>OX458985.1:3112500-12352380 GCA_949774945.1 Hoplodrina ambigua | reverse complement strand
CTAACCTAACCTAACCTAACCTAACCTAACCTAACCTAACCTAACCTAACCTAACCTAACCTAACCTAACCTAACCTAACCTAACCTAACCTAACCTAACCTAACCTAACCTAACCTAACCTAACCTAACCTAACCTAACCTAACCTAACCTAACCTAACCTAACCTAACCTAACCTAACCTAACCTAACCTAACCTAACCTAACCTAACCTAACCTAACCTAACCTAACCTAACCTAACCTAACCTAACCTAACCTAACCTAACCTAACCTAACCTAACCTAACCTAACCTAACCTAACCTAACCTAACCTAACCTAACCTAACCTAACCTAACCTAACCTAACCTAACCTAACCTAACCTAACCTAACCTAACCTAACCTAACCTAACCTAACCTAACCTAACCTAACCTAACCTAACCTAACCTAACCTAACCTAACCTAACCTAACCTAACCTAACCTAACCTAACCTAACCTAACCTAACCTAACCTAACCTAACCTAACCTAACCTAACCTAACCTAACCTAACCTAACCTAACCTAACCTAACCTAACCTAACCTAACCTAACCTAACCTAACCTAACCTAACCTAACCTAACCTAACCTAACCTAACCTAACCTAACCTAACCTAACCTAACCTAACCTAACCTAACCTAACCTAACCTAACCTAACCTAACCTAACCTAACCTAACCTAACCTAACCTAACCTAACCTAACCTAACCTAACCTAACCTAACCTAACCTAACCTAACCTAACCTAACCTAACCTAACCTAACCTAACCTAACCTAACCTAACCTAACCTAACCTAACCTAACCTAACCTAACCTAACCTAACCTAACCTAACCTAACCTAACCTAACCTAACCTAACCTAACCTAACCTAACCTAACCTAACCTAACCTAACCTAACCTAACCTAACCTAACCTAACCTAACCTAACCTAACCTAACCTAACCTAACCTAACCTAACCTAACCTAACCTAACCTAACCTAACCTAACCTAACCTAACCTAACCTAACCTAACCTAACCTAACCTAACCTAACCTAACCTAACCTAACCTAACCTAACCTAACCTAACCTAACCTAACCTAACCTAACCTAACCTAACCTAACCTAACCTAACCTAACCTAACCTAACCTAACCTAACCTAACCTAACCTAACCTAACCTAACCTAACCTAACCTAACCTAACCTAACCTAACCTAACCTAACCTAACCTAACCTAACCTAACCTAACCTAACCTAACCTAACCTAACCTAACCTAACCTAACCTAACCTAACCTAACCTAACCTAACCTAACCTAACCTAACCTAACCTAACCTAACCTAACCTAACCTAACCTAACCTAACCTAACCTAACCTAACCTAACCTAACCTAACCTAACCTAACCTAACCTAACCTAACCTAACCTAACCTAACCTAACCTAACCTAACCTAACCTAACCTAACCTAACCTAACCTAACCTAACCTAACCTAACCTAACCTAACCTAACCTAACCTAACCTAACCTAACCTAACCTAACCTAACCTAACCTAACCTAACCTAACCTAACCTAACCTAACCTAACCTAACCTAACCTAACCTAACCTAACCTAACCTAACCTAACCTAACCTAACCTAACCTAACCTAACCTAACCTAACCTAACCTAACCTAACCTAACCTAACCTAACCTAACCTAACCTAACCTAACCTAACCTAACCTAACCTAACCTAACCTAACCTAACCTAACCTAACCTAACCTAACCTAACCTAACCTAACCTAACCTAACCTAACCTAACCTAACCTAACCTAACCTAACCTAACCTAACCTAACCTAACCTAACCTAACCTAACCTAACCTAACCTAACCTAACCTAACCTAACCTAACCTAACCTAACCTAACCTAACCTAACCTAACCTAACCTAACCTAACCTAACCTAACCTAACCTAACCTAACCTAACCTAACCTAACCTAACCTAACCTAACCTAACCTAACCTAACCTAACCTAACCTAACCTAACCTAACCTAACCTAACCTAACCTAACCTAACCTAACCTAACCTAACCTAACCTAACCTAACCTAACCTAACCTAACCTAACCTAACCTAACCTAACCTAACCTAACCTAACCTAACCTAACCTAACCTAACCTAACCTAACCTAACCTAACCTAACCTAACCTAACCTAACCTAACCTAACCTAACCTAACCTAACCTAACCTAACCTAACCTAACCTAACCTAACCTAACCTAACCTAACCTAACCTAACCTAACCTAACCTAACCTAACCTAACCTAACCTAACCTAACCTAACCTAACCTAACCTAACCTAACCTAACCTAACCTAACCTAACCTAACCTAACCTAACCTAACCTAACCTAACCTAACCTAACCTAACCTAACCTAACCTAACCTAACCTAACCTAACCTAACCTAACCTAACCTAACCTAACCTAACCTAACCTAACCTAACCTAACCTAACCTAACCTAACCTAACCTAACCTAACCTAACCTAACCTAACCTAACCTAACCTAACCTAACCTAACCTAACCTAACCTAACCTAACCTAACCTAACCTAACCTAACCTAACCTAACCTAACCTAACCTAACCTAACCTAACCTAACCTAACCTAACCTAACCTAACCTAACCTAACCTAACCTAACCTAACCTAACCTAACCTAACCTAACCTAACCTAACCTAACCTAACCTAACCTAACCTAACCTAACCTAACCTAACCTAACCTAACCTAACCTAACCTAACCTAACCTAACCTAACCTAACCTAACCTAACCTAACCTAACCTAACCTAACCTAACCTAACCTAACCTAACCTAACCTAACCTAACCTAACCTAACCTAACCTAACCTAACCTAACCTAACCTAACCTAACCTAACCTAACCTAACCTAACCTAACCTAACCTAACCTAACCTAACCTAACCTAACCTAACCTAACCTAACCTAACCTAACCTAACCTAACCTAACCTAACCTAACCTAACCTAACCTAACCTAACCTAACCTAACCTAACCTAACCTAACCTAACCTAACCTAACCTAACCTAACCTAACCTAACCTAACCTAACCTAACCTAACCTAACCTAACCTAACCTAACCTAACCTAACCTAACCTAACCTAACCTAACCTAACCTAACCTAACCTAACCTAACCTAACCTAACCTAACCTAACCTAACCTAACCTAACCTAACCTAACCTAACCTAACCTAACCTAACCTAACCTAACCTAACCTAACCTAACCTAACCTAACCTAACCTAACCTAACCTAACCTAACCTAACCTAACCTAACCTAACCTAACCTAACCTAACCTAACCTAACCTAACCTAACCTAACCTAACCTAACCTAACCTAACCTAACCTAACCTAACCTAACCTAACCTAACCTAACCTAACCTAACCTAACCTAACCTAACCTAACCTAACCTAACCTAACCTAACCTAACCTAACCTAACCTAACCTAACCTAACCTAACCTAACCTAACCTAACCTAACCTAACCTAACCTAACCTAACCTAACCTAACCTAACCTAACCTAACCTAACCTAACCTAACCTAACCTAACCTAACCTAACCTAACCTAACCTAACCTAACCTAACCTAACCTAACCTAACCTAACCTAACCTAACCTAACCTAACCTAACCTAACCTAACCTAACCTAACCTAACCTAACCTAACCTAACCTAACCTAACCTAACCTAACCTAACCTAACCTAACCTAACCTAACCTAACCTAACCTAACCTAACCTAACCTAACCTAACCTAACCTAACCTAACCTAACCTAACCTAACCTAACCTGAGCTAACCTAACCTGAGCTAACCTAACCTGAGCTAACCTAACCTGAGCTAACCTAACCTGAGCTAACCTAACCTGAGCTAACCTAACCTGAGCTAACCTAACCTGAGCTAACCTAACCTGAGCTAACCTAACCTGAGCTAACCTAACCTGAGCTAACCTAACCTGAGCTAACCTAACCTGAGCTAACCTAACCTGAGCTAACCTAACCTGAGCTAACCTAACCTGAGCTAACCTAACCTGAGCTAACCTAACCTGAGCTAACCTAACCTGAGCTAACCTAACCTGAGCTAACCTAACCTGAGCTAACCTAACCTGAGCTAACCTAACCTGGGCTAACCTAACCTGGGCTAACCTAACCTGAGCTAACCTAACCTGAGCTAACCTAACCTGAGCTAACCTAACCTGAGCAGACCTGAACGTACTCAACAGAGGGGAAATTCCGACCTTCGACACGATCAGAGGAGGCTTAAGATACTGCAGCCACGTCGACCTAACGGCATGTTCGACGGATATCCTAGACCTAGTAGACGACTGGAGGGTAGACGAGGGCCTCACGAGCTCGGATCACAACGGCATTGTATTCAACATCAAATTAAAAAGATCCAAAGGCATTCAAATCAGCAGATCGACCAGAATTTTTAATACGAAAAAGGCAAATTGGGCCGAGTTTCGTGAGAAACTCGCCCAATTAAGCCAGCTACATAATATCAATAAAACAGAAATCGATAAACTAAATACAGCCGAACAATTAAATTCAACCATAGAAATATACATGAACTCAATTAGAGACGCATGCACTTCTTCAATGCCGAAGAAGACCATAAATGAATTGTTTACTTTGCCGTGGTGGTCCGAGAAACTCGAGGGGATGAAGAAAAAGGTCGCTACTCTGAAAAACAGAGTCAGGAATGCTGCACCAGTCCGAAGATCGAAGGTCGTTGAAGAGTACCTGAAACTGAAAGTTGAGTACGAGACGGAAGCAGCCAAGGACGAAGTCGAGAGTTGGAAGAACTTCTGCTCGAGACAGGACAGAGAAGGGGTTTGGGAAGGAATCTACCGGGTGATAGGAAGGACTAAGGGAAGAGGTGAGGATCAGCCATTGGAGAGGGACGGGGTGGTTCTGAACGCCAAAGGATCGGTCGAGCTACTGGCAAAAACATTTTACCCCGAAGACAATCCGGAAACCGACAGCACCTGCCACCGCCTTACCAGAGAGAAGGCTGACGTCGTGAATGCTGGGGGGCAAGATGAGCCTTGTGAACCACCATTCACGATGGCCGAGTTGATGGCAGCGTGTGAGTCGTTCAATGTCAAAAAAGCGCCGGGAGCCGACGGCCTCACTGCCGACATTTGCTGCCACGCCATAAAAGGAGCCCCTGATGTGGCCTTGGCTCTCCTCAATGGCTGCCTGAGAAGCCACCTCTTCCCTGAAATATGGAAAGAAGCAACAGTCATCATACTAAAGAAGCCTGGCAAAACAGATTACGGCAACCCAAAGGCGTACAGACCAATCGGCCTGTTACCAATTTTCGGCAAAATTTACGAGAAGATGTTGGTGGCCCGCCTCAGGTTTCATCTGATCCCCAGGATGGGTACTCGTCAGTACGGATTCATGCCCCAGAGAAGCACCGAGGACTCCCTCTATGCACTAATGCAGCACATACGCACCATACTCTTCCAGAAGAAAATAGCAGTACTGGTATCATTGGACATAGAGGGAGCCTTCGACAGCGCATGGTGGCCAGCTATAAGGGTCCGTCTGGCTGAGGAACAGTGTCCAGTAGGCTTGAGGAGGGTCTTCGATAGCTATCTCGAGAACCGAAGGGTCAGCGTCAGATACGCAGGTGAAGAGTACAGCAAGGCCACAAGCAAGGGCTGCGTCCAGGGTTCCATCGCGGGACCTACCCTATGGAATCTGTTGTTGGACCCGCTCCTCAAGAGCTTGGAGGCTGGGGATGTCTATTGCCAGGCGTTTGCAGACGACGTTGTGCTGGTTTTCGATGGTGACACGGCATTGGAGATCGAGGGACGCGCTGGTGCCGCTCTCGAACACGTTCGAGCGTGGGGTGTTCAAAACAAGCTCAAATTTGCACCTCAAAAAACCAACGCAATGACAATAACGCGCAAGCTAAAATACGATACCCCGCGCCTGAGCATGGGCGGAGTCGGCATTGCCGAGTCCAGCGAGATCAAAATCTTGGGTGTTACCATCGACAAGCAGTTGACTTTCAACGCACACGTCGCCAGTGTGTGCAGAAAGGCGATAGGCATCCACAAGCAATTAACGAGGGCGGCAAAGACGAGCTGGGGGCTTAACCCAGAAGTCATAAGAATAATATATGTGGCCACCGTCGAACCAGTAATCATGTACGCCGCCAGCGTATGGGCTTCGGCCGTTGACAAGTTGGGAGTAAAGAAGCAGTTGGGAGCGGTCCAGCGCGGTATCGCACAGAAACTGTGCAAGGGATACCGGACGGTCTCCTTGAACTCCGCGCTGGTGCTGGCTGGGATACTACCTCTCGATCTGCGAGTACGCGAAGCGGCATCGCTTTACGAGGCCAGGAGGGGGGTGCCTCAGCCGGCACTCGGTGACAGGAGCGTCGAGCAGACCGCCTCGGCAATGGAGGCTCCACACCCGGCAGAGCGCGCTAAGCTAGAGCTCATAAGCCTGGTAAGCAAAGAGCAGTTTGATGCCCAGAGCGAACATGAAGTTCGCATCTTTACAGACGGGAGCAAGATTGGGGGCAAGGTTGGAGCGGCACTATCCGTATGGAAGGGTGGCGCCGAAACCAAAACCCTCAAGCTTGCCCTCCCACACTATTCCACTGTCTACCAGGCTGAGCTTCTGGCAATATGCGTCGCCACCAGGGAGATCCTAAAGTACAGTGCGCAGTCGTTTGGGATCTTCAGTGATTCTATGTCGGCCCTCCAAACGATTCAAAATTACAATCGCCACCACCCCCTGGCAGTAGAGACAAGAGCCAACCTCAGGTCCCTGTCGATCCAAAACAAGGCTGTTACCTTGTTTTGGATCAAAGCCCATGCGGGGTTGGAAGGAAATGAGAGGGCAGACGAACTTGCCAAAGGAGCCGCTGAGGGTTCCAAGCGAAAGCCCGACTACGATCTGTGCCCGATTTCATACGTCAGGCGGTGCATCCGAACGGCAACGCTGGACGTGTGGAACCGGAGATACTGCGCTGGAGAAACGGCTTCAGGGACTAAGTTGTTTTTCCCGGATGCAGTGGCGGCGTACGGGATAGTCAGGAAAATGAAAATCAGCAGTGTCGTTACTCAGATCATGACGGGGCACGGTGGGTTCTCTGAATACTTGAATCGCTTCAAGTGCAAGGAGAGCCCATCGTGCATCTGCGATCCTGACATCGCTGAGACGGTGCCACATATATTATTCAGCTGTCCTGTATTCGACCAACAAAGACTTGTGGCTGAGCACGTACTCGACACCAAACTGAATGCCGAAAATGTGTGGCTTCTGATGAAAGGAAAAAAGAGAGAGGAGTTTCTGGAATACTGTGTGGAAATTTGTGAAAAAGTCATAAAAAGAAATAAAATAGTTTAAGAAAAAATGCTTACATAATATTATGTAGAATATTACGGTCAAGCATTGAAAACGGTCGTAACAATACTGACGAGAAACGCCAGAAAAACAATATGTTAAAGTATCAATATGTTGCACATATTGATCAAATAAAATAAGTTATATTAAGAAGTTAGATTAGATATAAGATGGCCGTTGATCTGAGATCCATAAATGTTAAAATAATAAGAAACAGATCAAAATGTACTCTTAAGAAATAGATTAAGTAGAAGTAACACTGTTTTAAGTAGTTGTTAATTGAAAACAAAAATGTCCTAGAAATAAGAACTAGAAAATAGAAGTAAGAAAACTAATGTGAATAAAATTAAAAATAGGATAAGGACTGTTGATGTAACAAAAATAAGAAAAAGAAAATAAAGTAACTGTGTCGTGTTAAACCCAAAATAAATAAATAATTGGAATAGAGTACAACAATAGGGAAAGTAGAAGGGCGTCCCACCCTTATAGAAAGAAAGAATAAGGTATGACAGAAAGATATAGTATGAAGAATGAAAGTGCGAGAAGAATAATTGCGAGAACTAGAATGAACGAGAAGCTTAGCATAGGCTCCAATTACGTTGGAGGTAGAAGTATTAAACAAAAAAAAAAAAAAAAAAGAAAAAAAAAACCTAACCTGAGCTAACCTAACCTGAGCTAACCTAACCTGAGCTAACCTAACCTGAGCTAACCTAACCTGAGCTAACCTAACCTGAGCTAACCTAACCTGAGCTAACCTAACCTGAGCTAACCTAACCTGAGCTAACCTAACCTGAGCTAACCTAACCTGAGCTAACCTAACCTGAGCTAACCTAACCTGAGCTAACCTAACCTGAGCTAACCTAACCTGAGCTAACCTAACCTGAGCTAACCTAACCTGAGCTAACCTAACCTGAGCTAACCTAACCTGAGCTAACCTAACCTGAGCTAACCTAACCTGAGCTAACCTAACCTGAGCTAACCTAACCTGAGCTAACCTAACCTGAGCTAACCTAACCTGAGCTAACCTAACCTGAGCTAACCTAACCTGAGCTAACCTAACCTGAGCTAACCTAACCTGAGCTAACCTAACCTGAGCTAACCTAACCTGAGCTAACCTAACCTGAGCTAACCTAACCTGAGCTAACCTAACCTGAGCTAACCTAACCTGAGCTAACCAGTCTGCTTCCGTCTGCGACAGCGAACAGCACGAATTTGTTACGCTCTGCGCATAATAAATCGAAAAAATAGGTTTTCAAAGTGATACAGTGACGTGCGTGGTACCAAAATTTGCGCCTCGGTCTGGCGCATACGACTGAGCGATCCTCGCATTCGAACAATTGTGTTGTGAAAAGTTTTCCAACGAAAACCGGAAAAGTGTCACTTTTTAAAAGCTTTGGAAGGCCATAACTTGGTGTAATTACCCAATATCACGAGTTTTGTTTGGCCATATTGTGGGGCCCCCCAAGGCCTAAAATCGCACGCCTCAGCCGGAAAAATCCGCCCACGAACTTTAAAGAAAATTGCGAAATACCGGAAAAATAACCTCAAAACACAACCACGAGGTCATTGAAATCGACGAAGCAGACACCCCAAATTTTACGACAAGAAAGAAGACACCGTGCCCAACTATTGGACCCCTTAAACGGATTTTTACCGCCAATAGGGAAAAGGTACCGATAATTTGAAATTATTAATTCTTCAAACTTCAAGACCCCCTATCGCAAAATCTACAGCGACGACCCCGTCAAATTTAAGACGAATCAGTTGCGCGCTTGCAAGAGGAAGATATCCAGCCTGGAAGAAAAATTTTTAGGCGCCGTTTAAGCTAGATTTTTAAGATTTTCTGAATTTTTCACTTTTTTTCAAAAGTTTCAGTCATTTTCTCGAAATTTCAAAAACTTTTTAGTTTATCTCCTAGGCCCATAATTGTATTAATTTAATCAGTTTTTTCTAGAATTTTATCTAACTTGGTTTCAAAGTTATTAAATTTTTTATCATTTTTTGTAATTAAATAAAAATAGCACATAATAAATAAATTTTGACTATAGGATTGCCTTCCAAACGTGTCTTCCAGATAGTTTAAGCCCAAACTTGGGCCCAGTAACTCCGGGAACGAAGAAAATAGACTTTTTCGGCCATTTTGGTTTTTTGGTTCTAAAATTAAAACGCTTATATCTCCGGAGTTATTGAGCTTAGAAACCTAGGGTTTTCACCGTACCCTGCTTCATAATAGGGGCAACATTTTGTGTTTACTTTCAGGAATTTTCAGGACCTGAAAATTTTCAGTGCTGAAAATATTTTCGACGGATAGAGAGAGTCGGGCCAGGTGCCGCATTCGAAACCGCACTTCGCTAGGACAAATGGTTACGGAGCTACAGCTAATTAAATTCGGCTTTTGACAGCTGGGCGGCCATTTTGGAAAAGTTTGAGTTTCCATAACTCCGGACCCGGTGGTCCGGGAGGGTTGCGGATTTCACAGTGACACTTGGGGGGACAACCTCTACCCGATCTACCTGTTTTCAGACCAATCGGCGCCGAGAATTTTCAGGCTCCTGAAAACCATTGCGCACGTCGGGGCAGGACGAGCCGATCAGAACAAGCCCAAACACGGTAGTTCTGCGACCACGGGAAGGCAAGTTGTACCGGTTTGAGGGACGGCTTTGACAGTTCCAGAACTGTCAAACCATTTTTCGGCACCGGATAACTCCCGAACCGGGGGTCGTGGAGCGCCCGGATTTTCTTTGGGGGCATTCACCGGATCTTCCCTATCCGACACGTGCGTTTTCAGGAGCTTTCAGGACCTGAAAAAATTTAGGCCTGAAACCTGCCCCACTGGATAGATCTCGGCGAGCCCATTCAGGAAAGCCCAAGCACGGTGATACTCGGGCGAACGGCTCGGGAGAAAACCACTGATAACCGGATTACGGCCGCCATCTTGTTTTGGTAACCGAAACTTCGGACCGGGTTTTCTCGGGAGCCCTTCGAGCTAGGGTACTCGTGTTTGGGTTCATTGGAGAGGGCTCGGGGAGACCTACCCATCGGAAGGCAGAGTTTGACTCTACGTAGAGTCAAAAAATTTTTCTTGACTCTATATAAAATTTTTGACGCAGCTGGGTTCCTGGGAGCTCCTTGACACCAGATCTAGGTCTGGACCCCAGTATATGTATAATTAAATTGACAGAGCCGCGCTCTTATAAACTGTATCTGTACGGTACTTTAACAGTACGACTCAATTCCCTCTTGGGAACTTGAACACGCGACGTGACCACATTCTCGCAGAGGAAGCTCACACACCTTACTATTCCCGGAAATCTCCGTCTCTCCAAAACTTCGGTTCGTTTTAAAACGTACCATTTTCGGAGTCGATAGAGTCACCTGGGAAAAAACACTTTTAAATATATCTGGGCACTTGCCGTATGCGTGGAGCTTTTGCTTATTTTTAATTTCGTATTACTTTCTTTTACTTTTACCTTTAAGTTCTTTACTTTTACTTTATTATTTATTTATACACCCAAGACTGGGGTATCCTTTACAATACCCCACTGACGTTGAGCCAAAACAACTCTTCATACCAGGAAGATGATGGGCTATAGGACTCCTGTTAAAAAGGCAACGTCGCAGGTCCCGCCAAACAGAAGCCCACAGGAGGCTGGATCCTCCACGCAACACAGCGTACGTAGAAGTGTGGGTGAATGGGAGGCGGGCCGGAAAGAACCGCGAGTATCAAGTTCGCCGACAAAAACCGGAATGGAGCCGAAACCGGTAACGAAGTCGCCCACCTTGACCAAGGGAACATCTATGGTCGTACAGATCGACAGTCCACCTGTCCCGCTTACCAGCGCATGGAGCCCCATGACCGCTGAGGCTAAGAAGTGCCTCATAATAATTAAACAAAAACTGGCACTCTCAAAGAACATAAAGCGAGAGATAAAAGAAGACATCAAGATCCAGGTGGACAGGCTTTTTGTCTTGGTCAAGGAGGCCGAGGCAGACAAGGCGAAATCCCACTCGGGAAGAGCCGTAAAAACAACAGACACAAAGAGTTCTGAGACTGCCCCCTCTCCCCCCCCCTGTTCAGTGCCGGGGGGCGGGGAGGGAGGAGTCATGAAGGCGGAAACAGAGTCTCTCAGGTTGGTGCTGGAAGAGCACAGCAAGAAGCTCGCCGAAAGCAACGAGATGATGGCCCGACTGAAAGAAGCACTGCACACTAGCCAAGAAAATATTGAGAAAGTCTCATATGCTAGTGCAGCGGCAAGTCAGTCGGAAAATCCACCGCCTAGGCAAGCTGCTCTCCACTCCATTGCAATAACCACAGAGGATGAGAGCACAACGGGAGAAGGAGTCCTGGCAAAGATAAGGGAGGCGGTGAACGCAAAGGACGGCTGGATCACAGTGGACAGAGTTCGAAAAACGAAAAACCGGAAGGTTATAATGAGCTTTAAAACCAAAGACGACAGAGACAAAGTCAAGGACAGACTAAATAAAAATGGAACCGACCTCACCGTGGAGGAAGTTAAAAACAGGGACCCGTTGTTGGTCCTTAAAGACGTACTATCAGTCAACACTGACGAGGACGTCGTTAGGGCCCTCCGAAACCAGAACCCGGGGATTTTTGACGGCCTTGACGGTGAGGCGGACAGGGTAGCAGTCAAATTCAGGAAGAGAGCCAGAAATCCGCACACTGGACATATAGTGCTCAGTGCCTCGCCCAGTGTTTGGAGGCGGGTAATGGAGAGAGGACACGTGTACATCGACTTGCAAAGAATCAGGGCAGAAGACCAGAGCCCACTCCTCCAGTGCTCGCTTTGCCTGGGATACGGGCACAGCAGACGCCTATGCACTGAAACCCTAGAGAAGTGCAGCCACTGTGGCGGACCGCACTTAAAAAGGGACTGCGCGGAATCGCTGGCAGGCTCATCGCCCTCATGCTGCAACTGCATCCACGCAAAGCTGGACAGAACCGACCACAATGCATTTAGCACGGACTGCGCCATCAGAAAAAAATGGGACGCAATAGCAAGAACAGCCATAGCCTACTGCTAAGGTGGTCCCAACGAATACTCCTGTCCAACGAACAGCAAGACCATACCGTGTGGCCCAAGCAAATCTTCAGCGTAAGGAACTGGCAACCACCGAACTCTTCTTAGAGGCCAGTGAACGGAAGATCGCATGGGCGCTGATTCAGGAGCCGTATGTGGGGGCGAGGCTAAGTATGAAGAACTACCGGGGTGCGAGAATCTACCAGTGCGAGGACGATGGAAGTGGGAGGGTGAAGGCGGCAATAGCCGTCTTTGATGATGACCTGGACGTCATCCCCCACCCGAAACTCACCACAAACAACATCGTCGTGGTGGGGATCCGGACCAAAGCCTGGGAAATCGCAGTAGTCTCATACTACTTCGAGCCGGACCAACCAATAGGGCCATACCTGAACCAGATCGCCCAGATCAAATCGGAAGCGGCCAACGGTGGATTGCTGATCGGTGGTGACGCAAACGCAAAGAGTGCCTGGTGGGGCAGCACGATCGAAGACCCCAGGGGCGAAGAAATGTCCGGGACCCTGGAAGAGTTGGAGCTTCAGGTACTGAACACTGGCGACACGCCCACATTTTACACAATTAGAGGTGGTAGAGCGTACAAAAGCCATGTGGACGTCACGGCATGTTCGCTTAATTTATTTGACCTGGTAGACGGCTGGCGGGTCGACACGTTAGCAACGTCCTCGGACCACAACACGATATTTTTTAACCTTAACGTGAAAAGGGAAAAAGGGATGAACATTATTAGAACTACAAGAATTTTCAATACTAAAAAAGCAAACTGGGACAAATTTAGGACAAAATTTAGCGAATTAAAAGAAACAAACAATTTAAACTTAGATAATATAAAACAAATAAGCAATAAAGATAAATTAGAAGAATTAGTAATTTTATATAGAGAATCAATATTAGAAGCATGTAGTCAATCAATTCCCAAAATTAACACTAAAATTAAACCCACCTTCCCGTGGTGGTCCGAGGAGCTCGCAACGATGAGAAAGGACGTGACGAGGAAAAAGAATCGAATTCGTAATGCCGCACCGGTCCGGAGAGCGATGGTCGTCGACGAGTACCTGAAAGCGAAACAAGAGTACGAGATCCAAGCCAAGAAAGCCCAAGTCACCAGTTGGAAGGAGTTTTGTCAGAAGCAAGACCGTGAAGGAGTTTGGGAGGGTATCTACAGGATCATCGGCAGGACTACCAGGAGACAAGAAGACTTGACCCTATCCTGCGATGGAGCATACCTAAACCCAAAAGAATCGGCAGCCCTACTTGCAGATACATTCTATCCCAAGGACATGGAAGAAAAGGACAACGCAGACCACAGACGAATCAGAGAAGCAGCCAGACGCGTAAACGAATGGGTCCATGATGAATATCATGACCCACCTTTTACGTCTCTGGAGCTGAAGACCGCAGTGGCTGGTTTCAATCCTAAGAAGGCACCAGGAGGGGATGGATTAACATCTGATATCTGCAGTCGAGCTATCTACCAGGACCTGGACGCATTCCTTGCCCTCTATAACAAATGCCTAGAACTGGCACATTTCCCGGACATCTGGAAAGAGGCTACGGTGGTGGTCCTCCGAAAACCGGGCAAGGATAATTACCAGAGCCCCAAGTCATATAGACCGATAGGTCTATTGCCGGTCTTGGGAAAGGTCCTGGAGAGGATGATAGTAGCGCGAATAAAATGGCAGCTAGTGCCGCGGCTTAGTACTCGCCAGTTTGGCTTTATGCCCCAGAGAAGCACCGAGGACGCCCTCTATACGCTAATGAAACACGTACAGAACAAGTTGAGGCTGAAGAAGCTAATTGTACTGGTGTCGTTGGATATAGAGGGAGCGTTCGATAGTGCCTGGTGGCCGGCTATTAGGGTCAGACTGGCTGAGGAACAGTGCCCGGTTAACACCAGGAGGCTACTAGATAGCTACCTCGACAGTAGGAAAGTAAGTGTTCGTTATGCCGGGGAGGTATGCTCAAAAGAAACAAACAAAGGCTGTGTCCAAGGGTCAATCGGTGGTCCTATCCTGTGGAACCTCCTCCTAGACCCACTGCTGCAGGAGTTGGAACGGCGTGGAAATTTTGTCCAGGCGTTCGCGGATGACATCGTTCTCGTCGTGGATGGCGATACGGCAGCTGAAGTCACCAGGATCACCAACGCAGCCCTTGCCCATGTCCGGGACTGGGGAGTCAGGAACAAGCTCAAGTTCGCACCGCACAAAACTTGTGCGATGATTGTAACAAACAAGCTCAAGTACGACACCCCGGTCCTGAATATGGGCGGGGTTGACATTGGTATGGTAAAGAGCATGAAGCTGCTGGGACTCACCATTGATGAGAAACTCACCTTCAACGAGCACACGGCGAACGCCTGCAAGAAGGCGGCAAATATCTATAAACAGCTGTCCCGCGCCGCTAAAGTGAGTTGGGGACTAAATCGTGAGGTCATACACACTATTTATACTGCAACAATAGAACCGATCATCACGTACGCAGCTGGCGCCTGGGCTCCCGCTACCGCTAAGCTGGGAATACGGAAGAAGCTGGGCTCTGTCCAACGAGGTTTCGTCCAGAAGCTCTGCAAATCCTACCGTACTGTCTCTCTCAACTCAGCGCTGGTACTCTCCGGGATACTTCCTCTAGATCTCCGCATACAAGAGGCAGCTGCCATGTATGAGGCGAGAAGAGGGTCATCACGGTTTGTGCCTGGTGATAGAGAGATTGAGGGTATGGTACGGTTTGCAGAAACCCCTCATCCAGCAAAACAAATGTCCCTGGAGTTCACGTGCCTCGCCGATCAACAGCAGGTAGACGACAACAACGTGCAGACAGTGCGAATATTCACTGACGGCAGCAAGATTGAGGGGAAAGTCGGAGCCGCATTATCTCTATGGGATAATGTCGGTGAAGTCCAGAACCTCAAACTCAGCCTTGCCGCGTACTGCACGGTCTACCAGGCGGAACTTCTGGCCATTTGCAAAGCAACGGACGTCATCCTCAAACGCAAAGAGACGAGTTATGGTGTGTATAGCGACTCAATGTCAGCATTGCAGACGCTTGCAAATCATGGCTCGCTCCATCCCCTGGCGGTTCGCGCGCGAGCCAATCTGGCTAAAGCCTTGGAACAGAGCAAAGTTGTAACTCTGTTCTGGATCAAGGCCCACGCGGACCTGCCTGGGAATGAGCGTGCGGACGAGCTGGCGAAGGAGGCAGCATTATCGTCGCGGAGGAAGCCTGACTACGACCAGTGTCCGATATCATTCATCAGAAGTCAGATCCGCATGGGATCACTCGATGAATGGAATCGGAGATACGTGTCTGGCGAGACGGCCTCCGTGACGAGGATGTTCTTTCCAGACGCCATTGCGGCATTCCGTATTGTAAAACAGGTGCGGCCAACAGGCGTTCTCACACAAGTACTGACGGGGCACGGTGGTTTCTCTGAATATTTGAACCGCTTCAAATGTAAGGAGAGCCCATCGTGCGCCTGTGACCCTAGCGTGACGGAAAATGTCCAGCATATCCTGTTAGACTGCCCGATATTCAGCAGGCAACGATATGAAGTAGAGCGTGAACTGGACATAGAACTGACTAGGGACAGCGTGAGGGAAGTGATGATGAGCAAAAGCCGTCAGATATTCTTGACGTACTGCGAAAATGTGGCCACAAGCGTAATAAATAGAAATAAATGTAATTAAAAACTATGTTTCCTTTATATTGTGTATATAAATAAGAAGCATAGGAAAATAGTATATAAAAGTAATTGTAAGCAGTAGACTAAGAAAATAATTATGTAAGCAAAATAGAATAAGATTGTAGATGTAAGCATTCCCTGTATTGTAAAATTATAGAACAATAGAATAAGCATGTACTTACTGCAGGTTAGGTATGACAGCATACAAATTAAAGAAATGGTCGTAGTAAAATTATTTACCCATCACACATTAAGAAATGTAAATAAAGATAAAACGTAGATTAGCATTAAAAGTGGGAGTCCCACCCACTAGAATGTCTGGAGAGGGATGCGAGAAAGAACTAGTATGTAGCATGAGAGTACGAGAGGCACAATAGCGAGAACTGGTATGAACGTGAGTAGATATTATAGGCGCCATAAACATGGCGGTTTTGGCACAAAAAAAAACAAAAAAAAAAAAAAAAAAAAAAAAAACCTGAGCTAACCTAACCTGAGCTAACCTAACCTGAGCTAACCTAACCTGAGCTAACCTAACCTGAGCTAACCTAACCTGAGCTAACCTAACCTGAGCTAACCTAACCTGAGCTAACCTAACCTGAGCTAACCTAACCTGAGCTAACCTAACCTGAGCTAACCGAACCCGATATCGATAGCTTATGATTTATCGATATCCATAACTTATGATTTATCGATATCCATAACTTATGATTTATCGACATCGATAGCTTATGATTTATCGATATCCATAACTTATGATTTATCGATATCGATAGCTTATGATTTATCGATATCGATAACTTATGATTTATCGATATCGATACTTAGTAGCCGAAGTATTCGTCACTCGTGGTCGAAGTCTACGTCACTCGTAGTCGAAGTCTACGTCAGTCGTAGTCGAAGTTTTCGTCACTCGTAGTCGAAGTATTCGTCTGTCGTAGTTGAAGTTTTCGTCACTCGTAGTCGAAGTATTCGTCAGTCGTAGTCGAAGTCTACGTCACTCGTAGTCGAAGTATTCGTCAGTCGTAGTCGAAGTCTACGTCACTCGTAGTCGAAGTATTCGTCAGTCGTAGTCGAAGTATTCGTCAGTCGTAGTCGAAGTATTCGTCAGTCATAGTCAAAGTATACGTCACTCGTAGTAGAAGTCTACGTCACTCGTGGTCGAAGTATACGTCACTCGTAGTCGAAGTCTACGTCAGTCGTAGTCGAAGTTTTCGTCCTTCGTAGTCCAAGTATTCGTCACTCGTAGTCGAAGTCTACGTCACTCGCAGTCGAAGTATTCGTCAGTCGTAATTGAAGTATTCGTCAGTCGATGTCGAAGTATTCGTCAGTCGTAGTCGATGTATTCGTCAGTCGTAGTCAAAGTATACGTCACTCGTAGTAGAAGTATACGTCACTCGTCTTATTTCTTGTCTCAGATTACTTAAGATTTATCGATAGTTTATGCGATTTATCGATATCGACAACTTATGATTTATCGATATCGATAACTTATGATTTATAGACATCGATAACTTATGATTTATCGACATCGATAACTTATGATTTATCGATATCGATAGCTTATGATTTATCGATATCCATAACTTATGATTTATCGATATCGATAACTTATGATTTATCGACATCGATAACTTATGATTTATCGATATCGATAACTTATGATATATCGATATCCATAACTTATTTTTTATCGATATCGATAACTTATGATTATTTGATATCGATTACTCAAGATTTACCGATATCGATAACTTATGAATTATCGATATCGATAACTTACGATATATCGATATCGATTACTTATGATTCATAGACATCGATAACTTTTGATTTATCGACATCGATAGCTTATGATTTATCGATATCCATAACTTATGATTTACCGATATCGATAACTTATGATTTATCAATATCGATAACTTACGATTTATCGATATCGATAACTGATGATTTAAAGACATCGATAACTTATGATTTATCGACATCGATAACTTATGATTTATCGACATCGATAACTTATGATTTATCGATATCGATCGCTTATGATTGATCGACATCGATAGCTTATGATTTATCGATATCCATCACTTATGATTTATCGATATCGATAACATATGATTATTTGATATCGATTACTCAAGATCTACCGATATCGATAACTTATGATTTATCGATTACTTATGATTTATCAATACCGATAACTATGATTTATCGATATCGATAACTGATGATTATGTGATATCGACAACTTATGATTTACCGATATCGATAACTTATGATTTATCGATATCGATAACTTACGATTTATCGATATCGATAACTTATGATTCATAGACATCGATAACTTTTGATTTATCGACATCGATAGCTTATGATTTATCGATATCCATAACTTATGATTTATCGATATCGATAACTTATGATTTATCGACATCGATAACTTATGATTTATCGATATCGATAACTTATGATATATCGATATCCATAACTTATTTTTTATCGATATCGATAACTTATGATTATTTGATATCGATTACTCAAGATTTACCGATATCGATAACTTATGATTTATCGATATCGATAACTTACGATATATCGATATCGATTACTTATGATTTATCGATATCGATAACTTATGATTATGTGACATCGACAACATATGATTTATCGACATCGATAACTTATGATTTATCGACATCGATAGCTTATGATTTATCAATATCGATAACTTATGATTTATAGACATCGATAACTTATGATTTATAGACATCGATAACTTTTGATTTATCGACATCTATAGCTTATGATTTATCGATATCCATAACTTATGATTTACCGATATCGATAACTTATGATTTATCAATACCGATAACTATGATTTATCGATATCGATAACTGATGATTATGTGATATCGACAACTTATGATTTACCGATATCGATAACTTATGATGTATCGATATCGATAACTTACGATTTATCGATATCGATAACTTATGATTCATAGACATCGATAACTTTTGATTTATCGACATCGATAGCTTATGATTTATCGATATCCATAACTTATGATTTATCGATATCGATAACTTATGATTTATCGATATCGATAACTTATGATTTATCGATATCCATAACTTATGATTATGTGATATCGACAACTTATGATTTATCGACATCGATAACTTATGATTTATCGACATCGATAGCTTATGATTTATCAATATCGATAACTTATGATTTATAGACATCGATAACTTATGATTTATAGACATCGATAACTTTTGATTTATCGACATCGATAGCTTATGATTTATCGATATCCATAACTTATGATTTACCGATATCGATAACTTATGATTTATCAATACCGATAACTATGATTTATGGATATCGATAACTGATGATTATGTGATATCGACAACTTATGATTTACCGATATCGATAACTTATGATTTATCGATATCGATAACTTACGATTTATCGATATCGATAACTTATGATTCATAGACATCGATAACTTTTGATATATCGACATCGATAGCTTATGATTTATCGATATCCATATCTTATGATTTATCGATATCGATAACTTATGATTTATCGATATCGATAACTTATGATTTATCGATATCGATAACTTATGATTTATCGACATCGATAACTTATGATTTATCGATATCGATCGCTTATGATATATCGACATCGATAGCTTATGATTTATCGATATTAATAATGTATTATTTTATCAATATTGTAACGTATGATTTATCAATATCGATAACTTATGATTTATCGATATCCATAACTTATGATTTATCGATATTGATAACTTATGATTTATCAATACCGATAACTTATGATTTATCGATATCCATAACTTATGATTTACCGATATCGATAACTTATGATTTATCAATATCGATAACTTACGATTTATCGATATCGATAACTGATGATTTAAAGACATCGATAACTATCACGACGATAACTATCACGACTACTACTGACTTCGACTACGACTGACGTAACTTTGACTACGATAGACGAAGACTTCGACTACGACAGACGAATACTTCGACTACGACTGACGTAGACTTCGACTACGATAGACGAAGACTTCGACTACGATAGACGAAGACTTCGACTACGACTAACGTAGACTTCGACTGCGACTGACGTAGACTGCGACTACGACTGACGTAGACTTCGACTACGACTGACGAATACTTCGACTACGAGTGACGAATACTTTGACTACGACAGACGAATACTTCGACTACGACTGACGTAACTTTGACTACGATAGACGAAGACTTCGACTACGACAGACGAATACTTCGACTACGACTGACGTAGACTTCGACTACGATAGACGAAGACTTCGACTACGATAGACGAAGACTTCGACTACGACTAACGTAGACTTCGACTGCGACTGACGTAGACTGCGACTACGACTGACGTAGACTTCGACTACGACTGACGAATACTTCGACTACGAGTGACGAATACTTTGACTACGACAGACGAATACTTCGACTACGAGTGACGTAGACTTCGACTACGAGTGACGTAGACTTCGACTACGACTGACGTAGACTTCGACTACGACTGACGAATACTTCGACTACGATAGACGAAGACTTCGACGACGACTGACGTAGACTTCGACTACGAGAGACGTAGACTTCGACTTCGAGTGACGTACACTTCGACTACGAGTGCCGAATACTTCGACTACGACAGACGAATACTTCGACTACGATAGACGAAGACTTCGACTAAGAGTGACGTAGCCTTCGGCTACGACTGACGTAGACTTCGACAACGACAGACGAATACTTCGACTACGACTGACGTAGACTTCGACTACGATAGACGAAGACTTCGACTACGACTGACGTAGACTTCGACTACGACTGACGTAGACTGCGACTACGACTGACGTAGACTTCGACTTCGACTGACGAATACTTCGACTACAAGTGAAGAATACTTCGACTACGACAGACGAATACTTCGACTACGAGTGACGTAGACTTCGACTACGAGTGACGTAGACATCGACTACGACTGACGTAGACTTCGACTACGACTGACGAATACTTCGATTACGAGTGACGAATACTTCGACTACGACAGACGAATACTTCGACTACGATAGACGAAGACTTCGACTACGACTGACGAATACTTCGACTACGACTGACGTAGACTTCGACTACGAGTGACGTAGACTTCGACTACGAGAGACGTAGACTTCGACTACGACTGACGAATACTTCGACTACGATAGACGTAGACTTCGACTACGTCTGACGTAGACTGCGACTACAATAGACGATGACTTCGACTACGAGTGACGTTGACTTCGACTACGAGTGACGTAGACTTCGACTACGACTGACGTAGGCTTCGACTACGACTGACGTATACTTCGACTACGACGGACGAATACTTAGACTACGAGTGACATAGACTACGACTAACGTAGACTTCGACTACGACAGACGAATACTTTGACTACGATAGACGAAGACTTCGACTACGACTGACGTAGACTTCGACTACGACTGACAAATACTTCGACTACGACTGACGTAGACTTCAACTACGATAAACGAATACTTCGACTACGATTGACGATAACTTCGACTACGATAGACGAAGACTTCGACTACGACTGACGTAGACTTCGACTACGACTGACGATAACTTCGACTACGACTGACGTAGACTTCGACTACGACTGACGAATACTTCGACTACGACTGACGTAGACTTCGACTACGACTGACGTAGACTGGGACTACGACTGACGTATACTACGACTAACGTAGAATTCGACTACGAGTGACGTAGCCTTCGGCTACGACTGACGTAGACTTCGACTACGAGTGACGAATACTTCGACTACGACAGACGTAGACTTCGACTACGAGTGACGTAGCATTCGGCTACGACTGACGTAGACTTCGACTACGCCTGACGTAGACTTCGACTACGACTGACGTAGATTTCGACTACGACTGACGTAGACTTCGACTACGACTGACGTAGACTTCGACTACGACTGACGTAGACTTCGACTACGACTAACGTAGACTTCAACTATGAGAGACGTAGACTTCGACTACGACTAACGTAGACTTCAAGTATGAGAGACGAATACTTCGACTTCGAGTGACGTAGACTTCGACTACGAGTGACGTAGACTTCGGCTACGACAGACGAATACTTCGACTACGAGTGACGTAGACTTCGACTACGAGTGACGTAGACTTCGACTACGACTGACGTAGACTTCGACTACGACTGACGAATACTTCGACTACGACTGACGAATACTTCGACTACGAAGGACGAAGACTTCGACTACGACTGACGTAGACTTCGACTACGAGAGACGTAGACTTCGACTTCGAGTGACGTAGCATTCGGCTACGACTGACGTAGACTTCGACTACGCCTGACGTACACTTCGACTACGAATGACGATAACTTTGACTACGATAGACGAAGACTTCGACTACGACAGACGAATACTTCGACTACGACTGACGTAGACTTCGACTTCGAGTGACGAAGCATTCGGCTACGACTGACGTAGACTTCGACTACGCCTGACGTACACTTCGACTACGAGTGACGAATACTTCGACTACGACAGACGAATACTTCGACTACGATAGACCAAGACTTCGACTACGAGTGACGTAGCCTTCGGCTACGACTGACGTAGACTTCGACTACGAGTGACGATTACTTCGACTACGACAGACGTAGACTTCGACTACGAGTGACGTAGACTTCGACTACGAGTGACGTAGCATTCGGCTACGACTGACGTAGACTTCGACTACGCCTGACGTACACTTCGACTACGAGTGACGAATACTTCGACTACGAGTGACGAATACTTCGACTACGACTGACGAATACTTCGACTACGACTGACGTAGACTTCGACTACGACTGACGTAGACTGGGACTACGACTGACGTATACTACGACTAACGTAGAATTCGACTACGAGTGACGTAGCCTTCGGCTACGACTGACGTAGACTTCGACTACGAGTGACGAATACTTCGACTACGACAGACGTAGACTTCGACTACGAGTGACGTAGCATTCGGCTACGACTGACGTAGACTTCGACTACGCCTGACGTAGACTTCGACTACGACTGACGTAGATTTCGACTACGACTGACGTAGACTTCGACTACGACTGACGTAGACTTCGACTACGACTGACGTAGACTTCGACTACGACTAACGTAGACTTCAACTATGAGAGACGTAGACTTCGACTACGACTAACGTAGACTTCAAGTATGAGAGACGAATACTTCGACTTCGAGTGACGTAGACTTCGACTACGAGTGACGTAGACTTCGGCTACGACAGACGAATACTTCGACTACGAGTGACGTAGACTTCGACTACGAGTGACGTAGACTTCGACTACGACTGACGTAGACTTCGACTACGACTGACGAATACTTCGACTACGACTGACGAATACTTCGACTACGAAGGACGAAGACTTCGACTACGACTGACGTAGACTTCGACTACGAGAGACATAGACTTCGACTTCGAGTGACGTAGCATTCGGCTACGACTGACGTAGACTTCGACTACGCCTGACGTACACTTCGACTACGAATGACGATAACTTTGACTACGATAGACGAAGACTTCGACTACGACAGACGAATACTTCGACTACGACTGACGTAGACTTCGACTTCGAGTGACGAAGCATTCGGCTACGACTGACGTAGACTTCGACTACGCCTGACGTACACTTCGACTACGAGTGACGAATACTTCGACTACGACAGACGAATACTTCGACTACGATAGACCAAGACTTCGACTACGAGTGACGTAGCCTTCGGCTACGACTGACGTAGACTTCGACTACGAGTGACGATTACTTCGACTACGACAGACGTAGACTTCGACTACGAGTGACGTAGACTTCGACTACGAGTGACGTAGCATTCGGCTACGACTGACGTAGACTTCGACTACGCCTGACGTACACTTCGACTACGAGTGACGAATACTTCGACTACGAGTGACGAATACTTCGACTACGACTGACGATAACTTTGACTACGACAGACGAATACTTCGACTACGACTGACGTAGACTTCGACTACGAGTGACGTAGACTTCGACTACGACTGACGTAGACTTCGACTACGACTGACGAATACTTCGACTACGATAGACGAAGACTTCGACTACGACTGACGTAGACTTCGACTACGAGAGACGTAGACTTCGACTTCGAGTGACGTAGCATTCGGCTACGACTGACGTAGACTTCGACTACGATAGACGAAGACTTCGACGACGACTGACGTAGACTTCGACTACGAGAGACGTAGACTTCGACTTCGAGTGACGTACACTTCGACTACGAGTGCCGAATACTTCGACTACGACAGACGAATACTTCGACTACGATAGACGAAGACTTCGACTAAGAGTGACGTAGCCTTCGGCTACGACTGACGTAGACTTCGACAACGACAGACGAATACTTCGACTACGACTGACGTAGACTTCGACTACGATAGACGAAGACTTCGACTACGACTGACGTAGACTTCGACTACGACTGACGTAGACTGCGACTACGACTGACGTAGACTTCGACTTCGACTGACGAATACTTCGACTACAAGTGAAGAATACTTCGACTACGACAGACGAATACTTCGACTACGAGTGACGTAGACTTCGACTACGAGTGACGTAGACATCGACTACGACTGACGTAGACTTCGACTACGACTGACGAATACTTCGATTACGAGTGACGAATACTTCGACTACGACAGACGAATACTTCGACTACGATAGACGAAGACTTCGACTACGAGTGACGTAGCCTTCGGCTACGACTGACGTAGACTTCGACTACGAGTGACGAATACTTCGACTACGACTGACGAATACTTCAACTACGACTGACGTATACTTCGACTACGAGAGACGTAGACTTCGACTACGAGTGACGTAGACTTCGACTACGAGAGACGTAGACTTCGACTACGACTGACGAATACTTCGACTACGATAGACGTAGACTTCGACTACGACTGACGTAGACTGCGACTACAATAGACGATGACTTCGACTACGAGTGACGTTGACTTCGACTACGAGTGACGTAGACTTCGACTACGACTGACGTAGGCTTCGACTACGACTGACGTATACTTCGACTACGACGGACGAATACTTAGACTACGAGTGACATAGACTACGACTAACGTAGACTTCGACTACGACAGACGAATACTTCGACTACGATAGACGAAGACTTCGACTACGACTGACGTAGACTTCGACTACGACTGACAAATACTTCGACTACGACTGACTTAGACTTCGACTACGATAAACGAATACTTCGACTACGACTGACGATAACTTCGACTACGATAGACGAAGACTTCGACTACGACTGACGTAGACTTCGACTACGACTGACGATAACTTCGACTACGATAGACGAAGACTTCGACTACGACTGACGTAGAGTTCGACTAAGACTGACGTAGACTGCGATTACGACTGACGTAGACTTTGACTACGAGAGACGTGGACTTCGACTACGAGTGACGTAGCCTTCGGCTACGACTGACGTAGACTTCGACTACGATTGACGTAGCCTTCGGCTACGACTGACGTAGACTTCGACTACGAGTGATGAATACTTCGACTACGACAGACGTAGACTTCGACTACGAGTGACGTAGACTTCGACTACGACTGACGAATACTTCGACTACGACTGACGTATACTTCGACTACGAGAGACGTAGACTTCGACTACGAGTGACGTAGACTTCGACTACGAGAAACGTAGACTTCGACTACGACTGACGAATACTTCGACTACGATAGACGTAGACTTCGACTACGTCTGACGTAGACTGCGACTACAATAGACGATGACTTCGACTACGAGTGACGTTGACTTCGACTACGAGTGACGTAGACTTCGACTACGACTGACGTAGGCTTCGACTACGACTGACGTATACTTCGACTACGACGGACGAATACTTAGACTACGAGTGACATAGACTACGACTAACGTAGACTTCGACTACGACAGACGAATACTTTGACTACGATAGACGAAGACTTCGACTACGACTGACGTAGACTTCGACTACGACTGACAAATACTTCGACTACGACTGACGTAGACTTCAACTACGATAAACGAATACTTCGACTACGATTGACGATAACTTCGACTACGATAGACGAAGACTTCGACTACGACTGACGTAGACTTCGACTACGACTGACGATAACTTCGACTACGACTGACGTAGACTTCGACTACGACTGACGAATACTTCGACTACGACTGACGTAGACTTCGACTACGACTGACGTAGACTGGGACTACGACTGACGTATACTACGACTAACGTAGAATTCGACTACGAGTGACGTAGCTTTCGGCTACGACTGACGTAGACTTCGACTACGACTAACGTAGACTTCAACTACGACTGACCAATACTTCGACTACGACTGACGTAGACTTCGACTACGATAGACGAATACTTCGACTACGACTGACGAAAACTTCGACTACAATAGACGAAGACTTCAACTACGACTGACGTAGACTTCGACTACGACTAACGTAGACTTCGACTACGAGTGACGAATACTTCGACTACGACAGACGAATACTTCGACTACGATAGAAGAAGACTTCGACTACGAGTGACGTAGCCTTCGGCTACGACTGACGTAGACTTCGACTACGACTGACGAATACTTCGACTACGATTGACGTAGACTTCGACTACGATAAACGAATACTTCGACTACGACTGACGACAACTTTGACTACGATAGACGAAGACTTCGACTACGACAGACGAATACTTCGACTACAACTGACGTAGACTTCGACTACGATAGACGAAGACTTTGACTACGACAGACGATAACTTCGACTACGATAGACGAAGACTTCGACTACGAGTGACGTAGCCTTCGACTACGATAGACGAAGACTTCGATTACGAGTGACGTAGCCTTCGGCTACGACTGACGTAGACTTCGACTACGAGTGACGAATACTTCGACTACGACAGACGTACACTTCGACTACGTGTGACGTAGCCTTCGGCTACGACTGACGTAGACTTCGACTACGACTGACGTAGCCTTCGGCTACGACTGACGTAGACTTCGACTACGACTGACGAATACTTCGACTACGACTGACGTAGACTTCAACTACGACTGACGTAGACTGGGACTACGACTGACGTATACTACGACTAACGTAGAATTCGACTACGCCTGACGTACACTTCAACTACGAGTGACGAATACTTCGACTACGACAGACGATAACTTCGACTACGATAGACGAAGACTTCGACTACGAGTGACGTAGCCTTCGACTACGACTGACGTAGACTGCGATTACGACTGACGTAGACTTTGACTACGAGAGACGTGGACTTCGACTACGAGTGACGTAGCCTTCGGCTACGACTGACGTTGACTTCGACTACGACTGACGTAGCCTTCGGCTACGACTGACGTAGACTTCGACTACGACTGACGAATACTTCGACTACGACTGACGTAGACTTCGACTACGACTGACGTAGACTGGGACTACGACTGACGTATACTACGACTAACGTAGAATTCGACTACGAGTGACGTAGCCTTCGGCTACGACTGACGTAGCCTTCGGCTACGACTGACGTAGACTTCGACTACGAGTGACGAATACTTCGACTACGACAGACGTAGACTTCGACTACGAGTGACGTAGCGTTCGGCTACGACTGACGTAGACTTCGAGTGACGAATACTTCGACTACGACAGACGAATACTTCGACTACATTCGGCTACGACTGACGTAGACTTCGACTACGCCTGACGTACACTTCGACTACGAGTGACGAATACTTCGACTACGACAGACGAATACTTCGACTACGATAGACGAAGACTTCGACTACAAGTGACGTAGCCTTCGGCTACGACTGACGTAGACTTCGACTACGAGTGACGAATACTTCGACTACGACAGACGTAGACTTCGACTACGAGTGACGTAGCATTCGGCTACGACTGACGTAGACTTCGACTACGCCTGACGTAGACTTCGACTACGACTGACGTAGATTTCGACTACGACTGACGTAGACTTCGACTACGACTGACGTAGACTTCGACTACGACTGACGTAGACTTCGACTACGACTAACGTAGACTTCAACTATGAGAGACGTAGACTTCGACTACGACTAACGTAGACTTCAAGTATGAGAGACGAATACTTCGACTTCGAGTGACGTAGACTTCGACTACGAGTGACGTAGACTTCGGCTACGACAGACGAATACTTCGACTACGAGTGACGTAGACTTCGACTACGAGTGACGTAGACTTCGACTACGACTGACGTAGACTTCGACTACGACTGACGAATACTTCGACTACGACTGACGAATACTTCGACTACGAAGGACGAAGACTTCGACTACGACTGACGTAGACTTCGACTACGAGAGACGTAGACTTCGACTTCGAGTGACGTAGCATTCGGCTACGACTGACGTAGACTTCGACTACGCCTGACGTACACTTCGACTACGAATGACGATAACTTTGACTACGATAGACGAAGACTTCGACTACGACAGACGAATACTTCGACTACGACTGACGTAGACTTCGACTTCGAGTGACGAAGCATTCGGCTACGACTGACGTAGACTTCGACTACGCCTGACGTACACTTCGACTACGAGTGACGAATACTTCGACTACGACAGACGAATACTTCGACTACGATAGACCAAGACTTCGACTACGAGTGACGTAGCCTTCGGCTACGACTGACGTAGACTTCGACTACGAGTGACGATTACTTCGACTACGACAGACGTAGACTTCGACTACGAGTGACGTAGACTTCGACTACGAGTGACGTAGCATTCGGCTACGACTGACGTAGACTTCGACTACGCCTGACGTACACTTCGACTACGAGTGACGAATACTTCGACTACGAGTGACGAATACTTCGACTACGACTGACGATAACTTTGACTACGACAGACGAATACTTCGACTACGAGTGACGTAGCATTCGGCTACGACTGACGTAGACTTCGACTACGCCTGACGTACACTTCGACTACGAATGACGATAACTTTGACTACGATAGACGAAGACTTCGACTACGACAGACGAATACTTCGACTACGACTGACGTAGACTTCGACTTCGAGTGACGAAGCATTCGGCTACGACTGACGTAGACTTCGACTACGCCTGACGTACACTTCGACTACGAGTGACGAATACTTCGACTACGACAGACGAATACTTCGACTACGATAGACCAAGACTTCGACTACGAGTGACGTAGCCTTCGGCTACGACTGACGTAGACTTCGACTACGAGTGACGATTACTTCGACTACGACAGACGTAGACTTCGACTACGAGTGACGTAGACTTCGACTACGAGTGACGTAGCATTCGGCTACGACTGACGTAGACTTCGACTACGCCTGACGTACACTTCGACTACGAGTGACGAATACTTCGACTACGAGTGACGAATACTTCGACTACGACTGACGATAACTTTGACTACGACAGACGAATACTTCGACTACGACTGACGTAGACTTCGACTACGAGTGACGTAGACTTCGACTACGACTGACGTAGACTTCGACTACGACTGACGAATACTTCGACTACGATAGACGAAGACTTCGACTACGACTGACGTAGACTTCGACTACGAGAGACGTAGACTTCGACTTCGAGTGACGTAGCATTCGGCTACGACTGACGTAGACTTCGACTACGCCTGACGTACACTTCGACTACGAGTGACGAATACTTCGACTACGACAGACGAATTCTTCGACTACGATAGACGAAGACTTCGACTACGAGTGACGTAGCCTTCGGCTACGACTGACGTAGACTTCGACTACGAGTGACGAATACTTCGACTACGACAGACGTAGACTTCGACTACGAGTGACGTAGCGTTCGGCTACGACTGACGTAGACTTCGACTACGCCTGACGTAGACTGGGACTGCGACTGACGTATACTACGACTAACGTAGAATTCGACTACGAGTGACGTAGCCTTCGGCTACGACTGACGTAGCCTTCGGCTACGACTGACGTAGACTTCGACTACGACTAACGAATACTTCGACTACGATAGACGAAGACTTCGACTACGACTGACGTAGACTTCGACTACGAGAGACGTAGATTTCGACTTCGAGTGACGAAGCATTCGGCTACGACTGACGTAGACTTCGACTACGCCTGACGTACACTTCGACTACGAGTGACAAATACTTCGACTACGACAGACGAATACTTCGACTACGATAGACGAAGACTTCGACTACGAGTGACGTAGCCTTCTGCTACGAATGACGTAGACTTCGACTACGAGTGACGAATACTTCGACTACGACAGACGTAGACTTCGACTACGAGTGACGTAGACTTCGCCTACGAGTGACGTAGCATTCGGCTACGACTGACGTAGACTTCGACTACGCCTGACGAATACTTCGACTACGACTGACGATAACTTTGACTACGATAGACGAAGACTTCGACTACGACAGACGAATACTTCGACTACGACTGACGTAGACTTCGACTACGACTGACGTAGACTTCGACTACGACTGACGAATACTTCGACTACGATAGACGAAGACTTCGACTATGACTGACGTAGACTTCGACTACGAGAGACGTAGCCTTCGGCTACGACTGACGTAGACTTCGACTACGAGTGACGAATACTTCGACTACGACAGACGTAGACTTTGACTACGAGTGACGTAGCGTTCGGCTACGACTGACGTAGACTTCGACTACGCCTGACGTAGACTGGGACTACGACTGACGTATACTACGACTAACGTAGAATTCGACTACGAGTGACGTAGCCTTCGGCTACGACTGACGTAGCCTTCGGTTACGACTGACGTAGACTTCGACTACGACTAACGTAGACTTAAACTACGACTTTCCAATACTTCGACTACGACTGACGTAGACTTCGACTACGATAGACGAATACTTCGACTACGACTGACGAAAACTTCGACTACAATAGACGAAGACTTCGACTACGACTGACGTAGACTTCGACTACGACTAACGTAGACTTCGAGTGACGAATACTTCGACTACGACAGACGAATACTTCGACTACGATAGAAGAAGACTTCGACTACGAGTGACGTAGCCTTCGGCTACGACTGACGTAGACTTCGACTACGACTGACGAATACTTCGACTACGACTGACGTAGACTTCGACTACGACTGACGTAGCTGCGACTACGACTGACGTAGTCTTTTACTACGAGAGACGTAGACTTCGACTACGACTGACGAATACTTCGACTACGACTGACGTAGACTTCGACTACGACTGACGTAGACTTCGACTACTTCAAATTAATGCTTTATCTTCGAAGAAGTCTATGGCATACCGAAATAAGTCGTCATCATCCGCATTGCGTGCCTCTTTCAATTCCTCAATTCTCTCCATGAATGCGTTAACACTTACAGTGCCTTTACCACTGAACTTGCCACCCCAATCTTTAATGGGAACCAATTTCCGTTTGTGGAAGCCATTATCAAATGAGGAACACCTTTGTTAACCTGGATGACGGGAGGACGGACTAGGTCTGTCTAAAGTGGAACGTGGCATATCAGTGTTAGCAACAAGGGACTGTGAGGTACGATTTTGGTGAACTTCCGTGTCACTTCCCTTCGGTAGAGAAGTTTTACCGGAGTTTCTGCACTTCTGCAATTGTCCCATAATCTGCATAGCCTCTTCGCCCAGGGACTTCTGTAAGATGTCTTTATCGTGTTCGGATATAACATCATCCTCCTCACCTTCTTCTTGCTCAAGCTGCTTTAGTGACGAGAAGGTTTCCTGTATGTTTTTTAGCAAGTTCAAGTGGCTCTCAATGTCACTAGGCTCAGAAGGTATAACAAGTTTAGCACGGTTTGATAAGTGTGTTAACCGAGAGTGTATACGTCTACAAAACGAATGTCCCGGACTGTGCGATAGTTCCGATATGAGAATAGTTATTGCAGATAATTTGTTCTTACAAATCAATATTTCATTACTTGGGGTATCAATGCAGGATGTAGGAACCTTAAAAGAAATAGTCGACACGGTCTTACAATCTGAGATCCCTCTACAAGCCAACTCAAACTCCAGCTCATCTTTATGTAGTGCATTTACATCCATGACTAGAGACAGTAAATAATAATAATAATGACAAACAGAAAAAAACAAACAGTAAATATATTTAAAACAGTAAGTAAATATTTTTAAACCCGCAACAATAACCCGGTATATAAGTTTCCGTTCCGTATTACAGTTATCTACGCAACAAAACGTGTCGAATTTACGAGATTACAATAAGGATGTCTTAGACAACGTTTGTCCAGAATATACCTAAACACACGAAATCACCACAATCGTTACACCTTGTTATTCTTTCATTCAGTTAACCCGCGGGCGCCAATGTGATGACCGGGGTTGTAAATAACTGCGCAATGAAAGGATACATAACAGTGTAAACAACTTTACTACTAAGGTTACAAATTCTTACGACCTCAACACTTCTTGCACCTAAGGAATAAGCAATACAATAGGTAGGTAACTTAAACATTTAAATAAAAACAAGAAAAAACCTAAATAAAAATATAAAATAATAAAACCCAAGCAAGAAAAATAAAAATGTCTCGATTCACAAAAAGATCTCCTGATGCGGGGTTCGAACTCGACCGCTGTTAGCGAAGGTCGGCACCATGCCCCGAGACCAACTGGTTACTTGTACACAGTGGCGAATATGTCGATTATTTGAGCGGACCGTAATTACGCTGCATCACCCAATGTAATTAAATTCGACCACAATTACTTGCCGTCCGGACGGGAAGGGCGTTTCCGCAAGCTGAGGACAAATCAGAACCGTCAGCCTTGCAAAAGATCTCCAATAATGTAACACTTCGTGATATAGACTCAAACACTTACCCCGTTACTTCCACTTCTCGCACAAATGCACTATACTGCACCAACGACAATCCACATTTGAGCACCTTATCACTTTCTGAACAATAAAATTATGGCTCCAATTTACAGAAATATAATTTATTAAGAGTTGACTAGGGAGCAGCCGTTAGTTTTCTGTCTTTTTCCTAATTCAACTGTCTTGTCAACTTATTCTTATCGCTACCCTCACCTGTCCGCCGTCAAGCGATACGTTTTTTACTTAATATAGCGAGCCTAGTAACGCCATCTATTATTAGACTTGGGAACCGAATATTGATCATTACACTGTTATTATAATTTATCGATACCTGTTATATTTATCGATACCGGTAGCTGTTATAATTTATCGATATCGATACCTGTAATATTTATCGATACCTTTTATAATTTATCGATATCGATACTAATTATAATTTATTGATGTCGGTACACTATTATAATTTATCAATATCGATACCTGATATAATTTATCTTTACCTGTTTTATTTATCGATATCGATATCTGTTATAATTTATCGATATTGATACCTGCTATATTTATCGATATCGATACCCTTTTATAATTTATCGATATCGATACCTGTTATAATTTATCGATACCTGTTATATTTATCGATACCGGTACCTGTTATAATTTATCGATACCTTTTATAATTTATCGATATCGATACCAATTATAATTTGTCGATATCGATACTTGATATAATTTATCGACATCGATTTTTGTTATATTTATCGATATCGATACTTGATATAATTTATTGATATCGTTACCTGTTATAATTTAATTACTTTAATTATAATAATTTAATTTAATTAGGGAATCTAGCGCTGAACGAGTTAAAATGTTTACTGCCCAACGAAGTGGGCACGGGTCAGCTAATCAGTAATAAAAATAAATTTATATTGCTTATTATTACCAACTACCTATATTTAATTATATTAACTAATTTATTATGCTAAAGCGTAACGGGACACGTACGAGAAATCCCCATCTCCTTTTAAAAAAAAACGATCAAGTGCGAGTCGAACTCGCACACGAAAGATTCCGTACCAAGATTATAACAGTAATAAAATTGCCGTTATAGTATCAAGCCAAAAATAATGTCGCTAAAGCTCGCAACCGTATCGCTGTTCGCTGGTCGGAAGCTGCAAACTTGCAGCTTCCGACCAGCAAACAGCGAACAGCGATACGGTTGTGCACGAAGTAGTGTCTGGGGAGCCGGCAGACAAGCGGGCGGCGAGCGGAGAGAGGCGGCGAGTGCCGCGCGTCGCGCCCGGCGAGCCGACTACCGAGCCACCCGTCTCTCCGTCAGTTGGACGCGCGCCCTCGCAACGGAGTCACGTGTGCCGACGCTTCGCTCGAACCCCACGCGTCGCTCGCGAGTCTACTTACGATCGGTGTCAGTCGCGACAAACGGATATCTTGTGAATTCCAAGTACACTTACGAAACTCGTAAAGCAAGTCGACGCAAGCGAAATAGTTCGACCGGAGCGGAGTGACAGTGTCGCGGTCACCACTCGCCGAGAGTGCAGTGCGGTGGTGCGCGTGCAGCATGGTGTGCAGCGAGGAGCCGGCGGCGCAGCGACAGCTCGGCCGGGCACGCCGCGCGCGGTGAGGGCGCGCCCGTATGGGGCGCGCGCGCTGGCTGGTGTGCGCGGCGGCGCTGGTGCTGCTGGCGTGCACGGCGGCGCCGGCGCGCGGCGCGTGTCCTGCGCGCGCGGCGGCGGGCTGCGCGTGCGGCGAGGGCGGCGCGCGCCTGGACTGCCGCTCCGCCGCGCTGCGCCGCCTGCCGCCGCTGCACGAGAACCTACTGTCGCTGTGAGTGCACCTTGCAGTTACCAGATCATTCGTTTTCACTTCAGACCCAGAGCGAAGGTTTCAATGAGTAAAACGCTTCGAGCTTCAAAGCTGGACCGCGGCTCACACGGCTGTGTTTTTGCTCATGATAAGTAGAATGTCGGCCGTGAATCTGATAATTGAAACGGGAGGTGAGGGCAATTGAATGTTTCAACACACGAGGACGCTTGCACTGTGTTGTAATATACTAGCTACACCCCGCGTGTTCACCCGCATTTAGTTACAACCTAATCAGGAATAACGTTGCGCGTTGCTAGAAAGATGGACAGTTTGTTTACTTGTTTGTTTTTTGTTTGAACTCCAACGCCTAGTCCGATTCTAAACATTATTATAAATTATTTTACAGTGGAAACCGCTAAACTGTCCAGCTTTATAATATAAATGAATAAAACATATGATAGTGACACGGATGAGAGCGTGTGTTGCGGGCACAGGGGGCGCGTGAGTACCACCTGGCAGCCTGGCACGCTGCATGTGAGAGGCCCGTCAGATGACATGATGTGGCTAATGCAAATGGCTTTCTGAATGATCGCTGCCGCGTGTAACACTGTGCAGCAGACGGGCGACACGCTGACTGTTTCTGGTCGCATGCGCCGAGAACGTAGGTATATGTGCAATGATTGCTCGTACCCAGAGCAAGATGCGCTGATGCGTTGATGTCTTTTATTCTACTTTTTTTTTTATGAGCAATGTCGTTGCTCAAGGCAGGCCCGATGCGTCCTCGCGCCTCGCCAGCTCAACGCGCTCGTGCTCCCGCCGACACGTTGCCCCTGCTTCGCACCGGAGTGTGCACAGCGTTCATAACACACATCAATAACGGCTTTTACTTCGTCGAATTCACTTAACAGTACCTATATCATTTAACAGAAAAGCCGGCCAGGTGTCAGGCCTCGCAGTGTAGGGTTGCATAGTTTGTTTTTCAATGCAAGTCTTTACCCGTTATAAACAAGCAACTACAACTTCATCACTCACTTTAAAGGATTAATGCTAGAGATTTTGTATTTGGTAGAAAATTATCCAACACCCAAGTTCAACGACTATTACTGCTGAACTAATAAAGTTATCTTAACCGCTATAATTTTCATTTAAAGTTCATGAAAAGCACTATCATCTTGATTTTTTTCAGATATTTCAACCAAGCAGTTTATGTTTTAGAGGAGCTACTGGTTTGCACTTTAAAGTTTAATATTTCGTAAATGGAGCATATAATCTAAAAATTATTAAAAAAATATTTTTATCCCCACTTCACATGTATTGGAGGAAAGCTACCCTAAAAATTTTTTTTCCTATATTTTATTTTATCACTTTATCGGCATAATTGATAATATTGATAATTGATACACACACTTCATGAGGCGAAAGGAGTATGTAAGGATCGTAGCAGGTGGCGTTCTATAGTTTCTGCCTACCCCCATGGGAAAAAGGCGTGAGTTTATGTATGTATGTATGTATGTACTTCTACAAAATTATACCTTTCTACTTCTAGTACTGACGGTCTCTTAGCAAAACCTCGGACAGACAGACGGACGGACATGACAAAACTATAAGGGTTCCTTGTCAGAACTACGGAAGCCTAAAAACAAGTGCAAGAGCGAGCCGAACTCGCGTGGAGAGGTTCCGTACGTACGATGAACATGCTACCTAAGACCATTAACTTCTTACAGGTTTCTGTAATCTGTAAATTATTTTATTATTGACCCCCTCCCCAAAAGTATAGTAACAAAGCTTTACTACTATCTACCTATTCCATACATGCAAAAGTAATAATCAATTGAGAAAAAAAATTGTTATTGATTGAGGGCTTTGTTCATACATTTCATTTCTTTACAATTCATTCAGTACCTATTTGTTTTTTTATTTATTCGGTTGATGACGAATTCTTATTACATTTATTTATTATTTATATCATTAATATGTTTAGTACATAAATTAGACATTTGGTTTCTTGCATTACATTTCTCATTCATTAGGTAAGTTAATTCCCAATTTGTAAACTTTCAGTGTTTGGATATGGACCCCCTTCGGGTAATAGCCTCCTACAAAGATTGCCGAATGCCTCTAACTTTAGCTGTCTTAATCCAGTGCCTGCCTTTTCGTGGATAACTCCTCATAGATGCCCTCCGTTTGGGGATAACGGAGGGGTATGTCGGACTCTTACCGACTAAAACCCCACGGTTCCTCCTGCTACCACAAGTCGGGCGCCCGGTATTCGCATTACGCATGATCCGCGCCCCCGACTGGTATTGGACCGCCATTGGCGATCCCCATCACCATGTGCGGCCTATCCTGCGGCCGCACATTCCACTAGAGAGAGAGGCGCGCACGGAACACTGCGCGCATCCAGTGTCTGCCTGCGATTTCCACTAAATCATCTTGCCACCTGGTGCATGGTCGGCCTCTGCCTCTACTTCCTTGTGGTCAATTGTTATTGTAAAAGTCCATCTTTCGTCGGTGTATCTTGCTTAGTGGACAGCCCAAAAGTATAATTATTGGGATACCTATCCATATTCAACATACATTCATCAACGTCGGACATCCGTGTTTGGGTCATAGACATTCACATGTGTACCACATTTCTACTTATTATGTTTAATACACAGACACACTCACCCTCGACGGATTATTTTATAAGGGTTCCGTTTACCATTCCTGCGAACACACACACACACATTTAACACATTTTGTGCGAGACCATTCCGATTAATTTAAAGAGGAGCGATCAATTTTTTAATCAAATTTTGGTCAAAAATTCAGATGTCCCGAATTTTTTTAAATTTCATCATTTGTGAGGGTAAATAGAAAACAAAAAGAAACAAAACTCACGATCCTCGAAGTCGAACTCGCATTTATTATAGCTCCTAAAATAGAACCAAAACAAAGACGTAGAATGTGCTGAGAGGGCGCGCGGGTAGCGAACTCTGCTTTGTAGAACCCGTGGTAGAACGTCAGCCACGGTTAGGGTCTGCCCACATTTATCGACGCGGAATCGGCTAACACCGGTCTAAAAAGCCTTTATGTCTACGTAATTGGGGTGTTAAGCCGTCGCAACAGCTGATCGGCGATGAGTCGAGCAGTGTGGTGATACGCACTCTGCTTAAGCTGATTCCGCGTCGATAAATGTGGGGAGACCCTAAGACGATATCGGCCCGCACCGCTGGTGCTGACGGTGGCCCACGCGCCCCACGCGCTGCGTCAGCTAGTCGGCGCGCCATCAATCACCCGCGACCCGCTTGCACAGGAGGCGCCGCCGCGCGTGACGTCACACGCCGCACTACACGCTCCGCTCGTAAATAACATCAGCTTTACGTTACGATTCAATTACGGCGCCAATAAATTACATTATCTGTGAGCACGCGGCGGGCGCCTCGTTTTCATAAGTAAATTCTAATAATTTTCAGATTTCAGTCGGCTCATTAAAAATATACACAAAGTTAAACGTAGTAGCGATTCTTAATTAAAACAACGTCGTACGTTGACCTCTGCAGGCGGACACGTTCCGTGCTCATACAATGTGATCCAAGCGAGGAAGCTTGACGACCTGGCTGTAAACTACGAGTTGCTGTGAGTGTGGATCACAGCACAGCCGCAGATGTGGACAACGGCCGCTCGTCGCGCCTCGGTGGCCCGCGCCGGGACTGTTGCGAATCTATTCCTCTCTATTTATAGAATGAATGCGAGGACGAGGGCAATTAGTTGCAGGGCATCGGGGAGCTCCTGCGTCCACTCCCCGCTTCCGCCCCCCTCACTCCGCCTCGCCCACCCGGCCGGTGCATCGCTGCATTGAAGACGGCGCGCTCGATTCAATAGATTGTATTATTGATGTTTTCAAGAACACGACCAGTCCCTACGCCCACGCGGAACGTGTCTGCATTACTGTGAACTCATAAACTAAATTCATAAAATGTAGGTATTTCTGCTGCCCTGCGTCAGCGTAATCCCAAGGTTTATATGAATCATGAGAGTCAGAGTCAGAGCGCCGCGCCGCAAAGTGCCTGCTGCTTGGCGAGCCTATCATCGATACTTAAACAATGTGTGTCCCACATTCTTAAGACACACATTCTGAATCGCGCTGGAGGAGCACTCGTAAGGGCACCCTGTATGCGTTGCAGCCGAGTCGGTATGTCCCCGACGCACAAACACTCACCGTTGTGAGCACTCATTAGTTTGGCTGTACATAAAGCGTCCATGACTCAAGTGCACTTGTATTTGATGGTTTACTTATTGTCGCTCACCCACTTCCCTCAAGCCGTTACGCTGGATCGTTTAGCGTTTATTACGTGCACCTCTGGAAGTACCCGGCGCTTCTTGCCTGATAGCCCTTCGTTAAATGTTAAAACGAACGTGAAGCAGGCAGGGGCCGTGAGCACGCCGGCGGCGGCGCTTCATTCAAGAGCCCGGCACATGGAGCGCGGCGCGCGGTGACGCAAGCGCGCGAGGCCGCCGTGCACCTGGCCACGAGCCGCCGCGCCGTCCTCGTGCGTTGCGATGCAAATGTAAAACAAATCACAACACAAACACTTGTGGCTGCGCTCATGGCATCGTGTGGCCCGCTCGAGGTGAAGCGGGGGACTGAATGACACAACTGCACGGCAAGTGCCTCTCACAACATAAGCTATCAGTATGTTATGGACCAGGTGATTAATGCGGGCATTATACATAATGTTCGAGCATTATGAATAATGTCTAGCTCTATCGGGCTAAGTGATCAATACTATCTTAACTTCATTATTTATCACATTGCACGGTCATTACTTATTATATTGCGACATGATAATTGGGCAATTTGATAATAAAGCTAAATATGACGCGATGTGAGGGCGGGGAGCTGACTAACTGAGCTAACTGCAATAAAGCATCAGTCAAAAGCACTATTAAGCGAGCTCGTGACTTAGGGCACCCCAACTCGGACAGGTTAGGTTAGAACCCTTCGTGGTTTTTTTTTTACCCAACCCAGACATAGGAGCCCCGCGCACCGGGGCTCCGTTGACCAGGGTTCCGACTTTTTAAGAGTTTTTATTGATAAAACCAGTCAAAACCACTTTTGACAGAATCACTTAGTCAAAAGCACCAGCCATTAACCAGCTCCATTGGGCAAAAGTATTTTTAACTGTTATTTTAGTCTAAAATATTATTGACTAAAGCATACGGTCAAAAATACTTTTAAGTGATTTTGCTAGTCAATTGTACTTTTGAAGTTTTGACTGCAACAACAATAACAATAAAAAAGTAGTAAGTAATTAAATATGTTTATATTACTCTGCCTAAAATGTGATCGGCAATATTTATAATGCCCGGTCTGGATTTGATTATTTGAATAATTCTTATCAAATTGCACTCTCATATTGGGCATTTTTCATAATGACCGGGCATTATGTATAATGGCCAATTTCTCACTTGGTCCATAACTAGTATATTTCGTTCGTTGCGCCATACTACTCAGGGTCTAGAAAATCGATAGCTTCATCAACAATACTTTAAAGCAATACAGAGCAGTATCTCCATAGTTACTTTAAAGTATTCCTGGCCGAAACGACAAGTTATGACAATCGGGGTGAAGGCATCCTCGCCCAGGAGAAACTGGTACCTGGCCGTATTCGTGAGTTGAATGACAGGCCTTTTTAAAGATGCAATACTGAGGGCATGAGGAGCGGGCACGGTCGAGCGCATGCACGAGTGCGCGCGGCCCATTCACCGGCAGCGGCGGCGGGTCGAGGCCGCAGCTCCGCATCATACTCGCACACCACAAGGCATACATTGAGGCTTGCAGACTTGCCAGTGGCGCGGTGCGGTCAAAGGTGACCATGGGGAGAGAGCCGCGGAGCGGACGCGGCGATTTGTAAACATCAAGGATAACAAGATGTTATTTATCGTGTAACGCCAGCGGCGATATTACTTCACGAGGCGGCGGCTAGCGACCGCCAGTGAAGTAGTGGGCGCTAGGAACGGGCGATGCCCCGGCGCGCCGCGCTGCGCCCCGAGCCGCTTGCACGGCTATCGACTCGACGCACTCGGCTGACTGTTGACGTCGCTCCGCTGTGTCATCACTGCAGCCGCACTTTCGCTAACTGACGAGCACGCTTAAAACAAAATTGTTGTTTATCATTATTGTAGGAGACTCCAATAATGGATACGAAAGGAAACGGAAATACTAAATCTTCATTATTATATGTGGAATGTACCAGAAATAATAAATAAAGAATATACGAATTCACTTTAGATTTTGATCTTTATCTACGTACCTAGCGCATATTATGCCTAGGTACTGATCAATCGTCTTGTACCGGTCGGGAACGTGACAGGTGGAGACGGCAGCAACGTTAGGCGTCGTCCCACAGGGTGGTGGCCGCCTGGCCGGGAGTCACCGGCAAGCAGTCGGCAGGATCGGATGATACAGGAGTCGAGTCACATGTCGTAATCTGAACTAGTAGTTGAGAGTAGACCCTTTTTCATTCTCATCAGCATCAGTTCCGGGCGCACCGCCCGCTGCCGCCGCCCGCCGGCGCGGTGGCACGAGCTCGGCATTGTGAATGAGCTGGGGGGGTGGGGTTGGGGGCGAGTGCGGGGTCGTGTCGGCGACCGCGATGATGGATGGCGCCAATAACGAGCGACGCGAAGGTCGTTATCGGCTCCCCGCGGCACCACCGCACGCCGCACTGGGAGCCTGTCACTGCGGGACCTTTACACGCGCTGCCAACAATGAACTCCTCCGACGCATGTAATGCTCTGCCTCTCACGGCGAGCGCGCTCCACCGCTACCAGCTACAGCAGTGCAGTCTCGCGAGTCCGTGCGAATGTGTCTAGGTCATTTTAAAGGTTACCAACGCTACAAAATAGTAAAAATTTAGAACTCAGCGTCTTTGTCCGTCTGTTGCAGCCGCTTACTTCAGCAACTACTAATGGTATCTATTAGTAATCATCAGCACTGCTAATCTGTGCACACCTCAAGCTGGATTTGAAAAAAACTGGGTACACAAAAAAGCTCGATATTTGGGTACCTCACGAGCTCACTGAAAGAAACCTAATGAACCGTGTACTCATTTGTGATTCTTTATTACGACGTAATGAAACCGAACCATTTTTGAAGAAGCTGATAACTGGTGATGAAAAGTGGATCACGTACGACAAGAACGTGCGAAAAAGGTCGTGGTCAAAGGCCGGTCAAGCTTCACAGACTGCGGCGAAACCCGGGTTAACTCGCAACAAGGTGATGCTGTGTGTGTGGTGGGATTGGAAGGGCATTATTCATTATGAGCTATTACAACCAGGCAGGACCATCGATTCTGAACTCTACTGCAAAAAACTGATGAGATTAAAGCAAGAAATTGAGAGAAAGCGGCCGGAATTAATCAACAGAAGGGGTGTGGTTTTTCATCATGATAACGCTAGACCTCACACATCTTTAGCCACTCAGCAAAAATTAAGAGAGTTTGGCTGGGAGGTGTTAATGCATCCGCCGTATAGTCCTGACCTTGCACCTTCAGATTTCCACCTGTTTCGGTCTCTTCAGAATTCTTTAGGCAGTGTCAGGTTAACATCACGAGAGGACTGCCAAAACCACTTATCGCGGTATTTTGATCATAAATCCCAAAATTTTTATAGCAATGGGATCATGTCCCTACGTACAAGATGGCAAAAAGTTATCGAGCAAAATGGTGCCTACATACTTTAGTTAAATGTAAATAAAATATAAAAAAAATGTTTTGAATTTTCTTAAAAAATGCGAAGAAACTTTTCCCCAACCTATTATGTGAAGCATATTTTTCAGAAGAATAAAACATTTTTGATTTTGATTTTCGTTTGTTTTTTTTTTAATTATTTTTTATTCAGATGACGAATTTTCTTCTAATCGTGTGGGTAGTAAGGCCTTACGACCCTACACATCCTAGTGTCAGAGTTTCTAAACCGCCTCAAAGGCCTCTGACTTGGTTTGAGTGGAACAGTAAGTCCATGGCCACTTTGTCTGAATCGTATTACGATAACAATATGAATCATAAGGTTTCCTCACGATGTTTTCCTTCACCGATGCCAGTGATGTCCAAGATAAACTTTTAGAAAGTACATATGAATTGAAAAATCACATTGGTACTTGCCCGGATTCGAACCCTCATGCATGAGAGGCGGGCGCCTTAACCACTGGGCCATCACGACACATAGACGACGAATGAGACTCAACTATTTAACGATAGTGTAAACCTGATGTTTTTAATAATTAGAATACCTTTTTTCTATGGCTATTTTTGCTATCTATAGTCACGTAAACGTAATTTGAACTCAAATAAAAAGATAAATATTTAAAAACTTATGATTAAATATACGTTTTTTTACTATTCCCGCTTTCGACGAAAGAATCACGCTTTTTTCACTCATTAAGGTTAAAAATACAGGATTGGCAAAAAAGAAAATCTGGCCACGCTGGCTGCTGATGACCGCGTCAGCAAACGAAGTTCTGGTTTCTTTTTGGGCCAAACGAATTGAATGTTGTAGTACAGTCGAACAAGCCACTTGGTATATGGACAGCTAACTTACAACTACATACTTTCAACAATGTTTCTAGTGTGTCATTTTTTTAAAATCCCTGTAAATAGTTGTCAAAATTATTAGGCACCACAAGCTTAAAAAATGAACACAAAATAATAATGAATGGCCATGTAGCAGAAAGATAATTATTGTAAACCAAATACAGTCGACTCTCGTTAATTCGAAACTCGCGGGACTCTTAAAATATTACGAATTATCGAGTGTTTGAAATATGAAATGGTTCGAAATTTTTGAGAGAAAATAAATAAAACTTCGAATTATTAAGTGTTAATTAATTTTTATTTGTTAACTGCTATTCTTTAATTAATTCTTAATTTCTTCTTTTCAGCAATTGTCAAGCATTTATACTTTTTAGAACTGATAACTAACACAAACTTTTAATCTGTAGGTATACCAACGAAAGAGTGTAACAGATTCTACTCATGTGCCGAAACAAAAAACAAAACAATTTGTGCGGAAGTGTGTGTCAAACTAATCATAACAAAAACAAAAGCGCGTGTACGATGATACAAGTTTAAACTTGCCTCAAAATGTACCTACTTACAATCTTTCTGTGTCTTTCTCTCTGCAACTTTGAATTGTCGAGTGTTTGATGCCGACGAGTTCGAATTAACGCGTCGATTTGTTGCGTAGCACTGATTTTTTCGTTCGAATTACCAAGTGCACAAAAATGTATTGATTTAATTCGAAATATCAAGAGATTTTGTAGGGAACTCGTGTTAACTTTGAATTATAGAGAGGTTCGAATTATCGCAGGTTTGAATTAACGAGAGTCGACTGTAGCTTGTTCGACCGTACATGTTAAAGGTACCTACATAAATATATTTTTATTATGATGATAGGTTGTGGTTATCTTTAGGGGAGGCCTATGTCCGGCAGTGGACGCGATCGACTACACGTATAAACATCTAATTAAGTTTATTTTAGTTTCAGTATTGCGATTTTTGTAAAATGTTGTAAGTCCCCTTAAACAATTTTTTTTTTCGAAAAACTTTTTATAACCTTTGCAGTGAGTACAACATCGCGGTTAATCTGCTGTTATTAATTGAAGAGTTCCCCCGATTTCTACAAGATCCCATCATCAGATATTGCAATGGTGACAATAGGACCACAAGGGAAGCACCAGCTTTCAAATAAAAAAAGAATCATGAAACTCGTTTCACCCAGTCCGTGTAAGTTAGGAGGTAACAAACATAAAAAAAATACAGTCGAACTGATAACCTCCTTTTTTGAACATAACAACATAACATCACGCCTGTAATCCCCGAAGGGTTAGGCAGAGGTGTACCCATTAGTACACCCACATTTCGCCAGTTATGTTCCTTTTTTGAAGTCGGTTAATAAATGATAAATAGGTTGTTTGTTATGGAAAGGCTAAGAAGAAGGAGTGCCAGTGGGCCGTGTGACCGTGTGTAATGAGCGGTGTTGTTGCAGGGACGTGTCCAACAACAACATCAGCACGCTGGCGCGCGACGCGCTGCTGCCCGCCGCCGGCCTGCGCGAGCTGTGAGTGTGTTACCCTGTACTAACACAAGGGCGCCCCGCTTGCGCTCGCCTATAGATGCAGTATCGGTGAAAGCTTCCTATATATTATGTAGGAGCTTGCTACTTGCAACCACACAGTCTTATGTACGTAGGTATATCCTTGTTACTCGCAAAGGTTACAACAGCGACGGAGCTCCGCGAATCTCACACGACCACCACGTCGTGTTGGGTTCTTCCACTACCTACAATTACTGAGGTAAATCGCCTGAGACGAGATATTGCATCTGCCTATGAAGAAAACTAAGCGTAAATGTGACGTCATTGGGTGCAATATGGCGGTAGAGTAAAGATACTAACTATATTTATTTGTATCTAGATCAGGGGCTCCCAAACCTTTTTTATATCGCGGCTCGCTTCCTTTTTGCGACGCCTTTCTTAACGAATACATATTATTTGTGTGGCGCTAATAGACATTACTACTTTACTATTACTTTATGTATTTATTAATAATATTTAATCAAAGATGTGATATTATGACGCGACGCCCACCGTTTGTATGCATCAACCGGATGGCTCAAGTGTGCACGGCCATGGTTACGCAACACGCTGTCCTGCGCAGGAACCTGTCCATGAACCGGCTGGAGTCGGTGTCGGGCGGCGCGCTGGGCGGCGCGGCGCTGGCGCGCCTGTGGCTGGACCGCTGCGCGCTGCGCCGCCTGCCCGCGCACGCGCTGCGCGACCTGCACCACCTGCACTTCTTGTGAGTACTGCGCCGCACCTTAACAACTACTTCCTAAATAACTTGTTTACATAATAAGATCTCATTTCAATTTACCTTGGACTTTAGAAGGCTGTTTTAGTATAATTAATTACATACTTTATGTTTGTAAAGACATTAACAAATAATAAAAAAAGTGTTTATTTCCTCAATGATATTATGCTCGGTGAGACAGCGACGCGTCCTTGCGGTACCTATCAAAGCGATGATCGAATCATTATTAGTGTTCTGTGGATCTAACTGATCGAAGTGACCGCCTGTGAGCGGATCAGTCGCCAGCACTCCAGCAGCACTGCGCACGTAGCGAAGTCCGTGCGGGGGGTGTCGGTACTTGCGCGGGGGCCGAGGTCCGCAGGTGGAGTATGTCGGGCGCGCTAGCTCGACGACGGAGCGGTCCGGCATTGTATGTAGGAGGTACACTGTGTTCATTACTTTAGTAGTAGGTACTGCGCTCTTATTCGTTGCCATGATATTTTTTCCAATCGCTGATCTATAACATTAAAAGGCAACCGTTACTTTCTGACTAATCTCAACACACAGCTCAAACCACTGAACGGATTCCGCTGAAGATTTTCACGTAGATAGTTATTATGACGTAGGCATGCGCTAAGTAACGTCATCAAATAATACATTGTAGGTCGCGTGTACTTGTTTACTCGTATGTGGGTGCATCCATGTGCCTCCCGCTGAGGGATTTGTTCACAAATCGTTACGCCTGCCCTGATGCGTGTGTAACGTTTTGGTAAATCCTGTTTACTTTGTCGTCGCTGAATGTGTAGACGGTTAGAAAGTGTCGCTAAATAAATAATCCGGGGGAGGGCCCGCCGCCGCCCGCCGCCGCCGCCGCCCGCCGGCCGCCTGCTCGCGATCGACGCTGCCCATTATTCAGCGTCGCCTGGAACTGGAACGCTCGCGACTTGTTTGTCACAGAGGCGCTGGCATATTTTATTATATTTTATCCTTTTAACCCTCAATGTCGGTGCTGGCTGGGTCATATACAAAATAATTGTAAGTTACAGGTAAGAAACACGGATATGTATGTAACAGAAAAATAACAGAAAGGAATTCACGTTTTTCAAATAAATAATAAACATTGAGCTGATTCTCATCTGGAATAGGAGAATAGCTACAATGATCACTGCCACTACTAAGGAACCTCATAATATTATGTATGATATTAATTATTTTGTATTATTACGGTACAAAAGTAATATGTCATCTACTTAATTAGGGTATTACAGTGCTACTCGTGCAAAGCCAGGGCATAATAATGATCAGAGTTACATATGGGGTGTCTCAGACAAGGACGTCCAAACGAAAATTTTAGAAGCCTCTCTTCTTGGGCTATGGGTAGCGCAACACCCCCATTTATGCTCTACTTTTTTTTTGTGGTATAGGAGCTGGACGATTTTTAGTATTTTTGGAAATTCTTCTTGCATCTGATTTTGTTGATTTTATCTTGTTGTGTCACGTTTTATTGAAATATTTTATTGATAATTAATCCTTAATTTTTTTCAAATAATTTCCAAGTTTCTTTTTAATAATAATTGGGGAAAACAGTAAACATACAACTACCTACTTTAGATACGAAGAGTACCTACCTATGATCAGGAAAACTCATGAGCTTTTTAAATTATTGACAGATTTGAATTAATGAGAAGGTACTTTAATGGCCTCCACAGATAAGTATATTATTATATGATTATATTAATACACGAGGAGCGGGTGATGCAACCAATTATAATTACATTTCGATTTTTTCAAGGACGCACTGTAATTAGTAAAAATAATGTTGTCCTTATCGAACGTTATTACTTGGCTAGTGCAGAGCGCTAATAATGCTCGCTCGTACATGCTGGTGTGTGATGCGTCCTGCTGGACGCGAGTGAAACTCTCCCTCTAGTTCAGCGATACGTCACTCGGGTCCAACTAATCCGCCGCCTTCCCTCGCGTGACAATAAATAATCCCCGAACATTTGCCAAACAAATAGTAAACAGTCAGTAGGTACATATACTTACCTACACACGGTTGAACGTTGTTTTTAAGACAATTGTTTGGTAGGATTTCGTTTCACATAGGTATTATAATTATTGGATAGCCCAAGAAGTCAGGCTTTCAAAGTTTTCTTTTGGACGTTCATATCTGGGCCACCCTGTACTCCCAGAAGGGTAAGGCAGTGGTTTACCCATTAGTACACCCACATTTCACCAGTTATGTTAAGTGCCGTGTAATATGGGGCGGATTATTACTAATTTTTAATTAATCAGACTTACCCTCTATTTTTACATTTCCGTTGAAATAAAAATACGTCTAATGACAAAATATACCGATCCAACAATATTCGTTAAAAAATAATTCTACTGTTTGGTAAGTTAGTGAAATCAATAAAAGTGTATTAACTTCTTTGAAATATGTTTAATTTAAGTAAATAGTCTTTGAAACAAAAAACTTCGAAATAAAAATACAAGAACCGAATATTCTATGAAATATTTTCTGTGAAATGAAATTCTATGAAACTTCTGTCTGCGGAACAAGGGGACAACCCTACTACCTATATTACATAGCGGCAATATTTCACATGCGCCTCAGCGGGCGGCGGGCGGCGAGTACTTAAGTGATGGCAAACAACAGTGGGGGTTGTTTGCGTCGAGCCAGACATTGTGTAGATACGTACCACAGCGAGCCGAGCGTATCGTGCTGCACGGCCTGCACGCCTCCCGAGAACACAACTTGGAAAACAGTCTCCGCACCGGTCGGCCGCAGCAAACGGCCGCAGCAAAGAGAATCTTTAAAGAAGGGGCAAAGTAGATGGCACCGATGTTCAGTGCCTGAGCGGTGTCTCTCCGCAGACCATGGCTCATATTATCTTGCGCCGCATGCCTAGTCACCTGCACACGTGAGGACCTAATGACTGCGCCAGCGGATGGTGTTAGCTGTTCGAATCGTCCATTTGCGCTCACTAGCCACTAGCCACATAGATAGGATTTACAGTGTATGGCATTGACAATACACGTAGAGAGCAGCTCTGCATTGCGTTGAGACGTGCACTGCTGATGCGGATATTACTTATTACTCTCTCTCTATAAAGTGTACCGATGGAGCCTGGAGCTTGGAGGCTGCGAGAGGCGCGCGAGTGGGCGGGCGCGGCGCCGCGGCGTGCGAACCGCGCGCGGAGGGCTTTCTCACGCCACTTGCGCAGCTCCACCGCCGTCGCCACACCGTCACCGCGCGTCCGCGACTCTCGCTAATCCTGCCGCAACCGCATACCAGACACGTTTAGCAATGCGTACCGGCGGAGGACGCCTGCGGCTCTCTGCGAATATGTGTGTTCATGAACACAAGTCGGCCGAATGCGTACAGCCAATACTAACGAGTGTCCGGCCGTCATAATGTGACTGCAGAAGTCCCACTCCAATTCGAAATCTTTTACACACACCGCCAAACAAAATATCAAATTTTGTACAAAAACTGTCGCAGTGGTAGGTGCAGGCTGCGCGTAGGACACTCGAAACGTTGCCACTAATTTAATTATTATTAATTTAATTTAATTTTAAATTTTACCAAAGTTTGTCAAAGCTCACTACCATTCGTCAAAGCATAGGTACCTACTACTTCATCACAGTAAACTGCTTTTCGAGAAAGCAATGCTACATTTCCTCAACGCATACTACAGTCACAGATTACTCTACAGTTCGTTCATTAAAGCATACAAAGTTGACTACTTGTAAATAGTTGTCGTATTTAATCCTACTGCGCATGTCTGCGACTCGCGACGGCTGCGCACGCGCTCGGCTCAATGCCGCCCACTCGCCGCTGACCTACACGGCACTTGGTTTTACAAAATGATGATCATTGTCGGTTAGTTATCAACGCCGCGACAGTTCACGCTGACTTACTAGATCGTCTTCGAGCCTTCAGGGATAGTCGCCGGTAACAAAGGGCACTTGAGTTACAGATATCCCTAATATGCTTTAGACGTGTGCTTGAATGGCGTGGTTCAATGAAAGGCTTAGCCGAGCTGGCGTTGACATAAATAAAAAATACAAACACTAACTAAAACAATAACTAAGTAAGCACTAGCTGTCATTTTGATTTTTAAACTACTTTATGGAACGTGGTATTCATTACTTCTCATACACTTTACCGTGTTCCGAAGGTTTTGGTTTAAACAAGCCTTAACGCAATATAGGAGCGTATCCGCACATCTGTTGTGGTAATAGAATCGATGGCTTTCACTCAGTGCTCGCACCGACTGAAGTGCGCGCATTGAATTCATCATCGTCACCAGTGGCGTGTACTGGACAGCACAGCGCAGGAGGCTGAAGGCCACGTCTTCGCGCCAGGAAGAGCTCGCTACCGCCGACCTTGTACCATTTACATATGTAAATACGTCCGACCGTACGATCGTACCTCGCATTACACGTTCAATCATGATTTGGTCAGTCCGGGTATCGTAACAGCCGCTGTTTTGCCAGACATTACAGAAAAGAATTCGTAAAAGGCGCCGAGTTAAAAAGTGCTCACTCAACAAATAATAATCGTACACTTATTTGAATCTGCATAAAGAAATTTAACTAATCAGAATATTGAAGCTCATAATTATAAAAACTACTTCAGAATGGAGTGCTTACATAAAAAAACATGCTTTTTTTTCTATTTATCTTCTAACTATTTAAAAGCGAAGGTCACTCACTCATCAAGTCATCACGAAATATCGGAAATCGCTTGAAGTATTTGGCAGGGAGATTATAGTTAGTAGGTAGACGTTCGCTAAGACGGATTTTCCTAAATTCACCCCTAAGGGGATGTCCCACAAAATATGACATTATAAGAGAAAATCATCAAAATCCGATGGTATGAAAGACTATGCCAAAAAAATATTTAAAGTTGTCTAGACTCTTCCAAACCACAAAAAATCGTAGAACATACATTTGGATTTGATGTGAATAGCCCAAGACGAGAGGCTTTCAGAATTTTCTTTTGGACGTCCTTATTTGGGCCACTCTGTAGATAGATAAGTCATCATCATATCAGCCTATGGCCGTCCAATGCTGAACGTAGGCCTCCCCCAAAGAGCGGCAACCATCCCGGTCTAGGGCAGCCTGCATCCATCCGCTACCCGCCACCGTAATCGGTAATCGGTATCGTAATCGTCGGTCCACCGTGTATTCCGATTTTGACCTCATCTTTTCCATCGGCGGGCGCCGTTGTTCACCGCTTGACGAATATACTTACGAAATTTGTTTGCAGGTCGGCGGAGGACAATTCCATCTCGGAGGTGGAGGGCGGCGCTCTGCTGGGCTGCCGCGCGCTGCGCACGCTGCGCCTGGCGCGCAACCTGCTGCGCGACGTGCCCGCGCATGCGCTCGCGCCGCTGCACCACCTGCAGACACTGTACGTAGCGCGGAACCTCACACCTGGTGTGGACACATATTGGCTCGGCCATTCTCTGTGAGCATTGGACAAAGTGCGACCACATCTGTTAGGGCATTGGTATTAACGCTCAAAGTTTGCCAACGTAAGGAGCTGACCCACTTGTACCTCGCCGCTAAACTTCGCAGATAAGTAGGTAGTGCGCCAGCTCCGAGCTCTGATATCTCGCGAGAACTGCCACTCCCCTCCCCCACCACCTCGGCTCCCACCTGTTTACTATTTGTGTAGCTCTCTGTAAGATAGTAGGTAACCTGTGCTATTTCCTGTGCCTTTCATTTTATTACAACAAGTAGTAATATCAATATAAACGTTGGTTGTTTATTTGCAGGGATTGTTTCCCTGCAAATAAACAACCTATCTTGAATAACTACTTATTTTTAAGTTTCGCCGTTACGTACAAATACCTCCTGAGTGTTAGTACCTAAGTTTCAAAAGGCGGCAGTAGTTGACGCACGACGCCGAAGTGCCGAAGATAACAGGGCACAGGCGACGCCGCCAACCAAACGACCAGTGCAACGAAGTCGGCCAGTTCGGGAGCGGGTCTCGTGGAGTCTTGACACACTTACAGCTATTTATAGCACATCATAATTCGCGGTATTTATAATTGCGAGTGGAGTCGGTGCCGGCGTCTATCAGCGACCACCATCGCTCCCGCGCCGCCCGCCACGCGCCGCCCGCGCCCGCGAGCCCGCTACGACTGCACTTGCCGCGCGACTCTACTGACGACGTCACGGAATTCATTTATTTGAGAACAGTAATGAATGATGCTAGGCAGCATGCTAGGACGAAGAGCGTCATCAATGAATCAGCAAAGTTATCTTGTTCATGTTTCGCTCAATCAAATTGTTTGAAGAAATATGGCTATCTATTCGCATTCCGGCTGACTAAGGGTCTCCCCACATTTATCGACGCGGAATCGGCTTACTCCGGTCAAAAAATTTATGTCTACGTAATAAGGGTGTTACTAATACCATTCGCATCGGCTCGACTCGGAGGACGCGTCGTGACACCGGTCGACAGCGAAACGAGCCGTTTGTCAACATCTGTCGCAACAGCTGATAGTTCAAATTGATAGATATTGTTCAAAAATCTTAAAGTTGAATTTAACTTAAATAAAATAGTAATGGACGACAGTTAGTGCCAACCTTTTGATTATTAGATATTGAAAAATAAGTAAAAAATAACTAAAACCCGACTATGTACTTACTAAAAAAATCGCGCACTGAAAGTGAAAAGTATAAAACAAGAACAATATCTATTTGACTGATATTTTCTCCAATTATAAACTTTTAAATATGTATATTTTATTACATAGAAAGACGGCTGAGAGAAGAGAGTGAAATTTCACAAAACCAATTCGGTTTTATGCCTGGTCGGGGTACCACAGATCAACAGATGCCATTTTTGCTATCCGCCAGCTTTGCGAAAAATATAAAAGTGCACATAAAAACTTGCACATGGTATTTGACACATTAGGATAACAGAGAGCTGAAGAGTTCCGATCGGCGCGGAGTGTGATGCGAAGGACTCAGAGCGTGTGATAGGAAAAGATGCAGACCAAACATGCGGTGAATGGATTGTGTGTAACGTGTGGAAGCGAAGTGAGTTCTGAGCTGACGACTGATAGCAGGATGCGGCTCGAGATAAGCATCTGCCCGATATGTGTGGTACTCAGTGTACTTCTCTCCAGTCATCAAGTTCTGTTACACTGGCGCCATCCTCTGCTGACAGCGTGCACGCGTGCTGCGATAGTGTGCGAAGCTCGTTACCTACACGCCCACAGCAATACAGGCATACGGCGATGTCGACCTACATACCTCAATCCTCAGGACGCTGACACTACACGGAAATTCTAAATCGGGAAAAACGTAAACGATATTTGTAGCTGAAACGAATAAAATATTATATGTAATCTAGTTTAACTTCTATTTTTGTTTAAAATTGGTCTCAGTTAGTGGGTAGCATCGCTACTAGTTTTGTTTGTCTGTTTAGTGATCCTCACTAGAGGTACTCGCCAACATGACCTAACGTACGAGTGGTTGCAGGAACCTGGCGGGCAACCTGATCAGCGAGCTGAGCGACACGGCGCTGCCGCCGCTGCCGGCGCTGCACACGCTGTGAGTATATTCAGCTCCCTCATGGCCAACAGAAGAATAGAATAAGAATATTTTGCATACAGGATTACATGTGAATACGATGCATATCTTGCATAAAAACATTGATTACCACTAACTTTTGCCTGCGACTTCGTCCGCGTAAACGTCGGACCCGCTGTCATCCCTAGGTATAGGGGTAAATTTTGAAAATACGTTCTTAGCTGACATGACACGTACTAACTATAAACTACCTCCCTGCCTTTCATCTGTATACGTCAAGCGGTTTTCGATATTTCGTGATGAACTAACTTTCGGAACGAGTCTAATAAGAGTCAGTTTCACCATACTCTGTTAGTTAGTTTAATGCCCTGTTACATGTATTGACAAACTGTTAAGGGTAATGAGTGTTTACCCACCTTGATGGACTCTTAAATTTAACTACTGCTCTACAGGTCCGTTACATTCATACGAAAGGATTTCGATAAAATTTGGTACCTACACAGATAGTTTCTAATCTGAATTAACACATAGGATACTTAGTTTTTATCCCGATTATCCCGTGGGATAATAATCGAGTTGTAGTGGGTGAAACCGCTTGCAACACTAGGTACTGTTAATATTCTTAGACATGCAATGTATTTCTTCTTCCTTTTTGTCCAATAAATTGTTTTTATATTATAAAAACAGTGCCTCAAAAATTAATTACTTATTTGTAAAAAACTTATTTTTATTCTGTTTTGTTCTGAATTTGCTGTAATGTTGACATATCAACCAGCGAAACGAAAAAGTAATCCGGTCGTATAATGCAATGCAGAGAGTGAGCAACACTTTAATACGGTCGGGTTACTTAACACGCGAAATCATATACGACTAGTTGAAATACCACTCAAATCGACATAGATGACATAACAGACAAAGGCATTTTGTTTTGTCGCTTTATATTTTGAATGTCATTCAGTTGATGCTTGATTAATCAATGATCTGTTAAATTTTCACCATGGGACACTCATTATTTTAACAGCGCTGTTAAATTTAAAGGCGAATTAGCTAATGTCTGATTAGAAAGAGTTTGGTGAAATTGGGTCTAAGTTGCATTTTCATTGAAAACTACTTACCATCGTTAGAATAAAATTCATAATACTGGCTAAAATATGTCCTGAAAAATCATAACAGACTAAAATTAGAACTCGTTTTATGAGGTTGAAAGTTCGGGAGGCGATGAGATATCTGCAATCGCTCGATTTATATCAGTGTTGCGGGTCATTGAACTGTGCCAATAAAATCCACCTGCCACTTGCGCTGAACGAACCGCTGTCGGAGCTTGTTCATATTCTGAACGTACCTATAATTGTGAGTCGTCGGCGATCTCACTGACAAGCTGTTGAAGATCGGTGATCTCCTGCTGCTGGGATGTCGATTGCGCACGCACGGAGCTCGGACATACTACATTCTCGCCACCAAAATACTATGAATTATTGAACATAGATGCACTGAGGTCAGGTGAGCGAACGCGCTCTGCTTGTCCACTCGACAGGTGTCCTGTGGTGGTGTCGAGCGCCGCCGCGTGCACTAACTAGTGCGTGCTACCACAGCATGCAGCTGGCTGGCAGCGTGGCGCTGTTTGTAATAATGAGGGTTGAGCAAATGATTGCTGTCCTTAATTGTGTTGGCGAGTTAGGTCCGCGGGAGACAGGGGCGAGGTGGCGGGAGGCGCGGGTCGCGGGGACACGTCGGCTGCCTAGATTTATGTGCTCATAAATACAGCGAGATGTCTGCATGGACCACTAACCCGGCGCAAATATCACTAATTCTCGATATGTACATTGTAACAAAGGTGTACTGATCTCGTGGTATTTGATGTTGCTTTAGCATTCTGTGCGACCAGTGGTCAGCGCTCTCGCCTGTGAGTGGCAGCGTGTGGCAAGTGGCAACGTGAAGCGGTTGTACCCGTGATCGGGTGGCGGTCCCTTAAAGTTTGTTCGCGTCGCAGTAATATCCGCTTGTTCTGTATCAAGGCCGTCCGCTCTCCCCCGCTCCCCCTTCCCGCACCCCGACAGGCGCCTGTACCTACCCCCTACAGATAAAAAACACATTAGTCACGATGCATGAATGGTGTGGACAGCAGAACATAACGAGCGATTTATTTGTTTTTGGAAGGAAAAAGGAAGTACTTAGTGCGTAACTATTGGCATGATCTTCGAATCACAGGCTCGAAGGATGTTCTTGGCGCGAAGGACTTCAGAAGGAACGATAATTCTGTTATGAGCGTTGGTATGCTGTGGTACGTGCCTGCCGTCAATTATTATATACGACGCTCTCTGCGTGCTTATATTGACTCGATATAGGTACGATCCTTAGGGCGAACGTTCTTCAGGCATGTAACTTTTTCGGACATGCACACATGTGTGACGCACTCAAGGGAAATCAATGAAGATACTACGTACAAAGGTACAGTCGTCCCCACGACAATGGCAATAAAACCAGTGTAATTGGCCAATAACTTGGCCTCTACTGCTATTAAAGCTCCGCACTACGCGAGCTAGGCCAGCTCAAGGTCGAAACGTTGCCACCGGCGTGAGGCCGACTGTATCTGCTCGTAGAATATGTAATGTCTGCTTCTACTCTGTATAGCCACATGCGCATCTGAAGGTAGGTACTCAGGCTCATCGCCTGAGTCGTGGCTGTGCGTCGGAAGCCGGGCTCTGCCAAGGGGTAGGTAGGTACGTTACGGCGGTGACGTTATTCAAGTACGAACGTTTCTTTATACTCCGCTACTAGTGCTACTAATAGGCATCCACATTCGGACTCAAAAGTTCCCTCGCGACCCCCTCACAATAACAAAGTTTAGGAGTTTCATAGAAAGCTTTTAACAATATTACAAGTGAGTTCGACGGCTGATGATCAGGGAGTACACCTTCTAGTGTAGCTTATTCACATGGTAGTGGTACGTACTGTTGTGATAGAGCGCGCGACGGACGTGACCGCGGCACCGCCGGAGCCAGCACCCGGTGCCGCTGATGTCGGGCGGCCCGCCGTCGACACCAGTCGCCCAGCGCGGCCCGCGGGTCAACGACCGCGCTCTCTCCCTCTCCTTACATGCCTCCCCGGCGACCCCACCCCACAACTATTTGAGATCTCATTATAAGAGTGACTGGAAGAGCTTTTGAAACATTTATTGGCGCAATAGGTAGGTGCCAAGTTTAAAGTTATCTGTGATTGCCGCTCGCTAATGGCGCCGGACGATCGATCCTGGGTCTATTGCTTCTGCTATCAACCCTCGCTGCAATTATATAAATTGCCTGAAGCAAGCTCTCCATGCATTTATGTATTTGTATTTATTTTTTTGCATAAAACATGCTATAAAAATATCATTTAGCCATTTATGCAAGTGAATTTTGAACAGTCTGCTGTTAGGTAATTTATTATATAATATTATATACGTACAGCCATAGCTAAGCAGTTTTATTTTATTTTGTTAATCGAGGCATTTCATCTAAAACAAGTCTAAATTGGTCACGCCGACTCCTAGAGTCTTACATCTGCTGTTTTTTTAACTCGATCTTTGTGTTTCTGTACAAACATACAGGTTTCATATAGTGAGGGTCATTACCTATATGAAACCTGTATGTTTTTTTTTGTATTAAAGTCGGTTTGCTACCATTGTAGCAAACCGACTTTTTTGAATATTGGTGGACAAGATACGTCCGGTGGAATGCCCTATATAGCTCGAACACATATCTTTTGAGCGATAGATGCTTTGTTTTGGTCGGTAGTATTTCCCCATGCCCCATATAATCAGTCCATATCGCAGCGAGGGATCAACATTATGCACCATAGAATATTACAGCTGTTTTAAAGTTTGTAACATTTTTAATCTGTAGGTATTACCACTTTCGCGATGCGTACATTTATCTACCGGCCAGTAATGTTGAGCTCTGGGTTTGGATCTTTTGAGGCCTAATTCATTATATTTTACCTAAAAATCCCTTTGGGTTTGGAACCAATCATTCAATAATGTACAGCGTCAGACTGGGTCCAGCCAGACCAAATCTATTTCACTTTGACACATTATAATGTATTGCGGTGCGGTGAATGTGGGGTAAGGCGCCGGGGCCGGGGCGGGGCGGGGGGGTGACGCAACTCGCGGTGAACCCTTCTCATCGGCTGCCATCTGTTAGGTGTCAGTGTTCGCTCCCTGAGATGTGCCCTGAACCCGGAGCCCTGTCCTGTCCGATCACTCACACTTCGATCGACGTCGTCGGGACAAATTCGGGATCCAGACGCTCTTCTCGTCTCACGGAATGATCCCGACTCGAGACTCGACTTCATAATTGAAATCGTAACATCGCTAACAAAGTCAATTCGTTTATTACCATGAGAACATTACGTGGCACTTTTGAAGAGCAAGGTGTAATAAAAGAAAATGAACACTAAGGTACCCGTGTGTTCGACAATCAAAACATCGGACTGCCTTGTGCAGCCGGCGCACGTCTCGTGACGTGGAGATTGCTGCTCCGCCTCGACTTCATGTTTATTTATCGGCTGTAATCTGCACAGTGTCTGCTGTGGATGTAAAATAAAGAATTGCTGAGCGTGCCGCGGTCTCTGCGCCACGTGATAGGATGCCTCCACTTAAACAACCAGCAAAGTGCGGGGAGGGCTCGCGTACATGAAAACCTCCATTTCAGTTCCTGCTGTAATCCAAACCCTGACTATCAGGTTACTATTGTTGCCCATGGCAACAGCAGCCGGTCTCCTTCTCGACCTACTGCCCTCCAGCGCTCAACAGGTACGAAACATCGAAATCCTCGGTGTGTCCGACTCCCGCCGACTAAAACCCCACGGTGTTCCTCCAATTACCTTTGGCCGGGGCACGGGGGTCGCTCTGAGCATTATTCCGCACCTCAGCAGGTATTGACCCGCCACCACCACAAGGCTGGTTCCGTCACCCGCGGACCGCACTGACGCGGGGAACACCAAGCGCACCTTACTCTCTGTGTTCGGGCGTTAGATCGACCCCAAATCCCTGCTCGCAGGGCTCTATTTCATGGTGGCCTGTGATCGTCCCGCGCCCTCCGGCGATTAGTGTGTCTACTGCGGGTGAGATGGGAGGAAAAAATCTCTTTTTGGCGGCCTCCGTCACCTCCTCGCAGAAGAAAGTGACGGCGATCCAAGCACTCGTCCTCTCGACCATGGACAGAACCCCGTCCAGGAGCGAGAGGCGTCCCGTATTTGTCGCTGCGACGAGATCACGGCGCTGCCCTACCCAAGCTGGGCCGGGCACTCCTCCAGCGTTTGCTGCACCGTGTCCCCGGGATAGCTTCGACAATAATGGCACCTGGGCACCGTCTCCCGGCCTATGCGAGACAGGTGCCTCCCGAAGCATCCGTGTCCAGAAAGCACTTGCGCCATCCGGAAGGTGAGAGCACCATGACGCCTCTCCAGCCACTCCTTCAACACGGGACATACTGCCGCTATAGGCGTGCCCTCACATCAAAAACCCGACCGACATCGTTCAACTGCGTGTAAATAGTAGGTATCACAGGAAACATACATACTTATGCCTAGGTTCATTGTTATTATTCCAAAGCCTCGAGCGAACTTGTTGTTCTGCGTTACGTAACCGCGGCCCGCGCCGGTTGTTTGCTCGCTCCAGGAACTTTATTTGTATTTCATTTATTGGCTCCGTATTAGCATTAGCATGATGTGGTGTCGGTTCCCGTAATGGGCATTGTTCCCGCTTTACGAGCCGCTCGCCCTCCGCGTCTGGCGCTCGCTCATCATTATTTACGAGGCGCACTCGTCCGACCGATATTATGGCATGCTTGAGGGACGATTCGAGCCACTGATCCGTTTACCAAAATATTCAAAGCACATACCTACTAAACAGATTTATATTCATACAGTTAATTCGCAACGTTTAGTTTGATGCTCGTAGGTTGAATAAAAGCCATGTTTGCTTGACGAAGACAATTTATTTAAATATACACGGTAAGGTCATAGAATCGCGAAGGAACTTAACACCGCGATTCAGAAATGTGACGTATTTGATCAACGCCATCTATCGAGATATTTGGAACTAATTATTCAAAAATATTAACATAAACGTAAGATTATACATTCCGCCCACTATGGACAGAATGTCCATTGATCCCGCCCACCATGAACCAACTACATTCGAATAAATGGACTGTATGGTAAAGTTAAAAAAATCAAACAAGGTTTAAGTCAGAAAGACATGGTGGCTAAGAACATTACAACATTAAAATATTACAACATAAACAAAACAAAAATAAACGGTTTACAATAGTTTAAACAATCAACAAATCTCTAACAATGGTTAACTTATCAGCTCACTGAGCAACAGGTAACACACACAGTTTAGTTATAGGTCGTTTAAATGTGGTACCTTTACATTTCAGAGTGACTACCCTCGTAATGTTGTCCAATCCAGGGTGTTTAGAAATAATTTTACCTAAAAGCCATTTGGCTGGAGGGAGTCCATCCTCCTTTACTAAAACTAAATCTCCGATCTCTGGTTCAGGGGTTTTGTTTGCCCACTTATAACGATGTAAAAATTGACTTAAATACTCACTTGACCACCTACGCCAAAATTGTTGCAACATTTTTTGAGTTAATTGCCAACGTTTCAATGACGAAATAGATGAGGTTTCGTAATTATGGTCAGGTACTACAATTAACGATTCACCTATTAAAAAATGGCCTGGCGTGAGGGGTGTTGGGTCTTGCGAGTTTGTGTTAATTTGTGATAGAGGTCGAGAGTTCAGGCAAGCTTCTATTTGGTACAAAAGCGTCGAGATCTCTTCGAAAGTAAGAGTCGCAGTACCTATCACACGTCTAAGGTGATGTTTGGTGGACTTTACTCCAGCCTCCCATAGCCCGCCGAAATGCGGTGCATGGGGTGGAATAAAGTGCCAAGTAGTGCCGTTGTTTGCCAAACACTCGGCGATTTCCATCGTCAAGGTTGATTTTTCTTGTGTGAACAAGTCTCGGAGTTCGCGAGCGGCACCAACAAAATTCGTTCCGTTATCACTGAACAAGTCAGCGCAATGGCCACGTCTTGCAACAAATCGTTTAAAAGCGGCAATAAACCCTTGTGATGTAAGATCACTCACCGCTTCCAAATGTACGGCTCTTGTAGCCATACATACAAAAAGGCATATATAGCCCTTATAAGCCCGATGGCCTCTTCCTTTAGAAGTTCGAATCTGTATGGGACCTGCGTAGTCCACACCACTTCGATAAAACGCTCGAATTGGGGTAACTCGAGCTGATGGCAATTGTCCCATCAGTTGGACTCTAGTCTGTGCAGCATGGCGTACACAAATAACACATTTACGGACAACCGCTTTTGCTTGGTTCTTAGCATCAATGACCCAGTATTTAGTTCGCAGATAATTAATCATGAGCTGTGGTCCGCCGTGCAACGTGTTATGGTGAGTTTCATTTAAAACTAATTCAGTGAGGTGAGATTTTGACGGTAATATTATTGGGTGTTTTATTTCAGTTGTTATTTCTGCTTTCTCTAAACGACCACCAACTCTCAAGATGCCTGAATCATCTAGGAATGGATTTAATGACGAAAGTTTGTTTTGCTTTTGTACTATCCCCTTTTCTTTAATATCTTTAAGCTCTTGCTCAAAACTCACTGTTTGACACTGTTTTACACAAATATGAAGAGCTTCATTCAATTCCATACTAGTTAACCATAGAGGTAAGTGATGATCATGTAAGTTTTTCAACTTTTTAATAAATCTTCTACAGTATGCTACAACTCGAATCAATTTACGAAGAGACGAGAACTTGGTCCACAACTGCAATTGATCACTCTGCGTTACATGGTAAACCTTTTTTGTTTTTTCTTCTATATTAGTGTCTGGTATTTGACTTTTGTCCTGAGTTTCAGGTCTGTGTTTCAACCATAATGGTCCTGTTTTCCACAGTTCAAACATCGGTAACTCTGATGGGTTAATTCCTCGCGACGCGCAATCTGCTGGGTTATCAGAAGTAGATACGTGTGACCATTGATTCCTGTCTAATATATTTAGAATCTCCGACACCCGATTGGCTACAAACGTTTTCCATCGCGTTGGGTGGCTGCTCAACCAAGCCAATACCACGGTTGAGTCGGTCCAAGCACGTAGATTAGTTTTTGGAACGTTTAACACTACCGATACTTCCTGTAACAATTTTGCTAATAAGACAGCTCCACATAACTCAAGCCTTGGTATAGATATTTGTTTAATTGGAGCTACTTTGGTTTTGGAAGTTATCAGATGAACGTAGACGTTTCCTGAATCATCAACAACACGTATATAGACCACAGCAGCATAAGCCTCACTAGAAGCGTCGCTGAACCCATGAAGTTCCATGGTGCTGTTTTCCTTGACATTAATCCATCGTGGAAGTCGACATTTGGTAAGTTCAACTAGTCCTGCACGGTAAGTAATCCACTCGTTTAATAGTATAGGTGGTAGTTTATCATCCCATTCTATTCCTGCAAGCCAAAGCTTTTGAATCATAATTTTAGCTTTTATGATTGCTGGTGATATCCAACCCATTGGGTCAAACAACTTTGCAATATCAGATATTACTTTTCTTTTTGTTACAGGTTCCGAAATTGATGGTAGCTGAACGGCGTACTCGAAGTCATCGGTTCTTCTATTCCAAGTAAGTCCTAGTATTTTTATTGTGTCACTTTCTTTCAGTTCTAGGTTGCTTATTATGTTTTCTTTGCTTATTTCTTCATTTAACTGATCATCATTGGTTGCCCATTTTTGCAACTCAAAGCCTCCTTTGCTTAGTAGTTTGGTCATTTCTTGGTATATTTGTTTTCCTTCTGATACACTTTTACAGCCAGTAATAAGATCATCCATGTAAAAGTCCTTTAATACCTTTTCAGATGCTAGTGGGAATTGGGCTCCTTCATCATAAGCAACTTGGTGAAGTGCTCTTACCGCCAGGTATGGAGCTGAAGCAGTCCCAAACGTTACTCGTACTAAACGCAAATGTTGTATATCTTTTTCAGGGTCAGATCTCCACACTAAACGTTGATAATCTGCGTCTTGATCAGTCACCTTCACCTGTCGATACATCTTTACGATATCAGCTACTAAGCAAATAGGGTGCAACCTCCATCTCATAAGAATGTGCCTGAGATCATCTTGTAACTTCGGTCCTACCATAAGATTACTGTTTAGTGAAACACCATTGTTATCGCGACTAGAAGCATTAAATACGATCCTGAATTTGGTTGTGGTTTTATCGTCTCTAACTACTTCATGATAAGGTAAGTAAACTGCTTCTGGATTATCAATTTCTTTTTCAGGTATTATTTGCATGTGACCGAGCTTTAAATATTCTGACAAAACATCTGAATATTTAGTTTTTAAATCCGATGATTTTAAGAAACGTTTTTCTAATGATAAAAATCTCCTTACGGCAATATTGCGCGAATTGCCATATTTACAGCTCGGGTCATTATCTTTAAAGGGTAACTTTACAATATACCTACCAGAACTATCGCGTTTGATCGTTTCCTCAAAGATTTCTTCACAACGTTTTTCTTCTGGAGTGAATTGCTTTTTATTTAGATTAAAGTTATCAGATTCAAGCTCCCAAAATTGTTTAAGATTAAAATCTTCATTGCAAATGTTGGTATGCATGGTTATGATAGTACTTTTGCAGCTCAAAGTATTGGTTTCACTATCACTCACTTTGCCAGATAAAACCCAACCTAACCTGGTGTTCTGTGCTATCAGTGTTCCTGGTGGACCTCTAATCAATCCTTCAGTTATAATTTGGCAACAGACTTCTGCACCAAGTAATAGGTCAATTTTATTAGGTATGTTAAACTTCGGATCTGCTAACTTCATAACTGGTAAGTTTGGCCACAGCTGAACGACAATTTGCCTTTCAGGTAGAAATGAAGTTAATTTTCGAAGAACATATGTTTTGACTTTTACAGTAAAGTCAGGATCCAGGAGAGATTGTAGTTTAATATAAACCACATGTTTACAATTAAGTGAAGCGTTGTCTTCACCCCCCACTCCTGTTATAACACTGTTGCATTTAATTCTCTTAAGTCCAAGTAATTGGACTGCAGACTCCGTTATAAAAGAAGCCTGTGATCCCTGGTCCACTAGAGACCTCAGTGTTATAAAAGACCCTGTGTTAGTTTCTGCGTTCACTAAGGCTGTTGCTAATACAACCTGACAATTTGTGTTAGACATACAACTAGTTATGTTCCTTACCTCGGTCTCGTCTTTTGATGTTGTTGCAGCTTCAACAACATTGGTACTACCAACTGATTGCTTGCTTGGCTCATCAGTTGATTGGCTATTATTATTCGAATGCAGCAACGAATGGTGTTTCTTCTTGCAAATTCTACATCTTGTGGGCAAACGACACGAAGTTACCATGTGATTTGCGCCTAAGCAGTTAAAACAAAAACCTGAATTTTGGACAAAATTACGACGTGCTGACAACTCTTCCTTAGCAAAATCTTTACAATTTCCTATCTTATGATTAGTGTTTGAACAAAAGCTACACACGGATGTTTTGTTCTCGTTTACATTTTTTACCACGTGATGTGACTTTGTGTTAGTGCTCTTTACGGTTTTAGTACATAAAAATTCAAGTGACCTAAATCTATATTCAACAAAATCTAAAAACTCTTGTAACGAAGGTAATTCTTTAGATGAACTACAAACCTTAGCTTCCCACTGTTTGCGAGACTCATTATCTAATTTAGAACACAATATATAAATAACAATAAGATCCCAGTTTTCGATATTAATACCTTCATTGTTCAAAGCATTCAGGCATTCGTTAGTTGTATCAAAAAGTTCCTTTAAAGAATTTGATGACTCAATCGTTATACATTTTTGATTAAAGAATCTTTTGAAAATACAATCTGTTATAAACTTCTTATTGTTAAATCTTTGTTCTAAAATGTTCCAACAAATCAAATAGTTATTACTGGTAATAGGTAGGTGTCGCAACAGCTGTTCAGCTTCTCCGGTAAGATACGTTTTTAAATAGTGTAGTTTTTGTACGTTGTCTAATGATTGGTTCTTGTGAATCAATGTTTGAAAAAGGTCCCGAAATGTTGTCCACTGAGAATAGTGACCCGAAAATGTAGGTATCGCTATTCTAGGTAATTTCACGCCAGTCTGAGTAATCTGGTTATTGTTTTCCGTACAATCAGAAGTTGTTTTCTTGGTAAGACGTTCTTTTAAATCAACTTTGTAATCCATGTATAACTCTTCCGCTTGACTATACGTATCATCCAAATGGTACTCTGACTTTTCGTATTCTTCCTTTTTTACCTCAGATATTAATTTGTTATGAGTTTCATCAAACATCGACCACTGTTTTTCTAAACATTCCAACCTTGTTTCCACGTAGCTAATGGTAATCCTTTCTTTTGGGGACTTTTTGAAGTTGATGTATCCTCTTTGCATCTTTTTGTGGATGTCTACTTGCAATCTTAACAATGAATCCATTTTTAAAGTGTTACTATCCACGAACTATGTAGTTTAAATTACAAGTCCCAAATTCTTCAAAATTTTTCTAAGTCGAAATTCTTCAAAAATTTTCTAAGTTGAAAATCTTCAAAATTTTTCTAATTTTCTAAGTGTTTATGTTTGTAAACACTTTGCCGAAATTGGGCATGGATTCCCCGTCTAAACACAGTTTTGCATAGAAATTTTACAAGTCCATTAGCTAGTTAATTTTTCTAAGTTCTTTGACACTTTATTTACATTAAGATCACTAACTTTTTTTTAAATTGTTTTAGAGTACTCACAGTTTGTCCATTGATTTGCACTTTCGTCACAACACTTCACTTACAGTTCACATTATCGCCGATAGGGGGCGCCACTGTCGCAATGTCCAAAACTTGTATCAGTCACAGCTGCATCCGAAATCCGGCTCGAAGGACCATGAATAAAAGCCATGTTTGCTTGACGAAGACAATTTATTTAAATATACACGGTAAGGTCATAGAATCGCGAAGGAACTTAACACCGCGATTCAGAAATGTGACGTATTTGATCAACGCCATCTATCGAGATATTTGGAACTAATTATTCAAAAATATTAACATAAACGTAAGATTATACATAGGTACTTGACAGAGTCCACACATAAAGCCTACTGGACCGAGTCAAGCAGAGACGACAGTGAGGAGTACTTATCTCATGAGCTGGTCTGATCTGGTCGACCTAGTGCGAGTCATGCCGACTTCCGGAAGTTTTCCTGATTAATATATAATAATTACGATAAGTGGAACAGCTAGCGTCACGCCACCGTTCGACGTAATTTATGAGAGAACATTACAACTTTTTGGTGGGCAGAGAGCATAATATTTTTGAAGCTGTACAGTAGGGGTGGCAAGATATTTACAACTCTTGTTTTTATAAATCTGGAGAAAAGGAAATTTAAAAAGAAATGAGTTCCGTGATAGTAAAAGAAACAGCTGTTTTGACCACTTTATACTTATTGTACTAATAATTGGCCACATATCAGAAAATCGAAGACTAAAATGTGGACGATCAAAATATCGAAAATTAAAATATCGATTGTATCATAATAGGTATCGAAAATTAAAAATATCGAAGATTAAAATGTCGAAAATTGAAATGTCAAAAACCACTCAGAAATACCTGCTCTGCTCTCGTCTTTTACACACATTACGGGCTGCGGATTATAAAGCTTGCAATACAATACAAAATATATAATATTTACAATACTAAATGCGCAGCCCGTAATGGAACTCCTATTTCTGAGTGGTTTTAAAAAAATAACTACGAAGGGGATGCTATCCCCTTCTAACGTAACTGCGTGACCTGTCCGAGTCGGGGCACCCCAACTCCCGAACTTGCTTCGCTCGCTTACAAAAGCTGGTGCGGTGTTTTTTCATACAGTAAGTAGTCTTTGGTACTGACGCAAGTTGCAAAACGCGCCACACGGCAAATATGTTATCGCGAAAAACAACTTTATTTTTACAATTACATATTTTTAAATAAATTTGCATATTCGATATTTTGTACTTCGTTAATATGATTTTCGATATAATTGAACTTCGATTATCTGATCATTCGATCATACAAACATTCGACATTTTAATTTTCGATATTTTGATCGTTCGATATTTTAATTTTCGATATTTTGATCTTCAACATTTTAACAGAAAATATTTTAGTTTTCGACATAAGATGTGTAGGTACACTAATAATTGTTGTAAAATGTAGGTTGTGTGTGTGCAGGGTGCTGAAGCGGAACCGCATCGCGTTCATCGACGAGCGCGCCTTCACCAGCACGCCGGCGCTGCGAGTGCTGTGAGTACACGCTGAGCCAACACTGGCGCGACACGCTGCCGCAGCCCCGACGCGAGGCTGCCAGGGCCGGGCTATTAACTTTAAATATCACCCTAATTAATCAAAACCAGATCCAGACCCGTCCGACCTTGCACCGGCCACGCCCGCAACAGAGGTCCAGCTCTCAGTGGTGGGGGAGGGTACTCCCTCCGGTTTCCGAAAAAGCCCAAAACATAAAGGAAGTGGTACATCAAACTAAATTGGCCGCCAGCGCCAGAAACCGCAGACGAGCCGCAGTAACTACATAATGTGTTGCGTAGTTAAAGCGTCGCAGTTAATTAGCGCGACGCGTCGTTATCCCGTGTCCCGAGCACTCACGAGTTACCGCGAGGAGCTCGGCTTGATCGTCTCGTGATAAGTGACGCCATCAAATGTTCGCCACTAGTTGTGCACTAACCTCAGCTTCACTCCCCAAACTTGCTCGTTAATGGCGTGTTAATGGGTCCCCGCTCCCTGAAGTTGCTTCCCCATGCGGTGACGTGGCCCATTTGGGACTGTAATATGAATATCAAGCGTATCACCGCGTTGTAATGACTGTGTTCAGTGTTACATAAGTATAGTGTGACTTGTGATGAGAGCCTCAAGATGAGGACCGTTACGTCGAGCTCGTAACGTGCTCCGCTCGATGTCGCCCGCACTCTACTACCACACATTGCCACTGCAGACTATTACTATTTACTGCCAAATTACTCAATAAGCAATAACGTATTTAAGTGCAGTTCATGCCTACGAACACATTCAAGCTCGGGGCGCGTCGCCCGGTTCACACTGATAACATGCCGCTAGCGGTGGCAGTGTATTCAAGTTAAATATATTAATGTATTGAAGGTACCTACTATATCTATATGTCACCGGAAAATAACAAGATCCGTAAGTTTATCAATTTACTAGGAAGTTTATAAACTTTCGTAAGATTCTAAACGGGAGATAAATTGTAATATTTTAAGTCTACATTTTCGTAAATTGATACAATCGTAAGTTTATCAATTTACGAAAATGTGGACGTAAAATATTACAATTTATTATACACATATACATATTATTATACCTTTTCGAATTCATTCTCCAAACGATGATATCGCATAAGAAGAATCAACAGACGGACAGGAAAAGCGACTTTTGTACCATTCATATTATTAGAAGTAAGTCCAGGTGTCCTCCACCGTCGTCAGTGACATCCAACATAAACTGGGGAGGTGCCTGGGCCACTGTGACGTCTCAAGCGAATGGTTGTGGCGCGTGTACGTTAATGAGTGTGTCGTGCCCCGGCAGGCGGCTGGAAGAGAACCTGCTGTCCACGGTGCCGGCCGCCGTGCGCCTGCTGCCGCTGTTGGAAGACCTGTGAGTACTCTCCACAGCACGAACAACACGCACGCAGAGCTTACCTCGTAACACTTAAACATCAGACTTCAATCAGACTGGTTGTTCGCTTGCCAGCCATGTATTCTGTGCGGGAACCGATCAGTTTTCCTATTTTTTTTGGTTCGAATTTCAATTTACCGAAAACTATTGACCGTTGCAAAACAAACTTTTTAGGCGTTTGGTGAAATGAAAATATGGTAATTAAAATAGAGGTATAAAAAATGTTTTAATGAATATTTCGAACAAATGTTATTTCGTGTTACTTCGGTAAAAAAAAAACTTCGGAGTAATGAAAAAAATCGAATTGATAATCGGTCAACTGATACAGTGGCAGACGTGACTTCGATGAAGTATAAAAAAACGAAACGATAAAATTTAAAAAGTTTTAGGTGAAATGAAATTCGGTCAAATATTTTTCGAGTTTTGATAGGTAACCGACAAGCCGCGTTTCCTCTTATGCTGTTCCCGCACCAACACAAATTGGAGTTGCGCTAGTTGTAGTGATGGTCTGATCACGTGGCGCTCACTTGCTCAGGTCGCTGGCGAGCAACCGCGTGGAGGTGGTGGAGGCGGGCGTGCTGCAGGCGTGCCGCCGCCTCGCGCGCCTGGAGCTGCGCGCCAACCCGCTGGCGCACGTGCACGCGCGCGCGCTCACGCACCTGCCGCACCTCACCACTCTGTGAGTACTACCGCTGCACCGGAGCAGCACCGTCATACCTCACGCGAGAGTAGCGTGACTTGTAATGGTGCTGCTTCGGTCACAATCATTAGCGCTGCGACCTACAACTGCAAGTAAAGGCTTGCGTCTAAATTAACAAAATTCCTTCGTTTGCTCCCAGATAGACAGGAACGCTGGTGTTATACCACGGGCCGCTGCATGGCTGTTACTTCTGTGTTCTTGAAAACAAACCTAAAATGGTCTGTTTATCATGGTCGGTCGAGGTCAGGGTCGCCATCATTTTGAATGATGTACTTTGATTGCCCGGAATCGAAACAAGTATTACGTAAATATGTTGATTACAAAACTCGTTTAAATATTCTGGAAAATGTTCCGATACAAATATTACGAAGAAATCGCTGTTAGCGTCCCTGAAATACCAAATACATTATCATTAATTATACAAGCGCTAGTGGTAAAATTCGGAATAGGAATGCAATCAGTCAGTTTGTACAAACAGACACACCCTGACACTCTTTCCTTATTATTTGTGCAGGGATGATATCTCGCAACTTTGCTCCCTTCGAGGTAACGTTATGAACTAATTAGGTATTGATTGACGTTCACTGAATAGAAAATATGTTTTCAAGAGCGCTACAGAACAAATACAACATCTTTCATGGTGTGCGTATTAAAAACAGTGCAAAACTCCGAATCCCTGCTATTCAAGTATACAGTATATAAACACGTTGTAAGCTAGGCGCTAGGGGCGGCGGCTCGAGATCACTAGTCGGGGTTTAATCCGGTAACAAATGTCCCGCCTAGATGTCAGCCAGGATTCGGGAATTATCAGGATTATTCGAAAGAGCAGGCACGAGACGTAGTGTAGGGGCGCGGTAAACGCGCGGGGGTTCAACACGAATGTCTCTAGCTGCCGACCGGACCAGCGTTTATTGTATAATAATATAACGCGTCTCTGATCGATGACTAAATCACTAGTAAAGGACTTGTAACTTCGAGCGTCCTCTCTATTAGCCGGTGAGCTCAGTTCTCGCGCTACGCAAAACGATACCTGCTGTCGAATGCCACAATGATGCCTATTTTAAAAGACATGAATGATCTGACCAACGACATGATCATCATCTGTTACTAAAACGTGCGTAGCAAACATTGATCCTAGGTGTCATCTAGGGCCCGTCCGGTGTCCTCCGACTATCTGCCGCATCGGAAACGTTTGGCGAGAGGGCGGAACTGGTTCCGCCGCGAGTCGGATAAGCGCAGCGGAACTGGGGATCCGCAACACCTACACCGACACCGCACTGTTCCGGTTCGAGCGAGCGTTGTGCAGCTCTCGCTACAGCACACAACTCTGCTGCATATCGTTATCCATAGCTTGGATTGATCTGCACACCCAATACAAACATTGGATATCTTTGAATGTGTTTTTAAACATCAATGAACAACAACATGAAAGTCCGTAATAAACGAGCTCGTAAAGACGCACTTAAAGTGTAGCGAGCGAAAGCTGCGCCTTCAGCAACATTTGGTTTGAGGAGCCATTTTGTTACGAAAGCGATAACTTTTGTACCGACCGTGTCATTACTACAAGTGGCAATAGGAAAACTCACTTGCACACTTACTCTTTGGTTCAATCAGAACTGTACGTCACTTCCCATCAGATTTCGGAAAGGGATCCCGGTGGTAAAGGCCACACGCTGTTCTCAAAGATGACTTTAAAAAATATTTAGTAGGTACATATTTAGTCAAGTTCGGCGGCCAGCGGACACAAACCCTAAGTATGTAATTCATAAGTGACAAGAAAAGTAAATTAAGGAAAGGGCTGCCAGTGTACCGCAGCGATGACACAAGCTCATATACTCGTATCAACAGTACCTAATAGGGTCCCTGAGGAATAGCGAAGAGCAAGCTCGCCGGGTGGCGTTCGCCTTAGGAAGAACGCCTTCACGTGTTGAGTGTTAACCTAACCTGTTCAGTGTCATTACATGCATGATGTGTGTGCGACGCAGGGTGCTGTCGGAGGCGCGCTCGCTGCGCTCGCTCCCGTCGCTGAACGGCACGGCGCGCCTGCGCACGCTGCGCGTGGACCGCGCGCGCCTCTCGCGTCTGCCCGTGGATCTGTGCAAGGACGCGCCGCAACTACGCTCGCTGTGAGTACTTGTCATGGTGTGCGCTCGTGATGCCGACGCTGCACTCTCTACCGGCGGCGGCGCGGTTCTGGTACCCATGGGTTGTAGGCTGTAGTAGGATTATAGCCGCGTTATCCAGCGCAGATACCATTGACCGGCGCTCCTAAGGCCCGCTGTAGCCGACCGCTTACTTAGCTTAGCGTTCTTTGTGAAATTCGTTGATGATGACCTTGACCAACTCAACACACATTGGATGCGCCAGTTATGCATAAGAGCGCGGAAATTCAATTCAATCCTAAAAATATATTAAATTAGCTTAATTGTTATTTTTTTTAATACAAGCTTCAAAACACCAATACAATAACCAATACAGTAACACCAATTTCACTATCAAAGATTGTATAAGAAAAATAATATGTGAGCCGAGTGTTTCACCGAAACCGGGCTTTGCAAATCGAATATCGATTAGGATTTATCTTGAAGTAAAAACTAGAATGTAGTAGACAGAAGGCGCACTCCGCACTGGTCGTGGTGATGGGAACGCGCTGCGGCACGCCCCTGAGGCGAACCTACTCCTTGGAACTGCAGCTCGGAGACTGCGCCGCCTGTTCGTGCGCTCTAGTGATGAAGCCCAACAGTAGTCATTATACGTTTACTAGGACTTGGGAGTGGGTGTTTTATGTTTTCTTTATTCCGCGGAGAGCAGGAGCGCCGATCGCCACGCAAGGCGCTTCCAAAGGGTAATAATAGTTGCGCAAGGCCGAACGAACCTCAACCGCATCCGAATTTGGCATGTTTCCGTCATTTTCCAGAAAGTTCCTAAAAAATCATGGACCCGATTTGATTGGCCTTATTTCTGTAATCAAATATGGGTACACGGACAACAAAAAGATAATGGTTACAAATTGTCAATAAGCAGTGAGTACTAACTGCGCGTAAAACGTAAAGCCCCTCGCCATCTGTTTTCCTGTCGGCGCTCGGTACAAGCTCGTCACCCGCGCCTGATACTGACCCGATGACCCACTTCCGGAACATTGACGCTTATTAACATTGAGAGGTGTAATCTGCTAATTGCCCATTTGAATGTTGATCGGCAAAGTTTGTGTTTACGTATTCATGAGGCGAGCCGTGTGGCGGCAGCGACACTCATCCACGTGTGTGTCCGCAGGGACGTGAAGCTGAACCTGCTGGAGCGCGTGCCGGAGCTGCGCGACTGCTCCGAGCTGCGCGTGCTGTGAGTGTCCGCTGGTGGCAGGTGGCGCGCGCCGTGGACGTGGTTCTAATGTAGCGTGTGCGTGTGCGTAGGGACCTGTCCGGCAACGAGATCTCTGCGCTGGACGGCAGCTCGCTGCGGGGCCTGCGGCGCCTGCACGACCTGCTGCTGGCGCGCAACCGCGTGCGCCGGCTGCCCGCCGACGTGTTCACGCACACGCCTGACCTGCAAGTGCTGTGAGTACACACACACTTTTGAATTCTTTCACTGTTGGGAAGCTACGCTATCCCCGGGTGACATCTATTAGGGTATATTTTATTTTCAAAAAAGTTAGAGATCGGTGAGGGAAATCACGCAAGCGAAGTGGCGGGGAGGTTGCTATGTTTAATATATTATATGTAGGCACATGGTGCTCACATGTTTACAATGTTTCAAAAGACAACGAATCAGTGTGTGAGCCATAGTTATCACCACATGATAAAGAAAAAACAAATCATAATAATGTATTATATTTAAATTACTAACCAGTTGATTTTGTCAAGACTAATTAATGGTCCTATAGAACAGGAGTAGCATGTTTTCAAGCATTATTATCTTGAATATAATCCTCTAATTTGCAAGATAATATGTTGCTGGTTTACAAAGAGAACTTTTAATGTATTTTCTAAAGCTTTCGTTTACTTTTAGAAAGGTACCTACATGTATATCACAAGGTACTTTGTTGTAACATTGAACACAGCAGCTAGAAGTTGTGATTGGCATTGGCGCATAAATATAATCGAAGGCCGGTGTGATGGAGACGAGTCAATGGCTATTGATCGAGAGGAGCTCAAACACGATAATTGTGGATCTTTGATTCGATGTTCAGACGCCCCGGGCGCGTTGTGTTGTCCCATCTGGGAATCTAATTCAAGGCTTCGGGAGCGAAACGAGCCCGGGGCAAGGACGGTCACAATACTCGTACAAGGTCGCGCGCAGTGTCATTCTCAGTCATTCTCTAATACGTTATAAGTAATAGTAGTAGTTTAATAAGTAGATCAATTCAGTGACAAATTCTAAGACATGGCATAGCCCGCTATCTTCGTTTCGTCGTGTATAACAAATACTTAACGTCTCCACCGGGCGCGGTATCAGTAACAGGGCGTCAGGTAATTTGTAACGAGACTCCCCTTCCCCGGCCGGATTACCGCCATTTTTCCGGATATGAGCCTTTTCTACACTCGTATATTTTTTACGCGGTCGTGGAAACTGTCGTGCGTCGCTTCACCACAATGTTTTTACGAGGAGATATAACATAGCGCAACAGCGAACAGCGGCTATCTGCATATTACGATCAGGTGAGTCAGTTAATCTAGCGTTACGTTACGAGATCGTAAAAGGAAGTCGATATCGCGCTTTATGTGCCCCCGGTACCGTTGGGGCCGACTATCGCGCCGGCATCGGTCGACGTCCCGCCTTGCCGGCACCGGTTCCAGTCTCGTCGCCGACGGCTGTGCGAGCTCGCGCAATAAACTCTTCTTATTCGTAAGACAGCGCCTTAATCATCCGCCTGTCACTACTTCCTAATGTTTTAAATTGTGAAGTGTACACGTGGCGCTACAAATCGCCCCGTAGTAGAGGGCCCCGGCCTGTGCCCCGCAAAACGCGCCAGCTCTTAAAGTGGTTTCACACCGGCATGGCGTGGACTGGACTGGATGGGCAAGAAACGAAATCACACTAATTTCACACGTGACGAGGTGCCGGCTGCCGCGCTGTCCCGTCCTGGCCCGCGCGCCTTTTGTTGCCTTACAATATACCTACCTACCCAGTTTTATCCAGACTAATACTCGTATTATAAAGAGGTATTTGTATGTAGCAGATAATCTTCGGAACCACTGGGATCCACTCAAATGGTTTTCACTTGTACAAAGATAAGTCTAGGTACCTGCTTAGGTACCTAAATAATTTCTACTTTAATTTTTAACTCGTTTGTTAGTTTGTAAAGAGAGAAAATAGGGTGCAAAAGTATTTGTCGCGGACGTAGTCTTGCGAGTCAGTAAGTCTATTATAATTATACAAGTAGGTATCATCGTGAAACAACACTTTCTAAAGTGTTTTATGAGTAGGTAGTGCAAAACTGTGTGCCGTGTACTTTTCAACCGACTTCAAAAAGGAGGAGGTTCTGAATTCGGCGCGTATGTTTTTTTTTGTATATTTGTTCTACGATTACTCCGCCAATTATGAATCGATTTGGATGATTCTTTTTTTTGTTTGAAAGAGTATAATGAAGAATGTAACAAGAAAAATTGCTTTGCTTATACGTGTAGTCTATGACTGACTGAAGGAAGTGGGGAGGGGGTACGTCAATCCCCCTCCTACCACTTTCCAAAATTTAATATATCGTGTGAGGTATTGTTTGAAAGGGCTTTATGTAAGGATTTCAAACTTTAACACACAAGCACTAAAAAGTGAAAAATAAAAAGCGTTTTTTACAAAAATATATGACCGCCTTCAAAAAAGGACAAAATAAAAAATAACTTTAGCTTGGAAGTCGGTGGCAATACCTACATAACAAGAAACAAAACCAAAGCCGCCGACTTTCAAGCTAAAGTTATTTTTTATTTTGTAGTTTTTGAAGGCGGTCATATTTTTTTGTAAAAAAGCTTTTATTAGTAAAGCAATAAATACAAAAACGTAGCACCGGGAGTGAGAATATAGCATGCGGCAGCGCGTGAGCACGCGTCTTGTCGCGCGGCACATCGCAGCGTCGGACGGAGAGACGAAGCAGACCACCTACTATCTAGGGCCTGGGTTGTAATAAGATGAACGTGGCGTTAAATAATAACTTGTATATTACCAAACCTTCGTTGATTAACTATATCTCAACTTATTACAACTCAGGCCCAGACATCCCAGTCTCCTTTGTGTATCCACTTTGCAAAGTAATAAACATTCTGCTCTTACAGAAATAAAGCTAAATGTACTAACAATATTTCAATTCTCCTCTCGCCTATCTTGGTGTAAAAGGTCTGGATGTGGGAGGCGAGATTCGAAATAACTGTTCGTACTACATTGAACTATATTGCTGCATGCATAGAGTATTTATTACTTATACGTCTCCGTAACCACGACTGCTTTGGCTGACGACTGTGTGAACCAACACTTGTAGCAGCACCACTGAGGCGCGTTGTGTTGCAGGAATCTGGAGGACAACCTGATCGAGCACATCGACATGGAGACCTTCGTGCCCGTCTCTAAGCTGGAAGACTTGTACGTACTGACAGAATTCACTCTCGTTCATTGTATGCACATGTGCCGGTAGTTGCCGGTACGTCCATGCTTCTGTAGTAACTAGCTTCTGACAAGGAGCTCCTTCTAAAGAAGAACCTTTATAATAAATCGCTCGGGAAAGCGAAATCTTTGTTGTTATCTGTGTGAGCTGCAATACAACACACCTTGTATGCACAGAGATTTATATGAAACACTACAGGAAAGAAAAGTTAGGATCTGGAAAGTAGTGGTGGATGCCATCCAGCGCTGTGCAAAGTTGAGCACAAAGAGATGGAGGCTTTTTGGCAGGACAAAGTAACTACAATTCACAGTCATTTTGATATTATCTGAAGTATTGAGCGATTGTAACCGCTCGATAAATGCTCGCTATGCGCCAGGAACGTGGGCAACAACGTGTTCTCGTGGCTGCCGGGCGCCGGGCTGCAGCGCCTGCTGCACCTGAAGGCGCACAACAACCCCAACCTGCGCCACTTCCACCCGCCCGACATGCTGCCCCGCATCCAGGTACGCCAGCACGTAGCAGAAGCGTGTTAACTTTCTGTTGTATTGCTCGAGTCAGGAGTTCTGAGTCATGCGCGATTGAGGCCACGTGCAGTTCTCTAGGTGCAGGAAGTACTCGCACATCTTAACCTACAACATATTTTCCTTCAGCGACATCACCCGGAAGCTCGTGCCGAGGAAGGTCTTCCGATGTCATTGATACACGTCGCCAACTCACACTCACGTATCACTTGTGTCCTTGATTGTTACTCCTGTCGTAACGTATCTAGTTTGTACTCAACTCGCGCTCGGCTGAATGATTGCCAGATAAGCATCTGTTGGCGTAAACCAGTTCACACGCATCCCGGATCAGTATCGTTATCGGCTCCTATGACATTGGAATGTTTCGATCGTATGAATCGTAATTTAAATACATGGTACGAGATTCTTCATATTCGTAGAAAAACGAGTAAACAGACAAAGCATGCAGATTGTTCAGTCATATATAAAAAGAAGATTTATAAAAAGCACCTTAAATAATGAAATCTTCAGCCCCCCATATTTTTTCATGTCACCTATCTAAGAACTCCTGGACTAAAGAGACGAATAGTGTAACGATACCTTAATTCAAAAAAACCATCGAGTGGACAAACAAACATAAAAAGATAGGCGCGAAAAACATAACCCTTTCTTTGCACAGAGTACAATTATTACTGTCTATTTGCGTTGGTCGCGGCACTCACGGCGGCATCACGCGTAAACGGCGGGACCAATTTCTCTTACTATTTTTTTGTTGTGTTTATTATTGTCAGGAGAAGATTCTAAGATACCTAATTATCATTTTATCATTCAAAAGTTTCACTCCATTGTTTTTCTTCTTTTTTTCGAGTCGATGATGTTCATAAGTTAGCTTTCCAATTGCAGTACCTAGTAGCGAGATCCTTACCTTGCTGTCACATACCTAGTCTTTGACTAGCACGAGAGGCAAAGAACTATCCTCTTTATATACCGTCAATTATACCTACAAATTATAAGTAACTCAACTTAATGTAATCCTAAGGTTTGGTTTAATATGCATGCGAGCACGCAAAATATGTGAAGCCAACCATGTGTTGCCAAACTTGTACTACGAGCGGGACGGACTCAGTATGGAATCCATTGCATTCCGCTCTATTCACAATTCCGCTGTAGGTATTTTGTTTTGATTTAAAAATCGATCTTTACATCGATAAAATTTCTTAAAATTATCCTCCTTTAACTAAAACTGGAATAATTCTCAAATTGTTTATCATATAGATTACAATGGAATTCAAACCTTTGTATTTTTTATTTTCCGTCGAGACCCCTCCACTCATAATTGAACTAGGTGTAGTCCGTTCCGCTCGCTCGCTCCCTTTTGCAGTGAAGCCCGGCTGTTATAGTGGTCGTGCCACGGATATCAATATAGCGTGTGTGCGTAGACGCTCGTGCTGTCGTACGCGTACCACTGCTGCGAATTCATGCCGCTGATGGAGGAGGCGGAGGAGGAGCCGGCGGCCGAGTCCCCGTCCGACCTGGTGATCCTGCCGCCGCAGCACATCGACCCCGCCGCCTGGGCCAACACCACCGACATCTGGGCGCACTACTGTACGTACCTCACTCACCAACTTTCCTCAGAAGGCGACCCTTGATATTATAGTGTAGGAAGTAGGAAGTCTGTTTATAATATATTATACCGCGCCGTTCATGTTGCCAGTCAACGTGTCCGAGCTGAGCGGCGTGGCGAGCGGAGCGGGCGGCGCGGGGGGCCTGCAGGCGATGCTGGAGGGCTGGGCGGGCGCGGGCGCCGTGGAGCTGGGCGAGCGCGAGCTGCGCCCCGACGCGCCGCGCAAGGTGCAATGTCTTCCACTGCCAGGCGAGTCACACATACACCACTAACTTACGGACCTCTCTACTCGACATTATTGTAACATATACTCGTGCAATGAAAAAAAAACACCTTATTACCCTCCTGCTAAGTGGTGTCCTATCTGCACTCGGTCAGGTCCGTTCCTGCCATGCGTAGACCTGTTCGACTGGTGGACGCTGCGCTGCGGCGTGTGGGCAGTGTTCCTGCTGGCCCTGCTCGGCAACGGCACCGTGGTGTTCGTGCTCATCTGCAGCCGCAGCCGCATCGACGTGCCGCGCTTTCTCGTCACCAACCTCGCCGCCGCCGACTTCTTCATGGGCATCTATTTGGGTGAATATCGCTAATGCTCGCCTTCGGTAAAATACTATGGGTCAAAGGTCAGGTGCTTGCCAAGTTTCCTAGGAAGGAAACATATTCAATAAGTGTGACGCGACTCTGACTCTGAGGCCGAGTTACGTAGTACGTACTCGGCTTAGTTATGTTCCCATCGCTGCGGCACTATAACTATAAAACCGCAAGTGCTACCTAAGATGACTACAAAATAAAGCCATCCGTTACGTGCTAAGTAAGGTTTCTTTCTATCGGCTTGAAACACTGCTTAAATAACTGGTCGTGTTTAAGAGAGTTTCCAGTCGAAGGCCGAGTTGTTGGATACCCAGTCGATACGTGATGCATAGGTTTCCTGGCGGTGGTGGACGCGGGCACGCTGGGCGAGTTCCGCGCGCACGCCATCGCTTGGCAGATGTCGGGCGGCTGCAAGCTGGCTGGCTTCCTGGGCGTGCTGTCCTCCGAGCTGTCGGTGTTCACGCTCGCCGTCATCACGCTGGAGCGCAACTACGCCATCACGCACGCCATGCACCTCAACAAGCGCCTGTCGCTGCGCCACGCCGCCGTGGTGATGGCGGTGGGCTGGGCCTTCTCCCTCGCCGCCGCCACGCTGCCGCTGCTGGGCGTGTCCGACTACCGCAAGTTCGCCGTGTGCCTGCCCTTCGAGACGTCCACGCCCGTAGCGCTCGGCTACGTGGTGACGCTACTCATCATCAACGGCGTAGCCTTCCTGGTGCTGCTGGGCTGCTACCTCAAGATGTACTGCGCCATCCGCGGGTCGCAGGCGTGGAACTCTAACGACTCTCGCATCGCCAAGCGCATGGCTCTGCTCGTGTTCACGGACTTTCTGTGCTGGTCGCCCATCGCCTTCTTCGCACTCACGGCGGCGTTCGGAGCGCAGCTCGTGTCTCTGGAGGAGGCCAAGGTGTTCACGGTGTTCGTTCTGCCGCTCAACTCGTGCTGCAACCCCTTTCTGTACGCCATCCTCACCAAGCAGTTCAAGAAGGACTGCGCGCTCGTGTGCAAGGCCATCGAGGAGTCGCGGGTGACGCGCGGCATCGGGCGCTGCCGGCACTCGTCCAACTTCAGCAACCGGCAGACGCCCGCCAACACCAACAGCCTGGCGGAGCGCTCGTCGCGCGGGCAGCACGGCGCCACCTGCGCCTGCCGCCGCCTGCTGCCCGGCAGCTCGGGCGCCGCCGAGCGCGCCGACAGCCCGCGCGCGCCCGCGCGGCGCGAGCGCCTGCTGAGCTGGCTGCGCGCGTGCGGGCGCCGCGCCACGCCCGCGCCCGCGCCGGCGCCCCGCGCGGCGGCCGCGGCGCCGGCGCGCGCGGGCTCGGTGTCGTCGTCGGTGGAGTTCTCGTCGTCGCGCTCCGACTCGTGGCGCACGTACGGGCGCCCGCCGCCCCCGCCGCGCCGCGCCGCGTCGTGGCTGGTGGCGCGCAAGACGTCGCAGGACTCCAACCTGTCGTCGTCGCGCAACGACTCGTCGGGCTCGAACGCGACGGCGTCCACGGGCACGTGGCGCACGTCGCGCTCGGGCGGCAGCGCGGCGGGCGGCGCGGCGAGCGCGGCCGCGGGGGCGGGGGGCGCGGCGAGCCGGCCGCGGCTCACGCGGCAGCCGGCGGTGGACGAGCCGCCCGGCTCCCCGGCGCCGGCGCTGGCACCGCGGCACCTGCACACGATCCCGTCGGCGGCGGAGGCGGAGCTGCAGCCGGACGAAGACGCGCGCGCTTCCTCACAAGACTGACTCCGCACCGTCCCAGCCCCGCGCGAACACAGAAATGAATGATGTGTAGCTGTCACAGACATAATTAATATTTTGTACAGTATTAGGGAGCCGCCACGCGCGGCGTCCGCGTAGTCGAGGCTGACAAATAAAGTATTACGACAAAATAATTATTTATTTAGGAAAATTTTGACATAAGTATTTACGAGTCGATTATATTGCTACAATTATATTTACAGTTGATGAAGGTATACCGCCGTACCGTGTACGGCTAGCTAGTAAGAGTTGTTGTACAGACAGACGTTGTTGCCGCCCGCACTATACTAAGTATAATACCCATTCGATGATAATAAATTATTATACACAGTAAGTGAACAAACTACACTTAAGTATGAGTCGTTAAACAATAACTAGGTAAGTAGGTTTTGTATGTTGTTACGCGTTGCGGTAGCGTAGAGACAGACGACGAGTCGACCGGTGCCAAGTACTTAAGAACATTATACATACGCTCCAACGTGATGTTTATGTGTTATTAACATACAAATGAAAGTTACAATTTCACATTTAAAGTCCATTCCCGCTTGGTACTCGAACATAGTTGGGTACCTAAAAATAAATATCAGTATTTTGTATGTTGATGGGATTTTAGAAATTAATTTGGTGCATAAACACAACGAGGTACCTACATCGCGCTGCACGGGGGCACGCGACACGTGCGCCGTGTGCAGTGAGCATACTGGATGTTGGTTATCCTATACACTGCTAATAGACGGTCAGCTCGTGTACATACCTACCTATAATAATATTATAAGTACATATAGTCATGTCTATTTATTGATGTGTCTGACAGACGCGTGGTTGAGAGTGCTATTTATTTTATTGTAATTATACGAGAACAGTCAGATCATGTGTTTTATTTCTATTGCCTCATCTACTCATGTATGAACACCCATAAACAAAATGATAATTATTGATTTCGTCCTAAGGGATCACGAGTTAGCCGAAATATCGCATACTTAATACCACAGAATCATGTGCCACAGAGCATGTGCTTGATACACCAAGAAGATACGCCAATCAGATGAAGCCGCTTCGATTATAAACGACGCGACGCCGCCGATGCGATGCCGCGCACGTCCTCTCACTAGAGTTACATTCTAAAGACACGCGTCCAGGAATTATGAATAGTGTTTAATTGCACGTCATTCAAGTAATTGGCAATATTTGCGTTACATGAGGAAACTGCAACGTGGTTTTATTGCCGCCTTTTTGATATAATATTACTTCGTGCGCGCCGGTCGGGTGCACTGCCACTGTCAGAGATGTACACTGCATTAGTACAGATTACAGTAATTACAAGGAGCGCTGAGCAATCAATCTCAAGTTTGTTTCCAAAACAAAGAAGTCTGTAACGCCAGACGCGGGACGGCGTCATCAATGTTGGTTATAAACAATCGCCGTCAGTCGGTACACATAGCGTTAGGTATAAGTATACACCTATTTATACCAGACTAGCGACACGTGACTACAGTGACTATGTATGAAAACAGTGATACCTAAGCGTAGAAATAAATACTATATTATTCTTTCCATTCAATTATCTTTGTTATTGATTATTACTTAATCAAATTTATTTACTACTTTTTATATACCTAACACAAAATACAAAACTATACGATGCCGGAAAGAAAAATACAGTAAACATGATGCGTGCCTGCCGCGCCTGGCGGCCAGCTCGTCGTATGCCTCCGGCGTGGACGGTGTCGGGCGTGTCAAGTGCGTCGGGTCCAACAGCGCTCAGCGGGCTCAGGTGTCGGCGGCGTCGCAGTGGTGCAGCGCGGCGGGCTCGCTGCCGGCGCGCGACATCTGCGCGAGCGGGCCGCCCGGCGCGCTCGGCGGCGGGGACTCCAGCTCGCGCTCGCGCAGCAGCTCGCGCCGCGCGCGCCGCCGCCGGAACTCGGCGAACTGCCGCCCGAGCCGCTCCTCCAGCACGTCGGGCCGCCGCTTGCGCTCCTCGCACTGCACCTCCGTCTCAGAGTTCTCCTCGTCCACCTCCTGAGATCACGGTTTGTATCATTACTGATTGACGCTAAAAGTCAAAAGAACACTGAAACCGATTCAAAGTTTATGGGTAGGGAAACCATCAGGAGCCCTTACACCAGCTGCACTTTGTTCATTCATACACACAACATCGCGCCTGTAAATCCTGTAATCCCAGAAGTCTTAGGCAGACGTGTACCCATTAGTACACCCACATTTCGCCAGTTATGTCGAGGGGGTCCTATGTAAAGGGGGCGAGCCTATTGCCATCAACCGTTCACGAATCCAGAGTCCGGGGCTACGACTGAGAAATTCCTGATAGAAAAACCCCAATATCACTGCCCAACCTGGGCATCGAGCCCAAGACCTCATGTTCAGCAGTCGCGCCTTACGACCACTAGACCAACAAGGCACTTTGTTCATATTATGTACGTTTAATGAGCAGCAGTGGCGCTCGGACTGTCGGAGTTCAGTCTTATGGCACTTCTTGGCACAAATTATCTACTGCGCTGACGGTTTTCCAAAGGTTGTATTTAATTAGTTGCTATACAATGGTTCGGATGGACGTCGCACCTTGATCTCTGCGAAAGTGACGGGCGTGGTGCGGTGCCGGTGGCGCGGCTCCGCCCGGCGCAGGCGCCGCCCTCGCGCCAGTGCCGATGCCGACGCCGGGTACACCGCGTCCATCGCTGCCCACGCACTCACCTGCCTGTAACACGGAAAGAGGAGCAGGTAGACAGACCCGTTACGTACAAACTTATCAACCCTTCCACTTTACTTGATGCGTGTTTCCTTCTCCGCCACCGTGATGGAGGGGTGGGGAATAATTGCTGATATAAGAATATACATATATAAAATATGTATGTTTGATAAAAATACGAGTTTTGTACCAACTGTTTAAAGTAGGTACTTACATAGCTAGTTGAACATGCTTATGACAAGTACTTAATTCTTTGAATATCAAAGTTGCAAATGCAAATCGTTAACCACCAACATTAAGACTAACACACCATTTTGGTGTGTTAGTCGGCTGATGCTACTCGTAGTCGCTGTTAGTAACTATATACATGTATAGTAAACCTTCCTCTTGCAACAATCTATCTATTGATAAAAGCCGCATTAAAATGGTTAGTATTAAAGATCAAAGCGTACACACGGTGGGAACCGGGAAGCAACTTTCTTTTATACTCCAGATTACATTTTTCGATTGATTGATTCCGCAGTGCCAAACGAAGTCATTACAGTTTCGTGTAGGTGTAAACGCAACGCAAGCGCATTTCATTGGCGTTTCACAAACATAGGTTTGGTCGAACCAGATAGATACACATCGTGTAATCATTAAAAATACCTCGCACGCGGAGAACCGCTCGCGTTTTGTTTGGAACAGTTAGGCACATCAGATTAAGGCTGGTAATTACAATTAGCTGTGTTCCGATGAGGTACACGTGACTTCTCAACCGCTGCTAATAACAGCACCATCACTGTCCTTTCACTAGAAGACGACGTCGCACCCGGCAACGACTACCACCGGAAGGGAGGATCGTTCCGCGCTTACCTTCTAATGAACAAGTGGGTTGCGAGTGCGACTCATTCGGACACATCGAGGTGGACTGTCCGCAAGCAGGATCACAGTAGGTCGTGCATGTCGAGAGCGCGCGCCGCGCCTCGCCTCCGAACTGGGGAACGGGAACAACGTGCTGTCCAGTACAGCTCCACGCGATCACTCGCGAGCTGCGACCCAGTTACTGAGAGCGGGCTGTACCGCACCTGCACACCACCGGCCTGCTGCTTACTAACTATAACTGCGGTAATTACCGTGAAATCAGCGGTAGGTTACGTTTATATAAAGTTACCGACGACGCGGTGAGAGCGATTGCGCGGCAACTACACCCAACGTATGCGAGCGGCGACGGCTTGTTATTTTTTCCCGAGAAATCTGTATGTTTTGGTGAGTGACCGCGTTCCGGTGGCGAGGTGCCAGGCGAGCCCCCCCCCCCCTCTCACCCCTCCAGCGGCCGCGCTCCGCTGCTCCTCGCGACGCGCGCGACCGCCTCAGGCGCACACGCCGCGTGCTGATAAACAAACAACATCACCAACATTGGTCGCTGATCACATGCTTTGACAACAAGGAATTTCCTTTCATTTTCCTATATGTATACTAGCCTTTATTCTAACCGCATTTATAACGAGGTCAGTTTGACGGTTAGCGGAGTTGGTAAACATAGTACCTAAACAAAAATATCGCTCTATACGTATTCAGCCTCTTAACAATATAGGTAGGTACCACAAATACGACACTTTTAAATACTAAGTTCAAATATATTAGTAGGTACCTACTTAGAATTTTTTGGTCAGATCTAGTTTTTTAGTTTTAGATAGTTACCTAAATTCAAAGCAGAAAAAGTTACTGAGCAAAAATTACTTATGCATTTAGTTCAAAAAAACCTAGTTTTATAGCTCTCCCCTTATGTGTGGACAGTGTGGACTTTGAGAAGTAGCGTATCAGGGACCAGCAATTAGTCTGACATCATATTTTATGCCAAAATCTACGCTGTTTCAGGAAATTTTAAATTAGGTGTCTTTCGTAAGTTGTCTAATTTGGGGGCCGTCAAAAAATAGAAGCTTTATTTAGGCTTTACCATAGCGAGGAGAGGAATTTTTTGAAAAATATAGGAAATTCTCTGTGCGTTTAAGTCTAGAGCTTTAACTAACTATTTTATGATTCCCAGTTTTATGTGAAATGGCAGCAGAATAATTTTTGCACGAGCTACTTTCATTTAGCTCGATTTTTAGCGTTCATGCCTTTTAATGTTGACACTACAAAAGTAACAGTTATCGAGATGATTTTGTGGATCTCTCCAAATGGTACGTTTCCAATTTAGAATCGCTTCTTTTACCACCTTTTCACAATCTTAAATATTCAAAACACGATTTATAAACACAATCCTAAGACTTCTCATTTTTATCCAAGAACATTTCAATACACTGAAATACCCCTTATTTTCTATAATTGTTTAACACATTATTCTCCACAATGTAGCAAAAAGCTCTTTTACAAAAAAAAGCTTTTTTACAAAAAAAGATGACCGCCTTCAAAAACTACAAAATAAAAAATAACTTTAGCTTGGAAGTCGGCGGCTTTGTTTTTGTTTCTTGTTATATAGGTATTGCCACCGACTTCCAAGCTAAAGTTATTTTATATTTTGTAGTTTTTGAAGGCGGTTATCTTTTTTTGTAAAAAAGCTTTTTATTTTTCACTTTTTAGTGCTTGTGTGTTAATGTTTGAAATCCTTACATAAAGCCCTTTCAAACAATACCTCACACGATATATTTAATTTTGGAAAGTGGTAGGAGGGGGGTTGACGTACCCCCACTTCCATCAGTCAGTCATCGATTACACGTATAAACAAAGCAATTTTTCTTGTTACGGCGGTTCTGCTGTGATTTTATAAGGAGTTCCGTTCCATATCTCCAAAGTTCATCATCAGATCATAACATTCCTATGGGACCTATTCGGAACTATACTCTTTCAAACAAAAAAAGAATCATCCAAATTGATTCATAATTGGCGGAGTAACCGTAGAACAAACACACAAAAAAAAAAACATACGCGTCGAATTGAGAACCTCCTCCTTTTTGAAGTTGGTTGAAAATGATTGGGATTGTTTCAACCACTACTTTAGGATGTACTCATGTCGCAAAAACTTCACATATTAATTTTAACAAAGTTAAACACGCACCTTATCCACGAACAAGTAAAGTAATTTGAGCTGCACAAAAATTTCTGAGGGTAGATTTATTATTAAAGTGTCATTATGAAACGGTATCACCATAAAATTCGCGGCAACAGACAAAAATTAAAATTTTGTAAACTATTGTAATGAATTAAAACGAACTTATATTAAGTTTTCAATATAATTTGAGCTCTATGTCATTGTATATATTCAGGTGGCCTGTGTAGCTTTATGTATTTACTAGACAACATTACTAAAAAAAAAAAACGAAGCTTAGGTTAATTAGCGTGCGGCAGAGTATATCCAGTTATAGTCGGGGAACGGATGTAGTAAAACGCACGTGCTATGAACTGCTATTTTAATGTCCAATTACACAAGTCACAAACTCACAACATAATCAAAAAACTAACTCGCGCCCACACATTCGCGGGTAGCTCGGACTCAACTACTTGACAACATGACAACTACTGTCATTGTCAGATCTTTCTAGACAAATGCGCGGGTGCCCTCTTTCGGGCGGTCGAGTAACCACTCTGGGTTGCCAGTGAACATTTATACGGCAGAGTATAAATGTTTACTGGCAACCCAGAGTGGTTTTAGATGTGGTGGTGTTTAGATGAATAATAATTTATCATCTAATCAAATCAATGATTTTTTAGTCTTTACTTTGGTGTGAGTCCCTCTAAAAGTATAATTTAGTAATTTTTCATGCTTCGTGCTCTGCAACTGTGGGAGGAATCATCATTTGCCTAGCCTTTTCCCAACTATGTTGGGGTCCGTTTCCAGTCTCACCGGATGCAGCTGAGTACCAGTATTTTACATGGAGCGACTGCCTATCTGACCTCCACAACCCAGTAACTGGGTAATACGATACCCCTAGGTAAGACTGGTTTGTCAGACTCTCAAGCTTCTGACGATTCGTAAAATACGATACGATTCGACTGTCAAAGATCCACGAATGACAGCCGAGACCAACAGCTTAACGTGCTTTCCAAGGCACGGAATGTCAGTAATGTCTAAGATAAACCTTAGAAAGTACATATGAATTGAAAAAGTCACATTGGTACTTGCCTGTATTCGAACCCACACCCTCATGCATGAGAGGCGGGCGCCTTAACCACTAGGCCATCACGACATTTTTTCATACATACATACTGTGGGAGCAATCATTGAAGTGTATTTATGGACACACTATCAATATTCACGTAGCGAAAAATGTATGTGTATAAAAAAACTCAAAATGGCCGCGGAAAAGTCAACCGAGCGATGCGTTTTATTCAATAATTTATAAAACAACTACAACATTTTGGCGGATATGTCACATTCTGACAAGTATTTTTGCCAGGCATTTAAAAAGAGAAACATTTTTGTAATTTATGTTAAGAGTCACCTTCAATCTTTCTCCCTGCTAGAAGGGTCGACGGAGCCCCGCTACACGGGGCTTCTACTTCTTGGTGGTTGAAAAAAATCCGCGTAGGGGATGGCAGGGTGGGTCCGTTCGTTCGTTTTGCTCCTCAATCTTCAAATTCAAGCGACTCAATCTATAGTAAACCCAAACCGTTAGTGCTTCAAAATATTATCAGTGGTTGTAGACGCTGTAGTTCGTTAAATAATGCTATCGTTTAGAAATGTAACACAGGGTGACAGTTTGACACTTCGTAAAACTTCCGTCAGGTGGCCCGTGTTGCTGTATGATGTAAAACTTACTGACAGATGCATGTATTCATTTTTCCTCAGAGCCTGTTAGTAACTCGGTACCCTAACTGTCTATCCTTAGATTTGGTTTCATTCAAGGACTGAACCCTGGGTCTAGGTTTTTCACAGCACCTGCCTCATATTGTCAACATTGTGGGTAGTGTCTTTTGCACAGTAGCCACCCACTACCTATGTAGTAACGAAGAGTTACAGTATAATATAAATATAATCATAATTGTTTTGGTGTCAGTGAGGTGCAGTGGTTTTGGTTTTCACGATAAGTAGTACAAGGAGTATAAACAGACTTCAGTATGAGTTACATGCTGGGACATTTACACAACGGCTGGCAAGTGGATCAAGCTATACTGTCGGAAGAAGACAGAGTTGTGGTGAGTTTAATCTTTTGTAGGTTAGGAATTTCTAGACAGACCAATACTTGTTTTAGTTGGTCTTGGTAGCTTTGCTATTACAACCCAAAGCATGTCTACAATGTTTAACTAGCATAAATAAATTGTACCTAAGTGCTTAGTATCTGTATAATAGGAGTGCCCATGCCTCAGACTAAGTATAGGTATAATTATGTTAAGTAATAGAATCAGTGGCAGTATACATTGTGGCAGCTACTAGAAAGCAACCAAGAACAGTTCACATCTGTGGTGTTTACTACATACATGATGGTGTATACATAATATTGTAAGGATTTAATGCAATATTGATTGTCATGTGTTGGTAGGTGATCAGGTTTGGTCACGATTGGGACCCCACCTGCATGAAGATGGACGAGGTGTTGTACAGCATCGCAGAGAAAGTGAAGAACTTTGCTGTCATCTACCTCGTGGATATTACTGAGGTTCCAGATTTCAACAAAATGTAAGTATTTTATTCTCTTCTGCCTCACAGTAATACACAAGTATAAAGTTGACAATGGACATACTGACTTGCATGTATTGAAGGCTTATCCATTTGGGACTGGACAACTGTCAACTGCACAGAATTCCACTCTTAAGCAGTTAGCCAACATATTTAGTCAGACTAAACAATTGTTGGCTAGTTGCTACCCAAACCTTTAAATAAATAAAACTTAAAAGTCTTGTTTATAGCTTTTTGGTGAATGTTTTTAGTAGTGTGACATATATATGTTTTGCATCAAAAGTCAAAAAATATGTAGCATAAATGAAAATAAAAATAATTATGTTTATGCAAGCGATAGAGAAGAATAATGCATGATAAATTAATAAAGTTCCCTATATTAATAAAGTGACTATTTATTATGAGTCAAATAAATGATTTATCAACAAGTGATAGAAGGGTAAGCAGCTAAACTTGACCAACACGTGTATTGTATTGGAGATGTAAGTTAACAAATTGATTATATATTAGATTTGTATCCATAGCGAGCTATTATTCTATGAGAGTTAAAAAAAAATATTTGCCTTTGTTATTATAGTCAGCTGCAGTGTGTAGTTAGCTGCTAAGAAATAAATGTTACAAACAAATTCTATCTTTTCATCTACAGTCAAATTTCTTATAAATCTCTTAAATTTTTAATAACACATATTAAATTTTTAATAACATTGACTGAAAAATACTCATGTATTTTTCAGCTTAAAAATAATATCACATGTTTCTACAGTTATTAATCTTTTCACACGACTTTATAAGAACCTCTTCATTTTAACTATGTTATAACACTAATTTATATTGTTATAAAAATAGAATATGTAGATTAGTTTTGTTTTTTATTTCAATCAATTTATCTATTTTATATTGTCAGTAGGTAATCAAGGTAATTATTATTATTATAATTAGCCTACTGTACTGTCCCACTGCTGGGCAAAGACCTCCCTCCATTTCAATGTAATATTCTTTTTTATTTTTTTATATAAATAATCTGATTTCTTTTCATTGTAACTTTCAAATAAAACCTAGGTTAGATAATCGAATAAATAAGTTAACCTTGATTACCTTGATAAGGGGCCATCTATAAATTACGTCACATGTTAAGGGGAGGGGTGGGGATTAGGTCAACAAAGTGTGACATTGTGAAACAAGGGGTGGGAGGTATCCTAACCTTCATGACGTCACATGACAACATTTATGTAATGTGTGCGTGTGCGTCGACCCCTATGGTGTAACGATGGCTGTCCTCCCGCAGGTACGAGCTGTACGACCCGTGTACCGTGATGTTCTTCTTCCGCAACAAGCACATCATGATCGATCTGGGCACCGGTAACAACAACAAGATCAACTGGCCCCTCGAGGACAAGCAGGAGATGATCGACATCATCGAGACGGTGTACCGCGGAGCGCGCAAGGGCCGCGGCCTCGTCGTCTCGCCCAAGGACTATTCCACCAAGTACAGATACTAAGCAGCGCGTGTTTAGCTAGGAGAGAGTTCTGAGCGAAAGATCCACGTGCTACAAGCCTGCCGCCCGCCAGCTGGCGAGCCGCCGCTACGTAAGCCGAGTCACACGGCGGCACCGAGCGTATGTGTCAGACTGAAAGCGGGAGTTATTTACGTACATTCAAAATTTAAAGTTGTGTATAATTTTTCAAGTAAACATTCCTACCTATAATAATTTAAACATAGTCCTCTATGTTGAACAATTAGCATACAACAAAGAAATTTATATCCAGAGTTTATTTATAAGATGCTATGGTGCAATGAGTGGGGGGTGTATGAGGCATGCAATATGAAAGAACTCACTGACAAAGGGAATTGTGCCCATAAGGCTGGCTGCACTTCCATGTAAATGAAAGTAAAAGCAGTTTATTTTTCTGTCAAATAGGCTCGCTCAAATCGTCGTAAACGAATATTACAATAAAATAAAATAAAATATTCAAATGGTTGTGTTCTATTGACATTCTCTCTACGTGACCCGTTAGATAATAATGTTGCATTGTTTAACTAAGAATCTATGTTTCAGTCTACATACAGACTTTCTCTCCTCGATTTTGTTTTAATAAATTCCAACTAGAAGAGAATGACTGCCAGTATCGCTATTGCTGTGACTTAAGTTGAGGATGTCGATAATTCCTGTTGTTTAATTCTTTTTTTATCTAGTAATAGTAAACTTAAATTCCTGCAATAAAAATAGCTTTTAATTAATATGTATATACCATTTCAATTTCATGATGTTGATAGTACTTGATAGGTAGAATTCTAAGAATATGTGGAACCTCCTGTGTATTTAGTAACTTATTTTTTAATTAAATTTAAACTATAATTTGTATTGGCTGTTGGTAATTATAGTTTTATGTCACCATGTCTTGTACCCATATTTATAAAATATATATAATTATAAAAGCCCAAGAACTTATTTCAAAATTATTATTTTTTATTTAATTCCCATATCAGACTTAAGGAATAAATTACGTTACGAAATGTACAATTACAAAATGATCAGGATGGTTTTGTTTTGCATAATTTTATTGAACAACCTCCCTAAAACCACAGAAACTATGAATGCAGTAACATACAGACAGCAGATGTGAATGATTTCTTTCCATGAAATCTTGTCGTTTCTAGCAGCGTAGCGTAGGGGCGTCACAGTTTTAACCTTTTTTTTTTGTTACCTGGATGGAAAATCCTCATGGATGTCTACCGCCCTGGGGAGGGCGGAGGGGACTGTCAGACTCCTACTGACTAAAAACCACCCCAGTGTTCCTTTCTCACACTTAAGCCGGGGATCACGGGAACGTACGCGCCATCCGCGATCCCCAACTGGTGCCGGCCCGCTTCTGCGGGCCTCCTCAGATTAGTGGGGGGAGTGAGGTGTTTAACTCCCCCCGCGACGTCAAAGAAGGGCGCGCGTGGAGAACTACGCGCCGCCACCTCGGGTCCGGATGAATGGGGGGCGACGGACGTCTCCAAGTCCGCCGCCCCTGGATCCATTTAGGGGGGCGGAAGAGGGCGTTGTTCGCCCTCCGCCGACGCCCGGTGTGCCTGCTGCGGGCCGGGAGACAGGTCGTAATCTCTTACTCCCTTTCCGCAGCCTCTTCTGCGAAATAAGGGTTTCCACCGCGTCCGAGGACTCCTCGCTGCCGACCATCGAAGCGACGAGTAGTATCGACAATAATTATCTTTTAATTCCTCAACTAAATTTGCATTTTACAAACTTAATCATCATTGTAATTTAAACCTAATACCACGAACATAAGTCATGGCATTTGTGATTTGCGACGACGATTCCATAATGGTGTATCTGATCGAAATGAAACAAGTTCCTTATCATCATTTGCGATAGTGTAAGTTTAATTTTCAGTCTCGAGCAGACAATCAAGTAGGGAACACTGTAACACGTAAGTAGAGATGCGGCCGGCGCGGGGCGTGACTAGTGCGGCGGCCGGGGCTCGGGGGCCCGGGGTCCTAGGCATAGGGCCGGGGGCCTAGGCGTCGGGCTCGGGGGCCGCACCGGGCTCGGGCGCATCGCTGCGCCAGTCCAGCGCGCCCGGCGCCCAGATGGAGGCCAGCGAGCGGAACGGGTCGTAGGGCCGCACGGGCCGCGGGGGCGCACCGAACCCGGGAGGGGGCCGCACCGCGCCCACCGCGCCCACCGGCGGAGCGGCCGGCGCGGCGGGCTCCGCGTACCCGCCCCACAGCCAGGCCGCCGCCGCCGGCCGAGGCTCCAGCGACGAGCCCCACACGGAGTTCAGCGAGCGGAACGAGCCGCTGCCCACCGCGCCCACTGCGCCCACGCCGCTCACCGGCTCGTCTGCAACGGAGACACGCTTGTCGAGTGATGTTCATATAACCGAGCGAAACTATTATAATTGGCGGCACGACTCGTGAGCACAGATTGTAGGTTTTCGCTTATGTACACTTTCGGCCAAATAAAGGCTAATACATATTCCTTTTCAATGTTTTTTTTTTTTAATTATTGAATTAAAACAAAAATAAACTATTAAAAATTCAAAACGTGATTCACTAATATTGCAAAAAGTGTACAGTAGCGAAATGACAGGCGATAGACCAATAGACGATGTGCATCAATTGACGAACCAATCGCATGCAGTCGACTGCAAGATCGGCGACCCCGCCTTCTTCATTCCGCCAAAGAGACCGACTAATGAACAAATGCGTAAGTGAAATTTGTGCTCACCACTCGTGGCGGTACCTATACCCGACGGTACAAGATCAACATAGTGTACAAAAGGATGCACAGAGTATCGTTCTTCGTCTTCTTTACGACATCTCAGTTTTTGGTATAAAATCCATCAGCATTGAGAATGTTTGACGAGCTCGACATTATTGAAAGTTACCATACCAAGAAAAGTAAATCTCACCGAGGAAGTCGCGTGCGGGAGTGAAGGCGGGGCGCTCGACGGGCGGCGGGGGGCGCCACGAGAAGTCGGTGTCGCGGCACGCGTGCGCGTGCGCCGCGTCGCCGTTGAAGTAGAACAGCGAGTGGTCGCCCGCGCCGCCCAGCGCGCGCGGCTCGGGCTCGGCGCGGCGCCGCACGTCCGAGCCGATGGGCGCCAGCGTGCCCGGCCCGCGCGCCGCCACCACCGAGCTCCACGACGCGCCCCAGCGCAGCGACCCCGCGCCCCCGGCGCCCCCGGGGGCGCGCGCGTCCGCCGCCTGCGCCGGCGACGCGCGCGGCGGCGACGCGGCCGGGCGCTCGCGCAGGCGCTTGGACAGCTTGTCCTTGCGCGCGTGGTGCTTGGCGGCCACGGGCCGCGAGCCCGGCTCCGCGGTGCGCGGCCGCTCCCCGCGCCGCGGCGTGTCCGCGTCGCGCCGCGCGCGGGCGGGGCGCGGCGCGTCGGCCGGCGGCCCGGGCGGCGCGGGCGGGGGCGTGTCGCCGGCGGGGGTGGCCGAAGAGCGCGGAGGCTCCGTCTCTGGCTCGTCGCCCTCGTCATTGTCGTCGCGGTCGTCGACGGTGGGCGAGGAGGACGACGCGGACGCGGAGCCGGAGCCGGTGGACGCGGCGTCGTCGTCTCCGCTCCCTTGCGGTCGGTCTTCCGTTTCGGGGTCGGCTTCGTATCCGTCGGTGACGGCGGGCGGGTCCTCGTGCGGCTCGGGCGCCTCTCCGTCCAGTAGCGGTTCTCGGTCGGGCGTCGCGGGCTCAGGCTGGCGCCGGTCTTCGTCCCTGTCGGCGTCTTCGCTGGAGCGCGAGTCGTCGTCGTCGTTGCGGCCCAGCACCTCGGCGCGCCAACGCTCGAAGGCGCGGCGCTCGGCGTGCGGGTCGAGCGCGGGAGCGTCGCGGCGCGGTGTGCGGCGGCGGCGCGGGGGCGCGCGGCGCGGCGCGGGCGGGGGCGGCGGGGGCGCGTGCTGCAGCGCGCGCAGGTCGAGGGGGCGGCGCGGCGCGGGCGGGGGCCGCGCGTGGCGCGCGCGCCGCAGCTCGCGCTCGGCGTCCAGCGCGGCGGCCGCCAGCACCAGCGCCAGCGCGGCCAGCGCCAGCAGCTCGGCGGCGGCGCGCGCGGCGGGCTCCCAGGGCGGGCGCGGGGCCAGCGCGGCGCAGCGGGGCAGCAGGCGGGCGGGCGCGGCCGCGGCCAGCAGGAAGGCGGCGCGCGCGGTGTCGGTGCGCGCGGACAGGTCGGCGGCCACGCGCGCCAGCGTGTAGTCGGCGGTGAAGGCGAGCGTGAGCGCGCGCGACTCGTTGGGCGCCAGCGCGAGGGGCGCGCAGGGCGCCAGGCGGAAGCCGCGCGCCTGGCAGGGCTGGCCGGCGACGCGCCAGTCGCGCAGCAGCACGCCCACCTGGCCGGTGTTGCGCGCCACCAGCGTGCGCCGCACGGTGGCGCCGCACTCGCTCACCTGCGCGATAGTTTCCATGATAGATGTACAGACTTTAACAAACATCCCCCAAAGATCTGTTGATTTAATTTTAATATCTTTGAAAGTTCTTATAACAGCTTGGGGATTCGCAAAATATTTTTAATATACGAATTCAGTTAATCAATAGTTTGGAGTTTTAGTTCGTCTACGTGCTGACATTAAGAGAATTACTTGGCCAAATTGTTTGTTGTATTTTTGCCAATCATTCCTTGTCAAGTAATTATTTTTTGATGAAATGACAGCACCGAGGTACGTATATATACATATTTTAAATAATCCGCAAACTACCAAGAATCCAGAAATAAAATAATGTGTGCACACGCTCGCCTCACCTCGAACAGCAGCGGCGCGTCCGTGCCGGGCCGCCGGCCGCCCAGCTCGAAGCTCGGGTACGCGCCTCGCCCGGTCAGCAGCACGCCCTCCAGTATGGTCAAGTTATTCCTGCACACACGACGCACATGTAGCGCACGCGACACGACTTGCGGGGCCGCGCCGCCGACACTCACCTCAGGTACAGGTAGGCGGCCAGCTGCGCGGCCTGCTGCGGCGTGAAGCTCAGCGTGAGCTCCAGCTCGGCGTCGGGCGCCAGCAGCAGCAGCGGCAGCGCGTGGCGCGTCTGGTTGCCGGGCTCGCGCCACGCTCGCACCACGCCGCGCGTGGCGCGCCACTCCACCAGCGAGAAGGCGGCGCGCGCCCACACGCAGCCCGCGCACGCGCCCTCGGTCTCCGAGCCCGCGCTGCACACACGCAATCGTTCAAGTTCAGGTACTCCCTTATGAAAACGGCCGAGCTCAAAGCGTCCACGGTCACCACTGACAGGTCTTGCAGCGGCGCGGCGACCACGGGCTGCAGCAGCAGCGCGTGCGACGCGGACGGGTTGCGCGCGCGCAGCAGCAGCGGCGCCGCGCCCGCCACGGCCGCCAGCCCCGCGTCCGCGCGCGCGCCCGCCAGGCGCGGCCACCACGCGCCCACCGCGCCGCGCGCCGCCAGCTGCACGGCGTGCGACGTGTGCACGTGCAGCGACACGTTGCGCGGCGCCAGCCCCGCGAACTGCGCGTGGCGCACCGCCTGCAGCCGCGCGTCCGCGCGCAGGTCCGCGCTGCCGCGCCGCAGCCACGCCTGGCCCTCCGCGCCGCCCACGTCCAGCCCGGTGTAGCAGGCGGGCTCGCACAGCCGCTCGGCCGCGTACAGCACCGTGCCCACGGCGTGCCGGCCCGCCGCCACCTCGGCCGCGCCGGCCGGCGGCTCGTAGCGCAGCGCGGGCTCGTCAGGCGGCAGCGACACGCCCAGCACGCGCATGCGCAGCGCCATGCTGCTCTCCAGCACCAGCGGCGCGCTGGCCCAGGCGTAGGGCGCGGCGCGGTACAGCTGCAGCGGCAGCGCGGCCACGCGGCCCGCGTGCGCCGCCAGCGACACGGCGCGGCGCGTGAGCGCGGGCGGCGCCAGGTTGCGCGGCGAGTGCGCCCACAGCGACAGCGCGCCGCGCAGCGCGCCCGGCCGCGCCGGCGCCACCAGCGTCAGCCGCGCGCCCAGCCGCGACCCCGCCGCGATGCAGCGCTGCGGACCACAACGTTAGTGCGGGTCGCGCCGGCGCAGGGCCACGCGCGACTCGCGACACTCACGCAGGCGTGCTTGGGCGGCGGCGCGCGCAGGTGCTCGCACGGCGTCAGGGCCAGCGTGGCGCCGGGCAGGTCCAGCGTGTACTCGGGCACGCACAGCGTGGTGGGCGCGGGGTTGTGGATGGTGGCGCTCACGCGGCGCGTGGACGACGTGCCCACCACGCCCAGGCGCAGCTCGCCGTCCGCGGAGTTTGGCCAGTCCCACTCCTGCACACGACCACGACCGATCCATCAGTCACAGAAACGATCCACCCGAAGATATGGGCGACGTGTAAAACAATAATTTCCACTGGATTAGTATTCTTAATCCCCGCCAAGGCGGAGCGTACTCACGACGTGGAGCCGGCCGGTGTACAGCAGCAGCGGCAGGCTGTAGTCCGTGAGGTTGGTGCGCAGCGTGAGCGCGTCGCTTAGCGTGGCGTCGGTCGGGCTGCGCAAGCGCACGCGCGCCACGGGCGCGGCCGCGCCGCCCGCCACCACGAGCGGCGCCAGCGACTCCACCTGCGCACACGCAGCACACGCTTGCTTACTCCACGCACTGCCGCGAGGGCTAGGTGCCGGTCATTCTTCTATACAGGGTGTCCCAGAACTCAACGTCAAGCCGAAACTTGTGGTTATTCTTTTTTATTTTTGTACATTAGAACTTTGGAAACGTAATTCTAAATAACATTCTAGAATCCCAATAAAAAATAATGACACAATTGCCTCAAGTTTCCGAGAATTGAGACTATTTGTTAAACTACGAATTTAAAATTTTCAAGATTCGTAGATTTTGACAGGCCCTCCTTTAAAAAACATGTACAAGAGTGCCTTGGCAAGTGGCATTAAAAGTTTTAGCTCGTTCGTCTACTGTGCATTTTTTTACTCTTTTTTATTGTATGAAACTAACAAGCATTGTACCATTTTAGAATTCTGATTAAATGCGCCAACTTTTAATGCCACTTGCCAAGGCACTCTTGTACATGTTTTTTAAAGGAGGGCCTGTCAAAATCTACGAATCTTGAAAATTTTAAATTCGTAGTTTAACAAATAGTCTCAATTCTCGGAAACTTGAGGCAATTGTGTCATTATTTTTTATTGGGATTCTAGAAATGTTATTTAGGATTACGTTTCCAAAGTTCTAATGAACAAAATTAAAAAAGAATAACCACAATAACCGAAAATGGTACAGTTTGATAAAATATCTAGGTTTTTCTTAAAATGCACATAATTTTCAAATTGCATGGGATAGTTTTTTTTCAGATTCTTCACCCCGTTTGGGCTTGACGTTGAGTTCTGGGACACCCTGTATATCGCTCGCGAGTGCACTGACCTCAAAGTATTTGTCGACGTCCGGTCCGAGGTCGATGCGAGCGATGTGGACGGGCACGGTGAACTCGTTGCGGACGCGCACTTCGCGCATGCGCAGCGAGTCGTCGCGGTTCGCCGTCACAAAACTATAAGCACAGAGAGAAATGATGTTAGGGTGATCCGCAGAAGTAGCCCGATTATTAAATGTTACCTTTACACTGTAAGTACTAATGTGTGGAGGTACGTACTGCAGCGCGTGCGGCGTGAGCCGCAGCGTGCCGGGCAGCAGGCGCAGGCTGTAGGGCAGCGCGGCGCGGCCCACGCGCAGCCAGCCGGCACACCAGGCCCCTCCGCCGCGCCCTCCGCCCACGTAGCCCGCCCACAACGCCGCGTCTACGCAACACATACTTTAGCTCTTCCCCCACTTACGACTGTCCCCTCCAGCAAACAGTGTTTTCGATTCAGCTCGATTGAAATTTAATATTTCGCGCAAAAATACTTCTTTAGAAAATAAGTGCTTTATGAGTCGAACTAATTGACAATATAGGATTAAAAAAAAAACTTAGAGGAGTCGTGTCTTGGAATTATTTGGATAATGGTGTCAAGTACCCAATTGCAGCAAAAACCAATTTAATTCATTTTAAAATTGGCGCCATTACACGACTGCCCCAAAAAAAGGAGTGTTATGTGTTCAGGGTTAATGTATGTGAGTTTCTTTATTCCACCATAACTTTTAATAATAATAATAATAATAAACCTTTATTTCAGGCAACTAAAGCCCATAAAACACAAATACATAAATAAGTACAATAACTATAAACTAATACATATTTTAACAATAAACTTATAAACTACTGAACACGAAGTGTCGGCGTCGTGTTACGCTGCGAGGTGTCGCGTAGCTGGCCGCGGAAACGCCGATACAGCACACCTTTCGGCCAAAACTCTTCCTTGAGAAAGGTCAACAAATGTTGGGTCGGAACGCGCACAACAAATGAGTTAAAATTGGTGCTATGTCGCGCCTCCAACTTCACCACCCTCAAGGTCCAGTTGACTTTCACCCGTATGTACTCTACGATATCCTCAGCCTTGGTGGTATGATGCAAACGGGATACGTAGAGGAGCGTCGTCGGCACTGCAGGCCGTAGCAGCATGTTATGTCCTGCCAGCGCCGTCCCACACTGGTTGCGAGAAGTAGGCTTCTTCTTCTTTCTCTCCACCTTGACGAAGCCATCCTCATCGCAAGCATTCCTAGCCGCGCTCAATGTTGAGCGACACTGCTTATCCCCTCTTGGTTTTTCTGCTTGTCGCTTTGTTTGCGACACAGCAGGTTTCGTCTTGGCGACAATTGCTGAATAGGCACGCGTGGGGGTCGATGTACCTATTACACGCGCCGTTTCCCCGGTAGGTGCGACGCGATCAGCAGAACACGATGCAACGCTTGCAATCTTGACAGCCGATGACGTTGATTCATTCGCCGACTGAAAACTGCAGACAGAAGCACCTGCCCCGCGACGTGTGTTTACGTTGAAGCCATCCGGCGACCCAATTGCCGGAACAGCGTTGCGCAACAACGCAACTTCTGCTCGCAAATCACCAATGGTGACATCCGATGACTCCAACTTGGACTTCACCTCAGCCAGGCTCACCTTCAGAGTCGTGATGTCTCTCAGCAGCCTGGTGACGTCGACGTGGTCGAAAGTGACAGGAGGTAGCTTGTGCAGCTCCTTCGCCACAAAATCTGGCACGTCATCCGGATCGGTCTTCTTCAGCAGGTCGATGATGTCCTGCAGACTCTTCTCGCCACCATCCCTCCGGCGAGATGGCATCTGTTCGACTTGGTCGAGTGATTGAAAAAGCAGCAACTTGGCACTGCATACCTCTTCCTCTTTGAAGGAGGATTTGCAAATCTGCAAGATGCTGACCTCGTCCATGTAATCGATGGCATGCTTGACGAATGCCAAAAGCTTTTAAACGCCTGAACCGATGTAGATGTATGGGGTATCGTTACAATCCTTGCATCGTTCCGAGTAACAAAGGCTAGTCAAAAACAAAAAGAAACCGGTGTGGTCAATTTAAAACGTAAATTAATACCAGCCTCAATTTTTTTTTATGAATCTGGTCGTGTCTATGTTTATCGTCTAAAATTTGAGAAGTAGATTTTTATAATATAGAAATAAAAAACGTCTCAAAATAAAACTGACGAGTAAACAAAGTACAAATATTTGCAATTTTTGTTTTTATTTTGTTTTTAATTATAGTAGCTTGTTGTAGGCGAATGTGTTAAAGGCATAGCTTCAAGCTTTAAGGATATTACAACGCGTTTACTTATAACGGTACTCACAGTCGAGGGTGAACTGCGCGGCGCGCGTGAGCTCCTGGTGCGGCTCCAGCTGCGGCCGCAGCAGCGTCACGTGCACGCCGTCCGCCTTCACGCCTGCGACACAACAGCGCGTTACACACGACACCGGCGGACTAGCGGCCCAACGGGCTGTGTAAGTGTGCAATGTGCAGTCACCGTTGCCATTGGCGGTCCCCTTGTCGCTCAGCCCGTTGGCCGTGGGCGGCGCGTGGTCGGCGGGCGCGGGCGGCGGGGGCGGCGCGGGGGGCGTGGCCGCGCAGCGCGCCGCCCACACGCCGGCCTCCAGCGCCACGCCCGCGGCCGCGCTGTTGCCCGCCGCGATGTCGAACTGCACAGCATCGGACGGTTAGGGCGGCCGCTTCGCGACACGAGCCTACTACGCGAGTCGGTCATACGCACCACGTCGGGCGGGTCCCGCGAGCCGCGCGTGCGCAGGCGCAGCTGCAGCGGGCTCACGTACTCGCCGGGGGGCACGCTGCGCGCCTCCACGCACACGACCAGCCCGCCGCCCGTTATGTTTGCTTTGATTCTGAAAAATATTATAACCAGAGTCAAATAAAGCGTGTGCGTATCGCGGCAGTGCGTGCCGCACAGTACGTACCGGATGTAGGCGGTGAGCGGGTGCGCGGCGTGCGGCGCGGGCGGCGGCTGCACGCGCAGGCGCACGAGCGGGCGCGTGGCGCGCGGCGGCACGCTCCACACGCGCCGCGGCGCCGACGGGCCGCCGCCCGGCAGGCGCAGGCCCAGCCACGCGCCCGACGAGTACACCTCGCTCACCTGCGAGCGCGACCACGTCGTCAACACTACGTTACTGTTCATTCCGAGCGAGCACTCGCACGAGCAGGCCAACAAACGAACACCACAGGCCGGTCATCGCGGACGCAGACCATGTCGCGGATGAGAATTTCTTAAAACTAACGTTGGAACGGATTTTGTTTACAAATTCATGGGTACAGAACACTAATTCTTTTTATTTCACCTCAACACATTAGCTATCAATAAAATCATTTTAGCTATTTTGGAGACTAGCCGGAACAAACAGACAGAAAAAAAATAGGTATAGAGTTTTTTGGTGTAAGTACAATGTAAATTTAACTGTCACAATACATGACAACATGTCATTACGCACATAACAATCATAACATCACGCCTGTAATCCCCGAAGGGTTTGGCAGAGGTGTACCACCCACATTTCGCCAGTTATATTTAAGTCCCATGTAATAGGGGGCGAGCCAATTGCCATCAAATTCCTGATGGAAAAACCCAATAACACCTTGTCCGACCTGGCAATCGAACCCAAGACCTTCATGCTCAGAGGTTGCGCTGTGCGACCACTAGACCAGCGACAGCGAGGCAGTTTAAGAATTTAGTATGCATTTCGTAGTAACCTGTTATTTCAACATTACCTACAAACATACACTTCAATTTTATCAACCGACTTCAAAAAGGAGGAGGTTCTCAATTCGGCGCGTATGTTTTTTTTTTTGTGTATTTGTTCAACGATTACTCCGCCAATTATGAATCGATTTGGATGATTCTTTTTTTGTTTGATAGAGTATAGTCCCGAATAGGTCCCATAGGAATATTGGCATGATCTGATGATGAACTTTGGAGATATGGAACGGAACTCCTTATAAAATCACAGCAGAACAGCCGTAACAAGAAAAATTGCTTTGTTTATACGTGTAGTCGATGACTGACTAAAGGAAGTGGGGAGGGGGTACGTTAACCCCCCTCTTACCACTTTCAAAAATTAAATATATCTTGTGAGGTATTGTTTGAAAGGGCTTTATGTAAGGATTTCAAACATTAACATACAAGCACTAAAAAGTGAAAAATAAAAAGCTTTTTTACAAAAAAAGATCACCGCCTTCAAAAACCACAAAATAAAAAATAACTTTAGCTTGGAAGTCGGTGGCAATACCTACATAACAAGAAAAAAAACCAAAGCCGCCGACTTCCTAGCTAAAGTTATTTTTTATTTTGTGGTTTTTGAAGGTGGTGATCTTTTTTTGTAAAAAAGCTTTTTTTTAGTTGTATATGCATAGAAGATGTCTTTGTCGTGATTAAGGTTACGTGAGTGGTCAAGGCGCCCACCCGTCATGCACCAGGCTGCGGGTTCGCCACCGTACACGGACACGTACCGAAGTGACTTGTGCTATTTCATGTGTTGGACATCTCTGACATCGGTGAAGGAAGACATCGTGAGCAAACCTGTCCTTATAATTAATATGGGCTGGAATCGCTAATCCGCCTTGAGTGAGCATGGCGAACAATGCTCGTGCCTTCTCTGTAGGAGAAGCGGCCCTGCAGTGGGACAGGCTAGCATGGATACACTACTTGTATAGTTTGATCGGTGGGGTTGTGCATGGTGAGCAGCGGCTCCACGGTGGCGTTGAGCGGCACGCGCACGCCCACTAGCGGCCACACGCCCCACTCACTGGCCACGCCCACTGCCGACACCTACAACAACAACAACAATTATAGATACCAGACAGACAGTTACAGAACTTCACGCTACGTTTATTGCCTGCGTACTTGACACCACCGATCCATTGACTTACGTTTTATGAGCTGTTAACGATTCCCCATACATTCTGTATGGCAATGGTAAACTGTGACGTCATTTGTTCACCTACTCAATTGCTAAGTTATGTACTGATTGTAAAGCACCACGAGGTTTCTAGGACTCAACTTGCCGTGCTACAGTGTTATATATATACTCACGGGGTACTTGTGCACGCCGAGCGAGGTGTGTATGTAGAGGTGCGCGGAGACGGGGCCCTCGCGCCGCCCCAGGTACACCACGCTGAACGAAGTGTTGGCTTGCGGCGGCAGCGTCTGCACACGGCGCAAAGTGCTTACAATCAATATACATAATGCGTCAGCAGGACACAATAATAATGTATAAGTTAACTATTTTAGCTGTAAGAAATGTATAATTTATTTTTTAAATCCATATCTTATACAAAGAGAGAAGATTTACTGGTTGTCTGCATATAAACCACGCTGTCTTCTATGTATCTTTATTTTTGTGTAAATTAGTATTTTAGTAGGTACGTATTTTCACATAATGTTAATGTTAAAATTAAACACAGATGTTTTTTTGCAAGATTGAACTTATATTTTCCATACGTCGACAAGTTGCATCACTGATACATCGAACGTGGGGCAGTAATAATAGCATCCTGAAATCAGTGGCGGAGACTGCTCACTCCCCTATTCATTCTGATACTGCTTGGATGTGACGACGCGCCAAAAATAATCGAGAAGGCATGCATCTGCGGATCGGAGAAAGTGGTGCGCCGCCACACCACTGCGTGCGGACAGACTGAGCACAGCTGGCGTGCACTATGCATTGTTGCGTGAGGTATCGCACGTAGCGACAAATGGCACTCAAACTACGAAAACCGCCCTTGCTGCTACACAATAGAGACAAATATATGCACTGGTTGTAGCGTACTGTCGCACGTCGGTACAGAACACACAGTTCATACTGCAGCTTTACGATGTCGAAGCGTTGTATACCAGACCGCGGCGGTGCAGTAAACAACGCGGGATTTGTGTTTACTGTACGTCACTGATAAAGCCTGGAGGTGAAGAGGTGATGATGATAAGACGTTATGTAAAATGTGGAACATTGTTATGTAGCTGGAGGATACTTTTAATTAGCGGCTTGACAAAAAAGTAAATAATTTGTTGTTGATTCACGAATAGAACAAAGTGTGACGGTTGGGTTTGGGCCACGCACGCTGGCCGTCAGCTCCTCGCCGAGAGGGCGGGCTGCGGGGTGCGGGGCGATGTGTTTCCGATGAGCATCGATACAGTCGCACGTGACCCACTTCCACTAATACCCCGACATGTTCGTACTTCCGCGTCACTACAGGTATTATTAGAACTCGTTATATTAATATCTCTTACTTAGGTGGATCCCCGCGCGGCATGTTTCACGTTGGCTATAGTCTGCCACGTGTGCGGACTGAACTCTATCTGCACAACAAGTATTCATTATTATAATGTTGACCATAGACGCTGTATAGGTGTATGAAATCAGTATTCAGTTTTGGTTAATACTCGTCAGTCGTCACTCACGAGTGCCTCCATCACTACCTACTCTCGGTTACCCATGCCTTACGACTTTACTTCCCACTTGTGATGCTCTGATCAACAAGCAGCGCCCGGCCTCTCCGGAATTATACGAAACGAAAGATACTTAGATCGAACAGTTACTTTACTTTTGATTTTATACTATGTAAACATTGTGTTTAATGTTTGTTTTGATATAAACTAATGTTTCATTCACCGCTTTTGTTATCTCCTTACAGAGGTGCAACAAGTAGGTAAGCTACACATTCACATTAAATCATTTGATTCCAGTACGCGAGTGCACAGTGCGGCCTGTGCGGCGCGGGAGCATAGTATGCATAGTATTACATGCAGTGAAGTGGTAACAATTAGCGGGCAGCACAACCCGGAACGTGTCGCCTCGGGGGCGAGTGCTAGTTGAAATGATAAACAGTAGCGTAAGAGTTGCGTCATGACAGCGGGCAGGACAAGGCCGCGCGCCCACTACGACACGTCTCGCGCTAACTGGATCTGTGGATACAGAATGCGGTACGCGCTAGGTGCCGCCGCTGCACTCGCACGCGGCTGGCATGGTGGTGGCCGACGCGAGCGCAGCACGCGCAGCTCGCCAGCGGAATAACACTCATCGTTTGATCATCCACATCATCCATAGCCCGACTCCACTGCTGAGAGGCCAGTACCCAGCAATCTTTTTATGCCAATCTCCGCATTCTCTCCTGTGCCGTACGCAAATATTCTATTCTATAGCTCCATGTTATTTAGTACGATGCACGTGCATCGTTTGAGCGCAATGTTAACAGTAGGTAAGACAAGTAGGATACAAGGATACCTAGAGGCCTTCTTTTCTAGAATCAAAAACTAAGGAAGTATTTCGAGCAAGCAGTTTCTTCGAAAGAACCTGAAAGAAGATTGTAATACCTACTAATTTCTCTTCCTCTAAGGAAACACGACAGTTCTCGGTGACTGGTAATGGGACAATATTAATTGCTTTCAGCGGTATTGTTGTTGACGACAAGTGTCAAGGTTTCTTGTAGTAATAATAATATTATATACTGTTCTTCACCACCAGTTGTCTTGTAACGTGTAGAAATTAGACAAAGGCATAAAAAAAAAGAAAAATAAGTATCCAATATACATTGTCTATTTTTTCTGTGTGAGATATATTAGTCCATATGTACATATATGTACTCAAACATCAGTCTGTACTAGCGTTCAAAAATGTTTGTATTGTCATCCGTTAAGTAAATTGATTGCTTACAATTACTTAACGCTTGAGCGGCGGCCGAGGTGGTGACTAAGCTGAGTGGAGTACTGTTAAATATGCACGCCGAACATTTTGAACGAGCTTGAACGTTCTTGTTAGTTATAAATCTCCATACCAACAGACGCCGCGCTCGCCACTGATCATTTGTTCCTGGACATGTAATGAGGAGCTCGCAGCATGTCAGCGGATCGGCGCGCACTCTGAGCTAGCGACCGCGGCGCGCCGCTTACAGCAATGTGCTGCGAACTGTAACACTGTCTCGTTGGAGTAGTGGTCGCAACACGCGCAAGCGCGACTGCTGGCCGGGAGGTGCTGGGTTCGCCCCTCAACTCGGTGACCGTTATTGAGGTTTTCCATTCAGTTGTGGGCAATAAGCTTATCCTTTACCCTATTACAGGGGTCTCAAACATAACGATGGCGGTGTAGGTGGTACGTACTGTACACTTGGTCTACCCATTCGAGAATACACACTACTGGAGTACTGCTGGCGGGAGACAGGAGGTGCAACGCATATGAATATCTGCCGTAACAATAGTAAATTCAAAGGTCAAAAGTATCAACTGATCGAAGTTTAGCAAACCGCATCTATCAAAACAGTAGCTATCCGAGTAGCAGTCGCCGGAGACCATATCAATCGCTTTCTGTGAACAACTTGATTATACACGACTCGTAGCGTCTGTAGCTGGTCAGAGTCACCACAGCCAGTAAGTTGCTCGCTACAGCAGACAGGACGGTGAATAGAGAGGGGAGCAGAAAGCGCTAAGTGGCCAAGCTTGCCGCACAGGAAAAGTACACTCTTAATATATTAGGTTGGATGGACGTACCACCGCCAACTCGCTCACACCACAGTAATGTAATGTGTGTCAGATAAGAAACCACAATGACGAGTTCTATTTCAGGACGACGCGAGGTTTCGCTCGATATTTATATTACAAACTATGGCTATTTGTGCCCACACGTGTTCCAATTTGTTTACTTTTGTTTGAACATGACATCGATTTAGTTTATATCTTCAGCACCGCTACTTGTTTGTTTACGAGTGTGCCGCATCTACTCACTTGAACTAAGTCATGTCGTCAAGTTGTGCAATTCAAACATCACAGAACATCTGCATAGTTTTAATATTTTCAAGTATTACTGATGCCTCTGAAACTATGGAAATCGAATCGTTATAGTAGGTATGCATGTCAGTAAAATGTCGCGCTGTTCTTACAAACAGTACTCGTAGAGACTAATGTTGCACAATATTTACGCAAATGATGTACCTAAGTGCAATGGGTATGTGGCTACGGGGCTGCGAGGCGTGCACGGCGGCGGCGTGATGCCGTTTGTTCGGCAATAGTGGTACTGGGGCACATTCAGTGTACACGGTGCGTCCTGCGTGCCCACAAGGAAGCTCGCTGATAGCGCGCTGCTCCGACGTCACGCGCTGGTGACACACACACGAGCAGCTTACAGCCGAGGCTTAGGAACTCAATGTAATACATAATTATAACAAATGTCTAAATTCATGTACATTTATGTTTATGTATTCCGTTGGTACCTAGTGATTACTTAAGCTATGGAGAACATTTGACATGAGTCACAGAGTTATGCCGTCTCCCTCTTCTAGCTCACATGTATAACTAGCTTCAACCCGCGACTTCGTCCGCGTGGCGGCCATGTTTCTTGAAACGAGAGTCAAACGAATACCGACTTGTTTTCTGTCTCCAGTCTTCAGGGTTAGCCCTTCAGCCGTCCTGTTAGTTGACCCGCGTCGGAGACCCCCGCAGGAGCAGTAGCCACTAGTTACAAGGATGGTATATAAAGTATCGCTCTCATACCCCCTAACGCTTTAGTGAAGCTGACAAGGGTTCCTTGATAACTAATATTTTTTTATTTTAAACGGTAGTTCATATACCTACATAAAACTATTGAGCACTCCACCGCGCACCTGCACCCAGCGCACTGCCGCATGATCTTGCATTTTGCTCTTGAGATTAGAGGTTCTTTATTTACTTATTGTAAAAAAACTAGGTAGATGCTTTTCTTGTTTATTTACATTATGTCCTAAATCGGACAATCAAATTGTATGGTGAAACATGTAGAAAGCCTTCAATTCTTTCTTCACTTCCTTCATAGCACTCGGAATGCTTTCAATTAGTAAGAATTTGTTTACAAACAATCATTGACCTCTCAATAATAATAGTAGTTCAGAAATTTAGATTTAGATGTAAAGGTGAAAAATAGCATCACGCTTTGACGTTCTATTGATGGAAAGTTCGAATAAAATCACTTTTATTAAACATGTCGGGCATATTTATAACACGGCCGGTCAATCATCATCGTGTTTACGATTAATTGAAATCTACCAATAAATTGATACATTTAAACGCAAAATACTGGTAAGACTGGTTGGTAGCGCCGTCGCACTCACGTAATAGCCGTGTCTGTAAAACAATGGCAACTAATGGAGTTCCTAAGACTCGAGGCAGTTGCCGGTGTTACCAGAGCGCGGGGTGGTGGTGCACCGCGTGCAGCGGACGGACAGTCAGTGCGCAGCTCTCGCCGGCTGACCTCATCACGATGTCCACGACGATGAGAATAAGCGGCTTGACAGACGGACAACTAAGTGATGCTATACGGGTTCCATTTTTCCGACTGAGATAAGGAACCCTAAAAAAAGAGTACCGCGCAAATAAAATAAAACTACATGCTAACCAACATTCACGCGAACGTATCGAATCGTAGGCATTATGTATCATATTATTATAATATTATGATCTTTATTAGGTACTTACCTGGATATAGATATTGCTTTGAAGCCCGACGCCATTTATATACCACCTGCCAACCATTACTTGTATCTAGTAGTCATACCAGAGCCCTGCTGTAGTAGAACGTACCTTAGACTCGAAGAAGGAGGCATGGAAGTCTGGCGTGGTGCCGGCGACGGAGGCGAGGTGCATGGTGGTGTTGGCGGTGTTGGTGAGCGTGACGGTGAGCGCGTGCGCCGCCGCCAGCGCCGCGCGCCCGAACTCCAGCGCCGGCGGCGACAGCGCCAGCGCGCCTGCAGCCACCGCGCGCCCGCCGCGCCCCGCGCCCTCCGCACCCGCCTCCTTGCCCCATTCCTGGCACAGGGCATCCTCATCACTCAGTGCGACAGCGTACTCGGAGTACTCTGAGTAGTAACTCAGTGTACGTATGGGCACCAATTGGAAAAGCGGACATGCTACGTAAAGCCGTGTACACACGTACGAACACGAACATAGCGAACACAAACATCAAATATGAACATATTTGGTTCATACGTATGGACGGCATATTCGAACACGTACGCGAACATAGTTTGAATCGAGTTCGCGCACAACAATCGTGAACTTCTCAACAGACATGGTGGCGCCGGTGGATATATTTAATACTACACGAACAGTTTTGTTATGTAACATTTATTAAAGCTATACAGAACATACTAATAAGATCGCCGCAAATATGTTTGACGAACAGAGTGTTCGATGTTTGTTAGTGCAACGCAACTTACATGCGAGAAAAGTTGAAAGCGAACAAAAGTAGTGCTGTGTTCGCAAGATGTTCGTGTTCGCTTTGCTAATTGACGTCCAAGTTCACGCGTGTTGTTTGCAAGCAACAATGACTAGTCGAGCAACCAATGCTAAACTGATACATTTTAACATGAATTTATTTAAATTTTATAATGGATGGCAATACCAATTGCCAATAAACAGACCAAATACCAATACCAATTACCAATAATAATTAAGTAATAATCAGAAAATTCATTCATTTCATTATTAAAACTAAAAGGAATATTTAGTAGTTGTTTGTCTATCAAGTGGTTGCCAACCAATCACTGCTCCATGCGTGCATTGTGACCTATGTCCACGAAGCCCCACTCCCACAGAGGCCATACAGCAACATATCTTAACTAGCCTAGCCTACAACTGGGCTTTCTACAGAAACTCTAGTCTTAAATGAATGTGTATAGTTACATAATGACGATAATATGGCATGCCACAGCAAACATGCGTTAATTATCCTGTTCAATTAAAAGTATGGTCTATTTTATCAGTTGGGAATTTAATAAACAGCAATTGTGTCCTCTGTCTATTGTCCTGTTGGGGTTCAGGTAAGGAAAACAAATAGTTGAATGTGATGGTACGAGCACATGCCACACGGTGGTGGGACTAATCTATGCCGCAGTGGTGGCATTACTGTCTTGTCTGATGATAACATGTTATTTACTAAAACATACAGTTGACTTATGGTTTAGCTTTAAGCACTTATTATTAATTTTACACAGCTCAAGTGAGCTCATCAATTCAATGGGAGATTTGAATTATAATTAATTTAGTTCATGCAATCATTTGCATCTAAATAAAATACATCCACCAGTTTCGGGAACAGGGTCCCAGCTGCAGGTGGTTAGAACTCCAGAGAGAGGAAACTCGTAACAATACAAGCTGTGTCTAGAAATACTGCTTTCTGAATAAAAAAGTTGATCCAACTGCCTAACGAGAGCCTCATAAAGTGTTAGTTAAAGCCTATGATTTCATTCGATGTAACAACCATTGGCACAATCATTGTTGAATCCACATCCCACAGGTGAACAACCCAGTGGGCAATGTCATGACAGTTTCCGCATCTTGCTTAGTTTTCAATGTGTGATACATTGAGAACTAAGCACTTATTGGCAACAACAGTGTTGACAGTGATGACAAATATGTACCTATATACTAAAAACCTAATACAATATGACATTGACGTTAAGTTGGCCTAATACAGTAAAATCAGTAGAAGCACAGACTGGACAGAGGTTAGTGACCGCTGCCCCAGAGCTAGGTGGCGCAGAGGAAGTGGCTGAGAATAGTCCATATGAGGAAATTACACTAACATTAATGATATCAAACTGACACATACACAGCACACAAATGTATTTACATTACTATACTAGTTATTTAGATATTTTAAATTTAATTGTGTATTTATGAATTTCTCAATTTTCTACCAGAAGTAGTGTTATCCTGTCTATTCCTCCATATAAATAAAATCTATGAAAGTAAAATATATAAAACTACTTAACACAAAACCACATCACATAGGTTCATTTCAAAAGCAGGCTGTGACAGCATCTGTCTGGCATATTGTTAAAGTGGGCCTACTTGAAGCAGCCATGAGGCACACATAAGTTAAATCATGTACCTTCTCTGCCAAACATTTCTTTTTCCTGCTGTATGGCATATAGATATATTTTATTGGGGTTCCATAATAATCCTTAATTACGCTTAGTTTGGGTCCAGTCTCTCAAGTAATGAAGGGAAATATTGTAAATTAAGTTCACTTAGTCTAGTAAATCTTATCAATGTTCTGTGTTAAGGATTTATGAATGGAGGGCTTGTCCGTTTTAATAGGATAAGCAATGTATTACTATTCTCAGGTTAGAACTTGTTTAATTTTCTATTAAAAACATAATGATCTCAATAAAGGGGGTTTCCTCCCTCCTAACCTTTAGCTGCGCTTTACAGCTACCACTATATGTATAAGTTACCACCTAAGAATATGTAACAGTAAAGCAATAAAGATATTGAGTAATGTGTGAATGTATCGCATTGTTATCAGAAGCTGATGCCGTTATCGTTGCAGTACCTAATGCTAAATGGTGCATTGTGAATCTGCCACAGGTCCAGATATTAAAGGATAATTATTTGGCTATCTTTATTTAACTGAAAATAGAAGCAATGGTGCCAAGAGAGTGCATTTAATAAGGAGTGCTTAGTTATATGTTTTGTGGGTAAGAAGTTAAATAAGTTTGAGGATTTAACTTTATAATGCAACACATAAATTGAGCTCACCTGAAATGTTATTCCCTCTATAAGGGAATCATGTACTGTAACACCTGCAAACATAAAATTAACTGTTTAGGACTGCACCTCCATCATCTTCGCCCTCTGGCTAAACAGAGGATTTATTAGTAAATTTTACAAAAAAAACAGCTATTTCAACTACTCTGACATGGCAAAAGTGGTTCATTTTTTATGTGTGTGGTATTTTTATGGAGGGGAACAATGTGCTTGCAGCTGTGCACATCTGCTCCATGAGGCGCGCAGTGCACGCGACCCCCCGCGTGCTTGCCGGCTCTCTAGCCTCTCTCGACTTACTAAAATACCAAACTATGTGTATGGTTAAAGAAAAACGACAAACAAGCCCGCCTCGGCCCCGATCTAAAATAACATCACTGCACACTACCTACCGCCTTACGACGAACCTGCCAACTTATAGTTGGTATTCCACATCATTTTTTATTCGACCTACCTCACTACTGTTCCCTGCAATTCTGCGGCTATCATTAAACCAGGATGATTGCAGAGGAAAATAAATACAAATATTTCATATTTAAAAATCATTTATAATCGATTTTACCATGGCTCTTTCCCTGGGCTGACAGCTTCGTGTTCAGCGTTATATCTAGTAACGTCAACACAAATACATAACACCACACTATTTTACGATACATTTTGATGCAACTGTTGATTGCAACAAGCACTGTTTATTCACATTTCTCATACACAATTCGATATTTTTATCATACCAACTCACGAGACGTGCGTTCGCGAAATCGTGAATGACAACGACAAGTCGAAAACAGATAAAACACAAAAACAGGCTACATAATATTGTCTATCTATACGTCTGTGACAGGAACATTTTTGGATCCGTCAATGGGTTTAAAATATTAATATCACGCACTATATTCTAGTGAAATGCGTAACTGGGAAGTTGGGTTACTCAAAAGACTCGTATCTAAGTCCGGGTTGACAGTGTTGACACAACTGAGTGTATTTCTAGAGCTAGTTAGCTAATTTCTATTAAATTATATGACTTGGTCTATAATTGAAATTATCATGAAAAGTATGTACTTGATGTTATTAATTAAAACTATTATATAAAATCTAACTAATATTATAGTAATGTTACATGCGGTAGATTATTTTTGGTATTCATATCAAATGGTTTTTAAAATCTATAATACTTTTCGGATCGCTTAATTCATAAACATAACTAAACAATACAATACAAGTGAAGGAAAGAGAAAGTATTATTCTCATCAATCAAAGAAATTGTTTCTATTGAAACTTGGTACGTAATATCGTAACACAACAATAATTCTGTTTGGCCTCAACTCCCAACACCTATTTACAGAAACAGAGAGCTGACAAGATTTCGTCACTTAGAGTATTTTTTTTGAGCCTGATGGATGGCAACGGTGAGTAAAATTAAGACTATCCTTATTTTCTTATTGTTTATTGACACTATTTTACGATAGAACTATACTTATCTCTTATCTTATATACACTATTTTACGATACACTATTTTACAATAGAATCGTAAGGTGAACCTTACGATTCTATTCACAAGTAGCCGAAGCTATTGCTGTAATATTTTTTGTTATGAAAACACAGAGAGCGATAGTAGTGATAACGGGTTTGAGGAGCGTCAAAACCAAAATCATGATGACGAGCGCAACAGCGACGGAGCTGGAGGCCCCGGCGGCGGCGGAGGCGGCCCAGGGGGCGGTGGCTACGATAATGATGATGAGGAAGATGATGATGGCAACGACAGCACAGATGGAGACTCCGATGACGAGTGCCCCTACGATATATCCATAGCTGCTTCACACTCGGTTTGAACTAATCATATACCTGTAATCTGGAGTTATTGGGAGCTTCGGTTTAACAATATCAAGTACCCATCATGACCCTGTATATTTAATTTAATTATGAATGAGTAGTTGCAAGAATTTTTGAAATTGAAGACAATTCGCCCTCACATATCTTATTATAGATTCATGGGTCAGTTTGTATGAAAGCTGGCCGACCGTGGTAACAAACCAAACATAATTGTACTTTATGAAAGGCCTACTTTTTGTCAAAACAACATAATGTATAAAGTACTTACCGGAGTAGGGTTGCCAGGTCGCCAAACCTAGCCAGACAGACCTGTCACTTTGTCCAGACTATTGGGTAAAAAGGCTGAACACCCTTCATTATTGAGGATTTTGTGTCTCAGTAATAATAGGTATGCCAAAAAAGTTGTATGTAAAATCAAGATTTTTTTAAAGAATAATTTAACATAATACTATTAAATAAAATTGAATACATAATCAGTCTAAGTACTTTATTATTAATCAGTCAAATAAAGTCATCAGCAAAAATGATATTCTAGATAAACATTTATCATTTTTTTTTATTAAAAACCTAACAAAAGCTGGACAAGCTAGACACCGTTTATGTTGGCCGGACACGCAATCAATAAGCCTTACTATGTCTTGCTTTAACTGGACGCCTGGCAACACTATACCAGAGAAGAGTCAGATTTAAGCGACCATTTGCTTATAGCAACCCATTTTGGCAAAAAATGGTGCATTTAGTATGATACATGACATACGTGAGCTATCAGATTAAACAAGCAGCATTGTAGTAACAACATGGTGTGCCTGTGGCAGTACCTAGGCCCGGGGCTGGTGAGCACGGGCGGGCGCGCCGTGCTGGAGGCGGGCTGGCGCGGGCGCGTGCCGGCGGTTGCGCACCACGGCGTGGTTTTCCCGGGCGAGACGGTGCCCATGCTGCTTCCGCACGCGCCAGACGCCGCTCTGCTCGTGCGGGCCATCAAGCACGACAAGCTCTTCGGACTGCTGTGTCCTGAGTTAGTAACACCATACTCTGATGCTCCCTGACTGCGAGCGGTGCATGACGGCGGTGATGTCTGTAAATTGCGGACTGGTTGTTGACTCTTGCTCTATCTGTGCTGAGACGCCATTACGCCAGCTATTGTTTTGTATGCTTTAGTACTTTATTAATAGTGTTGTGAGGCTGGGCCTATTATGTCTATGTGAAATCTGATCCCGCACCAGTTCCACAACAGTAGTACATCTGCTTTCTACAGGCCTTTAATAATGTTTTTCACCATCAAAAGTATGATAGTGGTACAGCCACCGACAGCTGACGTAGTGCATGTTGACAGCGAGTCGGGCACCATGCTGTCGGGCTACGGCGTGCTTTGCGAGGTGACGATGGCGGGCATCGGGGAGGCCGTGGACGTGCCCACGTCCGTGACGTTCAAGGCGCGCGCCATCCACCGCTTCCGCCTGCTCAAGGTGCCCAGGATGACGGTGCCCATACACGCGTACGCCAGGTGAGTATCACGGCAGTAGGCGGGCAGTCTATTCGCTTGATGTCATGTGTTGATTGACTAGTATTTAGAATATGTATAATTCTCAATCTATTATGTACCTATCCTAGTAATATTAAATTAGCTTCTGCTCGAGACTTCGTCCGCGTCAAAGTTCATTTCCCAATACAACCTTAGGACCCACGTTTCATCCCCTTAGGGGGTGAAGTGAAAAATAAACATTCACAAGTGGTAAATTAGTGGCAGTAAAGAGGATGTTTATTTTTTTATAATTATATCAAGTAATCCAGCACATTATAAATAGGTTAACCTAGGTACAGGCCTTAGAAAATATTTTCCGATATTTGTGGTTAATTCATTCATTGGTAGTATGATTCGCGGGCTGCAGTCTGCAATAATACTCCAGGGAACCCGATAGAATGACTATTTCATGAAATCTTGACATTTTAGAATTATACCGACTTATGGAGTTATTATACTGATTTTAATGGTTATAATTTTGAAAATACATACTTCTTACGCCTGCGAATGATACTTTAATCAAAATTAAACCTAATACTGACATGCCAATTTTAAAAAATGTAAGAGAATTTGAATTTCGCGGGCTACTGTCAACCGCGTTGCTTCCACCTTAATTGTACCGTGTGTGCATTTTCCTTTGTCGTATCGCTGTGTAGTGTATAAGTGTTTTTGTACAAATGAAGGCCAACTCTAACGATATCGGGTGTCGTGCAGGATGCGCTTCGTGGAGGTGATGGTGCTGCCGGAGATGCCCGCGCGCGACACGCTGCGCGCCGCGCGCCTCGCCTCGCTGGACCCGCTGCGCGCGCCCTCTCATCTGTACGTGTCCGCCCCGCCCTCCCCAGAACGAATTACCGATAAGCATTATTAAATGACGGCAATGAGAGTCGGTAGTGTAACGGTTCGGTCCCCAGCGCGGCGGGCGCGAGCCCGGTGCAGCAGCGGCTGCGGCGGCTGGACGCGGCGGCGACGGCGTGGCCGCGCTTCGTGTTCTCGCTGTTCGAGCTGGAGCGCATGCGGCGCTGCGTGACGGCGCACTTCCGCGCGCTGCGGCTGGAGCGCGCGCTGCCCGAGGACTGCGTGTCGCTGTCCTTCTGGGTGGCCTCCAACCTGGCGCTGTCCTGCGCGGACCGCCTCGCGCTGTTCGTGGTGGACAACGCGCTGCTGCGCCTGCACATGGAGTGCCGCTTCATCCGCCGGGTACGTCGAACGTGACTCTCGAACTACCACTTAGACGGTTGGATTGATAAAAAAAAAAACGAGTGTGCTTATGACCACACGACTGAAGTGAAACTTCTTTCGCTCCATCTGTATGTATATATATATATATGTGTGTACAATATATACATGTATACACATATACATATATTTATTAGATATACGGAACGTATTTGGCTATGAGAGGAAGAGAGAAAGAAAATGTGCGCGCGCACTGCTGTCTCTTGCTTATATCCCCCACTTAACTTCCGTTCGCCTTGCCCGATCACACTTTTCGTAACGCTTACGTCACGCGTTCGCCAGCTTACTCCCCAAGTCGAGCGTGCGTAAAGAAGTTTCACTTCAAAAATTGATCGTTAAAGAAGGACCATGCTCGGACCGCCGTTCGGGTTACGTTCCTACTTATACATATTTGAACCTAATGTTCATCATACTACTTCTTCGGAAGAAACATAAATGAATGGGAACAACTGGGGGCGCAAGCAGTACCTACAGTTTTAATATTTGTAATTTCTGTTGATTGATTGAATTTGTTTTCAGAAAAGCGTGCTGTGCTGTTCGTCGTGTATGACGCAAATTGCGCGGAGGGAACACATATTCGCTATGTCTAGCGAGGGAGTGCACTCCAACTATACCAATTTGGGTAAATCTAAATATTGACAAATACTCTTTATCTTTTAATTGTTGTTTTTCGCATTGTGTTTCGAATCAGGCATAGCATAGCATGGTGCCCGAAGAGCAACGACGCACGGAGTACTCGATCGTACGGTAGCTATATGTGTGTCCTGCCGGCAGGAGGGTACATGCACGACCTGCTGACGGTGAGCCACGCCAGCAACGTGCAGGTCAACGGCGCGCCCTCGGCCGAGTACTCGTGGTTCCCCGGCTACGCCTGGAGCGTCGCGCTGTGCTCGCACTGCATGGCCCACGTGGGCTGGAGGTACGCTGCCGCCGCTATTTATTACTATGCTCATAATATTACATTCCGAGGATCATTTCGAGCGTTGCTAATTTAGTAACGGTCATGAATGTCGTAGGTTCAAAGCGATAAAGCGCAACCTGCGTCCGTACAAGTTCTACGGCTTGTGTCGCAACTACGTGCAGCCGCACGCGCCCGGTGGGGACGACGCGCCGCACGAGCTCTGACTCGCTCGCTCACACCCTCACACCCGGACTCCGCTCTCGGAACTGAAGTGGCACTTCAGCTGAACAGAGCAGTCGTTTCAACGGAAAAATGAGACGATGGCTTGTTTGCGCCGCCGCTGAATAACTCTTACGTCGATACTCCATTTAATTACTATTCTGTGCCAAAGGGAATAAAAGTCTATGAAGATCTACCGAGTGATACATAACATCACGTTGGAGTGAAAAATATTCGCTCGTGTATTCGTATTTTAATTTGTAAGCAAATCCTGTACTTTTTATTTGTTCTATGCGGCACTGTTTAAAAGCGTGAGGAGCCTTCTTAGAGCATGTTAACACACTAGTGACGTCACACTAACGTCACACGATCCTGCGCGGATAATGCGCATCGTCGTCACGAAGATATATATCCTTACACTCCTAACACTGTGTTTTGTGTCATTTTTACATTAAAATTAAATCTCTATAGTTAATATATTATGATCAGTAGGCTTACTCTTGAACAAAATCGAGAATGAGATTGGAATCGACTGCATGTTTGACTACAGCGATTGACATGAGGTTGCCATACAAATGAAAACGTAAATTACCAAATTTTAATATATTAAATAACTCGTTAATTCTATAAATAAATGTCTTCTTATATTTATTGGAATTGAAACTTGATCGGATGTACATGTAATGTCGATTCCAATCTCATTCTCGATTTTGTTCAAGAGTAAGCCTACTGTTCACGAACTAAAGGTCCTGTTACACTATGTACCAAAACATAAAATACATAGGCCATAAGTATCTTCCAGGTACACTAAATACTGGAACATATTTTGAATGAAATATCTGCAAGATAAGTTTACTGGAACTCATTAGGAGCCGGTGGAACAGGTTTGATACAAATTGTAATGGTCGTTTAATAAGTAATCAGCGTATATACGCAATTAATAGACTCCATGTTTATAAAAGTATGATCAAGAATCATGATGATATGTAAATAAGTATACTTTCTTATAACTTTCTGTTGCCTGAAAACATTAAATTAAGGTCAATAAAGCATTTTGTTGAGATAAATCAAATCATTTGTTTGAATATGGGGTCATGTCATGAGGATGATACATATAACATAGAACCCAATGCCATAATATATCATAATTATGTTAACAGGTGTGCAAATTAATAATAGGGTGACTAGTAATTAGTAGTAATAAACCGATAGTTATACGCACGATTGTACTCATGTAGTCCGGTCAATTTAGACATCCGAAGACATTTTCGATTCGCACCCAACTGAAAGTTGGTAGGATTGTTCAAACACCTCCACCAACACACCGCTTGCTCAAGTCGAGTCGTTCTAAATCGTTGCGCCGTGATTAGTGTCCTAGATCGTAGACAATTTAGGAAGAAGAGCGGTCGGAACCTCCAATGTACACTAAATCGGATCCAATGTGTTCTAACTGCGATTACATTTGCTGATTTCCTTTTAGTCGAGGTCGCATTTTTTTTTTTATATAAAGAGAAGTTAAATGTAGAAAGTATGAATAAAGCTCAAATGTTTGGACTTCGCGACCTACAGGGGGCCTCCCATGACCTTTTGGTCACGTAAACGTAATTTGAACTCAAATATAAAGATAAATAGGACTTAAAAACTTCTGATACGTTTTTTTACTGCAGCGCCTTTCGACGAAAGAGGGATTCTTTTCTTTTTTTCGTTCAAATAGTTCGACATCCCGACTCGGCAAAAAAAATATCTGGTAATGCTGCTGAGAGGGTTTGGGGTTTATACTACAAGACTGCGTATGGTAAATAAAACTACTACAAGCTGAGGTTGTAAATTATATTGCCACTTATCTATCTACTCCTCAGGAGCAATATTGGAAAGTTTTCAGTCACTAAATAATCATCGTCAAAAATAACTGCGATGTTGAGCTCGAACTCTGAAACAATTTTTTTTTTAAATATTATTATAAGAAATATCGCCTTATCGAAGTCAGTCAATGCATTTATTTCAATTAGATTATTTTAAGGCACCTTTTGAACGTCATTTACAAGAAAAAATATCCACCTTCCAAACATCCTTCACAAGAAAAAATATCCACCTTCCAAACATCCTTCATAAATAGAAAAGATGCATAAGCCCTATGTGTGCACTGCGTCTACTGGTAGACCTTTGTTGGGTTCCGTACTCAGTTAGCAAAAACGGAACCCCTTTAGGATCACTTTATTGTCCATCTGTCTGTCTGTGCGTGTGTCAAGATCCTTTTTCAGAAAAGCCCACGCGTTAGACCGGTGTGTTTGTGTCAGTCTTTTACTGACTAAAAAACCACACTGTTCCTTCTGTTGCCCTTTACGTTCTGGGGTCACGGTATTCTGTTAAGACGTCCCGCAACCCCGGCAGGCGTTTGGCCCCGTTGGGGCCCCGTCCCTGTGCTAACAGCTCTTTGAGGCGCGCGTGAAACAGAACGCGCGCCGTCGACCTGGGCCTGGTCCTTAATCGGACAGCAAACTACCCATAACTCGCCGTCCGCAAGCCCGCGCTAATATCAAACACTTCGATCTGCTACCTCTTGGAGCAGTGAAACAATTAAACTTCTAAGTCAACGCAATCCAAAGATTAAGTCGTTTATGGCGCATATTTTGATTCTCGCTAGGGAATCAAAAACTCTATTGGAGTTCCTGTTGACCCAGGATCATGAAATTTGGAAAGAAACAATGCCATATAGTACAAGTTATAGAATAAATCCAAAAAGCCGTAAAGTAGTTATAATTTTTGTATGTGTTAATTAATGTACGGTGGTAAGAAACGCTCCGTGTGCCAGTGCGACTCGCACTTGGCCGCTTTTTTCATAAAATATACTTAATAATAAAATAAATAAGTAGCAAACCTATCTTGAAGTTGACAGTGGTGGTGGTGGGGCAGGTAAAGAGGCGTGGCAGCACCATGTACAGCGGGATGTCGCGGGAGCGGCACACGTCGCCCTCGCCGATCTGGATGTTCTGAATCTCCGTCGCTGGAACATCCTCAAGTTCTTATTATGAAATACTTTATTAGCACTACTTAGTACAACTGAATTAGCTTTATGAGTAAAGGCTTCAATTAGCTCAATATAAACTGCAATGCTGAGTGAAAGCACTAACCATCTTTAGAATACCCCTCTGCACAGCCACAGGTCTCGACCCGCACCAGCTGTAGTTCTATCGACCTGATCGGTACGGAGCACTCGTCCACACGGATCTGTTGACCATTCATTAAAGATTTGGCATTACCAACGCGTTTATTTTGCGTCCGCAAATATCCACAATTGCGTGCGGAGTGGCAGTTGGTTGTTTGTTATTTAGGGACTGGTGTTATGTATGTATACAAAAAGATAGTGACAATGTTCTACCTTCCCAGTAAGTGGTTTGTCAAGCGGGCACACCGTAGAGTCGATCTCCGCATAGATCTGGAACTGAGGCATAGGCGCGCGCGCGCCGCCTATAGCGGACGCGCGGATCGTCGCTGGGTTAATCTCGCATCGCACTGGCTTAATCGGGGCCGGCTCTTGCTGTAAAAAAATATCAATAATTGCTAATATAAATGCTAAAGTAACTGTCTATTTGTCTGTCTGTTATAACTAAACCACCAATTTCATTGATATTTGGTACGGGGTAAGTTAGAACCCCATGAAAGGATATAGACAACTTTTTATTCCACAACTTTGTAGATACAAAGTTACGGAATAAAAAGTTGTGGATACATATCTATGATAATGGACATTTAGGCAAACGGAACTGCCGGTAAAAGCTAGTTCTAGATAACAACTATTTGGCCCATTAAATATCACACAGACATATGATAGTATAAGAGTGGTTTATCTTGCAAAGATCACATTACTTAAATTTTATTACTACATAGATTAATTATGTCTTTACCTGCCTGTATTGTACAAAAAACTGACAACTGGCATTGACTGGCTTGTTAAGAAATGATCGCTTCATGCTGCACTTCAATGTGTACATGATGTTCACAAACACTCCGTGGTAGGTCTCAAGCAAGCCAGGGTATCCCGGTGACACCGCCTGTCGAGCTCTCAGTGGCAGCTCAAAAGGTATCTCTGTTACTCCCACCGGAATCTTGCCAGGAGGAGCCAGCTCTATGCATGTGTTTATTAGGTTTATAGGCTGTCAAATATAAATATTTTATTGGTGTTACTTACTTACATTCACTTATTTACAAAATAGAAAAAACTTTTTCCATGGTTGTTTAACTGAGATGAAAGTTTACATAATAATAAATGGTCGCACAGCACTCTCTTAGTCCTTTTAAGAATTGGTCGACTATATTCGTGTATTTAAGTCCGCCCCTTAACAACCCACTGACCCAAACAACCACTTCATTTTGAATAAAGATTTAGATTCGAACTTGCCTTCTTTATTACACTAAGTGGAACCTATTTACCTTAATACTGTTAGAAAAGGCTTCAAAGATGCCAACATTCTTGGAGCTGAGCTGCAGATTCACGGAGCCCTCCATGGTGAGGGACAGGCCCTCATGTCTGACATCACTGTTACTCTCCACAACCGCAACTCCTGCTATAGTCTCCTGCAATGCTTTTATTCCATTAATGGGTTGAATCATGAAAACTAAATCATTATTTACAACTTTACTTAACAGGCACTGGAAAGACTATTCAAATAAAATGTTAGTTGTTATGATACAAATTATGTTAACAAAATTAACTTACTCCTTCATGATAAACTTTGCTGGCTCTTTTTAAAATTATTCCTGTGGAAATCGAAGACATTCCGAAAAATAACGGTTTGTCTTTTTTAATTAAATAGAGCTAATAACTATTGAAACATTATATTTTTAAGAAAAATAATATTGTCATTTTCTCGGTCTTGACGTTAAAATAATATTTTAATTTTTCTGTCAGTGCCGCACTGACAGTGACAGATCACAGAACAGAATAAACTAAGGCCGCCGTTACTTGTAAGTTTTACGCACATAGAAGTAAAGTAAAGCATATTAAACTTAAAATAACTTTGTCATTATACTTAGTCATGCGTAATTTCATAATACTTTCGAATGCAGCCGTAAGATAGGTACTTACATTTTAACGAAAGCAACTTACAAGACAAGTGTTAAAGTATTATCCGTAGGAACTATTAGTTTATCTGTCTGTTGTACCTACCTAATGTGCTATAATTGCATTAAGTATTATTATTTACACTGACTGACTCCACTACTGACTCAATGCGATAATTTGTTTGGAGACATACTACGCGATATATACTACACTAGTATTTATTTTAGAAAGATACATAAATCAATCGACTAGTTTTCAATTGCTTTGCTTAATTTTTTTTAATTTTATTCGATATCCGACATGTATACCTTCTAATAAATAAAATTATGGCTTTGTAATGTCGATGAATGTTTAGTGCATAACATTAAAATTTTATATAGTTCAGATGCTTAAAGTTGAGAAGAAGAGCTTCTATGCAAAACTATAGTGTAATGTGTAGCAACAAAGCTCAAAAAAAAAAAAACATCGATCGACCAATCGATTTGCTCTTCAGATTGGTTTTTTATGTTTCCTTCCCCTACCACACCACACCATTTTTTGACAACTTGTGTCACTCTGTGAGTTTCCTGATGTTCAGAATTGAACAAAATAATTTAATCCTTCACCCGATTTAGAGCGTTATTGCAACGGTTTAAAGCATACAATACAAATGTCATCGTTTTTCATAAAGTTCCAGTTCTAATGGCAATCCCAGATACTCGTTTTTTCTGACATGCGCAGCGGGAAAATAAAGTCAAATCAAATCACACAATCAGTTGAAAAGGAATGTCCGCTTGTGGCGGCCGGTTGCGTGACGTCCCGTATTATTAAATTTACGATTTTATTTATTTTGTTACGTTTCTAAATATTTAATAGTGTGGTTCTGGTTTTAATATTGTGCCTTTGTACATCGACTGTACAGTTTTTGTTTTGTACGGAATCTACTCGAACCGGTGATGCCGATAAGGCTCCCCGAATGGATCGATAACGGTGACTGAGTTTGCACGAAAAATTACGCAAAGAAAGGGGTTGTTTTAAGATGGAGAAGTCGGCTCGGCCGCGAACGGCTCTCAACGAGTGTGTGAAGGTGGTGGTACGATGTCGACCGCTCTCGGAGAGGGAGAAGAACGAGGGCTTCGAGGAGGTGAGGAACGGCAGATATTGCTTGGGACGGTCGGGCGCCAGGTTGCGCAGATGAAGTGCGTGGCCTGTACTCGGTAACAGCCGGGAAGTACTGCTGTACTGTTGGTGTTTTACGTTTTTCAAAATACAAGCAACACGCGAATATATATATTTTTATACCAAACGCACGAGCGATGTTGTTTGATACGAAGTGTGCTCATGAATTATTTAGGCAGTTGTTACAGCCGTTTCAAGTAATTTGGCTGGTAGTTGCAGAAAAGGGGCAGGCGTGAATCAGGTGCGTGGGCCTGCATTCCTTGCAAAATGTACGCCTATGCAAACATGAAGCACTGCTCGACAGTTACAATCGAACTCCGAAGTAAATGACTGAATTACTACTTATCGCTATGTAGTGATAACAATAATCAGTAGACCACATTGTGGTGCAGCATTCAGTTTAGCCATCTTCAACCTTGAATCAGAAACTTGAAACCCAACAACTGAATGAAATGATATAAGCATTGGTCTTAATGCATTGCTAATGAGCTTATACCAAATCCTTCAGAATATGTAGGTAAATATTTTGATAATGATCACAACACAACATCTACATTTGTCACCAAATTCTAGTAGTTCCTAAGCAAGCAATAACAATGCTCAACACAATACATATATTGTGTCATAACATATCCTCCTCTGCTTCTGCACAAGTTTTGATTAAAACAGTTGCTTCTGTATAACATAATAGTATGTATCATTATTCTGCAGGTTGTGAGGCATAATAGGTACAACAGTGGCATGTTTGCATCCACTTAGCACAGTGATACAAATATTAAGAGACTACTTCCTAGTGTGTGTAACTCAGGCACTAGGCACCCTCTCACTCTTGAAGTGGTAACAGTACACTCGGCTCTGAATCATGTTATAAGGTGCATTGTGAATCATACCGACTAGATAATGAACATGTTGATTGTAAACAATGAGCTAAATAGGAAAACGTCAGCTTATCTGCATGTTACTTTTAGTTTGTAACTGAACCAACTTTTATTTGCTGCATTCAAAAATGCAACACATACCTATTATGTACTTCTATAAAAAAAAATTGATATGGAAACAATGTTTGTTAATTATATTCCTGAGTTGTGGTGTACTCTAAGGAACCACACAAATATTCTCAGAATTAATCCTGATAATTAACTACAATTAACTACAATAAATGAAATTCACTAGAATATAAAAAACATTAATAGTTTGGGGAATCATTGCCAGTACGTGTACATTAAACAATGTTTAAGATGACTGTGCTGAAAGTAATAATCATTATTTAATGGTACCAAATGATTTTTAAATCTGTAAAAAAATAAATGTCTATTGTATCATTTTGAAATTAACTTATTGGATAGTAAACTAAAAACCACAAGCTTAGATACTAGTTCCTTATCCTACAAAATTTCTTTGAGTGTGATGTACAAAATATTACTTAAAATATTTTTGCATGAAACAAGATGCTGGTACAGCTCCCTTAATTTAATGCATAACATATTGTCTGCCTGTTTCCAATACTATATGGTATAAATTACTCAAGTCCCACGTAATGAGACTCAATTGATTTTCTATTGTTCTGACTTACCGGTAAGTCAGCCGGGGCTTGACTGGTTAATATATTTTATGTTAACATGTGGCTAATAATATCAGAAACATTTAAGACCCTCGACACATACAAACTCGATGTGTAAGATGCTCACATACATAAATCATCAGCTAGGAATAAGCTGATAATCTTCAAACAGCTAAAATTTATTTTAATCCTATCTAAGGAATATCTTGATCAAGTCAATTTTAAACTAAAAATTACAATGCCATGGACAGACACTCAGATACATTCACATCCTGCTTTCATGGGGGGCCAATTGAAATTGCAGTTGTAGGTAGTAAATAGTTTATGACCAAGTCATAGTGTTATTGTAAGGATGCTCAGTCGTCATGCTCGTCAAAATAATAATTATAATTAAAAAACCCGATGCGTTAAACGGCTGTAGTCGCTGACAGTACCGCTATGTACTTAAAAATGTTCAAAGTGCAATTTGACTACAACCAGATCCCGGTCGATGTAAGTCTGTGTTGGCATTGGCACCCGTCTTCTGAACAAAAACATGTGCATTTTCCTCGTACTAGCAGAGATAAGTGAGCACGTAACTGTCATCATTATTCTCCGGTGTCGAACAGGTTCCACTAAGTACGTCTAATTACGTAAACGTGATCCTGTCGCTAACTGGAGCGTCTCGTGTCTCGAAGACAAAGGAGGCCGGCTCGTCCCGCGTGTCGCGCTGCCTCAGCTGCCTGCATCGTCTGCACTCGGCATCGATGTCGTGCGTGTGTGCTCGGGACATAATATTATGTAAATACTTTTTAGGGTACCGTAACCATAGGGTAAAACTTATAACTAAGACTCTGCTGTCCGTCCATCTGTCTGTGCGTTTGTCACCAGGCTGTATCTAACAAACCGATAGTTAGACATTTGAAATTTTTAACAGATGATGTATTTATGTTGCCCCTATAACAACAAACAGGTGGTACTGAAAATAGAATAAAAGAAACATTTTTTATAGATAATGGTACGGAACCATTCGTGCGCGAGTCTGACTCGCACTTGGCCGGGTGTTTTTTTAATTATTAAAAAGCCGGCCCTCCTATTCTTTAAGAGACATACTACGGTCTGTAGGTACTAGGCTAGGATACCCGGCTCTGCAATACCTATAGCACGTGCCTATAGTAAAGAGTCACTAGAGATGGTAAATGGTCACTAATTAGGTAGTAAGTGTTTACGAACCCTCAGAGTCCGATAGGATCTGGTTTTCCTCCCTACTCAATTGATTGCTATGCGTGTAGTTTTCTTCATTATTTTATTCTTATGGTAGTTAGTACCTAACAAAGGTCGCGTCGTGGCGCCTTCTACATGCTGACATGAGCCATGTTAATGTGCTGCGTGCGTGAGTAGTAAACATAGTAGGTGCGCAGATACAGAAAATTTCCAAGAATAAAATAAAATAATAAATATAATACAAAGTAGAGAGAAATAAAAATACATAGATAGAGAATTACAACACATTAATTGTTGGGGCGCTTTTACCTTGAAAGAGAACTGACTGGTGGCCGTCCTGATATTCTGAGGAAGCGCGGTCCATAGGGTAACCCCCTAGACCAGAAAAGAAGATTTAAGAAAACCACAAGTACATCACAGTCATCGCAAAAGACCATTATTAGAGGGACGAACATTCTTGCTGTGCGCAAAGTATAATTGAAATGAAAGTAAGAGAAGAAGAAGATAAGAAGGAGAACTAGATTTGTCTAGGAGGGAAAATAAGGTTTTAAAGCCCTTAGTAACGCTCTGCGCTTTCTGATGGGCGTCCGTTTTAAGAGTGACCGATGTGCGGACACATTCACACATGATCATACTTACGGAGATTAAATACTATTCGAACGCAGCTATTATGAAGTCGGTCAAGTTTATTGTGGAGATCTGCATTCAGGTCACAGTAACACACATCACCTTTATGTGTGATGGGATAATATTTTTCAATCTATAAAGCGACCGCAACGTCTCGGTGAATTTTTGCTCACCGTGGCGACCTGCTTACGCCAGCCTAGGCAAGTGTCAACGTACAGACCCAGATCCTTGACGTCGGAGCCGGAGGCACCGTTAAACCATCATCATCATTACGTTGTTTTTGCTACAAACTAACATTTTTTAAGTGAATCAAAATGTAGGTACGCCCTTACACATCAATGCAGGCAAGCGGTAATGTCCATACGTAGCTGTGCCTTATTAGGCGTAGACGTAGATGATCAGGTGCGCGCGCGCCGCATGGCCGACTTGCCCGCGGTGCCAGCGCCGTCGCATTGTACTTAGGCACCTATCTTGAGATGCAAGCCGTACTGAACTTAGCTGACAATAATAATTGTGCAAAAATCTAGTCTGCCCTTCTTTTCGGGGTTTCGTGATGTCGTTTATTTGAGAAACGACAATGCTTGTCTTGTCAATTAGGTAAAAAAGCTTGGTAAAAAATGTCACATTACATTGAATTCAAGTTTAATAGCACGTGACGTGTCCGTGCTACCTACAACATACAACGGTCGATGTCCAACACATCTCAGTCGCCAGAAATAAATTATCTGTGCCTAGGTACACACCCACCTTATAAATATTTGTTTCTTTATATTATAACGATAGCGCTGACGAATCACCAAACGTACATAGCTTAGGTTAGGTTAGCTCTCGTATTTCGGGAAAATAAATTAAGTAGCGAAGTACATAGGTAGGTACTGGACAAAAACGTATATATAACATGTACCTATCTACCTGCTACCGCCTAAAGTTTGGTAGGTCATAGAAATATACTTTTTGGAGCGATCCTTTTTCCATCAACATCGTGTTAGACGGCAGTGGCAAACACTAGTTTTTGCTGCGGTGAAACCTAAGCAGCGAATAGCGGTTTCTGTATTGCTGCATTTACAATACATTTTGGTCGCAATTCGGAAATTCAACAAGTTTGAAATCAACCTTGGAAGTAACGAGATTAATGATCAATTTGGTTGGAAGTTACGTAATCATTGCTTGTTCAATTAGGTGCATTATGTTACGAAAATGTTATTTTCCAGTGTGGTCGGCGCGTGCTATTGAAGATGCAGTTTGGGCAACTCGGCCATAAAGATCGTAATCTTAGTACCTGCCTAGGTACCTACTAAAGTGAATCACAGTTCATAGCGCATAGTATTATGCATATGTAAATCTATTTCAATATATTAATAAAAGATTTCAAGTGTGCGTTGAATGAGATGTTGGCAATAAAAAAAAAATTGCAAAGCGGAAACACATTTGAACGTAGTTAGGTTAACAAACACACAGTAAAATGGTGTCGAAATAACAGTTACCTGGTGAAAACCTTGTATCTAATAGGTTCCACCCATCCATATCATACTAATGCGATAGGGGCAGCAGTGAAGCAATGTTATGAAATCGCACGAGTGTAATTTACAGGCGTCCTGAAAGAGAAGAGGCGCGGGCACAGCGATGCCGTGGCCGCGTCGCGCGTCCTTCGGTGGCCACTGCTCGTGAAAAGCGGAATTGTACCTATTTGACTTCCTGCTGCGCCCGTGACGTGACGCACTTGTTACACGATTTGTTTCTAGGTCCCGCGATTTACTACTAACTTTTCCCTTTGGTTAATTTTAATGATCCATGCAGGAGTCCTGGCCACTCCTAGCAAATCCAGAAATCCCGTGTGTAAGCGTTGACTAGATGCGGGGTATATAAAACAATACTCTTGTACCACTGAACTCCAACACTGAACCACACTTGAAAGATAATAGTTGTACGAAAGAAAGAAGTTTTTGGCACATTGTCAAGTGGCATCTCTCATCCTCAGGATAGTAATGTCTACTCAATTGTCTATACCGGTGCACCGCGTACCTTACAGGCGTAACAGATACTTACACGAGCACACTAATACATATCTCTGATAAAGGCTAGGACAATCTGGCCGCGAATTCTCAACATCTCGACTTTGTGGCACATGTTTTAACTAGTTTCTGTCCTAATTTCTGTCCTTTGCTCCGAGGCTCCGACAGACAACATTGAAACTTTGACAAATCCTTGAGATAATGTAGTCCTCGAAACAACTTAACACCACGAAACGTAACACAAGAAACTTTGTCTCGTCGAATTTTTGCCAATTTGGCCCAATTTTCTGCGCTTCACTGAGTAACCTTGACACTTGTAAACTTATCTCAATCGGGTGTTTTGAATTATGTGTAGGTGAAGAAGACCCGCGCGGAACAGACGTGGTACGAGCGGCTGTCCACGAAGACGCCGGTGGACACTAAACAGTTTGATGGCCGATTACAGGTGTGGTACGGGCCTACGGCCTCGTGGTGACAGACGAACACTAACTCCTCGGCGGATTGCACACCAACGCACTAACAGCTAACACGAGGTCGCAAGTAGTCGCAACTAGCAGCTCATTGCCCCAATATTGGCGCATCGTACAAAAAGTTCCGTCAGTTTTTACCGAAGAATTTGGTGATTGTGCAACTTGGTACTAATGTAGTACGCTGAATTCAATTTAACTTGGTTATTTTTTTATGATTTATCGTAACTAATTCCAAGGTACGGCAAACTAGGAAAAAAAAAGGTTATTCTCAAACGTAATAGGTGTAACTTCATCTACTTATTGGATAATATGGGATACATACATATTAGTAGTAGTTAGACACAAGTTGTTAACAAGGTGGTGGTGGTTCTGGTTGATATGGGTGCTTATTCATTTGTTGAAGGAAACGGTCGCTGCCGCCAATCAGTCCGTCGACGCTTTCATATAACACGCAGTAGGAAATGTACCACTAATGTAATGTATGGTATTCAGCAGTTATTGCTCAAAACTCACTAAAGCAGCGGCCGGGTGCGGCACTCGCAACGATTTAATAATCAAATACTCCTAGGCAAAGTTACTTTCAGCGATCGTTAACCAATACTGATTGTCATTTCTGTGTAGTTCCCTAAAATGATACATTAACGATTTTGAAGTGTCCTAAAAAAAGACATCTGAAACCATGAACATTTACAATTCGTCAGTGTTACTCCGCTGCTGTCCTGGTCCAGTAGTGGGCTGTGGGAGCGCAGGCTAGACCTTCAGCTTTTGGTGCTCTGGCTATACAGGAACCTAGTTAGTTGTCTTGGAAGTTGGATAAATAAGAGGATTTATCAAAATACCTTGGAAACTACGCAGTGACAAACCGCCTGACTTTTGACACGCATCATTTACTTTAATAACTTCATCGCTAGATAAATCGCCTTCTACAGGTTTTCCACGTTTCTTGTCAGACAACATTCGACTGGACGGTTGCAGTGTAGCTGTCTTTTTTTACAGTTATTTGATTGTCACCTTTGTTCGATGGCTTCTTTGTATAAGATCTTTGAATCGACATCGTTCTAACTTTTTTTGTTTGTCAACAAAAACAGTAGGAGGCGAAAGAAACTGTTTATATAATTTAAACTGAGCGCTTTTTTATCAACTAGAGATTCCCGTAACATAACGATCCTTATCCTTTAATTTGACGGTTATACTTGCGCTTTGGAGATGGTAATGGTATGGAGTCATGGAGTACGGAACAAATGAAATGCTAATGATTTTGCGAGTGTGTAGCGCAGTGTTTGACATTAATGAGCTCTTCATTTGTTGCGTACTTTGCAAGATGCTGTTTGTGTAACTGTGATGTTGCGGCAGGTGGTGAAGGTGTGGCCGGAGCGCGGCGCCGTGCAGGTGTACAACCCCAAGGGGCAGGACAAGATGTTCACGTACGACGCCGCCTACGACGCCAGCGCCGACACGCAGACCATGTACGACGAGATGGTGAGTGTACTGCTCTCATATTTACTCGTTACACTACATTGTAACACTTACACCGGCGGAAACTTGGGAAGCTTTTCTTACAGTTTAATGATAATTTCATCACGCATCTGTCTATTTCAGCGATATCAGTAGTCCCTGAATGTTCATCTCAATGTCGAAGTGTTCCTCACTGATGATCACGTCACTCGGTAACTTTTAGTGAATAGTGATAAGAAAACCTAAACCTGTCCGTTTAGGGACCATGTTTGTGTAAGTCTCAAACTGGTATTTTATGGTCATTTTTCATTGTTCCTGTAACTCAAAACGTAGAGTAGGTAACTGTGTGGAACAGATGAAAATAAAAATGTTTAACAATGTGCAACTATGTTCAGCAGTGGACGTCCTGCGGCTGATATGATTATGATGAATGTGCAAACCCTTTCACATGATACCTCTCCCCTGGTCTTGTAACCCCTTTAAGTCGTTAAATTAAAATATTATCATCAATACTATAACATGTAATTCATCATGTCTGTTGGTGTTGATGTTAACGAAGACAATTTCACCAAATACCTTTATTACTTTCATAAGAAAAACGCTATCAACGCTACTCATGCCGCGATAACGTGGCCACCTACTGGGCCCAAAAACTATACGAAATAAAAATGGATTGTCTTAAATCATCGACTCAATTAATTTAAAAAAAAAACGAAAAGAATTATACAGAAGGTGTCGGCCTTCTGTTTAAGTATTATTTACAATTTACTAGAATAAGTTCACCTTCCCTATCAGTTAGTACATTTTTTTTTAAAGCCTATTGGGAATTTACTATGTCCGGTACGGTAAGGGGTTCACGCAAAAGAAACGCGTAGTTGTGCTGTTAAATAATAAGTATACGCTGGTTGACCAGGAATAAATAAAGCTACGAGGATGTTTGATCGTCAATTGTATGACATTATATATTTGTGATGGTATTATCGCCCTGAGCGCACGCGGTCGCCGCCGGGACAGCTAGCTAGGCGCTCCACACCCGCCTTCAGCAGCCAAGGTGAGGGTCACGACTCACTCGTTAACGAGGAGTCGCAATTATTTAAACAAACACGCGATTTAGGCAAACCTTTGTGTTAACGTTTTATTGAAAACTGCAAAGATTTTCCACGAGATATTTTAATGTACTAATTATTTTCAGCTCGAAGATGAGCTCTTATTGATTATTTTCACTATCTTCTGAGTATTGTTACATCTTCGTACATTTTATCAATTATTCACTTTCATAAATATTGAGAAAATCATAGCGTAATCCATTAATAATTGAATGCGCTTGAAATATGATCACTCAGTGATTTAGTGCATTTATTTTTATCTCGTATGTTTATGAGGTTTCATGAAGTTTCATCACTATCAATATTTTTTATTCCACCGCTTCTATATCTGCTTTAGAAAAATAATTGGTATATTGTTCAAGTGCTCAGCGTCTTGTGATATCTAGCTGTAGATATGTATATTCATGCAGGGTTGTCTTTGTCTCAGGCAGCGTCTGTCTTTCAATTATTTACACTAATATTATAAAACCGAAGAGCTTGTTTGTTATATTTTAAAACGCCGTAATCTTCGGAAGCACTCTTCCAATTCTAAAAATGTTTTCGCTACAAGCGGTAACATTTTTCAGTGATCTGTGATATAGGCTATATTAAAAAATCGGATTTTTAAATATTTAACCATACTTAAATAACCGTAAGAAAATTAAAACGGAAGAAGTCGCGGGCTCAACCTAGATTTAATTATATGTGCACAAAAAATTCAACAAAAGATAAGTTAGTACCTACTAGATTAGCACATAATGTTTTGTTGAGTGTTAGCGTAGGAATTGTGTCAGTTTCAGCGGAGCGTTGTATAATATATTGTAAACGTATGAAGGAGAAATCTGTGTGTACGTCCGCGGACACCGCATTCCCCCGCGCTATTACGCACGCCGCCGCGCCGGCCACCGCTCAAGCACTGTTGCCAAAAATATTACACCAGCTAACACCACGCTAGCCAGACAAGGACAGAAGCTCCAGCATCCTATCATGTACCTGAAATCATACTAATCATTTAGTGATATTTGATGAGACGAACCGTCATAATGAGCAAGGAAATGCTTGTGCGTAGAGATGGGCAGTGGGTTTAAACCCAACTGGGCAAAAAGGGCATAAACTGGGCAAATAGGGCAAAAACGAATTGACGTCCTTTTAAATGCCCAAAAACAGGGCGGAAACTATAATTAGTTAAATTTCATAGTTATTAAGACTTTTTCATTAAGTAGTGGTAAGATTAATATAAGATAAATATTATATTATCTATACTATAATATATAATAATATTATAAAGAGGTAACATTTGTTAGTAAGTTTGTTTGTAGGGGGGAAACTCCGGAAGTAATGAACCGATTTTAAAAATTGTTTCACTGGTATAAAGCTACATTATTCGTGAGTGCTATAGGCTATAAATTATAAAGATATCATGCAAAATAGCCGAACTATCTCAATTTTTGTCTATCCAGGTGGAAAAAAATAGCTCTTACAACAAAGTTTTTTGCATGCGCTGCCTTAACAGTTGTACATAATTGAAAACAATGTATGGCAACCTGGTCCGCCTTTAATAGTTCTACAAAAAAGTCCGCGACACCATATTTCTATCTTTTATATATTAGCAGTTAAAGTAGCTTTTATGTGTTAAAAATAGTTATTTGTTATACAAGAGTGCAAAGTTGCTTTTTAACCGCGTGTTCAATTTTGATGACCGAGCAAGCGAAGGACTCTAAAATTGAATCACGAGCGCAGCGAGTGATTCAAAATTAGAATCCTGAGCGTTAGCGAGGGAATCAAAAGAGCACGAGGTGAAAAATCTTTGCACTCGAGTGCAACACGTAACTTTTCATTCCACCTCAGCGAGGAAATGATTAAATGCAAAAAAAAAACGTTTACAATCACAAGATAGGTACACTTTTATTAACAGTATCAGTCAATTCTGTTGTCGTCAAGCAAACTTCCTCGTCGCTAGAATCACTCGTTTTAGTTTTTTCACTTGTTTTCAAGTTTCTTGTTTTTAATATATGGTTTAACAATGACGTGAAAAAATGCCGCGTAAAGAACCGCGTACAAAGCAAATAGAAAAAAGAACACCAAGAAGGTTCCGAGTCTGAGTTTTTAACAAATTTAAAAAAAGTTGTATTATATATTCGGCACCATAGAGGTAGCAGGTTTAATGTTTTTTTTAATTCACAAACTTAGTGCACACGATGTTCTTAATTCAATTTACTTTATCCTCTAGAGAATAAAAACGGCTTTTCCACTCAGATATTGAAGATTAAAAATACTCTTTCCGAGATGGTGGGATGAAAAAGTATTTTTCGATGTACTTACCTTTGGACGATTTTTTAAACAACAAAATATTAAACCTTATCGAAAAAAATATTATTATCACAAGAACATCATAGAGATACGATTTGCCCATAACAGTATGTGAATTGGTTAAATAGTTTCGAAGATAATATAAAATTACTAAATCGCAAAATGCCGAACCACATTAGAACATGCTTTGTAAGGACGTTTTACCCATTTACCCGTGGTATTTCTGTTTTTGGAATATCGGACAGTTTCAGCGATTGTTTATCATGTCTAAAAGGAAATCACAGCTTTCCCGTCAGACATCCCAGAGCAGACACTTGCGCGAATGGACATTTCCGCACCAAGACACTTCCGCGACTCCCTTTGCGCGCTGGCCACTTGCGCGAAGGACACTTCCGCGATAGACATATGCGCGATAGATACTTCCGCGAATCCACCAGCGCGAATGCAGATATGCGCGAAGTATATTTTTATAAAGGACAATGAGCAAAATTCTTGAAATAGGGTCCCGTTACTTTTTTTACAAAATATGCGTCATGGGTGTCGTGTCCATGGTTTTCGAGGGTGCTGATGACGAAAATGAGGTCAAAATGAAAATCCAAGATGGCGGCCAGAAAATTTTCCAAGATATGCTTCATGGGTGTCGTGTACATGGTTTTCGGGGGTGCTGATGACGAAAATGAGGTCAAAATGAAAATCCAAGATGGCGGCCGGAAATTTTTTCAAAATATGCTTCATGGGTGTCGTGTCCATGGTTTTCGGGGGTGCTGATGACGAATATGAAGTCAAAATGAAAATCCAAGATGGTGGCCGGAAAATTTTCCAAGATATGCTTCATGGGTGTCGTGTCCATGATTTTCGGGGGTGCTGATGACGAAAATGAGGTCAAAATGAAAATCCAAGATGGCGGCCGGAAAATTTTTCAAAATATGCTTCATGGGTGTCGTGTCCATGGTTTTCGGGGGTGCTGATGACGAATATGAAGTCAAAATGAAAATCCAAGATGGTGGCCGGAAAATTTTCCAAGATATGCTTCATGGGTGTCGTGTCCATGGTTTTCGGGGGTGCTGATGACGAATATGAGGTCAAAATGAAAATCCAAGATGGCGGCCGGAAAATTTTCCAAGATATGCTTCATGGGTGTCGTGTCCATGGTTTTCGGGTGTGCTGATGACGAAAATGAGGTCAAAATAAAAATCCAAGATGGCGGCCGGAAAATTTTTCAAGATATGCTTCATGGGTGTCGTGTCCATGGTTTTTGGGGGTGCTGATGACGAAAATGATATCTAAAGAAAATCCAAGATGGCGGCCGGAAAATTTGACACGACACCCATGAAGCAGATCTTGGAAAATTTTCCGGCCGCCATCTTGGATTTTCATTTTGACCTCATATTCGTCATCAGCACCCCCGAAAACCATGGACACGACACCCATGAAGCATATCTTGGAAAATTTTCCGGCCGCCATCTTGGATTTTCATTTTGACCTCATATTCGTCATCAGCACCCCCGAAAACCATGGACACGACACCCATGAAGCATATCTTGAAAAATTTTCCGGCCGCCATCTTGGATTTTCATTTTGACCTCATTTTCGTCATCAGCACCCCCGAAAACCATGTACACGACACCCATGAAGCATATCTTGAAAAATTTTCCGGCCGCCATCTTGGATTTTCATTTTGACCTCATTTTCGTCATCAGCACCCTCGAAAACCATGGACACGACACCCATGAAGCATATCTTGGAAATTTTCCGGCCGCCATCTTTGATTTTCTTTTAGACCTCATTTTCGTCATCAGCACCCTCGAAAACCATGGACACGACACCCATGACGCATATTTTGTACAAAAAGTTACGGAACCCTATTCAAGAATTTTGCCCATTGTCCTTTATTAAAATATACTTCGCGCATATCTGCATTCGCGCTAGTGGATTCGCGGAAATATCTATCGCGCAAGTATAGGCGCGCATATGTCTATCGCGGAAGTGTCTTTCGCGCAAGTGGCCAGCGCGCAAAGGGAGTCGCGGAAGTGTCTTGGCGCGGAAATGTCCATTCGCGCAAGTGTCTGTTCGCGGAAAGGTCTAGGCGCGCAAACGTCCATTCGCGCATGTCTCCTGGCGCGCAAAGGGACTCGCGCAAGTGTCTGGCGCGGAAATGTCTTTCCCGCAAGTGTACCAGATCCCTCTTTAAGGCGCGCGCGAACAGAACGCGCCGTCGACCCGGGCTTGGTCCTTAATCGGACGGCGAGCTACCCATTACTCGCCGTCCGCAAGCCCGCGCCTACGGTGGCCGGATGTCGCCTCGCGACGTCCGACGCCCTGGGCGTCTCCCGCGGCGGCTGGAGCGTGAGGTGGTTCTCTCAATCACGCGGCCTGCCTCCTCCTTCGCTAGCATTACTGCTTCGCAGAAGGAGGTGACTGCATCCCATTCCCTCTCGCCCCGGAGCATGGCTTGAACCAGGTCCGGACGCGAGAGGTCGCCGCCGCCTATCGCCTCCGTGAGGACACGGCGGTGCTCTGCCCAAGCGGGGCAGTCCTTCACCGTATGCTCCACCGTGTTCTCCGGGCGATCCACACAGTGGTGACACCCGGGCGTTTCCTCCCGCCCTATCCGACACAGGAACCTCCCGAAACAACCGTGTCCGGTGTGGACCTGCGTCAGGCGGTAGGTGAGTACGCCGTAGCGCCTCTCCAGCCACTCCTCAAAGAGGGGTCTGCCGCGATTGCGGCGTGCCCGAACTTGGGTTGCGCATCTCCCATTCCGCCATGAGATCGCACCGGAGCACGGTGCACCTGTTTGGGCCGATAGGGCCACCATAGGGGCGGTACGACGTAAATTGCTTCAAAGTCAACGGTTAGCTTTAATATTTTTAAGTAAATAAAGCGTATAGGACCGTCAGTACTGAAGCCCTACCAGTACTTGCAGGTGTACTTCCAGTCGATCTCAAGGTGCAGCGACGTGCTGCAATGTACTATTCCACGCGAGAGACCATGGACGCAAACTTTCTAACACAACGTGACCTAGCTAAGATCTCCAGATTATTTAAATCGCAGGCTGACGTCTGGGAAGAACTTTTAATCAATGTAGGTCTGTGGGATAATTCTATCAAGGGCCTTCCTCAGTTCTTTTCATCAGTTTGTGAGCGGCTGGCCAGAACATGGCTGGAGGTGTACCACTGTGTTGCCCAATTTCTCACAGGTCATGGCAACTTAAAGATTAAATTATTTTCTTTCAAGCTTGTTGCTTCTCCTTTGTGTCAATGTTCTACATCCGACTGTGAATATGAACAATCTGCACATCACATCTTATGGGAGTGTATTCTTTGGCAGAATGAACGCAATATTATGCTAGATAGTGTACAGGTTACATCCGGTGTTGATTGTTATGCGGACCTTGTAGAAACTAGAACTAATTTCTGCGCGTTCAAGCGTTTATGCCATACCTACCTATTACTGGAATCAAAAGTAACAGCTCACATTAGGACCCATTAATTTAATAATAATTCGTCTATTATTAATGCTTCTCCTAGTTACAAACATCCCTTTGTGCCTACTGGCCTCGTTCTGTTCTGTCTCCTGTCTTGTTTGGAGAGAAATTTGGAAATTATATTCACTACACGTGTCCACGTCTTAAGTGTGTTTAGGTACTATGTAAACTTAATTACTTATTTACCTTCTAAAGCTGGTGGTGCAAGCTGGTGGTAATCAAAATATTTTTATTTTTTAAATTGGAACACAAAATAGGTATCCGCATCTAGGTGAGCATAAGAAATGGGTATGTGTCTACAAAACTAGGTATTTAAATTTGGAATTAAGTATAGTTTTATTTTACAAAAATAAACCACTTTAAAGTTATTTGAACTTGTTGTGATGTAATAATTTATGTTATTTTACAATTAAAATAAATGCCCTGTTTTTGGACATTTATTGGGCGTAAATGGACGTTTATTGGGCATTTACTCAATACGTCCGTAAATGCCCAGGCAAAAACCCATCTCTACTTGTGCGACATTAGGGTTGTGGCGGCGCGGTGCGGCTCTATCCGTTATTGTCACGCTTTCGAGTGAACGTGAAGCTATGTTGGGCTTCTGTATTTTAATATTTATCATGCTTTGTGCTCGATGTGACATGACGTTTTAGAAATGTTCAGCACATTCCCGGGAATGCACTGTTTCATACATGAGCAGGTGGACATTTGTGAACCATGACGCGAATTCGTTGACTCACCACGTGGTACTTATATTGATCTGTCACACGCTGCGTACTCTAATTATTTATTTGTTTGATTATTACGGGGCAATGACAGAAATTAAGAACAGGATGACCAAAAATGGAATAGTTATTTAAAAATAGCTTGATCCGGCATAACCTTACAATAGTGAGTCATACAAAAATAAGAAATAATAGTTGTGCTTCTTCATCTTTGTAATAAGTGAGCTTTGGGTAATCTACCCCATTAATAATTAAAAATTACATTTGCATGGGAAAGGGCCTAGACAAAGAATAATTTGAACAGATCATGCTAATCGTGTAATAGCGTGCGGCGGCGGGCCCACATTGAGCGGTGCATTACAGTAGTGGCACGCGACGACGAGCTGGAGCCAGGCGTGGGAGGACAAGCAGCTTCACCGCTCCAGACAGCTTGTTCACTGGTATTCGTACATTTGAAGCAAATACACAGTTGCAGCAGTTAGACATTCATGATTCATTCCATCATGACATGTTATGACTTCAGCAAAGACAACTTAAAATATAGAGAACCTTATTATAAAAGGACATCTATGTACATTACTCATGTTTGCAAAGCAATAAATGATTTTATTTGAAAACGGTTTGACAATATAGCACAGAGAAGGGATTCCTACTTCTTACAGCAAACAGCGTCTGAAGTCCAAAATCGTGCCAAAAACAAAAGCCAGTCAGCAAGAAGCCTCCAGGAATATTGATGCAGGTGAATCTAACTAATATTCATTACCCTCTCTGGTTCAGTTAGCTTCGCAGGTTTACTAAAAGGCACTGCGATGCCCCCTCAGCTCATTCATTAGTGAATCCGCCCCGCGACGTGTCGGATGCAGGGCTGGCTAAGCGGTGATTGGTCGCTTCGTCGTCGTGTTATTAATGTTGTCCAGCTGATCGCTTGGCAGCGCGGCCGCTCTTGAGCTTGACTTTGAAACATTTTACGATCCTGCTCACGGCACGATATGTAGACCAGCGCTAACAACCGTGTTTAATATTCTTCCGCGATACATTAATGGAGTGATTGCTTGCTAATTGACGCGGATATTTTTCGTGTGCCGCATATTCTGAGTAATAAACTAAATTAACACTATAATAGCGATGCAATATCAAGACGTACAAATGTGGATGTGAGTATGTAATCTCAATGTCAATTAACGTGTATGGTAGGTACAGTCGGTATGGTACAGTCGGTGCTCGAACGCGGAAGGTACCATCTTGCTTGCATCCTACGCGAGCTTGTCGTCCGTTTCACTTTCAACGCGCTGCCTTGACGCGGTCGAAGGTCTCTCCATCGTTAGAGGTTTTCTTCAACCGCGTTGTGGGTGGCTGTACAAGAGTAACCTCGACGCATCAACATGGGCGGTTATTTTGTGCTAGTGATTAATAATCCATTGTATAGTACCTACTATTATAGGAAACGATAGATACCAACGCCGCGCGTACACGCGATGACTCCTCAAATCTGCGTTTACAAACAAAAACAATCTCATCTGTCATGTCAATATGAATGCTACTACAAGAATACCCGAGCAATTATTTTCCGCGTTCGTCTCCACGTTGTTGTCGTAGTTCAGCGCCGCTTACTAACATGACTTCATATTTTTTTCTTTCGGAATACTTACATTAACGTCGCAATTTAAACGTTTTATGGCAAACTATTTGTTTAAAGTTATTTTATTACAGTGCATGCTATAATGTGTGTCCCTAGTCCCTGACATCATGTAGGTAAAGTAGCGCTAGTCATGCAGTTAATGTACAGTAAAGATTATTTACGCTAAATACGCGTTACCAATTGTTCTGTAAAAATAGATCTTGTTGAGCGGTCGCTTACTCGTTCTCGCGTCCGCCGACAGTTGGTCAAATCATGTGCTTATAATTATATTCCTTTAATTTCTTTATGTATAAATATGTCTAATATAGCTTCTGACTGCGCGTGGTGTGAACTGCGGTGCCAATGGATTAAAGTACAAAACGCCCGTCATAGTATGTTTAGTAAAGGAGGGGGATACCTTGCGCCTTGTTAAGTATCTTCACCGTAAATAACCCCTGTATATACAGGGCTATTGAAAATGTACCCGATACCGGGTCTGTTTGGAACAGCTGTTTTTTTATGTTTTCAGGGTTGGTGCCATAGTCAAAATTGTTCATAATGATGAGTACAATGACCCTTTTTAGGTTTCGAGTAAATTTTCAATGACCCTGTTATAGGGTCGCGCGTCCAGGGTATCGGTTTATTTTTCAAACCTTCAGATTGAAGAAGTTCCTGCACATATTGTCAGATTATCGGTCAGCACGGCAAGGACATCAGGAACTGTCTTAATCTGACGCGCTCGAGTAGGTATTTCCCATTTTCAACCCCTTCGTACCACCCCCACCATGTAAATCGGCAGATTAATATTCCTCTGTTATAAAAAACACGTGTGGGCCGTGTGGCGCATACCTACTATTAATATCTGACACGCTCGAATATTCATAGTATTGCATCTTGCACCATATGCATAGTCCATCCGTAGTAGGTAGTAGGGGACTACTACCTACTACGGATGGACTATGCATATGGTTCACTTTGTACACAATCTTTTTCGTTTTCCCGGTCGATAACAATCATCTGTTAACACTATTACAATACGGCGGACCACCTGCTACAGTCTCACACACAAAACAAGCGGGACAAGCAACAAGCAAATCTCTACTGCAGATTATTATAATAAAATATTTTGGTTTTGTCCGGTGTTGGTGTGGCCGTAAGCTTGATGTGCTTGTGATTCCGTTGAACCTTCTGTACGCGTGCATGCGGCGGCTACGCGGCACGTGCGACCAAGGCTAGCTGTATATGCTCAAAGCTCACATTGACGTAACTCCTTCACAACATTGTATCGACCTTTTTCAGAACGATGATGTGTTTGTAGATATCGACGCTCGTAAATAGCTATTTATCTCAATGAAGTCATGCTTGTAACTTGTGATATGGATGCTTGCTCTGTATCAAATCAAAATGCAATCAGTTACTGATAGGGGTCATTTTTACTATGCGGTCTGTTGTTTATTTAGTATGAATTCGTTTTGAAGTTAGGGATTATAATTATATTTGTATTTTTGTAAGTAATAAAATCCCACTTTCATTATTATTATGGAAATGAAAGCGCTCATTCATTTTCCGATTTTTTTTGACATATCCAAAAGCAACCATTTAGCTGGCAAATTTCGCAAGCGGATCCCTGAATCGAAAAATGGTCTTCACACAGCCGTCACGTTTTTCCCGACCAACCTATTCCTACTTATAGTATTTATTTTACTCTTTAAACCGTATAATTAGTTTGTGGGATTTGATACCATAGTTTGTGGTCTCTTTGGATTAGAATTGCCTACTGCAGTTTGGAACAAATAGTCCAAAATACGCTGTAGCCAAATGTCAATCGGAAGCGTGCACAAGCAGAGCCAGGCCTAGTGATGTGTACACGCTTCGTGTTTGTTCCAGGTGCGTCCCCTGGTGGCGTCGGTGCTGGACGGGTTCAACGGCTGCGTGTTCGCGTACGGCCAGACGGGCACGGGCAAGACGCACACCATGGAGGGCACAGCCGACCACGAGGGCATCATTCCGCGCGCCTTCCGCCACATCTGGGCGCACATCGAGAACAGCGCGTCGCCCGACGTCACGCACCTCGTTTCCTGCTCCTACATAGAGCTGTATCTAGAGGACGTCAGGGACCTGCTCTCCAAGGACTGCAAGAAGCTCACTATTAGGGGACAGGTATGGTACAATCTATCTATCGTTATTCATATGTTTCACGCCAAGTCAGTTCAAGACAGTAGTTAATGAGCAATTATCGTATTCTTGGCGTGTGATAATGTTGATCGTTTTTGTTCGTCTTCCTGTTATTTAAGTAAAGCAAATATTAGTGTTCTCAAAATCACAGGTGGGTTGTGAGTTGTGACCCTGGCATCGCCATGCTGTGTCCACCGTCGTCATCTGTGTCACGGCCATGTTTAACTACTGGTTTTGCAAAGAGTGAGCTTTGTTGTGTTTGTTATCATTATTCACATTTGCATAAACATATGTTCAACTGGTCATTTCTAGTAAATAGGTCTCATGAGTGCTTTGGAACAATAAATCATTATAATTTGTTAGTGGTTAGGTTAGGTAATTGTCATACGTTGGGTTTAGCAATTTCCCCTCTGTAAATACCGTTACTAATAGTGTCGAATCCTTAATTATTTACGTTATTCTAAGTGAATACCGTGTATACGTATAGACTGCGTCGCGGTGCGTCAGCACTGGTCAGTGGCTGCCGCAGTGGCGTGCGACAGCAGTGCAGCACTGGCGTCACGGCCACAGCTTGTGTCTTGGCGGCTGCGGATGTGACAGTTCCTGTTCGACGTTGTACGATGTGAACCTTTCGTACTCTGCGGTTGTGTGACAAGTATTTGTTCGACAAACGTAATTGTACAACTGTATGATATAACACATACTTAGTGCTCGGTGATGCCCCAATGACCAATATTTTACGCCACATTAGCGAAGAATTCTAGCTCTCCCCCCCTTTCCCCCTTCACACAACACATGTACAATGAGTGATTGTCCAACGTTTTCAGTCTGTCCAAACTCTTTTCAGCACAAGAATGTGTTCAGAGAAGATTAGCCGCAATTGTTTTCAATGCAATGGTATCATTAGCTGGTAAAAGTGTTCAAACGATACTTGTGGTTATCATTTATCGTAGTCAATATCTGTCCACTTCTTAAATAGATAAACAAGGCTTCAGCCATCGTGACCGGGTCGTTCGTGTTGTCTCCATGCTCTCCGTCGGGGTCACGCTGCCGCAGGCCAACACGTACCCGGGCGAGCGCGAGGACCTGCGCGAGTCCTCCAGCAGTTAGCCCCCCGGCATTGCTCGTTGAAGTACACTCAGTGGTGGTAGTGGGTGCTGCTGACCGAGTGCGCGATCACTATGACGCTGTGTACTCGCACGTCACAGCTCCGCTGTGGTCATAGCTTCCTCCCATTCTTATAATTATTGTGCTGTCGTTGCACTTGGCTGCAAGCCAAAACGATTCAACTTTATTATGGAACTCATACCCGCGAGAGCATTTTTAAACGACTTCAAAATACGAGGAGGTTTTCAATTCGACCCAGGTTTTTTAAAATCGTTGTAGTTAGTAGGTTATGTAGAGCTTCCCCCGGCATGCGCCCGATCAGATGCAGAACTGCAGGCAGACTATAGTCAGTCGGTAGGAGGCTTCCCTTAAAGGAGGTGCTTCGACCGCACTTTATTTTTCAACCATAAAAAAATATATGACTCATAGCTCCGAATATCAATAAGCGCCGCACCTGGGTCGTCTTTTAGATGAGACACGCGACTAATCAGATGTTCTAAGCAGGTCACGTCAATTTTCTAATTTATGTGAGCAAGCGGGTCATCCTTGACCATCGCAGCCAGCCCCCGCCAGCCCCCGCCAGCCCCCGCCAGCCCGCTACATCACTGTGGGAGTGTGGGCTTAAGTTTATAGTCGTCGTGTCGGCGCGGCCGGCGGGTCAAGGGTTTACATGCATACAACATATGCTACTTTTCTATAATAGGCAATAGCGAACAATTGATATAGTTTTAGGACAAGGACGGACGTATTAGTTATGAGCAGTCCTGTGTTCGGCAATCAGCTGCGAAACGCAACATTGTGGTGACTCAACAAACGCCAAGGAGCGAGCGAACGTTCCTTTGTGCGCATATTGTGCTATTTCCTTTTTCTGAAGGAAATAGATTTCCCTTCAAGATAATTACTTATATGAGTTTCTGAGGTCACCGAATAGATATTTGTAGGTCTAACTTGATTGTTGAATCACACAGCCGTTTTTTACATTAAGTAGGCAGATTTTTTACGTTTTCTCTTTACGATTTTCTTTGTTTATGTTTTTTAAACAATTGAGTTTGTACCCACCTAGTCCAGTTACTTAAAAGTGTGGTTGTAAGGTAACGACAAGGGTGGTCTGGTAGTGTAGTCAATACATCGTTAAGCGTAACAACATGTGTCGCGCGACCGTCGCCTGGCGACGACGTGAACTCAAACAATAGCATATGCGTAGGCACCTAGTACTTACTCCACGCGTGTGGCGAAAACGAAAGTACTACAAACTAGCAAAAACTACATTTGTAATAATTATAATGAACTGAATTCAATGTATTACGTACATTATGCATGACCATGATTATATTTTGAAACTAGCATGACTCATCGCATCATAATATACATATATGTACATATAATTATGTATAATTATTTAATTGTACGCATTATTTCATTGAAATAAGTAATAATAACACATGTCCTATTATTGATGTACCTATGGTGTACAAGAGCAGCCATTCGCAATAACTCCATGCCTGGCATGCGTCACTCAGATGCGTCCAAAAACGTGTGGTGTGTGCAGCGCATTGTGCAAACGATCGCTTTACGTAATACACCTCATTTAATAATGTACGAACATTTATGCAACACATAATGTGCTATTGAGGCTAGCCTTATACACTTATTAGTTCAGTTCGACAATGTCCTAGCAGGCGCACTTCAAATCAAGGCCGCAATTAAATTAACATTAAAATAATGATATTACAACACTTTAACTCAAGTTTTTTTTACCACCCGAACATTTTCAGGACTACAAAATGGCCGGAGGATTGATAGAGGCCATCAATCCTCCGGCCATTTAGTCGTGCTGAAAATTTTGTTTTTTTTTTTTTCAATGAATGGTCAAAAGATCATGCCGTCATCATTTTAATAATTGGTGTAAGTATATACTTAGTAAGATGGACTATGGTTGACTATGTAGGCATCTCTTGTAACCGGCGCGTGAGACTGACACATTAACAAGCTGGCACTTGGCTAATTGTGATAGCTCTTAATTATATTAACGTCATTAAATGCAATAATGCTCATTATCGTTTCACTTTCTTCGCGCAGTGACCACTTGTCTGTATCTCGTTAGTGTTTCACAGTTTACCTACGCTTGACAGTTATAACGTTTTCAGACTCTCTCCTAAAAGGAGTACAGGTGTGTTGCCAGAATCCGTTTGCTTCACCTTCCCGGCCAAACATGAAACCAACTTAATTACAGGAACTAAACGGGTTCTACATCCCGGAGATGACGTCCGTGGTGTGCAAGAGCGCGGTGGAGATGGTGCGCGTGATGCGCGCGGGGAACCGCAACCGCGCGTCCGGCCGCACCGACATGAACGAGCACTCGTCGCGCAGCCACGCCGTGTTCCTCGTCACCATCGAGACGGCGCACCGCAAGACCAACAGGATACGGTGAGCAACCATTCAGATTCATTCGTAGATCAACAGATACCACTATATTTCAAAGAGCAGATCTTACACAGCAATTTTAGCTGTTGCCATAGATACGCTGTTATTTTGATGATGATGCGACGAGGACGAGGATAATACACGGCTAAAGTCATTTGGTAATAATAGTTGTCCCGGCATGAGAGTAAGGCCCGGTGCTCACTGGCGGCATAGCACCGCAATAATTTTTTATGTGACAAAGCTTAATCGTTATAGGTACCTACTGAAATATCTCTTCCTCGCTTGATGTTGCAATTTCAAGGTCACAGTCAGTCACGATTGCGACCCGAGCTTGCTTTTTCTAAAGCCAGTCACAATGGTAGCCGTTATTGAATAGAAATGTGGGGTCTAATGAGTACACCTCTGCCTAACCCTTCAGGAATTACGGGCGTGATGTTATCTTCTAATTGAAACCGACTGTGACTTCAAAACTAAGACGATTCTAATCTACTGAACGAGTAGTCATCATCTTCCTAGCCTTTACCCAATACGTTGGTGATGACTTCCACTCCAACCTAAAGAATGGAAATAACACCAGTATTTTACATTTAACGACTGAACGCAAAGTACCTACTTAATAAGTTTTTTCCATCAAAAAGGGAAACGATATTATTTGATAGTCAGAAATCTAGAATCAATATGATTGGAATAGAAGCAGTATAAACAAAGCATGTGACTCAACTGCGGCACAGTCCACCGCGGCGACGTCACAGCGATATGGGTCACTGTAGTGTGACGTCACACGAACACCAATACCGTCCACCTGAGCGGCAACGTTTAATTATGGAAGTTGTCCTTCATCCGTGTGACCTAGACCTAAGGGCAAGATTGTCTATTTAAACAAGCCAAACGCGCGATTGTTCGTTTGTTACTACATCAGGCAACCAATCACAGCAGCTTACTCTCGCATCACAGTTGTCACGTCAATATTTAATTTGAAAAACAAGGAGTAAAAGTTAACCTTTAGGGTAAGACTTGAGCGTCGGGTCGCGACAAGTTGACGTCCACAGTTACAGCCACATAGATCGCCATCAAGAAATTAATTAATATTAAGTTAATAATTGCGAAATGATTGCACCCTGAAGTGGCAAAACTCAATTTGGAAAACGTGTCGTAATAGTATGTAGTAAGTAGTATGTCATATAATGATAAACCCAAATCTGTCTGCTGAAAAATATAATGAACCTGTCTAGACTGAATATTGATTTGAACACCAATTAATACCGCTTTCATTATGAAGTTGAAGTGTGTTGAGTGTGAAGGATGCGAATAGAACATTTATGCCTAAATTGGTTTACTCATCCAATGTTCGCAGAACATTGACCTTCCCGTCCCAGGCGAAAAACAAAAACGTTTAACGTAATGAAAACGTCCATTTTGAAAGTTTCTGGGCGCTCGGCCAACCCGCACTCGTAACGTGGGTACCTCTCAATCGATAGATTTTTTTTATAAAGAAAAGCTTCAACTAATATGTATATTGGTATTTATTCAACAAACAAATAATATTTTAATGTAGAGTCGGGAATCGTCGATTGCTAAAGGAAGCGGGAGCTCGATTTGGGGTTATTGAAATAATTAGTTTTCGGGGTTTGAAATAATTAGTTGTCATAGAACGCCATATTCCAAGAGCTAAGCTTCGGCTAATTGAAATAACCTCTTCTGGAAGCTCTTGTGATGACGTTGACTAGTTAGTCGTTTGTCATAACAACGGCTTTTCAAAAGAGATTTGTAAATTAGGTGATGGCCGCAAGGCCGGCTCGTTTATCGAATTCATCCCATAGTATTGAATTTTGAAATCACAATGTAACAATCTTCATGTTCTGTCCATGTAGATTGTATTCGTCACCACATTAACTCGGCTGAGCCCGCCGCCGCGCCGGTGGGCGGGCTGTGCCGGCACCTCGTCACGCGGGGCCACTTTAGTGATGATGAGACAACTCCCGACTATTACGTGTTCATACTTCAGTTGCTGGACAGTACTGGACAGGACTGACCAATAAAAACTCCTCGGGGAATATAATAACGTGGTGCAGTTTGAACGCTGTTGTCAGTTGTGTTAATCTAAAACATGAATGATTGTTCGTGGATAGATGAGTGGAGTGATGACGAATGTCTTGACTTCAGGTAAGATCGCTATAGCCTGATGTTGCATTACTTGTAATATCAATTCATTACCTGTGCAACATCCACACAGGCCCGCCTGAATACACGAAGCAGAAATTATGATAATTTACTGAAATTGATTCCAAAACATTACCATCCCTCCCTATCATTGCCTGCATGCTCCTTCAAATTCGTTCCTCACGAAACTTATCCAGTGCGTAATGTTTTGCCGACTCGTAAATATGGACGGTAATGCATTCGGTTGTACACGCTAATATATTCCCGACGGGGAAGTCACGGCACGCCACGTGCCCGCGTAAAAACTTAAACTATCGCCAATCAAACACCGCGCCTGCTGCAAGTGCGGATAGGGACACAGAAGGTTCGGTGTGACCATGCCCAATTGACACATGGCCCTTCTGTATGTTATGCTGAAATGCGTTAAATACGCACGCGTGCCTTACGTGACGTAACGCCATTGTTTCCATCGCTGCAGCGCAAACAATGTATTACAAGCCAGTGAAGAATTCATTCAGCTTCCGAAAATCGGATCATCATCCCATACCTTCCACAAACTCAGCTATACATATTTCACCTGAACCGCCTGAACGTCTCTACGTTTAAACATATCAGCGGTCATCCAAATGTCCAATGTGTGTGCGGTCTCCTCACGCTAGTTTTGAGAGGTGAAAACAACTATTGGATCAGACGACTTTGGGATTGTGGAGTGGTCAATATGTTTAGAATAAATTGTAACGTCTTTGGGCTACGAAAATATGACGATTTAATATGATAACTTTTTAAATAGATGTCATGTAATGACAAGCTCACGTCAGCTTGCAATGCAACTACGTGTTGCTGAAACACGAAGCCTAATGATTCTCAGCGGGTTAACCCCGTTCGCACTGAAATCGTGCGCCGTGGTACCAGGACACCAGTCGCGGACAGAGGTGGTATTTGAGAACTAGTTCATATCAATAAATCAATGTAGCTTGTTTCATCGTAGCTGGGTGAAGCGGAATTTCGAATAGTTCTTTAAAACTTGCTACAGGTTGCCGCGCTAACAGTAACTACTTGCCCAACACAACACTGTCAACTTCTACTTACGTTTTTTCCTACGTAGTGACCGGTTGCTTACATCCTCCATTACTGCATCAATAGAACAAGGGTTATTTTGATAACTTATACCTTGCGCTGGCTGGCTCACTGCCTCGCTTAGATAATAAAGGCTTAAAACTTTAAACGATAAAAAGGAATGAATTAACGAATTCTCAGTATACGGTTTGTATCGATGTTATCGTTAATCCCTGCTGTTTATTGTGCGTGACTTACTGTTTACGATAAATACTGATTCAATAGGATTATAGCCTCAAGCACGTGTTTATAAATAGCTATACGGTAAACGTTTTTCTTAACGCTTGTGCAGTGTTCATTACACGGTTAATACGGCCTGTAAACAATAACAACGGATGCCTAGATGCACGTAACATGTACAATAGATTCGCGCTCGTCAACACGGAGACCACTGCATACTGTGGCGAATGGCTAAGAATCGCTCCTTATGTTAATACCTACATTTAATTAAAACAGCTATTGTGGTCCCACTGCTGGGTACCTGTAACTTTGGTACTGAACCCTTTTTTTAAATTATGTTTACCGTATCTTCGAGTCGTGTTTTTCGTGATACCGTGACAGCATAATATACATAACAACGAAAATATTCGGTTAATGCCAATTTGGGAGATGGCATAGATTCATAGAGCGACACGGTTGGCGCGTCGGTGGTGGTGCGTCACGTGTGTGCTCTTGTTACTGAAGTCCTGGCGCTATACGGAAGGGGGGAGGGGGGGGGTATCCATGAATGGCGATGTCGACTTAGTTGCACATGACTTACTCACAGAGTGCACTGACTCACTGGACCCGCTCCTAAATTGTGGAGATGATCTAATTTTATTTGTTGTCCTGTAATAATTTGATCCGAATTCGTAGACAGGTATCATAATTTACTGCTGGCAGTAACTGAATTACCAAATAAACTTTCCTTAAGATTCGAAATCTTATCTGCAAATGTTGCAGTATCGGTACCTACCAATGATCTGTCTTCAAAGTCGATTACTCATATTTTATTGATTACTGCGTTACAATGACACTTCCTTTCGCTTAATGTTATCGCGCCGATAAGGAGCTGATTACATTTTAATAAGTTCTATGGTTCGAGTGCTGTCAAACAAGATATTGAAGTTGTTATTTCATAAGTCAAACACATTGCTAGGTATATGTATTTCATGTCTATTTGTATTTATACATTTCAAAGAATAATGCTAGATGTGTAAGAAACCGCACGGTTACGTGTAGCAATCATTTAAATGTTACAGTATTTTAGAGAATAAAGTAAATTACATATTAGCGGCAGTAGGGCAGAGAAGATGGGCGGCTGCAATGTATTTCACAACAGAAGACCCAGTCTGTGCAATGGGACATACAGTCATACTCATGAGATATAAAACGGCCCAGTCTGGAAAACAACGCTTTGCATTGAAGAAGACACCGACGTTTATGAGTGTCGGGTCATTTGTTCGGATTGGATCTTCTGTGCACAGCGCGTGGTGCGGGCGGTGCCGTGAAGGCTGGTGGTGTTGCTGCACGCGCTGCGGCGGGTGCCGGCCGTCGCGTTACGATTTATGACTTTGTTCTATTCCATGCGCTGCACACTAGGAACGCATGTTTTGCGTTCAGTCAAACATAGTTTACCTATAATAATTATTATCACGAGGTGTTTATGAGATTTCTCTTGCGTCCAGTTTCTGGTCTAAGATGTGCGAGTCATCCGTAACCATGGCTCACTAAGGGCAAATCTGAGTCTAAAAAAAATGGAATATATGGTTTAGACCACAGAGCTTGCAGAACTGTTCCTAAAATACTGTAATATTGGTAGCATTATTTGTTTGTATAGGTATAGGTAATAGACGAGTGTGGGGATTCTAAGTAACATATTCAGTGACCGCAATAAAAAAATCCTCGAATTTTTACGCAAAAGAGTGTTATTATAGTAACATGACTGCCTCGTTGGTCTAGTGGTCGCAAACGCGACTGCTGTGCACGAGGTCTTGGGTTCGATTCCCAGGTCGGGCAAAGTGTTATTGGGTTTTCCCATCAGGAATTTCTCAGTAGCAGCCTCGGAGTCTGGATTTGTGCCCGGTTGATGGCAATAGGCTCGCCACCTATTACATGAGACTAAAAAAAAAAAAAAAAAAAACATAACTGGCGAAATGTGGGTGAACTAATGGGTACACCTCTGCCTAACCCTCCGGGGATTACAGGCGTGATGTTATGTATGTATAGTAACATCAACACGGCAAACGTGCATAGCATGACTGGCTAAGTCTGTTTCAAAGTTCTTTTTTTAGATTGTAGATTGGCAACCCATCCCAGCGGCTCACCTGCCTACAGTGATACCTAGTCGTTCACCATTCATTTAAGTGATTTTTTGTACCTATATTTTCATTGCCAAACTTAACATTTATTGACTTTTTAAAAAAACCTTCAAAAATATTAAAATCTCACATCATAAAGATTATTCGGCAAAAACGCACTTATCAGTTATCACTAGACAATACACGCCTCAGTGGTCGTGCACACAAAGCGGGTATCGCCGCCCTATCTGATAGTGTGCCAGTAATCGACGCATGATTTTGTTCTACAATTACCTACAACAGTAATTAAAGAGCCGTTAACTAGCCAAGGACGGATTTCATAGCACTGGTTCCTGTTGTTATTGCGCAGGTGATCGCTATTACGCTGCTCGTTATTACAATAACTAATAGGTATATAACTCAGTCGACACAAAACAAATAATAAATGCGCTTCGTGGTGCGAGACAGCGCTTGGCACGTGCCTTACTACTAACAAAATAGCTTGAAGTTTTTGAAAGTTTGTTTACGTTGTTTATCTGGTTCCGCCGTCCTCACTTTAGCCTCAGTTGGTCTATTGACAGCCGCCTTCTGCTAAGAACAAAAAGCGACCTTGTACTTGTACCTAAGTGCGGAATGGCATGAGCGGCCTTCCACCACGTTGTTGTGATTGAGAATTAATGTTATTTAAATATTAACGTACTGCCTTCAGTTTGCCATTCGCCATTAGCAGTCATAAAGTTGTAATACATTATTATAACACATTCACATAAATCATATTATGTTTATTTTAACACCTGTCATGGTTATACTAAAAGTAATACAAATTATAATAATGTTTAGTTAATACCTCACCGCGGTATAACACACAAAGTGGTCGTACAAGCTTAACTTTTTCTGGCATTGAACAATGAACACGGCATGAGCTCGTCGTTTGCACAGTTCTGTAATAGCACACATACACGTGTAAACATTGCGACGTTTCCTCAACCAGCGAGGGTTACGTAACGATATGACAATGTACTGGGCTCTAGCTCGGCGAGTGAGGTGAGCGGGTCAATGGGTCACCAGTCACTATCAGCGCGCGTGCGGAGGACGAGCAGGCTGCTGTCGGTGCGCACTTGAACCTGACACCTGGCACTCAGTCACTACGTTGCCCACTGATCGAAACAAGATGGGACTAAAGCTGTCCGTCTGGCGCCCCGCTCACAGCGGGCACGTGGCTGCAGATGTTTACTCTTTAAATCATGCCGGGATGGCCATCAGGTCTCCGCATAGCAACTCTTTTCGCTCTATTCCCGTAGGTTCGTTTTTGCTGAAATAGCATTCGTTTTCGTTTCGACTGAGAGAGAGTGCTACGACCTGCGACACTGCTACCGAAGCTGCACTGGCCAGGAAGGATCAGAAGGATACTGTTATTTCAGACGCTTCCAGAAATTCGTAAAGTTTGCCATAGGCAAAGTTTCCTAGCATTGTTCATTACATCGTGTAACGTGTACGTTGTCATATTACTGACTAGCTTACTTCATCTGCATCAAAGTTGATATAATTATCCCACGGAATCATTTTTTCCGGGATAAAAAGTAGCCTACGTTTGCGCTATTTCAGACTCAGACTAATCTATGTCTGTGCCTTTCATCCAGGTTCGTTCAGCCGTGCTGGTCTGTTTGAGAAACAAACATCCATCCAAAATCGCATTTATAATGGCAGTAAGATTACTGTTTGCCCTAACGCTGGCGGCCTGCTCTTATCAGTTAATGACCGCGATACACTATTTATTATGGTTTAGGTAGCGATTGCACTGCGTTTACGTATGGATATAATAATTGTATTGTTCTCTCACTTGAGCTAGGACAGGCAGAGTGCAGGACACGTTTTGGCCGCGTCTGTTTTTCATTTTTATATTTGTCACTAGCACTCACACTTCCCTCTTAGTCCAAGCAAATATTGAAACAATCTCATTACAACACGCAAGACGTGTGGTTTATGATGACACAACGAGTGCAGAATAATACATCTGTGATCTAATGCGTTCATCACGATACGCGATGTCTGGTGATAATAATATTAAAAATGTTGTATACAAAAATAGTCCTAGTGTTACTGTACACATTGTGCACACACTCGCGCCGTGGTGTACACCATGCAGCATGCAGTTGACGAGCATGACCAGGTAGCTGTCATCAACGAGTAGCGCTAAGGTGTGCGTGCCTGACTCACCGCATTCACACGCACCACTACCTACACCGCGCTAATCTGAAACTGTCTGTCGCTTGCTATAAATAATGTTGCACATAACATCGCACCTGTAATCCCCGAAGGGTTAGGCAGAGGTGTACCCATTAGTACACCCACATTTCGCCAGTTATGTTTTTAGTCCCATGTAATAGGGGGCGAGCCTATTGCCATCAACCGGGCACAAATCCAGACTCTGAGGCTGCTACTGAGAAATTCCTGATGGAAAAACCCAATAACACTTTGCCCGACCTGGGAATCGCACCCAAGACCTCACGCACAGCAGTCAATAATCTGAAACTGACAGTCGCTTGCTATAAATAATGTTGCACATTAACTAATTATACATTTTTAATCATATTTTAGTGGCGTCCTTACCTTTAAATCAGATAGATAGGCACTAGAATCACATCAGCTAGTGGAGTCCACTCGTGTAGTCGTGCGCAAAGGCGCGAGATACCCGGGGCGGTGCTACACTAAGTACTATGCTGAGTTGGACCGATTTAAAATATACCTTATTTGGAGTACATAGGTCACAAAATCTCAAAATTGACGAGGTTGTGGGTTGGAACATTTTTGCTTAAATCGGTCCAGTTGAAGGCGCATTGTGACTGGCTATGGTTGGAAAGACAATGTTGACATCCCTATATTGGATATAATTATTTGTTGGCATGTTCATCGATAACCTGCTGGCCATACTGTGAATACGAATACACATTATTATCTGCTGGAGCGAGTTCAATCATAGGAACAGTACATTATTAAGTGAACCATAGACACAAAGTTAAAGAAATAATTCGATTTTCCATCGAGGTCAGCATTCTGCGCAACGGAGCCTGTAGGTACGACCCAACCAGTCTAACAAAATAACAGATAATAATAATAGCACAAAAACTAACTTAAATGTCGAATATCCCCATGGGAATAGTAAATTTATTAAGTCGTGGACGCGCGACATAACGTCACCGCACCTGCCTAAACGTTCGGCCTTCGAGCTCCGTCCTATCCCAGCCGCTAGCCAGGCAGAACAAGTGCTAGCTACCGCCTGTTGAACAAAGCGCCACTCTGCTGCGGCACCTGGCTACTGGCTGCACTCTGCCTTCAAAATGAAAAGTGCAGTTTTGTATCCTTCTTAAATTTCAGAAGGTTGTCTTAATACTTAATATGATATGAATAATCAAATTTCAAAATTGAGTCAATAATAAATAAAAACTTGTTTTTTTTGTGTCTTCTCTGTTGGTTAGTACCTATTTCAGAATACACCTCTATCAAAAATATAATAGCCCGTTGCGATTGCGGTAGACAGTGTCGCACTATTATATGTTTAACACTGTGTGCGTGCGGGTTCGTCGCCTCGTCTGCCTCAACCCAGCGGACAGGTGGCCCGCGAGGCTGACTGTGATTGTTGACATTTTGAACTTAGAGCTCACAAAGTCAAAGTCAAATCATTTATTTCAATTAGGCCATTATAAGGCACTTTTGAACGTGATATACAAGAAGAAAAAAAGAAAAAAATAATCTAGGTAGTTGCCCCTTCCAAAAGGTAGTTTTGTATGGAGAAGAAAGAATGGGCAAAAAACTCCATACCTACGTACTCTTTTAAAATCAATGTTTACAGTAGGTATTTGTATACAGAATCATACACGACAGGGAGACACGTGAAAGCAATGTATGTATTATATAAAAACTACTAAATCATAATAATTAAAATGTATAACAAATTAAGAATTTAAAGGTTAAAATATGTTCAAATAATATACAGTTGGCGGCTGACCATTCGTTTGGTGTGAACGCGGCCTTTATCTTTTATTGATTCGTGTTGAGACTCACTACCATAGTTGACCCCTTTAGGCATATAAGTTATCTTTTTGACGTAGATGCACAACTTCAGCTTGTATACTTTGAAGATGTTCTTGGAGAGCGGTTATGACTGTGCGTGCTAATAAATAGGCGTGCGAATTGAATGTGCTCCGGAAACTGGCAATAGAAACCCGGGGAATAGTCCCTCGCGCCACGTCCGGCGTCGCTGGGCCGAGGGCTCGCCCTAAACTCGACGCTATTCACTTTAATTTCCTCTTCGTATCAAATGATATCCAGCGAGGGTTCATGAGCGCTTTGAATGTCCACTCAAATATATGTGCATTATTGGGGTCAGTCTGAGTGCATTGCCCTTTTTTTATGATTCAGAACAAAAACATGATTGCAATAATAGATGGAACATACACGTGCATACACTTTCGGCTTCGTCAAGTATTGACTTTTACACCCGTTGTATTAAATAAATAGAGAGCACTCCTGAGACAGTAACTCATTCTGTTGAGTTTTTTGGTCGAATTTCAGCAGAAAATAAAGAACACATTCATGGGTTATATATTAGCTATGTAGAATGTACCTACCGCACGAACCGCTTTACGACAACTATTTGAGGGACTAGGCCTCCGTAACCTTTGTTTTGTTACCAATAAAACAAATCATTAGTGCTAGCAGTGTGACTGTAACGCCCAATGATTTGATTCAACTATGCGACCATTTCCGTCGCACACAACTGAACCGCTAATCATGATCGTCGCTTCATTTGAACTGACTGAAGGATTCATACTGTGGAAGTTAATGTAACGCAAGTTGTCTCACCGTGACCGGTTTGACTAAACTTATCGTAGCAAACTGCTAGAGGGAATCTCTGCAAGTTAACAACAACACGTTAACCCGTTCTTCATTGTCTGTTTTCTCGAAGTATTAGAGATGGAACGTGTTCCTGTCGTGCACAGGTCGGAGTTGCAGACTTAAGGTAGCCTTTCGAACTGAGCGTCACAAACGCAGCGTCTAATAGCGTCACCAACATCGCACTACAACAGCGGCACTGTGACGTCACTGACGCCGCGACAGTGACGTCACAGTGCCGCTGTGTTCAGTTCGAAAGGTAGTGACGCTCAGTTCGAAAGGCTACCTTAAGGAAGGATTGGTCAGCTTTCTTATAATAATGTTGTTTGTCTCCAGCGTCGGCAAGTTGAACCTGGTGGACCTAGCGGGCAGCGAGCGACAGCGCAAGACTGGCGCGTCGGCCGAGCGTCTGCGAGAGGCCTCGCGCATCAACCAAGCGCTCTCCTCGCTCGGCAACGTCATCTCGGCACTCGCGGAGAACAGTCCACATGTGCCCTACAGGTGCCTGAGATACTTATTCTCATACTTCACTCGCGCTGGAGCACTTTCTCGTTCAAATGGCGGAAAACATCCAACCAGTTCGAGTTTCAATAAATCGGATCTGTGAGTAAGACAACTTTAATTCATAATAGTTGAATAGTGGTGTGTATACCGTTGCAGAGACTCGAAGCTCACGCGCATCCTGCAGGACTCGCTGGGCGGCAACAGCAAGACCATCATGATCGCGAACATCGGGCCCGCGTCCTACAACTACGACGAGACCATCACCACGCTGCGGTACGCGCACAGGGCTAAAGGTAACACACTGCTCACACACCTGCAACAAACGAATGACACGATTTCAAGATATTACCACTCATGTTATTCAACTTGTCGCACAATGCGGGGCTATTTAGAACTACTCTTTATTGGTCCCTATTCTTAGCGGTACCTTTAAATAAATGTCTTCGAACTTGCATTTTCAGTCGTTCCGCCCGTTCAACTAGTGTGGGTAGCAATGTTTGAGAAATAATATTTTTCGGGGTAATGTTATATTTTAGCCGCTCGCTATTTTTTCACGAGTAGATTAAGTGGTACTTATCATGTTGGTGTTATTGTACAGCGATAAAGAACAAGCCGGTCCGCAACGAGGACCCGAAGGACGCCAAGCTGCGCGAGTACCAGGCGGAGATCGAGCGCCTGCGCGCGCTCATCCAGCGCCGCGCGCTCGAGCGCAAGCCGCGCCGCGTCGCGCGCGTCCGCCCTGCTCGCGACTCCGGCGCCAACTGTGACTATCACTTTGTTTTCCATTGATTATCCACTTTTCCTCCTAGTATTCTCGCTACCACAGGTTCACCTTCTGTATGATATTTAAGTAAAACATAGTTTAGAAGTTTTCTAAAATTTATCTATTTAAAAATTTCATTAAAAGTACTTACACAAAAAAAAAAAAAATTTTGCGCTCATTCATATTCTTTGGTTGCAGCCGAAGAGGAGACAGTCAGTATCGAAAACGAAAACATACTGGCCGAGTCTACCATAGAGCAGGAGAAGAAGCAGATGGAAGAGTTGGAGCACCAGATCCTCGCCCTAGAGGAGCGTCTGGTGCAGGGCGGGGGCGGCAAGGATCTCATCAACAACCTGAATGAGACGCAGCTCATCCTGGAGCAGAGGCACTGCGAGATCACCGAGAGGAAGAAGCGGGAGGTGGAGATGCAGCAAAAGATAGAGCTGGAGGAGGAGACCACCGCCATCGTCACCAACACCTTCACCACGCTGCAGCAGGAGGTGGACCACAAGACGCAGAGGTACACTCATACGTGTCTGTTTATCTCTCGAATGGAGGAGCGCCGGCGCCGGCTCTTCGGGGGCTCAATAATAATCCGTCATTATTTCAGATTAAAGAAATGCTTATCGAAGTACGCGTGCCTGCGCGAGGAGATGGTGGAGCAGCGCGAGGCGCACGACGGCGAGCGCCGCGAGCACGAGGCGCTGCAGGCCGCGCTCATCGCCGAGCTGCGGCGCCGCCTGCTCGTGGCCGACAGCTTCGTGCCCGACGCCGGCCGCCCCGCCGTGCTGCGCGCGCGCTACAACGAGGACACCGACACGTGGGAGCTGCGCGAGCACGCGGGCGCCGAGCCCGTGCCGCGCCCCGCCCGCGCGCGCGCGCCCCGCCCCGCGCGCGCGCCGCGCCACCGCGCCGAGAACGTGCTGGACCTGGCGCCGCTGCCGCTGCCCGCCACCACGCGCGCCTACGTGCGCGACCAGCACGCCACGGTACGCCGCGCTCCCCCGCGCTACCCGCTGCCAGGCGCCGCCTGCTCAGTGAAGATCCCTTGACATCTCCTTTGTATGTTCCAGAGCGTATCCACACCGACGAAGAAGGAGCCGGACATGGAGACGGCTCGCGTGCCGCGCAAGTCTGCGCGCGCGGCGCGGCCCAGCACCGCGCACCAGCGCCTGGGCACGGCGGGCGTGCGGTAGGGGGGGGGAGCAGGGCCGCGCCGGCGCCGAGCCGCGGTAGCGCCACTGCGATGCCGAGGACTTCCCTGATTCGTCCGTTCCGGTCGCGTCCGCCGACTCCACGGAAATGCGTGATAAAAACATTTCTCGTGCGAGCGCGACGCGCACCCGCGATGCCCCCGCTCTTGTTGTAGGTTTTATACTATTCGATCGATCGAGCGCCGGAAGCTTGTGACGCTCGGCGCGGCCTCGTGCCCGCCGTGTGCGCGAGCCGAGGCGTGCCACTCCCGCGCCACGCGTCCCCAGTGTGGCGCCACAGTTGCGCGGCGTAATGTAAGCTAGACGTAGTCACAAATTCCAGTCGCGAGACGCCGGAGCACGTCGCCGGCGACGCGAGCGTCATCATGATCTCACTTATCTTAATTCCCAGCATATAAAAAGGCAAAGACCCTTTTGTACATTAATATAAATACGTATGTATAAGTCGTAGCCACGACCTGGTAGCGAGTCGGTCGCACGCGCGATGCTCGGCGATCGATCGCTACTTCACTGAGCTCATATTTGTTTAGGTTGTTGTTTGTTTTATAAGATTTTATTTTACCATTGTTGTACCTTTGTTTTTGTAAAATTTTATTTTGTGCCTCGATACCAACACACGTGTTTGAGCTAGTGATATTAGATAGTTTACAAAGATTATGTATTAAATTCTACTGTGAAATAAATTGCAATGTAAGTAGAGTGCGGCGTGTGACGTCACGCGGCACTCGGCGATGTGATGAAGCAATGTATGTTCAAATGTGTTACCAAAGATGAAGCTGACCATGCCGTGTCGTCAGCGGCCGAGGCGTCGGCGGGCTCCAGGGCTCCACGCCCGTGATCTTGTTCCTTTACGTGTAACATTTCATTTGTGGTATGTTAATGTAATTTCTAAACCGTTTCTAGTCAATGATGATGAATTATATTCTTGTATACAAATATTGTAAATAATAATAATAATGGTATTTTATGTATTTAAAAAGTATCCATAATACGGAGTATGAACTAGTGTAGGTAGGTTGCTAATTAGCGCACAATACTTTTTGAATACCGTCTGGAACTATTGTCATTATCATGATTATGTGCGACCCACGGTCGTGGCCCGGTGACGGCTCAGCGCGAGCCAGGGTAGCCCCGCGCGAGCCGGGGTGGGCCCGCGCGAGCCAGGGTAACCCCGCGCGAGCCGGGGTGGGCCCGCGCGAGCCAGGGTAGCCCCGCGCGAGCCGGGGTGGGCCCGCGCGAGCCAGGGTAGCCCCACGCGAACCGGGGTGGGCACGCGCGAGCCAGGGTAGCCCCGCGCGAGCCGGGGTGAGCCCGCGCGAGCCGGGGTGGGCCCGCGCGAGCCAGGGTAGCCCCGCGCGAGCCGGGGTGGGCACGCGCGAGCCAGGGTAGCCCCGCGCGAGCCGGGGTGGGCACGCGCGAGCCAGGGTAGCCCCGCGCGTACCGGGGTGGACCCGCGCGAGCCAGGGTAGCCCCGCGCGAGCCGGGGTGGGCCCGTACGAGCGAGTGGCGCGGCTCTCGCACGATACGTTTACTTACACACTACTTACTTGCATTTTGTTAAATATTTTTTGAAATGTGAAGTAGTTGTATATTAAGTGATCGTTAGTTGTTTTTTTTTAATGTATTCATTGTATTGGCTTTTTATTTAAGGAATTTAAATTATGAATGGAGAGGATCATGTTTTGTGATATATAATTTGGTAACTGCTAGTCAGTCGTGCCGCGGACACGCTTATACTCACTAATAAAATAATTTGTCATTATCAAATAAAAAATTACAAATTAAATATGTGTTACTTTCTTTTGACCTGATGCTTGCCGACCATTTTGAAACAACATCGTGATGTTTTTAAAAAAATGACATATGGAAAACTAGAGACAGCTAGGATTAGATGTTAAACAAAAACAATAGGGAGGGACTATTTACTTTTTGCGAAATGTGACTCGCTGGGACGCACGTAGATTTATACACTGCATGGACGTAGTATACACAAATACAGTAGTACGGTCCAAGTTTAGTCAAGCAAGCGCTATACAGAGATTGATAGAGCAAGATATAAAGCTTTTTCGTACTTTATTGTCTCGCCAGGGTAGTTAGGGGAGAGACATACAGGGTACAAAGCATAAGTTGGTGGACCTGCCCGGGGCTGACTGCCCGATCAATTTGACGATTTGGTTGGCGGTGGCTGAGCCGCTGAGTCACTATCAGCTGCGAACATGAAACGAACCTTACATGCAACATGAGCTTTTTACTTTTTAAATCATTAAATGTTCTTCTTTTGTGCTAGTTCAGCTTTCCTTATAATAAAGCTATCCTAACTAATATTATAAATGCGAAAGTAAGTTTGTTTGTTTGTTTGTTACCATTTTACGCCTAAGCCACTGAACCGATCATCCTGAAATTTTGCATATACATTGCCAGGCGTACAGGAACGAACATAGGGTACCTTTCATCCCGAAAAAAAATCACAATAACCTTCTTATGATGATAGATGGCGCCACATGTCTTTCGAATCATGTTCGAATTTTAAATTTAAGTATCTAATACATTTTGTGAGTTTTGAGTGTCGATGGACCAGCTACAACTAGGGTGTCATGAAATTTTACAACCAATTAACGATTACCCAAGAAAAAAAAGTACTAGGGTGTCATAAAAAAGGTATATCTATATGGCAGTAGAATTAGTCAGAGTGGAAAGATCAACATTCTGGGTTTATCAAAAAAAGTACTAAGGTGTCAGAAAATGAATGGGTTCACTCATGCACGCAAGCAGAGTAGGTACAACCCGAATTGATTGGCAAATTCTAAATTAACGTGAGCGAAGCCGCGGGCGAAAGCTAGTATCACATAAGTACGAGCATTTGCTGTAAAGTTTTAGTTATATATCTGCGGATTTTACTTATTCTTGTCAATAAAGGACGTTATTCAGTTTCTTTACAAATTAAAGTGTATGAAATGTGAATAAAAACTCGCACTAGACTAGACGCTTTAGATTTCCTTTTTACAATTTTAAGCAACTATTTTCCTCCAGATACGAGTTCACATCAGACGGCAAGCGCGCCAAGCTCCGTGAACTAGGACTCCGCTTCACGCTCAAGCTAATATCGTTACAGCAAGGCACCTTCGACTCCAAGAGTGAAGACTTCGAGTGGATCATCGCCGGCAGGAGGCACCAGCTGGAGACCTCCAGGAGGAAGTTCTTCTTATAGTATGTTAATTATGTGTAAAACAAATAAAGTATTTTTTAAGAGCAACCATATTTTATTTTATAATGTTTAATTCAATCTGTATAGCGGGTGGAAACCTTCTGGTACTGGTTAGTCCTGGTCCTTTCTTGGAATTCATCTTTACTCCATACCAAATTTCATCAAAATCTGTTCAGTGATTTAGTCATGAAAGCGTAACAAACAGACAGACGAGAGTTACTTTCACATTTATAACATTAAGTATGAATTTATTTATTCGAAAGGATTATGTAGGTACTACAATATTATATTGACTACTTTACGTTTATTAAAATAAGACAAAAATTGAGAGAAATAATCTTGAACTAAAATATTTTCCCACTGTTCACTGAAAATAACGAAGTCATAATTCTAAAATATCACGTAAAATAAACGTAACTACCAGGGACGCATAAAACATTAGAAGTTGACAACTCTTCAAAAGAGTGAAGAGTGCAGCATCAAGCGTGAGTGAGACAACAATATTCAAATTGTGAGCAAGCAGCAAAGTGCATGTGCAAATATATCACCGTCTCACTCTGACGTCGTGGTGCTACAGATGCGAAAGAATGAGATAGCAATAGTTTACGCAAACGCTTTCAGTGCGCTTACGCAATTCTTGTCGTGTCGTACAGTTAAGGACGGAGGTTAACCGCCTGTGATATCTGCGCGCCTGGTACCCTCTGATTACGACCACGGGAATAGTGGTCTCATTTTTACCAGAATTCGAAAGGTTCTCACAGCCAGAACATTTTTCTAACCTTCCGACATTTCTGAACAGAATTGGAAGATTGTTATTTTCAAAAGTATCCTAACTAATATCCTAACTAATATTATAAATGCGAAAGTAGGTTTGTTTGTTTGTTTGTTACCATTTTACGCCTAAGCCACTGAACCGATCATCCTGAAATTTTGCATATACGTTGCCAGGTGTACAGGAACAAACATAGGGTACCTTTAATCCCGAATAAACGACTGTTTCCGAGGAAAATCACAATAACGTTCTTATGATCATAGATGGCGCCACGTGTCGTTTCGAATCATGATTTTATAACTAAATAATTGAAATGACAGGACATGGGTAATTTTTTCCGAGACTTTATCTGTGTCCGCGATAACCGAAATTTACGCGGACGAAGTCGCGGGCAACAGCTAGTAGGTATATAAAAAAAAAATTAACCCAATCCTGTATGTAGAATTTTCACTTAATTATTTTGTACAAAAAATAAATAATTTTCCAAAAAATATTATTGGGTAATGAGACTTCTGAACGAAAGTGTTGGACCGTCTATGAGTTTCTGAACAAACAACTAGTGATGTGCGCATACGATAAATCATCTAAAACGATATGTTAACTATTCTTCCAAAATAAGATTATGAACCTAATAGTTGTTTTTGTTATAATTTAAGAAAAACATTTTAATATCAAGCCATAATATATTGTCCCTTTCAATTTTAAAGACCTTCGTAAAAAAATCATGAAATTGTTGTTCACGAGAAATGATTTTATCTCTTATTTCATCATGCGCCAGCATTTGCTATTTATGCTAATATATATTTTTAAGATATTTTTAGAGTCGTTATTAGAGGTTCTCATAATAACAGAACTTGAATTATTAAAGCGATTATTGTAATGTTCGAAGATATGCATATTTTATTTAATAAACTAATTTTTGTACTATTACATGTTTCTACACTTTAAAACTTAATATTTATTATTTAAGGAAAACAGGTATTTTTAGTCTATAGGTATTTAAAAAAGGCAACCGTTTCTGACTGGCTGAACTATCAACACACAGCTCAGAACACTGAAAGGACTGCGCTGTTTGGCACGCAGATAGTTATTATGACGTAGCATGCGCATGCGCATGCGCACCTCATAGCGAGTGAGATGGACTTAATCTGTTGTTCTCTGAGTGAATTCACAAGGATTGCTTTATTTGTCATTAGTTATACGTTACAGTGAAGTTAGAATAAGTTAAGGCGCATTTACCGCATTGGGATGTCATGTAATGGTATCTGTAAATAATTATGAAAGGATTCTCCAAAATTCACCTCCTAAAGGGGTGTAACGGGGGTCCAAAGTGTGTATGAAAAAATAAAATAAGATCGCCAATAATCGTTATTTACGTAGACAAGGTCGAGGGCAAAAGCTAGTTTTTAATAAAGCGAAATTATCAAAAACACTTTAATTAAGTTTATTTTTTTATATTCGTCAGATATACAAAATAAAAATATGTATTGGCAAATTATTTCAATGGAGAAGATTTCGATAAAACAAGTCATCAACCGTCTTTCTGATTATCGACTTTTTTGAATCTGTCTCTGCTCAGTGGTACAACACTAATCTTTTAACCGTCGATTTTATTCAAACGTTTGTTGGCTTTGTTTCGGTAGCTAAAATGTGAAATTCAATAAAAACCTAAAATATAATAAATAAAATGGCGGAAAAATTAAAGGACTATCAAGTTATAGACGTTTTCTGCGGCGGTACGTTCTACAAAGTGAGACACAAGGTCACCAACAACATATTTGCGTGGAAGGCGTACGATTGCTCCGCGTTCACTAACGAACAAATACAAAACGTCGTTAACGAAGTGAAAACAATAAGTAAAGTGACATCGAAGACCTTATTGCGATACTACGACACCATTTTTCACACCCCGTCAAAAACGTTGTACTTTGTCCTTGAGTACAATTCGTGGCGAAGCGTGCAGGAATTAATCGAAGTGTGCAAGGCCACTAACAAGTTCATAGCGGAGAGCTTCATCTGGCACCTGCTGCACAAGCTGGCACGAGTCTGTAAAGCTGTGGAAGATCTGCACGTGGTCGTTGTACAAAAATGCATAACACCAGGGTCAATATTCGTGGGCGAGAGTGGCGAGTTGCGCATCAATTGTTTCGAGCTGACAACGACGGCGGGCTCCGTGAACGTGATGCGACAGATCGCAGAGGTGATCCATACGCTTTGCTACCGCCCTGGCGCCTCCGACGACAAGATCAGAGAGTTTCACTACAGTGACGACCTTCGAGATATCGTCAGCTTCCTGATGGACGATAGGAATGCCAACATGCGCCCCGATGTCGTCCTGTACCACCCCACAGTTCTCATGAACATGGAAGCTAAAACAGAGTCAAAATGTTTGAAAGAGATCCTCATCTCGGTTGAGCAATCATACTTAACATCAGAGGTGAACAAATGTGACTCAGAGAAGGCGGTGGAACTGTGCAGAGCTATCGAGCCTCTCCCTAGGACACTGTTTAACATTGGAGACAGTCCTATATACTGCAACATCAGTCCAAAAAGGAAAACAAACGTAGAGGTTGAAAACTCAAGCTCGCCACAGAGCCCTCTATCTCCCACACTGGCTGCACTTGCTCTGGAGCTGCCTGGCTTTGTGCCTCGAAGCAGGAAACCTTTCTCTGAGACAATAGCCAAATTCAACTGTCCCCAACAAGTGTCAGAGGAAACTCTGAGCCAGCAATGGATGTCGCGCCTCGTGGCGTTGCGCCACCGCGAGGAGTCGCTCAACAAGAGGGAGAGAGATCTCATTGCCAAGGAAATAGTGAACAGTCCATGCACCAAGATCATACCACTCAATGGCTCCCCGGAATTAGCCTGTCAGGCTGAAAGCAATGGCATAACTCTTCCTCCTATGATGACACAGGCTAAGGACGACAGACGCGACTGGCTGTCGCGGAGGAGGCGCCCGCGCAGCGGCTCCGTGCGTTCCCGGGCCCGCAGGAAGAGCTACGCGTACGAGGACCTCGATAGCTCGCTGTCGGCGGATACGGGCGACGGCAGCATCATCATCACGGCCACCAAGTTCACCGCCGACAACATGCCGCGCCGGAACATCTTCCCGGACGTCTCCACCAAGAAGGTACACTTCACAACAAGTAATCCATTCACAGAGAGTGATGACAGTGTTACTTTGACATTCTATGAGCTGGACAATGTGGATGCTGGAGGATGTCAAGTGCAGGAGGCTCTGGCTAAAGACATCAACACATTTAAATACTTGGATCTGAAAAAGTCCCCTTCTGAAAAGAGAGCGTCCACTCAGTGGTGTCACTCATCTCCTTCCAAACAAGCTAAAACATCCAAGAATATATTTGGTGACATCACAAACCACAGCAGTATGAGGAAAACTCCTTCCAAAACGAGCCTCACTTCAAGAGGCTCCAACACCTCTCGTCAGTCCATGTTCTCGTGCAGGAGTCACTGGAGCATGGAGTCCAGCAGCACTAAGCTGAGTGAGGGCAGCATCTCTGAGAGGACCCGCTCTGCCATGAGGCAGGGCCTGCCACACACTCCTGCCGTGCCTGATGTCAAGAAGTCTAAGAGTCGCAAGTCTCTGCTGAACTTCAAAACTCCTTTCAAGTTTATGACGGCAACTAGGATATAGTTTAACAATCTATGTAACTTTATATTTGTATAGAATTGTGATTGTAAATTTGATCTCTTTTGAAAACATTTTGAAAAATGATTACTAAATTCTTTTAATTAGGAACATTAGTGTCAAACCTATTGATTATATTATTATAATGGTTGTGGTTTTCTATCTATAAGACAACATTAGTTAAGGAGTAAGTGTTAAACTTCCATTATCTGTAGCATCTCATAGAATACTTGTAAGTTGTAAGAACCAGATATTTCTATTTGACATTTAAATTGTACAAAAAGAAATGAAATACGGACATCAACCCACCCTAACCTTAGAATAGTGAAATTATATAAAAGATTATTTTTAAATATGAACATTTTATAATTCAAATTATATTATCAAATGTACCTATAGTTTATATTGGTGTGTGTCTTTGACACTTTTTATTGTGTATTCTGTAAATAGGTTTTTTACTTTATATTGTTTTGCCATATTTTATTAAAAGACATTAATTATAAAGCCTACATATAAAATCTTTTATACTAAATTGACTTATTTACATTTATTTAAAAAAAAAAATCTAACATACAGTCAATGAACAAGTTTTGTGATTTACTGAACTTTAGTCTTTCGTCTTCCAGTTTGTAACAAAATAGTTTTATATTGTAATAAGTATTGTTAAAATAGAATAACTATAAAATAATAAGTGTGTAGGAGTGTAAAGCACCTTAGTAACTGGGTTGCCATAATTCACTGGATTAGTTTATAATGAATGCATCTCATCCTCGAGGTGAGTACGCTAGATAGATTAGGGTATAACAAATAAGTATAAATAAACGTAAGAAGCTCATGTAGTGTTTTATTTTATAATCACACTGGTTATCACTGCACACTCTGTTATCATCAGCATCACTCGTTGCCCCGCTGTGTTCCTTGGAGGTGTTCCATCATTTTTTTTTGTTGAGTGCCTTGTCTGCTCCTTCCACAAACTTCTTGGGCAAGCCATACTTCTCTATAAGTAGTTTCGCAATGAAGTAAGTCTGAAGAAAAAAAAAAAAAATCTAAAAGAACTTTTGTAACTAGGCCAACTTATGAAAATATTGGATCTAATTAGATAAAATAAGCTTCTTATTAATACTATGTAGGTTAAGGGGAAACTCAACAAAACTATTTTAGGCTATTGTCCTTCAGAGAGGAAAATAAGGACATGACCCACTCGAGTTCTATGACCTTTCAAAGCCTGCAAAGCCTTTGTGCATGCACAAAAGGTTCTTGGGCAAAAAAAAAAAAACAAATGTAAACTTTTTTTTTACGGATCATGTTGGTTGAATGAAGTTTTTAAATTTTATATGACAAGTGTGAATTGAATAAATATTTAAAAAAGTCAAACATACAGGATTGTATTTGAACTCTCTTGTGACGCCGCTTTTAGAGTCACAAGGAATTTACACATATACACACGGCTGCTAAATATTTTGTGAATAATTAGAGTTAAAATGACTTGGTTCGCGAGGTTGTCGACATTAGGGATTTGAGTAAAGCAATTATTATGCTGATAGTAGTGACGGCCACGAGCCACGACCGTTCCATAAGGAGGCTCTCATTGGACTTATGTTTGTAAGACAGTTATGTAACAGTGGCGAGCATATTGACAAGCGGGCACATGCCTGAACTGTGGGGATGCTCAGCAGACCCACCACAGCGTGTATGCAGTCCACATACCGGTGTAATGATGCCGGTGATAAAGCGCGGTGGTTACCTGGTCTCCCTGCACCATGAGCTGGTCAGCCTTGGCTCCCGGTGAGCGCGTGACGCCGCAGGAGGCCGCCACGCCCGTCTGACACACGTGGCTCAGCGCCGGCAGACTGAAGCCGAACTGCTCCAGATTTGATACTAGCGTCACCTGGTGGTGGCAGGTTAGTGTTTTGTATGATTCAACAATTTAGTCGAGTCGATATTCAACTAGCCCCATGAATATAAATGACATTTATATGCAGTTATATGTGATGTGGTATTCTGTCAAGACTACGTTGAGAACGTTGTCCAGGCGTCGCTGCGGTACATCCCAGTGAGTAGTAGTGAGCACCTTCTTGTTCCCGCTGCGCGAGGCGACGAGCATGCGTACGGGCTGCAGCTTGCTCTTGCTGAGCGTCACGGAGCCGTCCGCGTAGCGCATCTCGGTGCTCGGCGTCATCTTGCTCTGAACCGCCGACATCAACACGTCCCACGGCACCGCTTCCTACGGGTGAGGGACATATAATATGTTGTGTTGCATGTTTATGTTATCTCCTTGGCATACGAGCATGTGCAGGGGCAAGTCTAGGCGAATTTGATAACTCTGACGCACAAGATGTTGCCGCCGGTGTTGTGTACCTGTAACGGTTTCCCGGTGATGTTGCTGAGCACGCGGTCCACGGTGACGGCCCGCGCATGCGCAGAGTTCAGGCCGCGCGTCTTCACGTACTCGCTCAGCGCCGCGCGCACTTCCGCGGATGTGAGCGCTGTGCCTTTCCTGGATAGACAGCAGTACGACGCTTACAGAACGAGTTATTATGTGCATTATACACTGCATTATACAGTGCACAAAAGCGACTAAAATCCATCAAGATAACAAATTTTCTGCTACATATCGCAAAATGATAAAAATTTTGGTGACACTTACTTTAACGGCGCGAACAGCTCCGCTACGTTAGCAGTGATGCAGTACATCTCGCGCACGGCGGGCGGCACGTAGTCGCGCGGCGCGGGCGCAGGCTCGCGGGGGGCGCGCGGCGCGGCGCGGGCCCGGTGCGCGCGCACGTGGGGGTGCAGCAGGTTGACGGCGACCACGGCGTCCACGCCCTTGTCGATCTCGCGCACTTCTAGTAAGCCTTCCTTGAGCAGATATGGTAATATAGCACAACATTATCGGCGGAAATTAAATTAAATTATTTTTTAAGTGTAAGGTCGGGAATTGATTTATTTAATCATAAGATCTTTGTGTATTCCTTCATATCTAAACTATATATTGTAGCTGTTTGTTGTTCTTTTTGAATAAAATAAACTTAAATTAAAAATGTTGAAATAAGCAGTTATTTCAATAAACAATTTAACAAGTTCAACAAAAAATTGACTGCCTCGTTGGTCTAGTGGTCGCAAAGCGCGCCTGCTGAACATGAGGTCTTGGGTTCGATTCCCCGGTCGGGCATTTTTATTTTGTTTACCCAATAGAAATTTCTCAGTAGCAGCCTCGGAGTCTGGATTTGTGGACGGTTGATGGCAATAGGCTCGCCCCCTATTACATAGGACTTAAACATAACTGGCGAAATGTGGGCGTACTACACTTCTGCTTAACCCTTCGGGGATAACAGGCGTGATTTTATGTCAACAAAAAATAAAATTCTAACCCGGACATATTATATTTTTTTTATATTCGATAATACTAGATAGATTCGAAATAATACTAGATAGCTTAGTCTCTGTTTCCTAATTTCAATTGTAATAGTTCGTATGTATATTCTTAGTTTATTTGCTCTCGACATTTTCATGATGCCCTTTACAGTATTTAATTTGTTATTTTATATTTTTTACTTTATTTTTATTTTATTTGGTCTTGCCTTTGCTTATTATAAGCCGTTTTGTCCTCTACATTTTATTGAGCTATGTACACCTTTTATTGGTACTACTACTTTGTACTTCACTGTCAAAGCTACGCTGTTGGTGTACTTTAACAAAGAAGTGCGCGCGTGATTTACAGTAAGTTGTACAATAACAAGCGTACCTTTTGCATCGCTTCGAGGAACTTGCCGAGTTTCTTGTATGAGGACTTCTTTACTTCTAAAGTGCGGTCCGGCGGACACGCGGCGATTAAATGATTTCTGAAACATAAACCAAACGATGCACACGCGTAATTGCACACGACGTTTCATACATCAATTCATCAAGTTTACGTCTATTTGAACAGAAGGTAAATACTAACCTATATAAGAGATTAGTTTTGAGAGGTAGTTCCGCGTGCTTAGCGTCCACTTTGAGAAATGAGAGCAAGCACCATCGCAGTAGACCGTCCATGTCGGTCGGGGTGTCGTCCTGTTCTAGTTGAGAATCCTCTGAAACACGAACATTTATGAATAAGTGATAGAAATTGCTTATAATTTTGATAAATTATTTATTCAAACTGTGTGTGCACATGTAAAAAAAATCGGCTGTCATGTTACCTGTTAGTACACTGTCGTCGATATCAGCAGCCTGCATGTCTGTGTGCTCCTCCGGTTGATCCTCCGGTTGCTCCTCCGGTATTACTTTAGGTTCGTTCTGCGGAGGCAGTGGCGCTGGCGGCTGTGGCGGGCGCTTGGCCAGGCTGGGCCATTCTTCTCTTAGCGGGGGTTGGATGCTCATCTGTAATAGTAAGAGGGAGGTGCTTAAACTAAGTTGCAAGTAAACTGTTAAATGATGGGTTTATAAAATTTCATACCATATAGCCAAATAAATTAATGAATTGATGATAAATAATTGTTGTGTTATAGTTTTTGTGTTGTGTTGTGTGTTTGTACTTTTGCAGATGCTTGGAAGTTGCTGACGATGTACTCATTTATTGTGTCTTCACAAAATTGTACACTCTATGACTGATGTACTGTCCCGGATCAATGTTAATATAAGACTCCGGAGTGGCCTACCTCATCTTAGCAGCTTTATACTGAATGTTCATAATACTGTAATCTGATAGTTAGACTGCACCCCGTCTACTCCAACAAGTTGTTGCTTCAGTCAAAAAAATAAGGTTATGAGAATTATGACAAAATTATAAAAATTACAAACAGTTCCACAGGTACCTTAACCTATTATATAACTGAATTAGCTTTATTATTCATTCAGGCTGGACTCACACAGTCTTGTTTACTTTTCTATAACAGTCATGTTGTGAACACATATTAGAAATACAGTCATTACCTATGCAATGTATTGTTTGCATTCCTTATATAAATTAATAGTACCGGTGGAAACAAACCACACATTAAATAGTCCTGTTTTCCTAAAGGGCAAACAAAATAATTATTTGAACCAACTGATTGTGCTGATGGGCTCATTACTTAAACCGGCAGGATGTAGTTATAGCAAATATTTCCAGTAGTCATTCATTAGAAGAACTTTGTTAAGAATTATTCTAGGTGGAATATAAAATAGCATGGAGATGGCCATTAATAACAAATGGACAGGAGCATGGTGGGTGCTCTGACCTGTGAGACATGTGAGGTGAGGTCGATGGTGATGTCTCCCGGGCTGTATGCGGGGGGGCCGAGCTTGGGCCGCTCTATCTTGCAGAACTTGTTGTCCTTGCACAACTGGTCTCCTAACACTTGGATTGTTTCTAAGCATACTCCTCTGGAAAATTAACATACAATTATTACCTACTGTATGCAGCATTTTCACTAGATTGTTTTGTATTGAGTTATTGACAGACTGATCTTTAATAAATCAAAATTTCAAGGCAACACCTAAATGTAATGTGTATATAACAGAGAGTTGAAAATCCAACAGTTCAATAATAATTAGGGATGAAGTGGCACTTAGTGTTAGTGAAATCAATACAGTCAAGTTAGATCTGGATACATTCTTCTATTTTGGGCTAGTTTGCAAAACTTCATTCCATTTGTGATTTGTGTATGTTATTTCTTTATAGAAAAAAAAACTAACGCAGCCCTGAGCAGCATGTCAGCACTGGACATGGTGGCACGTCCAATGATACAGACAGCTGCATTTTCCTGAGTGCACAGACCAATGAGTGCACCGCGCTGGAACATGGGGAAGCCAACACCTCCGCTGGGTATCGACACACCTGGCAGGTACACAGGGGCACCACCTTGCACCTGTGATTAAAAAATGTGATGAACTATAAACAACAACTACATATAAGTAAGTCGTACTATAAGCAGTATGGAATGTCAGTTTGCAATAGCTAATAAGACAGGCTGAACAATATCAGGGTTAGTCTAAACCGAAAGACAAACCTGTGCAATGCTTACCTTAGGCAGCACTGGAGTGTGGATGGCCAGCACAGGCATCAAGTCGGGCACCTTCCACAGCGCGCAGACCGTCGGCACGAGCCCCGCACCCGTCTCGATCACCATGGGCACGCCGTCCACCGAGTAAACGTTCACCATATCGCCCGAGTGAAGCACCAACTTCATACAAATACAACTCGACTTCACAGACACTAATTCCTTTACTTTCTCCTCCGTCGATGACGGGAATTCATCTTGTATACGTTGAGCTAGATGTTTCCTGCAATAATGAAGTGCTTTTAAAAGCAAATACACTAAAATATGATCTGGTATTTAAAACGCACTAAATTGGTCGTACTTCTCAGAATTCTTCAGAGTATTGTTAGATTTTAATTTATATGGCTTGGCGAACATGGCAGTGGTTTCTATTAGAAGATTAAGGAATATCTATTGTGGAATTTCATGGAAAATACTATAAATGTTTCTACTTGGCACCACGGTGTTCAATGTGACAGTTATAGCTACGTCAAAGATACTGTCATGTCGTTTAAATCTGACATTTTAAACATCAACGTCAAGTTCGTGGCGTTCGGAAGTGGGATAAGTTTAGGTTTTAATAAAGTTTGTTCTAAATAAAACATACCTAATAATAATATGCTTTTGATCTCCGACAATCTGATCTCCGTCGCTCGGTTCGCCTTCAGCATTCCGGAAAGGTGGGATTCAGACGACAGCCTAGGGTACAACCTAGGCACTTAGGTAAGGGTACTTATTACATATGTTTATGCTGGCTGGCTGCGTTTGAAATCATTGAATACTTAGGTTTAATGTATGCGTTTATGTATTGAGATATTGTTGATATTGCGAGGAATCAAAAGTTCTTAGTGGATAGGTTTTAAAATATAGAGTCCAAAGATTTTATTCATACGAGCTGTATTTTTTGCAATTCCAGTCGGTTTGAGATGATGACTGAAAACTTGAACTTGGGTCGAACTAAAGCAATAAACGTACACTTTAATGTGCATGAAAGTATCTGATAATATGCGTGCACTTTTAGCGAGCTTGTAAGTTTGTTACATCAATCTTTATTTACGTGTACGTCAACGAGCAGGGCGTGTCACGTGAGGCCGAGGCAGGCGGTGCAAGGCGTGGAGGTCGCGGACGAGCTCCACTCGTACTACCAATAACTACCGATCAAATAAACTAGCTACCATATAACGGTACAACCAATTCTTTCTGCGTTCGTTTTGATTACTAAAATGAATCATTAACCATATTATGTTTAGTAACAAATAGGCGCGTTTTTGTTAGGACAACCAGGGTTTATTTTGTGGGCTTCGGTCTACGTCCTCACAGCACCATTCATTACAGCTACCTATGTAACCTACCGTGCTTATAGTATACAAAAAAAATCTAACTTGAACAGGGAAAAGGCTTTTGTCCTTTTTTATGTGTGTAAGAAGGTATAAGTAATAAAACTAGAATTCAAGAAGAGGCGCCATCTGCTTGAGAGCAAGAGGCAAAATCTAAGAGGCAAAATGTCTGAATGATTGATTTAATTATCTATCATAATATTTATCTAAATACGTCGATAAAGTTTAAAAAGTATCTTGGCAGAAAACATAAAATACTAGGTACGCAGGGCAGACTGAAACCCAGCCGTCGTCGGACTTGAACAAAAAGAACTATTATGTATAGTCATAAAGATTTAGTTGCCTTAATCCGGCTCGCAACGGAAGAATTAATCTTAATTTAGTCTGTTTTTATTATAAAAACTTGTAACTACGACATCCGAGTGCTGTATCATCTGTTAATTGGTTGGCGGGAATCCAAAGCCATTTAAAAACGTGTAGTGGTGAATGAAATTGTGGGCTGTGGCGTCCCGGATCCCGCATTGCAGCTCGGCACGGCCACTACCTGGCACTCTGGTGTTGGTGCAATACCTATCATGCGGGTAACTTTAGGTAACGGTCATTTTTTAATCTTTTTTGTTACAGTTTTTCCTTATCTTACTAATTTCTGTGACCGTGCCTTAAGAGGAAACGCGGGCGGACAGATTAAAAAAGAAATTATTAGTTAAACCTTAATAGTTTTCAATTATCAAATGAGTCACTATTAGGCCTCTGTTCACAGCGGTCATTCTAAGCATTTTCTGTGGGTTCTAGTGTTTATGCAAATAGAGTAAAAAGGAAAACAGAAATACTTGAAAGAAAACAGTCGAGAGCGCTTCTATGGTGAAAATACCACCCACGTGTCCTCCTAAGTTTGGTAAGAGTGATGTAGTCAAGAGCCTCACCATCAGAGTTTTTTCAATACAATTAGAAGTTGCACTAGGTTCACAACAGTGTATGGATGGAATCTCTTAGGAAACGTTATACCTATAAAACTTCTAAAACTGAATGTAGAATTTAGTTTCAAAAGTTCCATTTAAACTCCTCACTGAATGTTTTCACAAACAGGCGTGTTTGCGCTAGTCCACGGTTAGCTGGTGCGGCCGCGAGTGTGCTCCACATTCTCAATAATAAGCAGTTCGTGCCTCCGAGCTTTAGGCCTCACTCACTTGACCGACTTTCTTCAACGCCGCTTTGACTGAAACACGACGTTTTTTCCTGAAAGTTCTTTAAATTTTGTCATAGCAGGTAGTACTTGAAGTAAAAGTAGGAACATATACCTGAAAAGATCGAAGATTGCTTTGTTTTCATTACATTTTGACCATTAGCAAATTAGAAGAATCGTTTATAACTTATCGAATTGAATGATAATTACTGAAAACAGCATAATTTTACGTAAATAACACAACAAGAAAATTAGATTTTTAGATGTTGTCGAACATTTACTTATTATTTTAAACATCCTCTCGTCTGGATCGACACAGCTAATTTGTGGCATGGTGCTTGAGATAGGCGGCATACCTGCACCTTCGAGCATCCAATGCACACGTCCTTTAGTTCAGTCCGAACTGCGCAATACGTAAAAGAAGCGCGTTGTCTCACTGAGTGTAGGTGTGAGTACGTGTTATGGTCATTATTAGTTGTAATTGTTATTATCGTGTCATTAGATGCAGTTCCTGCTGTGAGTACCAGGAGGCAAGCGGCGGCGGGCGGCCAGGCGTGGGCGGCTGTTTATTACAGAACCTCGCCTTGCTGATACGTATGAATATGGATAGTGGAAATATTATGCTATGAAGTCCTAGTATCAAGGAGCTATTTGCATCATTTATTTATCGATCGTTAAGTACTTATAAAAATGGTGATACCCACACGCGATTTGTTTATATTTATTACCAGTCTAAGCTGTAGGTATTTGTTAATTTATGTACATTAATCATTCTTGATTTCATTCAATTTGGATTCTCCATTGGCTCACGAATTTGAGAGGCGACAAAACTTAGAGTCACATACAATAGACTATAAATTTCAGTATTCTTGTGATATCAAGTTGCTCATAAACCGTGCAACACCAGATGCACCCCGCACCCTATGACACTAATGCATTAGTTATACGCGCTACAGAGACTGCAGCATGTTGTGCCATTAAAAACAATAAGATGCAGAAGGACAATGATTGACAAGTTTAGCGGGGTTCTGTAATACAATTATAAAAAAGGAACGGGTTAACGGCTTGAATTCGTCGGTCTGTCTGTTTGTCACAGTACTACACACTGCTACCACCACTGGTTCAATCTAGTCCTTATCTAGTTCTAAAGCTATCGAAAATATTTAGAATAAGTAGTTACAATGCTAATCCGTTTTATACTAAAAAGGGAAAGAGTTCAAATAAAATTGTAAAAAAAGATGTATAATATTGTAATAACAGCTGGGGCTTGACATTTTTAAGTGACGTTACTAAATCAAATGTCATTGTATTATGAAAAAGCGTAAAATTGCATATAAATTATAAACCGCAGTTTATTTTTATGTCTGCCACATAGGTTTTGACTTATATTAAGAGTAAAATGTCTGAAAAATCATCGCGAGAATGGTATCTCCGCGGGTCACGATACGAAAAACGTGGAATTATTAGTGTTTATTAGGGTTGATGCAGGTGTATGTAAATATTATTCGAAAATAAAACCATGTCTCTACCTACCAATTTTTTTTTGGCAAGTACCTAGTCAATAACCCTTATCTAAATAACTTAGTTATATATTGTCTCAAAAATCTTTGAAATATTATTTATCTTTTTAATATGAAATCCTCGGTGAGCGAGTCCGACTCGCATTTTGCCGGTTTTTATTATTCTACGTAACGGGTGTAAAAATACACTTATCTTAGCCAAAAGGTACATGATCCTCCCATCACTGTGATCATATACAGGTTCCGGACCATGGGGCCTTGGAATCCTTCTTCGGAATTGAAGGGCATAGTTACAACTTATTTTTTGCGTATTTTTCTGAAAACCAGTCTGAAAAGTAAAAGTTAACTTTCAATACCCCCGGGGCCCTGCACTGTGGCATGCTCCCGTCAGCACTATGTTTTGCGCGTCACATTGCGCACTACCACAAACAGCCATTCTTCACCCCTTACTTGCATAGTCAAGGGCTACGCGATGTTCCCTTTTACACCCCGTATAAAAGACATCAACGCACTTGTTACCCGACTTCAAAAAAGGAGACAGATATAAATAATAAGTGCTATCTCTAGCTGACTTACTGAACCCACTGCGTAGCGGTGGTTCCTGGCGGCGCACCCTGCGCGCCGCACCTGTTGCCCACGTGGGGTTCATTTCCTTAATGAACACGTGCCATCATTTGAATGCATTGATGACGTAGGTGTAGGACGTGTCCATAGCTAGTTTGATGATACAGTCGGTTGTGAATAATGCAGGCTCATTTCATTGTGAATGTGTTGGAAGGGGAACCAATCTCTGCAGAGCTTTTAATACACATGACAGCTGGCAATAAGCAATAAACATAATTATATGAACATGAGCAACTTTAACTGTTATCGCACAGGAGTGTGACAGCGGGGTGCGGGAGTGGGTATATGTACATATGTGCATAGACCACATTATGCAGAAAATGCATATAAATTGTAAAATTTCATGTTAAGTTTGTCTATTAATAAGTAGATAGAATAGATAAGCTGGATCCGATATTTCCACTTTTTCATGGCAATAGGCTCGCCCCCTATTACATGGGACTAAAAAACATAACTGGCGAAATGTGTGTGTACTAATGGGTATTCCTCTGCCTAACCCTTCGGGGACTACAGGCGTGATGTTATGTTATGTTCATTCAATTGTTGTAGAAGAGTAGAGGTGCAGTTAAGTGGGCGAGGACGCACGCACTGCGGGCAATACGCTGCGCGTATGAGTCCCGTGCGCACCGTGCGGCAATCTACGAAAGAAGACCGTCAGACGCCAACTTTAAGGACGCCACTGTCGCGCGTCGGCTAGCGTTGCGGACTTGTGCGAGTGCGGCGAGCGGGAGCGACCAATTCGCTGATCGTTCATGTGGTCGCATATCGCACGCGGCCGCCGAGGAGTGCGCACGTTCGTCCGTCAGCGCATGCGCGACATCGCGACACTCGCCGTCGGAACATTTCATGCGGATTGAAAATATAATTTTTATTAATGAGTATTTAGTGAGTGACAGTTACCGTGTTGCATTGTTGTGGAACTGCAGTTATACGTGCTGGGTGCACGGTGTTGTTACACTTCGGTAAGTTTCATATTACTATTTTGAGGGTAGTTTTAAAGTCATTTTGACAGATATTGTGTAAATATGTAATGTTTCCTTTATTGTTTGTTTGTTTAGACTTTCTCGCTTTTTAAATTGAATAAGGTTGCTGATATTTTTTGTAATTGGTTCTCAATTTCGTTTAATTGAACGTTACTAGGTATGATAGGAATGTAAATAAGTATAGCATAAGACCTAAGCTATTATTTAAAAACCTACCTTCTGACCATTTATTATTAACAAATTAATAATCATTACCTTTTTAATTTAAGTAATTAGGTAATTAGGTAATTTTATAATTAAACACGTTTGTTAATAACGCGAATATTTGTTCCACGCCAATAATTTCATTAATTTCTTACATAACGCCGCCGCGCCGCTACACATATACATATTACACTTCCTCATTTCCATTATTAATTTAAAATTAAGTAAAATACTCACACAGATTTAGTTTCATATTTAAATAAAAAATATTTTATACAGCTACAGATTAATATTAAAATTAGGATGATGGTCCGTCGTAAACTCGTAAGCTAACACAACTATTGTTGTAATTAATTTATTATAGTAATACATCACTATGTGACGTCGCTGGCGGCGCCGGCGCCTCACGCGCTCTCTACGGACATACCTTGTTAATGAAAGATAAGCGATATCAATCATTATCATGCTTTATTGCTTTACTTAATAAAAAGTTCATTTGAGGTAATGATTCAAGAATCATTGAACTTCATTGAAGATAACATTAACTAAGGGTCCGTCCCACTTGACTTTTAAGTCAGATCCGAGTCAGTCAGACTGACCTCGTAATGAAAAAAAAAACTATTTTAAATGAAATAAATAAAGATAGTTTACATACATAATTAATACCCACTAACGGCTACTCGACAAAGTAGTAATAGTAATAAAGAATTGACGTGGAAGGAAAACGTTTCGCAAGGCTCGGTAAATACCACGCGATTCTAATTGAAATTAGAGCCACTTCAACCACTTGGAGCTGTTCCGACAGTAAATGAAGTGAAATTAACAAACAAACGGAATGCAAGCAGCTTACTCACTGATTGACTCATTCAGGGAAGAGTTACATGTTCTACATGCTTATATTTTTTTATATGTATAATAAATTAAAACAGTTTTGTGTTTTTACCACGTTTATCGAAAATATTAGTCAATGTATAATCTACAACACATCATATTAATGAAGGTTTCGATAAGCGAAGTGCTACGGCACAAGGTACTGTACTTCCGATGTTCGGCTAGCGCACCACGCAGAGCGCGCGGCTACCAACAACACCGAACACTGACAGAGTGCAATGTTTGGTTGGCCTTCGTATTGTCCGCGTCAGGTAACTGCGGGCTACAGGTACACGTGCACTTCCAGCAACTCGGAAATGAGTTCCTGGAACAGTACCACTAAGGATTGTCCACGTAACACGCAGACACAATACGGTGGCGACCCGACCGTGTGAAATTATGCTAAACGGACAACTTTGCGTCGCTCAGCTTACTTCAACAGCGCGATAGTGCTAATTAGGCATAACAAACATAAATTAAGCATATTTCTTAATTAACGGGACTAAGGAATATCTTTATTTGAAACCAAACAATATTAAACTAAAAACAAAGGACTCTTTCGCTTGAACAACAGCAGTTCATGTAATTAGCGGTTTGTCTGGAATGTGTCCGGTACAACACCGTGTGCCGAACTGTTGGCGCGATGGTTATCGTTGCACATTCCTGGTTCACTTCCTAAAGATCTGGTATATGCCTGTTGAATCTTATTTGTTTAAGCGAAGTATTGATATCGACTTCAGTATCGCCTGATCGCACCGTCACCACTTGCCATTAGGATGTGAGCGGCTGCAAGCGGCAGCAGCACGCGACATGAGGACGCTCTGTTGGTATATCCAGCCTACCCAATAGGGTTGGCTAGTTTGCGCAATGTCTATAATGTGTAGTCGTCAACACTTTCTTAATTTGACAATTTATGACTGATATTGATTGATATTATTATAATATTAGTAAGTGTCACTTATGTGGTAGGACGCGGCAGTACACTAATTTGAACGTCTTATTAAATCGGATGTGATGCTCGCCACATAAGTCACTTATGTCGATTGTAACCTTCCTCGAATGTGGAAAGTGGAACTTGGCATTCTCAAACATAAAACATACAGAAACATTATTATTAGCTTCGATTAAATAAGTTAAAGAATTCAAAATGTTTTAAAACACTTCGTTCCAAATACAATAGCTATCACAAATAGGTATTTAAACTTGGACTAAGGTAAGTATTAGCTCGTTAAGATTGTATCAATGCCCCGCCATTTGCGTGGCTGGCTCATCATAATGAAAAACTTGTAAACTAGATTGACTAAAGAGGTTTCGTTGACTATTCATGCACAAAATATGAACCCTGCAGAGCGGGCTAATATTTGAGAAAATCTGGGATACAAGAGCTAGCGAAGCGAGCTCAGGAATTTGGCCACCCCGACACAGACAGGTCAGCCACTGTCGGGGGTGAATTGGTTATCCCTGTGGCACTCCCTATTAATTATACATTCAAATTTGTACATAAAAAGTCATATCACTTGCAATGTGTAGTGTGGTCGTCAACACTTTCTTAATTTGACAATATGACTGATATTGATTGATTGATTACTACAACCATTAGCAAATAATTACGATAATTACAGGTATTAACGAGCGAGCGATGTGTGACATCTAATTCTGCTTTAATGACTGCTTGTGTACACTACATCACTTTTTAGCGCGTCGACGCTTCAAGCAAGGTTTTTATTCCAACAAACTATAATTAATCGGTAATGGGTGTATTACTGTGTCACTATGTAGTGTGTGCTATTGTGTGCTTAACGACAGCGCACGAGACTACACGACCGTGACGTCAAGTACTAGTTCACGCACCTTATCATTATCTAATGAGCCCCGTATCAACATGTATCTTAGCCTCTCTTACTGAGGCGGAGTCAGGAAACTATTACGATTATTTGCGTAATGTTCTTAAGTCACTACGATGTTGTATTGGCGGAGTTGTAACAGTAACACAGAGGTGAGTGTGGTGACTTTTTGGCTTTACGCTGACAAGACGTGTGATCTGTCCCTTAGCTTAAAAGCTGGGACACGCTTATAAAAGTACATACGTAATTAATGACGATAGTGTACAACGATGCTTTATTTTATTGTTCTCTTTAGGATTACGACCTAAATATTACAGAGAAGAAACTAAATAATTATATTTTACAGTTGAAATTAAAAATACTCAAATGGTACCTATTTGTTACGTAGTCAATTATGAAATCTACGTGAGTTATATTAGACTGTCCACAGACTGTTCTGTGTGTAGAAAATAGATGGTATTGTGATCTACACGCCCCGCCTTTAATCATGATTTAAGTTTGGTTTTTAATCACTTGATTTAAATCGTTTTTTTTTTGTATTTTTTCACGTTTATTAAATAATTATTATTTGAACTGAACCAGGCAAAATATTCATGTAGTTAAATGATTGTCCTGTCTGCGGACGCGAATCGCGCTTCAACTCGCGTGTAATGTGTACAGAACATTTATCAAACTTTAAAGTCTTAATAAGATATAGATCCTTGAAAATAATGATGTTTAGTTTTTTGTCCACATATGTAGATTGATCGTGACAAAAACTAGAGTTGGGTAATGAACGATACGTTGATTTATATCGATCGTTATGAAGAGGTAGGTACGAAGCGGACGGGCCGAGCTGAGCTCACTCGCTGTTAAACCTTGTTTTTATACAAGCACATTACTTATATGGGTTTATTGATAAAAAAGTAATAATAAACAAGTACCATGTATTAGTTAATGTTCCCATGAATTTTCCATTTCGTCTATGATTTGTGTTCTTAGAATAGGGGGCAGTTTCCTCACAGCCACATAATATAAGAAATGCTTTAGTGAATTCTGAATGGCAATAATTGGGTTCACAAGACGTGCTTTTCTTTATGTGGCTAAATTATTAGCAGAAAATGCTCCCCAACAACATAGTGTATAGCAATCCCCGCACTTTGGCTCACATTGCTTCGACGTAGCAAAGCTCTCTCGGGCATATCTCTCCTGTTAAGCCGTATGTAACTACTACACACGGCATGACAGGACCAATGCCGTCCAGCGCCAGCACGTGGTACTGATCTGTGATGCTAGTGCGCATGCGCTATGATGAATATGCAGCACCTCACCCACACACTCCCACGCCGACACATAATATAGCGTCGCAGTAATATAGCGAAATTAGGAATTGCAACAAACACTACAATCATCCGATGCAGTCTGGCAAGCTTCTTAATTTTTGTCAAGCTTTGGATAGGCAAACGCTGCTTCACCGCCTACCGCGGCGGTGCGCGGTGCCGTGTGTTAATCGCCTAAGACTTTAAGAATCACGAACTTGCGGCCCCGGTACCAACTAGAATTAATTTAAAAACAGGTAGGGTACCTTAAAATTTGTTCCCTTTAAGGGCTACAGGTGGTAGAAAATGGAATTAGCTCTTTCAAATTATTGTGCGCGGCATTTTATCAATTGGGTTTCATACACTATAACATAATGCCGAGAGACATTTTACATTTTTCCTTTGGCATTTCGCATAAAAGCAAGCGTATGCACATAGACGAGACGCCGTTTGTATAAAGTCGAATCATACAATATGCCTGCAACATCGATACCACCTGCTACCTGCCCGCTTGCTAATCCCAAAACGATTAGTAATTTTAAACACCTTGTTTCCTGCAGTTTTTTAATTCTGAATTGAATTAGGAATCCAGCTTAATCATGAATGCTGGTCACACAGTGGCCAATTACTACAGCATTGTAAGTAGCATCGGATCTATATTAACATGTCTATAGTTCGGATTGTATAGTTATGTATGATATGTTTTAGGAAACAGATCGTTCAAATGCGTCAACGTCGACTATAATTCTTTATTTTGATTCTACTCTTTGCTGCGGTCGGCCCCCCCTAGCTCTTACGTAGGTACATCACGGGTAGAGCATGAGTGAAGCTCAATATTACAAAACATTAGTACCTACCGAAAGAGATAACTCTCAACAAAACATACAACATTGATTTGTAACCGAACTATCAAAATTACTGTATAACAATGCGCGCGCGCGAGCCGCACATCTAATGATTGGCGCGTACTGTGTCCAATGTGATGAGCGTACGCGCACTTCCGGATACTAATAGTAGTCGGAAGCAGCAGTTTCTCTCATGACTGGCTGATTGTCATGTGGCATTGGACATCACAACCTTGGAGCCGTGGGACACAAAATCACTTCCAAAATATTGTTATAAAAAATAAGTAAACGATCATAAACACAGTCATTATCTCCTCATGTCGTGTGCGAGTCATGGCGATGGCGGGCTGCTGGCTGTACGTACTCTTCTCGCGTCTGTTATTACATATGATGCAGATGCAGTTTGATGTTATTAAATCTAAGCTAACAGATTAATATTATCAAACTGTGCCATCGTCTCGAAATGAAATGGGAAGTAAGCTGGTTTAAATTTTATTTCTTGCTATGTTGACATAAGTAATCGTCTGACATTGCATTTTATTTGGGTTTAAAATGTTTCCTGTTATCGACTTAACTTTTTATCTAAAACTAGCTATGCGCCGCGGTTTCACCCGCATTCAATAATATGTTTTGAATCTGCTCCTCTTCTGTGGGCTGTAGCGTTATGTTATATAGCCTTAACTAATCTATTACACACAAAAATATTATTTCCAATCCGTCTAGCAGTTGTAGATTATTAATTAGCGGTTAATAGATAACAAAGCCCCCCGCGCATCAACAACGGTAGCTAGGGAGTCAGAGAAATTATCTTCTTCATTCACGACGCATGCCATGCCATATCAAAGATCACGACGTTCTGTGTTTCCTGTACAGACTCTGGCAGGTTGAGCCAAATACTGCCTTATTTTGTAAGAATTTTTGCAAAATAAACTCTGTTTAAAATAAGAAAGATTTGATAGTCCTCCGCGAAGACTGAGAAGACGGGCTTAGCAATATTAAAATATAATATAAGAATATAATTAATTCAATACATGACATGATATCATAATTTAATAATAATAATAATAATAATAATAATCCTTTATTTCAGGCAACTAAGAAGTGTTTCAATCGTGTTTGTGTTGTAGTGTTTAAGAAGTGTTTCAATCACGTATCTAGTTAGATTGATTAATCTCGGTACAGTAACCCACGTGCAGGGGCACCACAGTACCTCGGCTAGCGCTCTTTACTCAGCCGAACCAACAGAAGTATTATTAACTAGATTAAAATATAACTTGCTAAAAAGGCGCATTATAATAAATAGACACGTGCCTCCGTCGCGGGCGAGCAGCGGAAGTCGTTACGCAGCGGAGCGAGCCATGAGCGCTGAGCGCTGACAGTTACGAGCGTTCTAATACTGAGCCGCACCACTTTGACGGAATGATGAGCTGCTACGACAAACAATTATACATAGATATTTAGTTTAGTAAAGTATTTAGTTAAGTTAGTAAATAGAGAACATTTGATAAGCGTTCACCAAATGTTGTATGGAGAAAAACGGTGAGGACTTTCCTTGCCATCTGTTTGCACACATTCACCCCTTCATTTGTTTCGTTATATTTGAAGACAGGCGGAACACTGTGTCAGTTGAGTTTATTTAAATATTAAAGGAAATACAGCTATCTGTGTCGTGTGACAGGGACAGATGATTATTATCTAAGAACAAGTGGGGTTCATCGCCCGAGACGCTGTCCCACAAGTAACAGATTTGGGTCAGTGTGGAGCCGCGGAGGTGACACATCCGTCAACTTCACTATTTGTGAAACTTGCGAGGAAGTAGGATGAGTGGATTACCAACTCAAATGAGGAATTCGTTAAGGGCTTTCATGATGTCAAAGTATGACTTTCATCGCGTTGATTGTATTACCTTTACCATAAACTACTCGTATTTTGCACGATCGATGCTCAATTTCGGTATGTCAACAGGATTATACTCACTACCTTTTTAAATTATTTTTTTCTGTTCAATTATCTCAGCTCTCGGGTAAAACTGAAAGACAAATAGTAAGTGTCATTGTGATTACACACGTCCATGAGCTGTTTTACAGAAACAATAAATTCCTAACTACTTAATGATATTGTAACCGATACCGCGAATGACACTACATTGAGGTCTTCAACTCCTTAGTATAGACATTAAACATCCTCGGTGTGGTCGCGACTGTAGGACACAACGACGGCGTGGGAGGGACAATACCGGGACAGGTCTGACCGGCGGTGGCTATCTCCAACTGCCTAGCAGATTAGACAACGACCATATTCTTTAAAGTGGATAACTGTCGCAAGAAGTGGATCGTGAGTCGTTAAACTTGTCAACTAGTTAAATATGAATTCATGACCTTACAACTAGATTAGGTACGTGGTAGGGTTAGGAATTAATAACGCTGTGGTTCCTTCCAAGCAAAAGAGTTAGAGTTTTATGGAGACATTGCAGTTGATTCAACATGGCATAGCCAAAAAAGCTTAAATCACCACTCACATGCTAAGCTACGTGTAGTTCTAAAAAAGCTACGACACAAGCATGTCGGCAGCTTATAAAACACTCGTAGTAATAAATACCAGCAAACAACCTCCCATTTGTGGTCTACATATAATTGGCAAGCAAATATCACATTTAAAAGTAGTTTTGGCAAGGTTGTATCGCTCTGGCCGTCGATCGAATTCGGCAGATATTTTATTGCCAAATACAGACGTCTCGTCCAGAGTTCGTTCCAAACATGGAGTTAAACGCTATGAATACATAAAATATTGTTTAGTTTTCAGCGCACAGTTGAAATTATACTTTTTAAATTATATTTATAGCGTTTGTAATACTTAAAATTTATTATTTGTGTTCGGATGTTCCCTCGCTCGTAAACGTTGGAGGGATGTCCGATAGAATTATTACCTGGATGAGTCCACGCACGGGATATTATTGTGCTCTATACAGGGGCGGCTGACATTGACATCATAAATATCTTGCCAGACAGTCGCATTGCAGTTCTCTTCGCATTTGAAGAATGCAAGCTTTGCGAGCAGAGCTATAAACTAGGAATTAATGTTAATTAATTTCCAGGGTTGAATGATCACCGCACACAAAGCGACTTTTTCAGACGTAGTTTTCATTTGAATTAAATCTAATAATGACATAGGATCATTGATGCAAGGCATGAATAACATAGCTTTCCTAATTAGAATGTAGTGAATGAATGCAGGCGCTTCGTCTGACTGCAGCATGTATGTACACTGTGTAGGAGACGAAGCGCCGACGATGGCAACGACTGCCTTTATATGTTAACTAGAGGCGATGAGTACTGCAAGTGCGGATATGTCCGGAATTTAACTGGTCTAACTACGCGTAAGAAAATCAGTCCTCAATTTCATGGAGACTACTACGAAATGGTGGACTGGTTTCGTAGAAATTGGGCAAGACGATATTTTTTACAACATTCCCGTTGGTTTCAAAGAGTCTTGAAAGCCTCTCGACCTGACACTTAGTTCAAGGATGTCTAATTACATGTTTGAGTGAGTAGTTAATCTTTACCAGAACTAGTTAAGCGGGCATTACATTCATGATGTAATTAATTAATGTAGCCAAACCAATTAACCGATCACACAGTAAGTTTTACGTAGGCTTTGGTGGTAATGAGCAGCGACAGTATGATGATGGCATCGCACAGTAGCTGCGAGTGGCCGCGCTGTTGCAAGCGATATCGGCGCATCGACACCGTTTGGCTCATTGTTGTTGTTGTTACTCACAGCCGGTGTTTTAACAATACTTTTATAAATATCGTCAGTTTTGACACTTGTGACACAAACAGCGACCGATTACCAGAGACAATGGTTGTTTGGTGCCGTTACCGCGATGTGGTTACGTGTCGGTGCAACAAGCAATCGATCAGGTGCGTCGTACATGCATGATGAAACATTGTCAGAATCGTTGGATCCATACTGTAACGCTGTGTTGCATACATCAGCACTGCATAATATTTTCATACCGCTAATTCTTTCATCCGTGAATGTGATACCAGAGTTTTTACTTGTTCGCGGTTATTTCAGTTCTCTATTATTTTTACCAACTTCTTATTCTCATGTATATCTGTTAAATATCAGAAACCATTCACCGCAACATTGCCGAGGCAGACTGTTGTCACTTCAGCTGATGCGGGTGCCAATGGTGGAGCTGAATGGCGTAAGATAGGAGCGGCTATTGTGATCAGTGACCTGCTGTAGACTGAACCCATGTCGGTGACGCGACAGAGTTACAAAACCAACAATTAAATATCGTTGTTTGTAACAGCTTGGATCAACGGCACGTGCAACTTTTATACTTAATACCTTTTTCTACCGATTAGCTTCGCAATGTATGTAACTATCATTGCGTCAGCGCATGCCATATTGATTGCAATTTTTTAACAATGGATAATTGACAGCGGTTCATCGATGCAAACTATTTGCTAATTTACATATTTGTTAAATTTGAACATCTCTATTCGCATTGGAACGTCGGCCGTTAGGTGGGTTTTAGAACAATTAAAACAACCGTTACCGTATTCAGATATTTATAGATTTTTAGTGCAAAAACAAAGTATGTGAGAGACTGAACCTTCCTTCATATGGCATGACCATTACGTACTTTAAAATAAGTATGAATAACAATGATTATCTTTAGGGGTTTGACGCATTTGGTGCACTTCTCAACTTGTACACCATGCTCAAATGGTGAACTTAGCAACTGGTGCACTTCTCATATGGTACACTTCGCAACTGGTGCACTTCTCAATTGGTGCACTTCGCAAAAGGAGCACTTTTTAAGATGAGTGGAGATTTGGAAAAAATGTCTAATAATGAAAGAATCTTTGGTTTTGCGTAGGTAATTTTCTTAAAAAATACATATAATATCAACAATATAATAATATCATATACCTAATAGGGTTGAATAGTTGGGTAGGGTTGTGTTGATATATTATCATATAATATCAATAACCTTTATAATTTTAATTAAACTCTACTTCTCTAAAAAAATAAAAACATGGCACTCGGAAATAACAAAAATATAATTATGTAAGAAAAAAACAGATTTACAGCAAAAAGTTATCATAATAAAGACATGATATTTTTATTGAAAAAAATGAAAAAGTTAAGCTTTTATTTAATTAAAATAATTACTATAACTAAAAGAAGTACAGTTTAAATTATAATATTATAAAGGTTATTGATATTATATGATAATATATCAACACAACCCTACCCAACTACCTACTCAACCCTATTATATGATATTATTATATTGTTGATATTACATGTATTTTTTAAGAAAATTACCTACGCAAAACCAAAGATTCTTTTATTATTAGACAATTTTTCCAAATCTCCACTCATCTTAAAAAGTGCTCCTTTTGCGAAGTGCACCAATTGAGAAGTGCACCAGTTGCGAAGTGTACCATATGAGAAGTGCACCAGTTGCTAAGTTCACCATTTGAGCATGGTGTACAAGTTGAGAAGTGCACCAAATGCGTCAAACCCATCTTTAGTATTATGATCGTCAATCATGAGAACTCTTGAGTTTGCTCTCGTAACAGCCCGTAATGTGTTCTTCACCGCCACCCACGCGGCCTGCGTAAGCGCACACCCGCCGGCCACGCGAAGCCGTTGAGTCCATCAAAATGAAACCCAGTGTCGTTGTACTATCGCTGCTATACTGGCTTCCACAAGCACTCAATGTTAACTGATCAGCATTTAGGAGTGCAATATTAATAACTGCATATTGCGATATTTATTCTACATTCGGCTGTTTGTTCGAGTGACAGTGTTGCGCCACTGGGTTGTGTAATGTATGTTTAGTGTATCATTTATTTACTTTCCTCACCGGGCTAGTGTCAGAACTAACTCTGCAATCAAATGCAAATGATCCAATAAGAACAGTTGCTCGTCTAATAATATTTATAAATTCAGTCATGGAACGGTTCACACTTCATGTGGCAAGTGGATTAGAGAAGTGTGTGGCCAGTGCGGCCGCCACAACACGTGTGTGCTCACTTTTACCTTTATTGCAGTTTTTGTTTCCAGTTCCGAGTGGTTTATGGGAAAAGTTTTATTGAACTTTTACGATTTGCCTTTTGCAGTTCCTTTTTCATTCCGTCAGTCTCTCCGGCGACTCCAGCCATTGATTTAACATGAGCTCAGCGGTCCCTCGGCCCCGGTGCTCGAGCACGACACTGTGTGAGCTGAGTCGTCGTTTCATAAGAAAGAAGGAAAGTTTTCCAAAACATTAAACTGGTATAACAACGGCTGTAATGTTAATACCTTCGAATTATTTTCGCTCATTACGTGCCATCACCGCTGTACTCGTATTTGTTCACTTTCGCTGTTCGGCGATACGCCACCACTCTGTTTTAACTTTTTAAGCGAACATTTATGACTAATTAATTAGGCTTTCTCGTTGCGCAATCATTAGTTCTGGTGTTATGCAGTGTTGTACTGCGCACGGTGTGACATGCATTGCAGAGACCACTCCGCACAGCGCGGCACTGGGCAGAGATCGCTTCCCGGCGGTATGCACAGCCTGCCTGGGTGCTATCACTACAATGTCAGGATTGTAGCGCAGCTCATGATAACTGAACAATTGAACATTAATTTATTGATGTTGTAGGTACTTGTAGGTACTGGGTGCGGCTTTTTGAGTTTGCGATGAACATAATTATTAACTTATTACATGGTTTCGCCAATCGTTTCAAGTCATAAATAATATCATCGAATAAAAATGGATTATAACATCAACAGATTCAGTTGGGTATTCAGACGGTTTATACATCGTGAGCTTGTTCTTTTTTAAATATTAAGTACGTTCTTGTTTTGTGCCGTGTGGTCCCGGGGCAGTGCAGTCACAGTGCACTGCTCGGCGACTTGCGACAAAAAGAAGTCACATTATACCGGTCGGGGCGGACGCGCGCGCGCAGATATGCGTACACCTCGCATCGCCAACTGAAATAGACCAAGTACAAGTGGGTAGCATATTTTTGGCAATTTATGATTGTACTGCTTTGAGTTAACTGGTTTCCTCTGTTCCGCGAGAGTTGCACGTAACCTTTGCTCTGGTTACAGTTTGCCACTAAATGCAGATTACATCAACGTTACGAGTGTTGTTATGACACTTTTATCATTCTTATCTTCAGTAAGTACGTAGAAATAAAGTAAACAGTCTTTCGTAATATAATTTTAAACTTCAGGCATGTAGACATACATAAAACAAAGCTATTTGTCCGATGCGTCAAACAAACTGACAGTCGCCTACCTCCTCACGTGTGCCTCCTGACGTTGTGGTCTATGTGTGCACCTTCTACAATACTCAGATAATGTAGAGATCGATCCAGTCAAGCTTTTACTGAAGACGCAAGATGAAAACAGTAATGATGTTCAATATCTTACCTGTAATGGACTGAAACCACAGAGTCGCCAATGACATAATAGAACAATACATAGTTGAAAATGTATGCGTATAGGTAACTTGTAAAGTATGAGGTACAAATAGCCTTACTCACTTAGGTTCGTAATGTGATGGCTAGTGTTTATAAGTAAAAAGGATATTGGTTTTTTTCCTGTGCGCCATAACTTTAGACGCTTTAAAGTTCCGAGCTTTGTATACATATACCTAAGTATATTTCATGTACGCGGAGCGCAGCGGCCAGAGAAGCTCAATTATTGATATTTTAGTCGGACGAGTGTGCTCGCGCGCCCGCGCTGCCGTGCACTTCCTCCCGGGTGCAGGCGGACCGTGAATTAGCCGCACTACGACACACAAATAGAATGACATGACGGTTTATTTTCTTTTATGTCACCAGAGCCGAGATCACTCAAGTTTCCAGCACACCTCAGTTTTATATCTCTAAATACTAACTCAAATATTTTTTCGAATTTCTAATCAAAGTGAAATCTCCCTATAGTCAGTAGCGCAGGTGTATGTTCGTCTTTAAGTTAAAATCTTATAAGAAGCATCGTATATCTAAACCAGTTTTTACAACTCTTATCATTATGGCGATCACTTACCTATTATGTCACCCGCTAAATTCGCATATAATTATTGTCACTTCATATCTACACAGTGGAATGAACAGAGGCCCTGCACGAGGCTTAGCATTTACACATAAAACATATAATTCGAAGACTTCAATAATATACATGGGTAGGTAATACTAATAGTACCTACTTAATTGTCGCATAACGTTTAAATAAAACACATTGTGATAGTCGAGGCGAACAGTTGAGGTCAGCGCACACTTACTAGGCCTCAGAACACTGCATTAGATCAGCAAAAGTTGTTCTTAAGGATTGTGTCGTGTCATAAAAACGTAACACAAAATGTCCGGCACCTGCGCAGCATTAAGTTGTAGTCAAGTAGTGTTATGGAACGGCGGACTATTTCACTCGGCGCCCTCACACTCACATGCATCACGGGGCAGTGTGCAGCGTGCAACACAAACAGACAAACTTATTGATAAAAATGGCTACATCATCCTGTTGTCGATTTATGTTTAATAGACACGATCACTAAAACCCACCTACGATCCAAACATTAGTTATAATTATTAGCCTATTAATGTTTCGTTAAATTCGACACAATCACACGACACACGTTTGTGATTATAAATTCATATTCTAAAATGCTAAATTATGTCTACGGCAGTGGGTGTTTATTTATTTAACTGCAATATTGTCTAAATATTAAGGTTTATTAAAGCAATGGCGCAGTAATAGTTTAGATAAACACCACTGTTTCCACCAATTTGTTCTCACAAGTTTATTAAGTTCCTAGGAAAATCCGATGTGATACATACATAGTTTTTTTTTCATTGTTTTCTAAATTAAATTGTAGAAGGATATAGTAGCCACTCAGGTTGCATTGTCTGCTTTACTGATAGGTAAACAAAGTTTCAAGTGTTGAGCGATGAAGTGGCCGCCGAAGGATAGGGCGGCAGACAGGACGCAGAGCACCCTCGGGGCTCGCGCCCGCATCCGCATCCTGCTGCTATTACCTCGTTATCCAATACACCACTCGACGTTTTTTTTGTATTGTTACCGCCACGTCTATGCGCTCCTGATAATAGAGACTGCATTTAATGAAGAGGTTCTTTGAAATAGGGGGGGAGGCGCTTTTTACAAGCTTTTGCATTATTTTTCTTTATTCAATAGTTTGGCTCATTTTACAATAAGGATACCTACTGTGTAGCAGCTAAGCATAAAAAGGTAGTCGCGCAGTGTTGCAAGCTGTTACCATGTTGTTATGTAGTGTAGTTACTTGTTACCATTGCTAATTATTACAGCTCCTGAGTCCTCTCTTCCAGACTGACTTTTACGACTTTCACGGGCTCATCTTACTCATTGAAGTGAGCAGTGAAGCATGGAATGCAGTACCCACAGACCGAACCCTTGCGCTTATTTATAGCAGGCTATAAAACGTCGCGTGTGGCCAGCCTAGCCAGCAGCCGTGTGCTTCGTCTACAGAAAATGCGAATAAATCAGAGCGATTCGATGCTTATCACGCCGTATGAATCATATCGACTCGATATGCTTAAAGCAGGCCGTACTGTGGGAATACCACAGTGAAAACAGTAGAACAGTGGAGTGTGGATGACCCTGCAGTAAAATGTACATAAAATAGCGGCATCAAAAGAAAAACTTGAATGAAATTGGCTTCTACTTCCACTTTTTGAGCATTTGATGACGACGACGAAGTTCATAAATAATATTCTAATTCCGCGTCTCAGAGGGCTCTCTATCATCGACATGCGGCGAGCGGAACAGGGGCGAAGGGAGGAACCGGGGGTTCTTAAGCTACGAGTATTAAAAAGCGTCGTATTTGATCGCTGACTTGAATTGAAATAATGCTCCGGGCGCGACGTAAACGATTTATGCCAAGTACACATAATGTGGTTGGATACGTGATCTACGATCTACTGCTCAGTATCATGCTAGTTCTGCTATAGAACTTGAACATTGTTGATTTACAAACCGAAATCAGATCAGAATCAGATTTCAACAGAGTTATCTTATGATAATTTGTGGATACACGCTAATATACGTGCGCGCACTTAAAGCTGCTTTTTCCTCCCATGTTTCACTTTAAGCTCTCGTCCTTGGACACAATCATACGTGTCGGAGAAGTTCGTCGAGCCATTAGCATATGCCGTAATTGCTCGTACATCTGTAGTATACTGTGAGGTTAGCGAACCAGTTGTTGTAGCGGATGATCTAGATGATAATGCAGCAGGACAGCTTTATTAACAGATCCATTTACACGAAACGCTCAACATCCTTGGCATACAATTGGCGGATATGACCACTAAAACTACGAAGCTCTCATTATCCTGACATGTGATGAATGGAATGTGGACAGTCAGTGTGCGACGTCGAGGGACGGTCACGCACTGGACGCCTACACCGCCGCACTCACCGTGCTACTGCTCAGCTCAGGCCTTTGTATGAGAGTCTTTAATCTCCACGGATACGTAGGAAGATGTTTGTTAATGTTCATAGTGGCTTTTGTCAAGATTACTTTCTTATAATGTTCTATAGCCTCCTATAGAAAATATGCTATAATAATAATCGTGTACGAGTCTTTCTGGAATTAACAAAATAAATCCAGCTATTCGGACAGAATTATTTTCAAAACTTATCTTTTATCTCAAAATTGTTTGGTCCTGTATACCGTGTCTATTATGTCCACCATGTCCAATAAGCCCCCCCTATTCAGCCCCTATAATCAGTTAATCACATCATTCAGATTGTATCGACATCGTACGGGCACTCACGTATATCCTCACTAATCAATCGCTGAACAAATTTTCTCAATCATTTAACTGTTTCTCGTAACATCCTCTAGACTCCTACTCAGTACGTACGTGTTTGATCAAGTGCCACGTTCGCTCTTGACACAAAAAACATCGCTAAGTTACTAAACAATGGCGTACAGCGAATAAATTACAAATGTATAATAATGATGACAAACGTGTCCTGAACTCATGAAGGCTGAAAAACAGAGCGGCCGCAGCTGTGCAAGCGTGAGTCAAGGTGCCTGCTTGCTTAGTTATTCTATTGCAAACTTTATTCCGAAATTCAGGAAACCAAACACCTAAACAGACACACACACACTGTGAACACAAATTGAACGTTTTCCACGAAACGTAAATGTTTTTGGTTTCTTTTCGAGGTACTCAGCTTATATAGTATAGGACCTTTTTAGGATGTAGTGAAAATGTATCCCATGTTTTTCTCAATTATGGCATATCAACGCTTTCCGTCGATAATAGAATCTACACCTACTTATGCTTTATAATGCTTTGTTCTAATATTCAACACGAACGCTTGCTTATACGAGTCCACAATAGTACGCTTTCAACTAAAGTAGATATACTATGTCCGTTTCAACTAGATTAGATAGGTATACTACTTAAAATACATATGCCATGGATATTATATGCCATAAAGTGAATGCTTACCTTGTTCAAACTTGCGACACTTGAAACTAGACGAAAGTACTTAGAAGTCGTGAAATTGTTAAAGACAAAGTGTGCATAGTATTGTGCTACATCAGCGCTGGCAGGCTGGCAGCGTCCAGGCGTCCATACAAAGAGTAATGTTAAAGCTGGCTTCTGTTTATCGTCGTCACGATCCACTTTGTCGGCGAGAGGGTTCTATTCTTCATGCGTACACTAAACTTAAAAGACAGTAAGTACTTACTTTCAAGTGCGTAACATGAAAGCAACTGCATCGCATATGGCGTTAGAAAAATTGATAAACATAACAACAGAAATAGAACTACGTACGTGCCAGCAAACGGATTTATAAGACGAACAGATTCGAACCGGAGCTTACACCACCAAACATCAGTCAACACGTCAAATGCATCAGACAGATCAAAGATGGACGTTCGGGGATATGGTTTCCGAGTAATTTTGACTACTAAACGTTTTTACTGTTATGGCTAATTTCGTTTATATGTACATCAACAGCATTAGCAACAGCGAGCATCATTCTTTAGACGATACTCTCTACCTACCGGCGCTTAAACTCTAAGTAAAATTGATCGATGACTGAAATCCGAAAATATGTTTGTCTATTATTATTATGTTATTCGATTTTTTTTTATTAAACACAGAACATGAATCATCTAAAACAATGACTTTCACAAGAACCTCAATAACAACTAGAAATAAACTAATATTGGGGAGCGCTGCGGAAATGTAGGTATACTATGCATACGTTTTGAAACTTCCACCGCAAAGCGATGGCGCATTGGGCTTGGCGCATTTACGCTACTATTCACGCATGTCTAGACAGGCTGCACACTATGCAACTGTGTACGTACACACTTAGCGCGATACAGTGAGGATCGGGTTTTACTGCCCCCTGCATTTTATTACCTTTTGACTGCAGCTCCACCGCAGTCTGGAAGCCTGGTACGACATTACGCGGAAAATGTCGCTGTTCTGTTGAGTTTTCGAGGAACAAGAAAATGGTAAGATTTAAAGCCAGGAAACTAACAATAAAAGTACGTAAATGGTTCCGGTGAAGTGACGTTCATTTGTAGATGAAAGCCCGATTGGATGTGATGTCCTACTCAGTATTTCTTAATCTTTTGTACCATTGTTGTTTGCGTAATGAACCAGTTATCTGTCATTGTTTAACTTATATTTGGCTGACCAATATTTGCATGTCCCCGCTAAATTACATGTTGTGAAGGAAGTGTGTTGTCTCTTTAGACTGTATTTACAAATATTTGTGTATTTAAAGAGAGACCGATTCGTCGATAGCTTTCACCGTATTAATCACATTCGTTTGTTTTGTCACCGATATGTCGGAACACATTGCGTTTGAAACTGCGGCAGTACAAACTAAAATACTCTTATGTGTACCTATTAATAACTGACTGAAAACTTAGCTTGACACAGGTAGAGAAGTTAATTTTAATACTTGAATAACAAACTGCCACGCCTTATGCCTGCAGGCTCAACATGAATAGGTATAATATGTATTTTGGAGTACAGTAAGCCGATGATGCCTCACGAAATAGAACCTATTATTTTCATGGATATCTATCTGGAGGAAACGGAAGGTTATGTCGGACTCTTATCCATTAAAAGCGCACGGTTCCTTCTACCGCCATGACTCGGGACCCCGGTATACATTGGACGTGTGATCCCGACTGGAGAAAATAGACCCTATTACATAAATTATTCATCTTGGGGTGAGTCATCTTGTGCACCAGAATGTACCTAACATGAAAAACCTGTGTATACTTCCAGCGGTATGAATGACCGCAGCCGCACTATACTCATTATAAATTCAAAAATCACAAAGTAGACAGCTTTCGAACGCACAGGCAGGTACGTCTAGGTATTCTCCGAAGCATTATTTCCTGTGGCCGCCGCGTCTGGCGCCGTGCCAAGGTGTCGCACCTGTGCGGAGGCGCTCTCCAGCTACTCCGACCCTCCTGTCTGCCTCGCCGAGCCGCACTGACAGCGTCGCTTATCACAATTTGAAAGGAATATAACTGCGTGTGTATGAAAATTACACAATATTAATACAGACTTACAAAGAAGCGAAGATAAAAACACAAAATGTTATGTTCAGTGCGTAGTAAGAATATCTATATTAAACAGCAACCGGTGCAACCATTCATAAAATAATATGTTGACCAAAATGAAAGTTACGTCCATGTTTTCCAAAGCATCATTATGATGATAATTACCAGATTTGAATGACAATAGTATCGTATCTTTGTCTTCTATTTGATAAACAATTTGATGTCGTCGCCACCGTTTCATTCAATTGTTCCTTCTGACGAATGATTCACCACCACGTGGTTATCAAGGCACATGTGTGTTGTCCCAGTCAGTATGGGAATTATGGAAATATGTGTGATATCATGTGCAGCGGACACACTTATGGCGAGTCGACTAATTAAATGGTCGCACATGATCAGCAAATTGTTATTACCATAGCTCTAATGCCTTGTGTGCGCGAGTCCTTGATGAGCATCGTTTGCGGTCAAATAGTTACAAATAGGGAATAGACTATAGCCATTTTAATAGCGAAGTAAGTAGCATTTGTATTCATTGCTGAACACAGTTCGTACAACCCCAAGGCCTTAGCATCTCAGACCTATACATTATTTCCATTCTAGCTGCCTTTCCTGGACCATCAAGTATCTTATGGAGCGGCTTAGAGCTCAGACGCCAGGTCTCCGGGGAAAACATATAATTATTGCATTCTGTAGCTTTGTGCCTTATTGATATGTGCCATTAGGTGTTCCCTTACTCTCATTTAATTTAAATACATAACATGAAGTAGGTATTAGTTATTAGTATGACAATAGTCTATTAAGTGTGTAATTTATTAATTTATAGTTATTAGTTTCTTTCATGTTCCAGTGATATGCAATTCAATAGCACGCTAAGAGAGGCCTGTGTACTACAGACGTGCACTCGCTTCTCTTAGCCGTATAGTGTCTGTGTTCAATGTTTGCATTTATTTCTGCATTGACGTCGGTACCTGCGGCATATTGTATCTTAAACAATATAATACTAACGTTAATTTTAATGGCAGTGTCAATTATCGCTGGAACATCTAACACATACAAGTAAAAACATAACAGTATAACTATAACATTATCTGGAGAGATGATATCACTGTTGTGTCCGCGTGCACACTCGTAGCTCTCAACGTCCGCGGCGCTCGCTAATAAGATAATCTTAGACAATTAGAATTGCCTACATTGTTCTGTCATTCTCTCATAACAGTATCTATGCAGTATTCAACACTAAACTGTAATACCTTTGTTTTATTATGTGATTTCAAAGCTTCTTCATGTCTGCCTTGTAGGTGTAGTGGTCGCGAACACGAGGTCTTTGGGTTCGGTCGCCAGGTCGGGCAGTGTTATTGGGTTTCTCCATCAGGAATTTCTTAATAGCAGCCTTGAAGTCTGGATTTGTGTCCGGTTGATGGCAATAGCCTCGCTCCCTATTACATGGGGCAATGTTGGGTGAATTAATGGGTACACCTCTGCCTTACCTCCGGGGATTACATGCGTGATGCTAAAGTGCTTCATTTATGCTACTTTCTTTATCGTGTGGTAAGTAAGGTCTTGCGACCCCACAAACCCTAGTGTCAGAGTTTATAAACCGCCTCAAAGGCTTCTGACTTGATTTGAGTGGAGTAGTAAGTCCAGGTTTCCTCACGATGTTTTCCTTTACCGATGTCGATGATGTCCAAGATAAACTTTAGAAAGTACATATGAATTGAATAAGTCACATTAGTACTTGCCCAGATTTGAAACCACAACCTCATGCATGAGAGACGGGCGCCTTAATCAATGGGCCATCACGACTTATGCTACTATATATTTAGTACTTTAGCTGGCTGACTAGCATCTTCCTAAACTTTACATCAGGTTTAGATCAAACTCTAATAAACATGTTATACATACCTATCCAACAGGCGTAAGATAAGGGTTTTCAATTTAATTAGGCTTGTCATCGCCTGCTCACAATATATGTAGTTTCCTACCCCATTACATTGTTATATAAATACTATGAGTAAGAGATAAAGTAATGGACAGCTTTGATTTATCGCCTCTCTAACAAATCGAATCCACTTGAAGTTTGAACGATAACTTTGTCTAGCATTCTTCAGTTTCGTGGGAAAACCACTCGAACGTTCTGTGGGTCATTCGCTCCTTATCAACTTACAGCTATTTATACTTCTCAAGGGATGATTCTAATAAAATTATAGTGGGCTGTAACCAGCGTTGCCAGACGTCCCGATTTTGGCGGGACGTCCCGATTTTTAAATCAAAATTAAATGTCCCGCACGGGACAGGCTCAGTCCCGCTTTTCGAAACGTAAGTGGGTGGCACAGACAAGTATGTACTAGTCGGCCGCACGGCGCGTAATGAAGATAAGAACGCGGTCGAGAGAGAGGGGTGCGTCACGCAATCGATGCGTGTGACTGCGACAGCTTCTCTTTCTCTTGCGTTCTTTTCTTATTCCCATTTGTTTATTTATTTAGCGAGAACGCACGATTACATACGGAGGAAGAACGAATACCATTTGTTTTAGTACTTGGAAGCAGTGGGTTGCGTTGCATGCGTAATTTAGTTTAATTACATAAAGCAAACAAAAGTTTAAGTTTTTTACGTGTTTTTGTTCGTAAATTACTAGAATTTACTTATTAGAATTGTTTAAAGATGAATGAAACCGATAGTGATGTTTCGGATTGCTCGGAACCGGAAAACATCACACCCAAGAAAAAAGTGAAACTAGGAAAACATCGCCTGACGAAATACAATACAAATTGGCAGAATGATTATAATTGGTTGTGTATTGTGACGTCGGATGAGTATAAAGCTTACTGTAAACTGTGTAAAAAAGAGTTTACTATTTCTCATGGCGGATTAAACGACGTAGTGAAGCATTCAAAAACAAGTAGTCACTCGAAGATCACGAGTTCTCGCGCTGCAAGAAACATAACTAGCTATTTCCAGGCACCAGGTGCTTCCACATCTGATCGTGATCGCGATGATATTATGTACAAAACGTCAGCCGCAGAAATTACTTCTATATATCACACCGTTAAACATTCGTTAAGCTACAATAGTATGGATTGCTTCCAAAAGTTATTACCTCTCATGTACGCCGATTCTAAGATAGCTAAGAACGTTAAATGTGGTAGGACAAAGAGTGAAGCAATAGTTTGTGAAGTATTGGCAAAAGAAGCTTTGAAGGACGTAATTCAAAATTTAAAAGAAGATTTTTCTTTTTCAATTTCTACGGATGCCAGCAATAAAGGAAACCGGAAAATGTTTCCAATATGTGTGCGATATTTCAGTTGGGACAAAGGAATACAAAACAAATTATTAGATTTTGTGGAGAGTAATGACGAAACTGCCGACCAAATAACAAAGGTACTTTGTGAAACATTGGATAAACATAACTTAAAATTATCGCAAGTAACATCATATGGTGCTGACAATGCGAATGTAAACTTTGGTTCAAATCATTCTGTTTTCCTGAATCTCGTTGACAAAAACGAAAAAATATTAAAAGCTAACTGTTCAGTTCACATCTTGCATAACATGAGCAAATTTGCATGTGATAGATTAGACATCGATGTAGAAGCTATCATCTTAAAAATATACGGCCATTTCTCACATTCAGCTAAACGTCGTGCGGAATTAATGAAAATATTTGAAACTACGGAAATGGAGTGGGTCGAATTATTACGTCACGTAAATACCAGATTTCTGTCGCTCTGTCCTGCTGTTGAGAGAGTAATCAAGGTTTGGCCTGCTTTGAAAAGCTACTTTGATAAGCAAGAATCATGTGCGAAAGCCATTGAAAAGATTTTTTACTCGGAAGCAGAGGAAACAAAAACTCTAGCCTACTTGCATTTTGTTCATAATGTGATGAGTGCTTTTGGTACATTAATGAAAGAGTCTCAGGGAAATGATATTGCCATAACAGAAATGCATGAGTCATTGTGCCTCTTCCGCTCAAGGTTGACTCAAAGGCTAAAGGATCAGTTTTTCGGCTACCAGACGAAACAGATTTTAAATAAATTGGTTGAATTTGAACGGACCAAAGCCATCGAAGACTTCAAAATTTTTTACACAAATTGCCAACAATATATAGACAAACGTTATAATTTTTCAGATGAAAATATTTTTTCTAGACTTAAATTCATAAACCTGGAAAGTTTTGACATGATTGAAAATGCTGTATCTTTAATAAAATTGACAGGCGATATTTCGGTAGATAATTTATATGAAGAATTTAACTTGTTAAAATCATCCTTGGACGTATTAGTAGAAAATTGCAAAGACACCACTGCCACCACTGCACAGAAATGGCACCAGCTCTTTCAACAGTTTCCAAAAAAAGATACCAGGAATATGTTTAAACTAGTGTCTTTCATATTAAGTATCCCAACATCAAACTGTTTTCCTGAACGCGTTTTTTCCCAGATGAATTTAAAATGGTCGGATGCCAGAAATAAATGCTCCGTAAATTTAATGAAAGCAGAATTACTTATCCAGTTTAATCTACAACTATCCTGTGAAGAGTTCTTCACCTTTATTAAAGAGAAAAAGGAAACTTTAAAAGAAGTTAAATCTTCACAGAAATATCATGAATAAGTAATTCTTATAAATAATTATTCTCTTATTGTAAGTTGCAATTTGTAACACTCACTCCACAGACTATGGTTTGAAACGCCATATTTTTCTAATCAATAAGACTTTTTTGATTTTGATTTCTTTTTTTTTTTTTATAATTCTGAAGACGAATAAAACTCAACTATTTAACGATAGGGTAAATCTGATTTAAAATATTATATTTTTATTAAAATACATTTTCTATGACTATTTTTGCTATCTATTGTCACGTAAACGTAATTTCAATTCAAATAAAAAGATAAATAATTGAAAACTTTTGATTATATACGTTTTTTAACTATGTCCCGCTTTTGACGAAAGAATCCCGCTTTTTTCACTCAAAAAGTTCCAAAATCCCGACTTGGCAAAAAAAAAAACTGGCAACGCTGGCTGTAACCCACGCGTGTCTTATTGAATTATTATTTTATTACGTGAGAGCGAGGGTCGATAATTTGAAGAAGACATGCATGATGGTATTTCTGAAAGAAAAATAGTAATAGACGTCATCAGAATCACGAGTTCGGCACTCGACAGCAAAACAATAGTAATATTTTCAAAGATAAAAATCTCATACAATAAAGCAACATAAAATATTCAGTCACTGCAGAATACCATCATATGAAATGCACATAATGTTGAATGTTTATGGTGCGGTAATAAGTTCGCCACGATCACATTCATCTCGCCGTTATTCCATATTGATTGTCCAAACCTGGCAATCAGTCGTCTGCCAACTCTAGGGGTGAGACTTGCGCGCTGCGGATGTTTTGTTTCTTTCCTTTTTATTGCAAAAGAGAAAGGTGCGACAGAGAGGAGAAATAGCGACATTGATTCACATGCTGCGGATGCTGTGGACGAAGAATGTTGAACGGAACCAATTTAAATACATATAGGTGCAATTTAACTGTTGATTTTTCTGTTGAGCTGCTAGTTTTTTTTCATTGGGTTTTTAAGTAAAATTATATTGAAAGTTTATTCTTACAAGATACATCGCAAATAATGTACCATATTCATTTTCATTTATTGCATACCATAATGTGTTTAATAAGATGTTACACAATGCTTAAAACTAAAGTACAGCTATGGACCCGGTTAGGGCACAGCAACATGGTATTAACTTAAAATTTCAATAAAACAATATACCAAGATAGAATAAAGTAGAAATAATAAACTCGCTTACTTTAATCCAGATATATTTCATACACCTATAATATTTGTGTGAGTAAGGTTAGTGCGGCAGTTACTTGTGCGCACATAGCTCTACAGCTAGCACGATATCGTGACGACTTTGGAAGGCGTAAAGCAGGCCAATGTAGTTGTCAATACTAACGAAGGCAATTGAAATGCTTCACAAGCAAAATAAGTGACGGGCAGCGTAAGGGCGCGGCGGTTGACATGCAGCCAGCGCCGTAACCTGAATGTCTGGCCTTAAAGTTGTATCTGAACTTGACCTTCCGCTGGCTAGCTCCTGCATGCCGGCGTCCACTTTCCCAGATGTGTCGCCGGCCGTGGTGTCGGTACGGCACAGCGGCACAGTGCGCGCCGCGCCGTCGCTGGCTCCGTACCGCGCGCCATCCTCCTGCAATATTTATATCCTTTCGGGGGATGATCACAAATAGAATGTTAGTATAAACTCGCCTTAAACTGACACGGTTGTAATGTGGTTAGTGATGTGTTCTAAGATTTATATTATAGTACAACGAATTTTATCGTAGATCAGTATTTTATAATTATATACAAGATAATTTATCAATGGTGAGTATTTTTGTTAAAACATATTTTATCAATTTGGTAATTTTTTGTTTTGATTCTGCATCAATTAGAATGTATTTTTAGTCCTTTCATAATAACTGTAAGTAGGTTTCAGACGCAACTACGCAAAGTAGACGAACGAAGACATCCTAGGTTCGGTAGGAGATAGGTAGGGACAGGTAGACATGTGTAATGTGACCGGGTTCACGCGCGGTACTAGTACACTGGCCACGTTAAATTTCTTCAGTTGGAATAATAAGATAGCTATATCGGTCATATTCAACTCAGAATAATACATATAATCGTCGGAAAATTCTGAGCATTTAGTGTGATAACGCGCACATGTGCCGCGTGCCCTAATTTGCATAATAATATAATGTGATAGATATGAAATTATCTACTCATGTTTATTGTTGTCTAATCCTGAATCTTACAGTAAACAATAAAGAAAACAATAGCTAACCCATTAGACAGATACCCTACTTTGTGTATTAGTTTTCTATTGCTGATTAAAATGATAAGGGCTCGGTGGAATCTAGATCAACTTTAGAATAAGTAAACCAGAGGTAATATAACCCCGACTACGACAACACGTCCACCAAAAAGCTATAAACTTATAAAACTTTAAGTAGACTTTTTTTTTATTGGGTAAGTACATGTTTTGTTTCTGCTGTAAGCCGCCATTTTATGACATCCTTTTCTGTGATGTCTTATGGCTTATAACTACAAGAACACCATGACGCTTCCAACGATACCTCATTTGAAATTATAACACGAATAATAGAGAAGATAATATATACAGATAAACATACATACCGACACACATAGCCAGGACGTAATCGGATCTCGCCCTTACGTTATGTTTTATATTTTTTCCCAGAAGATCAGATTCCAATAGGATCTGGGCTAAGAGTAGATAATTCAGCAGCAGCTTCAGGCACATTTTAAGAGACTTCTAAATGAAATCCAATTAAGATATTACAAAAATAATCTTTTGTAAACGTCGATAGGCTAATTCAGACTCGTCTTGTGATGTTAATACTTTAATAACAACATTATTAACCGGACAGATAATAGCTATGATGCACTGTGAGATAAGCACGTCGCAATGATACGAGAATAGTATATCGCATGCTTTTTTTTGGCAGGAATGTCTTTTGTAATCTATCGAACAAAAAAAATCTTGCCTGCTTTCTGTTTGATTTTTTTAAAACAGTAACTAGGCACTCATATTTTCGAATGATTAACCGGTCAAGCCCGAGACTTACCGGTAAGTCAGAACAATAGAAAATCAATTGTCTCATTACGTGGGACTTGAGTAATTAAGAATCCAAACTACTTACTTACAAATTTTTGCATAAATGGAAAATAAATGGAAATCACGTAACATTCTGAGTAAGGTCCAAAGTTTGATCTTTCCGCAAAGGCAGCTAGTATTAACACTATTATTTTTAGTATTTTACCTTTTCCGGGGCTGCAAAGCTTTTTCAAATGATTTCTCGTAAGAATTTTTGGTACCCTGGTGTTCTCTATCACTCTGCGTATGTCTACTGAGGAGCACAGGTTCTTTCAATAGTGCCCGCGAACCCCGAAATGTAGAATATGGGGCGAGAAACTAATCCACTATGACTATATTATGGCAGTAAGTGGAGGATGTACCGTTAACGGTCTTCTCCTTACACAGATTCAACTAGTACCCCCTAGTCCTCCTACCTATGATCATCAAGACGTCCGCGGAGTGTGCTATTACATGTAGTGGTATAAGGTTGTATACCTACCTACTACTTCTGAAATTCGGAAAGTCCATAATATGTGCTGGTTGATGCTATGAAAACCAACCTTCTTACATTTAACTAACATAAAAATAACGTCACAGTTAAATCAAGTATTTGCCGCGAAAGTCAAAGAAATTCCAGTAAACAATATAAGAAAGCAGATTAGAAGTGCAGCTGATAAGAGCGCTGTTATCAGAGTTAATATCCAGTTAGTTGTGGCGGAGAGTGACGCACGCGCCGCGCTGATAACGTCGCGACTCGCGAGTTGCCCCGCTACATGCTACACGCCACCGAGTAAACACATACATATGTACATGACATACAAAACAAAATTGACTTCTAAATATTAGTATATAATTTATTAGTGATCGAAGCTAGTGCTATTGTCTATCTTAGACTACTTCACTACTACGTGCGGTCTATTCCGATACTTACATCTGCCTGCTTCATTTTTGTGCCAGTGTTTGTCAGCATTACACATTATGTTGTATGCAGACAATTGTTGAGGGTCCTGCTTCCATTGTAATGGTGTGGCTTCTGGCGGAAGTTCCAGTTGGTTCCCACAAGTTGCGCATACGACAGCTGTGCGCCATAATTCTACTGTGCCGGCAGACGAAGTGTCGGCGACTGATCATTTCTTTTGCAGCTATGCTTTTATTCTTTGTCATTTTTCTTTCGGATTCTTGTTTCTCTGGGTTGATTATTTATTACTCCCTGCATTTAGTCATTCCTCTCACTGCGCCACGCCAGGGTTAGTTACTCCTTCTTTTTGTGTCGATTGACTCGCATTCAATTTTGTTCGACCAGTCAATACTGGAACCCTGTGCAGCTCTATCATTGGCCTCGTTTAGATCTTTAGGGTAAGTTAAGAATTTATTGCGTTGGTGAGTCACAACAGCCTCATCTCGTATCAGAGACAAACTCGTATTACACAACAGTAAACAGTACATATAAAGAGTAACTAACAATAAAATCTCACTGATAACTTAAACTGACCAGCGGAATGTACCGAGCACGTCGATGTTGTCATGAACTAACTAAAGGAAGAGGAATACTAGTATGATATAGTAACCGAAGAAAAAGCCGCAGAACGTGATGGTTTGAATGCTTGCCTTGTTCAAGGATTTAACTTGGTTGCATACCAATGTAACTGTTTGTAAAATAAGGGAGCTAATGCTAAACTAAGGCGCCTTAGAAAAAGGTTGATTGTATTGTATGGTACATTTTTGAAGGTCGAGCTGAGCGTGCTCGGACGCCGATACAACTGATAGATTTACTGTCGAAATGTATTAAACAAGCAACACTCACTCGTGTTACAGCCATTGAGTAACAACGCACGCTGTTGTATAAACGAAGCAGTTTCAAATGTCTTACACGGGAAGTGTAATTCGTCGTTCTTATAACTTAAAGCGGTTAAGTTTAACATTAGTCATCATTACTTAACGTACTCACTCGTCTCGTACGATGAAGCTATCTCAGCCTCAGCTATGTATTCCTCAATAATGGATATCGCTGAACATTAAAAAACCATTTACTTTGACAGCTGTGTGATTTATTTCTACATAATATAACACGTTATTTATTGCCACGCTATAAATAATTACACATCAATTAACACTCTTTTATGGATTGTCAGAATGTGTCTTTAATGTTGTATTAGGAGAGCCTCAGTGAAAGATCATAATAGTAACAGAGAGACTAGTATATATAGGCAATTTATGTTACTTTGATTATCAAGGAACTTGCATTGATGCATTTGTGATAAAGACAGCTTCTGCTATTTCTGGTCGCTTGGTATTTGAATAATTTTGTGCGTTTTTTTATTTTCATGGTTAACAATCGGTTCACTAACAATTTCAGTTATGCAAATAGAACCAACTGATGTTTGCACACTAAACTAGACAATAATTTTAACTGCTTGTTAGGTACTACAAAAAAATACGACGCAAGCAAAAGTACATTTAGCCTCAAATAAAGTAGTTAGTAAGTAGTAAGAGTAGCCGAACCGGATTGTAAGCGAGTGTTGTTCTGTAAGAAATAATTAAAGTATTGTGCGCACCGCATTGTATTTATCACAAACGGTTGTTTCCAATCACGTTATGTATTGAACAAGAACAATGCTGTCACTGTAGGAGCCATATTTACTACATAAATCACACTACGCATTGTTTCACGATTATTTTTCAAGACTGCATGTTTCTTTCTATGGAAACTTGTACATAATATACAATGATATCCTCCTGCGGTGCGGTAGGTACGACGTGTCTCCTGTATCATTTAAAATAAGTACAGCGATAACCTTGGCATAAAATAATAATATGATGATAATTAAAATGTTGAGCGCACAAAATACGACTTTTATTCTCTGCTAATGACAAAATGCTAAAGACGCGATATCACTTCGAGCTAGTTCGAAGATATTGAACAGCCAATGAAACAAGTGAACGGGTCTCAAACAATTAATTACAAACAGTTACAGAACGACAATGACCCGTGATGTAGATAGTTATGACCACAAAATGCACACTATGTGCACCCGCGCAACACGACTGCCTATGGATATGACACTCGATCGATTTAAATCAATAACAATCGATTTCATAACGTCGTAATGTCGATTGTAGAGCTATAGGTACCTCGGTATCACTAATATTTTTGTAAATGTGCAACACCCACACGCACATTAAAGTTAATGAACATTTGTCAACGCGGACGCGATCCGATGGAAAATGATCGACGAGAATGGTCGACAGGCATGATGAATCGAATCGTATCGATTGTGTGATAGCGAAACAATTGAGTAAGGTAACGAGACTGCAACCAAACGTGACATCAGCAGCGTGCAGGCGGTGCAGGGCTGCCGGCGCGAGCTGCGGCTAGCTATAGCACAGCACATACAACTACAAACATGGCGTTTTGAGGTGTATCTAATTGATTACAACTTTGTGGTTTTATTTGATTGGTTTTTGTAAGGAATTGCATCAAGAAACAATCACAATTATGATGCTTGCGAAAACATTATTATATTATTATACCGCTGGGCTAAGGTTGTTATTACTGTCGAGGTTGGATTGCAGTCTGAGCCGAAGACGAGACACCTACTGGGGCACAGATATCTAATTTTATACGACGTTTCTCAATACACTTTTGAAATAAAAACATTGCTATACATCCATAGATAATGCAGAGATTTAAAAAAAGAAAACATGTACCGCACAAGTGCTGTAATTTAATATAAAAATCATGCTTGTGTAATACTTAGCATTACTAACCTAAAAGCTAAGTTAAATAAAAATAATATAGGACCTAATCAAATTAACATTTTAATATTCAATTCAATTCTATCTGCATTTTTTTTAATACATATTTTACATTTACTTTAAAAAATATTAAATGTACAGTCATTCAAAACATTTATTTCAGACTTTTTAGGTCCATAGAGTGTTAGTATTACATCACGATGACTTAAAGCTATGTTAGTACTTAATTTACAAATACAAAGACGCCAGTCCGCCTACAGAACGTGCAGCCCAATCCAATGCCTCCAAATAGGACTATGGATGTAGTCTGCAATTACCCTCAGGTAACTGTTGGGACTGCCTCTCACCCTTCGCATCAGCGATGCTAAACAAAACAATAATAATAAACAACACTACGCGTTTAATTTAATATTAAACTTGTACCAAGCAATTTCTACTGTCGCGCGTGGCAGCCCTGGCTTGACCTCACCGACATATCGTTTTCATACAGTTTCACCGTTTAGTTCCTCAGGGCAGTACCATTGGCCACGCGGCTCGTACACTAACTCGATTTATATCGATACCAGACCATTCTCGTTTATTATTGCGATCGTTAAGCCGCCCTGGGGTACTAAACTTTTCGTGTGACGAATGTTACGATTTGTATGATAGGTATTATTTCTTTTGTATTCCCACGATGTCTCTTGTCAAAACTTATTGTCTTTTGTTCGCATATTACGCTAATTGATTTCCTATCTATCTTTGCCTGTTTCTGGAATGTTTGTAATAGCCATATCTAACCTTTTTCATGTAAACTTTGTGAAAGAATAGCATTGCATAGAGCCAACATTTATGAGCACTCAGCTATAGTACCGACGCGATGATTTGAAAAGGGAAATTTGATCGTGACACAACTATGAAACATCGTAATAGTTTTTAATGGAAATAATTTCCATGCTCTATTTATACACAACGAGACAATTTAAGCTAAAAATTTCACCGTCGACCACCTTTGTTTATAAACATCAAACAAAAAGTTAGAATGCGCAGGCGTAGACGTAGAAATTGTGGGCATAGAGCATGAAATTCGGGCAGAGTAACGAGAAGAAAGCAACCAATCATGACGCGTTACTGGTTTCTTATTTACGTTGAGTAACCACCACATCATTGTTACTCCGATATTTTAATTGAACTGTTCTTTGGATTAAGTTGGGCAGCTTCTTGACAGATTTCAAATGTAGTCACGAATTTTCATTAGTTTGCTTAGCCGTTAGCAAGGGCCGTAACACGTGGCATTATTGTTTTTTGGGCACAACTTACAGGGATGCAGGCAGAATATCCAGAGTTTTACTGTTTTCTTTCGTGATTCTCTACTTTTGATATTTAGTTTTATTCTTTCTAGAACAAGACTTGAGTTTTTTATAATATCAGGTAGTGAGCCATTTAATAATTAGTTACAACAATGTTTGAGTTAGCATTAAATTACTAATTGTTATCTTTTTCAATTGACTAATAATGATTAGTATTGCAGGTAATCAATTAAAGTGTTAAGCAATAAATGAGTTATTGATTACTAACCTATTTATTATGTAAAATAGGTAATCAAATAAATTACGCATAATTAGTGACAGAGCTGATTTAGCGTACAGACGCGCGACAACCGTACGATTATTCGCATAATTGGATAATTACGAAAAACTGCAACAGTGATTACTATAGCACGATTGACTGAGTTAATGGTGATTGACGTAAGTTATAACTTAAGTTACCGTAAGCTAGCTGCGTGTGTATCATCATTATCAAGGAATTGAACAAGTTAACAACTGATTAAGGAAAAGTATGTGCTCTAATTATTGAGTTGATGACGTGGAAGCTTCTGGCGAGACCTTCAGTCATACTTAGCAGGGAGAAGGGACACTAGGGACCACTAGAGACCGTCAGCCGAGTAGCTATAGCGACATAGCTAATATAATCGTGCTGACTCACTCATCGTTGCAGGCCGTACCTATTTTTTTTTTTTTTTTAGTTGGTAAAAATCATCAAATGACTCCTTCCGCCCTAGGTGGGGTGGAAGGGACTGTCAGACTGTTACTGACTAAAAACCCACCCTGTTCCTTCTGTTGCCCTTTGCGTTCCGGGGCCACGGTATCCTGTTAAGACGTCCCGCAACCCCGGCAGGCGTTGGCCCCGTTGGGGGCCCCGTCCCTGTGCTGACAGCTCTTTGAGGCGCGCGCGAACAGAACGCGCCGTCGACCCGGGCTTGGTCCTTGATCGGACGGCGAGCTACCCATTACTCGCCATCCGCAAGCCCGCGCCTACGGTGGCCGGATGTCGCCTCGCGACATCCGACGCCCTGGGCGTCTCCCGCGGCGGCTGGGGCGTGAGGTGGTTCTCTCCCTCACGCGGCCCGCCTCTTCCTTCGCTAGCATTACTGCTTCGCAGAAGGAGGCCGTACCTATGAGCTAAAGAGTCTGACGTGAGGCAAGGGTTTAAGAGAAATGCTATAAGTACTCTTTCTTGATATAAAACTACAAAACAAAACACTCCATACAAAACTACCTTTTGGAAGGGGCAACTAGATCTTTGTATATGACGTTCAAATTACGTTACGTTAATGGAAATAAATGATTTGACTTTGAATTTGATTTATACCTACATACCTATTAAAGCAGCTTTGACTAAAAATGCAAGATCCAAAAAGTACCTCTTCATAATATAAGTTTAGAAGTATATGTAGATATAGCAAGTTATCAATTAGCGTAATTCGGTAACAAAAGCACGGTAAACTGACCTATTTCCAGCACCTCATCATGAACATTATCATAACTAAGCAGCGCACACCGCACCCAGCACACCTCACGTCACGCTCGGAATCAATCCGCTGAGCTTGCTAATTAATTGCTGACTTGCTGTGGGCCGGTTCCAGCCAGTAGAGTGAGTCGTATGTTACGTGAATATAACGTTAACGTAACCGTATCGCTTGTAACTCGGCCAGGATGGCACTGGATGACTTATGGGACTTACTGAAAAACGATTCCATGTCCATCAGCCTGCCATAATTGTATTTTGAGATACATATTACAATAGTATTAGATATTAGAATGCCTCGTTGGGCTAGCGGTCGCAAAGCGCGACTGCTGAGCATAAAGCAAATAATACTGAGCAGGGAATGATTGATTGTTTGATACGAAGCGAAGCATGTGCAACACTCGAATGTGTCCAAACTGCGGCTGGGGGCGGTGAGGCGGTATCAGCCGCTTTCGCTACGATTTCCACTTTCTTGGTGATTACGTAAATTACGTAAATAAACATAATGAATTGCTCATGTCGCTCCTACGAGCGGAACGCAATTGCTAATGTCAAATGAAGTCTACATCACATTTTTATTCCTTTCCCGCATCTGTAAAAATCTCAAATCCTCAAAATCGCAGTAGGGGGCAGGTGTAGGTTACCGGCTAAGAATTAACAAATATAGATCTACACTGCCGGCGTATTGTAATCGTGAGCCGTGTTCAGTGATTGCGGCTGACTAAACTGTCTTTTTCTATAAACTTAACTGTTACCTGATCGTTATCGTTATGCTCAATTAAATTGTTTAAATTGTTGAACTTAAAAGTTTCACTTTACATTTGTACGTAGGTATAGTCTGTGATAAAATTACCTACTAATTTCGGCTTTACATCACAGAATTATGTTCTTATTCTTCTTCTTATCGTGTGGGTAGTATGGCCTAACGACCCTACACACCCTAGTGTCAGAGTTTCTAAACCGCCTCAAGGGCCTCTGACATGGTTTATGGGTTAAGTCCAAGTTTCCTCACGATGTTTTCCTTCACCGATGCCAGTGATGTCCAAGATAAACTTAAGAAAGTACATATGAATTGAAAAATTCACATTGGTACTTGCCCGGATTTGAACCCATAACTTCATGCATGAGAGGCGGGCGCCTTAACCACTGGGCCATCACGACACAGAACTATGTTAAAGTAGGTATGCTCTTTAAAATTAATTTATAATAATTTTAATTTTCAATTACCTACCTCATTTTATAGCTTTAATCTCTTCTCTTTTTGTCTTTTTTACTGATTGACAGTAATTAAGTCCAAAAGTATCTGTGTTGCACTTAAGTAATTGCTTTTATTGTCTATCTTTATTATTTTATTTCATATCAGAATATTTCGTCAATATGTCGAATAATGACACAATTACTGAGAACAACTGTCCACTGAGCACATTCTTGTTTCCAATACTTTCGCAACAGCTTCCAATATGGCGCTACTACAAGCATTTAAGATATTAATTAACCTTATTAGTGAGGGGGCGCTGCCCTTGACGCGTGTGACATTACCAAGCGGCGCAAGCGCAGCTTAACTGGAGCACAGTACCGAATGTAAATGGACGAATCACTATGCACCCAGTATTACCAGTAGTGTCCAGTATATACCATACATACAGGGTGTAGGTATCTGCCTGATTGAAATTTTAGCACGTTATGTAGTGTGCAGTGTTCTACATATTTTTATTGTTTACTAGCTTTCGCCCGCGGCTTCGCTCACGTTAATTTAGAATTTTCCAAACAATTCGGGTTGTACCTGTGAACCCTTCATTTTCTGACACCCTAGTACTTTTTTTGATAAACCCAGAATGTTGACCCTTCCACTCTGACTAAAACTTCTTATTTCTACTGCCATACCTTCTTTATGACACCCTAGTACTTTTTTTTCTTGGGTAATCGTAAATTGGCTATCGAAACTCAAAACTCACAAAATGTATTAGGTACTTAAATTTAAAATTCGAACATGATTCCGAAAGACATGTGGCGCTATCTATCACCATAAGAAGGTTATCGTGATTTCCCTCGGGAACAGTACTTTTTTTCGGGATGAGAGGTACCCTATGTTTGTACCTGTACACCTGGCTATGTATATGCAAAATTTCAGGATGATCGGTTCAGTGGCTTAGGCGTAAAATGGTAACAAACAAACAAACTTACTTTCGCATTTATAATATTAGTTAGGATTTGTTTACTCGAAGCTCGGTCCACATGCTTTCATAGAATGCATAGCAATAGCTAGCCATTGCTCGGCATTGCACAGACGTGGGGTCTCTACTACTAAATCTTCTTCTTCTTTATCGTGTGGGCAGTGAGGTCTTATACGACCCTGCACACCCTAGTGTAAGATTACTTATTGATACACTAGTAAGATAGGTAAGAGGTATGATACATTGAAGATCCTTTATTTACAATGAACAGGGATAAAATGAAATCATCGCAAGTGGTTTTTTTTTAGTAAATTACAAATCTTTACACAATTGATTTTCCTTAATGACTAACTGGAGAAGCTAGAATTGTTAAATATGATTAACTTTATTTTGATATTTTTAATTTGATTATTGAATGCCTGTCAGCGTCGTGGTAAGCTCGGATCGTATGTACGTATACTGTGTATGTGCCTCATAATGTAAACATTATGCAGGTTTTATAATTGTATAACATTGTACAGATCAATAACGATAATAATTTGTGTACTTATAAATATTCAAGTCATCGTGGCACGTGCGGGGAAAGTGAACCGTCTTGACATACGTCGACAGCATGCGGATGGAGTCTATGGTGTGTGGACCTTCAGGGTTCATTGTGGTTGCCACAATATGACTACGTACAGACTGATCCATGGACTATGTTTAAACATGCCTGGGGTTCGTTAACGTTTATGTCCAAAATTTTGTTCAACTAGAACAAAATTAATTTTATAACATTGATAAATCATTGTTATAAAATTAATGTAATACGACGAGGCCTCTTTTCTCCAATTATTAAGGATCATCAATCACTTAAACTTGTAGTTTGTCTGCCAAACAAAGGTAACTAACAAAATCAAATAATTCGTGAAACATGTAACTATTTGACAAATATAACATTGGTTAAGGTTTAACGTAAAAGTACTGTCAAAGATGTGGACTGAGTATTTTAGTTTGCACGAAAGTGTTCATAGGTAAATGAGGTCGTAGCTACAGAACAACAATGTAGTAAGTAGTAAATATACATTGTATTCAATGCGCGTCATTAATATGCCTCGTATGGTAATCGTATGGTCATTTCGCGTTCAATGGCCACGAATACAAAGCGCGACACGCATTATGTGACTCTTACCAAATGGAAGACGTTGCTCATCGGGTACTGTAGGTAGACGTGCGCACAGCATTGTCTGGGATTCATCATTATAGGTTATTATGGGTGAGGTGTGGCTCTTAGTAAGGCTGAATAATGATTGGATTAAGCTGAACAAAATATGTATTACAATGTGGAATGTAAAAAAGACCACGATATCAACTTTAAGGAAAATGCCTATCTTTCATGATCGTCTCGGAGCATGCAACGGAGGTTGTTGTTGTAGTTTGCTAGCAGGTAAGCGCCACCAATCGGAAGGTGTTAAACTCTTTTATCATAAAATTCTATATTGGTAATATTTAAACAAAATAAGTAATATTGTGGAGTTAATATTTTCGGCACGGGTTAGTGTTCCATTTCCCCGCTTTTCTTGAACATACATTATTGTTACCATGTAATAATAAAAGTAGGCTGCGTCCTCGTATTCCGCAGTGGTCATCTTACGGGCTATTTCGTATCTAGTTAAACATAACTTTTGTTCTTATGTTAATTTCTAGCTTTTCAGTTACGTATTTCCAATCTTTTATTGCCATAATTGAATCTTTCAACGTTATCTCAAACGACTGCGTGATTCATGTTAATTGGAGTTGTGTGCAATTAGCGCCGCGTGTAAATCTGCTGATCTCATGATCTTAACACGGGGAGACTCATTAAAACCTATGACTGTGGTCTTCCATGGTGCGCACGAGCGAGCCATAATGCATGTTGCGAAATTACAAGCGACTTGAAAACAAGTATCGTATATTATAACTATAGGCTCAGGTTTACTGGACCGCGTGTTATTAGCAGATACCTAGACTATCACTAGAACTAGGTTTTAACATGTAACAGCCATCGGATGTTGCAGTTACCAAGAGCAGGTTTTCCACTGTTAGGGATCTCCTATGTTAGAAGTTTACCTTGCGTAGTCTTGTTATGTGTATGAGCTGTAGTCTACCTATCTTCTCTATCCATTCGTATCAAATCGCTTCAGCTTCGCTTGACTGGTCCAGCGCTAACATATTAGCTAAGCACAACAAAGAACGGCATCAGCATCGCGTATCGGTGAAACGGTACAGCGCAGCGCGGTGCGCGTCAGTAGCGGCCGCGGCTGTACAACGGTTTCACTCTCGACGTGCGCCCCGTCACGGTCAAGGCGAGCGGCGATGGTACTAGTGTCCATTACAACCGATTTAGATAATAACTGTTCCTTTTGTACGCTGGATTATCATAAAAGTAAGACTGAACTGTATTGTCGGGCTTCACGTAGCGATAAGTGAAGACCAGATACAGTCAGGTTATGTTTTGTTTAGTTGCAGTTAACAAGATGGTTCTGACTTAAAAGCTTTGGGTTATAGACTTATATACTAATAAATCGTTTTGTAAAATTTATACGTGATAAAAGTGTCCAATTTTGGATAAGCACACGATAAGCAGTGTCAGTGAACTTCAATCAAATTGGCAGATACATTATCAACTCTGAATTTCATTTACGGTAAACCAATCTGCAGTATTCATTTATATTTTATTGCAACGTCAACCACTCGGCTGTGCACATAGAGCGTGCTCTCCGCGCCAGAACAAATATTAGGTATCGTATCGTACGCGGCAGTGGATATGGCTCGTGTTTGTTTAGTTATTTGTCTAGCAAGCGGCGCGCGCCGGGACACGCGACATTTATCACAGCTTCCGACCGATCACGACGAAAATTATTGTTCAAGCATGCTTATTAGTTTATTTGATGTGTTTGTGATAGTTTATCACGTGGTCTCTAATAAACGGATTGTCAACAGTTGTATAAAGTGTTTGAGTAGGTCGCAAGTGCGCAACCTCCGAAGCCCCTGCACGCAGCGTGCCTACTATGTATGAAGAAAGTAGAAATGTTAGAAAGCTGAACTAAAGGATTTCAATGAAAAATTGGCTCTTTGAATATAATGGAAATTACATGTTTTGGAAATTCTTTTAAAGTTTCGGGTATCGAAGTCATATAAGTATTAAGTCAATTAGTGTCAACTTTTTACCATTTTTATAAAATTGTTCCCAATTCACCTATTATACGTGATTATAACTGCAGTATAAATTATACTCGTAGACAAATAAGCTATTTAACATACTTATTAAAATAAAAATATTTTTAACTGTAAGTTAAAGTACAGATGCCTAATTGCCTACCTACTTAAAACGAAGTATCTGAGACTGCTAATATTATCTAATGGAAGGAATACATTAGTGTGGTCTCCGCGAATATTAGATAATTAATTAAGTTAAGTAATGTTTACATAATAATGTGCCGAAGGACATCGAGTTAACAAGGTCAGGGAAAGCTTCCGGTCAGTGAGCTTTGACATCACTTTAAAATTAGGCTTATTCGTAAATTAATTCAGTCTTAAATAAAATATCATAGAATGGGCAGATAAATAATAAATATGCTGTCACGGCTTATAATTAATAATGAAATCTATATTTTAGATAAATAGCCAAAATTTGAATTACCATTCTCGTTCTATTTACACGTTGTATAACAGTTTGATAAATGTTGTGAGAAATACTAGTCAGCATTACTTAGGTACTTAATAACGTAATAGGTATATAGGTCGTATAAAGGATATCGATTAATACTAATATATATGTATATAAATGTATGTAATATATGTATATATGTCACCGGAAAATAACAAGATCCGTAAGTTTATCAATTTACTAGGAAGTTTATAAACTTTCGTAAGATTCTAAACGGGAGATAAATTGTAATATTTTACGTCCACATTTTCGTAAATTGATAAACTTACTGAACTCACTCGTAAAATAATAAGTAAGCAGTAACCAAACGCTACGCGCGATCTGATTGGTTGGCTGTCACGTGTCACTTCTCCTTCCTCGCGGCCGCCATTGCTGGCCACGGAAAATAAACTTATTTAATTTTTACTTATTTTTACTATATGTTTTTTAAGTCATGTTAAGACTGAATTGAACAATTACGAACGAGTTACTAATTATTGAATTATTTAACTACGACTGAGTAGGTATGTATGACACGGACGAAAAAGCCATAAGGTGGGTGGACCATGGAAGGCCATGCTCCTTCGAAGGCCAATTATTAAAATTTCGTAGTTATTGCCATGTGATGACAAATTCCTTCTATTCACATAAACACCCATCGAACTGGAAATCACAGACGCGGCAGTGAATCGTTTGCGCTACTATTTTGGCCGAACGGTCCCTCGTGTCATTGATATCGGAAATCGGCGACGTTAAAATAAGGTACTGTACCATAGAAGGCCACTCTAACAAATAAACAGTTATTATTCGTTTATTTACTGGATAAATGAAACTAACAAATATTTAAGTAATACTTTGTTTTATTACGTAACATATAAACCATTTCTTTTTATTGTAGATTTAATCGCTATTTATTATTTTTTAGTGTTAAATGACTGATTTATTATAATGGCCTTCTAAGGAGCCTTGTTCCTAGCAAGGCCATTTGGAAGAGTTAAATGAAACTTAAGTTTAATCAATATTGATCAAATCTGAAATTCAAAAAAGTGGTTTATATGTTACGTAATAAAACAAAGTATTACTTAAATATTTGTTAGTTTAATTTATCTAGTAAATAAACGAATAATAACTGTTTATTTGTTAGAGTGGCCTTCCATGGTACACCCACCTTAATTCTTTTAGTTTTTTTGCAAAAACTGGTATGTTTTATATTTTTTTGATAATAAATGCCTTTCGTATTACACAATTTCTGTCGTTTTATTTAAATAGAGCAAAGTAGTGTTCATTAGTGTGTTTTATAAGAGTATTCCTGTATTTTAGCAAGTAACTGTTAAATAGCTTATTGAAACTGATAATATAAAACTCAACTCACTACATCCGTGCCAGAGAGGAATCAGGCATTGTTGCTTCCAATTTATAGTTTGTCAAGTCTGATTATTCTAAAGTCTATGGACACAAGCATTGCCACTATGAACATTGACCAATCAGAGAGCAGTGTGTTATTTTACGTATTTCAAAGATCGTATATTTAAAAGAGTTTCTGTGATTGGTCGAACCATATAAAATCTTACGAATTGATATTCGTTAGTTTATAAATTTACCGTATCACGTCGGAAATTGATAAATTTACGAAAATGTGGACGTAAAATATTACAATTTATCTCCCGTTTAGAATCTTACGAAAGTTTATAAACTTCCTAGTAAATTGATAAACTTACGGATCTTGTTATTTTCCGGTGACATATACATCGAACTTCTGAAGAATGAATATCTACTTAAATAAATGAGATCGGAAAAATTCGTACCTAATAGTTTGCAATCGATTCGTTATCTACAACGTGCCTATGTGTAACAGTTGTCGACTTTTCCGTTTGCAATAAACATTTCCATAATCCTGTACCTATGCGTCCCGGTCGAGCCGGTGGAGTTATCGTCGTACGAGGAAGTGATTGCGGACAATTATTGCTCATGTACCGACCAGGTTACACGAAATGATTAAGCTGCAGGATTGAAGCTCTGCTCGGCTTTATAGCTTCATCTTAAAAACATTAAACAACCCTTCTTTTATGTAAAACTTTGTCTGGCCATGACAGAGTTTTACAAAACAGAAGAATAGTTGTTTACAAACTGACATTTTTATCCGTATATTTATAATGCTATTTTGTTTAAAGCAGTCATCCGAGAACGACCCTAAATAAAATTCACAACACTACAACATCGAAATTGGAAAGATTAGATATGAAAAGTGCAGATTGACGTCAGAAGTTCAAATCAGAGCCTTGTATACAAAAGTTTATTAAGCTTGACCAAACAATCCGACAGCTGTTGAATTAATTATGTATTTTATGTCAACTGGCGGGAGGTTTACTTCCATGGTGCTCCTATATCTGATCGGCACAGTATGGTCGCGAGTATTATCAGTGCAAGAGATATCGGAAGTGGTATTAGTGGTTAGTGAATATCTGCTGCAGGCATTGACCGGAGAAAGCCGCGGCCCCGGTTTGGTTTACGTTGCGGCGCCGCGCCCGGCTCGCCCGCCCCGGAACACGGGTTGCTCTGAATCTATCGAAATAGCTCGTCAATATCTGGTAATAGGTACTGCAACAAATTCATGGTTCTTGTTAAATGCTTAGCGTTGCGCAAAACGAATTTTACGGGATTCTGAAAAACCAGAGCGAAAAGAATTGCTGGTATTTTCAATTTTGTATGGTCCTTATAGATAACAAACATCTGCTTTGTCTGATAAAAGATCAATGCTAGGAAGATTAGATGATAGACAATAATAACTTTATTTTTCTTTTTGTTACAGTTCACCATTGAATATAGGATGAGACAGATAATATAAGTACCTAATTGGTGAGTATTCAGTCAAAATTCTTTTTCAATCAATGACTACTTATCAAAATTATTAAAATGTACAAATTCATTAATTTCTCACACAGCGATGTGTTGTTCTGAAAGCAAGAAGATTTTCCCCAAGCAAACCATTAGGCATTAGACACAGTGTCGACTGCGGGAAAGTGGTGTTCTGAGCTATAATGCCCCACTTGAGGAGAAAATAGCGCAGAATATGGCGCAATCAAGAGAGGAGTTAAATACAGCTGTTGCCAAAGGAAATGTAGCAGGCTCTTGACAACAGACAGTTCACAAACATGCAGCGTGACTGCGGGAATGTTGATTGTTCACTGTCGACTGGCAGCCGAGGATCAATGTGTGACAACATTCAGTAAATCGAATGCATGACGGAAAGAAGAAGTACAGAGATAGGTACGGAACCTGAATAGTATGATACTAATGAAAAGTTAACGATGTCTTCTCAAACAGACCCATTTAAAAAGTTGGTTAGATCTTAAAAGTCGAGGTTAGGAATGGTTTGATCTCCCCTGAACACCGCACCTTAAAAGTAAACAATGCGTATAACGGTGTAGGTCAGATTAGAGGTCATAAAGTTTAACTTAATGTAATGAGGAGCACGTGTGACGTGCTGCCACGCTTACTATTACTTACTGCATGCTACTGGCCAGCTTTGGCCAGTCGAGGCCAGCAGAGCCCTTCTCGGAATGCGACCTCGCCACTGTTTGGATTAGATAATCTCGCTGCTACACTATTTACCTGACAATAGAACAATAGTAGCGTAGGTCTGGAGTAGCGAGAGTGACTCACTCGCGGTCAAGTGACTTGTGTCTGATCTAAACAAGTCACTAGGGTCCAAACCAAATCATGGTTTTGATACTTGAAATTAACATATTATATATTGAACAGCTATTTTACTCTGTATTTCTAATCTCGTTGTCTATATGATACGGTCACCCTCTTCTGGAGCATTCCACAAGCACTCACCTCCACACTCCTACCTACACACATACATGGCTACTCGAACAAATATACAGCTCACTGTAGGTCCACGTGGTGGGAATGGGCACAACCGCACACTGCGACAACTTCCACAATTTGCGACAAACGACTGCATTTACTGCAATTAAACTTAAAAAGGACGCTTACGTAACTAACGTAGCGCACTGCGCCTGCGCCCATTGGGAGCGGAATTGGATCTTATTACGGAACTGAACGCGAATAGTTGGTCGGTACTCTAAACCTTTGTCTATAAAGTCGAGAGTCCTATCCTACAGTAGACGTATTGGGCAGCTTTCTACACGCGCCCTGAATACGGTAATGTAGAGTTTATCCGCTTATCGCTGCCGCAATGGGCGTCCGCGCCATTTTGGGCGTTCAAGCGACGACGCTCCGACCAAGTCCTAGTGAGGGATTACTGCCACTTACCATACTCATACTCTAGCCGGCCCACACAGTAAGTCCAGCTCGCACAATCAGGGTGTCGAACCAAACTACACTGAGCATTCTACAGAACACCGTCGCCGCTGGTCTGCCGTGACTACTGTACCTGTATATTTGCGAGATAAACCGTTTTTCTTTTACTATTTAGTCAATTTACTTGTATTCATCAGGGTCATAATAGGCAAGCACCATATTTTGTAGGAATATTTTTTTTTCTGCAACCATGATGCTCTTCCTTCAATATTTCAATATCTCAATATCAATATCGTGTCAATATCTTATTGAAATCAAAGTTGTATCTTTAGAAACCTTAGAGATGAGGATAGGTCATTTTTTGCAGATATAACGCTATATCTTTGCACTGTTGGATTTTCAATATATTTTTTCCCTAATTGCTACGGAACCCTGATGATCTCCCAAGCAATGTTTGACAGCCCTCCCTGGTGTGAGCAGATGTTGTAGCGTGTGACGCAATAATCAGTTCCGCTTTCCGTGCTAAGTGTGCTGCGGTGCCGATGCCGCCCAATTTAATTACTGCTGCACTTTCTCGGCGCACACGCATCACACTGCGCGCTTTACATCTATGAGATGCTCCTTATCCATCTGTAAGTGTAACGATTTATTGCACTGCTCGATACTTTTTATGGAGAAATTAACATCTTTGGATTTTTCTACTTCGGTTGGGTAGGTATATTGCCTTCAGTTTCCCAACTTCCACGCGCTACACATGTTTATCATGCTGCACTAGTTGCCAGCCTAACTCACATTTCATGCGCATAAGAAATCTAAACACCATCTGTGGCTGCAAAAAGCATTCGTGAAAAGTCTAATGTATACTTGTATGCGATAAGTGCTGCTGTGGCGAGAATCAGCGAGAGCATGTGCTACCTGCTCTGCTGTTACAAGTAAATAGCTACTTATTATGCCTGTTTGCAACGTTTTTGTGCGACATGTGTATCGCTTCCAATTCTGTCCGGTGTGACGTCACAGCTATTAGAAAACACCCTCTCAGCGGTAGAGAGCGGATGGAGAATAGTCAGCAGATAATGCCACACGTTACGTACTTTCTTAACAATTACAGCCGTGAAAAGTGTCGCAAACATCCACGACTTTCTAGGTGAACAGGACTGGCTGTGGATGTTCACATTAAACTTGTGAAATTATACGAATAAACGAAACTCAAGTGTTCACATTCTTAATACTGAAGTTTAATTTCTACTGTCGTTTATTATTGGTATCAATTACATTAGTGTTAAAGTACCATTCCAAAGGACGTGTGGTATGCAAAGGGATCAAATATTTTGAATTTCCCAGAGAAAGTTTTTTAGGGAACATTTAAACGCAATTGAAAGAGCGACGAAGATAGCTCGGGAGGATTGGAGCTCCCTCCATTCCTCCCGAGCTGTCTTCGTCGCTCTCAGGCCTCCTCGTAGGACTCACGATAATTAAGTAGGTGCGCTAAGTTACTTTTCATACTGATTAAGTGATTACTCAAATACAGCAGATAAATTGCTCCATTCCATGGTAAGCTTTTAATCTGTCCGTCTAGCCTGTGTGATTGCACGCTGTAAACACACCAATATAGATGTCAATATATTCATCGCTAATTGCATTACAATCCGTTGATTACCATTTGTGTTACAAGGCGAGATTTAATTTAAATTTAGACAAGTGATTAAAAATATAAACCGATAACAATCATTTATTTAATCCAAGATTGAATATTTAATTAGAACATAGCCGTTGGGAAGGCTGAGTTTACTACAAATGCATTTCATCTTCGATTAATCCGTCGTCGATATGAATCGATGCGCGCGCGTCGTCGCCGCCTTGTACGGCGAATATTTATGAAGCTATTTTATAGTTCAAGAGCGGTACCGTTTGTAAGCATTACATTCAATTAGCTCATTTCAATGCAATAAATACAGCTGGACAAGTGATCATGTCTTTATAAGCAATACTTGCTCTTATTCAATTATCTTAAAAGGCTAGAAAATTGTTCTATTAACTGCTATTAAGATCGTTTTAAATGAGAATGTAACTAAAAACAAGTATAATTTTACGTTTTGAAATGGCGGCCAAGCAGGTTCTTTTGCTTTATTTATGTTGCATTGGCGATGTTTTCTTTACGCTAGTAGTAGGGCGGAGTGCTCCCACATCAATTACTCGACAATATGCTGTAATTAGCAGTGCCCGCGCACCGCTCCAGATTCGCGACGATCATCAACGGCCAATAAAACAGTCATCTGTCCGAGTTAGAGCCTGCACTCATGTGTGCAGTTCTACAATCAGGTCAACGATGATAAGTTCGCGTCTTAACTGATGCGGGATGACCCAGGCTACCGTTAGACTGGATGACGTCACTGGGTAGCTAATTTGATCCAGAATTAAGTATTATTGTGGAGGCTGGTGGCGGTCGGTTCATGTTTGTAAAAATTCATCGTCAAACTCTGAGGAATTGTTTTGGATATAATCACGATTACCTAACATTGTTTATTTATTTGGTTTGGTGATAGCATTGCGTTGCATGCATGACTGTCATATCAATCAATCAATGCATGTTCAGAAGGATTAACATTAGTTTAGGCTTCACGGGTATGTGGCCCTGATTCATCTACTAACAAGGTCGAAAAACAGCTTAATTATTCCTCGGCCAATATGTCAAACAAAAAATGGCAACAATAAGAAAAAAATCATGTGTTGGAGTGTCGCATAATACGATACGACGTACTTACACTACCTACTCACGGCGTACCTGATTAAACAAAAACGCATGTGTTTAATGAATAGTGTAGCTGTTTCCAAACAGAGCTCGTCCGACATCTGGCCGCACACATATTATGTGTTCTAGGGTGAAATATACTTTACTTGGATTAGAATTGATCATACTGCAAGCACCGAACATATGCCTGCTAGGATTCAGTGTTTTTAAATTATAAAATAATTATGTATTTTTAATTCTTGAAACACAATCAGAGGCTCTATCATCAGTTTTATCAACATCAGGTTAGGTTCACTCCACAGAATATCTACTTTAATAGTAGGTATTTAGTTGCAAATCAATAGACGCATGCTAAATGGCGGGGCTAATAGGTAATTGGTTTAACATGCAGGCAGCAAGTACCAGGCGGACAAGAGTAGGCAGAGTTAACACCTTCAGATTTAACATTTAATTTTTATAGAACTAAGGACGCCATAAGACATGGCTTTTATGGAAATGTGGGCGAGATCATCATAAGGTTGATTTGATGAATAAGGTTATTTTTTGTTATTGGTATAATACTTGTGTCTACTTGCGGATGTCTACTTCGTGGGCCACAAATGGGGTATCGCGTTCACTTTCAACACCGAAATCACTCGACCAGCCAGTAAGTAGTGTACCAAACCATAGCCGGTGTGCGATGATCTGTGAACTGACGTTACCCTTCATTGTGCACTCGCCGAGTCAAAAGTTACGCAGCTGGCTGCTGGCATGCACTCATGAATCGGTTTAAAAAACTGTTGCTGATTTTAAATCAGCATGTATTTGCATTATATCTAATTCGGGAGAGCTCATATTTGCAAAATTGATAATTTTCAAAGAGATAGAAGCTCGTGGTTGGTGCACTAGGCACCTTGTACTTATTATTACCATAAATTGTTGTAGTAAATTAGCATATAATATATGGGTGCATCATGGGTGTTTCTAGAGCGGCTCGGGTAGTGCGTGGCGCTGCACCACTTGCCTCGTTACCAGCACTTGTGAGCGCTGTGTGAGCTGCGCTGACATCGATATACACTTGTTTACATAAGCCCCGGACAGAGTGAGTCGTTACTTGTTAGTCGTCTAACGTGGAAACACATTATTGAAACTAATTGAAGTGGAGAGTAGACGAAAAGCGTAATGGGTAACATCCGTGGCGGGATACACGCTAATGATAATACAAGTGAAGCGTTTAAATATTTTAACATACTAAAATGTTGTCATCAACTAACATAATACCGTAGACGTACCGTACCGTAGACGTATTGTACCTGCGCACATTGTACATACTAGTTTTAGGTACTTAAAAGAATTAACTGTTTTTGTAAGCTCTTTGGAGGTTCAAAGAACATCTACATTCATAGAATGACCACAACAATTCTACTTAGTTTGGTGTAACACTTAGACCAAACGTGTCGTACACACTGATTACCGTCGACCTAATCTGTCCCATACAACATGAGGGGCACGGCGCGGGCGCTTGTGTGGGCGCGGCGAATGCGCGGCTATCCACGCCGCGCTGTAGCACTCGTCGAGAAGGTAAACACATCACTTAACTTGTAGATGCGTGACGATCTATTCACATAATAATATGGGCGCCTACTATGTGGTGCTCTCATAAAAAATTGGTACCTAAGTACTTAGCTATAGCTAAGCTATAGCTTTGTACAATGTGTTCAGGCAGAAGATCTCTTTCAAAAGAATCCTTTAGTTTACCTGTTACGACGTGCTAACTATAGGAAACTGGTCCTTTTTGAAACATTAATGACAATGACTGCTCCTAGAAGAACATTTAAATTAAACACGCGTGGGCTTGGATTTCAAACGTGGCAGTCGCGCCGGGCACGCATCGGCTCGTAAACATTGCCATGCACGCCACGACCGCCAGACGGATGCGCTTGCGACTGAGGCTGCGGGAGTCCTGTGTCATGATGTTTACATGAGTGTATGTAGGCGGAGACCAAATGTTAGCTTTAGCAGCGTCGTTCAAAGATGTGCTGTGATTGAAATCCTGCCAGTCATCGTGTTGGCTCTAGAGAGACCAACTCTCGATGCTTGAGTTAATGATTACTAGATGCCGCGTGACGCAAGACTAATCATTCTCTTTGTTTAAGACAAAACAACTAGTCTTGCTCTTTACATTATTTTAATTTTGTTTCCTTAAGTTTGTTGCAGCTGTTTCGTTATTTTTTCACTTAACTAAATGAAAATCTTGTACCTTGTATTCAGCAAGTTAAAACAGTACGTTTATAAACAAGCAATCTGCCTAGCCTTTTTCCAACTATGTCGGGTCGGCTTCCAGTCTTGCCGGATGCGGTTAAATCGCTATCTGACCTATTGGTAAATGACTGACTGTCAGACTTTCGGGCTTCTGACTACCCGTAACGACTGTCAAAGGTCCACGTATGACATCCAGGATCAACAACAGTTTAACGTGCTTTCCGAGGCACGAAACGATGTCAATGATGTCTAAAATAAACTTTAGAAAGTACATATGAACTGAAAAAATACATTGGTACTTCCCTGGATTCTCATTTTTCTTCCTGCACGAGGGGCGAGCGCCCACTGGGCCATCACGTTTAGAAGCAATATTCAAAGTTAATTTAAAATACTATGTGTGTAACTGTAACCATTTAGCAGAATGTCGAAACAACTCAGTCGTATGAATATAAATAAATCATCAGTAATGTGGAGCGATCTCTCGTCAAGCACTCGTCGAACACTGAGTGCTAACGATGCGATGCTCCAGCCTCCAGCCGCCGCTTTACTAACTGTACAGAAGGACCGCGGTGAATACGCTTACGGTCAAGAAAAAGGTTTAACCTATCTCGAACCGCTGCTGATGGCTTATTCTCAATCATTCATTGATTGGTGATCGTTGTTTTTAACTCAACTAGTTCTTCTATAGTTAATCATTATATTCTGTATCTCTCTCCTTGACCCTCTCGTTGACAGTCACGATAAAGGTCGGATCGTTCTTAGACGGTTTATATGGATTTCATAGTATAGAGTGGCTCTTCTAGTTCATACGTTAAGTAGTGTGTGAGGTACGGCGGTGTTGCGCCATTGATCGAGTGCACTCAGATCATCAATGAACACGAAACATAAAGAACAGCTCGGTGCGGGGTGCGGGGCGTGGGGTGCGGGGCGTGGGGCGCGGGGCTTCCGCTGCGACGCCCTTCAGTGTGCACGTAAGTTGTGAGAGAACGGAAGACACGCCGAGGAGAACCATTAATATTTTTAGTGTAAAACAGCATTTCTTAGTTTAAAATAGCACCAGTCTCCCCACTAGGACTCCCTGTGTCGTGGAGACTAGTCTCCTACGTTTCACTAAAATAACAGGATAGTATAAGGCACACATAGCCGAGATAGAAACATAGAAATAAGATTACATCACAATCTTTATTAGTTTAACAAGGGTTTGTTTCTAAGAGTAATTGTCTGCAATCTGCAACTGATTAATGATTGAACGATAGATGTTAAATGTTTATGAATGAATAATTTCATCATGACCGGTTCTGCAATACATTTTGATATCACATTATTGTTAATAAATCGATAAGATGTGAATGTCATTCTATGAATGACTGACCTCTAGCAGACACGAGTCCAGTGACTTGATTTATTGATTTAAACAAATGATTGGTTAGCCTTTACATAAGATCACTATCGAAGACAAATCAATTTTACTAAATTCAGGACCAGTCGCTCGTAACTTTTGGCTTGTGCCGTAATCACGACCTAGCGCCCTATTGAAATTATTAAAGTAAACAAAAAATAACTCTATTCAGTCTTGTTAGAGCCTACAACATTTCTGTATTTACACTCAGTTTGTGTGCGATTGCAATTTATATATTTTTACTGGGAAGTGCGTTGAACGACGGTAACCAGAAACGGCCATTTTATTCTTTCTATTTTCGTTGGGTTGAGAGGTGAGTACCTATTACTGGCACACCAACAGCCGGCTAGGGGAAGTACGTTAGAGCGCCTGGTACTCGGTCCTCAGGAAACTCCTAGACTCTAGTCTTGAAAGTGATCACATGACGCTCCATCCACTGTGTCATTACTAATCTGCGACCACCAGTCAGTTTATCAAGCGCGGTGATCGGAACACACAGCCGTTCGCTGGAGCCTTCAGTCCAAGACGCTCATGAAATAAGAGCTTGTTTCCATTAGATCCTGCAGAAATACTAACAATAGGTACCTCAAACCCTTAACCTTACGTGTTTCTGCACAAATAATGCGTTGCAGACGTGACTTATTTAGTGTGTGTGTGTGCACTTGTGCAGCTACTCAGCTAGGTATTAAAAGAATATGCACACTGCCTTACAAATTAGACAGATGTTGACGTCCAGTGGCGTGCTCGGCGCTGCTCCGCCACGTCACCGTCAAGTGGCCGCACGTGATAGATCGCTCGTTTCGCAGCGATATGTTCGGAATTTGAGCGTTTGCGCGAGAGCCACTCGGCTCGGGTGAAAATGATGCCAGAGGCAAAGAGTAACACGTATTAACTGAGGCGACTAGTCACGCTGTTACGCGTGAATGATTAGTCGAACATCGATGTGGTGAAATTGAACTTTAGGCAACAAAATAGATATTTTGGAACTGAAATCCCCATTAATGTTCCCCACACGTGATAAAAATGTACGTAAACTTTATGTAAAAAACATTGAATTATTCTATCATAACACATACTCACGGTGCTCACTTGAGAACTGTGAGCAAACCGCAGAGTTAACCGACTGTGTCTGTCGAAAGCGAGTATATGTGTCTTGCGGTAAAGGCGCCTAGAAACTGAGTGCGGTACTGCGCGGCACACCGCTACGATGCGGTAACTCTGACACCGATACCTGAACTACGCCTGAACATTGTGAAATTGGATTGGTTTCCGCACGTTTTTCATTAAAAATGCCATCAAGTTAAGGCGCTGTGTTGTGGAACCTATTGGTGAGCAATTTTAGAAAAACTAGAAGAAAGGCAAAACCAGCCAGCATTGAGCACCTCGAACAACTCGTGTACGTACTGGTGGAGGTTGCTTTTAGTTTAGGGTATAAGCAAATAATTGATTTAATACATCTTTCATTTGCTGGACGACCAATCATAACATTAGGTAACAACTACATCACTCAACAGTCGTTTTACTTTACCTATCGTTGAAGCCAACTTTTTACGACTGTCCTCAATATTCCAACACAACTTCCTAATGCGAAAATCATTTTATTTTACGATCTTACTGAGCATTTCTTCATACAAAACTGTCCGCGCTAGCCAGCTGGTGCTTTGAGTCGAATTCCGCGGCAAGGCAAACGCATTCCGACTGACGAACAGTTCACAGGGATGTACTCAAAGGGGACTCAATGAGCAACGACAAAGCAAAACCTAGTACAATTAACCATAAGTACCGTTTTCCTTAGCAATGGATTCTAAGTGCGTAAGGATCAATTGAAGTATCTGCGATCTCTTGACATTAAATCGTCGATAGCTGTCCCTTCCCGGGTCGATGACTCGCGGCAGATAGCCCGTGCGCGGCTATCGCAGCCGACCAGTCCTCAGGTATGTCGGCTCGACATGTGCCAACTTGGGACATGATACATGTTTTACATTTTCAAATCACTGTAAAACGGGGAATAAAACAAGCTCCCAACTACTTGCGTCTTGATGTCTAAGACTTGTTCGATACACTTGGTTTTTTTGGAAAACATCCGTTTTATTGTTTCGGTAATGAAGACTCAATGCGAGTGAGGGCGACTCAAATAATTCTCTGCCCAAAAAAGCGGCTATGTCCGTACTTGAACACCAAGTACCTACCTACTAAGCCAACATAATCTCAGCAAACTATCGACTCCAACGGGCAGTGGCATACGGTTACCGAGGTCCATATGGATCCCCTCACAATGGCACGGCGGTAACACGACACCGCCGCCGCGATGCACTACTAATGCATTGTTCTGATTTTACAATTTTTACTCGAGCCGATTTGTTTTGACTGTTCAATCTCACTTTCTTACAGACAGGTGACAAAACTTTATGTGAATAAAATACATATGCACAAGGCAACAGGTGCATCAAATAAATATTGAATATTTGAATTTAGAGAAAATATAATAGCGCCTTGAAATCTTAGAAGTGCAAGAATATGGGTATGCAATGCGGGCAATGTGCGAGTTGCATTGGTAACTCGGCTTGAGCGGGAGTGAATGTGATTATCCAATTAAGGAGCGCACAGGAGTCAACGCACCGCTGCCCGACGACAAATTCACTTGAGAGACGTCTCCAATATTCCTGTTACCCTAGTTACTTAGGGACAATTTCTTCTTCGCATCAATCAAATCAGATTAGTTCTTCCTTTTCAAATTTGAATTGGACGTGAAGTAAACCTTTATCTGAGTTGTGTGACAGATTAAATGTGAATTCATCTCGACTCTTTCAATTTCTTGGAGTAATATAATACCGACGGAACTGGCTTCAGTAATAAGACGTCAAAAATGGTTATAGTTTCATCATGAATGCTGCTCGTCCTCTCCCATGCTCAAGTGAATATACATTCACTTGAGCATGGGAGAGGACGAGCAGCATGTATGTATGTACACTTTTCACACAAACGAAGCGTGTAAACGGGCTCAAGAGCGTCGTAATGAAAAAGTCGCCGGGAGTGGAGACCTTCGGCGCTGCGTGTAATTTGCGTAAATGGACGATTTTCTTGAACGACGACGCGACCGGCTCGCTCAACTTGACCTATACGGTGCCGCGTAGGGCTGGTGGCTGTTACTTGGGAATGTGTTTTGCAGAAGCAGTTTAGAAAATAATTATGGTTCTTAATAAAAGGTGAAAGTGAAAAGAACGGACCGATAGACGATAGAGAAGACCTCATACACATTTGAAGAAGTTTCATAATTATAAACATTATGATATTCTATAGCTCTTCTTGTACGACGTAGATAACAGAACAGAGTTATGAGCAAAGAGTATTGAGCAACTTGTAAAGAAGTAACTGAATATAGCAATGTAATGTGTACTTTCATGGTTTGGCGGCCCTATGGCTATGCATCGTAGGCCCGGTGCGCGTGGGCAACACAACATAGCTCCGACCACTTTATGGTGATTGATGCTAGGCTCAATGCTGTGACTGGCTATCAAGGCTCTCCTTCATTTCGTCATCTACTTCGCGTCAACGTGCTTTGTGAGCAGATCTGTACACTAAAATATTGCTTACTTCAAAAGGGCTAAGTTGTAAAAAAACCCAAAGAGTTTATAATGTTTTAAAATGTATTAAAGACACAGAGTACGAAGCTTTCAGTTTCTTTTCATTATGCATTCAATTTTCAACTTTTGTTCTGCATGTCATATTCACGTGAGGAGCGGCCAATCAAACAGTGAACAGTAACTTCTCATGCATTTGCTTCGACAAAACTTTTTGTCATAAAATCACATTTCCTTGAAAAGACCGCAAGTCACCTGCACCCGACCTCGCGTGCTGTCTTCCATCAAAAGGGGAAACAAAGAAAATTGTACTCTAAAGTTTTGGAAAAGAGTACCATTTCCGAAGAGAGGTATACTTAGTAATGGCATGCAAAATATTGTCCCAATTCGTTAGAATCGATTTTCCCGTGGTTTCCGTGTCGTATTGCCGTTGGGACGGGCGCGGTGCCGGCTCGTCCCAAATGCTCCCATTCACATAAATTAACTGCCATGGGGAAAATATTATAATTTCATGGGAAAAAGATCATTTGAATAAGTTTATTGGTAATGTTATTTTATTCTTGCATGATGGTGCTACAAAATTGTTCTATTCCGTTACTTGACTGGGTTTTCAAAATAAATGCTCATTTTCCTTCCACAGCTTGTATAATGTGAATGTTGGATTCTTTGTCTGTCTGCACATTGAGTGCATTTACGTATTGTATTTTTGACAATAGCTTACGGAGTATTATTAGTTTAATCCGCGCTCCCAGGACGTGATCAACGCGCACTATGGAAGCACCATGACACACACACACACGAATGAACCCAAACCCATGTCCTCACGAGTTATACGAATGTAACTCAATCCTAGCACGCGACAAGAAATCATTTTCACACAACTTGAAGAAAAATAAAAATCGTCCAAGTACGAGTCGGACTCGTCCACGAAGGGTGTCGTACCACCGCACAGTACCTATTACATCTTAACTTTATTTTATTTTTACCATTTGTTGTTATAGCGGCTAATATTCACCTTGCGAAGTTACCGAATACGAACGGAAGATATAATTTATATTAGTTGCGAAATGTTATGTACTTAGTATGAGGTATGAACATTGAAATCTATGTCACAGCTTGTAACCGTTTCCCTTACGCTTTATGAATTACGGCGACATGTTCAAAACACTTAAACGCTGCCTATGATTAAAGAAATCGATTAAGAAGACGGTGAAATGTTCCATGGTAAAGCACATAATAATTTATACATACATCAGTAATTAATATTGGATCTGTTAGTCATGGTAGCGGCGGGATCATTGCCCAAAACGGAATCAACAAAAAATATCGTCGAGTATGCGCCCATTCGCGTCACGTACCGCGGCACTCGCATCACGACCGGCACTTGTATGGGCAGTACGGGCACCGTGTGATCTACACGCGACTCCTGCCTTTTGTCTTTTTGCCGACGATCTACAAACATCGGCGCCATGCTCGTGTCGTGAGGACTCAAGTCTTGAAACTAATATTCCCATGAAAAAGGAGTTTACTGTCGACCGTGGTTGTGACAGTGTGCTTCACCGGTAACATGAGGGATAAACATTCAACACTCATTGTTTGGAGCTTTGTTTAATAAACCGGCGATAATCAACAATTACTTTATTAAAACTGACTGATATTTTAGTTCTTGTCCTGAATAAGAATTATTATTTTAAGGAATCAAGTAAACTTTATAATTTGGAATCAAGTAGGCGCATCCAATCAAAACAAAACTATTGTTATAAACGAATTTACCTGATCCTGTCGGTAGATTACCAGCTGTCAGTGTTCATATCTCTGCGTCAGTGAACACTTTGTGCCTTAATTACTGTCTGTCAGAGCGCAGAGCGACCTTCGCGTCATCATTAATTAGGTTTTACCGAACACAGCCCTTGTCAGACATGCAAATTAGTCTCGTGCAGAAAATTGGTTGCCAAACGTTCTCTTTAAACTTCTTTTATTATCTAGTTCATATTTTTGTTGAGAAGGCCGTCTATGCGGCGGAATGGCGTTCATCAAAACCCTCGTTAAAAATAATATCCGTCGCTAAAACTTAATTGTGTTCATGTTGACTTGTCATTACTCGCTCATTCTCCAAGTGGTTCAGTTGCATGTACATGATTGGTTGCGTCTGATCTGATAATCGATGCTCACTGTTGTCCTTGTTGCAGGGAAGCCGTGACGATGGCATATTACCGGTGCGGTCCGACTGCCATCGGGAGCCGCACGTCATGGGGGCCGGTCACCTCGCCGACCTCCGTGGAACAAAAGAACTTCGACAGGCCGTTGAGCGGCAACTTTGATAGAATATTTAATGCATTTGAAAGGACCAATGCCTTCGAGTACATCCGGAGTTCGTTTGAAGGAGGGAAAGAAGAAGAGGAACGCCATATCGGTCATGGAGACATAGTGGTTAACAGGAAGATGAGCAGCAGCTTCGAGCGCGCGGACTGTGCGCTGGCGGCGCAGACGCCGTGCTCGGAGGACGAGGACTTCTACAGGGAGAAGATACTGTACTCGCAGGCGAGACAGCTGTTCCCACTGCAGGAGGACCTGGCGGACTGGATCAACAAGACCATAGGTAAGTGAGACGAGAACTAACGCGGATGAGAACATTGGAAACTAATATCACCATTCAGGTGACAGTAGTTGACATTATTAGCATCACAACTGGTCTGAGCAGAAATCTTAACGAAAATAAGTAGTATTTAGACAAACTGTCTGCACAATAACGTTGCACGAATTATATAACCCGAAACGAGCGCCGCGCCGTGAACAATTGCAATTTTACGAGTTTCTCCGACTTTTAAATGCCATGTGAGTATCAAAAAGAAATATTGCAAATGAAAATTGGTCAAAGATCACTTTTAAATGTTACGAATTAAATTAAATACTAGTACTTTAGATCCGACTCCTCATAATCACAATATTGTTCAGTTCGGTGGACGTCACCGTCAACCTCATCCTTGCGTTGTGTAGGTAACACTGTTGTTACAACGTGATACGAGTTCTGGATATAGTTAGAACTGTTAGAAGCACGCCTTATACTTACTACGTATGTATACTTCATATTCATGTCATTCCTTATTCTAATCAAAAGTCAATATAAGTGACTTCAGGAACTCCTGAAGTCAAAGTAATGATTTTAAAAATTACGAATTAAATTGCATCATCAAAGCACACATAATTATATGTAGATCCTATAAGTAATAGTTTGTTTTACGTATTTGGCCAATACATATCCGCTCACATTATTTATAATAAAGTAGTCCGGTAATGTAACGGAGAATGTTTCCAATTCCTGCAGGGGTCAGTCATTCTGCGGGTCGCACTTTCGTAATACAATACGAAACATTTTGAAGGGCAGTTAGTTAATTAACTATTATGATGAGCATTATGGAGAGCATGTAGGTACAGCACCGGCCAAATAGTTCTATTCTTTGAAATATGGGTATTCCAAAATTTAAAATTCAGAATTTATCTTTTTGTTTCTAATATACATACCTAGTTATAGACAAATACTTCATTCAAGATTAGATCTTTGTAAATTATTAAAAAGTAATATCAATAAATTCAAATCAAAATGCGATTAAGTCCGCTCCAAATTGTGGAAATATATGTTTAGCATTATACAGGGCCAAGGAATCGTATAATAAAGCACAATTTGTACGACAAGTGATTGTATCATCGTTGCCATGTATGCTCGCGCGGCGTTTTTGTGGCGAGCCGGCCTGTGCGCCCGCGCCGCGTGGGAGGCAGCGGACGACGCTGTGAGATGTGCTGATAACATTAGCGGTTTAACTATACTATTCCATGACAAATTCACGCTGCGATGTAGGTGGACATAGAATCAACACAAATAAACATGCTATTCGTGAAGCAATCGATATCAATTCAATTTTTACTACCGTAGCAAATTTAGAGCATAGGTGTTAATATTGTGAATAAAAAAAGCTTTTTTACAAAAAAAGATGACCGCCTTCAAAAACTACAAAATAAAAAATAACTTTAGCTTGGAAGTCGGTGGCAATACCTACATAACAAGAAACAAAACCAAAGCCGCCGAATTTTTAGTGTTTGTGTGATAATGTTTGAAATACTTACATAAAGCCCTTTCAAACAATACCTCACACGATATATTTAATTTTGGAAAGTGGTAGGAGGGGGGTTGACGTCAGACGTCCCCGTTGACGTCCCCACTTCCTTCAGTCAGTCATCGACTACAAGTATAAACAAAGCAATTTTTCTTGTTACGGCGGTTCTGCTGTGATTTTATAAGGAGTTCCGTTCCATATCTCCAAAGTTCATCATCAGATCATGATAATATTCCTATGGGACCTATTCCCAACTATACTCTTTCAAACAAAAAAAGAATCATCCAAATCGATTCATAATTGGCGGAGTAATCGAAGAACAAATATACAAAAAAAAAAAACAAAAAAAAATAAATAAACATACGCGTCGAATTGAGAACCTCCTCCTTTTTGAAGTCGGTTGAAAATCGGTGAGTCGGCTCGCTCTACCGGCGCTGTATAAACGCGAGAATAAGAACATTATGAAACAAGTGAGGTGAGTTTGTTATTACGATCGAGTCTGGATTGCAACCCGAACCGAAAGCGAAGGCATATTGTTGCTCACGTGTTTCATGACGTATTTCGACACACTAGTTGGTAATAGGAGCCACAAATTCTTTATTTTAATTTTGGTTAACAATAAATAAATTGCATTTTTTTTTAAATATAATTTTTAGGTAGGTACTTCAATTATTCCCACAATATAAAGGCATAAAGAGTAAAATACCGCACTGGAGCAGTAAGCTATTTACAAGAATCACTTTACGAGCAAGTGTGTTGAAAAATAGTTTTTAATTTTTTGACTCGAGTTTGTTTACAATAACAGCACGTTGCAGTGCAACTTGGATGTAAGTTATTATAAATCTATGTATTTCTGCACTTTTCAATGCTGACATTCGTATTATTTTACATAGTATTTTGTTGTGCTTTTTACCCAACTACCGCAAAGCTTAAAGGAGGGTTAGAAGCGTCATGATCTTCGGCTAGATAGATGCTATACGAAGTCACGGACAATAAAACACGTACCTACCTAATAAATCAATAAATAAAAAAGATATACATATACCTATGTAAGTAGATAGGTACATAATATTATGGAGTTGTGTCGAGGAGCAGTAGGTACTGCGCGATGGGTGGACACTTCACGCCTACATGGCAATCGAGTCACGAGCAGACACACGTGCGAACACAAATGCGCAGATTTGCGACAACACCCGTTCCTAGGTGGCGCAATCTGTTTAACTGTCAGTAATCCACTTCAGATAACACCCCTGTGGAGTCATCACAGCAGCAATGCAAATTAGGTTCAACGGAAACTACATAATTATCGTTCTGGGTGTAAATAAACCTACCTAGTTCGCTGGTTGTTTCTGCAGTCATTGTGCGCGGATTTCTTTTGGTTAAGTGCCGAAATCTTGTGTAGCTATGTTAAGAGTTAGAAAACAGCTGCATATTTATTATGTATATTGTTTGGTCCCCTTGTATTCTATGAATCATTGTGACTGTTCATCTGGCGAGCTGTTCAGGTGGTGTCCTCAACTGGGAATCATATGACTTACCGAAAAGTTCTGTTATGTTACAACATTATCGTCAATATGAGAAACCTCTTACCCTACATGTTGACGTTATGATTTACAATAATGTTCGTAATGGAGGCATTATGGCAGATTATTGTGTCTTATAAACCAACATGACACGCACGACGCGCGACGTTCTCATACACGTCCTCTCTATTACTTGTCTGTCAGAAGATCATCACTATTACATACCCAAACAAAGCAATGTGGGTTCTAAAACCGAGCAATAGTTGTCGTTTTAGCATGAAAGGAATGAAATGCCGGTATCGACACATTGTTTACTTCATTGAACTCATGAATAGTCCGTGCAAACGATGACGGATGGTTTGAAACAAAAAGCGTCACGAGTGTAGGGCATCATGAGCGATACCGTAACATGGAGTAAGGCTAATTATTAGTAAATAGTAATTAGTGCTGCGCATGATCGGGCGCGTCGCGGGCGGGTGACGCCGCGGGCCGCTGTAATAGCTGGCGACACATGGCCACACAACTGTGTTGACATCATTATGATTGCTCCACTATAGAAGACCACCACCTATCGGGTGTGGTTGCCTGTTTGTAGTTGTCATTATTTTCATTGTGCCTGACCTAGGATTGCACCTTGTGGGATTCTCAATTAAATAAATCTCTTGAACGTTAAGAGATGTTCATAACAATTAGTAAGGATCATATCTTTGATGGACTTCACTGAAAGCTCGTTATAGTCAAATCTTAAACTCAAAGTATAAGTATAATTTCGACTTTAGCGTCTGCCGAAGGGAAGGGGGGGCTGATGGTATGTTAGGCGAATTTCTTAAAGAGATACTTACGGATACCCTTCGCGGTCAATGAGCAAACCCTATTGAATAGGTAGATATAATTACAATGAAAGTACACTTCATATAATTATTCAGTTATGCGTGCTTTAGTAATGACTGCTATCGTTAATAAACTAATTGAATTTGTAGCAAACAAGTTTTATTTAATAACGCAGCCAGCACTTTACCTAATTACAGTAAAAGTGTACAGAGGACTAGGCGTGCATAAAATGCTAATGTAATATTAGGTTGTTTAGGAGCCATACCAACAGTATCAACAGACTGCCGCTGCCTAGACGCGTTGTTATGAATATTTAAATACTGTTTTGCGTTTGGCAGAAGTCAATGAATTTAAGCGATTTGTAACTAGGCAAATTTACATCATACTAAAAAAGGATTAAATATAAATTGTCAAACGCTATATAAAAGCTTTAGGTCAAATTTTTGCTGGCGAAACTTCACGGGCGTGTGGGGGGGGAAATGATATACAATAATGACGTTAAGACAAAAACAATCCCGACAAGTGCTAGTAGGACTCGTGTCATCGAATCTTTAAGCTGCAATTGAAAAAGATCTTGTTCTTTATGGTTCTAGAGCACTGTGAATGTTTCAACAGCAAAAGCGTATCCGTATTTATTTGTGTCCGGCTACCAGCGGACTACAATTTTTTTAAATTAGTTATTTGAAATGATGAGTTTGGAAAATCTTATTATCTTCTCGTCATTATATACATCACGTCTGTTGTGGTTAATACCAGCTAAACGTTAATTACCGCTATTGTATTATTTAGGTTTCAGTACTATAACACACGTCCCTGAAGTTCAATGACACGCGTAATCCCATGCCTTAATTGATTACGGCATGCAAAGTAACACCTTATGAATTATGGAGTTATTAATATTATTGCAATATCGAAGTTCCGTTGGCGGCCCGTTAATCGGTGCGCGCTGTACATCGCCGGCCCGATTGGTCACCAGCATTGACATCCTTACGATACCGTTATTGGAATGCGAAAATTTATAATTAAGGTTAAATGCATTACAGAAACGCTGTTTAAATTGTGTGTGTTTTTGTGAATCATGTGAATAAGAAAAAAAAGGTAAAACATTCGAGATTTATATTACTACTTTTTTTTCATTACTATCGTACCTATTATTATAAATTTTAATAAGTTAATAAATTGTCTTGATGTGTTGTCAACTCATCGCAACAATAACAGCTTTAATTAAATATAAATATTTTTCTCACCACCGCTATTTCTTGTTAGGCACTATTAAAACGGGAAAACCATACCAGTAGGTAGGTACCTAAAATACATTTATACATTAATTTTAAGTACAACAATTATCATCGCGTAAAGGAACACTTATTGCGGCCTCAATGACAAGATATGACTAATGACGAAGTCCTGTGCTCAGTCAGACAAACCTACCGAAGTACCGAGTGGAAACAAAATTTTAGTTATAATTTTTTTTTTTATTATGAATTTTATTTATTTATTTTTATTTTGCTTTATTAGGACATGAAACAGGTACACATTATAATTAGGGTATGCCAGGGGTGTGGGTTATGAACTATTACATCGGTACTGCTCATTATTTCCTGCTTTCCATGGAATGAGATTGCAAATTAAATTAATACACACTAATTTAGGGATTTGGTAGAATAATGATGTGAGCATAATTCATATTCGGTCAATAAGTCAAACCCACAAAAGGTTGATATGAAATCATGCTTAGTAAATCTGTTGAAAAACCTTTTGAATTCATAGATTACTGTAGAACAACTCATGGACGTAGATTAGAAATTTAGAGGTAAACCTAATGTTAAATGAATGTCGAAGTTAACAAGTGGCTGCTCATCGTCTCGGGTCAGATTGCATTCAACGACAGCACCGTTGAATGCAATCTGACCAAAATGGCATTAAATTCTGTAGCTACAGCTTAAAAGTGTCGTCGCAAGTGTCGTTGAGCGCCGAGCAAAGCGGTCGCGTTATCGTGCATCTAATTAATTACTTAACACCGTTTCAACGACTTTAAACCTTGTATACGCTATTACAAAGTTTATTTTGCCTTATCAACCACCTTACTAATTTAATTCAAATACAAATTATTGGATTTAAAGAGTTAGTCAGTATTGTGAGCAGTGTACGTCATCATGAGTGTAGTGAGATCACCTACTGGACCTGCTTCCACTGTCCTTAGCAGCTCGCAGCCCGAACTATCCAGAATCGACGTTTGTGATAACGACCCGTCAAACTATGTTACTCGCAACCGTGGACCAAAACGCATGAAGCCGGACGATGATTTAGACGGAACACTTAGAAGTGAGCTTTCGGAATTCCGCAGTGAAATGATGTCGATGATCCGAGAATTTACCAAAACCCAGTGCGAAACTGTAAACAAAATATCGCAAGATGTATCAACCATTAGGCAAGAGGTAACCAACATCACACACACGGTTGAAAAACTCTCCACCGAACAAATCGTCATACAAAGTGATTTATCTGAACTTAAGCATTCTAAATCCATAACAGATGAAAAAATAAAATGTTTAGAGTCGGATATTGATTCAATCAAAATGATTACAAGTACCCACAACCTTTCCCAAAATAAACTAACATCACTGTCGTATAATGATATAGTCACGGAACTATATGACAGATCTCACAGGGATAAGAATATCATAGTGGTGGGTATACCAGAACCAAACTGCGATCTACGAGAACAAAGAGCCTTACACGACATGAGTCAGATAACAAAAGTAATAAATACTATACACGAGAACTGTCCCACACCTACTAATGTTATGCGCCTTGGGAAATATAATCCCTCTAAAATACGACCGATTAAGGTTAGCTTCAATTCTCAAGAAACCTCAAGAATCATCCTCCGTAATAAAAATAAATCTCCTAGTGACAAACTAAAAATATATCCAGACCAAACTCCCTGCCAACAGAAGTATTTGAAGGAACTACGAGATGAGCTTCAAGTGCGAATTGACAAAGGTGAGCAGGACCTAACAATAAGGTACATCAAAGGGACTCCAAAAATCGTACCAAAAAACTTGAGCAGCAGGGCCGAAAGCAATATAACAATGACCTAACTACTACATCAACTGCCATACATATCAAAAGAAAAACCAAGTACCTACATATTTTATATCAAAACGTCAGAGGTCTGCGAACCAAAACAACAACATTCAAAAACTCATTACTAGGAATAACGACTGACATAATTGCCCTATCAGAAACATTTCTTACAAACTCAGTCCACAACTCAGAGCTGTTTCCACCTGGTTACACCGTGCTGCGTCAAGATCGAGCAGGCGACGTCGGCTGGGGAGGAGTTCTGCTAGCTGTGCGTGACTACTACGACGTCCGACGTATCACCGACATAGACGGACTTCAGCCCACTACCGAAATAATATTCGCCGTTATCAAACGTAATGCAATAAAAATGTTGTGTTGTTTAGTTTACTTACCACCAAGTTACAACGACCGACAATATTTAGAAGTACTACAAATAATTGAAAATGCAACTTGTAAGTTTTCTGGCCTTGATTTTCTGTTGTTGGGTGATTTTAACCTCCATTCTATGAGTAAAATTGTCCAAGATCAATTTGAATACTTTCTGGATTTCGGTAGACTGAAGCAACACAGCCATGTTGTAAATTGCTTTGGAGGCCAATTAGACCTAGTCATAAGTGGATTGAGTGAGGAACGTGTGAGTGTGACAGGTAGCATTGAGGCACTGGTCCCTCCTGACCGGTACCACCCACCGCTTGACGTGTGCTTGGCATGGCCACCTGTGCGCCCGGTCGCCGCGACACTGCCGGCAGCGCTGCCGCCGCCACCGCCGCGCACCCCGGACCCCGCAGCGCTCACCTTCGACACCCATCCCGAATGGAACTTTCGTAAGGCAGACCTGCGTACACTATACGCTAATATAGCTAGCATAGACTGGGGTGACGTCACCAGCGCTCGCGACGTAGACAGTGCAGTAGAAATCTTATATACAAAACTATTCACCGTTTTTAATAGTTCCGTCCCCGTCAAAACACGCAAAGGATACTCGGGTCGTTACATATATCCTACCTGGTTTACAGCGAAAATTATACGTAACATCAAGAATAAACATTATAACCATAAAAAATTTAAACAATCAGGTAAACAACTCAACAAAGAGTTATTTAAGTACTATCGCGAATTAGTAAAAACACAAATAGATGAATCATATGATAATTATATTGAGTCTATACAGAATAAAATACGTAAAGAACCGTCAGAGTTTTGGACATTTGTTAAGAACCAACGGAATGATAAACAACCCAACTATGAATACATATATAACGATAAGATAGTAACGGGGCAAAGTGCTGCAGACGCCTTCGCGGAGTACTTCTCGTCAGTATTCCTTAAAGACATTCCTGCATTAGACCCGGAAGGTATTAATATAGATACGGGTCCAGTTCCAGATTCATTCCGAGTCACTGTCGATCTCATAAACCCTCCTGATTTCAGACGCATCCTAAAGCGAATAAAACCTTTTTCTTCATCAGGTCCAGATGACATCCCACCATTCTTAGTGAAGGATTGCGCATCAGTGTTAGAAATACCTCTACTCCATATATACAATTTGTCTATAACAACCAGCACATACCCGACCCGCTGGAAGTCTTCTAGGGTCACGCCAGTTCCAAAGAATTCGCTTAAACACAAGTTAGTTGAATACAGACCAATCGCTGTTCCTTCTGTGTTTGGCAAAATCTTTGAAACCCTACTAGCCAGCAACATAAGCTCACAAATTAAAATTCGCTTGGATGACGCCCAGCACGGATTCAGGTCTAGCCGATCTACCGCCACCAACCATATAAACTTTGTAAACTATACACATTCCCAACTGGACGCAGGGCGGCAGGTAGATACAGCCTATTTTGATATACAGAAAGCGTTCGATAGGGTTGATAATGATGTGCTCCTAAGCAAACTCTCAGCAATAGGCTTTACACCGAAATCACTTCAACTCTTTGCTAGCTACTTAGCTGCCCGTCAGCAATACGTTCAACTCGCCGGGTACAAATCTCAGTCATATTACACAAGATCTGGCGTGAGCCAAGGAAGCACCCTTGGGCCTATTCTATTCTTAGTCATGGTCAATGATCTACCCCAGGCCATCAAGAATGCAAAATGTCTGATGTTCGCCGATGACCTAAAACTATATATTGGCGTGGGGTCGATTTGTGACTGCGAAGTTCTTCAGAACGACATATCCAACGTTATTGAATGGGGCGACAGAAATCATCTACAATTTAACGAAAATAAATGCCGAGTTATGACTTATTCTAGAAGCAGGACCCCCATTCAACACAGTTATCAAATATCAGGCAATACGCTCACAAGAGTCCATGAGATGCGGGATCTTGGCGTGACATTTGACCCTCGCCTCAATTTTAGGGAACATATCGTGTCTATGACCAAAGCTGCTAACAGAACCCTCGGTTTCATCATGCGTCAAACGTACATGTTCCAGGATTGCAGACCGGCAATCATGCTATACAACGCGTATGTTCGCAGCCGGTTAGAGTATAATGCTCTCATTTGGGACCCGTACGAGGCCAAATATAAACTTTTGATAGAGAAGATTCATAAAAAATTCTGCCGATATATATATAAGAAGAAGTACGGGTACTATCCTCTTCTTTATCCCTCGCTCTTTGTAACGGGTATGCTCGGATTCGACACTTTAGAGCTGAGAAGGAGCTTACAGGCAATAATACACTTTTACCATTTGCTCACCAATAAAATCGACAATCCCGCGGCACTGATAGATGTAAGCCTTAACGTCCCTATGGTGGCCATGCGGGGTGCAGGGGAGCGCGGTATGCGTCGGCGGCGGCCGCTGCTGGCTGTGGCCGGCTTCCGCACCCGCGCTACAAGGAATGCAACCACGCGACGCACTCTTGCGCTACTCAACTCGATCTTATTAACTCAAGATGTGGACCTGTTCACTGATAAGCTAAACAAAATTATATCCGCGGCAAATATCTACCTCACACATTTTAGTTACTAGTCAAGTAGTCATTAGTAGTCAAGCATTAGTAATTAATACCTAATAATATTACTTATGTGAACAACAAATAACTGTACGCGTATATTTTCAATGTAACTTGTTTGTAGACGCCTTGGGTTGACCTGTTAAGTCTACAATATGTTTAATAAATAAATAAATAAATAAATAAAAAAAAAAAAAGTACGCACGTCCTTGCTGCGTCTGCGCCGACATTGTTATTTATTACTTTTGCGAGATGCTATGCGCTTTGATTATTATCGTGCTAATTGCGGACGAATCCCTCCCATGCGTTCACGAGCACCGCTCACATGGGTCCCCTGGTACAGTCGCAGCCGCTAATCAATCGCAGTTAATTAGTCATTGCACCGATAACAATCAATCAATCGTTTGCACAAATCTCTGACATTCCTGAATAAAAAACAACTTTACATTCGTAGTGTCAAAACAATGGTAAGACAATTTATATCTACTGTTATCGTTGCATTTTATATCAGTACTAGTACATTATGATATACATAACATATAAGCGAGTAGTGTCTAGACAATCCGATATAACCGAGAAGGGATCATCTGTGTTGTGAGCACTTCACTAAACCACCTCGGTGTGCCGGCGGCCGCGCCCTGCACTTGGATCGATTCCGATTATAATCGAATCCATTTTCAATTAAATCATTTTAATGACCACATAGAACTATTGAGTACAAGATGTGAGCGGAATCTTGATCTTGTAGCTAAGATACAAATAACTCTATTGTTATTGTAAAGACGATAAATCTATCGTAGATATTGTAATAGGTACCTAACTACTTACATAGTGAACTCCCATTCAGACAAGACATTTTTTTTGTGACCTATCTATCTATACTGATTTTCGAACCAACTACTTATAATATAGCAAAAAAAAAATGCTAGTCTTCCTGATCATATCGTGAGGATAGACTTCATAAAAATATAAAAGAACTTTTACCAATTTGTCTGCAGGCTCTTCAGCCCATTGTCCAAAAATCTGAAAATCTGTCTGCATGTAGATATTTTAGGAGGATTTCATAAAAAAAGACCTTGTTAAAAGACAATATTTTATTCATCGAAGAGAAGACTAATCAAATCTGCATCAACACTATAAATACCTACTTATGTAGGTAGTTCTGAACTACCGGCGTCATGTAATCCTAGTAAGATCTAATGCAGATCTGTGCTCCTAGTGCCTGGGTGGTCCCACACAATCGCACCGACATTATTTATCTTTTGCTCACGTTATACATAACACATGCTGCCCATCCAAAAGCCGGTTCCAGGCGTCGGCGTGCATTCTTCCACCGCCAGATTGCAGCCCGCACATAGTAATTACTTCATTGCCAGCTATCTGCTGCAACGCGTGCATATTCTGTTACTAGTTTTGTGTCCCTGTACTTCGTTAGTAAATAATTTGTTTTACTTCTCGATAGAATAAATATGTAGCTCCCTTCTGCAGTGTTTTAAGTATATCTGCAGAGTTTTGACGCTCAGCCAAGACCCACGCGTGACTAAAGGTTTAGGCATTCAGTTTTTTTTAGATTCACAAAAGTCACAAAATCAAAAAGTTCGAATTTACTTTTTCGAGATATATTATAAAATATTGCGCGACTCTTGCCTCTTACTTGCTGCATCTCTGATAAGGTTGCACAAAATGACCGTCGAGTATCCGTCGGCCGCTGCGCATTTCCATGGGATTGCGCAGTGTGCATATGTCTGTATATGGCCGACTACGGCGCGGTACGGTATAATATTAGTTAGTAGCAGAAAGTATCATGCATCTTCCATGTTAATAAATCGCCGGAAAACCGCATGCTAGGGGAAAATCTTAAATTTTGGGGTTCAAGGTTGGTCTAGTGGTCGCCAAGCGGGACTGCTGCGTATGAGGTCTTGGGCTCGATTCCCAGGTCGGGCAAAGTGTTATTGGGTTTTTGCATCAGGATTTTCTTAGTAGCAGCCTCGGAATCTGGATTTGTGCCCGGTTCATGGCAACGGGCTTGCGCCTTATTACATGGGCCTTAAACATAATTGGCGAAATGTGGTTGTACTAATGCTTACACCTCTGCCTAACCCTTCGGGGATTATAGGCGCGATGTTATGGTATTTATGGTCTATGGAACATTTAAATACCATAATCATCTATTGTTGACATACAAGTTTAATATTTTCATGAAGATTTTTGTTGGTTTATAGACAAAAGAAGAAAACACGATAGTTTATTTTTCCCCTCAATTATTTTGAAGCAGCAAGCTTGCAGCTAACGAAGTCATAAATCATTTTGTTTATAGATACTACCTCCACTTTTCGATACCTCACTATACATTACCAGCTTATAGGCTGCGTATGCGTATATCAATAATTCATGACAAGCCGACGATTGCCCCGAGCCTAACATAGTGTACTTGCTTATTTCATTATTTGCCAATTAATCATTAATAAGTTTGATGAATTGAATTAAGTAGGTACACAGTTTACTACATTTACCGGCAGATATTACCTAATAAGATGAGCTTGCTTGACTGAACTAATTATCGTTCAGTCACCATAATAACATTATTTGTTGATAGAAACATTGGAGTTATAGCATATTAGCTCGACAGACAATTCCCAATATTTAATATCTATCCACCTTCGGAAGCCGAAGTATATTATTATAGGTCCATAAAATAACATAATATAAATGTAGGTACAAGCATATGATAGTGAACTAGACGAACTGAGAGCATCGTATCAATTAAAAAAAAACATTAAGCCTTCAAAAGTAACAACAAAAGTACTTACAATTTCCTGTGTAGGGCTAAAGGTCGTCGATGAATAAGTCCCCTTGGTACCAGGGTAGCAGACAACCGTAGCCGGTCGGCAAGATCCAGCGATAGGGTCATGAGAATGCGATCGGTTTCGATCGCTGCCCTATGTCCGTCGTGAAAGTTCACCGGCCCGGTTAGGCGGATCGTAATTATTGTTGGAATTGCACACTCATTATAAAAAAAAATGCAAATATGGTGAGGCTATTTGCAATGGAATTGAAATGGAAACCTGCTTCTAACTATATTGACTAAAATTGTGGTGACAATTAAATAAACTTGTGTGATCATGTGTGATGTTAATTATTCCCTGAATATAAGCTGATAATACTCCAGAGAATTTGAATTATTTATAAAAATAAAACAAAATTCTGATAGTTGCATTTTCCAGTTACACTTACAAATCCTTTATCTCGCACTGATATTTCTTGGATTGCGCACATCATTTAATATTTTATTACTGATCGCTTCATAATTTTGAATTATTTGCTATTTCACGAGTATTCTTAGATGTTAATCACATTGTTTATGTTCCTGATGGCTGACAGGCACGCATGTGGTACGCTCCGCGGACTGCAGTAATGCTCCGAGTATGAAAATGCCAGATCAGTAAAAAGCCGTCAGTCAATAAACATTAATTACTAACGGACCGCCCTCAGCCGCGAGCCGACGGTGCATTTGTATTCGTTAACTGTTTTCTTTTCAATTCTACAAAGTGGCATCCACTTCCTGAATAGTTACTTGTTTATGTTGGAAGATACTCGCACTCAGGGAGAGAACGAACATCGATAACAACAATGATCATCGTTATGTTGATCGAGTTTATAAAAAAAACAATTACCATTATGGGATTACATGGGGTGCAAGGGTCAATGGGGATGAACTTTGAAAGGGATTTTAACGTTGAAATTATATGGTTTGTTTTCAACAAGAACACTAAATCGTTTATTACAATTTAATATAGGTAACCATTAGAATCCTTTTTACCAACCAACTATATATTATATTATATCAACGTTATAATCCCGTTGTACGTACGGTACATAATATATCTATAGTTTTCGTTTGAAGTAAGCCTAGGTTCATTGGCTGAGGGAGAGCGCCGTGCCGCAGTCATGCAACTCACTCACAGTCGTAAACTGGGTAGGTACATTATGTACATCTATAGTCCTACTACTTACCTAGTTGCCAATGCTCACCAATTTCACAATGATACGAGATGCATAAGATGCATTTAACATGAGCCATTTGAATATCCATCGAGCACTTTATTGATGCCTTTTTGCTGATAATTGACCGTCTAGTAAGTGCTTTATAGAAGCATAGTACGTATAGCTTAAAATTATATAGACGGGTGGCAATACATACCTAAACTATAGGTATAACTCTTATTTAGTACGAGTCAGCAAAGACCTAAACTTACTTAGTGTGTAAAAAGTTCTACTAGCATCGACTAGTGTCAGACTAGCATCGACTAAAACAGGGTAGGCAGGGCAGGGTATAGCAGCAAATACTACTATGAACACCCATATCAAATACTGACATCCAACCCATATGACATAACAATCATGGTTTTTATTTTAATCAACTCGATTTTTGGGACGGTTCCGTAAGTGCAGGTACCTTAACCGTTAGAGTTACAGGAAAACGTTCCTAGGAGATCGGCCTTTTTGAAATATTCTGAACTGTATTTTCACAGAACTGGGCATGGACGTAATCTGCTTTACAGCTTAACATGTTTTACCAAAATCATTCGCATCGGCATTCGCACTCTTTTTGAACGAACTACTTTCTTAGAGATTCTTTACAAGGTTTGTAATTATTTTACCTTTCTTGTTTGCACCTGTCGCAATGGATACTTATTGGGGTACCACAAAGCATGCAGCTTCCGGTTCCGTGATTCTATTATTTACACAATAAGCTTCAACGTTCGCGATTTGAAGGCATTTTTTAACAAGTTCATAAATTGTAATAACTAAAAATTACTATAGTTTAAAATTTTCACCGCGCGAACATAGGAAATTGGGAATGCCATGAAAATATTCGAATCGAATTGAAGATTGAAAGTTAAAACTTTGTTTACTTACTTTTTTACAGACAGACTTCATTATAACGTATCTACCTAAAACAAAAAGTAAAAAAAATATCAAAAAATTAGGAATTCGCAAGAAAATTCACTCGGACGAAGTAGCGAGTAAAAGCCTGTCTGTAAACAAGAGCAAGACTTAAGTGTGTCAAACGTTTATATTGTAGGTAGATAAGCTTTATTAAACACGTTGTGTTGTAACTTAACTAAATGGCGAGATTGCACTTATCTTTTATAACTCACCGGGAGGGAGTTACTGCTCGCTCTATTAAGCTATTGCAGTAAACCAATACGTAAGCTTTTCGGGCATGCAAAGCAAAAGCCTATATTTACTACCTAAGTCAATCTGAAGGAGGCAGAGGTCCTAATATGTGACTGTTTGCTGTCCCGCAATGTCCTTTTATTTGTCACCATATAATTCGGCTTACGAATAAAGACTTATTTTAAAGCTAATAGATTCTTATGGATTTAATAATTGAACTAGCTCCCTAGCATCAAACAACTCTAAATGCAGCGAAGTGTGTAATAGTAATGTAGTAACGGCTGCTGTTGTTCCCAGGTATAACGTACCTGACAGGAGAGAATTTCCTAGATGTGCTGGACAACGGCGTGGAGTTGTGTCAGCTGGCCGCCGTCATACACGACCGGGCGCGAGAGGCGCTGGACCAAGGACTCATAGTCGGAGTGAGTATGCCTACTTATCCAAACCGCCGAGAACAACCTGCGAATAATATGATTACCTTTTGTATAAATTGTGATCTTTTTGACGCAGGATCAATCAAATTGAAAACAGTATTTTGAGTCGTTCTTCCTTTCTATAAAATTGAGAATATAGTGAAGGGTTTTTCTAACCGCCACAAAATCGACAAGCTGAAATTTTTTTTAGGTCTTTTCGAATTTGCAGACTGATTTAGTAAAGCCCAAGTTTTATGACCAGCTTGCACTTCTATCGTAAACGTTCTTATTAAACATTAAGCATGGTTCCTACTTTCGCAGCCGGTGCCACAGATCCGCGGCCGCTGCTGGCAGCGCGCGGCTCGGCGCAGCTTTTTCTCGCGCGACAACACTGAAAACTTTATCACTTTCTGTCGAGAGCTCGGCGTGCACGAAAACTTGCTCTTCGAAAGTGATGATCTTGGTGAGATATTGAGTTCTCATAGGTGTGGTAATTAACTGTCACTCTAGCACACTACAGGAGTATCAGTCCAACAAGACAATAATATAAACAATAAGCAATCAGGTGATCGTGACTATCACGTCATTTATGTCTTCACAGCGCTACTGCTACTAGGTCTGCTGCCGTAGCGCTTTTCATGATAAGCAAAGCGTAAAAAATAGCAATGTTACCTTGTATCCAAAAGTATTGAGATTTCAGTAAAAATATCTTTTACTTATATTGTATCCCCGGTACCACAGTGTTGCACAACCAGCCACGGCAGGTGATTCTCTGCCTGCTGGAGGTGGCTCGCCTCGCCACCAAGTTCAACTTGGAGCCTCCAGGGTTGGTGCAATTGGAGAAGGAGATCGCACTGGAGGAACGTGATTCTGGACTCGACTCCGCCATGTCTGCGACTGCGTGGCAGTTTAGAGACTCCTCACCGCCGCCACGGGATGAGAAGTTAGTTCTTTGGTCACTAGTACAACTTCCAAGTTATAACATCATGAGTTGGTGTATTTATTGGGATAAAAACTCCATATAATTTAATGAAAGATAAAAATAAAGTTAACGACATAAACATAGGCATATACATAGGACTAAACTGTGGCTATAACAGCAACCTATTTTCATTTTTCAGGTCTACCACAGAAGTACCACCTAAGACAGACCCCGACGACTGTAAGTGTTAACTAAAATCACATACCTACTCACATCGCTCACACATACTCTTTATGTATTATTTATTGATGAAATGTTGTGTCTCAATGTTTGTTTCGATTGTTGCTCTTATGGCTAACTATAAAATTACCGCACACAGCTCAGCTATCAGCCATAGACAACGCGGACGCGGAGAGCACCAAGTCCGAGGGGACAGTCGCCAGCACCGACTCTGATGTGCCACTTAAACCTACCAACGAACTGGACAAGAGGGTACGTACACTGTTCTATTGCAACTATCGTTATGATCCAAGATTAGCAAAAAAGTTCAATTTGATTTAGGAAGTCAGAAGCCAATGGTCGCAACATTATGGCTAGACATTCATCTGACGCGCGGGCTGAGTTCCGATGGCAAATTTCTGATGATTTCTGAAGTTCAGTTACAGAGGAGTTCCCTTCGCTTTGTCTTCCGGATAAACTAACATGAGGCTAGATAGAAATTCTCCTTGCCCATCTAGAATGGTTCATAACTAGACAGCAAAATACTATTTATTCTGTTGTGACCTTCAGGTGCAGTTGGTGACCCGGCTGATGGAGCGCGGCTGCAACTGTAACTCCGGAAAGTGCTCCAAATTGCTGAAGGTCAAGAAAGTAGGCGAGGGTCGCTACAACATTGCCGGCAGAAATGTCTTCATCAGGGTAAGTGCACATTTAAACTGAACTGTTGCTTATAACATGATGTGAGAATAAAGGCAAAATACGATAAAAACTTTGAATGCTATTAAAGAAATAAAGTTTCTTGCAGTATAATAATATTGCATTCTAAACTTACTGTTGTGTCATATTGTATCGTAGTTGCTGAAGGGTCGCCACATGATGGTGCGCGTGGGCGGTGGCTGGGACACGCTGGAGCACTTCCTGTCGCGCCACGAGCCCTGCCAGGTGCGCCTGGTGACGCAGGGCCGGCGCGACGTGCTGCCCGTGCCACTCGCCGACACGCCGCCCCCGCACGCCCCGCTCTCACCCGCCAGCAGTCGGGCCTCGCTCACCAAGGAGCCCTCAGTAGCCGGCACCGTCTCACCTATCGATAGCAAAGCTTCTTCCATCAGCGGCAAGACCTCCCCTGTCGAGCTCCGCAGTGGCCGCTCCACACGTGCCTCCAGTAAAGCCAGCAGCGGAAAAAGCTCCCCACTGCCAGACGCACGCCGCACCTCCACGCCTGTCAAACAGACATCTGCCAGAAGCTTGAGAGCCGCTTTAACCCTTCCCCTGCGAGCGGATTCAGTGGACGGACGCTCCCCGAAGTCACCTGCTACGCCACGCGGCAGAAAGCAATCCGCACCCTCTAGCTTCAGCACTCCCAACACGCCGACCGGTAGATCAGTTAGAACGCCGCCCGTAGAACATAGGAAATCACTCACCTCCACCACTATAGCTAATGCACCCAAGAAGTCACGCAGCATGAGTCTGGCTCTCGTGCAGAAGGACGACAAGAGAACCTTCTGTCCCCCTGACAGATTCAACCAGGTAAAGAAGACCAGAAGCACCAGCGCGGCCACCACGCCTTCCGACACGACTGCTGCCAGAAAAACACGCAGTCAGAGTCTCGCCTCCACTCCTGTCAATGAACCCAAAAAGACTTTCAACGGGTCTAATGGCTACGCTAAAAAGACCAGAAGTATGAGTCTGGCAACTCCTGTTGACTTCAAGCCGCTGAATAAAAGCATTTCTGTGAGTGGAGCGATGACGCAGGCCGCCATCGAGGAGAGCATCAGACTATCTCTAGCGGCCACCATCGCCGACGACAATTCCTCCAAGAAACCCTTCTTGCACATCAAAGCCAAATACAGAAGTCCTCCCCCGCGGGAGGTCCCTCCCAGATAATGGGTGCACGTGTCTATTGTTCATTCCACTAGTTTTAAAGTTTGACACTTAACTTAGGCATGCTTAGTTTTGTAACTCGTAAGCATTATTTAAGTAGATACTGAGCAATCTCGTCTTTATCATCTCCTAGTATTAAGTAGTCGCTCTAATTTTATTCACACATTCATGCACTCCATCTGTACGGGAGAACTAGTCATAATGAATTTGTTATTGTAATATTATTATAATGAGACGCTACGATTATTACGATATAGTTTAATAATTTCCAATTGCGATTATTATGGTATCTGATTAATTTTGATAATTATTATTTGTGTTATAAATGTTTATTATTTCCGAAAATTATTTTTGTTTTTTTTTGTTTAATATAGTGTGTGATAAAAGTATTTTCTCCCCATTTCTTTCATTTGACAATAAAGTTTAGTAATTATTGTAGAACTTGGTTTTGAAATTTTGTTAATTTTATTTTAAATTACTTTTTACATAATTGTTTGGATTCAGTGATGCACTGCAGTTGATGTAGTTAGGGTAGAGACATACAATTGTGGCCTCACGCTCACGCGACCTCCACGGTACAAATAATGTTGTTTAATCCACACAAGGTATATTTTCATACAAATCGATAGATCTAAGATATTTTTGCACTGACGATAGATATATACAAGCACTAGATAGACACTTTCCGAGTCCGCCGACACTAAACATGAAACACTGTGTTCATAATCATAGATAATAGTGATAGTCATACGTAGTGGATATGAACTCCGACTGTCAATCGTTCAATTCTAATATTTAAAATTCGCTTTTCCTTATTAGTCTATTATTAATATTAAAAGAAAACCACTTGTATTAAAAAAAATGCTTCAAATTTTACTTAGACCGTGACACTGGGTTGATGTTCATACCGTATGCGTGGACTTTAGGTTAAGACCGTTACGAAGGTTTCAGGGAGAGCTCCACACAATAGTCTTCCAAGTTATGCTATATCAGATGATGGATTGTAAATGATGAGTAGCTCCATTAACGTGGCTTATATTTAACTCGCGGATCACGAATGTTGATTGATGAATGGGCCAGCGTATAAACCTTTTGAGCGAGAGACAAAGCTGTTATTTACAAAAAGTAACTAACCAATGTATACATGAAAGGAAAAGTCAGATCGAAACTCTTTACAGTGGGTATACAAAACGCATACCTTAGTGTAGTATGTGGCCCTGTCCAAACTATCCAGTTAAGATTCGATATCACTGCAATAAATTATTAATACGTTTTATTAGTCCTATTGACATCACTAGTGTAGTATTTAATTAGACATGGTGAGAATTTTGAGTAATTATAATCAGAGCTTAGCAATATACATATACACTTGGGTGATATCATGTTACTGCCGACCTACCTATCTGCAATACTGTGCCAACGTTTAATTATGTATGGTTGATAATAAACTTTTTGATATTCAATAATGTAGTTGTTTTATTTGTGCACTTTCACCGCGCACCGCGTCCTACACTCGTAGTGCTTCAGCGAGCCAGATGGTGATGATCACGTACGTAGAATTCAATAAAAAACCGATAAAGTTTTGTTTCAGAATTAGAAAGCCCTGTAATGTCCCGTGTTGTCTTGTAGCTGTAATAAGCGCTTACCGAATGCGACTTGTTCATTATTTGATTTGTATTTAGGTAAACTTGTTATTTGCTTTGGCTTTGTAAATGACACAAGTACCTGTCAAAATAAACGATGGGCTATACTTATGAGCCGTGAGCCTATGAAAAATATTCACGATCGACACGATTCATTCTAACCAAAAATGTATGAAATCGATTATGGAGGAAAGTACCTACCTTGAGGTTGGTAAGGGGTTGCTCTCATTTACTGCATTTATTTCGAGCGAAGCTTAACACTTGTTCCCGCCCTTGTCTCCAGTGCCGCAAGGCGGCGGTGGGGGCGGCGGGGCCGGCGGGGCTGGCGGGGCCGGCGGGGCCGGCGGGGGCCCGCGCGGTGGCGCGCGTGGTGGTGCCAGTGCGCGCGTCCGTGACGCCGCACAAGCGACGCTACACCTACTACAACAAGATGTACAAGCCCATGTGCTACGAACTGCCGCGACCATTCACCATCTCACTCGTTTAATTATGTTAGAGGAGGAAGTCGCCAAAAATATTTTGTGCAGTGCTCGGGCGGATGTAGGTATGACACGTCGGGTTTTAGCAAGTGACAGCCACGCAGGTAGGACAGAGAAAACGCTCTGCAAAGAAGAACGTCTAAAAACTATTTAAATGTTTTACAATATACCGCATATTTGTGGTTACGCTGCAGTATGTGAAGTAGTTGTCTATGACCCGTTATAATGTTAAAGTACAACTGAAATTGTGGATGCTCACTGATAAAATTAATGTATTGAAGCAAAAAAGTGATTGATAAATGTATGTAGTTTTGGATCAGGAACACGCGCTCAATTACAGTGGTGGTGACAGAGAGTGCTTCACCCATTCTGACAACATCACTATATAAGTATACATAACTTAATATAAGTTTGTTCACTTGATTCTAGTCATTTTTTAGGTTATGATATGTTTTTCCTTTACTACAGCGAGAGGAATATGTAATTGATACAAGCTCAATTACTTGCCTCAAACATAATAACAAGATTACAATTTATCAATTTCGACTAGATGACAGGTCGCTACTCGGACATCGCTGCAGCTTGTTCACTTCTGAACGCGGAAGTGCCGCACTAGCTGCTGGTGCGATGTGACGACCATCACCTCTTATGTTTGTACTCTCTGTTTATTGTGAAATAAATAACATACCATTACGATTTATGCTTTATTTATTAAATACCCCAATCAGGTAATACAAAATAATTCGAAATTAAGTATAAAATTAATTTACGGTAGGAATGACTGAATAAATGCCATGAGAAAAGTTCATTTTATACATTCGCCTAACTGGAACTCGCTTTAATAGTACTATTTACTCCATATAAGAACTAGAGAGCTATGATTTTCAAGTATACTTTTCAAAACTTCAACGTTCTGAAAGCAACGTTTATGATATCAAGTTTTCTGTGGCTCTCCAGTGTATCAGCATCAAATACGACAAGCATGGTTCATCTAAATAAAGTCAAGTGCGTACGAATCGTTTGCAGGCAATAGTAAATATAATTTATTACGTCTCTAGCTATGTCCTTATTCTACGGTAAATAGGCAATTTATTACACGCGATGTCACGTTAGTACATAATAAACTATATAAACATAACTATGTTTATTATTATTATATAAAAACTAAACACTACGCGTATCTGAATACTCGAATATGCTGCGTCAGCACATTGCCGACGTGGTGGAAACGCATTCACACACTAACTCATTAAAAGCTTAGTTCATATAAATAATCAAACCAATTAAGTCAAACACGCAAGTTTGATAAACTGAGGAGTCGTCTGCTCATTAAAAGGAAGGTCCATCATATTCGAGTATCCCTAACGTCTACATCTACGGCTTGTAAATAAAAGTATCATTAGTTATCTCATTTAATACATTTTGGTAAAGTCACTCCGCATAGTTGATTAAATCATTTGGCCAATTACTTAGGCCAATTACTTGGCCAATTACATAGTATAGAACTATTCATGATTACGTCATGCGTCATCACCACGACTGGATTGAGATTTGATTATAAACTTAAGTGTTAAGACTAACTGCCTTTCTCATAGTTTAGGCATTTCGAGTTATTATTATTTGTATGTAAAACAGACTTCAGTACGTACTGTATCAAAACACCACACAACAGGTAAATGTCTATATGCCAATTAAGCGGGCAACTTACTTATCTACATTGTATGTCAATTTGCGCTTGAGATATTATTATTTAACTTTACTTGTAGAAAGATATAAATAAAAAGAGGAGATTAACATGTGCGCGTAAATAAAAACTAAGTCAAAGTGACCTCCGAGTGATTTCCGTACGATTTTAACTTTAAATATTGTTAAACTTCTTACGATCACACGATATGCAACATGGAAGATAATCTTTGATAATGCAAATGGAAAAACATGCATTACAGAGCTATATAAATCTATACGTCACGCGATAAAATGTAAAATCTTCATTTCATACTGTCACACAATATCATTACCGAGTTATTTAAAAGACAATCCATTAAAACTACTGATATAGTCTTATTAAAAACTGATTATCGACTTATTTTATATGAATGTAATAGGATTGTGTGCGTCACGTCAGTCTGTCCGCGCGACGTGCACCGCACTCACTAAAATATAATATGTAATGTGGAAGTACAGCCAGGGAAATTAATTGTTTAGCAAATTGACGTTCAATTCGCCGAACTTCTCGTTTGGCAAAAAAGACAGTTGTGAATCACATCTTGTGATTCTATAACACAGACAATTCAGGTAGTCTACTTGCTGAACCAAACATTTCCCTGAGTGTACCATGTTGCATATCGTGCTCCGCACCAGTTGCTGTAACAGTCGCATGTCGCACCTCACAGATGGCGCGGCAGCGTGTGTCGGCGTTACTTCTTCTTGCTCTTGCCGAGGGTGAGCGTGTGATGCGACTGCGCCGACTGCTGCTTGCGTCGGTTGAACTCGATCGCGTCGTCCTCGATCTTCTTGCGCAACTCTTCTAGACGCTTTTTCTCGTCTGTGTGGTCTTTTTTCAGTTTGTCGAACTTGGCGTGTAACTGAAAAGTTTCAATATTGGAATCAAGTTCATTGAAATAACCAAGTTATGCGGGTTAAACGGTACTTTTGTGTCTAAGCGGCGAAGCTTGGCAGCCGTATGATCAGCAGTGTATTTTGGCTGAATGATGAGTGATGTCACCATAGAAGCTTACCTCTTTCTCAGCTTCCTTGAGTTCGGCCTCCTTCTCCTTGACTCTCTGCACGAACATCTGTCGCATCTCGTCCTCCTTCTGCTGCAGCTCCGCGAGGTGCGCGCTGCGCTTCTGCTCGAACGTTTGTTGGAATGATACCTGTGACGAAATAAAATACTTATGGGATTACATGTGTATTGGGTACATAAATATTGAAGTGGAGATAGTATGGAAAACACTACTGGTGAATACGAGTGATATTGCTAAGTCGTTATGCCTGTTACTTATCAGATCTGGAATTCTGTTGACCGGCAAAACCACAGAAGTCAGTACACAGCTGGTTAATGCCACGATCCATTATGTCAATTGTTAAGTAAGTCGCATCGGTGTCACCTTCGGTCGCATTAATTATATTTCTATAAACGAATGCAGCTCACAGGCTTGTTATCCGCGTCGACATCGGTGAAGCCCATCTGCTGCAGGCGGCGGCGGCGGTACAGCTCGTAGTGGCGCGCGTGCGTCTTCTCGCGCAGGTCCTCCATGTTGGTGCGGATCAGCATCTCGCGCAGCTTCACGAAGTCGCAGTGCGACTCGTTCTCAACTGAAATGAGAATAGCGTTCATTTGGATTATCCATCAGGAACACTATTGGTTAAGACACGCCCAAGGTCAAGAACACTCGTGCGAACGGAACCTACCAGAATTACCAAACTTTACATTGTGATCATGCTGTGACTTTCTATACACATGTACTTTTTAGTTTTTTAAGACATTACTGACGATGGTGAAGGAAAACATCGTAAGGAAACCTGGACTATTAATATAAATCAGAAATCGCCAACCCGCCATGAGCAAGCGTGGTGATCAATGCTCGTACCTTCTCTGTATGAGAAGATGCTGTAGCCCTGCAGTTGGATAATCATCGTGACCCAAGCTATTCGTATCTATATGTACGTACCCTGCACGGTGCCCCAGGGGTACTGGCGCGCGCGCACGGTCTTGTTCCCGATCTTCACGAAGTCGGTGGAGCCCACCACGGCGAAGGGGATGTGCGAGTTCATGACGCTGTTCACCTCCGTCACCGACTCGTCGTCCACAGGGAACTGGTAGATTTCCACAGAGTTCGCTTGGAGCTCTTGCATTATCTTAGACTGTAATAGAAAGATAATTAATTTAGTCGATGAAGTTCTAAGTACATTACATCTATTGAAAAGATCTATTAATAGAAAAGAGATCATCTAAGATTTATATGCTTTTAACATTAATTTGTACATACTGTGCGCAAACAGAAACAGCGGACAATTTATAGTGAAAGTCTGTAAGGGAAGTAGATTACAATTATACTTGCAAATATACTGTAGTAACTCAGCATTGCGATTACTTGCGATACTATCTAATAACACGATCTCGTCGTGACACCATTATTAGGTACTGGGACGTTCCACAGTCATTTAAATAAATTGGAGAAAGTTAGAATCACTACACATAATATTTACGAGCATAGTACTGAGTCATAGCACAATAATACATTGCAAGTTGTTATGAATCAATCGCCTAGTGGGTCATGAATCACATAATTTAAGGTATAATCCCCGCTGTCGCATGAATGCATACCGATTACTGGCTTTTGTAAATAAACACGGAACAAATGCACAGTGACGTGATGAAATAGTCGGGAAAAGACGAGATGTTGTATGACGCGGTTATTGCCGCGGACAATAGGCCTAATAGCACCATATCATATAGAATAGAGAAAATGTGGATAGTATAAACAAATTGAGTAAGAACAAGGTCTATGTCCTTGGTACTATTACACAAGCTGTCAAGACGACGATACATTACACATTGAGGTCGTGGATACCTTAAATTTCTGCAGCTCTGTCTTGGAGATGGTGTCGGCCTTCGCGATGATAGGGATAATGTTCACTTTAGTGTCCAGCTTCTTCATGCACACCAAGTCGATGGACTTGAGCCCATGACCTGCAAATTAAACAAACAGATTCAAGTCACATACATACATTCAGCAATTTGAATAACTGCTTGTGATTAAGTAAATATGTGTTTTATAAATATGTGGAATTTTCAATTAAATGATGCTGTTTGAAAACATCCCCTGAGCTTTTATGACATACTGTGCGTCCACTAGTTCGGTGTGTCGAAAAGTGCATTTCTTTCTGCTGAGGGAACCAAAACATCGCAAGGAATCCAGGCTTTATTAATAAAGTAATAAGTCTGAAATCGGAACTCAGCCTCTTATTATTCAAATACTGGAAACAGCAAACGACTAATTGTTTTGATCGATAGAAGATAAACGCGCTCCGGCTGTCAGATTTCGGAAGATGAAATGTGTATGTTTGTTGTAGCCGTGACGTGACCCTCAGTGAGGGAACACCGAAAAAAAAAGTTACGACTAAACAAACCCATTCACATTAAGGTATAGTAAAACGTATGTACAGTTCTCATTCATGCCTTTATTTAAAGTGGTCGGGGCACTGTTATGGTTTCCTTACATCTGTTTATGTAGTTCTAAAGTTGTAACATGTATGTAATCTAATCTAACTGGTGCTCTGTCAGTTGGTGACCCAGCCGTGAACTGGCGCACCGCAGCGTGGCGGCGCAACGGAGCACACACGCTACCTACCGTTAGGACACAAGATTTCTTACATGGCACTCGTAAACTATATCCCTACCAAAGACAAAATACCTCTTCTTCTTTATCGTGTGGGCAGTGAGGTCTAACGACCCCACACACCCTAGCGTCAGAGTTTCTAAACCGCCTCAAGGGCCTCTGTCTAAAGAAGAAGAAGATAATGACTATTAAATTTTTATAGTATTATGGAGGTGTTTTTCAAATGTGATTTGCATTTTTATTGAATTTGGTCATAACCGAAACAGTGGTAAGTACCTAATTGATAGATAGATATTATTATTTATATTTAATTATATATAGATAGATTGATAATTAAAAATCATTTCAGAAGAAAGAAATGGAATGAAGAAGAAATGGGTATAGTAGGCCGGACCTTACACTAAATATCCCGGGTTCGTGCGTCCATCGTTCAAGAGTTTCCCTTTCCAAATAAAAAATATCTTTCAAATACAAACGAAATAAAAAAAACTATAGGACAAGAAATGCTTGAATTTAAAAAAAATACAGTCAAGAACAAATAAAGTGATGGATGCACCGATAATAAATCAAAGTAATTGTCCATAATCCAGTCAACAAGCGAGTACTGTTTAGTTAACATCAAAGTAAGACAAGTGGACGGCAATTAAGCGTAAAGCTATGCGCCGCGCGCCGGTATCACGCATAGGTACATCGCAACGCAGGCGGCGCAGTGTTTGCGCTCGCGCACTTGTCTTGTTTACATTTCAATAGTTCGTGTGCACCAATCAGTAGTGAGGAATTTGAAGCACTTCCTTTATCATGTCCTACTTGTCACTCATATTTGGAACATTCAAATTAAGTTATTTGGTAAACAGGTTGATGCAGTGGCTTCTTTGGCGTGACGGATTTAAAGGCGATCATTAACATCAAATACGTGGTCCCTATACGGGATTAAATATCGCTATTGGAATTAAGAGAAATAGATAAGAACATGACACCAATCTGTATTTCAACAAATATTGAGGAAAGAACATGAATAAGGAATAGTTAAATAAAATACTGTACTGTACTGTAACAATATTGAATCCAATCTCGTGTAACAAGAGACCCGTTACTCGTTCCATGGGGAGTAAGTATAGAGAATTCGAGGGCACCATATTGTATGCCGCGCGCGCCCTGAATAAATCGTATGTTTTGTGAGCGTACGCGCGTGTCAAGGACAGCTCGTAAAAATGTCACCCAGTGGGTCATCTGCCACCATTGCACTAGACCGATATGTAGTGAAAGTTTACATTGATATAGGTAATAGTAACACAAAAACTGATGATATTTTATTAACATTTCAAAACTACATAAATCTAAATATAAAAAGAAAATATCACAGACAAAATTTAGTTTTATTAGATCATTAAAAGGCACCTTTGAATGTCTTTAACAAGAAAAAACCAGCCACATGCCAGTTGGACTCACCCACAAAGGGTTCCACACCACTCAAAATCATGTTCCAGTAAATGTATGTTTGTACACACTTTTTTTTTAAGATTTACCATGTTTACCATAGATTTGATACAGGTATTCCTGTAATCTATAAGTAATGATCAATTTTCTGTATTTTTTTTTCAACAGTTAAGGTCCAGTATTTTGGGACATAAGGAATGGAATGAGAATTACGCAACATCGTTTTATTGTGTTTCTGAGTACTCAGTTAAGAGAGTTATTCACTGAGATCAGTAACTTTGTGGAATCAAAAGAAATTGAGAGCTTATCTGAGGCCCTCACAAAGGAAACATGAAAGTTTGAAAATATCTATTTAGTTCAAGCTGAATCTAAAATCAGTAAAGAAGTTTTAATTTTATCTGTAAAAAATATAAGCCTCCTTTGCACATGAAATTAGCAGGCCAGTAATTTTGACTAAATTTTCTATGCTATGGAAGCATAGAAAAGCAGCCTTATTTAATTTGATTTTAATTAAGTGTATTATCATTATTAGTTGTAATAAGGTTCAGCTTTATAATGGCCATAGGTAACTGACATTGACCTTTAGGTAGGTGTTAAATTATGCTATGTTTGATTTTTTCCTTCTAAATACTAATATTAGTACAGGCATTACTGACCTGTGGGACAAATGAAGTAAAGACAGACATGCAGCCTGCTGTCATGGTATGTGGGCAGTGCTCGCTTGATTTTGAGCTCCTCTTGCAGGTAAGCCTCAAACTGGGCATCTATGTAGTCCACCACTGCCTTGAAACTATCTTCCTTGTTCACTTGATCACCATAGCCAACAGTGTCACAGATAGTCAGCTGCCGAGCAAGAACTTGTATAAAGTCTCATAAAGTAAACTAAGTAACACTTACATGCTGATATTATCATAATCTATTAACTAAAGGAACAAAATTATAACAAGTCATTTACAAACTATACAGTGCAATACAGTGACAATTTCTAGTTGTTTATGAGATGTTAGACTAATTGGTTGAGTTACTTAAAAGTTACAGGGAAGAAATAACAATTTACATACCTTTAGTCTAACACTACTCTCCTGCAGTTCATATGTGTGCGCCTTCAACTTGACGGTGGGCAGGTTGTGGGGACTCGGTACAGACTCAAAGTTGGTGTTAAACAGCGAGTCCATCAGGGTAGACTTACCGAGGCCAGTCTCACCTGCACAGTGAATAACATAGTTGTACAATAGTTACTTCATAGCACATTTTGCATAGAAACTCATTTATTTTCCTGTCATATTTCATTAATTAGTGAACCTACATTAACAATTGCAAATGAACAAGGCCGCACGCTCACAGGATAGAGATAACGTAGGTGGGTGACGGTGATTAGCTAACTACAACAATTAGTCATTGTCCTCACCTATGCACAGGATGTTGAACACGAACCCGTTCTGCACGCTCTTGTTCACCAGCTGGTCGGGCAGGCTGTCGAACCCGACGTGCCCCGACAGCTTCAGGGTGCGCAACAGCGTCTCCATCTAAATTTCATTACTTAAATTTAACACACTGAGCGAATTCCCACAAGCAAATGATTCGAAGTCTCGACCCGACGCATTCGCGAATAAAACGTAATTGACGCAATTGACGAACGTTAAAGCAATGTTTATTGTTTGTACGCCGGTCTAAAAGAATGATAATCTATTTATTATTCAATAAACAATAAACACAGCGATGGATTCAAGTATCTAATTTTTTGTCGGAAGAGCAACGCCCTTAGCTTCAATTTTCTTTATTAAAAACTGAGCGTATAGTCACTAAGTACTTGTTGGTAGGTTGCTCATATTTACTATTACACAATTTACTACAATATACACTGAATTAATAGATTTAAAAAGAAATACACTTAATTTCACTCACTTTTTGAGGCTCAACGTCGATCGCCGCCATGTTTACTTTTTGACTGATTTTAATTTGAAATGACATGAAGTACACATTAGACTGGCATTAAATTTGTAGCTAACTTCACAGTAGAGAAATAAAAATCGATACCTACAAAGACAATTTATTTTATTGTAGTAAAATATTCGAAATAATAAATTAAACTACGAGATTTTACACTCTGTTTAAAAATACTCAAAACTCGTCTATTTAAAGCAACGCAAATACATTTTTATTGATGTTGGTTACTCAGTAAAAATTATTGCCATGTAACAAAATAAAGTCAAAATAGAAAAAACACCATAACAACTTTTTATCAATTGCCCCATTGTTTTAAAATTTTTAGAAAATGGAAATCTTTTAGTATGGGAATTTTTATTATCATTATCACATTTTCAGTTTATATTTTCTCATTTGGTTTTTTAATTTGATGGAAAGTAATTCATGTATTTAGTTCCATGTAAACGGCATTTTTATCAAATAATAATTATTTTGTACTAGTTGTATTTTAGTATATTTTTCTACCATTCTAAAAATGTCAAGAAATTTTTAGTAGAAATGTGAAGGTATAATCTGCAATGTCAAGTATGGCAACATCTCCAAAATCCAAAATGGCAGAATGCGATCTTGATGTGTTATCATGTGAGCCGAAGGAATAATGTTTTCTTGAATTTTATGGTCGCGAGTGGATTTTAAATTTGTGTATCAGTGAATTGTGACAACATAAACCATGGCGGACTTAAAATCGCCGCCATTTAGTGATATCAAGAGACCTGAAGAAGTGGTCAGGATGACGACGAACGATAGCCTGAAATTCGCAGTTCTTATCGGGCTGATTGAAGTCGGACAGGTGACCAACCGGGAGGTAGTGAACACCGTTCTGCATCTGGTAAGTAATAAAGTCACTTTCCTCTGCGGTTGCACCATAATTGCCTAGGTGCATCTACGTGAAATCATATTAGATTCGTCTTAGAGACGTTATTGGATTTAAACACTCTAATTAGAAGTTATTATACGTACCTCATTGGATTTTATCATTCATGTTAATTATTTATTACCCCAGCGATTATGCAGCAGCGTGTAGTTGACCGAAAGCCGCGTCTATTTTCATTGTTTTTATCGATCGCGTTTGGTCGTGAATCGCAGGATCGCGCGGCCAGCTCCGCGGCAGCGGCCGGCAACGGATCTATGTTTGTTTTGATATTTTACTGCCGGCCGTGCTGACTTTCACAGCCAGGCTCCAGAAGGCTAATGCTTGGCGTGCATTATGAAGCCGTATTGTTGATTATTTGGACATAACCACTGCGAGAAATGATGCCTAAAATAAATGACGTGGTTTTACCTTGAATATTTAAAGTCAGTCGTACGTACCTACTGAGTTTCAATTTTCGCTATGCAAATACGACCCAAGAATCAAAGTCACTACACTATCTATACCTAGACGCTACCCACAATCGTGCGCATTGCCACAAATCAAATCTGTCATTTGTAAATCTAAATCTTTGAAACTCCGTTCTAGAGTGCTGTTACAAAGTTGGAAGTAGCAAGGAAGTAGGTATCGTAAATTATGCACGGCACATCCTTCTAAGGAACAAATGCAAGGAGTCACTCATAACAATACCCTGTTTGTATCTCTACGTAGGTACCTATCAGGTACCTATCAGGTACCTACCTATTTTATTTACAGTGTTATGGTTTACCACTGTGTTGCCAATGTTGCTTTTCAATCGATATACCTACGTAGGTAGGTACAGGTATCTTTAGTAGCTACCTAAAACACTTAGGTAGGTATGTGGGTACTTATATTTGCAGAGGTATCCTCTTATTTATTAAAATACTGGCCTACTATGACTGTCCATATTTTTTTTTTCATAATTTGTTTACCTATAATTTATTGATACATACAATACCTAGGTACCTACTTAACTTAGAAATTGAATCTAGTCTAAAACGCATTCAAAATTATAAATTTTCTGTAATTAAGAACGTACTTTTATAATTTGTTGATCAAATACCTACCTACCTTCCTAACGACTTGGCGCAAAAAACTGCGCCTGCGATGTTTTGTCGTAGCAATAGCAACACCAAGGTAACCTACCTGTTTAAAATTTACCTCCAATGGTCATGCCTCGTCATTTATATAATAGGTATTCAAGTGGCAATCAAGCCCTTAACATCATACCTATCGCTATTGTAGCCACTTATCTGTTTATTTACCTTGATGTAGATAAGTATATTACATTTACTAGATGCCCACCTCAAAACAGTTCACTGTAGTGTGCGGCTGCACATATTTTGATTTATATGATCCAGAAAGATTTGAGACCTCTCCTACTCTCCGTATCCTCTAAATCCGCGTGATAACACACATAACATAACATCACTCCTGTACTCCCCGAAGGGTTATGCAGAGGTGTACCCAATAGTATACCCACATTTCGCCAGTTTTGTTTAACTCCCATGTAATAGGGGGCGGCATAAATACAGACTCCGAGGCTGCTACTGAGAAATTCCTGATGGAAAAATCCAATAACATTTTGCCCGACCTGGGATTCGAATCCAATACCAACGAGGCAGATAACACACATTTAAGTTACAAAACGTTTAGATTTCCTTGTTTTAAAAACAACTCATAAGTCTCATGGTTTTTACACAAGATTTACAATAATTGCGCAAATTACACAACAACAAAAATAGGTACGTATGTACCTATTTATTCAATGTTTTTGTTTGTACTTAGTCAAGGTGAAGTCCGGCCAGTCTTTCATATCGCACAATGTGTACTTTTGTCATGATGAAGTAATCTATGAACTAGCGACCAGTCGTTACTTGTCTGCATCATAATTATCGATTACAACGGGCATGCCTAACTAGGATAGTTAAACCACAATAGTCACGATAATCACTGTAAAGTTTAAAAACCGAGCGTGCGGTAGCCACAGTTTGTAGAGGGAAAGGAAAAAGACAAGACCGATAAGGTTCCCACAAAAATAACTGTTTTGTAAGAGTCCGTGGCGGCAAATTAACTGTAGGTGCATACTTATTCGTCCTTGGACTTTTTTTATACATATCATTACATCTTACGTCACCTTTGGTTTTCGGTGAACAATAAAGTACCCTCTAAATGACCTTTTAATATTCTCTCAAGTCATACTCTCAATCGGGACCGAGTACCTAATCCAAAAACATGATGCAAGACAGACATCTGCGCAAAAACCAGTAAAATTTGTTATGATGACCGTCTTGTTGTTTCAACATTTAAATAATGGTAGCGACATAATTTCTCCGTTTGCACTTGACCGCGACCTTGCTCTATGCAGCCAAGAACCAGTGTTTTTTCCCCTCGACCAGTCTGGCGGCTCCGGCGACATCGATCTATCGAGATGATATCGTTTCTTTATTTTATAACTGGTTCAACAGCTCGTTTAAATCATTACTTAAGTCGGTACTTCTAATAAAGTAAGCTTTGATTATCCTGAATCCTGGTAAAGCAGTTTTAAGGTAGGTTTCGGTTACGTCCATCCTTTGATCTTTTAAAAAACTGCAAGAATTAATAACAATCCGTGTAATCAATAGAATATTAAATGCCAGAAAAACACGTTTAACAGAAATACTAACGCTCACACGTGTAATCAATGGTGGTTTAAAACAAGAGGTGTTCTAGCGTGGTCCGGAAATAATTCCGCTCGAAATGGCGTCGCTCAGAACCAATTAAATGTGACCCGCGCCCGGATTATAAGTAATCTCCATTGGCTACGGGTTAATGGTACGGCACACGAGACCTGCCTCACTAATATTATGTGGTACAGCCAAATTTGAAATTTATAATAATGCAGAGTATCAGTAACTTATAGACCACAAGTGCACAAGTATGTACATTATGAAATTCAACATGTTTTAATATATGATACTTTCAAAGGACGTTACTGCGAGGCTGCTAACACAAAACCTCCACATCACCAAAAATCAACGCCAAGATAATGAATTTCAAAGAACACGCAATGTTCTCAAACTTATGGATACAGCAAAATGTGTTACCGCATTGAATGAATTATATCAGCCGGGGAATGTGGAAATAATGTCACTCTAAATAACAGAACAGATTTTTCAATTTCTTGTCTGAAAATAATTGTTCGTTCAATACACTAAACGCCGTGTATTCAGTTTGCCTACAGTAGGTAGCTTTACACTGCACTATCCGTGCGGCCCGATGCTGAAAATTCTGCGATATCCAAAGGATCGATGATTAATTAAAAATCCCGGAAACTTAAAAGATATTGCTTATTAACGATAATGCTTTAATCCCTTTTATTAAACAGGCTAACTCTCTACTCATTTAGTAAGCAATTTACATCAGTAACGTGAATTATTTTAACGTTGTCGAATTATAAATAGTGATAAGGATTATGGCTTCTATTTAGATATTTAAACAAACAATTTTATTTATTTATTAGTTATTTATTTATTCATTAAACAATTTACATTGTGTCTGAATGTATACACCAAGAAAAAATAATAACAATAATCAGTCTAATGTCGATCATAGTCCTATATCTCAAACCTCAACATATGGAATGACAACACGTGACTTGATTTGTGTCACCTAGTTGCCTATTAGTAGCTTCCTTAATTATTTACTAGCCCGTTCACTGCTTGCCAAAACATCCCCGATTGCTTCCAAACGAAGTTTCCTTATTGCAATATCCAACAGTTTATGTATTGATTTAGGATTTAAGGTCGAGCCTACTAACAGAATTTCATATCAAATGTTTGAAATACTTTAATATTGTATACGCGAAGCATTTACTGGAGGCAAGCCATTCTAACGACATCGCCAGCTTCGTGTTTACGTAGCGAAAGATATCAGCCCGTTCTGCTCAGTTATGAAAGGAACACAATATTTCTGTTTGAAGTTTAATAGATTCGGCAACTTAAAGGAATTTATTTATTTATTTATTTATTTATTATAGGCTTCTCAACAATGAGTACACTATACTATATAATTTGTACATTTCAAACTTAATTCTAAGTGCCCCATTACTTATAGAGAAGCACAGCATGCACTATAATATTATGCGCGGGTATTAAAATAATTAATCGATTTTGAATAAATAATACATTAGCAGAAAAGTTAAATTAAAGCTGAATTGATTACAAAAAATAAAATCTAAATTAGATACTTAACACACAAAATTAAATTAAAATTAATAAAAATAGATTAGATTTTAAAAATTAAATTAAATTAAATTTGATTTAAAACAATTAAATTTGACTATTTGATTAGAGGTACCCATTAGATAGCAAGCGTGGCTTTTTTAATAGTATGTACAGAAGAGGTGAATAAGTCAATATCCGCTTCGTGCTCTTTGTAAGCAGTATACATTCGTGATAGTGGACAGTGTTGTCTCAAATTGGTAGTCTTAAGTTGTAGAAAAGTTTTGTAGCGTATAAAATGTCCACATTCATGCCTTTACAATACGCCTCACGGATCGTTGTCTGTGAAGATAGTCGCAAGTCGAAGTTTTTCATTAAATTCGGGCTTCAATAAATAAAATATGCATTCGAAGCGCTTTGTTATATCTGGATACCATTTTCTCGGAGATTTTCGTGATTCCTTTCTTATTTTATAAGAAATTGATACAATAAGAACAGCTACCTAAACACAACTATCTGTGCCGCTGTGGCGCGTGCTCCTACTGTACGCTGAGAAGAAACTCTTCATTTATCATAAAGTCAAGGCACTGAACGAATCGATTGTTAAACAGTGCACTTGTTATTATTCGAGTTTAAAATTACGCTTTGGGATCTGTGACATTAAAACTCGATAATGTGCGTGTTTATGTCAAAGGTGAGTGAGCACGGATCGATTTCACTTAGGTACAGGTGGCGCTACCTGTCTCGAGCGAGGCAGCGCAGCCGGTGCAATGCGTGTGCGCATGCACCTGGCAACAGCATTGTGGTTTTTGTTACCGGTTTTATGAAAGTATTAGCGCGTGCGTGGCCTTCGTCATCCAAACAAACGATGTTATGTAATTTACCAGTTTTGGTGCACATTGATACTTGAGTAAACATAATCCCGTCTTCAAATAACGGTTTTAGACAAGATTTTTTTTTCACAAATTATAATACAATTTAACGTTTTAAATTGTTCTAAAAATACTGGTTTCCGGAGTATGTGATCGTTTGTGGTTAACATTTTGTATATAAAAAAATTGTGAAGTTGACAACATTTTATAACTCGCGTTATCCCCATTCCTACTTGTTTCAATTATGTTTCATTAGAACTTAATAGTCAGTAGAAAAAATATTATGGTACTAAGTAACTTTTTCACTTTCAATAAACGAAACCATAACTAGTTTCCGATGATAAAATATTTAAGTTTGTGTTATAACTGCAAAAGATACACGCACAGACCAATATTGAAATGTTTTTATCAAAAAGTATTAGCAAATTAATAAGACAACAATCTAGTTATTTCAGCAAAAGGAGCAAGATCGTGGTAAAAAAGTCGAGCAAATTACAGTTGAAGAACCCGAGATATGTATAAATAGTTAGTCATCTCGGGGCCTTAAATCAGACTGTTAGGTAAATATTTAAAATTCCAAAGCTCTTTGTGAATCTTTTGATATTATTTCAAAGTAGGTAAGTACTTTTTAAGAAGGTCAGATTTCGATAAAGCGCTTTTGACTTTCATGAGTTAAAGAAATTGGCAGTCATGATATTGTAGTGCTGCAAAGATTCTAGTGAACGAATGTCATCGCTATGAAGCTGGATGAGAGTACTCGCGAGCGGTCGATTGCGTGCGAATGTCTATATTCAAAGTAGGTGCTCAACATTCTGTCACAATGGAAAGGGAATAAAGAGACATCCTTCATCGGATTCCAACGACATTGACTTCAGGTTTAGTCCCATATTTCCGTACCTTTCGCATGTAGCACAGCCCCTTGACTTGTAACATGTGGCCACTGAATTTGAGCCGAAAAATGTATAATACAGAACCCTTTTACAGCGTGATGTTTTGCAGCGGCATTTAGCGTTTGACATGTTTCCCTTATCGTATCCATGCTGAGTAGGTAGGTTTCAGCAGTCATACATCTATACAAATAAATAAAATTGAATTGTCTGTTTGTAATGTCAAAATAAAAGCTTTTTACAAAATAAATATGGACGTTTATAAGGTAAAATCATTTTTTTAAATCGTTATCGTTAACTGTTCGTCCCGGCTAATCTTCAAAACGGCTGAACCAATGCTGACGGGACTTTCACTGACAAATATCTGATGTTTTTATTATAAAAAGAATTACGGCCTAACAAAAAAAAAAACCCCGTCTCCGACATTCACAAGAACGAAGTCGCGGACATAAGCTAAAAATCAAAGTTTTTTTACAAAACCTATAAGTATTTAGTTCAATGAACACCGTGGTAAAAGTTGAATAAGTGCATGTAAGCAGAAACATGCGGAAAGTGCTCTCTCCGATGCATTAATTAACAATATCCGTTAGTGGAGTGTCTGGACGTGTAATGGGCTCTCTGCGGCGCGTGCCACGTGGGACGAGCGGGATTCACCCGAACACGTATGTATGAACATGTACCAGCACATACAGCCAGTAGGTATTTCTTTATTTGGGCGAAAACGAAGCTCATACATTGTCCACCCACTTTTCCATAATAGATATCGTAGTCTACTGCTGTCTACTTCGGGAGGGACTACCTCCCAAAGGGACAAAAATCCCATAGTTAATTAAGAGAGGGTGACCGAAATACATATTTGTAAAACCAAACTTTTTTGCTTACACACTAACAATAGGGCAGCAAAATGGGTCTGTCCTTTAATATTTTCAAGAAACAGTCCCTCCAAATTGGTTCAAAGCACCTCATACATATTTGAGTAAAAAGGGAATTCTTTCCGGAAACTCTTATGAGTGGCTATGAGCATTCCGTTTAGGGCTTAGTCTGATGGTAGACGGCGGGGCACGCGGGTCGATGTGACGTCTGCGATCGCTCATTAATTACGCTGCTGAGAGTGTTCATTATGCTCATTAGCTGCACTTATTACACAAAGTAAGCCACAAAGATTTAAATGGTAAAGTTTTAGAGCTAATCTGAGGTAACTCAGTAGAGCCGCGTTTTATTAGTGTTTACCCTTAAAGTTATGTTCAAGTGCCCCATTTGGCAATTAAAACATGGAAGAGGTGTTACCCCGTTTGACACTTTAAAACAAGTACGGGGAGCTTTTACTTCAGCGGTAGCAGGACTATCCTTATTTACGGAATTATTTTTCCTTTGCTGCTAAGTTCGTAGAAATAATATATTTCATAAGAAGAGATTTCTGTCACGTATAGTCATGAGTAAGTCTTAACTAAACATTTTAAACTGCTCTGAGGATTGTTTCATTAGACGTGTCGAAAAATAAACATCACTATTTGTCACGATAACAATCCAAAATGTTTCAATAAAATATGCTATTTAGACGTCATAAAGGTGGAAATCGATCTGCTGGGTGGCCTTGTCTACAATGGCGTGACTGTGGCGGCAGTATCGCAGTTTGTACAGCAGTGGTCAGCGATTGATTGATGTGGCGGCCTCTGGCGGGCGTGGTCGCAGTCCCTCGGCTCGTGGAACACTAGCCTCAAATACAGCGGCTAGGATAATTGGTTTGTTTACGGTTTGTGTTTGAACTTCTTGGCGAGACTGGGTGGTCACGTAGCTTCAAAAATTTAAGAATTGGTCTGCACCCTGGTCCCAAAAACACAACTGGTTCAATGAGGAAACTACATATACCTATCAAATTCTCGTATTACTGTCCAATTTTAAGATCGAATAACATTGTTGTAAATATCTGAATTACATGTAATGTAATTTGCGCAGGTAAACAGAGTATGCGGAAACGTTAGTGAACAAAATATAACAAAGTCAGACGCTCTGCTATCACTGTATTGAATTGAATTATTTGAATATGAATAGCTCTAATTAAGTGACACAGCAAGTTGTCAACGTGGGATGGGACACAATGAAAGACATGAATATCCTAGCTATGCAAATGAGCGCATTGGTATAGTGGTGTATGGCAGTCGGTGGCCACGTGCGCCGGATCGATACCGGGCGAGCACCGTGGACACCACGGCTGCACCTCGCACGTGTTTTACAATCATATCGACCGATATTGACGCCACTAATTATACTTACTGCGACGTAAAGCTGAGCCAGTGTGTCGACAAAAAGCGTATCTTCGTCATCTTCGTGGATCAAACACAGTGATCCGTAGCTTAGAAAACAAAAGCGTGATTCTCCCCGCTGACTATCTGAGAAAAAATAAACGTTGAGGTGAGAGGAACTTTTTATATTTGGTGCGAACGTGCCAACCAATCGCCGGAGGCAATTTGTGTCAGCCGCCAATCTTGTACGGATAGTTGAGAAAATGTTTCTCTGCTGTTTTGCTTGCAGCATAAGTTTTCCACTTGTCGCTGTTCGATAGAATCCTATTTGGATCGTAGTTTTTGCGAAATTTCATGTCAAAGTCAAATCATTTATTTCAATTAGGCCATTACAAGGCACTTTTGAACGTCATATACAAAAAGAAAAAAGGAATTGAATCTAGTTCTCTCGCAGACGATTTTCTCGCACCCCACACCACTATGCAAGCAGTGCTCCTTAATTTTGTATTATAGCTTGTTGGTTAGAACTGCTAATATTAGCGACACCTATTTGAGATTTTCTTGTTGAATAATGTAAACCAAAAAAGTTTCCTCTGCTCTAGTTTTTCAGGAAGTGGTTTCATTTTGTGAAATCCGGATTAATAACAATTCTCTCGAAGTTAATCAATTGAAGTTAGTAACAATAACATAACTGTTCGGCCTTCAAGCATGAATTTCATAATTACTTGACGCTCCTAACTAGTCCCTGCTGTTAGAATCACGTCACGAGTTAATCAGTTTTGCTAGTTAGCCAAGTCAACAGAAATTACCCTTTTTTTTAGTTGGTAAAAATCATCAGATGTTTCCTTCCGCCCTGGGTGGGGTGGAAGGGACTGTCAGACTTTTACTGACTAAAAAACCACCCTGTTCCTTCTGTTGCCCTTTACGTTCCGGGGCCACGGTATCCTGTTAAGACGTCCCGCAACCCCGGCAGGTGTTGGTCCTGTTGGGGGCCCCGTCCCTGTGCTGTAATAATTTAAGTAGATTCGTTTTTATCTAACTAGATTCAATATTATAATTTTTCTTTTCTCTAGTAAATGACGTTCAAAAGTGCCTTTTAATGGTCTAATAATTGAAATAAATGTTTTGACTTTGACTTGACTTTATCCTAGCTAGACTTTAACTCCAACAAGCACACCGTAGGTAAACATCAGGTTACCTAACCTATCGGTATGTGGTAAGTCTCATCTTGTAGAGTAATCAAGAAACAGGTAGATGCTATTGTTCATCGCCTAATACAAATGGCTAAGTCGCTTTTAACGTGGAATTATCGGACCAGTGCGATGAGGCGACGCCCGCGACATCACTGTTTGATCTCATGAATTAAATGAATACGAAAACCTATTAGAACTAAGTGTTTTACGAATATAATTTTCCCTCGAATATAACAATTAACAAATGTAATGTCGTCGGCGGTAGATAACGCTAATAGCGGTCACTGCAACATTAACGCGTCCGGTACAATTTGGGCATTAAGTATTTATTTTATTTGTGGTTATTGGCTGTTTCCCTTCGAACCCTAACCCGGGCGTTAAATGAATATTTTATGTAAGCGGCGAACTGTCGTAAATACAACGCTTGGCTGTTTCTACCGCGCTTATGGCTAATCCTCCTCGCGTCGGAAATAGAGCTGTTAACTTGTACCGCCTGACTCGCTCAATAACGTGCTGCCGGCTAAATACCCTGCCGCCTTCATAAACGTAGCTCAATTTATGTCTTATTAAATAACTAATTGAACTGAAACAATGTTTTATTACACTTACTATTACAGTTTGAAAAACATATTGATATAGTAGAATATCGAAAAGTATTCTTTTAATATTTAAATTACCGCACGTTCATTTAATTTCCTTGAAGCCACTCTATTCCCGCCACTTTCCGGTTCACTGGACGAAATTGATGGTAGAGAAATATAAAATTGATCGCTTTCAACGTGTGCTTAGCGGACACCGGCGTTTAATCGGAACAAGCATTGTATCAGGTAAACGTTATTTAGCGGACGGAACCAGCTGCGCATTGTGGAGGGATGGGACAAAGCCGCGCCGGAGAGTGATCAGTTAATGAACGCGGTGCCAATTTGCGTCGTCAACCCTTTTACCCCATGTTTTATTTTTCCGCTCGTTCTGCTCGCGTATAACGTTTGTGGGGATTATACAGATTCTACTGCAATTAGTCAAATACTGCGGTTTTTGTGCTAACAGGTTATTTTTTCTGGGCTCTTGGTTAGAGGGTTGAATTCGTTAGTATTAGTTTGATTTAAGTGTATAAATGCAGAGAACAAGAAGTGCCTTTATAAATGAATGTTTTTTCATGTTTCGTAAATTACGTAGGTAATAATTTATTTATGGTACAAGAAAATCATGAATTATGTAGAATCATGTTAAACAAAAAAGTGTGTTTTATTTTTCGTGTTAAGAAAGTAATAATAGTTTGTTGAAATAAAACAATGCTTAATAAAAGAAAAACGTAACACAAGCCCGTATTTTAATGTAAACTAATTACCATACATTTTATAATAAAAATAACTATAAGCTAGCATGCAAGGGAGTAGTGTAATTGAGTTAGCGAGTGGCGGTCATTACTGGCGTGTCTATGGTCCTTCAATTAACTGCATATCGGTCGCGCCGTCACCCACTACACGTCCGAGCCATGCCCGATGCCACTACAACCATCGAGTGTTGACTCGCGCTATCACAGACTATCCACAACTTAATCACGAACGCACTTTTATTGACTAACCACTAAATATGATACACAAATGAGGCTTGATTTGAATTTAATAGATACTTTAATTGACACAAGAGAAACGTTACTTATAAAGCGAAGGACGATGGTTTGTTTTATATGTTAGGTTGATATTCAGTTACAGCGAGTTTGATATCCGTTACCTCGAGGTAAAGACGTTTTTACGCTGTTTTATGATTGTGAATAATTCGTAAACGATATAGCCGAGCCGACGAGTAAGATCCAACAATAGCGATTTGAGAATCTCATTTTCAAGGAGTGCTGAAGCTACATTACCCTTAAATGGACTGACAGGATTTTTCGTTCCCATTCTGAATTTAAATTGCCATGATGAGTAGGTATTTAGCTTTATTTGTATAATGTTCTACTTTATTTTTTCGTAAATTTTGAAGGAAGCGTCCGTGGCTTTGTTTTGACGACTACGTATAAAAAACGTTTTATTAAATGTCCATGACGGATGGACATTGATTATATTAGTTTTATCTTACAATTGCTAAACTTTATAAATATTAATTTGGACTTCGTAGAAAGCCTCACTCCTACATTTTGTAATAGTCGAAAATTACTAAGTTCAACAAAATAAAGTCCCACCTGGGCGCCAAAATATAATAGTAGGTACAGCTCCTGTACCGAACGGATCGTAAATATAAAATATACACTGGCTCGGTACTCTGCAAGATTGGCGAATTTGACGCGACAATATAATTTATGTCACCACTTACCCCTCGCCACAGACGTTAAAATATTGTGACGATTGCACAATAACAGCCTTTTATTAATACATGTACCAAAACAATTGTTATGTTATTTATCGACAACGTATATCAACAATACCTTCCTAATTCCGAACAGTGATTGACTTATAATGGAATCGTCACGTATTTATTGCCTATTACTCCAATAATATCTGCGAGAGAAACAAACGAAGCAGACAATAACAAAAAAGAATAATCGGGAGTATTGTAACGATCTTCTTATGAAAGAAATGGTTTGTGGTTTTGGGGAAGTTTGGCTCATTTACCTCGACCGATAGATATAGGTACGTTTCTTTGGCTGCACTTAGCTAGAATATATTTCTATTTGAATTAATAACAGAAACTACTACCGTCATTGACACCGTTCGTGAATGTTCCTTTACCTACTGTTTGGCATATATTATTTAGAAAAATTGTTATTGCTTGTGTTAAAATGCTTAAGCGTCCCCGACACGGTAATCCGCGACTGAGGATGTTTTGTCAATTGAACCGTTTCAATTGTTATCTTAAACGATCAATGTTCACATCAATGAGTGTTACTCACTTCAACATTGACAATCACATAGATCATGTCGTGCCTTTACATTCGTTTGATGTCAATATGGGGTTTTACATAATTGTTTGTTTTACTAACGATTTTACTATACCCATTGTATATTTGTAACCCCAAAAACCGGGCCAAGATCAAGTCAAGCTCGCACATTCGCACATTTAGTATTCCGAATTAAACTGCACTGTCAGCCAGTCAAAATCTTGACAACGGCCACTTAAATGCCGTAGGTAAATACTGTAGAGACCCATTACGTGTTACTGTAAACGAACGCTAGTTCCTGAAGTATACATTTAAATGGCGTAGTGTCAAAGATCAAATTGATATTCACAAATTGGATTAGTAAAGGAATCTTTTTACAAAAATTAATACTACGTGTCAATAAGCCCGCGAAAGTTAATATCGGCATTTTTTTCAGAGACTAAAACTAAATAACCCTGTTCAAATAAAATCTTTAGCTCTAGAAACAGAGGTAAGATCGATATGTTTTTTACAAATGTTGAGCGATATTTATAGAATCCACAGAGGCACGTAATTAACCGTGATACTTTTTTCTTGGAATCGAATTGGCTAAAAGTTTTCGACTGGCGATGTGTGTGGGCGTTGTCAATATCATTCATTTTACCAATATTCTAATTTCCACGAAGCATACATCTTCACAAAAACTGCTTTGTGACAGACAAACAAAGAGTGATCTAATAATCATTATTTCCTTTTATGGTACCTCAAGACAGTGATATTTCACTACGTACTCTTCCATATAATATAAACATTAGAATTTAAACCTAATTACGGTAGAAGTTCAGCTAAAAGGTTTCCTTTAACATCAAACAAGTGTAGTAAGTACAAAGAAACATCGTTTACTTAAAACACTTGAGTATATTCAGTGGTGTAATTAGAACAGGAGTAGAGGTCGCCGAGCTCGTCACGCGGAAATATATTTATAAAGCTAAGTAATTGTTCGTCGTAAAGTATAGTCACAGAAATGGTCTGCGAAATGAATTCGAGGTCTTTTTGTAAGCTCATTAAAATGGGGCGATTTTTCAATGACTTTATTGCCACTGTAAGGATTGGATGGCAGAAATACCCTACAATGGTATTCAAACATTTACAGTGAAAGTTGGTGCTTTTGGCGCTACGTACCTACGGCTACGTCGAATATGAGCGACTACGGCGTAGGCGTGACGTGCTACGTATATTCGTAGCGCTGGAAGAGGGAATCGAAATGTCCGCTTTGAAATTCTTATGAATCTCTTTTCATAGAAGCGTACACTTAAGTACAATGGTACTCATGTGTACGCTTCTGTAAAGGGATGGAAATATAACGAAATGTCGTTATATTTTTGCTACAAAATGTTTGCCTTTTTAACAACAGTCGTGTAATGAATAGAAAAAGGAATCCCGACCGCACAATACAGAACACAAAACGTTTTGCTCAGTCGTCCAGACTCGAGACAGACGTAGGCAGTCACCGCTCACGAAATTCTATTGTGTTGTAATAAAAAACATGTCCAATAATTTTGTAGGTCGTCGTTGCTGCGCTTTTGTTCCAGCCATATTGCAGGTTGCACTTGAGTGGGGCGCCGTCGTTCTATGTGCTCCTAGTCGTTTTGTTAATGAGCGCTCCGTTTCAATGTGCTGCGGGATGCTTTCAGGAAGATTTGCACAATATAAAAACGTTTGTAAAAAGTGGATGCTGGGATTTTTAATTTATCTTCTTTTGATGTTAAATAAGCGTTTCTTTATGAGCAAACTTTATTATGCTAAGTGTTTTATTGTTATCGTTTTTTTTATTGAAAGATGGGTAATGGTCGTTAAAAGATTTAGTAGGTATTTTTTATACAACACGAAGAAGTGGGTACCTAGTAGCCGGTTTACATAAAAGTATTTCTATTAGAAATAATCCTGACGCAACACATTCAAGCCGATTTATTCCGCTCACTGTTGCGACCGCGCACTTAATTCGACAGCAATAATTTACTCGCTTTCTGTTCCTGACACTCGTTTTCTTCGTAATCCTCTTACGAAAGTAGTCGAGTCACTCATTAGCCAATAATGGTCTGTATGATGAGTGTTAGGTATTTCCTCTTGTCACAAGCGGAGACTACGCGGCCCCCCGGGCACCGCCCTACCCCTGTTCACACTTCGTCGACGCTTATGGATTACTAAAATATAAGCAGAACCCTTCATGTAATCTGTAGGGGCCGCGAGCCACGCTTTTGATAACAACCCCACAGTTATTTTTGCGTCTTCGCTAATTTTAGCGAGTTGCTTGCTGACTAGTCGGCGAGCTGGCGGTCGTTGATCTGACGACTGTACTGAACAAAACAATCAATATTGTGGGTGTATACTTGTATAGTCTTACGTAATAGGATCGAATACTATATCATTTGATTGTATGACATACAACAGAAGGCCAGTTCTACTAGATAAAAAACGTTTAAAATGCAGTCGCAATTTCATCTCCGCGACAATCATTGTCGAAAACTGTATGTTAAATTGGGGTATGTATTTTTGATAGATTTAGACTGAGTTTAGATTGCAACGTCTCATAGCAGTTACTAGAACGTTACAAACAAAATATTTTATTGTGCACAAAACAAAATATTACATAAAATGAGTTGGCGGGTACCCACATGGATTTATAATATTTGCCGTCCGATGTCGCAGGGGTTTGTGAGAGGGTAAACGTTCTGGCTCTGTTTGTGACCGCGACGGTTCCGTATGCAAACTCCCAAACGGTTTAGTCTCGGGACTTTGGGAGCGTCATTTTATCGCTTACGCCACATTGTTTTTTTTTGTTCTTGTTTGCTTGACATTTTGATATCATAAACGTGCAGCAAAGTTTCCGCTGCGTTTGGTCTAATGTGGATTATGCTCTTGTGCTGGCGAATGTTGTTTTATACTTCCCAATGTCTGCCTGATTTTGTCTAAATTAAAGGTACCACTCATGAATCCAGCGCTACCCTTTTTGTTATTAATAGCATAATTTACATGCTGTGATTATATTTACAGTTTTTTTTAAAGGGGACTCTACTACTCAACTTTTCTTTTTTATTAACCGATAAAAAAAAGGATGCAGTTCCTCAATTCGACCCGTATGTTTTTCGGTCGTTGATTGTTGCCTCATGTGTCGGACATTTAAATTTCAATGAGTACAGTTATTTAGGTACTTTCCCCATAATTATTTCGTGAAGACCCGATGCAGAACTTCGGAAATATAAGATGGAACTCCTCTATAACAATTGTTTTTAATTGTTATTGAGGACACAATAGTATTTTCATTTAGTTAGTTATTGAAGATCAAAGATCATCAGACTTCGAAGATATTCTATGAAATACCACGTTGACGAATTGTACTTACAGTGAATGAATATCGTGCGAAAGATTAAATACGGTTACTTGTTAGTTACGTTGTTCAGTGTTACCGTACCGCTTCTTATCGGATCAGGATGATTATGAGTACCTAAAGCCATTTTTCACTTTGTGGAATTTAAAAGCGGTTGCCTTTTCTGTAAAAAAAGGTTTTACGTCGTGTAACGTAAAGAGATGATCTATTTTGAGCGGATGACGACAGACGACGTGACAAATTACGTAAAAGGCTTGAGACTTATAATTTTTTTCAATATCAATTTTAACTGACCTTTACATAAGTAATATCTTTTAAAGACATTTTATCAGGTTCTATCATCGTCCTTAAAGACCTGAAGCTAACGTTGAACTTGCTTTGGCGCTCTTAGCCTTTTATTTAATGTTTTCGAATAGCTTAAAATGAAGAAAACTTGGGATAATATTCTCTTTAGTCAAATATCTGAGACACTAAGTACTGAAGTAGTTGGTTGGTGTGACAGCAGCTCGAGCCTTCGGCGGCACTTTGCGACAACGTGTTGGGATACCTACATGTTGTATATTGTGTTTGAACGGATTTGTGTTGAGTGACATAATTGTGTGGGACGACGTTGTTGATGTAAAATACATTGAAAAGATTACAGATGAAATATTCTGATGCAGTTTATTGCATGTTGTAGAGACCAAAACCAGAGTAGATTTCTACTTTGCAGAAACAACGTTTAGTTTTGACTGCGATGGAAAATTTTAATAAAAAGGGATTTCAATTTCACTTAACTAGTGACTATAAAGTCGAGTTATTAAACATATTTCGAGCACAAGTGATCCCTTGCTTTGATAAATAAATATTCATGATCTGGCTGGCTTTCACCAACACTGCCACGGTATTACACTCGCGCGATAAAATTCTCCTTTTCAGGATATAAAACATTGAAAACAGGGCTGCTACGTATATTTTTTTACGTTTTACCTTCTTATTCTTATTAATTTATACACTGGATCTTAACTTTAGCTACCGGGCTGCGTAGTGATTAATTACGTACATTAAATGTGTAGAGTTGCGCAAATGAAAATAAATTTTAATGGATAGATCGTAGGGTTGATAAATCAATATGTTTTAATTGCAATATTAATTAGGTCTTAACATTTAACATATCACCATATTATAGTCATGATATTCATAAACCTTTATGCTTATTACTAAAAATACCGCACAGTGAAAATGTTTTCACATCTAGGGTAGGCAGTGTTGGTACGTATAGCTATGTTTACATTTTGTAAGGGATGACGAGACTGGTTGTGAACTCAGCTAGTCAGAACGTTTTCAGTGGAATAATTGCGCTGTGTCTAGTTCCGAGTGTAGTGGTAGGTAGTTTAGATATGAACTGTTCGGAAATGTGGTGCTTAGTGGTGAAGGTCGGTCAATACGCTGGCACAAACAGCCGGACAAATATTACGAGCTGTGGGGCCTCGCGACGCCTGATCGTTATTTAAGTGAAGTTCCAGTTCGTCGAGCAAACTTATATTGACGTTTAGACACGTTATATTTTATTCCTTCTTTTAACAGTGTGACAAATATTTATATTAAAGAGTTTATTAATAAATTGGGACGTACTTTTGCCCGACTTTAAAATTATCGATATTAATCGACAATTTTAACTTGTTTTTATTAAAAAACAAGTTTTGTTACAATCGAACAAAACGAGCATACAAAACCGCAATGAATCGCTTTAATTCCCAATAACATGAATATAGGTATCAAAATGATCGATATTACGAGTAATGAGACGGTTACTGCTCACCGCTAATTACCGCCGTGCTGCGGAGCGGTACACATTCATATTAATTGTAGCGCCGCGCGCCGCCGCCGATCTGCATTAGTGGAATAACTACTCGTCATTATTACCGTATAGAGGTGACATTCTATATTGATAGTGCAATTCATGAAATTATTGAAATTACCTACATTTCTGTATACATATAGTAAATTTACATTCACAGATGAATTTTGGGTAAATTGGACAGACTAAGGTCCAACTTATTCCTCAGAAGGTCAAACTTAATAAATCAAAGAAAACTGGGGAAGGACAATGGCGTACCCACGTACAATCTTAATCCATTGCTCCATTTGTTTGGAAAGTGTGTTTGCTCGACAATATAAATAAGGTCCCATCTCCCATTAGTCCCATCTCTTCAAAGCAATTAGTATATTTTTACTATCTAAATGAAAGGTCATTACTTGTGGCGTGTTGTAAGCGATACGGGGAGGGTATCAAAAATTACTACGTTCAAAAAGATGCGATTTAAGTAAGTAACTGCTATTCAATTGTAATTATTTACGGTTCTACGCAAAACTTAATTCTACTCTAAACGCTATCGGGTTTTCCTTGGAATTGGTTTAAAAGCGCCAATTCACGGAAAGTAGGTATCTACTTCCTTAAACTGAAATGTCGCTACGATATCTATAGTAAGGTTCATTGAGCTCTGAATATTTTCCGCGCTCAATCCGTGCGACTCTTCGGCGCACGCCATGAATCATTCTTATGTAACCCTAGTACATGCACGGCGAGGATTTGTGGAAGCGAAAATATGAATCTCATATATTTAAACTTTATATTTGTGCCAGTACAAAATGAGGTTTGCTTACCGTGTGGGTGCTTACATTTAACGTGGCTCGGTTATGCTCGTTTAACTAACAATATTCTTTTTGCGGACGATGTTTACTCCTGTAAACATTTGTTTGTTTGTTTTCAGCAGTTTTGTGTAGATAAAAGCAGTTTCTCTGGATAAAAATAAATACTTTGCTTTTTGTTAATTTAAATTACGTAACACTGGAATGCACGGTCCTACATTTGGCCGTAAACGGACAACTTTAGCAGTTAATCCTTCAAGCAACGTATAGGACATTGTTATTTAAATAAATTAATGACTTCCAGGGTATTCTTTAGTTTAGTTTTATTTTTATTCAATAACATAAAACAAAAACGTATAAATGGTGCTCCGCCCGCAAGGACGTGTTTAATTGATGAATTTATTTTTAACAGCTACAGCAGTTGGTAATTTAACTACAGTTACAAGGTTAATATTAATATTATGTTAGCAATGTTAACATATGTTTTGGTGGAGATACTAGCTAAACAAGCGAGAAGAGTCGGACTATACATATAGTGACTTAGTCATTTCGCCATCAGCTGGCCGCTGCGCTGCGTGGAGTAGGTACTAACTGCTCAAGCGGGCTCGTGTATGTCAATGGAAGCTGGTTGAAGCTCACTGTATATACGCATCTTTAACCGGATAGTCATAATTTCTTAAATCTGTTCATAAACTCCACTAGGTTTTCCCGAGATTTAACTGAAAATTGACGTCCCTCAACCAGCTTGGTCACCGCTAGCTAGACCAATAGAGTCTAATAAATAAAATGTTTCTCACCACATAAAATTGTCTTTTTTCTGTTTTAAAATTTTTATTTACCAAAATTATGTGCGGCTGTTGGTGTGGTTCCATCAAGCCTAATGTATTACTAAATAGAAAAAGAGAAGGCTTGTTACGTCAACGATACAATATGATAAGATTGATTATTTGATTCTAGCGCTGCGGAAACAAACATTATAGCACCCCTAACGCGACATATACATGTTGTATTCTGTCTGTACACAAGTATAGCTTCACGAGGACGGGCCGCCCCGGCGGACGCGACGCCCTTTACCACCGACACTACTACTAACTAGTAGGTTACTAGGACAAAGCTGAGGCATTAGTCCCAAAAGTGCCCACAGCTAATAGGTATACTTAGGTAATACGTAATTGTTTTACCTAAGAGTTAAACATATAAAATGACATCCAAGTATGACTGGGCTCAGTTCAAGACTTAGTTTCCATGACAAAAATGCTTCGGCCAGAGTAGCCCACCACTGTAGCTCCAGCCGGAGTATATTAAATTCGGTTCTCAATTCTAAGCCTGTATTCTTTATCATTTCTGACTCATACCGAGGAGATTCAGGAGGTTGAATAATCAAATAAAATTACGTCACTTGGTCAATAAATAATAAATACTTGTTTTTTGTTGTTTATGTTTGACAGTATTTTAGAATACAACTCTTTCAAAGAACGATATCGTCCTGTTGCATATGGGGTAGGCAGTATCGAGCGACTATGTCACTAAGTGGTGCGGGTACATCGCCCCGCCTGCTTAAACTCAGCGGTAAGATGGCTAATTCCAATTCAAAAATTAGCTACAAAAAACACTTTTTTAGTTTATCATTGTTTCGTGTTGAGGTAACTAGCATAGTTACCTCTTTGAATTTGACGAGGATGCAAAAGTACACCTTGTATATTAGATCCTACATTGTGCCAATACCCACTTATGGCTAATTGATTTGGATTATCATCCATGTTCATTTATACATATACCTACTCAGTTTCCTATTTCATCTGTTACATACACTTCTATGAAATACACAGTGAACAACAAAAAATAAATGTCAATTTCAATATTTCGACATTGCACATATAAGTCGGGATGAGTCTGATAAGTGGATTCAAATAAATCCTCTTGATTAATAGCCGTATTCCATTACGAGAATCTAGTATTTTACTTTAAAAGCTCAATGAAAATGGCTATAACTTCATTTTATTTTATAAAATCATAAAGCACACGGGTCACGACAAACGTTACATTTGTTGTCGGTCGTTCACATGACCGAAGTCGACGGAACCACAGAACACGGTCGTAATACTAGTGGTCTGGTGTGCTACTAGGCGAACATAGCATACAAGGCGCTTTGTGTCATGTAACTTATAATTCCATTTCCCGAGAGAGATCGGTGAGTAACGTAATTTCACAATAGAGTAGTTAATCGTATTTGATCCATATGCCGTTGGGTTGGTACAGACAAGGGTTTGTTTTGCTATGATTTGGTTTAACACTGAAATGTGGCTGTACCTACTACCTCTATATTTTGAATACACATAGAGATTAATCTGAACCGACGAACCTGTGCCAGATCAGTCTGCCTGACCGAACATGTGTACAAACAATCAAATACTAAACGATGTCATTTCATTCATTTATTCCATTGAGGGAGTGAATGCTTCGCACCTGCTGTAGTCGTGAGGGCATTATATCTTGTGGTTTTGTGATCTTCACCTTTGTTGTATCTGTAGGTAGACCGGACCAAGTGTGGCAGCTAGCTTTTACGATAAATAAATTTCTGTAAGCAGAGGACCGGGAGGTACGGATTAACAAAATCTAAATTCCGCATGAAAGAAGAGCTTTCAAAGACCCTTATTACCGTAATTACGCTCATAATTAGGATAGAATACTAATTGAGGTTTTCTTGCTTATAATTATCCTAAATAATATTTCTTCAGTACATAGTACTAGGTATATGTATACCAACCGGTAACTGAGCGTATCACTGCGAGACCAATCTGACGGCCCCATTATACGGTAGCCGCGGTCGGTCATCCGTCACTCGACTGCTTCATCTAGACGTATGAACCGCGTTCCATAATCATATCTTGCCGTGAACTGTTATCCTGGTACCTGTTTATGTGACCGGATACATGGTGCGCGAAGTTTGGATTATACAAAATGTTTATTTTAGTACATTGATGTGTTTGCCTATTACAGCGTTAATTTCTGGTGAATCAAACTGCTAATGATGCTACTGCAAGGTGAAAGTTACGTTTGAGCAAATCACTAACGCGAAATATATATGTGCGAGTTACCCGAACGAGTTGCATACACGGTGCGTAAGTCACTGGACTCGCACATGTCGCGACGTCGTTTTCACGATTCATGTAACCAGCATTAGTGCTTCAGCAAGCGCATGCATGTTACCCGCATCGTGTAGAAGCACCTATAGTTAATTATCATATAATAAAAATACAGTACCAATTGCGGTTGTTCGCGATGAAACAACAACCTCCTTATTGCCACTCTAATATGGAATATAAGCTCGGTTAAAAAGGGTGGAACATTTAGAAAAGTAACGCGTTGCTTTTACACGCCCACCTAATTATAGCTACAGCTATGTATCCACAAAGGTTGGTCACGTTGTTGGCTCAAGTATAACGTTTTACCAGCCAGGGAGAGGCTTTATTTCGTCACACGTATAATTATGACGTCACTGTACCGATAAAGGTTATAGGACGGGTTCATAATACCCCATTTCACTGAATTATGTTTGCAGCGGCCCACTTGGGTGCGCAGACGACTCAGTGCTTTCCAAATAGCAATACAGTTTTAGGAATTCTATGTGTGTCCGGTTTACGACCGGGAGGCACATTAGTGTTCTTAGGGCTTCTCCGAGTCGAGAGATGGTGGATGCCTTTATTCCCATAATTTGCTTCTCTCTTTAGGTGATCTGTCTTGGTTTGCCTGTGCATTATAATTTGTAAGAAGCTCTTACGACTTTCGAGTCTACTTAGACATAGAAGAAATGTCGGAAATTCGATTCCGATCTTTGGCTCTTTTTAACTTTATTTAATTCGATTATTTAATTCTTTTAGGGCAGTATTTAAGTAGTAAGTTGATACTGTCCTAAATGAGACGTTGCCAAGCGGCATGACGTGAGCGGATCGCTGTTGACAAGAAATGTCAGATGACAATGACTTTTCAAACGTAGTTATTTCCGTTTTATTCGTACTTTTAGGGTTTCCGCCTTTAAGGGTCCTTACCCTAAAGGGCAGAAACCCTGAAAGTACTTAGTAATAGCCCTTACTATTACAAAGTCGACAACGAGAAGACTGAAAACCAGAGACCGTGATACTCGATAACATAAGGTTGTCTAAAGCCGACTACACCTAATAAATAAACCCTATCCAGTTGTAATCGCACCACCTGTCGCGCAAGAGGATGTCGATTGGAAAAAGAACGAAGAGTCGAAATCGGATTCCCGCCATTTCTCTGTATATGTAGACTCAAAAGTCGTTTGTTGAGGTAACGTCCAACGTCTGTCTGTCACACGACTGTTTCTTTGTAAACGTAATTCTTAGTCGTTTTCACAGAACACATGTTATTAAGGATAATATCATCGTAGATAATAAAAAGAAAGTGAACGCTCATGGTGATACAGAATTCTTAGTGCGCGAGTCCTATGCGCACTACAACGGTTTCTTTGTAAATAAATACAAACAATCCAAAAAAAATACTGCAAAGTCGAATCCAGAGACATAATCCGGCGACGCACTTGGCGTACGACTCAATAAACCCGCCTATGTAATGCGAAATGTAAATCAGTGGAGCATAGGTTCACACTTAGCAATATAATAACGCGGCGATCCTCAATAAATTGCTTATCGCTCCCAGCGACCGATATACACGTAAAGGTTTACGATACTGCGTAAATCGCAGCGATATTCGTATGAACAACAATGTGCTAGCATCACGGCCCGTAGCTTTAACGGTTATTATCGCGCACAAGTGTTCGCATAAGCAACGATTATGTTCGTGGTTCGTATCATCATCGTCCTTGCATTTTTCCGCGATAGACATTTGCCACAGACAAAATAAGTCAGGTCGATTGTCAGTTTTGCTGTCTGTGACGAAAGAAGGGCCAGAACAGGGTTATGAAGAGCGTCTCCCATCCATCATTTCTCTACTAAAGGCTGGCAACATTGCTAGCTTCGCTAGTACTCGTATGATCTTTGTTGCTGGTGTAGGAGATGATTTGCTTCGTTTTGATTACTTAGTGAAAGTTAACATACGTCGTTTTTCTTCCCTCGTTCTCCCAAATGTCAGGGTCAGGACAATTCTAGCAAAAAATACACAACATGCATATCTAAGTAGGTAAACACATTTTCTATTATAAGTTACGTCTGATTAACAATCTGCTTAACTTTCTGCTTGTTTAGCTAACGAAAACAAACATAGTAAGAATAACGTTTAGGTAAAAACACAGCGTAAATAATAAGACGCCCCCCCTCCTTCTCCTGTAGGGACGTAATTATATTTTAGAGGAATAAGCCTTAGCGATGTGTACACATTAAAACGGCGTGCACATGTGATTGTAAGTAACAGCATTTCCAGCGCTTTCCTATCAGCGCAGCCAGTCCAATTACCAAGGAGGTAATCTGCGCCCGGAACACGGAAATTGTCGCCTCGTGTTATTAGTGCACTCCGCCAGTTTTGCAGCGATGCAACGGTGCGGCGGCGGCGCGGAGCCATATCGGATTGTCAACTAGGCGTACTACATGAACTACTCAGGGCTTTTAGCAGCGCTCAAAATTTAATGCGCTTGAATTTTAATACTTGGTTAAATTAATTGGTTCACAAACTGGAAGTTTGTTGAAGCTGATTACGTTACGCGTCCTTCGTGTTGTTTTATCGACTTCCACGTAACTAATCTACTTGGCCGATCTGTAAGAGTAGAGATAGGGACCGCCCTTGCTGAATTTGGGGAGGCCGTTTTTGCTCCCCGTGCCTGGTGAGTGTAGTGGCATTGATTTATGATCAGTCAGATGTCTTAACAACTTTTGGATGAGTAAGTAATGTGGTCAGTGCGAAATATACTTTCGATACTAAAAACGACATTTTAAATTATTAAATCATGTAAATTGTTGCATAAGGCATTTGTATGAAACCCTTCTCAAACCACATTGTACTAATTATTTCTCCCTTCCGGTTTCCATTCAGTCTCGCTTGTAGTGTAAATCCCTTTTACACCGCAAGCGCGCCTTCAAAGGCGCAATCAATGTTGCCAGATAACAGCTGTGATCAAGATTTATCAGAAAGATTCGACCGAATGGACGCTCGTTTAAATAAATGTCCGTTCCAATGCTCTTTGGCGATTTTTTAGGAATGAGATCGCTCGGCCAAAGGATTAAATTGATTTTTTCAGAAGTGCTGGTGATTCCGTAGCGGAGAGATAAACCTATTGGTTATGACCTTTGAAATACCTTAGTTTCTTTTTTGCTTAGAATGCAAAATTCAGATTTCGCCTAAAATCGAGCTCCCAGAATTTGTCTTTGATATTGTGCTTCTCGGCACAGCCAAAATTGAACAATAAAGTACACTCAAATCCAATCGAAATGGCGCAAACAAGTAAACTTCTCTTTTTATAATAGTGTTGTTTCATTCGGAAGTCAATAGCAACGTGTTTGGAGTGAGATAACTTTGTATGAGCGTGTATAGTACAAGTTGGTCCGATACAAAAAACCATATGGCCGCGGGTCGGCTTGCGGGATAGCACATAGTCATGAGTGGAGACACGTTGTCAGTAGAGGGCCTTTGAAATTAACACTATTTTAAAATGTATATTGAATGAAGAGGGCTTCCGATTTATTTTTGATGTATCTTAGTGCTAGCAATGATTGTTGATCGGATTTATTTTAATGATTAAATACAAACAAATCTACAGCTTTTGATATAAAAGTAAGCCCCTGGACTAACCGGAATAAGCTCCAGTGTACCGAATGATGGTTCTGACCGCAGACTAAATCCACACAGGTGTTGTCGCATCGTGCCGTGTCCACGTGTCATTTACAACCCAAAAATAAAATTCCTTTGTGACGAACATTAATCATAATAACATTTTCATTCCGCGTTAGGTGCGCAGTAACTGTCAGCATGAGGGTTTAAGTTAATAAACAAGAGAGGTGTTATAAGCCCGCGCTAGTCTACAACGCGGTAATTTCCCAGGCGGCGCCGTGAGTGCGTGTCTCGGCGGACAGCGCTGAGCGGCACGGAGTGGCCACTCGCTCCTCTTTGTGTGACGGATGCACTCCGGATAGTGTGTACCTAAGTGTGGGATGCTAAATTACTTGTCTGCAGTTTGTTGCCGCACTATCTACTGAAAGTGACGAAGAAAGTAGTATAACAAATATCTTCTCTTGTTCTGACTCTAGTTATACGAAGTTAGGTAAGGCACGCCGTGGTGAGCTGTTTGATTCAGCAACCTTGGCAACGGCGCTTTATCTGCTCGCGTATTGGCGGAAAAATATTACCCAGTAAAGCGTGACGTCATGGAGTCGTCTTAAACTTCTTAAAGCACGTATACCGTGTAATATACCGTGAAAAATGTCCACAGTAGCTTCCTACATTTGTTTAGAAACTAGCTGAGTGTGAAATTCATATTTTGTGTTTCGTCTTGCGACGAACTTGAGAAGTCGAACTTTATAATCACTCAGTGTAACTGAAGCTGCACAGAACAGTAACTAGACTAAACGGGAGCCGATCGAACTCCGTTCAGTTGTGAACTAGTAACTTTAATAGTCAACAAAGCCTGTTAGTTGGACGCGCGCTGTCGTGAGAGAACTTCCCGAGTGTCAATTCAAGTTATTTTACTTCGTTATTACTTGGACTGTGCAGCTGTAGTGGAGATACACCTGCGGTATCACATGCTATGATAGCAAGTAGATTATGCTCGCGACTTCGTCCGCATAAATTTTGGTATCCTGAGGTGTTTTGCTTTTTTAGCCAGTTTTGTTTACTCCTTACAACTTGAGCTATCTGCCTGTGGTAGTCCCGTCAAAATCGGTCTAGCCGTTGCAGAGATTAGCCGGAACCAAGAGCCAGACAAAAATTTGTATTAGTACCGTGTAAACATTCATAATTATGCATTTAGCAAAAAGCTGTTATATTGACATTACAAACAGACAGTTCGGTTTTATTGGTTAGTGTAGATATGCTACATTTACTTTCCTCGGTAGTCGGCAACAATGTGTAATTCTTTTGTTTGCGTTTTGTGTTTCACACGTCACTTTATCGTCAGCACTTATGGTACTTTTAGTGATATGTCTATTTTGTGTAAATGGTGAAACGCCGCGTTATCATATTTTGTGGCTGTTATGCCGCTCTGAAGCAGGTATATTTTGAATTTATGGTATTATGCTTCTATTGTAAGAGGAAACGACTTGAGTTATGAACGGAAACTACTGTATAAAAATCCAAAGAAGCCCAAGAAAATACAAATTAAATACACGTTTTTGTGTTAGTACTTTCAAATAAGAAAGAGCGTAGCCTTGTATTGTGTAATCAAAATAAAAAGGTTTGTTATGTTCCTGGAATAGCGGTGGATGAATTTCAATTAGCCATTATATTATTTTAAACTTTTTCTTAGTACGCGTACAAGTTAATTGCACCTCTTACACAAGGATTTCTTGTGTAAGAGGGGAATTAAAACCCAGCACGTAGGCAGGTACAAACTTTTATTTCAGAATTCATACTTACCTACTAATGGATATGCAGATAACAACATTGTACCGAACGAAACTTTAACAAAGACAATATTTATAAAACGGTTATGTTCTTAGTTTACTTGTCTTATTCGTTAGTTAGCGAGGGATAATAAGATCAATAAAAAAACCATTACTGTACTGTGTTTTATTGTAATGTAAAAAGCACGGGTAAGTAATGTTCCGCATAATGACTCTTAAAGCGGTGCGTACTTTATGAGCTAGTGTGTTGTAAATTATTTTACCTAAATGTATCAATTCAATTTGGTCAATCGTGTATAGTGAAAGATACTTAAATTAATTAATGATGACTAAGTTAAAAGGACGCAATCCTTCCTGGGCCCTTATACTCAGTTCTCGTAAACCAACTTGTGTTAGGCCTCGTCCATAGAAACACGCTCATTGCGTCGCATAATGTCGCATCTCGCATCACATAAACGCACCGCTTGGTTGCTAACGCGCACTCATTCGTTTGTAAGAGTTACTGCCGGCTGTTGCCAACTTTCCAGTTTAATACTAGAAGGGACATTTGAGAAATAATTGTTCCAACAAAATATTTTGCAAATGTTTTTAGACTTGCAAAGAAAAGGCAATTTTCCTCTTCCCGTTTGCCGCAGTTATCTCGTAGTTATCAGTTATAATGCAACTTTAGCAAATCTAATCTTGTAATGTAAACAAATAAAAATAACATCGGTACTTTTATAGTTGCTTTTAGACTTAATTACATTTTATCATTTCATTGAATTTTAATATTCCGAAATAGTACAGGTTTAATAAAGATATTTCAACATAATACTCTTAAGTAATCTCCTTGCCTTTGTTGACTTTTCCAAGTTAGACAATTTGTAATTACCGTTTGGATTCTGCCAAGATCGGACTGCTGAATTCATTATCCAATAACTGTGACCTTGCCTTGTTCAAAGACTTCAAAGGTTATTTGAATAATTCCCAGGGAGCTCCTTGTTTCGACACGATCCTTCAAGAGTTCAAAAGTGTGAGACAAACATATCAGTTTCATATGATGTTTGTATGTCACTCGTTACGTTTCATGTCGTTTCAATCCCTCAACGATATCATAGAAGTGATCTAATGATGACAAGTCTGTGATTTGTACGACGACCTTCAATCGGGTATCAAATGCATTGTGTCCATTGATAGCAGTACAATAACATTATCTATTCAATGATACTAATTGAATGACACGCTTTTTAAATGGACTAGTCTTGTAACAATTAATGTGTCCCGATGAGGCCGAATTTTATTATGCGTTACATAGTCAGTTTATCCACGTTTTAAGTACATAATATTGGATCTTTCGAGATAGACTTAACTTTAAGCAGCCCCGTCCCGGTGGCATTGAATTGAAACGGCACGCCCAGGCTATTACGTACACCCGGTCATCATAGGCGGCAGACGTGGCCGCTTCATTCCATACATAAAAAACTACACTGTCCCACTTATTCTTTTACATAGCTCACAAAATTGGATTTAATGTCCACATTTATCATGTCGTCCTAGTATTTTCGCTCTACGAATCTCAATAAGAATTCTAGTTGGTGGTCGATTTACTTTTTTCTGTCTGTGTTAAGCTGTCCCGTACCAGTAATTAGCGAGTTCGTGACGAAAATATATTAACGAGAGTGAGCTGACTAAATTTACGCAACAGTTAACAAGTAGGGCCGGTCCTTTTTCGCAACTGAAACATGTCAATGGATTTTTCTCAAGACTTGTGACAGGAATATTGTGAACGTTGTTACGCGACGTGTTGAACAGCCACAAAGCCCATCGAAAGCACACTTGTGAGCAAACGAGTGAATTTGTGTGCTCTATCAGTCCGCGCGGGGATTACCTTGACTGGAGCGCCTCGGCAGACGGCTCTACCAGACGTCACTTGGCGCGAAATAAAGTGATTCAATACGCGTAGAGCCTGTCTGTAGTGCATTCAGTAAAGCTCGTTAAGCACCACTAGTGAGTAGTAGTCTAGAATAGTCATTCATAATCATAAGCGTTACTCTCATAGCCTGACAGCAACATTTTTTCTCATCTCACGCAGCATGACCAGAATTTGAGATCATAGTTCAAGTACTACAATAATACTATTACGTGGATACTTTTAAAACTTTCTTAGACTTCTGCGCTGCCGAGTTCTTTTAGATTTGTTGGCGGCGCAAGGGTGCGCACTTAAATCGACTCAACAGCTCAGTAAATAAATTAGAAAGTAAAAAAGTTCGTTCCCCGACCGTCTTCTACGTAGTTTCCGTTTGTTAACAAGAATTGTCAAGGAATATAACAGTTCCATTAGAACACTACTTGTTATTTCAATGTTTTCGTGGTTTGGTAGTTTATCCAATGCAGATCAGCTTCAGAGTTTTAAAGTTCTTAAGCTTAAGCTTTTATATGTATTAGTTTATAGTTATTGTACTTATTTATGTATTTGTGTTTTATGGGCCTTAGATGCCTGAAATAAAGGTTTTATTATTATTAAGCATAATTATTTAATGCGTAATTTTGAATAATTTTAATCAACCCTATACTTAATTAAATATTATATTAGGAACCCTGAGAACAAAACGGTCATCGCTCTGAATCCGTATCTTTAGCTTCACAGTCAGTTTTCCTCAGCGCAGTTCGCAAACTTGTGACGAGCCGGCTTCTGCCTTAATTTAATTATTTTCCATCCTGTTGACAATTTCCAACTCGTTTGTAATATTTCGCAAGGTACACTTTAGCAAATAAAAGTGGAAGCTCACAATTGTATACCTTGAACTCATTGTGAAAACGAGATTTGCTCCGGGAAAATCTTGTTTCAGTTATGAAATTAGGTTAGACAGCTGCATTTATCTTTTGAATGTGTTTTATGTTCGCGTGGTCGTAATTTGTGGCTGCGTTGGACTACTTCTGGGGTTTAAGCTTTCTTATGTATTTAGGTATAGGAGCTACTGAAATCGTGGGTATTGCTCGAATTGGGCTTAATCACAGCTCAAAGGTAGTTGAACTAGTTGACGAGTGATCCATATTGAGTCTAAACCACGTCAACGTGTAGTTGCCGACACAATAGGAAACAATTACCGCCAACGAGATGTAGTGCGCTTTGCTAACTTTCTACCTGATTATTCTGCACTCCTGGTCTCTCCGATATTAATGGGTTTGTATTTAACAAACCCATTAATATAGGAGAGACCAGTTTAGTATTTTAGAACCGACTTTGTGGTTGTAGTGTGAGCAGCACTAATGGCTGATATGGGCGAGTAGTGGACGTGGTACTATGAGAACTATCTTTACCACAAAACAGTGGTTGAGCTGATGTGAATATTGACCACCATGTCGAATACCTATATGTCAGTAGCCGTAAACACGTGCACGAATAAGTCATACCAGTATCTACATGTAAAAGATGGTACAAACGTAAGTCGTACGAGGAATGTTGGTTAAGCTGCGGTGAGTCTTCAGACAAAGTGAGACGTAACGATTAGCGCAGCGTGTCTGAGAATCCAATAACCCCTCTTTGTACCTAAACATCCTTTACCCACGCGTTTTATTTAAATTTCGAATCAGTATTATACAAGTTAATACACGTAGTAATGAAATTGATATCTCCGGAAATACGTTGCCTAAATTTTACAAAAAATACGTTCTAAGTTTTGAGCAAAAATAGAATCTCTAAAGGGATATCATTATACAAGTCGACCACGAAGCAGTGCCTCCTATACGTTCATATTGTCTCGTCAGTTGTAATGAAAAAAAAACGGTTCAGATCACTGCACTCCATGAGTTTGTTGCGATCAAAAAACCCTATACTGACTATTGTAAGTGTATTAGTGAATAAGTCGTTGGAGAGCCCTATGTAAATAAATAAACAAGTCACAATTTTGTTACTGCGTTTCAAGGAGACTCTTATTAAAGGATCTATAAAAAGGTGACTGTTATCTATGAATGTACTACTTTCTGATCTCTCAACATTTATATGATTTCGTATCATGTTTACGGGGAACGAGACAGTCTGAATTGAGTGATACCTGCGCACGTAACCCCTTAGATCGTAACCCGTGTTTATGAGTACCGTAAAACTGGGATGGCGTTTACTTCAACTGTACTCGACTCGCTCGCACTCGACGCTTCATAGATTTCTTTTAAGTGTACAGAGCTGTTCGTTTTACGATATATCAACAGTAACATCTGTACTGTTTGTTTCTACCTGATATAATGTATTGGATTTGAACTATGTTCAGTCACTCGCGAGCTCATGAACTAAATATTAAGGAGGAAAAATATAGTTCTAGAGCTGAATCGGTTAAGGCTGTGTAATATTATTAAATTAAACCGTTTCGTGTATTACGTCCGTTTATCAAGTTTTGTGCACATTGAAATTATTCAATGTGCATGATCCTTCATGTGACTACATCCGTACGATATTTAGGGTTGCCAACTCTTTGTCTGGTAAAAATAGTCGTTCTAAAATGACTACCCATAACAATATAATAGTAGCGATAAGATGAAAAAAAAAAGTAGGTAGGTATAAAAAGTGAACGTACTGTCAACTTGGAATACCAGAATAATGTCCAGAAATAGTTTAAAATTAAAATTATTGCTTTTAGTTTGATGTATAGTAGGGTTGGCAACTATCGATATGATGTTGCCAGGCAATCGTCTAAGAGCACTCAGTGACTGCACATAGTGAGGATCCCTGATCTGTCTGAAATTAATTACTAGGAATTTAAAAAATTGGTTGATACGATTTTGGCATGCAAGTCGAATTTAAGTGCGCATTACCACATAATTGAGAAAAATATCAAAGAAATCGTGAGCTCTATTTAAGGAATAACGAATATATTGTTTATAGAGAGAATTAAAAAACCCAAGTTTCGCCGGTTATCGAAACCAGATGTACTTGTAGTTTAACTTATGTAATGTTCCGAGACGCGAAACTATCCGGCCGGTTTGTGCGTGCTCACATGCCAAGGAATATGATAAAAAAAAAAATAATGTGATGCAGATAAGTAAGATTGTAGTAGTAGATAGTATTTTGTATGTCGTAGTAAGCGTTCTACGTGTATCTCGGGGTAGTAAGCGCTAGCACCCCCTAGAGATAGACAGTCTGCCACCATGCCACCGTTTGTGCAGAATAATAGCGTTGGATACGTCTGCCATTTTATTGTAAAAACAAACTACGTGAAAACAAACCTATGTGCGAAATAACGAGCGGTTGCTTTTTATTCCTCTTGTTTTTCCGTAAAGCTTCAAATATTTTCCAAAGGAGGGGTTGTCATGTGTGATGGCGTAAATATTCTTATAGTTATATAATACTAGCTTTTACCCGCGGCTTCGCCCGCGTTGGTTTAGAATTTGACAATCAATTCGGGCTGTACTCGGCTTGTTGCTCGGCCAGATCCAGAATTATTAAATACCTACGGACCAACAGACTGTGACTCATAAAAGTCGGTCGGCGTCCAGTTTGCATTTCTGCAAGAGATGTCCTTCTCACCTGCGTCTGTTCTGGAGTTTCAGTCGCTGTAATGGCTGAGCTTCTTCTCTGAGACGAAGTCGTGTAGTCATGTGTGTTGTGTGTCGTGTGTGAATAGGCGTCTCAGTTGCTCTTACAGCTCTCTGGCTTTCGGCTTGTTCCTCCAAAAGCAATAGCGTTTAGAAGGGCGTCTCAGTCACTCTCAGAGAAGCTTGGCGGGCGGACGGTTTGGCTTTCCAGTCTTTCCTGACTTTAATAAAATGTCTCATCAGCTCTCAAATTTGCTTGTCGCTCCGGTTGTGCTTGCTTTCTTAATGCGGCACGAACGGAAGATTCCGGGGATTGAGCAGTAATTTTTGCTCGGGCTAGCAAAGAGCTTTTGCCTGACTTGGAGCTGTGAGACAATTTAAAAAAAAAGGAACCTACCTACCGTCATTAAAATACACCGAACATACCTCTAAAGAAAACATAAACAGTACTGAGGGACAAACTTAACTTTGCCGTTGGAAAACTGCTGTCTACACATCTACATCGACATAGGTCACGGTCAAAGTTTAGCAACTAACCTCTTCCTTCAGTCAGTCATCGACTAAACGCATTAAACAAAGCAATTTTACTGTTACGACAGTTCTGCTGTGATCCTATGAGGAATTCCGTTCCATATCTCCGAAGTTCATCATCAGATCATGACAGTATTTATATGGGACCAATTCGGAAAAAATAAACAAAAAAAGAATCATCCAAATCAATTCACAATTGGCGGAGCGTGTTATAAGTTCGCCTTCTTCCATGCATCCTCTATGAATGCGTTTACACCTGTCAGTGTCAGTGACGACACAGTGATGACAGTGTCAGTTACGCAGTTTTTCTGTATCCTTGACAACGTATATAAAGTGGGTCCCAGACAAACGCGAAATGTTGTGGCGGCCGCGTCAGTTGCAAATTTTAACAACAGGCCGCGTGTACTGCTTTGTAAAATGACACCAAATATGAAAATTGTAATAGAAATAGTTGAATTTAAATAATAATTTAAATTTAACCCACACTTCTCCATTCCTAAGAGTAATATGCGATGCTAATGATAATATAGGTAGAGATAAACTACTATAACCTCACACCACTCACCACCTCAAGTGTTTAAATAAACGGTTTTTTTTTCTACCTTTTTTCTCATCATCTGAGAGGGCTAATGAGTCATGTGAGTAATAAGACAACGCTACGGTTAGCCATATTGACTGACGTCCGATGGTGGCACAAACACCGCGCTAATGACACTTCAGGCCGCCACTGTGACCGCGGTGGTGTGTTTTTACAGCGGTTGGAGCCGCGGCCTGCGGTTAGCCGCAACTGCAGGTCGGTCCGTCTGGTAGCCACTTTATGCAAAATGTCAGTATGCTCTTCAGCGGTTTTGGGCATAAAAAATGATTAAGCAAACAACTCCGTACTCCTAGGTTGTATACTTGAAACTGGTCTATCGACAGTCTAGACTCAAAATGTATTAGATGCTTAAGCTTAAAATTTGATCATGATTCGATAGACACGTGGCGCCATCTACTGTCATAAGGACGTTATTGTGATTTCCCTCGGGAACAGTACTTTTTTTCGGGATTAAAAGTACCCTATGTTTGTCCCTGATCACCTGGCAACGTTTATGCTAAATTTTGGGATGATCGGTTTAGTGGCTTAGGCGTAAAGTGGTAGCAAACAAACAAACAAACTTACTTTCGCATTTATAATATTAGTTAGGATTTAGCCATTTAAAATTAAGAGATCTATTATGTTTGTCAAAAGTCTAATACTATAATATTTTTGTTACAGGTAAGTCTCAAAGCCACAAACGACAAAAGCTGGTAGACCTATTTAGTAAGGAACAATAATGATGGGCACGTGCAATACCTACGCAATTTGATATGAATGCTGAATTACCATGAAAATTGCGATATTTCATAGAACTATACATCTAGTATTATTATCATAATGGTTAATTAAGTAACACGAGCTTATTGAAAGGATCCCTCATTAGATTGTTATGAATCGTGTAAGCTCCAGTGTTTACGACTATGTAAGGCTTGCTCTTCCAACGTTCTACCAAAACATTTAGTTCTTCAGTTAAAGACTTCGTGAGGTTAATTCCAAGTTTTAATTAAGATCTTCAAAATCCTTTCTTGTCGGATGTCGCCAGAGGGAGCTATCCTGTCTTTTTACCTTTCTTACCTTAATTTTAATTTAACTGACATGCAATACAAAACAAAAGCCTTGTCGTACTGAGGAAAGCAAATGAATGGCGTTTTATTTAGATAATAGGGTCTCGGGCGAGCTCGGCCGCACTCGGAGGACTCTGTACTTGCTAACCCGTGTGATGTAAAGGTGTAATATGTAAATAATTTATGTACGTATGTGCGCAAAAGTATTTTAATTAAGTGAATTGTTCGGTTCGCGTGCCCGCCGCGGGGCGAGGTGCGTGGGAACGGTGCGGTGGGGGGCAGCGGTGGATGTTGTCGGGATTGTTTTTTGATTATGCCGAGTGGCCTCCAGACGGACCCTACCCTAATTAATAAACAGTTAGGGCGTATCCGCTAAACTATGAAGTAGTTCGCGAACGAACTCGCCGCACACTACTACTACGCCACCGGCTGCCTACTGATGAAATAATTGTGATGTTTCATATTTTCACAACTTACTTAGAAACCAAACAGTCACATGACGAAACATTAATTTATTTTACACCATATTATGGTAAAATGTATCTGACGTTGGCTTGAAATCTTATACGTTCATTCAATATTGCGATACAAATTGTAATAAAGTAATAAAAGTATTCAATGCGGAATGTCTAAATTCGATCTTGATTGAAATTTCTAAAAATAGGGCGTTATTTTCTTTTGACGGACAAATGATTGTCACATTGTTAACGGAGTCTTGCCGTTTGTACTGGCTTGCTTATTATTTAATGAAACAAAATTACGGGTTTTTATTTTGTAAGACTCTGTTGTTACAATTGAATTCATTGACTAAGTAAGCATATATTCACATCAACATAGACTACATTATAAAAAGCATACTGAAAGTTGTCGTAACTAGCACCATTGCTAAGTAATCAGGATATATTTTAGCAAAGGGAAAGAGTTCAGGCGTAGTGACAGTGGTTCCTAAGCAAACATACTCTCTCGTTGGAAATAGACAAGGGTATTATACACACAAAACAAATCATGACGATGACAGCCAGTTATGGACCGTTTACTTTACTGTATATAGATCCTAGAGGCGAGAATTAGAATTGTTCCTGCCTACGTTCTCTAAGTACGTTGAGGCTATCTTTTGACTAAATATAGGCGGATTGGGTTAAATTTACATGACCTTTGAAGGTATTTAATCCGGACACCTGCTGGTTTCGAACTTTCTTCTTATTACTTCACTTCAAGACTGTATTTGAAGACAAACCACTTCGCGGTTTAGGACTAAAATAAGCAATTTATTAGTAATATAAGAAATGGCCAGCACTCGACCGCGGCTACTTTATTTAACATCGTCTATCAATTAGTTTAGTAGCCAATTAGTCACCCTCGACAGTTCATGACACAAAAGGGTTGCAAGTTATTACTGCACATCCCGGGAAGTATTAAAGCCAATATTTGTTCATTGATCCGCACGCGAGGAGTGTGTACACGCCATTATGTTGAGAGGATCGGCCGGAGCCGGAGCTAAGCCTGTATACATTGACACGAAAAATTGAATGTTAATTTGATCATGTTTGTATGACATTATACCAGAAATTATCCCGTTCGATGGTCGGCTTTTGTCATTGGTAAATTGCGTTGAGCATCCCGTTTGCGTTTGGGTTAAATTAAAATATGTATTTGGTTCCTAAATGTGCAAAGTTTTGGTTGATTTGATTGGCAATATTCTTTCATTATCGTTGGTTGTATTTCAATACACTTCTACATAAATATCGATTCGTATTGAGTACAGAATCAGGAGTTAAACTTAATACTAAAGTTACGCCAAAGTTCTCTCAGAAGCAATATGAAAGTGTCTCAGGAAGAGTTTCGCAAAGTCCCCAAATAAATAATACCCGGGACTCGAAACCTCAGTCTTGGACCTCCTTCAATGATTTCAATTAATCAAATATTACCTATTGCCTACTTCTGGCTTTCATGTCTGTTTTACAAACGGATTACGGATTACGGCTTACTTAATTTCCTTTCTTTATTATTTTTTTCTTTAACATTGTTAGTAAAACAAAGATTATAAATAACGTTCAGAAAATTATAAACGAAAAACAGTCCAGCGACAAACGCTTACTCTGTGAGGTATTTACAGACATTAACAGTTTGTCCGGCATCCTGAAGACATGCCCTGCTCAATGCTATTTAAGTTTGGCAACTTTTTGAGTCATGTCAGCAGTCCCTGTTTTGGAGCGCAGTAAAATCTAATTAAATCTTCCTGGTTCTAGAATAAAAAATCGATGTGATTGTGTTAGTAGAACTACTAAGAATAACAATTTGCACTGACGGGCCTCGGCGTCGTTCGTTAAGAGGGTGAGTCCGCAGATTCTTGCGTTTGTTCGCGGATTAATGTCGCGGACTCGCGCCAACTTTCGCCTTCAGCTCGCGTAGGGTTGGTACAGCCTTGGGAAATAGCCATGCTTGCAATGTTTAGGGGGTAGTCAGCTGAAAATGGTATAAGATAAAAAACAATTATGAAATTATGGACACTTATCTGTCTGAGGAAGCGCAGTTAGACAGGTATCCATTAAATATTTAACGATTTAGACTGAACTAATGCCGTAAAAGCCGGATACCCAATTTGAAATAAAATCGCTCTGCTATTAATTGTGCCTGCATACATATTTGTACAAAGCTTGGTTAAACCGGATGTATTCAATTCAGACCGGACGAGATTGTTAAAAACAAAACCTCGCTAGCCGGACGTTGGGACAACCCTATACTCGCCACAACGCACCCCGACTGATTGACAAATGAAACGCAACTTTAGTCCATTTCAGTAAGGTCGAATTTTGCCAAGCATTAGGAGGCAGTGTTTAGGCGTCATTAGCGAAATGTCAAGCTGTCGCGACTCCTGAAGACTGGGAGGAGATTGATTATGAAAATAGACATAAATAACTACGTTTGTTACGACAAGTGCTAACTTTATGAATGGACTGTGGGATTTGTTTTGGTCACCTTTTAAACTATTAAGCTACGGAAATCTTAATTCCTACTATAGGAATTCGTTATGTTGCTATTTGTGACGCTACATTGAAGGTTTGCCACCCTAATGATTGATGTGGTGATTCATTATAACAGACAGCCATTACTCCGTTGAAGACCGTGACAGCCAATACCCTGTCTCAATCATATCAATTTCATCCCAGGATGAGATTTCAATTATCTTCAAACATTCTCCGTGAAACAGATACCAGGGCTCCATAAACATGTCAGAAGCTGTGCGAGCCGACGTAGAACAGCCGGCTGATTTATTACTTACTTTTTACAAGTCCGGAATAATGTACGAGTATCTTTGCTTCTAACTCCGATTTGTAGTTCGCGCCGTACGGAAAGTTTTGCGAACTGCTGTAGTGTAATAGCTTGGAATAAGAACAGTACTTTGAGGAATACTAACAGTTATGTTGGGACGAAATGGCGTTAAACACATGATTGTATCAGACGAATGAATGTCAGTGGTTGTCTTCATTGTCATGGTAACTGAGCCTACGCAATGCCTGTACAATCATAAGCCACGGCATGCATCAGGATGCACGATGTTCGGCGTGCAGAAACAACTTGCATTATTATTAATATCCTACTGAATATCGCAACTATAAGTTTGTAGCAAGCGTGGTGATCAATGCTGAAATCTTATCTGTATGAGAAGAGGCCTTTGCCCTGCAGTGGGACAGTAATAGGCTGGTATTATTATTATTTTTAAGTTTGTATTCTGCATGTACCTGAGTCATCATCATCTTCCTGCCCTTGTCCCATGTTACTTGGGGTCGGCGCAACACGTTTTCCTCTTCCACTCCGTCCTGTCAGTCGTCATGCAATCACTGACTCCCCTTTCATTCATATCATTCTTCACACAATCCATCCATATTTTCTTTGGTCTTCCTCTTGCTCTCCATCTATCTACATTCATATTCATAACTCTCTTGGTCACATGCATTTCATCCCTCCTCTTTACATGCCCATACCAAGACAAACGATTCCCTTTCAACTTTTCTGTCACTGGCGCCACTTTCAGAATTCCTCTTATGTAGGTACCTGAGTAAAAAAGCTAAATAATGAAGTCCAAAACATGTCCAAACTGAAAGATACATCAAAACATACCTGCATAAACAGAATGTATGCAACATATTTTGAATATCATTCGAGATGTTTCTTGCTAAACTTCAGTGCAATGTGCCTCGAGAGGTTACCTACAATTTAATTCCATGAATTTGCAGAATGTAAATATAAATGCTTGAAGGGATTTAAATCATAGACAGCTATATGGTATAAGGCTCGTGCATGTTGGCAATGTAGGGTCTCACCGTATGCTTCGGAGTACATTTTGCCAATATTGAATCGCGGTTCTGAGAGTCTGTTGCATTTGTAGCAGCTATTATCAACTACAGTAAATTGTAAATATGTGCTACATATTGCTTCACTTTGTCTGATTCTAACCGTTTTGAAACTAGTTAGCGTCCGCCCACGCATGTCAGTGTCGCAAGTCTCGTCTGAACGGGCACAGGACTTGCGTGGGCTGCCTCGGGGTCGTGGAAAAGTGTCAACCTTGCGGGGTTATCAGATCGGTCGCGGGACCGTAACCCCGTGTGTAATTAACGCTGTCAAACTTTGTTACCAACTCTACTATATTTAAGGCTCAACCCACAAAACATCTAAACGACCCTTTGCTAACTACCCGTTCCTCTGTCATCTAAAAACAGACCTTATCGCCAAAAAAATTTATTCGAAGTGTATTTTTAAACTCGGCTGATATAGAACAAAATGACGATTGTGTGCACTGTTGCGGTAATCGAGATTAAAAATACAGCCTGTTTTCAATATTGTCAGCATTTAATGCTTGTTCGAACAATTCGATTATTTAATAACGCATGACTTCGCACTGTACTGGGGATATAAAACGAGGAAGAAGATGCAGTATGCAATATGTTCCCTTCCCTCGCTTCAGAGCGAAAGTAAATGGTTTGTTATCGTATAGACGATAAAATGTTGACTGCTGATGCATGCAGCTGGCATCTTACATTATGGGATGTGTACTCAATAGAGCGAGATGCCTGGATCAACAGACGTGCTCTTAACTTATTAACAGTCTTCTGCTTCTTTTATGGCAGATTTTTAAAACTCAGATAACTTTTATTCAAAGAATAAATGACAGTTTGATGTATTCTCTTTACAAAAGCTGTCAAACCACCATATTCATCTCTCCGTTGAGTTATCTGACGATTAAAAAATTAGCCCTTTCAGGTATATATTGGTCAAAGACGCTGAAATTCTGGACAGTTAACTAGGCGGTGGTAAAATAATAACTTCAATTTAAATCCACCCAATTGACATTGCATTGCTTTTTCGTTTTGTTTAACTAATTTTAAAAATGTTTAGCGTGTTGAGCGCTCATGAGCGTCAATCGGCGGTCGAGTCATTACTCTCGGTGAGCAGCACATTACGTCCCGGCGATCACCGGGAGGTAACTAATGTAAATTTATACGCGGCCCGGCCGTAAGTTACGTCGATGTCTCCATCGACCTACGTTTATCGGCCGCCTCGGAATAGCTTAGGTGCGACGTTATAACTAGCTGGCTGCACAAGCTCAATGTGGCTTGCGCTGTCAATGGCTGCCATTAACTTAATTAATAAACTTTGAGGAGCAGGACATGCTTTGTAAGGTTTATTTTAGCATTTTGCAGTCGAATAAAGTTTATTCTGTGTTGATAAATGAGTGTCCACTGAAAATGTTGACAAGTCAAGAAGCGAGTTTTCAAAATAAAACCGCAGTGTTGTCTTCGAAGTTACCAAGAAAAGGTTTTCCTTTAAATCTATTTCTGATGGAGGTTTATTCGCAAACGTAGACGTTAAGACCTTCAAAGGATTTCAGCTTCATGTGAAATCTGTTGAGGCCTCAATTTATAAAGGAATTAGAAAAAAATACTTAATAGCAAATAGTTGGACTAGCAGCCAACCATAAACTGTCAAAAGGGTAAGAAAACGTTCAGAGTGGTAGCGTATGTAGCAGACGACGCATACACGTGCGGTACAAATGTACCGTTTAAATGACGTGATTGAGACTCGCGTATCGGCTCATTGTTGACTCGGCGCTGTGTTGCGCCCGCCATCTATAGGCACAACTTTAATTAACTGTGACCCGACTTTAACGCGAATACCGCGATTGTAAGTTCAGTCGGGAACAGCCAGAGAACCGACTCGTAAATTATTCACACCGTAGAGGAGTATGAATCTCGTAATTATTCACACAGCCGCACGGTGTGCTTTGAGCAATGCGTGGCGGTGACGTTAGCGTGTCGTTTGGGTGTAGTTACTTACCCACTCCAGCCGAGCGGGTACGTCGCGCAGAGCCCTGGCGATGTTTGTCTTCACTGTTTGCTCCGCTCTGCTTCATATCATTCCAAGCGGTTCAGTGTCGAATTCAGAGCCAAATTTCTGGCATACTCGCTATTTCATTTAAACATAGCCGTAAAATATCTCAACGTTTTATTTGAAATATTTCCTGTAATTTTTCAGGGACAGGAAATTAATCTTAATTGGATTAGCCGAAGCGGCGTTACCATTTTTCATTTCGGTGCGTTCTTTATTGAAAAGGAGAACTGATATTTATTTAATGTAATAATTTCCAATTTATATTTAAACGATAAGTTTGTTTTTTAGAAAAATGGTTTTTGGATAGTTTATTGGAATTATTCTGTTGATCATTATAAATATTTAAATTGAATTGTAAAGTCGTACTTGTTACGTTGAGAGAAGTAGATATGACACAGTTACCATTTACTATTGCATTTTATGAAACACACATTGTTGCTGTTTTACAGACGCGTCGCTTATTGGTGCCTACTCGCTCTTGATTGTCATATTTGTAACATCGAGTTCGTTCCACAAGTTTGCACCGACGCAGCCAAACTTATTCATAGAATTCTGTGATGTGTAGGCGTGCAGATTATACTGGCTACCTTTCCAGGCTCATGACGTCATCGTGGCAACCGTATAAAAGTTGGCGAGTTTTAAGCGAGTCTCGCAAACTGATGCCTTTATCACCAGTTTGGGCTGACAAGATTCAGACAATAGCCCGGTTTAAATGACACTGAAACTTTACATATTTCAGAGAAAACATCCATCGCTTCACATCGTCGCTATTGATTCTTCCTCTGATTTTAGGGCCGCAGTTCATGTCGACGCTCTACGAATAAAAATATAATATAATCCATGCAGTTTATAATAGGGACGTGCCGATGGCTGCGGTCGCCGATAGCGAATCTTTATTCTACGACAGTTACAGTTTGTGAACGCGTCGTCAAATCAATGAACACTGCGAACGCCACATAAAGGCCAGCTATTTTATAGAGGTTGGCAGATAACATTGTAATTCAGATCATATTTCTTTCAAGCTTTCAGCAGTAGCGATATTTTTAGTAGTTTTATTGCTCTATTTACTTTTATGTCACGGAAAAGGACACCTTCAGATAAAAACCAAGATTAAACTGTTCGTTAACGCTAAATAAAGCTTTACTTGCAAAGTTCTTTGTAAGTCAAACGCTAATGCGTAGATTAAAAGCAAGCGCCGCCGCCCGGAGCGGTGCGACTTCTTTTAGCAAGTAAACAATGAAGTGTTGAACACAGAACAAAAGAGTAGTTAGAATGTATCAAGTTCCTTCTCTATTTGACTACATGCCTGCACTTTTTCATTATTTAATCCTTTCACACAAGCTGGCCTACGCCTATAAAACACATTCCCTTCGACTAGTTTAATGGCTAGCCTTATGATATTCTTTGCAATATAATACCCAGTAAAATTAATAGTTAAACTGCAACTGACATTTTTAATCTATTCTTAAATGAAGATCCTTGTTCCTGTCGCGCGTAAACAAAGAGCGTGGTGTGTGAACAAAAGCGGCTGTAACAAATGTATTATTTAAACAGGAGGTTTGGAGTGCCGTCACGCCGCTGCGGCCGCTGTGTCGATGCAGTGTTTGACGTGTATTCCAGTTATGAGTGCCTGGTACTATGCGTGTCAAGTGAGAAAAATAACTACGAAATGTGTCATTAATTTGCTGTTTGTAACATTTGCGGTTTTAGGTTGATGAAAAACTATTTTATTTACTTAAATACGCTCCAATATTTTCAAAATACATACAAGAGTAATTGAAGTTAATTTACGTTTCATCGAAGACTAAAAAAAAGTTTTGGATTTCATAAACGTTTCGTGAATATGTAAATGTATCTTAGAAACTCTTTTGTTATTTTCACGTTTACGACACGAGAGATGAAAGCTTTTCATTATGAAACGTTTCTAAATGAGAGAGTTTACAGTCTACACAATTATTTAAGATATTCTATTAAAGATAAATATCGTTGAATATTTAATCTCCACACGAAATGACTCATCTTCCACGAATTAAACATCGTTCGCCTTGTACAAGATTAATGACTTCAGTTTAATCACACAATACGAACATAGGAGGCATGGCAATGACATTAAATAACTAAGAGCCATCTTAATATTTAATGACGTCACGTGGCACCGGGCCGAAGTAAAATATTAGCCGAGTTGCGAATGTGCCGCGGAACTTTGTTCAACTGTGAATTATCTTGTAAATGATATTACTGTAATGAGTAGTTACAGAGTTATACGTTTCTTATACGTAGGTGAATATTTGATACTGAGGTAGCGCTTTAATGACTTGTAATCGTGTACTCTTTTACTGACTAAGTAATTACTCATTCCTCTCTTAGTTTGCCATCCACTTGAGAAGAGGATACCTATGCAAGTGCACTGATATCAACTATTCTGACATTAGCCTGTATGTAATGACTTAATTCGCTTATAAATTCATCCATTTAGCTTGAACACTCACCTCGACAGTCAGGTTCATGTATATCACTGTACGTCTACTAATTCCCGCCAGATTGCATTTTCCGCCCGACGGGCGCTACGTCGCGTCGCCTCGATGTCAATGTGCTACGACGGGCTTATCCTCCCGCGCTACGACGCTACGGATGTACTGAAACGTCATGTATCAACGTTGCACATGTATGCAATAACATGACATTACTACAGACACATAGAGGCTATTATAGCGTGTCCAATCTCAACGCATTATACAATTGAATGCGTTGGTGGAAGTTGTGTGCTACGCCGTAGCAATGCCGTAGCATCGTCTACAGACGTTGCAAGTTTAATGCTAGTGTCGGGTTTGTTTTGTATGATAGTTGTATTGCATTCACGCAGTTCTGCCGGAATAATACGGAAACTGTTGCTATTATATGGCAATGTATGTAAAACATTCTCAGTTCCAAACTGATAAAATCCCAGTTAGATATGAAACAGCTCTATCTTATTACTTTTCACAAACTTAATGCCACAAAACTTAAAACAAATAACAGAATTTTTATTTTAGTTGGTTTTCAAAAGAATATGATTAATGATCAAAGTTTCCGAGCGCCCGGGACGAATGTTTGAGTTTTTCATAGCAAAAACTTGTTCTATTGTTGAGCTATCTATATTTTAATGTGAGCTTAGACGTTTGGGTTTAGAAGGAGGTTTTATCTCGTCGGCGTCGGGTTATTAATTGTCGCTTTGTTTATTGTTGAACCGGAGGCGAAGAGGCCGGACTAGTTAGCGACGCGCAAGTTTTAATTCTACACAATAGGGGCTGGTTTAGGCGTGGCGCGCGCCAGCGGCGGTAGCGGGCACAACACGCTTGTATTATATGTGAAGAGTTTAATTTACGAGATTATTATGTAATTCTATTAAATGTGTCTGGGTACTGAACATGCTGAGTCCAGGAATCATTAATAAATAAATTACTGTAATGGCTAGCAATCTTTTTTTAAAGCTTTTATTTATATTTGTAACTATTGAACGCATTTTAATAATTTGAAGAGGCTGTAAAGAAACTGTGCTTTTAACGGTATGAATCCATAAATAATAAGGAGTAATAAAAATGTAAACAATTAGTATATGTTTATGACAATATCTTCATCTATTTAACCTTGGCCCAGTTTCCACTGGTGATTTATTAGTTTCTCGAGGGTAGCAGTCGAGCGAGGGGGGGGGGGACTGGTCGCACTCTGAGACAGGTGCATACATCATTCATACGAATATCGGTATTGTTACGCCAATTGATACCTCTGTTCCGGCAGTCGTGGACTACAATGAAGATTTTCCATTTATAACGACGATGTAAAGTTGTTGTTGAGTACCTACTTTACCTAGTGGATACCAGGAATACGGTCGTCACAATAAAACGTTTTGCTTGAAATAAAAAAAAAATATTTTTAGAATAAATTACGCGGCTAATTGTGAGTTTTGTTTCATTTATTTTGCTTTATGACTATGAATTTTAGTATCGGTTATTATATTACAGAATAGGATTGTACTATTTACAATTGGTGCATCAACACACTCGAATTACATTGGAGTAATAATCACAATACGTCCCCGGAGGAGTAGGCGCAGATTAGGCAATCAAATCCCACGTCAGATGCGGTGAACACCGGCAATTACTGGGCGATGCGTTACGCCATCATTTATGTACGTCGCTCAATTATACTACAATCCTAATATCTGTCACGGTAATAGAAACAGATCATTATTGTTAGGTGAATGTCCAGTTAAATCGCTGGTGAAGGTCGCGCGATAGCGCTGGATCTAGGCAGCGCAGGACATGTCTTGGTTATTAACATTAGGGGAGGCCTATGTTGAGCAATGGCCGTCGTTCGGGTGACATGATGACGATATGTACAATTACAATTTACTATAACTACATTTCTCATTAATTTGTCTCTGTCATAAACTAGAATCAAATGATTGTCAACTAAATAAAGTCCTCTACAGATCGACTCCTTTATCTAAATATATAAAAGCGAAAGGTCAAACACTCACTCATCACGAAATATCAAAAACAGCTTCATGTATTAAGATGAAATTTGGCAGGGATGTGTCGATTATATTTATTGGACATCCGATAAGAATTATTTTTCAAAATGACCTCCTAAGGGGATCAAACGGTGGTCCGAAATTTGCGCGGATGAAATCGCGGGCAAAAGCTAGTTCAATATAACATCATATTAGACCGTCATCATGGACACTATATGACACTATTGAATAAAGCTGTTATCATTTTATAGTCCCAAAAGAGACATCTAAAGCCGGGTACTCATTAGCGAGCTGTAACCGTAACTTATGTGATACAGTAACGAGGTTCTAGTGTGAACGCGAATGAGTACGTTGTAAACGTCGGGTCGCTGCAAGCCGCACGCGTACCGCTCGCAGCAGGTTTGCGAACCACGTACACACTATGTTTTTTTGGTTACAGTACATGCAACGGTTACAGTTACAGCTCGCTAATGAGTACCCAGCTTTACGCTTCTGCAGACACTGCGTGTTATGTAAAAAAATCCAGGCTGTTGTGGACATTGCTTTGCACCACACCCGATGTGTCCACCAGCCATTAATATGGCTTTAAACAAACTTACGACGTAGCCATCGCTGCTAACTTGGCTCGCTATTTTTATTCGACGCTTGCCGACCTCAGCCCAACTTGTACGGACGGCGTGCACACTTTTATGACATTAGTTTAACTTCAAACGTACAATAGCCATTGTGGAATATTTGCAATAGTTTGAGCAAAGCTCGATCGATTGTAACTGCGCTCGTTGCGGTAAGTGGTCGGTATAAAACATTCGCTACTAAGCCATTCAGTCGTTAGAACAAAGTCACCGGAGACCTTTAATGTGCTTTGTTTTTCCATTTAGTAAAGAAAATTGCGTTGGAATTCTCTCGGCGAACAATAAAGTAAAAGTATCTGAGGCGCTTATTTCATCTGCGAGGTTTTCCAAATGGCAGTAGGTAAAAGCTTTTACCTGTTTTACATTTTTCAATCACATCTTCAGGAAGTACCTGAATAATTTACCAAATTGTAAATTCCAATAACATATTGGCTGTTGTTTACCATCTGAGGCCTTTTGCCCTTTTTCCTCGGATTTCCACAATTTGTGGATGGGAAACAAACATAATACAAGCATAAAAAAATATAGTGGTAATGTTGTGATTAGTTTGAATTTACTGCTGTATATCAACAAGGAAAGGAAATATCAAAAACAAAACAAGGATACAGTTATTGAAAAAGTAGATATCTTTAGGTAAGAATTTGGAACACGAATTTTTATTTTCGTTTTTTACAATTTTTGTCAAATAAAATAATTAATTTCTGTGGTATCTTTAGCACTGAAAAATTAAGTAAGGCAAGTTTCCAGATGTGACTGATATCGAACGTATTGTAGAAACTGTGTAAAGCCACACTCAATGCAACCATCCGTACTGTACCTACCTACTATAGACTAATGAAAAAATTATATTAAAATTGAAACCAAAATGCATACGCATAAATCAAATTGTTCTGTTTCCAATTCCCACACAAAATTGGATGCGTTTTTTCAAAATAAAATACTGGAAACAAAAATTACGTATATCCAATTTCCGTATACAGACTCTATGTTTATTTGATTCGTTCTCTGCGACAGAGCTAGATCGCTGACCTCGTCCATTATGTTTTTATTCTGAATACACACAGCGGACACAAAACTATCCAGTTTGCTAATTAGTCGAGAAAATTGAGTTTGTGTCGAGCACAATTGAAAATATTGGTGAATTTGCATATGTTGTCGTGACTCGACTAGTTTCGGACTTAAATATATCAATGCATGATCTTTTTAAACAAACGAATAGACTGACTAGTCGTCGAACAAATAACCGTAAGTGAATTACGTATGAAGTCTGTCTTTTACTACGTCCTAAGAAAGGTTTCGGAGATAGTATTAGATACGCAGGTGTTCCACAGCACATGCTCACATAGTGCACAACATCTGCAAATTGGAACTACGTTTGTAGCAGTCTTTAGGTAGCCATTTTGATCTTCAGATGGTTGATAAATATTGGCTATCTTTTACCTGGCGTGATTAATCCGGGCTTTTCCCAGCCTCCGGCTTCCGCATTAATGTTCCCTCCTTTGTCCGGAGCTCTTCCGCTCGCGTCCTTTCTTACTACCCTCGATATGTTCCGTTAAGGTTCGCTAACTTCAGGTTAGCTTTTATTGATCGAAGGAGAATCTCAACCTTAGATTGTATCAAAAAGAATTTTCTGGAAAAGTACGTTTTAGGGTTCCATACCCGCAGGATGCTAACGAGACCCTATTATTGAGCCTCCGCTGTCCGTCCGTCTGTCAACGGGCTGTATCTCTTGAACCGTAATAAAATGTTCACAGAATATATATTTCTATTGCCGCTATACCTACTTAAAAACAAAGTTAAAAATGAGAAGTACACCCCTAAACCTGTTTTTTTGCTTGATACGGAACCGTTTGTGTACGAGTCCGACTCGCACTTGACCGATTTTTTAAACACATGCATAATAAGAATTTACTGCTGAAAATAGTGGAGGTGGAAGTGGGTGATAGTGGAGGTATTACACAATATATTATGTCAAGTTAAAACCCAAGTGACTCAAAAATAACTCCCATATATTTGAAACCTCCCCGACTAGTGATAGTAGTCAGTCAGTCTGTTTCCATATATTTTAAATAAATCGATGACTGATACTTAATTTATAACACAGCCCGCTCGTATGAGCAACTTAATACTGTAGGTTAGGTACCTACGTACCCTGCGCGGGGCACACAACGCCGAGCAGTTTTTACGTGATGGATGACGTCACGGCCTGATGCCAGATAAATAACGTATGAGCTGAATTGAGAGAGGCTGTACACTGGCGTGGCTAAAACACCGATTTGTTTCGCATCGTCGCACAACTGTTCATATTAACTCTGCGCTGATGTTGACTGATGAGTTGTGCCTACGTATACAAAATGCAAGACGTAACGAGACATTGATTCGGATCACGTACTTAGCTGCTTTACATTTACGTTGGACCAAAGGACAAAAGGATCCATGAACTTGGAACTCTTTATTCAAATAAGACGTTATTCTTTTTCAGTCTTACATATTTGAATGCTCTGTCGGTGTGCTGAGACTTAGAAAAATATTTAGACATGTATTGTGACGTTTTGAATTTAAAGCGTAAATCTAAAAGGCGCACTAGTGTAAGCAAGAGTGGTATGGCAGGTATAGTTGCTTGCCATTTCGTTTCATATCCTACATGTTAGCTAGCTGTGTATCCCCACCAGTAAGAATTTTAAAATGCCTTTAAAGTTGAACGGTACCATAATTGATCCGGGCTCTTCAAGTAAAGACCGGGCATTTATTCCCGCCCTCTGTAACTTCATCAATATTTCATTAGGGAGCCAATAACCTGCGATGTGCTCGTGTTTTTTTTTACTCTTTTCTTTTCTCCTCTTCTCTTGCGTTGTCTTTGATAAAAGCTGTGGCTTTGCACCCTACTCGTTATTAAACTCCATTTTAATTTACTTAAAACATTTTCTCTCTGCTTTAAGAACAGGTTAAGGAGTACTGTGTTACGTATTTTAAAACTGACTTCGTCTCGGGTGTACTTTAAGTATTCATTTTAAGCGTAAACTGAATACTTAATTTTCTTATATTAAAAGTTTTCAGCTGATTTAATACAGAGTTTATCATTATAATTTTATTAAGAGTGATGGTGTGTCTACTTGGGATCCGTAGAATTCATTAAATCGTATAAAATCGAAGCCTCAAAAGTAGGTACTCGATAAAAAGGGTGACATTTAAAACAAAAAATAACTATAAAATATTAAACGTAGCGCGTGGCTCGCGGGCGAGGGAACGATCAAGAGAGTGACGCGGCAACCCGTGACACGTAATAAATTGAACAAGCCTGCAAATGACGTTTATGTGGCCCTATTTACATCCTTCTGTGTATAAAGGTCAGAGCTCGGCGAAATCCTGACAAATGCCCATGGGATGATTGCAGATCTCTCGGAAAGGGTAAACGGATGAATAGAACGGCAAATGGTGGAAGTGGTCACGTAGCGGCGACGAGACCACCGCTAAACTGTTTATGTGGTCCTAGTGCTCGAACTCTGAATGCCGTAATTTGATGATGTAGGTACAGTAGCGGGCATAAGTGGAGTAGCAATCTCACAAAGCAATAGATTGACACTTTTTAACTTACAGTCTTTCGACGCCGTGTGCGAATTACACACAGATGTAGGTACGACCTGTACGGAGTGTTTACAGCTATTCAAACCTAGCGTATTAACGTTTCTGTGAGCTGTTGCAAAAAATAAAATCGGCCAAGAGACAAACTACACTGAGCAATGTATAAAATAGTCCCCCGTATGTATAGTATTAGGTACAATTGGGTATTAGACGCCATTAACCAATCAACCCAACACATAGCTTCTCTAAACAAACAATTTATTTTAGCCATGAAAGATCGATTAGTTTTAAATTAACTGTAAAATTAGATTTTTAATTGCTTCAAAATTGAAAAATAGTTAGTCAATTGAGTTGACAGAAAAGTGACGTCATAGTTATAAACTATCATACAAATTGTAAGTGAGAATCGCACATTGCCAAGACATAAAAAGTACGTCTATTGATAAAGAGTATGTTAAGAATCAATTGTATTCTCAATGATACCTAACACGATATAATGACGAAAAGTGGGTGTACTGTTAGGTACACCTATGCTTTACACTTCGGGGATTACAGGCGTGATGTTATGTTATATAATATAATAATGTAAATTTTCTGAAACATAATCGTTGCACGTTGCATAGATCTTGAGTAAAACTTCTTTGTGACAGACTGACAGAAGTGTTCTTAGATAGGTTCAGCTTTTTCTTTCAAGGTACGAAACCTAAAATATTAGCATGTGGAATTTATTTTCATTTATAAAGTTTATGCTTAAATTCAGGTACCTGTGTACCTATTTTTTTTACCAAGCATTCCTTTCAAACAATTACATGAAAGTTAAAATGGAATAAAGTACTTTAATCTGAAAGTTCTCAGCTCTAGTTCGTATTACACTTTTGAAAAGAAGTGAGAGGAATTGTATTCTGTGCGTTGGCAATAGAGGTGATATTTGTTTGTCTCGGGTACTGTTTAACAAGCGATCTTGAGGCCACGGCGATTGCACTCGACGTGAGAACGACTGCTAGTCTTCCAGTGACGTGGGTGCCTCCACCGTGAGCTATTTAGTTAAATGAATATTTATCTGCTTAATGTGCTTATAATTGTATCTATAGATCCTAGCTAGCTTGTGATGTGTGCATTTGGCAACGCTCCAATATATTTTCCGAACCACTAAAGTGCCTATCAGGGAACTCGGCGAGAAAATCTTCATCTGACCAAACAACTATTCCTGAAACTAAAACATTGTATTGCTGCGGTTACAATAAAATTCTTATTAGTTAATGTGAACTGTAACCACAATATAAGAGCGAGGTTGTTTTACTCAGTGTTGGTTAAAAAGTTATGGCTCGGTTGAGATAATTTTACCGCGCACTAACTACAGTAAAGTTGTTTAGGGCACGAGACGAAGAAAGATTATCTTGCTGTGCGGGTTTTGTCGGTGGCGAGATAATGAGATGCCGCATTTGGGAGTACTTCGTTCACTCGCTCAGAACAATGTGTAAGTAACTAAATAAATTAAGATAAAGTGTATTAATCAGTGAGATTACTGGCCTCTAATTTAATACAGTTTCACTATAAAGTATCTAGTAATGTAAATTATGGTCAAAAATTAAGAGTAACCATAGTTAGTGACGCCTAGAAGTCAGCTCCTGCTCTGAAATGGCAATAGAATTTTGTAGAACTATAATAACGCACCAAGCTCTATAGACGTATCTGAACTTTTAGTAGGTTTTCTCTAGGAGCACACAAGCTTAGCCCACTCATATGCTCGCACTTAGTCATGAGACTTGCATGTTCACATGCTTCATAATTATGTGTACTTACGCCATGTCAGTCAGCACTCAGACCAGCATCTACTTAGGCCACCCTTTTTTTAGGTGGTAAAAATCATCAAATGACCGCCCAGGGTGAGGCGGAAGGGACTGTTAGACCTATACTGACTAAAAAAGCACCCTGTTCCTTCTGTTGCCGTTTACGTTCCGGAGCCAAGGTATCCTGTTAAGACGTCCCGCAACCCCGGCAGGCGTTGGCCCCGTTGGGGGCCCCATCCCTGTGCTGACAATCATTCGCTCACGTCTGAGTTGGTTCACTTCGTCAAAAAATCGCTAACCGTCTCTTAGCGCTGAGGTCAAAGCTGCCTGTCTGGATATAACTGTGAGTTGTATGATACGTTCATTAAATAATAGTGAACTGATTAATGCTCAGTTGCTCACACACGGTATGATTCGCCACGAGGTGGGTGTCAGCTCCAAACTGAAACAAAAATGGACAAGATACATTCGAAACGAAAGCATGTGAAGAGTCCTCAACACATAAGATATTATAACTGTCCCCAGCTCTAAAAATACAAATAAGTCAGTTGTGAGTTTCGATTCTGCTAATCACAAAAGTAATAGCTCGCTGTTGTGTGACCGTCGATTAATATGATATTTGTGTGGACGTTCTGTTCATATGATACTTATTGGTCCAGGCGCTTCGAGCTGCTGCGGCGAATGCAGCGCCATAGATAATTATGTTTTCGCCGCCCCATCGCACACGACATTATGCTATAATGATATATTCCATGTTTATTATTGGCCGCTCAGCGTTCAGCTCAGTTTTTAACATAAATTACGTTGAGGAAAACTGTGTTGTGTTAGTTGCTTGTGAAATAGCTACAAGGCATTAATACAACTTATACCGACTAAAATTTTGAACCTAACTTCAAATTGGAGCTCGCCGTTTATTTACCGTAATTATTATGATTTGGTTTGAAAACCTGAGATTCATTACGTCTTAGACGTTATGTTCAAAATTGTTTGAACACAAAGTTATCTAAAATGGAGTATGATGAAGCGACTTGAGCCTCTCCCGCGCTATGAGCCGCTCGTTCAATTACGCAAGTTATTGCCGGTGCTAATTCGAATGTAAACATTTAGCGTAATATGATAAACAAACAAGCTCGCATAAGTTTCATACAACGTCGAAGAGGCTTCCATGTATACTTATGAAAAAAGAAAAACAATGGTGTTACTGACGACGTGCCACGGAAAACTCGAGAAAAGGTTGTAAAAACATACTTACTTTTCAGTCAATCATCGTAGCAACATACCTACAGAGTAGCAATGTTGTGAATCCGATGAAAGAGACAGACATTTCCGATTTTCGTTGTCTGCAACACATAATAGTGATTTCGTTTCATGTTACATGTTATGAAAAACATCAGCGGAGTGAACCGATTCGGCACAGTTGTTTGAGACCATTAGTGTGAAGCGAGTTCGCAAATTCCCCCGAGCCGCTCAACGCTTGTTGCTTTTTATCAAACAAGCAAAGGGCTTACTGCACAGCCACTTGCACGCCAGCCATTTATACACTAATATTAAAAAGCTGAGGTTTACTTGTTTGTTTGAAAGCGTTAAGCTATGGAACTAATGGTCCGATTGAAAAAAAAAAAAATGTGGTAGCATTATACAGCCCGTTTATTGGGCGAGGTTATAAAATAGGCGGGACTTGTCCACGAGAGCGGGGCAGTAAAGAAAAACGAAAATTAACGCGGGTGAAACCGCGGGTGATTGCTAGTCGACAATGTAATATGAATATAATACATAATACGTACTCAAAGTTTGATATCTTCACAGCCTTATACTTTCGTTATGGTGTGTTTTTCTTCAGTTGAATCGAATCTGTGAGTTTCTCATCAAATGTTGATTTTAAAGTCAGTAGATTTATTTTAGAAAATATTGATTCAAGAAAGTTGCGTTCGCTAACAGATGAACAAATTGACTTGAATTGTGGTGTCTTTATATACAGTTGGACACAGCGATAGATATTAGTTTGTCTGACCTGCGGAGATCGATAACAATTTATGTATTAATTTGCTTAAGGCTTAAAGCTCGCTGAGGGTAAGTGGGTACATAAACATTAATCCATTGTATCGGTTCATTGAAGCCTCGGTAATGAAATTCACTATTGTGTTAGAATTAACAATGTTTATCTTCTAATTAACACACATGATATTGTTTGTTTAGACAATGATTTAGTTTTGCCGGAACGCTTTTCATTGTACAGAATGTTGGGAAATCTTTAGACTTGTATAGTATCTTACTGTAAGGGATAAGCGTGAATATATAACCCAAATAACTGAGATGTGTATAATGTAATAATATTGAAAAAATATAAGTAATTTGAATAATTTGTACTAACTTTAATCCAGATCTAAAGAATCAAGGAATTTCTCAAATTCTATGTAAAAATGTTTTTTTTCTTTTTCTAACATATTCATTATAATTTTGAGAATGTTGATCGACGGGACATAATAGAATATTAGTTCAGAAAAACAAATTGTGTTACAATGTTAGGTTAAGCATTTATAAATAGATCCTTTTGTTTTCCAAATAAAAAGTACCAAAGCACAGTACTATTACTACGAGTATATACCTAAATTCATGACAAATTTAGTTTTGGAATCGTTTTCAAGGGTAGTGGCGGCTCTTGTGTCGGTGAGCGTCCGATGTGTTGAGCGTTTCACGGTCCAAGGAGTCCTTTGTCTCGGCCGCCCGTAATGAAGAGTGGCGGCTGGTGGAGCTGCCCATGTCTGGGACGATAGATCTTTGTCAGGACTGGCGAGGACATAACTGTCATCAGACATCGTTTTCGTTTTGTGTTCCTAATATGTTAAATGGTCCGTTACCCTTTTTTTCAACAACTGAGCAAAATTGCGCAAACTATAATCTGTTGATTTATGTTAATAGTTAAACAGGGCTTTGAACCCGACGCCAGAATGAAAATATTGTAGCCTTCGTTCGTTTTCCATCATCAGAATACTAAATTTTTTTTAAATACAAGGGTACAGTAACTACCTACAAAGATTTTTGTTTGTAACTGTGTCACTAACATGTTTTCTAGGTTTTGATGTCAACACGGTTTTTCGTCAATGTAGAATTTATGTAAAAACGGTAGAATGGTAAATTACTGTGTATGAATACTTATATTACTAATTGATTTTTTATGCACGATACATATTCAGTGAGCATTTTAGCTACCGCAGGACGGCACGGTGGGTGTACTGGCTGTGCAATTAAGTGCTGCGCTGCGTGGTTTGTAAACGCATCCATGATTATCATAGAATTACTAGTGTCACTTGGTTTTATGAAAGAAGAGTCAAACAAGAACGTCGCGCCCACAAGAAATAAATACTTAAATCGATAGGGTGTCTTCCTAAAATATTTCTACTCTTTCCATCGAGACCCTTCAACTTCAAAAGAGGCATCTCACTGACGTTGCGGAAATGAAGGCTACACCGTCCAGTTGACATGATACCCTGGTAGTAGGAGGCCGGGCGAGTGACGTCACAGGCGTGCCGGGATAGCAATTTCGCGGGATTAATGACGTCATCAACAACAATGGCCCACTAAACAACTTGCAAGCCCTGGATTCTCGAAGCATACTAGCAATTTTATTATTTGACACTTTGATTTATCGTTGAGTTTTTGATGCGTAAAGTAATACGAATGGCTCCTCTCTTTGTGTTTTATGGGTGTGATCCGTTGAATTGGTCGAACTCTACATGTTCTTGAGCACTTAGTACCTCCGTACGATGTCCATATCTCGCCAACATTGTATATGCAATCATTTTAACCATGTAACATGGCCTGTCACATTAGACCGTAACATTATTCTTTGATACCAGACACTTTCCGTGGTCCATCTGCGTGAAATTATGGGCCATGTTGGTTATTAATACACTAAAAATAAAAATAAAACTTAAAAACATTACCAGCCATCATTACTTGAACGTAATAAAATAAGGTACCTTTTGTAGGTACCTGATACACGGAAAAGAGCCCAACTAGTAAAACTAGTAAGTAACCACCTTACCTTTACCTTTATATATATTCCTTTGTCTATTCTCAACATTTCAGCCTTGTTAAAATGACAAAAGGTCCGGCGACTCTGTTTAAATTTTGTGCAAAAGCCATGTAACGCAATCCCCTGATTGCATCAAAAGCGATTACTGGCAAACTAAACCAAAAGGAAACTACTCTGTATCTCTAGCGAGACTTGAGAGATTTCCCGACAATAAAACATCCCGGCTTGACTCGACCCGGCACAAGTGACGGATAGCGAGCGATCGCAGCGCTCGCCCGGAATAATAGGGATTGTCGTGCAGTTACCGACAAATTATTTGATTGCGCGTCTAGTAATCTGCGGGCTGACTAATATTGCGTGTGAGCGTGTAGCGGGCCGGAGCCTTTGTCATACAATGGTTCCCGTTACGTGTGGACCCTGAAGTAGAGATGTCAACTTACTTATCTGACATTTATATCATCATCATCATCCCCTACAGATTTTAGGACCGGTTGGAAGTACCTTGCATCCATTAATATATGTCAATATAATGACTTTTACAATTGGACCCTTCGCATGTTAATAGTTAGAATTGAAGTGAAGGAGATGAAACAGTTGAATGGAAGATGTGACTCTTGAGTTGCATGGTTCTTCGTTCTCACATTAAAGCCATAAGATCGCTTTCGCTAACACCTTGAGTCCGCAATATCTCTGTAATGGACGGTTATGATTTAGCGACACCTGTCTGCGCTCCTTGTCACGAGCTATTACACCCCCCCCTCACCTGCTGCTGTAATAATATATGAGCCAGCTTTATTTTGTATTTGTTTCTACCAAGAACATTCAACAACGACTATGATTGCGATGCGAATAAACACAACACTCCAAAAAAAATGTTCTTCTGTTTTTTTGATACTCGTTCACCTATAGGGTGCAGTTCTTGTTCCTATTGTAATCGTTAAACTGTGAAGTCAATGTTATTAGATACATATTATAAATTCGATATGTAACTGGGTGATTCCACCCGTTTCTCCATGTAAAATTCATGAAGTCTGCTAGAGTATACAAAATAATGCTTTGCGAAAAAATGGGAACCAGAGCTGGACTAAGAACACAGCGATCTGTCATTGTCTGCCTGTCTGCCTTGTGAAGCTGTTGCTCCAAATGCCTGTCCATAGAGAATAATTTCCCCCATTCAATGTCATGGCCAAATGACTCCTATCTAAAGCCACAGATTTTGTATGAATAATAGCTTGGTTAGAGAATGGAGAATCTTGTATTCATCATCATCTTTCTGCCATTTATATTATAAGATCCTTTCCAAAAACATAGGTCCCATGGTTGCGTTAAAGAAATACCTGCCTACATAGATCATTTGTATGGGCCATATAGTAGAATGGATATGGAACCCATGTCAAAATAGGAAAAAAAAACATGTAAATTTTTACTTTTATCACTTGAATTCAACCGATTCTCCGTCCCGTACGGCTTCCGCAATGCCCATCGCTCACGTATCTACATACAGGGATCGCATAGAGTAGACGGCACTTGCGGATAAGTAAGGGAAACAAATATCATTTGGTCCCCAGCGGCTCGATCCTAAGGGTCGCGTTCATAAATAATTTAGTTTGTGCCGCGAACCGTGTAACCAGAGATGTGGCGCGGGACGTGCCGAGCTCCTGATTTATACTACTGGTCGGTTCATGAGCATTTATCACAAGTGCTTCGGTGAGAATAGCTTCTGGTGAAACTATACATTATCAATGTTCGATTGATACCAATAATTAGTTACCAACTAATATTTATTTGCTTAAATTGAAAGCATCATTGTCTAAGATCTTGACTAATATATTTTTTCTACTTTCTCCTTTTTGAGATTTTTCATAGAGCCCATATTGTACACTTGACATGCGACTACGTCCAAGTATTAAGACATCTTAATATGGAACCTAGTCGAGGTTTCAGAGAACATCGACCTAGATTCGCGTAATCGGACATTTTATCGGACTCTATATCCGAATCGTACCCTACTCAGTTTTGAAGGATCACATAAATAGCTCTGTAATCAAATTCTGCTTTGTAACTTTCACAATATGAATATACTTTTTGGTTTCAGCTATCCTGCCTTTATTCTGTTTTTAAAAATCTGAATCAAAATCGCGCGTCGACAAATTTAGGTTTACATAAATCAGTGCAGTTTAAACGGCTGGTATATTGGCATCTCGGTGGATCCCCGGCGCCCACGCGTCACTTCGTGGCGTCACACACCTACGCGTTTCTCGGCTATTACTTTCCTTTCCAAACCGTCCCGACTTGATTAAAGTAGGACTACAAATACGCTTCGGATTCTAGAATAGTTTCCGGAGCCTTATAAATAACATCACATACAAGCTTCACCTGCTTGTGACGTAAATAGCAGGTACGTATGTAATGTATACCGTATGTATAAACTTTATGGTTTTTTTGTGGTTTTATAATACATATTGAATATCTTGTCGGAAAATTATCGCGAGATGAACATGACTAAAAATGAAATGTCCTTTTGAGCTTAAGATTTAGATGCTCTGGACTAAATGTAGCGGTCACCCCAGAATGTTAGTAGGTATTGACATCTCATCTACATAAGTTGGTACGCTAAACATTAGTAAAATGATAACAAACTTCAGTAGATTGTATTCACATTCTCCGTAACACCTGTTCTTTAATAACACTCCCTCTCAGATCAATTAGCGCCAAGTCCGGAACAAGTAGACAAGTAAAGGCTACGTGTTAATCATGCAGACTCTGCCGCTGGTAGCCCACTAACGAGCCCCTCATTACCACGCCGACAGCTCCCTGACGCTGCCGGCGGACGGCCACGGTTTTGTAACACTAATTACCTATATTATTTATCACCTTGCTTGTAATGAGGAATTAGTTAAGCTGGTTGAAGCTGAAAGTTCTCTTTGTATCCTTAAAGTGGGCGGTCGAGGGTCCATCTTCTGATCACCAATGATGCATTTTTAACGCAGCTGTATTGTTTTGTTTGTAACAATAAATCTATGTGCTCTGAGTTGGAAGTGTTTACCTTAGAATTTCACATGGTATCTGGTTGTGCACGTTGACATTGTTTATGTTGTTTTCTAAAGGGTGACTAAACTTGTTTATTTATAACATTTTTCAAGTCTTTAAACTTTATCAATGAAAAGACCTAACTGTTGGTCTGTGGATCTATGCTTCATAGTAGTAGAACTCAGTTTTAAATCATTTTCTTGTTTTCAATTTACACAATTGATTTATCAGATGTTATGGAAAGTGCGTTATGAAATGAAATGGTCGGACCAATTGATTTCGTAACGCACCATTCTATTAGATGTAAAATCTTTAGTCAGATTGGTATCAGACTCGATATTTTCCCTAAATCTCGACTGTGATTTCATTTGCAATTCGTTTAGCCCATTTTTGGAAGAGGCTTTCAGTAATGAAGTTCATTATTGCCAATTCACATGCGAAGACTCTGTTGCTATTGAAAAATATTATCTGATTTGCGAAAGGTATTCGGTTTCCTGCAAAATGGTGACAGCTGAAAGTTGTCCTGTATAAGATAAAAACTTCGTGGAATTCAAAGTGTGTAGTCACATTCTGTATAGAACTTGTTAAGGGATTTACAACAGCCTTGAAATATTTTTACCATAATTGATTCAAAAAATATATTATTATATTAGTGATTTTACTTATACTATGATTTTTACCGTTAGTGTGCTATAGCTATTACCTGGGAGTCTTTAAGTTTAGAGCAAAAAGATTTAAGCAAGCGTGTACCCTCGCCGACCACATCATCGCTTACTATCGACTAGCGAACCGCCATGGCTTCGCACGAACAAAGTAGATACAATAAACCTTCCTCTATCTATTGATGAAAATCACAATAAAATCAGTCAAGAAGTTTAAAAGATCTGAGTGTACAGACGGCGGGAAGCGACTTTGTTTCGTAGAGATTGAGATGTTGGTCACCCGCGCTCCTATCATGTCTACTGATTATCTGTACATGATATAATTTATAAATAAACCTTTTGCATGGGTGTATTTGTATTTTATTGCAATGAGTTGTTGTGCCTAACATTCTGATTCTATTTTACGCACCATTCCGTTGCTCTAAATTCTCTGCTATTAAGCGGTTTAACTTGACGATACTTTTATGTAAATGAAAAGTTACTTTCGCTGTTTTACTGTTTGTTTATCAAAAGAACTTTAATGCCGCTCCGTTACGAAGAACCTTTGAAACAAATGTAAATTACTTAAATTAAATATTTTTGTTAACGGAATGTTGAACTTTGTGTTTTTTTTTATATAATGTGCAGATAGTCGGTTGCGTGAAATAAGTTCCACATTCATATTCTAGCCGAGTGCAGTCTAAACATGGACGCTATTGTCCTTGCCCGATGGAAGGCGGCAATTATGCAACTCATAAGTTAACCGTATCTAACCGCCACATTCACTCTAACACCACTAAACCTTAAACAAATCGCAGCAACGTTCAAATTCCACTGCGCAAAACACGTCGATTGTTCCCCTACACGTGCAAACGCCAAGTTAAACTAGACTTTACGTAACCCAGTAAAAGTTTACTATGCCATACGTAGTTGTTAATCCAGGTAACACTACGGGGGATCCTTTCAGTATTTAGGTTTATCTTACAGACTGTATTTCAACGGAATACCGCTCTGTTCAGGAGTAGTGACTAATTTTGAACTGTAATATTTTTTCATTAATACTTATTTCAGCACGTTTGTGTTTCTCCTATTCTTGTAAGCTTCTCTATATATTTGTTAACTTGTTACTAAGGATAGCAATTCATTCTTCTGTTCAGTTCCAATCATTGGAACGTACTTTAGGAAAGGATGAATAAGCTGATCCTGGTCCGTTTTTGTCTGCAGTCGTTTGATGGACGCAGTCATATTAATTTTTTGAGTTCATAGAATGCGAAAAAAATTTTTCAAAAACATTTTACAACTTGAGACCTCTATCATTTCTACCTACTTGCATACTAGCTTTCGCTTGCCACTTCGTCCGCGTCAATTTTTTATTTAATATGTCACGGGAACCGTACATTTTTCTCGGAATAAAAAGTAGCCATTCCAGACTACAATCTACCACTGTGACATATTTCAACCTGGACGCCTACCGCCATCTCTTATAACATTATTATTTAAATATTACTTTGTGATTTCTCTTGTTGCATTTTCAACTCTCGGCGCTGAGCCAAGCGTTGAAAATCATACAGTGCTGAAGGCAAAGTAATATTAAAATAATATTGTTCTAAGAGGTGGTGGTTGGCCCCCAGATCCGTTCAGCCGTTCCGGCGTGATTGAGTAACAAACATCCATCCAACAAAACTTTCGCATTTATAATAAGTAGTAAGATGGCGATTATACAGCAATGCTAAGTTTGCAAAGGGCCGTTTTTATTATATTCAAGTTACAAAATAATTCGAAAGTGTTACCTATGTTAGTAGACTGGGCCCGCTAGGGCCAGTGCCTGCTAGGGATGCGGAATTTGTTCGAGAAAGTTACCGCGGCCCTGGAACGAAAAGGGCATTAGGAGGAACACAGTACCTAGGTTAAAGTCAATAAGAGTTTGACACTCCCTGCCGCTCCGCCTGGAGTAGAAGAAGTAATTTGTTGATTTTCCATTCACAAAAAAATTGAGTTACCTACGTGTTTACCTAAACTCACACTGAGTCATCCTTGTCCTTATCTATTTGTTAGTTTATTGCATCATTTACTCGATTTGTAATCCTTGTGTGAGACGCTAATAAAAGATACTAAATAGTTAGTTAGGATGCATACTTTTTGCCCAGTGAAAGTTGATGTAATTTAAAATAATTATGAACTAAACCTATTTTATTAATTATGGTTTTCTTTTCTTTTTCAGGTAAGTCGCACCCATGCGTCAATTTTGGCTGCTTCAAGTCGGAGGAAATTATGTAAATATTGCAGTAAGAATGTCCTAAAAATATATTCCACTAAAAAGAAAACGCTATCATAATAACTATAAAATCTTAAAAAATTACTGGCCCGAAGGGTTTATTCAAGCCTTCGTTTAGTTTTGACTCGACTAGCGCCATCTCTGCGAAACGTACCGTATTACTTTGGAAGCGAGCGTTCTGAAAGAGGCGCTCTTTTCTCCTCGCGGCGAAGAGGGGTACTTCAATGAAACGAACCTTTCTACTTTCACTGAGTAACTCGCGCTCCAGTGCAGAGATGGCGCTGACGGCGCTTCGGTAAAAATTGTTTAGCGAGAGCGTATGATTGTTACTAGAGGTTACTGCAGAGGGAGGCCAGTGAGGTCACAACATTCCTACTAGATGTCACTACAATAAGGGTTGAAGAATAATTTGCTACAAATGGTGTTTGTTAGTTAAAATTAAATTAAATAAAAATAAAGTCTGATTGCTGCAGTAGGAAAACCGTTATTGTTTAGGTTAATTTATTTTAATATAAATCTTTGTACGTCCTTCATGATGTTTGCTTGTTTTTTTTGTTTTGTTCTAAGCCACACCCATGGCCGCATGGGTTTTAGGTAAATGGGTATAGGTATAGTCTTTTGATATGTTAAGATAGTATTATTTTTAAGGAGTTTGCTCAGAAAACAAGAAAATTAAATAAGAAAAGGAATTTAAGTACTTAATAGACGTACAACTTTTTTACATTACAGGCGAATATGAAACGAGTTAAAAAATATATATTCTATAACGATGCAATGCCAAATCATCATCTGCCTAGCCTTTTCCCAACTACGTTGGGGTCGGCTTCCAGTTGCAATGCCAAATACTTTGCATTAAAATTGTGTCGTAAAATGTCTAAGAACCAGCATTACACTTTACAAATTTTGAAGTCCAGTTTGCTTCCCAAGTTTTTAGAAGAAAATCACATTGATTATCTTCTATGGGCTTACGTGGTTAAAAGCGATTTTCAAGTTCATACAGCTTTTGTTCAGAACTTTATCTACTGTTCGTTTTACCATTTTTTTTTATTTTTAAATCTATAATTTATTCAAATCAATAATATGTACAATATTTACAGACAAATAGAATAAAATAAAACAGAAACTAAATAGCATCAAAAAATTCTTCTGCGTCACCGTCAACTGGAAATGTGCCCAGAAAACTGGCCGCCACGTTGGATGGCAATGCCTAGCCTATGGCTTGGGTCACGGGAAGTAACAACCAACCGTTTCGACAACTCCTTAAAAAGGGCATGAACACACGGATCCCACGAGCCGAGGGTTTCTACCCCAAACGGTTCGAAAGTATAGTGACCAGTAAGGATACTTTCCTTTGGCTTTTGAGGTTTTCATACCAATTTTTTAAATATAAGTAAGACATTTCTTTTGCCTCAGTTTTATTGCACAAAATGTTACCACATGTAAAAAACAAAGCATCCTCTAGTTACAAACAAAACAATGTGAAAGGACCCTCAAGAACTGGCGGGTATTTTGTTCTCTTTGTCATCTCTGGTGCCCTGGTACTTGTGCAATGTGCATGCTACACTAGCACTAGTTACTTTGTTTGCTTGTTTACTTGCGGACATTGTTGCAATTTTTTTGATAACATGTTTTGAGATGTGTCTGTATAATTTAGTTGAGAGTTGCCACTTAGTAGCTATTGCAACCTTAATATACTATCGTATAAGTTAAATTCTTGTACGTTAATAAATGTTTCTATCTATAATTTACATACCTATTTACTTTGTAGATTATTTACCTTTATTAATTATGTATTTAGGTAATCATAACCAATAAACCAATTTGTCGGTTAGTTTAAATGTTCACACTACAGCTACAGCAAACACCTCCACATTTATTTTATTGATACACTCGCAAATATTGTAATAATTTATTCAAAGCTAATAAATAAGCGGCTAATTGACCGTTAGTTTAATAAATGTTCCCATTTTAAAAATAAACGCCTGTAAAATTCCTGTAATGGTCTCCTTTTAACCTAAGGATTGAGCAAATATGTCGTTCCGCGGTTTTGTCGGACTCGGACCTCGTGTCCTTCCAGTTTTTCTGACAAATATGCGCCCGACCGCCCGAGGCCCTTTGCGACCATTAAAAGTAGTTTCCCAGACAGGATTCTATTTTACCCCGGAAATGCCCCATGAGGTTAAACCTTGTTTTTCCTTGTCGTTAAAACGCCTGACTTATGGTAACGAGGTAATTGATAAGTTTGTAACCACTAATCGTAGGGTGAATTGAATTTTGTGTAGTTTAAACGATTATTACCACTTAGTAATGACGAGAGAGCGTTCCGTGATAATATCTTTTAATTCAAATAAATAAAACTATTCCAATTACCTTTGTTCTCATTCCATCAGGTGCTTGATTTGTTTATTAATGCCTACAGGAATAAGTTACATATTTCCTATGAAAATTCTGTTCTACAATAAGTATGATTCAGTATTGAAATAGGTATTCATTTAATATGGAAAATTAATAAGACAGAGTCTAGGTTTTCAAATGAATTTGTACGTGTGTTGTATTTTTTCCGTAATGACGACACAGTAGGAATTATTGCGCGACACCAGGATGTCATGACGTGAAGGAGAGTCGAGCCTTCTTGTAGCGAGACGCTTTGTTAGCGACGCTTTTCATCAAAACTCAAGTAAGTTTCACTAGCGACTGCGCTGCTTTCAAATTATGGTCTCCCAGTATAATTATGTTTTAATTAAACGCAGAGAACAAGAAACGCGGGAACGAGGTCAAAGTATTCGGAATAATTACATAATAAATAACATTTTAGCTAAGTTTGATTTTACAACATTGAATATTTGCCAGACTTCATCTAGATGCCGCTTTCGACGGTTACATCGTGGAAACCATTATCATTATTAACAACAATTCACCGCTATAATAACGTCTATTGCTGTTGTGGTAGTACAAAACACTCGTATCAGAAACCTGGAGGCGCCGGCTATCGATCCTGCTACCTCTCGCATGCTAAGCAAGCGCTGTACCATCTAAACTACGCCCCCGTTTGCAGAACGTTCGAATTCTAGGTTTACTTTTGTGCAGATAGTAATAAATTCAAGTCACATTGCCTCGGGCGAGGACAGGCGACTTTATTAAATGGCCTCCCGGGTGTGTAGACTGTACTTTGATAACCGACATCGCTGAACAAGTTTTATGTTGTATATCCTCCAGTTAAACAGAGGGACGATAAAAAATGTAATAGACTTGTTTGGAATATTTTCTCAGTATATAAAAACAGTAACAACTGTTTTTGTTGAAGGCGATGGTAGATGGTGGTGAGTAGCCATTGTTTTTCCATTCGAATGTATTTAAAACCTATGATAATTCAAAATAAGTAGGTTTAATAAGATCCTATCTTGGTCAGATATTTAATTGACTTGTAGTTAATTCTCTTGAACTGATCCATTGCCATCAGTCGACCTTTTTCGTCGGTTTTGTGGTTTTATATTATTCTAATGTGTCATTAGAACTCACAATAATGTTAACAGCAGAATATGTATGACGTAATTGAACGATATGCAGGTAGTTCGGTTTAAAGTAAACTATGCATGGTATGCGTGATGGTACAACATATTTTCCCGAAAATGCGGGAGATAATCAGCCATAAAAATCCCTTTTATTGAAGATGGACTTGACAGCGTCAAAAAAGCAAGATATTTTCTACGATAGATACCCCTACCGTATATTATGCCACGTGCCCTGGGGCCCTGTGACCTATATACGATGACGTACATGCATACAGTACGCGCGACCTCTCGCCTTGCGTACCAGGCATTCAGAGCACGGCAGGAGGTGAGCCTACCTAGAGTTTCGTTTGATCACGACGCTTCTGCCCCAGTTGGCAAGCGCTGTGTAAAGGTTTGCAGTGCAAAGGTTAATTCTTTTGTCGTCACGTAGTGTCACTACGTCGGTATTTGTTTAAAAGTGCAAATATCTAGTTTTCAAGTCAAAGATCTATAATTTACAACGAACCCTACCCCGTTAGAAATAAGAGGTAACTTAGTTCTTTATAAATTGTTCATTAAATCCGATCGGCAGCCTTGTAAACCTTGTCTATTATAAACGCCTCGAATTCCTCACCCCCCGGCATTGACGGCTCAGTATTCGTCGGGTACTCGTAAAAGGGTCTCAAATTCAAGGTTTAATAATATCGTCGGCTAATTAATTTATTTTCTTTGCAAATCTTTTGTGGTCCCCGTCGACATTATGTATATATTTAAGAGTTCCTTTTAATTACGCCTTCGTTTTTGCATTGAGCTAGTAGTCCGAACATTTGAATGAGAAATATGTACCATCTTCAGCAACGATGCTACGCCGTCTATTGAAAAATAAAACACGGCCTCATTAGTTAGTGGATTGTTCTGAAAAATAATAGGATACACATTATCTGATCGTAATTAGTACGAAATTACTAGTAAAACGGGTGAACCTTAAAAAAACAATGTCGTTAAGTATTTGGCGTATCTTTGGGTTTGTTTCAACAACGAACTATCTTAATTTTCGCTTTCAGATTAGGCGCAAATTAAATAGTGCGATGTTACTAATGGACTGAGACTCTACGTCAATTTACCATAACTGATATTTTGAGAATAGATAAAGGATAGTAATAACTGTAGTTAAGAATGTACTTTTTAGCTTGGCCATAACATTAAAATAGCTACTTACGGAAAAACTCTGCCAATAATGACTAATGGCTTTTAAAAATATCAAGAAAAATATAAATGGAGACCAGTCGTCACACTTGAACGTTCGTGAGTTAGGCGCATTTAAACTAGTCATACTCATTCCTTCTAGCCTGCATATGACTCTATCTGTTGGCAAAATGTCAGCCATGTCTGAAATGACGTAGGCAACTCGATGTAAATATAATGAACAAATAGAACACCGACTCTGTGCACCCAGTAACCTAAGTCGGGTCAGGCAAACCAAAATACGTTATCACTAAGTCACTACAGTATAGGTATGCAGATTGAAGCTTTGACGGGCGCCCAGTATCGTTTACTAGATTTTGAGCGCTACTGCTGAAATATGGAATACCATCTATACGTAATAAACAAATTCAGTTACTCAACATATTAAAGCTCTAACCGCTCCTACAAAAACGAAATGGGACCTAGTTATTAAGTTTAATTCACTAGATTGCACTGCAGCCAAGACACTCGGCACCGGCGCAGACGTCTGCGACAGGCAATCGTGCGCACGTTTGCAGATGGTTGGAAGGGTATATTAAGTTTGCCGCGGTCTCTCATGCTGGCATTGGTTTACATGGTTGACAATCCTTTGTGGCCGAACTCGACGGGCGCTGCACATGTGTCGCGAAATGAAACGGGTAGGAAGCGACGTCCTTTGGGTCAGCACTTCCTCGACTCCATGTTTACCGAGTACCTACTAAGGTTGCGAATCTTGTATGCTCTAATACATTTTATAAAAAATATTTTTTATTTCTTCTGTAATGTTGTGATAAGGAACATTTGGCGATACTTGGTGGTTTTATATTGTTAAGTTGTAAATATTGTGATTCTTCTAGGATATCAAATAACGAATAAGCTCTACTTCAATAAATACACGTCTCATCTCGTAAATATATTTAAGTTATTTGTCTATTTCTACGAATCAATATCCAATTTTCCAGCTGCGCATTAATTGTACAGTTTTTCTGCTCTCCTGGTCGATCGTAAACGAAGTACGTAGACTTGAGAGATCCAATTTAAGTTTGCTCAGCTTTTGGCGACTTTAGCTTCGACTTTACTATTTGGTGTAATTGATGAGCGTTGATACTATTTTACTAGTCTCTACTGAAATTAAATTAGTTGTGACGTTTTAATTTCGATTTAATTGAAGGAAGGAACTTTACTGGAAACTAAGGTCTAAAAACTTCAAACAACTGTATTTAATAGCTTCATCTCGAAGTCGCGTCTTTAAAGTTTCGCAAGTAAAGAGATAGTATCTCCCCGTGTTGACATCATTACCCTGTGAGACACCGGCCCAGCCTCCATCGCTCATAGCTTGGGCCGCCGCACACCGGCAGCGGGGCGCGCGGCTGATTCTTTTCAACCATCGCACATTGGTTTGCGTCGTAGCGCAAGAAACGACCCACCCATTGTTAGGAATCGGAATTCAATCCAAGTTTTAATTTTACTTTGGCAGTTTCAACGTAGCCATAGATACCTAAGTATATTTTCTTTAAATTATTTTTCCTTCGATTTCCGTTACACAAATACAAATATATTTTACATATACTTAGGTATTTGAATCCTAATAATTAAACAAGAAATCTGTACAGTGTTATTATACAATCACGCTTGATATTAAAGCGGATTGTAATTAAATATTAGAAGTACAAAGCAAATAGTCGTAAGTAGGTATATACTTAATTAGCACAAAGGATCAGTTCGTCTGGTGTGGTATGTACTACCGCTACCACTGTTTTGGGGGTTCAGTAAAATATGATATTTATAATGTATATTAATTTTTGTAAATGCGGATAATGTCGGCGAAGTTACCAGGTTTGTAGAGCAGAATGGATTATTTAATAAATAAATGATGGCGCCTAATGAACCGGCCTGTGAGGCGCGCCAGGATGCCCTAAGTGGATTAGGAGGCGTCCTTTATGCCCAAGGCTCGCCTGTGGTCGCCCACTGGTGTCTTTGTTGTCCAGTCTTTGAGGTTTAAACTACCCAGTGACAAGGACGCGGTTTTCGACGCATTTTAGATAGGCAGGACCTAATAGAAACTCTGATATTTCACGTGTTAATTTTTTGATCGTCAGAAAAATGATGTGACGTTATTGATGTGTTGTTATTTATTTATTTAAACTTTATGCAACAAAAGTACAAACACGGATTATTTACTTGCTTACATTTGTTTCTTTCCTTTCCGACTACACTGAGAAGAAACCCCGATACGAACAGTATTACGTCTATTGAATACATTTGTTAGAGAATTAAGTTAAGAAAGCTTATGTTAAATTTAATGAATTCGTTTTATGCGCACCTACCTAGCTGGGAATTATATCATGAAATGGAAACTAAACCAAGTGGGCGTCCCTTTTAATAGGCATATAAAAGCGCCGCGGATTACCCTTAACACCACTCAAAAGTTATGAGAAACGAATTTATAAAATTCACTCACGTAGATAAATTGTGTAAAGGCACTCGCGCGACCTTCATATTTAAAATGAAGGATGTTTCGTGAAGTGTAGACGTTAGAAATTCCGACCACCACTTGACTTACGGAATAAAGTTGGCCAACTCTCACGCGCGCTCCGTTGCCGACACCGACAGAACTCTAACAACCGTTGAGGATGGACCCGGCTAGATACTTCTCAACACACATCTTGTCTAACAAAAATGGTACCGAACTCGTGATCCGCTACCTCTCATAACAGCCAAGTTGAACAACTCGAGGGAGCTGACTGGAGGGCTGCAATTAGACGTCGAATTAACTTCCTATCAAACTTAAATCTGCGGACCCGAAATCAATCGTGAATCAATTTGCATTTAATTTTCTTGGAACTGGCTAAATGAGGGTATTTTTTGGTGTAAAATATAAGTTTAGTGGGCGATGCGGGGCGCGGAGGGAGGCGCGGTGTTCGTTGTACAAACTTGTCAGTTAAACAGACGAGCGCTTTGTGAGCGCGCAACTTCCCCAACTGTACGAGGTCGTGAAAAGTGGGAGCTGTTGATTAGTTCCAACGAGGTTTACAACCATTCACAACTGACTTTTCTTCTGAAACACCTTATTATCGGCATTTTATCATAAATTACTTTTACGTAGGCCCCTTTCATTCTACAATTATAAGTCCGTTTGCGGTTTCACTGAAACCTAATAAAACTTGGTAAGTACATGAAGCGCCACTTCATATGTGAAAGTTCCTTTGATCTAATGTTATTTACATTAATACATGTACAATCTATTGGATCCAAATCTCCTTTCATGTCTGGAGTACAGCCGCGTTCCGTACAATACGTACAAACTATTTTATACGCCGCGTCTTTACGATTGTGATGCGTCCTCTCTGCTCCATTGAACAGAGAAAGCGAAGATTTCTTTAGTCCTCTTTGGATGTACACTTGTATACATCTGCGATATTGAAATTGTTGTTGTTAAATTGAAAATGGTGTCATTCAAGCAAGTAAAGGTCGTATCCGTATCACAATTCCGGTGGCGCGCAGGTAAGCTGATCAGCGGCGGCGCAGCTGGTACTCACAGGTTATCCACTGTGGAGGTAATGTCACTATGCTATGGAGACGATGCGACCAACATGTATTAAGTAGACCTAAATTACTAAAAGTACAATCACATTTGTCGACACACCATGATTATTATAACAGTCAATAAGACTTCATGTCCAACCTCATCGCAAGTACGGAGGAGTATTCAGTCGCGGCATGTATGTATGCAGTGTTTCAGTGAGGTGTCCTCCGCCGCACGTAAGCCTTCACATAATTCCTCCTTTGGCTTTGTGCCCCATTGTCGCTGGCCGACAATGTACGCAGTGTGTTCGTTCCCACTGTAGCTATGCTCAACACACTCTGCGACAGTGGCCGGTTATATTATCCGTTATGTTCTGAGTATAACAACTGTTGTAAACTTTTCAACATACTTGCTCGTGGCGTTTATCGCACCGCTTTTAGGGTCACGATGTATTACGCACGCGTGCTTATTCATTTCTTCATTAATATTTACTTTTAGTATTTTATCGGGAGTTTAGATTGCTTTATGCCTAAATATTTTTTGAAAACATGAACCAAGTATATGTTTAGTTAATAAAGTATGAAAAATAAACATTATAGTTCACCATATTTTATTTTAATAACTTAACATTTACTTTATTTAATCAAAAATAACAATTTAGTTTATGGCACCTATTACCAACATATAACTTTTAACCGGTTTCCTACGATTATTTCCTTCACCAATTCCATTGATGTCCAAGATGAACTTAGAAAGTACATTCGAATCGAATTAATTTTTCTGATGAAATTTTGCACTGGTACCTGCCCGGTATCAAAACTATAACCTCATGCATGACACACGTAAATTTATTTAAGTAAAGTTTTTTCCCCACAAATGTGTAGAAAAACGTCGCATGAAACGTGGGAAGATGTTTTCATTACGCTCTCGTTTCATTATGCCCTTGCCTTGTTGGTCTGCAATCGCGCCTCGACTGTTATGACAAACTTAGCTCACTCGTATAAAAAAATCAAGTGACGTATTCTATTAGTATGTTATTATCAATAGGAAGACGGCGAAGAAGCTATCACTCAGTGATGGATCTTGTAGTCACACGACGTAACTAAAGTTCTATAATTGATTAATTAAAAGTTTGTAGTAATAATCCGGACATCTGACCCTGTGCCCGACCCTGTCAATAGCTGTAGCTATTCTGGGACAGAACAAGTCCTTTCTATAGATTAAGTCCAGTTAGTACTCTATCACAACTTTTCGATGGCTAACGGGACTAATTCCTAGTTATAATCCGACTTGTCCGCTAACAGAACTTTGCCGGGATAGTAACGGTATGCTTGTCGGTCTGAGTTTCAGTCCTAAGCTATTTTCTTCTACGTCACCCGTGATTGTTCAGTCAGAAAAAGAGATAGGATTGCAGGGTCGTCAAATATAGTTGAATTTTTCTTAGAAACCGATGAATGTGTTTTAATTTAAAAAGTAGATAATAAACAGTTCATTAATTAAAGTTTGGATACCTATCGCTTTTGCTTTTTGCTTGATTGCACACATTCTTTATTGTTAATTTTTATTTCAACTTACGTACTGCTTCGCGATGTTTAGCAAGAAACGTCACCCTTATTTCGCTTGGGGTGTGTATAAAATCATTTTAATAAAAAAAAAACATTTATTTTAGAATCACGTTCCATATTTTGTTAGTAGTATTTTGTTATTTTAATAATGATGTTGTTTATACAACGATATTATACGGGACAATAGACAATTTACAACGGAAATAAATATTTTTGTTAAAGATGAAACATCGAATGAATTCACTGAGGAGATTGATTCAACGTGGTTTTAATCTTCACAAAAAGGTAGCAGACTTAATACGACTTCCTGATATTACCGGAATCTGATCAGGTTACAGCCCCTGACACAGATATTGAATTTTCATTCTATATCCTAAAACCATAATATTTGTGATGCTTTTAATATTAATCCCATCAAGCTCGAATAAACCAGACTTATTGGGTTAGCCCCAATAAGTCTGGTTTATTCGAGCTGTGTGTTAAGTAAAAGTAAAACATACACTTCTTGGATTTTAAAGTTTAGTAAAGACTACTTTCTTAGAAGTGTCTTATCATGAACGTTCCGATGGAGATATTAAATAAAGATAGTGGAGCGCCATAGAAATATTACGATGCTGCCATAAACCAAACACGAGCATGAGGTACCTTTATTGTTTTTCCTTTTGTTGGAGCGAATCATGTATTTTGGTTATGTACAGACTCTAGATAATGAGTGATGACTTAGCTAAACAAACTCGACCTCATTCACAAATGAGAATAGTGTTTGTCTTCATTGATTAAGGCTGCCCGGCCCACGCTGCCTCCTTAGCACTGTGGCCTAAGATGACAGATTCTATTGTGGTTGGCTTGTGGTTATTGTATCTTCTGAGGTAACGTATTGTCACACCTGTGTTCCAAGCAATGCTAGGCATATAGTATGCTTTTGTAACGCTTAGTTGACTCAAATTCGATTTATGTCAAATGTTTGAAAACGAGCTTATATCGTATCGCCATCTTACAGAATAAGTAGTTACTATGTTTTGTAAAACTCGATATGTATTGGATTGGAATTTGCATGCAGTGTAGGGGTCACTAAAGAAAAAGATCCGTCTGCTAATTTATATATCTGCCAGATACATCCAGGTGCAGTCAATCATGTTGCTATACGTGGCCCGAAACTAAATGGAATCTGAATGGGAGCGGCCCAAAGGGCCTTACGTTATGCCAGCCTACCCTACTTCAAACATGTTCTGTCGCAGGAGTGACCATTCGCTATTGTCTTTTGTTGTCTACCTAAATTTCTTTTTTATTCGCTGACTGCGAATCCCTGAATTCCTTGGATGTCCCCGAACAATTTAGATTGTCCGAGCTCTGTAAATGTTTTGTGTATAATTTGAGTCTCTGTTTATTGTACTTCCTTGTCTTTATCTCAACCCCCTATGCCCCTTAGGGGTGCGGGGTTAGCAAAGGTCCAACAGAAATCAATTGTTATCTCATCCGGAGTTCCGGACGGGGAGCTGTAACGACTAGATGATGCCATTATGAAATAATGTTCAGACAATTTGAATAGTTCTTAGCTGTTTGGTTAGTGTGTGGGTCTGAGACGAGATCACCGCAAAACTTGAGATGGAGAGTCCGAGAGAGATGAGAAAATTGCATCAGACTCGAAGCGTAGATGCTTGTAATGGAACAGAGTTACCGTCCACCCGTGCATTGATTGCGCGTATTGCGAGCATCTGATTTCCCTGTGGGCTGCGGAGGTCAAATGGCTATCGTCCTCACTGAAGTCAAAAATACGTCACACAATTGAATGACTTCGACGGAGGCTTTAAGAAAGTAAATAGGATTTACAAAAAGGTCGGAATCAATTTGATTTAAAATTGACATAAAGAATGAAAGATAGCTGTGATTCTATAGCCCCGTTCTGTTATACTCATACCTACTTAATAATACAATTTTCCTTGCCTATCAGCGACTCCTACACAGTGCTGCCGAGGTCTCCGTGGCTTCAGACTCCTCAGGCGCGCTGACTATCAATTAGGACATGATTGTTATTCTCGACACACGACTACATTACGCAAATAAGAAGGAAAGCGCCGCCGAAGGACACCGAATAACTTCGGTAACTTTTAAAAGTACAGCTACTCTCCGACTGCGACGGACTCCGATTGAAAAGACATTTCATATCTTATGAAAAAGCCATTCCAACGACTGGGCTTTGATATTTATTTAAAATGTAATGCTGCCCTTTATGTACATTAATACATATATAGCGATCTCGATAATCCGCAATTTGTGAACTCAAATATTATTTAAATTCGCTCTGAAAGTGACTACGCCGCCAATACGAGCGGATTGCCGTGTAATCCTAACGATGTTTTATTTGCCGGTAACCATGGGAATAACGGACAACAGTCCTCTGGATGGCTCTCGTCTCATTAGCTTTCCCAATAAAATAATTGAGAGTTTCAGTAGCGGGGGCTGCAGGGCGGGGGCGTCGCGCGCCCGGGACGTTTCAGTGATCGGCCGCCCGCCCCGGCGCCTGTACGCGTCTCGCGTTCCGCGGCCCCGACAGCTCCACGTCATGTATGTTGAATGTTCACTACCAGGGTACCATAACAGTGTTATTTATTCCAAACATCAGTGGTGTTTACGTTTGCCTAACGCGCGCGCTCCAGCCGTCAGTGTGATAGTGTGCACGATACGTTACACATAGATCGTCCGATCGAGTTACCTTCGATTGATTATGATATCCGTGTATAGTGTTTGTGTTATGTTATGTATATCTCACATAATTTATTGGATAACTTCCATGAAGATGGCGCCCGAACTCTTCGCATTGATACCTAATATTTCTATACATGATTGGATACAACGGCTTTATTTGTATTGATTTAGGACCTGTAAGCTCACATTATTATGACATGTCTTATTCGGTGTAAACGGGGGGTGACCTACCTACAAACTATTTGTCCCAGAAAAACAAGCTTTAAGCTGTCAATCGCCGACAGATTTGACATACTTGACAGCGCAGCTAGAAAAGATGTTTCACGAATTTCAAATGTCTTTTGGCATTCAAAAGTAGGTATATACCTAAACATTTTGTAAGGATGCTGTACTTTGCAAGAAATAAAATTTATCTTAACATTCAGCAATAACTGTTTAAACGACGGCAACGTCCTATATAGCTTTCTTAATAAAAGCGGAGGCGTTCTTCCTTAACTAACCTTTTTCCTCGAACAAATCTGTGTAGTAAGTCACAAACATGTAAATATATCGCGAAACAAGCGTCAAGACAAACTTTGCTCACCACGTGTCGATTTGTTAGCTCTGTACAAATTGGGACAAGTATTAGATCTCGAACTTGCTCCCCTGACTCAGCAGTCTCGGCTCTGTATCGAGAATCTTGGTAATTTCCGGACTCGGGCTTTACAGAGACGGGGAACTTGCGCCCGAGTCCCGCGGAGCATAGGTGTAAGACTTTGACTAATTAGCAAGTTGTTAATAAGCCGGTAGTGTGTCAAAGTGCTGCTCAGTCGTCTGTGAGAACGGAGCCATTAGTTCTCGATACGATCACACTCCCGGCGTGTGTGCGCATAGTTGTAGCTATTAGCTATGCTGCAACAATGTAGTAAGGAGTACATGAGGAGTCGGTGAGCTCGCTTGTAACGACTCCTAATCTCTTATCGAACAGAAATATTTGTAATCCTCATTTAAGTCAAGTCAGTTCAGTAATTGTCGTGCACATAACATATAAAAACATGTACCTACTTAGCAAGCACTTTCTTTGATGTAGGGGCGAACAGATTTTAACGGTATGAATACAAAATGTGTCGCAAGCTTTATTTATTTTGCTTTAAAAGATTTTACATGTAATGTCGGTACCTACAGGATCTTGATGCTTACGCAGGGAAACGCATTAGGGGATAATCTTTGGGAATGTAATGCGTCCTGGGGTTGAAAATGTTGCTTGCTGCAAATATTCATAAATTTTGTGTAGTCGACTGTAATTGGCGACCTCCTGCCGTTAGACACCCTATTGAGCGGCCGTGTTCCGAACATGAACACAAAATATAGGTTTATTGGTAAAGGTTTCCCGAAAATTGCACTCCCTTTGGCGTGTGGAACAATGGGTACCACCAACCCAATTTTGATACTTTTGTAGACTAATCTTTGAAAAGGCACAAAGCAATGAAAACGTGTTGTACTGCCATGTTCCTACGTTGATTGTGCAAACTATGTATCAGATCTCAATAACATAAAACTGAACGTGAGACCAGTCAATCAAGTTCTAGGCAACTGAACATTTCTAAAAAGAAAGATAAATCAAAATTGCGAAGTGCTTCCAAGCACTAAATCAAAGTGAATCGTCTCAAACGTTAATAGAATTTCAATCCAATACATCACAAATAGGGTTTGGTTCACCACTAACCATTTTTAAATCCGCCGTAATCGTTTTCTACATTAGTGGCGTCAATCGATTCTGATCTGTATTACCAGGCCGTCACGTATTTCATTGGTGTGGAGTCAGTCGGCGTCCCGTTGCAAGAGTTATGCCCCACATTTGTCGGCGAGTTGTAATCAACAGATCTTTTTTATCTTGGTATCGTTCGCCCTCAGTAATGTTGTGGGGATTCCATCAATGTAGCCGCTGACCTCGGCGGGACCCTCCCGAGCCGAGGTCAAGACCTCTCGCTAATATCGCGGCCCTAAGATACTGTTAATAATCCTCTTTAATCCCCGTGCTTGATTTTTTATTTGCCTCAAGTACGATCTCATTTTCGTAATTTTTCTCGTTAAATATCCTCCAAATATTCGTTCCTCATTTATAAAGCGGTCTCATAGCTTTACAAGAACGAAGTCTTTAAAAAACTGGAGTGTAGTCACTCGAAACTAGCGCCTGCCAGTGACTCGGTTCACGTGCCAAAGGTTTACGGCTCCGTGCCTCTTTACTTCCGCCCTTAGGATTATAACAGTAAAGTATTTTGCCGTTTTCTCGTTTAAGCTTAAGGAGACTTTACCGACGGCGCTCTACATACAAAACGTAGTCCACTCATATTTTGGGCATTAAGTAATTAAACTCGATGACATTTTGTAGACAGGATAAAGGCACTCACATTTTGCGTTGTAGATAGTCAGTTCCAGTAACTTAATTTCTAAATGAAGTATAACTCAAAAACTCGTAATAGAAAGTACGAGTATTTAATTATCATGTACCATTGAGATAGGTTTACTAAATGACTGCTTAAGTAGATTTGTATATATTATTATTAAACGTTGCTTTAACAGGTAAATCTCGGCGAAAAAAACATATAATCTAGAATAGGGATTTAATTAAATATTTCTGAAATCACAGAAGTAATCAGAATACCACATTATAACGTTCGTTATAAACATCATAATTTTCTCGTTAACACGTCGCCACATTTATTTATGTTATACCGGAGATAATAAATGTCAAATTATTTGCTAAACGGACGTTGTATGCAGAGGCACTTGACTTTATTAATGTATGTGTTTGTGAACATACCCCGAATGCCAACTTTACAATACAATCTCTGTTCATATTAATTGACGTTTTTCAAAAATAACTTTCATTGAATGTAACCTGTTTCATACAAAAACAAACGTTTTAATTTGTCAAAAACGCTGCTGCGTCAAAGGCAAACACATGAACCTAAAAATATGCTTTTATTTTTGATGCCCGCAGGCGATGTTGATATGACCAAAAAATAAACTTGATTTATATTATTATTTTGGTCGTTTCACCTATCCTGTTATATTTCGGCGATATATTGAGTTCCAATCTTTTCAAAATACACAGCAATTATCTATCAAAATTATATTTTAAAGATTTATCGGTACCTACATGATTTGTCAGCTGCTAATTATGATTTATTTTTTACTAATAGTAGAACAGTAAAACGGGGTGAATAGAGAGGCAGGGGTGAATCGAGACGGAACTTTAAAAGGGATTTTAAAGTCAAACTCATAAAGTTGGTCGCCAACAATGAGACTAATTTGTAAATTATAATTCAGAAAAAAAAGGAGAGTTTTTTAGCCAACAAACTATATTATTTAAACATTAAAATCTCTTTTGGTGTACTAATGGGTACAACTCTGCCTAACCCTTCGGGGATTACAGGCGTGATGTTATGTTGTTATGTTATGTTAAAATCTCTTTTAAAGTTTCGTTTCGATTCACCCCTGCCTTTCTATACACCCCGTTTTACGGAATTTAAAGAATAAACAATAATTGAATCAGGTAAAACTCTTTATGATCGAGTTCCTCCGATATCCATTGCAAAGTTATTTCAATAGTCAACATTCTTTAGCTTTCCAGACTACATCGTAACACAAAAGATTGGTAAAAATAATAATATTGAAGTAGAAATTTTATTTATATATTACTGTTCAAATGTTTGTGCTCAAGTCTGAAACTAATCCTGGGATCGCAGACTCTTAATACATTAGTGTGACGCGCTGAGTTGTACGTACAGTCACATCCACGAATATGAATTCGTTGGCGAAAGGTAAAAGAGATTATCTGCTGACTAGGATATTGATTACAGTGGAATAGAATTTATCTGTATTTGCTTAGAAAACAACTGCACCTTTGCTACTGTAAAATATTAACAAGGCATAATGCACATACTATCTGTAAAAATCTCATAGCTTTTAAACTTTAATGTGGATAGTCATCAGTACATGTTGCAGTGGAGATCACACAGTAAGCTGTGACGTCACGAGTGTGTGTTGTACCTCAAATGCAGCTCGGTGGTACTGCGAACACGTTTGTTGTTGTGAACTGAAATTTTTCACCTCATACAGAAACGGTGACAATGCTCTTAAAATAGTTTTAAATAATATCGAAAAAGACGACTATCCTCTTGCCGGGGGCAATCTTTCCCTGACTATTCAATGTCTTTAAATGATCTCTAGTTGGTAATTTTAAGTTCCAGCGAGTTCTATAGAGATAATAATTTCGTTTCAAACGTTCGATATTGAGTGTTATATTGGTAGCTGTAGTAATGTACGTTTGCAACAAACAGTTCCACCGCATCGCAGTACTGCAACGCGCCGTCGAATGTTTTATCGCGCTGATGGATGTGCGCAATAAATGTTAGAGCGGATGCAAATGATCAAACGACAGCTATCTATCGTTACATGTGCGCTTGTTGGCATGTACACGTGCAGCGCGTGCGGCGTGGCACGTGCCGCGTCGATCGATGTGCACACGGCACCTGTAGCTCGTCGCATGCTGGTACGCCAACACGACACTACGTACTGATTTTATTTCGATATGTAATTATATCAGGAAATACTTTAGTAAAGGTATTTTCATCATGGAAATAATTCGGTCCACCATTTACACAAATATTTCCAATAACTGTCATTTGCGTGTTTTTGTTATTTTGTCAGAGGGAGCGAAACATACGGCAAAGGCTTTCAGGAGCACATAATGTGTAGGTTGGTTTCTTTTCATACTCTTCTGAAATAAAACGTTACAAAAGGATTAAAGTTCTTACCCTCCCCGCACTAAATAGATTCCGATAGCTAGCGTCTAATTGAAAACGCTCGACTTTGCGGTGATTGCAAGACGATGGAAAAAGAATACTAATTGTTTCAAGTTCTTTTGTATTTCTAAAGAACTCGTTCGTTTTAAATCCGTTACTTTTGCATTGTTGAGCCAGACGGCGTTGTATTGAAGCCTCTCAATTGTGTTAACTCAAAACTACGAGTATTATCAGTTTCATTTAATGGCTACGCGCTATGCGAGCGTAGCGGGTAGGGAAAAGTCGTAGTGTGCTGACTACGGCGTAGCACAGGTGCGCTACGCCGCGTAAATCCTAGTTCTTGTCGTAGCGGACGCGTAGCAACTGCTACGCCGGATCTGTTATGAATCTTGTAGCTGTAATATTAATGTTTTCTTTTTGATTATCATTTTTTTATTGTGTGGAGATTATACTTGTATCGATATACCTTGCGTGGGTGTTGCTTTGTGGGATTAATCAAGTGGCTCTAACTGAAACTAAATTGCACACAGTTGGACACACCTGCATTTCTGGACTACCTCTATTAATTGAAAGCTGAATGTCTCGTTTGTCTCGAATGTAGGTATCACACGGTCGCCTGCATGGGCCGGCCGCACAAAGCTGGCCAGCGGAGCGCGTGTGACCAGAGTAGTGGCACGTTCAGCAAAACACGTCGGTGTAATTATAATATTTTATTTTCGCACCACATTAAACATTTGATACATTATTACACTTACGGTACATGATATGGTTCAGTTTACTGTGGGAGGCTGGTGCCTAAGCTAGGCTTTAGGGGCCTGTGTTTCAGGTCACCATCCTCTAGCAGTTATATACATTTCATAATAAAAAAAGTGATTTAACAATATTGAATAAGGAGGTTGTAGAATAACTTTTTGAGTTTATAGCTCAACAAGGTGTTAAAAAAAAATCATCAGTCGCAAAAACAACAGCGTTTGGTAAGCGTTCATTCATTGTAGATAAGTAATTTATAACCACAGGTTATTAACTACTGAGAAACCTTCCAGTGCCTTTTAGTATTTGTGATGAAAAACAATCTTTGAAATCGTATCATTAAATATTATATTTACTTAGCATACCCGTGTTAATTTGACCTTTAGTAAAATTAATACAAACCGCGAGGTTCGTAACTAAGCGAGGAGGCAACTTCAATAACTTTTTGGAACTCGCAATGAAAAATGATTCAAATTGATCTACATTTTTGACGTTGATTTTCGCTGAGATGTGATTGCGAATAGATTAGATAGATAGGTTGGAACATTTTGATTGGTAGTATTGTCCTTGGGAACGATCTCCAGCATTTCATAGTTAGTAGTTGGAAACTCTTTTATGTTAAAAACCGTGTGTAGTACCTCTAGTACTAGTTTTAATGATTCGCATTCACTCGCGTTCAAAACATTCCACTTTCGACCCCCTGCTGATATCCTAGTCATGAAACCATGGAGTGTCCCCCTCCCTCTCCCCTCCACTGAGGTTGTTATTATTCCTCCGTATTCATAAAGTTATTCCAAGGTTTTGTTCTAGATTCCTTTCGTTCGTACGTACGTGTAGGTACTCGAGTGAAGTTTGTTCTGCGGCGCCAGTGGAAAGTTCAAATTGAAATTTTAGACATTAATTGTGATTAAAAACTGAGGATTTACGATTTGCAACTAGGAAAATGAATATCAGTTCGATGTGAAAGATTTATGGAAACGCTTTTTCCTTATTCGAACACGTATTTCTACTTGGAAATGTAATGAAAATAATGTCAATATTTTTTACTTCTATCTCATAAAAGCTTATGGTATCTGTTTGGCCGCGCATGATGTGAATCCGTTTGGTTTGACTTTAGGAAGGTACTAAGAGCACCACTGACCCCACGATTAACATGGCCACTAACTGGACCCATTTCATATAAATCCCACTCGAAATGAAAAACTGAGAGGCGGTAGTGTAGAAGTATTAACACATTATTTTGCTCGTTATGTCATACTCGACGCAGCTGATTGTTCCGTCCTCCAGCTTGTCGTATGAATATTTGAAGTAGGGTTCGACTTGTTGGCCTAGTCAGTGGCGTGCGAACGTTGGTTAGTGCGCCCGGAGCACTCGCTCGCATCACGCCTCGGTGACTTCAAAGAGTCCAATGTTTGTGTCGAGCTCACTTCGACACGTGTCCCAACGAGGCGCGAGGGTAACCTTACCCGCTGTTTTACCTGCTATTTGGTTGCTATCGAGGATAACGGTCTGTTCTTCGGTCATCGGCCGTCAAGGTGACTTGAAGAAAATACGTAATGCGACAGTTGGTTGTCAGGAAATAAATACGTTATTTATATAATTGGTTTCTAAATTATCCATATTCATGATGAACTATTCCAACTTTAAGATTTCATCTCAGATTTTGTTTTTTCCACTGTCGTAGGACAATTGTTATAATTTTGTTAGTGTAATCTAACTTAGTTTTGTGTATAGTTGAGAGCGAGTGTCGTCGTGTTCAAACACTGCCAGTACACGTTGCCAAGCCTACACTTTGCAACAAGACATGTCAAACAATCCCAACTCGACTAACTATGTGTTAGTACTCGATATGTCATAACAAGTACCTACTTACGTTAGAGCACCATTTCTTGCATCTACATGAATAAATTCATGAATTCCAAGATAAAGGAACAGTAGTACGCATTCATGGTTAGAATAACAATATAAAAACAGCTATGAACATCGTCACGCTGCCGAGTGAAAAGGCTCTGTTATTTTGTACAGTACTGTCTATATTCACCTGTTACTAGACTTTATAGAAATATTATTTTCACATTGACGACGTTAATCCAAGTCTTATAGGTAGTGTTGTGAGTAAAACGAAGTAACATGTAGATAAAAAATATGTTCGTAAACTGACGCTTCCACAAAGCTGTGTTGATTTAACTACGTATTTATATACATATGTATTCAATTCGAATGTTTGTCTGAATGAAACGTGCGGCGCTAATATTGTTGTGAGTGCGATCCTGCGACATAAACCTTGAGGCGTGAATAAAAGGAATCGCCTTCAGCGTCGTATATAGTAGTCGGTGCCGCGAATGTTTCGAACTCGAGCAAAGAAACGCACACCTTTCTCTGTTTACTCCACAAATAATGAAAACCCAGGAATAGGATGCAGTGAATTAGTTGCGAGCGCCGTTTGCTTTATAGCTGAAGGTCTTCAGTAGGAAAATAAACTAAAATGGCTGCTCGACTCGCTGCTAAAGGGGAATGTTGTGTTTATGGAAAACAGTGTTGTTATGCTCGCGAGCCGCCGCGCAACGCACCTCCGAGCTGGCATTGCTCGGCTGTAAGTTTGTGTTGTGCTTCATGCCGCTGCTCGTAACATAAGTAGGTCGGGAGCCGGCGCCACCAGCTAATCCAAATATTATGTCATCTGCAGCTCTGTGTGCATTCCTTATACATACTCCTCGTAATTAAACGTTCGGAACAGCAACACGCTTCATATATTTCATGTTAAATAGAAACATTAAACAAACAAGTAAAAATTTTTCACAAAAAATGTAAGCGTCTTAAAAAAAAAAAACTGAAACAGCGACTACAAAGTAAAAATTAATTTCTCTTTCGCTAGTCGCTAGCTGAGGTTTTATGTTGTTTGTATTTTTTAAAATATTAATATTTATTACATTTTAGTTGTAGTACGTAACTGGGTAACCTTTACAATTTACGTACCACTACTTACGCATTTATTGAGGCTAGCATTATTGACGGTAAATCAAAAACTTTTCAAGCAAAGCCAATTAACATTTAATCACCGCGCATACTTCTTCTACCAAATGAAAACATCACGTCAATAGATCCAGTAATCACAGAGAAATTAACGGTAGGTAGTAGTGAAAATAAAACCGAATGAAAAAACCGCCTGCTATTTAGAACTCGATTGCAGATTACAGCTACAGAACGGGGTACCTACAAGTGCCAAAAGCAGTAGATTGGCCTAGATGGAGCACTTCAACACACGTGTCTCGCAGCAATATCCAGGCAACTGCCGGGCGGCCCCGCAACCATAACGGTAAAACTCGCGTCAAGTGAAAATACCCCAAAACAGCCGCAAGTGAACCCTAAAAATAAAAATATACGAGAATCACGATGAGCGATATAAGAAGTTTTAAAAAGTTTTAGGACCAAGATATGATGAGATACAGAGGTGATGAAACGGGCAGATGGAAAAGTTGTAAGCGTCGCTGTGCACATACCCTAGTAGGTAGGTATATGAATAAAGTTTCCATTGTGAACGTTTAACTCAAACAAGGGGATAGGTACTGATCCGATCAATATTACAATGACAGACGTAGGTTACGAGAGACACAAATAATACAAGTGTCATCTACACCGTTTTACAAACTTGAATTATACACGTGAGTGCAAACAGCCGTTTATTTTCTCAGAGTACCAGGCTGCCAGCACCTGGAGGGGCTTATAAAATATTAACTCATATAAAATAAGGGGAGTTCTTCGCAATGAACGCAGTTTTGATTAATTATTAACGAATTAATTAAATGCGTAAACGGATTATTGCGTTACGGTTTCAGTCGGTTTCCGTCATAAATGGATAATGAACAAATCTCATTGTCGTACCGTTTGAGAGTTATCGGGAACGTTATATTCCGAGAAGTATTTGACGTGTGTGTTCTCTATGTAAAGCTTACTCCATGCCATTGTAATGTTTCTATGATATGTAGTGGGGACGTTGATTAGTATGACGTCACAGTCCACATCGCCGATCGTCATTTGTAGGTTTTAACACTCCGCCTTTGTGCTCTTTGTGGGAGATTTTTAGAGTTCCTGCCTTTAATTATGTGTTCCAGTAGAACTGGGTCGAGGGGATGGTGCTGCGAGGAAGGGGGGCTCGTGGCTCGCACAATTAATGACGAACAAAGAACGGATTGAATTTTTCGGACGGCAATTAAGTATGGATATTGGAATTAAATCGATCTCAAGTACTTCGGTTGAAGATTAGCCAGTAATTGGGGACGCACTGGGGTACGTTAAGGGTAATCGGGTCTCGAGTCTTGAAATATTTATATAATTACCACTGGGATGAGGGCTTTTGAAGGTATCGGGCGCTTTGAACGCCAAAAGAAGTTAGAGCTGTATTAATTAAGAAACGACGGGGTAACGTTTCTAGCTCATTTATTTCTTAATGAACACTGTAAAAAAGGTTTCAAGCATGTAGGTTACCCAAAGTAACTCTCCTCTCAATATACAGGGTGTATTTTCAAAGTTTAGTACTTACAAGGTTCCTGCATCCATTTTAAAATGTAACGATTTATAGATCAGGTGGGATCCGATATCTCGAGCTCACTGAAGGCTTCTAAACTTGAATGTAACTTCAATTTGAAAGGAATAATACTTGAGAGATCACACAATTTCACTACGGGTTAAGTTACAACTCTCAATTCGGATTTTCTTTGAGGTTTTTGATGTCAGATAGCTATTATTTCCAGAGTCTAGTCAACAGATATATTATATTCGATTTTCGAGAATAAATCTCGTGATTAAGCGAAAGTGTTTTGAATTACAATCTTATAATTCAAAGATTAACGTTTAATTTCAATTTCAAAGTGCATTAACTTTCTTCTTTAACTACATGACGTAAAAATAAATCATACGGCTATATATAGACATTTGTCTGTGAACTGAGCTCTTCACATAATGACACACTTTTATAACGAAAGTCAAAAAGCACCTATTTGTTAAGACTTGAGTCACTATTATCGTAAACGATGTCGTTATTTCACTATTTCCTCGCTTGGCACTGAAACAAGTCGCCGCCTGGATTGATGATCAGACAGATTACCACCTTTTGTTGGGCTGACGCTACCAGCGGAACATTTACTTGTTGAAAATACTTTATATCTTCACGATTATTGTTTAGATAAAGTGAGTGCTTTTATGGATAGGGCTTCACAAAGTGAACTGTGTACACGGGAATCAACTATTTGATCGGCGGTTATCTTCCTTTAATTCGTAGTTGCCTGCAGTGCTTTTCTGTTAAAAATCTATTTTCTGTGAATTATGGCGAAGTGAGCTTTCATTTCACCTGATACTAAGGATTGACAGCGCACTTGAAGCCCACTGGGAAGGAGATTGGTGCAGAATAGGGTGACTGGTTCTGTTGTGACTGCCACTTCTGACTTTGATACTTGATCGTCAGCCCGAATAAATGTTCGTTTACAATTCACGATACCGATACTGTTGCACCACCTCATCTACTGCTACTATACATACACATGTATAAACAATAAATATAAATGTCTGTTTGTCGTCGTCTCCCAGTAATAATTTTTGCTTAAAGTTACTTAGTTTGATGATCAGTATGTTACGTAGTAACCGGTTATGTGATGTGTCTTTTACACCGCGTATATGGGCCGTTATTTGATTCCATATTTGCGTGATGGTTTCGTGCGAGTATTTCCTTACGGCTTTATCCGAAAGCTGAAATGTATGTCAGCGGTTGTCATGTATTTGCCGTTGGTTTTCTTGAAGGCATAATACAGTTAATTTGGCGTGGCACAATGGCAGTGTTGATGTTTACGCAGGCGCCGCCGGTGTCACGCGCCCCGCAAGCTGCCGGCGTTTGCTTAGGACCACCATGTTTGTTTGTCTTTGTTATTTTATCTCATGCCGAGCGCTTGTTTTCTCCCATTATATCGTCTTGTATGAGATACTAGATTCGTGTGAGTTATTTTACTGACTGCGACTATATACTTACGTGGTGTTTGGAGACGACACGAGTGAGTCCAGTTCTCTTGTGTTTCTTCTATCAATAGATCAATACATTTTATAAACATACAACCTGTATAGTTATCCTGCACGAAGCGTTAACAATATACTACAAGGAACACTGACACGTTGCGCCCAGTTTGCGTCATTTGCGCTTCCACAGCCCCAAGAAACGTAATCCCACTAAAATGTTAATGCGAGTCGGTCTGCTTGTTTGCTAATCCCGCGACCCGAGCCCCGTGCCCCGGCTGCGCGGCTGTGGCCGCCGGTTGTACCTACGAGTCGCGAGAGCCGCCGGCCCGGCGTCGTTAGTATTACCAAAGCAAATGATATCGTTTTACGATCATTTCGGTTTTACGCGCTTACAAACATGTTTTAATGCATACTCTACTCGAGAACAGGCCACCCTTTAATGTTACGGGGTGACAGCTGCATAAACACTTCATTCATAAGTTATTATTTTACAATTGTGCCATACGTTTGGAAACAAATCATGTTTGTTTTTGTTTTAAGTGTACTACTATTGATATATTATACTTTAGTCAAAATTGAATAAATACTCTACCGATATCCATTGAGTAATTGGAAAATAAAAGGATTGTAACTGTATTTCCACTAACTGATGTTGTGTATCGATACGTTTCAGTTATTTTCGCTCAAATAATTGCTTGAATACACTTATCGGCTTCACTAAAAATCGTGGGCAAGTGCTTATGATTTTTATTTAGACATTTGAGTGTTGTCAGGTATTTTCATTTACGCATGCAGTTTAACGCCAACAAGCCCTTTACAATACATATTTTTTAATTTCAACTTTGTACCTCGTCCGCGTTTTTGTTGTGCATAATTCAAGCGTGTAACAATATTTGCCATCCGGAGAGTATTACTTCTACATATTTTATTTTACGCCAACGCGGCGTACTCCCGGCCGCGGCGTTAGTAGGTTAAGAGCGCGGCGCCGCGGGCGTGTGAGATAAATACTTAATGGTAGCAAGAGACGAGCCGCCATGACGGATCGCTCGTCGCACACAAAACGAACGCTATTTATCACATCGATGCTGCTCCGCAAGTACATTAATTATCTGGTATCGCGCCGAGCGCCGCCCAGCGAGCACCACTACTGATCTACATCACGGTAGCGACTGGCTTACACCACATTAACAGTGTACTCATAAAGTACCCCAACTTAACGCGCTTAACTCGGACTATCTACCCTTTGTTACCACAGCAACCCAATGTCAACCCTATTAAGCTATTATACAGTCTGATTTTGCACATTTAAAGTCCCTGTAAGATGTTTGATTGAAATTCCGTAATTGCACGATTTGCAAAGATTGTCGGATGGCTCGGCACGAGGGTGATTAGGGCAGATTCTTGAAATATATTGTCTAAACTCTTTATTGCCTAGTTTTAGTTAAATTGGAATTTTAAAATGTAATTACTTGTAGAATTAGCTCGGCTAAGTGCTCGGACGTACAAACAAACTTAAAGTTAGCTGACTTTGCAAATGTTCCTGAATGTAAATATTATGCCGTCGGGGTGCGCGGGGGGCAAGAGGGGGGGGGGGGGGGGGGTGAAATTCGAAAGGTAAACAGCGCTTGACCTTACTCGTGGCTAAGTTTGGGTAAAGTTACATTTGTGACTAGGCTTACATTACAAGATTAAACTGCTTTAAATCTTACAGACGGAACATTAATGTAAAGAGATGAAAGGTCCGATTTCCAAAATAAGCTGCGCAACAATGTTGTATCTTTATTAAATCCATTCCCAATTAATTAATTAATTTTATATCACAGAGTATTGAGTTTCATTGCGTCGTTAAAAATTAAGAGCAAAGAGTTTTCACAAGTCATTTTCGTTGAAATGAGTGTCTGGCACGTTTAATGAAAACATACTTTATTGTTTAAAAATCAAACTATCATTATTTTTAGAAATTGGGCAATTGATGGACTTTATGAAAGACAATGTACGCTTAGTTTATTAGAATCACAGTGCAATGCGCCAGTATATAGGTTCACTCAACCGCATATGTCTCTATGGTCTCAATTTTCAGTTTTTACGTTTTTCTGCATTTTGTAGCTCAGCATCAGGATGTACGGCATGCTTCTGATCAATAATGCAACCTTCGCATCCCACTTATCTGCGCCTTTATTTCTCTATTATTTATGTAATGCTGTTGACTGTCGCTAGTATCAGTATTTATTTATTTTTATAAAAAAAAGTGTAGTAGTCGTATAGTGTACCTGCCGACAGCCGGCAGCTGCAAGGGGCCACCGTGTTCACTCCACTTGCTGTTCATTTGTTATCTGGTATCCCACGATGGAGAGCTCGAGCGAGGCGTAGGGAGTTAGGGACTGTGGCCTTTAGGGATTTGGCGAACGAAATCGTTGGAATTGTGCCCAGAATATGACGATAGAAATAGTAGTATAAATTACTTATCGCTGGAAATGCTATTCCTAGGAAAATACCATTGATTCATAAATCTGCTGCAATAATTTTATTCCTAAAATTATCGGCTTATTCCTATTAAACTTAAAATAAAGCTTTCAAGCTCCCATGGTCCTAGGTTTCCCAAACATCCCGTTATTATTTTTTTAAACAAACAACTTTTAATTACAGGAATTAGCAGTACATTACAATGATTCTAATATTGGGTTTAATTCATAATAAATAAAATAATTATATATTTTTTTGATAAAAATTACCTAATACCTATTTACATGTACTTTTGTGCCAAGTCTAATTCTAAATATAACGTCAAGCTAATAAATCCAAAATAGATAGAATAACCATTAGTAAAATAATATGGTAATTTCAATCATTTTCGATTCAATGCTTTCATAACACTGAAAATACAAATAATATTTTAGATAGTAACCAGTAGGTAGCTACAAATAATGATAATCTTGTCCTGAGAGAAACTCAGATAATATTATTTTTTAGAGCGAGTAACTAAATATACTGAAATAACTAAAACGTGGCTGTACCAACAAAAAACTGAAAATTGTATCACGTCGGTTTATGAAACATATTTTGAGAAATCGTCCGCGTCGCACCTCCGACTACGGACTAATATATAATACAATAGTCGGCGTGTGCGTGTGTGCCGTTCGATTGAATACGACGTGATTGAACGTCGCCACGTGACGAGATAAAATCCCGCGATCCCGTCTCACAATGACGCCAATCAGTCGGGAATGAGTTTGTTGTTATGCCGCCGAGTACATAGGCAGTAGGTACGTGGTTATGTACATCTCGCCGGACACGCACCTAATGCGCGGTTACATCTACATTATGTTTTGATAATTATCAGTAACGGCTTTGTGGTTCTACATATTTAAATTGATTTTATTCGCTGGAAACACGCAGGTCCTCACCGACGAGGTGCCATTCAAAGGGCCTTTCCAAATATACATTCTGAATAGCAAAAATATAATGAAGGGATTTAAAAATAAATTGCGATACATTTGTTGATTTATTTATAAATTGTTTGATCAATTTAAAACGTGGTGTTGTGTTATTCGTATGCAAAATATTCTGAACAGTTTTTGTATGCAAAACAGCCACCGAATGTTTGGAATGATTCTATTTAAATGGTAGCGCGGCGCCACGCGTCCTATGTAAATCATCGCTACGGCAACATAAATGCTGGCGGGACCGCTGGACGCCGCACGCCGTTTGTTTCCTACAAATGCCGTTAAAAATGATAAATGAGCAACCTCAAATACGATGTTATTAATAAATTCCGTTTACTAAATTTAATTCGGCACATATTATAAATGTGATCGGGAAACACCACTGATGTTTTACTGTACCTAGTACATTGATCTTGACAGGTAAATCTCGTGCCAAATAGTGTGCCAATTAAGTGTAAGTGCAGCATGGAAGTATACATAATAGTGGGAATGGCCGTGTTGATCTACACGTTCGTCACGTTACTGCTGAACAGTGAGTGCTGGAAACCGGAGCACCAGAAGTGTCAGTGCGAGGAGTGCAAGAGCCTCTGCGGCGCCGCCCGCACCATCACCCCGTCGGTCATGTCCGTGTCGTCGCGCATTGACGTCATTACACGTCCATAAATACCACCGCCGCCGTTCTGATGACCTGGTACTTTTATTCAATTAAAGGAATTACCGCAACATGATTTAAAAATATTTTATCCTCTTGAAGCAAAAAAGTTGTTAGTGACGTTTATAAGAGTGACTAGTTAATTCGTTCAATAAGTGACAAAGTGAAGCCGAAGCAATGGTTTGTTAGCTCGCGGGCATGGACCCGCTGGCGAGGCTCATGGAAGGCGCTCCGCTGCCGGGCGTGCTGGGTGCGACGAGGGACGCTCGCCCGCGCGGGGCTTTGGTCCACGCCAGCCTCGCCGCCGCGCCCGCCATAGGAGACAAGAAGGGCCGGCATTTGACCGGCACCTTCTGCCTCACCGGAGACACCATGGAGGGCATCATACAGTGCCTCGTTTTCCTCAAGGCTTTTTCGGTGAGTAGCAAACTATTCGCAACCAAAAAAATAATAGCAATTAGCCTATGCTAGCTCCTTAAAGCACATCTAAATAACAAAGGGTCAAGGAAGCTGCACTGATTTTTTAAAATATTGGTCGGTGCATAGGTCAACGGGCCTAAGTAATAAGAAGCACCTATATTTGGTAAAATCACCAGAGTTTAATTTTCTTGATGTTTGGCTCATAATCTGCCTAACCCTATGAAAATGAAAATTGAAACTTTAGAAACCTAGGAAATAAAGAGGGGAGGTGATCTCTTGGTAAAATATTTGCTAGATGTTTTAAACCACTAGACATCAATTTATGAAAAGTAAAAAAATATTTTAGAAATCCTTACAGAAATCTCTTTCAAAATAATACCTTACATGACATAATAATTAAAACTTAAGACCCGCCAAAAAAAAGAAGAAATAGGTCTTTGGGTGGCGGTATTTGCGAGCTCTATTCGCATTCTTTCGTTGCATTAAGTAAATTCCTTTGTGACACACGAACAAATGTGATTTTATACGTTTTTTTTTCTTTTGAGTTATGAATACCTAAAAATAACGGGATACTTTTACAGGTGTCGTTAATCATAAACTAGTTTAATTAGGTGATGAAGATACATATTTCTGTAAGGCTTGCTTTGAAGCCTATTGAGATTCTACGGTGGCACAAGCGAACAGTTCATAATTGAAAACGATTGCAAACCATGTAACGTAATAATTTTACGTATTTCTAAGAAAATGGCTCGAAACGAGGATTACGTGCTTAAACAGTGTTCCAACCTAGAGCTTTAAGTTTAGTAGAATTGAGTTCAATTTCACCGGGAGTCGCAGCTCGAGCCCTGAGCCCCGGCTAGTACGCGAGACAAGGGGCTTAGCAGAGGCGAGCAACTTTGTCAGTTATTAATGAACGAAGAAATTACCCGAGGCATTAACTCCGCCTATTTAGATAATATTGTTTTTTGGATAATACGCGCTGTTTGTATCTTAGAATTGTATTTTTGGCCGCGTGTCTCTGGACTACAACAGAAATGGAGGATCACTGTGTCACACGACGTCTTTCATTAAAAGTTAACAGCAAATTCTGGATGTTTTGCAAAAGCAATTTATAGTAAGTAACTACTGCGCAGAAGGTTTATTAATCTCGGAAGGACTCATAAAGGGAGGTACTTTCCACAAAGTAATACGTGAAACGAAGTCATTGTTTCCGTTCAATGTGCGAATAACATATTTCATATAAACACAAGGTGTCGAGCGCAGACTGAGGGCGACACCTCAATATTGTTAATTACATCCGTCGATGTCAGGAATCACGTGTATTCATCGGAGCGAGCTTCCAATAATGTCTCGTTATGACAGGGGTAATGCTACAGGATTCTATAGCAAGTAATCCTTCGTCAGTAGCTAACTACAACACGTATATGTCTATCGTATTGGATTATTGTATTATATTAGACCCTTTCCTTTGTGTGGCGGGTTTGCGATGCGTCCTGCTGAAGGGTCCATGTAATATTAACCTGGGAGTCACTTTCACTTTGCCTCGTTTTCTTCCAAAGATCTTGATGATAAGGAAAAAAATTGACGTAGTTGTGAAGATTATTGACTTGTTACTGTATAAGTAGCTACACTAGGTACCCTGTTTTGGAAATCGGTGAACGTGAATTCTACCGTTGTTTCCGCTTCCCTTATTCATGAGCGCTACGTTGCAAACTGAATTCATTTAACCAAAGCAAAGTCCTTTCTCGAACATGATAAATTCTGCACGTTTTAACGCCTTGCATCTTTAAGATTATTCTTCATTTTGATGACTTCACATGATCTAAACGGTTCATCTTAGCAACAAATTAAACCCGCCGTAGAGCTTCAGTGAACAGACATTAAATAACAAGCAGAAGTCTTCAACAATCAATAATAATGTCTCCAAAGAGATCCTCTTACCTTGCTGGCGCGTATTCTTGGAATCAAGAAATTCCCTCGGAATAAATGTTCTAGCACATTCAAAAAATATTTAATAGAAGATAAGAAATCTCAGTACAGAATAAAGACGATTGCCTGAACATTAAAAATGTGCAAAGAGGTTCTTGAGCAAGTAAGCGTGAAGCCACAAGCGTCTCGACGCGTTCCAAACGGCCATAATTGAGTTAAGCTTTTTAAGTTCCTGTTCACCTGGTACTCGCTCGACGTTTTCTGACATTTTCTCCTACATTTGTACTGCGCGAATTCATTGTCACATTTAAATCCTGTTGGGTAAAATGTTTTAAAATTCCAGCGTCAAAATTCGCTCAAACTTGTCGCGATTGTGAAATTTCGAGCAGAGTTGTTGATTTTTCAATCGGGCGGTGTTTCAGCGTTGCGTTTCGACGAATATCCGTATCAAACACGTACTGCGAACTACCGGATCAAATGCTTTGTTGAATGACAGCTTGTTTCGGTGTTGCACCGACGACTCGATCAAAAGTTGACCATTCATATTCGTACACCTGTCTATATAGCTAGTTTTCAATTAACAAAAACCAGCTGAAATATGAAAAACCCCTTTCCAGTTACCGTCGATTGTGACGATATTATTTAACCGTCAAAGGAAGTTTATCAAAACTTGGGCGTCTATGTTTTATGAATTTATTTCATCGGTTTGATCTTGTATATTCAAATTCTTTACACGTTTCCAAGACGTAGACATACATAATTATAATAAAAACTCTGTGTACGTAAATCCACGTACCTACAAGGTAACGAAATATATATTCGTAATTTTTTATAAATTACGAAATACCATAACACGTTATTGTACGGCTGCCGCTGGTATACTCTCGTGTAATACTTATGACAGTCATGTCTTTTGTATTTGTGGTAAAATATTATAATATCATGGCGTACATGCTGCCAACGTAGAACGTAGGAGCTAGTCGCGTTGACGACGACCATATTTTATTTACTAAATGAATTTAATCAGTTTGAACGTAATCTACATTGTACATTGTTGCTACCGACTTTTGAAATGTAAAAAGTGGGCTATGTATTTTTTCTAAAAAAAAGAGAAAAAAAAAGTTTTAAAAATAAATGTCAATATTCAATTTAAGTAAAAACGTCCATTCGGTGCGAAGGTCCACTATTTACACTATTCTGGTAAGAAATGCAAACTTTGAGCCATGTATAGGAACGGGGACTCTGGTCAGATCCAGCAAAATCTTTATCTTCTAGTGAAAGATTCGGAGGTTATGCTGTAACAGCCGACGCATCTTGAGAGCCGAGTAGCCAATTTATGCAAGACTACAGAAAAAAACAACTGCAGGATTATAGTCAACCAGGACTTGATGACTCGATCATACATCCTAAACTCTAAATAAAATGTTTAAAACACCGACTTAAAATGAGTGGGCCACAAACCAGGTACACGTTACGCTAGTTCAGACTTTCCCAACGTAATATAAAAAGAAATTGAATATGTGAAACGAAGTTAGTATTTGGAATGGGTAATATGAGTTACTGGCGCATTCCTCTCAAGTAAACAGCCAAAGGAATCAAAATAATCTTCTCAAATATGAACTGTGCGGGGTCGCGGGCTCCAAGCCGCGTGTGGCATGTGCCTGTACAACATCGTGAGAGATTAAAAGCATAATATTTTGTAACAGACATCCGACATCCGGTTGTTTTTCTAACATGAATGGCATTATGTGTGTACTTCCCTTTATACGGAATAATATATGTTTGCTCTCACCCGTATTGCACTAAAATATTTGTGAGATCTAAGCCGAGCTCATGTTCTCATATTTATTTGCTCTGGAGCTTATCAATAAATAATAATGTAACCTTTTTCTTATTAGACTTCATACATTTTCATTACTCGGAATGAAGAAGGTACTCTCTAGGACTGTAGCTCTACCCTTCAGTGTTCATTGCAAATGAAGGGATCCGTCTGGTCCTAATAAGCAGATGAGACAAAGGTAGATACTTCGGTAGGAAAAAAACACGTGCTGCCGATGTGTAGTTAACAGGGTCGATTAAATAAGGTGAAGTGGTCACGTGCTAAACGTTCTCACCATTACATTAATTTATTAGGGTTCTAGGAAGACGTAGTATAATCTTTATCTTAGGGTCTGCCGATCTATTGCGGACGATCGCTTTGGTTAAAGAAAGTAATCTTATTTATAGCGTATAGGTATCTGTATCTTAATCACTCTTGGCTGTACTATAATCTTCTTAAATATCTAATCTACACTTGTGTTCGTTTGTTTCGCCGACCGACACAAGTACGTCTGTGTACTTAGCGCCTAGCAACAGTCGTGAGGTACGAATGAAGTTAGTTGATTTATCGACAAAGTTGGTACTGCGAGGGCCGCTTCATTAATTTACAGTAGACACTCGCTTTTCACTTAGCATGGAACTTTTTAGGGTTCAATACCATGATAATAAAAAGGAAAGCCTTGTAGTACAACTCTGCCTGCCCATCTGTCTATCACATCTGCTTATTTCAGCACAATTTTAAATGGGTTTAAATAATATCTCTCCAGTTTTATAGTAAGTAAAAGAAAAAATATATACATATATTTTCATTACCATGAAAGCCGAAATCGGAAGTTGAAATTGAGTGAGTTTGAGTCATATAAAAGCATTTCGATTGCACGTTTTAAAATATATTTTAATTTACATTGACGCCACAAAGTGATGAGGTAAACTTATGATGTAAAATGGTACTTAACAATAACACCCCCCTATCTCTGTGGATGATAGAGCAAACAATCTGAACGACAAATTAAACAATATCTCTTATCAGCATAGTTAGCATAATCCAGAAAATACCAAACAAACTTCATTAAGTACTTCTACGTACAGATAATTTCCCCGTCACGGTTACGGAACACTGGATGAGCAGCGAGTTCGATTCACAGTTTACTTAATGATTCCACACTTATTTGCTATGTAATGTATTCTGTTTAACCGTGAAAGTTTGATAGATAACTTTTATGAGTTAAATTTTAATACCGTTTAAATTGCGAAAAAATCCAGTCACAAAGTCATATTTCAAAACTTTGTCATTATTTGTTATAGGTAATAAAAAGATAATTAGCATTCTGAACGCGTTTTCCTTTTTCCCTCAAACAAACGTCGAGCTTACAACTAACAGAAATACATAATTCCTGAACAATAAGTAGCGTTCGTTAGGAATTCATTAAGAAACTTGATGAGACCTACAAGTAATTACCGTCTGGACTTGTTGTTGCCTCATATTTTGTATTATTCCGAATGAGGGCTCCGTACGGTGGAATACTTGAATATTTCATTGTTCCACTCTCTTCATGATTCCTTGGTACATATTTAACGAGCCCCGCCATGTTTTAACGTCTCAAGTAAGTAACGGCGCTGTAAAAAGCTTGTAACGGTAAAGCTTTTTGAATACGTTTTAATTGAAACAAGTATTTATTTTGATACCCGTAATGGCGTCATAATGAGGGTTGTTCAATTTACGAATGATTTTACATAAATTATTACAAAGCGCAGTCACATTTTCAAAGTAATATTGTAGACAAACCCTACTGTTGAAAGGGGATTGTAATTACACCGTGACTGTCATTGGTACGGGTCTGACTGCGAAAACTGTATGACGCAGGCATTATATCAATTAGTATACCCTGAAAATACTTGTTAAAGAAAACGCTCCACAAGAGATACCCCACGTGAATTAGCAATTCTGATTTGACCTAAGGCAAATCGTTCCGAAAGGTAAAAAAGTAACTGGCTAATTCAATGGCATCGCACCTCCGTGTGTAGCGCGCGGGCGACACTGGCTCGCCACCATTTAAATTCACTCCAACGGGATTTTAATGGACTCCGGCCAAATCGGTGTTTTGGGAGTTCTTACTTAGATTATGAATAAAACATTGTGTCTAGGGTGGAGCGCGCGGGGGGGGGGGAGGGAGGGGGGCGACGCCTGAAGCTACTGTTACCCCGTGTACCCCAACTTAAGAATTATCAGGAATGAACCAAATTATTAAACAACTTCAAGTCGATAATACTTTAAAGTACCTAACACTCAAGACCGTGATTTTGGTGGTAACTTTGTAAAATATTGTAATCAACAAATGACGGTTCATTTTGTACTTTCGAAATTCCTGACGTTTACGACACGGAAACTTGATCAAGGGAAATGAAAATAACCGAGCTCACCCCCACTTTGTATTCTTTGAAACCATACAAGACTTCCATGTCTAATTTCGAACTTATAATACCGGTGTAGGAAAACATCGCGGAAAACATTTTTAATATAAGCCTGCAGACCCTGTAGTGGAAAAATAATTGTCTGGTATTATTACTAAACGGAAGTTTTTATTTTATCATGCGTAGGTGCTATGGAATATTCAATTTGAAGAACGGTAAAACGTTTTGTCCGTGGCTTGTCAATTTGGTCCCCCGGCCAGCGGGAGGCGTCGGTGCGTCCGTCACAGTACAAAGCTGCGGCTGCCACTCGCGTGTGCCGCTGGCCCGCTGCCTACCCTTTGTGTCGGCGACAAAAGGGTTGCCCTCCATTAGCACACCCACTTGCGACTATCTCCGGTGTTTTCTTTTCATTTCCCATTGCTCCCAACCCTTTCGCTGCTCGACTCTATATCCAGCGTCCTAGGTAATTGGTCTGACAGACCGTAAACACGTCACGTAAACGTTATTGCTATGAAAGGTCGACTCTTAATTTTATTCATAGCAAATTTTCCGTGGCTTCCATATCCCTTTAATGCTGTTAATTTATGCTAAAATATAAATATTTTAAATTAGTTCGCGCTTTATTATTGTACCTCTGTTCTATTTATGTTTGTTGTCTGAACATGGAGATAGCTCCACGTCGCGCGCTCCGGCCGCGGGCGGTTTATGTTGCCAGCGGCTGTATCTAAATTGTAGGCGGATCAATTGACGCAGTGCTCTCCGAAATAGCAAAACTCGTAGAGCTTATCACTAAAAAAATAATAATTCCCAGAGAATATAACGTTCCTATTTAAAATCACAACATTTGGTATAGTTTCAAAATCAACACAATTATTTATTATGTACTCAGCTCTATTTGGCCTATAGTCTGCGAAGTAAATAATAGTTATTTGTTATACAAGAGTGCAAAGTTGCTTTTTAACCGCGTGTTCAATTTTGATGACCGAGCAAGCGAAGGATTCTAAAATTGAATCACGAGCGTTGCGAGTGATTCAAAGTTAGAATCCTGAGCGTTAGCGAGGGAATCAAAAGAGCACGAGGTGAAAAATCTTTGCACTCGAGTGCAACACGTAACTTTTCATTCCACCTCAGCGAGGAAATAAAAAAAAATAAAATAAAAAAAAACGTTTACAATCACAAGATAGGTACACTTTTATTTCAGTTTAGGTATTAATTACTGCATACGCTAGAATCACTCATTTTAGTTTTTTCACTTGTTTTTAATATAAGGTTTAACAATGACGTGAAAAAATGCCGCGTAAAGAACCGCGTACAAAGCAAATTGAAAAAAAAACACCAAGAAGGTTCCGAGTCTGAGTTTTTAACAAATTAAAAAAAAGTTGTATGATATATTCGGCACCATAGAGGTAGCAGTAAATAGGTTTAATGTTTTTTTAATTCACAAACTTAGTGCACACGATGTTCTAAATTCAATTTACTTTATCCTCTAGAGAATAAAAACGGCTTTTCCACTCAGATATTAAAAATTAAAAATACTCTTTCCGAGATGGTGGGATGAAAATATTTATACAAAGCTGCTGCGGCGTCTTCATCCAGCGGCAGTAGCGTTATGACAAGGTATTCGCGCTATTTATTGTAATTCGTGGAATGTAAACTAGTTGTCGGTAAGTTAGGCGCGCCTCGCTGACGGTATGTCTTACTGGAATCTTCATAGAATATTTCCTTTATAGTTTCATCAGTTATTATATTACGTATCTTTTTGAGTGAACATCACACGCTGAGCAGAATTATTGATAAACTGGCTTTAATGTGCGATTGTGGCCCTTAAATGTAAGACAACGCTATGTAGTCCGTAGCTGCGTTGTAAGTAGTGATGTGTATCTCACTAGCCAGTCCAGCCAGCTATAGTCCAGATGTACGAATCGCTCTACGAGTCGTTGACAATGTCATATAGTGACTACACCCACAATGATGACTTCACCCACACACGTACAAAGTGCATACGTGTATCTGTACGACAAATCAAAAGAAGTCTAAACATAAACGCATTTAATAATAATTCCAAATACACAACAAGAAACAAGCTATAGCTAGTATAGCTACTAATTCTAAAACTCGTCGAGAAGCCATTAGATACATTTCATTTAAGTTTTTTTTTAATTCTCGCTGTACACTTGAGAAAAAAGTAAATACGGATTATATATTTCCGTTGAAGGAGCTATTAGAAGCGAGCTCAGCTCCCTGTGGATCAGATGTCAACAAAATGTTGTTATTTTAAAGGGAACATCGAATGATTTGACGGTTTTTTCTATGGAACGAGAAACTTAGCCCTGGGCTGTTTTCACAGTGTGACTCCGCGGAAACTTTTTGCCCTTTTACTTGAGACTTACAGCCCTTAAGCTTTTTGAAAGACTTACCAAATGTATCTTATGTAGGTGTGCTCGTATGAGGCAAGATAATAAGGCTTGCTATTTTTAGGACATTATTATTTTTGAATTTGAGCTAGGGAGGGTGAGGGTATTAATTCGTGTTGTTATTTTTTTGATACAACTGCATTCTACATTTGTTACTATCCCTGCAAAATGTTTCCAGTATAGAGACAGAGCCCGCCTTTATTTATAGAATTTTATTTATTGCATTCCATTCTATTGATAACAAAAGCTCTGCTGCTGGCCCGCAGTTCTGGAATCTGTATTGAACATATCACTCGTTGCAAATGAAACGGTTACAAAGTGACTTCCTATTGAATTGAAAAGAAATTTTGAGATTTTGGACTTTTATTATTTTAAAATTTATAGAATGTAGCTTCCTTTCATCCTTTTTGTCTTACTTGATATGTTATAAAGACTCCATCATCGTATCGCCATACCAAACATTTTATGTTTAACTATGTTATACCTGAGGTAGATCGTCACTTAGTGACTTTACCTCTATCTATAAGTACACATGATAAAGACTACATTTGAATTTATTTTCGATGATATATACGTCACGTCGTAGCATATTGCATTCAATCCCCATTATATTGGAAATAAATCCATTTCGAATCGAAGTATTAATAATGGGGACCCATGGGAAATCCGAGCGACAGCGCTGGCGACACAGGGAGCGCCTCCGGGGCGACGGGGGTAAATAAATAGGTGACATTAGAGCTCTGCCGCTTCCGTCTCCTCCGCTTATACTGTTTACGAATGTTAGTCCCTTTGTTCGCAGTAATTGCGCCCTGCTGTTTCAGGCTGCCTTGGTACCCGAGTACCTGCTAGTAAGTAGCAATGAGCCACCGCAATTTTTCCGAACCCTTATTTATCTTGAATACGGAACTCTTCGTAAGTTCTGAATGGGTTCACCACTCAGAATTTACGAAGAAATCCGTATTCTCATAACGACTATTCGTTAAGCTCTCCATAACCTAAAAGCTCCATTTAATTCTTGAAAGAAACTCTTCAGTCACTATACGTGTACGTTGTGTTATAGTCAATTATGAACCTACTACAATATTTTCAGAAGTTTATTTAAGTCGCAAAAGATAGAATTAAAAAAAGTAAGTATTCATTCAAGCAAAACAAATAAACTTAGCGTCAAAGGACCAAGTTAGAACATATGAAAGGAAAGCAGACTTGGCTTATATCTTCAAGAACTTAATAAACGTAGTTATGTAGGTACCTATTAGTTGTTAGTTTTTCTGTAGGTGCTCCTTGAGTAACTCATTCTGTTCTTTCCAAGGCTGATCGAATTACAAGTGCCTCTCTCGACAAAGGACTAGAATAGCATACACACTATGTGTACAAGTATGAAGTAAGTTCTGAGAGTTGAGCATTAGGTTGTGAGATAATCATGCTTATGTATTATGCATGATCTGAAAAAATCTGTTGTTCTCGTGTAGATTTTTAGTAGGTTCCGGACAATGAGTGTTCACACCAGCCTGCTTGCTTTGATCAGAATGTAATAGTTATGTTCCAATGTATAAATAAGAATACAATTTTACATTTTTCTCTCGAATTCATATTCTTATTCCAGTAAACCTGGAGTTCTTCTCATTATATATCAAGTCTTCGTTGATAAATTCTAATGTTGATAATTTTTTTAAAGTTTTTTGTACTAACGTTGAGTCCATTTCCAACTTCGTCGAATAAAACCAATATGTGGCAACCTAAAAACGATTGTGGTCTGATCAAAGGTCACCGAAATTAATCAAAATACGATAAAAGAGAATGATCTAAATGAAGCTCCACAATAGTAGAAAGTGCAAAGTCTAATCGAGGCGGAGGCGTTGGAGCCAGAAATGGAAATGGTAAATAATTTAGGGCGTTACTCGAAATCAAATTACGTCGACCCGCGGCCTCACCAACTTTCACGATTGTGAATGGGAAAATATTTGCAGCTAACTCTGCGGCCGACAGTTTGATTGCGTATTGATTCTGCTCGTCTTTACGACGGCGTGCCCAGTCCTATGGACTCCTGATCCATGGCTTGTATGAATAATTAAAAGGCTCCATAACTTCCTTCTGGACAAGTTTAGCTTTAATGAACTACTGCCTCAATAATGGTGGGCGATGGAATCGCTCGGATTCTTTAATTTCTGTTTTTCATTTTTCTTTGAATGGTGTCTTCGTCGGAGGCTTCGTCTGCTTACAATGACTTAGGTTTGCTGCATATTATTGTACTTAATCTAGTAGTCGGCGTCTATAATCTCTTATTTGTGTTAACACACGTTATGCAGAGGTCAGTAAAAACATATTAATGCTACGAGCATAATAGATATCTACCAACATCATATCACGAATTTGTAGGGGTCATTGCATAATTATACTACACAAATGTTAGGGTCGAGCGGGTTGCAAGAAAATCTCAAACCCGAGTATCCCGCCCTCCAATCTCCGGTCAATAGATTGTTGTGATGACCCGGCACAATCCGACGGCACACCTACATAAACTTATCATAAGTTGTCGAACTTACCCTATGTTATACGAAATACACATCTTGTATGTTATGTTACCTTAGTACTTGCTCCCAATTTATCGGTTTCAATTTGAACAGATATCCTTTCGACACCGTCATTCAATTTTGTATTCTATGTTCCAGTACCAAATTGCAATATGTATACGTACGGCAATTTAAGCGTTGCTTTGTTTCTGTTTCAGGTATCAGCAATGTTTTTATATGCTCTATATAGTCTTTGACTTACCAACAGGAAAATATTACATTATACAGATATCTACGCCGCGCGCCGAACCAAACACAGACAACGAAAACTCGCAGCTAGTTTGACTGTAACCAAATAAAAATACGTATGCGAGAGCGGACGCACGCGGGTACTTCCTAAATGCAAGTCGACAACTTTTATTTGCCGAACAAATTGGAAAAAGCCGAGCGAGCGATGTGACGAGTGTTTATTAACTGCCCTCGAGTGGCTCCCTCTCTCGCCACCAAGGACCGCTGTCCACCGCGGACCGAGTGGATCCACTTGATTCGTCTGCGAGCTATAACGTGAGGGTTAATGCTTTGTTTACCGAAAGTTTGCCGAAATTAGATACCTGATGAGACGTGGGTACTTTATTATAATCAAATCATTCCTGGTTCTACTCGATCGTGCGCAATAAAACTGTTAGATTTTTTTAATTCAGTACCAGCAAACTAGGAACTCCAGTATCTGTGTGTTATATAGAATTTATAATGGATCGTTACTTACGAATAAGTTTCAATTCAGGGACTGGATACTTGGTCTGGATGCCGTCATCTTGTCTCTGGAGCATTAACAGAACCAACCGTTTTTACAAAACAGTACAACTAAGTGAAAATCGTGGATGATGTTTCTTATTTCCGTAGTCTTCCTGTACTTTTGCTAAATCCTCTAAAAGCACAGGAAGTTTAACATCCTTTATTTTCGACACATTTGTATTCTTTTTCGCAATACCAATGTACGTTAAATGGAAATTGTGTCGATAGTTAATGATGTGTGAAAAAGCTTTTGTCACGGTTGCACCGCCGCCGACGCTGGAGTGGATTGTATTGTTACGCCGCGATTGTATTGACATGACAAGTATTTGCATCGCTGTGTGGAACTATAATGTTTCATGAGTGCGCACTATAATACTCGTCGTTCGCTGTTTGTACCGCATACGCGATGTTCTCGGGAAGTAGAGCATGTCGGTGCGCATCGGATTCACAACACCAGGATCGAGTCCTTAGGGACTTGATTCAAAATTCAAATTTATGTTGTTTTACCGCAGGCAACAATATTTGTTATAAACTCGAGCACCGCGTTCGTATCTTAGCAATTAAAATCGGATTGCAATATTACGAGACTATTGAAATTAAAGCTCCAACTTCAAAATTAAATGCGGCCTATTTAAAAATATTTTTTCTAAAATGAACCTTACTGCTGTTCTCTTTAAGTTGACTTTATTGTTCCTCCCAATACCATTTTGGCACCATTTGGATATTAATAATTTCGACTCGTTCGATGAGAGTAGGTCCGGAGAGAGTGTAATAACTGGTTTATAATGTTTTTGTAAGTAAATATTAAATATTTTGGAAGGATGTGTATTGTGTACGTATTTTGCGGATGGTAATTATACATTTTAACGTTTAAACACGAACTTCCCTTGACAGCCTTATAAGTTCCCTCCTGCGGGCACTTGAACATACATCGAAAGCCTCATGCGTTGTTATTGTTTCACATAAACTCGTTCACCAATGTAATTTATGTATTTTTCATTAATTTCTGAGTAGTAATGTTAATGTAAGTTTTGCGATAACTTCTTGTTCTAAGAACCAAAACTTATACGTGCTAAAAAAATATAATCTCTTTAGGCAAAGTTTGCCTACAGAGTTCAGTCAGTAAGCTGATGTTAGTAAAATTTACAAACAGCTGAAAGCCCAGTTCAGTTTCCATACGGCGATTGTCCAATTTGGCAAGTTTTAACCGGTCGGTTTTCAGGGCGGCAGGAGAACAATGTAAATTGAATCTTGGCGTCGGCTCGTCATTATTTTGGCGGCTTGCCGGAGCCTCCCGGCGCGCATCACAGCCTGGGACCCGAGCGCTTCTGACACGGTCAAACGTAGCCAGCAGGCATGACTTGTAGGTGATTGATCGAATTTCAATTATTTCGAGTTCTAAATTCACTTACTCCCTCGCATGAGATGGCTGTCAGGAACCCTCTATGGGACAACGTGTAGGTATATACGCGCCACTTTGTCATGGAACTCTAAAAGCGTCAATTTACCCCGACAATGTCCCTCGCCGAATGAAAAACGAAAAGCATCAACGTCGAATATTATGCGAAAATCGTTTAGCAAAATCTAGACGGCATTTCTAGGGATACTGTGGTACGCAAGTAGAGATTAAACTTGACAGGCTGATTTGGTATAAATGAAATTAGGTTAGCTGAAAATGTCGCTCCAGTGAGGCGCTTAACTCGCGCCGGTGATTGTTAGGTATTCATCTCATTAATACTAGTCTGGTGGTGAAATAACGTTATTTATGAAATATCTGGCATTATCCGATCTTCGTTTTATTTTTGTTATTTATCAACTTGATTAATAGTCTCTTTAATATCTTTAGGGAAGAAAGAGTAGACAGGTGGCTTTTAGGGCTCTTTCGATTATAAGTATCTGGTGCCGGACTGGCGCCGGAGCGGTGCGGGCGCCACACGGCTCACCGACAATCGACTTTTTTTCCCCTATAGATGACACGCGCCTGCCGTCGTGCGTGCGCATACCGCACGCGGCGGCGCTCTCAGCGCGTGCTATCTATTTGTTTTTTTACTCTTCTCTATACTTACTGTACTTTTTTTTAGCATTTAGCACTGCTGGCCAATAGCTATTTTCCAATATCCAATGACGTTTCACAATTTTCTTTATTTTAAAATGATTTAATTAGCACCTTTAACGACTTGTGTTTCTATTTATATCTTTTTATTGTTCAAAGAGTACGTTAACTCCGTTTAATCTTCATCTGTTGGTTTTGTCAACTTTTCAGTCTTCAGTGTATATTTTTCATCTGTAAAGTTCCCGGGGGTAGGGCGCCATCAGTCATGGTGTCCCGTGTAATTGAGGAACGGTTCCCGTGATGGATCGCCTTCACTAACCCACCATTTTATGGGGTTGCGAGTATTAATCATCATTACTTTATTCAACTTTTAAACGTGTTCTTCAAAATCAGGTTGTAAAAATGGAATACTTATTTCAAATTCTATTTGTTTCTTTTTAGCGAATAACCTTGTATCGATACTAGGAACTCATAACGTGGTGGTAGGTGATGCCAAGTTTTCATTATCGACTAGAAGGCGGCGCTCACGTCTCGCACCATATTGCGAAACTTTCCTTAATTGACATTCACAACAGTAACTGTCGCCTTAGAGGCGCACACCGCTCCTACTCCTTATGATGCCTTAATTACCTTTTGTTCGTGACACGTACTCACTTGTAAACAACTGCACTACAAACATAATTAGCTACTTGTTTGCCTTCGTTAGCGCCGTAAAGTAAAAGACATACGACTCTAATGCGCTGTCTAACCGGGCTGCAGCAGTATGGTAACATCCAAAGCATTCCAAGCTTATTTTAGAGGAGTAGTGGAAATCGCTTTCGAGAATGTTGCCTTGAAAGTTGTTAGCTAATTATGATGATTGTTGCCGAAGAGTTAAAAAATGTAATCAAAGTCGGCGGAAGACAGTGATTGTTCTTGATAGTAGTAAATCAGCTGACACAGTGTGGTAACGAGAGAATGAATTGACAAAAGTAGTAAATTGTTCTCTCTTTCGCGTGCGCGGTGATTGACGAGCCTCGCTGCGCCACTTCGTCTTAATTCTGTTTTTGTGCGAGCTGTCTGCCATTACGTTTGTTTGTTTGTCGACGAACGCACTTTTTGTTTGTCACTTGTTTATTAAAGAAAATGTGTCACGTGACTGGTCTATTGCGGGATTCCGACTTCATTCCGTTAACTTGAATGTTTGTTAGTGGCGTCAATTTCTGATATTACTGCCACATTATTTCAAACTAAATAACACCGTATATTTGGTAGATTTATGCTTTAAACGTTGGTACTCAATTTCTAAAGATTTCGACATAGTCAGTGATCAGATATTGGACCGATGTCAGCTCAGTGTTTCACATTGCAGCTACAAAGGTATCACACCATATGTCAGGATATTTTCGAAATTACTGTAATTGGTTTGCGGCGGCGCTGGGAGTACTGCGCACAAGATAAATCTCGCTAAATGAACCGCCGGACACACGGCTAGCTCCATGGAAACGTCCTGCATTGCAGCCTGTACCACTATTGAACGATGTAGGTACCCATGAATTTATTGGAGTAGACGCACCTGTCCCGAATCCTATTCGTATCTATGAGTACCGAGTAGAATTATAGTTTGTCTTCTTGAGGCTCATCATTATTCTGGTCCTTATTTCCGCGGTCCTAAGTCTCTTTATTAATGATGTATGAATAACGTCTAAAGTGGCAGATAACAAAGTGATTTGATAGATAACATTATTTAATAGGCAATACTTTAAAACTCTTATTAATGAATGGGGAGAATAACATAGATTTATTTGGACAACACTCTCATTATCAAAGCATAGATATACGCCAATATTTACGAGCATAAACACGAGATCCGGCCGTCACCAGCGGTGCATGAGGACAGAGTACATGTATTACCTTGTCACGTTATTTATACAGTCCGCTAACTTTGTGTATGGCACAGACCACTCGTTGGTCAGGAGTAGAGGTAGCAATACCATTAGTGCTGGCATGTCCACGTTACTATCTATAACCAAACGGTCAGCAATAGTGCGGCTCGTGCGAGATAAAACGGAGTTGTTGTCCGGAACGCTAGTGCAGCGAAATGTGTTCTGTCATTTTAAATGAAACGGGAAATAGTCTACGGAACATGTATACTATACCACAACCATAACACATATATATGAAATGTTTATAAAGACTCTACTTACTTAAGCTCTTTATGACCTGTGAATAGCGCACAGTTCGCCATCTCCTTTATATGTAGTACCGTTATTCCACTTAAAAGTAGCTTTTGAACGACGCTAAAGTAACTTTTTATCATCATCCACACACGAGCGGTTTAATGGCGTAAAAATAAGAATACTTTATTATCGGCTCACTCGACCTTTTATTATGTCACGAAAACTTAGCCGCTCAACTCTTTTCGCTCGCTTTCGGGAATTTCATAAAAATCTCCCGTCAGCAGCGGATGTTGATAAATTGATTCATACTTATGTTGTATTGAACTCTCGTTAGCTGCGAGCTCCCGGAGGAGCAACAACACAGAACTTAACGTGTCCTGAGACGTCCGCGTCAACACGCTCAAAGTTTTAAATGTAAATCTGCTTTTAAATGCTGCTTTCACTCTGGCATTTTTTTCCCCAAGAGTAGCCTATTTTACTTTGTAATCATATAATGTTACGATGTGGACCGCAAGCAAATTTATTTATTTGAGCCTCTATGGCAAACGTACACAAAGGCATGATTTGTTTTGATAGCCTCCGAATAAAATTGAAATAATCAAATCTCATTGTCGTCCAAAGGTAATTTTGTTTATGATTCATTACGGTCCACACAAACCCTAAACCTTTATCATGTCTGGTTACTAGGTACATAAACTACGCAGAATATCATATTTATTTTAACCACAAGTGGTCTCGGATTATTTGGTCGGTTTTGTACGGGGTGATGAGGGTTTTTTGATGAGGGACGGCGCGCCGTGCGTTGCGCTGTATGTAATTCGTTTCGTAATCTGCCACAGCTTCCTAATGTCCTGGTATCTGATCATGTGACTGTAATGACTTAATAACACAATTAAATAATTAATGCGCCTTTGTGGAATTGTTATGAAAGGCATTTGTGCCGCTTTATATTAGGACACATTAGTTATGTTGTTATTGCTGCTTTTATTTTTGTTGCAATCGATTAACAATCTATTTATATGGTGGTTTTCAGCTACTTGTTCTTCAAGTATTTCTTAGAAATCCTTTTTGAACAAAAGGTGCATGTCATTATTTTTCATGTAGAGTTATACATACTTACTAGCTAGCTATAATTAATAGTGCGCTCAATCGAAGCACGTCACTTCTAGGCAAGTTCAGGCAGTTGGTGATATATTTCAGCGTTCAACTAACGTAATGAACTCAATTACATTGATAAGTTGCTGGAACTTTATTTTGTACTTTATCTTTATAAAAAATGGAGATTAATGCAAACTGGAAGGTAGTATTGATTAGCTCTAAGTATTTGGATAGAATATAAAGCAGCACTCGTCAATTCAAAATGGATTTCGAATTTTGCACAAGAACAACGCGTACACAAGATCTGTGCGTATTTAATTATATTCTTATACTACCAACGGCCCGCGACTTCGTCTGAGTCAAAGTTGATATATTATTCCACGGGGACCGTACATTTTTCCGGGATAAAAAATAGCCTATGTGCTATCCAGAGTATAAATCTATCTCCGTGCCAAGTTTCATCCACATCCGTTGAACCGTTTTTTCGTGATTAAGTTACAAACATCCATTCAAAGTTTCGCATTTATAATAGTAATAAGATTCTCTTCGGCAGCTCTTTAAGTCACATCACAGCCCAAACCCGTCTTTCTAAATGATCGATTCCCGGTTCATAAAACAACGTCGGCCATTATTTCAGCGTTCGGGTCTCAGTGGTCCCTCACTAATCATAGCACGTTAACTTTCAATCAATTCTTCCAGCAGACTCGCTCCGATAAATCCGGCGACTCATCATGACGCCGGCGCGGCTCCATGTGACAATTTATCGAGATATGTAAGCTAGGGATTAGTTAGCCCTCCCCCCCCTGCCCCGAGCGCCCGCGCCAGCACCCCCTCGCCTTCACAATAGCCTCTACAGACCTAGATAAAATCTTTATACATCGACATTTATAGCGTAATTGACAGAAAACTCCTTCAAAAATACAGCAGCAATTAAACTTGCTAGTAGATAAGTTTCGTAAAATAACAATGTTCTATTTTAATTTTTCCCTCAAACTTAAATGCTAGCGAATCGGCTTCTAGCGAAACGGCTTAACTGTTATACGTCTAGGTCATTCAAAATATTTTCCATTCTTAATCTATAATTCTAAATCTTATTGATTTCTAGTGTAGTTTCTAATTAATTTAATATTCAATGTTAGTAGGTATCTACCTACCACCACACACATTTATACCTATTCAACATCGATCTGAGTTTGTGAACGCAACTTTGGGATATATTCACAGAATGCAAACGGAGCCGAAATAGCCACGGATACAGTGCGAAATCGCTGGCTTACCCTATTACCAGTGCGCTTAGTCTGTGACAGTAGCGGCGCCCCAACTGGTGGTTTATGCTGGTATAATCCTTGACAACACGCCTCCAGTAATATTGATGAATGGTTGCTCTGATTGTGCGGAGTGCGCTACAACAATCGGCTAAAATGGTCCTTACAGAAGAATTTATTTGAAAAAGGTCCGATGTTTCTATTTCTCATTTCTGGACGAGACAAACAAACAAATGGATTTGTTAGTATTTAACAACCGCTGGTTTATCAGATTATCCAAATTATTTTACGATTACAATTCTTAATGACAACAAACTTGCCTTTTTTGTTACTTTACAAGTCAAAGTCAAATCATTTATTTCAATTAGACCATTAAAAGGCACTTTTGAACGTCATTTACAAGAGAAAAGAAAAATTATAATATTGAATCTAGTTGTCCATTCCAAAAGGTAGTTTCGTATGGAGAAGAGAACGCTGTTTACATGGAACGGAAAGATTATGATGTTATTACGAATTGGTAACCGCTGCGAGTGTAGATCTCACCTATTCGCTAACATACGACATCCTAACGCCACTTTACGTGAAATATGATAGCTTTGAAATAATTGAAGCTCGTATTCATTTCGTGTGACTCGTCTCCCGGCAGGCACTCCTCACGACCTCGACTCCATCTTCATGAGTACTGTCATTTGCGGTGACGGTCCTTTCTTTGATTTCATTTTATACAATAAATCTCATTTTCTCTTCTTTCGTGAGAGTATTCTTCATAAAGAATGGTGGATGTTATTAAGTTAATGTGGTTCTATTTGTTAATAAGTTTATCGCATTATTAGTCAAATTAATCATGATATTTACAAGGTTCATGATCATACTGTACAATACCGTGATGAATATTTAAATAAGTTAACTGAATTCTAATTTACAAACCAGGCGTAAAGAACCGGCTGAGAGGTATCAAAGGGGTTTGCATTTATTAAATAATAAATAAGCAAACGCCGTATCAAGTGCGCTGTTTACTGTTGCTTTGCATACATTATTAATTGTTTATTTAAAAACCCTAAGAATTAAATATTTACTTCATATTTTCTTAGAAAACGTATCTCGATTTAGGTCCCAAGTTTAGCTTCCCTAGAAACTGTAAGTTAACACCATGACTGATGAGTGTTTCAGGAACTATATAGACTATAATAACTATTTATCAAAAATTATACACTATCACGGCCGGATGGGGTCCGAATCAAAGAACTCCTCGAGCATCTGTGTCCTCATCATCAAATGCCCGACCTGCACAGAAAATGGTTATAATTTTGTGGATGTCAATGTTGTGAGAACGCTCACTTGTTTTGATATAATAAATTTAGCGATTAAGTGTAGACGTCTGGAGAAGCTTGGAGCTAAGCGGCCAAGTGAAGAGCCTCTCGGGCTGGGTGGAGCCCTAATTGGCCCGAGCGCTCGATGCGGCCCTTCACGTGAGTGCCACGAGCTCTCGTGTTTGATACACCCGCTTTATATCACCACCAGTAGTTCCATCCTCACTAACGAAGGCTCACAGTAGTTTCACGAGTGCCATTTGTGTCATGTCGGTGTGCGTTATAATGTTATAAATGTGAAGCGCTATTGTCATGGAGTGCTGTTCAGGCGTGAGATTGTGGGTAATTATATCCGTAGCCGTACTACTGATTGTTACAATATTCGGTCGTTGCACTGGTTCGAATGTTCGATTTTTGTCAATAACAGGATTGTTTGCATAATAAGTAAATACATTATGTGCGTTGTAATTCTGTGCTGCAATACAAGGCTTTTATAGATGCCGTTTGACCCAAACAATTAATTCTTTTGGCTTTACCTTAAATCAACTTCAATATATTCTCAAAAGTCACAAAGAAAAACAAATTGAAAACTGAATATGTCACTTCAGCAATTTCCTGCATCAAACTACTTTCTCTGTAAAAGAATCTCCTCCGCCTCTGGAGCGTAGGTAAAACCTCGTAATCAGCACATCCGCACGAGTGGGCCCCCTCGCAGCCCCATAAGCTTACATGTCGAACAAATCCTAGCCATTTAGATTATGCCTATTGTTATGGGGCCCGCGTTACGTCGATATGGCCGCCCTTATGTGTAACATTCCACTATTCTCCCTTAAGTTTGCGTGCGAATTAAACAGTAGGTCTCAAGACAAGTTACATCGTAACGTGACCGGGTCCAGCGAGCCCATCCGACCAACATCAGCGGATTGTTTCCGCATGAATATTTCATTACTAATGCTACCATTCCCTGTACCTGTGCGTTTTACGACAAATTAAAGCGATCTTTTTGACGTACCGCCGCATACATTGTGCTTCTTTAGTTTTCTGGTTGTGACTGCATGGCATCCTTCATTATCATGTGAGTTATTGGGTTTATTTAATGTTTAATCCAACGAGATATATTCATTTAGTTGATTAATTAAATAAACATCGCGCATGTTACTTTTGGCTCAGTTTGCGAGGTAACCCTTGGCTGTGACAAACTTGGTTAGTATCCGTATCTCTGTCGCTCGATCCGCATGAGAAGCATGGTAACTGTATCTGCGGTGGAATTAACTCGCGTACATTAGCTAGAGAACGTCTCTGCTACAGATGGCAGCGGTTTACCCAATTTCGAACTCCGCCTTACAGTTGTAGCCAAGTCCCTTTCAACTGACGATCCACTTGGCAAAGTTTTAGAACTTTTTGTGCTCATGAGTCATTCATGGTCGTATCTCTGGTTTTAAAGAAATGTGCCATTGCGCTCACGTTGTAGACTTCACAACCTCAGTCGTCTGTCGATTAGTCCAGTCCGATTCCAAACACTCGATAATCTCCTTAAACATCTAAGTTGTAATATACTCTCTGAGTCCATTGGCAACCAAAACAGCATATAAATGAATATTAGATAGCTACGCACGTACATGTTGTTTGTCCACTCGCAAAAAAGAGGAAGATTTTAATGAAGCCATTTCTTTTCTCTGTTTCCATCGACAAAATGGCGCTCGTTTGCCGCCAGTAATTGCTTCGTTACGTTTTTCGGCTGTTTGTTTTTCGAAACGTCTTTTAGTTTAATTGTGCTTTGCTGCTCCAACTAGGTCGTGTTGGTTTACTGTTATTGCACCCCTAATGCCGATGCTTCTCACTAAGTTGTGGATGCTGTGGCCCTCGCCGCTACCGGCATTTTGTAATGCGAGTCTCCTTTCGTTGTGTTGTCCTGGTGAGCTGTTATTAGATCATCCGTAATACTGGGAAACAGCTGGTTAATAAACTTCTGATATAATAAGCTGTCTCGTCGTAGTACTAGTTATGGCTACAGGGATATTAATACCGAAGTAGTTATATGTAATGTTTCATCGTGTATGTACAACCTCTTTAAATGTTCTACCTTCACGACTGTATCGCTTTAAGGGGTAGGTAGCAGTATTCATTTAACGAGCACAAATACTAAGGTTTAAACAATAATTTCAATAAAACGACAGGGTTTCCGGTGAATCGAACTAAAATCCCGCTCCCAGCGCTGAACCAGCGCGGTATCCGTTCAAACTTTATTTAAAAACAAAACATTTTATTTAATTACGAAACAGTATATTTTCAAACGACCTCCTTCCGTAGGGTAGAACGGGATTTTATAAAAAAAAATCTTGTATTATTAGATTAAGCGCTGTTACTTTAAAAGCTCGCAGTCATTTACTTGATTGTGTTTTAATTTAATCTGGAAGCGTTCCGAGGTCGGTGACGTCACTCAACTTTTGTTACAATTATGATGTAAGAGTGCGTGGTAACATTAATTTATTTGACGGGCTTCATTACGCTGTAATGACAGACCACTGCGCCGCGATCACTCGAGCGGCTGTTATAACACTCTACATTTAAATAATTTACTCTCCAATGTGACAATAACACAATTTTGCGTTTGGATACTAAATAATGATTAAATTGATATAAATACACGTAGTACCGCATAGACACAACTATAGACGAACTGAGGAAGAAGTACCTATCTGTAACCAATCCATAACGTATGTTTAAGAGTACATATTCCGTATAGAAAGCACAATAAGATAAACCAGAATATTTCCGTCCCCACATTCAACCGTCCCAGATCTAACTAGATTCATTTAATTGAGTGCAGAACATGTCCTTTATCTCGGCACACGTCGGGACGTGTACAATCTGGCGGCTGCGGCGAGCGGTGCGGCGTCCGCGGACAAAGACACGCAGGCGGATGGGATCCAATGTAATTATGCATAAGGACACCATCCCGGACTCCGGACCATCCATGCGGGATTAATGGATCACTCTTTAATGTATCCAACTGCTCACCGGGACCTCGCGTGTCTCTCGTAACACTTACACTTGTCATATTTAATTTGTTCTCAATTTTACAACTCGGTAATTCAGAAGGGTTGATCGACCTACTTGTTGACCGATCTACTTTTGATACCAAGTCTCTCTCGACAAAGTCTTTGACGTTTAAATCGGAATTAATCAAAGAAGATGGCATAGTGGGCGTGTTTCCCTTTCTCTTTTACTAGTAAACCAAGAATTTATTTATGTGTTGAGTTTTTTTAATTTAATTAGCAAGCGGCCTCTTGCAGTAAATAATCTCGTTGAAAAGCGCCGGGAAATTGTGCGAAGCGAAGCAAAAAGCTTTTTGAATGTAATCCCCTTAAAACAAGCCTATTTGCTTGTGCCGTCTTTTTACAACACAGTAATTATCTATGCACAGATAATAATCCGTGAAAGGGTGTTAAAAATGTTTTCACAAAATATCATGACTAGAGGGAAGAGCTTGAAAAACGTGAAAATGTTCTAAGTAGGATCAACATACCAACAACAACATTCTAATTAAACTTCTACATAGTGAATGTTGACTAAATATAGTTCGTATGTACCTCTTAATGTAACGGTTATCCCTTCTCAACAGTGATTCGATATGTCGACATATTGGTGAGGCTTAAGACTGAATCGGAATAATCGATCGTCATTACATTACGGAGCAATATCCGTAACGAGGGACGAGACAAAAAAGGGCCGCTTCGAGACCTCCGCGCGGCCCCAGGCTTATCATGACATCTGAGCAACCGGCGACGAGTCTTCAATTCTAATTTAGAGAGTCCACTGTATTTTTTATAAATGAGTAAGGTATATGTTTATATTGGTCCAGGCAGCGGCTTTCTCATTGATAACAAAGGTCGTCGTACTCCTTTAACATTGTGGAAGCAATCGTAAAATTGTATTACTTTTATGGCGTCGCGTCGTAGAACCTAACGACTGTAGCATTAATTCGAATCGTCTGAATCCGTTTTGAGCAATAACAACAAAAGATTTCTTCACAACTTCAGTCTGACGTAAGTTTAATCAAACGCTCCGCTCCTTTTACATTTTCTCGTTTCCAGAATCCGAAAAGCGTTCACTAAAAGGAGTATCAAACGTATATTCGGATATTTGGTAGCTATTTGGTCGGTGTCGCTAGCACTCGAGCTGGCTTAGCGCGCGCTGCGGCACCCGCCGGATTATCTCAGTAATGTGTTTTCAAGAGGACCTCCTCGTCCTGCTATGAACACTAATCATTGAACACAATTCTTGCTTAGTTTATGCGATTCCGAAATATGAATTTGTGATGAAAAATGTTTGAGTTAGCGAGTGAGTTTTTTAGATTTTTATTAGGTCCTGCATCGAGCAGTATTTTCAAATTTTCTCCGTGAAAAATCACGAACAAAATGTACTTTGTACAGAGCTGTATATAGAACTGGCCCAAAATTGGTAAAATTCCACAAACTTTAAACAAAAGGAAGAGAATCCTTGTCGGATTGCATTGTTTACACATTTTCCCCATTTTGTTCGATGCGGTAAAGCGACGTTAAATATTTTTCCACAGAATTTGGCCACGTTCATTGTTTCAGCCCGTAATGCATACAGAGGTATTACCACCGGAAGCGTTTCGGTTCATGAAAGAAAAATAATACAAAAACAACAAACAAATTCAAGCCTTTACTTTTATATTTCGCTTTTTTAATATCATCACGTTCGCCGCTACGTATTTTGTATATTTGCTCACGGGCTCATGTTTCGCTCGCAGCGCGCCACGCGACGAGTTCCAAACACCTATTTTTTGGTTTGTTCGTTTTTCACACAGCTAATTTTTGCGTGGAACCGAACGTGACATACATATTAATAGAATATCAACGCTTGCTACGTTATCCTGGTGTGATCACATGCGGATCAGGGAAATTTTAAATTGTTACAAATAATCCAGTCGCAACTTTTCCTGCACACAACGTGACAAACAATAATTAAAGGTATTTTAAAAGTAAAGCCGTTGCCTTGTACTAATTTATTGAGTTTAATCTTCGTGTCAGTCATGTTGAGTGATTTAATTGTCATTCATCTAATTAGATACGCGACACGACACCTGAGATCTGCAAGGGAGATACTGCAATATCTTAAACTTATTTGTAAATTGTAAAACTTTGTCCAAGTGGGTCGTTGGGGGCGCAATGCTCCATGAAGTGTCGTTCATCGTAGCAGTAACGACGCTCTCACGGCGCCCTCCACACGCTTTACTAACTAGCTTGATATTTGATAAGCTTTTTAATATAAAACTTTTTAATAGAATTCTGATGAACATTGTTCGTGTCGCAATGTAACGGTTCTTCTTTTTCACAGATATTCTAAAGGATTTTCATATCAAACGCGTACACTGCTATGGAAACAAAACTCTAATTTTATTCTTTAATTTTCGGCTGCCACAAAGAGGGGTGCGTACAAATAATACATTTTCCCTGTTTTTTTACATTGGAGCAATATAAAGTCATGCCAAAAATGGTCTGAACGTCGGGGACAAATTAAATTAGCATGAAAAGGAGTCGCCAACAAACGAGCTTGTGTATTTTGTGTATAACTGTACAAGTACGGCTACGGAGCGACTCGACCGACACTTAATTTCATTTAGCGGCAGAATTATGCGCCGACAAGAAGGGGCCGAGCAGGCAGACATCTTTCTACATAATTACATTAATCCCAGAATTATTTCATACATGAAACAAAGTCACTTGTTGATAAAGAGTCGCCACCGGTACCTAATCTTAAACTATTTTGTGATCTCCAAGTGAACGAAACTAACATTGATAATTCAAAAGAAAACAAATAAGTCAGAAAACTTTCAAATGAAGCGTGGAACTGACTCGCCGTTCAAAAGTTCCGACTTCGACGGAAAGTATCGTTCGTTAGCGGAGAGAAAAGATTGATGTTGTAAAAAAAGTGAAGCAATAAATGGGAGGTAACGTAAATAAATATATCAACGTATTGATAGAACGTAGACAACTGTCGTCGAGGAAATTGTTTTCAATCTCGTCGGCGGCGGCGGCTGGCGGCGCGTGCGTCCGTGCCGGATGCCTGCCTTCCGCAAATAAAATACACCACGACAAGTGGCTGATATCTAAACTGTCGCTTTGTACACACACACCTAATATTTCCTGTACCTATATTCTCTACCCCGTTTAGTGCAGTTTTATCAAAACATTTTCCATTTGTTTTTCCAGACGTCGAATTGTTTAGTTTGCGTATTCGCTGCGCGGAATAACCGCTTCTAGCTTTGTTATTTCTTTTTTTTTTCAACCCAATTACCCCTCTGCGAAATATAATCAAAACAAACACTCCCAATGTAGAGCGAATGAATTACTGCGATAACACTCGACTCGAGATAACACAAAATTAAACCCTCTTCACACACCAGAGATTCCATAGACGCGAAAAAACTTCTCGCCTCATAACGTGAGGAGTTTTCGCGAAATTTCACCAAAATTCGTGGAATTATTCACATCTGCACGCGGCGTTCGCGCACCGCGGCCGAAAGTTAGATGAGTTTTGTCGTGATACGACGCCGACTGAATAATTGGAAACAGAAGCGCGGGAACCTGTTTGTTTTATTCGCGGCCCTACACTACCGCCTACCGGGCGCGTTTACTCATCTGTACTTTACCGTGTGTGGTTATTTGCTAATGCTTGTTCATAATATCACTACTAAATCATGTCCGCAAGTTTTTTGAGCTAACCTGTACAACTACTTATCACGATCTCATGTACTAGAAGCTATTAGAGTAGAATTAACATTAGTGTAATTTAACATGATTGTGTGTACCAGGAAATCAGGCGCGCAGCAGAGATTGCTCGCAATTTAGCAGCGGGCACGTCGTCAACCCTCGTCACGCCGCATGACGCCTCGCGCGGACCTCGCGTCTTGTGGCCTTCTCGACACAGCGCTTTATAAGTGACACAAAAACACCGAAAAGAGTTTTCTACGTCGCTGACGAGTATTTCACACACAATATTATGATAAATGAACGTCTATTGAGAACACATAAACGTAAATAATTATACCTACCTATGATTACTTTGCTGTAGACGGCGACGAATCTAGAAACTAAGGTAATTACAAGAATAACAACGCTACGTCTCAAAATCCTTTTTATGACCAACTTCTCTACGTGAATGGTAAAGTTTATCAGCACCTTTAGGGTCGTTTTTTGACAGTCCGTCTGTCAAGATTACATATTGAAACTAGGTTTTATTCCACAACGTTTTTATGCGAGGAACGCGGCCCTCATTATACAAAGGTTATTAATAAGAGTCTGTAAAGAATGCCTTTTTTTTACGATCTTTAAATTAATAAGTCGGCAGTTTACAGCTCGTCTTAATGCTCCTGTTTCATTTTCGTTGCCGCCCCCGGCCTGTTTACAACGTTTTTATGACAGTGACTATATTGCACTCCAGGATCAGTGTCATTTAGAGCGTTCCTTCAATTTTCTATTTAACAAGGCGACGTCAGCAGGGTTTTATTTCAGCGTCGGTGACCCCGCGCCTATAAAAACATTTTATTCCTTTGTTGTCGAAGTAACTATGTTTGAATATTTTAGCCAAATGTATTTTTACTTTTGTTCTCGTTAGATCCCCCAGCGCCCACAATAGAACGTTTTCCATACCTAAGAAGTTTCATTGCTTACGCAAACTTTACTGTGCTAGACAAAATAGTATAACTCATAGAAACTCATTTCAGTTCACTGCAGTTACCTCAACAAAGAATTTTTAATTAAGTTTCGTAACAATATAAAAGGAGAAACTATGAAAGAGCAATTTTTTGTGAAAAGAAAAAAGAAAGTCGCATTCCTGGGACAGTTTTGTGCAGTCCAGCGGCGCACATGCCGCGCCCGGCGCCTGCACTGCGGTATTGTTACGTGATGCTGTCGCCCTGGTACCAATACATCCGAAACATTTTATGATTCACTTGCTGTGTATATTATTTTATTTAATGCTCTTTTCATATCTGGAAAACTGGCAAATAAAAAACTCCCTTTTAATTTTTTTCTAAAAACCTATGAGAAATAACATATTTATAAGTGCAACTTGTTTGCAATGGACTGAAAGACAAAGATTTTCTAAAGCATTCGTTAAGTATGAACTAACTCAGTAATTTCTACTAATATCAATCGCGTAGTTTGAAAGAGGTAGCTAACTTACCTCTTCTGATTTCAACTAAGAAAGAAATGTATTGATTTCAATTTTGTTTATTTTCAGGTAAGCACTAGACATCGTATGAAAGATGAAATCCACATAGAAGATACTACCTATCCTAAGGATTACGGTTTTAGGTAAAAAAACCAACAGGAAATGCCGGAAATGGGTATATTTTGTTTCTATTTTAATGTTGCACTAAATTATTGTATTAAAGTCAAAAATATGCAATAAAAGTACTAGGACACCATAGCCGTACGGAGATGCATTCGCAATTTCGCAAGGGCTCCCAATCCGCACCCTCTGCCTTGTATCGCCCGAGGGGCGAGAGGAGCGAAATAGGGACGACGTGTGGTGTAATGGCCGCGTGATTGAATTGCCGTATCTTCACCGCTTCAGCGCTTCACCGCCCCTGGTATCTATCGAGTTAATTTAACGGGCACGCGTTAACGATATCCACTTTTATTATATTTACGTGGGATGAGATGTATGTACATAGGATGAGAGATTTAAATTAAATCGCTTTTCATATAAAAGCTTTTAGAAATTCGAAGGTACCTAAGTTTAACAGAATATGTTATTTTCCATCACTAAACGTTTTATAAAATACAAACCTAGTCTAGTCCTATTTTGCTCAATAAGTAGTTAACACTGGATCCGTAATTCAAAATTTTGTGTTTTGTATTTTAAAATCTGTAGTAATATAGGTATACTCATTAACCACAAGGCTATATACCTAAGTGTCCTTATAATAATCACGATGTCACCGCGTTTAACTACTTATTGACCAAAGTATGAGTAACAGTGGCGACGTTTGTCTGGAACTCATTGGCGGAAAGAGTAAATTGTGTTATTTTAAATTAAAAGTGATGCAGTTTTACCCTGATTAATTTATTGAGAAAATTAGCATACGGCTTAATTTCATTAAAATAAAATGTGCGAACATGAATACGCTCAGTAATAAAACTCACAAGCAATCATTGCGTTATTGCTGTATTTATTTATGTATATGTTTGATCAATCCATTCCAGTGGCCGTGCCATATATCTTCACAATAAAAATGTAATAAAATAAAGGCGCGGTCCACAGACATATTAATCCGGACAATGAATGGTGGCTACGATTTGTCCGGACCGGACGGACGCGTGCCGATGAAATATAACCTCTCGTAAAAGCTGCGCCTAAAAATTTGCTCGATTGTTATCAAGTAGAGAAATGACGTAATTACCTGTCAGACGAGATCCACGCAAATAATCGCCAAGATTACAAACGGAATTAGAATTTGAAGGAGCCATTCAGGTTTTTGTTACGTGTTCGTATTTATTTTATGAGGAACAGAGACGAGGTAAATATAAAGTCTGCTTTGAGCATACACATACAGTCAAGTAACACCAAATAAGACTTAACTAAATGCCGCGAGATATTTTTATACAAAATGCTTATTTCCGGACTTCCTGAAAATTGCAAAGAACATTTCCCGCAAGCGAGACACGATTTTTTTTATGGCGACCCTTTGTGAAGAGGCTAGCTTGCACACAGCGCAGGGCGCCGCTACGTACGGCGACACGTAACGCACAGCTCAGACAAACACATTGAACCCAGTAAGTATTGCCCGGTCGGTTAAGTTGGAAATCATTAAAATTCAGCCCCCAGCGTGCGCACACACGTGATATCGTGCGCGGCGCACGACGTGATCTACAAGCCGCTACAATTATCTTATTTAAATCAACAATTTTCGTAAATTATGTAGGGCGGTATGATTTAACGTTTATACCTTTTTAGTGACATTTTTACTAGTTTTAACGGACTTATTTAAAAAAATAATGAAATGATATGCGATGAACTAAATTAAAACTTAGTGACAAGATGGCGGAATTCAACAAAACTTAACAGTTTTGTTGAATTCAATACAAAGTCAATACACACAGAGCTGCGGTTTTATTGATTAATTGATAATGAACTAAAATTCTATAAATATAAAGCTGAACATTCTTGCACACAATTTTAAACTCTATTTATAAAAGTTCCGACTTTGGTAAATTGAGCCCTGATGTGATTAAGTTCCGTTTCAGTTTTTTTACCCTTTGATAAACGACTCTGTTTGGAATTAAACAATAAGACTGTGAGGCTTCTTACATACAATTTATCAGCAATCCGCTTTGAGCCGGCTCCGCGGGCCGAGCGCGGGGCTCTGGTCGCGGCTGTCCGCAAACACCCCAAACTCCCATTTAAATCGGGCAAGTATTTTATCAGAGTCAGAGACAGGGTGCCGTGGGTGGCCAGTTCATTAAGAAAACAAAGGGTTCCCCTCGGCCGGGTGGCGCTGGTGGCTGTCGCGTCGCGGACCAATGACAAACCTTCCTCACTCAGATACGGACACTAAATCGGCGGATGCTTCAAACGGAAATAAAGCTAAACAACATGCTGCAGTGCCGGACTGCTTATCACAGAATACATCTATAATTTATCTGTAAAATTCTTGTCTCATATCTTTGTCAGCTCAACTGATTCGAGCACGAGTATAATTTAGTTTAGTGTTCACTCCGTAACGAATGTTTCTCGAGCGCTGTACGTTAGCCGCGCGGCGCTCTGGCCCCACTCTGGCGACTGGCGACTCCTGCTATCTCATTATTTATTGGAGAATATCTGATTGAATTTCGAGACGAAATACGGGTCTATCTGGTACATATAACCCATAATTTACGAGACAAATTCGGTATTCACTGATGCCTTGCTGTGCGAGTAAATAGCATCAAAAGTAACTTCGTTTAGTAAAATGTGAATAACAACATCAAATAATATGCAAAAAACATACGGATTACCGGATTCAGAGGTAGAGGGACCCTGACAGTTACGAACGTAAAGAGTGATGACCTACACCAAACATAATAATTAAAAGTAATCTTTAGTTAATAATCAATGCAAAGGGATTTAGTAGACACGTATTTGACAAAAATAAATCATATTTATTTGTTACTTACTGGCTGCTGAAACATAGTAACACGCGTAATTGTACTGACGCGTAACTAATTCACAACCCTTCCAGCTACAGGCACGTACGAACGCAATCGTTTAGCGCGCCCGGTCGGTCGACTCCGATCGTAACATCGATCATAGCCATCGACCGTCCAGTCTGATCGACTGGGGCCAATCGATCGGAAAGGCCCACATAAAACGCAGTCTATGTTAACTCTCCGGCTGAAATACACGGTACTTGTTAAATGTACTGTAACATAGCGCTTCCTACCCCCGGGGTAAACAGGAAGACTGCTTGATGAAGTGGTGGGTACAGGATGTTTTGTAACGCGGCCAACGATTAACTCGCATGCTCTCTGTTGAAGCACGAAGTGAACGATAGAACAACTTATCAATTTAATTCTTAATTTACTTTAGTGAAATCAATTAATAATTGGTATGTTTTCAAATCATTATAGACTATATAAATATCTATATCTGACTATATAAAAGATGCGTGACAATGTGTTCAGAATTAATCACGTATGGTTTGTAGCAATTGTTAATAATGAAGCTGGTTCAATGTATGTGAGTATGTGTGCATTCAAACGAACTAACTCGCACTAAATATTGAACCGCTCACGGGCTCGCAATTAGCGCACGTATCGAATATATGCATGTTTGTAATTAGAAGCGCGCATCGTCGGACAAACAATGCGATGATCGGCCGCAGGCGCTGCACCCACGTAAATACATTACAATGGTGGTCAGTGAACATAATGATGTATCGACACATATTTACGAGTTTTCAGCTGACCGGAGCTGTTTACATTTATAAACCAAACTAGCACTCTTCCCGCGACTTCGATCGCGTGAATTGTTAATAAAATATAATATAGCCAATGTCACCCGGGGATAGTCTAGCTTCCCAACAGTGAAAGAATTTTTCAAATCGGTTCTGTAGTTTCGGAGCCTATTTAAATGTAAACAAACAAACAACCAAATCTTTCCTCTTGATAATATTAGTATAGACACTAAAATCCTTTATATCAAATAAGTCATCTAGACTTATTTGATATAAAGGATTTTAGTGTCATGAGTGCAATAATTATACACGGAGAGATTCCTAAGTAACAGTATAAAGTTAATTATTTATTTCAACATTTGAAAGTCATTTAAAAGAGAAAATTTAATAAATCCTATTCGGTTAAGAGATTATTAATGTTAAGGTAACTGCCGGTAGAATGGGCCGACTTGCAGTGGTACCTATGTAGGAAAGTAATGTCTGTATATAATTACCATTTCACTACTTCATTTACATTTTGAGCTTCGGGTAACATTAAGATGTTTCCTTTGCAAGTTTATTACAATTATAATGTGTTCAGGATAAAGTGAAATCTTCTTCGACGTTAAATATACTAAGCGCCACAAAGCACTTTAGTTCCACATACTTGCACAGATCAGATTGTATGTTGTATTCCGACACGAGTCAGATCTATTTTATGTAATCCGCGTAACCTCGCGGCTGGAAGGGTAACGTAAATCAATTTGAGTAGCTCGAGGTCCTAAATTCGATTCCCGGTAAAGGCGTCGGATCCGCTCTCTTTCGGAAACCTCGGTTAAACACCAATCGACACTGACGCAAACTCGATAAGTTTGTCGAGATAATTGCGTATTTTCAAAAGTTTACGGGAATCGGTACTAATCGTAAATTTTATAAAATCCACCACGTTGGGTTTAGTGCGTGTATGTACGCTGTTTCTCCCTGTACTGTGAATCAAATACATTAATTTAGAACAATACAGTAAACTTTTTTATCGATCTTGCAATGTTGATTTAGGAGCTTTTGCTCGTAATAAAACAATTGTTACTGAATCAAGCTCAAATGAGAACCAAAGCAAACTTGGGATCTCCCTGGGGTGCGTATCAACCCATTGTACCAGGCTCTCAACAACTTGAAGGAGTTCAACAAAGGGCAACAAGTTACTATACAACTCTCACATGCCATACAAAAGGCTGAAATCCCTTTTTGAAATGAGTCGAACACTCAGCACCACCCTCGTTTTTCTATAACATTTGTCTGAAAAAAAAACAAAGGAGGACGTATTTTTAACTTATCTAATATAAAAACGACTAATACCACCGCCTCATTTAAAATGTTAATACGGCACATAAAAATGAAAGCTTATTTTATGTAAGAACGTTCTCTAACGAATAAAATACACAGTAATGAATAATTTTATTATTTCACTGTCGTTTCTGAGGGGCTGCGAGCCGACGGATTCCCATCGGGAGCCAGTGGCTCGTGGCTAATTTGTGAGCAATCGGAGGAGGGACGCTGGGGCTGCAGGGAAGTGCGCGCGGGGAGGGGCTGGTGAGGCAGCACCTGACTTAATACATCTCCGATGATGACAAGTATACACATATACGTGGGAACGTGTCGCGATCTAAAAGGAAATTTATTAATATCAATGGAGACAGACCCTTTTGTTCACTATGGAAAGTATTTTATATACGGGCCAAACGAATATTGACATGTTTGTGTGTTTATTTTCATCGGTTATTTACTGTGTGTAAATAGATTTAGGTAAATATAGCAGTTACGTTTGTAGGCTTGTGAACACGTGTGATTACCGACACGTATGACGGAGAAATCGTTTGATTTGGATTTGTACATGTATTTTATATGATTGATTACAATTTTTATTGGCGTTTTATTTGCTCAGCAGTGCTCGTAACAAGTTATAGAATAAACATCAATGCCGTCGACGCACACTTAATGTGCCACAAAACACGTGAAGTCAACTGCAGCAGCGTTGAGCACCTCGTAGTGATATTCACAACTGTAAGCAGGCGCAAGCTTTGTTGTGAGATCCGAACATTGTTTGAGATACAAACTTACTGTGTTCAGCATTTTCACAGTTTTCCAGCGGCCATTGTACTCGACTGTGCCGAGTACTGTCAGATAAGTCAGATAACAATGTGCAGCAAGTCTATCGCAGTGCAAACTTGGGCGGGCGAAGTTAACGGTAACTTTGCGAAAAACGGCCGGCTATCGAAATCAACTTCGAATACAGAGATTTCCGTGTGCATTGAAGTTAGTTTTACGTTAACTTTTGAAGAAGAACTTTAAGTTTAAACATGTTAAAAAAAACGTTGGGTACTACAGCAATGTCACGGTATTCAAAGAAAAAACTAATAGCATTGACAACGAAGCCAACTTAAAAATATCTAACTAAAAAACTTTGTACCTGGACTCATATAGCTTCTTCGTTTTTATCGTGTGAACAGCCTCAAGGGCCTGTAACATGGTTCGAGTGGAACAGTATTTCCAGGTCTCCTCACGATGTTTTTCCTTCACCGATGTCAGTGATATCCAAGAAAAACTTTAGACAGTACATAATTATGAATTGAAAAGGTCACATACTCACTCTTATAGCTAAGACAAATAAAATCAAGCTACCTAAAACCTTACGTCCGTACTGTACGTAGGTAATCGTAGCCATGAGCTACGCCGTAGTCCGACGCGTAGCGTGATATTTTGTGCGCTACGCGAGTTTGCAGTTAACTGAAACTACTACATTAATTTTGAATTCCTTATCCTAACTTTGTTTTGTTTCAGAGTCCTTTTAAAAACATTCAGTTTCTTATCTTAGATCCTAATCTGACAAAAAATCTCCTCTACCTGACAAGTTTTTGATATTCTTTGTCGCTTAGATGAGATTGCGACTAGGTTGTGAACGTTCATAATTAGGAATCGGTCTTCATAATATAAAGTTCAGTATCAGTTGCTCACTTATTTCATAATGTGTAGGAATTATCATGAAACAATGAACTTTAAGCACAAATTAGACAAACACTTCCATTATTTCAATAATTAAAACAAGACATCGTTTTTAAACCAATTTATAAAAAGGATTCTAGAATCCTGCACGTCTGGTAAAACATATACCATAATAAGATCACCCACATGCAATACCAACCTATTAAATATTTAATATAGCGCTCGTACATAAACAGCATCCCTACACTGAATGTGCATCTTAACAGCCGTCTGTGACCAACAAGTTCGGTGATACTCATTGTCCCCGTGCAACGGGAGCATAGCAACTGTTGCTAGCTTGTCTATTTGTTTGGAAACAATTTGTTCCCACTTCCACCAGTTCCCTACACACGGCGTTAACGACAGCTGATTGACTTTGACAAGCGTTCTGTTAAGTGCTTCTTACTTTCCCCGTTTACATTATGCTCTCCGGAGGAGAACCTGGCGCAAAAATACTTTAATCTTACTATTGTTTCCAGCTATACACGACGACAAGCACTGAGCAGGCTCTCTGAACCAGGAACAAAAATTATCTCAAACACATTTTCAATCACGTACCATTGTGTACATAATTTAGCTGTTCGGGTGAGCATTATGTAAACAATCTATTTTGAGACGAGTGTAGCTCCAGGAATCATGATTTTAGAGCACTCATTGATCTAAATCATGTTTAAATACGTTTCCCTGGTAGTACCTCGCTGGTTTATTCTGTTGTTGTCAGTTTGACCAACAATATTTCCCTTATAGACAAGCAGCGTCTCATCTGTATTCTGAACTGAACTTTCGTCCAACCGGTTCAAATGCTAATCAAATTCTTGTTTTTGTTCGACCGACCTATTGCTTAATTTAGCGATCCGCCGTCCTATGTAAACTTGTACCTACTAGGTAAATGTGTTTGCTACGGTCTCATGGGAGCCTGGTGTGTGAGAGGAAGCGCCTTGTAAAATGTACGCACGTGTGACTTCGAAAACACAGCGTAATTGCGTATTTTATATATAAGTACCAAGAATTAAAATCTGTAAAACATTAACGTAAACAAATAAATACTCTTGACGAAATTGATTGCTTAATTTTCCACATGTATGTTTTGTAGAATTGAATCATTGTTATTTTAACAGAAATAACCAATATTTGTTTAGTTACAGCCAAACATCCTTATTGTTTAAATATACCTATAATACATTCTTATAAAAGATCCGTGTAGCCTACACAGCTGTGAGTTTAGAAAACTGTCCGTTACATTGTGTCCGAGACACGTGAGCTCTACACTTAAGAAGAACATTAATTTGAAATTAGCCGCAGCCGCGGCAGCGCTTGTGAGGTACAATAGTCCCGAATACAATGGAGTAATGCTCACATTAGCGACGATTTTGGAATTCGCATCTCATAAATTGCAAATGTCTGTACTTTAAATTTACGATAATGTGAATTGTTGCGAAGGAAGTTGCGATTGTCGTATCGTAAGTGGATCGCGTTCGTAACGAGACGGCCGAGATAAAGGGAATATCATGGCGTAATAAACGCGAGGCGATATCGCTGCGGAGCGCGATACCGGCCCAGCGCTTGGCTGTAAGCGGTCCCGCGGCGGAGGCAGACTTACATAGTTTTACGGAATGATTCGCTCGGCTCGCGTTTGACTACAATGTCTATTTTACAGATACAATTTATCGTTACTTTATGGGTATACGTTTACGTTACATTCGTTTCAATCCACCCGGTGTGGCTGCCGGAGGACGTGATTGAACGCTGTATTAAACAAGAAAATCTTAAATATAGGTACCTACAAGTTTGTACAATATAAATCTTCTAAATGGAGAGCCAGTCGAATGGAATGTATTTCAGATAAACTTTTTTTATAAAAAGAGCCCCGTTGGCTGCTTTTTGTTTTTATTCGTCGGAGCTTGTTAGCAGGATATTCAAATCGTTGCCAATCAGCGGAAATTAATTGGTTTCTTGTTTCAATAACGTGATTTTTCCCATCGTTATAAAAATGATGATTGCGTGAAACAACCTTATCTCAATATTTACAATGTAATTGTGTAAAACGAGCTGACAAATTATGATCTCGACTCAATAATTACGTTGTCCGAAAATGTATTCAAACATTGTTTCCTGTAAAATATTTTTTGTAAACACAATTGTGTAAATAATTATGTCGAAGTGAAACACAAAGCGCTCGTAAGTATTACTTGATGATATAATCCACTTGGCGGATGCTGTAATCAGATAATGCGAACTGTCAGTTTGTATGTTACAATGTATTGTGCTTCAGAAATTTATACGAGTATTACAATAGACATATTTAAAGCTTTTAACATTGTTAATACTTTAAAAGGCGCTCGACATTGCTTTTGTTCCATTTTCCATTTTTCAGTTGCTATTATGAACATTTAATAACTGTTAAGTAACGTAAATTACGATAAAGGGAGCGATGTTTGTTGTAAGTAGTGGAGGCGTGAATGTATGATAAATCGTACCGAAACAACCGTGTCCGGTGAGGACCTGCGTCAGGCGGAAGGTGAGGACGCCGTAGTGCCTCTCCAGCCACTCCTCAAAGAGGGGTCTTACCGCCGCGATCGCGGCGCGCCCGTACTTGGTTGCGACAGTCGCATCTTCCATGCCGCCATGAGATCGCACCGGAGCTCAATCCGCAGTGCCGCGGCAGCGGGGTTTTGCCCCGGCGGCGACACGAGTGGCGTTCACACAATTTCTTCCGTCGGTATCTCGACCAGCAAAATCAAATATGTGAAAAGTAATATACCTACTTACACTTTGCCCGCGACCTTTATTTATTATTCATTTAGTTTCGGATTCGTGTCATTTTATAAGTTGATTACCTCAATAAATAACATAATCAAACTCCCCCTTTAATTTAGAGCAGAATTTTCAAAAATCCTTTCTTATTGCTAGTCCTAATTCCAGCCGCTTCGGCGGTACGCTTGATCTGTTCTTGTTCAATATATTAAAAAGTTTTTTTTAAGTGCACAAATAAATGTTAGTTTTTTAACAATAAATAATTCAATGAAATATGATATTTACTTAAACTGTAAAAAACTCATTGCTGAGATTTAAAAATAAACTTTTTATTGCCGTGTTAGGACCTACACGAGCAAGGTGATGAAAATATTATTTTCTATTTTTAATATACCTAAGAAGTGGTCTGAAATTTTTAGAAAAGAAAGAAAGAAAGGTTTTGAAATACGAATAAACCAATCTACCAGCTTTTCCTCGTAGCATTCCAACAATACAGTATGAAGTGAATTCCGCGCGAAGAATAATGCTAAATTGAGAGCCGGTCCGCGGCAAATATCGTCATATTCTTCAAAGTCGTTTAGCGGTCGTCATCCGTATCGACGTGTCGTTCCATTCGATATCAGATCCCGGGAATTGCATTCGCTGGCTCGTGAAATGGTTCCCAGTGGGCGCGCGACGTGGAGCCTGCCGCGCGGGGCCGCAGCAACTTCTCGCGACATCGATGCAACATAGCCATGCAACACTATATTGCATTCCAAATAAATTGTTAACTGCAACCCGCATGTCAAATCGTATCGAGTTCAAACTATTTCTGTGTAAGCATGGAGTTTGTAGCTGTAATGTTGGAACGTCGTATCTGTCGACTATATTACTTATGGAACACGCTCTACACAGTGTGTAGTAATTAGGCACGTGTCAGTTTTGCTGAGAAGCTCGTGTTTGTAAACCACCCTCGACAAATGCTTGTCACCGAAATGCCAAGAGAAATCTTAATTCCAAACACGTGTCAACGTAAGATATCATTATAAATCAAATCAGCACATTGAGAGAAATCAAATTTGATTTATTCACATACAAACAACATTGCCTTACTCTGTGTGGATTCATAAATCTCTCGTAAATAAACATGTGCATAATTTAGGTAAAAGAAACAGAGTACTGGGGATGCAGACACATGCATAAGGCCGTAGTGTAGTGCCGCGGAAGGTGACTTAGCAAGTGTCGCTAAGTTTGCTGTACCTCGCTCGTGTCAGACCATAATCTTTTCAGATTAGGTATAAGTCAATATTTCTGCTATAGGTATTGCTTTCGAGTAGGTAGGTAACAATTTGAACTTTCGTATTGATCAGAAATCGACGGGAAAAATAAATCGAATTTAGAAAACCCAACCGATTCCTTTGATTTCTTAAAAGAAAATTTAAAGAAATTACGAAATCGGTAAGGATATAAATAACTAGCTAAACGGCGATTCTTAGTCTCGAAGGGAAAGCATAGAATCGTATTTTTTAAAAGTCATAAATAAATTAATCCCTACATTAATTGGTTATCTTCAGGTTTCCCAATAAAAACTTGCTGAAATTTCTAATTTCAGCAAGTTTTTATTCGGATTACTCATTTCTGCTTATTCATTTTAAAAACATGTTTATATCTTGGAATCGGCACGATCATTCGCGTAATTAAGATTGAACTCAGTGACTTTGATTAATTAATCGTTTGCCATTAACGTCATCATTTTTAAAACATCGTTAACTTCAAAGGTCTTTTATATTTTTTATACGTAAATTCCAGACGGCTTTTCAGATGTACATCAAAAGCTCCAAATACTGTCACGTCTGAGCACTCTCAAAAGATTTATCCAGCCGTAACTTGAAGAATAATAACTATGAACATAACTTTAAAATGCTTTGCGTTTTGAAGGTGACGCGCTGTGTTAAACTTTAATATTAGGGTTCCCTACCAAAATAATGAAGATTAAAAACATTAATGGTGCGACTTTGTTTGTCCGTGCGTCTGTCTATGACAGTTGCTTATTTCAGCAACTACTAAAGCTATCCACTTGGAAATAATGAATAAATAATGTATGTCTTTTTAAATTGCAAGAATTTATATTCAAAACACATTGCTATTGTTTAACAAACTTTTTTATGGGAAACTGTGAGTAGAGAATCGGTCACACACTTTCCGGTTTTTAGGGCGAACTTTCTAATTTACACATGTCTTAATTTTTCTTGTAGTTGCGAAATGTTCAAGAAAAATTAAAATGACACTTGATGAAATTAACGTCACGCGTGACAAGGATACTAATAGCTAGAAGATATCTATTAGCTAGAAGATGACCTAGGTGTTGAGATAGTGTTCAGGCATTCAGCGATAAAAAGGTTATTATAGTAAGTGGATTTACAATACAAGTTGTTGCTGTATTTTTAGTTATGTATGTTATCCTAAGTGTGTGTGGGCTTGGTGTAGAGCTTAGCAACAACATTTATATAGCCCAGTAATAGATTCTTATAATGGATCGCATATTGAGAAGGCATACAATAGTAAGATATTCGGTTCACATCGCTCCGTCGCTCGATAATAGTAATTTTCTCTAGATTTTCTCGTGTGAATGAACAAAACAATATTGCTTGAACTTAGACTCACCTACCCGACATGTTCGAGTAATAATTTTGACAGCTGAGTGCGCACGCCCTCCGTAACGTCTCAACGAAATTCTTAAGCGAGATACTTTTGGTAACATCTGCTGTCGACGAACAATTTCATCTACAAAAACAAGTATTTCAATATCGGTCGGTCCCGACCCCAGCGCGTTAATGAGGTACCAAGTTGTTTGCGTGAAGGATAATGAAAATATACATGTTGCTCATGAGCCGGGGAGGATGAGTTGCCGCCGCAGCCACCGCTAAGTGCAAAATTGAGATTTAAGAGCTGCCGCGCTGTTCAGGAACACGCGGTGGCAGTGGCGACATATCTACACGTCAGCTATGTCGCCACTGCCACCAGATAGTACAATAATGTCAATCGGACATGCGACCACCACCATTTATCACGTCGCGGCCTCTCGTACCGTGACACCCTGTATAAATCATCCTCTGACACTATTTATGGAGATCATTCGCTACTGCCCCGGGGAGTAGGTATTCATTTCGGAGATGGACGATAATTTCCTTTTATTTTCCACCGTCGAGCTCGGTCAGTGTAATTTGAGCGGAGACCGTTCATAAGGGTGCGAGCGCACCGCGCCACTAGACAGGACGGATCCAATCCGCGTTGGCATCTGACTGTAATATTCGATTCAGCAACTATTAGAGGAGACGAAGTGGGATCGTGGGCGCGAAAAATTCTCTCCAGTAAATCATCGCGGGTGTAACGCGACAAAATGAAGGTTTATGTGCCCGAGCCGCTTTCTGCTGAGTCGCAGTCGGTAGTCGCCTTTGTGAACGAACAACTTTGAGCTGAGTTTGTTTCAATTAGGGCGCGTGAATCGGCGTTTAGTGCCTTACTTTCTTCTTATTTCTTTGAAACTGCAACTTAACGAATTCTTTCAACCTATCTTAGTGAAGCTACATTCCAGTAATTAAACGACTTTTTAAGTGAAATTAAGGCTGACTTGGACTTACATTTTTACCTGAAAACACGCTTAATAGCTTTCATTAATGTAATTAGCTTTAAACTGATGACTTTTATTTGGTAAACAAAGCGAGGCTGTCACAAATGTCATGTAGATACGTGTGTATGTCGGCCGTTATTGCCATCCACCTGGCTAGTAAGCTTTCACATCTTCGCAACACGTGCGACCCCAATAAAATCACCATTTTTATGAGGTGTTCACGTGCTATAAGTCTCTCTAGTCTTTATTTAACGCGGCGCACGCATCAACTCAGATTTACGGGCTTTTTAAGGAGTTCCATTGTTGTTGTGCGCAGTTTATGTGGCTCGCAAACAATAGTGGTGCGTGATCTTATGCCCGTCATACTTCTTCTATCCTGGTATAAAAGGTTTTGTGACACAATATGATGCCGAAATAATACTCGCGCGCTCATATTGCACATTAAACAGGAACGGAAGGTCCATTTCTTTGTTGCTGATTTAATTATGGGTTTAACAAAACCCTTTATTCTCCATTTATGTAGTTAATTTATTATGATCTCTTGGTTCATAAGTAAACAACATCTTTTATATCTTTAATAATTCACCAAAAGAGGCGCTACTTACGAGAGAAATACCCTTTGGGGTATTTACGGAAACAAATGTAAATGTCTATTTTAGTATCTACTTGGCAATATGTATGTGTACATCTTTATTTGCGTAATACCTTTATAAAATCCACATAACGCAATAATAAATTCTGGAGAATGGATGAATTAAAGTGTGCTATTAAAAGTTCACTAGAATAATAAAATAAATGCAATCTGCTGCGCAGGCCACGTGTGTATAAGTAATTGTAAGTGCTGCTTGTGCAGCTCGGACTGAGTCGTAGAGCTGTACACACATACGTCAGTAAATAAATGTCGAACTAAAGCTCACTAAAACCGAAACTATCAATTTGTGTGTGCTCTTAACCGTTGGCAATCGCACTCGGCTCGGGGAACATTTATCTGCCTCTGAGTCGAACAGTTTCAACTTTAAAGTTGTTTGCCGCTTCCCGCCAGGCGGGTTGCTTTCAATTAGCGCCAGTGAGTTGGTGTTCAAGACTTACAACTAAGACCTCATAATGACATTTGAGCTCCCGGCGTAACGAATTACAACTGCATTTCTTATTTATAGTTACTTGCACAGAACTAGGTATACATAGAAAAATGCTGGTGCGATACATCATTCATAATACTTATTTTATTTCCCATTACTTCAAAATTAAAAATTCCTGGTGTTTTGCAACCACGAGCTTCAATATCTACGTGTAAGTAGGGGTTTCTGATAGTGCTTCATTTTATTCGATTCAGAACAGAAATAAATAGCAATCCTCACCAGCAAAATGTTCGTAAACCTAATTAGTTCCATAAAACGGTTTCTTACTTTTACTAATTTGTTACTAAGTTATCTCGAGTTGTGGCAAGTCTGTTAACGTGTCAATACAGCCAGGCGAATAATTTTGTTTAACGCAACTTAAACTGATGAATTTAGTTTCAAGTCTGCGCGGGAAGAGTGTTTGCGGTTTGCGCCATATCCGTCCATATATGACGTATTACAAAAGTTTGGCGTTACGGACGGCAGATATTAAACATTGACTGATCTGTCTGGTTATAACATCGACTGGCAGTGGTCCTACTGTAGGGGGCAGTTCACCATCGCGCTTGCTCAAACAGTGTTTTCGATAAGTCCAATTACTTCACGATATTTCATCAATTACATATTGGTCGCTTATGTGTGTGATGTATGTTTGTAACATTGTGCGTGTCATCTGCTAGTGACTCAGTCCGCACAAGCAGCAAAAATTCGGAATGCAGTAACGCATAGATTTTGTGAAATGAGCACTGCGCCCTAGAAGTATCGCTTTCAGCCTTGAACAATACACGTGACTTATGTGATGCGAACCTGCTTTCGTACGTGTATGCAGTAGTCCAACCAACTATCTACCCACAAAAACACACAATCGGCGTGAAAATTTTGAAAAATTCAAGAGATTATTTTCATTTGCAATCTCCTCCGCCAACGAACCGTGTGGACGTTTCCCACGTACGTTTACAAAAACTTGGGTTATTTGAGCGAACTGTACCAACTCTGAATTCGGAAAAATACAAAGTTGAGCTTTTATTGTTCCTTGGAGATCTTATGTGTTGGCTTTATTGAATTGAGTCTTTTGTTGAGCGACTCTGTTTGTGAGACACCGTTGAAAAACCGTTCCAACTTCTATTGCTGTTGGTGCTATTTCATATTTGATAGGAACTTTGCCTTTGCTCGCTGTCTGCATACAACAATCATTTTATATTATTACAAAACGATTTAAATATCAGTTTAAAAAAAACTACAGAAAATATAAGTTCAGAAAGTTAACAAAGATAACATAAGTTAACAATGTAACAACGATTTAACCTAAACACAAAAAAAAATATTCAGTTCTTGCTTTTTTAATATTCCTTTGCTTTCTCTTGTAGTATTGATTTTGCAAGTGTAGTATTTTCTCCCAAACTACCAGGAGCCCATAACACATTAACCAATGTAAAACAGTTTCGGGCCGGGTCCAACCCCTAATGATAGATAGATGTTTCAGTTCCTATGAGTTTTGCAGAACAAACAAGGTTTTGTTTGTTTCGGAAAGCCCTTCCTAACTCGAAAGCTTGAATACTTTACGCTTTTGTTCTCCTAATGTAAATAATGCATAGAACCCGATTTACAAAGATCCGAGCTAGTGTGTTTAACTTGATCCAGTATTGTAATATTGTTTGCGGATACGATAGATAAATATCTTCCTATTAAATAAAGAATCCTTTTTGGCTATCGTTTAGTTCATCGATAAGATTAAGAGCGTTTCATACCCAATTCATATGTTATGGGGCTCGAACGTGTGTCGAATCGTTGAAAGCTATTTGCAGGCCGTTCTGTCATGCGTGCGGTGTTCGGCGACATTTATTTTTGTACAATAAATTGGTTCTCCCACGAACCGCTACGCCTACACCTCTATTTCATACCAAACAAGCCAGTGAGATGTGTTATTTCAGTAAGACTCTATTTCTAATTAGATTTCTACTTTCTATATAAACCCTTTTTCTTCGGAGATTGTTGCCTGCTCATCTCCATAGGAACCTACTACGCTTTGGGATTGGACTTCAACTTTCTGATTGACTGACCACTTTGACAATTCAAAAAGTGCCTGTAAGTACATGGTTTAAAAAGGTTTCTTTTTTGAAAGGGTCGGTTATGAGCGGGTTTTGCTCCTGGTGTAGCAGGTGCGCCGACCGCCTATTTGCCACTGTCCTGGTATAAAATGATTTATCTATATATATTATATATTTATCTATTTATCTGTATATATTATGATGTTTGTAAGAGTCAATCTTTGGAAATATTGATTTTATTACAAAACAAAATTACATTACTGCAGAGTAGGTACCACAGGCTTTATGAGAGACGAAATAGCGGCTAAAAGTTAGTTTGAAATAAATTGTTTGAGTTGATATAACAAACAAGTCTCCGGATATTATAACAAATCTTACAAATCTAATTTCTGTTGATCCATTTTCCATTTCCTGAAATGAGTTTGAATTAATCTGTACAGCGAATGACACGGTTCAGTGCACCGTGTACCAGGGCGACATGACGCAAGGAGGGTGTTAAGTGAAGCCGTCGGGCTACAGAGGTACAGGCACGTCTGTCACGAGGCGTTGTAGTTTGTATAACCGTAACTTTACGATGTCACCTGGGTAGCTAAATATTATTATTATTGTTGACAATACGCCTCGAAACGTCTTATCGAATCTTTTTGTCTTATACGTGAATGCATAGCTACTTGTAACGTTACTACGAACTCGTAAATCATCGCAAAAACGAAACCGTGAAAGGATTTATTTATGGAATACATTTCGTGGGGGTAGTATTTCCTTGGCAACATGTCGGATGTCACGTGACAGCGGCAGGTGAGAACGTCGTCGCCGAGACGATCGTTACGTCCCCAGTCGGCGGCGCGGTGCATGTGGCTATTGGATAAGCTATGCGCATTGTCTTGTGGCACGAGTTCAAGAGGTTATTTTGAAAAAAAAAAAAAACAAACTGAGAAAATCATTTTGATTTGATGTAGAAACACTCACTTGCATGGGGGAATTACTTATATAGAATTGATTTCTTTTTATAGTGATCTAACTAGACTCATATAAGTTTAAGTAGGCGCCCAATACCAATGCATGATGTGCTTACATGTAAGAAATTGTTACATTAGTCATAAGTTTTATATATTGGATGTATTTCATATATAAGTGTATTCAATTGTTGGTGAGCCAAATAAATAAAATAAATACATCATAACGTCATACGTTGTTAAACTACATATCCTTGATAATCGGTTTCGTCAAAAATATATGTTTATAAAATTAGCAACCTCATTAATCTTCAAGCCGCAGCAACCCTTCAGCTTGAGGTTCCTCAATTGTGAGCGTTCGCCGTCGTTAAACTTATTCATTACCAGAATATACGCCATTTGCAAGCGCAATCACGACGCGAAACAATTACAAACAAAAGACGTTGAGCTATATCAGGTAACAGCTGTTCGACATCGCTGCGAGGTTCTCGGGGCTATAAGCAAGCTAATAAAATAACACAAGCTATAAAGTGTCAATGTAATAATAGCTACTTGGGGCAAGTTTGTTACTTGGCCCAGAATACGTGTTTGTATCGTTAATACAAGTTATTTACCTCTCAATCAATGCAGAAATGTCCGCATCTGTTCAGTGTTCATCCCAATTCCAAGGTATCTTTATCTCGATGTATTGCAGATATCCGAATAATCTCAAGACCCCGATCTACTCGAGAGACTTTCAACAACTTATTGGATTTTATTGCTCCATGAAATGTTAAAGTGGACCCGATGAAACACTTTGATGGTCGGATAGCTTTATCGAATTTATAATACGAATGAAGCGACGTAACAGTCAAGTGATAATTGCTAAATCAAAACACTTGAATTTAATTATTAACTGAGTCGCGGTTGTTTAATATTCAAGATAAATTAATGTGACTCGTGGAGTTCTCATTATAATGGATTTTAATGTAGTCTGCTTGACGCGGTGACAGGTAGCTAATGTTGTGGATATAAGTAGAAGTGTTATGTCAGTGTATGTTGTCAATCCTTTCGAACCAATGAGTCTCACTTGCGACAAAAACGAAACTCGGAATTAGTTGCTAACACGAGGTTAACTTACAAAATTTCATACATAATGGACCCGTATTAGCAACTAACTTAAAGTTTAAAGATAACCCTGGCTGGAATAAGCGGGCCTAATAGAGATATGATAATACCATGACATCACTTTGTGTGAACTATTTACTAATTAGTTTAGTACGGTGTTATGCGTAACCTAAATAGTTTACCGTCAACCAATTACCTGCGTTAGCGATACATACGCCATAGTAAGTTTATCTCATTACATCTATTCCGCTAATTGCTGAAAAGCTAAAAAATCTGTTTGATTTGTCACACAAAATTATTTCTATCTATTATAAAACACAACAAGAATATGTTTGAAAATGCCATTCAAAATCTCCCAAAATCCAGTTACACAGCATCTGTAACCGTACTATATTCTACTATATATGTAGTCGACGGCGCGGGCGGCGCCCAGACGTCGCGGCGTCTCGTGACGTCACGCCGAGCACCTTCCTAGCTCGTAGCGCTGTGCTACGTTTCCCGCGCTACGCTGCCAAGCTACGCCGCCAAGCTACGCCGATTGCTACGCGTACTTGGCTTTTGTCTACAAAGTTGAGTTAAGGTAGTTTTTGTATAAATTGGAAATCAAATTAAAGTACTTAATCAATTTGTATAAGGAAGTTTTGCATAGTTGGTATATTATGGACTTGTTTTGTAATCATTTCTTTTGTAAATCTGTCGTAGCGACAACATTATACTCGTATGTTTGAATCACTTAAATAGTTTATACCTTTTTATATTACTTTGTTTATGCGATAATACTTACGTGAATAGTTCCCAGAACATCAAACGGTTTTACTTTTAGAATATAACGAAATATTTTCCAGTTCTAATGCCGGCCGCCTCTTCGTTATTGAGTTATATATTAAAAGCGACAGACCATAAAAAATAATCGAGATATTCTAGTATCGATATCAGAATTCCAAGGATTCCATATAAAGTGTGAATTATGTATAAACCAGTAAACCACTCACGTTATACGTAACGTTGTCCTTTACAATTTTGTCGCAGACGACCTTCTTCAAGCTGTCTATTACTGTCCCACAACAAAGCCAGTAGTGACGAATGGCCCTCGACCACACTGAAACAATCTGTCAAGTGTACTCGACCCTCACACCTGTTGTACATGGGCGGATCAGCAGGTGTCACGATCATATCAACACAGTTCTTTGTGACATACCTGACGCACGTGCCTGTCAACCCTATAGGGCCCTACAGTTATCTGGCTGTTGTGGCAGGGTCTAAAGTGCTGTTCCACGAAAGTAATCTACCAAAAAATTGTTGGGTGAATTGTTTTGAAGCGGTTCAAATCTACTGGTTTGAACCGCTCTCTGCGTAGAATATCTCATACCTGGCATGACGCGAAAGAGATTAGGTTTTTTCTAAGGAGACATGGTGATAATGAATATCATCAATGCCGTAATCGTAACGAACCTTGATTAAAAAACGAAATTTACAAACAAGCTCTAAAATTATAAACAAGCAATTTAAAACGCGGCTAAATAAGGAACCACATCAATGAACGTTTACGTTGAGAGACAGCGTGTCATTTTACATGCAGCGACATTCTTTGTCGCGGGGGTAAGCCGGTGTTCCCCTGCCTCCCCCTCCGGTGGTGGTGGCGCCCGTCACACGTACCCTACATAATTCTTAAAGACGCAAATCTGACGCAACAAAATTGGTTGCGACGTACGGCTGAGTGCTGAAACATGTAGATCCTATTAACAAACGAAAAATATCCGATTCCGGCAATCACTTGTCAGATGTTATTTCTCTATCTGTGACTAATTCTGTCCGCTCACTGATGGCTCGCATGACTTTTGGCGGCAGACTGATTTTACTTTATCTACTAATCTTTGAAAACGAGCTGTGTTTTGACGCCTGTTATTTATAACTAGCCTCACACAGGCATTTTCCATAAAGTGGCAGGTGTCTGTAAGCCGCGACAGTAATCCCTATCTATCTGCCCAGTTTTCCACTTTCATTTCATCATCATTGTTGAATACAATCCTCCACTATTCCGCTGCTGGTCAGACGTCTTATTTTTTAATGCTTTCGATCCCATGAATAAATACATCTTTAAGCTGATTCATATGTCATGAATAAGATAACTAATACAAATGGTAACTATGACGGAGATACGCAAATAAAACAAGTTGAAGATGTATTCCGTTTCTATGAATAACATTTGCGATCAGATACTTTCATACAAACTTATTAGTTTTTCGCAGAAATAACTAGCGACGACCTGTATTATCTGCTTTATGATGTTTCGGGATCTGTACAGTAGACATCATGTGAATACTTTTACTTACAGCTCCCATGTATTTGTAGTTGAGGTGATGATGATATTTATGGTTATTCTTTTAAGTTAAGTCTACTTGTATGAAGGTTCCGTGATTAGGTATGAGCGCGTCGTGACACGTGGAGGCGCGCGGTGCACGGAGATTGCTTCCTTCACAGCGATGCCTACCTAAACCAATTTAAACTTTATAATCCGCTCGGAACGAGGCGCGGCGCGAACAATACACCAGCAAATTCTACCTCAAGGTCCTCCCATCCTCGCCGGTTCTGCTCCCCTAGTCCCACTCGTGTGCTAAAGCTTTTACGAGTAAAAGTAATTTTTACAAACACTTCGCTCAAAGTATGTAGGTTTTACGTGGAGAATTAGTCTGTGAATTCATCAAATAGCTATTTGAGCGATGGTTTTATTTTATGTTATTCTGGTTTAAGTTTTTTGGGAAATGTCAAAACGTAGACTGTAATGCCGTAGCTCTCATTTATTACTAAAACAGTAAGTAATAAATGATAGATAAGGTATTACATCCGGTCTTATTAGAAATCTGTAGGGGAGGCCTATGTTCAGCAGCGGACGTCCTACGGCTGATATGATGATGATGATGAAGGCATTACAATCTACGTTTCAGGCATAAACAATTATGAAATTAGCAGTAAGCCGTTAAAATTACTTTGCTTGAACCTTCTCGAAAGGCATAAAAATACCTTAAAAAATCAATGACACTTAAATGCTTCCCATTTAATTAATATTTCACATTACAATACAGCAATTTATCAACAAATCCTGCTGAATGCCAACTTATCTTTCAATAAGTGAAACAGCGCGGCATCAGATAATACGCGCGGTACGTACAAACAATCATGGTATCGCGGCTGTTCGTCTGTTTGCGCAAAATATCGGCCTGTGTGTTGTGCACTCGGCGGCGCGCCGCTGCGTCAATATATTACTCGCGAGTGATACATACCGCTCATTATAGACAGTGCTCTGCGTCGCTTTGTATCGCTCGTTGTCATAGCAAATATGAGCGCTGATTCATTGCCACTTGTATCCGTGTATCCATACTAAAAGCACAGCCACTATTATACATATACCAACCTAATACGAGCAGGATGGTTGTCAAAGTTACCTTTGTTCAGTAAGATGTACCGCTCTGCAAGTTACCCAAATAATTCTCACGTAGGACATGCCCAGTGGGGCAGACCGACGACCTCAATCATTTTAATTAGGTAACATAATAAACACTTTGGTATCAGATGTAGGGGACTTCATTTGTAATATAATCATGTCTTGTTCTAGTTTCTAATGATTGCTATGACTAGCTGACTCACTCCGACAAGAATGAAGAAAGCGATTGACGTAATAATATTGAACATAATCCAGTACTTATACACATATTTTTATCGTTTTGAATGTGTTGTATTTATGAAAAAACGCATAATAAATAAATAAAAATAATTTTCTTGAGTTGAGCTGTCATTCGCTTGTCAAAGTATTTACATACTTTGTGAATAAAAATATTGATGCGTATTTGTATCATGATATTGATACATCAGACTAAATAATTCCATAATCTCATTATTATGTAATCGCTGAATTATCATAAATTTATCTTTGTCATTCAATCGTTTGCACCACCATACCCCAAAAACTATTTTATGCGGTCGATATTCCTATTAAAAACTGAAAACATTAGATCCTTTCCCGATACACAAGAGCTCCCTCCACTCCTCCGCTTGTCGGTAACGATAATACCCACAAAGTTAAACAGCTCTCATCGACCGCCATATTAATTGTTAACACGAAACTTTTCACAAAGTTACACTTACTTTTTTCATTAATATCATTGATAGAAATCTGCTGTAACCGCTGTATAATAAAAGTGTACCCGTGTGACGCGGGTTGATGGTTGTGTTAGCCGTTGATACGTGTAGGTCTTGTACGAGCTTTGTTTTATGACAGTTGTTGTTTATGCTTACTGTGATGTAGATAATTTGATATTGTGGTGTCTATTTTAAAATGATGAATTTAAGTGTAATTATTACGTTACAGTACTCGGGGTTAAATATGACTCATTGGGCTTTAGAGACACAACACACACAACACAATAACACAACTTGACTTAAAACATAACTGGCGAAATATGGGTGTTCTAATGAGTACACCTCTGCCTAACCCTTCGGGGACTACAGGTGTGATGTCATGTTTTTGTGTTATATGCAGGGCTTTAGAGACGCCGCTCTTTTATTATTATGTGGTATTTCAAACCAGCGAACTGCCCATTGATTAAAAGTGTCGCATGCGTGGAACACAAAGAGTTACCGATGCGTTTGCAAACAGAGTCAAAGCTAAAATGTTGCGTTTGTCAGACGGTCCACCGCCACCGATCCTTCATATTTGGAACATAGCTTCACAGTTGGGAGGTACAATTCTCCGGTTTTGTTTCTGAAAATTTCCGGGTAAGTTTTTGTTAGCAAATATAGCAATATTATTATAAGAAGCACCAGCCCCTCAGAGGAAACTATGGCGAACATAGTTAGTTATTATATTAATAGTTATCGTTGGTCGCATTCTCGCAACACAGTAACCCCATTCTCTCGTTAGCCTCAAGTTTGAGGGTAGTTAGCAAACTTCTTGTCTCTTCTCCAAGTGTCTGTGTTTTTGTCATAGAAATTAATACGTGTTGTGTTCTTGCGAGAGTTAGATCGACGTTTCAGAGATTATACGCGAGACAGAGAGACAAACTTGCTTGTTATGTAAACCTAATGTTAGGTTGCAAACTTAAATAACATCAATGTAAATCTATGTTGAATAGCAGATAATAACGGGCTATATGCTGTGTTACTTTGAATCTAAAATGTAGGTGCAGCACAATGTTTTAGAAACAAGACATCACAACTTGGATTGCATTTTACCCAATTTTTAGTCAGACAATACTACCTGTAAATGTATATTTACTAACATATACAACATAACATAACATCACGCCTGTAATCCCCGAAGGGTTAGGCAGAGGTGTACCCATTAGTACACCCACATTTCGCCAGTTATGTTTTTAGTCCCATGTAATAGGGGGCGAGCCTATTGCCATTAACCGGGCACAAATCCAGACTCCGAGGCTGCTACTGAGAAATTCCTGATGGAAAAACCCAGTAACACTTTGCCCGACCTAGGAATTGAACCCAAGACCTCATGCACAGCAGTCGCGCTTGCGACCACTAGACCAACGAGGCAGTCCAAACAACATAATTATACAAATATAATAAATCTGAAGGGTTTTTTGTTTATTTGTTTAAACGCGCTTACCTCTGGAACTACCAGTCGAATTAGATTTTTTTTGTACATTATAACAGCCGGATTCATGAGGAACTGTATAACATCACGCTACGACACACGGCAGCAAAGACGTAACTAAACGCTGGTGAATCCAGGCACATGAACTCGCGGGCAGAAACTAGTGATTTAAATCATAATAACATAAAATGACACGTGCTTTCTGTTCCCCGGAATGTGTCGCGTGTCGAGTGACACATGTCAACTGCGACTAGAAATACGTATTTGCAGTAAAATGAACAATTTTACGCACAACGTCTTAAAGGCAAAAGATAGATGTTGGGCCTCGAAACCAGCGAGAGCAACAAATAAGTGCTATTTCATGAGAATAACCTCTACGACGTTTAATCGAGCACTTGTTTAAGTCTTGCAGCTGAGTTGTTACCGTTGCCATTCGACAGTTTTCTAGACAAAGAGGAGTGTTTTCATTAGCACAAGCTAATATGATTCTGTCGAGCTCGACACTTGGTATACTAGAAAGAAGTCTGCCGTGGTTCTCTGTCCGAAGCTGATTTTTATTCTGATCTAACTAGATATGGCTATAAAGAATTTCACCACTTTTTTATATCCCATCTGTCCGAAGAAAATGTCTGCGTAACCAAATGCTAGTCCGCAGCTGTAATGGCCCCGTCGCAAAGCAGATTATCCCACAGTGGGTAGAGCATTGGTAGTAGTCAAACGAGCCACCTGCATGAATACCTGATGTGACATCAAAGGGCCTCTTTGACTGAAAATTTGCGAATCGCACCACTGTGCCGCCCCCCCACGCCCTGACGGTGATTGTTTTTGTTACATTTTTTGCTTGTTAGAATTATATCATTCATGATGTTAGTTGAGTTGTTGTTGATTTTGCTGCGAATCTCTTGTTATATTCGCATCCTATAGTCAATCAGGGAACTTTGGTCAAGAAGCTTCTAATGTACTAAGTATCATATTGTAGTATCTGAGTAAAACTCGGTATCAGATACCGAAGTCCATTGTCAGTGACAAAGCAATGTTAATATCACAGCGTAGGCCCAAGTACGTATAGGTAGCTAAACTAGTTCACCAGCTTTAAGTACTCCTGCTTGTTGGTACTCGATCTTGTGACCTGTATGTTTTGTCTGGCACTAAAAGCGGTAGGTGACATGCAAAATATAAAACTATTTACATTCGTACTGCTAGCTTACAAAAAGCGATAAGTAAATATAAATGGAAAGTACCTCTTACCTAAACATGAAAAGACTCGCGTTTATTACGACGTAACGACTGCCTGAGATCCACGTATGACCGGGACAAACGACTTAACGTGCTTTCCGAGGCACCGAGGAATCTCGTTGTGTAAAGATGGTCACCCATCTACGGACCAACCCCGGCAAGCTGATGGACCGACCTGTGTGGCTGTTATTATTTAGCCACCAGTTCCTTGCGAATGTTTTCCTTAAACAGTAAATAGTTAGCCACAGCAACAGCTAGCCGATTGTTCTAATTGAAAATTTCCGATCCGATGTTCTCTTTATTTATTGCAGCATACAATAGGAAGCTAAATATATTATTATATTGTGTCGGACATCGCCGAGTTTATTTATTTTTAGGCGAAACAAACATGCCATTGTGACCTCGAATCATGTTCGTTTTTCTGTTACAAGAAAAGACAGTTGCATTAATTGAATATGCCTCACGCATGTATTTAAATGCCATAAAAAGAGATGACGCGATCTGTACATGTTCGTTTCATTTTCAAGAATTTGATAAAAACATTTTCATCCCTTGTTTGCTAGGCACTAGCTCCGAAATTCCGCGCGAAATGTGTGGAATTTTCTCGTCAAGGCCAATTAATAAAAATTGCAAGCAAACTTTTGTATTTAGTTTAATGTTGAGCTTCGCAAAAACACCGTTTATGATTATGTATAAGTAATTTATTTAAAGCATACTTAACTCGTAGAATTAATTAAAAGTTTCGTCGACTCATTAAGATTCTTACGAAAGATGTCGGCGAAAAAAGTTACGTACAGTGGAAAAAGTTAATGTTTAATCTACTTAAAATGGTGTCTGTAAGGATGTTTGTCCTGTGGTCACTCGCACGAGTCGCACGGCTGCTCGCGGCTGACAATGGACACTTAATGAATACGAATGTTTGCTGTGTGTTGTATTTGTGGATAATATAATCTCTCACGCTTCATTTGTTGACCACGTTGATTTAGTGCTGCTGTGAATTCTATAAATATTCGTAATTTTGACTCCTTTATGGGCGAATGACATGAAATAGTGCACAATTTCTAAAAGTGAACTACGATTTCAAGCTATATCCAAGTAGAAATAAATTAGTCATTATGTTTAGACTAAAATCCCATCATATCAAGTCGTCACGATGATTAGCAATTAAACTAAGACAACACAGTTTTACCCCTAAATTAATCTACGTATCGTCAGTCACCAAATAATTTACGTATCAATTACAAATTAATCCCTAGTGACAGACTAACATACATAGAATTATCTGAATAATTGAGTCGTAGCAAGCAAGTGTTGATTGAGCCAATATCGTCGACATTACGCGGTGGTTGACTACGCAGCTAAATTAAATTAACATGAGGAGCACACAATGACATTTCGCGGAAGTCTTCTATAGATACGTGGCTGCATAATTCACGGCGCTTGTCACGCCTCCGCCGCGTTTATTGGCTCCTGGTAAATTGCGGCTCCGCTGCGGGAACGACATGCTTGTTAAATTAGTCGAGCTCCTTGATAATTGTACTATAACCTCACGAGTAACACATTCCTAACTTTTTACCTGCCGAGATTGTCTTTTAATATTCCCCTAATTAATTTGTGAGCGATCAACAAAAATGATTTCCCGACACGTATTTTCTAGAGAGGAAAACGAAAAAGATATTAACATAAAAATTCTCCGCCGCAGGGTGCGTAACGACGTCATTTAAAATGCTAATGCCTTTTTATATGGTGCATTATTACAGATGCCCTGCGGCCGGATTGCGTGTTATAGAACGAGATGTGTTCGCAGAATCCCTTGCTTCAAGTTTATTGAAATGAGAATCTTAGAGGGGTATGTCGATGAAATTATGCGGTAATCGACGTTTTCAATATGGCTTACGGTTACACGAATATTTGTAACACGTAGAGGGAAATACGGATTATTTTTTATTTATTATTTAAACTATATAACAAAAAGTGCAAAGGCGAGGTAATGCCTTAGGCATTCTCTACCAGTCTACCGAATGAGATGAAGGGGTAAGTAACATGGCAGGTGCAAATTATCGTACGAGAGTAAAAATCAATAAAAAAATAATAATAAACTAACATTATTACATTTTAAACAAATGAAATATACAGTATACAATGAAAAACATAAGTATAAAATAATTAAAATACTTAGTAATGTATAGATTTACTGCTTATAAATATATATAGTTAACCCTATATACATATAGGTAAAGTACATATCTTTAAAATGAACAGAAAGTAGGATGAAGAGACAATTTTTACTATCAATATGTTGTGGGAAAAAACCCGCTACTATCGGATTGCAGTTTGCACTATCAAAAGCAGACGGCAGTCGATAACTAAGTATTTTCTCAATCGCATTAGCTCTTTATAGGGTATCTGTGTTATAGTGCTATTTGTTCGATATTATCAAAGCCCGTGGCGTGCTCGTCCCTGCCGAACGCTGGAACGTTTCCAGAGAACATGACACTGGGACAATCCGGATGATCCCCTGCAGCCATGCTGGCCTGGTGCCCCGTATGTTTTACACGGATTATATCTGACACAAAAAGTATTCAGCTGAAACTCTTTAATCCCGTTAAGCAAACATTGTGATCTCATGTTTTGTCTCTTTTGTTTTCAGGTAAGAACAAAGCGCTTTTCGGGTTTGCGGGATCGTAAGTTAACTAGTACAATGCAGGACTTAATATAATTATATTTATCAAAGAATTAAAACTAAACATTAATAGATATTTTACATACATGGAACACAAACTTGAAGATTGAGTTTATTTAATCAAAGTGTCTACATTGGTTTTGTAAACAAAGGCAAAGGTTGTTTCCATCACGACCAGAAGAATATATTTATTTAAAACTAAACAGAGCGCTTTACTCTTTCAACGAACCAGTGAAACCTTTATAACCGAAACTTGATATTAAGTTTCAGTTAAAAAGGTTTAACTTGTAAGTCTTCATAACAAAGAGAAAATATCAACGATGTATCACATTGAGAAAAAAAAAAAAAGTTAATAATTTTTCCTACATGGGTTAAATTATTGACATCTTTAGAGCTAAATCTTTCTTGAGTAAATCACTTATTAAGAGAATGCTGTCAACTATGAATACAGGTTGACAAACCCGTTTGAGTTCCCACTGAGGCGCCACTAACCAGCTTCAAGGCAGAGTGAACTAAAGCGAGCAAAGTAATGGCTCGATAGCTTGTTGTGGCGAACACAGCAACGGAACTGCCTGACTGACAACAACTGACTTACGAGTGCGCAGCGCTTACATCGAGTCTATTGTACACTAGTAAGCTAGATGGCTTACACGATTGCCTTGATCGACTGTAGTTAGAAGACCACACCCGATCCATCTTAGAATAAATATATGAACAAAATTACTGAGAAAATTATAATCGCTGTTAAGAAACCCGGCTTTTATTCTATCTGCCTGTAATCTGCTGGATCAAAGAACGAGAACTATGACTACGCCTTAGTATAGCACCTTGACCAAGGAGACGATCATTTATCACTATCAACATGAACGCAGTGACAGCTAAATGAGCCCCCAAACGGTTTCATTTCAGCGCTTATTTAATATTTAGTCCTCATATCATGCGCCTCATTAATCTACTTTAAGTGAAACAGATTTATCATAAATCTGTCTCACTTAAGGCATCCTATATTTTTTTATTAAAAGCTCTTTGTAATGTAATCGCAGTAGTGCTCTTCAAATAGACCTAACTACAGATTCTTCAGGATTAAGATGTATGAAAAGATTAATATCGTCTGGAATCGGAGTCCGTCTCGACTTATTGGAAAACAGATCGGCAAAGGTTGAGTCAGGGGCAAACGGATTTCAAGTATCTCTTGAGAAAATATGCTAAATATGGAAATTGATGCTTTTTACAACACTATTCCCTTGGCGCTACATTAACATAGGAAAATGACGAAAGAAAAGTTTATTTTATAATAGTAGCTCGATGTTGAGTTCCTTGCATCTCAACGTCTATTTTAACATGGCGTAGTAAACTGGATAATATTCATAAGATTATGTGCAGTAACCTCAATATTAATTTATATCCCAATCTCGATGTTAATTAAATCTTAGCTCTGGCGGAGACAATCTGCGGCCATGTCATGCATGCCTGGTACTCCCGACTAATACCGCCGTCTATCTTCGACAATCGCACGGTGTTAAACCGGACACTATCGATTTTCGATCGGAGCGCAAACAATGTCATCTTACTCGGCCCCCCTCCCCTAATGGAGTTTCTCAACTGAATAGTTGCAACTTGATAGTTTCGGAACGTGCGGAATGAGCTGTTATTACTGGATCGCTTTATCGTAAACAATGTCTGATAATAATTTTGTGGCTGTCGTTAAGTAAACGTGCTTTTGAGATGGTCCATTTTGCCATTTAGATCCAGATGGGCCAATATAAACGGAATAGTAAAGTAAGTCGCTGAATTTGCTCAGGGCCTTGAAAGAAAGCAGATTACGGCACTCCTTAGTTGATTTCGACCACTTAGAGTAGAACTTCCCACAGCTTCCACGTACTCGACAATCCAGCGGAATTCCCTAGTCAAAAGGCCGCGAGCCGGTATCACAGGTGCGTCCGGCTTTCAGCGGTCGGATGCTTAAAAGGTTCCGTGCATGGCGGCTGTGCCCAACATTATTATCTGAAAACATCCCCGAACATTCGGCTCGTGTTACATTCTATAACCGTGGCACTGATACTGCTTTATTTTTTGCCCTTGGTGACCAATTGGATTTTGTGCCGACAACGCTTGTGCGGTCCTGGTCGATCTTGTGATTTCACTGGTGTTTTATGCATCGCGGCAATCCAGTTGTAAAAGTTACGATTGTGGCAATAAAGCAGAGTTAGCTCACGGAGCGAAACAACTGCTCAGCTCTCGCGACTTTTATTTTATGTGGACCATTTCAGTTATAGTTATGGAAACCTTCTTTTATTTTCATAGTTAGTATTAAAGTTTACTGGTGCGGTCCAGCGGCGACCTGGTACATACGACGACTTATTCAAGCTATAAATGAGAGGTCAGTTTATTCTGGAAATGTAGGTATAGCTTGATATGTCTCTGTGCTTACATGTAGGTTTCAATAGAAGTGAAATTAAAAGTATTTTCTTTTTATACAAATGTGGCCCAGGACGATAATATCGTAAATGAAAATATCGAATACAATCCCAGAGAATACAGATGATACAAAAGTACACTTACGGGTCATGCTAACTGTAACGATGCTCACAACAGTAAGTTTGAACAAACTATGTAGCGTAAAGTATAAAGGAACGTCTTTATTAGGAGCAAAACTTAAAAGCTGTAGGGTGTAGAATCATGTTCTGAATCCATGGTATAATTTTTTTGCGTCGGTGTCCCTCCCTCCGAGTGTACCTAAACCAAGTGTGGCCTGGTGCTCGCTCACCTTCACCTGTAAGGCTTTGATTCTGTGAATATTTGACACAAAATAGTATTTATTACCTACCTTTGCTACGTAATTTGACGGTAAAAATTTTGCAGTACACCGACGGTGACGGTTTTTATGGCGGTTCGAAAACGTTGGTAATATTATACACATAATAATTGGTTCAACTGACTTTATCCAAATCTTTGTATAAAAATATATAATCTTATATTTTTACTTTGTTTATTGTAAATGTTTTATCAAAGAGATAAAGCCTATGTTCCCTGAAGACAAAGCAGCAGATCTTTGTCGGAGGCTCTATTGATGGGCGGAAACTAACGTGTGTGCGCACGACGGAAGCGGAAACGGTCTTGCCGCCATTGTGCCGCTGTGCCGGTCGCGGTACCGGCGCCGGCGACGACTTCCTCGTCTAATAGCTGCCGTTCAGCTGAACTGAGTTTTAAACATCTCTTTCTCTTGTCTTTCTGCACGCTGAGGAGTTTTAAACTAAAGATGAATTTGCTTTGTTTTATATTTAGGATGTAGAAGTACTAAAAACTTTATTGTACTTATTTATTTATAAACAACCAACCTATACTTACAGTTTGCACCAGACGTAAATAAAAGTTATTGGCTAATATAGTATCACTTAATTACTAAACGTAAAAAAAAAACATAGATAATAAACACAAAAGATACATGAGAATATCTAATATTTTTAGTCCACGAACCTCTCAATTCCATTAATTAATATTGAGTCAAACGGTTCCAAGAATTACGTACGACGCCATTTTACTGGTAGCTTTATTAGTTTACATAGGATTTCGTTTAACGATATAATCGGCGGTTTATCTATTACATACCAAAATTAGTAAAACATTTTGGCAGGACTACATGGACTACGTATTAGTCGTCACAGATATCTCGGTATCATCAAAGGTACCTGCTTACCATTATCCGGGGTAGTAGGACCCTCATTAAAACCGTAATAGTTTGTAGAGGTACAAACAAGATAAGTACAAAAGATCCACTCCATGCCATGTTATGCAGATGAAGTCGTTTTATCTAATCCGCACTCATCTTTGGCATACATCCACAGACTGCAGCTGTTGTCTTGCTTGTATAACATGACACCCTCGTGTTAATATAGACACTCATCATCCTGTCATAATCCCAGTCTATTTTGGATCAGCGCAGCGTGTTTTCTTCCGTAATGCATGATCTGATAGTGCGTCTGGGAATCACTAACATGAGGTGAACATTCCCATTAAGTTCTCTCGCCTTTACTTACTTCCATTGAATACCGTTTGATCAATATTGAAGCTTCTGTGCTACTTTCTGTTTTAACAATCCAAATCCGCCTTCCACGGGGTGGTGTTTACCGTCCGGGCCGGATACGAGCCGCCCTTATTGATGGCCGGAGGTGGCACGGCCGCGGGACCGGATGCACCACTGTGCTCGCTCCGCCTTGTGCGCGTTTGTGGCCGACTACTACCGGGATCATAGAAATAAGAGGATGTTGACGGAGTCTCTGTCAGCCTTGCTTCTTGGATGTTCGGAATATCTGTGGCATTTGTGGTGCTGTGCAAGATCATTAATCAGAAGATAGCAATTACAATAAGTCAAGATTCAAAGAATATTATCTTATATAGGTTGATGTTTATTTTCTTAGAGAAAAGCAAGCTGCCGCTTTTCATTACAACAACAATAAAACAATTTAACTTGTATAAAATCCAATTTTTCTCGTAACCTACTTTACCAGTAGTTCATTAGTTGTGTTTCTGTGGTTGTCAGGTACTCGCGGCTAGATAGCTCGTATTGTGCGACTTAAAAAGCAGTTTATCAACGACCGCAGTGCAGTGGACGTATTATTTACTGAACTATTGTTGACTCCGTCAATATTGCACGACAATGCGAAATCCTTTGTTCGCGCACTCGCTTGTTTAACGTGGAAGGTATGCATCGGAGCTCTTACGAGCTGTATTTGGCGAGTTTTGATGAAAGTTCAAGTAAAGTTTAGTTAAAGTTAGTTATTTTGTTAGGTATGTTTCTCTTCCAATTTAAGATATGGTCCGATAAGTTTCCCCAGGTTGCAGCGGTATCTACATCAATTGCACCAGATAGCAGAATCAAATGGAAGATCGCTATGTCTATTCTTTTGTTCAGAAAAATGTGAACGAAAATTTTTGCACTTTTGAAACCCGACATTCCTTAATTTTTCTAAAAATCTCTTGTATAATCCCCTCAATTTTACAAACCACCTGCATTACCTAGTTGCCTAGTACAATATAGAACAGGTCGTCGTCTGACGTCACCATTATGTCTGTCGCTCTTGCTCGCCTTGTGCTCCATGCACCGCCGACCGTTTTTGCCACATCAATATTGCATGGTGTTGCCCTCAGGCGTCTCACCGCTTCTTATTACTGCGCGCCTGGTGCACCGATATCTTTTTGCTCTATTATGTCCTTCGCTTCGTAGAAACTATTACTAGGTAGGTGTGCTAAGTCTTGAGATAAAAATATAACGTTGCAAGAGCACTGATCTTATAAAACGTGGCCAATAAACAGCGATGTCCAAAAATTTTGAAAGCCTGTGGGGTTTTCCGGAACACCCTCATCTATGTTCAGGCATTAGTATTAGTTTAGGAGCTACACATTTTTGTAAAAATTATCACTCGAGATTTTTGTTTCTCTTATTTTGTCGCATTTTTTTAGGCCACAAGGATACGATCTACGATCGCTTAAAAATACCATCTGTCTTATCATCGGCCGAACTGACAACACTTTGTTCAAAGGAACAAAGGTTTGAAGGAAGGAGGTTTTGTATTAGTCTACAAAATTAAGTAGTTTCAGATTTTCATTTACTGTGACAATATACTGATGACAGTTTACAACTCCTAAAATGTTTTTTTTCCTTAACCATATTTAACGTACAAAATAAAAAATGAATTGCAGTAGAGGCGCTCTTCCTTGGAGGAGGATTTTACAGACAGACATTTTAAATACCCTCTTTCCGTGAATGCATTTAAGTGCCCACTGGGGGATGCGCTCGAGCGGGCATAGTTAAGAGGATATCAGACTTTCCCGGGGAGTTAAAAATGAAAAACTCGACGTTGCTAATTACTTGGTGTTTACAGTTTTATTTGTGTATTATCTCGAATCTATTATACCTATGTCGTGTGTCCTAATCAACTGACAATGAATGCCATTAATCGCACGCTCGACTAATGGCATGTTACTCAAATTACCTACATTACGAATACATACATAATTACCTACAGCTCATCAATTGACTAGCAAACGATCCGATACATGAGATGGACCTCAACCAATTGCGGTTCTCCGCATGTTCAGCCTATAGGAAATGATACATAATTGCATAATTATATGTTATGTACTATAGTCCCCTAAGATCTTGGCAATTCGGTTAATATTTCGAAATATCGCATGACGTCCCAGAGTCACATGACCTACGTTATTTTAGTATGGCTGAAGTTTAGAGTGAATAGAGGAGAATATGTAGTTTACAAGGTAGATGCGTGCTCGCTAGTTTCAATGCTGGATCATTTTTCGGGTATCCGTTACTCAACTACGAAGACTCTCACTTCTCACGAATAATGGTTTTAAACAATATCCTTTTAAACCAGCCGTCACACTTGAACGTAAGTGACGTATTGCGAGGAGAATTGACATATAGTGAGGTATTTTTTTTACCTGACACCTGGTAATAACCCCAGAATTAAAAATAGCAGGTACGCATACCTCTTTATCTGTAGATATATTCTTGTATATGTATATTTTCTACATTTCAGCCAGGTTAAATGACGTAGATCTGGTGACCTCGGTATCTCAGTCCATGTGTGTATTTGATCAATTTGCTGTAAAATCAGCCCTTTCTACTCTCATGTTACATTGTCCTAAATCCCAGTATAAAATTGGACAACGTCTGTTTACCAATTTGTTAATAAAACAACACGATGTTGTCAATATCACAAAGTAAACACTCAATGAAAAACATGACGGCTTCTGCCATTGTCCCGGCTCGTCATAAAATGCGCAAACGGATTTGTTAATTGACTACAAACACTCCCTTTTCATTTTGTGTCGCAAATTTTTCATCAGGGAACATTGTCCTCCCAGGCTTTCCTTGAGTCTCAAAAACAATAAAGTTGGGCATTGTTTACGTCTACAGTTTTAAGACCTGCCATTTCCATTAGCATCTGTATGAATAATGCAAGTGGGGGGCCTTTTTTAAGGCGTACCCGTTTGTGTAGAATACTACAGTTTTTATTTGTTGTTTCTGTTCTTGTCGCCCCGCCTCCTGCCCTTCGTCATAGCAAAAAACTTGCATCTTAGTTCCATAGCCGCTTACTTTGTTGACGAACTCCTTTATCGTATGTTGTCCTAGTATTCCGTTACAAATATCATCATAACTCTTTTGTTTTATTTAATGTCTGCTCCGTTAAGTTCGTTTGTCCACAGATTCTACTCTCTCTACGAATGTGTTAAATAATTTCTAAATTAAAGTCAAAGAAAAAAGTCCCCTTTTCTTCCCTTTCTTTTACATTGTGTGTGATTTATTGAACCCACGTGAAGTTCATAAATAATTCGCAAAGGACAATGTCATCATAATTTATATCACTCGTGGTTATAAAGTTTTAGTTGATGTTGTACGTGCAAGTAAATTAATTGAGTTATGACGTGCATCGTGCTCCTAGCATTATTTTTTTAACTGTCTGACATTTTTATGTATCCTACGCGTTCAGTTCCTACCCACTACCCACTACACTATGAGACAGCTGAATATTTGTAAAACGTTTAAAGTACTTTTCACAATCGCAAAGGTTGCTAAAAAATTTTTTTTGTTTATTATGTAAATGTGAAGATCAATCGTGTCATTTAAATTGTTACTAAAGGTTTTTTTTTTATAAGAAATCTTTTTCGAGTTACTTCATAGATACGTTATGAAGTGAATAATGGTTGTATTGTACAGTAAAATGTATTTATTTCGATTAATGATTTTAATTATTTCTTATGACCAAGGCCCATACAAATGCTTCCTTGAGTCACATGGACTCTACGTCGTCTTAACCGGATTTTAGAAAATACACGTGTATTAGATATGCGGCATGACGCCTGGCCCTCGCAGACCTACACGGTCTCCACCAATTACGTCCGTAACTTGTAGTGGGAACACCAGGTGCTCTAATTAAACACCTTTGTTATCCCGACCTCATACGGGCTCTCGTTTGCTCCCCAAATTAAATTATCGTAAATCCCGACTCATTGGCCGAGATTATACGTTTACGAGCGGATGACAGCCGCTCTTTAGCTAGCAAACAACTCTTTGCGCTCGGACCATCCACTAATTACAAATCGCGACTAATTAACGGATTTGTCTCGCGGGCAGGCTTAACTTTCAGGTACTCGCGGCTAGATAGCTCGTATTGTGCGACTTAAAAAGCAGTTTATCAACGACCGCAGTGCAGTGGACGTATTATTTACTGAACTATTGTTGACTCCGTCAATATTGCACGACAATGCGAAATCCTTTGTTCGCGCACTCGCTTGTTTAACGTGGAAGGTATGCATCGGAGCTCTTACGAGCTGTATTTGGCGAGTTTTGATGAAAGTTCAAGTAAAGTTTAGTTAAAGTTAGTTATTTTGTTAGGTATGTTTCTCTTCCAATTTAAGATATGGTCCGATAAGTTTCCCCAGGTTGCAGCGGTATCTACATCAATTGCACCAGATAGCAGAATCAAATGGAAGATCGCTATGTCTATTCTTTTGTTCAGAAAAATGTGAACGAAAATTTTTGCACTTTTGAAACCCGACATTCCTTAATTTTTCTAAAAATCTCTTGTATAATCCCCTCAATTTTACAAACCACCTGCATTACCTAGTTGCCTAGTACAATATAGAACAGGTCGTCGTCTGACGTCACCATTATGTCTGTCGCTCTTGCTCGCCTTGTGCTCCATGCACCGCCGACCGTTTTTGCCACATCAATATTGCATGGTGTTGCCCTCAGGCGTCTCACCGCTTCTTATTACTGCGCGCCTGGTGCACCGATATCTTTTTGCTCTATTATGTCCTTCGCTTCGTAGAAACTATTACTAGGTAGGTGTGCTAAGTCTTGAGATAAAAATATAACGTTGCAAGAGCACTGATCTTATAAAACGTGGCCAATAAACAGCGATGTCCAAAAATTTTGAAAGCCTGTGGGGTTTTCCGGAACACCCTCATCTATGTTCAGGCATTAGTATTAGTTTAGGAGCTACACATTTTTGTAAAAATTATCACTCGAGATTTTTGTTTCTCTTATTTTGTCGCATTTTTTTAGGCCACAAGGATACGATCTACGATCGCTTAAAAATACCATCTGTCTTATCATCGGCCGAACTGACAACACTTTGTTCAAAGGAACAAAGGTTTGAAGGAAGGAGGTTTTGTATTAGTCTACAAAATTAAGTAGTTTCAGATTTTCATTTACTGTGACAATATACTGATGACAGTTTACAACTCCTAAAATGTTTTTTTTCCTTAACCATATTTAACGTACAAAATAAAAAATGAATTGCAGTAGAGGCGCTCTTCCTTGGAGGAGGATTTTACAGACAGACATTTTAAATACCCTCTTTCCGTGAATGCATTTAAGTGCCCACTGGGGGATGCGCTCGAGCGGGCATAGTTAAGAGGATATCAGACTTTCCCGGGGAGTTAAAAATGAAAAACTCGACGTTGCTAATTACTTGGTGTTTACAGTTTTATTTGTGTATTATCTCGAATCTATTATACCTATGTCGTGTGTCCTAATCAACTGACAATGAATGCCATTAATCGCACGCTCGACTAATGGCATGTTACTCAAATTACCTACATTACGAATACATACATAATTACCTACAGCTCATCAATTGACTAGCAAACGATCCGATACATGAGATGGACCTCAACCAATTGCGGTTCTCCGCATGTTCAGCCTATAGGAAATGATACATAATTGCATAATTATATGTTATGTACTATAGTCCCCTAAGATCTTGGCAATTCGGTTAATATTTCGAAATATCGCATGACGTCCCAGAGTCACATGACCTACGTTATTTTAGTATGGCTGAAGTTTAGAGTGAATAGAGGAGAATATGTAGTTTACAAGGTAGATGCGTGCTCGCTAGTTTCAATGCTGGATCATTTTTCGGGTATCCGTTACTCAACTACGAAGACTCTCACTTCTCACGAATAATGGTTTTAAACAATATCCTTTTAAACCAGCCGTCACACTTGAACGTAAGTGACGTATTGCGAGGAGAATTGACATATAGTGAGGTATTTTTTTTACCTGACACCTGGTAATAACCCCAGAATTAAAAATAGCAGGTACGCATACCTCTTTATCTGTAGATATATTCTTGTATATGTATATTTTCTACATTTCAGCCAGGTTAAATGACGTAGATCTGGTGACCTCGGTATCTCAGTCCATGTGTGTATTTGATCAATTTGCTGTAAAATCAGCCCTTTCTACTCTCATGTTACATTGTCCTAAATCCCAGTATAAAATTGGACAACGTCTGTTTACCAATTTGTTAATAAAACAACACGATGTTGTCAATATCACAAAGTAAACACTCAATGAAAAACATGACGGCTTCTGCCATTGTCCCGGCTCGTCATAAAATGCGCAAACGGATTTGTTAATTGACTACAAACACTCCCTTTTCATTTTGTGTCGCAAATTTTTCATCAGGGAACATTGTCCTCCCAGGCTTTCCTTGAGTCTCAAAAACAATAAAGTTGGGCATTGTTTACGTCTACAGTTTTAAGACCTGCCATTTCCATTAGCATCTGTATGAATAATGCAAGTGGGGGGCCTTTTTTAAGGCGTACCCGTTTGTGTAGAATACTACAGTTTTTATTTGTTGTTTCTGTTCTTGTCGCCCCGCCTCCTGCCCTTCGTCATAGCAAAAAACTTGCATCTTAGTTCCATAGCCGCTTACTTTGTTGACGAACTCCTTTATCGTATGTTGTCCTAGTATTCCGTTACAAATATCATCATAACTCTTTTGTTTTATTTAATGTCTGCTCCGTTAAGTTCGTTTGTCCACAGATTCTACTCTCTCTACGAATGTGTTAAATAATTTCTAAATTAAAGTCAAAGAAAAAAGTCCCCTTTTCTTCCCTTTCTTTTACATTGTGTGTGATTTATTGAACCCACGTGAAGTTCATAAATAATTCGCAAAGGACAATGTCATCATAATTTATATCACTCGTGGTTATAAAGTTTTAGTTGATGTTGTACGTGCAAGTAAATTAATTGAGTTATGACGTGCATCGTGCTCCTAGCATTATTTTTTTAACTGTCTGACATTTTTATGTATCCTACGCGTTCAGTTCCTACCCACTACCCACTACACTATGAGACAGCTGAATATTTGTAAAACGTTTAAAGTACTTTTCACAATCGCAAAGGTTGCTAAAAAATTTTTTTTGTTTATTATGTAAATGTGAAGATCAATCGTGTCATTTAAATTGTTACTAAAGGTTTTTTTTTTATAAGAAATCTTTTTCGAGTTACTTCATAGATACGTTATGAAGTGAATAATGGTTGTATTGTACAGTAAAATGTATTTATTTCGATTAATGATTTTAATTATTTCTTATGACCAAGGCCCATACAAATGCTTCCTTGAGTCACATGGACTCTACGTCGTCTTAACCGGATTTTAGAAAATACACGTGTATTAGATATGCGGCATGACGCCTGGCCCTCGCAGACCTACACGGTCTCCACCAATTACGTCCGTAACTTGTAGTGGGAACACCAGGTGCTCTAATTAAATACCTTTGTTATCCCGACCTCATACGGGCTCTCGTTTGCTCCCCAAATTAAATTATCGTAAATCCCGACTCATTGGCCGAGATTATACGTTTACGAGCGGATGACAGCCGCTCTTTAGCTAGCAAACAACTCTTTGCGCTCGGACCATCCACTAATTACAAATCGCGACTAATTAACGGATTTGTCTCGCGGGCAGGCTTAACTTTTATTACATTGGAACTTTGTTTTAATTCCTCAATCTGGTCAGTTTAGCTTCCCCGTTTTGCGGAGGTAATGCAATTATTATACAACATAATACATCAGCGCTAACGACCAAATACTTTGTGCAAATAACATACCAATTTGTTGAGAAAACGCTCCTAATGCGCGACGTTTTTACTGGTCGCGCTAATTTGAACAACGACTCAACAGATTAGCTTTTTAGCGTAAATCCCTCATACATATTCTATTTCATTAGGTAGTCACTGCGGAAAATCTCAGAAAAACATTACTTGGCAATCAGGGCTTGTACGAGACGGGAGGTTAGTTTTTATTTGTTTTACCAAGATTTTAACAAAGTTGTTGGTCACTGTTGCAAAGCGTATACCTTGCAGGACCTTTGACAGTCGTTACGGATAATTAGAAGTACACCTATAAACTGGTTCAGGGAGGTCAGATAGACGCTCCAAGTAAAATTCTGAGTTTTGGCAGACGATGATAATGTTTTTTTTTGTATGTAAGTGCATCGGTGGACGCCTTCTAGTGTGATTAACACCGTAAGCAGTTATTGTTATAAAATACAACGTGATCCGCGTTATCCCTGGACAATGGCTTAAAACATAGATATGGAAAGTCCCGAGTAAGCCTAGTTACGCAATAGTAACAGTAAATTGTCGCAAATTGCAACAAAGTGGCCGGGACGTGCGGCCTCTCGAACTAATTCTCTCGGCGCGATTTAACGCCATTGTTGAAGCTAGCTGTCCCGTCCGCCTACAATTGACTCTTGTTAGCTTCTGCTACCCTGGTACACAGCTAAAATGTATTGTGGTGAATATTTTTGCAAAACTGGGTGTGTCATGTTTACCCAATGATGGCAAAGCCGGAAAAAAAAGGTTTTAATTTTATGGATTTCGAGGACTATGTCACAGTGGCTACTATATAAATAAATTTAACTCGGGTTGCAAAGTTTTTTATTGTAATAAAGTCATGGTATGTTTAATGCCCCCATATTCAACAGGTTTTCTCATTTTCAACTAACTTGTAACATTTTCACTTAATTTTTCATGAGATCATCGTGACTCTGCCACATTATTTTAACCAAACGTGCTCAATTTTCGAGAGATTGTAATTAAACGGTTTTGGTAGGGCAAATTGATTAAATTTCTGTGACTATATCAAATTACATTAATCAATTTATTTTAAGTGGTGAACTTAAATCAGTATTGCTCTGATATAATTAATTTCCTTTAAGTCTTTAAAGTTTATTTATAGATTAAACTGTACAGAATTGTTTCTCCTTCAGATTTTGTGTCACATTTCTCTGGATCCTACTTCAGAGCCGCATTTTTATATTAATACGAGTTTTCTGTCAGAAGCACTTTCTTCACTTACAAAAGAAGGAAAACAAAGAAACTAAACAAGCAACCACAATACTTCATGTCCGACATTATTATAATACGTAACACACAGAGACATTACACAATCACCTTTACTAGGAACTCATAAACTAGAGTTGGTATTTTACTGAGATTACGGCAATAGTGGAGGGTTGAAATCTGTGGGAGTAAACTGTGCGTTGTCGTTAATAATGAAGGTCTCATAATATCTGTCGGCAGTGGCGCTAAGGGCTGCTACCTCCCTTTTGTTCAGGACACCCGAGCCACTTTATTTGCCCACTTGTCTATCTGTTTATGATTTGGGTCGCCGAGATACGACAGTTTTGTTGTAGTTCTATTAAATACATAATTAATTTTGTGACTGCTCCTGAATTGTCCTTTGGTGATTGCATTATCAGTTCTGCTTTGCGTTAATTGGCTTCACCGTCGAGTCTTATAGGAATCTGCTGAGTCGTGTTCGATGGCTGCCATTCAGATTTTCGTCTATTTATTAATGTCATTTTTACTTCAATACGAGTCTCGGTTTTAGGGTCCTTAATGAAAGTAATCTATAAATAATATATTCAAAGCGCGTCTATTCATCTAAGGCCATTTAATAACATGAAGCTGTAGAAATGTTTCCGATGGCGGCCGGCAAGCACGTTCAACTACATTATACTGTCGTGGCGCGCTGCTGCCTCGCTGGCTGGTTCGAAATGGGGCTTACCGCCATCTATTGAAACAGTATCATTTTAATATTACCCTACTTTGTAATTTTTGATGTTGGATTTACTACTCTCGGTGCTGAGCTGAGCGTTGAAAATTCATCAGTGCGCAAGGCAAAGTAAAATAAAAATTATATTGTTTTAAGAGATCGGGTAGGCCCCCTGGCCGCATCTATAACGATACGTATTATTGTAACTACAACATTATTATCACAAAAAAAAAATTAACTAACAATTATTTTTTTTGGAGTGGTTTGTCTTGTCTTTAGAGTTTTAATTTACAATTCCGCATGCAATGTTCTAATTGCTCACTGGTTGGCGTCTTCTCAATTGCAATTTAACCTTTTCTCTTGCTTTCAAAACATCGCAGAACTCTGTCCGTTATATTTCAACTCTTTATTATTCTTCCTTTTATACCGAAGATGTCGCCCAAACTTTGTCGAAGTTGTGTTAGACAAGGCGGCCATCCCACCTGCAGGTCACCTGACTTCCGTAAGTCTTTGTATAATTATAATTAAAGTTTTTAAGACTGTTACCAACTTGACAAGAGTTTTGTAACTAGATAACGTAATTTATCAAGTAGCCCTTTGTTAGATTTTACTAATCAAACGGTATTTTGGCTCTGCAGATATTTGACGAATAATATCTGTCCTGTTAATCACGTTCATTAGTAATAACTGTTTGTAATGTCTACATAACAACTAAATGGCTATTACATAAATGTAGCAGCTCCGCTAACAATCTGCCTATCTGGCTAATTAGCCAATATTTCACCTCGGCGAGATCTGTTCTCGTATAACACGACGGACAAAAATAAAGGGAATTCAGGACGCGTCGAAATAATGTAAGTCAAGGTCATGAAGTTTATGAATATTAATAAAAAGTAATAGCTTTTCTTTTAATTTACTCTTCACATGTGGAGAATGGAACTTTGGATCAAAATGGATAGTGTTATGTATTTCACCTTAGCTAGAGATCATACACTATTAAAGAGAGTAGACAGATAAACTACAAAAAAACCACGACTTGCAAGAGGTTAATTTATTCAGAAAATGAAAGAAAGGCCCTCCCTCATGTTTATAGTTTCGCTCATATTTTGTAAAATGAAAACAACCAAAAACCTGTGTTCCAACATGGTGCTGAGGGTAGAATAGCAAATAAAAACACCTGCATTAGAAGCAAATATTTTTTTAAATCCTAGTTCAAGTATATGCCTCTGCAAAATATCAATTCTATCTAGAGATTATGGGCTGTTAACTGTGATACGTACGTATATAATATATACGTATATTTGATAGTAATAATCCTCTGTCCCTTAATATCAGCTTTACTGGAATGATCCTCAGGCGATTGTTATCTTGTTGTTACAACAACCGTATCAGGCCGTTATCCCGTTCAGGGCAACATCCACTAGGGGCTCACAACAGAGCACCCCTTTTAATTATTAGACATTTAGGGACTTAAGCAACACCTCATACAAGGTCCAGAAATGAGTTAAGAAACTTCAACCCATTGGACTTATGATCCCCTGGTAGGTGCTGAAATTCTTACAATATATTACAAAAGCACATAAAAAGTTTATTTTTACGTGCGCCTGAAGTCGGACACCAGATGTGCAAACATCATGAAATAGCTCCGGCTCTTTAATGTTAAGCGCCTCATTCATCTTCACCTAAACTTTTTCCGGCAAAAACTACACCCATTCAGCTCTCCACAGCGAGCCTACTTTTTACCCTATTATAATGACGTCAATTAGGCACACGACGAGGTGGACTTTGGCCTGTTATTTTGTCTTCATATAATTTACAATCATGAAGCCAATTCATACTAAAAGTTAGGTTTACCATTCATTGTTGAGCTCTGCGAGAGTTGTAATATTCTGGGAATAATTCGCGGAACGCTTACAAATTAAATAATTAAGACGCTAGAAAGCCGACTAGTTTATGGATAAATGGTTGTTCAAAGTTTTGGAATGTAATTTTGGAGTTGGCTCAGGTCCCTACTGTTCCCGTTTGTTCGACTGTTCAGCAAAATCAATTTCTTGAGATAAAAAATCAACGATTTTATCGCGAGTCCTTTAGAGCTTTTAGTGTGACTTCCCAATACCATTCCACAATGATAAACTGAATGGGGCTGCCGTGAAGAGCACTTATGTGACTCCATTCAACGTAGAGAGTCTTTTTCATAAGAAGTGGAATAAATAAAATTCGCGATAAAAAAACAACGATGTACTTAATTCTAAACAAACTTGCCCCTTGGCTATTTGCATATTCTAATAATTTTGTATTTCGTTCGTATTCCTATTCAGCATGTTTAAAATAATATAATTATAATGTTCATATAGTTAGTAGGTACGTTTTCTTGCTCGGCCTGAGAATAATATTGAAGGTCTTGATTTTTCCTCGATACTGTAAATAGGGAGCCGGACGCCTATAAACATGCGCTTTAAAGTAAATTAGTTTTCAGTCGCCGTACGTGGGGGACACTCGTAGGGAATACGTAATGCAATATTCTTATTCATGAGATATTTATCGCGCCGCCTGTTTCCCGGCCTCGTCCGGGGCCGTTCCTACACGATACCGTCGACGTCCACGACGCGTCAACTAACATCTAAATTGATTCAAACGAATCGAAAGGTACATTGTAATTGGAACTTGGCTGGACTATTTTTGTAAACGAACCAAATTCCAAAACAATTCATAATCATCTGCGCTGCCCTTTTCCAAATAGTTTGTCGGGGTCGGCTTCCAGTATAACAGCTGCTGAATATCAGTATTTTTACAAAGAGCAACTGCGGTACCGACCCGTTACTTTATTTTATTCTTATTTCAAACTTACTGAAAATTATTTTCTACTTTTTAGTTTGTTTTTCTAATAAAGCGTGATTTCTAGTTTTTTTCAAATTATTATATTTTTTATTGCAAAGCAATCAGTTTTACGTAGGTTGTTCGATACATAATAGACATACATCATTTCTCTCTTCAATCCCCATTTCTCTAACAATGAAAATACATTGTTAGATATTTTATTTTCTGACACCCTTTACAAAATATAACTGGATGGTGCTAAAAGATACAAGAATAACAGGACACAGTAAAAGTACACGAACAGAAGGTATATTAAACTCAGCTCAACTGTCAGCTGACATTTTGGTTGAAAGCGTTTCGACCTAATAGCCCGTGATCCTGTTTATCTACGTAATGGCGCTCGTACATGCATTTTTACTTTGTGTGGCGTACAGGGAATTTATCATTTAAAGAGTCGGGGAAAAAAACGTATTTTTGTAACATATTACGTTGAATTAAAAAAGCTTTTAATGAATTAAGATTACATATTACCGCGTCGTCAATGTTACGTCACGCATTCTGTTCAGAACTACCAGGCTCCCATAAGCGGCAAAGAGATGTGTAACTATTAGGGCGGAGCTACTTTTTGCACGCAGTTGCTTGATGGTTCTTTTGTAAAAATATGTATTACATCGTGTGTAGTACATTGACGAGCCATGTTAGGTATTCGAAAGCGAATACTACCTGAGGTACATAAATACTTACCTACTACTAAATGCTACCATTGACTACTCGCTACTTTTCGAGTTCAAAGGTTTCAAATCAAACATTCCAATTTTGGAGCCACCTTAAATGTCCTGTAATTTTTAAGAATTTCATCATACATTTTAGGATTGGGTCAGCTATGTTACTAATAAATAAAGGTAGTAGTCGCGTTTGAATAACAGACATGGCTCCCTAATCCATACGCACACATTACGTCGTGTTGCTAGAATGGCCAACAGCTATTTGCTAGGGAAAGCGAACTGTAGGGATACAAAAATAAATATTATCTTACTCAGGTAAACAGGATGTGACTTACATCAATATGATAATTTTGTAAGGTCTACATAGTTTTTTATTTTTAGAGACAGATGGTTACTATCTTTTACACATATACGATTTGGTTTGATCAACGTTTGAACTTGCTAGGTACCTATAGCAGAACTGACATCAAAGTCGTATAATAAACGACGGAACTCATTGACCTGGCGTTAACGGGCGCAGTTGAAGGGTTACGGGTTTGCCCTTCACCTCAATCATCTCCATAACGACTCTGAATAAATTGTTATAGGCACTTGTTTTTATGTCTTTAATCGCTTTGAAGCACGGTACAGCTTCGGCGGACTTAATTGAGACATTCGATTCGAATCGATTGTGTGACAATCGATGTATTCATGACGGTGTCTGTAGTTTAGTGTTTGTTCAAGATTATTTTTTAAATTAATTTTCAGTATTTTGTTACTAAACAATTTAAAATTAGTTTTTGTTGTTTCATTATCTGCCGAAATCGGTCAAACTTAATCTGCGCAATCAAATATTTACCTGGGTAAACGATTAAACAAAGAATCCTTTGAACCAAATCGCTATGAGACTTCATAGAACTCGTTTGTACATACCTACATATTACAATTTATTATAATACTCGGCAGGCAAATGTTTAACGAGCCCCGACGTCCTCTGACTTTGACATCGAGGATAAATCTGCACCCTACGCTCCATTCAAGCGACTCCCCGCCCCTAACCGCAGGGGTTAGTGCAGCATCCCTTGTTGCGAACTGCCATCCTCCGCGTTCTATGTCAACCTGGTACTTTTATTGCATATTCATGGCCCTTTTAAGTTTTCGCAAACATTTTGTGAGTGACGGCGCTAGAGATCAAGGGTTCTTTTTAATATCGGGGATGTGAAGGTAGCTTTGAACTGTGTACAGGCGGGCGCTGCGTTGTTTTGTATGTATTTATTGTGTGTCTATTGTGAATGTTTGGGTTATAATTGCCAAAAAAGACGTTAAAGTTATGATTGAAAAAACTAACAGTTTTGTCACTGACAACTGATAGTTTCACCACCATCGTTTGATCTAAAAAAATACCATAAGTATGTACACGTAGGTATTATATAAAAGTAAGTTAAATGTAGTGTTCGACATAAGCATAATAATTCATTTTATAATATTATGTACAGCGCAAATGAGAATGGACTATATAATTTTGTATTAATTTTAAAAACTAATCATGCCTATCGCGGAGCGTTATTCTCGTTATACCTAGATTTATAATGCGTCATTCAGGTCAAGTGGGCTAATGTTCCGAACTAAATTAATTATTGAAACACCTCACGATACATGTGTGTTGCTGCACATGAATCGTGAAATTACTAATTAACAAAAATGTTGTTATGTCCTATTAATATTCTCATTTATAAATTAACTATTTGCTATGAAAGCAAATATTGTGAAAACCAAAAGTTGCTAACTAGTAGTACCTACTCAAGTAAAAGTGTAACGTGTCTACGTTTAAAAAAATCTTGATAACCTGTGAACAACCATCTTCCAACAACATTAACCCTATATCACCCACTCGATCTACTACTCATCAAGACCAATCGAATGCGGCCAATACAATACCTACGTCGACTGTAAATTGAACATAAAACCTCCTTCGTACAACTGTGCGCCTAATGTCCGTGTGAATCGATAATGCTTTAGAATAATCCCAAGGGAACTCATTCTCGCCCTAGCTAGAGTAAAACAGCCGGGATATTTATACCTTTGGTTTTCTGTGCGCCTAGTAGAAGTGATCACCCATTTAACCCTTTACGGCTTTTTTGGGTAGCAACGATCCAAGTCGTTTTTATTTAACTGATTTTTTTATTATTTTGTTATCAGTCTATAACATTACGCCGCTTTTTATTTTGTGAATTCTAAATACCAGCATCTAATCCCTGTACCAGGATCCCATAAAATAACAGAACATCAAAATAAACTCATGGGTTTAGAGAATAGCTTTAAGCAGTGTGCACATAGGGGTGACTCATGGGTAAATTTAATCGCATGCACCCAAAAAGTGGTTCCTTTTCATCCTATTGGTTAGGGTAAATGTTGCATTGTAACCTACATCTTTTTGTCTATGTACATTGCACGAGTATAATAAATATATTTATAAATGTCTCTACAATCAAGAAACCCACCCCGTATGTATAAGAATTTAGATTACGTTTGAGAGGGTCGTCCAATCTTTTAGAAGTTCTTGGAATTTCCACTTGTTTTCCTATCGTTGGATATTATTTGTTGCAAAATAATGCGCGTTTCATTGACGCAAACCTTTTTCTTCGAAAATCCCTAAGGAAGGCTGTACCGGCTAAATCCGACAGAGGCCAGTTAAACGCGATTCCGGTAATTGAAACTCGTTCACCGAAAACGGTTCTCGAAATCTCGCATTGTTTAGGCTTCTGAAATAATCCACTGGCAATTCTATTGAGGCTTTTACGACAATCGCGTTATGTACCTTGGTTTAGTAAATACGACGTCACCGTACGTCATTGTGTGCGTCGAACGTTTATTTGTTAATGCGATCGTTCCACGCCGGCCGTACAAAGTATTGCGTCCCATTTGGTACGTAACCGCTTGTGGTCCCTGCCTGGTGCCAGTCAACAAGTTATGCTTGTACTTATTTGATGACCTCTTTTATTAGACGCACAAGGCTTGTTAAACTAAGAAAAACCAAAGAGTAGACAAAGAATAGAAACCAGTGACTTTTCTATTTCATATCATAGTTTACCTTGGACATCACTGACACCTATGAAGGAAAACTTCGTGAAGAAACCTGAACTTAAGCATGAATCAATGCGAAATAATCAAATAAATATTTTGACAAAAAGCTATTGTAAATACTGCCCAAACTGCTCAAGATTAAATTTTAATTTTGGGGAATTAAACCTCAGACCAAAAAAGGATTTTGGGAGAATCAACTTTCAAGGGGGTGAAAAAGGGAATTTAGGTTACATGTACAAATATATTCCTTGGAGTAATAAACCTGAGTAAACAATAAATTAACTTTGACCTCATTATTTAAACAAAAGTAAGTACGGTAGAATTTTAGCAGACAGTCCGATTGACTTGAATCTCGTTTATTAATCTTGAGAAATTAATAAAATGAACGTGTTTTTGTTTTTTTTTTAATCGACTCCCAAGTGGGTGAACGGGGCTAATCAAGTTTGAATGGGAGGATTTCACAGCTCGCTTCGATCTACTCAATAATTGGTATAAATAATCGTAAAGGCAAAAAAATAAACACTGTCGGGGTGAAAAGGAGAGGCTTATTCCTTCGGTTTATAAACTTGACGTTTGGTAGGAATATTTATGTAAATAAAAAACTGTAATCATTAATATTCCCTAACCCCCCCCCCCTACCTCTGCCTAATCCTTCGGGGATTATGTTGGCAGGCATGATGTTATGTTATGTGTTATGTTATTTATTTTCCAAAAGTATTCTTTAAGTTTTAAAGGATAATTTTAGAAAATTTTAAAGGAGCACTCAATATTTATAAGGCATTAATCGAAATAGGTTTAAGCGATAGTCGCGGGCAAAGTGCTAGTCGTTTGTAGATAAACATAATACCAGATCAGGTTTTTTAACGTTAAATGATCAATATAAGGAAACACATGCAACGCTATTTTCTACATAATATTTTTTAAAGTCGCTTCTCTTCTCTGGTTTTTATTGTAAGCAAACGGTTACAAACAGCTTCAGTAGCGTAACGTGTCCCGTGTCTGGAGTCTGCGCCGTATAATTTATCACGGGACTGTTCTGCGTGAGATTTTACGGCCACTTTGTCTCCCGTAACTAATGCCGTGTGCGCACGCCTTTTTGAGCTCTCGTGTTTACCCCACATTTAGCTTATTGGACAGCTTTTACGGTACCGCATTTATTATTTACTAGCTGTGCACGTGCTACGCTAGCCTGGGAATATCTTACTTGAGAGAGATGAAAAGTAGCCGGGGTAGTTATTATGAAATGGGTACTGAAGTCACAAAAACAAACCGGGCGCCCTCATGGGGGTCTTGACCCACAACTGGTCAAGGCAATACCTTATTTAAATTAATAACTCAACAAACTCCATTACAGAAAACAATAAACTAACTATGAGCTTTGACTCACAACTTCGCCCGCGTCCGGGTGAAAGTCAAATGCACCGTAAGGTCATTATAAAACAAATCCTATAAAACTGCATTAGTGTAGATTTCTGTGATGAATGAGTTTTTTTTTAAATCGTTTTAGAGAATATCTCATACAAACGAATACAATTTACCTGTTTATAATATTCCATTCCTTCCTCACGAAACTTCTCATAAGCGAGGCGCATCAAAACACGATGCATGGAGGGCTTCAAGCTATGACCGCTTACTTGAGATCTCGATATTGGATTATTGGTATGAAACCATTAGTAAAAGCCTATTTTGGAAAATGCGTTACTTGTACATTACCTGTTTATAATTGAGTTATAAGATAAGAAGACTCATACTGATAATGAAATCCCAATACACGTCACACAGAATTTTACTTGCAATATTGTGAAAACTGCTATCAAGACTAATAAATCTCTAAAAAATATTTAGAGTTTCTTTCTCATTTGCAAATATAAGAAAAAAATAAACGTGCACAGGCGTCGGCAGCGATACGTGATGTCATCGCATTTTAATACAGCCGTCCGGAATATTTCCCAGAGGGTGCGCTCGGAGCGGCGCGCCTGAGGAGACGTCCACTCCGCGTAATTACACCGTAGCGAATGTTAATGCGAGTGTTCGAGTTACCTTACCTACAGCTTTATGTTCTGACTTTCTACCCAACTACCCGCCCGCACGGAAAACCCACGAATGTTTTACCCCCAGTGAACTCAGGCGGACACGGGTTAGGTAACTGTTTTCGCAAACTAACCGCTTAGTGACGTCACATTAGGACAACTTTGAGGAACATTTTTGTTTGAGTGGGCGGCGGAAGTGTTAAGCGACTTTACTTTCATAAACTTTTACTTTAATGTTACAATTTAACATTACAAAACCTTAACATAAAACGTACCTAATTCCTGAAAGTAAATTAAAACGTCAGCAACACGGTTAAGCAACTGCCTCTAAGTCGGTTTCAGAAGTGTTAAATGTAAAAGCAAAGCGGATCGTATTTAAACATAATAAGCTTAGAGCGTCCCGAGCGAACCCTCGTCGGTCTACCTGCGTGACAGGCTCGCCGTGACAATCCCAACAGATACTAATAAAATAACAAGCGACGAGTGCCAGCGTTATTATTAGACGCTATAACCGGATCTGTCCGGATATAGGGTTGCCGGCAATAATAACCGGCGGGCAAGCAATCAAATTACCGGCACTACCGCTCCACCATCGCCACCGTGCCGACCGGCTACCGGCAATAATCACGTTTATAAGCGAGCAGTCGCCGCCCTTTATGTGTCGCACAGTCCGACATAGTGATTACACGGGTGCGCGGTGCCACAGATCGCACACTTTTTATCGACGTCATAATTTTTAATGTCAGCTCTTTAGGGTTAAGTAGAACGCTTCCTCCCCGTTTGAAAGTTCAGAGATTTGTCGGATGATTCCGTCGAAGGAGTTTATGATCTGCCATTCAGCAAGATCAAGACTTTTTATTTTATGACTCCGCGTACCTAAGGTCCCAATAAGGTTTTTCCATTCAGCTTACACAGTTTAGTGCACTTGATGGGTAGCCAACACTAATTATATTTGTTATGGAGCTTATAGCAACTAGTACCTACGCACCATTTACGAAAAATAAGTATAAAAAATTATGTTTATATCTAAATGTTCTCCAGGAACATATAATGTTGTTTTCCTTTATTGCCAAGTGATTGCAGTGAGCATCTTCCGTCTCAATCTCATGTTAAAAACCATTATTGATAAAAACTCTAGCTTGAATATTATTGAATGTTAAAATTACATTTATCGTTTATTTATGATTAATGTTTGCATTTGGGATGTTCCCTGGAAATTAATTGTGATTTTAAACCCATTAATTTGGCTGAACAAACTTAATGTTCATTGTGGTTGAACAACGTGTTGTTTAACAAAAAACATTTAATTTTATACGTGTTGTATGTATGTTTTCAATTTAAAAATAATATTTGCGTAGCTTGGGATTTCAATTGTGAGTTTCATATTTTAAGGCTCGCCACTGACACTGATTATAAGATTTTGTTTTCATTGTGCAGCAACTATAAAAAAAATTAAAGATTCATAATATGAATCTTTAATTTTTTTTATAGAAACCTACAGGTTTCTCCTTTTATTCGAGTGTGTGGTTCGTCATATTATGGGCAATAAATAATGCGTGATCAGATTATTTGCACGCTTGATTTGTATATAAATTATGTCAAACCTTCTGGAAAAGTATACTTACCATTTTCAGTATTATCAGAATCTCTAAGAATGAGCTTATAAAACATTCGATGCTCTAATATAGTAAGTAACTACACACTCAACCCCATGGTAAAAAACTTCTCTATTTTTATGATCGCCTAGTACCGCAACACCATAGGGGTGAAACACCATTGTTAATGGTTTTTGCTATAGGGGCGCTGTACAATGAATGACAGAACGGGATAGTAATATACTTTGTATTCATTTTGACATTGTCCTTTGTCCCGCCCCATCCATGCAAGGTGTTTAGTGCTTATTACAAATTTTCATTCATGTTTTTTTTATAATAGTGATCAGCGAGAGGGAGGGAGACAGAGATAATTTTATTAACTAGTAAAACATTATGCAAAGATTAAAATTGTTAATGGATAGAAAACATAAGAAACGTGCAATGTAAAAAAAACGGAAACGGAGCTTTATATTTTTCAAGTTCTTTGCTTACGCCATTGTGAGGAACACAAAAGGCCCGGGTACCAGGCTAGCAGGGGCTATACAGCGATTGACCGATCGCGCAAATTGAATGTCCGTCGAACACGACGGGGACAACACCCTATTGTGCTGAGATTTTCAACATACAGCCAATTTTTTACTCGGTCACAAATGTTTTATCGATAGAAAAATCGATGATAAAACGACAAAATCCTATTATGTGCTCTTTCGCGAAAACTCCCATAGTTTTTCACTATAGGTACTATTAGGTAGGTACATTGTATAGTACCTACGTATTCATAACTGATATAAAAATTACATAATAACTAATTGGTACCAACTTTGCTGAATACAATAATTAGCATTAAATAGCAAGCCTTCGTACTTTATAAAACTTGTTTGGAAATGTGTAACAACAATGAATATGCTTTGACTGTTTATAAATAATGTTTATTTTTGTTCGCAGCTCGTGGGCGGCGAGTTCGACATGGAGTTGAATTTTGTGATACAGGACGCGCAGAACATTCAACACATGTTAGAACTTCTAGACCACTGTCCACCCAGCTTACAGGTAAATATTTTATAAGTATCTTTAGTATTATTATTTTATTTTTAGGTTCTTTAGCTCAAAGTTGACGGATAGCATTTTGACAGTTCTTTGACAAAGAACCTGCTGTCAGGTATCGTTTTAAGTAAAGGGACTAAAATAATTTTAGTCCTTCAAATACTAGGACAACAGGCAGACAAAGATTAAGAACATGATGTGCGTGCAAGGGGCAATCGCTTCTTGTAACAGACCTTATGGTAAGCTTGAAAGAGACAGAAGATTGAATGCATTTTTTGTTGAGCTTTTTGTTGAACGAAGATCCCTCCTTTGCGTTCCTTTTTTTTATAAGAATTCCATTACAGAGACCTTCTTTAAACACATGTTGCCTTGGTATGAATTTAGATCAAGCTTACTAACCCTTTATTTGTTCTTAGTTGTGTGAGTTTCTTTTTTTTATTATGAACCGGTAAAAATAATGTAAGGCAAATTTCAGTTACGTACCCAACCGCCTACGGCCCAACACAATAACCATTATATTAGTATAAATATCTGTTGAATCGGATTTGATAAAAATAATCAAAGGAAAAACAGCATGTATAGAAACTGAAATATTTAACATTATTCTTTATTACTATAGGATTGGTAATCAATTAGCAAGAAACGTGGCAAAGGGTGCATCGTCGCCTCTGTGCATCTCCACGGGGTTCACTCGTCGCAAGCCATGCCTGCCATTCGTGGTAATACGGGCAATCTTATTGAAAGGGGGGGGGGGGAATCTTGTAGGTACCAACCATTTCACCTAAATAAGATATTTCTTTAGGTTCCTCAAAAAATTACCTAATAAGTAACAAATTGCTTCTGGGTAATTCTGGGAAAAAGTAAACCACCATTATCTGTGAAGTTTCAATATAATTCTATCCACATTTGGAGACTTTTGAGCTAAAGGAAATAGTTTTCAGCTACAACTAATGGTAGTGTCAAGAGAGAGAATGAAAATGTTATACGTGTTTGCTAAAAATACATCATGTACCTCAGTTGGTACCTACATAGCTGGATTACATAATTGAATGATTTCATCATTTTAATGGCTCTTTCATGCTTGAATGTTTAAAAAGTTATAATTGGTCGGAAATATTACTTTTCCTACCAATTATAAAGAATTTAAGAGAGTTGTGTAGGTAATTTTAATGATTATTTATTATTCTATAAATACACATACATATAGGTATATTCTACATAGCATGTAATTCATTTTTGTCGAAAATAATATTTTGATCAAATATTAATTTGCTTAAGAAAATTATAATTTCGCAGGCTACGTTTATCGTATTCGGCCTAAATAATCAGGCAGTCCCTCCAACCGACCATTACAGACCTGCATTATTTGTCTTTCTATAAAGTCAACAGGTAGTCCCGTGCTGACACAAACGAGACAACTTACTACCATTATTTTAATAGGGTTAATATTTTTCTTGTTCATGTTGTTTTAGCAAACATAATCCTACATGACATGTACATAATATAAACTCCAAAGCCGTTACTTCTAATATATCTATTTTAATATAAATGGTGTCCAAGGCTGTTATTGGGGTTAGTTGCTTTACATTATTTAAACTGACTGGTAATTTTATTAACTGTCTACAAATATTTGCCTAAGATTTATTCAAATAATAATTATAATTCATGTGTCATTTAAAAAAATAACAATTTTATTTGAGTAGTTATTGTTTTTCCGGTCGGCTATTATCATTTCTGCATCAAACGCTCAGAGCTCCCCCCGGTTCGATCCCGAACTGAGACAAATTCCCTTTTTATTTGTGTAGGTAATAAAATGCTTTTGTTTCCACAAAAATTATTGAAATGATTTTCTAACATATCCTAAATAATTAAGATTTGTATAAACAATGCAACGGGCGTACCAAACAATGCCAAATCGACAAAGTTGGTTTAATTGCCACCGCAATTGATATTATCGTATAGAGGGATCGCATAAATATGGATCAGCGCCGCGTGTTGTGTTCGAAGCCTGCTTATGCAACATAAACTCCTGGTAATACCGATTGGTGTGTGCCAAACCTAAAAGGCACAATAAAGTTAACATTTTGATTGGTACACCTGCTTGTTGATGTCTGTACTTGTTAGTATAACAACATAACATCACGCCTGTAATCCCCGAAGGGTTAGGCAGAGGTGTACCCATTAGTACACCCACATTTCGCCAGTTATGTTTTTAGTCCCATGTAATAGGTTGTGAGCCTATTGCCATCAACCGGGCACAAACAGTAACCGGTAACCGGTTGTTAATATAACAGACTTCAAAAAATGTAGGAGGTTCAGAATTCATTGTTTTTTATAACGATTTTTTTTTGGATTTACACTAATCAATTCTACGTAATCCTGAACAAAACTGTTCGCTCCAAATATTTAGACAGTAAACAACGCAATCAACTATTTCACCTATATTGCTCTCTGTAAGAGTGTAAACCTAGCCCAGTAATCTGACCCCGCACGTTGGTTCCAACGACGACCTCAAGCCAACGTCGAAGCCATTACTATTTTCTTTTTCTGCTGGGATTAAAGTTTGTAGTTGCCTCTTCAGCCTTTGACTTCTTTTGCTATCAGATACTAAGATTTTTCAGCGGGCTATCATTACCAGTATTTCATTCTAATTTAAATATTTTTTCAAGGTATGAGAGTACCACTATTAGGGATCTAATAACAGATCAAAAGGTGATCTTGAAGCCAGACGTGTGTCCCAGCCAGTCTGCCGCTCGCAAACCGTAGCTCTTTATTTCTGCTCGTTAAATTCACAATTTTCCACAAAAGAAAGCTGTTACTAAATATTTCTAAAATCGTTTGTTGTTTATTGAAGTCCCGGAAAAGAAAAAGTAAACTCGTTTTGTGTGTTTGTTTATCTACCTCAGTAGATTTCCTTTTGCATGAAATCCAATACGATTGTACTGAAGAGAAATCTGTGTGCGATTGACAATAATAATAATTCCGAATCGCATTTCTACTGTGTTGTCAGACAGTTTGTTTTATTTGCATTTGAAATGTCTGATCTGGAAATCGTAGTATTTTTTTTTAAAAAAAGGCCGTGAAACATGTAAGCTGTTGTTTGATGGTTATTTCCGTTGAATTAATTGATAAATATTTTTTGACCAGACGGTTACATTAAATTTCCCAAAAGTAACATGCAGCGACGGTGTCGCTTTCTATCTCCCGTCAGATACTTTCTCCCGACTGTCACTTTGGCCCTTCTTGTCCTGTCACTTTCTATAACTCGACAGTCGCTTTTAGCAAAAAATAATTGAAAATAGTTGATAGGCTCGCTTCCCTATTACATGGGACTCAAACATCCTAGCGAAATGTGGGTGTAGGTACTAATGGATATATCTCTGCCTAACCCTTCGGGGGTTACAGGCGTGATGTTATATAATGTGTATGTGTATATGTATAATTGATTGTTTAATTGTGTTTGAAAGAATGCAAAACAAAGGGCAGCTCTACAATTGATTCCCCTTTTGACTGGATTGAGCCAAAAATACCAACAACCATTGACGCCGCCCACATACCTAATCCTATTTTATAAATAAGTAATTGTGTGTATTTGAGAAGCTAAGTAAACAAACGATCGTTTGAATTTAATTTTTCCGCCTCTATGCTCTCTTCACCAGGCTCTTAGGACGACGGAGGTGAGGAGTGTGTTTTTCAACACAGTCTAATTTAAGTGATACATCACTTGTATACGTAGCTCACACTAGCAGGATCTCAGAGCGCGCCTGCCACTCACGCCGTGATGGACGACGCACCCGTCGGGGCTGAGTGGCGCGCGGGAATCCGTCGAGTCATCTTATGAGAAGTTTTTCTTTAGGGACCCCTGCGGGGACCACCAGGCCTGTCAGCCCTCAAACGATGGTTTTTAGCCAACACTTGTGCTCGACAACGATTTTATTAGCCTTGTTACTAGACTTTTTGTGGCAGTCATGTTGGGATATTAATAGCTTTCATGTTTCTCAAGCAACTTTCGTTAATAGTTTCCTTTATAAGACCCAAACACAGGTAATTGTTCATTGTAGATTATATTGTTCGCTTTTACTCATCATGCAATTTTGCCAACATGATGAGATTTAACAACATGCTTTGAAGAACGGTTTATAATGCTTTCTAAAAAATATCCTTGCTGCTTTGTCTGGTCAGCTAGTTGTTTCACAATGCGTCGTTGAGTCAGAGGTGGTGGCGGTCAGTTGTCTGTGTGTCAAACTGACAACTAACCACCGTCACTAGCGCCACTCGGCAAACATGAGACGCGAGGCGTTCAGAAACGTGTTGAGAGTTTCATCTGATAATGAAGTGAGGCAACGGATATCATTACATATACAGTCACATTCAACCCTGATTATACTCATTCATGGAGTACGTCGCGCGCGCTGAGTGAAAAGTTTGTTCGTCCGACAACACTGTTCATTATTGTGCGACATGTTTGAAGGAAACTTTGTTTTCCTTTACAAATCTTTAAATCAAATCAAAAACATATGTTTGTATCAAAAACAAATGTTCCATTAATTTTGAAACAATATGTTTTGCACTTGTGAGTTAGTTGACAAATTGAATATTTTATGAATTAATTTTTATTGCACGACTGCTGAGCATGAGCTCTTGGGTTCTATTCCCAGGTCGGGCAAAGTGTTATTGGGTTTTTCCATCAGGAATTTCTCAGTAGCAACCACAGAGTCTGGATTTGTGCCCGGTCGATGGCAATAGGCTCGCCCCCTATTACATGGGCACGTCCTTTACCATTACTGCATAAAATCAATTTGCACGGACATTCTTGATGGTCACAGGAGCGAGGCAGCTCTATCTGCACTCTGAAAGCGTTGTAGTGTTGTAGGTCCCTACCGTTGAATACCATTAAAATTATCTCTCTCAAATTGCCTACGTATGACATTGACATCACAAAACTTATGAAATAGCTATAGCACTGCAATATGACGTAGTTTGTCATCTGCTCCACAATAAAGTTCGTTGAGGCTAGAGTTCTAATTTTATTAGAAGAAAAGAACAAGATCAAGAAGATAACCATAAATGGTTGCCACTAACAAAAGAAAAACCATTTAGAAAGTGGAAATGAGTATATCAAATTAATTTATTTACCTCTTAATTATGCATAATTACAGTCGAAATCAAAATAATGACGTAGACCAGCCTAAGAAACAGAAATAAAAATACCTCACCGTTTCGTAGGGCGAATTGCTAAAATTCTCCCTGAACTTGTAATTTTGCCGAGATTGTTCTGCTAACGGCAGAAGAATGTAATATAATTACAACCGGTCTTGTTAGCACCGAGGGGCTTTTATAACGCAAGTATACTACACTTCCTGCTGCCTCAGTACCCGTGTGCTGGGTTTTGTGTTGTTCCCGCACGCAAGAGGAGGATGACAATAGGAAATGTCAAACGAACACAATGAATTATACGAAATAATCAAATGTGTAAGCTCACTATGACAACTTTTTTTTCTGCTTTGGATGGACCGTGGATCGAAAAATTGAACCTTTAAAGCAGATTATTTCTTTCTTATTTGTCAATAAAGCAATGTGCTGATCATATATTTTGCCTAACAGTGTGAAAATGTAGATTTTTCAGAAAATTAGACACACAATTAATTATTATATCATGCAAGTCTTGAATGAATAATAATTAAAAATAACTAATCATAATCTAATATTAAATTAATTCACAAAGTATCAATTCTCATTAAAAAAAACTAAACCCATGTGTAATAAAGTGTAACGATCACCGGCCGGCGCGCCATCGCCATCGCGCTCATGTTGCACTGGTACATCTGGGAACAAAATCATGCTTGTGTGAATTCGTGGCTTCTTGGAATGTTGTACACATCTTAGGTGTTCATGCTGCCTTAGTACCGATGGGAATTTAGTGTAACCCTTTTACAGCGCGTGTGAACGAGGTTTCTAATTAGTTGATTGCATTTATATATTGGAAATTATTTTATAGTAACATCAATTATTATAAATGAGTTAATTGTATGAATTGCTTTGCTTTCATTTCATTACGAACCGATTAATTTAATCATTAGGTAACTGTATAATATAGGTCCGGCTAATGTTTTCCTGCTTTCCCCGCCGTGCAACTCAACATCCCTATTTCATACATTAGAGTAAATTTGAGCAAATTAAGCTGGGCTCATAGTGTTGTGTAAAATTAAAATAATAATTACTAGCACTGCAGTACCGTAAGACCGCAAACAGAAAAGAATTTCATTTAAAATATTTCGCATGCCGTCGCTGGCGTCGTTACACTACAGGCTCTATTAAACAGAAAGCTTTGAAATTGAAAATTTCTGCCTTGATGCGCGCCGTTAGTATGGACGAATAAACGCGGCAAGTGGATTATGCTTTAATACGCTAGCCAGCTTCTGGTGGCTTATTCTAACTTTTTAACTCCCCGGATTGTTTCTTAAGTCATCCACTTTATTTTCATGTCATATTTTGTATTTATCGTTTTGTGTGGAAACTGTTATATGTACATGCCGATCATAGGTTGGTAAAAAATGTTTATTGTGTAAATTATGCAATTGATAAACTTCTATTGTTGCAGGCGGAAATATGGTCAGTGTTTATCGCAATCCTGCGCAAGAGTGTGCGTAACCTTCAAGCCTGTACCGATGTAGGCCTCATACACCATGTGCTGCAAAGGCTACCCCGTGCTGAGACAGTCGTCGCTGGTATGTAACGTTACATTCTTTACTTTTATGCCGCCCTAGTAAAGGTGAGAAGTTAATAGCATGGATCACAACTGGTGCCCCAATTTAATGAAGGGTCTCGAAGGAAAAAATGTTTGGCTCCGCCCATTTCTTTAACCCTCCATTGCTCATGCTCAACATGCTGCCCTTGACTTGAGTTCTATTTTCATGCCGCTCTAGTACCTATACGACTGTTGCGGCACCTGTTGTTTTTTAGTAAAAAGAAAAGGACGGAATGAATAAAGTTCCAACCCTCACCTTTCGGTGCAACGAAGACCCCTTGTTACGTGCTGTTGCCTTGGTACTCTAAGATGTTATAAGAATAATTTGAGAATTTTTTTACGACAAACAAACTTAGGAAAGTTTAACGAGTACTTTGATACATTTTTTTAATCTTAATTAATTTTATTTGCTTTTAAGAAAAATCGGAAGGTTCAACGGAGTGAGAGAATTCATAAATAATTAGATGGTCGACTTATTTATTTTTCCTTATGAATTTCCCCCTTGTGTAAAAAACTCATTATTCTCAACAATATCCGTTATGGTAAACTCTTGAACGACTCGTGTCGCATAATATCATACCCTCATGCGTACTTAAAGTGCTCTTCGGAATGTTGCCGGCTATTCTTGTATTTCTTTTATATTGTATATCTTGTTTTGTTACTGAACTCATCTTATAGATTTATAATGTTCCTTTTGATACACTTATTTGTACTTTATTGTTCTTTGGTACCTACTGTCTGTTAAAGGTTTTCTGGAAACGCTATGGTAGACCACGACATTAAACTTTAAAATTTGAGGTGACACTAGCAAATACGATTTACAGAATTATATTAATTAAATTAAGCTCGCCCCCTCATGGGACTAAAAACATAACTGGTGAAATGTGGGGGTACTAATGCGTACACCTCTGCCTAACACTTCGGGGATTACTAGCGTGATGTTATGTATTAATAATTAAATTCATTAAAATTACCTATAAATAATATGACTATTTAAAATGATGTTTGGGGCTTTCACCCATCCCCGTTAACATATTGATTTATTTTTCTGTTGAAGTCATTGAAGTATACTGCGTTTGCAACTTGATTTCCAAACATGTAAACAAAAAGCTATGTGCTGGTTGTTTGTGTATGTGAGTTTAGATGTTTGAAAACGCACCCATGATACAGGAAAATACCTAGAGGGAGGCATAGTTTTTTTTTAAATTGAATATTGAAAATGTTGAGATAAAATATCTTTAACAGCAACACAGTCATGCAGTTTAGTTCAACATTTTATGTATTTACAATTTTTATGAATTTTTACTTTAATAGTACTTATTATTTAATTCTGACTGCCTCGTTGGTCTAGTGGTCGCAAGCGCAACTGCTGTGCATGAGGTCTTGGGTTCGATTCCCAAGTCGGGCAAAGTGTTATTGGGTTTTTCCATCCGGATTTTCTCAGTAGCAGCCTCGGAGTCTGGATTTGTGCCCGGTTGATGGCAATAGGCTCGCCCCCTATTACATGGGACTAAAAACATAACTGGCGAAATGTGGGTGTACTAATGGTACACCTCTGCCTAACCCTTCGGGGATTACAGGCGTGATGTTATGTTATGTTATGTTTATTTAATTCTGAAATCAACTTAATTTACTGTTGAACTTGTCATTTATTTATTAACGTCAATAAGTAACAAGAATTCCTTTAGACATGATTATATTTTATTCTTAATTATTGTAAGATTAAGGGAAGTTTTTGCCTACCCCTAAAATAATTAATACTTCATGCAATACTTTCCTGATTACTTATTGCAAAGATCAATCCCAATGTTCTTTTTCAGCACCTTTCAATATGTCAGCGTTTCACAATGCCCTCAAAAGCACAGGTCATACGTTTGCAAAACACGTAAAAGGGACACGTCTTTTCCACGTAGGAACTCCGTTCACTGCACGCCACCTATTGTATTCCTATGCTCACCTGGTACCTCTCTCCCTTCATTTCGCTCGTTCTTTATTTTTCCATTTACATGCAAACGGGGTCAATGTGTCCCTGAGCTTGTGTGTATTGGGAGGGTGATGCAGACAGTGCGTACCTCGCTAATTTCTGCAACTGCTGCATTGATATGATAATGATGTCATCATATCCTAAACATGGGCATTGCAGAATATTAACAAACTATAAGTAATTCAATACATTCCATCCTCCATGATTTTATCGTCACCCCCTAAAGTAAACACCAAACTAATTGAGTACCCACAACCCTTGGTTATTTTTGAATAACCAAGCCACTGTTCCACTGTTGGATCTCGAAGCTGCTCTAGTAAAGTTTAAGTCTTATTATAAACTTATGACTCCATATGCACTGTGTCGCCCTAGTAACTGTGAGAATTATATCCGAAATCATTTGAAGCCCCTCGACTTCATAAATATTTTTGATTCACATTATATTTTATCCTCGTGCACGTGACAACTAGATTAGTTTCTTGTAACTTCTGGTACTCTAGTCTTTATGGGAATAAAGTGAATGCCTTGAGATATTGTTCTTGAAATCGAATCCGAAAGGACGAATAAATTTTTGAGTAACTTAAAAAATTGTTTTACCTATATTCCACCCGTGTTTCCGTATGTTTGTATGACCGCATTTGTCTCGAAAACTAATTAATGAAGTCTCTCAAGTTCTTGCATGCTAAACAAACGCTCTACCATTAGAGCTTACTTCCCTTGTAAACAAAACCAATTAAAAAAAAAACAAACAGCCTTACCGGACCCGGCTGCCCGCGGCTTCATTAACCCAGCCAATGAATTAAATGTAACTTAATAAAATAAATGTACCTTTTGTTGACATTATTGCTATGGAGATCGTAAAATAAAACAATTATGTAAGAATCGTTTTTATTTTATATTTAAAAGAAAATAATAAACCGACCTTGTATTTTGTTCAATAATGATTATTTTAACAATAATAGTCAGCACTGCTTAGGTCACGTTTACGGCCCAATTTATTGGACTAAGCCTACAAAAGTGAGTGGTAATGACAGGCGTGGCCTAGTTTAAGATCAAGTCAATAATACCTTGCTAGGCTGACGATGTAAACAGCAGTTTTTAATGCCTTTCAGGTTTCTGCGGCTTATTTGTATCGGTTTATCTATTGAAATAACAAGGATGATTTTATAATAACTTACTTCATGGTGTTAATATTTTAACCAATCATAAATAACTAATAGGCAGACATCATTTCTAAAGTTACTTACTTACCTGCCAATATATTTTCAGCATCAAAAGCATCGTAAAGCTATGTTCATGACATGACTGTGTTCCACGCGTTAACTAAACTAGTATCGGAACAAACTATTACAATCAAACTTCCCTTCATAACACGCAACAATGTGTGTGAATAAGGTATAGTATTTACATTATAAAATACATCTCCATAATTATGATGCCCTAGTAACAGTGGGAACAGTTACTTTAATATCTTGGATTGTAGAATGCGTTTTATAACAAATGTATGGTACATTATACCCACCCTTATTACATTCTGTTGACTTATGATGTCCCGTTTTCGGTGTGAACTACTTATAGTAACTGTCTCTCAATGAAATTCTTTCATGTATCTTGTTATAAATATTTTAAACCATTTAACCATTTACTGTTGAATTGTTAAGAAGTCTGTCATCTTGGTTACATTATACGAAAGTGCAGTTTTATATCTTCGTCATAATTAAGAAAGTAACTAAGATACCAATTCACAACACGAATCAATAATGAAATACATAGTTCATTTTGAATTTTAATACCGAATGATCCAACACGCGCTCCAATATCAGCGCGCAGCGTGACTTTTGAGTGTAACATAATAATATGTATTACGTGTTTTCGTATAATTTATTAGCTTTGTTCCGCAACTTCGTCCACGTGGTTTTTATTAAGGGTCCCTAACAGTTTTTATAATAAAATATAGCACTTAGCACTCAAGGATAACGTAGCTTCTTATTAGCCAAAGAATTTTTAGAATCGGATTCGTTGTACCGGAATTAGCGCGTGCTAACAAAAATAAACTCTTCAGCTTTATAATCTTTATTGTAGTTTAAAATGAATCGTATAAAAGTATAGACTAAAATAGAAATTTCAAAAATAAATATTAAGATTTATTTTAATAAAATCTTGTAATTGCTTCTGAAATGTTCATGTCGCTTCCTATTGTTCATTCGTCAAATATTTTTGGTATACAACAGTAAAATAAAGTTTGACATAGCAACCAGTTCAGCACAATACATCATGGATCTTAACGGATATGTTTATTACTAGAATTGTATTTGCTTTGCAACCGGGTTTAATACTGGTGGCATATCGAAGTAATTTACAACACGTGAGATAACAGACTTGCTGGCAACGGAAAACGTGCTCTGTGGCCGAGTGAAAGGTATGGCATTTAAATTCGAAATTGCGCGCAACATCCTTGCTTTAAAACAGGCTAACTCACTGTAGTGGATTGTTTGTCTGTCTGCAGTAACAGGGGGCGTAGCTCAGATGGTAGAGCGCTCGCTTAGCATGCGAGAGGTACCGGGATCGATACCCGGCGCCTCCAACTGGAATCTTTTTGAAATAGTTTTTTTTGTTTTCTTAATAATGTAAACTTATTATTTACTTTTGAAACTACATTCAACTTTTAGAAGGTTGGTTTCTATCGGTGAATTTCAATTGTTTAGTTTTATTCACTTGATTGGATATTGAACAGCTGTGAAAGCGAAGCGTAGTCATTATTTCAAAGTAAATTTATCTAAGGTCTAACTTAGGTTACAACAACAGTAAACTAATATATTAAGATATCTGAGATGACTGTTTATTATTTCGATTAACTTAGACCGAGGAATGTTGCTTGATATAATATTGCGTTATCTTAATCTTAATATATATAAATCTCGTGTCACAATGTTTGTCCTCAATGGACTCCTAAACCACTTAACCGATTATAATAAAATTTGCACACCATGTGCAGTTCGATCCAACTTGAGAGATAGGATAGTTTTTATCTCAATTATTGGTCTTAATATTTTTTTATTGCAAATTTGAGCCACAGCAACGCGTGGACCGGTCAGCTAGTAGTAATATAATTTCATTAATAGACTAGAGAAAGCTCACTGCAGTGTTACTTGTATACTTACCACTATTCTCAATTTCCTCTCTGGTTTCTTATATAAGCCACATCTGTGTGAATGTAAAATATATCTGAAGCTTCACAAAGTTTCAGAGCATACTTCACATTCATAGCACCTATTCGCGCTGTCCACAACTCTTGGGAATAACTCCTGGGAGCTGTTCATCATTGCGTGCTTAAATTTGAAATCACTCGACCGAAGTTTAGTTTATGAACTAGACCTTAATTTCTCTACAAGTTTCTCTTGTAAAAACACAAGAAACTTGTGGGTTATGAATATAACATTTGTTTCATAGCAAGAAACTCAAAATGTTATTTTACAGTCTGATTTTTATGTAGTCTGAATCGATTACATAAACGTAGACGGTAATATTAGCATAATAAAATAAAATAAAATAAATAAAATAATTTTATTATAAAAACTTATTTTAATTCTACCTTCTAGTTACAGTATCCAGGTACCAGGTATTCAGATATACTAAGGTCCTCTACCCCTACTAACCCTAATGCATCACAGTTGACACTTATTCCGTAAACAAAGCAACGCTGGCCAGTCAGCGCTGACGTATGCGCTTAAAAAGTAATATTGCCTTGAGCAATACCTACCTACGTAACGTCACTTTGGACAAACACAACGCGAAGTTTGATAATATTGCTATCAGGGGGCGTAGCTCAGATGGTAGAGCGCTCGCTTAGCATGCGAGAGGTACCGGGATCGATACCCGGCGCCTCCAACTGGAATCTTTTGAAATGCTATTTATGTTTTCTTTGGTTCTTTGGTACGTGACTGTCTTATGTCACTTATATCTTGAGCAACGTGCTCGGCTGCAAGGAGCAAAACGCAATATTCGATGTGGTTAACTACAGGGGGCGTAGCTCAGATGGTAGAGCGCTCGCTTAGCATGCGAGAGGTACCGGGATCGATACCCGGCGCCTCCAATTGGAATTTTTATACTATTGTTGATTTTTTTTAATTTGTTTTGTTATGGAGGTAACGTGGACCTGCTTATTTTGGTTGATGCGAACAAATGTAACATACATGAACTATAGAATTTTATCAGTATTCAACACGGATAAAGTCCTTTTAATAGACTCCTGGAAATAACTTCAGGAACATTTTCAGAAAGCCATTGATTTTCAGTTAGTTGTTTGTGACATTTGGAACTATAAGACCACGGTTTAGTAATGTTTTAGCAAGCTCCTTGAGAAAACACTTGGAAACTTTTAGCTTTTAATACTGAATGATTAGAAAGTGCCTAGATTGAAAAGTCAGTATCGTCTTGTTGGACAAAGTAAGACAAAGATTGTAGTTGTTGTTTATTTAAATTGTTCTGTTTAATGAAACGTCAAAGGTCTACATTTAAAATAGGCATTTCAAAGTTAAGATGTGGGTAGTCCTTTCAAACACTGTTCTTTATTTATTTATTAATTTAAACTTTATGCAACAAAAAGGTACAAAGGCGGACTTAATGCCTTAGGCATTCTCTACCAGTCAACCAAAAGGGGGTGAAGAGATAATATGGCAGGTGCAAAAAAATTGTACATGAAAAAAAGACAAAAAAGAGATTTAAAAATCATTAAAAACAAATAATATTCTGTTGTTAATGTCAACAAGTAAACATTAGTCATTTAGAATGCTGCGATTGGCTTCTATTGATGTTATGTAATAAGTTAATACAAATGGGCCTGCTCTCGACCTCGAAATAAAAGACTAGCTCACAGCTCGACTAACTCCTGGATTCCTCAAAGAAGAAGAAAGAAATGATTTACTCCAAATCAGTTTAATTTGTTGCCGACAACAATAAATTATTGCTCCTCCGTCATACAAGCAATCTTCCTGTAGCCAGATTGTAGCCAGAAATGGTACGTAAGTGCATAAGTTTTAATTAAAAGTAAGTTTCAAGTAACTTCGAACTGTTTAGTTGCAGGTGTAACGGCTTTGGCTGGCGTTCGAAGATATACTGTAAAGAGATGTAAATTAAGTTTATTTCCGCACAAACAGGAATGAATATTACAATATATACATATTTCTAGAGCTGCTCAAAAGATTATGAAAGTGGTAAACTGGTACTACACTTCAAGGTCGGGGTTTCGCCGTATATTCTTGATCAAGGGAATGCAAATTAGATTCTGAAATATTATTTCGAAAACACGTTGTGTCTGTGCAGACAATCATTACAAATTTTGCCAATTTGATAGCCAAGACAATGGAAAATCGGGTTAGGAAGAGAAAATCAGATTAGATTCGTAATTAGACCGATTTAAGTACTCGACTCGTCTACTCTTAATGGAGAATATTTTATGCGTTGCGCGTCGTTTAAAATGTGCGTGAAAGTAATCCTCGATGTGGTCTTGATCTAGTTATTATAATTTATTTCAATTCTGTAAATGTGAGTACCTTGGAGCTTTTTGTTTATTAAGTTACTATGTGCTTTGGCTTAATGAGCATGGCAGTTGAGAGCTTGTCATGCTCACTCAAATGTCTCGCTGATGGTGGCGCGTGTGTTGGATCATTTGGCTCCCTCCATAATGGTTGAGCTAGGTGGTGCTGATCCATGCGTCATGCTCGTGAACGGGTGCTGTCAGTTGAGATTGGTCATCTCTTAACTGCTATAGCTTACATCTTTAATTTATATTTAACTTCAGTTTTATATTCACCTTCATTGTGTTCACATGTAGAATCAACAAGAATAATGTAACCAGGATTTTGTAAAAACCTAATTTAAAAGAGTGCCGTGGAGTTTCTTGCTCGTTCTTCTCCATAGAGGCCTACCTCCGTTTTGGAACGAGCAACTAGCTTCAATTTTCGGACTAACTGACAGACTCCTTGACAATTCAAAAGTGCCTGTAATCGGTCTAATTGAAATAAATGTTTTTGACTTTGACTTTGACTTTATCATTGCTATGGCATTGCGTACTACACTAGTCTTTTTTAACGAATGTTAAATTCACTGATGTTGCTATCAGGGGGCGTAGCTCAGATGGTAGAGCGCTCGCTTAGCATGCGAGAGGTACCGGGATCGATACCCGGCGCCTCCAACTGGAATATTTTTTTTAATGGATTTATTTTAAACTTCTTTTAAATTTTTAAAACATAAAAATAAAGTAATTCGTCCCTCAGTGTTCTCTTTTAAGGAGCGGCAGAGTTTTCCCTCCGTGTACTCTTTGAAATACACACATATCTTTATATGAAAGTAAAGGAGACTTGAGATCTTTCCCTCAAACGGTGAATCGCACGGGGTGTGTTTATTTCTCACGCATACCAGGAAGCCATAACCCCTCAGGTAGTCGTTTAAAAATGTTTGAAGAACTTGAGGGATTCTCGAAAACGCTCCATGAATATAAATAAAAAAAGCAATAAAGATTAGTCGTTTCACAAAAACATTTTTTTGTTATGATTTAAGAAAAATACTTTTACAAAGGCAGATGCTTTGTAATAAAACTGTCCAATTTTGCAATTCCCAAGAAAACTAGGATCTCATAAGAAATTAAGAGGTCGTTCGAAATTTAGTTTATACGTCCCTTGGTTGTGCAGTGTGCAGTTAGCCGTTTATCCACCTATACATACATATAATATGTAGGTTCTCACCGATACCAGGACATTATGGGCCCATTAGGGTTGTTTTTATGGCTCATGCTGACGGCAGTAAAATAAAAACATGAATGCCATGAAAAAATGGCCTAAGATTAAATAAGTTATACCGAACTGTACTTCCCTTTGCCCGAATATAACGTGAAATTAAACAAATCCGTAATATTTCAGAAAATTTGATAGAAAATAAAGAGTTCTTCTTTAGCTTCACATCAAATAAAATAAGTTAGACAACTTGATGCCGGAAATGTTAAGTGGAAAACTTTTAATTAAATGTGCCGTATATCGCTGCAGGTGCGGCAATGTCTGTCTGTTACCACGAGTGAGGCGTTAGAAGCTTGAAATTTAAAAGGTTTTGGCGAAGTCGTGGTAGGTATCTAGTCCATTATAAAAGTTTGTGGCCTAGTGATTGTCGTGATGTTGTTGGCGTTATAAACTGGGCATATGTAAATAGGTTAATGTTATAGTCTACCATTATTGACCACCCTTTCGCATTTTTTTATTCCAATTTAAACGTCAGGTTCTTTTGTGTAAATTGTTTAAAAACAAAGCTTTAACTTTCAAAAACCCCAAAGGAAGTTAAACACAGCCCGTTCGTGCACGTGTTTTTTGGTTTGCGTACGTACCCTGTAAATAAGAAGTTTTATATTCTCACGTGTACCAGGGGATCATAACTTCATTGAAGTTTTTTTCAATTGCCCGATCCTGGCCAAATAGATGACGGTTAAGATTTATTTTCATCTTGAGAAATATTATCAATCGTACCGTTCCCACCGCCATTGGGATATCAGGACAAATCAGGATGTCTGTTGGCATTAATTTGGCTTTAAATTGGGGAGGTAAAATGCGCCCAGGGTAAAGGGTCGCAATAGTTTCTCATAGATACCAGAGCTCCATAGCCATAGAGTTGTAATTTGATAGTTTATGCTGCCCAATCCCCGCACGTTAAAGGTGCAACCTTGCAACAACGAATAAAACATTAAATAATTAGTTCCCACCCTACATTATCACTAGTAAAAAATCTAATAAAAACGAAATAAGGTCAATTTGACCGAAGTAAGGTAAACAAAATATAAAATATTTTTATCTTCTGTATTTTTACTTTCATTGAAACTTATAAAGGGTTGAGTAAAATTCTCGGGGGTACCAGGGTATCATAATCCCATGGAGTTTTATTGGCCTTAACATGACAGCTGACGGATATTCATTCCCCTCGCGATGTGATAGGGAAGGGCACGCCGCGCAGTCGTACTTTTTTACAGGCAGGAGTTTTTGTTTATACATATTTAATTAGACGTTGGAAAGCTTTCAATGTTTAAACACCATTCAGAGGTGCCTTTAAATGTATTGGTAAAAATATTTTTGCGGGATGACTGCCACAGTAGACCTTTTTTTTCTTTATTTTGACGCCGTCGCCATCATTTGTACTGGAACCGCAGAGACTATGTAATAATGTATTTTTTTAATTACTGTATCAGTTATATCAGGTTTAGATGGGGGGGCGTAGCTAAGATATTACAGCGGTTGATAGATACCGGGAACGATACCCAGGCCTTCAATTTTTTTTTAATGTAATAATTTCTTGTTTTTTTTTTGCGTCAAATTTCTAATATAAATGTAAAACCCCTAGAAGGGATTAGTTTTGTACAGTTTTAGACAAGTCTGCCGCATAATTTACACCGCTGTACAATGTTGTCCGTGACCTTTTGGGCAGCAGGCAACCCTAAGGACCTATTCATCATTATGAATGGCGTTTGCAATCACTAAACCCAGGCCGTAAACAACCTGAATTTAGAGAGAGAGTGAAGGACTCTCTGATTAGGTTAGGCCTTTAAAATAACACTAACCGTTAGGGTTATTTTAACGCTCGCAGGCACCGTCCTAGTTTAATGAGTAATTAAAGGAAGAGTCGTTACCAGAAAATCATGATTGCGGCGAGATCACAATGAAAACAACACGAATACGAACAGGAGTCAGAAAAAATTTAGGGCTTTCATTGCTTAAATATTCTAAGTCAATTTTTATATGTACTATGGCGTATATGCCTTTAGACCAGGTATATTGTCATAATTTTGCTACACTGTTTTCTGGTTAGTGCCTAATCAGCCAGTGAATATAATCACAACTATTTAATCAAGCACTCCTTATTTTATGATTATGGCATGCTACCGACTGTTAAGTGAAAGGCACGTGCGCATGCGCGTGTCTCGTATAGTAATGCGTACAGTTACGAAATGTCACGTCTTGGTCTAGTTTATATCGCCTTGGGCATTACGTACTGCGTGCATTAAACGATATAAGACATAAAATTGGTGATAGTTGTCATCAGGGGGCGTAGCTCAGATGGTAGAGCGCTCGCTTAGCATGCGAGAGGTACCGGGATCGATACCCGGCGCCTCCATGACTGATATTTTTATTTTTTTATTTGTCTGGATTTTTATAACGTGCTTTCTTAATTTGAAATACAATGATAAATATTATATCTAATTTCACTGCTTGAGTTTTCTTTCGTGACTGTACCGTTGACAGATGTATGGCAGGGGGAAGAGATGGGATATTTTTGTAGGTATAAACGTATATGGGAAGAGATGATATAAGAATCGTGTCCTCGTCGTTCTCTTATTTAAAATACCAGTCTGTCACTGTCCCACTGCTGGGCAAAGGCCTCTGTTCATACAGAGAACGGGTGACGATTAATCACGATAGTACTATTTAGTACTAATGGGTCCACCTCTGCCTAACCCTTCGGATTTTACAGGTGTGAAGTTATGTTTATGTGAAGACAGAAGTTTATTGACTATATTAAGAAAGCGCCAGTTTAAACGATTATGATAAACTAACAACGATTTGTTGTAAAATTAAATGATACTCGACAGTTTTGCACAGACATTGAACACAACAGACACATTTAAAATTATTTAAAAACCTGTTCGAATAGGTGTTAGTATCGCGCTACATTATTAAAACTTACATTATTTTTACAAGTGAAGCAATGTATTTTTGAATATCAGAATATTAACGTATTTCATTTTAAACATTCAGTGAAGCGCTCTGTAAAATTATAAACTTATTCTGACAGTTTCGAAATTTAATATCACGAAATTCGTGAAAGTAAAATATCCAAATTAAATTGGTTGAAGGGAAATATTTAATTAAGTACACAAGCTCCATTATAATCTGTATTTGCGCTGCGCGGCCCGACGTTGCCCAACAAATTAATAGGTGCACATTGATGTTGATTGTAAACCTCGCTGGCTCAAACAAGCGTGCGTTGAGAGCATTCGATCGGTTTGTTTTTCAGCCACTTGGTAGTGCCACGAGTACTAGTGGTGCTCCTGCGGTATTATGCTTGCCTGGTGCAAATTGGAGACTATTAGCTTCTAAAGTGCGTAATGTGATTTATTGATTTTTTAAATTTTCCTGAGGTGTTCTTATTGTACAAATTCCACCCAGTTGGCAGATATAAGATGAGAAATGTATTTTTTGTTTGTTGTGGTTTATAATATTTTGTTCCTAAGACATGTCATAAACATTGCGGCACAATCAACCCCCTAGCTAACAGTAAACTAAACTGAGGTCATAAAAGTAACATAAACATGGCTTGCACCGAGAACTGGTGCGAAAAATCTCCATTAATATTTCGAAAGCATAATCGCGAGAAGCATTTTAATATCCCGAGGATAGCATTAGCCGGGGCAACGCTGTAGCAAGCGCCGCCGGGGCGCCGGGACGCCGGGTAGCGTGAATCCCGGTCTGTGCCGGAATTACGCCGGGATTAGCCACCGACGCGGCCCGGGATTAACCCGAGAACAATGCGCCGGCCATTACGTGACAGATGGACTTTCCGCATTGTTGTTTTGTTAGGTGATTTTTTAAAAAGCTCATGTGACTTACCTGAATGATGAAAGCTGAATTCAAAGGGAGCGTGATTGATACGAGCCGGGGCCGGGCAGACGGCGCGCGTTAGAAACAGATTGACGACGACGGCTCGCGTCACGAGGACACTCGTGGAAATGTCGCATTAGATGCCTGCTCGTATATGTGTACATGGCAGTGTAGGCCTGAACGTAGCATAGTTACGTATAGAACCATATTTAATATTATCATAATTATTCTAGAAAGAGCGATCCGCCCACGGAAGGCTAGACTAATGGAGCGTTTTACTAAAATTGTTAATACGGTTTAGGGCTCCAGACCAAACGAACGAATGCTCATTGTTTTCCCATTCTTGCAAATTCTCTTTGTGTACACATAAATAAACACATTGTTCTATTCGTGCCAAAAAAAAATCCCTGAAAGCATGCTCTTAGGACTTTTAGGTACTCTTGATTTTGTGCGTGTTCGAGTTTGGTTTAAATCAACCTTTAGTCAGCCGATCCTGGGTGACAACCGACCTCCTTAAAAAAACCCTGAAGTTATTTTCAAAACATAGCCTCAGACTCGTAGCGTGCTTAACTATAAAGAGGCTTTTAAAAAATTACAATAAGTAGCAGGTCCCTTGTAAATAAATAAAATTATAGTAATTACATCACTGTGCAGGTAAAACATGACGGAGGGGAGGTAAATGCGTCGCTCGCTACTCGCGGTATTTTCAAGCGGAATAATTTGCATGATTGCCATCAGACAGCCGCAGAGATATTTCTAAATGATTTTTATATAAAACATCTTGCACTACTTGTACTGGAATATGTCAAGAGACTTAATGAACAGACCTTTTTCCAAACGAACCATTTGACTTGCAAAAGGAGTGTTTCCAAATAATTGCGTTGCAATCACTCGGCTCCAAATTAAAATGTCTGATACAAAGTGTAAACCCATTTCACTTTTGAAGTTAGAGATGCTTCATAAAGTAATCCGAATAATTCAAATACCTGATCAAATATTGATTGAGACAGTCCCAAACAATTGCGTAACTACGAAGATATTCAGCGGTAAGCTATTTATTTATTAAACAGACAAGCGATTGAGACTTAAGTGTGCGCTCAAGGGGCTGTGGTTTCACCAATTTCCTGCAAATTAATATTCAATACTTTGCCGTGCGATCTCATAGATCCAACCCTTCACCTGCCGCGGGTATTGTTTCATGGACTATTATTTATTCTTACTACTTTATTATTCAGGACGTTTTGTTTTCAGCAGAAGAGTAACTATTAAACTCTTTGGAGCCCATTTAGATGATGTAGATCGTTTGTTTTATTAAGTTAATGGAGGGAACACCAATGGGCTATAAATTGAGCTGAAAAGTTGCAGATATTTTATAGCAACAAACAAATCATTTGTAGCGCTCTATACAGTAATGTTTGTTTCACAATATTTTATTCAACAGTATTATATAGGTTATCTTTTTTCACAAAAAACTATAATTTAGACTCCACCTGTAAATTAAATTTTATTTTCTATGATCGCAGTTATTTTCGCTGTATTTTATTGTTTGCCTACTCTTTGTTTTAAATTAATAGTTATAACTTCATATAAATGTATCTATCTACCGAGAAGACGATTTCGCGTAGGTGTTGGTTTTTTGATACTGAATTCTTACTCGTGTATCTTAAATTCTAACAATTAATACATACAATGAATTTTAGAATCTCGAAACGAGCAAGTGTGCGTCGAGATGGTAAACATTTCTTCGAAATATTTAATTATATTAGTATAATCTATTAGTTTAATTTATTTCGGCAATAACAATGGTATTACAGAGATACATTAATGATAATCAGGTTCATAAAGCTATCCGTAAGCCACAGTTACGTATTCACAAACTATTCAGAATCAAACTCGTGCGGAGTTCGGGTCGATTGCAGACCTAATCTTAATTAGTGATTCATTATTCACGTACGTGTATAGCTGTACACATGTACTGCATTGTTTCCGTCGCTCTCGTTTGAATTTATAATGTGAATTTGAATTAATTACTAGATCATTTCAATTTGCTTGTATGTTTTACAATGGAGCGGGTGCTGCGTGTGACAGTGTAATTAAACGCTCAGCACTAAATAAATACATGTTGATGATGTTAAACTATTTGTCATCGCTTGTAGGAATTGATATTGACACAGTGACTGCTTTGTCACTTCGACTCTTCACTGATGGCTTTTGTGGAACTAATACACTAAAAAGGCTTTTTTCCCACGACAAGTTGCTGCCTGCTACAATTTATCATATGCTTATCGTCATTGGCAATAGATATCGTGGCACGGTTCCATGTTCGTGCTAACGAATATCAAATAACTGAAACGTAATGACAAGTCCTGGTATCTTCCAGTATGTGCGGAATAAATGATTATATTGTCTTACTTTCGTTTTTTATTTGTATCTGTTGACTTTTGAAGATACATGAAATCACTGATAGTCCGGATTCCTATAAAGTCATAGTGTTGTAGCGGCGACTATGCCCAAGAGGTAGACTGGATCAGATATAGATTGCTTCCTTATTTAATTTTCTGTTATTATGATTTAGTTGCCATTTGGGTGAAAAACTAAAAATATTTGCACTAGAAGTATCCTCCTTTTTCACTTTTAATTAGCTTATCCTAATATTCCTTAATATATTGAATAAAACAGTCTACAGCGGTACCAAGAAATTATGAACTACCAGTAACGTTTATACATACGTATGTTAGTTGTAAATCCCTCTCGCATCCGTAAACCTTTTCATATTCTGCGCCAGTTGTGAACATTGCACCAGACACATTCGTTCCGCCTGGTATAATGCATTTAATACGACGTCCTTTATTGCAGATCTGCTCATCGAGATGCTGGGCGTCCTGGCCAGCTACAGCGTCACAGTCAAGGAGCTCAAACAGCTGTTCAGTGCCATGAAAGCGGTCAATGGGAAATGGGTGAGGACAAGTTTACTTACAGACTTTGAGGAAAAGTTTTTTATTTCAGTGTTTTAGAAGTAGTTATGGGTCACATTTATCATCACCACATTTGCAGACCAATCTTAGTATGACTCGAGGACTCTAGAAGTCAAAATAATATTGTTCACCATCATCATATCAGCCGTAGGATGTCCCCTGCTGAACATAGGCCTCTCCAATCGCACACCACTTATCGATTCAGCAACTTTCATCCAGTTACTACGAAGCCTAAGGGCGTCCCACCTTACGGCCATGATTGTTAGTCTCATATTAACCTCTGCATGGATAAAACATAAAATCATGTTTGTGGCGATCAAGACATTCGAACCATGTCTATGACAGTTCCTGTTCTCTGCACGTTTTCTAACGTAAACAGTGTGTAACTTTATATTCGTTTCAAAAAAACGAAGCCGCCTACGATATAAGTGATAGTTTCCGGGCATCTCGGGCTCAAGTATGCTCGGAGCGTCCACGCTCGAGCGACTACTCGAGACAACCGCTTTCCTCAACACCGCCAGAGAGAGAAACAACGGCTTCTATTGCCTCTCCAACTTACTTCTATTTTGCAAGTCAAGATACTTTCTCCTTCAAGAGATAAATAAGGAAGTTTTAGCGAAGGTGTTAATGAAAAGCCGCTTAATTAGGTTCGCCTAAATGCTTGCTTAGCTCTATGCTATTTTCCATTTAGGATTGCCTAAGGGGTGAGCCCGGCCATTCATACAAAAAATTCGAACAATGGCGTCGAACTTTCATTTTGAACAACAAATTTTAAATTTATTGCTTTACAAATGACATTCCTATCTCTGTTGACATTTAAAAATGTCAATATAAAGTTCCACCCCAACTGAAAGCGTTCCTGATGCAAATTCCCGGCCACCGTCCACGCCCCCGCAAAAACCATCTAATTCGACCAGGGCAACATAAACACAACGTAACATAAAGGGATACGAGAAGAACGCGGACAAATGGGGAAGGCTACGGCCAAACGTGCAATTAGCCGCACCGCCAATGCTTTTGAAATTTGCATCGTTTTACAGACAGTGTGGTGAAACGGTAATTAGGCACAAGCGGCACAGTTACTTTGTGTTTATGTTTGCCTGTGAATTAGAAGCGCTTGTCCTTTTTAGCTCGCATTTAAGCCATTCCTAAGTAGTTCCTGGTTAAGGGGAATAAATTGTAACAGTGTTGCAATTTACAAAAAAACGCAAGATATTTTAAATCTCGTGGGCTACATTGAAGGAATCGCCACAAAGCAAGTCATTAGCAGCGAACAAGTCAAAATTAAAAATATTTTTAGTGAGATGAAGCCTGTCTGGCAGCTTTATAAAATGTTCGCCTTTTATTTCTGAGTTGGCAAGGCTTCCTTTATCGAGCGCCATTACTGCCAATATCGAGAGGGTTTATGTCGTAGTATTTTAAAACTTTTAAGTAGAAAGGGATTTTTTCTTTGTTATCTGTGGAAGAAAATGTGGCTTATATTCGACAAACCCATTCCGTAGGTAATAAGCGAAAATTGAATGGCTTATTAAATAAAGAAATGGTCATGTAAAACGTTTAGTACAATGACTTTAAAAGGACCGTTTTCTGAGGTTTTATAACGTAATGATATAATATTTTATCCATTCATTCTTTTCTGTATAAAATACCTTCTATTGTGTTAGGATCAATAACGTTTGTGTGTGTTGCAGCCCCGGCATTCTGCTAAGCTGCTGAACGTGCTCCGGCAGATGCCGCACCGGAACGGACCGGACGTGTTCTTCAGCTTCCCTGGACGGAAAGGATCGGTACGTTCACATTGTTATTTATAATAGAGTCGCCCATCGCCCGGGGACTATGTGACTCGACTTATTGAAAATGACCAGGAGCGCCCGTAAATAAGGATGGTATAAAATCGAAGAGGTTTATAGTGTATTGATTTTACCTGTAGGATTACGGGAATCATATCACGGTCTTAACCCATTTCAAAGTCTTGTTAGTGCACAGCCAGTGGAGTCGCGTGTTGCAGACTTTCGTTTTAATGAACTCTTAGTGAAGCAAACAGATACCAAATAAATAAATTCAATGATCAAAAATGTCGGCTTAATACGTATAGTGTCATTTACAGAATTAACCCGAACAGTATTTTTGTGGATTTATTTAAGCGTGTCAATCTGCATCCAATTAAAACAATCACGATATGGTAATTGGAGGCAGCGCCGATGGTAATTTTGCACATCAGCTATTTACATATTTTTGTTTATTATTGTTGCTCTTTGTGTTATTGAAACATTTGGTGTTTACTTTTATAATTGACATGGTATCAATTTGTAGGTTACAGAAAAAAAACAAAAATAATTGGAGGCGCCGGGTATCGATCCCGGTACCTCTCGCATGCTAAGCGAGCGCTCTACCATCTGAGCTACGCCCCCTGTTACAGCTGTAGTTGAAAGTATAGTATGCGTTGTAAAATACCAGCGGCATTACCTTGGGCGCGAATTTAATTAACGTAAATATGTATTTAATAGAATTACCTTTTACGGTGCCATTTTTTACTGCGCTTGCATAACGCGTAAGCGCAACGTAAGCCATTTAGCATTACACAGTTGGCCGGAAACATGATACAACTATAAATAATAAAGAATACGTCATAAAAGTACTTATATCTAAATATATTGCACTAATACTTTGATAGCGTTTAGTTTTTAATGTTATGGAGAAACTTATAATTACAAGGCGACATGGTAGCTTTCCTATAGATGAAAAAAAAATATGTAGTAGCATCCAGTTGGTTCTCGCCAACGCGGCCAACGTATCTCACCGCGAGACGCAAGTGGTCCGCTCCGGTGTCGGCTATGCCTCACTTGGTGGCAGAATAAATAAACGAGTATTGAACTCACTTAAATCTTCTAACTACCAGAACTGTAGGCTTACTCTTGAACAAAATCGAGAATGAGATTGGAATCGACTGCATGTTTGACTACAGCGATTGACTTGAGGTTGCAAACAAATGAAAACGTAAATTACCAAATTTTAAAATATTAAATAACTCGTTAATTCTATAAATAAATGTCTTCTTATATTTATTGGAATTGAAACTGGATCGGATGTACATGTACTGTCGATTCCAATCTCATTCTCGATTTTGTTCAAGAGTAAGCCTACTGTTCACCACATGAAGTATTCAGGATTTTTGGTATTTCGTACCTATATTCATCCAATCTTTATTGTAGTGAAGTTTGAAACGTGACTCGAGACGAATCTTACAGAGTTCTATAAACTCCAATATGTCGGGAACACCGCGAGCAGTCGGGGACTGAACGCACTCGACGAACTTTTCATCAGACTTCTCAAACACGAGTTTGAAGTTCCCCAAACGGCCCACTGTATTTGTGTATTTGGAATATTTTATTATTAAATGAACGTAATTTCCCTTTGAATTTGTTATGGGATTCAATTCCATTGTTGATGTTGAAGTTTTAATAAAACAAAGCCCGAGGTTTTCAATCTTATAGCAGTTGTTTCTGTCAAATTATACGTGCTAGCTACGTAACGTAAATGTTGTACAGGAGAATACCTACTGTCGTATTCGTCTACTTATAAATAATATTACCCTAAGTAGATATTGTTATATCACAAAGTTTAAACAAACTCCAAAATACTGAATCGATAATGTAAATATTATTTCTCAAAACTTTCAGCAGTAAAGTGCGCCTTCCAGTTTATCCCGTAGCATAACTAGAATGAATCGTTTCCTCGCCGTAAACAGAAGGCAGAACAAAGAATACGATTTATTTGTCTAATAACATGCGCAGGTCTAATAACGACCGAAATACGTTCCAAGTTCACAAGTTAGCGCCCTGTGCCCTGTGCACCGCGCACCTGACGGCCCATTTTACCGAACCTACAATATATTTCAAACGAAATGAAGAGAAACGGCCAGCTATTACCGACCGCTTTTATTTATAAACAGAGCTCATATTTCAAAGGACCTACCCCAGCTGTGCCCTGCTTCAGACCCTGATTTGTCCATTATTCTACACTGTAAAATGTTTTTGACGGGATTCTCATCCATCTGCCCACGAAATAAAGGACTTTTTATTATTTCAGACGTAATTTTTTCGGATCGAGACGAGAGCAAATTAAGATTCGGCCTTTGACCCGGTAATTATTTAAACAACAGACTCGGAGATTTTTAAAGAGCATTAATGAAATCATCTTGGTAATGGAGAAGCCTCCGAGCGGCATTCTGAAGCCAGGAAAAATTGTATTGTGGAAAATTTCCTCTTGAGATTTTTAACTAATTTGAACTTCCTTGCCATAAATTTCTTGGAATAAAGCCATAATTGTACCTCGGTTTGATGGAATACCTTTTAAAGAAAGTAACTTGAGAATTTTTACTGAAACCTGATATTTTTGAGCTCGCTTGCGTAGGGACGCCACCGCGACTATGGTTGTCTTTTATACCTCCTATAAAAGAATGGTGGCTTTAAATTCTTTCCGGAGCGTCCTAAATTTGTTTATCTCCTATTAAAATTATGGAATAAAGAGGGGCGTTAATAGTACCTACAAGGTATTCGTAAGTAATCTTTTTATTTTAGAAACAATACTTAATTTTGTATGATGCGTTCCTAACTGTGATCAAGACATCATCCAAGTAAAATACAAATCGTCACTTCATTCTTTTCCACCATTACTGAAAACCTCACCGCTTAAACAGATCGATACTGGGGTAGTGGGACACTTTAGGAGCGCAGTCCTCCCCTCCTTATTGGCAATTCTTATTCAAATACGGGCCGGCGGCGTAATCCGCGTGACATACTGGGCTATCTGTGTGTCCGTTTTTTCCTTATTTATCGCCGTCCCGCCCGGGGCCGGTCCATTTCTCTCTGTCGTACTTATCCGGAGATCTGACGGCGAACTGACGCTTCTTAGCCGCTTCTGCTTGCTTGGTAGGTTAATACTAGATAAATATGTGGTAAGCATGATTTATGTGGGTCAATAAAAAACAAGCTTTGTGGGTGTAGCATGAATATGCCAAATCCGCTTGACGACAAGAAAACCTGGCGGGGTGTGTTTACAGATGTAAATGAAAGTAATGTTTCTTAGTAAACAATATAAGATCACGCCTGTAACATCCGAAAGATTAGGCAAAGGTGCATTAGTACACCCACATTTCGCCAGTTATGTTTAAGTCCCATGTAATAGGGGACGAGCTTATTGCCATCAACCAGGCACAAATCCAGACTTCGAGGCTGCTATTATACTGAGAAAATATGAAAAAATGATTTGCAAAAAGTAAAAAACATTATAAGAGAAGAGGGTAAACGAAACCAATACAAAGTGCAAGCTACATTGCCTCCTGAGCTCACTCGAAGCCGCTTAAAACCTAGGGAAACAGCAATTCCAACCGTCGGAAAATAGTTTCCTTGAGGCAAGGTTTCTTGGGTTAAACCCTCGACGCAGCGAAATGAAATCATTTCATTTGTACTGTGCACCACTGACACACATAAATATTATAGGTTGTATACATTTATTCAGAAAGCGAGATATATTTACATTTTATTGGCTGTAGCAGTTGAACGAGTACTTTACACGTTCGGAAGGGTATGAGATTCGATGAACCTTTGTTTTCTTATTTTATGGTAATGACGACATTTTCTAAATCTGTATAAAGGGAACGTTATGCTTCATTCAACGCTTAAGCACCTCAAGATTGACGCCTACATTGCTATATTTAAGCATATTCTTTGGAACCGGCCTCTAATGGTAGGGCCGAGGTATATGGACACCAATCAATCTTCACTGCAACCTTTGTCAATACAATGTGTTCCCATTTTTAACCCAGGCATGTAGGACATTCGACGAGCAAAATATCCTGTTAATATAAATAAAATACGCGTCAAAAATAAAAATAGGCTTTTTTCTTCGGCCGCGCGTGTGCTATGAGTTTATTAATGTCGGGTTCCGGCAAAAAATATCGTGTTCAACTATGTCGCTTGTGGAATCCTAATAATGTTCTCGGAGAATGCAATATTTTTGTTCATTGAAATGACCTTATCGGAACAATAAACATGGAATTCTTTCCTGTTAATCAATGGTGAAAATGTTTTGCTAAACTTGCATCACTGTTATAAAGTTTTGTTGCAAGGCTCTCCAATCATTTTAATTAGTGTGAAACTTTACATGAATAATTTATTAAAATTGTGGCTACTTGGATAATTGATACAAAGAGCTGGAATATGTTGTATGATTATTATTGAGTGAATATATAACATACCAATAAAAATTCATAAAACATTGTCGGTATAGACTTAGTATACAAATCGAATCAAGCTCTGTGTTGTGAATGGAGGGCGTTTGCCGATACATAGAATAATATGAGTGTTACACTCCCAAGTATTGATGTTTGACAGGTAAGGAAAAGGAAGATGACGGAAAAATGTAACAACAAACATGTGAAATAAGTTGTGTATTTCTTTAAAAGTATTTTGTAATAAAAATATAAACGGACAGGACTTGAACGCCCTTCTCAATTACCTTAGTTAACCTTAGTAGTTCAACAGTACTATTCTAAATTACATGATATATTCATCGTCAATAGGTCTTCTCGGACTCGCCGGCATTTCTGTCATGATATCGTCTATTAATAGCAAAACTCGTCTTTTAAAGTTCTTAAACTGGACGGAGTTCATTTCGTTTAATTCGGGTTGGAGGCTGTTGAGAAACGACCTGATGTGATCACTCTCGAGTATCATCGGTGATGATGAAGACTGGGGTACGTTGGCTACTTTCGCACTGTGGTGAGGTTCCTCGTCCTGTGCTGAACGCTTCCTCGTGACGCTCACTTCGTTTTCCTCTTCGACGCTCTGTCCGCACCAGGCGTCAGAGTCATCGTCTTGCACCTCCAATTTAATTGTTTCAACTTCTACTTGTATAGGTTTCTTACTTTCTTTTTTCTGCTCCTTTGCTTGTTGTATCTGTTTCTCTTTCGCTGCTTCTGCCATGGCGACGGGTCTCATGAACGGTACTACGAACTGCATCGCATCTGCTAGATAGTATGGTTTCTTCTTCCCCGTGGTGCCACGCGGTGGAGCCCTCATGGTTCTCATGAAGACAGCTCGTAAGTTTCTCCATCTTTCTCTGCATGCCGATGCTGGAAATAAAAGTTATCATGTAGTCCTGTTTAAAACTATATTAACAGATACAGCCGCTTCGACGGTTTAGTGGTAGAAAGCGTGGTTGCTGGGTTCAATACGTGATGAGTCAGATATTGTTGAGGTTTTCCATTAGAACATTCTCAGTAGTGAGTTTTTTAGTCTAGATATGGTTATCAAATCAAATCATTTATTCGCATAGAATGTAGATATTTTACATTAAAGTTGTTCTAAAATATAATGAGCCAGGTACATTCTGCCTGAGACTAGGCATGCAACATTTTAAAAAAATATGTCAATTGTAGTAAAATAAAATAAAATTTATAAAACAATAAAGAAAATGATTAAAGTACGTATAAGTTATTTTAACAAGTCAAGATAAGTCACTATAGTACTTAGATATCAAATAATGTCAATAGTATTAAACTGATGAAATGTCACAAATAGGATCATTTAAAAAGCCACATAACGAATAATAACATATATGTATCAAAAAAACTTTTAGTTTATTTTTAAATTATCATAGGTGCACTCTCTATTATTACCTACATCAATACTAATATAATGAAGCTGAAGAGTCTTTTTGTTGGTTTTTTTAAACCCGCTAATCTCTGGAACGACTTGTCGTATTAGAAAATTAAATAATATTTCACATAATAGTCAGATTCATGAAGAAAAATATTGGCTATATAACATAACGCTACGGCTCACGATCAGTACTCAACCAAAGACGTAACGCTGGTGAAAAAAACCACGCGTACGAAGTCACAGGCAGCGTCGGGACATATTATAAGCGAGGCTCTGTTATGTTGAACTATATCTGTGAGTCATTGACATGTTAATGCTATTTATAACATCGTATGAGGATAACAACAATGCGCGGATGAAGATAAGAGAGGGGGATTCACATTATGATAATTGTGTTTCTAATATTATTAGCATTACTATCAACGTCACAGACGGGCGGGGTTCAATGTCACTACCCGCCTAATTGATGCTCGCCAAGCCAAATGTGAGCGAGCGACAACATTGCGAGCGCGTGGCGGACTAGGCGCTCATATCACACTGTCGATATTATTGTGTCATTACGAGATAGCAGCGTTATATGTATTTGCATAAATATACGTTTGTGTGTGGACGTATCTCTTATTGCATACAGCATTAAAGCAACACAGCCCGTGCCATAAGAACACATGGTAATAATGAAAGAATTATCTCTGCTGCTGCTAAAAAATATTGACTTGTGCCGCACTCCTTTCACATCGGCGGCAGCGCGGCGGCGGCATCTCGGCGCGAAGGACGAGTCTGTCTCGAACGTTCGATACTAGAAGCGCCCCTTGCGGCATAAATATGTACTATAATAGTCTCGCGTTAACTCACGTGTCATGCTCATGGTTCTGCCCACATCCTCCCAAGCCTGGTCGCTGACGTCCTTCCGAGTATAAGTAGGCAACTCGAAGTTGTATAACGACGGATGCTTCTGTACCTCCTTCACGAATCGTATGTTGATATTTTGTTCGCTCATAATATCACGCGGCATGATTGCGGACCGGTACGCAACTCACAAGTGATCTCAGCGGCGGGCTCCGCGCTACTGATTTCAAACCGGTCTGTGACGCATATCGAACCAGTTGCGCAGCTGCGTTGCTTCCTCGCCTCGTCGCACACATTGACACACCTATTGTCGTGTACGCGTTTGCGTTGTGTGCGCTCACGTCTCGACTGATCTACTAACTGTCCCGCGTCGGGACGTTTAGGTTTCCCATAAAGTAAAAAGAAGAGAACGATTTTATATTTTGCGAATACTCAAAGAAAGGTGTGTCTGTGTACATTAAACCTGTCTTCATACCAGGTCTAGTAACGAGATGTTAAATAAATTGGAAAGCTAAATTAATCTAGCTTAATTATAATGGTCCTAAGCTAGAACGACATCGTAGTAAGTTTAATCAGTGTCGTATGAACCCATTCATTTGTTCGTATCAGGCGTCTTCTAGCTTATTGCCACTAAAGATCCAAGCCTCATGTAATCTCCGTCCTACTTCTTTTATCCTGGTCGGTAAATCTTCTCAACTCAGTCCTAATAACATGTCGTGATACTAATCTTTACGAATAATATTGTAATTCGTGGAAAAGGTGGAAAGAACTTGTTTATTTTGTTGGTGAACATATTGTATATTATACTGGAATATACACACGAAATGGGAGATTGGAGTGACGATAAAAGGAGCTTATATGTAGATTTTATTGAGGCGATATCTCGATAGGAACCTTTACAAGAGATCCCTGTGTGTGTTGGCCTTCCATCGGAGCATAAAATAAGTTTATACTGCCGAGTGCCGCACCACTTGCCAAGTTTCGCTCTTTTGGATTCCATTTATGTGGGATTTTAAAGAAAATCAGTGCTCTGAGTATATTTGGTTGAAGGGAAAAAATTCGTGATAAAGTAAAATACTTTTATAATATATTTGAGTTTGTAAGACGATTGACAAAAGGTATTTATATGGCAGAGGTGAGTGGCAACGCCGGGAAGGGTCGCCCTAGGAAGACCTACACTGACGTTATCGGTGAGGTCCTTCAGAAAGGTCAGGTGTGGAGTACTCGTAACCGGCGTGCTTGTATGACGAGATGTATGAACGTAGATGAGGCGAAAGAAGTATGTTAGGATCGTAGCAGGTGGCGTTCTGTAGTTTCTGCCTACCCCCATGAGAAAAGGCGTGAGTTTATGTATGTATGTGTATTTAAGTTTGTACAAAATCTCATTGATAAAGATTCTACAACTTTGATAGAAACACACCGATGTATTTGTATTACACAATGGAAAATGTCTGTCATCGATCATAATCTAGTGAGCGTACCTAATTACATTGAATTATTTTATTTCACTGACTGCGCCATTGGTCTGGTGATCGGTGGCCGTTTATTCGATCCGTCAAACTTTATATTGGGTTTTGCGATTAGTAATTACTTTGTCCGGAGTTTGAATTTGTTTGCTCCCCCGCCACATGAGTCCACCACATGAGACGTAAACACAACTGACTGTGTCAATTGTCAACAAAAAAAGGATCAGCTATCTAATTCTACAAAGAACATTTCCACGCAGTGCTGTATGATAGTAATTTGTTGCAGGCGGTAGTGCTGCCCCCGCTGGCCAGGTGGCCGTACGAGAATGGGTTCACGTTCACTACGTGGTTCCGGCTCGACCCCATCAATTCCGTCAACATCGAGAGGGAGAAACCATACCTATACTGGTAACTACACAATGTCACTGTTTACACAATCAATTTCAATAAAAAAATATTCAATCTCAGGGCTTTTAGAAGACGAAATGATGGTAACTAGGTTCGGAGGGCTATTTCCTATAATTCAAAAAGATCAAATAGTCACAATTTCATCTCGGCGACCATCAATATCAAAAACTTGTCAAAAGTGCATCCATTTTTCCGGTTAGGTACCGAGATGACAAATAACTGACGATCTTTAGTGAGTTCGTCATCTCCACGCTCGGTAATCAGATTTGTAAAATCGTAAATAATTAAAAAATAGAACTTAGTCCTACACTTTGCAGTCAAATGTACGTAACATACAACATACATATTACCTTACATTTTTATATTATAACCATACCAAAATAAAATTATTATTGTTGATTCAACCCTCACTTTACAAAAAAAACGTTGAAGACTACTATGCACCAAATTAAGTTTCCATTTTCCCCAGACATTCTCAGTAAAGCGTTACTTGGTGTTACAATCTTCGAGGCAATAAACACAGTTACTGGGGCGAACATACGGATTTACATAATCAGTCTAATAGAAGGTTACAATTTAATTTGGAAAGAGTAAGATAGGCAATATCAAGTCAATTTGTACTGAAAGCGTAATATAGTGCGAAAATGTATTCCGTAAATCGCGTGTAGCCGCAGAGCGCGGTTGCACCTGTGTTTCCAACTTTTCATTTGATTTGAGTGAAGCTAGCTCGGACGTTTCAAGTGTAGTTTCGGTTGTGCTCTGCTATCCCGGTACTAAGCTAAATCATTTTCGGTTTGTGCCCGGGCATAATTGAATTGCTAGTTCGCCACACGCCACTCTGAAGTTCGTCCACTTTGAAGATCATGATGCTGTTATACTTTTATAATACCCTGGTGTTGCTGAATAAACTGTATTCCTGATACAGTTTTAGTTTTTATTATGGTGTGTGATGCGTATATGATTTGAGCAGCTCATGTAGGTAAGGATCACATCAATAAATTGGAATAACGAAGTTTTAATTATTGAACTAACACGTTTAATGTGTCCGACAGCTTCAAAACGAGTAAAGGCGTGGGTTACACGGCACACTTCGTCGGCAACTGTCTCGTGCTCACATCAATGAAGGTGCGCGGCAAAGGGTTTCAACATTGTGTCAAATACGAATTTCAACCAAGACGGTAAGTACACTCTCTGTGCCTAGAGTATTTTGTTGTTAGTAAAAGATTTTCACCTAAAAGCACTACTGTTAGTTATTTGGTAGTCTGGCACTGCAAAATTGTCAAAACTATTAAAAACAACAACTTAGAAATATTTATAACAAATGTAATGCGTCTGTCTGCCTTATCTGTTAGCGGCAGGAGGCACAAAAAGCGCCCTAACCGACTCACTGCTATATCGTTAAAAATATGAAATTACTTAAAGCCGTGGTGCGGTTAATTTTGAACGTGCTTTTACCAAATTTTAAAACTTTGTTCCGAACACTAAATCAGGGCAGTGAAAAAGTTGCAGCAGTATAAATAAACTTTCCTGAGTAGTCAGTTTATGACGACGGTCGGCTTTCGTGCGAAAAGTTGCCTCAAAAATTATTCATTTAATTTTATTTCATTATTTTCGTCTGTGTTGAGAGAAGTTTAGCTAAGTGCATGAACTGGAATCAGTTTTAGAGTGTTTATGTGGAATCAGTTGAACTCGCACAAACAAAAGTTTTATTCGTTTTATTTGCTTGCGAGAAATGTTTAACATGTTTGAACTCTGAACAGAGCATTACACTACACTGAACAGTTTCAAAGTTACACACTCCACTTCACTTGATAATGTGCGAAAATTCTCTTTTATTTCAACGTGTGTATAAAACATCCATTCATAATCGTTACCGATTAGCATTATGCGGGCTGACTTTAATTCACTGCCCATTTTTCAGGGGACGAAAGTACTTTCACCTTTCGCCCCTGAAAAATGGCCCATACATTAAAAGTTAGCCCGCATAATGCTAATAGGTAACGATTATAAATACATCTAATAGAAAAATAGGTAATTTTTCTATTGATGAAATTTTCTTTAATTACTTCTTGACTTACTTTCTATCAAACGAAGTTGAATGTTGATGGTTATACTGTTGGAATTGGAAGGTATTCTGTAGTGAAATTCCCACCTAGAGACAAAATGTCCTTATCGGGACCAAATCTTTTGAAAGAAAAACTATTAAATAGCAAAAAAGCTGTTATTTGTTTTTTGCTGTGGCAAAGGTTGTTCACATTCGTGACCATTATCAACCCGTGAAAGATTATCTATAAACAAAGCCAGTCTGTATAACAATGAAGTGTGTTTGTGCAGATGGTACGCGATAGCAGTGGTGTACATATACAACAGGTGGACGAAGAGCGAGATCAAGTGTTTGGTCAACGGGCAGCTAGCGTCCAGCACAGAGATGGCGTGGTTCGTCTCCACCAACGACGTAAGTCTTTAAACGTGTTTTACTCTTCCATGTTGATAATCTGATGATATCCTTTAGTGAACTGATGGCTGAGATGACAGATTTTCCAACCGTGATATTAGAGTAGTGAAGTCTGGCTTCGTAATAAACTAAATCTCATACTACGAAGACATGTTCTTCGTCTTACAGAAACCTAGGCACATATTTCTTACATGTAATCTGTCGTTTCTCAAGTAGTTAAATGGTACCCCGTAATCCAGCCTCAAGTACCAAGTGCTCATAACTCTATAGGAGCTTAGCATAATACATTCGGTTATCTACGGCGAACACCCCCTTTGCGACAAGTTGTGCGTTCGAGTCGTCACGTACGTGTCGTTAGCAGCAATTTATTACAAGTAATGCCATGCAAATTCCTGTGGATGTACGCGGACTTCATAGTAATACAAGTTTTAAGAGTTTGACGGAACTTCTTCCACCCATAGACATTATTTTCTTTCTCTACTCGGTCATTAGTCGAAATACTTTTCCATCAAATACAAGGGAGAGTACATGGAAACAATAAACTAAGTTGGAAGTTGTATCAGGACCGTAATGTAATGAAAATCATCGATTGATCGCCAATGTGCCCGCTCGCCACAAGGGATCGAGACCGAATATTATTACAATTTGTGACGCAAATGACCGACGCTAGCCTTCAACCTTGTTAAATATTATTATGACTGTGGAAATAAACCCCTGTTACGTCAGAATCATCTATCAATACCTTCACATCCATACTCGTTCCGCTACATTAATGAATTGTGTGTTGCCTTTACAAAAGCATCGTGCTGCGAGTAATCCGATAAAAAAATACGCAGCCAATTAGACTGAAAGTGCACGCGAATTCGTACAGTCGTGTTGTTTTTGATTGAGATTCTTTCTTTATTTGTTATGTAAAGCTCCATTTAGTTCGTGCTCTCCTGGTATGCTCTTTACCGCCTGAGGGATTATGCTGGCGTTAGTTCATGCATGCTACTATGAATATTCACTGAGCTCGGACGTGGTCACGCATAGTTGCTGCAAAATGAACTTGTCAGGCGTTATGAAGACAAACTAATTTAGGAGTATGATATACGTGCCCCTGTGACGAGGCGGGCTTTCATATTGAACGTGTTCTATTGAGCAAAAGATAAAACTAAAAAAAAGTATTTTAAAATTTATTGTAATAAAGTACGTAAACACACAGTAAGGGGTCACATTTATTAACCATTTATTTTTTTTTGCTCATCGAATAAAGAATATAAAATTAAATTATAACACAAAAGCTGAATTGAACACCCGCCATTTTATATTCTATGGCTCTTTATTACAACGGGTTGAATTATTTTATCAGTTCGGTATTTTGAAACCAAGGGTTGTTAGAAAAAATACTCTTTGATGTAAATTCCGCCTAACAAAGAACTGAATTAGACCCTTTGAATAAAGGACACTAATAATGGCATTGAAGTGAAGGTTTTCATCACTTTGAACTTTTATTTTTTAATAATGTCTTAATTAAAATGTATAAGAATAACATTTTAGGCGTATTTAGTATTCGTTGAAGTGATAGAATGTTTAAAAGAAATAACTTACATTTTATAAAATACCTAAAAGGTTATAAAATTGGACGCGTTAAAGAGATTTGAGCAACGCGCTTTCAAACAAAATATTGGTAAAACCAGGTTTGCTAAACCCACGGCGGTTTACCAACCCCGATTTGCCGGTTAAAAATACCATTTGTGACTAAACACGAGTGTCTCAGCTGTAAATGTGAATTTACATGACATTACCGTGCACAGTACTGGAAATGACGTGTGTATCTTCTCGTGAGCGATAATCGCTGAGTACTGAATCTGTTTTAAACAGTTATCTAATGTACTGCATGCCTGAAAATCATGAAAATCATATGATTTGAGCAAGCTACTAATATTATAAATGTGAAAGTGTGTGAAGATGCTTCGATGTTTGTTACTCAATCAAGCGTAAACCGTTGAACAGATTTGGATGTAAAATTGGCTCATAGATTAGATTGTGGCATTTCCACATTGGTTGCGTTTTATGCGGGCAAAGCCGCAGGCAGGAACTAGTATTCAATAAATTGTTGTTTTTAGAGGCATGCCCATACTCATCATATGAATAAAAAGATGTTTACAGATGGAAAACTGATCATAGGGCTTTGCAGATTGAAAAAAAACATCATTCAATTGTTGTATTTTGTGTTAGACAAAGCAAAAGCCAAGCGAAACCCGACTATTCATTCAAAAATTACAAAACGCTTTTTTAAAACAATCAAGCAATTTAAGTTTAATTGCTGTTACTGGCTATCGTCAGAGAAGGGAACACCGTTTTGTTTTATCATTACAGTCAGGTTCTATTTAATTTGCATGAATTAATTAATATCAACCCTTTGCATTGTTAATGTATTACCATTCCATTAACGGACTCAATTGAAAATAATATAAAATACTAGGTACCTACTTAATATTTACAATCCTTTGTACTTTTCGAACAGGCTTATCATGATTAACTTTTGGCATGTTTTTTTTTATCTGTGATTACAATTGTATTGTTATCTGATGATGTCATATTGTGATCCCTATCTATTTCCACTTCAATTCTTGATTGGTTGCTTTAGTCGATATCGCATAAATATTTGCACAAAATATTATAAAGCTGAAGAATTTGTGTGTTTGTTTGACCGCGCTAATCTCAGAAACGACTTATCTGATCATTTGCGGTATATAGCCCGTTTATCGGGAAAAAATAAATTTATGTTATATAGCATCAATCACCCATGGAAGCGGAGCAGTAATCAAAGACGCCACATAACGCGGGTAAAACCGTGAGGCATAGCTAGTTGGCAGACGTTCCTTTATTCTGAAGCACGATGACAAATTGACGTCAGCAAAATATACGCGTCGACTTGAGAATCTCCTCCGTTTTGTCGTCGGTTAAAAATATTTGCTCAACTACGAAAATAATTGTTAAAATAATAATTAATAATAATTTATATACTAGATACTCGATTTTGTTTTCATACCGAAAACTAGTGATTGATATTTAAGTTCCTGTAACACAAACTATTTTCAACACATTCGTATTCCGCGTACAATATTGCCGTACCTCGTTCATGTGTACTCGTACTGTAATGGTACATCCACAGCCATTCTACATGTCAAGTACTGAGTATTGGTATATTGCGAAGTCCTCACTTTGGGACGGAGTGAGTACACCTCTACTGTAATCCTTCGGGAATACTATATCTGTGACCTTCCAAATATCTAAGAGTACCTTAATGTACCTAAGCTTGACTTCAGTAACGATTCAACTCAATATTTTATATTTCAAAGGTTTCAGTCTAACTTTTTACTTGAATGTTTATTGCCATAATTAAGAAATGCATATAATCATTGCGTTAATTACTAAAATATAAATACACGTTTTATTAAAGGTCAATGATCCTACAAAAACAATGTTTTCAAACAAACTCAATTAAATCATTTTCATTACCGACGAATAGTTTTATCAGTTCCATCGTGTTCACATTGTGAAATTAATTTATTGCCATTATAATAACTACGTTTTCAATAAATGTTGGAGTAACACAATGTATTCATAGGTTTTATGTAGCTACACGTATTACGTAAACAATCTGGCCGTGGGTTCCAATCAAGGGGTAAACTTGCTTCACTTTGGCCCCAAATTCCTCGATAAATACTTCGCGGTAACCTTATTCTTCATTTTGTATTAAATAACTTTTGCCCCGAATGTTTGCTTTGCCTACTCTAATAGGAATTTCGTCCACTAATAAGTTTTGATTCAATTTCGAGCTTATTTCGATCTTTTCTAAAATATCGGCGAATATGAAATGCTTTCCCAATTTTCAAACGCCTCCACCGAAATATTCTGTTGAAGAAATTTAATTTTTTGAAGTAATTTGTGCTTGTAAACTAATTTTGTAGCTCGAGAGAAGCTGTCGAAAGTTAGTTGGATAAGATGAGTTTACTTGAAGTATCTTTTGCTTCAGTTTTAATAACATTTAATCGTTTGATTTAGAATTAATGCAATATTAAAAAAGGATTTTTCGACCTCCTAATGTTTTGTAAGTGTGAAAATATCTTTGTTACATTTCCATGTCGATTATGATTAGTATAAAAAGCTGTTCCTGTTTAACAACATTTATCTTTTTAACAGCCTTTCGACAAATGCTACATCGGCGCGACAGCAGAGCTGGACGAAGAGCGAGTGTTCTGCGGACAGATGGCGGCCATCTATCTGTTCGGAGAGGCGCTCACCACGCACCAGATCTGCGCCATGCACAGGCTGGGGCCCGGCTATAAGGTAAGTCCCCTCACTTAAAGTGTCACTTCATTTCTAAATGATTTTGTTGTCTATATTATCAAAGTCAAAAAAAATCTATATGTAAAAAAAATAAGATGATAAAATGTACATATCTTGTTAAAGCATTTCTTGAACACATAATTTAATATGTCATGTTTACATTTGTTTCTTGCTTACCACGGAAACAGAGTCAATTCCGTTTCGACAACGAATGCAACATCAGTTTACCGGAGAATCATAAAAGGGTGAGCGAGACGACCGCTCCCAAGCTTGAAAACGCTGATGTTCCTCCTTCTCCCGATCCCGAAACCTCCCCCCAAATTCCCGAGATTGAGCCGCCTGATGTAGCTTCTGCTGAAGAAGAGAATAAGCCAGCAGAGCCAGAAGAAGCATGCGTAGTTGTGAAAGAAGACGCGACTCCTCGGGGACGCCGAATGGCCGACGAGGCGCGCGAAGTGGCCGCCGCGCATGCCTCCATGCTCGTAGATATTGAAGCATGCAAGCGTGTAAGCATGCCGCGCCGCTTGCCCTTATATTCCGTTTTTTGTTTTGTCTTGCTTCTGTGAATATGTATACCGCCACGTGCACCGAGCACCCCCTGTACAAAGTGTCACTGTGTAATGTCCGTTTGCTGTTCATGTGTGGTGCCAGGGTCAGTTTCGTTTCGACGCCGAGTGCCACACGCCGCTGCCGTCCATGGAGATCCGCGTGGACCGCTACGGTGACCTCATTCACGATCCGACGCAGAACGTTCACGACGTAAGACGCTCCGCTGATGAATGTGTTTAAGACGGGTTTAATCTTGTTTGTAAAAGGAATGCCGGGATCTACGTTTCTACGTTTTCCACTAACTTGATGGTGTCTTGGGTTTACAGATTTAATCAAGAAACTGCATGAAATGGCTATAATTATACCTAACTTTAATAAATTCTAATGGTGAACAAATTAGAGACGCAATTAACTATGATTACAGTCTCCGCTCAGAAACAGATTCCAAAACGAAATAATGTAATGCATAAAAGGTAACGAACTGACAAAAGACCATTATAATTTCTTCGATTGTTAGAAATTGCTAAAGTAATGCGATTTTCTGAAGAAATTAGCTAAATCGCTCGATTTATCAAAAGATTTTCAGCTTGATAATTTAAAGGATTTGGACAATGTTTTATCGTAACTTTCACAGTAAATCCATTCGTGACTTTAATGATGTCACAGTATTTGCACGATTAGGTAATATTTCATGAAAATGAAATGAATTTCAAATTACCTTTTCTCAATATTTACTTGGACTTAATCAAAGTGGACTAACACTTTAGTTTCTTTCAAGTTACGTTTGGTTTTGTTAGACTGAACGCAGTTAATCCGACGTTACTTTAAACTTGAGTTAGGTATTAAAGCTGCGAGCTGTGTAGCATTGCGGGCATTAAGTACTCGCTGTGTGTACATACGAACGGACGTATCGGTTTTGTTGGCATGTCTACACGCTCCGCTAAATCTAAACTCAACGCAAAAGTTATTTATTAGCCCCGGATTGTAAAAGTTTCAGGTAACATTCAGGCTTCATTAGTCCTGAATAAATAAGGGTTAGGATCCAGTATTATGTAATGTTTATTTATGGACAACTGACGCAGATTTTATAATTACCCACATAGCGATCGACTACTTTGCACTTTTTAAATAGTTTTATTTTTACTATCGAAAAGCATGCTTAAATAATGATCCCATTAGAGAATAATTCAAATTTAAATGGTTCATAGGGACAAATCCTTAGTAGCATGCAAACTATAATCTCTTATGACACCTAAAATACTGGCTTATAGGAACCTAACACACTGTTACCGCAATCTACATAACATTTAACTTTACTATATCAATTATCAAACGTTCAGGTCTGTGGCAAATGAACAATCTTCGTTAAGTGCGATCAGGGTATCGCAGTAACGCCAGATAGTGACAAGTACAAATGAGCTGTTGTCCACGCTCGTTCGCACAAGTTTCACCTTATTCACGAGTATCGCAAGTTTTGGGGCTGGTACTTACGGCTCGACCCACCGGGAGAGTAGAAACCCAGAGGGTCAGCCATTTGATATCGCTCGTAATGGCCGCCCCCTCTTGCGGTTTCATTATAATTCGACTTGAGGAAATCTTCTACAGTTCTAGTGAAAGGTACAAGTTATTTATAGTAGTTCTCTTGGAAATTTTCCAGGTTTACTTAGCTCTTGAACCGTTTACGCTCTTTGAGGACATCGCTCGGAAAAACTTTCTCGAAGCGGATTAATCTGATCATGTCTTTCAGTGAATAAATACTTTGTAAACGTCGTGTTTGTGTTCGTTATTGACTTTACTTCTAATAGAGCTTATTTTTTACTGCTGCTCAGAATAAGATTATGAAGTACGCCCATGTCCACGTTGTAAGCTCTCGTTTCGTCCCAGTCATTATTTATTAATGTAACTTTAGGTATTTTGATATCTCTATAAAACCCTTAGTGAATTATTCTGTTTCACTCAAGTCAAGGGCTCGTTTCGCCTTTCAAAACAGACTTTGTACAATAAAGTTGTTCGTCTCACTGTTACAAAGATAAACTCTATGAAAATACCTTTATCCTTATTATGTTTAAGAATTCCAGTTATTAAACCTTTAAATACTTCGGCTTATATCTAATTTGTAATGAGTTTTTGAGTCTTTCAGACATCGTGTTCGTGTTACAGATAATGGAGTAGGTACTTTGTATGCTTTTTGAAGTATCTTGCCACTTATAACTGCTTTTTAAATAGCTTTAAATATTCAGGAACGTTTCTCAATGTTTCTGTATCCTAGTAGAAGATCTCTTATGATTAGCAATGAAAACTTCTTGATGTCGACTGGATTGTGTTACTGGATTGTAGCCGGAATATAAATCGTGATTAAAATTTGTAATATGCTCCTACCGTACGAATTAATGACACCGTTTTTATTACGAAATGATTTGAGTTTCATAAATAATGACGACAGCTCCTATAAAATCTAACAAAAAAAAAACATTGTGTTGAATAACATTATCATCAAATGAGGTAAAATAATGGAACACTACGCCCAGTGGAGAGCTATTTTCTCACCGTGATATTCAAAAAGAAATCATGACAAAGTTGTGCGTTAAAGAAAAAAAACAAATGTTGCCGCTACCGGAATGCAATTAAAACTTTGCTAATTGATTTTTTTATTAATTATGACGGAGATAGGGATAATAATGAGTTTGGAGAGCTTCGCCATCGTTCTTGGCGTACTAATTTGACTAATATTCACGCGTTCCGTCACACTGCTACTTGACAACGGAGCTTCATGAATATTTTAAGAGTATCTCGCTTTTTTGCTAGAAATTAATTAAGAAAATTGTGTTTAATTTAGTCAGGGATCCGTAATTGCGAAGCGACAACAAAATGTTTATTTAGGCAGACAGCCGGGGACCTGCCATTACCATTATAATATAAACCGACATTGGCCACTGCGTAAGTGATGGGGAGGCCCCGAGTTCAACGGTGAAGCCATTTCATCCTACATCACTAGCATTTTACATAATTGAAAGGTTTATTAGAAGTACTAACTTGCTTAAATATTTTTTCAAATTTCCATGAATTCAACGGAGGATACCTACATCCTCTTTTTATAATTTATTTTTTTCATCCATAAAAGTTTTGCAACTATTCAAGCGCTCCATCAGGAGCGCATATTTGCACACGGTTCGTAAGTTCCGGAAAGTTAGAGGCAGCGAGCATTTTATTGTCGGGGCCAGTGTAACCTTTCGACCTCCTTGCGTTTCGCGTCGCAGCTTTATGGTTCGCACCGAGCCATATAACTTTTCTAGTGTGACGTCATAAAACAACTTGCGTAATGAGAATGTACTTGGCACGTAAAATTTAGGAGCAGTAAAACGAATTTTATGAGCAATTTTGACGGAAGGTTGATTTTGAAAATCCTGTCTTCTGTAAACAGACTTCATTTGAAGGCATTAACTTTATGTGGGTATTTGTTACCTCGTGTTTTTTGTAGGGAGGGGCACCATGCAATATAAATTCTGTATTTTTTATGTCCATAACTTAGAGGGTCGTCGACTTTCATCAACTTCTTATGAGAAAATGAAATCTGCCAACTGGAAGTAATTCTATAATTAAATACTGTCGTACAAAAAAGAGAGAAAATGTTTTTAATTTGGTAAAAAGTGGAGTCTCCTGAACTCCTGACAGAATTTTAATCATAACGTAACGCAAATTAATGTTTGACTTGGTCCGTGTATTTTGTGGCGCGCATTTGGCATCCTTAATTAGTCAGATGTGGACGTCTCTCATTGTTTTTCTTAGTTTAAAAGAAAATAATAAATTATTCAGTTCGCATCCCAGCTTAGCGGGGACCTCATTATGACTGTGTACATTTGGCTAGACTTAACTAAGGTCTGGGCCTAGAATTCATAGAATCTGTAAATTGGAATGATGTTCTTTGTAGCATAAAATGAGATTCACTAAGACTGTTAAATAATTTAATAAAATGGTTAATTATAGACTGTGCGCGTAAATATCTAAAATCTTTGCGAATATAAAGTTCGTAATGAAAACAACAAGTAATTTTCTGTAACTTTATTATTTACTTAAATTATTCTTTGTTTCATACTCGGAGGCTACAGTAGGTAGCTACGGGTTGATAACAACTTTCTGATGAAGTACCTACGTCTTAGTAACACTATAGTTACACTACCCAGAATCCTTGAAACGCCCCACTTCCTCCATGATTGCTTCGCTGGTTTTGTAGTAGCAAGTGCAACTGCTAAACGTGCGGTTCTGGGTTTTATTCCTAGGTTGGCAAAATGTTATTAGATTATTACTTTAAAAAAATCAAAAATCTAAGTGATCTGATCAGCGGAAAAGCTGTGCAGCCTATGCGCATTGAGTGAGATATACAACAGGATTTTCCACTCCGGTAAAAAAAAGCCGTGGTTGCTGACAGAAGAGGGATAAACGCGAGTCTGCATACTTTAAGTACAAAACTTTTCATTACAAACCAAGGGTGTCAACTATACACGGTTTGCCTTCTCCATCATCATATTCTGTGTTAGTTATTTACCATGTAGTTCCGGTGGGGGGGGGGGGACTGCTCGAGCCTGTCCCAGCGTTCTACAACTTTTATTAAGGCGCAACTAACTTGTGACACCAGCAGCACTGTGGCGAGCTTCCCACAACGATGTAAAGTTTTCTAGTACACTTGTCGTGCTGGTATTTTGTTACTCAAGATGGGAAAGTGTTACACAATTTTTTGATAGTTCCCATTCTTTACAACGACGAAGCTTCTCGCTCGCTGAAATTAATTAACTATGTTTTTGCTGTTGCCGGCAGTCTAACCAGATGAATCAATAATTAATCACGTTACATAGCTAGGGCATTACGGCAATGCTAAATAAGAAATTAGTATTAAAGCATGACATACAAAGCCAAAGCTATTCTGTGATCCACTCTAACGCCATTAAAATTCACTACGTAATAAAGCTAGATCCCTTTTAAAGCATAATCATCCTAATTGGGGTCAAAAGTCATGCGCTAACCAAATAATGACCCCACTAACCCATGCTGTACTAATTGAATGTGAAATTAAGCCGTTGATATCTCTGCGGTTATCAATTAATCACATCAAATTGCGAATCAATTGGTGTGCAGATGCTCAGTAATTAATTACGATGTAAGTAAATTAGGTACTCGTTGCTTGTAGTATAATCGATTACTGGCTCGGTTGGAAAGTCAACAAGATTACAATAGTGGTGCTCAAACGGATAATATTAGAATTTAGGTTCTGAATAGAACTATTAATATGTACATTGTGTACTGAGGTCTATTGTAATTTAATACCGATTAGAACAAGAGGTTAGATCTTGTTCTATTCAGTCTTAAAAGCTTATGGTTACTATGTCATCTCTTTAAGTAATGGCCAATAATAATAAATATTCAAATTAGAAATCAATTTCGGGTATTTTTACTATACAATAAAATAAACATGCAAGATCTCTTGCAATAAAACTAGAAATATTTTATGAATGTACTAGGAACAAAGAATTTAAAGGATTTGTTTGTCGCATCCAGCCAGCTGTCGGGCATTCGCGTGCGTCGCATGGCGGTAGTGCATTCTCAAGTAAAACAATCTTGTGTAACGAGATGGCTACGGCAGTCCCGACATTGTTTTGCCTCATCTTGTGTATTTTAATATTAAATTGCGCGCTTCTCACAGAATTTACTTAACTTACAACGTTGGTCTAAGGTTCTGTGTTGGTTTAAGAAGGCACGATAGATGCTATTTCTTTGATAAAGATTTAAAGTTGTTTTATATAAAGTATTATTATCCTAATTGATAAGGATTAGATAAAAAATTACATTAGTGTTTTGAATTGCACACTTTAAATTCGCAAAATATGGAAGAAAGAAAAATATCAATTTCATTTTGTCATCCCCGCATTACAAAACCTCGGTGGAAATAGTTGCCGCATCCAATGTTCTTCAACGCCTCGAGAACTGTTTTCAAACACGAACTTTGTAAAAGAACTCTCTAGCACTTAAAGTTCTTACAGAGACATAATTCATGTTAACTAAGTCAAAGACACTCTGTTAAGTGTAAAAGTTTTCACTTGCGAACCAGGATGTCATAACTTGCAAGTGGTGCGATAAACCCGGGTGCTGCAGCTGTGAGTACGCAAGTTCACTGCACTGCTGCTACGTTTATTGTGTTCACGAATAGTTTATGATTAACGAGTGTCGACTCGGAGACATTCATAATCTCGGTCGGAGCTTATTCGTCTTAGTCAAACACAAGTAATGGATAGCTGTCGTTGACTTTGTAAAGTGACATCTCGGTTTATTCCTCTCGGGACAAGTTTAGGATAATCGAGGGGCTGCCATGCCGTCTGAAGGTGTTAAGATGATTACAAGTTTTAATTGAGGCTTCAGTTTTAAACCTAAGTTACGTCTGCCATTTAGAGGGACTGATACCTACTGATTATTTAACTAGTTACTTATGCGGGGACTTTAACTTTACGTAATTACTTGGAATCTACTCATTTACGGCTGGGTTGGCTTCAATAAACATGTAACCTTTTATCATTGGATTGTCACGAGTTGGTTCACTCGTCTGTTCTCTTTTAACATTATTATCCGACGCTGAATGAATCTTTTTAAATTAAATTTATAGCCAAATAGAATTAAAGTAACCACTTTTACTAAAGTAGTGAAAAGAGAAATTAGTTGAAAAGTTTTCCTTTGTAGCCAGGTACTCTTTTAAACTCCAGTAAGCACGTACCGCTAAGTCAGATAGCAGACGATTCGACTTGAGAGAGTCGCTTGTTAAACCTAATAGACGCTTTGATACTGTTGAATAAATCTATTGTTTATTAAAACTATTTTCATCTTATCGACGAGTAAGTAGATGAACTTGATGTTTTTTTAAGTCTTTTAGTCTCTTTAATACATACATGATATAGGTACTTTACACAGGTGAAAACAAGCCGCGCACGCTATTGAAGATTTTTTTTTAATTACTAAAGTTTTCTTTACGTATAAATAAAATCGATACCTCTAACGATTAAGGACTAGGTACTACAAAACCTAATTGTATGTACTTACGGAATTACCTACCTAAGAAAGTTATCTAATGTTGTCATCAAATAATCATTACCATGTTATAAAGCAAACCCGGTGACTTGTTAACACAACACACGTAATCTCATTACGCGCACCAGGCGCCCAGAAAGTAGCAAAAGCTTAAGTGCACTCCCGGTGAGACGGTACTTAGATTAGCCCCGGTAATGCACGTCTGTGCACTGTGCAAACTTCAACCCAGCTAGGATTCACTTTGGAAACCCACCGGAACCAATAGCACGTGCGACTTTAAATCCCACAGTCCGAGAATTACTTAAAATTAGTTTTAGGTGGCATTAACTGAGTTTAAGCGAAATTGGATTTGGTACCTAACTAAATGTGGTTTAGTGACTTACCGTAGTCTCGTAAATGACCCTAAACCTCGGGTCTTGTGAATAATAGACACAACGTTTTGTAAGGTCATAAAATTGAAACTTTAGGTCTATTTATGTTTTCAATCAAATGGAAGTTGTGAAAACTAAACCTAATTCAACGCCGCCGCTTGTCCCATATCGTGAGATCGGTCAGTAATCGAAAGGTTATCTATTAATTACACTAGTTTCCAATATGTCGCCGTGTCGTACATCGTCGGTCCACTAGTTGGGGTCACATGCTGAATAGCTTTTAGTGGTCACATCTCAAGAGGTAACGTCCTCTCGTGGTTAATGTCGACGGGTGACACTACTCTGCGGTCGTTGCTTACATTTTATTTAAGCTTGTGCTATCCTAGTATGTTTGGTTATGTAATGTTTTTCTGGTATTTAACTTTTTTGCTAACAGAATAATAATTGTTTTCCTTTTTTTATTTCAATTGACTTTTCATCTTTGTAAAAAAATAGTTGGAGATTATTGTAATAAAACTTCCTTCCTTATAGAATAAAAACACGATATTTTTAAATAAACTTGTAACTTACAAAACCTGGCAGGTTTTCTATCTAACCCATGTAACAGTAATGCGATCGTTATTGTGTTTTATGTGCATTATTACGGACTTACTTCTTATAATGGCTGTTTTCCTGGTACACGGAAGTAAACGCATTAGCTGTAACGTTATACGCCGAGTATATTGTGCGACGCACAATAATAGTACCTATGGATTTTCTTACAATTTTTGCAAGAATTTTCCGCAATAATTAAAAAACATATTTGGAAAACAGTTTTTTATAGAGAAAGAAAGTCTGTATGGTTTGGTGTGGTTATTGTTGTGAACTTCGTGTGTTTGATGCTATCCTGGTAACAGCAGGCCAATAGTGCTGCTACGAAAGCTTTGCATGTTTTTAATGGGTCCTCCAGTGAATGTTTTGTTTGTAACTGTAGTTTTGTAACCCATAAGTTTTATTACTTTGAGCTGAATTACCAAAGCAAACTCTATACAATTATTTGACTGGCGCCGTTGTGATGCTCGATCAATTTGAATTATTGACATCGGCCAAAAATGTCAAAAAGAATAGAATATATTTATGTCCAAAACCTTGTATGATGATTGTGTACAGTTTGCTTTAGCAGTAGAAAAAATATACCTTTAGATTTACAATTAAAACAGATCTGTACCTTGTCACACACCGCACTGCGTGTACATGTTATCTCGACACTATATAGGACATAGTAACGTATCTAATACACCCTTCATGTTACCAGGTGCTATACGACGGCAAGCTGTCTTCAGGCATAGTGTTCATGTACAACCCGGTGGCCACGGACGGACAGTTGTGTCTCCAGTCAGCTCCGAAAGGGAACGTCTCGTACTTCGTTCACACGCCACATGCGCTGATGCTGCAGGTAATACTTTAACACTTAAGTAGTCTAATATGAAATGTTATAACTACTCACTGCTACTAATATTCTACTGTATGTATATTAGTTTATAAAATACTAGCTTTTGCCCGCGACTTCGTCCGCGTAAATTTCTGTTATCGCGGACACGGACGAAGTCGCGGAAAAAATTACCCATGTCCTGTCATTTCAATTCGAAACGACACGTGGCGCCATCTATGATCATAAGAACGTTATTGTGATTTCCCTCGAATACAGTACTTTTTTTCGGGATTAAAGGTACCCTATGTTTGTTCCTGTACACTTGGCACTGTGTATGCAAAATTTCAGGATGATCGGTTCAGTGGCTTAGGCGTAAAATGGTAACAAACAAACAAACAAACTTACTTTCGCTTTTATAATATTAGTTAGGATGAAATAGAAAAAAATGTCGTGATGGCCCAGTGGTTAAGGCGCCGCCCACCTCATGTGCGAGGTTGTGAGTTCCAACGTGACTTTTTCAATTTCATACATAAGTATGTACTTTCTTAGTTTAGCTTTGACGTCACTGTCTCCGGTGTAGAAAAACATCATGAAGAAACCAGGATTTGTAATAAATATTAGTCTGAAATCGCCAATCAGCCTTCAGCAAACGTGGTGATCAATGCTCGAGCCTTCTCAGAATTAAAAGAGGCCTTTGCCCTTCAGTGGAGCATTGGGCTGTTATTATTATAAAATAGGTTGGTTATGTTTGTTTGCTTGTCAAAAAGATTAAGACAGGTACCTGAATCATAAGATATCTATTAATATTACCAGCACTAGTAAAGAGGATCATTACTGTAAGCTACCCTCACGTCGATATGATAACGGAGTGGCGTTACGCGATAGATTTCAGCCGCATCCATCCAATTAGGCTCGCCACGTCTCGCGACGGCTATGTTACCTGCCCCGTGTACTGAACCAGTGTGAACTGCCTATTATCACGATCCCTTGCTTTTCTTTCTCAAAAGAGAACGTATATTTAGTACAATTTTATATGTACAAATACATTTTACAATTTTGAAACCCTTTTTGACTGGACTTTTGTTGTAAAAACGTGGTAGCTTCATTTTATGATTCCCTACTCGAAGAGTGCCAACGGAGGCGTAGTAATAGGGTCCCTATTACTACGCCTCCGTTGTCCGCCCGTCTGTCTGTCAGCAAGGTGTATCTCATAACCGTAATAGGTGAGAACCGTAAGAGGAGATAAGGAGAGTAATAGCGAGAGAAATAAAATAAAGTTCAAAATTAAAGGTCAGCAAACAAGAAACGTGTTTTTCCTTGCTGTAGTGTTAAATATTTTACATGGATACGGATCCCGTCGTGTGCGAGTCCGACTCGCACTTGAGCGGCTTTTTCAATATATATAACTTAAATGAGACTTGATTCTTTTTCGCACATCCAAACATTTACTTCCGAGGACGCTGCTGTGGTCGAAAATACCAAGTAATTTAAAGTCAATTAAATGTAAATAAGCTATCGAACGTAACTGGGCATTATTATAAGTTTGGATGTGTTTGTCCTAGTCCGAGTTAGCAGTAATCCATAGTTATCTCGGTGTGACCGCGCATCGGATCGATGCTCCATTACAGCGAGATTCACTTAGCATTCGATTAGTCTCGTTCTCAACTTGTGGTCTTAAAGTATCCCAAGTTCTGCAAGACATGGATTATACTTTAACTTGCGGTCTTTCCGAATTACCAGCGAAATATATACCGTGGCCAAATTTTACCTAGAGGTTGTCGATATCTCTTAGCTGACAGCAATGCCCTGACCACTGCAGCTGTTACCACTACTTGCTAGTCTCATGAGTCATGATACTATGTTCCGGTCTATAGTCATGAGTCATGGCTATAGACCGGAGAATAGTATCGTCGTGATTGTTTTGCTTAGGGTAGGACGATGGACCTCGTCACACACATGCACATGCTTTTTGAAGGTGCACTGTACCTGGAATAAAATTAGAAGATTAATTTTGTATTTGTTCACAGGAGGTGAAAGCAGTAGTCACACATTCAATACACAGCGCGCTGAACTCCATCGGCGGGGTGCAGGTTCTGTTCCCGCTGTTTGCACAACTAGACCTGCCTCACGACGCGCCCACCACAGACCCCAAGAGAGATCCCATGCTATGGTATTTGATGCTGTTAATACTTAATTATAATCTGATTAGTACGACAACGTGCCTGCTAATTAAATGCGCAAAGTTCCCGTAAGTAGGTGTACACAAAGTTCACTAAGTTGACAGCAAAGCTAACTGCCTAAAATGTTATTACAAAACTTGGCGGGAATTGATTCAGTGCGCAACTGAAACAAAGGAAGTGTTGAACGTCCCCTGAACAAATTGCTACCTCGGCTCGTAGTTCCGCCATAGTTTGGGCACATTAGTTAGGCTCAAAATAAAGTTGGACGGAATTCCAAAACTAAATCATTGGCATTGGCTTAGCGAGCATTTGCGAGTGCCAAAGCCACTCATTAATATTCCTAGTGGCTTCGAGCGCGTTAGTTGACTAAATGCACTTTCACTGTCCGCCGGCAGTTGGCTCTCCAACTCCATACCGGCCAGAAGCGACTCTGTAATACGAATCGGGAACTAACTCCTATCAACTCCTAATTGCCTGGTGTCTACTCCGCTTAACGGAATAGATTTATGAGCGACATTTTGCGGCGACAATTTATATTAGCATAGGGTTACGAAGGGCGGTTATTAAATTATCAGGCGTGACATTAATTTAAATGAGGAGACCTTACAATTTATGAAATATTTAAGGGTTACGCAAACATCGGATTTATTTACTAGTAGGTACGCCCGGCCGCCCCCCGAGCCCACTGTTATTAGACAGCTAATATATCAATTTATAATATTAAGTCAGCTAACACAATTTGATACCTATTCATTTCATATTTTCAGACATTGTCTCTGTGGTTCACTCAGCGTAAAACTCTTTTAAAAACAACTTTTTATAAATGTATTCCCGTGTGAGTTTTCAGCGTTAGATTAAACATAATCCTATTAGTGAGTCAATGCCAGTGCCAGTTTATTTACTGAGCGACACCCAGCTTATTTTAATGTTGTTTTCCCTTAGAGAGCAAGTGCCGTACGCTGCGATAGGTATTGATTCGAAAAACCTTTGCATATTTTGTTGGTATTTTCTATACAAAGTGGTCTTACTGGAACACTTCTAAAGCACATGAATAAAAAATCGGCTCTGAGGTACAGTGGCTATTTGCTGACACCGCGTCGCCGCGTCGCTGGCACATGTTTAATATTGACGTAGGTGAAGCGTATGATAACAGACGCGCTGACAGTTCAAAGCGCCTTCGACGACCCGCGTCACGGCCGGATGGATCCGGATAAATAAAACCTCCATGAGCCATCTAAATTGTACTAAAACATCAAAGGTACACAACGTATTACATTTATGCATAAGAGTTACCTAGCCTAGCTGTTCTCGCGTCATCTAATATCTAATAATTCGTCTCATGATCCTCGCGACACCATTTTCGGAAAGATAATTCCAAATGTATTTTATGACAGAATTACGTAGGTACCGCGTCATTATTCCGTGGAAATTGCTGAGGCATTACACCGGTGTGTAGGTACCTACATGTATTATTTATAGACTCTACACGAGATTCATCTGTTTCTGGAATTCATCCTAAACGTTATATATTTTTCATATCGCAATCTGTCGCTTCATTCGTGATAAGAACTGGAATATTGTTTTATATTTTTCCGCTTGTTGTTATTATAGGTCTTTTTGTTCGTGGAGAGGTACTAATAATAAATGATTTCTCTGGCATGGGTATGCACCGGGCCAAGCAATACACTTTGTGATATTGTCACGGAGCCAGCAGGATGTGTAATAGAATTGGCTGAATTTCTTTCAAGATGTTAAACGGTTGTATATTGTCCCGTAATTCCTCAGTTCAAAACTGCTGGGGTTCGTGTGTTCGCTGGTGGAGTCGTGCAGCACGGTGCAGCAGCACATGCTGCAGTGCCGCGGGTTCCTGGTCATCTCGCACATGCTGCAGCGCTGCAGCCGCGACCACCTCACGCCGGACACGCTCGCCTCCTTCCTACATCTTACCAAACATCTCGTTACCTGCTGCTCCCCTAATTCCGATCTACTATTAAAACAGGTATGCTTTTATGTGTGTTTTGTTCAGCACTTTGTTGGTAAATAAACTGTTTTTTCTTGTTCATAAGATTGTATCAAAGAATCATATTCTGAGAGAAGTTGAGAATATAATCATTAGGTAAAGACTTGTTATTTTTATCAAGTTACGTTTAAAAGTTACCAAATTCAACGTAACTAATTCTGTATTTCGTCCAAGTTCGTTTGTTCTCGAAATTAATGCGATAAATTTTGTTTTTATCGTTTTACCGAAACATCAAGATTAATTTCTTGGATATTACCATAATACAGCTCGTTTTAAACGCGCTACAAAGGTACAACAACTCATAAATAAGTAAGAAAATTGCCTTCATAATGTAATTTATATCGGGCCGTTCATAAGCTCGACTATTCGTCCCTAAAAGATGTTTTTTGACTTTTATTGAGTTAAATGCAAACAAACATAAAGAGTCATTAGATATAAGCCAGACTGTGTCATGAGTTACACTAAAACATAATTTTATTTTCTTCTCCCTCTAGACAGCGGTTTTTCACGAACAAACAACAATTTCATATACCTATTAATTAAGCATTAAAAGTTCATAGACTTTCAAATAAAAAGGAAAGTCACAAAGACCACTGCACACAATTGAGTCGACGCCGCCACACACAACACAGCTTCTGGGGCTTGTAAACATGTGTAATTGAATTAAACAAATCAATTAGATAATGGAACAAACGCGATAAGCGGCCGGGTTCCCTTTGTACATTTTAGTGTCTCGTACCGCACTAGTGGTAACGACCCTGTCAATATGCTTGGGGTAACAAGCTTGTTCTAACAGTAGCGCGGAGCTATGAAACAGCTTTCGTTTACACATTTTGTAGCAAGCATCATTAATCCTCTGAGTACTTACCTACATCAACTCATCGCCTCTTTGGAAAATAGCTTTATATTTTTAAAAGTCAAGGCATTGAAAAAATGTTATTCAAACATGTTGTACAGGCTAAATACGGATTCCAATTTGTATAAAACCAACAATCAATCACTCTCACTTTTGTATCGGCAGGTTTATTTTAAGTGTGACTGGTGCCCCGTCCTTTATGTAAATTTTGTACTGGATTTTTTCTCGATTGGAAATATTTATTCGGTTTGTTTATTGTTGTTACATATTTAATGACTTACGCAAAAGACTTTCGAAAAGTCGATTTAGAAGCGTAATCTCTTCGTGAGTACTAGGACTACAAACAGTACAAAGAGATCCATTGTATTTTTTTAAAAATTGTGCATTCGAATATTTCCAATCGAGACGGAATGGAACACCTTAACGCACGTGGCCACGATGTGTTTCCCAAATGATTTGTTCGATGGTTGTTAGCGCATGTTCCTCTTGCTTTGTTCACCTCGACTGTTTACTACAGTTGTTTCTGCACACCCACTGTCATCCAGGGATATAAAAGGGGTACTATCAAATGTGATAATAGTATCAATTTGATAGTAGATACCTATCCAATTTTTTGGCTTCCAATTCACAATACTGCACAAAAAAAAGTTGCAAGGTACTACGTAGTTCAGGATGAAACTACTGAAGATTTATTTAAAAAAGCAAATCAAAAATATTTGTGAAACGTGAATTTTAATATTTTTTTATCATTCTTGAAGTATAAAAAACAGTATTTTGCGGATTTGAAGCCTTTCAGTATTTTATTTATTTTATTGTGTCTAGCCCTGATCCTACACTTAACACGTTCCCTTGTAAAATTAGTGCTTCACCAGATCTATGAAACCCTGGTAGCGCTTGCAATTTAAGTTTATATTATTTACACGTATTGTTTATCTCATTTTGTACTTAAATATTTGCAATATTTAAATGACACGATTTAAATCATTGTGGAGGTTAGTTAGTTGACACAATAGCTATTACGATCACAATGGAATAAATTACTGTTTAATGGTGATTTTACATCAGCTTATTTTGCACCAGTGCTTTTTACAGTGAAAAATGAATACCTGTCACGGCCAGGTAAAGTCCATTATTTAAAATAAATAACCCTTATTTTTCAGATGACAAAGCAATACATAAGTGTAGTCGTATTTCGAGTAAATGTATTTTTATTTGATTCCAAAAGCTTCTTGTGATTTACTATGTAGGCAACTAGGCACAGACCTCGCAATATTGAACGAATAGCAATTTACGTAATTAGAAGCAAAATATTGTAAAATAGTATTGAGTATACGTAGGCAATTAGGCATATCCCTGTACTCGCCAAACAAGCAAGAGAGAATACGCTTTCAACCATCGGACAGCTTAAGGTCTATGCTAATCGCAGTCTTTCTGCCAATCTTTTCTCACTTGGCAGCTGTTGGACCACATTCTGTTCAACCCCGCGCTGTGGATCCACACGCCGGCGGCGGTCCAGGCCAGGCTGTACTGCTACCTGGCCACGGACTTCCTGGCCGACGCCCACATATACGGCAGCGTGAGGCGAGTCAGCACCGTCCTGCAGACCGTACACACGCTCAAGTTCTACTACTGGGTTGTAAACCCGAGGGCTAAGAGCGGAATCACGCCTAAGGGATTAGGTAAGTACACAGTAGGGTATTACGCTCCCCTCATTTATAATTCAGGTACCTCAAGGAGACTACGTAATTAGACACTTTTTGGCAGAGCATGAATTTATCAAATATAGAGAGATCTAGTGGACCGGTCAAATTTATTATGAATGAAGCCTTATGGAAGTCAGCCGTAAATTATGTCTCAGTAATAAATCTGAAATGAAAGAATGAGTAATGTCGGCAAATACTCGACGTTCTCGAAATTAAACAAATCCGTCTTATTCAAATTTAACTGTTCTAATTACAATGACATGACGGAGCATAATTATACGCAAACATTTAATCTATTCAGATATTCCGGGGGTTGCTAAGATCCACTCCGCCTCGACGAGAAACATATTGAAATAAATGTTGTTTGCGAGATTAGATATAATATTATTAATTTTGTAACTGTGCCATTTCAGAAGGACCGCGGCCAGCCCACAAGGACATTCTCACAATCCGAGCATACATTCTGCTGTTCCTAAAACAATTGATCATGATCGGCAACGGAGTCAAAGAAGACGAACTACAATCCATACTCAACTATCTGACTACGATGCACGAGGTATGGTGGCCTGGTAGTTTTGTGCGAAATTGATATGAATCTTGAATTTCCTATTGTAATAAAAAATGAATGTTTAAATGAAATGTTAAAAGTCTTTGTTTAATTCCAGGACGAGAACTTGCACGATGTGTTACAAATGTTAATATCCCTGATGTCGGAGCACCCTAGCTCCATGGTGCCAGCTTTTGATGCCAAGGTAAGCATTTATCCTATAATTCATTTTCGTGTAATAAAGTGTTTACAAGTCTCAAATATGATTTTGTAATGATTTCAGGGTGGAGTTAGGACAATCTTCAAGTTGCTGTCTTCAGAAAGTCAACTAATCAGACTACAGGCGCTTAAACTGCTGGGATTCTTCCTCAGTAGAAGCACACACAAGTAAATACACCATCTTAATAATTCTTCTCAAGGATCACCTTGTTATTAGCTACGAGTATAAATATTCATTTATTATTGTTTATTACGCAGTAGAATGCAGAAAGTTGCAAATAAAGGTTTTGAAAGCCAAAACGTCAGAAAAAGTGTAGGTGTCATGAAACAGCTCGTATGTATATCCGGGCAATGTCCGCAGACGCAAGTACGACGTGATGTCGCCGCACAACCTGTACACGCTGCTGGCGGGGCGGCTGGGCGCGTGCGGCGAGGCGCTGGCGCTGCCCGTGTACAACGCGCTGTACGAGCTGCTCACGGAGCACGTGGGCCAGCAGATCCTCTACACCAGCCACCCCGAGCCGCAGCCGCACTTCCGCCTCGAGAACCCCAGTGAGTCAACGACGACAACTCCTTCATACGACCAGTGTGTATAGGGACTTATAACGGATTAATAGTTCATCATCATTAAATCATGCAGCATAATTAATATCTTCGAAATGTTCATTGGCATTGCAGTCAACCTAAAAATTGCATGATAATATTTATGTTGTTATTTCCAAACCACAAAATAATCTTGTCTGTTCGGGGTTGGATTAAGATAGAGATAAAGGATGAGACAGGCGATGAAAGTCAATTTAAGGTTAATATATTCACTGTATTGTCTGTTTCCACAATCATAAGATTAATATTAATTTATGCTTGGATAAATGGTGGACGATATAGGATTATTGCGGTGTAAGTGCAATAATATAAATGATGGAAACATACCGAACGGGTGGCGCAATAATGATGACCCAGGCAAGCGTACTTACTGTACGGTTGCTCACCCGTACAAACTGCTAATAGACCATGAGAGTTTCAACATGTTACAGTGAATGAAAGCTAACTCTCGCATGTTTACGCTTGTTTTCAGTGATCCTCAAGGTTGTGGCGACCCTAATTAGACAGTCAAAGCAGACGGAACAACTGCTGGAAGTGAAGAAGCTGTTCCTATCGGACATGACGCTGCTCTGCAGCAACAACCGGGAGAACAGGAGGACTGTGCTGCAGATGTCTGTGTGGCAGGTGAGCTCATCATCACTCGTGCTCGTCCACCCTAAACATTATACAATTGTCGATACTATTATGTATTTGCTGTTACCTCATGTAATAAAGTGTCATGTCAGTTTACAGTGTCATGATTCTGAGGTTTTTGTGCAATTACATATTTTATTCGAAATTGATCTATCTATGATGCTAGTAATTATAAACTTATTTGTTACAGGAATGGTTGATAGCGATGGCATACATCCACCCGAAGAACGCGGAAGAACAGAAAATATCCGACATGGTGTACTCTCTGTTTCGCATGTTACTGCATCACGCCATCAAGCATGAGTACGGAGGCTGGCGCGTGTGGGTCGATACATTAGCCATCGTGCACTCCAAGGTACTCGCGTGGTTTACTTGACTATATTACGAGAGAGGTTTACTCTAAGGCCTGTGCTCAATACGTAATATTTACACAATAGTTATTGACTTTTAAAGACAACATAGCACTGATTATGGTCAGTGAGTAACTGTCAAGTGTTCCGCAGGTGTCGTACGAAGAGTTCAAGCTGCAGTTCGCGCAGATGTACGAGCACTACGAGCAGCGGCGCGCCGACAACATCACGGACCCGGCGGAGCGCCAGCAGCGCCCCATCTCCACCATCTGCGGCTGGGAGCGCCGCGACGCGCCGCCGCTGCACCACGCGGCGCAGACGGAGATCGGCGCCGGCCTGTCGCTGCGCCAGCTGGAGCACTGCCGCTGCAACACGCACGACCGGACTAGCAGCCTAGTGTACGGTGAAGTGTGTAAAGTGCATACGCCCAAGCGGGACAAGGGGGACGGGGACGGGGAAGTGGAGCACGCCATCGACGAAGTGGAGACGCCGATCGACGACGTAGAACGTGTAGTGTCGCCGAGCGAAGTGCTGCCAGAGAATGAACTCGTCCGATCTATTATTGAAGATACCAAGCTGCTAGAAGATCCGGAATCCGGTGTCGGTACTCTTGAAAAGAGTGACGAGCCCTTGACGAGGCAGGGCAGCTTAGATTATATACCTGTACGAGACGTCGGCGATGGCGTTTCGAAAGACGACGCTACTGATCGCAGTGAAGGCATTCCTTCCAGTCTATCGGCGAGCGAGACGGCCAGTCCGGAACGCATCGCAGAACTCAATGTAGTCACAGAACGGGAATCCGAACTCTCAGATCGCTCTGACTTGTACCTGACCCCTAGTGAGGCCACGAGTCCGAAAAAATCATTAGATAAAGCAGACGACGACCCCGACGACCCGAAACGAGTTGCCATTAATATCGTTAACGATGTGCTGAGCATCGCGCTAGAAACTGTGAGGTTAAAGACTGATGATGATACGGACTCGGGAGCGATATCCGGAGGACTCCACTCTGAGGGAAATACTCCCAATGGTCGAGATGACTTCGAACAAGAAATCGAAGAGGGCGTAGATGAAAGGCGAGCGGCGGAAACGATCGCTAGTGATTTAGTTGCAGATATAATTTCATTGGTTGTGACAAAAAGTGAGAATGTTGAAATTGCTTCAAGTAGTAGTGAGATTGTTGTGGCTGATAGTGAACATGTTGAGCGAGATAGTATAGACGTTGAGTCAGAAACTAAAAACGTTGAGCCGGGTAGTAAAAACGTTGAGCCTGATAGTAAAAATATTGAGCCTGATAGTGAAAATATTACGACCGAGGATAATAGTCCGCAGCGGGTTATCCCGTCTGACCACCCGCATGAGGGCAACGTGCTCCCGCTGGATGGGGAGTTTTTAGTCAATTCTAGAACTGAAGAGGCTGAGAAACTAGATATAGAGAGGAACGACGAAGTTACGGAACAGAATGAGAAAAACGAAAACCAAAGAGGCGACATGCCGACACCAGATGAAGAAAAAGCACCAGAGATTCCTCCGATCTCGACAATTAGTGAAAGTATACTCTTAGCTAACAAGGAGGTTGATAGTGAAGACGATAGTCACGAGGGTGAGAAAGACAAAAGACGTGTAAGCTTACCTGGTGATAGTGAGATGAAGCAGGACAGCAATAGGGGCGAGGGTGTCGCCACACAGGGTACCAATACTTCGTCATCACCAAAGAGGCCTCGCAGTGCCTCGACTAGCACTCAAGTGGATTCTAATCATTTTGGTAAGTGGACCTTTTTCATACTTTTTTCCTGAGACTGCGCAGGAGTACCAACTGCCTACACATGCCGTGCATAATAAGTTTGGATGATAAGTCAAGTAAAAACTTGTTTTTGTTTCTCCTCCACAGAGTGACTGGTTCAAGCTTTCAGAAATAATACGATCGGTGAAACTAATATACAATTCACATTCGGCCCTTATAATATACAGTGACAATAATAATCTCATGTCGTCTCACTGATGTCCGTACTATTACAGAAACGAAGCGTCCATCGAAGTGCTCGCGGCCGATGTTTTCGCCCGGCCCCACGCGGCCTCCGTTCAGGATACCGGAGTTCCGCTGGTCCTACATACACCAAAGATTGCTGTCTGACGTACTGTTCTCCTTGGAAACTGATATACAAGTAATTTTTTACGGATTATTTTCTTTTATTTTTTTTAAATTTGTGTTACATAATATTTCCGTAAAAATAAAAATGATTTTGTGTGAAAGCACTTTGTGAATGTTGACATTATAAAAACGTACCTACCTCATTACATCTACGTTTTTAATTTTCACAACTTTGTGTTAAAAAAGAAGAATATATAAAAAAAAAAAACTTTTTAATAAAGAGTTTATTGATAACTTTCCAGGTTTGGCGAAGTCACTCAACGAAGTCGGTGATAGACTTTGTGAACAGCAGCGAGAACGCGATATTCGTGGTGAACACCGTGCACCTCATCAGCCAGCTCGCTGACAACCTCATCATCGCGTGCGGCGGCCTGCTGCCGCTGCTCGCGTCCGCCACCTCGCCTAATGTGAGTCCTCTTCATACATCACCTTCACCCATTTAATGCCATCCATAGTTGTGCGACAATGGATGAAAGATGAGTTTTATGTGCTAATACATTCTCAACATAATTTACTTTTATTTGTTTATTTTATTTACCGATTGCTTCCTATTTTAAATTATTTTTTTAGTATTGTAAATAATATATGTCTTGTTTTACTGTGCGACCACTTGGACTTCTTTGTAATGTTGTCAATGTTTTCTAGTATTGTATTGTGTGAAATAAAAAATAGTTGCACTTATAAATCTTCTTTCTAAAACGTTGCAACTGCACGGAGTCTGCATGAGCCTGACTCCCAGCAGTAGGAATCAATAAACACATTATTTCATGACTATACGACATTTATTTACTAGTCTTTGCAGATAGAAATCGAGTGTTATTACAGTGTAAACTTATGGGAATCTTTAAAAATAATTCCAATCCCAATAAGAAAAATATTCGTATTGAATTGTCTAGAGGCCTTTCTAGAGAATTCAATATCCATCCACGATATATTTCTATTCAACTACAAATATATTTGTCTCATTTTTCAGAATGAACTAGACGTGATAGAGCCCACGCAAGGCATGCCAGTGGAAGTGGCCGTGACGTTCCTGCAGCGCTTGGTGAGCATGGCGGACGTGCTCATCTTCGCGAGCGCGCTCAACTTCGCCGAACTCGAGGCAGAGAAGAACATGTCCAGCGGCGGGATACTGCGCCAGTGCCTGCGGCTGGTGAGTGCGGGCGGGGACACGTAGCTCGGGTTGTTTTTTGACGCTTGCTCGGATTTTTTAATGTTATAGTATCAATTTCGGTGTTAAATAAGAATTTATCAAACAGGTATTTATCTATATTTAAATCTAATTCGTGCTTTGAAAGGTCAAAAAATGACACGACGTAAAAAATGTTTTATTTTGTACCGTTAAGTTTTTCTTTTACTGTCAAATACTTCCTGAAGTGTTGAGAATACTTCTTCAGTTTTAGTTTGTATTCCAAGATAATAACTAGATTTGTTGTGACAGAGTTAGTAATGTTTCTAATGTTTTTCCATCTTCATAATTTAATACATAGACCGTATAGAAATTATGACTTTTTAAAATCATACTTATAGTCTCTTTCTTATAGGCTGGTTGAATATTCTGTCTTAGAACAAGTAAAATGTAGAATCTATATTTTTTTCTTATCATAGTTTAGTTCTGTTTCTCTTGGCCGTACTCTTGATTTTTATGTACAATCAAAAGCAGTTAGGCTTTATAATTTCAAATGGGGAAAACAACGCCAATTTTTTAAATTTCAAAAAATTAATCATTCAATGGGTACGTCATTACACTTTACTATGAGAGTACTAGGGCATCATAAAACGCTGGAGTACGGTCGATGTCGTGTACGTACGGCTACTACTTCCTAGTCTCTAGCGAGTCGTAGCGACGTAGCGGCGTAGGCGTAGAATCGCGAGTGTGTGTGTGCGTAGGTGTGCACGTGTGCCGTGCGCAATTGCCTCGAGTGCAAGGAGCGCCAGCGCTACGCCGCCGCGCGCAGCGCCGCGCGCGCCGGGGACGAGCCCGAGCCCAAGGTAAACTATACTTATTACACTACACACCTTCTCACGTTTCGCGGCCCCTGGTACTTCTTAACATTCTACTGTGTCCGCCCCATCTGTTGCTAAAAGTAATAATATGTATTCTAATAAATTACCCAGATATCCACCAACCAAATATTTTTCTTATTTGGAACAAATAAACTTCTTATGATATTTTTGAATTGCAACATTTTCTATGACAACTTTTTTTGAAACCTGCTACAAGCAAGTCTGTAAGGTTCGCTCTAACTCTTGGCATTTATGCGTCCCTAGTACACGAAACTTAGTTAATTGATCCACCCTCTTCCTTAGGGAACAAAAGATGCCCGACACACCTTTTGAAAAAATGTGTTTAATCAATCTAACTTTAATCTTCGTCCAATCGCCATGCTAGTGAGCAAGCTACCTTTTCATATTATAAGCCAATCACGTGGCGTGTTTACGAAGGCTAGAGGCCGTTTGGGCATAAGAACTATTTTGTGTAGCTTGGTGACTTGCATATTACGTGCGAACTTTCTTGTCCCTTCTAATTTCCTGGTACAAATGTTGTAACTGATATTAATGACAGCTTTCAACACCTTGCACTGCTCACAAAAAAGTATTTGGTAAATAAAATTCAACGTTAAATCATACACAACACACTCTGCTATAAATATTGGATTCGAGCACATTGCATGTTGAAAGAAAATAAAGTAGAACACGCTTTATAAACATTTTTACACGCACAAGTTTTTCTATTGCATGCTACAGATGTATTGTCTATTTGATTTACAATTTTCTATTGAAATTTTACCATAAAGACCTCTGCAGCGGTCATGGAGTTCTAGTACTTTGATACACTTTGCTAACGTCCACTCACGTGCCTTTGGGAGGTAACTGTAGTCTTTAAAAAAATAGGGATACGTAGAAATTGGGCTTGTTTGTGCCCATTAATTTTTTAGAAAATACCTGATTATTTGACTGGCGTCGTACTCGCCAGATGTATCATCAGATGTTATACTCATTATATTTAACATTAGGCGTGAAGCGCGCGGTTTCCACGTGTAACATCATCATGTGTAACGCTCTTGTCGCCTCGTAAACCGCGTGAGCAAATAAAGGGCACGTGAGTGGATCATCCTAGCACTGGACGGTCAGCTGTTTTTAGTGTTATAAATATAACGTACTTTGTCTTCCTTTATAACCTCAGAGTGTGGTGGCGAGCTTAGCAGACGCGTCGAGTCCAGTCAAGGACCCGGAAAGACTTCTTCAAGACATGGATGTGAACAGACTTCGAGCAGTGATTTACAGAGACGTGGTAAGTTGAAGCTAGTCTACATCATTTGTGTAAAGTCTCTTTTAAATCTATATCTACACTAATAATATTATAAAAAGTAAATATTTGTATTTTTGTTTGTAATGGATAAATTCAAAAACTACTGGAACGATTTAAAAAATTCTTTCACCATTAGAAAGCTACATTATCTGCGAGTAACAAAGGCTATATTTTATTTTATTTTTGCGCGGACGAAGTCGCGGGCAAAAGCTAGTAAAGTATATTTTTTGATGCAGCTAATCTCTATTTTATTGGATCGAGTCTCAGTTTAATATTAGTCTGATATGTAAATAACTGTAAAAATATTGTTTTAACAAAATCGTGAAATATGATGGTAATATTGGTGCTATGCTTTGGGTGGCTACGTGAGGTAGCAAATGATCTGCATGCTATCGGTTTGGCAGGAGGAGACGAAGCAGGCGCAGTTCCTGTCGCTGGCCATCGTGTACTTCATCTCGGTGCTGATGGTGTCGAAGTACCGCGACATCCTGGAGCCGCCCGCGCACGCGCCGCCCGACTGCTCGCGCCGCCCGCACCACGCGCACGAGCACCACGGTACGCCACACGCGACGCGTGACCGCTAACCGAACTATCATTCAATCAAATACACACATTCACACAATTGAACTTGCTAAAGGAAATATAATTATATTTTATGCACGCTTTTTTAAGTATAAGTAATATATTGAAGTTAACTGTCGAGAATTTCAAGACCACAATAAATGAAAGGTCCCAACTCCAAACGTTTATTTTCAGTTAGTATGATTCACCTCCAAATGTAGTTATAACTGTATAACAAATGTTCAAGTCATCGATGACCACTTTCTTAGTATCTCTTTAATTGTTCCTTGATCTATCTATTAATTGACCTTTCTAGTTCTATTAATCATTATTCTTCTCTACTTGCATTATCTTTTCTGTACATACCAAATACCTACCTACAATATTCTTCCCCACGACAACATTACGACTGTAGTGGCACTGTCATGTCGAGCATTCACTGTTCTGTGTAGTAGACTGTCTATTCTATGACCTTATTATTTGTACCTTTACCAGATTTTGTTTTTAATCTTTAAACCTTAATACCTCCGAAACGTTTAAAATTAATTAAAATTGAATATATAAATGCAACGAAATAAACTGTATTTATGTATGTAGTTCTGTCTTGATATAATATTTGTGTATGAAATATTAAAACTATACCTTCTTCTTTACTTTAGACATATCGGGTTTGTTTATTAGATATGGATTAATTGTATGCTATTTATTTTTGCTTCTTTTATATGCTTTACCGCACTCAATATAAAACATAATTATATCAAATATATTGGTTATCATATTAAGGATGCCACAGTCATCATTGTGTGTTGTCGCTGTCGGAAGTATAAATAATAGCACACAGAGTAACGTAAGTCAGTAGATCAATAGCTATCATTTACTAAGAGTAAACAATCACCAGTTTGGTTTACAGATATTTAAAAGCAAGCTGGTGATGATTACGCCATACGTTGCCACATAGAAGATGTAGATACTTTCGAGAGCGACAGTTCAAAAGGATACTAATAGACTGTATATCTGAATTGTGTCGTTTCTCCTTTTTTCACGCCGCTTGATATACGCGTCACGATTTGGGACACTGGTAAAATCGTCTACATTTACTACACTGCGGCACTGACACTGGTTGCCTCGCATCGATCGTTTGATTGTATGAACCGCACATCACTTTGCTATTGTATACAACGCGTCGTCTAACGATCGAACTTCTTAACATTACAAACAAAATACGTATTTACTTTATTTCTTTCCGCTTCCTCTTATCCTGTCTCCTTACCGTTCTTTATATGTTCTTACAAACATTTGTGCCTACTTACTTACTGTCTTTAAACTTTCCACACTGTACACGATCCTCCCCCCCCCCCCGCTGCCCCCCGGTCCGCGCGCAGGCTCGCGGCCGCTGTTCCCGCAGTGGTCGCACCACGTGTACCCGCAGTTCCTGCCCGGTGGGCACCCCGCGCACCGCCACCCACACTCGCACTGCAAGCTCGAATGCGGCCAACACGTTAACAATAATACGCTCGCACACACACGCATCGCTAGTTACCACCGCGCTCACGCAGGTAACGCGGCCATAGACCTTTTGGCGTTCGCATTACAAACAAACAAAAGGATATAAAAGGCTATAAGTACGCAAATCAAAAAAATATTACTGGACCTAACATAGACCCTTGAGGCATACATCAACAGCTATGTTATTGGATTGATTACAAAGTGAAGAAGTACCAAGTACTACCGTTATTAAATCAATTAATGTATCTGTCTTTATTTGAATAGGTATTATTGTCATTCGAACATGTATCGAAAAGTGCATAAAAAATCTATTTATCAAAAATATATAAGTGTGAGTGCACGACAGAGCAACAACACTATTTTCTCTCCGAGCTTCAATTCCGCTTACACGCTTTATAGTGATTTCAGTTGGTCTCTCGTGCCTTCAGTGATAATTATCAACAATATGAGAATAGGATTGTAATGTGGACGCCCACAATACTAAATGTGGTCGATGTTCGCGTACAATGTTTTGTCTTTTGAGGCAATAAAAACATTCAAATACCACAACAGTGCGCTTCCAAGTCGTTGTTCGTTGTTATAGTCCACAAAGACAAAGCAATGTAAATGTTTGCACCGCTGAGGCACCGCTTCTTTTCGTTTCCATTTTTCTTTGAGTTGCATCATCATTTGAAGTAGATATTGAGAAATCCATAAATTATAGGAAGCATGAATAAAATTTAAGTTATAAAATATAATAATTGGTTGTAGTGACTGACGGGAATTCTGTGCGATCCTCTACTGTGGATAATGCATGAAATTCTTGTATTCGTAGACTTGGCGTTGAATTGTACTCCATTATATTAAACTGCCAATAGTAATATGATATTATGCGCTTCAGGTATAAGTATAACTAGTAAGAATAATCTGCTTTGTACAGAATTCCATGTAAATATAGAAGTATAACTCCCAGAAATAGTAACTTACAATGTAGGAACCTGTCCCCTCGCTTTATTAAAGCAACGCTTTGTCGATGTTGTCTCTAACGACGCAACACACTTCTATAACCAGCTAACCAACAACATTTCTATGTCCCCCCTAGAACACAATGGAGATGACGTGGAGTATGCCATGATTGTGGTCGATGAAAATAATTCTACCATTAACGATCTGGACTCTCCATCCATGAAGGTAAGACCATTAGAGCTTTTCAAACTGTCGTATGCGAATATAGACCAAATCGTGTTTGTGTACGAATCATATTTGCATGTAAGAATTTGATAGACTCCTGTCCTTTCTTTCTACCTTTGAGAATATTGTGAGTACTGAATTGAAGTCTGTATGCAGTAAGTCATTACCTGTAGTCCATTGGCGCTAAACATAAAAGCTTAATATTATCTCATCGTTACTTATGTTAGAAACTTTACTAAATTATTTTTAAAGCTTTTATTTTTAGCCTCCATATTATGAATAGTTTTGATGACAATGGTCTCTTCTAAATTTCTCTTTCCATAGCATGTTTTTTTCCAATTTATTCGAACTCTTCCAATTTAGGTGAGCTACATGAGAAGTAAGACATTTGTATTGTAAGTAGCGTAGAATGATGTTGAGTATAAGGTTAGTTCTAGATGTAGGATTTACTTAGCGTTATGCGCATGCTACTCAGGAGTCCGTCCCTTAAGTCGAGTGTAGCCATCAGTTTCATTGTGTTTGGCAAATTGATTTGCTGTTTGCCGATTGGTTTTCGTTTTCGATGTCGCTATGAATATGTGTTGAATGAAACATTAAATGTGGAAGATTTTATGTGATACGTGGACGCTTCATTATATTCGTTTTGTTTTGCTTTTGCAATAATATTAATAAAGGAGACGGATGGCAAAGAAGAGGGTGTTGCGAAAATAGAAACGACCACTGACGAACTGAAGCCTAATACCGGAGAGAAAGCAAAGCCTAGCGATAAGCCGGAATTGTCTCCGGCCTCGGATAAGGAAGAGCCGCTATTCAAGTCGAGCCTCCGAGTCAAAAGCCAGCTCAAACCCAAGGTTAGTAGATCTGTGGGGAGGCGGCCGATGCTCTATCTCTTTCTATTAGTAACTGCGTCTCTTTAACTGTGATCTTTGGGGCGTCTTTGTTGCTGTTAGATTCAATATTTTGTTATCATTACAGGGGGAATTATTTAAATTCTGTTAAATGGTTCTGGTGCAAATGAATATGCTTCTGTAAAACCAGTTCTAGTCATATATTCTTACATTAATTACCTAGCTGTCAACTCTCTGGTTTATAATGTTAATAAATGTATGTTATTGTCCTGTTGTAAGCCTCCAACCGCAAGGTCCAAAACATTGTCTGGGATAACGGTGTCGGTGGTCAATTTGGTTTGTACACATTCTCACTTTGTGTGAACATGAAATTTAGTGTTGACACTCCTGATTGGTTCTGTAATCCTGGTACCTTCACTATTGTCACCAAGTTTGTGGCTGTTAATTACTGTCAAAAGGTTTTCCTAAAATGAAACTGCTTTGATTGTAATGCCATTTAATTTATCAGTGAAACGATATATGAGAATTAAATGGTGACTAGTAAGTTCCAGTTCCAATCTTGTACACTGTCTGTAAACACAGGCTTGCCACGATACATACATAAATATGTTAAATAACAACACTAAAAACACAAAATAGGCTAGCTACGCTCACTTGTATGTACTAAGTATAACGACACAAAAAAAAAACACAGATTATTAAAGCACTGAGCACCAAACACGATATTTAATCTGTAAAATATAATGCTATATTATTGTAATTATAATGATTATTATTTTAAAAGGAAAATATTAATAAAATGAAATTATTTTTGTATAACGTCATGAAATTAAGATGACAGGGATGGGATTTTCACATTTCTGATTCTATTGTTTTAAAAAAATGGTTGTTTCGTGTGTTCTTTTCAAATATTTTCCACTTTGTAATATAAGTTTGTTTCCTGCATGTGTGTGCTATGCTTGCTTTTTTCACTGGATTCTTTTAGAGCATGATGTTTACTGTATTGTCCACCTTTTTATCATTCTCTTTTCACCACATGGTAGATTATTTACACTATTTTTTAACGTTAAACGTAGCTTATAAAGGTAAGATCTGATATCAAAATTGAGAAAAAATCCAAATATCCTTCAGGAGAATTTTCAGTAGATCATGGTCCCAAATTAGTTACTCATATTATTCAAAAATAGTTTTTTTTATTGAAAAATAAATTTGTATAGTTCCAATAGTTTGAATACATTTAGTTATTTCCAATGTAACACTAATAAGTTAGACTTTACAGATGACTGTTTAGCTTACCCTAATTTTGTATTAGAATAAAAGCGTATTCCACCGCTAGTAATTCCTCTAAATGTCTAGAGTTAGCCGTGTTAGGAGTCTCCTAGACGTGTAGTACGAATGTGTGTATCACGCGTGTGTGTCTGCAGAGCGTGGACTCGATCGAGGACGCGGGCTCCTTCCACCTGAACTCCAACGAGACCACCAACAACGACCCGGAGACCTCCAGCGAGATCGCGCTCGATGATAATAAGCATCCGGTACGTATGAGTTTCTATAATTATAGGAGATCATTCTGAATTATTAAGTAATGTTAAAGTTTATTGAACAAAACATTTTAGTGTCTTAAATACATCGGGTAGAATAAATACTTAATAACATCACTAGCAACACGAAAAAAGCTCCTTAATTGATATAGATATACTTGTAAAAATCGCTCCGGTTGATGGCGAGCAAAAAGTGTTAACTGTTAGCATTGACAGACCCTTAAAACCCTTTGAATCTTCAAATACCTTAAAATCATATAGATACTTTCAACACTTGCTTTATTAAACTGGAAGAGTAAAGATTTCAAATTAATAATACTTTACGTATCTAGGTGAGCAACGATGAATCTTGGACTGACGTGAACCTGAACGAGGACGGCGAGCGCGGCCCTGCCACTATCACCGGCAGGACTCGCGACCACGAAGGAAATATACATGAAGGTAATTAATTATATTCATTGTATAACAGTGACAGCCATTGCTGTTAAGGATAGTAACAATCTAGTAAGCTTCATATAATAGCTTGCAGTGGAGGTAACCACTTATGGGCAATTTCAATTAATTGTTCAGAAATCTCCGATTGATGATCAATCCTCGAAACTCGTTAGTGATGTAGTCTAAAACATGAGTATTATGTTTAATTTCAGATATAGATAAACAAATTCACATGAGGAACTCTGAATCGCACCACCATATGACGCAGAGGCACCAGAACAGAAACTTGCAAGCTGCGCAGAGGCATTTACATCCAGTAAGTGACGACCATTCTTGTTCGCCTTGCTTCCAATAAGAACGCGAATGTCTATGACTAATCAATTTTTTTTTTCTAACAGGATAACGAGACCCTCGCCGGTCTAAGCGCAATGAACACTACGATGTCTGCCGACGGCGTCTCCCGCGAGGCGTCCCTCACACACAAGCTGGAGACGGCCCTCGGGCCCGTCTGCCCACTGCTCAGAGAGATCATGCTGGACTTTGCTCCTTTCCTCTCTAAGACCCTGGTGGGCAGTCACGGACAGGAGCTACTGATGGAGGGTAAAGGTAGACCGGTATTAGGCATGGTAGTGGCTTATCATGCTTTGTTCTTAATGATTAACGAGGAAAGCTGAGCTTTAGAAAAATGTGGTAGTCAAGATTTCGTACAAAAATAACTACTAACAATGAGTAACACAATTTATCTTACTTATAGTGCTATGGAGTAAAGTGTTATTATTAAGCCAGGTAGAGAGAAAACGCTATATGACAGGTGATCTCTTTAAGGAAGAAAACAAAATAAATTGGTGGTCGGCCGTAGTGTAAGTGGCATCGCTTGGTCTAACATAACATGTTAATTCTATCTGCTGAAGGTGTCTTTCAAAGCTTCCACTGTAGCTCGCAAGCTGGCTATGTAGAAACTATGTATAATTGAATGGGCTTTAGATGTGGTTCTATCAAACAACTCTTCCTTATTAGAAGAATGCACATGGTAGTAGGTAGCTGGTAGTTGTGATGGGATAGACGGTAGAGGGCGATACGTGTGCAGTATGGCATTGTAGAGGCTTCTCGGTACGTCACTATGGAGCTGCACGTGTCAATGAGGTTGTATCCATATTTCATCATGTTTGGGACTGATGATATTAATTGGTACTGTTGGGAATGCCATACAGCACAACACACGCGCCACGATTACTACAAATCATACATTTCTCCAACTGATTAACCCTTTACTTTAACTTCCCTTCAGGTCTTCAAACCTTCAAATCCAGCACATCAGTGGTGGAACTGGTGATGCTGCTCTGCTCCCAGGAGTGGCAGAACTCTTTACAGAAGCATGCAGGACTGGCGTTCATTGAGCTGATCAACGAGGGTCGTCTGCTGTCGCATGCGATGCGCGACCATATCGTGAGGGTCGCGAATGAGGCAGAGTTCATACTGAACAGGATGAGGGCTGATGATGTGCTCAAGCACGCTGATTTCGAGGTACAGTTTGACAATCAATAAAAAATTACTTAAGTGCTGAGTCACCGATTTAGTTGCATGCTTGGTTAAGATTCTAGATTTAAAATGTTGTGCAGGCCGTTTTGATATTTCTTTTAGTCATATGTAAAAGAAGGATTTCTTATCTTTACGTTCTTCCATACTCTTTGCAGGTTTTTTGAGAGTAATGTGTAACGTGAGTATTGTGTTGCCTGTTCTCAGTGCTTATGCGCGACGAGCAGCGCCGAGCGCGCGGAGGAGGAGCGCACGTGCGAGCGCCTGATCGCGGCGGCGCGGCGGCGCGACCACGCGGCGGCCGCGCGCCTGCTCGACAAGCTGCGCCACGCCGCGCCGCACCAGGGGTACGCTCCATACTATCATTATGTCAATCAGGTCGAAAGACAATTATATAGACGACTATTTAATTTATTTGCAATATCTACTAGATGAAGATAAATTTAGGGATTAATTTGCGAACTCGAACCAAAGTCAAAGCATTAATTCTAATTCGATTTTTTTTGGTACCAAAAATACATGTAAGAATCTTACTACACCGGCACCGTTTTTAAAACGAACATTTATAGTAAGACTGTTAATAAATCAGTATTTATTAATAAGTCTTAAACTTTGACATAATTTTATAGCACCGATATGTACTGCGATAAGCAAATGATGTGAATTTCTATAATAGATAAAAATAAACAAATAATATAAATTTCTCCGAACGTTTCTATAATATTCAGCAGTGGCAGTCAATTCTGGAAGCTAGACTCGTGGGAAGACGACGCGCGTCGACGACGAAGACTAGTCCCCGATGCGCGAGGGAGAAGGCACGTAGCGGCCGCGCTGGCCCGCCCGCATCCCAGCACGCACCACCACGACGCCATCCTACAGGTAACGTGACACTCTTGCTATCGCATGTTAGCCTGGTACTATTTTGTAACCAGCCAATACAGAGCAAATCATGTTTTTGATATAGTCCCTAAATATTATTTCCGATATACGAGTAGTTTTGATTTTAAACAAATATTTAGTTTAAAAAAATATTTTTCGACCAGCTTCCTTTTATTCAGTCTTTATTAAAAAAAAAAACTGATTACAAAGTAATTCGATTTAAAAATGTTTTATAATTTATTCATCACTTTTTGATAATTTAGACATGTCTGCAAGTTTACTCATTGACCTATCGCAGGCCACGGAAGAATTACACTCTCGGATAGCGGCGGGCGGTGCGGGTCGCGGGGCGCAGTTACCTACGACCGCGGCCGCAGAACTTCTAGACGACGCTGAGCTCCTGGTAGATGACAGGGAAATCGATGCCGACCTTACTGGTAAAATATTTCGATTTCTCGATATTTTGTTAGAAACACCTTCTTTATTTTATAGTATCCTAGTCCCGAATAAAACTAAAATGGCCTATATTATCGGATTAATTAAATTGAGAAAAAGAATTTTAAAAACAAAATCTAAGTATCTTTCAATGTGTATAAGAATATTTATTTTATTTAACAAATCAAATTTTAATTCGGCCTCATTATATTGTCACTGATTTTGGCTCACGTTGAACGCCTGACTAAAATATTTGAGCAGTTTCATTTAAACACGTTGCGTTCAATATTACGCCAGGCGCCATGAATAAACATACCCGTGTAGAACGCTTGCGGATAAACTTGGCCGTTGATAAATTATATTATCGTACATTGGACAATGTCTCATTTACTTCAAAGACAACCCCTAGCTATACAATTCTCAACATTGCCCCCCTGCTACTCCGCAGGTCCGGTGAACATAAGCACGAAGGCTCGGCTGGTGGCGCCGGGGCTGGTGGCTCCGGGGACCGTGTCACTGACCTCCACGGAGCTGTACTTTGAGGTGGACGAAGAGGATCCCGAGTATAAGAAGATTGACCCTGAGGTATGTAGAACGTTATGTTCGTGATGTTTTCAGTAAAATTATTCGAAAGGATAGACTTAATACTGGATTTACTCGCTCGACGGGGATTTAAATTAACTGATGACCGGACTAAATGACGTTTATATGGAACGATATTTAAGGGGATAATAATTTGAAGAATAATAGTTTTTAATTAACTAAACAATCTGCCGGGCAAGTGCGCAATAAACGTGAAAGGTTCTTATACTATTCTAATTAACCGGCAATAGCCCAACGACTAAGCGTGTTCGGACAGGCTGTTGGATTTCATAACTTTAAATTCCCAGTCGCTGCATTTTTGATGTTAACGCACCTTTTAAATAACTATCGCGAGAATACTTAGCGCAGTGTAGGCCTTTGTTTAGAAAAACAATTGTCATAAAAGAACTTTGATCATTTTAAAGCAATTGATATAGGCTAAAATATTAAATTACACAATAAAAGAAATTGTTTGTTACCCGATATATCCAATGAAATAAAATAAAAGTGCTGTAACACTGTTCACGACATGTTTACAATAATTGTACGATGTCCGTTATAATGTTTATCGGCCGCGATACGGTGGGACTCCATTCAGAAAAGGTGAATTGGAATTGGATGTATGAAATTAAGTAGGTAATTGTTAATACTTCATACAAGATTGCAATATCAACAAATTAAGAATGGTTATGCTTTTCACAGTTTTGTCGGATACAATTAAATGCATGGAAAGGGATTCATTTAATTATTTGTTTTCCTGATATTGTAAAACTTAAAAAATAAAGCTTTTGGTAGACTAAAGACATGATGCGGTAAACACCGAAACGTAACATTATTCAAATAGAAGAAACGACTGCCTCGTTGGTCTAGTGGTCGCAAGCGCGACTACTGTGCATGAGGTCTTGGGTTCGATTCCCAGGTCGGGCAAAGTGTTATTGGGTTTTTCCATCAGGAATTTCTCAGTAGCAGCTTCGGAGGCTGGATTTGTGCCCGGTTGATGGCAATAGGCTCGCCCCCAATTACATGGGACTTAAAACATAACTGGCGAAATGTGGGGGTACTAATGGGTACACCTCTGCCTAACCCTTCGGGGATTACAGAACCTCAGAAGAATCCTGTAGTCAATTCTTGCCTTTTTATTGTTCCCTTTTCTTAGCTGCTCATCTACTACAGTCCGATATTTCAGACTACAGCTTTTCCCACGTAGCTTTCATAAAAGTCAGGTCAAAAACAATGTTTATAGTTAATTTAATCATAGATTTTCTACATTTCCCCGACATAACCCATACAAACCTAAACATAAAAGTGATTTAATAACATACCTAAACAAGTTACGATAATTATAGTATAAATTAACTTTATAACTTATTAACTAAAACCACACGATAAATCGTCTGCTGTAACAGCTATAAAAATATATCTCTTTTTCTTCCAAATCTATTATACAATGATATAAATTATTTGTGAAGCTGAGACAATCGCATGACAAAACTGCCTTCAAACAAGGTGCGACGTGAGAGCTTTGTTTTGTTATTTATTAAACCTCTTGTGTATTCAAGGAGTAGTAAAATGAAAATTATATCGTTTTATATTTCAAACCAACTGACATAATCGCCCAATTTGCATTTACACAAAAATCGATTCTCTCCTCCAAACTGAAAGTTGAAAATAGATTGTATCTGTTAGTAGTAGGGACGTTCGTGATTTGTTTGGTTGAGATATCGATATTGCGTGTAGCCGTGTAATATAGTTGGGTAACCGAATATGAGGCACTTAGACGCGCGGACAATGCATCCCCGCGGTGCACTGTCGAGCAGGCGCCACGATAGTGCTGCCCGCTGTCGATAACTTCATGTTCATATTTATTGTTAGTTAATTTACATATAATTAAAACTAATAACGTACATGTTGACAAGAACAGTAAAATAGGTGGTGTTATGATAACATGTTAATTCTGTGTATTCAAACTACATTGCGTGCGTGTTATCTCATCTTGATCATTCTTGAATATTATGTATCCTGAAATTAACTTTAATTTGACTATAGTTTTCGTCTGTATAATATCACTACAAACATTTTATCTGAATATGATCATTTCATTATTACTAATACTTCTTATTATAGATAAAATTTCTAACATTGTCTGGTGTCGCGCGTCAACATAACGTTTTTACCTGTCTTTAATATCGACACTTGTTCGAATTTGTTCGCTATAATTTATAATATCTAAATGTCAGCATATTATTTAGCCATTAAATGGATCAGTACACATACGATAACATGCATATAAACCAAACATGAACCTGACTGTAACTCTCAAAAGATATATCTCGGTATCGATATCTGGCTAGCCAGTGCGTGCCTACTGTGGGTCGTTGTGTGGGGCGCTGGTCGTGCCTGACAGCGGGACAATGGCGCCCCGCCGTGCGCCGCGTGCGCACTCGGAGGGGGGCGGCGGGGGGAGACGCATACCTGTGCACGCGTTTGATTTGGACTTGTGTAATTACTGTTAATTCGTAGTTGGGATTGTGATTGACGTTACGTCCAATTGTTGTCCAATCCTGGTTATGTTTTTTCTTACGCGGTGGAATTTCCATGGACTTCCTCCGTCGTGGGGGTAATGGAGGGGCATGCCAATGCCGGACTCTTACCGGCTAAAACCGCTGCAGTGTTCCACTTCTGCCTATGGCCAGGAGTGCAGGATACGCATAAGCATTCACCGCTCCCTATCTGGTATACCCTGCGTAACACTCCTCGACAATACATTCACAACACCCTGCCACAGATTACTGAATAGTTACTACGTAACAGATACTTCACTCAGTACAAAATTTCCAATACCTATTACGATAATTGCCTACTCCCTCGCGTCAACAACCACTGTATGCTAAAATGCGCCTAAATGCTCAAGCGTACAGCAGTGATTGCTTCGCACCGCGCGATTCCACAGTAATCGCAGGGCTGCGTCTTCGATAAAATTAAATTAACATAACTTTTTATCTATGTTATTGAGAACTGTGAATATGTTCTGACTTTTACGTGGCAGTTAAAAATTTAATCATTTATAAAATATTTAACCAACTTAACAAAAAGGAGGTGACATACAGGCCAAACTGAGAAGTTTGACTTGTATGGTTTGTAGGTATGTATGTTTGTGCGCGATAATCTCGCGTTTGGCTAAACCCATATCGATGCGGTTTTCAGAAAAGGATTTGTTACCTTTAGGAGAACGTTTTAAAATAATTATAATACTTCTTAGTTTGATGATGATCTTCGGAGATGTTCACTAGAAATGAAAAAAAAAACCTTAAAAAAAGAGAACCGACTTCAAATAAAGCACTAAGCCGTAAGAAATATATATATTTTTTTATGTAATATGGTAATTACGAATCGAAAAAGCACCGACATCAAAGACGAAATTATTTCTTACGTTTTATTGTTTTGAAGTCGGTTCTCTTTTTTAAAGTTTGTTTTATTATATTTGTAAGTTTGTTTTGTTGTATATATTGGTGCTGACTGTGGAAGAAACCTAGATAAAACATAATAACACGGCATCGTAATACGCGTACGAACGAACAGCACTATTAAAATTGAACGGCGTGCGCGCGCTTCGCTTGCGAAAACCGCACTGAATTTGATCCGCCGGCGGACCGAGACCGCTCGGCTGGGCGGTAGGCACTTATAGCGCGCAAGTACATGGAGTGACGGAGGCCTGACCCTGCTAGGATTGTCAGTTCATCTTGCATGGCGCTGCAGCTTATTATGTTTTATTTAAAAAATCTCAATAAATGTCACAATAATATAGTATGCAAATCATAGAAAAGTTATATACTTATTATCTTCTAACTAAAATATATCAGAAAAAAAAAACAATAAAATGAATTTTCGAGCTTTACTGCACCACATAAAATATTAAATTATGTATCAGACCGGTAGTGAATCAATCATATACAGCATTAATTGTATAAAATAAGCGTATAATTAATAATTTGCACTATTTACCATATTCAACGCACCAAATTTAAATGAAGGCATCGATCCACTGCTCGGCCGACGTTACACCACATGTTACCTGCTTCAAGTTATAAGATACTAGCTTCAGCCTGCGACTTCGTCTGCGTAGATTTCAAAATTATGCCAAAAGTTCTAAATTAACTCACGGAAACCGTAATTTTTTATCGGGATAAAAAGTCTACTAAAAAGTATCGACAAGTATTGTAGTCTATAATCTATCTCTGTGCCAAATTTCATCGAGATCCATTCAGTCGTTCTGGTATAATTGAGTAACAAACCATCCAACCTTTTTCATTTATAATTAAGATAACAGGTTGAGAGAAATAACAACAAGAAGGTTTATAATTTGTAGATTTTGACCTATTACTGTCACAAATAAATAACATACAAATGGTTTATTGCATAGGAACAGGCAATTCTACAATTTTCTCGATTGGTTCCTGATAACTTATTTTTTTCTTTGAAGCGAGACGATGTCTTGTTTGTTTTTTCCTGTAAGTAAAGTAACGGCCTCTGGAAAGTGTTCCCCGCTCCGCTCGTGGCTTGCGCCACAACGCTATTATCGAAACTGTATCCGAGATATTATTTACTGCGACTAATTTAACCGATTCCAAAGATTGTAAATTGAATTCGTAATGGGGCATTTTATTTGTTTATGCTAATATACCGTTTTAATTAACCGTGTCGTGTTTATAGCCGGTGCGAGAGGGACAACAACGTACACAGTCGGAATCCCGGCTATGCCTGTCGTTGCTACAAACGACAACGATTTATTGGTGCATATTTCATAATTAAACTTTTGATAAATTAATGGTAGGCTTTTTAAGTTCATCTTTTTTGTAAATGGAAATTGTTTTCTGGGTGGCAATGGGAAAAAATGGTGAATAATTTTATCCAAATACGACGATTTCACATGAAAATTTGAAAATGATCTTTAAAAGGTGCATTTACAAGTTTAAGTTATTCATGTATTTTTTTAATTTATAATTTATGAAAATTAAAGTCAGTAGGTAGGTATAATATGCTATGGAGAGCTAAGTTTTTTAAAGGAGCATTAAACAAATTAGCATTTCTAGTAACATTTCTGTCTCTCATTCATAAAATAGATGCATTTATTTATTTCACCAGGTACACATAATTATGTAGGGAAAGCAAATTTTTAGACGATACAAAATGCAAGAACGCCACCCGCTACGATCCTTACATACTCCTTTCACCTCATCTACGTTCGTAGAAGGTGGCGTTCTGTAGTTTCTGTCTACCCCCATGGGAAAAAGGCGTGAGTTTATGTTTATGTGTGTACAAAATGCAAAACAAACACAAAATATACACTACAAAATTCTAGTACCTATCCATTTTGTATAGAGCGCCGTTAATCCACATGATTACGAATACCTAATCAAATATATAGCATACTATCTTCTGCCTGCGAATTCGTCCGCGTCAAAGTTGATATATTATATTATCCCACGGGAACCGTACATTTTTCAACCGTATATAACAAACATCCGTCCATCCAAACTTTTATAATAGTAATAAGTTTTTAAGAATCCTACATTATAACTGCGACGCTTGGACGTTTAATTTGCAATAACATACCGATCGAATGGCCTAGTGTGCACGTAACTTATAATATATTGAATATATCATTATTTTTTTTTCTGATCCAAAGTTACTACTTATTTTACAAAATAGGTTTAATTTTATTGTGACGTCATTATTTTTTTAATGCACTATAATTACTGCTTATTGTGTTTACTGTTTGCCTTTCAAACTCAGTGGGATTTAGAATTATATAAAATGTTACCAAAGATTTCTATTGATATATCACCCATAAGTGAAGGCAGGATATCATAGGCTCTGAGGAAGTGTTCAGTACCGCTGTCACGTCATCATTGACAGAGGCTCCACGGCAGCACGTAAATAAATATATTACTCCGCTCTAACAGCTCCCAGCGAAACTGACACGTGTCATGATACTCCTCAAATTTATTTTTAGAATATCAAACCTACTTTGAACTTTGTTGCTAGGTTATTAGAGTCGACATTTAAAGTTATCGCAGTGCAGGTTTGTATCTCAGTGTCTACCTGTCGTTCCAACATTCTATTAATGTTGGATTATGAAAACTGATAAGGTTTTGCTGACGTTAGGAATTTAGAGATTTCATTTTTAGAATTTGCAAAGTATTTCTAGTATTTATTTAAAATGACACTTACAAAAAGTTCTACTAGGATCGTTTTACCTAACGTAAACCTAGTGAACAACAAATCTAACATTTAACATAACATTACGTCTGTAATCCCCGAAGGGTTAGGCATAAGTGTACCCATTAGTACACCATTTCACCAGTTCGCCACATCTTTCATTTATTTATTTATTCACTCCCAACATACAAAAATCCTTGCAGGCTAGACTCAATGCGATATTGTAACACAATTAAAATTTAAATAGGTTCACTTGAAACATAACATGACCTAACTGAATGTATCAATGATTTAACTGTATTTGACAGGTATTTAACATCATCTGTTCATCATCCAGTAATTGCATTTTTTGTTGGTTCAACTTTTCGCCACATTCGTGAAGAGCCTTGCCGGGTTGTAATTATAATGACACGTATCAAAAAATGAGTTATAATTTTTCATTAATTTCATGACAAAAGTGTTAACTTTTAACACCCTCGTAAGAAAAGTACATCCGTGTTGCCTCGCATCTTTTTTATTTAATCTCTTCGGCTTTTTGTAATTATAATTAATTATTTATTATTCTCATTTTATAAATCATACAAATATAAGATCCCATGCTCATTTGAATTGGCTCAGACATTTTGTTGATTTATTAAACGTTTTTTATCGCAAGTGATTAATAATGAGCCGATATTAAAAATTAGCCTGGCCTATCCACACTAGCATAACTACAGTCGTATATTGTTCCGTTGGTCTGTCTGTCTGTCAGTGGCGATTCCTGGCTTATTTACAACCGGTGTACGTTGCATGTAAGAATTTAGGCGCCAGATGTCGACTCGATAAGCCAGCCCCCGCTGCGCGTCTCCGATTTATCGATAGATAGCGTTGCTCATCACTAGTCGTTACCATATGAAATATCTTGCCTTCTTACGACTTTCATGTTTAATTGTTATGGACAATGGTGCCGATTCTCTTGGTCACAAACTAAACTAAAATTAGACTATTTTCATCTTTTTCTGTTCAATAAAACAAGAAAGAGACTAATGTTAATAAGAGCTGTCAAATTTAGTCAATCTGACACGTCCATACAATTATAGTTGACATCTTAAAACGTATGAATTAAAAATACGGAAAAGTTCAAGGCAAAGCTAATTTGACATCGCTAACTTAGTTCTTTAATGTCACCGTCCTTTCCGTTCGCTGTATGTTAGTAAGGGATGTCAATTCTCTAAATTTAGTCTAGTTTGTGAACAAGAGAATCGGCACCATTATCTTGTTACTTGAGATTTTGCGCGCTTAGATTAATATCATCTTTGATTTATCCAATGGAAAACATAGTTAAAATATGGACCTTTTCACTTGCAATTAGAGATAAATCATAATTATAATATTATAAAGTCTAAGAGTCTCTAGAAACACTGGTCCCATTCTAAAAACTTCTCCAATATTAAATTACATAATGTTTGAGTACTATGGGCTAAACCTTATTAATAAAAAAAAATAATCTGTAATAAAATTTACGCGAACGTAGTCGCGGGAAAAAGCTAGTTATGTATATAATGAGCACAAGTTACTTATCATTAATTGATATCTTAACATCGTTGTACCAGTACGTACCCGTATGGATAAGCTATTTATAGCTTATAAGAGATGGCATTTAAGCTAGGTGCCAGTTAGTGGTAAGGAAAAGAAAAAACGATTACGAGTATGCCACGCAAGGTATTATTTTAATACAAATTTAAAGTGGAAACCCTTGTAGCTAGGATAGGAATTAAACTCAGTAGGCAACTAGCATAGCCTGACATGAAACTTATTTCTCAGAACATGTCTAGAAATATTGTAATAAGTTATGCTCTATTTGAGGCAACTCATAAATAACAGACCACTAATAAATAAATCACGGAAATTGTTTTTAATTAGTCACCAGGAGCAATAGACCGTGCATCACCCGAAAATAATTACCAGGCTCGCATACCGCGCCAGGAGTTCAGACATTCCGGGCATCCGGCGGTGTCCCGCGGGCGCCATAGCAGCTCTAATTGCCGCCAACGAAGCGCTAACGTTGGGGCGGATCTCACAGAACGTTTCCTAATTGATGCACAACTGAAAAAGTATTCGAAAAACCCTCCTCATATGTTCCTGGTTATATTATGAAATGAATTACTTAACTTTAAACGAGTCTCGTGGGATGTCGTTTCCTCATTTGTGTTGGCTGGTAATAATATTTACTAAACATGCGCGTATTGACGTGTTTCGAAATATTTATTGGATGTCACATTAATTCAAATAATGTTCAACACGAATGCTTAATTTTTCTAACTGATTCAGAATATTTATAAATTAAAACTCATAAGTTCGACGACATATAAATTGAAGAGATTTGCTTAATGGTCTTTGCGTTGTCATTTCAAGATAAATGATTATATTTTGATCACGATGACCTTCTCGTTCCCAAGGTTTCTCTATCGATTAGGTACTGACACATAAAGCGAGTAAGGATAAAAATATCCCGACCGCAGGACCGTCGACGGCACGCAACCAAGTTTGCCCGTTTAGCAAAACAAAAAGCGCCCTATCTGTTGTACATTATTCGAGTGGAACACGCTAGCTCAGTAAAACAGAATCGTTATGGCCTGCTCCGTGACACTTCTCTGTTTATTTTATAAAATTGAATCGGGGAAGTATGCAGTCTGTTCGACGAGATATTCCGCTATGGCAATGAACAAGACTTGTTTGGCTAGATGCTACAATCATAATAACTTGCTACAAATGTCTAAGTTTTTAACGGAAAGGTATTTCATGGCCTGAGCAAGTACCATCAAACTTTTCGCCATTGATGCAAAATCCATTAAAGTTCACTCAACGTCCGGAGCTGTTGCTCGGCCTGATGACGTCGACACGGGCTCGTGTGATACTCATTCAAAGCGTACTTTCACAGTTCATACACCTTTTCCGAATGACAATGTAACATGTATTAGTGAAATATGTACAAACTTCAGGCGCCGACATTGAGGCACGTAGGAGTGTGAATAAAAAAGACAATGGGTGATAAAGTACAAGCGTGCAATATCAAAATAAAGTCATCTTTGAACGTGATAGGAAAGCAATACGATATTATAAGTGTAATGCTAAATGTTCCAGGAAATGGTCGCTGGAATATGGGAACTGGTACTATGGTGGACATGTGACATTCTTGCGTGCGTAATGTTCTCACAATCAATTTCGATGCACGTGAAATAAAGCTATTGTTATGTTTGAATTCACAGAAAGAACATCGTCCGTGTAACTAACGTGAAAAAATGAGACAACTTCAAGTATAGGTAGCTAATACAAAGGAGTGCCAACCGTTAGCAACATTTTGTGATAGTTCTCAGGAAGTGGCTGCGATAGGAGGCTGTATCATGAAAGGAACCGTTAGAGACCTTGTAACCTTAAGGGGGTATTTTGCATCAGTTGGGCAATTTGGCGAGAGCGCGTGCACGCCCGCGGCCGCGCGGCGGGTGGGCCCTGCTTGCCTACTCACCATACCTGCTATCCTATGATTGCTTGGTATCTGATTGAAAGATTTGCTATTATTAAGAGCATTAAAATGAAATACCACCACATTACGTGGGCGAGCAGTTTAGTTTCTCGAGCTCCTCGTCAGGCAAGATACATTGGCTGTCCACCATGTCCTCTCTGATTATAATATACAATCTAAATTCTAAAAGCTTTGCGAATCAGTTTGTAAATTCCGATATGAATGAATCTTGATCTTGAAACTTATTCGAATCTTATGCTAATTCACAATTCGGTAGTCATTTATCAAAGTCAGCTCATTAAAGCGGACTGTTCGGTCGTGCGCAACTTGTTTGCCTATCTCAGTCTTATTAGACGCATTTTAATTACCAATCATGCCGGTAGCCGGTAGCGACTACTGTATTGGTTTTGCCACAAAATCAATCATGGAATTTAATGAGCGGTGTCTATTTAATGCACCAGGTTACCAGGCGGGCAGAAGCGGTGCGGCGGTATGCTTCCCATCAATTGCCCGTCAGTTGTTATCCTGCATTCTTTCTGGCTCATTACTCATTATTAGAAGTGGCTACCGTTACTACGTGGAGGCAGCTGTACACTATATTATTACCACTGATTTATGCTATATCGATTCTACTACTTGCTTGTCTTTAGATAATGTTTTATAAAAATAGGTATGAATAATAGATATTTCATAAAATTATAATGACTTAAAATATTTGCTACAATAACACTGCATCCCCAAGATCAGGTGAAGTTAATGAATAATAATAATTACCAAAAATAAAACAGTGTATATATTTTTGTTTATGATGATATATTTGAATACTTCTCTGATTGGTCGTTGCATTCCTACATAGAGCGTGTGAGCCCCTATTAGGCATTCGATGTTAGTTTATCGATTAAATATGCAAATCGATGCAATCCATGTCGATTAAAAATCCAGTCTTCATTATCTACGCCTACAAAAATATCTAATTTAATAGGCATTTTTAAAACAAACATGTATGAATAAATACACATTATAAATATCGTAAAAATGCCACCTCTGCTACTCTGTGAAATCTGTGAGGGGTCTGTAATTGGTAATTTATATGTAAAACGTTGCGCGGGCGGCGGTGTGCGTCAATCATACGGCATGCGTGAGCGCAGCGCGATTAATGACAAACAAATAAAACATAATATCTTGTTACTTTTGAACCGTGTAAATATGTAACTTATTTTAGTACAAAAAAATACCAAAGTTAGTAGTACAGTAATTGTTTTAACATTCCAACACCCATTACAATTCCGCCGTAAAACCGTGACCAATTCATTGGCGTATTGGAATTCCGAATTCTCTTCCAAGTCAATGGGGCCTCTAGTACTTCAGGTGTTAATAACAAACACTTAAAGCATTCCACGCAAATTGAAAACTAATTTATTGCCTTCCCAATATATCAAACATGGCTAATTGATATCAATTAAATTGGTCGTAACAGAGGTCTTGAGCCATTCGTCGACCATTCACGGATCAATAAAAGCTCGACAGGCGCCGTTTTTATAGCCTCCATACAACAATAATAAAACTTTGCTGAGACCTCGTTAGTTAGCGTGCTTTTGTACGTTTCGTTTTTTTATTGTGACGCTTCCAGTGAACGACCTGATGGGCAATTCTTCGCTCTAACACTGGAGCTATGCGCACTTCTAACATGTCACACATTCTGAATTAACAAGCTGTTTGCTTTGAAAACGTATCTTCAATAATGTTCGCTATGACCTAGATCCGCACTGCGAGGGCTGGTTCTAGGTGGTCCCAAGAAAACAATACCTGGAAGTTTTCGGGGAGGCTTTTGCCTAGCAGTGGGACATCACAAGCTAGTAAACTAAAAGGGTAGACACCATCAGGAATCTTTCAAAAAGGCACTAAATGATTACCAGGGAATATGATGCACCCTTTATGGATGGCCAAAAACCCATAAGTCATATTCATTTCCTTCAACAAAACCATCGACCACCTCAATAGAAAATGAGCATCAACTGTTATAAGCTCTTTTCAAGACATTGCTCCTTTTAAAAAACAACTGGCTTTCTTGACAGATTGACACACCAGTAGCGCTGGTGCTTCACCATGCAACAGAGAGAAGAAAAAGCCAAGTCAATGCAATGTGCAATTGGCTCGTAAAAACGTTACGCGACCAAGAACTGCATATAATAATCATTCGCAGATGTTGTATACTTACATGTGAAGTTCGTATTGCTAGTGCCCTATGCTGATCAAGTTGTATCTATTAAACGCCGTTTAAAAACGTAATTTTTATAGCCAATTATTTTACCGTGACGACATACATTTAGTGCGTCAGCTTTTTGTTGTAGATCTTCTGCGCGTGTCTTGTCAGTGGGTCTGTTCAGACGTGCGTGCGGGGTCTGAGTAGAAGCTCTGCCTGACCTCTGCTCGTCAGCTGATCGCGAACATATGCTGTTTGGTGTTATTTTTTTGTAGTTTCTTTTAAGCACCTACCTTTTTTAATTAGGGTATACGATTAGCTATTGACAGAAATAGCTGTAATACTCGATCATACGAGTATTTGTTTCATTCAAAAGTTGTTGTTGTTGGTGTTTGTTTCATATTAAAGGGGTTTTTCTTCGAACTGTGAACTTTTAAACTAGTTAGCTTTATAATCAAGCGTTCTTCTACACAGAAAAGTCGGAACAAAACTAATATATTTTGTTACTCAACCTGAAACACACGCTCTATTGAAACTTCATTTATCTGCACTTTAAAATATTCACTCATTTAGATGTACCCTTTCATAACCCCACTGAACGCCCGGCGTGTCTCATTAGGGTGACACTGAATTAGCATATTACGTTACGTACTATTACAGACTTTGTAGGTTACAGTCGGGAGCCCATGACGTATGACGTACTATGTGGTATTGACGGCAGATGGGGCGATCGAACTGTCCGCGATTATACGACTGATACCAGCGAATAAAGGGACACTTGCACTAACAGGAATACTAATGGCTCACGTTTGTACTTGTCAAGAATAAGGGATGACAAAATATTGCTACCTTTACTATTTTAAATTGTGCTTAATAAAAGACTACACGACGCACTGTCCACACAGTGTACTTCGTATGGATCTACTATATTTACTTTTAATCGCATTTTAATCGGGATCGAATAAACGCTATCCTAACTATACCAACAACATTAACCCTTACGATCGTATTTATTAATTTATATGATGTTTTAACTTTCTAAGGAATGTCAGTGAACGCCGCGGGGAATTCGACTCTTTTTTATTTGAACAACTTTAAGAAAAAACGTCAAAAGTGGATGTTCAAGGAGGATGATGGATGATGAAGGCACGGCGGGGGCGGGACGGACCATTAAAAAACAATAAGGCATAGGCGGCCAGTGTCCAACACAATTTGTTCGCTTGGCCACTCATCTTTATAAGACTACTGATTCATTGACGAAAGAATTTGCATCTTATTTTAATTTCACAAAGTTTAAAATCAATTGACTTAAAAAAGGTGTATCTATCCTAGTTTGGACAATGAAAATTGCCTTTGACAGGCAAATTGTTAATTTGATTTTAATTGATGAGTAACACGTGTGTTTAGTTTACTTTTTCTTGGTGGTGCGTGCGTAAGGTCCGTAGTTCCCCGTCGATAGGCCGGAGTCACGACATTCTCACATAGTTCTCGTTTATGGTGACTTACAACAATTTCCGTAGACATTTGCTTGAGGCACGACTTGGTTGGCGTCGACACTAAAGGGATATGGCTGTTCGACTTTCTTTATGATTGACACGAGTTTAGTCTCACACGTTTAGTTGTAATAAAAACTTTGCTCATTCATATTCTTACGACTCCTCAGTGTTGGTGACAATAGGTCTTCTATTTCAAAACACTATGAGTAAATACAGGTACCTAAATCTAATATATTCTAAACATTATCTTTTTCTTATTTCAGGTAAGTGTTCTAATAACTTCACCGCTTTTCCGATAAACTTCGATCTTCTAGTTATCAGGTGAGTTTAGATGATAAGTAATTATTCTGGAAAAAAAAGTAATACTCCACCCGCAGCCAGGAGACAATACCCCAGCTAAATAGTGGTTAGACACCCAGAGTAAGACAATTCGCGGCTCACCTCATGGGTAAACCTACAAGCCTACTAAAATAATAAAGTTCTTTGACTTGTTTTACTGCAATTTATAAAACTTTGATAAAAATAATCAATAATTTAAAAAATTCTAAAACACGACTGCAAAAATTGCACATATTTGTACTTTGTTTACTCGTCAGTTTTTTTTACGACGTTTTTTTTTTACAGTGTTATATATTTTTTAAATCTACTTGTCAATTTCTAGACGATAAACATAGAAACGACCGGATTCATTAAAAAAAATTATTGAGTCTGGTATTAATTTACGTTTTAAAGTGACCACAGAGGATTTTTTTTATTTTTATTTAGCCTATGTTACTCGGAACGATGCAAGGATTGTAACGATACCCCATACATCTAAATCGGTTCAGGCGTTTAAAAGTTATGGTGGAATAAAGAATCTCACATACATACATACATACATACATACATACATTAACCCTGAACACATAACACTCCTTTTTTAGGGGCAGTCGTGTAAAAAGGTTTAATGCTTTACCTTAATGTTTCTGCTGATTCAGAGAAAATAATAATAAATCTTAAGAGACGTCCAAAAAAGCGTGTAATGTGTTGAAACGAGGTTATAATTCCGGCTGAAGAGGTAAACAAATAATTCAGATCTCTTACAACTCAGTTGTACCTGTATACAACGTCGTATGAACTGACACCGCTACTTTGTATATACATATATTTATGTATTTGGCGGTATGAGATTACCTCGCAGATTTGCTTGCGTTTAAGAAAAAAGCAAGTGATAGTCACAAAATAATGTAAGGTAGTCTTGAAAATCGAGAGGGTCTGAGTTTGATACCAGGTAGAATAACCAGAAAAAATAATTGTTATAGTGAACCACACTTAAAGCTAGCAAGGTTGCAGGCGTTAACAAGATATTAATGGACACCACACATAAGTAATTCTTATTGAAATTAACATAGATAAGTGCATCCACAAAACCAAATGCCATTTAAACATGTTGATGGATATTGGAAGTGTTAAATTAAAGCTACTTAAAGTTATCGTAATTAATATCTCAATAATAATGATACGTTTACAACTTATTGGCGAGATAGAACAGTCTCACGATGTCATGAGAAGCAGCTGTCACAGGAGCTGTGGGTACTGTTGTTTTAATTAAAAACATGATAACGTTAAATTGAAATGCTTTTATGAGGAATAAAACAGTAATAAATGGACAAGTAAAAGCTACATTACACAATATCAGGTCTTTGTGAACTTATCAGTAACAAACGTGATGCGCTCAATAAAAACAAGTATGACTGTGCCGATAAAGCACTTTAGCTGATAACAGAACCAAGGAAGGGGATGATGGTCAGCTTTCATATTTAAGAATGCCTGAAGAGGAGGTTCGTCGCTAAAGGGAATCTGAGGTTCGCATGTTGATTGGTTTGATATGTTTCTTCAAAAACCCAGCTCGGGGTAGCCAACAACGAAGGAAGAGATTGAGGGAATGGGTCGTGATTTAGAAGTACAAACAAACAAACATGTTTACTAGTACAGAGCGATAATTGCGCATTTACCACAAACAAGTAATTAACACTGACACAATATTGTTTTAACATTCCTTGGCAAGCGCCATTTTACTTTTAAATGGTCTTGCGACTCTCTCGTTGTATTTATACTTTTAATTATCCACTATAAAGTGCTCTTAATTTTCGCTAAAGATATTTTAAATAACGTTTTATTTTGTAAACAGCGGTCTTGATGCCCAGTTCTGTCACCACAAAGGATTTTATGGATTTATAGTTGACAGTGCAGAGCTATTTTAGGGACATTACAAAGTTAAGTACGTTTTATGAAATATCTTGCTCGGAACGGGTGTCAACTAGAATATCATTGTTATCATTTCAACCGAAAAACATTTAATGTCACATATCCGCCTCCCTCAAGTCATTACGCCAAAATCCATTAGCCAGAATCTTAGTGCCGAAAATCAGAGAAAACTCTTCTAATATTTAAACATTCGTGAAGGTATTGACGAATTTTCAACTGATACTACATGAGGAAGAGGTAAGCAACTTTTAAAATCGTTTTCCTTAAAACCCATAACTTGTATAGTGCGTTGAATATGCATCGTCACGTACTTTTTGGGCACGTACCCATCGACGTGGTTTGAAGCCTTGATTGTAGGACTTACTGTCAAACTGTCAGTCAGGGAATCATTACAGCTAGTGCCCACAAATCTGGCAGTGATGGAAATCTTGGGTCCAGCTATAAGTTGAAGATTACGAGGACGACTGTTAATGGAATGATAAGCAGAATTCGCCTGCACTTTGTAAAACACTCGTTATTTTCGTGATTGTTATTATATTAGGTAGGTATATAGAATTTAACATCATCATCAGGTGATCATTTCCTATTAAAAAGTTATCCACCACACTAATAATATAATTGCGAAAGTAACCGAATGTATGTCTGTTTGTAACCATATCACAGCAAAACCACTGAACCGATCGTAATGAAGTTTGACTAAATGGTAGCTTGGGAGGCCTGAAACATAGGCCACTGCGATAACTAAGAGTCACGCGAACAAAATTGGCAACGTTTCGAGCAAAAGCTAGTATTACTTATGATTGTTTTGTAGAACATTTTTTGTTTTCCATATTTTTATGACATCTTTCTTTATTAAACATATATTTTTTTAAAGAACTTAAAAAAATATGATAGTTATCAAATACACCAACTATGAACAACAACACCCAACAACCAACCAACCAAAATCACCTGCCATGTTATCTCTCTACCACCTTTGGTTGATTTTTACAGAATACCTATGGCATTAAGTCCACCGTTGTACTTTTGTTACTTAAAGATTAAATAAATAAATAGTTTGTAAATTTTATTATTATAGCACTCCTAAAATTAAACGCTTGGTTCAACTATAATGAGAGCATTCTTAAAGTTTTACTACCAGGCAAACATGAAAGCGCACGGTAATTAACCATCAAGCGAAAGGAATACCGCTACGTTGCTATTAATTACCTATAAAAATGTCAGCGATTTGAGTGATTTAAATTAATTTTTCAATAAAGCGCGCTTGGGATAACAGGCCGATGTACCACCACGCACGGAGCCATATAATCACTGGTAATCGCGATCATCGCGTCAGAAACCCGTATATCTTATGAAAATGATTGCTTGCGACGCGCGGTAAGTTACTGGTTACGGAGAATGTTATTTGGGATTTTGTTGGATATCAAAAACACTAACATATTATTGAAACGTTTTTATCAGAAAATTATACACTGATCACTATTAATAAAGTTACTAGTTTTAATATAATCAGTAATTAAATTTAAACCAATCACGATTTTCTTGCGAGCGAAAATTGACAGGTCAGTTCTTATGTGAAATTCATCATATCGACATCACTAACGAATACTATGTCGTGCAATAGTCTGCTTCAGTTTGGGCCCGGCCGTAACGACAAATTGGTCAAAACTAAAGTGGACCTAATAAAAACTGCCCGAACCAAGAGCGACCTACTCCAGCAGTCCAACGTAGTCATCGCCTGCGGCTGTCCTCCGCTACGTTAACCACAGAGTGGTAGCTACCGCCTCCCGCCTGTGTGGTCCTGGTACACAACCTGGCGCCAGGCACACGTGTGGTCCACACCCATCATCCGTGCTCTACTTTATGGTGGAGGTGTGACACCGACAGAATATGATATACCAGGCGCTCAGAAGTTGGCAGAAGTCGGTCATGCTATAATCAACTTTCCTACCACAAAATATGCTGGATAAGAAATTGCAAAACAAGATACTACAGGAGTTATATCTTCACCATGAGCATTTTCTACTTCTCACTGGCATCACAAAAAAATACTCTTCATAACTATAGAATTTCTTAATTTTCTCATACAGAATTTCGAAAAATACCTATATTATAATTATGAATAGAACGTGTTAACAAAGCTACCAACATGTTTCCAAGCTTACTACATACGAAGATGCCATGCTTTTTCTCCAGTATTTCCAAGTCACGAGAATTTCATTCTATCAATTCTAATTAACTCCACAACACGTACACGAGTTTTAACCAAGAACTTGATGATTTAAGCACGTCTCGTGCAATCCGTCTTGAGAAAAATCAATTTTCACCCAATATTTTTACTCAACTTACGGTGTAATAACTCATTGATGAATGGTTGAGCCAATAAACAATAAAGAACAATTTTCCCATACCTGACTCACCGACCTCACTATGCACTTGCTAACACCCTTATTGCTAGATTCATAAGAGCAAGTTTTGTTCAAGCTGGTGGCAATGAGAAAGTTGTAAAGTATCATAGTGATGTTTTAACCCTCAAACTTCTGGGTGCGATTTATAAGGCCATGTTTCGTGGTGGTAAAGGAACATTTTCGCTCATGTTGTGTGCTAATAAGATTGGCGTGTGTGTAACTAGTTGGTAGAGTGCGTATTAGCGGCGGTCGGTCGAGGTCTTGTTGGCCAGCCCTAATTGTAGGTCTCGACGCCTGTATGCCACGGGTTGTGGGTAGGGCTGTCGCAACGAAATGTGTGACTTAAAAAAAAATGGTTTGATTTTTTTTTTATAGAATTAGTTTGTTGTGAAGGTTAGGCCCATATGCTAATTTAGATCGGTTTTTGGTAATAGTTTATTGCTGGTAATTTAATTGTATTATACCTACAGGTATTGACTGGCATGGGAAAATTTAAATATTTGAAACTTGCCCGGTTACCTAGTATAAATACTATTCTAGGCACATAGTGTACATATTATTAATCTTTAAAATTATACACTTCTCCATAACAATCAGCTGTCAAGAACACAATATAAAATAATAAAGATTAATGCCGTATAGGCCATAATCGTTGTTTTTAAATTGATGTTCAAACAACATATTAACATTAACACAAATCTAATAAATATCCCAACGTACTAATCAACTAATAACCACAACCAGCAATTAATAGCAAGTGGGCCAAGTGGTTCAGGGTTGGTGCAGTTGCGGGCGGAGCCGGTAGGCGGCGCTGTGCACGCAGTAATCTGTCGGCGCGGTGTGTGGCGGCCCTAACTCAGCGGGGCCCTCCCGGCCTCGCCACTGACGGGTTAAATTGAAAAATAAACATTCTGAGTGATGGGCAAACGAGCGGGGTGACGTGTGCGCAGGTTGTTGACTCGGCTTGTTCCCAACTATCGAGATATTCGCCAGTATACCGCTGTATACATTGATATTAATTGCCGTGCTAAGGATACGGTGATGGATCGCGAGGTGGGCGGTAATTGTGCAACGGGACTTCGCTCTTCACGCGTTGTTGTTGTTTGAAAAGGGCAGCGTAATGATCTGTAGTTTTGAGAGCGCACCAGAATACATTACTGCCAAAGGAACGTGCAGGACCATCACCTGATCCCAGTGGATGTTGCCAAGTGATTGAGTTGACACGTAGGTAGATCCCGGAACCGTGCATTTATCGATCCACCAGGAAATCTTACTTCTTCCTACTTCTTCATACTAATATAAATACAAATGTTTGGATGGATGAAAGTTTGCAACCAATCAAACCAGAACGGCTAAACGGACCTGAATACAATTTGGAACAGAGATAGATTTTAGTCTAGAATCACAATCATATTTAAAGCTACTTTTTATCCTGGAAATGTGTACGGTCCCCTTGGGATAATATATTAATTAATAAAATATAATGTAAGCGGTATGGATCAGTAGGCTTACTCTTGAACAAAATCGAGAATGAGATTGGAATCGACTGCATGTTTGACTACAGCGATTGACATGAGGTTGCAAACAAATGAAAACGTAAATTACCAAATTTTAAAATATTAAATAACTCGTTAATTCTATAAATAAATGTCTTTTTATATTTATTGGAATTCAAACTGGATCGGATGTACGTGTACTGTCGATTCCAATCTCATTCTCGATTTTGTTCAAGAGTAAGCCTACAGGTTACGGTCTTCACGCAGCCTTGCAATAGGTATACAGTGCTCGTGGGTTTATCCTTAAACCAACTGTTTCTGCTAGAACTTAAAGCACACTCTAGTTTGAAACAAAAACTTGTATTTTTAATTGTCGTATCTATTTGTGATAATATCCTCATATTATTACTTCAAAACATTTGGAAAATGGACTTGACAATCATACTTTAACCCTTCTGGCAATCTCACTTTCACAATCATAACTACCCCTCACAAATCGACCAAAAGAACCTGCTTGTAGCGTCTATTACAAATACCAATAGCCCTCACGATCGACTCTTGCGCACATCGAACAAATAAACGTTTGCGTTTAACGTTGAAATTAATTACACGGTGCGGCCCGCCAATGAGGCTGAGTAAACAAAAGAGAGGCTCGATAAATCAGGCGAGGGAATATTGCCAGCCTCGGGCTCGCAGTAATACATGCTTTATTGTTTAAGGAATAGTGGTATCGTGTAGTGGAGGGTTCAGTTTTATTATAGTTTACGGACATTTTCTGTGGGCTGGTGTTGTTTAACGGACTGAATTTGGATGAGTGGAGGTATTTCTTAAGTATTTTGAAATATACAACTGTTTCTGTGAAAGATAGAATGTGAATGCTATCGATTTCAAAATGGAAGATACCACGTTTAATATTTATTTTTTTATATTTGTGTCTGCGTTGATCACACATATAATAATGTTACATAACATAACATCACGCCCATAATCCCCGAAAGGTTAGGCAGAGATATAAGTACCCATTAGTATACCCACATTTTGCCAGTTGTAATTCACACAACCAGACTTCGACGCTGCTACTGAGAAGTTCCTGATGGAAAAACCCATTAAAACTTTACCCGATCTGGGAATCCAACCCAAGACGTCACGCTCAGCATTAGCGCTATGCGACCACTAGACCAACCAGACAGTTAGAGTAATGTTATTTTATTTATTCAAGTATTATAAATTAAAATTGTTCAATTACAACTTGAAACTCCATTTACAACTCGTATTTACTTTCATAAAACATTTTAATTTCATAAACTATCGAACAATTATATTCTCAACATTAAGGCCCTATAAAAGATATCCTAAAAGGTTTATTAAATGTTTAAATTATTGCCCTATGTACAAACGGCGCCGGCGCAAGAGTTTGGACGATCCCGTGAGTGAAATAATACCCACATTAAAATTCTCTGTAAAAAAACTTAGAGTGCAAATAAACAAGTACAGTCGGCAATAAAAACAAGATATTTGTTCTGAGCCGGGACTTTTATCGCGCAATGGTTTAAATATATCCGCTGTACGTGTCGCGGCCGTGTCCGTAAGTCGTGTGTTATCGACTGATGTCGCCGAAACTCGTCGGTATCGCGGCCCTCGCTAAAAGCATGCATCCATCCGGTGCAACGCTGTATGCGATTGTACTGTGCTGGGTTTACATGACTGTCACAAATGGTCACCGAGTTAAGTTTCAATTTAGGAAAATATACATGATTATGGATTTATGGCTAGGTAGTCACTTACCTAAAATGGAAAGACAAAAAATTAAGTTATTTTATATATTTTTCGTTTTATTAGAAATTCATTTATTTTAAAAACTATAATCTTAAAATATTATTATTATAAGGCGTAGATTTCTGATATCAAATCAAATGGAAACAATAATATACCTTTTTTCTTCAGAAGCCATTTCGGCTATGATTTCTGGATACAGGCTTTTTAGCTCTTGATAAAAATCGATCTCTCGCTGTCTATATTTCTAAAGTTCTTGCAAATGAAATAATATTTATTTTTCCTTAATAATAAATAATATCATAAAAGAACTCCACATCGTCATGTAAACCAGTCCTCTTACTAATGCATCGGCATAATTTTATGCGCAGTGCCCGCGGCCCGCGCCCGCTTGATAACGTTGCTAATGAGCCCGACTGTACCTGCGTCCACATCCTTATGTCACGCGCATATTTACATGTATACGACATAAATATAAACTAAATATTCTAAGATAAGTGTTAGTAAGGATACGCGAAGAAATAGCAAAGATTTCCAAAGGTGATAAGCAGATTCAATGGACTTGACCGAATGTAAAATAAGGCTTGTTTCTGATTTGAATGTACAGAAGGTTGGCGAGCTTATGATGATGATAAACTATCAAATGTTGGTTTTCTATTAGGTCGATAAACAGTAGCTTTAAATGAATTAATTGTTAAAATGCAAGTATCTAAGTATATGGAAATGTGAATTTACCCTTCTAATGTTAAAGTGGTTTCATTCTCCAATTAACTTGATTAAAATAAACAAGTCATTAGGTAGTTTACCTCATCACATTAATTAAAACGATATCACTTGTTCAAATATCCATAATTACAGATGCGATGGGAGTACTAAGCTCGTTAGGCAGTCAGTAGAACATTTTCCAAAAGTCGATTAGCCGTAAGTGCTCCCTGTGAACCGACGCTTGATGCGTTTTTAACAACTCTTCACTCCATATAACATCCTGGTACTTTTCCGACCCATGTAATTGAATTAAAACCTAATTTATGGCATATTTGTTTATAGTAAAGGTAAACTTTAAATAGAATACCCTTTTAAGGGCCAGTCAATTTGCATGAGTACTATAACGTAGGTTATTATCACTGTATTCATTAACCCTTTTGCCCTTACTGTATGAACCGGACTGGATGTAGTTTTGCAACTAATTCTAATGAAAATTATCATATTACCTCATTTGTGGTTGGAAACTTGAGGGTTAGGGGAGACCGAGGAGGGTTGTGACAATTTTTACTTAAATGAACATATCTCAATAAATAATCATGCCACGATTATGAACTCTTTGCCTCAATGTAGCTCAATTCTTCCACTTTCCAATGCAGTAATCAGAATCAATGAAAGTTATGAGGTTTCTGAGAAAATCCACGAAATCTTAAACTACTCCTTTTGTCACAATTCTCCTAATACCGAGGTAAGTTGTGACAGGTACCAAGGTCAGTTGTGACAGCTGTAAATCTAGACTATAATAGGAATTATAAATAAAAAAACACTTTATTTTTTACATAAATGTACTTTAATTATCATTTGGTATAATTGTAGGAACAACAGTAACATGAAACATTAACGTAACATTAAATAATTAGTAAATAATTATGGCATCATTACGAGATCAGTCGTTTGAAAGTCAATCAAAAATCTTAATCTTATCTGATAAACAATTATGATAGACGTCTTGCAGCTCGCCCCAAGTGCAATCTTCGTGAGACCAGCTTTTGCATTTTAGGCACTGAACCTACTACTCATTTATTTTGATCTGCTACTGCCAAGAGGATGCGGCATTTCGAAGACCTTGACGTAACTTCTTCAAAGGACAGTTCATAAATATCAATAATAACCATGCCCCCTATCAGTCTTTCGTGAAATAATTGTTTGGCATCCTGAAACAAAAAATAAGAAATTCAGCATGCAATACCAAACTTCATGCCCAAAAAAGTTCTTGACAAAAATGACATTTTTAGACAGACTTGCCGAATACTTTTTATGTCAAACTTATGTTCCGAGAATTGACTAAATAAACGAACATACATGTAAACATAAAAAAGAACATTGCAAAAAGCAAGTAAAATAAGCGAACTAGAAATAACTTAAAAAGGAGAGTTGTGACAGCGTGTCACAACTCGCCTAGGTTCCAAAAATCACGACCTTGTCAGAATAATAATTTGTAATTTCGAAACAAAATGAAAACATAGTAAGACTATACCACGCTTTGAAACTTCAAAAACCACAGAATATTAGCAAAAATAGAATAACCACGTGAGTGTAATATGTCATTATATAAATACAATCAAAAATTTGATATAAAACTTACTTTTCGTGATTTTTTCCATGCAGACGTCGTACTCACGCAACCGCTTGTCGTACACCCCTGGCGCGTACTGCGTCAAGTAGCGCGTCTCTAAAGAAACAATCGTATGCTGTTGCCAGCTCGCTAACGGTCATAGGTTCCGAGAAATCGACTTTGTCACAACTCTCCTCTGTTACAACTCTCCTCGGTCTCCCCTACTGCAAAACATGTCTGTCTGCCTCAACACTGCGGGTACTGCATCATCAAGTTAAAGTTTAATAAAAATAAAGCACTTTCCCTTATTAATACTAATCAAATGTTTATTTAAAAAAGAACAATTTTTTTACACACTAAAGGTGTTTTGTGTGTCATTGTGGTGTACCATAATAATGCCAAATAGGGCCATTAGATTAGCGAGCAGATACGGCGTTTTTATGTTACGACCCGCGATATGTGCCTGTATCGCTGAGAGATAAGCTTTTACTTTGTAAATGTGAATACTTATCAATTTTATTGTGGCAAATAACTTAACTTGTAAAATATTCGAGTTTACGTACACTGCTTTTAAAAATTGCTGCATTTGAAACCCAATACATTAAGTGTAAAACTTTTAAATGTTTTATGGTCAGACCAAGTACTTAAATAAACTATTAAAAAAAAGTAAGCAATTCCATTTTCCGCTCATTTCAGAACCCAGCCCTACCCGGCAACTAGCATAGCACATTGTGTGTTTTGTAAGAAGGGGGATGATTGACCGCTTCCTCCTCACAAACGGTCGCATTTTGATTTATGCCACATCCGAACCCCTTTTGTTTTATGCCTGCCTGGTGCATTCGCGTTTGTTCCGCTTTTGTTTTTCGGCATTTTAATTTATGGTAATTTAATATCCTACCCTATTTTATTATAGTCGAATGAAATAGAATTTTAAACTTAAATAATCCTAACTAATATTATAAATGCGAAAGTAAGTTTGTTTGTTTGTTTGCTACCATTTTACGCCTAAACCACTGAACTGATCATCCTGAAATTTTGCATATACGTTGCCAGGTGTACAGGGACGAACATAGGGTACCTTTAATCCCGAAAAAAAGTACTGTTCCCGAGGGAAATCACAATAACGTCCTTATGACAGTAGATGGCGCCACGTGTCTATCGGATCATGATTAAATTTTAAGTTTAAGCATGTAATACATTATGAGTCTTGACTGTCGATAGACCAGTTTCAAGTAAACAACCTAAGAGTACGAAAGTTGTTTGCTTAATAATTTTTCATGCCCAAAACCGCTGAAGAGTATCCTGACATTTTGCATAAAGTGGCTTCCAGACGGACGGACTTGCGGTTACGGCAAGGCCGCGGGCCGCGGCTCCAAACGCTCCAAAAACACACCACCGCCGTCACAGTGGTGGCCTGAAGTGTCATTAGCGTGGTGATTGTGCTACAATCGGACAATCGGACGTCGCAATCGGACGTCAGTCAATATGGCTAACCGTAACGTTGTCATATTACTCTCATGACTCATTAGTCCTCTCAGAAGATAAGAAAAAAACTAGGAAAACCGTTTATTTAAACACTTGAGGTGTGAGGTAGAGATAAACTACAGGAACATGACGCGCCCTTCCACAATTCAAAACGTTTGAAAGTGTTTTTAATAGTATTAAAAATACTCACAACGCATGTGTGCGTATTGAGACGGCTCTCGAGACAAAAACAAATCAGCGATTTGTTGTCCGACTAGCGGCGTCAAAAATTACTCATTATTATTAGTATGGCGCTGCACTGAAATTCTCTATGAAAATGAGAGGTACGTCGTCTTGCGCGGTCGGCTATTTATGATTAGTTGACAAAAAAATATCCTAGCCTGCTACTGCAGACGATTACTCACAAAGTCATTCATACGAATGTGACTACACACATTGAAATGGTAATATGGAGGGAAGCGCCAAGTGAGTTAAATTATAGAGAGATAAGAGTTAAATTTAAATTATTATTTAAATTCAACTATTTCTATTACAATTTCCATATTTGGCGTCATTTTACAAAGCAGTACACGCGGACGGTTGTTAAAATTTGCAATTGACGCGGCCGCCACAACATTTCGCGTTTGTCTGTGACCCACTTTATATACGTTGTCAGGGATACAGAAAAACTGCGTAACTGAAACTGTCATCACTGACACTGACAGGTGTAAACGCATTCATAGAGGATGCATGGAAGAATAAAGGTGAACTTATAACTACGCTCTGTCAATGAAGCATACTCTGCGATTACTCCGCTAATTGTAAATTGATTAGGATGATTCTTTTTTTGTTTATTTTTTCGAATTGGTCCCAAATAAGTACTGTCATGATCTGATGATGAACTTCGGAGATATGGAAAGGAAACTCCTCATAAGATCACAGCGCAGAACTGTCTTAACAGTAAAATTGCTTTGTTTAATGCGTGTAGTCGATGATTGACTGAAGGAAGAGGTTAGTTGCTAAACTAACCGTGACCTATGTCGATGTATGTAGACAACAGTTTTTCAACGGCAAAGTTAAGTTTGTCCCTCAGTACTGTTTATTTTTTCGTTAGAGGTATTTCCGGTATGTTTTAATGAGGGTAGGTAGGTTACGTTTTTCAATTTTAGAATATCTTGCAGGTCCAACTCACAACCAAAAGCTCATTGCGAGCCCGAGCAAAAATTACTGCTCAATCCTCGGAATCTTCCGTTCATGCCGCATTAAGAAGGCAAGCACAACCGGAGCGACAAGTAAATTTGAGAGCTGATGAGACATTTTCTGAAAGCCAGGAAAGACTAGAGAGCCAAGCCGTTCGCCCTCCAAGCTTCTCAGAGAGTGACTGAAACGCCCTTTTAAACTCAATTGCTTTTGGAGGAACAAGCCGAAAGCCAGAGAGCTGTAAGAGCAACTGAGACGCCTTTTCAATCAAACACAACTTCGTCTCAGAGAACAAGCTCAGCCATTACAGCGACAGAAACTCTAAAATAGTCACAGGTGAGAAGGACCTCTCTTGCAGAAATGCAAACTGAACGCCGACGGACTTTTATGAGTCACAGTCTGTTGGTCTGTAGGTATTTAATAATTCTGGATCTGGCCGAACAACAAGCCGAGTACAGCCCGAATTGATTGTCAAATTCTAAACAAACGCGGGCGAAGCCGCGGGTAAAAGCTAGTTGAATATAAAACTGTGTAAAGGAACTTCCCTTTATGGCATTTAAAATCGGTCTAAAGCTTGTAATGTAGGCCTAATTATCTATGTACATATATTTATAATTAAACTATGATAAACTGCCCGAGATTAATTGAATATTATTATCACCACTTAACAATGGAGATCAGTTAGGCGAAGATAGTCGTAGTCGTAGTTTGTAAACCCAACAGAAAAATCTTATTAATCACGTCCATTAATTTATTATTGTGGTTTTATGATGAAATAATACCACATCTGTCGACAAGAAACATAATTATAGTGATTAATTAATTATGGACAATGATTATTAATTATTTTATAGCGGCTTTGTTAAGGGCAAGTTTTATGTCGTGGCAAACGGATCGGTCTAAATTGATCAGTTGGTGAATTCTTTCTGTAATCTTATAGGTCTTTAGTTATGTGTTTCAATAATCCTGCTAAGCAAGATAATAAGCATATTAATTGAAGAAAGTAGGTATTAATAACTTTACATTGTAAATTGATTTGTAAACTGTATTGTGCCTATGCTTTTAAAAAATATACATAAGTACTCGTATTATGCTAAATATTGTAATTGTCTGAATCATTTCAAATATTAGAAGTAAATTATGTTCCCTACGCGCTGTGCCTTAACAGGAAGTGGTAATATGAAACAAATGAACATGCATCTTCATAATTATATTTTCTGCGTGATTCGTCGTGTGTGAGCGGCCCGTGCCCAGCTAGCTATTGAATAACCCCTCGTGTGCGGGACGCCTTTGAATGCTCATAGGAATGCGATTAAATTAAACATCTGATTGATTTAATGGCATTTTTCCAGGTGGGTCTAATAAGTAGAGAAATGCATAACACATTTTTCTTTGGTGAAAAAACACAACCTACCAACAAGCAGTGAATGCCTTCTCCTAGAAAACGAATGCAAATACATAGTAACAACTGGCATACCAGAGCAACATAGCTCGCGTGCAGGCTGCAGCCGACATCTCCAACATTACCTATTCCGAAAGTGTATACAAATGTGCAACCGTCGATATCTACTAACATATTGCTTCTACTAACAGCTCCATCTGACGTGAATCCGCTGATTTATATAGAATCGAACCGCATCGCAATGTCACGAACATATTATTATCCAAACGTGTTCGTAATATCACGATACCCTATTACACATATTCGCTGATTCTATTACATGTGTGAAAGTATTGTTTGATAAAAAGTAGCTAGAACAAGCCGTGGGAACACGATAAGTGAGGCAGACAAGCTCTGTTGTCTGAATGTGAATCGAGCATCGATTCTACGTGAACCAATGAACGGCTCACAAAAAGTTTATCGACAAAAAGGTAATGGGATCGTATAAAAAAAAATAAGATCGTTTTAATTCGCTGTTAATTATGTAGTCTTGCTTATTTAGAGTACCTACAGGCGTGGGTTTACGACATGCTGAGCCGATCCTCGCGCGCAGCCAGAGGTTAGTTACTTGTACGAGGAACAGCACCCCTATTAGAATTCGTTAAACACTGATTAGCCCACTAATTAAGTATAAAATTTAATTAGTGGGCTAATCAGTTCATAATTATAAAGGTCGTGAGATAGGCTTGCTTGTATTTTTGTAGACTAGACCTATTTTCTTGATTCTTAGCGTTGAATTGAAGCACTTTAGGTAAAAAGAACTTTATATTGTTAAAATGATAAAGGAAGTTCTTTTTAAAAAAATCAAAAGAGTTTATTGTTAGTGCGATACTGAGGAATCACCTTCTGGTGACCTGGTCCCTGTAAACCTACGTGAACACTTTACCAGCTCGGTGTTATAATTAATTTAAGTTTTAGCGCGGTTGGTCCGTGTCCCGGCGAGATGGTTCGTGCGATATCGGCTGTTTTCGCGGAATCCGCTCGCAGGCGACGATTAATGCCTTATACAGCGTTCCTCGGCTGTTGCCCTCGCAAATCGTGGTATTGTTTTTAATTCAACCTCTTCACTGTCCCACTATTTTTTATTATACCACTTCTTAGTAGCGCTGCGCTCCTAATTGGAGGACAGGACGAGCTGTGAATTTCTGAAAGCCTGGTGACTTTTTGATGAAGAATAATAACTTAATCTTAATTTGAAACTCACTGTACTGGATTATCAGGAAGGCTAATTCAGTAAATACATAGGTACCCGAAAGATGGGTGGGATTAACTTAATTTTACTCCTAGAGTTAGTACTAGAGCTTAAGATATTTAATAGGTAGGTAGTCCATATCGTATTTTACGTACGACATTTCGCCTATTTAACCATTTCGCTAATATTATGATCGTATTTCAATGATCGTAATTCCTACGAATAAGTCAGTTCTTGCTTACCATTACTAAAATAATTCATAGCAACATTGCGCTTTTAGATCATAATTAATACTTAAACGCTAAAGTCCTAATTAATTAACTGGATACTAGCAGTCCCACGTACGTCCAACACTGGGAGCCAGTCGATCGGTCACTCATGTTAGATATTAGCCTCATTGAATATTAATGCTCACCTCTGACCCGCGCTGTACTCCTGGTACATCTGTGAGTAATGCCCAGAACTACTTCACTATATTTTATTTTTAGCGGATATTATATATAATACTGGGTGATTTATCAAATTAATGATTAATTTGTACAAAGCGACGGTAGATACTTATGCATATCCAATTGAAACGTATCATCTTGTCTTAGATTTAACTAACTACAAAATAAGACGATTTGTTTCAAGTTTTTCCGATCAGTCTTCAGCGGCCTTAAAGAAAAATAAAGAACCATGTGTTACCCTAACATACCTAGTTATAATATTAATTTCATATTAAAAGCACATCGTCCGGTAACTCTTGATAGTCCTCATCAAGCGGAGAATTTTTTATACAAAAAAAATACAACTATAATTATGTTATTTTATTGTGTCTGCGTTCGGTAAATATTCGGCGCAGGCGGGCGGCGCGTGTCGTCGGCGACGTGCTCACCGCAGGCGCTTGTAATTGCCGCCCAATGTTTGTTTTGTTCACCCCCTTAACTCTTCAAGAATACCCCGTCTCTCTCGCTCTCACACCCAACTCGATACAGCCGTCCCACTCCACCGCACCGCAGTTGAGCTACTTAAAGTTTATTTATCACAGTTAGCTCTCGATACTTTCCATTGAATCAAACGCCTCAAACTTGGAAAAATATCATACGATTCCATGTTTTATGGCACAAACTTTAAGAACGGATTTCACTTGAACAACAAATCCGTTGTATGGTAATCGGAATGCGTAAGGAATGCCCAGCGCACATCGAAATCATCAGATTAATAGTTGCTATTCAGTTTATATATCGTGTAAGCGATTATTGATTGTAATTATCATGGCGCCCTCAGTTAAATACTGGGCGATCACGCGATCTCATACAAACTATGGATTTATGGCCTCTTTTTATAGCTGGCTGTGAATCACTTGCGTTTGCTTATTGAATTCGCGTTGAAATATGGATTTGAGTTGGCAATAGCTGCAATTACTTATAGCTATTTATAGAGGAATGTTTTAAATTGTTTTAAGTAGGCAGCCTTATTGATAGGTCATGTTTGTTTTTGTCATAGTTGCTGGTTAAGGAATCTATGTAAATTAAAGCCTGTAGAAAAAAAAAATATTAGCAATAACAATAGATACAAATATAAACGTAGGTTTTTGTTTTGACTAATGATAATGTTTCATTTGGCAATAAAACGCTCCCTTGCCTTATGCAGCACTTTGTACAAAATCACAATTCTTGAGATCGAATGCACATTCACAAGCTGATATTTATAAACCGTTAAGCAATTTTATTCTTCGTATTAAAATTTTGACAAAAATGTCACAATGAACCATAAAGTATATCTGTTGTTTCGACGAGACCATATTCGGCGCAGTGAGGCGGCACGTGGACTTACAGGGAAAGAATTAAAATTTCTAGAAATGCCTTTCTTAGATTTAAGAGAAATACGAATCTATGGAAGATATTTTTATGTACGAGTATGATGACGGTTTTTTTGCTTTTTATTTTCATTCAATTCGTGGGGATTATTGGTTATAATTGTTTGTTAGTTTCGACCATACATAATTGTACTTATATCTAAGTACAATTATGTATGGTCGAAACTAATGGTAAAAAAAGTTATGATACTGCCTTAAACATTGTACTTAGTAAAGGATTAGACATTATTTTAATGGCAGAAGAAATTGGCTCTTAGTAAATGAAAAAAAAATGAAAATGAAAAAAGTGTTTATTCACAGAAATAATTCTTTTACTCACGACATTTACCTCTGCCAAACTACAAAGCAGTTTGTTGGCAGATGTGTGATACAGGTTGCACCATGATGGGCCATGCGCGGCGCGGTTATGTAAAAGAATCCATAATGTACCTACTTAGTTTATTCATATTTTCGTATAGGTACTTACATCTAAGCTAGTTCGTTATCTTAGGATAATCCAGTGGCTCCACATCTTCGCTATATCCAGGCAGTAAATCTGCAGTGTGTCTGGCTGGCGGCGCGGGCGCACAAAAAGGGCTCGGTCGCAGGTGACGCGCGCCCTGAGACGTCGCTCCGCACACAGCCTTATATGGCACGCCCCAAATGAGGGCCTACGCGGCCTGACTCTGTAACTGAGGTAGTGAGGGATTGGCTTCACTAATGTTGGCTGCGGAAGGTAAGGACTGCTGCGGTTAGGTTTGGAGAGTAGTCATAAAGTGCACCAATTGCCTGGATAACACCATTAACCAATAATTCCAAGACGTAACTTATCCGAAAACTCGATAAATTTTCAGATAACGTAAATTTTGATTTTAAATTGGTTACAAATAATAAGTAAGTAGTTAGTCAATTGAGTCGACATACAAGTGACGTCACAGTTATTTGTTGTCATACAAATACTATGGGAGAATCGCGTTTTGACAGGTCATAAAAATTACGTAATTTGATTGGTGGCAATCTACCTTTTGAAGTAATAATACAAAATTCCAGATTTAAGGTGAACTATTACGCTACAAGGTTTCAAATTTGCTTCGATTGGCGCTGGGTAGTTTTATTTATTAAACATTTAGTAGACTTAACAGGTCAACCTAAAGCGTCTACAAAAGCGTGGCGTTGGCGTGTTCAGCTATTAGTCTCTTCAGCCAATCAAACAAATTCGATACTTAAAGTATTAATAACTTAAAGTATTATTTCTTAGAATTTTAGAAAGGCCAGATTTAGTATTTCACACCACCAATCAATTTGCTTACTTTTTCAAAACTTTTAAAACGACAGTGTCGTCACTTATTTCCCAACTCAATTGATTAACTGTTTATTGAATTCAAAGCAACCAATACCTAATTTTACTGTCGGTTCATAATTAATCTGGTAGGTTCTAGGGTTAAAATAAAGTGTTTGTTTTTAAAAAATGCGTCTTGGAATTATTGGTTAATGATGTCAACGATGATTTCGTAGAAGTCAGATATTACTAATAGACAAATTTATCTAAAATACTTACCACAATAGTTGACGGTGAAGAAGCTACAATATTGAGCGTCTTAGTAGGCACCCTCTTCTACCACAGCTTTTAATATATCTAAACAAGAACCTGATAAGTAGGTGATGCTAACTACCAACGCCATATCTTACGACACAAAAGCATTACAAAAACATATTCCTCTTACTTTTGCAGAATCCAACACTTTAGTATTAAAAGTATGGCAACACAATTAAAGGAACACGATATAATTAGCGGCGCACTAATGGAAGCACTTGACTACACACAATGGTTGCGCTGACAAGTGTCCTATGATTTATGGACCATTGTATTTCTCTTCTTATTTACACTGAATATGTTAGTGCAGAAGATCCATAGTTTGGGGGTTTGGGCGCTTCATCAATAGTAGGTGTATCTATACCTGCCCCTAAAGGTACAACTTCAACTATACCGAGCATTGACCAATTCAACAGTCAAGTGTTGGATTCTGCCACCAATCAAGGCACAAATCGCAATACTATCTTCTATAAAGAATGCTGGCGTTCACGCAGTCTAATGTTGATCATCATCAAGTCAAATATAGTTTATTCTCGTTTACCGCAAAGGTTAGTCGATGACCAGTGACCGTCTTTCTATTCTTGAATAAATAAAAAAAAAGAATTTTATTTACATACTCGTAGTATGCCTAAAGTCACCCTAAAGTCAATTCCAAAAAGTTAATTTAGCCGGAAGGCTACTCTGCATCTACTTTGCGGTATTGCTTGCATTGGAGATCTTATTGCTCTGTTGTTGTTCTTATTTTTCTGTTGTGTTGTGGGTGTACTAATGGGCACACCTCTGCCTAATCCTTCGGGGATTACAGGCGTTATGTTATGTTGTATACTATGTTAGCGAGGTAAGTCTAAGTATGGTAAAATGTGCATGTCTGTGAGAGTTACTAAAGAGTTCCTAAATGAATACCTTTAGAAACCCTTTAGTACTTCTTACTTAAGTACTCGTAGTAGACCTTCTGTTTCTTGCTAGCTAGTAATATGGCAGTTGTTTTTGTTGTCTGCCGTGACCGTTTGTCGTCGGTGACCACGACGCGAACAGCGTGATGCTTGCCACTTATGAATGCCTGGTTTTTGTCACAGCGTGTAGGAATTTGATTAGGCATGGATCGATTAGACGTTTTTGGATGTGCCCAGTTATTTAGGCGCGATTAATATTGATGATCTCCAAGGATAGAGTATGGCAAATAGGTTTCAAAGTGCAAAAAGCAATTGTAAATATTGATGAAAGTTTTTATAATTCGGTGGCGACAAACGGGATCTGCGGATTATGAATGAAATGGTAAAAAGGCTTATCACCACATTAACGCTGCTCCTAGTCAGTGTGCCTCTGTGATCTGACTACCTGTAATATACCAGTGAAATTATATAACAGAAATTATGACCTTTGAACAAAAGAACATTAAGGAAAAATACATGTTATAGTAAACCCCGATGTATCGTACTCGCATAATGAAGCGGTGTCCACAATCAGCGAAACATCTCCAAATGCCGCGTCACAAGAAAATAACGTGGTTTAGGAATTCGCTGTGTCTTCAGTAAAAACAGCCGCTCGGTGTTGCAAGCTGCAAGCCAATCATCACGACACATGTCCGTCATGTATTATGTATGGACTCAGGGCTCAACAACTACTCTACTACACACTCGGATTTTTATTCTTCAACAGTTTTTTTCTCTCTGGCAACACTCGTATGTCGTGTTGAATCTATTAGTAGTTGATGCATCTTAATCTTGAGAAGTAATGTGTTATGAGTTGTGGATAGGACTGTAGACATGTTTTTCTTGTCATATATGTTTGATGTTCCATGTTTATGGGCTGGGAATATAAGGAGAATAAATTATATATAAGTACTATAATTTATCTGTAAATTATGGGATTGATAACTTTCTAATCCAATTTTTCATTAAAAGGAACCGATTAACCCTTTATACTATAAAACAAGCTATAGATTATAAATAGACCAATCTTAATTACACTTGAAACCTTAATACGAGTATGCTAGTTTTACGCCTAAAATGATCTGCATAACCTATGAATCAGTTTGATCTAAGTTACATTTACAAATATTTTAACAGTCATTCATAAACGATAACATGCTCTGCAATTACGAGAACCTCCGCATCATCGTCGGCTTCTAATACGCGTATCTCAAGTCATGTTGCCTTGTAATTAACATCATCAGCAGAGCATGCAGCATCACTGTATATCTTATCTCATACATGTGTTCAGTGATCGTTGGTCAGTATCACGGCTGTCGGGTACACTGTTACTACTTGTCTAACGCGTGGTTTGATGTTGTAGATAACATGGTATTCGGCGTTCCATAGATTCAATCGCACGATTTGCTGTGTTCTGAATTTGCCGCTCTTAGCCATTGGTTTGGTTCAAAACTTGTAATGATTGCGTTTTTGAAGTGGCCTCGACCTTTCTATTGACAGAAAGAAATTTGGGCAGGTGCAATACGAATACAGTTACCAGCCGACACTTTCTTAGAATTAGTATATCACTCGTTAACTATCTCGTCTAAGTCGACAGCAATAACTTAAAACGATAATTTATATTACAACTTTAACGATAATTAAAACCACAATAAAGCAGCGCAGTGGCTTCATTTCAACATTGAAACCCTCGAATCTTCACCATCTCGGAATTTTAGAATAGCCAATGAAATTTTACTACCGCGCCCGTCCACATAACTTAGGAACTAAAAAAGGCCGTCCCTCGAATATTTTGAAAAATAAAAAGTCGGAATATTCTCGGACGTTTATCTGTCGACTGCATCGGAGTGTTTCCCGGCGGAGCTCCACGGAATTAAAACATTGCATTTTTACCATAGAAACGTACGGGATGTAGATGGTATCTCGAACGTCTTACGATTTATTTTACGAGTTGTGTCCGCGGCTGCGGGGACCCGCGCTCCTAACAACGCGCCGGTTGCTCGGTAACCACTATTTACTACTTCAAGCTCGGACCCGCGCTCACTCAGTGGAAAAACTTTCATGGTCTGTAGTGTTACATGGAAAATTAAACACGGGGTTTATGTTATTGCGTTTCTTACAGCAAAATGGCGCGGGTCGCCTTAGAATGTTTATTAAGCAGTTGTATTTTGTAACTGAATTTAATATTAACATTTTGGGCAATGTTTGCAACGGTGGACTGGAGAAGCCAATTTCCGCCATGATATGGATTTAAATATTCAAAAATTACGGCATTCTGAAAAATCATCACCAGAAATATAGCAACACGTCTTATAACTCTTCTCTCTATCATCACGCTTGTCCCCAAACGGTACAAAAACAAGGTGCGGGCTGTAATCGCTTCATCCTCGCGTCCGAGGCCGTCCTCGCGTCCAGCTCGTTAAAATAACTTCGCCGAACAAACTACCACCTTCACAATGTGGTTTCTTTTGGACCCCGAAATAGGAATGATTGTGGATACCAAGATAAGCTTCGTGAAAAATTAAGATCTTACGAACTGCAATTTTAATGGTTTTCCGGCTGTGACATGAAGTGTTTGAGTTTCTCATTGTTAGTATTGCATAACTTCTTAAATAACAGCTGGTGCAGATTTTGTGTCTGGTTGATCTACAAAAGTGCAATGCATTGCTTTTGAAGACGATTTAAGCAAAACAATAAATGCAGCCAGTCCGTTCTACCTTACCATTATTGACGAAGCGTAAGTTTTTGTAGATCAACAAACGTGTCTAGACGTGGTAAGACATGGTAGAGAGCACCTACATGCGTTCATAATATGTAAGTGTATTTGGAAGTGGTTTATTCAGAGTTATTTTTCTCTTGATTTCAAACGTGTAATTAATAGATTACTGTAAATTTCCTAGCTCGCATATTCTTCAATAAGCATGTGATCGTCATTAAGCTGTCTATGCTAAATCGTATATTTTTTATCGATTTCAATCGCATCGATATATATTTTATTCGGGCGCGTATCGATTTATTTATCGTAATAATAAATCACTCGTATTGATCATTACCGATAATAATTTATAGTAGGCAGAGGCAGTGAGCGGCGCGCGCGCAGGGTATCGATAAATCATGATCAAGAGTTGTGCGTGACCGCAGCGTCAACGATCATAGTCGTCTAATGCTCTGCGTTTGTTTTAGAGTTTCGGTCATCATCAACATATCATCATTTTTCTATTTCTTAGAATTGTGACACTATCATTTGTTATCGATTCTCGAGCTGGTTTGAAGATCCGTACGATAGGAAACAGTCCTGAATCTTCAACGTTTTATAAAATAAATCTTTCGTTACATCATCACCTATTTAGCTGGGACAGTTCCGGTTAGCCAGTACGAGGGCTACCAGTACCAACCTTTCTATAGAATGCAAGTTGTAATGACCCAAACAGTCACTTCACTATGTTCTGGAAAAGAATTAGTTCTAATGTTCAAAAAACATATCTTAAAATACCTTTCCATTAAACAGTTACGGACCACTCCATCTGACTGCTACACATATGCCCATGAGGGTTTGCATAAACACAATGCTATGAACCCATTGATCAATATTCCATTGTACCTGTATAGGTACTAGGTATACATGAAGCGCACGTATCGGCGGCTGAGCAAAAGGCTCACAGCCTGCGGCGCACTAACGATGCGCGCAATTGATTGATAAATCAACGCGGCCAAGTTGCGCGAGCGCATACACCCTTTGTGGCGTGCCGCAACTGAGGCACTGTTTGTTTTAATAATTTAGGGTATCTGTTTAAAGGTCTTCTTGCATTTTAAATTAGGTACAAAGTCGGTAGGTATGGTTTGGCAGGGGATGGCTTTTTTCTTTTGTTGGTATTTTAAGGTGAGTTTTTAGTAACGACGTTACGACAAGTTTTTTATACACGTCTTTTTTAGTATGAGTCTATAAATAAGTAAATACACACATTGTTTCGAAACGAATTCAATGTCACGTCAAAAAGTATTGGTCCTATTGTATTAGGTATAATAAAAATAAAAAATACAATTGAAAATCTCTAGATCGCCAGAGTTAGACGAAGAGCTTGTTTTCGAGCCTCTGTGGTTTCTAAGCTTACCCTAGTTCTTTTGTATAAAATGTAAGCAAAAGAAAATACGCTTGTAGTAGCTTTAACTTTTGCTCACTCTAGTGCTCAGGTGTAAATGTTGCATACATACATTTTAAGTTACTTTCATACGTTGTAAGTCTATTAAGGAAGCACCTACATTACATTGCACACCGCTGTGCCCGCAAACGATCGCCTCCCGTCGCTACTTATGGCACTATTACCATCCATCACCATTGCTATATGAGGGTAGGTGGATAGGCAAGTACTGGTGGTGGGGTACGACAGTGCCCGTGAGATTCACATGGAAAAAAAAACACGATAACTTTTTTTTTATGATTGACTGCGCTACAATCCTACAATGTTTTGTTTTATTCGGACAAACGCCTTCTAGTAGTAAATCATCTTTGTAAAAAGAAAAAAGGTAAAAAGCGAAAGAAATACTGATGGCTGCTGTAGATTCAAAGTAACCAACAGACAACAGTATAGTCTTCGTGGTTTGAAGTAGCTAGAGACTGATGAAGAGAGCAATGAAAAGAAGAACACAAGAGTTCATCGAACAAAATAATTATTGATGGAAAATGGATCGCAGTTGTAGACTATGAACGTTACCTTGAGTAACATATTTCTCAATTTTAGGTAGAGATATTAGGACCAGACCCGCTTCTTGACCAGCTTCTTCAGACCGATCATTCGGCTATTTTCCAAGTTAGGAAAAAGAAACCTTATATACCCATATAAGTAATTCAAAATCCCACTCGTGTGTCGTGTCACAAATCATCACGCTGTATCGGGAGCAGGGCCGGTAGGGTTGTCATGTAATCACTTTAGGTCGCTCTCCAGAGGTGTAATCTCGTTACGACCCCTGCCTCATTAGCCCCCCAACTAATCGAGTTCGGATTTCATTAGCGCTGCACCCCTAGCGATTGTTTGTTTGTATGCTTGCACTTCTTGCTATTGTCTTGTTTGAAAGCTTTCTGTAATTTGGTTTCGATAAGTTTCATTGATTTAATAATACTCTCTACCGTTTTTATATTAGTAATGAAGTATCTTATCATTTCAGAATCTTAACTTGCTGATCATGTTTGAAAGCTTTGAAATGTCTAAAGATATTCTGAGTGTTATCAGTTGTTGATTTACGGGTGTTTAAATACTATTTATCTATAAATGATAAACCTACACACATACCCACCTACTACTGAATATTCACCAAGTTGAATTCTTCCTCCATATTTGGAAACTGATCCATATCTCTTAAACGTGTCAACTGTTTATGCCTGGTCCGATTTCAATTCCGCTATTCGATTGGAACACTTATAAAAGAAATTGAAGTGCAAAAACATCAAAACTCCATCTTCGCACCCTTGCAGCATCCACTGTAGATACAAGGGGGGCACAAATTAGATTGTGCTCGGAAGTTTCCGCCTGACCGCCTCCCGCACTGACATTAGTTTTCATTTGTACTTTATTACATTATAGTTATCGAATTAACTTGCCAAGTGCATTCTTGGCAGCATTTTGTTTGTGTGTGGAGTGTTATCTATTGTTTGAGATTCCGTCGAGAGGATATTTTTCAAATGGTTTTTCTAGCGTTTTCAACTATTCGTGGTACATTCATAAGGACACACAGTTCCACCTATTACTTAACTAAATACTGCATCAGGGACATTAGGATTTTGAACAAATTCAACATCGAAGGCATTTGAAGTTCTTAGATGATTAAACTTTATAACGTTCAAGTTAAAATCATCTGAGATGTATAACTAACAAACAAACAAAAAAAAACCCAAAACTGACACGGAGATTAACATAGTGTTAAATTACCCCTTAATCATGACATCATTAGATTAGTCGTTACTTAGCGGCAAATGACTCCGGCATCCATTGTGAAACATCACCAGGGCAGCAGAATTGGCGAGGCAGGCCACGCGTCGCCACGCGCCGTCATCCGACACGCCCGCGAATATTCCTACGCACGGCTACACTGCTGATGCGTGAAATAAGATTCTGATGCCTTTCCGATTAATATTATGCATAGTTTGCTGGTCTGTCGGTTTGTCCCTATGAATTTATTGGCCAGGGAAAAAGGTTTGTTGAAAAAGGCGAGAACACTGAAGCAGAAAATAGTCCTGTGAAAAAGTGCGTCCGTTACTGGAAAATAATGGAATCCTTAAAAATTTTCTTTGGGGCTAATCATTAATCAATTAAATATTTTCCGTGGAGCTTTTATTCCAACTTTTAACTGCCCTTCAAGCGCAAATGGATTTTATTCAGCCACCAAAGCAGAACCTTTTAAACGCACCTTTTGCTATTTATTTTGTGAGTAGTATACGTTATGGGGGTGAAAGGTGAGGCTGGCTAATAAATCGTCGTTCCATGCATTACGTATTTTTTATACCTACGAAACGGTTGATCAAATCCACAATATCCTTCTCAGTAAAAAGGAAGGAACATTTGACAAACGTGTCTTGTGTCGTGTTAAAGTAATCTTTCTGCTTAACCTCTCCGGCTGAGCCACAAATTGTCATGTCGCTGAGATGCCGCTGAGCGTGCTCTAATCCCGCGGATTACTCAAACAGAACATGATTTAATAACCACAGCTGTCAACGCCCTAAACGGTACGAAACAAATAAAAGATTGCAGCTGTCTTCCCTAAAAAATGTGTTACATATTATACATTGATTTTATTTGTGAAGTTTATTTTAATCCATCTAGTTATAGGGTTTTATAAATAATGTGTTAATTACATAATCTAGGGGGTCATAATAATGTCATAGGATCTTGCAACTATTCATCGCACTTGTAAATCTTGCATCAGGTTTCAATATTAACACAGTGGTCAATGGGAACGTATCTACATTGTATTAACCTAATTAGATACATTGAAATAATTAAAAAAAAATATTAATATCACTGTTATCATCAGGACTAAAACTAATTTGTATGTAATGCTCATTTTAGTTTTAAATACGTCGTACTTTCGACAACGCATTTAAAAACATCAATTAGAGTAAATATTTAAGTAATGATTGTATAAGTGATGTATTAGAAGCGAGTGAAAGGGACGCACTCTTATTACAGAGCTACGTACGCAAGTGGGCGGGGCCTACGACGCCCTACGGCGAGTAGTGATGTCACATAAAATTTGTCGATGGATTTAACCGCCTCGTACGTCCACGGTTTTATCGACTGGTATCCAGATTAATGATAAAGGGCTGGTACTCTCGAACGTTAAAATCACAACGGGGCGCTTCTCTATAGCAGAAATTACCCGACGTCGCAAGTTTCTTTAATAGTACAAGATTTTAATTAGAACATAGACTGTAAATTATTTATGTATGGGGAGCTTTAATTTATATTCGGATGTCGTTTACTTAGATCTCAGCGGAGGTTCGTGCAGTATAGTCAATGTGGGAAACTATACGTGGCTCATTAATTATGTGTAGTTATGTGATGTTCCGTTTTGTTTGGTTTCATTAATTAGACTGTGTGTTTATACCTTATCTTTATATCTTTGCCTTTCCGCTGTTTACATAACTAGAAATTAAATAATTTAGGTAACTAGTAGATCAAGTTTTACATGTCCGGTTAAGTTTTTGTTAAATAAGTTTGTCAGATAATTATATATAACTTCGATCAATTTAATGTTTTCAAAGTAATTCATAAGTTGAAAAGACTTCAACGATATTTATTTATCATTTGTTATGTCACATAGATTCTGTTGAGCGTGCACCAATAATTGAATAAACTATATCAACAATATAATGGTACTAACATTGGCTTTCAGCAGTACAGTTGGTATACAGGCAGCAAACTTGCAACTAATTTTAAACAAAGTTTCGAGTGTTTAATTTTTTTAAGTACCAAAAGTTTAAAATTTGACTAAAATAACAATGAATGGCAATGTAACAGAAAGATATTATAATTGCCTGTAAACTATATAGTTAATTGTTCGACTGTACCTACTTCTTCTGTATCGTGTGTGCAGTAAGGTCTTACGACCCCACACACCCTAGTGTCAGAGTTTCTAAACCACCTCAAGGGCCTCTGACATGGTTTACCTACTTATGGTAATGTTTGCCTACACCAATTACAGGCAACTACTTATACATTACATTCACAAATATTTATTATCCAAAGCCATCTGAAAGATAGTCAAAGATTTTGCAATTAAAAAATCTGACCAGACAAATGAGCGCACGGTGACAGTGTAGGTATACCTCCGCCCACAGTGTGACCTGCGTCAAGCGGCGGCCACCAGAGCAGTTACTGTTCTACACAACACGGAGCACGCTCTACTCTCCCGGCGAGTAACTCGATACGTACCGTTAATGTCTTCCAAAACGTAATAAAATAAAACGCCACGATCTTCACATGATACTTTGACAATGATTTGAAGTGCGACCCGGTAAACTATAGACTTGTTTACTCTATAATATAATTATGTTACAAATTGTGATAGGTAATGCATACCTACTTGTGACTTTTTCAAGCAGCCTGTATTTAAAGGCGATTACGTTTAAAATGTAACAAAAAAAAATTAATGCGATATAAGCTTTACTTTGTCAACATCCGGTTAAGAAATTAGGAATTGACAAATCTATCAATTAAAAAAATATACAAGTAAATTATAATTTTGGTAAGAAATTAGAGTCATTAATTTTAGCAGACTTGATTATGCAAACTTATACAGTCACTGTAAGATCCCGGGACACAAGCCCAGACGTCTCCATTTATGGTCGAACAGTTCCATAAAATAGGGAGATTAAGATTTTGTGTGGTTTTAGGCTAAAAAAGGCTAAATATAAATGATTGGTGGCCGGTTGGCGCCGCGCGCATTACGTCGGGTCTGGTGCGCGCGTGCGCTCCGCTGCGTTGCACTAATCCGCTGCGCAGACGTATACACCGTGCACTTATAGTCAGAGGTACAAAAGATGAACAGTCAGCGAGATGAAGGACTGACACTATACAAGTTGAAAGAATTTAATAGATATAATTTTTCAACTTTTTGGTCATGAAGTGAATACGTCAATATCAATACGATAGCTTTCTACCAGTTTGCTAAGGATATTGACGGCTTTAATTACATAATACATAAACTGACGTCTTTTTCCCATGGGGGTAGGCAGAAACTACAGAACGCCACCTGCTACGATCCTTACATACTCCTTTCACCTCATCTACGTTCATACATCTCGTCATACAAGCACGCCGGTTACTAGTACTCCGCACCTGACCTTTCTGAAGGACCTCACCAATAAGGTCAGTGTAGGTCTTCTTAGGGCGACCCCTCGCTGCTTTAATTACTAAAGCATTTAAAATTAATAAACCACATTAACTTCCATTGCAATCTCCTTAACAAGCAGGTTAGGAACACCTTAGCGCAGATTATGAAGACCGCTTATGTCGATATCTAAAATATATTCCGCTATTGGTTTATGACTTGTTCATAGAGCGTCTGATATCTTGATTACAGGCCGCTTTGTCTGAGCCGACCTTTGTCACCGTCACTTATCGACTCGACTATCCAGAGCTACGGGCCAGCGAACAACACTATTATGCTAAAGTGCACATTTTATTACGAATGGGTGAATTTCATCATTTGAGACACTCATCTCGCTCATGTGTTCCTGGTATCGTGTTTCATATTTGACTGCGCTTACTATGATGGCGTGTGGTCTCCGGTTTTGATAGGCCACCTCTGGCACATGCTTGGGATAGTCGTACTATCGGATAATGAATACTGAACTGTTATGCTGCGATTGCCATTGTTGCTTCTGTCCTTTAAAATAAAAGCCTTATTTAAATAATCTAAATCATAATATTATAAACTATAAAGCATACCCATAATACACAATTAACTATAAGTACTACTATACTGCTGAGGAGTGTTTGTTTTTTGAACGCGCTATTTTCCATAACTCCTGCTCCGATTCTGAAAATTCGTTAATTGAAGGCTACATTATATTTTATTATTAAAAAAGATAGGGATCCGTAAGAAAATCCACGCCGACAAAGTCGCAGGCAAAATCTAGTACTTAATTACACCGTTTTCCATACACTTTATGGCCATAAAGTAAGTGGATCATAAAAGTTATATCCAGTTCGTATCAACACGCAGTATACTTCACCTACACTCACTACTTGCGCTGTATACACTAATCAAACATGTTGGAATCGCAAAGCAACGCGTTGCAACAACTTATCAAGTGTACGATAGTAATCGAACACCAATCGTGACTGACTTCTAGTTTACAAACACTGCTTTATGCGCGTGAGCAGCCCTTCGAGAATTATCACGAACAGGAAATTTGTTTATCCTTATCTAAGACAACAATCTTGGTACCAGTCGTTTCCAAAACTAAAATTATATTTTATTTTGCAGGTTTTGTTTTGTTAAAGAGATATAAAAGATTTATAATTATTTATAAGCAATCAAAATGTCACATACCTAGATAAACTCTAAAAACAGCACAATATGTTCTATAATCCTTTGAGCAGAAATGTGCTATCCATTCGAATTGTGGCTATGCGCGCGCGCTCCATGCAGCGCCGCCTTTTTACAGCGCGAGCGCAAAAAGTGGCCATTACTCGACACTACAATCACACGCCCTTTTAGGGCTTGCACAAAGCGACGCCGCTGCAGCCTTCCGAGTACGCCAAATCCAAGGGAAATGTTTGGTGCCACTGTTAGCGGATAGGGATGTAAGAAAAGAAAAGAGTAACTATTTATTTGCAATAAATGTAAGGTATCAAAAAATGGTATTATAGACGTTTACGTTACGTTGCGTTTACTCCTTGTATTTAATATTTTAGGGTGTATTTATCTTTATTTGAAGTTCGCCCTTTTAGTGCCCGCCATTTTAGGGTTCGTCATTGTCCTCTTGCCCTTATCCTTATTTATTTGCAATCAATTTAGCATGTTTTTTCTTCTGTACAGTCTCTAATAAGCATCATGTCAGTATTCACGTCATCCATACTTACAGCAACCACGTATCAACACCGTTTATCCCTTCTTTAGTGTTTTTAGTAAACTAACGTAAACTCAGCACCGCTCTCCCCTCACACTGACACCACACCTCACCACGGTCCAGTTACCTCAAGACTTGAAATTTAAAAAGCTCTCAGAAACAAAGCGCGCTCTCGACGGCCCTTTGAATCCAAATCCCTTCTTAAATCTCTATTCAGTATTGTTGGTCTTTCAGCAATGCCGTTTTTGGTACATTTTTTGTATAGATAAACGTCGGTAATGCAATATGGCATTGTTGCTTTATCGAGATGAGATCGAGTGTCGGATCATCTGGTCTCTTGTTTGCAATGTTTTTATTGTTTGTCTAGTTTTGATGATGACACCTGGATAAGATGTCATGCTGTTGCGTGTTTCGTAGTTTTATAACCAAGCTTTTCCGCTACATCGGATTAAACGCTTCTAATATAATTTAATTTTGTCTTCCCAATCATTTATGCCTTACGTTAAATGCCTGAATTTGTTTAATATAAATTAATTATCCTTATAGCAAATATACTACGCCAATAAAACCTCTTGAAACAAATAAACTAGAATACTCTTAAGTACTTAAATAATAATTTACCTGCTCTATTAAACATTCAAGCATTCTATAGCCCTCACAAGTTATACAAGTACCTACGTTAGTTTTCTGAACGACCGCTAAGCGCCTCCGCGCCGTTGTGCTTTTGTCCGCGTTTGTCATAATCCCCTAAATGTCCCCTGACATTGTGTTGACAACCATTGTGCGTTGCGCCTGCGACGCGATCCTATCGCCCCGCATAATGATCTACAATCCTTTTATAAATCCCACTTTAAGTGATCGTAATAAATGTAATGGGCGGACTTTTTGTGGATATGAGTTGCACAATAAATGTATTATTATTCAAAAGTTTTATTGAGAATTTATTCTTGGAATTCAAAAATGCATATATCCAATTCCTAAACTGTTGCAAAAATCTCTTCATATTGCAAAGGTATAATATTTAAATATCAAAAACCTATTTGCCAAAACACGATTATATCATGAGGCAGCCCACAACCAACGGCGTCTAAATCAATTACTCTGACATTTCATTCACTTAAACCAACAACAAAACGTCAAAAAGAATGATGATGCATATTTGGTTATACGGCCGCGATAATTACGAGTTTTTGTTCGATCGATCGATACCACTAATTTAATAACCTATTCCTTAACAACGGAGTCGACGACACCCGAGAGCACGGACATAAAAATGTCGGGTCGTGTCCAATCAATCTTGGTTCTATACCTGGACCCAGAGATCGGATCGAACAGATAACCCTTCTTCAATGCGTAATACCATTAAAACAACGGTGACAATCCAACCAAAAAATAATTTTCAACAGCTCTTTATGTCGATAAAAGTGATATCGGCCATGACACTACTCCCATCTCTAATCCGTCCGCGCACGGTCAGTTTTCCATCGACAAAAAAGGTTTTATATTCGATGATTAAAAATGTGAGATGATGATCATTGCGAGGGATCCCACTGCGAAGGTTTGTTTAACCTCTTTGTTTTTCTGAATTCCTGGTCGTGGGTCCGTTTTAATTAATGCCCGTCACGTATTTTTTTCGATGTTGGTTTTTCAACTGATTTTTTGTTTGTTTTGTCTTTATTTTATTTTATCTCCGGTTTTTGAAATATGTCCGTGGGTCCGTGGTGTGTGATGCGATATCTCGGATGTCGCCCTATTGTTTTCATTTGATATATTTATGCGTTGTGTTCTCGGGAGTGGTGTTTCCAATGTATTTTTTTGATCGTGGAAGCGGTGAGTGGCCGGTGACGCGGTATCATGGATCATCGATTGTTCTGAATCACCGACTGTTGACATTATTTATGTGTGTGACTCGGGGACGTCTAGGAGAGTGACAGCTACCTCTCTTGCTCGTGTAGTTTGTATGGATATTAACTCAGTCGGGGAACTTTAAGTTGTCCCAATAATTTTATTTGACTTTACAGCGGTGATTGTTAGACAACGATTATGAACTAAACCTGCGAGATTTATGATATCTAGCGTTGTATTGAGAAAGATCTATAACAATATCTGGAGCGAAGTCATTTCTCATCTTATATATCAATGTTTGTTATTGATGATTGTTTGTTATATTTCAAGTTTAATAATCAGACCAATCATAAATTTCCAACATTTGATTATATTATTGATACCTCTACACAACCCAACCAGTCGTTAAAGTTTAACTTAATTGACATCAATTAAAGATTCAATGTTAGGAAGATAACACCGGAATACTCACACATTTGAATGCAGCCTCCTTCAAGTCATAAAACTGTGTGTTTATAGTATCTCGTGTAGATAACTAGCTACAATTAATGTAATCGTGTTATTTATTAGACGTGTTTGAATTAGCTTGTTAGGTACCAGGGTAACAGAGGCAGGAGATAGTGGAATGTTTTACATGGTTACGCGATGTTTATCGACTTCAAGAAACGACATTGTTCGCGTTAAACCTGCTACTAAAATAAGTATTTTATTGATGTTCTATGTTTTGTACTCCCCTGGTTGCTACAACATGAACATTCGGCAGTTATTTCCGGGCACAGCAGGCCTTTCACACAGTGATATACTCCTAACTACTCCTAAGGCAGTAATTGCGATTTTCGAAATCTGAAAGTATCACTTAATCGAAAATAGAACCCAAGACCTCAGCAGAATTGCGCAATAGCTACAGTTTTTACAGTCCTTTATGTCAATAATGTCATTACTTTTGAACATCTGAATTTTGTAAGGTTGTTAATTATTGGGTTGCAAATGGTACAATACATGTAGACACCTAGGTTAGGCCAATGTGATTAGGTTGGTTCCAAAAATAATATTGTTAAAACAATAATATCTCAAAGAAGATCACGAACGCTACAAAAATACATCCCAAAAAAATTCGCCATTCCCATACTTAAATTCCTCGTATTTTTCCCAACGGACCGTGTGTAACCTATCTATTTGTATCTTTACAGGTAAGTGTTGATGTAACTTGAGAGTTTCTTCACTGCCAGACGTACAGACATACATACAGATACAGACTCAGTAAGATGATCGCTGATAATAATGTATGGTATGTTTGTATGGAACAAAGATGGGCGATAACGCTGACGGGAGGTAAGTGATATTTCTTTTTATGAGTCGAGTTTGGGTGAGGTGATGCTTGTGTGAAAACCGAATGGTTTTTTTTTTTTAACTACTGCGGTTTAGGAAATTAGTAGTAGTTCATATGACCATATAAGTAAAATTTTATTGACATTGTTATAAAATACATGGGACTAAAACATAACTGGCGAAATGTGGGTGTACTAATGGGTACACCTCTGCCTAACCCTTTGGGGATTACAGGCGTGATGTTATGTTATGTTATGTTGTTAAAAAATATTCAGATGCGACGGAAAAACATGATTACGCGGAAAATTAAAATGTTTTCTAGAGTAATTATGGCCATTTTATTATATCGAAAAAACAAAGAAAAGAATTAGGCGCCCAAGTAAAAAAAAAACTTTCAATATTTGAGCATAGTGTCCAGTTTGCTTTAATTCACCTGGGACGTGTTACACAAGACATATTTGCAAGCACGTCGCTAGGGTTGCCGCTCTTAACATATTGTAATGTATGTGTACAAATGTATCTATTTGTCCGTGCGCTCGTGTTACGAGTCTCGCGAGACCCGGGAATTACCCGGGATGCTGCCCCCCGGGATAAGTAATGTACCCGTGAGCATTGATGTACCCGCTGTGTATCTTTGTTCATAAAGTAGGACACTTCCACTGAATAGGAAAACTAGGTTTTATTTTGGACTTCAATTTATTGATTTAGAATTTTGTTCTTCTAATTAAATTCAAATAAACATAAACATAACATCACGCCTGTAATCTCCGAAGGGTTAGGCAGAGGTGTACCCATTAGTACACCCACATTTCGCGAGTTATGTTTAAGTCCCATGTAATAGAGCGCGAGCCTATTGCCATCAGCCAGACGCCGAGGCTGCTACTGAGAAATTCCTGATGGAAAAACCCAATAATACTTTGCCTGACCTGGGAATCGCACCCAAGACCTCATGCTCAGCAGTCGTGCTTTGTGACCAGTTGACCACTAGACCAACGAAGCAGTCACTTTTCAAATAGTCAGAAACTATTCAAGATTTAGTACCTACCTATATTTTTACCCTACAGATTGATATACTTTCGCAAGAAAAAAATGCGCAAATATGGATTAAAAATTACTTAACTAATATTCTCCTGGTATGTCGTTTCCCATGCACATAATAACCACCATATTGATAATCAAAAACTTGCATATCTAACATGTGCGCTTCTGTCCGCGCAAATCCCAATCTCTGCCCGACAGGGGCCGCTGATCTGGAAAATTGAAACAAGGGAGATGTGCAATAAACCAACTAAATAATGCATACACTTACACCTTTATTTCATTGTCCAGAGGGTTGAAAATTATCTGTTTATGTAACATAGTCGCAGGGCTGGCACGTCCCATGCGATTTTAAGGATTTAAGAGAATTATTAGGAAATAATTCGACCGGTGTTTTGTATTTATGTTTGTTGTTTGATGGGGTATTGCAGTCCAAGTATTGTCGATTAGGTATGATTTAGATGTTTAGTAACCAAAGTGTCAGATTCTATGAATATTTTTTTTGTTGCAAACTATTAGGTACAAACTAAAAATGTATTACTAAATATCGGAGAGCGTTATGGAATTATAATTTTAATATTCATATATAACAAAACCATTTTTTTTAATCTTTGCAAGTTTCAAAAAGCACTGAAAAACTTTCCAATTTTCCCTTTGATAATAAATCACACCGAATTTTTTCCACCCTCCAGTCCCTTAAGGGCAGAGAAAATCGCAACACGATCGTCATTTGAAAAATAATGATGTCATCAAACACTAATCCGAAAGCTTTCATGTGGATTACATGTAAACCAGCCTACGTTTGCATTCGAAAATCTATCGTTCGACCCATTTTCAACTTTATTACATTCCAAAACCACGTCCTTTTTATTCGCCGATGGAAATTTTGCCAATGTACTTAAATCTCCTGCTTTATAAAATTGCAATTGTCTTTTCGAATTTAAAGCATTTTAGACCTTACCTTCTCGATATTCGGTTTAAATCAGAATACCATTCCCGCTTTTCTATCTTAAATGAAAAGTTGTAAATTCTTTTCTATGCCTTCAGAAACTAAGTGCAAATTCGCATGCTGAATAAATAAGGATGGCAACACACAGTGGTGTCCCGTGCACTGGTGCGTCATTTCGATACATTAAGCAAGTGATTTATACGCGGGAAACGGCGAAGTCAAAACATACAGGGTGAGCGCGCTCGGTGTGCAACCCGCCTGCTTTGTAGGGTTATCAAGATGCGCATTTTTATTCGCTTTTTTTACTTATGACTTTCATGAGCAATTGTAAAGATATACTGTACAAATGCTAGTAATTACAATTATTCACACCTTAACATTGATTGTGCTACAGATAAAATTATGTAGTGGTTATAACTTTACTGTGCTATTCTGTTTTATAGAAGATTTCTAGGTTTTTTTCAGAAGTTAATGTTAGAAAAGCAGTGCCTAAGTGTAGATAAACATGAATAATTTAACAAATCGTGTTAAAAAGTTTACGTTTGTTAAATTAGATTTCTACTCATTTTTGTTTTTGTTTAACCTTAATATTTATTGGAATACCTAATAGACAGGTTGGTTATTTACAATTTTTATACGGATTGTCATTTCTGGACAGCCCTACAGTTCTTATTTGGGAAAGATGCATGGGAGATCAGAAGCGCGTCCCCCTGGGATGTAGATCTCATCTCGAGGGCTCTCCACGTTGCCGTAAGCGGATGTAGGTTTTTGCATCAGCTTCCTAATAAAAAAATATTATCTACGGTACAGGTGTGTAACGGCACTGTGCGTAGATCAAGTGGCTAAGGAACATATTAGGTAAAAAGTGGTGTGCTCTGTTTGAATATTTCTACATCCAGGGAAATACTGAATAAATAGTTAGATAATATTCTAGACAGAAATAACGGAAGTTTCGTTAATATTTCTTTGTATTTTCTTTATTACGAAAACATTGACCTATTTGTGATGTAACACCTTTTTATGTCAATAAAACTTTTATTATTATTTTATTATTGAAGAGGTAATTTAACATATGCAATGCTTGGCTTAATGCTAGTCCTGCTCCACTCGGGCTCACTAATTAGTTTTTTTTTTTTTTTTTTTTTTTTTAAGATAATGATGTTTCTTACCCCCTTTTTATTGACCTGAATAACTTGTTTCGTTATCAATACTATTACTTTTTCTTTTTTACATACCACAGTTCATCTAACGATAAAGTACGCTGAAGTGTTAGTGTTGTACAATTTAATATCATTTATTTCAATTCTGTAAATGTGAGTACCTTGGAGCTTTTTGTTTATTAAGTTACTATGTGCTTTGGCTTAATGAGCATGGCAGTTGAGAGCTTGTCATGCTCACTCAAATGTCTCGCTGATGGTGGCGCGTGTGTTGGATCATTTGGCTCCCTCCATAATGGTTGAGCTAGGTGGTGCTGATCCATGCGTCATGCTCGTGAACGGGTGCTGTCAGTTGGGATTGGTCATCTCTTAACTGCTATAGCTTACATCTTTAATTTATATTTAACTTCAGTTTTATATTCACCTTCATTGTGTTCACATGTAGAATCAACAAGAATAATGTAACCAGGATTTTGTAAAAACCTAATTTAAAAGAGTGCCGTGGAGTTTCTTGCTCGTTCTTCTCCATAGAGGCCTACCTCCGTTTTGGAACGAGCAACTAGCTTCAATTTTCGGACTAACGGACAGACTCCTTGACAATTCAAAAGTGCCTGTAATCGGTCTAATTGAAATAAATGTTTTTGACTTTGACTTTGACTTTGACATATTTGAAAAATATTTCACCTGTTTTGCAAAAATCCTAATGATAATTTCTAAAATGATTCTATCGTCTATTGAAATAACAAAATGTATAGAAGACCATTCTGTTATTACAAGCCGAAAACCAAATGATTCCTGTCACTGGCCGCCAATCTATCATAATTTAAATGCTCGGGGGTCGTTTTGCAAGTAAATGTGTTTTACTACGAAGGGGGAAGGGTTAATTCACGAGAGTAATTTTATTGCGACGCAGCAAAGGGTTAAGTGAGGTGAACACTGAATCATGTTTTATGCTTTTTAATTTGTTTTCGGGAAATAATTTGGGGGTTGCAAAGTGCTCTGTGTGTAGAAGCAACCCTTCTGCTTTGTACTTTGATGAAGTTAGGGCGGGAGTACTAGGAGTCCATAAACATATTGTAGGTATGTTAGAAAGTATGGATTAGAAATTACTGCATCGATTTTTTTATATTTAAATTCGATTTACCCGTAAAAAAATAGGCTTGTTTTATTTATTAAATTTACATACGACATTTATTTCTATATTCCTACTCGATTATTGTCTTTGCAACCATACTAAAGATGTTGTTGTTATTAATGTCATTAATGAACAATATAATGGAGCAGGTTTCACTTCATAAAAAATTGATTAACTTAGATATATCAACAAACTGTATCATACCCGGAGGGCTTTAAAAATATCGTCCCTCTAATGAGTCGCTGGCTATTAAGCAATTACCTCCCAAGTGTAGCACCTGGCTCCTCCGGTACACTGCCTCTGTTCTATTAATACGTAAACGCTTAAAGATGCTCGCTTAATGTGCTCCTTCCATTAGGCGACGTTGTAAATTATATCCACTTTAGATCTATGAGTTCCTGGTACTTTCGCCACTGCTGTAAATGAGACGTATTCATGGGATTTGTGTCAAACACCGGCTAATAGTGTGCAGTGTGGATGAGTTATGTCTTCCGATTGATACATTTCATACCAGCATACTGCTCTATCTTGTGTAGAGAGATGATAATTGTCCATCAAAACCTCTTCACAGCCAGCCGCAAAACCGCGTCTCGATGTATTAAAAAAACAAATGATTCTAAAATATTCAAATTCAATCTAAACAATCGTATTTCACGCTGCTAACCGCTGCCGCTGTGACGACTAAAAAAAACCCTAAAATGCTCTCAGATATTAAATTCAATACAGTGCTACTATTTTCGTTCAACCATGAATTGAATTTTTTATGGGACGCGCGTGGGTCTCTGTCATTTGTTTTCATTACGCTTCACCCCTCAAGAAAAAAGTTTGTATGCCTGCGCTACCGACCATCACAATAATTTTTGCCGTCCGTATGTATGCTGGATCTTGATTTAAATGTTATTATTATGCGGACGGAACTGGTGACATTAATAGCGCTAACGATTTGAGATATTAGCTAATAATCTTTATCTTTATTTTCCGAATGGAATTTGCTATGCTTAGGATATTACTCGCCTCTTATTTTATGCATGACTGAGTCTCATTTCTTTTACATTTTATTAGGGATGATTGAAAATAATTCATGTTTAAAATATGAATTATCATTATCTGTCATGCTTTTTCCCACTATGATGGAATTAGCGTTAACTGGATACAGCATTATACCAGTATTTAACATGAAGTGACTGCCAATCTGACCTGTTCTTAACTATCTTATACCTAATTCTGAATGCACCTGTCAATTTAGTAATAGCAGTTTAGTCTATAAATGCTCATAACGATACACAAGTGCAATTTATTTTCAACCTTCAGCACATCTATAGGAGGGAATTGTGAAAAAGTAAACAGTGGCTGTTTGTTATACTTTTTCCTAATTCTTTTTTTAATTGTCCTACTAACAGAGTACAATAAATTTACCATAAACCAATGGATGTGGAAAGAACACTCCACGGTCTTATTCCTATCACAATTATAAGAAGAATTTGTAAAATAAAGTAAACATGTGAAGGAATCCCAAGTTTATGATAGAACCAGAACAATAAATAGTTAGATGGCTGGTGATTATCACCGCTAATGACTACAGTCGCGCCCAATTCATAACAACCGTATATTTCGCTCATTCTCAAAGAAATAATAACAAAAACTAAATGATAAAACTGTTTCTGGAGCTTATTATGAGTTTACGTTTTCACTTTTGTCAAAATATTAAACAATAGATACCCTATGAATATAATGAATACTTCAGGCCGCTTCATTATATTATAAGGATACTTAACATCTGGATTTATAGCTGTTATCATAATCAACTATAACTCTTACAATATACGTGTATAAACCAGCATTGATCTCATTTTCCAGTAAGTTGTCTAGACACACTCTTTATAAACAAAACAAATGAAGCGACATCGCAACACGTATGTGACCGCCGAAATGAATTCGCAGAAACAGAACGTCGTATTAGGGGCTTTTATCAACATTTATTGAGGGCGATAATTAAAAAACTTCACGGGACAGTCTCGTATAAACAAAATGTCAAGATTTACGACGTAAGATTAGATAGGAAACGAATAAAAATATAATATTTGTGTTTAGAGAGAAACGGTGGAATGGAACCCCCGTAGCATGGCGCCTGCCCCATGCCGCGCGGGCTGCCCGCACTCTCCCGTGCTCGGCCGCGCGCTGCTCACTTGTAATGCTCTCTGTTAGATCATGTTTCTATGATATTACTCACTCCCACAATGCTGTGAACATTGTTACATTTATAACGGAGCGCTTTACGTTGAATACATAATGATCTTTATAGTAATTGACACAATCCCTCCAGCGAAGACATGTTTTTTCAAATAAAAATACATCACTTTGGTAATTTTCATTTGTAACGTTTTGTAGCCTACCTTGACCTACAGAGTAATATAGTGTTCATTCACACATTTATCTTCTACTTAACCTACAAGATTTTATTACTAGATAAGTTGGACAACCTAACTTTTCAGAAAAGGTTATTATTCAATTTATTCTAGCGACGTATCATTAAAAATTTATACATAATCATACTTACATTTGTACATATTACACTTGCGTTTGTTACCAAAAATAAAGCTTCGAAACAGATTAGTGTTCTACTAATATCGAATACCAATGTATAGAAAATAGAGCCAAAGTTTTATTCCTCCGTGTATCGCTATACATCTTATACCCGGAGATCATAAACCAATTAGGGATAAAACACGCCTTACCGCCAGCTAACACACGAGCAAGTCAATACTAATTGCATTATATACTCATCGGTGCTGGCACTGGCATCTGGACAGTATTGGCATGTTTACCGAGCCGAAGGCCGGCCATGACTCAACGACATCTAATGTTGCAGCATTGATTAATAAGTACCATTTCAAAAACAAGGTAAATGGTTATAGAGATAAATATTGCACCTATCATCGTGTCTTCTTTGTTTTAAGATGTGTCGTCATAATTAATGGTATCTTTATCTTCCTGGATTCCTAGTAGATGACGCGTCCACGTAAATGACAATACTTGTTTAGAAAAGTTGAGAAACAGAAAAAGTAAAGCTTATCTTTGTTTTCGCAATTCTGAAAAGTGTTGTTTGTTTAGTTTTAGTCATATAGCAGGTACTTAGTTACTTTTCTTCGAAAGTAAAGAAATATAATAAAGGAAATAATTATAGGAGAAACATAAGTAAGTAATAGTACAATAGTAATATGTAGATCTTTAATGTTTTGTCAGTCAAAGCGTTTGTAGTTTCCTACGACTTCATAGTTTACCTAATGCTTCATTCACAAGCTCTAATTAAAACTAGAACTTCTGGAAAAGTGCCTTTTATTGTAACTACAATCACATTCAGATTTGAAAACCCATCCAAAAGAAACTTCTTCCAAAAAGTTCAGAGCTGTTAACATTTTCCCATATTCAGTTAAACGAATTTCTAAGTCGTGATTTGACACCAATGAAACTGATTAATTAATCAAAGATATCAAGCGTTATTTTATAGGTTTCTTCCTCATTCATCACCCGTTTAATTAAGCAGACGATCGTCACTTGTTATCGGAGCTAATAAATCCAACATAAATGCAGTCCACTACTGCTCATTACGCCTACACACTGCTGGTAGCCTGGTAACACTAACAGTACATGACAGATGGCACAACAATCTTAGAAACACGTTGCTAGCGTGCAGTGTGCTGATAAAACATACATTAGTCTCGAAATATATTTTTTAATTGGGACTTAAACATAACGCCCGGAACGTTTGTGAAACTACTATAGCTACTCCTCTGCATCACCTTACGCGGTCGTCAGGCGTGATGGTGTGTTAATTTTTCAATTTTTAATTGCTCATTAGTATTGTTTGGCCATGGTTCGAACCAGACATCTTAGTAGGAACAACATAGAATATTGTCTTGCCGTGAACCTATGAATAAGACATGTATTTCTTTAGGTCGGCAGAAATCTTGATACTTAGTTAACAAACGTTTCTGTCACTTTTAATATTGACTGAATTCTATAGAATTTGCAAATAATTTGTTATTAAATGCTTAATTTCTGCACCTTTTGACCTACAGGTAAAATTTGTTGTAGGTATGTATAAAATATGCTGTCTAAGACGCTGAAGTGCTAGATAAAATGTACCCAATTATAGTTAAACACAAATCAAATAAACTATGCTAAACGAACTATACTTAATTTGTTATAAAAAATCTAAGTTTTAACATTCCTAAAAAATCTATCTGTCCGTACATGAGCATTTTATTTAAACACAAAAAGACGCAAATTAAAGAATAGTGTTCACTGTCGAACTTATAACCGATTACAAAATTGATAAAGGATGTGCAACTCATCTAATCGTAAATTCGAAGTCGATATCGATGCGATGATTTTCTAAAAGCCCTCGACATGTGTGAAAAGTTTGAATGTAATCAGGTGTTACACGACTAGGAAATGGAGAAAGATTAGAAAAGCAATAATTTAGCGGTTGCGGTTAACAAAAATGTGGCTCGCAGTTATTCTGCATCGTGTCGCTGACAGGATGGATACTGAATTTATTACTTTGCTAACACCTAATAAATGACAAAATAAATATATTCTTACGTAAGGTTTCTGTAATGGTTGATTATTATATTATTTACGTTTCACTGCGTCATTGACCATATTGTAAATCCCATACATATGGTTCTACTAAAAAGAAAATCAAATCATAAAAACAGCAATCAAAAAACAATAAAACCCTTAGGTACGCACTTTAAGCTCATAAAAATATTCACTCGTATAACTTTAATGAACAATTAAACGATAAGGAGGCGATTTTTCGCTGTTCTGAACTAAGGTTAACGTCTTGAAGTTGCCATTTTGTTAATAATTCTTATCTTAACACTTGGATCGGTGATAAAATAGCCATGTTCTTTAAACGACTGTTTTAATTCCAAGTAAATAAGCTTGAGATAGACATTTGTTATTTTTTTCCATAGGAATATGAATTTAGAATTAGGCGTCACGTGTGCCTAAAATATTAGGTATGGTGTATGTTTAAGTGGCGTCTGGCTGTAGTAGCTATGGAGAGGCCAATTTATTATGAATTCCAATAAATTACGATTTTCTATTTGATTCACATTAGTTCCTGTTTTGGGAATGGGTGTGTACTGTAACTGAATACATTACAAAATATTATGGATCAGCTTTTCATAAATTTTCTCAAGCTCTCTAACTGTAGGTATGGCGGGGGATCCAGTTCCTTAGGAAGATTGACCACTGGCAATATCAATAACTGAATAGAGCATATTATAACGTGTTTTAAAGATGTTCATAAACACCAGGATCACCGTTTTACTAAAAACGCGAACCGCCAAATGTTACCGAACCCTTATACCTATTATGTTAACCTAATTATAAGGTAACCACTATAACAACGATTGATAAACTATACTTATTGATCATTTTCGAGTTAGTTTCAACGCCACATAAGATTTTTGCTCAGCTTTGATTGTCTTAAACAGTTATCTAACATCAGACCGGCAACATTTTGCCTTATCCAATCTTTTATCTATGAATTAACAAAGCTACGATTAAAATACAAAATGCTACGTTAATTTCTGACTGATCATCAATTTTTATCAGGTGTTGGAAATACAAAAACTGTTAAAAGAAAACCCGTAATACACAGTATTGTACTTATGTACATTTTTAACGCATTTGTGCAAGTAATGCATATGTATGCGCGTGCGCAGTCATCCGTCGATAATGCGTAATTAATCAGCTCAAGCGCTTGTCTCGTTCAATAACTGCGTATGTACGAGTTTATGTGCAATAAGTGATTGTAATTTAAATTGCAATTATTTTTTAGATCAAAATAATACTCGATTATTAACATGAGAATTGGGACTCGGAGAGGCTTAAATTGACCATTGTTTGTTGAAAGGTGAATAATAACGATGTTGCAGCCCAAACTTTGATGTTTTTTGATAAATATCTTCACAAATATGTGAATATGCAATTATTATGTAGCCAGTTTAGTTATAACATTACAATTACTTTTTTTTGTGCAACGTTTACAGTAGGAAACTTGTATTTACAATTAACATCAGACATTTATTCATATTAGGAAGGTGTTAAATGACATAACAGTACTTTAGCTCCATTTTCAAAACGTTGCGCGTGCGCGTAAAGCATAGCCGCCTCATTTTAATGCCTGTCGCTTGTAAGCTCTTTAATTTTAATACTTTGTAACTCTTCTCACATAGCCCTTTGCTACCACCGCAGCAACCGCCAAAGGGAGCGTTGCATCCAGAATACATGAATTATTCTGTCAGTGCATCGTCATAATAGAGGTCACACGTTTCAGGACGCCACTGTCGTACTCTTTTAGTAAATAATTACGCCGGAAGCCGCCCATAACGGGCCGCACTTAATATAAATCATCCACTTAACACTTTTTTTTAAACTGAAGAAAACGCAGCGACAATATCATCTAAATATACCAGGAACGCATAAAAAGTTTAGAGTTTATTTTGGTGTACGGCGATGAGAAAGTATGCGGCACGTCGTGAGCTACGAGCGGTGTCCCAGCAGTGGAAGGTGCCCGTCCATCATAGCTTCCCCCGTCTCTTTCGCGCTTAGGCACACTCTAACTCTCTCTTTCTTGCCAGCCATGCGTGAATAGCTTGAAACAATCACGTTTATTTTTGAAATTCGAACCTTATTTGAATAGTGACGGTCATGGCAGTACGTATTTTTGACTAGCCTTTTGCAATAATTTTATTCGTTCTTTTAAATCGAAAATAACAAGAATTATTTCCATGTGATCGTACTTCTTATAGAAATAAGTAATATCATAAGATTGGACTTAAAAGACCAGTTCACTTTAGCGAAATTCAAAAAGTTGTCCCTTCGATAAAAACTGCATCGAGCGAGCGGGACGAGATAGCATTTATTTTTACCTTAATTTCTGCCTATTTTTGTTTCGATATTGAAAAATGTCGTCGGAGCATCAGTGACGGCCTGCGACTGCTTTTTTTACATATTTTTTTCATCAAATGACACAGAAAAGCTTTTTGTGTGACGTGCGTTATCGTGCGGGACACAAAAAGTTTGCGAGCGGCTTACAACCTCGACTTTGTATTCAAATTACCGAATGCTTCGCTAAAATATATAAATAACGTCTGGAGTTTGTTTTGATATCGGATTTTTAGGATATTTATGTTATAATTAGGTAGGTAGGTATCTAAAAGTAGCCTATGTTGTTTGTAAAATAAGTTCCGAGATACTTATAAATAATTATGTGACTAAACTTCAGCGAACTAAATTTATATGAAGTAGGTAATGTTTTGAGTTTTCCCACCTACTGACATTAACAAATTGCTAACGACAGCCGTTTAGACACACGTTAAAAATATTTCTCGAGCACTTTTCAAACATATTAAGTACCCAGAGTCCCAGACCTATATATTTACCAGTAATTTTTAAACTTTTATTTTATAATCATTTATAGGCTCTTGATGAAATTAACTAGTCACCTGTATACGTAAAGCATAATACTGTCACACACCAAGAGGATTGGTCCGAGGTGGCGCAAGAAAAAAATACTTGAAAAGACTCAGGAAAACATACAAAAGGGTTTTTATATGCACAGTAGGTAATTACGATAACAGACATAATTGAATACAACATTTATCACCGTATTTACATAAAACATTGCATATGTTATTAATTCAATAAATAAAACATCACATTATGGCATCCTGTGCGAAATGAACATCGGAAAACTATTATCGTAACGAATACACACAGTATTAAAAGGACATAACTCTGATGTACTAGCACTTAACCTTTTTAGTAAACAGTTGATTCAGATAATTGTAAAACTACGACGCTTTTATATAAATTGGTCCTTGGGTACGAAATAATGTTAATGTGTTTTCATCTGGTCACATAACTTAACACACTTATGTACCGAAAAAAGCCTTATCGTGCCACGCACTGATGTATATTAAAATGTAACTAGATGGTCTGTTCTCAATGCCTGTCTCAAGAAACCACTTGACCGTAATCTACAGTCAGGGTAGGTGTAGACAATGAATATGAAGTGACAATTTCCTATAGTTCCTTCCCAACTTAACTGAAAAAGCCATAAAAATCGTTCTATATCGGCCCATCCTGTATAATCTCCGTCGATACATAAACGTCAGTCCGATTCATCACGCAAGTCGCTGATGTATGTCTAACAAGTAATAACATATTTGTATTGTGTATCACATGCTTGGCTTGCGGGTCTTTATAGAAACTAAATATTATTCTCTAATAATAACAGACCGTAATAATATCTTGAAAGAGAACCGTTTTTGTACAAAGTTCTATATTTTACGCACCAACGAATTGTGTGGGGCTCTACTGAAAGCGATTGCAATTACATAGTTCTGTTCAATTTGGTCCTTGAAGATCGGCACAAGTAGTGAAATAACGCAGGAAGGGAAGAGGTGAGAGGTGAGGGTAAGGAGTAGGTTTGTGCACATTATGATCCACCACTTTTCTGTACAGCTAGTCTGATCTCCAGAACAGGTATGAATCCGTAGCACAGATCTCAATTGTATGTGAAGGCAGACTAAATACAATTTCAATACAACTTGATCAAACGATTTCCATTCTTTCCAAGATCTGTGTACGATTCCCTATTAATGACCTGAAAAGGACAAGGGCAGTTCTGTAAAGGAGGACCAGAAACATAAATGTTTCTTTCATAAAATGCTTCTTCTGTGCTTGCCTCTTTCTGTTTAGCGAGCTATTTGGCTCTTCGCTATAAACTATTATCTAAGCGTCCACCCGCTCCGCTCATGCGCGCCGCTCGTCGCTCCCCGCTGCAAGTGCGCCACACACGTCGCAACACATTACGCGCCCGACCGGCCACACTGTTCGGATGAATTATTAAATATCAAGCCGATGTATGCACCGTTCGGTTACTCCACTATTTGCCAGTCGTACTCTTTGATGTTGTTTCTGTAGGTACTGAGCCAAGAACCTTGGGGTAAAAAATATCTTTAGTTATTGTGTACTTAATTATGGGGTTTAAATTCTTCATATTTAATACGCTTTACCCTTCATAGAGTGAGTAATAAAGCCCCATGTTTAAATACGAACGAAATTTACAAAGTTGTAATGGCCATTTTACCAATAAAATGTACCGATTTAAGTTAATCATGTAACGCAGCTGCGTTTAACGACTTTATTTGCATGTTCATGAGTCTGATGCCTATTTAAAGAAATATTTATGTATCTTAATGATGCTGATTAAACTATATACCTATATAAGTACCTATTGGGCAGTGTGCGGGTTCTCAACCTCTGGCTGTCGAAGGTTGATTTTTGAGGTGACATCAGTATTCTAAACCTAGGTCTTATGGACAAGTCTGCAGCTGAATTAGTGTTCAGTCATTGTATTACAAATACTAGAATACATTTGGCTGTCTAGACATTGAGATTACCTATTGAAATGTTTGTTTGTGGTGGTACTAGGTCATTGCTATGTGGCGCTTTATGCGTTTTCGAATACTCCTTTAGGTACGGAAACAGATACACTCAGTGATTTACTCTCAATAATACACAGTAGCAGCCCATCTTATACCTCCATTTGTAGGCGATAAGACTGGCATGAATAAGGCACCTATAGTACAGTGCTTCTTTACACAGTATAAAACAAAGTCGCTTCCCGCCGTCCGTACGCTTACACGAATTTTAATGTGGTTTTCATCAATAGATAGAGTGATTCAAAAGGAAGGTTTATCCCATCAAAAACATAAATGTGAAATGAGAGCCAAGTTCAATATTATGATATATGCCTTGATCCTTGACTTCAATGTCAGAAAACGTGAGATCTAAATGGGTGCCAAGTTCAATGGTCAGTCCTGATATTTATTAATAATAATATAAAATATTTTATAACAACTTAAAATATCATTTCTTCTTATAACTTAGGATAATATATTGAAGCCTAAGGCCTGACTTGGCTAGTTCTCATACACCTAACAACTTGATAATATCTAGTTAACTATTAAACTTTGAATTAAATAACAGTAACCGCAAAACACGCAAATGTCAGACTTTATTAAATAACTATTGCTATGAGTGTCATAAGAAATAGCTCAAGTTAATAAATTGCTGGAATGCTTAATAAACGTAGGTTTATCTGTCAGTACCTAGTGAGCTATTGAGATATTTAGATATTGAGAACATTAAATGGTCCTTTTGCATAACATAAGTCGTAAAGTCCCCGTTTGTGCGGCCACCCACTCACTTTGCAATGTTGCAAGATGCATTCTAACTGAAAGTTTCAGGTCTTGCACCCAGTATTGAGGAGATACAAGCCCTAAACAAAACACTGACGCATTCATTCCTTCTTGTTTAAGAAAGAGCAGGTAGCGAGATAAAAATGTAAACCTCTAAGGAAGCTGGAAGCAGGGCTTCATAATAATTGTTTAAATAAAACTGAGAAGTTTTTTTTTTGTCGTGATGGCCCAGTGGTTACGCCGCCCGCCTCTCATGCATGAGGTTGTGGGTTCAAATCCGGGCAAGTACTAATGTGAATCTTTCAATTCATAGTACTTTCTAAAGTTTATCTTGGACATCACAGGCATCGGTGAAGGAAAAACATCGTGAGAAAACCTGGACTTACTGTTCCACTCAAACCATGTCAGAAGCCCTTGAGGCGGTTTGGAAACTCTGACACTAGGATGTGTAGGGTCGTAAGGCCTTACTACCCACACGATAAAAAGAAGAAGAAGTTTATATCTACCTACTCAGTTGCGATTACCTTTTATGCATGGTAATTTATGCCTAAGCGTCAATTAAAATATTACCAACAAAATTGATAAATCTTCAATTAAATCCCACGGAACTTGCATCGCGTGATTACAGAACATTACCAGCTGCAAGCAACCTGTTTAATTTCCAGCATTGTCTCCTAATAACCCTCAGCGGCCTCAGCTGGTCAAACATGGCGTCTGACTCGAGCTAACCCCGCAGGTCAGCGCGCACGGTAGCTCAAATTATGGATATGACAACAGGTTACAGCCTCGCACATATCCTACCTATAAATATGTATGTAAATCTCGCTATAATCGAATAAACATCGTGCCCCGTCCGCCATATTGAATAATTCATCCAGCAAATTGTAATATTATACAGATTACATTGAAATTTGTCGCCGTGAACGCGTTTGCGCATTCGTTATGCAATCGCAACGTGAAAATTTTGCGCTTCGCACGAGTCCTGAGAGGCGCGGATTAGACAAAAAGATAGGCCGTTGTTTATGCAAGTAAGTGTACCGTTAGGTTTTACTCTGTTTGTGGAAGGACGGTGCTTTGTACAGCTGCAGGTCCGGGTCATCCGTTTTCCGCTAACTCTTTTGCATCCTAGAGTCCTAGTAGCAGATCCTCTCTATTTAAACATAATTTCTTACGCTTCTCTGTCCAAGGGACAGTATCTTATAACTCTCTATTCTTATCTACTGATTCAATTTTTATCTATTCTTATTGTATTTATCCAATATACTCATGGATAAATACATAAATTAATTGATTTCATTCAATTTATTCTTCCTACTTGTCCAATCCTTCAAATATCATTTATAAATACTTTTAGTTTTTCTTTGGACGGACAAGTGTTTTAAAATAACATTCTCCATCTTTGCTCAATGTACTCGTAATGACATAGATGAGGCCAATTTTATTAAAAAGTGGTTGCACCTCTGCCTCACCCTTCGAGGATTACAGGCGTGATGTTATGTTAGATGGTAATCGAGGAACATAAAATTGTCTTCCGCGACCACTATGTGCGTGTGCAACAGCGCACCTCAGGTAGCCGTTACACTATCTGACACTGTCTGATCTCATACAATATGCAAACTGCGCTCAGACATTACCGATGTAAATATTACGCTGGGCCAGTGGGAATTTTGCCACCTTACTGATAGTGCATTAGTAGTACCTATGGTATAGTGCTGTTATGTTTTTTTTTGGAAAACATGGTTTTCGTAACTTTGATATAGGTATGTTCCAATGGAGTAGAAGTAGTGTTATTGTGTATTTCCATCATCAGGAATTGAGTCTGGATTTGTGCCCGGTTAATGGCAATAATCTCGCCCCCTAATACATGAGACTTAAACATAATTTAATAACATATAATTTCTCAGTAAAAACGACAGTTATGTAATTTTCCAAAATAGAAACCGTAAGTAACATGGACTACAAACATATCTTGCTCCTTAGCGATAAGTTCCCACCTGTATATTGCGAATCTTGTCGCGCCAAAAGCACTTGGCAGTCCAAACCCTCGGCGCGATCACTATCAGATGAACTTACGACAAGTCGGCAACCGTAGACCACACCGCGCAGTCGCACAAGACGCCACTATTCTTACCATATTTACATAGGAAATGGTTTACAAGAAACGCTTAGCCGACACTCTGCTGGAATACATAGGCTTCATTATACGCTATGATTATGACGCATATTAATGTACATTAATATGTGAAAGTCACGTATCCTAGCGGTATTGTTTGAGTTATCGTCAAGTGTCGCGGGAGGTGGCGCCGCGCGTCGCCGCGCTGCGCTGCGTCGCATACTAATCGTCGACCACTTTGATGCACATTTTCATAAATGCTACCGAATATTTTTTTAAAGTGATGTTTTGATGTAAAAAGGGGTGTTTGTCGGTGTCAAGTGTTAACTTGATGACACTGTAAGGGGTAGGTAGGTGTAGAATATTAAAAGGTAGTAAATATTTATAAAACGGAAATCAGCATTTAGCTTATACTCTCTGTGTAATGAGTGCTTTGTTTAAATAATCTGGAATAATAGATCGTGATGTCCCCTCAGTTCCCTGACTGTTCACAAAATTGAGGTTTAAAGTAATTTAAAGTTTAGAGTAAATAAATATTAATGATTTTTATTCTTCATCTAGAGATGCAGCATGAAGGCAACTTCAATAAAAAAGTAAAAAATACAAAAGTAATTATTACCAACTGTTATACCTACAATAAATTCTCGAATCAGCTATAAAAACAGCAAAATATTTCCCTTTTCCTAAGTTTTTATCACAATTAAACAAACACTCGGCTTTCAGAACTCTCAAGAATTCCCTAATTAGATTCCCACAATTTGAATATTCAAAACCTTACAGTAAATCGGCAGTGTGCCCATATTTCCTTGTGCTGCGTTAATAGGCCTATAAATCTTCGGTAATCGATCACCAATGATCCTATACTCTCCTGGTATCTCTAATTGGTACTTAAAAGGCAATTATTGCCGTCAAGTGGCTGCAACTAGCAGCTTTGAAGTACTCGGATAGTTTAGTCGTGAGTTATCTTTAAAACGATAGGTGAAGGTCCTGACGGCATCTGTGGTTGCTTATCCGGTTGTAATGATTATATTCATCATCATAATTATCCATATTTTTCGTTATCTAACGCGGCAATACCAGATTATCCAAACGAACTTTTCACGAACTTCATACAAACTTCATTTTACACGTAGCAAACCAATACAATAAATATTATTTATTTCTTCTAAATATTTCCTACTGTCGGGACCATTTTTTCTTGCGCTAACCACAATGGGCCTACGTCAATATTTGTTTGGAGGTCCGCGCGCGGCGCCTGCGACGCCCCCTTTTGCCTCTTCATTATAACTATAATGCGTGTTTTATTGAAAACTAAACGCCCACTGTAATTTATAAAGCCGCACATTAATATTTTGTTTTAAAAAATCAATGAGAAAAAACGTCAAGCCGAGTTCGTCAACAGTTTCAAAATCTACTGAATTAAACATATAGGTAGATACGTAAACTATACATTTTCATGAAGCTCAACTGTTTGTTAAAAATAAATTGATGTTTTCATTTCATAAACATTATGTGTAGATACTTACTTACATTAAAAAACTATGTCTTATTAAAAGGTAAACTAGTTTCCCAGTACTTATTTCAATTAAACATCCAAAGGTGTAAAAATAATTACCACAAAATACACCTAATCGATTGATTGCATCTCTATTAATTAGAAACTAACCCTTATCACGCAAAAAGCGCCCTCATTATTAAATTCTTTAATAAAGCGCGAGTCAAAACTCAGTAATTAATATTATCTACCTATTGCAAAAAGTAATAACAATTAAAACCTTAGACGACTATAACAATTACAAACTAAGTTTCACCAACAAACTGTAACTATCTAGGTTAAATTATTTTCAAATGGATAACTATTTATTACAATTACTTAACTATTTATAGTGAAATTGTTGTCTGTCTAATTACTGCAACAATTTACGACTATCACCTTGTACAAAATGTTAATAACTATAGATAAATTGTAATAAATTACAGGCTAATAGAATAATTACAATTAAATTGCTAACATTCTGCTAATACTTTGTAGCTAGTTTAAATTTTTTGCCTAACTTCACACCTAGATGTCGTTAAGAACTTGGCTGTGTTTTTTTACTTATGCGTTTCCTTCTATTTGCATAGAATAGAATCGATAATTAATGTTTCCCGCTAACAGTGTTTTAACTGGTTAATAAGCTAATTAACATTTTTATCATAAAAACAAGATGAAGAAAAACTTGGCGGTAAAATACAAATTCAAAAGTCGTTTGCTGTAATGTTTCATGTGAGCTTTATGATAAATATTCAAAAATAAAAACTATTCTCATACTATTATCAACTCGTGTACGACTTCGGTTTACTGCTGAACTTAAGGCCCCTTTGTCATTGCAAAGTTTAACTTCCCGTTACTTTCATTTTTGTAAGTTTCTACAAAATATTATTACCTATAGTACTACTTTTTCATTAGTTAGTTCAGATTTTCAACATCTAACATGATGTAATAGTAACGGGCGTCCATAAAAACTCTAAATTGTCTTTAATAATTGACTTGTTACATTTCATCAGGGTGTTCAGAAGCTAATAAAATTAACAGTTAATTATAAATTCTTTAATAGTTAATTATAATTTAATAGTAATGTCATCAGCCGCGTATTAAGTACCGCCACTCAACGGCCAATAAAAAACCCAAGCTCTATTTTTGTAACACCATCAAACTACCAGATGTATTCGTTCCTTTAAGTGCCCTCTATTTTATCATTTTCTTACTATGTTTTAATTAACAAGACTCACTGGTCTTTTGTCGCGGATCTAAGGACCTATTGAGTTCTTTCAATATCGGCAGTGCCACTACTAATGCCTGTTACATTAATTCCATTATTTGTAGCTTAGAAAAGTCCTATGAATCAGATATATCGTTTGTGTTGTGATCGATAAACAGGCAAAGGGACTCTATCGTAATAATACGGATGTGTGGGCCGAAAAATGACATCTCAGCAGCTCTTCATGTGTCACTGGCTTGGTGGTTCACTTTATTTCGTTATTCTAAGGTTATTTTATTTATAAATATGTCCGTACGTGTGTTTGTACGGTCGAGTAAAAACTAAAACAAACGCGAGCGTAGGCGTCGGTCGCCGCGTAGGGTGACCAACTAACAAACTGGTTTGTGGACACTCAGTGATCGCTCCGAGATAATTTGATATGGCATTGTTTATACTAATGTTTGTTTCAATAATGTTATGTTCTTATTGATTTTATTGTTATTACCTATTTTTGAAGCAAGACAAGTGTAGGCATGGATGTGAGGTCGTTTACATTTTCTTAAAACGAGCTCAATGTATTCGAACCTACTTTTAGAAACGTAGGGGAATATTTTATAGATTTTATCTTGTGCAATCAGCCGAGCCTTTTCCCAGCTATGTATAGAGTCTGGTCTAGGCAGATGCTGAGTACGCAATTATGCGGCGTTATGCAAACATCAGATTGACATCTCACATACTGCATAGAAGCTGTAAACTTGTTTCTATGCAGACTCAAAGATGGACCATCAAGATAACAATAATTAAGCAGTTGATTATGAACAAATTTTATACGTTATTAAAGTTTTATGTATATCTGCATCTGCTCAACTCCTTGCACGTAAGTCCCCAATCAATTCCGTTTTCATCGCGGCCCTTATCTTTCCATCAATAAGATCCTTATCTACAAGGCGACAAGCTTACAGAGCGTCAGTAACTTATCCAACTTTTATCTCACATCTAAAATCCTTTACACACAATTTTTCCGTCGTATATTCGCGAGAGTATCGTGTCTAGATATCACTGTATAAATTAATGGTCGTCCGACTATCCGTAGGCTCGTGGAGCCGTGCTCCGGACCCCGGCCCACGGGCTTTTACATGTAAAATATCGACTTGTAACCTGATACTGTCTACGTAGGACGTACCAAACGCTGTCACTTGACAACGTTTTGTGCCTTTTTTTGTTACTTTATATAGTACTGTAGCTGAGGCATTCAATAGGCGACTCAGTACGCTCGGATACATGATATCTGATAGAATAGGATTTAACGTTTGCTCTTCCATACAAGTTTGTGTTTTACCTATCCATAAAATTAACATATCGTTATTTGAATATCACGCTTTGGGTTAGTCGTTACAGTGTCAAATACGGTCGTTTAGATAAAATTGTCATCTTAGAGTATGTCGTAAAAAGCTTCTTGATTCTTTAATGAAAACCGGGAGTCGTTTTTCATAGTGTGTTACTTTATGGTTTAGTAACTCTTTGTGTAATCTTAAGTGGATATAAACTGCCTGGATTATACTCATTGAAATGTTATTTTATCTATATGAACGATCAACGATTTATATTAATCTAAGATCGTTAGCTTATGCAGATTGCGCAGAATATGAACGCTGCTACAAAACCTTCATTATCGGAATGTGCATGCATGTGATTGGTTATTTAGGTTACACAGATAGTTGCTTGCAAAACCAACTGCGCTCATTCCGCCATGGCAACAGTAGGCCTACTTTGCACAGTGAAAAATGCAATAATATGTTAACTCTTTACTTTAACGGATTACATGAATGTGTGTTGATAATGATGTGTGTATGTTAGTGTGGGAACATGTCTACAAATCAAAGTAAAAGTTATAGTTTCAAATTATTTATTTTTAACTATAAGTAGATTATGCGCCTACTTTATAAGATTTCAGTCAAATAAATACACGATGAATTTAAATTAAATATATCACTAAAATTGTACAACGTTTAAGCTATTTACAGTATATCACAAAAATATTATATCGAAACTGCGTCCCTAGCGTATATTAGTATCACTTCTACTTACAGTCTGTCCGATCCGAATGGAATATTTCAGATAGCTCACACGCTACAACCGTATACTTTACACTGTGCGTCTCCGCAAACACATTGCCTATCAACACATCGAAATGCTCCGCTAATGCTACTCAAAATGACTGGAGGACCAATAAACAAGCGTTACACCACTCCACGTAACACAATCACTCATCAAGTGTTCGGACGCTCACAGCTTCTCGAATGCTCTGGAGTTGGTGAGCATCTCCCGCGTTAGCCTCCACACTTGCTTGGCGGCGTTCTCCAGCGCCGTCGGGGACTTGCCCTTGAACAAGTCCACGTGCGGCAGGAAGTAGTGCGGACACCGGCGGCACTGCAGCGAGGATATCAGCTGCAGGAAGATGCCATTGATCCTGTCTCCGATTGCAACTTCGTCCCATTCGTGCTCCCTCGGGTGCTTCTCACATTCGTACAACAGTAATGTCTTCATGTGATAGCACGTCACTGGGTTGCCGGGCAAGTCTAAATGCCTGTCTCGAATCGTCTTTAAAATACTTAAGCACTTTCGCCGACATCCGCCTTGCAGGAGACGGTTCTCTGCCTCGAAGAAACTCAACACCCACGCATCACCTTCCATTGCTGAATTCTTTCCTTGTAGCGCGAGACATTCTTTCGATAGTAAGTCAAAGCCTTCAGTTTTGACTTCTGCCACAATATTAGGGTGTGGCCACGGTATCGCGGGTAGCGGCCAGTGAGCAGCGGAGCGCGGCCACAGACCGGCACATTTGAAAGCTGGAGTTATTTGCACAATGTACCTTTCCCGAATCCGTAGTTTTACTTCTGTCGTCTCGGCGATCATTTTCACACAATCTCTGTAGGAACATTTGTCACATGCCTGCGCGACCAAGGTTTGGAACCTCGAGCGGATCTTCCTCGCTGACAAGTAGCCTGACGCGGTGATGAACTCCACCCACAGGGACATGGAGCGCTTCCTGCCGTCGCTCAGCTTCAGCACGGCGCAGCCGGGCAGGGAGCCATCGTCCACGAAGTTCAGCACACCCATTTGATTTAAGTAAATAACTATCTCAAACTCATGAGGCGAAACCACTTCCAAACCGTCAAAACGTCCATTGTAGTCCGTAAGTGAGGATATGAACCTCGGCTCCTGAAGTTCCACCTCTTTGAGAACATCCTGAACTATCCTGCACACTTCGTGTATCGTCTTGGTGATCTGCGCCTTCCGGTTGGCGACCCGCTCGTTGTAGTACTTGTTCATCTGGTAGACTAGCTTGGATTGCGCCGCCATCATCTCAGGTGGCACGAGCATGGTGACTATGTGTTGTCTCTACGCGGAGTGCATCGTACGCCGGCGGCGGGCACGCACGCGCACGGCACGCGGTTCTTTGCCGACTGAGCCATGTCGGATTACCCGACTGTAAAGGCCGGAGTACGCCCATTGGGATGCGTATCAACGAATGAGGTGGTCGGATTCCGTCTCGTTCACTCCGGAGGTGGTTCACATCGCGTCGGAAAGGGACGCAGATATTTCCCTTCGGCAACATTAGCGCGTTGTTCTCGTATTGATCGGCCTGTAGCCCCGCCTCTCTCGTGAGGCTGTAGGTATCCCACTGGTGTTGGCTGGCTGTGTAGTCGAGGTGTTCGTAATTACATGATTGCGTTAGTTCGTCGCTCGTTAATTCGGTAGCAGTAACAAGTTTGGCTCTATTAATGAGGATATTTTTTATAGCCGCTTGTTATCTTGATTCTAATTGGGCCTATTAATTCAAGTTTAGGCGGGTCAGGATGTTGTGAATAAGCATCCTAACAAGATAATAATTGCGTAATTTTTTACTTAATTCCTAAATAAAATTGTGTATTACATGATAAATGGATTCTGTAAATATGTTTATTTTAATGTAAACTGAAGTTGCCTTCACTGTAATTTAAAAAGATTTTTATTTAAATACTTGATTACTATAATGTGCAAGTATTTTTATGTATTTTTCAAAAGAAATTGATCATTTCAATAATACCGTGTTAATATTAAAAATAGCCTTGTCCTTAGTTCACTCTAATAATATAACTTTAACATAGACACCCTAGTAAATGTAAGTAAATTTTTTTAGTCACAGTTAAGTAGAGACTACACTTGTTGGGTATGAAAGAATTTACACACATTTAAATTTAATCCTTGAAACCATAATTTTCCAAGGATAACACAACTAGCATTTTTTCAAATCTATTATTTATATAAAGACATATGAATTATTGTTTTTAAATATTATTACAAAAATAAATATAGGTATTTATAAATATACAAAATAGTAGTCCACCGGTACCTACAGGGCACAGGGTTCAAGTTACCGCTGGCGAGGGCTGGAAGAGGATTCTCCTAACAATAAACACCATGTCTTGAAGCACCGCTTTCTAAAACAAACCCTTGATCTAATTGCCCAACGAGAACCTATTGCCTTATGCTATTGACCATCACGATTATCGGCACAATGACTGCTGTACTCACATCCCACCTGTCGGCAAGCTCACAATAGTCAAGTCAAGATTTATAACCTCAGTGTTACCTATTATTATGAAACTATTAGGTATTTTTGCGTTCCTTGTATTCGAATCCCTGAGGATTCGATATATATCACCGTATCTGAATACGGGATTAGAAAATTCCAAATGCTCATAAATTTCTGTTTATTTAGAGGTTTGTTTGTGTAGCCATGTTATTAAACTATTAGTTTTCTGCAAAACATCTAAAATTATAAAAGACCTTACTTGAGGAATCCACTACACCATGCATTACTGTACGTGTACGGTTGACCGTACAATGAAAGTAGGTATCAGGCACGGAGAGACACATCACACGGGCACATATCCACTAGAACATATCCACCGACAATTGTTGGTGCTCTGTGCATCCCTGCACGTGACGGTGATGGTCGGTGACGGAACGGTCTAATCTCATATTTTCCAATAACACGTAGAACATTTTTTGCCCGTCACGTTTCTAGTGCACTTATGCTATGCTAGGGTATAGTGTAAAGACTTCTTTACCCTAAAAACATTTTATCATTCAGATAAAACAAATTTGATTATAGGAACTTTCCCGTTAAAATAGAAGTCAAAAAGTGACAATACATGAAATCGAAATTAATAACGCTTAACCCTAATGTTGGACTATCATGTGACTTCACTCCGAAATGTATAGAAACATATTGTATTAACCTAACCAGAGCTTAAATTGATAGTAAAGTTTTGGGAGATTTAAACAATCGGCCAAGTGCAAGTCAGACTCGCACAAGACGGGTTTAGTACCACCTTAAAATAGTTAATACAACTTACAAAAAATCTGTTTATAATCGCAAAGAAGTAATTGTTTTGTGATTCATGGTGTTGCCTCTTGGCCAATTTCATGATTCAGGTAGCAGTCCTGAATATTTAATATCAATTTCAGTTTGGTACCTCTACGCGTTCCTGAAAAAAAAAGGTCTTGACAGACGGACAACAAAGTGATCCTATAAGGATTCCGTTTTACCAGCTGAGGTACGGAACCCTAAAAAGGAGAAAATATCCACCTACATACCCTTTCTGTTCACTCTCACTCTTTCTTAAAGATTTATATGTAGAGAATACGGTTAAAACTAACTGTGTGTTTTAAAATAATCTTAAAATAGCAAAAATAAATCGTACAAGCATCATCAAAATATGCCGCTAAGAAGTATTGTTTTAAAAGACATCGATCCAGTGATGGAAGAGTGATACATCCACAGACTTACTAATGTGATTCTCACTCAATAAATACTATTCTAACAGTGTACCTTTCCCAGTATTACCCAGGTACCTACTGATCGAATGCTCTCCTAACATAAACACAGCAAGAATGTTGAATACCAATAAACAAACTCATTTAAATAACTTGTGCATTCTCTAGGGCTTCATAAACTGTAGCATGCCTAGCTAACAATCCTCTCAGATATTCTCTCCTCGTCCCTTAGGTGAGAAGATGTCCAAGTTTAGCTATACACCGCGCGTCTATTTCGGTCGCAGCGCGATTGATGGGACGGAGTCGCGTGATGGATGGGACGACGCTGCTTGATTTACGTCCCGGCTCACTCCTGACGATTCATGCGAGCCTGGTATACGGACGGGATAGTTCGGGAGACGGAAAAGGAAATAAACTTGGAATAACAAGGAATTTTAATCGCTGTAATCATTTTATTAAATTAAACCATAACGGTTGGCTATTTTTGTGGCTATTGGTTTTGTTTTGGAAATTAATCTTTGCAGGCGAAGGATTATTTTCTCAATTTAAATAGAATTGTCGTTTAATGAGTGTTTCATCTGAAAAATAGATAAGTAGGTATTCGGCGTTACATATTTCAATAGGAAATCTTCCATAAAAGCGTTTTAATTGATAGTTTGTTTTAACTAGAACCGGTAGAGTTCTCCTTTGTAGGTACCTTTTGTTGCTTTATTTAATTATAACGGTTACGATTGTAAACAATTACAATAATGAAAGACAACACTTAAAATAGAAGAAAAGAGCTACTATGCTTAAATAAAAAATAAATGAGCAAATGAGCAATATCTATGAAAAACTACAAATTGTTTAGATTTCCGTTTAATAAAAGCTTTAACTTCATATTTGTCATGAGTGTCATGTTTAGGTCCTTTTCCAGTTCCCATATTATTATCAAACCGTAAGTGCAATCGCTATTTCTCAAATGGCGGAGCAATAACACTGAATATATTACATATTTTGGTTAGTTGAAACATGAATACGGAATAAATATCACCATGGTGCGACTGAATGATTTTCATAAATGTATTTCACGTACTTACACGAAATATTAATGGTTTTCACACAAACAACTAATTTATAACGCTATGAACCTTTCCCTCCACAACGTATGGTAATCCCACACCAGCCTGTGAGATATAATATATTTTTTATCATAAGTCTCTGAGGAATATAAAAATATCCCAAAAATATCGCCTCGGTTCGTAATTCCACTTTGTTTATTATTTTATAAAGCCGCCCGTCGGCAGTACGCACGCGCGGGCGACGCAAAATGGCGGCCGCTACGCTCCGCCTACTTCCGCCGGATGTCCGCTCGCTGCACGCCTTGATGGATGAAGCCACCCTTATTGAATTACTTTATTTTTTTATACAGTATGTAGGTGACTACATATTTTATTTATAACCTACTTAGTATATGTAAGACCCCCATCGAGGCTTTAATTATAATTGGTTGGGCCCCCATGTTAGGTATATATTCAGTTTATTGCTAAATAATTTATATAAATCGGTATGTATTCACAGTCCAAGCAATAGCAGTTTTTATTTTGCAATTTTAATGAGATAGTAGATTGCTATAATAACGCAAGACACGATGAAAAGAGAGCTTTTTATCGGACAAAAAGCCCTATGAACATATTTTATAGTGGGTAATTAAAAAGAGTTAAAATGCTCATCTGATTAGGTACCTATTAAATATTGGAAATAGATTTTAACCGGGACGTTCATAAACTGCAAATAATTATGTTATGAATAAAAGGACCAATACTTGCCACGAAGGACCATTTTCGTGCAATATGAGTTCTTTCGTGTTTTTTATGAACTGTAACCCATTTATATCTATAGATGTTGAAATTGTAACATACACTACATATTTATTCCTCTACTAGCCATGAGTATCTACTTAGTTCTTCCTTTAAAAAAGTTTGAGATCTCTCAACAAACACCGATGCTATAAGATTATTTTGTTTGAAAGCTTCTTGTTGTACATTTTCGCATTGATCAGTAGAGCAATTCTTAAAGCATTATTTCTCCAAAATGTAGACGCGTAATTGAATTTTCTTGTAGAAAAACATCTAGATGTTATTGATATCTGCTGTTAGTTCGTAAAATATATTCACACGACCAAACATTACCGCTCTACATATCAGTACGCTTTGTGAAACAAAAAACAATTGTTAATTCACAACAAGACGTTATTGTAATCACGTACCTACGAACATACTAGTGCCGCTCATTTGGCCGAGAGGAGCAGAATTTATAACCATCATTATGACAAACAGCATTTGGTTGGTTATTAACACTGTTAAATCAAATGTTTGGATTTGAGGAGTCACTTGATTTAATAATAACAGTTGAAACGTCGCGCTGGATTCCGTTGCCGTTCTATCACCACGCGTACGCAAACATAGTGACAGGCAGCATTGTACAGCCAACACGTCGGTGGCAGAACCTTATTATTTATTGAGAATTGAATTCGCTATCGTGTTGAGATATGAACGATGCTTACTGAGAGACATCTGTCATCCCCCACCGCTGGCGCGCGACTGACGTTTGTCCCACCCTTCTGTGACCGCAGAGTGGGGAGACGCCCCGCCCAATCAGGGATACCTATGGAAGAATGATACGTACCAAGTATTTTGAACATTACGTTTAAATTTCGACTCTATACGTTGGCTTTGAAAGTTAATTATATATTTAACTGTGTAAAGTTAGGGTTGTACAAAACAAGCCATGTGTTTTTTTAACGATTATTTTTCTCGAATGCAAAGATATTTCGGTCGCCTGCCCTCGGTAATTGGATTCAGCATGCGTGGAGATCGGCCACGTCCATGGATTGAGACGTTCACTTGTCTCTTGTAATTATTATAAAGATTTGAGATAATATTCGGATCTCTTTGTTTTGTCGCTGTTTCTGCGCCGGTTTTGTATCATTAACGAATTGTTTCTGCGAATGTGCTCTGCGCATGGCCGCTCGTGATGATTAAGATGTTCTTCAAAATTGTGTTTGAAGTAAAAACTTTTGAAAACGTATTCCCGTCTCTCAAATTACTGTAATTTGTTAGGAAAGAGCTTCCTTTTATTATTGTTTATGAACAAAGTACGATAGACAATTGACTTTGACATAAACTAGTAAAAAACTTCAGCAATGATTTAAAAAAGAGATCCACATCGTCCTTGAAACTTCCGTAAAAAACTTCAGCAATGATTTAAAAAAGAGATCCACATCGTCCTTGAAACTTCCCCCTCACAGGCAAATGATAAATTACCTAAGAAAAATATTTTCATACTCATTACCCTACTTTTCTAAATTCACGGTAGTCGGTAACAAGAACAACCCAGTATCGTTATCACAAACAGTCCAACACTATGTTAACGAAACGTAAAATTTGTAGAAGGTTTGTCTATGGTGCGTGCGCGTGCGCCGGTCAGATAACGCTGTCGTAGCGCGCGTTTTACTGCGGTCTTATCTATGACTACTTGTTGTTGATTGTCTATGGGCGGCTGGTTTATTTATTGCTCGGTAACTGGGAGAAGCTGCGGCTTTTTTAGTGTCTTTTAATTTGGTTTGAGAACTGTTATGTTAATCGATAGTTCTTTCGAGTTTCTACGGAAAGATATATTAAAGAATCGTGTTCAATCTTTAAGATATTATTGTTATTGGTTTTATTGAAATCATTGTAAATTACTGAGAATTCTGTTCAAATTAGTGTCTTACAAGACTACTATTTATTTTCGAGGATGCCAATAACTATTATACCGATTTCATCAACTTATCAGAGTATTATTATGGACTACCGCATCAAAGAAACTTCAAAACACAATTTATTTTCTCTCTTATCATAGCCATCTTTTAATACAACATGTCAGTTGTTCAGACAACTCCAAAGACCACTTAACTAATTCCTAGACGTTGAGCCACCCTTCTTAATTCAAAATTCGCGGTAATCCGGAAGCGCGTGCGACGGTGGCGCCACTGCCACTAACTGTTTGCAGATGGCTTACTTCCGCTGCGCAGACACACGTGGCGCGAATTACGCGCGATCGCGAACTGTAATCGAACGTGACGCTCGCAGGAGACAGATCTAATTGTATCTTGTTTTGTTGGAACGATCCAGTGGGCGATGAGGTTTATTTTTATGTGAATCTTCGTTTTAGGCGATTGTGAGTAAATTAAATGTTACGTTTCTGACTTCAATGAGATGAAAGTGTGTTATTCGCTTCTATTATTGGTAATTTAATCTTCACTCCCGCAAAACACAATGTCTTTTTTTAACATAACATGACGCCTGTAATCTCCAAAGGATAAGGCAGAGGTGTACACCCTTATTTCATACACCACACAGTAGTACACCTACATTTCGCCAGTTAGGTTAAGTCCCATGTTATAGGAGGCGAGCCTATTTCCATCAACTGGGCACTAATCCAGACTCCGAGGCTGCTACTGAGAAATTCCTGATGGACGAAGCCGCTAAATAAAAATACCTGTATCCTTTTTTGGGGTTCAAACTTACAAAATTTCATCAAAATCGGTTCAGTGGTTTAGTCGTTCAAGCGTAACAGACAGTGTTACTTTGGCAATTATAATATTAGTATAGATACTTGGCTGAGATTAAGCTTACCTCTCACAGCAATCAATACTTTAAATAAGTGATAGCTAAAGCTACCTATGACCGGCTCACCACATGCGCTACCTACTCGTTGTATTTATATGATCTTTCTTGACATGATGTTCCGCCAGTCTTTAAGCTGATAATCCTTCCACTGACAGCTGCTGCATATTGTAAAACTCAACGCCTGCCTGCTCCTGTCGTTGTATATCAATAGACACCTATTAATGCCGGCACGGCCTCATGATCATTAGTTACTTATTGCTTAAATTAATTCCCTATACATTCTGCAAGAATTTCAGACATTAAAACAATGTACTCTTATAAGACCGAATCCTATAAAATGGTCCTTAGGTATTGGATTCGAAGATGCATTTTAAATTAAACTTGCAGGTAGTCAAAGTTTTAGAAAGAAACAACCAAAAAATTAAAAACGCATAAATATTCAGTTTCTTTCACCGCTAACACAAAACACCAGAGATTTATCCTCAAAATTCTCTAAAGAAAAAAAAAGCGAGGATCTAAAAAAAAACCATAACTCCAGAAATAGTATGTAGCGTAGAGATGCGATGACAGGGAATTTATTAACCATTCGGGATGACTAACTGCGAAATAGGGAACCGGCGGGATTACCACGGGATTACGACTCACGGGGAATCTGACAAAAAGTGAGGTGAAAAGGAAATGAATTCAGTGTCGGGTTATATGGCCATTGAGTTTTTTGTATGTTGGCTTAGTTATGAATATTAATGAAATATAGTTAGTTCTTGCTAATGAAGACAATTGTGATGTTGTAACAAAAATAACAGTATATTATGTATATTATGTATGTATAATTTTTAACTACTAGTTTTGGGCCAAACAATTAACATTGTCATACAAAGTGGCAACACCGCCACTCCGGGCAATCGTTTTATTGGCAACTGTGCAGACGAATTCTTTGGTGATGACGTCCACCCTATTCTTATTTTTTATTTTACGTATTATTAGGTACAATTTATAAGGTTTCGATAAAAAAATTCTAATGTAAGTTAAATAAAAGCCAACGCCGAAATAAAACAAACACTGGAACAAAGATCTTTAGGATAGTCCTTGTAACAAAAAAACTTTTTAAAAACTTCACCATACCATCGACACATCATGGTAGTAGCACAAGTAATAGAGGTGCATGCTCGCCTCACACGAGCGTGATGTATGGCGTTTTAATTAGGACTTCCTCACACGACGCCGACGCCGCCGACACCCGACCGAACACTGCATTAATACCAACTGTATGAGTACATAAGCATTCAGTTAAAAAAGAAAATAACAGTAACGAAGTTATGATCAAAGGAATGACTTCCTAGAAAATGTTATGAGAAACACTAATATAGATGGCTCTAGAATGGTTTGTGGACATCAAATGAGTAAATGAATACCTACTTCAGATCTGTGACTGATTGACTATTGTGAAGAAAATGCTTGTTTTGTTATTTTCGAATTAGGTGCCATAGTCTTCAACTATTTTTTTATTTACTTTGGAAAGTTGTTGATAGTTTAAGGCTGGTTATAATTACACATCACTGGAAATCATATTTTCAAGAACTTTTGACAATATCTAACCTAAAATATTATAAACATAGTTATGTAGCATCTCCTGTTCCAATAATTGTCAACGACACAACTCTCACTAGAAAACAAAACTAAGAATTACACTAGCCTTAGAGTCTGCAGCACTTTAAAATCATTACCTTGCTAACAAATCTCCCATATCTTCCGCATCTAAGAGGAAGCCTCTCCTTCCACAAGATCTTAACGACATCGTTTTTCACGTGTAATTTGAATACGTTGGTCCTTCGGTACGGATGCCGCGGTAAGGTCCCAGCGGGTTCGTGGAAGCGACGGGTTGGGGGTGATCCCACGCTATAAATATCAACCAGATACCTTCACTACCCTTGGAGGTCTTTGGACTTTATAGGTATGAGAAAGCGGTGAATTTGGGGTTTCGTTCTTGGGTGATGCTTGTACAAAACTAAAGTTTAATGTAGATTTGGTTGTGTTCTTTTTCTTTTACTCGCTTTTTTTTTAATCTTAAACTTTGGCGAAACAATTGATTATCGTTCGATTATACTTGTTAGTCTATACATTTTAGACTAGTTACCATTTACTAAAACTAAACAAATCTTCAACTACCAATAACTGCTTCAGTGTGTTCACGAAATAATTCTCATTTATTTTAATTACTTACCAGCAAAAATAATTTGTATAAAATCCACTCGTACAAATAGGCTTCCATGAAAAACAAAGAAACTAATTCCCCAAACTAACGTACAACTAAAACATTGTTAGACGTTTAATTAGAGTTTTGTACAACTGACACACACACATATAAACATTAGTTACTTACTAATTGGATTGATGTTAATTAGAAATAGGCGAGCCGCGAATAATGTTATACAGCATGAATACACGAAAAATATTTATCTAGGCTAGTTAATTATTGAGTTGAGTTTAACTTTTTAATTATATTAAGACCTTATATCTTTGAGATGGTTCATAAAATCTTATTGTATTTTTTTATTTATGTATAAGAATACATATACTTGAAACTTAAAGTGAAGTTTTCACTTGAGCCTTCAAAACTGATATACGTAATCTCTTCATAAACTCAGTATCTTAAAAAAATATATATTCACAAAACACAGCAACCAGAACGCCATTACAGTTAGCATCATAAACTTGCGCTCTTGTAATCTACATGAGAGCATGATTTAAGATGCAAACTGATAATAAACTGACGGCTCATTATTTATGCAAATTATCTGTCTCACCACCGGAGGACGCCCTTTTCATTTATTTTAATTAGTTTAATAATATTATTTTTAAACATTAACTAAAGCGACCATCGTTAAAAAACTGAAGCGTTATAAAGGGGAAAAGTAGTTTATAGTAAACGTTATCTATATTAACATACAATAAAAACCAATAATAGAATTAAAATTCAACATGCTTGAAAAATGTCCTTTTGTAGTTAATTGGTAGTTTATAAGGGGCTAGTCATAGTTGGCAGTTGTTCGCCACCTTTCGCCTGTTAGAGATAACACACACTGTATCGGAGCGACTCGTCCGGACGTAAGGACCTGTGGTGACAGCCCGCTATTTTACATTTCCTATCTTCTGACGCACCTTGTTATCCGTACAGATAGAAAAAAAAATGACAGCCAATGTGGACTGATTTATGTATAAGGTACCAACCAACATAATACATAGTTTCTCTAAAAAATCGCGAGTTAAAAATAAAGCCAAATTGTTTTTCAATAAGATATTATTAAACCTACATTACTACCTACATACCTACTATTTTCTTACCAACAGCCCATTACAATATTAGAATTAAGTAATTTATTAAAATCAACGATAACACTACAAAGTTGCTTAGCTCCCTAACTAACACCTTAGTTTTTTTGCAACTTTAATTAAAATAAATACATACTTTCATTATTATGCACCCAGTACACGGCAAGGGCGCGGCGTTTTTTCGCGTCTTGTCGCGACTCGGGCCGTCACCGCTGGCCCTTAATGGCCGAGCTTGTCACGCGCCTGGCCCTTATTTACGGGGCCCGATAACCATCGCAAGCCCAACCTGCTGCTTAGTCTCCATCTACAAAAACGTCTGCTGAGAACTAAATTTAGTATTCTCTTAAAGATTTATTTTGAATAGATGCTAATTATTAGCGCAATTGTTTCTGCATTGTTGCTTGATTTTATTAGTAGTAGGTTTTAATAAAATATTGGTCTGTCTTGTAATTACTCTAGAGTTTTTTTATTATTCACATTATATCTTGTAAAGGTTTACGCATTTACATATCAAAGCGGTAATAAAATGGCTGAAAAATTCTGCATATTAAATGTGTGCACAAAATTATTTTAAAGAATAAAAGAAACAAAGCCGGAGGATAGTTCGAGGAAGCATCAATTTTATTACAAACCAAAAAACAACAGCTACTTACATAATATCGTCTACCATTTCATTTGATGCTCTCATAATGGTGTTATAGCAAATAAATCAAGTGAGGCATACATATGTCCGCTTCCCACCGTGCTAGCTGGCGCCCTGCATCCCTCGGTGTCGTGACAAGCGGCCGTTATGATCTAATGATGTTACTGCATGATGCATCCCGGTGAATAGGATGCTTTAAAAACATGTACGAATATGTTACACGATTTGTATAAAACTTTTACTTTGTAGACATTACAATATAGAAACAACGAACTCATTGTACCGTGTGGTCTCTTGTCATTGAATTTAAAAAGCAGTATTTTTTCCTATGTTAAAAAGCACTTTAATTTGGGCAGAAATTACTATAGTTAGTCAACTCACCATGGTGATTAAAAGCTTATAGAATTCGGAAATGGTCCGTACCGTAGCGCCCTTGCTAAAGTTCGTACAGTCATTTCCAAACGGGCAAGGGCGTGATCTATCTCAAACTGTATATTTTGATCTCTCATCTATCTTCCTTTATGGGAAATTGGTGATAATCGCTTTGTTTATCAGGGTGGATGAAGTTAGCTCCGCGCATAACTTGTGGGGATTTAATAACCAAAGGATGGAAGTGTCCCAAGCGGATTTAGTAGCGAATAGTTTTATATAAAAAAAAAATAGTTTACTCACAGTTTAATGCCAGCGTAAACAAAACCACTGAACAAAAGATAGGCACTGTCACAATCACTTTGGAATATGCCAACAATTACTTAAATATGGTAAAAATATAACATACAGTTTATTTTCATTTTATTTATGCTTTATTATCAACTAAAATGCCCTCAATACAATACTATTGTTTATTTAAATGTCATGAGCGCTTTGTAATTATAGGGTATCCAATGTTCGAGGGGCCGTTGACAAATTGTGTTGCAATTGAAGTAGACGTTTGCACCCACACCCTCTATGCATTTCCTGCTACCCTGGTATTAATATGATGGTTCACTATACTGTCTTAGGAGTTAGGTATTATTTTTGTTTTGTTTTGTTTTTGTTTTAGTAAGAAAGATCCGGCTTAAACTTTCATGGTTGTCTTAAAGCAACTAATTAGCACCTTCTTAGTTTACTGTCTATTCAAAGTTCCGGAGCTACGAATTATCTGAGCATATGAAAATGTCAGGAAAAAGCATAACAAAAGTTTTAGAAAAAAAAAAACAATTTCTTTGAATTGCTCATCAAACAATTTGCGCATATTGTGTCCCTACTGCACTGCCATAGTAAACAACACAAGTTCATGTTTATAGTTTGAACAAGAATACTCAGAGGGTGTTCCGTTGTCATATTGTGTTGTGATTAGTTCACGTATAGTGTATCGAGGGGCGCTGAAGTGCTCTTAATATGAGAGTCATCACTTGTCCAGTCGGAGATAAAGGGGTGTTTATTTTTAAAGGTTGTTGGTAGCGCTTTCTTACTATTAAGTCTATTACTGGATAACAGCGAAGTGGACAAAGTCATAAATATAGAAAAAGCACAGGAAAATGAAAATTTAATCGGAATACGACCCAAGGACCAAAATAATTGTAAAATTGTTTTATATAGCCGAAGAAAATACGCTACCCCTTTAAGATGGAAAAAGGTTTCACTAAAGAAAAACTAAGATTATTTCAGAAATATAGTGGAAGACCTGTTTATATTTTGTATACGTATCATTTAATTCTTTTTCACCATTTAAATTAAAGATACCATTTATCATTTACAAAAATCTAATTAACCTTTTCCACAACACAAAATCTTCAACGAACAGGACCAAATCAGCACACACATTAGTACCACATGTCGTTTCTCATTCACACAATGGTCGCCCCATAGAGCAACACCATAAGAATCAGTGCGACTCTCTCGCCAATCCATCTCGTATGCCAATTAGCGACCCCCATGCATGGTGCATGGCCTTTGTGTAGGGACCTGACACGTGGATAGTTTTTATGTTGAATGCCCTTTTTGTTCTGTTGTCTAGTTACAATAGAGTATCGGATATAGTATTAATTTGTGGTTGTTTTGATGTATTGTGGTAGATGACACGAGTGTTTTTAATAACTTTGTATAAATAGTAGCAGAATAACAGCTCGACATAAGTATCTAGTACTTAACTACTCTCTGTAGTAGAGCAAACATGAGGGACACAGGACGATTTTACAAGACGCCTAGGCACTTTCGCTTTTGGTCCTTAAGTACCTATCGTAAGGACCAAAAGTGAAAGTACATAGTTTGTTTTAAATAGTAGTAGTAGTAACTATCCATCGTGGTGATTGCCTGAAATTGCTAAGTGAGCTGTCATGTTCCTTTTCGACTCACACACGTAGTTCTCAATCAACAGGAGGTTATAAATCTGTAATCACCTCACAGTATTCGGTAATTAATTAGTCTGCTTAGCCAGTTTAGACACCCAACACTTGGGACTGGGGTTAGACAATCTGACAAGTGATGATAGTTCCTTGCAACAATCTTGTCATCTTGTGTCCAACATTTCGGCGCGATGCCAAGTCTGCACTTCTGCTGATGTTTAGATTTACGATCAAACAGGACGGTGGAGATCCAATTGTTGTAGGTATGTCGACTAGGTCTCTGATTCATAGCTTATGTAGGTACTTAGAGCAATATATTCAACACGAGAAGAAATGTCACTCTTTCGACGTGCATGCAAATGTTTTCGCCGATCATAAATTCAAGTCAAGTTATGTTCCATTCTATTTTATAAATCACTTGCCGAGAAAAAACCTCTGTTCATGCAAACACACATAATATACAGAAGTCTGGACGAGCATGCGACGACATTATTTATAAAACGCTTGAACAAGCATTAAAACAATATAACAGACGTACTCGTACTTGATTTACACAATTATTGTACATATAAATTAAAACTAACGAACTTTTTACGACTGCCCGTGTTCTTACGTTTACGACAGTATTCGGAAACTCACGGCTATTTTCGTTTTTCAACGCCATCTTGCGGACGAGTTTATGACTAACATAAAGGTACTTGTGTTTATGTCTTAACGTTGATAAGTGACAGTGTTATTTTAATTGTCAGCTTGTATGTTCAGAGTTTTGGAGCGTTAATGTGTCTCCTTAATTCATTATGAATCTTGCTACAACAAGTTGATGGTTGAATTTAAATTTAACTTCAACGTAAAACCTTTTCCTGCATGATTGACGCTGAATGACGCGGTATGTGCAGTGCGTGTCGTGTGAATGTAAAACCTTTTTACTTTACCCGCTAGGTATGACTTATTACATTGGTCTCAACTTGTCTGATTCATGTACATCATACTCTAGTATAGATAAATTCCAGAATCCTTTTGTCAAGACAAGAAACCCGAAAGACTCCCATAGTTTTTATAAACCTATATTATAAAGTCCCTTTTTCTTCTTTTCCAGGTGCTGAAATACTGCGAGCACCTGCACGGCAAATGGTACTTCAGCGAGATTCGGGCGATATTCTCGCGCCGGTACCTGCTGCAGAATGTCGCCATCGAAATGTTCCTCGCGAGCAGGAGTGAGTATACATATACTATTCAATTAGGACTATTAGATAGGTATTGGCTGCACGCTTCAGGAGCATACATTAAGACGTTCTTATGGAGATTCTAGAAAGCCTCTAATTTGATGGAGATAGTCAAAAAATAGTTAAAATAAAATAGTTTTGACTCGATCCGTGAAGTTTACGTTTTAAAGTTTTTCTTTATTACCTAAGGTAATAAATTGCATAAGAGATTTGCACAAACCATTATTTAAAGTTATTAATAATAGAACGACGTGTAGAATATGTCAAAGTCTTTGTAGGGTGTACCTACACTGTATGCTCCTTTGACGTGTGGCTTGAGTACCATACGACATTTCCTAAATATTATAAATATTTTTTTTATATTTTTGTTATTTTTTGAGCACATAATGCTTTTTCTTACTTGTATTTTATTTATGAGGACATTATCTTCAAAGTTTAGATAGTTACTAAAATATCGAAGTCGACACCTACATCCTGAAGAATGTCATTATTTCACGGGAAGCGGTAGTCACTATTTGTCAAACCTGACGAGTAGAGGAAGAACAGAACTTAACTGAACAAAAACAAAATGTTGTTATGCACGCGAGTGTTATTGCACGCGGCAGCATCCCCCCACTGCACGCTAGATAAATAACTCTCGCGTTGATTTCATTTCCTGGTCTTTAAGCCACCAATAAGCTCTTGAATACCAACATGAACAGTTACTTTGATGACAACATTGACAACGTTGTAAATAAAAAGAAATAAGAGCATTGCTCCTGTTACTTTTATATCTGCAATACACATAACAGACACTTCCGATTTACAGGAATATTCCTAAAAGCAGTAATGCGTATCTTAGGACCAATTTACAACAGTTTTTTAGTTGTTGCATTGTTATCGAAATAATTTTAAAGAGCCCATTGCAGACTATTGTCGAGCTTTGGCTACTCCAACACAAAGGTGTTGTCCCAATGGGCTATGCGGACTGGTGATCGCAGTGCCTCCTCTTGCACCGGTAACGCTGCTGCCCGTTCCCGGTGTCTGAATACAAGTACGTTTACACGTAAAATATAAGGTGTCCTCCATGTTTCAGCATCCATATTCTTCGCGTTCCCCGACCAGGCGACGGTGAAGAAGGTGATCAAGGCGCTGCCTAGGGTCGGAGTCGGCATCAAATATGGCATACCGCAGTCTAGGTAAGTGATATCATTTGAATCTAGTTTTCCAGGGTTTTCAACAAATAGTTATTTTTATTCGTCGTATTAATAATAATATTTTTTCACGAAACGTCTGCAAATCATCATTTTAGTACTAAACAAAATAATATTAACATCAATTTCCTACGGTTATTGATTTTCTTGTGAAAATCTGGTCAAGCGAAGCAGTGCACTGCCATCTAGTGAATACATAACGTATTAAAAGGCTTCGAAGCGACTTACCTCTTAGGTGGTTAAGAAAATTTCCTACATATAGGATAGATGGCGCGACTTAGATCATTAACGATTAAATAATAAGAAAATAATAAGCTTGAATAGTAAGTTGTACTGGAAATAGTACATAATATATTCTTATCCATCTCAAAACTTAAATTATCAAAACCAAAATAAATTATTAACAACAAACTTTATGCTTGGGTTATATCTATTGCATGAATTAGATCTAAGATAAGAAACGTATCTTAAATAAGTAAATTAGATATATTATGATAACTTTTACGAACGTTTTATAGCCTATTGTTTAATGTTAATGGATATAGAATTGTAAGAAACAAATGAAGAGATTTAATCATTTTCCTTGCCATCCACAATAAATGAGTGATGAGACACTATTGGTGGTAAACTCTCTCCTCATGCTATCTGTGCACTTGAACGTTGACCGCGTTTCATCGGTGCATATGTATCTTATCGCATCCAGGTCAAAACTAATTGAAATGAAACAAATATTGTAAACAACTCATTCCTTTATTCACACTTCATCACAGCATTTATCTTTCATTTATATTGTGTAAGTCCTCCAATTTATTATATTAAAATACATACATTCACCCTGTATACAGCTTTTGCTCTTAAATATTAAAAGGTACGTCTAGATCTTCTATGAGGAATAAATAGTAATGCGTATTGCAGTATAACAAAACCTATAAAAATATGTGCCTATCTCACTACACGGTATAAAAATAGTAGTTACTTTATTAATCACTTTAGTGCCTCGATTTCTTACACCAATATTTGTACTTAAAACTAGGCAAAACTTTAAATACCTATATCGTCACCTTGTCTTAAAACTATTTATCACTAGTGGAATGTAACATCATCAAAACGTTATAATTCATCCTAATTAATACTGATCACAAAACTTCACAAACAATAAAATAATATTAAAAATAGTTAAATAAACAAATTCATTGGTAACTTATTCTTTAAAACTAAAAGTACTAGGCTAGCATAAGCCAGTGAAGTTTACTCGCGGTGGACTGAAGTCTTCTTGCATTCATCTAGCGTCCAGTTCTTTTCTAACGATACTGTAGCTCCGGCGCTGTGTCGCCTTTGTACCGGTTTTCCTTCCATTACACATGGCTTCTCCGTCGTGAACCCAACTTCTGGGTCAATGTCTTTCTTCTCATCATCGAATTGCCTCATAATTTCAGTCAAAGTTTTTCCTTTAGTTTCTGGAAGGAAAAAGTAACAATACGCTGCTCCCAGGAGAGCACAGAATCCGAAGAGATACAAAGTCCCATTACTAGTTACTATTTTTTCTAACTGAGGGTAAGTCTTAATGTTAAAGAAGATGAGGACGTATGCGCAGCACGACGTAGCGCCGGACATGACTCCTCGTATGTCATGAGGGTACAGTTCCCCGGACATTATCCAAGGTAGCTGTAGGAACCCGACCATACTGAACGATACGTGCAGTAATACACACGCGAGTTTTACTAATGGAGGTCCGTTGACGCTGTCGCAGACCGCCGCGCCAAGCATAGCAACGCCTAGCAACAGTCCTGAGGTAGCCGCTAGGGTTTTTCTTCTGAAGCTGTTGATCAGACATGCTCCCACGGCTCCCATGAATACTCGCACTCCACCGACAATGATAGACGCCGTAAACTCATTGACACTGGTTCCCACAGACTTGAAAAAGTCTACAGCGTAGTACAAAATGACGTAGATGCCCGACATCTCTTGGAATATGAAGAAGATGATAAGTAAGAGAAAAGGTTTGACGACACTTCTTCTTTTGAAAAGGTTGAGTTTCTGTGTGAAGGTCATGGTCTCTCCAACTTTTCTATCTTTGGTAAACTCCATGAGCTCTTGTTGTGCCGTACTGTTATTCTGTCGAAGCCAGAACATTGCGTTGTAGGCTTCCTTCATTTGTCCTTTGGATGCGAGCCAGAGAGGTGATTCTGGGACGAAATACATTAGGAATGGTGTTAGGAGGGACACTCCTGCGCAGATGGCCGCGACTTTTCTCCAGTGTATGAAGGCTCCCAGTGAGTAGACGACGAAGATGCCAGAGGACACCAGGCCAGGTCCTAAGGCACTGAGTACGCCACGTTTCTCTGGTGTCGTGATCTCGGCCACGTAAATGTAGGAGACCGTTGACATGCCTGCAATATGAACAGTAAATCTCATTACAAACGCTGTTAAAGTGTGAAGAGTTGCCACGGTGCGTTTGTCTACGATTCAATTAGTGAGTCATACAATTTTCATCAGTTGATGTTTTCGTCATTTTATTTTCAGATAAGCTAACATATAAATACTATGACAAAGATGTATGTTAAAGTATTTATTCTAATGAAATATTGTGACGTCACATTCTATGACTAATCTGGGTACATTATAACTATGCTCTTACGACTTGGTGTTAATTAAAAATAAATAATTAATGTTTTTTTTTGTTTTTTTTTTGTTTTTCATTTTTCTTAATACTTAATTTTGTTTTATTTTTGATTATTGATTTTGAAGTGTTATAGATTGCGCGGACTCACACACTATTTCATGTTGGTTGAGATGTTATGAGTGGTCGTCTGTAGTTCCAATATTTGTAAACACGTGAAAACTATGTATATTTGAACATATTTTAACTTTTAAATTCTTAATTTGTGCCTTTTAATTATTATGATTAATTAGTTTTTTTTTATAGGGTACATACATTGCTTTCACGTGCCATGTCGTGTATGATTCTGTAAACAAATATTGTAAACATTGTTTTTAAAAGAGTACGTATGGAGTTTCTTGCCCATTCTTCTCCATACAAAACTACCTTTTGGAAGGGGCAACTAGATTCAATTCTATTTTGTTTTTTGTGTTTGACGTTCAAAAGTGCCTTATTGGCCTAATTGAAATAAATGATTTGACTTTGACTTTGACTTTGACTTTGGAATTTTAACTCACCGATAGTAAATCCAGTGATGAACCTTCCAATGCATAGGAAGATGTAGGTCTCTGAGAAAGCAATGACGAGCCACCCCACCAGGTTGGGCAGCACGATGGACTGGAGTAGTAGTCTTCTACCAACAGCATCTACCATCATGCCGCCTAACAGTGCTCCAATGGGATTGGATATCACACCCAAACTCGCTGCAAGAGGAAAACAAAGGCGGTTAGATAGACATACTCATTATCACAAAAGCATTTTATAATTAAAGCTCCTGATTCCATTTCTCCGGTTATATCTACATATTAATTTATTATGTGATAAATCATTCTTATTTATTTATTTTTAGTTTTCCCTCCATTTTGCCATGTCGCCAAGATACCAGTAGTAGTAACCCACCTACACCTCGTTTTGCTATCTTAATCTTCGATCCCCAACCTCATGTTACCTAATCTTATCAGAGCAGCTCCTCGAACGCATCATACCCATAACTCGCCGTGCCCTCACATTATGCGTGCTCCGCAATAGGGCGCTAAGCTTACGACCCTACCTCCTCGTGTCACTTATCTCCTAGTACAAATGATGTGTTTGACTACGCTATCTCGTTTGCACACCTCGGCAGTTCGCGTCAATATTGAATTTGTGATATCAACAAAATATTATTTTGTTTGTATTGATCATAAGTCTGTCTGTATTTGACATTTTATAGCAATTAAGAACCATAATCGATTGGTCCTTATGTTGGAGGCCTGTTTATTGTCTAAAACGTCGACATCGAATTAAAATTGATGACATTAATTGTAAATTTAATTTAATTAAACTAGTCGCCGCTTGTACCTGCCGCCTTACTTTCATTAAACGTGCTGTGTGACAGAGCATTATTTTTAGCGACCTCATTGGGCCAGCTCACGTGTCGCCCTGGCATCGCACGCCGCTCCCGAAATAAAATGTAAACATTGCTCTAGCGCTGTCCATTCAATTGGGCCGAGAGTAGCACTTTCCATCTCTTTATTTTTATGTTGTTGTTTATAAGAAAGGTACACTTATTTTAGGTCATGTTTACCATTAATGACAAAATATGCATTATTTAAGTGATTTCTAAGACAAAATGATCGTTTCGGTTAAATTACATTTAGTAAGCATTTTTCCTTTAGACAGTGAGACCCTTTGCTTTTGTTTCCGACGTCTTCATATCATGTGATACAGACAAAGTTGCCAAGTAGTTGATAATTAACAAACATTCCCTAATCATTGTGGACCTAGTAATTACCTAATCAAACTCACTGCTACGTACACAATGGCATTCAGATGATCACGCTAACTGCACCCGACAAATACAACAAACACATTTGTTCGTAAAACAAACACTATTTACTTTATAACAAATTAAATAAGTACTGTTAGATAAATACTGCCCTGACAATGTCATGTAAGGGATCTTAATTTTGTTAGATAATTCTTAATAAAATCACAAAGTACCTATTTTATTAAATATGCAAAATATAACTCACCTATCCATGAACTCTGTTCATACGAGATCGTAGGGTGTTCATGTGTGTACTGGGGCAGCAGGACCGCTGAGAAGCCTTGGCAGAACCCCACCGATATGTTGATGGACTGCGCGGCCAGTGCCGCCAGCACCTGGAAAATATGAACTCCTGGTAAAGTAAAAGTCAATCGCGATGGAGAATGGGGAATCCTTTTTTATCTTTGTTTGAATAATACGAGAAAAATACATATACAAAACCTCGTAAATACCGTATTCTAGTTTCTGACAAACATGTTTTCATGTAGGAAATAGATTTTTCCGCAGAAAAATATTTTCGAGATTAATCTTATCATCGTGTCATCCATTGTTTAATCACTGATCTCGTCTATCAGGAATCTAAATACGTCTTTCATGGTAACAGCATAGACTGTTGAAAAGTTGAAACATATCATTGTTCTACTAGTGCGTCACATAAACATAGAGATAGCTATGTGCAACTGCTACAGCTTGTTGCATCTCTAGTCATTAATGTACTAGATAACGCATGAGTTTCCAAGGATAACTTGACTTTAATAAAGACTATTAAGGTATGTACGAGTAGTATGTGCGACAACTACAGTAATTAACGGAATGGTAAAATTAACGCTGCCACCCAACATGCAAGTCAGTGTTAACTGCGCTGTAGTTATGCTGTTTTAACTCTACGGGCTAACTTGTCTCCGTCTTACCGTCAATATAACTTTATTACATGATACCTACTTCTGTAATAATATCAAATTATCGCGTAAGGTATCGTTAACGTCTGCTGGTCTCGCAAATAGCAGTCCTCACGTGTTTCTGTACAATTTCCACAATAATGACTCGCACGGGCATCTCGTTACATCCACATTTTCTCTTAAAACAAAAGTTATTGTAAACATTTCGGATTCATGACGTTCTCGGTCAGTGGCATTATTCCTTCGATAATGACGCGGCTACGAAACGAGAGAATTCGGTACAGAGGCCATCCCGTTTGTGGCAATAGACTGCCAATCAAGTAATTAGAGCGTTAAGATCTACTGCTGACTTATGGAAACTTATCTATCTACGTCAGTTCGTGAACCTGAAAATTTGTAATAAGAGCAAGCAGCAAGACCGGGAAAAGGGCCTATATAGCACTTCAGGTTTAATTGACAAGTGAAAGAAAATAGTGTATTGTGCAATACATTGTTTTTTGAGAACAATGAGACAACATAAAATGTAAATCTCTATATATGCAATAAAAACAGCATTATATTAATACTATCCCAAACGTTAGCGACAAAACATCAACAATGACTAGGTAATCGTCAACACCGATGTTTATCTTACAACGTGCACTGAAAGGAAAATTATAGTCCACTGCCGTGGCCACGTGCACTGCCTGCCGCCTTATACCGCCCTGGAGCACACTCATTACATTTATTAATTGTCGATTGTCTACCCAATCTTAAGATAATAGGTATGATTTGTACTTTTTATTGATGTCTGATATTTCATATTAAAAAAAAAAAATACTGTAACATTTTACATGTTGTTTTAATTTGGGCATTGTGTGAGCCGTATTACAATTATCATCATCATATCAGCCTATATCCGCCCACTGCTGAACATAGGCCTATAAGGATTAAATTAATTATCAAAAATGTAAACAAAGACTTCATATCATTAGAACGTCTTATGAAAGAGCAGTTTTCAGGAATTTCCCGAATTTAATATCACTTAAATGACATTTTGTTTTTCATCCTACAATTTGATACCAAATGTACTTATTTCTTTATCATTGTACAAAACACGTGTTTCTCTTTTTGATTTTCGTGTGCAAAGTTGCGATTTTTTTTCCTGTAATGTCGAAGCACATTAAAATGACTTTACATGCGTGTAAGTGGTCCATAAATGGCAGTCAACTACCGGAACAATATAACCGGCGAACGATTCTTATGATTGTGCTAACGACCATTACACTGTGGTATGTGGACGGACCCTAATTACCGTAAATAACTAAATACTCGCTGATTGTTTCGCGTGATTCGCGATGTTTTTGCAATAAAAAGCTTTGGTCCTTCAATCCGAATACGAAAACTAAAGACAAATATATAGGTATGTCTGTGTAATAAATCACAGCAGTTATTACTTTACTTTACTTTATTACTTACTTTCTAATAATAATATTCTTTTAAGCAATAGGTAAATTACACCATCTGACATGCCAAAATTTATACTTGCAACTAACTATCATATTGATGACCTTCATTTTGACAAATTGCAACAAATAATAGAAACATATCTAACATATGCTGCCTGCCAGTGAAAGTCCCTTCCTTTAGGTCCGGCCGTTTCGGAGATTAGCCGGAACAAACAGAAAGAAAGACAGATTAAAAAAACAGTTTTTTTTTTGTGTAATATAACCGTGGATCAAAAAAAAAGTTTTCAGTCCAAAAGAATACTTCAAAGCTTTAAGTTTAAACTGACACCCTTATTTTATCCAACAAAACTTTTAGTAGATTTATTTCTATAAGGACCAATTATTCGCTTGTGAAATACTCACGGTGAGGGACACTCCGATGGAATCGAAATACTTGTCTATATCAGTGTACATTCCCACCAGCTGTTTCTAATGTGTTGTATGTACTGGCCTGTGCGGGCGACTCGCGGGTAATTTATATTAATTATTAGGTACATATATTTATAACCAACCATAACGAAATAAAAACACCATGGAAGAGCCGTCATTAAAAAATCATATTTTTATGTAAAACATCAAAAAAATAGCCGTTATTTTATTCACGTACATTTTTATGGGGTACACACATAATAACATAATTATGTTTAAAATAACTTTTTAGCGGAACAAAACTCGTTATAGAATAACAGAAAATACTAAAAATAGAAACGTGCTTTTTCGAATATACAATAATAATATTACCTGCAAAAATTTAAAATAAAGACTAGCTTTTCTACACATACATAACATAACATCACGCCTGTAATCCCCGAAGGGTTAGGCATAGGTGTACCCATTAGTACACCCACATTTCGCCAGTTGTGTATTTGTTTTTCTATGTGTAAGTAAATATCAATCTATATTGATTACATACCAAACCAATTGGAATCTTTTCTGACTATCAACACCAGAGTGCAGAGTTTGACCGAAGCTTTTATTCCATCAAGCGCGTACAGCCCTGTGTCACTTCTAGTTAAGATTTAACTCGAGCACAGCCTGAGTGAATGTAAGGTCATGTAGGTATGTTTTTCACCTACCGTTTTATCGGGTGACATTTTCTATTATTATTATGATACACTAGCCTTTGCACGCGACTTCGTTCGCTTGAATAAGGGGTTTTATTTTTTTGCGTTGTGCCCTAATTCTTTTTCTATAATTAAATCAGCTTAAGTTATCCCTTATAAGCTATCTGTCGGTTAACGTCCCATCAAAATCGGAACAGCCGTTTCGGAAATTAGCCAGAACAAACAGACAGATAAATAAAAACTTTCTTTTATGTATCATCATGTAAACATCGGAACAGCCGTTTCGGAAATTAGCCAGAACAAACAGACAGATAAACAAAAACTTTCTTTTAGGTATCATCATATAAACATCATATTTATTTGTAAAAAGTAATTATTTTAGTTTTACAAACAGACGTTTTAATTTTATTTGTGCATTTATACTCTCGCGAATTTCAGAAATGATAATTCTCACGCTTTTGAAGTAATTAGAATACTGCGGGTTATTTAATTTTTTACACTAGTATGTATTACCGCTTAATAAAAAAAATGTGAAGATATCAAAATGTCAACATTTTAATAAAAATTGTCAGTGTAATTAATTTGAATGATGTGTGGATTATGTAATCATTCAATCTATAATTCTGCAATACATGTACCAGGCTCACATGATACCGTGGTGAGTCGTAACCCGCATGTTGGCAACCTTGGCCGTGCCAATACTGTGCACCTTCACTCCGAGCACCAAGCTCTAGTTGCACTTCTTGGAAGCTTATGTGTGCCTGGTACTTGTTAACGGAACGCGAGCTTTTATAGATCCAAAAGCTTTTTAATTAAAATATTATTTAATTTTTTTTTTAAATATAATACGATTCTGGCAATAGTTTTCAACAAAACCATGTTTATTTTTTCATAAACTTTCGACAGTAATATTTACAAATGTGTTCATGCAGCATTTTTACCAATTATGTAGTTACGAAGTATTTTCAGTGGCACTGAACCCAAAATAATCTATTATTATTCGTACTCTCAAATTATTTGGCATGTGTACAGGGACAGGTCAGCGACTCACGTTTCAATATTTGTTTTTATATCAAATGTTTGTCACAAAAAGCATACGATCAACAAAAACATCTAAATTATAAAACCATTCAGTGATGTATTTTGCAGTTAATAAAACAAATTCAAGCTAGCAAAAACGATTGAATTATTTGGCTATGATTAATCACCAGACCGGTTTTTCTAGACTTATTTATTAATGGCTGCCTCGTTGGTCTAGTGGTCGCAAAGCGCGACTGCTGAGCATGAGATATTGGGGTACATTCCCAGGTCGGGCAGTGCTATTGGATTTTGCAATCAAGAACTTCTCAGTAGCAACCTCGGAGTCAGGTTATGTGCCCGGTTTATGGCAATAGGCCCTCTCCCCTATTACATGGGTATTAAACGTAACCGGCGACATGTGAGTGTACGTAGAATATCTCTGCCTAACCCTTCGGGGATTACAGGCGGGATGTTATGTGTGTGTTATTTATCAATAGGTTTTTTCTATGTAATAAAATAAGCTACAATATTAATTTTCTCTTTTAATCATATTATAGTGATGAAAAAAACGAAAATCGTAAATGCATAGAACATTTTTTTATATTAGCAAAATATTGCTATTTAATCTTGACATCTGCTTCAATAAGGTTAAAAAACATCCACGTGCAACTTGTCATGCGTAAATAATTTTATGAATAATGAGAATATTGATTCAACCAAGAACAAATCGTTTAGTACTGAAAATAATTCAATTATGCAAGATTGAAAAACTGAATTCATTTATGATAATTTAACATGAGAGATGAATAGAGTTCTACCTTGTACGAAAAATGAGCGACCTTTATTTTTTTCATGGACATTTCTCATTGATCTAGACTAGAACAAAAGTGGCTATCAAGATGACCCTACAAAATAATGTGAAGAGTTTTCAATATCACCACAGTGAGACACACCTACGAGTTTTGTAGCTATATACTTAAAATTTAATGTTAAAGGTTAAGATTATAATTGTATGTCAATGTCAAAAATAAAATAGACATAGGTAATATTCTTATACATTTATTAAACAAAATAGTCTAATTGAAAATTCACGTAGGTACTTAATGGTACCAGGCATTCATGTTCTGCAACCGGTCGATAATACATTTTTATTCATATTGTAATAGCCTTAATTGCCCTAACAAATAAATAGACCATGTCTGTGAATAATGGAGAAGTTAAATATCAATAAAAACACGCTGGTTATCGGTAAATCACCTCTCGTGTACACTTTGCTTAAATCCCAACGATATTACTAAAACTAGGTATGCATAATGTATTAGGTTTCTTTTGCAATACAATTAAGTTCGGTTTATACACCTTGGATACAAAAACACTTACTGTTCCGCTCTCGTAGGTAACGTGATAATAAACAGGGTAATTTTAAATATACCAAAAACCTGAAAAGGGGTCATTGTATTCATCATTACGACCTTTTCCTATGGGACAAACACTAAAATCATGAAAAATAAAAAATCTGCTGTTCCATAAATTTTGATCGTGTTCGAGCAAAGCAAGGGAACAGCTGTTTTCCTTCGGGCCCAGACAGTTCTGGAGAGTTCGCTACACATTCTTACCAACACACAGTTTCTCGTGAGGCATAAAGTCGCCGTCTCTCCTTCCGCTTCCGTTACGTCAATTAAATAATAAAGACAGATTTAAATCACCTTGATTATCGCTTTACTTTCATTGACGTTTTGTTTACTATATGAACATGCGGTTACTATAATTATTATGTACTAGCTTGTGCCTGCGTCTTGCTCCGCGTAAATATCGGTTTTCTGCGGTGTTTTCTATGATAAAAAAGTAGCCAAAGTTACCCCCTGTAACATCAGCTGTCTGGCAGTGAAAATCCTGTGAAAGTCAATATTCAGACAGACAAACGGACCGACAAAAATTGCTTTGTTACGTATCGTTAGTACCATATAAATATTCATATTTAGGGAAAAAGCCGTGAGTTTATGTTTATGTGTATTTATTTCATAACAAGCTGTTATAGTGACATAACAAACTGATACTTTAATTTTATTTATTTGTATAGCTGTATACACTAGGTACCCAAACGTATATTTTTTTACATCAGCTACAACTTACTTGCTATTGGGAAGTAGACCGATATAGTTCTTCCGTTACCATTTTGATAACAGGAAGCAACAATTTTGCTATTATTTTTGTTTGTTCAAATTATGGTACGAGCCATCTACTTTGCTATATTTTTAATAAAAAATAATACTAAGTGGTTTTACCACTTATGCATTTTCTTCAAAATTAGGTTTTTCTTAAACTCAACATTAAAACCGCTTATGGGTCTATTGTTATCCAAGCCTTTAGCCTAGCTAGTTACTATCTATCTATTACTAACGAAGGAAGTCGCAGGTAAAAGCTAGTCTATTATAAAGTCACACATACACAATTAGGTGCATTATGATCGTGTAGTTCGGTGTTCCGCCGCCGGCGCAGCTGCTGTCGGCGGACATTCGTTTACGAATCGCGGTATTGAACTTGAACGGACAGCGCCGAGGTTTGACCGCCTCACGGCCGCTATCTTATGTAACCACACTTGTTAGTGTCTGCAATTATCATAATTATGCTAAATTGATGTACAATACCGTGATACCTTTTCGATTACGGTAATTTCGTGTTTCAATATGGAATCTCTTTGTATGTGAATTAGTAGGTGACTATGATAAAAATCAAAATTCATTTAGATTCAAATTAGGCTGATAATAATATTTAGCACTTTTTGAACCACAAAAGTCACAAAAAGACAGCCTCCTTAATCCTTCCCTTCATCATATCCTAATGTTTATCTAGGGCAAAGTGGCGCTATAATCTCCCCAGCATGACATCCCTAGTCTCTAACTATTTATCAGTACGGTAGAGATTCTATATTCGTTGATTGAACCTTTTCGAACTGTAGCAAGGAATACAGCTTGAATATAAAGATCTTAAATAATTTTCCCCGAGCTTTATCCAAATCTCAAGTTCTGCTCTTAGATACCTAAAGATGTCTCTAATTAATCTTGTGTTATTGTTTTAGTTATTTGTTACTTTTTTGGACTGTTTACATTAATTCGGTAATTAAGTTTTGTTGGTGGCGTTTAAATATTTCTAGAACATGAGAACCAGTTGTTTATTTTATTTTCAAGTATCGTGAGGATGTGGTCGTTCTTCCGCTACGTTATACTGGTCGAGGGCCGATGATCTAACAGTAAGCAAACCACGCGGACTGCAAACCGTTTCATGCCCATGATTTCCTGGTAGTCCTATCCGAAATTAATCTAAAGTTATCTCAAAAGTTTATTCAGTTTTATTTTAGTTCCGCAACAGAACCGGTCCGAATTTCCGTAATAAGTTCAATTGAGCTCATTTTTTGTTCATTCTCGATGTTTCCCTATTGAACCAGAAACGACAGAAACTTCAGTGTCCTTAGGAAATGCAAATTATTCTAAACATGCAACAAAACTCGAACTATTAACCAAACAGTGTACCTACTTATGCACATAAACTACAAAAAAAAATGATTTTCATTCCATTATTTCAGTTCACATTTTAAGCCTGTAAAATCAGTAATTTCGTGTAGGTACCTACTTTGTCATGTATTATTGTCACCTAATTTTATGAACACTTGCAAAAGCATTGTGTGTCAAATTATTGCCAAAAGTTAAGTTAACTCGCGTCGCAAGCGCAACACGCACGATCAGTGGGCGTTTGAATTATTTAATTGCCTTTTACGATCGTTCATGCCAAATTAAACGACTATAGAATTGCAGAATTCAGTGTTTTCAAATAAATTTATCTCACCTTGCCCTTGACACGGACGTAAACGAAACTAGAACATGATATTTGAAAGGATATCGAGATGCGGCCGGTCAGCACGACGCGTCGCACTTTCAGCGATTAAAGGACCCTGGGACTAAGGCCAGGACCGGAGATAACACAGAGAGGACACCTTTAAGTTGTGTATCATAAAAAATATTCACTTGTTCCTCGGAGATTAATAAAAAATGCAATTGATACGAGCGCTTGTCTAATTGACAGCTATGCGGGATTCATTACAATGACACGGCGCGCGGCGGTGTGTTATTTACAATAGATATTATATTTTTTTAAATACCTGTCGTTAGGTATGTCATGTTGTCTCTTATTAACAGATAAAAAGCATGGCTGCCCAAGGTAGGATAGTAGGTACCTGTCCTTATTCTTTTATTCTTCCTAAGAAGAACCTTTTTCATTTGCTTCGATAAGAGAATGGAGTATTTATTATGCTCAGTATATTCATATAGGTAGCTAAAATGATACGTTACCATGTAAAGGTCGCCATAGCGGCACACCTTCCAGAAGCCCTTGATGCTGGTGAGCATGTTGCGCGTGCGCCGCTCACCCCAACACGCTGCGCCCGCGCCCGCCGCCGCGCGCGCCCCGCGAGCGCCTCTGGAACAATGCAACACAGTTTGTTAGATAAAGCAAAACAACCATTTATTAAGATTATACCCAGGTCTGCCAAAATCTATCTAAAGAAATAGGTTAAGTATGATGAACTTCATTAGATGAAGTATATAAGACAGTTCTTGCGTGCGAAAACGGTGCGGATCGCTAGTTATAGAGAAGAAAATAATAAAATATTCTAGGAAAATTGAGTATCCGAAAGCACTATGCAAACCTACAAATGATTTCGCTCAACAAAAGATGCACTACGTGCAGATATCTACGCAAACTAATAGCAATGACGAATAGGACAAGATAATTGAGCAAGATGAGTCTATTTCTAAATTACGTTTTGAAAACATAATCTGGAAAACGCTAACATTTCAGCCATTTTTCTCAATATTTACGATCCCATTCTATTAATAAGATACTGTATTACTTTACTGTTACGGGTCTTTTACGATTATCTTCATACTAGCTTTTGCCCGCGACTTCGTCCGTATGAATGTCAGTTATGGAAGAGTCAGGAAGTCACGAATTAAAAAGTGGCCTATGATCTTTCTTGGGGTGTGTACCATACCTACCAAAATTTATCAAAATCGATTCAGTGATTTCGTCGTGAAAGCTTAACAGACATACAGATATAGTTAATTTTGCGTTTATAATATATGGGATAGTAGGGATGACATCCAGCCACAAAGTAACAGTAATCTGTAACTATTTCGGAGATTGAGCATACATCAATGACCTGTGCCTATAACCCTTTTTGTTGCGAACTGTTTCGTTCTCTTTTATTCTTTTGAATGTATGTTGTTAGTACTTGTACCTATATGATTTACTGCGCCCATAATCATTGTCGATTAACAATAGATGAACTAGACTACCGAATTCAATCGTAAGTAATCAAGCACACAAAACACTGCCTTTTCGTATTAAAAACCGCAGTTTTTCCGCAAATGATTTGTGTTAGTTTCGTTACAATGCAATAAGCGCGTGCGATGCCCAACGTTCATAGTAACTAAAGCGTCATATACTAAATATACTCTTTGTTCTAAATAAATGACGAGCCTAGTCTAAGCCGTCATTCCACATGTCACAGCAATCTTTTATTTAAGTCATTATGCTCACGTAATTGAGATTCTGTATTTCCATGAAATAACACAATGAATAAAGTGAATAGCTTATTGGTGATAAACAATGACGTTGATCCTTACCCCATTGATAAATCAATATATTTACAACGCACTACACACACACATACACTGATCTGTTCAATATTAATAAAGTAATTACTTATTGCTAATTGTAACTATGAATATAACTTCACACACTAATTTATAGACCACTCACTAGACAAAAAACTATTATAACATTCATCACTGATACACTATCAAACTGTTACAAAGGAAATTTTCTTATTATTGTATTCTTTTTGATAAGATTGTTGAACTGCGCCGGCGCAACTGAGAGAATGTCATTACTTCCTATCTATATTAAAAGTGATTATGTCACAAGTACTCGTCTCTGTACATAGCGGTGTATGTACATATATATCGCATGTAAACAACCGTCCAATCGATCATTTGTCGATCGATTTAAGGCTTTAAGGTCGTAGGGAGATAGCATCTCTTCGAATTTCGATCTATCGATACGGGAGAGGCGAGAGATCAAACTCGTGGTAGATTATGTTGGATCTTCTTCGCAGTACGGACCATTGTTTACAAAACAGGTCAACAGATCTTATTTTGTCTATTTTATCTTAACCACATTATTTTTATCTTTTAAGATGAAGCCGCTTCTTAAGATTCCCACACAACCCGCCGTAATTTTGCGCTGTACATGTTAGGAATTAGAAAAAACGACCAACTGATTACAATTGCTGAGACTACGTTTAATCTTCAGCATTTTATTAAAATTATTATATGCGTGCTGACTTTTAATTTACTAGCCATTTTTCAGGAATTAAAAGTAGGTACAGTTTCGTGTATTTATGAACAACTTTTACTATGAGATGAGTCTCATACCACACAAATATTATAAAAAAATCATCAGCTGTTCCATACATTTTAATACGTTTTTGTTGGGAACTGCTGATTTCTTGTACCTTCAATCTCCTGAAAAATGACGAATGAATTGATAGTACAATGTATTCATGCCTTCGACATTGAATAAACAATGAAGATAACAGAGCTTGATTCATACAATATATAGAGACGTAATTTCAGGAACACTTTAAAAATAGTTATTTTTACATTAAAACATAAATAGCAGTATCTGTGGAGGACAGGTTCAAATACTGATAACCTGAACTGTATCAATGATGGCTGACATCATAAACAACAAAGAAACTCTTTTAATCTTGATAAACTATATTTATTTTTTGCATGTGACAAGTTGTCATGCTAATACGTAATTATAATTAAAATAATATATCGGATGTATTTGCCAAACGGTTGACCTTAGCAGGGGTGCTGTTTTTTGCCAATACCATCATCATAGGTGGACCGTGCAACTGATGACAAGGGCTGTTCAAAAATCTAATTAATTAAATAAATGCAACGTCATCGTCTTCTTCAATTATAGGATATGCTATAGCTAGTCATACTAAATTTTGTTTCAGGAATTTTCTATTCGATGTCCTTAGGTTTAATATACGATAAACGATTTGCGCCAATTACAACGACTAATTAACCGATTTTTAAATCACTATAGTGCCAACTCTAATGTTCTCTTACATAGTTTCACGGGACTTTTTTTGTAAGTAGGTACACGCAGGTACTAGATTTTCTTAGAAACGTCAGTGTAGTAGTATTTCTAACAATTGTGACAAGTGTGCACTGATTAAGGAGTGTTTATATTATTATAAAATATAATTATTGATAACAACGAAAATAATACAATGCGCTCTGGACGTGAGTCAGTGGGACATGTCGTATCAGCGCCACACCAAACAAAATATTTAACTTTGAAAATTAAAGTTTTATAAACACTAAACAGTACATTGTTTTCTACGGGTATTTTTGTTTTTTTTTAGGTTGGTTAGTCAATTATTGTTATGTTAAAAACCTTACTTTTTTTAACATAAGAATATCCTTGCACTATGTGATGCGAAACGAATGATCTCATAAAAAAAAACGCACTTTGTTTTCGCATTGAACAGGAAAGGACTATTACCAAAGTACCAATCCTAGAATTGAAACTCTCAAAAAATTGTTTGATAAAATAATGTTTCGTCAAAAAGTATAAATATTTAACTAGGTACTTCATAGTAAGCCGTGCTTCTCTTGTCTATATCAAAATACAACAACGGTACAAAATAGTAATGATCAGCTGACGACGAACAATCACCATTGTTCGGCTCGTAACAGTACCTACAAACATTATCTGCAGCCGGCCACTACTTTTCATAGACTTTTAAAACCACTGACCTATAGCCTCCTATAGGCCAATAAGCCGATGGTGGATATAATCATAGGTTTGTCCAAAAACAACGTAATTGAGGCATGGAATCTGGGGTATTAGTATTATACTATTTAGGCTTTGAACAAATTACTTTTGTTATGTGAAAAATAGCGGATACTTGTCTCAATTTAACTGTGATTTAAAAATAAGCATATAATCAAACTACGGTTACTTTTATTTATTTTTACCGTAATATACCCTAATAAACACGACATAGTAACACGCCACGTTCCTTCCGGATCAGGCAAAGTGTTGAGTATATCTAAATTTCACCAATAATATGATAATTCCCCTACAAAAATACTAATGGGATGGTGGGAGAACGAGATTATTTTTATGAAAAAAATCCCTAAAGAACTCTCGCTCTATTCAATATTCAAATCGCTCCGAAAGGTACAATGCGCAGCTATTGACCATTTTGTTGAACAATTTCATATTTTATGTTTGCGGAATAATTTACCATTTAATATTGTCAGCTTTTGTATTGTCTTGATATTACTGAATGATGCTTCATAAAATACACAGATACTGTTGTGTGATAAACTGTGAAAATTATCGTAAAGTTAATAATTAGGTGTCGCGAGAACATGTAGGTAACTATGGGGAAATGATTTACTTAGGGACATCTTAGTTATCTATTTGAATCATAATTTTCAATAATAATGTCTTGCTGCATCTAACAATGGAGTTTCTGAATTGTCTATTATAATATTAATGTATGATGTTGTTGTTGTTGGTCTGGTTGTATGTTGATGAGCTATAAATAAATAAACTGTACACTTCCGATTTAATCTTCATATTTTGATGACCAAACATTTTTATCCGGAACTCATTTGGGACTAAGCCAGCTGGTTGGATTATATAAATAAACTAGCTTTTGCCCGCGACTTCGTCCGCGTGAATATCGGACCCCGTTTCATCCCCTTAGGGGGTGAATTTTGGAAAACCCGTTCTAAGCGGACGTCTACTAACTATAAACTATCTCCCTGCCTTTCATCTTTATTCGACAAATGGTTTTCGATATTTGGCAATGAGTCAGTGAGTAATATTTCGCTGTAATATATTTAGAAGTTATCAAATAAAAAAAATATCAGTCAATGGCATAGTAAAGAAAACAACGAGAGGTCTAAATGTATAGAAGCCGCCACTTATCTTAATTTGTACGATAATTTACTTATTTTTGAACACAGGAGTCCTCAACATGGGATCACCATGCTCTTATCAGTCAAGCACCCGCTGACCGACTGACTGACATGAGAATTAATTTAAGATATGCTAATCAAATAAAAACAAACGTAGCATTGTTTTAAGAGTTCATGAATATAAAGTAAAATTTATTCGTGAGTAAGACATGACAGTGGGTATCAACGTTATTTTTAAAATATTAAAATGAACTTCTATGTATTTTTTTAACATTTTGCTTCTCAATATTTTGCAAATAGATATTCACAACGAATTGATTCAAAATACTCATTTGCTGATATATTTTATAATTTCTCATTCAATACAACTGCTAATAAATGTTTAGCAGTTTCATCATTTTAGAAAAGACGTAGAATTTATAAGACGATTCTAGTGCTCCTAGTGTTCGTGCAGTGAACATATCAAGGTAGTCATATTATTACTTTTCGTATATCTACAGGCGATGTAACTACTCATTGATATTATATTATATTATATTCCTTATATGATCTAGCTAGCTGCTAGATTTAAATCAATGTATATCTTTCTAACGGCCCTCACATTAGTGATTAGTGTATCTATTAAGAAAACTTAAAGTGCATTAAAACTATGTGTATAGTTTTGTGCAAATGATAAAAGATAATTGAAAGTTTTTTAAAGAGATATAAAAGATCACGTTTTTTGTATAGGAGACCCCTTCAATTGTTGTTTAACTATATTCTATCTTTATTATTTGTTGTTATTCTATCTATATTATATGGTGGACATAGAAAAATGTTGAACATTTCTAGAAATAGTTTTTCCCCCATTATAATCCGAAGATACAGTCCTGTAACAGACAGACGGACAGACAGCAGCGTCTTAATCCCGCAAAAGATGTGCTGGTGATAAAAACACATAATGTTTCTTAGCTCCATGAATTTAATAAATTGGCTACACTAAAAGCACAACAGATTTACCTTTACGAAACTTTACGACATACTTGCCAAATTTGATAATATGACTTCACTAACCGAATTGAACAATATACTCATTTATACATACTAATTATACTATATGGGGTTATCTGAGGGTAAAGCTTTTAATTTTTACTTGGAAGCCAAAGAACATACATGAAATAATGATACAGGCCTATACAGTGAACCACTGTCATCGCACATACGTCATTTGGCATGGTTAAAATTTAATTTATATATGGAGAAATATGACGAAGACTGCCTCGTCGGTCTAGTGGTCGCAAAGCGCGACTGCTGAGTTTTTTTTTTACTGGATTTGTGCCCTGTTAGTGGCAATAGGCTCGCCCCTTATTACATGGCACTTAAACATAACTGGCGAAATGTGAATGTACTAATAGGAACACCTCTGCCTAACCCTTCAGGGATAACAGGCGTGATGTTATGTTATGTCGTCAAGAAGTTCACCTATCGTGAACTTGCTAGCTAACCACACACACACTGAAAAACATGTTTGTATCAGTTGATACCAAAATATACGCAGAATCCGGAAGCAAGCGTCACAAAATATGTTATTAAAACTAAATGTATAAAACAACAATAATAAATGGATCTGATTGTTTATCGTTCTCTGATCAAGTAGCCGTGACTTGTGCGTGATGAATCGTGCCAAATGAAATTGGTTCAAACACTCACTAAACTGCTGTGCTCTACATGCATACAACATTAAGAATTTTCTTTATTTTAGAAAAACTCAAACGAAAAAAATAATTTTGACAGTTTTTTTCTTCTAACATTTGACACTTTGAAAACACACTTGTCAAAATTTTGCTGCGCTTGCGCACGCAATACGCGTAAACAAAGCCATATTCTATTTTATATTCCATAAAATGACTACTTTACAATCTATACTAATATTAAAAAGAGGTCAAGTTTGTAAGTTTGTGAGGTTGTAATAATCTCTGGATCTTCTGAACTTATTTAAAAAATTGCAAGCTACTTTATCACTGAGTGGCTATATTTTATCATCAAAAAAGGATCCGTAAGAAGAAGAAGAAGAAAAAAAAAATATCACGCCAACGAAGACGCGGAGAGAGTACTGGTATTTTACAAGATGGAAGCGTAAATTCAGTGGCCTAAAAATATCACAAAGCGTGTTACCTCGAACTTCTACAAAATACAAACTTCCGCTATAGGAGAGTTTTCCGTTCAGTTATTTTATAATATTTCACACCACTACAGAACACAGTCTCCATTTTAATATTACTTGTAATCTTCAAGGCATAATATTACTTATATCTATCTATAATAAACGTCAGTTTGTTCACGCATTCTTTTGTTTTAATAATTATAAAATAACTAGAATTGCCATTGCCACAGTGTTCGGTTGATATCTTTGACAATACACGTGCAAATATTATTTGTCTGGTATCATAATTGCAGTATGCACTGGTAACAATTAGTGACTATTTGTCTACTTTGTGTACATAATGATAATGGAAGGAATATTTAAATTATTTATTTTGAGTTATTTTGTTAAACAAAGTCAAAGTCAAATCATTTATTTCAATTAGTCCATTGAGAGGCACTTTTAAACGTCATTTACAAGAAAAAATAATTACATTGAAGCTAGTATATTAATAATAATATTGAAACTACCAATGTTTTGAGATTGTTTAAATTCTGGACTTTTCTTTCACTACTGTTAATATTTCTGATATTAAAATGTCTTCAATAACATGCACTGTTAAATACCACGAACATAAAAAGATTACTGAATGAATATTTGCAATTAAATAAGTTTCACACAAAATACTTACTCCGTATCTTAGTAAAAGCCCGATCACACGAAGCTCCTTGAGGTCCGTTACTACCGCGCACTTTATTAAGTTAATAAAAAAAATATTTTCTTCGAAACAAAATATATTTTGTACACAAACTCCCGTTCCCGACCACAGATGTGCGTGAAAAACTATTTCCGCGCAGAAGCTCAGCTTTAATTTTACCCGCACGTGCGCTTACACACGCGTTCTTGTTACAAAGTTTTTAAAATAAGAACTGTCAAATTGTTTTATTTTTAATGTTAAGTTTATGGTATTTTTTTTAATTATTTTGTGTGATACTAGTGGCTATGTCACATCGCGATTCAGGCCGGCGATCGACTGTTTTCGAAATAGTCCATATGTACTTGACCTTGCGGCTGCTCGGTCCAACTGAAGCGACTTTTCGTAGCCGCTGCGTGTTTTATAACGCATTATTGTTGTCATAACTTTTACTGTGTGCGCCAAACGCCGATAGCGTCGCCGACGAGCTCGCCGAGCAGTGGGTGCTCCGGAAGCCGTGCGTCGAAACGAAATATTAGGGAAATGAACAAGATGTTTATAAATACGTCCGATGCCTTAAAAAATACTTCTATTAATTGTTATGACTGTTCCTGTTCAAATCGCCGAATGATACGATATATATTAAACATCATGATATTCCGTGAAATCCAATACGTATTTTCATGACGTTTGCAACCAGAGACTATATGTATGTCTTTGTTTTCCTACAAGCCCTCCGTCGTCGTCAGCATCTAGAATAGTTCGGTATCATAAACATTACGAACACAATCACAGAACAGTTCGAAATCTATATCGGTACGAAGCGGAAATCTTTGCTCGCAGATTCAGTGGGATTTCCCCATGTTGATATTGTATTCCTGTGGATACGTTTCATATGGGATCGGCTACAATACTACTTAAGATGTTTTTTTTTAAGTGAAAAATTCTTTAGCGGCGTTGAGCACTTTTTCTGTAATGGGTATAAAATCTTAAACTCGCGTCAGGACACGTGACCTGATCGAAAAAGCGTAAGACGGATGGAGAGTAGACAGCTATCCCCTCTCTACGGCGCGGCGAAAATGTATGCCTGGGCCTACTGTTTCGTTCGTGTATAACTTTTTAATGTAAAATAATTGTAATAGTTTTAAAGTGTTAAAGTGTTAAATTTTTAATGTAATATAAATTGTCATGTTTGTGTACGATAGCGCAATAAATGAATATTGTATTCTACCACACAAATGATAGTACTTTTATACTGATAAAGCAATTGGTGCAAAATTATTCCCTAACCATTCCAAAATATCAAACATGCTCAACGTTAATAATCAAGTTTTCACTTCTGCCGGCACTCCCGGAGTGCAACCCGTCTTTTTTTTTTATGGCGTGAATGCGTGACTGTCACCAAATTATAGCTACTACTACTATTTATGGATACTGATAAATACTAATAAAAACACTTAGTTATAACAGAAACAGAAAAAAAAAAATATTTCTTAAAAAAGTTCGACGAACTTTTTTAAAATGAACTAGAAAATCTAACCAATGATGGTAGGTAAGCGTAGCAGACAAAAAAAGTTAAATATGAATCACAGACAATTTTGAAGCATGCGTATTTTTAAAAATAAATACATGTTAATACTTTATTTTGTTCATTACTAAAATGAACAACAGCACAACATTTGTGCCGATTCTTTGATTTAGTTATTTGCAAAATGCACCCGAAAATCGGGAAAAGCAATGCTCGTGCTATACATAATGTTTTATTTACTTGTAACATCAAGAATACTATTCTGCTGACTATATAACATCATGCTAATCTAAAAAATACTTATCAAAAGCACATGAAAATGAGGTCAATATTACACACAGATTCACGATCTGCAGAATGTATGGCCGCTGATAAACAACAAGCTTTAGAAACTCCGCTTTGGTGACGCAACTTCTTTGCACTCAACATTTTCGGCATAATTCATTACCACAACAGAACATATTATTACTACATTTATTACAAGCGAACACTAAAATAGATTTTTGTAAAATTGAGTAGGTTGTCAAATTATACCTTCTGTGGAATTTATTGAGAAAAAAGCAGTAACGATAAAGATTATTTTTTGTACAATACAATTTTAATGAGAGATGTTGTCTTCATTTATTTCAATCGCAGGATACATATTTAGTTTTTCTGAAAACATGTAAGCCTTTTTAGCGTCCCTTGGAAAGGCTACGCTCGTAGCACTTTCGTAGCCGAAACTCCACGGTACACACGGGAACGACTACGTTCGTAGCAACGTAGCGGTACTACGCAATATTTTCCACATTATTTTAATATTCTTTTCTGAAGTACATTGTAATACAGTTATCTTGTATGTAAAGGTAAATAAGAATAGTTTCCGCATGTTATGTAAAAGATCAGCAGTCCAGGTGCAGTGTTGTGGTTTGTAACGCGATTCTCACACGCTTATAAAACACAGTGATCGGTTTGTATTAAATTGTTTGTATATTCAAAACCCAATCGTAGGATACCTTTTAAAGAAAACTAAATTCCTCTAGTAAAAACAAAATGTTATTGTTGCATTCTTTGATGTAGGTCATTAAAATAATTAATTTTGAATAATGATTGCTTATACACCTAAATGATCTTAATATTCCTATGATCACAGAACTTACTAGACTTACTTACTTACTGTTTTATATTCACCTTCATTGTTTTCACATGTAGAAGTAACAAGAATAATGTAAACAGGATTTTGTAAAAACCTAATTGAAAACAGTGCCGTGGAGTTTCTTGCTCGTTCTTCTCCATAGAGGCCTACCTTCGTTTTGGAACGAGCAGCTAGCCTCAACTTTCGGACTAACTGACTGACTCCTTGACAATTGAAAAGTGCCTGTAAATGGTCTAATTGAAATAAATGTTTTGACTTTGACTTATATTATGTTTTACATGAATAGGAAGAAAATAATAAAAAAACATAAAGAAGGAAAAACCCAAGTAAATGTTATGAATGTATGATAGGTACGTTACAATTGACATGTAGTAGTAATTGTGGTGCAGCGGAGAAAATCAGCAGTGTGTGCCACTCGTAATTGTTGTCCACAGGAAGTGGGCACGCGACATCAGTGTCGCTAATTACGTGTTATGTAATGTATACCACGACAGGTAAACACTGAGATAAACCCTCCCGTAAGATGGGGCGGCAACAGAGAAGAGTAACAATCTTTCAAAACATACTGATATTTGGTAAGTTCAGGTGAATTGAGCAGATACAGTGTGTAAACGTAGCATTCCTAAGGAGTCCGCGTCGCGCGACCTGTGGTCGCTTGGGTTGTTTAGGGTTTCATATGAATTTACACTAATCAGTGAGTCGCGCGACCCTCGTGGTCGTCTGTCGCGGTCGCCAACATCGCAATAAGTTTTGATATCAAATCAAAATCATTTATTTGAAAAATACCATTAAACTTTTAATTTGTCTAGGAATTGGGCCAGTTGGAGAAATGAAGCTAGTTGCTCGTTCCAAGCAGTAGTTTCCTATGGAGACGAACGAGCAAGATCATCATAAATATTTTAAAATAGAATAGTTATTCATATTGTTGACATAAACCCTTAATTTTATATACTTTACTACTGTCATCACAAAACATGGGCCGACTAAACTTCTAGTACTGAACTCGGCACCCCTTGAGATATTGACTGCACCTTATCAACTTTGTCGCAACATTTACTTACATTACAATCATCAGCTACAAATACGTCAACCACAAGATAACAGTCTCCCTCCCCACTTGAGATCACCGCGAAGGAATCAAGGCTACTTTCTACGTACTTGACAGACGTACCAAATCCATTGTTTGTTTAGTAGGACGAGAACAATGCGCATCTCTGATAGGAGCGACAATGTATGCGATCTGTCTGATATGGTCGATAATGTATGTTTACTAACGAGATCCTGATTTTCACTCCACAGATTGTTATGTTAATCATTTTACTTGACAAATTATTTGTACTTTCTTTTTGATGGAAGGTCCTTGCAGATTTTAAAGATATTGGGTGATATAATTGTACGTATATTTAAATCAAAGGAATGGTAGAATTATTTTAGAAAGATGTAGGTATTTAAAAAATATACCAATAATGTTTCTATTATCTCCACATAGTTTAAGACAAAGGTACTTCTCGCAGTCTGTACGCTTAGATCTTTTAAATTAACCAACGAATTTTATGGCGGTTTTCATCAATACATAGAGTGATGTAAGAGAATGGTTTATACGTATTGTTAGTACCTAGATTGCACCTATGCGATGCAGAACTATGTCGCTAGTTTAGTATAATCAGATTCAGTATACATTAGTAGGGTACTCTTTTAATTTTTTGGGTTATCATTTTTCCTTACTTTTCTACTAAATAAAATCCGCTTAAATAAATGCACACCTACCTAACACATGCTCAATTACACCATCCATCATCTTCCACTAAGTTCACTGCTACTATTTAATAGACACGCTGATAAAACAAATAATGTGCTTCTGTGCATTAATTTATTATACACGTGTCGTAGAATAAAGACTGTTTTGATTGGTCTGTAATACACAGCGTTTGACAAGGACTAAGTGCTACAGATGAAATGTAGTGAGTATCATTGCTCTGTTTGTATCTTTTTTCCCAGGACAACGAGAACGTTTTTGTAATAGATCTAATAAATAAATATCAAGTAACGACATAATACTTAATCAATACAATAGATGTATTTATTAAGTGTTATCTCATCACGCCATCTTTATTCTCTTATTAATATGTTTGATAGAGGAAAATGTTATCGTTATTATGTTTATAAATAATTAATAAATTTCGAAAATAATATAACTATTTAAAAAGACTCCAGTTTTCTTTCTTTCATTAATTAATTCATTATTATTGTACACACTAAAAGCATTTTTTTAAAATTATATTCTTTTTGATTTTTAATTAAAAAGCAATAGTTCTGAGAGCTTAATTCTTGTATCTCAGGACTAGTGCGTTTTATTTACTGCGTTTACAACGGCGTTTATTTCTTGCTAGTCAGCGAAACGTATCTAGTCGCAGTATGTATGAGTATGACGCACGCGCAGACTTGCAGTGTGATTAACATTGCCTAATACTTGAAGCAGCTATAACTGCAGTCATCACAATGTCGCTGTTTCTGTCATGTCACAATTTAAATTTATAAGTTGCTGTTACCAATAGTTTAACTAAACTTTTTGAACATAATTAATGTAAAATTATTTATTGGCGAACGTACTTTTCTAATTACGAACGTAATTTTACCCATAGAAAGTAAAGTAAAAAATATAAACTAGTCTGAAATCTAGATTGTTAATATAACATCAAGTAGTATGATATGTTTTCGTTTACAATCAAAACTAAACTGTAAACAAACAATCCTGGCAAGTTCGCACACAGTCGCGAGCTAAAGTTGTATGCGGAAATCGGAAGTTATGGTTGTAACTGTAACGTGGAGAATGCGGGGCAATATCGTTATTAAAATTATATAAATAGCTCGGTTATTATAGTCTTTGTATGGGGATCATACACATTTTATATATCAGAATGAGAAAGAGTAACAATTATTTGTTCAAATACAAAAATGTGAAACACTTTTATATTGTCTCTGGAATTAAGAATTTAGAATAAACACGTTTTAGTATAATTTTACAATTAATATTTAATTTTGTAACTAACGTTATAATTTTAATTAAATTAAAGTGTAATTTCTGTTATTTATTTACCAATTACAATAATTAAAAACATAACACTTAAAACAGAAGAAAATTAGAAAAATAAAAACAAATTATCATTATTTTATAACATAACGTCATCTGTAAGTTTTACTAAGTTTTTTTTATTTATTTTACAAAAAAACCATAAATCTATGCGTGACTTATGTTACAAATTATTGTTGGGGGGAATCGAATAAGTACCTTGTACACAATCCAATTTACCTGTAAGACGGGTTTTTCCAGATTACAAGTTGTAAATATTTTTTTACAAATATATTATGCGTATCCTTGCCATGTCGCATTGTGCATTACGCGTGAATCACATACTCCGTTGCTGATTACAATTGATTTGAAAGCTCGACATGCGGTCTGCGGTTGTGATTCAGCGTATTTGATTCTTGTCACCCTGTGCTCGATTGATTTATATCTAGACTTGTAAATTGTATGAGACCTTTGGCTGTTGATTTTTTGTCCAGATTTTCCTGTCGCCTAGCTGTAAGACTTTGATAGGGTAGTAGACATCACCAATCAATTGACGTAAGTACTAATTATGACCTGACAAAACGCGACTTTCTCATAGATTTCGTATGGCAAAAGACAGCTGTGACATCACTTTTGTACCGACTCATTGATAACTTTTTTTTAAATTTAAAATTAATAAAGAATCAAATTAATTGAAAATAAATCGAGTTTTCAGGGCTAAATTAAATTGTTTCTTCAGAGAAGTTATGTCTTGGAATTATTATCATGGCGAAAACTGAACGGATTCTTGTTTAATTAGAGCTTTCATGTTATGGACGTCGTACTAAAAATATCGTAATATCACAGTCCAATGTTTAGTAAGCTTACACCAAAATTTTCGGTGAATTACATATCAGTAAGTTAAATAGTAAGTAGAATTACCACAATATGTAAATAAATAACAAATTGTAACTTTACACAGAGCTAAGCATTGTTTGCACATAAACTTATCGACACAGATGACAATACTGATCTCGGAAAATACGAACATTATCCCAAATATTGTATCTCATGACTATGTAGATCAATATTGATCTTCTCACAGTTTTGGGAAAACTGAGCTAATGGACTATTGTCCCCTCGTCACGAGGTAAAGAATAATGAATCCTGACTTTAACTGGATTTGAACCGATCTAGTGATGTGATCAAATAGTATTATTTGCGTTTTCATTATGCTTAATTTGTTTCTTGTTTTTTTTTTTTGCGGTAAAATGACGACTAAGATTTTCCTCATTTTTCAAAAGCTTTATTTACTAACATGCGATGTAAAATTGCAAAGAGATGTATTCTGTTTTTCCTTGCCTTTTATGTTATTATAATTATGAAAATTGATAACAAATAATTATAATCAACAGGATATTTATTTTAATTGATCTTCATGAAGACATCATTTACTCGTAAAGTACATAAGTTACGGGTACGTAGGTACTTTTAGCGGTTGTTGCATTTATATATAGTAAATATAGCTTTAGGTTAAGACATTAAAATTATTTATATTTTACTGAGCAGATCAACATATTATTATAATTATATAATAATATGTTGATCTGATAATATAATTACGTAGTAAATATAATTATTATTAAAAATTCCGTTCAGTCAGCTATAAAATATCAACGATTCACGTAACCCGATACGCCGGAACAAAAGGTCTCAGTCGGGACCTACAGCATCTGACCCGACTCAGATGTAATAACTATAAGTGATTAAGGTAAAAGTCGGAACCGCCTCAGTCCGGCCGGCCAGGTCGACAGCTCGCCTTGGACACCTGGTAATACTATTAATATAGGCTAATAAGACGTAAACAGTCGGGATGAAGTATCTTTAATTAGTGTAAAGTGTTCGAAACATGAAGTTTCCTAGTTCCGGCGGAATTGTAAAGGGTATGTTTTAAATGATACAGCAGTTTTGAGAATTTACGCATAAGTGGAATTTTACAAGATAATTATGTTTTCAATTAAATGGACAGAAATAAACGAAGGTAAAAGTTTTTTATTTACATTTTTATCGATTTCAAAGTTATTGTATTTCAGGTTCACGAAAGTCCATGTGATGCAACACCGTCGATGCAGTTTTAATTAGTTACTAACTTTTGCCCGCGACTTCGTCCGCATCAAAGATGTGCCACTCCAGACTACAATCTATATCTGTGCCAAATTTCATCCAGATTCGTTCAGCCGTGATTGAGTAACAAATCATATTTTATACCATCCATCCAAACTTCCGCTCTTATAATAGTACCTAGTAGTAGAAGTAGTAATTCTCATTACTAATTCTGAGTAGTGCCTTCAAAACTACTAAGAATTAGTAAGTTAATTACAAGACCATAAATAGTACAATGTTCTACCGGAATCAACATATTATCTTTACTTAGTAATTCCCATTTAATTCGATCAACTAGTTACCTACGGCAAGGGGCGACATTGACAGTTCCCCTGACACAGGTCGTGATAAACAATAGATCGTGTCTATTAATGACACACAGAAGTGCGTTGATCCTACATCAAAGATACGTGATTGCTCGTATGGTAATGTTGACTCCTGTACTGTCGTCGACAGGAGTCTTACATACATACATACATAAACTCACGCCTTTTTACCAAGGGGGTAGGCAAATACCATAGAACTAGGCTTAATACAGGTGAATAAAAGTTATTCTATTTTTCTATGACATTATGGAAGAAGTCCTAAAATTACAATAATCATAATAAGCTTTTAAATCCAAATTATAAATATATTTTATCTACTTTAGCTACAAATGACGATTTTTTGAATAATTATTTTCAATGCAGAAATACGTAAACAACTCACTTTTATAAAAAACAGGTCGAGTGCGAGTTGGACTCGTACGCGAAGGGTTCCGTAACATCACAAAAGATAATAACAATAACACCATGTATTTTAAAATGCTTTCTTAAAAAAAAACGAGAGGCACTATAATAATATGTAAAAATATCGAGCCAAAAACGAAAAAATAAAATCTTTTGTATGGGGAGGCCCTTTCATTTTTAACTTTTATTTATTTTTATACGGACGCCAGCGGAGGCTTTGAAATAGGGTCCCGTTAGCACCCATCGGGTACAGAACCCTAAAAACAGAGATTCTCAAGTACAGACAGTTTAACTGAACAGCTTCTTGCCCTAAGGGCGTGTTTGTTATCAGTTCCGGTGTCCAAAACACAATATTATCTCACTAGGTGAAGCAAACAATGGAAATTCGTTTCCTATCTGAGCAATTACTTAATTTTAGTCGTTAATTATATAATTATGAACAATTACGTGTTGTAATTATTGTGTATTTATATTACCGAAAATGCTTAAAATTGGTACAGAATATTTCATTAATCACCGTCAAAGTTAACCTCTGGTTTAACTTACAAAACATAATTATTAAATTATATTTGAAGCATCCTTTTCATAGCCAGCAACACAGATATTCATTATGTATGATAAATGTTTCAGTTCACACAGCTCAATTGTGATAATTAAATCCATTATGACTATGAAAACAAACAGAATGATGATTGTGAACACGTTAAACAAGTCGATAGCAATTAATTAAGATGTGATGACACACAAATAGAAATGCGAGTGTCTATTTGTGTGTTACACAAATAGACAGAGTTACACTCGCATTTAAAATAATAATAAGGATTATGTTTCCAATTTCTTTGTTGTTTGTAGAAAAATAAAATCAATGTGTTATGATTTATGTACGTGAGCGTACAGTTGCCAATGTCAATGCAAATGTTTACCGGACATGTGTAAGTGTGACATATCGCTCGGCCAATTGGTGCCCCACACAGACTAACGACCGGCACACACTCGCGACTTCACGACTTTGTCGCGTCCTTTGAAACTATTCAATAGTCGTGAAACAAAACATCCTAATTAATTAAATGAATGAATAAAACGATTCGCTGTCAGCACATTAATGATTTCCTGTATAAAATTCATCAAAGAGTATTTATATTATGGATAATAGTTATTATTCTTTGATATAGATGAATACTAATTACTTTAACACGAGAATACACGTTACACTACAGTATTTTATTATTTGCATAAATTCGCCATTAGAATGTAATCAGATATGCCTATAATTAAATAATTTACAGTTTGAATTAATTATCAAACTTAAGTAATAGCAGTTTACAGTTATTTCAGACAATTATTTTTAAACGTTCAATTTTTTTAGATTATGTTCAATAAGTTGATTATTTGACACAGCCGAAGAATATTATAGTTGGGTATTTATGGTACATGTACCTTATACTTTATTATTAGGTGTCGCGCAGTCGCAATCTCGCGCCGAGTCGAATTCATAAGTTTCCGCTCGGAAGATAAATGACTGCTTTTCGATAGGAAGTGTTATTATTTCCTACTAGACTTATAAGTGCTTTATTAGGTACTTACGGCTTATTTATAGAGCAACTATAGCACCCACAGTCGCCCTTTCGGTCTTACTTAATCGATTTGACCAAAATTCTAAAAATATTTCATCTTGAATCGCATAATGATGAAACAGTCTGATTTAGTAGGTAATCAATTTTTTTCTTGCGAAAATTGTTTCTCATGTTTGACAAAATGACAATGCTACAATTTTCTGATAAAACTTGTTATAATAATAAAAAATCGTTTAGCGTGTGGACGAAAGTAAACAATGATGGAGGATGAGACAATGCGATGACGTACACCCCTCCCCTCTAACCCCCCATCTCCTACCGTCACGCTCTCAGCGTGATTGACTATGATGACATGATTACCTGAATTATAGAGAATTACAGTACTAAAATGTTGACTCTTTTCGAAATTGAATGATTCACAACAGCGGTTTCTTCTAAGACCAGCCTCTAGCCAGCCTCTTTTTATACAACCAGCGTTAATATACAATCTTCAATTAACGGTCGACCCTTCGAATAAATAGGATTACGTACGGATACCGTAACCGTTTTATGGCAATCGTTTGGGTATTGATGATCATCATCTTGTCAAAGCAAAAACGTCTGCGACTACTAATCATTTTGGAATGCCAATGGACTCCGATCAGTCTCTCTGCTGTCAAATCACATGTTAGCTTATGTGACTGATTGTCAAAAATAATAAAGGTCTTTCCAATCGCTTGATTTGATAACAGGTTCGATCAAATTTAAAAAAGGCAAACAAGAGACAAAGAAGTTACAAGTGTGTAACACACCACCTAAGGGCTGCTGAAGTCCTAGTACCTAAGTGAGGTCGTTGGTTTGACGTTTATACTGCGTTATCTTAAGCAATATATTTCATGATATTCCTGGATCTCTCCAGACCATTTGGGCATTATGCGTTTTATCATACTTTAATAACTTCTGGGCTCGTACATCATAATAGGGTAACATAAAAGCATAGTGCTATAAACGAAAAAGGTTTATGAGATGATATGTTTCCGTATCGTTAAATTATCTGTAGAAAATCCTTTTTTTTCTGCTCTTTACCAGTTTATTTATACCCAGTACTTATAATATTTATTTACTTTTTGCTTGGTACCTTGGCTATTATTAATACACGCACCTAATAGGTATTACGTGACGCCTATGTTAAGTGAGATTACAGCATAATCAGCAGATATATCATGTTCATGCCTAATGATTTTATACTTGAATCAAAATCGTAAAAGGTACTTAACATCCACCTTTATGGTGAATACCTTGGTACCTTATTTTTACGGCTTTTCACACATACTTATTAAGCTGCAATTGTGTTTTTATTAATAAAATAAGTTGTCAATTTACATGACAATAAAAGTTTGACCATGCAACAATAAGCTCGGTCACCATCGGGCAGCCATTTTTGAGCAAAAATAATAACCATACGCTTAGTGAATTTCGCAACACATCAATGAACTGGACACCAACGATGGAGGTAGTCTTTATTAATATTCTGTGACCTTCCCCGATTGGTCAAAGTTTTGAACTCGGAACACAAAAGCTTGGACAAGCGTGGGACACAAGGTACCACGGAGGTTTACCTCACCTCGTTTGATTTTTTTTTATTTAAATGGTTATTGGCATTCGGACATACTGGCAACTCTGTCAGCATTGTTTTGTTGCAATGACATGCTTTTTATTATTATGTTATTACTGGTCTGGTCACGCGCAGATTGAGAGAAAACATTAATGTTTGTTACTCAACTCCCCACGTGACACAGATTAGGGAAATGTATTGCAATGGTGCTCTACTGCGCAGGAATTGGTACAAATCGTGTTCACACTTTTGCAGTATCTTTATTATTTTTCAATACAGGCACTTTAAAAGTTAAAGTCAAAGTCAAAACATTTATTTCAATTAGACCATTAAAAGGCACTTTTGAACGTCATTTACAAGAGAAAATAATAATTATAATACGGAATCTAGTTGCCTATTCCAAAACCTAGAAAATGTTAAAAATATTTAATACTTGTAATTAATTGGCTTGCCAAAAAGTTACCTTTTAACAAAACACGCTACGTTCGATTTGCAGAAACTCCGAAAAAAAAATGACTTATTGCTTTTGCTGTATGGATATAAGTCCAAAATTATGATTTACAGCTTGAATAATTCATAAATCGCATATAAAATAGATTAACTCCTAGTTCCTAGTAGATAATTGTTTGTTTACAATATAAGGTCTTATAGCCTGTCATCCGCTTCCGGTGCCCGGTATCGAGATCACTTGTCACCCACCCACCGGTTTCGGTATCGGTCTCGAAGCTATTTATATTATTGTTCAGTATTTATAAAACAAGTGGGCTCCTGACCTCTTGCTGGCCTTTGTTTGCAGTTTTATCTGTATTTGGTTATCACTAATTGGAACATTTAGAAACATTTTGGATGCAGCTAACTGTTTTATTAGTTAAACAGAATTAATATGTCGTAAAAATAGCTTTTTTAACTCCGCTTATTCTACAAGCGTAGTCTATAAAGCTGTTTTTACGACTTTACTATTTATTTTTTACTATTTATGTTATATTACGAAATATTACATAAATAGTCAAAAATTAAATACCGAGGTATTCATTTTGTCGTCAATGCCTTTTACATATTCAACATCATCAAAATTATCACCAGCTAAAAGATTTCCACTATACCGGTAAAAACCCTTTTTTACCTTTTTTCTAGTTCGAATCCATCAATCCTTATTTAATTACTACTTATAATAAAAGTAAGTATAGTAAAGTTAGTATATGTATATGAAATAATACATGATTAAACCAGACCATTTTATTTCTCGTAATTATTAATCCGGACAGCTTAATTTTCATAAACTTCCAAATTAACAACATAGTCCTTAGAGTGACAGTTCAGAAAGCCTCGCCATGCGTGTGCGCCGCCCGCACAGAAAAGTCGCAGACGCAGCGGCGCGGGTCGACAACCGCGCGCCGACCCTGACACCGATCGCACATACAAGCCAAACACGCGGCGTCGCGTATTAGTTTACACGCAAAACTGACACACACCATCGCCTTCCTCAAGATTATAGCAGATTTATTTAATTGGTGGTTTAGTAATCGGTTATTGCTAGAAAAAGCATTTTTTTTTTCTAAGAATTAAGTACTTATTCAAAATGCTTATTAGTTCATTTAAATTGGTTTTTAACAGAATTAGGTATTTAGGTGTAATTGACAGATAATTATTTAATTAAACCAATTTCTATGCATCAGCTTTACTGGAAAAAAAAACCTATCACCTTTGTACTGGACAAATACCTTAACTACAAACATAAACAAGATTGCATCTAACTCTAACGAAATCAGATAAAGATTTGTAGAACAACTCTAGTGGCTGACACGACGCTGACAGTTCAATTTTAGAGGAGCGCTTGCGCAGGTGACCAACTTGATACGGAAGTGAGCGACCATCGACTATGCTTTACTTGCAACTTTTACTTAACAATGACTCAAACTGTTTACGATACAGATTATATTAACTTCCTCGTTAATATTATCGTTGATTAATGGAGTATTTTGGATAAGTCTTGTTCATGGTCATGATCAGTGGGTCAACGGCACCAGAGAACTACCTACATAAGGTAGTCATAATTAATTTCACGATGCTATAAAAAAAAAGAGTAATTAACATAAGCTCGATAAAAAACCCCAATCAGTACAGTCATAAAACGTTCTTGAAATCTTTTTAAAGCATAAATTGAAAAATGTATGTATTATCTGTAGAAGTGCTTTCAGGGACGAAGGCGAACACGTCAATGTCCACCGCGAAACCGCGCGATCGTCGCCGCCGCAGGGTCTCGGACGTGTCTCAAAACTTAACTGTCCATTTTATTTAACCAACTAAATCACGCACTGCGCGCTGTGCGCAACATTGAAGAAAAACCCGAAAATGATTTTAAAAAAACTTTATAGTCGTTGGGCTTTAAAATTGTATTATTGTCAAAAAGAAAATGTGATATTAAAGATTTATTAATCCAGCGAATGAGTTTAATGTAAAGTAATTAATGTGTGGCATGCAATTAGTGGCATGTAGCTTCTCTATGTGCAATAAACTATATTGGAACATTTGGAACTAAAAACTAATGAATGTTGTCGTATCGAGGAAAGGTCACTGTATTACAATATATCGCGCAGGCGTAACTACCTGTTCTCTTTGTAAATATTATTAAAAATTTAAAAAAAGACATAGTACTAAACTTTTAAAGTACTTTTTAACACATCATCACTCCAGTAATTCCAGAAGGGTTATGCAAAAGTGTACCCATTGGTATACCCACATTTCGCCAGTTATGTTTAAGTCTCATGTAATAAGAGGTGAGCCTATTGCCATCAACCAGGCACAAATTCAGACTCCGACGCTGCTAATGAGATATTCTTGATAGTAAAATCCAATAACACTTTCCCCGACATGTGAATCGAACCGAAGACAAGACCTCATGCTCAGCACTCGCGCTTTACGACCTCTAGGCCAACGAGACAGTCTATTGTAGTACAATATTTTATTTTATTAATTGAAAGTTTGGCAGACGGAATACAGCTACAGAACACTGCCACACTTTGCAGCTCACTCTCTGCCTCTCACCCTGGGCTTTAGCAACCACCGAAAATAATCACCTACTGGCAAACAGCAGCGCAAGCTCCCATCTCGTTCAAGTTGCAGACATGCTTGCAAAAATAAATTACCCAACATTACAGTTCGCAATTTCCATGACAACATAGTTTTTGCAAGCCATCTTTAAATCGCGACTGTTCCGTGGCTGTTCACCGAACCGAGACAAAGTGCCTTTTGATGGGCACACGCCTATGAATTGAGCTTAAATGCCCCAAAACGTGTTCAACTGTAGTTACAAACACGTGCATTTTTATTTTATCTAGTTAAATAGTACACCAATCTAAAAATACACGAGCTGTTAGTCATAAAAAGTCTTATGTTTATTTATAATTTAATTTATAGAGCAGTTTATGGATAAAAAATAGTATCTACCTACATGCAAAAAATACTTAAAAGTAATTATAATATTTTTTTGAATATAAACCCTAAGTTATTTATTGTTATTAGAACATACTCTTTTTATAACACAGTTACAGGACTTAATTAAAAAGAAAATATATATTTTGTTTCAGACGTGCATCGATGATGTCTCCTCGTCAACTCATGCGCAACTCCAACATGACACAGAAGTGGCAGCGGCGCGAGATCTCCAACTTTGAGTACCTTATGTTCCTGAACACTATTGCAGGTCAGTTACAGCTATATCTGATATAAAAGGATCAATCACATTTCTGAAAACCGCAGATTCTCCCCATTATTATGAAATTGTTTTTTACTACATACCTGGGTTTCTACTGGTTCTGGAGATGTAGAAAGTCAGTTACCACTTTTAACTTTACGAAAATAAGTTATAAATGTTCCAACTAAACTTTAAATACACCCATGACCAACGAACCCTGCACTGTTGTATGCATCCATATGCACTATAATTTGCATAAAAAAAAATGTGGTTTTTTCCCAACAAAAATAAAAGTCGTTTCCCAGCAATATTTTTTGCTAGTTACTTAACTTAATGGGCAGTATGCGTAGTTAACAGGGATGTGATTTGTTTTTTTATACCCCGTATGCGTAATGTTATTAGAACGCCAACAAGTTGACGACCTGCTGATGTCCGAAAATACGGAATAGGAATTGACTCCCTACTGCTTTGACTCTGCTGGCAGTTTGTCCACCACAGATCGTATATGGACGAGATGGGTGCACTTCTGCCTCGAATTGAAATATGCAAACAAAACTGTCCTTAAAAATATTTTGTGCGCACTTCCATTTTTACTTTGGATACTTAAAAAGTAATAATACTAGCTAGATGGATATCGTTTTATTTTTTTTCATGGCGCTACAATATGATACACTCCGATACTTTGTAAATTCGTTCCAACAGCCACCCATAGATGGCGCTACATTGTACTATTAAAACGCCTGCCATAATACTGTAACACATACGCAGATTAGGTACTTACAGTATTGTCTTGTCGTTAAAATCTGTATTCTTATTTTATTGAGAAAAAACCTTGGCATTAAGCCTTAGTACAAAAAATATGTCTCTTTGAGACGTGACGGAACAATTAGAACATTAATCTGATGCTTTGGATGATGATCTAATTCATTCTATAGACGAGTTTTTAAAGTAAGTAATGTGTTAACTAACATCGATTAAATGAGAACGACTGATATGTCCAGTGTATTCAGTTTGATTGAAGCATCTTTGACTTTCGTATATTGTCGCTTGTTTAACCATTAACTAGACTAACTGAAAGAAAAGACTTCAATGAATGCGTACCAAAACAAAATCATAAATTATATATTTTTTGGTCTATTAATTGTGACACTGAATAGTTTATTGGTACCTATCAGATTAATAAATAACTAAATCATTTTTGGTTTTGTGTGTTTTTGTTAAAGTAGGTACTAGGGCAGCACGCCTGGTAAGGAGGTAGCCATTCGACCGCATCTAACGGATAGAAACTTGTTTTAATCATAGGTTTAGGCACAATCCTGATCATTAAACTGTTATGTAGGCACATAATATTTAGTGTTACATTGTATTTAATAACTTTTTCAATGTGTTCATTCTAATTGAATAATTTCACTAGATATAATTTATTTTTAATACTCGATATTTCGAACACGCATAATTATTTATTAGCGCCTAATAGAAACTCAGCAAGTGAAATATCGTTAGTAACTACATTTTTCTTTTCTCCTAGTACTATTACATATGTTTTACATAATATCCCGGGTATTGTGCTAGCAGTTCTCTGCCCCCATGACATAACGTGAACAAATCGCTCATGCAATTCAACTTAACACCAATCGTATAGAGAACGACTAACATCAACCATTATGTAAACTTAAAAGCATTTTGGTAGCAATTCAGAAGGTAAAATAAAGTTGTTTGAATTTAATATCAAACGGATATGAACATTTTACAAGAAATCTCGAAATATTAATTTTATGTCAACAAAGACTTTCAGTTTATATTATGGAATGCTGTACATGCCCCAAAACTCCTGATTCTCAGATTTCTTTCAACTTCCTACTCCAGCTACATGGCCAAAAAAAATAAAACTAAATAAAACTTATTTAGGTTTTCAGGCCATCTTAAAAATATCTTCTTAAACCCACTAGCTGTGTTATAAAATGTTATAAATTTTTCTTCTTTTCCATTATCATGTGGTTCGATTTATTTCAAGACACACAAAACTTCATTATGGCAAATCTCCTCCTATTTCTATAGCTCTGGTATCAAAACATTGTTTCGAACTTTCCATTCCTTAGGAAATTCTGTAGACTAATTGATATTCGTGAAAAAAATGTTAGAATATTATTTATAAATGACACCTACGTAGTTTAAAGTGATAGTTCGCTATCGAGGATATCCTTTCAAGTTAAATTGTGGCAATAGAACATCAAGTGTTGCCAGCCGACTGACTGAATAACAATACTTGCGCAATAACTATTAGCGTTTATTGGAAAATGAGTTGTCGGTGCAAACGGTACAAATAAACCAATTGATCTGGCAATGTATGCATGCCGACAGTGCCCGTACTGAGCCACTGACTCATGTGTTATGCTTTCCTGGTACCACGTGCTTTGAGGAGGTCGAATGAAAGGTTAACCAAACACAATCATGTGCTGCTGATAACAGAGCGATTAATCAATAGAGGCCACGAAACACGTGAATGGTCCTTGGATCTTAAAAGGTACAGGGGTGAATCGAGACGGAACTTTAAAAGGGATTTTAACGTTAAAGTTTGTCGCAAACAAGGAGACCAATTTGTAAATTATAATTCAGTAAAAACAGGAGAGTCTTTTTTGCCAACAAACTATATTATTTTAACATTAAAATCTCTTTTAAAGTTTCGTTCCGATTCACCCCTGCCTTTCTATTCACCCCGTTTTACGGTATTTGGTTTAGGCATAAAAACCATTGAGAAAATCGTTCCACATCAGTATAGTAATAACTAACTCATGTATATGCTAGAAGGCTATATTCCTAAGTGGTATGTACCTTATCATTCGTCGTATCACAATGTACATCGTATTACAATCAACAAAGAATTTAATCAATATGACACAAAGTTGGTATAATAAGCTCCAGTGTAGGTACTTCATTAGCATACAATAATAAATGCTCAAGATGGCCAATCTTCCTGCTACGGCTAGATGAGCAGGAATTCCTCGTTGGTACAAGCGCAGGCGCATCAATTACTGCACGTCACGATTACTTGTTACGTGTGCATACTAAATGACTACTGTTTGCTTTAATCTCCGTTTGTGGTCGAAAGAACCACCTTGTTTTATTACATTCCCATAAGAGTTTCCGGATAACTACAGTTACTGAAGATCAGGAGTATGGACAGATAAACCTTCTGCTGTATGATTTACTAGCCTCTGCCCGCGACTTCGTTCACTTTGGTTACGTCTTTGGTTACTGTTCCACAGCACTTTGCTGTCTGACTTGACTTTGCTGTCTGTTGTTATCCTAGTGTGATACTTCGCGGTACTTCGCCTCACGAATCTGGCAATCATAGGTACGAAAAAGAAACCACGAAAACGCACAGACCTACTAAAGAAACTACCACCAGTACCTATAAAAACGTACAGATAAAAAAACTAAATAAAATGGATAAACGACGTACTAATATCAACTATTAGTTTTTAGGAACATATTGATGTCTCTTTCGTAGATGACCTGAAATAGAGCTTAACCCTCATTCATTTGTGGATGAACCTGTTAACACTTATTATATTACCAGTTCCGCCTCTCATTGTTATTTTTGTGTCCTGTGGACCCAGAACCTTTGGTAGTAATTAGCACAGTGGCGCAAGGTTCCAGCCTTCCACTTGGACCGCGAGTTAGTTCCTTATTGGCGCAAATATTTGTATGACCTACGAATGTATTTACTCCAATTCGGTTAGAATTTGTATATAATATTTAGTCACGTTGTGTACACGGACAATCATATTGAGTAACTACTATTAATTTATTTTAAAAGTTGGATTTATTGATGTGTAAGCCACAATACCTCGATTTTCGCATCTAATACCTCTCCGAGATGGTCGAACAGATTGAGTATCGAATTGTTCTTAGGGGAAACCAACCACTGTTGTTAGAAAAGTTTAGAATCTATCATCGAACTACAGTGTTATTCTGTACCAATCTCCCGCAATATATTTACATGTAGAATTATATTGCGGGTGTAATATCTTGAGGTGAGCAGTTTGTCTCTTGCCGAAGAAACTCTGAGGCTGTTCTTAAGACTCAGCTGAAGTATATGGTAATATGCTGATCAACTTAAATCATTTTATTTTCCCATTATCCACTTTGAAATTATAATTATAACAGGTCATTATTTTGCTCCTCAATATAATTTAAAATACAGTCCTATAAAGTTATCTACGTCGACTAGGCACTAGATCGTTTCCTGAGAGTCGTGCGCGTATTATGGCGTGCGTTGGCCGTAGCTGTTAGCACCTGATTACTTCAGCAGCTGCCCACGACGTTTACAACACCGTAATAATCGTAATCTCATACCTGCGTGTGCTGTAATTGAAACACAGCTCGTTACTACATTAATATACTATAGTTTGCGCGAATGCCTTGGATAGGGTGCAATCTATATATGAACCGCATTTTTTATTAATTCGAAAGCAGCTGAGACGAAATTTACGTAGAGTAACGCTTTCACTTCAGTTTGCTTCGCTACAGAGCATTGCCTCGCTACAGAGCAAAAACACTTTATATTGACTCTTCATTTTCTGAGTAGTTTCACTTGCCCCATCAAGCCACCACCCTGAATTTGCGTAGGATGGTTTACTATATTTGTGTGTCGAACATACAGGGGTGGCGGCTTGGTGGAGCAAAGTGGAACTTCTCCGTTTTCTAGCCAAAGAATCTAAGAATCTAGCACCTATTGCTTTTTAAGGATGAGGCACTTTAGTAAAAACTGGAACGTATTAATCAGTTGTTTTGGCGCCAATTGACACAGGTTATATAACACATTTAACTGCAATGTGCTGACTGTACCAATTCACCTTGCACGATGCTAAGTAGGTCTCTTACCATTATAATAAGAAGCAAAAACAGGAAACATACCACCGTCTTTTATATTTTATAACTAGACTTTCACTTGCAATTGTGTTACATAATTAAACCAATCTCTATTATGATCGTCGTGCGAATTCATTCCAATGTCTTGTTCCTAATTCCTGTCTTTATGATGCCCACTCAAATACCTTGAGTGAGCACCGAGTTAGCAACCGTAGATAATAATTGGTTAGCTAACGTTCCTAATTTGTTCTCGTTAAAGCTGGTTAGCCTAATGTCATAATTGGTTTCAATTGCAAATGTATAAGCAACCACCTGCGATTATTCGTGCGTAGCTGATAACGTTACTTACCGGCAGAAGGTGTAATTTGCAGGTTTTAAACACCGCAGAATTTATAAACAGCTTATTACGAAGAGTTGACAGTTATCATTAAGTTTCATTCTGATTTATAGCTACCTATTATTTTAGTAGCCAAATTAATAAAGTCATTGACCGCGAGTTCAAAAGATCTTGCATCAAATGTTCATGGAACGTCACACGCGGAAGCGTCTGCCTATTTACAAATATTTAGATAATCTGCGAATATTATTCTATAGATAATGTTCTCTGTAAATATTCCACATCATGCTTTACATAGGAATTTGCTACAACTTGAAACTAAACTCATAGGCGTTATTATCTATAGGTACCTGTTTTTAATCTTTTCCCATACTTAGTCTACTCCAGTGAAATAACCACTAAATAAACAACAGTTTACCTTTGTTGATTTCCTAACATCCTAGTACGTGAGGAAAATATAGCGTGCCAAAACTATTCAAGGGTATCGTAGGTACTTAGTATTAAAACCAGAATTGTAGGTATCGTTCATTGACATTGTTTTTCCTTCTAAAAATTGCAGATGGTATTTTACACTGACACATACGAAAATGTTTATTGTGTAGGTACCAAGCATTATAATATGGTTTCTTACAAAAATTGAGGAAAAAAAAAAAAAAAAAAAAAGGGGGGGTTGCTTCGCTTCTTCCCTTAGTCATAACATTATGCCATAGGTTCCCATTATTAAGTCTCATTTTTTTTTTTTTTTTTTTTTTACCGATGGGAAATCATCAAATGACTTCCCCCGCCCTGGGCGGGGCGGGAGGGAGTGTCAGACTTTTACTGACTAAAACCCATTCTCATGTCAACTTGTTTTTGTTTGTAAATAAATTTTAACTACTTTCCTATATGAGATGGATATTTTTCATCTTAATGATAAGCTACCAGGATACCATAAAAGCAAGGCGCCACCAACCTTTTCAGTAGCTCCACAGCCTTATTCCGCAACATGTTGACAGTTAGTTCAGTCTATATAATTCACTCACTGTACCATCGTGGTCTGGTATAACGCAACGGTAATATTTCACTCGCGAACGCAATTCTCACTCCACTGTGTCCCTGCTCAACGGTATTGTAAACGTTTTCTTTTATTTTCGTAGTTTTATCGACTATCATTGTTGAGAGATGCGGTTGTCACGAAAGTTGGCAGGCGTTTGAACTAACTAGCCGGCTCGCCTGGCTGACGGGAAAAGTGTGACCACGTGACTACAACAATAGCTGCGGACACGCATATAATGATTATTGTACGATAGGGTCACAGGCCAGTGATAAGCGATCGTCAATACATTTACATCGAGATCAGGGAGTGTTATAATACAAGGACATCTTTAAACAAAAGTTTACAAAATTTACGAGGCTATATGTATTTCCCCGGCAGCTAAAACGAAAACTAACATAGTTATAATGCTCACATAGGTAGGCGATACTCGTTAGTAGAATCATAAAGATTTGCAAACACGTCTTTAATTTGCTGCAATTCGACGCAGTTCCCTTTACTTGCAGTAGGTACTTAGTTATCTGGTGGCTTTGACTTTGTCCAAATAACCAAAACTCTCTTCGACAAAACGTATAAAGCTACAACAGGGGGCACCTGTGCAGGCGCACCTGCATTCAGTATCTACAACTATCATTTTTGAGAACAGAATACTCCTTCAGAAAAAACGTTCCGCACAGACCGTCTGTTTTGACCAAACCGTTTTGAGAATTAAGTGTCGTACATAGACATTATTCCCTGAAATTCTAGTCATTAAAATATGCGATGTCAACGCCAAGCTTCATGCTGAAGGATATGCCCTGTAATTCGGAGCAATCTGCAGCTCATCCGATATATAAGTTTCTAAGTAAAGTCACCTGCTACCTTGTCCTAAGCAGATCATCACTCCTACCAGGCTGAGGGAACTATTGCACTCATAATAAAATCCTATTTACAGATGAAGTAACTCTTTCCTCACTGCAATCGTTACTCTATTGATATTTATAGCCACTTTCACGATAACGAGGCGTTAACCGACATTGTTAACTGCGGTTATTGTGACTGGAGATTTATACGACATCAAACTATGTGAAATACCGGTGTAGTCCTTTATAAGGTCTTTGATCAAATCAGGATCCATTATACATACATACATACATAAACTTACGCCTGAATCCCATGGGGGTAGGCAGAAACTACAGAACGCCACCTGCTACGATATAAATGATTATAATAAATGGTAAATAAACGCTGTCTAAAAAGTGCACCTTTTTTATAGGATACCTACCTAATGGTTTAACTGCGCCATCAGTTTATAGGTATCTTATCTTAGTAAGTAATTAAACTATCGATAGCTACAATAGCGTTTATTGTCCAGATTCCAATAAACTTAACATTCACACATACATAGATGTCCTCTATGCGTGAATCCACAATATATCAGTTTGATTGCCGTCAGATGACAAGCTTAATGATTAATTATTTTCGTATATCTAAATTACTAATATACTATCTATGTTAACAGAACTCGTCTTTGTCTTTTATTAGTGAGTTTTCTGATAATGTACCTACTCCTTTCAGTGATACTGCCATCTCGAATGGTCCTTGTTGTTTTTTAAACGTAGAACGTGGCATTTACGTCACCAAGTACCTACTTCTGTTTATGTGCTCCTAGTACCTACTTGTTAATACCTGTCATTGATCATGATACGTTGTTTTGACTTTATTCGGAAAAATAAGTGAAAATAGTAGCTACGTGGGTATATTTTTTGCAGACAAATTATTATTATTTAGTAGGTACCTACTTCTCTTTGAATAATTTTTTGACTGAGAATAAACATGATTAACTACTAGATAGATATCTGTGGCTATTGTCTCTTAAAATATTTCTTTGTTTTCGTATTAAACCGAGCAAAACTTCATAAATTATATCAGATTTTTATATCTGCCCGTTTTAAAATATCTCATAAAAGATTTAAAAATACTTTTATGGAAATAAAATTACGTTCAAACACGCACGTCTAAGTTACATTTTTTGTACCAATTCGTAACAAAAGACCAAAAACAGAAGTTGAGAAATCTGTCCCAAATATTTCAAACCTCAATTTCGATTCTTTTACGCGTGAAAAATACTGTAAACATTGACCGCGTCGGTTCAGTTGCGTACTTGCGTAGCTTTCGACGAAAACAAAGCAATTTGCTTGTGATCATTTCGTCATCAACATGAACACTTAAAACAATAACGTTAGTAAGAAATACAAGTATAAACAGGGTCAATACCTTAATCATTGAAGTGTCACGTCAACAAATTATTTGCGAAGGATGATTAGGAAACTGTGGCGCAACTGTGGCGCGAGGTCAGCGCAATGGTTCGAACCCATTGTCAAAGGGGAAACTCGACCTAGTGACGTGGCGGAAATTATTTAGAAAGTAGGCAATTTTCAATAGTCCTTTACCTGCTTGATGCCCTGGTACTTCATTTTAATTAGTTACTGCCAGAGATGGTTTATAAAGGTACTATATATCTTATTAAACAAGAAATAACAATTGTCTTTGGTCAATTATGATACCAATTAAAAGCAAGTTTAATTTTAACAAATATGTTTATTGTCTACAGGACGCACATACAACGATTTGAACCAATACCCGGTGTTCCCATGGATCCTGACCAACTACGAGAGCGAAGAGCTGGACTTGAGCCAGCCTTCCAACTACAGGGATCTCTCCAAGGTACCTTATAATTTAATATCTTGGCGACTTATGATTGCCTGGTACGTAACCAGCGTGAGATATGACGAAATATCTTAACAGAATTTCGTCTCCAAGGGAAATAACTTCCCATCCTTGGGAATAGCTACTGCGCTGCGAAATCCAATTACGAGGTCATTTATTTGTCGTGAATTAATTATCTGGGTCTTGTGTCAAATATTGCTCGATGCTTAGAAAAATGCCTAAATTGGTGTCTGGGTCCACATAAAGCGGGCATTCAGCAGTCTCCTTCGTATCTCTAATGTTATGATATTCTAATATTAATTCGTTAATCCCCAGCCCATCGGCGCGCTGAACCCCAGCCGCCGCGCGTACTTCGAGGAGCGCTACAACACTTGGGAGCACGAGTCCACGCCGCCCTTCCACTACGGGACGCACTATTCCACCGCTGCCTTTGTTCTCAACTGGCTAGTTCGCATTGTGAGTACGCTCTTGTAATAATTAAATATATAATAGTCCATGCTAGAAGTCGGGATCCATGGCTAAAGGAAAACCAGTACATTCAAATTTTGGAGCAGGTGGGTATATTATTCCAACCGAATAACAAAATAAGGGAAATACAAAATAAAAATAAAATATAAATGGGAAATATAAATGGTCTAAAATGACTGAAACTTATCTTAAATTACGAGCGCTGAAATCGAATCGCGTCGCGTCTCATAATGGCAACACATTCGCATGTGAAATTAAATACTAATTGAGTGTTGCCAGTAACAGCGCTTGCATGATTTAGAGTAAATTAACGGCACATCAATTTTGATGCTTCACACAACATTTGGCGACAGAATTAAATGTCACCCGAGCGAATCTAATAACAGTTCCTCCGCTCGAAATAATATCAGACACATTGTTATGCTATTTTTGGAGCCTCAATTTAATTCTTTTAGGTATACCTAAGAACTGATAAAACATGTAATCTTATTTAATAAAAGTAAAAGGTGAAAAAGGAGACCAAACGCGAAATTTTGTAAATTTGGTAGTTTAGAGATAGCAGACATCAGCTAAAAACGTATACAACTGTGACATCTACGTAGACAAAGTCGCGGGCAGAAGCTAGTAAGACGACAAACTTATTACCCAAACACGTTTACTGATATTAGGCAGGTATTAAAATGAATGAAAGTATCTGGAGACATCGCGAATCAAGACAAAAAAAATCCGAAATCATGGTTCTGCCATTTTTATCTAAAGTTTCTACTCATTTAGGATAATTGGCTACTGCGTATATTATTCTTATTTTAATCGGCATTATTAAGCGTCAGTGTCAACTATAGTAGTAATTAGTCTTCAATCTTAGATCAAAACAGTTCGAAAATGGTTTATTACGCGCGTCAATCACTCAGTAGTTAACAGCTTGTTATCAATCGATATTGTCTGCCTGTTTGCGTCTAATTGTATTTATTTTTGCGTGAATCACACACTGTCTCTGCTGTTATCTGCTTGCTAAATTATAATAATTGTAATTGTTTACAATAATTCCTATTAAAAATGTGTTAAACAAATATGAACCTTTAATTTTAAAAAATCATTTACCCTACTCGTTTTATTTAAAAAATAGTAAAATAAAAAACAATATTATTAAATTATCCTATCTTTTTTCGTCAACGATATTTTAAATTGAGTATGAAAGTAAAATGTTAAGATAGGAGGTACTTAATTAGACTTCACAGACGCAGGAATTCTAAAACCATACCTTAACTTTAATCCCACGTACTTCTAATGGATCCATCCATCCTGAACATTTAATTTACAAGGCGTCGACTAGTTATTTCAAGTAGGAGTCCCTAAGTCTTTGAACAATAGCCTTGTGGATGCTATAAAGGACATCTTCAAAGAGGATCGTTTTGCTACCGATCATAGTAAATTAGTGAGTGCATTAAGACGTCTGTACTAAAAGCGTGCGCGTCAAAACATTCATGCGCAGGCGACGCGCCACGACAGATGCGTGTGCGGCGCGACATTGTAAGTGACAAGAAAAAGGTAAAAAAATGTTTGAGGGAGGACGAAATAGATTGTGGTTTTTTTGATGTCGTTAGGGGAAAATACACAGGTACTTTCTTCTTATTTTTTTTGAAAGGTGAATGAATTGAATTATTATTTATTTATTTATAAAAAAATTACCATGGTTCTACAAAATTCTATTTATTATTACCCAATAATAAACAAAAACAAGGGCAAGCGCCTTACCCCCATTATTTTTAAGGCATTCATCCGCTATCCACACTTACTCCATAACCAATCTCCAATTTGCATTCTTAAGTTAAAATCAGAATCACAAATCAAATTCGTCTTGTTGTTTCCCCACCAGGAGCCGATGACGACAATGTTCCTAGCGCTACAGGGTGGCAAGTTCGACCACCCCAACAGACTGTTCTCGTCCATCGCCATGTCGTGGAAGAACTGCCAGCGAGACACCTCCGACGTCAAGGTAAACCAGCACCAGAAAATTTCCACTGTAATTACAGTCCAAGAGCCCAATAATTAAGGTTGTCTTTTGCTTTGTAGTATAAAGGTATTAAAATACTATTTGTGCTGGACAGGAACTAATACCGGAGCTGTTCTTCCTGCCTGAGATGCTGGTGAACAGCTCAGGGTTCCGACTGGGCATCCCAGAGTCGCCATCGGGTGACGTCATCCTGCCCCCCTGGGCATCGTCCGCCGAGGAGTTCGTGCGCATTAACCGCATGGCGCTGGAGTCAGAGTTCGTCAGCTGTCAGCTGCATCAGTGGATTGATCTCATATTTGGATATAAGCAGAGAGGTAAGTGCAAATATAAATGATTTGCAAAATTAGGCATTGTTGAATTCTCTCATAACATTTAAATTATACCTACTCTGCTTTCAACATTAAACTGATATTCGTCTAAGTTCATCAGACCCACCTTAGCTTTTGTGTCCTTATAGCTTAAATTATAATGTCCTGTTTCACTTACTCTAAAATGATACAAAAATGATAACCTGACACATCACATTCCTGCCAGGTCCCGAAGCGGTCCGCGCGACGAACGTATTCTACTACCTAACATACGAAGGCGGGGTCCGGCTCGACCAGATCACGGAGCCCGTCACGCGCGCAGCCATCGAGGACCAGATCCGAAGCTTCGGGCAAACTCCTGCGCAGCTGCTGAGTGAGCCCCACCCGCCCCGCGCGTCCACCATGCACCTCGCGCCGCTGATGTTTGCGGCAGCGCCTGACGACGTGTGCTTGAGGCTGAAGCTACCCTCGAACGCGGCCGTAGTGCACGTGTCCGCGAATACCTACCCCCAATTGGCTATGCCAGCTGTTGTTACGGTAGGCTTCACGGTCATTGATGCTGCTTTGGAACTATCCCTCACAGGGAAAATGTTGTATTACATATTTCTCAGAAACCACTGTTTGCTCTTGTTATACGACTAAAATGTGTTTCCCCCAGGTGAGCGCCGCACGCGCATTCGCAGCTCACCGCTGGGCGGGAGGCGGCTGTGCGCACGCGCCGCACGCGCCACACGCGCCGCGCCACCAGCCCGACCACAACCACCACCCGCACCATCCACTACTCATGGACCCCGTGTGGGGTAAGTTATTTAACATAATTACTCGTATATGTATACGGTGACCTGCACTTGCTATCAGCCCATGTCTGCACGCAAAAAGACGGGACAACTACCTACGTCATGCCAAAATACTCATTACAAATAGACAAGCCAATATTTGACTTCACTTGGTCAAACTCTAATCAGGACGTTTGTCTCCAGCGGCAGGCGGTGCCCAGGCCCTGTCACGGCGCCAGCTGGGCGACAACTTCTCGCAGCGCGTGCGCGCGCGCAGCAACTGTTTTGTCACCACCGTGGACTCACGCTTCCTCATCGCGGCAGGATTCTGGGATAACAGCTTCCGAGTCTTCAGCACAGAAACTGGTAAGATATTGACGATATTTTAGTTTAAATACTTATGCATAAATTCTCCTAAGAATAGAAATAGAAGCCCACATAACGTTTCGCATTAGACCTTGATGGATCAAGATAGACAACATTATATTACTTAATAAAACACACTTCTTATATATGAACCTGTCCTCTGTATTACTATTTATTGTACATAATTTATGTGTAACAGCGAAAATAGTACAAATAATCTTCGGGCACTACGGCGTGGTGACGTGCGTGTGTCGCTCCGAGTGCAACATCACCTCGGACTGCTACATCGCGTCCGGCTCCGAAGACTGCACCGTGTTGCTGTGGCATTGGTGAGTACCTATACAGACAGACTGCCGGAATATTCCAGCTATCTGAGTCGGTGTTAAATGTTTGTTGACTGCAGAACCAGTTCTCTAGTATTTCCAGTCCTTAGGATATAGTGCAAGTTCTGTTTATTTTACTGCTGTACAAAGGAATGTCGACCTTATTGATTTGTGGGAACAGTTTTCTCGCCATGGTGACTTTCGGGAAAACATCTTTCTGCTTGTTTATGATATTCTTGTTTTATCTTCTTATAGGTTGCGTGATTCAAATATAAGCAAACGCTTCTTAAATTTCTCGAATCATCAATTTGTCTTGACCAATTTCTTCGACTTTATTGTGTAAAATAATACTGAATAGCAATATTTATATGGTGGTTTGCATGATAAATATTTATCAATAATTTGAATCTACAGGTCTGCTCGTCACGGCGGCATAGTGGGCGAGGGAGAGACTCCCGCGCCGCGCGTCACTCTGACGGGACACGACGCGCCCATCAACGGAGTACTAGTGTCCGCTGAGCTGGGCTTAGTTATCTCCTCGTCAGTCAGTGAGTATTCAACATATTTGACTCATAAATTCATCAAATCAAATCGTTTATTTATGATACATGGGTTTCACATAGATGTACATAATCATATACTTAAAAATGGTCATTCCACGATCAAGCCACTCGGGCATACAAATTATAAAATAATATATATAAGATATGATCCTAAAATTCTAATGATTCAATATAAATTCTATTATCACCATTAGTCATGACAAGTGATATGTCATTAGTCATGAACTGTTATTGACGTACAGAACTGGATATCATTTAAATTGCGTTGTCCCACGCAGACGGCCCCGTGCTGATCCACACGACGTTCGGCGAGGTGCTGCGCGCGCTGGCGGGCGCGGAGGGCGTGTGCGCGCCGCAGCAGCTGGCGCTGTCGCGCGAGGGCGTCGTGGTGGTGGCCTACGCCAAGGGGCACCTCGCCGCCTTCACGCTCAACGGCAGGAGGCTCCGCCACGAGACGCATAACGACAACTTCCAGGTGAGTGTTATTTTTATTTTATTTTAAAGAAAGTTTACAGACTAATAGCAAACATAAATATCATACATAGGTCAGGACATTTGCTAATTACAAGCTTCCACATATATAGATTATTATACATACAACAACTTTTAAGTTTTTTAATTTTAACCGTATTTGCGAACAGTTAAAGTAATTATTGTTGTAAAAAAGATTTTAATGATAATCTTAATTAAATAAAAATATTTAGTCAAGTTTACCTACCCTTCCAAAAGGTAGTTCCGTTTGGAGAAAAATAATGGCGAGGCGTAATAATTTTAATCAATAATTTTACTTTTTAATTTACATATTTACGTAATAAATAAAGTTGGCAAACTGTTAAGCAAAAATTTATAAATTTGAAAGAGATCTCGAATCTAAACTAAGCCTGTGTCTTAAAACTCCAAGACCAAAACTACATCATTCAGCCAAATTCAGTTAATTACAAAAGAAAACTTGTATTCCAATTATGAGCATTGCACTAAAAAACATTATTTTTAAACATGTGGCATTCCTTCCGCTCAGTGCCTGGTGCTGTCGCGGTGCGGCGAGTACCTGGTGTGCGGCGGCGACGCGGGCGTGGTGGAGGTGTGGCGCGCCTTCACGCTGGCGCCGCTCTACGCCTTCCCGCCCGCCGGCGCGCCCGTCTGCTCGCTCGCGCTCTCGCACGACCAGAAGTATACTGCTATAGAGCTTACGCTGTTTCATTCATTTAAGGCTCATTTTTCAACAGTTGGATAACTTTTATCCGAAGAATAAATATGACAGCTTGACATATTTTCTATACAAAAGCTAAAGTCAAAAAGAGTTATCCGACAATTAAAAAATTAACCCTTAAAGTATTAGTAATTTATATATTAATGATTGCACGCTTCTCGTTCCAGGTTCCTGCTAGCGGGTCTAGAGAACGGCTCCCTGGTTGTGTTCCACATAGACTTCAACAGATGGCACCACGAGTACCAACAGCGGTACTGAGCCGGGCGGTACCTTAGCTCTTATTACGTCACATAATTCAATTACTAGCCTCCACACTTGCAACACCCGAGCCGTACCATGATGTCTATTGCGTCCTGTCGGGTGTTACAAGTCTGTGTCAGGCTTTACCGTTCGCATCTAGGTATCGATATTACGCTCAGAGTAGGCGATAGTACGTAATGGATACTATTACGATTAAATGTTCACTGTTCTTTACGATTTGTAGCTCAACACCTGAACTGGGTAGCATTGAGGATGTTGTACAGCGCCATCTATGATGCTATTCTCGAAGCGTTGCGATCATCCATTCAGGAGAAAAAATGGAAGTAAATAGTAAAGAACAGTGCAGTTAAATAGTGTGGTATAAATAAACTGGCAGCTAGACTAAAAGTTTAAACTACTGCACTGGTCAACATTTTAAATTATTAAAAATCTTGTTGGGTTGTAAAATTTCGACACATTAATGCTATATTGAAAAATAAAAAGTATTAATCAACTGGCAAGTAAGTACTTAATTAGTTTTTAAGTTGCGTTGACATTCCATTGATTTTTATTACAATTGATTCAGTAACAATTAACTGTAAAATGCTGAGACATTATATGAGACTACTTCAAAACATTCCATCAGTTAACTACCAAATTACTATTATAATAAGATCTTTTTTGTTAAAACGTTTTCTAATATTTAAAAAAATGTAATTATAAACGATTATTATTTTATTGGTACTTAATCAATTGTTATTTATTTAAGTAAAAGAAAATGAAGTCGTAGCATCGTACAGAATTGTACTGTACAATATTATTATTTCAGTAACACACACTGTGCCACTTATCTGGCTTTATCTGTACCACCTTAGTGTTGCCAATGTGGAATATAAAATTGCTATAGTAGAAGATTTTTTTTTTTTACGGCATAGCAGTGGCAGGCCCTTGGTTTGAAGGAATATTAATATATAGTATTTATTCAAACCGGGGTCCAGAAATAGTATTCTATGTATTATAAAAGTTTATTTTTATTACATGAAGCAATTAGTTCACAAGGAATTATTTATGTAGTGCCATAGGGAAAGTTTATTAATTTAACGCAATGTACCTTGTGTCTTTATGATTTTATTTATGTAACTAGGATCTCTTTTCAAATGACGTCCATTTTATTTTTCCAATGTAAATTTTTGAGATTAAATCTATATTATTTATTATTTATTGACTTGACAAGTGCAATATTTTCATAGTTATGAATCACTAGCTACCTATCAAATTCCTTATATATTTTCAATTTATATTATATTTAAATTATCCAATGTACTTTCTCTTTCTATCATTCCAATATTTGAAATCATTTGGCACATTCGTATTTTTCTCTCTTGTGCTATTTTAATGGTGGTGGGTAAACAAGTACTTAATTTTGAATATTATGATAAATAATTGACGTTGTTGTAATTAATTTTTGGTTTTTATTAAATGGTTATAGCGAATTATTTTGTTTCTTTTATTTTTACCTTTTACCAATGATTGCTTGTTTCATTTTAGTAAGTAGTCGGATTTTTGTTATTTGATTTTATTTCAAAAGGTATAACTTGCTTTGTGCTACTCTACGTGCGTTTACATTGGAAACATATTTTTTAACAATAAAGCATTATTGTACTCGATGAAGTTGGATAACAGCGCGAAAGTGCCAATACCGTAGTCATTTTCGCTAATTAAACTATGTCAATATAACATTAGGACGAGTTTAGACTATATTAATGTAATGTAATGCTAAATAAAGTTGTGTTACGCCTAAGTGACGTCACATAACACGTTACAAAAAACATAGTTTTTTACGCATACGTCGTGTAACATCGTATTTAATATACAATCAATTAAAAACTATATATTTTTGCATCACTACGCCAGCACCGCTCCTTCCGTTCTGTGATTTAGGCTTAAATGCACTCCTAGACATACGAAAGTTTATTCTTCTCGTCGTTTTCCTATCTCTGTGCCAAAACTAAGGTTAACAATATGAGAGACAGATCAGTGATTATATAATACGAAACTACTAATAGTACATTCATAACTTGCTTCAATATTAAGCCGTGCTTCCTCCTTACCAGCTTGATTCGACCTAACATCAATAACTAAGTAAAATAAAAGAAAACAGAACTTTGAACAAGAAAACAGAACTTCATGGTAAAGAGGATTGTTCTAGTATTAGATAAAAATGTTTTTCTAGGAAAATTCTATAGTCGAATTATTCACGTAGTTATAGATAATTATTGTACAAATGACTCTTGAACCCTTGAACTCACGTCCCTCTGTAGTCGTAGCGTACCCAGTTACACGTAGATTGTACCTTCTACCTATTTATTATAATATAGTCCTCTAGCTATCTATGCTTACTGTAGAGAAATATTTTGTTTTAGGTGCTATTTTTTAGACTACCTCTCGTTTTTGTTTCTTTTTCTTGGTCCTTATCTATCACTCTCAAGGAGTACGATTCTGTTAAAAATATCACAATACTCAAGCACATAATGCTATGGCTTAAAAAAAAAGAAAAAATAGTTATAAAAAAAACACTTTTCGCGCCACCTAAACAGACATGGAATCTATTACAATTTCAGTATGACCAGCTAAAAAAATTAAAATATTGCTATCCCTGGCACAATCACTTCAAAATCCTTCACAATCAAAATCACGCCCACACCCTAATGTTTGTTTTTATCAAAAACACGCTACACGCAATTCTGTCCATTATTAATAAGATTATATAGTAGTAGTGTATTATTGGGCATTCTATACCACTATCGGCAAGTAGCTCGGCGAGTGCGCCTCGCTGCCGATAGTGGTATAGAATGCCCAATAATCGACACTCGACTCGACTCTCCACTCGACCGATAAACTCGAACGAGACAGTTTGTTGTACCGTGTACTTGATTAGGAACGATTTACTCGACCAATGACTAGTAACTTGCTCCTTACCACTATCTTCCATACGGCTGGTCAGTATGCCGCGTTTCGGAGCACGATGAACAATCAACCATTTACTTACCACTGCACTTAACCGGTCACTCGAGTTGCATTTACTGTTAACATAGAATGGTGAACGAGTTGATGATTGTAACAAACCAACGAAATTACAAGTACCTAGTGAAAAAAGTGTTAACGGGTTATTATTGTAAATAAAAAACAACTGTAAGGTACGGTATTTGGTTTAATTATCATAAAATGTTGGTTTGCCTGGAAACAAGATATCAGCCGCACGCACGAGCTCTTGTAATTTTCGCCACTGAGGAGAATCCGCGTCAGTCTGGAACTTGATTCGGACGAGCGCCTTCTTCCACAGCTCGGCGGAGTCGGTAAGGCGAGCGTCGTCAGCCTTGTACACCTTGCAGTCGATGTAGTACTCTCCGTCGGTGCTCGTTGCTCGGCGCTCGCAGCCGCTGGCTACCCGGTTCACAAAGAATGAAGTTAGGTGATCCGATGCATCTTCTTTGTGTGGGATGTCGCGGTTGTTACTGATGCCGAATATGTCGATGCCAGTATTCACTTTTTTACTGAAACAATAAAAGAAACTGTAATTAGTTAATGTTTAGAACGAGAGATGCATACGCCAAGAAAAACCTTCTGCTGTAAAAAAATATAACAACTGACTCGGCTTTGATCAATACTGTAATCGATTAAATCAATCCATCGATTCAAACAATAACCAAGTGAACCTGCACTTGTTTTAAAATAATATGTAATAGTAATTGCACGATTATAATTTAGTCAGTAGATATGTGGCTAGAGTAAGTAGATAATTAATTTACCTGGCACGAGCTACGGTTGTTGATTGTGACTGCATCTTGCGTTTCCCATTGCTGTCTGCAGACGGTTTGCGGCTGCACTTCACTTTTTGCCCGGTGACACACGAGTAATCACACTCAGAGTCTGACCTGAAATAAAGATAGGGAAAATTTAGTCACATAATTATTATTAATTATCTCAATGGAGTAGTGTCAACACAAGTGTGTGCGCAAACATTGGTTCTCCTACATGCCCATGGGATAGCAAACCCATAGAGAGATTGGGTGCAGGATCGATGGCTTTACATGCTGTTCAAAGCACAGAAGACTGGATGAAAAATAATGACTCCTTCGAGGGATCGAGCTCGACATACTATGAGCAGCTCGGGTGATCTGTGAAGTAACACGCCCACAAACAAAAATAACTGTAAATTACAAGCGGATCACAAGTGTGAGCCATGACAACGAACAGAATATTTTATAAGACTTACATTTTTCAATCAGAAGTTCCACTCGGTTTGATGACTTGGTTGGTGATGGCGGCAGCGGGTGGCTATCGACAATGTCGTCGCTGATATTTGTAGACAACACGGACTGTTTGTATACCGATGATAACAGAGCACTTCGTTGCACTTGCAGACTGCGAATACTTTGTACCGAATACTTGTAGCTTATAAGTAAAAATCAAATTATAAGTAAAGCATGTTAAAAACACTTCAATCAATTTAGCATTGTTGTGTTGAAGTAACTTTTTCTGTAGTCGGATTATACATGCACGTAAAATGTAGACGAAGGAAAATTTTATGCTGCATCGAATGTCGATGCAGCGAAATTAGCCAGGGCTGACTAAATGATAGCGAGCACGGAATCGTTACACTACATTGATGTAATTATTTTATAGAAGTAAATAAATATTTCTAAGGTAGGTACTTATTTTATCATCTACGTTAGGTCTTGTGTAGAAAATATGAACTTATTGCCGTCAACCTAGTACTTTTCTAGACTTCCTGAAATAAATACATAATATAGTTCTCATAACTACACTAACAGCCATGAGTCAAACCATGGAAATCCGTATCTGTCGATACGCTATGATATATTTTAATCGTAATAATGCATTGTGTAAATTTTGTATTTTGCTGATACATAGAATGATACTAAGTTATTGTCAACCCTAACTAAAATAGCTGATTATTGTGAATGTGAAATAAATAATTAGGTTAAGCACACGTGTAACAATTGCGCAAAAACAAATTTTATGATGAAATACTTTTAGGCAAAAAATATAATTTAAAATATTATTTATTACTTCAAAGGTCTCTCGGAGTGAGCACCTTTCTAAACTGTCACCGAAAAATTAAGTCAATTATTAAAAATAAATATTTTATTGATCACACACCAGAAAGTACATACGAACGATTTCATCAGGAGTAACGCTGTTCGGTATATCGTGGGGGGGCCTGAAATACACCTGTTTGGATAAAGCAGATCATTTCATATTGTACAGGTAATTATCAAATATATTTTTTTAATTTTAATTAACATAATAGTATGACTCTTTTTCAACCCAGAATTTACAATTATATGTCTGATTCTTTATCGGTACCTAATAATCATTTTTTTTATTTCAGATACATTCTGCCTAAACAAAATATTAATTACCGACTGGTCTGTGAAGAATTATTTAATTACCTGAAATATATCTCCATATTTGGATCACGTAGATACACATTCCTGTGTATAAATCATTTTACATTTTGCAGGTAATTTTTATCTTTATTTTTCTCTCCAGATTATACTATTATCTATCTAATTAAATTATGTGTCTAATGCACCCAATTTTTTATTATTTCAGAAACATTCTGCCTAAACATAATTACCGACTTACCTGAGAAGAAATTACACAAGGGATCTTGGAACGAACATAAAATAGTCCTGATCAAGTTGTACTACCTATATAAAATATTTTGTTACTGGTATACCTAAGATCGTGAATAATAGTTGTAAGTATTATCTAATCTAATTTTATTGAAATTGTTAGTGTTCCTTTTTGTTAGTGATTTCAACAATAACATAATGCCTCACTGTTCTGATTGCAAAGTATTTGTAGATAATCGCCGATGGTCTGGTCATTTACGTAGCAATGTACATAAAAACAATAGTTCAACTCCTATTTATGATAATGTGGCAATTATTAATTCTTCTTTTAAAGAACGAATCAAAAGTTATAAAATCACAGCGACAGGCGAACAAATACATAGTTTTCCTGAAATGTTCCTCAATAGTATTAGTCCACAAATTAAACATTTAATAGATAGTTCAATACAGAAACACTCCTCTGTCAAAATAAACTTCGAACTGTTTGCTTCCTTTCTTATGTTTAAAAATGATCAACAAGAAATAAAATCATTCCGAACAAAAAATTTTATTACACTAATTAATTACGATTTTGATTCTACTTACAAATCAGCTGTTAATGTACTACTAAAAAAAATTGAAGAATTTGAGGAAAGAGATAGTGGTTGGACATTTTTAAGTAATTCACATTTAGAATTAAATATTAATAAATATCAACCACTCAGCGGATCTAAATTTTTAACTTTGCCGAAATCCATAAAGGCTAAAAGAGCTTGTTTGAATATTCGAAACAATGATGAGTATTGCTTTTTGTGGTGTGTTGTGGCGGCATTGTACCCCACAAACAGACATCCCGATAGGATTTCGTCTTATCCATACTTTCAGGAAGTTTTGAATGTTAATAATTTAACATTTCCAATTACATTCTCGGACATAGCTATCTTTGAGAGAAATAATCCTTCTCTCAATATATTTGTATATGGTTTAAAAAATGAGAAAACAATTATTGGGCCATTGTATACAACGCTGAATGACAAGTCTAATAAAAGTATCCATCTACTGTTTTTAGAAAATAATAATAATTCTCATTACTGTCTCATCAAAGATTTATCTCGTTTAGTTAGAAATCAGATGACCAAACATCATGGTAAACTATATTTCTGTGAAACATGTTTATTGTTTTTTCCAACGCTTAGTCAAATTGAATCCCACTTGTGTGGGGGGATTGTCACTGTTTTACCGGAAAAAGGGTCATTTTTAAAATTTAAAAATTATGATAGAAAACAAAATATTCCATTCGTCATATATGCCGACTTTGAAACGTTACTTGAACCAATTTCCGGCGCTGAATTCAACACCGCTAACACGTCATACTTAAAACGCCACGTGCCAGCGGCGTTCGCTTACAATGTCGTGTCATCAAATAAAAATGCTACCGTTGAGGGCTATAGAAGTTATCGGGGTAATGATTGTGTTTCGAAATTTATACATTTTCTTACTGAGGACGCAAAACAAATACATAAAATTATATCCAAAAGCGAGCCTATGATATTCACTGATGAAAATTCTCGTGATTTTAAACGTGCCGTTAAGTGTCATATTTGCGACAATTTACTCTTAACCGATAAAGTAAGAGATCATTGTCATATTACAGGTCTATATCGAGGTGCAGCACATCGACACTGTAATTTACAGCATAAAGTACCAAAATTTATTCCAATATTTTTTCACAATTTATCCGGATACGATTGTCATTTATTTATAAAAAAGTTAGGTGAAATTCCAGGTTCAATTAAAATAATCCCCAAGACTAAAGAAAAATATGTAGCATTTACTAAATTTATTCCTATTGCCGATAACGAGTACATTTGTATAAGGTTTTTAGATTCCTTCAACTTTTTGGGAACAAGTTTAGACAAGCTCGCTAAAACATTGCAGGTGGAAGATTTCGTAAATCTACGGTCTCATTTTTCTAAAGAAAGGCAGTTTAATTTATTGAGAAGAAAAGGTGTTTATCCATATGATTACATGACCACTTGGGGATGTTACGATCAAACATTTTTGCCGTCTAAGAATAATTTTTATAATTCTTTGACTAACGAAGTCATTAGTGATGAAGATTATAATCACGCGCAGGCTGTTTGGGCTGAATTCAATATTAATAACCTAGGCGAGTATACGGATCTATACTTAAAAACGGATGTGCTTTTGTTAACAGACATATTCCAAAATTTTCGGAAAACCTGTAAACAATATTACAGTCTTGACCCCGCGTTTTACATTACTGCACCCAGTTTATCTTTCGATGCGATGTTGCTAAAAACAGGCGTTCAGTTAGAGCTAGTGTCGGACTTAGCTATCGTCAGAATGATACAAAGCGGTATACGCGGTGGTTTGTGCATGTGTTCCCACCGGCATGCTAGAGCTAATCACAAGTACATGCCTGAATATAATCCATCACAACCTGAGAGTTTCATAGTATACTTAGATTGTAATAATCTTTACGGTTTCAGCATGTGTCAGTATTTACCATACTCTAGTTTCAGATTTTTAGGTGATAACGAATTAGCTAATTTTGATGTTACCGCTATAGAAGATAACGCAAAATGGGGCTTCATATTAGAAGTCGATCTATTGTATCCCGAAAATTTACATAATCATCATAATGACTTACCATTTTGTCCTGAAAAATGTGTACCCCCGGGAGGTAAAACCAAGAAACTCATAGCAAATTTGTATAATAAGTACAACTATGTGATTCATTACGTTCATTTAAAAAAATGTTTGGAACATGGTTTAATTTTGCGTAAAATTCATAGAGCTATTACTTTTAGACAGGCTCCATATTTAAAACAATACATAGAGTTAAATACTCAACTAAGACAAAAAGCAAAAAGTTCCTTCGAACAAGACTTTTTTAAGTTATTAAATAACAGTGTTTTTGGAAAGACTTTAGAAAATACTGAAAATAGAGTAACCGTGCATTTAGTTAATCAATGGTGCGATCAGTCCAATCGAACTAAGAAATTTATATCCGCTGAGAAACTTATAGCCAACCCCTATTTCCACAGTGCATCTATTTTATCTGAAAACTTAGTTGCGATACAAATGAAACCTGATCAAATTATTTTAGATAAGCCTATCTACATAGGTTTCACTGTGTTGGAACTTTCAAAAGCACACATGTATTACTTTCATTACGATATTGTAAAGCCTTTTTATAAAGATCGAGTGCAGCTATGTTACACAGATACCGATTCCTTTATTTATAAAATAGACACTAACGATTTTTACCATGATTTGAAATATAATTTTTTACAATATTTTGACAGCAGTAACTATGAAGCCGCAAATGATTTACAGATACCGCTAAAAAATAAAAAGGTACCCGGTCTCTTTAAAGATGAAATGGGAGGAAAATATATATCTGATTTTGTTGGCTTGAGATCGAAACTTTACTCTATAAAAACCCCTAATAATATTATTAAAAAAGCAAAAGGGGTGAAAGCAAGCGTGGTCAGGGATTTAAACTTATCAGACTATGAAACCATTTTATTTAATGGCGGAGTAATCCGGAGAAAAAATTATATGTTTAAATCGATAAAACACGAAATATTTACTCGTACTGTCAACAAAGTTGCTTTATCTAGAAATGATGACAAACGATCGATATCTGTAGATCAAATTTCAACTCGAGCTTGGGGTCATGCGTTTATTTTTAAGAATGAATTACTCTGATCATAATTTAAGTTTAGTGTTACGTAATTATTTAAGGCTACTCATGTAATAAGTTTAGTTTTAGAAAATAATAAATGTTAATAACTATTATACAAAAATTAAATAAAATTGGAATTATTGTAACCATTGACTTGTTTCATTTATGAAATTCTATTTACTTTAAAATATAATTACACTCTTTTTTTCAATCGGTAAATGAAGTAAATACCGATTTCAATGATTTCAGTTGCACTATGCACCTAGATACCTTGCATCGTAAGGTTGATTTTTGAATAACTAACGTTTATGATTAAGTAACACGCTTACAAGGCACTTTTCTTCATTGTATAATTATTGTCTACGTTGCAGTTCATTGGCCTTAGCATGGAGACACTAATGCTTAGATGACATGTAATTAATTATTACACGGTATTTAATTATTTTGCAATCATTAACGAAATATTATTCATCGCGAACACCTGTTTCATATATTTTTTTAACCTTCAGCAAAAGTAATCATGTCGGTGAGTATAATTTTTTTTTTGTAACTAACAATTGTGACCGCGGTAGTGTTAATAATCAATATAAAAAAGGAATATAGTGAACTCCATGGAAAACCCAATTATAACGCTTTAGAGCGCTATACTAAAGGAATAGTGGTATAATTGTTTTATATTTTGTTTCAGATGTCTGAATCCGAGATCATGTTCAGCCAGTACGCCCAGGATCCTTACGAAGGATTCTCTGAGATGTTTTGCAGCGAACCCGAGCACAGCAAACCAGTCACAAAAGATAAAAAACCGAAACAACGATGCAGGGAAAAGTCGAAAAAACTAAAACCAACCAAATCCTACGTGATGAGTCGACTACAGCGAAGAGGGATTAAATTAATAAAAATTTCAGTCATAGATCTATGTAATAACAATCCTCAAACCATAGACAGTGATAGTGACAGTGAGAACGTTATTATAAACGCACAATATATTGTTCAAGATGCTATCGACAGTGTTATGGACGAAACTGAGTCTTTAGTTAAGAAAATATCGAAATCTTTAATAGATACTGACTTTTAATAATCGTTTGTGTAAATTAATGTCTATAATTTTATTAAGATATTTCTATTCAATTGCGTGTAGTGTTCAGTTATTTGGAGAAGTGTGGGGAGTGTTTAGCAAAATAAAAGCATGTATAACTTATTTTGATTTTTATTTAACAAACCTAAAAACTAATAATCTACATTACACACATTAGTGCATACATTTTATGCCCATTCTAAATACTTCCTTAAACAAAGCACATTTTTAAGCGCACAATGCTTCAGATGTTTATTACAATTTAAATTAGATCTTCCTTCACAGTATGTTTTATGCAAAACAGAGAAATTAGGACATTGTTCTTTACCAAGGTCTAATACTTTACAATTCATACAAAGATCCTTTATCCAATTCACCTTCTCCAAACCATTTACAATGATTTCCTTATTTTCTAGATATGGAACGATTATACGTCGAAATTCTCTGTAGTCAATATAACCTTCATTCCAATAAATTCCCCTATTTCTTTCCAACCATTTAACCTGCTTCTTTTCATCACTTGTTAAGTATTTAAACAAGTATGGTGGTTTTATTAAAAATGTTTGAGTATAATCACGACTAGCAAAAGCTAATTCTTTTATTATAAAATTATTGTACAGGTCTTTAAACCCTTGAACATCTAATATGATAGTATTCGGATTCATGATATTTTTCTCACAGTATTACTTAGAGGCTTATACTCAATTATGCAGTCGTTCAATAAAAGACAATATGCAGAAGTTTGATCTGGTATGTCCGAATCACTCTCTATTTCCACTCGTACATCCACAATAGGACCTGTCTTTACATTATCGGCTTGTCTAGAGCAATCTATGATAAAGAGCGGCGCCAAATCTTTAAATTGTTTTTCACTTAATAAGGGTTCCGGGCGACGTCCGTAATAAGACTGTTGAAATCGAATGTATTGCTCGTATAATAAAGCGATTCTGTTATTCGCGAAACTGACATTTAGGTTTTCATAGGGGAAGTAAGTCGAATTTAGGTATACTCTAACGTCACGAACATGGCAGTGATCGAACTGAGACATATCAGAACTTGAATTGTTTTTTCTATTTGTTTGTAGGCCCATAATTATGTATCTAGGTTTCTCTATTTGCGAGGAAGTTTTGATGGACCAGGTATGTTTTGTAGTTTTAGGTAAAGCTGGATATTCGTAGAGATCCCAATTTCTGAATATCATCTGGAGTGGTCGATCTTTTTCTAACAGTTTGAGTAAACTTATTTTCTCTTTGTCGGACACTTTAACATGCGGTACACGCCAGATGATTTTATTTATTTGAACGTCTTCTACAAATTCACCGGTGTTAAGTTTGACCGCATTCAGGTTAGTATTACTTCGTAGCAATATCAGTTCGTGCCTACAATTTATCACGACTTTCTTGAAATCTTCAGCGAAACCGATGATGTTACTGAGTGGTATAGACGCGGAAAAACTACCCCCATTTATATTTTTTATGCCATCGATATTCCAGCCCCATGCATTAGATATCTTTGACTCACTTTCACTCATTGATATTAACGATTTCATGGTGGTAGTTATGCCAGCATTTTTTATTCTATCAATTTCCACTCCATTTAGCTCGTATCTTATATCTTGGAACAGGTAAAGTAGAGCATTATTCGTAAAATTAACACTAGTGGCTTTCTCTTTCATATCCTTTTTGCTTACGATAACAGTCCCTTCCAAATACAAGGTACTAGCTGACGGAAGTATATACAAGTCTTGCTGGTTAATGGGTATACGAATTTCATCGTTCCTATTGAAACTAGTTACGTAGGGCTTGTAAGAGTGAAATTCGATTCCTTCAACCGTGTTGTCGTAAGTCGGAGCGGATAAAACGTCTAAGATATTCATTTTAGTAAACCGATCGCTTTGAGAAATGCCTTGTTGTCTTTAGTTAATTTTATTTTCTTCTTAGGGCGAGCTCTTATATGGTTGGAAGCTCGAGTGGAACTGATATTTTTGATTTGCTGATGCACATATTTATTGTAGTCGATCATTTTTTTCTTCTGAGATGCAAATACAGCTGCACTTCTTCACCGCGCAAGTTTATTAAGCGGTTATTTATATCTAACAGCCTGATATGTATGCAGCTAATGTTGTTTTGGTTGATTGGAAAGTATATCGCGTTTTTCGGAATTTCTATAATCCTATATCCGGGAGGAACGTTGAGTGCAAATTCGTGGATAATGTGACTCGGTTCTCCGTTTGTGTACGAGCCGCTTACAATATCACATTCGATCCTGATCACAGTTGTAGGTAAAATGTTGACCGGCAACTGTGACTCATGCCATTTATTTGCTTTCAAGATTTGTTTATTAAACCCTAATAAATTCCTGAAAGTACCTTCTTTATTAAAATTTATGTCCTTTGTACAATATACAGCAGCTTTTAAAGTATTGTTATTGCACTGTAGTTTGATTGAGGCATGTTTCATTTCAGATTTTAAATAATCATTAATATCTTGCAATTCATAGGTGCCCTCCGGTATTTCAATAACTTCGTTAGAACCATAATAGAATTTATTATTCGTTTTGTCAATGTTTGGAATCGAATTAAATGTTGCGAAATGCAATAAGGCACACTCATACTGTTCATATAGTTGTAACGTGTTGGGATAGTAAGTAGATAAAGTTGACGAGTTTCCAGTTATCGATAATGTGAGTGACATCTTGCAAATGATTGAAATAAAAGAAAATCATAGATTTTATATGTTTTTATTCCAAAAAGTCCACAGATATTCTAAACATAAGTGTCCACAATTTACAGTGTTGAATTTCTGATATCTTGTATAATTATAAAAAACATTACAATTCTTAAAATATCGTATTAATTCCATTGGAGGCTTCAAATTTCCAAAGCTATCAAAATATTCACAATAATTGCCTACTTTTACATAAGCTACCCAATGCGTCCCTTCGTTCTTATAATCGTCCAAGTTAACGATACCACATTCAATCGGATTTGGCGTTCTTGGTAATTGATCCCTCATGTACACTCCCCGAAAGTGAGGGATGTCGCGTGCGTACCTTTGGATGTCTACATTAGTTAGAGGACGATTAGGTAGCTTATTTTTCAGTTTTTTGAAGATTTCACGAATAAACCTTTTCCATTTTTATGTGGCTTAATGTATAAACCCTGCCCTAACTTTAAAGACTCCATAGCCCTATTATGTCGTTGTGTTTCTAGTAAATTTTGCTGACCAGCTTTGTAATCGTTAACAGTTTTTGCAATACCAGCCGCACCACCAGCTAAAGTTCCTAATGCTGATAAGCCCGCAAAAATCGGGATTAAGGGTAGAATACCTCCAGTCTTTGGTAAGGGTATCACTCGTGGTACTCGAATTTTCTGAATGTTAGGAAATATTTTTATTGCTGCTGAGTAAGCAGCGTTAATTAAAGTTTTACTGTCCTTTGGTTTCAGTTTCTTTATCTTCGCTCTTATTTTTGATACGAAACTTTTAAACGTTTTAACGCCGGCACCAGATTTCAGTTTGGCTTTCATAACTTTGCTCACTAACCACGAACTAAGTTTTTCACCTTTCCCTGCATCGTTCGATTTAAGTCTTTGTTTAGCCATATTAAGTAGTTGTAAATCAGCTTTGTGACGATTGGGTAAGTCTGTATGGTTTGCATATGCAATGTCGTGATGCATGCAAGCTTCGTCTAGCTTATTTACACCTCGGTCACCTCGTAGTAAACGTTTCTGGAGTTTTGTTCCCGGGCCGCAATAATTGTAGCCTGGTAAATGAAGTTCGAACGGCAGATTATTAATTAGGGTATTAACAAGTTCACCTCCTTGCATTGTCTAAAGTGTAATGAAAGAAATAATGCAAAATTAACTGTTATATAATTGTTTTATTCCACTATTGCAGTTTTGTTGATCCAACTGTTTTCTTCGTTGTTTAGACCCAACCATTTCACAAACATTTTTGTTCCTTTCCTTTTTAAAACCTTTTCTACCAAATAAATACCCGGATAGTAAGATTTTTGAAGTTCTTGCTCGTAAAAAGTTCCCAATATGGCTTGCTTTCGCTGATCTTGTATATGATATGTTACTGGTATGGTATGATTTATTTTTTTTATAGTAAATATTTCAGTTGACCAATTAGGTGTGTAACCTTTCTCAAAATTGTGTTTGTATTTACTGATACGAACAAAGTCACCTACTTTGAACTTAGGTTTTCTACGAATGGTTACATGATTTAAGGTTTTTTTAATATTTTCTTTTATAACTGACTCACTAGATTTATTAACTTCAATTGGCTTAAATTTAATAGTACGATGTTTTGTGTTGTTATAAGTCTTTAACGTAACTTCTAATGGTATACCTAACCATTTATAGTTCCCATTCAAACTAAAATATTTATATAATTTATTTTTAAGTGTTTTAATCAGTCGCTCCACGATCGAAGCTTTTTTGCTAGAAAACGTTGAGTAATGGTTAATATTATACGTCTTCATAAGCGTTTGAAATGAGTTGTTATAAAATTCTGTTCCCTTATCAGTTTGTAAATTAACAGGTTTGCGATTGCTGTTAATCAGTATTCGTTTAAATGCATGAGTAACATCGAGTTTATTTTTTGATTTTAATGACTCTGCCCAAGCGTACTTTGAGAAGCAGTCAATCACCACTAGAATGTAATTATGACCTTTATTATATTTTCTCAGGTTTTGCATGTCCATTAGATCAGCTTGCCACAAGTCATCGACCCCTTTTAGAATGACGGAACGTCGAAGGAAATTTCTTCTTGCTGCTTTGTGTAGTTCATTAACAATTTGCTGTTTTGCCATTATGGAGATTTATTTTGAAGTAATTTATCTACCTCTGCTTTAGTATAAAACTTATCTTGCAAATGAGTTAAAACCTCAGGTATCTTTGCTTTTAAAGAAGCCTGTACTGTACCCTTTGTGTCTTTTATGATTTGAGAACGCAATGATCCAATCATATTATTAAATTCTTTTAACATATTAGCATTCAAACGATCTACATAATCCTTGTCCACAGTCAAATTATTTAATTCTTTTAATGTGGTAGCATTCAATCGATCTACATAATCCTTGTTCACAGCATCGTCTGCTTCTACTGGAGATCTAATTCCTCTCAGTCTTGAAGTTTTTAAATCAAAATCTCCATTTTCTAATTTTAACAGAGCATTCTCATTAAACTCAAATAACTCAGCAAAACGCATTCTTTTGTGAATGTAGTGTCCGAATTTGTCTACGTTCATGTCTAAGGTGTATTGTATCGAGAGGCTAATAATAAAATAAACACATTTTAAAATATTTATTAATTTATAACTTTACTTTCACGCAATTCTTCAATGATAGATATAATTTCATTATCTAATCCTGTGTTACCAGCATCTCGAGATGCAATCAATAATTTTAATCTATCCACCAGTTCATTGGGATCGTCCCAATATACAAAATCTACGTTTTTCTTCCACGTTTTTGTTAAAGGTAGTAGTCCTTTTCCCTTCGATTGGTGTTCCTGAATTGTACTTCGTAGTTGGAACAGAGGCTTTATAATTTGCAAATATTTTTGTCCTTTATTACTTTTTATTGGTTTACTGGGTTCATAGTCTCGTCGATGTGCATTTGTATCAAGTAACATCGACTTATAATGTTTCATATCACTCTCTGTAACCATGCTTAAATCTACGTTCTTTTTCAGCAGCAATTGTTTTAAACCAGGCGTATTTCGGTATTTGCGTCCAGCCACGATGATATACTCGTCGCTGATCGTTATACGCGCAGAACCTAACATCAATTTGCCGCTCTCTACTCGGACACCAAACGGAATATCTTTCAGTGCTTCTGAGGACACTGACCAGGATGACATATCACATCTCTGGTTGTTTTCAGTTAATGATTTATACGAAGAATCACTTTCGATATCAGATTCATATTCGTCTTCATTGTCGTTGTTATCATTGCTTTCTGAACTAATAGGGTCTTCTTTTTGCAGAGTTTTATCGATAAACGGAACATCGGTTTCTTCATTTTCTATATTATGCAGGAGAGAAGCCTTCTTACTGACATTAGCAATTTGGTTGAGTGGTTCTGTTACCGGCTTGAACACTGATTCCAGCACTTGCTGATTGTTATTCTCAACATCTCTCATCTTTCGCACTTTCTTTTTAACAGCCTCTGCAGCTTCAACTATTTGTCTTTTCAGTGATTTCTCCATAATAATAAAAAAAAAAAAGTTCGTGACTGATTAAGCGTTGCCTGAAGAATAATATTATCGCGAGGGTACCGGTCTTAAATATTAGTATTTTTAATCAAAGACAACAAAAGTGTCAAATTTATTTCTGTAACATCCTTTATTTTTGGAGCAATCCTTATTAATTACTACATAATTGAAAGGCTCACTCCATATTTTCGAACACATTTCACGAAATTCAATCCATGACATATCAGTGTTGACATGTTCTTCATAAATATGCCGTAAATTTATTTCATCTTGTTTAAAAAGTATGATTAAGTTCGCATTGTCTCTTACTAACTGCTTAGGGATTTTACTATACGTTTGGTTTAGATAGAAACAATCAATGCACTTGTGTCTTCCCATCGCAAAATAATCACGCATGTTACTCTGATTTTCACAAGCAACATCATCAAAAATAATCACGGAGTTGGGTTTTGCGTCCTGAACGCTTAGTACTTCCTCATTTCCCTGATATTTCTGGAGGGAAACACCAGGCACCCGTTGCAAAACACTTTCTAAAAAAATGTACTTAGGTTGGTGCAGAGTTTTTGAATAAACATAAACATTTTCAAATCTTAATCCGTTTTCGTGTATTAGAAGACCAATTAATAAATTCGTTTTTCCACAATTGGACGGACCGCAAATAATACACCGTACTGAGTTAGGCAATAATTCTCCGTGACGAAAACTTGTCTTGCAAATATCATCGCAGACTGTATTAACATGCAGCGATTGCGGTTGTTTTACAAATTTCATGATTACTGTCGGAAATGAACCAATCGAAAATGAGTGAATGTATTTAGAACGCTATCATTTATAAACTTACCACAACCTCTTTTGCGTTACTGGTCAGTGATCGAGTCGATTGTTCATTATTGAGCATTCTGTACCACCTTTCAGAGCGATAGCGAGCTCGCATGATCATTGGTCGTGTACAGTATACACTACAGTCGAGTTGATAGTTGATTGTTCATACTGACCCGCCATAATATGGAAGTTACTAGTCGTTGGTTGAGTAAATCGTTCCTAATCAAGTACACGGTACAACAAACTGTCTCGTTCGAGTTTATCGGTCGAGTGGAGAGTCGAGTCGAGTGTCGATTATTGGGCATTCTATACCACTATCGGCAGCGAGGCGCACTCGCCGAGCTACTTGCCGATAGTGGTATAGAATGCCCAATAATACACTACTTATAGTTATAGGTCGTGGATGTTGGTTTAGAATAAAAAAAATAACATTTTTATTTAGTAGGTTAAGGAACACCTTGTATGATAATGATCACTGTCCATTTAAATGTAAGCTGCATCAAGTGTAAGCATTGTAATTTGTAAAAGTCGCTAAAATTATTCAATTTGAATAAAAACCTTCATTTTTATCTACTGTTTTCCAAACGCTTACTAATCACGCTTTACACGTGTTACAAAACGAAATTTTGTTTGACAACCCTGGTATTACAGGCCTATAGGTATAAACATTTTTAGAATTACTTTTTATAAAAAATATCCGCTTTTAGCTCTACTTTCGTTTCAACAACCAATAGTTTCTGCATCAAACAACAATCTACCAACTGCCTTCGTCCTTACAAAAGTATCGCCTAGTGTAACTTAAACTTATACTTAACACTTTAAAAGCATTGAGATATAATATTGTTGAGCGTACGATAGTTAATACATAGAAATAGAACTTGTAGAATTGTAGTTTCGCAGTAGGCTTAGTATGGTGAACGCGATCGGCATTTCTAATAAGTATTTTGAAAGGATTAAAGTATCCGTATTCATTTGGTGAGTAAATGTACTTAGTTGAAGTGCTCAGTCAGACCACGTGTCCTGCTTAGCTTGCTTCAAGTAGGGTACTCTCCTAGTCCCAGTAGCGTTTGAATTGATTAGGAAAACGTTAAGTTTTTAGCACCTAGAAATAAACACGGTGCAATTTGTTGTAGAATTTAGGCACAATTTAATCAGTTTATAACAATATTAGTTAGACCGTTATTAATTATTTTACATCAATCATCAAAGTTGTTTTATGTTTAGCAAGGTACCTGTACTTAGGTAGAACGAAATCGATCCTAGGACATTTTGATTTCCCGCGCTTAGCCACAGATAATTTTATCTTACATAGATAATAGATTTGTTAAACATGTTTAAATTGTTATAACATTAGTACTTAATTACCTACTTAATGTTTCACAATTCTTAAATTGTAATTATAATGTGCACATGCTTTTTTCAAATTACCACTGACTAAACTTTATAAATGTTTAACTGTTATTTGTAATAATTTTAAAATTTGTTGTGCAGAATGTTTAATTTGCATGACATGTCTTCTTTCAATACTTTACACATTAGGGCAATAAAGTCCATAATAATGATTGTTATGCTAAGTATATGGTGCGTTTGTATGTAATGAAAAGATCTTGAGTAATTAATAAATTGCATTGAATAAACGTGTTGTTGTAATTATTTATATGCTACTAGATTTTAACAACTCCCTATTGAAAACTAAATGGTTCATAAAATGTATCCACCATTTAGTTTTCAGTCAATATAACAGCAGATTTAAAATATAAAAAATAAACTTGGTGATGTTCTATAATCCGCTACCAAATTCTCTAACATGATAATGGAGGGGTCCATTATCATGTTAGAGAATTTGGTAGCGGATTAGACAATTAACCCACCACGCTTGCCCAATGCGGGTTCAATCTGTTGTTTTTTATTTATTAAACCATAAAGTAAATAAAAAAGGAGGAAATTGCTAGAAGCAAAAGTCTTTTCTAATCTTTTAATTTTAAACGAAACAAGCCGTGGACAATTGTGCATTTTTAGGCTAACGCGTCCATAGTTCTCTACTTACCCAAATAATGTCATGAAATACTAACAGGTACATACTGTAAGTAATGATTCCAAAATTGTCGACTTTCGTTGCTGACCTCAGACCTTATTATGTATATGGCGCCACTACCGAGCGTACAGTAACGGTCGTATTGAATCAATATTATAAAAATTGGAGCTGTATAAAACTGGTTCAGTAAGAAAGTGCCGTGAGTGCCTGACGATGTGTAATTTATTTTGTACTATTTCCGTTTCATAAGCCTGTCTTTCTGTATATAATAGGTACGCAGTAAACTGAGAACTAGAGTAACTTAATAGCATGTATATTTATTACGTAAACCTAAATAAAACAGCGAAATAATATAAAATGTGATGTCCCTATATGCAAAAAAAAAGGTATCTAGATGGGGCTTATAATAAAAATCCTGTTCATGGATGTATACACTGCATACCGTTAAAACTTTTTTGTGGGGATTCTAAATGAAATTCATCTTGGTGTTTTGTATAACTATGATGAAAATGAGTATCAACTTTTAATTTATAATGTTATTGCAAACAATTTTTTTTTTTCAATTTATTTCAAATCGGTTCAGATTAAATCGATTCTCCAATTTATAATTTCCGAACGTAGTTAAGTTAAAGTTGACATTGACGTTTGTATAATCTGTTTCCGGTCTTTTCCTTCGCTCCCCCGTTGCAATCATGGCGGTGAACAACATTTCTAAAAAGCGAAAAGTACGTTGAAACGAGTGCTATTTACTGAAATACATTATACGAATCGTTAAACGATAACTGACAAGCCTTTAAACTTAAATTCTGGGTCCCATATATTTGTGAAACTTGTGATGTTAGTGGATATTCCAGTACTTGTCACCCGCACTGGGATTGTTATGTTTCGTTTGTGCCCTGTTTTACCGTAACGTATTTGCGCCGATTCTGTAAATAATCATGTGGCCTAAGTACCAGCGGTGAAAACAAAAAGTTTACGTGTTAAAACGCGATGACCAAAACATAACCTCTCCGTGAATTTGCAGTTCGTCGGTGACGGAGTTTTCAAGGCGGAACTTAATGAGTTCTTGACCAGGGAGCTTGCTGAGGATGGCTACTCCGGTGTGGAGGTGCGCGTCACTCCGACCCGCTCGGAGATCATCATTATGGCGACGAGGACACAGAGCGTGCTCGGAGAGAAGGGCCGCAGGATTCGTGAGCTGACGTCCGTTGTTCAGAAGAGGTTCAACATCCCCGAGCAGTCGGTGGAGCTGTACGCCGAGAAGGTCGCGACCCGCGGTCTGTGCGCCATCGCGCAGGCTGAGTCGCTCAGATACAAACTGATTGGAGGTTAGTTACATTACTTTCTCTCATGTTTTGTCTGTTTAACCCTGTCAATTGTATGTTTACACATTTTTACTATTTATTAGTCATTAATATAATAACTAAAAATGCAATCAAACTGGTCTATTACCATAAATCATCACAGGCTAATATAACATTATTTACCTAATTGCTTGATACAAAGAGAAAATGTAAGTTAGGGGCTTTTAATTACGCGTAATGGAATATCATTGTCCTTTATTTGCAATCTTTTTCTATGCTTACTGTCCATGTAGACAGAATATTGAGAGTGCACCCTGTGAGTATATTCAATATTGTTGCTAACATTACTAAACACTGAAACCAAATATTTCATACATCAATTTCTATAATTTCTACCGCACTAACCCCAAACCTGACATCTCCGCCTCACATGGTGTTCATGTTTTTCATTGGGGGCACATCATCACCTTTGTATCCACAGTTTGCTAATAAGCTGGGGTATATCTCTGATATGTAAGGTTACATTAACATTACTAACATTTAATTATATTATTTTAGCATGTAACAGTAACTTGGATGGTATTCTTAACATTTTGTACTCAATTGCAAGATTCCATCTAAGCAGAGATATAAAATAGTGTATAGTATACCCAGTAGTTGTTTGAGACTATGTTGTTGCTCTTCATTTTCCCTTTCCACATAAGGTTAGATAGCTCAAATGAAAGTTGCAAAAATATCAGTATTTTTTTAAATAATTAATTGCAATTCTTTGCCACCATTAGAATTTATTTTACCACAAAATAAATACTTTACTTTCTAGAAAATAAATTGTATGATAAAAAGAAATTCTTTACTTTGGATTTCATTTAAAATAAATCTAATAAACAATCTCCGCTATCCTCAGGTCTTGCTGTGCGTCGTGCATGCTATGGTGTCCTCCGTTTCATCATGGAGTCTGGTGCTCGTGGTTGCGAGGTGGTTGTCTCTGGCAAGCTGCGTGGTCAGCGTGCCAAGTCCATGAAGTTCGTAGATGGCCTCATGATCCACTCTGGTGACCCGTGCAACGACTACGTCAACACAGCCACACGACACGTGCTGCTTAGGCAAGGAGTACTTGGAATTAAGGTGAGATTCAAATTTTATTCTTCAAAAGGCAATTCAACATACTTTAGCTTTGTGCTCAACACAGATACCCCATTACAGATTTCTATCTCATAAAAATTGGGTATTAGACACTATCAATTAATTGAATTACTTGTTAGAATGTGATTCCCCTATAGATTTTGTATGACAATTGTAAAATGTGACATAACTTTTTTGCCAACTCAATTGACTAACAGTATGGAATCCCTGGATAAAACTTTGAAATCAAAGAAACTTAAAATATAATATTACAGCCGGAAAATTTATCAGGATATCATCAGAGTATAGTATATAGTTCCTATAGCAAAGTTATGTCTTGGAATAATTGGTAATAGTATCTGATCCCATTGGGCGAAGCACATGTTTTACTCCTGATTTTCTTTAATTCTGTTGTTGTATGAGCTTGCCTTTATGGATAGGAAAACTAATAACTATTTCCATGTTGTCTAAGCCACAATATCAGGGATTTCCAGCCTCTTAATGACTGGAGATCTAATATTTGTGGCAGATTGACTCAGCTTGTTTATTGGAGGGCTTGTCTGTACAGGCTCTGGTACGGTGCAAGCTGGACATTTTTTCTTGGTTACAAGGCTTAAAACCATGATAGAACTACAAAAAATAAAAAATAATTTTGATTATGATTATTTATATAAATTTCTTTATTCAGAACCATTGTATAAATATAATAAACTGTGTAAAATTATATTTAGTAGATAAATATGTGCTAATAACAGCATCTTGCTGCGACAACACCCTTATAGGAACTTTCATTAATCAATATTATCCTAGAAGATCCATGTGTAGAGAGTCCCATTCCACTAGGTGTCTTTGTTTTCTCTCAAATAACCCGTTATATTTCTTCTACAGGTCAAGATCATGTTGCCATGGGACCAACAAGGCAAGAACGGCCCCAAGAAGCCGCAGCCCGACCACATCCTGGTCACGGAGCCCAAGGACGAGCCCGTTCCTCTGGAGCCCACAAGCGACGTGCGTTCTCTTGCGCCCGCTCCGCTGCCCCAGCCCGTGCCACCTGTGGCTTAGGTCTTAAGCTAATTAATAAAAAAAAAACTATCAAAACCTATTTGTTTCTTTTTTTTTGCAACCTTATAACTTATCTGATGACACTAAATGTTATCTTTACATACACGCCTGTATGTGCACATAATTTTAACATTTAGATTGAGTTTAATGCGACCGAATAAAATTTAGGCAAAAAATAATGAAAATTTTGTATCCCCCCTTGTTTTTTCAGTTTTTGGCTAATATCTCGGAAACTAGACGTCCTAGGCAAAAAATAATGAAAATTTTGTATCCCCCCTTGTATGACACCCCCTGACGTGTTCCGAGCCCGATCCATGGGTGACCTTAGATTGACCTTTGACCTCTAATTAGGGTGTCCATTGGATTTTTTAAACTCCCTTGGCGTCAAGTGTGTCACGCGTGGAGACTACAACCGTGAGTTAGTAATTATGATAGACAATCTAGCCTCACCACGAGCTAGGCTAGTCTTAGGTAAAATTCAAGCCTCACACTTGGAGGCTGGCCACACTAATTTCTAAGTTAGCGACTGGCTAGCCGTGATAGTATACCTAAGCATTTTTTGGGTTCCGTACCAACGAGGACCCTAATTCTAAACTTTCACTGTCCGTTAGTCTGTCCGTCCGCCTGTCTGTCGGCGGGGTGTATCTCGTACCTACCGCCGCTAACGACAAACTAAAAAATATGTATCATACAAAAAACGTGATTTTTGTAATTAACCCTTTAACCGCCAAGCGACGTATCAGTTTTCGTGCCCTTAGCGCCAGGCACAGTAAACTATTAATAAATACCTACATAAAATAGGGATGTGCTTTATGCACTTTTTGAACATCGATAGTTCGTAACTATGTTATGTGATCATGGTTAGTAACACCTGCATATACACCAACGTATCACATCTGCTACAAAAAATGCACAGCTAGACATAGACATCCCCCAGATGCTTCCACCTCGCCTGGTCTCGGGCCATCCGCATTCATCACTTTCACGGGGAGAGTACACATAGGTATCTATCCGGTTTACCATGCGCGAGGACCCTACAATAATAGCATGGCATTTTGCTGGATTTACTTTCAAGCCAAATTTGCCTGACAAGTCTTTAAGCGCTATCATATCCCGGTTTATGGCTTCCGGCAAACTTTTCAGGTTTTTAAAAGAAATAAAACAAAGTTTATAGAGATTTAGAAGATTTATTACTGTATTTGCATTATTCAGATTTATTTTCTATCACAATACCTATACTTAATCATTTACAATCATAGGTATATTTTTTAACAGTATAAGAACAATAGTTTTGTTATTTCAGTAGAACATACTAACAAGTTTCAACAAAATAATTAAAATAATCACAGATAAATTTATTTATTATTATTTATTTATTTATTTTTATCGTCGCCTGATACAAATTCTTCGTCATCATCACCTTCTAAAATTCTTATTAGCTCTTCAGCAGTCGTCATAATAATTATTACACAATTTTCATATAGTCAATGTATCGATGAATAAACGATACTTATTCACAACACTAATGGAAAATTCCAGAATGCACTACACGCTTATGACGTAAGCAGTGGTCGTGTATATCCGACCGTGGCGGTGAGCGTACTGACCAAATTTGATTCGAGACGCATGCACTAGGGATGTGACCACCTATGCAGTTGCTGATATTTATCTAGTGTAAATTTACTCCATTTCAAAGGAATTAAATGAAACACTCATAAATATTTACAAAGACACGTTTTATTAAAAATCACTGCATTTGTTTTGGGATTAATTAGTCAGTTTAGCGCGAAATATTTTTTATTACATTTATTTTAGTATTACTAAACTTTGGTATGAGTCCCGTCCCTAATGTCGTATTTTACCGTCGCTGGCGCTGCAGGTCAATGCAAATTCCGAAAAAATATTATAGTAATTCATCGAACTTTTAAAACTGTTATTACGGCATATAATTAAAAGACATATGTTGATTACATTATTATATTACTAGTTGTATAACTATTTACCTTATACAAACATATTTTTCATAGAATACAGCATAATTAAATAAAAAATTAAAACTAAAAGTGATGGTGTATTTGGTCGTTTATATACGACGCTGGCGAAATGGACACGAAAATATTTGTCGGATTAATCCGACTTTGGCGGTTAATGGGTTAAGAGTAGTGTTCAATATTGTACGGAACCCTTTGTTTGCGAGTTCGACTCCGACTTGGCCGATTTTTTAATTTCCGCGGTGTATAAAAGACTAGGTACGTTTGTACTAACAGAACGAGGTCTATGCCCCATTTATTTTATTTCTCAGAAGGGTAAGCAGTATCCATCGCAAAGTACTAGAAGAGGCCACGATGACTTAAAGAAGATAGAGTAGGTAATTCAAAGAAATAAAGAAAACAATGACACCATTTATACCAACATTTATTTAAAAACCTGACTACATTCACCCCAAACCAAGTGCATTATAATTATTGCTAAATACAAAAATGTCGCTGGTGATACACAACATAATTAAAATTATAAGGAAATACACGATTCACAAAAATAATTAATTTTATATATTAATATTTATAACCAGTTCCAATTCCAAAGAGATATGTGGTCGTTAAGATATCTGATCGAATTTATGTATTTATGAGACAACAAACCATGACCGAAGATGTAAGTAGGCACTAATGGAATGATTACCTACTATACCCCATCGAAATCACTGGTATTATTTTTAACAAGTCTTCAATTATGTCGACCAAAGCTCCCGCCCGCCCGCCTCTCATGCATGAGGTTGTGGGTTCAAATCCGGGCAAGTACCAATGTGACTTTTTTAATCCTTATGTACTTTCTAAAGTTTATCTTAGACATTACTGACATCATTCCGTGCCTCGGAAAGCACGTTAAGCTGTTGGTCCCGGCTGTCATACGTGGATCTGTGACAGTCGTTACGAGTCGTCAGAAGCTTGCAAGTCTGACAACCAGTCTTACCTAGGGGTCTCGTATTACCCAGTTACTGGGTTGTGGAGGTCAGATAGGCAGTCGCTCCATGTAAAATTCTGGTACTCAGCTGCATCCGGTTAGACTGGAAGCCGACCCCAACATAGTTGAGAAAAAGGCTAGGCAGAAGATGATGAATTATGTCGACCAAAATTCAATAACTAATTCCATTGTGACAAAAAAATACCGACAGTCAATTCCGTTTCGGTAATAAAAAAACCTACATTGAACAACACTTAGGGCTGATTTTTCAATAGTCCAATCTTTGTAACTGAAAAATAAACATGGCTGACTTATTTTCTATACAAACGCTGTCAAACCGCCATATTTATTTCACCGTTATGAGATTATGTGACGAATGAAAAATCGGCTTCTAAAAGTCTTAACTTAAACATTCCGCATTCCTTATGTCTTAAATAAAATTGGACCGACACTAAATAGAAATTAAACTTAAATACATAAAGTAGATCTTCTAAGCTACAATATAATATACTGATTTGTTTAACAACCAAAAGATTATGCTATAAAATGCATTGGAATACATTGTACAGGTGGATTATACAGCGATGGCAGTCTTTATAAGTATGTATGTACAAGTATCGTCTCTATAACTTCAGTTGTGGTCATAGCTTTATTTTATTTTATTGTAGTGTTGCCATAGCTAAATAATGTGCCGGTTAAGTGGAATTTTGTGCTGCAATGGTTTGGATAGTTTGTTCTTACATTTAGAGATGTCCAAATGGACGGTGTTTTGTTCGTCTTTAAATGGATGTTGACCTTCACAGAACGTTTTTTATTGGACAAATATGTTTTTAATAAAATACCGGACATTTTTTCATTAGATTTTGGTAAAAATGTACGAAATTTTAACATGCTTTTAAATACATACAGAGAAAATGCTCTTTATTTATTTCGTAGTAACGCGAATGTAACAATCCGTGCATTCGTCAAATAATTCGCAACTGAGGAAGGAGACTAAACCATAGACACATCCAGACGTGTAGACTGCACACTTGCGTAGTTTTCATATAAAAGAACGACAGTGATGTAGAAAGTTTTCTGTTCACCTTAACTGACCTAACATACGATATAATAATTACCTGAAATAGAAAAAAAAACACCAATTAAAACATTTAATTTTCATCATCTACAGTAGTCTGGTTGCACTTTTAGTTAGGAGTGATAAAATAAGAGATATTTGTGATACTGACTGCTGCTGCACGTGCTCCATGGGCGGCGCCATGCGGCACACGAGCTGCACGGCGGAGAGCAGCGCGGAGCGCAGCGCGGCGGGCAGCGCGGGGCGCTCGGCCGCGCGCTCCGCCGCCACGCGCAGCTCGCGGAACGTGTTGCGCGTGTAGGGGTTCCGCCGGCTCGCGTAGCGCCACGTCACGAAGTAGTAGTACACGAAGGGCGTCAGCAGCCCGCAGTAGCCGCTGAGGAATACAATCACATATTATGGTAACTTGATGGCAATTCAATAGTACATATTTTACTTGCCGTAAAATATAAACAAAAAGATATACAACAAATTGATATTGACAAACTGTTTTTCGTCATTTCAACAACTCGATTAGACATAAAATTGGGAATCAGTACTCACGAGAACGCCATGACGGCGACAAGCGGGAACAGAACGATCTCCGCGAGGGCGGCGGCGCGCAGGATGTTGCGGGACTGAAACTCCACCAGCGAGATCAACAGGCGGGCGACCCACATCGAGTTCTGGCCGAGGGTCTGTGGAGGGAAGGAGAAGAATTCATATCAAAAATACATAATTATTATCGGATTTTTTTAAAACATCTCTTTGTTATTTTCACTAATATGATTTGTGAAAATACCTAACAGATATTTGCTATGATGTTTTGTTTGAATATGGTCTGCTTTCAATTCATTTAAAGGTGACTAATGTGCCATCAGAGTTTTAATATAAGTCCATCTGGATCTGGATACGGCCCGATGATTTCTGGACGCGATTTCCGGATGATTTCTATCTTTCCATCCTATGCATTAAATAATTGAAATTTGGAATGTTTGGACAGTTTTTAACACAGATTTTACAGATAGATACTATTAAGTTTTCTTATCACGAATTATGTACGTAGATACGTCCTACACAGTTTAATGGATTTCTGGCAGGTATAAAGTACTGGTACGATAAGCATGATCGTGTCACGAGCAGGCGAGTTTAAAAACACTGTCGTTAGAGAGGCATGAACAACTATTCACCTACTAATTACGCTTACTTCACTCAATTACTTGAAATGCAACACGCCTGTAAGCCCCGAAGGGTTAGGCAGAGGAATACCCATTATTACACCCACATTTCACCAGTTATGTTTTAAGTCAAATGTAATAGAGGGCGATCTAGACGCCGAGGCTGCTACTGAGAAATTCCTAATAAAAAAAATCAATATAATTGCCCGACTTGGGTCCTTGGGAATGGAATCCAAGACCTTATACTCAGCTGTAGCGCTTTGCGACCACTAGACCATCGAGGCAGTCAAAATAAGAAATGCCTTAGAATAAATATAATTATTGGAGACAACAAGTTTTCTTTATCAAAATCATGAACAAAAAATAGTAGAAACGTATTAAAGAGACAGACATTTTGTACTGTAGATATTGCAATGAATGTAATAACTAACGTAGAATTTTCTCTTAATGGATACTTCAAGAAGTGTAACAGCTGTTCACTAACTTTCTCGTGTACAACTTTCTTTTTGTTAAAAATCTACGTGTGATTTTCATTTAATTGTTCACGAGTGATATTGTATTAATGTTAGTCATTGTGTGTGTGTGCAAAAGAGATAGCATACCGCTTGTATGTCTGTCTCAATCAACATAGTGTTAATCTAAGCATTTGCATTGTTAATTCATAAGTTTATAATTATTATGTTTGAACTTTGACCCATTATGTCATCCTTGGACCAGAGCTGGTCACATTAGCTCGTTTACTTTTACGACACGAGGAAGTCGGTTTTGTTGACGGTATTATTGTACCGTCAACAAAACTGACTTCCATTTCCAACACCAGGAAACCTTTGTCCAACTGTAACATAATTATTGTAACTTCGAATAATTTGTTGACCCACTCTCCAGTACGGTGACAAACACAAGATGTTTTTATTTTATTCTGCTTTTTAGAGTGTCGATGTAGATCTAAATAGAGTCAGCCCCGAACAGTTTATTATTTAAAAAATTAAGTGCCCAACCCAATAAAGAAATCTTTATCCGCTTATAATTCTATGTCTGCGTTTAAATGTACAATAATGACAATAGGGTAGGGTAGGTGTTTATTCAGATTTATATAATGAATTTCTACCATTTACGTAGGAACCATTTATCTTATTAAAAGATATGAATTCTAATATTTATTAACAATGGCATATCGATATTGAAATGTCGTTGCGTTCAGCGTTTGGCAGAAAATAATATAAATTGGAAATTGGCTATCATGTACAAAATATACATTTAAGTAAATCCAAATATAAATTATTTAACATTTAACAAGTTCATTATTATTTACTGAAATTGTGTACTTAGTTATCTGTATAATTAAATCATTGTATGAAGTGTCATAATGTCAATTATAATTTCTATCCTGTGTTGTCTCTGCTGGGCAAAGACTTCCCCCTCTTTTCCATCCCTCATCCGGCCTCAGCTAGTGTGAGCCAGCCATTTCATAGATTTTATTATAATTATTACAGTATAATTGCAGCCACACGCTCATTTATACAATTTCATTATAATTATTACAGCGTAATTACAGTCGCACGCAGCAGATTTAATCGTTTGCTCTAGAGCAAGCCGCACAAAGGTCAAGAATGAAAAGTCTACTTAGAAACAATAATGCTAGTTGAAACTATTCTAGTTTGTTCTATCTATGTTGTTAGTACGTCAACGTATAGTAAATTTGTGTTGCCCGCGACTTCATCTATGTGAATATCGGTTATCGCAGGCGCAAAGTGGCAGATTAATTTAGTCTATACTAGCTGCCTCTACCTAGCTACCTCTTTGTTAAATTTATTACTATCGGTTCAGTGTTTTGACATGATGAGTTAACAAACAAACAGTTACTTTCGCATTCTTTATTATTAGTCTGAATGAAATAATAGCTAAGCTTTCGTAACATTTTTGATATTTTTGCAAACGTTTTTAATATTATGCATAACCTTTGGGTACCTAATATAAAACTAGTTTTTTACTACTGCTCAAGTCTTAGTCTTGTACACATAAATAACAACCTAGTATTATTTTATATTATCTAACATTTACTACTCTTTGGGTATTTTGTAAATCGGTGCTTCAAGAGAAATGCATGTAAGTAAAAATATCCCACATTGGTTTTTCTTTTAACGTTTTCCATTTTCGTAAAAAACACTTTGTTCTTTCACATTAATGTCCATGTAACACATAAATCAAATGATTCATGTTACTTGCATGCGTCTGTTTTAAATTATAAATCATGAATTCCCTTTGTTTAGTTCATCGAAAAACGCGGTCAAGTAGCTACATTGTATTTATTGAAGCGATTCATTGATTCAAGGAGTCTCATCAATCAGTTGCTACAATAATATCGCTATTGGGCGTCTTCAACACTTTGTCCATAATTAATTCCGTATATTTTATTTGTCACTTAGGGCTAATTTTATCTAAAGACTAAATATGACAGGGCGGAAGGACTCATGGTTTTTACCACCTTAAAAAAAGACTAAATATGACAGTTTGATTTATTTTTAATACAAAAGCTGTCAAACCGCCATATTTGTCCCTCCGTTAAGAGTTATCTGACAATTGAAAAATTAGCCCTTAAACATTTATAGGCAAAAAAAAAAAATTGTTAGATTTCATTTATATTTTTGTTCTATGTTTTAAATAAACATGAGTCTCCTCAAAATTACCGATAATTTATTTCAATAATTCTACATAGAGATAACAAGACAACTTTAACCGTATAAAAACTCATTGAAACCTCTTATAACAGTACCTTTGTACTTATGTGAGTATTTGTTCGCACAGTTAACTGTATTTTATTACTTCGACATGCAAATACATACAACCATAATTATATTAAACGTAAAAGTAACACCTAAAACATAAATAGCCAATCTACGTAAAAAAAAAATGATATTCATCATCATCTGCCTAGCCTTTCCCAACTATGTTGAGGTCGGCTTCCAGTCTAACCGGATGCAGCTGAATACCAGTATTTTACATGGAGCGACTGCCTATCTGACCTCCACAACCCAGTAAATGGGTAATACGATACCCCTAGGTAAGACTGGATGTCAGACTTTCAAGCTTCTGACGACTCGTAACGACTGTCAAATATCCACGTATGATAGCCGGGACCAACAGCTTAACGTGCTCTCCCAGGCACGGATTGATGTCAGTAATGAGAAATCTAAATATCTATATTAACATACATAGGTATAACATATAAATCAATGTTTCGCGAATCTATTATTAGTTTATTAGTTACAATACTTGTGACAATGTTAATGTTGGATAAAAATCGATGTCTGGCGTCTGGTCGCGATAGTGATAATTGTACTAGCAAGTGGGTAGTACTATGTTATTTATGCCGACAGGTAATGACGCCGGACCGACAACTATTGAATGTCTATTATAGCATGAACTTCACCTATACGTAATATGGAGTGAATCAATTGTTATTTTTCGTTTTGACCTTCAAATTTTGGAACTTGACCTGGGGATCGAACTCAGGATCATTGCAGTAGCTGAGCTAGCCACTGGAGTTGTACCTATTCCAACTATCGACTAAAACCACATCAAAGGGTACTAAACGGTACCATATTACTACTGTCTGTCTGTACGTCCATCTGTAACTTTGTAACCGTAAAAACACATGTTTTATAATTATAAATGGTTATTTGTGTTTAATGTTCTTTTTTCAATTTTAAGTTAAAATTAAAATAAAATAAATAAATGTTTTAACAATTCTGAGATTTTATAACGTTGTGATAGCCCAGTGGATAAGGCGCCCGCCTCTCATGCATTTAGGTTCGAACTCGGGCAAGTACCAATGTGACTTTTTCAATTCATATTATGTACGTACTTTCTAAAAGATTATCTTAAACATCACTGACATAGGTGCGGAAAAACATCGCGCCATGAAGTGGGACAATAATTGGGTATCATGATTTATTATTATAAGATTTCGTATAAAGTCTTACAAGTTAGTAAGTCATAAAAACTGTAGGTCACAAATATTCCACGAACCGTTGCATAGAAAGCCGAGTCATTCAATGTTAGTGGCTCTCGCTGTCCTCTAACATTTCACTTACAAACTATAGAGGAAGGAAGTAAACAATTAAACATAATAAATAGTGATACTTACATCGAGTATGGTGAGCGAGTAGGACGCGGCGTGCAGCAGCGCGAACAGGAAGATGGGCGTCAGGATCACTGTGTGCTGGTCAAGGATTTATATTTGGACAAACGTGGTTAATACGATTACATTCTTAACATTTATGAAGAAACTAGCTTCTGGCCGCGACTTCGTCCGCGTCAAAGTCGATATACTTATTATCAAATTGATTTATTTTGAGAACACAGGGTACATACAGAAGATGTTATAATAAATAGGGTCCGAACTGTTTTCCGCCAAAAGGCATACAAAATATGAAGGGTTTTTAAGCCAAATATATTTTAGAAATTATGTCAATTATAAATCATGTCAAAATTATCGATTAAAATATATAGGAAACCGTACATTTTTTCGGGATAAAAAGTTGCTTAGGTGCTATTCCAGACTATAATCTACATTTATGTGCCAATTTCATTTAAATCCGTTCAGTAATTTCTGCGTGAAAGACTAACAAACATCAATACATCCTTACAAACTTTCGCATTTATAATATTACTAGAATTTCCTTGCCTGCTCTAATATTATTGAACTACCAAGCCAAACATTTTTTTTATCAATGCAACTAGTAAAAATTTTGCACTTTTTAAATTAACGATTTAATTTTTGACACGTAAATTGTATTTATCACCCATTTTAAATACAATGTAAATTGTTATAATGAATAAATTAAATAAAAATATGCTAATAGATTGTCAAGCTCTTGTCAAGTGGTGTATGCAAATCACAGTAGTGTTAACATGAGTTTGGCAATACGTTTGAAGAAAATGTGGACCAATCGGAAACGGGATGTTAGCCTTTTTTATCTCTAATTGCATTGCAACCTACCTATCTAAGCTTCTTGTTTGTTTGTCGTTGTTCCATACTACTTGTGAATATTTGAAGTCACTTATTGGCCAAGTTACTGGAAAGTGACTTGCGTGTGCGCAGTCTACCTTTAAGGTTTGGTTTCTGCACTTAGTCTTCGATGGTGGACCATTATTATTGTGATATTTTATGTAATAACTTTTATTAACCTTATTGTTTATATTAACTTTTTTTTTTATAATAACTTGATTCGTTTAAAATTTAAACAAATCAAGTCGTTTAACGCTAATAGCATGTGTTATCACAGTAACACATAATATTCAATCCAATCGGACTTGATAAAGGTTTGGTTTTAAGATCTAAAATTGAATAAATTTATTTATTCTATAAATAAGGAAACCTGTTGCTTATTACAATTACACAAAAGGTCAATGATCATCATTCGTATTTAAAGAAGTCTTCAGCAGTGTACCAAGTGGGTACCTACATCTACAAAACATTAGCCAAAATACCAGAATCTACGTGACCTAGAGATCGTGAGTTTGACCCCACCTGTTGCATTTTTTACGTAAACTAGTATAGTTAGAATTGTTAGCAGGACTAGTGTTAGCAAAAAAAAAAGTGAGTCATGAAATGTAGTCGGCATCTAATAAAAATGTTGCATCATCATTCCACATCATGTGAGTCAGTGAAAGACGAGATTATTTCCAAAATTATTTTCAAAATTCCGTGAACAATTGGATTGAGTCTAACATTACAATGGTACCGATTCCCTTGTTCACAAACAATATTAAAATTAGAGAATTGGCATCTCTTACTAACAAACAGCGAAAGAAAAGGACGATGACATTTTAGAACTAACTTTGAGACATCAAATTAGTTTTGCTTTCATATTTTTAATTCATACGTTTTGACATGTCAATTAAAATTGCATGGAAGTTTCAGATTAACTAAAATTGACTGGTCTAATTTGTTTCCGCCCTTTTCTGCTTTTAAAAGACAGAATGATTGATACGTGAGAAAACTTAATAAGGAAAGCTTTCATAACGCGGTGATAAAAACAAATTAAAATGCAAAGATAACACGGAGACGATGACGTAGCCGCTCACCTTGACGTGGACAAACTACTCTAATGTGAATACATAATAAATATCTGTTACAGTATTAACTGCCGGAATAACAAATAATAATGACTATTGACACTTTTTATTAAACCTAGGAAGGAAAAAAAAATGTTTTTCTTTTATCATGTTGCCTAAAAGTATAATTTTGATTATGTTTTTTATAACAAAACGTTACGCACATTTTATGTAGCGACTAACACTAAACTACATATCAGTCTTTTGATATAGTGACATTCACCTTTTATGGAACATCTGTTAATGGTGTTCAGGCTTATAATGTCCCTTGGTTTTAAATAGCCACTTTCCCGAAATGTCTCTTCCCCAGAATGACACTTTCCCGAAACGTCCATTTACCCAAAATGCCCCATTCCCGAAATGTTTTTTTTTAATGTCCTTCGACAGCTAGCGGTTGATAATGGAACACACGACTTCCCAAATACAGTCTCTTATATTTATTTACATTGATCTGCCACTACTTGTAATGTGGCTTTTAAGCTGATCATACATACCCACGCAAGATTAAGTAAAACTATTAAAGGATTTCAAATCCAAACAGGTTTTTTTACCTTCATCTTTTAAAAGAACCATTTTAAAAAGGATACATAAGTTAGGCACCACATTCATGAATATGAGTGAGTAGAAGAGGTAGTGCGCGCTGTCCTCTAAGAAGAACCGAGCGAGGAACTCCCGAGAGATGGAGATCTCTCGCGCCGGGATCCGCTGGTGCAGACGGAGGGCTGATGTGGCCGCGTTCGCTAGGAGCGCCTTGTAGAACGCTGACACTGGGCTGTACAAAAGTAATCCATTGTGAAACCTGACTTGCCTAAAAACAGCTTTAATATTTTTCTTTAAGTTAATAAGTTTTGTAATGACTTATCTCGACGTCTCTTAAGACAACTACTTATAAAAACTCAGATGTTGTCCTTAAACTCAATCTGGTTTCAATGTCATTAACTTTTGTTTACTTAAGACAAGGCAAAGTCAAGCATAATTATTCTTTATAGTTACTTATTTAAAGACTCCGAAAATGGATACCAATGACTTTTGCAACATAGCTCTTCATTGTAAATTACAACTCCCAGTTCTGTTATAAAGAGTCATCTTGACTTAAATAAAAAATCAAAGGTGCAATCATTGATCAATGATGACAAAGACTTTACTCGAGGTTATATTAATTTTTGTGAGTTACATACTAAACAAATCACTTTGAAATCATTACCTAGTGATGCACGTTTATTTAAAGTAACTAAATACGATTGAAGGTTGTATGCCGTCTTAAGAATTAATTAGAAGGAAAAAAAGTCTTTTAAAATTGTTGGCAAAAATTCAAAGACAAACTACTTGTTTTAAAGTAATTACGGATTGGATTATTTGTCACTACATAACAACAGTAAATCCCGATCTTCATGTCTGGCATGTTATCTCAGAGATTACCTGTCTTATCAGATTTTGTTCTGATTCCCACCAATGTATAGGTGAACTTATTTAATGACAATATTTCTCTGCAAATTAACTGACATATCATAAATAGACAAAGCATTATGTTGAAAAATGTGGTATCTAAGAGGCCTAAGTCATTATTACCTAATAAGACAGGTTGCATGCTTTAAATATAGAATCTTTGAACCATTAACATGTTGACTGCAGGCGAACATTCGCTACGCCAAGCCTGAAGCGTGGTTGGCTACACAAGTTTGTGTGTTCACTGTAGAAAAATACATATGGTTGTAAAAAAAAAACACCAGGTGTGTTTTCCCACAGTCAACGGGTTAAATTTGTAACAAAGAGGTCAAACTTGTTGTCTTCTGTGTAATTTAAATCGTCATTGTTTTAATTACTCAATAAATGAAACTTCAGAGCATCCATTGTAATAAAATTAAACAATTAATTATCAAATAACCTTGTAGAGATGAAGAAACATATATATTATATTATAATTTATAAAAACACATATATTATAATTTACAAAATCTGTACAGATTTTGTAAATTATAATAATGGAAAAAGAAAGTAAACAAAGAAATGAAACAAATTAAGTACCTACTAAAACAAGTTGTACACTTGGGAACAAGTACGTAAAAACGAAAGCTTCCACTTACTTGTTAAACAACGGCAGTACATAACCTATGGTGAAGAGCACTGTCAATACTCGGATAGCCCATAGGGCTACGTCTATTTTGTTTGCGTTTACATGGGCTTTTAGGGCAGGCATTCCCTTGGGTGGGCCTGCATCTCCAGCTTGAGGTTCTGTGTCTGCCATTTTCTATAAAAAATAAATAAAGAAATAAGTAAAAGCAACAAGTTTCTTGTTTTAAGGAAAGGAGTGACAATTACTTTGTTACATACAAAGAAATAAATTAATATTGATGATGAAATACTTGATAATTGATCATTTAATTTTACTTAATTGAAATAAATAAATAATACTACAATAATTATAAATAAGAAAGTTGTATTGTAGCAAAGAGTTGCGGACAACTAGCCTGTTATAACATTATCAATGCAACAGTGTTGTTACTTATTTAGATGAACTTTATAACCTATCATGTAAACTAATGTAATGAAGGAACTGGTTTTTTAAAAATACATTTAATACCACAAGCAAAACTAACTAAAACTTTAAATTTTATTATTAACAAGCCAAGAAATAAATAGAACACTAACTTATTATAAAGTACAAGGAAAATAGGAACCACGAAGTTGGCGCGTCACTATCAAGGAATTATGAAATTTATGAAAAACTAGTAGTTTCACTGTCTCGTTTTATCAGATAACAAAAGATAAAAAACCAGTTACAAATTCTCATATTGGCTACAGCGTAACATCGAAACCACAATGCGTTTACGTGACCACGACCAAAGTAGAAAGTGCCATTAAAAACACTTTTTTGAGTACAAAAAGTAGAACAGTAGGCCATGCATGAAATTTTTGGACACTTCACTTAGATTCAAATATTAAAAATTGAGTTAAACCGCAAGACTCTATAAGTCCGCATTAACATAACGCGGCGACCAAGGACGCAATAACTCGGAAAACCAGTTTCAATCATCAATTATTAACAAAATTATTACAATAGTACTTTAATTGTGTCATCACAGTTTTCAAGAAAATTATATCAATTTTTTTAAGATAATTATAATCCTCTTATACTTACGTTCTACACTAATTACTTAAAACACAGATAAATATATTATTTAAATTATATTTCACAAAATGTTCACAACGCAACAAATCGAACATGCATGATTTGCCGAATGACATTTGACAGATAGAAAAAACTTGCCACAGCTACGCTACGCAAACATACTAGCTAAGAGTTGGGATAACCGATATTTTTCGACAATAATGTGCTTGGAGTAGACAAAAATTAAATTGGACTTTGAACAAAAACAAACAAGTATTTTTTTTTTACTATGCCACTGGCTATAGTGGGCACAGGACAACTGGCTATGACTTATTGAGTCATTGATTGACAATTTGACAGTGACAACTATGTATTTGTATCGTGATAACAGTCGTCTCAGCTGTTGTTATTAATTTTATAACCTTAAAAAAAAAAAACTTTTGATATTATTCGAATTAAATATTTAATATGATGTACAGAAGTTATTACTGTAGTAAACTGAAAAGCCTTATCAGAAATAATGAGATTTTCAGAAAATACAGCGTCATAGCAGCTGTTTTAGAAAAGCCTAATGTCGGCAATGTTACCGAAGTAAAGGTAACAATTTTTCTATAAAAAACATAAAATTGTAAGAAAGAAATGACAATACTAAGTTTATGCTTGTGTTTTAGGGTTGGGTGAAGAATTTGCGGAAACAGAAAGGGCTTACATTCGCCGATGTGAGCGATGGATCTTGCGCACAAAAACTACAGATAGTTATTCCGAAAAACCTTACAACAGACTCATTAACTTATGGTTCCTCGGTACATATTACTGGAAAATTGTCGAAAAGCCCGAGAGGCCAGTTAGAACTCGTCGCTGACGATGTTAAAGTTTTAGGAACCTGTGTTGTATTGGATGGTTACCCGTTCAACCCGAGAACCACACATCCACCGGAGTACTCTCGCCAGTACTTACATTTACGACCTAGGACTAATTATACCTCTGCCATTTTACGAATAAGAAGTGCTGTAACTAAGCACATTTATGACTACTTTGCTGCAAATAATTATACAAACATTCACACACCTATACTAACATCAAACGACTGTGAAGGTGCTGGAGAAGTGTTTAAAATACAGCCGGACAACGAGGAGACAGTGAAGGCAATGATGCAGGAGAATAAAGACAGAGACTCCGTTTACTTTGGTTCAAAAACATTCCTGACCGTATCTGGACAGTTGCACCTAGAAGCAGTATGTAGAGGTATGGGTAATGTATACACTTTTGGCCCGACCTTCAGAGCTGAAAACTCGAGATCAAGGCTCCATTTATCAGAATTCTACATGCTAGAAGCCGAGCTAGCATTCTGTGACACTCTAGACCAGTTGCAAGGAGCAATTGAGGACCTATTAAAGTATGTTTTTATTGAGACCCGTAATACCAATGAGGCTGATCTGTTCTTGATTGACAAAGAGAATAAAGCACCTAGTTGGGTCACCAAGGAGTTTGTTACACTGACCTATGATGAGGCTAGACAGATACTGCAGAAGAAGGGGTCAACATTGACAGATGAGGGCATAAATAAGGAACAAGAGTTAACACTGGTAGAACATTGCAATGGTGTGCCAGTGTTTGTAGTGAAGTGGCCGAAGGATATGAAGTCCTTTTATATGAAAGAAACTTCGGAAGATAGCACAAAGGTAAGATTGAAGGCTTAGAAGCTGATGAATAAATAGATTTTCCTCTGTTTCTATAGGCTAAACTTATTTTCCATTCAATAGAAAAAGAATTATGTTCTAAGTATTCTTCATGTCACGAAATATTGACCACAATAACTATATTACAAATTTTTATCATTTAAGGTGGATGCCCTGGACCTTCTCACACCCATCACAGGTGAAGTAGTGGGCGGTAGTCTCAGAGAGGACAACTATGAGAAGCTGAAGTTGAAACTCCCATCAGAAAGACTGAACTGGTATCTAGAGCTGAGGAAGTTCGGTAACATCCCGACCGGAGGCTACGGCCTTGGTTTAGAGAGATTACTACAAGTTTTATGTAATGTTAATAATATTAAGGATACTTTACCCTTTCCTAGGTGGCCACATAACTGCGATATGTAGGTTTATGATTGTGGGGAATCACCTAAAATGGATTGTGTATTTAGTTTAGATAATGTTGTGTGTAGTTAGAGAAGTAAGTGTTGAGAAAGTACGAGCTGATATAGTATGTTGGCAAATGTATATATCTGTGTGTTATCTCTATGTAAAGATAAACTGTGGAAATCAATTTTGTTTACAATTAAACAATAATTAAATAAACAATTAAAGCTTTATTAAAATTATTTATGTGTTATTCTTTTCTAAATTCTCTTTATTAATATATTAATATCCAGACCGATTTCGGTCTCGGCGGCCAATCTCAATGGAGACTAGCCAAGTACACAGGAGATATTATAGTGCACAATTGCATGTGCAAACAGCACTGCGATAACACTTTTTGGCAGACTTGGGAATCGAACCCACGTTCAACAGTCGCACTTACGACAAGACCAACGGGGCAGTCAGTTCTCATTATGTAGGTATGATAACAACTGACTTTATGAGGTCCAGGCGGCCTACCGCTATCTCTTGGGACAATATTACTTTATAATTTCTGTTGTTGGATTTTCAAGTCTCGGTGCTGAGCCGAGCTTTGAAAATCCAATAGTGCGGAAGGCAAAGTAATATTAGAATAATATTGTTATATGACATGGGGGTATGTCCCCAGTTCACATCTAAAAGTTTGATTACCGTTTTAGGGTTAAGGGTACATTACAATTAAAAACAAAAATCAAATTGATGTAAACATTTATTTACAATAGGTAAACTAAACAAACAAACCATTGTGATCCAAGTTTCACCTTGTGATAGTGAAGTGGAAGTTGATTGAGTAAAGATTAAAAGGTAAAGATAAAAGTGCTTTCCGATTACCGTTCGATTAAAATAATTAAACTAACATTTTTTTCAATTTTATTTGTTTATTAAATTTTTCTTAGTTATTTTTCAGTTTATTTTTAATACAAGGGAAAAGCCACTGAAGTGGCAAAGAAATAATATTATAAGGAAATAAAAACCCTTCAAACAGAGATTCTCTATAATTAAATATTTACACATTCATCAATCATGCAAATTCATACAAACGCGCAGTAACAATTTGTACCCTTACCGACACTCCTAAATATTTACAAACACAAGTTGACCTAATATTTACATTTACTACATGATATACACAATTAATTCGTCAAACAAAACGCACGTTCGCTGTTAAATAAGTCGTTAACTTAATTTTAATATCACATTTCGTATTAACAATTCTTTAGAGACTTCTTATGGAAGGTTGACACCGAGTATCTCTAAGAATATAGGTACGTTAAGCTAGTTTAAACTGAGATATTAGAAGATAAACATACATTAATACATAAGTGGCAGTTACATAAGGGGATAATATTGCGAAGTTTAAAAATTACATTAAACATACATCTCAGGTAAAAGTCTTAACCTTTCCATAAATCCCATAAGTTACATTGAAACTCAGTTTCATTACGATTGGCTATACATAATAAATAGTATTTAAACTATGAGAGGTAATTAATTAATCCTTTATATACAATCATTTACATGTTGCATTCGACAGATAGTCATACATTACTGAGTCTGATCTCAAATGAAGCCGGCGCAATACCGACGATTACAAGCAGTTATTAATGACAAAAATAGACTTTATGATCGTGGAGATAACGTTTAAAATCAACAAGACTTACTAGTAGTAACACTGCTTGACGTCTGTTAGTTTGGCGCCGACTTGATTATTAAACATTTTAAATGCATCCATTGCTGGTTTCAAAGATTAGATTTGTTTTATTATAACGTTGTACACTAGGATTGTATAGTGAGAAACACACAAAAATCACATGTGCTATAACCACGTGCTGACCTTAGGCCGTATAACAACATATTTCCACACTACAATCAATTCAAACCAATCCCTTAAGTTTCTTTAACAATGGATGCATAAAACAATTTTCAAATTTCTTACCCCAACTTACTGTAATAGGAAATTAGAACAATAAGCCCTATCTAATATTACTAACACCCTCCGTACGTCATCAACAATAAACCAACTAATTCAGTCACTTGATTCATTCATAGCAATCGATTGAATTTGATTGGTTGATATTCGACGTAGTCTACTTCGTGCGCGTTGCTTTTTCCGGGTTTTAGTTTATGCTAAACTTGATTATATAATATCAGTCTATAGTTTACCGTTATACATTCTATTAAATCTAAAACATGCCTTACACGGTTATGCCAAACATTCCTTGATTCAATTAGTTGGTTTTACTAAAACCGTTCCCTAAAACGCTTGTTTACACATCTCCAGTCTTTAGTAAGAATTTAAATACTACAATTTAGTAACACGAATCGTTTAAACAACCGATTTAGCTCTATTAAAACACTAATTAATATTTTTTTGCTAACTAAATGTACCCATAAGTAATCTCCGACTTGACTAAAGACTGTTTACATAGAAACAAGACACAGTTTACATTATAGAACACAATCCAGATAGCTCACTACCCTTATTGACGGGTGGTTGCCTACTGAACTGAATGCCTTCAAGTCCTGGCTTTAAAGTATACTCTAGCTCAGGCTCTTCACCGGGAGGTAAGGGCTCATCGTCAGCACTGATATCCTCTAACATCTTGTCATCCTGGCTGGTCACGAACGAGGGTATAGACTTGGAGATGTTGATACGTATCCCGCCGAGGGGGATGGTGGTGGCGGGCGCGTTGGCCGCGTCCAGCTGCAGGTTGCCGTCGATGGACGACTCCACGGTCGCGTGCGTGTTGTCCACGCGCGCTTGGATGCTCTCTTCTTCCGCTGTTACTATTGGTTCGTCGTCTGTTGACAAAATACATTAATGAGTAACTAAAAAATAGACAATAACTTTCGTAAGACACATTCACCAAACGTAAAGTACATATCGATAAGACCTTCATATGCCGTATTCCATGCTACGGAAAGCTAATGAAGCCATCTAAATCAATGAATGCTTGAATATCAACAGATTCGAAGGTCTGTGATCCGTGAGGCGAGCTTAGTGAGCCAGATAATCAGACTATTTGTAAATTCAATATTACGTGTAACACCAATTTCTATAACATAACATAACATCACGCCTGTAATCCCCGAAGGGTTAGGCAGTGTTGTACCCATTAGTACAACCACATTTCACCAGTTATGTTGTTTTTTAGTCCCATGTAATAGGGTGCGAGCCTATTGCCATCAACCGGGCACATATCCAGACTCTGAGGCTGCTACTGAGAAATTCCTGATGGAAAAACCCAATAACACTTAGCCCGACCTGGGAATCGAACCCAAGACCTCATGCACAACAGTCGCGCTTGCGACCACTAGACCAATGAGGCAGTCGACGAGGCTATTTCCATTATCTATTTAAAAAAACTACCTGGTTGTCAACTACACAACTACAAAGTAATGAATGCTTTGACGTACCAGGATCAATGGGTTCCTGTTTGATCTTGATATTACTAAAGTCTATATCAGCGAGGCGGTCCCTCTCCTTACGCTCGGCCGTCGTCTCGTCGTCCGTGTCCACGTCATCGTCCACCACTACTTCATCAACAGGCTCGGCTTTGAACACCACGTCGTCTTCTTCGCCTTCGTCGATCTGTGGGGTGAGGAAACAGTTCTATTAGTAGACGGTAAATGGAGAAAACTGTAGGGGGGATAAGTGTGGGAAAGTTAATAGATCCTATTTGGATAGATATTCGCCTGGATATGTCAAAGCAAATGTCAATTTATATAGATTGGAACTTACAGTTAGATGACGCACGCAAATGTGCAGAAAATGCTTCTAGAGCACAAAAGACAGAAGCAATTTTATGCATAACCCTACGGTAATTATAATAGCAGCTTTTTATCCTCCAACTTCATACTTGTTCTATGTGGAATAGAGATTTCATAGTTATATTTAATAGATGCCCAGGTATTTCTTAATCAAAGTCAGTTAGGTCCAAAATAACCTTAGAAATGACCCACAACCTTACTTTATTCCTAAATAATATCCACAAGTACTCACTTCAACTGGATCCAAATCCTTCGCTTCCTCGACCACCTCGACCACAGACTCGTTATCAGACTGCTCCGCCGGGTCATCTTCCACGTCTTTAATCTCTATGGCCTCTTCCTCTGCCTTCTCTATGGGCATGACGTCGTCGGACGATTCTTGTGAAGGTTCTTCCTCTGCTTTGGTTAGAGACGCCTGGAGAAAAAATTAATGATTAATAATGACATGTTTCTTTTTAATGAAGTAGTGATAACGTTGACGGGATTTTAACAGTTTATATATATTCGAATAAATCATACCTTATAATCATCAAAGCACAATGGATGATAAAAATCATCATTATGCTTGACGGAGTTCCTGAGATGCCACTCCTCCTTGTCTTCGTTGTAGAACTGCTGGAAGGAGTCCCCGCACAGCGCGCAGGCGTGGTGCGCAGGCGCAGAAGCCGCGGCGGAGGGGGGCGCGATCGGTGCGGGCGCGGGGGGCTCCGCCGCTCCTTCCGCTGTGCCCGCGCTCATCCCGCCGGTCTCGAACCAACTCTTTTCTGAAATTAGAACAGGTATCTTAACAAAAGTAACATGATGGTGAATAATTAAGTTAAAGAAATAGATTTTATATTAGAGAAATTTTCTAAACTTGTTCAACTTGTCATTTTAGAATAGTTATGTAAAATCTTAATTTCTTGTTATTGCCCAAAAAAAAATGACTTGTAATGTCTTCTATTGACACTACATCGATCCTGTAAAATTACAGCATAATCCGTTACGTCTATAATGGTATAAGAATGACTTGTCACCTCTCTCCTCCAAGTCCTCGACCTCCTCGTACTGCACCCAGTCGGACAGGTCGTAGTGCCAGTGGCGCGAGTGCGCGCGCCTGGCGGAGTCCCGGTCGCGGCGGTTCTGGCGGAAGTGCCAGTCCAGGTGCTGCGAGTAGCGCACCGTGTGCTCGGGCGGGAAGCGCGCGCCGCAGCCCGAGCACTGCATGCCGCCGTACAGACGCGCCACCAGGCCCGGCTGCTTGCTGGAGGGGGGATACATAGTTCAATTAGTTTAATCGATTTTGGTGTAATTTTTCTCGCTTTGATTGTGGCATCATAATTTTAAGAAATGCTGGGACTGAATTCAAAGTGATTTATTACTTTTTACATTGCAACACATTCTCGAATCAAAAATGAGCGTAAAATAAAATACACAATTTTAATTCTATACTTGGCACTATATTTTTTTTATATTGATTAATTTCTCTTAAACCATGTCCACTCTAGATTTTTCAAAAAGTACAATGTATAAAATTATCCACCTTGAGAAGAATAGGATTAAGTATTAAAACAGCTTATCTAATAGAAAACAATAAAACAACACTTACACTCTGAAGGTCTCAATCCTCATAAAGTCAACTTTATGAATGACATTCCTGTCCTCCCTCGGCTTCGTCTTCTCCTCCACTTTAGTTTCCTCTTGGTTCTCTTCTTTCCCATCTTTTACTTGTACAATTCCTGTAGCCACTAATTTCGCAAATAAATCTTTGACGTTGATATTTGCTAGCACTGGAAGCGCTGGGGGTGGTTTTTCATCTGAAGGTGTTTCTAAGCCAGGAATCTTCTCTGGTTTGGAGAATAATGGCTCCGCGACGCTGTAATCTGATCCGGAGGCTGGCACCGTGCTTGACGGCATCACGCTCGCTAGCATGTCCAGGCCTGGTGAAAGGAAGGGGTGATTAGAAAAAAGAACTTTGTCTACTAAATTTTAAGCATCATTTTGGATGTTATGACTTAGTAACTGTATGTTTTTTAAATATGATTAATTTTAGAAAGGAATAGGTTTTGTAGAGGCTGTCTCTGTGATAATTTTGCTTAAATAAATGAGTTTTAGCTACGACGTAAAATAAAAAGTAAATATATGCCTACCTAAGCTCTCGGGGTTGATCTCAGGACTGGGCGTCTTCACCGGCCTGACGAGCGGCTCCTGTTCATCCACTTCCATGGTATTTACATCCTCTTCCTTTACTTCTTCGATCTTCTTGACGTGCGAGATCAAAGGCAAGCCCACGCCTTCCATGTTCGCTATCTGAATATAACCAGGCTTGATGTTCCGAGGCAGGGCAGAGAACCTGATGAAATACTTCTCATTGCCAACCACTATTGGCTTCGGAAGATCACCAAACTCAACTTTGAAGGGTTGTTCATTTATTAAAACAGTTCGCAACGAATCGACGAAGCGGACTGTCAAGAACTGACCATTTACTAAGATCTTCTGTACTTTAGCGTCCAGGTATACTGGGTGCATCTGCGTCGCGTTCACGATAAGGTTGATTTTCCCAGCTACTAAGTCCGTGCGCTTCGCTTTACCAATGTCCACTTGAGGCATCGGACCTTCCAAATGTACTAGTCTCGGCTTTCCGTCTATAATGACTCCTAAAGGCTGGCCACCAAAGAAACACTCGTACCATCTACCGTTGATGTACAGCTCTCTAGTCGGCGCACCGAATTTAATATCAAATACCTGATCATCTATTTCTACTTGTTTGTAACTCTCATTGAAACTAAGAACTATTGAATCTTTATTATCGAACGTAACTCTCCTGGCTCCGGGCAAGAACTTGATTTCTCTGGGATCATCCCAGTCTAACATTATAACAGCTGTATCACCATAGAACCTGATTTCCCTTGGGATGCCGTCAATTTGGATAGTTTTGAAGGGATCCTGGTCTATATATTCTATAACTTTGAAGTCTGTAGGTGGGATGACGAAGCCCGGGGCTCCTAGAGGCGGCGGAGACTCGCATCGCTCATAAGGTGGTAAGGGATATTCTCCTTGACACATACCAAGTTTGGGGGTAGGTAGAGGTAATGGCATTCGTGGCTCGAAGTTCGGTCTGGGACCTCTCTTATCAAACTTTCCTCTGTAGAACGGTGGTGCTGGACCTCTGAACCTTCTGGGTCCGTATTCTTCACCTCTCGGCCTGGGTCCTCGCCACATTGGTGGGTAAGGGCCGAACATTGGCATTACGGGCGGAAGGGGCAGCAAACCTTTCTTGATCCCCGCGTCCACACCGTCCGAGTTGATCCTCATGTCTGAGTCGGCCCCTATGGGCAACATTCCCTGGCTGTCCGGAGGCGTGTCTAGGAACATGGACGGTACGATTCTCTCGTCGATATCTCCGTATCTGTTTCGTTCAGTCGGCGAGGATTTCGGGCTGGCTACTTTGTGATTTTCCTCCAACGTGTGAGCCTTGAGCTTCCTCTTAGATATCTCTAGGGACTCTCTCTGTTTGGCTTCTTTCAGTTTGAGCTTTTCGTTGAGCTGTATGATCTGGTACATGAGTGTGTTATATTGGTTTTTGTCTAGTTGCCCGTCTGTAAAGTGTTCCTTTGCTTGCGACATGATGATGGAGATAGACTTTTTGTTTTCGACAAAACCTTGTTCGTCTTCTTCCCTGAGGTCTGTGTCGTCACCACTCATTGTCCGACGCCTTTCTCTCTCTATACCTAGAAATAAACACAACAATTTAATACCGTGTTAACAATAAAACAGCCATAAGTATCGTGTAACATGTCAAACTATATTTTTATTGGCCACGATTACTAGTTTTAAATATATTGCCATCACGAAAATATATAAAAAAACAATACTTACTAGGTGATTTACTGAACAGCAGCGGCCTTCCCAGTCTGTCTTTACCCTTCGTGACTTCAGCGAACTTCGCTCGTACAAGGTCCAGTTTCGAAGGAGTCTTTTTATCATCTCTCTTCTTGACCTCATTCCAGTCTCTTTTGGGGGATCCCTTGGGTGGTGATTCCATCGCAATGTCGAAGTCATCAGGCTTGTCGTCAGACTTTGGCGAGGAAGTGATGGAGGGGGGCGGTGGAGCGTTCAACTCTTCCACTTGGGGAAGCTGACGCAAATCCACGTCTTCGTTGCCGAATAGTCTGTAATATGTCATGTGTTAGTTGTCTTGAATGCTGGTTAATTATGGTGAGTAATAAAGTGAGTTCTGTTTATTTATGTAAACCACGGATAGATGATGAAACCTCACTAGGAGACTAGTACGGCAATTGATAAAACAAAGTTATTAATCTATTTTTCAAAGTAGTAGCAACAAAAGTGATAGTTTTCAGTACAATTAAAATGAGTCCCTCGCCTGTTTGGACCAGGATATTTAGAAGTAACTGCTCAGATTTATAGATTTAAGATAACTATGTGAGACAAGGAGTGCTGTAGAATTACTGGAAGGCCGGTTGTCACGCAGCACTTAGTGACGCCATGTGGGGGGGGAGGCTAGGTTACAGACTGATTTGAAATTAATTAGATCGAACGAAAAATCTATATGACAATATCTATTGCTGCTGTGATTGATTTGTCACTTTATACATTTTTGTTAGAGGCGAAACAAAGAGAGAAAAGAGATCTCCAACCCCAGCGGTACTTACACATCGAACTTGTCCAGTTTATGCTTCTTGGATTTAACCTCAGCCGCTTCCGTGGACGGTCGTTTTTGCGCAACAGTGGCAGCCTTGGCCTCAGTCACCACGGCTGGTAAAACCCTAAGATCTACATCCTTATTTTCTGTCACGACTTCTGGAGCACCTGCAAATACGACTTTATCTTTATGACTATGGTTAATGACATGTTTAAGGTTTATTTTGCCTTGTACTTTTTAACGTGACCGTTTTACCTGGCGACCTTGGCTGGTGCAGTACAAGTATGGTGGAAAAATTATGAAAATCCATAAAATTCACCCCAGGTGATGCTAGAAGCGCGATCTCTTGTAGATATTAGAGACACTTGTATAAACTAGACACCGCATGCCACGTTCAGTACATACAATGTACCTCATATACAGATGTTTCTTTATATAATATACTACTTGTTTTCCTATTTGTTGAATCAGTTGCTTGTGAATGGCTCACCTACAAAGCGTTCTTCAGTACTTCGTAGTAATGGCAACTTTTTCCTTTGCTTAGTAATGTTTTAATTCAGAATTATTGTTTAATAACGTATTCTTATAAATCTACTTTTATTCCAGTTTAAAGTACTTTGGTTGAAGATGTGATAGCAAACTTTGTGAATCGTAAGTAACTCTGCTGAGATCTTTTATAATTATTTAGATACATTAAAATAGGTGCTTAATTTTACTACTAGTTACAAAATCAACAATTGCATTTTCTATATAAGTGGCGACAATCAACTGTTATCTACATAATTACAATAATTAGTAACACAAAACAATACATTACAACCATATTTTGTTTAAGCACAATTTTTTTACAGAATATTAAATATTTTCCTATCCATGCCCTTATTATAGAGATAAAATCACGATACAAATAGTAGGTACATATAAAACAAAACGTTCTACTATTTCAAAAAGAAACTCAATCAATATTGCATACAAAAATCAACTGTATGTCTATCGCATTAAGTTCTTTTCAGAAATATAGAGGAAGTAATTCTGATTTTTGATTAACTAGAAATAAGCAAAAAACTATGAATTTGCTATTCAAGTGATTCTGATGTGACTACTAAAAACAACCCCTAACATATATTACAGCTAGTATGTTCGCAGAATTTACTAATAATGATTAAGACCATTTCGCAATAAGCATAGAATATAATATTCAAAAACCTTAAATGAAACATTTCTAAAAATATTTATAACAAAATCTATTATTATAATAAACATTCTACTCTGAAATCTCAACAAAGTTACATTCAAGTCACAATGTAATGCCAACTATTTAAGATAGTACTACTTTACCAAACTGCGGTAAAGCCAAAAATAAGGGTAATGAGGCGAAGGCGAATTCTAAAGAATATCCAGTGACAACCGAGAGTAAAAATAGTTATTCAGTAACGATAGTGTAGGGTGATATTATGACAAAACATCCCTGTGTCCACCTTAAAAGTTAACTCTTAAAGTTACTAATACCTTATTTCAAACACCAAGGAACCTACCATCTCCTAAAACAGTACAATTTTAATATTGCTTTGTAATTTCTGTTGTTGGATCATCAACTCTCGGCGCTGAGCCAACCGTTGAAAATCTAACAGTGAGCAAGGCAAAGTAATATAAAAATAATATTGTTTTAAAAGATGGGGGTATGTCCCCTTGTTAAATAAAAAATAACATAGTTGTCGAATACACAACCTCTTTTTTTAACCTAATAAAATAATAAATAAAGAAAATTAAATGGCGGCGCTACGTCTTGCTGTTTGTCTCTGAAGATAATTTTCACACTACTATCACTTAGTCCTAGTATTTAGAAACTTTGCTTCCCGCGTGTCCAGAATGTATTGTTACCTTTTATTCCGTCTGTTGTATTTATGGATTCATGACGGTGACGACAATCAAAAATACTTCCTTCGAACTATGTCATTAAGCTACCTAATTGCATAAATCAATAATCCCTTAAAAAATTTCATTGCGCTATTCACGTTGTCGAGTAGCCGATTTCTTCAAACAAATAAAGCAATGGATTTAGAAAAAGAGTCACGATAATGAAATTATGAACAACCAATTCACTTTTTCACCAAATAAAAAAAATACCACTTAATTCCTAGAGATTTTTATTTTTTATCGCGTCGAATGGAAAATGTCTTCTCCTCCTTCTCCTTTTTTTATAGTTTGGCAAACAAGCAAGATTTCGATGTTCCATCTTATGTATCTAAGGCCACTACCACCGCCGAGGAACACCTGCAATACCAGAGGCATAGCAGGTAGTGTATTCCCAGTTAAAACTAGGAAGTGGTGAATCCGAGCGTTTTTGGGGGCAGTCTGATGAAACTTTTGACGTACCAGATATCCTGCTAACTTATACGACGGATATCTAACAGCCGTTTGTCTATTGCCACGGTGAATGTCGTAACATTTAAATACACGAACTAGGGATGTTGCGAATATTCGCTTCCGCATTGGTAACGAATGTTGATGCGAATAAAATAATGTTCATGCGGAAGCAAGGGTTGCGTCAAAAATTAATTGAATACTTCACTTTTTACTAACAAAATATTTTATTAATTACAAAAAAAAAATACTATCTTATTTTATTTCTGCACCCATATAGATAATTTCTCATAAAATATATTTAGACAAAGAAAAAATATGCATCCGCAACATCCCTAAATTAAGAACCACTGTAGTGTGGCACGGACAATTAGGTTGGTTCATACATTTTATAATTTGCTAATTGCGATTACTTTCACTTCTTCAGAGTACCTATTGTTTCTTTTTTTATGAATTTGTGATCTTCATTAACATACACAGATTGGTCTATAATTACATAAAATATCGAGAAATGGAAATACTGAACCTATAACATGTTTGAAAATTACTATACTGTGATTGTAATATTTTGTTGAGATAACACTTAATAATTTTTAAATAACACTGCTAAAGCGAAACGTATGTAATGAAAAAGTAATAGTATAACAGTATGGTATTAGTAAAGTACTGATAATCCCATAACTACTAAAAACTAACTAAGAGGCTGTGTGAAAATATTTGTTAATAAATCACGCAGAAATATTTCAATGGGTAGGTACTCATGAATATGAACGGTCGGTAATGGTCTATTTTTAAATCAATTTATGTACTTCCATGTCTTGAAGTGATCTCAGGATCAGGGATCCGTGACCGGGGGTCTAGTTTTCGTAGCAACGCGAACAAAGGCACTGGCATAATAATATAACAGTATGGCATAATAAACAGTGGCTTAGATGTCTTGGCCACATAAGACAAGAGTAAACTTCAAACTGAACAAAATTAAAATTGGAAACTTACTGAATGGACCAAGGAGTTACAAACAAATGGAAAGTTCATACTTATCGAACCTGTCGAGTCAGCGCGAGCAGTAACAATAATATTATTATCGGGCAGTTTATATCTATTATTTTAAAACCAACTGAAAATCTTACCAATAGAGTTGGAATTTGTGTGCAAGATTTCATTTCGTGAGTTCACTTTATCTTGCTCGCAGTTAAGCCATTTTGTTGCTTTAGTTCTTTATCAATATATTAGTAAAAGCTACACGAGCCTACATGTCTTCAGAAAAAAGCATACGCAGTAATATAATGCAAAAGGTGAAGCGGATAAACCACAATCATACCACGTACGACGCTTTGATAACTGACTCGACAATAGATGGTAATCGTTTCTAAAACTTCACAACAGCCAATTTGATTTCAGTAAAATATCAAATCGCAAGGGCGAACTGTACCATCCAACATGTCCACTTGATACTAGTCAATTTATTCAATCAAATAATTGGTATCTAAGCTGCCTTTGTCTTTACGACCCGCAGATTGAGCGAAGCATGCACTCCATGTGTTCGATACTCTGTGTCCAAAAAAGTATTTTAGATTTACATAAAAATTACGAAACTCACCAGCAAGAAAATTTTAAATTTAGTTAGCGTATTGATATATATACTTACGGAATATATTATTTTTCACTTAGTTTCCTGTTGTTTTTTGGTTAATTTTATTTAATATTTTTGTTTATGTTGTGCATGATCAATAATAAATAACAAATTCCCAAAAATACAACAGACTTTCGCACGACTTCTTTTGAGTCTTAAAAAATGCCTGATCCATCTAGAATGACAACCTAAGTCCTTCAAAAAATGTGACGGCTTTGCGATTTTGAGTTTTATATCACTTTGCATAGGTAGAGGGCGCACTGTCCTTGTTCTAGCGTGTTTTTTCCTTGATGCACAGAGTCCAGCGATGTTCCAGATTCAAGAGGGTGTCCAGTTTTGATTTGTTGTCCAATATACTTCTACGTTTTGAGAATGTGATTCCACTGGTGTATGTCCAAGGTTCTACAATATGTTCGTGATATGCCATCGCAAAAGTTGGAAACTAAGCACTAGTTCAAAAGTTAATAAAATCGTTAAGGTAATGTTGTCTCACACCAAGAAGAAAATGTGGTTGTGCATTGAATCCTCTGATCAGTTGACGAAATGTAATCGATCAATGACTAGGATAGATCGTAAAGAGTGCAAGGAATACTGAATAACCAATAAAGTTGAACTAATTTACTCTCGATAGTCAGCATAGATAACTTAGGTTTTAGAATTCGACGGGTGTAGAGAAGGGTAGAGAAGCGCCGTAGAAAACACGTCAATATGAATACTCCAAGAGTTATAAAACATTTTATTTTCCACACAACAAGCGTATGCACGCTCCGGCTTATATCTAGTATCACAGGTGTCGGGGCGCGGGCGGCTACAGAGAGGGATATCTTACTTGAGGGGGGCGCGGGGGCCGCGGGGGCAGCGGGGGCGGCGGGGGGCTCGGGGCTGTCCGACTTCTGCCGGTTGCGGCGCATGTAGTGCTCCTTGTGGTAGTTGCGCAGCTCCTTGAACGTCACCACTTCGGGCGACGCCGCGCGTGCCTCCTTCTTTTCGGGCGACGCGGCCGGGGGCGCGGGGGGCGCGGGGGCCACGGGGGCAGCAGGCGCAGGGGGCGCGGGCGGTACTTTCGTGCGCGCGGGCTCTTTCTGTGCCTCGTCGCGCCGCCGCCTGCGCTCGGCACGTATGGCCTCTCGCTTGCGCTTAGCTGGAATGGCTTCGCCGTCTCGTTTCGCCTGAGGCCGAGATATTTTAGGTATCGGCGGCATTTTGCTTATCTTCTTAGCGTCCGGCATCTTGTCGACGTAGGCGGGCATGGGCCCGCGCTCGGGCTCGGGCTTGACCTCAGCGTGGTTGCGCTCTAAGTCGGCGCGCCGCAGTTCTTCGCGCCGGCGCTCGCGCTCTTCGCGCGGCCGAGCGCGGCGCGGGTCCCGCTTGTCGAGGCGCGGGTCATGACGCCGCGGGTCTCTCGCATTAGGTCTGGCGGGCTCGCCGTCGGGTCTGACGTCTATGGTGATGACGTTTTTCCGTTTAGTGACGCGCTCGAGCGGTTTGATATCGAAGACGTTAGGCGCGATGGCGGCGAGGGGTGCAGTGGGGGCGGCGGGGGCCACGATGGCGACGGGAGGCGCGCCGGGCGCTGGCGGGCCGTGCGGGCCGTGCGGGCCGTGTGGGCCGGGCGCGGGCTGGTGGCGCGCGAGGCGCGGGTCACGGCGCGCGGCGACGAGTGCGGCGCTGACGGGCGCGATGCGACCAGCGGGCTTGTTCACAGGCTGCAAATTAACACAACGATGATGCAATCTTGGGACTCACGTACCACGCGACGGAATACTAAGTCATTTCACAACTCAGGTTTAGTGTAGTAAAAGTAATGTTAAAGTGAACTCACGGGTCCGAGCCGCTGCTTGACGGGTATGCTGGCCGGCTCGGGCGCCACGGGCGCCACGGGAGGCGCCGGCACTGCGCTGGAGATACTGTTGGATGGCGGTATCAATGGCATCTGTAACAATACCGGAGACTGTTAACTACACAGACATCGACAATCATTGTTCCTATACATGTTATTATTTACTCTTCAATAAATGCGCATTAGTTATTATTTTATAGTTTGTGTGTCAGAGAAAAAGAACTTAACTAAATGTCAACTTTACTTATACATATGTAAATTAGGTTGCTTTCAGAATTATTAGTATTCTTGCAAGTGTTATAATTGTTTTGCAGTTGCTTTACCGAAATTTTAAGTATAGCATTATAATATGTTTTGATACAAAATCACCTACCCTAGTTAAGATAGCATCAATATCTACAAATTTTATTGTCAAGCCGAAATTCACATTATCTGTAATAATTAGTCATTTCAAATACTTTATGGCAATGTAAACAAATTTTCCTAGAATAATACTGATAAAAAGTATACAAACTCTTAATAGCCATCATAAAGTAACATGTGCTCACGGAAAATAACATATAAATGCGTAATGGACGCTCTTATCACTCAAGTACTATAAGTAGTAACAGGTCATTGGCTATAATCATTTAAAACTTTTTATCTATTCTTTGTTATTGGCAAGTTTTCCTAATAAAACAAATAAATTAAGTCGATTTCTAAAGCTTAAGAAACAGAGAGCTAGTCCGAAAACGTTTGCCTGTCACTCTCACAATGCTTTTTTAGCGAGTTTAATTATGTAAATTAATAAGATACGTCAATCATTCACTTTACATAATGTTGTGAAATAAAAACCGGCTCCGCTATTAAATTGATAAATATATCGGTACCAGGCGTAGTCAACTTTCACTTTTTTAAATTATTCATTTACTGCAGGGGTTTTCAACTTATTTTGTCTACTGCCCATTTTGAAAATAAATTATTTTCTAGCGCCCCCATTTTGTCACCTACTTAAAAACCACCTAGTATACGAAATTACAAATCGCTCCTCAAGCCTCTACACAATGCCCTGTTTTTTTCTGGGTCTCTTACCGCCCCCCTTTAGGCCTGCAGCGCCCATAAGGGGGCGTTAATGTCGCCTACTTTGGAAAAGGCTGATTTACTGTATAAATATACTTCTTTTTAAGTTAAATTACATACCGGCACCCTGCATACTTATCTACTTTGTTAATTTTACATACAGAGGCTGTCTTTATTAGGATTACATGCGTAAGAAATACCTTACGCTCGTCATCTATGTTGCTAAAAACGTTATCGTTTTTAAAATACTTAATGATTGAATTGAAGTTTCTGTACAATAATTATTTTGGGTGAATTACATTAAACGTATTTTCAAAGTCAATCCTCTGTCAAGGGTAACACGATATTATAGAACAAGGTCCGTGTATGAACCGTGCATGAAAGGGTAAGAAACAGACATCTTTACTAACATTTTAAATTAAATATCAAGCGTATGAACCGTTAAGTGTTAAGCGCATAATGATGTCTATTCAAACCACTTAGGATTGTGACAGAAAATACCGGTTTGTTGTTTGCCTTCCAAGAATATTATTACGGAAAACATTGCATGAATAAAATTATCTTATACTAGCAACCTGGCAACAAACGCTATCATTACAAATGCGAAATAGATGTTTATTTATGTCTATTGTCGAGATAAACAGCGAAACTGATTTTGATTGCCTGTAATAGGCAGAGATACTAAAAAAAGGTATTAAATTCATACTCATAATATAAATGCGAGAGAACTCGTGACTAAACCACTGAATCGGTTTTGATGAGGTTCAGGATAAGTTTGAACCCCAACAAAGGACATAGGCGACTTCGTCTGCGTCCGTGATAACCGACATTTACACAGACGAAGTCGCGGGCAAAAGCATGTATTTTATATTTATAATACTCCGAGAAATTATAAGACGAATAACAACGTAATACAGGATATAGAAACAGCCAAAAGATCATGAATAATTTGTATTATAGTGACCTTGAGGTATGAATTCAAATTAATTTGTGTAAAAGGTCTATGTTGCTATTAAAATAATACCAATAAGATATCATTGCCATAGAAACACATGGAAGTCATGTTTATATAAACTGACTTTTAATTCACTTCGCTTATTACTAAGTACAAAAAAAACAAGAAATATAAAAAAATCGACGTTCCTTCCAAAAATTCAAAACAACACTCACAATTTATTATAGAAATCGAATAATTATAAAAATCTCAATAAGGAACATTTTGATAGAGTCAGCTGCAGTGTCCCACCTAACAAGGCATAGCACGTCTATTCGCACGTTATCTCAGCCGTGGCAGTTAACTGTATGATGAGTTGTGCTTTATCTACCACCGAGATATCATTCACGTCCATTCCGGGTTTTAAGAAAACAATGATTAGGATATAATATAAACATGATACTTTTGAAGTTACAAAAGAATATACTGATTATTACTATTGTATCTTTTTATATATTTATCTTAATGAAAAAGGAGTATGCAAGGATCGTAGCAGACGGTTTTCTGCCTACCCCCATGGAAATTCATGAAAAAGCGTGAAATTTCAAGTCTAAATGGAAAATTTTGTAATCCAATCATACGAAGTCTTGGACAAAATCTAGAAGTTACACAACAATACAGAATATTTGTATAGTGGAAGTCTTTTTGATTTGGGTTTGTTGTTTCAGGTAGGCCTTCTAAGGCTGCCTGTCCATTGAAGTGGAGCGAGGCTGCGGAGCAGAGAAACGGAGAAATATCAACCAATAGGATTGCATAAAATCTCTGGTCCCTTCCAGTGGACAAGCCTCGCTCCGCTTCGATGGACAGGCAGCATTAAGCACTTTAGAGAGGCCTCTCCTTAGATAATTTATTGGAAGTAGCATATTGTTGTCTAGGCTATACAAATATTTGTTACTGTTATCCCTAGCTGTGAAACACTCAGACAAAGTGCCAATCGATATGTCTAATGGATGGACATAGCTATGTTTGTATGTTGGTAAATTAATGTAAGAAGTTGTAAGTATATTGGCCTTCTAAAAACCTAATAATGAGGTAATTGCTTAAACCACTAGTTGTAGTTGTGGGTTGGTAAAATATAAGCAAATACTATAACGACTATTATCCTCTCAAATGGTACTAAGCAATTAAACAAGACAATTATCGATAGCCAACCACATTAACGATACATTTAAATACGCGCAAAGACCTAAAAAATCGCATTGGTATGGGGATGGGGTCATGTGGTTATAAATATTACTTACTATCCTTACTAATATTATAAATGCGAAAGTAAATCTGTCTGTCTGTTACGCTTTCACGACTAAACCACTGAACTGATGAAGGTACATGGTGAAGCCCAAGGAAGGACATAGGCTACTTTTTATTTCGCGATTTCGTCTGCGTCCGCGATATCCGACCTTTATACGGACGAAGTCGCGGGCAAAAGCTAGTCCTATATAACAATTAGCCCCGGTTACTCTAACAAAAAACGAATGTGAAATATTATCTATTTTATCTATTAAGAAACCGAAAATAAGTTTATTACCAAGAGTTAATTAATGTTTGACGCTATACAGCAGAGACTGAAACCAGCCCAAGCAATTAAATGAATTTATTGTTTACGAATATCAAAAAATACACATGGAAATTACAGTATTGTATTAAAATAGGAAATGACAAGAGGAAAACACAGAATGCAAGTATTTATTAATAATTATTATTGTATTCTGCGTTAATAATAATGGTCATCATAATAATGACTGTAAAGCATAATATCATGTAGGTCTATATATAAAATATTATTGTATTTTGTTATGGACAGTAAAACCATAAAGCTATTAGTGCCCAGCAGCTATCTACTAATGTAAATGTAATTATCTTAATAGAAAAGAGATTTACATTTAAAAATACCTTACAATATTAAAGAAGTTATTAATGTGGAAAATAGCTTGTTTGGGTCATTAATCATAATTAACTTCCTAAATATGTATAGGTAATTTATATTGTTACTAGCTTTGGCCCGCGACTTCGTCCGCGCCAAAATAAAAAAAAATATAGCCTATGTTACTCGCAGATAGTGTAGCTTTCTAATGCAGAATTTTTAAAATTGGTCCAATAGTTTTCATTACAAACAAACAAAAATACACACCTCTTTATAATATTAGTGTAGATTGATTTAAGAATTAATCTACACTAATATTATAAAGAAGTGTGACCAATTTTAAAAATTTAACCAACCATTTTGTTTAGTTTAGACTTGTATAAAGCTTACTTTATACAAGTTTAAACTAAACAAAACTGGTTGGTTTTGGTCTCTATTATATTGCTATTTTGATAAGCAATAAATATTTTAAAACACAATTGAAAAGGCATGGAATATTACAAACCTATCTAGTACTTGGATCATGTTGTATAAAGAATATAATACTCTCAGAAACCTATTGTTTTGAGTGACATAGAATAGTAGACAGTATTGATATTGCACATTGTGCATTGTACTCAAAGTCAAAGCATTTTTAATTAAAACATTTACAGGCACCTTTGAATTGTCAAGGAGTTGTTAAGTAATTCAGACAGTTGAAGCTAGTTGCTTGTTCCAAAACATAGTTGGGTCTCTATGGAGAAGAATAAGCAGAAACTAGACAGACACTCTTTTCAATGACGTTTGGGCGCCTACCGCAATCTCTTAAAACAATATTATTTTAATATTACTTTTTAATTTCTGTTCTTACATTGTCAACTCTCGGCGTCGAGCCAAGCGTTGAAAATCCAACAGTGCGGGAGGCAAAATGATATTAAAATAATATTTTTTTAAGAGGTGGTGGTAGGCCCCTGGTTACATTATTCTTGTTGCCTCTATTATGAATACAATGTAGGTGAAGAGCAAAATAGTAGTGTAAGACTTATGAGCACTGATATAAAGTTTAGAATAAATTGAAACATTCAGAAATGTTAATTTCAATCAGTAAATCTGTTCATAAGTTGTGTAAGCTATTGTGGTTGGTTAACCAAAATAGCAGCAGCCAAATATGATTTCCATCAGACAATATGGAATTGAATTTCAGACTAATCAGTAATACTAACATGCTAAGAGTGGATTCAATCCAGCATGACTAAGCACTGAGAATAAACATTAGCACATTTTACTTGTTGAGTTGAGACTTTATTGGCAGTCACTTAAGCTTGTTGAAATTAAAGTGTGTTTGTTTTTCTAACATACTGTAATAGAATAACAAACCAATGTAATTTTTTACTGTAAGACATATGTGCTGATTACTTTTATATGATAGAAAGTAGACTACAAAAATAATCCGATATTGCGGAACGAAGGAACGACAGGTCGTGAAGTCAGGGTAAAAGCTAGTAATCTATTACTAGCTTATAATACTATCCTACCTTTTTAAAAGCTGAACATTTTAATAACATAACATCACGCCTGTAATCCCCGAAGGGTTAGGCAGAGGTGTACAAATTAGTACACCCACATTTCGCCAGTAATGTTTTTAGTCCCATGTAATAGGGGTTTGTACATTTTAATAAATCTTACCTTTTTGACGACAGTTTTCTCGGCAATCTCGACCTGCCGCCTCATCTGTTCTAGCTCCATCTCCACCTTCTTTCTTTGCAGCATGAGAAGCTCCTGTTCTTTCTTGGCAAGGATGCTCCTCATTTTTTCGTCCTCCTCTGGCGGAACTGATGGAGTTGGTGTGACGGTTGTACTGGTAGTTGCCACAGTCTGTAGAGAGACATAATGATTAGAATGATATTCAGGTATCCTGCAACTATTTTAGTTTGACTAGGGAGTAGTTCTTTTAGCTTGTCACTTTTGTTCTTTTAGCTTCTCACTATTGGACAAAAGACCTAACCTAGCCAATATTAAAATATTATGAACAAATTATATCCACTTCTTTTCTTGCCATTACTATCTGCCAATCTGGGTGATAATATTTTTCCCATGATAAATGATTTGAATCTCCCAATCACCTGTTGCATTCAATAATGGGAACTTTTGCTATGGATATTATTTAAAATCATACAGGGTTATGAATATAGGATGGAAAACAGGCAGTACTCAAGCATAGCATTCCAGACTACCGACAAATGAAAATACTGCAGTGGGCATTACAGCATACGTAATAAAAACTGATGAATCAGTTAAGCAGTATTATAGCCTCTTACCATCAGCGGCCATCGCGCTACTTAAAAGCTAGCATTAAAACTAAATCAACGTCAAAACAATAATCAACTAAAAAAACACCTTTTTCAGAAAATTTGGATTTACATGGATGTTTGATTGCTGTGGCTGTGCTTGTATCGGCCACGCCGGGTCGATCAAATTCACTTTCACATCCAGTTGATACAGCTTTGTTGCGGGGAACACATCATGCCAAGTCTCCCGTAACTTGAACATTTGTGATCTGATTTTTTCATCAACCTGCGAAAACATGTCATATAAGAAAATGACCACAACAGTTTTAACAAATCAACAAAGTATTTATATGACAATTTAACTCACAATTACCTGTTTGAATGTCCTTGTAAACATATTGACAATGCTCTGTGAAAACTTCGTAGTGTAGGCGCCACCGACATTCTTGATAATGGAATCAACTAAATACAGTACAGGCAGCTTGATGTCTGGGTGTACCTGTGTAGAGGAAAAACAACTTCTAGTCCCAAACCCCAGGCTGGCCAAGTACGTACTTGACCTCCTCTCACAAAGGTTGGCACCCACTGTTCATAATGGTATGGGATAGAATAAGACAAGAATTTGCTTTATCAACCTTTTTAATTGTTAATACGTAAAAATAAATAAGAATTCAGTTTCAAATAGCTTTATTGTGAACAATTTCTTGAATATACAACTGAAAAAGATAAGGATTACATACCCTTGAAGGCAGATTGTGTTATCTGTAATTATCTTTTGATACAGGTATCTCCTAATCGTAAGTTTGCAACAAGAAATAACATGATTGCTGTTGAATTACTCATAAAAGTTTCCTAAACTAAAACTCTTGTTTCAAAGTAAATACTTTATGTCTTTACAAAATTGTGTAATTTGGACATTTGCCAAGTCTACAAAAAATACTATAATCTAGGTGAGTTTCATACTTTGCTATTATTATGACCCTTTTATCAAGATTAGCTACAATGTGATACTGTTAGCACTTTGTAAAGTTCTTAGACCTGGCTAAGAGACTAATAAGTATATTTTTGGCTTATGTATGTATGTCAAATTATGCAATGAAAGTAGGTAACTAGTTCAAGTGCTGCTGAAAGTAGAACTCAAGACTATATCTAACAACTCAAATATTCAATCAATTAATGACTCAACAATAACAGATCTGTATTGCAAAACAAGGAGCAAATCAATATGTACACAGAAACTTGAAATGTATGGCTTGATTTGTGCAACATCATGATAGGTAGCCAATTGTCACAAAACAAGTTTGTTGTAATCTACAGACTTGATAGGAACAATTACAGATACATAGCCAACGCTGTCATAGTGGCTGAAGTAATGTTGTGAAATTGGAACAGCTTGTAGGAGATACCTGTTAGATGCTTCGACTGGTTACAACGAGGTCGAATTAGTCACACTTGTCATTGTAAACACGTAAAGCACGCAGCGAGGAGCGTGCGTCATCGCGTAGAGAACACTTTCCCATAATTCCCCTTACGCTCACGTGACCGTGTGGCCTAAACTCCGCGGCACCTCACACGCGTTAATTTTTAAAAATTGAAATTCACCTTCTCCAAATGCTTCTCCACTGTTTCAACGATAACCCCGGCGTGGTCGATGTTCTCTTCTGCGAGGATCGTCAACATATTTATTAGCGGCTTGCTGTTGACGGTTAGGTCCGCCAAACTCGACGCATACTCTTCGGCTACTTCTTTTGACATCTTGAACGACGACCGCAGTCGTTGATGTCACCATGCCAAGCACAATCTTCAACTGCACATCACTGTAAATAACCAAATACTACGCTTTTAGCTTCATTCGTTACGTGGATTACCAATATGGCGAGGTTTTACAAATTAACACGTAGTGAACTTACGTTATCGCGAATATCAGAGCACTCTGGACGATAAACACACGTAATTACTGCAATCACCTCACGTACAAATGGAATGAATACATTTATTATAACTAAATCACGTACGGCTAAGTTTTCTTCGACACGACGGACAGAAAATACGTATTGACGTAACGAAGTCTAGTTGAAAACAAAATGGCGGACCGCGAGTCGTTGTCCTCTTCGACAACGCGGCGTGAAAAGTGGAGTGGGAGATTAAGTGTTGCCAGGGTGGTTTGTTAAGAAAATACGAAAATGGTTATAAATGAATTATATTCCAATGCTTTAGAACATCTTTCTTTTACATAGATTTCAAATAATTTGCAGACATTTGTATTTACAAGCTTTTACAAACTTAATCATAATTGGATAAACTGGCATTTATGGCGATGGTATTAAATATAATTAAGATTCTTTATTTAAAACTATTGTTCAATCCGAAAGCATCAAGCGTTATATTGCATTCAGAATGACTTGCTACTCCTCGTCATCGGAGGGTAGGTCTCATAATTAGTGTGGCAGTATCCCTTTAGGTATAAGGGCACCCGCAGACTTACAATTTCAAGTTGGTCAACTAAATAGCATACATTCACAAATTAATCAGCCATTTTTATTTTGTTGGTTGTACGCCGGCCCGGCGCCGCAGACCTTCGATTTAGTTAGTGCCTGTGTTACTAGCGAGGTGACGTGTGATCGGTCGAAAATGCGGAAAGAGAAAGCTCTAATTTCTTTATTAATAAAAAGATGTAATGCTAAGTAATTGAAACTGAATTCGACTAAGCCAGTTATGCCACTAGAAAAATCCACCAGACATTAAAAGGAAAATATTTCGCCACTAAAAGGGGGGCGGAAACTACCAGTTTTTGTGGAAAATCCACTAACTTGGTAACAATGTAACAACTAATTGGAGTCCTCCACTAAAAATTTGGACATAAGATGTGCGAACTCTGAATAAGTCACGCAAGCAAGTAAGCACTGTGGCAAGTAGTTGGTAGGACGATTTGTAGTTTCTATACCCTGTTTGTACCGATAGAAAAAGGCGTGCATGTAATAACGACATTCAAACATGTTAAAGATAAAAATCGGTATTTGATGTTAGTTTTTGTAATTTTGTATTTATGGAGAAACTGAAGTTTCCCGCGTTATATGACGTTTGTTTGTACATTTTTTTCTAAATTTATATTGTCTGTGTCTCTCAAATGCTGGCGCAGATGCAGTCCTCAAAAAACAGAGTAACACGGGCCACCTGACGGAAGTCAAAATAGGATGTGGTCACGGGTCACTTGAAATCGACCAAATGCGAGTTGAACTCAATCACGCGTCTAGACGGAACCGTTTTTTTCCATTTTGAAAGCATGTTATATTTAGTTAAATAAGCTGAAATACATTTAACACTGAATTATTTTATTTAGGTGCATAACAAATTCAAACGTGCCCAAGGCCAAAACGGTGGATACGCGCCTGTGAAAAGGAATGATTCGTTTTTTGAGTACAAGCTATATCCATGCTTACATCTTTTCGCTACGAAACAGTTTGTGTTCAATCTCTCTTGTCAAAGTTGACATTTTCGACATTGACAGTATATTGTGATTTGTGACTAACATTTCCGAGTTATTTCAAAAATAATTATATTAAAAGCTATTAATGAAGATTGCAAGTTAAAGTTGACAATTAGTGGATTTGCTTTGGTGTTAACGAAGTAAATAACAATGGCGAACGTTAATACGGGGGAACTTTTGGACTTTCAGGACTATTCCCCAGAGCACAATAATCGTAGTGCACGTATCGACGTGGAGGCAGTGCACACAAATCAATACAACAACACTATGTCAAATCCAAATTATAGTTTTGACGAACCCAAAGCGATTGATGAACCTGAGGCTGCGCCACAATGTAAGTACCACTATTGATTCTAGGTCAGGGAGTCACTATAAGAGTGGTGATGTACTACTAAGTCTACCAACCCTGCTACTTTGATTTTATATTCTTTTAATATAAAAACTACAATAAGGTAATAAGGCTGTTCCGAGCATTACCCTTGCCTCATTGCCCTCCCCATTAGGGATTTTTTTTCACTTACTTGACAAGGTAATTTACAATTTTTTTGTGAACAATTAAGTTTATCTAGCAATTAGTGTAAAGTTTAAGTAGATTCTAATCTAATCACTGCATTAGTAACACTGTAGTGCTAATTTAACTGTTCCGAGTAATAATCATTAACAAAATGACTGTATTTGCTGTCTTATGTAGGTATAGTTTTGTTTATTATTATTAAAATTTTGAATTATTTCTAACAATTTAGCAAAGTCTTTTTCATATTGCACTCAGGACATTATTTAATACTAGTTTTAGACCACTATTTCCTTCATGTTAAAGTCAAAGTAAAATCTGTTCTTAGCCTGGGTATTTCTCCTACCTATAAACTACTCATCAGACAAATTTTGGCTTAGGTCAAATAGTTTTAATTTCAAATTTAGTCAGTGAACAATCTTTTGCATTATTCATGTAACAACACGATAAAACTATTGATGTTCTGTTTTCCAGCAAACCACAACTTCTGGACTATAGAATATTACCAGAAGTACTTCGATGTCCACACAAATGAAGTTATGGAGAGGATTATATCCTCGGTGCTACCACAGAAGGTGTCCCGCAACTACTTTGATGAAAGAATCAAGGGAAAGCCAGATCTATATGGACCTGTTTGGATTTCTGTTACCCTGGTAGGATTTTAGTGTAATATTTTAACAGTGACATTAGGAATACTTGGATTTAGGGGATGTTTTTTTAGCATGCAACTGTACTTGTACATTATGGTATCCTCTATACTGGGTAATATGACACTGACACTGTTATTTTTTAATATCACACTCTTTATATCATTGGTTTGTTAGTCTGTAAGCATTCTGTAAAATAAATAAATAAATATGGTGAAACTTAGGAGAAGAATCCAGCATCAGACTGTTATAGACTGAATTAACTGGTATCTTTTTTTTTAGAGTTCTCAAACCTTCTCATACCTAACTTGATGTTGTTGAAGCTCCTACGAAGCTGAACTACACTACCCTTCCTCCATTCAGATTTTCTTTTTATTTATGTTTTAGAGGCTGTACCCTCTTGTTGACTATACCTTATTAACCCTTTGACTGCGGGCGAACATTCGCTACGCCAAACGCCAGTGCGGCTAGCTACCAATGTTCGTGCGTTCGCCATAGAAAAACACATACGGTGTGTGTGCGCCGCATCCGCGTTGTTTAGTCGAAACACAACGTGTGTGTTTTCCCGCAGTCAACGAGTTAAACTAGATTTGTACTGTTATGTACCTCATTAATTACAATCATGACAAATAAAACATTACTAACAATCACCTCCTTTATTCCAGATATTCACAATAGCAGTGAGCGGTAACATAGCAAGTTATCTGCACAATGCCAATACGAAAGGCTTTGTGTGGCGTTACGATTTCCACTTGGTGTCCATCGCGGCTACAGCTATCACATGCTATGTATGGCTTGTGCCACTTGCATTGTGGGCGGCCCTGAAATGGACCACAAACACTGATGGACATGATGAGATAGAGAATCAGGTAAATAACACAATTATAATGAGACTAGTTTCTCAAGCAAAATATGATGTCACAAATTGTTAGCACACTTAAGTACCTGTGAATGTGCTTATGTGTGCTTGACAGTTTGTCACATCTTCGGTTGAGAATTAGGATTAAGGATTGATATAGAAAGGGTTGAAATGGGCTGGACGAAAGCAATATTGTTGCTAGACAAAAAAAACTCCTGAAATAATATCACATAAATCTGTCTATTAGAGGGACATTAACAGTCAAGAGTGTAATAACAACACAGTAGGATTCAATGCAGCTTATGCAGCTGATGACATGAGTGGTGTAACAATAAATATGTATTTACTGCAGAACAGTTGTATCAACCAAACTTTCTATAGATTCTAGTAATCAAGATGCCTTTGTGTGCACATGATATTTATGATGTGCTTTATAATACTGTATAATATACTATTAACAATAGACAACAAGTGGCCCACTCATAGACAATTTTTATTTCTTTTCTCAAATTTTAGCAAGCTTTTTTGTTGCATGAAAATATACTCTAGCTAGAGTCTAGCACATTTCAGTTTCATTTGTCTCTTCTCCACTTCCAACTGTAGATAAAGTGGGCAACATATATACACATAATACAGTGACCTGAAGAACTCACATCATCAGAATATAATTAATGTAACCTTCAATTTTCCAGGATACAAAATCACCAACAATGATGTCTCTATTCTGCCTCTACGGATACTCACTCTCCATATACATACCAGTGGCCGTATTATGGACGATCCAAGTATTCTGGCTTCAATGGCTTTTCGTTCTCATGGCCGCTTTCGTCTCCGGCGCAGTCCTCATATTCTGGCTCATGCCTGCATTAAGAAAATCTAAATACTTTGTAATTCTTATCGGATGCATTTTAGGTTTCCATTTCCTTTTAGCAGCCGGTTTCATGTTATACTTCTTTCATCAGCCAAGTACACCTGATGTTATAGCTTCAACAACTGTGAAGCCTTTGTAATTTTGTTTTACTGGGGCCAAAATCTCAAAACGTAAAAAAAAAAGCGCGATATTCTAAAACGTGGGAGCGGGACAGATGATATTGTGCGCTCTCTTCCACTTAAGGGCATTATGGCAAGTAAAACATAGTGAAACGCGGTCAATGACTTGTGTATTTTGACATAATATCGATGTATGATAGCTTCACCTGTCACATGGGCGTGCATTGAGTTTTTGGCCTGAGTAATTTAATAATAACAGGCACTATGGATTTTGTGATAGGGCAGTGTGAATTGCAAAACCACATTTCGCCACCTTATTCTACTATTGGCACAATCGTTTAACGTTTTCTCGATGTTTACAGTCACTAATGTAGAACACACGACACACATTCTCTTAGAAAAAGTTACCTTTGAAAATCGGTGATCGTTTTTTAATTTTACTATGCAGTCGCTCATACTGTACGAGTGAGCTCGGCGAGTGCGCACGAGATCCAAGTGAATGTTATCAGTGTTGTACAAGAATTTATTTGTTGGTTTAATATTACTACGAAATTATAAAAGAACTTAAATCTTTCTTGTTGTATATTTGAGCTTTAGTCACCTCTCACTTTTTAGGTGTAAAACTTATACTGTTAAGTATGAACTTTATGGAATTATAAAATATAAAATGAATAAGATAATATAAGTATTTCTTGATTTCCACATTCCTAATGTAAAAAGTCTGTAACTATATTTATGTAAACAAAACGAAATAAATGTTTTTAATAAATAATAATTGTATTCTTTCTTAAATAATCATAGAATCATACAAAATCATTTCGATTATTTACAATATTTACATTTTATTCTAAAAATAGAATTTGTTACTTCATACAAAGAGCATGTAATCATTGTATTCGAGTTTTAGTCTACCAGAGAGAATGATTGAAAACTCTTTAGCCACGGTTGTCTATGGAAAGATGGCGGCATGTCTTCTGGTGAAGATTGTAGGGTACCAGCAAGTTCAGACAGCATGTTAGCTGGAAAAAAATATGAGCATGTTTGAGTCAGTAGCGAAATAAGACCACTATGCAGCCTATCACGAAGGTGAAAAAAAAACTCAGCGTAAATTAAATCGTTAATAAAAGTTGGACATACTGGTTTAGCACATATTTTTTTAGTTTGAAGAATTTATTCATAGGAATTTCTCTAGGAAATAAGTGAGTGCGTTCACGAATATATAAAATCGCGTCCACAAACAACCAGACCCGGAACAATTACCTGTAGACCATACAAATATTTGTTCCGTTTGGGAATCGAGCCCGCGATACTCGGCGCAGCAGCTAATCGTTCAGTTACTGCGCCAACCACTATAAAACGATGATAATGATTTTATACTCACAATGCGCGTCGCTGTGATGGAACCCTCGCATGAGCTCACAGAACTCGATGAGATGCCCCTCGTAGTGCGCGAGCTGCGCGCTGTACTCCACGTCGCGCAGCGCGCACTGGTACAGCAACTGTACGCCGCACCGACACACGGACAGTAACACGCACTGTTTTGTTGTTTCAACTGTAATCAATAGCGTAATAAATTCAATCGTTAAAAAGGCGTCTATGAGCTTACATAAACGTATTCTTATTGATAGATTTCAATCGCCACTGCTTAGTTCATTCAATAATGACATACCTAAAAAACTATGTTTATAACTTTCCAACATGGCTGCGCATATCCGTAAAGCGTATACTAAGACTTGGACTAGAATTAGGTGGCAATCACATCTGAAAAAAAAAAAAATACTAATTCAGTCTACGAAGTTCTACTGCAATTTAAACTCTATTGCAATGGCTTTATTGACGGCTGATAGGACGGAATGGAAGAAGAAAACGTGTTGCGCCGACCCCAAGTAACATGGGACAAGGGCAGGAAGATGATATGGTTATAAACCCTCCAGTGCCTACAGTTCATACCTAGATACTTCTCTTGCCAAGCTGCTGGTAGAATTGTCATTAATATTGCTATATAGTATGATGAGGTTTTGTGTGGTTTCCACCGCCTTGTCTGCCAGCTTCTGTTTCTCGATACATTTGAGGCATGCCTCTATTTGTTTTAGTAGCACTTGTATGAAGCATGAATCTGGAAATAACAAATACACTGTTGATATAGCGGAAATAAGATTACACAGGGTTAGTTTATGAGATAGGGCTTTTCTGGATGAAATATGGAGTTACGAAATATAATCTAATAGATTAACTGAAAAAAAAAAAACATTAAATGTAATTATAATTTTGTGTTCAATATTGCAAGTAAATAAGAAAAGTAATTTGGCAAATCAAAGTATATGCATTTTCACACATTCAAATAAGCTTAAATCTTAATCAATTTAACTTAGTTCTACCAAAACGACCCACAATCACTCAATGATTCAATTAATTACTTAAATCTTATTCAATATGCTAAAAGTGTTATAAAACGGTCCAGTTAAAAGGCCACTTTACACCCAAAAATTATGCTTACAATATATTTAAAATTAAAAGGCGTTAAATCTCAAAAACCTTAACTTATACCTTAAACAAAAGTTTCTTGAATAAAAATTACCCATTTTCGTAATACCTTTCTTATACAACAGAACACCTTGATCATAATCAGTCTTCAGGTTCCCAGTGCCATTTCCAGGGCAGAAAGTCTTCAGAAAACTGTCCCATAGAGCCACAGTCTTCAATATCCTAAGTACATGTGTGACCACGAATGGCATCGGTCGGGATGTCAGTATTGTCTTTATAATGTCCAGTGTTTTGGATTTGTTGGCAGTAGAAGACGTTAGGGCTTCGATGAGGGAGGTAATTGATAGCAGGAGGCCGCTGTATAGAGTGGCGCAGGACTGGAAAATTAACAGTATTTTGGTGAATTTAATAATTAATTCAAAATTTTCATGAGCGGAAGTTGGAACCCAAATAATTATTTTGTACGAGTTTTATGATCATCTCTTATTCTTATCGCACTACTCCATAACATCACGCCTGTAATCCCCGAAGGGTTAGGCAGAGCTGTACTCAATAGTACACACCCACATTTTGCCAGCAATGTTTAAGACCTATGTAATAGTCTACTGCCATCAACCGGGCATAAACCAGACTGAGGCTGCCACTGAGAAATTTCTGATGGAAAAATCCAATAACAGTTTTCCAGCAACAATTAGATTATGAAACTTACAGCATTGTCAAGTAAAACACATATCCTACTGATAATGTCTATGAACTGTCCAGTCTTCTCCGCACCTTCCTCAGGCATTTGTTCATATTTGAAGAACCAGGACATCCCTCTTGAAGATTCTAAAACATACGATAGCGTGGCCACCATTCTTCTAGATAGAATTTCTTGTTCTTCCTTGAATAGTGCTCTGAGGAGTAAAAATAATTAGTTTTAGGGTTTCATACCACAAAAGAAAAAATAAGGGAACACTTTAAAATTGTTTTTTGTGTGTGGTGTCTGTCTGTCACAAAGATGTTTTTGGAAATGGGATAAAGATGTCGACAGGTATCCCAAAACAATGCAATGTAAGACTTTAAACTGTATTTTTAAGACTAGAAGGTAAAAATCTAAATCCTTCATATTGACTAACCTGCCTCTCAAAAGATCCTCTTTGCAAACTTCCTGGTAAGTAGAAGAGACCTCCATATACTTCTCATCCATCTCCTTCTGGAAGGAAGTCGTCACGCGCTGACAGACCGTCTCCAGTCTACTATGAGTTTCGTTAAGTATTGATTTTATTGAGCTGAAGATCTGAAATGTTTGGAGGGAAGTGTTATGTAACCAATAAAAAAAAAGTGGGAGAATAATAATAAAAATACAGAGAAGCAATGAACAAAGGATGCGCGCACACACACACATACACGCGGGAGTCGAGAGAGATGGCGGCTTGAGAGAATCACGCACACGCCGCGTGCCGTCACGGAAAACTGGTCAATTTTAATAAATCATTTATTCTCAGGTTACAAAGACCCATAGATAAATACCTTAACCTAAATATATAATAACAATTACGTTAGTAAATAAATAAACTTAAAACTATGTTAGTATCACTCCATGGCATTAAAATTTTACTGCGCCAATAGATGCTACACATCAAAAACCATTCAGCTGCCTGAGCTGCACCGGTGACGTGAGAAGAGCTTAACTCTTATGGAAATCATGAGCCATACGGTTCCAGCAAGCACATAACAGCTAATAATACGCGCCACAATAGATGAGACTTGACCAGCGTCAGTAATGGGGAGATTGCGCAGGTATGGATGTACGAAATAGTTATGCATAATTTGTGTATCTAGTCAGGGATATTTCGAAGGCATTTAAATTAATTTTTTTATAATATTTAATATGAAATAATTAAGTTTCTGTGGTGGGTGAAGTCTCAACTTTCGTGGCACGTATTGTACCACCAACTACAATTAACATTGTGAAGACATAGTACTCACATTAAAGTACTTCTCTTCACTCCTCTCCCCATCCCCAGTGAACACACAAGTAACATCTTCATTAAAATTGCTCATCACCACTTTACTCTTGCCTGTCTCTTTGGGCATAGGTGTGGCAGGCAGACGGTGGAACGTGCTGTATATCCTGCACTTGTTCTGAGAAAGATCCGTGGTTTTCTGCAGTTTCTCATTGTAGTCTAGTATGGAATGCTGTTGGTTTGTGATTGGTTCTAGTATGTAGGGGAGGACTGAGGGGTCCGTTGTTGGTTCTGTAAAGGAGAATAAAAAGTTATAGTTTGTTTAGTTGTACATACATAGATAAACTCACGCTTTTTTACAATGGTGGTAGGCAGAAAGCACACAATGCCACACGTGCCCCTCATTCACATTAATACATATAGCCATACAAGCACGCCAGTTACGATTGACCTTAACTTTCTGAAGAACCTCACCAATAAGGCCAGTGTAGGTCTTAGTCAGGAATGTACTCAAAGTTGTAATAAGTAAAGTAAGATGAAATTAATGTTGTTACACTTGAAAATAGGACTTTTTGTTTCCTAATATAAATTGATGACTTCAATAACAGCAATATTGTTGTTGTAACTTATACATGAGTTCAACATTTTCTACATGAAAATATTCCTAGACACCATCAAATAGAGTAAAAAACAAATCTTGGTGCTGGTGATAAGAAACTTTGCATTTAATTCATCAGTGCAATATATTCTAGACATGAATTTCCAACTATTTCTACTAATAAGGAGAATTACTTGAACAAGTTGAACTAAAAATGTAACTGTACCTGATCTGCATGTCTTGTTCAATTTCAGCATGTGAGCCTTGTCATCAGTCTGCACTGCATTAGATGCTGTCTTCACTCTCTTAGTTTGATGTACCATTGAATCATTCTGTAGTGTATTGTTGTAATGCCTGATAATAAATGTTATTAGGTGATGTTTGATGTTATGTAAAAATAAAATTATTTTTTTTTTTTCAATTTTATAAGAGCAGGTGAATATGAAATATCATATTAACTCACTGATTAACAGTATACAGGTATTTAAATGACTTTGATTTCAGATTTCAGGACAGAAATCTCAGACTAGGACAATATTACAGTAAAGTGCACATTTTAGTGTTAAATTTTAGAGAAAAAGATAAAAATTTCTGAGGTTTTGAGAAGTCTCATTTATTATTGCACTGAGCAGGAACGGTGCTGATGTCATGTGGAAAATTGTAGAAATCTGCCAATATAAAGCATTACTTGGTAGAGTTATTTCAGTAGTTACCATACCTTTGTGATATATCATTTCCTCCGACAGTGACTTGAGTTAGTCTCACTTTAGAAGACTCCAGCTTCTTGCATTTTTCCTTAACACTTATTATTTCAAGATTCTGAAATAGAAACTTATTTAACAACAGTATATTTTATGTCATCAAATGCAAGTATTAAATTAGAATTAATGATTAATTACTAAAGAACTGGTATCAAATAGCTGGTGCCCTATTAAGGCTTTCATTGGGTATCCCATACTCAGGTATTAAACAAAGAATAATGACAGAAAGTAACCTTGAAATCCAACTGTGTCCTCAGATCATGCATCTGATTGTTAGCAGCAGTAAGTTTCTCTGTCCACTCCATCTGTACCTTCTCCTGAGCCTTAATCTTCTCCAACCTGGCATTATCCACTGCTGACTGGCAACTCTTCAGTTGAGTCCGTAGTATAGATGCCTCACCTTCCTTCGTCACACATTTTTCCAACAATTTCCCATTTTCAGACTTCAATTTCGCATTCTCTTCTTGCATCTGAAGTAGCTGCCGGTACACATGGTCTGAATCATGACTTTTGAAAACTTTGTCACTGAATATCAAGTCATCTGCCATGTTGACTTGTCCATTACTCTTAGGTATCATTTTTGAAGAGATTCCAGGCAACGGTGAGGATATTCGGTGGCATTTTTCTTTTAAATGCGTTGATATGGCAGTGGGGGAGTTGAATGACGGTTTTTTGAATGTGAATTCAGTTTTCGACGTACTAGTGCTTGGAGTAGGTTCGAAACTTAGCTGAGTGCTTGTGGAGCCTGGTTTCATGCACATACTGTAGTCGGCCAGTTGACTGATGTCGCTGGTGTTGTAAGCTTGCTCGCAAGCCTGGCTAGCGAGGAGCAGGATCTCGTCGTCATTATCGTCACCCCAGTTATCATCATTATTAGTTTCTGCGGTAAAAAAATTGTACTTAACCTAACTTGAAAATACTTTAAGTTTTGAACTTGATCGTTTTATTAAAAACACTGAAGTAATTTTTTTAGTGTATTTTATATCTAAATCATTGATGAATAAGCAGCAGCTACACAATTTGGAAAACTTTACCTCTGTTCAATTCATTGTTTTGACTCAATGGAAAGTTGTGATCAGATATGCTAATGTCGAGTTTGGCTTTCTTTCTTTCACCTGGATGTTGCGGATAAAATCTTTTAGACATTTTTATACACAATTCATTCGAAAACAAAATAAAAGTTTAATTTTGGCGGTACGTTCGCCAAAATCCGCAAATTGGCTAACGAAAACAGCAAAACACAGAAAACAGATAAAAAATCTAGAATGTGTCAAATATACGTAAAAAGTTAAAATCGCTAAATTGTACAAGGTCTTTTAAGCATATCAAAAAAACTAAGTATTTTTAGACCCACTATTTCAAAGCTACCTAATTTATGGAAAACGCTTTGTATTAGGTTTTGCAGAGGAACCTTACTGTCTGGATATAATCTCATTTTTGTTCCAATGTCTAACCGGAAAATAACGGTTTTTACAACGACCATAGAGAAACAAAAAGACGCGGAAGCTCACTCTATTCTATGATAAATACAATTTCTCTTTGGTTAGTTCGTCGTGGAAAGCCGAACAGAGCAGACGTGCACAATGTCTGAAAGTTTTAAACTTGGTGATCTTGTGTGGTATGTATTGGAATTGCGAACTCTAAGAAGCTTTTTGTGTTGATCAATTGATTCCAGTGCCGGTAATTCATGACATATGTTTGTTTCAGGGCCAAAATGAAGGGATTCAGCCCTTGGCCCGGCCGGGTAAGACGCCTTCATTATTACTTTTGAAGTTTAAAATCATAAAACAGTCGTTTTCTATCAGTAAATATCACAAATCTAACTTGTAAACAACTGTTGGAGCGTTTGTTGATAAAATTGACAGATTCAGTTCACGCGTAATGGGCGGGAAAATTTCTTGTTAAATGAGTGCTTGGCTATATTGCTGCGTGGCTTGGCTATTATGCTGGAGCAACTATAAATATCTCTATAAAAACCGTCAGAGTTGATAAACAAGCTGAGAAATGTCATTAGAGTGAAAGAAAACATTGACCCTAATTCTGGTTTGTGATGGTTTTCAGGTAGCCATTCCTACTCCAGAGCTAAAACCTCCCAAGAAGGCGATGAACGTACAATGCATTTACTTCTTCGGAACTAATAACTAGTAAGTACTCAGTTTTGTTCATGTAAACAACAATGTCTTACTTGCTGCATTATTATTCAGAAAATGTTTAAAAAAATGTCTTATTTCAATAGCAACACCTATAGTAGCTTTGAGAATGCTCTTATTCGATTTTCTAAGTACTTTTGTACTAGTGTAAAAACGTTTTCTCCTAAAAATCAGCTTGTTGATGGACATAAGAAAAAGTATATGAAATTGAAATTACAGAAGAAAAAAAACTGCAATAGATTCCACATATTGAATTGAATGTTGCCATTTTATTTTTAAAATATGTTCTGGGAGTTCTTATTTACAACTATAACATATAATTCTACAGAATTTTAGTTGCACAAAATCATGTTAATTATTTGTAGGTAGGTTTTTGAATTGGACAGAGTTCATTTTTTAACTGGGGCCTGAAGCCACATTTCAGTGAGATGCAAACTTAGCTCAACAGGGTTCATATTTTCAGCTGACACAAAAAGAAGAGACTTCTGCCTCTAGTATCACATAGTCATATTCATCTCCAATCCCCATATAATCCTGTATACAAAATATTGTAAAACATTTGCATACAGACTGCCTCGTTGGTCCAGTAGTCACAAAGGGCGACTGCTAAGCATGGGGTCTTGTCTTCGATTCCCAGGTTGGGCAGTGTTATTGGGTGTTTCCATCAAGAATTTCTCAGTAGCAGCTTCAAAGTTTGGACTTGTGCTTAGTTGCTGGCAATAAGCTTGCCCCCCATTACATAAGACTTAAATATAACTGGCTAAATGTAGGTGTACTAATTGGTACACCTCTGCCTAACCCTTGGGATATTGCAGGCGCAATTTTGTGTGTAAAACATTTAGGTATTTTAAAAGAGTAAGTATGGAGGTTCTTGCACACTCTTCTCCATATGCCACTCCACAACCACCTTTTGGTTGGGGCACCTAGATTCTTTTCTATTTTCTTGTAGGTACATGATATTCAAAAGTGCAATTTGAAATTTATCTTTATTACACACTACACACTTGCACTAAGACAAACAACATTATTTTCCCAGTGGTAACAATAGGATATTATCTTATTTTTTTTGTGAACCTTTTAAAACTAATTTCTGTAGTTTTAATGTACTGACATGATAAACAACATAATAATGTTGTTTATCATGTCAGTACATTAAAACTACCAACCATATGCTTGCATTCCCCGGAATGGATTACTAAATTTTTTTTTAATCCAAGTACTCAAGTTCCTTGTTCAAAAAAACTTTTACTTCACTATTCAAGTGAAGGCGGCTTTCTTATATTTATAACTTATTTCTGAACACCTGAAAATATTTTTTTTCCTTTTAATATTTTGTTGATAAAAAATTAAATTCCTCAAATCATATGTATGTATTTAAAACTACCGAATTATATTTACAGTTTGCACCAGACACATAGGTCAATAAAAATATAAATTAAGTACTAAACACACTGTATTGAAATTTTTCCACAACAAATATGTTTATTTTTTGCTGACCTAGCAATCCGCAATATGCATGACAACTTTCCAGTACTAGCTGACCCCTTATTGCATGGACAGCGTAAGTTCTGTACATACCTACGCTACATCGTCGTATGTACATAGATATCAAATGAAGATTGATTAATTTGGCGCCCCTCATTGCAACTCCCCCTCACACTGTTAGCATTGACAGACTGTAAACAGTTGACGTAGCTACACTGTGTATGAGATGTACGAGATCCAACTGCACCTAAGACAAATAGAATTTGTGCTACTTGCACAGGCAATCTCCTATTATTTAACACTTTTAGAATTGTTTTTTTTTTTTTTGTAATTTAAATCTCTCTCTCTCTTTGTGCCCGGTTGATGGCAATAGGCATGGGATTAAAAACATAACTGGCGAAATGTGGGTGTACTAATGGGTACACCTCTGCCTAACCCTTTGGGGATTACAGGCGTGATGTTATGTTTAAATCTCACTACCGCTACTTTTACAATAATAACAAATGTCCTATGGGACTGAATAAGCGGAATTTCGGTCGCGTAAAATGAGTCGTACAATGGCGGTACCTACTTTAATTGCCTTACCCTTATTATAAAGCGCAATGTCTGTCCTCGGTCTCACTGTTTAAGTGCTTATTACTCGAACCGGTCATGCGAATCACGATTTTTTTAATATTACGCACTTACCCCAAGGGTGGAAATAACCGTCTGCCTGCCAGTCCGTTAGTGACAGGGCTGCATTTATCTAATCGAAATACATACGTAGAATAAACACGCATTCTATAAAATAATCAACTGTGGTCAAGATAGAGGGTCATCAGTAGATTTGGTAGTACGGTAGCCTTACCTTAGTTTCTCGAAAGAATAAAATTATTTGTCAAATTACCTAGCATTGATAATTTAGTTAATTGATTATGTACTTACATCAGTTTTCGTTCGTTTGACAATAAAATATGTCACATACATTTCTTGTTCTCGACTGACTGCTTCGTTGGTCTAGTTGGTCGCAAAGCGCGACTGCTGAGCATGAGGTCTTGGGTTTGGTTCCTAGGTCTTGCAAAATGTTATTCGGCTTTTCCATCAGGATTTAGGAGATTGTGATGCAATAAAAGCAGGCTTGCAATAATAATTTGATTGATTTACTGGCATGTGACGTCACACGCAATGAAACCTCAAAAGCTCTTTTTAAAGTACTTTTTTTTTTCTATGCTACTATTTATAAAAATAATAACAATTTCTAAAATTCTATTCAACAGAGTCAAATACTCAATACTGAAATCTTTATAATTATATTTGGAACTACATTTGATCTTCATTTAAAAAACATTTGAGTGACTTTTTAAATCAAAGTAATGTATTAAGAGCAAAACAAAGTAAAACGGATACGTCAAATCAATCTCATCTCCATACAAAAATATTATTGTGACTTCTTATAATTTAACTCTTGAAATTTATTTCGAACACTATTATTAATAAGAAAAAGAAATTGTCCTACTGCCTGCAGTGGCCTTTACTTTGTTAAGGGCATCTTCTCTTAATGAGAAGGCGTATATTTGTTTTGGTATTTTTTTTAGGAATAATTTATAACTATTTAATCGGAGTTTTGTTATTGTTCTCATCAGTATATTGTTATTTCATTAAAGAATTTCAATGCCTTGCTACTCTTACTAGTCATCTCAACTTTTATATAATCTAGCTATCCATCGTTTTTGTTCATTTCCTTCTACTTGTATTTTTTTTAAGCAACAATAGTTATTTATTTATTTACATTAAATTAAATGAATATAGACAATCATTTCTTAAAGGATCGTCAGTTAATAGCGTGTATCAATTTATTATTTAGGACACCATTTTAAATAAAGCCTAGAATGAACTTTTGCTTATGATTAGTATTGATCTGGCTTCGAGGAAAAGGTGTGAGCAATCGCGGCTCTTGCTAATTACTCTTTGTATCCATATTTTTATATAAAAAAACAACGCACTCATTAAAATATTATTGAATGACGTTCATACAGGTTTTCATTCACTGCCTCTAAACGTAAAAATATAACGTACAACTTATTATGAATTACTATGAGTTGTTCACGGCAACGCACAGTACGCTATGTGCAAGCCTGGTGCCGCGTATGTCGTTCGCTTACCGCGGAAATCACAGTACACTCTAAGCTCATCCTCTGTGGCACATCCTCGGCTTAGAGCTTCGCTGGGGGAGCATAGCCTGGAGACTTTGATTATTTAGGGACGAATTAAACCCGTTGATCGCGGGCGAAAATTGGCTACGCCAAGCCCGAAGTGCGGCTGCTTGCAAAGTTCGTGTGTTCGCCGTAGAAAACATATAAGATTGTGTGTGCGCTGCACTTGCGTTTTTAGTGGAAACACGACGGGTGTGTTTTCCCGCACTCAATGAGAGCTACAGGCTAAGCGGCGCGTTCCGACTCGAGCAAGTTATGCGCGGTGTGGGGGCGTACAAACGTTTAATACCCATGAATTCAGACGGAAACTTATTTGACTGTCATAACCGTTTGATTACGAAACGGGGTAGCTCGTAAAGACATAGAAATATTTAACCTTATACATTTATCATATGTTCACTGGATAATGCTTTTTTTTGCCACTAAGTTAAGTATTAAAATCGCGCAGCATAATCGATGCTGCTGCTTTTTAGGCACTTCAGCATTCCACTCGATGCCATAACTGTTATGCTTTGCACCGTGAAGTCTCAAACAGTCCAATCGAATAAACGCGTCGTGGCTAGTACCAATACAGGGCGATGGGAATTTCCATCATCGATTTACTGCCATAGGAACAGAACACACAAAGTTGTACAAGAACTTCGTTTCGATCCATTGCGCTTTCATCGTACAGGGTATATGAAACTAACCAGAAGCTCTAACGGGTGCAAATGGTTGATAGTATCGTACGTTATTATATCGATAACATCGTTTTTCTACTAAAGTTCGATAGATGGGATGTAACATGTCTGAGGGTATTCGGGTAGACTCGCATTCAGGCTGAATATCTCAGGCGAACCCATCTCAAGCTTCGGCTTTCGAATTGAGATGTGATCGCCTATCGCTGATATTTTGCAACCTGCCTACTATGCGATGGCAATTGTAACTTAACTGTAGTTGTCGGTTCCATCTCACGTTTTTGCGATCGCGAATATTAGGACACGACAAAATGTGATGCCGCTCGTATCTTATATACCTCTGCGTCCCGTTACGTTGGTTGTTCAAGTACAGTGGTGGCTAAACGTATGGTGTGTGAGCCAAACTGTAAGCACTAGACTTCATCTCAGAACTGAAGGTGCAGGACTTTTAGAAATCACAACAACGTTGATATTTTCCTTGAGTGAAAAAACGTAGATTCCGAAGAAATATAGGGTCCTAAGAACAGAGTCACTAGACCAGGAGTGCAAAATGCATTATGCAGTGAGCATTCCCCCTCAATTTACTAAAGCAATTTGTGTCAATCTTTTCTTGGCCTTTGCTTAACACGACGATGCGAGGAGTAATAGAATTAATAGACATCCGGGGACTTGGAATAGTAATAGCACAGACGATTTAAATATTGTTTTCCTTATTCGTGAACGGAATTCAGGAATAGATTTTTTATAACATCTTTGGACGCTAACTAAGGCAAGTTTCGACAGTCTGCTAACATTTTGTGGCTAGATGCACGCCACTCTGACTCAAACTTATGGCGTTCAACAGGCAATCCCTAGTTTTAAATTAAGGACCATTTTCACATCACGTGTCCCGTGTATCGACCGGGTTCCGGCTAACATGTAATTGGATCTTTGAGGTTGCTATGCAGCATGTATGACGGTACCATCCCCGGCCCCCATTCTAGGAAGCGACCCGTCCTGCGGAGCTTCGGGCGCTGTATCGTTGAGAATACCCGGATGACCTCGTTCTATATTTGGGCAATTATTATAGCAAGTGACCTAGTTTTTTAAATGATATTCCAGGAATTGTTTGTTATTGGAAAAAATATCTGAGAATTATTTTGGAGAGGAATTATATTGGTAGCTCTATTTAAATGATATTCGGTAGTAATTCATAAGGCGAAGATGAGGTAAGAAGTTATACTTGGGTGCCGAAGCGTGTATATCCTGCAAGTAATTTTAATTGCGAAGTATGTAGTATCTACTATAGGAACAGGTAACAAAATGGCCTCTTATACAAGCTGGATGAGTCATACTCTTTTCTTCTCCCTTAAATCTGAAGTAGGTAGGTACCTTGTTCAGTGCGAGTCACTTTAAATTTTATGGAACCGACCACTGTTAGCCCTTGTAGGTACTTACGGCGCTTCTTTATGTGGATCTTGACAAAGGGAGACTGCAGTACAAGTGTAGCGAATAATAAAAAATAATTAAACATATCTTTTATTTATGCTCCTGCTTTGTCTTCCCTTTTTCTATTAAGAATACGAATTCAAGCAGGTGATGGATCTGATGCAGCAATCCTTCTCTGCATTCAGCAGGAACTTGGCAGCGAAGCTGATCTTCTTAACATGTCAATAGCAGTCGGCTTAGAATTTACGCTATAAAGGCGTCTATTAATACCTGAAGCGTGCAGGTATAGGGGCACGCAGAACACTATAACAGGTGTCCCACGGGTCGAGGATTGTTCTTCCACCATATTTGCCCTCTAGTCTGGAATCGTCTATAAATCAGAACTGCTTACCCAGAGTAAGAGTGTATGGTAAGTCCCCTGACCTAGAAACTGATGAGTGCTTGTTGTCTACAGTGCCTGGATCGAGGACAACAACATCAAGCCTTACCAGGAGTACAAGGAACAGCTGATCAAGTCGTGCAAGACCACCGCCTTCAAGGAGGCCGTCTTACAGATCGAAGAGTTCATTGTCAACCCGGAGGTAGGTTTACTGACTTTGTGCACTTGTGTCTGACCGCCGTCTTCGTCTGCGTGGAAGTCCTGCTATGAAACATCATTTGATACTACAGAATAGTGTAGCTTTCTATCAGTGAAATAATGATTGCACTTCTGCAGATTACCTCTTACAAACAAACAATTTTACCTCTATATCTGTATAGATTAAACAGGTAGTACTAGTTTACTATGGATAAAATAACCTACCTGAGTTACTTCACAATGACTAACATTTTAGTAATGGTCCATCATCTGACAATTTATCTAGTTAAATAATAAAATTATGGCAACATTGTGTTGCACTTGTCAACTCCTGCGATTATCGCCAATCTTATTGAATGTTATTTAAATACAGTTAAAGAGTTTATCATTCATAAACTTGGTCAAATTAACTCAAACTAAAATCTGCTGTTATCTACACACATTAATTTGGTGCACGTTGTAGTGCCATGTGCACCAAATCCGCCATTTTATCACCTCTCATAAGAGAACTAACCAAAAAATCTGTACAGAAATTCCCTGACCTGGACGATCACGTCCGCAATACAGAGGAAGACTTCGACAAGTTGAAGGACGTGATGGAGGAAGATGAGAGTCAGGAAGAGAAGCCAGCCGACGAGGAGGAGGCTGGGCCGGCTTCCGCGGAACCTACCACCTCCAAGAAGAAGAGCTCCACTCCTAAGGTGAGGGTTTAGTGACACATACTTCTGAAGTACTAATCCTTTCTTTCTGACCTTCCTAAGCTGACTAATGGGTCCGAAGGTATGAAGCAGTACCAGCCCTGGTTTCTGAAAGACTGATTAGCAATGGTCAGTCCCATTGTCAAGAATGTGAGACGAATCTTTTACATGTTCCAAAGATTTGATGACAAGACGATGTGGTTCTAGACCTACTATTAATGTCATGTTCAGCCAAGTAATTAGTTGACCATCACACATCCACAATCATCATTCACATTTCATAAAGTCCGTAGGACTTAGTAACGCAGCATGAGTTCATAACTCATGTTTATTTTTCAGTATTTTTTCTTTAACAAGCAGCCAGGTGTTGGTTGGGTTTTAACCCGCCATATCTCTGAGAAGGCCTGAGTCCGAGCTGTGGGCACATAATGCTAGCTGCTCATGTATAATTTCTTGGACATCAAACATTGAAACTTAATAAAAAGCATTGGGTTTTGGCATAGTGGCAAATTCACTACTTCACAATTGACCATTCTCAATATTTATAGATACGTTTGGGCATTTCAAAGGTGAAGCCTATTAAACGGTCGTCGTCCGCCGGCACCAAGTCCGCGCCGCGTAAGAAGAGCAAGGGCATGTCTCGCTCCTACACGGACATCGACGCGGCCAATGAGAAGCCATCGATGCTCAACCACTCGTTCTCCAAGAAGTCCAGCCTGCTGCATCGTCCATCCAATATTCTGCGCCCAGTAAGTAACTTTATATAAACTATAATCTAATTAGGTAACGTTACAATTTAAACGCTTACCAAAAAACACCTAAAATAGATTAATTTTTGGTAATGTTTTTTTGGTGAGCATTTATCCTTTTGGTAGTATAATCTGGCGTAAATCATTAGTAAAGAAGAGTTGCAAATACAGTTTCTTTTGAACCAGGCCTCCACTCGGTCAAGCACTCGCGTTAAACGCCCTCCGCCCGGCGAGGCGTCCAAGACACAAGCTGCAGCGGGCCGCAAGCCCAAACGTTCCCACAACAAAACGCAACCCGCGCGTTTCACACGGTCGAGTCGCGCGCGCGCGTTTATTAAATAAATATGCCGAAACAGTTACTTATTGTGCAGTGGATGTAACATGTAAACATCAAAAGAAATAAAAGATTATATCTTTTTCTCATTGCCGAAAGGCGAAGCAAGGTAAGTGTTACCTTTTGTTCGTACTGAGTGTTTTAATTAGATTCTAAATCATTGTATCAAGTCATTCATAAGTAGACCAAAGATTCAGGAATTGTATGTAAAATTAATTGTCAGTATGTACGGTCAACAACGAAAGTCGATTGAGACTTGTTTAATAAGTACAAAATTATCTAACATAATATAAAACAATAGTACAATGTTAAAATAAGACAATGTAATCTCTGAGTAGAAATGCAATGCGTCGAATAGTTAGTGTATAGATAATTATGTGAGAGAAACGTTGTTGATAGACATTTTTTGCTGACCGTACAATGGTTAGACGTGATGTTTGCGTGTAAAGTTTTGAATTCGAATTGTATATGTAAATTATCATATTTAATTGTTTTGTCTATAAATAAATCATTGATTTGTTTATAATGCTGATTTTTATTTATTTCTAAATACACTCAAATCTCCAGGCTCGCTACATTCACTAGGATAAAGCACCGTGGCCATAGCTATCATTAGCCGGGTTTTTTTACATTGTGCTGACCGTATATTATAACAGCCTCACCAAACAGCCAGTTATTGATAACTAGCACTATCCTTGCGACATCGTTCGCGTGATTTTCCTTAACTTTTTTGAAAATAAAGCCTATGTCACCCGGGGTTAGTGTAGCTTCACAACAGTGAAATAATTTTTCAAATCGGAGCCTATTCAATGCAAACAAACAATCAAATCTTTCCTCTTCTATCTCACACATTTCTTATTCAGACAGCATACATATTAGATGAAAAAAAAAATATATATGAAATATCATAAACAAACAAATAATCATTCACACACGGCGCGTGATATCACGAGTCTCACGCAACACGCCGTGTGAAGATAGTAGTTAGAGGGGCGCGTCATGACGCGTCCGATCCGCTTGAAGTCGGTAATTTCAAAGGCGCAGCGCGGGTAGTGCACACGTAGTAAACACGTAAAACTATGTGCGCTGTTCCTTGGTCACTAATAATGCGGTGCAGAATGACGGCCGCCATGGCTCATGCACAATGGTCCTTCATAAAGGTCTAACTGCGGAATCCAAACCTCCAAAGATAAGATGCAGGCCGTCCGACTTGCACTATGCCGCGCCCTCGCCAGGCACGGCGCGTCTCGTGATATTACAGCCCGTGTGAAGCCAGCACGAAGGTGCTTTTATATTTTTTTAAGGTGCATTTTTACACCGGCGAGGCATGCCGTGGCATGGATGTGCGTAAATTGAGTTTTTTTATAGCAAAATTTTTATCTACGCTCTTTCCATCTTTGGTGTGAATGCGCGAGGTTGAGCATGGCGAGAATTTATATTTTTTTTAAATTAAAATATTGAACTTTATTGCTCTAAGAATGGAGTACTTATTTCTCGCTCCGGCTATCTACTGTCAGTCATAGGCGCTGTGTAGCGATGGACAGCTTTCGGTATAAAAGGGTAAGCGTGATTTCAGTGTACGTCCATCCCATCCACGCTATGCCTCGCTGGTGCAAAACCACCTTAGACTTTCTAATAAAGTATTGTCAATCATAATTTTTATTTCGTATATGTACCAGTATAAAAAACAAACACAGATAATTATGAGGAAGGAAATATAGAAAGTATTAACTATAATTTTCGAAAAGGTTATTAAACAATACAATAACAAATTAAAATTATTAAAAATGCCTTAAAATCGATTGGATATCGCAATAAATAGGCCTCAGAACAATTTCTTTTCAACGTCAATTTGTACGAAAGACCATTATAGTTTCTAAATAGGAATGTTACTTTATTTCATTGTAGTTAAATGACTTTTCAATGAATATTAATTTCAATTGAATGAAATGCATACCTACTCAACATTTTTAAAAGGTGCAATTTTTTTTTGACGTTGGCCATTGAAGTAGCGCACGTCATTATTATGTTAAAACTATACCAGCAAAAAACCTAGCAGAAAAATCCAATAAAACTGTGCTGAAACAGTGAAATAAAAAAAAGATAGGAGTAACTATGGAAAACAATTTCACTAAAACACATAGAAAGTTTTTTAAAGTAAACGATCCCATTTTAATAAAAACTGCCAAGGGATCGTTTACCCGACTGCGCGCAACGGGCAATGTGTTTATTTACTCATTTTTAGGTTCCTTACCCAAAGGGTAAAACTGAACCCTATTGCTAAGATTCCGCTGTTCTTCCGTCACCAGGCTGTATCTTATGAACTGTGATAATTAGACAGTTGAAATTTTTACAGATGATGTATTTCTGTTCTGCTATTACAACAAATACTACAACAGACAGGTTTTTTTGCCGCTAAAGGTACGGAATCGTTCGTGTGAGAGTCCGACTCGTAATTGGCCGGTTTTTTACATTAACGAGGCACAATACTGGTCCCTGAAATTATAGCCTTTGACTCATTAATAATAATAAATTTTTATTTCACGTAGAAAGGTACACAGATACAGAGTGACACTTAAGTTAAGCGTGCGAATAGCCTGGTACAAAATAAATGATCAATGACCCCCATGCTAGGCAAAGTCTGTCTAACAGGGGTCATCCATCCGTCCATTAGTTTCATAAAGTGGCAACTAAACATATTTTATAAGACTTTACTATAAGAAAAGTAAAGATATCATGCCCTACTCCTGAGTATAAAAAAGTATTTCATTAAGGGTTTTGTCATGGCACTCCCCCGTCCCGATTGCCACAAGACTACGTCTTCAACGGAGCTGATAAGATTAAATTGCAGTTATCTTCATATGGTCCAAACGAACGCGGTATTGCCAACGTTATTTTAAATTAATTAGATAATTTAGGAACACAGTCTGTTATAAGCTTAGTTCTACCTACTAGTATTATTTTGTGTTTTGTTTTGTGTGTGTTACAGTTGCCATTAGGATATCAATAATGTCTTTCCTTTAGAAAACTACTTTATTACTTAAGTTTACTTCAAAAAGCTTAAATGCATTTAATAATACCTGAAACTTATTCGGATAAAAGCATCACTTTCAAGTTTAATTAAAATCCAAGATAAATGCTTTACTAGCACTTTGCGCGCGACCTCGTCCGCGTTGATTTCTCACTTCCCCTATAAAACCTACAAAAACGGAGGAGATTCTTAATTGGCCGTCTGGTTTTTTTTTAAGTATCCATAATACATGATCACGGTATTACGTGCCAATGTGGCTAGTCCACATGTGGACACTTGGGCATACTTGGGCTTTAAATAGTCTTTTTCTTTGTCTTCTAGAAAATACTAAGATTATGGTGAGACGTACCACTACCGCTATAGTAGTATTTTCTTAAATTTTAAAGTTCAATTTAAAAAGTGCGTCAGTTTTCACTGACAAACTATTTCATAACGTACCTGCGTCGTGATTCTAACAGCGCCATACGCGTGTCCGAACCACGTGAAATATTGATTGAAATTCAATTCTGCGAATAGGGGAGAGTGCATTACATAAATATACATACATGCACACAGCGTACTCCCTGAATCTACACTCGGACTACGATTTACCTTTGTATAGCCGAACGCACACGAATTATGACATTCTGTATTACGATTTATGGTTCAATTTTCAATGTTAAATATTTTTTTCCTGTTGCAATTCTGTCTGGGGGAGAGGCTTAGTCTATAGTTTTATTTGTTGTGTCATATTTAATTACATGCCCTTCATTTGTAGCTGCATCGATCTCATGGAGCACACTGTAATTTTCATCGATAGTTTGCCTACTGCAGTATTTGTACACGACTTTGTTTGTTTGTTCAAGTGTATCACAATTGAAAGGCTATACATGTACGATGTTCGATGTTCTATATACATGTGCGATGTCTCCAACGCACCCCGTTAGTCACTCGTTGTTGACTTATTCCAAGAACAAGGCATGAGCCTAAGAAATGCAGATGTGAAATATGAGAGAACAAAACGCGAGCTATTAGGATATTACTTGTAAATCTATTTCATAGACCAAGACCAATGTGTGTATGTTTCGCCCCACTAAGCTGAAAATGGCGATGTTAAGGGTTCATGTCAATGGAATGTCATGAGTTCGAAACTCACGACTTGTAACTCACTAAAGGCATGTATTATATGTGAGTGGCGATGTTCTGCGTTTCTACAAAGCTTTAGCTTTAAGTCTTATGTAACCTTTATTACACATATTATGGTATGCAAATAAATGAACATGAATATGAACTGTTTCTAAAACCTCATGTACCATAGGTATTAACAGCCAAGAGCTATTTAGTTAGGTTGTAACAAATTAAGTAGCTCCTACTTCCGTAACCGAAACTATAGCTAAAATGAAAATAGGTACTGGCCAGTTAACAACGGCGCGCTAAACAAAACCATTGTTAATTTCGAGAGCCTGTCATCGTTCCACTGCTGGAACCCCAGTAACAAGCCAAAGCCTGAAAGGACCAAGCGTTGAACAGCATGCGTGCTCACTGCCTTTTAAAAAGACACCTTACGAACCCCCAAGTTACAAGTTAACCTACAAGTTCTTGCTATCATTGCGGTAATTTTTTTTAACTGGACTTTACTTTACCGGAACCTTTGGTTTAGCCAGGGGATCCCTAAGTCGACTGGACCACGACTCACCTAACAAAAAGATTTTAAATTCGGGGCTCACCTCTTGGTTTTCATAAAGGAAAAAGGGGTATAACTATATGAATGAAGGACTGTTCAGGGCCCATTTCATATTTGCTTACGAACCACCAGTGGGTCGCGACTCATACTTAGGTTACGGAGATATTGAAGGACAAAGTTCCAACATTTTTTGCGAGAACAAGTTTTAATGTTATAACTGATCGACCCATGTACCTGTACCAGTAAGCATAATGTTTTGCGTGCGTTACATTACGCGCTTTAAACAGTATTTTTGACACCAAAAATAAAAGTCTTCTCCCAGTAATAATTTTTGCTCAGTGTTACTTAGTTTGGTAGACAGAATACGTAGTTCCAGGCTATGTGATGTCTTCGCGTATGTCTCACTTGGATCCACGCTAGCACGCAATGGGTTACCTCTACGTTTTCTTCAGTGTAATAAAGTGGTATCATAGACTAACTACTAAGTAGTAAAACATAAACAAAATTAGAAAAGTCATTGTTTCTTACCATGGTTTGTAACTTCATCCCGATACTTTAAAACCGTGTTCTTTGGCTACCTGCCCAACATAATAAAAGGAGATTATAATGAAATAAATTGTAGTTTGTTCTTTTCCCACACAAAGCATTTGTCTGCAAAAAAGAACTTTTACCATTATAAGTTTGTCACACTGCAGTGCAAAGGCCAATTAAAAAAATACTATCCAAGTTTAAATCAAAAAGAGAAACCCATTCTATAATGAATATCTCCTCTTTCCGCAGGACACTCCCCCGCTCGACCTGGAGAACGTCTCTGAGACTCTGCTGGAGAAGAACATCCAAGCCAGCCAGATGAAGTTCGGCTTCCTAGGGCTGGGCATCATGGGCAGCGGCGTGGTCAAGAATCTGCTCAACTCCGGACACAAGGTGGTCATCTGGAACAGAACTGCTGCCAAGGTAAGTGGAATGCTTGGTGTCACTTGAACGTGCAACTGTCGAAGCAGATGGAACAATTGTCTTTAGGGCATTTTTGAACTGTTATTGAATTTTTTTGATTGGTAGTTTTCGTTGTGGATTAGGTTGTTTTGTTCGGGTGATATTGAAAACTGAAGGGTCTTTTTTGGTACTACTTTTCAGGATTATATACCTTCTGCATTAAGTGCGAGACCAGTTTTATTTATATTTAGTTGTGTAGTCTTATAACAATACGAGATTTGATAGAAGGGGCCGTATTATGACCATTGATCATTGTTCCATTGCGGAATATCGGTCATGCATACCTCTGTCTCTCTTTCGCACTGGACAAATGATGCCGATAATTTATAGGTATTTTAATACTCCAAAAAGTATATAAAAACTCTGTTAAAGTGCAATGTTGTGTAAACTCGATCCATCGACTACTTTCCGAGTTTTGCGGTCACAAACATACGGAAACAAAATTTTGCAGCTTGCAGCATTGTGTTTATTTTTTATCCTGATAAATAATTTCATCAACAATACAAAATTAAAATCAATAAGTAAATGAATCAACTAGGATGTTATAGAACAGTTTAATTACCATGTAATTTAGACCTATTATAAATTACATTTAAGAAATATTCAAGCCATTATTAAATCTATAATAATGCCCTCGTCAGACAAGGACATTAATTATAATTACCATTCTTAGTTTAAGTAGTTACCATAATTAGGGCTAAAATAGTCATGTTGTATGATGTACCTAATTTACCTTCTTCATTTAAATAAGTGACGCTTCCTACTTAAAGGATTGATAATGTAGGTACATTTGTAGGTCGCAGGTGGTATGTTACAAGCATAAAACACCTAAATTATACTACTGTTGCTCATGTTACAATATGTCATGTTTAATACTCAAGTCAGGGTATATTTTAGGATTCTGTAGTAACATTGGTTTGGTTTCTAGGCCCGTTGTTAGGGTTTACTTTCTAGACTCCATTATTGTTAGGGTATCATCCTTGGACCGCCCTTAAACCAATTAATTTAGGGTCGGCACAGCATATCTTTCATGCAAACCTTCTTAACCATAACATCTTTCTCACAAATTATCCGTCATTACTTCGGTCATTGCTGTTAGCACATATCCCTAGCAATCCTATCTAAAGCATATTGGAGATGGGTTTAGCTCTTACAGGACAAGAGATATGCGTTCTATGTCCGTAGAATTGGTTTGGAGTGCGGTAACGGCTCTAATTTAGGTCTTATTTATATTTCAATAAAGTACATCAAGCATTTTCTGCAGGTCGGTGGACTTTTTGCCAATTAAACTACAATAAGTGCGTACCTAAAAAAGCGTGGAAGACACTGAGACAGTACCCAATATTAGGTTTATTTAATTGTTTAAAAAGGCAAAAGGTGCGACCCTTATACATGCGACTTACATCTGAAACGTGGGTGTACTTAATATAATATGTCTGACCTGTACCTACCCCTTCGGGACATGCTAGCGTGATGTTTATTATCATGCCATCAACACTCATTTCTTGTGCGTATGAGACGTCTTTGCCCTGAAGTTAGACATGTCAATATTACAAAAATACCGAGAAAACTGTTTTCTTGGTATTATACAGTGAATTAATTGAAAACCTTATAAGTTGTACGGTAAATTAGCTGATACAGTGTAACTTGATGCCGCTCGCTGCGATTTCTGCTGTCCCCGCCCCGGTGTCAGCTTTCACGGTGTTCACGCTGCACTGAGCAAGCACTCTTGTTTGTTTTCAGATTAGATTTTTATGTTGTTTCAATTTTGTCTTGTAGACGACTCAGAATATGAGTATGTTAGGGTCGTATGTTCTGCCTGGCCTCATGGAAAAAAGGCAAACATTGGAGTATGGACGATGCGTAATATATTCAAAATAAAATCTATTTTATTTAGATACAGAGTAAAATACAATGAATTTTGACTACTTTAAAGTATTATATTACATCAATATATTTTTAGCAGAACCGTTATGTTAATTGAACATTAAAGCTTAGATATTTTATCTTATTCAGAGAGTTTTTCTGTATAGGAGCCATTTAAGTATTAGGTAAGCACCAAAGGGTTGCTTATTTTTGATGACATGACGAATTGCGGGTCAGTATGTCGATTACATTAGCAATCGATTCTTTTAAACTCTATTAGTAAACATTTTCTGAGTAAAAAATAAAATAGTAGATTCTGATTTAAACACTTATGGCAACCCTTGTTGTCAATGCTCAAAAACGGGGAGCATGTTCAGTGATGATATAAATGTGAACAGATTAAAAAGTATATAATGTTCATAGTGTAAGCTTTTCTTGCTTTTGCTGACAAGGATGAGAGAGGGCGATCTTAAATTACTAAAATTCTGCATACATAATACTTGTATGGCCCCATACACAGATATCAAGCAAGGTTAAATAGGAATGAGCCTTAGTTAAAAGTTATCTTCATTTTTTAAAGAGGCTGGTAAAAACTTGCACTTCTGTACTCGGATAGATAGTTACTACTAGATAAACTTTCATATTTTATTAAAATAGTATTCTTCACAAACCAAAAGGTTATTATTAGATAGTTAATTAATTCATGATGTAGGTATATTGAACTAACGTTAATGATGCGTGGCAGGGTAATTCTTAGCATAGTAAACGAGCGCCATAGCCCTAAGGCAGGCGCAGACCTGGCGCAACGCAGCGTGGTTTTTACAGCTAAACAAATAACAACCTTGCATCAGTATAAAAAAACTGAATTTAAATCGGCTTCCACCAGCTTGTGGCAGCATCAAAGCGGACAGAGATACGCGGTTAAATTTATATATTGTCGACTGTATTTTAAGAGCTGCAATGTTGGTATTTGCTTGACAGTAAAATTGCGCTGCGCTTTGCCAAGTCCGCGCTGACCCTTATTAATAACCTATAGTTTCTAGACAGTAGAATTACTTTAGATATTTTTCTAAAAAGTCTCGTCATACTCATTAAGTTTCAGTAGTGAACGTCGCGTGATATTTGAATATCAATTTTCTAAATATAGGTAGATTAATAATAATAATAGATATTCGTCATGTTACACTTTATAATACGAACGTAACTCTATTCTTTATTAATCTGTTTGTCAGTTTCTATATCATTAATATATTATGTAAGTTTGTGTGTTCGTTTTTATTATAATATTTTAGTGAAAACATTGGATTGCTTTTGTTATGAAAGATACGTCGTGTCAAATAAACTTTGATGTGAGAACAAAGTGTTTTATTTGTACGGCTTCAATTTATGCGTAGTCGTGTGTTTGTACGCCATTTTGAAGTTATTGCCATAATGCGGTCATTGACATTTTACTTTAGTAAAATTCTACTTTATGTACACGAATTTGTAGGTGTCTTGTAGGTCATAACTAAGTATACCTTTTTAAACTTCGTAAAATGGCTCTGTGCAGGCCATTTCACAATAGATTTTTGTAACCCTTAAAGAGTCAAATTGTTGTTTTTATTAAAGAACTTAGCACTACTACAATATTATCTACTAAGTATCTCATTAATCTAATTTGCTAGGTACACTCCACAAATTATAATATTGTATTGAAAGAGCATTATAGAAAGAATGTAGGTAGTTTGTAATTGTTGTATAGGAAGTAGTTACAATTACATTAGTGTTATTTGAATGAGTCGATTATGTAGGTATATTACATGGAATAGTTAGTACTTTGAACAATGTGTCTGTTCAACACGAAGTAGTTTGATATTTAGGTGACTATCTGATATTTTGATGGATGCAAAATATATTTAAATGACATGCCATCAGAACTATTATTATTAATTATTTGTTTTTGTTATATTTTGGGATAGTTCACTGCCATGTTAATGTCACACAAATAAGACTAGAAGTGTACATTGAAAAATAATTTATTCTCCATGATTAGCGGTTTTACTCTTGTTATATATTTAGAAAATTTTCAACAATATTTGTATATTTTATATTAAGAAACGTATATAATATAATCATTGCTGGATTGTATTTTTGGCATATCACTGCATGACTCTGCTATACATTCTGTAGGACAGTCACAAAATATATAAATATCATAATGAATAGTTTATAATTACAGACAGTTCAATTTGTAGACACGCGTAGTAACGTGGACGATGTGATGTGATGGTATGTGCAGTGAGCTGAGATCAGTGGCGCCGACGGCACCATGTACAATGACCGCGCAACAATTACAACAATACAGTAACAACTCTCTTATTCCTCACTTTAAGTTGAACAATATAAAATGCATAACTCTAAGAGTTCACCCTAAATTACATCAAAATGGAAAATGATTGAAACAAACAGTAGTTATTTACAAGTTCTAATACCCACAGAATGCTTAATTAAACAGGTTCATTCGATTCACTACTACGAACGATTAAGAACAGATCGTTTCAGTATACTCCTTATCGCCTACCACTAGAGACAGTACGAAATTAAATTGTCGCTAAATTCAAATCTAGTCTATCACAGCTTACTTAGAAGTACAAGCGGCATCGGCGGCGGCGACGTCACCCAGTCCGAACGGTCCCTTCGCACTACGCTAACCCTTACATTATTATTGACATCCGGCAAGATATGTTCCGATTCACGAACACTGTCATACGTAAGAAGGGGCACCGCCGCTAAAATCACAGAGTCGCACGTCGGTCGCGCGCGTGCGGCCCGCCACGTACAGCTGGAACACGCGCGGCAGCAGCCGGTACTACAAGGGCCGCACGCGCACCGCGCACTCGCCGCACACCAGCTGCCCCGCCGCGTGGCGCGCGGCGCAGGCGGGCTGCAGCTCCACGGCCAGCAGCACGCGCGCCGCCGCGTGCGCGTGCGCCGCGCGCGCCGCCTCGGCCGCGCCGCCCAGCTCCGGCGACGACGCGCTGGCCGGCAGCGTCACGCGCCGCCGCGAGCGCTCGTACGTCACCACGTCGCGGCCCAGCAGCGGCTCGCTGGCCGGCTTGGGCTCGGCGGCGCGGCGCGAGCGGCGCGCGCCCGGCGCCGCCTTGGACGTGGTGGGCGACGGCGAGCCCGGCGGCGACGGCGACTCCAGCGGCGGCGGAGGCTCCATCGGCAGGGGCCTGATCATCGCCAGCAGACGCGGCGGGTCCTTCTCGATCATATTAATATGAATGCCGTCCGGAACGGGAGAGTTCCTTCGGGAGTTCACCGACCTCTCCGTCGGCGTATAGTACACGGATATCTTGCTCTCCTCGTCGAATATCGAGTTCGGGAGGTTCGCGAGCTTCTCGATCTTCGACTTGAGATACATGTCGATGACCTCGACGTCGGGGTCGAAAGCCATGGAATCGCTCCGGCCGCAGGACCCGCTCCGACAGTTCTCGAAGTACAGACTGGGCAGGTTCTCAAGCACTTTGTTGAGCGTCTGCTGTTGGTACTTGTACGACTCCCGCAGCCGCAGAACTTGGTGCGCACTGAACTTGCGGATCTTATTTCTTTGGAACACGTAGTTCTCACGCACCCAGTTCAACTGGCACGTGGAATACTCGCGCACCCGCTTCACCTGTGCGATCAATTGAAAACAAATTAGTTGTTTCCATAATTGTTAACAACTAAACTGAACACGGATGAAGTTATGAGAAGATACAACTCTAAAAATCTATGTTAATACCTGGTCGTAATACTGGTCTCTCATGGCACTCAAGTGGTTGCTGCCGATGTCTCTAATATTTCGCAAATGACTCGCTTGTGAGGAGTAACTGTTCTGTATCCAGTCCATTTGTTGCGTACAGTTCTCTTTGATTCGATGAACCTGTAACAACATTGACAGCTTACAATAGGTACACGTTACCCACGTGACGAGAGGAAACTAATTAGTACATTAAACTCACTTGAACTGCGTAATTTTCCCGTAGTTTCTCTAATTGTTGTCTCTTGTATTGTTCGATGTTGTCCAGCATGCTGAATATCTGTCGCGAGCGCGGCGCGTCGCGGCTCACGCACGTGCAGCAACTGCAGCAAGTCTCCATCAGACGGAATCTGAAAACAAAATATGTTACTTCGTTAGGCTGACATAGACTCGTATCACATACAAACTTACCATGCCAGTGACAGAAATAAACTCACCTAAAAAATATGTAGCGCAAGAACTGCACAAGCAGTGTAAGTCCTAAGAATCCGGCGGCGCAGATCGCTCCGCACAATAAACTGTACATTTTAATCTCGAACATAGTCATAGGATCTATGTTGAGCACGACCTCCGCCGTCAGGTTGGCAGAGGGGTTCGTTGCAAAGCATAAGTAAGTTCCACAGTCTTCTCTATGTATATCTCCTATGAACAGTGATCCATCATCGAGCACTCTCACTCTCGACTTAGAATTATCTATGGCATTGTAATACTGGTCGTGGGCGACGCCATGCTTGTGGAATATGTCCTGCACCAGCGGCTCTGGGTTCCAGTGGAACACCATCCTCGTAGGCGTGATCCAAGTGATGGACGGCATGGGGTTGCCCGCGAATTTACACTCTAGAAGAGCATTTTTTTGCAATCTGTACAGTGTTAGAGGGCTACTAGATACCAACGTAGGAGGTTTACAATTGGTGTGATTCAATATTCTTAACATATCGTTGGGGTAGGTGAGCGGGCAGCTCAAGTCGGATTTAATTATTTCTTTCCTCTTCTCGGCCCAGCCTGCGAACCACGCCATCCGACAGTCGCACGCCCACGGGTTGTCCGCTAGCCACAGTTCTTGCAAGTTGCTCAACATCGTCAAGGATTTCGGAAGGGACAGCAGTGCGTTTGAGCTCAGGTTTAGGTGCGTGATGGTTGGCGTGTCTTGGAACACAAACATTTCTATTTCTCGTAAAAATTCGTTATTTCTTATGTATAATTGCTGTAGAGTACTTAAGCCTTTGAAGTTAGTGTTTTGTATAACTGTTAGTTCAGTGTGATCGAGGTAGACCGTTTTTAGATTTTCGTTATGCTGGAAGAGCATCGGCGGCAGTGTTCGCAGTCGGTTGCCACCCATGCTTAGCCATCTTAGGTTCTTAAGATTCTTATAAACATCTTGTGATATGTTCTGGAACTGGTTGAAGCTCAGATTTAGCTCTCTCAATAGTTCGAAGTTATCGAATAAAGACTTGGGTATGTATTCTAGTTTATTGCCCGAGATGTCCAGTGTCTCCAATTCCTTCAGGTTGACTAGAGCATTAGACGTGATTTTGACTAGGCTATTATTATTTAGGAACAGTGCTTTTAGTTGTCTATTAGGATTAAAATAGTAATCTAAGAAAGTAGCTATTTTATTATGCGATATATCCAAATATTGAAGTCTGATCATCGGCCCGAAGACCTGGAATGGTATAACGTGAAGCCGGTTGTGGGACACATCTAGGACTTCTAGATTTTCTAAATCGGCGAACGTGTACCGAGGAATATCGTCGATGAAGTTCCGCGACAAGTTCAGAGATTTGAGTCTGGTCAGTCCGGCGAACAAGACGTGTTCGGTCCTTCTGATTTCGTTTCTGCTCAAGTCGATGTACTCCAAGTCGCTCAGTTCGTCAAACACGTGTATCTCTAGGGTGTTCACTTTGGAGTTGGTCCAGGAGAGGTCCTGGAGCTGCTTGCCGTAGGTTGTTGCGAAGTAGTTTTTTGGGAGACGATCCTGCGGGACGGCGGCGGCGTCGCACGCCACGCGAGTCCTGTTGCACGTGCAGGCCGAGGGGCACTCCTGCGCCCTCACCGCTGCGCAAATTATTGCCAGCGCTAATATTTTGTGCAGCCGCTGCATTATATTACAACCCTCATAGTCTTATTTACTGTAACAATAGAAAAATGTTTGCTCAAGTTTCCGCTATGTTATCTATTGAAGGTACTCACTGTGTATTCTAACTATTCTGCTGTTTATTATTAAAGCGTAGCTAAATGAGGGAACAAGTAAGAATTATTAATATTTTACTTGTTTATCAATTCTGTTGGGTAAATGTACATTTTGGAATATTATGAAAAGTAACACATGGAATATAAATTATAAACATGATTGTTCGTGATTGTATATATTTAACGAATGAGTTCATGCTTTGTTTTCAATAAATAGGTATTTAACGGTGTTATCACATTTATAACAGACTCCGGTTTCGATACTGTTACATTGCATGTTAGTGTAATAAATAGTTGCCCGCCTAGACCTAGATTTCAAGGTTTTAAACCGTAATCAACTTACTGTGAAGGCACAACTAGTACACATCCCTAAATTGTTTATAATTGCTGTCTATGTTGTTACCTATTTTCACTGTAATGTTTATAACATATGTTACATTTCTATGTCATGGTAACTAAATATGTATTTCATGTGTAAGGTGAATTACTAATATTGCGGAATGAAAACCATCCAGTCTACCGCTCGGAGGCAGGTTTTCATTGCGAAAACACTAACCAAGTATGAGCTGTTCATTAGCATGTTTAGTGCCACGGACGTGTTATAAGTATATAGCAATTTATTGAAGATAATCTAATTGCACCGCGTGCACTGTGCTCGTCTTTTACACTAGGTTCCACTACGTACGTGCTCCATACAATCGTCAGCCGACGTCTGCCGTACGTACCAACAATGTACGATACTACGGGACACTTTGTAACTAAAACTCACACACAATTAGAAGCATCGACACCTTTAACATAACAAAAACACATAATTCACCTAACACTCGTCCACATTTTACTCCAACTTGCATAATCCACGTTATTTTATGTTGACAACAGATGCGATGAAGCCAGCCATGCTCGAACAAACGGCTCGTATCATCACCTGTTTAACTTTAACTCCATTGCACATTCACAAATTACACATTTTTAAACATTTGTAAACAATTTTATATAGGAATTTCACAATTAAAACGAATAAGCTCTGCGCTTAGTGATAAAAGAAATACACTGTCACTACGACGGGGGCCGAGCACTGAAAAGAAGTAAATGGCGGCGCTGCGAGTTGCGCGGCGCGCGGTCCTTGTCGCGCACGCTCGGGCCGCGCATGCTCTTCTCGCTCCCACTTTGGCCCAGTCAGCTGTGGGGTGCGGAGATCGCCGAGCGATTCCGATCGTAGGCGAAAGTGCTTTCGGAAGCGCGCCGTGTGTCCGAACACGGCGAGCACCGACGCATTTCTTGCAATGTATTTCTTGGCTTCGAGGGGACAAGTTTATTTATTAGGGATCCGTCTAGCAGTTTTAAAAACGTTATTCATTTTACACCTGCTATGTTAATAAAAGGTATAATTTGCATTTGAATTTTATGCGGGTTTTTCTATAACAAGCGGCAAAGGTATTACAGCATACCATAGACAACGCATTATTTAATCAATTGTAGCAAATTAAAAGGGCGCGCGCGTAGTGATTACGTATTCCATTATTTTATTACGTACCTAGCTTAGCAGTTCACAGCTGGCTTAAAAAGTAGGTAGGTGCTAAATTATTTATGAAATCCTCAAGTTCAAAGGTCAAATAGCGTACAACCCATGCTCGTCCTACCACCGTGCACCGTAGCGTTAACATTCGTACAACGGTTTTTATTTAGTTTTTTGTGACTCATTCATCGTTGTAACTCGACGTCTGGGTTACAAGACATGAGCCCGAAAATTAGGCAGTGTCGTTTGCCAAAATAAAAATATGCTACTATAATCTTTACTCTACAAGCAATAAAGCGTGCTATGCCATGAACATATTTCTTTACATTTTTTGTTACTTTGACATCCAAATACGTCGACACGGTCGTTACTTTTACAATGACGCGAATGAATGCCGCCAATGATGGTCATAGAATTAATTATGAAATGGGTTAAATAGATAAATTATAATGGCACTTGAAAAGCCATGACGGTTATTTAGGTATAGACTTTAAATGGACGCAAAAATAATGCACGAGACGAAATAATTAGCTAAATTAGCCAATAGGTACTGATTAAGGCAACACATTTATACCATTTGGAAAATTTATCTCGTTTTTGGTTTATTTTAGGGACACGTGATTGCTTGTATAACATAACATTACGCCTATACGTTAGGTAGGTAGGTATTCCCTAGAGGATAAGGCAGAACAGGCTAGGACACACATTTTAGTAGGTATGCTAATTTTATGTAGTAACAAAAAAACGAAACTTTGTTGTAGTGGGGAAGTTCTCTAAACTGAATGCGTTGATAAGGCACATGATTACGAAGATAAACCGGTTAGATTGTGACCTTATCACAATTAATATCGGTTATCATTTGGATTGACTAACGGAAATCACAGGAAATCATTGCCATATAGAATTATATTGTTCAATTCGGCAAGATCGAAAATTTTAGTTTCCTTTTCTTTGTAAACCCTACTGCCATATAGTTCTCATGGTCAATACTTGGACAAGGGGACATTACAAAATGTTAAGATGTTATCAAATAGACTGCCTATTAATAATACAGACAACCGGTTTCATCACACGATGCGAAAATAATGAAGAGGGCTCGTCGATGGACTGACATGAAAGAAAATGAAAACAATAGACGCTCGCATGAGATGAGGGCCCTTTCTCAGAAGTATTCTTGAATATTGACAGTTATATGTAGATGTCTATATGTCCTGATAGACCTTATGAATGATGTAATAGAGCATTGTGTTGGATTTGTTTGTAGGTACACAGACAAAAACAAGGTTCATTGTGTCGTTACTCCTTGTGTTTAAAATTCATCGCATGAACGCGCGTAATTAGAAAAACCATTAGTTCTAAAGATGTTTAACGGGTCTTGCAACGATAAGATGATTGTGGGTGCGAAACAATAACATTTTTAACTAGTAGTGACTGAAGGTAAAACATTCATTGTGATATGAAAACATGCACGGTCACCATCACCTAGCGCGGTGCCGTATCCTATACCACAGTATAGGATACGGCATTCGTACTCCAAAGACGCATTTTTGTAAAGCCAGATAAGGTAGCATTTTATTTTTCGTATAAAGATTTGACAACTAGTTATTTGCCAATCTTGCCGTAGCCTAAGATCGATAGTGAATTACAGCCGGCCTGTAGGTATATTATAACATTCACTAGGGTCGCAACCTTTTCTGTGAATATACATACTAGGCTACCATCAGGTATCTTTTTAAGGGGCTGAAAGCACTCATGAATATGAACAACTTTTATTATAGGACCAACTCTGAAATATGAAAACAAGACCAGCTGTTCCATACTTTTCGTGTTGTCTAGGGAACAGCTGATTCTTTTTTCATTTTTCGGAGTTTGTCATGTTGTATAATTTATCATACGTAGGTTCTACGTGAATACTAATCTACTCCAAGCTCTTTATTATGAGAAAATATCCATGACACTCATTTATATTGGCGGTAATATCGTCGTGCTACGTGATAAAGTTAATGCTAGACATAAAGGTTGGCGCCATTAAACGAATACTCGCTATAACTCGGAACAGATAAGCTGTGTGCAGGAGATGAGTCGTGTCTCTGTTGATAACATGGCGAACCAGTTATACTTATCTGTTTCGCAATTTAAGTGCAAATGAACTATTTTTTAAAGATAGTCGCTTGGAAGGTTCTAGAATATTGATAAGTAATTATGTAGGTACAAAGTTCAGTAAATGGAGGTAAAAAATTCAGACACCTCGCGGCCTTGGCTGACCTCTACGAAGTAAATACGTGGAAGTATTGAATTTATATAGGCAAATCCCAAATCAAACGCGTTTCTATTGGGTTTTTTAGGAAGGCTCTCAGTAGCATACCTACCGAATTCTGGATTTGTGCTTGATTGATGGGAATAATTTCTATAACATTGAAATTACCATTCTCCTGCTCTTATTCTAATAATTTGGGGCCTGCATTTTTCCATAAGTCTCTGAGCTGTCACTAAGTAGCCAGTCTCCTTGCTTTCTAGCAATATGACATACCTAATGTGGGTGGCCTAGACATGCCTACCCCCTAGAGGAATACAGACGTGGTGTCATATTATATAAGTCCCAAAAATGCCAATAAATTCTCCACTCACATCGCTAAGGTTACGTCACAAGTGTCACAAGCCTGTAATCCTATATTATCCTCCCACTATTCCTTGAGTGTTCCAAGGCTATGCTGACATTTGTCGGACAAACAGTTCCAGTCTAACACTAATAACGTTTCGAGTTTTCAGCCCACTTTCAATTTAATCGGTTTAGTGAAACGGCCCTTTATAATCCATACGTTTTAATTGGCATTTGCATTCATGGCCTTATTGTATGTTTACCATAATTACAAAACTTCTAGCATTACGTAACGAGGCGTGACCGATACATGGACGGTTACACGTTGAAATAATTTCAGTGCCTATCCTAATTCCGTGGTATGCGCTCTTCAAACAATCACTAAGCAATTCTATGTGTGTGTTATTCTTTCTACTGTACCTACCAGACAAGAAGTTTAGGGAAATACCGCTGGAACAGTTCCTCGGTTTTTTCCATAACTTTACACAACTACGGGCGAGAGTCGCGATAAATGTCAAATGTTGAAGCGCAATCACAAGCAGAGAAGTCAAATCAATCACGTAACTTGATTAATGATCGAAGTGTTTATGCTGTTTTCAATTGCAGTAGTACCTTCGCGAACTGACAAAAATCCCATAAAGCGCTGAAGACTGTTTGACAGCAAGACTAGCTAGATAGGTTTATAAGGAATTCTTTTATTGTGGTCTTTGTATGCTGACATATTAAGAATACAAAATAAGTAATAAGATTGTATTGTTATGTATGGTGTTATCCTGGCCTATTGCCAAGTATGATTTGCCTAAAAAACTGATTATGTATTCATGGGTATACGCATGTAACAGTGTATTGTGAGCAGCAGCTCTGACATAATACCATTAATCAAGAGGATGGTCAACAAAGCCAGTAGACCAATTTCTTTTTCTTAAAAATAAACATTCTGGACTTGATTACTCAACTCTCCACATTTTACCGAGTAAAATGGTCTTACTTCACAAAAATAGTTACAGACTCGGCTCAAATCAGAGCCATGTTCCGTGAAGGACACCGAGTAATCCCGAATCACACAGTTTTATTTGCTTAAGCTGGCGACTTAGCATGCTTACTCCATTATCACAATGTGTAGAGAGATTTACTTTTAAGTATTATGCGTCATCATCGTTATCCTTATCATTTAGCGGCGAGCAAGTTTCAATACTGAACACGTGTTTGGTATCTTTCGGCCATTTGGTAACAGCCTAATGGATATGAGCGTTAGAGAAAAGCAAGGGCCTTCCCTGAATGGAGATTTTGCTCGTAGCTATTACGTAAGCCTACTGAAATTGATTATACTAGACATGTTCTTATAAAAACAAAGCAGTTACATTCAATTGAAAAGAATATGTCCCTATTACGATCGTGCCATCTTATGCCAGTAGATTAGTGCCAATTTAACAAATAGATAACCGCTTTGGTGGCGAGTACTGCTTCCGTCTGACCTTGACGTCCTTTGATTCCGACCGAAGTTAGATTTTCTAGAAAAATCCTTAGTAGTCGACCGAAATAGTTCTGTTACCTAATCATTCGTGGTAGACTTTTGACGTATATGTCTGGGTATCAACTACGTGCAAATGGTCTGTTTAGGTGCTCATAACTTTGAAACATTACGGTGTTACAATATAGCGTAGTTTCGTATACTCCTAAACACACAATATTGGCAGCTTACACTATTGCAAACGAAGTTTAATGAGCAGTCTTCCTTATTGCCCAGACATGCAAATTGTATTACTGCCGCAATATAATCTCGCATTATATGAACAAAGTCCGAAGAATAATTTGTCTTAGCATTTGATGCACAACAATAATTTTATAATGTAGAAGATTCGTGCGTAGTAGTCGCGTGTGTGGAGCTGTTGCCAAGCGAATCATGTGTACAGCACATCTCAAAGTTTCGCCAATCATTTTAAGTAAGCGCCTCTTAATTTGTGAGACATTCATGTCGCGCCTGTATTCAGTATTTACGTTGATTGGATTCGGTCCGAGAATAACGGTTATCGTGTTAGTTCCTGCAGAGTACGTGATTGACAGGAGTGCTAAATGAGCAACGCGTGCTACCGTTTTGTTATAGCACATTAATAGACAGAGAGAAGCTAGAAATTGAATAATTTATTTAGGTCCCTTCACTAAATTATTGTTACTAACACTTGTAGTTTCATTTCCTATAGTATTTTGATTATACGATCAGAATAAACATTAGCTCCCTTTCTGTTGCAGTATACATTTTGGCTGTTTTTAAGCTAGCTCATTCCCGGTCTTTATCCCTATTTTTATAGGGTCTTATTTCATACGTCTATGTCAGCCACCTTAGTAGTCAACTTTTAGCTTTATCATCACTCAATCTACTCAAATTAACCATTTAAACTTTAAAAAATCATTTCTATAATATACTCGTCAACAACTGTCGCCCAGGTTGTTAAAATTTTGGATCTATATTCAGGAGCCCCTTTAAATGAGTTGGCAGTATATTCCTTGTGTCACTTGCCATTACCTAATCTATATAGAGATACTCAAAAGAATTTGTTACAAAAAATGAAATTAATGTTTAGACGCATTTTGAATATTCTCTTTTTCATCGGGTCCTTTCCCTGCGTTATAGTTTTCGGTAGAAATTACAAATCACAGACAATGAAAGTGCCTTAATGTAGAAGCTTGGTGACAATGGCTGTATCCCTGACGTCCTTCCATAACAATAATAGAAAGCCCATGGTTAACACTTAACAGAGAACGCGTATGGGCCCGTATGAATGAGGAAATTGATATTTATACGAAACTCTCACGACATGGTGCCGTTTCGGCAATATTTATACCCATTTATTGTAACTTCAAATATCTTCAGTTTAAGAATAGAAATACAAATCATATCTAATCACAATGTAATCTTTGTAGGTAATATAAGAACATGAGATCGGGCAAGGATACCATTTCAGAGTATTATTACACGGCCGACAGGAAGTCTACAACGATGATTCGGTTTCATTCATTTAACTTTAAATATTCCTACAGTTCCTCCTATTCTTCACATGTTGCTAACAAATTCTTGAATATTAAATGCTCATATATTTTAGCATATCGTATGAAATCATCGGATAGAGACACGCACTGCTTCAAACACTAAATTCTATTCTAGGAACGCTGTAGTAAAACTATTGAACAGTAAATAACTCGGAGGATATGGATACGACCTTGCAACGCGCTGAGTGAATGGACTAGGAGTTAGACAAAACAATCATACTCCAAGACTGAATATTCAGGTGACTGCAGTATACACCGCGAGCCCCGAGGTACCTGAAAGACTTTAAGGAATCACTCGCTTGATGAACGAATATGAATGAAGAATTATTTAGTACTAGCATACTATACATTTTTTTTGTTAATAATAAATATAGCTTATAGCACTCAGTGATAACGTAGCTCCCAATTTAAAAAAAAAAAAAACTACCGGTTCAGTTAATCCAAAAATACCCCCCCCCTTTTTTTTAAGATACCCCCTACAACCTCACAAACTTTACCTCTTCATAATATTAGTATAGATGTAGTAGATTGATTGGGTTTGTAGAAGTACCTGGTGTACCTACGTAGTTTCCATTTACGTCGTAACTATCAATAGAAGACATAACTGAATTAAGAAATCCAATTAAAATTAGGGGATACAGACGTCAGTGGTTTGGCAACCTCGACGTTACATGGCGTATGAAATATTTATATAAATCAGCTATTTAATTGGCAGCGTGTTTCAAGTTACAAGGATAACGTAACATTATTATCGTTTATTGGAATTCCGTCATGTTTCTTTGAGCTATAAGGGATGTTAGTTTTTATTATTTATTATTGATTGCCTCGCCCTTGCTTCTTTCAAACTATATTTTAATTATAAAATGATTAAAAAAAAAAACAAGAACACCACACAATTCTTTTTTTAAAATATTTAATTACAGTTACATACCTCAAGCTCATGGTTTGCAGTAGATGGTACCTTGGTTAACTTGCATTATCAATTAGGTGGCTTTTAAAGCAATGTCTTTGGAACACGCGGCGCAAAAATTACGCCAAACTTTACTGACCATTCGACAGATTGTTTGGCAATTTACAAACCGATTAGTATGCTAGTCTTTTGATCGGCCATACAGTTGTGTTTCAATATTTTAACCATATCGTTGTGGTGGGTGAGGTGGCAGCTCAAGTCTGATTTGATTATTTCTTTCCTCTCCTCGGCCCAGTCCGCGAACCACGCCATCCCACAGTCGCACGAGTTATCACCAAGCAGTTCCTGCAAGTTATAAAACTTCGTTAACGATGTCGGCAGGGACTGCAGCGCGTTTGAACTCAGGTTAAGGTTACACACGTTACACACGTTACACGTTAAGCACGACCTCCGCCGTCAGGTTGGCAGAGGGGTTCGTTGCAAAGCATAAGTAAGTTCCACAGTCTTCTCTATGTATATCTCCTATGAACAGTGATCCATCATCGAGCACTCTCACTCTCGACTTAGAATTATCTATGGCATTGTAATACTGGTCGTGGGCGACGCCATGCTTGTGGAATATGTCCTGCACCAGCGGCTCTGGGTTCCAGTGGAACACCATCCTCGTAGGCGTGATCCAAGTGATGGACGGCATGGGGTTTCCCGCGAATTTACACTCCAGAAGGGCGTTTTTTTGCAATCTGTACAGTTTTAGGGGACTACTAGATACCAACGTCGGAGGTGTACAATTGATGTGATTCAATATTCTTAACATATCGTTGGGGTAGGTGAGCGGGCAGCTCAAGTCGGATTTAATTATTTCCTTCCTCTTCTCGGCCCAGCCTGCGAACCACGCCATCCGACAGTCGCACGCCCACGGGTTGTCCGCTAGCCACAGTTCTTGCAAGTTGCTCAACATCGTCAAGGATTTCGGAAGGGACAGCAGTGCGTTTGAGCTCAGGTTTAGGTGCGTGATGGTTGGCGTGTCTTGGAACACAAACATTTCTATTTCTCGTAAAAATTCGTTATTTCTTATGTATAATTGCTGTAGAGTACTTAAGCCTTTGAAGTTATTGTTTTGTATAACTGTTAGTTCAGTGTGATCGAGGTAGACCGTTTTTAGATTTTCGTTATGCTGGAAGAGCATCGGCGGCAGTGTTCGCAGTCGGTTGCCACCCATGCTTAGCCATCTTAGGTTCTTAAGATTCTTATAAACATCTTGTGATATGTTCTGGAACTGGTTGAAGCTCAGATTTAGCTCTCTCAATTGTTCGAAATTTTCGAATAAAGACTTGGGTATGTATTCTAGTTTATTGCCCGAGATGTCCAGTGTCTCTAATTCCTTCAGGTTTTCTAGAGCATTAGACGTAATTTCAATTAGTCTATTATTATTCAGGTACAGTGCTTTTAGTTGTCTATTAGGATTAAAATAGTAATCCAGGAAAGTAGCTATTTTATTATGCGATATATCCAAATATCGAAGTCTGATCATTGGCCCGAAGACTTGGAATGGTATAACGTGAAGCCGGTTGTGGGACACATCTAGGACTTCTAGATTTTCCAAATCGGCGAACGTGTACCGAGGAATTTCGTCGATGAAGTTCCGCGACAAGTTCAGAGATTTTAGTCTGGTCAGTCCGGCGAACAAGACGTGTTCGATCCTTCTGATTTCGTTTCTGCTCAAGTCGATGTACTCCAAGTCGCTCAGTTCGTCAAACACGTGTATCTCTAGGGTGTTCACTTTGGAGTTGGTCCAGGAGAGGTCCTGGAGCTGCTTGCCGTAGGTTGTTGCGAAGTAGTTTTTTGGGAGACGATCCTGCGGGACGGCGGCGGCGTCGCACGCCACGCGAGTCCTGTTGCACGTGCAGGCCGAGGGGCACTCCTGCGCCATCACCGCTGCGCAAATTATTGCCAGCGCTAATATTTGCAACCGCTGCATTATAAAAGTCTTGTTTCCTGTAACAACAGAAAATTGTCGGCTAAAGTTCCCGCTATTACCCATTATACTCACTGTGATAATTGTATTCTAACTATTTTTCTCCTTACTGTGGAACGTAGCTGGCTAAAGGATCGGTAATGTCCTATGCATTTTCTCAATTTCACAGCCTGAAAAACTGCACTGGCTATCCCTATTGTAGGTTCGTTCACATGTCACGGATAGATTATAGACTATTGAATTGATACGGGTATTATTGTAAATGGTCTGTTTACAATCTTGTGGGGTTTATTATATACTGACAATGTTTGCAATTAACCGGTAACATTGATTATTATGATAAAAAATGCATCTGTTAAACAAATTTGAAGCCAATCGGGTGATAATTCATCAAAATAGAGTCACAAATAGCGTGCACGAGCAACATCAAGTTAGCAGCAAGCTTATCCATTTGTGAATTGCTAGTAGGCTCTTTCCATTTATCAAAGCAATCGCTCCATCAGTATAATTAAGGGCCGATGTCTGTCCGAAAAATAGTCAGCGTTACCGGAATTTGAATTTAAGTACGTGGTTTTTTCTCTCAGTCGTTCACATAAAGTATGAAAAGGACAGTTAGATATTAGCCTGGCTATAAATAATTCACACGTGATTTTTCAGTCTGTGATGTTATAGAGTTTTAGGAGACTTCCGTCTTAGTTTAGTAATGCGACAAGTTTAGTGCAAAACACTTCCTGTGGAAATTAAACTCAGATCATTCGTGGTCATAAATGAACTGTTTTAATCGCTGTAGCAGAATCTCAGTCACGTGCCGAAATAGTAATACAACACTGACGGGTTATTAACGATCCCTCAGCTTCAAAGTCAACAAAACAACAAGCCACTTCTTGAATATGAAATCTTTGATATTTCCTTAGTAAGATAAATGGAAGAGGTGCCAACAAGATCACTATTGTGGCCGAGTTCAAAGATCACGTAATTGCGTACAAAGACTTGCAGAATGCACTTTCAGTTATACAGTTGTGGTTGTGTCCTTGGATAAACACAAACGAGAATGGATGAAACTACACCGTTCGAAAAATTATTACCTAATAAATAGCCTATGTGTTTTTTAAAAAGCATGAAGCACAACGGTAATAGAAATTTTGGGATTCGTAAAACGTACTTAAGAAATATGAAGTAAATGTTTTTTATATGAAGAGATTTTTTTATAGTTTATTTTTCCATGTTTTTTGGCGTTATGTGATCTAGTATCACCCAGTTTAATTTCTGTTCTTTACCCAGGGAAACACTGCAATTAGGTGCGCGCATTTTGCCTCGTCTAGAACTTACCATTTTTTTACCATTATCAGCTTGCTTTGAACTTTAACCCCAGACCCGTGTCTACCATTGCTATCTCTTTTACTCCGAATATGTATAAAAAAGATAGAGGAACTAGTCAGACTGGGCACGTGAGTGACTGAAACGAACTTGGCCTTGTCACCTGAAGGGCTTCTGGTGTCGATCAAGCTTAGTTCGTATTGTTTGAACGTTCAATTGTATTATTACATTAGTTTACTCTAGATCTACCTACTAGTAGGTGCTCTATTGATTACACTAGGCATCACTGGGCATCCAACATGAATATGAATTATTTCTTCAAGTTTTAACCTTCAGCTCGTTTTTGCTCATCTTTATAAAAGCAATAGCTTCCGCCCGCGGAATCCGTACATTTTTCCGGGATAACAAGCAGCATATGCGCTATTCCAGACTATAATCTATCTCTGTGCTAAAGTTCATCCAGATCCGTTCAGCGATTCTGGCGTGATTGAGTAACGAACATCCATCCAAACTTTCACATTTATAATAGTAGTAAGAATATTTGGCTGTGTGGAATTCCTGCTGGAAGCAATACGTGGTTTATTTACAATACATTATTTTTCCTTTCTAAAAAGGGTATTTTTGTGTTATGTAATACCTATCGAGTATCGACATTTTCGTTTAGTGCTAAACTAGTGACGGTCATGTGTGTTGGTTTGCCCTGTCACTGTAAGCATACGAGTAGACATTTATTGTAAATATTTCTTGTTCATTGATTGCACAAATAATTTTGTACCACTTGCATTGTATGGAAAAATAAACGTATAGTCATATTTTTTGTTACTCTAGGTACCTCTATAAATCGTGGGTTGATAAAAATACTCAGTTACAGTGTGATAATTTTATCCTTATTTATGTAAAACTTACGTAAATGCTGTGCGTAAGAAGATAATGTTATTAATAATATTTAAATTTATTTAAACATAATACCTAACTAAGTAGGAAGCAAATACCTACTGATATAATGTTTCCTTAGAAGATCACAATCGTTTAACATCAATTTGAGAATTTGTAAAGCATAATTGTTATTCGTAATTTTGTTTTTGGTGTTAGCATCAATAATATGTTTTATCAGAACGCTGTTTACAAAAACGACGATGCAATCAAAATCGAATATTCATTATCAAATAATATTCGTGATAACAGCTGCTTCTATAAATCCTTATGCCATTAAAAAAGAAGGTACCTATTATAAGTTTATAAGCAAAGTTACTGAAGGATTATATCGAACGCGCGTTGCCTAACATTAACTTACACCTACACTTTAAAATATCGGGTGTAAGGGACATCCCTCCGAAAACTTACAGGGTGAATTCGGTATACCATATTAAGATGACCGGTACATGAAATTATTTCAGGAACCTTACGGGAATCCAATAAACCTGATTTGATTAAATACCCTATAAGCAATGTATCGTTTTCATGACAAAACGCACGTAGCGAACGGCAAGCGCAGCGAGCCTTCGGCCGCCCTCCCCGCCAAGCGCTCTCGCGCCACGTTATTTGTTAGGTACGTAGGTACGTCATGTTGAAGAGAGTACGAGCGAGCCATAAAGCTGATACCGGCGTGACGTACCTACGCGTAACACGTCAAGTTGCATCACGTGGTCAAATAAAAAAAATGTTAATAAATCCTAGGTAGGTACCTTAGAATCGCTCCGGTCGAATGAGATACGGCTCGAAGTGACCTCCACCGAGGCGTTCACACACATTGGCACGGCGCAGGGTCTCCGCGTGCAAGCGGGGCATCAGCGTGGGATCTTCATTGCAGCTGGAGCGCAGCTGCTGGAACGTGTTCGTAATGCGCTCTCGCATTTCTTCCTCACTTGCACATGCACTGACAAACACTTTTTCCTTTACGTAGCCCCATAAAAAAAAGTCTAAAGCGCCGAAGCGGCCTTCCGGCGCCTTCCCGGTGGGGAACAATAGGTTGGTTATCTAGCACGCGTTGATACGCATTGGTTATTATCCGGGAGTCTGATAGCCGCCGACGGCCAGGATACCTTGACACGTAAATTCTGAGCGCTTCGCTAGCATTTCCCCGAGCTTCTCCGTAGCACATTATCATTTCACCGTACTCACGAGCACTAAATGTAGCCATTTTTAATAACAAACAACACAATAACACAACAACACAACACTAAAACAAAAAATAAGTCGAAAAGCTTAGGTACTTAATGAAGACGCGGCGTAATATCACACTGAGACTGCGCGAGTACCGAACGACCGACATGCGCTCGCGGCACAACTCAAAGCGACACAAACAGACCGCCCGGCGCCAGCGCTTTGCACGATTTTGCACGATTTTACGGGAATGTGTTACCAATTATTTACACAAAATTGTAATTTCGTGCAAAAAGTTGTGCAAAATAAGCAAAATTTTAATCTTTACTTTTTCTTCTTTTTATCTTTACGTTATTTTTTTTTGGGAGAAATGATTTTCTTTTATTAATAAAGTACACGAAAAGATTCACGTTTATTAATAAAGGAGTTCTTAAGTTTAAACCGTAAACTACAGCATAAAACTTTAAATCGGCCGCGGATGGCCGGGACAACATCGTCCCCGAGTAGCCTCACGCGTGCTTTGTCGGGGCTACGAAAATTCGGCGGTTGCATCAAGTTAGCTCTAAACATTTTTGTTCACAAATTGAGGTCTAATAAGTTGGCAACACTTTTGAGATTAGGCATTTGTGCAAACGCCGACCATTCGACCAATAGGAACGAAGCAATACTCTAACAGGAGCGCTGTTACTGGTTGGGAAGGGTAGGTAGTTTGCGGTGAATTCAATGAACTCTGTAGCTAGGCAGAACGTAAACAGCTGATTTCGCGCGTCGTTTGTTTCGAGTATTTCAACATCCATTGCTGGTTTTTTGATTTTAGCCGTATTTTTTACATAAATGGAGTGCTGTGTACAGATAATGTTATTTTACATTGAAATAAAGGAATACTAACTGAAAAAACGGGAAAAGTTATGGAAATTTTCCTGAGGAAAATTCCCGTGGAATATGATTCAAAATAAGGAGCTGAATGCACCCTGGCAGTTTTCGGAGGGATGTCCCTTACACCCGGTATATCTGTGTGCGTGACTAGTGAAATTTTGACAAGGCCGTTTGGTTTTTGCACATTGTGTGGTAGCTGTACTGCTAGCACATTAGCTTACGTCACGGCCCATGCACACAGACACACCACATATCAGTGTATGGGATCCTTATCGCACAATATACAATAGGTATACTTATACAACTCGCATTCGTGTTCACCGCTACAGGATACACCCATCGGCCATGACACCTAAAATTATCAATGGAAAAGGTTTTACGAAACTATGTCCGCATAGATTTCTTGAAACTTGAAACGTATGAACATAGACAAAGTGATGTTTCTCGTAAGACGGATGAGGAATACTCGTTGAGAATAACCGAGAATAGAGCTTAGTGACGTGCACGGCGGAGTGGCCTATTTTGAGGCCGGGCCTTTTATTTGATCCATTAAGTCCACCAATAACGACAATGTCATCTAGTTAGATTAATTGAAGTGTGTTTTATCGAGTTGTTGACACGATTGTGTTATTATAACCAGTAACTTCTGCTGATGTGAATTAATGTCCTTCATGATGATGATTAGAAGAATTGTCTTAATTCAATTGTAGCTAGTCTGCAGTAGTCGACAATCATCATCTTCCGCCCTCGTCGCATGTTACTGCAACACAGTGTTTTTCCCATTCCCCCGTGTCCACCGTCATGCCATCATTCATTCGTTCATCATTCATGTCTTCCTTCCCACAATCTATTTTCATTCATCACTTTTAGTTGCACGCTCTATTAGCAGCTGGCAACGACAAGACAGACCATCTAATCCTTAGCGTAGGTTTTAAGCACGTGTAACTGAATTGGATTAAAACAATACTAACGTTCCACGCTGAAACCCAATACTAAGGAATATTAAATTGGCGTCAGTTTTATAAACAAATATAATGTTTTATGAGGCAGTCTTTAAACAAGTTTAGCAAGAAATCCTGTTTTGCGCACATTAAAGACGGTAAAATCTTTTGGAAGTTATGTTTTTTATAGGTCCTAAAGATCTTGAGATTTTCATGCGAAACAAATAAATGTTGATTTGTTTAAGTTTGAATTGATTGCAGAATAGCCAAAGTGAAGGCTAGTAAAGATGAGGTCCCGAATTGTGTTGGATTTAAACATTTTATTTTTAAAACAGAAAACACTTCATTTTGCATTAACTGTGATCAACTGATCACTTACCTACTGTATGTCCACAATCCAGATAAGGCGTTATATGCGGTTGGTGCGCTCGTACTTGAGGCACAACACTTCCCGAGTATCTGAAATCTTCTGAACTTGTGTGTAGACTAGCGAAATGCGCACAACCGCACAAGTGGACTAAAATATATTAGCTATTTATCCTGGGCTGTGTCTTCTCATGTATATCGCCTTATCTGCATTGTGTCTCATTGGCGTTATCTCCACAGTTCCATAATTCTACCTAAATCTCGATAACTGTCGTGAAATACATTCGGGAGCAAAGAATCCGGGTCACTAAAGACAATTTTAAAAAAAACTATCTTGTAATAACATACTTCTGTGCAAAGGCCTCCCTGAGTTTAATGGAAAACCAAAGGCTAATGCTAGAAGTTTATTCAAATACTCGTAAGAGTTATAAAGATATGATAAAGACAAAGAATATCTACTGAAATAAATTAATAATACTTCTTAACATACTAACTACACATAGCTACTTGAATTAAATAATTCTGCAGACATTTAGTCTTTTTATGCATTCGTGCTTTGTTAATTTACAGATGTCATGCGATTAGACATGCAGTGAACCGTGTTTGGCATAAAACTGTCGAAAAGACTAATTTGCTACTAAATAGAGGACACGGATAGAATCCAATTTTAGTACATACGAATTGGTAATAAAATACATTTTATTGTTCTAGTAGTACATTCTTAGTTCCAGAGGTTTCATTGCTCTCAAGTGTAAACAGTTATAATAATAAGTTCAAAAATGATAAAATCGAAATAGTTGTTATTGTTTGGTATGGCGATAATAACCTTACTCTTTACTTCTCAACTTCTATTGTGATATAAAAGAAAATTGAGAAGAGTTTAATAGTACAACGAAATTGAGTTCTGGTATGCATCGAATTTGTTATACAACTGATCTTTTGTTGCTGCGTTTTGCTAAAAGTGCGCTAAAGTACCAGGATTTAATAAATGTGTGAGATGATGTAGAACATGGATGTGGTCTCCAAGATGAGGAAACATTTAGAATGTTCAGGACTTACACACATTTACGAGACAAGATCGATGGAGACGGATGTCTGTCTGTATTAAAGCGATTATGTGGTTAACACACTCACGTGTATATAGTTAGGGGAGTACAAGCAGTGAATTATGTAGCCATAAGCTGGACCCAACAATCATCTGTCGTCACTTTAGACTTTAGCTATCACTATAATTTGTTGTTTTGTACCTACTATAGGTATACCAGGAGTTGTTTACCTTTGCTTGTCAGAACTAGGCCTTGCCCTGTCTCTACGAAGTATGAAACAGCAGCAACTTTTTCTGAGAAGCCAAATGACTGATTCAGTTTTGAATGTTATTAAAATAAAACGGTCTGGATGACGTCAATGAGTTGTAGGTACTTGCCAGTTCTCATACTTTTTGTTAGTTAATACAGAAATATCAAACAGAAAATGATTTGATTTATACCAGAATGTGTAAGCAAAAGAGTCTCACTTTATTCAAGTGGGAATATGGAAACACTTGGGAATCGTCGAATATCCTATCAAAAGTGATGTATCAGTAATAGATTCTGGCAATCTAACACAGCATATTTTCGATGAAAAATGCAATACGCAGAAAAATATATCCAAGAGAGAATTTCTTTATCAAAACAAGGTTAGCTAACTTGAATTTCTCGAAATTGAAATTACGGAACGGAAAACTCAGCGAAGTATTTGCAAATGAAACAGATAATGAAAGGTAGCTCGAAAACTGGCTGGAACAAGATTTCCTTTACTTCGCGATACTATAGGCTACCAACCTGACCTACATGCTTATAACGCGGTACCCTTGGAGTTCGGCGCGATAGAATTAATCGTACGAGACGGCTTGATGATAAATTATGACAATAACTTATGAATAGCGCCAAGAGTGATCGATGTGGAAAGATTTTGGGGCTATATGAGAATACATTATTTTGTATCCACATAATTATTTTCTCTGCCTTTAAAAAAAGTTATGAATGTAATAGATAATCGTGTGGCGTTCACTTTTCTATTGGAGCTAAATAGAGCTAAACGATACTTCTTAATAGATGAATTGCTTCTTTTTCATCTTTTGCAACTAAAACTTGATTAAGACTTTCATTATGTATGATCCAAACATTGTCTGCCGTCTAGTATTGTCATTCATTCTCCGTAATTGTTTTGGGAATGTCAGTCACTGACAGCTCATGCTCATCAAAGATTATGTAGTTCATAAACATCATAAGAAAATGTACACATACGATTGATCGCTGCATATTTTGGGCGTGTTACGTGTCTATACATAATGTTATCATACCGTTTGTTGTTGAAGGTCACGGTCAGCAAGCCAGGCGGTCTAGGCTTACGAGTTTATTGCATTTTAGCTCGGTTTACGACCCGCATTTAAGGAGAAAATGGACGTCATTCAAACCATTTATTTTTATTATGAATTTTCAGATTTTATGTGTTTCCTTCTTTAACAGATCAATGATAACTGGTAACGGTGCTATTAATAACTCGTTTAATAATGTTATAGAACTATGGTATGTAGGACAGAGCTTGTAGATGCTGCTTTATTTAGCAATGTCTCTTACTATTTACGATCACAAGATACGAGCCTGTAAAATGATAAAAAAGAATACGTTTATTTCCAGGAACATCATAACAAACATTTTATAACTAGGTACAATACTCGGCGAATTCATCTAAGGGAAAAAATGCTCGTTTAGATTTCACAAGTTATAGCAATGAAATTCCCAGCGTCTTGTTTTCCATATTTGTTGCCAAACTGGAACATACAAAATATTACATTCATTAGCTACTTCTCTAATAATACAAGTGAGAAGAAGTGAGAGTTCTATATCAATATTAGCGATATGATTAATCGCTGATAGGGTGCTGGTTACACGTTCATTTACTAGTTTCTTGGTATTCATTTAATCCAGTTTGTATAGTAGGTAATAAATTCTTCTTAAAATATGAATTTGATAGGTTTATTTCCACTCAGATAGAATCTAAAAATAACTCAGCTAGGTACCTAATTACGGATACAAAGTTGAACTTTAATCTTTTGTAACCGGTATTTTCTATCTTCGTCACATCATCACGTGTTAAAACCACCAACAATTGTATTCTCATCACTTGCGGGTCTCTCAATTGTTTTCATTTTATGACTGACTAGCTTTTGCACGCGACTTCGTCCGCGCAAAAATAAAATAAAATGTTAGCCCATGTTACTCGCAGATAATGCAGCTCTCTAATGGTAAAAGATTTTTTAAAATCGGTCCAGTAGTTTTTTTGTTTATCCATTACAAACAAAAATACAAATTTTTCCTATTTAATATTAGTGTAGAAATAATTGAAATAATTAATTTAATTAATAATTAGTATAAATGTATAATTTCATCATCCTCATACCGTTCCCTTCCGTTTATGATTTAATATTACTGTGAATCCCCATAACAATCCTTAATTGATTTTGAATGCCAAAGTAATTTAACTATTCCAATATCGAAACCAACTTGAATGTTGAAATGGAGACTTGAATAGCTAATCTATAAACCTCAATTAGGAATTAATCTATTTTAAATAAAAAAATCAATTAAATAATGGCATTTTCTAGTACTCTAATATTACCTTTCAGGGTCTCAATCGGGGACACATCGACCAAGTCTTAATATAGGTAGGACAAATTCCCAAGCTAACGACCAATACTATCTTGCTTATATTCTCAATCAATACCTTCATTTCTGTTTCAAATTGGGTAATCGTGTTACAGTGTTAGCGAAGTCTGATCCGAATCTACTCCGTTCCAAACGAGGAAACATATCCTATAATCCTATCACCGAATTGTATACTTTTTCTTTCATGTCAAAGCGTCTTCTACACGGTTCATAGCTTTTGACCTTTGATTGTTTACCGTTTTATAACGTCACCTGCACTTTTTCGGCATTGACGTAGTTTTTTTGTGTCAGCTCCGTCATCTGTGTCCATTGTATGTAGCCTGTCTTTAATCATACTCCGGCAACCGTACGTTGGGACATCTAAATATATGCGACCGCACGTCAATTATTGTCAAACGTTTCACAGCAACAAGCTCGTCGTTTTTAGGTCATAAACCAAGCCATAATTGCGATGTCACAATTTTTAATTGAAACGTGTAACGTTCGAACAATCGAGAACATTCTGAACACTAGCTGAAAGTATTACTCTAAGATAGATTTGCATAAGCCGTATAAATCGCCATGTTTAGTTTTTCAATCGCAAGTTGAAACGGAGCGGCCAAAACAAACATACGTACGTATCAAAGCAAAAATGCTGAGGAATTGCCAGCCATTTTTTTTTTCATTTCGTCATAAAACAGCAGTTTCTCCAACTTTACGACTACTACTTCAATTGATGTTCAAAAATGTAGACTCATTTTAATTTCTTTTAATCGTTTCTAAATGACTAGACATCAAGATCATTTATAAGATAGAATATACATTAAAATGCTCCTGTATCCCAGGTGTTTGCTTAATTGTCTTGAACATATACGAATGCATGGAGCATTATGTCAAGAACAAAGACACGCACAGCGCACGCGCCGCGAATTGTTCGCTGGTGACGCAAAGCAAGTCGCCTCAATTAACCCACTGTGGTCGAATATTTCGAGTAACAATTTTCTCTCTCCTTTTCGGTTAGGTAGGACGTAGGATCATTTAGGTGACCAAAAATAGTCGAGCTGACGATTTAGAAGTGTTTCTAGCCATATTTTTTATCTGTAGTTTATGATCAACCGGCCTACAGTGTTGGACGGCTACAGCCATTGTGTTGCTTGGATGTGGTGACCATATCGAGTTATCCATTAGTACTTCTAATGAGTCAACGCACAGATGACTGCGCGTAGCATACTGTTTTATAAAATGTACATTTACACGGCGTTTTATGCCATCTTACCTTCAAGGGGCTCCAGTCTTGTACCTGCCCTTGCCGGCATTGTGTAGTTACAGCCCCATTGTTCGCGAGAGAGCTTAGTGTACGCCTCCGGACTTCAGTCTCCGGCTGGTGAAGTTTTTAAAAAGCCTTGCGAATATGCACGCATATTTCTTTAGGATTTGCAAATAGATTTGGAAAGATCTAGAAATGTATATGTACATACAGATGAATCATTCCGAAAATATTTCACGGTGATTAATGATTTTAGAGTTAGTTTGGGATAACAAAGACTGAAAGGAACTGAGTTTGACCTGGTATATTTAGAAAATAATTTCTTCCAAAGTTCTAATAGATTTCAATTAAAATGCAGTTTCTTTTCAAGAATAGCTGGAAACTCACAGTTCTGTTGCCACTGCGGTTTCTCAGTACTCGCGGGGTGACCTGCTTGCTTCGTTCCGATGCTCAGGTGTTCTATATTTATAGCCCATCCTGTCTACAACTTCATGCGTATGAATACTGCTTATACGTGAGTTTTGTGCCACGAGAGTTGAAACAGAAGTTTCAATCTCAGTTCGCTTTGATATGTACTTCGCATTTCATGTTTATATATGCTGCGTTGGCTTGTTCACCAATTCCTTTATTATGCTTGAAAATTATGCTATAACGTAGCTGTTAAATGTATGGCTGTTTGTAAGAAGGTTCAAGTTCAATAGTGAACCTTCTTAACCCTGCTTTATAATAGGTACACTTTCGTAATACTCATGCTTATACATTTACACATGACCGCGACCGGATTTTCTAGACTCTGACCGCTTTATAGGCCGTCTCTGGCATAGACACGTTTTCCGTTCCCTATAGACAATATTGCTAAATGTAACACGTTATTTTAGGATTTCTTATCAAATATTTACTTTCAGTGTTTGCTATTACCAGTTATCGTGTTTATAATATCATAAAACGATAAAATTTACATGAAAATCGAATGATTTATTACTTCACTGAATGGTTTGAACGTGTAGAATCGAGTATAATATATTCTCATTGTTATTTTCCCAATGTTAAAATTCATGAAGGACTCAACAAAGCCAAACTGTACATTAATTATTCAATTCTATTTAACCTCCATTTTGTAATGTTTTAAGCAGATTTTGTGCTGACGTAGAACTAGTATTAAACGTCGAGTTATAATAATGAGAATCTTAACTGTGTCGGCTATTCCGGTCTTCCTAATTTATGAGAACAAGACGACAGTTATGCAATACAAGTTCCGGTCTTAATAAAACAAATAAGCTTTTCATTTAATGGTGGGTGTTTCCTTTCACGCTTCCACACACGACCGTTCGACGCTCATCACTGAACATAGACCTATTCTCAAATCTCCACACTGACGCCACTACACCTCTTTGTTAATCTCCACTGCACTGGTTTTGTTAGGTATACGTGCCGCACTGTGTCCCTTTGTACTAAATTTTCTCGCTGTCATGCCTATTCAGTATCTCATTATGGTGAATCGTTTCTTTTTACTGAAACAACATTAATTAAGATGTTTAACAAAATCCTTGAAATCCGTACGTAAATTATACACATCACGTTTTAGAGACCATGATAATTTATTGAGCCTAACCTTGATGAGTTATTAAAGGCTGAACAACCTTAATTATAAAAAAAATCGTTGTATAAATAACTTGTAAGTTATTTAAGAATGATTTTAAGAATTTGAGCAACGAAGATGTGCAGGAACATTGCCAAGACGTCTCATAACCCGGTTGTTATGACAAACATAGTATGATGAAGCTAAATACCTCAATTATCGATACACGTCAAGGTCTGGGAAGCCTCGTTACGTGGAACAGTACAATTTGCTTATGATGGATGGAGTAATCGTTATTTTTTTACCTCGTTGGTTAGCTGTATAGGATGGATGTATAGCGGATGATACGGTTTTAACAGCAGTGATCGATGAACCACTAATCGGTGTCGAGCTCCGAGGGAACGGATATTAGCTACTGGAATTTCCCGCTTTTCCTGCTTGATTATTAGATTGGTCTGGAGACGAAGCTGGGGCTTTAATTTACTGAGTATTTTGAACCTCTCCGACGTCACGCTCTTAAATATAACTCGTAAGGGATCGGCAATTTTTATTTTAAGATCGTGTTTATCTTAAGTGTTCCAGCTCAGTCGTAATATGTGAAACGAATTTGTATTTAAACATGCATCGCTTTGGTTTTACTGTTTTACAATGCTCGCTAGCTGATCTTAGAAGGGTTGCCTTGTCCAACCTCCACAATGGCATACTCCTTTAGTTACCTTTGTCTGATTTCTACCTTTTTTACCTAACAAACTGTAATTTTTCCCCTAAAATCATCTTCAATATCTGTATTAAGCATCTCTTTTATTATAATCAGCTTAAAATCCTATCTTCAAACATCTAGAAACCATGGCTAACAATGCTTAGTTAGTTTCTGAGAAAGAAATTCTCACCTGCCTGGTTAACCATTGTTTATGTTTTAAGACAATGGATGGTCCATTAATCATAACAATCGGATTCGCACACGTGAAACACATTTCTTTATTTTTGTTTTATAATTCGTATTATTTGAGATGCTTAGATATTTTATATAATAATAGCACTCTCATCGCGAATTCGTTCGCGTGATTTTCCTTACGGATCCTTAGCTTTTTTGAAAATATAATATAGCCTATGATACTCATGGTAAATGTAGCTTTCTAATGGTGAAAAATTTTTTGAAATCGGTGCAGCAGCTTTTGAGTTTATTCATTACTAACATACACACCTTTCCTCTTTATAATATTAGTGTAGATTAAAACCTTGATTTATTCGTTTCAATATTTCTGCGTCTTCTATATTGTTGTCTTGAATATAATTTAAGATCTTTGCATTTAAATTAATAGCCATTCTTTTACTTTTGGCACAGTCGCTTAAGTCTATTTGAATCTTAAAATATCTTCTCTTTCATAGTTTCCAGCTTCACCACCTGTCCCTAAAGCAATAATTTCCTCTTTCTATGGACTGTCGCCAAAAAATTCAGTGCAAGTGTCCCCAGATTGAGATAATTTAGTGCGTTCTCATTGGGATAATAACGTGTTATTCTGTCCGGGGCCCAGCACGTGTTATTCACCGTCCGATAAGCATATTTATAAAATCGTAATCAATATCAAATATTTTATTTGACTACGTGACCTTGCTTGATGATAAGTAATAATATTATGTTTGCTATAGATAATGCTTTTAGGTGTATCGGTTGATAGATAGTGAACTGTTAGCTAGTGTTACCCATATTATCAGTATTTGTTTCATTGATATCGATGCTCTGTTTTGTAGATTTTTTGCAATTTATGCCCTCTTACTGTATTATTAAGGAATTGCTTTGTTTGTTAGGCTGTTCTGTTCCACTTCTGGGTAAATAATAATAATAATAAATCCATTTATGTCAGGTAAGGTATCCATTTATGACTGCCTCGTTGGTTTAGTGGTCGTAAAGCGCGGCTGCTGAGCACGAGGTCTTGGGTTCGATTCCCAAGTCGGGCAAAGTGTTATTGGGTTTTACCATCAGGAATTTCTCAGTAGCAGCCTCGGAGTCTGGATTTGTGCCCGGTTGATGGCAATAGGCTCGCCCCCTATTACATGGGACTTAAACATAACTGGCGAAATGTGGGTGTACTAATGAGTAAACCTCTGCCTAACCCTTCGGGGATTACAGGCGTGATGTTATGTATGTATGTGTTTATGTCAGGTAATTTTCACCCATAGATTCTAAACACAGTCTATATCAATTCGAATTAAAATAAAATAACATTACTTTACACATAACATCACGCCTGTAATTCCCGTCCATTACTTTATTGTTCAATTCAATTCTTATATATAAATAGTTATATACAAATTAAAATAAATAATACGACTAAATTAAAATAACCCCCCACTCCTTCACGTTTTCGTGTCTTACTCTTAACCCTCTAGCTATGGAGGAATCCGTCCCGTCCGTCCTCCTATGTCATTCGTGGTCTGCTACGCCAATAAAATATTGAATCTAGTTAATCTATGTGAAACTAAACTCAATGTTCTTTATACTTAAAAATCTTATTGGTTGTTTGGCTTTTTTCTTCGTGTAAGGAATGTATAATAGCATTAAACTGTTACTACTATTACTGACTCCAATATAGCTGTAGAAATCAAACCCAATTTTGACCGACATGATGTAACAATACAATTGAGTGTTTGACTTGTTCTAGTACTCGTAATATTCTGTCTGTTGCGTCGCCCATTGTTTAGCAGTTTCGGTTACAGGGTTGCTCATTCGATAATGTCATTATTGAGACCGTAACGGTACCTACCTAGATACATTTATTCAGTAGCACCATCTAAATCCGGCGTCAGTAGTGAAAACGCCTGTTAATTGCTTAATTAGTGAACTTTACATTTACATTTTACGATTCATAAATTGTTATGAGACTTATGACAATGAACTACTTTAATAGATTCAAAAATTAATTATATTTTCCTTATTATTCCTATTAGTCCGACCAAATTATCCTCAAACATAAGGAAATTATCTATGCCTAACGCACTTAAAGTCAGATATTTATTGATGGTATTTATTGTTGCTCCTCTGCAGGGCAAAAGCTACCTTCCCCCCTTCCTCTTAATTATCCCTAAGTAGCCATAAAGGACCAAGCTTAATTATTTGTATAACAAAATAAGCACAGACACATTATTATGTCGGCACAGCTACAGCAAGCGTTCAATACCCCAAATTACAGTCATGACGCACATAATATTATGATATAATATTGTTTGGCAACCTTAGACAGTACGGTGAAAGAGCACGTACGACCTACTAAATGATCGACGAAGCGGTTCCGTCTGTTTTCAACTAACTTATAATTATCACCATTGTTACTCCGCCAGTATTGGGTGCGACTTATGGAAATTGGAACCTTCGAGTTGTAGAAGTAACGCAACAGGGTCATTTGTTAGAGGTCGACCGTCGAGAGCTGCGAAAAGTAACGGACCAGGAAATGGTTATGTTTTAGTTGCTAGGGGTTAACGAGTTCCTAAATGTAGAATTTGTAATGTTAGAACACTCATACGCAACTGATTCAATAAGCAAGAAGAGATACTTAAGGTTATGAAGAATGACACAAATTGGGGCACAATAAGTGTACCTACATGATGTTCCGAAAACTGGAACAAATTACATTGATTTTGATTTGTCTAGACGACCATATTCGGGTCGACTTCCACAAATAGAAGTAATACAAATATGTATAAAGAAATATCTATAAAATATTCTGAACCGGACACGATAATAAATGTCGTCCGCAATATTACGTAATTTTGAATTCAGCGCGGTTATGTCAGCTTATAAAATTGTAAATGTGCACTTGACCAACGAGGGCTTCTCTGTGGACTGCTACACTAATGATACAGTGGCCCCAGTTTTGCCAGTTCTATTAGCGACGACACGCGTTGTTCTACACCCATATGGTTTTGCTCAACCTTCTAATAATTTGAACAATGGCAACTGTTATGAAAGTATCGATTCCCAGCCGAGAGCAGTCGGCAGAGATTAACGTATTCAATTTAGTATGAAACTTCGTAGCGAACACTTTTCCAGCTTTCAAACTCCGAGAATTTATCGCCAGGGAAGCGAAAGGCATCTTGAAAATGGAATGGAATCGACCTTGACCGAAAATGTTCACCCGACAATAAACAGTTCGAAGAAGTTTTCCGTAACTGATAGGTGTTCCATTTGTTGTAGAAGTATCGACCAGTCTACCAATATAACGAACACCTTCTTTCTAGGCTGTAGCATTACATTTAATACAGACATTGCCACAGACAGGTATAATAATAGGTATGCGTACCACAAACTGAATTACACCTACAGTAAACGCGATAAGGCTTAAAATAGAATTGAGTTCAGATAAACAAGTGGTATTAGCCATACTGTGGTATTAGCGAAGTTTGTTATAATAATTTAATCCAGTTGATGGAACTTCTGTTTTGATGTTGAATGAAAATGTCGATTAAGGCTTTTAGTTTTGTAGAAATTCGGTGTCAATTCCAATTTAGAACTCTAGTATCTTTTGAAATTAGATAGGTTTTCGCATTGTTTATTAAACAAACATCGCGAAGGCTTTGGATTTTCTCAAAATTCCCAAAATAAGTAATTACTAAAGAATACTTCTTCACTCATCTAAATAAAGCAGTAACCGGTAACCTAAGTTAAGTTTTTTGAGAAAACATTTTATCGTTCGTCGTGGGTGGGAAAGAAACTGAATCTGCAAATGAAAGTCGGTCAAAGTATAAAGAAAGGTCAAAAGTATGGTATTTAGCGGCTAGCTATGGCAACAATGACGTTACTTTTCGATAGCTCGTGTCAAATGTACACATTTTGGACTTTCTATTAAAATTAACATCTTGAGAAAGTGGCACAGGTCCTAATAATCTTATCACACATGCACTCTCTTATCTCTTAGTTCAACACGTTACCGTGCGCTGCACCAATACGGTACAAATGCACTTTGTAAAGCAATTACGAGCGAGTCTCGGAGAAAATTGTTGAAATACCGCTTTGAAATGCCAGAGCTCGGAGCTGCAGCAACAATGTGAATGACACCTTTGTGGGGAAGCCCGTAGACTGGTCATTTACAGTTCGTACGCGCGATACGACCATAAGACGTCTACAAAACGGGATCCCGAAAATACACAAAACAGTTTACGTAAGCGCTGCAGCAAATCCAAGAGATCTGCCATTAATTTCCGTTAGCAGATGCCTTGTGATTCAGATTATGAATTCAAGTGCTGCACTTGTGCCAAATCCATTATCATCTCAATATTTAAACGATCGCGGAAGAGAATGGTACTGCGATGCGGATATTGCAAAAAAGATTCCGTTACATATTTTATTATGATTAGGTTGAAACGCTAAACGACATAAACATTCCTAAATAAAACTATACTCAAAATATTTGTTGGAATTTACTTATTCATGTTCTTCGTTATTATCATTACATAATTTCAAAATGCTGATGTCATGAACGAAAAACAAAAAAACGTTTCCATCTTCTGACCTAGTCTGACCCATTCAAATCTTTATTACTTATTATAATTTCAGTTATAATATTTTGGGAAAGAACGCTGGTTCATATCTGTACCTACTTCCTATGTATGTAGGTCGCAATTCGTATAGATATTAGACTGCGTGGGTGTTATTCTATAGATACTAAAGTGTATGTAGCCGGGGTGCGAAACTGGCGCCATCTGTGCAAACATTGATATTGACCTTCGTAGCTACAGTTGTTTGTCGCGAACCATCAATACTTTGCGAACGTTTTATTATAAACACTTGACGCTTTGATGATAGCAGCTATAAACATTAGATTGATTTTGGCAATCAAGGTTTACATCAGCGTTGCATTCTTTATAAAAATGATGTGTTCGGTTCTGTCTGATGTAAAAATCAATAGTATTCTTCTCTCGTAGGTATTGAACGTTAGAAATGGTTGGAATTTCTTATCTACGGCAAGGACTTTTGTCTGCCCTTTTTTCTTCAGCTAACTATATGCAAATATTTACATTCCCTGAATTCTTTTGCGTAGGCAGTCTGGGCATACCTACATAGGTACTGTCTGACCTTTTTTCAAAATGTCACAGCTATCGGAAACTATTTTTATATGCGTTTTTGTTAATGCCTGTGGGAGGCATGGCTGGGAGGTCATCTAAAAATAAAAGAGCATCGCCGGTGCTTTGTTGACTGAGTTTTTTTATCCATAAACAAATAAGTACGACAGACATTGCTTAATTTGCTTTGTCAAAATGATTGTTAAAAGATTGCAAGAACTGCAAAAAAGACAGGCCGCCGGTTTGGTTTTGCTAGAAAGGCATCGATGCGTTCTCCGTTTTCCAGTAGTTCGTTAAACGGACACAGTGTTGTGTTCATAGAATGAATCGACCGAGACTTTCGTTTGACACACGTCACGGTATTCGCCGGTGTCGCTGCGTGCCTGGTGGCTAGATGGGCGCCGTTATCGCCGTCAAAATGGCGGCGCGTGGCGTCGGCCATTGCGCGCCGCGGTCGTTGACGCGGCCCGGTCGGTGGCGTGGCGCGGATATTGATTGCGCTTAGGTACCGGCCCGCTGACGTATAGCGACATCTGCTAGCGTTCGGCGGAAGCTTGTAACTCTATTTCTGATGATAGATGGCGCTAGGAAGTATAAAGTTTTATGGAGGGAAATTGTTGAGGTTTATTGGTTTACTACTTCTGTTACAAAGAATTAAGAAATCAATGATATTTATTTTTAATTTAACTCTCTCTGTTGTTTGGTTAGGTTGTAGAGAGTATTCTTATTTTATCTTATGACTATACTTGGACATCATTAAAAGTTTAAATACTAGCTGTAGAAACTTATACGACTATTAAATAATATGATTAAATGTAGATAATAATTATTTTTATTGTCTCCAGTGCAAAGACTTCGAGAAAGTGGGAGCGACTCTGGCGGTGACGCCTTGCGACGTGGTGGAGGAGGCAGACATCACCTTCTCCTGCGTTGCAGACCCTCAAGCAGCTAAAGAGGTAATAAGCGTTGAGAAGTACCTCTATATTGTGAGATTTTTGGACACATATCTGAGAAATGTTTGTAGAGTTCTTTGTAAAACTTTGGGTAGATGAAGACAGGGGGTGATATAAGCTTCTGGCAAGAGCTTTGAAAAAGGGATCCTCCTTTTTGACATAGGCCAGTAACTAAACAGTTTTCGTAATTCTGATAACACAATTGGACCCGGTAGGTGCCGCTGCAGTATGTCACCAAATTTGCTATTAAAACAAGGAAATAAATCACTAAAAAAACCTGATAATAATAATAATAATAGTCGTTTATGTCAGGCATAAGCACCCATAGAATTATAAAAATGTTACAACTTACATGCAAATAAAATAAAATGTTAAAAGAAAATAAAACATAAAATAATACATTATAATTATGTATAATTAGGTATGTGTTATGTAATTATGTATTGATTTTGAGGTGGTACGAAAAACATGTGGAAATGACTTATTAAAAGTTTGACTCACTAATTGCAAAATGAAAAGATTTAGAAGACAAATGTTATTGAAATATCAGAAATATAAATAAATGCTGATTTTACGGGTTGAAGTGTTTGCACAAATGTCAGCTCGGAGTCAGGGTTGCGACCCTGACTCGACCTTTACTAGGGATCTTCGAGCGTCACGGAGGGATGGTCAGGGAATTGAGCCGGAAGACATTGTTCAAACGCGTGTTCCAAGATTTTGAATTTGGGGACTAGAAATATTCCACTTAAGATTAAGTACCTAGCTAGGTACCTACCTATTTTTGATCTTCAAACGGTAAGGTTGATGTGAAATTATGTTTTTTTTATGTACCTTTTTATATTGAGAAATATTTTTTATTTTATTGATTTCAGGCATCAATGTTATCTCTTCACCACCTTTGGTTGACTGGTAGAGAATGCTTTTAGCATTAAGTCCGCCTTTGTACTTTTGTTGCATAAAGTTTAGTTAGTTTTTTAAATAAGTACCTAATCAAGGGCTAATATAAAATTATCCTCTTCCGTCTAGATTTCAGAATTATTTATTTTATTATTAAAAAAAAAAAACGTGAAGATTTTTAAACAGCTTTTGTTTGGCCAAGATTAAAAGATTTTGTATACGGATTGTTCCGTGCCTCCGTGATACACAAAGTATCTCTGTCGTAAGGTACACTCAACAATGGCGCAGCTCTCGTATTAAAATACCTTACGTCCCATTGTGTTCCGTGGTAACAGTTTCGCGGTTCATATCACTGTGTGTGTACCCCTCCCCCTCTCCCCATACCCACGTCTGTGGAAAGGTTAATGGTAGCAGTGTGAAGGAGAAATTCTGATAATCTGTCGAGATTAAAGGTCATTCGCTAAAATGGAGAAATGTGGGTGTGTTATTCTTCCTTCGTAGTAACTTAGGGAAATACAGGCGTGATGTTATGTTATAAAGGGAATGTGTTATTATGTACTTACGAAAACCTATCTAAAGCAGCAAAGGTGAGACACTTCCCTATGTGTCCCCTTGAATTGTATCATATGTCGAAGATGGGATCTTGTGAAGGTCAATGAATACCAGCGTTTACAAAAAATCAGGCAAAAGTATAATTTGCTTGAAAAGTTCGAAAAGCTTAATCCATAACTTTATCTTATAAGGGCTATAGGCTCGCCCCCTAATACATGGGACTTAAACATAACTGGCGAAATGTGTTTGAAGATTTTTGAAAAACGTATTCCTTTTATTTATCTGCTTTTTCAAAAAATCGAATCTATTCTTAACTGACGTCTTCATAAACTAAATCTACCTCCAATAGTTTTCGAGATTTAGTGTTTAGTCAGGGAGTAACATTTCGATTTTATAAAATAAGATTTACTTGTAATATCCAGATGGTGTTTGGCAACTGCGGCGTGCTGCACTGTCCCTCCCTGGAGTCCAAGGGCTACGTCGAGATGACGTCGATAGACTCCGACACGTCGCATGACATCGTCGAGGCCATCAGCGGGAAAGGGGGCCGGTATTTGGAGGCGCAGGTAACTAAGTGATATCCTCATTTCCTGGGATATAGTTCTCTATACACATCCCTGTCAACTAACATACCTTCAGGTCTATTATTTAAGGTCTGACTTTTGAATAGTCAGATTTTTATCTGAAGATTAAATATGTCAGTTTGACATATTTTCCATACAAAAGCTCTCAAACATTTATATTGAGTAAAAAAAATATCTGAATTATTCAGTCCTTATGTAATAAGCGCACAGAGTCTTATCTACAATTGCATTGAAAATATTATTGAGTGTACATTTATTTCCAATAAAATGTAAAAAAATAATATTTATATGTAAGGAGTACAGAACTGGTCATGAAAATTACGAGCTTACCTACACGAGACCAACTTATATTAAATCAAAGAATTGATTGTCTTTATTTTATTTTTCTATAAAGTCCTGAGCAGTGCATTTTATGTCCCACTCTAACCCTAGCTCGGTTGATGTCCTTTCATTGAGTTTTAGTGCTGCCATGAAACTTTTATTGCCACTGGTAATTGAATCTTGACTATAGACCGATCTTTGCACTTTTCGGGCACTGCAGAAATAATTAAAAGCTCTAATAGCAGTCAGTTTTTTGTCCAATTGGTTTAATGGCAGTCGCTCTGTGCCCCTATCTTATTCATCATAGTAGAAGATGTTTTGAATATATACTGTTCATTTGTTGAGTATGGGCTAAATGGCAAGGCTAAATGACATAAAAATATATGTAGACTGTTGCCATATAAAAAACGGACTGACTATCTGACAATAAAAAAAATGCCTGTTTATTTGAAATAAATTATTTTAGTTTTAAAACATTATCGTAATAATTTATTAAAAGTGATCATTGCGCCTACAGATCATCATGTTTCTTTTGGATAGATAAACAATTTTATAACGCTTTTTTGAACAAATGTGAGACACTTTTAAAATGTACAAGCTTTATTCAACATTTAAATTATTAACATCTCTGTTTCAAATTCCAGATCCAAGGTTCAAAGACGCAAGCCGAGGAGGGCACGCTGATCATCCTGGCGGCGGGTGACCGGTCGCTGTTCGACGACTGCCAGTCGTGCTTCAAGGCGATGAGCAAGAACTCGTTTTACCTTGGTAGTAGTCAGCTGCTCCGGTTGCGGACGGGACGAATCTTGGACGTTGACATTTATGTTGTTAAGACCCGCGGTGTGTTAGGGGTTAGGTTGAGTTTCAAAAAGAAAGCAAAAATGAAACCAATTTGTAGACGTGCTTACAAAATCTTGAGTGTAAAAAATGCTTTGTCATTCTTATATAAAAAAATTCTGTTGTTTAGTAGATATCAATATTAATTGCTGCCAAAAAAACCAAAAGGATGGACAGTTATCTGTGTTGCAAGACTTGCAAGGCCTGCCTCAACTCCTCAAGTCATTGCTAGAATAAATATTATAAATATTTTATTTTTAGTTTTATACATTTTAATTTGTAGAATCAAATCATCATGATGACATCGCGGGTTTATTTAGTTTTTATTCCTATTTTACTTTTTTTGTTTTACTTTTTTTTTTTTTGTTTATTCGATGTTATGTTTGGTTAACTGTCAACGTCTTAATCTGACCGCCCTTTACAACAGTCATTCACAATTTTAACTATTTCATTTCACACTTCATCGCTAATCCTGGGATTATTCTGGTAAAGGCTTTATCTTCATATCATTTTAGACCGTAAATGTTTGCTTATAAAGTTAGTTTCGCAAATATCCATTCTCACCATCACTTATGATGATACAATTCTATCATTACTAACATAGATACACAGTCATCTCATCTTATTCATTCATTCATTAAGTTATAATATTTGAAGTTTTTTACAGTAATACAGCGAGTACTGATTCGTTGGTATGCCGATTTTCGAACAATATTAAATACCTTTATTATCGTTTCAATGTTATTATAAGTTCTGGAAATTAGTTATCGCTGTTTTATAATAGTAACACCCAAATTGAGAACCTAGACAAGGCAAATACATAGTTTCCTGTCGCATGTGACTGAAATTTTATGAGCCACAATCCCTAGCCTACTGGAACAGTGATGTTGGTTGGAGGCAAAAATAAGCAGCTCTTGTTGAACTCCTGCTCACTGTCCAGCCGCAAACGGATGTAATTTAATTAGAAGCCTTTAGTGTCCTATGTACAGACGAAAGTATCTAGTTTCCCTCTATTTATTTGTGTAGTTAATCTTACATAAAAGAGTCGGGTTAGCTCGGGCTTCCTCCCGAACATTGAAAATGAAAAGAAAATCCAAGTCCATTATCATGATTGTAATTGAGCACTTGTCCCCGCAGGCGACATCGGCAACGCGTCGAAGATGAACTCGGTGCTGCAGGTGGTGGGCGGCGTGTCGCTGGCGGCGCTGGCGGAGGGGCTGGCGCTGGCCGACCGCGCCGGCCTCAACCAGGCCGACCTGCTCGACGTGCTGGCGCTCACGCCGCTCGCCTCGCCGCATCTCATACTCAAGGGCCGCGGTGCGTACACGGACATGCTTTATGTATTCTTCTAACACTATTTTGATGTATTTTTTTCTTCATCTTTCTGTATTGTAGTAGTAAAACGAGGTTAGTTCACGCCACCCTCATCATCAACTGACTCTAAAGTACCAAGCTCCCATTATAAGCTAGTTGAGAACGATCCTATTCACAAGCAGTTAATACTGTGAAATTGACCGAATAAAAGATACAAAACTTAAACACGATCATAATCAACAAAACAATAATTGAATCAACCTCTTCTTCCAGCGATGATAGAATCATCATACTCCACGCACCAGCCGCTGATGCACATGCAGAAGGACCTCAAGCTCGCCCTGGGGCTGGGCGACACGCTGGAACAGTCGCTCCCCCTCACGGCGACCACTAACGAGATCTTCAAGCACGCCAAGCGGCTGGGCTACGCCAACCACGACGTCGCCGCGGTCTACATCCGCGCGAGGTTCTGATGCGCAGCCGACGAGGGACCGGGCGCTTCTGTGACTGACGATGCCGAGATTGCCACCACTACCAACGACAGCGATAATTCTACCACTATCAACGACAGCGATATTGCTATCGCTACTAAGGGTTGCGATGATGCTATCGCTAACAATGATAGCGATAGTGATATTGCTACCAACGATGGTGAATACGCCACCACTCCTAGCGATGGCGATAGTGCTAACATTACCGATGTTGTCAATCATGCTACCGTAACCAAGGAGGCAACAGAATAACTGTTTCATCTTTATTTTTCCTTAGTTTAGTTGAAATTGAAGTGACTTTTATAGAACATACAAAACAAACAATGTACACTTGAGCGGCTATGGAAAACGTTCTGTAGATAATAAATTTAAAAAAAAGGTGACTAGATTACTTTATGACGAAATAGCCGGATTGTTTATAACGTAAAGGAAGACGAAGATGGGTATGAGGGATACCCTTTGCCTAGCAGTGAGACTGTAAAGGAATATTAGCCTTTATTGGAAGCTTAACAATTAAACAAGAACAATATGAAGTGAATACGGCGTGATACAAGATATTATATTCTGTAAAAGTTACTCAAATCGACTATCAAAGAGTTCTTGTTTCTTAGGTCATCAAACCACGTTTGACGATATTTTTTATATTTAAATTCGATACAAAAATATTAGTTTTCTTTGAGTGATTCGTGCATTTAAAATCAAGGAAATTCACAGGGTATGTTTGGTAAATAAATAAGTTGATTATGATTAAAAGAAATAAAATCCTAAGTTTTTATTGAAACTAATATCATAATCTCGGCTCTAAAATGTTGCAATCAAAATAAATATTTTTATTACTAATAATTTTGTGAATAAAATATATCGAATGACCAATCTCTTCTCGCTATTTCAATGTTCTAATATTTTTATCAGACTATCAATTCAGTATATTTTCATTTTTATCCTTCTGTGTGCGAATATGGACTTTAATAGTAAAGTGTAACGGTGAGAATCGTGTGCCCGTGGCGTAGTGTCCCAGTAATTTGAGATGTGTTGGACTATAAAGCGTTGTTTTGAATCAGCGTTTGTTAATATTAGTATTTTATTATAACAATATAAAGAGAATAGCCACCTCATCCTAAAAGCGAGACTACGAAAAGGGCAGATGTAATCGGACTAACTCCTGCGCAGCGTCGAGAAGTACTCCTGTTATGTCCACTCTTGCGTAAATAAATAGTAGGTACAGCTATGTAAAGTGACGCAGCTATTCTCTCTAAACAATGAAACTACTCATAATACCTTATGTGCAAATATTTTAATCAGCATAGTAATAGCACAGTGTAACAACTTACAGTGGTTCAACGGGAGCGGTGTGCAATAGAACCACTGCTACTAGTTACGCTGTGGTAATAGATAAGATTACTTGAACGAGTATCAGCACCGTTGTGTTGCTTGTTTGATGTTCACAATGTATTTATTGTCACAGGCTGGTTGCTGATCCAACACCCGTATGTATGGCATTTAATTGAACTTCATTGTTGTATTAGCCAGTTTTAAGATTACATAAGCAGTTTTAATTATCTGATTGTTGTAATAACAGAGAATTTTGATGTATAGACAACTTATATATATCATTGTGTAGTGGTTAATGTTTGCTTTCACAGATCCGTGAGTGTCCCGCATAGAAACATTCAATTAATTTTATTGTGGAAATGTTAATATAAGACAATTTATTAGTTAAGTCACAATGCAACGTCTGTTTACTTGAATAAACGGTTTACACTAATACTTTCTCATTTTATTGTAGTGTTGCGAATGGAAAATCAAAATAAATCAAGTGTTTTATGACTTCAAAAAATGAACCTATCAATTTATATCAAAATAATCTATAAGTATGACGAGAATAATTGATGTTTTTTTTAAACTTTGATTTGTAAAGAATAGGAATTTGAAATGAGAGCGTTCCTCAATAGTTCGCCTTGGTTTTATATAATTTTAAGACAGTAAGTTAATGACGTAAGTAATTTGAAGATGAAAATCATTTTTTTATTAACAACATATAAGGTGTAAATGGTTGATGAGTTTCATGTTGATTTGTTCCAAAGTGGTGTATGTTGCGTTATGTTTCGTATTTCTCAAATTATTGTCATCCTATGATAAGCTACAATAAACTATGATTAATATAAATATTATTATTTTGATTCTTTCAAATATCCTATATTTTCCATAGAATTTATTCAATATAATTCATTATAGAAATGAAGCAATCCTCGGTCGATTCTCTTCTGGTCATCAATCCTGGTCGATTTTCTTTCGCTTCTCTCTCACGTCTGGTGGGAAAGCGACTTGGACTATGTTAACAGCTTGATTGACTCCAGGACTTTTAACGATTCGATTTGGCAGTCGTGTAATTGTTATTTCTCTTGCGGCCTCAAATAACACCCATGGTCAGGGGACGTGGATCAAAACATACAAATTACCCCTCTCATCTGCAAGCACAGCTTCTTACTCAAAAGCACGAGCAGCTTACCCGAGAAATTGAACTGAACAAACATTATTTTGATCGATGATGACCTTCATTTGCATCGGTTTGCAGATACGATTTTACGACAAAGTGTACGTCTAAAAATAGCGCGATCTCATGATTTAAGTCAGCTGGTCACGCCACCCGAAGTAGCGAGCATAAAAATCGTGAGCCGATGAAAGGTCGCGACAGGGTAGGGGATCGCAACTTTAGGCTGGTTTGCTCGTGAGATTTTTTTTGAGGTGTAGTCTCTTAAAATTCGGAAATGTAATGGAACTGCCCAAATATAGTGGACAGCTTGGACGCAAATTATTGTAATTGTAAGGTAGGTAGGTAAATGACATCTTAGTCCAGATAAAATAATGGCAAGATTTTACTCTCCATTGGCAAGTCTTGCATGTAGTAGTAGGTGGATTTGTATCCTCTACCTATAATGAGGAGTGGAATAGTAGTAACACAGTAATTACAAGGTTCGGTACACAGAGGTCGTGTGGTAGGCGCCTCGCTGGCTAGACGGTAATAGATCGCGCATCATTCGCTGCGGTTACGCATGTTTTCACGGTACGCGTCACGCTGATCCGCCATGTTAAAATGATCACGCCGCGGTGCCGTGTCACTGCTCATTAAAATATACACGTCATTATGGGATGGATCTTCAAAGAAAGCTTGCGCAAGCGTAGGATGCAGTTTTTACTAATTCTACTTCCTGTTTTATACCGTGAAACTAGGTAAAGTTGCAGTAAATGAAATAGATAGGTAGATCTGGAAAGCTTACAGATTATGCGTAGCTACATCTATACAGGATTAAATCAACTGTTACGGCAAATAACTACGTATAGTACCTACCTACCTAACAATTTTTGTGTTTCCATTTAAGGTATGTAACTAGTTAAATCAGTTTGAATTTTGGATCGTGTTTGAATGCTTGATAATTTGGTGAGGGCATCTATATTTGCGGACAATGTACATATGTAGGTACCTATAACAACAGGTACCTGGGTGGGACACTCTCTGTCATACCTATTTCGATTAGGAGGACAATATTTAATGTAATGACTGCCTCGTTGGTCTAGTGGTCGCAAGCGCGACTGCTGTGCATGAGGTCTTGGGTTTGATTCCCAGGTTGGGCAAAGTGTTATTGGGTTTTTCCATCAGGAATTTCTCAGTAGCAGCCTCGGAGTCTGGATTTGTGCCCGGTTGATGGCAATAGGCTCGCCCCCTATTACATGGGACTAAAAACATAACTGGCGAAATGTGGGTGTACTAATGGGTACACCTCTGCCTAACCCTTCAGGGATTACAGGCGTGATGTTATGTTATGTTATGTTATTTAATGTTTCTTTTATTAAGGTTATTACTTTATTAGAGTCATAGCGAATGATCGAGCATTTTACAACGATAGTAACTCACAATATCCAGAATAATAAATTATGCTACACAATATTTTTTATGTTGTTTTTTTTTTACATTTCAAATGATTAAGGTTAACGTTTATTTATGTTCCATCTAAACATAAAAGTTGAAAAGAAAAATAATTTTATTGTTTGTAAAAGTTAATTTGAATCAAAGTCAAACCGTTGGCGACCCCATAAAAAGTCGTGCTCAACATGCAAAACCGCAATAACTCTAACCTTATTATGAAAGAAACTTACAAAGAAAAATTACAGTAAGCTTATGTTCAGTTGATTATAGAACCTACGACCTACCGCAGGAAAACTAGGTAGATAACATAAAAATTCTTTGATAATAAAACCTTTTTTTAAATTGTCTATGCATCGAAACTTTTTTTAAAACATCGTAATTTGATTGTGGATTTGATGATTTGACGACGTCTACAATCTGTAAATTATTTTTTTTATAATTTTAGAGAAAATTTTGATAAAAATAAATTAAAAAGTGAAACATGTCGTTTCTAACGGAATATTTCGACGAGTACCGACAGCATCCCATCAGGAAAACTAAAATGTAAGTTTTTAATTCCGTCGGTTAAGCTTAATTGGTTTTTATGTTATCTGACAAAAAAAGTAGCTTTCCTACCTGCTTAATTTAGATCGGCTTTATTCTATTTAGCCTCAAGCTCCCGAGTTTACTAGATAAGATACCTACGACAAGATTTCTACCTAACCGTCTATTACGGACCTATTTACCGCGTTCTTATTCTAAAGTGTTCCTACCTTGGAGCCTATTATTTCGATGATCAAGAATCGAGCCTGCGATAAATAGGTGCGGACGCAATAAATTCATAATTTTGCGCCTGTCAACAACATAACTGAGTACGTATAAAAAATTACCTCGTATGCGTTTAGTAGGTAGGTGCATCCATCCAGTTTCGTTGCCAGTGATCAGTTTGCTTGGGTTAAATTTATTGAATTCCTTTAGGTGCCGTCCAGAGCACAGATGGGCGAAATTAGAAGGAAAATGGCTGGATCCAAAAGTTGGGAAAGAAGACGTAAGTTTATGTCTTCTTATTCCAACTTCACTATCATTATTTTCATTCGTTTAGATATAGTTTTTGTCATTTAACTGCCATTCATGATTTTAAGAAAACCCTCTTTTTCCATGGGACGTCTTTGCAGCCGACACTTTTCAGGAATGTCTCTGGTTGGGAAAAAGCCAGTACTCGGCACTATTTAAAAATATTTACCATTTAACAGAAAGCGTGGACAGACGAGGAGATCCAATCGTTCATCAAGGAGACGATGAGGAGCCTCCGAGGACGGTCCACCTACTACAATGCCTACTGTGCTCATTTACCAGAAGGTACACACCTTTCTTATTTCTTTTTTGTTCTCGGAGTGAAAAAACCTCCTGGATATCCGCCGCCCTGGAGGGGTCTGTCAAACTCTCACTGACTAAAAACCACCTTGGTGTTCCCTTGGTTATCTCGGGAACGTACCTACGCGCCTTCCGCGATCCCCAACTAGAGAAGGTACAAACCAAATACCTACATATCTATATTAAGGTATAGCTACTGGCGAATAAGAATCGTCTTCTATCGCCTAGATATCAGGAACGCGCTCATAGACAAATGAGAGCATACTATAGAAGAAAAACTAGCTGTCTTATACGCTATGATTGTCCACCAGAACTCAAGACCCGTCCGTTCGTGCCTCGCGTCAAAAAGCTAAGGCCCTGTGCAGAGTTACTGGTAAAGAAGGAAGAAGAAGTTGTAGTAGCACCACAGGGACCGAAACTGGCTATGAAAGACACGGAGCTGATGAAGATGGCTAAGGACCTGTACGAGCTCGACCTGGAGACACCTACGCTGCAGCCGCTGCCGACGCATTTGAGGGGTTAGTCAGATTTACAAAACAGTTCCTTTTTTTTTCGGAAATTAGGGCTCGATATCCCCAAGCTCCAAGTTTCCCAAAACGATTTTTCATAGTAGGTAAATTCATTCCCAACGTCCCCAAAATGATAATTTAATGCATTTGTAAAGTTCACACTTGAACATTCCTCGTACTGACGTTTCCAATAGTGTTAGATTAAAATAAAATCAGTAGGTACTTAGTTGACATTACCCTTATTTTGAAAGATTATTTTCTCTATGTGTTTCCTCTATTTGTACTATGTGCTTTGAGGAGATATATCCAGGGTATGTTATTAATGTAACCAGAGGATGAGTTAGGAATGTATTCAGGTTGTTCTCAAATGTAGTATAAGGGATCAATTTTAGATTGTGTTGGAGGCATCCAGCAACTCGTCGATACGATCCATACCTACCTATTCAATATAATAGGTATAATTTCTCCCATATTACCTGATCAGTAAAGAATGCACGCTAATACAGTGTAACAAAATGTTTTGTTTTGCAAACGGACGAACCATTGACGCAAGTGAGTATATAATTGTTATTAACAAACAAACAACGCATGCGCTGATATTTTTGTTAAAACAACACGCGGCTAATTCCATCGCACTTCCTTTTACAATGTTTGTTTAACTAATTATTTGATGTTTTCATTTTGTTAACGATATTCTGGGAGTGTTTATTTTGAACTTTTATTATTTATATGGGAGTAAAAGTTGTTTGATTCGTGATTATTTTTACGAACGATCGAATTCTAATCTCATTGGCAATCCAATCGGTCAAAAATACATCTTATTTACTTACATTTTAAGATTCAGATTGCACGTAGAATAAAATGTCGATAACTTGTAAGAATATTTTGTACAGGCCTTGATTATAAAACTAAAAAGTAAATGTAATTTAAACGCACCAACCGGATTACCTTCTCGGTTACAAGTAGTAAGTAGAACAATTAAAGATAATTCGCCTCTGCAATCCGTTTGTTGTTGTTTGTATGATACATAACTACACCTGTGTTTCTATGTAGGTAATCTGTTGGTGTTATTGCTCGGTGTCAGACCAATATAAACAAGTGTAATAGTCCCCTTTGTTTCACGCATTATGCACGCCACTGTATTTTCACCGGCGGCGGCCATATTATGTTGATTTCGTTCGTGTCAACAAGCTGGCTTATGTCACTAGTGCACTTATTGTGGTTACATAATATTTTCGGGTTCGACACTGGGCAAGTACCTATGTGACTTTTCAATTCATAACATTTATGTGCTTTCTAAGTTTATCTTAGACATCGCTGACTTCGGTGAAGGAAAACATTGTGAGGAAAGCTGGTCTTTTAATTAATATAATTAAGTCTGAAATCGCCAAGCCGCCTTGAGCGGGTGTGGTGATTTCAAAGCCCGAGCCTTCACTGTATGAAAAAAAAAATGTGTTTTATTTATATTACAAATTACTTTTTTTGTGTTGAATGTTACCCACTTTGCTATAAAAGTATTTATTTATTTATTTAATCTCAAAAAGCCATACATTCTGATTTACATGTAACACTGGACCTCACACTAGGATACCCTGATGAGAAAAGGCCTTTGCTCTTCAGTGGGGAAAAATAGGCTGTTATTATTATTTTTATTTGGATTTGCTTCTGGTCTGCATTAACATGCACCTAACTGCATCACGCTCATTATTCTCTACTGAAAAAATTAACAACATTCTTCTACTCATCCACAGCATTGGGCTACGTCCGGCCACAACTGTGGCACACCGGCATCAGTGACTACCAGGGAGGCATAGCACGGTTAGCGTACGAGATGATCCGGGATGATCGCATCCCGCGGTACTACGCCCACAACGGCTGCCGGCCTAGGTGGGGCCTGCCTCCGGAGGGAGAGAGGCAACCCGAGCTGGATGGAGCGCCCTACGATGGAGAGAGGCTGTTTTAAAGGGCAGAAAGCGGCTATATTCTTCTGCTGTTTAAAAAAAAAGAAGAAGAGTGTGAGGTCGTTAATATAATGGTATTTCGAGTTTTAAAATAAGATTGTAGGTATTTCTAGACGGACGCCTTAGTCACCTTATTTGTGTGACAACCAGTCTCTTTTTATTTAAACTCGACTTGATTGATAATGATAATTGAGTTTAGTTCCCTAATTTCTCCCATTTTAGGTTTCTTTTTAAATTAATTATGTTTGATCTGTAATGCTGATTAATTTTACATCAATTATGAGCATAAATTTTGGATGTACATTGTACTAATATTGGTGGATACCGTGTACATTTGACATAGTAATAGTTTGACGTAATTGACTTATTTTGGTAGAACTTTGCTCAATTACATTATTGCCAGGGTACTGTAAGCAGTTGTCTGATCGTGTTTAGAAGTGATGTTCAGAAATAAAACTATGGGTATTACAAAAAAAAAAAAATGAGTAGCTCATTCGTGTTTGGAACTAAACAGGAATGGTACGATTTGAAATCGTACAAATTGCAACACGAGAAGGTCATTATTGATGTACGAAAGTGTAATTCTGGTCACTAAAAAGACTATTTCTTTTGTAAAGTCTATAATAGTGCCCAAAGCATCGCAATGCTTTTGTTAACCTTTTGCGACATCTGTGCTTGACTATCGTTATGTAAGTCTTCGTGTCGAGGTTCGTACGACTAAAACAAAAAGGTTATTTTTTACCATTTTGGTAACTATTCGATAAAGGCGCGTACGTCGAAATATTCAGTTAGAACTCTTTGTAAAGTAAAAAATCATGAAACATAATAACTGATAAAACCATTGAATTTTGAAGAGTTTTTGGAAGTTTGTAAATTGTATGTGTATATTGTCATTGAATAATGTATTTTTTGTATGCCTTGATTTGAATAGGGCCTTAAGCTTAAGCCAGTACAATAAACGATTGTTTTAAATTAATTTACATCGTATTCTTATTAGTTAGGTACCTACATGATTGAACGTTAATGTACCTGCGCCTAGATCAGGCATTTTTTTAGTGCAAAATAAAAGTACAGATATAATTATAACTTGGTAGGCAAAATCTTTTAAATACTGCATAGCACAGTTACGATTTCTTTAGTATAGAATTTTAATAATTGTTTTTTTTTTTTTTAATACCTATATGATTAAAATTGTGCTTCACACTCGCAACGAGGCGGTAAAACCCAAGCTGACGGTGGTCAGGGTTCCTGAATGAGGAACCTCCTCACTATGCGTGCCGTGTCCGAGACGACCGCTTTCTACATCTGACTCCTTGACCCAGCCGTTGAGCGATAGTTCCTCTAATATTGGTTATTACACTCGAGAATTTAAACAGGATTTTCAATATTATAATCTTTATAAAACAGTCCCTGTACCAGGAGCGCATGAGTTATTGATAGGTATTGCTTGCAGTCAGGCATTCCAATTCGTAGCCCATACGTAAAATATTTGCTACGACATACATATTTACATTCCGTAGCAAATATTCGTAGATATTTCGTAGCAGATTGCTACGCCCGGAGGCTGTAGGCGACAAGATAATACTTTATTGCTAGGTACTAATCGTATTGTTAGAGATAAGTCTATAAAACAATGGATAAGTCATATTATTAACGGAAAGTTTTGGCGAGGCATTAAATCGCGCGAACCGCGTTTTTCATGTGGCAGTAGGTGTATGCGTTGTACATACATCTCGTCACTCACCCATGGTTTATGGATAATGTACCCATTTTGATATGTTTAGTGTTAAGATTAAAACAAAATTCTTTGTTATAGGCGCAGCATTTAAGTAAAAGCGAGTGGGCGATACATAAAGAGCTGTTTAAATTATTTTAGACTTTCACAATAACGAGTTTACGTGAAACGGATGCGAATGGCTTAGCAGAGATTTGTTCTGTCTTGCCGTAATTAATTCATATGATACTAACACGTACGTACATACCTACCAATAAAAAGGAACATTTACAGTTCCATTTTCCAAGAGGTTCACCTAATTGACACTTAGTTGTAAAGACCTTTCATCGCATTTCACTAGCTTTCTTTGATATTTCGTATGTTTCTGAGTCATTTTAATGATTCCCTCTGAGAAATTGACGTTTACGACGCCCGGGTGAGACATCAAAAGTGCTGAAGTCAGGTCTTGTTAACAACGGATTTTGCAAAAAAATATTTTAAAAAGGTGTTGAAAAATCAATCACTCGGCGCACAATAAACATAAAGTTACGAGTTTTGCGAAATGTAAGATATTGTTGAAGTACAAAAGTGTGTTATGTGTTTGTTTGAGGACGTGTCTGACAAAGGGACGCCTGCGTGTGTATCGTGGGGTTCGTCGTGGAGTCAGGGGCTCTGGAAGGTACAACGTACTATTTTGTAAATAGCTCCCTAGTAAATTTAGATGAAGTGAAATTAAGATGAGCCGTACCACCCATCTGAAGCTAAGGATTGCCAGCGATGAGCTAACAATCGAGATGATTTCTGTAAATTCACAGAAAGATATTTTTTTGACACTTGCATTTACACCCATAGCTAGCTGAAATTTAGCCAGGTGGTAGGTAGTTTATAGGTAGGAAATGTCAGCTAAGAACAGATTTCACTTTGGATTCCTCACAGACAAAGATGAAAGCAAAAGCTAGTCATAAAATAAAAATATCTAAAAGGACAATATTATTATAATGGTTTTTATGTTTTTCAAGCCTTTTCTAAGAAGTATAAGGAAATAAGCAACGAAAGTAACACCTAGTCTTGGAATGAAAATCAACACAAAATAATGATCAACAGCCAATCAGAACATTTTACATGAGTTTAATAAAGTGTAATAAAGTATTTTAGTAATTGTAATCTCACAATTTTTTATGGATGGGTACGTAGCAAGAACGTAGAATTATTAATATATTCAATGAATCTTCTTCCGGGTCTCTCTGGCTCTTAACCTACACTCCAGACTCTGGACACAGCCGACTTAATTTTTCTGGCTCAATGCCGAGTGCACTTCCATTGTCAGCTCATACATGGCACGCGATGCGCCCGCGCCGACGACACGTCATGTTCATTTGTTTTGCTCTTCTTATCTGTCATTGGCCTAGCTCGGAAAACCTTTTGGTCTTGTTAGTGTTCTTCATTTAGGTCTGAGTCAGGACTAGTCTTGTGGGGTTACGGGTCTATTTGAGGATAGCTTTGATGTTTATTCATTTGTGGAGTCTGATATGAATTATCTTCATTTTATAGGTAGTTTCTGCTTGCGTTGAGTATTTTCATGTCACTCGTAAAAGTGAATTGCTTGTGGATTAGTTTAGTATTTTTTAATGAAAATATGTTTATTTATTAATGGGGAATTTTAGACCAGATTTACACAGATATTACTTATATCTTGTCATTGTGTTCTTTGCTATGGTAAAGAACTTATTTATATTAACTTGTGTAATTAAATGAGGAGGAGGTTCTGTTTGTCTGTGTAATGTATACATATATTCCTTTCATTTATTTTTTTAATCGTATTTTCATCACTAATTGAGATCTCCACATAGTATAAAACACAGACGCTTCATACAGTCTGTACATTCAGAACTTTTAAAATTTGCAACGGATTTCATTGTGGTTTTCATCAATAGATAGAGTGATTCAAGAGGAAGGTTACACTCAGGTATAGTTAGTAGATATATTCATTGCACCCGTGCGAAGCTGTGGCGGGTATCTTTACAGGTAGGTATTTGTAAACAGCAATCATTTCGGTATCACTTTTAACTTAGTGTTTTTTTATTACAGTGCAGCCATTTTATGGGTTTCAGTAAAAAGCTGTAGGTACGCAAACCACATCAAACCGAATGTACGTGCATTATGTTTGATCTCTCCATACGGATGCAGGATGCCAAATGTGCATTGTTTAATTGTTCAAATAAACCCGTTCTTATAACTTCCTACCTACCAACCTCAGTAGAAATAATAAATTATAATGCTATATTTAATTGTTGAGTGTGTGTGATGTGTTATTATCTAATGCAGGGGCAATCTTTTCTGTGTGTTTATATACGAAACCCTTTTAAAAGATGGTATGCGTGTAGCTCTAGCAGATATAAACATTTATTAGCTTTAATACATATAAAAAATAAACAGCTAAATATTTTGAGAAACCTTTAATGATATTAAATATTACTATTCTTTTCATTAGAAAATTTTAATGAATAATAATTTTACCACAATCAATACGACTGGTGCCTACCGACGCCCTCAGGTTAGCTCCACGTCTCCCCAGGGCGTCGCGACGCATTGTTTTGGAACCCCTGATCTAATACATAATATGAAACAAGTATAGAAGTTTGAATAGTTAGTTGTCTGGATAGAAGTCTGCTCTTTTCTATCACTTGCGCACAGAAATATAGGTACATGTACCGAACAGGAATAACCCCATTAAGGTCGGTCTTAAGTGCTCTAAATCCTATAGTAATAAAACAGTTATAAAATGTTTTAGATGATTTATTAATATAAATAGTACATAAGTGAACGCAATTTTAACTAACAACGTTGATTTTTCGACGTATAAATAAAATTGATATTAAAGTACCATGCATGAATACGATTATTTTCATGATATTTTCTTCTAGTAAAGATGAAAGTAAATGGAATAATAAGTTTTTAGAAAACCTATAAAAGAACATCATACGAGAAGCTGATGACTTCTGTTACCATGGGCTATATAGAAAGCAAGTCTTTGAAGTCAATCTCTTTTAGAAATTTTAATTTTTGTGACAGTAACAAGACTTTTGAAATAGCTCTCTGAAATTCAATCTTTGTAGGTAAGTCACTGTCATTATAATTAATTAGATGATACTGGATTACAGAAATGTGATTAATAATATAATGTTGCATAATTACTGCAATATGATGATATAGAAATGAATGAATTTGATTTATAAATGATCTTAGAAATTTTTATGATTATTCTACCTAGTTACTAGAAGTTACGGAGGAGGAGGAGGAGTTTTCATTGGTTATTAATTGAAAGTGAACTAAAAATAGCGAAATTTGCCGCCACTAGGAATTATATTTTGCATGCAACGTTACTTTTTACGCTATTTGTGATGGTTTTCAGTTCGTTATCAATCAGTAAATAAAAACTGGTCGAGTATTATATAATGCTGTACTGTTTACGATGACCTTTGGGCTTGTAGTTTTGTATTTAAACTTTTAGTAGGATAGGTATTTTATTTGTATTTTCTCAGTTGCAGCCTCGGAGTCTGGATTTGTGCCCGGTTGATGGCAATAGGCTCGCCCCCTATTTAATGGGACTAAAACATAACTGGCGAAATGTGGGTGTACTAATGAGTACACCTCTGCCTAACCCTTCGGGGAATACAGGCGTGATGTTATGTGTGTGTATTTTAATAACTACAGTTAAACTTAGTTCAAAAATGCCTTTCGATGGACTAATTGAAATAAATGATTTGACTTTGACTTTAGTTTTAGCGGGAATGGAGAACTTCCACCGTACTAATTATTGGCGCAAAGGAGCGTTGCTAATCTAGTTTGAACGGTGTAATAACAGGCGCATGAAACTTTTCAACTTTGTTTATCGGATTGTGGTATTTCAGATGTCTATGGGCATCGATGGCTGCTTTCAATTGGGTAGGCCGTTGACTTGTTTGTCATCCAATGACATACAAACAAATAGACATATCCATGTTACACAGGTTTTTAGGAATCTTTTCGTGATAAGCATTTTCTGAGGAGTTTTGCTTTAATATTTGTGAAACTTAACCTTCAGTTATCTTAAAACATGATCATTAAATAAATAACACAACAGGATATTAACATCTTGAATATCCAATCAGACTCGAGTACCTAGATATCACATTACAGTATTTGCCACTAAAATTAAAGGAAAACCCATCCGTATGTATGTTTGGAAAACCCTGGAGTTGGTTTCGCATCATTAAATGTGCAAAAAGCAAGTAGGTACTTCATAAATATGTTTTTAAGATTGTGAGTCAAAGTTGATAGTTTATAAAAAAGCAGTCGATTTCATTTGTGCATTTGGTAGGTCATTGGATCGTCGGAATATTATATCTTAAAATAAAAATTGAATAAAAAACATTAAATAAATGATTTGACTTTGACTTTGAATACTGCTACAGGAAAGTCTATACGAAATTCGACTCAGAGGAAACTGTATCATTGAGGATTTATTACAATTCTACTGTAAATGCTAATTAATCCATTAACAGTGATCTAATGATCAGTTCTTGGCACCAGATTGTCGTAACATTCGACCTTCTGAATGCAATATTTTTCAATTTCAGTGGAATAGAGATTGTAAACAAGAGAAAACAAAACAAGGCACTCGTATTATAGGTACAGGGGTTTTTAAATTAGGTACTGCATATCTTTTAGGCGGCGAAAGTACTGAATACTATTTATTGAATAAAAATCATAATAAAGTTACAACTTCTTAAACGCTATTATTATGCGTGAGTCGTATCATATATGTCGTATATGTCGCTTATCCTTTAAGGAGCCCTTAGTTTGTTGTAAATTAGATCATACATTTTGTTTCAGGTAATGAATGTGGATAATACGAAACAGCCTTTTGGAAGGGGTAGTACTAGGTTCATTTTTTTAAAATGCCGTTTAAAATTATGAGTTTATTAGTTGAATTTTAATGAGTTCCTTCTAATTGAAATAAACGATTGTCTTTGACTTCGACTAACGAATTCAACTATCACAGTCTTTTCAGTCCTATCGTACCATGTAGGTAAGTAGATGCAATGTAAATCCACTAGCTCATTCCAAACAACTGCTGTTTACTTGTTTTCTGATTATTCAAATATTTTTCTCAAATCCACATAAATTGTATGTTTCACTATCGTTTCTAGATCGGCACAAAGCCTGCGTAAACTAAAATCATTTCATCAGAACATTACTGACTCAATTTACTGCGGAAGAGGTGATTCTCATTTCGTCGAACGAGCTCTGTTCTATATCACTGGCTTCCCAGAATATTACAATCAACTTGAAATTTTTGAGAATATTCCTAAGATTTGTTACTATGTTTAAGAGAAAATGTAATGTGACGGCTTTAAATCATCCTAAATAAGATGTTTAGAGTGATAAATTGAGTGTTCCCAGCATTTGGGACAAAGAACATGATGTCACATAGTTTTAGGAAGCTTATTGCGTAAGCAGCGTTCGAGGAAATAAGTTGTAAAAATATATAAAATTGTCTGAACTTTTGTGAGGTCGATTCTCTTGAATTTTTAAATTATGAAAATTCGTTCTGAGATGGTTTAAGATGAGGTTTATTTCTGCTTAAGTTATTTTGAATTGCGTTAATGAATTTTCGAGGAAAATATAAGCTTGATTTTGAACCAAATTTGATTATTTATGAACCATGTACAGCATCAAATAATTTAGTTATTATTTGAATATGAAACGATTCCCGTCTTCTTCTCGATGCGAAGGGCACACCCCTGAGTAAGTTTCCTGGATTTAAGGAAATCAAACATGATGGCTATTTCTGTCATAAACCTTGAATAAACAAACAGTTAAATGAACATTTTTTTTCTCATCAACATATTAATGCGTAATAACTGTCAGTTTCTTTGATCATTACTTCCGAAATTACACTGGCATTGAGATACTTTAAACGAAACTGATCTCACCGGCCCTGTCCTCAACCGAGGACACGATCGGCCCGGTCCTCGGTCGAGGACACGACGTGTTGTTGTTTATTATCGTCCAAATGTTTTGCATCACACTCTGAAAGTATCATTTCCACTGTGTAAGCAAAGGTTTTGTTAATGTTTTGGTCTGGTTGAGGGATCAAAGTAAACTTTGATGTGGGTTTGCCGGATTTTTAGAAATGTAATGTAAGTAATTATCTTTTTGTGTGGAAGAGAAGTTGGTTACTGTGATAACAATAGATTGTATTATGTATTTGCAGAATTAAAGATAAAAAAAAAACACGACGTATCATGGCAGGAAAACCCTTGATTCACAGTGACCATGCGTCACTGTGAATCAATGTCGATCAATGCTGATAGAGAAGAAATGTAAGTGCCAACACTTCAGGTACCCTTATTGTGTTTAGAGAATAAACAGTAGGTAAGTATTGGTTAAGTCGAGATTGGCCTACGACTTTTCGCCTAGACGGTCTACACTTACATTTTAATCTAAACATAGGTACTATTTATTGTCTACACAAATCAAATAGATTTAATATAAAACATAAAAAAGTAGGACAAACTCGCAGTAACAATATTAGTTACGATTAGCTAGGATTGTATAATCTTAGTCGAAAATAAAGTCATTAAAATAGAAGATTCCATCAGAATGACTGCGAAATGTGTACCCTTGTCAGTTAATTATCTCGAAAACTAGAGCTTCCACGTCATTCAGAAATTAGGTTCATCGTCTACGATCCAGTTTCGTGATTAGCCATTCTCTCTGCTCTCAAACGAATAATTATGATACTATTTTAGATACAGTTTCACAGAAGCAGCCGACAAGCGTGTCAACACAAATATCCACGTCGCATCGTCTGGCGGGAGCGACGGCATCCGCACCGACCATTGTCCTCACTCCAATTCCGCATGAACCTTCATTAGCTTTGTTTAGCATCGATATCAACCGTATTATAAGACCAACATCAAAATAACACGATTTTATGTGTCATTAACTCAAGCCAAATCAACGTTGGCTCAACAGCTGTGCGACACCAATGCGACAAAATACAATGCTACCAATATGAACCGCTATTTAAACAATCTGTGGCGTATCGAAATGGTTCGTCCAGAGTGTTGGCGTGTTTGCCAAACGTTGGTGCTGACGTAGCCTGGTACCAGTTGGCACGTAGCGGCCAGTTTCAGTGGCAACAGCGCGTGCGCCGGCCGGACCGCCCTCCAGTTTTCCCGCCTAAGCGACCGCGAGTGACATTTGAAAAATTTTGAAAATCGATTCGCCGCGTTCGAAACCTTTTGGAATACCGAATATAGTGGTTTATTTAAACAGCCAGTGTTGTACAAGTGATTATGATCGTGTTCCACCGACCCGTCGATACTGTCCTGTGACTGGATAAGATTGATTTGTTTTCACTAGTGTCCGGTTTCCACATCCGCGGAAGATTTTGCACGGACGCCATGGTAATATCTTTCATTTATTTGTGAATGCATTAGAATTAAATCTAGTCGTAAATCTGGCTTACCAACCTCGGCTGGTGCAAAGACCTTAAGCCTTAATGCTTATTTATAAGTTTTATTAGTTGTGCGACCGACCGAGCGATGCACACAGATTTTATAGTCGTCAACAAGCTGATGACACGTTAGCGTGGCGTTAAAAAATTCTACAAGTTTTATTTGATTAATGGACAAAAATATAACATATCAAAATATATTTTACCATTGAGCAATCTATTTGGGAGCTAATAAACTTTACTGAAATATTATAAACACTCGCTGAATGTTTTATTCAATGTTTCGGTCGTTTACATATTGAAATGATAGTAATAACGAAAACACTGAAATGAAAAATCGACTGAAACGATTTCTAGATTCGCGAATTCTCCTATAATTATTTGCAAGTAAACGTAGGCGTCATTTAATAGCATAATTTTGTTGAGGTTTACGAAGTAAACGTGCAGACGACCCTCGACCGTTATCACCTTCCATAGCAACCCTCGGCTTGCAAACGAGCCTTCGTCTTTAGAGATGCATTGTCCTGCATGGATATTCTGCAAAAATCTCCATCGTTAGATTAAGGTTTAGTGAGTGTCAGATGAGCTGTCAATGCTACTCACTTGCTCACTTCACCTATAGTTAACTATACTAAAGTAGACAGATCGCTTCACCTAAATTCACCGTGGTATACCTAGTTAATAAGATAGACCGGTTGATAATTACTTAACTTCTATTCCTATTTTGTTAAATGTAAGTAGGTACCTATCTACATAAGAAACGTGGCTGATTGTTTCATGACAAAAGTGAAATATAGGAATAGGATTTGTAGGCACTGAGGAAATCAAACAAAAAAAAATCTACTGAGGTCTTTGTTCGACTCTTGCATTCGCTCTGCAGAAGACTCGTCTATATCTTCTTGTCTATCTTAGCATTTAAATAAAAGAAAAGTACACTTCTCAAGACATTAATTAAAAAAAATATATTCAGAATTATGAATTATGGCTTATTGATTCTCCTCCGAGATGATCAATTATTTCACGGCTGTATTTAATACACTGTAAATCCTTTTAAATCGCCATACAAACATCGTCTACATTAATCAAACATGTTGTAAACAAACTGCAACACAAAAATAGACACACAACTCAAAACCATCGAAAGCACAGCAGGAAACAGAAGTTAAAGAAAACCATACCTTTGCCGCCATGACGAAAAACAAACATAAAAAGGTCTTTGTTCCGTTCTTTTAACAACTAAACATATTATAGATCAAACGCGAGTAGATACAAGTCCGTCAAATAATTTATTGCTCTGTATCTGACGAGGTAGTGAGTGATTTACTCCGCAAGTGCGCGTGAGTACGTGCTGTAGTACTCTATAATTTCTTACGCGATAAAATCGATTTATAATTCGGTAACACATCACTTAAATCGATTTTAAATAAAATATTGTCGATGGATTTTCGACTGACTTCAATATAAAAATAAAAGGTGTTTATGGATAACTTACTTATGTTTTTGAATTAAGAATGGATGATGTTTATTTGTTTTTGGATTTATGGTGTTGTGTTTTTCAAGTTCGTCAAGAGATTATGGCTTGATACGTGAATTAAAGTATTTATTTTATTATTTATATGAAATACACAAATGATACTTAAAAGAAACAAATGTGATGTAGGTAAGGAAGTGTAAATAAAGTGATGGAATTCACCATACATACGGTAGTTACAATCTTTGAAGATTCGACCGTTGTTCTACTAAATATTTGTATTAGAACTTGTATTTACGGAAAGACTTGTTAACCCGTGAAAAGTGCAATAAGTGAGTGATATTCCTTTAATCCAGGTATGTACGGAAACTTTATATGTATACAAAGACTCGATTATGATAAATCTCTTTTAGTCAAGTCGTCCACACTAACACAGCTTTGTTATGTAGCATCGTTACATCGGGTGAAATCCTCGTATTACAAACTATGTATTATTTTATGTTAACTCGGCTACGTTATGAAAATGAGTAAAAGCGATTATCATAAGCAATATGTATGGCAGATGGGGGACGCCTTAGAAAGATCTACACTGACCTTATTGATGCGCAGTACTCGTAACTGGCGCGCTTGTATGAGGTGATGTATAAACGTGGATGAGGCGAAAGGAGTATGTCAGGATCGTAGCGGGTGGCGTTCTGTGGTTTCTCCTGAAAAAAGGCGTGAGTTTATGTATGTATGTTAACTTAATCCTCATAATATTTTCCTATAGTTTTGACCAGTAACATCTCAGTTGAAAAGGTTTAGTTCTTAACTAAACCAGAGGCCTTAACTAGACCATCATCTCGTCACATAACATCATGTGCAATCAGCTTATCACTGTTCATAGTAATTAAAACGGGCTCTCCGAAGTGCGCCAGCGCTGCAAAGCTAGGACATTACCTGATACTGTATCATTTTCTTCCATGAAAATGTCTTTATTGAAAATCTCTGCATTCTCATACGACCTGCGCCAATACACAAAACAGCAAATGAAGTTATTATAAATTACGTCCATATTGGAGTGAGACGGCACTATCTGCCTCTTGCTCGCTCCTTCGTCATCTGTCATTGATTATCTAAAAATAAAATGCGCTGGAGTGCGCGAATTCTAGAATTTTTTGATACATTCGAATTGATAGACGCAAGTCGATGTTAAAATAATGCTGATTGAATATATCTGTTGAGGTTTATTTCGTAACAGCTTGTGATTCTAAACAGATACATAAGAAGCTAATTTTAATTTTGGTTTAAAAATAAGAAACTAACTTCTGCCCGCGACTTCCTCCGCGTCAAAGTTGGTTTTTTCATATAAACTTTGGACCCCTGTTTCATCTCAAATTCACCCTTAGAGGGTAAGTTTTGGAAAATCCTTTCTTATCGGACGCCTACGTCATACAAAGACACACCCTCCAAGTTTCAAGTCTCTACGAACTGCGGTTTAGACTGCGCGTTGATCCGTCAGTCAGTTAGACAAATCATTTTATATCTATAGATAAATAGATATAATGTCTGATTGACGAAAAGCCAACGATCAATCTGTAGTTTTGTACTCGTCTAAGTGAAACATGCAAGCTTGGCTTCCAAATGTTCAACAGTGCATTATTGCTATCATTAAATCGATTATGATGCTATTAAATACTGATTTAGACAATAAACGTTACAGACGCGATGGTGAGTAATATAAGTTTGTGGAAAGTACTTATGTAGTAGTTTACTATGTAGCTTATGGATCATCATCATCTTCCTGCCCTTGTCCCATGTTACTTGGGGTCGGCGCAACACGTTTTCCCCTTCCATTCCGTCCTGTCAGCCGTCATGCAATCACTGACTCCCCCTTTCATTCATATCACTCTTCACACAATCCATCCATCTTTTCTTTGGTCTTCCTCTTGCTCTCCATCCATCCATATTCATCACTACACAACTTCAACAACTTCATCATTCACTATGTAGTTTATGGATAAGTTACGGAAATTCATATTCTTAAGCAAAACCTTTGTAATTTTTTTTTGTAAAGCAAACATAATGTGTCATAAGTTTATACTTAAACTAGCTTTTGCCAGCGACTTCGTCCGCGTCAAAGTTGATTTCTCCATACTAACTTTGGACCCCCGTTTCATCCCCTAAAGGAGTAAATTTTGGAATATCGTTTCTTATCTGATGTTTACGTCATACAAAGAACACACCCTCCAAGTTTCAGGTCTCTACGATCAGCGGTTAAGGCATCCATCTCCATCAGTCATTCAGGACAAAGCATTTTATATGTATAGGTAGATTTCTATGAGTACCTATTATATATTATATTTGTGTTTCTGATTTTTGGATCTGACGGTTATTATGTAAAATTTTCCCTCAGTGAATATAGCGGAAGTGAGTTTGAGATGAGCTATCAATTCCTAGCATCTGTCGGTCTATTCTTTAGAAATCGCTCAAGGTAAATATAGGTAAACTGAGCATCTCACATGATTCTAGTTACTGACAGATCACCTCAGCAAGGGAGATTTTTATAGAATTTTGCTGCTGTTGTTTTAATCATTAACCAGTCATTATGTTTGCTAAAAGAAAAGTATTACCAATCTAGTCTGCTTTAATGAAAGTCGCGGAAAAACGCTGGATGCCGGTCATTACAGCAATGCTTAGGCGACTTGTATTCGGAAGAAAGTCTTTCTGCTAAGGAAATGATGAAAACTGCTTTTCAATAACTTAGTAGAGGTTTTTTTAAACAGAACAGATCAAACCATTCCTAACCAATTCTACTCCTGATTGCCAATATTGACAGGGACAACCACCAGAAAACCGCCCAGGCAATGAATTCCGCAACAAAATTAATCGGAAAGGAGCAGAAGGGAGTAAAATACGTAATTTCCACTTCCATCCATATTAAGCAGGAGACGCACAGCTGCAGACTTCGTAGGAGTATGCAGTAATAGTATTCTGTTACCTATACGTTTGATTGCAGAATTGATAAAGTTACCCCTATTCTTGTTCCACCTACAAGCGAATCATCCAGTAAATCACACAATTTAATATTGTTGGCTGAATGTGGGTTACACAAACGCATCAGCGATAGCAGCGCCATCTGGTGTTGCGGTCCGTCACACTTTGATCTCAGCGAATCGACGCGATTCACCGATTTTACGACCGACTCGAGAATCAATGTAATAATTATCAATATGTTATGCTAGCAACACTGTTAAGATATAGTGTATTTGTAAAACGTTTTAGGATCTGCAGTTATATTCTGTAAAAATATCTTCGATGTAGGTATTAAGATGAAGTGAGCTTGATGTGATCCTAGCATCATTTGGGATGACAGTTCGCTCTAAGTGCACTTTATTTAAATTCGCCGAGCGATATTTTTACAGAATTAACTGAATGATTTGCTACTTTTATTCGACTTTTTTACTTTTATTTAAAAGGACGGTCATGGTGATATTTTTTTAAATATCTTCTTTATCCAAGCTGCTCTAAATTAACTGCCCATTCGCCTTTGGTCTCTCTCAATTTCAGGCAAGTTGCTTGGCAGCAGAATTAGGGGTAGTGCAGGTGGTTACTACAGTAAACGCAGTAAAATGAGCTCTCAATAAACGAAAAACCTGTACAACGCGAGGCCTTTTATACTAGAAATAACGTTGGTTGACTGGTGAGGAATGCATAAGGCATGAAGTAAACCCTTTGTACCTTTTGTTGTTTAAAATAAATATGGCGTCGCATGTACAAAATTTTGAAATCTCTGGTTAGTAGCAGGCAGGTAGATAGTTACAGAAACAGTATGAGTAAGGAACTGTATCTAGGTACATTTCTACGTCATAATAAAATCCTACTTAGTAGTAGTCGTTGCAGCGTCGTGTCATATTGTCAGCAGTGACCTGAATGCCTCGTGTTTATAAAATATGGTGTCAGTCGCACACCAGAACCGATGAGCTGCAGCAAAATGACATCAGCGTATTGTATAATAGGTTGTCAGTGTGTTGGTGAGATATCAATGGTGTTATGGTGTTTGTGAGGGATACTGCATCGTTAGGATAACGTGGTGGTTTTAGCTCGTAATAGATAAATTAGGGGGCCCTCGGAACTAGCTGGAAACGGTTTGTGTAAGCCACATGGGTGTGCGGCTTCTTGATTTTCGCCGAATTTGGTTTTAAACTTTCGAAAGTTTCCGTAGCAGAAGGTGGGAATTCAGTTTTCAGTGTTTATTTATTTGCATACCATAACATTGTATAATTAATAATTATCTTACATAAGGTGTATCACTAAAGTAAATTGAGTAATTTGCATTTATGGAGCCTGGTAGGGCAGATAGATTGATACTGCTAGACTTGTCCGCAGAAAGTAAGATATAACTCGGTAGGGGCACTAAATACCATTAACATTCCAAATTTTCAAGACGCAACTCTAAAAATATACCTTATTTTGGGTCTACAAACTCGTTTTTTTTTAATAATAAGTGTGAGAATAGATCTTTTTTTCTTTTGAAACTAATAAATAAGTACTTAGTTGGTCAATTGAATAGGCGAAAAAATGACGTCACGGTTTACTATTGCCATACAAATCTATTGGAGAATCGCGTTTTAACAGCTCATCAAAATAAGCATGTCAACTGATTGGTGTGTTTAGTACCCAGTTGGTATTGTAAGCTCAGACATTTCTAGACTTCTCAACTTTTGTCGCGGATCGCAGTACGTCGAACTGAAACAACCGGACGACGAGTGACGCCTGCGCATTGTTTACAGTCGATCGCTAAATGCGACCGTGTTAATGTGTACCTACTTGTTAATGTCAGTGTGTCTGTGTGTGTGCTGATACGTAATGTGTAGTGCGGAAGTATATAAGTGGGCTTTGAGGTATATAAGTGTAGGCATTAGGCATGGTTATCACACGATAATCTGATTACAAAATTGGTATGAAATATTAAGATTAACTAACATGTTTATAAGATACTACTAGCTTACTAACCAATTATGTATGTAACTTATCCGCAAGTAAAATTAATTAATTAAAATTTGTTTACCGCTGCTGTCGTGTCGTTCGTCCTCGTTTCCCTGTTTTGAGGGACTTACAATAATAATAATAATAAACCCGCAGGGCAGCTTGTGGCGAGCTGTTGGGCAGTAGCGACCCCACGGACCTGACTCCCGGGAGAAGTCTTGTTCCTCATCTCTGGCTTGCCTTCATTGGCCGGCTAGAGTGAGCACTGACGAGGAACAGACCTCCCACCTCTATCTTGCCTTAATTGACCGGTTAGAGTGGAAACCCGCGAGAGCATTCGTGCTCGGGGGAAGGAAGTATTCCAGTAAGACGCTGGTAGGGATCTTGACCGTACTTCCGGGATTGTCCCGATAGCCGTGGAATACCTCTCCATCCCCTAGCACCTCAAAATATGTTGCCCCCTTCTCGCTACGTCACTTAGTGCTAGCGACTATTTTAGGGGGCCCATATAGTGAGTGTGCAAGTCGCCCCCTGCCATTTTATCCATGTATACAAAACATAGGTCCGGCAGGGGCCATAGTCACTTCATAGTTTCAGGTAACCAAGTCACTTAGCAATCCATACCCATAGTCCAGTACTGTTAGTTTCCATGTCCTGTAATAGTCCTGCACCAACCGGGGGTTGTCCTTGGGTGCACTTGCTTAGTGCATACAGGGATAATCGTCGGTTGGTATCCACATTTCATATAAAGCTACCTAAGGGGCCTCTGCGAGTTGGCTCCGGCCCCTCGTACGCCTTACAAAGGCCCGGGACCTCAGGGTCCCGAGATACAAAAGTATATAATATAATAATAATAATAATAATAACCTTTATTTCAGGCAACTAAAGCCCATACAACACAAATACATAAATAAGTACAATAACAATAAACTAATACATACACACACTGATAGATTTATTACTGCTAATAAACCTGATATAGTGATAATTGATAGGTCAGTGCGTCGTGCAATACTTGTTGATGTCACTATTCCCCATGATGAGAACCTAGTGAAAGCTGAGAAAGAAAAAAGCATTAAATATTTAGATCTAGCTCACGAGGTGACCAGCATGTGGGGTATGGACTCGACAATTATTGTTCCGATTGTCATGTCAGTGAACGGTTTAATAGCGAAAAGTTTCGACCAACATCTTGAGAAACTTTCGCTCAACAGCTGGATCAAGAGTCAGATGCAGAAGGCGGTTGTCTTGGACACGGCACGCATAGTGAGGAGGTTCCTCTCTCTGGATCCCTAACCGCCGGTAGCTTGGGTTTTACCACCTCGTTGCAGGCGGAGCACTATTTTTATACATATTTTTTTTTTAACTATATTATTTGTTTTTTAAAGGAAAATATGTGTAAAAATATGGAAAATAAAGAAAATGAGTAAGCTGAAATAATACATATTTTAACAATAAACTTATAAACTACTGAACACGAAGCGACGGCGTCGTGTTACGCTGCGAGGTGTCGCGTAGCTGGCCGCGGAAACGCCGATACAGCACACCTTTCGGCCAAAACTCTTCCTTGAGAAAGGTCATCAAATGTTGGGTCGGAACGCGCACAACAAATGAGTTAAAATTGGTGCTATGTCGCGCCTCCAACTTCACCACCCTCAAGGTCCAGTTGACTTTCACCCGTATGTACTCTACGATATCCTCAGCCTTCGTGGTATGATGCAAACGGGATACGTAGAGGAGCGTCGTCGGCACTGCAGGCCGTAGCAGCATGTTATGTCCTGCCAGCGCCGTCCCACACTGGTTGCGAGAAGTAGGCTTCTTCTTCTTTCTCTCTACCTTGACGAAGCCGTCCTCATCGCAAGCGTTCCTAGCCGCGCTCAATGTTGAGCGACACTGCTTATTGACCCCTCTTGGTTTTTCTGCTTGTCGCTTTGTTTGCGACACAGCAGGTTTCGTCTTGGCGACAATTGCTGAATAGGTACGCGTGGGGGTCGATGTACCTATTACACGCGCCGTTTCCCCGGTAGGTGCGACGCGATCAGCAGAACACGATACAACGCTTGCAATCTTGACAGCCGATGACGTTGATGCATTCGCCGACTGAAAACTGCAGACAGAAGCACCTGCCCCGCGACGTGTGTTTACGTTGAAGCCATCCGGCGACCCAATTGCCGGAACAGCGTTGCGCAACAACGCGACTTCTGCTCGCAAATCACCAATGGTGACATCCGATGACTCCAACTTGGACTTCATCTCAGCCAGGCTCACCTTCAGAGTCGTGATGTCTTTCAGCAGCCTGGTGACGTCGACGTGGTCGAAAGTGACAGGAGGTAGCTTGTGCAGCTCCTTCGCCACAAAATCTGGCACGTCATCCGGATCGGTCTTCTTCAGCAGGTCGATGATGTCCTGCAGACTCTTCTCGCCACCATCCCTCCGGCGAGATGGCATCTGTTCGACTTGGTCGAGTGATTGAAAAAGCAGCAACTTGGCACTGCATACCTCTTCCTCTTTGAAGGAGGATTTGCAAATCTGCAAGATGCTGACCTCGTCCATGTAATCGATGGCATGCTAAGATTCAAAGATACAATGCAAAGATTCTTTAAGAAAACTGCGCGTGCACGTGATTTTTCCTTGTGGCCACTACATGCTAACGATCTTTCCTGGCAGAGTGGGCTTGTCTTAACATGGTTTTAGTATCCACTCTTATCGTGACCCTGGAAGTCTATACCCTGCAGCATGACCAAAGTCGGTACATTTGTGAAGAACTGTGCACACTTGACGCGTATTCATACCTACCTTCATATATGTGTGTTTAATTGTCAGTATTCCTATGTATGAGTAAATCAGCGAATACGTGAGAGTGATTTCCAGCTGCGTGCCTCTGATCTTGCTCCCAAGAGTGCCAGGTGTACATCAAGTACTTGACAGGTGTTTAGAAGTTGTAGGTGAGCTGTTTATTAGTTTGTGTTGGACTCATAAACTGTTTGAAGACGCAATGATGTGATTAAGCAAAGCATCCAAGTAAGCAGGTGGTGGATTAATGACTGTTTTGATTGCGATACAGTTTATGACAGCAAATGTAAGCGATTGTTAGCTCTTTAAGGTTTTTGAGGTTTCTGTTATGTCTTAGACGATATTATGGGGTTTCTAGGCTGTACTTTTTAGGGTACCCGAATGGTGCTAAAGGGACCTATTAACCCTCCGCTGTATGTCAGCGGTCTAGGTAGAGAGTTGAAATTTTCACAGAGTGAGTATTTGTATTGCCGCTGTAACAACATAATATAATAAAAATAAATAAATACATACAAGAAATGTGTCTTTTTTGTATGTACTGTATACTTTACGATGATCAAATAGCCTGTGATTTAAACGTAGTCAAAATACGATCTATTTGCCAGGACTATAATAAGGTTGACTGCTAGGATAATATTTCAGAATTCCTACAAAATTGAGATTGTAGAAAGCACTAGAAACACAAGTACAACAAAATCCATCAAGATGTTTGTAACGGACTGCCCACAGCGTTGTTTGAAAGATGAAGGTTTAGACTCCTATGATTTACGTGCACCTATTGGGGCAACGTACGACTTGTACTTGTGCCTGCAAACGTTCTAATTTTACACACAGTGTACATAGTGATTGATACTGAAACTCTGTACTGAAACACGACTGGTTTTGTGTTTCGTCGTTTACGTTTTATGCGGAAAAGCAAAGATTTTCTTTTAGTTTGGCTGCGGTTGACTTTTACCAATGGTTCACTGATATAAATGACTAGCTTCTGCCCGCGACTTCGTCTGCGACAAAGTTGAAAAGTTATCCCACGGGAACAGTTATTTTTTTCGGGACAAAAAGTATTCCAAATTATAATCTATCACTGTGCCAAATTTTACCCAGATCCGTTCAGCCGTTTTGGCGTGATTGAGTAACAAACATCTGGTTATCCAAATTTTCGCATTATTTTTTACAATGGTAGTAAGATTATTAAGGAGAGATGAATCTACTAGATACATCGGCCGTTATTTGTGTCTTTAAACTCTCTGTTAATGTTAACTTTTACAAAGATTTGTGCAAGTAAGAAACTCATGCTCATATTCCGATGGGGCGGCAATCCGATACCAACGGCTTTACGTGATTTCCAAAGCACGGAGGTGTCACACCAACAACTTTATAAATCCGGGCTGCTACTGAGAAATCCTTAATAGAAGAACTAAATAACTTGTTATCTAAAGATCTAATACTTCAATACTGCCTCGTTGGTCTAGTGTTCGCAAGCGCGACTGCTATGCATGAGGTCTTGGGTTCGATGCCCAGGTCGGGCAAAGTGTTATTGGGTTTTTCCATCAGAAATTTCTCAGTAGCAGCCTCGGAGTCTGGATTTGTGCCCGGTTGATGACAATAGGCTCGCCCCGTATTACCTACATGGGACTAAAAAAAAAATGCGAGATGTGGGTGTACTATAATGGGTACACCTCTGCCTAACCCTTCGTGAATTACAGGTGTGATGTTATGTATGTATGTAATACTTCAATACAGATGTAGTGCGTCTTACTTATATTAGAAAATCCATCAGCACTTGCATCCGTCGTACCATATTGTCCATCAACTCCTCTACCAATCTAGTTTGCGAAACCAGAAAGCATAGAAATGAACTGACATTATTATAGTATTTGTATTTACCTCATTTAAATCCGGGCACAATTCGACCGGCCACATTTATTCAACTCTTTATTCTCGTATCTACATTTAATACAGATTTATGATTTTTTCATCCCGCACCATGCGTGGGAGTTGTGTATATAATTATGTTCCTATGTCCGCGTTGTCAATGTCGTGCGTTTGACATAAGTATAATTGGAATGGATCTGTGTTCCACTAAGAAATGGTTCTGAGATCATCAGTTACGGAGTATATTAGGAACAACTGGTCTCTGACTAACCTCATATCTTCCAGTTTGATTTAAATCGAATTTGACGTAAAATAATATAAATATAATAAATACCTTAGTCTTGTAAAGCTGGGCCTACATTAGCGGGCGAAGATTCGTGTTCACGTTAGCGCGCTAAAACATCGTGTGTGGGTAATGAGCATACACGATGTTTTTGTTTACATTTAATCTGATGCGCAAGGGTGTCTGCTGCATGGCACCGATGATATATAATAAAATACCAAGTTGTTGGAAAGATTATAATTTGACATTATTCAAAAAAAGACTTCGGAATTTTCTAATAGACTTGGTTTATTATAATGTCTCAGATTTTTTATTGGAGAAAGAAATAGTTTGACTATTGTAAAAATTATTGACTTATGAAATAAGACATTGAAATCTAAATTTTGACATTATAATTATTTTTAATTGTTTATCTAGTGCAACTAATTTTGTACGCCATAATTGGCAAAACAGGAGCCACTTCACCTTAGTTATAAGATGTTCATGTACTCATGTTTTACAAAATAAATATTTATCTTATCTTATCTTATTAGGCGGGCGACAATTCCAGTTAATGCGCGCCAGTTTACCGACATTGCCCCAATAGCACATCGTCTTCGCCCGAATACTACGCGTTGTAACGCTCTACCCGGCCACACTCATTGCGTTAACACGATTATTCGCCGTAGCCCGCTAATATAGCCCCAGCATTAAAGCGTGCCAATTATACTATTTGATTTGAATTAGTTTTAACTTGATTTTTTGTGTAAAAGTCACTTTCACATTAATTCAAATGAATTTTGAACTCAATGACGTTGAGAATAAGACCGTAGCTTTTCTACTAAGTGTTACTAATTTTTAGCTCAAACTTGACCGTATCAACGTATTTCCAATTGTCTTTCTCTCCATGAAAGACTAAATTATTCCTAAAGAAGAAAATCATCTTGGGTGACCAACTTGACGATACCCAAGATCTGCTGTATACTAATGCCTCCTCATCAACTTAACGTCAATCGTATCTAAGAGAAACACAACAAAATTGGAGATTATTTTTAGAAACATGAATTATTATGAGCAATGCGTCTGGCATCGACTCGATTCACAGCCGCGATTGATCGGCCAATCGCGATCTACCGCCAACCCTGATCTGGGTAAAGCGAAGCGAAGTCTTTTGTTTTTAATTGTTGAGATAGGATTGATTTAGATCATTTTACGTAAACGAAGTGAATCATTTTCAGTGAATCTACGACACTTGTATCTTTCATCCTAAAGCTCACTTGTAGGTACTAGTTTTGTCACATTTGATATTGTAAATCATTTCAATTTCAAGAGCGCTTGTTTTCTGCTATAAATCTTTGATGTAATGGATCTATGCATATTTTGGTATCGTTTGCGCAGAACTTGTAAATAGTGCATCATCCACCAATTTAACTAAGTATTTTCAATATGTGTCGCCATGTAACAATTCTTCTACTATATGGGATGTATGAGTTGTTCGCAGATTCACTTTTAGTCTCATCTGAGTTTGCACAGGTAACCATACTTTGTAAAATTCGCACCTCTGAGTCACAACATACAAGCATTGCTTAGTTTGTGGCTCACCGACTATGTTTACTATACTTAACTATACAATACTTTTGGTTATTAAACCTAACTATTAATTATTATTACAATACCCGGTGAAAATTCCAACAACGTCGATGACCCAGTAATGAAATACTATATACCTATCTTTGAATGAAATGAACATGTCGCGAAAGTAAAAGAATATCTAGAAGTAACAGATCTAATGTCGTCTATAGGTAGTTTGTGCTGACACCAGAGAAGAAATAGATACTCGCATGTTACAGGTAATATGGATGGAGAAAGTTCACAGTGACGTCTTCAGTTTACTCACTCCAGCGCAGTTCAGTGACTAATGAGTGATATAACTAGTCATAATGAATACGAAGCTTTGTCGCCAAACAAAAGATCTACTAATACAACGTTACACTGCTAGTTAGTAATGCCCTTGTGTGCACGCCAACAGAGCGTCGCGTGCGCATCTTACGACAACGACACTACGAAATGTGATGAGGAGTAGTTTAACTTTGTTGTGTCTTCATTGTTTAGAACTTTCTTCTTTCAAAAAATCCATTTTTTTAAGTCAGAACACGCGGGCCTGGAAAGTTTTTCTAGCCTATCATTCTAATGTTTAGATCGTTAAATTGATTAATGTTTAGTTTCCGTATTTCTATGATATAGTACAACATGACTTTTAATTTGCTATACGTCTTTCAGGGGGTGAAAGTATTCATGAATATGAACAACTTTCGTTACGAAACCTTCTCTGAAATATGGAAAATTACTAGCTGTTTCGAATATTTTAATGGTGTTGTAGGGGTATATTTGTAGGGAACAGTTAATATATTTTAATAGCAGTTTTATCAACTTATATTCAAATTAATACGAGTAATATCTCATCTAATATATAAAAAAAAATTCGTGTCGCAGTGTTTGTTGCCAAACTCCTCCAAAACGGCTGGACCGATTTTTAAAAAAAATTGTATGCATATCGGGTAGATTTGAGAATAGGCCAACATCTATTTTTCACACAAAAAAAAAATGGTTGTACGAAGTTCGCAGCTAATATTTACAGAATATTGGGCCGATATAGAATTTCTTTTTAAGATAAACTTTATTTAATTGATTTAATAGTTTTACAAAAAGATTTACTTCTACAGACTAATTAAGTATAAAATATTAACAATTTATAAAAAAAGACAGAAAGGACAATATTGTAATTAGTCGTAAACATGCAGCTAGCTTGGTCTATTGGCATTATAGCTGCTGTTACTAGTGTTAATAGCTATTCGTAATTCGCTTCACTTGTAAACTTAATAAAGTGTTTAGAATGTGCAGATGAAACGTCTTGCGCAGATTATACAATTATGTCGAAATCGCGCATGACAAACGTTTCTGCAACATTAAGGGAAGTCGCGTGACCTATTGTAGTAATATGCTTGAATCATTCTAGTTTATGTACTTTTTGTTACATCTCGCCAGACGTATATCGGAACCAGTATTTGTGACCATTCGTGTGTTGTTCAGTTGTGGACATAGGATTTGCATTCACTTTGTCTCAGCCACTTTGTTTTGCTAGCTGTCGGTGCATCTAGCTGGATGACGTTCCACAAAGTTAGTCCTCCTTTTTGACCTGCGACTATAATGCTCAACTTTTCCAATACTATTTTCTTCACAAACTTCAACTAAGGGTGGACAAATATCTGACGGAAGACTCGTTGCGCATCCTCAGTCGCGTGACGCTTGAACAGACAAATAGATAATATAACATCCAACCTCATTCACATAACCGTTGATGATGCTTTATTGCATCGTGTATACTAACGTCGGCGCGTCCGAAAGTCAAAGTCAAAGTCAAAACATTTATTTCAATTAGACCAATTACAGGCACTTTTGAATTGCCAAGGAGTCGGTCAGTTAGTCCGAAAGTTGAATCCGAATCCCTTTTTCGTCGATCACAAAATCCATTTGGAGTAATTAGCAAAATTGGCAGAGCTACCAACGCAAGTATCAAATTAATTTTTGTCAGTATTTTGCTTACATAACATCTCATAAACCTTGAGCTTCACCTACTGCTGCTCCGCCTGCACAGTATGCGGATACGCGAGGTGTCACAGACGTAGGCACAGCATGTGGCGCGACACGAATGTTATGATCTGTCGCATCTGTCAACACTCTATGACACATTGTTGCTCTATGCACGCCTTGCAGTTTTTGGCATCATTACTGCATTTTTATGTGTAATTTTACAAATAAACTGTTTGTGGCTTTGAGTCACAGATTTTTTCCTCGTTAGCCTATGTGTGGTTGTTTGTGTTTAGTTTGTGGTTAGTCTACCTAGTCTAACAGTTACCCTAAACTTGATGAAAGTCTCTGACTGTCAAAGAATAATTATATCAACGAAGGGCACTAGGTTTCGTCAGCTGCTCAGGTCTTTGAAACAAATATTTATTGTCCTTTTTTTACCACAATGTATAGACTAGTCAATCAATCATTTTGACTACAACATACATACAAAAGCAGCAAATTTACTGGACAATTTCTGCTCATCCGACTGCATGATGCGATTCTATATTCGTCCTACACTTGACGCTTCGGAGAAGTCTGTCGTACCGCGTATTTATATAGACCGGACTGTGCCCAGGGCTCCAATGTAAATACGATTAATGACCCAGCTTTATACCCTGGTCGGTTTATGAGATAGCCGCACGGGTGATCCTGCAGGAGCTTATTGACCGTGGAAGACGTAAAGTGAGCTCTTAAACCAACTAGATTTAGTGGATGATTTGTGTTTTCTAGACGTTGACATGATGAGATTTGTATAGATATGGTTGATGCCAACATTGATCCGATTTATCGTATATTACCAAGCTCTTAAATCTAAATATTTACAAGGATACATACGGCTCTCTTGTTCTTGGGTTATTTGGTTTGTCGAAGTGGCATCTTAGCGTAATTTTGACAGATCTAACGTAAGTTTACGCTAAGTCTAGACTCTGAACCTCAACTATAGGTATCCATAACTGCCTGGAACTTCGTCTGTGTGGGAGTTAGTAGACCATGGCATTCAGAAATAGTTAATGAAATAATGTTTGTAATCGGAGCAGTTTTAGAGATTACCCACGTCTTACAAAGAAAAACAACGAAAATTTATTTATTTATTTATTTATTTATTTATTTATTTATTCACTTTAAACATACAAATATCCTTACAGGCTAGACCCAATGCGAAATCAAAACAAACAAACTTTCAAACAAACTTTACCTAATATAGGTAGGTATAGATATCGATAGTATAGGTTGGGTCCTCCAAAGGCCTAATCTCTACACATTGACAACATATGGGCAGCTCTAGCATGTTTGGATATCTGCTACACATCTTCAACACGCAATGTATCAGAAACCCGTCCGATATTAATGTATACCAACCACTGTTTGTCTGTCAGCGCTCTGTAGGTGGGCTATTGTTAAATCTGACACCTCGTTTGGCATGAAGCAGTGTGCCGGTCGCGGCGACAACATTGTCACGAGTAATATGACGAGAACCATCGGTTGCTTGTGTAATAACTGTTTACTAACAAAAGTTATGCGATTTAATACATGTATACAAGTCAGTTTTACCTTGTGTCTGCGATTGAAATGTGTATATTTAGTGGAGAATAACTAACGACTAAATTCTAAAACATAACTCAATTTTGAGTGGCCTTTAAAAAGTTTAGTTTAGTTTGGTTTGTGTATAAAGACTTGTCTAATAACTCGTCCAACTCATGCCTTAGATGGTCGAATTAAAAGTTACTCTAGAAAAAGTAGAAAAGAAAAAAAAGAAATTAAAAGAAAGTTATAACATTCGAAATACCTATTTGTTTTTCCTTTGTAGGTACTCCTTATATCAGGAACACAAGACAAAAAGTCCCATTAAAATCTGTTTGCTATTTTGTTCCACTTGAGATATGTTCCGTCTTTTTGCACTTATTTTAAAGTAAAAGAATTAACCTATGGCATATGGTTATTTTGACATTTAACTTTCTATAGGTAAATATTTTGAGATTTCTTTTTAATTTGTTTGTTTACGGTCGTACAATAATTTTCACCAGCCATGTTATCTCTTCACCACCTTTGGTTGAAGAAAAATGCTTGAGGCATTAATTCCGCCTTTTTACATTTTAATTGCATAATAATTAAAAATATTCCTAAACTAGGCAGAGTCTACAGTACCCGGTATGTAATAGTACTCTTTGGTACACAAAAAACACAATTAAAACCTCGGAACATGATCACTGCCAAATATGAAACTGCAGCAACCGTTTGGCTGCGAAGGTCACTCATCCGAGCAGATAATCACACTTGCTATATTTGTTCTTCCAACGCGACACTGACTATAAAAAGATCGTGAGCTATTCTTGTTTGACGGAATCCAAACACGGCACACGGCCGATACTGATGCGCTGCCGTAACGCCGGCTGCACACGCTCATAGTAACACTTCTGCCAAGTTGTTATAAGGTTGATTTTACAATCTTACATGGAACTGAAATATAACTAGCGAAATGTGGGTGAACTAAGAGGTATACCTTTGCTTAACCCTTCGGGGATTACAGGCGTGATGTTATGTTTGTGGAGGAGCTAGTGGCTAAGTAATAACACCTGCACGGGTCGATCTATCAGGTTAAGCTACGCTTGCCGTGGTTGGTCCGTGGACAGATAGTTGATCGTCTTAACACACCGAGACTCCTCCGTGCCTCAGAAAGCACGTTAAGCTGTTGGTCCTGGCTGTCATACGTAGATCTTTGACAGTCGTTAGAGCCCGAAAGTTTGGCAACCAGTCTTACCAAGGGGTGTCGTATTACCCAGCTACTAGGTTGTGTAGGTCAGATAGGCAGTCGCTCCATGTAAAGTACTAGTAACATAGTTGGGAAAAAGCTAGGCAGATTGATTGACTAATATACTAAAGCTGAAGAGTTTTTTCTTGATGGTTTGTTAGTTACGTGCTACGTGTTTTTGTTATAAGTCATCTAACTTGCAATAAACCTGCTAGAGGACCAGCTGTTTCAGTTAGGTTGCTACCAACTAAATTTAAAAAAAGTATCTAGCAAAAGGACATAAACACTGAAGAAGGTTATCATCACAGAGTTCTTCATGTTGCACCATTTTTATAAGCTGGTAGGAGAACCCAGTAACAGAGTCCGTGTAAACCCGCCGCTAAGCAGAGGGGCGGGCGCCTCGCCAACTACGAGCAGGCAGCTAATTGAACGCCGTGTATTAGATGCAGCCCACATATTTATACGTACACTGTATACACACACATATGGTGTAGTACTCTTAACGATCATGTGACGCGATCGCCATGATGCGAATGTGACGAGCTCGTGGCAAATGGATGGTGTACAATCACGAGCAAAAACAAGTATACACCTAGCAACATTGCGAAGCGATTTTCTTCGAATATATTGATTGAAATGTCATGTTTTTAGAAATATATAGTATTTTGAATTCAATACTACTTTAAATAGGTCTAATATCAAAGTTACAACCATTATTTCGCAAGTAAATCGCTTTTGAATATTGCTAAGTTTACACTTGTTTTTGCTCGTGATTGCATGGCGAGTAGGAAGTCGATGTTCAGATTGAAATTTGGTCTTCTAAAGCCCGTAATGAAAAACTAAAGGTGGTGGTGGTCAGTCGTCTATTCCAAGATATATGCAATCATAACTCATCTGGTGTCAACAATGTCTTAGTGACACAGACTCCTGTCTTCCACTAGCGCTATCATCATCAACCTAGCGTGTCTCCCGGTTGTTCGTCCCGCCTAGCGCGGGAGAACCCAGGGTCCGCTTTCCTGCTTAGTCTTCTCCACTAGCGCTATAATCCAGAGAAACTGAAGAAGAAACTATTATATCTTATTACTCGGTGTTTCTAAAACAACATTTTGAAACAAACATAATTTGTCTCAAACTGATAAAACCGCCATATGTAATAGAAAGAGACACAGAGAGAAAGAGAGACGACCTTTAGGTCGTTTAGAAAGAAAAAGAAAGAAAAACTGTTTATTCTCGCGAAAATGACGCACATAACATTAAAAGCAAAAATAAAAATTGGACATAAAAGCAAAGTAGTAACAAGTCAACAACAACAAGTCTTGAGGTAACGTATTTTCCTTACGTAACGATTTATGCCAGTTAACTCCTACCGAAAAAGGCGTTAAAGAACTTCTTTCCAAAAAAATAAACAGTCGAAAAACACGTTTACAAATCCAATTCCCCCAACAACACTTAACTTTGTTTTCAAAACGAATTACAATGCAGAACAGTTAACTAAGAGGTAACAAATCATGCCAGTCGTTAAGACAAACCTGTGGAGCTGGTGGCGGTGGGAACTGCACTAGAGAGCGAACTGGCAAATGAGGGTATGACGTCAAAGATGTGTGGCGAGTACTGGTGTGGAGGGAGTGGTATGGTGCCAGTGATAGCGGGGAATAGAAGCGTTGTTAGAGACGATCATTATATGAATATAAATAAATAATAAATATTGGTTTGCTTAGCTTTAAGTCTTCCATAGACCGTAAATAAATAAATATGTGGTATTGCGAATGAATGTGGAAACATCTGGCATCTGGTATCTGGCGAAAGGGTTTCTCGTAATCCCCTTTCAGACTACTTGCGTTTAAGTCTTAATTCTTGCTATTTTACTATCAGTTATAATAGTGCGAAGGGGGGAAGCTTAAGAGCACTAGGTAAAGTTTATTTGATACTGCTATTTGACACTATGCCATTATTTCGCAGTGGGCGGAGCTAACAGGGATACCTACAGAATGGAAACAATGACGTGACATATTGACTTATCAACAACCAATCATACCTAACAACTTACGAATTAATTTGCGTTATAGAAACCGGGAGAACGTTATATTTGAATTGTCTGGGCATAAGATAATTATCTTTTAAATTATAATTCCTAATAGGTATTAGAAGTATGGTAGAAACTAGTAATACATATATTATATTCAGTGAAATTGAAATTTTGAAAAAAAAGGATATAATGCCATTTTTCGTAATCTTTACGCAGATTTTCATCGCTAACACTGCGACCACACAAATGTTTGTTGCATCGAACGTTTATTAGCGATCGTAAACCCATTTCAAGAATATTGCACGAGAGACCTTCGAGTGTTATCTGTTCAACATTATGTTATGTTCAACATCATGCTGTGTTCAACATAAACGTATTAGTGAGAAGCGATTTGATTGTATGTGTGTTCTGTATGTTGTTGATTTGTAGACTTTGTTGATTTCGGGTTTGACGAAGTTGCGAGCAAAAACTAGTTATATATAAACAAGCTTCTGCCCGCGACTTCGTCCTCATAAATAATGATTAACGCGGACGCAGATGAAATCGCGGAATAAGTAAGCCCCGAATGGATAGGCAGAGATGTAACCACTTTTTCCAGTTTTGTTTAAGTCCCATGTAATAAGGGGCCCTATTGCCTTTGTCCAGCCAGACTCCGAGGCTGCTACTGAGATATTCCTGATGGAAAATCCTAATAACACTTTGCCCGACCTAGGATTCAAACCCAAGACCACACGCTCAGCAGTCGCGCTTTGCGACCACTAGACCAACGAGGCAGCTTTTCTTTTTTGTTACTAAAAAAAAGGACTGCAGAAGATTTATGTGTCTAAAGTCTAGCTCTGTCGGAATCTAATCTTAGTTGATCTTCTAAGAACTGTTGAAAAATCTCATGGATGACCGCAGTAAACCGACGCTATATCCGCTGAGTGAAATAAATCTCAATTCATAATATTATGAAAAGTTATTCTTTGGTGTAAAAAGTATTATTGATGACCCGTGTGTGCAAACCACTTTGTATTCAAAACAAACATGAGCAAAAGTTAGGTACCGTTTCGTTTTATAGTGGCTTGCTTTTGACACTGTATGTTTAGTCGTGGAATTGAATCACTCAAGGCCCGGCTGTCATTCCGGTATGACAAACCAATAGATAATCAATTGTGTCTCATTGTCTCATGTCACGTGGGGCTTTGAAGAATTAAAATATTGAGCACGGTAATTTATTTCTATATGGACAAATTTTTCAATAGTCAGATAACTAGACAAATAGAGTGAAATATAAATAAAAAAATATTAATACACAAATTATTACACAGACACCTTTTTCATGCATTATATAATAATAAAAATAACTATAGATACTATACTTATACATATACAAAAATATTAATAACTAGGCCTCTTCCTCTCTCCTAAATGTTTGCTGTGCCCGACAGGGTCCATATTGATATTTTACTTTATTATAAATGTATGTAATAGGTTTATTTGGAAAGCAATAAAAATTTGAGTATTGAGTAACTTTTATCCAATGAATAAATATGGCAGTTTGACATATTCTCTATACAAAAGCTGTCGAACCGCCATATTTATCTCTTCGTTAAGAGTTAAGTACCTATGTGACGATTGAAAAATTAGCCCTAAGAAGATGGCGTTTTTCCACTAACTACACTATTAAGCCTGATTTAGACGATGGGAGTAGGTAATATCGTGCGATTAGTCGTACATTGCGGAACCGCGTGGCTGTCGTGATAAGTGACCTAGGTATACGCTCTATTTTAAGTGTTTTAGTAGAGTGCACGCGCTTTTGTTGTGAACCATATTATAGATTTTAACTAAAAACACTAATTCTTCCATAACCTATCTATGAGGGATGTCTTCATCGGTTAGACGTTTACCGATTCATTGAATCAGTAACGTCGCGTTAATTACGTAAATTGGAAATACAACTAGATTAAACATGTCTCATATCATTATAAATATCCTCATTAATAACTCGCGACAAAAAATGTTTAGTTGAATAATATTAAATTCTTTCTGCGTTTAAAACATTATTAATAAGATAATAAAATAAAGTAAATATCAAAACAATGCTATCTCATTTAATTTGTCTAGCGAGACACAGAATATTATTATATAAAAGCGTTAGAATTGTATCACCTTGAGTGTCAAACGGCAGCGAATAGTATAATATCTATTAATACTACAAATACTACTGTTCATTATTTTGATCAATGATACACGCATCGCTAAATGTGAACAGCGAGTAGGGCTTTCGATATTAAAATAACAAAAGTATGCAATCAATTATTAAATGATATTCTGAAATGTTAGTTAGTGTTTCTAGCCGACTATATTGAGAAGAAATACAGAATAAAACTCAGAGGTCAAAATCTCTGGGACTTAAACATAACTGGCGTTTGGGTGTACTGATAGGTCACCTCTGCCTAACCCTTCGGGCAATACAGGCGTGATGTCATGTTATGTTATGTCCTTCGGTAAATTCCTAGCATATCCCTATAAACGTGGAATCACAGTTCTCCTCAACCTCACTTCATCTCCAGGGAAGGTTTTTACAGATTAGCAGTGCAAAGGCAGCCCTATTATCGAAATGGCCACTAGTGTTCGTATTAATCCGGCGCGGATCTGTTTACTTGTGAGTCAATGTTGGCGGCAGACGGAGCGCGCATCAGGAAGTCGTAACATAAGTGCTGGGAGATAACGGCACGTGGTGAGGTGGAATGGAGGACTAAACGTGAAGGAAAATGGTTTTTTTTTAGGACTGATTTATCTGTTAAAACGGATCAGGTACCATTCCCTCCGATTGTCGAAGTAATTGTAATGATTTTGCATGTAAATTGAACTGTTAATGCTAAATTGTAATGTAATACAATTAGCATTATAGGTGTTGTTTTGTTTTTTACTAAAATTATAAAAAAGAAAACTTTTATTTCGGACAAGTAACATTCATAGTGGGTTAGTAAACTAAAATCTTATGACTATGTTAGTAAAGCTTAGCTATTTTGTGACAAGATTATTCAGAGAGATACATCTCTTAATAATGCTATCCATTAGCGAAGAGTCCTATCTCCCAGCTATGATTTTCAGGATGGAGTTGGGGCTCGCCCGCACTCTGCAGAGCAATGAAGCAGATTTCTGTCTAGCGATTATAGTGTTGTTTTTTAATTTATAAGTTTAGAACATATAAATTGCGCGACTGCTGTGCATGAGGTCTTGGGTTCGATTCCCAGGTCGGGCAAAGTGTTATTGGGTTTTTCCATCAGGAATTTTTCAGTAGCAGCCTCGGAGTCTGGATTTGTGCCCGGTTGATGGCAATAGGCTCGCCCCCTATTACATGGGACTAAAAACATAACTGGCGAAGTGTGGGTGTACTAATGGGTACACCTCTGCCTAACCCTTCGGGGATTACAGGCGTGATGTTATGTAACATATAAATTAAAAATAACACTATAATTTTCAGCACCCTATAACCAAATCCCTCTATAACCCCCGTACTGTTGGATACACAATGTTTCGCGTGCGTTACATTACATTGCCATAAACTGTAATATTTCATACCAAAAATAAAAGTCATTTACCAGTAATAATATTTGCTCAATGTCGCTTAGCTTGACGGTCAGGTTGTAGTTAACGGGTATTTGCTGTGTATTTTTTTACAAGTATTATTTCAAAGTAGAAGTTGGTATCAAACACAGTCATTTTCGCATTTAGAATGTCCAGTAAGGGTTCACAGCTTGGTATACAGCAGTGGTTATGTACTGAGTCACGGTGCCAAGAGTAACGTTGTGATGTTATGAGCTCATAGAAGCGATGGCCCATCTTGATCCAATCCCTTACCGCGCCCACCAGACATGACGAAGCCATTCGTTCACTAAATAGAACAGAACTTGAATCGATTTAAACCAGGGTTTCTCAACCTTTTATGCGTCGAGCCTCCCTAGATTAGGTATAAATAAAAATTACTAAACGTTGTGAAACAATAACCGACGAACTCAATAAATATGATACAATGACGTTATTTTATTTGAATGCAGCTTTAGCATGTTGAGGTTCAGTAGTATTGTATAATTATGGGAGTCTTTTCTTAATTATTATAATATAAAAAAATAAAATGTACTAAAATAATTAAGAAAAGACTGTAGAATTGTTAATACACAAAAATATCTTTTGCAAATGTAAACGCATCTCCCTCCTTGCCGTTTCTCTATGCCCAGCTAGGGTGGCGCGCCTCACTGGTTGGGAAGTCCTGATTTAGACAGTACACGAGTAAATCATGTAAATAACAAAAAGTTTATATTTATTTTAGAATGGTTTATAAAAACTAAAATCGGATAATTGGCGAGCGCTCGGTGTAAACTGTTGTAACTGTACCTAATAGAATGTGTTGTGTACATTGTGTGTTTGTGTTATCGATGAAGTCAATGATATTGTGGTTTTATTTATGTTAGTTTCTGAGAGAATTTGTTTGAGAATCGTTTGATATAGGCGTGGGCTCATAGTTGTTAGGAGAAATCTTTATTTAGTACAACAAAACATAGTACAAAGTTTTAAAATAACCTTAAACATTAAGTATATTCTGTAAAATTCCTTGAGCCCCACACTAGAACTGCATGCATATGAAAAAAAAATACTTTTTATGTTAGCAAATAAATTATCTTGCTTTTCAGGTGATAACTTCAAATCAAATTTTATATCTATCTATTTATATTCTGGATATATTGTTTACGCAATAAAAGAAAAATATAATGATGGCTTATTCCACATCGGTCGTAAAAGTCGCCTATGAAATAACTATTTTGCGGTCAATTTTACGGGTTCACATATAAAAACGATTTAACCTTGAACAAATCAGCGTTCAGAACACCAGATTGTGTAACTTCCGCGTACATCTAACTATAGTAAGTAGTTTCTATTAATATCGTTCAGAAATACGAGAAAAACCAGTACATTAGATGAGTATTATTATCTTGAACTTCTAAAAATCAAGTGAGAAAAAATAATTGAAAGGCGATGGTCTTTGATCTCGACCTGAATCACTTTAGCTTGAAGCATCCTACACAGAAACGTTTCGGGTGTAAAACGATGTATCTGCGATGTAGATGTATCATTTTACGTGTGACTCGTCTCATTTGTAACCATGTATTCGCGGTTCTGTGACGTCACTGAGAATAGCTTGGAAAGCTCTGATTTATTCTATGAAGATAAATTACGAAAATATGACTTTTTAGGAGTTTTAAGCGTCGGATCTAATAGTTTCAACCATTGGCGATGATACGGTTTGCGCATTGACTGAGTGACTGTCTGCTGTGCTGCGTGTCGCGGGTTCGATTCTCATACGTAACAAAATAATATTAATTGTTTATTTTCTTGCCATAATATTATAAAATACAGAGTTATCAGGGAGGTAAAGATATTCAAAATCGTGGGAAACTGGACTAGACTAGGCTTTAGGACACCAGGATCATCGCCATTATTTGTATGGTATACATGTAGTTGTTCCAGTTCTGGTTGCTTATGTAAGTAGGTATATGGCATTTGTTGACAACTTCCTCGTTAAAAAAAAAAGCAAAATGTTCTTAAGTCAAGAGGTTTTATCTTATTATCTTTTATGATCTAATTTAAAAGTACTACTTACCCAATAAAAATAAACTACTTGTATTAACTATTATTGTATATTGTATTAAATATTTGTGAAACGTTTTCACTTGTCTGGTTTAAGCTGAAGACAGTGAGATATCTGGACAAGCTCTGAGATCGCCTGACGCCATTACGCTTGATAACTGCGATGTGTAACTCTTATTGAAGGATTCACAAATAAATATTGTGTGTTACTGTTACAGCTAACAAGCGTTTTCAAGATTGTGAATGTTTGCAGACGTTGTTATGCCATGTGTTAGATCAACCATCTGATTGTGGAATGAAAATTAACTTTAAATATGATAAAAACTCAAAGTAGCAATTACACTTGTAAAATAGTTTCAGAAATCATATTAGCTCAAAGTCGTTATATTTTCGTGAAATAGTCTTATTTGATATTGGTGCCGATTCCCTTGTTCACAAACTAGACTAAATTTAGAGAATTGACATCTCTTGCTAACATACAGCGAAAGGAAAGGACGGTGACATTAAAGAACTAAGTTAGCGATGTCAAATTAGTTTTGCCTTGAACTTTTCCGTATTTTTAATCCGATGATTGATGTGTCAGATTGACTAAATTTGGCAGCTCTTATTTACATTAGTCTCTTTCTTGTTTTATTGGACAGAAAAAGATGGAAATAGTCTAATTTAAGTTTAGTTTGTGACTGAGGGAATCAGAGCACCAATGTCAAATATGTAGTGCAGTAATATGTAGTACATGTGAAAGTGTGTTTGTTTGTTTATCCTTCTTTCACGTCGTAACGGATCGATATGTTTTGACCGGGCAAAGCCGCGGGTATTAAATAATTAATAGAATAGAAAAAGAACTTTGCTAAGATTAGAAACGGATAAATTATTTAATCTAAAATGAATCAATTAGTTTAAGCCGATGCAACCAAATAAATCTGCTCTCTACTGGGTATTCTCACATCTGTCTTGCTTGCTATGTTGTGGTAATTACAAGTAAGAAGTCTGTGTTTACACCTAACGATTTATTACATGTACCTAGATTAAAAGAACACATTATTATTGGAGCAATCTATGAAGATTAAAGAGCAGCAAAGAAGTGTTTATCAACGAAGGCAATTTATTATGAGCGTTCATCATAATAATAATCAAAATTTTGTTGTATTTAAATTTTAAGCACATCTTTTTATGATAAGCTTCTGGCTGTACTTTTTGAACTCAATTCTTATTTTAGGCACTCACTATGCGCGCGTATATTTGTAGTGTCCCTTTGGTTTAAGTGACTGTTTCTCATACATGAGGTTGCGGGTTGAATTCCGGGCAAATACTAATGTGACTGAATTTGGGTCACGCAGGCCAATCTTAATGGACATTCCCTGAAAAATTCCTTCATTTGCAGAATATATTATAGTGCACAGGTGTGTGCACATACAGGTGCACTTTCTCTTCCCCCACTACGAGGCTAGAAAGGAGGGCAATGCGACACGACTTGAGAGAGGTATAGAGGTGACATACTACCAACTTCCAAACTCCGGGTTGCAACTGAGAAATTCCATATGGAAAAAGGATGCCTGGCTTGGGAATTCAACCTGGAATGCCATTCTCAACAGTCGCGCTTTCTACCACGATACCAACGAAGCAGTAGCCTTGTTCTAATTGTTCCTTTTGACGTCACAACGATATGCATAGCCTCATGTTAAATATAGCCCGATACGGCTATATGCGGCTATTTATTGTTGAACGTTGTCTGCTCCTGTAAATAATTGCCTTGTGTTCTGTAGTTGTAATAACAGGATATAACATTATTATAGTTTGGTGCATGTGCGTAGATTAATGAAAATGTCGGTGGTGATGGATATTTTTGTTGGCACGTGCCGAAACGGCTATTGTTTATCGATTACATCCATCGATCATATCAGTAGGCCAAGCACAAGCGTGTATTCTCTTCGAGTCGATTTTCGGGTATGTATGAGGCAGGTACGACGATCCATAACATAACATAAAACATAACATCTCGCCTGAAATGAAGGGTTAGGCAGAGGTGCACTTATTAGTACACCCACATTTCGCCAGTTATGTTCAAGTCCCATAATGGAAAAACCAATAACATTTTGCCCGACCTGAAAACTGAACCCAAGACCTCATCCTTGATGGTTGCGAGACGTCTTAACAGGATACCGTGGCCCCGGAACGAAAAGGGCAACAGAAGGAACAGGGTGGTTTTTTAGTCAGTAAAAGTGACAGTCCTTTCCTTGACAGACCTTGTCCTCTCCCGTGACCTAAGGCTGGCTATGACCTTGGCCGGAGAGCAAGCATTGCTAGCCAACGTGGCGATGCCGCTAGTCTTAAGTCTTAAGGGTACATTTCCAGTTGACATAGAGATGCGGAAGTATTTTTGTATGCGATTAAGTTTTACTTACTTTTTATGAACTATGATTGTTTTTATTACCGGTACCTATTTCATTTAAGTAGGTACTGTTTGTCAACACCAGTAAAAACAACCAAAAAATATATATCTTTTAAACGACCCATCCTTCTGCCAAGGTTGATGAAATATTTACACGACTGCCCCAAAAAAAGAAGTGTTATGTGTTCAGGGTTAATGTATGTATGTGAGATTCTTTATTCCACCATAACTTTTAAACGCCTGAACCGATTTAGATGTATGGGGTATCGATACAATCCTTGCATCGTTCCGAGTAATATAGGCTAGTTAAAAATAAAAAGATCCTCTGTATAAAAAGATCCTCTGTGGTCACTTTAAAACGTAAATTAATACCAGCCTTAATTATTTTTTTTAATGAATCTGGTCGTGTTTATGTTTATCGTCTAGAATTTAACAAGTAGATTTAAAAAATATATAACACTGTAAATAAAAAATGTCGTAAAAAGAACTGACGAGTAAACAAAGTACAAATATGTGCAATTTTTGCATTCGTGTTTTTGAATTTTTTAAATTATAGTAACTTGTTTGCATATCTATAGCTTTACAAGCATGTTGAACGATAGGCATGCAAGTTATTTCATCAGCTGAACATTTTATATCCCTAATGACATCACTGAAATTAAAAAAGTTTTATGAGGTCGTACCAGCCATAAATTAACGACAAGCTTGCGAAGCTCTAAAACTAAACTCTTGCGCATAAAATGGCGGAAGTGACGAAATACCACGCTATGACGTCAGGTCCTGTCGTCGGGATTCGTAACATGTTACACAAAAGATAATTAATTGGTATTCGCTTGTAATTAAGTGTTGAGAATTGTAACAGGGAAAGGGTGGGTCGATAGTTGACAGTTCCAGTACGTTGTCACTTACTTAGTGTTATTTGAATCGACTGTTCAGCACAAAATGTTGGTTATTCCATTTCTTTGCTTGACGCAAGCATTTTCCAAGATGTAAGACATTACAATTAGCTAATCCAGGGGTTCCTAATATTTTTTAAATACTGTGTTTCCTATAACGTATTTTTTTTTGGAACGCCTTTCTGTAACTAGGTATTGGTGTATAGCGCTAAAGAAAAAAAAACGATTATAATCGACGCCTTCAGGATAGCTCCACGACTCGCGACTCACCGTTTGAAACCTAAACTTGTCTATTCTGGTAAATCTCTCTCGATGAATTTAGGTGAAATGAGCTTGAAGTGAACTGTCATTCCACCGTTGCTAGAAATATTATACGGCGCACCTCAAGCTCACTTCAACTTCAACATCGTGGGAGATTTTTGCTGAAATGTAGTGCCTTCACTCAGCATCTTCTACCTATTTTAAGCCTTGAAAGTAAAAAAATGAGATTCTATATCACTATTATTTATTTACTTTCAAGGCTGTTTTTCTGGGCGGCACATTTGGACTAAACATTTTGGACAAGATTCCTTTTCTAGTTCTTATCATTAAGAAATCAGTCAGGTCTTTTCCGCCTTTTCCATTGTACCTAATAGCAAAGGGTAATTCAGCATCGGGTATCTAAATAATGATGTAAAGCATTTTACGATGTGGTTTCAGGATTTCATTACTGAAACTATCCGCCGTCGCGAATCATGCGCATGATTGTAATTACGTCACATGACGTCACGTGTAACCGCGCTTTACGAGCACAGCCGGTGCTCGGTTTATAGCCGCCGTGAACATAGAACAAAGCTGAGCAATGCCAAGTATTATTTATGCTCGTGCTGAGCACTTTGTTTAAAACGGTTTGTTAGATATTTTAAATACCTATGCAAAAATGTGAATGTTTTTTTTTTGTTAAATCTCGTACTTATTTTACTATTTAGTACCCGCGGTGTTACCTGCCTACATGGGAGAATGTTTCATGTAAATCTAGATCAAAGTCTAGCAGTGTCTACTAATAAATGTCCTTTAACCCCGTGCAGCCGTTATACAGTGATTAAATTATAAACATTAAAAATCACGTAGACTGTCGTAGACGAAGTCGCGGGCAAAAGCTAGTATAATACATGCAATAGTAGAAATTGTGTACCGATGTTGCCAGATATTTTGTCGGGCCAATCGGGTTTTTTGAAACCCTTTAAGTAAAAAAATCGGGATTCATTTTATGAAAGCGGCACATAAATCATTTTTATATTTTTGTGCATTCAACTGCTTTTGAAGATTTATTACTTTCTTTTAAAAAGTTAGAAATCTCAGCTTATGAAAATTTATAATTACTACTGCACCGTCGAAAAACCACAAAAAGCGGGTCAGCGTTTGACCCTCGAGGTACATTTAATTTCAAGTTAAAAATCGGGACGTCTGGCTACGCTGGTAAAGTCAGTCAAATCCTAATTATTGAGCACAATACCAAAATAAACTCTTAGCTATCTCCTAAAATGCTGAGAAGACGTGCATTGTTTTATTTATTTAAATGATATCTAAAATTACCAGTTTATTCTCTAAAAACAATATTTCTAAATATTGGGAGTGGGGGGCAATATTTAAAATTCGATATCATTTGCGTCATTGTTTGCGCTCCCTCTCAAGACAAAGTAGAAAAGTTTTATGCCTCCTAATTTATACTCCACGGCCATGCAAAATATTCCATCGGGATTTTCCTTCTTCTATTTTCATTTTATGTTCAATAAAACTATCATAATGCAATAAAATCGCGAGTAACTCCCTAAATTGTTTACGGAAAGAAGTTCAAGAAACGTAATGACTTTGTGCGGTTTTCCATTGACTACTATCATCGGCACAGGTGGCACTGCCATTTGTTTATATGTACATATGTACCTATATTTGTGTGTATGTTCGTAAACGCATCCAGAATGGAGGAGAAATTCTTAGATTGGGCAAAGATTTAAGAAAAAAGAAATTAAAAGTGCTCATTTTGATTTTAACTTCTGTAACTATTTCTTACGTAGAAAAACATAAAAAAAATAACAGACATACAATACCCTCTCACCTAAACGCATACCGCCATTGTGTCGGCGTCGTTGAGACCGACTCAGAAAGGTGTAAAAAAAGTATATCAAAGATTGGAATCTTCTTCTTTTGTATTTCGAGATTGCAGACAATCCTTTTTTTTCTGTAATTTTTGGGCCCAGTAAGTGAAGTTATAAGTTTGGAGTTATTTGTGCATAATTGTGTTGGTTGTGTTAAAGATGGTGGATTGGGAGAAGCCTTTGGCCAGCAGTGAAACATTACAGGTTAATAACAAAAATTTCCTTTTTAAACACTACACTATAGGGTTCCCCGTAACATCACAAAAGCCACGTTGTATCCAGCCAAATTTTACGATGTTTATCTCCAGCAAAAGCTCTTGACATTGACCTCCAAATTGCCCCTCGCCTAACCCACAGACCACTGGTTTCCATGTTTACCTCCGCAGTACATGCACGCTGTCACGTACGCCGGCTACTGATTCAGAAGCTTTTAAGACTATATTGAAAGTTTACATAAAAGTTGAGCGATTGGTGCGCAGTGTCAGGAGTGATGCGGTGTTGTGTATGTCTGTATGTCTGATGGTAGTCGCCATCTTGATTGATTCGTGATCGGCATTTTTATATCCAGTGTTTCTTGGGGCACTATTTTCTTAGAATAACTAGGTCGTAAGTGTCATGAATGATGAAGTCTAAAAGCAAAATAATGACTAAAAGCGTATGGATTTATTTTTAAAGGTTCTTTTAAAAGAATTGGTTTTTAATCCTGTAATAATGTATTACCATATAGTTAATTCGGTCATCAACATACAGGTACTTTTATAGCTATAACATTGACAATTTAATGCGAATACGTCCCATAGAGGTACGCTCAACATATTAATAATATTTACGAATTAACAGTATTTATAAATTATATTTGAGTAGGTACATAAAAAAGAACTTCACTTTTATAAAAAAATAATAGCATAATTAAATTTGAAAATGAAATGAATAGACAGGTAAAAAAAAAATCGAATGACGTCCAAAAAATAACTAATTCATCGTTAAATCAAATGGAACCTAATTCAATTGCATAAGGCACTAAAATATAATTGTACTACCCACCCATAGGTCATTTATAATACCTTATTAATACTAAAATATGTGGCTGGAATGTTTTGTTCCCATGTCGTCGAATATTTTGTAGTTGCCTCACCACTCGATAGATGGCGTTGTATCGGTTGAGGGGTTTTCTGAATCGCGCTATGGTTTCGTTCACAACTGCGCCTTATAAAGATCGAGGGTAACAATAACCTGTACCTATGCCACTGCGTGTGTGCCAAGGCATCATTACCTTGCCGCCGCGCAAACGCTGACGCCGTGTACGTCTATTTTTGTAAGGTTGTAGTTTTTAAAACTTACAATCTTTTTAATAATTAGTACCTATGCCCAGGCATTACTGGGTATCCTTATGGGGACCTAAAAAACGCAACAGCTGATGCATGATGACAGCCGCGGTTCGGCAAAAAGTAAATAAAAGAAGCAGACATTGGATTACATTGCATTTAATATAGGATGCAATAGCTTTTCCTACTTAAATGAACTTGGATAACATGAAGCTTTCCGATTGGCTACAATTTTTAATCAATTCAGCTCGTAAATGATTTAAGAAATTAATGCCTACTTATTGTACATAAAACCACAACTGCGGAAACTTCCACACGGCGACAAAAAAACAAACAAATGAATACCGATATATCTCCGGTTATGACAAGGAGATATTAGTCGTGTGTCGTAGAAAAATTCACTTGTCGTTTATAATTCTGTGGACGGCTTAGAGGACAGTGGCTAATGGTCTGTTTATGGGGCCACTTCAGCTGCTGGCATGCGAGGAATGGGGTCAGGGGGAGGATCAGGAAGTTAAAAGTAGGTGAGAATGAGAATGGAGAATGTACTGTTGTTTTTATAATACAGTAGATTTGTTGGCTCGTCGTTTAAAAAGTTTAGGCACTTTTTTAACATGGGTTAAGTCATCATATTATAGGTAGGTTGGTGCCAACTATATTATTATTATACGTGACTCACGACTCATAAAATTCAAGCAAAATGCCAGGATGTGTTGTCCTCCAACTGGTGTACAGAACATATCAGAAATCCAAATTCAAAGTATGCCAACGAGCGCCTGAGCGCAGCAAACTAGATGTTAAATTGACAGACCACATCAAAAACACCACCTTGCGCTCCAGATGCTACAAGACTGTAGGTGGACTGGGCGGGTCATGTCTGCCTGATACCGGCGAAGGGTTGGGCCCGCATATCATAAGATTACAGTCCAAAAACTGTTAGTCAGGGTCGCGGCAGACCGAGAAGAAACTGAAGACTGGCTGACGTCCTCAAGAATTAGCACCTACCATGTTATCTCTTCACTACCTTTGGTTAACTGTTAGAGAATACCTAAGGCATTAAGTCCGCCTTTTGTTGCATAAACTTTAAATAAATAAATAAACATCGAGGAAAGTGGAAGTAATAGGGAGGCATTTGCCCAGGAGTGGGACAGTAATGGCTACAAATAATAGTTTAATTAATAATAAATCACTCATTCACACTGTGTCTTGGCAATTCTTTATGGCATTTTCTTTCGTTAGCATCTCGCGATGTTTCCCTCGTCAGCTTCCAGTTAGATTCTTTATTTTTTGCTAAATATCGAGAGGGGAACATCCTATTAATGTGAGATATACACTGTCATAAGCTCATCACCGGAACGGATGACCAGTTGCCACTTTAAATCCTGATTTTCATTAAATTACCACGTTTATGTTCGCGCTGTTGTAAAAAATGTATCCGATCTATAAATAGACCGCAGTCATTGGACGGTGACTACCTATACCAATTGGTTTATATCAATGTAAAATTAGTTAAAGTATTTTCCTCCTTAGATTTTATATTTCCACGCGAATGTTTTCTTTAATTGCATTATGAATGACATAATTAAATAATAATTACGTAGTATAAACACAGACGTTTTCCGTTCGTCTGTAGGTACGCTTAGATCTTACAAACTACTCAACGGATTTTAATGCGATTTTCATTAATAAATAGAGTTATTTAAGAGGTAGGTTTATGTATCTACATTTGCACCCGTGCGAAGCCGGGGCGTGTCTCTAGTGTAATATAATTATTATATGAAATCTTAGGTCCATTGAAATTTTTGTGGATACTGTTTTATTCTTGCAGTTTCTTTGTTCTTACATAATTAAAATATGCAACAACAATTTCAATTGAAACACACATTATATAATTAACACAAAAATAATAATGTTTAGTTATAACATTCACAATTTGTTTATTTATTCGACGGAAATAAACATAAATCTCGAAACGTAACATCAAACATTGTGAAACCTTGGATCGTTTTGTTAAAATAAATAAGAACTAACGTATACAAGGTGTATGGACTGAAATAAGGCGTAGTACACACTGGGCGGGCGACGTGACATGTTATTAACTCACTGAATCATAGTCTTGTGTCCAGTAGCCCTTATGGTGTTGGGCTCCGACAGTAGCGGATTGATAACGCTTTAAAAATCTCATTTTTTGGTTGGGGAAATAATTATGGGTTCGCGTCATGCTATAACAGTCCCCAAGATAGCAATTTTATTTAAATTATTATTCATATTGTTAGGATAATTAGGGATCGTTCACTGCATTTAGTGACGTCATCACACGATCACTATAAAAGCGAGGTTAGCCCGCCGTAGAAGCCATTTGTTGGTTGGTTTTCGTACGGAAAGGTTATCGTGAGGTGTCGGCGCTATTTGCAGTGAGTCCGTTTCATAGTGTCTAAGTACCTATTTGTGATTTATTGTTTTGTGTAATTAACGGCTGTTTGCTAATTACGATTATTGAGATATCGTTATTTTGTTATTTTTAAAATACATTAGAATTAAAGACATAAGAATAAATTATTGTATTTTGTGTTGCTATTTGTTTTTTTTTAATAAAATCCGGCTTCTGATCCTAAAAATATAATTAATCTACAATCACACATGTAATACAAAACATATGAACATACGTCTGATTGAGGTATAGATGTCAAATAAGAATAATTAATTATTCTTATTTTATTATTATTAAAAAGCATGAACATTTTATGTAAAATCTTTATTTAAATTAAGATTAATATTAAGATACTGAAGAGTTTATTACTTATTTTTTGTTTTAATATTTTCTTTAAATCGTCCGAATTACTAGTCCTAGGTTCTAAATCTTCTTTCGTCTATATGGGTAATATTTTATTAACAAAAATAAATTAAAGATTCGTAAGAAAATCCATGCGGACACATTCGCGGCTAAAAGCTAAGATTTATATAATTACTATTTATTTTCTCTATTACCCATAAGAACTACAATAAACAGGCTACGATAAAAATATTATTAGCCAATCAACGGTTAGAGGCGCTCCGGTGTACATTCATGTATCGCCACTCGAGGTGATTATTTTTATAATATCGTACGTTAAACAGATATACTTAAGATTACTGTACCGACAGCTTGCTCCATTCAAAAATAAGTGAATAATATAATATTTCGGTCAATTTGTTATATGATAGAGAATTAGATAGGATAGATACACTTATATCTAGACTTGTGGTAAGGCAGCTCTCCGTAATATTACTAAACTAACTATACTCTGCTGTTTCATCCGCGTCCAGTTACGTCGTTTTTAAAGTTTTGAAATTACTGTTAGGTTATTTGGACTTCCTAGTAAGTGTGGGGCAAAAAATACGTTTTTGTTTGAACAAAGTGATTTTAATTTTGAAATACATTAATTTTTAATTAGTGCTGGTTATAGCGGCCATAGTAGTAGACACTCTGTAATAAAATCAAGTGTGTACCTATTATGATTCAAAAGGCACAACCCTGCGACGTATAGACCGGCAGACGGATAGACAACAGAGTCATAGTAACGCCTCGCTGACCTAGAGGCCCAACATGTCCATCATAAATGTTTGTTTTGACAGCTCAATGGTAATTGCTCGATCATCGTAAATTACTCTCAGGGCTTCAAGGTCATGGATTTATGTTTATCAGGGAAAGTATGATGGCTGGTTACGATTTTAGCATGCGCTAGAGCAGTGTTTAGTTGTTGTGTTTTAAATGATTTCATGTTTTGTCAAACGAAAATTGTATGTATGTTCAAGTCCATTTTGTTTTGTTTACTTCGCAGAAGCAATAAGTATGTATATTGTAACCAGGATTTTGTAAAAAAATATTTGAAGAGAGTGTCCGTTGGTGTATCTTGCTTGTTCTTTTCTATAGAGCCCTACATTTTGGAACTAGCTTCAACTTTCTGACTAACTGATTGCTTGACAATTCAAAGAGGCTGAAAATCCTTTAATTAAGATAATTGTTCATACTGTTATGATTTAAAATATTTAACGCTGATTAAAATTAAAACAACAATTAGTAAGGTAAAAGATGTCGTGATTGACCTCTCCACCAAAATTCACTACATTTTTATAGAATAGCTGTATACAGACATCAATTTGTTGAATCAAACAAACAAAGATCTTTCTAATCGAAAGTATAATACGCGCCACGAAAGATGAGACTTGCCAAGCGTCAGTATTGGGAATCTTGCGCAAGTATGGATGTACGAAATAGTCATCCATAATTTATGTTTCTATTCAGAGATATTTCGATGACATTTAGATTAAATTTTTAAACAATTTTATAATATTTATTAGGAAATAATGAAGTTTGTGTGGTGTGTCACGTATCATCTTCCATGGCACGTATTGTAAATAAAAACACATCAGTAATTGATCCATTAAAATATTTATTTCACAGAGTTAACATTCTCACATCAACTTATTTCTAAGAAAAGCAATAAATAAACAACTCGTATCTTTGTTGTAAGCTCGGAAATAACCTGAAACAAATCGTGTCACCGTCTTATTGGCCAGTTTGTTTCCTGTGTTTTTGTTCCATTTCTCTTGAAACTCGACCAGCCCTAAAGGGATTAATTAAAAGCGAGTGCAATCAGAAATAAATGAATGACTCACTAGTACTCTTACTTTGGTGTTGAACTTGACAAAGGAATTTCTTTTCTGGGTTATTGCATTTTATATATTGTTAATATACTGGGTAATTGAAAATTTACCCGAAACTGTTTTATTTTTCATGATTTCAAGGTTGGTCCCATAGTAAAAGTTGTTCATAATGATGAGTACCTTTATTAGTTTTCAGGTAAAAAACTTCTTCTTCGATCCAAAAAACTAATCCGATTGGCAGTTCCAGAGACAAGCACGTTTTTACAACAGAAAAATCTTTTCAGCTTTAGGTGCACCACTGCCTAACCCTTTGGGGATTACAAGCATGATGTTATGTTATGTGTGTTATGTAATATTACTATGGAGTATAGATAATAATCAATCTAATTAACTTTATAATCATTTTAATACAATATGCAATAATTAACCTAAACGTTATTGTAAAATATGTACAGTTTATAAAAAAGACAGAAAGGAGAAAGCTCATAGGGTATCAAAAAATAATCAATCTAATGCATTTGTAATATCAGCTTAAGAGAACTTTGCCAGAAACGACTCAAGGATACTGCCGGACAGTCTGCCGGCCGAATGAACGTTTTAATCTTTTTGACGTCACACCTAATACCTACCAACAAATTGTACAACTAAACATACATAAATTTGTCACTACTTAATATAAATAACGCCGCATGTCCTTCGTAACTCGTATATCAGTCAATGAGCGCGTTGTTTTATATTAGATCCGTCGTTTCCCTGAACTTGGCAAAATATTGCCAACTGCTGGACAAAACAGCCAATTTAAGAGGGCGTAGTAAGCAAAATTACCAATCTTTTTTTTTATTTTACATGAACAATTCTAGATTTCTAGGCTTAAAATACATATGTATGAAAACTACATTATATTTTCGAGGGTTCTCATTGATCAAAAACATAAAATAATAACATTTTTTCGATAGAATAACATCACGAAGCAGCCTTTAACTTTTTCATTTTTTCGATTTATACACGATATTATAATGACTAATATGACAAAAATTTGATAATTAGTTGTATTTAGTCATAAGTGAGGGTTTTGTCTAGGCATTTTTGGTAATTCCTTTTAGTTTTGGAGTTATTACGATAAAATACTTTTGGCACATACTACGTTTTAATTCCGCGAATCAAGTCATCTGTCGTCGCACTTTGACAGGGCCTCAAGCATATTTTTTGTTTCACACGTCAGTCGCTGCCGCTCTGTTGAGACGAGAGGACTACACTCAAATTTTTGGCTGCTTTATTAGTCGAAATAAATAGTAAAATAGAAAATAATAAGAAAGCATTGAAAAGACTTTCGAAACGAGAACTTAAAAATACAAATATAAATTGAAAAAACGGCTGATTGTCGGGGGTAATTTTGAGTGTAGGCCCCCCTACGCACTAGCGGTTAATCACTAAGGCGGCTAGCCGCTTTTTTATTATCGTACGCACGCCATAAAATTTCAACCGCAGCGGTGAATACGGGACCACGGCCCGCTTTGTTGCTGCCCGCCATCTAGTTTCTACGCACTGGCGGTTTATGGGCGGTTTAGTCAGCAGCGTTTCAAATAAAGGATGAATCTAGTTCTTTTTTTGTGGTTTTTGGTAATAACAATAGATAATACATGCTATAGTTTATGGACCAACACGCCTTTAAGCGATCCAAACGCTCTACGCAGTTTTATCGCGGTCGGCCGCCATGGCGGTCAACCGCTGTTCCAACCACGTCGGCGGCCAATTGCTAAAACGTAATAGGCCTTACTTGTACCGATAGCCGTTATCTGCGGCAGGTAACACGAATATTCAAAGTATCGCTATGATATTTTTACATTGCCTCGTTTATTCACTTAAGATCGAACTGAGGTAGTACTTAAAAAGCATTGTATTTTGTACAAAAATAATAAAGTCGTTGTGTTACATGAAAACCAAAATGACATAATAAAGGCACAAAAATATAGTGTATAGTATATGCAATATAAATACATGATTTTAGATGGTCTGTGTTTGTTATATATTTATATAGGGTAAATGAGTATACGAATTTAATTATCCCTTTTCCACTTCTACAATTTTTTTTTTTTTTTAATTCAAATAGGGGGGACCGTTCCAAATTATGGCTCGTCAGTGAAAGGAAGACTTCAGTCTCGGCACTAAGCAAAGACCAAGTCGCGAGGAGAAGTTAACATGAGGTCAATCTTTACGCTTGTAGACTGCTAAGATTAACAACTCTTTAATATCGAAATCGAGGCCATAGTTTAGTGCGGGCCAACGTACTCTGTTTTCCAATGAGTCTTACTTCGGATTTCACCCCAATTCATACTTACCAAGGAGTAAAGATCATAATTCCTTTTTTAATACGAGGCAATTTAAATGCGAAGGAATACCCTCACGAGATTATGAAACCTATAGTCATCTCTTACCAACGAGGTAGGCTAAGCAATCCTATTCATGCAATATAATGTGCTCGACCTTGCTGTGTAGCAAGGCCGGTGGTTTTGATTTTCTCCAAAGGTTGATCTAGGAAGATGAGCTTTTTGCAGATCTTTCTAGGGTATGGAGCTTTCTTCCACAGATCACTATAATTGACAACCTCAAACCAAATACGCCACGGCGATGTAGAGCCGTCGATGATGCCTTTGGGAGGTCTAATAAAAAAGGTTATTGAAAAGTTGCTTGGAATGTTTATTTTAATTAAACTATTACTAGCCATTACTTTTTTCGATCTGTAAAAACTTATTTTTTCGTTCTTGGCAACATTTTAATTTTTCATACAATATACGTCGTTCCAATATTTGTTAACATGAGAACACTATGTAACTTTAAATATATGTATTTGTACCGTCAATTCCTAATTTGTAATATAAAATTCTTTTGCGTGTTATGTAAGGTACAATGCATTCGAATGTAATTACGTATGATTGTATACAAATAAAAGAGTACGTACGGACGTATTTCTTACCCATTCTTCTCCATACAAAACTACATATGTGAAGTGAATACCCCTTAAAAAATCTAGTTGCCCTTTCCAGGCAACTAGATTTTTTAAGGGGTATTCACTTTTTTATGGATTCATGTTCAGTATCAATGGTATAGTCACTTACCTACTTGCTTCTATTTTGCTGCACTTATAGGTACCTACTGTGGATGCAGTAGTATTATCTGATTATTTTACGTATACTACAGAAGAAACGTGACGAGCGAGCTCGGCTAGGTTCACTTGTTTTGGTGCGCAATCGTGTTCGATGTGAGGGGAGGACAGGGGCGCGCGGGTGAATTTTAAAATTTTGCTGGCTTACTGCCCCCTCTTAAATTAACATGATTTAGAAGCGGAACTAGCAGTAATAGTGGAGAGATTTAGGTGTTCCAGATAGTATAGTTATCTATCTATGTATGCATATAAAATGCTTTGTCCTGAATGACTGACGGATCAACGCACAGCCTGAACCGCTGACCGGAGAGACCTGAAACTTGGAGAGTGTGTTTTTTGTATGACGTAAGAGGATGGAACTGCGGTCCAAATTTTGTATGAATAAATCAACTTTGTTGCGGATGAAGTCGCGGGCAAAAGCTAATATAATTTTGCTTTTATTTATTCCATGAACGAAAGAGTAATAGTATCACACATGCGTCGTACGTGTTAGGGGTTTCAAGCAGTCAATATATAATTTTCTTTGACTAAGAGTCAGTAATATACCATACAAACCAACATAGGAACTGAGCTTCAACTCACACACTGATCGACTCTCTTGGAATTCAAGAGTCTGTAAATTGTTTATTGAATATATAAGATTTGAGTTTGAAACCCACGCTCTTCATTGATTGGTCAACGGACCAATTAAAAAATAAAGGCCTTTATTATTATTATTAGCTTGTTAATGGCAAGTTTCCGTCAATTTCCCAGAAAAACGTTTGATCAAAAGAAATTGTACAGTAAATAATTTAAGCTGATTACCCACTCAACGTTGAAGGCGTGAATATAAAATTTTGAAAATCATGACGGTGTGCCTTAATATGTCACAGGTGATGTGTAGACCATGAATGACTCACTATATATAATAATGTGAAGTGTGAATCGTCTGAGCGGCGCGCGCGCACTTCGATCGCATTAATAATTATTTAAACTGATTTGCGTCACATACTACGCAGAATTTTTTTTTGACTATTTTATTTAGGTATTTTGGACACCGTTCATTATTTTGTATCTTTTCTTTATACACGGAAAAAGAAATATATTATTGTGAAATGTATTTATTTCTGTAATAAATATGTACAGCACATCAGAATATATCTACCTTTCTGTTGTAAAATAGCTCTAATACTGCAAACATAACAAAATTACTACAAAAAAAAATGTAGACATAGAAAAACTTAAAAAGAAATATCTTCATCTGAAAATAACGTGATTTTGCGCTTAACATCGTACTTTAAATCAGACCAAAATCTACCCATCATCATCATTTCAGCCAAAACTCGTCCGCTGCTGAACATAGGCCTCCCCAAAGAGAGCCACAATGTCAGGTCCTGCGCTGCCCGCATACAGCGGTTTTCCGCGACCTTTTTTGTTTCCGTCGTCCTTCCATCTCGTGACCTCGTGGGTTTTCTCAGACCTGATAGAATTGCCCCCTTATGAGAATCAGGGGGCAATTCTACTAACTAACTAAATATCGTTCAAAATCTACTCGCAATTCATCTTAGCGACAATCAATGCCAAAATCTAAGTAGGTAAAGTAGAAGGTATTTTTATCCGACTTCAAAAAGGAAGAGGTTATCATTGACAGTTAAAGACTGTTATTAAAATGCAAACGTTCATAAAAGTTACAAGAATTGCCCCCTGATCTACGCGACGTACTAGATTGAACTCGGAATGTTTACTTTTAACCGTCAATGCCAAGAATTCATCGTCATCTTACGAGTATGTGGAAATATTCCTCAGATGATATCATTGCTTTCTTGACTATAACTGACAGGTTGGAGGGTAACAGACACTGGTCGAGTGACGTCACCCTGTCGCGATACTCGTCAAGATACGTCATATTACAGTATTGTAATGAGATATGAAATTGAGAGCGTTGATGATTTTGTTTTGTGTTTGCTGCCAAGTGATGCCTTGTTTTTAATGTGTTTTTGAGTATTATACCTTTAATGTAATTGGATAGAGTTTCTTTTTATTATTTTCTGCCAGGAAATCAGCTATATTATCATATTTTTGTGATAAAACTCCCATTTACGAAGTGGTGATAAAAATTAGGCTGTTTTACTATAGGGCCTACTAAGCTAACTGATATTTCTTGCTCTAAACAAATGTTAACAATACAAATATACCTATTATAAATAAAAAAAACATTAAAAAAGCAATATCCTAACAATCACCAAAAAGAATACCTTTATTTGTTAATTAATTTACAATTATTATAATTTCATCAACATTATTCAGCAGTCTTTAATCTATAATCAACAGAGCAACCATAGTTTTAACGACACCTATAAAGAACCACGTTATAGTTCGGCACAGTTAAACTCAGAACCAGAGAACATGACGTAACAAGTTATTCCCATAATAATAAAGACATTATTCCCATTTCATACAACCTAATTAAAGCTAATTAAATATGTCACAGAATATGATCCGCCGTGACCAGTTCAAAGTGCTTTATTTATGGCTAAGTCAGATGAAAGGGAGCATCGACGTCAACACGCTACAAAAGCCAATTAGCCGACGAATATTATAAGTTTATATATTTAAATTGACTTTTTGGCGCCATTTTAAAGAGATATAAGTGTATTCTGAAAAAATGTTTACAATCTATGCTACGGAAGTTCCTGACAAGTGTTTTTTCAAAATGTTGACAGCACATGCATTTAGTGCGTTCAGTAATAATAATACTGGCCTATTATCGTACCACTCGAGAGCAAAGGTCTCTTGTTATACGAGAAGGCACGAGCGTTGATCACCACGCTTGCTTATGTCGGACTTTCTAAACTTATATTAATTGTAATATTAGGTTTCCACACACACAATAATATCATACACAAGTGGGCAGAAGCTAGTAATTAATAACAGGTATGATTATTATTACCTAAAAATGTTTTGCCACTATTTTCTCAAATCAAACCCCTATCCAATTTCCTTCCAAAATAATAATAACATAACATCACATAACATCACGCCTGTTGTCCCCGAAGGGTTAGGCAGAGGTGTACCCATTAGTACACCCACATTTCGCCAGTTATGTTTTTAGTCCCATGTAATAGGGGGCGAGCCTATTGCCATCAACCGGGCACAAATCCAGACTCCGAGGCTGCTACTGAGAAATTCCTGATGGAAAAACCCAATAACACTTTGCCCGACCTGGGAATCGAACCCAAGACCTCATGCACAGCAGTCGCGCTTGCGACCACTAGACCAACGAGGCAGTCCAAAATAATAATATAATTCTTTAATGACATAAACAACCGTTTGCAAAAAAAAGTGAAGCCCTGACTCCTGCGCGATGTATAGAACCTACCTGTGTTTCAGGAGCCAGTACCTTCTCTTAATTACATGATTTTTATAAAATAAGTAAAACGATTTAAATAAATAAAAAATAAAAATTAAAAAAAATGAAATAAAAAATAAAATTGAAATAATTTCGTCGTTATACGTGGAATAATTTTGTATGTGCATTTGGTGTGTGTGTTACTGTGAAGCTTTCAGTAACAAACAAAACTGTCTCCTGCTGATGCGAATATGATAACCGTTGACACATATACGACCAACATTTTATCTCGTATACGTACAACTGTTACAGCGTGTGTGCGAGAAAAAATATTTTCGGCCATCACACCTTACCGTGCCAACAATTTCTGGCAACCAATTGGTAGTGATGCTTGTAGCACGATCTCTTTGGTCATTGCGCTTAATAGCTCTGTGGAGTGCTGCAGGGTCAAAACAGAGTCCTCACCTGCGGGGTGCAGGGGCGCGGGGGTAGGAGGAGAACGGGGACCGCGAGAGGTGGGGGCGAGGGGCGCTCGTAGCGTGATACACAAGAGGCGAAATGTGCACTAGACAGTTCTTAAGATATGTGACGTCACAGTGGTTAACGGTGAACCATGTCAGCAGGCGAGGACATAGTTATCGCGGGAGCAAGATAGCATTTTGAACCACGATTTAGTTACTACACTCGAAATGTGAACAATCACAATAGTATTATAATCACACTAGTAATAAATCTAAATCGTCGTGGAAATTTTATCCCATTGTACCTTAGAGCACCCCTCTCTCTTTTATGAATTAGACCACAGAAATGTCGGGTGAATTTCAGAAAATCCGTTCTTAGCGGACGTCTACGAACAATTATAATTAATTACCTCCCATCTTTATGCAGTATTTTATGATGCACACTGCATAGGTATCTGTTTTTTTTATTTATTTTATTTTATTTATTTGGAACAACAAACAGATAAACAATATATGTAACGCAATGTATGTTTTAACTTCTTTTTTGTGAGTTAGCGGTCAATGGTGTGGGTTACATGTGTAGTAAAATAAATAAGGAATAGATTATGTATTTTAAGTATTGTGCTAATTTAAGCATTTTTAGTTAAGCTTGGCATGTAACTGTTTTTATCCCTAACAAATAAGATACATCAAGCGATTTTCGATATTTCGTGATGAGTGAGTGTAGGACCTTTCGCTTTTATATATGTAGATAGAAGATAGATAGGTATAATAATAATTTTATTATCATTTATTTACAAGTTTTGAATGTATTTAATTTATGACTAAAGCCGTGTAAACAATCTTGAATTAGTAACACGCTATTTAGTCTTTACTCATGTACTCGTATTTGGCTAATAACATGCAACTTTAATAACATGATGTTTACACGATGCAAGTAGGCGTGTATCACATGGTCTGATGATGTATATGATGATCACTCTGCACACGTAACAAGTTCGATGCGTCCGCGCATGCGCCAAGACGTAGGGCGCCTGATATATTGGGTAAACTGCCAACTATTATTATTTAATAATCAATAATAGACAAGCAGCTGTTCCGGCTTGCTATTGTACTATTAATAAATATTATGCGTAGTAGCGTAATAGGTAGGTATGGTAATTCATTTCCGTAATAGTTTCACATTTTATATTCTTATATTTTTTTCTTATAAAGATTATTTATTTGTTTTTTTTCTTGGCATCACAATGAATTGATTTCCATCTCTTAATGTTACTGAGAAATAATCTTATGACTGATGAACCGAAATTCAGCCATTTAAAGCTTGATTTATACTCTGTATGTGAGTATACATTGGATTGTAGGCTTTGGCGTAGCGCGTAGCACGTAGCACGTAGCGGCGTAGCAAAGGACCAAAAGCGCTCAATACTTTTTCATCCATTTTATTTTTTGGAAATATAATGTCCCTGTTTTGAAACAGGGTTAAAATAGCATCTTAACTCTATGTAGTATAAAAACAAAAGTCGCTTCCCGCCATCTGTACGTTTACATCCTTTAAACTACGCAACGGATTTGAATGCGGTTTTCATCAATGGATAAAGTGACTCGAAAGAAAGGTTGAAGTATGTATCTACATTGCACCCGTGCAAAGAAGGGGCGGGTCGGTAGTAAATATTAAAAAATAATATTCTTTAAATACTATAACTTACATAAGCTTTTCTATCCTAAGCAAAAAATAAAAGAAGTGTCATTTTTTTAAGGCTACATGAAGCTACATTCTGCCTGCCTAAACCCACACAATAGATAGGCATTATGCATTGTATAATACACTAAAAAAACAATAGACTAGACAAAGTTTACCGCGTGAGTCATGTTCCGTCGCCAATTTGAGTCACTCCTGAGTATTTATTACATTACGATCTATACGACTGCGCACAGACACTATTATGAGACAAAGAAATTATTGTAATATTTTTGTTCTGATCGTTAAATGTTTATAGTAAATGATTACTGAAGTTAAGTCTCATATTTTTAAACATAGCTATTATTATAAAACACAAGCTTCTGCCCGCGACTTCGCTCGCGTAAAAAGTAACTTTCTCTAAAATAAGTTGAATCCCGAGGTAGCACATTACGGGAATAAAAAGTAATTTATGTATTAATCCAGAAAATGGTCTATCTATATGCCAGTTTTCATCCAAACCTGTTCAACGGTTTACGCGTGATTCAGTAATAACAACCTAACAAAAAAAAAAATCCAAAAGCTAATTTGCAATCAGTGAAAGTTTGGGCGGATGTTGAGCGGGTCTGGATAAAATTTGGCACAGAGATAAATTATGGTCTGAAATAGCAGATAGGCTACTTTTTATCCTAAAAAAATGGGCGGTTCCCGTAGGATACATAATATTTCAAAATAACTCTTCAAAGGCTATATTCAAACTAAAACAACAGCGCATCATGTCATGCGCAACAAAAAACATCGTGACGCGACCTAAACTCTATCTAACGAATATCTTAATCACATTTTAGTTACAACTAAAGTAACTAAAATTCTGCCGAGCGCCATATGGAAGAGTTCACTGACTAATAATGGTTTATCGAGATTTAAATATACACCCGATGAGTGTAAGGCGTGGGTCGCACCGTCAGCGGTAGACAGAGCGGGGGCGTTTGACCTACGTCATAAACGCTTTAGGAAAAAAAATTGTGTCACATAATTGGAATGTTAATAGCATGCTAAGTGTTGATTTTCGATGGCTGAGTCAAGTAGATTTGTAATTGGTTTGTTATGAGTAACACAGTTAATAAGGTAGGTAGTTATTATTTATAAAATATTTTATGTTGTTAAGAATGTAAATAAATATACAGTTAAAATAAAATGAATAAAATATTGGCACTTAATGGTATTATAGTAACAATCAAATTGAAAAGGGAAATAAAATATGTTCTATTTTATTTTGGTCCTTGGGTACGAGCTTACAACTTATAATGATATTATAAGTTGTAAGTACTGAAACTTACAACTTATAATATCATTATACTTTGTGATATACTTTGTGATTTTATAATGATAATTATCTGAAAAAGATAAAACAAAAGCTAATTTGTCTACAACTAATAATTATTTTCAAAGTTTCGTTTTTTTCCATCGCTTGCTACATAACCTAACCTTACAATGTGTCTGAGTCGAATTAGCTTCATGACGTCTTAAAGAAAACTAACAATATACTCTATTCACCGTGAGTTTATATATTGGCGAATACGTTATCTTTATTCCACCTTTTTATAAGAAATTGCGTATATTTCTGTATCATTTTGCAATATTTAAAAGTAGGTAACCTTGTGTTCCTATCTATTTTTCTTTATTAATAATACATAGGGGATAATAGTGTTCTTTAAAGACGCAAGGTGGATTTTTTTCGTGTTCATGTCTTAATATTTTTTGTATGTTTTATTTCGGTTGGTGTTGTTTGAACTCGAATGTTATAAAGTGTATACTTTAAAATCTATTGCAATCGTGAGCTGAAGCAGGAAACATAAAATACTTTTGTGGTTGCGTACCGTATTTTGTTGTATATGTAGTATTATTTAGAGGTTTTTAAAGATACGTAGGTATAGTAAAGAATATGTGTCAAAGTCTTAATATATAAATTATGGATTTATGTTGTTTATATGGTATACTTTGCTAGCGAGTTAATTTAATCTTATTTATTTTTCCGGTTTTTTTTTCGGTTTTTAATAACACAGCTTTCTGTTTAATTTCACAAATAGATCAAATGAATGAAAATGAAGTAAATAAACTACGAATTATCAATTAGGCATTCTTTCAGTGGTGTTCAATATTATCTATCATTGCATTGTTACTGTAGACCTTGATGACGTCTGCTGACGCCACAGCGTGTCACAGCGGTGCATAACCTAACATTACTGTTGATTGATTGAATGATTGATGACTAAGGCTATTGAGTATTGAGCGCTGAATAATTTACGAAGTATATTACAAAAAAGAAGAAGATTACAAAAAATATCTTAAAGGTATGTTTTAAAAGTAGAATAAGTTATCAATAGAATAAAAATAAAAATAAGATGTATAACAAATTATTTTTTTGTAAATAAATTAAGGGTTGAGTTTGTAAAAATATATAAAAAATAAGTTATTAGATAGAACCAAAGAAACTAACGTAGTTCTTGTCTTCATTTATCTGCTAAAGGAGACTTTAGTGACACATATTACATTTATGGTATGTAATATTTATAAAGGCATACAGCAGAAATTGCAGAGAAATTGTTTAAAAATAAAAAGATTAACTGATGGGCGTCCTCAAGCACACAATTGGGTTGCATTTACAAATGCTATGACGTAGATATCCCAACGTCACAGTGAGCCACGTAACGACCCCTGCATCGTATCATTAGCCCCCAATTAATCCAGCTCATCTCGTTAACAGTAACACCTGACCGGGCCTCGAGCCAAGTGTGTTTTGTTTTAGCAAGTGTAAGGATGTTGGCTCATTGTGCATGATCTGGTCATTGTCGTACTGTAAGGTTGGTATGTGGGAAGTGGTAGTTAGTTTCTATTAGGTCGAGACTGCATGGAGTTGTAAGAGGTATTAGAAGAATTTGTGTATTTTCTAAATTCAAAACTTATTTATGATCAATTAGCCGGTCTGTTCTGCAAAAAGAAATGTGAATTTAAATGAAGTCAGCTTACGGAAAGCTATCCCTAGCAATAAACAGGATGACCAGCTCACTCCAAGCTTACGGATGTTTTTACAGAATAGAAACTGTTGCTGTTTCACATCTTCCAGAAGTTACATGGAAGTTCTCAGTATATATTTAGGTATCATATCACCTGAATTCGATGTAGCCAATGACGTCATAATATTAATAATAAATAATACAATTTCTGACATTGGATCGCAAGTGTCTGCGTTTGACGACATCTCTATTATATTTTATTACCTAGTCCCCAGAATCACCGTTATATCTTGAGCCACGGCGAAATGGTGAACTAAGTCATAATTTTGTAATTTTGACAGTTATGTTCAAATACGTCTCCGTACTGAAAGACCAAGCTATGTTGGATGATTTCAAAAGATTGCACAACTATTTAGTAAATGATCTAGAGTGGGAAGTTTTATCGTAGGGTTGAACACCTGTTAATGATGATACAAATACAGTGCATGTGACAGGTCTATTGTGGTGATGTTGATGGATGATTTGAGATGGCATTGTCAGATAGTGCATATCTGTTGGGAATTAATGCGAGTGAGATCAGGAATAATATTATCGTAATCTAGCATCATCATCTTATGATGCAAGTTTATTTTAATTTAGAGTTTATAATTATGCTGTGCTTTCTTTTCGTTTTTATTATGTCATATTTAAATCGAATTTTATGGCGAGATTACTGAGTCCTAGGACCAAAAGGTTTTGGTCCTTTTTTTCGCTTATATATCTTTTATAGTAACTTTATTATCGAAAGAAGTAATAATATACTCTAGTAGCAACCCAACGCTATATTTTCACCAAAATATGAAAAACAATGTTTAAAAAACTGCATTTAACAATAATTCACTGCATTTTATCTTTAGCGTCAACGTCACAGACCGACGCGTGCGCAAGTCTTAAAATAAAATAATTTTATTTTTCTTCTGTTTATCATTTTATTTTCCGTTCATCTATTAGTTGATAGACAAAGCCATTTAAAAAGGCACTACGATGTGTGAGTATGATGACTATCTGTCATAACTTTCATCGAATATGCTTCATTATATGTTTCTAGTACCTACCTAATGTACTTATGCTACGTTCCACCTACAACGTAGTCCATTGATCCTAAACTTTCCATGGAAGAAAGATTTGTTTGTATAAAATAATTTAAATGTTATTAGGTGAAGAAATATAGATCATCACTGGTCGTCACCATCATCTTGTGTGTCTAATTTATATTCTTATATTTTAACATGAGTTTTTACGAGTATTGACATTAACAACACTGTTTTGTTAAAATATTACTGTTTTTTTTTTTATTTAAAATATTAAAAACTACGAGGGCACTGACTTGCGGTCAAATATGCTGCGCTTTGAGACACAAAATGGCCACCGAATAGTACGTGTTTTGTTTTGCTTCGCATAGCACATTCAGTTTCAACTCTTCAGTAATTATTTTGTGTAAAAAGACACAACAATACCACGTAGCTGCCGTAATAGAGCATCAAACGCTAATAGGACCCTTAATTAGATCGATAATTGATACTTAAAATGGCGGACATGTCACGTTCTGACAGGTTTTTTTTTTAATGCTTTTTTATATGCCTCTTTATGGATGAGAGCCATCACCTGACAAAAAAAAATCTAATTGTTTACTATTTCGCTTCAGTACCAATATTAGAATGACCTTATCAAAGAAAATTATTACTATGATTCAAAAGTATTTTTTATAATCATGACACACTAAATCCTTGCATTTGTTTTGAACACGAAAAAACAAATTTCCACTCCAATTCCTTACTAATTTCCTGTCAAAGAAAAATTGAAACCTATTAATCATTAGGGCCGGAACTTGAAACAGGTTTAAGGCAAGACAGATGCGTTTTTCATGGGAACAGATAGCTCTTTTGCTTTCCTAACAGCCTGGTTGACGGACAAGGCTATTTATACATTTCTACGGACTGCGGTCAGTCAGTGAGATGATTTTTTTAATGTAGTGCTGGATTGTGCAATGCTTAGTCAGCGTTAGTAGACAGTTTTTTGAGGGTTGATTGATTGGGAAATGAATCAGTTGTTTTTTTTTATTTTATAGCAACATGAAGTTCCGAGAAATATGATTTCTCATTTCATCAGTTCGAAATTTAAATCCGATTTCAATTGTTTTAAAAGCGAATAAACCTTTTTTTTTAGGTGGTAAAAATCATCAAATGACTCCTTCCGCCCTGGGTGGGGCGGAAGGGACTGTCAGACTTTCACTGACTAAAAACCACCCTGTTCCTTCTGTTGCCCTTTACGTTCCGGGGCCACGGTATCCTGTTAAGACGTCCCGCAACCCTGGCAAAGCGAATAAACCTACCTTTAAAACTGCAAAGGAGAGAGGAGAACAAATTTTGCAATCATGATAATATGAATAATAGGTATATTGCCGACCGAATTCTGGTCACGACAGCCAATTTCAATGGAGGCTAGACAAATACGCGGGAGATATTATAGTGCACAAGTGTGCTTAAACAAACAGGCACTACCTTTTCACTCTTATAGTTCATCATCAATCATAATTGCTATGTTGAAACACATCCACTTGGACATCTCAAGCACCGCCAAAAAAACTCCCAAACACCCAGTGATTTTCCACGACCTTTACGAGACCTGTCAGTTGCACTTTGTGGGGGACTTTCCACGCCGTTCCTAAATCTTCAAGTGCAATAAAAAATATCTACTATTATCTTAAGCCTGGCTATTATATGTATAAAGGCACTTTCTTACTAGCCGAGCAATGAACCGAGCATTACAGTGCGCAACATGTAATGCTACATTTTACAACTTTATGGAGCTTCCTCACTAGTAGCATTCGCCTGTAGAGTAACAGTTTAGGGGGCCTACCACAACCTCTTAAAACAATATTATTTTAATATTACTTTGCCATCCGCACTGCTGGATTTTTACCGCTTGGATCAGCGTCGACAGTTGATAATGCAGAATAATTACTAAGTTATATTAAAATAATATCGTTATAAGAGATGGCGGTAGGCGCCCTGGTTCACACACTGAGACTCCTCCGTGCCTCGGAAAGCCCGTTAAGGCACTGGTCCCGGCTGTCATACGTGGATCTTTGACAGTTGTTACGGGTCGTCAGAAACTCGAAAGTCTGACAAATAGTGTTACTAAGGGGTATCGTGTTACCCATTTACTGGGTTGTGGATGTTAGGTAGTAGCTCCATGTAAAATACTGGTATTCAGCTGCATCCAGTTAGACTGGACGCCGACCTTAACATACTTGGGAAAGGCTAGGCAGATTAATTAATTTTATTCATTTTAAAACAATATACAATTATAAACCTAAACATAAAAACTAAGAATAATTATAACATTATAAATTATAAAAAAGCAAATAAGGAGATACCTTAAATTCGTCCTCGGCGTTGTCAGTGGTAAGTGCCTAAAAGGCCGACAGCATTGCCATTGCTGATTCTTTGGCCTAAGAAAAGGCCAGCCCACTGGTCATGTGAAGAGTCGACTAGTCGCTTGGTGATGTCCTGAAAAACAAGAAAATTAAAATTTAGATTGATTTGTGTGATGAGCATGATTGTTAGTTCTGTGTCTGGGTGTGATTTATCTATAATATGTATGTATTTATAAATTATATAAGTATGTATATCAGTTGTCTGGTTACCATAACACAAGCTCTGCTTAGCTTGGGATCAGATAGCCGTGTGTGAGTTGTTCCAAGATTATTTAAATTTAAATTTATTGTTCCATTACAGGCAGGTTCCAGTGAAGGAGCACCTTTATCTTTTTTCATACCATTCGAGCTCCACAATCTGTATTTGCAAGCTCGTTAAATTCCGAGGAGAAAATACTGGAATTTATAGACGCCTGCAGTCTGTAAGAAATACATTGGTTTTATTATAGTACTTCGTAGAATGGGCGTAAAATGTTTATTAAGTTTACACGGACTTTTATTGTTCTATTAAGAGATATAATAATACGTTCACCTAATTCTTGAGTTATTCGTGAATTCGATTGATTCATAAATACTTTAAGTAGTCTATTTATCATCTTTAGGAGAATTATTTGAAATAAAAATCTCCTGCACTTCTCCCCGCGATTTCGTCCGAATAAATGTCGGTTATCGCAGTCGCAGACGAAGTCGCGAAATAAAAAGTAGCCTATGTCCTTTCTTGGGGTTCAAACTTACTCCATTCGAAATTTCATCACAATCGGTTTAATGGTTTTATCGTGAAAGTGTCACAGACAGACAGAAAGACTTTTGCATTGATAATATTTATTTTTCATTTTAACATTTCCTTAAAGTTTTATTGGTTTTCTTATTAGGACATAACGATATTTATAGGTACATAGCACAGATATTTCAACACCTATGTTTAAGCGTTAAAAGAACGACACATCAAAATATTGTTGACATTACTTCCATTCATAATAGTCACCTATTCACAAAAGAAACGATGCTGCTCAGTTTCCGCGTACCAATTAAACATACATAATCATTACAAGTGAAAGGGATATATTTTTCTTGGGTATTAAAAATTTGTTTATAAACTAAAATTGCGCCATTAAAAATGATAAATGGCGCAATTATAGTTTACAAATGAATTTAATTCGTTTTCTTTTGTATTAGGTAGGTGGGTTACCTACCTGCTACAGTTAAAACGAAAAATTTTATAGTATGCACCGTTCAGACTAAGGGAATGATAAACATTTATGACTTGACTTTTATTCTGCCTTATTATTTTTATGATATTATCCTGAAAAAAAAATCTATGGATACACATTTTCTTTACCCCCTACAGATCAAAAGCACTGTTGTCAGCCATTAGTTTCCGCATTCCATTTCCGCGCATAACGAAAATAAAGGGATTTTTGTGTTGGTTTCAGACGCGGGCGCAGTGACATGCCAGCGTCGGACGTGCGCGCGCGCTCCTCGCACGCAACGCAACATACTAAACATTCCAGTTTTTCATGTGCGCTTTTATATCTTGCATTCATATTGATTTTTTAATTTTAATAGAATAAAAATAAAGAGATTCTTTTTTTAAATTTTAAAATTTATTTCGAAAGTTCCAATTTCAAATTTTACTAAACAAAGTGTCGTCTAAACGGATTATGACTTAAACGTTTATTTTGTCCACAGTCAAAGATCAATGTGAATGCAAAAACAATGAAAGCTCCACTAATAATGAAGTGATAGTGTCAAGTGAAAAAAAAGTGTAAGATGTAAAGTGCCAAGTGATCGGATGAAGTGCATCGTGGTTCATTTGAGGATCACTGGAAAAGCATGGTGTGAACGACACCATGGGCATACAAGTGGAGAATTCTGTGAACTATAATAGTAACTCATGTAAGTGGTACTTATATCGAGGGAGTAAGACACACTTCGTTCCTTAAACTCTCCGATACATAAACCTACGTCGAAAGCATTTTTGTTTATTTACATTATTGTTTTTGGATTATGAATCGGAAGAGTTATTGCAACTTTATTTTTCGTTGTTTATTCGATGACGCAAGTTCAAAAGTAATTTAGCGTAATTATGAGCATCGTACTATTCAATGGAGTGATCATTACTTTATTTCATTTAAAAAATGTAAACAACAGCGCGTTGTGCGGCTTTCTGAAAAATCTCCCTTGGTGAATTTAGGTTGGTGAGCTTGATGTGAGGAGCCCTGGTCAAAGCAAACACGGGATGTTACAAGACATCACTTTTCCGTTAACAGCCCATAAAAGTAAATAGCATAAGAAAAAAAATATTGTTGGGAAAATACTTCCTTTTTTGAGAAATCACCGGTTTATGAAACGTGCAATGTATGTATATGTTCGAAAGAAAAAACATTTAATAAGTTGTAATTTTGACCTTCAATATCTTTGTAAACAGAAGGTGAATGATCTCAATGATGGGAACCTATTGTGATATTTTTTTGTTCTGGACTATGGTCCATTGTGGTACGCTTCGTTATGTGGCTTTTTACACCCGATAGGTATGAAATGGAATCTTTGAATGATCTTTAGGGTGATGATAGGTCATCTGGAGCTTACTTCACCTTAATTCACCGAAGTATATTTTTTCAGAATAGACCAAGTGTCGTATTATTTTATAAATATGCAAATAGGAAGGTAGATTTTTGGTTATATGAAAGTACCCGTATGAAAGATATTAGTTCAGTAATATTAGGGAAGGTTGAATGTTTCTAACTTCACTCTAACTAAACCAGTCTGTTATTATCAATAGTCGTAAGATATGTCAAAGGCAGAAATCAGGCAGAAGCAAAAATAATTTAAAAAATAATAGATATATCTAAGAAGGTACTCTAAAACAATTTAACATGTTTAATTTCTTATTTAAATGTTCTCGTTGCAAATGACTTTAAAAAGTTACCTACTCCGGGCAGGTAACTGCTGTATTTTCTAAGTCGTAGTTATTGGTTTTATATAGCTTCATACAATAACGATTAGTATTAGTAGTATTTAGATTAATGTTTATTTTCATTTTCATTTGACTGCCTCGTTGGTCTAGTGGGCGTAAGCGCGACTGCTGAGCATGAGGTCTTGGGTTCGATTCCCAGGTCGGGCATAGTGTTATTGGGTTTTTCCATCAGGAATTTCTCAGTAGCAGCCCCGGAGTCTGGATTTGTGCCCGGTTGATGGCAAATAGGCTCGCCCCCTATTTCATGGGACCAAAAACAACTGGCGAAATGTGGGTGTACTAATGGGTACACCTCTGTCTAACCCTTCGGGGATTACAGGCGTGATGTTATGTTATGTATGTTATGTTTTATTTTCATAGTTTTAGTTGGTTCTTTGATGTCAATATACATAGTTTTAAAGATCTGCTTTTAAAACTCACAAAAGCTAAGACAGCCTTCGAAACAGAATTCACATTAGCGATACAAAAATGCAACATACTCACTGTTTAAAATCGCACGAATAAATGTGCTAAACTGTACTTACTATGTTAATGGAATTGTTATGACAAACGAATCATAAAAAGAAACACAAAATATTTCATAACTACACACACATAACAACAGGTGTTTCTATCATAATTTTACTAAAATAAGTACTTGAAGAAGAAATTACCAACGTTATTAGTTTCAAAATTTTTATTTTAGATGTTTTTAATATACGTCTTACGCCTATTGTAAGAATTTATTGTTTTCCCGAAATTAAGTTGAGTTGTTTATAAGATCGCTAATGCAACCAAAGTTTATTGTTAAAATTTAAAGAAAACGATCGCATTCTAATCTCAGTCTTAATCTGCCAAAGATACCTTTGATTTAAATGCATGTTTGTCAAATTTGCTTGGCAGTAAGCAGCAGTTTTGACTCGCGCACAGTTACTCCTTTGGTTACTGCTTCGCTTCCGATAATCGTAGCATGATTGACGCTAATATAGCCTATACTATTCCTTAAGACCCTGGCTAAGATATACAAAAAGATATTTTCCAATCCGACTGGTAGTTCCGGAGATAAGTGCGTTCAAACAAACAAAAAACTTAATTATTTTAATATATTACTTATTATGTAGATATATTTCATCGTTACTAATAAAAAGAAAATTGAAAGAAAATAGTAGAGTTCCTTAGCAACATCATAGTTTAAAATATAACACACCTTCTGCCTGGTTTCAACTTCAGGACACGTAAAAGAAATCGTAAATAACCTTTTTTCACTAGATAGTCCCGCGTTGCAGTCGTATATTTGCACAGACTAATTTAAAACACTAAATCTGCTATCGAAGCAAAGAAACAGGAAACATTCATCCTTGTCCTCTAAAAATCTCAATTTCTATCCTTAGTAACCTCAAATACTTTTATTTTTTAATTTTAGTTTTAAGTTCAATGTCACCCGTACGGCCTAGAACGAACGAATGCGACTAACTCCGAAATACTCGCGTTCATTTTGTATTTGGAATGTCGATGTCTGTTGTACGGCGACGCCGGCGCACTATTTTCGCTAAAACGCTAACAAACGTCAAAACACAACAGTAATCTGTCGATGTGATATGACAGATACATTAATATGCGCAACTTTGGGAGTAACCTACAATCGTACGTTACGGATAACCTCGATCTGTGATGGATCAGACCTTGATGTCAAAACAGTGGAAATATTATGAGTGGATGTGAACGTTAATTGAAGTTTAAAATCATGACAAATTAGAAATAACTATTTTGTTCTACATTTTGAAAGCTCTTTTTCCATGAGTCATATAAATTATAAAATTCACAGAGACAACAATAACCAGAATAAGGATGATAGAATTGGAGAAATAAATGATTATCATTAAGAAGGGATTAAGAAAGAGAAGTGACTGACACAGATATTTCAATTAAATCTGAAAATATTAAGAAACTAAGACAGTTAAGCAATGCTTACGAATGAAGAAGGGAAGCACCTAAATCAAAAGTAAGATACTGTCACACAGGAAAAAGAAACACATCTGCAAAAAAACAGCGACGCACTCACTTGTGAAAAGTGGCTAAGTTGGATCAGAAATAATACAAAATAATGAACAAGAAAAATGAAGATATTTATGATTAGTTAAGTGATGTAAGATTTACGGATCCGTTCACCATCATTTTGAAGTGTTTCCGCCTTTTATTTACTCCGGTTCTCATTACTACGACGACGATCGATCGAAATCTTTGGGCTTTTGAATCAATGGCAAATACAGATGATGTAAAGGTAAAATTACAAAATTATTTTGGTATCGGTGTCGGATTTGCAAGGGGACATATTTTTGATGAGTGTTTGGTAATTGTTAATAGGAATTTCTCTTTTAGGGTTCTGGACTTTTTCTGAGTTTCAGATTGGTTACCTCTGGGTGATATCTGTTCACAAACTTGCCAGAGGTATATATGAATCAGACCAAGAATTTAAAAAGAGAAAGCGAGTAACCATGTTTTTAAAAATCAAACTGACTTCGATTTGTGTCTTCCCAATTTAAGGTATTCCCAAGAGATGGTATGTAATCCAAAAGTTCATTAGACCTCGACAAGTCAACTACCGCGAGACGAAAATTTCAAAAAAAATATTTCTTCCCGACAAAATAATTGCGACAGTATCCTTTATCTTTTTCGCTTGCGAATATATCTCTCTCTTTCTATAAATACCTTTCTGTTTCATACTCTTTGAGGAGTTTTATTTCAGTTGATTATTCTTAATGTTCCGTGTCCAAATTGGAAGAGTGGAATTTAGTATTTTTTTTTACGGTCCGGGAGTTGTTTATTATTCGGAGTTCATTTACTGAGATAAAGATTTCATATATAATAGACTGATACACGTGAAGAGGAATATGCTCAAGTTCACAGTTTTTCGTATTGTACATAATATCACGGAAAGCAATTAAGGGTCCGACGATTGCGTAGTTCATTTGAAGACCAAACGACGTCTAAAATAACAACTTCTGGCTGGCTGAATTTTCATATTATGAACGTTGATTACTTGTCATAAATATCAATAATTTTTACCAATTATAATAATAATAATAATAAGTATTTATTTCTCTCACCACAATAAACATTACAGACGTTGTTACATAAGAAATATTATTTGGTTCAGTTTACTGTGGGAGACTGGTGCCTAAGCTAGGCTTTAAGGGCCTGTGTTTCAGGTCACCAGGTCTCCGCCCTCTAGCAGTTCGATACATTGCATGATAATAATAATAAAAGTGGTTTAACAAATTTCGAGTTAAGAGGTTGTATAGTGGCTTATAGAGTCTGTAGCTCATCAAAAAAAAAAAAAAATATATGAAAGCTTTGACATTGACATGGTCTTTGACTTTTTCTGACATTCTCGTGTTCTCGTGTTCTTGTGTCCTAGTATATAAATAATTTAATTTAGTAATGTAAATATTTAAGAATATAGAAGATAATAGAAGATAAAGATAAAGATATAGAAGATATTTTATGTTTGTTAATAGCTAATGTGAACTGCAAAGTGCACACGTAGCATGGACATTTAATTGTTGATTTTCTTTCTTATAGGTTAGTGAATGTTCATTTATTTTTATTTTATTTTTTAAAAGTACTGATATTTTAATAAATAAAATTCTTTCTTATAGAGACATCACATGGTTGTTCATTGCTAGAATAAGCACAAATCTTATAAATCAACAATTATCGTACATGTGAAGAAGAAAATACGCGTTACTGTCAACTACTGTCAACTTGAAAAAAATGGAGAAATTACGGTTTGAATTTACAATAAAAGCAAAACCAGACGATAACAAGACGAATATGTACGCCATAACCTCAATTATGGATACACAAAACCAAACTTTTGTTGTGCCTAGAGAGTATCAGTCATTGCATTTACACAAAGAAATACTAAAGCATGACATATTTGAAAAAATTAAAAAGTCCCTCCAGAAAAGGCACGATAAAAGACAGGTATGGATAACACTAACTAAGGAAATGAAATCTACATATCTAGATGATAACAACTTACAATTTGATGGATTTCTACTTGAAAAACTAGAACAAGGTCATGAATTGCCATCAACTGAAACTACATTGTTTAAAAAAACAGAAAATAAGACAAGATTAGTAACAGAGTTTTCAATAGAAAAGTTATCAAGAAATACAACAAATGTTCAACAATGGTTAAATACTTTTGAAACTGAATGTGCTCGTTTACAAATAGATACAAATTTACAAAAAATTGAAATTCTAAGACTATTACTGGAAGATACATGTATAGATTGGTACACTTCTATGTTAATCAAACATACTATAGACTCGGATTGGTCTGTATGGAAGAGAAGTCTGAGTGAAACATTCGCTGATAAAGGCTGGTCACCAATAAGGTATGCTATGAATTTCAAATACATACAGGGATCAATATTAGAATATGCTTTAAAGAAAGAGAGACTATTACTGGAAATAAACAAAACAGTAGATACACAAACCCTGATTTATTTGATCGCCACTGGTCTACCAAACTTCATAATGGATAGAATAGACAGAGAAAGCCTGAAAGAAGTAAATGACTTATTTAACTACATAAGAGGACTAGAAAGTTTAACAAGAAAGAACGACGCAAAGAGAAATTCAGGCACGGGAAACAAATATAGTAAACAAGAAATAACACAAACAGGAAAAAGGTCATGCAGAATTTGTGAGAACAAAGGAAAACTAAATAGATTTCATCCAGAGAATGTTTGCTGGTATAACCAAGAAAAAAGAACAACTGATGACAAACATTTTAATTCTAACTCAATATTAAAAGTAGAACTAAGTAATGAAGATTCAAAAAACTAAGGTTCCCTCCACTAATTGAGATTACAGTGATGTTAAATAATACATTAGAAGCTAAGGGGTTGTATGATCCTGGTTCACGAATAACATTAATAAATTCAAGATTAGTTCAGGTGACGAATATGAAGCCAAGCTATTGTTATGACACAATAAAAACAATAAGTGGAGGGTGCAAAACTAAAGGGTTAATTACACTGGATGCGGAGTTATTGCACAAGAAGATTAAAATAAATGCATTTATCTTTGAAAATGAAAATTTTGAACATGATCTAATACTAGGATTAGATTCAATACAGAAATTTGGGTTGACTCATGATGAGAATTTAAATATCCAAATACAAAAAACTAAAAGTTTCAAAATGAGTGAAGATATGTTAGAAGATAAACAGAATGAAGGTATAGAAGAAAAAGAATATACAGTAAACTTTAATGAAGGTATAGATACAATTAAATTTGATATAGACACAGAATACTTAAATAACGACCAAACACAGCAGATAAACATATTATTGGAAAACTACTCGGAAATTTTTGCTAAAAATAAATATGACACTGGAAAAGTGAAGAGGTATGAAGCCTGTATAGATTTGCAAGTGGAAAAATATTGTTACAAAAGACCATATAGATGTTCAATTCAAGACAAGATAGAAATAGAAAATCAAATCTCTCAACTTTTAAAACATGAATTAATTGAAGAATCATACAGTCCGTTTGCAGCACCTGTTACCTTAGCTTTTAAAAGGGACGAAGGAAAAAAGAGTAGATTATGCATTGACTTCAGAGATATAAATAAAATTATTATACCTCAATCACAACCGTTTCCGCTCATAGAAGACTTAATAACTAAGACCGTTAATTGTAATTATTTTACAACTCTGGATATTAATTCAGCTTTTTGGTCTATTCCTCTGAAAATTACAGACCGACACAAAACTGGTTTTGTTACTCAAGAAGGCCATTATCAATGGACCTGTTTACCCTTCGGCCTGAAGACAGCTCCAGCTATATTTCAACGAATCTTGGGAAATATTATAAGAAAAAATGGCCTGACTGGATTTACAGTGAATTTCATTGACGATATATTGATCTTCTCGAAGACATTTGATGAACACATAACACACTTAAAGAGGTTACTGGACGCTATTCGAAAAGAAGGCTTCAGACTTAAATTAACAAAATGTAAATTTGCATGTGATTCTGTTAAATATTTAGGTCACATATTACAAAAGAATACGATTACACCTTTGAAAGATAATTTGAAATCAATAAAAGATTTTCCTGCTCCTCAAAACAGAAAACAAATACGACAATTTTTAGGTAAGATTAATTTTTATGGGAAATACATTCCAAATGTGTCAATAGTTTTGGATCCTTTACATAAATTGTTGAGGAAAGATCAAAGTTTTAATTGGACAGAACAATGTGAGTATGCATTCCAGAAAATTAAGGACTATCTCTGTTCCAAACCTATACTAGCTATTTATGATCCGCATGCACCTACATTTATTTATACAGATGCCAGTGCTATAGGGATCGGAGCTGTTTTGAAACAAACTCAACAAAATGGTGAAGAAAAACCGATAGCATACTTTTCTAAAAAAATAAATGAATCACAGAAAAATAAAAAAGCTGTATTCTTAGAATGTTTAGCCATAAAAGAGAGCATCAAGTTCTGGCAACACTGGTTGATTGGAAACTATTTTACTGTCTACACGGATCACAAACCTCTAGAGAAGTTAAATATAAGAAATAGACCTGACGATGAACTAGGAGATATGACACTTTATCTGTCACAGTATAATTGCGAAATAAAATATTCCCCAGGAAAAAATAATAAAGAAGCAGACTGTCTGAGCAGAAATCCAGTATTAAACATTGATGAAAATAATGAAGATAACTTAAGAACAGTAAATACTATTGATATTCATGACATAAAATATGATCAAGCTCAAAACATGCAAATGATAAAAGTTGAAAATAATATTGTATTAGAAGATGGAATTTATTATAAGAAAAGCGGAAAAAATAGAAAAATAATTCTAAGCGAAGATTACAGCAAAGCAATAATAAAAGAGACCCATGAAAAATATTGTCATACTGGAATTAATCAAACAGAATCGAAAATAAAACCATTTTATACTGCACCACATCTATCAGAAAATATTAAAAATATATGCAAAAACTGCGACATATGTATTAAAAATAAAACAAGATTGAATAGAAAATATGGATTGATGTCGCAATTAGGTCCAGCTAACAGACCCTTTCAAATAATGTCACTGGATACCATAGGAGGATTTGGGGGTCAACGTTCAACTAAACGATATTTACACTTACTAGTGGACCACTTCACTAGGTATGCATATATCCTATGTTCTAAGAATCAACATGCACGAGACTTTATTAAACTTATAGGAAAAATTCCTAAAGAAGAAGCAATAGAAATCTTATTATCTGATCAATATCCAGCTTTTAATTCAACTGAATTCAAAAATTACCTCAAAAGCCGAAATATTCAATTAATACTTACAGCTGTAGATGCACCTTTCTCTAACGGTTTAAATGAAAGACTTAACCAGACTATTGTAAATAAAATAAGATGCAAAATGAATGAATCAAAAGGAAAAACAAATTGGTCGAAAATAGCAGAAGAGTGTAGAAATAGATACAATGAAACAAACCATTCTGTAACAGGATTTTCTCCTAAATATTTGCTATCCGGGGAGTCTACAGATATGTTACCAGATAAAGTAAAAGAAAAACAGTTATTAACAAAAAGTTTGGAAGAAGACAGGAAAATAGCATTACAAAGGTCAATAAAATCACATAAATACAATAAAACTTTATTTGACAAGAATAGATTACAATACGAATTTAAAAAAGGAGATAAAGTATATGTTGACTATGGAAACAAATTGAACAAAAAGAAGATGGATGAAATAAGAATTGGTCCGTTTGAAATTGAAGAAAAAATATCGGATTCGGTTTTTAAAATAAATACTGGTCGTGGATCAAGATCTATTGGACTATATCATGTCACAAAGCTCATCCCTATGTCTGTTGATTAGGTTTTAAAGCTAAATTTTACTCAACTTGTTGGAAAAATTTGCATTACGGAGGGGGGTGATGAAAGCTTTGACATTGACATGGTCTTTGACTTTTTCTGACATTCTCGTGTTCTCGTGTTCTTGTGTCCTAGTATATAAATAATTTAATTTAGTAATGTAAATATTTAAGAATATAGAAGATAATAGAAGATAAAGATAAAGATATAGAAGATATTTTATGTTTGTTAATAGCTAATGTGAACTGCAAAGTGCACACGTAGCATGGACATTTAATTGTTGATTTTCTTTCTTATAGGTTAGTGAATGTTCATTTATTTTTATTTTATTTTTTAAAAGTACTGATATTTTAATAAATAAAATTCTTTCTTATAGAGACATCACATGGTTGTTCATTGCTAGAATAAGCACAAATCTTATATATATATATTTAAAACAGAGAAATATAAAAATCAAAATCAAGGCAGAAAAAAGAGAAAACAAAAAACTGAAATGTGTTTGTATGGTGTTAGTATTGTTAGTAAACATAATGTAGTGAGTAGGATGTGTTTCGTGTGTGTATGTGTGAGAGTGCGTGAGAGTGTGTGGTAGGGTGTGTGTGAGAGTATGTGGGTGAGGATTTACTAAATAGCAGTTGTTTTACATTAGGTCATAGCGGTGAGTAGTTTTTCGGTGTCATCATAGTTGAGCCCCTGAAGCCATGTGGTAAGCTTCCTTTTACATTGTCCTTTATTAAGGTTAAAAATCAACTGTGTTTTATCGATTTTGTTGTACAAGAATCGTCCCAGATGGCAGAAGAAGCGGCTGGAGAAGACAGTGGAAAGGGGAGAATGAGTGCGAGTTACAGGATTATATCGTCTCTTTCCATGTGTCATTGATGGGTGATAGGTGAGTAGTGAGTGTTGTTTTAGTAGGGTGTGCAGGATAAACAGTTGGCGTACTGTTAGGGTTTTTGATTGCTTGTAAAGAAGATCTGTAGGATATCGGTGTGGTAGAAAGTTGGATACTTTTAAAATAACTCTCTGGGCCCTCTCTAGTTCAAGGAGAGTGGTTTTAGGTGCACCGCCCCAAGTTGTTATGCAGTAGGTTATTAACGATTGACAGAGGGCGAAGTAGACTGACCTCTTTAGTTTGTCGTCCGCTACGTGTCTCAGAGTTTTGAAAACATATATCAGTTTACGTAGTCTAGTAATTAGTGAATCTATATGTTGTTGAAATCTAAGGGTGTTGTCGACTATTACCCCCAGATATTTTACGGATTCGGCTTTAGACAGATGGAAACAAGTGCAGGCAGCATCATGCGGTGTTGGGCACGTGTGAGCTTTAATAGTGTCCGGCACTGTAGGTAAATTAGATTTTTTTAGTGCAAAGGTAAGGTAATGAGTTTTACTCGCATTTAGTGTAAGTGCGATACTGCTCAGACATTTTGTGACAGTATTGAAGCCCGACTGAGCGTACGAGTACACATCGCGCCAGGAATCCGCACTAAACAGGAGGGCTGTGTCATCGGCAAAACTTATAATTCTGCCCTTGGGAAGGGTGAGCATACCCAGTTCGTTAATATAGATGAGGAAAAGGGTCGGGCCGAGTACGCTGCCTTGAGGCACGCCATAGGTGACTTTGCGTTCATCACTAAGAAAGTCATCTATCTTAACGCACTGCGTACGCCCAGAGAGGTAGTCTTTAAATAGTTGAAGTTGAATCCCTCTAATTCCCAGATACTCCATTTTATCAGTGAGTATAGGTACAGAAACCGTGTCGAATGCCTTAGCGAGATCTAAGAATATGCCAAGGACTTTTTGCCCTTTGTCTAGGTTTGTAACGATAAAGTTCGTCAATTCGTGAACTGCATCCGATGTGGATTTTCCGGTACGAAAACCAAACTGGGTTGAGGAAAGAAGATTATGCTTTTCCAGGTAATTGACAAGTCTAATGTTCATTATTCTTTCTAGTACCTTTGACAGGGCTGGGAGCACCGCTATAGGCCTGTAATTTTCGACACGGTTTCCGTCGCCACTCTTAAAGATCGGGTGTATTACAGCTTTTTTAAAAACTTTTGGAAATTTTCCTGTGGAGAGTGCAAGATTACAGATGTATGTTAGAGGTGGAGTAATCAGGGACCGATGTCTTTTTAGGAGGTCACTGGATATCTTATCCCATCCCACAGCGCTGCCACTGCGTAGATTCATTAATAAATTGCCCACTTCGATCTCATCGGTAGGCAAGAGTACCATGGATTGGGGGACTTTATGGCTGTCATCAGTAGATACCTCTGCTGGGCAGCTTACTATTTTCTTGGCAAGAAGTTCACCAACAGCAGCAAAGAAATCATTTACACCGTTTACCGAGAGCTTTGGGGTGTTTGCCAACTTTAGGAGAGGTTTGGAATATTCTTTGTGAGTTACCCTATTTGTTAATGTATTTATTGCCGACCACAGTTGTTTAGGATTATTACCAGCTTTTGTTAGCTCGTTCTTTTCGTGCTCCCTTTTCAACTTCTTTAGCAGTTTGTTACAGAAGTTTCTATACCTGGTGAAAGTTATCTTTAGTGTCTCATTATGTGGCGTCTTTTTTAATTTTTTATGAAGGTTGTCTCTGTGTCGAATGCAACGAAGAAGACCTGGAGTTATCCATGGCTTTATTGTTGATTTACGGTTGGGTACTTTAATAGAGTTAGAATTAGTTTCAATCACTTTTTTAATTGAATTGACCATGGTTTCAGCTGCCTCGTCAGGATCTTGTGTATTGTAAACCTGACTAAAGTCAACTAGTTCTAGGTCTGCATTTAACTGATCGTGATTAATGCGTACTACTATTTTTTTTACAGGTTTTTTAGACATCTTCTTAGGAAGAAATAATAGTACTGTGTCATGGTCAGTTAGCGCAGAGTGAGCTACTAGTGTTGAGGCGGAGCATTGGGTTTTTAGAATGAAATGATCGAGGCAAGAGTTGAGTCGTGTGGGCAGTGTGTGTGAAGGTAATAGTCCATGTGACGCTAATAAGTTTAGGTAATTATATTTACTAGAATCGTGGCATTGGTCACTGATATTTATATTTATATCACCGGTGATTATGATGTTATTAAAGTTTGCGACACTAGTTAAAGTCATGTTTAGGGAATTTAGAAAGTTGGTAATGTCTTTGTAGCTTGGAGGACGGTAAATTGCTAGTACTATAGTGTTGTAGTCTACTTTTAACAGCAGACAGTTTGCATCTGAAAGGGAGGGTTCGTGTACAGAAACATTAACGTATGTGCGTACATAGACTACTACTCCCTCATTCTGAGTATTATTGTTCTTAGATGAGAAGGAGTTGTAACCTGACATGTCAGGGATCGTGTTAGTGTTGGGCAGCCAACATTCCGTTAGGGTAATTATGTCCCAATCTACTTTAGTCCTAGCTAGTATCGTGTGTAGGCCTGATATATTTTTTGAAATACTTCTAATATTTTGATTAAGAATTTTGAGTGAGTCAGTGGGTTTGATATTGGATGGAATGCAATTGTCAAGATCACATGTGGTTGAATCCGACACAGAGACGGAATCTATGTTAGAGCAATTACTTAATATGTTATCGAATGAAAAATAATAATTTATTCTTGTTTACATTTAAAAGTATCAGTGATATGGATAGACTGTAATTCTTTGCTAGAAGTTTTAGGTAGGCGCTGGTTTTGGCACAGGCAGGGAAGATAATACTAGGTGGTCCTGTATTCTGTTGGTAGGCAATCACAAACGTTAGGTGTGTGGTGTAGATGTGTGTGTGTATATGAGGTTTGGGTATGATCAGGGTATCCTTGAGGTTTGTGTACTTGTATATGTATTTTAGATATTTAGCGCACTTCAATATTTTCGTAACAAAGTTTCGATGCAGAGGAACTTTGCTATTTGGTCTACAAAGGCGTTTGATATCTGTTGAAAATCGTAATGACGTTTTATGTAAATAGATGTGTGATGTACATTTTGTTATTTGAATATTGTGTAGTGTATGGGTGATTGAGAGTTGAGTGTTAGCAGTGGTTAATGACATTAAGATTATATTAATTTGATATAAAGTTTGAGAAATATTTTTATCAACAAGACATAAAGTACAGCAAACTAGTCATTTTTGCTTGCGTAGTATTGTTAGATCCTCTTCGGATTTAATAAGTCGGCTGGGCATTCCTTGCTTTTCTCGCACATAAACTTTCCCATTGGCGGTCCAACAATGCTCGTAGTTGCTACTTCTTATGAACTCACGTGCTAGGTAGTGGAGACGTTTGCCCATAGTGGTTAGGACTTCGGATATGTATAACGGATACTTAGGACCTTTTTCTTGCAGATGGCTGTTGTTGAGACGATTTTCCTTGTTGTTTTTATTAAAGTTTTTTGTTGACAGTAAGAACTGGTCTTTAAATGCAGGTGTTATGAATTCAACAAAAACGATGCCTGGTGACTCTGTTTTATTCTTCAGACGGAAGATATTTTTTATATCCGACCTTGAAACAGGATGGTTAATGACATTTCCAAGTTTCTGAATTGATTCTGTAAGGGTTTCGTGGGTTTCAGGTTTTGTGGGCTGAATATTTTTTATTTCAATAGTTCCTGCTTTCATATTTCTTTCAAGGGTGTCTACCTTTTGTTCTAGGGTCTTTATGACTTTATGGTTGGCGTCACACTTAGAATGTAGGTTGTTTATCTCCTTCAAGGCGTCATCGTATTTGGCGGAGAGGAATATCATATCCTTTTTAATTTCGTCGTTTTGTAGCCTAATTTCCGAGTTTTGAGCAGTAATAATCGAGTTTTGGGATGTAATGGCATCGAGAGCAGTTTGTAATGCATCTATTTTTCCTAGGTTGCTTGATTGTTTACCTACTAAATCAGAAATCATGGTTTTCATCTCTATCATCATGGTTTCCATTCTTTCTAATTCATCGTTCTCGCGTTTTCTTTTCCTCTGTGTTATATGGATATTATCTTGAGGAGAAGCTGTATGCAAGTTCGGCTCGGAGTTGCGTAGTGGCGAGGTTAGAGGTGAGGATAGCATCATATAATATGTAAGTACTTAATAAAGTAGTGGTGTTTTCGGTACTAGTATTGAGTCGTACTTACGAAGTTAAATTAAGTGGGTAGGTAGATTTTTTGCGCGCTCGTTATTAGTAGCAGGTTCAGCGATGTGACAGCCGAGTGCAGCCGATGTGGAGCCGAACGTGTCTTGCGGCCGATATGTGACGTGCGAGGTTGTTCGTCGGATTGATTGCGGTGACAGGGTGACTCATGCGTTTCGCCGTTTTTAAAGAAATACGGGATTGTTGTTCACTAAAACTGTGTTTATTCCTCGAGTTCTTTGTTAGTTCACGATTCGAAACGCGCACTGTATTGTCTGCACTATTAGATAAACAATGGTAAATGATTTTTGACTACAGGTTAACTTTTTCACGAATATTTCGATTTTATTATACGGAGCACCAAAAGTTACGTGTTGTCGCACGGACTGCCAGAGCGGGGGAATTATGGATATAATTTCATAATAATACCAGTCAATTAATGCTCTACTGCAGGGCAAGGCCCTCTTCAGAGAAGGCACGAGTATTACTCAATTAAAAGCCTTTCCAATTAATTTCCTCACGATGTTTTCTGTCATCAAAGTCAGTGATATTTTTTAATACAAACTCAATTTTATTAAGTTTAATAGAAAAGTTTTTTTGTCATCTTCTTTTCCAATTCTCTATGTATAAATCCACAATTTTCCATATACACCAATGACCAACAAAATCCGTTCGAAAACTTTTCTATTAATTTACCTACTCATTTATTCGTTTCCACATCATTATGATGTGTGATTTAATAGATTAAATAATATTTCAATGCCAGTGTTGCCAGCATTGGCATAATTCGTAGAGAAACACAAATATTGTAGCCTAGACTGAAACTGAAACACGTCGTGATTTATAGACTTTTCTGAGTAAAACTGCTATCGTCATCATCAGTGGCCTATTTCGCGTTGATCGTATCAACAACTGTTTGTTTGTTTTACTCAACGACTTCTATTTGCTGTTCTACGTAGTCTGTTTATTTTACTTTATTGATATCATGGCTCCCCTGTGTCTCCTTACTTTTATTGAGTCCAAGGCATCTCTTAATCTCTTTCATTTTTTTGGTGAGATCTTTTTTATCGTGTGCAAAATAATCTTGAAATTGAATTTCAATGATTTTTATTTTTCCACGACCATCGTTATTATCACTGGCCTATTTTGCATTCATGTCTATTGAACTAGCCACTCAAAAGATTGAGGATTTCTTCGTTGTCGTTTTTTGACATTATTCCAATGTTTCCGAATCTAAATATAGCTTTATTTTTATTATCAGTGGCATACTTTATGTTAATTACATCAACATCTCTGTTTGCCTCTATAGCTGTCAATTAGGCTAATTTTAGAAATGTTTATATTGAGGAAGCTATGTTTAAGGTGTTTTTTAGTTTCTGCAGCTATTTTAATCCAATAATTTACTCTGACCTAAAAACATTACCGATTATCATTTACGTTTTCTTCTATTGTTTTGGAAGTATTGACGCAAACTGTTCCCCGAAATGTGCCCCGGTATGTTGGCAGCCAACCATTGCCATTGTCGGCCATCACAATGCAATATCAATTATGGAATCGCAAAAATTGGAACGCGTGATACAATGCGCGGGAGCATGCCAAAACTTCATTACAAACCAATTGTTATCGGTTCGTTAACTCACCTAACGATCGATATTACGCTTGCACGAATTTGTAGTTTATATGTAACTTTAGTTAGAACTACAAAACTATCGACTCCTACGTCATTTGCATTTCACTTTGTCATACTAAGAACATTAATTTTGTTGGAACGTACCAAACTTACTAAAATACATTTTATTGCGTAAGATATATTCAAGTGTCTAATTTATATAAATTGTGCAACGTAAATACATGCATGTTCAAATATTATATTGTCTTATTCAAAATTGATTTAATAGTACTGACATCTAGCGGTTAATGCCTGAACACGAAGCATATGAAAATCCCAAATCAAACCTAAATATATTTGGGAGAAAATTGGCAAGCTTTCAATTTTCCTTGTTCGCGCCTCGCTCGCTAGATGGCGCTAGTAGTGTTCGGGAAGCTCTTCCAAATTATTTTGTTTATGTTATGTCGTGGGTTTATTTTTAAATCGGAGCGTTTTATAAGTGGCCTAGGAAGTTATGTATACCACGGCTGTGCAGAATGTGGCGCTGGCGGTGCATTGCAGAGACGATTTCACGCTACGAACACTACGTAAAAATTTTATTGATTTCACGGACGCAATAAAACGTTTTTTCTGTCTGTTTTGATGCTCATCGGTGGGAAAGTTTTGAGTCCGTTGTTGTTGTGGGATTAGATGTTCTGGTAGGCGTCGAATTTTTGTAATGAAGAAGTCATTTAGTTGGCAGCGGTGATGCAGCAACAGGGAAAGAATGTAGAATTGTAGGCCACTGATACTGAAAAAAATGTTTTATAGTGTAGGCTTAAGAACTCTTCAATGAATTGGGTAACTGTGAAATTGACTTTATAGCCAGACGGGCTGACGACCTGTAATAGCTCGGCTTTTAACATAACTTCTTCTACCATGTTATTTACCAAAATGATTCAATCTGTGGAGAAAAATGACAGATTAACTATACCGAAGTTATAAAATTAATCTTGTTTTATTGTAAAATAAACGTGGATTTAACAATCATGATATTTAACGCATTCATGGAGCAATTATAAAATGATTAATTAGGAGATCATTTATTAGATGTTTGAGGTTATAGCTCTTTCATCTCATGCCCTTTCATGTCTAGAAGCCCTTTATTTTCCAAGGCTGAGTCAAATTCATGATGTTGACCTAATTTTCTTTTTATCTTCTTGGTTTTCATAATTATGGTCTTATTTAGATCATCTATCTTATTTATTATGTCTTGTAAATTATGAGGGATGCTCTCTCCCATTGGACTATTCTTCTTCATGTCTACCCTTCCTTCTTTTCATTTCTTTTTCTTCCTTCATTTCTGTTTGGTGATCTTAAAAAAATACCGTGTAAATAAGGGTTCAAAACGGCAAAAACATTTGACAAAAACTGTCCGCTTCTTGAATGTAATAAACGTTTATTCGAGACAGTTTTTTTTTTGTATTATTTTACCTGTAATTTTTTGAGAGATTCCAAGAAGAAGTCCAAACGTTTTTTTTCTTTTGAGAGTTTTACGACAGAGCTAAAGTAATTCGCCTTTATGGTAAACATTGTCTTACATACCTACTGAGATCAATAAAAATAATTTTAAGTGTAGAATTTTATCGACCTCATTACCTATGTCATCTTTTTTCTACGATTTATCGCAAATGTATGCAACATTTGCCCTGCATCCTTGCACGGCAAATGTTGCATAAGGGACTACGCACACTTATTCAGCTCCATTCAGCTTTTGTCCATAGAAAACAACGATTTTGTATCGCATGCGTTCAGACGCGGAAAGCTGAACGGACGCGTACGCGTCTTATACGAAATCGTCGTTTTCTATGGACAAAAGACTAAATGTCCCCATCGTGGTTTATTTGTATTCTTGGGTTTGAACTTATCTATAACCATCTTCACCAGGTCTTATAATTAAGACAATTTTTCTTATGATTTCTGTGGGTGCAGATACATCATTGAAAGTTCTCTATTCATCCATATGTTTCCCCACATTGTTTAGTAGTGTCATCAACTCATGGGTAACATTTGTGTCACCTATAAATAAAATGCTGGAATTAAATACACGAACGTAAATTCACACATTTATGTGTAAATATCCTAAATTATTTGATGACCACACTGAAATTAATTATAATTATCGCGGTCACTGCCTCGTTACCTTTAATAGTAGCCGTGAGTATCTTGTTTTGCTCATTAAGAGATATTTCTAAATTACTCGTAGGTAGGTACTCAGATTGCCTCGTTGGGCTAGTTGTCGCAAAGCGCGACTCTAAGCATGGGGTCTTGGGTTCGATCCCCAGGTTGCGCAAAGTATTATTGGGTTTTTCCATCAGGAATTTCTCTGTAGCAGCCTCGGAGTCTGGATTTGTATCCGGTTGACGGCAATAGGCTCTCCCCTGTTACATAAGACTTAACATTACTGGTGAAATCTGGGTGTACTTATAGGTATAATGTTTCCTAACCCTTCGGGGATTACACCCGTGATGTTATGTTCTCGTAAGTCATTGTAGGAATAACGGGTGAAAGAATCATCGTAACGAATACTTCAGTTCAAGATTCTGGACACACACAGCGTCTGCCATTGTTGTGGATTTTGACAAAGGGCATTAGAAGGAACACGGAAGGGTTTTAGTCAGTAAGAGACTGATACTCCCTTCCGTTCCGCCCAGAGTGGAAGAAGTCAGCACTCCCACAGCGTGGATTTTTTTTTGCAGTTATTTAACTGCTGTTCCGTACAAGTTGACAGTGACAGCGTGTTAACAAGTCCCTTCAACCCCGTATAGAAATATATATGTTCTTTGCTTACAAAAGCCTGCTCTTTCGTATTTACTTCATGAAAGATATCAGCTTCATTTTGTACAACTGTTACAGCTGCTGTTTGTTCTCCAACGACCTTTGGATCTTCGAGTTTTATCTGTGTAGTTGTTCCCCAAATCAATTCTTTTCTTACAGCAATTATTTGCATCTCTCACGTTCGTGATTTGGCTAAACGATTGTACCTAGATAGTTATTATTAAAACTTGGCATAAACACTTATCATATTTATTTCTAAAATATGTTTGTCATTTAATAAAACATACAAATATTTTACCTTGAAATTCAGTATTGTTGCTTATGTTTCTGTGAATTCAATATTAGTTGCACTGTTTGCGAAAATCAGAAATGAAAGCACTCACAGACTGTTATAAAAACAAGAATAGGTGGGTGAAGCTCACAGGTGTTAACAAATAAATAAAGAAAATACAGAAGCCGCAGCGTTACTAGTTTGATCTACTTATGATACGTACGAAATTTTTCTTTAAGATAGATAGTACTAATGGACAGCAGTTAATAATCAGAAGATGTTGCATGCAGTGAAGACTGTGACAAACTGATCACTACCAACCGACTTTGCAATTTTGACTTTATGGGTCCTGAGACGTCCACCAGTGCATCCATGAATGAAACGCATCGGAACTATGAGCCATGACCATCGTCAATCACGGATGCTAGGGCATGTCACCACATAGGTCAAGGCGCGCGGGGCGGGCGGAGCGGGGCGGCGCGTGTGGGCGGGCGGGCTTGCTTTGTTTACGGGCGGGCGGCAGTCCCGTGCCGAGCCGCCGCCAGCGCCGGTCCGTCGTGCGCGAGCGCACCCTATCCAGTTCACGGCCGCTCTATAACCGGACGGCTATTTCGGCGCATAATATACCGCACCGTGCGGAGTAGTGTTCAGTTTCGCGCAGGCAGGTGCGCGGGCCGAGGTCGGACATGCCGCGCAGCGAGCCCGCCTGACCCCATGTGACCCGCGGCCATGGAGCGCCGCCGCCGCCCTGCCCGCCTCGAGCCCGCGCCCGACCCCATGACGAAGGTGGCGCGCCGCCGTGACAAGCCGCGCGAGCGCTGGCTGCTCACGCGCAAGACATGGAAGTACATGTCGGATGCCGGCCGCCGGCTTATCCCGGAAGGCGCGCAGAACCGGCCGGAGGACGTGCCGCGCCTCGAAGCCTATTTTCAAGAGGTGTGTGCCAAGGAGCCGCGCTTCCTGCTGTGGCGCAAGAGCTCCTACCCGGGCGCGCTGCCCCGCCCGCGCCGCAAGAAGCGCGCGCGCGGCGGTTCCGTGCGCGCCCGCTCGCCGGCTGACGACGCGCCGACACCACCGGCGCGCCCCACCGACCTTTTCATAGGCCACACCTCTGGCGGCCGTTTCGATATCGCCAAACTCCGGCGTGACTTCTTTGCAGCACCAAGCCCGGCTGCCTCCACCTCAAAACTTAACGCGGGCCATAACGCGTCTCAAGCGCGTACGGCCGCAGCGTTCGGTGATGTGAGCCGAACCTTGCCCGAGGAGGAGGAGAGTTGTCTAGTTGATTTATTGCGCACGTACCTGAAAGTAGAGGATGATTCCGGTCCGACGAGGCACTCGGACACGGAAGAGTTAGTTCGGGCTTTAAGAAAGCACCTTAAGCAGCAGTCGGAGCGGGTTCCTACCGATGCCGACTCAAACCCTTCTCGAGAGAGGACCCTGCTGGAGAACCTTAGCAGGTATTACGTACGATCCCCGAACAGGGATAATATAGTGCAAGACCTGTTATCCGATAGGAATTTGTTAAAAAGACTTTATCATGACCTTCGCAAAACCAAGCCCTACAGAGGCGGTAGGAGTGGTGGTAGTGCAGGTATTGGTGGTAGCGGTGGTAGCGGCCCCGGAGGCTATGGACCTAGTGGATTCGTCAGTGCTCTTAACTCTAACTCTAGATGTGTTCCACGAAGTCGAACTGTTGGTGTTACACGTTTTAAAGATGACGAGGACTCTTATAGATCTCCACCGATGTCGCCACCGCCACTTATTGAGGTATTTCACGAGTCGCTGGAGGATAAGTACGTGGAGTGTGGAACGCAGACACACGCTATACCAGAGGAAGTGTTATTGGAGCTGGAGCGTGCGTACCGGGAGAAGTTGGAGCTGCAGACGGCGCCGACGAGCCCCACGGGCCCTCCGCCTGATAAACTCAAGCCGGCACGACGGCGTTCTAGCGTGGACCATGATGACGTATCGCAGTCCGTCAGTGACACCATCAAGCGGTACCTGAGGATGGCACGCAAGAAGAGCGTGGACGCCGATAAGGCGGACCGCTTCAAGCGTATCAATTACGATAAAAATTTACGAAACATTAAGCCTCGGTTGCCGAGTGACGTTGATGACGATGGTCCCCACAAAGGCTGTCAGACAGAAGAAGGATGGATTTTGACGTATCGAGAGTTGCGATTCGCATCGGTTGCGTCGACGCCGACGTCGCCTCTGTCACCGACGTCTCCTACCCAGTCGCATTCGTTCTTGTCGACGCTGCTAGGTAGAAGTGCACCCACTGTTGCTCCTCCTGCAGGTGGCATGCAGAAGTCGCGGTCTTCGAGCAGCGTGGTGCAGAGTGTCAGCAAGAAGCTGTGGCGGACGAGGAGCAGAAGCTCGTCGCGCGTTGCCGCCACATGGACGCCTCAGGTCAGTCGCATTATAGTCTGTGTGAGTATCGTATGGCATGTGATGTGTATCACGTTATGTTCTGTGTTATGTATCGCATTGTATTATGTGATGTGTATCACGTTATGTTCTGTGTTGTTTATCGCATTGTATCATGTGATGTGTATCACATTATATTCTGTGTTATGTATCGCAGTGTATTATATGATGTGTATCACATTATATTCTGTGTTGTTTAACGGATTGTAGTATAACATGTATATCACGTTATTATAATCTGTGTTGTGTGGCTTATTCGCATGTATATTGGTTACAACATCAAGTTTGTGTTTTGTATACAAACAAATTGTAAATATTGTCGCGTTGAAATCAAGATAATGTCTGACACATCTTATACCAACCACAGGTTATTTTTATCGTTCTGCCCTAAAAATACCAGTACTGAACCAGATTTTTTTACTATAAATAGTGCTGAACGTATGATGAAAAAATTACTATTGATAGAAAGTAATATTTCGTCGATCTTCCCTGCCAAATTACCGATAAAAATTTCTAAACTTTTCACGTCCATTCGAGAAAAGAGTAATATTCCTATTGATACACACACCTGCTTAAGCTGGACACTCAAGTACCTACATACCACGCCGTTTCATCGAGTTTTCCAAACATTAGGACCACAAATATTTTTTCTTCGTCTGAATGTTTGTACACCTGTACATTGTATATGTTTGCGTTATACCGGGAATTCCCACTCAATAAATTGCTGGGATTTCCTGTAAATTTTGAATAATATTTCGTCTGTTTGGCAGTGTTTACTTGACAATTGGTTTCGGTCAGATTTCACAATCATGATTCTGTTTACCTTCAGAAGAATGTGAAGTAATTACTATAATTAGAATACTACTGCACTTCAGCCTTAGATTACTACTGCCAAAACGAGCTAACCCAAATGTCTCAATAATTAAATTAATTATGAAGGTATTACTGCCTCGTTGGTCTAGTGGTCGCAAGCGCGACTGCTGTGCATGAGGTCTTGGGTTCAATTCCCAGGTCGGGCAAAGCGTTATTGGGTTTTTCCATCAGGAATTTCTCAGTAGCAGCCTCGGAGTCTGGATTTGTGCCCGGTTGATGGCAATAGGCTCGCCCCCTATTACATGGGACTAAAAACATAACTGGCGAAATGTGGGTGTACTAATGGGTATACACCTCTGCCTAACCCTTCGGGGATTACAGGCGTGATGTTATGTTATGTTATGTGTTATGAAGGTATTTTTTCAATTGTTGAATGTTTTACATTTCTATTCAGCAAAAAAAGTTCAATAAACTTTCCAAAATAATGCTCGTTGTTACAACAACTGTTCGATCGTTAGACGACATTCCTTTTAGGGATCAGTAAAGAGCAGCAGATAAACCTTTATTTATTTTAACCATTTAGTTTATTTTGTATCCATGGAATTGCTTGCCCATCTTTCTTTATATAGAAGCTTAGGCTTACTTCTGACAAGCCGAGAAGTACATAAATAATCTATCTAGTGTTGAGTTGAACGCCCTGTATCATGGGGTCCAGTCACTTTTCATCATCTTCCTGCCCATGACCCATGTTACTTGGGGTCGGCGCAACACGTTTTCTTCTTCCATTCCATCCTATCAGACTCCCTTTTCTTTTATATCATTCGTCACACAATCCATCCATCTTTTCTTTGGCCTTCCTCTTGCTCTCTATCCATTCACATCCATATGCGTAACTCTCCTGGTCACACGCGTTTCAAAAAACGATTACCTTTCAACTTTTCTGTCACTGGCGCCACTTTCAGACCAGTCTCCAGTCCAGTCCAGTCTCTTCTAATACAATTTTACACAATTTTTTGTATAACTATCACTCCAATACCAAAGTGAAAAGTACAGTACTTATTCAAAAGTTAAATAAATGGTTTGTTTGAAATAAATACTTTGAGCTTCTCCAGTCTCCATTCACGTCATATGCCAGCGTTGTAAATCAAAACATTGTGTTCCTTGCAACTGTGCAGCGAATAGTTTAGCATTATAGGTACACATAAGTGTTGACTCTCACAGTTTATTACTTCCGGCCTCCCTGCAGTATTTCCAATTGTTATGGAATTTCTCGCATCTAGTAGATATTAATGCATAACTTAACGTTAATATCGTGCACGTCTTCTGGAATTTCCATTCAGTCTTCACTTTTTACACTTTGAACAGTTGACACGTAGATAGATTTGATAAATGATTCTCTGATTAAACTAATTATATTTTCATATATAATTCGCAAAGGCCTTTCTCTATTCCCAATATTCTTCTTCAACAGTGTTTCATGAATTACATAGCTTCTCTAAAAGTTCATCTTCATCTGCCATAGCACAATCTCATTTTTTCAACCACACCCATTCCATTTTCACCAGCCTATCTAAGAGTATCACATGATTCGCGAAGCCGCATACCACATAACTTGTCTACAACGTTAATAATTTGTGGTGGATCATAAATTGTGCCTGTAATGCACTCTCCAGTCCGTCGACGTTCGGTTTCAACGAGGCGCGTAGGCTTGAGAGCTCCTTATGTATGTATGCTTCAAGAGGATGAGTGCAATGAGTGGATTGATTTTTAAAAGTTTGAAGCTTTCTATCATTACTTTCAGCAACGTTAGTTAATCATAGTTGTTTTATTGATATACATATATGCTACTGACTCTGGTTATTGATTATTTGTTATTTCAATTTAACTTTTTTTCAAATTCAGTTTCTGGACAGGCCTTTCCTCTGTGACAACATCATTCTCGTCGCCATCTGCCTCCATCTTCATCTACATCACTTTATGAATCGTATCATTTTAATGCTGATGTAATTATCCTTTAATTTTTCTTTATGTTTATCTCTTTCTAACCTTGTAGCTTAACGGTTGATATCAGTTAAAGAATTCTTACTATTTTACTCCTCATATCTTTAATTTCAATATTTTGAACAAGCTCGTTATTTTCGTGCATGCTTTCATATAAGTTCGCACGTTTATATTGGGGTTACAAACCGTTGAGAGGTGCCGATGCACCTGTGTTGAAACGCTTGAAATTCAGATAACTCGTGTCATTCTAAATATACCAGAATATATTTACACATTCAGAAATAACCTTTTATATTTATCCCAATACATTTATACTGAAAACCTTTTGCATTACTATTTATACACTTCGGCTGAGCGAATTTAATACAGGCTAAGTCATCGTAGATTTGATGCCAGGCAAGTTAAAAAACCCACCTGTCAGTTTTTTATGCTTCTCTGGTACTGAATCACATGGTGCATTAGATTTTCTATTTATTTCTGAAATTCGTTAGTCATTTGAGTTATTTTTGTCATAAATCAGTCATATTTCTGTACCACTTATTTCTTGTCCGTCGTTTGACGTTTAATCAACCGCAGGCTGCGGTTCCTCATCTGTGTAAACTATTAGCAGTAAAATGATCATTACAGAACATTGACCTTCATCTAGTTCGTCTAACTGATGTGTGTAGTTGATTAAAATAAAATAAAAATGATCAAGAACATACGTACATTTTGTGCGTCAGTCTCAGCATCAGTCAAGATTACCTAAATGAGACATGCAAAGTATTCATATAATTACAGTTACGGAATCAGTGTATTATGGATACACAGGACCTTCAATACTATGTGTTCAACAAAGATAATGAATCCTTTGTCAAAGTTCTAAATCATTACTAGTCATTTGACTATCATATACCGAACAAAACCAATTTGATCAGTAACACACACAGTGCTTGAATTTTTAAATAATATAAAAAAGTTCAAGTAGTTTTCCTGAAATCTCGAAACCTAAAGTTCTACTACTTACTGTCTACATAAAACCAAATTCTTATTTTAACTCTGCATTTTCGTTGCAAGCCAGACACACTCCATCAATCAACAGTTCTGCTCTTAAATCTAGATGCACTACAATCTGGATATACAGTTCGTCTTTCACACCCATCTCAACACCCAAATTACATAATACAACAAAAAATATACACACATGCCGCGTCCAAGTCCGCTGCTCATTTAAAAGCGGACTATCAAAGAGTATCGTAGGCGTATATGAGACACAACACATTTATTAGCGCTCCCTGAGTCACTATCAGCTTCTTGAATATCGAGCTAGTGACAGACGGACGGATAAACTTGTCGTTTATCACTGTTATATTGGTTTGTGTACCTATAAGAGGTAATTCGTTGACAGTATTCTTCTGCCTGCTATCGTCTCCTGTCACAAGGAGTAGTGGTAATCTTTTTCTATTCCATCTTATCACATTTTCATTAACATTCTCTTCAAGCTTCAGACTTTCTTTTGTATTCCCTATTGTACATTCAACTAGTGATAATAGTCCATCGTGCCATGATCTATATAACTTGAGGTCGGCTCAATATATTTCTTCTTCAGGCCTAATCTGTATATTCACCACTTTCATAGTATTTGTAATAATAGTGTCATCTTTTAAAACACGTAACGATATCGTACTTTCTTTGGTTGTGTTTTGTGGCCAGAATGATTTTCCGTTCTTTCTTCATTTGATGCTAAAGTTCCCAATTCTCGAATGAAGGCTATCTGGTTTTCGATTGACTTGTGTGTTTGTTTATATCACTGAGCTTTAATCAATACTATCTTTTATCCAATCTTCATCAATTTGCGAAATGTTTAGGCAGCCAGTGTCTCGGTTAGGATCTGATTACTTTTTTTGCTAGGCTTGTTTGCATTTAATGCTTGGCCTGTATATTTGTATAATTTCTTACGCCATGGACGAAACGATTCTACACAATCAGAATTGCGAAAAGAAATAAGTATTTTTTGTTAATGTGTGTCTCATATTAATAAAAACAGTCGTCGTCTACATAATTTTTAATCTATCCAGCTAGATAATGAGTTCTTAACTATAATTTGTTAGATGTATAACACATACTTACAAATTATATTATTTTTACGCTTGTTTTCTTGTGTTTATTATTTTATGTTTCCTCCTAATTGTCACCTTGGTTTGAAAGTGGGATGTTTATACAAGATTCCCTGACTAACAATTTCTCTGTTTTGCCTTGAATACGTGTTTTTATTTCTGCTATATATTTGCCTTTTCCTGTTGTTATTCTGATTGTATGGCTCATCCGACAAGTGACCCACATTGGGCTATTTTGTTTTCAATATCTGTTGCATTGAATATTCTATTTATTCGTATTTTGTATTCATTTTAATGACCTCGAACAAGGCTGAGACAAAAAGCTTTTATTCTTCAACATCCTTGTATGAAATCGTAACAGTTTACGTCTTTTAAAATAATTTAGCGCATTGTGCGAAGAATGAGTCACAAAACAAAATACACGTGTTTACTAAGTTTTTGTATTAATAGCGTAATTTGTATTTCGTATTTGTATTTGTATTTCCGCTTTCTGTTTGTGACTTACTTTTGTAATTGCCATATGTCTGCCATAATGTGCTGCTATAATTTAAACTTGTTTTAGAATTAATGTAGTGGGCAATTTTAAAATAATCCCCTCCACTTCTAAGACTATCCTAAACATTAAAACTACTCATAGCCTACTTACTCATACCTGACAGAAAACTGGCCAAGTGCGAGTCCGACTCCACGACGACAAAATGTTCAAAACAACAAAAAACATTTCTTGTATGGCGACCCTCTTTAATTTTGTACTTTAATTTTCTTATATGTAGTTAAAGCTATAGTAATATACTCTGAAAACATATCAGTTTATCTTTGTACTGAGAGACAGACAGACAGCGATGTCTTAGTATAAGGATCCAGTTTGGCACCTTTAAGCTGCCAAAGCCAAAATATAGTTAACCTAAGACTCACCAGATAGCGTATATATCCAACTAAAATAAGATCAAAGACATAGTTAACATTATAAAGGTTTCAGATTCCATGACTTTCATCAAGATATAAATTGCCAAGTAAGACAGTTATCTCACCGCAGCCAGTCAAAAAACCATACAGATATCGTAAACAGTAGTTGATATAAACGCGTGGGTATCTATTAAAACGTCATGAATACGGCTATGTGGACACCTGTTGATAATTTACTGCGTATATTCAGTGACATTAATACGGTACTATTCATTGAGATAACACTTTACGGGTTCTTTACTCCTATATGTTAGTTTTTATTCCGTTTTGTTGTGGTTTGTCGAAAGTAGGAAGTTTGGTTTGACCTTGAGAATTTTTCGGCAAATCTTTAGATGGTTTTGTTGATAATTCTTTAACAGGGAATCTGTAAGTTGCAATGTAACTGTAAGTGTGCTGGTAAGTCGTGATGGCCCAGTGGTTAAGGCGCCCGCCTCTTATGCATGAAGTTGTGGGTTCAAATCCGGGCAAGTACCAATGTAAATTTTTCAATTCATATGTACTTTCTTAAGTTTATCTTGGACATCATTGGCATCGGTGAAGGAAAACATCGTGAGGAAACCTGGACTTACGTTCCACTCAAACCATGTCAGAGGCCCGTGAGGCGGTTTAGAAACTCTGACACTAGGGTGTGTGGGGTCGTTAGGCCATACTACCCACACGATAAGAAGAAGAATGTAACTGTTTGTTTGCTATTTTTGTCTTGCATGTTGTTATTCTTAGGGTTTGTTTATACGTCTGTCGCCCTCTATCCAACAGGACCCAAAGTGGTGGTGTATAGTGTTCCTTACGTGCCCTTGTTTGACGTCGCGATGGGAATCTAACCCCTCACTCCCCTGTCTTACATAAGGAGGACAGTAGGGGCCGGCCGGCACCTTGTATCCATGGCGTAAGTGCAGGCAGGGAACACCGGGGTGGATTTTAGGCAGTTAGAATCTGACAAACCTCCCTCAAAAAAGAGGTGTTGTTTGTGTATCCATTATAAAATGAGATCTGGTAAGGACTTAGGTAACAAGGATGCCAAGAGAATGGGCTCGGCTAGTTGATATTATAATTACGGTAATTTTTCCTTTGACCGTTTAATGGAAAACCTTTTTTCAGCAGTGAACTTTTATGGCTTTATTTGTTGGCACTGAAATTGAGCTTTATTTACAATGCTTGCTTTACGCTCGTCCCTTAACTAACCATACGCCTGCCCCCTCCACCCCCCCACCCCTTACCCTAACTTTTATTTGTGCATAACCTATTTTATAACTCTGGTGTGTTTTGTAAGATTTATGGGCAGGAACCGATTTCTGCCTATATTTCCCTGTGCTCCGTGGCATTGCCTGTGTGTGGTATGATGACGTCACGCGTTATGTGCAGGGCAGCTGTTGCTGGGCAGACGGCAGTGGGCGGTGCGTGCGCTTGACGGACACGTCGCTGCTGACGCTCAGCGAGGTGGAGAGGCGGGCGCTGCAGCAGGCCGCGCTCGCCAGGTTGCAGCAGATCAACCTTGGAACTGCTATCAAGATACCGGAAGGTGAGTTTTACATGATAACTTACTAGCTATATACCGCGGTTCCACCCACGTTTCGTTACGTTTTTGGTTAGTGCTCTGCTCTCGTGGATTGCAGCGCGATGTTTTATATACCTACTATTCCTCATGAATGTAGCTATCACATAGGTACATTACATATACGTCCATATTTTTTCCATTCCGACAAGGATTAGCACGATTAAACGTACAAATAAACTCTTCAGCTTACTTGCTTCAGCAAAGTCCACGTAAAATAATATTTTTGTTTTCATAACTAGGTGCATATCCCTTATGTTTACAGAGCTATATCATTTTTATTTTATCCAACACCTATATAAAACACATCATAAAGAAACATTATGAAACCATACCGTAGCCAACTAATTCTTACGTGTCATATAAAATCAAATTTATTAATTGGGCGATCTTCAAACCACGGCTCAAGTTCAAAGGGTCGTTAAGAAAGCGATTTTTTAGTAAATCCCTTTACACCTGTGTTAACGAGGTGATAAATGGAGTGTGAGGTGTTTAGAGGCTGAGAAATAGTCTCCAGTGGACTGTTAAGAGGTTGATGTGTTGGGAGTTAGGAGTGGGGCACATCGATGGTGGAATTATTGAAGGTGCGGAATTATGTTGCTTAGCCCCCTTTTCCAAAATGTCGGCGTTAGGTGCTTTGTTACTAGATCTGTTATCAGTAAAGATTACAAGTCTATTATTGTTCCACTCTTCTTATACAGAGTCACCACGCTCGCTCAAGGCGAATTGGTGATTTTTGTCTTATATTCATTTATAGTCCCAGTTTGCTCAAAATGTTTTCATCACATCAAATCATTCTGTTATTCAATGTCTTATAAGAAACCAATTATCATTTTTGTGTTCCTGAATAGGACCCAAAAACCCAAAAAAGTATTAATTCACTAATTACAAGACAATTGATTGATTCTACAGCTTAAGAGAAACAGATCCAATGATTTCACGTGTTCTTCAAAGGCCTGTGTCCTTCTAAAGTGTAAAAGATGATCACACTTTTAAAAATCGGCAGCGGCAAGTGCAATATATATTTGCAGATTTACCCATTCGCGTGTTGTTAATCGAATTTTCTCATTCAGATATTGTAGTCCACTCCTAACATTCCGGGATATGAGTTAAGATTAACTGTTCGGCGAGTGCCTCAAGCCGCTAGCGTGGCGACTGTTGCGAAACTTGGTCGAATGCCAGTCGTTTTGTTTGTTGATCGCGCGAGTGTCTACACACATCGTGGTGATTATTATAAGTGTTATAGATTATAGGATTAATACCAGCAAGCGATAAAGGGTTTGTAGTCGAGTAGGACTGCCTCGTTGGGGTAATGGTCGCAAAGCGCGACTGCTGAGCATGAGGCCTTGGGTTTAATTCCCGGGTCGAGAAAAGCGTTATTGGGTGTTCAGTAAGTGGTCACTTTTATAGCAGCAGCAGTGACGTTTTAAATGTCCTCTAAAGTGCAAATGTGGGACACTTTGGACAATGTTGTAAATGAGCCATGATCTGGAACTACTAGGTATTTATTTATTTATTTAAACTTTATGCAACAAAAGTACAAAGGCGGACTTAATGCCTTAGGCATTATCTACCAGTCAACCAAAGGTGGTGAAGAGATAACGTGGCAGGTGCAAAAAAATGTATCATCTAGGTATCAGTGGGCCACACAAATATTTGATCCGTGCGGGAATCGAAACCGCGACATGCAGCGCAGCAGTCGATGGCTCAGCCACTGCGCCAATCATGTTAAAGTTTAACATTGTCAAACTTCATGTTTCTGGTGTTGTGTGACTGGTACTTCATCTGGTCTTATCTTCAAACCAGATTGCAACGTGAAGCTAACTCCAGTATGACAAGCTCGACCACTCGTATTTCGATGGCATTCGGACAGAAATATTTACGAGAGTTTTGGTTCTCAGATAGTACGAAGTCATGATCTGCCTAGCTTTTTCCCTAATATGTTAGGTTCCGCTTCCAGTCTTACCAGATGCAGCTGAATACCAGATTGTACTAAGTAGTTTCGATTAAAAATTACGCCACTAAAACTAACATAAGACTTCGTTGCTAAGCTCATACAAAGGGCAAGACAAGCAGGCATGCAGCTGCAGCAGGTATGCTAAGGTATTAAGTACGCCTTTCTACTGTATTGTTGCAAAAACTTTAAATAAATAAACTCATGTTGCAATTAAAAAATAACCGTGCCTGGCGCACGCGGACCAGAGATAAACTTAAGCAAGTATAGACCATTTTTATTTTTGGTCATAAAACCTTATTTTCATCTTCAAGCATTGCTGAAACTTAGACATCAGTGATCCACAAATACCCATCTAAAAATGTAAAAGTAAAATGATAAAACTGCACTTAATCTTACAACAGGTATAAACTTTTGTTGGTTAGTATGACGAGCAAGCACCTGTAAATATTGAAGTGCCACTACAGGTGACCCAGTCCCGACTATTAATATCTGACACATACAAGACATGTGCTATTCTCAAAATGGCCGACCAACAAATACGTATATCGAGTAAAGAAGGGGCAGAAGGTTTAGTCAAGGAATTATAACTTTTAAGGTTTTTAGGACTTTTAGGTCTCTGCCTAACCCTTCGGGGATTACAGGCGTGATGTTATGTTGTGTTACGGTTGCGGATGTCATAGACATATTCACACACTGTGATACACTGGGCGAGTTCACAAGAGCCATGTACTGTGTAGCATGATAAATAAATGTGATACACTGTGATACACACACTGTGATACACTGGGCGAGTTCACACGAGCCATGTACTGTGTAGCATGATAAATAAATGTTTGTTAAAACTTTTAAATCGTAAAGAAGCAACACATTCCTCCCACTAATACTATTCTCGTAACATATGCAACTCACAGAACGCAGCAGTAGGCCTGGCAGTACTACCGTGCCTTGATTGGCTTAGCTCAGATAACACAACGATTACTCACACACACAACACGTGTGTGGTTGTACATACAGTATGGAGTGTTGGGCATGAGGTTTGATTACGACAAGGACAAAATGGCGCCTTTGAACGTTATGAAAGTATACAAACAAAATATACGTGTAACTTTCAGAGGTTACCAACGAGCTTTTTTAAAAGTGGCACTTCTAAAAGTTTCTGCACGCTACAAATACGTTGTAGTCGTACCTATGCGCGGGCGCCGTTACGCAAACGTGACGCGCTCTGACGTCATGGCGAGACACTATACAGGCGTGTTGATATACATGTGTACGCTTATATTGAAATTAAATTGTTTTATTTATGCGACAGAGTTATTTTTTTGAGAATGACAATTGAGAATCGTGATAGTTCTAATGATGTGTAAAGTATTTTAGTATTAAATGTTCGAAGGGAGAAATCGTATTTTAACTGGTTGTGATGGGTGCCGCTTTTTCACAATTTGCTTGAATATATTTTTCTGATTATTTGCTGGTCGATAATGGACATGATTGGTTCGTGTTTACTTTACGGTTTTAAATAACTTTCTCATTATAAATTATACACTATGTAATGTATACCTACTTATATAAAAAAAATCTTGATATCTCCATTATTCGTACATTTTGGAACTCCTTTCAAAGTTCTTCGTAAGACAATGAGATAGCCATATTTTCCTTAAGAAAATGTTGACAATCAAATGAAATTTAGATTATGTGACTCGTACAAGTTTTTGAGTTACATACCTATTTGATGGATAACTAACAAACCACAAGCCTAGATATTAGGACATTATTCTATTTATCTATAACATTTCTTCGAGTTTTATTACTTACTATAGCTTTTACCTTCGACTTCGTCCGCGTCAAAGTTGAACTATTACGCTAAAATTCATCCTGATCTGTACAGCCGTTCTAGCGTGATTGAGTAACAAATAAGCATTCAAACTTTCACATTTATAATAGTAGTATTGGTAAAGTATTATTGGTGAGGTTTTTCAGAAAGGTCAAGTGCGGAGTACTCGTAACCGGCGTACTTGTATGAACGTAGATGAGGCGAAAGGAGTATGTGAGGATCGTAGCAGGTGGCGTTCTGTAGTTTCTGCCTACCCCCATGGGAAAAAGGCGTGAGTTTATGTATGTATGTATGTAAGATTGGTAAACTTAGGACTGCTTTTGTATGAAGCACGGTGTCGGTAAAGCCCTCGTAGCCACAAAATAATTTGGCAAACCACCAAAGACGACAATTCAAACACTTTTCCTGATCATTTAGAAAGCCCTTTATTATATGTTTAACTCATTGGAACTTGTGTTCACCACAGTACTTGGCAGCTTGAGAATATTACCTCTTGCGAACAAATCACATGGTCTTCTTTGTCAGATTATTTTTGATTAGGAATGTCGGTGTAGGTGGAGACTTAAATCACTGTCGTGAGTATTGTCATAGTTAGAGTTAGGGGCTGCGTGGACGGACATACTTTGTGTTTAGCGAGAACCATGAAATATCCGGAAGTGTTACGATGGACGTGGACAAAGTAATCTCAATAAACTAATTTACTAAAATACTCTCTCATACAATGAAAACAATTTAAGTGAATAGCAATATAAAACAAATAAAATGGCGGTTAAGAGATGACCAGTCCCAAAAGCAGAGGCAAAGCTAAGTAACCAAAGGCCTAGTGCAAAAAAAAACTAGGGCCCTATCAAACTGTTTAGGTTTTATCAAGCCACCCAAGTCGAGATGTACAAAATAAAATTTTGGTAGCTTCTTTGCATGGGCTTCCCATAATCCCCCATTTTTTGTAGACTTGGGTAATTATTACCTGACCATACTATTTTTATTCTGTAGATGGGAGAACTTTTAGCTAGTTAATACGAGCTTTGCTTGTCAGTGGGCCCTCTGAGCTTGGAGGTCCCGGTGCTTGGCACTGGATAGCCCCTCGGTAGCTAAGCCACTGCTCAAATTACAGCGTTTACGAGCATGACAAGCAGTTTAAAGTATCCAAGTATACACAGAGCCTATTATTTATTGCCGTTTTAATCTACACAATCGTCCCTTGTTTCTATTTAAATGTTACAGTAATAAACGTCTATCTGATTGTTTCATTTAGTGAAATATTGTGTGTAATTGTGTCTCGTCTGACGGATTTTTTAAGAAATTATGATTAGTACTCGAAAGCTGACTTGATAATCCAAAAATAATCGTACCCATGGGATTTTATTGTTCGTGCGTGCACAAGATAAATTATTCTATACATATAATTGTTGTTGCGAAATAATCTTGGCCGTCTGCTGTTTCTTATACAACTCGTATTTTCTCATTCTATTTTAATTTATGTGTTATTTTTAGATTAATTACCTGGATGCTTTCTGTCTCTGTGGTGGTTCCAAATTAGAGTTCGGACATTTCTTATTATCACTAGAGACTAGAAACACTATTTATGTTTAACTAGCTTTTGCCTGTGACTTCGTCCGCGTAAATGTCGGATCCCCGTTTCATCCTCTTAGTCTTAGGGGATTAATTTTGGAAAGTCGTATTTAGTGGACGTCTACTAACTATCTCCCTGCCAAATTTCATTCACTCACTCACTCATCACGAAATATTGAAAACGGCTTGACGTATAATGATGAAAGGCAGGGAGGTAGTTTATAGTTTAGACGACCGCTAAGAAAGGATTTTTTAAATTTCTTAAACGGATACGGTTTTTTTAAGTTTGTGTGGGTGGACTTGGGAGAAACGTAGGCGTAAAGTAAGTTACTCAAATACAACGTGAGAAAAAAAAAATGAGAGCTCAAACTACATTTTCATTTTTAAACTTTCTTTATTTATTTAAACTTTATGCAACAAAAAGATGCAAAGGCGGACTTAATGCCTTAGGCATTCTCTACCAGTCAACCAAAGGTGGTGAAGAGATAACATGGCAAGTGCAAAATAAAATAAAAATAGTACATGAAAAAAAAAAGACAAAAAAGAGATCCAATTTCTTCCAATTCTTCTTTCTTTCCAGTTTCATATTTATTTTTTACACTCTTTGTCATTATATCCGTCTCTAATTTGTGTCACCCTTATATAAAATCATGTAATCGTAAAATTACAGTATATACAAATCCAAACCATCACTCTTCTATCACATATTTCATCCGCACCAATCAGACGCGTCCATCCGTTCACCGACAGTGTATCGTTCTTCAGTCGTCACCGGAGCAAACGCATCGAGCATTACGTCGGCATATTGCTACGTATGCCGACTGCCAATCCGCGATCACTTACAATCAGGTTAAGCTATATTTAGTTCAGGAATCTCGCGCGGTTTATCTGTACGTTTGTGTCACTAAAGGAATGCGTTCACGTGAACTTAGTTATGTGGCTTGTAGAACTTGCCGTACGGCATATCATACAAACTTTCAAGTTCTAATTTTTTGAAATGATATGACCGATTTTAATGAAAATTTATACATATTTAATAAGCGGGATACTTAGGTCTAAAAGGTTACTTTAGAACATTTTATACAACATAGAGTGAAGCATACAAAACATAACTTTTTATATTAATCTTTAAACCTAATAAGGTAGGATATAAAACAGGACTAAATTGTCGCTTGATACATTTTTCTCTCACCCCTCGAATTCGATTAAAACGCATATAATTGACATGTAATTTATATGCGTTTTTACATTATTGGGACAGTTACACATTATAATTATTATAGTATGCCAACAAAAAAAAACTAGGTGAACGTGTAATCCAAATGTATAAGATATTTAATCAAAAGCGTTGTGACAGTAACCGTGCCTCAGCCGTTGTCTGCGTCTTAAGTATATGTATGTAAGAGTAAGTTTTATTGAGAAGAAAAATACTTACAGAAACGTGTACTTACCAAGACTATCTGACCTAATTTACCAATCAAGTTCCCAGTCAATTGATTCCCTATACCAACGAACGCTAACATTACAAAATAAATACGAAAAACTCTCCAAAGTAAATATCTACGAACCGTAAAAAACATCATGCAAATCGAATAAGTGGTTCTCTAGATTTAAGCGCACTTACAAACAAATCGAGTCTTATAAAATGTGTAGATGACCTTGACTACCCACAAGAGCACGTGCAAGACCCGTCGCCATAGCAACGCGAGTGTCTCAGCCCGCAAAGAATGATAAGCAGTCAATAAATCTATAAATAAGATCCCCAGATGACGGCAGGAATAAATCATTCTTTTTATACAACCGACAGCATTGAGTAACCGCTGCGTGTACGCGGTCTCTGGTTATGACGAGTTCGATTGAATTTATCAGGTTTGTAAGTTAAGTTCCAAGTTTGATTAGGTTAGGTTTCGATTCTGAGGACCAGAAAGTAGGCGCAAAGCACCATTTGTGCAACCTGTCTAAAGCTTTGACTGCAATTTTTGAACCTGCAGTTAAGATTTTTATGGAATACTACTGCTGGTGTTCATTTGGCGATTATGATTAATATGTATGACTTGTAGTTAGTGATAGTATGCAGCGAGATTGGTAAGATGAACCGTTTTGTAACATAGATATAGTCTAATGTATCACAGAGTCACTCCCCTCCTTCGAATAACAATAAACATTTTTTTTCTTTTTTTTTGATGTTAGTGAATAATACTAACTGCCTATCTGAGGTAAACTTTTTAGAAACTACGTGTTTAACACCTAACCCTGACCAATAAACGAGACACAGTTCAGCGATACTGTTCTGGAAATAAATGAAGAAAACGATACATTAACTAAATAGAAAACACGTAATGAACAGACATAAAGGTTCACAATTTACTTTCCATTTCTAAGAAAACGTCTTTCCGGACAGTTGAGCGTTAGTTATGTATATTATGTTTATTTATTAACATAAGAGTTATATACTATTCGATTCAAAGGTTACAAATGGGCCACGACGGCTGAGAATAATTTACAAGACAATAATTTTCAGATGGTGCGTGGAGTTAGCTATCTGATTGATCTATTTAAAATTATACACCTCGAAAATGTACCGTATTTTCTGGGGAATAAGAGGATTTTCTTTCTTCGTACTTAATTAATGTAATTTCGTAAGTAAATAAAAGAAAAGTATGAAAGAAAAATTGTTTCTTGACACAGAAATAAGAGCATAATTATAAAAAGATAACTTCGAATCAGAATAAAAATTTATAATATGTTTAAACAGAATTCTAATAATTAAAAACGTTTAAAATCTAGGCATTATTTTATCTCAGTGACAATCAATGTCAAAAATAAGGGATTATTTAGACTGTGATTAGTTTATGATTGTTCTTAAAAATTAGTGAATTTGCCTCCCTGATTCTAATATGTAACAAATATATTTAGGTACCTACTCTTAATACATTTTCGACACAGATCGGTAGCCAAAAATACAGTTGCACATCTAACAACAATATTTTCCTACCAAAAGTATTTCTTTTATTTTGCTAAACAGATTTAATGATACTGGTGCCGATTCCCTTGTTCACAAACTAGACTAAATTTAGAGAATTGACATCTCTTACTAAAACAGCGAAAGGAAAGGACGGTGACATTCCGTGACATTAAAGAACTAAGTTAGCGATGTCAAATTAGTTTTGCCTTGAACTTTTCCGTATTTTTAATCCATACGTTTTAAGATGTCAACTATAATTGTATAGATATGTCAGGTTGACTAAATTTGACAGCTCTTATTTACATTAGACTCTTTTTGTTTTATTGGACAGAAAAAGATAGGACTAGTCTAATTTTAGTTTAGTTTGTGACCAAGGGAATCGGCACCACTGTTTATCTCTCGTTCTTATTGAAACCCTTTGACACAGCTTACTAGCTATATAGCTGTCTCATTATGTAACAGACACCACAAAACAGTCAAACTGAACAAATTACGCAAAAATCACCATTTCACTCGTAATTAAATGAGAAGTTTTCCTATAACACTATTTTGTTCCATTCTAAACTGACGCAATCATTTGACGTCTGCCTTCAATCGGTCGCGAGTTATAGCCCTATGACAGACAGACAAACGATGTCTCTTGACAGTCACGATAACTTTATTACGCAGGTAGGTTATTTAGTGACATATTTGACAGCTCAGAGATTTCACTTCTCTTTCTGGTTTACTGGTTTTGTATAGTGTTGTCTCGGTCTGTCCACACGGGTTTTTTAGAGTGCCCATTACTAAATGATTGACCTGTAGACACGGAAAAGTAACCTTGAAGGTCTACTTCAAAGGAGAATGTACACAAAGATCTAAATACAATTATCGATATTAATTGCCGTGGTAGATAGTGGGAGAAAAATGCGATATTTTGAACTAGGAATGTGGCGTATCTATATAATGTTGTGGCTGAAAATAACCCTAAAAATAATACTTAAGTAACAATAAGGATGGCCCTTGATTATAAGAAGGATTGTCTGCAATTCATAGCTGAGAAATTCCTACTGGAATAATATATACTGGAGGTAAAAAAAGCTCGTATTAAAAACAAGTTGAGAATGAATTACCTATAAAGTGTCAAAAAAGTGAGTTTGATTCGCGTGAGCGACTGTGATGAATTATCATGATCAAAGGTTATTTTATTAGACATTGGTCTAAACATATTGTGGATACTAATTAGTTAACAACTCCTAATATTAGATAATAAATGACCCACGAAGACGACTGCTAAAAAAATATTATTTTATAATTTTTCATCATTTATTTGAACATAAAACCTTAAAGTACTTAAATGTAAAATATTTACTTTATAATATTTATTTTAAATATTTTTTTTTTTGTAAAATCAACGCACCGTATTAAAGTTACATTATACCTACCTCCCATTAACGTATCCCCATAACAAATCTACATCACAAGAAAATATCAAGATTATACTAAAATAAATAATAAATGTAACTAATTATCGTTTCAAACTGCAAATTGTCGCCACAACGTTTATTTGTGGTCGCATCAAACGTAGCCGTGCTCGTAAATAATTAGCGTTGATGCCATTCTGTGGGCAGACCAACACTATTTTATACACAATGTTGTAAATAATTCCCAACACTATTAATTATTTCTTACGCGCGAAGTAACAAAAATATCGTTGATTAATATCGGATTCATTAATTTTAGGTGTTACATCACTATTTGGGTACCTGGGCGTGCTTTTGGTTTTGATTTATGAGTAGGTCAGAGAGTGTTGACTTGATGATTGACAAACGTATTAATTTAAACTTAAGGCGGGTCTCGATGTTAATTAAGGAAATGTTTAGAAAAATATAGATGTGATTTTAATGTTTTCTCAACTTTTGACATAAATTATAATACGTTTATTTTTTATTTAAATGAATCAAAGTCAAAGTCAAAACATTTATTTCAATTAGACCAATTACAGGCACTTTTGAATTGTCAAGGAGTCGGTCAGTTAGTCCGAAAAATGAAGCTAGTTGCTCGTTCCAAAACGGAGGTAGGCCTCTATGGAGAAGAACGAGCAAGAAACTCCACGGCACTCTTTTTAAATTAGGTTTTTACAAAATGGTGGTTACAATATTCTTGTTGAGTCTATATGTGAAAACAATGAAGATAAATATAAAACAGTTGTAAAAAATACTAAAAATAAAGATGTAAACCATAGCAGTTAAGAGATGACCAATCCCAACTGACAGCACTCGTTCACGAGCATGACGCATGGATCAGCACCACCTAGCTCAACCATCATGAAGGGAGCCAAGTGATCCAACACACGCGCCACCATCAGCGAGACATTTGAGTGAGCATGACAAGCTCCCAACTGCCATGATCATTAAGTCAAAACACGTAGTACTCAGTAAGTAAAAAAAAAAACGCTCCATGGTACTCACATTTACAAAATGGAAATAAATGATATTAAATTATACAATACTAGCACTTTCAGTGGACTTATTTGTTATATAATTGTGGTATGTATATAAAAAAAAAAAAACAGTACTCGTACTGATAACAGTACAAGTTATTCAGGTCAACAAAGAGGGTAAGAAACATCATTCTCTTAAAAAATAAAAAATAACAATCCTAGTTAGTGAGCCCGAGTGGCTGTGGAGCAGGACTAGCATTTAGCCAAGCATTTTTGTCCGTGATATAATCATCTAACTTATAATATGCTTGACTACATAGTGTGCGTTTTATGCATGTTTTAAATTTTCTCTCATTTAGTTGGAGAATTTCAAGTGGTATTTTATTATAGCATTTTACACAGTACCCCATAAAAGAAGTGCTTACTTTTGACAATCTAAAACTTGGTTGATCTAATTCTATAATATCTAATTAATCTAAAATATCTAATATCTAATTGAATAGTAAGAAGGTAAAGCTTAACATTGGTTTAAAATAGCGTGTTAAAACGTTTTAATTTGTACTCAAGGCGGGCCTCGGTAATAGTTTAGGAAATGTTTAGAAGAATAAATGATAAACATAATATAACATAACATCACGCCTGTAATCCCCGAAGGGTTAGGCAGAGGTGTACCCATTAGTACACCCACATTTCGCCAGTTATGTTTTTAGTCTCATGTAATAGGGGGCGAGCCTATTGCCATCAACCGGGCACAAATCCAGACTCCGAGGCTGCTACTGAGAAATTCCTGATGGAAAAACCCAATAACACTTTGCCCGACCTGGGAATCGAACCCAAGACCTCATGCCCAGCAGTCGCGCTTGCGACCACTAGACCAAATGACTAGACTAAATGATAAACGTGTGATATTAATGCATGTTTTGTTTAAATTTAAAGTAAGTCATTTAAAAAAGTTAGATATATAGGAGTTATAGCTTAATAATGCTATATATTGACAAAACAAAAGAGATAGGTATACAGCGTCGTCAGATATAGTAGAAGTTTTCTTAGAAGCCGATGGATGTTTTCAAATGTGATTTAATTTAAAATGTAGATAATAAATAGTTTATTAAATTAAGTTTTAATCGAAAACATTAATCGGTTTCTAAGAAAACTTTAACTATATCTGACGACCCTGGATACTATATTATATATCTCTTTTGTTGTTATTGGTATACTAGCTGTTACCCGCGGCTTCGCCCGCGTTTGTTTAGGATTTGACAATCAATTCGGGCTGTACTCGGCTTGTTGTTCGGCCAGATCCAGAATTATTAAATACCTACGGACCAACAGACTGTGACTCTTAAAAGTCCGTCGGCGTTCAGTTTGCTTTTCTGCAAAAGAGGTCCTTCTCGCCTGCGTCTGTTCTGGAGTTTCTGTTGCTGTAATGGCTGAGCTTGTTCTCTGAGACGAAGTCGTGTTTGAATAGGCGTCTCAGTTGCTCTTACAGCTCTCTCTCTCTTTAGGAGGGCGTCTCAGTCACTCTCAGAGAAGCTTGGCAGGAGGACGGCATGGCTCTCGAGTCTTTCCTGGCTTTAAGACAATGTCTCATCAGCTAAATAATTTGCTTGTCGCTCCGGTTGTGCTTGCCTTCTTAATGCGGCATGAACGGAAGATTTCGGGAATTGAGCAGTAATTTTTGCTCGGGCTCGGAATGAGCTTTTGAATGAGTTGAACCTGCGAGATATTTTAAAATTGAAAAATGTAACCTACCTACCCTCATTAAAACACACCGAAAATACCTCTTACGAAAAAATAAACAGTACTGAGGGACAAACTTAACTTTGACGATGGAAAACTGTTGTCTACATAAGGTCACGGTTAGCTTAGCAACTAACCTCTTCCTTCAGTCTATCATCGACTACACGCATTAAACAAACCAATTCTACTGTTGTGACAGTTCTGCTGTGATCCTATGAGGAGTTCCGTTCCATATCTCCGAAGTTCATCATCAGATCATGACAGCATTTATAAGGGACCAATTCGAAAAACTAAACAAAAAATGAATCATCCAAATCGATTCACACTTGGCGGAGTAATCGCAGAGTATGCTTTACTGACGGAGCGTGTTATAAGTTCACCTTTATTCTTCCATGCATCCTCTATGAATGCGTTTACTCCTGTCAGTGTCAGTGACGACACAGTGATGACAGTGTCAGTTACGTAGTTTTTCTGTATCCCTGACAACGTATATAAAGTGGGTCCCAGACAAACGCGGAATGTTGTGGAAGCCGCGTCAGTTGCAAATTTTAACAACAGGCCGCGTGTACTGCTTTGTAAAATGACACCAAATATGGAAATTGTAATAGAAATAGTTGAATTTAAATAATAATTTCAATTTAACCTACACTTCTCTATTCCTAAGAGTAATATGCGAGGCTAATGATAATATAGGTATAAACTACTATAACTTGACGCTCCCCTCCATATTACGATTTCAATTTGTGTAGTCACATTTGTATGAAAGAGTTTGTATGTAGTTGTGAGTCTTCAGTAGCAGGCTAGGATATTTGTTTGTCAACTAATCATAAATAGCCAACCGTGCAAGACCACGCACCTGTAATTTTCATAGAGAATGTCAGTGCAGCGCCATACTAATAATAATTAGTAATTTTTGATGCCGCTAGTCGGAAAACAAATCGCTGATTTGTATTTGTTTCGCGTTGTGAGTATTTTTAATACTATTACAAACACTTTCAAACGTTTTGAATTGTGGAAGGGCGCGTCATGTTACTGTAGTTTATCTCACACCTCAAGTGTTTACATAAACGGCTTTCCTACCTTTTTTCTCATCTTCAGAGAGGACTAATGAGTCATGAGAGTAATAAGACAACGTTACGGTTAGTCATATTGACTGACGTCCGATTGTGGCACAAACACCGCGCTAATGACATTTCAGGCCGCCACTGTGATGCGCGCGGTGGTGTGTTTTTGCAGCGGTTGGAGCCGCGGCCTGCGGTTTGCCGCAACCGCAAGTCCGTCCGTCTGGAAGGCACTTTATGCAAAATGTCAGGATAATCTTCAGAGGTTTTGGGCATGAAAAATTATCAAGCAAACCACTTTCGTACTTCTAGGTTGTTTACTTGAAACTGGTCTATCGACAGTCTAGACTCAAAATGTATTACATGCCTAAACTTAAAATTTGATCATGATTCGATAGACACGTGGCGCCATCTACTGTCATAAGGACGTTATTGTGATTTCCCTCGGGAACAGTACTTTTTTTCGGGATTAAAAGTACCCTATGTTTGTCCCTGTACACCTGCAACGTTATATGCAAAATTTCAGGATGATCGGTTCAGTGGCTTGGGCGTAAAATGGTAACAAACAAACAAACAAACTTACTTTCGCATTTATAATATTAGTTAGGATGTCTCAATTAGTCAGGTTGGTCCAAAGTATTTTTGACTACTAAAATGTACTAAGTTAATTAAAAGCTTGATGCAATAAAAACATCATTTTATGCGTAGCCACGTAAAAGTTTCTGTTCCCTTTTTCTTGATGCTGAGTGATTTTTATTCATACATCCCAGTTATTTAAGCATACTGCCTATATTGCCATCGAATATTTTACATAATACAATACATATTTTACAAAATAGTAGGTACTGCTGATTCAATATAATTCATTCATTCGTTCTCCTTGAAGTTTTAAAAAGCTTCTGTGAATTTTCATACATTAAGATATTTCCGCGAAAACGCCATAAGTTTCTTTAGCTTTTTACTAGACATTTGATGTACGAAATGTAAAATATTTAGGTATTTGTTTCATTATTTTCTTATGAAATGGAGATATTTGTTTATAACAAATTCTCTACCATTCAACCATAGCGTGATAAACAGGTAACACAATAGGTATAACATTTAACAATACCGAATGGGTGTTAATGGGTCAAAGTATGGAATTTTCTAACTGTCCTAACACGAGACGTCATGGCGGTGCCGAGTTACCATCTTGATGAATACATCAAGATCCTCGTTGGTTGGAGCATACTGCCTCGTTGGTCTAGTGGTCGCAAAGCGCGACTGCTGAGCACGAGGTCTTGGGTTCGATTCCCAGGTCGGGCAAAGTGTTATTGGGTTTTTCCATCAGGAATTTCTCAGTAGCAGCCTCGGAGTCTGGATTTGTGCCCGGTTGATGGCAATAGGCTCGCCCCCTATTGCATGGGACTTAAACATAACTGGCGAAATGTGGGTGTACTAATGGGTACACCTCTGCCTAACCCTTCGAGGATAAAAGGCGTGATGTTATGTTATCAAGATAGTAAGTTGGTACCGCCAACACGTAAAACGTAATAACGAATCAATTTGGTCATCCAATAAGTATCGACGCCTCCCAATGTTACTGGTATCTGACAGACTCGGTCGCTAGTAAGACAGTTGAACAATTAGAAAGCCTAGCACAAACACACGGAATAAACGAACGCACCCTGTTCCTTTCATCGAAATCGGTTCAGTAGTTTAGTCATGATAGACATAGTCACTTTCGCATTTATAATATTAGTAGGTATGTTAGTAAGTATGCATTTGTATGAATGTATTATCGATACGAAAAGAAGTAGAAGCGCACTCAAGCTAATCCTACAGTTATGCGGCCATTGCGCCTCGTTGTAATAGGGCCCCATACATGAAAATTAATAGCAAAACAATTTGCATTAGAAACTAAAATGTTTACGATCAGTTTGAAGAGTTTAGCTTTAAATATTATTACATGGGGTGTTTCAGTATCGTCTTCGCTTTTGTTGTCAAATAAATCTTTATTATGAGTACATAGGTATTAGTGTCATAAGTAGGCGCGGGCGCCGGTGACGGTTATAGGGCTGCCAAGTTTTTAGTTTTTAATTATTTATTGTTATTTTAGTGCTGAAGTAGTTTTTTTAATTAATACGAAATGGAGTGTTAACTCTAGTGTACAACCAGCCTATTATTGTCCTTTGGCAGGACTAAAGCCTCTTTTCATACAGAAAAGATATGAGCATTGATTACCACGCTTACTCAAGGCGGATTAGTAATTACTGACTTACCTATATCAATTAATTATAAGCGCAAGTTTCCTCACGATGTTTTCGTTCACCACTGCCAGTGATATCTAAGATATACTTAGGAAGTAGATACATATAATATCAAGTGCAAAAATCACATCGAACTTACAACCTCAAGTACGAAACACGCCTTCATCAGTGAGACATTAAAATACAATCTATCTTTCTCATTCAAAATCATACTGCATGACTAATTTAGGCACTGAAAGAAGCGCAGTGATTAAATTAAAAGTGAACCTGTAGGTACATAAATAATCCCCGTTCAGCCCTATGCGTCGTGAGGCGACGGGCGCCATCCGTTCCGCTTATTTACTTCCCTGCCCACCTTGTCAGTTCACACGTCGCGCTATGATTGCGACGTCTTCGAGGATAGGCGGAGGGCGGTGACGGTAAAGTAGATTTCACCGCTCGTCCGCGCGGTCGGGCGGTGTTAGGGATCAACGGATTTCTTAAAGGTCAATACGACATGAGATCCGCTTCACCGCCAGCCGCGGCGGTGCGCGGTACCGTGTGTTAATCGCCTAAAGTTTTTAAATCTTTGGAGGCGAAGCCCTTTTGCTATAACCAGGTACACATTCAGACTGTGAACTACAGACAAAACTGCTATCAACACATTCGCATTTTGAACACAAACAAGCGCACCACGTGCGTCTTCACACGCAGGTAATCACATGATGTCTCGCTAATGCGTTTTTATAAATAGCCCTAAGTATTCCCGGTATGCGCGCAAACTGCATTGTCTGACACTTAGCGGGTCACCCACGACTGCAGCGAAGTGATTCACTGGACGGGACCTGGGACAGAAATACTGGGCTATTTTTAACAATAGGGCAATAGTTAGTGTGTTTTACAACACTATTAACCTAGTTCTATTTTTGTTTTGCAGTTAAATTGGAAATGTGTGATAGTAGTTTTATCAGCATGTTTTTTGTTTACATAAAAGTTTAAGGGTATTTTTATACTTACTACAACACAGCGAATAAAAGAGCGTGAGATTGTTACACGACTGCCCCAAAAAAAGGAGTGTTATGTGTTCGGGGTTAATGTATGTATGTATGTATGTACCTATGTGAGATTCTTTATTCCACCATAACTTTTGAACGCCTGAACCGATTCAGATGTATGGGGTATCGTTACAATCCTTGCATCGTTCCGGGTAACATAGGCTTGTTAAAAATAAAAAGAATCCTACCGTAACGTAAATTAATACCAGCCTCAATTATTTTTTTTAAGAATCTGGCCGTGTCTATGTTTATCGTCTAGAATTTGACAAGCAGATTTTAATGTCGCAAAGCGTGAGGTTAGCATGAGGTCTTCGATTTCCAGGTCGTGGAAAGTGTTATTGGGTTTTTCCACCAGGAATTTCTCAGTAGCAGCCTCGGAGCCTGGATTTGTGACCGGTTGATGGCAATAGGCTCGCCGCCTATTACATGGGACTTAAACATAACTACCGAAATGTGGGTGTTCTTTGGGTACATCTTGGCCTAACCCTTCGGGGATTACAGGCGTGATGTTATGTTATGTTTAAACTTAGCTTATAGTCTTGAATAGCACCTAGGCTACTATTTATCTCATTTTTGTGTTCCCGAAGGATAATTTAGACTTTGACTTAATTCGGAAATCTACACAGAAGAAGTCGGGGACCGAACCTAGTCGACACATATATTTTAACAAGGTATATAGGCTTGTTTTCAATTTTCCCACACCTACCTGCTCTCCTAGTACTTTAGGTATTGGCATAGTGCGGGGGCTGTGACCTGGTTCATCACAACAAGTGTCGGGTTCACGAGTCGCACTAGTGTCGGGTAGACGACTCGTGTTACATACTTGTTTGTTGTTTTAATCATTTTCTGGACGTATTTTTGGATGAGCTTGGATGTTTTGTGGTAATGAGTAAGATTACTTGCAGCTGTAGTAGATATTTATACGTTTTTTAAATGCGTGAGAAAATATTTAAAATTTCTAAATCTATTAACAGTCAAGCCTGTTAGATTTTGCATTTAGCACTGACATTATGTGGATACATAGAGAAATACATACATACATACATAAACTTACGCCTTTTTCCCATGGAGGTAGGCAGAAACAGAACGCCTCAATAGGGTATTTAATTATTAAGGTATTTATTAGGAGCTCGTGGCTAAGTAATAATAGCCGCACGGGTCGATCTGTCAGGTTAAGCTACACTTGCCGGGGTTGGTCCGTGGATGGGTGACCATCTTTACACACCGAGACTCCATCGTGCCTCGGAAAGCACGTTAAGCCGTTGCTCCTGGCTGTCATACGTGGATCTTGGACAGTCGTTACGCGTCGTCAGAAGCCCTAAAGTCTGACAACCAGTCTTACCAAGGGGTATCGTATTACCTAGTTGCTGGGTTGTGGAGGTCAGATAGGCAGTCGCTCCATGTAAAATACTTGTATTTAGCTGCATCCGGTTAGACTGGAAGCCGACCCCAACATAGTTGGCTAGGCAGATGATGATGAAGGTATTAAATACTTGCTATATTCAATGCCTGCCCTTTATCAGATATCTGAACGTCATTTCTATTAACCAAATAATGTTTTTTGACTGCTTCGTTGGTCTAGTGGTCGCAAGCGCGACTGCTGTGCATGAGGTCTTGGGTTCGATTCCCAGGTCGGGCAAAGTGTTATTGGGTTTTTCCATCAGGAATTTCTCAGTAGTAGCCTCGGAGACTGGATTTGTGACCGGTTGATGGCAATTGGCACGCCCCCTATTACATGGGACTAAAAACATAACTGGCGAAATGTGGGTGTACTAATGTGTACACCTCTGCCTAACCCTTCGGGGATTACAGGTGTGATGTTATGTTATGTTTTTTAAAGTAGCAATCTAATCTCAGTGTCAAAAAAGGTATTCTCGTGACTTCCTTCAAAATCTAATCGCAATCTCTTCTCATAGGTATTCATCCAATAGAAAACCTACTCACATTCCCATGATTTGACGAAAACTGACCAAAGTCTGTCGAGCAGTTTTTGAGATAAGTCCAAATACACAGCCAGACAGAGACAGAGGCAGTCTAGACTTTTTTTTAAATATAGTAATTAAAATGCTTTATCAATATTGACGTAAATGAATCAGCTGATTAGTGGATATATTTATCGTTCTATTATTACAGAGTAGTAACGATAGCCAAGACAGAAATAATGTGGTACAATAGCGTCGTATGACAATTGGAACTATTGCCACTATCTATCATTCTAAATAATTGAGCTTACGACGTGAGATACTGGGTCGAGAATAAATCATAATACATAATATAATACAAAAGAGAAACATTTAATTACCTTATTTATATACATAAACATAACTTCACGCCTGTAATCCCTTAAAGGCTAGGCAGAGGTACTCATTAGTACACCTACATTTCACCAGTTATGTTTAAGTCCCATGTAATAGTGGGCGAGCATATTGCCATCAACCGCGCACAGGCTGCTACTGAGAAATTCCTGATGGAAAAACGGCGCCCCTTGTACTGTAATCACTATGTTTAAACAATGATTTTTCTTATCAAATAAAATGTCTTTAAGTTTTTCAGCAATCATTTTTGTTTAACGTTACTTAGTTTAAGATCGGTATGCATAATTAACGGCTTAAGTTATGTAAATTTTTAAGCTCTGTATATAAACATACATAATTAGTGACTGTATTGTTCTTCTCCATAGAGGCCAACCTCCGTTGTGGAACGAGCAACTAGCTCCAACTTTCGGACTAACTGACAGACTCCTTGACAATTCAAAAGTGCCTGTAAATGGTCTAATTGAAATAAATGTTTTGACTTTGACTTTGAGTAGTAGTGGTAAGTACCAAGTTGTTCGAGATCCACAAGTCTCATATGATTGTTTGTCACACAGAGAATGCAGTGGCAGCGACGAAGCCCAAGCGGCGCGCCTACCTGCTGAAGAGGAAGGCTCTCACCACCGGCTTCTTCGACCAGAGCCGCACCAAAGACGCCGACAAGGATAAAGGTTAGTCCCAACACTGTTATCACTATATCACTGTATCTGTGAGAGACAGTATACAAGGGTACACTGTTCCATGTTAGTAAGTAGGGAATATGTTGTTTAAAACTGAATAGTCTGCATTGTATAGTTTTTGTTTTGTTTCTATAATATGTTAATTAATGTAATTGGTATTGTGCCGTGTTAATAAACTATAAGTAAATAAATCAACAATGACAGAAATGTGCCATTTTAAATTTAAATATACGCGATTTTTTTTTCTGGTTTATGGGCTACTAGCTTTTGCACGCGACTTTGTCCGGGTAAATGTTGATTATCACGGACGCAGACGAAGTTGCTGAATAAGGAGTAGCCTATGTCTTAATCTCTAGATATTGTTATTTTTACTATATGTTTCTCGATACCCAGCTTCTCCACAAAATTCTTTAAATTATATTTTTAATAGGTAATTTATATAAAACGAGCATCGCCCATTAATATGAATAAAGCTTTCAAACTAATTAATTATTTTGTGATACCAGTATTTTTAATTTCAATATTGAACGAAAAGAAAAATCTGAAACAAAAAAAATACACTTTTAAACGTTCTAGACATTAAATAAATCAACGTTTAACTCAAATACATTGTCATCTCAAAAACTAATTTATTCCACAATGGACGTTAAACTATTTTTTAGTTAGTGACCAACTATTTTTAGTAACAACTGTGGCTAAATATGAAACTGTTTACACCTGTTTAAACTAACTGCTACGCGGCTACGTAACCGTGATGTAGCACTTAACGTAGGCATTCCGTAGACGCCTACGCCGTAGCAGATGTCGTAGACAGGCAGTGCGTCATACTTTTAAGGTCAATTTCATTGTATGATTCAATTTTATTATCTTTTGATTAAAAAGTAAATGGAATAAAATTGATAGATTTTATAGGGTTTTGTATAATACCAATTAGATGATTTATAAAACTAGCAATGGAGAAGGCAATCAAATAAATATACTAATTGAACTTTATTTTGTGTGTTACAGCTCATTATTAATAGATATCTATAATTGACCCACTGCAGGGTAAAAGCCTCTTCTCGTACAGAGAAGGCACTAGCGTTGGTCAACGCGCTTGCTCAATGCATTTAAGATTTCAAACTTATGTTAATTAAACGTCCAGGTTTCCTCACGATGTTTTCAACGAAATTATAAATTTCTAAGATACAAGAATAACATAACAATATTGAAAAAGAATATAGAAAAGGGGTGATGGGGATGTAACATAAAATCATTAGAAAATATTAATCGGTACACTTAATTAAAGAGAAAATCCATCAGTCTTTTACTCTTTCTCTTCTTTTCATGTGTTTTAAATGATTTTATTTTAATTTTAATTTTTTCTATAATTTTTTATACAATAACGTATGGACTAAATCGGTCTAAAAAAATGATTTAGTATTAGTTATTTATTAGTATTATTATTTTACTGTTACACAGTCTTAGATAAACCGGTATAACAAAAAAAAATCAAAATGATTAGGAAAAATTATGTAACAAAATTGAATTTCTCCGACTAACTTTCTCATCTGTCAATAACAAGCAGCTGTTACAAAAAGTCGCGCTCATAAATATCCGACGATATATTTCGTATTAAATTCTTTATAATCACGTGTTCTGTAAACAGTGATAAATCAGCGAGATGTGTTAATTGAGAAACAGTGTGAGGCTGTGAAGAATGTGGACTCTTTTAACTTAATTATACGTAATAACGACTTCGCTCGCGTGTTAAAAAAATACAAAAAGATTTATAAAAAATAATCTGTAAATCAGCATTTTCGAATCGAATCCGGGCGAGTACCAATGTAACTTTTTCAATTCATATGTACTTTCTAAAGTTTATCTTAGACATTACTGACATCATTCCGTGCCTCGGAAAGCACGTTAAGCTGTTGGTCCCGGCTGACATACGTGGATCTTTGACAGTCGTTACGAGTCGTCAGAAGCTTGAAAGTCTGACAACCAGTCTTACCTAGGAGTATCGTATTACCTAGTTACTGGGTTGTGGAGGTCAGATAGGCAGTCGCTCTATGTAAAATACTGGTACTCAGCTGCATCCGGTTAGACTGGAAGCCGACCCCAACATAGTTGGGAAAAGGCTAAGCAGATGATGAAATCAGCATTTTTTTATGTTCAATACCTTTGAAAAATTCTCTTAGGGTGTGTATGTATGTGAGTGTACAAAAAACAGTCCCATCTCGAGTTTCTAGTGTTAAGAGATGACAACCATTTTGTTATGTTATCTGGAACGCTTATTCTACTAATTGAAAACGTTTAAAATCTAGTGACAATCTCATCTCAGCAACATAAATATAAAAAAACTGTAGATGGCATTTCTAACAGATTAAGACTGCGGTGATATTGTGATCGTGCATACAATTTTGTAGAATTGCCTACCAAAGAATCGTAAAAGCCTATTAGACAGATAGACTGAAAGAGTTATTTTCGCATTTATAATATTAATAAAGTTGGAATTCAAAGATAATCGCACATTGCCATTTGATCAAAACTATTTTTATCTTACAATACCAAGAACAATGAAATCCCGAATATAAATACCTGTAAACGATACGTTTTATTTAATTGAGATGTAAACCAGAATATCGTAAAACTCGGGTTTGATCTCAATTTAAGACGAATCCTCAGATTTACGGCTTGTCAGTCAATAATTAAGTTGTAAAGCGAAGCTTTTATTGTGTGGTTTTATATAGTTTTAGTAATATCTATGAGAGTTCTTCAGGTTTTTTTTATGTAACATATTATTTTCATAAATAAAATAGAATTAACGAACCATGTAAGCATGAATGAACGTACAAGATGGCAATAGACTCACCCCTTATTAAGTGGGACTTAAACATGACTGGCAAAATGTGGGTGTACTAATAGGTACACCTCTGCCTAACCCTTTGGGAATTAGAGGCGTGATGTTATGTATGTCGCGACAGATTTTGTCGAGTTTGCAGAATTACTCGCATCTGGCCAAATTTTTCCTGGGTCTTGTATAATTTGTATACAAATTGTTTGTATTTCTTCAAGAAGTACCAATTATTCCTATGATGAATATTCAAATTATTCAGCGATTTTAGATTGTAGACATGCCCACCGTGTCCACTACGATGAATCCGCGATTGTTGGTAAAAACCTGTTATTTTGTCATCACAAAAAGACACTTAAATTTTATTTATTTGTGTAGATTGACTTCGGTAAACAGGAAAAAACAAAGTTTCTATGAAAAACAGGCTACATTTTATCTCTTCTCGGGGAAAACCCATGTATTAATCGTGAGAGTCGTAAAAGTCGAGAAAGAAATGAATTTATGAATCTACTGAGACTTGAAAGGCATATAAATACTCTTAGTATAGGTACCAACCAGTCTTTATTTTATCGTAACTAGATATTATTGAAACATTGGAACGTCTATCGGTAATGAATCGTGGTCTGAAACTTTTCACTATTCTTGACATTCAATTAAGATTAAGTTTTTACAAAAACAAGCCAATGAGTAATATTTTTTTTTACATGAATTATCCCTATAGGTACTGTAGTACCTATGCACAATGTTTTGCTTACTATGCATTGGGCACTACCATAAGCAGGATTTTTTACACAAAAAAAAAGTCGCGTGCCAGCAGTAATTTTGGGAATTTTGGGAATAGACATAATATTAGATTAAGAATATTGGCAGGCAGTATCAAAGACAAAGTCAAATCATTTATTTTAATTATCTAGACCATTATAGACATTTTTGAATTTTCAAGGTCTCGATTGACTTTTCAATTACAAAATCCTGTTTATAATATTCTTGTTGCTTCTATATAATGTAGAAACGCATATTTAACGGCTATGTGATGTGTCTTTTAACAGCTCGTATTTGGACCTTAACCTTGTCCCAAAATGTTCCACCAATGACAGCGCACAGCAACACGTGAGACACACAATCGCATACCACTCCTATCTCCAGGCAGATCACAGAAACGGCTCATTTCCAAATATTTACAATTCAACTGTTCATTGTTTATCCAAAAAAGTTTATAGCGCGAACTAGTCAGGAACGTTTGGTAGCAAAAGAAAAGAATTTCAATGTTAACTTGCGATTGTGAAATACTGATTCAATGTGCTACGTGCCATCTCACACGTTTGTGCTGCCGAGTAGTCTGCGCCGGGTAGTCGGGGACTATCTTAGTGGGGAATGAGTACTTAACTTTTAAATGTAATGCACACGGTTTTATCCCTTATAACTGTGCTATTTTAAGTTCAAAGTGCAAGTCAAATCATTGTTTCCAATGAGACCATTAAAAAGCAATTATGAACAAGAAAAAAAAGTAGAAAAGAATTGAATCTATTTGATGTAGTTTTGCTTAGAGAAAGTAGGACAATAAACTCCATACTCTCTTTAAAATGTGCCCAATCAATAATCTATAATGATGTACCCGATCTATTACGATCTTCATAACTATTGTTCGAATTGCACGTTTAAATGATAATAACATTAATTAATTATTTACATTATGTACAGAAGATACAAAAAATATTTTATTGAAATAATAGGTTCTAATTGATCTATGATTCCCTGTAAAGGATTCCTCAAATACGAGCACCATACCTTAATTTCTCCTGTAATAGAGATTATGGCAGGTCTATCTTTCAAAATGTTTATACCCCAGTCTTTTTTTCCTGGAAGCACGTTCCGCCTATGAACACACGTATGCTAAACCCAGCATAGAAACAGCAAATAAATATTACTCTGCCAACACACATAATTGTTTGATTACACAAATTCATACAAACTTGGCGTTACTTGGCACAATAAAAGACTAGACTTATTGATAAATTAGGCTACTAGCCGAATGGACCCTCTCTGTCCATTGTTTACATAGAACGTCAAGAGACGCGCCAAGGGAATTTATCTTTAAAGAAAAGTTGTCAAGAGAATACCGAACCGGCATGAAAGGGTTCCGTAGTTCTAGTAGTTGATTCTTTTAATGCACTGAGAAATTTAGCACCAGAAAAAATCACACAGTAAAAATCATACAGTATCTCATACAAACTTTCATGACCAAAATTTTGGGCTGAATGAACCTATTTTAATATAATTACGCGAGATAGAAAGTGTGAAGAGTCAGTTGAAAGTATTTTTGAAAAAAAAAGGGTTTATTAAAGTTGATGTTGGGCATTGTTAATTTTCTTAGAATGTTTTATGTAATACCGTAATAAGGTGTAATTTAGTGATAAGAAAATTTACTCGAGATTTCGAAAATACAGTTTACTACACTGGTGGAGTGGTCGCAACTATTATTTTTTTGTGGCTACATAAGCAGTTCGCAGATTGGTTTAGTACCTATGTAATGTACTGTATGTTCTATTAGAAATTCGTAATTGAGTGGTGCAAAGAGGTGTGTTTCACAAGCTTTACAGTCATTTGTTTATACTCGTTTTTATGGTTGTATCATTATGCAACGGAATCCTAAAACAGTAATTTAAATAGCATTTTAAAGAAAAAAAGTTCCTTAAAACATGGCTAGTGCGGGGGCAGGAGACTAGTCAAATATTCCGGCTATCTGAACGCGTGCCAAGAGCTGGGCGAGACTGAAGTCACGGTGTTTACACGCGTCGCTTTATCAACACTCCGCTATCAAACCACTATCGATCGCCATCTACTGGGTTATGACATGTTTAAAAAAAAAAAACACATCGCATTCTGTGAAATAATGGATTGTGATCAATACTCGTGCCCTTGAGGCCTTTGCCCTTTGTGGAACAATAATACACAGGGGGTCTGTCTCCTTGGTCTAATGACTGCCTCGTTGGTCTAGTGGTCGCAAAAACGCGATTGCTGAGCATGAGGTCTTGGGTTCGATTCCCAGGTCGGGCAAAGTGTTATTCAGCACTCGCGCTTTGCGACCATTAGACCAACGAGGCAGCCACAAAATGATGTCATTGAGAAAATGAAGACACCATTTACTGTAGTAAAACAACTAAGAAACATCTTGAACAATCATGGAGCCTAATGCGCAAGTCCCCACGGGATAAAAAGAATGAAATATGACAATGGACCTCATTCTAAATTATCGTATTTAATTTTTAAGGTTGTTTGTGGGCTATATTGTTTGTTTAATCGTATTTGTCAACAATTACATTCGGAGGCATTAAACTCGGGGAATCCCTGAAATTACCTAGGGCATTAAGGGATGATTCTCATTAGAACGTGCCGTGCCCGGGGCGGGGCCCGGACGGGGCACGGTTTTAAATCTGTTACATATATTTTGTATGAATTAATTTATATTACACAGTGCATTATCCGTGTCCCGTCCGGGCCCTCTCGTCGCACTTCAATACCACGTGCGTCGGCTCGTCCACGCCCCGGCCTGGGCACGGCCCGCTCTAATGAGAATCATCCCTAAGTCCGCCGTTTGTTAATGAAGTTCAAATATGCCTTATAATGGTCTAATTGAAATAAATGATTTGAATTTAACTTCAATCTCGCCCCAGTCGTGTCGGATCACCGTCCAATCGGAATCGGCGTAAGGGAAGACTGGAATTAAACGAATGATGTTTTATTAATGTTAACCTGTCATACATTGGTACCGATTCTCTTGTTCACAAACTAAACTAAAATTAGACAATTTCTATCTTTTTCTGTCCAATGAAACAAGAAAGAGACTAATGTAAATAAGAGCTGTCAGATTTAGTAAATCTGACATATCCATACACGAAAAAATTCAAGGCAAAACTTATTTGACATCCTCTAACTTAGTTCTTTAATGTCACCGTCCTTTCCTTTGACTGTATGTTAGTAAGAGATGTCAATTCTCTAAATTTTAGCCTAGTTTGTGAACAAGGAATCGGCACCATTGTCATTTTTTCTTCAGTTAAAATCTATTTGACCAATGAACAATCAGCCCTTTATGTAAATGTAACACAACTTCGTGATATAGAATCAGCATGTACCTACGTACCTATGACGGAGCAAATTCCACGAATGCTGAGCGTATAGCTGTAGCGTGATAAAAATAACGCGCGCTTTCTAATGTTTAGGGAAAACATAGCGAGTTATAACAACATTATTGTTCTATTATTAGATTGATAATAGTGTATCTGTGTAAAAGAATAGTGCTTCTCACAGATAAGTTTAAGACTAGCTTTTACATGCAACTTCGCTTGCGTGTAAAACGAATATACCATGAAACTAAAATGAGTGATTTGTTTATTTTTAGTTACAACTTTTGCGAATATCAGGGGTGTATTTTTCTGTTAATTTTCTAGCAACGATCATTTAAACTTAATAGGCCTGGCTGCCATACCGAAAAGACAATAACAATAGATAATCAATTCTGTGTCATTATGGGACTTGAAGTCTGTCAAAAATACTTCTAATTTACCTACATACATTTTATGACATTGATTATCGGTATGTTTAACTCCCATGTACTTATTAGGGGACGATTGCCATCACTGGCGAAATGTGGGTACACTAATGGGTACACCTCTGACCAACCCTTCGGACATGAGAGAGTGCAGGCGTGATGTTATGTTAGTATGTATGATAATCGGTAAGAAAACCAATTTTCGTATCTCAAGCTTCTAATTTACCTCCATTTTTGACAAGTTTTTGACATTGATTACCTATCGCTGAAATGAGATTGCGACAAGATTTTAAACGTTTTTAATTACGGGAATAAGCCAGATAGGTATTCCAAAAATAAAAACAATATCATAATTCAAGTTAGCTTTAAACACGGATTGCAATAATAAATAACACAATATTCATAGGGGTCACTACTATTATGTAAACATTGTTATTACCGAATGTTTAATATTTACATTTACCGCTAAAATAAACCGTAACATCGATGTTTTCTGGGCCAGTTTCTTAACTTTGTCGGTTTTTATTTCAAGGTTGTTGCCAACTTCACCTGGTTTCTATAATATTGTGTAAACTGTTACGGTACAGAAAGAAAATGTTTAGTTAGTTACGTTTGATCGTATGTTATTTCTTACGTGTGAGTTGGTGAACTCGATGAAAGCCCTTTGTTAGCTGAAGGGCGAATTTACTAATAACTAGCTACTAACTAAAATAAAATACAGCCTATGTTACTCGCAGATAATGTAGCTTTCTAATGATGAAAGAATTTTTAAAATCGGTCCAGTAGTTTTTGAGTTTATCCATTACAAACGAACAAAAATACAATTTTTTCCTCTTTATAATATTAGTGTAGAAAAACGCTCAAAATCGAGTCGCAATCTCATCTTAGCGACTATCAACGTAGATAAATTAGAGTCATTTTTGATGAGTTCCCTACGTGTAATCCAATGACACTTGTTCAAAAACGTTAGCTTCATAGTAAATAAAATCTAAAAATTAGGACGACCTATGAGCGCGACAGTTCACTACCTCGTTGCTTTAGAATCTCGAATAAGCTCGAATCGTCGGCAGGGCGAAGGTCCATTATCTTGAAACATCATTTTTCTCGAACGACCGTGTAATCGATTTATGGATATAATAGTTTTATGGATTTTATCATATGTATATGACGGTATATGACGTCATAAAACATTAAATAATTATGTTAGTTTTAGATTCTAACTTTCTTTTTTCATATGCATCATATTAATTTGGTATCACAGTATTTTGTTACTACCGTATACAAATTCTGATTATTCAATCCAAGACGGATATTTGTATTACAAATCATAAATGATATGACCTTGAATGTCCACGTTGATAGCACTTAGTGCATCAAGGTGTAACAATGCCGTCTTAGATCTCGTGGGAGCGCAGTGCATCTGGTTTGTGTTTTTACAACGCTCAGATACGCTCCAGTTTTTTATAGGATGTTTGTATAAACGATAAACGTTACTGAAATATCTTCAGCATATTTTTATTATTGTCAAATACAAGCGAGTCGTTGCTTGAAGATAGAACAACATAATATCACGCCTGTAATCCCCGAGGGGTTAAGCAGAGGTGAACACATTAGAACACCCACATTTCGCCATGTAATAGGGGGCCAGCCTATTGTTATCAACCAAGCTCAAATCCAAGATTAACAAATAACAAAGGAAGACAGAAGAAATTATGAAATAATGGCTTCCGACATAGACATGGAGTTTCTTTTTCCCGTTCTTTTCCATACGAAGCGATTTTTTAGAAGGGGCAACTAGATTCAATTCTATTTTCTTGTACCTATGTTTCGTTCAAAAGTGCTTTTTAATGGCCAATTAGAAATAATAGATTTGACTTTGATAAAAGCGAGCAAAATTTAAAAATATTCATTAGTGCAAAGCTTTTAATTAGGTCAAGTGTGTTTTTATTTTTCACTAATAAGACGATTTAAGTATTTTATTGATCGAAGACCGTAAAAATCTTAAGTTATTGTATATTATGACCGGAAAACCACAAAAAAAAAACAACTTAGTTCTTGCTGTTTTCTATAAAAATCTCAAAGAAAGTATTAGTTTAAAAATAAACTATAGTCGTTAAGACATGAATATGCAAAATGCAAACTCTAAACCCGAAGAATTTCTTGCAAAACCAATCGACAGAAAGCACAAACAATAGAACGCAATCGATTAGAAAAAAAAACAAACTGACTCATCTATGATACAAAAATCGAACGCGAGAAAAAAAAAGAAATATGAATTTTAAAATATCGTAAGCGCCAACTCTGCCGTAGTACAGTTTTAAAAATAGAAGCAAACTCGCCTTTGAGAAGTGTCCGTCAACGCGCGCCTATATATTGTTTGCCTACCCACATACACACATTTTTGATAGGCCCAACCGAGTTTTTATTGCTATTTTCTTGGGAACCTGCAAATAGTTTTTGTTTAGTCAATTCGGCCTTGGATGATGGGAAAATTGGTGCAGATGTGTGAAAGTGTAGTAGTTGTGGTTTTACGTGTGTGGGCTTTAGTGTAATAATCAGTATTAAGTTTAACCTATAATCTTTAAACGGGGGTCTTATTGAATTCAAAATCGTGGCTCCATAGTGTATATGCTGTTGCTCCAGTGATGATCATCTTTATTATGGGCTATAGGAACTTCGATGCTATGTCTTTGATTAGTCTCAGGAGAAACACGTGCTACTGACTTCGATTTAGAGGTGCCGTAAGTCTCCTCTCTTAGCACTAGCGACCATTGCAAACTTGATTGGAAGCAATTGGAAACAACCGTTAGTGGCCAACGATACCCATGGGTAGGAATGTTTGCATGTTACCACATAGGATACAAATTATAACCCATTTTAAAATACATTTCGGACACACAGAAACGTTTTGAGGATTTGAAGAGATCAAGTGTGCTCAATAAAAGTGAAAATAACACTGGCTTATTATTGTCCCATAGCAAGTCAAAAGCCTCTTCTCATACAGAGAAGGCACGAGCATAAATGAACAAGATTCCTCGAGGTGGATTGGCAATTTGAAACTTATAATATATAGGTCACGACATTTTCCTTCACCGAAGTCAGCGGTCTCCAAAAAAACTTATAAGGTTTTGAAATTGAAAGGTTATAAGGTTAGGATTATAAGGTTTTGCTCGCCCCCTATTACTAGGGACGTAAACATAACTGGCGAAATGTGGGTGTACTAATGGGTACACCTCTGCCTAACCCTTCGGGGATTACAGGCGTGATGTTATGTTATGAAATTGAAAGAGTCACATTGGTACTTGCCCAGTATCAAACTCGCAACCTCATTCATGAGAGGTGGTCGTCATAATCATGACACAGTCAAAATTACTGGCACAAAATACACTGGTTTAGCAATACCGATGGTATTACAGGTGGAACTACTTCTCGTCAGCCATGCTGTAGATCTGTTTGCCAACTGATCCAATAAAAAAAATACATGCACTGTTCAACTATCAACCCACATCTTTATCAATCTAACTGATGTATGTATATTTGTCTATAATTCAAGCAACATGGTAACGATCGCCTTAAAATATAACTTTGTATGTTTTACATCAAAATAGCAATTGTATGAGACTCATACACTTTGCTCCGTGTGTAAACATTCGCTTCCTTATGCCCACGGAAAATGACTAAGTTCTCTATTATTGTTTTGTTTTAAATAGAAAAAGTTACTCATCTCGCAAATATGATGGGAAATACATAGTGGGTGACCTATTCTTTGGAGCATCCATCATCTTAGTAAAAAAGTTAAAGACTGTGATGAAAAGCATATGGGCGTGTCGTCTAGGATATTTCTACTTTATAATTAGGCTAGTCTGATTGTTCACAGCTGACATATGTTTGTACCAATATTTGTTGTGAATTGAACATACACCTTATTGTTGAACCTTTATTTGATCTTCGCCTAACTTTATCAATATAGGCTTTCTAGTGTCTTATTATTAATTTTCTCATTAGAACTTGTGTCTCTATTCGCATTATCACCATCCATGTTCTTAAAACATTTTGTTTGCATGGATGGGATGAAGTTTATCGATATCGAAACCGATATAAGCAGTCGCATCGCTAGTTGACAGATTGCTTTATTTCATCATGGTTATCTAGGCCCGGTATTTTTTCAAAGTAATCGAATTTCTTAAGAAAAATTAACCCTAAAATATGAAAATGACAACAAAAATGCACAGCTACCGCATTAACAACGTACTGCGCACCGCAGCGCTGCGCATGCGACGCTCGGAATAGACGCGACCTTTGTCGCAGTTGTTACCCGCCCGTCTGCGCCTGCTCTTAGCTTTAAGAAGCGGTTTAGCATCATATTAATACCACGGTGTAAATAGACTAGGCTAATATTAACATGGCATTTGGTTCCTAGCAGAGAATAGACTGTGGATGTCCTGAAAGGTGGCTTAGGGATTTTGGTTTTGAACTGTTTTATATTCTTATTTACCTACATTCTATACAACCTATTTTTTTTGTGAACCAGGAAGTTCCTAGTAATGGAAAAATAAATACCTATGTAAAAGCAACAAAATGGCACAGTTAACGCAGTAGTTAAACGATTGGCTGCTGCGCTACGCACAAAAAAAAATAATGTTACTAGGAATTTGTAAAACCACGATCAAATTGAGTGTCAGTAGAATATCTGGTTCCTTCTTCTCCATAGAGACTTGTATGTAAAGAAACGAGCAATTAGCTTCAACTTTCTAACAGGCCGACTCCTTAACATTTCATAAGTGCCTGTAAATGATTTAATTGAAATAAATGCTGTGACTTTTTTAAGAGGATAAACCACACTAACCTATCTGTTTAACTTTAGGCAATATTCTTTATCATAATTATGCTTCTCTTTACCAGCGGCTTACCTAGGAAACAGTGAAACATTTTGGGGACTATTTTTTCCATAACCTTATTTAAATTCGACTATCGACATTTTAACATTAAGATTCCAAATGTTCACGTTTGAGTCAATTATACTCGTTTCACAGACACGGGAACTAAATACCGTCAACAAATACAGACAAAGAGTGGGTGTAGGACAATGCACCTTCGCCTACCTTTTCAGGGAAGCCCGGCTTAAGTTTCCAGAAATGCCCACGATACGGAAGTCTGGTTTCTCCGTAGGAATTTGCTACTGAAAATTAGAATGGTTCTAATAACTTAGACTAATGAACTCATGCAAATAGGTATCAATTTTGTAGTTTTAGAGAACTTTCCCGATAACGCGTCCCAAAATAATAAAGTCTAGTCATTAAGTAATTAAAGCCGATGTTATGTACTTAGGTGAATTATCTATTTGACTAAACACATTTTATATGAAGCTCGCTGTGGGGAAATTCCTCTTAATATCGGTTAGGTAGCCAACGAAGTAATTATTGTTTTAATTTACAAACAAAAATTATGAATAAATTAAATATCACAATTTACCGAGAACAAAAAGCTCAAATTCTATCACAGACTTTAGACTTAGTATTTTTTTGTTTTTTTTTTCCCCTCCTCAAAACATTTCGATGTGGTACTGTGTCATAAACCTCCTTTCTTTTGTCTACCCAGAGTCAACGGGCGGCAGTGTATTCGGAGTGCCTCTTGCGCAGTGCGTGGAGAGCGAGCGAGCATTGCGACGGCAGCAGCATAGCGGCTCCCGCGCATCGCTCGCTTCTCTCGGAGCCCTGGAGAAGGGCGATGATGTAAGTCCTATCTTAAGTTACGCGATGGTATTTTATATCAATGTACAGGTTCTTGCTAGACAAAGTGACTTGAAAGACCAGTGACGCGAAATATATGGCGAAAAATTTTAATTGTGCATTTGGGCCAAATAGAACATCATCATCATCATCTTCCTGCCCTTGTTCCAAGTTATTTGGGGTCGGCGCAACACGTTTTCTTCTTCCATTCCATCCTGTCAGCCGTCATGCAATCACTGACTCCTCTTTCATTCATATCCTTCTTCCTTGGGCCAAATAGAACATGGATGGATTAAGTAATGTGGGTATTGAGTTGACCGTTGATATAGATAATAACGTACTAAGTCAAACCCATGTATGTATCTTTATTGAAATGATGATGGTAATGACTTCTGCAGAAGCAATAACTATTCAAAGCCCAGTAGGAAGCTTAAATGGTAGATTTGAAGTTTATCTATCTATATTCAAATACCTACCGGTTGTTTTATTTGTAGCAGAATTAAAAATGCACCGCGATAATAAATTATGACATTACCGTAAATATATCAGAACTATGAGTAGCTTACAGATTCGCATCGTATGCCTGTCTATCGGCAAAGCTAAATCCAGATGTAAGAATTTTACAGCACCAATGAGTCATAACCACAAAGTTCGATAACCAAACATCGTATCCAAAAATAGAACATGAAAACTAACAATAGAATCGATCGATGAATTAAAAGATGCATCAATCGCTCAAACTATAATACAATTGACATCTATTTTCTACTGCAACCCAGTCCCGTCTACGTTCAATCATCCAATATTCGTTGACCCCTAAAATTGTCCTATGAATCCCTCTTTTACCAATAAGTGTTAGAGTTGGGAGGGGTGGGGACGGTCATGTTAGACTGGTCGTGTAAATGCTACTGTTCGTCATTCGCCATTTGAGCGCTCAGAAATAGTTCTAGAGTGGTAGCCAAGACACGTAATGTATGACGTTGTGGTGCACCTGGGCCTATCAGCCATGCAACTGAGTTTACTAACTCTATAGGAGGGGAGGGTAATACAAGCATTTGGATAAAATTATTTAAGAATTTAATTCTTACAGGGTCTGAAAACACACATCACTGAGGAACGTGATGTCCATGTCACCCGGCAAATCCCATTAATGAACTGCATAGAAAAAAGAAATTTGTTCGTGTTACCTTCAACATGTTATGTAGATAGAGCTAGCCTTATCTAATTAAAGAGTAAACAATCTTTTTCATTTTGCTGACTTTAGAAAATTATTTTAAAACTAAGGAGGATCTGAACCATTATCATGTAACTCTGATAACCTCTTTGGCTTTGTTGATAACTATATCAAAAGGAGGTTGAAAACTTGCTGCGAAAGAAGTGCTTTAATAGAAGGAGACGTTGGTAGGAGGTGTAAATAATGGTTTTGAATCTATGAAACCTCATAACAATGTCAATGAGAGAAATAAAAAAAATAGGAAATCCACAATCTTTCGATAGCTGAATTAATTACGCCAAGCTAAATCAATATGTCAAATGTAATTCCTAAGACATAACATTAATTAGAGTTATATATGAAAAGACATTTCAATAACTTCGAAAACTAGGAGAAACTTGAACGAATGTTACAAAAAAGAAAAATATGCAATACACAAATACGAGAGTTAAATCCAATATTTGTATGAACAAGAAAATTTTCCGCGCTGTATTCGCCACGTTTAGTAGAAACTAGCGTGAAACTAAGTGGTAAATGGCCATTACTTTGTGCTGCCATTATATTTGTGACCGACACTTTAATGTTTCATGTTCGGAACACATTTAGTTCCTTACGTTACATTTCAAATGAACTGGAACGTTTTTGTTGCTTATGAGAAATGTGATAACATTTAGAACAAAATTTTGGCTTGTTATTTATTCGCCTTCTTCTTCATCACCGACATCTGTTACTTCGGTGCTGGTTCTAGGGTTACTTATCAGCCGGGGTTGCGGGACGTCCTAACAGGATACCGTGGCCTCGGAACGCAATAGAAGGAACAGGGTGGTATTTTAGTCAGTAAAAGCCTGACACTCCCTTCCGCCCCACCCAGGGCGGAAGGAGTCAATTGATGGTTTTTACCAATTAAAAAAAAAAAGAGTTACTTATCAGTTAACTTGGTCTTTGTCTCTTCTTACTCTTCTATATATTTGATAATGAGTGGCCTATTACTGTTTCATTATAAAACTTACGAGGAAGGATCCTAATACTGGCGACTTCGCTTCTTTACTTTTAATTACCGACTACAATTTGCCTTTCAATTAGTACCAACTTCCACCCGCGACTTTTTCTGTGTCAAAGTTAAAATATTATCCCACGAACACCGTATATTTCCTCGGAATTAAAAAAAATCTTGTCGTGTCAAATTTCATGCAAATCCGTTAAGCCGTTCTGGCGTGATTGAGTTATAAACATCCATTCATCCAAACTTTCGCATTTATAATGGTAGTAAGATTATTAATCCTAGTTAATTTATGGTATATTTACCACTTGCCTGAGCTTGAATTTGGGATTTGATGTTCACAACTTGATTCCCCAAATCTTCCTCGTATTGATGGCAAATATAGTTACTAAATAAATTTAAATTATAATCTCCAAATAATATAAAATATTCCAATTTATGACATACCAAATAATCATAATAATGACCAATATACAGTAATTCGGTGACTAATAAAGCCGTGATCACGTACGCCATAGAAAATCCCGAAAATATTCAGCAAAATCGAAAGTAGATTCATTAGTGAAAGATAAATATTTATCAAAGAACACATGATTCTAAAACCAATAATCCAATAATTGCAACGGCATTTACCTGAGTCAACAATTACCTGTGATTCTAAAACACATGTTCCGGGAATAGATCTTAAGACGTCGAATTTTGTGATAATCACTGAGTTTGTTTTTATGAAGACATCAACATTACTTTTGATTCTGAAAGCCAAGTAGAAGTTAGGTAATATTCTTGAGATATAATATGGTACAAGTCATATGTAATTGAAATATTTAATGATAAGTAACGAAACGCACTTAACAATACACAGGGTAGCCGACTGCCGGTAAACAGGTAAATATTCTGACTTCGGGCTGCTGAGAAATTTCTAACGGAAAGCCACTTTGGAGTCTCATTAACGCACCTACGAATGTAGGCCATAAAAACAGAGAAAGACCAAGAAATGATAAACAGAATACCGGAAAATCTGTAGGTGATATAGAAAAGGAAAAGGTAAAATATATGCTACACTGACTTTAAATACCTATAGAAAAGGGCAGGAGAATGATAACTAACGGTCTTAAAAGCGATGCGTCACAACCCAACTAAAACTACTTGTTCATAACTATTAAGAAATGACTAATAAAACGGAATTCGTCAAGTTTACACTAACAACTAGAAGCTGGTTCTAGTAAACTACAAATCCTTCAGAAATAGGGCCCAGACAGTTGCGCAGACGGCGATAACGTAGGCGTTGCTATGACAACGCAGATCACAGCTAACGAGTCAATAAATCCCTGTAATGACAGAGCATCGTCTTGTTTAAGATTTACGTCTGTGTGACGTGTAAACATAATGTCGAGGTTAATGTGGGTGCGGTTTGCAGATAAACGTTTCAAATTGTAGTAAGTATTTTGAACTGCCAAATTATAGTTCAAATTGACAGTAAAATTACAGTTGAATCGCTTCTTCATCTTGTGGCTATCGCTTTTGGAATTTGATATCGAAGATCTCAAGTCTTGGTGAATAGTTAGCATGGCTGACTATTATGAGTTCGCAAGATTTGTAGTTTAACAAAATACTTTATCAAATTGTCGTTTTGGTAATAATTTCAAGGAAACACTAAACGGGAACCTTTTGGTTCGTAGAAAGGTTATCAAGTCCACAGCTTGTAAAATACTAAAAGCACCGTTAAGAGGTGGATAACGTTGTTTTCTTCTGTGGAGGTGGTAAAGTTCAACTTATTTCACATAAAAAACGTTATTTTGAAGAAGAAAAACGTAAATATTTATATTTTAAAAAAATTGGAGTTTCTTGCACATTTTTCTCCATATTGAAATTACCTTTTTAAAGGGGTTAACTAGATTCAATTCTTTCTTTTTTCATTAATTTCAAATGTGAAATATATGATTTAATTAAGTTTTTGGAAGAATACAATATTTGGCAGAAAGTTTAACATTTATAATTATTCATTTATCAATTATTATCCATGTAATGATGGCTTCTTCACTGCAAGTTATTCCATTCGCTTCTTTTGAGATGATGTATGAGATATGTCTTCAATATCGTGGCATAATAACATAACGTTTGTGAAATGGAGCAGTTAGTAACATTGTTATGAGGTGATTTGGATTTATTGCATTATGAGGTTCGTTCATGTTAAATCGGTTTTACAGTAGCAGATTCGATCTTCTTGCTATATTGATAACAGCAATACTATTCTATAAAGCAACTAACTGTTTAATAAAGTGCAAGTTTTTCAAAGTCAGCAATAGTCTGAAGTCAGTTAGAACACTAAAGAATTGTCTTTACTCTTTAGAGACTGTACAACAGACCAGTAAGATCAAACATATATTCATTGGAAAGCAAGACACATTGATGTGCTATGCAATAAAAGTCATGCGGTGAATTTGAGGTTCTGAGTTTTGGCAGCAGGGGCAATATAGTCGCGCGACACTGTCTGCTGCGCGCAATGGGGCAATTCTGTTCTTTGAAAGAGGTGTATTCTGAAATACTGTCAAACATACACAGCCAAAAAAAACAAATACTTATTTATTATTTACTGTTAGTAATTTTGGTTGATTATAAATTAATGTATTTTATAACATCCTCCTGTTTGAAGAAAATGCAAATCTGCACCTTATATACATACACTTATGTTTCTGAGTCACAACCAGTAAAGATTTAGTACTCAATCAGATGCTCCGTCATTACGCCGAGTGTTTGGCATCCGAAGTATGCGAGATGCGTCTTCAGTTTATATCGATCGTGACAAACAACGTGTCATATTATATTTATGTAGCATTATTAGCCTTTGATGTTGAAGATTTATTACTCGTAAGGGGGAATCCTAATGGACCGTGAATTTCGATAGTTCGCAAGATATTTGGTTGTGAGATAATGGTGTGTTACATTATTCAACACGAAATTTGATCTGTATTCCTTTAACAATAGATCTCACATTCCTACGAATATTGTTAACAGTGATGGTTATTGGCTGTCACATCACACCTAAAGACGTTGTCACACGGATGTGAATGTCGGTATTGGGAGGTCTTTAGACTAATTCAGGGAGTGACTCTTCGACTTTGTAAAGGCTGCATAGACCATTGATCCCTGGTGTATCTGATACTGGGTTTCAAAAGCGAGAATATTAAAGTACTGGCTTGCTTTCTAGATTGACTTTACGGTCTTGATTAGGTAAAAGCTTAATAGATATCTCAGTAGTGATAGCTACGATTAGGTTGTGAAGGTAGAGTACTGACTTCGTAAAACTAGTATTATGTTTATCGGGCATATGTAGGTAAGTGATGGAAAGATAGTGTGTAGTTCATTACTTTCCTTGTATTGTGCCTATGCGCTATTTCATAGTACAATCTATCTTTGTGCAAAATGTCATTCAGATCTGTTCAACCGTTTTGGCGTAATTGGGTAACAAACATTCATCCATTCAAACTTTCGCATTTATAACAGTAGTAAGATTATATTTTTCTATGCTTAACCCGTCATGAAGCATCCTGATGGACGGTCAAGCTTTTCTCATTTTGAACAGAGTTGATCTCATAATAATATTAATGAAAATCAGGATGGATGGCTAAACCAGCCAGAGTCTCTTCTCCGAGGTTATACCCACCCAACAAGAATATAAACAATGATATAAGAAAAGAAACGATTAACACAGGAGAATATCATTCATGTTATTAAAAGGGACTCCAAAAATTGCCAAAAAAATACCAATTCTGGAAAGTCCGTATTAATTTATTTAACACATGTAACACAGACGTGTTGAGCCACATAATAGTAACATTTCGAATCAAATGTAAACAAAATGTAACACGTTGTGATGATCATCAATGTCAACGGTAAATAATTCGCGGAAATATTTTAATTTAGATTCGCAGACTCGCCAAAGCTCAACATTGTTCCATGTAACATTGAGTAATGTCTCCGCGCAATCTATAAAAATAATCTTTACAAAAACCAGAAAAAGCTTCCTAGTTTATTTTAAACTGGCTGAAAATAATCTGTAATTAAGAAGGAACCTTGTGTTACAGTGTCAATAGGTCGGTTGTGACGTCACGTGTCGTCATACGTATCCGGTTACCTGGCCTCACATCTTGATCATTAAGGCCGCGATAAAATTATCGTATGACGCGCCGGCGCACCGTGTATATATACCCTGAACAAAAATAACTAAGTCTATAATAAATCCGATGAAATTGCTTACCTTGTGAGATCGGAGTGCTGACTTACAATAGGAAGAAAATGTGATTGGGGGCGGGGAGCTGATTGGGTTTATACATGGAGCTATGTTGGTTAAGGGAGAAAAATAATGTTCTTAGAAAAACTACACCATAGCTTGATAACGTAGACTAGGTACTTTAAGACTAAATGTCTTCCATACAGTGTGTATGGAAGTATCATTTTAATCTTCTGCCCCCGACTTCATCTGTGTAAAAGACAAGTAGGTATGTTGTAAAATAAAGCCTATGGTACGAGGCGTCATTAGTGTAAAAAAAAATGATCTCAGACCAGAACTTCCAAAGATTAACTTACAAACAAAAAATAACAATGAAGCTTTATCTCTTTATAATATTGAATTATAAATGAAAAATGAAAATATGACAAATCTGAGGGCTTGAGGGTCGTGTGAGCAAGAGAGTGCTGATATCGATACTTAATGTGTTGTATGGATACTTCTTCTCCTCTTCTTCTCCTTTTTCTTTAAAAAATAAAATAAAATATTATGAAAATATTTTTTCTTTCTTAGTACAATGTTAACGACCCCCTGAAATAACCTATCTTTTTTTCCAACATTCCAGAGTGAATCCTGTGACTCAGGTGAATGGGGCTGGGCAGGCTTGGAGGAGGCTGGCCTGGGAGGCCCCAAGGTGCCAGGGATCGTGTCCGCCTGCCTCTCACATTTGAGGAGGCATGGCATGCACACCCTTGGACTGTTCAGGGTATCTTCCTCCAAGAAGAGAGTGAGACAGGTAAGAAGTAAAAATTATTAGATTAGGTTAACGTAGATATCTGAATGTTGTGATAGCCTAGTGCTTAATATGCCCGCCATGGACATGATCGTAGGTTACGGGTAAGTATGTACCAACGTAACTTATTCAAATCATATGTAGGTTCTTAAGTTTATCTTGGACAGCACTGACATCCGTCAAACAACCAAACGTAAAACCTTACTTATCCATACTAATATTATAAATGCGAAAGTGTGTCTGTCTGTCTGTTACCTCTTCACGCTTAAACCGCTAAATTAATAGTCTGAAATCGCCAATCCGCCATGAGCAAGCTCTTCACTGTATGAGAAGTGGCCTTTGCCTTGCAGTTAGACAGTATTAAGCTGATATTATTAGTCTCTGTGTTCTTTATTTAAACAGTTTTATAAGTTAATCCTATGTAAAAAAAAATTGTACCCCATCTGCAGCGAGATGGTAAAGCCCAAGCTGACGGTGGTTAGGCATCCAGAGTGAGAAACATCTTTACAATGGTATTATCGTTAACAGATGTAGGAGATCGATCAAAATCAGACGATACAGTGAAATCTCTATCTGACACACTCGTCAGTTTCTAAACATAGCCCCATCCTTTAATAGAGCTATCACTTATAGAGAGTGACCACGGTCTATTTCCAACATCTCAATAATAGCATGTGATGCGTCCGATGCTAATCAGCTTAAGATCTTAATTAAGGAAACAGCACACCCTTGATTGGCAAGATAACGCCACATTCTGGCTTTGGTGTTCGTTCTAAATGTGGATGCTATTAGTTACGGTGAGCGCGAGTTCAGTGACGACGTCACCACTGATTGACGTTTTGGTGGATCTGTCTCCTAGAATGGTTAGATTTATAGAATGAAAATCCTAGTTTGCCAGATGTCCATTACAATATATCATTTTAGCATGGCTGAAATTTTGAGAAGACCATTTTAAGGTGGAGATTTTAAAGAGTCTGTATGAAGTTATGACCAGCATATGAAGTTATGAAAGTGTCTAGGAATAATGAATTTTAATAATAACATAAAACATTTATGCATAAACCAGCCGACATACTTAAACGTCAGTAAGGTATGTTTAAACCTGAAACCTTAGGTGTTTGGTAGCTAGTAAGTTCCGCATACCTCCTTATCAACATATGCCGCTACCTATCTTCATTTAAACCATTATCAAATAATGTAAGTCTATAGATTTCTTGATCTTGAAATAGTGGAAATGATTTCGATAAGATCACAAACAAGCGGCAACTAGATTCTTTTCTTATTCCTTGTAAATAAGGTTCAAAACTGCCTTCTAATGGTCTAATTGACATTCATTTTTTGACTTTGCCATGTGGCGTTATCTTGCCAATCAAGGGTGTGCTGTTTTGTCTGCCTTGTTGGTCTAGTGGTCGCAAGCGCGACTGCTGTGCATGAGGTCTTGGGTTCGATTCCCAGGTCGGGCAAAGTGTTATTGGGTTTTTCCATCAGGAATTTCTCAGTAGCTAAAAAAAACATAACTGACGAAATGTGGGTGTACTAATGGGTACACCTCTGACTAACCCTTCGGGGATTACAGGCGTGATGTTATGTATGTATGTAAAGTATCGCCCAATAACATTTTCAAGCAATCAGCACTCCAACTAAGTAGGTATTCCAGCTATGACAGAATTAGCGCCACTAAATCACCTAGAGTCTCTTGTTTACACTCCACAGTCAACATGCTTCGTGAGAATATAACACTGATCGACGGAATTAGATGTTTTCCCAAACGCGAAGGTACTGCTGAGTAGTTACGTGGCCTAGTTGCTACAATACATTTATTACGGAGCTGTTAGAACTGCTAAGTATTGTGTTTCGTGCTGATTGCTGATACAATGTCGGAGTACGAAGATAGACTTGTTTGTTCTTTGAGCTAATAGTTTAAGTGTTATTGATGTGTAGTTAGGTCTCTTGATAGGTACTGCAGGTATTAGAGCGCTAATGTGGAAGTATTCGATTCTAGAAGTTTTTGAATGGGAAATACGATATCCTATAGCTACAATAGGTATCACTTATGAATATGAATGAAGAAATTCAAACTAAATAAACATTATGTGTAATACGGATTCCTAATTTAAAAATCGATACCCCATGCGTTTGTATTTGTAACTATTATCTTGAAACCACATTTACTAATTTTCTCTTCCCTAATTTTCAGTTGCGCGAGGATTGGGAGCGGAGTCAGGAGGCGGCGCTGGACTCGGCAGTGTGTCCACACGATGTAGCCACTCTTCTCAAGGAGTTCCTCCGAGACCTGCCCGACCCTCTACTCTGCAGGGACCTGTACCCCGCATTTTTGCACACGCAAAGTGAGTAGCGTTTCTGAATAAGCTTTTATAAAAGAAATGTTTTTTTTTCTTCCAGAGTTACGAATTGTTTATTCCGATTCGAGAGAGTGATCTAAGACGAGGTGTATTGACAGTTTGATCGGATGCCTCTATAATAAAATACTCCTCAAAAGCCGATTTGTTCTTAAAAATATGCTTAAAATTCCAGAAATCCACAACCGTCGCTTTCAATGGGAGGCCCTGCGCCTGATCGTGCAGCTGTTGCCGGCGGCCCACCGCGACACCCTGAACGCGCTCCTGTCGTTCCTCGCTCAGCTGGCTGCACATTCTGAGGATGACCACGAGCCTGGCAACAAGATGGACGCCGCCAACCTGGCGACCATCTTCGCACCCAATATACTGCACAGGAATAAACCTAATGAGCCTGCCAGGTGGGAACTATTTGGCAATCTAGTAATAGAATACGTTGCGTTCCTAAGAATATCGTAAAACAGCAGATTGGTCTGTGTTACTGTTTTGAAATAGATGTGACATAATTTTCATTGTGATTCTATGTTATCATTAGCCATTGTTAAGACATACATTCTACTATTATGGTTCTGGTGCATCAATATATAAACGTACAGGTATCTTAATACATAACTATTTTTCTTGACTGTAAGTCAAGGGGTCTACCTTCATATCTTAAACCAGTACCTTTCCAATATTACTTTGTAGTTTCTGTTATTGGATTTTCAACTCTCGGCGCTGAGCCAAGCGTTAAAAATGCAACAGTGCGCAAGGCAAAGTAATATTAAAAGACACTCCGCCACTGTTCCTTACTAGTGCTCCGTTTGTAAAATTGAAACTAAAAAACATGGAAATCCATGTCGCCATAGACTATAACAAGATGTTCAATTCTTTCTTCCTCGTTTCCAGCGTGGAACAGCTCTCAGAGCGTGCTGACGTCATTAACGTAGTGCGACAGCTAGTGGAGAAGCAAGGGGAGCTGTGGACCTTACCCGCGGAACTCCTGCACGAGGCGTACATCCACCTGGCACATACTGCGCCGACGCACCTCGATTCCTTGCTATTGAGGAGAGCTGAGTGAGTACCCGTGCTGGCTTACCAAGTTACCAAATTAGAGTCATAGAGACAATAGTCTTCTTGGAATGCTGCTGTGATACTGCTAATTCGAGGGTTCAACCAACGAAGTATTCGGGTAAGTAAGCATGAAGGTCAACAGGTTATCTGTTAGATGTCGGATCCCTTTGCAGTTAACGGCCATGTGCATCCAGTACGCTGTTCCAGAACCTTGGTAAGTAGTTGTTGTGGGTTTTGGTGAAAACTAGACCTATTTATTTAATGTACCTGCTTTTCTAGTGATCTAATGTGTGTCACAACTAACTATCATTAACTATTAATACTTTACTGTATGGAAGTAAGAATTTCGGATAAAAAAATGGTTAAAAATCCAATTTGAATGTTGTTAGGGTCTAGATAAAGCTAGAGATTACATCAGTAGCTGCTCGTTGAACCCATTGTCCAACCGTTTTATGAGTCTTATGAAGCCAGCTTTATGAGTCTCCCATTGGTATATCAAATATCAATTTTATTGATGAATCACTACACAAACCTCATGTAAATAACCGGATCAAAAGACCACAGTTACTGTGGGATCCAAAAGACCATTTGTACAATACATTATGATTGAGAGTGTGTGTTTCCTCCCTCACATCACCGTCCTTTCTCAGGTGTGCTGCGGAAGCGAATGCAGAGAACAACGAGAACACTATGAGACAAGTGTGGTCCAGGGAACAGTTCTTACATGGAGCCGCCGCTACGGGCGGACCCGGCAATATGCCTAGGTAAACACCTTTCATGTTACATGAAGTGTTCTTTTCATGAAGCTGCCACAGGAGCACCATCATCAATGTGAACTACGATTACTTTAAAGGTTACAATACTTCGTCAGGGACCAATGTCGGAAAATAGATTTACTTTTATTAAGGCTCAAATGGCTCCATTTGTTATGACTCCCATAATGTCAAGCTAGCGAACACACCGGAATGGGATGTTTTTGCAAATAGTGATCTTATATTGATTGTTTGGAATACTGGAAGAACATAATAGGTTGTTTACTGCTGTACTACCCATGTTTTATTTTACTATCATAATTGTACACTGTAATATGTTTATCCATGATAAACGTAAATATATAAATCAATATTTACAAATCTCCAATAACCGTTACTCATCAACTAAAGTCGATAACGAGACTTATTTCCAAACTTATTTCAAAGTTACATCTAGACACACAAAAATCGATCCTTCCATCTTTTGAACTGCACCCTGTTAATCCCCCTGCTTCTCTCTCTGCAGGCGCAGTGAGAAGAGTTACTCGCGCAACAGACGGACGAGAGACACGGCTGCTTCGGACACTTCGTCCGGATCCTTGTCGTCCGCCATGACTATTGTTACCAGGTACGTGGTAACATGGCCAACTATCCAGGGTGCATCTGACGAACTCTAAGTAGATACAGCCATCAATAAGAAGTCATTTTTTTGTTTTAGGGTACGGAGCAGTGAGGAATGTGGCAGTAGTGGTGTAGTGTGTGGCGGCAGCACGCCGGCTGCACGCACCGACTCCAATGACTCGAATGACTCCGCCAGCGACTACAATGAGGTAAGTTTAAATGTGATCTTCCAAAGGCCGCCTAAAGGCGTCTTCTTATATAGAACGAAACTTCTCATTTTGAAATCAAAGTGCTGGTCCAGCATCGGCGTATACGATAATTACATTCGGGATCATCTCACTATTCTTTTATTGGTTGAATCAAGAAATAGTATATTTCCTCTAAGAAAATCTGCAATCAATCCGTATTTCATCTACCTAAGTTCTATTCAGCTTAGGAGTACAAGGATCTACAGTTTCCTAATCATTATCTTTTTGTTTTTACAGACGCTAGGCGGGTCAGACGACGATAGTTGCGTGATCACCGCGTCGCTGCACATCCCAGCTGCCTTCAGCCGCGGCGGGGGCCGGCGGGGCCCGCGCTCGACCCCCCGGCGCCGCTCCACGTCGGGCTCGGAGTCGTCCAACAAGTCCTCCAACAAGCGTGACTCAGCGGTCGGCTCGTCGTCGCCGGCGTCGGCATCGGCGACGTCGTCCCCCCCCGCCTCCCCGCCGCCCGCCGCCCCCGCGCCCGCGCCCGCCCCGCTGCGCGTCACGCTGACGTCAGCGGCGGAGCTGAGGCGCCCCTCACCTGATCTTGACAGACTTATGGCTTTAAGCAGGTGAGGACTTCGTGTTACATCTTTAAGGACACAGGCCTTGACATTTAGGTGTGGAAACGGTGTATTCCCGTTCGTCCCCCTGACTTCGTCCACTTAAGGGGACGAATGGGAATTTACACAAAAAATATTAAATTTGTTCCCGATCGTCCCCCTCTGAATTTTAGGGGGACGAATGGGAATATTTTTTTAGATTAGACATCTATTCCCGTTCGTCCCCCTGACTTCGTCCACCTAGGGGGACGAAAGGGAAATTGTTATTTTTTGTCCCGATCGTCCCACCGATTTCGTTGGCGGGACGAACGGGAATAATGTTTATTTTATTTTTTTGAGTCCCATTGGTCTCCCATCAAATATTTTTAGACTGGTTGTTAAATGGAAAAATAAAATACAGTAAAGATTTATTAATTAACAAAAAGTCACAATATGCCGTGTTTTACAATGCTTGCTTGGTTACTAGAAATACAAGCTTCTAGTTTAATCCACAACGATGTTATAGGGAGTCGAATATGGCCTAAACTGCTTCGAGAAAAGGATGGTACGGCCGTGCCGCTTTTGTTTGCTTGACTTAGCAGGGGCACCCTCGTGCCCCCCGATACGTAGTAAAAAATTATAACAAAAAAGAAATCGGTACATAGAGCTGATAATTAAAAGAAGTCTGTATTATTATCACAAGAAACATTATAAACAGACTTTTTACAGAGAAGCCATAGGGCAAAAAAAAACTTTGAAAAAATGTGACATTGATTGTTTTTCCAAAACACCCTTCAATTGTATGTGTGTAATTATTGACTTCCAATTTTTTGGGCTCAACAATGTCACAAGAAGCGCATTCTGGTTCTTCTAGGTACAGAAAGCTGTTTACAATATATAAAAAGAAAAGGTGGAATCGTGCTTCTGCGTGCTGGATATCAATTTTTGAGGAAAAGGTAAAAGAATATATTATGAATTGCCAAAATCAACTTCTTAATTCCGAAATAAGCGTAGGACATTTTCTAGAAAAACTTAGGTAATAAGCAGAGTGCCCGATTGTTGTAGATACATACTTGTTAGATACGTTGGTTTATTCTTTTTGTTTTGGGTTTAGTGTGCCATATTATATAATAGTTATTACTGCCTTATTTTATGTGATCATAATACAGACTTCTTTTAATTGTCAGCTCTATGTACTGATTTTTTTTTTGTTATAATTTTTAACAATGGAAGTATAAGGAGATTTATTTTATGTTAATGTTTAAGCGTATGTGTATTTTGATATCTAAGTACCTACGTTAAGTTGATTCTGTGACTTTTTGTTCTTTAATAAATTTTTACTTTAATTTGTTTTTTTTTTTAAAATAAACAACCAGTCTGAAAATATTTGATGGGGGGACCAATGGGACTCAAAAAAATAAAATAAAAATTATTCCCGTTCGTCCCCTCATCGAAGTCAGGGGGACGAACGGGAAAAAAAATAACGAATTCCCATTCGTCCCCCTAAGTGGACGAAGTCAGGGGGACGAACGGGAATACACCGTGGAAACAGTACAACCAAATAAATATTGGGAAGGGATCAGTTTTCTTCGAATTCTGTTCTATCTTCATTATCTCGTCTCGTATATCTTACCCTATTTTTCTCTCCTCCTCAGAGAGCGCAACACATCAGACGCTCGCGCAGTCATGCTGCGACAGCACGACGAGACTACCGTGCGTACACGCAGCTCCTCGCGACAGGAGACCTCATCCACCAATCGCAAGGAGTCTGCTGCCTCTATCGCATCAGCCCCGGCAGCTACCGGCAGCCCGGCCCCCGGGGTTACCGGCACGTTGTACAAGCGAGGCGAGCTGATATCGAGTGCGAGGCCCTCGACGTGACAATATATTTTGACTTTACATACATACACTAATATTTATCAGTTTGGCGAGCGTTTTATTGGTTTTTTTTACCCTTTTGAGTTATGGTGGTACAAGCACTCTTTATTTATTAAGTATTATTGCCGGTAACAGTTTCCGGAGGTATAGAGGTAGTGGATCAATTTAAGAATGAATCAGCTTTATAAGAAGCACTTCTTGCCAATGCTATTTGTGAATGGTTATGGGAGTGGTTATAGTAATTTAGTGGGTTAAAAGTAGATTAGTTGATCGGATAAAAGTACCTAGTCTAGCTTTGGTGGTTTTGGGCGTGCGTATGAGGTTTTTGTTCCATTTTTCAGAGTAGAGAATTTTTGTAATTTTGTCATGACGTAAATAATCTTTATAGTAGAGGGCCTAGGATGAGCATGCGCGAGTATACGACATTTATCTAGGTTGCAGGTTTCATTCGTATTATTGGGTAATCATACTAATTTGATGTTGTATTTCAAAATCAAATTCCACTTACGATCAAATATTTTTACGTTATCGCGCGCATGCTAGGCTAGCAGGTATTATTTGACAACCAAGGACTTCAGACGCATCAGAATGAAAATAAAAACACCAGCAAGTAAGTCATCCAAATAGTTTATTCTATGATTACCCGTGTTGTCTATACTAAATTGCTTTTCTCTACGTTGTGTTTCACCTTCGATGTAGTTTGTCTCGCATGATGATTGCTCCCAGTTTTGACACGCCGTCTTGGTACTCCGTCCGGCCGAGAGGTGGCACCGCCGATGTAGTTTCTGTAAAGTTTATGATGATCAGGTCTGTATTCAAGTCTAACTGTTGAAAAGTCCCTAATATTTGATGCAAAGGGATCTTTGGCAGTAAGCAAGTTATCGTTATCATCATCTAAGCGAGGATTTAGGGCTTTAGGAAGATCCTCTAAGTCATGATCGACATGCTCAGGGCCACGACGGAAAACTATATTTCTTAGTAGACCATAATTATATCTTAAACCACTGAGATTTTGAGAAGTTCCTTTTTACCACTACTGTTACCAATATTGTAAAACAGTTTGTTTGTAAGGAATTATCTCTAGATGTACTGGTCCAATTACAACAATTCTTTAACTGATAGAAAGCTACACTATTGCTGAGTCTCAAAGGATTGACTCTATGGCATACTTTACTTCCATGCGGATGAAGTCGCGAGCAGAATACTGCTAGTAACATATGCAATTACAATCTTACCGCATTTCGCTCTCGGGTCACTTGCAGTATTAGCGCCAGCCTGCTTGGAGATAGTCTTAGGCGCGGACTTCTGGCCTGGTTTGGGACCGACGCGGCACGGGTCACCCGGTAGACGCATCGGTTGAGCACACGGACCTGTGCCGCTCTCGTCTGCTGCGCGTTGAAGACCTTCGAACTTGGCGCCAGGACCTGGTAAAGAGTTTTGGAGTTAAGTACTAGGTTTTTTCTTTAATGCTGACTTGGTGTTAAGTGTGTGTGTGGAAATGCCTCGTAGGCATCGAAGGATATAATAATTCGTACACTCTAGGTAGACCAGGGGGCCAACCACCACTTAAAACAATAATATTTTAATATTGCTTTGCCTTCAGCACTGTTGGATTTTGAACGCTCGGCTCTGCGCCGAGAGTTGAAAATGCATCAACAGAAATAACAAAGGCTTACGGTCTTAAAGGTATTTAATAAGTACAAACATCGCAGGTTAATTGAGCAGAGGTAACACCTAAACAAAGTGTATCAGATTCAACCTCGGAATAAAAGTTAATAACAAAAGCAACTGGCAATTTCCAATCTACAAGTTTCAAAAGTTTTTAAACTAATCCTTTACAATTTGTACATGATGAACAGGTTAAGCATTAGGCCTTCGTGCTTTAAGCAGTCAACCATGCTACCAACCTGGGAACTGACTACTTATTTTCCATAGTTTAAGTTAACTTCGACACGACTGGTGAAGAAAAACACACAATAAAATAAACGCTAGTGTACCTGCTTCGCAGTAATCGACCTGGTACGTCGTCTTGTTGCGGTCCCTGTCTATTCTCTGCTTCAGTTCCGGAGACGCCTCGTTCTGTAAGATGCTGTACAGCATCGGGTACTTCGATTGTAACTGGATAGAGAGAAGAACATATTTTTAATATAGTGTTCACGCCAACATGCGTAGGTACTCCTCGAAGTTAAATGAAGAAAGAAGGTTTTTTTATGTTTTGATAAAAAAGAAGGATCGTCTTAGAAAAATGTACTAATACTATTTTTCGCTCTTTTACCTATTAAACAGTGAACTTATAAGTGATCCGTTTTTCTTCTAAAAAGTTGAGCTCACAAAACATCAGCCTTCTACGCCTAAAATTAAGTGCTAAAATTCGTCAGAATTGAATGAGAAACATTTAAAATATTACTCACTTTATCCAAGAACGCATTAGGTTGGTCATACCGCGACGTAGCTGTTTCCGGTGCCGCTGCAACTCGCACCGGGTACAGTTTGGGGTCCAACATTGGACCCATGATCTGGAAAAAAAAAATAAAGATAAATAATTAATTATAATTAAATATTAGCAGTGGAATGTGACTTTGCTTGACTATCAACATTTAAAAACTGTTTTGATAATTAATTGGTTTCCGAATTAGGTATCAGACATTATAATACCAATAATTTCAAAACATAACGTCGTCGAAGAAACATTTAATTTTAGCCCTGAAAACCCGATTAATTTTTAATTAACTGTAAAATTTGATTTTTAGTTGGTTTGGAGTCAATAAATAGTTAAATTAGCAATTAAGTTGGCAAAAAATTGACGTCACAATTAACGACTGTCATTTAAAATCTAGTCATGTTTTGACAGGTCATAAAAAGTACGTCAATTGATTGGTAGTGTCAAAAATCCGATTGTTAGTCCCTGTCTTCCCTTGCATTGAATAGGTATTAAACAACACGAAATTTTTTTTTTTTATTGGAAAAATTTCATAATTTACTTAATTTTCCACAAAAGTAATTACGAGTATTTGAAATATTAACGTAGTTTCGAATGCCAGACGAAGCTGGCAGACTTTGGTGGAAGTGATAACTAACTAAAGTGTGTTAATAGTAAGTGTACCATGCGGCTAAAGGATCCGCCGCCATACTGCCAGCACGTTGCAATAAGGTAATAATTTTTTTTAATATTATAAACCAAAAAATGCAGAAATCTCGAACGCATTCTAAAACACGCTTTTAGAGTTTCAGCCTTTATTTTTAAGGCGTGCGTTACGTTCAAAACCGTCACGATTTTAAAATTGTTCACCTACCTATGATACGAATATAAACATTAAATTATGCAAACCACACTTTCTAACTATTACGCAATTAATTACCTACCCGTGTACGCTCATCTTTACGGCAAACGAAACGCGAGACACGTTGACATCTCCAAATTGATCAACCTGGTACGCTCTGGCTAACACAGAACGCATAGAGTTAGGCTACCATAGCCTATCATGAAGTTAGACTACCACCACTTTCGACCATTGATAGGGACCAGATAATTATTTCAGCATCAACAGGCACCTTACATATATCTACGCCAATACTATTTAAAAAGCTGAAAGGCTCATTTCTACCTCATTCCGGCTCCATCCGCCCTCCTTCCCTGGTGGCAGGTTCGGCATCTCCCCCCCAGAGTACTGAGGGCACCGGCAGTCCGGCGGCCGCGTGTGTTGCATGCATGCTTGGTAGAAGGCTAACTCCTGGCCTGAGAGCTTCGGGACACTACGAATGTGACAAAAACAAAGTTGCAGTTCTTTTTTAACAAGTCTTGCACTTGCAGCAGACAACATATAGGTAAACTTGACTTGTAACCGTTATGGTGACTATGCTGTTGTTGGTGTTCAGAAGTCAGAACCTTTACTGAAGATTAGTTTCAGCACAATGAATGTGACAGGAGACGTGATAATATTAGGTACATCGAAATTCTTAACAGGTTTCTTTTTGCTTTTATTGAGGGCTGTGTTTGTTTCTTCGTATTTTTTTTATCACCCTAACACTTTTACAAGTCTGACCTTTACAGGATGTGAGGAATTCGTTTTGTCATCAGTGATAAGTATGGTGGTAGTTATCGAACTATTATAAGTCTAAGTTATTTGCTGTTGTCCAAGCTGTTTCTTGCCCATTTTTGTGAATATGAAACTACATTTTGGAAGGAGCAACTAGATATAATTCTTGTTTTATATATATGCCATTCAAAAGTGCCTTTTAATGGTCTAATTGAAATAAATGATTTAACTTTAAGACTTAGATTATATTGCGCCAAACTATCTAAAATCAATTTTCTGCATTTTACCAAGCCCTCAACATCATTATCTGCCTAGTCTTTTCCCAACTATGTTGGGGTCGGCTTCCAGTCTCACCGGATGCATCTGAGTACCAATGATTTACATGTAGCAACTGCCTATCTGACCTCCAAAACCCAGTAACTGGGAAATACGATATCGATATACGATATACTTTGAACAGTGCTTACTCAGCAAACTGTCCTCCTCCTCCGCCCTCTGCACCAGAGCCAGCGCCTGGTAAGTTAGGCCATAGGTAGTCCTTCCGATAGGTCGTCAGGTAATGATCCATAGTGTCAGGTAGTTAGCGCCTGCGCTATCTCATCTCGTTTCCACCGGCAATTTTGTGATCAGGTCTAAAGAGCTTGCATTTTTACTTGTTTTTTATTACACTGTAATTTATGAAATGCACATACGTACTAGATTAATTTATTTGTTGCCAAATGACAGGTTTGACGGGGACGGTGACACGATTTGTGGTTTATTTATATTTTGTTTGTTGTTGGAGAACCTTCGTTGAAGGTTTTATTGTTTGGTTTTGGTATTCAGATAACTTAGCCAGGCTGCACACGAGCCAAGGCGCGAGCCACAAACGCCGCCACCTAAAGCTAGAACCGGTGCTTTGACGACAACAGATTCTGATGTCAACCGTGTGTGACGAATCTATAGGTATAAAATGTATGAAAACTACGGGAAATGCGTTGTGGTGGCATTTTTTGGTTGTGGTCGGTGGCCCGTATGCCGAAAGTTATATATGTTTTTCCCATCATTGTTTATCGTTTTTCTGTTTTACACCCCTTCTGGTTACTGATTTTATTGTTTTATGTAATCAGAGTTGGATCCTTAGATCATTTCCCACAGCGACGGTCATAAAGACCAGACCATGTATCTATCACATCATAGTGTGAAATATAAAATATAGGCAAGGTCATCCTTTCAATAAAACCAATACATTTTCCAACAAACAATTTTAATGGACAAACATAACACACTCATATTCTGTAAGCAAACGCGCACGGATTCTGCCAGTGACCGTATTTCGGTTCCTTGCGGGACTTGCCGAAGAAGTTCTTCTCCAACACGATCTTGGCTAGCAAGCCGTGACACGCGCCGTAAGTTGTGTCTTTTGTGTTGAAGCGCAGGATGTGATGAGCTCCTCTGTCAAATGAAATGTAAGTAACTCATTATTGGAGTCTTCATAACCTGTTCTATGTTCATAACATATTCGAACTCATGAGAAGAATGGTCAATGACCTTTTTATAGATACCTAGTCAATACAAGACCCAAGTAAAAAAGGTTTACGTGTAGAATGTAATTATCGATTTGGAAAAGAAAAATATTTGACGATAAATGTAAAAATTCAACCCAAAAACAATACAGAATAAGCATATTTACTTCAAAATGTTATCTGTTTATTTCCTCTGGGTCACGGAGAGCTAGGATACATTTCTTACTTATAATCATAAGAAATACGAACTCATCTATTTATTCTCGTATTTCGGTCTCATGGGCAGGTGTATCAGCGTATTTCTCGTCGTCCACTAGAAGGGATTTCAGCGCGCGGGTACTCTGGGATAGATTGATATGAAGGCGAAGTCTGTGGAGGTCCAAGTATTTTAAGGTATAAGTAGTAGTAGCAAGATACCTACTATAAAAATGAGCATTACCACATTTTTTTGGGCCAAATTCTCCGAAGTCATCTCTTCTACATTCGACAAAGATCTATCTACTTAAGTATTTAAAGAACATTCACTTGACTTACTTTCCTCCACCCCCCTTTTGCAACAGCAGAGCCAGAACCTAGTAATTTAGGCCATAGGAAGTCCTTTCGGTATGTTGTTAGGTAGTGTTCCATAACTTTTGTACAGTTTGCGCTATCTCATATATTGTTCCCACCAGCAATTTTGTAATCAGATCTAAAGAGCTTGGATTTTTACTTGTTACACGATAATTTATGAAATCCACAATGGTTTATTGTCAAAATTACAAGTTTGACGGAACACGATGTGGTTTTTAATTTTGATTATTTTTCGAGTAGGACAAACTTCGTTGAAGGTTTTGTTATTCAGTTAACTTTTAGTTCTGATCATCCGGGGTTGCGGGACGTCTTAACAGGATACCGTGGCCCCGGAACGTAAAGGGCAACAGAAGGTTTTTTAGTCAGTAAAAGTCTGACAGTCATTTGATGATTTTTACCACCGAAAAAAAAAAAAAAAAAGTTCTGATCAACAGGCCTCCATGGTTCTGATACAGTAAGCTTATTCCGTACGATATCAATCGTCTATCTATGTGAGAACTGAGGGCCAAACTTTACAGTCTAAAATTCGCTTATTTGACTTTCACAATACTTTGGTAATGCTGTGGTAATGTACACTAAATCCTAAGCACATTTTCAAAGAGTTTTTAAGGGCCCTTTCTCAAGTCCGCTAGACGTGGTCTAGACCACACTCAACATTCATTGGCATCTGTGCCATCATCAGTTTTCAACTTCAGTCGGAAAAAAGAAGGCTGGCTGGCAGCCACCCGAAAATCAACCAGCACCGCCTATCAGTGATCTAAGTCCGAATACATTAAACTTTTCAATACACTCCGACTTTATGTCTGCTGACGGTGATGATTTGAAGATATACTCGTAAATAATATGTAGGAAGGTACATCCTTTTAATGAAACCAACGCATTTCCTCAACAAACAATTTATTGGAAAAACAAAACACACTCATATTCTGTATGTAAAATCGTACGGATTCTTCCAGCGACCGTATTTGGGCTCCTTGCGGGGCTTGCCGAAGGGATTCTTCTCCAACACGACCTTGGCTAGCAAGCCGTGACACGCGCCGTACGTTGTGTCGCCTGTGTTGACGCGCAGGATGCGACGGAGCTCCCCTGTCGAATGAAACGACGTGTTGTTATTTCACGATAATATCGATAAGTCCTTAATCTATTCGTGTGACTAGGGTTACCAAATATATACCAGAAAAATGTTCTGAAATACTTTAAAATGAATATACTCTAGGAAGCAATCGCTGAACGGATGCTAAACAAATAATGGATATTTTACATTATGTTCTGAGTAACGTCCACGAAAATGTTGAATACCAGCCCATTATTGTTCCACAGCAGGACAAAGAATTGTTCTTATATACAGAAAAGGCAAGAGCCCTGACTACCATACTTGCTCAAGGCGGATTAGCGATTTCAAACTTATATTCAAGATAAATACCAGATTCCTCGGTAATTTCAGATGGATAGGGTTCAAAGTTTACTCATTATAAATTGAAAGAAATACAAACTTATCAACTTATCCTCGTATTTCGGCCTCATGGACTGAGATTTAGGTGTCTCAGCATATTTCTCCGGTTTCGGATGGCGGTAGGCTCCTCTCTGTGTAGTGTCTGGTATGAATACGTCGTCCGGCAGACGAAGGGTTTGCAGCGCGCGCGCACGCCGGGCTAGGTTGACGGACATGAAGGGAAGGTCTGTGGAAGTTCATAGTCTCATTAAAATCTGTAGCTGTTACGATAAAAGAAGTACCGTGAAGCTGTTGCCGTGTTGGTCTTTTACACAAAGTGCAGTTTCGCATCTTCGTCAAATAGGGGGTTAAAATAGACATAAATAATAAATAAAAGTATGACACCTGGTCAGTAATTGTTTTTTAAGAGAAGAACTATATATATACTAAATGAAAAGTTACCTCTGGAACAGTATTTAGTCAAATACTCTGTCCTCTTCAGGTCTTTAATGTCGTTCTCAATAGGTACCGGGTCGACATCTTTGGACATGTATATCTTGGTAAGGTCCGGATAGTCGTCTGCAAACTATGGCAAAATAATTGTTAGATTAAATGGAAATTATAAATAAATAAAATAAAATACCTAAACAAAATTAGACATAACATTAATATAGTGAAATTAAATGTAGATAGGTATAGTTATGTTTATGTAAGTTAATTTATATTAATTAGTAGTAGTCTTTAACCGCCTCGTTGGTCCAGTGGTTGCATATCGATTCTTAAGTTTGATTCCCAGGTCGGGCAAAGTGTTGGGTTTTTAGCAGCCTCTGAGTCTGGATTTGTGCCGGGCTGATGGCAATAGGCTATTACATGGGGCTTTAAAATAACTAGCGAAATGTTGGTGTATTAATGGTCACACCTCTGCCTATTCCTTCGGGGATTACAGGCATGATGTTATGTAGTAGTCGCGTAGGCCTCTCCTAAACCTTTCCATATAATTATCCCTTTCCCGCTCCTTGAATTCATAAGGGTCCACATCTCTGGTTGAAGATTATGTTCTATTTTGTCTTGAATTGAGGCAAAGTAAAGCCATATTTACCCGTTTCACAGCATCCTTGTAGTATTCATGCGTCAAAGGACAGAGTACGTCGGGGCTCTTGCGCGGCTTATCATTAGTCTTCAGCATATCGCGGCCTAGACCCACTATCATGCAGTCATCGTCGATCCTTTTGCGTCGAGGACTCTTGCTGCGAACAGACAGACACGTGGAGGTGGTTAGGACAGCATCAGCCTTATCAGGGTTTCACTGACTTTCTAAACAATTTTATACTCATTGTGTGACACTGACTTCATATGAATCGCTAACTGTATTGCTAACCGCAAATCTCAAGAATGGCCGGACCGATTTGGCTGCATCTTTTTTTGTTGTAATCGTAATTTTTCGAACAAGGTTTATATAAAAAAAAATGTGAAAAATCCACTGAAAATGTTGTATACCTGCATCCGTGCGAAGCTGGGCGGTTCGCTAGTAGTAAATAATAATTCTGCACTTAAAAACCAATAACACATTGCCCGACCTGGGAATCGAACCCAAGACCTCATGCACAGCAGTCGCGCTTGCGACCACTGGACCAACGAGGCAGTCAGTGGCGAAATGTGGGTGTACTAATGGGTGCACCTCTGCCTAACCCTTCGGGGATTACAGGCGTGATGTTATGTAAGATAAATCACGCGAACAAAGTCGCGGGGAGCGTGCTAGTACTTTATAAAGGTTAAGTTATTTAGTGATACTTACGGTTTGTCCTTTTTGACAAAATCTACCATGTAAACCGACTGGTACTCTATTTCACCGTCGAAGACGGACATTTTGTAAATAATATTGTGAAAAAAAACTTAAATAAAACTTAACTGAACTTCAGGTTAGAAAATGTGCTCTGTGGAATTTGGCAGCCCGATCAAGTTGACGTTTCTTTCGAATTATTTTAAAATATTTAATAAACCATTTACTAAAAAGTACATATAGCTATTACAACTCAAACATAGAATCAAGTGAGTCTATTGATTCCATTAGGAGTTGAGACTAGTCCGAACAACGCCGTAGTGGCAACGCCGGGAGGGGTCGCCCTAGGAAGACCTACACTGACCTTATTAGTGAGGTCCTTCAGAAAGGTCAGGTGCGGAGTACTCGTAACCGGCGTGCTTGTATGACGAGATGTATGAACGTAGATGAGGCGAAAGGAGTATGTAAGGATCGTAGCAGGTGGCGTTCTATAGTTTCTGCCTACCCCCATGGGAAAAAGGCGTGAGTTTATGTATGTGTATGTACTAGTCCGAAACTAGCTGATATTAGTCCGACACTACCCGATACTAGTCCGAAACTAGCTGATATTAGTCCGACACTACCCGATACTAGTCCGAAACTAGCTGATACTAGTCCGAAACTAGCCAATACCAGTCTGAAACTGAAAATGCTTATCCGAGACCAGCCGCTACAAGGCCGAAACTAGCTGAAGTTAGTTCGATACTAGCCGACGCTAGTCCGAAACTAGCCAATACTTGTCTTATTACTTATGTAGTACGCTGCCCTATACCTAGTATTTTCTATGGATAAAGCTGAAAAGTATAGTAAGTTAGTCCCTCACTGAGTGATTTTTTAATTCCTACAATATTATTATTTTGTCTTTTATCCAGTTCATATATGTTAGAAATATCTCTGCCATCATTCAGCCTCTTTCAAGAAATAAAAACACAAAACATTTAAATAGAAATTTATAATCACTTTTATTATTATACATTAATGGTGTGCATAACAAAATAACTGGTATAATATTAATAATTCTGTATTTACTATTTTACATTCTTCTTAAAGTCAACGCAGACAGAATAGCAATAAGCTGGAACAGTTTTCATTTATAAGTTGGATAATAATCTTTAACCCATCACAAATAGAGTTGAAATTGTTGTACTGGCATTAATTATCTTTCATGCAATTACGAAATTTTCAACTATAGTTCAGTTGTTTTTCAGTTCATTGTCATTTATTTGCTGTTCTAGTATTGCTACTGTATGCGTTGACAGTTGCACGCTCGCTTTTTGAATACAAACAGTGCGATTTTTTATTGCAATCAATAACAAGCTAGATTTTATTGTTCCTTGTCATGCAATGTATTCAAAATTCCAAATTAAATTAATGGGAAACTGGGAAATGGGTCAAATTTAATGTGCAAGATTTGATTATATTCCTATCTCCATATTCCAGCTCCATCATCAGACCAGGGCGCCTACAGCTATCTCTTAAAACAATATTATTTTAATGTTACTTTGTAATTTCTGTTGCTGCATTTTCAACTCTCGAGCGCTGAGCCAAGCGTTGAAAATTCAACAGTGCGGAAGACAAAGACAATGGTGCCGATTTACTAAGAACTAAACTAAAATTAGACTATTTCCATCTTTTTCTGTCCAATAAAACAAAAAAGAGACTAATGTAAATAAAAGCTGTCAAATTTAGTTATAGTTGACATCTTAAAACGTATGGATTAAAAATACGGAAAAGTTCAAGGCAATACTAATTTGACATCGCTAACTTAGTTCTGTAATATCACCGTCCTTTCCTTTCGCTGTATGTTAGTAAGAGATGTCAATTCTCTAAATTTAGTAGTAGTTGTAGTCTAGTTTGTGAACAAGGGAATCGGCACCAATATTAAAATAATATTTTTTCAAGAGATGGTGGCACAGGGGCTGCTCTGGGACAACATTATATTGCATTGTCATGTAATATGCAGAGTATGCTAAATATCAGCTCAATCGAGAACAGGGAAGCGACTCAAAACCTTGTAAGATTAGCCACAGACATCGGGGCAGGTGAAAGTAAGTAAATGCTTGTAAAATCGATAAAAAATTGCACTGTCCTCACACACATTTACCACACAAAATATAAAAATTAAATAAAACTTCTTAGGGTGGTTCCGCACTAGCGTACGATCGCTACAAATAAACGCAAGACGCTTACATGCCGCGTCTATGTACAAAAACATGTAAAAATGGCATCGGTGATAACATTTCAATCAAGTTTTTAAGCTCTTTTATATTTAGCAACATTCTATACACAAATATTGGTCATGTGTTAGAATATCTTCTGGTGGTCATTAAGTATTTTAAATTATGTCTGTGTAACTCAAATGCATCCGAACGTTTACAGACAAGATTTTTTATATATCTATAAATATACGAAACTTCTCACGAACCTCAAAGTGGGGAATTGTGATATTTCTCGATTTGTCTCTCGCCCATTTTGATCCTCACGTGATTAATGGACTTAGCTGAAATTTAATTTTAAGCGCTCTTACGCACTAGCGGTTAACCGCGGGGGCGGCTAACCGCGGGGGCAGCTAACCGCGCGGCTTTCCGCTTTTCCAGTTTAATATGCAACCGCTTATGATTGTACGTACTAAACCGCCCACAAAATCAAAAGCGGTTGTACACCCGTTGACTGCGGTAAAACACACACGTTGTGTTTCTATTAAAATACGCAAGTGCGGCGCACACACACCGTATGTGTTTTTCTACGGCGAACACGCGAACAGTGGTAGTTAAAGGGTTAAACTGGAAAAGCGGCTAGCCGCGCGGTTATACGCTAGTGCATAAGAGCGCTTAAAATTAAATTTCTAAGATGCATGCTAAGAGCAGATCGGAGCACTTCAAAATAATGACGTTTAAAACGAGATATTTTTTTTAGATACCTTTGACAGGCGTGTCTTTGTCTCTTTCTTACTTTCCTTTTTGTATAAGAGAGCTACACCTTAATTTAGAACTTCAACTATCAAGACTTTACAATATTCGGTTAAATTCTTTACTACAACCAATAAATGTATAGATATTCTAACACGCAACACATTATCTATACATTACAATAAAACTAACTACATTCAGTCAGTCATCTTGTTATATTCTCAAATAATAGGTTTTAATATCTACACATGTATTAGATTGCTTAGATTTAAGACCAGCAATTTTAGTTGATTTTGAATCTTATTTGAATGCTCTTAGCGCTCATATTATGTTGATATTGTAGTAATATTAACTTTAGTATGCTGCGTTATCTATAACACCACCGCTCCGACACAGGTAATAATTTGCCATTCAAGTTAGGACTTTAAATCCTATGTTTTAAGGTAACTCTTACAATGTCAAGATTAAAGACGAAGACTCACGAGCGGCGATAAACGTTTGGGTTTTTCGAGGTTTCGGAGCGGTTCTGTTATTGAGCGATCTGTAGCCATGCTATGCCGCTAAGTGAGCGCCAGCCTTAAATCAAGGCAGTCTATAATATATCTATCAGACACATAACAAGCCTGCAATATTACAAATTAAAATCTGCATCACAGATTTTTTTAGGCTTAACTTGGTTATTTACATAACGTTAATAAATAGACGCTGCAAACTTGCGATTAATCGCAGATTTGCAAGACTAGTCGCAGGTTTGCAGACTATGTTATTCAGAGAAACTTTTCTTATAGGGTACCACTGACTTACAGTATGCCTGCAGACCATTGTCTTGTCAGGTGTATGACCTATCCGGCTAAGACCTGAAGGCAAATTCTACTACATAAACACTTTTAAAAACTTAATCTTAAAAAAAATCTGCAGTTTTGACAGATTAGATTGTGATCGTTAAAAAAAGTTAGAATTGCCCGCCTGTCATGCGCCACAGATACACAATACGCAACCGTCGAATGTCAGTTTGACAGATGACAGGACAGTGTGTGGCCTCTTTGATAACTGACAGGTGACGTTCGTTAGTGATACCCCCTTTAGTTTCTCTGAGAAAGGTACAGTCGTTACAATTTGTCTACATTTAACAATTAAGATAATTATTTTTGGTTCTAATTTAGGATGTTAGTCAAAATTTTAGTTTACACAAACAAATAAACTGAAAAATGACTGTAGTTACTTCAAATATATTAATTTAGTGTATTTGTCGACATTTTTACATTCAATAATTATTATTTATTATCTGTCAAATAATATAATTATCGGTCCTGGTATAATATCATGAAATTAGTTTAGGATAAAGCAAAAATTGTAGATAAATAACTACACAATAAGATATTAATATTGTGCTATACTGACTGACAATGTTTCACCATTTCCACAAACGTTGAAAATTTAGAGTAACGTAACTTAAAATTTTACGTTACGTTTTTAACGTAAACTTGTGTTATCTTCAATTTAAACCACAGACTGCAACACTTGCGAAGCACCAGTCTTCAATAATACGTTTAATTAAAAAATTGCGCGTTTGTAGTGTAACTGTGTGCGGTTGTCGCGCAACAATCGCAGTATGTCGTTCAAATTGAACCAATGTCACTTAGCTTTAAAATAAGAATTCTATTCACAGAACTTTATGGGTCTTATTATAAAATAAAGTCTGCTTAAACCAGGTTTAAACCACCGAGCCAATTTTTGTATTATAAACTTTATAAAAATAAAGTCCGAATTTCAAGCTAGCTTAAAGGTTAAAACCTGATTTAAGCAAAGATTTAGTTTTATACTATGACGGTTTCGATTTAAAATCTCGGTTCAAATTATCTCGAAAGTTTTTAGAAAAGGTGAAACATGAATTATGTAATTATCAGACAGAATGAATACTGGTTACCATACAACTTAAATCTATTGAATATTTTCAATAAAATGATATGATAATGGTCCTTTTCTGTTTAAATAAATGTTGATGTCGATTTTGGAATATAGAGCGTCCTGGATTGGCGGTCATTGACCTTTGTGTTATAATAAAAATAACATACATACCTAATAGAAGACATTATATAAAATCGATATACAAATTAATAACTTTTTCTTTTAGAAACGATTATAACAGATAAAATAAATACATTATAATCTGGGAATTATTTACAAATTCGTAAAAAGATTTAAATGTACAGATATTTTAACGATATAGTAGACAAGTATTACCATAAAAATTAAACGCTGATTCTAGCTTTCCCTGGCAAACGCTATAGCCATGGCACACAAAATATTAATGAAAATGTATACAAAAAACGTTAAATAATGATATTTTTACTTCTATATTAATTAGCAGTTCTATATTGCAGTGACTTGCAGTTATAACTGCAAGTAAGCTGCAAGTATTAGTTATATCTTAGTAGTGTATGAAAGTCTGGCAGTTACTCGACTGCAATCAAATATGGCGGGACTAGTCCTTCTTCTGCAAGATTTTAAAACAACACTGAACATACTTTTGATGATTTACAAATAATTTTGAGAAGAAAAAGGAGATCTTCAATTTGCAACCTTATTTACATAATGGCTTACCTCTTATTTTTGATCAAAGACAATCGGATTGTCAATAATAGTTTCGATTCTCTCTTTTTCTTCAAATTTCGTATGATAATTTTGTGACCGGCACTATACAATCCAATTTACAAACGAGTTTAAAGATCACTTTATGCAGTCCTTTTATTTTCAAGGCCGACTAACCTTTCTTCACACCAAAACAAAACTTCATACAAAAAATCGCGCAACTGTTGCGCAACTAACGCTCAACAAACGCTTGTTTGCAGGAAGCTTAATTTTAGCGCCCTTTTCTCATTCATTGTCCTAAATATCCCTATCTACATAAAACTTCTTACTGCGTGTCCCGCCATGTTCTCGCGTCAGTAAGGCCGCTCGTCCTCGCAGTATGACGCGCTCCGCCGTTGCTATGGCACCCTAAATGGCACCACCAGGTCCTCGTGGTGTTCCACACGGAGCTCAGATATGGCGGCTGCGGCTTTCTTCACTGCATTCGTTATCTGGAATGAGGGTTTGTGACTAGTGAGATTATTGGGATATTTTATGGCTTCGCTTCGAATGTATCGAATGTTCTTTTACTTAATTCTTATTTCTTATAATACTTAATTCTTTTATTATTTTATACATAACCTTATTTCCAACTAGCACTCTTCTGGCGACTTCGTTTGTGATTTTCCTTACGGATCCCTAACTTTTTTGAAAATATTATATGTATAGCTATGTCACCCCGGAATAGTGTAGCTTCCCAACAGTGAAAGAATCTTTTAAATCGATTCAGTAAATTCGGAGCCTATTCAATGCAAACAAACAATCAAATCTTTCCTCTTTATAATGTTTATTTATTTCCAAAAATAGAATCACTTTTTTACTTGCTGCTATCATATTTGTATTTTGTTGTGTGTATTTTTGAATTGAGTGTGCATTATAGAATAATGCAACTTTTACAAGTTTATATTTTTGTAGACGATTGTTTAAATATTATATTATAAAAAAGAAATGTTTGCGAAGTTCAATGATAAAATCATCAAATATAAAGAAATAACCTTCAAATAATAATATTAGTCTATGTAAAGGTTATTTCTATAACTGTTTAGATAACTGGCAGCTGCAAAAATATTATTTTTAATGTAACAGGTGGTGTTGGGAACAATAGCAAACTTGTTGCGGCTACGCATACCATCTAATGACGTGTCTGTCCAAACCGCCGTATTCATAGTCAACACTTTTCGAAGAACAGCGTGTCGTGAAAAACATTTTTAGCAATTGTTTTTCAACTTTTGGATTGTGAATATAAGAGTTTATCCTACTCAGGCTTAATTTTTACCTAACTATAGCAAAGCTTAGATTATACAATGAATATTGTTTTTTCAATCGATATGAGTCAAATATGATTCACACGTAATTTATATGATGAACCGGCCTATGGAAATAAAATAAAAAATATTTCATGCAAAACCCATAGTAATTGATAAGATAATGACAGGTAACTGTGGCTTTAAAAAGTCAATATTATTTGCTTTGCTATTATTTTTTAGATAATTTGTGATTATTGTGATAACACATAAGTCTACCAAGTGTTTCTCAACTCTAGTTTCACAAAGAGCTATCTTTTTGGTGTCGTTTTTAAGATCTTTAACTTATTAATTTTAAAGAATGATGTAGTGGACTTAACAACTCACAAAGTCCTTATCGTCAGCTGCTAAGGCCGGGCGGGCCAGCAGCGCAGCACGCTCGGCGTGCGGCAGGTCGGCCAGCAGGCGCGGCGCCGGCGCCGGGCCCGCGCCCAGCCCCGCCACGCGCGCGCTGTACACGCGCACGCGCTCCGAGTACGCGCCCGCTTCTAGCGCGTACGGGCCTAGGGCGCCTACGTCGATCACGTTGCTGAAAATATTGAATAAAAGCGTAGGTGAACATAGGATTCCATAGTTTTGCGGCAGCAGACGGAATTTTGAAAATAATTTAAAAGCATGAGTGCTTGAAATATTCTAAGCCTTTAGCTTCCACTATGTCTACACTAGCAGACCCGGCCACGCGTTGCTGTGGCTCAGATTTGCAATGAAATAAAAACTTTCAAGTTTGACCAAATTACACACAGTAAACCAAACATAAAAATTGGTTCAGTACTTCCGGAGTTCCTCCCGGAAAAACATCGTGACGCGAGACTTTTATTTATAAAGATATCCAGATCGACGGACTTATGGTGAAACTCTGGTCTATATTCCATTTGGAATACAGAACATTTTTCAACTAAGAAAAACCAGGGTAAGGAGACGGACAGCAGCTTCTAAGTAGCCTCGCTTGCTGACTACATTCACCGTTAACCACTGTGACGTCACGTATTTTAAGAACTGTCCAGTGTACCTTTCGCCTTTTGTGTATAACGCCACGAGCGCCCGCCGCCCGCAACTCTCGCGGACCCCGTTCTCGAGAAGTCGTTTAGCTATAGTAGTAATAAGACTCACGTAGCCGTCTCATGCAGTATCCTGTTGAGCGCGCTCTGCTCGTCAGGCTTGCGGGGCGGTGTGGACGCCGAGGCGGCTGGCACCGGCGTCTCTTGCTGCTGCTCCGTTACTTCGAGGAGATGGGTCCGCTCATTCACTGTGTTCTCCTGAAATTGACATATTATGTATCAATTTTTTATAAAGTTCTTTGCTATAAAGCCCTCTTATCTAAACGTAGTTTTAGTTTGTTTGTAAAAAAAAAAGCGCCAGGCTCTGGAACTTGCAGTCGGATTTGAAAAAAATCTCTTTCTATATATGACAGCCAGATTCATCAGGAATAGTATACGCAATATAACATCACGCTACGACCCACGGAAGCTGGGCAGTAACCAAAGACATATTGTTGCCATTAAAAACCACGCGGACGAAGTCGTAGGCAGAAGCCAATAAATTAATAAGACCATATTCGTTTCCTAAATCAGATAGAATATCCGGAAACTAATTCATGTAATATCAGGAAAAATAATAAACTATTCATTTTGTTTATTTACAAAAGTTTAAATATCAATATTTTGGTATAATTAATAAATACATAATTTGCAAATAGATTATAGTAAGTATTTAAGACATCACTATCACTTTTATAAGTGAATGAATACATAATCATTGAGTTGTTTTTATTATTCAATCATAATTGTTCAAGTATTAGGTTAATGTTTCAATTAATTTATTATTTAATTACTTTATAAATAAACGGTTCATTAATGATTCTGTTTACCTTACTTGAATGAACATGCACTTAGCACATAATTATTACTAGGATTTAGAAGCATTAAAAAATCTACCACAAGTTTAAATTTTAATCAAGATTATGAATGATGAAAATTGTTAACTCATTTAAATCCATGCTCAACAGTCCATTTTCTCTCTTCACTCTCTGCCTGTGTCTGTATTGCCGAACACATTCAACCCTAATCTTCTTAAGTTAGAGTGAACACACTTCTTCTGGGTAAGCTTAATCCGTCATATACTTTGTCTATGTCACTTCTGACCTAGACTAGAGTAAAGAGCAAGCCCATGTAATACATAAATGATGTGATGATTTTGAAACCAGTAACTTCATCATAACAAAACAAAATCAGCAACACAACTTGTTATTATGTAGCAGATATGTATGTAATACTACACCATGTTTACACTGGAACTGTTGAATTGTATACTTCATATCTGAACACATAGTATTATTTTAACTGTTTTTTTCCTCAATCTCTATGCATTTGAAATAAGTTTGAACTTTGTATGAACTAATTGTTCATTTTGTATGCTCATTTTATTGTGACAAACATTATTTTGTTCACTATCAATAATTTGCTTGCACATAGATTTTATCAATTTCCTGTCTATTGAATGGTAATTGAACAGTTCATAACCTACTCGTAAATATTATTTATCTTTTATTTTATAATTTATATTTTTTGATAGATCTATGATGAAATCAGCACAGTAGAAATCATGAATATTAATTATATAATTAATCTAATGTTTGAACTGTCAAACTGAGTACCTATTTAGTAAACAAATATTATTCCTGCGTGTTGCTGGCGATGTTGACTCATACAATTTAAATTCATTCTTTGAAAACAAGCTACTATAATTAAAAAAATTAAAAACACGACTGCCAAAATTGCACATATTTGTACTTTGTTTACTCGTCAGTTTTTTTTACGGCGTTTTTTAATTACCGTGTTTTATATTTTTTAAATCTACTTGTCAAAGTCTAGACGATAAACATAGACACGACCTGATTCATAACAAAAAAAAAATTGAGGCTGGTATTAATTTTCGTTTTAAAGTGACCACACAGGATTCTTTTTATTTTTATATAGCCTATGTTACTCGGAACGGTGCAAGGATTGTAACGATATCCCATACATCTAAATCGGTTCAGGCGTTTAAAAGTTATGGTGGAATAAAGAATCTCACATACATACATACATACATACATTAACCCTGAACACATAACACTCCTTTTTTTGGGGCAGTCGTGTAATTACACACATGACCTCAAAATAAATTTACTTAAAGTAAATAGGTACCTATGCCATAGATGTTCACAATAACACACAATCTGTCAAGTATGGAGTGGGAGGATACCAGGGGATTATGAAAAAGATAGAGGTTATCATATAACAACAATAAACAAAAATATTCAAATCATATTCGATCTGAGACCTGACCCATGTGAAACGTTTTTAAACGCAAAACCAGGTTAATTGTTTATTTATGTTAACTTTACTGAACACATAAGACATTCTTGGTATATTTTAGTTTATTTATAGATTATTTAAAAGTTTAAAAAGCATTTCTAATTACCGTTAAAAACGAAGATTATGCGGTAGCAGGAATAAATATTATAGTGCACAATAGAATTCATACATAAACATTGAAACAAAGGCCTCCGCAGAACTTCCTAAAACAATGAGGTGAATGAGGTATTTGTAAACTGTCGCTATCTAGAAGGTCTATATTAATGACTAAACCATACTGTTTATGTATTAAATGTGATAAAAATGCCATTTAATTACGAATCAAACGATAAAGAATCAGAATCAGAATCAGAATCAGAATCAGAATATTTATTTGTGAAACATAGGTATTTACATAAAGATCTTAGGTTATTATAAATGTGCGCTATGTTTTGCCGTGAAGGCGTACAAATATTGAAATAAAAAACAAAATAATAATTAAACTAATAACATAAAGGAACAATTTTAAAATAACTTTATAAAATTTATAATTAAAAGGAACTTATTAAAAAAACAGTCTTAGAATCTCGAAACAGTCTTTAAAATTACTTATGTACATTATAAGTGTTTATCGTTTAAAAAATATAAAAAATTAAAAATTATTATCATTTATAAAATCTTCTACAGTATAATAACATTTTTGCATTAAAAGTGAGTAGAGAAGCTTTTTAAATTTAATTAAGGGCAAATTTTTAATGTCATCAGGTATTTTATTATAAATTTTCGGAGCCATGCCAAAAAAACTCTTTTTCACTAAAGCCGTTTTACATTTTTTGTCGCACAGTTTGTTTGCATATTGAGAACGCATTGGAGTTTTTTTAACATCAGAAAGTTTTTGAAACAGATTTAAATTGATTTTAACAAACAAAGCAGTTTCGTAAATGTACAAAGATGGAAATGTTAGTAATTTTAGTGATTTAAAGTGAGGTTCACAAGTTTCAGTAGTTTTTAAGCCACACATGGACCGAATACATCGTTTTTGCGCTTTAAAAACCGACTCTCTTTCAGAAGATTGCCCCCAAAAAATTATTCCAAACCTCAGAACAGATGCAACCAATCCGTGATACATCATGAAAAGATAACCATTTTATGTCAATGTCAAAATTAGGAAACGGGAAATGAATATATCAGTATGTTATCCACCCATATTTCACGTTCGAAACATATTAAAGGCGTTTATAAACCTCTATCCTACATTCACACGCTATTTAATTATTTAACACGTAAAAATAGCGTCAATTTTACCTGTGGATCAGTGTCTTTGTGGCAAATACTATAGCAGCACCCCATGACGGCGGTTTTTAGGGAGTCGAAGCATGAATGCAACGAGGTGTCTTCGTCGTCGGACTGCATAAATGTTTGTATTTATTGTCTCTCGATGCAGATAAAAATAGAAAATTCCGTATTTCGCAGCGGGCGAAACTCAGTAAGCAAAAATGACAGCGATTGACAATGTCCAATGATGACAATATGACATTAATGAAAGTTTCGTTCGGAAATTGATTAAAGGTTTTAAAACACAGTATATTTATCTATCATCATGGTTATCGAATGTTTGAGACGATTACGAGAGTGACAAATGTGACAAACTAATTTCATTTAAAAAATAACATCATGAAATGAATTTAATTTAGCTTTATTAAGAGCAAAAAGTATTGCAAAATTCTTATTTTTTTTCTTTTTAAAGATAAAAATATGTTTTAGAATTGTATAATATTAATATTTACTATAATTGAACATAAATAAATGCTGTTATTTTTCGTTGCTTTCTTTCCCACATTGGCTAGTATCTATGGGCGGGCTCTAACTTACTACTTCTACGCGTGTACTTCGTACTTCAATGATTTTCTTATGAACTAATAATTATTGACACTTTTCAATACCTTTTAAATCTTAGAGCATTGGTCACCTTTAAAAGGTGTCCAAAAATCCACCAAAATCCATCATTTAGAGTTTATATGATGGACATACCTCGTGCTGACAGATATTTTTTTAAGGACATCTCCATCGGTATATCTCTATTTCTTTCTCTGTAGTTTTGCATTCAGTTTGACAGGAGCCAAAGCCAAACATAGTGTCAAAGTGATAGTGTCAACTTGTCAATTATTAAAAAAATCACAAAAAGTCAAAAACACGTAGACTGAAAAGTTTACGTTAGAAACAGTTATTTTTAATTAAAAATGTTAAGATATAGAGGCAAAAAGAAAGTTATTGACAGAGTGAAGGAGCTGGACGCCTTCCCCAAAGTGCCGGAAGAATACGTGGATAGCACACCGGTAGGCGGCACTTTTTCGGTTATCGCATTTCTTATAATTATGTGGCTTATTTATAGCGAAGTTACTTACTATCTAGACAGTAATTTAGTGTTCAAATTCATGCCAGACGTTGATATGGACGAAAAACTCCGAATAAACATAGATATGACTGTTGCTATGCCTTGCTCCAACATTGGGGCTGATATTCTGGATTCTACTTCACAAAGTGTGTTCGGATTCGGTGAGTTACAAGAAGAGGACACGTGGTTCGAGCTCACTCAGGAGCAACAAGACGCATTTGATGCTGTAAAATATCTCAATTCTTACCTGAGAGAAGAATACCATTCTGTTTGGCAATTGTTATGGAAAAAAGGCCATGGGTCTGTACGTGCCACGATACCAGCGAGGAAGACCAAGCCGAATCGACGACCAGATGCTTGTAGACTTCATGGTGTTTTAACTCTGAACAAAGTTGCTGGAAACTTTCATGTGACCGCAGGAAAAAGTTTACATTTACCAAGAGGCCACATACACTTAAACATGATGTTTGATGACACACCACAAAATTTCAGTCACAGAATACACCGTCTCAGCTTCGGCAGTCCAGCCAACGGAATAATATACCCTCTGGAAGGTGATCTTAAAGTTACTAATGAAGAAAACATGCTATACCAATATTTTATAGAAGTTGTTCCTACTGACGTAGATACAACATTTGAAACAATTAAAACGTTCCAGTATTCGGTGAAAGAGCTTGAAAGACCTATCAGTCATTCAAAGGGATCCCACGGAGTACCAGGTGTTTTCATAAAGTATGACATGGCTGCGTTAAAAGTCAAAGTTTACCAAGAAAGGGAAAACTTATTACAATTTACGTTGAGACTTTTTGCTATCATCGGTGGCATTTACGTTGTGGTTGGTTTTTTGAATACTTTAGTTTTAGCTGTAAGAACAAACTTTTTCAATAAAGTTGCCCCTGTCGCAGTTGCCCACAAAAATGCTTATGACGCTAAAATTCGTCCACAGACAAACCCATTGTTAGTAACGCCAGATTTGAGTGTTCCCGTAGAACTAGTGAGACCATGATAGCAAATTATACGTAGATATAAGTATTATTATTTACCAAATCTTGTATTGTATATAGAGATTTTTATAAGTATTGTGTTCAACTGAAATCTAATTTGAATCTTAATTATAATTAATTGTTTCTTTTTCAACTTTTATTGCCTTCAATTATTTTACTCCACTATTAACTAAGATTGTTGATAAAAGGTAAGTTAAGTAGACATGTTTTAAAGAATTTTGTATTTATTAAGATTATTTCAAGGTTTTTACCATGTAAAATTGTAATTTCTGAATACCTCTATATTATTATAAATTATTCTACTAAGATCACAATATTAGGTGTTTATGATATAGTAATTATTTTTTTATATCTTTACATGTATTGTTTTTATCATCTATTCTTTATATTATTGAATTATGTATACTCTCTATTTTTTAATGCATTACTTAAAATATTAATGTTTGTTGTGTTACTTTTTTCTTCCATTCAAATGTTATAAGACTGAAGAATGACACTTCTACAAACTATTACTTTGTAAAAGTAGTGCTTGTGACGTCAAATTGACTCAGAAAACTTCCAATTAAACAAATAAAATTCTTTGTAATAAACAAACTTTGCTAAAACATCTGGGTCAATAATGTTCAATAAAATAATGTTTTACACAGGCAGGTGTTTTACTTCCCCTTAAATTTAGCATGCGGGGCTAGGGGGGTTGGTAAACGGTTCGAGAGGTTGTCTCTTTCGCTCTCGTAAGCTTAGAGTATTTTGCATCGCGGCGCACGCTCCGCTTCTCTCGACTCGTTTTGTTCTCGGCGCGGAGCCGGGCCAGCCGCCATTCGCGCGGCGGCATCGCCCCACGACGAACGTGCTACCACGTTCGATCAACGAAAACAGTCGAAAAGTTTCCCAACTTTTTAAACGGGCCCATGATACAACACTTTTTTCTCCAGAATAAGCAGTGCGGTGAAATAAAAGTGGTCAATCTTGACGAGTGTTTGTGAAGTGCGTCTACGGTTTTTTTATGCGATCGCAATTTACCGTTTCAATTGTACTTTACTGTTTTGTTCGATAAAAAAGCGCGTAAGTTGCAATATTCGTCGAGAGGGCCGTATATGGTATAGTTGAGTCTTGGGGGCTGGCGTCGTCGGTGAAAGTAGACCTTTGTTAAGTTCAAAAGGACACTGGCGTGCAACTGGCTCGAAACGACACGTTTCGCCTGCAGTTTGCGAGAAGGTGAGCGGCATGAATTACCTACTTAGTTACTCTTCAAACTACAGTTACCTTTACAACGAGAGTTTTTTTTAATCGTTGAATTCAAAATAGTATTTCTTTCACTTTGGAATTAGTAAGATAAGTGCCGTTATTTGACTTGGTGTCAGTTGGTTTACTTAGTCTACATGTTGCTAATGAGCGTGGTTATCATTCATAAATATGAAGTGTCAAAAGATTACACATTCTCAACTTGGAACACTCTTCGTAAACAGCTTCGGGATAAGTTTATTTTGATTTGAAATAGCAATGCATTATTGCAACTGCACCTACCGATCCCCCATTATACCTGTACCTACTTTTTCCCATGTGGATGTGAACCCCTGTGGTTGTAATTGCTTCTGTTTTGAAAAATCGATAGTTCATTAAGACTGGCAGCCAGCTGAACGACTTCGATGCCATTCATGCAGCGCAACTGTAGGTCAGTGCCCTATACCCTACCTGTTGACTCGACACTCCCCGTCGAGCCGGTTCTCCTACACCAACGGCTCACTGAAAAAAAAAGCCAGGTTCCAACTGACATTGAATAATAAATCGATGGTTTCAACTGGTTTCGATAGAAAAACATGTTGAACAACAGATGACTTTAGTCGCGTGCAAAAAAAAAAACAGAAAAGAGGGAACGACTTAGGGCTGCTGTTAATTGAAGTAACTTACTCGAAAAACCTGACTCAGTTAATTAACTTTTTTCTATCTTTTTGATAGAAATATCTCGGCGTTAAATTAACTTATATTCAAGAACTTATTCTTTTATAAAATGAAAAGATAGCGAAAGGTAACAGTGATCTAAATCGGTTCAACAATTTCGAAGATTATAATCTTACGAACAAGGTTAGCAACTTTCTCTTACCGATAGATAAGCAAACGAAATTGGCACCCTTTATTATCGAAGTCATTACTGACAAAAGAAAAAGAAATTGGATAAACATCTCGAAGAACCTTTCGCTATGGAATGCGACAAACATGGCTACTGATTTTTGATTGTTTTTGGGCTATTAGAGCTTACTAAACAGGAAATAACAAAAGATACGATCTTTTTCACGCAAAAAGAATAGTAAACACTTGTGTATTATGCTTGGTTTAGTGGTTTAGCAATACCTAACAGTTTTTCTCACACTGCATGACTAACGCGTAGGTAGGTACATTAATTAGCCCGAAGTTCCAAACACAAAGTACCTAAGCATTATTACCACCAACTGAGTTTAATAAGTTATGATGGCTAGTATCCAGATGCTATCGAATAATACAATAAGACGAGTAATTGCTTCTTAATAGCACTTCCATTGATCTGAAAAATCAGCAATTATATGACTAATCATTCATTCGGATTTTGCTATCGAATAATTGGAAATCACGTTAGGTATTTGGAAAAATGTACCTATCGGTCTTTCTAATTGTAGGTAAAATTGGATAGCTTTTTTCCTAATCATTGTAGGTATTGTATAACAATGTATGTAATAACTATAGGTAGGTACCTAATATTTCTACATTTAAAACTCGAGATATTTAAAGTATAAGTGAAAAATGCTTCATTGAAGTATGCGGGGAGTGAGCACCAAAAAATTCATCGACAAAAAGTTTTTGTTGATCCAAGCCACCTGCGAGACACGCTAAGTGTTGGAACGACGCTTATATTTTTTTATCCAACACATGTATTACATTCCTTCCAAGCCGTTTCTAAACAAGCGATAATAGTGCTAACTGGGCGCGACAATATCAACCGGGCATTAAATAGAAATACATGATTATAGAACTAAAGCCCACCTTATAAACTTTCCAATGAGTTCGCAAGAATTGCTAGGAACAGTTCTGAACGAACAAATAACGGAGCGCAACTTGTATAATTTATGAGTTGGAAGTTGGTGTTACAATCGAACTGCAGGCGATAAGTTTTAATCCGCAATCGAACAAAAATCCAACGCCAGGTGTCCAGCCTTCTCTAGAAGTAGGTACCTATGTACTATTGTTGGATTCGAATAGAACGTTTCATTTGCATAGATTATAGGTGATTACAATGATGTTATTCTTCAATCCTTGACGTGTTGCCTGTAAGGCGTGCAGAATTTATTGTTTTAAAACATATTTTTATCATGCTAGGAAAATTTTTAAAATATTGAATGTAAATTCAGAATATAAATTTGTCAATTCACTAGCTTTTGTCCGCGACTTCGTCCACTTAAACGTCGGGCCCACGTTACATTCCCCAAGGGGGTGAATTTTGGAAATACTTGTTCAAAATCCAAATTTCAGCGCAATCCGTCTAGTGGTTTGAGCTGTGTGTTAATGGATCAGTTATCTACCTAAATAACAAGATTTTTTAAGCAGCCATTTAGGTAATTATTATTTTTGCCGCTCATTTCAGTGCGAGCGACAATTTAATTTGAACTTTCTATTTGATATTTGATTTAGAAACTCGGCTTTCAGCACGTGTGTCAAATACAAGTCTAGACCACGTTTGATTCGAATCCTACAATTTGGCTGGAAGCACTGAGTAACTTTGAATAAGCTTAATATTCTTGCTAGGAAACCTGGCACTGTAATTTTAATCATCTCATTCATGTTTGTTGGGTATGGTTGAGTTTATTTCACTTTATTTGATGGTGATAACGGGTTATTCTGTTCGGTGTATCTCCTCTAGAGAACCATTAAGCTCACTCTTTCTTTAGCCGTGAAATAATATAATGTTCCATTTTTGAATCTGTCAATTTAGAGACTCCCATTTTAAAATAATCAAGCCTTTTTATTACTGTCCGCCAGACCATTAAAATTGGTTCAGTGGGTACGTACAGTCTCGTCTCCCTTTCCCGAAACTCATTACAATATTCAGCCTTCGTTTTACTCCAAATATTTATTTGTTTCGGCCTTGGCCCATCTCGTTCGTTCATTTGTTTAGTTTGAGACTCAATGTTGTTCTTTGCAGTTCAAACAGAAAGGTTCGAACTCTTTTACACGTTCTAATTTTGAAAGAAAAGAACAAATATTGCTTACTGAATAATGGATGCAAGAATAATAGATAGTATTTTGTGAAGTATAGACGTTTATTTTGAGAACAGGATGCGGGCTGGGGTTTTTTGTAATATGATAGTGTCATTGATAGCGTTTGAGGATACCACAGCACTTGTTAACTGGTGCGGAGAAAGTCCGTAACCCAGTCAACTCCTTTCAATACTATCGACATGCTGATGTACCTATTATTTTAATCGTATCGTCACGTACGAGGCAAAGTAACGTGTTATTTTGTATAGTTTACATTGCCATTTATGAGAATGTAAAAATACCTGTGCAAGGTAATTTATCTTCGAAGTATTTCGTGAGCAGAAATTCAACTAAGCATTTTGATGCGACTTGAAAGTTTTATGTTATTGTTACGTGTTGTTATGTTTGTAAGTAACGGAGTATTTGTCACTTTTGTATGGAAACCGGTTTGGGTTCAGTATCTTATAGCTAAACACGTGCTTAGCGCCTCTTGTCCATAGGGTTTACAATTAAAACTGTTGGCGATTATGTCATTTTTTTCACAAGCATTCATTTCATTCGTTCATTTTGCCTTACCTTAAATTTTATGGGTTTTCTAAAATGTAGGGTTTGTTACATGATGAACCAAAGTTATTCATGTTTCAATAAATAGTGTGCGGGTGACATATTCAAATGAAATAAAAAAATAATTCAACACGACCTAAAAAAATTGAATAAAATTTGTAAAAAGAACACATTCTTCTTTCTCATGTCAAAAAATTTAAAAGAGATTTTAAGAAAAATTATTTTCCAAAGGAGTTCGCATGTTGGCGTGACCAACTAATTTAAACGATTCTTTTGCTACATTCATCATCATCAGCCAATAGCAGACTTGCAACTTAAAAATCTCGAATAAACAGAATCATATTTAAAAACACCTCGTTATTTGATACCAGTCCACAAACTACAGACCTAATAAAAATAAAAAATAATTGTGCATCAAGGCGAGATAAGACTACAGATTCTTAGAAAAAGCAAATATTTCTTTTGTTTACAATTTCATATACCTACCTACGTAGTGAGCATAAAAACGTAGCAAAAGATGTTTTCATAAAATGTGTTATCGTTTTCTTTTGTTACAAAAATATTAATGTGTACCTGTGGCCCTTTTGGCATTATATTATAATTATTCTCTGTTGTCACATAACAACATAACATCCTGCCATGCCTGTTATCCACGAATGGTTAGGCAGAGGTGTACCCATTAGTACACCCACATTTCGCCAGTTATGTTTAAGTCCCTTGTAATAGGGGGCAAGCCTATTGCCATCAACCGGGCACAAATCCAGACTCCGAGACTGCTACTGAGAAATTCCTGATGGAAAAACCCAATAACACTTTGCCCGACCTGGGAATCGAACCCAAGACCTCGTGCTCAGCAGTCGCGCTTTGCGACCACTAGACCAACGAGGCAGTTCTCTGTTGTCGTAGTTTTAAGATGATGAATTTTGATGTAATGCCAATAAACGCAATTTTCTTTCTTTTTTTATTTCTATTAATGTTTTAGCTGTCATTATTGCGTCAATTCTTAGTTTGGCTGTTCAGTAAAAATTTCATAATGTTAAATGCCTTTGTATTCAGCACTCGCTCGCTGTTTTATCATTTGCATTTCGCGCCATCTAATTAAACACTCTTTTCATCTTTCAGTGCCAATTTGAACCAATGTTTTTTAGTTAGGTACATCCAGCTCGTCCCGCCATCAAAGTCAAAGTCAAATTTTACAGTTACACCGTTAAAAGGCAATCTAGTTGCGTTCCAAAAGGTAGTTTAATAAAAAACGACACTGTTGATTCTGGCTTTCGGGTGTTACAGTGGTTAGGAATAGTGAGGCGGGCTAGTGTTATTATTTATGTATTAATAATGGTTTTGCAACATGTCACCAGTATTAGTAGAAGCACCAATATTAGTAGTTAGTAGAAATACACCAGTCATTATGTACGCCGTGACGGTCTATGGCATAATAGCCAAGAGCCTCGACCTGAGGAGGCTCTCGTTGAGTTGCTGAATCAAGCAAGGACTTGATTCAGAAAACGGTACTCTTGGATACAGTGCGTTCCGTCCGTTGATTCCTCTCTCAGAAGCCCGAATCACTGATCCTGATACCGGTAGGCTACTTTTTATAGGTATTGGTATTTGAATGTTTATATTTTGCCCTATTGGTGAGGTTCTTCAGAAAGGTCAAGTACGCAGTACTCGTAACCAGCGTGCTTGTATGACGAGATGTATGAACGTGGATGAGGCGAAAGGAGTATATTGCCTACCCCCATGGGACAAAGGCGTGTGTTTATGTATTTATACATGTTTATTTTGGTCCAGTAATATCCTAATGGTTACTTATATGTATGTATATTTTGACGTAGTATACACATAGTTTCTTCGCTTACATACTAGCGACTACCAATCTATGTACCTACATTACGAGTGTTAGCAATACATTTACGTATTACAACAGATGTGGGATCGGAACAATGGTTTCAATTCATAACTGCGGAGCATGGGACCACGTCACTAGTCTGGCATTCCTGACCGCTCGATCAAACAAAGATCCTTTTGCAAACCACTCGGTATTCGTAGTACCTCCACACCTACCTACCTTATTGTGTTGACCTTACTGTGTTTAGTATTTTCTGAATATTGAAGACTGCTTTGTTATTTGGGTGTGTTATCGTTAGGGACGTGTTGGTAAAGGAAATGTAGATAAAAGAGCTTGATTTGGGTCTTCAAGAAAATTTACTGTCAACTAATTTCTCCCTGCGATTTCGTGCGAGTGGTTTTTTTTTACTTGCCATAAGTTATAATACTCTTTTGAAAACACCTTTACTGTTCCTCATGAATCTGGCGAGCCCGTTCTTCTTACTTTATAGTGTGGGCAGTAAGGTCATACGACCCCACACAAACAAACAAAATACACTCTTCAGCTTTATTATATTAGTAGGTATATCTACCATTTCTAAACATAAAATTATACGTTGTTACGGAAAGGTTAAGTTACTGTCTGATATAAAGTTACAACCCATAAAAAAAAAAGTTAAATTTGAAACGTTCCATAAAAATACGTTACGAGGTTTAAGACCGCATTATTAGAAATAATCCATACTAATATTATAAATGCGAAAGTGTGTTTGTCTGTCTGCTACCTCTTCATGCTTAAACCGCTGAACCGATTTAGGTGAAATTTTGTATAGAGATAGTTTAAGACCCGGGGAAGATCATAAAAAAGTTTTAGTCCCAGAAATCACCCCCTAAGGCGGTGAAAAGAGGAGTGGAAGTTTTTATGCAAGTACTATATAAAAAAGATCCACACGGACGTAGTCGCGGGCAAAAGCTAGTAATAAAGCCCTCTGTAGAAAAATATCTGTTTTAATTTACTTTCAATGCAAGAACTTATAGTTCGGTATTTATTGTTATTAGGTACCCATGTTTCAACCTATAATTTTTCATAGATAACCCATTACCTACCTATAATTGTCTATAATTTATTAATAAATTACATAAGGCATAGGAAAAACACGAGTTCAAAGTTTTCCTCTATGGCTAGTTTCCGATGAAGTTTATATATTTATAAACATTTATTATCTAGGTACAACTTATTATTGTCTTTTCTATGTGACTGCGTCCACATCTAAGTATGTACGCAGTCACATAGTGCTGATAAAAAGCTGTATTTATGATCTCTCTTAGGTCTTACTTACATGTATCAAGAATATTAAACAAGATTATTAGATGTGAAGTAAGAAATACCCACTCAAAAGGATTTTTTTGTATTTCAATAAACCAACTCTTTCGAGGTCCTTATTAACCTAAATTAAATGATCAAAACCTTGCCTAAGCGTTAGATAAATCTAACATTCTAGACCAACAAGCAAAATCACCAGAAGGCCTATCAAAATCTTTTAAAACAGTAATTATCACCGGACAAGCCTCGGCTGACTTACCGGTATGACAGAACAATAGAAAATCAATAATGGTGCCGATTCTCTTGTTCACAAACTAGACTAAATTTAGAGAATTGACATCTCTTACTAACATACAGCGAAAGGAAAAGACGGTGACATTAAAGAACTAAGTTAGCGGTGTCAAATTAGTTTTGCCTTGGACTTTTCCGTATTTTTAATCCATACGTTTTAAGATGTCAACTATAAATGTATGGATGTGTCAGATTGACTAAATTTGACAGCTCTTATTTAAATACATTAGTCTCTTTCTTGTTTTATTGGACAGAAAAAGATGGAAATAGTCTAAATTTAGTTTAGTTTGTGACCAAGAGAATCGGCACCATTGTCTCATTACTTGGGACTTGAGTAGCGCTGCCATAACCTAAACTGCCGACGCCGGACAAAAACTTCAAAAACCCCAGACATTTGGGTGAAATTGAGATTTTTTTACCGGACATACCAATAACTATTTTTTAAAATAAATATTTAATATTAAATCTTTTTTTAAACTTAGATATTTTATTTTGATTCTTATCGCCTATCTTACAATTGTCAAATCTTTTTGACAACCTCTCGCGGACATCCCCCAGACGCCCTCTAAACTAGGACAAATCTGGGGAAACCCGGACGGATGGCAGCTCTAGACTTGAGTGATTAGTATAGTTTTGTAATTATCACTAAGTAGGTATTGCATTTTTAATTAGTGCTGAGTAGTCTTACTAACACCAAAAAATGTTCTTTAAAGTGCATGCTACATACATACATTTGTGAAAGTCAAATGCTATAACGTACAAATAGGTAGGTAAGTGAAATTATCGATTCAAAACATGTCGTGATGTTGCGTCGCGTTTGCGCCGAGTGTGTGCCTAGTGTGTTATTTCAGTTGATACCGATCTTCACATGCGAATCATGTAGAACTCGCAGCTCTATGTACTGCAGTAAATTGATTGATTTATTGTGATTTACTCACATTGTAAGTAATCATAGGACAGGCCTAGAATGCAGTTGTATTAATTTATGTATAGCTTCTGCCCGGGACGTCCTCTGCGTAGAAATTAGATATAGGTACCATAAACATAACCTATATCACTCATCAACAGTGTAGCTTTCTATCTGTGAAAGCTTTTATGTAAGAGATTGCGAGAAACTTCGGGGATTCTAGGTTAGGCAGAGGTGTACCTTAGTATACCAACATATCGCCAGTTATTTTTAACACATAACATCACGCCTGTAATCCCCGAAGGGTTAGGCAGAGGTGTACAAATTAGTACACCCACATTTCGCCAGTTATGTTTTTAGTCCCATGTAAGGGGCGTCCCATGTTGGGGGCGAGCCTATTGCCATCAAACGGGCACAAATCCAGACTCCGAGGCTGCTACTGATAAATTCCTGATGGAAAAACCCAATAACACTTGCTCGAATTGGGAATCGAACTCAAGACCTCATGTTTAGCTGTCCTGAGTGTACATCAAGGCAATCTCAACTTCGGTTGCACTAAAATATGAGTGTCGTTTTAAACGGCAACATTAGCTTTCATGCTCGATATCTGTCGAATGCATTGTCGAAAAACGAATAAATATGGCGAACGAACGCTGATAAATCGGTTGTTGGAATTTGGAAATGGAGCGAAAATGTAAAGGGATACACGTGCCATCTGTGTAGCCTTGAAACAAACTTGGCGAACAAGATATCTGTGATACATTTTCAGTCTTCTCACCTATTTAGACGTTATGAGTGTTTACGTACACTTAACTTTCAAGTTCATATTTTTCAAAATGAATGAACCGATTTTAATGGAATTTCCTACTCTGCAGGATACATAGCCCTACAAAGTTATTAGAGAACATTTTCAACTATTATACAACTAGGTATTAAGTATGGATTTTGTACAAGTTACATAGGTAATACTAATCCGCAATAAGTTTATGTTACGCCTTTAAATGTGTTACTTTTATGGTACTAATTAACGTAGCGTAGCGTTGATTAATGTTTAATTAGCGATATCAAACTACATTTCCAGCTGTTATTTTTATTACTTTTTTTTGACTCCCAATGGATTTTTAGGGAAGAGGTTTATTTTCTATTGACATAAGATTAAAACGCAGGTCATCCAAATTGAAAAAGGGGGTTTTAAGTACAATACCTGCCAGCTTAACATAAATGGGTAAGTAAGGACAAGTGTGCTAGCGATATACCTTCTCAAATAGATATAAAGTAATAGACCCGACTTTAGAAGCAAATCTTTACTAAGATTATTAAGGTTAAGAAATTTTTGAACGCGTTAATCTCGGGAACTAAGTACCTGCTAGTCCGAATTAAATCATTTTGTTGCATTATATGGCCCGTTTGTCGAAGAAGGTTATGGGCTATGCCCATAACGACCCACGAGAACGGAACAGTAACTTAACGTGTAATACCGCGAGTTACAGTTAGTTAAATCTATATTGGTAGCTAAAAGGAAAAAAAGTAGTAAAACATTTTAAAAGAATACCTTTAATATGTCAAAAAGATTTTCTGTTCTTCTTTTTCATCCTAAAGAGGATGCATACTTGCGTGAACAACTAGTCTAGACACAAAACCATTCGCAATTCGAATAAGTTCGGCTGATAACCGAGTTTAACGTCCCTTTACTTATCTTAAGCCTACCTTCATAAAAACTAGGGAACGCTTACCTAGATAAAAATCACGATCGCAATATTTCACTACTTGAGACCTAACATTTACATAAAATGCTAGTACTCAAGTCTGAACTCAACCCTCTACGTTTTGCACCCTCCATTTTATTCCCCTTGTAACTAGCGCTTACAATTTATATACCTACCCACCCAATAGTTATTAACAGTCATCATAAAGTAGTTTTCAAAGTATAGTTCTTTGTATATCGATATTACAAAAAGGTCTGAATAAATCATGGAATACTTATTTTGTGGAAAAGTTTTTAGAATATACTTTCAAACTATTGGGATCGTTTTCATATCAATATTTGGTTGGTAGTAAAAGTTTTTTCCAAGTTACATTGTGGGTTGCTCGGTTCTATGGATTGTATAGAAAATAATTACTTAATAAATGAGTCTTCTTTCTATTTTTCCGGATTTGGTGAGTTAGTGCGAATAGCTCTAATTACTCCTTACCATGATGATTTTGCCCATTAAACTTTTTTTTAAGGTGTTGAAAATTACCACCCTGTTCCTTCTGTTGCCCTTTACGTTCCGGGGCGACAGTATCCTGTTAAGACGTCCCGCAACCCCGGCAGGCGTTTGGCACTGTTGGGGCTCCGTCCCTAAGCTGACAGCTCTTTGAGACGCGCGTGAAACTTGAATTGAGCTATGTCGGTTTGTGGATCTTTTCTTTTCCTATTCGATCTCGCAGAAAGGCTGGCAGGATTGCCACTTGCATGTCAATGCTGATTCTTCGGCTCAGGGGAAGGCCAGTCTGGTCACGTGAAGAGACAACCAATCGCTTGGCGATATCCCGAATTAAGTAATTTTTGCTTCGGCTTCCTTGTTACGATAGTTGACTCTTTTGTTGCTATGATATCCAGTCAATTAGTCAATATACAAATAATTTATTTCAATTAAAAAAAACTTCTCTTGTGAATGACGTTCAAAGTACCTTTTAACGTAGACCGTTAAAAGGTACTTTGAACGTCATTCACAAGAGAAGTTTTTTTTAATTGAATCTAGTTTCCCATTCCAAAAGGTGTAGTTTCCTATGGAGAAGAATGGGCAAGAAACTCAATATACTCCACCCAGTCTACCACATTACTGCGCAGAATGGTACTCATGACTTCTCCAAGATCATAAACCATAGCTGTGTATAGAACGCGTATACATAATGTACATCTCTACATACTGTTTATACAGAAATTACCATTTTAAATGCGTTAATATGTTAATGAATAATTTATTAAAAACTAGTCTAATGTGTTAGTGGATAAAAAGTCAATTAGCTGGAAAAGTAACGTGTCTAGATTTATCTGTGTCGTTTATCTCATCTCGATTTTTTTCTCCAACGACTGCTGTGAATATGTGTATTTTATGTGCAACGGTATTTCAGATTTCTCATAGTTTTTTTTAGATTCTTTAAGTAGGTCCGTAGTAGGTGTCTGTAATTAGCATTTGGTTGTACCAAGTGCTAATTATAGGCATCTACTATAGGATATGTTTTCGGTTATTTTGAAAGTCATCTTGGTATAAGCTTATAGCAGAGATGTTAACGATACATCATGCCTGTAATCCCCGAAAGGTTAGGCAGAGGTGTACCTACATCCAAACGCCAATTATGTTAAGTCCCATGTAACAGCGGGCGAGTCTATTGCCATCAACCGGGCACAAATTCCGACTCCAAGGGAGCTACTGAGAAATTCCTGATGTAAACACCCAATACCCCACTGCCCGACCTGGAGCCAGTCAGACCGTCAAACGAATTTAAACCCTATATCGAGCTAACCTTGTTCCTTTTTTACATAATGTAACCCTTTTAGGTCAATAGTCCATTCTTCACGACAATAATTATTGCATTTATACGATTGTATACTTACTATGGTGGACCAACAATAATGTTATAACATCGTGGTTAACTAACATCTGGTGTTATGATTGAATTCTATTGTTTTAGTGTAGTACTGATGCATATTTACATTGGCTAAGTGCTATATGCTAAGTTATGGCGCCCCACTATGCGATTGTTCCGGCCTTTGTCATTGACGGGAAAGGAGTACAGTCCTTTGATTTATGTTGTACTAGCTTAACCACGCGACTTCGTCCGCGTAAATGTCGATTATCAAGGGTTTTTTTTTATTTTGTGTGGATCCCTAATACTTTTGCTGAAATAAAAGTAGCTTAAGTTACTCCTTGCGACATCGGCCATTTGCTTGTGAAAGTGCCGTCAAAATCGGTCAAGGCGTTTTAAGAGATTAGCTAGAACAAACAGTCAGACAGATAGACAAAAAAATAAAAAAATATGTTTTGTTTCGTGTACTGTGTACAAACATTCATATTTATTTAGTAAAATTAAGTTTTTTGACGTTACAAACAGACACTTTAACTTATTTATTTGTATGTCATAGACTGTTGAATCGATGGAAGTGCCATAGACATTGTGATTATTTTAGTATACGTTGTCCTTTCATGCATAAGGTTGAGTGTTCACAATCTTTCACGGGCAAAAAACTTACAGTTTGACTTTGAAATAGAATAACTTTTTCTAAGCTTTTTCCACTTGAAAGTCAAACCCAAAGTCTAATCATTTATTTCAATAAGACCAAGGCACCTTTGAACGTCATTTACAAGAAGAAAAAAAGAACTAAACCTTGTAGTTTTGGTATGGAGAAGAATCGGTAAGAAACTCCACACTAACTTAAAAGAAAAAGTTAGCTGTAAGTTCGCTTTTGTTTTTTTTTTTTTGTTGCATCAAGTTTAAATAAATAAATAAGGCATGCTAGAAAACGATTTCTTATCTGTTTATTTTCTAGAAAAAATTGAGACACTACTAGCTCAAGAACAGCTGTATCCATTTTTGAATTACAAGCTCCAGATTCTTATAGACAATGGACTATTCAGGCCGATTGGACAGAGCACAGAGTAATATTTCAGAGTGGAATATTTAGAACACGTCGTCAGTTCAATACCAACAATTTACGAGAGTAGTTAGTGTTAGACCATCTGCACATTAATTAGCCCCAGTAAATCACCAGATAATTTCACCGTCCGAATAAAATATTAATATTCAGCAGCATCTGTTTAGATTAGAAACTGACCCTAACATCCGTGTCCGTGGAGTTTCTTGCTCGTTCTTCTTCATCATAGAGACCTACAACTATGACTAACTGAGCCTTTGTCTATTCTAAAGTGCGTTTATACTATTTAATAGCAATATTTTTTTTGACTTTGTTGTGCGAATCTTGCTCAGCAGTGCTATTCTGTAAAATCTTTGGGTGAATTTTGGTGAAGTGGAGTTGGTGTGAGTTCTCAAGCCTTAGCATCAGTGGCATGTCAACTCACATTATGCTCATTATGATCATCATATTAGCCGAACGACAGGCCTCCCTGAAAGATAACCACATCACAATGTCTGGTTCTGTACTGCCCGCATCCAACGGTTTTCCGCTACCTTTACCAGGTCGTCTGTCCACCTAATGGGGGCCTTCCCACTGCACCTTCCGGTCGCCACTCGAGAGCTTCACGACCCCAACGGTCGTCTGCTCTTCGGGCTATGTGCCTTGCGCTCACGTCACTTTAAAACGAATCAGTACAGATTTTTTCAGATTTTTATTACGGATTTTTTTGTTTACAGAATAGGTCAGTAAAATTACATCTTTTACATTAATTTTTCCACACTATGAGGTATTACTGTTCTTAATGTTGTAACAAAGTACGTATTGTTGTTCAAAACTTGTAATATATTATGAAATGACCCAGTTACCATGTTAATTAGAATTAATTAACTTTTCAACATGAAGGTCATGCTGTCTGGTGTTTTAAAGAATTACCTAAGTACGCAGATTTTTATTTTTGTATTTTTAAGCTGTGGCTTCGATTATGAAAATGTTATAATTACAATTTCCATGTCATATTTTATGATCATCTGTTATTGCAAGAGGCTCGTCCCCTATTACATGGGACTTTAACATTACTGGTGAGATGTGGGTGTAGTAAAGTAACCTCTGCCTAACCCTTCGGGCATTACAGGCGTGATGTTATGATGCCATCTATTATTGTTACCTTCTGGTCTATCCTGTAAGTCTTTCTCGGTGAATTAAGGTGAAGCGATCTTAAAGTGAGCTTCCCCTAAATCCGGGGATTTTTAACTGATTCCATGAGCTTTTATTTGAATGAATGAAACGAGATTTTAAACGTTATTTGTGCAGAACAAATGATTTTCCTTTCTTTCTATATTATGTTAAGGTATAATCTCTACATAGTATAAAACAAAGCCGCTTCAAATCGTCTGTACGTTTAGATTTTAGCTTAGATTTTAATGCTGTTTTTATCAATAGATAGTGATTCTAGAGGAAGGTTCATTTAATATTTAAACCTGTACAGTTAGTATTTAAACCTGTCTTTGAAAATAATAACATAAACTTGTATTGTATTTAGTTATAGAAGAATTTTAAGCTGCTTAAAACCAATCATATTTTTTTTTGTTATGTTAGGTACCTACCATCTAATACTCTCAGGTCTTCTACGAAAAAACTCGAGTAAATTGGTACCCTTTTCAGAATCAATCTAGTTACAAACATGAGCCCATACACAGACACCTAGGCTCAAAATTTATTTGTGGTCCTTCCAAAGTGCTTTTCAAGTATTCAGCTCAGTATCCACATTTACTTACCGATAAATAGAGTCCTTCTTTGATGCCATTTTTGTTGATATGTAGTGTTATGAGAGCCTGTTTGGCGAAAAAGGTTAGCCATTGTCGAGTAGTGTTTGCTAGGTCCAATTTGGATGTAACATCATACATGTAATCCTCAAATGGTTAGCTTTAGGCAGAGGTGTACCCATTAGTTCACCAACATTTCAGCTGTAATGTTTAACTCTTAGGGGCCAGCCTATTGCCATCAACCAGGCACAAATCCAGTCTCTGACGCTGCTACTGAGAAATTCCTGATGGAAAATCCCGCTTACAATTTGCCATACCTTAGAATTGAACCCTCTAGAATTCCCTGGTAGGGCAAGAAAGGTACTACTGCAGCAGTCGCGCTTTGCGACTATTAGACCAACGAGGCATAGAAAGAGAGATTTGAGGCAGTAAACAATATGAATATTCTTCTTTGTTTATAATATCAAATCTTTTCTATGTATTTCTTCCCCGACAGGGGTGCAAGTGCATCCCTCGAACCCTGCTGCCGGCGCCTACACTGTACAGTAGAATCGAACACTCCAAGCTACACACTAAATAGCCTTTATTACCTGAACAACCAAAGACCAGACACCATTTTGTAAAGCAAGCATCGCACAATAATAGCTAACAGTGCTATTAGAACTACATGAATGACTTGTGTGGGTAGTAAGATAACCATTGTACGCCATTGTTCAATCGATACTTAACCAAATTGTCGTTGCAGTCGGTTGGTATTTTGTTTAAGGTGGTTGCACATTTATGGGTTATTGGTGCTCTTAACTTGTGTGTTTGGTTTGTTGTGGTATTTCCTGGGGCATGCCAGGGTAGGCTTTGGTGTGACTGTTTACTGATCTGAGTGCTATGTGTGATTTTTCACTCACGTTCAATTGCGAGCGCGTTAGTATTTTGTATGGGAAATAAGGTTTTCCTAGTGACCACCAGATGGCGCTATAACTTTTTCCCCTATAAAATTCTAACGTGCTCGCAATCGCACGTGAGTGAAAAAACTCACACTGCACTCTGTTACCGTATAACTATACGGTAACCAAGTGCGCCTTTATCCAACTGGATAAAGGCGATAGAAAATAACAAAAATCAACTTACAAACTGGCTTTTACCCGCGTAAATTTTGTTACGGATCTCTAGCTTTTTGTTCTATACTTCTATACTACCTAATATTATAAATTTGAAGAGTATTTTTGTTTGTTTGTTGAGTATAAACACGCTAAACTGTGGAACTACAAGATTGGAAAGTAAGTCCTAAATTATCTAAAAACGAGATACAAAGTAGCCTATTTATCTCTGAGCGAAATTTCATCTAGATCCGTTAGATGTTCTGGCGTGATTGAGCAACAAACATCTACATTTAAAATAGTAGTAAGATGCTGTACAATATTAAACGATATAAATGTAGAATCGCGTTCAGCTGCGATTCTTGTTAAAAGAAATGGCTTGAGCAGCGCTACTACATTTCGCTACAAAGTCGGAGATGTGTAACCATCCTAAACCGAAGCTATGTCCGATTGTTTCGACAATTAGTTTAAACTACACTTCGGTAACGACTACCGTTTACAGCAATAATGGACCACTGATAATTTTTTCTTTGCCAGTGTTTTGGTGTCCCATTAGGCGGACATGATTTTTTTACTGGAAGTTGAAAATGTTCAACATTGTGTGTTTTTGTTAATTTCATAATACAAGTATTGGTTTTTCCATCAGGAATTTCTCAGTAGCAGCCTCGGAGTTTGGATTTGTGCCCGGTTGATGGCAATAGGTTCGCCCCTGAGACTTAAATATGACTGGCGAAATGTGGGTGTACTAATGGGTACACCTCTGTCTAACCCTTCGGGAATTACAAGCGTGATGTTATGTATGAACTTCCTTGTTTAGTTGGAGACTTACATGTGTTACATTTCCGCCATATAAAAACCTGTTTTGTGTCGAGGACTTAAGGTTTTTTATGAAACAAAAACTAATCTATCTAATGTAATATAAGGCACCGTTTGCTTACATCATCTTTGGTGCTTGATTTAGGTGCCTATCTCAACAAAATATTATATTACTGACAGCAATTCTTATAGCAGTAGCATTATATTTAAATATTCCGTTTGTGAGTCAGAGCGTCCTCAGACATGCACATATTCATACGGCACACGTGAATATTTTGTGTGCACTATGCTAATGTGCGCGCAGTTGAGCTCACTTTGTTTTTCTTTAGATAAAGTGGCGACAGATGACGAATTGTGTTCTTGAAAAATAGTGTCTTGACTTTGTTGTTAATGTAGAATGTAGATTTTTTCTTTGTTCTTGTTTCTTTTTTTTAGTGAGGGGGTCTCGTTTGACTACTCTCTAAGTTGAAGCCAATGTCAGTGAGGAATTGCCTTTTTTTTGCATGGCATCTCGCTGGTCAACTTAGGAGGGTGTGTGGTACGTAACCGGTCTTTTCTGTAGTGCCTTAAAAATTAAGATCTCCACAGCCAGGGTTAATTGCCTGGTTAAGTATGCAGGAAATATTGCACAAGTGTGTGTGTAAACATAAGTGCTCTCCCTCTTTCCTCATTCTCACAGTCTTATGGGACTTCAATTGTCATTACCGGAGAGAGATCAGGCGCAGAACCAAAGGCATTACTGGACACGGAGTTCTCACGCCACCAACTTGTCAACTCCATGGATGCCGCAACTTAGAAACTTCTTATGCTATAACACTTTACCCGACCTGGGAATTGAGCATATGACCCATCGCTCAGCAGTCAGGCTTGCAACCACGACACAGTAAAATGTCGTGTCTATAAAATGTGTTCGATTGGTCGTTCTCGAATGACGTGAAAATTTTTATTTCAGTCTGTTTCATTATCCAAAATGGATTGTCTATTGCCTATCATACCATCCTTCACAGCTCGTTTAACTCAATCAACGAGCAACTTATATTTTATTACATTCAACATTACTTCTTTTATAACTGTTGAAAGCAGACAATCGGATCGTGTAAAATTTATTTTTATTTATTTATAAGTTTCTGTGACGGGTGTTATTCAACTTGAAAAACTTAATGTTACGAAGGATGTGTGTTACCGGACGGTTTAATTTTTTAAAGAAGAGCTGCTTCATTGAAGGCACTGTCCAAGTGTGACTGATTCGTTGGTCTAATGGTCGCAAAGCGCGATTTCCAGGTCAGGCAAAGAGTTTTTGGGTTTTTCCATCAGGAATTTCTCAGTATCTGCCTCGGAGTCCGGATTTGTACTCGGTTGATCATCATCACATCAGCCGTAGGACATCCAATGCTGAACATAGGCCCAAGGTTTAGTTTGGAAGCGGTTTGCATCCACTAACATATAGGTAGAAAATAATGATTATATGTACACAAGGTGTAATCGTTATTTTCATCAACATAACTATTCAAGTCAGTATAAACCATAAATGTGTCTATTTAATCACTTTTGCTGCCAACTGGACAGTCATATTGACTAATCGTTATCGCCGTAAAATTCAACGTCCTGAAACTATCAGGATCGTGGGAAAAATGATCACTTTAAGCTACGGTACTTAATGGTTTATTAATTTTATTTTCTAGTTCTTGTGGACAGCAGCCAACCAAGAGCAAGAACAACGACTTGTTGCTTGTTTACGTTCCGGGGAACAACCTTGACTGCTTGACACGATGTCTAATGGCAATGAACTGCTTCTCCATGGTTTAGAACTTTAGGTGGTATTTCTAGGTATTGGTTTATTTCTTACAGACTTTTTTTGACAGTTCTTCTTCATCAGAGTAAGTTGAATTATGGGCAGTTTTTTGTGATAGAGAAGATTGCAAGATTTCTTTATTAAGAATGCTTGTAAAATTTACGTTTGTCATAATAAATCCTACAAATTTTAATTACTACAATCACTTCACTTACGCGAACAAATAAACGCCTTTTTCCAGGAGTTAGTGAAAGGGGATCGGAATGTTAAAAATAGGACTTTATCGCTATTTCTAACTATTTCCCAAAGTTAAAGCCACTGTTTAATTACCAAGGGTGCTTTTCAATTGGACATAATATTATGTCATCTACAAATCTAAAGTAACCACACAGAACCCACATCCCATCCTAACCCTTCTACATCTCGGTATCAAATCCTCCCAGATGGTTTACCAATACGTGAACATTTCAAAGATCTTTGTTTCCCAATACCCCTGCAAATATCCCAATCCGAAGCGCAAAGATCCGTGCCAAACCATAAGGACGCCATAATTCCATATTGTGCTCCTCGTCCGGTTATCCGGTACCGTGATCCGACCCGACCGGACCAACCGCAGATGTTTCGGTAATGTCGGATCAGTGTTATTTGAAGTTTGGCCGTTTTCTACTTGTTCTCTTTTATGTGTAAGATGTTGTGTTCGTAATTTTGCAATTTTTGGGTTGGGACATTTGGGTACTTGGAGTTTTTTGTGACTCTTTAGAGTTTTATATTAAAAGTACCAAATTATTTGAGTTATTTTTGGAATAATTCATTTAGGTATATGGTTTTTCGAAGTAATAAGATTTAAAGATAAGTTAAATAATAATAATTATCTATTTATACAAAGTCAACACTGTAATAATGGACACAATAAACATAAATCGCTGTTTTTGAATAAGTAAGGTTACAAAAAGAAAAACAACTAAGATAAAATTCTACATCTTTAAACTAGGATACCCACTTTATATTAAGAGGCAGTTGTCCACACCCATTAGATTTTTACAGGTGTAATACGTAACTACTTGTGTCTATCAGACTATTGATTAATCCTTGACTAAATCTATAGATTTATCTCTTAATCAAGCCTCAGTATGACACACAGTGTTCCAAGGAAGTTCGCATAGGATAATTCGATTCCCACCCAGGACAAACTTTGTGTGATGAGCATGATTATTAGTTCTGTGTCTGGGTGTGATTTATCTATAACATGTATGTATTTATAAATTATATAAGTATGTATATCTGTTGTCTGTCAGTTGTTACCATAACACAAGCTCTGCTTAGCTTGGGATCAGATAGCCGTGTGAGTTGTCCCAAGATATTTATTTATTTAATTACGGATAACCTATCAATATGCAGCTTCCGTTGTACACATATCCGTGTGACTCATGTGTTTATGTTTCGTTACCAAAATCAGGTAGAAGTACACACCTATACTGCAAATGAAATAAGACGTGACGTGTTGGCCCAGGGGCTAAGGCGCCCGCCTTTCATGCTTGAGGTCGTGGGCTTTTAAATTCATATGTACTTTCTAAAGTTTATCTTGGACATCACTGACATCGGTGAAGGAAAACATCGTGAGGAAACCTGAACTTATACTTAGCCTATTACTGTCCCGACTCAAACCATGTCAGAGGTCCTTGAGGCGGTTTAGAAACTCTGACACTAGGGTGTGTGGCGTCGTTAGACCTTACTGCCCACACGATAAAGAAGAATTAGAATTAAATTAGAAGTGGAAGACGCGTCTTGTGACGCTTAAGTGTCAAGCTAACTTCTACATAACAAAGTTGTCTTTGTATTAACCAATGAAACCTGGATTCTCACGTATTGAAACAAAAATTAAACGCAAGCGCGTTCCCAAGTTTACAGCATAATTAAAACCACGCGTTATTAGTAAACGTTACCAATAGGTGTCGGTAACTAGAGCAAGAACATCGTGAATCTACTTCACACCGACTATAAAGTCCAATAAAAATTCCTCATATCACATGAAACTGAGCTAATTTTCACCAAGCCTGATTTATCTTGTGTGTAATAAAACCCAATAACTCTAGTTACTAATAAATTTCATGATAGTATAGTAAGCATGCCATCACGCCAACCGCGCGGTGAAGAAACTGACGCGGTTAACACTTTGAAGAATATAAAACGACTAGTTGTCGCACGCGTCCGCGCGTAATTAGTATCCATTCCACCCCCCCATTTAATTCCCTTAATACACAATATCTTTATAAATTATGGTCTATGTATTATTCTAATGTATTATGCTATATTACTGTAAAGTTTCATCACAATTCATTCTGTAGAATTTCCGTAAAAGATTAACAAAAATTCATCCGTTCATTCATCATTTTATTAGTTTCACAGTATCTTAATTTAAAATTTTAAACACATTTTTTTAATAAAGTAAACTGTACAGTTAGTTATTTTTTTATATAATATTTAAACTAGTCCACGGCCTCGGCAAGGTCTGAAAATATTTTTAAAAAAATCTTCGGATATTTTTTATATATTATACTGCTATCAGTATAGTGAAAAGGAATTTGAAACAAATAAAAACAGCTTACAACATAAATGTACTATTACTACTTTTATCAATTACCCACAAAGACTTTCGACGTTCCCTATCAGTTAACTAACAACAACAAAATGATCTATTGACATAATACTTATCATTTTAACTTACCACACTATGTACTAGAAATTAGTCGAGTTTCCCCACACTAACACGGTTATCGGTTCGGTCGCGGTCCACTAGCGCCACTGTTTTATATCGCATCATTGTGGGTGATAGCTGATTCAGATTAATTTGTCGTCACATCACTAGGCCAAAATAAACAAGAGGTAACAGAAGGACAATATTACTAACATAACTTCGACAAATTATTTTAAAAAGTACTTGTGTATTTTTTAATTAATGTCGGGAGGCCACTGGGGGACTGCCTCGTGGGTCTAGTGGTGGTAAAGTGTTATTGGGTTTTTCCATCAAAATTTTCTCAGTAGCAGCCTCGGAGTCTGGATTTGTGCCCGGTTGATGGCAATAGGCTCGCCCCTTACATGGGACTTAAACATAACTGGTGAAATGTGGGTGTACTAATGGGTACACCTCTGCCTAACCCTTCCGGGATTGCAGACGTGATGTGATATTATGTTATAATAACGAAATACACTGTAACGATTAAACAAACAAAAAACAACATAAACGAATATACTGTAACGAAATATGTCTACGTTAAATAGGGTTACCTAGATTATGTTCTAAGTTAAGATCACTTTTCTTTTTATTATTTACTTTTGTACAACTCTCTATGCATGCGGAGTTTACCTGTAAGTGATTGTTGCACTATATGGTTGTATCATTTACATATTATATTAAGCATAGTACCAGTGTAAACAATTGTTGGTGAACCAATAAAATAACTAAATAAATAAATAAATAATAATAAGATAATTATGCATTTTTATTGAAGTTATCACAAAATCAAACGAAACTGTTATAGAATAGATAGTTGCATATCCTAGGCGTTGCCGTCGCGTCGGCGCTGTAGTACTAGGCCTACAGATTTATTAATATTTGTTCTCGCTAGATATTCTGCAGCCATTCATTGCAGTGTCACACTACATTGCAAGTGTGGGTACAAGTCTCATGCGGCTGTGGAATTTATTTCCTTTTCTAGATGTGAGATAAAAACGGCATCTGTTTGTAAGTTGTCTTGTCAGGTGCAAGTAATAACTCGTTTGAGGGAATCGTGCGAGGAGTGTTGTGAATTAGCGATTTTAACAAGACATTGGAGTTTTTTAAAACACATGCTTACATTCATAATGGTTGATTTGAGTTTTAGCGTGCATCATAATCATCGACAAAAAAAAGAAAATGTTTTATGCGAAAATTACAAATTAAACATTAGTATGTAGTATTGACGGATAAACATCGATGACTAATCGATAGTTTAGTCTTATTTTATGGTTTTAATAACATAACATAACATCACGCCTGTAATCAGAGGTGTACCCATTAGAACACCACAATTTCTAGGTCTAGTGGTCGGCCAAAGTGTTATTGGGTTTTTCCATCGGGAATTTCTCAGTAGCAGCCGCGCTTTGCTGCTCCTAGCCCAACGAGCAGTGCATGTTTTATACTATGCATTGCATTATACATTTGAGATTTCTGTCCCTACTTTAGAATTCAAAACCTAGATGCTCTCCTATTTGCAAGTACCTACCACGCACATAACTCACGCCTTTTTCCCATGGGGGTAGGCAGAAACCACAGAACGCCACCTGCTACAATCCTAACATGTATACTCCTTTCGCCTCATCTACGTTCATACATCTCGTCATACAAGCACGTCAATTACTAATGCAAGCGGCTTTGCAAGTACCGTCTCAAAATAAACAAGTTCTTTCCATCTCACACAGCATCATGATAATCTACCCAGCAACCCATGAATCACACTTTCAAAAATAAAACAACAGCTCTCAATACCCGCCAATGATCCCGGTGTCGCCTCCAAGGCTTTCCCGGGAAGTCCGTGCGTCATACACGGCTTCCATTGGTTCTAAGAATATATCCCGTGGTGTGAGTCATTCGGTTTTATGACCAAGTTATGGCTAGTAGCAGTTCAAGGCTCAATGCGGATCGTATGTGAGGTGAAATTGGATTTTGTACTGACATTGAGAAAATTGCGAGTTTAATGTTCGATTTTTAGATTTTTGTTTAAAACACACAGTTAAGAAAAGTCAGAAAAATCTTTTCCTGGCCTAAATGACAATATTCGGTGATTACAAAGACTGAAACACTGATTTATTGTCTTTTGAGATGTAATTAAAAGTACTATGTTTCTTTAAACATAATTAAATTTGCTTACATTGCTAATTTTGTAGGACTTGACACCTATATGTATTAGGTCGTTCGTTTATTAGTACGTTCTTACTGTGGTTTTCACATTCATAAAATGCTTGAATTGACTTTGAATCTAGGCTAACGGCAGAAGGACTGCTGATCGGGTGGTCTTAAAATCAAACCCATTCTTAGTTCTATCACTTGAGCCTCTATGTATGGCTTACGCGCAGAGGTAATCAAATAATATCAAGACATACCTAACTATACAAGGCGGCCCAGCTAAGGACGTCCTAACGAAAATTTTGGACTCCTCTCTTCTTGGGCTATTCAAACCACCCCCATGTATGTTCTACGATTTTTTGCGGTTTAGGAGCTACACGACATACATGGGGACATGGGGGTGGTTTGGATAGCCCAAGAAGAGAGTGGTCCAAAATTTTCGTTTGGACGTCCTTAGCTGGGCCACCCTGTATAATTTGTAAACAAGCCAAAAACTCAAATAAGGCAGGTGTCTGAAAAATCACCATTTAACTTCGAACCATACCCTAGAGTAGTTAATCGAAACCTCAAAAATGTTAAATGCAAATAAGTCCATGGTTCATGATCTAGTTACCTCATTCATCCCACAAGAGCCACATAGCTGTCACCGTGATGAATGTGTGGCTACGTGAGATAAAGAGCTAATATTGGCTTAAAATGTTACCCGCTTATCGTTCGTCCTTGACATTGAAGTTGTAAAGAATTTTAATAGTTTTATAAACGCTTCATAGTGTATGGGACAATGGGAGATTGTTTATGGTTAATTGCTTTGTAGCCACATAAATCATGCTTTATTCGAAACTGGTTGCTGCCTGCGATTTCGTCCCCTTTATTCCTTTAGTTTTGAGCTAGGAAATTTCGCGGGCGTACGCATAATCCACCAAATCGGTTCAATGGTTTAGGAATGCATTGAATAAAAACGTACAAATATTTATGTTTATTTATTGTATAGTAAGAAGATCACAGGGCCAATAAATAAGATTTTAGGTATTCTTGAAATACTCCTAAGTAATAGGGGGCGAGAAATTCTTCCTCTAATAGAAAGCTATACGTCTTCTTCTTCTTCTTATCGTGTAGGCAGTAAGGCCTTACGACCCCACACACCCTAGTGTCAGAGTTTCTAAACCGCCTCAAGGGCCCAGGGCAGCTATACGTTATCGCTGAGTTTTGATTTATTTAAAAAAAAAACGTATTTGTTAGAAATTCCACGCGAACGAAGTCACGGGCAAAAGCCAGTCTACAAAAAAAAAAAAACAACTACGTAGTTTAGTTACTTATTGACCATAATATGACCACTTCGTTTGTAAGGGTTCTTCCGAGAATATCCTCTTGAGACGTATTCTTATTGACATGTGTGTGAAAATAATCTCGCAAATTATGTTACCACGAGTATAAAGAGTCACTTAGACGACTTAACGATAACCTCCCGACATTTCACAGATAAAATATATTTATATAACAGCGCCATTTTCTAAATACGGCTAAATTTGTCAAGGCCCGTAAAAGGACACGCCGTATTTTTTTATTCATGGACAACAAATATAGGATCCGCTTCCCGACCCTGGTGTGAACTTTGACCTTTATGAGTCTTCAATAGATGTCAGAAAAGTGAAGATTAAAGAGGATAGGTTTCATGAAAAGTTTTGATTAAGGTGATGTGATGTCTATGATCCTATAGTCGCCTAACCGAAGTCATGTCATTTTAAGTCTGGTGATGCTGGGATTATGGACCATTTTATCTTGAATAATAATAAACATAAAACCACGCCTGTAATCCTCCAAGGATTAAGCAGAGGTGTATTACCCATTAGTACTCATACATCCACATTTCGCCAATTATATTTAAGTCCCATGTTTGTGGGGTCAGATAGGCAGTCGCTCAATGTAAAAATACTGGTCTTCAGCTGCATCGAATCCGGTTAGACTGGACGCTGACCCCAACATAGTTGGGAAAAGGCTAGGCAGATGATGATGATGATATTTAAGTCCCATGTAATAGAAAGCCTATTGCCATCATCCGGGCACAAATTTAGACTCCGAGGCTGCTACTGAAAAAATCCTGATGGAAAACTCCAATAACAGTGGCCGACCTGGAAGTCAAGCCCAAAACCTCATGCTGAGCAATCGCGCTCTGCGACCACTAGACCAACGAGGCGGTACCTAAATGTTTTGCTGAATTAGAAAAAATCTATTTGATTCAGGTCTTTTTAAGTTAACTCAATTCTTAGTAAAACGATATACAAATCTAATAATATTGTTAGAAATTATGTTTGCAAACGAAGTCTTATGTGACGAATTTCAGTTGAAAAACATTATCTGTTTGATGTTAACGATGAAAGAACCAAAGAACCATCTCAAAGAACTTAATATTTTCAAATCAGATATAGATTTAAAAGCATTCTGAGAATCTTTGATTATGTAATTCTTTTACTTGATTTCAAGGTATTTTTCTATAAGAGGATTAGGAATACGATTACACAGCTATGAAGACTCAATGCCTTATGTCTATATGGTGACTAATTGGCAATTTAATTGATACTAGAGACTAAGGCCACTGTTTCAATAATCAGAACTATATTTAGATGAATGAATGGTTCAATTTAATTGGACACTTTTGCCGTCTTGGTCTAAGATGGCTGCCTAAAAAGCTAAATTTAGAAACAACAGTAGAAGTTGCTCAGAACACAATAATTGAAGAATCTACATCAATATAATAAGCTGAAGTTTTTTTGTTCGGTTTATCAAGTTTTAACATATTTTGAACGGAATAAATGAACTTTTTGAAAATGATATTTTAATGACACGCAACATATAAAAAAAGGTTTATTCGCGCGCCAAACTACCTACCCTATTAATAAATTACTCTTTTCATTCGATCAGAGATCTATTAAGTAAAGTTCACTCAGATAAATGAAATGATTTGTAGGCTTAACACGTGCGCGCGCATACGTAAAAGTATTCGATCTAGTGAATTTTCGAATTGAAAGATAAGACTATACTATAGGTGTATTTCCCAAACTATAGGTCGCGCTCGCGACTCACAGGAAGGTAGCAAGCGAATATTCGATGGGCTTTAACAAATAACACGATGACAATTACAAAAATAGCAAACAAATAATACATCTATTGTAATATTATAAAGAGGTAAATAGGGAGTACCTAATCTCAGAATCTACTAAACCGATTTTGAAAATTCTTTCGCAAATTGAAAGCTACGTTATCAAAGTGCTATAGACTATAAGTATTTTATCATCAAAAAACTAAGGGGATCCGCAAGAAAAATCACGCGAACGAAATCACGGAGAGACTGCTAATTCTTCATACCATTGAAATGACATTTCTTGTGTTTAAGCTCATTTATAAAAGGGCACAATTTAAATAACATAACATCACGCCTATAATTCCCGAAGGGTTAGGCAGAGGTGTACCCATTAGTACACCCATATTTCGCCAGTTATGTTTAAGTCCCATGTAATAGGGGGCGAGCCTATTGCCATCAACCGGGCACAAATCCAGACTCCGAGGCTGCTACTGAGAAATTCCTGATGGAAATACTCAATAACACTTTGCCCAATTTAAATATAGCTTTATATACCTGAACCTTTTTGATAAAATCTCCGATAGGACACGCTCCTTTAAAACGGCAAGCCAAAATCGAATTTGTATCAATATGCTTTTGTTACTAATTTGTATGCAAAATACATACAAGTTTCACTCACTTCGGAACTTGTTTCAAGGAGTGAAAGTGTTTGTTTATATTAAAAAAAATTGTATATGGTCTGAGTTTTACACCTCGAACAGTATGCTGTGCGATGAACTCGTTTTTATGAACATGATTATTTAAAACTGGCCAATGCATTTTTCATTTGGTTTTTAAAGACTAGTATATATTCATCCTTTATTGAATTACTAGCTTCTGGTCGCGTTACTTAATGTAAAGTAAATTGAAGTATTATTCCAAAAGTACACATTGGCGCCGATTCCCTTGTTCACGAACTAGACTAAATTTAGAGAATTGACATCTCTTACTAACGTACAGCGAAAGGAAAGGACGCGGTGACATTAAAGAACTTAGCGATGTCAAATTAGTTTTGCATTGAACTTTTCCGTATTTTTAATCCATACGTTTTAAGATGTCAACTGTAAATGTATGGATGTCAGATTGACTATATTTGACTTGACAGCTCTTATTTACATTAGTCTCTTTCTTGTTTTATTGGACAGAAAACGATGGAAATAGTCTAATTTTAGTTTAGTTTGTGACCAAGGGAATCGGCACCATTATCGGGATAAAAAGTATCATATGTGTTCATCCAGGAAACGGTCTATCTATGTGCAAATTTCTATCCAAATCTGTTCAACAGTTTACTGTGATTGAATAACAAAGATCTCCATCTAAAATTGTTATCGATAGTTCAGAAGATAGGCGAATAGAACATGAGCTACTTTTATAAAAAAAAACAATTAGGGTTCCGTCCAAAAAAACCCAGACACTGAAATTTTCGCGAACGAAGTCGTGTGCACAAACGGTTTAAACATATTATGCAGTTACGGGTGTGTAATCACAATCACAATTTATCCGCTCTGATTCGTACGAATATTCAAAGTAATTGCAATCCTACCAGATGGGACGGATCACGAATAAAACTTGTGTTTGTTCACAATCAGGGCCGGAATAAAGTTTAACTGTGTTTTTGTATGTTACGGGTGAAGCTTGGAATCCGAGAATATAACGACTTTTGACAGAAAGTTCGCGCATTGAACAAAGTGACGTAGGAGGATATTTTTTCATATTCCTTTATTTGCATACTTTATTGTGTTTAAAAGATGTTACATAATGCTTAAAGTCCTGTTATGGACTCTGTTAGAGCACAGCAACAAAGTGTTATCCTAATATGTTAATTCAACATTAACATTTAACATCATGCTACTGTGCGCTCCATACAGAGGCGGATCTATAAGTAGGCTTTTTGGGCTGCAGCCAAGGGCCCCGTGAATTTAAAGGGCCCCCAGCTAACGATGGAGAAAAATATAACATTAAAAAAAATACGTATTTTATCACTTTAATCTCCGCTCCATGACGTTCCCTCGCCTTTGGTTCAGGCTGCAATTCAATCTCGACTGTAATGACAAACTTAACTCACTTGTATCAAAATGCATTATTTGAGCAAACAGTTTTTTGAAAAAATGGCAGTTAGCTTGAATAATTAGGTAGGCCCCCTTATAGTGTTACCAGCCCAGGGCCCCACAAATTTACAGTCCCGTCTCTGGCTCCATACGATCGTAGTCTAGGCAATTAAAGAAACTAAACTCGAAAAAAAAATGTAGATAGAAAGGTAATGTGAAAAAGAAATATATAAAAACCTATTGTCTATTTTAGGTTTTTGAGTTAATTAGTTAACAACACTACGTTTTATATGGAGCACTCTTTTGGTTTAGTTCACAATAACGTTTCTAACGTAGACAGAATTTCCTCATCTTTTGAAGACAGCCATTGTTTGCTCTCAAGTTCTTTTTTCAAAAGCAACTAGATCCTTGTCTTTGAAGCTCTCAAAACACTCCAGCGCAACAACAACACGCGTGGGCTTATAATCAGCTGACATAAATTATGTTTACCTTTTATTCTCAAACAAAGTGCCATCAACCGACCCACACATATTTCGACAGAACCCACCGGCTTATCCTGATCCATTAAAATGGCGCTGTCTGTGAAAATGAGTCTCTAGAACAGTGCATTTGAAGTTAGTTTCCAATTTTCCTACAGGTCTAGTGATATTGGTTGCACATAAGGTTTTATTTCATGTAGGTGTTCATTGTAATCTGTTTAATACTAAAAGAGTACGCTAATTTACTCTCTCTTTTACACAATGCTTTCTTTTACTATGCGTCTATGCCTAATACTAAGTAATGCATATCCATTGTCATAACCTAAAAAATGTAATGTTTACTGTTAATAATTATGTTGGTAATAACTAAACATTGTAATGTGCCACAAAATTAAAATAAATGTATTCTTCATTTACCCTCTGAGATATGCTTTATCCATACTAATACGAGTATTATTAATGCGAAAGCAACTATTTGTATATCTGTCTTGTACGCTTTCACGACTAAATCACTGAACCAATTTTGATGAAATAATGGTATGGGGTAAGTTTTTTGATAAGCTACTTTTAATTCCACGACTTTGTTTTCGAACACGATAACCGACATTTACAAGGGCAAAAGCTAGATGTTGGTAGTACATCCCTAGATGCACATAATATCGCTAGTAAATCTGTATTCAAACTAATCGAGTCGCATGCATTTCGTAACTGACGAATTAAATTGCTGACACTCATGATTTGGTTACTCCGAATTCAGTCCTGACTACCATACACACGACTTGCAACCTTACTGTAAAGGGGTAAGGCGTGATATCAATTGGAGTTTGAAATAAGGTCAGATTTGCATTAAATTTTGACGACAATTGAGTTATGTTGGCTGAGTGTGAACTGTGATTGTTTATGGGCTAATAAACTCTATTGAATTAAAGTGTTGTGTTTAATGGGAAGTTGACATACAAATAGTGTTTTGTTGACACTGAGTCGTTATTTTGTTATGAGGTTTGTGTTGGTACTTTAAATAACTGCCTAATGCTTCGGTTGATTTGAATTTAAGGAAGGTAGGTACTATCAATATAAGTATAGCTTAAGTCTGTGTTAACATTCTGTAGTTAAAGCAAACAATTTTTCTTAGGGCAAATTCAATTGTCAGACATCTCCTATCGGAGGGATATATAAGGTGGTTTGACAGATTTTATAGAAAATATGTCAAACTGTCATATTTATTCATTGGATTAAAAGTTATGTGACTATTGAAAAATCAGCCCTTAATTGAAAAAATAAAAGGCAAGCGTTTAACCCGCTCGGTATATCAAACAAATAAGTCCAAATCTTGAAAATTATAATTCACCAATTTTGATTAAAATGATACCTACAACTATACCCCTGTTATAAGCATCTTATGCTTATCATCGTTATTGGGTTTTTCCATCAGGAATTTCTCAGTAGCAGCCTCTGTGTCTAGACTTAAACATAACTGGCGAAATGTGGGTGTACTAGAGGATATACCTATGCATAACCTTTCAGGGATTTTCACGTAAAACTGCCTGCTGAAGTCCTAAATTATATCTTTTATGGCATTCTATAGGACTACAGCTTAATTCTGAAGTCAATAGAAGCTAGTAAGTTCTAAGTAATCCGACCACTTTTTCCACATTAAAAAATATTACCACAAGACTATCGCAATGCATAAAATGCGTCTTTAACAATAGTGTTGCAACGCGTCTAAACCACGGATGCAATAGTGTGGGCCCCTTTACGGTACGCCAAGCAGATGCTGAGATAATCAACAATATATGCCAACTATTCTATATACTCTTTAGGCGTTGCTTAAGTTTGGGGCCTAACGAAGCGATGGATGGGCAAATCGTTGTAGATCGTAAACTGTACTGCTATTATGTAAAAATCTTCCTTGGTGCATCTAGGCGATGAGAGCTTGAGGTGAGATCATATCTCGGGATAGCTGGGAATGTTTACCTTAAGGTAACTTTACCATAACAGGATACCGTGGCCCCGGAACGTAAAGGGCAACAGAAGGAACAGGGTGGTTTTTTAGTCAGTAAAAATCTGACAGTCCCTTTATGATTCAGACTCATTTGATGATTTCTACCACCATATGTGTATGTAAATGGTGCTGAGTTGTTCATATCTGTTTCTACTCTGTATTAAGACACTGTATGTTTTCCTAATAAAATAAAATAAATAATAAATATAAAAAGGTAGCTTTACTAACATTCACCAAGGGTCATTTTTACGGAATAGACTGGCAAGTGTGATTACCGCTGTTCAACTCGTTTAAGCATGTTTTACTTCGAGGTAGTGTGACTAAGGTTGCCAGAACCGATGCCTGAATCTGGAAAGCTGAACTACCAGCCAATTAAGCCGTAGGTACTTTTGGGTAAAATTGGGTTAAAAAAGCTATATATTATGTCCAAGTTTTAGAATAATAACAGTATTGTATTTGAGTTTTTAGATACTCTATCATGAAAACAAGTCAGTTTATATTGAAGTAAATGTAAAAAAACTAAAGCCGAACAAACCAGATACTGAATAATTTGGCCAGACCAAGCTGACGGTGGTCAGGCATCCAAGGTTAGGAACCTCCTCACTATGCGTGCCGTGTCCAAGACGACCGCCTTCTGCATGTTTCTTGAGCCAGTTGTTACAGACATACATACATAAACTCAAGCTTCTTCTCCATGGCGGTAGGCAGAAACTACAGAACGCCACCTGCTACGATCCTTACATACTCCAGTTAGCCAGTTGTTATTTTTATATTAATATGAGTCCTATTTACCCACTTACATGGTAAAGGTCTTAGAACACTTAATGTTATTTATGGTGCGTGCTCTTTTGGATTAACGGGGTTGTGTTCACCTTCAAATGGCAGCGTCGTAAAGGGCAGTGACTACTGTACTGATGTTTTATTTAAATACAGACACGAAATTCGTGGTCGATGACGGATAGAATATTACGAAGGCCCGTTTGCACCAGACAGAGTAAATCTTCTGACCCATTGTGAATGATGTTTTGTAATTTAATCTCGTGTTAGCATTTCAGTCTTTTTTTTTGTAGGTGGTAAAAATCATCAAATGATTCCTTCCGCCCTGGATGGGGCGGAAGGGACTGTCGGACTTTTACTGACTAAAAAACCACCCTGTTCCTTCTATTGCCTTTTACGTTCCTTTACGTTCAAAAAAAAAACAAAAAGCATTTCAATCTGAGTTATGTTTTTGGCACATGTGGGCCTAATATACTAGACTTTGGCATCCTGATAAAATTCAACGAATAAAAATTTAATAATTAATTCGTATTCGTATTTTTGGACACAAGGATTCCCCCTAAAAAAAAAAAAGGTATTAGGGTACCCTTCCTAAAAACCGATCCTTCGGTTATAACATAGCCCGCTTGTAATTTTTTATAACAACTATTTAATTATTAACTTATGACTTATTAAAAGATCACTTTTTGTTTTGAGAATAAGGAAACACATTTGCAATAACTCGTCCTCTGCTTAGCCTTTTTAAATTGGGGGTCGGCTTCCAATCTGGACCCGTAACGACTATCAAAGATCTACAAATGACAGATGGAACCAACACCAACGGGACATTTGCTACAAATACCAAATCCATTGTACTTTCTTGACATGACATAACTTACTTACCATAAGATACTCGATCGGTCAATTTCACGCGAGCAATTACCAATTCCGTAGACAATGCGTCGTAAAGAAGCGCTTGCGCAACCGTCACTATCTGTTGCAATTGCAAGATTTATTGATAATGGTTGATGACGTCATGGTTGGCTGATGGGTGAGAGTTGGGGCTATGTGGTTTGGATTTGAACAATGGGGTTATATGCAAAAGTGGGTTGATGGCAACCATTTTAGTTTCAACGAAGACGATTTAAACTTTTAAAAAGTTGTTGCATTTTGGCTTTTGCCTTTTTTATCAGTTTCTTGAAGATCTGTCTAGCTTTTCTCTTCTATCGGGTCGACTTCTAGTCTATGAATGCAGCTAAATGCCAGTGTTTTCTTGGAGCGACTGCCTATCTAACCTCCACAGTTAAGTTACGAGTCACGAGGCCCCTTGGTAATAGTGGCTGTCAGACTTTCGGGCTTTTGATTACACATAAAGACTGTAAAAGTTCTACGAATGACAGCTAGCAGCAATTGCTATACGTGTTTTCCGAGGAGCCACACTAACTGCTTCTGAACTCTGGGCTGCTACTGGAAATGTAAAAATCTGACTATACACCAATTCTCGACAATGCATTTAGGAGCTAAAATCCTTTGAAAACTAAATGTAAAACCTGCCTAATCTTCAGATCTGTGGACGCCAATCCCCAAACAAACTCCTATGCAGTTTGAAGTGTTACAACGTGGACTATAACATATTAAGTACGTTAAACAATTTGCAATAAATATCTAGTACGGTCCACTTAAGATCCGTTTCACTGAGGATAGTGCAACGCTGTGGTACAATGATCTCTCCCTACGACAGGGTTGCCAAGGAAGGGAAAAGGTACGAAGACTTCAGTCTTCTTATATTATATAAAATCACTCATTTTAGCCTACAACTTCGTTCGCGTCGGACTCCGTTTTATCCCTCTAGAGGATGATGATAAACTAACTGAGTTTTTCGACACAAGTGGCCTGGAAGACAAAGACGAGAAGCTATTGTCTACGGAAATATGGCCAATTTTTGACAGACACAATTCTACGGCTTCACTCACTCTCATAAAAAAAAATCATAAGCCATATACTACATCTTCGAGATGAGATCATTATTAGTCAGAGAATATTATCAGTCTTCATTGTGATAATAATCAGTTTTTTTTATAAAAGCTATGTGATTTTCTATCAAATAGCCAACCCTATTCCTGTATTGACGTGAGCTCTCGTTAAGGCGAGTGCATTCGCCCGACACTCGTTACGTCATAGTCGTTTGTTCTATGCATGATTTTTTATTTTAACGTGGATTAAACAAATGCATTTTATGCGTATAAACGTTTATTTTATGCAACAAATTGAGTGGAAAGTGCAATGGAGATGATGTAACTTGACTATCCTTGTGTAAACTTCAACTAAGTGTATATGCAAGTAATGGATTCAATTCAGCAAGATATATAGATAGATATTTACCTGATTTTCTTGCGTCATTTTTTAAGTGACCACTGAAAACCGGTGCTTTATTATGATCACCTATAGCACAGCTGAGCATTATACTGACGGCATTTAGCCCGCTTGTCACAGTTCTGACGAGCAGCTGCTAACTTATTTCTGTCCTATGCCCATCCAAGTTATCTTTTATATGCACGTATGTATTTGTATTGTAAGCTATTAATGACATTTTGATCGTCTCGATGACAAAACGTAATACACTCGCACGAGTATAAAACGTTTTAAACGTTAATATGTTAAGTGTCATAAATCTCTGTTGAAGGGCTTAGCTTTTTATATTACGTCAGAATCACCAACATTTCAAGGTTATAATATTTAATGCTTATGCCTCGTCTTATGACAAAACAGCCTAACGCATAAGAAACTATGAGAAAACCTCAAAGTGGTTGCAACAAAAAACAACATTAACAACAAAAGTAAAGACATTACCAACTAAATCGAGAACACAAGTACCTAATGCAACACTAAATCACCTCGAACATAATGTTTTACGAGTACGAAAATTATAAGAATTACGAGCACGCGTCAAACTACCGCGTATTTACATCGAAACATAAAAACGTCGTGTATACGCGCTAACGATCTACTATAAAAGTGTTGATTGTGGGGACAGTACCGAGAGTAACGGAGTTTCGTGCTATATATATGAGAAATTGTAATACATCTTTGATATTCTATTTGAGATTTACATCGTGTATGAGTCAGTGGCGAGAAGTCCATACAACACGATTCCTACCTGTTTCCCATCAGAATTTCGGAACAGCAGCTACTCTAACGCCATTGAAAAATGCCATAATCAGGAGTCTGTTGACGTCTACTACTGTCTGACTGACTGACTGTCAGACTGTCTACTATTGCCAATAGGCTCGCCTCCTACTACATGACATGGGATTTTTTTTGGGGGTGGTAAATGTCATCAAATGAGTCCTTGGAGGGACTGTCAGACTTCTACTGACTAAAAAACCTTCCTGTTCCTTCTGTTGCCCTTTGCATTCCGGGGCCACGGTATCCTGTTAAGACGTCCCGCGACCCCGGATTACATGGGAGTTGAACAGAACTGGCGAAGTGTGGATGTACTAAAGGGTACACTTCTGCCTAACCCTTCTGGGATTACAAGCGTGATGTTATGTTACCATCACGAAAGCTAGTAGGGAAGTAGATCCTAATATTGTAACGACATCGTGCTAACAGTTCCGCGTTGCAACTGGACGATCTGTTCCGCGAGTTACGATGCTCTTATGTCACGATCACCAGTCACGGCATATACCTGTGTTACTAGCTTTTGACCGCGACTTCGTCCGCATAGAAGTCGAAAGTCAAATCCGTTCTTAGCTGACGTCTCCTATCTATAACCGATGTACCAGCCAAATTTTACCTTTATAAGTCATGTAGTTTTTGAGATTTCGTGTCAGTATTTAGTCAGTGAGTTACCTCTCGCTGTTACAAATATGAGATAAGGGCAGAGGGCCTGTCACGAGTGAGTCGATTGCAGGTAACGTTAATTAGGTAATTTTTTGTTCATTTGAAGGCTTTATCTTAAATTAAAATGCTATAGGATAGCCCTTCAATACTTCCACTTGCGCGTTAGGACCTACTTGTCCATCATTAATACCATTAATTTCTTATATTTTGATTTCCATTTTGGATTTATTTTTGTTGTTTCACGTTTATGAGTCATGTATGGATTATGAGATAACCGACTTTCTCCGTGGCTGCGTTGGCGCCAAGACCGATATTGTTTTAATTAATTAAGATGAATTATCATCGACTTTAAATCTCTTATTGCTTCAGAAATCACCAAATGGTAGCATTTGTCTAAGAAATTAGTCTTTCTTCTGGTCTTTTTTAAACACTAAGTTCACGACGTAAAAAAAACACCAATAATCGCCTGCTTTCATGAAAACATGGCGATCAAAGTCGATATGAGGTCAACTGACATTAGACAATAACACGTTTTTGACATCTGTCACACTGACAATTCGACCCAGAGAATCAGACTAATTTAGCTTGGTTAACGGGTAGATATCTTGACAGCGAACTGAATCAGTTTGCCTAACGAACATGCCTATGAGTGCTAATGATTAGTACCTACCTATAAGTTACTATTTCCTTAAGTCTTTCTACATAATCTGTCTGCCACTCTATTTCAAAACTAAATATGAATGTACGTTACAATTACTATCTTTCTTATGAAGCTCGTTTAAAATGTCATAGGAAATATCCGTCACTTTCCTCATTTTAGAAAATTTTAAAAGCACCAACTTGGCTTGTTCTCTAAAATTATAGTTGACGGGTTTGTAAAATGCTTTTAAGAACATGAGACATTAGGGTTTAAAATGGTTATTTACTAAAGTTGACAGTTTTCTTCTATAACGTAGGAAACTTTAGTTTTAGTAGTACCTAAGTGCTTCAGTAAGTGGTCTCGTTTAGTGGATCACTTTATTTACCCTATGCAGAAAAACATCTCGTGAAATTCTTGAATAGGTGCAATGTTTTGGCATTATCCACCACGGTCTTTATTAAATCCTGGTAACGATTCGGACACGACTTCAGCCACGATAATAATACCTTTATGAAACCGTTGCTAAGATCGATTTTCGATTGGCAACAAAAACTTAATTGCTTACCTAAGCTGGCTTCATTTGTATTAATTACTTTCGCAGGTAATTGTTTTTCTCATTGATTAGTTCAGTAAGAACCTCATCCTTGGCGAAAATTCTGATAGACAGGAAATCCCCAATTTCCGCACTTCATTGTGTATTTCCGAACCGCTGCTGTCAGCCCATCTGATTCTATTGATTAGAAGCTTTTTTCATCTTAATTCTTTTATTAAAGGGGATTGTTTCAATGATATATCTTACTACTATTATAAATGCTAAAGTTTGTATGGATGAAGATGATATGTTATCATTATCGCTCATAACGCCAGACCGGCTTAACAGATCAGGATGGAATTTGGCACAGAGATAGATTATAGTCTGGAATAGCACATAGACAATTTATCCCGGTAAAATGTGTGGTTTCCGTTTTATAATACATATTATATCCATAATGATTATATACTTTTACGCGGGCGTAGCGCGCTTTAGCGCGTTTTAGCTAGTCTGTAATAATTTAAACTATTTTGGTCCAGGCATTGTACAGATCGTCAAGCGTTGGGCAGATGGATCCTTCTATCTGCCCAACGCTTGGCGTGTGACGCGCTTGACGCTTGCCCATATGCTGAAGTGTCTTAATTGTCTTCAATTAGGACACTTCAGCATATAGGACATAGTCTGATCAATAAGACAGCTCACCTCAAGCTCTCTTCACTAAATTCTCCGAGGAAGATTTTTGATTTTGCAGAATAAACCGACTGTATTGACAATGTTCCAAGAATCTGAGACCACCACAAAAGAGATTATTAACAATGCAAGGAGATAACATATTATTTACCAGTATTGTTAAACCTTCTTTTGTTTTGAACACGCATTTCGAACTGATGATATATCAATATTAGTTGTAATGGTACGTTGTTAGTCTTATCAAAGAGTATGTGGTGTTACCCAATAACACAGAGTTTACTTTGAGTTTTAACTTTTGACTTTGAGTTTCAACATTTACTTTTGAATATAAAAGTCGGTGAGTCAGAAAGTTAATGCTAGTGTCTCTAATATAAAATAAGACATAAACCATATGGCAGTTAAGAGATGACCAATCCTAACTAATACCAAACATGACGCGTGGAACGACATAGCTCAACCATCTTGATAGGTACTGAATGATGGAAATGATCCAGCTGGATTGGAAGTCACATGGTCTATATAAAATACTGGTATTCAGCAGCATTGGAATAAACTGGAAGCCAACCCCAACATAGTTGGGAAAAGGTTAGACAGATTATGACATATTACATATTGGTTTATAAATAATGAGCTGACATAACATGACACCATGTTACAAGTTGTGACGAATGTAACGCGTAGAAATGTCTGTTTGGACGAGTTATTGCGTTTTTAACCTTGTTTTGTTGTGAAGGATACATGTTTTGTGATAAACGTAGACTATTTTGGAATGACTAATGTAATGCGTTATGACATTTTTTGTGCACGTACTTAGGTAGTAATGTTTTAGTAAAATTGCTGTTTATTATGTCTTTGAGGCTGGTTTACTGCCGTGACGTGTGTGTTTTGAGTTGCGTTATTCTTTTGTTTAAAGCTGTGGTCTGCGGAGAAAACTAAGAGAATAAAATTGTACTGATATTTAATTGCACTTTTATTCAAAACGTATTCTAGTTATATTTTAGTCAATAAGTAAATTAACTCGGAATTTTTTTACAGATAGGATAAGGATAGAGTAATTCTGAAATAAATTTAATTATTATTGTCATTTTTGGTTCTTCGTTTTTCTTCTCTTTTAAGAGAGTTAAAAGTCCTTACATACGGGCCAGAGCCAAGTGTGTAAGGGGTAATTTAGATTGAAACAAGTATAGTGTGTGTGTGTTTGCATGTGTAAAGTGTTAATTAAGGCTTTGTGTTGGAGTTTTCGGTATAATACCGGTAGAGGAGAGTACTACGGGGACGATGTGCTTTCTACTGGGTTTTAATCTCTATGGCGAAGTCTTGATATTTACTTAGTTTTTCGGATATCGCAGTTTGTAAGTTGTGTGAGTTAGGTATTGCTATGTTATTATTATTATAAGGGCTAGTTAGGGGGGATTTTAAAGCAATTATTTGAAAATGATACTTAAACTGTAACACTCGTAACAAGAAATACGAGTTTTTGAGTTACCATGTCTAGACTACATTGTTTGAACCGCGCCACACGCGTTGTTGGCAATAGCTTCTTAATATGGATCAAGTTTATCATTAATTTAAGTAAATGTACTATACAACAATATTTTTGTTTACCAAAATCCTCAAAAGGGAGATTATAATCAATCAGTAAAACCACTTTTAATAAGAGACTATTAAAAAAACATTAGCTGATCCTTACATTTACTTTCGAATAACTCGACAAACGTATGGATGAGCTGATTTCTTTATCGTTATTTCAAGGGTTGGTTCCATAATAAAAGTTGATCATTATGATGAGCAACCATGACCCCTATTGAGGTGTCTAGTAAACCAAAGGTTATATAATGATTTACGTGCTTTTAAAACCTTTTACTCTAATCAATACCTACCTACATCTTTTGAACTGGGTACCTACTTATAGTACACCTTATAATTTAAATACCATCTCAGCTTAACACCTACATGATCTAACACATGCTCAATAAGGGTTCAGTACGTGTCTGTAGTACTAATGTTAGACACGTGTTGCATTGTATGCAAAGCACGTCACAGATTAATGTTAGTATGTTGTTGATTAGTTATGAAAAGAATAGAAGTGAATTAATAACTGCAACTGTTTATTTAATGGCTTTTGTGGAAGAGATAACACAATTTTGCAAATTTTTTAGGTATTGTGATCATTGTGATAAAAATAAGTTTTATTTTTGAACAATCTAAAGCGGCTGGTTGACTCTTTACGTAACTTACTGGACCAAGTGCCCAATAGACTGGCAGCATTGAAAAGTTGGATGTCAATATTGGCAATAATCAGCATTGCCAACATTGCCAAGCAACGTGGAGTGACGTGGCGATCCCCCCTCCCCTCGTGTTATTATAAATAGACAATATTCTTTTTCATAAACTTCATAAGATTTTTAATATAATGTGGATTGAGGTTTCAAAGAATATAAATTTTAATAAATATGTAGAGTTTGTTGTGGGTGTATTAGTTTAGGAACTCTTCAATCATACAACAGCTCTAACGATAATAATGTTTATTGTTATTTATCACAACTAATCACAACTAACACATAAAATAATTGTATGAAGCGAACACACAGCGCGGGTAAAATGTTGGACTTATCTATCCAACGATTGGCGCGAACTGCCGTCCCGAGGGCGAGCGAGGGACGCATGGTGCGCGCGGGGTGGAGGCGGCGCGTTGTGCCGCGAGCCGCGCAGTTCTAAGAAATGCTGGCCGGTCGGCCGAACTGTAGGTACAGCGTAGCTGTAGCCTACATCACTCCCCCGCTGAGACCGGTTCACGGTCGATAGTGAGACAGGTGTCGCGGGAATCTGACTGTTCTCCCGCTTCTCGTGGTGGTTTCCGGCTGCGGTAGTGGCGATGCCGGTGATGCAGGTACTGGTAATGGTCCTAGTAATGGTGGCTGTGGTAAAGTTGGTGTATTTTGAGACAAGCCATCATTGTTGGTTATCATATAGGCTGGTTTCAACCTATCAATTGTTACGGTTGTATGTTTTCCTTGGACGTCTATTGTAAAGGTTTTAGGTCCCCTTTCTATGACTTGGTGTGGACCGGAATAAGGTGATTCTAATGATTTCTTTAAAGGTCCTTTCCGCAGGAAGACGTGACTGGCTGTATTAAGGTCTTTAGGTACGTAAAACATTTTCTCACGATGGCCGGACGTTGCCGCAGGTGACAGTCTCGAAATATGTTTTCTTAGCCGTGCTGCGAAGTCTGGTTCAACTAAGGTTTGTTGTGTTACTGGTTTGATGAACTCACCAGGTAACCGGAGTGGCTCGCCGTACACCAACTCAGCTGAAGAGGTTTGTAGGTCGTCCTTCCAGGCGCTCCTCATACCCAGGAGAACAAGAGGAAGTACCTCCGACCATTGCTCGTTGTTGTGACACATTATGGCGGCTTTCAACTGTCTGTGCATTCTCTCCACTAGGCCGTTGCATTGAGGGTGATAGGCTGTCGTGGGACAATGATAGGCGCCGATGATCGACGAGATGCACTGGAACAGCTGTGAGTCAAATTGTTTTCCTCGGTCAGTAGTAAGTTTCTCTGGACATCCGAAGCGAGCGACCCAGCCAGAAATGAAAGCGCTAGCGCAGGTCTCAGCTGTGATGTCTGCTAGAGGGTAAGCTTCTGGCCATCGAGTATACCTATCTACAGCTGTGAGGCAGTATCTGAAACCAGAAGAAAGTGGCATAGGGCCTATTATGTCGAGGTGGACGTGGGAAAAACGGTTGGAAGGAACAGGGAATAAGGAAAGAGGAGAGTGGGTATGGCGAGTAACTTTGTTGCGTTGGCAATCAGTGCATTGTTGAGCCCATGTTCTGCAGTCACGACGAATATTAGGCCATACAAATCGTTCTGACACTAGTTTGGCTGTAGCGTTGGGGCTTGGATGACTGAGATTGTGTAAGTTATTGAAGATTGCTTTACGGAAAGTTGGTGTGATGAATGGCCTAGGACGTGAAGTGGACTGGTCGCAGTATATGTAGGCATCCATAGTTTTCACTCTCTCTAATTGTAACGCTGTGTCGGTTTGTAGCAAACTCTGTAATTCTTGATCATTTTCTTGTTCGTTTTCCAGATCTTTGTAGTTGATGGTAGTGTCGATGCTTTCCAATCGTGAAAAGGCGTCGGCAACTACGTTATCATTTCCTGAGATGTGGTTGATATCCGTTGTGAATTGGGAGATGTAATCGAGATAGCGCTGTTGACGCGGTGAGCAGCTGTCTCTTCTTGTTGTAAAGGCGAACGTAATGGGTTTATGATCGGTGAACACTTTAAATGTTCTCGCTTCGACCATATACCTAAAGTATTTTATTCCTTCATATATTGCAAGCAACTCACGATCGTAAGTGCTATGTTTCGTCTGCGCAGGAGATAACTTGCGAGAGAAAAATCCGAGTGGTTGCCAGCTGTTTTTGACTTGTTGTTGTAAGACAGCACCAATGGCCACATCTGAGGCGTCGGTAAAAAGTGCTAAATCAGCTTGTGGATCGGGATGTGAGATGAGTGTGGCTTGTAACAAGTTATTTTTGCATGCGTCGAAAGCTTTTTGTATTTCAGGTGTTACGGTGATGGGCGTTGTTCCTTTGATTTTTGGGCCACTTAAAGCTTGGTTGAGAGGGCCTTGGATTTGAGCGGCGCCGGGAAGAAACTTTCTGTAAAAATTAATCATTCCAAGAAATCTTCGTAACTCTTTAGCAGTTTTAGGAAGGGGGTATTCTTGAATTGCTGATACTTTTTCAGGAAGGGGACGTATACCAGCTGCAGATACGTGATAACCTAAAAAGGTAATTTCACTAACACCTAAGACGCATTTGTTGGTGTTGATAACTACTCCATATTTTTTTAATTGCTTGAAAATTTTTGTTAGGTGTTCAATGTGTTCTGTCTCCCCTTTTGAAAACACGAGGATATCATCTAAATATCCAAACGTGAAGTCTAATCCTTGAAGGATTTCGTCTAAAAATCTTTGAAAAGTCTGGGCAGCGTTTCTCAAACCGAAGGTCATGGCAGTGAATTCAAAAAGTCCGAATGGAGTTGTGATCGCTGTTTTGTTAATATCGTCTTCAAAAACCGGAATTTGATTAAACGCTTTAACGAGATCAATTTTTGAAAATATGGTAGATCCTGACAGCTGGTATGCGAAGTCATGTATGTGTCTTACTGGATACCGATCAGGTATTGTTCGTGCATTTAATTGCCTGTAATCGCCGCATGGCCTCCAGCCGTCGTCTTTTTTAGGTACGAGATGTAATGGGGACGACCAGGGACTTTCAGAGCGACGAGCTGTTCCATTTTGCAACATTTCCTCAAATTCTTTTTTTGCGATCTTGAGACGGTCCGGTGCCAATCGACGCGGTCGTGATGTTACTGGTGGGCCAGACGTCGTTCTAATATAGTGTTTTGTATTGTGGATGGGTACATTTTGTGATCCAGCTGGTTTTGTTATTTCCGGGTAAAAACGTAATAAGTCGAGATAAGTTGAATGACCTGTAAACGTTTTCAACGACAGTAATTCGTGTGTTATTTCGTGAGATGAAGGTGTGCCAACGGTCATATTTGTTGTTGAGTCGATCAATTTTTGTTGTCTGCAGTCGACTAATAAATTATAAAAACTTAAAAAGTCGACGCCTATGATTGGCCTTGAAACGTCAGCAATAATAAATTTCCAACTAAACTCACGACGTAATCCGAGGTTAAGATTTAGTTGATACGTACCGTATGTAGGTATCGGGGTACCATTTGCAGCGACAAGTTCGTAGTTACATTTGTTATTATATTGCAGCTGATTACGTAAATACGATTTAGGGTAGGCACACACATCTGAACCTGTGTCTACGAGAAACTGTGTGCTGGTACGTTTATCTGTGATGAATAGGCGGCCTTTACATGTAGAGCAGTCGTCAGCCGCCATCACTGACTGCTTTTGTTGTTTTCCTGCTGGAAATCACACGGCTGAACACATTTGGTAGCTTTCGCGCCAAAATTGTAGTGATACCAACATGTAGAATAATTCTTGTTGTTACGTGACTGGGATCGGTTTTGGCGGGATTTTGAGCGGTCTTCGCGTCTACTTGGTCGGCTTGGGCGGGAAAGTTCATTGACCTTTTGCGTTAATAACTGAATTTGTTTCGTTAGCTCGGTCATTTGTTTACACATATTATCTGTTTCACTCACCCCATGTGTTGATGTCGCCGCAACTTGACCTCTCGGCATGACATCATGTATCCTGTCGGCGAGATCAGCTAACACGTCCAGCCCTGCGGTTGCCTGAGACGCGATTATAGACTGTATGTTGTTCGGCAAGCGGCTCGACCATATTGTTCGCAAAAATTCTTCAGGTACCTTCGGACCAGCGAGGTGCTGCAGGTGTCGGAGGAACTGCGACGGCTTCCTGTCACCAAGTTCTTCATGCGTCAGCAGTTGGAGCACTTTTTTTTCGCGGGATTCTGTGAGTCGCTTTATGAGCTCCGCCTTTAATTTTTCGTACTTATCGGTCGCTGGTGGACTCACGATAATATCCTCGACTTCCGTTGCGTACCGAGGGTCGAGATGACTGACGACGTAATAAAATTTGGTCGTGTCCGCCGTAATATTTGATATCGCAAACTGGCCTTCTATTTGCGCGAACCAAATCGCGGGTTTTTCCGGCCAAAATGGCGGCACGCGCACGCCGACGCGAAACACATCTTGGGACTCAGACATTTTTGTATCATCCACTTTCTCGGAATCGATCATTACTTATTTATCACTGAAGTTATATTTCACTGCAATAGTTTATGAGTTCGCGTATGTTGCACTGGATTAGGTAGGTAGCACGTGTTAACTAGTCGGGGTCACCACTGTAGAGTTTGTTGTGGGTGTATTAGTTTAGGAACTCTTCAATCATACAACAGCTCTAACGATAATAATGTTTATTGTTATTTATCACAACTAATCACAACTAACACATAAAATAATTGTATGAAGCGAACACACAGCGCGGGTAAAATGTTGGACTTATCTATCCAACGATTGGCGCGAACTGCCGTCCCGAGGGCGAGCGAGGGACGCATGGTGCGCGCGGGGTGGAGGCGGCGCGTTGTGCCGCGAGCCGCGCAGTTCTAAGAAATGCTGGCCGGTCGGCCGAACTGTAGGTACAGCGTAGCTGTAGCCTACAAATAAATAAATATCTTGGGACAACTCACACACGGCTATCTGATCCCAAGCTAAGCAGAGCTTGTGTTATGGTAACTAGGCAACGGATATACGTACTTATATAATTTATAAATACATACATATTATAGATAAATCACACCCAGACACAGAACAAACAATCATGCTCATCACACAAAGTTTGTCCTGGGTGGGAATCGAACCCACGACCTCCGGCTTAGCAGTCAGGGGCGCTAACCACTAGACCAACAGGCCCGTCAAAAGTAATAGGTATTGTGTCTACCAAAAGCAATATAATGAATTGTGTAGGTACCTTACTAAACTAAGAAACCTATGTTTCTAGAAAAGCCGAGTTACTATAAAAGATTGAAGTTGTAATAAAAATAGTTTCGTACGAGCAATTTGAAAGTAACTATTTCGCTTTGCAGCTGTTAATGAAAATATGCAAAACTGGAGAATTTGGCAAGTGCAGCCGAAGCACGCTCACATTGCCAATTCCGGAGACAGGAATGTTAATTAGTTTCACTCTTTAATTAAGTCTTTAACGGAGGAGGACGTCACGACTATTACAGAGGAATTCATTACCCATTTTATTACATGATCCACGAGACACGGAATGACGTTTTCACCAAAATTATAAACGTTAGGTAATCTTGATGATAATAGACTTATTACTATTACTTCTATTACTTTACTGTTATTTATTTAAACTTTATGCAACAAAAGTACATAGGCATTCTCTAACAGTCAACCAAAGGTGACTTCATTCTATGTAGGCAAGTATAAAACTCGTACCAAGCTATTATTGTCAAAGGCGTCTTCTCATACAGAGAAGGCATGAATAAATCATCATGCTAGCACAAGGCGGATTGGAGATTTCTGACCGCAAATAATTTTGAGACAATTATCCTCACAATGTTTTCCTTCAGCGATAGTATTGATGTCAGGATAAAATTAGAAAGTTGTATCTAAGTATGAATTGAAAAGTCGCATTGATACTTACCCGCTATTGAATTCGCAACATCGTACATGCAGGTGTCTTAACCACAAGGCTAAGGAAAAGATTTCTAAAAAAAAAACTGTCTATTACTAAAAACTTGAGCTTGCACATAACTTGCGCAATGTGGGTGTACTAATTAATGGGTACACCTCTGCCTAATCCTTCGAAGATTACAGTCGCGATGTTATGTTATGTTTGTGTGTTGAGTTTGCATCCAGTCTGACCACTATGACCAATTGATCCAAGGTTGCACTGATTGCCTGGACCCCTGTCCAGACGGTGGGACGACTCGATCGGAACATTTGACTCAAATGAAGTTCGATATTGTCTAGGTGTCTGGGATAATTAGACTGTCTTACAAGGCGAGCAAGGTTTTAGTAAACTTTCGTATACATGTTTTCTTTTCTTTCTATTACATAACATCACGCATATAAACCCCGAAGGATTCGGCAGAGGTGTACCCATTAGTTAACCTACATTTCGCCAGTTTGTTTTTGTTGTTTTTTTTTTTCATCAAGAATTTCTCAGTACCTAGTAGCAGCCTCGGAGTCTGGATTTATGCCCGGTTGATGGATTTTTTATTTTTATTTTTATTTAATAGGCTCGCCCCCTATTACATGGGATAATATTATTAGTAAAGATACATACTGCATTTTATTTATATGCTAACCAAGGTAGTCAGTAGGCGTACTGTAAATACCACCTAGTCATTAGACATAGCGCTATCAAGTAATTTGATTACATAACTAAAAGTAATTGAAGTGCATTAATATGTTTTTAATTGCAATGTGAACTAATGTTTGTTTTTATTTGTTTCCAGGTAAGGATCGCTGTGACTTCGCAACATTTCAATCTGATTATGGAATAAGTTATAGTAGGTACCTATTTTTAAGAATATTTTTAATGAGTGCGTAGCATTTTACATGAGATGATGTCAATTTGAAGTTTAATCATGTTTAAACGAAGTCGTGGGACGAAGCTAGTTCATTATAAACTTCCTTCCTCTTTCATAGTATTTACGCAAATATAAAGTCATGCATGCCAAATTCAACAATATTTAAACACGTATTTAACGATATTCGCCGTGTGAGGCAACGTCCGTGGATCATTAAGGTCAGGCGTCCCATTACAGATGGATAGACACAAGTTTTTGCAGTTTAACAAAATGCAACTAAGAGCTTGTTCGGATGACGCGATTTACGCGCGATTCCGGGTAAGATTGTTGTTGGTTATCTTGAAGGGAAGGTCACTAAAAGTTTTAGAATTTCGTGATGGTTTTCCGTTTGTCTAAGGTTTTTGAGTAACATCAAATCAAAAAAGCCAAAAAAAAAATCAAGCCTTTTTCCCATGGCATAAGCAAAAACCACAGAACGCCACCTGCTACGATCCTTACATACTACTTTCGCCTCGTCCACGTTCATACATCTTGTCATATAAGCACGCCGGTTTTAAGAACTGGCGCACCTGACCTTTCTGAAGAACCTCTGTGTTTTGAGATAGTATAGTATAATACGTATTAATATGTCTTCTTGATCTCGTTTTATAAAAGAGTGAAAATAAATTCCTAGAGCAATTGTTGCGCGGTAACCCACCCGTCTGGTCTGTCCCTCATACCTCTAAAAAGCTTTAATACAAAATTGTTATGAAAGTTCCATTATACACACATTTATAAATTACCTAAAAAACTTAGTTCTCAGAAGGCGCTTAGGCTTAATGTTAATGCGAGCTGACACAGCCGTTACATGGTCTGCCGCGCGCGTGCCCAACTCCGGTTTCTCGAACGAGAAATTAATGTGACAAATTGTCAAGCGAGCATAAGCTGTTGCGATTGGTTGACTGAATACCTCAGTACCTAAGACATGCGATCGTCCGTCAACATTAATAATCGCGCGACAACGCGTGACCGTCTGTGCCAAGACTTATATTCATTTTACAAACAAATATTGACGATTTCACAAATTTCTAAATTGATAGCCAATCATTTTTTTAAAGTGGTCATGCATATTGCAAAGTTGATGCATTTTTATAATTCGCGGAATAAAAATATGTATTGGTTTATTTTAGTGAATTTGTAATTTGTTGTTCTGGCAAGACCAGCTGCGGCTGTGACATTATCATAATTGATTTTATAACACATTTATTATTAATAAATCCTGGCAATAACAGCAAAAAAAAAACCGGGCAAGCTATTTTCGAGATTTTGCGAGACTAACGCGAGTTACGACAGTTGAATTTTAAAAAAAGATATAAAATTCACTTGACGTTCCTTGTAATACAGGTTGGTTATAAATTTACTTTTGATTTTTCAGGGATTGAAAGTACTAATGATTATTAATAACTTTTATTACGGTATCAACTATGAAATATGAACACCACGACCAAAATGCATCACACAAGCTGTGTTTTTTTAATCGTCGAGTACATACGAACATACATACATAACATCACGCCTGTAATCCCCGAAGGGTTAGGCAGAGGTATACCCATTAGTACACCCACATTTCGCCAGTTATGTTTTTAGTCCCATGTAATAGGGGGCGAGCCTATTGCCATCAACCGGGCACAAATCCAGACTCCGAGGCTGCTACTGAGAAATTCCTGATGGAAAAACCCAATAATACTTTGCCCGACCTGGGAATCGAACCCAAGACCTCATGCACAGCAGTCGCGTATGCTACCACTGGACCAACGAGGCAGTCAAATACAACACACAGAACACGTATGTATAGTACATACGAACTAGACATATAATGCCGAAAAACAACACGTTTTATTTTCTTATCATATATTTAAACATTAAACACAGTAATTAGTATGTTACAGTAACATTTAGCGAATGCCAAGGCTATCGGAAATGTCTTCCGCAGCTATTAAAGGAGGCTCTACATTTGGTTAGCTATCTAGTTCATGATGAATACTCGACCATGCTATAGAATTTAAACCACTATTAATAATATAACATAATAAAGCTAAAGAGTTTTGTTTGTCTTCTTCTTATCGTGTGAGCAGTAAGGTCTTACGACCCTACACACCCTAGTGTCAGAATTTATAAACCGCCTCAAGGGCCTCTGACATGGTTTGAGTAGAACAGTAAGTCCAGGTTTCCTCACGATGTTTTCCTTCACCGATGCCAGTGATGTCCAAGATAAACTTTAGACTCTTCTTTTTATCGTGTAGGTACTAAGGCCTTACGACCCTACACACCCTAGTGTCAGAATTACTAAACCGCCTCAAGTGCCTCTGACATGGTTTGAGTGGAACAGTAAGTCCAGGTTTCCTCACGATGTTTTCCTTCACCGATGCCAGTGATGTCCAAGATAAACTTTAGAAAGTACATATGAATTGAAAAATTCACATTGGTACTTGCCCGGATTTGAACCCACAACCTCATGCATGAGAAGCGGGCGCCTTAACCACTGGGCCATCACGACACATGAAGTTTGTTTGTGAGTTTTGTTTGTTTAAACGCGCTAATCTCAGGAACTCCTAGTCAGATTGCAAAAAGTATTTGGTATATGATAGTCAGATTCATAAGAACCAGTAAAGGCTTTATAATATTACGGCCTACGGGAGCAGAGCAGTAACTAAAGACATAACTTGTAAATAATAAAATAATTATATTATTTTGTGTATTTATTAGTCAAATCTTTATAATCATAATTCTTCTACACGTGTGTGTTTTATAGAACTTCTCCTAAACGGCTGAAACGATTTTAATGTTCTTTTTTTGTGTGTGTTCGAGGTCTCTGGTAGGTTTAGATTTACAATTGAACCCGGGAAGTGTCACTGCTAACGGACTCTAGGAAATCTTAACTTATTAGCCACAAAAAAAGAGATAATTTACTAACCTACATTATAAAACTTGTCTGTATTGTTAGTCTATTATATAACTTTGACTAAAAACAGCAAACTTATTCATACATTCTCTTGTCTTCAACTTTTATTTCTCGAGGGATATAAAGTATATACAACGTGTATATTAACTTCTAAACTTGTGCAAGTTTTATACATTTCGCACCCCTATAGTTGTTTGTCGCTTTCAAGACTTCGTCCCCAAGGGAATGTATCTCAAACTTTGATGTTTACTTGTTTTAAATTCACACCTTCCATATTTTTAAAGACATCGTAAAAAGATTTCGGAATACATTTATTTTCATATTTGCGATGCGACCCGGATTTGGACGGCTTTATAAAGGCGCCTTCACAAGAGTAATCTTTTTACCGGGACGGTATTGAGAATCTATTCATAAAACAATTTTATTTCTATCGTTCGGATTAAAATATCGCAGGTGTTGGGAGTCAATGTAGTATATTTCATATGAAATATATTTATATAGGTAATCAGCCTATAATTATTACAGTAATATAATTGTCTCACTGCAGAGGTAAGGCCTCTTCTCATACAGAGAAGGCATGAGCATTGATCACCACACTTGCTCAAGGCGGATTGTCAATTTCAGACTCATAATAATTATAAGTTCAGGTTTCCTCACGACGTTTTCCTTCACCGATGTCAAGATCAATTTAAGTACGAAAAGTACACTTAAAAAAATAGAAAGATAAATTGAAAAAGTCTTCTCGGTACTTGCCCTGTTTCGAACCTACAACCTCATGCATGAGAGACGCCCATCTTAACCACTGGGCCAACAACGACGTAGGTAAATAACACACAAACCGTAAAGTTGTCATGATGGTAAAAACCACATCAAAATTCGTCAAGTAATTACGGAGTAATATTAAGTACACACACACACGACTATGTTAGATGAATCACAGACAATACACACAATACAAAGTACACGACATTGTGTAAATTGATATAGTAGTAAATAGTTCACGGATCTAGGCTAGGCGTGTTTGCTGAACTGATAAATAAGACCAATTTAACGCCCCAGTGCACATCGAGTGGGTTAATACATTAGGTGCCAAAAGTCGGATTAGTATCCTCAAAGAGTGGAAGAGCGGTCACGGGTAAATAGAATAATACGTTTATGAATATAATCAACATTATATTATCAGTAGGTCAGTCGAGTTGAGGTCGAAAGAAGTAAATAATATGCACCGTAGATGATATATGTTTTTTTATCTACACTAAATCTAAATATATAAAAGCGAAAGGTCAACACACGAAATTTCGAAAACCACTTGACATATAAAGATGAAATTTGGCAGGGAGGTAGTTTATAGTTAGTAGACGTCCGCTAATAAAGGCTTTTCTAAAATTCACTCCTCTAAGGGGATGAAACGAGGGTCCAAAATTTGTATGGAGAAATCAACTGACGCGGACGAAGTCGCGGGCAGAAGCTTGTATATTAAACTGAAGAGTTTTCTGTTTTTCTTGTTAACACGCTATTCTCTGGAACTCCCTATCCGTTTCTCGCTTCGCCTGTTTGAAACCATCTTTAGTCAGAACAAATATTATAAACTACTAAATTAACCACTAGAAGTTATTCATAATTTATTTAATTAATAAACCACATCAATCGGTTATTAAACAAGAGCGCTCAAACGTGATTGCTTATTAATTAACAATACATTTTAATTGGTAAATTTCACAAAATTATATTCATCATTTTATTTGATATCAACAAATTGGGTGTTTCCTCCATGCTTTGTGATTTTCAGTCAGGTTTTAAACGTTAACTATATTTTTTTTTTAAATCATAACGTAACATCATGCTTGTAATACCCGAAGCGTTAGGCAGAGGTGTGCCCATTAGTACACTCACATTTCGCCAATTATGCTTAAGTCCCATGTAGTAGGGTGCACTAGGGTGGGTGGAGTCGTAAGACCTTACTGCCCACACGATAAAGAAGAAGATGTAATAGGGGGCAAGCTTATTGCCATCAACCGGGCACAAATCCAGACTTCGAGGCCTACTACCAGCCCAATATTGCTATTTTTTTTAATTCGTCGCGTATTTAATTGCTTTTTCTAAATTAAAAGTACCTTAAGTTACTTCTTTAATCAGCAGCTATCTGTCACTGCAAGTCCTGACAAAATCGGTCTAGCAGCTTAGAAGATAAGCGAAAACAAAAAGATTTCCCAATTAGAAACAGATTTCCTTACAACGTTTTCCTTCACCGGTATCCCAGATATAGTCTCATACAAAAATAGACCGGCCTGTATCTTCCAGCCTCAGAAGTCAGTTCTCCTAACTGACTAGTCTGAAGTACTTTCAGAACGTAACTTGTCTTGTTTCAGTCTAACTGCACTTTGTTGTTTTGTCTGTCTATTTCCAGATTCTTGAACGAGGGAAGCTAACTTTAGAAGACTGTAAGTTGAGACTTTGATTCGTGCTGATATTGAAAACTATCAATAGTTGTAACTAATAAATAGTAAATTTATTAGTTATTACTATTGATAGTTTTTGATTAGTAGTTAATTATGAATTTGTTTGACAGCTCTGTTGGTTTCTTAGTTGCAACTTCGATTGCTGTGCGTGGCGTCCATAGTTCGATGCCTAGGACGCGTAAAGTGTTACTCGGTTTTTACAAAATTTTTTTTTTCATGCTGCCTCGTTTGTCTCGTCGAGGCAAATCGCGTTTGTTAAGCATGAGATCTTGGGTTCGATTCCCAGGCAAAGTGTTATTGGGTTTTTCCATCAGAAATTTTTCAGTAGCAATCTCAGAGTATGAATTTGTGCCCGGTTGATGGCAATAGGCTCGCCCGTTATTACATGGGACTTAAACACATAACTAGCGAAATGTAGGTGTACTGATGGGCACATCTCTGCCTAACCCTTTGTGGATTACATACGTGATGTTATGTGTATTTTTCAGTAGCTTCCTAAAACCTTATTTTGGACCTGGTTAAAGTCAGCAGTCTCCATCCATATTACATAGGATAACATAGGATCACATTCCGTGTACTTTCCTACCTCTGCTAACCCCTTCAAGAAATAGTGGCGATATGTTATGTTAAAAGTTACTTAATAGTGCCAGTAACCGCCACCCTGTTTATAAGTTAAACTATTAAGGTTTTCGTAACTTAGTAAAAAGTTAGTGAATATATCTGTCTCGTTTTGAAAGTGATAGGTAAGATTTATTGATGTCAAGCTTTTGTGGATAAGGGTAAGGGTTTTGACTTCCCCTTGTTCATGAAAAGTCGATTTCCATAAAGACTTCGAAAGTCTTTATGATGTTTGTTCTGGTAATAAAGTAATGTCAAGTTTTAGAGGGTAATCATGAATAAACTGTCATCGTTATATTAGTAGCTGTAGGTTATCTATTTTAATTTAATGTTTCAAGTTAGCTTACGATTCCCGCGCGGTAAAAATGTTTTTAATACGAATCTAATGAAACTAAATAGATTTTATGTTTCTTTAAACGCGCTAATCTCTGGAACTGTTGGTCGGATTTGGAAAATACTTGTGTATATGATAGCCAGATTCGTGAGAAATAGTATAGGCTATACAATAACATCCCGCCGGCTATATAGCATCACCCACGGACAGTTATCGAAGACGTAACTTAATGTGGTTTGAAAAAAAAAAACGCAAACAAAGTCGCGGGCAAAAACTAGTATTGCAAATAAACTTACTTCATACTGTTAAGGATTGAGGAGTGGCTGGAGAGGCGCTACGGCGTCCTCACCTACCGCCTGACGCAGGTCCTCACCGGACACGGTTGTTTCGGGAGGTTCCTGTGTCGGATAGGGCGGGAGGAAACGCCCGGGTGTCACCACTGTGTGGATCGCCCGGAGGACACGGTGGAGCATACGGTGCAGGACTGCCCCGCTTGGGCAGAGCACCGCCGTGTCCTCACGGAGGCGATAGGCGGCGGCGACCTCTCGCGTCCGGACCTGGTTCAGGCCATGCTCCGGGGCGAGAGGGAATGGGATGCAGTCACCTCCTTCTGCGAAGCTGTAATGCTAGCGAAGGAGGAGGCGGGCCGCGTGAGGGAGAGAACCACCTCACGCCCCAGCCGCCGCGGGAGACGCCCAGGGCGTCGGACGTCGCGAGGCGACATCCGGCCACCGTAGGCGCGGGCTTGCGGACGGCGAGTAATGGGTAGCTTGCCGTCCGATCAAGGATCAAGCCCGGGTCGACGGCGCGTTCTGTTCGCGCGCGCCTCAAAGAGCTGTCAGCACAGGGACGGGGCCCCCAACGGGGCCAACGCCTGCCGGGGTTGCGGGACGTCTTAACAGGATACCGTGGCCCCGGAACGTAAAGGGCAACAGAAGGAACAGGGTGGTTTTTTAGTCAGTAAAAGTCTGACAGTCCCTTCCGCCCCACCCAGGGCGGAAGGAGTCATTTGATGATTTTTACCACCTCAAAAAAAAAAAAAAAAAAAATACTGTTAAGGATTTACTCTTAAGTTCTTGGAAATCTATACACACTCCAAGTGTAATAGAAACCAATGTTTCTCCTAAAACACTGCATCAACTACGACCCAAACATGTGTCTTACCCTAATCCAATAGACGATCCCCCCCTAAAAACCCCTAAAACATGTGTCTTTTAATAGACAGATCCTCCCCCAAGACCCTTAAAACAGCAAAAGTAATAAAGAGGACATTTTAAAACCTGAAAAACACAAATCGGATACGTCTCCATATAACGGCGAACTGTCGTAAATTGTTTAGAGCCAGGATTTATCTGTCTAACCCCCGGATCACTGTCAATGCCCTCGTGGTAGCCATAAATGTTGCATTGTGGGGTTAGAAAAAGGGTTAAATTAAACATAACGTCTGTTTGCATCTCATGTGTCTTCGGTGAAGATTTCTCATGGTGCTCATTCCTGTGATAAAAGATGTAGGTATGATACCATTATAATGCCAGACTCTTATTGTTTTACTGCAGGGCAAAGGCCTCTTCTCTTACAGAGAAGGCATGAGCATTGATCATCACGCTTGCTTAAGGCAGATTGGCGATTTCTGACTTATTTATTTATTTATTTAAACTTTATGCAACAAAAAAGTACAAAGGCGGACTTAATGCCTTAAGCATTCTCTACCAGTCAACCAGTGGTGAAGAGATAAAAAAGCAGGTGCAAAAAATTGTACATGAGGCATTAATCAAAAATGAAATTTTAAAAAGTATTAGTAGTATGTATTTATAAGTCTAGGTACCTCACGATATTTTCCAGGACTGATGTCAGTGATGTCCAAGATAAACTTAGAAAACGGCTAGTATAGCTACTAATTAATATGCTATGCTAAGCATAACTAGTGTTAAGAAAGAAGTATTAAATCAGAGTTCTGATGAATGAGCATCAAGCTTATTCACTTCAAAGCCTTATTTAAGCCTACTCAGAAACTTACCAGACTTACAGCATTTTCATCTTAAATTCCAAGGCAGTCCCAAAACTCAATCTTTACCAATAACGCCTTACCTTCATTCAAATCGCCATCGGCACTATCCACTACAGCTGAACAGTACTTCACTTCATACAATTCTTTAATCATCAGTACCTGGCCAAAGTCATCCAAAAATAATATTCCCATCTCCCTCACACCTGCCCTCAAACAACAAAAGACAATCGTTACTAACCACAGCTCCTCACAGTTCTAATGTTCTAATCCTGTCCCACAAAATCGTGGCGACACTATACCAAGATTTAACTGCAGTCCGAGACAATCCCGATATAGCTGAGGTCATTCACCCACGTCTGAAGTACTGAAGGGATGACAGCCATTCATTATAGCTTTAGGACCATCATCGACAGTTTGTTTTAGAATTATTAGTGACTAGCTGCTCCTGCGCTTTTTTCAACCGTGTTAAGTTACATCTTTGGCTACTGCTCCGCTTCAGTATGTCGCAGCGTGATGTTTTATAGCCTATACTTATCCTTATGAATCTGGCTATCATGCACAAAAAGATTTTTCCCAATACGACTGGTAGTTCCAGAGAATAGCATGTTTAAACAAAAATACAAAAAACTCGTTGGCTTTCTATATTAAGTATGGATGGAGTTATTTATAATCTTGGGTACATTGTTGATTGACTGTCTGTAATTTGTCTTTGAACATCACAATATGTTTTCGATTATTCGGTTTTTCAAAATAGATGATTTGAAGTTTATTTTGGACATTTTCTTCTTGGCCTATCAAGTTGGTACAGTTTCTATTGGTTGTCGACGTGACATGAAGATGTTATATACGCCAAGAATTTTACAAAGCTCTTTTTTAAAAAACCTTTTGTGCGCTTTATTATTTTATCATCGTTTAATATCCTGTTTATGTTTAACATCAATTTAAGTACTCTTTTACGTCTTTGTTACGTCGGCATCATATGAGGGAAAATCTCATAATATTTCTTTAGAACTTTATTAAACTGCTTTCTTTTTCTTTATTTATTTACATACATACGTAACATCACGCCTGTAATCTCCGAAGAGTTAGGCAGAGGTGTACCCATTAGTACACCCACATTTCACCAGTTATGTTTTTAGTCCCATGAAATAGGGGGCGAGCCTATTGCCATCGCCCGGGCACAAATCCAGACTCCGAGGCTGCTACTGAGAAATCCCTGATGGAAAAAACCCAATAACACTTTGCCACTTTGAACCCAAGACCTCATGCACAGCAGCCGCGCTTGCGACCACTAGACCAATGAGGCAGTTTAGGTTAGAGGTTTATTTATTTAGTTAGGGCATTATACCTATGGATAATCCATACCCATCATGCTTTATTCAAACTACAGAAAGGGATCTTAATCAATAAAGTACTCTTACTCATAAAATATTTTAAGCAATATCTGAGATTGGTCTGCTAAAATGTTTGAATCAGACCTACCTTCCAATATTCCCTTTCCATTCTGGTTCTATTAAGCAGTTAGGTTGCTTGTGCTCGCTAAGAAAAGCAGTGCCTAAGCGAGTATTCATGTCGCTTCTACACACGACTTGTGTACATTGTTTCGGCGTTGACCAGACACGCAAAGTTTCTGCGGTAAATTTTAAATTTTCCTGCCTAGATCCGACAAAAATCTTGTCGTGTACATAATGAATTGGTCTTATCTGCAGCAGACACGGTGACATAACTCGATGACTGCGGGCGAACATTCGCTGCGTCAAACGCAAGTGCGGCTAGCTACCAATGTTCGTGTGTTCGCCATAGAAAAACACATACGGTGTGTGTGCGCCGCACTCGCGTTTTTTAGTCGAAACACAACGTGTGTGCTTTCCCGCAGTCAATGAGTTGCTTGTACTAGCTGCCTTAAAAGCCATATTGAATATTATCTCCAATGTACGAGGAATATTATTTGTTGCAGTATATTCGGTTTCGCAAGCCCGAATAATAGCCGGCCTATCATCCTAGGTCGGCTGTAAAGCCCTCGTGCCGTCCTGCTGCACTTAAGCCCTCAGCATAAATTGCCACAACGTCAGCTCCGGATCAAATCTGTCTGCATAGGCTTTTGGCGCCACGTTAGTGTAAAGAGCTTAAATTCAAAGCTACTTTCAAATGAATGTGACACATTTTCTATTTATATGAACTCTTGTGATATAATTATGAATAGCTAAATGCTAAGTACGAATTAATGACAACTCTATTTGCAAGGAAGTAGAATATACTTTAGGTGTCACATAATTTGTTTGCTATAGCATATTCAACCTATTATAATAAAGCTGAAGAGATTTTTTGTTTGTTTTTTTGAACGCGCTAATTTCTGAAACTACCAGTCAGATTAGTTTTTTTTTTTATATGATAGACTGATTTATGAGGAATAGTATAGGCTATATAACATCACGCTACGACCCACGAGAGCAGAGCAGTAACCAAAGACGTAACTTAACACGGGTGAAAAAACCACGCGCACGAAGTCGTAGAAAGCAGCTAGTTATAATAAAGATAAGTAATATTAACATTTGAAGTTTAAGTAACAACGACAACAGACTGACAAAACAGACTGTGCAAGAATCTGACACCAAGACTAAGTTCTTTAACCTTGACCAGAACCAACATATTTAATTAAAACAAAGCCACTGTTATCAAAATTGAACTAAAGAAACAAGTGAATGCGATGTGGGAAAAAATTAATGGTTATCTTCTCATTACCCTAATATCAACTACGAAATAAAACAATGAAACGCACTGCATTATATTTATAATATTTTACTGTAAGTCATCTTTACGTTGTGATTATCTGTGGAGGCTTATTATTAGCAACTTAGTTATATGTTATTGTTATTATAATGTTATTAGTCTGTAAGCTTTACTAAAATAAAATAAATAAATAACGCAGGATTATAATATAATATTCTCCAGACCGATTTTGGTCACGACGACCAATCTCAATGGGGACTAGCCAAAGATATTATAGCGTACGAGTGTGTGCGCAAACACTCTTAAACCCCAATGGGACGGCAATCCGATACGACCTGGGAAAGATCAGGCCTAGGACCAACATGCTTTCTGAGGCACGGGGGTTTTACACAACCAACTTCCATACTCCAGGCTGTTACAGGGAAATTGCTAATGGAAAAACCCATTAACACTTTTTGCCCGAACTGGAATCGAACCCAGGATCCTACGCTCAGCAATCGCGCTTGTGACCACGAGTCCAATGAGGCAGTTAAACGCACAATAACGAACTGCCCCACTTTCATTCATATAATCCACTCAGACGCCCATACTAAGCCCAGGTTCATACGACCCATCCATACACACATGTAAATAAACTTCTTCAAATAAAACCTGTTTGCTAATTAATATAGCTAGGACCTGTATTTCCAGTAGAAGTCTGAAGGTCAGCAGATATAGTAGGTATAGGAAATAGACTGGAATTTACATACATCGATGTGAACCTTGGTGATGGAGTGTACGTAGGTGCTTTTACGCAGGTAGTGGAAAAAACTAGATAAGGTCGCAAGCGTAAAACTTGTAGTGTAGCGGAATTGGCAGTGGAAATCAACACATCTTTATATGGGCGATGAATGACATAATCCAATATGACTTAATATATTATCACGTACAAGTACATGCGATCTATGACTGCTCAACCATGAAAATCTGATGATCCTAGTCACACCCATGATACTCAATGGTAAGTAAATAGAAATTAATCAATAGGCATATTTCGAAGAAGAAGCGTTGTCAAAAAACCATTTGCACTGATTAGAATTACGAGTACCTATACTATATTGATTTTTCAAGAAAATAAATGAAAACATAGTGCATGTCAATGTCGATGACAGGGAAAAATGCATCTCCATAAAAATCTCAGAGTCGTAGTGGTAATTCGGTTCGGCATTTTCAATATAGTGTTATTAAAGTTTATATTGAGAATGCCGAACCGAATAAGCGACCCTTACTTTAAAATGCATAACCGCAACATCCTCTACCTTGTTCTACAAAAACTTACTAACATTATGTATGAAATATCCATCGACTTGGCGCACACGACTCGAATAGTGATGGCGGCATCGATTGATGTCTCCTTCGGCCATTTAATTGTACAATATTACCCACCAAAGGACCAAACCTCTGGCTTGACTATTTCCAGTTATGCTAATTTTAAATAATATGATTGCTCGGGATATTTATTGCAAGATCGAGCATTTATTTTAAGTACTGTAATTTATTGGTATGTGTTTTTCACAGTTTATGATAAATATTAGGGTTTTGGAGGGTATGGATAGGATTATATCACAATAGGTTTTTGATTACATAAACATCGTAAGAAAACCAAGGCTGGAATGAATTGGTTGGCGCTGGTTTAATACTTCATTGTAAAAGGAGACCTACCCTTTAAATCTTAAACGACACTTAACTTAAAGACGTTCTTAAATGTATCTCTGTCGCTACTATACACTTTAAAATGACAGAGATAGCAGAAGACTTAAAGGTGACTTGACATTGAGTTGCGTTTGAGACCTTGGTCGTTTGCCTTGCACCTTAGGTAATTACAAGTAATAGTTTATTCGTAAGCCTATCAGTACGACGATGTCATGACATTGCTTCACCATTAACAAAAACCATCAACCAAACAGAAAAGAACAAAAAACATCATTGAGGTTAAGCTACTTTTAGCAAAAGAGTACTCTTTGAGCCAAAATAAAGCCCAAATCAGACCAGTGTCAATGATCCTCTAAATATAATGCTCATTCACATAATAGAGCTACATGAATTAGTTCCATCGATTGTTATGGTCAATAAATTGGTCATTGTGACCAAGTGGAGTAGGTCAGAGCACATCAGCGACCCGGATACGTGTCACCTGTGTTTAGGGTCGCCAATAGGCCTTTCTATGTTGCGTTGAGTATCAACAGGCTTGCTACTAATGACTGGACTTAGTGTCCTGTTTTATACATCTTCAAATATTGTTCTCTAAGTATTTTGTTCAGCATCTTTTCCTTCCTTACTTATATCGTCTTGGCAGCAACTTAGTCTCTTGTTTCTGTCTTTTCAGAATTGTGAATAACCTATAATTGTTTCTTCTGTTTGTAAGTCTTTTAAGCTATATGCCCCTTCTCGTATTTAGATTAAACTAGTAAGACTATTGATGACCACTGACGATTATTTTTTCAGATCAGTGATTTCTTTTGACTCCTTTTCTTGCAATGCAAACTATCGTTTTTTTTTTGCAAAAATTTGAATTCTAATCTGTATCTCAATCTATCCAAAATATCTCAAATTTACAAAAAAATTTGACACTGATTGGCGCTCAGATAAAATTGCGACTACATTTCGAACGTTTCAAATTACGAGACTTGCCTCTGTAACATCCTGGCTCAAGAAACGGGTCTATACATCTGGCAGACACGAAATATTACCTCATTTAAAGAAAGGATATTATTAACAAGCTTGCTAACCCTACCAGAGTGTCGCAACTGACGAGTGTTACAACATTTCGGTGTCACACACTAACGATCTTCCTTTGTCTGCACATTAATGTTGCCAGTTTTTTAGGTTATTGAGTCACTGATGCACAACCGTTAATGACTGTGAGCTTTGGTTGCGAAAATATCGTATTGTTTTGTTGTGATACTCGTTTGCAGATTAGAGTGTTGAAGGAGAGAAGGATTTAAGGATTAATTAGTTAAAAAATGGGACTGCCAAAGTTAAGATGAAGATGAAGTGAAGAGGAAACATCATCATTTTTCTTTTGTAAAAATCTACCAATATTATTTTAGAAACTTTAAATTGTAATCTTGAGTTAGATGCTCACCACATTTGTAAGTCTACTACTGGCATAACATAGCGTTCGTTTTATCAATTATAAAATCTGTATTTCTGTACCTGTGTTAACAAATAAAAAGTGATTTGATTTGATTTTTTGATTTGATGAAGTGATATTGAGTCAAGGTATCATCTTTAGACAACTGTCATCCTGACGCTTAAGATTGACATCTCACCTCAACTTCACTTCACCTTCCCTCATCCAGGGGAGATTTTTACAGAGTAGATCGGCTAATCTACCTATGAGCGACCAATTCAAGAATTTACCCTTTTAGAAAGTGAGCTATGGCTCCTGTATCTAGTTTTATCCCACGAACAACGAAATTTAAAGAAAATATATGTATAAAAAATTGAGTGGAAACCAATAAGGCTGTGAAGGTAACAAAATATTGTTTTTCTAACGTCCATAACACTTACGACCATCTAACGGTCTTATAATCCGTGAGAGAATCACATTTCCATAAATATTACAAGTGCCCGAATACTCTTCACCTATCTCTTCTAACATTTATCCAAAAATTTCATTTCATCATTAACAGTAACTGCAGACATCAAAGCTTCATTTCATCATTAACGGAAACTCAAGAAATCAATCTCATAACGCTTACTAAGTTTAATAATACCGACATTTAATTTCAAAACTCTTTAAGACATTTCCCGAAACCAGCACAATAATCTTTTGTTCCACAAATATTGCTAAGAACACAATTTGTCGAGATCTTTCATTTCAATCTTTGTTGTCTGGACCTTTATTTTCATTTTGTCTCGTCTTCATTCCGATGTTGATTACTACCATGGTTTCAATGTAATCCTTTTCTCTTTGTCGATCTTAATGATACTTTTCATTATTAATATTCGTATCTTTCATTTGTTTATTTATTTTAATTAGATACGTATTTGTAGATCTGGTTAAACTTAAAACCGATCTCAAAATAATTAGGAATAACACCAAACCTTTTTAGAATCGGTTAATTGATGTCGATCAAATTAAAATGATACTTATTCAGTGTCCAATTAAAACTTTTTGGAAATATGCGAGAGGGCTCAAATGGACGTTCGACTGTAGACTTCGAGCAGACTTTTTTGTAGAAGAAAACCCACTAGCGCCAAAAACTTCAGTTAACATTACTTGCTAACACGAGTTCAAGTTACAAAATGTTAAATATAATGGACCTGTGCTAGCAACTAACTTTTAGCGCAAACAGCCCTCAGGCAACTAAACCTAATAACTTAATTCGGCCTGAATATTAGGCCAAACACCTCAAGACCGATCTACTTTGTGCTTCTTTAACAAAGTTATTTTTTTTAACTTTAAGCAGCTTTTTTTCTTTCTAAAGTAATTTACTATAATAATGATCCTTAATTTAACAATCTCATACTACATCTGTCTCGTCTTTAAACTGAGTGTTAATTGATCTTAACGTTGTAAGCGTTGACTCTTGACCCACTCCTCGCTCCCTCCCTCGTGACGTCACTGACAAACCTCGGCAAGTACTTACCGTTAAATGAGATGCAAATCTTCTTATTTACGAGATAAATTTTATTCTGATGTTTTTCTTTTTGTTTTGTAATGTTTACAATTAAAGGGACACAAGCAGGTGATTAAATTTTTATTCTCAATAAATAATGATAACAACATCTTATTAGTCTTGTCCGCCCGTTTGATGGCAATAAGCTCGCCCCCTATTACATGGGACTTAAACATAACCGGCGAAATGTGGGTGTACTAATGGATTCCCTTCGGGAATTACAGGCGTGATGTTATAAGAAAAGTAATTATTACAACTAAATCGTTATCTTGTTATGCCAGATAAGATGGCTGTGTTTCCCAAAATAGGTATTCTAGCTAACGAAAACATATCTCAAAATGGATCTTTCGCTTTCAAGAATAATATTGTACGAGAATAACTTTGTCAACAACAGCTGTGGATTAGTAGTATTAATCTTTGTTATTTGTCCCACACAACGTAATAATTGAGGATTCTCTGCTATAGTTCGTTCAAGTTAACACTTGAAATCTTCTAGATCAGGGGTTGCCAAACTTATTTTGTCTACTTTTTTGGGACCAGCCCGCCACACTGTTCCCACCCACTGCAACTCCTGAAAGCCAGAATCAACAGTGGAGGCCACCAGAAAAGCGTCGATGCAATGAAGCACGACGAGTTCCAGAGAAACGATTAACTGTCTTGGGTCGCGCAACGAAATTAATCAGAAAAGAATAGCGGATTATTTTGTCTACTGCCCAAATAATTTCTAAAAATTTCTAAAAATTTTTGAAAATTTAATAAGTTCTTACGTAAGAGGGAAAATCATGAATAACTTAACTTTAACTTGGCTTATTTATTTTATTTTTACAATTTTATGAAAGCTTACTAACTAATACACATGAATGAATGGTAACAAAAATAAACACTTGACAGTTGCTAATTACAAGCTTCCACATTTAGATCATAATGTTAAACAAAAGAAGATCAACAGAAAAGGAGAAAGAAAAAAAAAAAATGGAAATAGATAGGTATGCCATGATGAACCGCGTACCGCGTTATTTTCCTGATACTTAATAGGTATCTATAATATAGTATATCTATAATCTATATATCACGCGTCACTTTATTAACTAAAACAAAAATAATTCCACATAAAACAGTTATCACACTGCAGAATCCAAACGTTCACACACAGTCAACACTCGATAATTAAGTATACACTTTCATAAAATGTTTACCTTCTGCGACATCACTATCTGTCTCACTCTTACTTACGCATTTATCTATCCCCATCTCCCTTACTCAGTGCGTCGCGTATCTCCATTGCCTTGAACTCTCAACATTTTGTGGAGCGGAGAGAGACGTAAGATGCCTTCACGCAATGTAATGCTTCATTGATTATATAGTTTTTTGATCCTTATCTTCAGCAGAAAAACTGTCTCAGAAAGCTTGACGGCCGAGATATTGTTATGATAGCAAAAAAATGTTATTATATCACTGGGAATGTTTTGGTGAATTCAATTATCGTTTTTCTGGCATTTGATCGATGTTACATCAGGTTTTGGGTTCAAGGTTATGTAAGTGTGAAGATTTGGTAGTGAAAAAGTTAGTATATGGTTGCTACGTGTGATAATTATGCTAATAGTACTAGCTTTTGCCCGCGACTTCGTTTGCGTAAATGTCGGTTATCGCGCACGCAGACGAAGTCGCGGAATACAAAGTCTTGTGTCTTTTGTTGGGGTTCAAACGTAACCCGTACCAAATTTCATCAAAATCGGGTCAGTCGTGAAAGCGTAACAGACAGACAAAGTTACTTTTGCATTTTGAATAATTAGCATGGATTTTCTATATGCGTGACTTAATATGGGTAACACATAAACATTTGAAGAATTAATGAACAGTCTCGACGTCTATTCGCATAGCAGACTAAGAATGTTTTTCATATCTTACTAAGTCCAAGAATTTAAATGCAATGCATTGTATAACATGGTATGTACTGCACATAGTCGTGACGTCATCAAAGGTTGCATTTCCAGCAGCTTACGTCAGCGCTTGGAGAGCACGTGTAGCTATGTGTTCCTTTGTGGAACTAAAATAGGCAGAATTCTAAGTAAAATACCATGAATATGGAATAAGGAAAATATTTTATAGAGATTTCTTTGTAGGAAAACAATGGCTACGAAATAGACATATGTAGTGAACACAGTAGAAAACAAAAACAGCGGAAAACATCGTGAGGAAACCTGGACTTACTGTTCCACTGAAAATCATGTCAGAGGCCCTTAAGGCGGCTTAGAAAATTTTACATTAGGGTGTGTCGTAAGACCTTACTGCCTACACGATAAAGAAGAAGAAGAAGAAGAAGACAGTAGAATCTCCATATCTATCTATATAAATAAAAATGAATGACTAAATGTGTTGCTAAGCGCAAAACTCGAAAACGGCTGGACCGATTTGGCTAATTCTTTTTTTGTCGTGTTTGTAATTTTCCGGCCATGGTTTTTATGAAAGAAAAAAATTGTTTGGAATATCCGCCGGAAAGGTTAAAATTTGCATCCGAGCGAAGCCGGGGCGATTCGCTAGTTAAAAATAAAGATTATTCCAATCATCTTGTCGTGATGGATATAAACATATTCATTTTCAAGTTTTCCAAAATGTCTGTGGATTTAATTCTTCAATTCATTTTTATGCCATCTATTAAAGCTATGTCTTCATAAACCCTAAATCAAAACTCAAAACCCCTTTTCTCCTCACATATTTTTTCTGACTTTCCGACTTATCCAACCCCTCCATTCATATCTTGACCGAGTTTAATTTTAATTTAATTAAGCCCTCCCTCTAAAAATAACCCTCATTTTTTCCAATATCCAAGTGCTGTGGATAGAGCTCAGAATTCTTCGTGCAAAGGATAAAACTTGGCAAGCGAACCTAGATCTAGGACTTGACTTTTTCCCCTACGTTAAGCCCCATCAAGTAACAAGCGCAAAATGTTAAAAGGCCATGCCACCTGTAGACAAGTACACTTAACCTGATTTTGTTACCTACCCTCACATCGCTCATTTAATCTTGCTAGGGAAAATTAAACCTTATCCCCAAAAGATTACGACAAAAATTAACGTGATGAAGTATGTGAGGCAGAGATCTTTTCAAATACGTTTGAAGTTTGAAGTCGTCCTTTGAGATGGAATGAAATGCGACTTGGAATAGTGGCGTAATTTTTGTCGTTTTTTTCTTCATGTTTCTGCCAGCATAAAGTTTTTGATACTTTGGTGAATATGTGAAGGATTTGATAATGCAGAAGAATTTAATAAAATTAGTTTTAATCTTCTATTATACGATCACATCTACAAATCATCATCATCTGTCTCTTTACGTTTTACCAACTGTGTTGGAGTCCGTTTCTAGTCTGGGGGCTTAGACAAAGTAACAATTTCAAAACGATAACGAAGTTAGGAAAGACTAAAATGTATGGGATAGACATAAGCCGCGTTAAGTCACGTGGTCAATCGACGAAGCGATGACCACATGAAAGACTAAAATGTATGGGATAGACATAAGCCGCGTTAAGTCACGTGGACAATCGACGAAGCGATGACCACATGAAAGACTAAAATGTATGGGATAGACATAAGCCGCGTTAAGTCACGTGGACAATCGACGAAGCGATGACCACATGAAAGACTAAAATGTATGGGATTGACATAAGCCGCGTTAAGTCACGTGGACAATCGACGAAGCGATGTTACTTTGTGTAAGCCCTCGGTTAGATGCAGTTTCTATTCGATTCCATCCGGTTGGGTGCTGCTGAATTCTAGCGTTTGACCTCCACAACCCAGTTACTAAGCAATACGATACCTCTTGGTAAGGCTGATCAAATCAGGTCCATAAGGTTTGTGAGAAGAAATATTAATTACTGTGACCTATGATTTTTTTATTAAATTATTGTTGTCTGAGGGACCAACTGTTGACTCAACTAACACAAAACTGGTACTCTGACTTCGTGAGATCTGGCTGTGGTAGACCACGACAAATATTACGGCAAGAATTGGATCTAAATCTGCAGAACTGGAAAGAGGAATCACACAGAATCGCTAAAGATGGAAAGAGTCGAAGGCGGTCTTTGCTCAGGAAACGGACAGGAGAGACCAAAAAACATTTTTAAGGAGCAAACAGAAAAACATTATAATCTCTAACTAAAAATAAACCAGTAACAATCATCATCATCATCATAACACCACGCCTGTAATCCCCGAAAGGTTAGGCAGAGATGTACCCATTAGTACACCCACATTTCGCCAGTTATGTTTTTAGTCCCATGTAATAGGGAGCGAGCCTATTGCCATCAACCGGGCACAAATCCAGACTCCGAGGCTGCTACTGAGAAATTCGTGATGGAAAAACCCAATAACACTTTTCCCGACCTGGGAATCGAACCCAAGACCTCATGCACAGCAGTCGCGCTTTCGACCACTAGACCAACGAGGCAGTCCAATATCCTTGAGTAACAATATCCTTGAGAATCTTTATAAATCTCCAAAAGTTCTTTTTTAAAAGAATTAAAGGATTATGGTGGGGGTAGAGTTGAATAGGGATTTTGAGCCAATTAATATCTTTCCCTTTGTTTTCATTGGATTATTTCAATGTTATGAAATAAGAAGATTACTGTAAAGATAATATGGAAGTGTTGACGACTTGGTACAGTTTGAGACATACATATTCCAATTGTCGGTTATCCTGACACTTGTTCCAATCCAATATAGACGAAAGGAGATATACTTTTTGCTCAAATATTTCGCTAAATTGGATCTGAGGAAGTCATGTTACGTGGAAATTTAGTTATGTTGTTACGAGTACATAACATAACATCACGCCTGTAACCATTAGGCATAGGTGTACCTATTGGTAAACCCACATTTTTCCAGTTATGTATAAGTCCCATGTAACAAGGAGCAAGCCAGGCTCTGAGGCTGCTACTAAGAAATTCCTGATGGAAAAACCCAATAATACTTTGTCCGACCTGGGAAACCAACCCAAGACCTCATGCTCAGTAGTCAGGTTACGAGTACATCAGCTGTTTATTTTGTAAAATCCTCTTATCATTTGCAAAGTGTAAAGGTCCACTTCTTTTTACTATCACTTATCTGCTCGTTCTAATTAATTATACACATTATCAGCTAATAAAGACACACACATCGTAAATTAAAATAATCTGTGTTAAGTGTCAATAAACAAGAAATAAATTCAATTATACTTTCATTGGGAAAATAATCTTTTAACCTTTATCCAGGAATGAGGCTTAGGTACTAAATTCTAGGATACCGTGGCCCCGGAACGTAATGGGCAACAGAAGGAACAGGGTGACAGTCTAACAGTCCCTTCTGCCCCACCCAGGGTGGAAGGAGTAATTTGATGATTTTTAACACCTAAAAAAAAAACAATAAAAAAAGTCCCAAATTCTTACTATTCTGCCTATCACTCACCACTAAAAAACAGCATAATCTCATGCCAATAATAACAACCTATTATCATCCCACTGCAGGACAAACACCTCTTCTTATACAAAGAAGGAACGAGCATTGATCGCCATATTTGCTTAAGGCGGAATGGCGATTTCAGACTTACGTTAATTACAAGCCGAGTACAACACGAATTTATTGTCGAATTCTAAATTAATGCGAAGCTGCGGGCAAAAGCTAGTTATTATCAGTCCAAGTTTCCGCAGGATATTTCCCATTAATGATGTCAGTGATCACAAACATACATAAACTTAGAAAGTAGGTACAAATGAATAAATAAAGCCCCATTGATACTTAAAATAGTAAATAATTCCGTTATTAAAAGTTGGCTTTATTCCAAAACTCGCCACAAGTTAAGTCTTCGTACAAATGAGCTCAGTTCTTGGACTAAGAAGTCTACTCCCGTCTCAAGCCATTGTCATTATGAAGCGAAATAACTCGTCCGAAGAAACGGGGCGAGGGGGAGGGGGCGAGTCTTAAATCACTCGCTAAAATGTCACGCGTAAAATAATTTACGAGTAATCTTTTCTATCATTCATATTTGTGATGAGATTTATTTTAATTGGTAAGGTTACGCTAATGAAGCAATTAATTTGTGTAATTTGTGGTTCACATCAAATATGGCTTCCTCTTGATGGTTTATGTGCAGTTAGGCTTAGGCTCTTGGTCCATGCGCATCCATACTAATATTATAAATTCGAAAGTGTGTCTATTTGTCTGTCTTTATCCTCTTCACGCTTAAACTGCTGAATCGATTTAGGTGAAATTTTGTATAGAGATAGTTTAAGACCTGGGAAGGGACATAGAATAGTTTTTATCCCCGGAAATCACCCCCTAAGGCGATGAAAAGGGAGGTGGAAGTTTGTATACAAGTACGATATAAACAAGTTCCACGCGGACGTAGTCGCTGGCAAAAGTTAGTAAGCTCATAATATTCTTTACGGCTGAATTTACTTTCTGTATTTAACAGTCGTCTAATGAGAGTAGTTTTTATATAAGATACATTGCATTCACATGTAATTACGTATGACTGTACACAAATAATAATATTGTAAAACATTGATTTTAAAAGAGTACGTATGGAGTGTCTTGCCCACTCTTCTCCATACAAAACTACCTTTTGGAAGGGGCAACTAGATTCAATTTTTTTTTATAATTACATTCAAAAGTGCCTTATAATGGACTAAATAAAATAAATGATTTGACTTTGACTTTGAGAGTTCTTGATAAATGTCGCATCAAAAAGCGAGTAAGTTCATGTTTATAAAACTGTTCATTTCACATTTTGCGTGCAATCACACACCCGCATGATAACTGTCAACTGAAAGATAACATTATTTACGAGAAATTTCAGTTGCTACTTGAAAATACTGCGTTTAAAAATATGATTTATGTTTCACAGTTGCAATATTATGTACTTATGGGTATTTTCTTATTGTCTAAAACATGAGTCATAATATTATAGCTTTATAAGTGGCCAATAAACGTTATATAGCACATACTTCGGCTAAGATTCTTTTCGTCTCTATCCTGTACTTATAATTTGACAGTTGAGCGACAGTTACTTATATCAATAAAGCTTAGCTAAAGAACAAGCTTGTAACGTTTATTGGTAGAAGTAAACTGGCAGGAATCGTCACGTGAGGAAAAAGCGCTATGTCCCCCCCCCCCCCTCCAGACGACCTTCCCTGTCTTTCTCTCTCTCTCTCTCTCTCTCTCTCTTTTCTCTCTCTTTATTTCTGTTATATACGGGGGTCAGATTTCGTTTCTAACAGGTCTCCCAACTGAACATTTTTTTTTAAATCTCGTCTCTTGATTCCAAATTAGGAAAAAATGTCTAGTGTTCCTTATTTGTCGAGTGATGCATAGATAGAGACCCAACGAAGAAATAGTTGCGACTATTTCCATCACAATTTTGTGTGGAAAATTCTTTGACGTGAAAAGATTAACTATGTAAAATCTTGTTAGACTTATTTTTGTACGAAGATTGCACATACATAAATGTAATGTTACGTATTTTTCAGACATTTCAGAGCCAAACAGTGGGCTTTAAGGGTACAGAGGTTACCTAGGTTGACCTAGAAAGTGCCTAGTGTGAGTTTTTATACCGATCCAAACGCGTTACATCGCATTAACGTTGACTACAATTTGTTGAATAATTGTTTTTTCCATTATAGTCACTAGACGGCACTATTCCCATTCCAAACTGTTACCGTTAACCACTGTGGCGTCACATATCTGAAGAACTGTCTAGTACACATTTCGCCTCTTGTGTATCACGCTACGAGCGCCCGCCGCCCGCACCTCTCCCGGTTCCCGTTCTCGTCCTACCACCGAGACCATTACAAAAAATCATTTAAGAGAATAAATTATGCCTATAAGAAAAATAAATATTGCCTAAAGATGACATTATGTATTATGTTATGAGACACCAATTATTATCGTATCCAATTATCTTTTACTTTCCAGTACCTCTCCACATTTTCACAAAAAGTGTGTCGTTATAGACACATGAAAATTTTAGTAATTACCGATTTCTCGCTAATTATGTTAATGACAAATCGGTAAAAAATCATTTGATTTATCATAATTATCCACGCTAAGTTACGTTTGAGTAAAATATGGCTAAGTACTGTCACTTTAATGATATCTATCTATGAAATATTTGACTTGACTGTCCTGTTGCTGACTGTGCTGAGCGTGGGGTCCTGAGTCCGTTTCCTAGGTAAGGCAAAGTAAATTGAAGTTTGGAATTTTGAAGTTGGTGTATTGACACCTCCGTGCCTCGGAAAGCACGTAAAGCCCTTGTCACACCTGATCTCTCACCGGTCGTGTCATATCGTCAGACAATGAGACATGATGGTTAGGGAAGAGGGAGTGCACCTGTGTTTTCACACTCACTTGTGCACTATAATATCCCTGCATACTTGACTAATCTCTATTGAGCCGCCTTGACCGAAATTCGGTCGGGTCAATATTAACTATGAAAACAAAAGCTTCTCCAATTATTAAGTAGCATACTATCATACCTACATATGCGTACTGAAGAATCACTACAGAAATCATGTCCCAGAGGCTATTAGAATCCCAGCAAAAAAAAAATACTTAGGAAAAACCCAAATAACGCTTAGCTTAACGTAAAAATCAAACCTAAGACCCCTTTATTCAGAGACTCGCTTAAGACCGCTAGATCAACAAGCCTACCATAAATTGTAACAAACAATACACCTGTTACAAACTAATTATTTACATAACTAATACTCGAATTCAATGTAACGGTAACTAAATATTATTTATTCCATCGTAAAGGCTGTACGGCGCACATAAATCGTGTATCGACTTACCTATTTACTGTCATAAATCGGGATTGCGTTTCGGAATTGCTTCTGCAGCGATATTTTATGGTTGTATTTTCGATGTAATACAAAATGTATTCATGCTGAAGATTTTTATACGAGAAAGCTTTAAAAATGTTTACATAAATCTCAGTTTTTCTAAAAAGTAAAGCCAAATACAATGAAACTAAATTATAAAGAAAACTTAACGTAAATTCGATCGTTATTCGCTCTTTTGTTTTGCACTTAATTTGGCTTTATTCGTTATCAATACATACATAATATCACGCCTGTAATCCCCTAAGGGTTAGGCAGAGGTGTACCCATTAGAACACCCACATTTCGCCAGTTATGAAGATGAGAAGTTACCGTTATCAATAGTTGATACTAATTGTGCTTGGTCATATAATTAAATCAAAATTATATCAAAAACAGCTTTTTACCGTCTACTGCTAGGTAAAGGTCTCTTTTCATACAGAGATAGTATTGATCAGCACGCTTGCTCAATTTTTGAATGTACCTTTACAGGTATGCAGACATACCATAAACTATTTTACATAAGAACACACGCATTGCACAAAATGCTAAGCAAATACCAGCGTATACACAAATAATACGTAGTGTCAGGAATGTCAACAGTAGCCAGTCTAGTGTCTGGTTCCGGGTAGCTAGAGAGCTTCTCGGTTATATTGCTAAGTTATGGTTCGAAATCAGGGACTGAATGAATAAAACGCGTTTTTTTAGAGGATCTTATCTTGGGATTCCCCAAGAGTATTGCTGTAAAAGATGGAACTGTAATTTGAAAACTTGACACAAATTATTGTTGATTTATTATTTTTGATTTATAAATAGGTAACTTAGTTAGGTACCTATTTATTTCGGAATAAGAAGAAAAGTCTTCTGCTTATGAGCCTATCTGTAGTTCTGACCGTCTCGGTTTATTCCGCGATCACACCTAAGGTAGTGGATGTAGTGTTCAAACTGTGCAATAGATGTTTAAAGAATTAATTTCTTTTCGTTAGGTTAGTAATCAGAATAAGTGGCATTATAAACTTTTCTATATCGCTGTCAAGTGATGGCTGTTGAAAAAGTTATAGTGACTACATGCTTGACTAGACAAGACTGCCTCGTTGGTCATCCATCAGGAATTTCTCAGTAGCAGCCTCGGAGTCTGAATTTGTGCCCGGTTGATGGCAAAAGGCTCGCCCCCTATTACATGGGACTAAAAACATAACTGGCGAAATGTGGGTGTACTAATTGGTACACCTCTGCCTAACCCTATGTTACTACATGCTTATCCACAAATATAATTAAATAGTTATAGAGTTCCCCCACCTTTTTTATTAAAACAAATACAAACATACGTACAGTAATTATGCTTCAGTTAACAAGTCACGAAGTTCTACGCGTAACAAGTGCGCAAGACAGCGTCCTAGCAGTAACGGCTATACATTACTAAGTGCTAAAACGCAAGTGTCAATGCACATGACTTGCACTTAGCGCGTCGCGACACCGCACGACTTGACTGCTGTTAGTGCGAAATAGGATGTGCACTATATGTTTTTGTCGCTAATTGAAAAGTGAAATGAAAAGCTGCAGGCCATAACGGATGCGAAAATACACTTAGTCGAAGCCGTAGGTAACATTGTCTTTTCATCATTGTGTTTTTTTTTTGTTCTGGACCACATCTGAGAATCTATTTGGTATATTGAAGATCAAAATTCCAATTTTTTGTAATTAGTTTTTTGTTTGACTGCCTCGTTGGTATAGTGGTCGCAAGCGCGACTGCTGTGCATGAGGTCTTGGGTTCGATTCCCAGGTCGGGCAAAGTGTTATTGGGTGTTTCCATCGGGAATTTCTCTGACACTAGGGTGTGTAGGGTCGTAAGGCCTTACTACCCTTACGATAAGAAGAAGTTTTCACTTAGGTCGACTTTAAAGATTGTATGAGATACCGTTCCCCCTAAACTCTGTTAAAACCACATCACATCAATACAACTCACACAAAACCCCCCAAAAACCAGTGATTACAGCACCTCACTATTAAAACTTGAGCCGCGTCAGTGTGCCCTGTCATTAGCGCGGCTCAAACTGCGGTACTCACATTAACGCGCCGCGAAACTCGACCATTAGCATGCACGCCGTAACTGCAGTTTTAGCAAAGTTATGTTACCTAACTACTAGCTTTTGTCCGCGACTTCGTCCGCGTAAATAACAGGTATCACTGACGCAGACAAAGTCACGGAATAAAAATATAAAATAAATTTTCTTGTAATCCTTACTATAATATTATACAAGAGTAAGTAACTCTGTTTGTGTCTTAAGCTTTCACGTCTAAACCACTAAACCGATATTGATGAAATTTGATACGGGGTAAATTTTGAACCCTAACATAGGCTACTTTTTATTTCGCGACTTCGTCTGCGTCCTCGACAACCGACATTTATGCGGACGAAGTCGTAGGCAAAAGCTAATGCTGAATGTAATCTAGCTAAAGATCCGTAGGTGGACACCAGATGCCTTTGAATGGAATCCGCGGACCGTAAAACGTGGTGTGGGAGGAGCGGTGTTCTTTGAAAAGCCATAGATGAGCTCTGTGGCGCCAGTGATCTGCTATTCGCGGACTCGGCTAGCCAAAAATGATTAGCCTTTTGAACGCCAGAGTATAAACGTCCGTACCCCTGACGCCAGGCCACGTTTTTTGTCAAATGACAATGATAAAGAATAAGGATTCCAAAACTTGATTACATTGTTTATTTCATAGTATGGTGCGACGTGTATTTTGCCATATATTTGTGACGTTGGCGTCCAGGGTAAGATTTAGTTTGTCAGATATATGTGACAATGGCGTTCAAAAGGTTATAACCTTATTAGGACCTTACAAGGAGGTGACTTACGAGTTCGAAATTCAAATGTTTTACTCAGTTTTGATGAAATGCAACCGTTTTGTTCTTCTAGTTATCATAATGTAGTTAGTTTATATGGAATAGAAAAGTTAACCCTAAATATTAGTAAAAGATATATCAGTAACTTTCTTAAATTATTCATATTTTTATTTAAGTAACGATTAGTGTTACTGTTCAACCAATCGTCACGGCTTTTTTTCTAGTATTTGTTTTCTTAAATTGTAATAGAAAAAAAGCATACCTAACTAAAGTTTTTTATAAAGTAGGTAATCCCAACCAAATGCTATGACACTAGTTAGAACTACCATTTACTTAGGCACATTGTAAAATTTGTAAATCTGAAGATATTAACTGACCGACTCCTTGACAATTCAAAAGTGGCTGTAATTGGTCTAATTAAATAAATATTTTGACTTTAACATTAAACAAAAATAACATTAAAAAATGAAGATGGAATATTTAGTTTGCGAAAATGGAAAGCATTTTCAGCCTGCTCACCAACTTGAGCTCCTAAAGGTCAGGCAACAACCTAACAGAATATAGCTCTAATCTTCGAGTGACCAACGTACTCCTAAATGGAACCAGCTGCACAGCATCCCATCCCACATAATCCTTTAATCGCCTTAAGATTTCCAGCAGAAGAAATAAGGCGAGCATATTCGTAAATATCTGTTAAATAACAAATGTATTCTGTGCTTATAAAAGTGTCTTCTTGTTTCAGGTAATTCAAGTTTTATCATAAAGATGTAAAACTACACTACCGAGCATTATAAGTGTCGTGGTCTCTTCTGGAACATTAGAAAGCAGGTTCGTGCTAACAGATAGGTACGTTGTCGTGTTCTTCTGGGTAAAGAAGATTAGCAACCAGACACTGTTGAGTTTTGTCGATGAAACTGCCATAAGAATTTCGAAATTCTTACTTCAGTCTAGCCAAGTATGATCAATGTACAGCTTTACTTGACCCCCTCTTAGAAAGAAGATATAGGTAGAATGAATCAGGTAATTCAGGGCAATGACTGTGCGTAACCATACATAGACGGGACATTAAGGGTTTAAAAAGATTCTCAACCAAGCCGGAAGTAACATGTTCTTTTTACCACTGTGATATTTTTTTAGTTTCGGACCTTCTGATTACGGAGATTTTACTAAAGGTTTTTTACGCAATACGCAAGTTTTAGCTGATTAAACTTCAAATACTTCCACGACTGAAGCATCCGAAGTACAAGGTTTTGCGTGCTTATAATTTTTGCTCATCGTTTCTTAGTTTGATAATCAGAATGTATCATCGTCATATTAACCGAAGGACGTCCATTGCTGGACTTAGGCCTCCCCTAAAGATAACCACTATGATTGGTGCTGCGCTGCTTTCATCCTGTATGCATAGTTAATGCAAAGATGTGATGTATTTTTTAGATACACTCCGTAACATGCACAAGTGTGTGCTCAAACACAGGCGCCTTATGTGTACCTGTATATTACTTATGTCATTTATCAATGTAAAACACGGGCCATAGCTTACCAATATCAAAAATAAAAAAGCCAACCCCATTTTTCGATTTTCATCTCAATTTTGGGCATAAATACTGCCATCACAGCGTTGATTATGCCCAAATAGATTCCCGCCAACGTTAATAAGATGTCGGAGTAGGTCGGCGAGGGACGCACGGCCTTCGATCATGATTGGTTGATTAAGCCTGTATTACTTATAGGTACAATGTACCCGAAGCGTAACACTTTCACGAAAATCGGTGTAAAAAAAAATCTTTGGTGAGTGGTGTTTTAAAGCTAGACCGATCGATTTCTGTGAGCCTAGTCCAATCAGTTATTAGTAGATGTAGTTACTACTACATCTCAAATAGTAGTAGTAAGTTGTAGTAATAGTCATTTGTATACTCAGTTACAGAAATTATGATTTGTTGTTGTTGTAAATTAAAGATCAATAAATAGATAAATTTACCCAACGCAAATTATATTATGAGAATAAGTGATAAATGTATAATAAATATTAAAAAATATCCAATAAGAAATGATTAAAGCACTCTTGTACCCGACAGGGTCCATAATTGTTTATATTTATTTATTCACCTACCACCTGAATCATGTCTCACATTATCTAAAATTTGAGATAATCAAACAATAACGAGACGAGACGCGATGAAGAGATGTATGAGCGTGGATGAGGCAAAAGAAGTATGTAAGGATCGTAGCAGGTGGCGTTCTGTACTTTCTGCCTACCCCTATCGGAAAAAGGCAGAGTTTATCTATGTGATAAGACATAAGATTTGACACAGATTTCCTGATCCTAGACTTTATCTTTCAAAATGTCTGTGATGCGTTTTAAAGGCTACAAACATAAACAGTCAGCATACAATAAATTCAAGTCCTCTTACACAGATTAAAATAGAGCCGAACACGACAGGTTATTTGTGCAAAGCATTGTTGTAGAATACGTTGTCGGTACATTTCCCGATATTCGAAACATTTCGTTGTCAGGTGTACCGTTTGGTAGATGACATGAAGCTTAAAATGTCGGGAAATTGGAAATGCATGAGGCTGAATGCCCAGTAGGTTCCATTCTGATAAGTTGACACCATATGTATAGGAATATAAGGTAGGACCTACTTACTGATATGCATTTTGTAAACGATTTTTTCAAATAAATATGTACTGAGATTTTCACAATAGATTTGAGTAGATTTTTATAATGTAATATCACGAAAGATGAGACTTGACAAGCATCAGTAATGGGGAGATTGCGTAGGTATGGATGTACGAAATAGATATCGATAATTTGTGTATCCATTCAGGGATTTTTCGATGACATTAATTCTTAACAATATTTTAATTTTTATTACAAAATAAGTGTAATATGTGGTGTGTCAAGTCCCATCTTTCGTGGCACGTATTGTAAAGATTTTTGTTTTTTAATTTGATTTGGTTATTTGTTTTTTTTTTGTTTACTGGCTATTTTGATGTACTGGTCCGATAGCAATTAATCTTTCACTAATGGAATGCTACTATTGCTATTATAGGTTTTATGGTATACTTAAATTCCACGCACACGATATTACAGGGAGAATTTACTAATCTATATTTTAAAATTTTGTCACTAACCAAACATAGATTCTATCACATAGATTGTTTATAACTCAAAGACTACTTTTGTATTATTTTCACGACCCAATAAAGAAGTCTTACAAAATGTCCAAAATAACCTTCCAATTTTCCCGAACAAACAAAAAGCGATCGCAAACAAAATAAATTCAAAACGGCAAACAAGAAACAGAAGAATCCTTTTAAAAAGTTTAGTCCAAAAATTAATATTCGTCATGAACCAGTGTCGGGTGTCCCCTTGATTTTTATCGGTGAGTGCAATTAAACTGAGATCAACTGGGTGTCAAGGCGGCTGATATGTGGGGCTAGGAAAACAGCGATTATCGGCGATACTTTGGTTATTAGGAGCAATAGAATTGATGAAGTAATGAGTCCATGATTGGTGTAGTTTTGTCATTTACTTTTGGGCAATTTACTCGTAATTGTTGTATGTGAGGCTACTAAGCCAGAGTGAGTATTGTTAAGTATGATTTCTAGAATGAATGCTTCCTTAAAGCCGTTTATATAGCAGTTTTTTTTTTCAAAAAAATATTGATTTTCCGAAAAAGTTAAGTTTTCATTGAGACAACCAAGAAGACTTTAGATAACTAGGTCTTACTGCTATTAAAACGTAAATATTTATAAGAACTGATTAATGTTTATTACTCTTTTAGGCTTAAACGGCTGGGCATAGATATCGATCTATTTTTTTGTGTTACCATGAGATAATTTAGAGCGGTTCTGAAACCACGTAGACGACGTCGGGGGAAGACGCTAGTATATAATAACTTAGGCCCTGAATCCTGAAACATAATCTTTGTAAATTCGTTAGTACGTAAGCTAACTAATGAAACAATCACAAACAGGTCGTATGTCAGAGAATTAACTTTGACCGTATTTATTAGTCAGCATCCAATTTAAACTTAATTACAACTAGCAAATTGGAATTTAGGCAAAAGCGACATTGAATTACAAGTAGGTACACGTAATGTTCTCGTTGCTGGCCTACTAAAATATTAGCTGACATAATTATGTTCTTAAGTATAATGTATAATTTAAACAACATTACGAAAATATGACCTACTCAGAAGGATGTCCCGAAAACTATTTGCATTATGCATTCTAGATGATTCACTTACAAATTAATCTCGTCAGTATAAAAAGTTTTCGTATGCATTACAATCAGAATAATTGGAAAATATTTTCATTTCTTTATAACCTTTTTTGTATTATGTAACATTGGATAAGGGCAAGCCACAAAATATATTTTTTAGTTCGAGAGACAAATGTCTTACTTTCTTTCATTTTTTCGAGATTATCAAATTTCAATTCCTTAAATTTCAAGCCTTAGTTTTGGACTAGATATTACTCGATTGTAAAGAAACACATAACATATTGAATTCGCTGAATGTTTTCGCAGTACTAAACTCAAATGCACACTTTTTCATCTTCCCGCTATTCGCATGGCCCCACACCCAACTGGAAGCGGCTTACGAAGTGACATCGACTAGCCGGCTTACAGCGGCTCAGCGTGCCTGATAGAGAAGCCGTAATACCCCTGTAGCTTCCTACTTATTATTGCTATTATATTTCATAATGGGCAACTCGGAAAATCTATTTAAAAAGTTACCTTTCAGGAAATTATATGAAACACGATATAGTTGTGGTATTGTATTTCTTTTTACTGTGCTGTGGGTAGTCATTGCCTACGTCACTGATGGCTTAATTTTTGGTACTAATCTTATTAAATAATTATCATCCTGGTATACCTTGGACATCACTGACATCGTTGAAGGAAAACATCGTGAGTAAACCTGGACCAACCTATACTGTCCCACTCAAACCATGTCAGAGGCCCTTGAGGCGGTTTAGAAACTCTGACACTAGGGTGTGTAGGATTGTAAGACTTTACTGCCCACACGATAAAGAAGATTTTCATATTATTTATTTGCATTCCACAATGTTAATGAGTTCTTAAAATTATGGCTTAGAGCTAGGCACAATTATGGACCCTGCTGTAGGGCACAGCAAAATGTAAAAAATAAATAAAAATAACAATAAAATTAGGAATAATTAAGTATATAAATAATTATGTCAGTAGTATTAATGGTTATTAACACCAAAAAAATATACAAAGAAATATTTTATTAAAACATTTATTAATATGTCTCATCATTCAGATGAAATAAATTGTCCTTGTGGGTACAGACTAAGATTGAGTTTCCGATGCTTCTAAGAATATACGAGAAGTTTCTTTGAAGCTAAATTTCAGGCGGCCATTGGTGTTGTAAGGCTCTCGAGTGGCCACCACGTACTGGGAGGCGCAGTGTGGGAAGGCCGCGGAAACCGCAGGAGGCGGGCAACACAGGACCTATCATTATGATTTTTACGGAAGTCCTATGTCCACCAGTGGACGTCATTCGGCTGACATGATGATGACGATGATAAGCTTTATTGAAAAATATAGTATAATAATTAGGCATTCAGAAGAGTAAGTAAGGAGATTCTCACCCATTTTTCTTTAAACGACCTACCTTTTAGAAGCTTCACCTAGATTTAATTCAATTTTAACGTTAAATAGAGCAAAGTGACATGATTTAATTCACCTTGCAACATCATATTCTAAATTCAAACTAAACTACATGCTTGTTATCAACCAATCACGCACGAACGTGACATGCTGATGCAGACGATCAGTCAAGGCCGGCAGGAAGCGCGCGCGCATGATCGTGAATCACTTGATCGCTTTGTTGTATTTGCAAAGGTGTGGGGCACTACTGATGGGTTTGTTTCATTTGTTTTTAGAGCATGTGTAATATTGTAAGTTCTTGTGGTGTTGTGGACATAGATTATCTTGTTAATGCGAAGAGTCAGTTTATGTTTAAGGGAAGCCCAAACAATAACTGCTCAATTCTTTAGAGGTCATCCATTCATCCCGCGATGTTTCTTAGCAATTTTTCTAACAAAGTCAAAGTCAAATCATTTAGACTAATAAAAGGCACTTTTGCGCGTCATTTACAAGAGAAAATATAAATTTAATAATATTGAATCTAGTTGCCCATACCTAAAGGTATTTAAATAATTACATAACATCACTCCTGTAATCCACGAAGGGTTAGGCAGAGGTGTACACATTAGTACACCCACATTTCGCCAGTTATGTTTAAGTCCCATGCATCAGGGGGCGACCCAATTACCATCAACCGGGCACAAATCCAGACTCCGTGACTGCTTCTGAGAAATTCCTTATGTAAAAACTCAATAACACTTCGCCGGACCTGGGAATCGAACCCAAGACCTTTGCGACCACTAGACAAAAAAGGCAGTTAACTACCTTAAGTCAAGTCAGTAAATTACTTAATAAAGGTAATATCACCAATTCCAAGCATATTTTCGAGTACCGTAAAAAGGGGTGAATAGAAAGGCAGGGGTGAATCGGAACGAAACTTTAAAAGAGATTTTAATGTTATTGTAATATAGTTTGTTGGCAAAAAAGACTCTACTGTTCTTGCTGAATTATAATTAACAAATTGGTCTCCTTGTTGGCGACAAACTTTACTAGTTTAACGTTATAATTCCTTTTAAAGTTTCGTCTGGATTCACCCCTGCCTCTCTATTCACCCCGTTTTACCGTAAACATGTGCATAATAACATATATAGTAATAATAACAATATTACATAACAAGTCTATACGTAATAATTGAGCTATGCTTCTGAAGAAAGCGTGTCGGTCGGAAACGGTTCCCCTAGTAACCACAGTGTACAAATATTACTAGGTAGCGTGATAAGCAATTGTTTTTACTCTGTGTCAACTCACTTGGAACGAGATAAGCTTAACTTTCGCGTCAATGTATCGTTGAAGAAGAAAAAGTAAGTTGTGACTTTATTGTATGTTGAGGTAGGTCAAAGATAAACGAGAAATAAACGTAGATAGGCCTTAGTTCTGGTTATAGGATCTTATTCACAATTTCTCAATAATTAAATCTAATTAAGGGCTAATTTATCAATCGTCAGATAACGGGTAATAATTTGTTCCATGCATGGAAATTCGAATGGAAAGAATTAAAATGAATAGGCATTATACTCGTATCATGCACATCCAAAATTATACATTCATACATACATCGAAAAATGGAAGACATTTCCAGGGTTGGATCGTTTTCACATGACTAAATTCAAATAAAAGGGTGTAAATTGCTTTTCTCGATACCCTACCTCAAGATAAAGGATATTTCATATCTCCCATACCGATATTACAATGACTCATTTTGTCAAATATACCTTTGCTCTTATCTTGCTCCGAAAGCATAGTACCTTCATAATTTTAATACATTTTACATTCATAATATTCGCGCCTTGAATTCTCAAATGGTTAGGCAGAGGTGTACTCATTAGTACATCCACATTTCGTCAGTCATGTTTAAGTCCCATGTAATGGGGGGTGTTCAGACTCCCAAGCTGTTACTGAGAAATTCCTGAAGGAAGAAATAAAATCTCTATAATAATAATAATAGTTTATTTTCTCCACAATATCACACTTAATTGTTACTTTATTTCTACGGTGACATATAGGAGGTGCATTATATTGTGGGAGACTGGACTTGAGGCCTGTATTTCAGATCACCAAATATCGGTCATCAATAACACAGCCCGACCTGGGAATCGGACCCAAGACCTCATGCTCAGCAGTCTCGCTTTGCGACCGCTAGACCAACAAGGACGGCTTATACTATTAATTAAAAACGTTCAAATCTAGTAACAATCTTAACCTGAGACACGCAGTGCCAATCGTGGCCGTTAGAATACAATTAAAAAATATCGACTAATCCTTGTTTATATCCATTGCGGCTAATCCAGGACTCTCTCACACGATTACCCACAACATCTTCAATGTAAACGATCCAATATAATCATCCCCACATCTCTAATGACGCATTAAAGTCCTTGTAACGCTAATAGAAACATAATCCGATGGTGGTGCCACTAAACTGATCGTACTAAATTCAATTATGGCGGCGAAATTTTGCGTATTGTAGCGGATTTAGGGTTTCTGTTATACAACACGCTAAGTGTTTAATGTGTAGGTGGTAAGCCTAAGGTTGTGGGTATGTAAATGGATGTGTGGAATTAGGTGGAGGGAAGTTTTTAGATTAGAGGAGCTCGTGGCTAAGTAATAACAGCCGCACGGGTCGATCCGTCAGGTTAAGCAACGCTTGTCGGGGTTGGTCCGTGGATGGGTGACCATCTTTACACACCGAGACTCCTCCGTGCCTCGGAAAACACGTTAAGCCGTTGGTCCCGGCTGTCATACGTGGATCTTTGACAGTCGTTACGGGTCGTCAGAAGCCCGAAAGTCTGACAACCAGTCTTACCTAGGGGTATCATATTACCCAGTTACTGGGTTGTGGAGGTCAGATAGGCAGTCGCTCCATGTAAAATACTGGTATTCAGCTGCATCCGGTTAGACTGGAAGCCGACCTCAACGTAGTTGGGAAAAGGCTAGGCAGATGATGAAGTTTTTAGATTAGTGTTGTTACTTAACTTTAAGGGATAAGAACAGAGAAGTCCTTTTATTTTGTGGAACTCCACATCATCATCGCAGCAATACACAGTTCCACAGCAGATTCATGAGATTCGCCAATGGATGAATTCCATTAGCGAGCACTCTAATGCAGCTGGTAGCACTGGTGGTAAAAATCATCAAATGACTCCTTCCGCCCTGGGTGAGGCGATAGGGACTGTCACACTTTTACTGACTAAAAAACCACCCTGTTCCTTCTTTTGCCCTATATGTTCCGGGGCCACGGTATGCTGTTGAGACATCCTGCAACAGCCATCCTACCTTACGTTGACTACATTGCGGTTTCCACCCCAAAAACACTGAAAATTCAAATAAGGTCGAAAACCGTTATTAGAAATATTTTCTAAGTGATAAAGTTCAATGTTTTACATTCACTTTTAATGTAATGAATGGAACTGCTTCACTGTTTCATTAAAAACTGTTAAATAACCCAACAATTTGATGATAAATGTATCTTCCGTGGAACTTTGGTGACTGATCCATTGGTTGGTTTGTTTGGGCAAAACTAAGCACAGAATTAAATTAATACCATGCGAATAATATCACTTGTCCGTAAGTATTTGCGTCTGTATCCAACGACCACGTGTTTCCACATCTAAAGTTTAGTTCTGTGGTCAGATCGCCGTATCGCGTGACCTGAATGAACCTAGATAGTTATGTTGTATGTTAGTTTGCTACTGGTTTCGTGTTGTTAGCTACTAGCTATAGATAGACTAGCATTTGCCCGCGACTTCGTCCGCGCAAATGTCGGTTATCGCGGAGTCGAAGTCTAATAAAAAGTAGCCCATATCCTTCCTCGGGTCTTAAACTACATCAAAATCGATTCAGCGGTTTAAGCGTGAAGAGGGAACAGACAGACCGACACACTTTCGCATTTATAATATTAGTATGGATAGACATGCATAGGTATGACACAAATTCGCTTCCCGACGTCTGTCAATCTCTACGCTTAAATCTTTTATTATACGCTACGAATTTTAATGCGGTTTTTATTATCAATAGATAGGAAGATTTAAGAGGAAGGTTTATACGTTTATAAAATTACGGATCCGAATTTCGGACCTACACCGTTCTTATTGGTGAGGTTCTTCAGAAAGGTCAGGTGCGCAGTACTCGTAAACGGCGTGCTTGTATGACGAGATGTATGAACGTAGATGAGGCGAAAGGAGTATGTAAGGATGGTAGTAAATGGCGTTCTGTTTCTGCCTGCCCCCATGGGAAAAAGGCGTGAGTTTATGTATGTGTAAAATTACGGATCTATTATGTCCGTTAATTCTACTCATGTGTCTATTATAATACTCACGCGGTAAAATCTAGTTCAAATTAAAATTCGAATTCTTAAAATCACAACATTAGCTTACGTCACGCCAAACGGCCGGTCGCTTACCAACATAACAATATTAGTTTAGTTGCAACGTGCACAGCATGTTGGCAGCTTGCCAGCGACACAAACCCGGTTATCCGGCGATGGTGACACATGTCGAAATGTTACCGGCTGTTCGGAATTGAATCCGTGTTTTCGATGTTTGTTACAAGAATTTCGAGAAAATTTTAATTGTTCGCACGATTTATAAAGCTGGATCTGCGGTTTTGAGTGTGTGACAGATATTAAGTTGACCACACGTTAGCGTAGTGGCTGAGTCTTAAGGTGCTGCACAGCGTGTTGTGGGTTCGGTTTCCGCACGGATGAAATATCTGTTTCAATTTTTTTTTATACATAATGAAAAGACTGCTTGCGTAATTTAATTATTAACTGCTATTTCTACTTTCACTTTATATTAATTTATAATTATAAATTATTAATTAAAAAGGACAGTAGTAGTTTAGACAAAATTTAGTTTAAAAACAATACCACACCTACATTCTGCTTAAATATTCCGGCTGCTATCGCAAAACGTCACGTTTAAGAAACGATTAGGTACTTCAGTAATAAATCTAATTGTAATATGAGAATACGGCCATTGTACGCAATTTACGCTAAACGGAAGGCAAATATCAAGTTTCGCCGACGCAAAGTTATATTCTGTTTAAAGGTTTATGAATATTTACATTTTGCTGAAAGGTACATAATTGATTGAACTTTAGGGAATATTTTGATGACGACGAACATTTCATTTCGTTTTGTCCCCTGGATATACACTCTCTGCTCTCTCTCCTTGAGCCCTTCTTTTTCTCGCAAATTCTACTTTCTACCTTCACCTGTATGTATGTCCTGGAGTTTTTCTCCTACGCTCCCTCGTGGTGGGAACTAGAGTACAAAGGTCTCTTCTCATATATTATATTTATTACAAGACCAGATTTCCTCACGATGTTTTTTTTCACCGATGTCAGTTATGTTCCAAGCTAAATTTAGAAAGTACTTAAAAATTTTGTAAAAATATCAGTGTTAATCGTTAGCCAAAAAAACGTGTAGAAACGTTTATCAAAATCACTCAATAAATCATACCTTAAAAGGGCGACGTTTAATAAATTAAGGCAGGTCAGTTCCAGGCCATATTCATGACTCGTTGCAACCCAGATACGTCACAGCTGCCACACTAGAGAGCTGGACATGACCTTACCACAACGTCAAACAACTATTAATTGAAAGTCAGACCAACTCGTCCAGTCCTTAAGATGAATGCTTTAAGGTGGCTTACAAAAACTATTTTGAAAATTGTATTTATTTATTTATCATCACTTAGAACTATTATTACAGACACAGCCTAATGCAAAAGTGAAGCAAATCAACACGAAAACAAACTTATTATCTAAAACTATTATGAACATAATATAATGTTATCTTTGTGAATTCACTCAGCGTACAAAAATGTCCATCTTCTCTGCTGCAATGTTGCAAAGCGCTGGCCTCCGAATTACGATCTGCTGGTATTCATACCTTGTAAAAACACGTAACGCAAGCAAGCTAATGCTCGCGAGTCTGTGGGCGGTGAGCAATGGGTAGCTCACCGTCCGTTCGTTGATAACGACAGACCGTGTCGACGGCGCGTTCGTGTTCCACGCGCGCCTCAAAGAGATGTCAGCAAACAATTGAAGGGGCCACTAAGGGCCGATGCCTGCCGGGGCTGCGGGTTGCTCGAAAGAGATACCGCGCCCCCGGAACGCAAAGGGCACAAGAAGGAACATGGATGGGTTTTAGTCAGTAAAAGTCTGACACTCCCTCCCGCCCCGCCCAGGGCGGGGGAAGTCATTAGATGATTTCCCATCGGTAAAAAAAAAAAAAGCAAGCTAATGCTCCAGCGCAATTCATCATCCATACCCTCAATCTTAACGGGCAATAATCGTGCGCATAAAGCTGCTCAACAAACTTTACATAGAGAACACGAAACTTAATAATGAATTCTAGGACGCACGTCCATCAAACAAGTTGTTCTGTGGGTGTAACAAGACAGGCTAAAACGGGCCGTATCGGGCTGTGACATGGAGTAGATAGGGAATGGAATGCTAAGCGCGGATTGTAAACTTCACTCAGTCACTCACCGGAGACTTAGAATGATTCCATTGCTATGTCCGATGAAAGCATTCTGTGCTTTTTCTTTTCAGTATTTTTTATTTTATTTTTGGTGTACTAGCTTTTTTACACTGCACAGTTTGAAATAATAGTGTGTCAGTTACAGAAATCCGTTACCGCTGCTTGAATCACGTGTATTTCACTACCAATGACCAAACATAGATAAAATGAAAGATTTTAGTGATAGATCCTTGTCTTTCTTACTTTCTTGTTCATATGAAAAGCGTATTCAGCTACACAAATATTACTAGTTCTTGTATTTAGTAAAACGACACGGCAACGTCAGACGCAAAACTTGAAGACACGAAGTTAGCTCTCCATGTATTTCCTACTCCGTGTTCCAACCGTATCGGGAGCCATGTCGCAACAAGTCGCCTTTGTGTCATGATAGTTCGTTTTAATGATGGGAAACTGTTTATAGTACGTTTACAGTTAACTTAAAGAAAAAGTAAACAACGTTGTGAACTTATGACTGACACGAGATTGATTTATTGTACTTTTTTATAGTAGTACTTGACTTGTTTATTGTTTCCGCGCCAAAAGAGAGTAGGTGGAGGAAATTGATTTTGATTTAGAATCTACTTCGATGGCCTCGTTGCTTTTGTGGTGTCAAGAGGTTTTGGTTTGGATTCCCAGGTCGGGTCGTGCTATTAGCAGACAGTTGAAGCCATTAGTGGGACATTAGTGGATATGATTGCCCCCTATTATATGGATTTTACAGTCATATAAATGTTTACGACTATCGCAATAATTTTGGTTTAGTTTTCGATTCCTAGGTCGGGTAGTATTAATGGATTTTCGATTTGAAAATTATCAGTTGTAGTCTGGAGGTTTCAGTGGTAATATTTTTGCCCCCTATTACATACTATGCGCTCTCATATTATGTTTAGTAGCCAAATGTTTATTATTATGTATAGCAAAAATTTTGTCTGGAAATATTTTTGCTAGGTCAGGCAAATAAAGTTTATTTCTTTCAGTATCTCGAAGTTTTGTAAATAGACGTTGCTCTCGCCTTCAAGTTTGCTCTTATAGCACCCAAAAGGGCACGATATAGCCACTTCTTGCGCGAGAGTTTTATCTTTAAGTGGCCTCTCATGATACTCTTGACAATAGTAGATGAAGTGGCTTTCTTCTTGGCTAAAGACCATCCAGACTGTGGACCATTATTTTTGATCCTAATTACAAGATTTTGTAAGCATTCATATGATGGTATGTTGTGCATCCAAATATAATCTGTTTGTGCTGCAGAGGGTCTGGCTTTAAGTCAGATGCGACTATATATTTATGTACTTAATGCATGAAATAAATGCTGTTTTAAAATAAGAAAGAGCACTAAATAGTAAAATTAGATATAATTCAAATCAGTATTTTAGTCGTCGTTGATTAATATACAATCCGATAGCAAGAAATCCCGCGTCCAGGGGTTACTACAGAACTTTGTACTTGTCGATTCATTTTAATTTAGTGCAATGAGTTGAACTCGAAGTTCCTCACGATTGTTGACGTTGTCGAACGCCCGAAACATGTTAATATTATCAAAATTCGCTCCAACAAGTTCAAAATACTAAATCTTACATATAGGGAAATATGAAACATTACAATGACTTAAGATTCATGAGAATAATAAGTAATAATTAAAGCCGTATATTCACAGCACGTACAAACAATCGATAGAGCGACCTCCCCTGCGACAATCGTTGAACTTGCGGCGGACAAGTTCACTGTGAGTGAGTCATCCGCATTTGTAAGGCGTCGCATTCATAATACGACTGGCCGATGTGCTTGTCTTGAAATTAGTGTAATGAGTTTAAGATAAGGGCCGTCTAGATATAGCCTCGCCTGCGGGGTACAGGGGCGCCGGGGTAGGACGAGAACGGGGACCGGGAGAGATGAGGGCGGCGGGCGCTCGTAGCGTGATACACAAAAGGCGAAATGGGCACTGGACAGTTTTTAAGAGGTGTGGTTAACGGTGAACAGTGTCAGCAGATAGTTTTCGGTAAGTGGGTAGGCAGGTACTAAAATCTAGGGCATGTTTTTCTTTTCAAAGAAACTACTTAACAAACCGTATCGATAAGCATCGCTTTCTACGTAACAATTAAATTATGCCATACCGATAAGAAGTCACAAATAATTACATTTTGCCTTTGTTTCAATGTTTACATTCCACGCAACTCTCACTAAAATAATTGACAAACATAGTAGAAAAGTAAACTTGGTGAAACTTTACACAGATAAAAGTAGAAAGATAAGAGTAAAAATATGTGCCACGCCATTATGCACGAGGAAGTTCGTTATCTGTTCATGTAAAGACAATTACTTGCGTTGTAACTGGTTTGTCCTCGAACGCACGGTGCATGGGAATCTTTATTGCATTTGAACTGTGTGCAATGTTAGAACCACGTACATTATTAGCTTATGCTTTATTTTTATGTGACGTCATCTGTTTGAATGAAAACAATAGCATTCGGGATATCCTTTGTGTATTTTTTAATAAGTATGCAAACATCTTTATGTTTTATTGGACTTATACGTTGCAAAATAAAACTGTTAGTATTTAAAATTTCTACTGAAAAGATTGTGTTTCTTTTTTTAAATGATTAATTCGATTTTTTTGTAAATAGGTTAAAAATAACACAAAAAAGTTAATTCTTTTTTAAACTAGATGAGCTCGCTATTTCCTAGGCAACTGCTCTGAAAAGGAATACCGAAATTATTCATTATTTTATAACTAAAAACACACGTGTAACAATCTACACACAGCTAGCCGTGTGTTAGCATTACCAATACTGGCGACTGAAGACAATTAGCGTCATTTCGCAGAAAACTAGCAAAGAATTGCAGCTGAGATGATCCGCAGTCTGGCATTCCAGATAAATTGATCCGACATTGATACTTTAACAAGACACGTCATCTTTCATGATATCCACGTAATTTTTAAAATTCAATAATATTAATTGCGTTTTTTTTTTGTCGAGCAGAGTAGACAACATAATTTATGGTGAAAATGATGATGATTGTGATTATATACGATTACGCAATTAATGTATTTCTTGTCACATTATTGTTGTGTATTTTTCTCAGATAATCGTGACTACATAATTATTTTACCGAAAATAATACGAAAGTCGTTGCACTGTCGTGACGCCCGCGACGTGACGTAAGCTCAGCATGTTATTATAACAGAGATAAGTGAATGCAATTAGTGTAGTTTCTCGGAACAGACCATACTGAACGTACTGTATGCGCAGGAGTCGAATGATGATTCACTGGTATCTGTGGCTGGTATTTTTAGGTTGATAGTGTGTTGTTTGTTGTTATACGTTTATATTACTGTGTTTCTATTAGATATGATTTGTTTAATGTTTACAATAATATAAGCTTTTACAGAAAGTATTGATGACACTGCTTTGCTTGGACATCGAACTTAGGACCTCACGCTTTTCACTAACACTAGGCGACACCTAAATGTAACAGTTATAATATGTAACAGCCTATCATTGTTCCAGTGTAGGGCAAAGGCCTCTTCTCATAAAGAAAACGAAAATGGAAAATGTGATGCCTAAATATTATTACACTGTTGGATTTTAAATTCTCGTCTTTTAATATGCTTATATTCATAAAGAACTCTTCTTGGGATGACAGATGAGTAAAAATGAAAAAAAAAAACCGGAGAACCGGGTATAATTTCTGTAGGTACACTTCTGAAATGTTCTTTGACTTTTCATTAGACACCAAACATGATAAAATTCTTTGAATTTTATTTTTTATCACTTGTTATTATATGTTATATGACAAACTCTGTTGTTATAGTCATACAACCAGCTGCGGAACATCAGAACGAATAGTGCAGGAGATATGCGCACACAGATGAACATACATATAAAGACTGCAAAAACAATAACCCTCTGTAAGTCTGTAGTCGGTTAAAAAACCTACAAAACTCCGTATTAAACTTGACCTTAGTTATAACAAGCGTGTTATTTAAAATTCGAGAGCCTATCTAAGCGCACTGCCAATGTTCGCTCAACTGTGACATCTGCCAGCCGACCGTGAGAGAAAGCGTGCATTCGACGCGGTGCCACAGAGTAGCTGGTTGGCTAGCAGTGTCGTTGGTGCTCTGGGTCTTTTGGTGATGGTCCTGAGGCGATTTTGTTGGAATGTGGACCTGTTAAGCATGGGAATTAGGTGCCATCTTCAAAGGCATTAATGATAAGTCTACAATTTAATGAGCTAGAGATTATGGTGTAGGTAAAGTAGATTTTGGGTCGCAGTGGGTGGATGGGTCATTATTACTTTGCAAATAATATGCAATATTACAAATAATACATGTAATTCAAAGAATAACCTGGATTCTCTCATAAAACAAAACTTTTAAAGGTGGTTTCTATAAAAAAAAAAATATTCAACTTACACATATCTTCAAAATTTTTATCAAAAGACTGGCCAATTTGGTTTGGAAAAAGTAAAGATTCACCGCCCTCTTAAATTGTTGAAAACTTCCTATCAGGCTTCATTATGCTACAGATTCTCACACTACACATTGACAGTTTCTGAGATACCCTAGGCTGATAAAATTTTCGTTTTTCCTAAATATGTGGAAATTCGTGTTAAAGGTATTTTTTTTTATGTTATAATATTTCGGCTTCCCCCGAAGGGGAAGGGGCCGTGCGGAAGGTAAGCTATCATACTATATATTTCCATTTTTCATGTAGGTACTTTGAATGTTAGTTACTAATCTATATTCCTCACGCTCTAGGATGGTGCCGGTGACATTTGTACCGTCAAACTGTTGTTTTTCACTCTTGAACGTTACGGGGATTCAAAGTCATGATTGAATATTTTAACTGCACACTAGTATCATAGTCGTAAAATGCGGAATCAGTAATAAGTAAGTAAATAACAAGTAAATTAAATAATGTCAGTGACTTAATTATGCGAATCTGACATCCATAGATGAATTGCTGACATGTGTCACCCGCACCATCATAGAACGTATGGAATATAATAGTAAAAGACCTACGAGTCTATCTGTGCGTTCACGCTCCAACTTGCTAGGTAATGTGTAATTTTGCTTGGTAAGCTCTCGAGGCCTCCCAATGGGTACCCACGCGTTACAATATTCAAGGATAGCAAAAGATCGGGTAAAGGAGAAGCATTTTTTGTTTTTTTTTTTTGTTTTTGTTTTTGTGTGTTTGTTCAACGATTACTCCGCCAATTATGAATAGATTTGGATGATTCTTTTTTTGTTTGAAAGAGTATAGTCCTGAATAGGTCCCATAGGAATATTGTCATGATCTGATGATGAACTTTGGAGATATGGAACGGAACTCCTTGTAAAATCACAGCAGAACCGCCGTAACAAGAAAAATAGCTTTGTTTATACGTGTAGTCGATGACTGACTGAAGGAAGTGGGGAGGGGGTACGTCAACCCCCCTCCTACCAATTACCAAAATTTAATATATCGTGTGTGGTATTGTTTGAAAGGGCTTTATGTAAGGATTTCAAACATTAACACACAAGCACTAAAAAGTGAAAAATAAAAAGCTTTTCTACAAAAAAATATTACCGCCTTCAAAAATCACAAAATAAAAAATAACTTTAGCTTGGAAGTCGGTGGCAATACCTACATAACAAGAAACAAAACCAAAGCCGCCGACTTCCAAGCTAAAGTTATTTTTTATTTTGTGATTTTTGAAGGCGGTAATATTTTTTTGTAGAAAAGCTTTTTTTAAACTACGAAATTGGAAGGCCTCGTTGGTCTAGTGATCGCAATGCGCGACTGCCGACCATGAGGTCATGGTGCGTTCATCAGGTCGGGCAAAGTGTTATTGGGTTTTTCCGTAAGGAGTTTCTTAGTAGCAGCATCGGTGTCTGGATTTGTGCCCGGTTGATGGCAATAGACTCGCCCGCATGGGACTTAAACGTTACTGGCGAATTGTGGGTGTACTAACGGGTACACCTCTGCCTAACCCTTTGGGGATTACAGGCGTGATGTTTTGAATCTAGCTATCTAAAGAACTTCTAAAATGAAAGTCCCAGCCCATCTAAATTCATGGCCACTCCATCTGGCAATATTCACGGTAGACGACGCGTGAATCTGAACGATATTATGCGATACATTGCCACAATGAACGTGTTTTACATAACCTTGTTTTCAGTGGAGTTATCAAGGTTTTTGGGTTATTTCCTTGAGAAGAAGGATTTTCCACATGAAAGATGAAACCATAGTCGTGCATAGATTTGCAATAAGCTCACGTTCCAATACAAATGTTAAAATAGTGCGTATTAGTAGTTTGGAAACTACTACTACACACTACTTTTCCATTTATTTTTTTTAAGACTAATAAGACTATCTCTAGAGGTAAAGTAGCTTCCGATTCTTTTTACGAATTTTCTGAATCAGTTCAATAGTTCCGGAGTTCAAACAAAAAAGACTAATAAACTCTTCAACTTTATAATTCTAGTGCAGATTATGTATAATACCCATTCTTCTCCATACGATACTACCTTTTGAAACCACAGAATTCATTTTTATTACAAGCTTTTATTTACTTGCACTTACCCCGATTGCTGAGTGTGTCATCAAATCTTGCAAGTTCAATTTATTTTCATTCAAAAAGTCTAATTGTAATAAATGATTTGTCTTTTGAGATATTTGCAGACTTTAATTTTAATATCAGAACTGTAGATAAAGCCTTACATTTTAATCTTCATATCATCTGTCAAACCTTTTTCCCAACTATTTGGGCTTCCAGTCTAACCGGATGCAGCTGAATACCAGTATTTTACATGGAGCGACTGCCTATCTGACCTCCACAACCCAGTATCTGGGTAATACGATAACCCCTAGGTTAAACGGGTTGTCAGACTTACAAGCTTCTGACGGCTCGTAACGAATGTCAAAGATCCACGTATGACAGCCGGGACCAACAGCCTTACGTGCTTTCAAGGAAAGTTGATATCAGTAATGTCTAAGATAAACTTTAGAAAGTACATATGAATTGAAAAAGTCACATTGGTACTTGCCCGGATTCGAACCCAAAACCTCAAGCATGAGAGGCGGGCGCCTCAACTGCTAGGCCATTCATAATGCTATAAAATCAAAATCAAAAAAAATCCATTTACGGCTAACAACTCAGCGACTACACGCTTCATCTCAATTTCCAATAATTCCAATCAAATAACAATTACTAATGAGTAACAAAAGACACATGTCATATCTTTCTCACAACAATAACCATAAATAGTCAGTAGATAAGTAATAAGCTATTACAAAATGACAAAAGATGATATGCGATAAAAACCTGCACATGATGTCGTTACCAGCACTCGTCACGGAGTTTGGGCGAAATAATTGCCACAGACGGAGTGATGACCAGGAGAAACTAGAGATAAATGTGAATTTTTATTCTTTTATGATCTTTATGAAGAATAGAACTCTTTACTATCGTCTGTGTTTGCTGAGAGATATATCCAGCAATGATATTCTGTAAATAAACTCGCTGCGGTTAATTTAGGTAAAATTAAGATTTGCATTTAGGGGGCCTACCACCAAAACAAAACACATAACATAACATCACGCCTGTAATCCCCGAAAGGTTAGGTAGAGGTGTACCCTACCTAACCCTTCTAATTTCCTGGTGAACAATACAATAACACTTTGCCCAGCCTGGGAATCAAACCCAAAACCAAGAACAGCTCAGCAGTCGCGCTTTGCGACTACTACACCAACGAGGCAGTCTATAGTCAGTGAATAGGTTACTTATAGATAAATATGCATAATCATTAACTGCAGCTTCGCTTAACAATAGGTGTGATATTACTCGAACGACAATTTATTAATTCAATAATACATACATAACATCACGCCTGTAATCCCCGAAGGGCTAGGCAGAGGTGTACCCGATAGTACACCTACATTTCGCCATAAATGAAAAAAAACTGGCGAAATGTGGGTGTAATTCAATAATGAAAAAATATATTCCTGTTCGTATAAAATCCTCAGTTTTAGATGTCTAAAATGACAGCTTACTTTAAGCTCGTCATCTGCATATTCATTTCTCAACTACGTCGGGGTTGGCTTTCAGTCTAACCAGATGCAGCAGATAGCAGTATTTTACATGAAGCGACTGTCTATCTGACCGCCACAACCCGGTTATTGGTAAAACCGGTAGGCAATATCCCAAAAGTCTGACACTTTCGGACTTCCGGCTACCATTAGCGACTATCAAAGATCTAAGAATTCGAGCTCACATTTTAAATAAGCAAAGCAGCTACTACTGAACTGATTTTTGAAATCAGCACCATTAGGATCAACCATTTTTGAAGGGAGACGAATGATCCGACACCCTTATGTTATATTATACACCCAGCAAAACTGTACACAGCAATTCTGCTTGACAACTGCAGTAGCTATTACCGTGACAGTTTCTGGATGAATCGTTTCACAAGAAGCTCCAGTAATCAACAGTTTTACTAATAAGAACTTTATCGTAATTTGTCACGCTAGTATAATATTGTCGGCGTCATTCGTCACGGCGTGCAGTCCTAGTAATGAGGCGGCGGCGGCGGTGTGATGACCGAGTGAAAACGGGCTCGTATTAACAGGCAGTGCGACGACTTCTATAACCACTTGTTATTGAATGTTTTATAACATAACATCACGCCTGTAATTCCCGAAGGGTTAGGCAGAGGTGTACCCATTAGTACACCCACATTTCGCCAGTTATGTTTTTAGTCCCATGTAATAGGGGGCGAGCCTATTGCTATCAACCGGGCACAAATCCAGACTCCGATGCTGCTACTGAGAAATTCCTGATGGAAAAACCCAATAACTCGATCTTTGCCTGATCTGAGAATCGAACCCAAGACCTCATGCACAGCAATCGCGCTTGCGACCACTAGACCAACGAGGCAGCAACCCAAACCTCAATAAAAATCTAAAAATCAACTTCCAATCTTCTACCTAAATGAAAATCAATTGTCGCAAGTCTGTAAATATTGTACTTATTACTTTAATAAATAAATTGTTTTTATTGCTGCATGTATGAAAGATCATCACTTGGGAACGGCTGGCCAGTTGGCTGGCTGTTATTTTTTTATGTATTAGTCATAGTAATTGTCAGTTCTCTTAAAAATATGTTAAAATAAAGAATACAGACAAATCATTGCTTGTATTTAAGATTTTTTTTGGAAATTTATATACGGAAAATTTCATGGTATTTTTGTATAAAAATCTCAATAAAAAGCCGTGCGATACCGGGGCGGGTCGCTAGTTAACAATAAATAATATTTTACTGTTGAAAGGTTCAAAATAACACTTTTAGACATCAATTAATTTGGCAAGGCATTGTAAAATTGTTTGCGTATTATAATTAAGCCTTCTTCATCGTCAGCATAAATAAACATCATTATGTTGAGGATCTTCAGTCTGGAGCCCTCCTCACCACCAATTCTTTGGGTCCTATTACCCCGGGTGCGGGCAGAGTAAGAAGTACATTCATGTACAGTCAACCAAAGAGATAGGTATCCAGGGTCCAGTAGTTTCACTTTCCCCATCAAGAAACAAATATAGCAAAGCTTCCAACATAAATTCTGATATGAATGATCATGGGGTAGAATCCACCATGATTTTATACTAGTAGAATCTGCCCCATCAAATCAAATTAGTGGGGCAGATTCCACTGCAAAATTGGACGCAGTCTACTTTGCTACAGCAGGGTGGCGGCTTGATAGGGCAAAGTGGAACTACTCTCCAGGGTCGTCAGATATAGAACGAAGTTTTCTTAGAAATCGATTGGTGTCTTCAATTGAAACTATACTTAATTAATGAACTGTTTAATGTCTACTTTTTAAGGATACATACATTTTGTCTAATTATGCGAATATAAATTGGACCTACTGACGCAAAACGGAATCAATACACACAATGAAAGTGTAGAGGAAAAGCCGTTTTTCACAAAATTGTGCAGTCGATTTTTCTTTCGTGTAAATAAGGTACATTATGAAAAAAATACAACATAATACATACTGTGTATCGACCAAACAATAGTAGCTAATATTGCCTCATCGCTCTTGGAAAGCTATAAAAGCTCAACAAATATAAAACTGAGCTTGCAGACTTTATTATGAAGCCCCGCAAATATAAGTTCCTAGAAATTCCTACCTCGGCTTAGGAATTCCTATTACCGGACGTTTCAGGCGCCTGTCCGGGAATTTCTTTTTTATTCCCATTTTAATGACGCTCAATATCGTTTGTCAGTCTGGAGATGGCAATTCATTTATTGATTTCCGTTTAGTTTATATTAGTAACTTACTTTTATGAATCCATCATTTATTGAGAATGATTGGATGTTGTTTTGCCAAAACGGATCAACAAAATAACAGATTTCAGGAGTATCTAAGGATCGTAGCAGGTGGCGTCTACGGTTTCTGCCTACCCCCATGGGGAAAAGGTGTGAGTTTATGTATGTATGTATGTAATTTTAAGTCCATTAAACAAAAGTTAGCATTGAACTACTATTGTAAAAAGACAAATTGGGCATATTGAATTAGTTTGACTTACCATTGTACAATATTTAACACTAGATACATAAAAAACACGCTACTTAATCGGTTTAGTATAGAATATTAGTATAGATTATTTATGTATTCAAAACAATGAATCAATACAAAAAAATAGCAATAACAGACATAGAAACTACATATCTAATTCAAACGATAATTTAAACCCAGTAGCAGCTGCAATACACAAAGTTCATCTAAACAATAAATATCAAATACATTTCCAATACTGTTCTGACTCATGCTGCAGATGTTCATATAACTCCAGTTGAAACAGACAGACAAACAGATCCTTTATAAATAAACATTGATCGCTAACTTAGTGTTGGAGATAACGTAGTAATGCAGGCAGATACGAATGATGGACTAGGCTATAAACTAAATGCTTTGGAATGTATACGTGGTACTGACTTGAATGATGCATGTTTTCAAGTGTTTTTGGATTAAGTCGATTTGAAACTCGGAATAGTATTTTATTACCGAGATCAAGAAAGCTTTAAGTGTATCACTCTGAAGGGGTATATAACATGTTACATGGCAAGCTTAAAACGTTGCACTCTGACGCCTAAACATAGATCAGTCTCATCCAAAGACAGAGAGACAAGACAGAAGCTGAAAGTTAAATATTCGTTCCATCATGGCATCATGCGTTTTTTGACAAAAACAGTCATAAAAGTCATTTTCCAGCAAACATTTTTGTTGAATGCTCATGAAATTAATTTCCGAAGACATTCGACCCTAATCTCTTCAAAGTTAGAGCGAACAGGCTTCTGTATAAATTCACTCCATCGTAGACTTTGTCTGTCACCTCTGGCCTAGACTGGAGTCAAGAGCAAATCCATCTGGTATTAAAAAAAGAATAGTATCATTCTTACTTGAGAAGCTAGTATCTAATTACGTGGCAAGGAATTTACAAAAAAGCATCTAGCATAACAATATGAAAACCATTCAATCGGAAAACACACATTGTCTCATATCGCTTCAAAACTTCCCAACTAAATCACTCAGCAAAGTCAAAGAACACCGTAGCACAAAATCCTATCTAAGTTTTAGCCGCGTCATCCTTCAAAAACTGCACTTTCCAACGTAATCCAATCTATAATACATTACCCGTTCAAACAGACCTCGTACTTGAACAGTTGATGTAAAGTCAGCATTGTATAAAGCATACATCGTTACGTTCGATGGCTGTGGACTTAGTAAGGGGGTTTCTATCTATTTGTGGCATGCTTAGGAATGCGTGCAGTAGATTCTATACTTAGGAGAGGAAATACGATGTTTAGAAACATTGACAGTTCGCAACGTGCTGGGGAAAGTAGTGTTGTGTGATTATAGGCTGGCTTCCTGCCACCTGGGACCTGTTCATGTTATTTGCAGATTATGTGTATTTCTGCGTCAGAACTTCCCCTTTGAAACTGCACGAATGATTATACTTAGTACTTTGTTTCAAGGAAACAGTTCCGATAATTACATCTATTATATACTAATACTAACTTCGGCCCGCGTCTTCATCTGCGTAGTTGATTGAGTAGATTTCTCCATACTTAAAATTTGGACCCCCGTTACATCCCCTCCCCATAGCTTAGGGGAAGAATTTTAGGAAATCCATTCTTAGCGGGCCCCAAGTAATTGGCAGCGAGCCTATTGCCATCAACTGGGCACAAACTCAGACTTCGAGGCCGCTACTGAGAAATTCCTGATTGAAAATCCCAATAACACTGCTCAACCTGAGGATCGCACCCAAGACCACATGCTCAGCAGTCGCGCTTTGCATCTACTAGACCAACGACGCAAGCAGATGAATAAATAAATAACAATTGATGTCTTATTTACGACTACACAAGATTTAAGGGAAACTGTAAATTGTCCTAAAGTTACACATTAAATTGAAATAACAGGAGTGGTTACAGACGATAAATTGTAGAAAATGTCACAAGAAAGGAAACTCGAGACATTAGAGAAAAACATAACAGTCTGAACATAACGTTAGGTCTTACTACTCGATAAATTGTGGGAAACGAAACAAGCAAAACAATCTTCTAATATATGAAGCATAAAGATCTATTTTGTATTACACCCGCCTATTATTACAGGGAAGAATTATGGATAATACCAGCTTATTGTTACAGGGCGAAGGCCTCTTCTCATGCAGAGAAGTAAAGAGCATTGGCTCAAGGCGGACTGGTGATTACAGTTTGACTCTGTCCACAAGATTTTCTTTACAGATCCCAATTTTTTTATATAAAATAATAGAGTACTTGCCAGATTTCGAACCGACAACCTCATGTCAGAAATACGCCGAGTAGACGGACGATAACCAAGGACAATCAAAATCTAGAATGAAATAAACAAAATTTTAAATCTGACGGGAGGGTATATATATAAAAGCAAGTTTAACGCCTATGAACAAGCCAAGAAAGTAAAGATGACAAGGCAAAGAAATATCAAACTCAATGAAAATGTAGGCTATCCTAACGAGAATCCTAAAATCCGTATTCATAACTGTTTATTTAAATAAAACAATAATAAAATATTCCTGGTGCTGGAAAATCCGGAAATTAGATACATTTAGCCCAAAATACTGCCGTAAATCTAAACGAAACACTAGGTTTTATCATTTAGTACTAAATGGAATTTCCGAAAGCCGACATGGAATTAAAAATATTAGGCCGAGTGGTTTTCTGTGAAAATTAAAATACTTTTTCTTAAGCTCTAAGTATTCGCATTTTTGTTGTTTTTTGTTTCCTGTTTCATTTTCTTAGGGGTTGAAATTTGGAATATGCTTTCTTATCGGATGCCATACAAAGAACATACCCTCCAAGTTTTAGGTCTTTACGATAAGCGGTTTAGGCTGTGCGTTGATCCGTCAATCAGTCAGTCATTTAGGACACAGCATTATACTATAATAGACTTTACAAAAATGTATGAAGGATGATGAAGTCGCCGATAGTGAGTTTGAATCCTTTACTAAAGTGTCGCTTCATCTCAAATCTGAGGTCTTCTACGTCTTCTAAACCGTAAGATATGTTCTAAAATTGATGTTTGAAGACCTGGCGTGTAATATATTCATATTCGGTTGGCATCCCAATACGGAAATTGAATCGGCGGGGATCGTCGCCATTTCCCGAATATCTGCCTCTAGAGTCTAGCGAATTGATTGGATTGGTTCGCTCGCTGCGAGGTAAGCAGATATCTAGGATGTAGATCAAGGTGTATCTTGAAAGTGGATTTATTTTTGATGTTACATTATGTGATACATGTAAAGACATTGTTACGTCTGGTATTTTTGTGTAGGTACTCAGTCTTTGAAGTTACTTCTTCTCATTTATTTTATCCACGAGTATTACTATCTATCTATATCACAGACTAGTATTTTTGTTTTCATGGAACTTTCAAAACGCGTGTTGACTGGCAGAAGTCGTTATGTAAGAAAAATGCGTTATGACCCCTCCAGGCGACCTTCCCTTTCTTTCTGTTTTTATCTATTTCTTTCTTTTATAAAACGGTGTTAGGAACTTCAATCCTGACGGTGGTCGCACATTGTTTTTTTTGAGTTTAATAAAAAATACTAGATCCATTAACGAGTATTGTCTAGGACTTGAATTAATTTAGCATTCATATTATTTGAGCTATACTATGGGTGGAAGAATAACAGTAAGAATTTTATAACAATTAAAGAATAATTTCAATTTACAAAACTGGTTCGGCATTAAAATAACTTCAGAAGAATAATAAAAATGACACAGCCAAACACTTTTCCCGAACTCGTTCGCCATTTTAAAATACATTGAATTATTTCTTCGTCCTCATTTCTCTGGTACCGTACTGACGCAGAGTTAATGCGGACAATTATTTGGGATCGTGATGGAATTAGAGCTGATTTGCATGGAGAATTGTGGGTAATGATGATCGTTGGGAAAACCTGAACCGATTGCTATGAAACTCATTATTATTTGACGAGGATTGATTTTGAGGACAGAATTTTGGGGTATATGTACCTATAAGAAAGCACATAGTATGACAACATGCCTATAATCCCCGAAGGGTTAGGCAGAGGTGTTCCCATTAGTACACTCACATTTTGCCAGTTATGTTTAATTCCATTGAATAGGAGGCAGTTGCCATCAACCGGGCACAAATACATGCTACTACTGAGAAATTCCTGATGTAAAAACCCAATAACGCTTTGCCTGCCGTCCATTAGACAAACGAGGTACCACTTTATCTAAGAGTTATGATTTTTTCTTTTCTGTTTTTAGTAGTTTTTGCGATGTAGGATGGCTGTCTTGGAATTAATATAGTACTTCTGTGCTAGGAGTGTCCCACATTCGTATAACTTCTGCTATACATACTCCTGCATTCATTTAGCACTCCCAAATATAATAATCTCAAAATCAATTAGTACTGATACCTTGTTCCAATTCTCAGGCAAGTTCCCAAAATTACAAAAACTCATAATAGTGATGTCGCAATCTATTGTGGGATATAATTGTAACGTCGTGACCTCAGAGCACTTGGAGGCATGCTCGCTCACGACTGGCTAAGGTCACTTTCACAATTGTGATGAGTTACTTTAAAAACTTAAGTAGGTACTTAAATAAATAAGAAAATAAAGAAGTTTATCGTGTGAGCAGTAAGGTCTTACGACCCCACACACCCTAGTGTCAGAGTTTCTAAACCTAGTAAAAAAGCTTCATGGGAACTTGGTTTGCAAGGTTAATTACGGAATTCCTGTTTCTTATCATACAATCTTTTTAAAAGATAAGACAAATTAACTCGTTCCCAGATCCCATGTCTTGTACGAGTATTTATTTAATCCCATGTAATAGGGGGCGAGCCTATTGCCATCAACAGGGCACAAATCCAGACTCCGAGGCTGCTACTGAGAAATTCCTGATGGAAAAACCCAATAACACTGCCCGACCTAGGAATCGAAGACCTCATGCTTAAGGGTCGCAATTTGCGACCATTAGACCAATGAGGTCACATAATTGGTGAAATGTGGGTGTACTAATGGGTACGCGTCTGTCTAACTCTTCGAGGATTACAAGCGTGCTGTTATGTTTGAACAAGCCCGAAAACTTCTTCATCTATTCTAGCACAAAGACACAAAAACAAAAGAAGACAGTAATTCCAACATTAATTCGCCACTTATTGCGAACCACATGATGCATTATTAAACCATAACCATCTGGGAAAGCGGTGGTTTTTCCATTTGTGTCTGTTCTGTAAATCATATCTCCTGGGAACGGATCCGGGTCTTATTTTGTGAGGAAACCGTCTTGCAGCCTCCAGAGATGTTGCGATGCGGATAGCGTTGTTATTGCCCTTTTGCTAAACCAAGTGGAATTGTGTGAGAAGATATGAGTAGAGACTTCTTCGTACAGGAGACGTCGTTTGGTATGATGGAGAGGACCTTTAGTGTATTATTGGTAGCTATCATCTTTTTACAACTTCTGAAATAGTATTTAACGTAAACACAAAATGTACTCGTATAACAAATATTATAAAAGCGAAAGGTCACTCACTCACTCACTCACTTGCTCATCACGAAATATCGAAAACCGCTTGACATACATATAAAGGTGACATTTGGTAGGAAGGTAGTTTTTTAGTAAGAAAGGATTTTCTAATATTTACCCCTTGAGGGGTAAGAGTATGAGTCAGTAGTCCGAAATTTACGACGATAGCGACGCCTTGTATAATAATAAAATAACAAAGTATGTGCAATTATTGAAAAAAGAAAGAAAGCATCAAAAATATCCAATTCGAGTGATAGTCCCAGAAATAAAATCTTTAGCTTTTATTATATTAAAGTATAGATTTCCACCATTATGACGCCTGTTAACATACTTTTGTGACGTTTAGGTAAGCTTATCTTTTACATATATTTTTTGTGAAATTGTTATAAAACAATGCTGCTTCTATATATTCTTCAGGCCAAGCAAAGAATATCAAATATCGAACGTGAGAATTTCTATTTTTGAATCAGTCATAAAGGAGCGCATCGGATCCCGCGTTCCAAACTCCGGACCATTGCACATCCCTAGTGGAACGTGTTATTTTTATCGCGATCTTTGCTCGAGAAATATGAAACTTGGACAGTTCTATTTTGAAACATGATAGATATGCTCTCGCGTTGATTTTCACGAGAATTTTATGTTTTTAAGTGCTAGCGTCTTCGAACGCAAGGTTTTTTCACCTGTGTTAATTAGATACCGTATTTGGTTACTGCTCCTCTGCTATGGGTCTTAGCGTGATCTTGTACCCAATAGCCTATACTACTCCTCAATAATCAGGCTATCATATTTAGAAAAAAAAATCCAATCCGACTTACGGTTTCAGAGATTAGCGCGTTTAAACAAACGAAAATAACTTATCAGCTTTATTATCTTACGCGTCACGTTGTTTGTCCGGGATGGACTCTTAAACTACTCAACCATTTTTTTATGAAATATGGCTTACTGTGTGTAATTTTGTCAAACTTAAAAGAAATTTTTTATCTCGATTATTGACCTCAATATCTTTACTTACTTCAAGCCACTGTAACGCGTGGCCGAGTCAACTAGTATTAGTATAGAGAAAAATCCCTTAAAAACATAACAAATACAAATGTAGTACACTTTCTACCACTCATCATCAGCTAAACACGTCCAATTAAAAGTGAATTATCCCCACAAGCAACCGCGAACAGTAATCATCCGGAAACACCGCAAAACCTTGAACTTAAAGCAAGACAACTTTATGGCAACGTAACAACTTTATTCCAACTCCTTATTCAAGCAACAATCTACCTTATACCATTGCATTACGAGTCATTACAACTGTAAATACAAGACAACTTTTATAATAGATCGACAAAGTAACAAAAGCGTTTCGATCAAGATAAAATATGACTTATGGGCATAGAGATATGAGTGATGGTATCTGCGTTGGTATTGTGGTAAATAGTTCAATGGCTTGGGTAAAAAAGTAGTATAGTATGCCGTATCGTGGGTTCCGTCACGCAACTTATTGCGACTTGTATTGTTTCGATATGTTTATTTTTTTTAGTTATTTATTGTTAACGATTTAGTTCTACTTCTAGTTTAGTTTTTGTGCGTGGATCTATTTGTGTTAGTTTTAGTTAGAAATTCTTGGAAGATAAGTTATGGTTATTTGTATTTTTTTGAGATTATCCTTAGCTTTTACCTTGAAAAGCGTCATTTTTATTTAATTTTGCCAAGTTGAACCAACCCGCACCAATTTTTTTGTCATTTTGCGTAGTAATTGAATGATTTCTGATATTTAAATCTGATTATTTTTTGTGAAAGTTGCGAGAAACCGCTTCATGCATGCATTGTGGCGATCTTTAGGGGAGGCCTATGTCTAGCAGTGGACGTTGTCGGGTAAAATGATGAATTTAAATCTATTCTTTTTTGTTGAGGATGAGTGAAAGTCGATTAACAAAAGCTAATTATGGCAGAGGTGAGTGCAACCCGTGGTGGCAACGCAGGGAAGAGTCGCCCTAGGAAGACCTACACTGGTTATTGGTGAGGTTCTTCTGAAAGCTTAGGTGCGCAGTACTCGTAACCGGCGTGCTTGTATGACGAGATGTATGAACGTAGATGAGGCGAAAGGAGTTTGTTGGTTTCTGCCTACCCCCATTGGAAAAAAGGCGTGAGTTTATGTATGTCTGTCTAAGTATGACGTTATTAATTAATTTATTGAGAAAATTTGGGTTGACTCGTTTCGGTAGAAACATAACATAACGTCACGCCTGTAATCCCCGAAGGGTTAAGCAGAGGTGTACTCATTAGTACACCCACATTTCGCCAGTTATGTATTTAGTCCCATGTAATAGGGGGCGAGCCTATTGCCATCAACCGGGCACAAATCCAGACTCCGAGGCTGCTACGGAGAAATTCCTGATGGAAAAACCCAATAACACTTTGCCCGACCTGGGAATCGAATCCAAGACCTCATGCACAGCAGTCGCGCTTGCGACCACTAGACCAACGAGGCAGTTCGGTAGAAATTAAGCTCAATTATAAAAAATGATATCCAAATCTGTCCATATTTGAACACCTGAGTATTTACACAAAAATCCTTCATACTAATTTAGAACTTCCACCTTTTTGAAGTCAGTTAAAAACAATGTAGCTACTATGAGGGTTTTAGAATATATTAAAAATTCAAGCAGCAATTATGGCGGTATCCAATTATTTACAAGGTAAGGCTTGGGGCACACTTGACTCTTTAGAAGGACCACTCGTGTGGTGAAGTACTGCTTTATATTGTTCTTTGTTTTGGATGGTTACCGTTATTGATGAGATGAGTTCCACTTCTCAATGGTCTAAACTTCTAAAGAATTGTATTTCTTTTTCTGTATAAATATTTTGTCTCCTAGAAACAAAGCGCGACTGCTGAGCATGAGGTTTTGGGTTCGATTCCCAGGACGGACAAAGTGTTACTTGGGTTTTTCCATCAGGAGTTTCTCAGTATCAGCATCGGAGTCTGGATTAGTGCCTGGTTGATAGCAATAGGCTAGCCCCCTATCACATGCAACTTAAAACATAATTGGCGAAATGTGGGTGTACTAATGGGTACACCTCTGCCTAACCCTTTGGGGATTACAGGCGTGATGTTATGAATGTGATTCATTATTCATTAACAATAACCTTAGGCACTATAAGTACACAAAACTTTACCCAAACAACGCACGTGGTACCAAATAATTTCCACCAATTTTCGTAAATAACTTACATAACGCTAATTGCCTCCTTTTTTCAGGTCTTGTCGGGGCGGCCGGTTACCATGGCAACGGCTACTGAAACAAACCCCTGAAACCAACGGGTGAGTTCACGACCTAACCTAGATAATAAAGGTAGGGGTGAAGGTGAGAATCAAGCGGAAGTGGCGCTGGAAGGTTGAAAGTTGAAATGGAGAAGTTTTAATCGACTAGTGATAAAGCGCTTTATGGTACTAACATAACTACCTACCTGATTTAATTGAATGAAATAATTACGTAATCTATAATATCTTATATGAAAAGGTAAAAAAGCTTTTTTACAAAAAAAAGATCACCGCCTTCAAAAACCACAAAATAAAAAATAACTTTAGCTTGGAAGTCGGCGGCTTTGGTTTTGTTTCTTGTTATGTAGGTATTGCCACCGACTTCCAAGCTAAAGTTATTTTTTATTTTGTGGTTTTTGAAGGCGGTGATCTTTTTTTTGTAAAAAAGCTTTTTATTTTTCACTTTTTAGTGCTTGTGTGTTAATGTTTGAAATCCTTACACAAAGCCCTTTCAAACAATACCTCACGCGATATATTTAATTTTGGAAAGTGGTAGGAGGGGGGTTGACGTACCCCGTCCCCACTTCCTTTAGTCAGACATCGACTACAAGTATAAACATAGCAATATTTCTTGTTACGGCGGTTCTGCTGTGATTTTATAAGGAGTTCCGTTCCATATCTCCAAAGTTCATCATCAGATCATGACAATATTCCTATGGGACCTATTCGGGACTATACTCTTTCAAACAAAAAAAGAATCATCCAAATCGATTCATAATTGGCGGAGTAATCGTAGAACAAATATACAAAAAAAAAAAAAAAAAAAAAACATACGCGTCGAATTGAGAACCTCCTCCTTTTTGAAGTCGGTTGAAAAGCTGAAACGTTTTGTTGATTTGTTTATTATTGCGCTAATCTCTGGAATTACTAAGGCTGATCAGATTTTTTAAAAATATATAGTGGATTTATATGTAGATAAATAGTAAAGGTTACAACCAACTAAAGGCGAATAAAACCATGGGATACTAGTGAGAGAGTACCTAATATTCTGCCGACATATAAGTTAGCCATTACTATCAAGCAAAAACCGTTCAGTGTACATCCAAAACGTATGCTTAGAATAGATTTCAAATTAAATATCCAAAATCATTACAATTATTTCGATAGTGACCAATTATTTAGATAAATGGAAATGTTGACGTAAATTGATTTGTTTTAGGAACAGCTAACAAAACATTTACCAGAAAAGCAGTAACTTATCTCAATTGACTTTTAGAATCAGTGTGGGATGTTTAATTATCTAATGGAATCAAAACACATTCTGCTTTATCTTGAGCTCCCACACGCGTCAAAGTAATTGCAAAACTGCATCTTAATGCACTTTGAAATTATTTCTCATGAGACACAAGGATTTGAGAAATATTTGCCTAATTTGTTTCAATTGAAATAAATAAGTTGACTTTGCCACCTAAAAGAGAATAGTCTTTGCCTATGAATAGCGAAACAGTTAAATTAGGTTTAATTCTGCTTAAAGGTACCAACTCACGGCAATTTCTTTTTCATAATGAAATGATGTTTTATTTTTAATCAATTGTACCTATGTATGTTGACCTGTTTCTGCTAGATAGTAATGTAACACATTTGCAATATTTAATCAGCTTGACGAGATCATCATCTGCCTAGCCTTTTCCTAACTATGTTGGGGTCGGCTTCCAGTCTAATCGAATGCAGCTGAATACCAGTATTTTACACGGAGCGACTGCCTATCTGACCTCCACAACCCAGTAACTGACTAACTGTAAACGATACCTTGCGATACGACTACTGTGAAAGATCCACGTGTGACAGCCGAGACCAACGGCTTAACGTGTTTCTCGAGGCTCGGAGGAGACTCGGTGTGTAAAAATGGTCACCCATCCACGAACCAACCGCGGCAAGCGTAGCTTAATCTGATGGATCGATCCGTGTGGTTAAGACTTGAGCCACGAACACCTGACACGTGTAGACCATAGAACCGTAAATCTGTGCTGAAATGACATTTCATTCGGTTCAATCAATAGTTGCTAGGTCCAAAATATCCATTTCTGCCCTCAAATTACGCTAGGTTCCGTACATCAAGCCTTCCTTAATATATTCTCAAGCAATTTTATTCAGAGATCATTAATTCAAGAGATTTCTAGAGCGAGTGAAACCGAATAATTCTATAGACGATTTAAAATTCAAAATGTCGGCTGTCAATTTAAGAGATTAAGCAAATTGAAACATTTATGTTGAGTTAAGTGATTTGTTTAGTATTACTGCTTCATAAATTCTGATTTATTTGCGACCAACATGTAAGCTGATGAAAGATATCTCGTGATTTTTCTGATAATTCGAACCTTATGGGGACTATCACACCGATTTACTTCATACAAAAGTAGTTCAGTCATATTTTATTCAATAAGCAATTAAACTTGATGTAGATAGGATAAAAGTACTAATATTTGTGCTTGTGGTTAGTCAGTTTCCCGTCAATTAAAAATTACACATTCGTATGAGATTTAAAAATAATTTTCATTTCGAAACCATCTTATTTGAGGGCTCGCCTCCTATTACATGGGACTTAAATGGGTATAACTGTCGAAATATGGGTGTACTAATGGGTACACCTCTGCCTAACCCTTCAGGGATTTCAGGTGTTATGATATGTGTCTTATTTGAAGGAAATCACAAATAATATCATATCGTCAAATAACTAATTTCAAAATGATATTACCTACATATTTTTTTAATCTCGGGGATATTGAGTTATGATAGATATTAAGAATAAAAGCCTGAAACGCGGACAGTGGCAACAGGCTTGCTATTGCCATTAACCGGGATTTGGACTTCATCACCTTTATACACTGTTCCTTGAAGAGTTACTTTCTAAAACAAACAATTAATACGTATTGCTGCTTATTAGCTTTACATTCCAAATACATATGATTGACCAACTCCTGAGTACTCCTGACACTTGGGGCAACAGACCACAAATAATATTTGCACACACAAACACATAAGGTTGTAATGGGGCCGCGTCCTAGCAATGCCGTTCATACAACTGAATAAATAACATTTTTGAATGTGTCTTAGGCACTTTGCACACGGAGCAACTTAAGTTGAGGCAACTATCAACTTTAAAAGTGTCCTGTAAAAGTTGATAGTTGCTATAATGTTTACGGTTGCCGCAACTTTATAGCAATCTGTGAGCAACTTTCATAGCCGAGTTGCTCAATCTACGCAGCGATCAGCGTTAACGGTATAATATTTAACAGTTGCTAGTTGCGGCAATTGGAACTAACTTAGTCATCGATTGCAGCAACTGAAAACTGTTGACAATTGCCGCAACTCGAACCTCGAGTTGCTATGTGTGAGTCCAGTGGTCCAATTGAAATATATATAATTATGTAAACAGCTAGTTGCCAGTTGCTGCAATAGTTGCTCTGTGTGCAAAGCGACTTAATGAATACTTCAAATCGTTATCATTTTCAAAAAACTCAACTAATTGGACCAGTCATCACCATGGTAACCAATCAATAAGAAGGAAATTCATTCAGCTTAAAATTCAAGAGGTTTCCCAATGAAACAAGTCTTCAAACTAAAATAAATTACCTATTTAAATAAAGCATTTAACAGAAAGCAATTTCAGTCGCCACTTATAAGGTTTTTAATGGGGCCCCACGGTGGAACGATAAATTATCAGGCTTAGCTGTGAGGAAGACACAAAGCCACCTGAGTCTAAAAGAAAATAATTAAAGGCCTGGCCTTGTAATTTTTGAAGGCCAATCCGGTGTGAGTTATTGATTTTAATTTGGAAAACTTTTTAGAGGTTTCTTTGGCACTTAGTTTAAGCCCCTAAACAGACATTTTGTCAATATTTTAAGAGGTTTTTTAATATTTTCAGTGGTCTCTCCTGAAAAAGAAAATTTTGGATGTAAAGATAACGGGTGTAGAAAGACACTTACAATTCAATACAATTTATTTATTAAGACAGACAAATAAAAATAACCATACAACCGTACACAAATTCAATAAAACATAATAATATTAAATAACGTAGGTATTCAAAAAAGCACCTACCTACTTATGCTAATTAAAATAAAAATAGTTAGTCAACTTAACGAAACCGAAAGCTAGTGCATGTAATTTCTATTACTGTGTTTTTTTTTATTCTGGTACATACCTAGTAACCTTATGGTTAAGGAAATATAGAAGGTCAAAATTCCGAATGTATTGTACATTTTTTTGTTACAGAAGAAATGTTTGAAATATTTTATCTAAACTTTAAATACCCCCACGGTACTTCACATGCACCAATAACCACAATATTTTGCTTGCGTCACATTTTTCACACCTAAAAAAAATGAATTTAATTTCCCAGCAATAATTTTTGCTCAATCCTGAGTTTTATGGGCAGTATGCGTAGGTAATGGCTATGCGATGTGTTTTTTTATAACCCGTATCATAAATCTATGTTAAATTAAACTTAACAGTAAACTAAACACTGCAGCATCTTATGTGGTTGTAATAGGAGCGATTTTACAACAAAAAGGTATAAGTCCGATGTACTGGCGACTGTACAAATTTTAAATGCCTGTGTGTTTTCTTAAATGACCCACAAACGTAATAAAGGAGAGAAACACACGTAGAGTGATGTAATAATGACCACAAACTGCGTATTACAAAAACCGTGTAACAATAGAAACTTTCATATCTACATACAAAGCACCCTAATTTTAAGCCCTTTCTCCAATTATCGTTCTTCTCCAAAACCACCTGGCCCAATATAAAATGCATATAAATAAAATAAAATAAAAATGCTTTGTCATGAATGACTGACTGACGGATCAACGGACAGCATAAACTGCTGATCGTAGGGACCTGAAACTTGGAGGATGTGTTCTTTGTATGACGTAGGCAGCCGATAAGAAAGGATTTTCCGAATTTCTACCCCCTAAGAAAAAGGGGGGCAAAGTTTGTATGGAACAGCGTTATTCCTTGGTCCAATCTACTTCAAACCCAAAAAAACTTTGCCCGACCTAGGAATCGAATCCATGACCACATGCTCAGCAGTCGCGCTTTGCGACCACCAAATCGTCGAAAACTTTTTACTCTAATCAATACCTCTGTAATAACGTGAAAAACCAATTAAAAATCCTATCAGAACTATTTTAGACTTCTAAGCGGACGAAATCGCGGACAAAAGCAAGTTGACATTAAAACATAATACAATGTATGACAGTGTATGACCACAACAGTAATGTTGTAACATTATGGCCGTCAACCTAGTTCCCAGAGTGTGAAGCAACGCTTTAATTGTAGATCGCGAAACTTTCGGGTTAGACCATGTAGTCAACGTGGTTTTTAATGTGGGTAGTTTAGAGTTTGATGGCTGAGTGTGTCGTAAGCTTAGGACTCATGATGGGCAGTGAAAACCTTAATGTAACTGTCAGTGTCTGTCTTCACCACCTTTGGTTGACTGGTAGAGAATGCCTAAAGCCTCAAGTCCCACGTAATGAGACACAATTGATATTCTATTGTTCTGACTTACCGGTAAGTCAGCCGGGGCTTGACCGGAAGTCCGAATTGTACTTTTTTGTTGCCTAGTTTAAAAAACAATGTATTAGCGAGCTATCAGGGTCGGTTACAAAAAAAAATTACATCTCTAAGTCAAATCATTTATTTCAATTAGGTCAATATAAGGCACTTTTGAACGTCAACGTCGAAACAAGAAAAGTTTTGAATCTAGTTGCCCCTTCCAATAAGTAGTTTTGTATGGAGAAGAAATGTGTTTTGTATGGGAAGTATGGGTAGAATGGACCTTTCAGTGTCTGTGTGAGAACCCAGATTCCTCGCCAATGTACTTACTGACCATCAAAATCCAGACCAGGCTTTCCTTTTAAGTCTACGGTTTCTTAGATTAGAACTTCCGGCCACTAGAGGATGAACTTATATACCAAGGACTATTAGGGTAAAAACGGTTATGAGATCAATTTTGAAATTAGCACTATCCGTTTTGCATGTAATATTTATTTAGTTAGAAGGCAAGATTCCTAACTCATTACATAAACATAAACTCACGCCATTTTCCCACGGGGGTTGGCAGAAACTACCGAACGCCACCTGCTACGATTCTTACATAGTCCTTCGCCTCATCTACGTTCATACATCTCGTCATTTTTAACAATATGCGATTATTATGTTTGTTGAATAAAATTAAACCCAAAATGTTTTAGGGCAGTCGTATAGGATACTCGTAACTCGAAAAAGTCTGAACCGATTGTTTTTTTGTTGTATTCGTTCCCGGACAACTACCAGTCTACTTGTAAAGACGGAAACTTGCATCCGTGCAAAGGTATTTTAAACAATTTCTTGTCAGCGGTTTACTTGCAAGGTATGATAAAACGTCTAGACCCTAGCTATAATATAAGATGATAAAAAGTTACGCGGTACCCTTTTACAAAAACTGCGCTAACGCCTAAGGCACACCGTCATCAATCACGTTTCTTCACTCACATTATGGTTAAGCCTGCCCTAATAAATGACCGCTTGTCGACCCCCTGAACGTGAAGTGTTTCGACTGAAAACACAGAGAGACACCGTGTCAAATAGTGGCAGTTTCCGTTCCGTTCAGTTTTTAATTTCTCGTAAGTTCAGCTGGTTATGGAACTTAAAAAAAAAAAATGTTGTCTGCCTCTGAAGACATGACATGTCACTTATTGTATGACCGCGACTCCGTTCACGGTGCATGTCGCTTATCACGGGTGTTTTTTGAGCGGTTCCTCAATTCTTTTTCTTAAATAATAGTCTAAGTTACTCCTTATGACATCAGCTATCTGCCAGTAAAAATCATCCATCAATATCGATCTAGCCATTACGAAGATTATCCGGAACAAACAGACAGGCCGACAAAGTTTGAATAATTGGTTTTTTCATGTAAGCAGGTACCGCATAAGCATTGATATCAATTTTGTAAAAAAACTGATATATTGACGTCACATGCTCACATACAGACACTTGAATTTTATGTATTTGTATCTAAGATGGAGTAGGATTTACTTTACACATGTGAACTTATAGATTAATGGCATCTAGGATTTAACTGAAAGTCAGTTACTATGACAAAACTTTAAGTATTACTTCCCCAGTCAGTCCCGTTCGACTAAGCCGATTGGATTTGCTCTTTGATCACACAAAGTTGAGTATAACAATAGATAAAAGCACAGCCCAGCTTAATACTATTGCCAGTAGACATGTAATTAGAACTTCTCTCAAGAGACTAGTGGGTAAGCTCTTGCTGAAAAACTGCCTAATCATACGAAGGTCAAGGTCGTAAGAATAGAAAAAAAAAAGAGAAAGTAACACATTTACATAACTTACTTTAACTTTGCTTTGTTGTTCTAGTGGTCGCGAATTCGACTGCTGAGCATGCGGCCTTTGGTCCGATCCCAGGTCGGGCAAAGTGTTATTGGGTTTTTCGATCAGGACTTTCCCAGTAGCAGCTTTGAGTCTGGATTTGTGCCCGGTTGATGGCAATAGTTGGCCCTTTAATATGAGACTTAAACATAACTGGCGAAATGTGGGTGCTAAGATATGATAAGAATGGGTACACCCCTGCCTAACCTTTCGGGGATTACAGGCTGTTATGTTTATGTTAGTTAACTTTATAATTCAGTTAACATTTTTTAGGATCAATTTTGTAATAATTTCTAACTTTATTGAACATTGGCACTCCTCTAGAATACCGACTCAATTTTTCTGTGACATAACCATTCATCGTCCATTTTTAAAACTCATTAATCTCCAAGCAATGACCTTTAACTAATTAAAATTTTCATACTAACACTGTGTCGTAATAGGAAAACACTATCCTGGTATCTCTTACTCTAATGCCCCCTCCCTGTCGCACTGACGTAAATGGTATACTTCCATCTCTGTTCACCACAGCATCCGTATCGATCGGGCTGCCAACCTTGACCTTGGTAGAGGGGCATACAATATCCCGTGTACCCGACCTTGTACCATGAAACTGGGGGAGGGAGAGGGTAATATCGCAAACGATAATTGTTGTCGCATAGTTGTCTTGGTACCGGTTTGATCGTGATAAAGGGGTGATGATTGTTATAATGCTATTGTTTATAATCGTCTTTGGGATTGTGGCTTTGTTGAGTTTACATTGTAGGGCTAATGAAGGGTGGGAATACAAACTAAGAGTCTTAACAGTATCTAATCGCTCCGATTTCTGAAGTCCTAGTACTAACGTACTGGCGCTGACGTAAAATTATTCGGTTCGAGTATATTATTTTGATTACGACTATATTATTTTAACTAGCTTATGTAAGGACTACGTTCGTATGAGTGTCGGTTTTCTGCGTGATACCTTAATTATATTTCTAACTTACTCCTTACTCCTTATAACATCGACTTTCTGCCAGGGAAAGTTCCGACAAAATCGGTCCAGTCGTTTAGGAGATTAAGCGGAACAAAAAGACTAACAGAAAAAAAAGTTTGTTATGACCGTGTTATCATTTATAATTTATTTAGTTACATTTTATACTTGTCTTAATTGAATTTTGATATTGTATGATCTGAAATTGATTGAAATAAATGAAATTGAATTTATTTTGCAGTTCGTGACAAAACCAGCAAAGCAGTTATTTTGACATTACAAACAGATAGTAGTGTGTTTTGTGTTTGTTTTTTGTTTTGTTTTTTCTTTGTTTGGATCGTAGCATGTGGCGTTCTATATTTTCTGCCTACCCCCACGGGAAAAAGGCGTGAGTTTAAGTGTACGTTATTTGTATAGATTAAAAAAAATGCAGTTTACGGTTTTTCATTAGGAATTTTTTAGTTACAGCCACGGAGTCTGAATTTGATTCTTTGTTGACATGGGACTTAAACATAACTAGTGAAATATGGGTGTACGATTAGGTATCTCTGCCTAACCCTTCGGAGCCCACAATCGTGATGTTATGTTCTGTTATGGATATTGGATAGTGTATACAGACAAACATGTGTATGTGATTCAGCAATCCATCTTCCAATACACCAGAATGAGATTATTTGAAAGGGTATGACGGGCTTAACAGAAAATAGGACAAACTAATCCTAAACTATATTAAGAGGCGTCTCATAGCCACCTTTATCCCGTAGTATTGGGGTCAATAACTTGAGAATCCTTTATCCACTCATCCGATTAATATGATTTTAGAATTGAGTTAATTTTAATAGTGTTTGGGAAGGGATTTCAATAAAGTTTGTACTGTGAAAACTGAGTTATGGTAACTTTAATTGTTGGTCTATTTTGGGTTGTTAATGAGATTGGTAAAGTTTCAACTACGAAACCCACTGCTGGGAATATAAAAGACCATAATTTATTTATAAATGGTTATTGAAAATTTACCCGAAACCTGAAAAATGTCTTAGTCAGAATGAGACATAGGAAATAATCATATTTGCTTGTATGTACGAGTAGTTCATCGTATCATCTAGTAGGATAGTAAAAATAATACTTCATGAAAGTGCAAACAATTTCGAAGAAATATTCTGTTAAAGTACTCTCTCGGTAAATTTGGGTGAGGTGAGCTATCTAAAATAACAAAATGAGCACTGCTGGTAAAAGAATCTACTCTAGCAGATTCTTCCGCAGTGCCTGATAACCGTTACTGTGTCCAAGTAGGAACGGCAATCAGTGAATAATAGAGAAAGATAAGCTTTTAACATACACACAGAAAATTTAAACTGTTGTCTAATTTGAACGCAAAAGTAGCGAGAGTGTGGCAAGACGATTAATAATACAATCATGTGTAATTATAGAATTAACGCCAGTTTTAAACACATGGGATATGAACGCACCAATCGTAACATATGGCTTGGTAAAAGTGTCGCTAAAATACAATCAACGACATTTTACATATTATTTCTTTTGTTTACTAGAAGACAGGGAGACACAACTGTCTTGTTTTACTTGCAAGAAGATAGCAATAGATTTAATTAAGTCTGTCTCAATAGTAGAGTTCGGACCTGTTTGACTACCTATTCATTGACACTGTTTAAAAATATATACTTATTTAAATATGGAACATAATTTGGATGAATAAATCTGCTAAGTAATTTCATTGAAACTTATTTGAAAGCGGTAAAACTGTCATTTAACTTTAAAAACTCAGAAACTGTAATAAATATTTTCTATCGTGAATAGTAAGTAGGTACCTACATAAAAACATGGCGGAGTTGCTGATTTTATATCTCCTTTAGAAACGTATCCAAGTTGCGCCATCTACTATGATGTTCAGATAGTAATAGACAGAGATAAATAAAAAAATAAAGGCAAGTCTTTACTGCAGTTAACAAATAAGTCCACTGAAAGTGCTAGTATTGTATAATTTAATATCATTTATTTCCATTTTGTAAATGTGAGTACCATGGAGCGTTTTTTTTTTTTTTTTTTACTTACTGAGTACTACGTGTTTTGACTTAATGATCATGGCAGTTGGGAGCTTGTCATGCTCACTCAAATGTTTCGCTGATGGTGGCGAGTGTGTTGGATCACTTGGCTCCCTTCATGATGGTTGAGCTAGGTGGTGCTGATCCATGCGTCATGCTCGTGAACGAGTGCTGTCAGTTGGGATTGGTCATCTCTTAACTGCTATGGTTTACATCTTTATTTTTAGTATTTTTTACAACTGTTTTATATTTATCTTCATTGTTTTCACATATAGACTCAACAAGAATATTGTAACCAGCATTTTGTAAAAACCTAATTTAAAAAGAGTGCCGTGGAGTTTCTTGCTCGTTCTTCTCCATAGAGGCCTACCTCCGTTTTGGAACGAGCAACTAGCTTCATTTTTCGGACTAACTGACCGACTCCTTGACAATTCAAAAGTGCCTGTAAATGGTCTAATTGAAATAAATGTTTTGACTTTGACTTTGACTTTAACTTTGACTTTGACTTTGACTTTGAGTTGGACACTAAAACCAAAAAATAGCTAAGAACACTCCCGACAGATTCACGATTCAAACAAATAAAAAACAAAATTAGTGCATCCGTTCGGGAGCTACGATGCCATAGACCAACACACCCTCACAGACATGTCAAACTTATAACACCCCATCGTTTATTGCGTCAGGGGTTAAAAACTGAAGGCAACCAACCGTGTTTACGTCAATCGACCCGTTAAACAATTGTAAAGGTCCTGTATCTGGACTCCACATACATAGTTACGCATTGTACCTAGTAGGTACACGGGCAATATCGTGTGTTCTAAGTAACGTCACTTCAGGGAGTGTTTGCCTACACCGAGCAATATTTCCCGCTCGATTTATTGCGTCGTAATGAAGCTTTATTAGACGCTTACTCGAGATGGACGCAGTACATTCTATTTACGTTTTATTCGCAATACTGTTTATTGATCTAAATCGTTTGTTTATGGGGATAAGAAGTACGTACCATTCTTCTTGACGTTGACATCATTCAACAATAATTCCAAGACTGTTCATTAAAAAAACATTTTTTTTAGCCTTTTAATTTACAATTTACTGTAAAACTAGTTTTTTTTTTGTGGCTTTGAAATTAATAAATATTTACTTGCCAAATAATTGACGTGACTGTTAAAGAAATTACTTGATCTGGTTGCCCCTTCCAAAAGGTAGTTTCGGATGGAGAAGAATGGACAGGAAACTCCATATTACTATTAAAAGAGCCTTTATGTGTCGAAGTATCCAGTAATAGGTTTCCTGATCGAATTTCTGGACATTTTAGACCCGGACGTTGCTACTCATGAACCAGCAGATTTTTTTTAATAATCGTCAAAATATTTAATCGTTTGGGGTTTTAAAACTGTGTCCTGAAATACTGTATCTATGTCAAAAGTTCTCATAACGATCTCCCTTTCACCTCGCACTATGTCATCATCTTCCTGCCCTTGTCCCATGTTACTCGGGGTCGGCGCAACACGCTTTCCTCTTCCACTCCGTCCTGTCAGCCGTCATGCAATCACTGACAGAATGATATGAAAGAAAGGGGTTATTTCATATCATTCTTCCAACAGTCCATCCATCTTTTTTCTGGTTTTCCTCTTGCTCTCCATCCATTCACATTCAAATTCAAAACTCTACTGGTCACATGCGTTTCATCCCTGCCGCTGCTCGTGCTGTTTTCCACCTCGTACTAGATACTACCTATCCAATCATGAAGAACAAACTTTAGAACGTAAACAAATAATTCCTAAGGGACATAATTCCTTGACATAATTACGGGTAATCCTAAAGGGTTTACGTAACGATAAGCTCCAACATAATTATTATCTCGCGAACCTGTGTTCAACATTCGCATAGCTACTAAATATCTTGTTGTAACAATAATGTTATAATTGAAATCATATTTAACTTCGTCAACTTGGCTTCAGCTTAATCTATTAACGTCTTCATTGCCCAGTTGTACGGGCAAGTTGACTAAGTATGTGAGTTTTTCTCTTCCTTAAATACATTTTATGTTTCATTTGGACATCCCTTAACTGCCATAGGTGAAAGAAAACATTGTGGGGTTTTTTTTTAGCTGGTAAAAATCATCAAATGACTCCTTCCTCCCTGGGTGGGGCGGAAGGGACTGTCAGACTTTTACTGACTAAAAAACCACCCTGTTCCTTCAGTTGCCCTTTACGTTCCGGGGCCGCGGTATCCTGTTAAGACGTCCCGCAAAACCAGGACAAAAGGTATGATTCCGAACCACGCTGCACGCAGCAGTGCTGTCACGGCATGCTGACGTGCTGAGATGGCATTCCAAGCTAGGCAGCAATACCTATATAGCGACAGCAATGCTGCGTGCAGCGTGGTTCGGAATCATACCAACCTTTATAATAAACTGACTTTATGTTCGCGACTTCGTCCGCGTGGTATTTTCACCCGCGTTACGTATTTTGATCCGCTCCCGTATGTCGTAGCGTGATGTTATAGAGCCTTTCATACTACTGATACTTGCAAAAAAAAAGAACAATTCGACTAATTGAAAAAAAAAAAGTGACTTTTTCTTTGAAAATAAAATATTGTATGTAGGTATATAGTATTTCTTATTAATAAGTTGCCACATATTACAGTACACAGAGACAAAATAATTTCGTCCATTTTGTGGACAGCTCGTCAGCCAGCTTGGTTTGGGAAGTTTCTTACCCCTTTGTAAGAAAAGCCATTTTCCCACGGAGAAACTTTGTCTTCCCAAAGTACCTGTAAAAGCCTGATTGATATTAATGATTTGACGTCGGTGTCCTTTGAGTTCATTAGGAAAGTGCTTTATCTCTAAGACTCTATTAGACCGGTATCTTCTGCAAATGGAGACTGACACATCAATTACTTGTTTTCTTTCAGCTACTAACCTTTTTGTTCCTTACTTTTGTACTCATATTTCACTCATTTTATACTTATACAGTAGGTACAGCTGCAATACCTATTGGAAATGTATTTACGCTATACATTGCCTTTTTTGCGTGGCCCGATCTATTGAAAAGTGTGTGAGTGAGTGAGAGAGGGTGTGTATGAGTGATCATATGAAAATACTTGCCGGAGTGGCTGGGCCACACTGTAAATATTTCCATGTATTTTTCAGCCATATTTTGAATTATGCCGGGCAATATAATATAATGACAATGATACATAAAAAGCAGACAAAACTTGACGTCTTAGCAATACTAAGTAAGCAATTTTCCAACCAACGGGCAATTTTAGATTCTAGGGTATGAGCACCTTTAAACATTGACGGCAATGTATTGCAGCCACACATTGCCGTGAAAATAAGACCCTATGAGGAGTGCCATTTCTTCCATTCTCTCAACCAGGCGCCACTGAATTAGAGCTGATCAGAATTCTGCCAAAGGACACAGGATCTTTGCTGAATAGTCTCGCGTTCAGCAGCTTCTAGAAATCTAGGCTAACGAGTAAAAAGTCAGAACATTTTGTATAAGACAGAAGAGAAATAATTCATAATCTAAAAATTAAGGGATATTAGATTTATAAAATTTTAATTAAAATACTCGCAGTAATTTATGAATTCGGGGTTAAAATAACCTCATAAGTTAATTAAATCATCATAAATAAGGAAATTAAGGACGCCCCAAATTAACATGTTGATTAAGGAAGGCACGAGAACAAGATTAAAGTTTTTAATACCTCAGAATTTAAATTCTCTCTTTAATTTCTTCTTTGTACACCTTCCTTACGGTTTCTCAAAGTTTATTTCCTTTTGGGAAAGAAAATGTTTGCTCACATATTAACAATATTGTGACCGTAGATGATCACTCCTAACCCTTCAAAGGTCAATGAATCAGTGTATTTAGGAATAGTAATATTCGAGTGTAGTTTTTAGTTTGCAGTTTATATGTTATGGATATCATATTATTTTTACCTTTTATAAAGTGTGTAAATGTTTTAAATAATTGCTCCTACTCGTATTTCTAGTATTGAAATAATCTATTGTACTTGTGTGGAGAAAGACTGGTCTGTCTTTTTTATATTCTGGTTGTTTTTTATTTTATTTTTATTATTAAGCTTGTAAATATTGTATATATTAATTTTGCATTATATTATGATTACTGGTCTGTTTCTATGCTGTGTTGGCTAAAGTTGGAAACTTAGAAACAATCTTGCAGTTTTCTGCAATCAATAGAACAATATTTTTTGCAATAATGTCGTTATTGACACGTCATGTGCATGTTGCAGGAGCGGCCTCGAATGTCGGGCGGCGGCGGCGGGGGCCTCATGTCGTGTGTGCGCGAGGGCTCGCTGGAGCCGCCATACCGACCGCCCATCACCGACACACACAACCATGGTGAGTACCAGGGCGTCATCATATGCTAAGAGATGCGTTTCAATAACTGAGCGAGGGCATTCTGACCCCCCATTATCGATATACAATCACGGCAACTCGGCAAGTACCAAATATTTAAGTGATGGTGGTTTTTTTTTTTTTTAATAATAATAAAGAAGAATTGGGAGTTGAATTATCGATTGACTAGGGAGCTAAAACAAAATAATAAAAAAGTAAAAGTGTCATCAGATGCTTAGAGATGCGCTTGAATAATAATGAACTGAGTGAGGGCTTGCTGAAGCAGTCACACAGACCGCCCTTTGCCGGTACACAGCCATGAAGAGTACCAGGGCATCATGAGGTACTTAGAGATCCATTTAATAATAATGAACATTGAAAATCGCCAGACCTACCATTACCTATGCATTTTGAGAACAGACAGATTTTGAGTATGCTGGGCCGTTTTGCAAGTATCAAGTCTTGTAATATATAGTACCTTACTCACTTTCACTTCCGCATGAGTATGATGGCTGGTTATTCCTATATTTATTCTTAAAATTACAGCCAAGCAAAAATTGCGTATCAGAGATTTTGAATCATAAGGATGTGTGTGTGATTCACATTCGACAAACATATTCCTGGAAAATGTGTACCTACTACGATAGCACAGAGGAGACACACAGTCAGGAAAAGTACTAGGATAGCAGAAAGTTCAACAGCAGAAGCTGCATAATACATTCCATAATTTAAATTCAATATCGAATATCAACCCTAAACTGCACGAGCTCTCTCCACTCCAAAATTATTTGATCTATTGATGGTTGTAGCTGACAAATTCGTGACAATTGACGAAGGGTGGTTTCCCCCAAAACGAGTAACAATAGATTCTGCCCGCTGACCCCTGATTTAATGAACAATCTACCTATAATCGTAAATCTATCGTATAATTCGCGACTTGGGGTGGCAACCATCCCCAAATGTTTTTGTTAGTGTCATAAAAAGTGAGTAAGGAAATATTTACGAAGGGGGATGGTCGATCTTTAAATAACGTCTAGCTGTGGCATAAAATTTGACTGAAGGGTACGTTTATTAGGCCATTGGTCTTCCCCCAAAATTAGCGAGAATGTTACCAAAACAAAAACATCATATTATCGTATACACAATAGAAGAGACGTCGATGTGAAAACTAATTATACTATGAGTTGTAGACCATCTATCGTTAAAACTTACTGCAGTTCAATTAAAAGAAAAAAAAAAAGTTATTCCGTACAAAAGTGGACTTACAAGGTCCAAACGTATGGAACAGCTGATTGAGTATTTAAAAGTGACATATTTTGTCTCGTCGATTAAAACCCAATATTAATTTGATTCCTGTAAATGATTATTGAAAAACTAGCCTTAAATTATCTGTTCTCTGTTATTTGTAAATGTTTGTGTTGTTAATGTGCCTTATTTCATTAATAAATAAATTGTACTTAATTTATACAGTAGTTTCTTGTAAACAATTTCACATAAATTAAAAGTATAATACTTTTATGATATTTCTAATTCCGTGTGTCCATCTTTCAGGCGAAGGGCGCACAGGGCGCTTTCTGCGAGGCCTCCGGCGCATGTTCAAGCGTCGCGGTAGCGGCGCCCGCGCAGATGCCTCGCCCGACCCCAAGAGTAGTTCAACGTCTGAACTGCTGGATGCTGACCGACATGCTAGAAGAAAGTAAGTGGGGTTTAAATTATTTCAGCTTTGGACTTAAATAAAGAATAATAAGTTCCCTTCAAGGGTTTCGCTTGATATCAGAAAAGTAACATAAAATCTTCATTTAACCGATTTTGTGAAAGATATATCACAATTTTGCCAATATGCCATTACTATCAAGAAGTTTACAACAAACAAAAAACTTTAACTTAGATGTCACTTTAATTTTTCTTGACGAGCAGCGCCATCTCTGATTTGATGATGAAACTACTAAGTTGTTTTAACTTTGGACTAGAGTTCAACGAACCAGTATAAAAGTTAGGTAGTAAAAAATAATTAATATGGTGTTTGTAGATAGTGGAAAAGTTTCTTATTATAATGTGGATGTAGGAAGGAATGTTAAGTGAATCCTAAGGCATTTTTTACAAATACAAGCACTTGAGAATAAATCGGATTTTGTTTACAATTTCAAAATAAAAGTAGCTTAGGTTGGAGTAACTTATTCATTTATTAGATTTATTTTTATCCCTGTATTTTTGTGTTGTGTACTTAAATATTAATTTGTTAGTATTGTTAGTTTTGTACTTAAATAAGGTTAGTATTGTTACGTGTAAGCGCCGCCTTTTGCGGTGAAAGCCTCCTCCAAACCATTCCAGATGGCTCTACCCTCTGCTTGTCTGGCCCATACTTTCCAGCTATTTGAATTATGTCGGAGCTCTTGAGTTGTTGTTGGACTAACTTAAGCTACTTTTATTTTTCAACATCACCTATCTATTAAAATCGGTCCAGCCGTTGCGGAGATAGGGCCAAAAATAAGTATATATTTTGTAGAGTATCATTTATCATTATTCATAATTAGTAAAAAACTAGACTTGGACTTACTGTTCCACACAAACCATGTCAGAGGCCCTTTTTTTAAGGTGGTAATAATCATCGAATGACTCCTTCCGCCCTGGGTGGGGCGGAAGGGATTGTCAGACTTACTGACAAAAAAACCACCCTTCCTTCTGTTGCCCTTTACGTTCTGGGGCCACGGTATCCTGTTAAGACGTCCTACAACCCCGGTGTCAGACGCCCTTGAGGTGGTTTAAAAACTCTGACACTAGGGTGTGTGGGTGGGGTGAGACCTCACTGCGCACACGATAAAGAAGAGGGAAGAAGAAATAAAAACCTATTAACAAACAGACACTCCAATATAACTTATTTGTATAGATTTGTCAACTTGGCTTTGCAATTAATTTACCTGTCTTCTCTTACTTTTCCAAGGGAGGGCGCCTATGGCAGCGGGCTGTCAGTGTCCCACGACTCAGTGTTCACAGGAGAACGATCAGGCGACGAGTCGAGCGACGAGCGACCAACTCCTGCGCACGGATTGGGACATGTCGCCACATCGCACCGGGTAAGTTCTCTTTATATCCTAGAGGACTTAGAATACTGTCCACAGATGAACTGACTGCCTCGATAGTCAAGTGGTCGTAAAGCACGATTGCTGAGCACAAGGTTTTGGGTTCGATTCCCAGGTCGGGCAAAGTGTTATTGAGTTTTTCCGTCAGGAATTTCTCAGTAGCAGCCTCGGAGTTTGGTTTTGTCCCCGGTTGATGGCAATATGCAAAAACGTAATATATGGGACTTCTTAAAAATGTCTGGTGAAATGTGGGAGTACTAATGGGTACACTTCTGACTAACCCTTCGGCGATTATCGGCGAGATGTTATATTATGTTACGTGGACGAAGTCGGGGGCAAAAGCAAGTTTAAGCGTTTTCATTCTTGTTTCGGATGATCACACAAAAACTATATATTTTATTCAAATAGAAAGTACATAATAGTCTCGTGTCATGTCATTGTATAAACGCTTACACAACTTCACGAAATGCCCGGTCATTGTGCGCTCTTCAATGATTTGCAGATGTATTGGTCAATGTTCGTTTGGCTGTAGTGAATTGAAGTATTGGAGCGTATGGTCGAGTACCATGGTACTCATGTTCTTCTTCACAATTCGAGTTTTTACATTGAAGTAATATTTTTTGGAACTAAGAATTAATGTGGCGAATTGTCAAGTGGGCTTTGGGAGAAAGTTTCCTAGGCTCACATAACATAACACATCACACCTGTAATCCCCGAAGGGTTAGGCAGAGGTGTACCCATTAGTATCTACACCCAAATTTCGCTAGTTATGTTTTGAAATCCCATGTAATAGGGGCACACATCCAGACCCCAAGGCTGCTACTTACATATTCTTGATTGAAATACCTAATAATATTTTGCCCGACCTGAAAATCGAACCCATGGCCTCATCGTCTGTAGTCGCGCTTTGCGACTACTAGACCAACGAGGCAGTCGAGGCGGTCAAGTTCTAGGGTCATTTATATTCTATTTAGTCAGTATCTTTGTATAACACTAGAATTTTCGTAACACTCTTTGTGACCTAACTACGCATGATCTTATTATAAAAATCTATTTCTTAAGTTATGTCTCGGGTTTGCAAAGACTTACAAAAAATTGAATATTATTTATTTATTTATTTATTTATTAATAGGTTAGCCAACAATTGTTTACACAAATCATTCCAAATTATATAACACAATATACATTTATGAGTGCAACAATCACTTACAGGCTAACACCGCATGCACTATTGTATGTAGTTTTTATACAAATAATTTACATTTAAATTAAAAAGAAAAAACATTATATTATATAAAATAGATGAATTAATAGAATTAAACGAAATATTATATTCCTTTTTTATTATATTCAAAATAAAAAAGGTAAGTCTTAGTAGCTTGTAAAGCCGTTGCTCCTGCGCCTCTCTCCCCGGACATGTCGGATTGCCGGCTGAGGGAGTGCACCAGAGTTTGCGCACGCACTTGTGCTCTACAATATCTCCCGCGCACTTGGCCAGTCTCCAATGAAATTGGGCGCAGTGACCGAAATGATCGGGCCAATATTATTATAGCTGATGCCAATGGAAACAAACGCTAAAGCATCTTCATAATGTCTTGCAATTAACGTAAAAATACAAGATGGCCGTAACAAAAGCAAACAAAAGTCTCGTAATACTGAAACCTGGACACGCCCAAACGCGATTAATTAATACATTTATTAATACCACACAACAACATCACGTAGGAGCCGTGATAATTCAACCATAATAATACCACACACAATATGTAGCAGAAGTACCACTCCGTACAGCATCGTTAACTTAAGTTAGTTAAGTTCCACTTACTAATCACTCAAAAATTTAAATAATTAGAACGTTGAAAAACATATGCCAAAGCAACATTACTATTCAGCTAAAACAGTGGGGCAACTCTTCTACTTTTTAGTAACGATCGTAATCTAATTGGATTGTCAATCTGCCAAAAATCCTCTTATTTTCCTACCCTTTTTTTACATTGATTGTAGCTACAATGAGATTGCGACTAGATTTTGAACGTGTAAATTAGTACAATTGCATGGTACATCTTAAACCCAACGTTAGAATAAATTTAAATATCTAAAATCTATTACTTAAAAAAAAGGAGCAATTTTGACTCGCGTCGATTCGTTACGGCAGAACTAAACGTGGTGTTAATTGCTGATGCCTTCTCTATATGACAAAAATCCTTGATATTATTTTTAAGCCATAATTTTGTGACTTCTCTATTCCTGTTTTATTTATTCTTTTCCGGAGGCTCTAGTTGGGCGTATGCCAATCCACTATGCATAAACCCTTATCTGTGGCATGCTCAGAACTGTCAACAGTACTTGTTCGAAACATTACTACAAATTACAAGATAATAATCATTCGCTTGATGTAAAATGCTGATATTCAACATCCGAATAGACTGAAGGCGACCCCAACATAATTTAAAAAAGACTAAGCAGATTGATTACAGTTTCATAAATCACATCTTAATACAAACCTTCTGTAGATATTTTACTGTATGCTTACCATGTAGTAACGCGAAATCCTATACAAGATCGAGTTCCGTTGCTCAGTTATGCTCTCTCGAACACAGTCACAGTTGTGTACCGCGCGTGTGTTGCGGTCCTAATTCAAGTTATAGTTTTTTTTTTCTTCCATCGAATGGGATGAATCACCCAGTCTGAACCGAACGCGCGACTACGCCCGGCGTTTCGATATTTGAAATTTAAAAAATACAATGTGTTTTGTGTTTATTGTTAAAAAAAATAAAATGTGAATAGAGTTTGTGGAAAATCGTGTCAAAAACTTTTTCGTGTTGTTAAGTTTTCTGGTGTCAAGTTAGTTTTAAGTTTGGTCTAATTTTACCGGTATAGTACAACTTAATACCTAGGCGAAACAAGTTATTATTAGTTCGTAAATGTTGAATCATCTGATGTTCATTTACTTACTTACTTTTACTACATGACATTGACCCGTGGCGTGCTTGATTAAGCTCTAGCCTTGGTGAATCGCTTGGCTAAGTTGCCAAGAATATTTTTTATCGTTAACTTAGATGTCTTACTTAGACAAATCTATTTAATAATCATGTTTAATAAAACCGCAGTTGCCAAATCCAAAGCCCGTTTTCTGAATTTAAAAAAAAAACATAAATAATGACGTCACCTTAGTCTCGCCACCCTTGACAGCTAAAAGTTTAAAATAGGAACACTAATTCCAAGTTAATTAGCCAGTTTAATGTTTTACGTCTGCCTTTCAAATATGGAAACTGGGTTCGGTCTGACTCTGACTCATACGACTACTGATCGATAAACTTTTATGCCAGTGTTTTAGCATTCGTTTGTATTTCGATTTTATGTATGACGTCACTCTTTTGTTTTTATTTGAAGATGGCGTATTAACACCAACTTCGTATATTTGCTTGGGGTATATGTTAAGTAAATACTTAATTAAATGTAGGTTTTTGAGAGATGTTTACAGTAAAAATTAATTCAACGTCATGATTTTATGTAGAATTTAATTCAGTGCCTAGTGTTTGCGAAACGTGAAAGCGCAGCTTAATTATTTTGTTTAATGCCTAAGAATAAAACTGAAAGAAACAACTACAATTAATATTTATGAAGTTAATTAAACACTGAAATAAAGCGGTACCTCTAACTATGGAAAAAAAAAGAAATGAAACCTATCTAGACTAACTTCTATTTAAAGTAATATTTAAATTAATTTATACAAATAATAAAAACAAAAATACGTATTTATTGTTTCGCATGTTTTTCATAATATTTGCAGAACTCATCCTGCACACGCAAAGTACTTATTCACAAAAACCATAGACAACCTACCCATGTTAGGAAGGTATTGTAAAAACGTTGCACAAAAACGCTTAATCGACAACGTTGCTATAGGTATTATAAATATTTTTAACCATTACGTTACCGTCAATATTTGTTGGAAATTATATAATTTTCCAACTCATCTATACCAATATTATGCAGAGCTAAAGTTTATTCGTTATTTTTTTGTTTTTAAGAGGTAATCTCTGAAATTACTGATTTGATTACAAAACATTTTTCTCTATTGCCAAGTGTCATAGATTATGTTTTATGATATACTTGACTTTTACGCGGATGAAATCGGGTGCAAAAGCTAGTTATTTTTATGTACAAAAGCAAAAGGTACATTTACACACTGATTGAACACAAAATTCAAAAATAAAATTGCCTTATTAAGCTGTAAAGCAGAAACCTTATATAATGTAGGAGATGTCAGCTAAGAACGTATTACTCAGAAGACTCAAAATAAGCAGGTTTTTGATTTTCACGCAGACGAGGTCACAGGCTAGAAACAGAAGAGATTTTTATTTATGTAAACTACTAAACCAATTTTAAAAATCCTTTCAACTACGGTAAGCTACATTATCAGCGAGTAACATCTAAGGTTATAATTTATTTTAAAATAAATTTGAACCTGTAAGAAAAATCACAATCACGCGGACGAAGTCGCATGCAAAAGCTAGACGTGTATAAAAGAAAAGCTTGGTCAATTTACTAAGTCCGAGGTTAAGCCACGGTCAGTCGTTGAATGGGTCCCCCCTATCGAGGTGCGGAGAATAGTCACTTACGCTAGACTCCACACCTCGACGGGAACCAAACTTAGCAAGTTATCTTTTTGCGGAATTTGTTCGAAAGAGTTACCGCGGCCCTGGAACCCAGTGGTCTCAACCGTTGTCGAGAGTAGCCTACGAAAATCTGTATATGACAAAAAAGAACAATATTCAGTCAAATTCAGACACACTCCTTTATAAAATCGGTTAATTTCGGCATTTCGGTAGGACAGAGCAATATCTGTAGAAATACCGAAAATCGGTAGGTTCGAGACCACTGCCTGGAACGCAAGGCACTAGAAGGAACACGGATGGGTTTTAGTCAGTAAAAGTCTGACACTCCCTTTCGTTCAGCCCAGAGCGAAATAGTTATTGATGATTTCGCAACCTTAATTATTCAAGTCCCTCGTAGTAATATTTATTTTGTAACTTTTAAGAAGGCTTACAGGCTAATTACATAATAATAGGTAACAACAACACTTTATCCAGTTGCTAATAACAAGCCTCCACAGATAATATAACATATCGATTAACTAAAGCAGAAAAAATTAAATTAACGTACCTAGTTAAGTAGGTTTCAGTTTTTATAGGTTTAAGTTTGACAAGTTTGACTGCCTCGTTGGTCTAGTGGTCGCAAGCGCGACTGCTGAGCATGAAGTCTTGGGCTCGATTCCCAGGTCGGGCAGAGTCTGGATTTGTGCCCGGTTGATGGCAATATGCTCGCCCCCTATTACATGGGATTAAAAACATAACTGGCGAAATGTGGGTGTTTTAATGGGTACACCTATGCTTAACCCTTCGGGGATTACAGGCGTGATGTTATGTTATGTTAAGTTTGACAGTTTGATAAGACACAATTGATTTTCTATAGTTCTGACTTACCGGTAAGTCAGCCGAGGCTTTACAGGTTAAAAAAAGCAAGTTATCTTTAAAAGAAGACATTCCTAAGTCAATGTAGTTGACTCATATAATATTACGTTGTACTGGCGGTGTGTATGTGTTCCTACACAATAAGTTACTACATTCAAGTTTATCTCGACCTACGCCTACCTCCTGGTAGGCGTAGGTCGAGATAAACTTGAATGTTTTGATACTTTGAATGGAAATCTTTGCAACATTTTCTATCAACAACAATTTATACTAATATAATTAAGCTAAAGGGTTTATTGTTTATTTTGTTACTAGCTTCTGCCCGCGACTTCGTCTGCGCCAAAGTTGATTTCGAAATACAAACTTTGGACCTCCGTTTCATCTCCTTTAGAGGTGAATTTTGGAAAATCCTTTCTTATCGTTTGGCTACGTTATACGACGAACACAAGCTCTAAGTTTCAGGTCTCTACGATCAGCATTTTATATGTGTAGATAATAGACAAAGTATTTTATATTTATAGACAAAGCATTTTTATATAACAAACGCGCTAATCTTTGAAAGCTGGATTGGAAAAAACGTTTAGGTATATTTGTTTTTTGTTTTTTCTATAAGTACTTAGGATTTTGTAAAAACTTAATTGAAAAGAGTTGAGTTTCTTGCTCGTTCTTCGACCTACCTCTGTTTTAGAACGAGCAACTAGCTTCAACTTTCTGACTATGTGACCGATTCCTTAACAATAAAAAGTGTCTGTTAATTTAAATAAATGCTTTGACTTTGACTCTTTTATCTTTTCTCAAAATGCCAGCCATGCTGAAATGAAGTAGATCTGGTAACTTTGGGATCTATATAAGTACATTTAAAATTGCATCTCAATAAGGATTACAAACAGTTAAACATCGATTTCAATATTCTGTCTGTAAGTTATTCGACGTGAAAATTAATTTTATTAATAACTTAAACGCAATTAACCTCGTAATTAACCTCGTATTATTCGTCCACTAAATATATGGAACCAATTAACAGCCAATTACGTCACACTAAGAAAGTTAAAAAAGAGAATATAAATGTCAATATTGTCTGAAGAAAACGCGAACCTAAAAAGCGAACCACTGACCGCACAAGAATAAAAGACCGGTCAACTGCGAGTCGGGCTCGCATACGAAGGGTTCTGTACTATCGTACGATATTTAACACTACATTAAAAAAAATACCCGTAAGAAACCCTGTATTCTTTTTCCTTTTATTTTTTACCTTTGGCTGCCTCGTTGGTCTAGTGGTCGCAAGCGCGACTGCAGTGCATGAGGTCTTGGTTTCGATTCCCAGGTCGGGCAAAGTGTTATTGGGTTTTTCCATCAGGAATTTCTCAGTAGCAGCCTCGGATTTGTGCCCGGTTGATGGCAATAGGCTCGCCCCCTATTACATGGGACTAAAAACACAACTGGCGAAATGTGAGTGTACTAATGGGTACACCTCCGCCTAACCCTTCGGGGATTACAGGCGTGATGTTATGTTATGTTTTATTTTTTACTTTATTTTGTTTATACCATTTGTTGTTAATGCGCACTCTGTGAAAATTTTAACGGTCCACCTCTAATGGTTCTTCAGATACAGATTTCTTGAGATACTCCCCCCCCCACGCTGTCAGAGTGAAGGCCGGACAGAGGCGGAGGGAACCCTAAAAAAATGATAATTATGCAATACTGGAGCCTACATTTAGCATCATAATATTAATTCGTGCGCATATTATATGAGCAGCTGATTCTATTCTGTCTCTCTTGAAACTGGTTTCATTTCTTTTCTCTTGACAGGTATTATAATACCAGCCTATTATTGTCCCGCTGCAGGGCAAAGGCCTCTTCTCATATACATACATAACACTCATCTTTATCTGCCTAGCCTTTACGGCAACTATGTTGTTGAATACCAGTATTTTTTTAAATTGAACGACAGCCTATCTAACCTCCACAACCCATAAACTGTGTATTACTATAACGCTTACAAAGACTGGTGGCCAGACTTTCGGGCATCCGACGACCCGTAACAACTGCGAAACATCCACGTATGGCAGCCAGAACCAATGGCTTTACGTGCTTTCCTAAGCACGGTCTCGGTGTGTCAAGATGGTCACCCATCCACAGATTAGCCCCAGCAAGCGTAGCTTAACCTGATAGATCGACCCGTGCGGCTGTTATTATTTAACTACGAGATCCTTCTTCGTTATTAGGACAGCAGAATGTAAATTATTGTATCGTTAACAGCAGCCCAAGTTTCATAAGTTTCGAGATAGTATTCAGGCGGGGTCATGAAAATGAAATAGTTACCTACACATATAAAAGTTTTGTAATAACGCGCTGAAGAACTTTGTTTGGCTTTGTTTATGTTACAAGGCATATTGGATCATTGTTGTGCAAGCAAAATTCGTTCAAGTTTGGGTAGATTCTGTGATAATACAATTTTATTAATATTCTAGAATTGAGTTTCTTTTTTTTTCATAATACGAAACCAATCAATCAATCTGCCTATCCTTTTCTCAACTATGTTGGGATCGGCTTCCAGTCTAACCAGATAGATGCAACTGAATACCAGTATTTTACGTGAAGTGAAAACCGAAATCAATGTAAATAATTCAAGAACAAAAACTCAGTTTTAAAATTTTTTGTTTGTCTTTCGGTCTGTTCGTTTTGCCTAATCTCCTATATGGCCAATTTTGAAGGGAGTTGCACTGGCAGATAGCTGATGTTAAAAGGAGTAACTAAGGATACTTTTATAATGAGGAAAATAAATTGTATGTGGTCCGTGAAAAATTCATCGCCGATAACTGACATTCACACAATTTCATGTTATTTCTTCTTTTACGTAATAAACTTAAAAAAAAAAATTGGATATGGCTAAACCAGCTAGAGTCTCTACAATACTGTGCGGTCATTATGTCTATAAAAAAAAAAAGTGTTAATTCAATCACGCGAACCGTTTTCCTCTGACAAGACCACACGTAAGATGTACATACATCTCGTCAAGTCGCCTAATCTCACGAATACCAGCAGTTTTCATCGTAACGAGACGCGGACGTTACAGCCGCCACGCATTGCTAATCACCTCCAAATAAATAATCTATAACGCTAATTTAACGTCTGTTAAGCACGTTAGGTGTAGGACATATTGTAGCATTGTACTTGGTGCAAATTGTCCGCACTCTGAGAGATTAACATTAGTGATTTTCTGTCATATAGGATTGTACTTTATAGACAGGTCTCTAGAGTTTTCCCTGAAGAGTCCTGTCTATAGACATTGACATTCTGGGACAAGTAAATATAGCTTCTACTTTAAGCACAATTTAGAGGTCTTTGCCTTGCAGTGGGGCAGTAATAGGTTGGTATTAATATTTTTGCATAATACCTAAAGGCGCTCTCTCATTAGTATTCGCAGTCCAAGATTCGATTTCGTATCATGAGGGCTCCTACTCACTACCGTAATGTTACAGGTTGAGCTCAGTAATGCTCAGTTCTGCTCACTCATTTTTTTACATTTCAGGCATATTGTTATGCTCCCTGTGAGGAAGCGCCGTTATGAGATCAAAGTTTTGTAAAGTGTTGCCAAATTCCGCTTAACTGCTGAGAATTCTAAACATCTCATCCAAATATTTTTTTCAGTCAATCATCTCACGTTACAGACAAACAATTTACAGAATCATAATCACCTGATACAATATCTAATTGTTTCATCAAAAAAAAACAAATCACATTACATTAAAATACCACCATTTCACGGTAATTCGCCACTGTGCACGCGGCGCAAGCGACGATACATTAATTTCAATGCTCAGTACCGTTTCGCTTGATGCTTCTACTTTCCAAAATTCTCTTCACAGAGCAAAGTATACGTCTTACAATTACTTCCAGTGGTTTTGATTCTTTCTGTCGTGCAACACTGTGCAACATTTTACCTCTTTTTTTTAATTAAAAAAAAAAATAGCTGTCAAAAATTTTCGCGCGAATTTTCAAATTTGAATTTTGTTGTTATCATTCTTGAGTTACGGAAAGTGAATTTGAATTGGTAATTTTGTTTGTTGAGTTACTTTTTAATTAATGTTTGGCCCAGGGAAGTGTGCTTATATTAAATTGTAAGCATAAAAGGTCTTGAGGGTCGAAGGGCTTTGAAGGTCTCTTCACAACTAAAAAGGTACTTACGACTAAATTACTGCTCAAAACTGTACTCCATTTTCAAACTTAATATGTATTCAAAACATGGTTACGACTTATGATTATGCTAAGTCATAGAGAATGTAATGATGAAGTAATTAATTTGTTTCGCTCACTAACTGGTGCGTATTCTTTTGATACAAAATTTTCACCAAGTTATTCATAATTTTTCCCATAACATCTTACATTAATTCCGTAATTAAGAAATGAGACAACAAAAAAAACCCGCTTTATTCATTTCTAGTCACTCAACAAAAATTGAATGTGCTTCAATATATTTTAAATTTGGAATTCCGAACATTAGAAGTGGTGACGTAACAAAAATGGCGCGAATTTCGGATGCAATTCGAACTATTTGGAACATGGCCTGGCTGTTGGCAACTAAAGTGTTTTTGGTAAATATTTATTTTTATTTCTTTGTCTATAAAGCTGTAAATGGTAATTGAGCTGCCTTGATATTTACGTGAGATACCTATGCAGATTCTGCGAGTCTGTCAGAATTTTTTGAATGTGGATTAGTGACGTAAAACCTAAACTTTACCTAAATAACTGAATTACAAGGTCTTTTTTCCAATAACCATTGACATATCTCACAGTTCCTCATAATCTTAATACAACAACTAATGTTTGACAACTAAAACCAAAGTTCATTGACTCGTCTCTAGAACTTTGACTTATTATAAACTTCAGCAAAACACGTGTGTTACTTAGCCGCCTGATTACGTAACACAAAAGCAATCGCTTTCCTTTTAACAAGAGAACTATTCTTCTGCTTAGTTTAAACTAACAAACAAATGGATAACCGTCTTAACCCTTATACAAAAGAAGATTATAATTATATTTGAATTGTATACATAAGTATGTATGTCCATTTTTATGTCTGCTCGTAACTACTCAATCGATTTTGATAAATGGTATGTTTTTAGAATTGTTTTGATGAGTGTCACTGAGTACCTACAAAAATTCAAAAAACAAAACAAAATGGCGAATTTTAACTAAAAAAAGGAAAATAAAAAAAGGTACCTTTTAATAATCTAATTTTTAATTATTGATTAAAGTAATTTTTTTAGCAGTCCGGTATTTTGATTGATTTTTGTTAGACACTTAGTTACAGACTGAATGTTTTTTCCTGTTAGGTTACCTTTGTACCTGAATGATAACAGCAGCATAGACAATAATAACTTTAATTAGTGATGTCATCATTATTTTCCTCTACATGTTTATGTAAGTACCAGCTACTCCCTTCGATTTAATATGCGTGGTTTTTTCACCCGTGTTAAGTTACGTTTTCGATTACTGCTCCGCTTCTGTAGGTCATAGCGTGATGGTATATAACCTATATTATTCCTCAGGTTTCTGGCTATTAGATACAAAAAGATTTTTCCAATGCGACTAGTAGTTTCAGAGATCGGCGCGTTTAAACAAACAAACAGAAAATTCCTTTAGCTTTATTAAATGTTGTTAATAGTAAATACCTACTTACCTCACCTATTTATATACCAATCTGTTTAATACTTTATTTTATTAACTTGATACAAGAATATTGTTGTACATAGCGAATAACATCGCGATTCAAGTTTTTACTTATTTGAATTCTTGAGTCATTCGCGATTCATATTTAAAATCAATATTTAACTGTTTCGCTATTCTTAGGCAAAGGCTTCTTACTCATTGTCTATTGGTGAATTTATGTCAAATTATTTATTTCGAGTAGGTAGGTACTCATCATTTACACAATATTTCTATTTTTCTTGCATATGACGTTCATAAGTGCTTTTTAAGGGCCTAATTGAAGCAAATGGTTTGACTATGACTTTGTGAGCTGTCATCCCTCCAGATGGAGTAAAATCTGTGCTTTGAATCTGCCACTCCATTTCAATTTTTAAATGCGCAAGATATCTGTATGTCCAATTTGTAACAAAAACATGAATTCATGAAGTAATATCTGCCATCGTTATCCTAACTAATATTATAAATGTGAAAATAAGTTTGTTTGTTTGTTTGCTACCATTTTACGCCTAAACCACTGAACCGATCATCCTGAAATTTTGCATATCCGTTGCCAGGTGTACAGGGACGAACATAGGGTACCTTTAATCCCGAAAAAAAGTACTGTTCCCGAGGGAAATCACAAAAACGTCCTTATGACAGTAGATGGCGCCACGTGTCTATCGGATCATGATTAAATTTTAAGTTTAAGCATGTAATACATTATGAGTCTACACTGTCGATAGACCAGTTTCAAGTAAACAACCTAGGAGTACGAAAGTTGTTTGCTTAATAATTTTTCATGCCCAAAACCGCTGAAGAGTATCCTGACAGTTTGCATAAAGTGGCTTCCAGACGGACGGACTTGCGGTTACGGCAAACCGCAGGCCGCGGCTCCTAACGCTCCAAAAACACACCACCGCGGTCACAGTGGCGGCCTGAAGTGTCATTAGCGTGGTGATTGTGCTACAATCGGACAATCGGACGTCGCAATCGGACGTCAGTCAATATGGCTAACCGTAACGTTGTCTTTTTACTCTCATGACTCATTAGTCCTCTCAGAAGATAAGAAAAAAGGTAGGAAAACCGTTTATTTAAACACTTGAGGTGTGAGGTAGAGATAAACTACAGTAACATGACGCGCCCTTCCACAATTATAAACGTTTGAAAGTGTTTTTAATAGTATTAAAAATACTCACAACGCATGTGTGCGGCGTCAAAAAATTACTCATTATTATTAGTATGGCGCTGCACTGAAATTCTCTATGAAAATGAGAGGTACGTCGTCTTGCTCGGTCAGCTATTTATGATTAGTTGACAAAAAATATCCTAGCCTGCTACTGAAGACGATTACTCACAAAGTCTTTCATACGAATGTGACTACACACATTGAAATGGTAATATGGAGGGAAGCGTCAAGGTATAATAGTTTATCTCTACCTATATTACCATTAGCATCGCATATTACTCTTAGGAATAGAGAAGTGTGAGTTAAATTTAAATTATTATTTAAATTCAACTATTTCTATTACAATTTCCATATTTGGCGTCATTTTACAAAGCAGTACACGCGGCCGGTTGTTAAAATTTGCAATTGACGCGGCCGCCACAACATTTCGCGTTTGTCTGTGACCCACTTTATATACGTTGTCAGGGATACAGAAAAACTGCGTAACTTACACTGTCATCACTGTGTCGTCACTGACACTGACAGGTGTAAACGCATTCATAGAGGATGCATGGAAGAATAAAGATGAACCTACGCTCTGTCAATGAAGCATACTCTGCGATTACTCCGCTAATTGTAAATTGATTTCGATGATTCTTTTTTTGTTTATTTTTTCGAATTGGTCCCAAATAAATACTGTCATGATCTGATGATGAACTTCGGAGATATGGAAAGGAAACTCCTCATAAGATCACAGCGCAGAACTGTCTTAACAGTAAAATTGCTTTGTTTAATGCGTGTAGTCGATGATTGACTGAAGGAAGAGGTTAGTTGCTAAACTAACCTTGACCTATGTCGATGTATGTAGACAACAGTTTTTCAACGGCAAAGTTAAGTTTGTCCCTCAGTACTGTTTATTTTTTCGTTAGAGGTATTTCCGGTGTGTTTTAATGAGGGTAGGTAGGTTACGTTTTTCAATTTTAGAATATCTCGCAGGTCCAACACACAACCAAAAGCTCATTGCGAGCCCGAGCAAAAATTACTGCTCAATCCTTGGAATCTTCCGTTCATGCCGCATTAAGAAGGCAAGCACAACCGGAGCGACAAGTAAATTTGAGAGCTGATGAGACATTTTCTTAAAGCCAGGAAAGACTAGAGAGCCAAGCCGTTCGCCCTCCAAGCTACTCAGAGAGTGACTGAAACGCCCTTTTAAACGCAATTGCTTTTGGAGGAACAAGCCGAAAGCCAGAGAGCTGTAAGAGCAACTGAGACGCCTTTTCAATCAAACACAACTTCGTCTCAGAGAACAAGCTCAGCCATTACAGCGACAGAAACTCTAAAATAGTCGCAGGCGAGAAGGACCTCTCTTGCAGAAATGCAAACTGAACGCCGACGGACTTTTATGAGTCACAGTCTGTTGGTCTGTAGGTAATTAATAATTCTGGATCTGGCCGAACAACAAGCCGAGTACAGCCCGAATTGATTGTCAAATTCTAAACAAACGCGGGCGAAGCCGCGGGTAAAAGCTAGTAAATATTATAAATGCGAAAGAAACTCTGTATGTCTGTCTCTCTGTCTGTTACATTTTCACGAATAAATCACCAAAACCACTGACTGATTTTGATGAAATTCTGTACAGGGTACGTTTGAACCTCAAGGAAGAACATAGGCAACTTTTAATTTCGCGACTTCGTCTGCGGCCGCGATAACCGACAGTTACGCGAACGAAGTCGCGGGCAAAGCCTAGTATTTAACATTATCGGTTAAGTAGATACACAGTTCACCTTGTGCTAATACCTTGGAGATCCTAAGATAGATTTAAAGGTAATCTGAATATAGTACCTTTTTCTCTGTCGATTAAGTTAATGGCGCACGCTTCAAAGCTTTTGTAATAAGAGGCGTTGAAAAGATAAAACCTCTGCTACGGTCACCCACGCGTCACTAATTTAAATAAAATAGGCTCTTTAAACTTTTTCTTTTCGATATAGCTACAGCAGGGTTTTTCTTGTTTTTTGAATTTTTGTCTGTGAACATTTTTTCTTGGCTTCATGTTACAAAATGCCGTATCCATTTTTTTGTACAAATCATGGTAATTTAAATTCCTAAATGGTACTCTGAAAAATATGAGGTTATTGAGCTCACATTTGCAACTTCACAATTCACGATCAATCAATGCAATTTTTATTTTTAAATTTTACTTACTTTAGGAATTTCTCCTGCATCGTAGGTGCTTTTACAAACTTATAAACTCAAAAACAGAGCCAGACCTGCAAAAACTTTCTAAAGGTCATAAAAATATTTGTGCTGTGCGGGAATCGAATCTGCGACACGCAGTGAGGCAGCCTATCGCAGAGCCAATGAGGTAACTGTGCCGTCTAAAAAAACATAACTACCGTTAACAGTTCAATGTACATCCCAAACGAATGCTTAAAATATATTTGAAACTAATCAGCGTTAACTCTCCAAAATCAACAATTTCTTCAAAAAATGATAGGAATTCTAACGCGGGTTTGTTTGTTTTAGCACAAATTAATCGTATGAAAATTTGACAACACGAGTCAGATACTCATCACTTTACCTTCCGACAAATTAAGTGTACTGTAAGTAATTAACGCGATCAAGTACCTACTTCATTATTAATTTTGTGTATTCGCTTCCTTTCTGAGCGATCGCTGACGATCTGTCTTTGCTTAATTGGATTAGGAAGATGACTTCATTACGCCATTTTGTATTTAAATTAATTGTTTATCTTATAAGTTATGACGACGAAGAAGACTTTATTATAATAGACATTGCTTTTAAATAGGAATTATATTGTACACCGAAATAATGCTCTACCGAAATAATTGGGGCCTTGAAGCGTATGCCCATATGATCATTATACTTTTTCTAGTGTCGTGATGGCCCAGTGGTTAAGGCGCCCGCCTCTCGTGCATGAGGCCGTGGGTTCATATCCGGTCAAGTACCAATGTGACTTTTTCAATTCATATGTACTTTCTAAGTTTATCTTGGACATCACTGACATCGGTGAAGGAAAACATCGTGGGGAAACCTGGACTTACTGTTCACTCAAACCATGTCAGAGGCCCTTGAGGCGGTATAGAAACTCTGACACAAGGGTGTGTGGAGTCGTAAGACCTACTAAGGGCGTGTGGGCAGTAGCCCACACGATAAAGAAAGAAGCCTGGCTTCTTTCCGCGACTTCGTCCGTGTTAAAGTTGGTTTCTCCATACAAACTTTGTACCCCGGTTTCATCCCCTTAGGGGTTAAATTTTGGAAAATTTTGTAATTTCTCAGTAGCAGCCTTGGATTCTGGATTTGTGCCCGGTTGATTTCCCGGTTGGTCTTAAACATAACTGGCAAAATATGGCCCTAAAAAATACACCTCTGCTTAACCCTTTGGGGATTACAGCCATGATGTTATGTTCTGTTATTTCTGTGGAGTTTCTCGGTCGTTCTTCTCCACAGAGAAACTCTTTTCACTTGAAAATTCATCGAGAGAGATTTTCACAGACTAGTGTAGTGTAGTTCTTTGCAAAGTGTGGTGATTAGCGTATTATCCCTGGGATATAAAAACTGTTTAATATCGCTTTTATCTAAGATAATTCATAGATAAAAGCAATATTAAACGGTTTAATGGTTTTATTATCTAAATAGCTGCTGACTGCAACTTCACCTGCAGGGTTTTTCCACAGCGTTAAGTTACGTCTTTGATTACTGCTCCGCTCTTGTAGGTCATAGCGTGATGTAACGTGCCTTAACTATTCCTCATGAATGTGGCTATTATAAACAAAAAGATTTATTCAAATCCGACCGGCAGATTCAGAGATTTAAACGTTTAAACAAACAAAACAAATCTTTGGCTTTATTATATTAGTATACAAATTTTTACCTGCGACTTCGTCCGCACAAATGTCGGCTATCGCGGACGCAGACCAAACCGCAAAATAAAAACTAGCCTATGTCCTTCCTTAGAGTTCAAATCATCATTATCATATCAGCCGAACGACGTCCACTGCTGGACATAGGCCTTCCCTAAAGATAACCACAATGACCGGTCCTGTGTTGCCCGCATCCAGCTTACCACGTACCAAATGTCATCAAAATCCGTTCAGTGGTTTAGTCGTGGAAGCATAACAGACATACGGACGCATAGACAGAGTTACTTTCGCATTTATAATATTGGTAAGGATATTATAATTAGTATATATTATACATATAATTTTATATATTAGTAGACTGCCTCGTTGGTCTAGTGGTCGCGAGCGCGACTGCTGTGCATGAGGTCTTGGGTTCGATTCCCAGGTCGGGCAAGGTGTTATTTCTCAGTAGCAGCCTCGGAGTCTGGACTTGTGACCGGTTGATGGCAATAGGCTCACCCCCTATTACATGGGACTAAAAAAAAAAGACATAACTGGCGAAATGTGGGTGTACTAATGGGTACACCTGTGCCTAACCCTTCGGGGATTACAGGCGTAATGTTATGTTATGTAAATGTTATATACATCTATTAGTATTAGCTAATCGTGTCGTAAATAAAAGAATAATGTAGCGTACTATATCATCCACCAGTATATAGAACCACCAATTATTGTGAACATAATAAAACAAAACTTATGTAATGGATCTACTTAGTTTAACGAGCTTCATTGTTATATATTCACACTCTCATATACTGAAGAAATAATTACAGTCTTTATTCAAAGTGTGATACGAAACACTTATTTAAATAACATATAACATCACGACTAGTACACCCACATTTCGCCAGTTATGTTTAAGTCCCATGTAATAGGGGGCGTGCCTATTGCCATCTGAGGTGTTTGAATAAAACGAACGTGTGGCTAGTAACGTGGTTAAATGTGGACTGCTCGTCCTTTACAAGGTCGCGGCGCTGTCGCATACGCACGCACACATACAAACGTATAAGTTACACATACATTACACCATCAACCGGGCACAAATTCAGACTCTGAGGCTGCTACTGAGAAATTCCTTATGGAAAGATATAATAACACTTTGCCGACCTGGGAATCGAATCCAAGACCTCATGCTCACCAGACCAACGAGGTAGTTTTATTGAATACTTTTATCATATCTCTATTCTGCTAAAGATATTCAATATTTATGTAAACAAGGTTAATATTATTTTTTAGATATCTAGCTGACCTAATAAAAACATAATTTACATAATAATAGATTTTTAGGCAAAATGAAAGTTTTGGTCACTATTTAATTTAAATAATAGATACGCGGGCCAAATAATTAAAATTGAGCTTGATTGTGCCAGAGCAAACTAACCCACAATTTCTTAGTTTGTGTAGAAACGAATAAAATATAGCTGAAGAGATTTTTTGTTTATGTGTTTGTTAAAACGCGCTAATCTCTGAAACTATCAGTCCGATTGTAAAGAAATATATTTATATGTGATAGCCATATTATTGAGGAATAGTATAGACTAAACATTTTAATTTTCTAACACGTTATGATTTAGGTAGTAGTTTTTATATAAGCTACATTGTATTCACGTGTCATTATGTATAATTCTGTATGCAAATATTGATTTTAAAAGAGTACGTATGGAGTTTCTTGCCCATTCTTCTCCATACAAAACTACCTTTTGGAAGGGGCGACTAGATTCAAACCTTTTTTTTTTATGACGTTCAAAAGTGCCATATATTGGTTGGCCTAATTGAAATAAATGATTTGGATTTGACTTTGACTTTAATAACGTCACGTTCCGACCCACAGGAGCGTAACAGTAATCGAAGACGTAACTTAACACGGGTTCAAAATTAACTCACAGTTAGTCTTTTAATAATTCAATAGATTTCATCTAACGTATTTAGTGTATGTAGGTACTTAGAAAAGTAAAGTTATAGAGAAATTAAATATCTACAATTTTTTTTTTTTAAATTTTGTAAGCTGGTTCATTTCGGCAAAACTAAACCCAATTGTTAATAAATTTAAAATAAACTTCCTAATTAGGTACTTCTAGACTTCAAAAACAAATACTCGTTCGGTATTCTACGTATTTTCCTTCAAACATTACCTACATACCAAGGAGGAAATATGTATTTCAAATGTCGAAGTAGTACAATGTCCTTTATAACTGTGCTGAGCCGATTCTGAGCTTACTATTGTGTTATTGTTCTATCATCTCGAAAGTGAAATTCCATTCGCTTTAGTGATGTCATGGCACAAGCGAGAAGAGTGTAGCGGGGTCGATTATAATGGCAAAAATCGTGAATTAGCAAACGTTATGTGGGAGTAGAGTCGATAGAGTTCAATACAACGTTATCAAATGTTTTATTGAGAATGCCACACCCAATAGGCCGACCCGGTAGTTGTGTGTAGACTGATTATTTAAAGGAGAGGTTAGAAAATAACTACCAAAAACTACCTGTCAAATATCAGCTTTATATAGGTCTAGTAGTTTTTAAGATTTTATGTCTTTGAATGAGTGCTTCGTTATACTAACATAAAGGCTAGATTCAGACCGCGACTTGATACTGACAATAATAGGCTAGTATTATTTTATCGAATGTTCATTAAGAGTAAGTCGCTATTGCTTTATCCCTTGGGCCACAAGACAAGAGGATACGACCTGTGAACTGGCGCGAATATTTTAACATTTTTTATTTTTATCGCAAAAACGTTACCTAGCGGATTTTGTAAACTTTATGTGTTTTTGTAAAATAATTGTTTACATTTTATTGACATGTTTTATTTTATGAAACATAGATTATGAAAACCAATTACAGAAACCAGTTTCTTTGTCATTTTTGCTTTGAATCTTTACTTGCTTTCGCAATACGATTCATTTTGACAGATCTACTCTGTTGACAGCTCAATGCAATTAAGACACTACCAATTCATTGACGTACTTTTTACGACCTGTCAAAATGTGATTTCCCCATCGATTTGGTGTGGGGATAGATAGTAAACTGCATCACTTTATTACCAATTATTTATTGATTTATGAGCAACAAAAATTCATATTTTTCGGTAAATTGAAAATCAATCTTTTTTCCAGGCTAAAATAAAGTGTTTCTTTAGAGAAGTTATGTCTTAGAATAATTGTACAATGGTGTCAATACCCTTTTGAGTTGTTAATATGAAAGCGGCTGACTCTGCAGGTATTCTGTTTGCGTAACAGTTATTTTAACAACGACATAATATTTAACCTTCAATTTATAAGATTTTTATGGAAAATCCTACGTAATATTTCTTTGTTTAGTGTTTACTAGACATATAAAGCCATATAATTATCATATTTTTATGGAGAGTCTATATTATGACGAATTTATTAAATCTTGCGTTGGCGGATAGAAAACGAGTTGGCTACACATTCCTTTTGCAGAATGTATTTTTAAAACCAAGCTTTTAAACTTGTTGACATACTCTAGCTTGTATGATATCCTGGTACTTTTTTATATGATGAACGGGAACTTTGGCAATAATCATAATAAAAACCTAGTTTTCTAAACTAATATTATAAAGAGAAAATTTTGTAGTTTTTTATAATGATAAAACTTAAAAATTCTTATCCGATTAAAAAAAATATTTACCTATGAAAAGCTACATTATCAGCGAGTAACATAGGGAACATTTTATTTAAAAAAAAAATTAGGGATCCGTAAGGAAAATCACGCAAACGAAGGCGCGGGGAGAGTGCTATTATTAATATTACTTGAATCGGGCCATCCCTGTTAAAAGACGGTAATGACACATATTTCTCGCTAGCGTAGAATAATAGCCGAGTATCGGGTGATGTGATGGACAATGGCTTCACCGCAACCGCAGGAAAACCTCCACCTAACTAGACCATGTCACTTTAACATTTAGTACATTAAGTATTAAGTTTATTGAACTTAACTTTAATTTTTCCGAGAATTGAGTTTTTCCAAGAACTTTCTTGAGTCATTTAAGAGAGAGAATATAGGATACATATCAGAATATCGAAAATTAAAATGTCGAAAATCGAAATATTGAATGTATCATAATATCGAAAATCAAAATTTATTTTCGGAGCACAATTGAGTAGAAAAGCACTTTGACAAGGAAAGGATCACAAAACCTCCATTTGTGAAAGTTCATTCTTTTAAATCCTGGCGTAAGTATAACAGACTGACTCCTTTACGTTTCTGAAATCCTATGAACAACATTCGCTATAACATTTTCTTGCGACGATAGTGCAGATCAACAATGTATCATTACTTAGCACATTTAATTCAAACGTGCGAGTACTAAACAATGAGCCAGTTTGTTAATAACCTATCCATTGTTGTAGTTACAAAACATCACACTCTGCTATTATATGAACATGATTTATGCAATCTCTTTCATGTCCTGGTGACCTGGTATTTATTGATACGTTTAGTATTTTTTATAGGTATAGCTCGACAGACTTTTACTGCCGTTAGGATTTTATTTTTGAATATTGGAAGCTCGACTATCCGTAAAATTTATCAATACGCGCCACGAAAGTTGAGACTGGACAAGCGTCAGTATTGAGGAGCTAGCGCAGGTATGGATGTGCGAAATAGTTATCCATAATTTGTGTATCTATTCAGGGATTTTTCGATGACATGCAGATTAAAATTCTTAACAATATTACGAAATATAGAGGTTTATGTGGAGTGTCAAGTCCGTCCATCAACTAGATGTATTTAAAATTCGATCGAATTTACGTTACGTTTATTCCGTGCGCAACTTCTAGGTCCTTTGGTCTACAAATGATGTCATATTTGTAATAGTCTGTGGCTTATCGCGCGAATTGTTTTAAAATTCGAATTACCACTACCTACCTATGCAGCCATGATTGCCTGGTACGACGAATGGAACGTTCCGATAAAAAAACTACAAGAAATTAAATAGGAAGAAGAAGATTAAAAAAAAAAACTGTCTTTTTTATAAATTGTACATTTACTGGTTTTATATTTAGGTTGATTACTGTATAATGTAATGATCAATAACATTAAAAAAATATATATTGTTTTAATTAATTCACGGACAGTAAAGAAAATATAATATTTCATTTCATTTTAAAACAGTACCTTAAAAAGAATTGCTGAAACATTTAGTCGTCTCAGTAGTTCATTCGTAGAAAGTTAGGGAAATAATGAGACTAAAATTCTGCCTCAAAGGAACTGCTTGAATCAACTTGAGAACGAATGGAAAAGAACTGCTTCATTCCAAGAATATTACCATTGTTATATTACTTGCACCATTCTTACTTTAATACCTTTTGTGTTTTACATGATGTAAGCAAATCTAAAAATAATTTTCCTTGCATTTTACCGCCTGCATTCGGGAAAATAACACAAAAAGAAATATTTCCTCTCTTCCGATCTTACTTCACACATTAAACAAAAGTTATATAAAAAAAAAACTATGCTAATATTACCAACCTATTGACTTATCAAACCGGTTAGTAATAAAATGAAGCAAAAGCTTGAATACGTCTAATGGTTTCACGGTAAACATAAAATTAATTCGACTTCCCGTTGTTATCTGTCAGTATTGTACGACTTTACCACTAAATATGACATGACTAATGCTTGTTATGTTTCATATTTATTTTACAATAAATAAATTAGTTTAACACAAGGCTTCGTTGCGATTAAACGTATTAGTTTTAATTAACAAAATTGCAACCAGTGCAAAATTAAGTACCAGGATAACAGAAAACTTAACAACATTGAACATTTTGTGATTTATTCAAATAGGTGTTCCAATTTCAAACTGACAAATTTTATGTCAAATGAAAAAATATACTGGATTCATTGATCAAAGAAAAGTTATTATAGCCGATGTGAAATATTTTTAAGTGACTTAAAGAAGTGTAGTGCAATGCTAAGTTAGCAAAAAAGTGCCAAAAATAAGTGTTTAAGTTACCAGTGGGTATGAGTCGAGGATGGAAGAAAAAATTCAGTTGGATCACAGACGGAAAACTAGCACGATTATGGGTTTGTTCATCCATAATTTTATAGCCGTAACTTATTTGGTACCTATTTGAATTGAGTCATAAATACACCAATAGTGTTCGTTACTATTTTAATTAATAATAAGCAAATCAAGTTCTTGACTAAGCTCGCGAGGTCGTCGACATGTGGGTTGCGGACTCGGTCATCAATGTGCCAATAGACGTTAGAGCCAATGGCTTAATAACCAAGAGCCTCGATCAATATTAAAGATGGCTCTCGTTGGCAGTTGGATTAACTGCTTGAGTTAGAAGGTGGTACTTCTGGAGTCGGCCCTTATTATAAAGAAGGTTCTCTGTCTGGAGTCTTGACCGCCGCAGCCAGTAGCTTGGACCCTGTTTCCGATAACAATGAGATACTAGTAATATTTAAAATAGCAATTTATAATTTAAAAAAAAAGTGTTAACTTCAACAAAATCGTCGTCATCATCGTCTTTATTTATTGAACTTCTTCATAGTTTCTTGCTCGTTCTTCTCCATATCTTTTGGAAAAGGCAACTAAATTAAATTCTGTTTTTTTGTAAATGATGTTCAAAATTGCCTGGTCTCCCTTAAACAAATAAATTGACTTTGTCTTCTTTTAATTCTGGAAAAACGTGAAATTGATTTTTATTGACAAGTTTATTTCACGTTACTTGGGTAAATTGCTTGACGTTTCGACCAGGTTGGCTGATCGTGGTTGCAAGCTGGCCTGTTTGCTTGCCTTGCGTTTTCACTGGCCTTTTTCATCAACCCTCGTTATCTTTATAAACAATAGGTTCTCATATGATATAACATAACACAACTTTGTATTTCATTACAAACGTATCTGTAACAAATGTAGGTACATGCAAAGGAAGCTGCGCTTGCGTTATCTTTATCTCTGTCCGCTCCTAATTATCGTGTTTTATGGGTCAAAAACATGGCGTAAATTTTTGCACTGTGACGTGCATTCGTGATTATTAAAATTCAACGTAAGTTCTCTATGGACAATGAAATCATTACATTGGAACCTAGTCACATGTTGGTCCCAATGTCGTACCAATATTGGGGATCGAGAAAAAAACATTGGCCCCAACGTTGGTCAAAGCCATTTTCAGCCCGTTTTAGCTGGAGTTGACCCCACATTATGCCCAAGATATTGGAACCAAAGGGCCATTCAATTTCATCTTATCGCAGTTCATTTATAGATAATGACTTTTCCTAAGTAGCTTCATAATGTGATAGGTATCTAAATTTTCCGAGTTCTTATGAGAAACCTAGAATAACAATAACTAAATACATAGGTACAAGGCCCGCTTGCACCAGCCAGTTATCTTATTAACTCCCGAGTTAGTTGCTAATACGGGTCTATTATTTTTGAAATATTTTTAACCTCGGTTTACATCTAATTGTCAATTAAGTTTTTCGTGCAAGTGGACCATTTGAAACCGAGAAATAATTAGGGAGTAGCACTACCTAGGAACCATATGGAATATCATTACAAATTAAAATGAAGGCTATAAACTATATGTAGAACAGTTACCCACACCAAGAATGTTTAAATGTTTTGAAACAGATTTTCCGTATACCGTTTTCCTATAACTCAATTAACTTACTAAATTATCCTGTCAAACACAATGTCCAGTCAATACTATTTCAACAGCTGTCGAATTGTATTAAACTTGCGACTCGCCCCGCCCTCTCACCGGGTGGAAATTTCCATTGGATTTCCCAAAACTTTCCTCTCATACAAACTTTGTCCTGACAAATAAGCCGTTCTCAAGTAATAATCTTTCATGCATGCGACAGTTGATTCTTAGTTTCATCATCATCTGCCTTTTCCCAACTATGTTGGGGTCGGCTTCCAGTCTAACCGGATGCAGCTGAATACCAGTATTTTACATGGAGCGACTGCCTATCTGACCTCCACCACCCAGTAACTGGGTAATATGATACCCCTAGGTAAGACTGGTTGTCAGACTTTCGGGCTTCTAACGACCCGTAACGAGTGTCAAAGATCCACGTATGACAGCCGGGACCAACGGCTTAACGTGCTTTCCGAGGCACGGAGGAGTCTTGGTGTGTAAAGATGGTCACCCATCCACGCACCAACCCCAGCAAGCGTAGCTTAACCTGACAGATCGACCCGTGCGGCTGATAATACTTAGCCACGAGCTCCTCCAACACAGTTGATTCTTAGTTTATGAGTATAAATAGATTCGCCTCTGTTCTCCGTAGGGATATGCACTAGATGGTATTTAACCGGAAAGGTTATATTCGAAATGTAATAAACTCTGTAAGTAAATAGGTACTATACAGGTACCTATTTAACTACTTACATCTTTTGTGGTCACGGATTCAGTCTTCGGGAATGTGAACTTACTTATGAAACAACCCAACATCTGTGCCTCATCCGGAGATCAAACCCAACCTGGGTTTTAAAATCTCCAGATGAGGTTCAATAGCGGCGCGTGGACCTATAAGACTAACGTTGATTTATGTTATTGTTTCCTTGTCGCTAGGCGGAGCTAGTGGCGGCAGTGAGGCGGCGAGGGGGGCGAGGTGATGGCAGTGACGATGATGAGGACCTGGGACTACCACAGAGCCCACCGGCGTCACCACCCACCGACAAGGTTGAAAAGGTAAGACGAAAATGATTTTAATAATACTTTTGAGAACAGCGCTATCTATTGGTGCGTGTGTGAACTAATACAACCGTTTGGTTGACGTAACTTGTAAGTGTATGTAGTTGACATAATATGTTTTAAATTCCTGTCTTTACAGCAAATAAATAAGTCAACAAAATAAATTTATGTGTACAGACAGTGTTATTCATTAAACTTCTGAGTATATTAACAAACAAATTCTAAGTTATTGTTAATGCATGCAGCGACATCTAGTATTGTGACTAAACACTATAACTCTTCACTAATATCAAAGTTTGAACAATGAAGCATAGATGTCACTGGTTGTTACAGAATTTCCACACTGCAACATTATTAAATTATTGAGATAAACGAAAAAAAAAAACTTAATACAGAATAATTACTTACTTCGAGAATTATAAGGCTTCTAAATAAAATTCCACCATTATTTGTTTTAAATAATACCTATAATTTAAAAGATATTTCGGACCACCTAAAAAAAAGTAATCTCGGAAGACCGTTGCTGTTATAAAACCAAGATACCTATACCTAATAGGATTACGATTGAAACATTTGCATAATCGTTTTTACGTAAACTGCGCCATTATTAAATAAAAATAAATGAATTAAAGATTGCAAAGTGAACTAGTTAAACTATTGACCATAATTTTGTAATTAGTTTATGTACTTACTTAGGTAGGGACTGTAGTCATTCTCGGACGCGGGAATAGTGGTATCAGGATAATCTATCTACGGTGATTGAAATACGGTTTATATTACTATTTACGTATATTGACTCAATCACTTTTTTATTATTAGCTGGAAATCATTTTATGGTTCTGAACAAAAATATATAGGTAATCTCTTTTTATTAATTTTCAAATTCCAAAAAAAATATGTATAAAATTACTAAGTAAGTATGTACAATTTGTAAAAACTAAAGGAGGACGCTCATAGGGCACCTCGTCTGCATTGCTGTCAATTGGGCAAGCACTCACTGTATGGCAAAGATAATTCTCAATTACCTAAAATATTATTATATTTTTATTTAGATAAATAGGACCTTACAGCCCTCGTGACGGACTGTCAGGTCTATCTTATTTTAAATAGCGTTGATTTTATAGACATAAGTAAATTAATAAGGCTGTATATAGCCAACAAGATCTTCTACAGTCATCTACTTTCTTTATCGCAAGGCAGTAAGGTCTTACGACCCCACACACGTCCCTAGTGTCAGAGTTTCTAGACCACCTAAAAGGCCTCTGACATGGTTTATCTGCTACAGGAGGTATAATCTTGACTGCCCAGAAATCCGCATGAACAGAGGTATATTCAATAACACATCTACTCCATAAATCGTGTAAGTTTAACATTAAGTACGTTATAATGTTAGGTATAAATCAGCTCGATTGATTGATCGTTGTAGAATAGACGCAGGCGCAACGGTGAAAGTGTTGCCGAGGTCGATATTGTATTGTTACATGAGCCTTCTATTTGTGTAACTTTCCCAGAAGGATTTCAGTCCCTCAGGAGATAAACAACAAAAGATCTCACGCTCTAGGATGGTGCCGGTGACATTTGTCAAACTGTTGCTTTTCACTCTTGAATGTTACGGCGTTATACAATGATTATTGAATTTTTTAACTGCACACTAATATCATAGTCGTAAAATACGGAATTAGTAACAAGCAAGTAATTATCTAGTGAATTAAATAATGTCACTGACCTAGTTATGCGATTCTGACATTCTTAGATGAGTTTTTGACATGTGTCACCCGCACCATCATAGAACGTACGAAAGCCTTGTTTCTGTATGAAACAAGGCTTTTAAAATTAAGTATATGGAACGATAGTCATTTGTTTTCTATTTCAGTTATGTCATAGTGTGTTACTGTAACATATCTAATTATCGTCTCGCTTTCATATTATAAACTAGCATTTGTCTTTTTTAAATATCGGTTATCGCGAACGCAGATGAAGTCGCTTGATAAAAAGTAAATTCCCAGTAGCCGCCTAGGAGTCTGGATTTGTGCCTGGGTGATGGCAATAGGCTCGCCCCCTATTACATGGGACTTAATCATAACTGGCGAAGTGTGGGTGTACCAATGGGTACACCTCTAACCTCTGCCTAACTCTTCGGGGATTGCAGGCGTGATGTTATGTTACCCCATTTTGAAATGACCATTTTTATATCCTTTCCATGGAAAGACAAATCGACAAAACCTGAAATAAGTAGAATCACTTGGAGCGTTAAACGTCAGTCACCTGTCATTGAATGTCAGCTGTCAAACGCCCGCATGACTTGAAAACTAAGTGAAAAGTGAAAATTAGTTTACAGGTGGAAAGTGTTTTCCGTTATAACTACTAATAGGGGCGAAATATCATAATCTTAACATTATTGTCAAACGGAAATCAATTAGATCAGTTTTAATTTAGTTGAGGGTCAAGGTAACTGGTAAAATGTTTCTCATATTCATAACATAACATAACATCACGCCTGTAATCTCCGAAGGGTTAGGCAGAGGTGTGCCTATTAGTACACCCATAATTCGCCAGTTATGTTCTAAGTTCCATGTAAAAGGGGGCGAGCCTAATACTAATAAAATTCCTGAAAATATCACATAAAGACATAATGTACATTTTTTTGGGGTGGTAAAAATCATCAAATGAGTCCTTCTGCCCTTACTGTCAGTCTTTTACTGACTAAAAAACGACCCTGTTCCTTCTGCTCTGAGCTCTCTGCGTTCCGTGGCCACGGTATCCTGTTAAGACGTCTCCCGACCCCGGCAACATAATGTAATATATAATATAATAAATATATATATTATTGCAAATATTCCATCACCTATGAAAGAGGGAGCAACCGTATTGTCACCTAGCACAAATTTTGACTCGAGAGAGTCTCTAAGTACGTAGTGATGACCATTAAATTTTATTGAAATTCAATTAAATCCAAACACATATTATAACGTAAACATAAATTCAGCACAAGACCTAGGCATCTAGGTTCTTAGACATCCTACGTCTTGTGGCTACTTTTATGGTTCCCCATTGTCAATGTACCGTTGCAACGGTAACCACGCACTATCGTCTATGGTTAATAATTTGTTTTTAAATAACGAATGTGACAGTTGAATGGCAGTGAACTTTTGACATTACCTATTCTATTTTTGAAAACTGAATGTAAAGTAGGTAAGTGATGTTAGATTTTTGTAGATATGTTGTGTCCTGTTTGAAGTTTCATTTATGATATTTTTTGACACATTGAACGGGACACATTATTTTCACTTCGTCTTACGGATTTGTTTTATGAAAATGTAGAATTACAGACGGAAAGGATTTTCGTCATTTGCAGGCGTTGTCTTAACCTGAAATTAAAAGGCGAAAACAGCAATTTTAGTGTTCAAGAATTTCACAGGAATAGGTTTATCTTGTTCTTAAGATAAACCTATTGCTGTCAAATCTTATAAACTGAAGACCAATTTGACTAATTAATAAAAACGTTTAATATCTAGTCGCATAATCAAGTGACTATAGCTGTCAAAAATGCCTTTGCCTATTAGAGACATTTTTTGACAGATTGAGACTAAGATCAGATTACGATCGTTCCTAAAAGTTAGCAGAATAATATTTACCCGACTGCGAGGAAAGGGTTAATGTTTTTCGCGCCTATCCTTGTATATTTGTTCTTTATTTCCTATTCTATTCTTCGTCCTTATAATATTCTTTATTCTCTTATATTTTGTAATTGTTTGAAGAAATAAGCAAGCCAGATAGTACATTTACAGTACCTAGTTGAAATATCAAAGATTTTTCTTCCAAATAATCGTGATTTACTAAAACTAGCGGCCAGTCTTAACACTACGTACTCGTACTTAATAGGATAAAAATATAATCAATAGTACTTTGACATGTTGTGACGCAAGCGAGAACCCTGACCGTCACGGTCGTATTAAATATTCAGCTTTGTATGGCTTTCCCACGGCGCGATGGGGTTTGACGACTTTCATTGTGGCTCTCTTGGGGAAACTATGGTGGTTCGTCAAGGTTGAGCAAGGAAAATGGTAGGTGAGAAAATTTGAACTGTCTTATTTTGAAGTCTAAGCAATAAAATGTCTAGGCACGACATATGTTCTACTAGGTTACGTCCGCGACTTCGTCTGCGTCAAATTTAATATAATATCCCACGGAAACATACGTACATTTTTCCGAGAATTAATGTATCTTTGTGTTATTCCTAATTTGTGATTTCTTAACTTTGTGCCCAATTGTCATCCCGATCCATTCAGCCGTTCTGGCCTGATTGAACAATGAACATCCATCCAAACTTTCGCATTTAAATTAGTAGTAAGATAAGATAAATATGTGGGTAGGTATTAATGTCGAAGGAAAATACGATCAATTATTTGTAAAATTAAAATTATGTACTTACATATTGTGTTTTAGTTGATAGTGTATACAAGTTGTAGTATGACTATTAGTATTTTTGAGAATAGTAGATACTGCTAATTGTATCATATTCAATGGCGGTAGAGTAGCTGTTGTTGCCAACTTCCGAAGGGAAGAACCGAGGGGAAGGCCGGTAGGGATTGATCTCTATGGAACCCTCGCCATTAGTACTAAATTTTTTTTAAATAAATTTAATTTTGCAACATTCAATTAATCGCCTCCATTTAGAAAATCTTCCATGGTTTTTTACGGCAATCAAATGAAAATTAGCATAAAAAATATCCGGTTAATTACTTTTCAATATTTTACCATCACCCACTAAGGCACAGCCTACACCCACATGCAACAACAGCATCACCATGTATGTACTGCCACTCTTTCAATACAAAGCTCTTCTAATCTGTACGTCACTCCAACACTACCATTTAAGGCTTCCCCTATCTACTAACAAACGCGCCAGTCTCGACGCGACCCTACACAGCGTCGCGCGCGCGATAAAAAAAAAGAAATCATTTTTTATCTGTGATTTTTTGACGTTTAATTTTCCGCGGGAGAATTTTATTTTTTTACTTTTGACATTTGCATAGGGTTTGTATTTTTTATAAGTTGTGAAGTTAAATTAGTTTTATATAAGTGATGATGGTTTTAAAGTGAAGTTTATTTAAGTGTAGCGATAAGAGTTTTTAGTGTTTTATTGTATTTTTATTTTACGTAACTTAGGTGAGAATCGTGAGATTATCTAAATGTAAAATTTTACTTAAATATTTAAGTGCAAGTTTCAAAATTTTTCAGTGAGATTTTGGGCTCTTACATTCATGAAAATTAATTCATGGTTTTTATAGCGGTTTCTACGCTGTAGGAAAAAAAATACAGTACTTAATCCTATTAAACATTATCTAATTTCTAAATAATAGAGAGTTATTACTTACGTTTAATTGTCAAAGTTGAAATATCAAGCTACATAACAAAGTTGAAAATATTACACTCTACGTAATAGAAATTCACACACCTAGGTTAAAACATTAGCGAAACTCACACACACAATAGAAAACGCTAAATTGCGAAAAAAGATCTACAGAAAAGATGACAATCGAAAGTTAAAAGATTTATTTGACGTTTTTCCGTTAATTAGGAGCGGTAATTATTTAATCTAGATTCTTTATTTAAAAACCTATTAATTGTAATTAATTCACTGTGAACGTTCGGCTGGTAAAGGAATTATAATATTCATGAAACGCAAAGAAAATCGTGTTTTATGGACAAATATGAATTTGATGATATATGATTTGATTTTCATTCCAAAATAATAATAATTATTACTTAATATGCACTTTTCCCGAAGTTTTTTCTTTTATACAAGTTGATTGTTAATTCTCCGAAAACCTGCAAAGGAATGTTTGTACTTATTATAAGGAACAACTTTTACAAAAGATCAAACGTCGAAATCTTAAAAAAAAAACAGCTGTTCCCAACAAAAATGACAACACGATTATAAATAATCATAATGTATGGGAATAGCAGATATTTATTCAAGATTTCAGGGTTGGTCCCATAATAGTAAAAGTTATTCATAATGATGAGTACAACAACCCCTTTTTAGGTTTTCAGTCAATTTACAGTTACTCTGTGTATTTCGGGTCTCGGGCTTTTGGAAGGCGTACGAGGGGTCAAAGCCAACTCGCAGAGGCCTCTAAGAACCTTTAGATAAAATGAGACTCTAGTCGACGATTATCCCTATTTGCACTTTGCAAGTACACTAAAGGACAACCTCTGGTTAGTGCAGGACTATTACAGAACACAGAAACTTAAGATAACCTGTTAGTTTGGGTTGCTAAAGTAATTTGGTTACCTGAGACTATGGCAGGACTATCATTAACTAAATTGTTATCATTACATTCATTAAAAGAAAGACGACAAGGTAGAGGTATATGGCAGAGGTGAGTGGCAACGCAGGGAGGGGTCGTCTAGGAAGACCTACACTGACCTTATTGGTGAGGTTCTTCAGAAAAGTCAGGTGTGCAGTACTCGTAACCGGCGTGCTTGTATGACGAGATGTATGAACGAGAATGAGGCGAAAGGAGTGTGTAAGGATCGTAGCAGGTGGCATTCTGTGGCGTGAAAGGCGTGAGTTTATGTATGTATGTGTACATTCATTAAAATACTGCGTGTCTTGGCTATTTTGTGCGTATAAAATTCTGTTCTACAAGAAAAAAAAGTCGTAAAATTTAACACACAACAAGACAGGCAGACAGACGCATTGCGTAGAAACGCATTACGCAAAAAAAACATGACAATTTAAAAAAGATTTACAACAACGTTTTACTGCATATTAGAAAGAAAATAACGGCTCATTATTTTATCGACTGACTTATGTCTTATGTATAGTCGCCAGTACATAAGAGACTATACCTTTTTGTTGTAAAATCGCTCCTATTACAACCGCAAAGAACCTTAAAATTTACAAAACATAAATTTTAGAACACAGTAATTATTTCGTAAAACAAATGTACAGCACTGTCTCTATGACTTGTATGCAACTCTGTGAAAATTAAGTACCTACAATTATTTTCCACATAATGTACGAATCTAATGTCTATGTATTTAGCCTTTAAACAACTTGTTTTTGCATTAGATACTTAAATTGTTAGCTTTTAAAGATAATTTTGGCATGAGAAGTTTCATTTTTTAAAAGCTTTTATTTAACTTCACCTGTATGTATGTATTATGTATGTTTGTCCTGGAATATTGCAATCAATATTCCATTCGTTCCCATCTAGTTTCTATTAAAATGTAGGGATAATCTCTACCTTATTCGAAATTCAAATCTTCCCGTTAATTAAATTTGACAATGGCTGAATGCTCAAATAGTACGATAGATATTTTTTTACCTAATTTATTGTTTTAATGAAATTGTAGCTCTGTATGTCTGTTCGTTGCATCATCACTGCAAAACTACTCAAACGATCGTAAAAAAAATAACAAAGAAGTAACTTGAGATTTGAGTTACTTTGTAATCCACGACTTCGTCTGCGTTCGCGATAAACGTTATCCACGCGGATGTAGTCTCCAGCAACAGATATAAAGTCATAAAAAAGAAAAAAGAAAACCGGCCAGGTGCGAATCGGACTCGCGCACGAAGAGTTCCGTACCATTATCTAAACAAACAATTTTATTATCTTATAAGTAAAGCGGAATTATTTGACTGTTTGTTTGCATTGAAAAGGCTCAGAAACTGCTGAACCGATTTGAAATATTCTTTCACTGTTTTGAAGCCACACTATTCCCGGGTAACATAGGCTATATTATATTTTTTTTAAATTAGTGATCCGTTAGAAAAATCACGTGAACAAAGTCGCGGGAAGAGTCATTATAAAAACGATAAAAAAAATCTTTAAATATTTATGTTTTTCTGTTTTTTACTATTACCCTTTTCCATACGGAACTCTAAAAACGTAATTAAAACGATACATAACGACTAAAGAAATTGCAATGACAACAGAAAGCTAATAAGGTAGATAATATTACATTTCCTTAAACAGAACACAAGTGATTTACAGTTATAATCGACAGTTATCAATTATTGCTTGACATAATTCGCCTTTAACTGTTATGTAACTAGCAGTTAAGTTTAACTGCTTAACCAATGACAGTAACAATTAACACTCATGAAATGATTATGTATGCTAATCGTGTTTACTAATGATACGTTATGGTTTTTCATGCGGTTTTCTCTCACCAACGCGAGACAGAATAATAGGTACTAAAACTATAACAAATTAAGATTTTTAATTGCGTTAAGGAACTTAGCGTTAGGAAACAGGAGTAATGCCTGACATTACGCCTCTATTTCCCGAAGGGTTAGGCAAAAGTGGACCCATTATTACACCCACATTGCGCCAGTTAGTTCCATATGTAATAGGGGGCGGGCCTATTGCTATAAAACAGGCAAAAATTCAGACTCCAAGGCTGCTACTAAGAAATTCCCGATGGGACAACCCAATAACATTTTGCCCGACCTAGGAATCCCAAAGACCTCATGCTCAGCAGTGGCGTTTTGCGACCAATAGACCAACGAGTTTAGGGGTTTTTACCATTATCTTACGATGAACGACGTTATGGAACGAGCCCTTTAAAACAAACCTGTTTGTCTTTGCATTATAGGTACGCCATCGTAGGTACAAATGCCTGTCGCTATCTGTAAACCCTCGCTCAGTTAATGTGCTACATCCCGGATAAATCAACATTTTCCATCCATATCCTACAAAAGAGAAAGTTGAACTTTGCTATAAATAAACAAACAGGAATTTCTCCATTCTGTTTGTAGTTTTTTTAGGGTTTCGTACCTATACCAAATAAAAAAAAAGGAACCCCTTATAAGTTCACTTTTTGTTTCTTAGATCACAAAACGCGAGTCAATCAATTATATCTACCATACAAAATTAGTTTTATCTAGTACTAGATTTTGCCCGCGACTTCGTCCGCGTAATTTTCGGTTATCGCGGGCACACACGAAGTCGCGAAAAAAATTACCAACGTCAAAAAGTTCGAAATGACACGTGGCGCCATCTATGATCATAAGACCGTTATTGTGATTTCCCTCGGAAACAGTACTTTTTTTCGGGATTAAAGGTACCTACCCTATGTTCGGGCCTGTACACCTGGCAACGTATATGCAAAATTTCAGGATGATCGGTTCAGTGGCTTAAGCGTAAAATGGTAACAAACAAACAAACAAACTTACTTTCGCATTTATAATATTAGTTAGGATTAGGATAGTTAGGATTACTTAGATACTCTTTTTTTTTAAGGTACCGCATCCTGTACATGCGGAAGCCTTAAAAAAACACTTTTTGTTCCTTGTTGTTGGGTATCACAAAGCGTGAGTCATACAACACCATACAATAATAGTTTAATTTAAAAAATCACGTTTCGGATATCACATTATTTTTGTTCTCAAATATAAGCAAATTGAACCATTTAAAACATATCATAGTTACTGGAAACTTGTATGTTTTTATACGATTGCTCAAAAAAGTGAAATGTTTTCAGCAAAATTAAGTTTTATACATACTTACATTTTTATGCAATTTATTTCCTTTATTTTATTTATTATACATGCAAATTCTTTTTTTAAACATGAATACAAAAATAATAACATCAATTTATTTTATTACATTTTTAAAGACATTATTCGTATTATACAAAAATAAAATACATATTTATTGTTATTTGTTACAAGTTTTGAGTAGAATACTAGTTTCTGCCCGCGATTTCGTCTTTCAGACTATTTTATCACTGTGCCTTTTATCTAGATCCGTTTACCTGTCTTGCCATCCACACATAAGTACGCATAAGTAAAATTACAAACTGAGTCTATTTTATCGACTACCTAACCTAATTTAAAAGAGCCTAATTTCTTGCTCGTTCTTCTCCATAGAGACATACCTCCGTTTTGGAACGAGCAACTAGCTTCAATTTTCGGACCAACTGACCGACTCCTTGACAATTCAAAAGTGCCTGTAAATGGTATAATAGAAATAAATGTTTTGTGTTTGAGTTCGAGTTCAACTCTTGAACCTGTTATGCTATAAAGCTTGATACATCATTGTGACTAGTCTACACCCACACATTTACAGCTAGTTAAACTTGACAGTTTGCCCATGAGTAACGGTTATCAAGTGTACCCCGCTACAAAAACGTGTACTACTATATCCATTGATCCATCACAATACAATACTCACCAGTTATAGTGAAACATGGCGTTACATGAATAACTGTGAGTGTGTATTGTAATTATTTCTTGTCAGCTCCAAGATGTATGGGTAATTGTATTTTATTTGTATGGCTATTAAACTCTTCCCATGTTGGAAGTAAAAGTTTAGTTTCAAGTCTTCATTTTGTACTTTTTTCTTGATAGAGTTTCTGGTATCTGAAATTTCGTTAATGGCCCAGTGGTTCGAATCCGGGCAAGTACCAATGTGACATTTTAAATTAATATGTACTTTCTGAAATTTATTTTACATATTACTAACATCGTTCCCTGCATCGGAAAGCACGCTGAACCGTTGTTGGTCCCGGCCGTCATCGTGTCTTTGACAGTCGTTACGGGTCGCCAAATGCCCGATAGGCTCGCCATCTTTTACATGAGACTTAAAACATAACTGGCGAAATATGAGAGTACTAATGAATATAACTCTGCTAAGCCTTCAAGGATTACAGGCGTGATTTTATACTATATACTTAATTGATTTGATTTAAATAAAAGAAATCTAAAAATGACCCTGACCTTATCTATATTTACAAAGCGATTTAAATTTCGAAACAAATGAGATTAATTGCAGCCATTGTCTTAAACGATTAAGTTAAAGTGTTGCCAGCATTAATTAGAATAGAGCACGCTTCATTTGAATGGAGGTTCCGTAGAAAATTTTGCTTGATTTTAATTGAGTCTCTAAGATTAAAAGATTTTGACCGAACATTTTAATAAGAGGGTTAATTTCACTAGATTTGAGGCCCAAAAATTTAACAAAAATTTCTAGCTTTCTCCCTGGGTTCTCACGAGCATGCGCGTAGACTTTAGTGTACTGTAGTGTGTGCACTTATTAGTCACTCATTAAAACATGAAGTTTAAAAACAGATTGTACAAACTTTATTAAAATATTTCGATATCTTTAATTAATTAAATATTAAGGTAACTTTTGCCCGTATGATGTTAGCGAATGTTTGAAATTCACATGGCATAATAGCTTTTGGCGCGATAATAAATAATGAATATAATACTAGCCTATTGTTTTCTAACTGCAGGGCAAAGGCCTCTACTCATAGGTACAGGCACGAATTATTCTTAAGTTAGAACTTTTATTTTATTTTAATAATGATCGTCGATCTCTTTAAACGAGACTTCCTTTCTCCTACCCTTTTCGCTGTGTCCTACAGGGTCCATAATGATCTCAATTATATAAGATACCACCTAAGCACACATATGAAAAAGCAATAAAGATGTTGAGTGCTTTTGCCCGCGACTTCGTTGCGCAAAAATAAAATAAAATATAGCCTATATGTTACTCGCAGATAATGTAGCTTTCTAATGGTGAAAGAATTTTCAAAATCGGTCCAGTAGTTTTTGAGTTTATCTATTACAAACAAACAAACAAAAGTTCAATTTTTTCCTCTTATAGTAATAATGTAGATTGAGTATTAATATCACTACGCTTGTTCAAGGCGGATTGGCGATTTTAAATTTATGTTAAGATTATGGTTTCCTTGTTCCCTCTGCTTATGTTTAAAAAATTTCATTAAAATCCGTTCATTCATTTTGAAAAATAAGGATATGACAGTTTGTACGAAATGTCGTACCTCGTAAACGCTTAAAACAAGGGGAACCTAAATAAAGTCAATGTTACACAAGCGGGCCTTGCGTTCAGCCAATGCCACGCCACATTCACGCGGTAGGCAGCGTTACTAATCGGCTGGTTCCTTCTGTGGCGTGTCGATATTATCGCGTTATGTGTTTATTGGCTGATTGGCTGAAAAACGTGTGTTACGTGCCTTGTAATAAGAATTATGTTGTACTTATGTTTTTTGGAGCTGATATTGTTCTTTTTGAGCTACTAATAACGACTGCCGCGACTGCTGAGCATTAGGTCTTGGTTTAGATTCCCAGGTCCGGTCCCCGGGTTCCGGGTCTCGTAATTACTAGCCACGGTTCCCCGGTTCCGGTTTCCCACGGTTTCACCCGCGAACAGTTACTTTTATTACTGCTCCCTAAACTTACCTCAATAAACGGGCTATATATTTAAAAAAAGATTTTTCAAATCAGACCGGTAGTTCCAGAGATGAGAGCGTTTAAACAAACAAATTCTACAGATTAATAGGTAATTTAAGTATACATACACAAAAACGATATTTAGTTTGATAAAGTACTGAAATATATTGCAAACTAAAATATTCCAATATATTTATTTAAATCAGGGTTTTCATCAAATCATAGACAAACGGAAATTTCGTTAAACAGTTACACAGAACTCTAAAAAATCCCTAATAACTTTTTGTACAATGTTAGTCATTATTATAAAATTAAAACTACGAAATATCAAAGTCATTGACCCACTTGTATTGTTTTGTGACGCGGAGATCCGTAATACTATAAACACCGACTCCTACGCATCCTGTCGATAAGTTATTAAAATGTGGGTGAATTCCTTAAAAAAATATGTTATGTTATGATTATTATGACGGTTCGTTGTTTTTTTTATGGTCAACTAGGGACTTGCCATGTTAGGGATTGACATATCCGGAGTTTTTGGAAACCAGTTAATGAAATTGAGTCATTCATATCCGCCAGCCATATTTTGTTTTTGAAATGATTCACTGTTGTTTTTTTATTCAATTACTAGCTTCTGCTCGCGACTTCGTCCGTGTCTATGTTGATTTCTCCATACAAACCCTATAGAAGGCGAATTTTGGAAAATCCTGTCTTATCGGATGCCTACGTCATACAAAGAACACCCTCTAAGTTTGAGTAGGCTTACTCTTGAACAAAATCGACATTACATTACATTCGATCCAGTATCAATTCCAATAAATATAACAAGACATTTATTTATAGAATTAACGAGTTATTTAATATTATAAAATTTGGTAATTTACGTTTTCATTTGTATGGCAACCTCATGTCAATCGCTGTAGTCAAACATGCAGTCGATTCCAATCTCATTCTCGATTTTGTTCAAGAGTAAGCCTACAGGTCTCTACCATCAGCGGTTTAGGCGGGGCGTTGATCCGTCAGTCAGTAATTCAGGATATATATCATTATTACATATATAGAAGATATATATATATAGATAGATATACTAACACGTTAAAATAGATGTCTAGTTTAGATTATTTCTTTCTTTATTCGTATCTGTTGTATACTTAATTATTTTCAAAAAATTAAATAATTTTTACTTCATAACTTGTCCGATGTAGAAAAGTGCCATGTAACTATTTGTAGGATTGTATATGTACTTTTATACGTCAATGTGTTTCGAATTCGGTTGCGTGAAACATTACAAAAATCGAAATTTCAATTTTACAGTAACATTTCCTGACAAATAAGGTTAGTTCACACCAAGTTGTTAAGCGACGCGACGCTACGCTTCACCCACATCATATCGCCGCAACGACGTCCACTACTGGACATTGGCCTCCCTTATAGATCGCCACAATGATCGGTTACCCACGACCATCACCAGGTCGCCAGTCCACCGTCTTCCCGCACTTCCTCGCATTTTTACATATCGAACTTAAACGAACTTCACGATAAGGTATATGTGAAAAGACGATTCGAAATCTTAAAAGCGTTTACGTCATACGACATTTTATACTAACTTACCAAGTCCTCATTTTTCAAAATGAATGAACGGATTTTAATGAAACTTCTAACACATAAGCAGTATACATAGGTCTAAACTGTTGGTAGTGAAGAAACCCTGCTTTAATGTGTATTATATAAATTCTACAATGCAATGTCTTAAAAAGTCGCGTCGCGTCGCAACTCTCTTCGCTGTGAGCTTACCCTTAGAGTACTTTACAACGTAAAGTCACGGTTGAAAGAATCAACAAAACAAACTTACACAATACGTCATTTTGATGCGTTAAAGTACCAGTTTAAATGTATAACATTAATGTCAGACACGATTACGAAATCGTTTATTTGTAAATTTTCGCATCGCCGAAAATAGTGTTGTAATATTGGAAAGCGCATCACTAATGTCGGAAGTACATCCGGCGAATGCGAACCGTTGAGCGTTCGAAAATCCAATCCGTTCGAAATTTGAAATTGTTCCAATATTCATGAACGAGGGAATGAAAATGGTGTTTGCGCAGTAAATAGGTTTGCCTTTAGATTTAGATTGATTTCGGAATGTGTATTCACACATTATATACCTATATTTATATAGATATACTATCTTTTAATACAGGTTTAATTAACTGTACATTTGTATTTAAGGAGAGGGAAGTACCCACGCAAGAACAATAACAACTTTAAAAATCCCAAATCTGATTAATTTTTTTGACAATTCCGCTTCTCTAATCACAAACAACCCATCCCAACTGCCTCGTTGGTCTAGTGGTCGCAAGCGCGACTGCTGTGCATGAGGTCTTGGGTTCGATTCCCAGGTCGGGCAAAGTGTTATTGAATTTTTCCAACTAGAATTTCTCAGTAGCAGCTTCGGAGTCTGGATTTGTGCCCGGTTGATGGCAATAGGCTCGCCCCCTATTACATGGGACTAAAAACATAACTGGCGAAATGTGGGTAACCTAACCTAACCTAACCTAACCCTTCATAAAAAGCAAGGTTACATAAAAAGCAATATTAGGCCAATCAGAAGCTTATTAGGTCGGTTTAAGTACTAAAATTGACTGACGCTACTGCGGTTACTACATTCCTAAGTATTGTTATTTTTTTAAAATTTATCAGATCTAGTAGTACTAATTAAAACGTGCTCTAATCATGTAATTACGACGGTAGGCAAGTACTTACGTTTAGTAAATTCTTCCGTGTAATTATCGAATTAATTAAGATAGTAAGTTGGCATCGTGTTTCGATCTTATGCCTAAAACTTAGGTATCTACGTAAGTATTTAGTATTAATGGCGAATCTCAATGGAGACTAACCTAGGAGGAGTTGCCCCTTCCAAAAGGTAGTTTTGTATGGAGAAGAATGGGCAAGAAACTCCATACGTACTCTTTTAAAATCAACGTTTTACAATACATATTTGCATACAGAGTCATACATACCTAATGCCACATGAATACAATGTAGTACCTTATACATATAAAAACGACTAAATCATAATCGGTAAAAAATATAACAAATATGGAATTGAAAGGTTAAATATGTTCAAATATACATAGTGTTCACGTGTCACTGTAGACGACCAATGACAAATGTGATCAGTCCTGTACTAAATGTATAAGACCGATAGCTTTCCCAAGCGTGGCGACACGCGGGGGCGGGTTAAGTATAAATGCAGCTTAATACTAGATTGCATTCGTTCCTAAAAGTATCTAGGCAAGTACTTACAGTGTACTTTTTCTAAGGAAATCAACAAACCCTGTCAGTTTTCCACAGCACCTTGGATAGTTCATTGAAGCTTGTCTGTCAGTTACAAAAAATTGTTTATGTACTACAAAGAAAACGGTTTTAATGGCGTTTTTTGTGTTTTACTATACAGTCCGGTGATAATCAATTAGTGCGTCTGTTCTGATTGCGTTAATTATTTCGCAATCGATCAACCAAGTAACAATATGCGCTACGTAAACATTTTATGAATCAATAAGAAAACCTATATCTTCTTATGCACGGAATTAATTAGAATGAATCGTCAATAATTTGAGTTTACCAAAAGAAAATAACCCATGTCTAAATTTATCCCGTTTTTCGAAGTAATTGTAATAATTTTAGATACAATTTGACGCTGATATACATTTGACATAATTATTATAATTCATTTGACATAATCTATACTAATATAAAAAAGCTGAAGAGATTTTTGTTTATTGGTTCAAACGCGCTAGTCTCTGGAACTACTAGTTGAATTGGAAAATTCTTCTAGTAAGTGATATCCAGATTCATGAAGAACAGTATAGGCATTTATAACATCTCGCTACAATCCAGCGGAGCGGAGCAGTAACCAATGACGTAACGTCGGGTAAAAAGTACCACCCGGACGAAGTGGCCAGCAGAAACTAGTTAATTTAATATAGAACTAAGTTCATTTATTTTACTTTATTGTCTATATTTACTTAGAGCCCTCCTTCCATACATTTCTTATACATCAAGGGACCAAAATTAACTGGCTTTTCATTACCAAATTAACGTTGAACCGTGCTATAGAAAATTGTATCCGAGGCGATAGGTCATGACATACTGGTTAGTCTTGGGTAACTCTTGTGAACGCTTTCTATGCGCTTTCCACGGTTCAATTGTTTTCACAGTTTAGTTATAATATAACAGATGGGCTTAACTATCTATTGGTTAAAAGACAATATAAGTACTAGTTATTATCCGTTGGTTTATCTTGAATATAAAAATGGTTAATGGTATAAAATCTTAAATTAGTTAAGAACTAGACAGAGTTTAAGTATGTTAGACAGTCTTTACAGACTTGATTTTTGTCAAAACTAACATCTCGCCTGTAATTCCGGAAGGGTTAGGCAGAGGTGTACCAATTAGTACAATCAGATTTCGCCAGTTGTGTTTAAGTCTTATGTAATAGGGGACGTCAAATATCTAAACCAGGGGTTTCCAAACTGATGTTGTCTACTGCCCACTTTGAGGATCAATTATTTTCTGGCGCCTCCATTTTGTCACCCACTTGAAAACCACATAGTAGATGAAATTACAAATCGCTCCCCAAGCCTCTACACAGCGCCCTGATTTTCTGGGTCTCTTACTGCCCCCCTTTAGGCCTGCAGCGCCCACAAGGAGGCGTTATCGCCCACTTTGAGAAAGCCTGATCTAAACATCTTCACAACCTTTCACATTTATAATATTAGTCGAAAAACGAACGATAAATTAAATGTACACCCTTAGGGGTAACATGGAACTAAATCTATGGTAAAAGATTTCGTTACGATGTCCTTTCCATCCCATATAAGTAGTATTTAGGTACTCGTTCTACTCTCAGAGAGTACTTGATTGTGAGTGCGCACAATACACTTACCCTTGGTACTTTACTTTCAGGATTTCCCTGTTTAGATAAACACTTGAAGAAAACGTGTTCTTTGATTACATCACATTTTGTTTTTAGAAATAAATTTTGAAAGTGTGTGAAACATAACATTTTAAAAAAAATACAAAAGCACAACCAAAAGTAAAAGATTTTTTTTTTTTTTTTTACAAAAGCTCAACCAAATAATAAGTATTAAATGTAGGGAAAAAAACTGCCCTCGACTTCGACCGCTTGGAAAACAAGTATAACATACAATACAGCCCTGCCATCATCATCGTATCAGCAGAACGACATCCAGTGCTGGAAATAGGACTCCCCTAAAGATAACCACAATGACCGGTTCTGCGCTGAAATAAAGCCTGACACTCGGCAATAGCGTAGTTTTCTATCAGTATTTTTTATTAAATGGTTGCAGTAATTTTAGAGATTATCTCTTACAAACAAACAAACAATAATATTGTTATTTTTTATCAGTTGTTTTTGTGTGTTTAATGACCTTTTTGCCATTTTTTTTTTCTTTTGTCTCAGACTACGTATTATTTAAATATAAGGATTTGTACAGCGGATGTACCTATTTTATCTTGATTACTTTTGTATGCAAATGCGCAAATGAGTGATTACTCTCTTGATACCAAATCTGTTATCTTCACCTTATCAATTATTGTGTCCAGCTTATCTACAAGTAGTTCGCTATTAAATTATTCATGAATTATATTTGCGTGCTTATAAAACAATCTAGGTTATATTAGATAAATAAGTACTTATTCTTATGTACCTGTATTTATTGTTTTGACGTCAAGATGACGTATTACGTACCAAAGTCAAAAGTCAAAGTCAAAGCTTGTATTTTAATAATAATTATCATTTAGTAGTATCATTAATATTTTCCATTAGGAATTTCTCCGTAGCAGCCTTGTAGTCTGGATCTGTGCCTGGTTGATGGCTATATACTCGCCCCATATAACATGGGACTTAAACATAACTGGCGAAATGTGGATGTACTTATGAGTACACCTCTGCCTAACCTTTCGAGGATTTACAAGCGTGATGTTATGTCACACAGATTTGTACAATCGCCTCCGGATAGCAAAGTGTCGGCGCAGTATTTCTGTGAAAGAAACAAAACAATTATACACAATAAACCAGATTTAATGGCACACACACTATTGTATTCAAACCCAACATGGCTGAACACCCAACTACATAATTACGCGAACGGCAGACAGATGACATCCGGCTCGATGAGATAGCTCACCCCTCTTCCGCTTCCCATTGGGCACCGGCACAACGGCACACGGCAACCGGCAGAGCGGCACAATTAGTTGTTGTGACATAAATATAGGTAACAATGTGAATGGGTCCATTTTGGTGGCGCAATGTGTAATGATGTGATTTAAATTGTAAATATGATACAGATAGGAGTTAGGTAGTTTCGTATTATTTCACAAATTGTAACCAGTTTAATGCTCGCCTATCTTTTTTGGTGAATTTAGGTGAGCTGTCATTGCCTCGTTGGTCTAGTGGTGTGACTGTTAAGCATTAGGTCTTGGGTCCGATTTCCAGGACGGGCAGTGTTATTGGTTTTTACCATCAGGAATTTCTCAGTAACAGCCTTGGAGTCTGGATTTGTGCCCGGTTGACGGCAATATAGGCTCATCCCTTAATACATGAGACTAAAAATAACTGGCGAAATGTTGGTGTACACCTCTGCCTAACCCTTCAGGGATTACAGGCGTGATTTTATGTATGTAATGTCAAGCCTTAAAATCAAGCAAGGAAAGATTTTAACAGAATATTCCTGTAGTTTTGAAAGCAGAAGGCCAATTCTACTAATTACCTGTAAACGTTCAAAATCTAGATACAATCTCATCTCAGCGACAATCAATGTCAACAATTTTAAGTCAATTAGATAGATTGATGCTGAGATTAGATTGCGATCGTTCCAAAAAGTTAGTTGAATTACAAACATTAGTTCATCCGCGTCAAAATTTATACGTATATTACTAGCTGACCTAGCGAACTTTATACAGGCATATTTTTTTTTAACAATAACGAACAAAACAAAAAAAAAAAGAATTAGTGAAATTGGTGCAGCTGTTCACGCGTGATGCCGTGACCAAGGTAAATACGGATATGTATTAAATTCCACGGGAACAGTAAATTTTGTCCAGGATAAAAACAGACCTACACTGACCTTATTGGTGAGGTCCTTCAAAAAGGTCAGGTGCGTAGTACTCGTAACCGGCGTGCTTGTATGACGAGATGTATGAACGTAGATGAGGCGAAAGGAGTATGTAAGGATCGTAGCAGTTGGCGTTCTGTAGTTTCTGCCTACCCCCATGGGAAAAAGGCGTGAGTTTATGTATGTATGTAAAAACAGTCCAGACCGCCTATCTCTGTGCAAAATTTCATCCAAATCCCTTCATCCGTTCTAACGTAATTGTGTAACAAACATCCATCTGTTCAAACTTCCTCATTTATAATAGTAGTAAGATGTACATTTTAGATTCAATTCGTTCCTTTTATGTCACTGCAATCAAGTTGTTTACAATAGAAAGTAATGTTTGATGTGTCATACGATACGATTCAGCTACCCTTTGAGAGAATCTTACGTCATAGAAGCTTGCTATGGAGTGTTTTCCGTGCATCTTTTAAAGAAGCAGTGGAGAAAATAAGTTGACGCGAAGAAGACGCATGAATAAAGATTTCATGTAGCAGAGATTTAATGATGGGAATGTTGAGATGGATGTACGGAGTACGAGAATGGGTAAGGTCAGACGGAAATGAGTATATTAGAGGAAGTTTAAGAGAATCGTTTGTCTTGGTATGGGCATGCGAAGAGGAGTTATACGCACGCACGTAAAGATGGATGGATTGTGTAAAGATTGATGTGAAAGAAAAGGGTGTCAGTGATAGTATGACGGCTGACAGGACGTAATGGAAGAAGAAAACGTGTGGCTCCAATCCCAAGTAACATTGGACAAGGGCAGCAAAACGATGGTCGAGAAATTAAGTTCAGTTTCACAAAAAAAATCGTTTAAAAGTCCTTCGTTTAACGGTTACTTTTGCAGTTTTCCACCGAGGTGCGGCTGGTTGCGTCAGCGCGCGTGTAATTTTGCAACAGCCCGCACTGAATTGAACACCGCGCGGAACTTTCGCCGCGGTTTACACTTGCGGCCAAATTCATTCACACACGGCTTTGTTCACGTGCGTTTTATTGAGATTGTTAAACACGTCTAGTCCTGGGTTCGCATGATCGAATTTAGTAGATTCGCCATATGCACGCGAAGTCTAAATTTAATGTGAATGTAGTAAATGTACAATGTTATTGTACACAACTAATAACTACGTGATTTTCTTTCGCAAATGCCTAGGAATAATGTAGCATTGATTTGTAAAATGTACATTATTGTGTTGTTTTGGTTCAGTGATTAATGCGCCCATGAGTTATACACGAAGTCAATGTGGTCGGTTCTCAACAGGGCACAACTACTGTGACTTTTTCAATTTCATATATACTTTCTGAGTTTATCTTGGACATCATTGATATCGGTAAAGGAAAACATTGTATGGAAACCTGGACTTGTAATAAATAGAAGTCTGAAATCGCCAATTCATACTGATCAATACTCGTACCTTCTCTGTACGAAAAGAGGCTTTACAGTTGGACAATAATAGGCCAGAATTATTATAAAATAGCGTGTCCATTAACTTGGCCTGAAGTGTAAACATATTAACCTCTAAAACATAGTTTCAATGACACACAATGGAACGTTTTTCACAAGACCAGACAAACAAAAGTAATTCGTAACTAACTATTTAATTACGAATAAGTAATTCCATTACAGTTAATTGCCTTGTACATGGCACTATACATGAACTTAAGCACGTGTGAATATGTAACTTAAATTAATCCGTTTAAAAACTATTTTTGTCTAAACGTGACACTTAGGTCGATAAAATTATCTTTTGTTTTGTTGTTTCGCGAATTTGATAATTGAATTGCGTTTGATTAATTATTATTTATAGAGTATCTGTCTTTGATAACGTTTGATGATAGCATAATAATTATAATATTTTTGCATTTTAATTGTAAGTAACATAACATCACGCCTGTAATCCCAAAAGGTTTAGGCCTTTTAATTATAGGTACCTATTAGTTTAATTACCAGAGTAAATATTGAACTCTAAAAAGTGAATATATGAGTATCAATATACATATAATCGAGTGTAATTATTTAAGGCTATAATTATGTTTCATTGGCAGTACACGAGTATGGACCTTATTTACAATACCAAGGTACTTCTTAGTTTCCTAAGATACCAACTTTTATTTGACGAAACTGTTGGCGCTGTGGCTGTGGGATTAACTGCTGCACCGAAAGACGTGGGTTCGATCCCCGAACGGAATCAATATTTGTATGGTCTACCACGACACATATAGTTCCGGGTCTAGCCATTTGTGAGTTTATGTTTTTAACCTCACACACAATACAGGAGAAATCTGTAGTGTCGGGCAATGTTGTCTTTTATACCAAGCTACACATTTTTATTTTTAAACAACATCACGCCTGTAGTCTCCGAAGGGTTAGGCAGAGGTGTACTCATTGGTACAACCGCATTTCGCCAATTAAATTTTCAGTTTATTATTTTGTTAATTTTTTAATCCGATATATCAATTAAATAAGTCTATATACTTCTTCAAGGTCTTTCTTAAGTCTAAGGAACTCAGTCATAAATCCCAAAATTATAATATTCATATCAATTGCTCGTTATCACTGACATTGGCATTGATAATCCGTATTACGTGCGATAATTTGGTTATCATACTGTGCGCATGCACTTCATACTTTATCTGTAATCGTGATAAAACGAGACTACCGCCTCGAGTTCTGAACTGCGAAAGGAAAGTATGTATTTACAAGGTTAACCAATAACCAATCAACTTCTTCATAGTAATAATATCAGCCTATTACTGTCCTACTGCAGAGCAAAGGCCTCTTCTCATACAGAGAAGGCACGAGCATTGATCACCACGCTTGCTCAAGGCGGATTGGCGGTTTTAGACGCAGAAATTAATTATATACAGGAAATGCCACGTTCCATAAAATCTCGCCTGTAATCCCCGAAGGGTTAGGCAGAGGTGTACCCATTAGTACACCCACATTTCGCCAGTGATGTTTTTAGTCCCATGTAATAGGGGGCGAGCCTATTGGCATCAACCGGGCACAAATCTAGACTCCGAGGCTGCTACTGAGAAATTCCTGATGGAAAAACCCAATAACACTTTGCCCGACCTGGGAATCGAACCCAAGACCTCATGCACAGCAGTCGCGCTTGCGACCACTAGACGGCCACGTTCAGAAATGCCACTTTCTGACACGTATTCTCTTAATACATACTCACGCTTTTGTCCCATGGGGGTAGGCGAAAACCACAAGACGCCACCTGCTACGATACTTACATACTCCTTTCGCCTCATCCACGTGCATACATCTCGTCATACAAGCACGCCGGTTACGAGTATTGTGAACCTGACATTTCTGAAGAACCTCACCGTTAAGGTTAGTGTAGGTCTTCCTAGGGCGACCCCTCTCTGCGTTGTCACTTACATCTGCCATATAAATACCTTTTGTTAATCGTCTTTCACTCATCCTCTCAATATGACCGAACCATCTAAGCATACCCTTTTCTATCTTTGTCACTACATATTTGGAAGGTAAGAGCAACTCCAGAGACAGGTATTATCAGACGATATTATTATTGAATACAGTAATGATATAGATAATATTCCAGTAAAAGCGCGTTTTAAGTTCAATTTATATAGGTAATACACTCATTCATTATCAGAAATGATAACACAAAAGCGTCATAATCATATCACATCAATTGTTTTTGATAAGATAATGTATTATGAATATCTGATAAGTGATAACAGTGATAGGTATCTACTGCACCAGAAGTACCTAGGTACTTACTAGAAGTAAACACGTTTAAATATGAAGATGGAGTATGTTACGGAGGTAATTTTCTTACAAAATTTTTATTCAAGGAAGATTACGAAATTTAATCGTCTACGATCACAATAATGATTATTGTACCTACTAATCAGGTACTCTAAAATTTTACTTAAGATTTTTTTTAAAACGCTTTTCCTTACTTGATGATTTCTGCCTGTCAACTCGTACCGCAAGCAGCGTTAAGGAACATCGTTAACAAAAAACATAATCAAAAAGATATAACGCAGTACTGCAATTTAAACTCTATTACGCAGTGTTAATGTTTATAAATAGATAGGGTTCTTAAGATTTCAGAAAAATACATTTTGCTTGATATCGCGTCATTTTATAATTACAAGAATTGATAACGAGCCCAAACCTCACAAAAAATTCCAACTAAACAATACATCATTTTCAGAGTATAAGTTTATCCATAAAAAAAAAACAATTAATCATAATTAATTAAGTGTAAAGCATGAATAAGAAGTGCAACAAACAAATACTGACATACAAAGTGATGTGAATGTGTCGATAAGTTCGTTATCAGTGAGAGTATCGATAAGATTGGTGTTATCGATAAAATCGGTGAAGATGATGTTGTACATCACTAAGACGGAGGAAGTGTCGGTGAAGCGACCGCCGAGGAGAAGGACTATCAGTGCCAACATTAAGGTTAATAATTATTATAATTTTAATTATTTTAATTTTACTAACGAGCTGGGAGACGGGACAAGACAAGTAGCAGTCTTATTGAGACCAATGGTATGTTAGAATCAAATTTAAAATGTTCTATTCTATTTTCTATCTCTTATCTGATTCAAAATGGCGGTGGTGATCAGCTGTTTCTGTCTGTCCTTGACATAATATCTACTATACTATCCATAATATACCATACGTTCTATGATGGTGCGGGTGACACATGTCAGCGATTCATCTATAGATGTCAGAATCGCATAACTAGGTCACTGACCTATTTACTAGTTATTTACTTACCTATTACTGATTCCGTATTTTATGACTATAATATTAGTGTGCAGTAAAAATATTCAAACGTGCTTGTAAATCGCCGTAACGTTCAAGAGTGAAAAGCAACAGTTTAACAAAATAATGTCACCCGCACAATCCTAGAGCGTGAGGAATACAGGGTAAATGAAAATATACCCGAAACATTAAAAGGCGTCATTGTACTCATTATTATGAACAATTTTTACTATGGGACCAAACCTGAAATCATGAAAATAAAAACAGCTGATCCATACATTACGCTGATTTTTTAAATTGATTTCAGAGTTGCTCCCATTCGGGGTTGCGGGACGTCTTAACAGGATACCGTGGCCGCGGAACGTAAAGGGCAACAGAAAGAACAGGGTGGTTTTACTCAGTAAAAGTCTGACAGTCCCTTCCGCCCAACGCAGGGCGGAAGGAGTCATTTGATGATTTTTACCACCTAAAAAAAAAGTATAGTTATGGGATAATCTTATGTGATTTTTTTGCCTTTAAAATAGACAGTGGTACGGAACCCTTTGTTCGCGAGACCAAATCGTTTTTGGCCGGTTTTTAATTATAACTTTAGCTTAAATAAAAGCCACTTCATTTCCTTCACTTCTTCAACTATCGCGACCATTAATCTTTCAATAAACAAAATATAAACCATATAATATAGTAATTAATGTGCTATGATACTGCAATAGGTAATATTACGCACCGTGCCGGTACACCAGGCGGCTTGAATAGCTTAACATGCAGCGTGTATCCGGCTTGTGATTTATTTCAATAAGATTATCTATACTGATAGCTTGTTTTCTAATGTGTATTGTGGAAAAAATGGTTTTAGTGGTCGTTATTTGGTACAATACTGTAATTATTCTGTGTTGCGTTTGACGCGTGTAACCGATTTTTTTTAAATATTATAGTTGTCAGTAGCCCCGCAATGTTATCCGGAAAAGCAATTTATTCTTCAAATCAAAATACACATTACAAATAAAATTTAGAAAATAATAATTCTTATTTAATGTAAAATAATATGTATAGGTAAAAAATTACACACGTTTCAACATAGTGTTTTAATCAACATTTTTTGTAGGTCTAGTGCTACAAAAAACAGATCCTAACCTCCTTGATCATAATAAGGAATTCGACCCTTAAATATAAACGATTTTATTCTAAAACAAATAAATCAGTTAAGTTTAAAAAGTGACCTTGTATTCAATCGATAATATTGCTAAAAGAAGATGCACAAACTGCGAATGAAAGTTTTATTTCTCCTGATAAGCTATCACATTTAAATATTTATCTGACATTTCCTGATATTGACAATCGAAGGAGGAACATGACTGTTTCCAACAGCTTATTTAATCGAATATTTTTTCAACATCTATGTATAACCCAGCCACCCAGAGCGTCAAACTTGGTTTCTCCATACAAACTTTGGACCCCTATTTCATTCTTTAAGGGGGTCAATTTTGGAAAATCCTTTCTTATCGACCTACGACATACAAAGAACACAATCTCCAAGTTTCAGGTCTCTACGATCAGCGGTCAGTCAGTGAGTCAGTCATTCAGGGCCAGTCATTTTATATGTTTAAACTAGCGCGTATATTTCCAGTTGTTATGTCTTTATCTAATGGAAAAGTTTTATGTTAAAGAAAAATCTAAATAAATAAATCTCCTAACGTCATATCTTCTCATATTAACAGTATCCTTATCTTTGTTTCCAGCGGCACCATGCAGGTATATCGCAGTCTTCCTGCAGCGACGGGTCTCTCCTCAGCGTCGGCTCCTCGGAGATGGACGAGGACAGCAGCAGTGGTCACCACCACTCGCATGACCACTCCAGGAGCGACCAGTTCGACTTCTACAGTGAGTATTTTTGCTGTTGAAGATTATAAAAAAGTTAATTCGTAGATATGGTCGCTTTTTTAAAGAGGTGTCTGTATGAGATATTATAAAGTAAAGGAAAGTGCATTATTCGTCGCTCATCGGTCATCTATAACTTAGTTGAACAATGCAAAAGTCCCAACCCGAAGAAACAAACAGACTTCTAATCTGTTTCCGCATTCAAAGCAAATAATAAAAGCAGCATGTCGCATGTCGTGATGGCCTAGTGGTTAAGGCGCCCGCCTCTCATGCATGAGGGTGTGGGTTCGAATCCAGGCAAGTACCAATGTGATTTTTTCAATTCATATGTACTTTCTAAAGTTTATCTTAGACATTACTGACATTCCGTGCCTCGGAAAGCACGTTAAGCTGTTGGTCCCGGCTGTCATTCGTGGATCTTTGACAGTCGTTACGAATCGTCAGAAGCTTGAGAGTCTGACAACCAGTCTTACCTTGGGGTATCGTGTTACCCAGTTACTGGGTTGTGGAGGTCAGATAGGCAGTCGCTCCATGTAAAATACTGGTACTCAGCTGAATCCGGTGAGACTGGAAGCGGACCCTAACATAGTTGAGAAAAAGCTAGGCAGATGATGATGAATAAAAATAATACAGGCCTATTATTACTGGATTATATTCATACTGAGAATACACGAGCAATGATCACCACACTTGCTAAAGGCGGGTTGGCGATTTCAGACTAACATTTTTAAGTTCAGTTTTCCTCACGATGTTTTCACCGATATCTGTAATGTCCATGATAAACTTAGAAAGCACAAATATGAAATAGAAAAGCCCACATTGGCACTTGTCCTTTCAAGTAAAGTAAGTAAATTATACTTACCAGAAAACTAACTTGGATCTGTCACCCTGTTCCAGACACGTCGGAGCCGCCGTCGGGCGTGGCGCCACTGTCGCACTCGGCCGCCAAGCACAAGATGGCCGTGCGACCTCGCCGCACGCACGGCGCGCCTCGCCGCAAGAAAAACAACCCAGTTAGTATTGAACTTTAAAGTAGGTGTCATCTGTCCTTTCACGCTTCGCTTTTTGCGCTGTCTTGTTGTGTTAATACTAAGACTTGAAGGTAGGTGGCGCTGACTAACATACATGAACATATTTTTTTTTGTTGTCTTTGTTTGGATAAATATATAGGAAAATTGAGCTAAAACGAGCCAATCCACAATCCTTAATAATTTTTTATTACATAAAACTAAATCAATCCGCTAAATATGTTAAAAACTACCCATTAACAAGATGTACATAATCAAAACTTTTTTTAAAATAGATTTTGATATTAAGCGTTAAATATCCATCATTATTGAAAATACTTCTTAAACGTGAGAAATTTTGACGTGGGTTGGTTCGATTTGGCAATCTATTCGTTATTGGTGAGATACTCGCTGGAGTCGCTAGTGATATACCTGGTCTGATATTAGTAAACTACTATTGAGCATTGACTGATCCAATTCAAAATACTATAATCTTATACCCTCACTGTCTTTAAATCATAAATTATTTATTTATGCTTTCATTTAATACGTTCTGCATTACATTGTAATTCTCTGTTGTTAACCAACGCTTTTGTAAATGCTGTTCGTAACTCTCTCTATCTCTCTCTAACAGAAGCTTTCAGCTAAGTGGGTTCTTTGGTTTCTATCAGGAAGTCATCAAATCACTCACTACGTCTATGTGTTCAGTATTAAATTTTGACGAAATATTAATTCTACTGAATTTTAAATTTCAGATTGTCGCATCAGCCTTGCCGATAACGCCCGAACTGAACGAAGAAATGATACGAAGCACTACTCCTGAAGTCAATCACAAACATTCAGAAGTCGTTACTGGTAAGCATTCAATTGTGGACCTTATCAAAACTAGCTAAAGATATTATCCTTTAATCACATGTCTAATATCCAAATATTGTCCTTTCAGAATCATTCTCTTCATCGACCACTACGAAACATCATGTAATCGTGAAAGAACAGCATCAGCATGTGAACAGAGAACTCACAAGAGTGCTGGAGACTCCGAGCGATATTAAGTTGAAATCCTCGTCTTTACCTCCTGGATTGGCTCTTGGCCAACTTGTAGGCCAGTCCCCTGCAAAGCTCAGCATAGCAGAGTCCAACACCCCAAGATCCTCGATCAAAAGAAGCCAATCTAGTTCCCAAGGGCAGGCCCTTAGAGAGAGCTCATCGAGAACCCACGAGGAAACAATCCAATCATATCATTCAGAAGATAGAATGACAAAGTACCGCACGGATAAGAAAGCCGATGAATCTTGCCTCGAGAAGAAATCTAAGTCAGATAAGAAATCAGAGAATGAAGCGATAAAGTCTTCGAAAAAAGAGGAATCGTTCTTCAGTAGACTCTTACTGAGAAAGAGCGGGAAGAAGTCTAAAAAAGACCAGACGGACGGTGATGGTCAGCAAGAGATTAAAAAGTCTAAAACTGAGAAGTCTGCGGCGCAGTATAAACCTGTTGATACAGAGAGAAATTTTCATGAAGGACAAGGGTACAAGCCGGTACCTGCTGAAAGAACTCAAAAATCTGCCGGACAGAAAGCTTTCGCCAATCAAATGCACAAGAGGTTGGATAACAAGGGCGCTTACGTCCGAGACAGCGCGTACAAAGACGTGTATAGCGCTGCCAAAGTCCCCGGCGTGGAATACAACATTACTGATCTCAAAATCGCTGAAGAAACCGACAAAATGTTGAACCTAGAAATGAAAAGTCGCTACAGCAGACGCGAAGAATTCTGTGAAAAGATAGAGAGAACAAAACGGACTTCTTCTAAAGAGGCAATTGAAGATAAGAGGGAATCCTTTAACCTGCACCTTGATAAAACCAAGAGACCAGCGTCAGTCCAACGGCTGGTTGATCCATTTTCTTCAAAAGCATTTATAAGTAATGAGCTATTGAACAGAGCACAGGAAGAGTCTCCAGCGATCTCAGATGACGAGCCTCCAATCAGAGCGATGCGTATCAAAAATGCTCATAACGATTATAACATGTTCACTAGTGGTAGCATGCCGAAAAACATACCCTACTTCAACCCAAGCATGCTGGCGTCCACGTCACCCCCCAAAACGATTAGGCATCAGAGTTCCGACAACATCAAACACCGGTCGTCTGAGCACGTTTCCGATTTTACTGAGAAATTGATCGAATGCAAACGTGAATCAGCACGCCATACTTCTAAAACTGAGGAGTCTTACGTCACCTCTGCAATGAGGTCTCTGGGAGACGAGTATGTTGAGACTCGCAGCAGCATCGGAAAGTCGCACAGTTTCCGATACGCGTCAGAGACGACGTCAATCAGCTCCCAGGAGAACCAGATGCCTAGTCTGCCGGCCATTGTTGGTATTTCTGAACCGTTACTAGAAAGCTGGGAAGTGAACTACAGGAGGAACCTGAGCGAACGAAACGATTTCTCCAAAAGAATTTCAGCTAGAAACTACAGTTTAATGCAAGGCAGTGCCGAAGCTAATTACGATAGCTTGCCAAGTACCGATAGTAGTTACTTGGATAGCCTCAAAACTGATGCTATTGAAGATAGAAAACTCTTCACAAATAGCATTCATATTACAATGGATAATAAACGCGACAGCGATATCTCTCAAATAGAGGCTAAAATTGATGATATTATTAGTTCGCCTAAGCCCATTATTGCCCCAATACTCAAGTCTAGTTCTTTAGATAGCATTAAGAGTAGCCCAGAAAAGCCGATAGAAGATAGACGGAAAACTATATCTGTTGAAAGCGCTTTAAGTGCCAAACATAATGTGCAAAGAGAATTGAAACCAGAAACTGAAAGTTTTATATCAGTTACTCATATTAATAAAGAACAAACCCCAGTCAAAACGGTCGAAGCACCAAAAATTAATAAAAGTGACGAAAAGTTACAGAAATCTGGATCTAAACCTGGAGTCCCAGAGTTTCTAAACATTCAATTGAACAAAGTTGATGCTAAACCGACAACAAACATTGTTTTGACAGCTAACGTTACGCCAAAGAAACTTGATAGTCCGCAAATAGAGAAAGAACAAGACGTAGAAACTCCCCAAATCATTGAAACAAAAACACAGAATATCCCTGTGCGAAAGGAATCTATCAAGAGCAACAAATTCGTTGAAAATATTATTGAAAATACTCAAAATGATGACAAGAACTCCCCACTCAGTGGTAGGAAGTCTGTCATCCCTATTATACCACAAAGCCCTTCCACACCTAAAGCATTCTTCAAAAGAAAAGCAATGAGCGTCGAACTACAGGATAGACCAGAAAAACCACGAACAAACTCCATGAGTACAGACGGTAGCACGGAAAGAATTTACGACAACATATCCATTGATCAGAAATCCCATTCGAGCTTCGGAAGCAAGAGCTCCATTCAGAGCACGGACAGCAATGATATCAAAACTCCTGACAGACAAGACGAAACTGTAGTTTATCGTAAGAAACCTGGCATACTCTCTAAAGAGCTGCGCGGCGACAGAAAAAACGATGACGAACCGGAACTTATGAAAGTATTCGCAAGAAGATCGTTAAAACTTAAAGATTCTGAAGCCGATAGTATTGCCCAAGAAATAGCTGCAATCAACAATAATAAAGAAAAGGAAGATGGTGACCTACCACCTACAAGAAGCAAAATACTAAAGAACGAATTTAATGCTTCTATAAAATCTAGAGATAGTGACAAAGAAAATGAAGATGTCATAAAGGAAGAAGAGAAGAGATTGGTAGACATTGCTGCTCGTGTGAGCCAGTTTGGAGCTCCACATTATCAAAGAAGCGTTAGCATTAACAGTGTAAGCATAAACAATGTTTCAGCGAATCCTAAAAGAGATAGCGCTCCCGTTTACAGAAGCGAAGTAAACAAATATAAAAAAGAAGTATCAGACTCGACTCCCGAAAAGAGACTTAGAAATAGGACGTTCCCTGACCCATCAAATGACAGAGAGGACATTAAAAACATAGCAAAAAGCGAAGCAATGGCTTATAAAGCCGACACTTTAACTAAAAGGCCGTGGCAGAAGAATGATGATAAATTCAGATTGTCAATCGAAAAGGATAAGAAAGAAAGTGCTGTGATAGACAAGGACGGAGATTTGGAGAAGGAGGAAGGTGTAAAAGAGAAAGAGCCTTCAGGGGAAGCCGATGCGTCTCCCCAGTTTAAAGGGATTCTGCAGATGAGGGCCGAGTGGGAGAGGCGAGCAAAACAGGGCATGACCAAATAATACTGGTGCTAGGTACAAGGTAATACAACTATTTTATATCTATTACAGAAAATACCTTCGTAAACTGGACTTTAATTACTTACTATACATATGAATATTCAAAACCATTTCTATTGGTAAAAATTAGGGGAGCATTACGTTATAAATCTAGGAACATAATAAAAATACTGAATTCACTGATAGACAACACACAGTCTAAACTGCTGGGTCTAGAAGCTTGAAATATTGGAGATGAACTCCTTATCTTGAGGTAAAGGTGAGCATAGTCCTTCTTAAGCGGAAGGATTTTTTGAAATTCACCCCCTAAATGGGTTTAATAGGGGATGAAAGTTTTCAAATCAAATCAAAATCATTTATTTGTCTAAAATGGGTACAGAGATGATAACTCAATAATATAATAAGTGCAAAGGCACATTTTTGTATGATATGGAAGTCTACAATTTACATTAAGCCAGTTGCTTCTAAAAGAGTACACGTAATTAATAGGAGACGAATGGTAATATGAAAGTCTGCATCTTGAGAAGAAATAAGTCAGTATTCATTCTAAAATTCTAAATCGTATGTTAATATGAAATATTGTATGTTTCAGAACGTTCGGGAGTATGCTGTAAGAAATTGCGTTACACATAGTATATAATATTATAAATAAATAGTTTTAATTAGCTTAGAACATTCTAATCGGCAAATATCGAATGTTAATGAGATGTATTAATTTAATAGTTTATCCGATGTTAAGCCAATGTATTTTTGAGCGTTATTATAATAATAATAATATAGTAAATAGTTTCTATTTTATTAAACAAACACTATAAATGTATTGAACCGGTCACTATGTGTGTAATGATGACGGAATACAAATTTTATTCTATAGTTTGGATGTTGTTTTATTATATACATACATAGACCTTTGACAGTTGTTACGGGTCGTCAGAAGCCCAAAGGTCTGACAACCAGTCTTGCCAAATGGGTATCGTATTACCCAGTTACTGGGTTGTGGAGATCGCTCCATATAAAATACTGGTATTCGGTTAGACTGGAAGCCGATCCCAACAGAGATGATGATGACTAAGAAACCTGGCATCCCTGGATTCCGAGTATTTTTTATATTGTAATACTAGCTGACTTGGCCACGCGTTGCTTAGGTTTGAAGTAAGTAAAGATATATATTTATCTCGATGATTAATCATCGAGATAAAAACTATCCTATCTTTTAAGTTTGACCAAATCACACATAGTCAGTCATATTTCATATAAATGCTTGAGTAGTTTAGGAGTCTATCCCGGAAAAACAACGTGACGCGAAATTTATTACATATATTAAGATAAAATAATAAAGGGCATCTTACGCTGATCTCGCCCGTGTCGCTTACATAGTTAAGGCTGACCCTACATATATGGGATGACAGTTCAAATCATCTATCTACCCGGCTCACTTCACCTACCTATCCAGTAATATTTTTACAGAACAGACGGTTGTTCTAGGTACCTTTCCTAACACTGGGATCGATCACGCGACCCTGAGCACGGATGGCGGTTGCAAATAATAACCGCTATGACATATCTAGGTCACCTACATGGTGCCAATACCAGCCTATTACTGTCACACTGCAGGACAAAGACCTCTTCTCATACAAAGAAGGCACGAGCATTAATCAGCACGCTTGCTCAAGATGGATTGACTAACTATTTATTAATTTGAAAGCGATAAATTATCAAGCTTTACAGTTAACTGAAAATGAATCGGGTTTTCTGAACTAAAATCAAGTGTTTCTTATGAGAATTCATGGTGTTAATTACCTAATTCAAATACTTACCTACTCTATTTCAGATTTTCAATCAAACGATAAGTCGACAATTGTCAGTTTAGAAGATGATGCGGTGAAAAGTTCTTGTATGAAAGGTGGAAACAAAAATATACGTGTAACTATTTCATCTGTCCGGATTAAGGTACCTAACCAAACATAGAGAGAAGAGATAAAAATATATAAAAGTCTTATTCATACAGATTTCAGAACTCAGCTTCATATTAAAGAAGCTCAGAAGATATGATAATGTTTTCATCTTTATGTTGGCTAAATTTAATGAAACTGCTGTTTGTCTTATATCATTGAGTTCCTTTTTTATGGTGGTAAAAATCATCAAATGACTCCGACCGTGACCATGACCGCCCTGGGTGGGGCGGAAGGGACTGTCAGACTTTTACTGACTAAAAAACCACCCTGTTCCTTCTGTTGCCCTTTACGTTCCGGGGCCACGGTATCCTGCAGCATAGCTGGAATTTAGGACAGATAAAAAAATTTGTCGCAACAAGTTAGGCATACTTTGAAAGTGTAACGCCAGTATGCATTCTCTTTGGAATAAAAAAGAAGAATACAATAAATTGTTTTATTTTTGACATTATGACCGCGTAGTTTTCTTTATGAGCCCTATTTTTTTACTATAAATTTTTTATGTGAAAGATTTTTTAAATCGGTTAATACTTCAAGTCTCACGTGTAATGAAACACAATTCATTATCTATTGTTCTGTCATACCGGTATGACAGTCGCACCTTGAGTGAAGTATTTGAGTTCATCCATTAGAAACAAAGATAGGAAGATACTACGAATAGGATCTTTTCTCCTTATAATATTAGTTTAGATTTACTTCAAAGTCGGGTCGTTTTTATTTTATCAATAGAAATAATTATATTCCCCACTAAATGTGTTCACGTACAATAATTTGATAATCATACGAATGTGAAGGTAGGCCAATAGAAACGCTTAGTGGATGTCATGTTACAATTCTGCCAAACTCATACCAGACGAAATTTAAATGGATAGAAGATTACAAACAAGTAAGTACTTACCTTATAAAAATATAATTAGAGATTTGACATTTAAGAAATAATAGTAAGAAGGTAGGTATACCAGTTTTATCTTTTATCAAAACGTGCTCCCCTAAAAATGCGTATATTTCAGAACGCAATAGCACCAGGGGGATGGGGTGAATACCACGCATGCGCATTAAGACACCCACTAACTAACCCCAATACGACAAAGCGTATCCTCCATTTTATTTCCATTTATTTGATATTTCTAAAACGAAAAAAGCATTCGTGAACGCGTGTAACGAACGATACATACATTTAAATGAAGTGCGAAGTTCTAAAGTGATTCCACGTTTGAATTTTGAATCCAGAGACAATTCGAACAAGCGTGTGCTTACGTAATATTTTTTTTCTTTAATCAAGATTGTGTAAGTGTTCGTAAGGCTAAGGTAAGTGTTTTTACTTCATTATTTTTTCATAAATCTTATAAAAAGTGAATTAGTTTGGTTATTTGTATTGAGAATATACATTTTTATGGTTTTTTTTGAGAAAGTTCGTTTGAGATATTGACAAGATGACCTTATCGTTGTAAGGTGAGCATTCGCGTCTTAAAGTGAGCAATGCAATTTGTTTTCCAGAAATCCTATTACATAAAAGGGCTGTCATATCACTAAACCTTCAAATGAATAAGACAATTATTATTTATACGACTGTTTTCCAATAGTATATGATGGTCTACTTATATACCTACGTTTTTATACATAATGTAGGGCAATAAGACCAGCTACTGGAAACGTATTTGAATACGAAATGAGTTTCAGAAGATTGAGTGCAAGACATTATAATACAATACCAATTTGTACGAACATTCATACGGAAGTATTAGGATTAATATAAGGTATATAGCTTTCAATATGAAAATCCATGTAGGTAGATATGTGCGTAGTTACTGCGTATAAGATATTTTTGTATGTTCTTTTTTGTTCGTAATTTTTTCAACAATTATTGTGTTTTACCAAACCTAACATAAATAAGTCATAAATAAACAATAATTACCTACAATAATAATATGCATTACAATTAAATGGTTGGGGTATCAAAAACAATTGATGTGATATGATTATGACGCTTTTGTATTATCATTTCTGATAATGAATGAGTGTATTACCTATATTAATTGAACTTAAAACGTGCTTTTAGGTACTGGAAAATTATAGATCATTACTGTATGTGGATAGTAAGTACTCATATGTATTAAGTAGTAACTTAGTATGGGCGACGTACCTAAAGGTTTGGATTGAGATAGTGGCTGGTTTAGAGAATATTTTTTTTCACCAGTAAAAAACAAGGGTATTAAATAATATTTTGACAAAAGATCAAAGAAATAAAGCTAAAAGGTCTACAATACGTATGTTGAGAACAAATAAAAAGAAATAAACAAACGACCCGGAGCCCTGTGTTGATTCTTTTCTAAGCCCTTCAAAGGGGATAACATAAGAAATACACGTATAGATGTGGATATTTTCATTGTGAAAAGGCACTTTTTTCTTTAGTTCTTCCAAAACGAACCAACCCATACCTATTATCTATCTGGTTTTCTGATTTTCCAAATTTTCGTATTTTTCCGTAAGCATTAAATACACTGACACATTACACTGGCTGTGTGACAATTCATAAAGTTTATCTTAGACACCACTGACAACATTCCGTGCTTCGGAGTGAAGTTTCTTGCCCGTTCTTCTCCATACGAAACTACCTTTTGGATTGGGCAACTAGATTCAATATTTAAATTTTTCTTTTCTCTTGTAAGTAAATGACGTTTAAAAGTGCCTTTTAATGGTCTAATTGAAATAAATGATTTGACTTTGACTTTGACTCGGATAGCACGATAAACTGTTGGTCCCAGCTGTCATACGTGAATCTTTGACAGTCGTTACGGGTCGTCAGCAGCCCGAAAGTCTGACAACCAGTCTTACCTAGGGGTATCATATTACCCAGTTACTGGGTTGTGGAGGTCAGATAGGCAGTCGCTCCATGTAAAATACTGGAAGCCGACCCCAACATAGTTAGGAAAAGGTTAGGCAGATTGAATTGTTTTTTGTACGTTTATCTTATTTATTAAGTCTTTAAATATTGTAGGTACAAAACGTAACATAATATCACGCCTGTAATTTCCGAAGGGTTAAGCAGAGGTGTACCCATTGGTACACCCACATTTCGCCAGTTATGTTTTTAGTCCCATGCAATAGGGGGCGAGCCTATTGCCATCAACCGGGCACAAATCCAGACTCAAAACGTAGATACAAAAAATATTATTATACATTGTATTTATATCTACTGGCATTCTAAAACGATAGAATGACATGTCAACTTCAATTATAAACCATCATGAATCAATATTGGTGGTAGGTACCTATTTAATGACATTTGAATTATATACAGACATAATTGTTATGACATGAACGTACTGGACATCAATATAAAGTTTACGCAATTAAAGTCCCTATGTACAACCAAGGATTTTTAAAAAAAATCACTCCTTGACGGGACGAAACGGGGGTCGGACATTTACGCGGACGAAGTCGTGAGCAAAAGAAAAACTGTAAGAAAATAAACTATAGCTATATTTTCGAGAAGAAATCCTCATTAATCCTTCTAGTGAAATGAAGCATGCATTGAAACAAAGTACTATAAGCCATTTACTAGGTACTGTAACAACCCAGGCGTGGGTTGTTACTTGTACCGGGATATATTTATCAATCTACTTGATTAAAATACTTATTATTCTTTAAACTTTGTGTATTCGCTTTAAATAAATTATTCATTATTAATTCTAGTTCTAGCTTGTCAGCCGTTGATACACGATCTGCTTCTATTCTAAATATCAAAGTAATATTCATCTCATAACAAATAGTTTGCATATGGCTCAAACAGCCAGGGTCTCTACAGTACATCTATTTTCGACTTCGTCCGCTTATAATTATGTCGGTTATATGTAGGTATATAGCGGATGATGTAGTCGAAGTCGCGGAATAAAAACTAGCCAATAGTGCTGATTCCCTTGTTCACAAACTAGACTAAATTTAGAGAATTAACATCTCTTACTAACATACAGCGAAAGGAAAGGACAGTGACATTAAAGAACTAAGTTGGTGATGTCAAATTATTTTTGCCTTGAACTTTTCCGTATTTTTAATCCATAGTAGATGATGTCAATTAAGATGTCAACTATAATTGTATGGATGTGTCAGATTGACTAAATTTGACAGCTCTTATTTACATTAGTCTCTTTCTTGTTTTATTGGAAAGAAAAAGATGGAAATAGTCTAATTTTAGTTTAGTTTGGAGTTCAAACGTACCCCGTATCAAACCACAGAATCGGTTCTGTGGTTTAGGCGTGAAAGTGTAACAGACAGATAGACTTACTTTCACATTGATAATAAATACTAGCTTTTGCCCGCGACTACGTCCGCGTGGAACTTGTTTATATCTTAGGTACTTGCATACAAACTTCCTTCTTAAACTATCTCTATACAAAATTTCAACTAGCGTGAAGAGTTAACAGACAGACAGACAAACAGATTAGACAGACAGACACATTTTCGCATCTATAATATTAGTATGGTTTAGTAATATAAGGATTTGCAAGGATTATAATATTAGTAAGAATTTATTTGATGGGAAGTCGTCTGTTTGAAAATCTTTTTAATAAAAATAGAATCATTCTTTCTTTCCAAATGGTATTTTTATATTACATCTACGTCGCTTCCCTATCGCATTTTATTTGTTTTTCTGTATTGGAATGCGTCGCTTGCTACCAGGGTGGCAGGGAGGCAGAAGAGGGTTCCCTTAATTACTTTTATGGTTAGATCGGGGGGAAGTCGGTTACGTATGGGTTAATGGCGATGGACTCGTAATCTATTTACTGCTATAGTGTGCACTATGGTGAACGAGTCAATACAAAGATGGCTAGTTCAAAGAATTGACTGCCTCGTTGTTCTAGTAGTCGCTAAGCGCAACTGTTGAGCATGAGGTCTTGGGTTTGGTTTTCAGGTCGGGCAATGTGTTATTTGGTTTTTCTACAAGGAATTTCTCAGTAGCAACCTCGGAGTTTGGATTTGTACCCGGTTTATGACATTTGGCTCGCCCCCTATTACATGGGACTTAAACATATCTGGTGAAATGTGGGTGTACCTACTAATTGGTACACCTCTGCCTAACCCTTCGGGAATAAAATCGGGATAGTATGTGTTAAACTAGATAATATCTACATGCGTGCCAAATTTCAGCTAATTTAGTTCAGCTATTAAAACGTGAAAGTGTAGAAACATACATAATACATACATCCATCCATCCATCCATCCTCATAAACTTCCACGTCTATATTATTAGTAGGAAAGTAGGATATTCTTATTCTAGACCTAAAACCATGGAATGAAGAGTACATATAGCTGTAAAAATCTAATACAATTCCTAAGTCTATGACGTAATAGCATAATGAAGTACAAGACAAAAATGGCGGCGAAAAACCCAAACTACACTTGTAAAACAACGAACTAACACCCATTAATACAACTATAAAACTTAAATTAATAACTCCGTCCACCTCGCCAGACAAACTTTTGCTTCAGACTTGACCATAAATTATAAACCGGCCAAGTGCGAGTCGGACTCGCACGAAGGGTTCCGTACCGTTATCTATTAAAAACGAGCAAAAAAAAAAACACGTTTGTCGAATGGGAGCCCCTTTAAATATGTATTCTATTCTGTTTTTAGTATTTGTTTTTATAGGGACAACAGAAATACATCATTTATAAAAATTTCAACTGTCTAAGTATCACAGTTCATGAGATACAGCCTGGTGACAGATGGACAGACAGGAGGACGGACAGCGGAGTCTTCAATGTCAAAGTCAAATCATTTATTTCAATTATGCCATTACAAGGCACTTTTGAACGTCATATACATAAATAAAAGGATTGAATCTAGTTGCCCCTTCCAAAAGGTTGTTTTTTATTATTCTTAGTACAGGGGTCCCGTTTTATCCTTTGAGTACAGAACCCTAAAAACGAGTGTCTTAAGCAAGGCCAGTTTCCCCCCAATTTGCATAAGGAGGGTCCATCAATAATCATTTTTGTCTTTATTCAAATTTATAGGAGTTCGTCGAAGTAATTCGTTAAAAATTCAGGTGGTCTTGCGAGAGGTGACTCGTGAATCGCAGTATCGATCAGCAATGGACTCCGTTTCTCCGTTTTATTTGAAGGAATGTTATTTATGCTGGACGGAATATCAAGGGTTTTTTGTAGGGTTAGCTTCGTTACAGGTATTGTACTGTTCGACATTATTGAATAGTTTTTGCCCGCGATTTCGTGCGCGCGATATTTCAGAAGATATTTTTTTTTTTTTTTTGATGAAACAGTAGCTTTTAACTCTAAGGGATAACGTAGCTTCCTAGTAGTGAAATCATTTTCAGAATCGAAGTAGTGGTTTCAGAGATAAAACAACAAAATAAACAAATTTGTTAGTTGTGTAATAAATATTAGATTGGAAAACATTTATTTTGAAAGAGTAAGTATGGATGATTCTTGTCCATTCTTCTCCATAAGAAAATATTTTTCGGAATGATCAACTAGATTCAATTATTTTTTTCTTTGAAATTATTTTAATGGTTAATTGAAATAAATATTTTGATTTTGACTTTAACATTCTCCATCCTCTTATTCAGGGACTTTCTTTTATGTACAACTACATGGCCACCTGATTTCCGATAAATAATTGCCGGCTATTTCATTAAAATAACATTTATTTCTCCTAATGCTTTTAAATCTCATCCCTCTTGAATCAGGACATGATAACTTGTTAACTACAAAAGCGGTTCCTAAAACACCGATGGCATCAACTTGAAGCAACACTATAGTGGGGCAATCCAACCGCACAGTTTGTCTGAGTGACGTACGCGGTTAAAGGTAACCGCGGCCACCCTTGCTTTATGGGGGCAAGATTACCGGCAAAATTAGGTCGTCGTAACTCCCAATAACATAAATAAAGGTGAATTTGTGTAGTAATAAATACCTAGCTGGGTGTGAGAATAGTCAGTTGTTAATTTGTTTTCTACCTTCGATGGAAATTTTCAGGTTTTTTTAGGCGACATTTCCATATCGTTCATTAGGTCTGTGTTTGTGATTGTTGTTGAATTTGGGGGATAAATTAATGAGTTACTTTGCAATTAATTACTTGTTCAATTAACTATTTGATAAGGTTATTTTATAACCTAAAAAAAAAAGATCACCGCCTTCAAAAATCACAAAATAAAAAATAACTTTATCTTGGAAGTCGGCGGCTTTGGTTTTGTTTCTTGTTATGTAGGTATTGCCACCGACTTCCAAGCTAAAGTTATTTTTTATTTTGTGATTTTTGAAGGCGGTGATCTTTTTTTTGTAAAAAAGCTTTTTATTTTTCACTTTTTAGTGCTTGTGTATGCATGTTTGAAATCCTTACATAAAGCCCTTTCAAACAATACCTCACACGATATATTTAATTTTGGAAAGTGCTAGAAGGGGGTTTGACGTACCCCCTCCCCACTTCCTTTAGTCAGTCATCGACTACACGTATAAACAAAGCAATTTTTCTTATTACGGCGGTTCTGCTGTGATTTTACAAGGAGTTCCGTTCCATACCTCCAAAGTTCATCATCAGATCATGACAATATTCCTATGGGACCTATTCGGGACTATACCCTTTCAAACAAAAAAATAATCATCCAAATCGGTTCATAATTGGCGGAGTAATCGTTGAACAAATATACAAAAAAAAAAAAAAAAAAAAACATACGCGTCGAATTGAGAACCTCCTCCTTTTTGAAGTCGGTTGAAAAAGACGGGGTGTTATAAGTTTGACGAGTCTGTGTGTGAGGGTGTAACTGTCTGTGACATCCATCATAGCTCCCGAACGAATGAACCGATTTTGTTTTTTGATCAACTCTTTGGTCATAACCCTGCCCGCGATTTTTTCCTCGTGGAAGACAAGTATTCCATAAAACATTTGACGTTATGACACTCAGCCAGTTTAAAATTCTATCAGCGAAACATTTTTGTAATCGGACCAAGTACCAACTTATAAAAATTATCACTTACTCACAAAAAGTAACAAGTTTTAATTCTCTAATATATAAGTATAAATAACTTTTTAAAGCCTTTCTTTTAAGGACTTTCTAGGGGACGTAATTCAAAAGGGAGATATTAATAATATCCTCGTCTATAATTGAAGTGACCTCACCCCACTTCACACACAAATTCTTCAACATCTATTTCATTTCTCAACTCACAATTTTCTTCCGTAAACCTAATAAATATTGACACAATATAAAACATATTAAGATTTTCTACGTCAGGACGTCGAAACACAATAAGGGAGGGAATTTTCCTTTTCTTACAGCAGGAAGATACGTGATGACTAGTACGTGCGTACGTCTCCACGTATGTCGGAAATCATCTGCTTTAACATCAATTTTATTTGTTCTTAATGCTGAAAGACTTTATTTATCTTTTACTGCCGACCCCATCCGGCTTAACACGGGTGCAATTTATTTAATGACAATTTTTAAATTGATACTTTCCATAGTAATTGACTTTTTTTATTGATACAAAAATTACATTTTATCGATATTTCCAAAAATGATTTGCTTTTCCTGTCTATTATGGAAACGTAAAATAAATCGGTGATGATGATCTAGTGGATGGATGCAGGCTGCTCAAGACCGGGATGGTTGGCGCTTTTTGGGGGAGGTCCTACGTTCAGCAGTTAATGGATATAGGCTCCATGATAATAAGATGAACATTTTCATCGCTTGTGAATGGAAAATCATGTGCTTCCAACAGTTGTAATAAATATTATAAAATATAAAAGTAGGTTATTTCTAAGAGGAAGTTCTTGTCCGATTACAAAAAAATATTTCACTGAGAGAAAACTGTGCTAGAACATTGCCCAATTCCAGTCGCGGAGTAACCAATACTTTGTCCGCCATTTGTAAAAACAACTGTAACTTTTTGATTGACACTTCTCCTTTGTCCTATCCTCTGGTGTTGTTCAACAAGTCCCTAACACACTTTATATTTTTCTTTCCCTTACAATAAAAACATAATAATCCAGAAATCCGGGATTGTTTAATAATTCAAACGCTTGGACACAAAAGGGTTGCTTGAACTTTTGTTTGTTTAGTAACGTTAACAAACAGTTATGTTTGAGTTACGTAAAAGATTGCTTGGGACCTAGAACATTGTTTTAATGGTTATATTGTAATTATATAACTAAGGCGGTACACAGCAACAGTTTACTGATCAAGCAACAACAACTGATGAAACAATCACGATTGTGATTAAAACCACTTCACTCAGAATCACTTTGATCAATGTGTCGTGCATTATAGATTTTCCCAATATATATTAGGTACGTCTATAAGACGATACTTAAGATAAAAACAACGGTGTTATAATTATGTATATAAATACATAAGTGCTACAAAAAACTTTTTTTTTGTGTGGCTCTCTGTTTATTCTTAACTAGCTTGTGCCCGCGACTTCGTCCGCGTAAATTTCGGTTATCGCGGACACGGACGAAGTCGCGGAAAAAATTACCCATGTCCTGTCATTTCAATTCGAAACGACAGGTAGCGCCATCTATGATCATAAGTACGTTATTGTGATTCCCCTCGGAAACAGTACTTTTTCTCAGGATTAAAAGTACCCTATGTTCGTCCCTGTATACCTAGCAACGTATATCCAAAATTTTAGGATGATCGGTTCAGTGGCTTAGGCGTTAAATGGTAACAAACAAACAAACAAACAAACTTACTTTCGCATTTATAATATTAGTTAGGATTGTCTCTGAAACGACTGGACAGATTTTGACGGTACTCTCAATCTTAAGCCGTCAGGTGGGATGACAGTTCATCTCATGCTTACTTTACTCAAACGCATCAAGGGAGATTTTTATACATACATAAAATAATTCACAATCATGTTATGACAGACAAATTTGTTAAGTCTAATTGCTTTACTGGTTATACAATTAATCAACATCGATTCTAATCCCCGCCTGGCACTACAGTAAAATTGTTTTTGTCTCAAATCTCAAAAACTTTGCATAGGTACTAACATTGTTTCTTTCAAAATATCCCAGCAATATATAGTAATTCACGCAAAACTTTACCGTACCCACTACTACAGTGGTCGGAAATAACAGTTTTCAAGAAAATAATGATAAAACTTCAACGAGTTCTTCTCAAGAGAATAAAAAGCAAATTTTGCTTCGGGTTAGAGCTTAAACTTTGATGTACAAAAACAATCAGTTTCTATATTTTTTGTTTTACAACGTGGCAATGTTACCAGCCTTTTGGGCACTTGTCTCATTGACAGCGAAGTTTTTGGTGTCCTATGACCTTCCCCCTTTCTCGTTTATATAGTGTACATGTACAACATAACATCACGCTTGTAATCCTCGAAGGGTTAGGCAAAGGTGTACTCATTAGAACACCCACATTTCGTCAGTTATGTTTAAAGGTAGCCTTTCGAACTGAGCGTCTATGGCGTCATTGGCGCCGCGGCTGTGACGCCGCGACAGTGCGACAGATAGATGTTCTATGCAAATGTATGAAATTCTAGGGAACGTCATTCGAGCGCAGCGTCACTGTCGCGGCGTCAGTGACGTCACAGTGCCGCTGTTGTAGTGCGGTGTTGGTGACGCTATAGACGCTGCGTTTGTGACGCTCAGTTCGAAAGGCTACCTTAAGTCCCATGTAATAGGGGGCGTACCTATTGCCATCAACTGAGCACACAAGCCTTATAATTTAATTATTTAAATTTAATTTCTAAGAGTTATAGCATAGACAATAATTTAGACAAATAAAGGTTGTTTGCAAATATCAAATTAATTTTCCTTCCGCCTTCAGTATTTTAAGCTTGAATAACTTCACGCTGTGCTATTCAAAGTAAAATTCATTTATTTATTTCAATTAGATTATTAAAAGGTACCTACATTCTGCACCTCTGCCTAACCCGTCAAGGATTAGGCGTGGTGTAATGTTATGTAATATTAAAAGGCACTTTTTGTTGAAAGTCCTTAATTACTCATTAAATAATAAAAATCGGTCAAATACGAGTCGAAGAGTTTCTGCCATCACCCGGTCAAAAAAGAACACGTTTCTTGCATTGGGATCCACTTTTATTTTTAACTTTATTTTATTTATTTAAACTTTATGCAACAAAAGTACAAAGGCGGTCTTAATGCGGATTTTATTTTTATAATTTATGTAAAACTAGTACTACCAAAGGATAGACATACGAACAGAATGAGGATTATCAGTGTTCCATTCAGGGTTCCATCTGGGCACCCTTTGGGCAGGTACAGAATTCTACAAATGATTATTTGATCAGAAAGCTAAGAGTTTTAAGCACTCATAGTACAGCCAACAAAAGAGATAGGCGTGCAGGATCATGAGATTTAGTTGAAGTTTTCTTAGAAACACACGAACACGAAGAAAACTTTAACTATATTTCATGATCCTGCACACCTATCCCTTTTGTTGACTGTACACACCAGCCTCTAGGCGTTGTACAGCATACCTGATTACTATACTTACTTTCAAAGGAAAAAAATTTAAACAGAGCAAAAAACAAAAAGGTCTTAACCACCATTATTGGGGGGTACATTGATTTATTCACCCTCCCTTGACTTGGGTGGCTAGCTAATAGGATTAGCGAGGATTCCCCCGATATTAGTACACGGAAGAGTCGGAAATTAAAAATCCATGGCCACCTTGAGCGACATAATTTGTACCGGATTCTACGCAATATTGAGTTAGAATTTCAATGATGTACTGCGCAGTTGTTTGTGTCTTGTCTTTTGAAGATATTGTTTTTATATTTGGAGAGAATTATGTAAATACAATTTTTTTATCTTAGATATCACTGACATCGGTGAAGGAAAATAATGTTAGAAAACTTGGACGTTTAAGTGTACGACTAAACGACAGGACACTTCGCCGACACACAGTTTTTATTCCGTAGCTGAATTCCTCAAAAAATCCAATTGTAAATCATATCACTACCGTAATGCATTATAACTATTTACAACGAATTGGTCGTTACTTAGGTACTATTTATGTTTGCATGCCATTTTTATGGCGAAATGTGTCTGAACTTTTATTTATTTTCCATCTTTGTACATACCACATTTAATGCAAATAAATAATTTTGACTTTGACTTTGACTTTGACAGAACTTGTCGCCGACAGGGCTCATAGCAGATGTACTTCTTTTTACAATCCTGTATTTTGGCAGCATCGGCGTAATGGGGTCACAATTTTAACCTAACCTAAACGTTTTTTTAAATAAGTAACCTTTATTATCTTCTACTATGTAATTCAATATGCTGTGTGTTTGCCATAATTTGTACAATTAAAATGCAAGTAGAAATTTAGAGCAACTGAAGGTTTATTCAATTAAAAACCATTTACAGTGAGAAACTGCATGCGCACGCAGCGGTGGTCAAACGGAAGATGCTGTTTTGCCACACACTTAAATTATAATGTTGCTACGGCTGTGTTGCAATGTAGATCTCATATTTTATAATTTTCTAGCTTCTACCAGCAAATTCATTCGCGTCAAAGTTGATAGGTTACCCCAGGAAAACCGTATCTTTTTCTGGGACAAAATTAGCCTGCGTACTATTTCAGACTAATCTATCTCTTTGCTAAATTTCATACAGATCCGTTCAGCCGTTCTGGCGTGATTGAGTGACAAACATCCATCCACCTAAACTTCACATTTATAATAAACTAGCTTCTGCCCGCGACTTCGTCCGCGTAAATTTCGGTTATCGCGGTCACAGACGAAGTCGCGGAAAAAAATACCCATGTCTTGTAATTCCAATTCGAAACGACACGTAGCGCCATCTATGATCATAAGAACGTTATTGTGATTTCCCTCGAGAACAGTACTTTTTTACAGAATTAAAGGTACCCTATGTTCGTTCCTGTACACCTGGCAATGTATATGCAAAACTTCAGGATGATCGGTTCAGTGGCTTAGGCGTGTAATGGTAACAAACAAACAAACAAACTTACTTTCGCATTTATAATATTAGTTAGGATAGTAGAATAAGATTGTCATTGTTAATATTTCAGTGAACATGATTTTTTTTACAAAATTATTAACAAGATTGAAGATAGCACGTTTTGACAGAACTACATAACATCACGCCTGCAAACTCCGAAGGGTTAGGCAGAGGTGTCCCCATATTACACCCACATTTCGCCAGTTATGCCAGAACTCGATTTGTGTTGTGATGGACTTGTGACAAAACCTTATATAATAGAATTTACGAAACTTCATCTCCTAAACAAACTAACACCTTTACAATTCATCTCACAAACACTGTTATCACCAGATCAGTTCACAGATTGTATCAAGCCTCTTGGTTTTCGAGATGTCTGCTTTTCTTTGTAACTAAGATTACAATACAAACGTGGAGCGCACTAATTAGCGCGGCGATCTCTTCATCTATTGTTTGAGACAATGAGTGTGAGACCTTTGGCTTTCTAGGTCAAGCTAGGATAAGTTTAGGCACTGGATTCCAAGTTGTGCAGTGAGATTTTCGAAGCTGTGTTGTTTTCTTACTTAATTTGGGTTAGTGCGTTGATCTGTGTATATTTTTGAATTTAAGAAGAATATTAATATATGTATATATGTGGCTATACTAATGGGTACACCTCTGCCTAACCCTTCGGGGATTACAGGCGTGATGTTATGTTATGTATTATGAATAACCATCGTGGACTTATCTTAGACCCCTTGTTAGTACTGCGTAGACTCGTCATTGACCCCTTATAGACCCAGGTGACCTTTTGTGGCATACTCGTAGACCCATCGTAGGCGCAGGCCTATCGTTATCGCTCCACCCAAGGCGGAAGGACGCAATTGATGATTTTTACCAAAAAAAAGGCCTGGCGTTGCCTTGGAGACCGCCTCCGTAGACCCGTCGTTGATCCCTCGTATACCTAACGTTGACCCCCCATAGTGCACCGCAATGATACATAAAATACTACTAAAACACTTTCAATAATATCCATCGACCACTAGTTAGTTAAACAAAACAACATCGAACTACAAAATTTTCCTTCACCGTAACCATGGAGTACATACATATCAAAACAATTGAATGAAAATGGCCGCCGCTACTGAAACAATACATTGATTGATTTGATTGATGAAACTGTCTGGTGACGCTTGTCCCATCGATTTGTTTTAATTTCATACGTATTGTGGTTTGTTGATGTTATTGTTTGATTTTTTTGTATTGCGTCTGCGTGGGCTTGATGAATTATCTATCTACTGATTACCTGGTAAAGGTCGCGAGAAACCGCTGTATGCGGGCAGCGCAGGACCAGTCTTTAGGAGAGGCCTATGTCCAGCAGTGGACGTCGTTCGGCTGATATGATGATGATGATGATGGAGTATCAAAATGGTACTTACCCGGTTTCGAGCTCTCAAACTTTTGCGCGAGAGACAGGTGCCGTATCTAGTAGCTCAATAACATTAGCTTCAATTATGACTAAACCAGCCAATATTAGCAGTACCTACTCTGTATACCTCTATCTACCCCTGCAGAGTAACAGGCGTTATGTTACGTGACTCGCCCAAAACAATGTACAGCTACAAAAACATCAAAGCTTGTACACATATTTTTCATTTCGGTGTCCTCTAAAATGGACAAGTCAATCATAATTAGCCAAGGACGTCTACAAACATTGATTACACCGACAGACAAGCATAAAATGAGTTTTTAAGAAAATTTAGACTCGAAAGACCTGTTAAATTCTATTTACATCCAATATTTACTGGAGCGGAGGAAGCATAAAGTTTAAAATATGTTGTTTTACTTCCCTCCGCCCGTGATACAGCGCTGGAAATACTTTTCTCTAACAGTGTTGGATGTGAACAAGTTTGTGAAGTTGGTAGAGAGATTTGAATGTACAGGGAGCACTCTCCTGAGAACAATAGATAGTGTTGTTGGTTCGTAACCCGAAAATTATTGGTGTGTTAGTGATGGGTGCGTCTACTAGTGATGATAATAGGTACAATACGTTCGTTCGGAGCACCATTTTGGTCTGTATCAAACGATTAAAACACTGTCTGCTTGGTGTGTATCAAACGTTTACGTTAGGGATTCGCGACTAGACAAGACAGTGCGACAACGATACTAGTCATATTTTTATGTCTAAGAGGCATGAAAAACAGGGTGTAAAGTTTCTCATCCTCCATTGAAAAGGGAGGATTCTCCGACATGACGGGTGTTATGTCTGGTTGGCTATCTGAGCGATTGCGCGATGTAGGAATTGTCAGTTGTAGTTCCTATTTCGTGCGATAGATGTCGCTACGTGTCAATAAGTAACTAAAGTCAATGAAATTTTGTAGGTATTAATTATAATAATATAGGATAGGATAGGGACACTAATATAGCTTACGACTTGGTGCTGTTCTCTAAATCGTATTAATTTATTTTACTTTAACATACAACGACCATTGGTCAATTACACGCATACATAATCTCACACCCTTTTTCCATTAGGGTAGGCAGAAACCACAGAACGCCATCTGCTACGATCCTTACATACTCCTTTCGCCATCCACGTTCATATATCTCGTCATACAAGCACGCCGGTTACGAGTACTGCGCACCTGACCTTTCTGAAGAACTTCAATAAGGTCTGAGTAGGTCTTTCTAGGTTAATTACACATTATTTAATTACACTCTCATCTTATAATACCTTATACATACTGACAAGATTCGTCTTCCATTTGTCCGTGAATACATCACAGTCAGATTTAAGTAAACGAATCAAGCGATGCATCTTCAATTTCCTTTTAATACTTTCTTTCTAACTGGATATCTTGATCCGCAGGTGCAGCGACAAGGAATGCTCCACGTGGCGCGCTAGGGCATGCTGAGCGGCGCGATCTTGAGCGCAGCGCCGGTGTCCCTCCGCGGGCTGGCTCCGGGCCTGCCATCGGCGCGGCCCGCGCTACTCGCCGCACTCGTCATGCACGCGCTGCACGACCGCCAGGATGAGGCCAGCTTCATAGGTAAGCGATATTTTGGGCTATTCAGCAGTGCTGTCCTGTAAACATCTCTCTGCGTGAATTTAGCTTCAGTATGGGGCACGGATCATGCGTCAGGAGAATACCGGGTTCAATGAGAATCCAGGAGGAATCATCAGGGTTTTATTCGGTAAGAGTCCGACATAACCCTCCGTTATCCTCAGACATCCATGTCCATGAGAATTTCTACATGAAAAAATCTGCGTTAAACAACGTAGGTAGTACATAAAGTCCATTATGCAACGTCTACAAAATTCTATTCCGACGAATTCTCCACAAAAGCCTCCACGAGTAAGTGATGTGTAAACACTACGTTCTTGAAGGGTACTCTCAAGGAGTGAAGTGATATTATTACCTATTGTTACAATAAAGAGTGAATTTTTCGGGTACCTAAGAGTACATAAGATTCTTGGGGTGTAGATATTACCAAAAATTTTAAATTCTAAAGCATACAACAAATCGTTGGTCTAGTGGTCGCAAAGCGCGACTGATGTGCATGGGGTCTTGGGTTCGATTTTCAGTGTTATTGGGTTTTTCCATCAGGAATGTCTCAGTAGCAGCTTCGGATTCTCTCCGGAGATCTGTGCCCGGTTGATGGCAATAGGCTCGCCCCCTATTACATGGGGCTAAAACATAAATGGCGAAACGTGGGCGTACTAATGGGTACACCTGTCCTCTGCCTAACCCTTCGGGAAGCCCCTACGAGAATATTATTGAAATTCTTTTCAAATGACGTTTCACCGAAAATTATTTACCAAAAAGCTGCCAAATATTTTCGCCATCACATTATCATACAACACGATAACCATTTCCACCCCATTTTAGGGGTAATTTTACCACCAAATCGTAATTAAAACAATGTCAAACTACCCTCGCTCATTAACAAACATGCGTTGAATGTGACCTGATGTTATCAGCTCACTTTTGCGAAGGTTCGGCTTATCAGTGACATCTGGTGTCAATGACCCTTCACCCTTCGGTGTACTATCAAGAAAATGGTCCGTTAAGGGTTATGAGCGTTAAGCCGGACGGTATCTTATATGAACTTACAATTTTATAATTGAAAAAATGGTTTTAAAATTGGAAATTATTTTAAAATTGGAAAACGATTTTAAAATTGGAAAATTATTTAAAAATTGGAAAACGATTTAAAAATTGGAAAACGATTTAAAAGTGGCAAACGATTTAAAAATTGGAAAACGATTTTCAATTTGCCATTTATAATGTGGTGTAAAATGGTGTCTAATTGTGCGCAGCATTTATTTACTGCACGTAATTTCGCAAGTTCTAACTACATGTGTTTTTTAATTTAGTTCATTATCTCTGAAACTACCAGTCTGATTGAAAAAACGGTTTTTGTATACGATAGACCTAACCTAACCTACCCTCAAAACATTATAATCGACGGCCAGTTTTTTGTAATACGTCCAAAATTTTTAGTTTATTTTCTAATAATTATGTCCAGTTTTAAATATTCTCATATAAGTGAATTGTTCTATGAGAACATCACGCTATGACCTACGCGAGCAGTGACGTGACTCATTCCGCGGGGTAAAGCTAGTCAGTTAATAAAAAATTGCTTGACTATAATGCGGCTTTTTTCATTTACCTGAGACTTAAGAAAAAAAACCTAAGGCTTTTCTTATTCCATTAACCTTTTTCGTTTTTCGTTCGTTCTCGTCACCTCTCGGTGTCTGTCGTGTCAACAATCAGGCCAATCCCGACAACTTTATGACGTCACTGTTTTGACGGCTCCAGTCTCGACACGGTAATGTCTAAAAAAGGACGTTGATCATAAAGGTTGACTGTCCCAAGTGCTCAACGAAGGAGGTCTTATTCTACCTCTATGTATTTTTTTAAGATGACTTGTGAAGTGTTTATGGTTCTAGCTTGTTTAGGGTCATGTCAGGTGTTCGAAATTTAAAATTACTACTTACCACATACATGGAATATTTTTTTAATAGGTACCTACGTGGTACTTTCAATCCTTTGACCACGCTGCGTAAAAAAATATTTTATAACTATACCTACCTACTTATTTTGGCCAACAAGCAAACTCATTTTAATTTTGTGAATTGGATAAGGATACTGGCTTGATATCTACTAGTACCTATGCTTTTGGCTAACTCAAAATCTCGTATGAATATTTCAGTTACCTACGTATCATTATTATTAAGTTAAATGACGGGAAACTGACTAACTGTTAGATATTAGTGTCCTTATCCTAACTACAAAATGTTATTGAGTTTAATTACTTATTAATCAAAATAAGACTAGACTACTTTTGATGCATTCTTTGTATTTGTCCCCCTAAAGTACTCAAATACCCTCTACTTTTTGTTGCGATCGTCAATTGTTCCAATTCTCCCAAAAACCATAACAAACCATTCTCATGTCTAGATTTAGCAATCCTTTTAGCGCCAAACAAACCCAATCTAGACTTTGTTGTCTGTGTTCTAATCTCATAACACAAAAGTTACGTTATATTAAACCTAAGCCGTCTTATGACTAACACAGTTTACACAAACCCTGGAAATAAAAATAATATAATATTGTACTTACGATAATTAGGCATTACTGCTAATTACATCTTAACAAAACAAACTAATACTTAAACAAATCGATTTGTATATATTGTAATTGGTACTTCGAATGCCAAATCTTAGAAAATTTATATCAACTGGCTAAATACCAATAACTGGCAGCCCTGTTCGTATTTCACCCGAAATAGTCCGGTGGAGTCACGCGAGGCAGCCCTATCGGCAGACATCTAGGCGCCAGCCCGCGCCCGCGCCCCGCCCTCCCCCGCTCTCGTCTGACGCAGCCTTGGTGCATTGTAGATTCATAGATTCTGAACGCCTACATTTTATGTAGTCCTGGTAATTTGTAATTTTTACTTAGTCACTTCATGCTGCGTACGATTTTTTATCTCTTTCTTTTTGTACGTCACAGGGGTTATTAGAGGTCAAAGGGTTTGTTAATAAGCTTTTTCATGCTTTCTCTTTATTAGAATTCTTTGTGCGATCCGTCCAGGTCTAATTAGGTACTGTGAAGCGACTCCCTGTTTTTATATCCCTTTTATAAGTTTAATACCTAAATTCACATTACCAGTCGTTTCCTACCGTGTGTGACTATACAGCCTTGTTACTCATGTAGCCTTGGTACATTGATTCATAGTTCATAGAACGCCTACACATTATGGACTCCTGGTACCTAACTTGTCACTGAGCGTGTCTTTTACTAGGAAAAAAGGTTAAATTATTATGAAACCTTTTTAGGGTTCCGTAGCTGAAGGGTGCTAAAGGGACTAAGACTCTGCTGTCCGTCCGTCTGACTGTCTGTCCGTCTGTCACCAGGCTGTATCTCATGAACCGTGATAGTCAGACAGTTGCAATTTTGCTAGATGATCTATTTCTGTTGCCGCTATAACAACAAATACTAAAAAACAGAATAATATGAATATTAAAGGGGGCTCCCATACAAAAAACTTGAGGTTTTTATAGATAAGAATAGCACAGATACAGTACACGTACAGAACCCTTCGTGTGCGAGTCTCGCAAATAACCGGTTTTTTTAGACAGATTTCGGTTTACTTAATTTCGTTTTAGGTCCCTTGCGGAGCTTACTTCATTTTCTTTTGTAATTTCAAGTCTGTCTGTGTAACATCGTCTGTCTCCCTCTGTTCGTACGTCACAGGTAGGTCAACAAAGGTCACGAAATATTTGGAATGAAAAGCTTTCTGTTATTTTCTTGGATTTGCTCGTTTTTCTGGCTCACGCTAGGTCCCTTGTGAATTCCGTCGGCATTGTAACAATGGGTAAATGGAACGGTTACTATAATTTACACACTTTGCCTCAATTTTTGTAGTTGGCTTATTAGGTGGTTGTCTCTGATTTCTATATGCTCCCTTTTAATACGTATTTTTATTTAATTTCTATAACAACATTGAATTTGATTGTATTTGTACGTTCTGTTCCTAATTGAGTTTAGAATCTGAGTCATGACCTGGCAAGTTAACTCCGCTAGATAGTATACTACCAAATTCAAGAAACCCATACAATTGAGTATTAGACTTCGCTAAAGGTACACTTTATTTTATTTCAGAAAACCTCATTAATTTTCAAATAACTGTAAAAATTGTTTTTTAGTTGTTTTGAAATAATTAATAGTACGAAAGTCAATTAAGTTTATAAAAAAGTGACGTCACGTAAAATTAACGATTGCCATACAAAATCCATGATGGAACCATGATTTGACAGGTCATAAACAGTAGTGTTTAATACACAATTTTATTCGTTTCCAAATATGATTTTGATTTTAAGCCTCATGTATCAAACAAAATAAAAACATGATTGCCAGTATTTATTTTTGGTCTAACAAAAAAGTAAAACAGACCGTCCACTCCCTCTGCCACGAAGGTCTTAGCTCAATTGGAGTAAAGACCACCTCAGTATGTGGAGCAGCGCGTTATTTTGGCGGCCGAATTGCGCAATCAAACATATTGTTATTATGGGTCACGACTCTATGCCATTGTTGTTCTATTCATAGACATGTTTCTTTTTGTTATTGTTGAATGGATTTTAAGTACAGAGTAATGAAGTTATTACCACTTCATCACCTTGCAAATTCACATTCGCACAGTACGTACTTTAAGGCAAGAGACTTTTCACAAGAGGTTTTAAGTTGAACTAAATTGGATTTGACATTAATTTGTTAACCTTCGCTTCTTTTAGCGATGCGATCGCCTATTGTGACACTATGTAACTTACAGAATTGTCAATTGGGAGAAGGTATGCTATCAATCTGTCAAAGTCAAATCATTTATTTCAATTAGGCTATAAAAGACACTTTTCAACGTCATATACGAGTAAAAGAAAAAAAAAATGTATTCTAGTTGCCAATTCCAAAAGATAGTTTCGTATGGAGAAGAATGGGCAGGAAACTCCTTATAAATTCATTTAAAATCAATGTTTTACAATATTGTATACAGAATCATACAAAATTACACGTGTATGCAAGGTATCTTGCATAAAAACTACTTTTACTAATTAAGAATTGACGGCTTAAATATGTTCAAAGATACATAGTGTTCACGTGTTTACAAATATTGAAACTGCAGAAGACCGTAGACTCTCACTATCTCTACCAACAATAACATAGTGTGTGAGCCCACGTTAAAAGGAAATAAATGAAATATAATAAGTGTTAAAAAAAAATCATGTCTTTTAGACGGGATCACCTAATAGATGAAATCTAGCATTAAGTCGATAAGACAGTTTCTATATATGTAATAGTGGGCACAAAAGAACACAATAAACCTGACATTAATATAGCTTATACTGCTGAAGGCATACAAGACAGCACAAAGCAACGTGATTCACCCGAGTCCATTGTACCCGGATCTGTGGACTTGAAGTGACAGGGTTTATCATACTGCAATTCTGTACGCGCAAATAATTGCAGTGGCAGACAAAATACATAAAAAGTTGTGACTTTTAGCGTTGTGGGTGGCTCCATCGCACCGTAAAGTGTTAGTGATGCACCTACTGTGGTTGGCAGATCAAATATATCTTTATCTCTTCTTTTGTCTTTGTTTCTATTAGTTGTCATTTCTGTATTCGTCGTTTTCGGGTTTCATGCACGAAGGGTGCCAACGACCTCTATTAAGTCTTCTGTGTCCGTCTGTCTGTTAGTCAGGGGGCTGTATGACCTGTGCTGTAGTAGGTAGAGAGTTGAAACTAAATGGGGTCCCTATACAGGAAACGTGATTTTTATGTTTTGGCCTGTTTATTCCTTTCTTTCTTTATCTTTTCGCTTTCTTTATCTGTATTTGTATATTCATCGTCTTTAGCCATATCATCTTCCACATAATTCCCCTATCTTTTCAAGAATCTTCTTCCTCAATTCTTAAACTAACTTCTCGTGCTTCTATTATATTACTCTCTACGCATTTCTTTTCTGATTTCTTTAAACTTAACACAGGTTAAGAGAGCAAGTACAGCAACTGGTCACAATGTAGGGCAGTGCGTTTTGACGGTCAAATTGCGCAATGGCCACTGGTCACGACTTTATATTGTTGCTAATTGCTCGATTATTTCCTTTACTCCACTGAAGTTGATGACATTGTTATGGATTATATAACTATTTGTTTCTCTGTTTTTTTTTTTCAAGCAAATGTCCCACTGCTAGGCAAAGGCCTTTCCAGAGACTTTCCTGGTATTCTTTTCATGAGCCCCCTCAAACCAGCCCTCTAGGTGCGCGTCTAGGAAATCTGGGCCGGATTTTTCTGTATTTTTTTTACCTTTTTTCAAGCGTTTGTAGGAACCTATATTAAAAGATCATTATGTATGGCCATGTATTGATTTATAGATTTCTTTTCCATTAGAGAATGGCATTGATTCATTTCGTCTGACGTTTGGCTTGAATAGATTGATCGATATGTAAGTAGGTACCTCGGTTAAGAGTACTGTATAATTTTGGTCCAATCAAAAATATGTTTGATACATATTTTAAAAAAAAACTATAAAATACAAAAGTGCGTGCTTTTCATAAAAAAACGCACCCTAAATAACATAAGCGCGTTACCTCATTAAACATACACTAAAACACCCCGTATTCACCTGAAAACAGGTAAAAGATTAATGAAATTCCCACAAAACAAAAAAAGCATGTAAAATCACCTCGATTCCCCATTTTCACACCTGATTAATAAGAAATGTATGGGTTTTCAGGCGCCACGGTGGTGCCACCCCTTACACCCCCCCCACTTCACCCCCCCCTGGCGAGTTTTCAGTATCATGACTCACTACTACGGATTTCCCAACAAACCCATTTAACAGTAAACGTCATAACTCCTCGAAACTGCTGCGCCATTCTCAACCTAATTGCTTTCAAGATAAAACTGCAGTTTTTCTTATTTTGTTCAAGATTTTTAAGGGTGAATTTTCAGTGACCCGTGGCTTTCAGTTCATTCATAGTGTGTGCGTGAGTGGTCGTTATTTTAGTTCGAGATAAGGTTATTAGTGTTAATTAGTGTTATGAGGCTGTGATGTGCCGGTTTTTAATATTTTCGGGGTTATTCAGTTACGTATTGAAGAAACCTGTGAGAATTGTGAGAAGTAAGTGGGATATACAATGATTTTATTCTTAATTTATTTGCCAAATGACATAGATTCGGTTAAAAGTGACAAAAGTAATATAATTTATAATAGCGGTCATATAAAAAAGCGTCTTCTCTTATTTATACAATTTATTTCTTCAGTCAAATTAATTAACGGTTATTTCATTGTTTATAGATAAAAAAAAACACAGATAGAATGTATTTTTTAAAGATAATAAAATAAAATAGAATAGAATATTTTTATTTATATAATAAAATATTAATGAAAAATACTAATATATTCGAAATCAGAATTGCGTTGTGCAATAAAACAAAACACGACTTGCTTTTGTTTTTATTTCTTCTCTTGTCTTTTATTTCTTTTGCTAGAGAAATCTAGACCATATTTTACATGTAGTATATTAGACTATAATAAATAGCGAAGTTAGTAACATTACAGCGCCCATTGATGAATACGTAATACAATATTTTGATAAAAAAATGTTCGTGCAAAAATTTTAACATTTATTTTGTTAATGAATATTTTTACTTTGTAATTGATCATGTGATTCCCAGCAAAATATTTAATGAAGGGCACGTATATTTTAGGTCGTCTATTTACACACTGTTTATTTTAGGACTTAATTACATAAACAACCTTTTACCTACCCTATTACCTATATCTCTAAAGTACAAAATCAGTTTTCTATTTATAGATTGGCATTATAATTTTGTATTATTACCATACCATTATTATGTCTGCCTCGTTAGTCTATCTAGTGGTTGCAAAGCTCGTTTGCTAAACATGAGGTCTTGCGTTCGATTTCCAGGTCGGGTAAGGTTTTATTAGGTTTTTCCATCAGGAATTTTCTCATCAGGAGCCTGGATTTGTGGCCGGTTGATGGCAATAGGCTCGTCCCCTATCACATGGGACTTAAACATAACTGGCTCAATGTGGGTCTACTTACTAATACTAGGTACTCCTCTGCCTAACCGTTCAGGGATTACAGGCGTGATGTTATGTAATATCCAAGTAAATAACACAGTAAATATAATTTAATAAAACATATTTACAATACAAAAAGAATAAAATTGTAATTATATAATTCTATGTACCGGTATTATGTTTGTCTATCATTGATTTTCCATTAGCTCCGGAACTCACGCGTCATACAATAATAATAGCTGTCTGTTATTCGGCTCCAATATACTGCGTACCACTGTATGTATTATTCTTTTATATGTGTGCATGTCACTTTAACCTCTTAAATAGCTAGATCGATTTTAATGATTTTTCAGAATGACGTCTGTTGGGACCGATAGAGTAATATAATGTTTATCTTAATAAATTATGACTTGTATTTTGAAAATAGGAGCGAGATAAAGGGAATCTAAAAATATAAAAGCGAAAGGTCACTCACTCAACGGAATATCGAAAACCGCTTGATATGTAAAGATATTTGGCAGGGAGGTAGTTTATAGTTAGAAGTCCGCTAAGAAATGACATAACATAACATAACATCACGCCTGTTATCCCCGAAGGGTTAGGCAGAGGTGTGGTGCCTTAAAAATTAAGGCAACCAGGGCTAAAATCTTGTAAACTAACCGACTAGGAGCTAAGGGCACCTTCTTTGGGGTAGAGACTTCGGCTTTGTCTAGTCTTTTTTAATTCTTCCTTCTAAATATTTTTCAGGCCATCTCTCTCACTCACACCTTACCAACTATCTCTTTCACACAGTCATGCGTCACCAAACGTTTCATTCGTACATATTTTGATTGAGAGTACATAAACAAACATGCGATATGATGTGGGTGCTGAATAATTGATAATATACTTCATCGAATTCTGAAAGTATTTGTCATGGAGATTATGTTTGGTCAAACAAAATAATGTCACAGTCAGATTTTTTATATCCAAGTTCAAATTCAATTTCGTGTTTTCGTTAGAATTGGGCCTAAGAGAAATTCTAGACAACAGGTGTAATAAGTTGCCATTGAAAAATACCCGGATTTTTATTAAATGGCAAGTATATGTAGCGATTTCATTTTTTAAAATTTTTAGTTTGATATCTAAAAAAACGACTGTCATGGGGGATGGCCGACAGAAGTAAAAAGTTACAACTTTGGCAACGTGTCACATTCGCATGTCGGTGACGTGGTTGCATTACCATGTCGAGGACGCGGTTACTTTCGTGTATTGGTGACACGTCCACCGCAGAATATCGGTAACATGTTTACTTTCGCATGTTGGTGACTCGTTCAACGTAGCAGCTGGTGATGAGGTTACATTTGCGTGTCGGCGATGCGGTCACAACAGCGTGTCGGTGAAGCGTTTCCACAAGTTTTAACACTACTAAAAATCACTCAAAGTGGCTAAAGAATATTTCACTTTAAAAAAAAACTAGTCAATAAGTACATAGATATGTAGAACAAAATGACGCGTGTTACTTACATGTGTTTGATGCAACGTTGTTGTGATTGTGCAACCGTTACGCTCTGCCGGCCAGCGGCGAGTGCAACTGCTCCACATACATGTGCACTCAGTTGCATAGGTCAGTGCAGGGTTCAGGCACGAGGTGGACGAGATGGGGATTTTTACTGTGAAGCTAATAGAGGTACCTACCATTTAAAAAACTGGGTTCCGCACCACATTTAAAACTACATACAAACAATAACGTTTCTCGTATTAAAGGGGGTGCCTTTAATTTTATACATTATTTTATTTTTATTATGTTGTTATACCGGCAATAGAAATCACACTCTGTGAAAATTCCACCTCTCTACTTATTACAGTTCATGAGATACAGCCCACTGACAGACAGACAGTGGAGGTTAAGTAATTTAGAGTCCCGTTAGCTCCCTACAATGGTAAGGTGCCGAGATTAAATTTTTATTTTCTAGACAAGGCACCTTATTACATAATTAAGTAAGAAATAAAAATGGAATAAAAAAAAATGAAAAAAAAACATATTAAGCATTTGTCTTTTGTTCACATTTGGAGTCTATTTTATACCAAAGTTATTATATTCAAGTATGGTAAAGTTAAATATTGCATTTCTTGATAGGTACTCATAGCCACATTAAATGGCTAAAATTAAATAACTTACTAAGACACACAGTAGCGCTAAAGATCGTGCGTGACCATGCATTCGTTGCGGAGTCTGTTTCCTACTCCTTTACCCATTCAAATCGTACAATAATTGAATGATGAATAGCTGTTATTCTGCCAAAACGATCCAATACACAATATCTCGATAATTTCATTATAAACGTCAAATGTGTTACAAAACTATGCAGCTATAAAAAAACATCCAAAACTTATGCTTAGAATAGATTTAATATTAATATCCGAAATCAATAAAATTACTTCGAAAAATTATTGACGTGTGTTGATTCGATTTGGCAGAATAACAGCTAAATAATTAATTTCCTTTTGAAAATACAAAAAAAATGTGGAACGGTACATCTTATAACCCTACTAGTTAAACGGAATGAGGTTAATTAAACTAATTTCATGTAACTCTTGAAGGTTATTCGGGCAGAAAAGGTCAAAGGTCAAAAAATTACAAAACCTCTTTAAGTAAATAGTACCAATATCACACTGATAACATACTCAAAAAACAAATATTATACAAAAAACAAAAAGCAAAACTCCTTTTTAAAATTCCCATGTAAAACAATCAATCCTTTCAGTAATAAAAATCCTATATTTTCCTTCAATAGCATGTTTCTGTTCAATAAAAATGGATCGTGTGTACACGGACTAAACAGTAGGGCGGCCACCCCCCACCGTGCCGTCAGTCTGCAACCAGCCGTATGCGAGGTTGAACGCGCGCTGTGCCATCGCCCGTGAAAAAAAATAAAAGTGAATACCCACATAGTGAAAAGTGCTTAGAAAAAAAAACATAGTGACATTTGGTTTTTTTAAAGGTTTTTATCCGTTTTTTTTTTAAGTAAAATTAATGAGGTTTTTTAAAAAAATAATGCGGTTTAATTTGTAATGTGTAATAGCGTGTGGGCTGAGAATTTATTAGGATAGACGCTTCAAGGAAATTTGTTTTTCGTGCAATTAATTTTACTGAAGAGTTTAATGCGATGCAAATATTTACTTACGTCTTTTTTTAATAGTTTTTTTATTCGGCGTTATTTACGGTTTACGTTTAAATATTGATTATTCCTAGGAAACCCTTGGCTGCCATTTTTTATTGTGTTTTGTGTTCCAAGATCTTTATTACCTTGATTCAGGGCAAATTTTTTAATCGTCTAATAACTCGGATAACGGAGTGTTAAATATGGCGATTTCACAGCTATTGTATAGAAAATAATTGTCAAACTGTTATATATATTCTTTGGATAAAAAATATCTGACTATTGAATCAGGCCTCAAAAGAGTAATTTAATACTTAATAACACTTTAATGAATTCGTTATGCGTAATAGATGAGTCGAGTCTCCTTGATACATAGTTTTTGTTTTGTTCATTGTTTGGCGTAATTAGAAGATCAGCAGTACCTCTGTTCGTCTTGTTATGCGATCAATGCCAAGCTATAGAGATACCGTCGGATTTTATTCGAATGTTTTTTGAATAATTTTAGAAGATTTTTCTTAGGGTTCCGTAACTGGGGGATGTTAACGGGACCTTATTGCTAAGCCTCCGTCTGTCTTACTGTCAGCGAGCTGTATCTCATGAACCGTAATAGATATAGAATTGAAATTTTTATAGTGTCCGACTACTTGACAATTCAAAAGTGCCTGTAAAATGGTCTAATTGAAACAAATGTTTTGACTTTGACTTTTTGACTTTGTGTATCTTTAACAACGGCAAATAATAACAATAAAATAAAGTTATTGGGTTTTTCCATCAGGAATTTCTCAGTAGCAGCCTCGGAGTCTGGATTTTTGCCCGGTTGATGGCAATAGGCTCGCCCCCTATTACATGGGACGTAAACATAACTGGCGAAATGTGGGTGTACTAATGGGTACACCTCTGCCTAACCCTTCGGGGATCAGGCGTGATGTTATGTTATGTTATGTAAAATAAAGTTAAAAATTAAAGGGGGTCGAAACACGAAAAGTGATTTTTTGTTGGTAGGTAGTATTAAATATTATACAATTTTTACAGAACGCTCCACTTGACCGGTATTTTTTTGAAGATCATTTTTTTCTTCTTTTACAAACTTAGTATAAGTAATGTAAATTATTTTATCGTTTTTATGTTGTAATCAACATGTGAATCAGGTTTGAGAACTAACCTTGACAAACAAATAAAAACTCTTACTTTTTGATTAAATAAATTAGTATGAATTGACATTGGTGACCTAGGCTTACAATTAACTAGCTTTTGCTCGCGTCTTCGTCCACGTAAATATTGGACATCCGTTTTATGCCCTTTGGGGGGAGAATTTTGGAAAATCCTTTTTTAACGGACGTTTACTAACCATAGACGACCTCCCTGCCATTTTTATACGTCAAGCGGTTTTCAATATTCCATGTTTTTTTTTAATATCTGCATTGAGCAAGCGTGGTAATCATTCATCAGCTCGATACTTCTCTCTATATGAAGAGGCCTTTGCCCTGCACTGGGACAATAGCCTGGTATTATTATTTAAATAAATAATGACGACTTTAAAAAAATAAAACGTGTTCTCTTGACACTAAGCTTTAAAAGAATACTGGCCGATGGATTAACCGAAAAACTTGAAAAGAAAACGATAAATAAAAAATGTTTCGCTTTTTAAAAAATTCTAGTTGCACTTTTTTTATTTTATTTTATGCATGTAGCACACAATAGTCAATTCATAAAGTCAGTGATTTTTTGAATTTAGATTTAAAATAAAACCTAATTTATTCTAGAATTTTAAATAAAATGGCGAAATCAATAAAAACATTCGCTTTTTGTGTTATGTTTATGTTAATATTAGTTATTGTTTTTTGAATTTGACAAAGAAAGTGTTTTATTATTTATGCATATAAACTGCTTTGTCTAAATGACTGACTGACTGACTGACGGATTAACACACATCCTAAACCGCTGATCGTAGAGACCTGAAACTCGGAGGGTGTGTTCTTTGTATGACGTAGGCATCCGATAAGAACGGATTTTTCAAAATTCACCCCCTAAGGTGATAGGTCTAAACTTCACAATCTATTTAATCTAAAATAAAACCGAATGGTCATACTGTCATACACTTACTCATCACGAAATATCGAAAACCGCTTGACGTATAAAGATAAAATTTGACAGAGATTAGATTATGGTTAGTAAACCTTCGCTAAGAACGGATTTCCCAAAATTCACCCCTAAGGGGTTCCGACATTTACACGGGCGAAGTCGCGGGCAGAAGCTAGCTCATTCTTTCTTCTTCATTCTTTTATCGTGTGGGCAGTAAGGTCTTACGACCCCACACGCCCTAGTGTTAAAGTTTCTAAACCACCTCAAAGGCCTCTGACATGGTTTAAGTGGAACCGTAAGTCCAGGTTTCCTCACAATGTTTTCCTTCACCGATGCCAGTGTTGTCCAAGATAATCTTTGGAAAGTACATATGAATTGAAAAATTCACATTGGTACTTGCCCGGAATTGAACCCACAACCTCATGCATGAGAGACTGGCGCCTTAACCACTGAGCCATTACGACAGCCCATTAATAACCCACTTATTAATCAACATTTCGTAACTACAAAACCATATTTTTCCAAACACTCACATTGTTTATAAATTAACGTCCACCGTCTAGCGGGTCGCGTAATAAATCTGTTCAATTAATTAGGGTTAATCCCGGGTTAAGTTGAGATTAAGAGGGGCTCGTTGTTAACCCACTGTTAGGTAAAACCACGATCAGTTTTCATTTAGTTTGACAGATATTATGAGCTTTAATGTATTTTATTACTTGTCCCGCTTACTAAGAACTTTCAAGATTATTTAAATTCAGTTTTCGATTTCGGAATATGAGAATGAAGAAAGTGTGCACATGCACCTGTGTTTGCGCACACTTTTGTGCATTATAATATGTCCAGCGTACTTTTTCAAATACATTTTTCTGGGATAAAAAGCCTATGTGCTATGCCAGAATACAATCTATCTCTGCGCAAAATATCATCCAGATCTATTCAGCGTTTCTGGCGTGATTGAGTAACAAACATCTTATACATACCTACATGTACCTATGTAATAGTTGAAAGATTTTTATATGTCTAAATCGCATCTTGTCAGCCCTCGTGGCGGTCAGTCAAGATTTTTTTTTATTTTGAACGTATGACTGTCTCTTTGGTCTTGTGGTCGATTTCCAGGTCCAGCAAAGTTTTACTTATTGGGGTTTTCCATCATGAATTTCTCAGTAGCAGCCTCGGAGTCTGAATTTGTGACCAGTTGAGGGCAATAAGCTCGACCCCTTATTACATAGAACTTAAAACATAACTGGTGAAATGTGGGTGTACTAATGAGTACACCTCTGCCTAACCCTTCGTAGATTACAGGCGAGATGTTATGTATGAACGTAGCTTACCTCATTATGAATAAAGTAGGTAATTAAATAAGGTCGTATACGGCTCAGCTAGCTAGTCTCTATAGTACCTAATAAAAATCTATTACCAACCCTTAATAACTCAAATTCTCAAGAAACACTGACCCGAAACAGAACAATTGAAATTCAAAATAACCTTACTTAACCTACATCGGAAAGGGAAGTAACATGATGGATCACACGTTTGTAGTCTTGAATCCATTTGGTCGGTTCATGATTGATCGAGTACCACCGACCTGAATTCAAGTAGTGCGTTGCCCTCACTAAATGGTACCCATTATAGATCGAATGGTGCACGCAATGTATAACTTTGTATGAGTAAAGAAAAGGGTGCTTTTCAAATAACACACACATAACATTACGCCTGTAATCCTTGAAGGGCTAGGTAGAGATAGAGATGTACCCATTAGTATGTCATGTTATGTTTTGAGGCCCATGCAAAAGGGGGCGAGCCTATTGCCATCAACCGGGCACAAATCCAGACTCCGAGGTTGCTACTGAGAAATTCTCGTTGGAAAAACACTATAAGACTTTTTCCGACTTGGGAAAATGATTATGCTTTGCTTTTATTGAACTGTTTCTTATTTCTCAATGGTACTGCGGGAAATGGTCTACTTACACTGTACAATAACTAAAATAATTGTCTAAAACAAATAAATTATTTTTAATCAAGACGGAACTCTATTACTGACTCCGTTGTCTGTCCGTTGTCTGTCCGTCTGTCTGTCACAGAGCTGTATCTTTTAAATCTTAATAGGAAGACACTTGAAACTACCACATAATGTGTGTTACTATGGCGGCAATAACAACAAATCGTAAAAATAAAAAATAAATAAACGGGTCCCCGTGTACAAGAAACGTGTTTTTTAAATGTATTTTATTATTTATTTATCCAAATGTTGTTTAACGACTTATCCACTGATAACATAAGTATAATTAGACCCACATAAAATTTGTCGCATATAGAACTACACAGCATTTGTATGTAGTCAGGTGGAAGTAGTGACTTGTACCTACCTACATACAAATGCTGTGTAGTAATAGAAATAGAAAAAGAATAGAAAAATAATAATAAATTTAAGGATCAAAAATATATAAGAAATATATTTTTACATAAGAACGGTTTGTCGAAAGAAAATCAATGCAAAATTAATGTAAGTGTAATTAATGTTCGAGGGATCGGCTCTGGGGTTTATTATTATTTTATATTTATTTATTTATTGCATTTATACTGTGCACACGGTCTCGTTACATAAAATAGGGCTAGCTTAGGTAGGTAATGAAGTTAAAAATATGGCAAAAAGGTTAAACTTTTTTTTTACCCATGATATTCCGTTGACTGCTTAGAAATTCATCCGACGTATTAACCGTTAATCTTGCTTTCATTTATTATCATGCTCATCTGTAAATAATCATTACAAAACCAAAGTATTAATTAGCAAAACGTATTTAGTAATCTTCTAATTTCTTCATCAATAATCACACCCAAATATTAAGATGATACAAACCAGTTGAACGGAACGAGAGGAAAGGTCAGGGTTAAAATATATCTAAATACAATAGTAGAAGCTTCTGATGATATATTTATATATGCAGTAAATGTACAATATTATTTACATAGATACATGTTTTAGTATGCTAATTATGTTAATTTATTTAAATAAATAAGACTTATTTGGTAGTTATGATTAATTTATTATCTGCTGAAAAACTATGTTAAAAAAATACGCAATTTTTTAATTGCTAAATTTTTAATTAGTGCCAATTAATGTGACTTAATTACTGTAAGTAGCGCTGGTTACATCTGAACAAACAGGAGATATGATCTAAATAATTAAATGTTAGGAAGGTATTTTCGCTAATAATGGCATAAACTCAAAAACCGTTTATTAAAAAAAAAAATGTTCATATCGACGTATCTTAAACTCGGGTGAAGCCACAAGGTATAGCTAGTAAATAATAGAACTCAGGATTTTATAGAATAAGGAAATTTAGTTCAACAAATAAATTATCTCTTTATCTTTATCAAGTTTAATCACTTATGGACTAAAAGTTTAATTAACTTTTTTTGTAAGGAGTGTGATGTCTATAAAGTCTTAACTTAGCTTCGTTGAACTCTTTCATTGGTGGATGTCATACACATCCATCAGTGTATGATGGATGTGTATGACATCAGCTTTGCACAAATATCGAGTGCATAGACAGCCTTACAATCTCTTAATCTCTTAGAATACATATAAAATACTTTGTCCTGAATGACTGACTGACTGATGGACGAACGCACATCCTAAACCGCTGATCGAAGAGACCTGAAACTTGGACGATGTGTTCTTTGTATGACGTAGGCATCCGATAAAAAAGGATTTTCCGAAATTCTACCCCTTAGGCGGTGAAAAAGTTAAATGTAAAAAAACCAATCAAAAATCCTATTAGGTACAATCATTTTCGACTTCTACGCGGACGAAATGACAGGCCAAAGCTAGTGAAAACATAAAATAAATGAACCAAACCAAAAATAAAAGCCACCAATTCCCAAAAAAGGCAACTCAGAAACCGTTTTCTTATGTCAAATACGATTTTTCTTCCGCCTAAGTATAGTTCACGATATACTAAAGCCCCGCACAGACTGGGCCATAAACTGTACTAAATAGGACAAGCGGGTCGATGACCTCGGTACACATGACTCAGCATGTTACATATGTATATGTATACTGTATCAATTTGGCTCTGAAAGGGAAGAAATTCATAAAACAAATATGAGAAGTGCTGTTTGAAGAAAGGATTTTTTTTGACTGAAATCTTTTGTTTGAACGTTTATTCTGACAGGGATTTTCAGTTTCACTAAATGATTTTGAAAGACGGTGGTGTTTAACATCATCATGACGCCTGTTATTCCCGATAGGTTAGGCAGAGGAGTACCTATAGTACACCCACATTTCGCCAATTGTGTTTAAGTCCCACGTAATAGGAGACGAGCCTATTGCCATCAACCGGACACAAATCCAGACTCCGAGGCTGCTACTGAGAAATTCCTGATGGAAAAACCCAATTACACTGCCCGACCGTATAATAGTGGCCATTTGCGACCATTGGACCAACAAGGCAGTGGTCTAGTTGGTTTCTGATTTTGTAAAGCTGTAATTTGTTATCATTTTCTGTACGCGAATTAAATGTTTTTGGCCCCAAATTTGAAAACGACCCAGTAGCCAAAGATATCACTTAACGCGCCCGGGTCAAACCGCGGAGGACAACTGTTTTTCGTAAATCATGAAAAACAAATGACGGTAAATTTTCTTCAATGTAAACATGATGTATTGTGAACCGTTGGTTGTTAGTCAAATAAAGTATTAAAGCTGTCGGGTAATCATCAGAACAATGGGCAATGTTGATGGATGAGGCATATCTGTCAACTGTATCGAGTGGTTGTCTGCTTTTTGTATTGTTTTGACGTATATCGATGACTTTATGATATTTTTAACGTAATTAGACATAATTACGTCTAGTATGAGCGCGCTAACGTAGAAGTATTTGTTGTGACTCAAAGTCAAAACATTTATTTCAAACAAACCAATTACAGGCACTTTTGAATAGTCAAGGAGTCGGTAAGTTAGTCAGAAAGTTGAAGCTTGTTGCTCGTTCCAAAACAGAGTAGGCCTCTATGGTGAAGAACGAGCAAGAAACTCCACGGATACTCTATTTTTTTCTTCTGGGTGGTAAAAATCATCAAATGAGTCCTTCCTGTGGGACTGTCAGACTTTTACTGACTAAAAAACCAACTCTATTCCGAGGCCACGGCATCCTGTTAAGACGTCCCGCGACCCCGGCACCACGGACACTCTTTCAATTAGGATGATCAATAATACAAAAATCGAATATGTAGTACCAACCTAAATACTTTTCATTGAATTAAAAATAAGCCATTCCGAAACCCGCATAGCCGGCCATGTTGGTAAGAATAGCTAGATATTTTTATAGGCAGTAAAAGTAACCATTTCAATCATAGAACGAATGTACTCAAATCTTTTAAATTTAGAATTCTAGACTAACAACCTACTCGTGAGTTCGCCGTTAAATTAAAACTACAAAACTGTACTAAAATAGCTTTTAACGGATGGAAAATCTAGTTCTAAGTTGTGGTGAGAATGACCCCAAAAAAAAACAACTAAATTTTGTCTTATTTAAAGTGTGTTCATTTATACTTTCGCATTTATAATAGTAGTAAGATTACAGAGAGGAATTTAATGCTTATTTGTTTGTTTTGGTTTGTAAGAGGTAATCTCTGAAATTACTGGACCGATTACAAAATTCCTTCATTGTTAGAAAGCTGCACTTATTATCAAATGCCATAGGCTATGTTTCATGATATAATTGACTTCCACACAGACGAAATCGCGAGCAGAAGCTAGTCTATACTAATATTATAAAGAGGAAAGATTTGATTGTTTGTTTGCGTTGAATAGGCTCCGAAACTACTGAACCGATTTGAAAAATTATTTCACTGTTGGGACTACACTATCCTCGGGTGACATAAGCTATATTATAGGCTATATTTTATTATAAAAAAAATAGGGATCCGTAAGAAACATTATTCGAACGAAGTACCGGGAAGAGTGCTAGTCAATACTAATATTATAAATGCGAAAGTGTGTCTGTCTGTCTGTTACCTCTTCACACTTAAACCGCTGAACCGATTTAGGTGAAATTTTGTATAGAGATAGTTTAAGACCCGGGGAAGGACATAATACTTTTTATCCCCCTAAGGCGGTGAAAAGGGGGGTGGAAGTTTGTATGCAAGTACGATATAAACAAGTTCCACGCAAACGTAGTGGCGGGCAAAAGCTTGTTTATTATAAAATGAACATCTTTGATTTGTCACTTTTACACAACTGTTTATTTTTAAATTTAAATATATTTTATTAAGTTATTGCAGACTAAATGCCACCATTTGTCAATATGACGATGGCACAGCTGACCTCAGATACTTTTAAATTATAATTAATAAGCAGATGTAAAATCATTCGCTGTTGGTCAAGGTAAATTTAGTAGTTACTAGTTTATTCCGCGGCTTTATTCGCGTGAATATTGGTCATCACGGATTTTTTTTTGAGCTGAACCCAATATTTTTTTTCTAAAAAAAGTAGCTTGAGTTACTCTTTATAATATCAGCTATCTTTCAGCGAAATTGATCTAGCCGTTACGGAGACTAACTGGAAAAAACAGACACACGGACAGACTGACAATATTTTGTAAATAATAATGTTTTTATTTACAAATGTTAGTATCTTGTAAACTTTTATATGCATTTAGTAAAAACCTGTTATTTTGGTATTAGAAAGACATTTAAACTTTATTTATTTGGATAGTTTGTTGCCAAGGAGTATCGTATTACCTAGTTACTGGGTTGTGGAGGTCAGATATATTGTCGTTCCACGTTAATATTTCTATAAGGTATATAAATTATACAAAAAAAAAAAAAATAATGTATACAATAAAAAAAAACTGCCTTACTGGTCTAGTAAAGCAAAGCGCGACTGCTGAGCATGACGTCTTGGGTTCGATTTCCAGATTGGGCAAAGCGTTATTGGGTTTTGCCATTAAAAAATTCTCAATAACAGCCTCGGAGTCCGGATTTGTACCCTGTTGATGGCAATAGGCTATTACATGGAACTTATACTTTACTGGCAAAATGTGGGTGTACTAATGAGTACACCTCTGCCTAACCGATTACAGGCATGATGATGATGTTATGTAATTAAAAAAAAGAATTTTCATCTATGGATAGCTACATTATCAGAGAGTAACATAGGCTAATATTGATTAAAAAAAAAACTATGAAGGCAATCTACGTGGTCGAAGTCGCAGGCTAAACCTAGTTCTTTATAAAGTGTCAAATAAGTCTAAAAGCATTTTTGATTGAGTTATTAACCGTACAGTAACCTAATAAGGAAGCAATTCCAACCAGCTCTGAAGTATAATTGAATTTTGACAGAGATGAGACGTCAAATTGATGAGAGCCACTTCACTCATACCTACCTCAGTGATTTACATAACATAACATCACGCCTGTAATCCCCGAAGGGTTAGGCAGAGGTGTACCCATTAGCACATTTCGCCAGTTATGTTTTTAGTCCCATGTAATAGGGGGCGAGCCTATTGCCATTAACCGGGCACAAATCCAGACTCCGAGGCTGCTACTGAGAAATTCCTGAAGGAAAAACCCAATAACACTTTGCCCGACCTGGGAATCGAACCCAAGACCTCATGCACAGCAGTCGACGAGTCGAGTTAGTGATTTAATCAACTAATATAATATTTTTATTAATATTTACTATGACTACCTCATTGGTCTAGTGGTCGCAAAGCGCGACTGCTGAGCATGAGGTCTTTGGGTTCAATTCCCAGGTCGGGCAAAGTATTATTGGGCTTTTCCTTCAGAAATTTGGAGCACCTTTTTTTTGAGGTGGTAAAAATCGTCAAATGAGTCCTTCCGCCTTTGAGTCTGGATTTGTGCCCGGTTGACGGCAATATGCTCGCCCTCTTTTACATGGGACTTAAATATAAGTGGCGAAATGAGGGCGTAATAATAGGTACACCTTTGCCTAAATTAATTGTGATTTAACACGGGTGAATCCGCAGGGTATTGCTAGTATATTTTTATATGCTTCTATTAGATTAGATCTGCCAGAAGTGCCAGAGGTCAAATACAATTTGCATAAAGTAAATTAATAGTGTTTTTTTATTGATTTATTGCCAAGGTCAATTATTAATATTAAGAAATGAGTTTTTTTTTATTAATAATCAGTTTGGGTATGACATCACGAATCTTGTGTGGTCATCACATCAGACTCAACCTAATTATTTTCAGATTATAGTTACTGTCCGTATGCTTCTAAGTATGTGTCTGCCTATCGCTAGACTGTATTTTAAACCGTTACAGGTAAATACCTGAAAAAAAAAATTCAATAAAAAATATTTTACAAAATAACATAAAAATCACGCCTGTGATCCCCGAAGGATTAGACAGAGGTGTACACATTATTACCTACTAGCTTTTACCCGCGGCTTCGCCCGCGTTTGTTTAGAATTTGACAATCAATTCGGGCTGTACTCGGCTTGTTGTTCGGCCAGATCCAGAATTATTAAATACCTATGGACCATCAGACTGTGACTCATAACAGTCCGTCGGCGTTTAGTCCAAAGGTCTTTCCCGCCTGCGACTGTTCTGGAGTTTCTGTTGCTGTAATAGCTGAGCTTGTTCTCTGAGACGAAGTTGTGTTTGAACAGGCGTCTCAGTTGCTCTTACAGCTCTCTGGCTTTCGGCTTGTTCCTCCAAAAGCGTTTGCGTTTGATAGGGCGTCTCAGTCACCCTCGGAGAGGCCTGGGCGGACGACTTGGCTCTCCAGTCTTTCTTGGCTTTAAAAAAATGCCTCTTTAGCTCTCAAAGCTGCTTGTGGCTCCGGTTGTGCTTGGCTTCTTAATGCGGCATGAACGAAAGATTCCTGGTATTGAGCAGTAATTTTTGCTCGGTCTCAATAAGCTTTTGTCTGAGATGGAACCTGCGAGATATTTAAAAATTAAAAAAAGTAACCTACCTACCCTCATTAAAACACACCGAAAATACCCCTAACGAAAAAATAAACAGTACTGAGGGACAAACTTAACTTTGCCGTTGGAAAACTGTTGTCTACATACATCGACATAGGTCACGGTTAGTTTAGCAACTAACCTCTTCCTTCAGTCAATCATCGACTACACGCATTAAACAAATCAATTTTACTGTTACGACGGTTCTGCTGTGATCCTATGAGGAGTTTCGTTCTATAACTCCGAAGTTCATCATCAGATCATGACAGTATTTATATGGGACCAATTCGGAAAAAATAAACAAAAAAATAATCATCCAAATCAATTCACAATTGGCGGAGTAATCAAAAAGTTTGCTTCACTAAAGGAGCGTGTTATAAGTTCGCCTTTATTCTTCCATGCATCCTCTACGAATTTGTTTACACCTGTCAGTGTCAGTGATGACACAGTGATGACAGTCTCAGTTACGCAGTTTTTCTGTAACCCTGACAACGTATATAAAGTGGGTCTCAGACAAACGCGAAATGTTGTGGCGGCCGCGTTAGTTGCAAATTTTAACAACAGGCCGCGTGTACTGCTTTGTAAAATGACGCCAAATATGGAAATCGTAATAGAAATAGTTGAATTTAAATAATAATTTAAATTTAACCCACACTTCTGTATTCCTAAGAGTAATATGCGATGCTAATGATAATATAGGTAGAGATAAACTACTATAACTTGACGCTCCCCTCCATATTACTATTTCAATGTATGTAGTCATATTCGTATGAAAGAGTTTGTATGTAGTTGTGAGTTATCGTCTTCGATATTTGTTTGTCAACTAATCATAATAAGCCGACCGCGCAAGACGACGCACCTGCCATTTTCATAGAGAATGTCAGTGCTATGCCATACTAATAATAATGAGTAATTTTTGACGCCGCTAGTCGGACAACAAATCGCTGATTTGTTTTTGTATCGAGAGTCGTCTCAATATGTACACATGCGTTGTGAGTATCCTAACTAATATTATAAATGCGAAAGTAAGTTTGTTTATTTGTTTGTAACCATTTTACGCCTAAGCCATTGAACCGATCATCCTGAAATTTTGCATATACGTTGCCAGGTTTACAGGGACAAACATAGGGTACTTTTAATCCCGAAAAAAAGTACTGTTCCCGAGGGAAATCACAATAACGTCCTTATGACAGTAGATGGCGCCACGTGTCTATCAAATCATGATCAAATTTTAAGTTTAAGCATCTAATACATTTTGAGTCTAGACTGTCGATAGACCAGTTTTAAGTGAACAACCTAGGAGTATGAAAGTTGTTTGCTTAATAATTTTTCATGCCCAAAACGGCTGAAGAGTATCCTGACATTTTGCATAAAGTGGCTTCCAGACGGACGGACCTGCGGTTGCGGAAAAACGCAGGCCGCGGCTCCAACCGCTGTAAAAATACACCACCGCGGTCACAGTGGCGGCCTGAAGTGTCATTAGCGTGGTGTTTGTGCTACAATCGGACGTCAGTCAATATGGCTAACCGTAACGTTGTCTTATTACTCTCATGACTTATTAGCCCTCTCAGAAGATGAGAAAAAAGGTAGGAAAAGAAAACCGTTTATTTAAACACTTGAGGTGTGAGGTAGAGATAAACTACAGTAACATGACGCGCCCTTCCACAATTCAAAAAGTTTGAAAGTGTTTGTAATAGTATTAAAAATACTCACAACGCATGTGTACATATTGAGACGACTCTCGATACAAAAACAAATCAGCGATTTGTTGTCCGACTAGCGGCGTCAAAAATTACTCATTATTATTAGTATGGCATAGCACTGACATTCTCTATGAAAATGGCAGGTGCGTCGTCTTGCGCGGTCGGCTTATTATGATTAGTTGACAAACAAATATCGAAGACGATAACTCACAACTACATACAAACTCTTTCATACGAATATGACTACATACATTGAAATAGTAATATGGAGGGGAGCGTCAAGTTATAGTAGTTTATCTCTACCTATATTATCATTAGCATCGCATATTACTCTTAGGAATACAGAAGTGTGGGTTAAATTTAAATTATTATTTAAATTCAACTATTTCTATTACGATTTCCATATTTGGCGTCATTTTACAAAGCAGTACACGCGGCCTGTTGTTAAAATTTGCAACTAACGCGGCCGCCACAACATTTCGCGTTTGTCTGAGACCCACTTTATATACGTTGTCAGGGTTACAGAAAAACTGCGTAACTGAGACTGTCATCACTGTGTCATCACTGACACTGACAGGTGTAAACAAATTCGTAGAGGATGCATGGAAGAATAAAGGCGAACTTATAACACGCTCCTTTAGTGAAGCAAACTTTGTGATTACTCCGCCAATTGTGAATTGATTTGGATGATTATTTTTTTGTTTATTTTTTCCGAATTGGTCCCATATAAATACTGTCATGATCTGATGATGAACTTCGGAGTTATAGAACGAAACTCCTCATAGGATCACAGCAGAACCGTCGTAACAGTAAAATTGATTTGTTTAATGCGTGTAGTCGATGATTGACTGAAGGAAGAGGTTAGTTGCTAAACTAACCGTGACCTATGTCGATGTATGTAGACAACAGTTTTCCAACGGCAAAGTTAAGTTTGTCCCTCAGTACTGTTTATTTTTTCGTTAGGGGTATTTTCGGTGTGTTTTAATGAGGGTAGGTAGGTTACTTTTTTAATTTTTAAATATCTCGCAGGTTCCATCTCAGACAAAAGCTTATTGAGACCGAGCAAAAATTACTGCTCAATACCAGGAATCTTTCGTTCATGCCGCATTAAGAAGCCAAGCACAACCGGAGCCACAAGCAGCTTTGAGAGCTAAAGAGGCATTTTTTTAAAGCCAAGAAAGACTGGAGAGCCAAGTCGTCCGCCCAGGCCTCTCCGAGGGTGACTGAGACGCCCTATCAAACGCAAACGCTTTTGGAGGAACAAGCCGAAAGCCAGAGAGCTGTAAGAGCAACTGAGACGCCTGTTCAAACACAACTTCGTCTCAGAGAACAAGCTCAGCTATTACAGCAACAGAAACTCCAGAACAGTCGCAGGCGGGAAAGACCTTTGGACTAAACGCCGACGGACTGTTATGAGTCACAGTCTGATGGTCCATAGGTATTTAATAATTCTGGATCTGGCCGAACAACAAGCCGAGTACAGCCCGAATTGATTGTCAAATTCTAAACAAACGCGGGCGAAGCCGCGGGTAAAAGCTAGTTTTTAATACTATTCCAAACACTTTCAAACTTTTTGAATTGTGGAAGGGCGCGTCATGTTACTGTAGTTTATCTCTACCTCACACCTCAAGTGTTTAAATAAACGGTTTTCTTTTCCTACCTTTTTTCTCATCTTCTGAGAGGGCTAATAAGTCATGAGAGTAATAAGACAACGTTACGGTTAGCCATATTGACTGACGTCCGATTGTAGCACAAACACCACGCTAATGACACTTCAGGCCGCCACTGTGACCGCGGTGGTGTATTTTTACAGCGGTTGGAGCCGCGGCCTGCGTTTTTCCGCAACCGCAGGTCCGTCCGTCTGGAAGCCACTTTATGCAAAATGTCAGGATACTCTTCAGCCGTTTTGGGCATGAAAAATTATTAAGCAAACAACTTTCATACTCCTAGGTTGTTCACTTAAAACTGGTCTATCGACAGTCTAGACTCAAAATGTATTAGATGCTTAAACTTAAAATTTGATCATGATTTGATAGACACGTGGCGCCATCTACTGTCATAAGGACGTTATTGTGATTTCCCTCGGGAACAGTACTTTTTTTCGGGATTAAAAGTACCCTATGTTTGTCCCTGTAAACCTGGCAACGTATATGCAAAATTTCAGGATGATCGGTTCAATGGCTTAGGCGTAAAATGGTTACAAACAAATAAACAAACTTACTTTCGCATTTATAATATTAGTTAGGATACCCACATTTCGCCAGTTATGTTTAAGTCCCATGTAATAGGGGGCGAGCCTATTGCCGTCTACCAGTCACAAATTCAGACTCTAAGTCTGCTACTGAGAGATTCCTGATGGAAAATTAACCCAATAACACACACATTACAAGACAAGAGTTTTGCTTTGCATGTAGAAACACAAATAATGTGACTTATTTGTAATTGCCGGGCCTGTTGGTCTAGTGGTTAGTAGCCCTGACTGCTAAGTCGGAGGTCGTGGGTTCGATTCCCACCCAGGACAAACTTTGTGTGATGAGCATGATTGTTAGTACTGTGTCTGGGTGTGATTTATCTATAATATGTATGTATTTATAAATTATACAAGTATATATATCAGTTGTCTGGTTACCATAACACAAGCCCTGCTTAGCTTGGGATCAGATAGCCGTGTGTGAGTTGTCCCAAGATATTTATTTATTTATTTATATTTATTTAATTGCTTTTGAAAATTTACCTTCTCATTAAACAGTTTTCGTATCTTAAAAAACCTAGATGTAGAAAACAGATGGAAGTTTCGATTGAAACTCAATTAATTAATTGTTTAGTTTCTACTTTTAAAATTAAATTACATTTGTTAACATCCATCGGTTTCTAAGAAAACCTCAACTATATCTGACGACCCTGCTTACCTATCTGCTTTTTTGACTGTACTTATACAAGTTATACAAGTTCATTCCAAAGTCAGAATCCAATTAAATATAATACAATTATCTTCACAAAGTATAACTAAATTACAACTTTAAAGTGACTTTAATCTTGTTTTAAAAGACAAAAGTCTGCGATTAAAGTAAATTAAATCGCGCTTAATTTAAATATCCGATAGAAATGTGTGTTTCACCTCGCGTCCTCTCTCGACCTCGGAGGTTAAAAAAAGAAAGGTATCTTTAGTTTTTTAAGGACATTACTTTATTGTTTGCCTTTTGCATATTAATCCATAGCCTAGATCTAACTTTTGTTTCAGAAAAAAAAAAATGTTTGTAACTGACTTCTATCTGGCTATTTTTGATGATTGTTGAAACTTTAAAGTACATACAATTTGACGTATATTAAAAAAAAAACATTTATTTCAGACAAAAGAATCCATAGGCACGACAGGGTTGTTAGTATCAAAAATTTTACTTTAACCAATGCTAGTAATTAAAAAATATATATATATATACATATATAATTCATTTCATTATTGTCTATTTCAAGCATTTTTTTCTAAGGTCGACGGACCTGTCTCTTTAGGAATAATAATAATAATATTATAAACTGAAAATGAGAAATTTTTCTAAGTATATAAGTCCTAAATTCTTATTTTAAAAACTAAAATCTTAATATTCAAACTGTCGCACTACTAGATAAACGTCTAACGCATGACCAAAATCTAAAAGGCACAGATAAAAAAACCCAGTCTGGGCAAAAAACTGACGAGCGAAATCACCTTGATAAGATGCCCGCGACCTCTATCCTTTTAAAAACGCTTGTAATAATATGTCCTTTGTGTTTTTTTTTGCTAGACAACATTGAGATACACTTAATGCATTATATTCACTTCATCGAAATTATAATTGAATTTCATAGAACGTATTCAATCTATGAAGAAATTTAGTTTGTTAAAAATTTTCATATTATTATAATTTTAACGATATAAAAAGCGTTCTTGAGGTATAAAAAACATGTCTAGTTTATAGCTATGTTTAAATTTCTCAATATTTCTTAATCTATATACTTACATAATGAAGCTATTGAGTATTTTTGTGTTTTTGTTTAAACACGCTAATGTTTGAAACATCCAGTTGGATTGGATAAAATATTTTTTATATGACAGCCAGATTCATGAGGAATAGTATAGGCTATATAACATCACGCTGCAACCTAAGGGAGCGAAGCAGGAACCAAAGACATAACATAAAACGGGTGAAAAAAACGCGTACGAAGTTACATTGACCGCAGCTAGTACAAAACTAAATTAAATGCTGAAAAGCGCGTTAAGAACGAATTACATTTTTTAAATGTAAATAAATGCTTTGTAATATTTTTATAGTTCCAATAAGCTTTTCATTGAAAATTTGGGAAAAACTAAAAGTGCTTTTTACTGACGGAAAGTATAAGACATAAGACAACATTAAATACCCAAAATCATAACAGTTACTTCGAAAAATATAGAAAAGCGTGGGTTGGTTCGTTTTGGTAGAACTAAACCGATTTGCCAATAACCCAGCCTATTACACTGATAACATTTTAAAGGTAAAATGTGGGTGAAAAACGTCAAAACAAAACATGGCGAAAGGTCAATTCTATTATTATTTACTACATTGTTTACCTCTCATGGGTCACCACGATTATTTATCATAAACAACGCAATATTATATAAGGTTATGTACTAAAATAACTTCAAAAAAATATCGTTATACATATTATTGCGTTTCGTTAAACTTAATGTAAACATAATTGGTTTAAAAGGAAATATAACATTACAAAATTAGTTTGGGCGCTCAGAACCTACTTGCGGGGGAGATCGGATCGTTCAATCATAATAATATAGGCATAATTATAATTCTTTGATTATATACTTAGGTAGGTTACCTACGTCCTTGTGTACAGTTTTCTATAGTTAACTGCCCCGTTTGATCTCTCGACTGCAGTGTTAGTGTGTCGTGCAGTGTTATTGGGATTTTCCATCGAAATTTTCAGGATAGGTAGAGAAATAAGTTGAAAAGTGGCACCGATTCTCTTGGTCACAAACTAAACTAAAATTACACTATTTCCATTTTTTTCTATCCAATAAAACAAAAAGAGACTAATGTAAATAAGAGCTGTAAAATTTAGTCAATCTGACACATCCATAAAATTATAGTTGACTTCTTAAAACGTATGGATTAAAAATACGGAAAAGTTCAAGGCAAAACAAATTTGACATCGCTAACTTAGTTCTTTAATGTCACGGAATGTCACCGTCCTTTCCTTTCGCTGTATGTTAGTAAGAGATGTCAATTCTCTAAACTTAGTCTAGTTTGTGGACAAGGGAATCGGCACTAAAGTCTAGCAAAAATGTGTTTACCGCTCTGCACTCGCGCTTTTGAGCACGAGATCAACAAAACATTTATTTAAGTGCAAATTCAGACTAATTTCAAATCAAATCGCTGCTAGCCAGAATCTTGCTACTATTATAAATGCGAAAGTTTGCATGAATGTTTGTCATCCAATCCCGATAGAGCGGCTAAATGGATCTGGATGAAATTTGGCACAGAGATAGATTTAAGTCTGAAATAGCACATAGGCTACTTTTTAGTTCGGAAAAATGCTACGTATAATATGGCAACTCTGGGCCGGACGAAGTCGCGGGCAAAACTAGTAAATTATACACTACATTTCTTATACACATGTACTTACTCAATTCGGAAACTATCACCACCAATCACACGTTCGCAATAATCATTATAATCTGTCAATTTTCAACTCACGCGCAGTAAATTGCGTTACAAACAGCAGACAAAATCGCGGGCAAAGGCTAGTCGTACCTGTTTAGACTTAAGATCCTGGTTCTATAAAGACAAAAGTTATTAGCAATTTTTATCGTTAATTGATCTCAAGACGATGTGACGATGTTGATGTATGAACGTAGATGAGGCGAAAGGACTATGTAAGGATCGTAGCAGGTGGCATTCTGTAGTTTCTGCCTACCTCCATGGGAAAATGGCGTGAGTTTATGTATGTATGTGTAATAATCTCAAGACATAGCGGTCTACCATTAACCATTTCACATTAGTAATACGCTTCATACTACATTTATTTTAATTCATCAATAGACTGATGGTTGCATACGACCTATGACTTTTCAAAGGTCATCAACCACTGGCCACGCATCATTACCCAACTCAAACTAAGTACATTTAAAACTACAATAAATTCTAAATACGTAATTTCCAAAATAATTTTCTCTAAGCACCTAATTAAGACGTTATTAACGTACAAACATAACATTTTCCTAATTAACAAATATCACGCGTTGTACGAAAGTGAATGCTCTTAGCGTGAGACGGGAAAAAAACGCGCTAAATGAACCACTTTCATTGGTACAGTAATTAGACTTAGCTAGTGTTTATTCGTTCTCAGGCGCCTGTATCTACTCCTATTGTTTAATTATAACGTTAGTAACTTCTACTCATGAGTTCGTCTGCGCAGACTATAGAATTAAGACAAAATCCTTAATTATCCCTTGGGGATATAAAAACGAGATAGAAAAATTGTATTAAGCTTTTTTTTTATTAAGGATGGGAAATCATCAAATGACTTCTTCTGCTCTGGGTTGGAGCGGCTGTGAGTGTCAGACCCTAAGGCTGCCTGTCCACCAAAGCTGAGCGAGGCTGCGGAGCGAAGAAACGGAGAAATATTAACCAAATAGTTTTGTCCACTAGTAGAGACCGGAGATTTTATATTAACTTATTGGTTAATTTTTCTCCGTTTCTCCGCTACGCAGCCTCGCTCCGTTTCGGTGGACAGGCAGCCTTACTGACTAAAAGCCGTCCGTGTTCCTCCTAATGGTCTTTGCGCTTCAGGACCGCGGTAGCTCTTTCGAACAAATTACGAAACCCTGTGTTAAGCTAGATCAATATCTATATGTGTGATTTTTGTGCTCATTCCGTTTAACCGGTTAAGCGCAATTATAATAGAGTAACAAACATCCAACCATCCATTCTCTTAAACTTCCGCAGTTATAGTAGTAAGATTATTTAACTGCCCAGTGGTGTCGTGTCAGTAAAGAATATAATTTAGAAAGAAAATACTGTAAGAAATTGTAGTTGAAAGCACAATTAAAACATTAACCACCTTCTGTCGGGGGAGCGTCTTGGTCCCCCGATAAAGGTGTTTGGAGAATAATAGTAGAAGTTTTAACATAAAAGAGTTAACTCTTTGCGTTCCCCAAGCAGTGAGTACCCTTGGGGATTCTAGCAAAAAAGGACAACAGTGTTGATTATTAGATTTAATCTTGTTAATCAAGTTACCTACAAATGGGGGTCTCAGTTATGGTAATTGGGAATGCTTTAATTCTTCTTTATTAATTGTAATATTTATTATTCGTTACTTAAGAAGGTAAACAGAAATAAAAAAGCTTCCACGTTCTTTGTTCGATTTCTTATATAAGTTCGAGGTAACATCAAACATCATAATATCACGCCTTTAATCCCCGAAGGGGTCGGCAGAGGTGTGCTCATTAGTACACCATTTCGCCAGATATAAGTCCCATGTAATAGGGGGCGAGCCTATTGCCATCAACCAAACTTTGAATGATAAGAAACTTCCCAACGAGCTCTTCAAAACCAGTGCATACAAAAAAGTTCTCAAACTTTCATCTTAAAGCCTAGTACCTATGCATCAAAAAAAATATTATGTCTCAAACATTATGTAATATTAATTACAAATTGTTAAACATTTAATTAATTATTTAATAAGCCAGTTATATAGTTACTTATTGTAAACAATACTTAATTATTTTGATTTAATTAATTCGTGTGAGTTTTAGCTTAAGTGAAAACGTGAGAATGGTAACGTTAGGAATAATTACGTCACGTGTTAATAAACTGAATGTTTTAATTGTTTATTGCATACTAGCTTCTGCCCGCGACTTCGTCCGCGTGGAAGTCAAGTATGCTATAAAAAATAGCCCTTGTCACTCGCAGATAATGTAGTTTTCTAAAGGTGAAAGAATTTTAAAAATCGGTCCAGTAGTTTTTGAGTTTATCCATTACAAACAAACAAACAAAAATACAAATTATTCCACTTTATAATATTAGTGTAGATATATAACAAACGATTAAAAAAGTACATTAAAAATGTTTAGAATCTCTGGTTTCGTCATCACTCCTCATGTTAAGGTTTTTATTTAAAAATATAGGAAAAAATATGTAGACATGAAATTAATATTATATTCCTATTTAATGAAAATGTCACTTACCCTTATAATGTAATATGAGTACCTCATAGGTATTTACTTAGGTGACGCTTGCGTCAGAGAAAATTAAAGACTAATTTAATAACATGAGGGAGTAGATAATTTCCTTTACTTATAAGTTTTCATTAGGTACAAAATACCTGTCATTCTTCTTCTTTATCGTGTGGGCAGTAAGGTCTTGCGACCCTACACGCCCTAGTGTCATAGATTCCTAACTGCCTCTAAGGCTTCTGACGTGGTTTGGGTGGGATAGTAATAGTTTGCTATAAGTCCTGGTTTTGGGTTCAAATCCGGGCAAGTACCAATGTGATTTTTACAATTCATATGTACTTTCTAAAGTTTATCTTGGACATCACTGACATTGGTGAAGGAAAGCATGGAAACCTGGCCTGAAAAATAACAAAAAAATATTTGTTATCATTTGCCAGCGATACGCTAATAAAAATCATACTTATTTCTTTAATCTATTTTTAAGTGCGGTTAATACCTATAATTATTTTATTAAAATTAAAACAAGACTATTACGCCTCAAGTTATGTAAACCTTCCAATTTCACTCTTCTTTCAAAAGCTAACTTAACACTCAATTCCGTAAAACGTCCACGTAAGCACCAAGCAACCAAGCAACCACATTATTCTACCTAGGTAACCTACGCTGTTACATATTAAAATTTGCTAAAAACACCTCAAAATTCAAACCTCGTAATTTTACTTAATTCTACAAAAAATACGTTGAATTACACAAAACTAAATTCTGTTCGCGTAATTTTACGTAATTTAATCCTGTGTGTCCTCAGCTTTACTCTCACTGGTGTACCAACTACGAACAGTGAATAGTGATGGATCGAAAGTGATAGAAAGTTAGTTATGTGTCCGTCTGTCTGTTAAAAGTGAACTCGGAAAACATGGGACTGCATAAACGGGGAAGTGAGTATCTATGTTTATTCTTTGCACATTTTTAGGAGATTTTAAGAGCTTCAATGATGTTGGTCGACATTGCATTTCATTACTGTCCTTAATATTTAAGCACAGGGTCGTATTCTGTCGACTTTATTTTATTAAAACAGAAGAGACTAGCAAACAAATTGTATGCAAATCTGTCTAGCCTTTTCCCAATTGTGTCGGCTTCCAGTCTAACTAGATGCAGCTGAATACCAGTACTTTACATGAAGCGACTGCCTATCTGACCTCCACAACCCAGAAACTGGGTAATACAATACCCCTTGGTAAGACTGGTGGTCAGATTTTCGAGCTTCTGACAACCCGAAACAACTGTCAAAGATCGACGTATAACAGCCGGGACCAACGGCTTAACGTGCCTCCGAGACACGGATGAGTCTCGGTGGGTTAAGATGGTTACTCATCCACGGACCAACCCCGGCAAGCGTAGCTTAACCTGATGGATTGACCCGTGCGGTTGGATTACTAGATTACTTAGCCACAAGGTTTTGGTCTAGTTATCACAATGACTGTAGGTAATACAGGGAATTATTTTGATTATGTGTTAACTATAGGTAGTGGTGCCGATTCTCTTGGTCACAAACTAAACTAAAATTAGACTATTTCCATCTTTTTCTGTCCAATAAAACAAGAAAGAGACTAATGTAAATAAGAGCTGTCAAATTTAGTCAATTTGACACATCCATACAATTGTAGTTGGCATCTTAAAACATATGGATTAAAAATACGGAAAAGTTGAAAGCAAAACTAATTTGACATCGCTAACTTAGTTCTTTAATGTCACGGAATGTCACTGTCCTTTTCTTTAGCTGTATGTTAGTAAAAGATGTCAATTCTCTAAATTTAGTCTAGTTTGTGAACAAGGGAATCGGCACCAATGTCAATTTTATAATGTACAACTATTGCATTGATTTAATTTTCGAAAAGACATATTATTATTTACCAATCTATGGTTCGTTCTTATTTCGATTTTAAATACGTTTATTTTCGTTGAGTTTGTGGCCACCTAATGAATCCATATAAGAAAAAACAAGAATAACTTAAAAAATCGACACGAAGAGAAGAAGTGTGTCCTCTCCAATGTGGTTGGGCCTGAATAGATCCACTCTTTCGACAAAAAATACACACTTCATGTCATTTTTACCAGCTTTCATAACTCTTGAGCATTTTAACGAGATAAACTCAACATTACATGTCGAGTTTAATTTAATATTGATTTTGTTATGTCAGTGTGAACTGTCTATCTTTAGCTTTATGATTACTTTACGTGGAGTTACGATTTTTTGCGCGCGTGGATTTGATGATAGTTTTAGTGCGTTTGTGCTAAATGTAGAATGATTACAGGAGAACGTAGTTTTGTATTCAGTTAATTTGTAAGTCAAAAAAAAAAAATATCTTTTTGACTGCCTCATTGGTCTAGTGGTCGGAAAGCGCGACTGCTGAGCGTGAGGTCTTGAGGTCGATTCCCAGGTCGGGCAAAGAGTTATTGGGTTTTTTAACAGGAATTTCACAAAAGCAGGCTGAGTCTGGATTTGTGCCCGGCCGATGGCTATTACATGGGATTTAAACATAACTGAATAAAATGTGGGTGTACTAATGGATACAGCTCTGCCTAACCCTTCGAGGATTACAGGCGTGTTATGTGTGTATGTATATCTTTTTGGAGAGCGTATCTTTATTTGTATTGTATGTTTTGATCAGTTAAATTCTTGCACTATTATATGCAGCGATAATTATGTTAGCGATTTACATCAGTCGCCTTTTTAATAGAAAAGTCGTTGCTCGTACGAATGTCTCCTGTATGATGTATCGTGGGTGCGAATACAAACAAAAAAAGTCACATATAACAAACAACCAAACCCCGAACAACTGTCTGTAGGCCATACAAATGATTCCGAGCCATGCAGCGATGCAGCCAATCGCTCAACCACTATACTAATTGTGGCCGACTCAGGCCACACGGCTGATTCAGGCCGACAATTCATTCTTTTGATAACCATTTTCGACAGCTAAAATATTCCGTAAGCCCCATATCACATAATTTCACGCTGTGAGTCAGTGAGCCAATTCTAAAGACTCAGTCGGAGTCATTACGAGGAGATTGGCCTTATTCATACAATATGAAAGCCATTCAGTCTGCCTCGGTAATTCGTCTGACTCATTATAGAGGATTTTAGTCTGTTCCATATATGAGTCGTCATACATTTAACTTTTTGGCATTGAGTAGGAGGATTCTTTTGAAGAATTTAAGTTGCATTTTGAAAAAAGTATAGGTAATGACCTATTTTGTTGCTGTAAAATACTAAATAAATGTATACTCTATGTATTCTTACATTATAAATGCAATAGTGTCTGTCTGTCTGTTAAGCGTTGAAGACTAAATCATTGAACTGATTGTAGCTTTGAACACAAAATAATGTCATTGGCTACTCTCTATTCAGCGACTTCATCTGCGTCCGTAATAACCGCCATTTATGCGGACGAAGTCACGGTCAGAAGCTAGTACTTACTGAATAAAATATAATGAAATAAAATTGCAAGTTCGTAAAGAAATTAAAAAAAAAAGATGGTTTGCAGAAACAAAAGAGAAATTAATGAATTAGCTAGTTGCTCTAGAAAAAGACAGTCACAAAAAGCAAACATTAAATAATAAATGTACTACCAATACGGTCATTGACCATTGACAAATCAAGTTACATCACTATTAAAGCCCATGATAGACAAACACTGTCCACTTTCGAACTTCGAACATAAGTGTCATATAATGACGTTTGCTGTCAAAAGCCAAATTTTGCCGCGTAATGCTCCAAAATGGCCGCTCGTTCAAGCCGATTGGGTTTAAGTGGTACTTTATATCTTCATGCCCTCACTTCTAGTGGATTCATCGAATATTGATACCGGTTCGTCGATTTTCTGATGGTGCTGAAGTACTGAGAGATTGCATGGGCTATGGTTTGAACTTCTCGATAAAGTGCTTATTCACGAATCTCAGTAGAATTTTACTCTATCGATTTTGCTTTACTAACTTTGAAGAGTAATAGATAAAGTAGAGCTAGGGTTTTATGTATTTGAGATTTGGAAAAACACATACACAAAAATAAAAAACAAAACACGATACATAATAACGATTAAGAAATAAGTAGGTAAGTAAAGCCCAAAAATACAGGTATTTAATATCATGAGACAAATTCAAATGATTAAATTCAATTAGACCATTAAAAAGCACTGCTAAACATAATTTTTAAGATGTCTAACAAAAGTAGGTACGACGATTAAATAAAATAAAACATATTATAAAATAATCAAACTAATGAGTTTTTTTGTCTGAGGTATGTTTAAACGCACTAATCTCTGGAACCACAAGTCGGACTGTCAAAATCTTTCGGTAAATAATAGCCAGTATCATGAGATACAGAGTGTCAGTGTAAACACCGTTATCCTTGAAACCAGTGGTTTGTTTTCACTAATAGAACGTAAATTCAATAAAAAAAAATTATCTTGTTTATTTAAGTAAAATCTTCATTTTTCCTCAAAATTATTTCACCCTATAATACAATGATGTAATTAGTTAACACTTATGTAGGTAGTTATAACGGACGGCCAGTGCAGCAGGTCAACGCCCTTTGCGGTGATTACGTAACTCGGGCGCATAGTATCCATGAATTTACGGACGGTTTCGGACAGATTCTCTTTTTAATTTTTTTAAAAAAATCTTTGTTTATTTATTTTTGAATTCAGATAAACATTTTTTATAATAAATCAAGTACCTATGGTTTTAGTGACAACGGTGTTTACAATATCAGTCTGTATAGTAGCTATAGGCTGCGGCGTACAGGACCGGAGCAGTAACATAAGACGTAATTTAATTCGGGTGAAAAAAAAAAACCAAGCGGCGGCTAGTTAGTATAACATAATGTCAACTTCTAACAACACTATTGCCCTTCAAAGCTGCAAATTAAAAATCAATTGACATAGTAACCTATTTACCACAGCCCTAGCTTTAAAACAACAAATTCACATCACCGTCAACCAATCAATACAAATGATGCCTACAATTTATTAAGCCACAATTTTGAGCATCGTTAAAGGAATTCTGTAATTTAACAATCGTAATCCCATTCAGCAAGATGAATAGGCAATATGGAAACCAATTACGTTAAGTACGAAACGTAAAATATTATCTTAGAGTTGAAATTGGCATTCTGGAATATTTAAAATAATTGATGTTGAATTTTGTTACGAATTGGTAGAATGTAAATGGGTTTATGTGGTATTTGGTATAATTTGTGCTTAGTATATTATTATGTACTGTGTCACGGGTACTTAGGTAGGCATATCTTACTACGTAGTACGTATTAAGAGCGTTTACGTCGTAGGTACGGCATTTCATAAAAACTTTTAAGCCCTTTTCTTTTCGAAATAATTAACATAACATCACGCCTTTAATCCTCGAAGGGTTATGCAGAGGTGTACCCATTTGTACACCCAAATTTTGCCAGTTATGTTTAAGTCCCATGTAATTGCCATTAACCGGGCATAAATCCAGACTTCAAGGCTGCTATTGAGAAATTTCTGATGGAAAAACCCAATAACACTTTGCCCGACCTGGGAATTCAACCCAAGACCTCTTCCTCAGCAGTCGCGCTTTGCAACCACTAGACCAACGAGGCAGTCAATAATTAAATCGATTTTAATTCTACCTATAAGCACAATACATGGGTCTAAAAAGTTAACAGAACACTGTAATACAAAGAAGTACAAAAAGCGAAACTATTCGTTACAGATGTTTTATGTGTAATCTTCTTTTTAGGCTAAGCTCCCTCTTCTATTTTGTCAGAATATAAAACAGTTAGTAAAACTGTCAGGTTTTATCCTCTTATACCGTTAACCTATAAAATCCATTAAATTAAAAAAAATCTCCGTCAGTAAAAGTCCTTTGTGATGTGGTTAATCTGTTTGATCATAAAATCTGCATTCGAAAACAGCATCATCATCAAAATGCATCAAGAAAAAACATATTTAATTTAGTTGTCCCTTCCAAAAAGTAGTTTTATATGGAGAAGAATGGGAAAGAAACTCCATACTAACATACATACTCTTTTCAAATTAATGTTTTTATTAACTTGTATACAACACTTATATAATTACATGAGACAACGATGTACACAAAATAAACCCACTAGAATATTTATATACAAAGTATTTGAAATTAAGAAATGACAGCAGAATTATATTCACAAATACACAGTTCTCACATATTTACCCACAAAATATTGAAACCGTAAACGTCAACTCGTAATATTTAAGCACAAGCTCAGAGACACTCGCAGTACCTTCCACAGAACGTGTCAGTCGCCAAGCTACCCTCAATTAGGTTTCCTTCAAGTTTTAAAAGCGAACAGTCGGGCCGTCTGAAGGTCGTCTGAAAATCGATACAAGCCGCTGTCTTGTACTCGCGTATGTGAATAATTTACCCTATTTGAGTTCGATTGATGTGGCTATCATGGGCTTTTGTTTTGTTTTATTTGGTTTTGGTGGGTATTGTTTGGCAATTGATTTAATTTTTATTTTTTATTCTATTTTGATAAGGAATATGTATGCTAAAATGGCAGACTGTATCAAACCCATTTATATCATACACATATTAGAGCAGCTTTCTGTTCACATGGGTATGATAATCTTAATTGATTTCTTTGTCCGCCGTTGAATATTCATCAAGCCTGTAATCCCTAAAGGCTTAGGCAGAGGTGTACAATTAGTATATCCCTTACATCTCGTCAGCTATGTTAAAGTCCCATGTTATAGGAGGCCTCAAGCTCAGCAGGCGTAATATTAAAATATGAGGTAAAAAGACACATCATATCATACCCGTCAGTCAAGTACGCATGCTGCCCATTAAACTAAGTAACATTGAGTAGAATTTTTATTGCGTCATAAATGATTCCAAGGAAAAAAAAAAAAGCATAGTAGGTATGTAATTTTTTTTTGGGTATTTAGTTCTCCAACAGACATTTCATAATAATAAACCAGGTAACAATTACTTTTGCTCCTCAAATTACAGTAGACCACATCATTACCTTAAAACCTAAACAAATGGGTCTGATAAGAAAACTCAAATTAAAAAATACCGTTAATTAGGAATTCCATGTTTTAAAAGATACGTGACTGCTACACATTGTCATCTAGGCCACATGACAACAGCCTCCAATCTAAACATCCATGACCTCGACTCCTACAGATCCCCTCCCATCTAACAGCGTCATGTTTCCATGATTCATATCAAGTTCAAAGCTCATGCCTTGTGGCAATACGTTTAATGTCAAATTCCTTCGTCATACCTCACTGTAATGGCAGCTTGCACGAACGTTTGTTTGTTTGTGAAATGCATTCAATGTGTGCTAATGAGTTTGTGCTAATTGATCAAGAAATAATATGGACTAAGTGTAATATAGACAGGTATAAATTTAAAAAAAAGTCCTGATGGCCAAAAATCGTAAAAAGTACCAATGTGATTTTTTCAATTCATATGTACTTTCTAAACATTTCATCTTTCTAAACTGACATTGTTCTGTGCCTGGGAAAGCACGTTAAGCCGTTGGTCCCGGCTGTCATACATGGATCTTTGACAGTCGTTACGGGTCGTCAGAAGCCCGAGAGTCTGACAACGTCTTACCAAGGCGTATCGTACCCAGTTACTGGGTTGTGGAGGTCACATAGGCAGTCGCTATGTAGAATACTGGTATTCAGATGCATCCGGTTAGACTGGAAGCCGACCCCAACATAAGGGAAAGGCTAGGCACATTAATTTAAGAGCCTAACAAACTTCTCCTTTTCCCAGGACGAGGCACGTGCATGAAAATTTTCCAACCAGGAACAAATAAAAACAGTTCCCATCACATGAACAAACTGTGTGTTACGTTGTTACAGAAACATTCCTATTTTGACCGCATAGAATTTCCACATTTTTCCCAAGAAGCATTAATCTACATAGTCAAACACATGTTAGCCAATCGGCACTCCCCAAATCCATTCCCAGGACAAACCCGAACAGATCTATTCTACTATCGCTTCCCACACTAAAGGCCCACATTCACGAGCGACGCATTATTTCAGAACAACAGTGATATTACCCAAAAAGTATCAATTATGTAGCGGGCGCCATTGTTGGCCGGAAGCGGGCGCGACCGTTACGTTCGTGGGCACACACCTTTATTTTGTGGTGTGAAAAGTGAGATGCAGCGGGCAAAAAAACAAAAAAAAATGACAAAATATTTTTTATAATTGAACTAAAAACTTTTGTCTAAAATCATAAAGCCAGATAGTGCCGTGTTAAAAAAAAAGATATTAATGATTGAATTGAGGTAACTATTAATAAGTGCTATGTTTTGTGAGCTATTGTATAAAGTGTTTTGTTTAAAGCTTACGCGATTAGATGTAGGGGTTAACTGGCAGAAATCGTCGCGTATGGCGAAAGCGTTATGCCTCCTCGAGGCGACATTCCCTATCTTTTTCCTTCTCTCTGTCTCATTCCATTATGTGTGTTTTTCTTCATTTATTGTGGTTTTATTCAAAAAACCATTTTATTGTTATTATTTGTGTACACATGGTCTTAAAATAATAATTTTTCTTTCTTCATTTCTAACGTACAATAAAAATACGAGCATTTAAGGCCATTATAAGATTTGCATGCAATTACGGTCATAAAACAATTTCATAATTAGTTTACTGCGGGAAGCCGGCCCAGCTCCCCATAAACTGCACGCTTTACCGCCCACCCCAAAAGGAGGGTGATCAGAACACCATGTGATGGTAATTTCTCAAGCGTTACTCTTCGCGACACCAATTGAAGCCACTTCACACATTTTCTGATTTATTCGTCTTACCTCAAAGATAGAGTTACGCAAATATGACCCTCGTTGAAGGTACTTTTTGTAAGTTCATGTCTTAAAATAAATCAATCTGTGGTTTTGTAGCTGCTACTTTAGACTGCTGATTATCTTTTACAGGTAATATAGATTAAGCATATTTGAAGGCAATAGCTGTATTGCCCTCAAATGAAAACAAGAATTAATATGGCAAAAAATAAACAAAGTATGTTTTAAATATGTAAAAAAAACACTTAGTAATTAAGATAACCTGTAATAACACAAGTAGTAAATGGTGTCGAAACTTGTGTAGATGAAATATAAATAATGAATTGTGTAAATATTGAAAAGGTGAGCTGTATACTGAAGATAGATTTGTCATGATACGAGTGATCAAAATGCTTGAAAACATTCAAAGACGCGCCCAGTCTAGATAGAAAAAATGATTTAAAAACCTTATTAACCCACCCCAGCTGCCAACTAAATTATAGAACCACATTTGGCGTAACTCCAATTCTCCCTTTGCCCCATCTTCTGGGTAAAAAGGTCAATCACCTACGTTATCTCAATCAAATATCTTATACATATATTTCTCACAATCCTTCCGGTATTACGTAGGTTTTATAAAACACGCATCGCGAATCGTTATATACGTTAATAGGTAATCGATTTTCACGGTTATATAACTTTATTGTATGTACACGGTCGTTAAGACCATTTAATTGGTATACAATATAATAGTACGTAATACATTTTTATTTGTTCAATTAATCTTGGCAATTATAACATAAGATCTTAGTTAGATTGTGGGTTTTATATGTAATAAAAAAATATGAATATTGTTTTGGAATAATTTGAATTGCAATTTAGTAAGTGGATTGGAATGGTAAGTGCCAAAATCGAAAAGATTTTTTTTAGAAAAAAGCAACCGTCTTCAAGACCTACAAAGTTGGTACCTACATTGTTTGTTACTCTAGTAATTAACTTTTCATAAATTTATTTATTTATAGATAAGAGATGCGATCACGAACATGGTTAGTCGTGTAAACTCGACTTAAAGTAATTATTATTTGCTCGAAAAAATTAAATAGAAATTACCCTATACAAATGACACTATTTCATCATTTTGATGTTTTAAGAGTCACATAATGTTTACTATATCAAACAAAATAGTGGTTTATTAAAAAGAAACTGTTTTTATTGACATTGATTTCAATTTCCAACTTATGTAAAAACCGCTCTGAAACATTCCGATCTTTTCTGTGTTCTTTCATAAAAGAATTTGTGATATGCTTTCACCAAACAAAATACATCAAATCCATCTCTAAATCGCTCTCGCTCCTACCGTAGACCACACCCCAATGACCCGATACTCGCATGTAACTATTAGACCATAATGTTCGCTGTAATATCGTTGCATGGGTTATTCTCAATGAGTATTGGAAGTTGTTCGGGGATGTAGTCAACCCCTCACTACGGGATGTAGCGAGGATTATCAGGGGGATGGGGGTTTAGGTAATCGTTGCGTGTTAACGCGATTGGTGGATTTAATAGGAATATGTACGGATTTTATAGCGTGTTAGTGGGATTGTAATACGTCAGTGGTTTGGTTATTATATTGGTACCTACTGTATTGCTTTTAGTATCATATTGTTTCGGGCTTGCAGTGGAATTGCAAAACAAATTGTTGGGTCAATTCGTAAAGATTAATTAGTAAAAAATATCCACTCTAGACTGCTTGGTCTAGTGGTCGCAAAGCGCGGCTGCACAGCATATGGTCTTGGTTTCGATTCCCAGGTCGGGCAAATTGTTATTGGATTTTTCCCTCAGGAATTTCTCACTAGCAGCCTCGGAATTTGTATTTGTGCCCGGTTGATGGCAATAGGCTCGCCTATTACCAAAACATAATTGGTAAAATGTGGGTTTACTAATAGGTACACCTCTGCCTAACCATTCGGAGATTACAGTCGTGATGTTACGTATATATTAATATTTACACATAAACAGAAAACTTTATGCCCATTTTTAAAAACATTACGCGCACAGAGAAGTCAGAGATTTGCCATAAGTAATTCACAAATCTAAAATTAATAAAGACAAAAATGAATATGGTATTTTGACCACAGCAACCAAACCATTCATAGAACACATCTTAGGAAGAACACGCGGAAACTTATTCAACATTCAACGCCATCACGATGAATAGATCCTAAAACTTTTAAATCTCGTCACCATTTGCCATTACATACTTAGGCCAAAGTGCTCGAACTTGGATAGGCAACTAATAACGATAAAGCTAGTCTCAGATAACGTTCTACCGCTTCAATGTATTAAGGCTCTGCCACACGGGCGGTTTGTCGCGCGATATGTTTTGAAAACTGATTATTTCTTGAGATGCATCGTTCCTGTGTTTTTATGAAAAACTAATTTGTGCTCGCTAGTTCGAACGCGTGGATTTTCTTACGGATAGGTACCAAGTTTTTTTTGTAATATTAAATATAGTTATTAGCTCTCAGTGATAACTAACTTTCCTATTAGCGAAATAATTTTTAGATTATATTATTGGACTCGTAAATCCGAGAATAAAAAGAAGCAAACTCTTTAGCTTTATATCAGTACTAGCCAGTGTTGGGCAATATGAAATCTAACTACTGATTACTAACTACGATTACATATAGTAATCAGTAATCATAATTACAAATTACATTAAATAATCGTAAGAAGTAGTTAAACATTTTGATTACTAACTACAAATTGTAGTTGCAATCACGATTACGAGATTACTTTTTATAACTACAAAATTTGATTTTGCGTACTTATTTAAACAAAACAAACGCGCGCGCGATTCGTTCATGTACCGACTTGTCGTTTGCTAGGTAGGTAGTTAGAGCACGTTAGAGTATGGCGTTGTGACTGGTTGCGTCATTACTGTTAAACGCGGGACAACAAATACAAGAGGCGTCGGGCGGAGGCAAGGCGCGGGCAAGGTGCGGGCCAAAAGCAGATCTGATAGTGTCCTGTTATTTATCAGATATGGATTGAAAACTAAATTCTGATGAAATACGCAACTATGATTAACCATCCCAAATCCCACAAGTTGTCGGATGAAATGTTCGAAAAACGTGTAGTACTAAAGGTAATTTAAATGATTAACTCACCCAATCCACTTTTTATTTTTTATTTTATTTGATTCGCAAATAATTTTAATTAACTTGATGTTTGCTGTGTAATTTTGATTTTTTTAATACATACAAATGTCAATAAACACAATTATTCGTGAAAATAAAAATACGCGAAATAAACTGTTTTTATGCACCCAGATTCCAAAAAATATATATCAATACATTACATGTTTATTTAATTGTAAAATATAAGTTCTGAGTACTCAAATAATCAGTAATTATAACTACTAAATTGCAGCAGTCAAATTAACAACTACTTCATGTAGTTTGATTACTGTAGTTTAGTTACATGAAATCTTAACTACATGTAGTTAACTACTTTTAATCGTAGTTAGTAACCAGATTACACATTAGTAGTTAACTACGCCCTACACTGGTACTAGCTTTTGATTGCGATTTCGCCCGCATAAATGTCGGACCGTTTCATCCCCTTAGGGGGTGAACTTTTTTAAAATCCGTTCTTAGCGGACGTTTACTAACTATAATGGACTCAGTTGACCTCATCTTTGCTACGCCAAGCAGTTTTCGATATTTCGTGATGAGTGTATATAACCTTTCGCTTTTATATATTTAGATAGACTTACAGTACCTACAACATTAATAATATCGATATCCCCAATTAAATCTAGTTATTGCAAACACTTTTTATTCCGGACCACTTGCAAATTTTGAAAGTAATTTTTTTTTGGATTTTAATCTTTATTTGCACAGTAAAAAAAATAAACGACCGTTTTTAATGAATTTTATCTTTAATCTTTTCAAGTTTTTTGGTAGAATAACAGTAAGGTGATTAACACACGGCACCGCGCACCGCCGCGGTAGGCGGTAAAGGAGCGATTAACACACGTACACCGCCCGACCGCGCGGTCTGGCGGTGTACGCATGAAAGGCCACGACGGATTTCATAGAGGCCAATGCGGCATGAGATCCGCTTCACCGCCTACCGCGGCGATGCGCGGTGCCGTGTCTTAATCGCCTAATAGATATTGTAAAGAAAATCTAATAATAATCACGTCGCGTCGCGTCGTGTTTGTATGGGGAAGCCTTTAGGGAAATTTCCGCACCGTTCCGTAACCCTACTGAAATGTTTAGATTCGCTAATAGTTTTCAAGATTCAAGCAACTAAATGGGTCCGACATTTACCTAAGCGGGCTCTTAGAATCTATTTCAAAGCGAATCCAGGGCTTTGTAGGTCACAAGTAGAATCTATTAAGGTGTTTTAATGAGAGTGTTTTAGACACTTAGCTTTAAGATGTGTTTTAGTTAGTTGCAATTTGGCTTCGATATAAAGGTACCTTTAATGAATGTTTTCTTATTTGTTTCATTCTCTCTTTCGTAGAATTCTTTTACTTCAATAAAAGTAAGATAGTCGATAGATTTTGCGTTCTAAAGTTTTTTTGATATTTATAAAGTTAAAGAGTTTGTTGGTAGATTTGAAGGCGGTGATCTTCGAAAATACTGTGAAAATACTGGTAATTCTTTCTGAATGGTTTAGGGTTTGGATTTTATGATCAAAAAATTATAGTATGGGACTTAAACAAAAGTGGCAAAATGTGGGTGTATGGGTACACCTATGCCTAACCTCTCCGAGATTACAGGCGTGATGATGTGATGAAAATTCATACGGACATAGATGCCAGGAAAAGCTAGTAAAACGTAATAAAGGTAGACACAAAGGCTTATATAGGAAAGCATAGGCACAACTTGCCTATAGATTTTTTTATTACGTTATGTGGTGCCCCAAACATCAATTTACTCACACAAAAATAATGGCCATGTCGCAATAACAGCAATTACATCGTATTTCTACGCGGACATTGATGAAAGGGGGAAGGGGGGAGGAGATAGTCAGCTATTATTACGGCTTCGGCTCTGGTTACGATGAGGCCTACCAAGTGCGACCCTCGACTAACTAGAACGAATACAAGTGTTTTGGGATGACAATTATATTTTTGATAGGAAATAATGGAAAAAGACGAACGAAAAATACTTTTTATGTAGGTACCTAGGTAGTTTTAAAAATATCTACAATCTTATGGGTACTGCTATTATGAATGCGAAAGTTCGGATGAATTGAATGTATGTTAATCAATCACGCCGAAACGAATGAACGGTATTAGGGTGATAAAATTTGACACAAACATAGATTTAAGTCTGGAGTAGCACATAGACGGATTCTATCACTGATTATTCTCCTAGGACATATGTACCTACGGTTCCCGTTGGACAATTTGATATACCAACTTTCACGTGGACGTGCTCATGGGCAAAAGCTAGCAATAATATAAATTAATTACAAAACATAAACTAATGCCAGATAAAAGCACTCTCTATAACACAAAACCTTTTATTTTATCAGGCCCGTAGGTACCTATAATGCACAAACCAAAGATCGAACCTAAACAGCAAGATCCCCAATTCCCAAACACATTAGATAGGTATCCTCGTGCATTGTCGTTTTATTTTCTAGACGATTTCAGATATCTCAGCTACGCTTTCTCGAAAATAAAGCTAGCACACGCTAGACAGTCAACGTGTTGTTATGGCTTCGACATCTTCCGATTGGAGGACAATGCTTTTAAAACTAAATGATAGATATTGGATACGGAATTAAATGTTCTAAGTTTTAAGTATAGACATAAAAGACAATTGGAATCTTTGTTTTCTTCAGTGTATATAGAGTTGAATATTTCAATTAGATCATTAAAATGTACTTTTGAACGTCATATACAAGAAAACGGAATTTAATATTGTTGTCCCTCCCGAAAGGTAATTTCTCCATACGAAACTACTTTTTGTTATGGGCAACATTCACTATGTTTTCTTTCTTTCTTGTAAATGAAGTGCCTTTTAATATTCTTCACTTTGACTTTGAAAATATTGGACAAACTCCATACTAACTCAATTTAAATAAATGTTTTACAATATTTTACTTTTATTGTATAGGATTGTACGTGAATGCGATGTACCTTGTGTGAAAAACTACTATAATGATTATTTTAATACGTACAAAGTATTACTAATTAAGAATTGACGTATAAAATATGTTCACAGATGCATAGTCTTCTTATTTATGTTTTATACAAACTTAGGTAATACATAGAACATAGGAAGAAAAAGTCACATGTGGTACATGCCCATGCCCGGTTACGAACGCATAACCTCGACCATAAGAGTCGGGCACCTTAACCACTGGACGAAAACAACCAATGTCAATTACAATGATTATAATTAAAATAAAGAAAGAAAAATATTTTATTCACGTGAAAATGACGCACAATACAACACACAATAACACAATATAACATCCAATCCTGCATCAAAACGTCAGTCATGTAACTCATCTTCTTTGCATCTAAGGGCAACTAGATTCAATTCCTTTTTCTTTTGTATATGACGTACAAAAGTGCCTTGTAATGGCCTCATTGAAATAAATGATTTAACTTTGACATCTTCACAAACTAATTTCCCTCTCCTTTGTTCACAGAGAATGGTCTTCTATCGTACGAGAATCCCAACTACCACTTGGATCCATCTCGGATGGAGTCTGCGATCTACAGCGATCTCTACGACATGCACGATGAGAAGAACACACCAGATGAATACGACAGCTACCTGGATAATAGGAGGTGAGTGAGAAAAATTATTAAGTTTTCAGCAGGAGATAGGTATTTTAGGTTTTCTGGGAGGACACAATTGTGCCGATTCCCTTGTTTACAAACTAGACTAAATTTAGAGAATTGACATCTCTTACTAACATACAGTGAAAGTAAAGAACGTTGACATTCCGTGACATTAAAAAACTAAGTTAGCGATGTCAAATTAGTTTTGCCTTGAACTTCTCCGTATTTTTAATCCATACGTTATAAGATGTCAACTATAATTGTATCCAGGATGTGTCAGATTGATTAAATATGACAGCTCTTATTTACATTAGTCTCTTTCTTGTTTTATGGGACAGGAAAAAATGGAAATAGTCTAACTTTAGTTTAGTTTGTGACCAAAAGAATCGGCACCATTTATCTGCGTGACACAAAACCTTAAAAGTACGAAGGCATACTCATGGTTCAGCACTTTTTAGTCGATTTCTATCTTTACTTTTATATCTCGAAATATTATCTTACGTACCTACATTTCAAGGGGCATGTCATGTCAATGGGCGTGTTTAACCCCTTAGAGTAAGTCTTTTCTAGTTTCGATTTTTGGCCTGTTCGCGCGTGTTTAGGACTAACCGATGCATGAAAATCTTCAACAAAATGGGAGATTCGGACTCATTTCAATTTTATATACAAATATCAAACTGCTTTAATTATCCATGTTGATACTAGTGATTCTACTCACCCCAACAGAATAGTAATCCAAGGCTAAGTATAGCAACGTAAAACATGAGCGGATACAGATATGAGTGAACCAATCAAAGTTGCTCAAAACTCCATCAGAGCGAGGGAGAACAATCACACATTCCTCATTCCCAACCTAGCTCAACATTCGGCTAGGGACACTACATAGATTTATGCAGAAGTTCCAATTGTAACTGTGAGAGATTAAAATAATCACGCTTAAAGGAAAGTGCAAGTAATCAGAGGGGCAATTCTTGTATCTCTACTATTTAGACTAATATAAAAAAGCTGAAGAGTTAAAAAGAACACGCTAATCTCTGTGACTGCCAGTCGGACTAGAAGTCTTTTTTTTTAATATAGCCAGATTTATGAAGATACTATAGGCTATATTACATCACGCTACTTCCCAAGGGAGTGGAGCAGTAATCCACGCGGACGAGATGCGGGCAAAAGTGAGCAAAAAGTTTTGGAGATACATTCGTTTGCAGAAACAAACATACAAACAACCTCTGGCCCTTAACGCAGACATTCTCTGTTTCGTCTCGAAAAAAGAGCGTTCTTATTTCAATCTCAATCTGTCAAAAATGCCTCTAAGTTTTTTGACATTGATTGTCACTGAGATGAGATGATAATAACAATCGTTTATTTTAAAACAAAAACAAATACAAAACAGAAAAAAAATACAAGTTAAAAAACAGCAGATAGCGAGATAATTTTGAAAGTTTTTAATTACGAGGGCATTCCAAATTAAATTGGAATGTCTTGTTTACCTTGTAATCTGTGCCATTTAATCTAGCTTAAATCTAAATTAAATGTTAAGGTTTTATGTGACGTTTGTATAGTCTAGTTTGCCAAATAACAAGACACTTGTGTTCTTATGAGGGTAGGCAGAAGCACTTTGTTTCGCAAGCTTACCATCTTTAAATAGTTTAATTATTCAAGTCTCATGTAATGAGACACAATTGACTTTCTATTGTTCTGACATACCGGTATGACAGATGGGCCTTAAGCGGTTAAGCAAAGTTGTTTTCTGCTCATCATTTAAACTATGCAACGGATTTTAATGCAGTTTTCATCAATAGATAGAGTGATTCAAGAGAAAAGTTTGTGTATCTATATTGCACCCGTCTTATACCAAGGTGGTGTGAGTCTATATTATGAAGGGCTAAGTATTTCTGTTCTTTGTGTGTAAGAGGTAATCTACGTAAACCTTTCAAACCTTACAGGGGACTTAAAAACATAACTGGCGAAATGTGGGTGTACCTCTGCCTAACCCTTCGGGGATTAGGTACAGGCGTGATTTTATGTTATGTAAAATGTATTTCAAGTCAATATTAACTGCGTCAGGTTCAAAGGTGTTTTCAAGTGGTCTTTCTGTCCTAATTCGCGTTGGTGACGTGCGTTTGTTACGTCACAGAGGCGGGTGCATCGACCCGCGCACTGCGCAGTCGCTGCATCGATCCGGTGCATTCGGGGCTGAGTGCTTCGCAATGATAGTGTCGTATCTACTAGTGCTTTTCATGCTTTTCGACTTTATGTTATTATTAACAGAGAACATTTTGGAATTGAACAATTAACTTGGTACCTAAGTGAAGGCTGAAAAACAATAATGATTATTTTCATTGGTGGTAAGCATATTTTGTAGGTACCCACCTTTGAACGTTTTCCAAAGTGAATAAATTTTTTAGGCTTATAAACAACTATACGCGATGTAAGGGAAATTGTAACGCAAATATTTTCCATAGATTCTAGACCTCTAAAAGTCAATACTTTTTTAATTATTAAAAAAACCAGCTGTTTCATACACTTTGACCGTGTAAGTGTTTACTTTTATGTAGGGAATAGCAATTTTTTTAAAAAATAATTTGGAGTCCTGTTTTATATTTGGAATCCATAGTAAAAGTTTTCATTACGATGTACCTTTTATCCCTTGTAATTGTATATAAGCCTAAAAATTAATTCATTTTGAAAATGTACCTACAAAATATGCTTACAGTACCAATCAAAATATCTATTATTGTTTTGTGCTAGAGTAGTGTAAATATAAAAGGTTTGATATTAAAATCGTCTCACAAAATTTACTTTACAAATACCTACCTACTCCAGTCATTCAATGCAATCTTTGACATTTCAACAAGGTAACAAGCAATTACACTTAATAAATCAACCAGACACTGCTCCAATTAAACTTTTTTTTGCTTAATACAACGTGTTGGTAAAAAACGCTAGTCTAGTGGCCTCACGATGGACACGCAACCACCGAACAGAGCAACATCCGCTCCGAATGTGGAATAGCACTGCTGTGTGGGGAAAGTAATACGCTGACAGCGATTTGCCAAACTACACGAGTTGCACGTTGCATACTCGTGAAATTCAGGCGGTTTTCATAAAAGACATAAATAATCAAGTAAAATTACGACACCTGGTTAGTAATTAATAAATACTTGTTTTTTTGTTTGTTTATGTTTGTCAGTATTTCAGAATACATCTCTTTCAAAGAATAGACTCACCCCCTTGCGTACCCCTCTGCTAAATTCCAGCTTCAGGTCATGTTGTTTTCGAGATTTCGTAAAGCAATGTGTGGCATCTTATTATTATTAATGAAAGTTTGTTACTCGATTACGCCAGAACGGCTGGACGGATCTGGATGAAATTTGGCACAGAGATAGATTATAGTCTGGAATAGCACAGAGGCTACTTTTTATCCTGGAAAAAAATACGGTTCCCTTTGGATAATATCTCAAATTTGACTCGGATGATAGGGCTTTGTAGGAACAGTTTTCATAAATTAGATGTATTTAACATAACATAACATCACGCCTGTAATCCCCGAAGGGTTAGGCAGAGGTGTACCCATTAGTACACCCACATTTCGTCAGTTATGTTTTTAGTCCCATGTAATAGGGGGCGAGCCTATTGCCATCAACCGGGCACAAATCCAGACTCCGAAGCTGCTACTGAGAAATTCCTGATGGAAAAACCCAATAACACTTTGCCCGACCTGGGAATCGAACCCAAGACCTCATGCACAGCAGTCGCGCTTGCGACCACTAGACCAACGAGGCAGGCATGTATTTACCAGCTGTATTTAGTTGCTATGCACTCGCTGGTGTCATGGCCGCACTATACACGCAACTAGCGAATAGACCAACATCCGTTCGGAAAGATAATAACGCTGCACTGCGGCGCTGTTTCTTTGCACTGAAAATGTATGGCTTAAGAGGTTAGTGAAGCAGGTTTTTGAAAAAAAAAACTTTTTTATCAGATTTTTGATGCCATTTAGTTTTAATTACTTTTTTTATTCTGATTGTTTGAATCAAGATTAAAGAAATATTGATAAATATCTCCGTTTGTCGTATTAGTCTTTATCAGATTGAGTGTTAATTGAGCTTATTTTGCCAAAAGGAGCTAACCTGTAACCACTATCTATCTATAATAATAAAGCTTAAGACTTTTTTGTTTGTTTAAACAAGCTAATTTCTAAGATTTAACAATCGGTATGAAAAAAAAAATTTTTGTGTAATGATAGCCAGATTATGGTGTTTTATTACCATTCATGGAAAAACAGCTTATGTGCTAACATACAAAACTGCCTCGTTGGTCTAGTGGTCGCAAGCGCGACTGCTGAGCATGAGGTCTTGGGTTCGATTCCCAGGTCGGGTAAAGTGTTATTGGGTTTTTCCATCAGGAATTTCTCAGTAGCAGCCTCGGAGTCTGGATTTGTGCCCGGTTGATGGCAATAGGCTCGCCCCCTATTACATGGGACTAAAAACATAACTGGCGAAATGTGGGTGTACTAATGGGTACACCTCTGCCTAACCCTTCGGGGATTTCAGGCGTGATGTTATGTATACAAAACTAGAAGTACTTAGAATAGTCATAACATTATTACCTAATATTATAAAGTGGACGATAAACGTACGTGTAGGTATTCATTTTTCGACATTTTTCGTCCATATTTCACTCTAAAAGTTCGCGTACTTTCGGTGACACATGGCGAAGAAGAACCTCGAACTTTAAGTACCTACCTTTGTGTACCTACTTGCTCTCGTATGTCTATGGCCCACGTAAGAAAAGAGTGTCTAAGTAAGATCAGTTTTCCGATATGTGAGATATTTTTGGGTATATACTACTGTTCATAAAATATGAAGAGCCATTGCATAGTAACGTGAATGATTAAAATTTTCGTGGCTGAAATAAATTAATCATCAATAAGTAATCTATAGTGTTGACTGCTTCGTTAGTCGCATGAGGTGTTGAATTCGATTCCCAGGTCGGGCAAAGTGTTATTGGGATTTTCCATCAGGGATTTCTTAGTAGCAGCTTCGAAGTCTAGATTTGTGCCCGGTTGATGGCAATAGCCTCGCCTCCTATTACATGGAACTTAAACGTAACTAGCGAAATGTGGGTGTAGGTACTAATGGGTACACCTCTGCCTAACCCTTCAGGGATTACAGGCGTGATGTTATATTATGTTAATTCGATTCATAGTCATCCTCAATAAAAAAACATAACAAAGAAACCCTCTTCATAGTCTTTACAAAAATATAACTATGTTTAAAACAATTAACGCCGAAGCCACAGCATAACTAAATCCTGCACTGTGGTGTCAAAACTTCACCAGTTTACCAACGTCGTTACACGGGATTTTTACGGCGCATCGTCGGGTTTGCGTGAAATCGTATTAAAAAGTTTTTGCTTGCTCTCTGTTTTTGTTGCTCTGCTGGTGTATTAATGTTGCTGTGGAAACTGAAACTATATCTTTAAATATGACATTATAATTTCTTTGTTTGAATGACTGACTGAAGGATCAACACACAGCCTAAACCGCTGATCGTAGACTCCTGAAACTTACTGAGGGTGTGTTCTTTGTATGACGTAGGCATCCGATTAGAAAGATTTTTCCAAAAATCCCTCCTTAAAGTAAGAAACAGGGGTCCAGTATGGAGGAAGCAAGGCTGAAGCTAGTTATTAAGAAGCGGCAATTATGCACCTCGACCCATTCAAGGTTTCTCAACACAATTCGAGATCCAAAGTATAATCCAAAACGATTTATCCTCGGCTTCTACTGGCAGCTTCAATATCTGGAATTTGGATAGTACTACCTATTGCCTCTAGACGCTAAAATTCCTTATTTGCGTCTCCAATAAATTCTCTGAAAAACTAAAATTGCTTCCTTCAACCACTCGCCACCATTTTCAATTTAAATCTAACAAAACAAACAGCACAATTCTGCAAGAACCTCCAAGTTATGGGAAGCATCTACTTTATTGCGATCACGTCCCGGCTTCAATATCAGAATGCATTCGTGAGAGCGTGTCGCCACCTCGCGGAGGAAATTGCATTCGTACTGCTGTGCTAACTTCAACCTTACACCTTCAAAGAAGGGTAGAATTTCAGTCAGGTTGTGGTAAGCTTCTGTAAGGATAATTAAAGGATTATTGGCGCTAGATGTAGAGCTTTTGGTCCGCATTAAAATATTCCTTGGTAGCTATGGTTGTATTTATAAATGAGAGCAAATTATCTAAGGAGTTGCTACAAAGAATATGCTTATTTGAATCTTAAAAAGATTCTGAACTAGCTAATAACTCTGTAAAAAGTAGGTACCTGGGATGACGTTCGTAATTTGGTTTTGGGTCTATGACAAATAATGCAGTGTTAACAAGTTATTGTTTTTTAAAGCACCTGGAGGTAATTCTACTAAGTTAAGAAACGATCGCATTCTAATGTCAATGAAAACTGTCTCTAATTGACCGACATTTTTAGACATTGATTGTCGCTGAAGTGAGTTTGTGACTAGATTTGGAAGGTTCTTAATTAGTTGATTGGCCTTCAGAAAGCAGACTATTCATTACATTACCTTATATCAGATAAGTCTATCTACGAATTAATGCAAGAATCAAAAACAAACGCACATAGTTCTAGTGCCATTGATATAGACAAAAAAAATACCGGCCTATTATTTCCTCACTGCATGACAAAGGCTTCTTCTCACATAGAGAAGACGCGAGCATTGATCACTACGCTAGCCCGAGGCAGATCGGCGATTCCGGATTTATAGATTGAAGTTCTTCTAAAAATGTTTTCCCTCACTGATATATTATGTAGTATAAACCCGTGCTGAGAGGCGGACCAGTTACTGGGTAGTGGAGGTCAGATAGGCAGTCGCACCATGTAAAACACTGGTATTCAGCTGCATCCAGTTAGGCTGGAAGCCAACCCCAACATTGATAAAAAGCTAGGCAGATGACTGTGACTCATGAGAGGCGATGGCCTTAGCTAAAGGGCCGTCACTTCAGCTCATTCTTAAAAAAGGAAATCTGATCAATTAGGTACATAGCAACAAAGAAAAACAAAGTAGTCGAATGCGCAGAAGTACAAACAACTCGCCTCTGTTTACAACGGAAGCGGTCCAACCTTGCGAAGGTAATAAACTGGCTGCGCTAGAGTTTCTTATCTAATAATATTACGAGGTTTGGTTGCAAGAATTACGAGTTTGTTTTTAATCATTATAGCAGACGTCAGGCTCGTAGGTCATCGCTGTTTTTTGTCGAAACTGCATTAGTATTCTTAATTTCCTTATTTGTACTCAAGCAAGTGTCCGTAAAGTTTCTTGCTCCTTCTTCTCCATAAAGACCATAGTTTGACGTGTCTGTGTGAATGTCTGTCTGTGGCATCGTAGCTCCCAACGGATTAATCGATTTTGATTTTGTTTGAAAGGTGTCGGGTAGTTCTTATACATGTTTTGTCGGGGGTTTCTTAAAATTTTAATTTATATTATGGAACGAGCAACTAGCTTCAACTTTCTGACTAACTGACTGACTTGTTGATATTTCAAAAGTGTCTGTAAATGATTTAATTAGCATAAATGTTTTGATTTTGACTTTGACTTTGAACAGTCGGTAACAGGTCTTTGGTAAAAACGTGATATCTTAAAATACAGTGGAGTCTGTATTTTTTAGCCAAGTGATTTAAATCTAGATATAAATAGAGGCCGCCCACTCCTTGCGTTCTTAACCAAGATTCTTTGGGACTAGTATTGTAAACTACGCGTGGGGATTTTATTGACTCTGGGCTTAAAATAGGGTTCGTGTTGCGTTCAGGTTTTCGTGATGAATAGCAAGATGTGTCGGATAAAACACTGGTTTTTGTAGAAAATTAATAAAAAAAAAACTGGACCAGTGGAGGTTGTTCACGCACATTTACCTTTTACTACATATTTAACACAACATATAATATAAAAGGACATTTGTTGAAATTAAAAACGTTTATAAAATAGTCGCAACATTTATTTATTTATTTACACACACAATTATAACGCATTTACAGTAAAAAACCAAAACGATGTTATAAGTAATATTGGAATTAAGTTAAAAATATCAAATATCAATAGAAAACTAAATAAAATATAGAAATATACTAGGGTACATATAATACAATACTAGGTACTAATAAAATAACACTTAAAATATTATAATTTTTCCATAAGTAATTGGACATTTTGGAACAATTGCGACAGGTTTTGCCCAAAAATATCCTCCGACATAGCTACAATATTAATAAGACGTGAGGTTGTTATGAGACATGAGGTTGCGAGTATATTCTGAACGTTTTTAATTCGAATTTCGTAGTTATTTTATTTTCCCAATGACAGTAAATATTAAAAATATGGGTAAATTGAGAACAAAAAGACATTTTTGACAAAATACTGAGATTAGATTGCGATCGTTTCCAAAAGTAAGTAAGTACAATTGTCCCCTCAAATCTTTCCATTAAACTTGAAATCCATCAAAACACACGCCATCTTCCTTGCGTGTCCAATCCGCGTCAGCTGAACTCCTAAAAAACCACTTGTCCGGATTGAAGTCAGTGCCAACGCCTCGATGGCAGTAAAACTCTTTTGTCTTTTTAAAGTCGTCGACTCGTGAGACTTCAATATTTCAGCCTTAGATTGGAGTGGGTTCACGTACGATGCATCTGGATGTGTCTTATGGAATATCTGATCTGTTTCTCTACGATGCTGTTTGTCTTCGTTTTTCGATATTGTTTTTGATCCCCGATGCAAAAACGACGGGGTGTAATAAGTTTGACGTGTGTGTCTGTCTATGGCGTCGTAGCTCCCGAACTGATGAACCGATTTTGATTTTGTTTGTGTTTGTTTGGAAGGTGAATTAGTCGGGAGTGTTCTTAGCTACGTTTGATGAAAATCGGTCAAAGATGGCCGCCGTCGGGGGTTTTTTAAATTTTACATTTTTTCGATGTTGTTTTATACGACTGTAAATAAAATAGTATAATGTTTTTAGCTTTCATGTATAACTGTGTAAGTTTTTGATAATCCGATTATATTTCATAGAAAGGTTTTTTGGCTAAAGCTTTGATTAAAGGCTTAACCGTGTTTTTTTTTCATCCACTTTAAGTTAGATCTTTGGTTACTGCTCCGCTCCCGAGAGTCATAGCGTGATGTTATATAGCCTATATGATTCCTCATGAATCTAGCTATCCCATACAAAAACATTTTTCCCAATCCGCCTGCAAGTTCCAGAGATTAGCGTGTAAACAAACAAACAAAAAAACCCTCCAGCTTTATTATACCAGTATAGATTTTCTATATTTTTCATTGAATTTATAGGTATGAAATTAGATCAGTTTAGGCATCAATAATTCTCCTGCTACTTGTTTCGTTCCGATTGTTAATCATCGTAAAAACCAGTTCAAAATTAAAGGCTAATCCAATTAATTAACTTAAATTATTCCAAACGTGTCTGAAAAAATATAATTACGAGCACAAAAGACACTACTCATAAATCTAGAATAAAATTTGTCTGTTCTAGGCTAAAATTTATTATTACCTTAGACAATTAGCCATTTTTTCATCATACCCCAATTAGTGATAATTTCAAAGTCAGTACAGTTTTCAATTAAATACTAAAGTTCTAATTCACAGCTATAATAATGGCGCAATTGTAAGAGAAGTGATGTTTTTGTTCGTCAAGGGTAAACTGTAACAATAGGCACAGACCAGGGGCGTAGCTAACGCTGCATCTACCGTATATGGGCCCCCAGCTACAGGGGCCCCTCGCGCAGGGACCCGAACCGAAGTCACCTAGAAAGTGTAAAATATTATCCACTCTAACACTTAGGCCGTACGGTAAACTTTTAGAAAAATAAAAATCTTTTGCCCACGACTTCGTATGTCGTTAATGTCGGTTAACGCAGACGCAAACAAAGCCGCGGACTAAAAAGTAGGCTATGTCCTTTCTTGAAGTTTAAACTTACCCCGCACCAAGTTCCATTAAAATCGGTTCAGTGGTTTTGACGTGAAAGCGTAATAGACAGAAAGAGTTACTTTCGCATTTATAATATTAGTAGGTATATGAATTGTTTCTTTTGTGAGAAATCTTTACCCTCCATTTAGGCTTTACCACAGTTACGTAGAAGGGCCCCAACAAATTTTAATGCAGGGCCCGTCTAGGGCAAGATACGCCCCTGGTTAAGACAATAACGCGTATCAAATAGCACGGAATGATTTGATTCTCTATTATAAAAATACCATCTTGAAAGACCGTTAGGTATGAGTATTCATTAAATATACAGCGTGTCATAAAAAGAGTGTATTCATATAAATAGTTCGAAGAGTACGGGTTAGTTTAGAATCTCTATTCAAAATTACAGCTCTGATGCCAATTATCATCAGCGTAGCCAAGTTTTAATTTTGGGTGGGGCAATACTGATATCTACATATTATAAAGTTTTACATATAATGTATTCAAATGTACAAACTTATGGTATAATTTCAGGATTGTAAAACTTTTTTTAAAAGTGTATTTATACATTTTCTTGCCTATCTTTCTACATGAAACTACCTTTTGAAATCAGTCAGGGTGGGGCAAACGACCCACTCTACCTCACTGCCAATTATGCCAATCCCAATTAGCCTCTATGCCAATTATGTATTTTGAAAATGTACTTTTTTTTCGACCTTTTATTATATTTAAATCATAACGAAAGTGTCACCGCGTTGCCTGTCTCTCCCGGGGATGTGTAGAATTAAAAATATGCTGCCATGTACCTAATTTATTATCACCAAAAGAATTCGTGTAATCCTTTGTTATTTATATCCTTGGCGCTACATCCTGTATTGTTAACTGTTTTAAAAAAGTGAAAACACTTTCTGTTCACCATTAAAAACGGTTTTCCAAAATGATTGCTTTGCTTTTGGTTTTGAGTTTTGATGTCATTTCGTTAAAAAGTTACTCAGTGTCTTCGATCGCGTAAATAATTATAAAGGTTATTTACTGTTGTTATAATGGATACCTTATGACTAAGTTAACAAAATAAAAAATGAAGCAGTAAAATTTGGCGGTCCGCATTTTTGGTATGCATGCCTGTATCTTGGGGACCAGGGTTGTAATATTAAATAATCATTGCCATTGGGATAGTCAAATATAATATTATATAAAAAATTATCTCAACTATGTGATCACACTTAAATTGTAATAAACAAAATTCTTATAAAGTAAAGTAATGCAAGCGAATGTACTTAATGCTTACAATTAAAATTTTAACATTATAAACAAAAATTTATAGTAAATGTCGAATAACACAGGAAAATACTTTTTTTTTTGTTTGATTATACTTTATTTTGACGCTTGCTAAAGAATCAAAACCTATAGGGGACTTCGAGTTAAACTAGAATCATGAAAATTGGCAAGAAGCAATGCCATGTAGCACAAGTAAAGAAAGAAATCCGAAAACTATTTTGAAGTTTCATCACAAAATAAATGTTTCTTTTGCGATTACTTATAAACTTATTTTTTTGCATGTAGTGTTAAATGTTGTATGATGGTACGGAACCTTTCGTGGCCGAGTCCGACTCGCACTTAGCCGGTTTTTTTATTCGTATAGATTTTAAACTCAAGTAGGTACCAGTCTATATTGTTATTTACCTTAGTCTGTTCCATGTCTCTTATAAGTGAATTATTAAACAATTGCCAAAAACAACATAAACATTTCTAAAATTTCGTTATCCACACAAAAGTGCAACTGTAAAATCTGATATTTATGTATAATGCAGTGTAGTATCATCAAAGTCCTTTGCAGTATACGGTCTGAATGCAGAATGAGCGCACTTTGTGTTTTAACATTTAAATGTTTCTACGATGCTTAAGTTTGTCGGATCTTCTTTGCTTTTTTTATTACTTTAGTGTTTATTTTTTTAAATGGCGTATTGAAGGCTATAGTATTAACTGTTTAGATAATATCACGCCTGTAATCCCCGAAGGGTTAGGCAGAAGTGTACCCATTGGTACACCCACATTTCGCCAGTTATGTTTAAGCCCCATGTTATTGTTGTTTTTATTTGCGGATTTTTCCATCAGGAATTTCTTAGTAGCAGCCCCGGAGTCTGGATTTGTGCCCGGTTGATGGCAATAGGCTCGCCCCGTTTTTACATGGGGCTAAAAACATAACTGGCGAAATGTGGGCGTACCAATGGGTACACCTTTGCCTAACCCTTCGGGGATTACAGGCGTGATGTTATGTATTTATGTTATTTACATTTAGCAATTTTATTTATTATGCACTTATATCATGCCATTAATATTACATTTATATATTTTATTTTTTTATTTCATACTTGAATTAGTTACCTAAAGAAGTACAAAGCACAATTAGGTACATACTTAAACTTTAGTCTAAATTCTAAAAGTTACCAACAAAATATGAACACGTAGTGAAGTAAGTAAAGTTAAAGAAAAATAATAAAAAAAAAAACATGAGAATCAAAAATATAAAAAAAAATGCCAACTATCAGTCAGTCTATATCTCAAAGGTCATCGTCCGGTCTATGGGAGACAGACACCATTACGTGTGATGGTACCTTACCTATGCATGTATATCACTCGTAAACTGTCCACCATATCACTTGCGCAGTCATGTTCTCCTAGTACCTACTGTCCAGGGGCTCTCAAACTGTGAGTCGCGACGCCGCCGTAGCTGTCTTGAGAACGTCGTTCTCGTTGATTGTAGTACAATCATTAAACTGTTATATTTTCAAATAAATATCATGACATTATGACTGAAAATGCTCTATGCATCATCAGTCGTGTAACGCCGAAATATTTAAAAACAGAACAGGCGAAATAGTTAATATAAAGGCTTCTACACATAAGGTGGATATGTACCCCGGCGGGCGTGCGTGCCGCTCAGAGTATGTCCATGATCATGAGGGCAGGCGACGCTTGGCGCAAGCGGTATGCGGCAGTTTTGTCCGTTGAGAGATAATAATGTGTGTTGCGTCACAAATGAATAAATGCTTCGCGGCGTTCTACGTCACAAACCCACGTGTCATCCCACCGGCCCCTTCCACCATTGGACATCTAGACGCACTTCAAATTATCATCCCTGCCTCGTGCACAGCAAAGCAGTGGAATTCTCTACCTGCGACTGTATTTCCCAACGCATTTCACCCTAATCTTTTCAAAGTTAGAGTCAACAAGCTTCATTTGGTTAAGCATAAAAAAAACTACTAATAATTAACATTTTCTCTTTACAGTTGTAAAAAAACTAGTTATTTTTTTTGCCTGATCACTCTAACTTCGAAGAGATTGAGGTCGAATGCGTTGTAATCTTAATCTGTTAATGCTAGACACAAATATTTTCTTATAGAAAGGCGTCGCAAAAAATGACATCCCGAAAAGGGAGTCACCGTATAAAAAAGGTTGGGAACCCCTGTCTCTATATGCAAATGGCACTATAACATCGCTTGGTGCAATTCTCGAGAGCACTGCTCATGTCGTGTCGTCAGTTTTTATAGTCATGATACATTGTCGTGTATGTCTTCATTCTAAGCTGTTTCTTGTTTTAATGGATTTCTATATGTGGTCTAATGATATTGCTTTGATAATGTCAGAATTGTCAGACTAGCTCGTTGGTCTAGTGGTCGAAAAGCGCGACTGCTGAGCATTAGGTCTTGGGTTCGATTTCCAGGTCGGGCCAAGTGTTATAGGGTTCTTCCATTAGGAATTTCTCAGTAGCAGCCTCGGAGCTCGGATGTGTGCCCGGTTGCTGGCCATAGGGTCGCTCCTTCTTACATGGGACTTAAACCTAACTGGCGAAATGTGGGCGTACCAATGGGTACACCTTTGCCTAACCCTTCGGGGATTACAGGCGTGATGTTATGTATTTATGTTATTTACATTTAGCAATTTTATTTATTATGTCAAAGTCAAAGTCAAATCATTTATTTCAATTAGGCCAATAAGGCACTTTTGAACGTCAAACACAAAAAACAAAATAGAATTGAATCTAGTTGCCCCTTCCAAAAGGTAGTTTTGTATGGAGAAGAATGGGCAAGAAACTCCATACGTACTCTTTTAAAATCAATGTTTACAATATTTGTTTACAGAATCATACACGACATGGCACGTGAAAGCAATGTGTGTACCCTATAAAAAAAAAAACTAATTAATCATAATAATTAAAAGGCACAAATTAAGAATTTAAAAGTTAAAATATGTTCAAATATACATAGTTTTCACGTGTTTACAAATATTGGAACTACAGACGACCACTCATAACATCTCAACCAACATGAAATAGTGTGTGAGTCCGCGCAATCTATAACACACTTCAAAATCAATAATCAAAAATAAAACAAAATTAAGTATTAAGAAAAATGAAAAACAAAAAAAAAAAAAAAAAAAAAAAAAAAAATGCACTATATCACTTCACTTCACTTTCATATATGCACTTATATCATGCCATTAATATTACATTTATATATTTTATTTTTTATTTCATACTTGAATTAGTTACATAGAGAAGTACAAAGCACAATTAGGTACATACTTAAACTTTAGTCTAAATTCTAAAAGTTACCACCAAATATGAACACGTAGTGACGCAAGCAAAGATATAGAAAAAAATAAATAAAAAAAATATAAAGATCAAAAATATAAAAATTAAAATGTCTACCTACTATCAGTCAGTCTATATCTCAAAGGTCATTGTCCGGTCTATGGGAGACAGACACCATTACGTGTGATGATACCTTACCTATGCATGTACATCACTCGTAAACTGTCCACCATATCACTTGCGCAGTCATGTTCCCCTAGTACCTACTGTCCAGGGGATCTCAAACTGTGAGTCGCGACACCGCTGTAACTATCTTGAGAACGTCGTTCTCGTTGATTGTAACAGTCATTAAACTGTTATATTTTCAAATAAATATCATGACATTATGACTGAAAGTGCTCTGTGCATCATCAGTTGTGTAACGCCGAAATATTTAAAAAACAGAACAGACGAAATAGTTAATGTAAAGGCTTTTACACATACCGGTGGATATGTACCCCGGCGGGCGTGCGTGCCGCTCAGAGTATGTCCATGGACATGAGGGCAGGCGACGCTTGGCGCAAGCGGTATGCGGCAGTTCTGTCCGTGGAGAGATAATAATGTGTGTTGCGTCACAAATGAATAAATGCTTGGCGGCTTTCTACGTCACAAACCCACGTGTCATCCCACCGGCCCCTTCCACCATCGGAGATTTAGACGCACTTCAAATTATCATCCCTGCCTCGTGCACAGCAAAGCAGTGGAATTCTCTACCTGCGTCTGTATTTCCCAACGCATTTGACCCTAATCTTTTCAAAGTCACAGTGAACAGGCTTCTTTTGGGTAAGCATAAAAAAATAAGATTTTCTCTTTACAGTTGTAAAAAAACTAGTTTTTTTTTGCCTGATCACTCTAACTTTGAAGAGATTAAGGTCGAATGCGTTGTAATCTTAATCTGTTAACGCTAGACACAAATATTTTCTTATAGAAAGGCGTCGCAAAAAATGACAACCCGAAAAGGGAGTCACCGTATAAAAAAGGTTGGGAACCCCTGTCTCTATATGCAAATGGCACTATAACATCGCTTGGTGCAATTCTCGAGAGCACTGCTCATGTCGTGTCGTCAGTTTTTATAGTCATGATACATTGTCGTGTATGTCTTCATTCTAAGCTGTTTCTTGTTTAATGGATTCCTATGTGTGGTAGGTATATTGCTTCGATAATATTAGACTGCCTCGTTGGTCTAGTGGTCGCAAACGCGACTGCTAAGCATCAGTTCTTGGGTTTAATTCCCAGGTTGGGCAAATTGTAATTGGGATTTCCATCAGAAATTTCTCAATAGCAGCCTCGGAGCCTGGATGTGTGCCCGGTTGCTGGCAATAGGCTCGCTCCCTCTTACATGGGACTTAAACCTAACTGGCGAAATGTGGGTGTACTACCTCTGCCTAATTCTTCGGCGATTACAGGCGTGATATTATGTTATGTTATTTTTTTTTAAATTTTCCTTAAAGATGAGTCGTGCCGAATTATAAGTGAAACTAAAAGAAAAATCATAACTGCTATAGATATAATATAATTGCCCGTTCCTCCCTAATATACCCCACTCTCCCCATTAGCAATCAATCATTCACCCGCCATTACAAACAAAAAGTATAAACCAATACAAAAATAAAACATTATTCACAAACACAAACTCTCTCTCAAAGTAATATTCCTACTTTAAACTCGAGCTATCTTATTGCTCCATATTCCACAAACTTGGCGTGTTTGGGGGACTTGGCGAAACTTGGCTGTTAGCACTCAATCCGCGTCCCCCTTGCCTAAATTAGGTGGTTCAAATAGGCCATTGGATACGTTAATGGGACCAAGTTCTTGGCCGATCTTTTTTTAGTGGCCATCTTGGAAAATGTGCGTGTTTTTGGGGTTTTTAAGGTGAATTGGAAGGAAATGAGTGTTAGTAAATTTTTCATAAGATTGCAGCAAAATTGGTCATTATAAGGTCAGTAGGTTTTTGCGGCTAATTCTATAGTCTCTGGGAAGATGGGTTCACGGGCCGACCTGTATCCGAGCAAGTTACTTTGCAAGCGTTCAACGTTTAAGTTTTTTTTTTATTTTTATTGAATGCTTAAAAATACCTTACAATGTTATTACTACACGAGAACTTTATTATAATAATTATGTACATCTGAAACTATTTCCCTTAAAATAATCTAAACTAATGCCCATTATAAAGAAAAAAGGTTTGTATTTTTGTGAGAAACGCAAAAACTACTAAACCGGTTTTAATTTTTTTTTCGCCTTTAGAAAGCTACATTATCAGCAAGTAACATATATTTGATTGATGAAAACAAATTAGGGATCCGTAAGATTAAACACGGACATAGTCGAGAGCAAAAGCTAGATTTAACATAAAACAGTAAATTAAAATGAATATTCATTACGAAAAAATCATTTGTCCCATTTAAATCTGGGGCACCACTTTCTCTGTACTTATAAAGAATTATTAAAATCTAGGGCGCTTTGTTAATGAAAAATTCTAATTGAATTTTGATTTAATTAACGTATTTTTTTTTGCTCTTTTCCAGAGTTGAAGACGAGGCTGCTTCGCCTGTAACAAAAACAAGGTATTTAAAACAAACCTTTTTGCTATTATTATAAAGTTCTTATTGCAATGAATAGGGTCGCTTCTTCCCCCGTCACATCTTAAAAGGATTTGGTAATGGATGAATAGACACGTACAAATACAATAGATATTTTCTATTTTCCACTAAAAGAAATTAGAAATGAAAACTTATAGGACCAGGGCGATTGATAATGAACTAAAAACCTATAAAAATAGAGTTGAAAATTGCATGCGAAAAATAATTATTGTTTCTCCTGCGCCTAATTAAGTAATTTCCAACATTATTTCTATTGTATTTTAGTTCATTATCAATTAATCGATTTAACTCGAGCATACTGCTGCTGTCTACGCAGACTCTAAAGCTAGGTTCACATTATTGTGCTGTGGTGTGTCGTAGCGCATTATGACGTCACCTCTTGCGCATTTAATATAAGCAGTTCTTTCTCTACTGGAACAAAGACTCCATACAACTCGATTCCTACTTCATTTCGGTAGTTCCGAAGAACAACTGCAGCTCAACCATCAATACTGATAGAATAAAGCTAAAAGGGTCTTTTGTTTGTTTGTTTATGCACGCTCATCTTTGAAACTTTCAGTCGGAATGGAAAAAATGTTTTTGTACATGCTACATAATTAAATAAATTTCGACACCTGACTGGGCCCGCGTCGAAGTTGACATGTTGCCATGGAAACCTTACATTTTTCAGATTAAAAGTAGCCTATGTGTCATTCCAGACTATAATAATACCTACTAGCTGACCCGCCACGACTTCGTGGTTTCCTACCCCTACCCTACTGATACCCCTACCCTACCAATACCTTATCCCTACCCTACCCTACCAATACCCTACCCCTACCCTAGCAATACCCTACCGTACCCTATCCTACCCCCTTTTTTTCTTTTCTAGTATATCTTTCTCCTGGTTCTTAACTACCTCCCTATCAATTTTCAGCCAAATCGGTTCAGCCGTTCTTGAGTTATAAATAGTGTAACTAACACGACTTTCTTTTATATATGTAGATCTCTATGGCAATTCTACTAATTATTAGGAACGACCGCAATACAATCCTAGTATCAATCAGTCAAAAATGCCTCTAATTTACCTACAATGATTGTCGCTAAGACGAGCTTGCGACTAGATTTTAAACACTTTTAATTAACTGAATTGACCTTCAGTTGTTTTTTTAACTAAGTACTAGATATTTCTCAAAATCTAGCTTTATCTGCATGACCTTCATTCGTCTTGAGTCGCGCCTTTTTGTGACACGGGTGTGAGAGCCAACTGTCGAGACAGAAAATATCTAATTACGACCTGTCTAGCCTCAGACTGAAGTGTGTGCTGAAATAGACTTGGATTTGTTTAAAAAGGTTCGTCTGGCGGCTGGACTTTAGGGCGGACTGTTTGTTACTTTGACGTATGTCCTAAAATGACCTTCCCCAGGACTACCGCAGTCGGCATGGCTCTTTTTACAAGATATTTTTTGTTCGGGTCAAATCTTACAACTGGATTTTAAAGCAGTTGCCCTCAACCATTTGAGCTGAAATTTTGCATGCACATTAGGTTTGGATGACAATGCATGGCAAGTTAAGTGACGTCATTCTAAATCCAAGATGGCGGACTAGTTTTTTTGTGCACTCCCGTGATATGGGTATCAAATGAAAACAAATAAATATTATACAAAATAAAAACTTGACATCACGGTCATCGGAGAAGGAAACCAGGATTCTTGAATAGCATGGTGATCAATACTCGTGCCTTCTCTGCATGAGAAGCGGCTTTCGACCTGCAGTGGTACAATAATAGGCTGGTATTATTATTATGCGTATGACCGCTCCCGACGACAGCCGAGCGCGAAGCTAGTTAGCTTTGGTTTTGGAAGACCATTTAATGGTCTTCTTGACCACGTTATTAAGACCACGTTAAATGCATTGTTCTATCGAGCGGTCGGTCCTGTCCTTAGTACTATACCTAGTTAATGATTTTATATTCTTTCTTCTTTTATAAATATTTACTCAGCAGTCAGCACATTTTGATTCAATCATATTTTCTTCGCGTATCGTAGAACAGGAAACTTTCAAAGCCATACAATAGTTTAATTAAATGTCGAGACATTGCTAGGAGCAATTTGTTTTCTTGCAGACATTGGTAGAATACGAAAATGAGATGAATTTTAGGGTTTCTCGTTTGTCTAGACTAGACGAAGATATTAGGGAATACGGAGATTGGTACTACAGTCACACATAACATCATAAACATCACGCCTGCAATCCCCGAAGGGTTGGGCAGAGGTGTGCCTATTAGTACTACATTTCGCCAGTTATGTTTAAGTCCAATAAGAAAGTGGTCCTATTGTCATAAACCTGGTACAAATCCAGACTCCGAGCTACTACTGAAAAAATTCTGATGGAGAAACCCGATAACACTTTGCCCGACCTGGGAATCGAATCTAAGACCTCATGCTTAGCAGTCGCGCTTTACGACCACTAGACCAGAGGCAGCCTGGGGCAGGCTGCTTATTTTTAACTAGTATTTATTTCCTTATGTATAGAGTCAATAAATGAGGTCATACCTGACTCAGCCGGCCAGACCCTCCATATTCCTGCTCTAGGATGGTGCCGGTGACATTTTGTCAAAATGTTGCTTTTCACTCTTGAACGTTACGGCGATTTATAATCATGATTGAATATTTTAAATGCACACTAATAATTATCATAGTCGTAACAAACGGAATAAGTAAGTAAATAAAAATAATTAGTAAATTAAATAAAGTCGCTGACATAATCATGCGATTCTGACATCCATAGATGAATTGCTGACATGTGTCACCCGCACCATCATAGAACGTATGAAATATGCAGTGCATCTTAAGGTGCTTCCTCACCGGGAGCATTCGCGTGTAATGTAACGTTACAGATTTGAGCATTACATCAGTGAAGGAGGAGAACCGAGCATTACAATGCGCGCCTTGTAATGATACAATGTGTAATATCTTGATACAACTTGTAACATCAATGCGCTCCACTTCCAATGTAATGCAAAGTCGAATCTATATGTTACATTACACGCAAATGCTCGTTAGTCAGGGAGGTATTATTGTAATGTAATGCTCAAAGTTGAATCTATAATGTTACAATACACGTGAATGCGTCGGTGAGGGAGCACCTTTAGATGCATAAAAAATGTAATCTAGTTCAACTTTGAAAAAATTAGTCCAGTTTCCAGTTAAATTGATTTTTTTGTCCAAGTGTTGCATCACTACGTACTTAACAGCCGAAACCCGGTTCCACTTAATTGGTAATTATAAGTGCATGTTACGTCTTAACTCCAACTTGATACTAATTACGTTTTTATTATAGTCATTATTAAAATATAGTCAAGAGCGTGTCGGATTGAGCATTAAGGTTCCGGACATATTAATAAAAAATTACGTTGTTTTCGATGTCGTAACTTACAATACACGATTACTTTTAGGTCGTCCTGGAACCGAAAGCCATAAACTCGATCATCAAACTCGAAACGATTGGAAACTAAATTTTCAAAAAGTAACAATAAAAAAAATCTGCTGTTCAGTACACTGACGAGTTAGACGAACATAAATGTACTGAACAGCTGATTATTTTTATTGTTACTTTTTGAAAAAAATGGTCCAAATCGTTTCTGGCTTTCGGTTCCAGGACGACCTAAAAGTAACCGTGTATACCTAGCATAATAGATTTCCTGATTATACATACTAATATTATAGATGCAGAAGTAGCTCTGTCTGTCTATTATTCTGTCATGACTAAACCACTAAACCGATTTTGATGAAGTCTGGTTCAGGGTTATTTGAACCCCAACAAAGAACATATCGGCTACTTTTTATTCGATTGCTACTTAGTCCACGATAACCGACATTTATGCGGTCGAAATCGCAGGCACAACCTAGTAATAAATACAATAACTGCTGTTATCGTTTTCTAGTCTTACTATCTTTCTATTCATTCTATTTTCTATAAATGCCAAAATTTGGGTGGATGGATGTTTGTTACTCAATCACGCCAGAACAACTGAACGGATCTGGATGAAATTGGACACAGAGATCATAGTCTAGAATAGCACATAAGCTTTTATTTTTATCCCGTTTTTGTGTAACCGTGAGATAATTAAGAACTTTTGTTACTGAAGTCAACGCAAACAGCTAGTGTTGTAAGAAATGGAATACAAACAATTCAAAAATTGAGCACATTTTAATCTAAAGGTTTTAAACATTTTGCCACAGAACCCTAAAACGTGTTCGAACAGTTTTGATGTTATTGTTTAACGAAGTGGCCGTGTTTTGCGCTTGAGTTTAAAACACAGTTTACGTTCGACAAGTTAACGACACTCCGGCGACGTTTTAAAGTTAATTTAAAATGCTCGCGAGGAAAAGAAGATATTATTATATTGGGTTCGTATCTACTAACTTAATTTACGGTTTTAATATCTTGATTCAGTACTAAATGCATTTTTTGTTGACCTGAACACGAGATCTCGAAAACTACTTGACCTAATAAGGTGAACTTTGACAGGTCTAGTTTATATGTAGGTAGACGTCAGCTAAGCACGGATTTAACTTTGACTTTGCTCACGGATAGGATTTTTTTTTCACCCCGTAAGGGGGCCAAAGTTTGCATGAAAAAACTTAGTAGAAACGTAGGAGTAAACTACGTTATCTGAATTTAACGCCACGTGTATCGCGGCATCAATAGCTGCATTGCCAACGTCCTCTAGAGTGCAGGTGTAGGGACACTTCGGGCACTGCAGTGCGTGGGCCATCGTTTGATCAGGAGCACCACACTCGCACTGTTTAAATTGATACACTAGCACTTCAGTGGAAGCCTTGGAGTGACTTCATTTAGTGGACTGAACACTGACTAGGAAGATCGAATTTTCTGATACAGTAGGTACGAACAATTTCATACACGACTGAATACACTGATTTTCTTTGTTCATGCCAAGCTGCCTTTAAGAAACATTTCATTCAAAAATCTATCTAAATCCACAATAAACTATAATTATCTTGTATCGTTCCAGTAACTGGTACACAGTAGCAAGTAGTTGAATTAAACACAGCACTGATTCTTGTTAAACACAGTTGTTGCGCGGTCGGTAAACATGATCAGGTAATTGTTCGTGCCTGCGACTGAGCGCGGCGGCCTTGGGGCAGGCTGAGGCTTGAGTGGTGGGATGTAGCGTTGATGGGGTATTAACGCTGTTAGCGTGCTTTACTGGATTATACACTACTGTTTCCATTAAGTACAGTTAGCAACATAGTCCATGAACACATTTAAATTTACAAAACACCTGAACACTATCACGACTACTGAACAAAATAACCTTGACATCACAGATTTACAAAAATCGCTGAACCACTGCTTTTACAATAATTCCTTAACATCGATAATTCCATGAGACGCTGAACAAAAAATAATACTTTGAGTGTGTTTTTGACTTTTGTCGGACATGATGTTCATCAACTTATGAGATAGTGTTTGGACGAAATAAATAAATTCTCTTTCGTTCATCCGCAAACACTACAAAATAAACGTTTATTTTTTATTTTGTGGTATGTATTTGCTTTCGTTATGCTATTTCGTTATCGTTACGCTACCCGCTTTCCAATCTACCGTAGTCCCACCCTCACACAGTGATTCATATAAAGTTATAAAGGCTGTGACGCACTCCGCGCCCGCCTGTCACGTAAAGCGCTTTGTTTTGTTTTTATTAACACATAAACAATGTGCCACATTAACCGAACTAGTTGCACGATGAAGGATTTAACGTGTGGCGTGCGGCGGGTTTACACTGCGGTGAACGGTTACGACGGGAATATGCCGTTCGGTAGTACAAAGTTGTTACATTATGTACCGACGTAAAAAAATCTCTGAATGTCATAAGATGTTTTATATGCTGATCTTAAGGCGGATTAAGCTAGATGCAAACGTTTGAAAAAACCTAAGGGGCATTTCTGGTATATTTTAAAACATTCACGTTCTAATCTCAGTCTCAATCTGTCAGTCTCAATATGATAAGTTTTGTCATTGATTGTCGCTAAGATGAGATTGCGACTAGATTTTTAATGTTTTTATTTAACTGTATTAGCTTGTGTAATTAGCGCTATTTTGTCTTGAACCTTACTTAGGAAAAGCCTTACTTCGACTTATTCGGTAAAACTTTATTACGAGTATTCGGTTTTCGTTAGCCAATGATATACGTTTGATTCTTATAAATGCAAAGATTTGAATGGACGGATGTTTCTCAATCACGCCAGAAATTTGGAAAGTCTGGAATAGCACATAGGCTATATGTACTTTTTATCGCGGAAAAATATGCGGTTCCTGTGGGATAATATACCAACGCAGAAGCTAGCCCTATGAATCCAAGCTGCCAACATTTTAATTAAACAGCTCAAGTGTAGAAGCGGCTTTACGCGTTATAATGAACACTTTGTGATCTTGAACATTATTGTTGTATACGGTTTTGAGAAGTAATACATAATTTGTACAGTTGTATATTATGTTGTAGGTTAATGTTGGCTTAGCATTACAATATAAACTTGAACTAGTTTACGAACTGTAGCGTTTTGTAAAACTATGTCAAGATGATATTGCGGAAAAAGGCTAGGCAGATGATGATGTGTTCTAATGGGTTGGTAGCTAGTGACATATTAATCTGTACATAATTACTTGTTTTCAGGGGTGTGTCATAGAAACTGGTGCCTATTATAATTGCCTCTCCTTCCTAAATACATTTTGTAAAAACAGATACACTAAATAAAATAGTCATACATTTTCATAAAATCACCAATTTAATATAACAGTATAAAATTGTTTAGTGTAGAGCATATTGATTTTTAATTTTAATAATTAGCGACTTTTGCGCCCCTCTTCGAAAGGCGCCCGGGGCTCGCGCCCTACTTGCCCCACCCTAGATACGCCTCTGCATATTTTCGGCGGTTCAGCATAGGTTTACTGATCTGATAGTCAAAAAGTCTAAAGACATCTTTGTTTTTCTTCCAGTGACAAGAGCGGTCTTATCACACCGCCACAAAATGGCGGCGAGGAATCGCCACCACCAGAAAAAGAGAGGGCCGACCGCGAGGACTCAGAGAAAAGTCACTCGGCCCCAGTGCCGCACTCCGCGGAGGGGCCCAACGATGACCTGTACGCGATACCCGTCAAGTTGAGGCCCAAGAAGGAGCCCCAGCTGCCCCCTGGATGGGAGAAACACGAAGGTACTCGTAGGATATGTATGTTCATTTGGAGATTTAGTATTAGAATTAGTTTTAGTGTGGGTAGAGATAGGTAGGTCAATGAGGGGTAGTGAACGATCTACGTGTCTCCATTTTGTTGTATTATGTCGTACTAACTCATTATTAGCACAAAATTAGATACCTCACTGTTTCTTTGCAATATTAGTGTGATTAACATCGCAAAAGAACATATCAACTCACTTCTGCAGTGAGGTCAACAATGAACGCGACGTTCCACGCCATACTTTAACAACTTAAGGCAAAGAACAACCACACCGGTTAGTAGTTTCTGAGGACTCCAAGCACCTATCATTAGCTTAATGAGATGTATTTAATTTGAAGTCATTTTTTTTTTTTAAATATTACTTACTTTTCCGTCAGGTAAGACGGGTGACATGCTTGTAACCTGTGGGTAATTCTACAACTTTTAGGGACGATCGCAATCTGATCTTACCCTCAATCAGTCAAAAATGCAATTAAATTACCTACATTTTTAAACATTGATTGTCGTTAAGATGAAATTGTGACTAGACTTCGAACGTTTTTAATTCGTAGAAGTGGTTGTCTGTTATTTATGTGGAATTTAAACGCGACGTAGATAATGCTAGACTAAGTTTAAAAACATTTAAGTTTTCATCTATAACTGTATTTTTTTACACGACTGCCCCAAAAAAAGAAGTTTTATGTGTTTAGGGTTAATGTATGTATGTATGTGAGATTCTTTATTCCACCATAACTTTTAAACGCCTGAACCGATTTAGATGTATGGGGTATCGTTACAATCCTTGCATCGTTCCGAGTAACATAGGCTAATGTGAAAATTAAAAAAAAAACGGTGTGATCACTTTAAAATGTAAATGAATACCAGCATAAATTTTTGTTTGTTTCACGACTTTTCATTGCTTTTTAGATCAGTATTTTCACATAGCAGTCGTGTTTTTAAATTTTTTTAATTATCTATTATCAAATCATATCGCCATTTTTTTTTCTTTTGCTGTTATGTCTTTGTGACGTCTTACCTACATTATAAGACAACAATGGTGACCACAGCCTGTCATGCTTTTCTCTGAACTTACTGCACAGTAATCATCCAAAATATCCATCAGATAACGACGGTCCCTATTACTGGCACATAAAAAGTGGGACAATCCAAAGAGAGATCCCAAAAATGCCGCCCGTGGAAGCAAAGGAGTCCCGCATATCCATGGTCAGGGACTGCTCGAACCTGTCGGAAGTCAGCAAGTATGAGGGCAGTATGATGACCAGCTCCGTCACCAGGAGTACCACTAGTGGAGCCCTGGATCATGATGGGCAGGAGGCCGAGAGGAAACGGAAAGAGGAGATGTCTTACAAGTAAGTTATTTTTCCTTTAGAAAGTTTTGTTTTAGGTAGACTTTTTCTCCGAAATAAGTAGGACCTTATGGCCTTCTGTATAGACTCATATATATAGTATAAAACAAAGTCGCTTCCCGCCGTCTGTATGCTTGGATCTTGTAAACTACACAACGGATTTTAACGCGGTTCTCATCAACACATAGGGTGATTTAATGTAAGGTTTATGCATTTACTTACATTGCAACCGAGCGAAATCGGGGAGGGTAGCTAGGTAAATATCTTCAATATCTTCTTCTAGAAAGCTTCATCATCGTTCGAGTTAGTTCAAAACTCTTTAACGAAAAACAAAAATAAACAGAATTGTACTGATCTTTAACCTGTCACGTTTTGCATACCACTGATACACTTCGTCCGAAACCTGTTAGTTCTGCACGTAGAAATAAAATGGTGCAATGAAAACAGGTGTTGCCAATGCACGTTGATAAGATCTTATTGAGATTATCAGATTTTATCAATGACTCTGTGACAATTAAAAGCTGTGCTATAGATGTTCAATATATTTGATTAACTTACGCTAGTAAACACGTACGAACAGTGCTAATGAAAAATATAAAATTGTAAGGCTGTTTACAAGTTTCCACTGATAAAATAGAAGCTTTACCAAGAACTTTAATTACTGCCAAAAATAAAATGAATATTTTCTTACCCAGACGCCGCAGTTTCCCGGCCCGTCCAGAACCGGACAACGGCCGTGCAGTCAGGTTTTTCGTCCGTTCCCTCGGCTGGGTCGAGATCTCCGAGTCGGACCTGACCCCGGAGAGGTCCAGCCGGGCCGTCAACAAGTGCATTGTGGACCTGAGTCTTGGCCGCAATGATCTGCTGGACCAAGTCGGACGCTGGGGTGATGTGAGTTACTGATGAAAATGGTTTTTAAATACGATAAACTGTTCATCACCATTGCACTATTACCTAAGTATGGCTCTCTACACGAGGAATAAAGAGTGGAGGAGGAGGAAAGGATGGAGGAATTAAAATTGTATGTGAGCTGATATTTTGGAGCTTCCATTTTTTTATATTTTACTGGTTTACATCCATAATTCGTCACACACAAAGGTTCAGTAAATTTGAAAACCAGCGTCAGGCACTAGTGGTCTGGCATTTTATGCTGATCTGGGCCTGTTTGCCGCTGCTGGAGAGCACAAATAATGTTTTTATTTTTATTTTTGTTTTTTTTATTGATTTTAATTATTATTTTTGTGTCCACATTTTTTTGTTTCTTTCTATTCTTGTTTTAGGGCAGGTTTGAAGAAACATTCAACTTCTCCACTTATTCAACTTGCATGGTGACCCCTCTTTCATCTGGAGAAAGCCAATTCCTCATTTTGAAGCAAAGATGGTAAAGCTTTTCACTTATTTCAACAGGGCAAGGATCTCTTCATGGACTTAGACGATGGAGCCCTCAAGCTGATCGACCCAGAAAGCCTGAACACACTCCACACGCAGCCGATCCACACCATACGTGTGTGGGGCGTCGGCAGGGACAACGGACGGTGAGTACCCACCCATATTTCTTGATACACAAACTCGTGTAAATCAAACTAAATCTGACCCGTTTTCTGTCTTTGCATTCTTGGAATAGTGAAAGGTAAATACACTCGAAACTTCAGGTTTTTTTTTCTAGATTTTTAGATTATTAGGTGTGATTGTGAATTGGTTTTTTGAAAAAAGTTTGAAATTATTTGGAAATCTAGTTTTCAATAGCGTTTTTACTACAGTAGGTAGATGATTTCAAAAAGCTTCAGTCATGTCGAAGATTTTTCTTTAAAGGCAGGATTCTTTATGGCGTAATCCGAGGCCTCGTTTTGTTAATTTTCTAGATTTTGTGTAAATACTTCAGCTTTATTACACGTGCTATTTTGGCTTTAATTAGACACACGCAACATTTCCGTCTTTGGTGATGTCATTTCACGCTGTTTTAACCTACCATAGGCAGTCATTTCTGTTTTATGTTTGTAAATAATAAAATGACTAAAAAGGTAGATAATTTTAATGTTTGTTCCAAAAATATTTTTATACGTCAGAATTTCAACTAACGTATCCATAATTTAAACATTGTACAAACTGCCCGAAAAATGTGCCACCAAAAAACTCAATAATTTTATATTATCTGTGGTGTCTGCTAAAGATACCAAGCTTAAGCAGTGTCATCACCTTTTCTTGCCAATTTCTACCAACGAGCACTGTAAAGATTCAGTGTAGCAAACCTTAAAACAAAAAGACCCACAAATACTTCAGGGTCCTCTCATTTCCACTAATGTTAACTGCAATTTTTTTTAACCCATCATCTTTTTATCCAGGGACTTCGCGTACGTAGCCCGCGACCGCGCAACGCGCAAGCACATGTGCCATGTGTTCCGCTGCGAGGCGCCTGCGCGTAGCATTGCTAACGCGTTGAGGGATATCTGCAAGCGCATCATGATCGAGCGGTCTTTGCAGCCGCCGCCGCGTCCTACAGACCTCCCGGCTACCAGGCGTCCAAGACCGCTTTCTGGTAAGATTCACTTTATCTGGATAATTAAACGTCAGAGCAAAAACGATTTAGCGAGGTCTGGCACATCAACTATATTGTAGGAGTTTTAAACTAAAGTTGAAAGCTCTGACATATTGTTTGTCCCTTTCTTGTTTAATTTGAGCGAAAAGATAGAAGTAGCCCGAATCAAATTGAAATTTAAATAAAACCGAATCTTGGAAACGCCATATTGCAAGTCAAATTAGGTTTAACCGGACTTTCCTGTGTCGCCTTAAATGAAGGCCTCCTGAAACAGCATACAACTTATAAACTAAGCGACAATATGCTAAAGGCAGGCCCCTGTGGGGTAACTTGTACATACTAACCTTTCTGTGTTCACCCGCAGTAGGCGCCGCCTTCCCCACTCCGATGGAGGAGCCGCGCAAGACAGTGCGCGCGCTGTACCTGGGCAGCGCGGAGGTGTCGCGCGCGACGGGCATGCGCGTGCTCAACGACGCGCTCGAGCGCCTCGCGGCCGCGCGGCCCCCCTCCGCCTGGCGACCCGTCGCCGTGGCCGTGGCGCCCTCCATGATCACTATTACTGATGAGGGGGTGAGCATACATTTTTTCATTTTTATTAAAGAATCATTAATAATCTAATTTAAACCTGGAATTTTAAACCTTTCACTGCGGTTAGGATCATCTCTAATCTGGAAAACTTGGAGGCATTATTTCTGGTACTGATGAATCAAGACTGACGACTGATGATTCTGGACTCAAGAAAGTGCTGTCGAGGCTCATCATCATTGAATTGCATTCATACAAACAGACAAGTCTCCTAACCAATTCCCAAACCCATTTCAGGAGACCACCCCGATAGTAGAATGCCGTGTCCGTTACCTGTCGTTCCTGGGCATCGGGCGCGACGTGCGACGTTGCGCGTTCATCGTGCACACCGCGCAGGACCTGTTCGTGGCGCACGCCTTCCACGCAGAGCCCTCCTCCGGCGCGCTCTGCAAGACTATCGAGGCGGCTTGCAAGGTATGATACATGACAGTGTACGATATTAAACACATGATAACAAACAATTTAACAAAAAAAAAAAAATATGATAAAAAAAAATATGATGAAAAAAGAATAATAAATGTTAAAAGTTGAATAGTTTTGTCTGGCTTCGTGACCACGAAATAAACCCAAAACCAAGGAAACAACACCCATGACGCATATTTAGTAAAATTTCACGACCGCCATCTTGGATTTTCACTTCAACCTCATTTTCGGCATTAGCACCCCCGAAAACCATAGACATGACACCCATGACGCATATGTCGTTGAATTCAGCGGCCGCCATCTTCGATTTTCACTTCGACCTCAATTTCGGCATCACTACCCCCGAAAACCATGGATACGATTACCCATAATGCACATGTTGTAAAATTTTGCGGCCGCCATCTTGGATTTTGATTTAGACGGACGGACAGACGAACACACGCGTGACCTTACAAGGTACGCAACCCTAATCCAATGTAACAGCCCCAGTCAAACTAATTAGATAAGGAAATTATCAATATTGATGCAAATAATTAGACGTTCTATTAAATGTGTGAAAAACGCGATATATACCAATCTGAGATAAATGTATACTGAGCACGCTGCATCAAATTTTAAAAAAGTAGGTAACGCACCAAAATTAGAATTCTTAATTAAATTTAAAATAAAATTTCAGAAAAAAAAATATAGGTAGGTATCATAGGTATAGTTCATTGGTAAGGACCAATGAAATATACCTATCGTAGATACATATTTTTTCTGTTGAGTCTTGAACTGGAAAACTATAAATAACAATTAACTGAGCTGGATAGCATAAATAATTAATGTTTATTGTAATTTAAACTTAAATTCCATTTATATTAATTTTTACGAGTCTATATCTGATATGAGTTATTTTAATTACTCGAATCGATTGAAATAAAAAAAATAATCGATTGACATAATCACAATCGCACATCAATGCATTAAAAAAAAAATGGTTGACAATTTCTAAGAACACAAAATGAGTAGTGGTAATGAATATTCCGTGTTTTTAGACCCGTGTTTGTAATTTACACTAAGAATTGGGCATTTTCTTGTTGTTTATTATATTTTGAATTACATTTGTCATGTTTTTTTTAATATCTAAATGTATTATAGTGATATTTGTGACAAACAAAAATGTAAACACGCACGGATTGGCGCGAAGTTTCGACACACTTGGATTTTAAAACGGTAATTTTATATACTCGCGTGCTAAATCTAAAAGAGTGGATGGCGCTAACATTTAAATATTTTATCAAACTCTGTTACTTAATGCTCACACATGAGATTAGATGGCTACCATAATCAGTATTTACACTTATTGGTCAGGATGACGCATGCGCGAACTCCGGGGTCCAATTGGACCCACTACCGAGCCGGCGGAGGTTTCTGTGTTCGGGTCCAATTGGGGGCGCTTCCGAACTATACGGTTAATTGAATGCATATCTACCCTTCCCAGCTCCGCTACCAGAAGTGCCTGGACGCACACGGCGGGTCGGCGAGCGCGTCGCTGGGCGCGGGCGGCGCATGCGCAGACGGCGCGCGCGGCTCGCTGGGCGCGGCGCTCAAGTCGCTGGTCGGCTCGCTCACCGGCCGCAGGGGGTCCTGAACGGGACTCAACGAGCCGCACTCCGAAGGTATACTAGCTACTGCTTACAATACGCGGTTTTTTATATAATACATGCTCATGATCTATTTTCATAAAGCCACATGTTTTATTATAGTCATTAGTTACTTATATTTTCCTCCTTTGACCAAGAGCCTCAGAGAGAGATCAGAAAGAGAGAGAGGACAGATCGGCTATTATGACTCTGGGGTAACTCCAACTATGGAAACAGTTCAGCAGTATAGTTTGTAAGCTTGTCTCTCATTTGTTACAATTACCGGAGTCAAAAAAAGCCCTGCCGGATCCTAATAAAAGGGTTGGAAAAAGTAGATATACCTACCGTTTTCCAAGGCGACGGCAGTTTTATTTTCTTGAGACATGCTAAAGACGTAACAAAGGATAAGCAGGAGCTTTTGAAGTTAAAAAATATTCTTAAACTTTTCCAGACGACCTGTTACCGCCGGAGGAGTGCGGCCCGGCGGCGCGAGCTGCCGCCGACACGCAGTAGCCACCGCTTGCCGCCATTACTGACGTCATCCACTCACCGCTTCTGTATCGTTTTAACTGAGTAAAGGGCTGTTAGAAATACGTAGGACCCGATGATGTTTAACACTCCATTTCTGAAAGTCAAAGTCAAAGTGTAAGGAACTCATGAGACGAGGTTTTCTCTCATAAGAGGAAGGCGAAGGATGTACAATTTTATTGGCAGATGTGATGACGAGGATGGTAAGGAGTGGTACGGTGGTGTCTCCTGTCAGCCCGTCCGTCTTGACAGGAGAAAGAGCGCGAACCGCCATATTTTTGCCATATTCGCTAGTGCGTTTTTGAACGCTAAATCAAGGATGTTAAAATATAACCATCGAGTACTCGTTAAAACGATACAAAACTATAATAAGCTGACTGAGAATCTTGACTAGAAAACTAGCCATCATAGTTTTGCTTACCGGAACATTGATGAACGAACATCCAAGTGTCAAATAACTATTTGACAGTTGGAGTCTTACCCGCGTTTTTCGAACGAGGAATTTATATAACAAGCGAGTGTAAGCTAGTTTGATTGGCTGTTGATAATTCATTCAACCAATCCCAGCGGCATGACAATTTGTCACATAAATTTTTCGTCCGAAAACCTCGGGGTTAATTTGACATTCAGGACTTGAATTCGACATTTCATACAAACTCGACTGCATTGAACATATCTATTAGTTTTTTTACGCTAATAGGCTGTCATATTTAGTGGAAATATTAAATAAACATTAATACGTGCAATATAGCAATAGACAGGTATGATTTTATTAATAAGTTAAGAAATGTAATCTGTTAGTCAGTGAGGTTTTATTATATCCGTGTTATTTTTTACATCGTTTTTAAATTACAAAATTGTAAATATATCTTGTTGAATGTATGCATACGTGCTTAAAATGTAAACTCCACATAATTAATTGATGTTTCACGGCATACGAACATCACATGAATCATTTGCATGACATGCAAAAACTTATAAGAATTAAAACAAAAATCATTAAACCTAACAAAACGTGGAGCAAGATTAATGAATTGAACGGAGTTTTGAGATTAATTTAATTAATGTTAGAGTACATGTAAGTTGGTGTTAAATTTTAATGACAGACATTAATTATGGCAACATTAGGCAAGCTAGCTTCTCCCATTTCTAGAATTCTACGCCCTAAGTTTGACAGAATACTTATGAAGACATTCTCGACAGCGTGATGCATGCAAACATAGTTTAGACACATTTTGTTAGATAAGCAATTAAACTTGATGAAATCTTGTAGATTGATAAAGGCACTAAAATCTAAGCTTGTAATTAGTCAGTTTACCGAAAAAACAAAAACAAAAAAATTATCGAATCGTTAAAGAATCGATCGATTCTAATTTTCTACGAATTTTTATTGCGTTTAATGACTTATTGACCAAAATGTTATGACTAGACTATGTTTGGTATTGTATTATTTACTGGAACATTAATTAAATTAAAACTATCACTGTAAAATCATTATAATACATTTTTTTTCATTGCTTAAAATCTGTTGAAGAGAAAATAATATAAACCTATGTATTACCTCGAGTTGTAAAAAGCCTTTTTATTTGATGTTAGACGTTATCTTATACTTGTAATTAAAACTTTAATTAATGTTTAAAAAGTAATACAATTGTCTATAACGTTTGTTCTACAAACACCATAGATTAATATGGCATCAGTTTTAAACATTAGTTAAAATTAAATAGTTGTTAAGTTGACGTTTTAGAATAGAACAATGCTAATGTCCGAATATCAAACAATATAGGGCTGATGTTTGTAATAGTTTAATTGATGTGTTGTCGAATTGAACTGTCAAATAAGTCTTGACAAGTTTGACATTCAATTTTGACATTTACCGTTAGGAATTACCAAATTTTTGGTCTCTTGAAGGTTACCTTATAAATTACTAGTCCATAGAAGTAGGTATGGTTAAGCTTTTGTAAATTTAACGCTATTTATATTTTATCTGTGACACAATATCGTCACAACACTATTGATGTTACATAGATTTTTGTGTAAAATTAATTTGTAAGACCCGTAAATGGTTAGGTTTGGGATGTTGAAAGTTCTTTGTAAATAATTGTAAACTTAATGGGAGTAGATATAAGGTAGATAATGGATTGATAGTGTTTTGAGACAGTTTCTGGTCAGGGCTGACCAGGTAGCAGCACGCTAAGGATAGTCATATGCTGACTATAATAGATGTAAAATGGCAGTGTGTATGGAAAGTATTGGTGTTGAGCACGGTATGTACCTAGACAGTAAGGCATCAATGGTTTCCAAAAAAACTTTGGTTCGTAGTATAATTATAACGAATATAGGACCCTATGATTATAAATAAAGAGTTTATTTTTGCTTAAGCTTTAAGATATTGAGGATTTCGATTGCTAAAGATGAATATTTTTTGTATGATCACCTCATTGAGTATTTATAATATTTGTATAATCTTAAGCTTTTTGGGCGTAAATTATCCCTTTAGTTCTGCATTTTGAAGGCTCAAATTTAAGGCAACTAGTTGAGTCTAAGAGGTTTTGACAGAGGACTCCAAATGTCAAAATGGAAGACTTACGTTGTGGAATATCTCTTGAAACTAGACTTTAAATATTGAGTGATGGTGTACCTACATTTACATCAAAATATAATTTAAAAAACACATTCAAATCGCTAACCTCATTGTTACAAGGGTGTTCGAAACACATTGAGCTTTCAATAATATTATATATTTATACGTAATATTCAAATCCGCTCGTATTTAAACTAGATTAAACAAATCCTAAATTCGGCCATTTTACATGCATAAAAATATAAAACAAAATGGCTGACGAGTTGCCGTTGGCGGCTTACGTAGATTAGAATTTCCATAAGGAGAGTCGTAATGAAAAAAGGGAATTGGGACCCATGAAACAGATTTTCGAATTAAATTTGACCTTACCACAGTTGAAGTTTACATACAAAGTCGATTCGTAAGACAGACTTTAAACGAAAGTTCAACTATGAAAGGTGAAATGAGTTCCAAAGTTAGGTACTCGAAATGTATTATTAATTAAAAGTGTTTTTGTGTCTGTAACACTTCGACAAATATAGGTAACTTGTTAGTTTATAATAGAGAGGAAATGACCTCTGAAAACGTGCTAGACTTGATGACGTCACAAATAGACAATGTTTTGTACGATGATTCAAACATTTGAACTTGACACTGACTTTGAAAGTCCTTCAGTTAATTAACGTGTTTAGAGGTCATTTTCCTTCAATAGATTAAGGCATTCGACTTAGAATATCACAAAATAGCTTCAAAGTATATTTCAAATATTAGAAAATCAGTGTCGCTTCACACTTATATAAATATAATGATACACTGAGCTGTTCTGTAATACGTAATGATAGTGTTATTCACACTCTAATGCTAAGTGAAAGTCATTATTTATACAAAAATAATATATAAATATTTAAGGGCGGGGTTCGTCATGGAAGAGCGTTTGGCGGCGTCTTCGGGTGTCGTCCAGCCGTTCTTGTGTGATCGCTCTGTACGCGCAATAGAATATGTGACAATGCAAGCTTCACGGCCTTTTATCGAATGAAGTATATGTCAATATTTTCTATAATAAACGTTTATGTAGTTTATTAGATAGCTTGTGAATTCCTGTTTCCTAGCTCACTGTTGAATATAAACGGTCGGGAAGATAATGTTATATACAGTCATCGCTTTGACAGCTTAAAAGCCTTCAAACTGTGGCTTTTAATGAATACTTTTGTGAAATTAATAAAAAAACATTCATACACATGTGTTTTGTTTGTTTAACATGATTAAAGATATTTTTCCCAATCCTCTTATTTAAAAAATCCAACTTTATACAATCAAAATAAGTAAACAACCTGAAGTAAAATTAAGAATCAATTCGTCTTATCAATCTAATCCGTCCCAATCTGGCAAAAATACCTCTAATTTACAATTTTTTTTATTTTTTTTATATTTTTTTTTAGCTTACAGTCTAATAAAACTAATTATTATTTTTAAATTAAAAACAAACAAATGATGTTCATTATAAATATTTATTCATAATTGTTACATTGGGCATAATTTGGAATTTAGGATTTCAACTCATTCAAATCACAAAAGAACTTTTTAATTGTTTTATTTTAATGAAAATAAAACTATATAATATCTGAGTTCGTGTAAAAATATGTTACTGCTCCACAATTCACATTTGATTTAGTGCATTTTGCAGTTAAAAAGTATTTTAAACTTCCGACTACGAAACCTCGAAATAACAGTAAAATTAATTCATCATACATTTTTAATACAATCATGATTTAGATTAATTATACGTTTTTGGCGCAATTTTACATTTTAATAGGCCACGGAATCTCTAATATTCCAACTATAATTTTTCATTTCTCGATCCTAGTCTAACATTTTTTCTTATTTATACATATTAACGATTTTTTGTATTTTTCTGAAATATTTAATTCAAAAGTCGTTCAGTGTTGCTTACACAAAAAATATCTATTCTTCTACATTATTTCAACAGGCAAACGACAATTGAGCAAGTGGAGCAGTTCTATTCGCTTGTGTTTAAAACGTTTATCGTAAAACTAATAGCTTTATTATACAAAATACGTGTGTTTCTATACAAACTTAGTGTATCAATAAAATTAAACATCTTGTAATATTGTCAAGCACGTTGGATCCAGAGATAGTTGAATTAAAAGACTCGTAAAAAGAGAATTAAATTGAAGAGAGAACTAATAGCTTCTCTTAGGACTGATTTTTAAATAGTCAGATAACTTTTATCCAAAGAATAAATATGACAGTTTGACATATTCTCTATACAAAAGCTGTCAAACCGCAATATTATTCCTCCGTTTAGAGTTATCTGACGATTAAAAAGATGAAAATATAATTTAAAAATAGATAAACATAAATAAATTCCTGAAATCTCTACATAGTATAAAATAAAGTCGCTTCCCGCCATCTGTACGCTTAGATGTTTTAAACTATGCAACGGATTTTAATGTAGTTTTTATCAATAGATAGAGTATTTCGAGAGGAAGGTTTGTGTACCTACATTGAAACCGTACGAAGCCGGAGCGGGTCGCTCGAATATACGAAACATTCTTATCATGCAATAGAATAAAGTAACATTTTTTAAAATTTATTCATTTCACGTTGTAACTTCGTCAGGTTTAAGGCGTACGTTTACAGATAAACAAGTTAGGCAAAACGCATTAAAGAAAATACTTTTACAGAAAAATTGAAAATTAAACTCTCTGGACCCGACATAAAGCTTAAAAATGTCGATACCGACCATTCTCTTCATAAGCGCAACACTAGAGCCAATTATGTCGACATGCAATTATCGACGTTGTAGTCCATCGATATATTTGTTATCGACACAATAACGTGCTTAGACATCTAACGTGAATTTATAGAAGTCGATAGATCGATTTTCTTGGTGCCTAATTGTAAAACATTGGTGCCTAAGGTTTCAACAGTGTAAGAATTTGAGTAACAAAACAATATATTTCAATCAATCAATCTGCCTAGCCTTTTCCCAACTATGTTAGGGTCGGCTTTCATTCTAACCGTATGCAGTTGAATACCAGTATTTTATATGGAGCGACTGTCTATCTGACCTCCACAACCCAGTAACTGGGTAATACGATACCCCTTAATAAGACTGGTACTTCTGGCTGGTATTATTTAGCCACGAGCTCCTCCATATCTATTAACAAATATATTTATACATTTATTTAACAAAAATAAAATATCTTGGTGAATATTTTTTCTTGTGGTAACATGAATATTATAATGGAAGGTGAAATATTCTTGGCACTACGTACATCTATTATTATTGCAAACTTATGAACTATAAAATCATCTGGGTTTGCATCTATGCATAGTTTTTAAAAATGAAGCTGATAATTTGACATTTAAAATCACCAAACGTCAACATCACGGATTTTGTTAAATTTTCATCAAACATTTTACAAAATGTGTGATGTCTTTTATTTTTTCTATCGTCCAAGTTACTCTTGAAGGATTTTTTTTATTTGACAGACGGTTTATGGCGTTCATGGACTATATTTATTGGGAGTAGGTTAAGCCGCCATTTTTGGTTTGAAAGGTGAATTAATCGGGAGTGTTTCTTAAAGCGGTCCAAGATGGCCGCCGTCTGGGGCTTGTAAATTTTGAATTCATTTTTTATTACACATTCTCGATTTTGAACAATGTTAATTGTTACGCGGTATTGGACTATCAACGACGATATACAAACAGTTTTCTGGAGAATATTATCCTTTTCTAATAGAAAATAGTAAGAGCTATCAAGGAATCGATCTATCGACTTGCATAAAACGCGTGAACAGTATAAATTCAGTAATCCGGTAGTGGCTAGTTCGGTTGTGATATACATACTATCTTCATGTAACTGTTACAACATCCTTGTGATTTCAACAGCGCGTTTTTGAATCAACCTGTAATGTGAGAATTTTTTATTAGCCAAGTAATTTAGGTATATACATGTAAGTTAATTGCCGCATGTATTTAAAGATCATTACCTACTTGAGCACGGCTCGATTGATTTGGCTTTTTTTGTGTTCGTGATTGTCAAGGCGAGGTTTTGGTTGAAGATTGAAGAGACACTTTTTTTTTTTTTTAAATAACTTTGACCAAGCTGCGGCGGGTCTCTAGCTGATATGAACATAAGTGGACTTATGCTTTCTGAAGTGTTCGAACTAGATTATCTATTTGATAGATAATCGTATGATAGATGTTCGATATTTCGTTTCTGAGCGCTCATCATTTAAGGAAGGAAATATTCGTTCAAATAAATAATTTTGACAAATCAATAGGTATTGAAAGTTTACACTATATAAACTTTAATATGTTATTTTCATACTGGCAAAATAACAGAGTAAAACCGCTCCTAGATACAAGAAAACAAAAACAAGAAATTGCAAGAACGAGTAAACAGGCTTACTCTCAAAATGTATGTGTGCTCAAAATATATATATTCCCTGTAAACCAAATGGCTTGTTTGATCGTACCGAAGTACTGCAGATCTTAAAAATACTGAACAAAACAAAAAAATAATAATACATAATTAATTCATCATCATCATCTGCCTAGCCTTTTCCCAACTATGTTGGGGTCGGCTTCCAGTCTAACCGGATGCAGCTGAATACCAGTATTTTACATGGAGCGACTGCCTATCTGACCTCCACAACCCAGGAACTGGGTAATATGATACCCCTAGGTAAGACTGGTTGTCAGACTTTCGGGCTTCTGACGACCCGTAACGACTGTCAAAGATCCACGTATGACAGCCGGGACCAACGGCTTAACGTGCTTTCCGAGGCACGGAGGAGTCTCGGTATGTAAAGATGGTCACCCATCCACGGACCAACCCCGGCAAGCGTAGCTTAACCTGACGGATCGACCCGTGCGGCTGTTATTACTTAGCCACGAGCTCCTCAATAATACATACTTAATTAATACATATTAATAATTAAATAAGGATAACATTGGGGAAATGACTCAAGAGAAGGAAACCTATACCCAAAGGGGGATATAATGGTGATTATGAACGTGATGGTGATGACGAGGCACCAGTTCCTATGGTGTTGTGATTGTACTTGTATGTTGAGGATCATGGCGCTTAGAAGGTATTCTTTACTGCTGTCACATCAGGTTCCAGCAGCAAGAACATGATGCAGTGGAATGCCTTGTGTTATTTGGAAAAATATCCATACATTATTAAATATAATTATAATAGAAGACACAGTTTTATATATGCTGGCTTGAAATATATCGGAGGGTCAACAGAAAATTTTAAATATGTTATTTATACAGGTTGAGTTGTCATTGACTGCGCATCTTACAAGGGATAAAATATAAATACGAATAAATTCTACTATGGAATAATTCAGAAATATGATAAAAAAAAACAATGTTTCCTAAAGTTTGGGACTGCTGTTTCTATTCAGAATTGGTACCAAAACAAAAGTTTTTCGTATCATAATTAATTTCATGCCCTGAAGAGAAGCAATAAATACAAAATCAAAATAGTTTTATTATAATTCTGATTCATTTTCTTATTATTTTGGGCTTTTGAAAATAAATATTTTATGACACCCCAAAAATGAAAATTTGTCTCATTTCATATAAACCTACATAAGGGGCCTCTGTGAGTTGGCTTCGGCCCCTCGTACGCCTTGCAAAAGCCCGAAACCGAGATAGGTAGATAAATTATATAAAAAGTATAATAAATAATGTTATATTCTCACCTGTAATGGCATTACATCCATCCATGTTGTTCAAAGAAGTGCGTTCTGTACTGAAACAAATAAACATTCTATAGACATATGCAATATTTAGCTAGATACCTACCTATTCATCAAGAAACAAAGTTGCACAACAATGTTTCAGAAACATGTTTTGCGTTGCGGTAATCGTTTTTATTTTGAAACTAAGCAACATTGTTTACAGGAACATTTGTTGTTACAAGCAACAATGTTGCACAAACAATACGGAATGGGTAAAACAAATATTATTGCTTATTGACTACCAAAAGTCAAACAGTCTGTCGATAATAATTTAGAGAGTAGATTTTTTTTTTGTAATTTATGCTATTGGGGTCTTTTGGACAAAAAGCATTAAATTTAAATATTGCTAACACGTACTGTTACTAAATAATAATGATTCGGTGATGAGCTAATAAATAATACATAATTATTAAGTTACATGAATGAAAGGGACAGAAATATCGCTTAGTACTCTTTTTGGTCTAGTTTTTGTTAGTGTTAACATAAAACACTTAGTACAAAATGTATGGTAATGATATTACTTGCAAAGTCACGTCACATCAAATCGTTGATTGTTCTTTGGTAACATTCAGTCTGAAGTATGAACGAATGATTGTTATGTAGGCGCATCAGCCACGAGTTGGGTGTTATTTTAATGGAAACTTCTTACAATCATCCTACATGTTTTGTTTTTTAATGACATGTATAGACTTAATATGTTAATAACATAAATGATTATTATGATAAGTTACAATTGAACAAAAAAATAAACGAAATGATAATGCAGTGCTAGAATGACAGCATGTTTTGAAACCAAGCAGAGGAGCAAGAAGACGAGGTAAGAAGGTTGTAACGAATTTGATGGAAAAAGAAAAAAGGTAACTTTTTGACTTTAAAACTTTTGGAATCTTCAGAATCTTTGAGATTTTTCCTGGAATGATTTCACACCCAGGAAATGTAATAAACATAACACAACTGAACAAACATAACTGGCGAAAGTGGGTGTATTGATAGGTACCCCTCTGCCAAACCCTTCGGGAATTACAGGGGTGATGTGTGAAACATAAATATAAATTTGTTACAACCTAACTACAAGCTGTACAAGCAATGTCGAGCACAGAGTAGTAAGTAAATGGAGTACTTGTAATATGAATCCCGAAATTTCAGGTGCATGTGCCTTTTGTATTGGATGTTTAACTACCAGTACCACAATGAACCGTGTACCTACGCACTATGCACTTTCAATTTTTCCCAACACATTCACATGGTTTGTTGCACAACATCTTTTGTCATCTAGCTATGCCTATACTTTCGATAGAGAACTAGGTGGAACACTGACGACAGTCAGGAAAAGCAAACTAAAAGTAATTTAAATTATAATAATAATTTTCAAAATTGTTTATTATATTCCTCAAATAATTGATTGAATTTGAATTGCATACACATCTTTGTCTAGTGTATTTCTTTTTCAAGGGTAAGAATGTATGCAGGTAAGTCTCCATGAACTGTTTACTCTGTGATATCGATCAGCTGCACTTACAGCTTATCCCTGTCCCGCGCCTCCCCGAACACGGTGCTCCTCGGGAACGAAGACTGGCTGGAAGACCTCTCGTGTTTGGCTAGTTGACATACAACGTTACGCTTACGCACTGTTTTGTACTAAGAAATTAATTGTCCCTGATGTTTTTAACCCTCGAATTCTCAAACGGACTTTAAGTTGCCTTCCTGTCGCTGCGTTACGCCCAGTCAACTCAGTGACAGTGTCAATAACAGAGAATAGGACCAAAGTGCAAAAATGCAAAAACCACATGTACAAAATTGTATGTGTGTATAAAATATCCCAATATCATGTATTATTTAACTATAAATTATAATTATGTACATTATAAAGAATGTAGGGTGAAAATAATAATTACCGTTTGTAATGACTCCTCCGTAAGAATTACTGTTGAACTTTGTTGGCTCTTGGGAATGCTGCAAAATGTGATGAAACTTATATTAGTTTAATGAAAAATGGCCTACTGCATAGCAAGACACTGAATGGGTATAATCATCAAGTTATCTGCACCCCAATCGCATTACTCATTTCTAACACAATCGCCTTTTTTTTAAGGAATTTATAATCCAATGCAGTGCATGAATGCAGTGAATTTTAAATTATTAAAGGGATTGGTATTGTAAGTACATAATTAGGCTGCAGTATTTTGCTGATTTGAAGTCTGTTCCCACTTGTTGGATACGATTTTCAATTGGATAAATAACAAATCGTTATGAGGATTCGATTTTTAAATGACTTTTTGTTTATTGGATTGGAATTTTTCTTTGTTTATACTCCATATTTTGTTGGAAGTCTGATCTGATCAAGCTTCAATTGAATACGCGGTCGAGCCAGCGAAAATACGTGACAAAAATCGAATATGGTGTCGAATAAATGACCTTCATTTAAAATCCACCAAATTATCCATAATTCTCCATAATTTCCACCCAACAAGTGGGAACAACCCAGGCAATTGATAATCATGAGACATATGATAGAATGATGATGAACAATGAAAGTACACAATTTGATAGATAAATTACTGATGAATTAAACAATGATTATGACGGAATTAGGAATATCGTACCGTCTTAAAAGCTAGCTCACATTAGGGCGGGCCCGGCCAGGCTTTTTAGTTTTGGAATGCGATGAGCTGCGGCCCGATGCGGCTGTGACACGGGCTATTCTTAACTGTATTACAACAAAATGGTAACAAAATATTTTTGCCTGTCTGTCTGTATGTAGATTGCTATTACTGGACTTTTATTTACCTAGATGTGGGGGCTTAAAGTACTTATATAGTAAACTATAGATAAACTACTATTACATGGCGCGCCCCTCCATATTACTATTTCAATGTGTGGTTGCATGCTTATAAAGGAGTTTGTATGTAGGTAGTTGTAAATAATCGTCTTTAGTAGCAGGCTGGCAGATTTGTTTGTCAACTAATCATAACTAGCCGACTGCACAAGATAATGCACCTGTCATTATCATAGAATGTCAGTGCAGCGCCATACTGGTAATAATGAGTAGACTAGTAATAATGACGCCGCTAGTCTAGCAACAAATCGCCGATTTGTTTTTGTTTCGAGAGCCGTCTCAGTAAGTCAGTATGCACACAAGCATTGTGAATCTTTTCAATACTTTCAAAAACTCTTTCAAATGTTTTGAATTGTGGAGGGGCACGCCATGTTATTGTAGTTTATCTCTATTGCTCTTGAAGTTTATATGTATTGTCGAAACATTAATCACAAATGGGTAATTGACCACCATTGCAACTTCTTTTAAGTTGTAAGAACCTGATTAATATTCAAATAATACAATTAACTGTAAAATTAGGTTGTTGAAAACTGACATCACTGATTGATTGTCACACCATACAAAACGTAGAGGTATTGTGTTTTGAGAGTTCAGCTTAAAATTAGTGAAAATAGTAATAGTTATTAGTGTAAATTAGTTATTCGTGTCTACAACCCAATCGCTAAGATATGTGCAATTGAGTAGCTGGCCAGTGTAAATAAAATTTGAACATATTCCAGAGAAGAAAATTGGCATAAGCACTTATTAAACTTGACTGAATTGGTTTGGCTTGTGTGAAGTTGCGTGTCAAGTATCATTCAGCCAGCTAGCAACCAAAATTCAGGAGCAAGAATGGTTTTGACTATCTGAATTATTTAGAAACTTCTAATTTTAAACAACTAAATTCAGCAAAGTGTAGTAAGTGCTTAACTGTTATTTATTAAGATACAATTGAAACCAGCAGGTAAGCTCAAACTAGTTAGAACATTATTCTTACCTCCATCTCTCTAATATTCCTCATGATCGTATCAATATCATCATTGGCCTCTTCACTTTCACTTTTATGCATTTCCTTATCCTTCCTACACTTCACACTATTCACTTTTTTGTTCAAGTCATGGTTCAAGCGGTCCTTGGAAGGCACAGTCTCACTTTTATCACGTTTTGGTTCACTTTTGTCAGTCCTATTGTCCTCCACTAATTCCACATCACTGCTACTATCGTCTACAGCCAGCGGTTCTTGTTCACTTAAAGGATCAAGGTCAGAAATTATGACAACATCCTTTTTCTTTTTGACTTCCGGTGGCCGTTTGTCTGGTTTCGCGAAGGTTGGGGAGTGGTGTACAGGAACTAAGGCAGGTCTAGGGATATTGTTCTCAGCGACTCTCATGTTCTCAATTTGCTTCTGAGGAATTTCATCTTTAAGTTTCGGACTGGGGTCTTTTTTACTAGGCTGGTGGTAACTCGTGTCAATTTGTAAAGGTGCCTCTAGTCGACTCTTCTCTTTAACTTGACTCTTCTCTGGCTTTTTGATCTTGTCCTTCTTCACCATTTCGTTCAATGCTGCTGGTGATTTGACTCTTATGAAACCAGATTGTTTATCAGAAGGTATTTGGACATTGTTGTTGAGTTTTTTATCTGTCTTCTGGGGGTTATTAGGGACAGGTGTTATTGTAATGCTGCCAATATTGTTTGGGGGAATGTACAACTCTTCTTTTTTCTCGATGTCTTTTTTGTCTGGTTTTTCTACAATGAGGTCTTTGCTGAGTGTGTAGTTCATTATTGAGCCGAACACCGAATTCGTCTTGAAACTAGAAGCTTTAGATTCTTCGGCGACTTCAGTCTTATCTGGCGACTGTTTAGAGGTTGTGGTGACGGTGAGCGAGCTCGGGAAGTGTATCGGTTCGGTGAAGGGCGCGGGGGGCGAGGGATCGCTGGGGGACGCAGCGGGCGCGGGGGGCGCGGGCTCGGGGCGCGCGGCCGCTGGTTGTGACGCTGAGCCCAAGCGTGGCCGCTTCAGGTCTGTTATTTTGATTTCTTTGCTGAGACTGAAATTAGAAAAAAAGAATTTAACATGTTTGGTGAATTTAATAAGACAGTTTTTTATTTTTAAATTAAATGAAGATATAGGGATGATTCTCATTAGAGCGGGCCGTGCCCGGGCCGGGGCGTGGACGAGCCGACGTGGTATTGAAGTGCGTCGAGAGGGCCCGGACGGGACACGGATAATGCACTGTGAAATATAAATTGATTCATACAAAATATATGTAACAGATTTAAAATCGTGCCCCGTCTGGGCTCCGCCCGCTCTAATGAGAATCATCCCTTAAATGTTTAACTTTTTAACTAAAAAATTTAAATAGCGTTGTTTGGTTTTGTGTTTACTAGGTTTATGGGTACAATTAAAACCTTAGTTTAGTCATTAAAATTGGAAAATATTAGGCTTGGCACCGACGTTGGTTGGCCTGGTCTTGCGTGTTTTTCTGCAATTTTATTGTGCTGGCGGTTTATATAGCTGGTGGTCGCATAGTCGTGTGTATGCTATTCCATTCAGTTTTCTATTTTTTTATCGTGCTGGCGGTCGCTGTTGCAGATGGTCGCACAGTCGTATGTCTGCTGTGTAGCGTGAGAAGAGCATCAACATGTGCGGGACACGTCACTCACTCGGCCTGGCGCAGCAGCGTGGGCATGCGCACGAAGCCCTGCGGGAACAGCGGCAGCACGCGCGCGGCCAGCAGCGCGGCGCCGCCCAGCCGCGCGGCGCGCGCCAGCAGCGCCCGCGAGCGCGCGCACCACGGGAAGCGCCGCTTGGGCAGGCGCTTCTCCACGTGCGGCCCGCGTTCCGCGGCGGACAGGAGTTGCAGCTTTTTCCTGTAAATATAAAAAAAAAATATTACGTTTCAATGGTTACAGTAACTCAACTCGATCTCAACTCGAGTGACTTGACTAGTACTGCGTCGTTGGTCTAGTGTTATTGAGTTTCTCCATCAAGAATTTATCAGTAGCAGTCTTGGAGTCTGAATTTGTACCCAGTTGATGGTAACAGGATCGCCCCCTATTATATGGATACACCTCTACCCTAACCCTTCGGAGATTACAAGCGTGATGTTATGTAATTACAGTAAAAACAATTCGTTCATAATGAACATTTATATACTGAGCTAACTGCTTGGTACATAGTTTACTAAAAAATTAAATTATTTTAAAAATTTCTGCAACTAAATGAAGCTTATCGTACTAGCATTTCACAGCCAACCCCAGCACAATAAGATTATCATTGTTAAAAAAAAAATCACCACAGAACATAAAAATAAAAAACAATAAGAAGATGTATGCATGTGAAAGCTTGTAATTTGCAAACATCCCAACTTATGTATAATATTTGTGTTTGTTATTAGTCTGTAAACTCTCTTTAAAATTAATTAAATAAGTAATAAAACATTGCATTTTAATTTCCGAGTATTCTAACATATTAAACTCTAACGTCAAGTAATTAAACATATAACTTACCTTTCCTCTTGAACTCTTTCGCACTCAGCCTTATAGTTAGCCATCATACCAGGCTTACGTTCATCTATCAGTGCTTTTAATCTGAAATCAACATTATTTATTTAAGAAAAACTAATTAAAAGACCATTCCTATTGTTAATATTTTAAATTATCTATTTATTGACATCCTAACAGCTACTACATTACAGTTATGTATATTTTTCATTGCTAACTGCAACATCAATTCTACTAATCTAAAAATTTGTATGTTTATTGATCAATCACGCTTTTTTATCCCTAAAGTATGTTCCTGTGAATAATTTCTGACCTTCTCATGAGCGAAGTAGCTGGAGAAAATTTAGTTTATTTGTAACTAGACCATACCATTACCATTTACCATTTCTTTATAAACCACCCTTGGTGTTATAAGAGAAAAACACAAAAAAAAAACCAAGCCAAGCCGTTTTTGAGTTTTAACTATACTAAATAATAGCATTTCATTTTTATATAGTATAGATATCCTCACCTGAACAAAGTTTCAACAATCATAGCCTCTCTCTCCTCAGCACTGAGCTGATTAGGATCAAAATCTTCCAGGTCGTCATCAATTTTGCGCTTGTTTGTTGATACTCTTGTTGATGACGACGTCAGTGCTGTTGTTGGATTGGCAGTGGTCGCTGTAGCGGTTGAGGGTTGAGCAATTGTTGACGGCGCGTCTGTGAGTGGAGAAAAATGACAATTTAATGTTCATTGGTTTAGTAATCACAAGAGTAACGCACGTTATTACGGCGTGCTAACCGGATTTTAAAATTATCCGGATATTCGTCAAATATTAAATAGATGGTGTTTGTTATATGGATAGTAACATATTTAAATGAACTCAAGCAATCCAATGTTGCGTGATGTGTTTGTAATGTTTCTTTTTTTTGTTATTTAAGTATGTTAAAGATCTCCATTTAGTTTCTTAGATTTCATTAGTGAGTACAACAAAAACTTTGAATAAATATTTTCTAATTGTTTTCTTTGTAAGAGTTTAAATATTTTTAGAAAGATACCATTCAATGATTATGCGTTAAAAATGTTGTTCAATTAACCCATTGACTGCAGGAAAACACACGTTGTGTCTCGACTGAAGAACGCAAGTGCGGTGCACACACAAACGTATGTGTTATTTTACAGCGATCACACGAACTGTGGTAGCTAGCTGCAATTGTGTTTGGTGTACCAAATGTTCGCCCGCAAGTCAACGGGTAGCTGATTGGTCGCTGCGCAGTGAAACACTTACGCGAGGGTTCAGCAGCAGCGTCGTGCCGGTCGGGGCGCGCCTTGAGCCGCTGCATGAGCTTGGCGCGCGACGTGGCCAGCGCGCGCGCGGCGCGGGCCCACGCGGCGCGGCACAAGCGCGCCTCGCACGCCGCGCCCCACAGCGCGCGCTCCAGTCTGCCCACAGGGGAGATATATTACTCATTACTGTATCAGGCTTGCTGAAGGCGTTAAGCGACTCTGGTGTAAACTTGACAACTGACAACAACAGACCGTTATAATAACGGGTAGGTTATTAAAATAAATAAGACGTATAAACGATAAGAAAACCCAAATTATTTATGTATTTTATACGGACATTTGTGAATTGACAGTTTTTTATAAGTGTCAGTCAGAAAGTTGAAGTTAGTTGCTTGTTCCAAACAACATGTTTCAATGAAAAAGAAATAAATTTTATGATATCATCATCATCAGATGATGAAGAAAAGGCTAGGCAACTGCCTAGCCTTTTCCCAATTAGTTTGGGATCGGCTTCCAGTCTAACCGAATGCAGCTGAATACCAGTATTTTACATGGAGCAACTGCCTATTTGACCTCCACAACCCAGTAACTGGGTAATACGATACCCCTTGATACGACTGGTTAACTGACTGGTGATGATAATGGAATTGATGAAACTTCATACATATGTTGAATTTATAGGTACAATGTGAAAACAATTATAAAAGTCTTGCATGTTAAAATAAATAAAAATTAAAAAGAACATTTTAAATGAGCCACATATATTTGAGTATGGCAATTGAAAGCTTGTCATGCTCACTATGTCTCGCTGATGGTGGCGCGTGTGTTGGATCATTTGGTTCCCTCCATGATGGTTGAGCTAGGTGACGCTGATCCATGCGTCATGCTCGTAAACGAGTGCTGTCAGTTGGGAGTGGTCATCTCTTAACTGAACTTACTACGGTTTTATATTCATCATCATTGTGATCACATGTAGAATCAACAAGAACAATGTAACCAGCATTTTGAAAAAACCTAATTTAAAAGAGTGCCGTGGAGTTTCTTGCTCGTTCTTCTCCATAGAGGCCTACCTCCGTTTTGGAACGAGCAACTAGCTTCAAGTTTCGGACTAACTGACCAACTCTTTAACAATTCAAAAGTGCCTGTAAATGGTCTAATTGAAATAAATGTTTTGACTTTCACATTGAATGAATTTTAAATAACCGAGACAGTTAAAGAGATGACCAGTCTTGCCAGATGGCGAGGAACTGTACATTACCTGGTAGTGTACTCGTCGGTGTGTGCCAGCAGCTGCTTGCGCGGCGTGTTGGGGTTCTGTTGCAGCTGCCTGCTCACGAACTGTTCCAGCGACTCCAACACTTGTACCACTTGTGATGGCAGCTTCACTTCCGTTTTAGTTTCGACATCCCTGTGGAGGCGAACTTCATGAATGGCGAGACAACTACATTATGATATTTTTTTGTTTCATAATACCATCTTTTTTTCCAACATGAGAAAGAGACAAAGCTACTATTGATAACACCAGCCCATTTTATTAACATAACTCATTAACATTGCCATACTACGGGTCCAGAACATTATGAAGGTAGAGATAAACTACGATAACTTGACGCGCCCTTCCACAATGCAAACGTTTGAAAGTATTTACACGACTCACAACGCATGTGTGCGTACTGAGACGGCTCTTGAAACAAAAACAAATCAACGTGTCATTGTTGCTTGACTAGCGGCATCATTTATTACTCATTATTATTGAAATATAATTATTATTGCCTGCCTCGTTGGTCTAGTGGTCGTAAAGCGCGACTGCTGAGCACGATTCCTAGGTCGGGCAAAGTGTTATTGGGTTTTTCCACCAGGAAGTTCTCAGTAGCAGCCTTGGAGTCTGAATTTGTGCCCGGTTGATGGCAATAGGCTCGCCCCCTATTACATGGGACTAAAAACATAACTGGCGAAATGTGGGTGTATTAATGGGTACACCTCTGCCTAACCCTTCGGGGATTACAGGCGTGATGTTATGTATTATTGAAATAGTATAATGGAGGGGAGCGCCATGTTATAGTAGTTTATCTCTATATTGTTTCGGTAATTATTGACTTCGATATAAGTTTTGCCAACAATATGGTTGGACACCATGAATCTATTGACATAAGTACTTTTTAGGAGCTGTCGATTTCCCAGTAGATTTTGTAAAGCAATAGAAAACAGTGATCTTACTAACTATTGAAAGCAACTTCAAGACACAGAGAAAAAAAAAGTGTTTTCTTAGGTTATATCTTAGAATTATGGATTAATGGTGTCTAATAATACCCACATACATAACAGCACGCCTATAATCCCCTAAAGGTTAGGCAGAGGTGTATCCATTAGTACACCCACATTTCGCCAGCTATGTTTAAGTCCCATGTAATAGGGGGCGAGCCTATTACCTAATAATAACCCAATAATACCCAATTACTTTGAAAATCAATATTTAGTTTAGTGTTTGAGAGTCATTTTAGTGTCATTTAGTTCAATGTTAGAAATATATTATGAGACGGAAGGAGCGTGGCAACGGCAAGCTATTTGCGGCTGGCCTTCAACAGAAATGTTAGAAAGCGCAACGTCATACAATGAAAAACTCTTTTAACATACACATACATACATAAAGTCACGCCTTTTTCCCATGGAGGTAGTTAGAAACTACAGAACGCCACCTGCTACGATCCTAACATACTTCTTTCGCCTCATCTGCGTACATACATCTCGTCGTAATAATTGAATAATGAATATTTACCTGGAGCTGTCGGAAGTAATGGCGTTTTCAGAGCTGGGCGCTGGTTTGGAGGTGAGCGAGTCCGACTGCGATGTGCGCGAGTCTACACTCTCGCCGTCACCGTGAGCATTATCTGATGAAGTTAATTACAATTATGAACTAATATAATTATGTTTCCCAGCAAAGCTTTTGATGATGTATTTCGAATTTAATCTAGGTATTTTCTTTGGAAAAATTATCAAAATGTATCACAATGATTTTAGTTTTTTTTTTGTTGCCTAATTGATTGTAGCGGGCATGTATAGAACAGCGATTAAGATTCATAGCCATAAAAATGATTATTTTTAATCTGGAGAATAGAAAAAATAATATGGTGGTGAAACTATGCTAACCCACACGAAATCTTTCACAAAAAGCTCTGCTGCTTCTAAAAACTGAGTGTATTATAGCCGACAAAACATTTTGAACAGTAATAGCGACTGCGCAGGTCCCCCTTTCGACTTTTTGGTATCTTAAATGACATGCGCAAGCTCAATATGTTTGCCGGCTGTAATAATACTTTGATCTATACAAATACTATAAAGAGGTAAACTTTGTGAGGTTGTAGAGGGTTATCTATGGATCTACTGAACCGATTTCGAAAATTCTTTCTAAAATTGGAAGCTACGTTATCACTGAGTGCTAAAGGCTATATTTATTCTAAAAAAAATTAGGAATCTGTAAGAAAAATCATGCGAACGAAGTAGCGGGGAGAGTGCTAGTAATCTATAGGTATAGATAGTTGGACATACCATCAGAAGTTTGTTTCCCAGACGTAGCCGCCGATGAGTCACCGCGCCGGACCTTCTTAGCTGTCTTCTTATCAATCTTTTTGTTTTTCTAAAATAAGAAAATTAGTTTTAAATTATCTTATCTGTGGACATTTTATATCAAATTTAAAATAAGTAAATAACTTTAGTTGAGGAATCCTAACTTGCTTATCAGTCATGTTATCAATATTTTAGTGGATAGATTACAAAATGTTTTAAATTATGGGTGTTGCAAAAGATAATATAATCAAAGAATCAATCGTTTATCCAGATTTAGTGTGATGATCTCGGAAAAGCCTGATCTGTCAATGTTTTTATTTCAATTAATCCATTGACAGGCACTTTTGAATTAACAAGGAGTTGGTCAGTTAGTCAAAAAGTTGAAGCAATATGTAGGTTGGTCATAGAGAGAGAAAAAGCAAGACACTTCACAGACACTATTTTCCATAAAGTTTTGGGTACATTGTTCTTGATGCTTCTATAAGATAAGAATGTATGGTATAAGGCCTTTGCTCTGCATTGGGAGAATAGTAGGCCATTATTATAATTATCAAATAATCACAAACAAGACAATTAAACTATGTCTCGTAATAAGGATATTATTTGAATATATGAATTCTGATACTATCTTTCTATGATTCTGATATTGACTGCCTCGTTGGTCTAGTGGTCGCAAGCGCGACTGCTGTGCATGAGGTCTTGGGTTCGATTCCCAGGTCGGGCAAAGTGTTATTGGGTTTTTCCATCGGGAATTTCTCAGTAGCAGCCTCGGAGTCTGGATTTGTGCCCGGTTGATGGCAATAGGCTCGCCCCCTATTACATGGGACTAAAAACATAGCTGGCGAAATGTGGGTGTACACCTCTGCCTAACCCTTCGGGGACTACAGGCGTGATTTTATGTCATGATGTTATGTTATATGAAATCTCTACAAAAGACTCTCTTCTCTTCTCTTTATACTCTGAAATTATTTAAAAAAATATTTTCTATAAAAATCAAACATTAAAAAAATGTAGCCCACCAGCATCGGGAACAGGGTCCAAGCTACCGGTGGTCAGGGCATCTGAGAAAATCTTACAATACGCGCTATGTCTAGGAGTACCACTTTCTGAATCAAGCCCTTGATCCAACCGCCTAACGAGAACCTCCTTAGATGTTGGTCGAGGACTCGAGGCTCTTGGCTGTTACGACTATTGGCACAATGACTGCTGTAGTCATATTCCACATGTCGACCACCTCGAGAGCCAAGTCAAGATCTTTCTTCTTTCATGTGGGCAGTAAGGTCTTACGACCAAACCCTAGTGTCAGAGTATCTAAACCGCCTCAAGGGCCTCCGACATGGTTTGGGACAATAAAGTTTATTATAACGTTTACCTTCTTCCGGTGTTCAGTCTTGTGCAGGTCGACGTCGCCGTTCGCGATCGCCTTGGGCTCTTTGTCGTCTTGGCTCGAGTCTGATGAAGTTCCGTCCGTAGAATCATCTTCGCTACTCTCGCTCGATGATATACGGGACCGCTGTAAAAGTGGACGAATTTAAATAGTTTGAAGAATGGTATAACCTAATATATCAAAGTTGTTGTATGGGTCCTATGAGGAATGGGGGAAAAATTTAGTATGGACTTCCTCACTCACTTACTATTTATCAATGCCATGATTGCAGAACATACCCAGGGTTCAAGAGGTTTCGGACTTGGAAGTTTGTATGAGATATCGTGCGCCATATAGGTACGACGGTCTTTAACACAACGCTACGTATTGCATTTGCTAAGCTAATGATTCGTAGAAGTCTATCTACTATATTAATAAAACTTGAAAATCTGTCGCCAGTCTGGCGCAACACGGCACAATAGCATGTGCAGTTTTGCCCTCACCAAAAATCGTTTAACGTACAGTCAGCAAAAAAGATAGGTATGCAAGGTGGTCAAATCATAGTTGAAGTTTTCTTAGAAAGCGATAGATGTTTTTAAATGTAATTTAATTTAAAAAGTAGGTAATAAACAGTTAATTAATTAAGTAAGTTTCGATCGAAATTTTTTATTGACTATTATATTTTCTTGTAGTTGCAACTAGTACTAGCAAGGCAAAGTTGCGTCGATTTATGTTTTCATGCCTCATTTTTGCTCAAGACTCACCTTATTCCTCCGACTGCCGCCCGGCTCCGCATCAGATATCGCCGACTGGTTATCAGCGACAGTCTTGAACTCCAACGAGCCACAGTTGATGTAGAAGCCGCCATGCAAAGTGTCGCATTCTGGCGGTATCATCTCATCATACTACAATAACGACGTAAGGTTATTTAGAGGTTAATTTTAAATATAGAATAGAAAAACTATTATTTCGTTTCCCACATGATGAAAAAAAGTGGCCAGTACCTAAATAGAATACATTTGAATACACGTTAATATAAAAAATATTATACAGAGAAATGTTTCTCTTAGATTACTATCTATAGAGTATTTATTCAACCAAAATATTTACAAATGCAAGTGTCTGTCTGTCTGTAACTCTTTCACGACTAAACCACAGAACCAATTTTAATGAAATTTGGTACGGGGGTACGTTTGAACCCCAGGAAAGAAGGAATAGATAGAACGGCTGACCTCTGCCTAACCCTTCGGGGATCACAGGCGTATTCATATTTGCAATAAGAATTATACGTACAACAGTTTTCAATCAAAAACAGTAGCGTTTAACTTTCTAGAGTACATGTTCTTTGTGGCTCCACTAGAAAGTAAGCTCTGCAGCAGAGCCACAAACAATGTCTATTTTGTTTTTACCTAATGCACGTACATCGTTAGCGATATTCATACATGATGTACGTGCGACGTACATCGAGCTCGTGGCTAAGTAGTTACGGCCGCACGGGTCGATCCATCAGGTCAAGCTATGCTTGCTAGCTACGCTTGGTGTCCGTCTTTACACACCAAGCTCCTCCGTGCATCGGAAAGTATGATAAGCCGTTGATCTTGGCTGTTATGCGTGGATCGTCGACTGTCGTTATGGGTTTCCAGAAGCCCGTAAGTCTGGCAACCATTCTTACCAAGGGATATCGTATTATCCAGTTACTGGGCTGTGGAGGTCTGATAGGCAGTCGCTCTATGTAAAATACTGGTATTCAGCTGCATCCGGTTAGACTGGAAGCCAACCCCAACATAGTCGGGAAAAGGCTAGGCAGATCGATGTACGTGGACCTACTTACGCAAAACGGAGTCAACCCACACACTTGAGGTTCAAACTTACCCCTGACCAAATTTTATCAAAATCGATTCAGTGGTTTAGTCGCGAAGGCGTAACAGACTGACAGACAGTCCGTCTTCGTAGTGTTGGACCCAGACAGTTATTTTCAAATGGTGTCATTATTAACCATGCTATTCTAAGCCGTCCATTCTTCTGGAAAGCTTTCGATTGTATTCCGGCGACGGTCCCTATTCTAAAATACAGTGTGACCTATATAATCCAGATTTGGCTTTTCACATAATTGCCTTTGCTTTAAATACTCTTTGTGAATGGGAAGTGATAGAAGTCGTTTTAGAGACTGGTATTTTTAAGCCCAAAAACGTATTTTTTTTTAAATGTAAAATGTAGTAATATTAATTATCTTTCTGGCCAGTACTCTCAATTTTTTGGTACGATATGGATATTTGAGATGTTAATCGTTTTTTTAAAGGTTATTTCGATTTTAAATTAGGAATTTCTCAGTAGCTAGCCGGAATTAGGAATTTGGCGGTGTGACACCGCCGTGAATCGGAAAACAAGTTAAACGGTTGGTCCTGATGTCATTCCAGTCGTCTCGGATTAGGGTCCCATCGGACTATGAGAGTGAGGTAAGAGTAAAATATCTCCTGCGTCGTTGACTAGTCTCGGCTGAGATTGACCGCTATGACTAAAATTCGGTTAGGGGGACTATCACGCATTCTGCCAAAGTGGGAACGAAAGTAATAAAAAAATATATGAGCCGTTGTTAAAGTCATATTATAAAGTGGTTTCGTTTTTCCCTTTCAAGTACGGAACCCTAAATTTTACTAACCCCATGTGTGTTGTCGATGAAGGAGTCATTTTCATCGTACCCGGCGCCAATGTCTGCAAAATCATCGTGTTTCGATCTGCCCTTACGACCGTATGTGCTTTTGCCACCCTGAAACAAAATGGATGAAGAAAAAGAAATAAGATATATGAGATTATCTAGTGGTCGCTAAGTGCGACTGCTGAGGGCTGCTGCTTGGGTTCGATTCCCAGGTCGGGCGAAATTTTATTGGGTTTTCCCATCGGGAATTTTTCAGTCTTGGAGTATGGACCGGGCACAACCCGGTTGATGGCAATAGGCTCGCCCCCTATTACATGGGACTTAAACATAACTGTCGAAATGTGGGTGTATTGATGGGTACACCTCTGCCTCACTCTTCGGGGATTGCAGGCGTGATGTTGTGTTAATAAATGGATTGGCTCGATTCTAGTCCAACAAATTACAAGGAAAACGAAACAAGTAGGTGATTACTGAAATGGTTAGGTATGCATTTTGCTGAGGATAATGGCTGTCAAAAACTTCACTGATTAAAAATAATTCTAATTTCTTTGTCGGGAAAAATACGTTCAACGTCACTAGTAAATATGACTCATCAGTCACAATAATCGCTGTTTTTCATTAGCACTAGGCGACGCCTAAGTGTAATGCTGAAATATTATTGCACTGTTGGATTTTCAACTCTCGGCGCAGAGCTGAGTGTCGAAAATCTAAAAGTGCGCATTTAGATGTTGCCTAGTGTCAGCGAAAACGAGGAAATGTTATTTATTGGCAAGAAATGGTCGGTGGTTGGTGATAGTCGGGCAAAGTGTTATTGGGTTTTTCCATCAGGAATTTCTCAGTAGCATTTTATATAAAAACATCAATGTGACTTTAAAAGTTTGTGATCACAAAAGCCATAATAATTACGACGGTAATTAAAATACATAATACCCAAATATACTAACATTACAAATATCGCACTAATATTATAAAGAGGAAAAATTTGTATTTTTGTTCGTTTGTTTGTAATGGATAAACTCAAAAACTACTGGACCAATATTAATAATTCTTTCACCGTTTGAAAGCTACATTATCTGCGAGTAACATAGGCTATATTTTATTTTATTTTTGTGCGGACGAAGTCGCGGGCCAAAGCTAGTACTCAATAGATTTATTGCTTTCTTGAATAACGTAACTATGTACATAACACTGTCGTTATTTTAATGTTAGCGTTGTTTATAAAATTGCAGTCATTTCAACAATAAATACCATTGTTTTTCTTACACATAAATGAAGGAAGCATCTTTTTATAAAACGTGTATATAAAAAAAAAATAACAACCCGAAGACAGAAAGAATCAAAAAACAGAAGGAATTTCAGGGCAAAACGATACGACACCAATTTTTTCAGTGGAACATCTTCCAGTATTCTTACACCTGGTACAGGTCAACCAAAACATGTCACAATCTTGAAATTCCCCCACTAGGAGACCACAACCTATCGACTGCGGGGAAAACACGTTGTGTTTTTACATACGCGCATGCGGCGCACATACAACCGTATGTGTTTTTCTACGGCGAACACACGAACTGTGTAGCCAGCCGCACTGCGTTATTGGCGTAGCGAATATTCACCCGCAGTCAACTGGCTAAGCATCAATTAATTATAACAAACAAAACTTACGTATTTCTGTTCAAACTGCCTGGCAACGCGCAGCACGTCATCATTATTCTCTGAGAAGGGGTCCAGCCCTGCCGTCTTGCCATTCTCTCTCTCTACTCTCTTCTTTCTCTGAAACATAAATGTTAATTGTTATGGAGTAACTAGAGAGCCAATAACAACACTATACTGCCATAATATAGTTGTATTGTACGTAAATACAATTGTAAAGACACCTCAATATTGCATTAGGTATAGTAAAAAAATCTATAAGTAAGTACCTACTAATATTATAAACCTGAAGAGTTTTTTGTTATAACGCACCAAACTCCAAAACTACTGTTTCGATTTTAAATCTTTTGCTAATAAGATGCTGTGTTATCCGTAAGACCTTTTAAGTATTATAAAAAGGCTATATTTAACTATCATTCAAACATTAAATCGGTAAGTCACTTTTGAATCTTCCTTTTAAATAGCTTTTATGTCATTTCACACATATATTATCTCTCATTCACACTTAAACTCTCTTTCACACAGTCATGCATCAGCAAATTTCAATTTCTACAACAATGTAAGTCTAAAACCGCCTTCAAATCATTTATTCGTTTTTAACATAGAAAAGAAAGTGACATTGCAAACTCCCAATATCTCATACAAAAGTGTGGTAACAGTAATGAATGAATAAAAAATTACATTAATTATCAACAGCTAATCAGAAAAATTAATTAGCCTCTAACAAAGTAACGCCAGTATTACCTAGAACTCATAGATCATTTATGAACAAAGTACCTGCATAATAATACAGTTACAACTTAGTAGGTCAAGAACCCAGTCATTTGTGATGACTACCAACACATACTGTATAATATACACACAGAACTATATGTGCAGTGTATATCAGGGCTGCCATTACCTAAATTACCAACGCTGGACAAATACTTCAAAAACCCTGGACATTTAGGTGAAATTGAGATTTTTTCCCAGACCTACGAAAAAAATATTTTTTTAAATATTTGTATTAATATTAAAGTTTATTTTATTAACTAAGATTTGTATTGATTTATCGCCTAGCTTTCATTTAATCGGGATTCCCTTGACGCTAAAAGTGGGTTTAACCCGGGCACTTTTAGACAACCCCTCCCGGGCGCTCTCTAAACTAGGACAAATTCGGGGAAACCTGGACGGATTGCAGCCCTAAGTTTATATAACGTGGGAATCACACATTATCATAGATTCATAGGTGTATTTGAATACTTATCATTATCATTCTTCGTAAGAACATGATTATAAATCAATTGAAACAAGTGTGATTGACTGCCTTGTTGGTCTATTAGTCGCAAAGCACGACTGTCTTGGGTTCATATCCCAGGTTATGCAAAGTGGTATTGGGTTTTTCCATCAGAAATTTCTCAGTAGCAACCTCAAAGTCTAGATTTGTGCCCAGTTGAAGGCAATAGGCTCGCCCCTTTTACATGGGACTTCATGGCTGGTGAAGTGTGGGTGTACTAATGGGTACACCTCTGCCTAACCCTCCGTGGATTAAAGGCGTGATGTTGTGTGTGGAAGATGTGTTAAAAGTTTTGTTATGACTATGACTATTAAGTGATATGTAATTGTACCTTCTAAATGTGCTTGTGTAGTGGTCAAAAGATAAAACATGCAGATAGATAATTGTTTTGTCTATGTTATGTTTATGCACAAGTTATTCTACAGACTATGACTACAGACTATGCGACTTCGTCGGTTATCGCAGATTTGAACGAAGTCGCGGAGTCCTTTCTTGGGGTCCGAATCCGATATTTCATCAATATCGGTTTAGTAGTAAAACCATAAAAACGTCGTACACCAACATACAAATAAATATTAGATATGTTTTTTTTTTTGGTGGTAAAAATCATCAAATGACTCCTTCCGCCCTGGGTGGGCCAGAAGGGACTGTCAGACTTTTACTGACTAAAAAACCACCCTATTCTTTCTGTACCCCTTTGCGTTCGAGGGCCACGGTATCCTGTTATGACGTCCCGCAACCCCGGCAACCCATATATTAGTTATGATATGAGTATAGATTAGTCCAAAATTGTTAATTAAATAAATTATGTTGTTTTCCGGTAGCTTGGACCCTGTTGCTAGTGCCGGTGGGCTATTTTTATATTTTAATTTATATAAAAACAAATAGGTACCTGAATGCAAATACCTAATCTATTTAATTAAAATATAAAAGCCAATAGGGTTAATTAAACTTTCATGATTCATCGTTTAAAAAAAAAGTTATATAAATATAATACCTATAAGTAGGTATTTAACTAGAATCAATCAAATACTGATAACAAATTCACACCTAAGTTTTCGAAGTATATAAGCACTTACATAAATAAATACCTACTGATAACAACACATATTTCTGTATTATACTTAGTACCTAAACATTTTATATAAAAAACCCCATAACCCTCATTAAAATCAATTTGCATATAAAAACATGAATTCTATAGAAAATTGTATGGAAAAATGATGTAGATTTTTTGCAAGTATTTAAAACAATAGAAGTCACATGTTTGTCAACCAATAAGAATGGTTCTGACAGGCATAACTGTGCTCTGATTGGTTTAAATTTGCATAAGATTACACCTTGGTCTATTTTCAAGAGTATTGAAAGTTATATTAAAGATTATTGTTATCTTGACATGTGTAAATGAATTGATTATTTAAATGATAATATTATTACACATTTTTTATTTAGGTACCTTTATTAGAATACACTTTGGACCAATGTTGGACGGCCAATAATTGGAAAACAAGATGGTCCAACATTGCACCAATTAGATAGGTGAAGTGGACCATGGATACATGGAATAGGTGATGTAGAGACTGGTTGGTTTAGCCATATCAAACATTTTGTTACAAATATTACATATGAAACATTTTGTTACAAATATTATTGTGATACTAGCTTCTGCTTGTGACTTTGTTCACATAAATGAACCATTATTGCAAGCCATTATTGGCGATCTGAATTTGTTTCTTCATAAAAAAATTTGACCCTTGTTTAATTCCCTAAGGGAGTGAATTTTGGAAAATCCTTTCTTAACGCATACTTATGTCATAATAACTTCCAAATTTCTGAACAATCCATAATGGCTGCCTTTTATGTAATATAGATTAACTATTTTAATTAAGAAAGACTGACAGTCGTCACAAGAGCATACAAGACGCATTTCAGATTATACAAATATGTATAATATAAGCTACCATTCATATACCTACGGGAATCATTTTGTAAAAAGTGCTTCAATACTCTTAGGAGTTAGGTTAGCTATTGGCTCGATCTATTAACATCAAGATTAGAAAGAGAAAGTGCTTAGGTAGGCACATAGGCAATTTGGTATTAAAATACGCTATTCAAACAGTTTTTATGCAAGCCATTACACTTACTTTTACAATCCATACTACCTAATATTATAAATGCGAAAGTGTGTCTGTCTGTCTGTCTGTTACCTCTTCACACTGCTGAACCAATTTTGATGAAATTTGGCTTGGAGATAGTTTAAGACCCGGGGAAGGACATAGAATAGATAGAATAGTTTTTATCCCGGAAATCACCCCCAAAGGCGGTGAATAAGGGGGTGGAAGTTTGTATGCAAGTACGATATAAACAAGTTCCATGTGGACATAGTCGCAGGCAAAAGCTAGTAAAGTAATACATGTACCATCTGCTTAAACATTGCAATTTCAACTTTGGATCTTTACTAACAAGGATCTTTTTACTGTATTTTGAGAATGCATTTTTAAGAAAGGACTTTACAGTAATTAAAACTGTCTTGTTCATGATATTGGCACTTCCGGAATTAAAGAGGATAGGTTTTCTGATGACTTATAAGATTCCTCCTATCCTTTTTAGGTAGGTACGTACTTGGAATTATATTACCTATTATTTATAAGTTTTGTGTTTAAGTTTAATTATCATAAAATAATGTTGTTTTTAATAAATAAAAAAAATAATGAGTCTAAAAAAACTTAATTAATAACTTAAATAACTAATAACCATGATAATGACACAAGTAAATCTACAAACACAATCAAAAAAGGTAAAATTTAATAATAATACAAAAAAAACCTTGAAATACCTTAGACATGTAAATATTCATCATCTAAATACCTACTTGATGTAATGATAGCGTTTTGTTACGTGAATCATTGATTACGTCACCAACATGCATATTAGGCAGGTCAGACATCACCAGATAGATAAGAATGTCTCTCACTGAACTATTCTAAAAATGCTAACTATTCTTAGATACTAAAATCTTTACCACCTTTGGTTTACTAGTAGAGAATGCCTATGGATATTAAGACCGCCTTTGTACTTCTTTTTATACCATAAAGTAAAGAAAAACATGCCTAATTTTCGAGTATGGACTCAAAAAATGGTTACCCTATAATATCTATCGAAATTAACCATCAACTCCTTTTATAAACACAGAATAAATAGCTAGGTAAAGTTAATAAGCATTTTAATGATGTACTTTCGAAACCAACAACAATTACTGCTCATTCCGTATTTATTTACAAAACGTAATATCAACCATCTGTCAATAATTTATAGTTTTTCAATTATAGACATTACTGCATTGACTTAACGGCGATAAAAGCGCGCCATAATTGACATTAAGCGCGCGCAACAAATTGCACGCGCGCAGTGAAAAAAAAAATACCCAGCACCCACAAAGTCTTTATCAAACCTGTTACAATAAAGATACAGTCTTACCGTCATCTAAAAATAACAATAGGTACCTACCGCAGCGCATAAAAAAAACCTGAAACTATATCACCGTACAAGTACCTACGACGCCCCACACGCAAAAAAATAAACAACACAAATAAAAAAAACATACTAAAACTATTCAAAAACTGCAATGCAATACATTCAAATCCAAATATATCGTTTACACACACACACTCACACGCGCAGAAGTATATAATAAGCCCGCAATACATAACCTATGCACGTTAGATACTCTAAAAACTGTTATCGATCGAGAATAGAGGCAAAGGAAAATAAAAAAAGCTCACAAAGAAGCAAAGGTCGTGATATAATCTGCCAACGGGTGCATTTTGCAAGCGAAACCAACTTGGCAACATTGCAGATCAAGTTTGCAAACAAATACATAACCAAACATTCTATAGTACGTATTCAATACATAATAAATAACCCTAGATTTGTTAAAATAAATCTCATACTCCTAATAATGGGTTAGAACAGTACAACGATACGCAACGTACTATAGCTGTTCCCTACACGCATCCTCTATCTCCTATTATGATAAACATACCTATCTATAACCAGCTTATGTACACTCAAACTGCAAACATATGTTGATACTTTCATTTCCAATATAATTTAATTAAAATATAATATGTAACCTAAAATTTGTACCTTGCTTTTACCGGATACCGTACACAATTGGTAGGTTATCCTAGGTCATTGAAATCAAGACTTTCGCGTGCTATAATGATATTGTACGCAATGCATTATCGTCAGCACTCATTATTCAAGTTATTTATATGGCATAACAATGTAAAAAATATTCATATTGGAGCAAAAACAACTTTAATCATAACGTGTTAGCGATCAAAACATTGCTCCCGTTAAATGATGTTCTAAGCCGACAACGAACTTCTATGATTGTTGCAAACATGGCGACCGCTATCTGAGCTTCTCGAGCAGCCCGTGGACGCAAATTCATGTCACAAACCTAATACAAAACCGTGTAACGTAAGCAAAAAATATCCTAAAACGAATTCAACTGGACCTCAATGAAACCGGCCGTTGCCGATGCCCTGTCAATCTTTAGGCTTCGATTTTTTTTTAGCAGATGCCCTGCACTACAAAGAGCTGGAAAACCAGTATGGTTGCGTAAATTGCTATGATTTTCTGTTATAACTTACCTCTTCTGCAATGACTAGTTCCTTGTAATTCAGCTCCGGATATTTACTTTCGTTGCTTTCATCCAAATTTATAGTTAATCTCACTGTTTTGTTCACATTATTCTTTGCACTTTTTGGAGCACCCACTGTTATAAGAGTAGCACGTTTAGGGTCCGACATTTTCCACCAAATTCGAGTATAAAATGATTTTTTTCAAAGCATGACACGACCTGCATTTTCAAACTGTGTAGCACATTGCCACCATGTTGGTATTCATTGTTTGGGTTGTGAGCGCCCCGGATGGAATGTGAACTAAATCCACTGTTGACAACATTTTCCGATAGATGACAGGTAAAACTTTGTTACTGAGTGTACAGATGTCGCTACTTGGACAAGAATAATTTCAAATAATGATACAAATTACCTTCAAAAATATGTTATAATTTCAGAAAATTCTTGTTTTTGTGCAATACTTTCAATAATGCCTACAAATAAAGTGTCCCACATGAAGAAATTGTGTGTTTTGTAATCAATTTATAATCGTAACTTCCAGCAGCTGTTTTTAGATAGTGCTTGTAAATTGTTTGTTTCAAGTGCGATAGATGGCACTTGTACATATTACGAAACATTGGACATCACTGCTTTACCGACTTCCACAGATAAAAAGGATGGAAAAACGTGGATGCCAATAAATAATTAAAAAATAAATTAAATGTTTCAGTTTTCAGTTTTATTTGAAAAAGTTAAAAACAGTCAAAATAATTTTGTTTCAACCATAAACCGTTAATTTTATAATCTTCCGTTTTGCTTACAACGCCATCTGTAAACAGATATTGCCAACAATTTTACAACAAACAAAGGAAAGAAAATAGAAAATGCAATAATTGCATTTTAATAAAAAAAAAATACTAGCACCATTAAATGGTGCTAGTATTTTTTAAGATGATAGCTGATTGCTGAACGGGACGTAAGCTTAAGCTTAAGTTTATATACCCTAAAATAGACAACCGTTACTGACTAATCTATTAACACACAGCTCAAAGCACTGAACGGATTGAATAAAATATTGATTCCGTTTCATCTAGGTACTTAGGTATTAAAAAATGAAAAGGATTCACCTTTTACAAGAAATAATATAAATTTATATTATTTAGCTATAGTATGAAATTGCTTCTGAAAGAAAAGCCAATAAGCCAACGCATCCATTCCACCATTTACGCGGACGAAATCGCGGACAAAAGCTAGTATTATATATGCGAAAGTAACTCTGTCTGTCTGTTATGCTTTCACGGCTAAACCACTGGACCGATTTTTATGAAAATTAGTACAGCGTAAGTTGGAACCCCAAGGATGGATATAGGCTAGGTACTTTTTATTCAGACTCCGTCTACGTTCGCGATATAATGTGGACGAAGTCGCGAGCGAAAGCTAGTTCTAAATACGAAGGTGGAAACCTTAACACCCCCCCCCCAGAGTACTTAAATTCCAACTGAACATTACGTTCTCAGTTTTCACCCAATTACGGGACTCAATTCAAATTGAAACGAAGTGAGGTTATTAAAAAAATGAAGCAATCAGCAAAAACTGGGGTGGTGGTCTTTAAGACGGGTATTTTCGGAAAACGCTGATGACTTGGACATTATGAGACCGAGATTCCTATTAAGATACGAAACATTAGTCTCACTTTAGACCCGTTTGAACGAGGCTAGTGCTTGCCCAATAAAAAATACTCTGAGCAAGTTGTGATTCCCAATTCAAATCTGTATGGTAGGCAGGTGTTCGTCTGAATACGTTATATGGTTTATTTTTGGACAGCTGTTTAGTTTGTGATAAAAGACATAAAAGCTCAGCTCACATTTAAAGTTAACCCTTCGATATCCCTAGTCGCTTTTGTATAAAAGGGTGCTGTGAAACTGGTTTCATTAATTATAAATCAGAGTTGAAGAGTAACCAAACATCTAAACTAAAACTCGCTCAAAGTTAAAGCAATTTGAGTTCAAACTTATGACTTATCTATCGTCCAGGAACTAATTTAATTCTACACTAATTCCTTTATCTCGCCACGCCATTCCCCTTCACTCTACTCGCCTAACCACTAGCCCGTTCAAACGGATCACAAAGTAGATATTATTTCACGAATCCCGAGATATATGACCGCACTGCGAGGATATTATTCATTAGGGAAAATGAAATTTTGACCTCTAGCGCCATGACGGTTTTAATGCCAAGCCGTCCCAATTTCCAAAAACCACTTTTAACTGCTTATTTGGTATAGAGTGACCTATTAATTCGTGATTAAATGAAATAATCCCTTTCATGTAGTCCCTTAGGGTCTATTGAACGGCTAGGGTCCGTGTATTCCAGCAGTATATTAGGTACATATCCTTATATTTTTCAGGTAAAGGTTGGCCTATTTTTGGAATATGATAATTATAGCTAAGGGTACTTAGGTAATATTAGTCTGATAAACCTAAATGGAAATTCCTCTAATTGTTTTAGCTTTTGTAGACTCTTTAAAACTTTGACCTTTCTGGCTACGTGACCTTTAGAACTAAAATAAATAATTTTGTTCTGAATATACATTGCGAATAAGATTTACTACCACGTGTATGTATTTCTATATAACAATATTTGTATAAATGTGTAAAGATATATACCTACTACTACCTATTACGTCATATTTTTTTGGGACTAGTTTATGCCTGCGTCTTTGTCCATGTGAATATCGATTACCTGCGGGGTTTTTTATCAAATAAAATTAAGTATTTATTATTAACACAACATGTTTTTGTTGTTGTTTATGTTTTATACAATTTCAGAATAAACCTCTTTAAACAGAATCGTCCTGTTGTGTATGCGTTAGGTAGTGTCGCGAATATATCACTGTGTGCCTATGCACTATGCACCCAGCGGCAAGATGGCTACTTCGAATTCTAAAAAAATAACTGTTTATTTTATTATTTATTCATGTTGAGCTTGAGAATCATTAAGTATAGTTATCTACCTTCTTGAATTTGACGAGTATGTAAAACAGTACCTTGTATGTTAGGGATTAGATAGACAGCTCTCGTATTTCAGTCAGTTCTGTACTTTTGTTTGATCTAAATACCTTGTATAAGAAGAATACCTGTGACCGTATTCTGTAAAATTTCCCTTCGATAAAAGGTGACGTGAATTGACGATGAAGTGCACTGATACCTATTCTGTAACAAACTCTTTCATTAAAAAATGGCATAAACTAGAAATGAGCTAACTGCCATGGCTTACTTAATAATATATTATTTATTTTTTAATCGTGTGATATTATCTTTACTGTATTTACATATACACGGTTACTTTTAGGTCGTCCTGGAACCGAAAACCATAAACTCGATCATCAAACTCGAAACGATTGGGACCATTTTTTTCAAAAAGTAACAATAAAAAAATATCAGCTGTTCAGTACACTTTGACGAGTTAGACGAACATAAATGTGCTGAACAGCTGATTTTTTTATTGTTACTTTTTGAAAAAAATGGTCTCAATCGTTTCGAGTTTAGAGAAGACTTAAAAGTAACAATAAAGAAAGTAAGTTAGTAAGTAAGAAGCAACAAGAAGAGGTAATGCAAGCAGGATTTTGTTAAAACTTAGGTAATTGAAACGAGTGTCCGTAGAGTGTCTTGCTTGTTCTTCTCCGTAAACTCCTTGACAATAAATTGAAAAGTGCCTGTAAATTGTCTAATTGAAATAAATGTTTCCACTTTGACATTGACTTTGACCTCACAAGCTTTTACGTCAGCGAGGAAGATTTTTCCAGAATAACCCTGCTAGGATCTAGTTCCAAGTTTTGTATTACCTACTGTCTCACGCTTATTCAATTCCCAGATCGTAACTCAACACCACAGATTATGTTCAAATAAATACCTTACATTAAAACAAAGCAAAGTGACATTCTACCGCGTCATTTCATGTTCTTCAATAATGTACTTGTGCGAATCTCGAAAACTACACAAAACACGTTTGAAATACAATATTAACGTTTGTGTAGAACTCTCGAATGATGTTGAGAATATTCCGCTTTTAAGAGACACATTTTTAGGCTGTAAGCAGGGCGAAAGAAAGATTTGTTTTATCAAAAAATGTCTTAAAACTTGAAGGGTTACATACATAAATACATAAACTCACGCCTTTTTCCTCAGGCAGAAACTACAGAACGCCACCTGCTACGATCCTTAGATACGCCTTTCGCCTCATCTACGTTCATACATCTCGTCATACAAGCACGCCGGTTACGAGTATTCCGCACCTGACCATTCTGAAGGACCTCACCAATAAGGTCAGTGTAGGATTGAAGGGTTAATTTTACAATATTCTTATACACGGGACTAGCTTCTGTTAAGTTACGTCTTTGGTTACTACTCCGCTTCCGTGAGTCGTAGCGTGATGAATTACTGCCTATAGTATTCCTCATGAATCTGGCTTTCATATACAAAAATATTTTTTCCAATCCCTCTGATAGTTCCAGAGATTAGCGTGTTTAAACACACAAAAAAACAGCTTTATTATATTGGTTTATAAGGTATGTCTGTAAGGTATATAGGTATATTATGATAAGGGCTTTGTTACCCGAAATAATGGAAGGGAATCGTTTGTCTTGAATAGGAGGGATGAAACGTATGTGTTTAGGAGAGTTATAAATATGATTGTGGATGGATGGAGAGGAAGAGGAAGACCATAGAAAAGATGGATGAGTTGTGTGAAGAATTATATGAAAGAAAAGGTAGTCATGTGATTGCATGACGGCTGACAGGACGGAGTGGAAGAGGAAAACGTGTAGCGTCGACTCCAAGTAACATGGGACAAGGGCAGGAAGATGATAAACCTAAAGTAATGAATTTTAAAAATTGTGGCTATATATAGGGGAGGCCTATGTCTAGCAGTGGACATCATTCGGCTGATATGATGATGATGAATATTATTCTTATTCCAAGATGCTATGTAGTCCCACCTTTATGTAACACTACATAGCCTATATACTATATAAACTGACACAAACGACATAACTAATGAAATAAGATAATATTTCAAAGTACACTGTCGTACATTTTAAATGGTAAGTGCGTGTTCGTGTCGAACTTGGATTAACGTGGAGACATGTTTATTTTGTTAATTAAATGATAACAGGTTTCATGGAGCGAGTTTTCATATAATAGAAACAAAGATACGTGAAAAAAAATTGTGCGTTCGGGGGAATAGAAAGAGACATAGAGAAAGAGAGGGAAGATCGCCTGGTCCGTACCCGAAGGATGCTAATGGGACCCTACTAAGCCTCCGCTGTCCGCCTGTCTGCGGGCTGTATCTCATGAACAGTAATAGCTAGAGAGTCGAAATTTTCACAGAATGTTTATTTTCAAGATAAACTTAGAAAGTACATAATACGAATTGATTAATTAAACAAGCCTCGTTGGTCTAGTGGTCGCAAGCGCAACTGCTGTGCATGAGGTCTTGGGTTCGATTCCCAGGTCGGGCAAAGTGTTGTTGGGTTTTTCCATCAGGAATTTCTCAGTAGCAGCCTCGGATTATAGGCTCGCCGCCTATTACATGGGACTAAAAACATAACTGGCGAATGTGGGTGTACTAATGGGTATACCTCTGCCTAACCCTTCGGGGATTACAGGCGTGATGTTATGTTAATTAAACAAGCCACAAGGTATTTGCCCGGTATCGACACTGCAACCTCATGCCATAGAGGCAGCGTCTTTGCCACTGTGTCATCATGACACAAGTGGAGAAGTAAGCTGGATTGATGTTCCTAACAAAGAATGCAAGTGCCTAATTGTGATGATATAAATTGGGTTGTTGACACCATTAACCGTTATATTCAAGACACAATTTCTCAACAAAAAAAATTTTTTTTTCAGCATTAATTCCATAAAATTTCAAATTACTGTAAAATTAGATTTTTTTGTGGTTTTGAAATCAATAATTATGTCAATTGAATCTATGAAATAAGTGATGTCATAGTTCGAGGTGCCGATTCCCTTGTTCACAAACTAGACTAAATTTAGAGAATTGACATCTCTTACTAACATACAGCGAAAGGAAAGGACGGTGACATTCCGTGACATTAAAGAACTAAGTTAGAGATGTCAAATTAGTTTTGCCTTGAACTTTTCCGTATTTTTAATCCACACGTTTTAAGATGTCAACTATAACTGTATGGATACGTCTGATGGTCTAAATTTGACAGATCTTATTTACATTAGTCTCTTTCTTGTTTTATTGGACAGATAAAGATGGAAATAGTCTAATTTTAGTTTAGTTGCCGATTCCCTTGGTCACACCAAGGGAATCGGCACCATTGTCATACATAATCTATGTGGAATCGACAGTCCATAAAAAGTAAGTCAGTTGATTGGTGATGTCAGATACCCAATTCTCGTTTCTTCTCTAAAAGAGAAAAGTCATTTACCCAGCAGTTTGTCAAAAAGATAAAGGCTGCCTTTAGATTCGAATCGAGAGAAATCTCACACCCAATCCCACGATTATCCATAAGAATACTTAGCATAGGTTCCATAAAAACTGAGGAATACGTAAGTAACTGGCTGAATTTAAATAAATTTCACTAGAAAGGTATACTGCGTTCGTCTGATTACAATATTTATGAGGAATACCTACGTTTAGTTGGCGCGTGACTCAAATTTCACCCCTTTCTCTCCGTCCAGGGCGCTGCTCGCAATTACTTCGGAGCTAGGAAACTGGGGAGGTGGAACACGGCATAATGATAAATTATTTAGTTTCACTTGAGAGTACCTCGTCCATGAGAGTGTATTTTTATGTAAGACGTCTTTCTTAAAACAGTCCAGTATATACTGCTTTAAGATCACTCCAGGGGTAGGTTCAGTCGCAAGACGTCATAACAGGAAACCGTGGCTACAGAAGGAACAGAGTAGTTGGGGTTGGTTCAGACGTCTGCCAGGGTTACGGAATTTGTTCGACTTGAAAAGCAAAGGCCATTAGAAGGCCCACGGATGGGTTTTACTCAGTAAGAGTCTGACACTCCCTTTCGCTCCGCGCAGAGCTGATGAAGTCATTTGATGATTTCCCACAATGAAAAACAAAGGAGTAAATACGTTGTCAAGTTTTCTTAATCGCCGAGTGTTCTATTAGCTAGATCATTATAAAAATCTCACATGTTTGTTGCTATCCTTAATGTTAAACATACAGGTCTACACTATCAACTCAAATATTGTAAAGAGGAAAGATTTTTACTTAGACGTCATTACTTGTACCGGGGTATTTAACTACTATGATTGAAACACGTATTTATCTAGTATTTTTTAAATTATTATTATACATATAATATTTTATAGCTACTTCTATGCTCGGCGTGTCAGACATCGACACACGGTTTGTCTAATCCTTCTTAATTCAAATTCCAAAAGAATTTTTGACTGAGAGTTTAGAATAAAAACCTTCCAGCCAAACCTGGCTGGAAGGTTTTTATTAAAGCAACCGCTTTGGCATGCAACTTTCACAGTAGCAACAACACATAAAGCTCAGATTCCAACATCATACGTCCGCGAAGCAATACCGCATCCAAAGCTATTTACGAAGAACAGCAGACTATATTTGCATTGGATATTTTCCAGTTCAATCTATTCGGATCGGGTAGGTGCGATTCGGTAACTTTGCTTCTATGTAGGGATATACCTATTGCTTACAATATAAGGTTGGTGTGTGAAGGGGAAAATGAAGGTTTTTGGTAAGGGAACACCAAGGGTAAGGAAATATTTCTATGTTCTTTTTTTTATTAGCCTTTATGATCAATACAAATATATAAAATTGAACTGTCTGTTTTTAATGTCAAAATAACTGTGTTTGCACTGTTATTTTGTAACGAAATGCATCATCACGATAAAACTACTGAACCAATCGTAACAAAAGACAAAAATGTAGCTTTAGATCTTTAGAAGGCTATTTTTAATCAACGATTTCGTCTTTGCCTGCGATAACCGACATTCATGCAGACGAAGACTAATAATTAGTCGCTTAGCAAAATTTGTTCTTGTTGTTTTTCACCCATAAATACTGCAAGAATATTTGTATAGTCGGCCCATTGACAACGCAGACAGAGGTTGCTACTGCAGTATCTGATAGCATCCGTGCAAGCGCCGGTCCACCGCGTTGGTACAGTGGGCAAGCACACAAACAAAATACGTGACAAAAAGAAATTGTTTGAATTTGTTATTTATGTAAAAACCATAATAAAATTATAAAGTGTAAAATGTATACCAGCTATTGATTAAATCTGATATGCTTTCAACCTGTTAAAGTTTCATTGAAACCGGTTTAGTAGTTTAGAGTCGAGGTGCCATAATGTGATATGCGCGATTGAGTTCAACTCACACTTGACCAATTACAAGTGCTCGTGACGACATTCTTTTGAGGGCGGATCCGCGCCTGCATCCGTGATCGCTCCCGCTCCATTGTGACGAGACCTCAAAAGCTGCGTAGTAAATTAAAAGTCAGTCAGTATTCCAGCAAAGTCACGAACGAAAATCATCAAATTCTATCATAATATCTCGCGTGATTCAGGAAAAGCCCATATTTTCCTGTCATAACATGACTAATCAGTATTCCGACCTAACAGTATCTTTTTTCCCTCAAAAATACCATTATTTTACCCATTACACAAACAAAGTAGAAATTACCCTTGAAATTACTTCCGTCTCAATATCGAAGCTGATTATAATTTAGCCCACGACCAAGGCTCGAGCCGATTGAATCCCAGCCATATTTTTATTAGAAGAGGCGCTGCAGAAAATCGTATGCTTATTCCGGATAGTCTCTAACACGTCCGCACAGAGTAGGTATGTGTTTATAATAAACAGAGGCTGCTTTTTGTAACGCCGTACAAATTGAAGAATAGAATATTCCTATTCTACTGGTCTATTGACACAAAAGTCTTAATAAAAAGTACTACATATAGAATTAAGCAAGTACCAAAGCGACTTTTTCAATTCATAAGTATGTACTTTCTAAGTTTATCTTAGACATCACTGACATCGGTGAAGGAAAAAAGGAAACCTGGACTTAACGTAAGTCTGAAATCACTTATCCGCTTTAAGCAAGCACGGTGATCAATGCTCGTGCCTTCTCTGTATAAGAAGAGGTCCTGCAGTAAGACAATAAAAGGCTATTATTGTTTTTAATTAAAGATAGGCTTATTGAAAGCCGTAGTACTCGTAGTAAGTAGGTAGGTTCTTACAATAATCCCTTTCAATATAAATTAGATATCAACGAATTTCAATTTCATGTTTCAATAATATAGAGCCTACCTACGGAACCTAGCTACATTTTATTAGAGGACCAGTATAAAAGAGAATTCCAAAATCTGATTGGAAAAGACTACGTGAGTAGATTCATGGGCCGATTCACTAGAACCTAGAATATATCCCGTATATATCATATTTCTTACCAATGTGACGACGAACAAAATATTGAACGATTTTGTTACGAGTATATTTTGTGAATACTTTTTCATTTTCTGTAGAAACCTTTGTTTTTCTATTTTTTTTTAAACATAGGTCTAATAAACCATGGAGCGCCTAAGCCCTAGACCAAATTAACAGAAATTATGGGAGGCCTTTGCCTAGCGATGGGATGATATAGGATGACAATACTTAATAGTAGGAACAGCCGAAGATATTAGCAGTTGACCACTTTTCAAGTTTATTATGAAAGGTGTAAGGGTTAAAGTGGTTCACTGCAATTATCTGCGATCGTACCGACTATTCGTTAATAATATAGATTTTTGGTAATCTAAAGCTTAAGTTTTTTATATGGCAGAGGTGACTGGCAACGCAGGGAGGGGTCGCTCTAGGAAGACCTACTTTGACCTTATTGTTGAAGTCTTCAGAAAGGTCAGGTGCGCAGTACTCGTAACCGGTGTGTTTGTATGACGAGATGTATGAAAGTAGATAAGGCCAAAGGAGTATGTAAGGACCATAGCAGGTAGATTTCTGTGGTTTCTGCCTACCCCCATGGCAGAAATGCGCGAGTTAATGTATGCATGTGTAAAGCTTCCACTTTTCCTACCTAAAATATTAAGTTAACTTTAAATGAACACATTCGAAATCTCTGTTTCCCTTGGCAACTCTGCGCTCGGTTACAGGTGCATATTGGTGCAAATTGAACCTACCTGACTCGGGTATACATACTGGTATCGAGTGGGATTATCGTTCTCTGCACTCAATTGCTCGGTTCAATATTTATGTGTGACTAAATTAGCATAGATATGTACTGTTTTTGGTTTACATCCATTAAATTCATTTTTCATATAAATATATCATCACGCCTATAATCCCTGAAGGGTTAAGCAGAGGTGTACCCATTAGTATACATAAAATAGGATTCATTAGTTCATATAAAATAGGATAAAATAAAGGTAAATTGGGAAGTATGTCTACTTCTTATTAGTTTAATTAATTGGTATACCTACTTTTTATGAGATGTCATAGATTTTGTATGGCAATAACAAACTGTGATCTCACTTATTTGTCAACTCAATTGACATTCTCATATCCTACATTCACTATCGCATTAATAGAAGTAATTTGTGAGGAAGGAAGGATCAATGGATGTATGTTTGTTCCTCTTTCACGCTTAAATGGCTGAACGGAATTAGCAGAAATTTTCCACACATACAGATATTGATCTAGCATAACATATATGATAACTTTTGCCCAGTTTTTTTGTTCACCTATTCGATGTCCGATTAATATCAGAAACTAACCAAAACTTTCTTCTCACTTCTTGCTTAGGCAAAGGCAGATAGTTTATGGGGTCAAGGTACAAAAACGAAGTGATATTATGACCAGCCACAAAACAAAAGATGGACAGACATAAAATATGATGCCAGATAGAAAAAGTCTAGATAGAAAAAGGTCTAAGAGTGCTTAACAGATACAAAGAAGAAGCAACTTCCACAAATCAGAGCCACCGTTATTAAGTCCACAACTACCTACCAATAATCTTGTTTTTATCTCGACCTATAAAAGTTGCGAAGAAAAATACAGAAACATAAGGATAAACACAGTTTTATCGCTCATTAGATCGCTATGCTGCGTTTACACTGGTCAAGTAAGTGGGCCAAGTCGACCGATAGAGTAGGTACCGAAAATACCGTTAATACCTACTGTGAAAATGCTCTGCTTAGAGCCTTTGTAATGCCGACTAAAGCTCGTAAATTGGCTGCCCGATCACGGTAGTACTATTACTAAGTTTTCGCAGAAATTCAGAGTATTACATGGGGATTTTCAACTCCCAAATAATGAGGCTAGTATTTTATTTGCTCAGCGCAAAAGGTGGGCAAAACCAGGAAATTAACTGACTGTGGTGATAGGTTATAAACAGGTGATTATTGTATAGACAAGTCCTCGTTATTGGGTACTCACCATTAATTAATTCTTAATTATTATGACACCATTAATTCTCTAAAAAAAACACTGCTTTTTTAGTCCATAAGATTCGATTTACAAAAAAAAAATAGATTTTAACATAGACACACATACATAAAATCACTCCTTTTTCCCATGAAGGTAAGCAGAAATCAGATAGATTTTAATTTGCTTTGAAATCAATAAATAGTTAATCAATTGAATTGGCAAAAAGTTACGTCACTGTATATTATTGCCATGCTAATTTCAAGGATAATCGCGTTTTGACAGATCATAAAAAGTATGTCAATTGATTGATACACAAAAGTTTAATGAACTCAAGAGTGTATTCTGTAGCGAAGATTGACAAACATCTTATGACTAGTACTCGTTCCCAAGACTCGACTTGTCTACTCTACCAAATCTGAACGCTCCTTGATCGCCATGTAACAATGAAAGAACGGTCATTGTTTCCGAGACATTACACCAATGCGTGGTAACTACCCAACTGTGATATAGATCGAATTATGAGCATTTATAGATTATATTTGATTAGTAAGATCAATTTGGATTTGGTGCGAGTTTCCCTATTGATTAAGAATAAGGGAAGACTGACCTTTTTATTTTGTGTAGGCGAGATGAGATGTAAATGAGTTTTCGAGATATGGTTGCGTCCTTTGATGTCTTAGGATGCTTAAAAATAGTATCATCTGGTTTTTGAAAAGGGATTGGCTGGCTATCTTCTTTCAAATTGTGGGTGTCCTTATATTCTACTAAGGAATTAGTATCATGACTGCCTCGTTGGTCTAGTGGTCGCAAAGCGTGACTGCTGAGCATGAAGTCTTGGATTCGGTGCCCAAGTCGGACAGTGTTATTGGGTTTTTCCACCAGGAATTTCGCAAAAGCAGTCTCGAAGTCTGGATTCATGCCCGGTTGATGGCAATAGGCTCGGCCCCTATAACATGTGACTTACGTGGGTGTACCAATGGGTACGCCTCTGCCTAGCCCTTCGCGGGTTACAGGCGTGATTTTGTGTGAATTAGCATAATGTTCTTATCTGATTCAATGCCATGTGATTGGCTGTTTTAGTTATTGAATAATTTCTTAAACCAAGTTGGCAGTTAATATTTATGTAGGTATGGTCCTAGCCTACTCAAATCTGCCTGGTTTTTCTTCAGAAGACCAACATAGTTCTAATAAGTAGACCGTGCTTAAAAGAGACCTTGACCTTTGCGTTTGTTTCTGTGTAAAGAGTAATTGGCTAGCAAAACACCGACATCAAATAAGTAGGTAGTTAAAAAGCAACACAATAAAAAACAGTGTTCACAATCTCAAATAAATATATAATTATCTTACAACAATTAAAGTAAAATAATGTGACATCAAACAATTTTCCCAAATGTCTCCGCTGTCAACTGGTGGGCACGCTTTGAGGAACGATCGCGATCTCCCAGTCTAAATAGAGATATATTTTTTTACTTTCATTGTCGCTGACATGGGATTGCAATTAGTTTTGAAAGTTTTTAATGTCCAAAATTGGCTTTTCTGGTAATGTCCCCAAAAGACAGGCACAGCCACGTTAAATGGCAATGTTATCTAAAAAAAAAACTAACTTGTGAAAGGGTTATTTTTGATCTGTATGCAGAATCAACTGTAATATATCATTCTTAGGTATAGGTAACTTGTGGTAGGCAATCATTTTTTGCTCTGTACAAATTGAAAACACACATTGAAAAACTTTTAAAATACCAAACAAGCCCAATTAAAAATTATGTGAAAACATTACCTACTAACCTCAATAGGTACTTCCCGCGTTCAACATTGTAAGAGGCTCTTGTTTTCCAGCCACCATTAATTTAGGGGGGGAACAAAAGGCAGACAGCGATTGGCAAAGTTCGGCTTTTGATCAAACTTTTCATATTAATAGTAACGCTAAAATGTAGTGTCGCTGCCCTTATGTTCTCCTGGTATTAGAGCCACTTTGTAAAAGGATTTTGGGTGTCTACGGGTTTGTTGTTGGTACGGTTATTGTTTTTGTTTGTTCCTTTATATTGGTAGAGGGTATTTATCGGATTATTGTTTTAATTATGTCAGGCCTTTATTGAGTGTAGTCCAGAGGCGTATCTAGGGTGGGGCAAGTAGGGCACCAGCCCTGAGGGCCTTTTGAAGCGGGGCGCAAAACTTGCCAATTATTAAAATTAAAAATCAAAACACATTACAATAAACCATTTCATACTCTTATAATAACTTCGTGATGTTTAAAAATCGATTATTATTTTATTAAGTGTATCTGTTTTTTTTTTATATAATTATAAAGCCTAGGCGCCATTTTCTATTGGTACGCCCGTGGTGTAGTCTAATAATGTTGTTATTTGGACACGATTACCTATTTGTGATATGCTCACTGACGGGTTTGTAATTGATTTTTCGTTTTCCTTTTCTGTTCCGTTTCTTGTTGTGATTGTTTCCGCTTTTTGTTTTTGTTTATTTGGTAAACTTTAATTGAGTTTTCAATTTTAATTCGTTGTCGAAATTCTTGTTTTCCTTTTGTTTTTCTTTTGATAATGGCCTGAGGTTACGAGTTCAATACCGGACAAGTACCAATGAGAATTTTTCAATTCATTATTCTAAAACATCATGAGGGAACCTGGTCGTGTAATTAACATAAGTCTGAAATCGCTATTCTTTCGCAAGAAAACGTTATGATCAATATTCGTGCCTTCTCTGTATGAAAAGCGGCCTTTGCCATGTAGTGGTGATTAACCAGGAGTGCGTGCAACTTCTCCATTTGAATTAGACTATCAGCTTCTCAACATCTGTACAACATAGTATCTAATAAAGACGCTTCCTGCCGTCTCTCCCTTTGTGAACTTAGATCTTTTAAACTACGCAACAGATTTTAATGCAGTTTTCATCAATAGATAGGAGTGATTTAAGACGAAGGTTTATACCTACGTATAGTATCTACATTGCACCCGTACGGAACCGTATAAAACTTTTGTATAAAAAGAAATTGTTAGTCAGTCAGTCAGATTTGAAAGTAATGTTCTAGGTTCAAAATAATAGGATTATCAACAAAACTATCACGTGTCGGTCTTGGGTTCGATTCCTAGGTCGGGCCAGGTGATATTGGGTTTTTCCATCAGGAATTTCTCAGTAGCAGCCTCGGAGTCTGGATTTGTGCCCGGTTCATGGCAATAGGCTCGCCCCCTATTACATGGGACTAAAACATAACTGGCGAAATGTGGGTGTACTAATGGGTACACTTCTGCCTAACCCTTCGGGGATTACAGGCGTGATGTTATGCTATCACGTCACGTGATAGTTGAGTATTGAAAAGTCATCTCCACAGCTACCGTTACTCAGTGATCTAAAAGCAATAACTCAGTGAATCATAGCCATTTTACTCAATGTCCCAATGTCATGTAAACAATTTCAGTAATGATCCCCGAAGTGTGGTGTACAGGTTCCGCGGTCCATTCATTGTGGCATCGGAGGCAGGTGGCAGGTCCGCAATGCGCCAAAACATTTGTTTGATATCCTCGGCCTACCTGCCCTGTCTTATATCAAATATTGTTGATCTGCGCAATACAAAGAATTCTTTAACTCCGTAACATAATGACGTCGCTTGACAAAAGAGTATCTATTCCTTTTTTAAAGTAATGACTTTAAAAAAGAGTGTTCCTTTTTCAAACGGACCAATGAGACGTCTTGATACTTAATCTTACTACTATTTTAAATGCGAAAGTTTGGATGGATGTTTGTCACTCAATCACGTCCTAATGGCTGTATGCATTCGGATGAAATTTGGCACAGAGATGAATGAAGTGAAATAACTTCAATTGCATCTGCATCAGACTAAAAAAAGGTAGGTACTATCATAACGCAAAGGCAATTTTTCATCCGAAAAAAATGTTCGGTTCCCGTGGTATAAATATCAACATTGACGCGTCATAACGAAAACGAACGAAAAAACACACACTAGCTGATACTAGCTTCTACTCGCGATTCGTCCGCACGAAGTCGCGAGTAGAAGCTAACTAGTGTCATGTATAATTTTAAAAAAAATATTTCGTTTTTTTTTAAGTAAATACGGTGCTGTGTTTAAAGTTTTTTTTAGAAAGGTACTTTACAATGATCATGTAAATTGATTGTGTAAAATAAACTTTCAGAAGTGTGCATACTGCATAGATTTCAATGTCGTTTTAGAATAGCATGTTTAAGCTTTGTACTGAAGTGATTGGAAGTTATGAGGGGAAATGTTGTCATAGCAATAGGATACAGGCTGACATTACTTTGTGTGTCAACTCCTAGGGTTACCATCGGATTTGTCCGGACGTGTCCGGCTTTTTGGCGGGGAGTTTCTGGTGTTAAGAGTGGTTTAAACTTTGGTTGTCACTGCTATATTTTTGCCTTTATTTCCCGTTTGTAAATCGACTCTCATCAAATATTTTGACAATCTTTCTTTTAACTACCAAAGTATAATATTTATGTCTGTTCGGATCAAATCTTGCAACTGAACTTTATCAACCAACCGGAATACAAGCGACAGCTTAATTTGGGAACCAGTATCATCCACTCTGCGATTGATGTACCTTTTATTTAGAAATAATAATATTGTGAATGATTTCTCTGGTACCAATAAAAAACTTTTGGTTTTTAAAGCAATTGTCCTCGAAGAACGGAAGAACTTCCTATATACGTTTACATATTATATACGTTAGTTATACATGTACAGAACAATTATACAATATACATATCTTAAGATGAATACTACAGATATACCCACACAGTTTCCAAAAACATTAAGTGAAATAACTTCAGTTGCATCTGCATCAGACTAAAAAAAGGTAGGTACTATCATTTCCACGTTTAATAGAACAAGTATAAGTACAGAGGAGCTCAAACATGTCAATAGCTCAAGCTTCAAGGGATTGTGAGCTTGTGACGTCAATAGTTTCAGATTTCAAGAGGGAAGAAAGCTTTGTTGCATGCCACGATGGCTTTTGTAGAGAGAAATTATAAGGCTTTGTTATTATCTTCTCTTTATAAATCGCAACGTTTCTAGTTTGTCTGCTCGTTAGTGCACTTAGAACTCGAGAAATACTTGTTCGATTGACGTGTTTTAAGGGTTCCTTACCCAATGCACTTTCACTTTATATATATACTAGCTTTTGCCCGCGACTTCGTCCGCGTAAATTTCGGTTATCGCGGGCACAGACGAAGTCGCGGCAAAAATTACCCATGTCCTGTAATTTCAATTATTTAGTAAAAATCATGATTCGAAACGACACGTGGCGCCATCTATGATCATAAGAACGTTATTGTGATTTCCCTCGGAAATAGTACCTTTTTTTCGGGATTAAAGGTACCCTATGTTCGTTCCTGTACATCTGGCAACGTACATGCAAAATTATAGGATGATCGGTTCAGTGGCTTAGGCGTAAAATGGTAACAAACAAACAAACAAACTTACTTTCGCATTTATAATATTAGTTAGGAAGTAAGAATAATTTACTTTTAATATTCTAGCGTAAAAATGTATTACTTAATGACTCGTATATCCTGTAAATAACTCAGTGGAATTTAAGTTTCACGGTTTATATACCACTAGCTTTTGCCCGCGACCTCGTCCGCGTAGAAGTCCAAAAATATATAAAAAAATTGAAATAACTTTCCTCGTTAATACAAAATACGTCTTTAAAACATTGTCCTTTAGACCAATTAGCCTTACAACTATCGAATCAGCTAGTACTTAAGATGTACTTAGAAATGTCAAAGTTCACTAATTTTGGTGCTCAAAGGTCAGTAATGTTATTTTAATAACGAAATAGTCTAGAACAAGATAACGTAAGAAAATAACTTTAATAATTTAGAACCTATTCATTTATGAAAACCTTTGCCAAATTTAATGTAATGTGTTTACTTGATGAATTATTAAATTAATACGATGGTTTTGCTAGATGGATATTAATTTAGAGATATATTCTAATATGAAGCCTATGGATCTTGGTATTAAGGATTAAAATGGCACGCGTTAGTTACAGACGTAACTTGTATGTTTTTGTAGGTGTTAGATCTAGATTGTTTAGGGGTGATAAATATAAGTTATATCGCTCTATTATATACAATACGTGTATATATCTTGCGTCCTTTTTTCTAATAGTAGTACTTACCAATCATAATTACCTATGATTTTAATTTCTTTTAAAATAAGAATTTAAAAAAAAATTGTGAATACGTTTTGGCTAATCCCGAAACGACTGGACAGATTTTGACGAGACTTTCACTGGCAGATAACTGATGTGATAAAAAATGGGTAACATACTTTTATTTTAGAAAATTAGTAAGGGTTCCGCCCAAAAAAAACCCGTTAAACCAATTTTCACGTGAACGAAGTCACAGGCACAAGCGAGTCGAAAATTAATGTAACTGAAAACTTACTGACTTTTTGACTGCCTCATTGGTTTAGTGGTCGCAAGCGCGACTGCTGTGCATGAGGTTTTGGGTTCAATTCCCAGGTCGGGCAAAGTGTTATTGGGTTTTTCCATCAGGAATTTCTCAGTAGCAGCCTCGAAGTCTGGATTTGTGCCCGGTTGATGGCAATAGGCTCGCCCGCTATTACATGGGACTAAAAACATAACTGGCGAAATGTGGGTGTACTAATGGGTACACCTCTGCCTAACCCTTCGGGGATTACAGGCGTGATGTTATGTATGTATGAAAACTTATAAGACACACAATCTTTCATCAAACACTATCGTCTCATCCAAATTTCGTATCTTGCAATATGCACCAACATTTCAATCTATCCTTAATATCTAGCTAATAATCTTAGCGCCACTATCTCTGCGGATATTATCCGGGCATGCAGATTTATACCCGGCTTATATCCGGAGCACATATTGCAGCTCCGGGCCTATTCAAACCGCCAGTGAAATACGTACCGGGAGGCTTTGCCTGGCTTACTTGCTGCATTTCTTGGCTAGGTGTTTTAGATGGAAGATTGGAATGAAAGAAAGAAAAGGTTTTGTGTAAGAGTTTCTTGATTAGCTTGGTCATGTTGATTGCATGTAGGGTACGATAAATTACCGAAAAGCTAAATATATAATCATTTTTTAAATATGTAATCATTATTTGTAAACTTATATAGGTACATAACATCGCGTCTGTAACTCCCGAAGTGTAAGGCAGAGATGTACATGAGTACACCCACATTTCGCCAGTTATGATTAAGTCCCATGTAATAGGGGGCGAGCCGTTTGCCATCAACCGGGCACAAATCCAGACTTCGAGGCTGCTACTGAGTAATCTATTCCTATTCTTTTTAAATATTTATGTTTTTGTAAATGATATTCTTTAACCGACTTAAAAAAAAGAAGCAGGTTCTATGTTAGACTAGGTATATTATCTTTTTTATATGTATGTTATTGAAGTACTGATTCGATTACAAAAACGGGATTAAAAGTAAAAAGTAATGAAATGAAATGAAATGAAATGTTTATTAAGTAAATTGGTTATAAATAACACTTTTACACGTCACATTTTAAACTAGATGAGTCCAGTAATAATGTAAAGTAGCCTAATGTTCCAGACTATAATTATTGTATCTTTGTGCTCAACTTCATCTAGATCCGTTCAGCCGTTCTGGCATATTGAGTAACAAACATTCATACATTTAAACTCTCGTGCACTAAGATATAAAAGGAGGGGCGGGGAAAGAGGGCACATAGGACATCAAAAGGCAAAAATGCGAAATGGATCGATTTGGGGAAACTAAACTCAGTTCATGCATTTTAGAAAACCTTTACAATTTTCCTCGTAGTGTGTAACTTGAATCGTAAATATATCCATTCCGCAATCATAACTGTGAATACGTAGATAATGCGGGCGGCATTATAAGCGTGACTCTACCGGGTATTAATGCTCACGAGGTGATTGCAAGCCATTGAAACTCTCCCGTTTTACGGCTGTGTGCCGCGTGAAATACAGCGTTGAAGCTGTTTCATTTTTAAAAATCTCTTTTTTTTATTAAAGTGTGAAGGTGTTATAAAGTGGGTGCTTTAAAGTGGGTGGTTTAAAGTGGCTGTATTTAATTTGTACTTTATTATCGTTTTTAGAGTTCTGTCCGTCCGTCCGTCTTGGGTTCCATTTCCAGGTCGGGCAAAGTGTTATTTGGATTTGACCATCAGGAATTTCTGTCAAGTCTGGATTTGTGCCCGCTTGATGTCAATAGGCTCGCCCCCTGTTACATGGGACTTAAACATAAATGGCAAAATCTGGGTGTAGGTACTAATTAGTACACCTCTGCCTAACCCCTTGGGGTCTATACTCGTGATGTTATGTTATTTTATTTTTATTTTTTTACGTTTTTTTCTTTGGTTTAGTGATCGTTAAGCGCGACTGCGGAGCATGAGGCCTTAAGTTCGATTCCCAGTTTAGACAAAGTGGTCTTTGCAGGTCTCAGCGTCACCCTTCGGTGTCGCGCCCCCCAATTTAAAAACCCCTGCCGTAGAGTAAATTAGCGTTTCGATCTGTCAAAATCAAATGCAATTTGACGTGGTTTTTGACAGATCTAAATGTCAATTAACGCTAAGTTTCGTCTCTCTAACACACATGTAACATCCTCCCATAAAATTTCATTAAACAGACTCACAATACGTTCGCACGATTCTGTATGAATTTAAATAATTAATAGAACTCCCTCAAGTCTGTAATATTAATGAAAACAGGTGAATTTTCTCGCATGGCGCCGTGTTGGTAATTACGCTTGTTTTATGTCGGCACATTAAATACCATTGTAGGGTGTTGACGGGACTCTCACAGTTTAATTTGTTAAGGTTTTTGGGTGAGCAGACTTATAGGTGTGTGGAAAATAATTATTTTTCGGTACTGAAATTGTTCTTCATACGTATCTTTATCGGGTTAAGGTATATTTTTGCGGCATTTGGAAAACAATGTATCAGGTATTTATATTATGAAAAGGTTAAGTTTGTTTGGTTATTTGTTTGTAAGAGTTAGTAAATATTAGTCTGATTAATAATAAAAATAAAATAAAAAACAACAAGAATAAAAAAAAGAGAAACTAAAATTAAATGGCATCAAAAAATTCATCCGCATCGCTGTCCACTGGAAATGTGCCCAAAAGACTGGCCGCATTGCCACGTTGAATGGCAATGCTTAACCTCTGGCCAAGGTAAAAACCAGCCCTTGGGTCACGGGAAAAATCAACCAATCATTTGGCCAACTCTTTGAAAAGGCCATGGGCACACGGACCCCACGACCCGAGTTTCCACCCCAAACGGCTCGAAAATATAGTTACCTGAAAGGGTACTATACTTATACCGTTTGCGGTTTTCTGTTTTTTAGTCTGATTACAAAAAAATATTTCACAGATAAAAAGCTACATTATCGGCAAGTGTCATAGGGTATGGATTTTAGTGACGGCGGGTAATTAAATCATGACTGAGGACTAGTCAAGTACGTAGTAGAACACTATTATTGGAGTGCCCAAATGTATGCGAAAATACAGGTGCTCTCCCTCTGCCCTGACTCCAATAGACCGACTGTCCGATGTGGCGGCAATCTGATACGACCGGAGAGAGATCAGGCACAATGAAACCACAATATGTAGTACAAATTCTACCTTCTGTTTAATTAAGTTCGATATGTATCTATAGTACTACCTCGTTGGTCTAGCAGTCGCAAAGTGCGACTGTTGAGCTTGAGGTCTTGGGTTCGATTCCCAGGTAAAACTTTATTGGGTTTTTCCATCAGGAATTTCTCAGTAACTCGGAGTCTGGATTTATGCCCAGTTGATGGCAAAAGGCTCGCCTTCTATTACATGGGACTTAAACAAACTTAACTGGTAAAATGTGGGCGTAATCAATACACCTTTGCCTAACCCTTCGGGGATTACAGGCGTGATGTTATGTATCTATAGTTTCAAAACCTTACCGTAGCCAATTGCAGGGCAGTAATTTGCAAATCAAATTGACACATAGCTGAAGTGCTTAAAGTACATAATCGCATAACAGTTGAGTTTTTATCTAAAGACATAGGTAAGAGCGTATAGTAACCCCTACTTTATAATAAAATATTAAACAAAATAAAACCTTACAACGCTTGTCATAAGAGCCTTTTAAATTGAACTTCCCATCTCATTATGAAGACTATATAAAGTCTGCTAAGCTAACGTCCTCAGGTACCTCTTATACTGTACTTGTAACATCTTTCACCTTTCATACAGTTTAATAATAAATATCTCTATTAAGGCCAGCAGATTAAACTGAAATAAATTACTATTCAGTGCAGTTAGTCGCCGAAGTTCATTAATGTTTTACAGCTGCAATGCAGGTTCAACTTTTAGCTTTATGTTAGTTCTTTTAGGTTCTAAAATACTTTGTATAATGACTCAACCTGGCTTAGAGACTTATGGTAGCATGGCTGTATAAGACCAGGTAATGCCCGCGACTTCATCCGTGAACATCGGTTACTTGCGCGGATTCCTAAATTATTCTAAAATAAAAGGTTAAAAACGGCAAATGGCTATAAAAGCGGCTTAACGGCTGGATTTCTACGGGACTTCGGTAATCGGTCCAGCCGTTTCGGATAGTACCCGGAACATACGGATTTACAGACGGACAAAAATTAAAAAAAAAGACAAACGTACGGAGACCTGCTTTAATTGGTTACCCCCTTTTTAAGGTATTTTAATGCATAAAGGTTAACCAATAATTAAAGCAAGTCAGTGCTTAATTACTATAATTTTGCTATCCTTAACTTTCAAAAAGAAACAATTAAAAAAAAATGACGATCTGAAAGTTTTATATCTTTGCGTTATTACTTTAACTGGTTACTTGGTTATTCTCAACAATGCGCGGTTAACGTACTTTACCCGTAAAGTTAATTATAATAAAGTTTAAACACAAGCATTAAACATCTATTCCTTTGAGGTTGTGTTGTTTTAATTTCAACTTTATGTTTTAGTCTAGCCGCCATTTTGGTTTAACGTTGTCTGCAAGTACTTAATTATTTATATTTATTGCTTTATCATTTTGTTTATCGTTTTCAGGGATCTGGTTTAACGATTTTATGATTTTTGTTCTACTACTAAATGCTTTAATAAATGCCCTTGATGAATATTTTAGTGGTTTTTAAGTTGTTAAATTGTTTCAAGGATATAATTACTGCAATTTTGATAATTTTATTTTTGATGTCACGCCATGTTGCTTTGTTACATTTTAATGGGTTTTGAATATTTCGTTGTTCAAATAACACAAATACGACCATTTCGAAAATGTTCTCAACTCACATTTTTTGATCTAGATATTTAATTATCCTGCCTATGTGTAGTAAGTTATTAAAATCTATTCGGTATTGTCTGAGCGGTGGGACTCGACGCTGTAGGAGAGGTGGATGCACCTGCATGCCAGCTCGTCACCATTTATTAAGTGATCCATTCTGAGTTTATTTTAATTTCATTTTAATTTAATTGTATTATTTATTTTGATTTTAATTTCTCATTTTAATGTGTAATTTGTAATTTATGTATTTTCTAATTTGTAAATTTTAGAATATTAATTGTATTTTTATTGTAATGTTATTTTATTTTAATTCTAATTGATTTCTGTATTTAGAAACTATGGGTGTTTTTTATTAATTACCGGAAATAAATGGATTTATTATTATTAAAATCGGTTTATTCATGTTGAAAAATATATTCAGGTCAACATTTTGTAAAAAAACCTCTTCACTGTATACAATTCATATTCAAGGAAGTCACTATCTTGGAAAAACATAAGGCAGAAAACTACATTTTTATTGAGCCTACAAAAAAAATTCAGTCAAGCAATACTGACTATGTTTGTTTACCTTACCTCATTGCTTTAATACCTACTACTTTTGAATTATCTAGGAGTCAGCCAGTTAACAATTTGAAGCTTGTATAAACAGTACCTTTCTTAGGACATATACCTTTTTATTACTAGCGGCCCGTCCCGGCTTCGTACGGGTGCTATTTAGATACATGAACCTACCTCTTAAATCATTGTATCTTTAAAAAAAACCGCATCAAAATCCGTTGCGTAGTTTTAAAGATATATAGGGACAGACAGCGAAAAGCGACTTTGTTTTATACCATGTAATGATTTTCATCCACAATAACCTACATTTACACGGACGAGGTAACGAGCAAAAGCTAGTTGCTTTTATATTCTTGTTCGGAAAGTCGAGAGTTCGATTCAATTATCCTGTCTGAAAAAATCTGTACGGCCCACAAATATTTGCCCTGAATCTGAACGCTTGTGAAAGTGGTTCTTTTTTTGTGATGGCACTCGGGAACAACAGAATTTTACTGCAGAACTGATTGCTGAAGGCTGTAGTGAATACAAGACTTTTTCTTTGCGAATATTACGCTATAGCGATTCTATTTTCAATCTGAAAGCAAGTTAGAGTTTATTAGTGGAAAAATATGCGTAAATTATATGGTACCTTTTGTTGAAAACGGAACGGGATAAAGCTAGGTGAATGTTAAATATGAGTTCAATAAATACATAACATCACGCCTATAAATCCCGAAGGGTTAGGCAGAGGTAAAGGGGATCAATAAATACCTACCTATAAAATCATTTAGCCTAAATGTAAAAGAAGGCACTTCTTTATTTTTTTTTCGATCTGCCTCAAAATGGCTGATCAATATCAGCTGGTTTGCTCTTTTATCTCTCTCCTTGTGTTTTGTTTTGATTTCATGGATGTCCTTTCTAGCCTATCTATCTATGTACTTCATCCAGCACTAATGCCATTGTCTAGTTGTATCTATACTTATCTTTAGTTATATTGCAAGTACTGGATGTACTTTTTTAGGGGGTTATTACAATGACTGACACATCAACGGACTGTCTGACTTTTACTGACAAAAGAACCACCCTGTTTCTTCTGTTGCCTTTGCGTTCCGGGGCAACGGTATCCTGTTAAAACGTCCCGCACTACTGGATGTATCAAGCTTAGAATTTTAATTTAAGTTTTTTTTTGCCAATTCTTCCTAAGAGTATAACATTATTAAAGAAAGCGTTTCTATAAAGACTGCATACTGGTCTAGTAGTGATATTTTACTCGGATACCTAAGGTTAATACCTAAACTAACAAAATGATAGAAACAAAAGGTTTGTTGTTGTTTTAATTGTCCACCCAAACACAGAAATCGATTTCAAACCAAACTCGATTAATTATCGACACACACAATCATCACACAATACCTTTTGTCTATTCACAATATCCGATAACTCACACGAACGGGTTAGACACCCGGATTCGTGCGATAAATACAACTTAAGCCGATTACCCGGACCATTACAGGCCGTTTAGACTGGATATTACTGGTTTAGACTACCCGTAACTAGTTGTAACCGGTTCTGACCGGCACATGCGCCCATGTTGCACCGTAATTGGACGTGTTGCGTTAATTTAATTGATTATAGATGCAGGTAATTAAAGGTTGTTATGGTTTCTAAAAGTATGAATGAAAATTAAATGGAATTTGTTGAAGTAAAGTAGGAAACTCCCAGTTCATTCGAAAATTCGCTTGATTGTATCGCATCGCTGTGAAGTGTTTCTTTTTCACATGTGTTATGTCCAAATTACGACTCCTCGACTGACTGCCGCGTTGGTCTTGTGGTCGCAAAGCAAGACTAATGAGCAAGAGGTCTTGGGTTCGATTTCCAGATTGAGCAAAGTACTTTTTGGGTTTTCCATCCGGAATTTCTCTGTAGCATTCTCGGAGTCTGGATTTGTGCCCGATTGATGGCAATAGGCTCGCCCCCTATTACATGGGGCTTAAACATAACTGGCGAAATGTGGGTGTATATCTCTGACTGTCTGATGTCAGTAATGTCCAAGATAAACTTAGAAGGTGCATGAATAGAAAGTCATATTGGTACTCGTCAGGTATCGAACCCACAACCTCTTGCAAGTGGAGCATGCGCCTTAATCACTAGACCATCTCGAAGAAATATGACGATGGTGACATAAAAAAAGCGCCTTAGCCACTGGACTATCTCGATGAAAAATAGTAACATAAAAAACCAAAACTAAACCTCAAAACAAATGAGGTTCTTAACACAACAAAATAAGCTCTATGTAGAAGCTCTCAAATCTCAAAGACTCTAAGCTAAAATTATATAAGATGGGGCGCGATATGTTTTGCATGCGAGATGCATAATGTTGCATAATATGCCCATAAAGATCCCGTGAAGTGGCCTTTGCCGGCGCTGGGTGACTGTCACACCGTCAAGTAACGCCATTAAGACGTCTTAGTTTCGAGAATCCCCTCCCCTCCTCTTTGTTCCCCAAATAACATGGGACAAGGGCAGGAAGATGATGAGTTTCTCGAGAATGCAGTTTTGATTCCAAAGATATTCTGTCTCGAAACTAAGGTAAATGTAAAGGATTTTTTTAAATATTGTCCTACCTTAGGAATTTCTCTTCTGTAGTGAGTGTATTTACAAACATATGAACGCAATAAACAAACAGTAGGTCATACAAATATTTGCTTTTTGCGGGAATTGACTCCCTCATATGCTACGCAACAGCCAATCGCTCAGCCATTGCGCTGACCGTGTCGTCAAGTAAAACTTGATTGTACCTGTGTCTTTATCAGCATTTAAACTATAGTTCGAAAGGGTATTAAATTATACATTTTCAAGGAAAGTTATTCAAACTGAGGTTTGAATTGAAAATTGTCACTGCAGAGACTAACTGACCAATCCTTTCACCATGATGGTAAATCCATATACGGCTCTCCACAACTTCAAAAACCAGAACCATTTTCTCGTGCGATCATTCGTTCCGGTGTGACAGTCAGCCAGTAGTTCCAGTTAAGAGTTCAGAAGCGGCGGCCTAAATGTGTAGTGGCGCAAAGCGGGGAGGTAACGACTTCCCTCAAATTATTTCGGAGCGCTATATTAATATTATGACGGGAACTTTATGACTAAAATGTGTATTAACTAGCTTTTTAACGACGGTTTGCGTGAGCATTTTTGCAAAGTTTGTTTATTGTGCGGACTCGAAACATGTGTGGCGAAGGTTTATGGTTTGCGATAGAGAATTGTGTTCAGCGATTTAGTAGTAGGTCACGCCCAGTAATGAGCTATTAAGGCTCGTTGTGACTACAAAAAGTGGCGTTTTTTTGGAATATCATGAAAGGTTAAAAGATATTCTGTGAAGCTATTTAGGTCGTTGTGTAATGAGTGTTAAACATTTCTACATAATTTCGGAAATGAAAATAATTTCGCTTTTCATTTTGTTTTGTTTTTGTTGTTTCATGATGAACATACCGTTTTTTAGGGTTCCGTACCTCATTCGGTAAGAACGTAACCCTTATAGGATCACTTTCTTGTCCGTCTGTCAAGACCCTTTTTTTCAGGAACGCGTGAAGGTATCAAGCTGAAATTAATTTCAAATACTTAGGTCTGCTAACCCTTGAAGCCGTAAAAAAATCAAACTTCTAAGTCAACGCAATGTAAAGATATAATGGTTTATGCCGCATTTTTTGACGCTCGCTAAGGAATCAAAACTTTTAAGAAAATTCCTGTTGACCTAGAATCATGAGAAGTAGTAAGCAATGCCATGTAGTACAATAATAAAAGCATAAATCCGAAAACCGTAAATTATAACATTACATGGGGGCAGGCAGAAACCACAAAACGCCACCTGCTACGATCCTTACATACTCCTTTCGCCTCATCTACGATCATACATCTCGTCATACAAGCACGCCGGTTACGAGTACTCCGCACCTGACCTTTCTGAAGGACCTCACCAATAAAGTCAGTGTAGGTCTTCCTAGGGCGACCCCTCCCGGCGTTGCCACTCACCTCTGCCATATAAATACCTTTTGTCAATCGTCTTTCACTCATCCTCTCATTTTATGTTATGTTATGATTTATAACATTACAAAATAATTAAACAAAACATTTTTTGTAGGTATGTCGTGTTAAATATTGTAAGTGTTACGGAACCCTTTGTATGCGAGTCCGACTCGCACGTGGCCGGTTTTTTTATACTAAAATAAACTCTATAGCACTCAGGAAAACCGTTACAATATTAGTATAGATTTCACCAAAAACATACAAAGAAGAACATTTCTCTTGTCATCTTCCTTTGTAGGGACATAATCAAGTATTGAAACACAAATAAGTACCTAATGTATTTGTATGTGATTGTTCAGATTCCTTTGTATCATTACCCAGAATATATTCGAGTTTATTGAACTGAATCAAATGTTTAATGTGTAGGGATACTCGTGTATGTTTCTTGAGTTAGAAGGTACATGAGTAGGCAAGTTATACGAGGTGGAAGGGGTGTCGTAACAAAATCGTTTACTATGGACCGATTCTTGAAGAAAAAATCAGCTGTTGACCATACATTTTGACAGTGTAAGTGTTTCAAGGATCAGCAGATTTATGTAATACTTCGCCCGACCCAGGAACCGAACCCAAGACCTCACAATCAGCAGTCGCGCTTGGCGACCACTAGACCAACGATTGTCAGGTCTTGGGTGACAAAAGTGATAAAAAAAGATATTGGGTTTTTACATCAGAAATTTCTCAGTAGCAGCCTCTCAGCCTGGATTTGTGCCCGGATGATGGTAATAGACTCGCCCCCTATTATATGGGACTTAAAAAATATAACTGCCGAAATGTGGGTGTACTAATGAGTACACCTCTGCCTAACCCTTCAGGGATTACGGGCGTGATGTTATGTCAATACTTTCTACGAGGATTTCTAATAGAAAAAAAGAAGTTTTTATGTCCAATTAGGGGGTTTAAAAAAGAAATTGTAGTTCTCCCAAAACAAAACTACACCTCACATACATTTATTATAAAGCCAGAGAAAAGCTCAATAATCAATGAAAAATGTTTAATCTATTGAGTCAAAACCTAACAACAAGAAAAGCATTAACTATTTTCAAAAATTTTCTTTCTCAACGTTTGAACCGTTTCGCTCGTTGAAATGGAGAGCACTTAAGACTTAGTACTATACAATGAATGAAAACTGTTTCATGTTTGTTTGGCCGTGAACTGGCTAAGTATCGTTCAGGTAACTTTAGCGGTACTTGATACATGTTTCGTTTGAGTTAAGTTAGGGTACACAATGTATTGATCGAAGTCTTAGAAGTACACAGTTAGAAACGTTAAGATTTCCTTTTAAGCCTACATATAATATCACGCCTGTAATCCCCGAAGGGTAAGGCAGAGGTGTACCCATTAGTACACCCACCTTTCGCCAGTTATGTTTTTTAGTCCCATGGAATAGGGGGCGAGCCTATTGCCATCAACCAGGCACAAATCCAGACTCCGAGGCTGCTACTGAGAAATTACTGATGGAAAAACCCAACAACACTTTGCCCGACCTGGGAATCGAACCCAAGACCTCATGCACAGCAGTCGCGCTTTCGACCACTAGACCAACGAGGCAGTCAAGGCAACGAGGCTTTTAAGCCTACTTGGAGGCTTAGTACCTACTTATTATAAACTTATAAATATTATATACAATTAGTAAGAAGGGGGAGGCTTAAAAAGCTGGCAGTATAGCGATTGCGTAGCCGAAGAATAGGCCAGCCGTCTGGTCAAGTGAAATCGAACAGCAGCTTGGCGATGTTTCAGAAAACCAAACTAGCACTTGGACCCTATAGTTCTAGAGATTCAACTCAATCGGCTCAAGCATCTTTCAAGAAAGTTGAATAGTTTCTTTCTGATGGAACTAGTATACCGTATCTTGACTGAGAACAGAGTGCGATCGTTCCTAAAAGTTATTAGAATTGCCTTCCTTGTGTTAGCCCTCGATATATTCCTATTACAACCGTCGCACCCCAATTTTGGACGTCCGCAATTTGGTTAGTGTTCATCGCCCTGTGTCAAAGTTGATTTTCATGTGCACGTATAGATAAGCTACTATAACAAGGCGCGCCCCTCCATATTACTATTTCAACGTGTGTAGTCATATCCGTATGAAAGTTTGTATATAGTTGTAAGTAATCGTCTTCAGTAGGAGGCCGGCAGATTTGTTTGTCAACTAATCATAAATAGCCGACCGCGCAAAACAACGCACCTGTCATTTTCATAGAGTATGTCAGTGCAGCGCTATACTAGTAATAATGAGTGATTAATGACGCCGCTAGTCTGGCGACAAATCAGTGATTTGTTTTTGTTTCGAGAGCCGTTTCAGTATAAACACGTACGTTGTGAGTCTTATAAATACTAACACAAACACTTTCTAACGTTTAGAATTGTGGAGGGGCGCGCCATGTTAATGTAGTTTACTTTAATTTCACTGGCTTCCTCGAAACCATAACATGTTACATAGACTCTTCTATGGCTAAACATTTAATGTAATTTCGTTCATCTTCATCATTTTAGCGGAAAGTCGTGTTTTCTTAAATATACACCTCCCCAAAGTGTTACCACATGGACCAGATTTGTGTGCTTTGCAATTCATCTATGAGGGACGTACTTTCCAGAAGTGTAGTAAGACCATTTACTATGACACCAACCTTCAAAATAAGTAGAAAAAAAAGCAATGGTTCCTTAAATTTTATCACGAACTTATTATTGGTGATCTCGCTACTTTGTTTTCTAAAATCTGATTTTTTTATTTTTTTATATTTAAAAGCCTTTAAAACTACCATTACAGTCTCTTAACCTAATGCGATAGCCTAAACAAACACACACACACACACACAAAAATATATATCACCCACAACAAAGCATCAACACATAAAATAAAAATACAAAATAAAACAAAACAAAAGTTGACATGCTAAAAATAAATAAATAAAATAAAATATAACAACAAATCTTCTTATAGCCATGTTATATTATAATATAATTATAAAATAAATCTTATAAAATTATTACATTATTCTCTCAATCGTATCTCAATCAAGTACCACACAAGAGACCTTATGCACTATAATATCCTTTGCGTACTTAATTGAGATACGATTATGGTCGTCAGTATTGTATGGGTCACTGTGAGAGCTTGTTAGGGATTTTTACACCGAAAAAAAGTGTGTGGACAAGAGGCCTAAGGGTGTGCGCAAACACAGAGGTGCATTATTATATGATGTCAAACAAAAATAGAAAGGCAACACAAATGCAATTGAAAGTAAAACCTAGACTTATCAAGCCAAGACTCAAGATTACTTAACTAGAACAAACACTAGTCTAGTTACTCACCTAGAAGTAGTTCACGCGAGTAAGACAGCGCATGGTGTAATGTTCTGGAGATCGCTCGCCTGGTGGCAAGACGTTTCAATTTATTCTGCTAACGTTACCGCTCTGCAGCCAGTGCGCTGAGAGTATTGAAGATTCGTGGAGGTGGTGTTCGGACTGACTTTTAATCCAGTTGCCATTTTTTAAGGGCTGAAAGTACTCAAGTCATAAGTTCCTCAGTCAAAGTCAAAGCATTTGTTTAGACCAGCCTTACACAAAGTGGGCTATAACGCCTACTTATTAACGCCTCAAACGGGGCCATAAGAGACCCAAAAAAAGTCAGGTCGTTGTGTAGAGGCGTAGTTTCATCTACTAGGTGGTTTTTAAGTAGGGGAAAAATGGGGGCGCTAAAAAATAATTTATTTTCAAAGTGGGTAGTAGACCAAACAAGTTTGGGAGCCCTTGGTTTAGACCATTTACAGGCACTGTTGAATCCGTGGAGTTTTTTGCTCGTTCTTCTCCATAGAGACTTATCTAGATTTAGGAACGGGCAGCAAGCTTTAATTTTTTTGACCAACTGATCAACTTCTAGATTAAGATAGTTGAAAAGTGCCTGTAAATGGTTTAGTGAAATAAACATGGCTACCTCGGGTTGAACTAGTGAACGCAAAGCGCGACTGCTGTGCATGAGGTCTTGGGTTCTATTACTGGGACTTACTGGCGAAATGTGAGTGTTCTAATGGGTCCACCTCTGCCTAACCCTTCGGGGATTTCAGGCATGATGTTGTGTAAATAAAAATGCTTTGTCTTTGTCTTTCCTTTACATAGCATTGCTTCAGCTTAGTACTCAGGCAATTCAATTATACGTGAGAGCCTTTATAAGGCCAGCTCTACACGCTAGGTACCATATCCACAACTACGTATACTCTGAACGTTCCAGAAATATAACTAGCGCTTGCGTGCGCCAACAGTGCTCTATGTAAAGAGCTCTCTGTGCTCTATGGCGAATTGAAAATAAGTAGCTGATGGGATTTCTGTTTAATGTTGGTTTAGATTGAGATGTTCGTAGGAAATGATCTTGTTCTCTCTCCATTTGGTACTATTTTTATGGATATTTTAGGACATGGGAAATAACAGGTGTAAAAAGTTCTTAAGAAGCCGAATGGTAAATGTTGTTCCCATCATCATGGTATCAAACCTGGGAAAAATTCAAGTGCAAGTTTTAAATGTTTTAACATACATAGGCACATAAATTCACGCCTTTTCCCGTGGGGCTAGGCAGAAACTACAGAACGCCACCTGCTACAATTCTTACATACTCGTTTCGCCTCATCTACGTTCATACATCTCGACATACAAGCACGCCGGTTACGAGTACTCCGCACCTGACCTTTCTGAAGAACGGTCTCACACCTAAAGGTCAGTGTAGGTCTTCCTAGGGCAACCCCTCCCTGCGTTATATGTTTTAACTAAACTTTAAATAGGTACTCCCAAGGCTGAGGCACCTGTAAGCATGATATTGATTACTTATATAATTTTTAATACATCGCGGACGTTTTTTTTTTAAAGATGGAAATCATTAATGAGTCTTTCTGCTCTGGGTGGAGCGGAAGGGGGTAAGACTTTTACTGACTAAAACCCACCCGTGTTCCTATTGGTGCCCTTTGCGTTCCAGGGCCACGGTAATTCTTTCGAACAAATTTCGCAACTCTGGCATGCACTGGCCCTGGCGGGCTGACAAGGAGAGATCAGCTTCCAAATATCTGTGTGAAATGAACGCCGATCACATTCCCTCTTATCGCTACTTCCACTTGTGGAGGCACAAGGCCAATATAGAAACAGGATTTTTATTGGTTTTTATTATAACTTCGACACAGTTTCTAAAACTATTACCAATAAAAAAAAAAAACTGAATAGGTACCAACTTAAATAAGTGAATACTTTGGGAAGTTCTTGAGCACAACTCGTCTAATGAAAGATCCTTGTGCGAAAAGTTTACAAGCCACAAAGTTTTGCGAATACAAGTATGTGGACGGTAGGGGTGAGGGCATGGTGACAAGCTGAAGCGACAGCGGATGAAAATTTTATTAATACCAAGAACTGGTAAGATCTTCCGAACCGCAAGTCAGCTGTAAACGTTACTTACGTGCTTATTGTCTGACCTGTCTCTTGCTCTGGGTTGGTAGGAAGTATAAATAATGTTTTTTTCTAACTTGTCTGCTGTTTTTTTAGAGTCGACTTCCAGTCTAATCGGATGCAGTTGAATACTAGTATTTTACACGGAGCGACTGCCTATTTGACCTCCACGAACCAGTAACAGGGTAATACGATACTCCTTATTAAGACTGGTTGTCAGACTTTCGGGATTCTGACGGCTCGTAACGGCTGTTAAAGAACAACATAATTATGACAGCCGGGACCAACGGCTTAACGTGCTTTTCTAGGCACGATACAATGTCGGTGACGTCTAAGATAAAAGAAAGTACTTAAGAATTGAAAAAAACCGCACAACCTCGTGCAGATAAGCGCGTTTAAAAAAAACAAAAAAAAAACTCTTTAGCTTTATAATATTAGTTTAGCATCTACTGAGATAAAATGAATATTTATACATTAACTTACGCCTTTTTCCCATAGGGGTAGGCAGAAACCACAGAACGCCACCTGGTACGGTCCTTACATACTCCTTCCGCCTTATCCACGTTCATAAATCTTGTCATACAAGCACGCCGGTTGCGAGTACTGCGCGCCTGATCTTTTTGAAGAACCTCATCAAGAACGTCAGTGTCAGGTCTTCTTAGTGCAACCTCTCCCTGCGTTGCACCTACCTCACTAGAGTAGAGTTTGGTTTGGAGTGATATCTATATCATTCCAAAACCACATCATATTCATATTTAAACAAACTACTTTCCTGATTGCAGTTACACAAACAACATAACATAACATAACATAACATCACGCCTGTAATCCCCGAAGGGTTAGGCAGAGGTGTACCCATTAGTACACCCACATTTCGCCAGTTATGTTTTTAGTCCCATGTAATAGGGGGCGAGCCTATTGCCATCAACCGGGCACAAATCCAGACTCCGAGACTGCTACTGAGAAATTCCTGATGGAAAAACTCAATAACACTTTGCCTGACCTGGGAATCGAACCCAAGACCTCATGCACAGCAGTCGCGCTTGCAACCACTAGACCAACGAGGCAGTCAAACAACAAACAATATGCAACACATTTTAATCACTGTTACGTAGTTACCCCTAATTTGACCAACAAAATTATTGCATTTCTCATTAAATTGGTACTGGATTAAAATATAAACAAACAGTTTGAAATAGAGCTTAATTTCATACCAATTTCCGTAAATAGATTTATCTAAATACGTATTTATTATCATAGCAGCAAATTCCAATTTGCATATTGCAACAACTATTAGCTTATTGAGTTGGAATCCATTTATATTTATAGCTTGGTTTGAAGCTTATCGATTATAAAATGTTAAGCTTATAATCGTATTCAAATTATTTTTGTTAACTGTAATTGGGAAGCAATTAATACTCGTTAGGATTACAATTAAAAAATTATTATTAAATTTTTAATTTTATTTCAAACTAGCTTCTGCCCGCGACTTCGTCCGCGAAAAAGTTGATTTCTCCATATAAGCTTTGAACCCCCGTTTCATCCTATTAGGGGATGAATTAAAAAAAAACCTTAGCGGACGTCTCCTAACTATAAACTACCTCCCTGCCAAATTATATCTTAATACATCAAGCGGTTTACGATATTTCGTGGTAAGTAGTGGTAGCAAAGCTCAACTGCTGAGTACGAGGTCTTGCGTTCGATTCCCAGGTTGGGCAAAGAGTTATTGGATTTTTCCAACACGAATTTCCCAGTAGCAGCCTCGGAGTCTGGATTTCTGCAAAAGGCTCGCCCCCTTATTACTTGAGACTTAAATGTGTACTAATGGGTACACCTCTGCCTAACCCTTTGGGGATTACAGGCATAATGTTATGAAGTTATGTAAAGTGTAAAAAGATGAAGAATATGAGACAACATTTTACATACAATTATAAGAAGAAATAAAACTATTATTTCATTAGTTACTCGCGTCTCTCATGAATATAACACTAACTCGAGGTTGCGCGACAGAAGAGTATAGCAATTCAATCGATATGGCCGTTCCTTGTATCAAAATAGTTACTCCATAGTTTTCTGACCCTTCAAAACAAAATACAAGTAATTGGATCCGAGTACCTAATTGTTTTGTATTAATTGCAAAACCATGCTTTTGGAAATGTTGTCTTTGTACGATTGTTTGTGGAACAATTTGTTGGGAAAGTACTACAGCCGTATCTACTTATTTGTTTCAAATGTAACGGTTTGAAGCAGGGGTTATCAATTTGATTAGACCCAAGATAGACATTTTGCTGACAAAACCCTTTGAAACTGCTCAGTAGTCTAGTGGACTATATGAGGTCTTGGGTTCGATTCCCAGGTCAGGCAAAGTGTTATTCGATTTTTCGATCAGGAATTTCTTAGTAGCACTAGCAGCAAGGCAAGCAGGCCGGTTAATGGCAATAGACTCGCCCCCATTACATGGGACTTAAAAATAACTGGCGAAATGTGGGTGTACTAATTTGTACACCTCTGCTTAACGCTTCAAGGATTACAGGCGTGATGATATGTTATGTATTAATAGTTCAGTATACAGTTATTTTAAACAAAACACTACCTATTCTAATTTCAAATTATTATTTGCTAAAACAAAACACTACATATTCCAATTTCAAATTCGAAATGTTATTTCTAAATTGTTCCATTGATCAAAAACCGTTGAATTTGAAATTAAATGGAACATTCGAACTTAATATTCTAATTTTGAATGTTACGTAATGATATTCCTGTCACCTTGGAATTTCATATCGGAAATGACATGTGTCGTCACTTCGCGTTGTGCTCAGAACTATCCATACGGAATTTATGTTATTAAAATGATTATGGTGTTATTTTCGTAGGAATATTGTACTCTACGTTACCTGTTATAAAGAATGTTTTTTTTTTAAACAAGCTTTATATTGCATATCATGTAATGTACATAATTAAAAATTCCAGCACAATCGAACACCGGAAAGTGGGTCAAGTTTGACTTGAATCCAAAGGCGTAAAGACTCTGCGACCGTAGCAGTATAAGCTACGCCGTAGCATTTGAGGTATCATGATACGGCTCCACAGTTGGCAGTGTGTGCTACGCCGTAGCAATTGTCGTAGCATACATAGGCTCATTTGACCTGAGTCTCATATAAAGTTATTGTACTTTGTAACTTGTTTTACCTTCCAAATAAATTCATGCTTAAATCTCTTTTCAAAATACTTTAACAAACTTAAGCTCGTCGCACCTTTTTTTTCAACTATAAAGCCAGTATTCCACTACCCGGTTCCAACGCCAGTTAATTATGCAGAACAAAAAGTTTGTATCGCTGCAAACAGATCCGTTACTGAGACCGTCTCAAACTTCTAACAGTCACCGTGAAACAAAATTAAAATGTAAATTTCTTTTCGTCCCGTGTTCAGGAAGTGAGTGGGGTACACGAATTGTGGATTCTAGGAAACCTGTGATTGAGTTTTTTATTTCTTTATCGTGTGAGCAGTAAGGTCTTACAAACCCACAAACTCTAGTGTCAGAGTTTCTAAACCGCCTCAATGGCCACTGACATGGTTTGAGTGGGACAGTAATAGGCTGGTATAAGTCCAGGTTTCCTCATGATGTTTTCCTGCACCGATTTCAATAAATAAATAAATATAAATAAATATCTTGGGACAACTCACACACGGCTATCTGATCCCAAGCTAAGCAGAGCTTGTGTTATGGTAACCAGACAACTGATATACATACTTATATAATTTATAAATACATACATATTATAGATAAATCACACCCAGACACAGAACTAACAATCATGCTCATCACACAAAGTTTGTCCTGGGTGGGAATCGAACCCACGACCTCCGGCTTAGCAGTCAGGGCCACTAACTACTAGACCAACAGGCCCGTCCTGATCAATGATTTGCAAGATAAACTTTTGAAAGTACATATGAATTGAAAAAGTGACAGACAAATTATTTATTTCAATTAGATCATTAAAGATTTATTCACACATATCAGTGAAGTCACAGTTCCGGCAGCGTGCGGTATCAATGCTATAGTGCTGCAAAACTGACACTGAGAGCACTGTGTCATGGATTCCTATATTTGGGTGTCCCCAAATAAAGGAATCCATACGATTACACCGTACAATATTAAGTTCGATCAAGAAAAGCTAATAAAATACGTTTTTTGTATATTGATTTAATTTTTTGGTATAGCGACCATATTAATACATAACATAACTTCACGCCTGCAATCCCCGAAGGGTTAGGCAGAGGTGTCCCATTAGTACACCCACAAGCCCATATTAATACCTACGATGTGAGAATTTCAAGTGTCTTTTTCACACTTCCAAAGATAAAGTCCAGTAAGAAAGGGACAGACACAGGAACAGACGGATGAGCGAGAGCAATAGGACTCCATTCAAATCTCCCTAAAATCAAAACACAGCACAAAGAAAAAAAGTTAAGCTCACAAAACGACCTTTGACCTATTTCCTAGTCAGCTGAAAAGAAATCTCGCAATAATATTTCCAAAAATAGCATCAGAGTCTGGTTCGTCTGCCCTGTATTGAACGCTGAGCTGCATTCGGCCCGCGAGCCTCTAACAGTGTGGACGTGTGTCGGTTATCCTTGAAACGTTCTGCCTCAATTTTTGAAGTGGTTCCTCAGTTTTTGAGTGGTGGTCCTTGCTATCATTTACCGGTTATTGGCGCCTACTGTGTGTTCTTAGAACGAGATAGATCTAAGTTCAAAAAAAGCTTGGAAAAAGGATAGTGATTCGCGGAGCTCGACGCGAAGTGTCGCAGTGCGCATGATCCATCTACGCGCCACTAGCCTATATATATATACAGATAGCCTACGAGTGACTGACGTCATCGCTACGCTGCTACGACGGCTTGCTACGGATCGCCTATATACACTGCAACGACTACGACTTCGCTTGGAAATAGAGAAGCTCACCGTACGTAAAGTCAAGTGTAGTTTTGAATACTGTTTGTAACTCACCGATCAACATGTCCAGCGTAGAACTCACCGCCCTGAAAACTCAGGATAACAAGCTAAGCAAGGTGAGGTCTAAGTCAGAAAACGATATCTATGGAATAATTAAAAATGGATATGTCGATTCTGATGAAAATAAAAGTCTCCGCAACGATGAACACAAAACTTCAATGTTCAAAATATTAGCGGAACAGCCAGCAGATATAAGAAAGCTAGTCTCTTTAATGGAAGAACTAAAAATCGAAAACATGAACATTAAATTATCAAATGCTGCATTACAAAAACAGTTTGGGGAGTTAAAAAAGGAAGTGAAAGAGCTTCAAAAAGATCGTGATGAACAAAAAAAATTTTCGGATGCAGTGGTGGAAAGACTTAAAGAGATTTGGACCGATCTATCAACCGTTTGGTATCTAAATAAGCAAGAAAGGTTACACGCAAGAGCACAACCCACGATGCGGGTTGCTTAGAAAATCTTACCCTACCACTCCCGCCACACAACGTCAGAAAATTGCGGAATTTTCCACCGTCCGAAAAAATCTGACACTTACATCCTCCGTTCAATCTTACACCAAAGACAAAGGGAAAGATTATATTTACATTCATTAAGTTCCCTTTTCCATTTACAATTAAGTTCCACTCATCAGTATCCCCGGATCAAGTCAGAGAGAGAGAATACCGGAGAGTCAGATTGCGGAACAACTCATACCAAAAACTGGATGGAGCTGTGTCGGGGTACATGGCGAAACGTGAAACGTCTTTTTATCTCATACATCTAGGTAACATTAGCATATTGCATTCTGCGACCCACTACTTATTACTGTTCAGCGAGAGTATCCCTTTCTGTCTGCACACAATGGAGCAGTTCCGGCAGAGCATGAACCGAATCGTATCTTCACCGGGGAATGCTTAGGTGCATTAGGTGCACGTCTATAAGAACCACAATCGATCGCAAACGCCACACTTGTGGTTGAACTCTTAGAAAAGTAAGAAAAACATTGTAATTCTATGGCCTAGAGAATTCCGCCGCTCGACCAAATAGCTCCGGATGAAATGGAGCGTTCGAACAGTTGGGCCTAACCTGGCCACTCAGGATATCCAATGATGGGCTGGAGCTGCCATCCATTGAAGCTACAGACCACTCGGCTGGCTGAATTTTAGTTTGCGACAATCGGCTTGATCCAGCAGAATTAAGAAACGGGTGTGCACTCGATCTGGCGAGTTCCCTTCGTCTTTGTTTCATAGTACGTCCTTTTTGCTGCATCACAATATGGGATTCTTAAAACAATAAAATCTACAAAGATAAATAAGATACTCGTTTATTCAAATCTCGCCAAAACAGAGAACTATTTGAACGTCAAATGTACAGGACAGACAACCCTCAACAACGCCTACCCTTCACCCGGCCATAACTACACGAAATGCTTCGTCGTAATATTTCCTACATGTTTAATATTCGCGCCCTCTAGCGATTCACTGGCATTAGATTATAACATGGGAAGGGTTTCATGTAACACAATGATATAGCTGAAATAGTATTATGTAAAATAGGCAGAATAATAAAATATGCTTACGTATTTACGAATAAAGTAAATATATAATTTGCGATTCAAATTTAATTTTAATTTATTTTCACGTCGCCTTAGGTCTTACGGCGAGGTGAAATTTGTAGCCTAGTGTGTAATACTTAATGTAAGTTGAACTTATGTATACGATATCCTATATAATCATGTAGCATCTTGAAATATAGAAAGTATTATTCAAACAGTCATTGGTATTATTTGCCTCCTCATACCTTCGTCCTTACTTAAAATATTTCTATAATTACACAAGATAAAAAAGGTGGCAGATCGTGGGCGGCGCGTTAGCACCTACCGGTTGGATTTTCGAAGTGATTCCGATCGGGCCGTGGTCGCGTCTCTACGCTGGAATATCTCCTACATTGTAAACTGCGATGAGTCAAGATCAAAATTTGGTCGGGAGTATATTTTTAACAAGCTTTTATTTAACTTGCAATGTATGTATGTAGGTTTGTTCGTTCGGGTCAAATCTTGCAACTGCATTCTAAAGTGGTTGTCCTCAACCGAATGAGCTGCGAAATTTTGCATGCATATTTAATTTGAATGACAATGTATCTAGTAAGTGACGAGTGTGTGAGTGAGTGAGTGTGTATTTAGTAAGTGACGTCATTCTAAATCCAATATGGCGGACTAGTTATTTTGAGCACTCCCATGATATGGGTATCAAATGAAAGCGTTTGCTGAGAAGAATAATATGAAACACCAAATTATAATAGCTTGCTTTTGACTGCCACGTTGGTCTAGCGGTCGCAAAGCGCAACTGTTGAGCATAAGGTCTTGGGTTCGATTCTTAGGTCGGGTAAAGTGTTTTTGGGTTTTTCCATCAGCAATTTCTCAGTAGCAGCCTGGGGATCTGGATTTGTGCCCGGTTGATGGCAACAGGCTCACCCCCTATTACATGGGACTTAAACATAACTGGCAAAATGTGGGTGTACTAAAGGGTATACCTATTCTGTGTGATGTTATTAAATACCTAGTACCTCTTATTTGCTGTAGTGTGGTTTTCGCGTGTACTTTAACAACAAACATCACAAATTCTCCGACATTTCCGAATGAATATAGGAAGCAGTGCTGATTAGTCGGTTTGAGTTGTAATCAAAGTACAACGCGCAATCAACGCAACGTAAATACATGCCATGAGACTCGACAGTAGGTATGAGGAAATTGTTTATCAAATAGGATACAGGAAAATGAACCAGGAAAGCATCTGTTCAAGCTTATTAACCGACTTCAAAAAGGAGGAGGTTCTCAATTCGACTGTACTTTGTGTGTTTTCTATGTTTGATGCGCGATTATTCCGCCAATTATTCATTGTTTTTGATGATTATATACTCGTGTATAGGTAAAAGGGGATCATGCGGAAGATGAAACAGATTTACTTGTGAATTTACGTACCGTTTCTTCGTGGATTTCGATAGAAGGAATTAGGTACTAAAAATTGAAACTCGGGCTCAATACTAAATAACGAACAAAACCAAAATCTTGAAGTTTATTTTCACTTTGTTATTTTTGAAGGCTCCTCTTGGTTCGTCTTCATTATTATTCACAAAAACATGATATAGTTACTTTAATTTAGTTTTTTGATTACACTTTTTATGTCTGATGTACGCCGCCATTTTGATTGATTTTCTGTGACGTCACATTCGTCTTTGACGTCTATATATAGTCTATGAGATATTCGCACATATAAATAAATGAACATTACATCATTCTTATACTACTTAAATCATACAACTAGACTCGACATTCTTTTAAATAAGCTGTTCTCTAACTTTTGTACCACACAACGTTTAATTTCAGACGCAAGATTGCAAAGTCAACGTTTTTATCAAAAAACAAACCTAACGGATAACTGATTGCTTTATTTTGCGTCCCCCCCTCACCTCTCGGCTCACCCTCCCCCCCTCTGTCCTTGTTTTGGTAAACAAAACTTTTTTTTAGCTAAACTTTATCAAAGAAGGTTGATTGTTGTTTTTTTTACTCTATTGTAACTTTTGAAAGTTAGATAAGTATGTTTCTTCAGGCGCCTAAAAGTGCTATAGTGAATGATTTAAGGGTTTACTTGTTTTTTAAACATAAACAATATTCTTTATTTATATTTGATCGTGGAATAAAAATATTTCAATTGCAAATAAAAAAAAGCTTTTTGGATTACTTATTCAATTTACGGAAAAGTGCTGTTTGTTTGCACAAAATATATTTAAAATAAAAGCTGTCATGTTTTAATCGGTTTGAATTTACATATTTATATAAATATTTTATTTCATTTATTTGGTTACCAACAATTGAATAGGTACAAAGATATGAAATAAATTCAATATACTATAGACTAGTATACCATATGATTTATAATATAAAAAATGTCGTGTTGGCCAAGTGGTCAAGGAGCCGTCTCTCATACACGAGGTTGTAGGTTCGCAACCTGGCACGTGCAAATACCAATGTGACTTTTTCTATTTCATATGTACTTTCAATGTTTATCTAGGACATCGCGGACATTAGTGAAGCAAGAAATGCGAGGGAACCTAGACAAATAATAAAATATAAGTATTAAATCACCAATCCGCCGCGGTGATCAATGCTCATGCTTTCTCTGTATGAGAAGCTTTGCATAACATAACACATAACATAACATCACGCCTGTAATCCCCGAAGGGTTAGGCAGAGGTGTACCCATTAGTACACCCACATTTCGCCAGTTATGTTTTTAGTCCCATGTAATAGGGGGCGAGCCTATAGCCATCAACCGGGCACAAATCCAGACTCCGAGGCTGCTACTGAGTAATTCCTGAAGCTTTGAAACACCCTAATTTTCCTAGGAATCGAACACAAGACCTCATGCTCTACAGTCGCGCTTTGCGATCACTAGACCAATGAGGCAGTCAATCAAGTTTAATTAATAAAATCAGACATAATTACAAGACTCAAGCTACTGAGAAATTCCTGAAAGAGAAACTCAATAACACTTTGTCAAAACGAGAAACAGAACCTACGGTTAGCAGGCTCGCTTCGAAACATTACACCCACAAGCCAGGCTATGCATGTTAATCAGGAAGTATTTAAACTTTGTATTAAAATACAAAACTAAAATGTTTCGCCCATACGGAAATTGTGGTAAAAATTGTTTTGATGAAACTTTGTGCACGGCCGTTATGCTCTGAAAGGCTACTGAAAAACTAATTAATTACATATTTTAAACATTTTCATGTGTTTAAAAACTGTTTTAACTAAAATACCAACTAAAGTGCAGTGTTCAACCATGATGTTTCAGTCAGTGATAACACATAAACCTAATTAAACATCACGCCTGTAGTCCCCGAAGGGTTAGGCAGAGGCATAGGGCAGAGGTGTACCCATTGGTACACCCACATTTCGCCAGTTATGTTTAAGTCCCATGTAATAGGGGGCGAGCTTATTGCCATCAACTGGGCATACATCCGCCCAGCAGTTAGAAGTCAGAGATAATATAACATAACATCACGCATGTAATCCCCGAATGGTTAGGCAGAGGTGTACCCATCAGTACATCCACATTTCGCCAGTTATGTTTAAATCTCATGTAATTGGGGGCGAGCCGATTGTCATCAACCGGGTTGAGAAACTTCTGATTGAAAAACCCAATAACATTTTTTACCCGACCTGTGAATCGAACCCAAGACCTCATGCTCACGAGACATACAGGGCAGTTACTTCTGCATATTATGATCAAGTATCTACCTACTGGCTGATTTTCCCTTAATTCCTTCGTAGGTAGCTCCATTAAGATTTACGGTCGTTCTCAAACAACACTTACAAGCAAGAGTAATGGTTACAGGCACAGTGCGAATGTTGCGTCGTCAATTTTAAGCCACCAGAGTTTATTTGCATCTCTCTAACGTTGTAAACATTCGCCTTACATGTTGTTCTGGAATAGTGTCTGGTGGATAAGAAAGAGCAGAACGTGAAACTAATAGGGTAGGTAATGTTTAATTACATAGATGAGACTAGATGGTATTAACTTATGCTACCTTAATAATATTGCATAAAATTCGAAGTACCAAAACCTTAAAAGGCTTCATTATACTAATCATTATGAACAACTTTTACTTTTGAAACAACCCTGAAATAATGATAAAAAAGCAGCTGATCCATACACTACGATCTTGTTATGTAGCATTTTTGTAGAGAACAGCTGATTTTTGTTTTCATGATTTCAGGGTTTGTCCCGTAGTAAAAGTTGTGCATAATGATGAGTATAATGACACCTTTTAAGGTTTCGGGTATATTTTCAATTACCCTGTATAAGTTTGACGTGTTTCTGTCTGCGGCATCGTAGCTCCCGAACTTATAAACCGATTTGTATATTTTTTTTTTTAATTTATATTATTTAGTTACTTTTGAATTGTTTTAAGTTCTGCAAAGCCATGCCAACTAAAAATAAATTTATTACGTCATTACTATACAGAAAAATAGGCTTAAACATAACTAGCGAAATGCGGGTGTACAAATCTGCCTAACCCTTCGGGGATCACAGACGTGATTTATTTATTTTTATATATATTTATATTTATTATTATAATATATATTTATATATATTATAATAATATATATAAATATATATATATATATATATATATATATATATATATATATATATATTTATTATTTATATATTTATTTATTTATAGTTAATTAAAACAGAACAAGTCCAATTACATTAATTAACATAGAATTATAAATATTAAAATGAAATAAGCTTTCAAATAAAAATAAAAAATACAATGTAAAAATGGATAAAGATAACAATTCGTGGATAAGATTATGAATAATTATTTGAGTAAATGGTTAAATAAATTAAACACTCAACACAAACACACAACTCACACAAACTAACATAAACTAGCATGTAACAGTGGACACCCTCGCATACTGTCTCTCACAGAACACCAGACATGCACGTATTATTTTCTTCCATTCATCAGCAAACACATCACACTCAGGGTCGGCAGTCAAGAGGGCGTTTAGCATCCTTAGGGTTCGACATACTGGGGACTCGGCTCTAGCAACAGATCTAGAAAGCGGTAGTGCAAACAGATTATGACGACGGCTTTGACGGTGCGCAAGGTATTTGTATCGTGATGCTATGTGGGCATTAGATAATGTCTTAGTGCTCGGTTTTTCGGTTTTGACCCCTAATTTCTTATCCAGCTCTTAAAATCCGAGAGCAACGCGACAAGAATCTTCAATTTAAACGCACACCGTTGTTTATACGAGTATGTACATACATTTGATCACCTGTGTTTGTGTTCTACAGAATATACTCAGTTGCACGTTTAACACTCCTTCCTTTTATTTTCTTAGTTGCTGTTTAAACATTTTGTTGGTACAACTTCTGTGCTATACAGTGTACTCGAGAATCTTGTTGGGAGTTTATTCAAGTTGTGTTTTTTGTGTGAAACTTTTGAAGGGTAAGGGAAGGAAATTGTTTATTTGTTTGTAGAACAAGGAGTCGGTGTGACTAGTGTGAGTGTTTATACCTTCGGCCGCTTTGACGTTTTACTTTTGTTAATGAATTAATTTGTATGGAAAAATAGTTTCTGACAGTAGTTTCGTCGGAGAAAAATGTAGCTTATCGTAAAGTAAGTTGAACTATTATTCCAAGGAAATACATTACCGAGATAAAAAGTATCTTGTGTTAATTGTGTGTGTGTTAGTTCAGGAAATGGTCTATCTATGTGCCTTTCATCTAAATCTCTTCAATGGTTTACGCGTGACTGAGTAACAAACATCCAAATATTGTACATCTTTACAATCTTTCACATTTACAATACTAATACATATTAGGGCTAAGCTTAATTCTGCTAAAACCAGCCAACCTACAATATTTTAATAATTAAATTAATAACTGTCATAGGTAATATTTATATTTCGACTTTTAATTCTATTCAGTAATTTGACAGTTCAAAGAAAAATAATGTTACCATACTACAACTAATAGTGTTGGGGTAGTGAAAGATTTTGCATAAGGAACGAATGATAAGAATGGTTTAATACCAAGATAAGTACATTATTCATGTTCATTCAAATTCGTTCATTCTTACACCACCTCACTATCTTTTTTTGTCAAAACTTTGTTACTTTTTATCTGTCAATTTACTGAATAGAATTCAAAGACGAAATATAATATGCCAAATGTTTTATATTACTATCCAACAATAACAGTTCAATTTACATCCAAAACGTATGCTTTGAATAAATTAAAAATGAATCAACCGTTAATATACTGGTGTACAATAAAGTACATTCGATACCGGAAAAATTAGTATACCTAGCCTACTCTACATAGTATAAAACAAAGTCGCTTCCAGCCGTCTTTACGCTTATCTACACGAATATTATAAAGAGGAAAAATTTGTTTTTTTGCTTTTGTTTGTTCGTAATGGATAAAACTCAAAAACTACTGAACCGATTGTAAAAATTCTGTCACTATTAGAAAGCTACATTACCGCGACGGAATTTAATGCGGTTTTCATCAATAGATAGAGGGATTCAAGATGAAGGTTTTATGTATCTCCATTGTACCCATGTGAAGCTGGGGAGGGTCGCTTGTAAAGACATAATAAAATAACAACACCCAACTTTCATCAAATGACTCACTTCAATATTCACATAAAGATTCCTTGAATACTTTCCAGCTCATTATACAAAACGATTTAGAGTAATTCACCCTCGATTGGACACAGACATTTGTCAAACGACCTCATAAAAACTCAAATGAACAAAACTTACTTGAAAAAGACAAGAGAAAATGAATAATTCAGTCGCGCCCATCCAAATGGACATAATATTGCAAAACGTCAATGGGCCCGTAAAAAATATTGGCTTCAATCTGTTACGAGTATAAATCATTTGATATCTGCGATATTGCTGTTCGTAGTACTTGTGATATGTCTATTATGTTTATGGTAGTGTTTTGTTATTTTTCGGCGCTTTACACATGGAGCTATTACAGCAACTGGCAACTGGCAACTAGCTGGCAACTAGCTGTTTACAATTTGACTGCGCACACATAGCAACTCGAGTTTCGAGTTCCGGCGATCATCAACAGTTTTCAGTTACTGCAATCGATGACTAAGTTAATTCCTAATTGCCTCAACTAGCAACTGTTAAATATTATACCGGTTTTTAAAGTTGCCGGTTTCTTCAACCGTCAATCGCAACGCGTCGGGCTATTTCACACCCTCCCTCCCTCTCCTTGTGCCCGGCAATGCCAGTGTCGCTACTGCAACGGCATAAGGCAACTCGGCTATGAAAGTTGCTCACAGATTGCCATAAAGTTGCGGCAACCGGCCACGTTATACCAACTATCAACTTTTACAGGAAACTTTTAAAGTGTTGATAGTTGCCTCAACTTAAGTTGCTCCGTGTGCAAAGCGCCTAAGCGCGTTTATACATGCTTATGTATGGTCCCGAAATGTATAAGCTAGTCGACACGTTGTCACGGCACGGTCGCCATGCCATGTGAAAGCTCTCATTGTAGCCACATACAGTACTTTACACGGCGATTGTGCCGTGACCGTGAGCATGTGAAAAGTGCCTCTGTCCCACAAGGTTGGATGATCTACTTATTTATTCGCGGTGACCGCACCTATTCACTTTTGACATGCTCTAGTCTAATCTACAGACTGTTAGTGTAAACAACGTTGTCACTAAAACCATAGGTACTTGATTTATTATAAAAAATGTTTATCTGAATTTAAAAATAAATAACAAAGTTTCCTTTAAAACATTAAAAAACAAATCGGTCCTACACCGTCCTTAAATTCACGGATACTATACCTATGTTATAACTACCTACATAAGTTTTAACTAATTACGTCATTGTAATATAGGGTGAAATAATTTTGAGGAAAAATGGAGATATAACTTAAAAAAAAAAAGATATTCTTTTTCATTGAATTTACGTTCTATTAGTGAAACCAAACCACTGGTTTCAAGGATAACGGTGTTTACACTAACACTCTGTATTAGAATACTAGTTTTTGCGGGCGGTTTCGTTCGCGTAACCGTCGGTTATTGCGGACACAGACGAAGTCGCAGAATTTAAACTAGCTTATGTCCTTCCTTGGGACTCAAACTTACTCCATACCAAATTTCTTTAAAATCGGTTTAGTGGTTTATGCGTAAATGCAACAGACAGACAGACATAGTTACTTTCGGATTATCATAATATTAGTAAGGAAGGAAGGAACCTACTCCTGCACCAGTACAGCCATAAAGTACCTCTATTTATAGGTGCGTTCCCAAACCTTTCCCCCAGTCCCAAGGAAAAAAGGGGTACGCCAAAGGCAACCCATAAAAAAGCAATATTTTCTTAAACAAAACGTAATAAAATATAAAATTGGCGTAATGAAACGTATCCAAAGTATACAGCATCGTAAAGAGTTATGCGCGCTCCGTTTAATGAACACATAACAACATTTATAGTCAATATCGATTTTACTATGTATCCCGACGGCCATTAAAAATAATGTACATTTTCTCTTGCGCGATGTGGAGGCTGCTTATGCAAGTAAGGAATTTAAAAGACGACGGCATTTTCTTTGAGGATTTGATGCGACAGCACTAATATGGTAAGCTGGAGATACATTAGCTCATATTCATATAATTGCATGCCAAAGCCTTTCCCAAAGTGGGCAATAACGCCCCTTTGTGGGCGCTACAGGCCTAAAGGGTGGCGGTAAGAGACCCAGGAAAAAAATCAGGGCCATGTGTAGAGGCTTGGTGAGCTATTTACAATTTCATCTACTAGGTAGTCTTTAAGAAGGTGGAAAAAATGGGGGCGCTACAAAATAATTTGGCGTATTGGAAAACTGTAATGGTAGATGTAAAGTTGATGTAAGTAAATAAATAAATAATGATTTATTCTCAAAGAAAAAATAAGTTTGGGGACCCCTGCCATAATGTATATAATAGATGTTACATAATGCTTAAATCTAAAGTACAGTTAAGGACCCTATTAGAGAACAGAAACATTGGGTTTAACTAAAATTAAAAATTATATAATAAAAAAATAATAAATAATAATATTACGCTCGATGCGGGGCCGCAACGATGATTCCATATACTACTACTACCAATTTCCTGACTAAACCATGTCAGAGGCCCTTGAGGCGGTTTAGAAACTGACACTAGGGTGTGTAGGGTCGTGAGACCTTACTGCCCACACAATAAAGAAGAAGACTGTCCCACTCAAACCATATCAGAGGCCCTTGAGGCCGTTTAGAAACTCTGACACTAGGGTGTCTGGGGTCGGAAGACCTTACAGCCGTAAAGAAAGAAAGAATACTCCTTATAAAATTAATTTACATTACTATAGGTACACTAATTTACTCATCACTTTAATTTACACTTTTTTATTTATTTATTTACAAATCAACCTAATACTTATAATTACTTACAAAAATACTTATGGTATTTATATGGCAGAGGGGTCGCCCTAGGAAGACCTACACTGACCTTAATGGTGAGGTTCTTCAGAAAGGTCAGGTGCGGAGTACTCGCTACCGGCGTGCTTGTATGACGAAATGTATGAGGCGAAAGGAGTATGTAAGGATCGTAGCAGGCGGCGTTCTGTAGTTTCTGCCTACCCCCATGGGAAAAAAGCGTGAGTTTATGTATGTATGTATGTAAAAATACTTAACGTATATTTATTACTTACTTGACTTATAATTTAAATTAACCTTTCGACAGTTCTACTTTAACTGCTACATATTATTGCAGCAAACGTATCGTTTAAACTGAAGCTAGAGAGGTGAACGAACAGTTATTTCGAAAATTTGTTTAGCGAGCTGAGTCTTGCGGATATAATTAACGGTAAGTGACGGTAAACGAGGATATAGAGGCACTAGAAGAGCTGTGGACAGCTTTAAGGAAACGTACTACTCTGCGTAAAAAGTACCGGGAATTCATAATTTACAGAAAGCGCGGTAAACTATTGAGACGGCTTTCGAAACAAAAGCATATCAGGGATTTGTTGTTTAACTAGCGGCGTCAAAAATTACTCATTATTATTAGTATGGCGGCACTGACATTTTCTATGAAAATGACAGGTGCGTTGTGTTGCGCTATTTAAGATAAGTTGACAAACAAATTTGCTGGCCTGCTACTGAAGACGATTACTTACAACTACATAGAAACTCTTTCATACGAATGTAACTACACACATTGAAATGGCATATGGAGGGGAGCATCAAGTTATAGTAGTTTATCTCTACTTGCTTTCAGGTCATTGGCTTTCCAAAAATATACAACATAGATTATAGTTTTATGTTATAACTAACATAAAGTCGAACAAAGTTAAATTCAGAAACTTGTTAGTATGTACTTGTAAGTTTCTGTGTGAACGAAGTAATTTCAAAAGTGGGCGGTGCAGTTGTGAAATGAAAGTTTTATCTTATTTGGCATTGTCATTTATTGAAGCAAGTTTTAGTTTGTTATAATTTAATTTCATACTTAGTTCGAGCGAGTAACCTCTATAACTGCTGTTTGCGTGTTCCAAAGAATATCGCGTTTAAACAAACAAACAAAAATACTGTTTAGTTTTATCAGGTATGTTTGTTTTTAGTAGGTATACCATACGTTAGAAGTTACATAAATAACATCACGCCTACAACCCTCGGGGTTAGGCAGAGGTGTATCCATTAGTACACCCACATTCGCCAGGTATGTTTAAGTCCTATGTAATAGGGGGGAGTCTATTGCCATCAGTCAGGCACAAATCCAGACTCCGAGGCTGCTACTGAGAAATTTCTAATGGGAAAACCTAACAACACTTTATGGTCGAACCTAAGACCTCATGCTCAGCAGTTGCGCCTTTCAACCACTAGACCAACGAGGCATTCAGAGAGTCACATAATATCTAAATGCTCGAGAAAATACTGTGGTGTGTATTCACCTTTTGCTTTTTTGGCGGTATATTAACTTCGCAAATTAGTTCTGCGTAATCCCTGCTAATCCTTACTAAAATTATATTATAAAAGCGAAAGTAAGACTGTCTGTCTCTTACGATTGGACCACGGAACAGATTTTGATAAAAGGAAAACACCTATTCGTTAAGGAAACTTTGGCCAAGACAAATGTTGACATCATAGATAAAGAAACAACTGCATTTTTTTTTTTACATAAAACTCAGTGGGACTTAATAAAGGTAAAAGGACTCTTTATTGATTGTCATTTAGGTAAATGGCAATAAACGATTGAGTTACTTAAAAAATGTGTCTTCTGATTCCAGTATACTTATTAAAAATTAGTAATAGAAATATTTAAGTTGCAAAATTAGTATCTTTTTAGTATTTATTACATTGATGGGCAAAACTTGGCCAAAAATATGCGTTTCCCTTTAGTGAGGGGTATGTTTGAACACTAAGGGACGACATAGGCTTCTTTTTATTCCGTGACTTTGTCTGCGTCCGCGATAACCGATATTTAAGTGTGCAAAGTCGCGGGCAAAAACTAGTCGTACTTAAGTCACGAAAGCGCTTCTAGTAATAATCTACATCTTGTAAATCTCATGACAAAGCAGTGTACACACTACAGCGCTCGTCACCGCGCAAACAGTGAATACCCGGCTCAATTTCATAGTTCAAACAGTCGCTTCAGCTGTGTATTCTTCCCTTTACTGTTAAAATGCATGCGTACTTTATTTGTGCATACTTTTAGTACAATATTGTCGGAAAAAGTCCCAGTTGGAGGGATTTATCGTAATTCAGTTTAATACTGACAAAACGTACGAACTCACATAAAATTTTCTTCAATATTTTTAAAGAAATGTAATTTTGAAGTGGTTGGCGCAGTGGCTAAACGATCTGCTGCTGCGTTGCCTGCCGTGGGTTCGATTCCCGCACGGAAGAAATATGTGTATGGCCTACAGATATTTACTCCGGGACAGGCTATATGTGAGTTTATATATTTGTAAGCATACCCTGGATACAGGAGAAATTCAGATTTAAAAAAACATGTATTAATTTTAAGTTAGTCGCGTTGATTAATTTTACTATACTACTAGCATTTGCCAGCGACATCGTCCGCGCAAAAATAAAATGAAATATAGCCCATAGGCTATATTTCATTTTATTTGCTTTATTTTTTAATAAGCTATATTATCTGCGAGTAACATATTACTCGCAGATAATATAGCTTACTAATGGTGAAAGAATTTTTAAAATCGGTCTAGTAGTTTTTGAGTTTATCCATTCAACAAAAATACAATTTTTCCTCTTTATAATATTATATATATATTATAAGTGTAAATAACTACTTCTGTCTGTACATACATATCTACATTGAACTATTATTGCTCGATAGTTATGTAACACAACTGGCATAAATAATCAGTTCGACCTAATTAATCCAATTATTGAAGGATTGTAGCTTTAATTATAGAACATGGATTAATACTGTTTATGGATTACTGGTTTCTGCCTGTGACTTTGTCTGCGTCATTTGAGGCTATAATCTATCTCGGTGCCAAATTTTATTCAAATCCGATCAGCCGTTCTGGCGTGATTGAGTAAGGCGCTTTGCACACAGAGCAACTATTGCCGCAACCGGCAACTGGCAACTAGTTGTTTACACACATTTCAATTGGACTGCGCACACAGAGCAACTTGAGTTTCGAGTTGCGGCAATTGTCATCAGTTGTCAGTTGCTGTAATCGATGACTAAGTTAGTTGCTAGCTGCCGCAACTAGCAACTTTTAAATATTGTACCGGTTTTTAAAGTTGCCGGTTTCCTCAACCGTCTATCGCAATGCTTTGGGCGATTTCACACCCTCCCTCCTTCTCCGTGTGCCCGGCAATACCAGTGTCGCTACGGCAACGGCTTACGGCAATTCAGCTACGAAAGTTGCTCACAAATTGCCAAAAAGTTGCGGCAACCGGCAACGTTATAGCAATTACTATCAACATTTACAGGAAACTTTTAAAAGCGCAAAGCAAAGCGCTTAAGAAACATCCACTCATACAAACTTTCGCATTTATAATAGTAGTAATATTTGATACTTGATGTGGTATCGATTGTGAGAAACCATTACCTAAATACCCCTTTTTGCTTTTTTCGCAGCATCTCATAGTTACTTTCTTATTGTTACAAAATCAATTTTATTTGAGTTCGCATTAGTTCTAAATTTAATTGACGTAGGTACCTATAAAACATGTTATTTCAACTCATGTAAATAAATGAGAAATGGTAACGTAAAGTTCCACTAAAGAAACACTAAACCCTAAGTTTTGATATTTCACAATATTCTGCTCACCCCAAAAGATAAGGAGCGTGAAGATATATAAAACGGAACCCAAAACTGCTATATTCGCAGGCCGTTTCACCTCCCGCTAAGCCGATGGGCCTGTACTACTGAAAATTTACTTACGCTCGTATAAACGAACGCATCTTTGGGCCTTATTCATAGGAAAGATTTTACACAGATAATTAAACTAGGTACTGATTTTAGTAATCGCATATTTAGTTATTGCATGATTTTCTGTTTTTGTTTTAAAAATATAAAGTAGCCAAGTGCGAGTATAACTCACAGACGAAGGGTTCCGAAACAACGTTCACAAGTTTCTTGTAATGACCCTCTTTAAATTTTAACTTTTTTTTTTTGTCATAGCAACAACACAATATGTGGAAATTTCAACTCTTTACCTATTACGGTTCATGAGATACAGCCCGCTGGCAAACTGACGGTATTTTTTTTCGTGAACCAAGAAACTTACACAGTTCACGAAAAAAAAATACCTATATAGTTCTGTTTCATAATAACATCATTCCGTGCCTACTAATCCTGCCAAGTAGAGTGATTACGGTGGCACAATATGAATTTAGGACAGCGGCGAATCCTTTATAGGTCGTATAAAAATGGGCCGTCTCATTAACACGCAACCATAGCATGGTGTCAACTTATAAAAAAGCTCTTTATGGGGTGACAACATTAATAAAAGTTTGTTGTTGTAAAAACAATTCTATACACTTAAGCTTAACTGCCGTTATAACTTTCTGAAGAACATTTCCAAAAGGTTTAATAGTTGTCTATAAAAGTGCGGAACTAACATGAATAAAATTGAACTAAAGCTTTTTACTTTTTTTGTACGAGTTAATGTCCCTCTAACCTAACCAAAATTGTGTAACAGAGGAGGCTCCTTTTCCTTCCATTGCTCTCATAAATACACTAATTAAGAGATACCTGTAATGCTTGTGTGTAATTTAACAGCAAAATGCAATCACAACTTCCCAAGAAAATAATTTTTACTTAGCTTCACACAAAAAGCACACCTTTTTATTTTTAACTCTTACGTCCTCGTGATTTTTTCAGCAGCGTTTAATTATGTCTATGGTTACCGCTCTGCTCCAGTGAATCGTAGCGTGATATTATAATTACTCTTTTTAAGGAATCTGGCTACCAGTTTTTAACAAAATAATTATATGCGACTGATAGTTCCAAAGATTAGCGCGTTTGAACAAACCAACAAACAAAAAAGGTCTTCAGTTTGATTTTATAAGTAATAGATAGATTATTTACATTCTTCGGTATTCTTAGTTCGCAGTAGTTGAACTACTAGTTGAACTCAAAGACCAAACTCGTCCCGACTACACATACGGCCGCACCGTCGTCTATTTATCTCGAGTACAGCTCTGAATTAATTAATCTCAGACCAGAATCACCTTCATTGTCTAAAGTGCGTAACTATTCGAGCGCGGGACAAGTTTACACATTCGGGAGAAATATGCCGGCGCAACACTATCTTGTGTTACGTTAGTGATGGGAAATAGTTAAACTTATCGGAATTTCGGGAGGATTTTTGGGTCATGTTTTTGTGTTAGGCTTTCGTGTGAAATGGAATAGTTTAACGGATAGAACAATTATAGGTATGCCGTTCTAAAATACTGGTAAATGGAGTGTGTTTTTGCTTACGAATCGAAAGATTTAAACGATCATAAATGTTAAGAAAAAATGGTGGATTTTCAAATAAAACAATTTTCCCAAATCATCAATTTTTCATTTCACATTATTGCGCATCTTCCAAAAAGCTTTTGTTTTTAAAAATATCTACTGCCTATTCTGTCTCAAGTCTCTGAGAAGAAAAGCTAAAACGTTCATTTTAGCTTTTCTTTTTTGTTTTTCCATCAGGAATTTCTCAGTAGCAGCCTCGGAGTTTGGATTTAAGACTGTAAATCCTGTACTCAGTAGGCGTGTGACTCAGTAGGCTCGCCTTTAAATTGGAGAAATGTGGGTGCATTTTATACCCATTGAGTATACCTACACCTCTGCCTAACCCTTCGGGGATTACAGGCGTATTATTTATTTGTATAGATTACGATAAATTATGAATCGGGAGTACCGTTTATATTACATTTTTGAACATTCCCGTGAAACTATCACTTGATGCACAACACTACGATAGATATTAAACTTGCAGGTAAACTAGAGATGTAGTTAGCGCGAGTTTGCTTCGCTAGGAGATATTATTAAATGCTATCTAAGATTTGTGAATGTACTGTCTGATTGTTGTGTGGAAACTGTATTTAAAGTGTGTACATACACATTCGTGCATAGGTTAGGTTAAATTGTGCACATTATTTGAAGTTGGGAACGAAAATTCTAGATATTATTTTTGCTACTTATATTCAATTTCTATTCATACCCAGTTACTGGGCTGTGGAGGTCAGATAGGCAGTCGCTTCATGTACAATACTGGTATTCAGCTGCATCTGTTAGACAGGAAGCCGATCCCATCATAGTTGGGAAAAACCTAGGCAGGTGATGATTCAATTTCTATTCTACAATGTACAATATTTACAGACTTAATAAATAAGATAACTTATAAAAAACAATATACTTATACAAAAAAAATAAATGACTAAAAATTAATTGCAACCAAAAATTCCTCCTCATCTCTCCCCGATCGAGTTGGACTGCCATCGATTGAGAGCAAGGGAAGAGACCTGTGCACAATAATATCTCCTGTGTACTTGGCCAATCTCTATCAAGATTGATCGCCGAGGTGTTATCTGTAGGTGGCTGAAATCGGTCTGGAAAATATTATTACTATTATAATGTTAAAATAAATTAATTAAAAGCTGTCATAATAGCAGGGCCTCAAAGTCGAATCTCCAACTGAAAGTCCTAGCTTTTTCCAACATAATCCGCAAACTTCTTCAAGCAAAAAACTTTGATATCAGTAACCTCACGCAGTGATAACAACGAGGCCGCGTGAGGGACGTCGTTCAATTTGTTGCTCACAATCCGTTTCCGATTGCTCTGTCATGCGGTTGATTGATGATGTTTGTGTAAAACGTCTTAGATTAGCGGGGAGACCGCACTGGGTGAGAAAAACGCAACGGTTGGACGCGACGACGGTTTTTTTTATAATAACTTGTATTTCTTATATTTATTCTATTTTTTTTTTGTTTTATGGTCCCATATTGGTTTTCTAGCTATTTTTAATAAAGAGTACTCTTTTTTAAATACTCTTTTTTTAGAAAATAAAAAACTTAACTCAGCCACTGTATTCTGCCTGCAAGCAAGCATGTGTGCAAATGTCTGTGAATGGTCTAATTGAAATAAATGATTTGACTTTGACAGGAAAAGTTATAAAACACTAAGATGAAAGTATCAGTCCAATATTGCCTTAGCGTAATATATTTTCACAATTATTGGTTTTCATTATTCAATCGATCTTCGCTCCATGTAATATACTGATATTCTGCTGTATCCGGTTAGACTGGAAGACGACTCCAACGTAGTTGGGAAAAGGCTAGGCAGATGATGACTATTCAATGGTTCTTAGAGCTATATAAGGTGCCTCATTCTCAGTGGCCGCGCTTTGCGACTACTAAACCAACGAGGCAGTCCCAATACTCAAACTATTTTTCATTCAGCTTCAGAATCCGAGTTCCCAATCAAGGCTGACTATTATGATTTACAAAGCGTTGATTGCGACGTAGGTACTTATGTGACGTATTTCGAATTTCGAACGGCTACAATTGACTAATCAGCGATCGATGCAGTAATCAGCTTTGTGGTCGAATTGTGGTTAATTGTAATACGATGTGTGCTATGGAATGATGCAATTTTTTTGGGTTCTATCGAATAATGCCTTTCTTTTTAGGTCAGGCACAATTTTTGTCGCATAGTTTTAATCGGTATAATAGGCTCGCCCCCTATTACATGGGACTAAAAACATAACTGGCGAAATATGAGTGTACTAATGGGTACACCTCTGCCTAACCCTTCGGGGATAACAGGCGTGATGTTATATTATGTTAGTTTAAATCGGTATCTCCATTTAAATGTTATGGCTATAGAAGGTTGTAGATTGGCTAGCTAAATGATACTGCTGTTTAAAGTAGAATAGAATATATTGACCGGCCAAGAGATTTTAGTAAAAGCGCGAGGGAGCATATGCGATGACCGCTAATAGTGTACTGATAAGGTGAGCATTTGATATTAGTATACAGTTTCACCGTACAATGCCAGTTATAATATTGTGCCTCCCTGATTTGATATAGGTACCTACCTAACTTCTTCTGAGCCGCATAGATGGCAAATATGAATGCTAAATAATACAATTTTGATAAATTTATATTAATAACTTTCTAACCTTGAGTAACTTAGAACGTTATAAATATAAAATTACTAACTTACGAACGATTTAACTTATGCTATGCCAATCCTAAATGGTCCTAATTATTAAGTTGCTTTTCCGCCGTGAACAATAAAGATTCTGGAGATTCTGAAGACCCACTTCCTGATAGTAGCCATTTCATTTACTTTGTTTTTTATTTGGAAAACTACAGCTAACGTACAACAGTGTCAGTGAAAATACAAAATTGAAGTCGTTTTACAACGTTTCCTAGTACCTACTCAGCATACGAATATTCTTTAAAAAATACTCCACGATCGATTTATCCTATTTAAATACTAGGTACCCTAATAGAATTAAGTTAATGTTCACATTTTCTACTAATAAAAGCTTAAGCCGAGATACTCCGGTACAAACATTAAACTTCGATCTATTTTTTTTTTAAAGGAATCTTCTTAATTTTTGTAACTGATCGACTCCTTGAAAAGTAAAAATTGCCTTGCCGGTTTAGTTGAAATAATGACTTCAACTAAACAACTGCATGTTTTACTTACAGGGGCTGTTTTAAGAGATGGCGGTATGCCCCCTGTAAGTAAAACATGGGTGATACCTTCAAGGGTCTGAAAACACAATAAGAAGAACCGTTCTGGCAAATGTATCTTTTCGGAGATATTTCAAGTCTAGGTTCCAACTATTTTCTTCCTTTTTTTACCAAATCTAGTTTGAAATGTTCTAATTACATACTCCCATGACCCCTGTACTTTTGGATGCTCTCGTCTCACAAACTAAACTAAAATAAGACTATTTCTATATTTTTCTGTCCAATAAAACATGAAAGGGGCGGAAATAAATTAGACCAGTCAATTTTAGTTGATCTGAAACTTTCATGCAATGTTAGTTGACATGTCAGTACGCATTAATAAAAACAAGGAAAATTTCAAGGAAAATCTAATTTGACTTATCTAACTTAGTTCAGAAAGTCACGTCCTTTTCTTTCACTGTAGAAGAGATGCCAATTCTTAAATTATAGTGTAGTATATGAACAAGGGAATCGGCACCAATATTTAGTTTATTGGCAGCTCTATAAATTATTGAATGAATGAATGAATGATTTATTTGCTAGAATATAGGTACATTAACATGGTCCAATAATTATTGAAGTATCTATATTCGACTTAATAGTAGTGCAAATATTTCAATAAAATTAATGAAGTATAACACACTCGTAATGCTAATGCTTAATTTACTTAGTCAAAGTTTACAGTCATGCTTTGTTTTGTATTGTTTAAGCATTATTTGTTTTGCGCCAATAATACCATTATCTTGGCAATTGGAGCCACTTTTTATGTCCACCTGCAATGCGTTTTTTTAGATTAATACTCTGAAATGAAAAAAATCGTAAATGTTTTGTTTTGAACTAAAATGGACTGTTTTGTTTAAAACTAAAATGGGCTGTTAATAAATCGTTGCAGAGTAGATAGATCTGTTTTAGTTTGGTTTCATTTGGGAATATATGTACTAAATGCAGTCGTTTTTATTTGAGTGTGTGCCAATATAAATTATAGCTCTGTAGAGTAGAATGATAAACGGGATTTGCGTGAAAGCTATAGTTTAGTGTTAGTTTCGTGGTGGTCAGCGCGACCTGATCTGCGTGAGGTCATGGTTTCAAGTTCCAAGTCGCGAAAACTGTAATTGATTTTGTGTATTTGAGTTGACGCCCGCGTGTCTCCGAACCTCGTACTCAAACCTGTATTTCAGCTATTGAGCTTATTTTATACTAGCGCCCTGTACAATGTAGCGAGTGCGACGTAAATTCATAAACCGTCCTATTCACTTACTCCATCCATCGATGAAAACCGCATTAGTTAAAATCTGTTGCGTAGTTGAAAAGATCTAAGCGTACAGACGGTAAGTGACTACGTTTAATACTATGTACTGATGATGATGATGTAGTGTGTGTATGTAGTGTGTAATTAAATTTGTTTTCTATGATTTTAAAATTTCTTATCTGATTATTTCCTCATGAACACCTTTGGTTGACTGGTAGAGAATGCCTAAGGCATTAAGTCCGCCTTTGTACTTTTTTGTTGCATAAAGTTTAAATAAATAATAAAATATGTAGAGGTAGAGAAGTAATACGTTTTTAAACGCACCTACGATACAGGCAAAATTCCTAGTATATGGCAACGTTTTTTTAATTCAAGTAATATAGTATATTAAGATTTGGAACTATTTTTCTTTACATGTAATTTGTACCTATCACTGAAGGTTATGCCGACAATTATCCCGCCGCGTTCCTTCCACCCAGTGCGTCTACAACCATCGGTTGCGATTTGTCTTGCTCACTTGGATAGAAATAGTTGGCAACACAAACAATAATAACTACAAATAAATATTGAAACTATACTTTATTCCTTTGCTTAATACACTGCGATTTTTTTATTTAGTTTTCTTTGGATAGAAGATATTTTGTTCAGAGTTTTGTGGAAAGTAATAGACTAACCAACGGTATTTTGTAAAAACATCTTATTAAGGGGAAGTGAGTTAAGCCATCAATGCTTGATGTATATGCTGTTGGTGTATTTAATTGAATAAATAATTAAACCCCTAAAGTCATGAGATTTTAACTCACCTCAAAGCTACTTAACCTAAATTAATCGAAGATTTTTTTGTAGAAAAAAATGTTATTGAAAAAATAAGTTTTTTTTTTGCAGCTGATGTTTCTTTCACTGTCTCGTTGGTCTAGTGGTTGCAAAGCGCAACTGCTGAGCATGAGGTCTTGGGTTCGATTCCCAGGTCGGGCAAAGTGATATTGGGTTTTACTATCTCGGAGTTTGGATTTGTGCCTAGTTGATGGCAATAGGCTCGCCCCCTTTTACATAAGACTCAAAGTATTATTTATAGATAAGATGCATTTTACAATATGATGAAGATTGCTACTATCATTTCAATATAATTATATGTAGGTATAAGTGTTTTTAAAACAAGCAAAAACATATTTTCTCAAAAATAACAACGAAGCTACACCATTAAACAATTTTTAAACCGTTCTGAAAACATAAAAAACATACTTCACTTTCATAACTGTAACTACAAAATCAAATAAAAATCACATATTTACCTCTCATTTTAAACGAGTTTACAATCTCTCCTAATTATAATAACGACGAACGATTTCCATTTAAAATGAGTACATTAACTCGTAAATATTGCCCGGGTGAAATGTCCGCGATATAAAATGCGGATATTGCGCCACGTCACGCGAACACGGGCAATCAGTGTATGAATGGCACAGATTACAAAATGTGGCACTGGGATTATTATTTTGATTGAGTTAATTATGAGTCATTATTTATAGGTCACCTCTGCCTTTTAAAATTGTATTATTTAACTTACATAGTTGACAAAATCCTGAAAGAACCGTGTTTGTGTTTGTATGAATTTGTGATCACCGCGGAATTAATGCAGTTTACTAAACGTCACGTTTTTCTTATTGTCATTTGATAAAAAAAAAAAACATGTAAATCATCGATTTTTCCAAATACTTTCTTTGAAACAAACCCTTTTCTAACAATCACGAATTAGAAGGAGAAGAAAACTGCTAAATCGAACGAATCTTCCTTAATTTAAATACCTACTTGGAAAAATGTATTTATATTTATGTAGCACATGTAATTAGGTAATGTACATATGTTCCAATCAGAGAAAATTGATAGTAGTTAGAAAGGCCATCTGAATTTTAAAAATAAAACAAAATTAAGCAAATATTGTTGCTGGAAAAATTACTTTTATTTCTGGTGTGAACAATGTCTATTTATATAATATGACGCACGCAATACATTGTGCTTACAGTTACTAGTACTTACGTAATAGTACAGGGGTCGTGGTATAATTAAAATGGTGGTTTCTTAAATAACCGTAATAAATTAATAAAAAAATATTTTTAAAAACAAGCTTTAATTTAAAATCACTACAATATTGAGTATTGGACATTGTATTGTCATCAGAACAAAAGGTGTATACAAAATTTCAGCTCATATGGGCGAAAAATGGTTTGCAAATTTTTAAAGGACAGCTTACTTACATGCATACAAGCAGTGCAAGTTAAATAAAAGCTTGTAAAATCATTCAAACTCCTACTTTAAATATCTCCAAACCCGAAGCTTCTCCGCCACAGTTTGTCATACAAGATTAGAGACTACGAAAAGATTGTCAATTGATTGGTGATATCTTCTACGCAATCGATATTTTTTTTGACACATCAGGCAAGCATCCACCAATATCTTCTTTCTTAATAAAATAAATGGTGTTTGGTTTGATATCAACAGGTACCGCCACCTGTCTCCTTCGGCTTGTATTACACGCTTGTCGACGAGGCGATGAGTATCTCTGACACATTGAGACACATGTCTGGGATATTGATCGAGCGCGTGGAGTATGAAAGGGGTGTAATATTATTAAGTGAGTCTGTTTTTGGCGAGCGTGATCTTTAGCCATTTTTTTATGAGGCGGAAAGAACATCGTGACGCAAATAACCATGGATTTACATCAAGATTCCAAACCGGACATAAAAAAAATGACATCAGAAACATTTATTAAAACAATTATTTGAATTTAAAAATTTCAAAAGCACGCCTGCCTTGTTAAAAAGGGAACTAAAAATTGAACTATGGTATGTTACCCGGAGTTACACAACGTTTCTAACGAAACTACATACATTGATATCGATTAAGCCGTTTAGAAGTTATGTTTGAATAAAGAAACTCCAAATATACATGAACCCTGAAAACAAAACACATTTTTTTTGCGCTGTTGTGTTAAAAAAAAAAAAGAATATTTAGCTGATTCATACAAAATTGCCTAAGATCCAATTTTTCTTTTTAGTGGTATAGAAACTATCGTATTGGTTAACATAACATCACGCCTGTAATCCCCGAAGGGTAAGGCAGAGGCGTACCCATTAGTACACTCACATTTCGCCAGTTATGTTTAAGTCCCATGTAATAGGAGGCAAGCCTTTTTCTATCATCCGGGCACAAATCCAGACTCTCGAGGCTGCTACTAAGAAATTCTTAATGGAAAAACCCAATAACAGTTTGCCCGATCTGGGAATCGAACCCAAGACCTCACGTTTAGCAGTCGCGCTTTGCGTCCACCATAGCAACGAGGCAGCCGTATTGGCTAGTGCATCGATAAACAGTTCGTTTAAATATCTTCTCTTAATCAGATACAAGGAACTAGCAAACTTCCTAGATACCCTTAGGTATGTACAATCAAATTATACCCTTACGAAGAGGAAACTTGTGAACTAATCTGAAACTTATTCAATACTGAAACGAGTGAAACTGAAAACTCTTGTCGTTCATGTTTCGATACAATTAACAAGTTAGGTGCAGAATTAAATTCAAATTGTTACGCGGGACATCTGAATTTCAAGGATAGTAATTAGTAAAAAGTTTTCTTTGAATTTAAATGAATTTATCCTTCAACGAACGGAGACTAAGGAAAAAGTCCTAACCTTAACTTTAATTTCTTTGTCGGTATAAAAACTTAGCTTTTACGCAACTTTGCAACTAAAATAGATTATTTTAGGTCTAAACTTCTTGATTACTGTCTAATGTAGAAGTTTTTAGATCGAGGTCTCACTTCTTTGAAACTCATATTAATTTAAATTTGGAATCCAACAGCCACAGAAAAATATACTGACTGCCTCGTTGGTCCAGTTGTCGCAAGCGCAACTGCTGTGCATGAGGTCTTGGGTTCGATTCCCAGGTCGGGCAAAGTGTTATTGGGTTTTTCCATCAGGAATTTCTCAGTAGCAGCCTCGGAGTCTGGATTTGTGCCCGGTTGATGGCAATAGGTTCGCCCCCTGTTACATGGGACTAAAAATAAAAAATAAATGTAAAAATACAAGGAGTCGTGGATATGTCTATCTTCAAGGGGAGGCCTATGGGCTTCTTTTAAAGACCGGGGCCTTACGGGGACCATACGGGGAGGGGCCTTCTCATATTGCGGTATGTGGTCGCCACTCGAGAAACACAAACATATGGAAACTACATTTATTAATAAAGGCAAAGATTTTACAATGTTTCCAAACTGACACCAGTATGTTTCTTCCCCCAAATCAAGATAATTATGTCCTCAGACTAAAACAAAATTCATTCCATCTTTCCAGCCAGTTCTGCTACCGAATAAATCCAAGAATAAAACGTAACAGTTGACGGTCCATCAATCTTCGTAAAAGCGACCAGAGTTACCAGTTACACAGTTACAAAGTCGGGAATTAATGACAAATAGAAAACTTCGTTATGTTTTCACTTAAAGGATTACAGTAAATAAGATTAATTTGTCGGGCTTTTAAAATACAAGTTTATTTCAGAAAGTTGGAGTCTGTTTCCTTGGTAATGGATTCTCTGGATAGTGAGATTATTGTTCGCAAAGGCAGCTAAATTCTGCTGATGCTGTGTATGTTTTTTGACCAAATAAATTTTGACTTTGACCTTGACCTTGACTTTGACTATGAATAGTCAGGAGAGTAGGAAGCCAAAATATTCAGTGTAATTAAATTTAGTTCTGATAAAACGAACTAATCCACAAAAAAAGTCCCATATTTTGACAACAGGTTTAAAAAACTTTGAAGATCGGAGCGTATAGATGCGTAAATCATTTCATATTAAACACATTATGATGAGCCCATGATCTCTTTCTTCGTAGTGCCTCTTCGATTACTGAAGGTTGACCATTTCAAAATGATGGGCTCGTATATTAAAGAATAGTAATAGATTACACGGTACCGCGCACCGACGCGGAGGGCAGTGGCAGTAAATCGGATTGCATCTCTCGACCGGTGTTACCTGTGTTAGGCATCAACGGATTTCTTAGAGGCCTGACATAACATCTGCTTCACCGCCAACCGCGACGGTGCGCGGTGCCGTGTGTTAACCACCTAAAGTGCACACTTTATACAGACTGTTAGTGTAAACACCTTTGTCACTAAAACCATAGGTACTTGATTTATATTAAAAATGTTTATCTGAATTTAAAAATAAATAAACAAAGTTTTCTTTCAAAAATTAAAAAAAAATCTGTCCGACACCGTCCGTAAATTCATGGATACTACGCACCCGAGTTACGTAATCACCACAAAGGGCGTTGACCTGCTGCACTGGCCGTCCGTTGTAACTACCTACATAAGTTTTAACTAATTACATCATTGTAATATAGGGTGAAATAATTTTGAGGAAAAATGGAGATTTTACTTTAAAAAAAAAAGATATATTTTTTTCATTGAATTTACGTTCTATTAGTGAAACCAAACCACTGGTTTCAAGGATAACGGTGTTTACACAAACACTCTGTAATCTTAAGTTGTCTGACATCCCCTGAAAGTTGGTAGCATGTAGGCTCCTTCTAAATGAACGCTCATTGTTCAGATAAACGTTAATTGTCAGCCATTTGAGTGTCGACTCGAGATTGACGTAAAATTACTTCAAAATGGAGGCGTGTCGTGTTGATGATTAAAATTTTAAGTGTGTTTGCGTATTTGAATGTGTTATGGAGTAGTTAGATTGTTGTTTTCTTGGCGCGTTTGAATACAGCTAATTATGCAACAAGTATAGAGTTAAAATGATTACAAACAAAGGGCATGATAACATAAAACTACATGAAAATCAAAGTCAAATCAAAGTTAAAATCAAAGTCAAAGCATTTATTTTAATTAAACCGTTTTGCAGGCACGTTTTAAATATTGTCAAACAGTCAATTAGTTAGTCAAGAAGTGCAAAACGCGTCAAACCACCTATACTATTTAAAGGCCATTTTGTGTGGCTTTACATCACAAAGAGAGACCGACCATTAAAAAAAAAATTAGGTCACATGTTTTTAAACTCACGCCTTTTTCCCATGGGGGTAAGCAGATACTATAGAACGCCACCTGCTACCTACGATCTTTACATACTCCTTTTGCCTGATCTGCGTTCATACATCTCGTCATAGAAGCACGCCGGTTACGAGTACTCCGCACCTGACCTTTCTGAAGTGTAGATTTTCCTAGGGCGACCCCTCCCGGCGTTGCCACTCACCTCTGTCATATAAATACCTTTTGCCTGATGTGTGTATGTATGTACATGTTTTTAAAAGCTATATACCTACATAGGTATATAGCTTAGTTATTTACAACTACATTATTACTAGCTATACCCGACCTAAGGTAGTGGAAGGAACACTATGGGGTTTTAGTCCGTAGAACTTAGAAGTCCAATATACCCCCTACCTCGAAGCGGAGGCAGTCCATGAAGATTTTCCTACAAAAAATAAAAACAAAGAAAAGTAGTAATAGCCTCTCTAAACGACATTTCGAAATCACTATTTACTAACAAAATTACGATAATAGTCTTATTTTCATAATTTCCATTCATCATAATCTATTGATATTACCGAATCAAGTCTACCAATTTTACTGCGTTATAATTTTATGTCATGAATAAAATTTTCATAAATATTTCCTTCTGAATTATTTAGAATTTGATCACGTTACTCTTTATGCTAATGGAAAAATAAAAAATACATGGCCTCTCCCAAATATTTTGTTGTTAAGATGTTTCAATCCAGTGGTATTTTTTACGTATTAGGCAATGGTGCCGATTCCCTTGTTCACAAACTAGACTAAATTTAGAGAATTGACATCTCTTACTAACATACAGCGAAAGGAAAGGACGGTGACATTCCGTGACATTAAAGTACTAAGTTAGAGATGTCAAATTAGTTTTGCTTTGAACTTTTCCGTATTTTTAATCCACACGTTTTAAGATGTCAACTATAACTGTATGGATGTGTCAGGTGGACTAAATTTGACAGCTCTTATTTACATTAGTCTCTTTCTTATTTTATTGGACAGAAAAAGATGGAAATAGCATAATTTTAGTTTAGTTTGTGACCAAGGGAATCGGCACCATTGTTAGGTTTTTTTTAGGTGGTAAAAATCATCAAATGGCTCCTTCGGCCTAGGTGGGGCAGAAGGGACTGTCAGACTTTTACTGACTAAAAAACCACCCTGTTCCTTCTGTTGCCCTTTACGTTCCGGGGCCACGGTATCCTGTTAAGACGTCCCGCAACCCCGGCAGGGACTGTATTAGGCTGTGAGGTAGGTGGGATTGCCGAATGCTGCGTCACTGTATAGGTCTTCATACATCTACGCGTGTGTGCTACATACTACGTGGGTAGTGTGAAGTTCTATCCAAAGCATTTCAGATTATGGGTAGACAAACATTAGTTTTTAAGTTCATACTAACACTATAAAATTGAAAATTAGTTATTCAAAAATGGATTGCATGTGATCTGAAAAAAATGTTTATTATTATTTTATTATAAAGAATTTTCTGGTACTACAATAACACAGAAACGTACCCAAAATCAGCATCAAACCTCGGACCTATCGCGTAGAAGCCGCGTATAGCGTGAAGGCCCACTTACGCCAGGCAGGGTTATTATTTTAACTTCGAATTAATTGCTAACCGCAACTGAGCCTACAAAATAACTTGTAATTCAACAAACTAACGAGTAATTAATCTTTATATTAATTGATATACTACGTTCTTTAGCAACTAACTATAACTTAAATGTATGGCGCAAGAAGGCCTTTTTTTTTTTTAGGTGGTAAAAATCATCAAATGGCTCCTTCCGCCCTGGGTGGGGCAGAAGGGACTGTCAGACTTTTACTGACTAAAAAACCACCCTGTTGGCCTGAAGTTCAATGCGCCAAGAGCATTGAAAAATAAAGAAAAAAAATTGGGTTAGTTACTAGCCGTCTAAAAATACGAGCAATTCTTTACAGGGGTTACAAAAAGTCACCAAAAACTTGGAATAAGTGTATTTACTTACAGAAAAGTTGCGAAACGAGTCTAAAATTGCAAGTGTTAACTTTCTGCATCCGGGGACGGAGAAGAATGCTTAAAAAGCCTCTCGGAAAACTTTAACTGCTATAAATGTAACTTTGTCATAGCATTACTGGATGAGACTGAGCGTGGTACTAATATTTTGGTGGTTACATAGTGTTTTTAAAGTAGGTACGGAGGAACAGGCCACTTCGTACACAGGCAGCTAACTTGCTACTTAAATTGATTTTCATATTATTAGATACCACAGTATTTTAATTACAAACTTTATCGTTATCGATATAAAGTTCGAAATTCAAAAACTGGCTTCAAGGTTTAAATCTTGTTAAAGTAAAGACTTTGTTTTATAATAAGGCCTAATTAGTTTAAAACACAAAATAACAATTCATGGCAATATAATGTGAATTAAATAGCTTGTTTGACCGTACCTGTTCCTAACACTAGGAATTTCTGTTGTATCGCTATTGCGTTTACAAACATACACAAACAATCAGACTCGAAACAACTACATATACGCCTACGATGATATGATGATGTTTATTTAAACACTAGCTTTTGCCCGCGACTTTGTCCGCGAAAAAATAAAAATAAAATATAGCCTATGTTACTCGCAGATAATGTAGCTTTCTAAAGGTGGAATAATTTTTAAAATCGGTGCAGTAGTTTTTGAGTTTATCCATTACAAACAAACAAAAATATTTTTTTTTCCTCTTTATAATATTAGTGTAGATCAAGTTAAAAAAGCTCCGTTTGCAATATTTTATTAATGTGATTTTTTCGTAAATGCTTTAAACAAATAATTATTATTGTTCTGTTTGTTGTGTGTAATTATTACTGTCGGCAAAATTGGCTCGAACTTCGCCTTATTTATGCTTATTTACCTTATTTCAATATGATACCTCGAAATTATTACAAGCTACGAGTATTTTGTGAGCAAAAATTCTCTTTTTGATTGTAATAGGTATTAACGTCTTTTGTTACTTTTTAGGAAGTTTCAAGGCCATTCGGGAGACTTAACGGCCAGCGCACTCCATACGAGTAGTTTAGTCATATTTCGGTCAATAAGAAATTAACCCAATATTTTTTTTTTAGGTAGTATAATGGCACTAATCTCCAGACTTGTGGTGGGCTCTAATCCTAGAACAGTCAGTGTCCTATATTACTTGACCAATTTTTCCCTCTACTTTTTCCTAAAAAGGGTCAAGTAGTGCAGGGCACTCAAGTAATGAATTTTTAAGTTTCGTATTATTTTGAAATTAAGTAATTTGACGAGGAACTAACTAGCGAGTACCTTAGATATTAATGCCCTTATGTTTCTTATCTACAAGACATCAAGGTTATTACATATTACTAGCCTACTATTGTATAGTGCGCGCTGTCGGCAAAGTCAGCTTAACGCTATAATACCCGACCTCTCTTACACCATCTAGCATTCTTTACCTTCGAGTGCAAGAATAACGTTTTTTTTTCCTCATTTTCAGTCTCTTTATGTCGCCTGCCGGTTGTCGCGCGGCATTTTAAATAGTCCAGCTAATTTTATGCTTTCTTCTGAGATATTTTAAAAATGCAAACTCCTTTTTAACAATGAGCGTTGTTAGTTTACACGGGGCGCTCATTAACGGCATCGCGCGTTTTTGCTTTGCTGCGGAGTTCGTTTTTTTTTGCTTCAAGGAGTTGTTTTTTTATTTTTGTTTTTGATATTTTATCCTGGCTAATTTTTTGTATGAAACTGTTTAATCTAGTAGAAATTTAAATAAAATATGCTGCTTTTAGTCCGTTACCAGCTTAGTGTAAATACCTATCAGTGAATAGAATCGGAATTGTGATTTCATATTTCAAAAAACACAAATTTCCAAATTAAATTACTCTGTAAGTGTATAACAAAAATAATTATTTCGCAAATTCTTTTCAAAGGAATTTATCAGCGAGTAAACTGTTAGATAATCTTCAAACTTCAAAGAAACCTTACCATTCAAATCCAAACACTCACTTCGTCCAATTAATTCTTAATCCCACAAATTCATTCCGGAAACGTCTTAAGATCATAATAGAACATATTTTAATGGTTCAATTTGTCAGACGCCATCTTGAATTCACCGGTTGCTGTCTCAATCAAATGGGCAGCATTTCTCTCAAGCTTGAACCAATTGTGTCGAAAGACGATAACAAATTGGTCTTATTTGTAAAAGACATCGTGGTTCGTTGTAAAAACAAAATTGATAGCTACCAATAAAAATGTTTTGATGGATTTTTCGGTGATCACTGTGGTCATTATATTTGATGGAGCAGCGTTTCTAGTGATAAAAGTCTTCGTGTAAATTATTATGATATCACTTAGTGCGTTCGTTTTCCTTTTTTGGGCAAAAATTTCATCAATTACATCTTTATTGGTCTTTCGTTTGATACCGGTCTATTGATATCTGGGCAGTAGGGACCAATCATTGTGGCTATCTTTAGGGGAGGCCTATGTCTAGCAGTGGACGTCGTTCAGCCGATATCAAAATGATAATTGTCACGCTACAAGACAAAGGCCTCTTGTCATACAGAGAAGGTATGAGCATTAATAATTATGCTTGGTCCATAAGTCCAGGAAAGTCATGCAATCTTCCTACACCGATGTCAGTGATGTCCAAAATAAACTTAGAGTATACATACATATAAATAGAGAAATTCACATTGGTACATGTTAATGCCCGGTTATTAACCCACAACCTCGTGAATGAGGGGCACTTTAACCACTCGAAGAAAACACACATAAATCTATATTACTAGTGCAAAAAATGACTTAGAAAATTCAACCTAAAAACAAAAGTAATAGGAAACATTATAACTAATTACATAATGACCAAAAACAAGATAAATCAGATTTAACGGACCACAAAGTCGCTACGCAAGCAAGAGTTAAAACGGAAAACAATTTAATTACCTACCCGGACCTCACATCTTAATTACCTAAAACGCTGCAAGTACTGCAAGCTTGTGCAAGTTGTAGTACAACTTGCAGGACAACCGGTACAGCGGCTAAGTACGGCGGTTACCGTTCGTTTCGCCGGTTGAGCGTGAAATCTGCAAGCTAAGTAGGCAAAGTTGTTCAGTAATGCAAGGATGTAGTTCTTCTAGAAGGTTTACATTAAAATATTTTGGGAACGACTTATATAAAATTATTTTCCTTAATATTATGAACATACATAAGATATACAAGTTTGGTATATTTTAGATGGTACAGGGGTATCATACTACAAACTTCCAAACTCCAGGAAATCGTAATGAAAAAACCCAATGACACACCCAGGGACAGTCATAATTATCTTTAATATCCAATAATAGTAACTATTATAAAACTATATAGGCAAAACGAGTATGTAGGGATCGTAGCAGGTAGCGTTCTGTGGTTTCTGCCAACCCCTATGGGAATAAGACTTGAGTTTTTGTATGTATGTCATCTTTGTCTAAATGATTACCAAAGTATGGAGTTTCATGTCCAATCTTTCTAATACTTGGTTTAGTATTAGAAAAATTGGACATGAAACTTCTTTTAGCAGAGGCAACTAGATAAAAATATATTTTCTCCCTTCCCACTTTTATGGTCTAATGAAAACTTTGACTTTGACTTTCAAACTCATCTTTCTTACCCCTTCCTTCGTCTCTACATCCTCGTCATTCCGCGTCACTCACATATTTTACGTGAATGTTACGAGTTGCTCGTTTAGTTCTATGCACAGTAAGACTGTTCAAACTTGTTTGGGGGGAATAATTTCTACATGTTTGTCTTGTGCCCTTTGAAACCAAGCAAAGTGGCGGGAATGTGTCTTAGATAGTTGGTGCTCGATTAAGTTGCACGTTGTTTCTCGGATGTGTTGACTATTTGATCTTTTAGGCCCTGTGCAAACGTAGACACTTTGTTATCGACACCGCACACCGTCATAGGAAACCGTAGTTGCTGGGTTCTGTAGCGACGATCGGACACAGTCACCGATCGCTACTTATGGTTACTGGTAACCGTAGTTGCCTGTTTTCCGTCAGTTTTGAGATAGACCATCGATGTGTGTGGCTTGTGTCAAACCCAGAATACGGACACCGATTGTATATCGTCAGTTTGCGCAGCTCAATACAATTGTAAGGAAATTTTGCTAATACCTACTTGAGTTTTCACTTTTAGTTTCAGTTTACCAACACCGAAAACTTTTGATCGTCAACGAGTATATGACAGACACAAAAATGTTTACATCTGCGCAGGGAGTGGCTGATTTTATACTGGTTCTATAGAAATCAAATATTATTCTTTAGTAGCTTGTATTCGACACAAGACTAAAAGTGTCCGTGTTTGCGCAGCGCCTTAGGAGTATTCCAGAGTTGGTTTATTGGTTGCCCCAGGGGATTGGGTGATTTCACTACCTAAAGATTATTTGGGCTGTGTTTATTCAGGTTTCTTATACATATAGTTACTATAAAAGAGACGAATTCAAAGAGGATACAAAGAATATGCGCGTTCTTTCAAAGAAAAACGTTGTACTCTTATATCCATACATCTGAATGTATGTTAGCCCAATGGTAAAAGTGACCGCCTCTTCTGTGTTAGGTTACCGGTTGGGCAAGGGTTAGGCGAAGGTGTACATCCATATTTTTCAGTTATATATAAATCCCATGTAATAGGGGGCGAGCCTATTGCCATCAACCGGGCACAAATCCAGACTCCGAGGCTGCTACTGAGAAACTCCTGATAGAAAAACCCAATAACATTTTGCCTGATCTGGGTATCGAACCAAAGACCTCATGCTCAGCAGCCGCGCTTTGCGACCACTAGACCAACGTCAGAAAGGTTGAATTATATATAATCGTCCTAATTTTTTTGTATATAAAGTTCAAGTTAAGTTTACTAATATTAAAGCTTAGCCTCAGTATGGCACTTTATCTTTTCAATCAAGTTACGTATTCGTGGCCATAACACAGTCCAAAAATAATTATAATAAGCTTCACGTTTAGGGTAACTGCTGATCTTTCACTTAAAATCTCACGGCGAAATAACAACCGGGTTTAATTTTCAATTTACCTTAAAGTGTTTAAATTTTGAGTAGCGAGATACATTTTGGTATAAACCAGATAAGGCTCGGGAAGTAGTGTTAGCATTGGGGGGTATTTGTGCCACTCAGATAGCTTTTATCATGGGCATGACCGCGGTGGGCCATAGAATCAGCGGAGATGGACTGATGGACTAATGTCTTATCGGGTGTGTAAACACAGGAAGGAACCCGGACGTTACAAATTCTTTCCATCGTTGCAATCATTTCTTCTTACTGGACCATACCTGGGAATCTTCTGGTTATGAAGATATTAAAGGTCAAAAGTTCAACCTCTTTTAAAGTATTAAGACGAAAACAAGTTATAACTTATATTTAAATACGTCGTTACAGTCAATGGCTTATTAGTCAAAAACATCCTCTAATATTTATGGAGACTTTTTTCAGAAATAATTTATTTTTCAATTGCTTGATTCAGAAGGCTGTTTTTCTGAATACGGCCCGCATTTTTAGGAGGTTTCTCTCTCAAGAGCCTTGACCGCCGGTAGCTTAGGAGACCTTGCTTTCAATACCAGTGGGCTGCTAAATTCTTATATTTAAAAAAAATGACGTTACAAAACATTTATTTGAATCTATGTAGTATATATTACGTGTAAACGTACCGTATAACCATTTCTGTAACTAAACCAAATTTGGGAAAAGCTAAATCAATTGCTAGCCTTCTCTGACTAAAATAAACGAGCAATTAACTTTTTATCTTCACTGCAGTCTTGTGGATCGCCCGGAGGACACGGTGGAGCATACGGTGCAGGACTGCCCCGCTTGGGCAGACCACCGCCGTGTCCTCACGGAGGCGATAGGCGGCGGCGACCTCTCGCGTCCGGACCTGGTTCAGGCCATGCTCCGGGGCGAGAGGGAATGGGATGCAGTCACCTCCTTCTGCGAAGCAGTAATGCTAGCGAAGGAGGAGGCGGGTTGCGTGAGGGAGAGAACCACCTCACGCCCCAGCCGCCGCGGAAGACGCCCAGGGCGTCGGACGTCGCGAGGCGACATCCGGCCACCGTAGGCTCGGGCTTGCGGACGGCGAGTAATGGGTAGCTCGCCGTCCGATCAAGGACCAAGCCCGGGTCGGCGGCGCGTTCTGTTCGCGCGCGCCTCAAAGAGCTGTCAGCACAGGGACGGGGCCCCCAACGGGGCCAACGCCTGCCGGGGTTGCGGGACGTCTTAACAGGATACCGTGGCCCCGGAACGTAAAGGGCAATAGAAGGAACAGGGTGGTTTTTTAGTCAGTAAAAGTCTGACAGTCCCTTCCGCCCCACCCAGGGCGGAAGGAGTCATTTGATGATTTTTACCACCTCGAAAAAAAAAAAAGGTGTTTAGACTGTAGATTTATAAACATCAAAACCCTCCCACTATGTTCAAACAAAAATAATCTCGAAAATTATTAGAAAAATTAAAAAGTGATTTACGAGCGCCCGCTCTATCACACCTCGTGGCCACTTACTGAAAAATGAGCACAAATATTTGCTTATATCTTTCCCATTTTGCTGCCAACGTAAAAGTGACACGCGACGGGATTTCAACGGAGATATTAAAAAAGCGCCGAAAAATTTCTCTTGTCCGCGGTTTTAGTTCAAACCTTTTGTGGAAGAAGAAGGACAATAAGGTCACCAAACAATACTAGCTCGTTAATCATAGAATATTTGACGTCACGTCAACTTTTACAAGAATATTAATGGCGCCTAATACGACGGCCATGTTGAATTTTTTGGCGGCGTCTTTGTACCCTTTCGTATTTAGACTGTTTCTTTGAAGGTAAATACCGAATGTTTTAATTTAATTGTTTTGCTTTGATGTTTTTGTTTAAGAATAATTTATTTTATTGTAATTAATTTTCGTATTTATTTCCAAGACGTACCTTACCATCTTTTCCTGTAAAGCTTTTCGTTTTATTGTTTGAAAGGTGCCTAGTACCTACCCAAGTAGGGTAGGTATTCTTCGGTTTCAGTGAAACAAAAACTAGCAGTGTTATTGTGTAATAGCCTGTCTTGTTGAATTAAAGTAAAGTAAGTTAGAGGCGAGCTTTCAAGCATGGTATGACAGCACACTTGAGATCAAGATCACTTTACTTGAGGGTAATTTTTTCAACTGTATACTGAGCGCCACTAAGAGGTCTTAGTGGCGCTCAGTATACAGCTCAGTAATCAGTAGTAGGTACTACTGATTTAAAAGCGCAAGCAATCTGGATAGATTTATTGTTTGTTACTCTCTCAATAACGGATACCTATTGAAAAATCTTTACAGTAATGGATAGCTTATCCATCAAAATAACAAAGGCTATAATTTGAAATGGGGGAAGCACTAATACCTCGCTGGCAAAGCTGTTGGCGGAAGCTAGTAGGCGTGTACAAACATACACAAAATCTTTATGTTTTGTGGTAGTTGTAAATCCTATTGCTTTGATGTCCACGACTTTATAATTAAAATTCAGGGAAGGACCAACAACAACCCGCAAATGTGTTCCATAATCATTTCCGAAAACTATAAATAAATGATACGTCCCCTTGCGAAATTTTCACCACACACGATCCTCTGGGAGTCCAATAATTAACTTTTAAATTAAAAACATAGTGAATAAAACATACGGTGTGATGGCACTGAGTTTACTAATTAATTTCACGCCACGTTTCTCTTTAGGGACCGGCAGAGATTAATAGTGTAGCTGTTAAAAGTAATGATAATTATTATTACGTGAAAGTTTTTTCGGCTGTTGGTCAGAGAAACGAGGTGTTTTACACTGATTTAAAAAAGTTGTTTAAATGTTTTTTGTGGGAGGAAATTCGTCATTTTTTTATGGAAAATGACTTTGACTAATATGTAACTAAAAAAAAAGGTTTTAGGCCAACGTTATGGTGACGTTACTTTAGGAACGTGACGATCATAATTAAATATAATGAACGAACGAAATCTCGGGGAAAGTGCTAGTGAATTTATATATGTATTTATTATTACGAGTATATTTCATTATTTAAAAATTCTGTAGGTACCTGTGTCCCTTTTTTTTAATGTGGTAAAAATCATGAACTGACTCCTTCTGCCCTGGGTGGGGCGGGACTGTCAGACTTTTACTGACTGAAAAGCCACCCTGTTTCTTCTGTTGCCCTTTACGTTCCGGGGCCACGGTATCCTGTCAAGACGTCCCGCAACTCTGGCAGGCGTTGGCCCCGTTGGGGGCCCCGTCCCTGTGCTGACAGCTCTTTGAGGCGCGCGCGAACAGAACGCGCCGTCGACCCGGGCTTGGTCCTTGATCGTACGGCGAGCTACCCAATACTCGCCGTCCGCAAGCCCGCGCCTACGGTGGCCGGATGTCGCCTCGCGACGTCCGACGCCCTGGGCGTCTCCTGCGGCGGCTGGGGCGTGAGGTGGTTCTCTACCTCACGCTACCTGTGCCCCTACGAGCACCTCTTTACTACTCAGCAACTAGCTACCTACACGAGCAAGAGAATTGCGGCGACATTATTGTCGTGCCACGTAGAGACGTTCGTGGAGACGGCTCCTTAGACTAGTAGAAAATGCCCAAGGTATAAAGTCCGCCTTTGTACTATATATTTTTTTTACATGAGCATAAGTAAATAAAGAATATATTTGCCATTTATTTGACACTCATGATACACATACACATAGTAGTCAACTTTCTTTCCCGCTCTATTTATAATGAAACCTCAAACCAGTGTGTTACAAGAATTTTACGGTAAGTTAACTCCATTGTTCTTGCGTGGCCTAAAGGGTAGGGTAACGGCCACTATCTCTTCCTGTGGGAATCATGAAAGTCGTATAGCGTACTAGTCGTCAAAAGTAATCTTACTGCAGGACCATTGACAACTCTTTGGGTAGTTGTGTGGAGTCTTTATTATATTTTAGAGTGGACGCACATTTGTCGAAAAATTACAAAGTTTTAACTAGACCATTAAAAAGCTCCTTTTAGTGTTATGTACAAAAAATATAATAATAGTATTAAATCTTGCCCATTCAAAAAGGTAGTTTCGTATGAACAAGAAGGTCCATAGTGAAAGTCGTTTATAAGGATGAATAGATTCCTCTTTTCAAGATTCTAGTAAATAAAAAATAAGGTTTATATACACGGTACCCAACCTCAATGGAGACTGGGTATGTACGTAGGAGATATTATAGTCCAAAAGTGTGTGCGCAAACACAGGTTAATTCCCCCTTTTCGGTTTAAAGAAATTTATTTCTCAAAAAGAACAATAGTTCACTTAAAAATGAGAAACTTAACGAAACAAATATCATAAGTATTAAACATAATTGTCGTTCGATCCATCGTACATACAGTGTGTAGTCCATTATTATTGTTGGTTGGCCAAATACAACTTTAAATTATTTTTAAAAATATTCATTGATCTTAAGGAGTGTGAAACGTTTCGCCAACAGTCGGTTGGCCCATGAACTATTGGTCAACAGAATCTTTCAACAGGAGAACAGTGCATGGGCCAAACGTGCTTTGGATGAAAAGTGAATGGGCGAAACATTCTGTTGGTGAAACATTCACTGGCGAAAAATCATGTTGGCGAAACGTTCGTGGGTGAAAAGTGCTTTGGGTGAAAAGTTCGTGGTTGAAAGATTCTGTTGACCAATAGTTCATGGGCCAACCGACTGTTGGCGAAACGTTTCACACTCGATCTTAAGAGTCTCTTATTTCTTTAGGTAACTTATTATAAAGCTGCGCTCCCTCAAACTGAATAGTTCTCCTTCCGTACAGTGTTCTAACTGGAGGTAGTTCTATACTATCCCTATTCCTAGCGTTGAAGTAGTAGGTTTTGCGTTTTCTCACTCTTATAGTTCAATGGGATGAGAATCGTACACTAACGTAGAGAGATCAGGCGGGCCAACAGCTTCACATGCTGTCCGAGGCATGGGGGTGTCACACCACCCAGTAACAATGGTGAACTCTAGTTGAAGTAAACTTGAGGTGACCTGACAATCCCTAGCATTAAGTGAGATGATAGCTCTCTTCGCTAGAATGCGTAGATTATTTTTACCGAATTTTAGAAGTAGTGAATCTAATGTTGAATTAAATAAGGATATACTAGAATTGCTCAAAATATAGTTTTATTTGGGATTATTTATTACGCTGGACTCGAAAGCTTCAGTTGGGTCTGTAATTGAAATAAATGTTTTGACTTTGATTTTATTTTCATCGAAGGACGATTATAACAGAATAGCACTGCAGGTGAGATGACAGGTCACCTGCATCTTTCAAAGTCAAAGTCAAAACATTTATTTCTATTAAACCATTTACAGGCACTTTTGAATTGTCAAAAAGCCGGTCAATTAGTCCGAAAGTTGAAGCTAGTTGCTCGTTTCAAAACGGAGGTAGGCCTCTATGGAGAAGAACGAGCAAGAAACTCCACGGCACTCTTTTAAATTAGGTTTTTACAAAATCCTGGTTACATTATTCTTGTCGATTCTATATGTGATCACAATGAAGATGAATATAAAATAGTAGTAAAAAATTATAAAGAAATTAAAGCCATAGCAGTTAAGAGATGACCAATCCCAACTGACAGCACTCGTTCACGAGCATGACGCATGGATCAGCACCACCTAGCTCCCTTTTTATATTATTCAGATTTTTGTAGAAAAGAGCCAATTACGCCCTGAACTTCGACTACCGTAAACGTAAACATTAACTACGCAGCTACCTAATTACCTAACAGAAAATTATGCGTATAACTTAACTCACCACAAATTCCACGTTCAACAAGAATTTCGCGCGAATCCCGCTAATTCTCAGCGCCATCAATTATCGTTAAAATCAAAGAGCGTAACGATATAAGCGATTACAAGACATGCCGTTCTCACTTGCTCTGATTAATTAAGACATTAGTGGAACATCACACGCCAGATATCATGTACAGTAAACAGAAGAGATTGGTATGCAGGATCGTCAGATAGGTTAATAGTCGAAGTTTTCTTAGAAACCGATAGATGTCTTCAATTGAAGCTTAAGTTAATTAATGAACTGTTGAGTATCCACTTTCTAAGTTAAATTTGTTAACATCCACCGGTTTCTAAAAAAACATCAACTATATCTGACGAACCTGCATATAAATTTACTTTGTTGACTGTACTTAAATATCTACTATTGTTTGAAGTATTTCCCCGTTGGTCTAATGTTCGCAACGCGCATCTGCTGAGCATGAGGTCTTGGGTTGAAAGTGTTATTGGCTTTTTCCATCAAGAATTTCTCAATAGCAGCCTCGGGGTCTAGATTTGAGCCCGGTTGATGCAATAGGCTCGCCCCCTATTGCATGGGACTTAAAAAGAACTGGCGAAGTGTTCAAATGTGGGGTAAACCTCTGCCTAAATCTTCGGGAATTACAGGCGTGATGTTATGTTGTATTGTTTGCAGTACGTATGGTAGATGATAAGAAGTATCATGTTGCGGTGTGTCCGTGTGTGGGCAAAATACACACGAACGCGAATTTTTATAGAAGCGACTTACCACGCGCAGTTGTCCACCTGTCCTTCCACTTTGGAAGGTATATTAATGCCTGGCGTCACACCGTATAAATACTAATGTTATAAAGCTAAAGAGATTTTTTCGTTAGTTTGTTTAAATACGCTTATTTATAGAACCACCAGTCGCGGATGATATAAAGCTACGTTGACGAAGTCTATTAAAATGATAGTCAGAATCATTATCAAAATTATCAATAATATTAACTAAAAATTGTTCTTTAGGAAAGTTAACATTTTATCAGTTTTTTCTTTTTGATTTTTTATATCTGTCGTAGTCGATTTATAGAGTCGACATAACTATTTGGACATAAAAGGTTAGGAACACCCGGGAGACGAAAATTAAAATCCATTATCATTTATCATATAAATATCATTGTCTGAATTGCTCAAGCAGGAGGATTTAACAAGTAAATAACAAACTGTTTTAAAAATCGTTTATGCATAATAATCATCATCGTTATTTAGTTTTGGTAGTTGTTTGGGAATATTTGTGCCATACAAACCAATATAAGCAAATACAATAACAAATATAAAAACACTATTCACAATGTTTGCAAACTTCACCCAATCGTCATTGCTTGACTTGCTATCAACTGTAGCGTCATTACAATCCCACCGAGGAAACACTAAATACGATCTATAATTATTTTCATACACGAAATCATTGATTGTTTTTATGTTACTATGCGGAGCTGATTTTAATTTACACACTTCATTCAAACAGAATGTCAAAATAATGATGATAATAGTCAGAACTACTGAACTACGATAGTACAACAATAAGGTCGGTGGGAAACGACACTGCCTCGGTATAAGGTAAGCTATCTCCGTCAGAAAATAATAATGACCAAGCAAACTGAAGCAGGCAATTGCTAGCCGCACTTTACGTCTCACATCCAAAAACAAGGATAAAACACTAAGAACAGTCAAAATTAAGGCAGGATAAACGACAATCGCAGACAAACCGACAGCTTCTCGCATCAAATAAAGTGTCAGCGTCACATTCGTCTTGGTATTGTTATCTGTTTCATGCTTGTAGTCGTTTATGAACCATTCAGCGCCCCTACGTTCCGCCACCATAAAATCAAAGTTTATTGAGTAATTTTTAGAGGTCCAAGATTTATCCGGCTGTAGATCTATTCCTCCAAAATAATATCTGCATTCTTGCACGTCGTATGGCCAGTTCGTGAGATTGACGCTACACACACCGTCTTGTACCATCGAATGTGTGTTGACGATGTCTCCAGTGCTCTTCAATTTAAAGCGATAGTACATATACATTTCGGAATAAAACTCATAATCGTCGGTGTCGGATAGTCCAAACATTGGACTCCATAGATGAATGGTCATGGCGTCTGTCTCTTTAATGTCATGGTACTTTTCTGGATCCCATTTTATTCTTTCATCTTTCCACTTAATACGCATAAATGTAAGCATTCTTAATTTTTCCTCTACACTATTGAAGGTGAAGGTATTCAAGACGTAAGTGACATTCACTACTGTGTTCTCGCTTGGTGCGTGATACGGGCTATAACCGCATTTAAGATCTTTCAAGAGTTCTTCTTCCCAAGTTATGTATTCCGGCGGCGTCTTGCTATGAACACAGTCCGTGGCCAGAGTATAGTTTAGGCAGTATAGCAGTAAAATATATGTGAGTAGGGCCATGGTTGCCTTGATACTGCGCTAAACATTAGCTATTACAATATTTGTAAATTGGTTACATTATACGGAAACGCCCACTGCAAATGATTCGATAGGCTGTATCTGTGTGAGCCAATTTCGTATTATGATAATTTATATGGTCTTGATATCATTAGGAGTTAAAACAAACTATAAACCTTTTGTTTTATTGGTTCAGAACTTGTAATGTGCGAGCCCAACCCATATCTGGTCAGTTTTTCTAAATGACTACAGAAAACGATATTTTCTTTAGAAAGTACTTAGAACCCTTAATATGTGCTAAGCACCATGTCCTTAAAAACTATTATCACTATCTCCTTATTAAAGTATTATCAAAAAAAATCTAAAGTCGATCCTAATTATGTTGAAAGGCTAAACACATCGCAAAAATTAGTCCAAATGAAACGCATCATGAATTGAAATTAATTAACTGCTTTTGAGGTGTGGTGCGTGCGGCTGGATGATAAAAAAAGTACCTATTAAAAAAAAAAATGATTTAAAGAAATAAATATTTAAATAAAAAATTATTTATTTCAGTAAATCTTTACAAATAAGTTGCCGGGGCTTCCCACAAAGTAATAAAATGATATTTGTGTATTATTAATTTATAGAATGATATAAAATATATTTTTTGGAACCTCACAACAGAAGCCCTGTCTTTTTATATGTCGTATAGTACAAACTTCTTGTAATCTTTTATTTTAATTTACAATTTGTCTCTTCCCACAAAAGTGACTCGCATATTCAAAAATCATTCATTTACTACATTTTAGCTCAATTACTGTAATGTACTGAACATTCAGAGTAAATTGGTTGTGACAGACAGATAGGCTGAAAAGTTCAGTTTTTCCCTTATAATCAAATATTTAACAATCATCAATAATAAAACTATCATCGTACTTTGGTTTTGGAAATTGTTTGGGAATATTTGTGCAATACAAACCAATATAAGCAAATACAATAACAAATATAAAAACACTATTCATAACGTTTGCAAACTTCACCCAATCTTCATTGCTTGACTTGCTATCAACTGTAGCGTCATTACAATCCCAGCGAGGAATCACTAAATACGATCTATAGTTATTTTCGTACATGAAATCATTGATTGTTTTTATGTTAACATGCGGAGCTGATTTTAATTTACACACTTCATTCAAACAGAATGTCAAAAGAATGGTGATAATAGTCAGAACGACTGAACCACGATAGTACAACAATAAGGTCGGTGGGAATTGATTCTCTTCCGGTATGTCGGTAACCAACTCCGCCAGAAAATAATAATGACAAAGCAAACTGAAGCAGACAATTGCTAGCCGCACTTTACGTCTCACATCCAAACACAAAGATAAAATACTAAGAACGGTCAAAATGAAGGCAGGATAAATGACAATCGAAGCCAAGCCGACGGCTTCTCGCATCAAATACAGTGTCAACTTAACATTTCTATTGGTACTGTTGTCTGTCACATGCTTGTGATCGTAGATGTACCATTCAGCGCTACTATGTTCTAACACCATGAAGCGAAAATTTATTGAATAATTTGCAGTGCCCTTTTGACGACCAACTGGTCCGAAATCATAAGTGCATTCTTGCACGTCATACGGCCAGTTCGTGAGTTTGGCGCTACACAAAGAGCGTTGAACCTTCGAATACGAGTTAAAGACCCTTCCAGTACTCTTAAGTTCGTAGCGATGATACAAATTTATTTCGTAATATTGCTCATAATCTCCGGTCTTAGATAGTCCAAACATTGGATGCCATAGGTAGAACTTGAAGCCGTCAGTTTCGTTAATGCCATGATACTTTTCTGGATTCCATTTCAGTTTTTCGTCTTTCCATTTCATGTGAACAAATGTTTGTATGATTATCTTTTCCTTTATGCTATCAAAGTTGAAGGTTTTCAAGGCGTAAGTGACATTCACTATTGTATTCCCTCCTGGTGCGTGATGTGGGCCGTAGCCACTTTGAAGATCTTTCAAGAGTTCTTTTTCCCAATTTATATATTCTGGCGTATTGCTATTAACACAGTTAATGGCCAGAGTATAGTTGAGGAAGTGAAGCACTAAAATATATGTGAGCAGGGCCATGGTCGCCTTGAAACTGCATTTTTTATCAGCCTTTAAAATGTGTGTTCATATTAGACAGAAACGCCCACTGAAAATGTTGCGATAGTCTGTAAGGTAATCTGAGTGCATTATTTTCGTATCATGATAATATTTATATTTTATAATATCATCGCAAATGAAAAGAAACTGTAAACCATGATTGTTTTAGTGGTACAAAACCCGTATTGTGTCATTCGCTTGGTCAGTACATTAAGAGCAATCTCAAATCTGATAGAGTTTGGATCATTTTTGGAACGTACAGAACTATAATACCAAACTATTAAAAATTCGTTTATGTAGAATAATATTCATGATATTTTGATTTTGGAAATTTTTTGGGAATACTTGTGCCATACAAACCAATATAAGCAAATACAATAACAAATATAAAAACACTATTCACAATGTTTGCAAACTTCACCCAATCTTCATTGCTTGACTTGCTATCAACTGTAGCGTCATTACAATCCCACCGAGGAAACACTAAATACGATCTAAATTTATTTTCATACACGAAATCATTGATTGTTTTTATGTTACTATGCGGAGTTGATTTTAATTTACACACTTCATTCAAACAGAATGTCAAAAGAATGGTTATAATAGTCAGAACGACTGAACCACGATAGTACAACAATAAGGTCGGTGGGAATTGACATCCCTTCGGTATGTCGGTAGCCAACTCCGTCAGAAAATAATAATGACCAAGCAAACTGAAGCAGACAATCGCTAGCCGTACTTTACGTCTCACATCCAAACACAAAGATAAAACACTAAGAACGGTCAAAATGAAGGCAGGATAAATGACGATCGCAGCCAAGCCGACTGCTTCTCGCATCAAATTAAGGGTCAACTTCACATTCCTCTTAGTACTGTTGTCTTTCACATACTTGTGATTGTACATGTACCATTCAGCGCCACTATGTTCCAACACTACGAAGTAAAAGTTTATTGAATAATTTGCACTGCCTGATAGATTTGTCTGAGGACCAATTGGTCCGAAATCATAGTTGCATTCCTGAACGTCATATGGCCAGTTCGTGAGTTTGACGGTACACAAAGAGTTTTGTACTATCGAATGTGCCATGGAAATGGCTCCAGTACTCTTCAATTCATAGCGATACAACAAATACGTTTCAAAATACAGTTCATAATCGTCTTTGTTGGATAGTCCAAATTTTGGATACCATAGCTGGAGCTTGGAGGAGTCAATTTCGTTAATACCATGATACTTTTCTGGATCCCATTTCAGTCTTTCATCTGTCCACTTTATGTGCATAAATGTGTGCATTGCTATCTGTTGCTTTATACTATTGAACTTAAAGGCTTTCATGCCGTAAGTTATATTCACTAATGTGTTCTCGCTTGGTGCGTCGTATCGGTTATAACCGCATTTGAGATCTTTCAAGAGTTCTTCTTCCCAAGTTATGTATTCCGGTATATTGCTATTAACACAGTCAATAGCCAGAGCATGGTTCAGAAAGTTTAATAGTAAAATATATGTGAGCAGGGCCATGGTCGCCTTGATACTGCATTCAGTATTAGCCGTTTAATAATAAATGTATGGTCATATAATATGAAAACGCCCACTGCGAATGTTTCGATAGACTATGAGGTAATTAATGTCTGCTATTATTGTATTATGATAATAAATGTCCTTTAAATCATCGCCGCATCGTTGATGTGGCAGTGGGCGGGCCACAAAGCACGCAGAACTGATAGACGATGGGGCCGTAAAATTCTTGAATGGAGACCATGCACCGGCAAACGCAACGTAAGGTGGACCAACGATCTGATGAGGACCGCGGGATTGCGCTGGATGCAAGCCGCTTCCAACCGGTCCTATTGAAATCCTAAACTATCCGTTTTTTTTTCATAACTTCAGTAAGCAATATTTTCGTAACGAAGTACATAAAGCCCTAAAAATATGCTAAAAACAAGTATTTTAAAACCTCGTCAATTACCTTCTATGTTAACGTTAAAATGTCATCAAAAAAGTTCTAAATTGAACCCTAATTATGCTGCAGGGACAAAACGGAACCTAGAATAAAATTACTGTTTCTGAGGTGAGTTGGGTGCCAGATAGCAAGTAAGTTAGCCACAACCTTTTTAAAAAAAAAATATTAGCATAATCGATGTATAAACTCTGATTCAATCAAGGTGCTAAATTAAAAAAAAAACTTTTTGGAGTGTGTGTAGTTCTATGATTACGAATCACTGAAGTTTTTTTAAAAAAATAAGGTATTTTATCACCAAAATTCATTTCCACTCTGAACAGTCAACATCGGATAAATGAACTCACCGAACATAATATCCTCTTTAATATGGACAAATGGGAAAAAACTTTGACTACATAATATCTAGATTTAGCCAAAGCATTTGACACAGTATTCGTTCTTATTTTAATTAGTAATCTTGCGCACTTGGGAATGAAAAGATATGACTCCATTTATTCACAGATTATCTCCATAACAGAAGATAACTTGTAGGTATTGAAAATTGGGGCAACGATGAGCTGTTCAATGAATAGACCGTTCTGCAGGGCAGTATTCTTGGTCCGGCATTGTTCATAGTCTACAAACAATATAAATGTTACATAAATTTGACAAACGGAAAAAAAAATATCATTCGCCGATGAACCACGAAAAACACTATGAATCATTATGCTCAAAAGGGGTTTGGCCAAGTATCGAAATGGCTCACAAAAGTTTAGGTTTAGTGGATTCGGAGATAAGGGAAGGGAATAGTTGTCAATGTAAATTTTCGAATGTTTTCTTGAATAACATCAAACTATTTATTTTGAAATCATAATTTAAAATGTATATTTGAGACCCACGTAACATAATCAGTTTCATTTTGTATATCACTTGGTTTAAAAACGTTCTTTTTAAATTCTAATTTGTCCCGCCAATAGTGACATGCACAATTCACTTAATTACGTTGCACTTGTTTGGGTCACAAAAAGTAATAATATATATTTTGTAACAAATTTTAACTTAATCGGTGCAGTTGATTAGTAGTAAATAATTATGCAGTCAAAGACGGACAAATAGAGTAATCCTGAGGACTCCGTTTATCACTGGGATTTACAGAACCGTAATTTAAAAAATATAAAATAAATTGTGTATGTGGATTATTGATCATCGAAATTTGGTTTTGGAAATTGCTTGGGAATACTTGTGCCGTATAAACCGAAATAAGCAAATACAATAACAAATATGAAAACACTATTCACAATGTTTGCAAACTTCACCCAATCTTCATTGCTTGACTTGCTATCAACTGTAGCGTCATTACAATCCCACCGAGGAAACACTAAATACGATCTATAATTATTTTCATACACGAAATCATTGATTGTTTTTATGTTACTATGCGGAGCTGATTTTAATTTACACACTTCATTCAAACAGAATGTCAAAATAATGATGATAATAGTCAGAACGACTGAACCACGATAGTACAACAATAAGGTCGGTGGAAATTGACACTTCTTCGGTATGTCGGTAGCCAACTCCGCCAGGAAATAAAAATGACCAAGCAAACTGAAGCAGACAATCGCTAGCCGTACTTTACGTCTCACATCCAAACACAAAGATAAAACACTGAGAACGGTCAAAATGAAGGCAGGATAAATGACAATCGCACCCAAGCCGACTGCTTCTCGCATCAAATTAAGGGTCAACTTCACATTCTTCTTAGTACTGTTATTCATCACATACTTGTAGTCGGATATGTACCATTCAGCGCCACTATGTTTCAACACTATGAAGTCAAAGTTTATTGAATAATTTACAGTGCTCCAAGCTAGGTCCCATTTAGGACCAATTGGTCCGAAATCATAAATGCATTCTTGCACGTCGTATGGCCAATTTGTGAGTTTGACGGTACACAAAGTGGTTTGTACTGTCTTAACCCTGTTGAGAATGCTTCCAGTACTCTTCAGTTCATAGTGATACCAATCGTACCTTTCGAAATACAGGTGATAATCCTGTACGTAGGATAGTCCAAACATTGGATACCATAGGTAAAACTTAGAGGCGTCAATTTCGTTAATGCCATGATACTTTTCTGGATCCCATTTCAATCTTTCATCTTCCCATTTCATATGCATAAATGTTTGCATCGATATCTTTTCCTCAATACTATCGAATTTGAAGGCTTTCAGGGCGTAACTGACATTCACTACTGTGTTCTCTTTTGGTGCTCGGTGTGGGTTGTAACCGCATTTAAGATCTTTCAAGAGTTCTTTTTGCCAAGTTATGTGTTCTGCTGTTTTACTATTAACGCAGTCTCTGGCAAGAGTATAGTTTAGAACGTGTAGTAGTAAAATATATGTGAGCAGGGCCATGGTCGCCTTGATACTGATGCATTCAGTATCAGCTGTTAAATTTGAGTGGTCATACTATACGAAAACGCCCACTGCAAATGTTTCGATAGAAGATACGAAAATAATGCACTCTGATTACCTCAGTGTGCATATTTTCGTATCATGGTACTGAATATCAAAGACAAAGTCAAATCATTTATTTCAATCCGACTATTGAAATGCAACGACAATGTCTGGCTAGTCTGACCAAGGGGTATCGTATTACCCAGTCACTGGGTTGTGGAGGTCAGATAGGCAGTCGCTCCATGTAAAATACTGGTATTCAGCTGCATCCGGTTAGACTGGAAGCCGATCCCAACACAGTTGGGAAAAGGCTAGGCAGATGATGAGGCCATAAAAATGCAATTTAAGTGAATATTGTACTTATTATTAATTAAAACAAAAATAATTGAATCTGTTTGCCCCTAACAAAATGTAGTTTCATAATTATGAAGAAGAATGGGCAAGAACTTCCGTACTTACTATTTTAAAATAAATGTTTACTATACATATTTGTAGAAAGAATCATACACAACACACGGAAGTCATCACAAATATCACAAATAAAAAAAAAAGATGGTAAACCAGAATGGTTTTAGTTGTACAGAACCCTTCATTTACAAAGCCAACCCGCATTAGTCGCTTTTTAGGGTTCCGCATCCAAAAGGTAAAACAGGACCCTATTGCTAAAACTCCGCTGTCCGTCCGTCTGTTTGTCTGTCCGTCTGTCACCAGGTTGTATTTCTTGAACTATGATAGTTAGACAGTTGAAATTTCCACAGATGATATATTTCTGTTGGCGTTATAACAACAAATACGAAAAAACAGAATAAAATAAATATTTAAAGGGGCTCTCATGGGGAAGGGGAATGTCGTGATGGCCTAGCGGTTAAAGCGCCCGCCTCTCATGCATGAGGGTTCGAATCCGGGCAAGTACCAATGTGACTTTTTCAATTCATATGTACTTTCTAAAGTTTATGTAAGACATTAATGACATCATTCCGTGCCTCGGAAAGCACGTTAAGCAACAGCTTAACGTGCTTACAGCCGGGACCAACAGATCCCGGCTGTCATGCGTGGATCTTTGACAGTCGTTACGAGTCGTCAGAAGCTTGAAAATCTGATAACCAGTCTTACCTAGGGGTATCGTATTACCCAGTTACCGGGTTGTGGAGGTCAGATAGGCAGTCGCTTCATGTAAAATACTGGTATTCAGCTGCATCCGGTTAGACTGGAAGCCGACCCCAATGTAGTTAGGAAAAGGCTAGGCAGATGATGATGGTACGGAACCCTTCGTGCGCGAGTCCAACTCGCACTTAGCCGGTTATTTTTAATTATGATAACTACTTTAAGTTATGTTATTATTTGGAAACCAAAATAAATACAAAAAATCCTCGACAATTATCACACAAGTTAACATTAAAATATCATCAAAAAACTTCTAAACTCAAGACTAATTACGCTGAAGGGCTAAACGCACCACAAAAAGTAGGTCCAAATGAACCGCATCGGGTCGACAAAACAGAACTTGGAATTAAATTACTGTCTCTGAGGTGTGGTGTGTCCCACCGGATAATAATATGTTAGCGACGACCTTTTTTAATTTAAAAAGTTTATATGGGTGATCAATTAATGGATGCAGATTCAATGGAAGTGGTAAATTAAAAAAACCTGTAGAACTGTGTGCGTAGTTTTGTGGCTAGGATTCGCTACAGGTAACTCTGTAAGCCTGATAAGCGTGCACGAATAGTGTTTTTTCACAAGCTTGCTAGCACTTTCGTATAAGATAGATGCTTGCAGAAAATGCTTGTTCTTGTAATATTTATCATTTCAAAGTCAAAGTCAAATCATCTATTTCAATGAGCCCGTTACAAGGCACTTTTGAACGTTATTCACAAAAGAAAAAAGAATTGAATATAGTTGCCCCGTTCAATAGATAGTTTTGTATGGAGAAGAACGGGCAAGAAACTGCATACGTACTCTCTTAAAATCAATGTTTACAATATTTGCATTTGTCAACGTTTGAAGGAAATTCAATTTGAAATTCAATTTGATCATGTTACTAGCAAATAGTGGCTCATTACACCTACACGATACCCGACCAGCACTACCTCGTCACGTTGTCCATTCGTTATCACAGGTGGTCCACGTTCCATGGTTGCAACATGCATTTGGATAACCAGTGAACTTCGCGTGGGCGATGAAAGAAAAAGAAAAGAAAGAAAAAGAAAAGAAAGAAAAAGAAAAGAAAGAAAAAGAAAAGAAAGAAAAAAAAAACGTTTTTTTTTTGACACAGGTCATGTGCACACAAAAATAATAAAAACAAAAATGCAAAAATAAAAACAAAAATTAAATACATTATCGTGTGCCCCACAGCTGCGCTGGCCCAGTTCAGCATAAAGTGCCAACGACGACGAGTGACGTGGTGACGAGAGGATATCGCATTGTCGGTTAATTACTGAAAAGTTCGTCAGGAATGCAAGCAACGGGTGATCACCGAGTAGCCCACTCGACGCACGCGCGGTCAGCCCGCGATCGAGGAGCTCCGAAGTTGATGTAGCGACCGTATATTCATACTACTCCATACAAAGAATACTAACCGCTCGAGGCGAGGCGAGGGTCGGGTGCCGGGTGGGTCTAACGAGCTATGACCTTCAGTTATGATTCATTCACCACGCGCCAAATATGCAGCAGTTTATATCTGCCGTTTCCAGTAAAACTTTATATCCATATAAAAACACCATCAATTTGTGTGGGCTCACCTCGAGCTGATTTCTGTTGGTTGCAAAATTTTTGTTTACGCCTCTTTTACGGCCTGTGTCATTGAAACTCTCATTATTATTAAGGAATTCAGGGTTTTGATGCTTATGGACGTTTTTATTCCCGAGTCTATTAATAAGTTAATATGGAATTATGACTTGATCCCATAGGAATTTGTGGAATGAGAGCTCTGTATTATGTCAGTTTAGATTTTTTATTTATATACCTTTTTTAAACTCGTTGTCATAATTATCTCATTAACCCGTAAAATGTGGAAAAATACGACAAATCTCAAAGTCAAAGTCAAATTATTTATTTTAATTAGACCATTAAAAGGCACTTTTGAACGTCATTTACAAGAGAAAAGAAAAAACAATATCTTAATATCTTAGGACAACCAACACATCGCCATCTGATCCCAAACTAGGCAGAGCCAGACAACAATGACCTCTAGATCAGACGCAGGCGAGAAGGACCTCTCTTGCAAAAATGCAAACTGAACGCCGACGGACTTTTATGAGTCACAGTCTGTTGGTCCGTAGGTATTTAATAATTCTGGATCTGGCCGAACAACAAGCCGAGCACAGCCCGAATTGATTGTCAAATCCTAAACAAATGCGGGCGAAGCCGCGGGTAAAAGCTAGTTGCCAATATTATTTAAAGGTACTTTGATCGTGCTTATCATGATTTTTACTAATACCAGCTTCTACCCGCGACTTCGTCCGCGTCAAAGTTGATTTCTCCATACAAATTTTGAACCCCCGTGTCATCCCCTTGGGGGGTGAATTTTGGAAAATCCTTTCTCAGCGGACGTCTACAAACTATAAACTACCTCCCTGCTAAGTTTCATCTTTATACGTCAAGCGGTTTTCGATATTTCGTGATGAGCGAGTGAGTGAGTAAGTTAGTGACCTTTCGCTTTTATATTTATTTAGATTAAGATTATAAAGAGGAAAACTTTGTTTGTTTGGAAGTGTTAGTCCAATTACCAAAACTATAAACTATGCCATGTGATACACTTGTCTTCCACGTGCTAATAATAACAATAATAGCCCATTTGTCCTACTGCCGGGCAAAGGCCTCTTCTCATACAGAGAAGGCACGAGTATTGATCACCATGCTTACTCAAAGCAGATTGGCAATATTCCAAGTTTCCAAGATTATAAGTCCAGGTTTCCTCACGATATTTTCCTTCACCAATGTCAGTGATGTCTAAGTTAACTTTAGTAAGTACATATGAATTGAGAAAGTCACATTGGTACTTGCCTGGATTCGAACCTACAATTTCATGCACGAGAGGAGGGCGCCTTCACCACTAGGCCATTACCACAGTCCAAGTCAAGGTTACCTCTCGATATTTCCTACTTAATTTTCACATTTAACCTTCAAATTAGACTTTATTATTTTTTCATTACCATACTACGTCAGAATTCCTGTCAACACTCAGCAAGTCATCCTTATCTCTGCCTTACCCATTAAAGAGAACTGTCCTTATAGACCCCAACTATCTTCAAGTCCCAGCATGTTCCCAAACAATTCTGTTCAGCGGAGTGCGTAGGAGTGTGTAATAAAAGTTTGCAACCGTCCAGGGCCACTACTATGTTATTCCATTAAAAGTTTTGCGTAAAAATGCGTAATTTACGCAGCTTTGTTTACGTGTTAAACGTTGGAGCGTTAACGATTTTATAAATTTTTAGGACCCACAATGTTTGTATTACAGGTGTTCTGGGAAAGGGAAAAGTTGGCTTTTGTTTTAGCTCTAAATAATTATATGTTAGGCTATTTTGAGGGTACAAAAACGTCCAGTACGCTAACAAAATGTTTGTCATACTTACGCACGCAATTTAGGGTTATGTTTGGGTTTAGTTAACCGCATTGATAATCATGGAGCCTAGTGTGAGTGAGAGGAGGAAATGTGACGTAACATAAACGATTTTTGAGTTGTCTCTACTCGTAAAGAGCAGTATATTTACTAGGAACCCACCCCATTGCACCCTCCTCGACTCGACACGGGTGCAATGTAGATACATAAACTATAACATAACATCACGCCTGTAATCCCCGTATGGCAGTACACCCACATTTCGCCAGTTATGTTTTTAGTCCCATGTAATAGGGGACGAGCCCATTGCCATCAACCGGGCACAAATCCAGACTCCGAGGCTGCTACTGAGGAATTCTTGATGGAAAAACCCAATAACACTTTGCCCGACCTGGGAATCGAACCCAAGACCTCATGCACAGTAGTCGCGCTTACGACCACTAGACCAACGAGGCAGTAAAGATACATAAACCTTCCTCTTAAATCAATCTATCTATTGATTATAATACCGCATTAAAATCCGTTGCATAGTTCAAAGGATCTAAGCGTACTTACGGCGGGGAGCGACTATGATTTATACTATGTGGAGATTACGTTTATTTATATTTTATCAATGAGTGATACTATTTTTTTAAGTTGCCTTATACAGTAACATCAAATCCCGGAACAACTGTTTTTAGGCTGTACAAAGATTTGTTATTTACGGGAGTTAAACCTTCAATCACTGCGCTAACCATTTCAACATAATGTCGTCAATTAATGTGCTAGTCGTGCGCAAAGCGCGACTGCTAAGCGTGAGGTCTTGTGTTCGATTCCCAGGCCGTGCAAACTGTTATTGGATTTCTCCATAAGTAATTTCTCACTAGCAGCCTCGGAGCCTGGATTTGTGCCCTGTTCATGGCAATAGGCTCTCCCTCTTTTACATGGGACTTAAACATAACTGGCGAAATGTGAGTGTAATAATGGGTACACCTCTGCCTAACCTTTTGGTGATTACAGGCGTGATGTTATGTATGACGTGCGATTTTCGAATTTAAATCTGATTTCTTTTACGTCAGCGCTTACGTATTAGGCCTACAGACTTGTGATATCCGATCATTATGTAAAGACACAAACACATTGAATTAGGTACGTTAATTATAACAGACAAGCGGTGAAACAGAATAGTATCGTTAGATGATGTGGTTAATTATTCATAACTAGCTTCTGCTTTCGACTTTGGCTGCGTGAAAGTCAAGTATACTAATAGTGTTGCTTTACTATCAGTTAATTTTTTTTATGTAATCTGACCTACTTAGGCTTACTCTTGAACAAAATCGAGAATGAGATTGGAATCGACATTACATGTACATCCGATCCAGTTTCAATTCCAATAAATATAAGAAGACATTTATTAATAGAATTAGCGAGTTATTTAATATTTTAAAATTTAGTAATTTACGTTTTCATTTGTATGGCAACCTCATGTCAATCGCTCTAGTCAAACATGCAGTCGATTCCAATCTCATTCTCGATTTTGCTCAAGAGTAAGCCTACTGTTCTTCCAGATATTCCTACCCAGAAAACAGAGTTATCTAAAGAAACTAACTTCACTTCTATATAATCATGCTACTATTATAAAGACGAAAGTTTAGATGAATGTTTGTTATTCCATCACGTCAAAACGGCTAAACGAAGCTCGACGTAATTAGGCACAGAGATAGATAATAGTCTGGATTAACTCACGGTACTGGGCACCGCCCGCCGCGGTAGGCGGTGAAGCGGTCGGGCGACCGCGCGGTCGGGCGGTGAACGTGTGAAAGGCTTTAGCGGATTCATGGAGGCCAATGCGACACATGAGATACACTTCACCGCCAACCGCGGCGGTGCGCGATGTCGTGTGTTAATCGCCATAGGCTACTTATTATCTCGGAAAATTGTAAGATTCCCGTAAGATATTATGTCAACTTTCACACGGACGAAGTCGTGGGTAGAAGCTTGACGTTCCTAACTTTTACTAAACAAACGTCATCTACTATCGTGCTAACAAAACTGTGCCAAAGTTAACACCTAATCCTATTTCCAGCAAAACAAATCTTATACTCCATAGCACACTGTTTTAACGAAACAACGCTGAAACGAACTGACAGCCACATTTCCACGCAACGTTAGTTCCGACAGTTAGGAATAGGATCTGTGCCACGGAGTAGATAGTCAATGGAGAGATAACATGATTGGTAAAAGAGGTCTTGCGTTTTAGTTTGCTACTTAGTTACTACACACACTGATTAAACTTGTAAAATTTTTGGGTGTGAACGTTTACGATCACAATATAATTATAATTCATATAATGCTCACATAGAACACCATGTATTGATAAACATAATTACATAACATTACGCCTGCAATCCCCGAAGGGTTAGGCAGAGGTGTACCCATTAGTACACCCACATTTCGCCAGTTATGTTTTAGTCCCAAGTAATAGGGGGCGAGCCTATTGCTATCAACCGGGCACAAATCCAGACTCCGAGGCTGCTACTGAGAAAATCCCAATAACACTTTGCCCGACCTAGAAATCGAACCCAAGACCTCATGCACAGCATTCGCGCTTGCGACCACACAAACAAAACATAATTAGTTAGCTGTAATTACTTAATTCGTAGTACTTTGTACCTATTGTAGATAAAAAAAAATATTTTAGCTACATCGTCTTCACATTCTAATAATTATTTCATTAATGTACCTGTAGAAATTATTGCAATACTTTTTTCAAAGAGTACTGAATACGAAATTACTTTTTAAAAAGAGCAACTAGACTCATCTCTGTTTTCTTGTCAATGGCTTTCAAGTGTCTTTTAATAGTGTAATTGAAATAAATGATTTTAAATTAGGGTTTCAAGTCAACAACTGTAGCTACTATCATATTTGTATATTGTAAACTATTGTTGGTGAACCAAATAAATAAATAAAATAAAAATATTTGGATTAAATTAAAATATTTTCAATCTTTAATTTTGCATACTTGGTAGCGTACATATACTCATAAGTCATAGACTTACTTAAAATCATTATATGATATTCTTATTGACACTTCATTTAATCCTTACTCTGTGACCTGTAGATATAGATGATAGTCAAAGGGGTGATGAATGTACTGAATGTTTGTGAAGCTAGTTTCAGGTAGGATTTGTGCCTCTTTGGGATCACTTCCCGTAATTAGCGGTTGTTTACTTTGTCAGCAATTTCTGTAATTTAGATAATGACAGAAATTGCTGCCATTATTAAACTCACTTTTGTTTTTACTGTAAAATAATATTAGGTTTTTATTTTTACTACTAGTTTTTTCCCGCGATTTCGTCCATATCAAAGTTGATACTTATATTATCCCGCGGAAATACAAAACCGGGATAACGAATATGTGTGCCAAATTTTGTGAAAGCATGACTCACTCAAAATCTTATGAGTTTTTGAGTAAGGTATCATTTGAGAATTAAGTTTTTTTGATGAGAAACTGACCAACCACAAGCCTAGATATTAGTACGCTTATCCTATCTACAAAATTTCATCCAGTTTAATTACCTATAAACCAAAATATCCTACTTTTTTATGAGCAGTACTTATCTATTTTTATTTAATTTTAGTTTAATTTAAACCATTTACAGACACTTTTGAATAGTCAAGGAATCGGTCAGTCGATCACAAAATTGAAGCTAGTTGCTTGTTTAAAAACATAGGTCTTTACGGAGAAGACCATAAAACAAACACCCTATCAATTTCCGTCTTCTCCGGGTAGGCAACTAGCTTCCCTTTACATATTCAAAGCATTATTACTTAGTACGTAAAGGCTTTTAAAAGAGTAAACAGCTACATAAACGGACTAGGGGAACGCGAACGGTTAAAAAATAAAATTTACACAAGAAATGAAGAGCGCGCAAGAAAGCAATTTCCCTCCGCGATCTCTGTAATGGCCACTTTGAGGTGCTAGTGTTGAATTACTGTGGATGTGGTACTCTTCAGATTTTTTAATCCTCGCCTCGATGCAGTAGTGGTCGCACTGCGCGACTGCTGAGGATGAGGTCTTCGGTTAGATTCTCAGGTCGGGCAAAGTGTTATTGGATTTTTCCATCAGGAATTTCTCAGTAGCAGCCTCGGAGTCCGGATTTGTGCCCTAATGTGTACACATGGGTATACCTCTGCCTAACCCTTTAGGTATTATGTGATGTTATATATTCACAGTTTTATGTTATTTTACCAGATTATTGTTGCACAGACCGTCACAATCATGCTTATGTTTTTAGTTATCATAATTAATATAAGTTCCCTCTACTAAAGATCTATCGATTTAAATAATATTTTGTAATTATTTATGTTTTAGGTTACGATGGAATTATCATATTTAATTCTACTAATAAATGTGAAAGATAGTGAAGATGTTTAGATATTTGGATATTGGTCACTCAATCACGCGTAAACCGTTGAAAAAATTTGGATTAAAATTGGCACATACACTCAGCGGCACGGAATGTGGCCCAAACATAAACAAACCGATAACAGGCGATTTTGATATCGCTTATGAAAATTTCGTGTGGCAGTTTGTCAGGACATTGTTCTTTGTTAATTTAAAAGAGTAAGCACAGAAAAAACTTAATTTGTTTAATTCTTGTGACACTTAACGTTAGTTCGTCGCCGGAACGCACGAAACACGGGTGAGTTGAACCTCGATATTCAAATGGTCGTGCATTTAGTCTTTACTGTTTTACTTTGTGATGAATCTGTAGTCATTTATGCTTCCAGGATTGGAAAATAATGCCTCTTACTTCAACTCAAGTTGCTCAAACTGTGTTGCTTAGGAATCAGGGGCGAACGCAGCGAGAAATTGGTATAACTTTTAATTGTATCGCATACAACTCTCAGGTACGCCTTAACACGGTACGACCAGATCGGCCTATACACAAGGAGACGAGAAAATGGCGGTATTAGGTGTACATCAGCGGGAGATGACCGATTTATCGCTTTCGCAATTTTGAGAAATCAGTTCTTTACTGCGGTTGAAATACGACAGCGGCTAAAAACGGCCAGAGGGGTCAACGAAAGTGAGCGGACAATAAGAAGGAGCATTAAGGAACGAGATCTGCGCATTCAAAGGCCAGCTCGAGGTCCAGAACTGCTCCGGCACCATCGCGTAGCTCGACTTTGGTTCGCTCGCGAACACGCAAATTGGACTCACGAGTAACGGAGTAAAGTTCCGTGGGCTGACGAATGCAGAGTAGCCATAAGAGCTGCAGATGGCCACGAACGTGTGAAAAAGACATGGATAGAGGTTTCTGCCAATCACTACCAGGCAAACCGTCAGTATCCATAATGGATCAGTTTTGTTTTGGGAAGAGATTTGTTCAGACGCATGTACAGAGTTGGCTGTAGCTGCTGGTTGTCTAACGGCAGTGCGATACATTGAAGAGGTCCTCCAGGAACATGTTTAACCATTCGTGGGATGCATCGGTAGCGAAGATTTCATCTTAATGCAAGATAATGCCCGACCTCACACAGCATTTTGCGTGGATTATTACCTTTCGGAAGTGAAAATCACAAAATTGGAGTGGCTGGCACAAAACCCAGACATGAATCCCATAGAACATGTCTAGGATATGCTTAAAAGACGCATCCGATTCAGTCCCAACCCTCCAGAGACCATCAGTCAATTAAAAATTGCTCTGGGAAGAAATACCCCAGATGGACATTAAAAACATAATCCATGGCATGATTAGATTAGATTTATTTATTTGCATAAAACATGGTATAAAAGGTGTTACATGACTTAAATATGTGATCAATACATGTTTTGCTTAAGACTAAAGCGTGCAAAGTGGTTATTTTAACTTGTGTTCAAGGTACTCCTTAATGCTATAAAAATTATTATTTTTTAGCCATTTAAACAGTTGAATTTTAAACAGTCTGCTATTTAGTAGTTTAAGTTGACATGGTAATTTATTATATATACGCACAGCCATAGCTAAGCAGCTTTTATTATATTTTGCTAATCGAGGGATTTCATTTAAAACAAGTCTAAATTGGTCTCGTCGACTCCTAGAGCTTACATCTGCTGCTGTTCTAAACAGATCTTTGTGTTTCCGGACAAACATACATGTTTCATATAAATACAATGCGGGTAGTGGTAGCAATCCAAGCTTTTTAAATACCGGTCGACAAGACTCGCCCGGTGGAATGCCCTGAATAGCTCGAACACACTTCTTTTGAGCGATGAATGCTTTATTATGGTCGGTACTGTTTCCCCATACAATTAGGCCATATCGCAACGAGGACTCGACATATGCACGATAGGACATTATAGCGGTTTTAATGTTTGTAACATTTTTAATCCGCCTAAGAGCGTATACGAATTTATTGATTTTATTACATACACCATCGATTTGTGCTTTCCAGTCTAGATGTTCGTCTATGATCGTTCCCAAAAATTTAGTATGAGCTACTTGCTGAAGTTTAGAGATATTTAGTGAAACATTAAATTTGTTGTTATAGGATTTATTAAATTGTACATATACTGATTTATTAAGGTTAATAGATAAATTGTTATTATTTAGCCAATTTATAAGATTTTCTATTGTATTATTAATATCTATTTCATGATCAATTATTGATTTAAATTTTCTATCGGTAGAAACTATTATCGAAATGTCATCAGCAAACAGAAAGCATTTATGATTAGTCATGTCAACAATGTCATTCACATAAAGGAGAAATAAAATCGGGCCCAATATACTGCCCTGGGGAACGCCGCGTTTGGTGTTTTTAAATTCGGAGCGGTATGACACCATATCCTTATGGGCATTAATTTTAGTGATGGTAACACACTGCTGTCTGTCGGATATGTATGACGATATCCACTGCAGTGGAGGTCCCCTAATTCCCATAGTTTCTAATTTCTGAAGAAGCAGATTATGTGAAACCAGGTCAAACGCCTTAGATAAATCAAAAAATAATCCCGTCGTTAGTTGATTATTGTTGATATTAGTCATTACTGCTTCCAAGAGTGAAAAGATAGCTAAAGTTGTTGATTTATCTTTTTGGAAACCAAATTGCTGCTTCTTTATAACACGAAATTTCTCACAGTAATTAATAAGTCTTTTATACATGCATTTTTCGTAGATTTTTGACACAATAGGTATTAAAGTTATTGGCCGATAGTTATTAACATCAAGCTTTTCACCCTTTTTAAACAGTGGTTTAACAACTGATACTTTTAATTTATCTGGAAACACCCCTTGAACAAACGACAAGTTAATAAGATGCGTTAGAACACCACGGATTTCCTTAACACAATTCTTAATAACTCTAGTGTTAAGTTCGTCATAGCCTTCTGAGGTAGTGTTATTTAATAACATAATTTGTTGTTCTACTTCACTTTCTGTCATTGGAACAAGGAACATTGAGCTAGCTATTAGGTTTTTATTATAACAATGACTATTTGTACTTTGCTGTCTAGAGTTATAGTTAAGGTAAAAATCGTTGAAGGAGGAAGCTATTTGTGTTGGATCCGTAAGTATAGTATTATTCATTTTGATGGATTCAATGTTGTTTTTAGGACTAGGATTATGTATTTCATTTTTTATTACTGTCCATGTAGCCTTACATGTGTTCTGATATTTATTCATAAATTTTATATTAGCATTTTTTTTGGCATTATAGATACATTTTTGTAATAAATTTGTGTAGTTAGTGTATTTAGTTTTGTTGGATTGAGTTTTCTTTTTATAATATTGGTAACGCAGAAACCTCTTAGTTTTACAACTCTGCTTAAGTCCTTTACTTATCCATGTATGTTTTACTCTTCTGTTTAAATTAATATTTATCTTTACTTTTGGGAAACACAAATAATAAATAAGGCATAATAACTCATGAAAACTATTAAATGCCATGTTTGCGTCTTTTTCTTTATATACTTCTGACCAAGACAAACTTTGTAGATATTTTCTGAACTTGTGTGTATTATTGACATTGTAATCTCTTTTGTAAACATAATAAATTGCATCTTTTATCGATTGGCGTTTTAAGGGGAAGCGTATCATTTGTGCGGTTTCGTGGTCAGATAGATAGAGTGAGAATACTGTTATAACTGCATCTGGGATATTACTCAATATATGGTCAATACAAGAGGATTTACGAGTGGCTACGTCAATGTGAATTTTTAAATTATAGTTGTTTGCTAGGTCTTGGAATTCATTAGTGATTTTGCTTTTTTTTAGTGTGTTTATGTTGAAGTCTCCTGCTAGAACTATGCGTGTCGAAGGTTTGTATTTTTTGAGAATATTATGTAAGAGGCTATCCAGATTAGTCAAAAATAGGTTGGGATCGGACTGGGGTGTTCTGTATATGCATATTATCAATAGTTTCTCGTTTGTTAACTCAATGCCACAAATTTCAAATGTATTTACTGATGCATATTTTTTGACCATTGATAATTCAGTGAAAATAAGATTGTTTTTAACTAGGATGCAAGTGCCACCTCGGTGTTTTTCCCTACAAAAACTGGCTGCCATTATATAATCTGACATCTTGAGATAGTTCTCATGGCCTTTCTTAATAAATGTTTCAGAAAGGCAGATTATATGTGGGTCATTATGTGTACTACGCATCTCTTGTAATGTTATTTCTAATAGTTCTTGTTTAGATAGAATGCTTGCGATGTTTTGATGTAATATCCTAAAGTGGTGCAACGAAGACGGGTCAGGTGTCGTAGTTTTAAGATCGAAATAAATTGTTAGATTTTTTGATTGGGAAAAAGTAGTATGGTATGGTACCTTTTTTTATGTGTTCAAGTTTTTCAGTTTTTTCAGCGAGAGCACAAGTATCTTTAGTAACCAGTTCTTTGCTCGTGGAACTTTTAAAATAAAAAGGGATAGTTCCCTTCTTGGGATCCTTACTTTTTGTTAAAAAACTTGCTTTGCTACTCACCAGCCGTTTTTTGATTTCAGCAGGATTTAAAAATGTTTCTTGATAGTATTCACAATCCAGGACATAATTTATTGATTTGCAAATATCAGATAGATTTGAATTTTGGCAGTTTGTGAAATTACAATTTTTATAATAATGACAAATGTTTCTTAAGCAATAATTTAACTTGACGACATCGAGGTGGTAATTTTGTTGTACATTTAGGAGAATAATAGTATTTTTATAAAATAATTTCAGGATAGATTTTAGTTGGAATAGTACATGTTTCATGTTATTATCATTTTCACCTAAACATATTACAACTTTGTCGTCTGGTTGTAGGTTGAAATTCTTACAGTTTTTCGCTATTATATCACTGTGCGCATATGGTGTCGTTTGGGCGAAGACTCCATACTTCTCATATTGTGTAGTTATTCTTGATTCTATAAGGGCTGCAGCCAGACCTACGCATTGTTGGGCGCCGAAGATCAGAATTCTTTTTCCATAATTATGCTGTTGTTGATTTGCAATGTTGGGCTTTGCTCTACCGATCGAAGCTGCATAATTTTCAGGTTTTGCTGCGGTCAGGGCCTGTATTTGTTTAGTGAGCGTTGCTATTTCTTGTTCTGCATCTTTCAAGTTTTTTTGTAACGTTAGGATTTTTTGTTGTAGATATGTTATGTTGATGCTGGGTTCAATGTTTAATATACGTCCAGGCGAGGTTGGTGTAGAGGACACATTTTGGGATAAGAGCGAACGCTTTTTATTTTTTGTTGGAGCTATTGGGCTATTTTCTATAAATGTGGTCGAGGAACACAGAGATTTTAATATTTTATTTTCAGCAGTTAGTTTCTTGACTTGTTCTTGTAAATTGTTATTATCCAATATTACATTTTCCAGTTCATTCTCCGTGCTCTTTAGTGTCTGGGTTAGTTCGTCTACTGTATCTTGCATTTCTGTTATTGAGGTGTTTATCGTTGTGGCGTCTAAGCTTTTTGATAATTTATTCGGCGAGGTATCAGCTTCGTATGATGTTTCGTAATCTGTGAGTTCGTGGGAGTCGTTAATAAGGGATTTTTTTTCCTTATTTTCGGTGTACCGTTCAGGGGGGGACTGCTTAGCTAAATGTATTGTTTTTTTCCTCGTGGTTATGTTAGACACATCTGCATTTTTGGCGACGATTTTCTTGGTACACATCTTGCAGCGCCACATCTTCTTAGCTTCCTGACTCTTTAGCCGGTATGTTTGTTCGGGGTAGCCATCACAATCGGGCTCAAAGTAGTTGTTACAAACAGAGCACAATGCTGTTTTTTTTACGTCAACAGTTTTTTTGCATTTGTAGCATATCACTAGTGAGGACATCTTGCGGATATTACTTAAAGTGTGTAGTTTAGAAGATGACATTTTAGTTCCGAATCACGGCAATAGATGGCGTAAATTAATATTGATTGATCTGTTGTAAGTGCTACAGCTACTCGACAATAGATGTCGCTTTTTGACTTTTGTAACTAATGACACAGGAAAAGATCGTTAAGATGGTATGATATTTAAAAACTTTGATGTGTCATCATCACTCATCTGTAATGTTACGTTTTTTATTCACTCTTTGTTTTTAAGTTTCATTTGCACACTGATGTTTACCACTTGTTAACTATAGATTCATCATGTTGTTATTAACGTTTAGGTCACTTTAACACATTGTTTACATAGTTTTTAACTTCGGATTACGTTTAGGTATTGTTCACGTAATAACTTTTTATCGCTTAACGATTGCGTTGGGATAACACTTTCACAAGTTATTTGCACTATATACTTAACACATATTATAAAATTATTAAGTTTTAACTGTATTTAATATTTATATTTGCCAATAATAACGGAGCTAAATGTTATTATGACGGACAGCGCCATCTACTTATCGAATGTCTGATCACATGCAGGTGGTCATCAGGGCCATAGGTGGAAATACCCGCTATTAATTTTAAGTGCCATAGCTTAATTCAGTAAAACTCATACAAAATCATTTTTAAAAATTGGGAGCTTAATGTCTTTTTTGTAACTTTGTAGGATTTTAATAAAGTTTACTCACTTTTTTGTTAATTAATCATTCGCATTTAAGATTTGAATAAACATTTAAGTTTTACAACGAAGAAACCTCCCAGTTTCATGTTTAATTTTGATAATAAACCACATAACGCGCTTGGGCCACATTCCGTGCCGCTGAGTGTAGATAGACCATATCCTGGATAAACACATAGGATACTTTTTATCCCGGTAATGTGTTCCCTTGGGATAAAAGTTAAGTTACGAGGGCAGAAACTAGTTATGTATAAGAATTCTCAATAAAATGATAAAAAAAAAATATATATACCACATCCAAAGTCAGCATTATAATTTTTCTACGCTCCATTTTTTTTGTGGTCGCCGCCAGGATCCCTTGTAGAAAATTGCGCTACTCCCACTTCCTGTGCTTGCTTTAATTTCAGTCTACTTTCAAAACTATATTGTATACTCCTACTATTTTGATAGCCCTGAAGACTGTACACAACAAGCCCTACACTTTGTAGAACTGTGTTTAAGTTTAAATAAACAATTGTTTATGTTTATTTTGTTAAAATTACGCTTTTGTCTTTTTATTTTTGGCCGTTTTAATAAAAAATTACAACAAAGCCGTAATACTATTTCTTCAGCACTCAGTAGGTAACTAAATTGCATGAAATGTATTATACACATTTCGCAATACTAGGGGAAAGTGGTTACCCTTCGTACGCGGGGCACATTCGTACAGTTAGTATACCAAAAAAACTAAACGGCACAGAAACACGCCTTTGCTTGTGTGCATAGACATACCGGCCACCATGTTGCTAGTGGAGTATCGCGACAATCGCACTACGGTGTATCAGCTGACAAGACATAACGTGTTTTCGTGCGCGGTGAGTAAATTTTTTACCTATGTTTAGTTCGAAATTGCAAATAGAATTGTTATGCTTTTGACAAAATGGTGATGATTAAATAATGTTAACATTGTTTATTTTGAGCTTTAATTGATATATTTCTCAAACTAAATTAGAATTTGTATAAAATTGTATTTTTATTATTGTGCAAGGCAATGGGGCACTTTCGTACAGCCAAACAGGGGGCACATTCGTACGCGTACGAATGTGCCCCTTTAGATTTTATTAACCACCAGTACATGAAACATCAATTTTTATAATAAATTTATCGTGCAGACAGCCTAATAACATATTTTTCCTTTTATGAAGTATTTCTACTAACAAAATGAAATATTTTTATTATGTAGGTAAACCTTATAATTAATATTTTATTGCAGAATCATGGTGCGAAAATATAAGAAAGAGGGTACACATAATCAGGAAATGGGTGAAGAGTCCACGAATTTAGCAATTGATAATAATTATAATTCAAGTACGGTTGTCGTATACATAGAAAAGCCGCGTGGCTACGAATACGCGAAAGCGTTGAATTTAAAATATCATAATGCAGTTCATTTAAATAATTATAATGTGCAATAAGTTCCAAAGTAACAGTCAAAATACCTTCCTGCTTACCTACTTTATAAACCCAACACACAGAGAGAGCGGGAGCGGGACGAGAGCGGGACGTGTTCATTTGCCACGATGTGTCGTGGACTAAAATATGGCCCGCCGCTATTGGTCAGTCTGCAGACACGCTCACATCCCGCTCTCGTCACGCACACGACCAGCTCCCGTCCCGCTTCCGTTCTCTATGTGTGTTGGGCTTTAAGTTAAAATTGTCAAAGACTGTACCCTGACTGTAAAATCTCATACAATATGGTTGTAGAGACCTCATTTAGACTGATCGTAAAGCTTAAAATATTGTTAATAACATTTTAATTTTTGTTATTTTTCTCAGGAGAGATTTATCGACTATGAGCCAAGTCAAATATTATTAAGTTAGTTCTTTTGATAAATTAATATTTTTATAACAAATAATAAATAATTAACGACTTTAATAGGCTTTTTAAATTACCCTGTATGAATCTACCCCATGGCGTACGAAAGTACCCCACCTACTGTACGAACGTACCCCATACGTGGGGAACGTTCGTACAAAAATCTTGTCGTAGAAAAATGACTATAACTTTTCAACCTTTTGACAGAAAGGTATCGGACTTTTTTGTAACAAACTACAATATATTTGTTACACTTGAGTACAAAAACGAGATAAATTCGACAATTAACCATTAAGTAAAAAAATAAAATCTAAAAAGTGTACGAGGGGTAACCACCTTCCCCTACGAAATACGGACAGACGTAGCTGTTGAAAGCTGAGCGTTCATTTCCTTCAGTTTTTAGCTGACGCTTTCCTTTGAACTCTAGGTATTTAAATGAACACTATTAGCGACTGTGAGTGGCTGACTCGACATTTCTGCAATTGTAAATTTTAGGTCAGTTGTACATTTTATGAGGTCAGATTTAATTTTGCATGCAAAAGTTTTATTTGGCAAGTTTTCTTACTTGTGAAGAAAGATTTTTTAAAGAAGTTTAGCGTTACCTAATGTGTTTTGGGAATACGTGCCTGATAACAATCAAACAGTCATCAGTTAATCGCCATATTTTAGTTGTATCTTCACAATACTTTTTGATGCATTCATACTAATATTATAAATGTGAAAGTAACTGAGTCTGACTATATATTTGGTACGCTTTGATGTCTAATCCACATTAGACATTTGGATAAAATTTGGTGCAGACTAAGATAGGAGTTGACATTTTAAAATATGTCTTAGCGGCCGTCAACTAACTATAAACTACTTCCCTGCCTTTCATCTTTATACTTCAAGTGGTTTTCGATATATCGTAATGAGTTAGTGAGTGAAACTGTTTATTTAGATTCAAAAAAAAAAACAGTCGTATCTTGATCATCCGCCCATTTGTGCTAGTTAATCGAGAGTATTTGCTTATTTACTACTTACAACGGAACTGAGAAATGTTTGCGTTTAGGGTAATAGGTTGTTTGTTTGTGTGTTTGTTTGTCAAAGTCACAAACAACAACTAAGTTTCAACAGTCATTCGTTCTTTGTTTCAAAAAGATCTTTTCCATGTAAAAAACTGCCTGATTAAAAATGAAAACTTAATTAAAAACAAATGAACGTATTATTTCTTAAACCGAGAAAAACAAATCGAATTAACTCGTTCCAATATTAATAGTGTTCACTTATAGCAAGATGGCGACCGCTCTCAACCGAGCTGACTAATTAATGGAAAGGAAACAGAACGGGCGGGAATTAAGAAAGACTTACCGGAGGAAATAAGTGGAAGAAATTGACCGCGAACAATCTATTAAAATTGAATGAAGTCATGCTTTATTTTATATCTGGTTTTAACAGTTCCTGAAACGTAGTAATAGTAAAGAATATCGTTTCGTTTCGCGCGGTAGTGGCGCAAAGGAGATCAACAGTATCTGCCCAATTTTGTACAGAAGGTACACTTAGTGGCATAAAATACACTAGATTACACAGAATAATATTGCACTCTTATATTATTTATTTAGTTGCCCGGGGAAGAGAATAAAAGGTCTTTTAATCGTAATAAAAAGCACGCCATTTTGGCACTCTAGTAAATAAGCACCTAAAAAAACTGTCAAGTTGACAGAAGAGTACTCCGAAACGCATAAACGAACGGAATTACATGTGTCAAGTGTCAACAAATGCAAAACAACATGACATTTACGAATTGTCAATCCTCGTGACAACCAATTAAAACGCAATCGTACATGCAATGTTGCCACAAGTTTTAATTGTATTACAGGTTAATAAGTTATATAGTTTATAATTTATTAAATAGTTAAAAATGATTTATGAAGAAAAGTAAAATTATTTTCGATTTCCTTTATTTTTTCTCTACGATTTGGTACATGGCTCGAGGTACATATTTGGGCAAAGTTGTATCGGATTTTGTTGACGTCCTTTCCGTTTAGGACATTTTTTTTTTATTATGTGTTTAGTTTTTTATATTACCAACTTGTATTGTTTCGAGCTGTTGAGAAAAAAAAAATTGTATTGTGCGTCACTTTCACGTGAATAAAAAGCTTTTCTTTCTTCTTTCTATATTTTCAAACATTCAATTAAAGTTAATGTATTTTTTTTTTTACAACCTTCCAATTTTTTGTAATAAGATGTATAGTCGACAAAAGAGATAGGTATGCAGGGTCGTCAGATATAGTTGAAGTTTTCTTAGAAACCGATAGATGTTTTCTGTTGAAACTTAACTTAATTAATGAATTAATTATTATCTTTTTGCCAAATTAAATTACATTTGAAAACATCCATCAGTTTTTAAAAAAACTTCAACTATATGTGACGACCCTGTATACCTATTTCTTTTGTTGACTGTACATTGATATAGATATAACTCAAAAACTGTGTTTAAAAGTTTAGTAACAAAATAAATAATACCGTTTTCAAAAGTCTTTTTAAAAGTAAAGGGACGATCAATTTATGTACTTATATATTCTAAGAGAAGCTATAATTGGAGTTCTCCAAACTTCAGTAGGTAGGTATCCTCAAAAGACCCGATCCACAAACTAAGGCTGAAAGTTTCAAAAGGTACATGAATAACTTCTCCAGATAAACGGATAAACAAAGTTACTTAATTGAATAATCGTTCCACTTAAACTACTTCAGTGTAATTACTTAAAATAATTATAAAAAGTTTTTGTTTACATTTTAAGCAAATTAAATTAATTGGTTGTAGTTTTATGCTGAAATAAGATTTTTAAATACAATGTTTTTTACTGAAGTTAAAACTTTTTATTGAATAAATACGGTCAGTACCTTTCTTGACCCTCACTTAGAAAGAAGATATAGGGAAGACGGGTCAGGTAATGCAGAGTACTGCCTGCACGTCTACTCGGAGTCTGGATTTGTGCCCAGTTGATGGCAATAGGCTCGTCCCCCATTACATGGGACTTTAGTAGTAACGTGTATTGTATCGATATTACTTATTATGAATCTCTCATGCTCATCTCTATGTTTCATCGTGGGTGCGCTTCGAGGAAACAAATTATAATATTTTTAATTTGATTTCGAAGCACACCCCACGGGTGCGCGCTGTGAGGAATAGTTTGGGTGCGTTTCGATAGGTGCGGTTCAAAATGAGTGCGCTGGGAGGAATACCGCCTAAACATAACTAGCGAAATGTGGGTGTACTAATGTGTACACCTCTGTCTAATCCTTTGGGTTGAACAGCTGTTTTTTATCACAAACATACGTAATCGTATGTATGTTATAAAAACAGCTGTTCCATCCAAAACTGCAACACCCACACGGTAAAAAAATATTCATGTTCCTTTCAACCGTTACTACAGTTTTAAGAACTAAATGGATAAAACATTGTTTTTCGGCAAAGCGTTAAGATACCGAGTATATATACTTAGTAAAGAGGATAATTCTTGTGTTTTTAACGCGAAGTCGATTAAAATTTCACTCCAATTTTAACCCTATCTAATTTAGTAATAACTTGGTAGGCGGTGTAAAAATAACTTGGAAATTTTAGCTCTCTAATTATAGTCTCTGTTATTAAGTAGGCAGCACTATCTTTGATCAAGATTTGAGAAGAGTGTCTTTAGGCGGTTTACACACGGAGCAACTTAAGTTGAGGCAACTCTTTAAAAGTTTCCTGTTAAAGTTAATAGCTGCCACAACGTTTACGGTTGCCGCAACTTTATGGCAATCTGTGAGCAACATAGCCGAGTTAATCAATCTACGCAGCGATCAGCGTTAACGGTATAATATTTAACAGTTGCTAGTTGCGGCAATTAGGAACTAACTTAGTCATCGATTGCAGCAACTGAAAACTGTTAACAATTGCAGCAACTGAAAACTATTGACGATTGCCGAAACTCGAAACTCGAGTTGCTATGTGTGCGCAGTCCAATTGAAATATATGTAAACAGCTAGTTGCCAGTTGCTGCAATAGTTGCTCTGTGTGCAAAGCGCCTTAGTGATATTTATGGCTCTGATGTTTCGAACAAATATTCTATTCGAATGGACAAAATAGACAGAGGACCTTTCGCCAGTTATGTTTAAGTCCCATGTAATAGTAGGCGAGCCTATTACCATCAACGGGGTACAAATGCGACTACTAAGAAATTCCTGATGGAAAAACCCAATAACACTAACCAGACCTTGGAATCAAACCCAAGACCACACGTTCAGCACAAAATTTTATAGAATCCAAATACTTATCAACTTAAATATGACTAGACTACGTTTATACGGAACATGGAGCCACAATTACGTAAAAAACCAGTGTACAAGTATTGCAGTAAATAGCTTCTACTTAAGTACAGTCGAGAACAAGCCTATTTCACTGGTAATAGGTTGCGCGAGCGCTTTAAAATTAACTACATCTTGCTTGTTGCGAGTAATGAAGCGGGGAAATGGGAAAGTTTTTGTTTGTTCGATGTAAAAAGAATAAGTTTAGTGGTATGTAATATTTTATACAAGGTACATTTTTGCAACCTCGTCTTTCAGGAGGTTGTCATAACAGAAATAAATAACCAAATAAAATGATTACAACCGGTTAATAATCAACAAAGACAATGTAAATGTTCAATTATAATTGAGGTGTACCCATTAGTGCACCTACATTTCGCTAGTTATGTTTACGTTCCATGTAACAGGGGGCGAGCCTATTGCCATCAACCGAGCACAAATCTAGACTCCGAGGCTGCTACTGAGATATTCCTGTCCCAGTTCAAATCCGGGCAAATATCAATGTGACTTTTTAAATTTAGATGTACTTTCTAAAGTTTATCTTGGACGTCACTGGCATCTGTGAAGGAAAACATCGTGAGGAAACCTGGACTTACTGTCCCACTCAAAACCATGTCATAGGCCCTTGAAGCGGTTTAGAAACTCTGACACTAGAGTGTGTACCTACTTAGTGCCCACACGATAAAGAAAACAACTTAGCCCAACCTGGGAATCGAACCCAAAACCTCATGCTCAGCAATCGCGCTTCACGACCACAATACCAACGGGGCAGTAATATCATATCATTATCTCCAAAATTTAGGCAGCATCCTTCCCAACAAATATTTTCCAAAATTAGGTATAGGTAGGTACTTCAGCTCACCTTACGCCAAAAAATGTGTCAAGCGTATTCAAAACATTGAGTGGCGAGACCGCGATCCCTAATGGGTGGCTTAACGCGGTCTAAGAGCCTCTTCACGTCCCGAGGGGCCGATAAAACGAGGCTCTTGCGCCGTCAGCCTCTAGTCACCTCTTCAGAACATGGAGAGGCTTCAAGCGATCTGGTTAAAATCGGAGCAAAATTGAGGGTGTTGTGTGCAAAACTCGATGGGTTTTTACTTTGAGCTCGGTAGTACGAGGTTTATTGTTAGGTTTTCGAGTTGTGTTTTTGGAACAATTTTTTTTAAATTTTTATTTAATTAGTATTACAGAGTACAACTTTCGCTTACGACTTCGGCCTCTCTACCGTCTCCTACGTATAAACTGCCTGATAAACTTTTAAACTTCAGCATTATCGGTCAAATAGAATACGTCAACTATTAGGTACAACAGAACATAAACGTATTATAATGTGGCGGCATCTATAGGAATACATGTGAACTAATAGTGATTTATCATAAATCGCGATATCGAAGTTCTCTGCGACATTAGCATATTTACAGAATCCAGGCAACAACTGTTGGGCAGTAGCCTACCTGACACAACACCTCGACGAAGAGGTACTTACCCCTCTGTTCGTCTAACCTGAAAAAGAAAAATAAATGTGTTTAAATTAACTACCTTTTATCGGCGACTTCGTATGCCTGAAAATCAAGTAGGTATACGATAAAACATAGCTTGTGACACTCGGCAATAGTGCAGCTTTCTATTAGTAAAAGATTTTTTGAAATTGAACCAGTACTTCCATAGATATCTTACAAACAAACAAACACCATTACCTCTATATAGTATAGAATAACTGAATAACCCATACAACTACAAAACATCAAAACCAATTTTAATGAAACAACAGTAAACGAATCAGTTCACGCGATCTTTCATCAATTTTTAATTAAAAACCCGCCATCTTGCCACTAGAATTCAAGATGGCGGCGTAATAAATCTACACATAAAGGCCTACAAGTTAATATTCTGTGCTTGGCAACGCGCGGCTAATATATTTGAGGAAACGTCATATTTTGGCTATGTAGTGTAATACACGATTGTTCCTCGGTAAACAAGGAAGGTGCTCGTATGAACATTACGGGTGAAAATGCTTTTGGTTAGCGAAGATAATGTGAAAGTAACATGTGTTTCAGATTTTTTTTGTGAAAATATTTATGGTATAGTTGAAATAGGTTGATGGCCTTTTGATGACCCAGTTGTTCAGGGCGCCCGCTTCCCATCAGGTTGTGGGTTCCAAATTGGGCCAGTACCAAAACAAAAACAAAAAGCCAGTTTTCGTAAATTATTATTATCATAAGTTGACTACATCTGGTCTAGTTGTCGCAAAGCGTGCCTGCTGAACATGAGGTTTTCGGTTCGATTCCCAGGTCGGGCAAAGTATTACAGGGGTTTTCCATCGTAGGAAAAGTAACAAAATAGAAACTATCTCACTATTACCACGTTGAACACTGTATTGCTTTCAAAAGGGAATAGAATAAATAAATAAATAAAAGCCATTCAACATTGTATAAGTATTGTATGACAATGTTTCATAACAGTAAGTACGAAGCGGTAAAAGCTAAGAGCGTATGTTTTATGGCGAGATAACTACTGATGTTCGTGGAAAATACGGGGTGAAATTGTGACGAGTAATCTCATTAGTCTTTTTATTCTTACTCGACTGCGGCGAAGCCTAAAAGGAGGGTTATGTGTTAGACCTGTATGTATGAATGTATGTCTATTTCTATGTCCGCTTATGACTTAACCGATTTTGATAAACGATACGTTATTTGATTCGTCAATGGTGCGAGTGCCACGAATTAAATATAAAATGGCGGATTTTTATAAAATAATTTTAATAATTTTATTTTCTAAACAATATTTTTTTTAGCTGCCTCGTTGGTCTAGTGATCGCGAGCGCGACTACTGTTCATGAGGTCTTGGGTTCGATTCCCAGGTCGGGCAAAGTGTTATTGGGTTTTTCCATCAGGAATTTCTCAGTAGCAGCCTCGGAGTCGGGATTTGTGCCCGGTTGATGGCAATACGCTCGCCGCCTATTACATGGGACTAAAAAAATATAACTGGCGAAATGTGGGTGTACTAATGGGTACACCTCTGCCTAACACTTCGGGGATTACAGGCGTGATTTTATGTTATTTTTTAAAATTTTGTATATGGTCAGCATATTATTATATCAACCTGATTTTAAAATCCCATATTACTTATTTTATAGGTGTGCCAATTAATATTTGCTACAGAGTATTCAAGGTGAAAAGGACTTTGACCTGTAACCTGCTACCATACGTTTAGTACTCATATGATTTTAGAATCTCATAAATGTTGGAATTCGTCGGCTAGAAACATGTAGGCACTAAAAGTTTGAAGAACTTTGTGTTTTAAATTCACTTCTCAAATAATGCTTGTGAATTTACACCTTTCAAAAATATTTTTTACAAAATTAACCAATCAGGTAGAAAGTTTTACTTGACAGAATTTTAACCCGTATGACTCCAAAAAATTGTAAACATCTTGCACATCTGACTCATAAAACTGTACATAATAAAATTACAGTATTTATCAACATAGTTCGCAAATAGTCGCAACATTATAAAAAGCTCACAAGGTAATAGCTTGTGATAACGGTAGAGCAGCGATTCCCAAAGTGTTCCAAATGGGCCCCCAGGGGTACGACAGGATCTACCTGTCGTATCCATGGGGGCCCACTTGGACCACTTTACAGGTAGATCCTGTCGTACCTTTGGGGCTCGACTGGTCGTTAGCGTGAAAAAAAATGGGGTTCACAAGTTACAAGTCTATGATAACTATCTGGTTTCAATAGTAAAGAACAAAAATGGTTTTCCTTTACCTATCAATGTAGGGAGACAAAAACTACACCGAAAATTAAGAGCGTTTATTTAATTATGCGTGCCATAAGACATTTTATACAAACTTACAAGTTTTTTCGCGAAATGCGACAAAAAAGTGCGGCGAAATGTGGGTGTACCAATGGGTACACCTCTGCCTAACCCTTCGGGGATTACAGGCGTGATGTTATGTTGTTACAAGTTTTTATTTTTCGAAATGAATGAACCAATTTTAATGAAACTTGCTACACCTAAGCAATACATAGGTTTAATTAGTAAGTTGAGAACATTTTCAAAATTAAATACAATTAAATTCGACTGTATTTTAGTTTTCCAAACAAACAAAGATTTCCAATTATCTTTTTTAAATTTCGAAAATGTCATCTAAATTTTGGATATTTTTTCATTTTGAGAGGGTTCCATGGCTACGAAAAAGTTTAAGAACCACTGATTTAAAGAATCAAGTAAAAAAATCCTAAAAGAAAGCAGTGTAGCGTGTCTATTTTATTGAAGCTTAATTATATTATATTAGGCACATAATTAATTCTCATTAATGTATTTATCTTTATTCAAAATGTTATTAAACCGAATAGTGGTAAACTGTGTGAAAATTACGTGTGATAAAACAATTTAATTTGAAATCAATTTCAAGTGCCGTTGATTACAATTTGTGGTTGAACAAATTACTTGTAGGGATGTTTGTAAATTAATACTTTATAATAATTGAAAGAGTAATACCTACCCTGTTCAGTTTTAATTTACAAAAACTAGGAGTATTTTCGGTCGATTTTCTTGTCGCCAGATCATTGTTAAGGTAGGAATGACTATTGTATAGAAACTATGTCAAACTGCTTCGTTGGTCTAGTGGTCGTAAAGCGCGGCTGCTGAGCATGAGGTCTTGGGTTCGATTCCCAGGTCGGGTAAACTGTTATAGGGTTTTCTAACAGGAAATTCTCAGTAGCAGCCTATTACATGGGACTTAAAAAACTGATCATAACTGGCGAAATGTGGGTGTACTAATGGGTACACCTCTACCTAACCCTTCGGGTATTATAGACGTGATGTTATGTTATATTACTATGTCAAACTGCCATATGTATTCTTCATATGTAGAATTTATAATATGTGGAATATTTCGTGCTCGCTCTATCTTAGCTTAAAAGGTTTTTTTTGTAATAATGTGTTTAAACACCGTTTGTTATCCCAAATAAACAAAAATCAAAAATCATAAATAAATTGTTGTTGTTTCGTTAGTTAATTTGATGGGCAGTACCTGTAGTTAACGGCTATAATATTATGACTTTAATTAGACTTTGACTCAGCAACAAACTGATGACTAAACAATAATATGTTCTATGTTCATCTTAGATCTTCAACGATTCTAAAGCTTAACTTTGTACACTAAGACCGGACCGTACATAAAATCGGTCAACGACTGACGCCATCCGGTATAGCCAACCCGGCGACTATAACCCGATGATGACTAACAAAACTATTACCAAACCAAAACTGCACTCATTATGTCTACCGATAGTGTTCAAATACTACTGTAACGGTCATAGCGATACTGTGGCGGTTCCGTGCATCTTGCTAATACTGCTCGACAGTGTAATTGCAACATTTACACTGTCGTGCAAATTGTATAACGGCTTCCTAACAATCGGATGAACGGTTGTGGCCTGCGTCAGCTGTGTGCTTACATAACGAGCGCGAAAATAGACCAATTTCGGTTTTTCGTTTCAAATTTTGTGTGTTCATTTTCGTTTTAAATGTTGAGTTTCTGAATATAGTGGTGCAAATGTGCTGTCAGGCTTGAAATGACTTTGTTGGACGTGGAGCATAAAATGACGCGAAACTAAAAGGTTGTTGAAGAAAGTTTTAAGCGGAAAAATGGACGTAAAAACGGACCTAGGAAAAATTCACAACACAGATAAGTTCCATTTTCAGGGTTCTGTACACAAAAGGTGCCAATCGAAAAGATTCTGTCTGTCCGTCCCTCTGTCACTGGGGTGTATCTTAGAAACAAAATAGGTAACCACTTAAAATTATCACAGAATATATATTACTATGGCTGCTCTAGCTAAATATAATAAAAACTCAAATTACTTTTTACGGAACTCCACGTGACCGGTTTTTAGTACCTAATGCCTACAAGTCTTACTGGAAAATCTGCCATAATAATTATAATACTATACTATGTGTTGCCTCGACCAACACCTTAGGAGGCTCTCGTTGGGCGGTTGGATGAAGGGCTTGATTCAGAAAGCGGTACTCCTGGACACGGCGCGTATTGTTAGGAGATTCCTTTCTCAGGAGCCCTGACCACCGGTGGCTTGGACCCTGTTCCCGACGCCGGTGGGATAGTATTTTTTTTATTTTTAAATGTTTTTATATCTTTTTTATAATAATATTTAAAAATGTAATGATGTATGTATACTAAATAAATAAATAGAATAATACTATTAGCAAACAATTTTCCAGTTAAGCAAGATTGTATATTGGAATATTCAGGTAAGCTTGCCCGCTTGTGGTATGGTCTTGCATTAAATTGGCTTTAATGGCTTACTTGCTCCTTGCAATTACTAGTTCCGGGAACCAACATTTAAAGCCGTATTATATTACCACGTACGAACGCTTGCCTGGATAGGATGCCTCCGTTTCTAAAGGCACAGCCACATGTACCTTTTCATACGTCCGTGATGCAAGCAGGCGTTCATCAAATTTCGTTGTAGGATGCGCCGGTATGAATCGGTACCTATATTTTTTAATGTGCTATTTAAGACGCAAATAATAACTGGAACTCGATCACCATCAGACTTAAAAGACTTAAGACGCAACACTTGTAATTTATTAAGAATATTAAGATAAATTTGGAGTACGTATGGAGTTACCCATTCTTCTCCATACTAGGTATACTATGCCTTTTAGAATGGGCAACTGGATTCAATACGTAACGATTCGGTACGTATTGTAGCACCTATACATGACTTTTATTTTAGGTAGGTAAATGGACTTTACATTCGTATAAATAGAATAAATGTACCCTACGTATAATGTACCGTCTACTTATTGTAAACCATTTATATATTTTTTAAAAGAGTAAATATGGAGTTTCTTGATCGTTCTTCTCCATACGAAACTAACTTTTGGAATGGCAATTAGATTCAATATTATAATTTTTCTTTTTTCTTGTAAATGACGTTCAAAAGTGCCTTTTAATGGTCTAATTGAAATAATGATTTGACTTTTACTTTGAATATAATTGCTTTTATTCCGCTCTTAAAATCTCGATAGATTTGAATAAAAACATGTTTGAAGCGCCCTAACTTCATTGTATACGCTATCGTGGATGCATATTGCAAACGTTGGTATGGCTATATCCTAAGTTCTCAATTAATATCAGTCGGCTAAGCTTAATCTGGTAATAGCCCAACGGTCAAGGAGTCAGAAGGTGGGCGCAAGGTCGTGAGTTCGAATCTTGCCCGTTGCGTGATTAAAGTGGACCCTCCTCTTATGTATACAAACATGTATAACTAAGTAAAAGAGCTAGCAGGTAGGTATAGAGGGTGACTATTAATTGACTGGGGATTTGTAGGTACTCATCATTATGAACAACTTTTACTATGGAACCAACCCTGAAATCATGAAAAGAAAAATAAGCTATTGCATTAAAAAATGCTTAACAACACAATCCTAATGTATGGAATAGGGTAAGCTTAAATTTGGCTGTTACTAACTAAAACCCCGCGGTTCCTTCTGCCACCATGTGCAGGGGGCAGTGGTATAAACTTGACGACGAATGATCAGTTCTTCCGACTGAGAGAGTCTAACCTCAAAATTTCAGCAATGCAGTAGTTCTAGTGACAATATGATATATATACAGATAATATGTAAACACAATATTACGTCCAAATCTTCCTTATACCTTCCCCAGTATTATTCATATACCCCAAATTGGCGAACCATTCCCAATATTACCTTCGCTACATACAAAATGAAACAAAGAAAATGGAAAATGGGTCAACCGGAACCATCAGAATACCAATAAGTACTTCGGTCTATTCGTTTCCTGTTCCTTGTCCTAAACTTCTATTATTCAAGACTTTAAGACCGATACTGTTAGGTAATCCCTTCGATTCAATATGTAAATTGATTCAAAATAAACTTGACCCAAGCGCATCGCAATCTTGCTTTACCACACTATCAGCATTCGCTATTTGTGTCCGTCTTCCTCGTACAATAAGTCTGCTAAGAGAATGTTGCTCTCCAGAAAACGTTACCACCACAAATTTAGATCTTCTTTCCTTTACACTAAAGCACATTTTAACAAGCCAGCCGAAATACAATTGCAAATTAGTGGTTGTCGTGTGAAAGTCAACAACGTTAAATTTTCGGGTCCCCAAAAGTTTTCTCATCTATTGCGGACTTTACTGCTAAAAAGATAGAGGTCACAGTTTCTGGAAAGGTAGTTATGGGACGGCAAAATGGTGTTGGTTTTGAAGGTCCAAGCTGCAGCCTGAATGAGAATTAAATACCTATTCAAGTCTTAGTCTCGTGCAATATTTATGTAAATGGCTCAGCTAAGGGGTTGATCCTGGGAAATGTTAGACTGCTTGTGTTAACGCTGAACCTTTAGTTATCAAGGTGTTTCGTTTTGTTCTGAAGGCTTTGTGGGAAATACACTGGGGAAGTTTTTTAATACTTAGCAGTTGGAAATCTTGACTGATTGTTGTTTGTGGTAGGGCATTTTATTTCATAACCTGTTAGTCTCATTTTTCAAGACGTAACTATAGTTATCAATAAAACAAAGAGCTGTACATATTTTGGTAATTATTTATGCAACAAAAATAGTACATAGGCGGACTTAATACCTCAGGTATTCCTTACATGTAATTTAAATACCAGTTTTTTTTAGTCGAGAAAAATTTCATCGAGCTTAATTATTTATTGACCGAAATATGACTAGACTTAGTAGTTCGTAAAAATCTGAAATCGCCCATCTGCCCTGATCAATTTTCGTGTCTTCCCTGTATGGGAGGAGGCCTTTGGCCTGCAGCGAGACTATATGTAGATACAAAAATACGTATACAAATAAACTCACGCTTATTTCCCAAGGGGGTAGGCAGATATCAAAGAAAGGCACCTGCTACTATTCTGAATCTCCTTCCGCGTCGTCTACGTTCATACAATCACGCAGGATACGAAAAAAAAGACTGGTATTATACATTTTAGTAAAATATAAACTTATATATATATCCAAGATAGGCTCAGGTTTTACTGAGCCTTAAAAAACCTCAACAAGTATTTTCTGTAACAGCCTACCCGCATGGTCCGCAAAGAAATCTAGAGGTGGGAAGGAATTTTTAATATATTTTCCCCTGAACTCGCGACTTGCGAAATATTAAAATGTCGCTGAAGTTATGCTCGTATGGGAAGACTTCCATTGAAAGATATGCGAGGAATGAGCGAAGCGAAGAATTTATTGGTTTGGTTCCGAGATGTTTACAGCATTGGAATGAATTTTCGTTTCTTGGAAAAGAGTATTTTGCTTGGCTCTTTTCAAGAAGAGAACCTTTTTATCGTGCACACATTTTCTATGTCCTACGCTTCTTTTTTCCCGAAGTATTAACTTTGAAAAACTATTTCCCGAAATAATTGTAGTATGGTTTTTATGAATATAGTCAATTTCAAAATATGCAAAACTAAGTAATACTAGACGTAAAATGTCTGGCATTTAGTGATTTTTTTATTGATAGCCGTCACTCCTGGGCAAAGGTCTACCCCCAAGTATGAAGGGAAAATTTGCAACTTATGTTTTGATTGTTATCAATGTTTGGGGATGGGGCCAGGTGCGCAAGTCAGGTCAGTGTTCGACGCGGCACATTATGTCCACAACTATGTAATACTATATTTTAATATTTTAGTACTGAGTGATACTAAAAGAAAAAATAAGTACTTTATTATTTTCAATAAACACCATATTATAAAAGTTTGTAACCTGATAAAAAAATCTTCCTGTGTAAAGCAGCGCTGTAACTGGAGTACCAGCTCACAAGTAAAGACATAGTTTTTATTACCTTTTAGTGTTGTTGTGCCCCGTGCTGTACACAAAGAAGATTTAATTTATAAAACTTACGGGCTGTGCCTCAGCTTGAATTTTTTTAGCTTACTTTTAAACTGGAGGATTGTGGCAACGAGATTTTTACTTTCACGTTGCTGCGAGAAATGAGATAAAGATATATTTTACAATGAAAAAAGAAATAAGAAGAATTTTAGTGAATCGGCTTTTATTTAAAATTCGTACTTCGAATTTTATCTAGCAAGCGAAATAGCAATATGATAAAGCTGCGTATGATCCGGGCATGTGTCATAATTATAGTCTGACTTATCTAGCTAAGTATTTCAAAAATAAATCTGTATAATGATAATACTCTTGTGTTAAAGATTGGTCCCAAATAACCTTATATTAGAAAAAATAAAAGGAGACTGTTAGGACTAATCTATATAAATAAAAATGAATATTTGTATGTTTGTTGGTCTAGTGGTCGTAAGCGCTACAGCTGTGCTGTACTGTGCTGTGCTGTGTGTGGTCTTGGGTTCGATTTCCAGGTTGGGCAAAGTGTTATTGTGTTTTTCCATCAGGAATTTCTCAGTAGCAGCCTCGGAGTCTGGATTTGTGCCCGGTTGATGGCAATAGGCTTGCCCCTATTACATGGGACTAAAAACAAAACTGGCGAAATGTGGGTGTACCTACTAATGGGTACACCTCTGCCTAACCCTTCGGGGATTACAGGCGTGATGTTATGTTTATGTGATGTTATGAATATTTGTATGTTTGTTCTATAAGCGTTTCTGAACCATAGACCCGATTGTGATTGAACTGTGGTTTGCGTACACCAGAGAACGTTCCGCGGGCATCAGCTTAAGAAACGACACACTCAAAATATTGTTTAAAAGTAGTTCCAAGTTAGCATCCCTGTATACCAAATGGCTTGTTCTTGTTTGTTGTACATGCATACTATATGTAGGTACTGATAATACTATGAATTATTGGTAAACTGTCACTGATTTCACAGTTATTGCCCCGAGGATACTTGTTGGAGAGCAAACTTAAATGCTACCAACACCGGTCATAAAATAAAAAAGGTATTTCTGAAATACGAACGTCCGTAATTCCCGGATTCCGTAAAATCGGACTTTCGGATATATTTTTAGAACAAAGGCAAGAGGTTTGAATTTCTTTTTCCCATTTCGGCTTTACAAAATATGCATAACAACTCATGTAGAAAGATAAAAGCAAATTATTATTTAAATACAATACTTCGTCCCATGTCAAGTTAATTCACAATGACCTTTAAAAAGATATGGAGGCTTCAAGTTTATTTTGGCAGAAAATATTGGAAAATCTTCTTTGTTTTTAAAGGATTAAGGTCTATGTTAACCGCATTTTTGTTGAAGTGCGGTGGACCCATGTCGCTTGCACCTGTTTTGGCCTCGCTAAAAGGGTTCTGTCTGGCCTATCTAGACTCGTTTTTAGTCACGACCTTGTCTGGAATTTTATCGAAGAAAGGGTGCCGGTCTGAAGTTTGTTTGGGAAGAGCTTTTTGTTTTCCTGATTTTTTATCAAAATAATTATCTATACTATGCTTCTTTCGACTTTGAATAAAGAAAAATCTGTAAGGCTTGTTTAAGGGATGTTACTTAGTGTCTGGAAATATTTTGTATTGCAGATTGGTGGTAAAAACACGAATTCAGTACATGATTTATAACTGTAGTATTTTTGATTGTAGACACATGATTTTTTGTCAGATTTGAAAATAAATCAGCTGTTTCATACATTTTGACCGTGCTGAGGATTTGTTTACCTACTATAGATATATGAAATCAAACAGATACATATATATTTATGTTCCGTCGACAGAGAAATAAGTAACCAGTATCGCCCGATTGACTTAAAATTTACATAGAAATCGAAGGATGATAATGAAATTTGATTTAACTCTTAGAAAACAAACAATAAATTGATTAAATTGAATCTATCACTTTATTGGAAAACTTCAACTATAGTTATTAGTTACTTATCTCTTTTGTTGACCCTACCTATTACACGATCGAAAATGTAGAAAGTTCAATAACATTGGACTGTTGACTTTATCTCCTTTGCGCATATATGTACAGCGAGCAGGGTACGCAAATTGAACAACAAATATGTATAGAAATTGGACCCTCTGTAGTAACAATTATGAATTCAAGATCCGTCCGATATAACGAGTTAGCAAACAAGGGTTAGCATATATTGTCTTTGTAAATCGATGAAATTGGTATTATGAACATTCTGGAAGTATGGATGTAGTTTAGCGGTTGGTTACAGTTTTTGGTAAATCGATTTTGGTGCTTAAAATGTGCGTGATTAAGGTTTTTTTTAGGTATTTTTGTAGAAGGCAGATTTGAGATAGAAAGAGTAATAGATTATGTTGATAATAATAATGGTTGGAACTATATGAAACGATAATTTGTTAGTTGTTGGTTTCTAATTGGTTTATTCAATTAAACTTTGCTCTAATGGAATGGGAATCGAAACCAAGACCGCAGAGATCAACGAAGCATATAAATAAACAAGAAGATACAGCAATATTCCACGACTTATAAAATTTAAATAAACCGAAGTGATTCATAGATATAGTTCATTTCTAAAGTAAAGTCCATTTTAACGAACCCACGTGGAAAGTTGTTCGGCTCTTAGAATTCATATAGTCGGCATAGTCGCCGCTTCACTTCCTGAAGATGTAGCCAAGTTTCTGTTCGAAAGTTTTAAAGAAAAACTTGATTTTGAATGACTAATGCCTTCCATGCTATTGGACGAAGAGTCTGGAATACCAATTGTGAGAATTCATACAATGTTCCACTTTTTTCTTTTTTTATACGGAATTATACTTACTTGCAAAAAATAAGGACACTCGCCGTTTCATAGTGACTTCGGATTGAATATTATGTAGACATGCACATGCGCAATGTATCTTCATTCGCATAGAAATAAACTACTACTTATAACATGGCGTGCCCCTCCATATTACCATATCAATGTGTGTAGTCACATTCGTATGAAAGAGTTTGTATGTAGTTGTAAGTAATCGTCTTCAGTAGCAGGCATATTTGATTGTTAACTAATCATAAATAGCCGACCGCGCTAGACAACGCACCTGTCATTTACATGTCAGTGCAGCGCCATACTGGTAATAATGAGTAATTTTTGACGCCGCTAGTCGAGCAACAAATCGCTGATTTGCTTTTGTTTCGAGAGCCGTCTCAATACGCACACATGCGTTGTGAGTCTTTTAAATACTACAAACACTTTCAAACGTTTTGAATTGAAAAGGCGCGCCATGCTATTGCAGTTTATCTCTACTTAAAATATATTGAAATGGGATATGATTTCCTTTTGAAAGGGGCAACTAGATTTAATTATTTATTTCTTATATATGACGTTCCAAAGTCCCTTTTAACAGCTTTATTGAAATAAATGAGATGGCTTTTGACTTTGACTTTGAGTTTTACTTTACCCGGTAATTCAGTTACAGAACTTCGTTCCACAAGTACTGACATAACACACTCCCTTCCACATTAATACTACTAATGTGTGACTAAGTAATTACGTGTATAAAACACATTATATGATGGATTACGTTTTCAAAGCGTTATTGTATGGCAAAAATTTACATTATAATAGGCAATGTATCATCACTCGACTTTGAGTGACGGATGCGCAAAAAATTGGTTAAAGAAACCAAATTAGGGCAGAGTATTATCTACTTCATTTTATCGCTTTTTGAAGCCCTGATGCCTTGGGAAGGATGTTTATAGAGCTATTTGTTACGTGCGTGTACGCTGCACGGAATGTTAGAAGTAAAATGTTCTGTCATATTTATTTTCTTCCGCAATTCACCTTAGGATTTCTATAAAACTATAAGACCAACTATGTTCACTTGGATTATTAAGATGACAGTATTGAATACTTATAATTTCCATATAACTTACTAGCACGCCTCTCGCAACTTCGATCGCGCGATTTTTCTTACGGATCCCTATTTAAAAAAAATATAATATAGCCTAAGTCACCCGGGGATAGTGTAGCTTCTCAACAGTGAAAGAATTTTTAAAAACGGTTCAGTTGTTTCGGAGCCTATTCAATGCAAACAAACAAACAATAATATTAGTATAGAAATCCACACGGACAAAACCACGAGCACAGTAACTACAAATTTAAAAGCATCCTAATACAGCCGACACAACTCACAAAAGCATTTCCTTAATAAAGTTCCGACTTCCGCTCCTTAAACGGGGTCAAAACCAACTTCCTGTTCAAAATTGCACTTTCAAAATGTGGTTTATCCCTTAATCTCTTAAGTAACTAATCATAACAGCGGTAAGGGGCTTTATCATCAATGATTTACGACCAAAGATGAAACTTAATCCCCGAATCAGACAAAGGGCTAATTATTGCCCTTCTAAAGACTTTTACGAAGTTGTTGGGCTAATTTAAGGGAGCTGTACAGACGGAGCGCTTCATACAAGTTATTTTTCTTAATTTAAAATGATAAACTCACGCCTTCTTCCCATGGGGGTAGACAGAAACCACAGAACGCCACTTGCTAAGATCCTTACATACTCCTTCTTAGGCGGGAGTTTATGTATGTCCCTATTTGTATGTTCAAAATGATAATGATTTTTACATATAGTACAAGATTACTATTTTTTTATTTATTCAAAGTTTATTCAACAAAAAAAGTACAAAGTCTAGATATATTACAAATGATGATTTTGAACATAACCATATTATATAAGCGAAAAGTCATACACTCACTCATCACAAAATATTAAAAATCGCTTGACGTTTAAAGATGAAATTTGGCAGGGATTTGATTACAGTTAGTAAATGTCCGCTAAGAACGTATTTCCCAAAACTCACGCCCTTTTTTTATGTGACTGACTAAAAAACCATATACATCATAGACATCAATGGCATCGGTGAAGAAAAATATCATAAGGAAACCTGGATATATCTCAATATATAAAAGCGAAAGGTACTTACTCATCACGAAATATCGAAAACCACTTGACGCATAAAGATGAAATTTGGCAGGGTGGTAGTTTATAGTTAGTAGACGTCCGCCAAGAAAAGATTTTCCAAAAGTCATCTCCTAAGGGAGTAAAACGGAGGTTCAAAGTTTGTATGAAAAAACTTATTAGAAACGTAGAAGTAAACTAAGTTACCCAAATTTAACGCAAGCGAAGTCGCGGGCAAGAGTAGTATAATAAATGTTTTTTTGGGGTCAAAGTTCGAATGTTCGCAAATAAACCCGCTGGAGACCGGGCCACGTTTTCACGGAATTTATATTACTACCTACTAGTTTAACAAATATGATGTCAACTGTAAAGCTAAAAACAAACTATATTATTCGTATCTGATATTGGATTTGCCTTTTTCATAACATTTTATTTCTATATTTTTAATGATGTTGCAATATTTTATGTGTGACATTTCTTTTTTAATAATGAATTTTTGTTTGAAATCTGTGTGAGTCACTATTTTTGTGTGAAAAAATATGTAGATATTTTTATTTATTCATTTTGAAAATGTCGGACAGCTGTTTATACATAAAGTGGCAATATACGTATTTAACGGCAATGTGATGAAAAATTATTCCATTTATTATTTTCCTAAAACACATAATTTTCATTTTTAAATATAAACACAAAATCATTTAAAAATGTAAAAAATAGTATTCCACCGGCATCGGAAAGGGTCCAAGCTATCGGTGGTCAGAATTCCTGAGAAAGAAATCTCCTAACAGTACGCGCCGTGTCCAGGAGTACCGCTTTCTTAATCAAGCCCTTGATCCATTCGCCTAACGAGAGCCTCCTAAGGTGTTGGTCGAGGCTCTTGGCTATTATGCCATTGGCCGTCACGACTATCGGCACAACTATTGCTGTACTCACATCCCACATATCGACAACCTCGCGAGCCATATGTCAAGATACTTGATTTGTTTATTTCTAATTATATTATTTAAAGTAAATGAACTAATTAAAATCTAGCTTAAAATGATGAAATCAAAGAAAAACCCTTGGTTTACTTGGGCTTCTAGGACTTCGCATTCATTAACTACTGGCCACTAACAACCACAAAAAAAACACGGTTGCATAATTACAAAACCCGTCTACCGTCAGCTGCACAAATTAAAAATAAACCCTCTCTTATTTCAGCGATACTGTTTATGTATAGCTGCAATAATTATGTGTTTGCGTTGTAATACTGTAGGTTTTGCATTTCCTACTTAATTAAGGGGCTGGAGTCCTGCGGCTGCGTTAGAGCTTGTTTATATGCACCAATGTCGCAACGCTTAAGGGGAGGCTGTGCAGTGGATATAAAAATAACTTTATACTACTTTAATTTGAATAAAATCTGTTTTTTTTTTCTTTTTACAAGTTTATATCGATATGTTTCATGATAAGCAATCAGTAAATATACTAGTTTTAAAAGAAGAATAATAATATTAGTTAAAAGCAATATGGTTTTGTTACTGTACATTTTGTTTATAATAACTTAAAAAATCTTAGGCACTTTCAATTAAGTGTCATGCGCAGTGTGAACCAAATCGGCCTAAAAATATGATAAGTAACCTTGATATAACTTGATTTGATTATGGAAATTCACGCTGACTTGCAAACATTTTTTTATGTCTTGAGTTTATCTTTGTATAAAATAAGCCAACGAAAAAAGAAAAACAACATTTTGAAAATGTATCGGGACTCAGACACACCAGAGTCCATTTAAATTAATAAGCTTACGGTAACCCGTGGTCCGAGCCCCATTTTTTATTAAAGCCGTGTATCCTAGAGACCACCTCAACGATTATCAAATCAATCAAGTCAATTTACAAAGGATTCGGTCCAATTACGAAGGGTTACTAGTTGACCAATCTGATTTGGTGTGGTTCCGTATCTTTGTTCTGTGGTTAGGGATCTAAATTATCTATGTGGGTTATAATACCCCTTGAGCTTTGCTTTGAGGAAAACAAAATAGTTTGTGCGTAGGTAAAAATATGTTGAGGATTTCTACTTTGCAAATACGAACTGCAAATAAACGTAGTTGATAGAAAACTATACCCTCGACCTTTGTGTAAGGTTAAAATAATTTTATTTTCTTTGGGAAAGTTCTACAAACATGCTATAACTAAATTTGTTTTATTTTACGCTCCAAAATACTTCTAGCAGGTTATTTGTGACATCTATCATAATCAAATGTTGTCCCACAGAATGTTTCTAAAGTCGTATAGTATTCCATGTCATATTTTGCACATAATGCAATATTATCCGAACGCCACACAAAATAACTTTCAAGTTTAATTAGATTCGCAATAAAAAATATTTATTTTAGATTTAAGAATGGAAAAGCTATGCGAGATTTCCATTTTTAGTTCTAAAATAAAATCGATCTAATTAAAATAATCTCTGTAAGTTAAGTACGTACTCAGATTTTTTCCAACACTTTTCAGTACTTACCCTTAATCAGATGAGTGGTGTGCGATGCAATTAGGCGTCTAAACACAAGCAGCACTGGGAATTATTTGCTTCTTTCATTATATTACTAGCAAAGCTCTTTGAACGTCAGCAAAATGTATGCAAACCCATTTGAACCCTGTTAGTGAGCGTAATCGCAGATTAAGTCACATTTTTTAACTGGACAGTTAGTTATGAGCTTTTGTTGTGAAAAGAACAGGTGCTTTGCGTTAGTTTTGTAGGAAAATGTGTGGAAATAAAGTAAAGGAAAAAAACGAACTCATATAGTTTGTTATGTTTTATCTTCGAGTTTTTTAAGACAGCTGTTTTTTTTTTGAGAATATTTTTATCTCTCTCTTTCACTTTTGTCTTTCTCTCTTCTTGTAGTTTATAGGTACTAAGTTACTGTTGTTATGTGTCCTATGTTTTCAGTAAATTGTAAGGGTCATTGCCAAAGGCATCTAAGTTTTTAGTGCTCCACTACCACAGAGAACTTAGACGACTCGATAATATGATTACCTACAAAATGTGATATATCGATAAGATGTGTATTGTGAAAATACGCGTTATTAAAAGACTATATATATAACATCACGCCTGTAATCCCCGAAGGGTAAGGCAGAAGTGTACCCATTAGTACGCCCACATTTCGCCAGTTATGTTTTTTTTTAGTCCCATGTAATAGGGGGCGAGCCTATTGCCATCAACCGGGCACAAATCCAGACTTCGAAGCTGCTACTGAGAAATTCCTGATGGAAAAACCCAATAACACTTTGCCCGACCCGGGAATCGAACTCAAGACCTCAAGCACGGGGTGCTTGGACAGAAAACCTCCCCCTGTGCCCGTGAACTGGAGTTCCCTTTCGGATACGTCCGGGGAGAAGGCCAGTTTTTCGGTACGGTGCATCCTGGGGTGCGGGCAAAAACTCCCCCTTTTAGGGGTCTCTTTGCCCGCATGCAAATATTCTGTCGGGTGGTCGCTCCAACGCGTGCCCCTCTGTTTAGCAGAGGGCACAGTGACGGAGTAAGAGTGGGCTCGGTGTGCACTTACCCTGCCGCCGGGCTGGCAGGAGGAAGTCTCGTACCTCCTTCTGCCACCGCTGTTCTCGTAGCCCCGAAGATCGTCAAGGTCATGTCTCTGACTTTTGACGGGGGTCGAGGGTCTTGGCTTAACCACCCGGGCCGCGAGGTAGAAAACCTCTATAAAAAGTCACCCCAAACCTCCAAGCGGCGGCGCACCGCGACACACCGCACATCCTCTGAAGGAGAGGTGTCCTCTGCCCGCAAGAGGCCCGCGACCGCGGCGTCTGGTGTGGAGTCCGACACCAGCCTGACCTCGAGGCAGGAGGGGCGGATGAATTTGGAGGAGGCCGTGGTGAAGGCCATACGGGTGGTGGCCCTGAAAAAGACGAAGGCGTCAAAAGACAGGGCCATCACCGAAGCCACGGCCTCCATCTTGGCGGCGGCGGCGGCCTCTTTCGCCGAGCCTCGGGTGGCAGGCCTGATGTTGGAGCTGCGGACAGAGGTCGGCCTCCTGAAGGCCGAAGTGGAAGCAGTCCGGAAGGAAAACCTCCGGCTGAAGGCGGACCTGGCCGGGCTCCAAGGAGCCGGCCGTCGGGGGGCGCCTCAGGGGGAGACCGCTAGGCCAAACCAGCCCGCGCCAGAGGAGAGCCCTCTCCTCAACCTGGTGCGGCAGGAGCTGGCCTCCTTCAACCAGAGGTTCTCGGTGCTGGAGAGCCGGGTTCTGCGCCCCCCACTTGCGGCGACCTCTTACGCCGCAGCTGCCGCCGCCGCAAAACCGGCAAAGACGTCAAAGGCGGCTCCGGGACCGGCCCCGGCACGGCCAGTTCCGGCGGCATCGGTTCCAGCAAAGCCGGTTCCGGCGGGATCGGTTCCGGCAAAGCCGGTTCTGGCCGGGCCGGCCCCGGCCCCGGCCAAGCCGGCGACAAAAGGTGGCCGGCGAAAGAGGGGAAAGGAGGCTTCGGCGGCAAACCCGTCGACCCGGCCTCCCCCGCCCCTGGTGCCCCGTGCAGCCAATGCCGGTTGGCAGGTGGCTGGGGAGGCGAGGAGGGCTGGCAAGGAGGCCAGATCTGCGAGGAGGAGGCGGCAGCGCAAAGAGCGCAGCGTCGCGGCGCGACTCCGCGCCCCGAAGACCGCGGCTGTAGTTATCACACTACAGCCAGACGCGGTAAAGAAGGGCGTGTCGTACCGCGACGTGCTCGCAAAGGCGAAGGAGGCGGTAAACCTCCAGGAGCTCGGGATCGCCGGAGGCCTCCGGCTGAGGGTCACCGCCACGGGCGCCCGGATGCTGGAGGTTCCCGGAGCGGCCAGTGGCCCCATCGCCGACGCTCTGGCTGAAAGGCTCAGGGCGTCTCTGGATGCGGAGGAGGCCCAAGTGTCCAGGCCCATCAAGTGCGCCGACATGCGCATAATGGGTCTGGACGACTCCGTAACGGAGGTCGACCTAAGGGCCGCCGTCGTCAGGACTGGAGAGTGCGCTGCCGACCAAGTCAAGGTCGGCGCCATCCGCCCTGACTTCGCGGGGCTTCGAACCGCTATGGTTAGTTGCCCCGTGTCGGCGGCCAAAAGGATAGCGGAGGGTCGAAGGCTCCTGGTGGGCTGGGTTTCGGCGCAGGTCAAACTGCTCGAGCCCAGACCCCTGAGGTGCTTCCGCTGCCAAGTGGGCAACCATGCGGCATGCGTTTGCACCTCGGAGGTGGACCGCAGCGACAAATGCTTCCGCTGCGGTCAGCCCGGTCATATGGCCGGCTCGTGCGACGCCGCGCCGCACTGCTTTGCATGTGCAGCTGCTGGCAAGCCGGCCGATCACCGGGCAGGGGGCAAGGCCTGCGCCCCACCCGCCAAGGCCAGGGGTAGAGGTAGGCCCTCCGCTGCCGCCGCCACTGTCGCCGCCGCTAGGGCGATTCCGCCCTCGAGGAGGGCCCTGGAGGGGGATGTAATGGAGGGCTAGTCACGGCCCCATTGCGCCTCCTCCAGGCTAATATCAACCACTGCGCCGCGCCGCCGCTCAGGATCTCTTGGTCCAGAGCATGGCGCAGTGGCTGATCAACATCGCGGTGGTCGCCGAGCCGTACTTTGTCCCACCCAGGGATGACTGGGTGGCGGACCTCGACGGCTCGGTGGTCATAATCGCGTCGGCCGCCGCCGGTACCCCGTCTCTCGAGAGCGTCAAGAGAGGACGGGGCTGTGTGGCAGCACGGTTCGGGGAGATCGCCGTGGTAGGCGTTTACTTCTCCCCGAACCGAACTCTCGCCGAGTTCCACGTCTCCCTTAGGGAGCTAGGAGTCGTCGTCGCCGGGTTCGGTTCCCTCCCTGTGTTGGTCCTCGGGGACTTCAATGCCAAGAACGTGGCTTGGGGTTCCCGGTACACGGACCATGCGCGGGGCAAGATGGTGGAGGACTGGGCTCTGGAGACAGGCCTGGTCATCCTGAACCGGGGTTCTGTCCCCACGTGTGTGGGAGACCGGGACCTCTTCCTGGAAGCCTCGATCGTGCAGGCCTGGGTGTCATCACCAGACAGGCCTGCCGACGTCAACGATGAGGCGGAGTGGTTCCAGGAGGCCATGTCCGTGATCTGCGACATGGCAATGCCCCGGGCCCGGCCAGGAAGCACCCGGCGTCAGGTGTACTGGTGGTCGCGCGAGATAACGGCACTACGCGAGGCGTGCGTTGATGCGCGACGCCTGTACGCCAGGCACCGCCGGTGCCGCATCCGACCTCCGAATGCGGCAGCCATTGAGGCGGAGCTGTACGAGGGGTACAGGGCGGCGAAGACCGCATGGGGGCGCCCGTACAAATGGGTGCGGGACAAATTCCGCCCCTGGGCTCCCCCGTTGACGCAGAGTCTCCGGCCCCAACTCGTGGAGGGCGTCGTGAGCGCCCTGTTTCCTTCTCGGGGGGAACATACCCCCCCGCCGAGGTGGCCGAGGTAGATCTGAGAGTGGCGGTACAACGGCTGAAGGCCAAGAATACCGCCCCGGGACCCGACGGCTTACCTGGGAAAGCCTGGGTCCTGGCCTCGGGGGCTCTCGGTCCTCGACTAGGGGGGCTCTTAAGCGCATGTTTAGAGAGGGGCCAGTTCCCGCTTCGTTGGAAGACGGGGAAACTGGTCCTCATCAAGAAGCCGGGGTGCCCTGAGGACTCACCGTCCGCATACCGGCCCATCGTGCTGCTCGACGAGGTGGGCAAGCTCTTTGAAAGAGTAATTGCAAACCGCCTCGTCGGGCACCTGGGGAGATCCGGGCCGGACCTTGCGGAGAGCCAGTTCGGCTTCCGCAGGGGGCGCTCCACGGTGGACGCCATCATGCGCGTGAGGGCCCTCACGACGGGGGAAGCAGTATCCCGGGGCAGGGTCGTCTTGGCGGTGTCTCTCGACATCTCCAATGCCTTCAACACCCTGCCCTGGAGTTGCATCAGGGAGGCACTCCGGTACCACCGGATGCCGACCTACCTTCGTCGAGTTGTCGAGGACTATCTGACGGATAGGGCCGTCATCTACCCAGGCCAGCGGGGAGAGTGGAACCGGCGAGAGATGTCGTGCGGTGACCCACAGGGATCGGTCCTGGGACCGCTTCTGTGGGACATCGGATACGACTGGGTGCTGCGCGCCGACCTCCCTGACGGCGTCAGCGTGGTCTGCTACGCTGACGACACGCTCGTCCTGGCACAGGGAGAGTCGCACCAGGCGGCGGCCGACTTAGCGACGCGAGGGGTTGCGACAGTCGTCGAAAGGATCCGGCAATTGGGAGTCGAGGTGGCATTGCACAAATCCGAGGCCATGTGCTTTCATGGTCTTCGGAACGCGCCACCGTCGGGTTCCCAAATAACGGTGGGAGGGGTTCACATCGGCGTCGAGGCGACGATGAAGTATCTGGGTCTCGTCCTCGACAGCCGGTGGAGCTTCAAGGAGCATCCGGGGATATCGCACGGTCTCCGGCGAAGCGGCAAGCCTCCTTGCCGGATTGCCGCCGTGGGATCTGGAGGCAACAGTCCTCCAGCGCGTCTACGAGTGGCGTGTGGACGCGCAGCGCCGGGGCGAAACCCCGCTGCCGCGGCAAATCGCGGCACTGCGGAGTGAGCTCCGGTGCGATCTCATGGCGGAATGGGAGATGCGACTGTCGCAACCCGAGTTCGGGCACGCCGCAATCGCGGCGATAAGACCCCTCTTTGAGGAGTGGCTGGAGAGGCGCTACGGCGTCTTCACCTACCGCCTGACGCAGGTCCTCACCGGACACGGTTGTTTCGGGAGGTTCCTGTGTCGGATAGGGCGGGAGGAAACGCCCGGGTGTCACCACTGTGTGGATCGCCCGGAGGACACGGTGGAGCATACGGTGCAGGACTGCCCCGCTTGGGCAGAGCACCGCCGTGTCCTCACGGAGGCGATAGGCGGCGGCGACCTCTCGCGTCCGGACCTGGTTCAGGCCATGCTCCGGGGCGAGAGGGAATGGGATGCAGTCACCTCCTTCTGCGAAGCAATAATGCTAGCGAAGGAGGAGGCGGGCCGCGTGACGGAGAGAACCACCTCACGCCCCAGCCGCCGCGGGAGACGCCCAGGGCGTAGGACGTCGCGAGGCGACATCCGGCCACCGTAGGCGCGGACTTGCGGACGGCGAGTAATGGGTAGCTCGCCGTCCGATCAAGGACCAAGCCCGGGTCGACGGCGCGTTCTGTTCGCGCGCGCCTCAAAGAGCTGTCAGCACAGGGACGGGGCCCCCAACGGAGCCAACGCCTGCCGGGGTTGCAGGGCAACAGAAGGAACAGGGTGGTTTTTTAGTCAGTAAAAGTCTGACAGTCCTTCGTCAGTCGGAGTCATTTGATGATTTTTACCACCTAAAAAAAAAAAAAAAAAAAAGCATTGCTGACATCACACTCTTGGTTATTTTCCATCTTCTTCAAATAAAACACTTTTTACAAGGACGACAGTATAAATATTTCGTTGCGGGACCCAAGACAGTAAATCGTTTCTCTGGGACTCGTCGAGCTTCATTGCCTCGACGCTTTTCTGGTGGCCTCAACTGTTGATTCTGGCTTTCAGGAGTTGCAGTGGGTGGGAACAGTGTGGCGGGCTTGTCCCAAAAAAAAAAAAAAAAAATCAAAAAAAAAGAAACAAAAAAAGTATAAATATGACTCACAGAGATGTGTTCCGTCCGACGGCTCGGGCGCAACTGAGCCGCTCTGTGGCTGTCGCCTGTATTTATAGACACTAACCACGTGCTCGGCGCACGTGTTTGAGTTTTTAGGTTAGGATTCTAACTTTGTAAATAAATGATTATTTTTACAATCTTTTGGAGTAAATAAACTGATAATTAATTGAACCATACAATTATAATTAATTAATCATCTTCAAAAAATAAAAAAAAAACAAAAAAAAAAAAAAGTATAAATATGACTCACAGAGATGTGTTCCGTCCGACGGCTCGTGCGCAACTGAGCCGCTCTGTGGCTGTCGCCTGTATTTATAGACACTAACCACGTGCTCGGCGCACGTGTTTGAGTTTTTAGGTTAGGATTCTAACTTTGTAAATAAATGATTATTTTTACAATCTTTTGGAGTAAATAAACTGATAATTAATTGAACCATACAATTATAATTAATTAATCATCTTCAAAAAATAAAAAAAAAAAACAAAAAAAAAAAAAACAAAAAAAGTATAAATATGACTCACAGAGATGTGTTCCGTCCGACGGCTCGTGCGCAACTGAGCCGCTCTGTGGCTGTCGCCTGTATTTATAGACACTAACCACGTGCTCGGCGCACGTGTTTGAGTTTTTAGGTTAGGATTCTAACTTTGTAAATAAATGATTATTTTTACAATCTTTTGGAGTAAATAAACTGATAATTAATTGAACCATACAATTATAATTAATTAATCATCAATAATAATTAATTAACCCTCAAAATAAATAACATTAACATAATTTGTGTTTTTAAACAATTAATTCGTGATCATAATTGTAATCAACTCTTAATCTAATTATTCGTTGATGTAGCTGCATCTTATATAGTTGACGAGGTTCTTTAAATAATGCACTTGCGCCGATACACATGATTACCAAAATTTTGTTTTGAGCTCTATCTAGTAACGAAGATTTTGTATAAGTTGGTAATTACAATATTTGTTAAGTTACATGTTAAGACATTTTGTATATTGGTATTGTATTGACTGCCTCGTGGGTCTAGTGGTCGCAAGCGCGACTGCTGTGCATGAGGTCTTGGGTTCGATTCCCAGGTCGGGCAAAGTGTTATTGGGTTTTTCCATCAGGAATTTCTCAGTAGCAGCCTCGGAGTCTGGATTTGTGCCCGGTTGATGGCAATAGGCTCGCCCCCTATTACATGGGACTAACAAAACATAACTGGCGAAATGTGGGTGTACTAATGGGAACACCTCTGCCTAACCCTTCGGGGATTACAGGTGTGCTGTTATGTGTTATGTTATGTATATTGGTACTGATGGTTAGTAATTAATATGGCATATTTAATTACTTTTTTAAATATTGTGGGTTGACTTTGTTTGGCAAATCTAAGTTCCATTAAAAGGTTTTCGCCTTTATTTAATTAGGAACATAATAAACAGCTGTGTTTATATTAACAATAATAAATCTGGGATCTGGTACACTTGCGCGAAAGACATTTCCGCGCCAGACACTTGCGCGAGTCCCTTTGCGCGCCAAGACACATGCGCGAATGGACTTTTGCGCGCCTAGACCTTTCCGCGAACAGACACTTGCGCGAATGGACATTTTCATTTTTTTTACAAAATATGCGTCATGGGTGTCTTGTCCATGGTTTTCGAGGGTGCTGATGACGAAAATGAGGTCTAAAAGAAAATCCAAGATGGCGGCCGGAAAAATTTCCAAGATATGCTTCATGGGTGTCGTGTCCATGGTTTTCGGGGGTGCTGATGACGAAAATGAGGTCTAAAAGAAAATCCAAGATGGCGGCCGGAAAAATTTCCAAGATATGCTTCATGGGTGTCGTGTCCATGGTTTTCGGGGGTGCTGATGACGAAAATGAGGTCTAAAAGAAAATCCAAGATGGCGGCCGGAAAATTTTCCAAGATATGCTTCATGGGTGTCGTGTCCATGGTTTTCGGGGGTGCTAATGACGAAAATGGTGTCAAAATGAAAATCCAAGATGGCGGCCGGAAAATTTTCCAAGATATGCTTCATGGGTGTCGTGTCCATGGTTTTCGGGGGTGCTGATGACGAAAATGAGGTCAAAATGAAAATCCAAGATGGCGGCCAGAAAATTTTCCAAGATATGCTTCATGGGTGTCGTGTCCATGGTTTTCGGGGGTGCTGATGACGAAAATAAGGTCTAAAAGAAAATCCAAGATGGCGGCCGGAAAATTTTCCAAGACATGCTTCATGGGTGTCGTGTCCATGGTTTTCAGGGGTGCTGATGACGAAAATGAGGTCAAAATGAAAATCCGAGATGGCGGCCGGAAAATTTTCCAAGATATGCTTCATGGGTGTCGTGTCCATGGTTTTCGGGGGTGCTGATGACGAAAATGAGGTCAAAATGAAAATCCAAGATGGCGGCCGGAAGAAATATCCTGGAAAATTTTCCAGCCGCCATCTTGGATTTTCATTTTGACCTCATATTCGTCATCAGCACCCCTCAAAACCATTGATACGACACCCATGAAGCATATCTTGGAAAATTTTCCGGCCGCCATCTTGGATTTTCATTTTGACCTCATTTTCGTCATCAGCACCCCCGAAAACCATGGACACGACACCCATGAAGCATATCTTGGAAAATTTTCCGGCCGCCATCTTGGATTTTCTTTTAGGCCTCATTTTCGTCATCAGCACCCCCGAAAACCATGGACACGACACCCATGAAGCTTATCTTGGAAAATTTTTCGGCCGCCATCTTGGATTTTCTTTTAGGCCTCATTTTCGTCATCAGCACCCCCGAAAACCATGGACACGACACCCATGAAGCATATCTTGGAAAATTTTCCGGCCGCCATCTTGGATTTTCATTTTGACCTCATTTTCGTCATCAGCACCCCCGAAAACCATGGACACGACACCCATGAAGCATATCTTGGAAAATTTTCCGGCCGCCATCTTGGATTTTCATTTTGACCTCATTTTCGTCATCAGCACCCCCGAAAACCATGGACACGACACCCATGAAGCATATCTTGGAAAATTTTCCGGCCGCCATCTTGGATTTTCTTTTAGGCCTCATTTTCGTCATCAGCACCCCCGAAAACCACGGACACGACACCCATAAAGCATATCTCGGAAAATTTTCCGGCCGCCATCTTGGATTTTCATTTTGACACCATTTTCGTCATCAGCACCCCCGAAAACCATGGACACGACACCCATGAAGCATATTTTGGAAAATTTTCCGGCCGCCATCTTGGATTTTCTTTTAGACTTCATTTTCGTCATCAGCACCCTCGAAAACCATGGACACGACACCCATGACGCATATTTTGTAAAAAAAGTAACGGAACCCTAATTCAAGAATTTTGCCCATTGTCCTTTACAAAAATATACTTCGCGCATATTTCGCGGAAGTATCTATCGCGCAAGTATAGGCGCGCATATGTCTATCGCGGAAGTGTCTTTCGCGCAAGTGGCCAGCGCGCAAAGGGAGTCGCGGAAGTGTCTTGGCGCGGAAATGTCCATTCGCGCAAGTGTCTGTTCGCGGAAAGGTCTAGGCGCGCAAACGTCCATTCGCGCATGTGTCTTGGCGCGCAAAGGGACTCGCGCAAATGTCTGGCGCGGAAATGTCTTTCGCGCATATGTCCTGATACCCGGCGAGCGCTCGGCTTTTTATAGTAGAATTGAGTGTGTCATTCATTTGAACAAAACACCCACTTCCGCACAATAAAATTAGTTTTTACATTATAAAATGTTACTATTTTATAAACAAACGTTTTATAACATTTTTAAATCAATTAACATGCGTAAATCTATTTTTAATGTTAACACGTGGTAAAATAATGACCACGTGTTTTTATTTTTGAAATGTAGTTTCTCACCAACGTGACATACATTGAAAATAATCTGTATTCTTATAAGTATTACTAATTTGATAATTAAATGATTTGAAATACAATTTTTGACTTAGTTACAATCAACAAATCTGATTTGATTTTAAGGTTATTCCGGAAACGTGTTTTTATTTGTTATCGAATTGTGGCGACCCGCCGACATATATTTAGTAGTGAATTTATAAATATTACTTAACTATCGTCATCCTCAGGCGTCAGACGTCAGCCTGACGTCCTAATTACAAGCTACACATTTATAATTCATTAGACTTTAGATTTTATTTTAGGTCTAGACATAATTATATTACTATCCCTTCTTAACTATGTGTCTACCTATCTGTCACACAGTGATAAAGTAGCGCGACACTGCTTACAGCATATGCAATGGAACGATTCTGTTATGTTAAATATTCTGCGTGTCAATCTAAGATATGATCTCTCTTTGTGCCAATTTTCATCCAAATTTGCTCAACCGTTCACGCGTGATTGAGTAACAAACATCCAAAACTCTTCACAAATTTTCACGTTTATATTATAAGAAGGAATTAGTAGGATAGTCGGATTGACTAGTTGCCGTAATTATAACAACGACGAGGTTGAAAAACTGCACCTTATAATATGTAACTAATTAAAATCTTTGTTTTTGTTTGTTTTTTATTACTCCTATTTAAACGTTGACTCGCTGTACTCACAGCGAGTTTTGTACCTAATTATCTCAAAAGTACTCAAACTCTTAGTCACCCTACACAGGTGACAGTTTTACATCACCAACGTGTCTAGACGCTGTAAATTCGTTGATACATTGAATTTACTCGACGTTCTATACGTGAAGAGACTTTTAACAGATAAAAAAAAAAACATAAACGATTTCAATGAAAATATCGCATTCTTTGAAAGACATTTCCAGTAACATTTTTGTTTGACAAACACGGGGCGGGTGTTGTGTCACGATATATTATTCACACGCATTTTATTTGGATTTTGCATGATTACGGATGTAATGGAATTTTGTGACGAGTACATTTTGTGTTTACCTAAGAATACGGAATGTACGGTTGTGTAATCCTTGGGATTTGCTCACTGTCCTTTGTGTACCTGAAAATGGAACTTTCGTTGAGTTTTATAGGTTGGTATTGACCCTTTTACTTGGCTCAATTGGGTTTAGTTCTGTCAAAACAAACGAACCCACGTCAAAATTTCACACATATGTCACGTAACATAACATCACGCCTGTAATCCCCGAAGGGTTAGGCAGAGGTGAACCCATTAGTACACACACATTTCGCCAGTTATGTTTTTAGTCCCATGTAATAGGGGGCGAGCCTATTGCCATCCATCGGGCACAAATCTAGACTCCGAGGCTGCTACTGAGAAATTCCTGATGGAAAAACTCAATAACACTTTGCCCGACCTGGGAATCGAACCCAAGACCTCATGCACAGCAGTCGCGCTTGCGACCATTAGACCAACGAGGCAGTCATATGTCACGTGTAACAGAATAAACGCAAGACTTGAAAGCAGTTTGTTAAGACTCAGCTTCTGAATCGATTTCCGTCATTTTCACTGCGTCGTTGATTGAATGGTTGCAAAACGCGACTGCTGAGCATGAAGTCTTGAGTTAAATTTCCAGGTCGGGCAAAGTGTTATTGGGATTCTCTATCCGGAATTCCTCAGTACCGCAGCAGCTTTGGAGTCTGGATTTGTGCCCGGTCGATGGCAATAGGCTCGTCCCCTATTACATGGGACTTAAAAATAAATGGCGAAAAGTGGGTGTACTAATGGGAAACACCTCTGCCTAACTCTTCGGGGATTACAGGCGTGATTTTATGATATGTGTTATTTAAAAAAATTACGGGTTCACATAATCGCTTCCTGAAAAAAGCCTTTTTTTATTACAAGCTTTTATTTATCTTGTCATGTTCGTATGTAAGTTGTCCTTTCAAAAATTTAAAACAATTTTTCGACCATATGTTGATATCCGATTGAGCTAAAAATTTGCAGACACCTTTAGTTCTAATTAGTAATTTGATGTCCAATACTCAATATTGTTACAATTTTAAAATAAGCTCGTTGTAAAAAAATATTTTTTACTGAAGGAGAGTAAAAAGACTAGTTCATAGCTCGGTGGAGGCGTTTTCTGCCTGTAGCGAGAAGCGCCCGTGTGCAGTAAGTCTAAATATATCTCATCATTGCTCAAGACGTGCCCACAGCCTCTCCAAAGCGATTTTCTCTGACAGTTCTGTCATCTCATAGATCTTTGTCTATCGTCAATTAGTTCGATGTTTATTTGTTTTAATTACTGATTGTTTTGGTGATGGAGTTCAGTTATTAGAGATAAGTGGAACTGTGGATGAGTGTCTTAAGGGAGTGTTTTGTTTTGAATGTAATTGAGTGCCTGGTAGTATGGATTTGCTATGTGTTCCTGTGAGTTCGATGTTTTAATATTATATTCTCGTGTTTAAACAACTGTTTTATTATTAAATATTGGCCCGGAATCAAGAAGTTGGTATGGGATGGGGTGTCACATAAATGGTGTGGTGGTGTGCTTAAAGTGTAATAAACATTTTTTCTTTCTTTCTTTCTAATATATTTAATTTTCTTTATTTACATACATACATAAACTCACGCCTTTTCTCCATGGGGGTAGGCAGAAACTACAGAAACCCAGCTACGATCCTTACATACTCCTCCTTCTTTCTTTATTTATTTTTTCAATTAAAGGAGCAGTAATTTGTCGTTACGTTTAGTAACTGAACTTCAATTTTTTAAAGATTTAGTTTGCTTTAATCAGTTTTTTCAAATTTTAAAGAATAGATAGAGTATACGAAGCAGAGAAAATACTCGTAGAAGCAAAAAGCAATGCGTAGTATTATTAGAAGTTTTGCAAAATAAACTTTGGTTTCGTTACTTTTCTGGAATCAAACATACCTTTTCACTTATGTTACCTTACTTTATTCTAGATACAGTTTTAGCAAAATCTTTTAAAACTATAAAATTGTAATAAAACTTTATAATTTGATTTTGGGTTTGATCAAACTTTCCAAATTGAATCCTTTTCAATGTTTATCTTTGGAAAAGAATATCATCTTGAAGGCCTCGTGTTTCTTCTGTTAAATTGGTAAAAGGGTTGTTATTTGAATGGTTAGGAAAGTTTTGAACGATGGCGACTTGGTCATTTTAGAACCTATACTTAAATTAAAGCTAAAGAATGTTTTTTTGTTGGTTTCTAACACGCTAATGTCTAAATCTACCAGTCGGATTGGTAAAATTCTTTTTGTATATGATTGACAGATTCATTAGAAATAGTATAGGCTATATATATATATAGTACATAACATCACTCTACGATCCACGGGAGCGGAGCAGTAACCAAAGACGTAACTTAACGCGGGTGAAAACACCACGCGGGCGAAGTCGTATTTTTATGTAGAGCAAAACAAATAGAATCAGCATTGCCATACAACGTGGCAATGCTGTCGGCCTTTTGGGCACTTGCCCCATTGACAGCGACGCGGAAGAATTTGTTGATGCCTTATGAGGTTCCTCCTTTCTACCCATTTTTTTATAAATTGTGCATATTTTACATTTACTTTAAGGTTTTATTTAGGTTTAGGTTATTTATTGTAGAATGTTATAAATAATGTTGTTATGTTAAATAAATATATTTGAGCAAAAATAAACCGTGTCTACATAGTATTCTTTTCCCAGCGATTTTTAATTTGTTGTGGATTTTCACAAGCATCGCATAACTACCTGGCCACAAGTTTTCGAGTCAGCGGTTAGCGGTACCGATGTGGACCTGTTTTTGCCTTGAGAACAGTTCATATTTTGAGGCTTTACCCAAGGAAAGCACTTGGTTTGTTCCATAAAATGCACAGTACACAAATTGCGACATTTTATAATATACTAATTTGTTGTTTTGTCAATCAATAAAATTATTTTGTAATTTTATCAATATGGAATTTTGATAATTTTACATTTAGAAAATCTTTACAATATTTTCATATTTTATTATCATACGGAAACTTTAAGTTATTCCAGACTACAATCTATCTCTGTGCCAAATTTCATCCAAATCCGTACAGCCGTCCTGACGTGATTGTGTAACAAACATCCATTCAAACACATTTATATTAATAGTAAGATAAATACGTGTCGTCATCAGAACCTCCGCCTTTTCATCATTTAAAAACCCACACACACGACCAAATTAAACTCAAAACTGCCCACTAATTTGAGCAGATCTCACAAAACGGAGAGTGTCATCTAAAATCAACGTGGGTAGTAATGGCTGTCGCTGCGTCAAGGAAATTAAGTGGGATCTAAACTGACGGGATTAGTACGAGAGCCGTGACGAGGGTAGCAGATGCACCTGTGACTCTTTAGTAACCTGGACCTAGACCACTAGAAGGGAAGAACATATTATTATTTATACTAGACATGCAGGCTGTAAGTGTAAACATCGTTGTCACTAAAACCATAGGTCCTTGATTTATTTTAAAAAAATGTTTATCTGAATTTAAAAATAAATAAACAATTTTTTCTTACAAAATTACAAAACATTCTGTCCGACACCGTCCGTAAATTCATGGATACTATGCGCCCGAGTTACGTAATCACCGCAAAGGGCGTTGACCTGCTGCACTGGCCGTCCATCATAACTACCTACATAAGTTTTAACTTATTACATCATTGTAATATAGGGTGAAATAATTTTGAGGAAAAATGGAGATTTTACTTTAAAAAAAAAGATATTTTTTTCATTGAATTTATGTTCTATTAGTGAAACCAAACCACTGGTTTCAAGGATAACGGTGTTTACACTGACACTCTGTATAATAAGGTGCTCGTGGCTAATTAATAACAGTAGCATGGGTCGATCGATTAGGTTAAGTTACGGTTGCCAGGGTTAGTCTGTGGATACCCTGTCTCCTACCCACAGCAGAAACACACCACCAGCCAAACGCACAAACATCTTTTTTATTCTATTTAATTTAAATACACGGTGATTTTTAATTTACCAGAATTAATAGGGGTCATTGTACTCATCATTATGAACAATTTTTGCCAATGGGACCAACAATGAAATGACCAACAACCAAAAATGAGGGGATGGGACCAACCCTAAAATCATAAAAAATGAGTACAATGACCAAATTAACAAACACCCTGTATATTTCTTATCAGAGTTACATTATTTTTTTTACTTTGAGCTCTTTTTATTTACAGGTAATAAAAGCTTGTTTTAAAATCTTATTTTTCTTGTGTATGACGTTCAAAAGTATCTTTTAATGATCTAAATAAAATATTGGCCTCGTTGGTCTAGTGGTCGCAAGCGCGACTGCTGTGCATGAGGTCTTGGGTTCGATTCCCAGGTCGGGCAAAGTGTTATTGGGTTTTTCCATCAGAAATTTTTCAGTAGCAGCCTCGGAGTCTGGATTTGTGCCCAGTTGATGGCGATAGGCTCGCCCCCTATTACATGGGACTAAAAACATAACTGGCGAAATGTGGGTGTACTAATGGGTACACCTATGCCTAACCCTTCGGGGATTACAGGCGTGATGTTATGTATGTATGTATAAAATATTAAAATAAATGATTTGACTTTGACTTTAGGAGCGCATTGTCGCAGTGGCAGTATTAATTGCTTAAATTGGGAAATGGAAAAGCTCTTTAAGGAAGCAGTTAATGTTACCTAATGAGCACCCCTTCCAGCATCTTTAACTCTTTAACAAAAAGTAAATATGCTTGACCCATATTTCCATACTCCGTGAATCAGTTTACAGACTGACTTGTGTTTAAAATGGCGCTGTTTTAATGTAATTTAGGAGGAATTAATTTATTAATTTGACTTCACCGTTTTCACACTCAATTTCTCGTAAAGACCGAATAGAATTTTAATTAGTATGCTCCCTAGAGCTTTTGCGCACAGAATTTTGTTTTAGGATGAAAAATTGTGTAATTTATGAAACTAGCAGTTTAAAAATGGACAGTGTTATTCAGCTTCTAGTTAGATGAAAATTTGTTATTTTTACCCGACCCGCCTTACAAGGAGGACAAAAATTTTGGTTGGTATTCATATTAGTCCACGTGAGTTTATGATTATTAAAAAAACTCTTAAGAACCCAAGATGAGATGAGGCAAAAGGAGTATGTAAGGATCGTAGCAGGCGGCGTTCTGTAGTTTCTGCCTACCCCCATGGGAAAAAGGCGTGAGTTTATGTAAGTGTGTATGTGTACTTAAGAACCCCTTTTTCTATAGACGTTTAAAAAATACAAAATTTCTTTGAAGTCGTCTCCTGGTCTAGTTTCAAAGCCCTCTGTTATAGTCACTACACTATAACTCAGACTAAATAGTCAGTGATTATAATAACAATGCCTTTAGTACCTATTATATAACTTAATTAAAAAAAAATTGTGAGTTGGATACTTTTTTTGAAACTAAGTCCAAATAAAAGATTGGCATCAAATAAAAAGTAAAATTCTTTACCAAAATGAACTTTTCATTTTAAAACTGTCATTCTCGTCATCCCCCCACATCAAGAGCTCGTGACAGTTATGACAGCACCTCCTGTTAGTTTGGGCTTCGTATAACAGTTGAACATCTACAGTTGAGAGAACGAGTGACAACTTTATGTCACGCGTGAAGACACGTTGATAGCTCTAGCTTGCGGCTTTCTAATCACGGTGTTACTGTCCTTCTCAACGGTTTTACTTCAGCTCCTGTTACGTTTATAGGAAGACAAACTACCACAAGCTTTAGCTTGTTAGTATATAATGGTAGTTGGTTAGAAATATGTCCAAGGCATTAAGTCCGCCTTTGTTCATTGTATTTTTTACATGTGCATAAAGTTTAGTAAATAAATAACAATAAATATTCTGGATACCAATTCCGGTCATGTTGGCTAATTGCAATGAGGCTAGCCAAGTACGCAAGAAATATTATAGTGCAGAAGTGTGAGAGATCAGGCGATACCAACGGCTTTAAGTGCTTATTACCAACTTCAAATTTTTTGGGTGCTACTGAAAAATTTTTAATGGAAAAACCCAATAACATTTTTTGCCCGACCTGGAAATCGAACTCAGGAAGACGCTACCACGAGGCTAATGGGGCTGTAAACTTAGTAGCTTAGCTACAGTATTGGTTAGAACACTTAAGAAAAAAAAAACACTTTTGAAGACAGGAGTCTGAGCTGTAAGTTTGAGAAAATGTTCTCAACTAGCTTTTTAGACCTATGTATCCTGCTTATGTGAAGGAAGTATCATTAAAATCGATTCATTCATTTCTAAAATTAAGGACTTAGAGTTTGTGTGGCTCTTAAGCAAATTAAAATAATAGGTAGTTAAAATTAACAAGAATAAAATTCAATTTATACATAATAATAATTTTGGGAAGAACATGTAACTACATTGAAGTGCCATTTCATACCCGTTATTAGTTCAAGAGGATATAGGCAGGATAGGTAATATCTTATTCTTAACAAATGAATGTACAATAAGTACCAATATTCATCATCAACCTGATTTCAAATAACAAAGACATCTAAAACAGAAGATTTGTCCTCCGCATTCTCACTAAAAACACGTCAAAAAGACAAACAATTTCACTTTACATTCTTATTTACAGCATTTCCACAGTATTCCTAGATACAAATGTACTGGCATTGTGCCAATGTTAAAGCTAAAAACGTAGCTTATTTCGTGCAAATGTCCTCAGCAAATTGGGAGCGACGCTCTGAACCCCCGTGATTGATATCCGTTGGGAAGCGCAGTGATACTTGCTTTTGTATAGAAATTAGACATGACTTTTTAATATTTAGGCCGTCTTTTGTTTTCGGTTAAAAAAATTGATTTTTTGCTGATTACAATAATGTCGATCCGCATCGTTAACTTCAAATCGATTCTATAGAATTATAGCGTTCGTAATGTGACGATAAATAGCCTTTACTATTATTCCTCATGAATCTAGCTGTACAAAAATAAGAATTCCAATCCGTCTAGCAGTTCCAGATATTATTGCGTTAAAAAAAACTTACAAAAAACAACTTTTTAGGTTTATTTTATTAGTATGGATATCATGTGGTAATAGAACATTTAGTTAGAACTTAGGTTTTAGAGCTAAATATGTTTTTAAGAATTAAGATAGACTTCTCGTATTTACTTTAACAGTTTATGTTATTGCATTAGTCGTCTGTCTGCTAACCTCACAAAAAATCTAGGTAGTAAGATACCGAATATTCTTTCTTTTTTATTTACATTTTCTCAAACCTCAGCTACTAAAATTAAAATAAAACCAAAACCAACACATCTTCAAACACCGTCATTCCCATTGAGTGCAAGCGCAAATATACCAGATTTTGCACTGCGATTTCCACATACAACCGCTCGTTGAAAAGCAAAAATTCTGATCCGCTACCGACACAGCACTTGCCCAAAACCGGACTGGGCCCCACCAAAGCGGATTAAACCGGATGATACTAGGAAACGGACCGGACCGAACCGGCCTCGGGTGGCAAAAAGCAGTAAAACGTTCTATACAAATATGTGCATTTAAAACCGTGAATAAAAAGAATGCCAACTAAGTTTGTTAACTTTACAAGTTCAAGAGATTTAACAAAGTTCAACTTCGTGTAATTTACTTCTTATTTTCGTTTGGAATCAGAAGAATTGAAAGAAAGAAAATAAACTTTTGACTTCCTCGTTGGTCTTATGGTCGCAAAGCGCGACTGCTGAGCGTAAGTTCTCTGGTTCGATCTCCAGGTCGGGCAAAGTGTTATTAGTAACAGCCTCGAAGTCTGAATGTGTGCCCGGTTGATGGCAATAAGCTCGCTTACATGGGACTTAAACATATCTGGCGAAATGTGGGTGTACTATGGTTACCTACACCTCTGCTTAATCCTTCGGGGATTACAAGCTTGATGTTATGTTATGTTTTGTAAAAAAATTTAACAAATAATCGTTTTATCAACTCAAAACACTACAGAGTAAAACAAGGTTCATGGTCAACCTAATACAATACCATATTTGGTGCCTACTTAACGCTTTCATAGTTAGGCATAAAAGGCACTTACGGCACGAGACGGTGGAATTAGCCGAAACGAGTTCGTGAAACGACCCCTTTATAGCCCTGTTTGTTTTGCCCAATGTACAAAGTGGAGTTTAGGTACTTGAGGCATAGTTTTTTTATGGTGTGATAGTGGCGAGCGCATGGCCGTCTGAGGGCAATGTCTTTTGAAAGTCAATGGATGAATACATACATCCACCCACCCACACACTCAGCCACACCAACATAGTTAAAAATCTTGAATTATTTGATTATCTCGACACTGGTGCCGATTCCCTTGTTCACAAACTAGAATAAATTTAGAAAATTGACATCTCTTACTGACATACAGCGAAAGGAAAGGACGGTGACATTAAAGAACTAAGTTAGCGATGTCAAATTAGTTTTGCCTTGAACTTTTCCGTATTTTTAATCCATACGTTTTAAGATGTCAACTATAATTGTTTGGATGTGTCAAATTGACTAAATTTAACAGCTCTTATTCACATTAGTCTCTTTCTTGTTTTATTGGACAGAAAAAGATGGAAATAGTCTAATTTTAGTTTAGAGAATCGGCACCAATAGGTAACTAGTTACCAAGGGATGGATCGAGGCATCCTCAACACAAGTATTCTTTAACTTACTGGTCTGTCTCAATTTTTGTAAGATACCATAATTATGTTTGGGACACAATAAACATTTTTGTATTTTTTTGTATACATACAGTGTATAAAAAGTTACTACGCATTCCTTGCATCAAACTAAGTAATATATATACTCCTACTTGGCTCAAAAATTATAGAAAAAAGAGGGACTGTCTCAAATCATTGACTTGAAAAGAAGAAGTACCTAAAACCTGTTTAGCAAAAATAATTGCAAAAATAAAATAAGTTTTATTTTTATTTTTGGGGTTAAAAGTCACTATTTATGCAAACACATACATACATTACATACATTTTAAATACAGCCACGGCCATAGTCAAGGACAAAAAATACCTTTTTGAGAAATATCTGTAACACTCTTATTCTTTTTCTTCGTATATTTTTCTACGTCATAATCCTGTCTTTCCAATCAATCCGCCAATCTCTCACACTGTCTTTTTCATATTCGTCTCTCTCGCTCACTCTTACGTTTCATTTCATACTTCATTCATACGTTCCTTTTATCCATCCTACGTAAATGTCTTAAACCGTAACTTTAACGCAGATACCGAAAACCTTTGAAAAATATTAATATTCAGTTTTAGGTACTCGTAGCGACACATCAAAGAGCAGGACACTCAAAGAAATCATAAATCCAGTCAAAGTACGTCGTCTTCCATTTATGCATTGAATGCATAACTGAATGGTACAAGTTAGGAACTTTCAGATTAAATCTCAAATAAACATCACGCCTGTAACCCCCCAAAGGGTAAGGCAGAGGGTGTACTCATTAGTCCATTCACATTTCGCCAGTTATGTTTAAGACTCATGAAATAGGGAGTGAGCCTATTGCCATCAACCAGGCACAAATCTAGACTACTGAGAAATTTCTGATGGAAAGACCCAATAACACTTTCTCATTGACTGCGGAAAAACACACACGTTGTGTTTCGACTAAAAAACGCGAGTGCGGCGCACACACACCGTATGTGTTTTTCTATGGCGAACACACGAGCATTGGTAGCTAGCCGCACTTGCGTTTGGCGTAGCGAATGTTCGCCCGCAGTCATCGGGTTAACCGACCTGGGAATTGAACCCCAAGACCTCATGCTCAGCAGTCGCGCTTTACGACCAATAAGACCAATGAGGCAGTCGAACAAAATATATGTAAGTACTTAAAATTCGTTTCATAATCGACTGTTTGTCACAAATTGTAAGAAAACCCATGTTAACATGACAAAGCACTTAGCGTCCCCTCAAAACGCACGCGGGGTATTGAAAATGGGGAAAACACTTCCCCTTTTTTATCGACTCGGAAGTCTCAATAAAGAGAACGGAAAAGGGTTGTATTCATTTCCGATAGCGATATATTCAAAATGTTATTATTGATATGAGATGCGTAGTTTGTTAAGTAAACAATAATATCGGGTGAAAACAGAAACTATAAAGCTTGATTCACACATATCAGTGAAGTCACAGTTCCGGCACCGTCCCGTATCAGTGATAAATTATTCTTTCATACATTCTCTATGAACGCATTCACACTTGTCAGTATCAGTGACGACACAATGCTCTCAGTGTCACTTCCGACGCGTTCATCGAAAATGTATGAAAGAACTGATACGGGACAGTGCCGGAAATGTGCCGGAACAGTGGCTTTTCTAATATGTGTGAATCAGCCTCAAGAAAGCCGCGAGTGTTTTCCCTAAGGTGATCATTTTTCTGTTCCTGACCATACCTAGGAGCTCTGGTTACAAAGATATTGGAGGTTAAAGTTTTTAATGTTTTTTTTTATTTTTTTACAGAAGCAAGCAAGGTGGACAGACGATCTGATGAGGACCGCGGGATCGCGCTAGATGCAAGCCGCTTCCAACCGGTCCTATTGGAAATCTGTAGGGGATGCCTATGTTCAGCAGTGGACGTCCTACGGCTAATATGATGATGATGAAGTTTTAACTTTAAATACCTTTATTACATTGTGTGCATATTATGATAATAAATAGGGATTATTTACATCAAGAAGTAAAGTCAGTTCCCAGAAATAAATTTTGCTTTGTTTAAGCTATAATACTTATTTTTAATGGACAATATATAATACATAGCAGTCAACGGTTACGTGTACGTTATCATGTAACTGCTCTTAACGACACATATTGCTCATCATATCAAATAGTCCACACATACCCCGGGTTGAAATTTCACCCCAGTTCAACCAGATTGAGATTTTTATCAAGTAGGCCAGCTTTACTCCGCTTCCTCTCCAAACTTGTTCGTAAAAAATGTAATTTGAAATCGTTCTCGTAGTGATTCGGGCCGAACGATTGCTTTGTCTCGACACATGTGCTTTGCCCATAAAATGCAAACGCTTGCTTGTTTTGTTACTTTATAACGTCTGGATTTTGTGTTTTCCAAGACCTGTATAACGGTTTTGTTTTAACTTCAATTTGATAGTTTTTGGGAATAAACTTTCCACAGTTTAAACTTGCAGAGTTTACAATAGAATAAAGATTTGTTTGAGTAATATTGTTGTAATTATTTTAATATCAGCCTGTATAGTGTCCTAAACTGAACTTTGCCTTCTAATCAAATGAAACTTGCAGAGTTTACAATAGAATGAAGATTTGTTGTTTGAGTAATATTGTTATAATTATTTTAATGTCAGTCTGTATGGTGTCATAAACTGAACTTTGCTTTCTAATCAAATGGTGATTAATCGATAGCGCGCTTCATACAAAAGTCATCTAGTCATATTTTGGTCAATTAGTAATTAAAATCAATGTAATTTTGTAGGTAGGATAAGGGCACTTTCATCTAGGCTTGTGGTAAGCTTATTTACTGTCCAATGACAGAAACAAAATGATACATAAATCTAATAAATGGGACGGAAAACTGACTTCCTCAAGTACTTTTAGTCTTTCTACAAAATTTCATCGAATTAGGTTAGGTTTTCCAAATGTGAACTTAACGAAACATAGAAGCTCACTTAATAATCTTCTTTCTTCTCACTTAATAATAAGCTCAAATTAATAGGTAAGCTATGTAACTTAAAGCGATCGAGCAATACCTACTAGAAATACCTATTTTGTAATTTTTTTAACCTGTTTTTAATTATTAAGACGGATTTTTATTCTTTATGTTTTATGGTAGATTATCGATTTAATATGTTTTTAAGGTGTAAAATTAACGAAATAACGATTATCTGGTCGAAGACCTTATATGAATCGATCACAAGAACACATTATCAAACTAAGTGTAGCTACTCGGCACTAGATGGCGCTGTCGCGTTACGTCACGTTTCTAATGATTTTTTTCACCAAAATACGACTACACTAAAATTGTATGGAGCGCACTGTTATTTAAGTCCGTTTAAAGTAAAACTGATATCAACAACAGAGCTTGGTTATAGCAATTTGTTACAATTATCACTAACGAGCGCACAGCCGTTCATACTTTTAATTCCTCTTGCATAAAGCCTTGATAATCTCATTGTAATTTACTTTGTTTCTCAATATTTGCATTCTGCAAAAAATATATATTAAAACTATAAAAACACATTATAATAACGTCAGCCTATTATTGTACCAATGCAGAGAAAAGGCCTCTTCTCATACAGAGAAGGCACGGGCATTGATCACCAAGCTTGCTCAAGGTGGATATCAGACTTATATTAACTAGGCATAAGTCCGGGTTTCCTCACGATCCAGTGTCAGTGATGTCCAAGATAAACTTATAGAAAGTTCATATGAATTGAAAAATTCACAAATGTGTTTGCGTGGGCTCGGTTGCGAACGTACAGCCTCGGCGCCTTAACCACTGGGCAATTACGAATTCAAAGCTCTATAAGACTAAATATCACTCCATCATTCCACTCGCCGTCTGAAGTTATAATAAAAATATATCGACGTCCCCCGCGAATAATCCGGTAATGACCTATTACGGGGTTTTTCATGTTATGCGTTTTTCGGCATCTAGAAGTTAAAATACACCATGTAATTTTTTTTCAGAATTTTTCTATGTTTATTTACGAAGATATAAAAAACAGCGCGTATATTCCATAAAAAATAATTGAAATGTATTTTAAACGAATAATATGGTTTTAGATCTTTACGATAAAAAAATATCAATATGATTTGACAGTAAACATTGTTACGATATTATTCGGGTAATTACACTCGCGAGCAAAAGTATGGAATTACTTACTTGGAATTGATTCCTCGCCATCTTGAGTACTTAATAACTAGTTAAGAATAATAAAAATGCTACCATTTTAAAGGTTTAACTGTTAACTTTAAATTGATACCAAACTCATTCAAATCACGCCATTATTTAAGAAGCTATCCCGGATTACGTGAAGAAATAAAGAAAAAGATATGTTTGAATTGCGGATTTTCTTTAATAGTCTGCTTTCACACGTTGACCGGTACACATCTCCGCTACTTTTGACTCGGAACTTGAAAGACAATGGATACTACACCTACAGAAGCAGCAAAAACCGTCGCCCTATTGCAAGAAGGGCTCAGCTAGCGGGCTGTCGCACGTCAGCTTCACATAAGCCAGTCCTGTGTTTCGAAAGTTTATAAACGCTTTCGGGAGACTGGTGGCTTTATCCCGAGACTAAGATCTGGACGGCGCCGGTGCATATCGGAGAGGGACAACCGTTTAATCGTGTTAACCTCTCTCCGAAACCGTTATTTGACTGATGTCGACGTTCAAGAGGAGCTCCAAAATGTTCGTGGGGTAGCTGCCAGCGAGTGGACAGTTCGTCGAAGACTTAGCAAGCTAATTTGACTCAAAAAAGGCCTGCTACAAGCCCAAAACTTACGGCAGGTCACCGACAGGCACGCCTTCAATTTGCTCGCTCCCATCTTGATTGGGAGGTTGAGCAATGGAGGCGAGTCCTGTTCTCCGACGAATGCAGAATGTGTTTGCATGGCAGCGACCGAAGGGGTCGGGTCTACAGGCGTCCTGAGGAGTCATTTGCGCAGTGCTGTTTCGCTGAGAACAGCAGTCGGTTCTTGTATGATGTGGGCCGGCATTTACTTTGACGGTAAAACGGAGCTTGTTTTCGTGCCTGGCGGGGGACGAGGAGGCAGTCTAACTTCAGACCGCTACATTTCGGATATACTGCTGGAACATGTCGTTCCTTATGCGGGATATATCAGTGATGACTTCCTCCTTACGCACGATAGCGCTCGTTGTCTATACTTTCCGTGCCACTACTGAATACCTCGAAGAAGTCGGTATCGCCACATTGGACTGGCCAGCGCTCAGCCCGGACTTAAATCCCATTGAGCACGTGTGGGATGAACTGAACAGAAGGGTTCGTTCCAGAAATCCTGCTCCTTCAAGTGTGAATGAGCTGAAATCGACTTTGATAGAGGAGTGGGAAGGTATCCCGCAAGAATCGATTCAGAAGCTGATTAAGTCAATGAAGAACCGTGTGATTTAAATGAATATGGTATCAATTTAAAGTTAACAGTTTAACCTTTAAAATGGTACCATTTTTATTATTCTTAACTAGTAATTAAGTACTAAAAATCGCGAGAAATCAATTCCAAGTAAGTGATTCCATACTTTTGCTCGCGAGTGTAGTATCATCATGAACGCTAAAGTCTCCGGAGACAAATATATCCTAAAAGAAATGCAACAGTCTGAAATCCTCAATATAAAATAACTTCTTGAACCCAAAATATGGCTTCAAGATAAGACAGGAGAAAAAGTACGATGGTCCGATGTGATGGAGGTTAGAGTGTGTCATACAGTAAACCTAACTGTTTTCTTTTGAAATATTATTTTGACCAGGATTATATGGAATTGGATTACGATGCAGGCAGTATAATTAATATATAATTATTACTACTAATATATTAATACTTAAGTAAACTATTCAAATAAACAGTAATAGTCATAACAATAAAATGTACGTTACTGTTAAACAATCGAATAACCTAATAATTGCTTTTTACAAATGTTCAGTATACAAAACAAATTACACGAATAACAGCGTAACACGATTTTACCGTTTCCGTTGAAAATATAAATTTACACGAATAAAATCGCAACAAGATTTTACTTTTGCCGTCGAAAATATAAATTTACACGAACAATATCGTAAGTGACATTACTGACCAGAGCTTGACCTACACTAATATAGTAAAATGAATCCAGCTAAATTATAACGAAGCCCTTGGGGCTACTTTAATTTTGTTGAAATAACCAGATAGCTGAAAAAATTAGCTTCCATATGCGATATAAAAAGTCTCTGATACTTGTTGTTTAATGGAGTTATTAAGGAAAAATGGTTTTTTATTTTTCCTGAACATTTACACTTTTACGATTACCGGATTATTCGCGGGGGGCGTCGATATCACCCTTAATTCCACTTATTTCTAACACCAAATATTTTCTTCTCTTAATAATTTTGAGAATTTAATAGCACCTAATGCTAACATGTTTTACGGTCTCGTAAAAGCACCTCTTTGCCGAAACGTGACGGGCCACAGAACTCAAGGGCGAATTTAATTGTTCCACGAGACTGCCGCTACTAAAACTTAATAGTGAATTAAATTTATTTTTGCAAGCATTTGCGGATTTGCTAAGCATCGTGTTGCTTGACTGCTTTGGTTTGAGCAATCGACGTATTGTGTGAATTGTGTTTAAAGTGTGATTGATGATGAAAAAATGACATTTAAAAAGTAGGGTACAATAGGTTATCATCACTGTCTATTTTATAATGAAATCATGTAAACCAAGCAAGAAGTTCTCATAATTTCACATTTTTAAAATACCTATCTGATTAAGTATAAAAGAGGCGATAGTTTTAGACTACACTGAGCTTTGGGTCATCAACTTTTTGCACGTACATACACATAACATCACGCCTGTAAGAAGGGTTAGGCAGAGGTGTACACATTAGTACACCCACATTTCGCCTGTTATGTTTTATTCCCATGTAATAGGGGGCGAGCCTATTAACGCCTATTTTTATAATTTTACACGTATTATATAATAAAGTACTACGAACAAAGGCGTTAAGAAAAACGTAGCAAATAAAATGTATAAATTACTTTTTTGCCTTTAATTAAGCAAAAAATAACATGAGAATGTGAAATAATCTCCTCAAATTTCCACGCACGTGTCGTCTTCAAAGTAGTCTTCTTACAAGCCAGTGCAGTCATAACCTCAAAGGCGTCTACCCTTAATTGGTGTTACACCGAAAATTACTAATCTTGAGCCTTGATACCCGCTGTTAAAGTCAGCCTTTTTGCCAGCCCCCAGCAATAAAAAAGCTATCCAGTTAGAGTTGTTGCTTCTAATTGTTTTATTTTCTCATCTGGTGTTTTGGATTGTCGATTTTCGGATGATCGTATTGGTGTTGTGTTGTTATAGCATTTTTATTTGTTTGGTTAAGTTTATAGTTTTGTTTTATTGTCTTTTCTTCGCTGAAAGAAATAAGCTTGGTATAGATTGCTTTATTATGGTGTTATGGGTTGTTGTAATCTGCCAGATAAAGAAAAAAGGGAATATTCAGAGCCTGTCTAATGTTACCTGCCGAATAAGTTAATTCGAACTGATCTGTGACTGTGGTGAAACAATTTAAGCCATTAACATTTCTCATACTCAGGAACATTTTATATCAAACACTTAATATTACGTTACATAACATCACGCCCCGAAGGGTAAGGCAGAGGTGCACCTACATTTCGCCAGTTATGTTTAATATTAATTTATTTTTCTTTAAAAAAAGAACTATGCGTCACACAACGAACTTTTCCTACTTTTTGGAAGGGGCAACTAGATTCAATCCAGAAGTGCCTTAAAATAGTCTAATTGTAAAAAATGATTCCGGTTTGGCTTTGTATTCTGGGTGCGGTAACCTAGACTTAGTTGTAGTACAAAATGTCATAAGCACATAATATTTAACCTAGTGTAAGCAATTAACACTTAAATACGTTTTTGCGCAAATGGGCCTTAGGGTAGTATTACAAAATCTAACCCTGAACTAGTTTCAACCAATCAACGGCTTTAAATCTGTGCTTGGGTACCTACGTACGTTTCATAATATCAGTTTTAGGCTTTTTCATTTTAAATTTAACCTTTATATTAAGTAATTAAATTATAACGTTACAGAAAAACACTCTTGCGTATCGTTCAACAGTATCCTTTGATATTTTAATTGAAGAGCAGACTTTCAAAAACATTTATGGATCAATGAGTTTTGTTGAAATGTTGTTTTTACAACCCATCTAAAATATATTCTAGGCTTTACGTCACCATAATTTACACCTTTACCTTTGTAACAATACAGTTTATAGCTGTATGGGGTTAATATCCCCCAAGACATGGACTTTTTCTCTTCAACGTATTGGGTAATAAACTGTATGAGGGAAACAGTACCACAAATAAATAGCGAAATAAAAGTGCCATTGGATAGGTCCCCTGGCAGCCAATCTTCAAGATACATGTAACTAAGCAAATTGGCTTAGTTTTCTATCTGGTTTTTCTACCTTTTTTGCTTAAAAACACTAGTTTCTTCCCGTCTTATTTTGTACCAGCTTTTGAACGCGACTTCGTCCGCGCAAAAATAAAATAAAATATAGCCTATGTTACTCGCAGATAATGTAGCTTTCTAATGGTGATGATATTTAAAATCGGTCCAGTAGTTTTTGAGTTTATCCAAACAAACAAACAAAAATACAAATTTTGCGTCTTTATAATATTAGTGTAGAAGTATAGACTAGCTTTTGCTCGCGGCTTCCATTACAAAAAGAACTTCTACGGAAGTTGTTTAATCATTTTGTAAAGATGGAACAGTCGATTGTGTATTAGTAATTCGATCACGTCTCGGAAGCAACAGATGACTATAAAATGAAGGGAACTAGATCATAAAATAGTAAACGTTATTTCCGAAAGCCAATACTGACTTCATAATAGTTTATGAATGGGCAGAATGGTACACTTCTGCTTTTTGTGGGAATTCTATGTGATTCACGTACTAATGGATATAGTTTTTTTTTTTCAATTCCTATATCTTACGGTTAGTTATAAAAAAGTCTGGTTTTATTTTGAATGGTATTTATATATTTTTTTTCCTTTAGACTTCTTCAACGTACACGGCTTGTCACATTATTCTCGCATGCAGTAACCACAAATTGTGGTTCAATAAAGGTGGCTCAGTGCTTGACGTCCAAAAGTAAATTTTGGAAGCTTCACTTCTTGGGCTTCTCAAAACATATTCTTAGATTTTTTTTTTTGTGTAGAAGCTAGACGTTTTTAAGAACAAACAAAAAAATATGTAATAAAACACTAAATCATATTTCACTGTGGGGAAGTTTAGAATAGAGGATACGTGTAGGTCCACCTCTTAGTCTAGGAGAAGAAGAATGTGAGTGAGCAACACATAAAATTAAAGTGGTAGTGCATATAATCTTACCTGTAAAAGATTAAGCACTATCTTATCGAAGTTTTCTAACGCATAACGAATTCCTTACTGAGAAATTTTTTGAAATAATATGTAGTGATCTGAATAGATAAAACTGTTTTTTATTTTTTATTATTGTTACTATTTTATTTTACTTGATTATTTTTATTTGATTATTTTCTTTTACACTTTTTTGACGCCATATTTGACATTGTATTATATGACATTTTTATTGTTATCAATTGACTCTAAATTGTGTTTTCAATAATAATTGTAACTGGTTTCTGCAATCGTTATCAAGATAAGTTATGACGTCAAATTATTCAATGTATATGTCTAAGTATTAATTTCCAATATTTTTAGCTTCAAATTATAATTTTTGCATGCCTACTGGTAAAATGTGGCTGAACCTACCTGTTATCACTCTATCACCATGTATTGTACCCATATTTGCAAAAAACTAAACTATGTTTCGTGCTAAGTACACTAGTAAAGCAGTGTTAACCGCTAGTGTAGGCAGTACGCTCCGGAGCACTAGATACACACCTCATGGTCCGCCCGCGAGACCACCTAGGAGAAGGCGTCAGGAAAACCAATAGAATTGTAGCTGGAGCTCTTGACTCTTTATCTTTTAGAAGAATATGATTAGAATACTTTATAAATGTGTACTGAATTGTAAGATGGTCTTCTATTTATTGTAGTACCTAGGTACTTTTCGTGACATACTTTTAAGGATATAGAAATGTAAAAATGAGAATTATTTACGTTTTTTACGAATTAAGTACAATTTAGGATATTTCTGTAAGAATCCCTCATATAGACGCTAGGTGAACGAGATCAGAGTTTAGTTGACATAGATTATGAAGAATCATGATTATTTTAATTTCCTGACCTTACTCAGTATTAAGTTCTCAAATAGCTGTTATATGATTATTAGGCTTAGAATTATGGACTTTTAGGCTAATATAATGTAAATTTTTTTTTTTTTTTTTTTTTAATAAATGACTTACTTATGTAATATAGGCGTAATGCTTTTCTTATAAGAAGCGCTCGAAGTTTCAATATGGTATCTTCCGAACACGATATTGACTTATTTTGCACTAAGACGAGCTCAGCCAGAAAGCTCCTAGCAATAATAAAACTTAAACCTATAAAAACTGAAACCTACTTAACTTATTTACTTGGTATGTAACTTTATATTTTTCTGCTTTAGTTAATCGATATGTTAAATTATCTGTGGAGGCTTGTTATTAGCAACTGGATAAAGTGTTGTTGTCACCTATTATTATGTAATTAGCCTGTAAGCCTTCTTAAAAGTAACAAAATAAATAAAATGAACCTTTCTGCATGAAATAAATAGTTTTAAATGAAATTAAATAAATTACTAAAACACAGTTCCCCCACTTCCGCTCACTGCAGTAATTCCTGTACGAAACACTAAAGCGGCAACCCTGCAGAAAATCTTCATTTTAAACAGGAAAAAATTATATGAGCCGGTACTTCCCTGAATAATTACAGTCTCTCTAATTTTGTAGTTATTAAGTCTACGTCGGTGTCCGTCCTCTAATTACGTTGGGGGCTTCATTGTCATTACACGTGTGTATGCACGAACATAACATCACGCGTTTATTCTCCGAAGGGTAGGGCAGAGTGTGGGTACACCGAATTTTTTTCAGTTATTCAAGGGGACGTTTACAACAACGCGTACAGTACGAAAGTAGTGGAAAGTAGTAGAATCTACAATAAAATAAGAATTTACAACTTATTAAAAATCCAAATTAAACAAAATACATTTTTTTTTTATATAAAAGCCATAACCGTCCTTATTGTAAATCAGTAATTGGCTGTAAGATTAGTTTATATAAAGATAAAATCTTAAAGAGCTCTGGATTTTGTGAATAATAAATAAATAAGTAATAAAACATATACATGCATAACATTACGCCTGTAATCCCCAAACGGTTACGCAGAGGTATACCTATAAGTACACCGACATTTCGACAGTTATGTTGAAGTCCCAGCCTAAGAGAAAGGGAAAATAGGGCTTCAAAAACTTGTCACGTTGTAAGGCAATGCTCATTTTTGGCCTAGGTTTTATGGTATCTATGCTTGATATCTATCTGGACAAAGTCGTGAGCAGAAGCTGGTTAAAAATAATCTTTAGGTCAACCTAGGAGGTAGCCAGCTGCCTCTTGCGGTGCTTTATAAAAAATCTACCATCATTTGTAAAAGATCTATTTCTTTCACTTCACCAGCAATGAGTCTTGAAAAATGTAATGTTTTCACACTTAAAATATCTTCTACGTTTTCAAGATTCATTAGGCTATAAACGTTAACGTGGAGAGTTCTTCCTCACAGCGTTAACGTTCGTATTCAGGATTCTTTAATAAAACAAAGAATCTTCATAATTTTCATCGTACCTGCTTTTAATGGCCTTTCTATAATTTTCCAGTCGTTTACGGAATTAAGGCTTCTTTTCATTAAAACCTTGGTATTTTGAAGCACAAACAGGGTTTAAATTTAACCAGAGCTGTATAATTTTACCAGCCTATTATTGTCCAACTGCTGAATAAAGAACTCTTCTCATACTGAGAAGGTACGACCATTGTTCAGTACGCGTGGTTACGTCAGATTGGCGATGTCAGATTTATATAAGTACAAGATAAAGTTAGAATGTAGAAAAAAAGGCGCATTGGTTCACAGAAGATATAAATGGTCAACATTCCAACTCTTAGTTCAAACTAAAAATTAAAAAACCCTATAACACTGTTGTATGCCTTAAGCATGATAATTTGCGTGCAACATTGAATGGCAAAAAATATAATCATTTTTCACACAAAAAAAAGTGTCCCGTAAAATTGTGCCCGGTTGATGGCAATAGGCTCGACCCCTATTACATGGGACTTAAACATAACTGGCAAAATGTGGGTGTAGTAATGGGTACACCTCTGTCTTACCCTTCGGGGATTACAGGCGTGATGTTATGTTAAAAAAAAGTGATTTCCCAGCAATAATTTTGGCTCAATGTTACCTAGTATGTGATGTGTCTTTTAACAACAAGCAAATGTTGTTAAAAGACACATCTCAAAGTACTGCACGAGACAACAGCTCAAAGTACTGCACGTAGAAATACCAGTTATTCAGAACAGCGTTGTCTCAACCAGGATTATGACAGGAATTACACTGAAAATTGTGACCGACTACCCAGATCCTGTCACCATTTTCCTAACTACGCTACGGACAGTCACAAGCGATTGTGTCCGGAATTCATCTGAAACTCAGTTACACCGTGCAACATGCAAATTCATGCAAAGTAGGGAGTCGAGCTACTTCTTTGTTAAAAAGGCACCTAAACACTACATGTAAATCCTACGATCTATATACTAGACTAGTGTAATAAAAGTGAAGAGATTTTTGTTTGTTTATTTATACGCGTGAATCTCTGTAATTTACCGTCGGATCGGAAACAATCTTTTTTGATCTGTGAGCCAGATTCAAGAGGAATAGTATAGGCTATATAACATCACGCTACGACCTACGAAAGCGGAGCAGGAACTGAAGACGTAATTTACCGCGGGTGCAAAAAACACTCGGGCGAAGTCGCGGGCAGAAGGTTAGTGTATTAAAAACGTGGCAGTTTGTGAGAAAGTGTGTATGTTTGTTGCGCCTTCACGCTTAAATGGCTAAACGGAATTTGTTAAAACTTAACACACATATAGAAATTGATCCAGCTCAACACACAGAATACTTTTTTATCTCGTTTTTGTGTCTGTATGATAATTTAGTTTTGCTTTATTTAGAAGTATACTCAGATGAAGTCGAGGGCAGAAGCTAGTGCATTTATAAAGTAGAGTTGATTCTCGTTCAGATTTTTTTGCTCGGTGGGCTTCATGTAAATAGCTTTTATAAGTGCCTGTGGACTGTAGGTAGCCAACTCCATTATTAAACTATCGTAGTTGCCTACTAGTACTTTTTTGAACGAAAATGGTTTTTCTTATTATGTTGTCCTTTGGACAGAAATAAAGATGAACCGAAAACCAATTCATACAATTTTGAAGGGTTTGACATTTTTGGCTTTTTGCAATTACAATATCCGTCTTTGTGTTTTCAAAAGCCGTTAAAACCTGATTAAATAACAAACATCCAAACATACAAGTTATTAGTAAGGACAAAAGATATTATTTAGGATAAAAAAATTAACATTCTAAATAAAAATTCACTTAGTCTTGCCAGTAAACAAACAGATTACCAAAAAAATGCTGCCTGTCATAAAATTTAAATAGAAAAATATTTCTCCTAGTTGCAAAATTCCCAACTGCATGAAAGTCAGAAAAATAAATAAAAGAAAATTACATAACCCCTCTAAAACGCATAGCATCCGCGTTGTCATTGTGCGTAATTCGGGTCTAAAGTACCCCCGCAATAAAAACAAAACTAACACTTACACTGCCCACCTGTTTTCAATTACTCTAACCCTCCAATGCGTGGTCACATTCGTGGTACATTCCCGTTCTGATTACGGAATCTTGATGGGTCCGTTAGACCCTCAGCATTGTTCGGGAATATTTTTACATGATTATATTAAGGTTTAATGATACGTTTTCGGATTATGGTGATCGTTAATTTAAATGAGCAATTTCTTTTTATGTTAACTGCTTTATGTAAAATGTTTTTGTAAACAATACACATTTTTTGTTTTGTTTAAGAAGAAAGATTTCTTTTTCATTACTCTTTGTCTATGTTTGGAATTACTCTTAACTATTTCAAAAGCGAAAATATTTAAAAGGTTCACTCATTTATTCCAGTGAGTGATTTTTGGCTTTGTTATAAATCTATTTGTTCTGTAATGTACATTATTTATGCCTTCAAAGGCTATAAAGCGCAGCTGCCTTTTATTTGAGAGTTGCTTTAATAGTTTTTCACCTTGCAGAGTTTAAAGACTTTTTAAAGTACTTCAATACTTTTAAAATTCAGCGGAGTATCGCCAGTGAAAAGTTATAGCTAATAATTTTTATTTATGCATAATATTATTTCTTTCTTTACGACTACCCAGAAAAATATTATAAGAAGAAAATTAAAGGTTTCGTGAAGAAGTGTCGTTCACATTTTGCTCGGTTTGTTTAAAATAAAGAGAAAATATAAAAAAGAGGTAAAAGTAAAATGAACGACGAAATAATTCATAAAACTAGTTTAATTCCGGACACTAATGTCGGTGCGGCTCTTGGTTCGTTTCTTGGCACTACAAGAGTAAAATTTCATTATTTTCTTAATGTTTTTGTGACTTGAATGTTAAATATCTGGCATGCGGTTCCTTATATTAATATTATAAAGACGTAGTATTTTTATATTTTTGTTCGTGAGAGTTAAATTAAGTAGAGGTCCAACTACAAAAAAAGAAAACTATTAGAAAGATACACTACTGCCAGATGTCATAGGATACATTTGGATGTGTGTTTGATCTCCACGCGAACGGAATCACTGGCAGAAGCTAGTTATTTAAAAACAAACAAGCAATGAGGCGTTTTCTCAATTCTATAAGTAATCCAATACGTCAACCGAAGGGGTCAATCTTGGAACAACCCACACACTTACCAATAAATCACATGACCCGCCAATGAAATTCCATCTAACCTTGAAACAATCGAGACTCAATTCAAATCTAACCCTCCAAATGAGAAGCTGAATATAACATCTTCCGAACCATTATGTCTCTGTCGGCGAGCGGCCAGTGTGAGTTGCGGCACATACCGGATTACGGGCTGACGGACAGACATTCGGTTGTGGTCGAATCGACCCGCGGTCGCGCCGACAGTGTTAAGGGTAGCGGATTTTGGGGCCAGTACCTATTAAAATGATATCGAAAAAGATAGTAAAAGCTAGATTAATTAGAACCTTTCTATTTCCTGTGCAAAAATGATGTGAGATGTGTGTGTGTTTGTGTGATGTGTGGTGTGATGTGTTTCCTGTGCTGCGATGTGTTACTATGAATGCGAATGAGTTATTATGAAATATTTGATTAGTACTTATAAATTAAATGTTTCGTAAATTTTATTTTTTTATTTCAAACTTTAGTCTACATCTATTGGGAATATTGAATACTTCATTTAATTTCTACATAACATATTCTTGGTTCTGTTATTTTTGGTCATGTTATTGATACTCAATCATTTAAATAATCAGCCAATACCAACACCAGTAGAGGGAAATCACAGCTGGTACCCAGGGTTCCTTCCTCTCTGTGAGAACGAATTGGCCATAACCTACCATGCAGGTTTGATGGGCATCATCACCTACACAGTGAAAACGACAAAGACGCGCAATCTTTTACCATGTATTAAGAAATTATAATTCTAAACGCCACAACGTCGACTGTCGGCGATCTGAATATGTACTGAATCCACAGAAATAGACTACGCGGCGATTTTACTTCTACTTTATCTTTGCAGCTTCAATTAAGATAAATAATAGAGATGATCGCTTCAGCTTATTCCCAATTCTCGACCTAATATCTCAATTACTGTGGTTTCTAACTTCGAGCGATGTTCGTCACATTATTAGCGATATGTCCAACATACTGGAACGTCATTAGTACATAAAAGGAAATGTGTCCAATATTTCTCTTTGTGACAACCTTTGGTTTGGCAAAGTGATTATGGCTGAACAATGAACATGACCGGTGTTTGAATGTAAGGGCGTTGTCATACCGATTTCCCGGTAAGATTTAAATCAAATCAAATCAAATCAAATCAAATTGTTTATTGCAACCCATGATGTACACATATAGGTGGTAAAATAAAAATAGAAACAATCATGGACCCTGTCGGGCACAGCAAGTTTTTAAATAAGTAAGAGAGAGGAAGAGCGCTTTATTAGATTGTCTTATTCTTGAGATATATTATATTGTATTTTATATTCCTATTCATTTATCTACTTATTATATTACAATGCTATTTGTTCATTTAAAATTTGTTTAATTATTTTATATTTAATATCGCTTATTTGTTTACTTAGCTTTAACTTGTACCATTGCGCCATTTTGTACACTCGCGTTCGACAGCCCGCCCTGCAGTACTTTAGGCGGCAAAATTACAAGAAAAGAAATTGGAAATTAAACGCTAGTTGAACAAAAGGTTTATTATCAAATTTCACTTTTGCCTTTTGTAGGAAAAACACTTACAACAGTGCTCAAATCAAAAAGAAAAATAATACAAAAAAAAAATACATTCCGTATATTCTAATTAGTGCTAATGTAAAGTGACCACGGCTGTTTAAAACTATTAATAAAAAATAAATAAATTAGGTACTATTTTCTACCTTTTTTCGTTCGTACGTGGACACAGCAAAGTGACTACATACATACATAAACTCACGCCTTTTTCCCATGGGGGTATGTAGAAACCACAGAACGCCACCTGCTACTATCCTTACATACTTCTTTTCACACAAAATGATTAGTACTTTTTCTTCCAGACTGCTCATTCAAATAATCTCACAAAATCTTCTCCTCAATAAAACCCTCATCTTGAAGACAGACACGATACCACATCTCAAACTAACATTAGCCCAGATATTAATTAGAACAGCCAGCCAATGGTTATAGAGGCTTACACAAAAATTTATTTGACAGGTATTACCGACCCGGACGCAAGCGGCGGCGGGTTAGAGGCAAATTAAAAAGTAAGTACGTACGTTAGTTACAGGAACAGCCTGTTAGCGGTTAAATGGCTAAATATATGCACTTTTTCCAAGCAATTTCTTTTTGTTACGGGTATAGATGTCATGATACCACTTATTAGAGCTGGTTCACTCACAACTGCTTTGTGACGACCCAAGTCAAAGTCAAAACATTTATTTCAATTAGACCATTTGCAGGCACTTTTGAATTGTCAAGGAGTCGGTCAGTGAGTCCGAAAGTTGAAGCTAGTTGCTCGTTCCAAAACGGACCTATGAAGAAGAACGAGCAAGAAACTCCACGGCACTCTTTTAAATTAGGTTTTTACAAAATCCTGGTTACATAGGTAATACTTGTTGGTTCTACATGTGATCACAATGAAGATGAATATAAAACCGTAGTAAAAAATAATAAAACTAAAGATGTAAGCCATTGCAGTTAAGAGATGACCAATCCCAACTGACAGCACCCGTCAACCATCATGGAGGGAACCAAATGATCCAACACACGCGCCACCATCAGCGAGACATTTGAGTAAGTATGACCGGAATCGGCACTAAGCAGTAGTAAGTTGTTTCTCGGTCGGACCTAATGTGAACCAGGCCTTACATACGAGGTTGTGGGTCCGCAACCGGGGATAGTCAAATACCAATGTGAGTTTTTCTAAGTTTATCTTGAATATCACTGACATCGGTTAAGAAACACATCGTGAGGTAACCTGGGCTTGTAATAAACACGGCAAGTACTAGTGTGACTTTCTTCATTAATCCTGACCTGTAACTAAGGAAAATATCGTGAGGGCATCGGAAATTATAATTAAAATAAAATACGTCTGAAATTAAGTTAAAAAATAAAATAATATAATTAAATTTTTACGTAATTCAATTAATTAAGTACAAGTAAAATTGCCAATCCACCTTGAGTAAGCGCGGTTCTATGTATAACAAGAGGTCTTTGCCCAGCGGTGGGCCAATTAATAGGCTGGTATAAAAATGAAAAGAGAACAATTTATTTTCTAAAACAAAAAAATAAATAACTCGAGACAAAACGCTAAAGCTTATGTTTTGATTATGGTAACGTTATTATTGCTACAAATTAGTCCTGAATTATAATAGACTACTGACCTTATTGACCGCTTCTTGACACGTAAAGCTAGGTTTGACCTTTGACACAATTTATTTGAAAGGGATTTCATTCACCAAATTGTTGCCTATTTTATGGCACAGTTCTATTAATACGTGAGACGTAGTAGATATTTTATGCTCGCTTCGCGCTTAAACTAGCTTCTGCATGCGACTTCGTCCGGAGGGTAGTCAAGTATACCAAAAAAACATAGCACTCAACAATAGTGTAGATTTCTAATACTGCAAGAAATGTTGTCATCGGATCAGCATCTTCAAAGATTACCTCTTACAAACAAATTAACAAACAAACTTTACCTCTTTGTAATATTTTGTATCATAATAATATTTTCTTTCTATAAGCTTTTGACATTATTTACAAATTTTGAATGCCCTAATTTTTTAATATTTTTGTACATCAATTATTTCAATAAACAATTTAAATTTGAATTCTTAACAATCCCATTTTTTTACAGTAAAATGTAGCCAATCTTAACAATCCCATTTTTTTTACAGTAAATGTAGCATTAACCTATTAGCACTCAGGGATAACGTAGTTTCCTATTAGCGAAAGAATATTCACATTCGGATCAGCTATTTCGAAGATAACCGCATTCAAACAAATAAACTCTTCAGCTTTATACAGTGAAGCATAGTTGTCTCTTCAAAATATTCCCTGGCGACTAAAAAATCATTTTTGATAAAAAATAACAAAAGTATTAGATCCTTGGTATCTTTGTTGTTTCATTGAATCTGTTTGTGACAATTATTGAAGAAAAGAAATGATTAACGGTGTGTTTTCGAGAATTGTGACATAAAACTTGATAAATGATGTCTCATAGTGACACGTTACAGATGTTACGAAGTATCCCCACTTGTTTGTATGACAATATTATGGACATACATTACAGGACTATAATTTTAAAACTTAGAGCTCTTAGAACGCCTTCACACTAGCGTTTGTCCAGCATAGGCGTTCGAAGAACGTATGCGCAACGCAGACGCCGCCACTACGCAGTGCAGGCGTCGCGTTGTTGCGGCGATTCTTCTAGATTCGAACGTTGCGCTAACGCGGCGCAGACGTCACACAATTGTACATGACTCCGCAGTAACGCGATAACCAGTTTCACGAAAAACGAAACGTAAAACCGTGAAAATTTCGTGAAATCTGTTCAAAGGCTTTCATTATCAAAATTAGCAGATACGGAAATTGAGCTTATATGACCTGGATTACGGACTGAAAGAATTCAATTTCAGTTGATCAAATGTTGCAATTGGGCTGAAATACTCTTTGATGAAAAAAAAAGTGCAAAATTAATCATTGTTTAGAAATAGGAAGATGTAGGTGAATACATAAGTTATAAATGGATTTTAAGTTAGTAAAAACAATATTTTGGCGTATTTTAGTAAGAAGCTTTAAAGTTCAATTGAAAAAAAAAACGAATAATAAAGGAAAGCTTTGCCAGTCTTTGATCCAAAATTAAATCGACAATGACTTTTGAACCTCTACTTACTCTTCTCTTGCATGTAATCGAAACGTTAAGTGTCTCTACAGTTCAAGCTTAAAAGGTGTTGGAAAATGGATATAGTGTATGTCAAAATAAGGTGTAGTTTTGATTGTAATGTTGCGATATTTACAACAGCCTTTATATAACCTCGAACCCCATACATGAAGCACACCAAGTGCTTCAAGCACGGGGGTCTCCCATCAAGACAAATTACTGTCATAACTCAGAATAACTCTACCCACCCCACTTTTATTAGAGCCGTTATGTACGCACGCCGGTAAGTCAAATCAGCTGGTAATGTATGGGGTCAAATGGTGGCATTTATGATGTTTTGGGTCGAAACCTTTGAAAGGTGCCTAGGTATTGGGATAATAATACCCTTCAATGGATTTCAATGGAGACTGACCTTGATATTGATCCCACCGGATATTGATCCCATCCCATATTGATATTGACACCATCCTTGTCTTGTGGCTATTCCACCTATTAGCATTTACATAACATAACATCATAATATACACCCACATTTCGCCAGTTACGTTTTTAGTCCCATGTAATAGGGGGCGAGCCTATTGCCATCTACCGGGCACAAATCCAAACTCCGAGACTGCTACTGAGAAATTCCTAATGGAAAAACCCAATAATACTTTGCCCGACCTGGGAATCGAAACCAAGACCTCATGCTCAGCAGTCGCGCTTAGCGACCACTAGACCAACGAGGCAGTATTAGCATTTAGCGTTTAAAAATGTCTTTTATAATGCTCACAGCAATGGAGTGGAACTCTCTGCCTGCGTCTGTATTTCCGACCGTATTGGGATCCGATCGAGGCTTTAACTGCTTTCCAAGTCACAGCACCAACTTCCAAACTTTGGTTTGTGAGAAATTCCTGATAGGTTACCTGGTTGGTTACCAATATCAAATAAAAAATGTTCCACACACTACAGCAATGACAGTAAATCGCGATATAGTAAAAAAATATCATGATTTGCTCTTCATTCGCAATATCATCAAATTTTCGTGAACTCCTAACTCCATTTTCCCGACAAAATGTAGCTTACTGCACGTTTCTTCGACAACAGCACACAAGCTTCATTACGTCGACATTCTGACACTTATCCCTCTTAATAGGCGCCGTAAAAGTTAATGTTTCTCGCAGTACTTTACAATGGGACGCATTGATAAATCAATTATCATTATCACGCATGTCTCTGACGTCATTAAGGCCTCATTTTAAATAAATTTCACTTAATAGGTTTTCGTTCCATTAAATTTGTTTAAAGGGGAATTTTGTGTGTGGGTACAGCCCATTAAAGGCAGTAAAGAAATGTTTTTTGAAAGCTTTCATAAACAGCTTATTTAATGGTAGCGATATTACAATTTTTTGGCGGCCACAGTTAATGAGAGTAATCTACTTTTTTATGTGATGGATTGGCAAACAGGCTGGCTTTTGTTTCTGATAAAGTACCTACAAGTTATAGCTAATTTAAGACACGTAAGATGCTCAACAGACTGAGCAACTTTGCTTGACGTGACTGACAACTTTTTAGTTGTTGCCGGTTGTCAGTTGCAGCAACAAAGTTGACTTGCTATGTCGGCGCAATTTCTTACAATTTATATGAAAATCGTCATAAAAAAACTACCGTTTTACCTAACGTTTATAATAATTTAATGTATAATAAGTAATTTTACGCTTTCATATTAGATGTGCACATTCAAATAACAATAGTCAAAGTCAAGTCATTTATTTCAATTAGGCATATTCATTACAAGGCATTTTTAAACGTCACATAAAAATAAGGAATTGAATCTAGTTACCACTTCCAAAAGATAGTTTTGTATGGAGAAGGATGGGCAAAATATTCCTTACGTACTCCAACTATAGACATGATGGTTGTAAGTATATATATTATTTTCATATTCTTTTTCAACATCTACATCTATAGATTTCTAAAACCTTCCGCTACATATCGTTCAATGATTTGTTTCTGTGGTTGTAAATAAGAGTGAACGTAATAATGCCTGCGTACCTGCGCAGGGCGGGTCGTGACACACAGTCATACAAGATATGCAACAACAATTCTATAAAAACCTTTGCCTTTATAATCTAATCGCAAACATTCACAATCTAGTCACAATCTCATTTCAGTGACAATCAATGTGTTTTTTACAATTTCGTTCTTAAAAGTTTATAGACATGTGTATTATTCGTAAGACTGATGCTCAAGCCTTGAGGGCTTGAGCATCAGTCTTACGAAATAATAATAATACCGTCCTTCTTCTTCTTCTTCTCTACTGAAACTATGTAATAATACGAACATATTTTATTATAGGACCAATTAAGAGATAAAAAAACAATTGTTCCCTATTTTATTTAAAATGTAAAATTTAACGAGTACGTTGGGGATAAAAAATGGAAAAAGAAAATATTCAAGTTCACCGTTCCTGCTAGCAGTATTCCCCATGATATCATGCTCATAGGATTATTGTATGTGACGGCCTGATATCCGTACATTACGGATTTACGTGGCGCGACGTTTTTATTGACGTTGCGGCAAAGTAAGGTACGTGTGCTCATATCGGTGGCCCGCTTACTGGCGTGAATCATAACAATATTGGACTTCCTTTATTTCTTGCTTATTTTTAATAAAAGCTGAATTATAAAGTTACTCTTTAGGTTTTTATTGTAGGGTTAACTTGTGCTGCGAGGGGAAATTATCTTTAGTGGAATTTTGAATCTTAAACTTCTCCTATTTTTGTAAAGTTTTTCAATATTTTACGCAAAATAATTTAAAATCTATAAAAACAGGCAGGCTTATAATGCTCCCCTCCTATTATATGACATTTAAACATAACTGGCGTAATGTGGGTGTACCTACTAATGGGTACACCTCTACCCAACCCCCTTGAGGATTACAGGCGTGATGTTATGTACACGCTTACATAAACTGGCGCCTTTTTCTCATGGGGGTAGACAGAAGCCACAGAACGCCACCTGTTACGATCCTTACATACTCCTTTCGCCTCATCTATGTTATGTATGTCAATAAAAACCAGTATTGGATGCACATTGAACTTTTACCAGACTTTTGGGCTTCTGACGACCCGTAATAACTGTCAAAGATGACTATGACAGACGGGACTTACAGATTTCCGAGGCACGGAGTAGTCACCCACCCATGGACCAACCCCGGCCAGCGTAGCTCAACCTGATAGATCGACCTGTGCGGCTGTTAATACAAACAAAGATTCAAATAAATGAAAAATGACAATGTTTTATTGAATATAATGAACAGATTTTTCCTCATGTTTTGAAAGTACATGAGGAAAAGTCTTTGACATTTAAGGTCTATTAATTAAAGCCATTTTGTTAACTTGATTACTCAATTGAGTTGTTTTAATGAAAACAAGTTTATTTAGGGAGTCATTTAAATTATTCCACACGGTTTAATAAGACTGAATTTTACCGAGTTTGTTTTGCCTGTCTATAAGTCTGTTGAACTTATTCCGTCTGGTAAAAGAAATAAAAACATAACATAACATCTTTTTGACTGCCTCGTTGGTCTAGTGGTAGCAAAGCGCGACTTCTGAGCCGAGGTCTTGGGTTCGATTCCCAGGTAAGGCAATGTGTTTAGGGATTTTCTATCAGGATTTTTTTCAGGAGTCTATAGGTATGTGCCCGGTTGATAGCAATAGGCTCGCTCCCTATTACATGGGACTTAAACGTAACTGGCGAAATGTGGATGTACTAATGGGTACTCCTCTGACTAACCTTGGCGGATTATAAGCGTGATGTTATTTATGTATTTCCTTTTGTAGTATAAGTACTACCCCCACCGCCAAGGCAAGGCATAATTGGCGTTATATCTTGCAGACTATAGGAAGTAGACCATCGTCCAATCAGAACCTCCATAAATGACCCTAAATTGTCTAAATACTTGAACAAAACCACAAACCTAACTGACTATGTAATTCCAAAAAAAAACAGCCACTTTTTTCGTTTTTACAGTGGCAGAACAAACGCAAAGATTTATAACTACCCTCTTTATTCACTAGAGATGTACTCGACGGCTTGTTAGACCAACTTCCTCACCGTAATTTATGTCGAGGGAAAATTTACATTTCATCTGATGACCCTCCGTGTGTGGGGGATTTTTTTTCTTAAGAAGTTGAACAAATTATAGGAATATACTATTTGTGTAGGTATGTAGATAGTTGCTCTTTTTTTTTCAAGTATGGGAAGTCGCAAAGCGCTAGAAGGAACAGGGTGTTTTTTTTAGTCAGTAAAAGTCTGACAGTCATTCAGGACTCATTTGATGACATCTACAACCCCCAACAAAAAAGTATGGGATATCATCGAATGACTTCTACGGAAGTGTCAGTCTCTTTCTGACCCATCCGTGTTCCTCCTAATGCCCTTTGTGTTTCAGGGCCGAGGTAACTGTTTCGAACAGAATCCGCAACCCTGGCAGAGGTAGCTCTTAGACTATTTATAAAATTATTATTATTATGTTTATCTTTTTTAATTTTTTTTCTTGTTCAAAATGAAATGAAAATAGTTAATAAAAATCGGGCTCGGTACCTACCGGGTAATTAAGACTAATGTCTTTTTCAAATGATAGTTATGTTTTTCTAAGTTTATCTTGGACATCACTGACATCAAGGAAGGAAAACATCGTGAGGAAACTTCGACTTATAAATTAGTGCATGTAAGTCTGAAATCACCAATCCGCCTTAGGCAAGCGTGGTGATCGATGCTCGTTATGTTATGTTATTAGTAAATGAAAAGATTTGTTTTTTGTTTGTAAATAAAAACTCTGTAAACTATTTTAAAAATTCTTTCACGTATAGAAAGCTACATTGTCAGCGAGTAACATATAATCTATGTTTTATTTCCAAAAAACTAGGGGTCGGTAAGAAAATTGAGGACGAAGTCGCAGGCATAAGCTACTAACAAATAATTTACTTGCCCCATACTATTTATAGCCCCATTGGCGTGTCCAGTCCAATAAACAAAATCTACACAAAAATATATTTATTCATGGAATAAAAATGAAACATCACATTCAGAATGTCTCTATATCAAAGACAACGTACCTATTTGGCTAGTATCATTGACAGTTGGGACTCTGCCGATTTCATTCACAACAAAATCGGTCAAGTGCGAGTCGGAATCACACAAGAAGGGTTTCGTACCATTGTTTAATATTAAACACTATGTACACACAGCAAAACAGATAGATATGCAGGGTCGTCAAATATAGTTGAAGTTTTCTTTTAAACCGATGGATGTCTTTGACTGAAACTGAACTTAATTAATTAACTGTACATTATCTACGTTTTAAATTAAATTACATTCGAAAAAATCTATTGGTTTCTTTGAAAACTTCAACTATATCTGATGACCCTGCATACCTGTTTTACTGACTGTACATAAAAGAAAAGACGATTCATGTTTTATTTCTTGAAATAGACACTCTGTGATCATTTCAACTCTGTATCTATAACAGTTCATGAGATACAGTTAAAAGACGGAAGGACAACAGAGGCTCAATAATAGGGTCTCGTTGGCATTCCTTCAGATATGGGAATCCTTTTCATTTTTTTTTTTATTATAGCGGCCATAGCACACACACACACATTTTCTGTAAAAATTTAAAGTTAGTCACTTTATTATGGCCTATTACGGTACTCAAGATACGGCCCTGTGACGGGACAGAGGGACGGACCACGGAGCCTTAATAATAAGGTTCCGATTAGCACCCTTGTATACGGAACCCTAAATAAAAAAACAATTCCCAGTATCCGAAGTCACAGACAGAGGACAGAGGTATTAAAAATAATATAATATCAAGTGCCAGAAGTAAAATAAGGTCAGCTGATATAAAAATAGCAAAACGTTATACAGCGTTTCATTTTCAGGCGCAAAGCTATTTTCGTGAAGGCATGTGTTAAAATGTAGATAATGAATTTCTCACGATGTCAACATTTTTTCCTGCTTCCATTGATTTTTGCTCTATTGACAAAGGAAAATGTGCCTTATTTACTTAACATAACATTAACACGCCTGGAATCCCCAAAGGGTTAAGTAGAGTTGTACCCATTTGTACACCCACATTTCGTTAGTAATGATTAGGTCCCACGTAATAGGGGCGAGCCTATTGCCATCAACTAAAAAAAAACGGAAACAAATCCAGAGTCAGGGGCTACTACTGAGAAATTCCCGATGGGAACACCTAATAACACTTTGCCCGACATGGGGATTCGAACCCAAGACCTCATGCTTAACAGTCGCGCTTTGTGACCATTACACTAACGAGACAGTCACTTACAGTCAGTACTTCACACACATTGTTGTTTTATGACATGGAAAACTTGTATTAAAAACGAGAAAACCAATTGCCGTAAATGGGTACCTGACACCATAATTCCATGACACACATCTTAAATCTCTTTATTTTAGCATTGAAAACGCTATGTTGGTAATATTATATATAGATAAATAAATAAATACTTACATAATCCAAACTACACGTAAAGTACACAATATATTAAAGGCACACACCTAAACATATTTTTCGTTAACACAAAACAAAAAGCAAAAAACAAAAAACTCAACAAAAAAAAATTTTCGCGCAATAATTACCCAAAAGTCGTCATAAATTCTCGCCGCAAATATTAACAAAGCTTCGTATGTTCTCGTAAATTCTGTTAGCCATATTAAATGACAGTTCAATAGCAAAATGTACGCCATTAAAAACACATTAGGGAACGAATCAGCGAGGCTTTATAGGTCATTAACCCCGCTATGTATTGTTACTTAGCCCAAAGGGTTGGTTGGCGTATGGAAAATTGAGGAAATGTCTAAGATTAACTTTGTTAAGAATACAATACCGCGATTACGTGGAAGTGTGAAGGATATTAACGTGCAAGTGAGTTTGTCTGTCTGTCTGGCATTATGATTGTACTGAAGTTGCTTGCGAGTTTATTCCCGCTTGGAAAAATAGTGTTGTGTGTCACTTACCTTTATATTCCTCACGCTCTAGGACGGTGCGGGTGACATTTGTCAAACTGTTGCTTTTCACTCTTGAACGTTACGGCGATTTACAATCATGATTGAATATTTTAATTGCACATTATCATAGTCGTAAAAGACGGAATCAGTAATAAGTAAGTAAATAACTAGTAAATTAAATAAAGTCACTCACCTAGTTAAGCGATTCTGTCATCCATAGATGAATTGCTGACATGTATCACCCGCACCATCATAGAACGTATGGAATATAGTATCCTCTCGTACCTACACCATACAAGTACCAGTGCGAGTTTTACAATTATTATCTACGTTCTATGGTAATCTTTGTTACAATTTTGATAAAAATATTCCTATTTGTTAATCTAGTTAACAAATAGGAATGTTTTTACCAATTTTTTATATATCTTTCGGATAATTCCATTGAGCCGTTTAAGCGTGAAAAACTAACATACATCTATCCATCCAGCCTCACATGCTTTCGGCGTTTATAATAATAGTCGTAGGACAATTTCAAATACAAATACACACCAAATTCACTCTGAATTCTGCCATTCCTTCCTAGAATTTAGGCATTTAAGTATGTCGTATATAAAAGGAGATAGGAGGAGCTTGTGGCTAAGTAATAACAGCCGCATGGGTCGATTCGTCAGGTTAAGCTACGCTTGCCGGGGTTGGTTCGTGGATGGGTGACCATCTTTACACACCGAGACTCCTCCGTGCCTCGGAAAGCACGTTAAGCCTATGGTCCCGGCTGTCATACGTGGATCTTTGACAGTCGTTACGGGTCGTCAGAAGCCCGAAAATCTGACAACTAGTCTCACCAAGGGGTATCGTAACTGGGTAATAACCCAGTTACTGGGTTGTGGAGGTCAGATAGGCAGTCGCTCCATGTAAAATACTGATATTCAGCTGCATCCGGTTAGACTGGAAGCCGACCCCAACATAGTTGGGAAAAGGCTGGGCAGATGATGTATATAAAAGGAGACCATTTAAATTGAAACAAAGGTACCTGTATTACATTTCTATTTCTATTTTTGCTCACAATATATTCTGAATAATGTCAACCCACGTCATTACGTATAGTGTTCCGGACAGATATCGTGTGACGTAACATGGAAATATTGGGCTCCTCTGCAGCAGGACATTTGCAGGTCCCCTGAGGGTGTCACTGGGTCGACATGGATCCGGTTTGTGCGTTGGGCTATACAGGGCTATTTTTATTCAAAATATTTATTTTGTTTTTTTTTTCAATGTTCTTATTTTGACATATTTAGGGCTCTGTTCCTCAGTCGGCAAAAACGGAACCCTTATGGGATCACTTTGTTTTCCATCTGTCCGTCTGTCAAGGCTTTTTTTTATCAGGAACGCGTGGAGTGATATAAAGGTGAAATATAATATCAAATACTCAGGGTCTGCGTGCCTTGGAGCAGTGAAAAAATTAAACTTCTAAGTCAACAGAAACTAAAGATAAGGTAGTTTATGGCGCATATTGATGGTCGCTAGGGAATCGTGACCTATAGGGACATTCCGATGACTTAGAATCATGATATAATAGTTAATTAAGTGCAGTAACTGACTAGTTACTACATACATACATAACATCACGCCTGTAATTCCCGAAGGGTTAGGCAGAGGTGTGCCCATTAGTACACCCACCTTTCGACAGTCACTATGAATATAAAAAAAATAATTTTCGAAGTAGGTATTAATAAGTAGACCTCTGCCTGACCCTTTGGGAATTACAAGCGTGATGTTATGTGTTATTTTTCAAAGTACAAACAAAACATCAAAACAAACCAATACAAGAAACAAATACATACTTACCGCAGTCCATTTTTAAACTCAAATCTCTCACTTTTCGTTTCAGATCGGGACCACAGGACGCCTAACTACTGTTTGATAGCTACCTCCCTGCCCACCCCAATCGGATGCTCGTTTGGCCGCCGCGGATGGCAAACCGACTGCAGTATTTATGATTTATATGTTGTGTGTTGCTGTTTCTCTTAAAGGATTTTGGGAGGGTAATCCATTTTAAGAAGTAAGTTTACGTATAGATTATCTATACTTAAGAGTACTAAGGCATTAAGTCCGCTTTTTACGTTTTTGTTTTGCATACAGTTTAAATAAATAATAAATAAATAAACATAATAAAGCTAAACAGTTTTTTTTGTTTGTTCTTTTAAACACGCTAGTCTATGAAACTGCCCGTCGGATTGGAAAATTTTCATATATGATAGCCAGATTCATGGGGAATAGTCAAGCCTATACAGACTGTTAGTGACTGTTAGTGTTAGACGGTGTAAACACCGTTGTCACTAAAACCATAGGTAGGTACTTGATTTATTATAAAAAATGTTTATCTGAATTTAAAAATAAATAAACAAAGTTTTCTTTCAAAAATTAAAAAAAAATCTGTCCGACACCGTCCGTAAATTCATGGATACTACTGCACTGGCCGTCCGTTACAACTACCTACATATTTAAGTTTTAACTAATTACATCATTGTAATATAGGGTGAAATAATTTTGAGGAAAAATGGAGATTTTACTTAAAAATAAGAAAGATATTTTTTTCATTGAATTTAGGTTCTATTAGTTAAACCAAACCACTGGTTTTAAGGATAACGGTGTTTACACTAACACTCTGTATAACATCTCGCTATGACTCATGGAAGTGGAGCAATAACCAAAGACAACCCGGACGAAATTGCGTGTAGAAGCTAGTAATAATGAAGAGATCTTTTCGTTTGAAGTGTCAGTATTTGATTACGGAAAAGACTTTTCAAGAATAAGAGAAGATGTAACAAAACACGTGCAGGTAGGTATATCTCATACCTAGCTGCCATCAAACTAAATAACTTTGAGCAAAAAATATTACCGTGGTAACGACTTTTTTGGTGTGAAACGCTACTGTTTCTGATTTCAAAACATTGTGACAGATCCATATTTAATTATAATTTTCAAATCCTTGAACAGACAAAAATCACTCTTAATTTAATATTAAGAGTGATAATAATATAATATAAAATGATATATAATAAAATTTAATTCAAAGGTATTAGTATAATAAATACGTCCTGCATATTAAAACAAAAAAAAAATGACGTTAACCGAATCCCGTACAACAAATTGCACACAAAATACTTCACAAACTTTTGACAGATGGACAGTATACAGGCAACATGACGGCACAATTGAGCCTTGTATCATCGGCTCTATATAAATGAGCAAAGTTTTTCTTAGCTACAACTCGTTTATACAGACATTAGGACAAATTGGAATTGTTTGTGGGGCTCAGTCGTAAACACGGAGTAGAGAGTAAATGGAAGCTTTGGAGAATATAATCTCGAAAGATTTGAATTTTAATTGCGTTGAAATGTTTTATTGTTAACTAGCTTTTGCAAACGACTTCGTCCGCGTCAAAGTTTATATATTATATTACACTTAGGGAACCGTGCATTTTCGTGAGATAAAAAATTGCCTATGTATGTGTTGTGTGTATATATATTGCAGACAAAAATCATCCTCAGTACCTAATTTCATACAGATCCGATTCGCAATTAAAGCGTGATATAGTAAACCATTCAAATGCATCCAATCTTTCGCATTTTTAATAGCAGTAATATTATTTGTATTTTTTTTATGAGGTCGATTCAATACTTTTCATTTTCGCTCAAAATCCCTTAGTGATGTGCGGTAGTTAAGTAGTTAACGGCTGTAATTGTGATGTGCCTTTTTATACTCCGTTTTGAACTACTCAAAAGTAATTTTCACTATTATAATAGCACAAATTACTTATGACAAGTTTGTTCCTAGGATAGAATAAAGTGTATTAACACTCCATTGATAAATTCTCAGTGTTTGTTGAGTTCAATAGTGAAATATGTCATAAGTCATGAATAAAGCTGTTCTTCACAGAAATATAGATTTTTGTGAAATAGTTTGGCATCGTTATTTTATTGTTCTTTTTAAGCCTTATTATGTCATTTTTTAGTACATAATGTTTTCTATCTTGTTAGGAGCAATTTTGCGGGACTAATTTTGTTTGAAAAAGTGTTGATATTCACAGTTTATACATTCATATTCACAGATATATTCACAGTTTTTGTTATAAAAAAGAAATAATTTGTTTAGTAAATACTAAATAGTAATTAAAAATTTGTTTTCTATGAACATGTTCTACTATCATGGTTAAAAATATGAAATGGAATCGAAACTCGAAAATATTCAGCGATTTTTCCGAGTCAATTTTTTTTTTTTATTTCTAAAGGGCCATAGAATTTTAACTCGGAACCTCCACTCGATCCAGAGAAAAATGATAAAGAAAGATACTCAGACAAACGGACTACACAGTAATTCTAAGCGTTACTTTTTCCTTTTGAAGTCCGGAACTCTAAGTTAATCTACTTTTTTCTTTTCGTGTTACGTAATCCTAAAAGACACGACACAGATCTTCACTGACCATAATACCAATTTGAGGTTATACTCACCAACCAAGTACAAACCAATTTCATAAAGCCAGTAATCGTGAAAATATCTTGGTGGAAACCGTTCTTAGGAATCTGTCCCAATGTAGACGATAAGCGATAAGCGAGTAGAGCTAGAAATTAGATACAAGTTGTTTAGAAGTGATTATATCGTTCCTAAAATGTTGTCTGTAGGCTATAAGCGAGCGTGCGAGCTGCTACAGGCGATTACTCTCACCACTAGCTCGACTATCACCGCTTCTGTTATATATATCTGTCTGCTATATATATATATATATATATTTATTTATTTATTTATTTATTCTGTTAAGCATATGTACCAAACGAGAGTCTGCCAGCGAGTGTTCCGATCGTTTTAGTAGTCAGTCTGCTAATCGCGGCGGAGACAAATCCTACAAATAATAGATAATTAAAATCAGTCCAGCCGTTCTTGAGTTATAAATAGTGTAAATAACCCGACTTTGTTTAATGTATATAGATTATATATTTTTTAATTTACATGGGATTTCAATCTTTGGTTCGTGTCTCAAACGAGGAAATAGTCAATGGTGCCGATTCTCTTGTTCACAAACTAGACTAAATTTAGAGAATTGACATCTCTTACTAACATACAGCGAAAGGAAAGGACGGTGACATTCCGTGACATTAAAGAACTAAGTTAGAGATGTCAAATTAGTTTTGCCTTGAACTTCTCCGTATTTTTAATCCACACGTTTTAAGATGTCAACTATAACTCTATGGATGTGTCAGATGGACTAAATTTGACAGCTCTTATTTACATTAGTCTCTTGCGTATTTTATTGGACAGAAAAAGATGGAAATAGTCTAATTTTAGTTTAGTTAGTGACCACGGGAATCGGCACCAGTAGCTAGTCGCTACCTCTGCGGTGAGACGAGTACCTTACTACCCGCACCGAACACTTCCTTTTACAAAATAGGTTTTTATGGCACGAAGGCTCGCACCTCGGCCTGGGTAGATTGTATAAAGCCTTCATGACGTCATTTGATGGCATCCGCTATCCCACACGATCTTCGAAACCCTCCAACCGTGTCGAACCCTCTAATATCCGCTGTATTAAGCTGAATACAGCTGTACTCAGCTATGTAGCGTATTTTCTTTAGGATCTACTGAAAGAGGTATCTACATTGTGGCTAAAAATTTGTTCGTTCTAAGATGTCTTCCTTAATATTCTGTCGGAAACCTAAAGATAATTTTAGGGTACATCGTTTAGATACTTTTTAAAGCAAAGTTAAATTGAAGAATTTAGTTTTTCTGATATCTCGTCTATACTAATACTATGAAGAGGAAAGATTTGATTGTTTGTTTGCATGGGCTCGGAAACTACTGAACCGATTTGATAAATTCTTTCACTGTTGAGAAGCTACACTATCCTCGGGTGACATAGGCTATATTATATTATCAAAAAAGTTAGGGATCCGTAAGGAAACACACGCGAACGAATTCGCAGGGAGAGTGCTAGTTGAGTATAAAATTAGAGCGTGGATTTACACTAATCATTCGATTTACGTAATACCCCAATCTGACAGCTACAAAAAGGCAAATCATTATTATCAAAACAGCAAAAGTTATCTAACTCCATCGCTTCGATAAGCTCATAAACTACTGGTTGTTCCAAAGATCCTAGACGAATATCAGGATAATGTACAACGAACAACGCAAGTTGCCAACGATTTCGGCTTTTACTTATTAACTTGGTCGAAATATATTGGAGGGACTGTAACTAGATTTTTGCATATCTTTGTTTTTAGATTTCTCTTCTGGCGGGACGCCTTAGATGGCTTCCAAAGTGTAAAATCCAAAATCTAGACCGGTTGAAGTCTGGAATGTTATTTAACATAATTCTAGACTACTAGATTTGTTTTGTAGGGTTCAGTACCCGAAGGGTGCTAACGGGGTCCTATTACTCCTAGCCTCCTAGCCTTCGCTGTCCGTCCATCCGTCCGTCTGCCAGTGGGTTTTATCTCATGAACCGTAATAGTTAGAGAGTTGATATTTTCACAGAATGTGCACTGCTGCTATACCAAAAAATACCTATAGTAGAAAAAAAGATACCTAATAGTTAAAAAATGAAAGGGGGTCCCCAATCCCCATGCAAGAGACCTGCCTTTTTTTGCGTTTTTGGCTCGATACTATAATGGCAATACTGTTATATCTTCTACGATGATATAGAACACTTTGTGTGCGAGTCCGACTCGCGCTTAACCGGTTTTTATTTAAAGTTTTTGTTTTACGCAGCCGGGGTTTTTTGATTTTTTAAATTGACTTTTTATCTAAAGTAAACATCTACCTAACAAAAAATTCAAACCAGATTTTTTTTAAACATACAAAAATTATGATAAACAAAAGATCTAGCGAGAGAGTGGACCTTTTTATGGCCAAAAAAAAAAAACTAGTTAAGACGCGCGACGTTCATTCATCAAAAATGTTTATGAATAATTGAGAAACTTGTGTTATTCCAGCAAAGTTCGCCAGAAAACCTGATTGATGTTAAAATTAAAACTTGGAAAGATTAATTTATTCTGTTCAAACATGCTCCTTGTGAAGATTACGTGAAGCCCCAATGCCCTTTGAGTTTGAGTCATCTTTACTACAGATAGAGACGTTGGTATATGCAAATATAGGGTTAATTTTACAAATATTTAAATGATAAAGTTCGTATGATTGTTGCAGCATTACACTTAAACGGCTGAACGAAATTGGATGATATTTGGTATACAAATAGATTATAACCTAATTATCAGCATATTGTAATGCTACTTGTTAATTATATTACAAAGAGGACTTCCCTTAAAATATGTAATATATCATGAGCCTCAGATTTTATTGGAGAGAGTATTTTACAAATATTTATGAAATTTGATACTTGTAGATCATTATAGGTATACGAGATCTGGTTCTGTCCACTGTCCCTAATTCTGAGTTTCAGGAGTTGCAGTGGGCAACTCCTGAAAGCCAAAATCAATAGTTGATGAATTCCGGAAAAACCATTTCACTGTCTTAGATCAAAATCATCATCATTTCAGCAGAACGAAATCCAATACCGAACATAGGCCTCCCCTAAAGATCGTAACGAAAACTGCCTGTCTTGGATCCCGCAACGAAATTAATCAGAAAAGAACAACAGAGAAGCAAGAATAAAACATAATTTTAACCAATGAAAGTATGAAAAATACCTGTATATAGCCACATTGTACAATTTAAATTAAATTAAACAATTGTCAACTACAATTTAAACTGTCTAACGGACAGGTCGTGAAAAGGGTTCAATTATTATTATCGTTCTCCTAATATACGTGCGAATTAACTTTAGCCACTGCTGTAATTGCGCTCAAGTTTACGTTAGCTTCATTTTCATGTGACATCAACTAGTTAACTTTAACGCAAACCACAAACGTGTTTACGTGCGCTTGTTAATTGATACGGGTTAATCGCGGGTAATCAGGTTTATGGGCTGCTAAATTAATGTTTTTGGTTTTGATATTAAGTATTCTTATCTTTGTATGGTCCATATTTATTGAGTCAGATTTTATTCACAAGTGCCTATTTTTTTTTTCACTTTTTTATCACTCTGCAGATATTGCCAAATATTCTGTAACTAACACACAAACATCATCGTTAATTCTTATTTTTCGCGTTTATAATAGTAGGTAGTAGGAAATAGGGTACTATCTAAATTCATTGAAGGGGATTTTTACAGAATAGCAGGACGAAGTCGCAAGCAGAAGCTTGGTTAAGTAAGAAGCGAGTCTCCTTTCATTTTGCTTTGTTCACGTAAATATAATTACATTAATTTATTTTGTATCAAGAAAACACCAAAGACTTTGTTCTGTCTCTCTAACTAAGTGCAACAATACTTTCAAAGTCAACTAATACTAGAAAAGCTCTTTTAATTTACAGTCTACGGTTCTCAATCGTAGACTTGTCATTTGAAAGGCTTCAACTTTGAAGGGTATTTCGAAATGTTTCAAAAGTAACCACAGTAAATTATTTTATCTTTCTGCGGTTTGTTTTGACCTTTGTAAGGTGTGAAAGGTAATTTGGGTTTGTTTTGTGTGTTTTGCTGTGTGTGATAGAAGTTTGAGAGTCACTGGATTTGAAAATTAAATTTTAGAGTTTTATATTAGAGCTCCTTGTGGGGAAGAACTTGTATTATATCTGAGATAAAACAGTTAACTATATTTAAAATAACTACGCTATAAAAGACTGCCTTGTTGATCTAGTTGCGACTGCTGAGCTTGAGGTCTTGGGTTCGATTCCCAGGTCGGGGAAAGTGTTATTAGGTGTTTCCATCAGGAATTTCTCAGTAGTCGCCTCGGAGTCTGGATTTGTGCCTAGTTTATGGCAATAGGCTCAGGCCGTCCTCATTGCATGGGACTTAACTGGCGAAACGTGGGTGTACTAATGGGTAGACCTCTGCCAAACCCTTCGGGGGTTGCAGGCGTGATCTTTTGTTATGTGTTTAAAAAAAAAAAACAATTTACCTTTGCTCGATCAGAAAATATTATATTTATTATTATTTTTATGTTTATGTTTAGGTTAATATATTATTTTATAAGTTGTCAAAAAAAGATTATTTTATGTAGCATCAACACCAATAAAAAACAAACTTCTCAAAAATAGACGTTCAAAACATAATTGATACTAACATAAATATTTATAAAAAGGGGTCTAGACTTACTCAATATTTCATTTTAAACTCAATATTAAAACCCTGAGAATATTCACAGTTTCAATAATAAAATGATCTATATTAAAATTCTACATTCAAATATTGACTTTTTTTCTCATTGTGTCTTCGTTTTTGCCTAACTTCAGAGACCACGTAGAAACCTTTCATAACTAGGGTTCAAATAAATCTGGGGGGCGTGTCTTACATTTTTATATTGAGAACTAGCTTATTTCCGCGACTTTGTCTGCGTAAACGTTGGTTTATGGCGTTGTTTTAGTGCGCCGAACACTGATTCCTGTTTCTATAATTTAAGTAGCCTAAGTTGCTCCTTATAACACCAGCTATCTGCCATAGTAAAAGTTCCGTCGAAATCAGTTTAATCGTTTTGAAGATTACAAACGACAGACGGACAGTTTTTTATACCTGATTCGTAGACATTCATATTCAACTTTCGCTTATGTTGGTCCCGGGTGCCATATGTAGATCTTGGACAGTTGTTCCGGGTCGTCAGAAGCCAAATAGTCTGACAACCAGTCTTACCATAGGGTGTCGTATTACCCAGTTACTGGGTTATGGAGATCAGATAGGTAGTCGCTCCATGTAAAATACTGGTATTCTGCTGCATGCGGTTAGACTGGAAGCCAACCTCAACATAGTTGGGAAAAGGCTAGGCAGATGATGACTTATTCAAGAAGGATCTTTCATCTTTAGCCCACGGTACTCGACACATCTATGAACATTCACGAACACAACCGCATGAAGTTATCACGAGAATCTCCCGCCTTTCACAAAACAAACGGATGTAAGAAGCACAATTCTCAACGGTTTACATACAACAGTTAGGAGTGCCACTCGACCAGATCAAACGCTTTTGTTATAGAATTAATCTCACCAATTCGGAGCTCAGTAAAGTTACACTATCGCCCGTGTAAAGTCCCATAAACTTGTGGTGTAATGCATATCATTGTAGCGTTTGTGGAGAAAAAATCTGACCTAGTGCGAATTCGACTCGCACATGAAGGGTTATAGGAATATAGTATATAGGAATATTACATATAACTTAAAGGGCTATTTTTTTAATGGTCAGTTATCTCTTAACGGAGGGATGAATATGGCGATTAGACAGCTTTTGTATAGAAAATATGTCAAACTGTTATATTTATTCTTTGGATAAAAGTTATTTGACTATTGAAAAATCAGCCCTAAATGCACTAAAACATAATATATGTTTCTTGTAAAGTGCTCCCCTACATTATTTCAACGTTAAAATGCCTTTAAAAGTTTGATTCCTATTCATCCCGTTTGACGGTACTTGTAACAATAAATTGAACTGTAAACAAGTATAAAATTATTAAAATTCTACTTACTTATATATAATTTTTATTCAATAAAATCCCTTATATAAAATACTAGCTTTTACCCACGTGTTCGTCCTCTTGGTTTTTTCACTTGCGTCAAGTTACGTCTTTGGTACAACCCTACTTCTGTGGGTCGCAGCGTTATATAGCCTAATACCTCAGGAAACTTGCTAGGTATCATATAAAAAAAACATTTTTTCCAATCTAAATGGAAGTTTCAGAGCGCGTTTAAACAAACAAACAAACAAAACATCTCTTCAGCTTTATTATATTGGAAAACATATATTATTTTATGACAGACTGCAATGTTATTAATATCACGTATATTGTCATTGACAAACAATAAATGAGTTGTTCCACATTCTCTCATAATTCGCGCCACACGCAAAGTCCCCACTTTACCGGCACGGAGTAGAAATTAATTAGAAGAGGTTGGCAAACTTGGGTGTGCTTTCGCTTATTGAGCTCCTGGCAAAAATATGAGACAGCCATAATGGCATGACCTTCTACTTGCGAACGTATCTTCGGCCGCATATTTGTTTGCTTTAAGAGGAGCAAACAGCTTGAGACCGGGCCATATTTTAAGACCTGGCTATATTTTAGGGCGTTGGCCATATTTTAGGGAGGAGGCTATAATATTTTAGGGACCAGGCCATAATTTTAGACGTGGTGATAAGGAGCTTATAAAGGACCAGAGTTTTACCGATTTTATGATTTTTAGGGAATAATATAATGTTATAATTAAATAATGATCTAAAAACTAATTTTCTTATGAGACACTATCATTCCTTCAATAGCTATTCGACGAATCTTTTATACCTTGTACCTGTAAGCCTCTATTCTAATAATTCTTTTTTCCAATTAATATTATAAATGCGAAAGTAACTCTAGTTTTCTGCGTGACTGTTACGCTTTCAAAACTAAGCCGCTGCTGAACCAATTTAAATAAAATTTGGTACGGGGTTAGTTACCCTTACCCTTAAAAAGGACATAGGCTACCTTTTATTCCACGAATTCGTCTGCGGCTACGATAACCGACATTTACATGGACAAAGTCGCCGGAAAAAGCTAGTTTCGAATATTTTATGATTCTAGCAAAAACAAAAAAAAAAATGACTTCTATTTATTTATTTATTAAGTACACTAACAGTGAATACATTATACATTGACAAAATTAAAGTACAATGTAATTGTTACAAATTATTATATCTAATGTACACACCAATTATAAGCATACATATCATTCAAAGAAAAATGTGTAAAGGACAAAACTGGGAAAAATAAAATAAATATTATACAAAGCAAAATAATATATAAAATTACTAACGTTAGGTAACAGAGACAAAGCTATCTAGTATTTTTATAGACTTCTACGATCTAACTTTATTACTAACCAAAACTAAAAAATAACAGAAGAAAGATTTTTCTTAAATGCAAAAAGGGCTAAATCCTCTAAGTGTAAAACAAAAAGAAAAAAGATAACTCCACTGACAAACATCTCCATTTTTATCTTTCTTAAAACCACGCAAACTCGAAGTAGGTGGAAAACTTCGAAATCAGGCCATAAGCACTTAAGGAGATATAAAAATTCTAAGACTTCTGCTAAGTTGTGAAAGTTTTGCTAAAATGTGTCATAAAGCTAAGTAAACTCTAGTACTTATGAGAAGTGCACTGTCATAGTTAAATTGACCTACATTCAAAGAAAAACAACTCAATGAAATAATTACTTTGTTTGTGTTAAGATTTATTGAAAACTAGCTTTTGCGCTCGGCTTCGTCCACCTCAATGTCGGTTATCCTAGACGCAGGCAAAGTCGCGAATTAAAAAGTGGCTTATATCCTTTCTTGGGGTTCATGCTTACCCAGTACCAAATTTCATCAAACCGGTTAAATGTTTGTCGGTCTGTCTGTTAGGCTTTTCCAACTGAACAACTCAACCGATTTTGATAAATTTGGTACAGTGTACCTAAGTTTAAACCCCACCAAAGGACATGGGCTACTTTTTATTCGACTTCTCTCATCTGCATCCGCGATAACCAATTACGCGATCGAAATCGCAGACAAAAGCTGGTAATAATATAAAAATAAGGCTTAAAGTTCAGTAAAGATGGATGAAAATTTTAAAAATAATTATACACCGTATTAAATCATAATAGTAACTAATTATTTTGGTTGCGGTGTGTCTGTAATTTGACGGTTTTAATTACATTTCTGTGAATTAGTTGTGAATATCTTGCTTAATAGACACTGCGATCAATCGATTTTGATATACATAGGTACTTAATGAATAGCTAACAAATGTTAATCCCTACTTAACGTTATACATGCGAAAGCAACTCGGTCTGTCTGTAACAGATAGATAAACCTAGTTACTGTTGCTGAACCGATTTTAATGAAATTTGGTACAGTGATAGATAAGACCTTGGACACAGGCTATCTAGGGGCATGAGGGTGTCACACCACCAACTTAAAAACTGAACTACTACTAAAAAAGTACTAATGGAAAACTCCAATAACACTTTTTGCCCGACCTTGGAATCGAACCCTACGAGACCAACGGGGCAGACAAAATCAGTCAGTTCACATTTATAATAGTACTTTCACTACCCAGACTAATCTTTTAGCACCTAGAAATATTTAACAGACCTAAATATCCAAGAAGCTAGCAATAGTAACAGGGGCTCGGTTGTAGGACGAGAACGGGGACCGGGAGAGGTGGGGGGCGCTCGTAGCGTGATACACAAGAGGCGAAATCTGCACTGGACAGTTCTTAAGATATGTAACGTCACAGTGGTTAACGGTCAACATCGCCAGCAGGTGGGGACTCAATTAAGCGTTTCAGCTATAGTGGCGTTGATATTTTAACTGTATAAAGAAACGCCCACGCCGTCCTCTCGATGCGTGGGAGGGACACGACTACCTCAATTTACGTACCTCTTTGTTCTCACTTAAAGGTGCGCATAATTTTAAGTGGTCGTTGCGCATGTCAGCGCAGTTTAAAAGGTGTGAGAGAAAGGTAAGATATTACTAGAGTCCAATTTACAGTTCTTTAGTAAGTATGAAAACAAAAAAAAGTAAGAGAGAAAATTTTTTTTTTGACGTAAAATATGTACACTTAAAAATAGTAATAAAAAGGCAATTCAATAAATATACAGAAAAAAAAATACATTATTGTGTGCCCCACAGCTGGCCTAAACAGACTCAGCTCAGAATAAATGCTAGACTACTTGTGCCTGACGTTGGTTTTCAATTGGATCTATGTGTACAACGTCATGCGACGTCTAAACCTAGAGGGCTTAAAACTATACCTAATTTTAGAAAAAGGATTACGAAACCGAATAAAAGAATCAACTTAGAGAATGGACATTTATCGAACGAAATCGTGGGCCTAAGCTAGTCTATACTCATATTGAGCTAAAGAGTTTGCTTGTTTGAACTTATCTAGGAACTACTAGATCGATTAAAAATAACCTAATTGCATTAAAGCAAATATACAACGCAAATAAAATAATTACCAATATTGTTTCAGTTCAATGAAAACAATGCTCAATAATTAGCGGATGAATTTACCAAGAACTGTGCTCATTATCCTAAATACATGGATATAGCGTTTTAATCGACAATAATTGTGGCGAGTAACCGCGTAGTACGCCGCGCCGGTCGCGTAGCAACGTTGTCATACGCCGGTTTAGCGTTTCGAAGCTAATTATAACTTGTTCTGGTAAATCATGACATGCAAAATTTAATTAAATACGTGATAACGACAAGTAGGGTTTATAACAATTCAATTTGTTTACCAAAACTGTAGCTAATTTTACAGTACAATCTCTACATAGTATAAAACAAAGCCGCTTCCCGCCGTCTGTACGCTTAGATCTTTAATTTAAACTACGCAACGGATTTTAATGCGGTTTTTAACAATAAGTAGATATTTTTAGGATAGACAAATGACCATTTATGAGGAAGGTTTGGCTTTAGTTAATATCAAGATTTCACCCGTGCGAAGCCGGGGCGGGTCGCTTGTACAATATAAATACAAATAAAATATGTTACTACCGAAAAAAAATATTGTTCCCGTGGGATAATATCAACTTTGACGCAGACAAAGTCGCTGGTCAAAGTCAAAGTCAAATCATTTATTTCAATTAGGCCAATAAGGCACTTTTGAACGTCAAACACAAAAAACAAAATAGAATTGAATCTAGTTGCCCCTTCCAAAAGGTAGTTTTGTATGGAGAAGAATGGGCAAGAAACTCCATACGTACTCTTTTAAAATCAATGTTTACAATATTTGTTTACAGAATCATACACGACATGGCACGTGAAAGCAATGTATGTACCCTATAAAAAAAAAACTAATTAATCATAATAATTAAAAGGCACAAATTAAGAATTTAAAAGTTAAAATATGTTCAAATATACATAGTTTTCACGTGTTTACAAATATTGGAACTACAGACGACCACTCATAACATCTCAACCAACATGAAATAGTGTGTGAGTCCGCGCAATCTATAACACACTTCAAAATCAATAATCAAAAATAAAACAAAATTAAGTATTAAGAAAAATGAAAAACAAAAAAAAAAAAACAAAAAAAACATTAATAACCAGTTTGATTTTGTCTAGAATGTATCATTGTCCCATGGAGCAGGACCAGCATGTTTCCAAGCATTCTTATCTAGATTGTAATCCTCTAATTTGTAATATGCTTGTCTGCAAAGTGTACTTTTAATGTGTGTCTTAAATTTCCTTTCATTTAATTTTAATATATCAGAAGGAATTTTATTGTAACATTTAACACAGTACCCCATAAAAGATGTATTTACTTTAGACAACCTAAAATATGGTTGAGCTATTTTATCTTTATTTCTAGTATTAATATTATGTCTATCACTTATTTTATTAAAAAGATTTAGATTTTTTCTCACATACATAATATTTTCATAAATAAATTGGCAAGGTACTGTCATAATATTAATCCTTTTAAATAATTCCCTTAGAGATTCGCGACGAGGTAGATTATAAATGGCTCTGACAGCTCTCTTCTGTAAAATAAAAATGGATTCAATGTCAGCAGCCCGACCCCACAGTAGAATGCCATACGACATAATGCTATGAAAGTAACTGAAGTAGACCAGTCGCGCAGTTTCTATATCTGTCAACTGTCTTATCTTTCTAACAGCATAAGCTGCTGAGCTTAACCGTCCCGCAATTGATGTTATGTGAGGTCCCCATTGTAATTTCTCGTCTAGCGTGATTCCTAGGAAAACCGTTTGGTTAATAAATTCCAGTTTTTGTCCATTCAATATGATGTCACATTTGCTACTTCTAACGTTTGGTAAACTGAATCTAATACATTTGGTTTTTTTTTCATTTAATACCAAATTATTTACTGTAAACCAATTTTGAACCTGAAGAATAGAGCTATTTACGTCGTCAAGATTTTGTGACCGCCTGTCTATTTTAAAGATCAATGAGGTGTCATCTGCAAATAACACCATCCTCGGTTGATTTTGTAGTAATTGAGGTAAATCATTTATGTAAACTAGAAATAGAAATGGACCCAATATCGAACCTTGAGGCACGCCCATTGTCATTTCAGACCCCAATGAGTTTACGCCGTTAACATGAACTTTAGCCTGTCTTCCTATCAGGTATGATTTTAATAAAGCAAGAGATGTTTTACTAATACCGTAGTGCTCGAGCTTCAGCAAAAGGGTGTCATGGTTAACGCAATCGAACGCCTTTGAGAGGTCGCAAAAGATTCCAATGGCATCTTGTGCTTCCTCCCAGGCGTTAAATATGTTCTTTAGTAGGTTGACACCGGCGTCAGTTGTACAACGCCCTTTGGTGAAACCGTACTGATGTTCATCAAAGATGGAATTTTTATTAAAGTGACGTAACATTTGATTGAGCATTAACTTTTCAAATACCTTACTGAGAACTGGCAGAATCGATACAGGCCTATAATTGTTGGGTTCCTTACTATCACCCGCTTTGAATAATGGCACGACTTTACTATGTTTCATCAGATCGGGAAAGACTCCTTGGTCTATACTGGTGTTAAATATTAAGGCTAAGTAGGGCGCAATAGTTTCAATGATAGCTCTACTAACTTTTACAGACATTCCCCAAAGATCTTCTGTTGATTTAATTTTAAGATCTTTAAAAGTTTTTACGACAGCCTGGGGGTTTGTATGTTGAAATCTAAATTCCAAAGGGCAAGCCTTAACATTTTTTTTAAGTAAGGCAGCAGAAAGCGCGGGGGAGGAATTTAAAGCCTCAGTAGTTTGAAGGGGAATATTAGCAAAAAAAAATTCAAATTCCTGGGCTACTTCCAAATCTGAATTAATAGGGCCACGTGCAGTCTCTAAATTAAATTCAGTAATACGCTGTTTTTTCCTACCTGTTTCATTATTTATTATTTGCCAAGTAGTTTTTATTTTATCATCTGCTGATTTTATTTTATTACTAACGTAAAGAGCTTTTGCTGTTTTGCACACATTTTTAAAAAGTTTTGAATAGTTGGAAACATACTTATGAAAACTTGTATTAATTGTATGTTGCTTCAGTCCATAAAGTTCAAAAAGTTTTTCTCTGCTTTTACGTATACCTGGAGTCGCCCAATCGCTAAATAAGAATTTTGTGTAAATACTTTTTGTTTTTACCGGAAAAGTGTCATTAAATTGCGTGCTTAAAAGTGAAAAAAATTCGGTATAAAACTCGTTTGGGTCACCTATGTTATTAAAACTATGAATACATAATTTACTAGATAAAGAATTATTAAATTGCTCTAAGCTTCTACAAGTAATTGGCCTAAAATTTATTTGGGTTTTTTGTGGTGGTACATAGGCGCAGAACGTAATTGTTTGTCCACTATGATCTGATGGCAGCCTATTTACAATGTCCTTATGAAGGTATTCGCAATTACAAAATATATTGTCAATACAAGTGGCAGAAGAAGCTGTCACTCGGGTAGGCTCACTAAAAATATTTGACAAATCAAATGACTTGAAAAGACTTAATAATCTGATAGTACTAGAGTTATTTTCTAACAAATTAATATTAAAGTCACCACATATGATAATTGATTTACTACCAATACTAACTTTTAGTAACACATCTTCCATTACCGAATCAAACACAGATAGATTCTGGTAATTTGGAGGTCTGTACACACAAACAATAACATGCTTATCAAGCTCAACACAGGACAGTTCGATAGTGTGTTCAACTGATAGTCTTACAATGTCTTTACGTTCTTTAGACTTAATCGAATTTTTAATAAGTATTAACGAGCCGCCATGTAACATCTGTTTCCGGCTGAAATGACTAACTACACAATAATTTTCATAATTAATAGACATCACTTGGTTATCTTTTAGCCAATGTTCGGTAAAACAAACAATATCAAACTTGGTTTTTTCTAAGAACATTTCTATTTCCAGTAATTTTGAAGAGCAACCTTGAATATTTCGATTGAATAATTTTAAAGTATGTTGCTTTCCCTTATAAGCTAACTTGCCAGAAGATACCTTTTTATTATTCAGTAATAATAGGTGATTATCTGACGGGGTAACTTCTGTTGTCTCACAACTTAGTTTAAAGAATAATCCATCACTGTGTTGTTAGCAGAACTAGACAATACAGTTTCGTCACTTAACCTACAATCAGTTATATTAGCTATAACCATATTAATATTATATGCTATCAACATAGCAATTAAATGTCTAGATTCTCCAGACAGAGATAAACTTCTCTGAGTTAATCTAAAATCACTAATAAATTTATTAGTGTCAAAAAACATTAATTTGTCACTATGACAACTTGTCAACATACAAATAGTCCTATTTAACTTAAATATACGATTGTTTTCATAATCTGATAAAGTATCAGAGTAAGGAAAAGCACACAACATTACCTTCCCTATGTTAAGCTTTAACAAGGTGTCCACACCATCCAGTATGTCCTTTTTGGTAATACCAGTACTATTACCTAGTAAAAGAACCATTGTGAAGTAATTATTTAAATCGGAGTCTATAATAGAGCTGGCAGAAGTTAGTCTATAATAAATTATAATCTACCTACATCTTCGTCTGGTTCTGTGATAAGCGACAGTTACATAACGAAGAATAAATACTAAGTGGTATCATTCGAAATTATTGCTTGGATATTTTGGACAATCAAATCCAAGAAATGCCAAGAAATGAAAGACAATCGGCAAATTCGGCTCTTATCCCTGGATAGCAGTTCCCAGACTCCTATTACGGAAACCTAAAGGGCTTAAAATCCAACCCTAAATTTATAAACCTTAAAATAAAGCTGTATAATAAAAAAGCAGGCGCAGGTTATAGGGCCTTACGTAGAAATAGTGTCGTAGGCACAGAGTGTTTCGTCCGTATCTCAGTGGAACAGACGCCATTAACTTGTTAGGGTAGGAGCACTGTGGCTGACTGAGAGGATATTTGTATTTTGGGAGTATTAGGTGGGTATAGGCTCGCTCCCTATTACATTGGACTTAAACATAACTGGCGAAATGTGGGTGCACCTCTGTCTTAAGAGCATGGCTGTTGGGTTACAGTTACTTTAGGTAGAGAGATAGAAATGTCAAATTGTGACATTCAAATGACTGGTAGGGTGTTTCTTTTTTTTAAGAAGTATGTATGCGTAAATAGATATATTTTAATATTATTTAGTTTTTATATAAGTCGCAGTTTGACGAGTATGCACTCGTCAAAGTAACTAACTAGTGTGCTAGTGATTTTCATATGAAATATTTTTTATATTCATTCAAACTAGCCATCTATCCTCTGAGTTTAAACAGGCAGGGTAATGAACACGCACACAGCAATTTAGCACACTCAACGGGGCGATTATGTTCATTAAAAGAGGTGCATTCTGAAATACTGTCAAACATAAACAACTAAAAAAACAAATACATAACAATATAGATTATGAAGTTATGAAATCTGTCAAAAACGTTGCCCGCTTCGCTCGTCACAATCTCCTAACCTTAAGCACTATCATTGGGCGTAACCGCGACGTAATGAACTAATGATGCTGACGCATCTGCCATTACGCCATGACGGCTCAAGAATGCCTCATTATTTAGTCCAGAGTTTGAGGTTGATTGTGATGGCAAAAATGTCGGACAACTTTGTGGAAAAGGTATGGCAAGGCTTTTGCTACGGCAATGCGTAAGTAATAAATTATTTAGTGTAACGACAAAATGTATGGTTTCTTTGTAACATTTTCAGCCTTTACAAATCGATTTTTATTCGAAAGGATAACTGGCAATAAACAGTACTTCGAATCGATTCAGAACTCGAATGCACTGGTTTAGTGAAGCGCACTACTGTTAAATCGGTTCGAGTCTCTAATTGCATCGAAAAACGGGTCCCGACTATAGCGTGCAACAAAGAAATTCTGTAACGAAGACTGAAAAATAGACTGAGTAAAGTAACAAAGACTAAAAATTGAGTTACCTAGCTAAAAAGCTAGTCAGGTACGTATCAGGTGCGGGAGATTATCCTGTCATTCCCAGGGCACTTGGCGCTAGGTATCATTATGATAATTTTATCGGAAAATTTTCGCCTGCATCGCTTAGGTTGTTTGCACGTGACATACGAGCACTCTGGTTGAAAAGCTTTGTTATTAGAGAGCAATGTGAGATACTGATGTTACGGCTATCATGTAATTATTTTCTTTCTTCTTCAAGCAAACTGGTGGCCAATCCTACTAATTAAAAACGTAAAATCATCGCAATCCCATCTCACACGACAAAGATTTCTTTTTAAAGTTTTGATAAAAAATATGAAACATTTTGCATTTATTTTCAGGTTAAATTGGTATCTACATACTTATGGTCATAGAGTAGAAACTCTGACACTAGGGTGTGTGGGGTCGTAAGACGTAATTGTCCACACGATTAAGAAAGAAGAGTATTGCGTTTGTACTTTTTTTAAGTTTTTCTTTTTGTATCCATTTATTTATTTTATATACATACAGAGTTGATATGACAGAGGGGCATTAAATTACACTACGTATACTATACGTGTTTAGTATTAATTCGATACGGTATAAAATAAAATATAAATAAAAATGAGACTGCTGACTGCCTCGTTGGTCTAGTGGTCGCAAGCGCGACTGCTGTGCATGAGGTCTTGGGTTCGATTCCCAGGTCGGGCAAAGTGTTATTAGGTTTTTCCATCAGGAAATTTCTCAGTAACAGCCTCGGAGTCTGGATTTGTGCCCGGTTGACGGCAATAGGCTCGCCCCCTATTACATGGGACTAAAAACATAACTGGCGAAATGTGGGTGTACTAATTGGTGCACCTCTGCCTAACCCTTCGGGGATTACAGGCGTGATGTTATGTTATGTTAAATAAAAATGAGTTCTTTTTTCAAAAGAACTAAATAGCTTACAAATCAGAGTAAAACGCAAACACCACACAAATTTAACTGACCTTAGATACCTAGGTATTAAAGCGGCAACGTAGGTGCATGACCTATGCTTATAGACATAATCAGCTGTTAGGAAAGATACATCATGTTCAAACGGGGCAAAAACTTAAAAAATCATTTGCGACTAAACTTATCTTATCTTATTTAATTGATTTTTGGTACAGAGCTTGAAAATGAGACCTAGTATAGGCAGTTTAAAGGAAAGCCCATCTGTCGTATCAATTTTGTATATACATAGTTACATTTTTAACATTTTTATTAATATAAAAAACATAAAAACTTAAAAAAAAATGTATTATTACCTACTAGAGATGTTCCGACTAGTCGGCGATTAGTCTGCTTCTTTACAACAGACTTATCGGCTAGTCGGCGAAAGTCATAGTCGGCATATCTCTAAGTACTTATTATTAATTCTATTTGAGAATACATTTCATATTGAGCGTGGCGGTTGTTTAACACAAAATCAACCCTATTCACTTAGACAATTACCCGACAATAAGGAAAACTTGATATTATGAATATATTTATCAAGTTCCACGTGTAGGAGTAATAAAATTAACTTAAGAGGAATACTTGCCAGTACCAACATGTCGGTTATTACATTAACCGCGCTCTGATGAAATACTTGCGGTTTTATAGTTATTAAGTTTTAATAAATGTACGAGCGTTTCCCGTCCGTAGGCTTGTAATCTAGAAGGATGCTTGAGGATGATTTTTAGTACATGTAGGTACATTTTGTGTTTTGATACTTGTGCATCTACCTAGCTGTTCTAATAGCAGCTCCTTATAATGAGTGTAGAAAGACAATTAGCGAAGCCGATGTTATATTGTCTTTCAATTATTGCGATCAGTTTCTTTTGTTCTAGACCATACCTGCAAAGCGCCCGCCTCTCATGCGTGTTCAAATCCAATCAAGAACAGTCGGCAACAAAAGTCGAATAACATTTATGATTTTTAAATCCTAATTATTAAGTACAAAATTAAAACGCAATGAATAAAAAATTAAGATATAATAAACCCTAAGCTATTGCCTGAAATTCTGAAAGCCAATGTATTATGTGTTTAGTGTATGTTTAGGTAAATGATATGAAAAAGTAACATTGTTAATCGACTTTTGTTGGTGACCGTACCAATTTGACTTTTTAATTCATATATAGGTAGGTACTTTCTAAAGTTTCTCTTGGACATCACTCGCATAGGTGGAGGAAAATATCGTGAGAAATCCTGTACTTATACCAGCCTATTACTGGCCACTCAAACCATGTCTGTGAAACTCTGAAACAAGGGTGTGTAGGGTCGTAAGACCACCCACACGATAAAGAAAAAGACCATACCTGGGGATATGGTATGGAGAAATATTTTTTTTTTTTTTGCCAAAAAATATTTTTGTTGTTAATTAAATAAATACCTTGACGACCCCCGTCCTGTTTCATTACATACATTATTATTACGTAATCAGTGTTTTTTTTTTAACACCGAATAGAAAGATGTTTTCCAACTCAAATTTATGCTCATTATTAGGTACTTTGTCCAAACAAAGTATGAGTGGTATGGGCAGTATGAGCAATGGGTATGTAATGTGTCTTTTTACACCCCCGCATCCTGAGCAGACCGATTTCATGAAGATCCATCAGTTTCGATAGGCTGCTCCGTGCGTTAGGCTTAGCCTAACCAAGTATCAGGAGGTCTACTTCTATTCAACGAAAAACGATGTTTCGATCGAAACTTCTCATGTTTCCATCGAACGAACCACGGTTTCATTCGTTCCGAAATTTCGTTGCGAACGAAAATTTTTTGACGTTTAGATTCTCTAAACCTACTCAAATTCTTAAATAGTCCGAACGAAAATTTGAATTTGACATATGATTGTTCGGAATTTTGACCTCAAATTGACGAAACCAAAAGTGTTTAGGTACTTTTGATAATCGTTTGTGTGAATTTTGTAAGAAAATTACATGATTTAATTATTTTAATTACATGAAATGGCTACACGAAAAAGACCCACATGATATAATTCCATTCATTCACGAAAATTGTCTATGGATCCGAGCTTCTTGTGTTCGTCCGAAAATAAATTAAAGTAGGATCATTAACGAAATTTCGTTTCAATTTCGTTCGTTTGCGAAATTTCTTTTCGGAGAAACAGAGTAGACCCCCTGTTGTCGAACAAGTTGGCAATTCAAATCAGCCGTATCTACACTATCGGATATTAATGCCCATGATAGCTCTCTTAAGGTATATTGAAGAGCTCATTAATGAGGACATCTCCAAGAATTGCTGACCAGCGTATCTCCCTGTAGAGTAGGCGTGTGTTGTGGCCATAAAGTCGGCTATTAATTTACGTTTAATACTGTAATAACGGCCTTTGGCAGAATTAAGTTTTATTGGCGATTTCGTGGGTAATTTATGACAATGTGTTTGTGACGATAGACGGGGAAGTGACTGAAATGTTTTGTTTTACTATAGGTACTTACTTACCTTAGTAATTTTATTAAGAGGCTTTTGTGGCAAACCTAATTTGATACATAAATTTCTTTATCCTATTAGTATTTGGCTATGGAGAACTTTTACTGTAAACGCCAAAACTAGGTAAGCTGGAATGATTAAAACTGTTGTCTAGTTTAATTTTGGTACGAGTTTAGTTTAAACTCCAAGAAAGGAGAAAAGAAGAAGGAGTCCCCCTTTGTACTTTTGTTGCAGAAAGTTTAAATAAATAAATAAAAGACATAGACTACTTTTTTACTACTTGATATCGTCTACGTCCGCGATAACCGATATTTATGCGAACGAAGTCGCGAGCAAAAGGTAGGTACAATAGATGAATTATTGACTCAGATCTAATTTTTTTTTTTTTTAACCCACTATATCGAAAACCCCGTTGGTCAAGTGGTCGCAAGCGTGATTGGGAAAGAGAGTGCACCTCTGATTGGGCACACACTTGTGCACAATTTTTTTTTCTGCAATCTTGGCTAGTTTCTCTTGAGATTGACCACTGTGGTTAAAATTCGGGTAGGAGAATATTTTATTATCCGCTATTTTAATGGCCCTAACTCAGTCATTACATAGACAGCTGATGGTCCATTATCATTGCACTAAGATCATCTCAATGCCTCATTAGCTTCGTTTGGGAAATTACATAACTAAGGCTCGCTTGCACCAGACAGGGTTATCTTAATAACTCTTAGTTAGTTGCTACTAAGGGCTTATTAATATGATATTTGTGACATATTATTTGTGTTATGTTTTGTATATGGGTTAGGTTAGGTTAGTTATTATATTTTGACTTCATTCTGGATTTTTAGGCAATAATAATTTTATTTCAATAAAACCATTAGAAAGTAATTTTAAATGCAATTTACAAAAAATATTGAATCTAGTTGCCCCTTCCAAAAGGTAGTTTGGTACGGAGAAGAATGGGAAAAAAAGGGTGGCAGGCGTTGTATAGGACTACGAGAATTCTTGGTCTATTTCAAATTTTGCATAAACATACCTTTCGACAACCATTTTCGACTTCTACTTGGACGAAGTCGCGGGCAAAAACTAAAAAATATTATCCGGTTTAAACAAAAACCAGCTAAATTAAAAAACAACACCCACATTGTCCACTTTCCTTTTTTACCAAACATAATTAGATAATCTTTAAAAATGCCTTCCAATTTGTCTCCACAAAGTATTTAATCAAAGCTTGCAAACCGGAACAAGAAAAACAATCAAAACGGCTAATCGTTTACGTACTTCGGCTAAATAATTCATTTTCCTTATGGCTTTAATAAGTTGCGGAGTGTGGCACTTGATTTACTTTCCCCCGCTATTGCCAGATTTGCATGGCAACATTTTCTACGATGTTGTTTTTACCCACTTTGTATAATTGAATTGTTTTTTTGGCATCTGCCTTGTATCTTATAACTGCCTGTGGCTTTTTACGCTATGGGACAAAAAGCAACCTAATTATAAAAGTGTTGGAAAGATGGCGAGTTTGTTGGTCGGTTTTTTGGACAATGTAACAAAAATGTTGTAAATTTATCTTTGGATAGGTATTTAGAAGTCATGAGAAAATACAAAGTTTATTTTTCTTAATGATTAATATTAACTGAATTAGCGAAATGTAAATGTACTAATAGGTACACTTCTGTCTATCCTTTCGGGGATTACAGGCGTAATGTTATGTTAAGTTAACATTAAGTTCTTAAAGCTTCTTGGGTACTAGGCAGTCTGGCTTCAGCGGCCAGGTTATGACACCCAATCTAATATGATGGCACGATTGTAATCTGCAAACTAGGCGACTAAGGATATGAATACGGCTAAACAGAAAAAAGAAATTGATAGAATTGAAATTTTAACTCTAATTCTGTTATCATTAAGTAGATTATCAATTTTTATTATTAAAAACTGCTTAACCGAATTCTAAATTCTGTACAGTACAGTAATTGCTCTGTCTGACCTGCTGGCCGCAGCCACACTAGTTAGTACGCTAAAATCATATTAGAACAATATCTACTTACCCATTTTCACTATTGAAGTGAGAAACATTCAAAAGAAGTTACTGTAAAAATCAGCATATTAGCTTCTTAGCATTCCAATTGTTGCAATTCAAATGAAGCTTTATTTCGCTTTGCCTTACAATTCCATTTCTATTGCAGTCAATTCAAAACACAATATCACAATACATTACCACTACAAAGTAGCCCGCTTCTGAACAAATCGATCTCATTTTCAATCTCGTTTCTTATTAAAAAAACACGGAGAAAAAACAAAATGCTAGTCGCACCATCAATTCCTTTAATATTCGTCTCATTAGCTATAATTCAGTGCGAGTAGGCATTCCTGTTGGAATTTCAGCCATATTTCAGCTTCAAGCGGTCGTTCAGTTTATAATGTGACGTGAGTTAGGAACTGAAGCGGTTTTCTAAATTAATTTATTTTACAACTTAAATCTAAATCCACAAATTAAATTATAGGGTATGTACTCGTGTAATTTGTAAAAGAGAAGGGGGTATCAAAAATTTCATTCGCACCGCTGTCAATGGGACAAGTACCCAAAAGGCACGTAGCATTAGCACGATGTATATCAATGCTGGTTCTTTGACTCATGAAAAGGTCAGCCCCTCTGGCCACGTGAAAAGTCGGTCAACTAATCGAATATCCCGAAAAACAAGGCGAGTACTCGGACCACATGGCCTTAGTGTTTCAGCACCAAACATTTTATTAAACAACTAATAATTAATGAATTATAGTTTTTAAAATGATTTTTAGAATTACCCAGTTCATAAGAACTACTGCAATAGGAGCAAATGCCGATCAAAGCAAAGCTACTAATGGCCAACACAAGTTACTAATGAAAGTTTACGGTATCCCGATCGCCTGGCCACTGCTCGCAGCTACTCGTAGGCGCCACTAGGACTAGCACTAAGTCTGTCATCGATGCGTGGGTAAAACATTCTCTGCGTATAATTAAAAAGGGGCGGCCAAACTTGAGAACTTTCATATTATGTGAATGCCAAATGTGTCAAGGTTTTCACATTTTTGGCTTAGTTTCAATAAATGTTTTTTTGGTCTACGAAACAAATAGTATTCTCCAGACCGAACTTCAGTTTCTGTGACCATAGTCAAGTACGTGGGAGATATTATAGTCCACAAATGCACCCTCTTTTCCCTTACTCTTAAAGTGCAATGGGATGGCAATCCAACATTATCGGGGAGAGATCAGGAGCAGGACCAACGCACAAAGGGTGGCACATCACCAACTTCCAACCTCCGCGCACACTTTTTTCCCGACCGGACAAAGAAACTACCGAGGCATTTACAAGTATTAACGTAAGCATCAAAAGGGGTCTTTAGTCGTACAAAACTTTTATGAGATTGCAAACAAGTACCATTATTTTATTAATACCTACAATATCAAGGTCTTACCAAGGCCACAAGGCTTATCATGTTACCAAGTTACTGGGTTATGGAGATTAGATATGCAGTCGCTCCATATAAAAGACTGGTATTCCGCTGGATCTGGTTAGACTGGAAGCCGAGCCCACCAAAGTTGAGAAAACGCCTTTTCACCTTCAATACATCCAAAATCGCTCATCGCTACCGCTTCTACAACCGCTCCCATTTCCTCGCTTGACTTTCTTCCGCATGTCACGCCCGCCTACTGTTTGAGGAGATAATTTTCTTCTTAATTAACCCTCTGGTGAATGGCGTATTTAATTGGGCCATCGGTACGTGTGAGGAGCTGTTCTCGTACGTATGTATGGGGATTTTTAATTGGAAAAGCGACGGAAGGTTTAATTGTGAGCTATGGATGCAAGATGTCGGGCGAAATTCTGAGCTGTTACTGTTAAAATAATCTGCTGTACACATCTGTGTCACCAGTGTGTTTGACCAACCTCCAGTTTTATAAACATGACAAATTGTAAGGGAGCGTAAGCTGCTGTACTGCTTCTGTACACAATTTGTTGGTAATTCAGTCAAGTAATAACAGGAGATTAGGAGTTTGACAATTTATTACATTCATTATATTTTTTTTGAGGAATTGGGTGTTTGTCTTTTTATATAAAGCCAAATGGTGGGTAAAATATGAACCTATGTTTAAATGAATGTAAATAGACTTGAAATAGATAATGAAAATACTAAATCGGGTACTAACATAGTTAATTAGTTATACAGTTAGCGTAAAGATTCAAATTGTTCATTTAGAAAACTGTATTATAATAATAAAAAAAAAAGTTAAGTTCTTCATAAAACACAATTGATTCCTAATGTACGGTTAATTTTTTGACTATAAAATTTTCATCTAATTGTCATAATGGTACGGAATGATCATAAAATCTACCGGTAATGGTTTTAACCGGTCAAGTCCTGGCTGACTTACTGGTAAGTCACAACAATAGAAAAACAATTATGTCTCATTAGGTGGAACTTAGTAATTAAGAACCATCTGTAGTACTATTCCGTATTAATGTCTTTTGGAGAATCGAGATGAAGTAAGCTTATAGTACCGGGAAGCGCAGTGTGGGAAGGCCTCCCACGAGGTGGACCGAAAACTTGAGGGAGGTCACTGAAAACCGCCGGAGGCGGGCAGCGTAGGACCGATCATGGAAGCTATCTTTAGACCTCCCCTATGGTGGCTAGTGGACGTCCGTTCGGATGAAATGATGATGAAGATGAAGCTTAAAGTGAGTTGTCAATCTGCATGGGTGGGAAGACTGCTCACTGCGCTTAAATTCACCGAGGAAGATTTTCACAGAATAGACCACCTGAAAACTGCTACAGACGAAAATTTCACTCAGTACTAAGAAAAGATGTCAATTTCCTAAATTATTTGTCTTAGGGCAAAACGAATCACTTTTTCGTGTAAACCAAAATATGAGAGTTGTCTAATCCAGTTTTATCCGGACTCAACCGGATAACGGATAACCGGAAAGATGTTTTCTGTTTGTTTGCGAAAGAAAACTCCCTTTTGTTGTTGTTTGTGAAATAATAATTATTTTAGACAGTTCAGTGTCGTACAATGATTTATTTGATCGTGGAAGCTCTATAAATCATTATTGGATTAATATGGTGGATAAAATATCTGTAAAAGATTAGGTGACTGTAGATAAAAGATTTGAATCCTCGATATTTTAAAAGATCTTCGCTTAATTTCTTTTCTTACTGAAATTTTATTATAGATATTTAGTAGGTATAGCATCTACTTACGACTTCAATGAAAAAGTCTTGTCTTTGCGCTACAGTAGGACAATAATATGCCGATATTTTAAAATACCGTTCTGTGGTTTCTGCCTAACGTCATTGGAAAAAGGCGTCAGTATATTTATGTATGTGTTTAAAACTAGATAAGGTCGATGTTTCCTAGCCAACTACTCTGAGATGAAACACAGAAACAAGCTCAGAGATAAAAGTAAAGGTTACCTACAAGTTACTGAAGCGAAAAAGGGTACTTTAAATGGGCTTGTTGTGAAGACTAGATTTAATTTATTGTTACGACTAGTACTATGTATTTGTACCTAGTAATGTATTGTTATAAACGACTAGTAATGTATGGTTCGATCCATCAAGAATTTCTCAGTAGCAGCCTCGGAGTGAGGATTTGTGCCCGGTTGATGGCAATAGGCTCGCCCCCTATTACATGGGGCTTAAACATAACGTGCGAAATGTGGGTGTTCTAATGAGTACACCTCTGCCTAACCCGTCGGGGATTACAGGCGTGATGTTATGTTAAATATTTCATAACTTTACCATAACCTGATATAATCCAAAACAGACAAAAGTATAAATAGATATACAAAAGAAAATAAACCTTAAAAAGTCATAAAGATAAAATAGACCCAAATCTGTTACCCCAAAGGTCCTAACCCCCATTTAGGTTTAGCGTAGAGTAAATAAATATGTTTAGAAAAACGCCAGTAGATCAATGGAGCAAAGCATCCGGAAAGGATGGAGTTCCTCTCTCGATAAAAATAAAGCGTTAAATCTCTTCCGCTTGATTTTTGTGTAGGGTAGCCATGTTTCTTGTAATTTACATATTTTTGGTGTTTTTTCATCTGTCCTTACGTGACAAGGCCTTCAAGTCTTCTGATGCAGGGATTGAAGATTGTATAGTATTTTTATTTTGATTTTAATGAATGGTGTTTTTTGAATTTATTTATTTAGGTAACGAACGACGGTACATGTAATATATTTTAGAATAGTGCACTGTAGTATTGTATGGTTAATAATAGGTTAAATAATAAAACATGCGAATGGACTAGGTACAAAAGATAACATGAATGATGTACCTTTAGTCAGTAAAATTTTCTTTTCTTTTTATTATTTAGTAATTATAGAGCCTAGGTTCAATACCTTCGAAGAAAAAAATGTAACCCTGGCATAAATAATAAATTAAAAAAACAATGGTAGTATCGTCCTTGATTTTAAACATAACCAAACCGGAATTGCTCTCTGCTTTGGGATATTGACGTCATGTAGAAATTTAAGGCTAGCACCTACCCGTGAAATTGGTATCAGCTTTTTATCACCTCACATGAGTCGTAAAAGTCAACCACTTACGAGCTATAATTTTATACCCCTGCTCCATTATTACAGAAAAAGAGATAAACCAACGCAATTTTCCACAAGACTAGCAAAAAATAAATAACCTTTAATTCAATTACGTCACAAATTGAAAGTGTGGACACCCTATAAAGCCGACAATAGGAGACATAAATCGGATTAACGCTTTTGAAACTCTGGAGTCGGTCTGGTAAAAAAAGTACGCGACTTGACCCGTATACGAGCTCGATAAAATGTCTGCTCTCAATTCGACGATTATTAAATTTTAAGTGCATATTGCTTGATGCTTCTGTGTGACCTTGTGTCAAAGTCAAAGTCAAATCATTTATTCAATTAGGCCATTGCAAGGCACTTTTGAACGTCATATACAAAAGAAAAAGAAATTGAATCTAGTTCCTCCTTCCAAAAGGCAGTTTTGTGTTTTATATTCTAAAGGTTCGTTGATTATCTAGCTATGTTCTTTGGCTCATCAATTTCGATTCAGTATTACCTTAAAACATACGAAAATCAGCCTGTGTATTCTTTTAAAAAACTCGCTAGGTTTTAGGTGAGCTGTCATATCTCCTAATACTGTACTCATATTATTAATTCACTTTACATGAAGTCACAGATAAAGACTTTTACAGAATAGCACTGCTAGTAATTCGGTATGACCCCAATTATTTCGTAGATTCTCAAAACGCAAAAGTAGGGTAACGTCATAATAATAAATCTAACTCTTTAAACAAAAAGAACGACCAACATCTAAAGTACTGCGAATTTATTAAAGAAGAAAACAAAAACTTTGTTCTTTTCTAACACCATTTGTCCAGTTTTCCTAAAAAATATCTCAAGTCATCGCTTTAAATTAAAATTTCTTCAAGGTTTTGAGTTTTTGACCTTCCTAATTATCTTCGTGTTTATTCTTGGAACTTCAAAGGATTCCAATATACAAAGGACGTTTGGGTCTCTCGGATTTTCCAAAGGGTTCTGTCAGAAAGGGATTTATCATAGACATACGTCACGGTTGATGTGTTGTGCCGAATTTAACGTAATCCTGCGAAGGTGTCTTTGGGTACGGACTTGTGGGATGTTTGTTTTTACCATGGATTTAACTTGATGGGTGGGATTAACTTCTACCGACTGTTGTTGTACAAATTAACTTTTTTTCGGCTTTGTAATCTTCTTTTGTCCTTTGTACAGGTCTCGTAGTTTGATGAGCAATTCCAAGTCTTGTTGCTATATCTACTTTCTTATTTGCTTTGGTGTTGACAGGTGCTCAGACAGACAGAGAGGCGTTCAAGGGCAGGGAGAGGAAGTGTTAGAAGCTAAGCAGCGAGATTAGCAGACGCCATTGTTACTATTGCGGGTAAAACTTAGATGAGGTTGGTACAGGAGCATGGCATAAACAAAAAGAGGACTATAGGAGTTTTTGCGTATTCTTCTTCATACCATAATACCTTTTGGCAGGGCTGACTAGATTCAATTTTTTCCTTGTAACGGCATTGACGTTCAAAAGCACCTCTTAATGGCCTAATTGAAATAAATGAGATTTTAGCTGTAACTTAAACTGTTTTCGGCTTATCTGTTACCAATTTAAGTATATCTTTCTATAATGAAGAGCTTTTTTGTTTTATTTCTATCCAGACATACCAGTATTCTTTATTAGTTTTATTACCAGTTCTTCTTTGCAAGATACATTGACCTTCCAATTTTCCAAACTAAACAAAAACGAACACTTTATATCCCACATCAGCTTGGTGTGAGATTAACCTCACTGGCGGAGATTTGTCGAATTCAACTTGTGGTAACACTCGCTGTGTTTCTGTTTGTTTGTTACCTAACTGTGCTCGTGTCCATTGTTACGGGAGATTAACTTGTATGAGATGTTTGTGATTCCTTTATAGTAATGTTTTGGGGATGTTAACCTTTTTTTAATTAACCTGAATTTTTATCTCCTCAGTTGCTTATGATTTGTAACATTAAGTCAAGTTTAGGTGTTGGATAATTCATCATTATAGAAAAAACGTAATATTACTTATGTCACAGGTGAGTGGTCCCTAACTCGTTGTTAGTCAAATTAGCGAAATTTTGAAGTTTGTGTGCAAACCAAGCGGGCAATATCCGTGTCTGTGTGTATATATCATATACAAATATTGATTAACATTTATTTTAAAGAGTAAGTATGGAATTTATTGCCCATTCTTTTCCATATGAAACTACCTTTTTGAAGCGGCAACTAGATTCAATTCAAGAAAATAGTGTTTTTAATGGTCTAACCGAAATCAATAATTTGAATTTGATTTGAACTTCGCAAGCCTAACGACTTTTTGACATAGAATAATCTATGTCAAAAAGTCGTTAGATGAGAACGTTTGCTGTCACGGAAATTGCCCTTCATTTAAGTTTATCTATAAAGATTATCCGATAAGCATCTATCCGATAGAAATCAGTGTTGCCAAAAAAACAAAACAACTCTATATTCCTTACAGCCATTACCGGCAACCCAGAACCCTCTATTCCGCATGGCTGACATGCGGTCGCAATCACGACTAATATAATGTTTTTCAATAAAGGAATCCTTTCGCAAAGCGGAGGGGATGTGAGTCAGATGTCATGTTGTCACGTCATCATCCCCTCTTCCCTCCACCCCTTTAGTATAGGGTTGCAACAGACCTACAAGCTATACGTTATGAGGAATGGATGTTATGAGGCAGCCACGCCCCTGAGTTTGAGGAATGATTTATGAAATAACGAGGTCCAAAGGATTGATGCGTCTTTTTATTGTGATCTTGGGTTTTTCTTCTGACTTTGACAATGTGGTTGGTTATAACTAAGTAAGGAAAAGAGGAAGGTATTTTTTAGATAAGCTAGTTAGTCATTATTTTAAAATAAATTATATTATTACCAGCCTACTATCGTCCTAGTACAGGATAATGGCTTACCTACATAACATGATATTACGCCTGTTATCCCCGCAGGGTTAGGCAAAGGTGTACCCATTAGTACACCCACATTTCGCCAGTTATGTTTAGGTCTCATGTAATAGGGGATGAGCCTATTGCACTCAACCGCTACTGCTACTGAGAAATTCCTGGGAATTGAACCCCTGACCTCATGCTCAACAGTCGCGCTTTGCGACCACTAGACCAACGAGGCATATATTGGTACTTACTTGTTTTAACACCTGTAACACCATGCATGCCTGGCGGGCGCCTTACCCACTGGGGCAAAGGCTATTTATTATATAAACGGATGTAAAATGGCGAATAGTGGCTGTTTCTGTGATTTAGACAGAACTTTTGCATCGTAAAAGATTATACCGGAAAATATCGTATCGTATCAAAGAATGGATTTACCTGCAGCCTTATTTTCGCAGCTTAAAGTCGAAAGGCGTTGAAAGTTTATTCAAAAGTTTTAAGAAGTCACACAGACTCGTTGTCACCAAATAGTTTGTGTTTAACCTGAGGAATTACACGACAGATGTCGTTGTGAGCGGTGAAAAGTATCGGAAAAATATTCAGTATTGTTTTAATGTAAAGTAATGCTGTTTGGAACTGAATAAGTTTTGTGTGCTACTAGCTACTGCCCGCATCTTCGTCCGAGTAAATGTCTGTTATCGCGGACGCAGACGAAGTCGCATAATAAAAAGTAGCTTATGTCCTTTCTTGCGTTCTAAATTACCCCGTATCAAATTTCATCAAAATCGGTTCAGCGGTTTAGTCGAGAAAGCATAGCAGACAGAGTTACTTTCGCATTTATAACATTATTATGGATTTTACTGATCGGAAGGATTTGATGCTGCTTTTGAGGGCTCTGTACTGAAAAGGTGCGAACCGGGACCATATTTCTAAGACTCTGATGTCTGTCTTTCCGTCTAGGACCGTATCTTTTCAACCGTAAAAGGTAGACACTTGAAATAATCACAGAATGTGTAGTGTTGGCTATATAACACACGTTACAACAAATAATATTTATTTATAGTAAAATTAAGTTAAAGTTTAAACTCCAAACGAGATGTGTTTTTAATAAGTAGTAATCAATATTGTACGGTGGTACATTTTTCAGGTTTTTTATCCTAATTCGTATACCCAACCCGTATCCTAATACTTTAAAATGGTAAAAAACTGTGTTGGAACTTTATGGATTTTGGTTAAAAGCTAATAAATTCGTCCTTAATCTTTTCTATAAAATAGTAAAAGGAACACACTTCGTATCAATTAAAATAATAAAAAGTAAACATACTGTTAAATAACCGTATTCTGCTTGTCTCATCACACATCGTTTAAAAATAATCATTCCTTCCAATTCCGTTTCGTCGGTCAAAAAAAAAAAAAGGTGAATACACACCTGAGCATTTTCCCGACCATTTGGATATAACGTAACATTCTTACGAATGTTACAATACAAACGAAAACTCATATTAAAATAAATACCACGCTTTTTTTAAGTATTGTTTTTTGCTAATCACTCTATTGTTATTTTAAACTTATTGAAAACGATTTTCTACTTTTTAGTTCGGTTATCTACAGAAACGTGTTTTCTTTAGCTTTTTTAAACAGGTATTTATTTTAATTTATGTTTTTGTTTGTTTGTAACGTTCTTGCCAATGTTCGACGTAATGCTCACGGCGAGAGAGCATTTACCTGTAACATTACTTTTTATTTTGCATTTAGTCTATTTTAAAAGAGAAATGGCCCACCTTGATGTGGACCGATAACCTGTTGAAACTGCTGGATGCGGGCAGCGCAGGACGAATCTTTGCGGCTATCTGTATGAGAGGCCTACATCCAGCAGTGGACGTTCAGCTGATATTATGAAATGTCAATCTTCAGGTCGCGTGAATTTGATGAAATATTACACGAAATCGCTCGTTGATTTGTAAAATCAAGTTGTAAGAAATCGTTGAGCGTCGTGTTCAATGTTCGGTTTGTTAGAGTGTTACACATCTTGAAGTGCTGTTACAAGTAAATGCTCCAGTGTATACTCACCTTTAGACAATTTTTTATTATCCCACATAACGCTTCAGGACACCATTGACTGTCATGGAAGAGTTTCCCATCGATATGTACGACAATTATTGCGGAAAACAGCCGTCTGTCGCTTTATGGGACAATCCGGGATTATCCTGTCCATTTTTAATGTCGTACAATATAATAAATAACACATGGTTACTGGGTTTTAGAGGTCGTAAGAGGAATCTCTCTGGTATTCTGGGTCAAAGGTGAAGGTGGAGGGAAATGATCGGTTCATTGGACATAACGACCCCTTTTTTTCATATCGACAATACAACTACAAAATCTAAATAATATTATGAAGAGGTAAAGTATGTTTGCACGAGGTAATCACTAGAAATACTGGTCCAATTACAAAAATATTTCATTGCTAAAGCTACACTATTGCTTGGTGTCATGGGCTGTATTTGTATTACCTGACTTCCACGCGAGGGAAGTCACAGACAAAAGCTAATCCTAACTTCCTAATCCTAACTAATATTATAAACGCGAAAGTAAGTTTCCTTTGTTTGTTTATTACCTCTCCGCGCCTAAGCCACTGAATCGACCATCCTGAAATTTTGCATATACGTTGTCAGTTGTACCTTTTATCTCAAAGAAAAGTACTGTGTCCGAGAGAAATAACAATAACGTTCTTTTGATGATAGATGGCGCCACATGTCTTATCAATTGATCGTATTTTAAATTTAATTTGCGAGCGAAGCCGCGGTCTATAGCTAGTAATGTTATATAGAGGCTAATGTTTTTGTTAGTTTATGCCATGTAATCTCTTCAAGTATTGATAGAAGGTTACAGTATTGCCTATAGCATATATTTTAGCAGCCCTAGTTTTACCGACTTTAAGCGAACGAAGTGTTTACTAATTTTATACTATTTACAGATAATTATCATTCATCATCGATGTTAATAATCTGGAAACGTAATACCTTGGGATTCATTTGAAGCCACATCATTTGCAGCTATTTTGTTACCGACTGTAATTTGAATATTATGTTTTGGTGTTGAATACTAATATTATGATATAATATTTTAGGATAATATTAACTCCGGCCTCTTATTTATTTATTCATAATATTAATTAAGCTTACAGTTTGGACCAAAACGCGTATGTCGTGTCAGTTTTCGGTATACAATAAAAAAGATATCTATCATAATATCTCAGTGTTGAATGTGTATAAAAAAAAAATAGAATTTACCCTACTGCACAGCAAAGACAGTCTCTTCTTGTTCACGGAAGGCATGAACATTACTCCGTTTTATTCCCTTAAGGGGTGAATTTTAGAAAATTTTAAAGAATTTCAAGGGTTTTCTGTTCGTGATAATTTACCTCCCTGCCAAATTTCATCTCTATACGTCAAGCGGATTTCGATATTTCTTGATGAGTATAACCTTTTGCTTTTATATATTTTGATTGATATACTGAAAGTCTTATAGTAACACTTACTGGATAATACGTTGAGAAAAGCATAGTCCAGCTTCTCTGAAAATGATCAAAGGATCGTAAAAATAAGATACGACAGTCTGGTATTAAATTATTTATTTGATAGTATCTTCATGGAGTCGACCACAAATTGGAGTGTCTCAGTAATATGCCGCAAGTGACGTCATATTCCGAGTAGTATTAGTAATAGTATTTCTATCATCTATGGGAGTGATGTTGGTTTTACGGTTTTTAGAGTGGTGGGTGAATGTTTTGTGGGGAAAAGGGGAGTTTTGATCCCCATACCACATTTTTCTGTGGTCGTAAGTAGCAGGAACAATGCCAGCCCCAACCCGGGTTGTAGACTTTATCATAGTAATCAAATTACTTTTAATTGTAACGACTTTCAATTATTTTTTTATCTTAGATTTTGCACAATTATAATCGCCAGCCAACAGCTTTTTTTTAGATAAACTGTCATGAACACAAAAATCACTATCACTACTTATTATAAAACAAAGTCTTCTGCCGCGTCTGTTCTTCTATTCACGATAAACTCAAAAAGTTCTGAACGGATTTTCATGCGGTTTTCACCAATAGATAGAGTGATTCATCAGAAACGTTTATGTATAAAATTTATCAAGGTTTTGTGTAAATTGGTTGAAATATAACGATAATTGTTTGAAGTGTCAGAAAAAAGCCAAATCGTCGCCGGGAGCTGCTTTTATCGAAGATTGCATCCGTGCGAAGCCGAGGCGAGTCGCTAGTATGTGTATACAATAAGTAGATCCTACTATTGTAGTTTTTATAGAAATATACCAACAAAAGTAAATAAGATTGTGCAAATGTTATAATAGAAAATCCTACAACAATAAAGAAACAATTTCTTCCCAGATACTCCAAAAAAATATGTCATCAATGTCAGGGTACAAGCAAATACTCGTAGTAGAGATGTCAATCTCAGAGAGTAGCGAAGATGTCGCGATGACAATACGTACTTGAGAGATGAACGTCTGACTTGAATTGCACTTGTGTTGGCGACAACGCTTAGGCTCGTGTCGAACGATTTTTGAGAAGATGTAAAGATATGTAAGTAGTTCTAATGAGTACATGGTTTGTCAGTATACAATAATTAACCTAAACCTTAAAGCAAATGTAAAATATGTACAATTAAAAAAAAAGGCAGAAAGGAGAAACCTCATCCTGCATCAAAAAATTCGTCCGCGTCGCTGTCAATGGGGCAAGTGCCCAAAAGGCTGACAGCATTGCCACGTTGTATTGTCAGTTAAAAACAATACCATATTCTCTAAACCGATTTCGGTTATAGTGACCGATCTCAATGAACGCAGTACGCAGGAGATATTATAGAGCACTAGTGTGTGCGCAAACACAGATGCACTTCCTCTTCCCTCAATCTCATAATCTGATGGGACGGCAATCCGACACGATCGGGGAGAGATCAGGCGCAGGACCAACGGCTTTACATGCTTTCCTAGGTACGAAAGTGTCGCACCACTAACTTAGAAATTCCTAATGGAAACACCCATTAACATTTTTTGTCCAACCTTTGACTCTGGGATGACAAGGGATCTGCTAATCTCTGGTACTTCAGACGTCTATAGGCGGTGGTGTTATTGTCCCAATGCAGGGCAAAGGTTTCTTCTAATATAGGGCAGGCATATGCATATCAATGCACGCCTTAAGAGTTACCTATATTAATTATAAGTCTAGGTTTCTTCACGATGTTTACCTTCACTGATGTCAGTGATGTGATTAGAAAAAGATTTTACAAGACATAATTAGAAAATGTCATATTGGTACATGCCCGTGCCCGGTTGTGAACCCACTGCCTTGAGCATGAGAGGTGGCCGCCTTGAACATAGCGTCATCGCGATATAGTAGTCTCATAAAACCGACTAAAAGATTATATTACGTCGGCAAACTTTATTGGATTTCGAACCAATAAATAAAAAAGAATTGTTATCTCCTCCATAAATTTTGACACCCGCGTGACACAGAGAAAGCACAATTCCAATAAATATAGAAAAATTCTAAAAATCTACAATCGAAATCATTTTGACATCATACCTTTTGGGACCGAATCTATTCTATCTATACTTATTTATAATATTAAAGCTGAAGAGATTTTTGTTTGTTTGTTTAAACGCGCTTATGTCTGGAACTAGAAGTCGGATTGGAAAATATATTTTGTATATGATAGCCAGATTCATGAGGAATAGTAAAAGGTATATAACATCACGCTACGACTCACAGGAGCGGAGCTGTAAGCAAAAACGTGACGCGTCGCGGGTGAAAAAATCATTCGGACAACCCAAAAAAAAATACAGAACAATTCTAAAAATCCACAAGCGAAATAAATCCGCCATACCTTTCGGGACAGAATCACAAATAAAACCCCCACTATTTTTCACGGGCACATTTTAATATCCGCGGCGTACTACCTCAATGTCGCGACGTGAGTACATTGCAATCAGTCGGAAAGGATTGTGCCATAAATATTTGATAGCTATCCCGTTTGGATGCCGTATATGTCATATTGGCCGGATTTTGTACAGGTTTCGGAAAGGATATATTTGTATAGGGCGTTGTCTAGTATTGAAATTCGGCGAGCATGACGTTGTTGTATTTTCTGTGCCTTTTGTGCGTGTTTTTTAAATCTTTGTCTACTGTTTTATTTTACAGTTATCATATGCAATAATTACACCCTAATACAGTAACAAAATTTTTTCTACTTTCAAATAATTGAATTTGCTTTCTAATAATAATTGCATAGTTTTTTTTTACGTTAGGTCTTTCTTGACCTCCTTTGAAGATAAATTTGGGTAAATGCTCCTGAACTTTTTATTCGATCGTGTCACATTTATCAGTATCGATTCGTATATTATTGATAAGGTAAAAAATAAGCTATTGATCTGTTTTATTTAGCTGTAAGTCTTCCATAAATCTTAAATAATAAATAAATAAATAATTGCGTTGAAAAATGTGTGTCTAATGCCACGTTGCATGGCATTGCTTAGCCTATTACGAAGGTCTATAATTTCTTTAAAAAGAAGAACGGTATTTGGATCCCTTGAGGCGAGCTCCTCATTCTCATTTCATTTCATTCATCTTTACACAAAATATCTATTTATCAAAACATAAAATGATGTTGATAAATGTGATCAAGCCAAAATACCCAGCCTCTAATACCCAGAAGCATATTACTCTTCAAAAGAGGTCAAGATTCTTAAAAAAGAAAAATAATAAAATTAAAACAGTTATAAACCAAATTCCATTCTTTTAAAGTAGAAAACTGTGTTTCTTTAGTGAATTAAGGATATAAATCAAAAGTGGTTGCAGTTGGAGCCTGGACACGGAGTTAACTTAGGTACTATTTGCATTAATTTGTATTATTTTAAACTCATTTCAGCGGAATAAAGGCGAGCGCTGGAAAGTTATACAATTCTTTAACTGTTGTGTACGATCTAATTTTAATAATGGTTTAAGGTTTTTTCGTAGACTTGTAGGATTTGTGTCAGACTTCGTTTTCGTTGTCTTGCAAACAAAAAGGGGTAAAAAAAGCGAAAAGTAAAAAAAAAAAATTGATAGCTTATGAAAAGTATGTCAACTGATTGGTAGTATCTAATACACCCATATTTTTATTATTTTGTTCTGACATAACATCATCCATCACGCCTGTAATCCCCGATGGTTAGGCAGAGGTGTACCCCCACATTTCGCCAGTTACCTTTAAGTCCCATGTAATAGGGGGCGAGCCTATTGCCATCAACCGGAAACAAATCCAGACTCCGACGCTACTGAGGAATTTCTGATGGAAAAACCCAATAACACTGCTCGACCTGGAAATCGAACCCAATACCTCATGCTCAGCAGTCGCGCTTTGCGACCAATAGACCAACGAGGCAGTTAATATATTATATTTTGTCCTTACTTGGTATGATTTATATATTCCACACTTATAGCATGCACTATTTTATGTAAGAAAAACTCGTAGAATATAAAAAAAAGTTTACAGAATTAGGGCGTTTACCCACCACAACTGTCACCGTCACCGTCACTATGAACGAAACGACGGCGCCGAAGTAGCGAAACATTTACTGTAGCCGCGCGACCAGGTCCACCGCTCTTGAACGCCTTCATGTCGGACGCTGAAGTTTTGAGTAGTCCGGCGCTACCGCTAAAACTCTGCTCGAGGTTGTGACGGGCCGATATGCCGACAATACAAAACGAGCTTGATCTTGTCCACACACTGCCGGTCTGCCATCACACCGCGTCGTTCGCAGGTTTTCTTTTGTCATCATAAAGGTGATTTCACAACGACGAGGTCAGGAGCGAATTGGATTGGCGAGTATTAAAAATTTAAAAAGTAATAACTACTCTATTTATACAGCAATATAGTTCAGTGTTGTACGAACTTCTATTTCAATTCTCGTCTCGTCAATCTATGGTATGAAAGGTATGGATGTGCGAGCTAATATTGAAATATTTATCGTACAACATTGAACTATTTAAGTCTATTGCAAATTAACAAATACATTATTATTTTGCAAATGTACTCATGCCAGTGCTACTCGGCTCGAGAAAGCGCTGTATATCTTTGGTTTGATTTCAATTCTTACCCCGCATCGCCGTTTTGAAACCACCTTAATAGCGAGAGTAAACTGAATCACCAAGTTCTGTCGAAGTAGACATAAGATCGCTGTCACGTGTCCGTCACGTGACCCTCTCGTTCGGTTCGAATAATCTGATTTCTCGGTGACAACTGCGGTGGAGAAACACCCTTAAGCATCGATATTATTAAGGTTACTCAGTCTATTCTGGAAGTCTCTATTTTGAGACGAAAACGTTATATTTAGTCGTCTATAATAAATTCACAACGTGAGTTTCGTTATTGGTCACGTGAAATGCTGAAAACGTGATAGTATTAAGTTTTCGATGTGAATTTTCGTCCTTGAACAATATCGTATTACCACAAGTAAATTCATATTTCGTCCATTTATTATCGAAACTTGAATTTATAGTGGTTTTGGTTTCTGTTACTAGGCAGCTTATTTACTTACTTCCTTATTTTTCGGGGTGAAAAGGACATCGTAAAGAAAATTTCTATTATGGGTTTAGTACATACCTAATTCTAAGCCTGAACGTAGGTGAATGAGATATCTTTCATATCTTAAAAAGAGCACAACATTAGATTTACCGAGTAAGTATACCTACTTAATTAACAACACATTCCTCTATCTATCCTCAAGATTTCAACTATGCAAAGTCACAACATTCAAATATTCTTTCAATTATACCATTATACAGGTACTTTTGAATTGTCAAAGAGTCGGGGTCAGTCAGAAAGTTCTATGGAGAAAAACGAGCAAGAAATTCTACATACTAGATTTGGTGAATATAAAAAAAAAAAAGTTTCAAGCTTTGGCGGTTAACAGATGACCGTCCGTCGAGCGCCCGTTCTCAAACATGACGTGTAGATCAGCGCCGTTTAGCTTAACCATCTTGAACCGAATGATGCAACCCTCGCGCCACCATCAGCGAGACATTTCAGTGAGCATGACAAAGATCCCAACTGCTATACTAATTATGTTAATATGCTAATATGACATAGGTCCCAAGAGTCTTGTACCATACTAGTCCTTAACTAATCGACATTCACGGGTCACTCACCTTTGTCATAAGTCATTAGAAATGAGAGTACAAAATGTCAGACTTTCTAATTAACTCCAACCCTTCTGTAGGTTTCAGTAATCTTACATGAATATATTATGAAGCATGATAATGTACGTACTCGTGCTGATTTTCATAATAATTTATGTATATTTACAAGATGGCGCTTTTGATCTCTGACGTGTAAACGCTAGCTTTACTTTGTGTTACAAAACTAAGTAGTAGTAATTATTTTTGATGGCTTATGTAAATTTATTTGAGTAATGTTTTACTTTATTATACCTTTTCTAATTTAAATAAATCCTACCTTAAAACATTTTGCAAATAGGTATACATATAATTATGTAACGAATAAAATATTTATTTCATGAAAACTGGCAAGTGACACGAATCCTAGATAAGAAAACACAAGCGAATTACTTACTTAAATTATAAACTTAGGTAGAAAATCTTGGTTTATACATCCATGGTTTTATATTCTAAACAAAAAGCAATCCATTCTTGTCCCCTTTCTTAAAACCAGAAACTATAAACTCCAAGAGCTGCACAAATCGTTCCAATGACATTGCAACTCGACAGAAACTATCCCGTTCAGAAAACAACACCGTTGCACGGAACACAACAAATTCCCGTCACAGCGACCCATTCGCCTGCCACGCCATCAATCAACAAAATGTACGATCCAGCTCGTTTTCACGCCTAGCGCTCCTATTGCTAATCTACATACACTACATTCAGGTCAACGTGATAGATTATCCAAAGAAAACACCAAAGTCTACGAAAGAACAATTGCGTTCCTTCTTTGAATTTTTCTTTTTTTTTTGGGAATTCGCAACAAAAGGAAAGGAACAAAAACGAAGGGAGAGCGGGAAAAGTCAGCGTTTGTTTGAATGAGGGTAGTTACATTTTGATCGCGCGGTAATGTGACAATCAGATTATTTATTGCTTGTTTTTTGCTCGGATTCAGCGGAATTAGAACGTGATCTGAGTGTTTGATGCTTAATTATTATGTACTTAGTAAATACCGTTATTTGGTCGTGATTTTCGTTGGTTTTATGTTGTACGTTTTGTACTGTGTGGGATATTTCGTTCCGGGGTTGCGGGACATCTATACAGGATACCGTGGCCCCGGATCGTAAAGGGCAATAGAAGGAACAGGGTGGTTTTTTAATCAGTAAAAGTTTGACAGTCCCTTCCGCCCCGCCCAGAGCGAAAGGAATCATTTGATGACTAGTACCACCTACAAAAAAAAAATGGGATATTTCGTTTCAGTTCTGGTAGATACAGAATTTTAGTACAATATACACCAGGGATGCTAAGTACACAATTATAAAATCGATTCCTCTTTAGTCAACTTATTTCGTATTGGAATCACACAAGATCAATATCATATTTTTTTTAATTAATAATTACTTGTCATACTAAAATAATTTTTAATCAACTTATGATTTAATAAAAAATAACAATGAACTTTTAATTGGCCTCAATATTGTTACTCACCTTTGTAAGCTGTAAGATTTCCGAAAAAAAAAACTAAAATTAAATAAATAAAACGTGACATTAATCGTTTGTCAAATACTTTTCATGGAACTAGAATTACTTTTGGGTTTGCCATTATTCACAGAAGTGTCTACAGACCATTTTTATTTTCAAAACTGACAGATTAAAGAGAATAGAGGAAAACAAGATAGTTTAATAGGCAACACCGCAATAAATTCGCGCCAGGACAACGAGTGACATTTGCCTAGATTCATCACGTGAGAAGTCTCAGTGCCGGGGGCAGTGGACACTTACACACAGACAGATCGCTTGCGCAATCAACGCATATTGTATCTAGTCCGTAAGGAAAAGTTAACGTCAAATCATTTATTTTAATTAGGTAGGCCATTAAAAGGCACTAATGAAAGTGCCACGTTATCTGGTTACGATAGTACAGGCTCTGCCTAGTTTGGGATCAGGTGGCAATGTGTTGTTCTAAGATATTATATTATATTATATTATATTATATTATATTATATTATATTATATTATATTATATTATATTATATTATATTATATTATATTATATTATATTATATTATATTATATTATATTATATTATATTATATTATATTATATTATATTATATTATATTATATTATATTATATTATATTATATTATATTATATTATATTATATTATATTATATTATAAATAAAGAATTGAATCTAGTTAATAAGATCAAAAAAATTGGTGTCATAGTCGCAAGCGCGACTGCTGAACATGGGCTTCTGGGTTCGATTTCCAGGTCGGGCAAAGAGTTGTTGGAGTTTTCCATTAGGAATTTCTTAGTAACAGCTCGGTGTTCGTCATTTGATAATGTGATATGTAAATTTGAAAATAATAACTGCTGTTGTAGGTGGGTAAGTTTGGTCGTGTTGCAGTGCATTGTTTGTAGAAAACAGCTGATCATTTTTTGTTTCATTGGATGCGTAATTGTAATTGTTTATATACATGAGTAAAAGTACTACAAAGAGTAAAGAGGAAAGTAAAGGAGGAGTAAAGTAGGTACTCCCTGAAATATCGGTAGTGAATTAAAACTCATGTCCTAGATTCAATTCATAAATTGAATAACGTGTGTTTTAACCTTCAAAATTAATATCAATATTAATAGTAGCAAAAATACTGAAAGCGAAGACAATTATCACTAAAACAATAGATAGAATTATCAACCTCACTATCGCAAACTAAATCTCACTAAATCAAAATGTCTGCCCTAACTCTGAAACCGTAATCCGACCTACATCGACACTTCGCTGGTCAACTTCGTCGCCCGTGGGTCACACCCGTAACCTGCAGCTGACTTTGATTGATGCCCCGACCCTCCGCCAGGGGGCGCCAACAACGCACTCATGGGATATTGTGACCATACCCTGACTATGAATCTTGAACGAGTCACACTCTCATATGCATGACACACTAAGCTACATTTGTACATGTCTGTCGCTAATCGCACAGAATCGTGATTTGTGGGTTTAATAGAGTGACGTGTGACAAGGCTTTTATGGAGGAATCCTATGGGATATGAGTTTCAAGGGATGAATTTGTCATACTTTTTGATCTAAGATATAGTTGAGGCTATTTAAAACATAATCGTGACAGCCCAGGTTTTTAAGGATAGGACATCATCAAATGAATTTTTTCGCTGTAGGAGCGGAAAGGAATGCTCTTACTGACTTAAACCTAAACATGTTCCTCCTAATGCCTTTAACGTTCCAGGACTGCGTTGATTCTTTCGGACTTATCCCGTAACCCTGACAAGAGCCGTGATTAGGAAGTTGAAGAAATATCAATGTGATTTTCTGAATTCGTATGTATTTATCTTGGACATCACTGACATCGGTGAAGAAAAATACCTGATGATTTGATGATTTGATTGATGCTTTAATTGATCGTGAAATCGCAAAAATGCTTTGAGCAAGGGTGGTGATTAATATTATACTCGTGCCTTGTATGTTCTGCAGCGGGACAGTGACAGTCTGGAAATATTTTCAACTAGCTTGTGACCGCAACTTCGTCCGCGCTTTCTAATGGTGAAAGAATTTTTAAAATCGGTCCAGTAGTTTTTTAGTTTATCCATTATAAACAAACAAACAAACAAACAAAAATATATTTTTTTCCTCTTTTATATATTAGTGTAGATAATTTAAAATAAAAGAATAGGTAGGATCCTCTTGACCTTCACTGAATTTAGAAACGGAGTGGTCTAAAATAAAAGAATATTCATTGTTTTAAAAGATTTCAATAAGATAATTGAATTGGATTGTATGATTGATTTTCCAATACAGCAAAAGTCATTGAAGTACTTTAAAAGGACGAAATTTAGTATTTAACAGTTCAATTACAATAAAAAACAATTATAACGGCCTTGGCAATTAGAAAAGCGAAAATATTTTTTCTTAGTTAATTTGTTTAACCATTTTATAACTCTGTTTTCTCATTAAAAGCATAAAAGCGATGGAGACTATAAATCTCGCCTAATCGCTTAGCCTACTAAAAAGGGGTAATAACGGAAGTCTAGAAAAAAAAAAACACTAAAATGTCCACAATTTCTCAGAATTTAGTCAGATTTTATTTAAGATTGGGTAAAATAATTGAGGTGTAATGTTTTATTTTATCTAAATTCTCATCTTTAAGGAATTTTATGTTCGAAATCTAAATATTACTTTAAAGACGGCGCAATTTGTATCGTTCTTGAGACTTTTCTGAGAAACTGACTTGGTTACTAACAAATAGGTGTCTAATTTAAGAGTTCAGTATAGTTTTCATATCAGTAATGAATGCTTAAAGACGTACATGAAAACGTAGTAAAGAATTTCATATCAACAATTTTTATGATTTTTTTAATAGACATTTTTCATTTGCCTTTATTACTTTTCTTCCTAAGAACTCAAAAACGTTTTTTACTTCTATATTACTTACTAGCTTCTGTCCGGGACTTCGTCTATGTCCTTTGTTTACGGTTCAAATTTACATTCTCCTAAAATATACACGGTGAATTAAATCATAATACGTTGTGTTATGGCATTTTCTTCAGGCGAGCGGAATGAATGATCTAATATTTTCATCACAACTTTTTTACTTCAGGTTTTTTATTTTTTTTTACTTTACCATCATGTTTCAACATTTAAATGCTAAATACTTATCGTTTTTCAAAGCGGATCAAATTAACTTTTTAAAAAGATCCCTCCTACCACACGCACAGCTGTTTAGTCAACTTTAAAATATGTAAAGCACATTTTTTATGTTTACGGTTCATCAAGTACGATGTAAACCGCGGTCATACGGAGTCGTAATGTACAATTCCGTCTCCTGATTGATGGACTATGGCTACAGATATTATCGATAGGGTATTCAATTAAATTAAAGCTTTTTTAGACTTGAATTTTAAAACTGAACGTTGCCTTATGTTTATTTATTGTAGAAATATCAAATTGATGTTTAATCTTAACTAAATAAAGTATTTTTCATCACAGAACCAAGTTTTGAATCTAATACGTTCTTTGTTCTTCAATTCTTTAAGTTTGTCGCTTGCTTTTGTAAACAAGATGTTTTATGTAATGTGCGTCACCTTCGTGGGAATAAAAATTATAAGAATAAATAGTTTTTTGAAAGAATTAATGAATTTAATGAATACGAATAAATAGTTTTTTTTCTTTTTTTGTATAATTTTAAGAAGATCTTTTGTATAACTATGATAGCCAGATTCATGAGGAATAGTATAGCCTTCGTAACATCACGCTGCATCCCATAGGAGTGAAGCTGTAATCAAAGAAATAACTTAATATGGATGAAATTATTGTTATTCGGGCGAAACGAGTATTTCCAATTTAAAAATCGATCACCGTGTGCTCGTGCAACAACTGTGGCGTAAAAAACCATTGTTATTGTTGTTTTCCGAACAAATTCTTTCACTAGAAGCTCTTCTCTCAACACGATTTCCTTTTAAAAATAAAACAAAGCACATTTTCCAAGTGAACAGTAGGTACCACAATTCTGCGACCACAAAGCCTTGGTGCAAACTAATTCTAGGTTTCTTACTAACTTGTTGTAATTAACGGCACAAAGAAGAACTTTGTACTTACGTCTGGCCGTTGTGGTTGAATTTATATGTAAAATAGTGGTTAGTAGGCGTTTGTACACTTTATTACGTAACTGTGAGGAAACCTGGACTTGTACCAGTCTATTGCTGTTCCACTCAAACCATGTCAGAGGCCCATGAGGCGTTTAGAAACTCGGACACTAGGGTGTGTGGGGTCGTAAGACCTTTGCCCACACGATAAAGAGAAAGAATTACTAGCAATAAAGGTCCAAGATCCTAGAGTCGTGGAGGTATACGTACTGGTCACCTTCAATGATCATCATCATTTCAGCCGCTGCTAGACATAGGCCTCCCCTAAAGATAGCCACAATGATCGGTCATGCGCTGCCCGTTTCCAGCGGGTTCCCATGACCTTTATAAGGTCGTCGATCCACCTTATGGGGGGCCTTCCCTTACTGCGCCTTTCTTTACCTTCATTGTTGGGTCCTTATCCAGGTATCGCGTAAAACCTAGATTATAATTTTGCGAAGTATTTGCCAATAACGAATATTTGTTTTTAACAAAAATAATAATAAAGCCTCTTCTCATAAAGAGAAGGCACGACAATTGTTCAATAAGCTTCAAGCTTGCTGAATACGTATAATATCTACAAATATTATAAAGCTGAAGAGTTTTGTCAGTTTGTTTTCCGCTTATCTCTGGAAACACCAGTCAGATTGGATAAATATGTGTATAAAACATCACGCTAAGACCAATAGAACGGAGCTTACTGCTCCGCTCCAATAGTCATAGCGTGATGAATGAAACCGCGGGATATGGCTAGTCTTTTTAAATACGTATTAAAAGCCTTATTATGCCTGTGTTGTTTGAAAATGTTTACCTAGATACTGGGTACTGTTTGTTCCAAATGGGCTTACAATTTGTGGCATTATGATGTGTAAGAGGCTTTAAGTTGTAATTTTGACTGTTTTGATTTCCATGGTACTGTATAATTGAAATTCGGTCAGGTTGTGCCCGAATTTGTTTATTAAGTACATTACTGGTTTGCTGTGTAAACACATTATTGGATTTGCTGGATCCGTCAAGGTAGATAGCTCGGAAAATATAATACCTATACTTTCTTACGCTTTTTGCAAAACAAGCGCAAGACATGTGGTGAGATATAAATTTATTAAATTATCATCACTTAAAACATTAATTCTTAAAATCACTGAAAATTATATTCGCTGGCATTTTCTTATATTTTTCAAAATAGAAAATCTATCAAATACCTTCAGGTGTGAAAATGAATATGGGATCATATAAGGAGTTTATACCCTTTCGAATTAAAACATAATTTTGAAAATCGGTCGGCAATTGGCGGAGAATTCGGTCAACTTAAAAAAAAATACATATAGTCGAAAACAGAATCTCCTCCTTTTTTTACGTCTGTTAAAAATAACATTTAAGGTACACAAAAAGTTCATCTTCACATCATTGAGATCTTATTTTTATTCTTGACCATACCTGGGAACCTTTTGGTAACGAAAACTTTTAAAGGTTCCAAATTGCAGTTCTTTTTACACCATCCATTGAGAGATCACTGGATTAGGGTGGCCACCTCGCACTGATTTTCACTTATCCCCGCGACAAAGTAAAAAAAAACTCCTATTTAAATCACATCCCAAAGACTGTAAAACTTTGTACTATCGCAACAATGTCCCATAAGTCGCATCTACCCTTGTCACCGTCCAGTAAATATTTAAGGGCGGCGATTCGATGTAAATCTTACTTATACCCTCGTCCAGCCTGATTACTTGCTAACTGTCGTGTTTTGATATACGCTCCTGTTTTATGTGTAAGTAATAGTTTTCTAGGGTTTATTTTGATGTTTACAGCAACATGAAGGGTCTGTCTGGGGTTTGAAGATATATTTTGTAGGAAAAAGGGAAAGAAAGACATTTTTTTTACATAAAATCACGTTGCGTTTTGTAGTTTTGTCTCAGTTTGTTTAAATGCTGGCCTCTGACTTTAAATTTAGACATCGACAGCCGTTCTGGCGTGATTAAGCAACAAACTGATCGAACTTTGGCGTTTATAATAGACTAGCACTCTTCCCGCGACTTCGTTCGCGTGATTTTCCTCACAAATCCCTAACTTTTTTTCAAAATACATACGGTTTATGTCACCCGAGGATAGCGTAGCTTCCTAACAGTGAAAGAATTTTTCAAATCGGTTAAGTAGTTTTTGAGTTTATACATTACAAACATACACACACAAAAACACCAATCATTCTTCTTTATAATATTATATTATTAGTGTAGAAGTGTAGATTGCTAACAATATAGGTTAATAACGTTTTGTATGAAATCGCGGAAAGTCCCAGCTTCGTCTCACCAGAAAGCAAAACCAGTGGACCAACTAGTCAACATGCCAGCTTACCCGCAAATCCTCACAAAACCCGTGCCAACGTTATATCATTTACTTAAGCTTGGTGGTGCCATAAAAACTTGGTTTTCATAAACATGATCCGCTCCTGCAAAATTGTTTCAGCATAATTCATGACTAACTGATATATTTGCTTGAGTCGCGAAAAATGTAATGCTATAACCTTGTATGTGAAGGAAGTATTAAAAGTTTGTGTATTTATATGTTCTGCGTATTGTGTACTTGATTTATGTTGATTATTATTTCGTTTACCATAGATGTTATGGTAACGCCTGTAATCCTCGAAGGATTAGGCAGAGGTGTACCCATTAATACACCCATATTTCGCCAGTTTCGTTTAAGTCCCATGTAATAGAGGGCGAGCCTATTGCCATCAACCGGGCACAAATCCAGACTCTTAGGCTGCTACTGAGAAATTCCTGATGGAAAAATCAATTGCCCGACCTGGGAATTGAACCCAAGATCTCATGCTCAGCAGTCGCGCTTTGCGACCACTAGACCAACGAGGCAGTATTATTTCGTTTACCTTTGCTGTTTTTGGAATTCTTAGGTCTTACGACCCCACACACCCTAGTGTCAGAGTTTCTAAACCGCCTTAAAGGCCTCTGACATGGTTTCAGTGGGACAGTAATAGGTTAGTATAAGTCCAGGGCAGGGGTCAATGGGCAGGGGCCAGTTCAGGGGGGTTTATGGCTATGATCGCTATAACAACACAAGTTCATAATAAAAAAAAAAAAGTTATGATAGTACTAGATATATAGTGTTTGCATGTAATGTTAATAATATTAATTTGTAATTTTAATTATTAACAAATGTAAATTCCAATGATCTCTAATAAAAGTCGTTATTTTTTTATCGACTTCAAAAAAAGAATATATAATTTATGTTTCTGTGAAACTGAATTTCAACTCACACTGACAACAGTATGGGTTTGAAACGTATAGGCCAAACCCGAAATAAACATGTGAATTTTCCCGTCAAACGTTAATAATAGCTGTCCTCGTTCATAATGGACAAGATAAACCACAATCCTGTTTTGTTAGCAACAGAGTTTTTGAGGCAAAAACGAAACCAAAGGCTGTTTTTCTCACAAAATAATTTGTTTACCGAGACAAGCCTAATATCTATTCTAAATAAGAAAATCTAGGTCGGCCTCAAGTATCAAAATATCTCGTGGGAACCGAATCAGAAATCCGATTATTCAAGCTTGCTCGATTCCAAATATTACTCTTTAAATATAGGATGTTTCTAAAACATCTGAAATTTAGAACAATGATAAATTAGGGTTTATAAACGCTTTAAAAGATTATTTTACTGAAAACAGATTTCAGGTTGTCATGCAAACAAAACTTCTTAAAATTTATCGTAGACGTAAAGACTATAAGATCGTAGCATAATGCTACGCCGTAGCACGATGCGTAGCTACGCCTACGAGATGCCTTCAAGTTAGTAAACATGAATTTAAAAAGAGTACTTTTGGAGTTTTTTGTCCATTCTTTCCCATACAAATCTACCCTTTGGAAGGGACAACTAGATTCAATTTCTTTTTTCTTTTTGCATATGACGTTCAAAAGTGTCTTATTGAAATAAATGATTTGACTTTGATTTTATTCTTCTTAAAATAGGCCAAAAATGAAACATACATCCTGTATGTACAGATAAATGATATAAAAATATCCGCCACTTGTTGGACCATCATCTTAGGCACTAACTCGATCAAGGTAGGAGATTGAAGTCTGATTCGATTGACGCGCAGCCACAATAAGAACGGTTCGATTCACGTTTTTCACTCGCCTTTGCGCTGTAAAGAAATGTTTTATCTATTGGATTTTATGGTTGACTTCACATAGAACTTTTTTTCAGATTATATTGTAGACGTTAGAGTTTAACCTTAGAGTTTTGTTTTCTTTGAAATCGGTTATGAAAGAACACCAAAAAACATATATAGCCTATGTTTATGTATGATAATGTAACTTTCCATAGATAAAAGAATTTTGAAAATCGGTGAAGTAGGTTTTTAGATTAACAATTCCAAACAAATATTTTCTCTTTATTAATAAGAATATCACACCTAAAATCACCGAAAGTTTAGGCAGAGGTACCCATTAGTACACTCACATTTCGCCAGTTATATTTTGAAGTCCCATGTAATAGGGGTGAGCCTATCACCATCAACCGGGCACAAATCCAGACTCCGAGGCTGCTCCTGAGAAATTCCTGATGGGAAAACTCAATAATGCTTTGCCCGACCTGGGAATTGAACCCAAGACCTCATGCACAGCAGTCGCGCTTGCGGCCACTAGACCAACGAGGCAGTCAAATGAGGAGAGGAGAGAGGAGTAGGAGATAAACCGGATTGACATCAACCGGGCACAAATCCAGACTCCGAGGCCGTTATTGAGAAATTCCTAATGGAAATACTCAATAGCTCTTTGTCCGGCCTGGTAATCGAACCCAAAACCTCATGTTAAGCAGTCGCGCTTTGTGACCACAAGACTAACGAGACAGTCAGTCTTAATAAAAAGAACAAAATAAAGTTAGAAATATGGTCTTCTGGAATGTAAAACATAACATCCTGTTATGACACCACTCCCTTCTTCACTTAGCACATCAATCATCGTCATCTGCCTGGCCCTTTCCCAACTATGTTGGGGTCGGCTTCCAGTCTAACCGGATGCAACTGAATACCAGTATTTTACATGGAGCGACTGCCTACCTGACCTCCACAATCCACAACCTAGTAACTAGATAATACGGTACCCCTAGGTAAGACTGTTTGCCAGACTTTCGGAATTCTGACGACCCGTAACGACTAAGTACATCTATACAGATTAAAAAACACACAGCATCTCACCAGAAGAAATTAAATTTCGCAATGGCGTCCTAAGTGCCTTTTTAAGCTTCGTAATTAAGAATTTCTCTTAGTTACCTAGCCTCTGATTTACGACTTAAATTATGGAGAATAAAAAAACAACTCGAAAAAAAGGGAGACGACCAAATTATTTCGCTGTTCAGTTAATTTAAAAAGGGCCTCTTATCACTTAGCCTTTGAAAAATAATTTGAGTTCACACTAACTTTTTGTAGGCCCGAGGCGTAGTGGATGGCGACTTTAATTTAGATAGATAGGAAGTGTATTCTTAAAGGAAAACGAATAGATCAGTCGTTTGTGTAGTTAAGCCCAGTTTTTTGTTTTTAAAACGAAGTTCCTTAATGCGTCTTGTGGCAGGAGTTAACTGGCTGAAATCATCACGTAGGGAAAAGTTATGCTCTAGACGATTCTCTTTTTTCTATATCATCTTGCTCGTAAACATCAGATACATAGATATTTTATAAACCAATTTCGGTTATCTTAGGGTTAACGTAAACAAAGGAGCATTATGTAAAACAAATAACGTTGGAAATAGTATAATAAATAAATTCCGAGCAGCATTTATTATCCTGTAGATATTGGGTAATTTTCAACTTAATTCTATAGTTTTTAAGTTCATAATCTATTAATGAATAGAAACTGCTTCAGTACATTAAAAATCTTTTTTGAATATAACGGTCATTGAATTAGAGTATGAAGACTGACTGACTCCATATGACTGACTGTCAATCGCTAGATATCGTAGCGGTAGCACACATTTCCACTCAATCATAAGGTGTCAACTTGACGTGACTCGACGTTGTCTCCGCATCGTTACGTCATCCCACGTCATGTTGTACAATCCATAAAATAGATCAGTATACAGGCAGAAAATTATGAACGCTAAAAATAAAGTAACATAAGCATTTTTTTTTCTGGACCATACTTATTTTTTTTTTGTACGTTTTTATTTTATGAAGACAGGTTTACGGCATTTTTTTTATGTGGTAAAAAATCATCAACTTAGTCCTTCCGACCTGGGTGGGTCGGAAAGGACTGTCAGACTTTTACTGACTAAAAAACCACCCTGTTCCTTCTGTTGCCCTTTACGTTCCGGGGCCACGGTAACCTGTTAAGACGTCCCATTGCATTAAATAAGCACATTGTTTTGAATGCATTACCAAAAACAGCATGAATACAATTCATGCTGTTTTTGCATTACTATGTAGTCGAGCATACTATACGTTAGAAGATTATATGACAGATAAAAATGCTTGGCTTAATGCTAGTCCTGCTCCACTCGGGCTCACTAATTAGTTTTTTTTTTTTTTTTTTAGATAATGATGTTTCTTACCCCCTTTTTATTGACCTGAATAACTTGTTTCGTTATCAATACTATTACTTTTTCTTTTTTTACATACCACAGTTCATCTAACGATGAAGTACACTGAAGTGTTACATAGTGTTGTATAATTTAATATCATTTATTTCAATTCTGTAAATGTGAGTACCTTGGAGCTTTTTGTTTATTAAGTTACTATGTGCTTTGGCTTAATGAGCATGGCAGTTGAGAGCTTGTCATGCTCACTTAAATGTCTCGCTGATGGTGGCGCGTGTGTTGGATCATTTGGCTCCCTCCATAATGGTTGAGCTAGGTGGTGCTGATCCATGCGTCATGCTCGTGAACGGGTGCTGTCAGTTGGGATTGGTCATCTCTTAACTGCTATAGCTTACATCTTTAATTTATATTTAACTTCAGTTTTATATTCACCTTCATTGTGTTCACATGTAGAATCAACAAGAATAATGTAACCAGGATTTTGTAAAAACCTAATTTAAAAGAGTGCCGTGGAGTTTCTTGCTCGTTCTTCTCCATAGAGGCCTACCTCCGTTTTGGAACGAGCAACTAGCTTCAATTTTCGGACTAACTGACAGACTCCTTGACAATTCAAAAGTGCCTGTAATCGGTCTAATTGAAATAAATGTTTTTGACTTTGACTTTGACTTTGATTCCCGCCTTGCGTCATACGCTTAACAAATAAAAAGAAAAATCTTTGGTAAAGTTGTTTTATGTGTGTTTAAGTATCGGTCACTAATTACCATTCATCCTATATACACGAGTAAATAAACATGTAGGTACATAAGGATACCTATGTACCTACATAAGTTCCACGCGACCAAACTCATGGACTCGCTGAAGTGTCACAAATGTAATTAGCCAAAGCAAATGTTTGCACAAATGTTGGGCGTTTAATACCGGCATAGTTAGGATTAATACATTTATTTTGTTAGTTAGCTACATTAATTACCTATTGAATGAAGCCCCACGAGTTGTTATAATGATTTACCGAATGAATTCAGCTGGAAAATTACAGTTTCATGCATTTCTACTGAACAAGCATCGATGTTTCATGGAATGTTTAATTACAATTTCTTGGTAATTTGAGCATGCCTCATTACTTATGCATAACCAGTTTCTCCCTACGTTTTTTCACTTTACCTTTTTGGTTACTGCTCCGCTCCCTTGGGTCGCAGCGTGATGTTATAAAGCCTATACTATTCCTTATGAATCTGGCTTTCACACTCAAAAATAACTTTTGAAATCCGACTAGTAGTTTCAGAGATCAGCACGTTTAAAAAACAAAGCTCTAGCAGTATTACATTTTAGTACCTATATGTGTGTATAATTAACGTCGAACGAATTCCACAGAAAATATTTAATCGAACTAAAATTGTAATTAAAATAAACGTGCAGCCATTTAAATTAAAAACAAAAACCAAATAAATGGACATAATTCTCCAAATGAACCACCTACCGACCGAGCTACGATTGATTGTACACCAAAAATAAAATCACTTTGAACTAACACCAAAGACTAAAAATTAAAATGCTTAGAGGTGATGTTGCTTATTAAATTATTAGATCGGAAAAAAATAAATAATTGAAGCGTCCGTCTGTTATATCAAAATAAAAACCTTTAAAAAATAAAATGTTTATGCGGTAACTCCACGAAAAATAGTTTTTAAAAATGTTTTGTCTGCCTGTCTGCCTTTCTTTATTTCCTGCTAATATCCGAAACGGCTGAACCGATTTTGACGGGACTAATGAGTAGCTTAGATAACTTCTTTAATTTTAAGATAACTTCTTTGAAAAAAAATTAGGAATCCGCGCTAAAACAAATAAAACCTAGACAAATCGACACATTAATTTTAATTACAAAAATCGGACTCTAGCCGCTATGATTATTCTTGTATTGTCTTTTTTCCTTATAAATTGTTACTAAAAACGTATTTTTCAAGAAACCCACACAGTTCCATAACAAAAATCACAATACAGCTCAAATGCTCAACACAAAGAAAATCAAACATAAAGCATCTCATCAAAAATCAAGACATTCTCTCAGCGTTTGTTTTTTAATCCGCGAATTTAGTACATTTATTTAGTATCCCAAGAGAAATAGTCTTGGAGAAAACTGGCGAATCCCTTCAGCAATTTACAAGATTAGCTATATTATGTACGCGAAGACAGACTGAGGCCAAATAGCTGGGTTTTTTGTTGTATAAATCAAATAGATTGCTACGTTGAATCTAAAATAAACTGAGATTTTGTTTTGGTCGAGTGCTTTGTGTTTCAGCAAATGTCAATGTTTCTGAGTAATATTGAGTAGTCTTAAAAGAGTGACCTAAAATATAGGCTGAGGCTAGCTCAGGCGCAGTTGTTTATTTTGTATTTTGAGCTTATTATTTAAACATATTTCTGTAACAAATAAATATGATTAAATATGTGTATTTGCCAGTTTAATTATTTTTTTAAATAACATTTTTTTTTAATAATCGACAAACTGAATTAAAAACGTTAAGAATCAGTCTCAATCTCAACTCGGCAACAATTAATGTCAAAAAATATAGGCAAATTAGAGGCATTAATTTGATTAAAAGGACGATGGAAGTAGCTGACATAGTTATATTATTTCTTTTAACTTCCATTTTAAATTAGCATAAAAGATTCTCGTAATTTCTTAAAAATCTTGAATGAAAACGTAATTCATAACATGAAAAATTAAACAATAATTCTCAAGGTAAAACTTCAAAGTGGTTGGACTGGTCGTTGAATTTTAAAACGTACAACTACTGGTAGTTTCATAGGTACTTAGTATTCGCGCCGTGGAACGACCCAAGCTGCTTGACCAACTTTGTCAATTTTTATACTTCGCACGTGGACGGAATAGTCCTAGACTAGTGGATATTATAAAATTGTAAAAGTCCCCGTACTTTGCAGACGTTTTAAAAGTGGTTATAGTTGACTCTCGTGGGATTGCTGTATTTTACATTTCTAAGCATGTCATAATGCAATCAGCTTTATAAATCGTTACTTTCGCATTTCGCACGCGACCAGTCTGCGCGCAGATTTTAGAATTGAGCCAAAGTACTAAATTATCCCACGGGGACACAGACACGAGATACAAATTATCCTATGTGTTAAACTAGATTAGTATCTATTTGTGTGGTAAAGAGCTAATTTCGCTTAGCTGTTTAATTTTGGAAGAGTAACAAACATCCATTCATTAATTTTAATGCAGTGGTAGGATAATGATTGTAGTTCAGCGCCTTACAAAGGTCTCAAGAATGTCCAAATTACAGCAGCAATCCCTACATAAATACAATAAACAATAAGAAGCAGCTAGCAGTAGAATATTTCTGTTAATGACATAACATCACACTTGAATCACCGAAGGCATTTTTAAAAACTGCTCCGTTCCCGAGGGTTGTAGAGTGATTTTAGCCTATTATTTCCTATGAATCTGGCTATCATAAAATCATTCCAATCGGACTGGCAGTTCTAAACATTAGTTCGGCGTTCAAACAAATAAAAAAAAATCATTTAAATGTATTAATTTAGATTTAGATCGATATAATAATTTGTAAGTTCAATACACTGACCCATCTGCAAAAACATGATTTATTTATTCATTGTCCGCCCGGTCCAGCCGATTTATGGGCGAGTTTCGATTTAATTAAATTCAATTAGTAGATACAAATCAAACAGCCCACTTCGTGTGCATATCATTCAATGATACGATTAAACGTTATTTTAAATTGTTCATTTCCGTTTTGCGTTATTTTATTTGAAAGAGGGCTTAGTCTCAGTTAATTTTTGATTGGATGACAGGAAATGTTAATTTATGGAATAGTTTATTATTTGTTGAAAAAATAATTAACTTTGAATAGGTACTGGTATTTTAAATGGCTTCTCTGTGCGGAATATTCTCAAACGATGGTGTCGACTGGGCACAGCGTGACGCAGGCAAAGAGGCGCTTGCGCTGGCCACCTCTTATTAATGGGCGGCAACGCAGCGCGAAACGACACACACACGACAATCTTTAAAGAGAGTTGTACAAGTCGTCATATTATTGTTACTGAACCGCAATAAACCATAAAACCAGTGCTTATTAAACCCCTTAATTAAATCATACAGTCCTCATAATATTCTCAATATCTCCCTTATCGTTATTTAAAATACTAGGTAGCTAAGTAACTGGGGTGTAGGCAAAAGTGCCTTTATTCACTTGGAGATAAGGATGGTATTGACTGTGTTCGAATGACGGGAGCACAGCCGTGCCTCCTCAGACGCCTACATATTCTGTAAAATTTTAAAGTGTCTAAGTTCAAAATAACATTATGATAACAAAATATTTATCAGCAACAATAAAAAAAAAACAAATATTTCGCAATCGCACAGATTTTAAAGACATTTCTAAATTTTTCGTTTACATTAAACCTGCAATTTTATCTTCTTAAACTTTCCCATCCTCAGATTACTTCGCATCATTTTCATGACAATTGGAGCCAATCAGAGCTCTCGCGCCGACCAGTAAACATGTAAATTTTCGACCCTAATCCGGGTCGTCTGGAGGTCGGCTGTCAAATGATAACACATGTCTGGAACACTCGGCTTCATCGTAAGACAAGTTTATAATATAAGGAGAGAACGTCGAACTTTTAAGGCGTATTGAGTCAAGTTTTGCAGTATGAAACGGCCTTTCCAGCAGTGTTGACTTCCCTAATGAACTTTTATTAAGGAAGTCGGCTGGTAGATACTGCTACCAAGTAGCGCTGCGGTTATTCTAAATTAGACAAGGTTAACATGCATCGATATTCGATCCTCTCGTCTGTTAATGGGCAGCTATAATAATTATTGGAGAACTAGCTTAACACACAGGATAATTTAAGATCTTGACAGATCTTGAAGTCTACGCAGACAAAATCGCAACCATAAGCTAGTCTACAACTTTTTCTTGATGAAGTGACCAACAAACAGAGTTATGCATTTATAATACTTATTATTGGGGATATTGCTACTCGATAGAACGAGCCAAAGTATTAAACAGCGCACTCCGACCAATTCCTTACGTAATTTGGTAACTCCCTAACAGCGATTGTTCTCGGATCTTTGACTTTTGACATTGAAATATGACCTGTCTAGTTATAGATTCAAATTCCCAGAAGGCGTGTCCTAACTTCAATGTATAATATATTATTCAAGCTAAATTTAGTTGTGGCCTAGAACTTTGATTTTGTAAAAAAGTGTTTAAATTAAATGCTTTTGATTTAACTATTTTAAAAAAAGGTATTTCTTGTAGATAAATAATGCTATTTTTTAAGAAAAAGCTATGTTTTCTAGCTAGTTTATCCTTTAATTTAGGCCTCCAGGCCATCAGATTTGAAAAAATACGATGATCATTTCATAATTTGAAGTTGCTGGACCGTAATTTAATAGTTTTGAAAACTGTCTTCATTTAAATTAAGTTTCAATCGAAGACTTTCGTCGATTTCGAAGAAAACTTAAACTATTCTATACTTGACGACCCTGCTTACTTATTTCTTTTGTTGATCATACAATCATGTAAAACTTTATTCCTAACTATCATTGCAAGTTATTTTAGCCAAGTTATTTTATCGAAAATCCACTGCATTATTTATGACACTCATAAAAAGCTGAAGGCAAAACCGAAACAACATTTTTATCTCGTCACAGATCAGCATAAATTCAAACTACAACAACAAATAATAAGTAAACACAAATCCGGAATGGAATTCGCAATAGGCTAGTGGCACACTCCCGCTATCTTTAAGGCGAAAACCCATTGCGGCGCACGGAGGCTCCAGAAGCTTCGCTTTGCAAAAAAATATACGAAATTGTGTCCACTGCACCCCATGGACACGCTACGCATGCATTGATGTCATTGGTATACGCGTGGCTTGCTCGAATATGGCGAGCTTTTTTACATTAGTACAAGCCTTGAGTCATATTTTTCGAGTCAAGTCTTCAAAATGGAGGCTAGTCTTAAATAAAAAGGTTTAAAAGCCTCGAGTAATTTCATCACTAATCACGGCTCAACGCCTGTCAACGCCATGCACGCTGTGCATGTGGTATATGGATGCATGTGCTGCAACAGTTGTCGTGTGTAGTAATATTCGTGTATAGCTTTTCCTAAAATGGAAACAATAGGCTCACCCCCTATTACATGGGTCTTAAAAACATAACTGGCGAAATGTGGGTAGGTATACTAATGGTTGCACCTCTGCCTAACCTTTCGGGAATTACAGGCGTGATGTTATGTCTTTTATGTTTTTATGAAACGTAGAACCACATTATCAAACACGTGAACCTACGCAGCTAAAATGCGTGGCCGTGCACAGCGTGCGCAGCGGTTAGTTTCCACCTTTATGCAAATACATCTGAAGTAGCAGGTGCTTCGACGAACTAGTGTAAAACCGTCCTACAGAGATCTGCATAAGTTTGTCGAAACGGAATCGCATTATGATTTTGAATAGTGATTTAGTTGTTACTATTAATTGGAACAGAGGTTCCTTGTTTGTATGAATTATGCAGAGTGATGTGTTCAGTTTGTAAATGGGTGAAACATTTCTAATTTGGGAAAAGGTTTCAAAAAAAGAGACAGGGGATTTTATGTCATGGAAGATTGCTACCGGAGAATGAACTGGGCAATCAGAACGTTTTTCTCAATTAAAAAAAAAAACAGAATTATTCTCTTTAGTTTTGTAAAGGGCCTTGTGGAGAAGCTTGTGGCTAAAGGCTAATAACACGCGCATGGGTCAATCTACCAGGTTAACGCTACACTTGCCGGGGTTGGTCCATGGATGGGTAACCATCTTTACACACCGAGACTTCTCCGTTCCTTGGAAAGCACATTAAGCCGTTGATCTAAGAACAAAATGAAATTAGCTTAATGATACGATGAATACAAAAAAAAAACAGTTACAAAAATTACAATGAAAGAACCCACACATATACCGTACTAGATAAATAAACAAAATAAAGGTAACTTCTAAAACTAAAGCCTACACGAATTTCACATGTCCTTCAACGTAATTTATGACTTAGGTAGTCCCTGATGTAATCCTACTAGCGGTAGCCACAACATAAGTGTGATCAGAAGGTAAACTGCCTAAGGCAATAGAGCTGGGTGAGCAAGCGAAACGGAGAAATTAAATTGCCAAAAGAATTTCTCCACATACACTAATATTCAGTACCGGCTTACGCTGAAAACCAGCTCCGTGGTTTTCGGGCCTGCGTGCACGGGCCGCAGTATTATGCTGAGCGTCAGCCGTTTGGCGCGAAAGTAGCGCATATTTCCGTCTAGAACAATATGTATTTAATTTTTTTAATTTATGAACTTGTTTTTTTGCTTTGAGGCTTTTTTACACAATTTTTTTTTATGTTATCACCGTCTGTTTTGTTTGATCAAACAGTTTTTCTTTGTTCCATTCTAGTTTATATATAAAATACTAGTCCGATTACAACATATCACAAACGAAACATAAAAGTCAGGATTTAAAGGCAAAACCGTTTTCATTCAAGTATAGACGACGAGGTCTATAAATTGATAGTGGCGACTACACAAAATTGAGTGTTTTTTTAGAATGGCCCTGTAAGTGGTTATTCTGTTATTCATCTCTACTGTGGTTAACTAACTCCTAGTTACAATGATACATTATTTAAATTATAATTTACCTTTTGTTAATTCTTGCTAATTAATGTAATTTATAATGAAATCCAAATGTAAATTAGTTTCAAAATGTTAATTAGGTTGATGGGAAAGTTTTAAAAATTGTATTTAGATAATATATAAGTACATAATAAATCACATACAGGATATGGAAAGACAAGTAAAACATTTGAAAAGAGAAAACCTACCAATGTTTAATAGGATTAGAATGTTTGTGAAATATTTTACATGAATTGAAGCCAAAGAAGAATTAGGAAAAATTCATTTAGAAAAAAATCAAGCCTGTCTTGAATTATCCCTCGGAAACACTAAAACGAGTTAAAAATCCTATGTGTTAAGACAGATCAATATCTACGTATAATGTGTGCCAAATTTCACCTAATTCCCTTCAGCCATTTTAGTATAAAAGAGTAACAAACATTCATCCACCCATCTTCACAAACTTTCGCTGTTGCATTTATTTTTAAATGCGAAAGTAACTCTAAAGTTCAAATTTTAGTTAAAATACTGGTACTCAGCTGCATCTGGTTAGACTGGAAGCCGACCCCAACATAGTTGGGAAAAGGCTAGGCAGATGATGCATCTGTAATAAATATCTGTACAAAGGCGGACTTAATGCCTTGGGCATTTTCTACCAGGCTACCTTATGGTGATGCAGAGACCAAACATAGTAGGTGCACAGGTACAGAAATTTTCCAAGAATAAAAGAAATGTTGTGTGTTGTTTATTATATAAAATTTTGAAGTCTATCTATAAAAAAAAAAACAGTAATAAAAACAATAAGAGAAGAGAAAAAAAAAACAATACGAACACGACTCGTTCCTGACAGATGACATCCAATTACGGTTTTACCTTACCTTGGCGTTTTTTTGGCAGCTTCGCTTGCAACAATCATGTTGATCTTAAGACGCCATCTTGAAATAATGTCACCTATACTAATTTGCTTGTTTTTTAGGATTCCGTATACAAAGGGTGCCGACGAGACCCTATTACTAAGCCCAGTGTCGGCCTATCTGCCAGCTGACTGTAACTCATTAACCGTAAAAGGTAGAAAGTTGAAATTTTCAGTGTGTATCAGAGATGTTATGGATATGATATTTCGGATCTGGATACCTGGAAGTTTTGGATAGTTTCAGTTACGAATATTAGATTGGAAAAATATAAATACAAATAGTATGCAATAATTTGGTTTTAGTTGTAGGTTTCATCTAGTCTAGGTAATAATTTGGTATTATAATCAGTCATATAGGTAAGTAATTATTTAGAGCAAGATTCACATGACGCATGTATTTTTGTACTATTAAATATTGTACTGTAGGTAGTACGGGACTCTCCGTGTGCGAACCCGACTAGCACTTGACCAGTTTTGTTTTTATTTATAAAGGTAATCTCTGGAAGGATTGGTCTAATTGCAGAAACTTTATTGATCAATGACATAGGCTATGCATTATGCTAGATGAAGTCGCGAGCAAGAACTAGTAAGACATATTACTGTGATTTAAAAGTCCAACGAGCTATTTCAGTCTTACACAAGTCAATTCATATTTTAGCTCACATTTAATGGATTAAAAATAGTTGATTAAGAAAGTAATCTTCTAGGCGGTTTATTTTTATTTACTCTAAATTGACGTAGTCGATCAAATTCTTTGTGGAATCGTTAGCAATAAATACTAAAATGCATGAAATATAGGTATTTAAAAACTTTATCCCCTTGACTGCCCTGTTGGTCTAGTGGTCGCAAGCGCGACTGCTGATGAGGTCTTGGGTTCGATTCCCAGGTCGGGAAAAGTGTTATTGGGTTTTTCCATCAGGAATTTCTCAGTAGCAGCCTCGGAGTCTGAATTTTGATGTTGATGGCAATAGGCTCGCCCCCTATTACATGGGACTAAAAACATAACTGGCGAAACGTGGGTGTACTAATGGGTACACCTCTGCCTAACCCTTGTGGGATTACAGGCGTGATGTTATGTTATGTCATGTTAATCCCCTAAAGTTTCAAAGACTAACAAATGCACTGATTCGTAATCTTTGTCAATCGTGGTTATCAAAATGTTATAATGATGTTCTCGACCAAGTTTCTGTCACGGCGGCCATTTTCAATGGAGACTAGCCAAGTATATAGAAGATATAATAGTGCACAAGTGTCTGCGAAAACACTAGTGCTTTCCCCCCCTCACTCTCATAGTCCTTATAGGATGGCAGTCCGACATGACCGGGCGCACGACTAATTTCCGAGGCACTGAGTTGTCAAATCACCAACTGCGAAGTTCCGAGCTGTTACTTCGAAATACCCAATTACATTTTACTTGACCTTCGTATCGAACCCATGATCATAAATTCAGCTGTAGTTCTTTTAACCACGAGACCACCATGACAGTCAAAATGTACTAACGCACTAGACTATCATTACGATTTTTCTTAATCATCATAAAAAATAACTGTCTTCGCTATCTCAGATCTATATTTTCCAAATGACATCTGAAATATCGAGTCAGACGCTTTTCAGTGGCTTCATTTTGTAAGTAAAGTGAATATTTTTCTTTGTGATCGACAAATTCTTTCTTGATATCTCGAAGTTACTTACTTTTGCAACGACAAGTATTTTAGAATCTCAAGCCATTCTCTCAAAATTATTTTTCGCAAAACTGAACCGAGATTGGAAAACTTGCTTCAAAATTCCAGCTTGTATGATAATAGAAACTTGAAACAAATGAAATTACTGAGCGTGAAAATTAAATTAAGTTGTAAAGGCTAAAAAACTCATTTCTTACGTTATTTTAAATAACAAACACACACACACCCTCACACTGCAAGTATTGTACTAAAGGTCAAAAGGTCACTTACTTTAACAACACTGCCGTAAAATGTATGTAATATTGAGTTTTATTTTTTAATATCTTGAAGAAAATATATATCAATTTTCAAATGTTGGTTTTTTAATCTCCGTTCATTTTCACAATAACAACTTATGACTGACCGACTGTTTCAGGTATAATATAGGTTCTGCTCGCGACTTCGTCTTTGCGGGGGTCAAACTATAATGTTATATACTATTCCTATGTCTATAATATTCCTCATGAACCTGGCAATCATATAAAAAAAAGGTTTCTTTTTTAAATCCAACTGAGAGTTTCAGACGTTAAGCAAAAAACAAACTTTATTAATATAGATAGATATTAATATAATTACCTCAATACTCGAAGTAATAATACAAAATTGCGTTTTAATAAAAATAGATAAAACCCCCGCCCTGGTACCATGACCACTTCGTAGTGGTTACAATACCTACAAAATAATCCTAAGCAAATAATATCGGCGCTTTACCAAAAAACATAGTCAATTTCACTGGCCAAAAGCACACAGTTCGCGTTTCAGTTGGCTTAGCTTTGGCCAATTTTCATAAAGGCTGTTGTAGTCGGTTCTCCCTCAAATTAAGTCTATACAGACACCTGAACAACAAGGCCTAGCCTTTCTAGGCCTAATTTCAGCAAATTTTATTAAAATACCCCTCGGGTTGTTTTAACGTCTTTTATGAGATATTTTGCGGAAAATTCCGTAGGTTTTATTTTATTACTGCGGTCAATGTTTTTGTCTAATAATTTTTGGTGGTTCTAATAGTATCCTAAATACATCCTTAAAGCCTTGAATCTAGTTTTATTCTAGGTCGAGAGGTGGTCGTTATGCGGGTAGCCAGAAATTTCTCATGACATAAATTATAGAACTTTACCTAGGTACTTTGGAAAGCGCTGCTTCGGGTGTTCAACACTCGAGTCCAAAGATAAGATACGACATATTAAGACATGTTAAAAGCTTCTTATTAAACCACGAATATTTTCTTCATAAACGTAATTCCGTTTAGGTACCTACCTAATAATAATGAGTGTTAAAAACGCTTGACGTAGCCAAAAGTTACATGTTTGCCCTATCATTGCGATCATGTTTTTGGTCTAGACCATACCTGGGACCCGTCTGTATTACAGAGATATTAAAGGTAAAAGTTTCAACTTTTTTGCCTTATTTTACATAAAGCAGTTTGAAACTAAACTTTAAAATCTACCCTATACTGTACATCCAAAAGTAAAATGTTATGCAATAACTTTCATAAAGAGTAATTTTTTACACCAACAAAAAATACTGAAACTTACTTAGTAGGTATAATGGGAAGTATGCGTAGTTAAAAGCATTATCTACATATGTGTGTCTTTTTATACCCCGTATCTTATTTTCCTATCAAGTTTATCTCCTTATCCTGTAAGACCGAATACCGGAACACTTTCAAAGAAAATCTCTCAAATCGAAATCCATACAAGTCCGCATCATCCCCATAAACCATTGAATGAAACCCCTCAGATAAGAATGGAATAATTTATCTGGATGTCAAAGGGGAGTTCTGTTAACTGAAACAAAAAAAAATTCTCAGCAAATTATATTTCGTATATCTGTGTGATTTTATGATTTACCTGATCGTAGATTTTTTATAACGCAAGCGAACGCCTGAAACGTATAGGAAAATTAAATTTGCATACCGCTGTAAAGGTGGGCTGAAATATGAGGAAGTAGGTATAAAATATCGGTACTGTAGAGACTGGCTGGTAAAGTCATGTCCAACCTTATTTTAATAGTTTATTACTTAAAATGAGTTATGAGATAAACACGCTAAATTTAAACACACTAAATTTAAAATAAAAACTTGAAGACTAAGTGTAGAAGTCTCCAAAGGTGTAGAAAATAATTTAAAACAGTGGAGTAGAATTAATATGGTTTAATCCGTACAGTGACCAAAATCAGAGTCAGAGGTTACAAAAAACAGTTAAACTTAACCGCTAATTAACTTAATGTTCGCACATAGCATCATTAGCAATGGGTAGTAAAATTGCTTCTATGAAAGCAGTAGGCGCTCCGACATGCCCCCGGGCGTTGAAAGCGTTCCTTTCAACCACTTATTAATTATTAGTGATCGGAAGGGGACAAATCTTGCTGAAAGATCTTCTGACCACTCCAGTCGAGGTTTTGATCTCCGCCACTCGCGCTACTTGGTCAGCACCAGGGTATAACCTTATAATCCTGCCTAGCTTCCACTTGAGGGGAGGCAAATGATCTTCCTTCAACAAAACAAGGGAATCGATCTTCAAAGGATGGTTGGAAGTCTGCCACTTCGTCCGTTGTTGGAGTTCCGACACATACTCTTTGCTCCACCTTGTCCAAAAATTCTGTCGCAATTGCTCGATACGATGGAAGCGGGTGAGATGGGCAGCATTATGATCTTGAAGATCCTTTGTTGGTAGCGACGTAAGAGGGCGTCCGATCAAAAATTGTCCCGGGGTTAACGGCGTCATATCGTCGGGGTGCGAAGACAAAGGCGTGAGTGGCCGTGAGTTTAAAATGGCTTCTATTTGGACCAAAGTGGAATTTAATTCCTCGTAAGTGAGGTTACAATTTCCCAGCACTCTTACCAAATGAAATTTTGTTGATTTAACTCCCGTCTCCCAGATGCCACCAAAATGTGGTGAATAGGCAGGAATGAAACGAAATTCTATTCCTTCATTTGCTAAGTCACTAGATAATCCATCCGAGTTATTCTTTAAAAACTTTGCCAAATCATTGTACGCTCCGACAAATGTTGTCCCATTGTCGGAGAACATCTGTGCCGGTTTACCTCTACGTGCAATAAACCTACGTAAGGCTGATAAATAACCGGAGCTCGTCATATCACCTACCAGTTCTAAATGTATTGCCTTGGTAGTGAAACAGATGAATAAAACAATGTAAACCTTCACTATGCGACAACCTCGTCCTTGACGACTAGCGGAAGAAATAGGACCCGCGTAGTCTACGCCAACAGTTTGAAATGGAAAACCTCCCAGTGATAGGCGCTGCTGTGGTAAATTACCCATTATTGGTGCTATAACCTTTCCCTTCATACGAGAACACCTAATGCAGCGACGATAACATGCCTTAGCCAAATTACGTCCCCCTATTGGCCAATATACTTCTCTAATTGATGCTAATAATAATTGTGGCCCAGCGTGCATGAGCTTCTCATGTGTAAATTCAAAAAGCAAAATTGTAAAAGGATGAGTGGACTGTAAGAGAATTGGATGCTTTTTTGAATATGTAAATGTAGAATTTTCAAGACGACCGCCAACTCGCATAATTTTAAATTCATCTAAAAATACATTAAATTTAAGCAAATTACTCTTTTTTGAAAGACTTTTATTTTTAACTAAAATACTATATTCACTGAACGACTCCATCTGAGACACTCTAATGATGACGTTCAATGCGTTACATAACTCAACTTCGGAAAGATAATTGCTTACAAGTGGCCGTCGTCTACATGCATCAATAAATCGTAGCATGTACGCTACCGCACGCCTAAGACGATTAAATTTAGAAAAGCGATTAAATTGAATAAAATTATTAACATTATGGACTTCATCCATTTGTGCAACACATGATAATTCGGTGCGCGTTTCTGGTAGTGATTTCGTGTTTATATAAACTGAATTTAAAGGCCAGCTTACTTCAGGCTCCATTAAAAAAGTAGGCCCTGACCACCAAACGTCTAGTGACTGAATTGACTCAACGCTAACACCACGCGAAATATAATCCGCTGGGTTATGTTCAGTAGGAACGTGTCGCCACAAACAATCGCCGGTCAAATCTAAAATCTCGCCAATGCGATTACGGACAAATGTGTGCAATTTACACGGCAACATTTTTAACCAACCCAGTAAGATGGTTGAATCAGTCCAGAACGTAGTACAAGACGCCTTAACTCGTAATGACTTCACTACCTTATTATAAAGACGAGCACCGACTAAAGCTCCACAGAGCTCAAGTCTGGGAATCGTAGTAGCCTTAATCGGAGCTACTCGACTCTTAGAAACTAATAATCTGACAAGAATTTTGCCAGATTCATCAATGCTACGAACATACAGACATGCGCCGTATGCTCTTTCAGACGCATCAGAAAAAATGTGAAACTCGAGACGTTTGAATGAATCGATTATTACACGTCGTGGAACGCGAATATTATTAAGGTGATGCAACTTTTTAATTACGTCAGACCATACACTTTCAATTTCCGGCGTTAACGGCTCATCCCAGGACAGTTTATGCAACCATAATTTCTGTAAGAGCATTTTCAGACTAATGACAACAGGAGAAACGAGACCTAACGGGTCGAATATTTGCGAAATTATGGAAAGCATACTACGTTTCGTACACAGCTCTGTCTTGGCGATCGAATGACCTATGGGAAAACATAGTTCATCAGCAGCAGCTTGCCATCCTAAACCTAAGGTCTTGCTGGGCTCATTCCCGCCGATGTTTAAATTTAGGGAAGACTGAGCCAGTTCTGAGACTAATTGAGGTTCATTAGAGTGCCACTTTCTAAGTGGAAAGCAAGCTGAGGCGAGAACTGACGTAAGTTTACCACGCATGTTTTTAACTTCATTAAGATCATCCCCTCCACTTAAAAGATCATCGACATAAAAATCATGTGTGATGACTTCTGCGATTCTTTCGTCGTCACACTCAAGACCGAGCTGCTTAAGGCACCTGGTAGCGAGAAAGGGGGCACTTGCGGTCCCATAGGTTACCGTGTTGAGCCGATATGCCTTTAGTGCATCTTTAGGGTTGCAACGCCAAACTATCCTCTGCAAATCCCTGTCATCAGGATGTACCGCTATCTGCCGATACATCTTTTCGACATCAGCCATTAAAATATATTTATGCTGTCGAAATCGCAGAAGAATAGATAAAAGGTCATCCTGAACCGTGGGTCCAACCATTTGAATGCTGTTTAGGGTAACTCCATTAGAGGTTGGGCTACTCGCATTAAACACGGCCCTCAGTTTGGTTGTCGTGCTGCTGTCCCGAATAACGCCATGATGAGGAATGTAGTGCGGATCCGTAGTCAGTTTACATTCCGTCATATGACCCAACGAAGTGTATTCTGACATAAATTCAGAGTACATTTTATAAACGTTCGGCTGGTTTGACAACCTACGCTCTAAAGAATAAAAACATTGCTTCGCACGATGCAATGAATTGCCTAACACGGACGGATTATTCTTTAACGGAATTCTTACACAAAAGCGTCCATCAGGCAAACGCGTAGTGTTGTTTACAAAATGATCCTCACACAATTTGTGTTCGGGTGAGGTAGCGGAACATTCAGTTACATCCTCCAAACTCCAAAACCGCTCGAGCTGATGCTGAATTTGTGCATGAACACTATTACTGGCAGCCGCATCAAGCTGCACAAAATTACAAACAGGGTTAGGTAAACTAGTGGCATTACTATTTACTAAAGGGCCAGAAACTATCCACCCTAACCTAGTTTCGTAAAGTGTAGGTTTGCCTGTGCCTAAATCTATCCTTTGTGATCCTAGAACATCCCAGAAAATGTCAGCGCCTATTATCAAATCAATTGACGCAGGTGTGTGAAAGTTAGGATCGGCTAAACATACGTCACTAGGTATATTAAGTGTACTTATGTCGAGCGAATGACACGGGACGTTGTTTGTTATCGACGGTAAAACGAAACATCTTAAATTAGCCACAAAGGTTTCATCTAATGATTTTAAAGGCACCAAACACATTTTATTTATTTGCGACGCAACACTGTTAATACCCATAATTGATTTATTTATGGGTGTAAAGGGCAGATTTAATTGACGATACATTTTATTCGTCATAAGACAGGAAGTGCTACCACTATCGAGAATTGCGCGAGCTAAGTGCTCGCGATTATTTGAATCATAAAGCTTAATTAGTACCGTCGATAACAGAACGTCAACGCGATGACCGTGTCCTTGATGACTGGAGGCCGCGACGCTCGCCGACAGTGTTAAGCTAGGATTCACATCGGTAGAAATGGCGGGGGGCGTGCTGCAAACAATGTTATCAGTTCGCCCGCTAGTCACAACCGGTTTTGTCTTAGAAGTATCTGCTACATGAATTAGAGTGTTATGTCGTCGTTTGCATAATTTGCAACCGGGCTTCTTGCAATGATTAGCGTAGTGTCCACTGCAAAAACAATTAAAACAAACTTTAAAACTAGGTAATAACTGAAGTCGTGCTTCATTACTTAAAGCTAAAAACTGCGGACAGTTATTCAGTTTGTGATCTTCGCTGCATTTAGGACACTTCCCTGAATTCGAGCTGGTTGCATTGTTATTAGAACTGTTGTCTAATGAAACCATAGTTTTATGTTTGGACGATTTAGTATTTGTGTTACGTTGTGTGGTGTTCTGTGACGTATGACATTCTATAGATTCAACAAGGTCAGTGCGAATCTTCATGAAATCAATGAAATGTTGAAGTGAAATGGTATGATCCTTGGTGATCCGACCTTTGTACTCTTCCCATTCACGTAGTGTCTTGGTGTCTAACTTGTGTGACATGATGTGAATAAGAAGCGTATCCCAGTGCTTCACAGGCTCTCCTAAGGACTCCAATGCACGAAAATTCTTGTTGAATTGATCCATTAAGCGTTTCAACTGACTTGACGATTCTCGTGTTACTGGCTCGATGTTAAACAACGCCGAAACGTGATTATGGACTAATAACCGTTTATTATCGTAGCGGTCACACAACAATTGCCAAGCTATGTCATAGTTTGTCGCACAGAACTGAATGGAGTTAATTACCACAGCAGCGGAACCTTCCAAAGACGCTCTCAGGTAATGATATTTATTGATAACATCTATACTTTGATTTGAGTGTATTAGACTATCAAACGTGTCACGAAACTCGAGCCAATTTTCATACGAGCCATCGAACTTAGGCAGCTGTATGGTAGGTAATTTGACGGGCTTGTTGTTACTATTGGTACCACTATGAGAACAGCATTCACTAGGCACTGGAGGTTTTTTATGACTAGCTATTATTTCCTGTGCCTGGCAGAGGATTTTATAGTATCTCGACTCAAATTCGTCCCTCTCTAACAATTGGGTATCACAATCTGAGATACATTCGAGCCTCGTTTGCGTCTCGTCATAACTAGCATACAATAATTCGAGCTTACCTATACGCATTTCAATTTCGCTAATGTCCTTTGATGTAATCGATGAACTATCTAGTGACTTTAAAAATCCAGAAAAAATTGTGATACGACCTTTGTAGCTACTGCGTTTCTTAGTAAGTTCTGCAATTTCCCGTGCTACTTCCATATCGGCCTTGTCACTTTTTGTGGACATCGTGGGAGACGATTGATAAATCCTGGAATTTATAACAATACGATCAAATACTATCTAAGTTTATAATTTATTTCCCTATAAATTGAGCGTGTCAGTTTGGAAAATAAACTAAATCACAATGAATCTTATTCTACTCCTAACTGCAATAACAAGGTCATATATTAATGACTTAACACAATGTTATTCTAATTGTAACTATTACCTATTTACTTTAATCTACTTGTCGAAATATAAAATGAGCAATTACGGAAAAACTTTAAAACAATTAATTATTAACGTTACTTTAAACAAATCAGTAAACGATTAATAGTAATGAACTCAGTTCTAAACTATAAAAATTATTAAAGTTAACCTATTATTCGCTCAATGACACAGGAGATTTTAACTAAGTAAAATAATAATTTGTGCAGTACTAACCTTTTTATAATTTAAATTATTACTATAAATACTACCTTTAGAGTACTGGGTTAAATACAACTTAAAACACACGAATTTAATGTCCAAGCCACTTTTTCAAGCACCTCTCGAACTTGTCCACGTTGTTATAACCCGTCGTAATTTTTGAATAATTTATGTAATTTCTTGAAATTATCGCTGATCTTCATGTAATTATTATTAATCCGGCTCGTAGGACCATGTAGAAGTCTCCAAAGGTGTAGAAAATAATTTAAAACAGTGGAGTAGAATTAATATGGTTTAATCCGTACAGTGACCAAAATCAGAGTCAGAGGTTACAAAAAACAGTTAAACTTAACCGCTAATTAACTTAATGTTCGCACATAGCATCATTAGCAATGGGTAGTAAAATTGCTTCTATGAAAGCAGTAGGCGCTCCGACACTAAGTCTACAGAAATTAAAAAAAAATAAGTATTGTTTGTCATACCAAAATAACAGCTTATTACTAAATGGCTCGTATGAATGTTTAATACGATACCGATTAATTAAAAATAAAACATTATTTTGTCTATCTGTTTGATCCAGCTTATCTCTAAAACGGCTTGACCAATTTTGATGAGATTCTTACAGGCAAATAGCTGATGTCATAAAGAGTAACTTATGCTACTTTTATTTCATCCATAAAGAAAACCTACACGAACAAAATCGTGGGCAAAAGCTAGTTTCAAACAAAAACATGATATAAATCATTTTAGCTGTACAAGCTCACGAAGTACTCACACAAAATAATAACTGTCAACGCCATGTCAACCAACCTTTACAACCGAATTTTCAAGACCAATTCACATAAGAATAAATCACGTAGGGTTCAAGGCGGCACGGCTGCGGCACGGAACCGTTTCGATGACGGCACGACACCGCCACGACTTGCCGACGTCTTACCTTAGCTCATCACTTTATCTCGTCCCGCTTGACAATGTCAGCTTGTACTCAATTGTTTTATATCGTTGCCTTCTTTCGTTTATCTGTTTTCGCGAAATATGTATTATTGGGTGGAAAATCTGTCGAGTTTTTATTGAATTTTTCGGTATAACTGTGTATTGTATTTTATGAGTACCATTGCCTTTACATACAATGACGGTTGGCGTGTGAGCAGTTGGTTGCTACGCTGCGTGTCGTGGGTTCAATTCCTGCACGGAACAAATATTGGTCGTATGGCCTACAGATAGTTGATCCGGGTCTGTTTGTGAGTTTATCTGAAATTCCTAGTGTGGGTAAAGTAAAAAAAAAAGCTATTTGTCACTTCGTAATCTACAAAATAATTTTTGGACTATACTCTAGTTAATCATTCTTCTCCATACAAAATTACCTTTTGGAGGGGGTAACTAGATTCAATTCTAATTTTTTTTCTTGTAATGGCGTTCAAAAGTGCTTTATAGTGGCCTAATTGAAATAAATGATTTGACTTTGACTTTGAATCTAAACAGCAATCCCGGCGTAAATTGGTAAATAAGGTTTAAAAATATGGATGAAATCGAAAACTTGAAACCAAAATATTAATTATTGTTTGAAGTTGCTAATAATAAATGTTATTAGAGTAAACTTAATAAAAGTAACATGATTTAACTAAAACATAAATTACGTTTTAAGTTTGCTTGTGGATAGAAACCTCACACATTGTTTGCTCTACTCTTAAAAATAAAAGCATTCAGACTTTTATGCCCTCTACTGCAAAGGACATTTACTTTATAGCATTTAATTTTTCGTAACTCAATCCAATTTAAAAAAAAGCTTAATTAACTTTCTAGAATAATAAACTTCGCTTAAATTAACTAACTAATTTGGAAAAATCAAATCAAGAATCCGAACAAAGAGCATACAAATAAGTGAAGAGTCCGTCTATTTAGAACGGTAAATTGGTAGTAAAAATGAAGGGCTCCAAGCGCCTCGTTAAGGTCCACGTTTTCGTCGGGAGACTTATAGGCCGAATAAATTACCATTTTATTACAAGAAGGCGACTCCACTCGGACAGAGGCGTTTATTAATAGATATTTTATACACTGAATTAAGAACGCAGTGGGCGGTTGTCGCATGAAGGTAACACATACAGTAAAAGTGCTTGCAAGAGATCTGTGTGATGCATTACTGTACTGTAAAAATCTCCCTCGATGAATTTAAATACAGTCAGCTTAACTCAAGGCCGGCTATCATACCGGTATGACAGAACAGAAGATACTCAATTATGTCTCAATACGTGGGACTTGAGTAATTAAGGTATACTGTTGTCTAGCTCGAACAGAGATAGGCTCGAAAGTATGGCGAACGAGGTGTTCCCCACGTGCCTTTCTGGAATCCGAGCGGCCGGTGGGTGACGCCTGCGTCGGGTAATGGGACCCACCTTATGGTGTTGCCAGATCAATAGGTAACTGTCGAGGTACAAAAGGTGAGAAATCAGAGAAACTCCGCGCCCTGACCAGAGGTACTTGTTGCCTGAACAGGTGTAAAAGATTCACTCCTCACCGCAACCTCACGTCACCTAATCTATTGAGGCACATTTTTACAGAATAGCACTGCAGATGTAAAACAAGATCAGGGACTGATATACAAAGTACCTACAGTAACAGCTAGATAGCATTATAGCTCAGTAGAAGGAAGGACGCTTCTCTTCAAACGTTAGAATTCCCGAGGCATTCAGGTACTACAATAGATATCTTTGTGATACAGATTTAAGACTATGTTTACTTTAAAAAATACTTTAAACTTCCGAACTTTATAGCATCTAGCTAAAGTTTTAGCCCAGCAAAACGGTTTTAACAATATCCTGTTTAAAACATAAATATAAAAACCTACCGTCCCACTTGAACGTAAGTGAATAAGGTACTTGTTATACCAAAAGTCTGAGAAAGGGCTCAACATTGAAGCAAGCACTTATCCTCAAATTAAGCCATGCTAAAATTGCGTAGGTCCAGTCTCTAGGATCTTGGAATTACAATAATACCAGCCTAATACCCATTACCCATTTTAACATTATAGAATGCCACTGTAAGGCAAAAGCCTTTTCTCATACAGAAAAGAAACGAGTATTGACCGCCACACTTGCTTAACGTAGATTGGCGATTTACTTTTATAAAATTATAAGTTCAGATTTCCTCACGATGTTTACATTCGCTTAAGTTAGCAATTTCCAAAATAACAAGTACGTAATGAATCGTAAAACGTCACACTGAAACTTGTTCTCTTGCATAGGAGGCAGTCCTTACCATTGGGCCTTCCTATACAACGGAGTTATAGTAGGTAACTTATCTAATTGGATAGTTAGGTTTCTCCAAATGCTAGCTCGTGAAGCATCTAATGCTAAGGCTACATTAGCGGGCGAAGATTCGCGGCTTGTTGGCGCGCTATAACATCGTGTATACTATACGTTCTTGTCTAGATTATGAAGATACATTGTGCCAGATTGTGTGGACGGGCCTGTTGGTCTAGTGGTTAGCGGCCCTGACTGCTATAAGCCGGAGGTCGTGGGTTCGATTGCCACCCAGGACAAACTTTGTGTGATGAGCATGATTGTTAGTTCTGTGTCTGGGTGTGATTTATCTATAATATGTATGTATTTATTAATTATATAAGTATGTATCTGGTTACCATAACACAAGCTTTGCTTAGCATGGGATCAGATAGCCGTGTGTAAGTTGTCCCAAGATATTTATTATTATTCTCTGTCAGTTGTGCCGCGTGACGGAGGTGTAGATATCCAAGCGAATTTTGCGCGATTGATGCGCATCAATTTACCGATAGTATACATTGTCTTTGCCCGAATACTACGCGTTGCGTCGCTAATGTAGCCATAGCATAACCGCATTCCTGTATCTCATAGTTTCAGTTTCGTCATGTACTCTGCTGCTGCAATCCATTGCACCTCTCAGTGCGCCGGAGCTCACCGTTAACGGATGATCTCCCTCGAATACATTTGGTTACACTAGAAATGTTCCGGTAAAGTGCAACTATTATGTGGGTCATTGAGCTTAGTAAACAGTTATTCTAGAAACGTCTAAGCAGTCTCAATAGGTACAGAGAGGTGATTTGATTTCATGTTCGAGATATTTGGTTTTTAGGGTTTCGTACACAATGAGGCCCTTTGTGTACGAAATTACTGAGATAGGTTGTCTATCTGTCTGTCCTGCTGTAATTTCTGAATCGTAATAGCGAAACAATGGAAATTTTCATAGTGTTACTATGGCCGCATTGATAACAAATAATAAAAATAACACAACAAAATAACAACTGGCGAAATGAGGGTGTACTAATGTGTACCTTATCCTAACCCTTCGGGGATTACAGACTGATATTATGTATTTTATGTGTATATAAAGTGAAAGTCAAAAAGGATCCCCATACAACAAATGTTGTGTGGTACTCGATCTTAACGTTCTACTGAACTACGGAATTCTTCGAGTGTAAGTCCGGCTGAAATTTATTTTATTAATTTTAATGCATAACATACATAACATCACGCCTGTAATCCCCGAAGGGGTAGGCAGAGATGTACCTAAAAGTACACCCACATTTCGCCAGTTATGTTTAAGTCCCATATAATAGGGGGCGAGACTATGGCCATCAACCGGGCACAAATCCAGACCCTGAGGCTGCTCCTGAGAAATTCCTGATGGAAAAACCCAATAACACTTTGCCCGACCTGGGAATCGAACCCAGGACCTCGTGCTCAGCAGTCGCGCTTTGCGACCACTAGACCAACGAGGCAGTCCTTATAAAACTACTACCCAGTAAATGTTGGCTGTTGGTAGCCAAAGTCGCAAACTCCAGCTTTGTCGTCAAAAGCAAACATTTACAGGAGTTTTAATAAATATTTATTACAGGAAATAACAAGCGACAGTCAAGCCCGAGTGGGCGTCTCGTAAATAATAAAAAAAAAACTCGAAACGTAGTCTCTGACCGACGAAACACGTTAAATCTTAATTTTAATTTACAAACTTTACGGGAATTCAACAAAAGGTACTTTTTGATGCAAATTACTTTCAACTTTTGGCGTTTTCATTAAGGAATTGTGGATTAATGTTGTATTAGTTTACTGGTTTTTCTTTGATTAGAATTGGTGAAGTTGGTCCAAGTTTGGAGGGTCGCCCTCTTAATTTGAAACTAGCTCTCGCCAGTGTTATAATTACTCGTGCAGAAAGAAGAGGGGCGCGATCTTTTTGAAGGTCAAAAAAGATACAAAATTGCACTTTCAACAAAACAGATAGATATCTGGGTACGTCAGATATAGTTGAAGTTTTCTTAAGAACCGATGGATGTTTCCAAATGTGATTTAATTTAAAAAATTGATAGTAAACAGTTCATTAATTAAATTAAGTATAAATTGAAGACACCCATCGGTTTCGGATCATTAGCTGAAGTTTAATGTTGATGATCATTACTTTATTTAATTGAGAAAAATACATCCGTATTCAGCAATCAAGGTTCTAAAAATCAGCTGTTTATACTTGACAGTCCATGAAAAGCAAGCTTCTAAATTAAGACCCATCTCGAAACACCTAAATCTTATATCTGGGCAAATTGAAACACATATTAAACCGAATGCACACGAAACCGCTTCGGCTATAAATTTATTCGGCATAAAACGGCGTCAGCTGAGCTTGCAAACCGCATGCAGCGCCGTGTGCACCCCGCCTAACTACGTAATAAAACTCGAAGCCTTAGGCCACGACGGAGGCCGCACACGTTTGTCAAGTAAGCGAATTTTGCAAAAGTGAATTCGTATTGTTCTGTATTTTGAATTTAAAATAATGCTGTATTGTGAATTTAAAGCATTATTTTCTTTTATTTATTGCGATGGAAGAAAGGGCTATAATCTCATAAAAAGATTCTTTGATGTTTTCTGTTTTACTCACAATGAGATTTTGTGCTTCGTTTTGATGGGAATGATCATATAAGCTCATTAAGAAAAATGTACTCATTTGTTTTCAGATATTTCAAATATATTTTCGTACGAATAAAAAGATACACCACATAACGAACACAAGTTTTTTTGTTCTGTACCTTTCCCTCATCTGTCTGATCTTCAAGATAATAAAAGAAGAAGAGAGTAAAAAGAAGGTAAGAAGAAGATAAGACGAAGGAGGTAGGAGGCTCCCAAAGTTTTTTACTAAATGTTCTCACTAACTTTGAACGCGGCTGCAAGCGCAGTGATTTGCATAAACAGTGATTCTTCACACTAAAATAAAATAAAAAACTTTTTGCTCAATTTAATGGACAGTATGAATTAACGGCCATATGAGGCATCTTTTCAACCGACTTCAAAAAGGAGGAGGTTCTCAATTCGACGCGTATGTTTTTTTTTTTGTATATTTGTTCTACGATTACTCCGCCAATTATGAATCGATTTGGATGATTCTTTTTTTGTTTGAAAGAGTATAGTTCCGAATAGGTCCCATAGGAATATTGTGATGATCTGATGATGAACTTTGGAGATATGGAAAGGAACTCCTTATAAAATCACAGCAGAACCGCCGTAACAAGAAAAATTGCTTTGTTTATACGTGTAGTCGATGACTGACTGAAGGAAGCGGGGAGGGGTTACGTCAACCCCTACCATTTTCCAAAATTAAATATATCGTGTGAGGTATTGTTTGAAAGGTCTTTATGTAAGGATTTCAAACATTAACACACAAGCACTAAAAAGTGAAAATAAAAAGCTTTTTTTCCAAAAAAATATGACCGCCTTCAAAAACTACAAAATAAAAAATAACTTTAGCTTGGAAGTCGGTGGCAATACCTACATATCAAGAAACAAAACCAAAGCCGCCGACTTTCAAGCTAAAGTTATTTTTTATTTTGTAGTTTTTGAAGGCGGTCATATTTTTTTGTAAAAAAGCTTTTTCCAATTTGAATCCAATCCAAGTTATTTATTCCGCCACAAATTGTACTGTTACCAGTTAATTAACTATATTAAGCACTTTATCAGTGAAAATAGTGCCTATAAAGCTTTCAATTCGGTGCGAGAGCCCGCATCGCGTTGTATTAAATATTCAATGGGAATCTCTTTGTTCACGAACGATTTTAGTGAATTACGTTTCTGTGAGCAAAACATCAATTAATTTGTTTTGTGTGGAAGATTTTGTTACGGTTACAAGAAGCTGGGTTTACTGGTGTTTCTTGATTTAAGAAATGGTTTATTTTGAAATAGGTAGGCATTAATAACATGCCAATCTAGCCAGTCTTTTTGATGCCATTTAGTTTTAGTTCAATTTATTGACTATATTTTTTTACTAAATCTTATTTATTTTGTCTGTTAATACTGTATATGTTAAATAATTAGTAACCACTAAAAATACGAAATGTATTTTGCTAATTTTATTTATTTAATTAGAACGAATTTTTTTTTATAATTATAATATATTATATAGTTGTAAAATCTGGCTTCTCCAAAAATCTATTTTAGTAGACTTGGCAAGAGAGGTCGTATCGGGTCGGTCGACGTAAAAGTATTAAATTCTAGTCGAATTTCAGTTAAAAATACATTTCTTCCATAGAATTTAATTCAATTTTATGCGACAAGCGCAATCAGTAAAACCTTCAAACTAAATAAATACTATTCAAAATTCCCAATTCAAACATCGAACGCGCATTCACGCTGAGTTTACTCCCTCTGATGATTATTCCAATATTACATCTAATACTGAACAGGGAAACAAATCCAAATATAACTCTTAACTAATATAATATAAGGGCTATAATCGTAACAATAGCCATAAAGGTTCTCCACATAATCTTATGACCGTGGGTCATTTGCAGTAAATAAACAGGGTCAAAAGACTGTAATAGGTAATGGGAAGCCAAATGGTTATGGTTACCGTGAAAGCCTTAAAATCAATATATATTAGCTGAACCAACAAATCCTGTCCTTTCCAATTCATACAAATATTCTATTGAAAAAAGGTCTAACAGTTTTGATCGTATTTTCTAAATTATTTCACTTTTTTTCTTACATTTCCTTTTCTTTTTTTTTTAATTTACCTGTCACGTGCCTTTGCTGGCCATATGAATGGAATGGCCAAATTTCTTAGAAAACAGCTGATTTTGGTTTTAGAATCATGAACTGAATCACACAAAAGTTTTCATTACGATCACTTAATTACTTTCAACCTGTATGATTGTACTAACTCAGGGGTCGGCAACCTGCGGCTTTATCGATGTTAAGTTACGGCTCTCCGGTTCCTTAAATAAACATAAATTATTTTAGTATCAAAATTCTTCAAATCGTGCAACCTATCCATAATGAAATACTGTAATATGGTAAGACAGAGATATACTTCCAATCGCGTCTCACCCGCACCGCCCCTATCGCAGCGACGGCTGTTCGTTTTTTTTGGAGCTCTTTAAAAACTATAGAATATTGTAAATTGTAACTTTTTGCTTTCTCAAATGGTTGTCGACCCCTGTACTAATCTGTGCCACCAATTCCAAGAAAAAATACTTTGATATGTTAGGTTTGATTACGTTGTTATGTTGCATTGTTATATTATGTTACGTTGTCTTGTTATATGGTTTGTTATTGTGTACCTATCTGTAGACATGGTATAACTGGGCCGGCTCCGTAAGTAGAACGATACGCAGTTTGTAAACGAATAGAGACACTAATTGTACAAGGAAAATTGCGGAACGCGTGGTTTGGTAACTTGATATACATCACACCCTTAGACATGAGGGATAAACAGAAAACTAAGCCGATATTCAGAATAAAAGCTTTTTTGTTTTTTTTTTTCGAATTTATGTGGGTATTGTAGATAAATTATTACAAGGTCATCTATTGGTCAAAAGCTTTTTCAACGCTTTTATTCAAATTATATACATGAAAACCAAAAGTCAAAGTCAAATCATTTATTTCAATTAGGCCATTAAATGGCACTTTTGAACGACAAATACAAAAAATAAGAGTTCAAATAGTAGTAGTAGCTCCTTCCAAAAGGTTGTTTCGTATGGAGAAGAATGGACAAGAAACTAGACATATAACGAATTACATCAAAAAGCTGAAGTACCTACTAAATATTGCTCTCAAATCTTTTGAGTAACCAGCTTCAACTTTCGGACTAACTGACCGACTCCTTGACAATTCAAAAGTGCCTGTAAATGGTCTAATTGAAATAAATGTTTTGACTTTGACTTTGACTTTATAAGTTCTGTGGATTCCTTTGTACCTATTTTTATTAATTTCTCTATAAAAAAATCTTCTGATTTTTTGAACGGATTATAGTTAATTGGGAAAAAAATTGTCTTTAAAGTGACATCACACATTTTAAAATAGGAGAACTGGAGGTGATCTCGTGACAAGGATTGACAAGAATATGCTTAAATTGTTCGGTTATGTTGAGAGGATGAGTGAAAGGCAATTAACAAAAGCAATTTATATGGCAGATGTAAGTGGCAACGCAGAGAAGGGACGCCCTAGAAAGACCTACAATGACCTTATTGGTGATGTTCTTCAGAAAGGTCAGGTGCGCAGTACGCGTGACCGGCGTCCTTGTATGACGAGATGTATGGACGTGGACTAGGCGAAAGGAGTGTGTAAAGATCGTAGAAGGAGGCGTTCTGTGGTTTCAGCCTATCCCTATGAGAAAAAGGCGTGAGTTTATGTATGTATATTGAAACAAATTTTACCATTATGTAAACCAAAAACAATTTTCACAATAGATCTTCATTGTGAGCATACACACCGCCCGCGGTTTTCATTTAGCATAAGTAATGAGATTAAAGTTATATAGAAAGCATCTGCAATTCATTTAAAATAATTGTGTTTTGTAATTTCCATTAGAGTTGAAACCATAATAAATATTAATCTAATAAAAATTCCATTCAGATTGAGAAAGTGCTGAGATTAATTTTTGTGGTTTACTGATAAACAGTATTCATATTTCATGGACTGAGCCTTATTAACTATCCATTGCTTTTGTGAGTAAATCTGCCAGGAATGTGTCTGACGCATAGGGTAGGGTTCTGTAGGTAACATTTTGGTTAAAAATGAATCGTTATTATAACTATTTTAGCTGTCAGACTGAATGACTAGGTCTCTTTTCATACTGGTTGTAACAAAACATTACCTGTTTTTTTTTGACAGGGTTTAGGTATTTATCTGACTGCTTTATATGGTTCTTTTGTGGTTTCTTTCCTCGATTAATGTTTACTTTACTTTTTAAATGAAATAATTTTAATTAACTTATCAATTTAATAATAAAATATCATTTAATTGATTTAGATTTTATGTTAATCTAATCCATGGTGAACTATTTCCAATGTTGTTTACTTTTGACAAACGTAAGTACTTACGAGCGCCGAAGTATGTACCTAAACTTAGTGGTAATAGCTATTCTGTGACTGTCAACTAGACAGACAATATTTTCGAATCAAAGCGCTTCAACAATAAGGGCGTTTGCCGCTCTCCACGGAACCCTAAACCGCTTTGAAATTCAAGAATGCAAAGATAAAATTTCATTCAGCTTAGACCCATTTTATAAACTAAATGGCGGTGATTTTATGGAAAAAAAATGTAATAAATTATAGCTCAATGAAATATGGGTAATATGAAATTCCAATAAAATTGATGGGGAGTAATAGCCATTAGGAGGGTTAAGCTTTGGTGCATCCAGGAGCTGAAGTACCTACTTATATTGAATAGGTATGTGAGCTGAGTGAATACCTCTGCTTTATAATATTATGATCCCAGGATCATAAATATAAAATCGAGAATATCGGCTTTTCATGTTCAAGTAATCCTTGCTAAAGGTACTCAATTAGCGTCTGATTTATTGAAAAAAAAAAAGGATTTTAAAATCATGTGAATAGGCTTTTAAAAGCAAAAAAACATCTACGCCTGGTCTTTATTTAGATGCACACCAACGGAGTGTGTGTTATTTACATCACATAATTATATAACGTAATATAACTATGCGATGTACATAAATGCACACACAGTTCAATCAAAAAGAACAGTTAAAAAAAGATGCAGTCCATTTCATAAATGGTTCTCTTTTGTCGTGCACAAAGAACAGTCGAGCTTTATGTCGACTTCAAAAAAAGAAGGATGTAATCTAGAATTCTATGCAAGAGGAGTTCAAAAATAAATAAACTCCTTTTGAAAACAAAAACAGTCAAATAAAAAAATTCTTTGTTGAATTTTCAATTTTAACATCGCGTTTTTAAAGTTCAAACGCTTTATTCTGTAATACCATAGATTATAGTCTTCAGATTGTAAATCAAGTTTGTACTAATTACAATAATATAATTACATGTCTGATTTATAATGTGTAAATGATATTATATAATTATTAACGTATAACATGTTATCCTATTACAATAACAATCCCTAATCCGAGCTTGAACGGTTATTGCACATCGTGGTTAGCAAGCAACACGCGTGAACGCTTCATCAAAAACAGCTATTAGGGGCCATTCTCTTGTTCGACTGCATAGATAATTGAGCAGATCACATCACAAATTAATTGACATTACTTTATGGACTGTCAAAACGCGATTCCCCAGTGTTTTTGTATGGCATTATTGATTTGAGGAAGACCAAAGAAAAGATGGATGGATTGTGTGAAGAAGGATATGAATGAAAGAGGAGTCAGTGATTGCATGACGGCTGACAGGACGGAATGGAAGAAGAAAACGTGTTGCGCCGACCCCAAATAACTTGGGACAAGGGTAGGAAGATGATGATTATTGATCTGTGTCGTCATTTATTCGCTAACTCAATTGACTAACTATTTATTGATTTCAAAGGCACAAAAAATCTTACTTTACAGAAAATGGAAGATTAATCAAGTTTCTGCTGAAATAAAGTGTTTTTTTAGAAGATGTATCTTCAATTTAATGGTATCAATTACCCAATTGTGAACCTGTATAAAGTTATTAGAATCAGTTCTATTGGTAACAACTCTCTAAACAGTTACCCATACTAATATTTTAAATGCGAAAGTAACTCTGTCTGTCTGTCTGTTACGCTTCCACGACTAAACCACTGAACTGATTTTGATGAAATTTGGTACGGGGTAAGTTTGAACCCCAAGGAAGGACCTAGGCTATTTTTTTATTCAGCGACTTTTTTACGCGGACGAAGTAGAGGTGAAGAACTAGTGTTACAATAAATTAATGAATGCGTAATTAATTTCGTATTCGACCGCAATCGGTCGTATGTCACCGTTGCCGGATGTTTGTCAGTGAATATACGACCATGCGCCTGGTCGCTGTGGCATCCGATTGACTCGACAGATGCTTATATCACAACTATTTGTATTATTGACCATGTGTGTATATAATTATGTAATCAGGGGATGTAAAAAAAATACATCCTATAGCTGTTTTTGACATTATGAAGCAAACGTCTGTAAACTCTGAAGGGTTAGGCAGAAGTGTAACCATTAGTATATCCACATTTCGCCAGTTACCTTACCAGACACAAATCTAGACTCTACTGAAAAATTTCTGATGGAAAAAACCGGTAACATTTTGCCTGACCTCGGAATCGAACCAAAGACATCATGCTCAGAACTCGTGCTTTTGCGAACTCTAGACCAACAAAGCTATCAAACTACTACCTATATCATAATACGAACAAAATAGTAAATACGTCATAGAACTTTTATATTAGCGTCTCATGCTAGACTCGTGGTGTAACTTTGAACGGTAGAGTGAGGAATGAGGTTATACGGGATCGTTGCGGATTAAAAGAATATGTAGTGACAAAGATAGAAAAGGGTATGCTTAGATGGTTCGGTCATGTTGAGAGGATGAGTGAATGACGATTGACAAAAGGTATTTATATGGCAGAGGTGAGTGGCAACGCCGGGAGGGGTCGCCCTAGGAAGACCTACACTGACCTTATTGGTGAGGTCCTTCAGAAAGGTCAGGTGCGGAGTACTCGTAACCGGCGTGCTTGTATGACGAGATGTATAAACGTAGACGAGGCAAAAGGAGTATGTAAGGATCGTAGCAGGTGGCGTTCTATAGTTTCTGCCTACCCCCATGGGAAAAAGGCGTGAGTTTATGTACGTATGTATGTATGCTAGACTCGCAGATTGAAAAATCACTCCCAAATAAAAATCTTCTTCAGTCGACCGAATAGACAGCTCAAGTCGTAAAACACGATGAAACATCACCCCCTGTCACACCCTAATCACCAGGAACAACCTCTTCATTAAAACAAATGAGTTTATACACAACAATAAATATTCATTCATCACCTTCGCTGAGATAATGAGAAAATTTAATTATTCCGTGAAAAAATAAACACTTTTCCCGTTAATTTTTGAACTTAATTAACTAAAAGGACAGTCTGCTAACATCAATCTTCAGTGTTTTTTAATCATTTATCTTTGAAGATTATTCCTTTGATAATGTCTGGAGGAGGTTCTAGATTTAGATAAGTCGGAATTAAAATAAACTCGGAATTTATTTATTTATTTAGGTTAACCAACAATTGTTTACACATAACCACATGCACAAAAAACAAAACGGCTTTGTAGGACAATATTTGCCGTACTTTATTTTAAAACAAATGCAATATTAAAATTAAAATTATTATAAATACGTAGATAAGGTTTATTTTTTAAATTGAATAAACTGAATTCATTGAAAACATGAATAAGATAAAATTGGCAAAACAATATAATATATTACGAAGTGATTTAGAATATAATACTTGCTTGTCTCATAACTGTATGAGAAAAGGCTTAGAACCTACAATACCTATAGCAATGCAGTTAATATTTCAATTAACTGCATTTTATTTTATTTTTATAACTTTGGTAATTTTAATTAATTGGTAATTTTATTATGATAAATGAATCGTTATAATTTGTATAAATGAGTCAACTTAAACATTTTGTTAAGCAACAACAATGGAATAATATGGGTTATGATTACCTGAAATAAATGTATTTTATTTTTATAGGTATAATCTTTACTATATTCGCCCATTTAAAAAAAAGTACCAACTTAACTATTTCTCTCTATCAAACATGACATCACACCTGTAATCCTCGAAGAGTTAGGTAGAAGTGTACACATTAGTACACCCACATTTCGCCAGTTATATTTAAGTCCCACGTAATAGGAGGCGAGCCTATTGCTATTCATCTTTATAATATTAGTATAAACAAATCTGAAGTTTGAACGTAAAAATCAATCCTCGTGCCTTCTCTGTAGAGGAAGGGGGTAATTTAGCGGAGTAATAAATAGTTTCAAATAAGTTTTATCAACTCAAAAACGAAAATCAAACACACAATAAAGGCAATTGAATCCACATTTGGATCACATCAAACAGACGTTTAAAGAGTATACAAAAACTAATAGTTATGTCCCGAAATCTGTTTAAACAAAGCATTATTACTATCCCGATATCCGGGATCGGAGATCCTCATGAACCAATTGGATTCCTTTTTCCTTAATAACTCTAGTCAATTATCACGTTGGTTACTACTATACACGAGCCGGGAGAAACTTGGAGTGAGTTCAAACTGGGTACTGTGGGTTTATACGGAGTGTTAGTGTAAACACCGTTATCCTTGAAATCAGTGGTTTGGTTTCACTAATAGAACGTAAATTCAATGAAAAAAATATCTTTTTTTTTAAGTAAGATCTCCATTTTTACTCAAAATTATTTCACCTTATATTACAATGATGTAATTAGTTAAAACTTATGTAGGTAGTTATAACGGACGGCCCGTGCATTGGTGCCCGGTGATTACGTAACTCGGGCGCATAGAATCCATGAATTTACGGACGGTGTGGAACAGATTTTTTTTTAATTTTTGAAAAAAATCTTTGTTTATTTATTTTTAAATTCAGATAAACATTTTTTATAATAAATCAAGTAGGTACTTATGGTTTTAGGAACAACGGTGTTTACACTAACAGTCTGTATAATAATTATGTAGTTAGGTCTATATTTTTATTAGTTAATCCCAATATTACTTTCAAAAGAGCAAGATCTCAATTCCGTTCAAATTTCCAGATGGTTCCACGGAGTGATGTCGGCTAAAGAAGCGGAACACCTGATCATGGAGAAAGGGAAGTACGGCTCCTATCGACTTAAAAAAAAGAAGGATGTTCTATGTTCAACAGTACCTATGTATTTATTCTTTTTATTATTTTATATCTCTTCCCTTCTCTTTTTCTTTTCTCTTTTTCTTGAGAGAGAGAGAGAGGGATTATTTAATATGTATATTCAACAGTTTCTCCACTAATCGTCGACCGATTTACAAAATATTTTTTTCATTAGTACTTGCACGCTTTAGTTTTATTGCGGTTAGCGTTGCTAAGTGTTGGTTTTGTGATGAATAATTTAAAACGGGTTTAAACATTGGTTTTTGATAATTAAATTCAAAAACTTCTTTAAAAATATCCATTAAAAACTAGTCTGTACCAATGTCGAATAAGATTATATGAAACAAATATTAAAGAAAGCTTTTATATTTTTGCGTGACGTAATCTTTTTAGCAAACCCTTTCATTTGATACTTTGTCTTGGAAAAGCACAAAATAACTAGTCCGCCATATTGTATTTAGAAAGACGTCACTTAACCTACCATGCATTGTCATCCAAACTAAAATATATGCATGCAAAATTTCAAGCTCAGTCAGTTTGATGACAACTGCTTTAAATTCAGATGCTTGATTTAACTCTGCAAGTTCAATAAAAGCTTGTAAAAATGTAAGTGTATTACAAGTATATTTGACAGTCAGGCTGAGATTAGATTAAGATCGTTGCTTAAACTCCCCTGATGTTGCTAGCAAGATAGAGCACAGTTGCTTGCTAACATGCTTGACTGCCACACTGTCGTGGTGTAAAAATATATTCCAAGTATTTAAATAACCTTAAATATTACACAGTATTAACAGACAGAAATCCTGTTTTAAAATACGCCACTCAGTTTAATTAGTAGATTCGCCATAGTATACATAAAAGACAAAATATCTCCACATCTTTCTGGTTCGTCTGACATTTCTAAATTCATTTTACTAACGAGTTTATTCACAATCTCACAATTCAAATCATCTTCAAATATGACGTTTTATGAGCACAGACATAAATGATGTTAAAAAATTCGAAGTGATACCGCCGGCAGAAAACGTCTTGAAGATATGAATGTATAATGTTGAGAAAATGGCGCCCACGCGTGTTTCTTAATGTAAATATACTGCTGTAATGGACATTTTGTTACCCTTAAGAGCAAGGGAGGACTTGTTAGAGTGCAATTTATTTTGGTAGTGTCGTAAGACACCCTCTGTTTGTGAGAATGGTGCACTAATTGATGCTAACGGACTTACTAAAAGAGTGAGAGCACACTTCGGACACACATACTGTAGAATATAATATTGAGGAAACTGTAATAAAATATCATGAATAGTGTAATTCAATAATGATTATGCAAACTTGACGAAAATATGTATAAATCGATATTTTAGCAAATAAAGTTTTAATTCACTAATTCATTCATATACCTAATGCGATTTTCGAGTATAAGTAGTTAGTCCTTTCAGGTATGAGATAATTTTTTCTATTAAAAAAAGTTATTTAATAGAAAAAACAACATTTTCTCATTTTCATAAAACCATACCATCAGTACCACTTTGCTCGAAAACTCATTCAAGTTGAATACACAATATGCAATCAAAGTCACTTAGCCGCCACCAAAGTGCGCGCCAAAACCCCCTTATGTACTTATACACCCTTGTGCACCAAAATGTCGTATGTACAACCTTACTAACAGTAACTTATGTAATGTAATACATCCTGTCGCTAAATGGCACCCAAAAGTCGCTCAAGCTAAGCACTGGAGGCAATTAACTTAATTGTCTTTATTACACGATGAGCGCTTTTATCAAAATGCGAAATATTAAGCGCTCGGTAATTGTGGAGCTGAAGGAGCTAAATTGTTTTTTCAAGATTTTTTTACTTTACTGGAATAAAGAGTGTGTTTTAGACTTTATAGGACAAAAAGAGATATACCTAATTTAAATTGGATTATTTTTTCTCCCTGAAATGTTCTGTGATAACTTTTTAGACCTATCCTGCTTATGCGTAGGAAGTTTCATTAAAATTGATTCATTCATTTAGAAATATAATAAATAAATAAATAATAAATATCTTGGGACAACTCACAGACGGCTATCTGATCCCAAGCTAAGCAGAGCTTAGGTTATGGTAACCAGACAACTGATATACATACTTATATAATTTATAAATACATACATATTATAGATAAATCACACCCAGACACAGAACTAACAATCATGCTCATCACACAAAGTTTGTCCTGGGTGGGAATCGAACCCACGACCTCCGGCTTAGCAGTCAGGGCCGCTAACCACTAGACCAACAGGCTCGTCAAATATAAGGACTTGAAAGTTTGTATGAAATGTTGTACGGCGTAAAGGCTTAAAATGATGTACGAAATTAGCTGGAATGTGGCACATATATCTATATAATGATCTAGCTAAATTCATAGGATAATTTTTATCCCATTTTTGAACCTGAAATCATCGCATACGAGAAGAAGCAAGAAGAAGAAGAAGCAAGTCATCTATTATTTAGTTTCTACCATAAACATGTCCTGTAATTTGTAGAACTTATAAGATTTATTGCATATATAGAAGGTATCGGCAAACGTAAATAAATAAAAAATATTTTATTACCATTTCTACCACAGCACTAAAATATTTAAAGAAAAAATGTTGGTCTTTAATTTCCCTTCTATTAGTATGATAAGCAACTGACACCAGGAAATGTAAAAATTAAAATTGTGACTAACTGTGGGCGAAAGCTACATAATCAGACTTTATATACCGATTTCAGTCTGCATAATAAATGGACAAGTGGGAGTTGAACCCACGTTATGAGGTCCGGTTAAACATACAAACGAGTCTACCCACCACAGTGTGTCATACCGTGATGGTGCTAGGAACGAGTCGGGCAAAAAATATTCTTTATATTGAAAAGTATGACACAATCGGCCACCAGGTGAGATCTTGGGATCGATTTGCAGGTCGAGTAAAGTGCTATGGTGTTTTTCCATCAGGAATTTCTCAGTAGCAGCTTCGGAGTCCAGATTTGTGCCTCGTTGGTAGCAATGGGCTCGCCCCCTATTACATGGGACTTACACATAACTGGCGAAATATGGGTATACTAATGGGTACGTCTCTGTCTAACCGTTCGAGGATTACAGGCGTGATGGTATGTTATGTTTCTACCATTAAAAATAGTAAACCAGAGGAACGTCCGCTTCTTATCTGTATAAGAAACAGACTTTTAGCCTACATTACGACAATCACAGTCTGATTTTAATAAAATTTCTAAATTTCCACTTTCCTGAATTCAAAATTTTGATTTTGTCTAAACGAAAACAGAACTGCTAAAGTTTTCCGTCCTCCAAATGTCCGAGGGACCCTAAAATCATCTGAAATTCTTGTCCTTAACTTGGCTCGTTACAGCTCTTACAGTTGAAAGCTTAATTCAGACGTTGCTTCAAATTCCGTCTTGCAATTGATTTAATTTTGCATTTCTTTGGCAGGTGGGCAAAGGGAAGCAGTGAAAATATTTTATTCATAGAGAACAAATTTTCATCTTATTATGTTTTATCATCTTATAGAGAACTTTTAAAATCTAAAATAACAAAGAATCTTTTGTGTTTGTCGCTTATGAATGACAAATTATCGCAGGCAAAGACGCGGGTAAAAGCTAAGCAATATTGAAACTCGCAGTATTTCAATTATTTCCAAATATCTCTTTTACACAAAATTAAATCTTCAATCGGGACCAAATCCTTTTCCAATTACTTCAAAAACTTTTAGTCTGGTACCAAATAACTTATCCTCAGATCAAGATTCTTAATCCACTGGATTGCGGAAGTGAAAACTTCACTATATTTTAATTAAAAGTATTCATGGAAACCACATAACAAAGTCTTAAGTAAAAGTCAAATCATTTACTTCAAAAAAGCCATTAATAGGCACTTTTGAACGTCATGTAGGTACAAGAAAAAATAATTGAATCTAGTTGCCCCTTCCAAAAGATAGTTTCGTATGGAGAATGGGCAATAAACTCCATACTTACTCTTTTAAAACTAAACGTTATACAATATTTGCATACAGAATCATACAGGATTAAGACTGATTTAAACGATGCGAGAAATATCCTGCTAGTTGCGGTACATTTCTGTCGATGACTGGTCACTGATGACTACACTGCCGTGCGATCCCGCAATGTCTATTCAATGTCAATTCTGTTTTCTGTGTCCTGAGCGATAATCGAATGCGTGGGTCACATTTTACTTCTACTACGTGTATTTGCAGTATTCTTTTTTATAAAATACCGGTCAAGTACGAGTCGGAACGCACACGAAGGGTGCAATATTTAATCCTAAATACAAAAACGCATTTCTTGTAAATAATAAATCAAGTTAAGAATAAAAGGGGGTATCCCTTTAATTTTCTGTATATAAATGAAGCAGACAAAAAAAATAAAGAAAAATGTCTAGTGTAGACCTATATAAAAAATTAATACAAAAATCAAATGTATCTAAATATTCGTACACTGTGCGTTATTATATGTAGAATAAAGAAAAAAAGTAATATTTTTTTGTTGACCTTGAAATCAAACTTGAACGTCATATTATTGAATGACGAAGTTTTAAACCAATTCTCGATTACAAATCTCAATTGAATGCTAAAATAAACACTGAATCTCCATCGATCTGAAATTCTAATGCAAAAACTTGGCATAAGAATTGAATATCTCTCTGAACTGAGAGCTAAGAATGAAGTAGTTATTCTGTGCTTAATTCTTTTGGAATGGTAATTAGTAATAATTTTTAGGACCTGGTTTTTATGGACTCGTATATACGTATTTGCTCAGTTTCTTTTACTGTGTAGGTTCTTCGTATAAATGGGTAAAATGTTCTATGAAACTTCTTTTATTTTTATTGTATTCTGCTCTTTGATAATTCATTATAATTATTCCCTTTTATTATTTTTGCTACCTTATAGGTAGGTGAAATTTGAATTTGGGTTTTCGCGTATTTGCTGACAATTAAAACAAGTCATTGGTTTAGTGGTCGCAAAGTGCGCAGCCTCGGAGGTTACAAGACCATATGCTTAGCACTCTGGATTTGAGCCCGGTACATGACAATAGGTTCGCCCCCCTAGCGAAATGTAGGTGTAGGTACTAATGGGTAACCCGATGGACCCCTTTGCCTAACCCTTAGGGGATTACTGGCGTGTTGTTATACTTATGTAATCAAAAAAGATCGCAGTCGCCAAAATATAATCGAAACATCAGCTCGTCTTCTACCAAAAACACGCTAAGAAGAAGACAAAGATCTGTACTGTTACGTATTCATATGCAGCTCAGTAACTTAGTCTATCAAGTATACATGAGTCGCTCACAATGACCTCGATTAATAGGCAAATTATTGATTCAAAGGTAAGTGCTGGGATAGCGCTTAGTTCGAAGATAATAGAATAATCCTAGTGTTTATGTGGGCATAATAACGGAAGTGATGACTTGATCCGTGGCTGATCCATGCAATCAAGATACCTGTATGTATTATCTGAATTAAGTACTGTGAATTAAGGTCGGTACCTGGTAATAACATAACATCACGCCTGTAATCCCCGAACGGTTAGGCAGAGGTATACCCATTAGTACATCCACGTTTCGCCAGTTATGTTTTTAGTCCCATGTAATAGGGGGCGAGCCTATTGCCATCAACCGGGCACAAATCCAGACTCCGAGGCTGCTACTGAGAAATTCCTGATGGAAATACCCAATAACACTTTGCCCGACCTGGGAATCAAACCCAACACCTCATGCACAGCAGTCGCGCTTGCTACCACTAGACCAACGAGGCAATCAAACGTACACCGTGTAAAATAACGTCGTAAAAACGTATAAATAATCTATTTTCCTTTTATTTATCCTTTTTTGTATTCAAAGTAGACTTTGCTTAATTCTGAAGTCTACACAGACGAAGTCGCGGGCAGAAGCTAGTTCATTATACATACAGATTTTACAGTACCTCTTCTTTAAAACTTAAGTCTCATTTTCCTGTGCTATAGTTCACTAAATATATTTAGCGCTAAACACAAACATATTATTAAAAACATCATTGCATCCCCTTCAAATTGTATGAAGGTGAAAGAGATAGAACAATGATTCAAAATCCGCTTAAATGTGTTTAGTAATTAGAGTGGCGCGTGTAGGCATTAGACCCAATGGATTTGAATCTTACGAAATTATCAGTAAGTATCAAAAACATCGCTCAAACCGCAACTGCTGAGTATGAGGTCTTGAGTAGAGTGTTATAAAGTTTTTCCATCAGGAATTTCTCAGCAGCAGCCTCGGAGTATGGATTTATACCCGGTTGATGGCATTAGGCTCGCCCCCCTGTTACATGAGACTTAAACATAACTGGCGAAATGTGGATGAACTAATTGGTACACCTCTGCCTAACCCTTCGGGGATTACAGGCGAGATGTTATATTATGTTCATGAAAAAAAAAAACAAAAGCGAGATTTGAGACCTATATTTAACTAGATCACGAGTATCTTAAATCTGATCCCTAACCCCGTAATGTAGCCCTCGAAACAAATCTAACGGGTATTTCACGACATCGTTCCAAGTGGAACTCGGCGTGTTAAATTAGAAGGAAAACCAATAAAGATAACCCCCATACCGCTGCGTGAAAAAATACAATCCCCTTTGTAACTGGGAGCTGAGGGCGATAGAAAATTGAAATTCAAGTAATATTGGAATGTGGGTCTGTATATAAAAAGCGCTTTTGTTTTATCTAAAAATATCTCATGGGTGTTTGTTTTGTGGTTATATTTTTATAATATATTTGGTTAAAGTCTAAAAAGGATTTCAATGTTATTGGAAAACAGCAGGATTGCTTTTTTAAGACAGAATTTCATCCTTCGTACCAGCTTAATATGAGTGCTAGGTTTTTTACATAACCATTTATTCTACAGCCACGTCACAAATGGAAATTCGAACCCCATTATATCAAACAAACTTCCGCACTATTAACCAATACTCCACCAAAATCACTTCCAACTTCCACAAAACCCCAAACAGCTGTCACTCCATTTTTTTTCCTCCATCATCCACACACAAAAACAAAACCAAAACACGCGTTAAACCTTCCAAAGCATTAACCCTAAGTTTACTGCTAACACGCTCAGATCCGGCGTGACAAAAACTTCGTCACTTAAACCTCCTTACAATATTTTACAGCGTGCTCCTTTCGCAATAAGCAGAACTCATTTCATCACAGGAATAAAGAACGGAGGTCTTTATACGAACACAATGGAACTTTGGATCCTGATAACGAATATATGCAGGCAGAGCCACGAGACACCGTGAATCCGTTATGACACGGAGTAATACTGTCATCGGTTCAGTAAGGTGCCTGCCCACTGTTGCGTAACAGATTATGCGAATAGCTTACGAAGTTCCGAACTGGAGTGGCATGATTTTGATTTGTTGCTATGTTGATTAGGGGATGAAGGGATAATAGAACTTGTTAGTCACTTGTCTTTGACTTTATTATCAGTTATCATGAATTACAGTGACGTACATTCACAGTCTTAAGAGGTAAGCTATAAAACTTAAATTGCTATAATAATCTAGTTTTAGTCGAAAATTCTGTGTTCTAGAATTACAGAAAGCACTTTATTTAATTAAATGTAATTTCGGTTGTGAAAACGTTGTTTCTAGTTAGAATAATATTAAAATGGTTTTTGGAAATGATTGTACAATTACTGTGGCCAGCTCTATAATATAAAGTAAACAGATAATATGATATCTGAACTTTTTATCTTTTCAAACAACGGAGCAGTGTGTAAATACCTTCGAAAGTAAAAGATCACGTCTCATAGTTGAATACGAACCTTTATTACGGCCGCCCGCGGGGTGAGGCTTTGTGAGCCGTGTTTAAATAAACTCGCCTAAAATACTGACAGGCTCCGAAAAAAATGCTGAACAAATTCATAATGTTTTGGGTTCTGCTTCTGAAAATGAACTGTCACTTTTTAAATCAAATAAAAAATATTTAATGACATTTTTTTTGTGGCTGGGTTACATCATTTGAGTTTTTATTAAGCCCTTAATTAAATATCTCAAGGCCTACTATGTCGGACTCTGCACTGGAATGCCTATTTTAAACATACCATTTAGTCATGACAACCTATTTATAACATAACATTACATCACGCCTATAATCCCCAAAGGGTTAGGCATTGGTGTACCCATTAGTAAACCCACATTTCGCCAGGTATGTTTAAGTCCCATGTAATAAGGGGCGAGCCTATTGCCATCAACCGGGCATACATCGAGGCTGCTTATGAGAAATTCCTGATGGAAAATCCAATAAAATTTTACCCGGCCTTGGGAATCAAATCCAAGACCTCATACTCAGCAGTTGCCCTTTGCGACCACTCACCAACGAGCAACAACCTATTTTTCACTATAAAAGCCTTTTCCCATCACTTTTCCCGTTGGATATATTTTTTATTTGTATATAATTTTTACGGTTGTCCATTTTTATACGGAAACCACATCCAATATCAACAGAAATGACAAAACAAACACGAAAACTATTATCCCTTTGTACATATTCTTTCAATCAAACTGTAGTTTTCCATTTTTTTTTTTTTTGCCCTCGGTAGGTACATTTACATAGCGTTTGGATGCAGACTCCAATATTCTTTGAAATCCAATTTTCTATCGAACGAGTTGTTTCATAAAACCAATATGTACCGTTGATCTAGACTGGGAACCTATTCAGTGGATGTATGTAGTAAGGTGTTGCGAAGTATTGGAGACTTTATTAATTCTAAAGCAGAGACAACTAAGGGACTGGATGATGTCTCAACATAAGTATTGAAATACGTTTCTGATGTAATATCGGGCCCCATTAGTCATAAATCCTTTGGCACCCTTGGTTGACTGCGAGAATGCCTTGGGCATTGTGATAAGTCTGTCATTGTACTTTTTGTTGCATAAAGTTTAAATAAATATTATTAATTAATTTAAGTATGGCTACAACCCATTACAGTTAAGCCTTTATTTAGGAATGATATCAAGAATGACATAAATAAACAATTGCGGTTCGGTGTTATCAAAATTAATTGAGAAAATTATTTTTATCTACATACCTACTAAATTTATTTCTTCTCTAAACAACATTTTAGTAAAAGAACTGGGCGCCTATTACGTACTCTTAAAACAGTACCTACCATTTTAATATTACTTTGTTTTATTTCAGTTGTTCAATTTTCAACTCTCGTCGTTGAGCCGAGCGTTGTAAATCCATTAGTGTGCAAGACAAAGTAATATTAAAATTCACCTTATTGACTGAACACTAAATCTAGGTACAGCTTGATCTATATTAAATATAAGCTTTAATATGTCTGGTAGGTTTTCCATAGGTAGATGTCTATAGATAAACAGTGTAATACCTTGATATCTACATAGTATAAAACAAAGTTGCTTCCCGCTGTTTATACGCTTAGATGTTTTAAACTACGCAATGAATTTTAATGCGATTTTCATCAACAGTTAATAGTGATTCAAGAGGAAAGATTATGTATCTACATTCCATCCGTGCAAAGCGGCGGGACGCTGCTAGCTAAATAATAAATATCATGAATTTATCACTTATTCAACCATTTAAAAAATAAAAAAGAGAGAGAAATTATAATTTTTCTCCAAAGAAAGAAAAAAGGTATAATCTAATCATAATATCGCATTTCATCACATTATTAAAGCGTTTGAATTCTGTTATTATTCATACAGCATACCCTGGACCCTCGTCAGGTAAACGTATAAATATGGGACATAATATGTAAGGCTTTATACGAATACAAATATTGGCGTAGGATCTGTATTGAAAACAAGAATTTCATTTGCACGTGTATTGTGACATACGAGCGAAGCCGGGTAGCGTCTAAAACAATACGTCGGTTTCTGATCCATGTAAAATAAGGAATTTTACTCGTTTTCATCTCTTTGTTATTAGCACAAGGTATTAAATTGGTTTTGATATTTTTTTTTTTTGTAAAAATATATTTATTGCGTCGCAGATACTGCCCAGCTAGCCAAATAAATAATATATAACTAATGTGTCGAATTAAACACTACTATGAAACTGTTACACTGCTACGTAACTATTATAAAACCTTTACATGTCTGTTAGTCAACTTTTTGCTAGTTAGGTGAAGTCTCTTTTTTAATTGTTTTTATAGAAATAACAGAATTCTCTAATTAATACAAATTGTAGAATTTAAATTTTGACTGCTTCGTCAGTATATTGGTCGCAAAGCGTGACTACTAACCATGAGGTCTTTGGTTCGATTTCCAGGTCTTTTGTTTTAACCAAGTAGGTAATATGCACAAGAAAAAATACTATGGCCTTGAAAGGAAAAAATAGGCTTTCAGTAAACAAGAGACCTAAAAATTTCCATACACGTGTAACGGACGAAAATATGGAATATTTAGATTGTTATCATTTTCTAGACGTGGGATAGGACGGTTTGAGTGGCGGAGAAGTTGATCTGAATTCCACGCTACGCGGTCGCCACTTACTGCGTGACCTACATTTACTGAGATAGTAATTGGGATTCTAGGAAGGTACTTATGTATTTACTACCCTAATAGACTCGTCGAAAAAAAAATTAAGAGAATAGCTCAAGAATTCCCAGGCCGGACAAAGTGTTATTGGGTTTTTGAAATTTTCTTACTAGCAGCCTGGAGTTTGGCAGTTAGTCCTGGCTGTCAAACGTAACTGGCTGACAATCAGTCTTACGAAGGAGTACCGTGTTGCCCAGTAACTGGGATGTCGAGGTCCGATAGGCAGCCGCTTTATGGTGACTGGTAATTGGTGACCGAAACCTGTACCTACACATGATTGTTATAATACACTATACACTTACTACATACTTTACAAATTTTTTTTCATAAACTGAAATTCTGTTAAATTAAGTTCTTATTATTTTTAGCCAATAACTTGTACGTCTAGTGGAAACTGTAAGTGTGGGTTGGTTATTTATGAATTAATAACGATAACAAATAACTTTCCAAAGAAATAGTTATTTATTATATATTATTATTCAAGACCTAAGTAATTTTCTCTATGACCTACGACAAAAAGATACATAAATAATTGACGTTCAATGTGTTAATTTATGCCTTACTTTTAATAAATGATTACGATTTGAGACTACGCTTCAAGAGATGCGCTGGGTTGCGTAGCGAGAGATGTGTGTGAAAATGACCAATGACATCGCTTCATTTTCATATCTTTACACTATAACTGGCTATTTTCACACACATCCCTCGCTACGCATACTCGCACGGCTTAGTAAAAACGCAGCCTAAGTTAAAATATGTACAAAAAATATATATCTGTCTGATTTATCTATAAATTATGTTTATATTCGCTCAAAATAATAAAACCGGCTTTTCAATTATGTTTCCAGTGGCCATAGATCCCGCAGACATTCCTAATTTCCCAGGAGTACCAACGTAAAACCGAGTACATATCTAATAATATATAGTACCTATGTAGATTCTTCACTACAATTTGTTGTTATTAGGCTGTCTTTCAGAGTTTATTTTGTAGATTCTCTCTTTGAGCTAAATGTCTAGTCGTTTAGGGAAATGAGAGCAAATAGATGTTCGAATATTCAGCCATTTTACTGAGTAAAATTACCCGTATAGCATTTCCATGAAGCCTGAACGAATTCGTCGTTTTTATAAAGTAGAATTTTAATGTATCGTGGAGTTAAATAATTCGAATTTTTGGTGTACGCGTAGGTATGACCCGCGTTTCGACCGTTTGTATGAAGATAAAATACTGTATATTTCTTTACTTTGGTTATAGTAGTTTTTTAAACGTGTCTAGATATGAAGGTCAATCATCTTGAAAAATTATGAAAATAGTAATTTAAGTTACATTTTTGTCTGTATTTTATATGTTTGTCTGAATATTACAATGTGACGCGGGCACATTCTGTTGTGCCCGCGTCACCGTCCCGCTACTACCTATGGTCGCGTCACCGATAACCGTTGTAATTTCGTCACCGACATGATAATGTGATTGCGCCACCGGCTTGCTAAAAAGTCTACGTCTCCGACACGCTAATGAAAACACGTCACCGACATGCAAATAAGAAGTGTTGCTGACGACATTTTATTCCAAAGTTTTAAGTTTAGTTTCGACTTCTGTCGGCAGTCCCAATGATTGCCTATTTTTTTGTATTGAATGGATAATGATTTTTAAATTTATTTATTCATGATCTTCCATGATACATCTTTGTTCCCCTTGCTTATATTTTATCGTCTCCCTTTATACGATAGCGCATAAGCACAATTTTAAGCGACTTCACAATTCACCCAAGAACGCACAGTCGTAAAATATATATGAATTTACACACACTGCAAAATTACACTAGCGATGTTTTTATAACTTTATGCATAAAGATGTCTGAAAGTCTTCATGTTTCCTGACTGAAAATAAGCTATTCCCTTTATACTCCTAGACTTTGTAGGTTAACTGTTATGAAAATGATATTTTATGTCACAGAAGACTTCACGTTGTACATCATGAAATTTTGCTAACTTTGTATTAAGTGCGGAAGAAGACGGTCTTCTAAAGTGACGATACGTAATGTCCCACCCTACTTGGCATTTTGATTTAATTGGATTATTAGGAGAAACTTTTGAACATCATTTACGTAGAAAAATAGAATTGAATCCAGTTGCTCATATCAAAAAAATGTTTTACATAGTTTGTAAGCACACACACACACGACATCACGCCTGTAATCCCCGAAGGGTTAGGCAGAGGTGTACCCATTAGTACACCCACATTTCGCCAGTCATCTTTTTAGTCCCATGTAATAGGGGGCGAGCCTATTGCCGTCAACCGGCCACAAATCTAGTAAGCAATTCTAGTTAGTAAGCAATGAGAGCTAAATTAGTTATGTGTATAAATACATGGTGTTTACTTGCTTACAATATTGTTATCGTAGACGATCACTCCTTACTATTGAAAACGAAAGTAACCGAAAGAATCCAATCGGTGGAAAGTGACAAGTACCTAGAGAAGCACAGTAGGTAAATAATATTATAGAGCTTGCAACCCAATCAAAGCAAAATATCAAAAACAACCGTCGGGCAGTAGCCCACAAGACACCCAACATCCTGTTCCTCATACCATTAAAATACTAATCCACTTAAAGATTTTTTTTGTAATGTTTGTACCGATAGCAATCTGGTTTCTGCACAGAATTGATAAATTTATTAAAAAATAATCAGTAGCGTATATAAGGTTACTTAAAGTGCAACCAGTTATGCTTTTATTTTCATAGATCAAGCAAATTACATTTTTATGTCAGCATCGTTCTTTTTTAAATATCTAAAAGATACATTTTAAATAAATCTTCATTTTTCAAGCTTCGGCACGTATATACTATTTTCAGTTTATCCAAAAGTTAATACAAATATGGAAGCTGCGAATATTTCGTGACAAAACAAGATATATTTTCTGCTGAAGTCGACTCGGCGTTAAATGAAGCGTGGGATGTATTCATAGGCTACTTAGGTTTTACGGAGTTGCCGACAAAATGTACCGAGTGCTTACGTAAGTCGCACGATTTATGCTCACTTAGTGCTTAGTAGACTAAAATCTGTCGTACTGATAAGGGGATATGTGATAAAGAGGTTATTATTGCCCAAGAAATGCTCACTGTGACAGTAATTATAATTAGCCATTTTTTTTAACATAAAATAATACACCCCTAACAGGGAAACAACTAGGATTTTCTCCTGTATCCTGGATGCATCATATTACATTTTTAAAATGGTGGTCCAAAGTACATAATTAAAACATGATAATTCGAAAATTATTTGCCTATGAAGCTGGTAGGTACATGGATTATAGATGGGAGAGGTCGTCGGATTTGACTTTGGTTTTGACAACAACGTGAAAGAAGTCACGGGCAAAAGTTAGTGGTGTTATGAAGTTGTTATAGTATTGCTACGTGCTGCCTTGCAGGGCGTACAATATTCCAGTATTACCATCAGACTGGCTGCACGAATGTTTGCCATCGTCGTGAGATAAAATAAAAATTCCTTGAATGCAATTATAGTACGTTTTAAGTAGTAGGCTACTTAAATGCCCGACCGGGCAGAGTGTTATTGGGTTTTTCCATCAGGAATTTCTCAGTAGCAGCCTCGGAGTCTGGATTTGTGCCCGGTTGGTGGCAATAGGCTCGCCCCCTATTACATGGGACTAAAAACATAACTGGCGAAATGTGGGTGTACACCTACACTAGGTTACACTTCTGCCTAACCCTTCGGGGATTACAGGCGTGATGTTATGTTGCAGATCATCGAACGAAGCCCTTCAAAAGTCCGAAAGCAAACTTACTAACCCAGTAAGTAAACTCATCACAAAAACAAACGAAAACGCTAACCGACACCCCTTATTTATGAACGGGCGAGTTTGAGCCTACCCTAATATATCCAACGAGCGGTCGGCCCAAGATAGGCCCAAAGAATTAGTCGAACGATCATAACGACGGACAAAAAACAAGCCTAAACTTGCCCATTTTAAGCGGTACAAAGCCAAAGAAATGGGCAACAAGAACGCAAAACGTCAAAATAGTCCATTCAACTTTCGGACCATTTAATATTAGCCGAGTTAGGGTTGGGTTGGGGTGGTCAAATTGCAACGGTGATAGATTGTGTTTTTCAGTCGTTTATCTGTGTACCTATACATTAGATGAGGGATAACAGTATCTTTTCTCTTGCTTGTTTGGAGGGAGGTGGAAATTATATTTTTCTTGGTCATACGCTGTTCTGTTCTGATTAATTTTGTTGTTGGATCGCCACAGTTGAATCGTTTCTACGGGAATCGTCGAGATTCATTCCCTTGGACATTTTCTGTTGGTCGCCACTGTTGATACTGGATTTCAGGAGATGCAGTGGATTGAGAATAGTGTGGCAACTTTTTAACTTAAATAAAACCATTTTCAGTACATAATTTTAGTTATATTATTAATTAAATCAATACATTGATTGATAAACAGACTGATAACATTTATCATCGCAGTCAAGCGTCAATGCACAATCATTAAAAAATATTGAGACTTCTTGTTAATTTTAAAATCGACATAAATCATTGGTCAAACTCATAATGATTTTTTCTTTATTATAATGACAACACCTAAGAATTTACTCTTTAGCCATATTTAATTAAACTGGTCCAGTCTAAGACAGATTAAAAAGTTTACGGTTAAAATTAAACAAAACCGAAAAAGCTAAACAATTACAATCTCCCCTCTAGTCATTAGTCTTACAAACAACCAACACCCTCATTTAGAACGATTATGAATGAACTAATTACACCCACATTTTCCTAACACCCCATGGCTTAACAAAGAATGCTACATTCAGCCATCTCATCCCATGCATACAGCGGCCGACCAATCAGTGGGCTTGAATACGTGAATTATTATAAGGCGTTAACCGCTAAATCGATGACCTAGTTAGGCGGTGGTCGCTTTGGAAGCGATTAGTAGTGTTTTGGGGTGATCGGTCCTTTTATGTTGCGTGGTCACTGGTCGGGGTCTTGATAATATTTTATTTAAATCTGTTTAGTGTGTAGACTTGTTGGCTGTAACTAAGAGAAGCAGTAGAAGTCGATTTTTACAGAATAGACAGAACAGACCTTTGAAAATATTTATGGCTTATATTTATGGCTAATAATTTTGTGTAGATAAAAACAAAAAATAATTGCTTGCGTTTAAAATGTTGCATAAGACTATTTTACCACATTGCAAGTTTGTTTATTTATTATTTAATTTAACCATTTTTGTAATAAAGGATAAGAGAGTTAAAAGACTGAGTACAAAGTTGCTATTTTTAACACTTGTTTCATCCACGCTGTCAACGTGACCTAAGCTCATAGTTCATACATAGCGAAGCGAGCTCCACGTGCGTACGGCGTTTTATGATAAATCGCCCCAAGTTTCATGTTATGATCTAACGCTAACCAGCTACATATAGCGTGTGAGTCCGCATATGTATGTGTAAGTCACCGTATAAGCGGTTTGTGGTTAGCAACTTTACTTTGTATTGTAGCTATTAAGACAGATTATTTAGTTGTTTGGAAGGAGAAAGGGGCCTTTGTGCAGCAGTGGGACACAAAATGTAGGTACTAATAAAAAAAACTTGTTTTAGAGACGTTTTAGGGGATTGTTGTAAACGTTCTCTTATATTTCGATACCTAAATATTGGTTATAGTTTACCGTTCGATATTGTTGTTTTATTTTAGCATTTTTTAGTATGGAAATTTTATTTTCTTTTCCCAGAAAAATGCCATAACGTAACGTACTTACTCGTATAAATAAATATATAAATAATATCTTTGGGACAACTCACACACGGCTATCTGATCCCAAGCTAAGCAGAGCTTGTGTTATGGTAACCAGACAACTGATATACATACTTATATAATTTATAAATACATACATATTATAGATAAATCACACCCAGACACAGAACCAACAATCATGCTCATCACACAAAGTTTGTCCTGGGTGGGAATCGAACCCACGACCTCCGGCTTAGCAGTCAGGGCCACTAACCACTAGACCAACAGGCCCGTCAATATAGTATAGTTTGATAAGTGTACCTAATATTCTCAAACTGAGATCTGTGTCTTCTTTTTATCTAAAATTGTTCCAATATTTATTGTGTACGAATTTATTTTAAACGCCCAGTATAAAAGATTCACATTCATCGTTTACTCTGCGGCGGTAAAGCAGCGTGAAAGAATCGCTTTTAACACTTTCTGCTCTTTAGATGACGTTAACAACGCTACTGATGCGGCGATAAACGTGGCCACATACTGGGCCCAAAAACTATTATAAAAGGGATTGTCTTAAATCATCGACTCTAAAAGAAGAACTCTTTCTGAATGGGTACGTATACACGTACAAATCTCACTACAAGTTTATATAAAAATTATTCGTCTGTTAAAATACTACAATGTCAATAGTGACAATTTGGAATACATCTCCATATTCCCTTCCATTACCTAATTGTTGAAATTGCAGATTGGATGTTACAGTAGCAGTTAGGAATGAAACAAGGGTTCGAACTGATTTCAATTCAACATTCACAAATTCAGGGTAATGGTATTTACCTTTCGAACTGATTCTGATAATGGCAGCAGATAAGAGTGATTGAATGGATCTATTGAAAGTATTGATAGACTTAAAGGTGTTGGTACAAGTGCTCATTTAAATTTTTTGGCTTTTTTCAGTCAGGTTATTGAATGGTCAAAGAACAAGTGATTTATAATCAACTTCTTAACAGCCGAAAGAGATCCACTGCTGGACTTAAGCCTCCACTAAAATCTTTGTCTAATATTGTGGCTATCTAGCCACAATGACTGGTCCTACGCTGCCCGCATCTAGCGATTGCTCGCGATATTTACCAGGTCGTACGTCCGCCTTGTGGGCTATTGTAAAATTTTATTTATAGGAAGAATCATATTTTATATTATATTATCATTATATTTTATTTAGATAATAACATAAATCCTGACAGGTAATATAATCTGTGAATATGTATTATATATCTAACGTCCGTCTATTAATACTATCAACAGTGTAGTCGACAAAAAGAGGGTAAAAATTAATAAAAATTTAAAAAATTATAGAAGTATTAAATAACTGATATATAATTGAATCGTGTTAATAAATGTATTTCAACAATACATTTACTATTGACATAAAATATTTTCGTATTAAATTAAATTAAATTTAATTGTATAGAAATCTATTACTAGACTCACCAGATCAGCACCCAGCCTGCTTACACCAGAACCTGAAAAACAACAATGAACATCTGAATATACAAAAACAATAACAGCTGACAGACGCCATTTTGTGAACAATAAACAATTTGAGCAGCTGTGCTCGTTGGCAACCCTTTCAAGGTGTCGTAAAAATTGATTAGCTCGTTACAAGTGCCTTTGGAGTGCAATGAAAATTTACATTTATTTACATTTTTATATTTGTCCCGGTGGTATGTTAATGGTAGTAGATCATCAGCCTTTAGTACTATTAAAACGAAATTTGCATTATTAGTTTGTTGATATGCTTCTAAGCTGCTTTTTGCCATCGATTCAGTATTATGAAGCTAGACCCCCAACAGACGATTTTTTTTTGCTTATCTAAGCCAATAAATATAATTGAATTGTGTTTATATTGGCATCTTTTTAGCAAGCGTGTGATCAATGCTCGTGCCTTCTCTGTATAAGAAAAGGCTTGCCCTACAGTGGGCCTAATAGGCTGATATTATTTACATTTTTCTTCCCAAAATTCAACCTCAGATCAACTCTTTCCATCGCACATCAACATATTCAAATACGCCCAAAATCAGATAGCACAGCCCTAAAATCCCTTTACGTCGTTCAATTTCAGCGCAGCCCTACCCGTGAGCCAGGCTCGGCGTACTAACTAAACTCATTTGTTTCCGATATCGTCGATACAGAGTAGACTACATTTTCTTCACTTCATTCCCGTCACGGGAAATGGTTTTCGTTCGATACGGGACGTCATAGATTAAGAATAAACGTGGTAGATACGATTGTTGTAATTTTTGAGATTTCATGAACATAACCTATTAAAATAAATTAAATTTACGTAGCTCGTAAATCAAATACGAACGTTTACACGGCACTTAAACAATTTTTAATCATTTTGTCCGGATGTCTGTCTGTTTGTTAGGCTAATCTTCGAAAAGGCAGATAGCTGATGTTATAGGGGTAGCTTAAGCTGTTTATTTTACAAAGACACTGATACCATTCACGCGAATGAAATCGCCGGCATAAGCTAGTAGTCGAGAATAACCAATCCGACGTAAGCAAGCGCGGTGATGAATTTATCGAGAGATAATTTTGCAAAATAGAACGACTGATGTGGGTGTACTAATGGGTACACCTCTGCCTAACCCTTCGGGGATTACAGGGGTGATGTCATGTTATGTTACTTAAAACGACTGATGGGTACGTAATAGTACTATAAAGCAAATAAAATTATCACCTTTACACTTAAAAAAAATTGTAAAAATATCGTGTCTGTCACAATAATCTTTATGCAGGCGCCTGGCATTACCGAATTGTCGCCGTGTGAAGTTATAGAGAGATGTAATGGGAAGTTCCGCGAAACGCGGGAACGTATACAAGTAATGGTTACTGTGTTTCGGGGGTAAGCAGAGGCGGTAGCACAATACAATGACGACAAGGTTGACGCAGTAGCTGAGCGGTTAGCTGCTACAATGCGTGTCGCGGCTTTGATTCTTGCACCGAACAAATATTTGTATGGCCAGATGTTGTTCCTGAACTGGCTATAGTTATAGTATTATAGTAGAAATTCTTAGTGTCACAGCGTTTAAAAAAATGATTACTGTTAGGTAAGACCGGAAGAAAAACGAACAGCAAATGTATACTTTCAATAGCTTAAGTCAATAGGTTCTGACCGACAGCGAGATTGGTGTAGTAGGAATGACCACTCAGGATTCTCTGTACAGGCAACCAAATAATAATAAATCTTGAGAGGCTCACTGTCCTACATTCAGGAACGGTACAGCAGCGTCATCCATCTTAATATTCTAGGAACGCCTAGCTCTGCTCACAATCACTTTAGGCAAGCTCCTGACAATGGCTGATACAAATATCCCTCTATTGGTTGATATGATAGTGCTAGATTATACAAGGTGCATTTTCGCATCCTAGTCTTTCATTAGATTGACATAAAAACATAAATAATCAAATAAAATTATCACTCAAAAATGAATAAATATTTTTATTTTTAGTTGTTTTTTGTTTAACAGCATTTCAGAATACACCTCTTTCAAAGAACAGAATCACCCCGTTGAGTAGGTTGCAGTGTCGCGCGACTATATCACTATGTGCAAGTTCATTGCTCTGCCTGCCTAAACCCAGGGGCAAGATGGCTAGTTCGAAATTCGAATTCGAAAATCACAGCTATAAAAAAACCATTTGTTTTGTTATTTATTCATGTTTACAATGACTAGCATAGTTACCACCTTGAATTTGACATGTATTTCGGCGTAATAAAGCACTTCTCTCTCCCAACGCCTAACCACAAATAAATAATTAACTTAAACTATTCCAAATTAACACACAACTTCCAGTTTTCTTTAGTAAAGCAATTCGCACATAGTTTTGTTCATTATTGTTGAACAGTGGTGCTAACAAGCAACAGGTGAACAAATATTTTTTCAACGTTAACACAATTTATAAACTTCGTGCATACTCCAGTTTTCTCTCATGGTTTTTGTGCGAGACAGTTTCCTTGCAGGCAACATCTGGTGTGACAGATTTGATGCTATTTTGTCACAATATGGAGATGTATGGTTGCTCATGAAGATATTGTAGCAAAAGGAGGGAAGTTACTTTTGTTTGAAGATGGTGTTTTATTAAAGGCTTGTGTCCCAGCGTATACTAAAAGGATATAAGTGACTTTTTTGTGATTATTTAATAGAACTGTGTTAGGTTAGAACTGTGACACCCTACGCCAGAACAAAATCATTTATTACAATCTAACTAATAGATAATCTCTCAGTAAAAAAGTTTTGATTCATCCACTAAACAGTATGTTTTTGATTAATTTAGTGTGCATATTAATGTGAGTGCAATCCATTATTTTTGTTGTTACTTTCAATTATTTGGTTAAAAAAATGGGAATTTACAGTTAAAGGATACCCATAAGATAATACGACAAAGATTCATTATTATCACCAAGTGACTGGTCGACTCTTTACATGACCATAGGGCTGGCCTTTATTGAGCCAAAGAATCAGCATAGCCATACAACATGGCAATACTGCCAGACTTTTGGGCACTCGGATCTATAAATTGTACATACTTTATAATTTTATTATTATTCATAAGTTTTGTATTTAGTTAATTATTGCATGAAAATAATTCATTTGAATGAATGAATTCATCATGATAATGATGAATTCATTCATTCAAATTAATTATTTATTATACACATTTAGCCGAAATATATTATTATACACATTTAGTCCACAAATACAACGTCCCTGACAGTAACCAACATGTGGCATAGCAATAAACCCACATTGTAATAAACAGTGCAGGGCACAGCTGATAACCATTTAATAGATATCGGCTCAATTTCATGCTAATTCGTTTCCGATATACGATGGTGCTAATTTACCGGTAAATTGCAATTTGATAAATTGAAGCGGCGTTAGTGTTATAGCCTTGAGTTAAGCTAACGGTAGTGTTTTGTATGAAATGATATCTGTAATGACTGGACTCACCGGTTTGTGGGAAAACAGACGATGTACAACATCTATTCATGGAGTGTGTCCGTAATGCTGATAAAAGGGACCAAATGGTTAGACAATTTAAGTTGAATTGTTGGTGCCTTTCATAGCATTTTAGCTGAACCAAATTCGGATGCAGCTAAAATGCTATACTCATTGAAATTTAATTAAGGACGAGTGTAAGTAGCTTATAATTAAGTAAAAAAAGTGGGTTCGATTCTTAGGTCGGGTAAAGTGTTATTGAGTTTTTCCAACAGGATTTTTTCAGTAGCAGCTTTGGTGTCTGGATTTGGGCCTAGTTAATTAAGACCATTTACAAGCAATTTTAAATTGTAAAGAATAGCAATAGCCTCGATCTCTATTACATGGGACTTAAACATAACTAGCCAATTGTGGGTATAATAATGGGTACACCTCTGCCTAACCCTTCGGGGATTACAGGCGTGATGTTATGTTATGTGTTATATAGTAGTAGCAGTCTCGGAGTCTGCCGAGGCTGCTACTAAGAAATTCCTGATGAAAAAACCCTTTTGACAGTGTTAGACCTGGGAACCGAATCCAAGACCACATTCATGCTCAGCAGTCACACCTTTCGACCTCTAGACCAACGAGGCAGTCAGTAAATGAAACCAAAACAGTGCCACCATAAAACATTTACCGCGGCAAGTGCACACTTGCGTTTAAATGCTTAAAAATGTAGTATCTATGCCAAAATATGATTTTTAAAAGTTAAAGTTCAAATAAGACAATTTGAGTCATAATAGTGATACTAAAAACAATTGTCTGTCTTTCATAGTCTGTTTCATCGCAGAACACAATACAAGTTACTCGTTCAGAGTCATCTCGAATATCTTTCCTTTGTTTTATAGCAGTTGTTGATGTTTCTTTAGTTTTCTTTACTGAAAGTTCTTCTCACAGTCCTTTGCTAAAGTTTTTTTTTTGTAACAGCACTAAACGGGTAACAATTATTTATTTGAGATAATTTTATGTTAGATTGCTGACGGCACTGTTGATGCATTGGTTTAGCGATTAGCTGCTGCGCTGCGTGTCGCGGATTCAATTCTCGTACGGAGCAAACATTTGTATGACCTACAGATGTTTGTTCCAAGTCTGGATGTTTGTGTATGTGAGTTTATATGTTTGTAAAAGCACCTACAATACAGGAGAAATTCCTACTACGGGGCAACGGTTTTTTTATAAAATAATAAAATACTTGAAAGTACACATTGATCTTTATGTACCTACTAAAATATTAAGATCGTAAAATGTTAAATTCTAAAATGGAAAGGTCACTCACCGGCCAAACACGAAACTTCGAAGTTTATAGGTAAGAGACGTCAGCTAAGAACAGATTTGACTTTGACCTCGATGCCGATGAAATCGCGGGTTAAAGCTAGTAATGAATATTATTAGTACGTACGTAAGTATGCAATGTTCATTATGTTCAAGAATATCTTTGTATAACATGAGGCAAAAACCGATCGAATCGTTGAATCGTTTCTCTGGGACTCGTCGAGTTTTATTGGCGCTTTTTTATGGTGGCCGCTGTTGACTCTGGCTTTTAAGTGATGCAGTGTTTTGGGTAAATTGTGGCGAGCTTGCCCCAAAAATATGGCAAGAGCCCCGATAGATGCTAGAAAGTTGCGGCCAAAAAGTAGTTGCAATTATTATTTTAATGATAACAAATTAAAAAATGGATGCTAAGTCAAATCGCACTTCAAAACAGAAGAATTAATTTTGCAGACATTCACAAGAAACCGGCAGAAAGTCTTCTGAACAGGCCTAAAAGACAATTAATTCCCAATCCCGGCCTACTTTGGCAAAGTTACAAATCAGGGATCCTCCGGCACTCGCCTAATGTCGTTTGCTGGGATTCCGCGGAAACTTTGCCCGTTCCGACGTCCCCACGACAGATATAAGGTATTTGATGAATATTTAAACTTCGATAGTTAGCTCACCCATTGTTTCTTGGAAATTATTATTGTGAATGACCTTCCTGCTCCAGTTTTAGAAGCCGTTTTTTGGTTGGATTGTCCTAGGTCAGCTTGAAACAATCAAAGTGTGTTTGGTCCTGAATAGTTGAGGATAGTTCGATCTTTGATGTTTCAGAACAGCTTTTGTTGGAAGTTTCTGTAGATTTCGTCGAGAAAGTTGGCGAAATTGTGTAAGCTAACAAAGTAAGCATGTCGGATGTCGGAACTGGTTGCTCTCAGTAAATCAGTAGCTATCTTTATTATACAAATGCGTTGTTTTCTTCGTCTACACATACATAGAGACTGTTACCTTATTGCCTTTGTTCATTTTCTAGCAAATATTGAGATGAAAATATATTTACATGCAAAGCATTAGCAAAAGCGTTTACCAGTTAAAAAACAACCCTTTCGCGTATTTATAGTCTCTCGGAACGCAGCAGTACTAGTGGCAGTACTGCCGTGTCGTGATAGGCTTAGACTAGACAATGATTACTTACACTCATAAAACGTGTGCGATCTACCCGCTCCTGTTAAGTAGTATGCATGGAATGATGAGGGTACGTTGTTCATAATTATAGCATTCTCGTTAAAAAAAATCCTTTGCACATACCATTTCTAATTTTAATTTGAGTATATTTTTTGAAACGTCACAAGCCGAAGCACAATGCCACAGCCAACACTTTGAGGTTAAGGTGACTATAGACGTTCCAATTTCACGCTCAATCAGAGCGATTGATTCAGTAATTGATTGGACCCAAGTTCCTGGTGTATTTATGGAATTGTCTTTCTCGCTTAATTGTAGATTACCATGAGTGAATTCTGTTTAAACGAATGTGAGATTGGATTTTTGTTAGCAAAAAAGTATAATCATTATTCTAGAACATCTAAGTAATTTCTTGATACCATTTTTATTTGTTCAAAATATAAGCCGACATTGCTTACGCTTATTATTTTTCATTATTATTTATTTTCATCTTCATTGTTTTCAAATGAAGAAGCAACAAGAATAATGCAACTAGGATTTTGTAAAAACTTAATTTAAAAGAGTGCCGTGGAGTTTTTTGCTCATTCTTCTCTATAGAACACTACCTCCGTTTTGGAACGAGCAACTAGCTTCAACATAGACTCCTTGACAATTCAGGTATCTGTAAATGGTCAATTTTTTTTTTGCGTTGAGATTGACCAAACTGCTTACTTACTTTATTTTACTTACTTAAGCTATCTTATGATATTTAAAGGATCAGCAGGATTATTGGCGCAGAAGTGTCCTTTCTTATCACTCGCACAAAAACCGTTAAATGAGTAAAGAAAAATATCTTACATAAAAAAAAGCTATGTTGATAATACAGCCATTTGAGCAGTGAAGGTAATAAGAAACATACCGTCGTTTTGAACGCTGAAGAGCACGTTAAGACAGCTCTTGTCTGGGCGGCCTCAGTGGATGTGTGTCAATGGCTCGTCTGCCTCAACGTATGTTTGTATACGACGCTGCATTTTTCAACATATCTGTTTTGTTTTTCTTCTCCGTAACGTAGTCCATGTTTTGCAGAGAGAAAAGTTGAGTGTTTTATAGACTGACTCAATTTTTTTTTTATTAATTAGCATAGTACTTATTTAGGTATTTTGGTTTTGTTTATAAGGACCGGATAAATAAATTAAAGCCTTGTTACTCGCTGATAATTTAGTTTTCTTCATGTAGGTGAAATATTTTTTAAAATCGATCAAGTAGTTTCTACGCTGTTACGCTACAAACAAAAATACAAAACTTTTTTCTTTATAAAATAAAGTTTAAATATATAGCTGTGTACGAGGTATTTTAAATTTCTTAGCAAGCATATTCAACTACCTTATAAAAAAGGTCGTTTATCGTGGAGAAAAACAAAGTTGTAAATCAAAAAGTAGCCAATATCCTTATCCCAATCCCAAGCTTCTACTTTGTCAAATTTCATTACGATCGGTTCAATAGTTTGGCCATTATACGGCAACAAACAGACAGAGTAACTTTCACATTTATAATATGAGTACAGGATAGGCATAGGAAACTTGTCTTTTGAAAGTTCAGGTCTAAAGGACCAGGCACAATAAGCTCACGAACTAAAAGAACAAGTACCTAACTTGTTCAAATGTACAGTACAATAGTAATGGGCAACAAATTGGAAACTTTGGAAATCGGTCTAGTAATAAAACCACATTATATTCAGAAATTAGGTACAGTTGTTATAGCCCTAGTTTTCGCTAATACTTGTTCAGAGTTTCCGCTACAACTTAACGGTTTTACTACCTAACTTTAGGCAAAAGTAAGGCCTATCCTATTTCAAAGGCATAATTAGTATTTCCATTAACAGTGGTAATCAATAATAATAAATTGTGTTACTGTATCCACAGATGAAACTGTATCTCTTACTAGATTGATTATGATAAATTCGATTTGGGGAAAACTTTCATGATATTCTGAAAGTTATGATTCTACCTGCGTTCGGCTCCCACGCAAAATGTAGGGATAAAAAAATATTGGTCGGAAGTTTTAGGTACCTACTTCTAATAATCTCATAAAAGTCGTGGACGTCTGACGGAAATTGTGACTGATCATGTATTTAAGAGTAGGATTCGTAGATCTTTTCTTTATCTCAATCACGCTTTTGAATAAATGATTCGACCTACTATAGCGTACGTATACAGAGTAATTGAAAATATACCCGAAACCTTTAAAGGGGTCATTGTACTTATCATTATGAACAACCCTGAAATAATGGAAAAAAAAATCAGCTGTTCCCTACAAAAATGCTACTTAACAAAATTGTAATGTATGGATCAGCTGTTTTTTTTTTCGTGATTTCAGGGTTGTTCCCATAGTAAAAGTTGTTTATAATGATGGGTACAATGACCCCTTTTAAGGTTTCGGGTATATTTTCAATTACCTTATATAATATTAAATTATACCTACATCATAATGGTTTAATTTATTTAGGATCAGCGCTAATATCTTCTTTTTACATACATCTTTTAGCCATCATCTTAAAACTAAATAACTTATACCTTTTAATTACAAATCCAAGTTTTCACCAATGTTTTCCTTTACCAATGTTAGTGTTGTCTAAGGTGAATATGTGGTGGTTATGAATCCTACATTTAACATGAAATCTCAATTTAGTAGTACGAAAAAAAAAACAGCATTTTTCTACAAAAATGTTTTGAATGGCTGATTATTTTAAATCAACCATTTAAAAAAATCAGCAATTCAAAACATTTTTGTAGAAAAATGCTGTTTTTTTTTCGTACTACTAAATTAGTCTCATAATAAAAGTTGTTCGTATTTATTAGTACTTTCACCCCCTGAAACATGCGCAGTGAGTTAAAAGTCACACTGTATAAACATATATCTGTTCGGAACACAACTTAATTCCCCTTCCCGGTCACATTCCAGTCTTGTACCATGTTAAGTAAACCTGCAAGTAAAAAGCGCTGAGTTGGATAGTTCAGTCAGTTTGTATGCACAGCACATACTTACCCTCGCTCCAGCGAGCTTGCTAGATGCGAAAAATCTACGTTAAAATCTTCTTTTAGTAGGTCCCTACGTTTTGTATGTGTACGTTGTTTGTACTTGTAAGATAACGTTAGTGATCTTTGTTAGTGTGGATGTACGAGACTTATTTTGACTGCAGTTCTGCAGTAGATTCGAAGCTGAAATTCTAGTTATCTGATTAAACATTAAAAAAATTTTAGTTTAAATTTTCAAAATTAAAAACGGCCGTGCATTAGTCTCGCATTGAATAAAAATGTCTCTAATGTATAGACTTTTTTGTTTTGTATTTAAAAAACAAGAAAAGAAGAAAGACATTTTTTTGAATTATATATTTTATATTATATTATATATTTTTTTTCTTGTTTTATGACGTTTAAAAGTGCCTCTTAAGTATCTTATTGAAATAAATGATTTGAGTTTGACTTTGCAGACTATTTCAAACAAATTCTGACCCATTTATAGTATAACTGGGGGGGAATAATAAAACCTTTAATCAATAAACCAACTTACATACATATTATATAACATACTAAAACATCAATTTCAAAATGAAAAGAAAATGACAATGAAAATGTGAACAACATTTTGCTTTTAAAACATTCAGAGAGACGCTCGTTTACTGGCTTTTACTCTACCAGTGTAGAGTGAGCTGGACGAGTAATTAGTTGACTGTACACATGTGAGAACGGACAGTACAAGGCGCCGTATTGCATTGTTGTTAAATTCATGAAAGTAACTATGCTTGAGATACTCAACATAAATTTCGAATTCGAACTAGTCATCTTGCTTGGGTTTAGGCAGATGAGGCGATGAACCCGCAAGCACGCAGTGATATAATCGCGCAATACTGCCTACCTCATACGCTACTTCATAAATCTGTTCTTTGGTGGACCAATGTCCAGTGATCAGTCTCTCATGCATGAGACTGTGGGGGTTCGACAACTTGTATATGAAAAGCGCGTCAAAAGTACAATTTGTGCTTGTTCAATATATTTTAACCTAAACAAAGAATAATGTATTATATATATTTGCAACATGGCAAATGAAAGCAACTTGGTCGTCAACTTAATCTTACTTACTGCAGTTACCAAGTTGGCCGTTGCAGGACGAAACTATCACTAATTAACTGACTGATTTTAGGTGATTTAGTTCAAAGTTACTTTTCCCTAGTTCCAGGGGCCGAGTGATGTACCTACTAATGATGCTGCATCTAAATGGACTGTGATTTGATATAAATAACTTTATACAGGCTGTAAGTGTAAACACCGTTGTCACTAAAACCATAGGTACTTGATTTATTATAAAAAATGATTATCTGAATTTAAAAATAAATAAACAAAGTTTTATATCAAAAATTAAAAAATTCTGTCGGACACCGTCCGTAAATTCATGGATACTATGTGTTACGTAATCACCGCGAAGGGCGTTGACGTGCTGCACTGGCCGTCCATCATAACAACCTACATAAGTTTTAACTAATTACATCATTGTAATATAGGGTGAAATAATTTTGAGGAAAAAATGGAGATTAAAATTAAAAAAAAAATTTTTTTTTCATTGATTTAACGTTCTATTAGTGAAACCAAACCACTGGTTTCAAGGATAACGGTGTTTACACTAACACTCTGTATACCTACTACTTCTGTATTTTCCGATAGGTTCCGCATAATATCCTCCCGTTTTTAATTAATTATTACCTTTATCCTTAATATGGTATTATGAAAGACTTCATCGGTAACTATATTACCGACTGTCGTCGGTGGCCATACCTATATTTATTTTAAGTATCAATGTTAAATGAGTTATTTAACAGAAAATGAATGATGTAATATAGTGTGATTAAATGATTTACTTACAAAAGACAGATGATGTAAATAATTTGAAAGGGAATATCAATATATTATTATATATTGGTGTTGGTTGGTACATTTATATGTATGCAGTAGAATATTGCAGTCAACTTCTCGATGTGAGGTCGAAATTTCGCTGAATCCAAAACGTTTCAAATACTTTAGAGCCGCGTGTAAATCAGCAGTAAGTACTCCATTTGTCACGATATTAGGTCGGAACTACCAGCGATGCATCCGCGGTGTACTGCCAAGAATTCACACCTAGACTGGTAGACTGAGATGCCAATGTCGCCAGATTAACATCATGTGAACATGGAAATTTTAAGGAAAGATTTTGTTTTAAAAAAAGTTTGCGTACTTACTATAATAACTTCAATGCTGAGCCTTTTTTCAGGTATCAGGTCAATATTATTTTTTGACATTGATTAAAATTGATGGCATGAAATAGCGCCTAGATTTTAATCGTTGTTAATTCTTAGAATTGGTTTTCAGGTTTAAAAGGTAGCTTACTCACTTCAAGTGAGACGGCTAGTGTTTAATATGTTTTACAGTATATTGTTAAAAATTAGCAGTTGTTAACTTTATTGTGTATGCTGTGCTCTCCTATAAGTGAAGGAGTACTATAATTTCAGCAATTCTCAAAATTTCAGCCACGCTAAAATGACGCAAGTTTGACAACTATAGGATCTTGGACTATGATAGTCGTATTTATCGTGTTGGAAACTAAATAGCGGTTCATATAATGGATTTTAGTCGACTGCTAAGAATCTTTTATGTAATCTTTATTGAAGATATCAATCATGTTGCAATAATTAAAATGACAAACTTGACTGGCTGACCATGTTGGCTAAAAGGGTTAAGGATTGGTTTTGGGTAGGCTGATAAAGCGCTACTGATGCATAAAATATAATATTATTCGTGCAACATTAAGGTATTTACGCTAAACTGTATTTTATACAAACTTTCAAGCTCAAGATTTTTTAAATAAATGAACAGATAATGATTAAACTTCATATATGTATTCGAATATTTTTTAAGCGTTTTTCTCTTTTAAAATGTTTCTCAACTAACCCTTTTTACTTATGAAACTTGCATATGCATATCATGTTTTATTAATATCAAAAAAGTAATTAAGGTGAGGTAAGACGCAAAACCGTCATTTTGTATTGTGTTTTATTCCTAAATAAAAGTGATTTAAATTTTGAAAAAAACATAGTACATATTTCAGTCTTCGGTCTACAGGTTTCAGCTCTTCGATACACGATTGCTTGCACTTTACTGCATCCAATTAAATCGCAAAAACAGGTCCAACTCATGGTATGGATACCATTTTATTTGAGTTATACTAGGCTTTGAATAATAAAACTTATACCATCTTAAAGAGCATAAAAAATGAGATACAATTTGGCCTTATTATTGTGAAAGGATGAGAAACCATACCACTAAATCCAGAATCAGGTGATTTCATCTTTTCATACACTCGATCCTTGGCATTTAGTCGGTCTTGGACCGTGTCGGAGGTCGGATGTACGTCAATTTTTTTGCAAACCCAACATCACGCTAAGTTCTATTACTGACAGAGGCAAACCCTAATTTTAAATAATAATACCTGTATATATTTTAATTTTCAAAATTCTTGTAATATACTGGTAGTTCATTTTATAAGGTTATAATTTTGTAAACAAATGGGCAGAAAAAGTAATAGAAGTTGTCATCGCTGGCTCTTTGAAGGCTGAATAAATAAAAAAGGTAAGGATGCATTGGCAATATTATTAAAACCTCCTTTGTATATTTATTTCTCTTTACTAATAGTAGGAGAGCACAGTTGAATTTAAACCTAATGTCAATATGAATAAAGAAGTCACGCCCGCAAAAGCTATAATGGTTTATTTTTCTCGCGGAATAGATTTAACAACCGCATCAAATATGTAAGACAGTTGAATTTAGACCCTATGTCAGCGTTCATAAAGCCACCGTGAACGCACTTATTATAATGGTTTACTGTCTCCAAATGTCAAATAGGTAGTGGTCATAGTGTAGAAGTGTACACAGTATGATCATTTCCTACGAAAATATTAGTTATTAACTGCCGTGACCCCTGATTCACCTCCACGCGCACGCACTTAAAATTACGTAGATTTTTAATGTTTTAGAGCAATGCAGCTGCAGGCCAAGCGCAGTGCGCATATATCGACTAATGATTCAGGGGATAACGAGAAAGTTATTTTATTTAATTAAAAAAAAAAGTATTTAGTGGAAATTATTATTACGAACTAATCAAAATCAACATTTGTATTATAGGTGAAAAGAGCATACGGAAGGGCGTAAGGTGTCTCCGTTAATTTTAATTGGCTCATGGCGTGGAAAATAAAAATCAGGCACTGCGACAACTAAAACGACAAGAAAATATTGTGATCGAGCCCTGTGGGTTTTTTATTGATAAAACGTACCTATTTATTGGAGCTACACCCGACGGTATAGTCGGGAACGACACAATAATAGAAATTAAATGTCCAATAACGGCATTTAAAAAAGGAATTGATGTTGCTATTAAGGAAAACAGAACTTTTTAAAAATGTGTGCAAAACAGCAAAAGCTCTTTACGTTAGTAATAAAATAAAATCAGCAGATGATAAAATAAAAACTACTTGGCAAATAATAAATAATGAAACAGGTAGGAAAAAACAGCGTATTACTGAATTTAATTTAGAGACTGCACGTGGCCCTATTAATTCAGATTTGGAAGTAGCCCAGGAATTTGATTTTTTTTTTGCTAATATTCCCCTTCAAACTACTGAGGCTTTAAATTCCTCCCCCGCGCTTTCTGCTGCCTTACTTAAAAAAAATGTTAAGGCTTGCCCTTTGGAATTTAGATTTCAACATACAAACCCCCAGGCTGTCGTAAAAACTTTTAAAGATCTTAAAATTTAATCAACAGAATATCTTTGGGGAATGTCTGTAAAAGTTAGTAGAGCTATCATCGAAACTATTGCGCCCTACTTAGCCTTAATATTTAACACCAGTATAGACCAAGGAGTAAGGTACCCAACAATTATAGGCCTGTGTCGATTTTGCCAGTTCTCAGTAAGGTATTTGAAAAGTTAATGCACAATGAAATGTTACGTCACTTTGATAAAAATTCCATCTTTAATGAACATCAGTACGGTTTCACCAAAGGGCGTTGTAAAACTGACGCCGGTGTCAACCTACTAAAGAACATATTTAACGCCTGGGAGGAAGCACAAGATGCCATTGGAATCTTTTGCGACCTCTCAAAGGCGTTCGATTGCGTTAACCATGATACCCTTTTGCTGAAGCTCGAGCACTACGGTATTAGTAAAACATCTCTTGCTTTATTAAAATCATATCTGATAGGAAGACAGGCTAAAGTTCATGTTAACGGCGTAAACTCATTGGGGTCTGAAATGACAATGGGCGTTCCTCAAGGTTCGATATTGGGTCCATTTCTATTTCTAGTTTACATAAATGATTTACCTCAATTACTACAAAATCAACCGAGGATGGTGTTATTTGCAATGAGGTGTTCATTGATCTTTAAAATAGACAGGCGGTCACAAAATCTTGACGACGTAAATAGCTCTATTCTTCAGGTTCAAAATTGGTTTACAGTAAATAATTTGGTATTAAATGAAAAAAAAACCAAATGTATTAGATTCAGTTTACCAAACGTTAGAAGTAGCAAATATGACATCATATTGAATGGACAAAAACTGGAATTTATTAATCAAACAGTTTTCCTAGGAATCACGCTAGACGAGAAATTACAATGGGGACCTCACATAACATCAATTGCGGGACGGTTAAGCTCAGCAGCTTATGCTGTTAGAAAGATAAGACAGTTGACAGATATAGAAACTGCGCGACTGGTCTACTTCAGTTACTTTCATAGCATTATGTCGTATGGCATTCTACTGTGGGGTCGGGCTGCTGACATTGAATCCATTTTTATTTTACAGAAGAGAGCTGTCAGAGCCATTTATAATCTACCTCGTCGCGAATCTCTAAGGGAATTATTTAAAAGGATTAATATTATGACAGTACCTTGCCAATTTATTTATGAAAATATTGTGAGAAAAAATCTAAATCTTTTTAATAAAATAAGTGATAGACATAATATTAATACTAGAAATAAAGATAAAATAGCTCAACCATATTTTAGGTTGTCTAAAGTAAATACATCTTTTATGGGGTACTGTGTTAAATGTTACAATAAAATTCCTTCTGATATATTAAAATTAAATGAAAGGAAATTTAAGACACACATTAAAAGTACACTTTGCAAACAAGCATAATTATTACAAATTAGAGGATTACAATCAAGATAAGAATGCTTGGAAACATGCTGGTCCTGCTCCATGGGACAATGATACATTCTAGACAAAATCAAACTGGTTATTAATGATTTTTTTGGTTTTTTTTTTTGTTTTTCTTTTTTCTTAATACTTAATTTTGTTTTATTTTTGATTATTGATTTTGAAGTGTGTTATAGATTGCGCGGACTCACACACTATTTCATGTTGGTTGAGATGTTATGAGTGGTCGTCTGTAGTTCCAATATTTGTAAACACGTGAAAACTATGTATATTTGAACATATTTTAACTTTTAAATTCTTAATTTGTGCCTTTTAATTATTATGATTAATTAGTTTTTTGTTTATAGGGTACATACATTGCTTTCACGTGCCATGTCGTGTATGATTCTGTAAACAAATGTTGTAAACATTGATTTTAAAAGAGTACGTATGGAGTTTCTTGCCCATTCTTCTCCATACAAAACTACCTTTTGGAAGGGGCAACTAGATTCAATTCTATTTTGTTTTTTGTGTTTGACGTTCAAAAGTGCCTTATGTGCCTGTCGTTGTTATACTGATTGTTATTTACAAAGTTTGAATCCTAACCTAAAAACTCAAACACGTGCGCCGAGCACGTGGTTAGTGTCTATAAATACAGGCGACAGCCACAGAGCGGCTCAGTTGCGCACGAGCCGTCGGACGGAACACATCTCTGTGAGTCATATTTATACTGTCGTTGTTATACTGATTGTTATTTACAAAGTTTGAATCCTAACCTAAAAACTCAAACACGTGCGCCAAGCACGTGGTTAGTGTCTATAAATACAGGCGACAGCCACAGAGCGGCTCAGTTGCGCACGAGCCGTCGGACGGAACACATCTCTGTGAGTCATATTTATACTGTCGTTGTTATACTGATTGTTATTTACAAAGTTTGAATCCTAACCTAAAAACTCAAACACGTGCGCCAAGCACGTGGTTAGTGTCTATAAATACAGGCGACAGCCACAGAGCGGCTCAGTTGCGCACGAGCCGTCGGACGGAACACATCTCTGTGAGTCATATTTATACTGTCGTTGTTATACTGATTGTTATTTACAAAGTTTGAATCCTAACCTAAAAACTCAAACACGTGCGCCGAGCACGTGGTTAGTGTCTATAAATACAGGCGACAGCCACAGAGCGGCTCAGTTGCGCACGAGCCGTCGGACGGAACACATCTCTGTGAGTCATATTTATACTGTCGTTGTTATACTGATTGTTATTTACAAAGTTTGAATCCTAACCTAAAAACTCAAACACGTGCGCCAAGCACGTGGTTAGTGTCTATAAATACAGGCGACAGCCACAGAGCGGCTCACGATCACCAACACAGCGCTGCGCCACCTACCGTTCCGTACGGTCGCGGCGCTGGCGCGCCTGTTCACGGGGATCCTGCGCACGGGGGCCTTCCCAAACCCCTGGAAGGAAGGGCGCGTCATAATGCTGCCCAAGGCGGGGAAGAACGTGCTGAAGCCGGAGAGCTATCGGCCGATCACCCTGCTGCCAACCATCTCCAAGGTGTTTGAAAAACTCCTGCTGCGACACCTCACGCCCCACGTGAAGCTCCGACCGGACCAGTTCGGGTTCCGCTCGGAACACAGCACGACGCTCCAGCTGTCGAGAGTACTGCACCTGCTAGCATCGTCGTTGAACAAGAAGGACGACGCAGTTGCAGTACTCCTCGACATGGAAAAGGCGTTCGACCGCGTCTGGCACGAGGGGCTTGTCTATAAGCTATCGCTGTCGGACGCGCCCCGTCGCGTGATTAACGTGGTTGCCTCTTTTCTCACAAACAGGACCGTCAGGGTGGTGGTCGACGGCGCGCTCTCCAGTGCGCCCGGTGAGAGCAGGAGTGCCGCAGGGCAGCTGCCTCTCGCCCCTGTGTTACTCGTGTTACACCGACGACATCCCCACGACAAAGGACTCGACGCTCGCGCTGTATGCTGACGACGCCGCGTACATCACCACCTCGCTGAACGCGAGACACGCGGCCGTCAAAATGCAGCGCGCCCTCGACCTCCTCCCCGAGTGGCTGTCGAAATGGCGGTTGTCGGTGAACGTGGGTAAGACGCAGGCGCTCCTCTCCGGATGCGCCCACTACCCACCACCCCTGACTCTACACGGAGTCGACATCGCGTGGTCCTCCCAGGTGAAATACTTGGGGGTGACCATCGATCGTCGGCTCTGTATGAGGAGCCATGTCCGGCAAGTTTCCGCTAGGTGCAGGGCTGCCCGCGCGCAGCTTTATCCAGTGCTCTCGTCATGCCTCCCGCTGCGAGCCAAGCTGGGGGTGTACAAGCTGTACGTCCGCTCCTTGCTGACGTACGCCGCCCCGGCCTGGTTCGCCCTCACGAGCGAGTCATCTCGCAAGCCTCTCCGCGCGCAGCAAAGCCTTGCGCTGCGGAGAATCGTCGACGCCCCTCGCTTCGTGAGGAACCGCGTAATACAACGCGACCTGCGAATCGAGAGCCTGGATGACTTCGTCGCCCGCCTGGCGGCCACCATGTTCGCGCGTGCGGATAAATCTGCCTGGGCGCATCTCAACGAGATAGCCCCCTGGCAGACTCGCCCGCCCGTCAGACGTCCTCTGCCGCGCGACCTGCTGCCGGACTCAAGCTCCTCCACCCCCCGGACTTGACCTCACGAGGAGGCCGCATACACGCGGCCCTCTCACTCAGTGACACTCCACATGCACTACATACGCCCGACGTGCGCCGCGCTCTAAGTTAATATAGGCGCGACGCGCGCCGACCAGCACACATGCACAGACTCCACTACGCAGTCATCACGCGATACAGGCGCGGCGCGGACGCGCTCTGTACTCGTGCCCACTGGGCGGTGTCACACAACACAATACCGCCCCCACACACACTCCGGTCCCCCTGCCTGAACGTAACCGGCTAGACCTGGAAGCGGGAAGGCGGGGGACCTCTCTAACTTAATATAATGATAGTCGGATACAAACGGCATTTATCTAGGATCCTGTTGTTTTTTTAAACATTTTAAGATTGTAAACAGCATATTTCCAACTTAATTATTCTGTATGTTCAAAAATAATGCAATATATGCGAAGGTAGTTTTACATTATATTAATCCTTATTTCCAAATAAATACGTTAATGGTCATAAGTATTTCATTTTGAACAAAATTGCCCTTGACATCATTTGATTTCAATTAACACTTTAATATCTTAGGAGATATCATAGTTTCAAAATAATACCACAACAAAAAATGATACATACAAACGTACCTATACTAATCTATTCAAGTTGGTCTACTGCTTTGCTCTACTCTGTAACCACTACCTAGACTTCGCAACTTTTGGCGCGCGTGTCATCGCGCATCATCGTAATTCATTACGTATCCGCTAGTCCTTGCGGGGGCTGCGGTAAGCGTTGGATGCCTGCGGTGCTCAGGGTAAAATCGCCTTAATATAAAGAAGTTGGCAGACTCGTCCCACAATTAATTTGTTGTACTTCACCACCTATAATTATATTTTTATCTCTCTCTACTTTATATATTTTGTTGTATGTATGTATATATGTATTTATTATTATATTTTATTCTCGAAAATTTTCTTTATCTGTGCACCTACTATGTTTTGTCTCTGCATCACCCTAAGGTAGACTGGTAGAAAATGCCCAAGGCATTAAGTCCGCCTTTGTACATTGTATTTTTTTTTACATGTGCATAAAGTTTAAATAAATAAATATCAGTACTACTAAGATTTTCATCAATTTATCAATGATGGAATACGTAGATTACTTAACAGATGTCCAGGCCAACTACATAAAAGGAAGTTTGAGTTAGAATCAAGCTGACATCTTATTTACGATAAAAAATGACCCCTAAGGAAATTCAGGAAAGCTCTTTGATCGCTAACATATAACAAATAAATAAATGTACCTCCGGTCGTTATTTCTAAGTAAAGTATCTGAGTATCAAAAGGTATCTACTTATCAAGTATGACAAGTAAATTATTCTAAGGACATCCTCTAAAAATGTCCACATAAAAATGTAACATTATTTCTGATATGAAATATTAGAATGTGTGTTACTTGATCAGGGTAAAGGTACGCATTGTTGTGATTTTTAGGCTCGTTGCAAACGTAGCCACTTTTGTGTCTGACACAGGCAACCAGCATATTTTTTTTAAAACGTTGCCCCACTACGTTTGAAATAAATTGTCGTCTCGTCGGGCAAGAGTCTACTCAAAATGGGCGTCTGAAAACGCGTCCCCGAGTTTGGGCAAGACAGAGGTGGAAAGATCTGGACGCGTACCATGAGGGCTGATTCGAGGTGGCGCGTGAAAAGAGAACTTTAAATTTGCCTAGCAGAGGGACAGAGCAAGCTAAAGGAAGAAAAATAGAACGGACAAAATCGATTACCTACTTTAACAGCTTTTGTATATTGCTTTGAAGTAAAAAAGCGGACATTTACCTGTATCTTAAAATATCTTATCATTTATCACTAAAATACCTACCGATTGACACAAACAGACCAAAGGAAAACGAGAAATACAAAAAAATATATCAGATCAGTGTTCACCTTTATAGAAATGGCCAATGATATATGATGCCAGTGCCAGCTACACAGGTCCAATACAGACTCGACATTAAAAGCACCGCGTAAGCAGACTGAACACATTGGATACGGGACACATGTGAACCGTGTCAGTCCTGGCTAAAAAAGGTATTTGATGTATAGAGCGAAACATAATCTAATAAAATTGATTCGAAAGCCTTTGATTCAAATTACAGTAAAATTGAGGCTTGAAATATTTTTTTTATGAGATTGAATAATTATGAATGATTGGTGGCAGTACAAAATTTTATTTTTTCGGCGATTCGGTCTCGCACGCGAAGGGTTCCGTACTACCATGCAATATTTAACATAACATACAAAAAAATCCTAACTAATATTATAAATGCGAAAGTAAGTTTGTTTGTTACCACTTTACGCCTAAGCCACTGAACCGATCATCCCGAAATTTTGCATAAACGTTGCCAGGTGATCAGGGACAAACATAGAGTACTTTTAATCCCGAAAAAAAGTACTGTTCCCGAGGTAAATCACAATAACGTCCTTATGACAGTAGATGGCGCCACGTGTCTATCGAATCATGATCAAATTTTAAGTTTAAGCATCTAATACATTTTGAGTCTAGACTGTCGATAGACCAGTTTCAAGTATACAACCTAGGAGTACGGAGTTGTTTCCTTAATCATTTTTTATGCCCAAAACCGCTGAAGAGCATACTGACATTTTGCATAAAGTGGCTACCAGACTGACCGACCTGCGGTTGCGGCTAACCGCAGGCCGCGGCTCCAACCGCTGTAAAAACACACCACCGCGGTCACAGTGGCGGCCTGAAGTGTCATTAGCGCGGTGTTTGTGCCACAATCGGACGTCAGTCAATATGGCTAACCGTAACGTTGTCTTATTACTCTCATGACTCATTAGCCCTCTCAGAAGATGAGAAAAAAGGTAGAAAAAAAACCGTTTATTTAAACACTTGAGGTGGTGAGTGGTGTGAGGTTATAGTAGTTATAGTAGTTTATCTCTACCTATATTATCATTAGCATCGCATATTACTCTTAGGAATAGAGAAGTGGGGGTTAAATTTAAATTACTTTTTAAATTCAACTATTTCTGTTACAATTTTCATATTTGGTGTCATTTTACAAAGCAGTACACGCGGCCTGTTGTTAAAATTTGCAACTGACGCGGCCGCCACAACATTTCGCGTAGTCAGGGATACAGAAAAATTGCGTAACTGACACTGTCATCACTGTGTCGTCATTGACACTGACAGGTGTAAACGCATTCATAGAGGATGCATGGAAGAATAAAGGCGAACTTATAACACGCTCCGCCAATTGTGAATTGATTTGAATGATTCTTTTTTTGTTTATTTGTTCCGAATTGGTCCCATATAAATACTGTCATGATCTGATAGGATCACAGCAGAACTGTCGTAACAGTAAAATTGCTTTGTTTAATGCGTTTAGTCGATGACTGAGACTGACTGAAGGAAGAGGTTAGTTGCTAAACTATGACCGTGACCTATGTCGATGTAGATGTGTAGACAATAGTTTTCCAACGGCAAAGTTAAGTTTGTCCCTCAGTACTATTTATGTTTTCTTTAGAGGTATGTTCGGTGTATTTTAATGACGGTAGGTAGGTTCCTTTTTTTTTTTAATTGTCTCACAGCTCCAACTCAGGCAAAAGCTCTTTGCTAGCCCGAGCAAAAATTACTGCTCAATCCCCGGAATCTTCCGTTCATGCCGCATTAAGAAAGCAAGCACAACCGGAGCGACAAGCAAATTTGAGAGCTGATGAGACATTTTATTAAAGCCAGGAAAGACTGGAAAGCCAAGCCGTCCACCCGCCAAGCTTCTCTGAGAGTGACTGAGACGCCCTTCTAAATGCAATTGCTTTTGGAGGAACAAGCCGAAAGCCAGAGAGCTGTAAGAGCAATTGAGACGCCTATTCACACACGACACACAACACACATGACTACACGACTTCGTCTCAGAGAAGAAGCTCAGCCATTACAGCGACTAAAACTCCAGAACAGACGCAGGCGAGAAGGACCTCTCTTGCAGAAATGCAAACTGGACGCCGACGGACTTTTATGAGTCACAGTCTGTTGGTCCGTAGGTATTTAATAATTCTGGATCTGGCTGAGCAACAAGCCGAGTACAGCCTGAATTGATTGTCAAATTCTAAACCAACGCGGGCGAAGCCGCGGGTAAAAGCTAGTAAGTTTATAATCACAAAAAAGTTAAATAATTATTTTGTGAACATTAGACGCGTCATAGCTGCGCCGGCCAGCTGATGAGTAATTAACTACTGATAATGCAAATGTGTTTGTATGTTGGTTTTGTCTTTTATATAATTTTAGTATTAGATTTAAGTTGTAAATATTGTACATAATTTAGATTGTAATTAGATTTAATAATTTTACTAGGTGGTTTGATTTTACACATTGCAAACAATATTCTGATTATAAATCAATAAAGGTTCATAAACAATTCCTTTCATCAATAAACAATTCTTTTACTTGTTACATGGCATTGCTTCTTGTCTAATTTAATAATTGTAGGTCAACGGGAAGTGGTCAAAAAAGTGATCCTATAGGGGTTCCATTTTTGCCGACTGAAGTACGAAACTCTAAAAATCGAATTTAATACACAATTTAATTCCCTTGTGTAGTTACCACTTAAATACTTAAAACAAGAAAGAATACAAAACAAAACACTGGCGTAGCTCTCCATGCTGACTTACAATCTCTAAGTGGTTCAGGGCTATGAACAGTGCCGCGTTATCAGCTCCCATGGGGGTCGTAACAGACTAAAGGATTACACCTAAGGGATGCGCGTCTCCCCACAATGTACGATACTGCTTAGCAACGTCTTTCAATTAAATATTAAAGACATCTCTTTAGTACACGTGTCTTTGTAAATTCTACTTTTGTACACTTTTCGTTTGAAAGCCAAAACGTAGTAGTCTATAGGCATCGCTCCGTTGTATTAAGAAAGCCGAACCGAATAGGCCGACCCGCTTTTGTTTAAATATAGCGACCTACACCCATGCAGTATCAAAACCGCTTAATAACTTTGATGTACAAAGTAAATATCTATTTTGGGCCAAAGGGCAACGTTAAAATCACAAGATAAAAAAAACTTTAATTAATATTTGTGAAAGTCTACAGTAATTAAATATAAAAGTATTAACTTTCAAAAGTAATTAATGTTTCAGGACGAAACACAAAAAGTTTCAAAGCAACTATTTATAACTGAGTACTTTCATTCGTCCTAAAATTATTCCACACCTCGCGGAGTTTGTAGTGAAAATGTTTAATATTTAAGCTGAATTTAGCTTTGCTTAACGTTTGCAGAGACGGTCAAGCTTACAGAGCTAAATTTGAAAGCCGCTGCATATTCGTTGGTACTCACATTATTTCACAGTTTTAGTCTGTTTTAGTTTTTTGCCAAATGAAAGTCCATGAGTGGAAGTAAATACTTCTTTTTAGAATTCTTGATTGCATGTTTGTGTTTACGAGTTTGTAATTTTAGATGCTCTGTATCATATTTATGTTTAGTAGGTACGGTTCAAATATGGCTCTTTGAATATTTGTAAGCTCGATAGTATGAATTTAATTTCTCCTAGTTATATTATCTTTATAGAGAATCGCTGTATACATAATATTGACAACCCCTGGATTAACCAATAAGTACGTTAGACCTATAGTGCGCCAGATTAGCTCTTTGTACACAAAGATTTATCATCTGTCTAGCCTTTTCCCAACTATGTTGGGGTCGGCTTCCAGTCTAACCGGATGCAGCTAAATTCCAGTATTTTACATGGAGCGACTGCCTATCTGACCTCCACAACCCAGTAACTGGGTAATACGATACCCCTTGGTGAGACTAGTTGTCAGATTTTCGGGCTTCTGACGACCCGTAACGACTGTCAAAGATTCACATATGACAGCCGGGACCAACGGCTTAACGTGCTTTCCGAGGCACAGAGGAGTCTCGGTGTGTAAAGATGGTCACCCATCCACGGACCAACCCCGGCAAGCGTAGCTTAACCTGACAGATCGACCTATGTGGCTGTTATAACTTAGCCACGATCTCCACAAAAATTCTACATTGGATTCAATCCAAAATCCAATATAATATCTTGGATTTATAATAAGCTAACAATCTTCTGTTATGGCACGCACAATATGTTGACACATTTTTCTTGTCATTTAAAACTTCTTAAAGTTAATCCGTATTTATACTTGCGATAATGGTACAGGAAGTATTTTGTTAAACAATCTACACTAATTAAAAATAAACTGAAGAGGTTTTTGTTTGTTTGTTTAAACGCAATAATCTGTGGAACTACCAGTCAGATTCAAAAAAATCTTTTTTGACCGTATAGCCAGACTCATGAGGAATAGTATAGGCAGCCATGTAATCTCTTCACCGCCTTTGGTTGCCTGTTAGTGAACAAGGCATTATGTCCGCCCTTGTAGATTTTGTTGCTTAAAATTTAAATAAATAAACATCACGCTACAACCCACGAGAGCAGGGCAGTAAAGACGAAAATGAACGAGGGTGCAAAAAAACAAACAGACAAAGTCGCGTACAGAAGCTAGTATTCCTATAATTGGTTTATTGTTTAAAAGGAACAACGACTAAAAAACCCAAAGCTTTTATTTCAGTAAATATAAAAAGTCCCAAGAGTAGAAAGTTACGCCTTTTTCTGTTAAGTTTTTCTACAATGTTTTTATATTTAAATGTGATAAATGGATAGACCTCACCCGCAAGGCATTCGTTTCAATTGAATATAAAAAAAATAGGTAAATTATTTTGGTAGAATTAAAGGGCTGCTCAGTGGTCTGTCTGATTAAATGCAAACATAATTATGTATGTCCACAAAACCTAAGTATATAAACGCAAAATATCATACACTGGTCCATTTATGTTCGTATAACTCGACAAAATGTATGGATCAGCTGATTTTTCATAGCGATTTCAAAGTTGTTCCCATAGGAAAAGTTGTTCATAATGATGAGTACACTGACCCCTTCTCAGGTTCATGGTAAACAAAGACTAACGTTGTATGGGCAGTTTTGGTACTTGATTATCACAAACTGAAAGAAAACAACAGTGAGTCAGACTCGCACACGAAGGGTTCCATAACTTCTGTACGATCGTAGAAGATATAAAATAATAAATAGTAAAAAACCAAAAACGCAAAAACAGATCCCAATATGGGGACCCCCTTTCATTTGTAACTTTTATTTATTATTATTTGTTGATTATTAATAGAAATACACACTCTGTGCAAATTTCAACTGAAGCTTACGATACGGATCCCTAAAAACGTCCACTTAACAAAATTTAAATATTGTTTAACTAAAATATTTTCATATTCATAACTATTGTTATGTTTTTGACAGCCAATTTGCCGTAAGAAAAATAGTATAGATTAATATAATATAGATTAAAAACAAAGGTCTGTTTCTAGAACTCTTTGCTTATTTTTCTACCTTTGCGTTTTGACAATGACATTAAAATATAAATGAAACGCTTTATAATATCGTAAAAATAACAACGACACGATAACTCCATCTAAGTAAAGTTAAAAGGATTGTGATGTTAATTTTAACGCTAAAGTATACAAAATACAGTATTTTTAATACGCTATCATTTTGCCTTAGGCGAGTCAAGGAGCTTAAGAGTCTCAAGAATTTTAGTCGTAGTATAAATTTTTAACTTTTTTTATAAAAGAAATGGATACACGTTTCATTTCATTTATTTTCAAAAGGGAGAAAAGGATTGTGAAAAAACTCAATGATGCTTGTAAAATTAAGTATGATGTGTGTAATGCCTAGAGCTTTGAAGAAATATCTGTCATGTTAGACACGACTGAGTGGATAACTTTAGCTTATAGGTATTGAATGAAAAAAGCAAACGACAATAGATCAATTTATTTATTAATAAATACTTATTATTTTTGATGTTTGACAGTATTGCAGAATACACCTTTCAAAGAACAGAATCGCCCCGTTGCGTATGCGAAAGGCAATGTCGTATGGCTATATTACTCTGATTCATTATCGCGTCTGTCTGAGCCCAATGGCAAGATGGCTAGTTAGAATTGGAAGTATTGGTATTAAAGGCTAGCTTCTGCCCGCGACTTCGTCCGCGCAAAAGTTGATTTCTTCATACTAAATTTGGGCCCCGTTTCATCCCCTTACGGGGTTAATTTTGGAAAATCTTTTCTTAGAGGACGTCTACTAACTAATAAACTAACTTCCTGCCAAAATTCATCTTTCTACGTTTTCAATATTTTGTGATGAGTGTGTGACTAAGTGAGTGATCTTTCGCTTTTATATATTTAGATTCGTGTAGAGAATCATAAGCATAGTTACTTTATAGAATTTGACGGGAATGCAAAACTGCAAGTTATTTATATCAAGGATCGGAGATATATATACATATATATCTGTAAAATAAAGTACTTTATTTGTTTTTTCACGAACTTTACATTAACCACATCCCTGAGTCACATCCCACATGCACAAACAACATCATACCTTCATTGAAATAATAATTTATTAATAACATTTTAACAGCATTCATATTTTAAGCCACTGATCATCGTTTTTCAGGTCGTATTAATAATATATTAAAAGTACTCGTATTCCTGTTTATCTGTTTAGCCTTTTTGAAAGAACTGCCTACCTTTCCTTTTACAGCTCAGTTATTGGGTAACATGATACCCTTAAACATAACTGGCGAAATGTGAGTGTACTAATGGGTACACCTCTGCCTAACCCTTCAGGGATTACAGGCGTGATGTTATGTTGTTATGTTATGATACCCTTGGTAAGGCTGGTTGTTAGACTTACGGGCTTCTGACTAATGGGACCAACCGCTTTATGTGCTCTCCGAGGCACGAAGGTGTCACACTATCAATTTCCAAATTCAAGGTTACTACTGGGAAATAATCTAATAGCAAAACCCAATAACTTTGACCTGGGAATCGAACCCATCAGGACCCGTAGACACCGTGCTTTCGACATCAACAACGAGACTAGTTATTGTTCTTGTTGTTCACTTATGAACTTATAACATAACAAGATTTTCTCAAGATATAACATTTTCCGATTTTCTACTTAACTACATCGTCTTCCAACATCAACAAAACCATGATATTAGCCAAAACAAATTTAAAAGCGAAACAATGTGTACAATTTAGAGCGAGAACGACATAGTACATTGAAAATAATAAGAAGCAGACATATAAACATTGCCCGTAATAAAAGTCCTCGGGAACAGTACCAGAGCACACCAACAGACAGTTTAAATTGTGTCAAAGTGTAGATGAACGAGGAATGGGAACAGAGGCGACATGACATACTATTTTTAATTTTGTGTACAGTAAGCGGTCATAAGTGCAGTAGCATGCTAAGGTTTAAATTGCTGTGAACACGCGGTACAGACCGTACCTGCCATGTCTGTGTGCGAAGTGATTATTTTTTCGGTATACAAAATTAGGTATTTTTTAAGTGACATTATTATAAGCAACATGACAAAAGAGATGATCAAGAATTAAATGAACCTGTACCACAAAATTATAGGAGACAATAAAGACGAACGAGTTTTTTTCTTGTCTGTTAAAAAATATTATTATGTAAAATACGGTGACTGTTTAACCTTACAATTTAAGAACCGACTAACAATTTAATTGTAATTTTATTACTATTATACAGAGTGTTAGTGTAAACACCGTTATCCTTGAAACCAGTGGTTTGGTTTGACTAATTAAAAACGTAAATTCAATGAAAAAAAATTTTTTTTTTATAGTAAAATCTACATTTTTCCTCAAAATTATTTCACCCTATATTATAATGATATAATTAGTTAAAAATTATGTAGGTAGTTATAACGGACGGCCAGTGCAGCAGGTCAACGCCCTTTGCGGTGATTACGTAACTCGGGCGCATAGTATCCATGAATTTACGGACGGTGTCAGACAGATATTTTTAAAATTTTTGAAAGAAACCTTTGTTTATTTATTTTTAAATTCAGATAAACATTTTTTATAATAAATCAAGTACCTATGGTTTTAGTGACAACGGTGATTACACTAACAGCGGTAAGACCCCTCTTTGAGGAGTGGCTGGAGAGGCGCTACGGCATCCTCACCTACCGCCTGACGCAGGTCCTCACCGGACACGGTTGTTTCGGGAGGTTCCTGTGTCGGATAGGGCGGGAGGAAACGCCCGGGTGTCACCACTGTGTGGATCGCCCGGAGGACACGGTGGAGCATACGGTGCAGGACTGCCCCGCTTGGGCAGAGCACCGCCGTGTCCTCACGGAGGCGATAGGCGGCGGCGACCTCTCGCGTCCGGACCTGGTTCAGGCCATGCTCCGGGGCGAGAGGGAATGGGATGCAGTCACCTCCTTCTGCGAAGCAGTAATGCTAGCGAAGGAGGAGGCGGGCCGCGTGAGGGAGAGAACCACCTCACGCCCCAGCCGCCGCGGGAGACGCCTAGGGCGTCGGACGTCGCGAGGCGACATCCGGCCACCGTAGGCGCGGGCTTGCGGACGGCGAGTAATGGGTAGCTCGCCGTCCGATCAAGGACCAAGCCCGGGTCGACGGCGCGTTCTGTTCGCGCGCGCCTCAAAGAGCTGTCAGCACAGGGACGGGGCCCCCAACGTGGCCAACGCCTGCCGGGGTTGCGGGACGTCTTAACAGGATACCGTGGCCCCGGAACGTAAAGGGCAACAGAAGGAACAGGGTGGTTTTTTAGTCAGTAAAAGTCTGACAGTCCCTTCCGCCCCACCCAGGGCGGAAGGAGTCATTTGATGATTTTTACCACCTCAAAAAAAAAAAAAAAAGGTATAATACTTTGTTATCATAATATTTCATTCGTAATCTATACTGATATAATAAAGCTGAAGATATTTTTTGTTTCTTCTTTAAATCGTGCTAATCTCTGGAACTTTGGAAAATCCCGCGAGAGCAGAGCAGTAACCAAAGACGTAACTAAACGCGGGTGAAAAAAAAACCACGCGAAAGGAAGTTGCGTGCACGCATGTTATACTCTTGAATCAACGCCATTTTACACAATCACCGTAAACAAAGTGGCACCTAGTACTAGTGGGTACTTCACTCTATTTAAATTTCCTCTCGAAGGAAATTCTGTGTCCTCTGTCAAAACTTAATCTGTGGCAGACGGAAGGAATGCACAATTATAGTGTATGCTATTAAAGGAAATATTTCACTTCGGTCCAGCTAGGGTTTAGAGCTGTTGGATAATTGCCAATTCGGTGTGATTGTTGTAAAACAACATTTATTTTTATCATGGCAGAGTGAATATGAAGCTATGATAATATTTGTTAAGCTTTGATGAATATTAGCTGCGCTGTCACGGTGGGGCTAATATTTCTTGTTGGTTCTCGATGACGTAAACGTTCTCTTTAGATGGACTAAATAAATGCTAAAGCTTTAGTAATATACTCCTAGCATCCTAAGTGTGTCGCATGGAAGTAATATAGATATACCTAACGTTAATCATTGGTTAAAAGACACATGAAATACTCATGAACAATGCATACTGCCCATTAAACTAAGCAACATTGAGCGAAAATTATTGCTGGGAAACAAAAGCTAGAACTTTGATCCTCCTTTTCTTCACCTCTGCTTAACTCTTCGGGGATTACAGGCGTGATATTATATATCTTCGTAACCAGAAGAACTTATTGCCACCAACCGGGCACAAATCCTGACTATGATTTTTCCATCAGGAATTTTCCTGATGGAAAAACCCAATAACACTGCCCGACGTGGGAATCAAACCCAAGACCTCATGATCATCAGTCGCGCTTTATGACCACTAGACCAAGAAGGCAGGCATCATCAGTCATACATAGTGGAGTAAATCCACAATAATAACCCAAAATAGATGTTTATAACTAGAGATGACCTAAAAAGTATTTTCCACTTTATTTTTAATCGGAGCTAATTTTAAGACTTCACCAGTTTGTATTTTGTACGAAAATAAAAGAAAACCCGTATTCCGAGCTTATCTCGTGCAAATAGCTAAAGTCGAGGGAAATAGAGAAGTTAATGTTAGTTCTGCATGCAAAAGGATAGGAAGCTGATTTTTTGTCTCTATCTAAAAGTATTTCACAAAGTCGCATTTTGTGTCTATATGATTATTTGGATGTTTGGTTCTTCGAACTACGTAATGATTTTTTATTAGGTTTTGTAAGTCATTTTGAAAAATTATTCTAGAAGACTTACGTCTCTATAACATAAATATTTAATTTGGATAAAGTATAGAAATCTCATGTTTTGACACGTCTAGGATACGATACTATACACTATTTACTAACAATAACATACTTGGCGCGTCACATTTTTTAAAATTTCTGTTAGCTCATTTAAGTCTTTCGTTGCTCGTTTTACGAAATATTATTTATTACAGTTTAAAATAATATTGTATAAACAATAACATAAATAAATCAAGCAGCTGTAAGATGTTAAATAATAATGTATTCAAAATGGCGATCATTTATTTTCTTCAAAGGTTGAATTTTATAAATGGGACAAATTCTCGTCTTTAGATCTTTTTCTTGTTTTCTCTAATGTACTTTAATAGTCCAGCTTTGTGACGTGTTGTGGGCTGGAATACTTACCGGGTAAGTACCAATTTGACTTTTCCAATAAAAAAAAAAGCGAAAGGTACATAATGCACTCACTCATCACAAAATGTATGTTATTTCTATGGTTTTTTTTGTTTTTGTTTTTATATATCTCAGGTCACTGGGGTCCTGGGCATTTGTAAGGTGTGAGAGGGGCCGAAGCCTACCCGCAGAGGCCATTATTATTATAACTAACATTGTTGTAAGAAAACATCGTGTGGCAATTAAATATTAGTCTACAAATATTTGTGGGTGCACCTCTACCTAACCCTTCGGCGATTACAGGCGTGATGTTATGTTATGTAAATATAAGTCTGAAATCGCCAGTCCACCTTTTCTATGTAAGAAGAAGCCTTTGCCCTACAGTAAAACAATAATTGGCTAGTTTTATTACTATCATTTTATACTCCAATAGTATGAATGTTTTCGTATTTTTTCAACCAACAAATTAATATTTCAACGAAAGCGTGTCCATATTTTTCTCAGCACAAGCATATTACTATTTATATGTATGTATGTCTATAAAAACTGTATAATTTTCTTGATTTTATAACTTATTCAGTACCTAGCTCTAGTAAAAACAGACGTAAGCAGATCTATAAAAGTCTAATAGATCGGTCGATGACCTTTGTTAGGAGTTCGGAGTGAACCTATGTGATCGGGCGTATCTTTACTGTCTTGGATTTAGTAGAAAAAGTATTCCTTTCAATGTAAACGGTTTTGTTTTTGTTTTATTACTAGTTTCTGCCTGCGATTTAGTCTACACAACTAGTAGTCAAGTATGGGATAAAACATAAGCTATGGCAGTAGTGTAAACAGTAAGGATTGTCAGTTAACGATTTATGTTAAAGGATCAGTACTTCTAAAGATTTTCTCTTACAAACCAAAAAAAAAAAACTAGACGAACTTTACCTCTATTAAATTTCAAATAAATTCGTATTGTGTAGATAATTACAGGTTTTTTGTAGGTAACTAGCCAAAATTTCATCAAAATCGATTCAATAGATTTCTAGTGAAAGAACAGACTGAGTTACTTTCATATACAAACACAAAATTTCGAAAACTACTTGTCAGCTGGACGTTAAAGGTAGGAGACGTCAACTAATGTCGAATTTGACTTTGACTTTCAGGTGGAAGATGTCAAGCAAAAGCTAATTTACATTAATAAAAAGATGCAACTTTTCATACAGATTTCCATGCCGTAAATGCATGCTCAACTAGGAAAACTGTTATGATATAGTACTTACACCAACCTCCTAAATCTAAAACCACCATAAATTCATAGATCGGTAACGAAGCGTAAATCGCTCCGTTGTTCTACTGATTTATAAATCACACCTCGATTTTGAAAATGAAAACGACTTACGAAGATAACGATTCGTTTCCTAGCTTTTCAAATTTTTGCTATGAATTTCGGTGCTTCAAATGTGAGCTACGGTTTAATTGCTTTTAAAGTAGACTAGCTTTTGCTCGCGACTTCATCTGCGTATTAGACTTCAGAATTCATTTACCTAAAACATAACAGACAAAAGACAGTAAATTAGACTGACAGTTAATTCATTTTCTACTTACATACATAAAATCACGCCTTTTTCCCATGGGGGTAGGCAGAAACTATAGAACGCCACCTGCTACGATCCTTACATACTCCTTTCGCCTCATCTACGTTCATACATCTCGTCATACAAGCACGCCGGTTATGAGTACTCCGCACCTGACCTTTCTGAAGGACCTCACCAATAAGGTCAGTGTAGGTCTTCCTAGGGCGACCCCTCCCGGCGTTGCCACTGACCTCTGCCCTATAAATATCTTTTATCAATCGTCTTTCACTCAGCCTCTCAACATGACCGAACTATCTTCTCTCTTAATTCATTTTCTTGGGGTTAAAAATCAGCATTGTCATTCAACGTGGCAATGCTGCCAGTCTTTTGGCAACTAACTTGCCCCATTGACAGTGATGCGACAAGTTTGCTGTTGCGACTTTACTATTAAGCTAGATCAATATGTTTATGTGTGCCTAGCTAACTTCATTCAGACTAGACTAGAATCAAAAGCAAACCAATCTTGTATTAAAAAAAATAGTAACAAACACACATCCATTCATCCTTGCAAAACTTTGAATTTATAATAGCAGTAGGATTATGAAAACGCAGTTTTAATAAAAGAAAAATAACAATTTTCAGCTTTGAACATTTGATCCTGTTGCAGGAAAAGCAAAAGTAGTACAATTCGTTTCAGTTCGACTCTGAAGCAATAGCTTAGTTCTAGGCACTCAATTGTGTTTTTTTTTTTTCATTTATCAAGTATCAAAATCGGTGCAGTAACAATGCAACGAGAATTTATCTCTCACAGGAAGTTTATCTGTGAACAACTTAAAAAGAATGAGTGAAACAAAATGGTGAATGAATCCTTTATGTCTTCGTTCGCATGAACGAACACGCCCGAAATTCGAATGCGTTCGAAAATTGAACATTTTAAAATATGAGTGCAAGAACGTTTCGATAATAGCGTTGGCGTTTCAGTAAGACAGTTGCAGTTGGTTGCCAACGTTTGGCATATAGTTCCGCCAATGTTGGTGACGGATTTATTCTTGCTTAAAAGAATATCGTGTTGTATTTTATAGAAGAACTAAAGTAAAGTGTGTTCTGTTATGTTTGTGGGTGGGGAATTATCAATTGCATTCGATTAATTTTACTATAGTTAAAGAATTAGGGTACCTCGCAAAAAAATATTTATTCAAATTATTATTGCATGAAATGCCTGAAGTGCTTAATTTTTATTATATTGGGAACACGTGGCCTGGTCGTGTGGAACTAGAAAGTTCATGTCTGCCCGTGTACTAAAGACCACTTATACATATGTAGGTATGTAAAAACTTGCCATTGACGGGGTATAAAGTTTACCATTATATTATAATTAATATTCATGAATCAACGTAATACGTAGTTAATTTTAACATGTAAGCAATTAAATTTATTTGTAGCGAAAACTGATAGTTCAATTTCCAAAACTGGATTGGAAATTAAAGCTTATTTTTGGAAATTAATCTTTGTCTATTAATAAATATGAGTAGGTAATATCATCAGAACACTGAATTCCAATTTTGCCGAACATATTATACCTGCGAAGTAGTTTCAGGAAATTTCAATCATACGCTTGCCGAAATCCGAATTTCATTACAAGTATCAAATAAATAAATTCGACGTTTTCAAGTACCTGGAAATGTACAAAAGCTGAGGATTTATATCATACTAGCCTGTGCCCGCGGCTTCGTTCACGATCCCTCGCTTTCTAAGGTAGAATTACATGTATCCCTGACAACGTTTACGCATATAATGATCTGTTCAGTAGTTAAGGCATGAAAGCGTAACAAACAAACGAATTCACATTCAGCATTTTTTATTTAACTCCACCACAAGAACCAATGCGGACGTTTAAGAGCGTACCAGGGGCCGAAGCCAACGAAGAGGCCCGTTTGACACCTACACCTAAATTAAATAAGATGATGCAAAAGACAATTTTCCCTGTGTGCTCTATTGAAGTGAACCCAAGGACAACCCCAGGACATGGATATTACAGACATTGGACTATAATTGGGGTGCTAAAGTGGATCGGTTATTTATATTATTATTAAAAGGAAAACTGGTAAATATTTTTTTCAAAGTGATAGGTGAATATATTAACATAGTTATAACCATTTGACATAGCGAGCAGTTCTCGATTTGTTGTGCCCGGTAAAGTTACAAATAGCTGTCATTCCACGCCTCCTTGGGTAAGTGGCAATACAAATTAAGAATCTAATAGGAATCTTAACGACTCAGAATTAGGTTAAAGCAAACTATCACAGTTAAACTTCAAAGGAAACGAATGCCTCTTTACAACTCGAAAGTATTCGAAAATGTTTCACGAGAATTCATCTCGACACATTCGAATTGATTAGTATTTTTATCACGTCTCGCTAAATCCCCTCTCGCGACAATCCTTTTAATTAAACATTAAAACATTCCTTGTCGCCTATTCCTGACTCCGAACGGATTTCAAACGTAAAACGGGCTTAATTACGCCTATTTCCCCCATAATTTACAACTGTGTAACTTTAGACGGGGAAAGCTGCCTCTGCGTTTTTTTAACAGAAAAAAAAATACGTGTTTATATTTTTTTCGGTTGTTTAGATTAATGCATTGCGCAATACGGTCGCGAAATATTTTTATGGTGGTGGACCGGGTAAAAATGATGGTATGTAGGTGGGGGGAGGGTCGGTCCACGCAAACTCGCTGCCATAACCTCTTCGGATGCCGCGACGGGCGACCGCGCGTCGTTTCGCTGAGAACTCCGCATTCGAAATTCGAAAAAAATCGTTTTAAAATTGTACGTTGGTGGTGTGTGCGTGTTTGGTGACTTTTATGTGGATTTTGAAAATGGGGTTGTGTGTAGTGTTGTATTAAAGGAATCGCCGGGTTCCTTCCATGGTGAGTTGTATTTTAAATTAATTTTTTTACACGTTTTCATTTTATATTCATATTTTCATTTTAATTTAACTTTACGTATATTTGTCTTAAAGTTTAAATATTTATTCTGACAACGTATGTAATTGTTGTGTTCAACTTTCGACAGCAAAATATAATTATTTTCTTCACATTAGTAGTCAAGTGTGGTCCCATTACAGATTGCGAAATTTCCGTCACATTTCAGAATATTGGTACTTTTACATGTAATCTTTTACAAGTTTTGTACAATACCGATTTTCTAAGTATTTGATGTCTCAAAAGATAATTTTATTGAGCTCGTAAATATATTTATGAGTGATAACATAAAAATGTCAATGAAATACTTGAACTGTATAAAATTGTTCATCAAAGAAATATTCGACGGTAAATTATATCCAAGAAAATAATTTGGAGACTGAACCATTTCTTACGAATCTCTTTAGCATCTATACTGACTTAGGTAGGTGTAATCCTAAATAAGGTTTAGGGAAAAAATATTTATATAAGACTACGTTACTTCATTCCATTGTGAAAATATACGTCTCGTTCCAAAATCTAGAAGGAATATTTATTCAAATTACGTTTTCTCTCGCCGCTGAAATCGTCGACTTTGCGGGTGATAAATTATTTTTGAATTAAATTATTATAGCACCAAAAAGACAAGTATTTTCGCTGAGACATTTTGGTTTAGGTGGTTATGAAAATGGAAGCATGGCTGTCTTTGTGACTACCAAATCTAAAGGCTTATGTCTACGGCGTAGCACGCTACGAGCTTACGTAGCGAGCCTCTACGATGCTACGACTACTTAGATGACCTCTACGGATTACTACGACAAATGATAATAGGAGATGTCGTGTTTATAGCTTTCAGGATTGGTGGTTGCATATTTCTATTGTTAAGTGGATGCGTATCAATAAGTTGTAAAATTGTTTAATAATATTCATAATTATTAAAGAGTTAAAATGAAAAGAAAATTAAAAGAAAAATATTTGCTATACTTTAACATGTAATTATAAAATAACATTACATAATAATAAAAGTTCAAGGTTTACAAAATGTAATTGATTTTGTTTTATTCAAGGATTTTTCAATTCAATTTCAATTTATTTTGATTTGCTTTTTTATTAAAAGATACCGTTACGATTTAGTAATGATCTAATTTTGGTAAAGTTTGGCTGAGAAGTCGTTTCGTACCTGTAGAAGTTCATGTAAAGACATATATATGTCTACTTGAAACAATTATTTTTTCTTTTTTAAGTTGCAGATATAACTATGATCTTGACTATGATATCAATATTAGGATAGTTTTTGATTATAAATGTATTTAAATATTCAAAATATATCAAATAACAGTAATACTTATGGTGAAATAAAGATAATATATTATAATCTTTATTTTAATGCCGAGAAACGCAATTTTCTTTTTTTTTTTTTGTTACCAAAAATAACATCGTTGTATGAAACGAAATTAAACAGATAGATAATTTTCCGTAAATACCCAAGCCGAGCAGGGTTACGTGGGTTGTTCTTTATAATGATGTGAACAAATCCAATTAATTCGGGCTCCATTTATTATAAACTCGACACACGTCAGTAACTCACGTGTTTTACGACGCGAAAACGTGTCGACGCTGGTATTTTTAGTTGAACCCACGGTTAGAGTACGTGGGTGTGTACCTCTCTTGATTTGCAAGCGATAATTTTGTTCAATGATAGATACTATGTCCTGATAGCTCCTTATGATGTGGATGTGGGTTCTTGCCATTTGCCATATCATGTACTATAGCGACCACAAGACGTGGGAGCACCGCAAGTTGGTAGTGCTGATTCCCTTGTTCACAAACTAGACTAAATTTAGAGAATTGACATCTCTTAATAACATACAGCGAAAGGAAAGGACCGTGACATTCCGTGACATTAAAGAACTAAGTAAGCGATGTCAAATTAGTTTTGTCTTGAACTTTTCCGTATTTTTAATCCATACGTTTTAAGATGTCAACTATAATTGTATGGATGTGTCAGATTGACTAAATTTAACTGCTCTTATTTACATTAGTCTCTTTTATGTTTTATTGGACAGAAAAAGATGGAAATAGTCTAATATTAGTTTAGTTTGTGACCAAGAGAATCGGCACCATTATCATTCTACTACTAATTGAAACATTTCATTTATATTTATGACTTCATGCATTTAATTATTAACTTGTTATAATATTATATTTTATATTTAAGCATACTCTATCTAAGCCGTCTGCTGTAATGACGGTTTGTCAAGACATTCTTCGTCATAACATCTACCTGCATGCCAAACAGCCCGATGCGTCCATTGGTTTGGGCTGTGCGTTGATAGATCACTATGTCAGTCAGTCACCTTTGAGTTATATATATTCAGATAGCATTTATCACATAGGCAAGGACCACTTTAATAAAGTTGTATCTGAGTTAGTCAGTCAGAGCCTCTACAGTACTTTCGAAGTTTACCTTGGAGGTTACTGACATCGGTGAAAAAAACAATATGAGGAAACCAGGACTGGATTAAAATAAGTCTGAAATCGCCAATCCGCCTTGAGCAAGCGAGGTGATCAATACTTGTACCTTCTCTATAAGAAGTGAAGAGAAGTGGCCTTTGCTCGCTGTGGGGCAATAATAGCCTGGTATTGTTATTATTATAAAAAGTTAAAGTTAAAATAAATGAATAAAAACTGTAGGTATCAGTATCAGTTTTTGTGTTGAGTACTTATAACTGCACTGCTGCTACTGCCGCTTGTTATTGGATTTTCCATCAGGATTTTTTTTAGTAGCAGCCTCGGAGTCTGGATTTGAACCCGATTTATGGCAATAGGCTCGCCTCCTATTACACTAGTAAAATGTGGGTGTAGTAGGTAATAAGTACACCTCTGCCTAACCCTTCGGGGATTACAGGGTTGATTTTATGTTATGTTACTTACAGCAATTGCACATCATATCGAATACAAGAACAATTGATTCAATAGTTACTTAGTAATCAATGGATCTGACTGTCTGTCATGTGGTTTTATTTAGTTGGTTAGGTTTTGTAAAGGTATTTGCTCAGATACCCCAGCAGATATTTAACTACATTTAATTTGTAAATAACTATCACAAAACTTTCTTGTTACAGGGCTTTTGAAGGTTCATATATTAAATCTACTTGTAGGTAACACAACCCATTAGTTTTCAAATAAATCCCGATACATAGATACCAAATAAACTTTTGACAACATTGTTTTATATTAGGTAGGTTTATGAGTATTAAACTAACCCCTTTATATCTACACTTGTATACGTAGGTACTTATATAAGCTGAAGAGATTTTTGTTTGTTTAGTCGCGCAAATCTTTGGAAGTACCAGTCGGACTGAAAAAATATTTTTTGTCAATTATAGCGCCAGATTCATGGTTTAGGCGATATCATGCTACGACTCACGGGAGCACAGCAGTAACCAAAGACGTTACTTTTGAGGTGGTAAAAATCATCAAATGACTCCTTCCGCCCTGGGTGGGGCGGAAGGGACTGTCAGACTTTTACTGACTAAAAAACCACCCTGTTCCTTCTGTTGCCCTTTACGAGACGTTACTTAACGCGAGTGAAAAACACGCGGACGAAGTCGCGGGGAGAAGTTAGTTGAAAATTTTGTTCTTGAAATAACTCCTCGCGGTATTTATTACCTTGAACACAATTATGCAAGTTTGAACTCAATTTTTTGTAAAATTTTAGTTCATTATCAATTAATCAGTGATGACTGTTGGAGAATGATGTTCTATCTGCACTGGTCGTAGCAACGTTTGTGAGTAAGGAAGTTAATATTATTTTAGCCTATAAAGAGAGGGAACATTCTTCAATAAATCTCAAACCATTTAGATAACAGAACACGATCTTGTAATAAACAAATAGCACATTTTTACTTTCCGTGCGTTTTTCTCGTATTTTCGAAATATTAACAGCGCGGAGTCTTCCTCATTTCTCTTCTTGATCCCGCGGTTCATTTACATATTTCCTTATCTTTTTCCTCAGAGGGTAAGCAGGCATAGTGGTCTTGGCGAAATTCGTTTGTAAACATTTTGCATACCATTTATATAACTTTTTTAATTAAATATTTTTTGAGGCGTATTTTTTATGGAGTTTTATTGAATGAATTGGTCCTAAGAGTGTTTATTACGGTGATTGGATATTTTTTTATTAAGGGAAATTTATTCGTCTAAACCACGCTAGTACTTTTGTGGCTTTTTCTACATCTTGAAGGAAAACAACGTTAGGACTTAGACTTAAATACAATACTTAAAGTCTTAAATCGCCAATCCACCTTAAACAAGCGTGGTGATCAATGCCCCTTCTCTGTATGAGAAGAGGCCTTTGCTTTATAGTTGGACAATGTTATTAATTAGTTTATTATAATTTAAATATACTGAACCTCTAATATTTTCTATTTTAATATCATAGCTAAATTACTAACCATAATATACATTGGTTTAAATGTAATATACATTGTAATTGTATTTTTCCAAGCACAATTAATTTTCATAAAAAGTCAATAACACATTGGCAGATTTTTCATAAAAAAAAATCTTTGGGTAAAAACACTAGGAATTTCACACGAAGAATTTGTATCGTTTTCAAATATGTGTCCCACAAAAACAACAAACCAACTAAAAAATAATATTCCAAATATTTCACTATTAATTTATTTAAAGGAATACCTCGCTCAAATTGACGTGAAAGTATTACTTCAAGAACATAAAAGTTATTTATAGCCATCTTACAACGTAATTTAAATCTACTTATCAAAAATAATATCCGAAAAGCCAAAGGACCAAAAACATCAGATCAATTTAAAACGACTCGAACAGAAATGATTTATCGATTCGGATAATCGGTTTAGATATAAAAATCGTGGCGCGCTTTCATTTAGTTTGGAGAGAGCTTTTAGGTCAATCGCGCATCAGTTGAAGTTCGAGCTTTGGAAGCCGAAGCACCATTCGTTATGGGCTATCCGCTCACGGCTCCGCAAATGGTCCTATTAGCCGAGCTCTCACAAATATTTGGTGGCGAGTTTTTTGTGATTGCTGTTAGGATTTGGCCACATAATGGGAAGGTGTGTTTGCTCAAACATTTCCCGACAGGTTTGAGGATTATATTTTGGAAAAAAACTACGCAATTTTTTTTTTCGTACAACTTTCGAGGTTTTAAATTATTTTCATGGATATGCATGATGATGACATTGGTACCATTTTGTGTAACATGGGTAATAAATACAGAAAATCCTACTCATATCTGAAACAAGCTTTCGCCCGCAACTTCAACTGCGTGAAAGTCCACACTCCAAATTCAAACCTGTCGCAAAATCTGTTCCTTATAAAGTAGCTGTCTGCAAAATTTCACCCACATAAGTCAAATAATCATCGGGATTTCGTGATTGAGTGAATGAGTGACCTTTCGCTTTATTGTAAAGATAAATCTGATCCACAAAGTGAATAAACAGTTAAGATAGAAAGATTAAAGGGACGTAGATAATGTTGCTAACAGACACCTTATTAATTAACTAAATTACAAAATATATAGGGACGTATCTAATCAGATTAATTTTGCTAGCAGATACCATATTGAAAGCAAAATATCAAAGCAAAATAAACACTTACTATCGCTTCGTAATAGATTTATCACTATTATCAAGCGTTAGTAAGTTTTTGTATTACTTTTTTTGCACTGGTTTTCAGTACTTGAGTAAATTCGTATTTAAATCATACATTTTTTTAATCAAAATCCCAACTCTACTTCGTTATTGCTGAACGTGCGATGTAATTTAGCAAAACCAACAACGCGTTACTACATAATAAAATTTACCATTTTATTAATTCAGTTTCGGGTTATCAGATTATCTTGTGTTCCCATTGAACCCCGATTACTTTGTTAAGACCAGTGGTTCGGACTAGCGCCTCGTCCTCGCCCCTATTATTGGGGATTTACGCAAATATTCCTTTGGTTTCTTAAGGGTCGAAAGATGAGAATAATAAATGTAATGGCAAAGGTATCATTGTATATCAATCTTTCGGTATTTTCACGGTTTAAATAATGATAACTTTTGGAAATTATAACATAAGTAGACTTTAGACATTTTTATAGCCAATAAAGTACAAATTATTACTAAATAAATAGGTTTTCTATGCCAGCAAAATTTGGTAGATAGAATATTTCTTAAGCACTAAAATTCAAAATAAAACAGCTCTAAAACCGCAGTATATAAAAGTGGATTTTTCTGCGAGGGTGTAAATCACCTTTATCCTGTCTTGAGAAAGTAAAATTTCTTATTACACTATCTACGTACCCCAGTGCAGCCGAATAACCGTCTTCTCCCCCTACTACAGTATTGGCACACCTCGCCAATTTCGATTTTATACATCGTGCAGGTGTTCCCTTTAAACTAAATTAAGCGATTCTACCCTTTTTATGATTGCCACATTTCCAGTCGGTGTATGTAAATTGCTGAGTAAATATTTTTCAGTTTTACCGTGAAATGACAGGCTATTAATGCACTTGTGTTTTAATAATATTTATTCAGCAAACGGTTTTTAATGGGTTTTCGCATTTCGCGTAAACGATTTTTATCAAAATGTTGTAATTAATATGCAATCCGCTTTTACAGGTGGAATTCACGAGTCTTTAAAGAAATAAATTTAAAGTAGCAGTGTTTATCATGTCCTTTCACTCGCTCGCTATACTGTGGAGCGAAATACAAAATAAACGAAACTTCCTTGTTTGGTCACTATTTTAAATTCATTTTTTGAATGGCGCGAGCTGTATAAAACTTTATCCGTATAAAAAGAATAATGAATAACATATCGAGCCAGGCATAACTTTTTCATTCCAAATTGAAAACAGAATGTCATTATTTCTCGCAACTCATTATTTTTCGAATATGGAATGGAATAAAAGAAAAAAATAAACGGATTAATCTCACCTGGTTGACATAACCTGACTTTTCCATTAAGCTCATATTATTTTTTAACTGACTAAAAGGAGGTTTTGTTTTCCACGTTTTTTCTGATAACACTAAATACTAAACTTGGCTGAAATAAATAACTTTGTTAAATTAATAACTATTGTGAGATTAACTTTGAGAGTTCAAAATCAGTGACGTGGAACTTCAACGGAAACAGTTACTAAAATACTTTTAGTATTACCTAAATACCTGTGTAAACGTTATATAAAGTAAAATTATTATTATTTAAGTGCTCTTATTTTCACTCATCTTCAAGCCTCGATAAACCCTACATCAAAAAATGTTCTATCATCACAAAAAATGTTGTTAACATCCAAATTATGTCGATCATTCTTTAACGTACTTTTTTCTCGATTTTTCATTTTTATGGTTACAATAACTTGATTATAGGGTAAGACATCGTAATTGTGGTACGCATTAAGCAAAGTAGATCTTCCTACGAATACTTTAGAACATTTTTTCTACAAAGGCGCGAGAACATCGTATAACGTTTAATAAGGTAACCATTTTGTTCGTTTAGAGCTTTTTTTTATAAATTTTAGGTGGGTTTATGTTTGTAAATATAGTCTGTAGAATTAAGGGGTAGTCTCCTTTTGAGTTTGAAGCGACTGACGACTTAACACTTCTGTTTTGGAGGATTATATCCTTATAAATAATTTTTAACTTTCTATTTTACAAATGATAAAAATAAAATAATGTGGTGTGTATTGTTCATTTTTATTAAGTGTAAAATAGTGTACCTGCAGTGCTACGGAACCCTTCATGTGCGAGTTAGTCTTGTACTTAGCAGGTTTTTTCAGTCTACTTCTACGCTCATTACCATTGCAATTTTTTGCTCTTTTTGTGATTATATTAACATATTTTGGTAGCCAGACTCCTGAAATGAAATCAAACGTTATTTTTTTCGATTTCTTACATTATTGAGGTAAGTTGTTTCATGATTTTAACACAGTATATGATACAATCACGGCGTCCTAAGCATTCGTGTTTGCAACAGGGTATGTATACACTACTGCAGTATAGTTAACGAAAACTGGCAAGCATCGCCGGCGGGGTTCCGCTTAAAGTTAAACAAACTGAAGCCAAAATGAACTTTGTATAGCAAGCACAAGTAGCCGCTTTACAATTACAGAATGATGTTTTTTGTACTTTTGTTGTTAATTGTACAGTGATTTAGAGATTTAGAAATTTCTTCTGTGAATCAAACAAGGGGGTTTCGGGATTCTTTACGATATTGAAAAGAAGAGTTGGGATTTGTGTGTATTAAGGACTTTCAATAATTGTTTCCTACACTCTCCCTCATTTTCCTTTTTTTTAAAACGTTGCTCACTCTGAATTTTTTTTTAATCGTTTTTCGTTTACAACTATTTAAACTTCCATACATAAACTGACAAACCTGGACCAACTATCTGTAAGCCATACAAATATTTGTTCTGGACGGGAATCGAACCCGCGACACGCATTACAGCAACCAATCCCTCAGCTACGGAGCCAAATAAATGAAGCAATAATAAAAAAATGTAGCATTTTTTTAATTTACTCATAAATAAAGAGAATGAAGGGAAAAGATAGGCTTTGAAATAAAAAGCTGTTTTTATTTCAAGGATGTAGTTAACTATCGTATCTACGGCTGGCTTTGGGTAACAAAAGTCCCCTTCACTACATCAGTCACAATAAAGTACAGAACCCAAACCAAACGGTCAATCTCGCACTTGACCGAATCTTTTACTGACAGATTATCTAGTTAGCCGCAGATGGCCTGTAGTTCCCGGGTAACTGCGAGCGCAGATGGCACTCAGCTGGGCTATAAATATACTAAGCAACAGCAGCTACAAGCGCTGCATTATACAACTTTAGTCTCTAGAACAAAGCCGCTTGAAGCGCTGAAGCGGATAACGGCAAATGTTTGGAGAAGGATAAAATGCAATATTAATATTTATTCAAGACGTAGTATATTATATTTTTGTCAAGAAACAAAAATATAAAAATAATACGGAACCTCACTGAAAAAGTTTCTTTTATCTGATTTAATTTACGTACTTCTAATAGTCACAAATAAGACCCTGCGCCATAGTTACCTAAACGTGTATTTATTCTAAACTATAAACGAGTTAATATACGAAAAATACAATTATCTTTATTCTACGTCTAGCTAGCTAAGTAACAGCTCACATTAGGACCCATTAATTTAATTATTATTGCAATCTGTGATGCTTGGAAATCTAGGATTTTCACAATTGTAAATATTCCTATGTGCCTATTGACCTAGTTCTGTTCTGACTCCTGCTTGTTTGGAGGGAAGTGGAAATTATATTTTTTCGTACTCCTTCGCTATTCTTTTCTGATTAATTTTGTTGCGGGATCCAAGACGGTTGAATTGTATCTCCGGGACTCATCGAGTCTCATTGCCTCGGCGCTTTTCTGGCGGTCTCCAGTGTTGATTCTGGCTTTCAAGAGTTGCAGGGGTAGGGAATAGGGTGGTGGGCTTAAAAAAATGACACAAGTATGGCGTAGTATATTATACTCTTGGATTTTGGACCAATGGTACGTTTATACAATTTACATACAACGAGCTTATTACACGAAAATCATCATACAACTAACTAAATCTACAATAGGAGATTCCTGGAATGCTAGTTCACTACAATCTATTCTTACTAGAGTATTTGCATATCCAATACAGAATACAGTAACAGGAAATATCCATTTATGTATTCGCTGGCTTACGCCCGCAACTTCGTCAGCATCAAAGGTTGTCGAATATTTATTGGGAACCGTACATTTTTTCGCGATAAAAAGTAGTCTATTTACTGTCCCGAACCATAATCTATGTCCTTGCTAAATTTCATCCAGGTCCGTTCAGCCATTCTGGCGTGATTGAGTAACAAACATTTAGTCATCCAAACTTTAGCGTTTTTAATAGTTATAAGATTGTTCACCTATCTGTTGAGTTGCTTCATAACAAATTCCAGAGAAGTTTAAAGCAAAAATAAGAAATACAGATTATTTTCTAATGTAAGGAACCCCACCAGTTTTTTTTTAATTGAGGTGAATAATAAAAACCGAGATACGACGATAAAAGAAATAGGTCAAGTACGTCCCTCACGCTATAGAGTGCTGTGGCCAGTATTATTGTCAACCAGAGCCAATAAAAAATAATAATTAAAAAACTTTATGTAGGGCTGAAACGCACTGTCAATGTAGTCGACCTCTTTTTTGTCGTATCATTAAAACGTGTGACAACCCTATTTTGTAAGAAGCGTTTATTATTTATTAATTACGTGTGATGTCGTGTATTTCAGCGTTGGGCGTGTCGAAAACGCCCCGATAAATTCGTCAGACATGTGTCTGCACAATCTTCAATCAGTGATGAAAACCATCACATCCGTTTTCAATAAAAATCTATTAAAACCGACGCTTGAATTAACCGCATTAAAATTTTAAAAGACGGTTTATCGCTTTGCTATAAAATTATGGACAAAATTGTGGACAAAATTTTCTTTAAAATAAAATACTGTCAACGTTTGGAAAAGGAGTTTTCCGCTCCAATAAAGTGATGTGAAATAAAACCCCCACATGCCGGGGGTTCAGCCATGATTAATTACCGAACTTTATGAGCGTTGACACAGCCAACCTTGTGACATTACCGCCTAATTATTTTCGGAGGTTTTCGAAACTTGCTTGAGATTGTAAGCTGGTTCAAAATCACCCTTGTTTAGAAGTTTTGATCACCTTTTTATGTAAATATTTCAGAAGGTCGTAAAACACTGTTGGAAGGCCGTCGTCAAAATATTTGATGTTGGATGAAATATTACGAACAGTGTTTCGTAGGATTTAAATGGGCTGAAGGGGGCCAGCAACGGCGGTTCAATACGAGTTGGAGACGCGGATCATACTTCAAGCGAATACCGAGCTCCTGCAGTCATAGTAGCAGGAGGATATAATACTCCGTTCTACATAGAAAGAGGGTATTCACACAAAAATATTTAAATGGGTATCAGACATAATGTAGGTATCTTAAAAAAGGTCCCTTTAAAGTTTCCTTGCCCATGCAGTGAAACTTTTAGAAATAAAGTTTTTATATAAAGTTTATCTACTTAAAACTATCATATTAACTTTGGCAATGCCTTTTATAGAGTTCCAGTTTATGTTTTATCGCTACCTACTCAGATTCAATAAAGTTAAAAGGTATAAACTATCAGTTTTTAACTCGAACTTACTCGCGAAAGTTTGTTGAGCAAAATGGGGTTAATCTACATGGAACATGCTTGTAGATGTAATACTAGGAAAAGTCTTTTAATCTGATAGGTTTACTTCTTTTAGTTATGATATTCTTAGTTATAACTAACTAGCTTTTAGCTGCGACTTCGTCCGCGTTAATTTCGGTTATCGCGGACGTAGATTATGTCTATGGCTTACCAAGGGTACAAACTTACTACGTACCGAATTTCACCAACAACAGTTCAGTGGTTTAATCATGAAAGCATTTCTAATATTAAAAGTATGGATTCTTTTAATCAACGCGTTATTTGACTTGTGTGGGCTCGAATTGAAAGTGAAAATATGATATCTTGTATATTATCTTACATCAAAGAGTAGCGCTTTAAATATAGCATCATTTATCATTAAAATTGGAGTAACGTAAAGCATTAACAGTAATTAATGCATTCGTTAGCCCATTAATAAGTATTCTCGGATCACAGACTTTAGATATTATTGTTTTATATTCATTACGAAACGTCTGTTTAATTAGTCTTGTAAATTAGCTAGCTACAGGAAATATTAATTAGAATATCATCGTTGATCTAATCTTTCGCCTTTGCGATCCGTGATTAATTAATTATACAAAGAGTATTCGTAATAAGCAGCTCTCCGTTTGTTATATCATAATTATGTTACATTTTCTCATGAATATATTTGATATTTTGTCGCTCTCGTTAGAACCAATCATATGCGTCGATTATTTTTTGTTAAAAATAATAATTATACGAGTACAATATTTAAGAAAGGGAGGATATCGTAATGAAACTAATTGTTCCAATATTTTGATGAATTAGGAAAAATTAGTTTCATTACTATACGTAAACAAAACCAAAATTTGAAATTTTATCACTTCTAGTAACATGTACTGAAGTAAATACATAACATCACGCCTGTAATCCCCGAAGGGTCAGGCAGAGGTGTACGCATTAGTACACCAATTATTTCGTCAGTTTTGTTTAAGTCCCATGTAATAGGGGTCGAGCCTATAACCATCAAATGGGCACTGACAAATTCTTGATGGAAAATCCTCATAAACTTTGCCCGACCTGGGAATCAAACCCAAGACCTCATGCTCATCAGTCACGCTAGACCAGCGAGGCAGTCAAGTACTGTACGTAGTGTACTGAAGTAAATGTTGTGATAAGATTATAATCAAAATAATAAAATACTAAAAAAAGGTTGGCGCTTTGCACACGGAGCAACTTTTGCAGCAACTTGCAACTGGCAACTTACTGGCAACTCGCTGTTTACATGTAATTGAATTGGACTGCGCACACAGAGCAACTCAAGTTGCGAGTTGCGGCAATCGTCAACAGTTTTCAGTTGCGGCAACTAGCAACTTTTTTAGTTGCTAGTTGCCGCAACTAGCAACTGTCAAATATTCGATTTCACACCCTCCCTCCCTCGCCCTGTGCCCGGCATAGTGTTGTCATTAACTTAGTGGTTTTTCCCACTAAGTAAACACTTCTTTTTGGGATACTGTGTAAAATGCTATAATAAAATACGTCTTGATATTCTACAACTAAATGAGAGAAAATTTAAACCATGCATAAAACGCACACTATCTAATCAAGCATTATTATAAGTTAGATGATTATATCACGGACAAAAATGCTTGGCTAAATGCTAGTCCTGCTCCACAGCCACTCGGGCTCACTAAATAGGATTGTTTTCTAAGAGAATGATGTTTCTTAACCTCTTTTTTGTCGACCTGAATAACTTGTACCGTTATCAGTACGATTACTTTTTCTTTTTTTACATACCACAGTCATCTAACGGATAAGTACACTGAAAGTGTTAGTATTGTAAATTTATTTCAATTTTGTTTTTGAAAACCATCAACCTAAATTTTGCCCACTAAAAAATCCACAAGCCACCAGATACAAATTCTGCCCACCAGATGGGGGTCCCAATCCACCAGATCTAGTGGTAATACCGCTAAGTTTGCAACACTGCAACTCGGCTAAAAAAGTTGCTTACAAATTGCCAAAAAGTTGCGGCAACCGGCAACTTTATGGCAACTAGCAACTATTACAGGAAACTTTCAAAAAGTTGCCAGTTGCGGCAACTTAAGTTGCTCCGTGTGCAAAGCGCCTAAACCAACGAAAAGTAAAGGCTTGGTAAAAGTTTTCGTATTATCCTTATTTACCTTTAGCAAATAACTGAATACATATATTTTCTCCTTAGTATCCAATGATAATAAATTATAAATAATTACATGGTATTAATTTGAATTAACTTTTAATATATAATGTTTCTTTTAGCGTAGGTAATATTCATTTTCCTCGTTAGAATTTAATGAATAAGTCTCCTTGTTTTCCTTTAGAAGAACGTGATATTTGTTAGTAGGGTAACATTATATTTTTGTTTATGGTTATTAGCCTTGAAAGGGATATGTAATGAACTGCTAAAATTAAAATATCCGTAATTAATTAATCTAAATATATAAGAGCAAAAGGTTGTACACTCACTTATCATGAAATACCGAAAACCGCTAGATGTATAAAGATGAACTTTGGCAGGGAGGTAGATTATAGTAAACCTCCGCTAAGAAGGATATACTAAAATTCACCACCTTTGTGATATCAGCTTTTCGCTGAAAAAACGTTATGTATTGAAAAAGTTTTTTACGTTTTTGGAAAGTTGTTTGTTATTATGAGTACAATCATGTCATAAGTCAGGACTAATTACCCGTTAGATTCCCTATTTAAAGTTTTTTCCTTAATTTTAACCCAAGATTGATACAATAAACATTGTTGAACTGTCACAATATAAATTATTACAGTTTTAACTGTAAACAATTGCGGAAAAGTGATCAAAGATTTTATTCTTATTAAATTAATTAATTACCCAGAGTTTATTTAGAGGGGATTACAAGTTTTGACAGGTTTATTATCCCAAGGAACACGATTGAGCCATTAAAGAGATACCATTTGTAGAGAAACTTCTTTATTGCTTTGAGCTGCGTAAATATTCCTAATCACAACCATTATGAAAATGATAATAGCGAAGGCTTTTTAAACAGAATTAAAACCTTTATTTAATATAAAAATATGGATAAAAATCGGACCTAAGATGGTCTGCCAGGGATGCGGATTTTATTCAAAAGTGTTACCGAGGCCCTGGATCACAAAGGGCATTAGGAGAAACACGGGTAAGTTTTAGTCAATAAGAGTCTGATACTTCCTTCAGCTCCACCCAGAGCGACAGAAGTCATTTGATGATTTCCATTCTTTAAAAAAAGGACTTTTATTGATAACTGTATGTTTAAGCCGTTTTGGGTGGAAACTCTCAGGTCATGGCGTCCGTGTGTCCATAGCCTTTTTAAGAAGTTGTTCAAGCACTAGGTTGTCACTTCCCGTGACTCAATGGCTGGCTTTTTTTTTTAATCAACTCAAGTGACGCTTTTCTTTATCATAGGGATACCTAACACTGTAATTCCTAACAGCCAGAATCAATATTCCAGTAAGGACCACCAAAAAAGCGCCGAGATCAGAAACAGCAAAGCATTGAAATAACAAAAAAGAAGAGAGGAGTAAGAAAACATAATTACCTAAAAAAAAGAGTCGAATATAAAAACTGTAAATTCTATTACTCTGAAAACTTACATAAAAACAATAAGTAATTTAAAAATCTGCGGCTAAACGGCCGACAATACGTGAAGACCTACATCTCATTTAGTCTACTTTGAAACTACTAATTATTGTACTTTTAATTACATAGTTAAAACAAGAGTTCTGTTAATTAAAATCGTTCACAAAGGTAAAATTTCGGGAACAGGTCTCTAGCAAAAAATATTATAAAAAATTGAGATGAGAAAGTATTTAATTACAACATAGGGTTGTTAGTGAAACCTTTTTTTCGCTTGCTTTGTTATTAAAACAGGAAATGTTAATTTCTGAATAGCCTACTAGTGGCATAAACTAGTTTCTGACCGCGGTTTCGTCTGTGTTTAAATCAGGCGTACCATAAAACATAGCCTTTTACGCTCAGTTATAATGTAGCTTTTTACATTATACCTGAACAGGTAGATCATGAACATGTTCATGAACTAGTATAAGACCAAGTCTACTTTTTGCTCGACAATAGGTACAATTCCGTGGCATTATTTCCGACATCCATGCGGGCAAAACAGCGAACAAAAGCTACTAAGATATAATTTAACATTCAATTTCGGTGCAGAAATATTTAAAATGTTCAATTTATAACATTTATCCTGCATACCAAGTGAAAAAGGATTCTTTGATTAAATTGTTCGAAATTATTTCCGACTTTCAGGTATTTCGAGGAAAACATTTAAATTAACCTTTTTGAAGTGGAAACTGACGGATCAATGATAATGACATACAAGCATTCAATCGGAAATCGAATTAATGTGATATTATTTATGATAGGTATTTTGAACAGTGTTCAATTAATACGAAGCTCTTAAAACGCGCTGTGTTATAACCATTTGAGTATATACCATTTGTTTCTTTTGTTTATTTAAACGAACTTATATCTGAAAGTACCAGTCGAATAAAATTGTAAAAATATTTTTCAATGATAGCGAGATTAGTGAGGAATAGTATAGTATAGGAATAGTATCATCATGGTGCGACCCTCGGGTGCGGAACAGTAACCAAAGACGTTACTTAAAGCTGGTGAAAAAAACCTCGTGAACGACGTCGCAGAAGCTAGTTAAATGTAAAAAGAAAAAAATATATTATATACATTTAATTGTAATAGATTTAAAAAGTCAATTCTGTCAAACGTCAAAAAAAAAATAATAACAAAAACCTTTTTCTCCTTCATATTCAAAGGAGTACCTACGCATTTTGGCGCATGTTGAACACATACTTAGTAGGTACCAACGATCTTCGTGGTAGGTACGCATTCTTTCTCGATTTCATTCAATATATTTTCACGTCATAATATTTTTCTATAAATAAAACAAGTAGGAACTCGAGACAGAATCAGCTGAATCTGTTTCAGTTGACCGATTTTTAAAGCAGTCCAAATGTTTCGCTCCGTCTAGCGTAAACTGAACAACTAAAAACTGACAACACCAACTATTTTGACGGCTTCCAAACTTGGATTATTGCCAACGACGATGCGGATCAGCCATTGTACAGTTAAACTGGTACTAAATCTTCATTAAATCAATCCGTTCCGTGTGTTAAAATTAGAGTGATTGGTCAATGGTATATTTAGAGCAATAGGTCATGGTTTTTTTATTTCTGCTCAGCTTTTTTGTCTGTCGATTGAGCTATCAAATTCAAATTTAATAAGCTACTAATAATATAATTATATGTATATCTACATAAGTGTACCTATACTACACTGTTTACGAATAATTCCAAGACAAGTTCACAAAGAAAAACATTTTAATTATTCCTGAAAACCTGATTAATTTTCAATTATAAAATTAATTTTAAGTTGTTAATAATTACCAACTGAATTGGCAAATAAGTGACGTCACAGGTACAAATTGCCATGTAAAATCTATGTGAATATCTCATTTTGACAGCTCATAACAAGTAGGTATGTCAATTGATTGGTTGTGTCGATTACCCAATTATAGGTACTGTAGAGACCCTGGCTGTTTGAGCCAAATGCAAACAATTTGTTATGAGATGAATATGACTTTTATATTATTAACAAATACAATAACATTATTCAAAAGTGAATACAATTGTTTAATGATTAATAAGTGTTTCAATCAAGTGGATTGATAAATATATCCCGGTACAAGTAACAATCTACTTCTGGGTTGTTACAGTACTATATCAACCAAAAGGTTCTTTCACTCGGTGGCTAAACACAACATACATACATACATACATAACATCACGCCTGTAATCCCCGAAGGGTTAGGCAGAGGTGTACCCATTAGTACACCCACATTTCGCCAGTTATGTTTTTAGCCCATGTAATAGGGGGCGAGCCTATACACAACATGTCGAAAACTACTTGATCTATGAAGCTAAAATTTTGTCAGTGTAAATTTAAAGGACGTCAGCTAAGAAGGGATTTGACTTTAACTTTCAAAGGGCAAAATCTAGTTCATTTACACACGGTGTAACCACGATGTTTAACCATGGCTGCCCCAGACTCCCCAGGGACTAAAATTATGAACCGAATCCAAGATAACTTTGCTTCAGGTGGCTTCTACTGTGTATTATTCAAATTCTGGACACTTTTTGCTGTAGCAATCTTTATTCTTTATTTCAAGTGCCTACTCATTCTCTTTTCATTATGTATCCACTGTTTTCTACTCCTTCTTTTTTGTCACTATTCTTATTGAGTTATTTAGACGTTAAAGCGTAAGTGACGTCGTGAGAAATTTTGGACATATTATTAATATATTATGTCTGAAATCGTCGGTTCGTCTTGAGCAATCGTGGTGATCAATGCCCGTCGTGCTTTCTCTGAATGAGAAGAGTCCTTTGCAGTGGAACGACAATAGACTCGTATTTATATTATTATATATTCTCAAGCCCTATTCTGTACTCTTCAACACCATGAATTAATTGATGGTAGAAATTTTATATATAATCTTCATCTTCACTACCTGCAGCTACCTATCCGCTTCCCATGTTAATTAAAATAGTTTATTAAACTCGTATTTCAAACGAGCCAGAAATTTCCGGTAGCTCGGAGCTGGCTATTTATAATGTTACGAAGGGAAGCTGATACGATCAACATTCAAATTGGTGTATTTTAGTGTTGTTCGATGGTTAATTTCAGAGGTACATCCCATAATGTAAGTGTGAAAATAATAATAGGTACATTATGTTGATACAAAGAGCTTGTCTTATTTATTTATTTAAACTTAATTTTAAAAAAATACAAAGACGGTCTAGGTATTCTTTACCAGTTAACCAAAGGCGGCGAAGATATAACATGGCAGGTTAAAATTATTGTACTAGCGTAAAACAAAACAAAAAAAAACAGAGATTTAGAAAAAAAAAAACTCAAAACAATTACACAAATAAATTAAAATGTCTCGAAAGTATTTGATAAAAAAAAAATTAAGATAAAGTTTTTTTGTAAGAAAACAAATATAATCTCTTCTCCTCCGTATACTACTTGAGTTATTTCTGTTCATAAAAAAAGTAAAAACAAACAAATATTTAAATTGAGTTTTCAATTTTTTCAAAGTTCTACTTCAAATTCAATTTCAGTTTTATAATATTCTTTTTTTGTTTTCTTTTACAGCGACATTCCTGAGCTTTTAAATTTTATTTGTAGTTTAAAATTAAAGTAGTCTTGAGACAAAAATGTCTCTTACACTTTAAAAACTCTTTTTAGTTGTATAGAGAGCCATGGTACTACAATATCACCATACAGTGAAAACTTAAATCTCCTCCAGATTATAAAGAAATTAACAATATCACGGAGAAAATAATTGAAACAAAACTTCTTAGAAGCTACTATGTGTGATCTGTTCGGGGTTGGCACACCTAGGGCTATGAAAGAAATAAATTATAATTAATAGAAATGAGTAGTCTATGTGCTATGTACTATACCAAACTACTCGTATAATCTATCTCCGTACCAAATTTGTTCTAAATCCGTTCAGCCGTTCTGGCATGATTGAGTAACAAACATTCATCCGTCCAAACATTCGCATTTAAAATAATAGTAAGATAAGGAATATAATAGAATATTTTATTACAGTAGGACTATAATCCGAACATAACTAATGCATAAAAATAAAGTGGCGTCTGTTTGTTCGCAAAACTTTCACAATTCAACAGATTAACGGATTTGTTCGGAAGTTTCCTACTATATTATTAGGGATCGGGAAAAAAGTGTAAAGTTTTATTGAAATAGTTCTGTTTCAGAGAAAATATTCCGTAAGCAAAACCAAAGGGAAAGCTTGACGAATGAATGAGTATTATTGAGATACTTTATTGATGTTTATGTAAGACGCCTGTAACAGAGCCGGGTGAAAGAGACGGATTTGCAAGAAGAAATTTACCATGCATTTCGCTCATGATTTAAATTAGACCCTATTGATTAGTAGGTTATTAAAAAAAATGCTGAACCATACAAAAGCTATCTACACAGTCAAAGTACGTAGAAACAGTAAGTGCTCTGCATTAACTAACTTTTTTTGGGAATAAGTAGATGTAAAAATGGGTCAGGTAATACAGGACACTGACTGTACGAAAGAGCTGTTTTATTTAACTGATGGAAATTATTAACGAAGTATGTAAATGATTCTAGACTCCAGTGGTGGTCTAAAAAGTATATATTCGTTCAAAGTTTTCGTCAACGATATCGATCCACCGTGTATACAGATACTGTGAATACGTATGTGACGATGCAGTTCATGTTAATAAACACAACTTACTAATCTCTTTCATGAACAAACTTCTAAAACCCAGTGGTTAAATAAAAGCGCCAAAGCCTTAAATAAACTTCGACCAAAGCCCAGAACCAGAATTAAAAGCCCAACACTTCGAACGCTCAATTTAAGACCTGCAAAAATTGTATGTTTAAAACTCAAAGCGGTTGAGCCAAAGTCAATTAGTGTTGTAGGTTTATACAGTCAATAAAAGATTAACCCGTTCGCTGGCGGGTCCTAATTGGGTAAAACGCGGCGTACGTATATGGCAAAAAGACCGCAGCAGTAATGGGTTAGCGACCCCTGCACACTCAGGGAGGTTTCTTAAATAGTTGAAGTTATTTTTGATGGCTGGTCACACGGGTTGGTCATTATTAAATACTGGCTGTGTTTTAGACTGAGAAAGTTTAGACTAGTAAAAGAAAAAGAAAGCTTCATTTTTATAGCTTGTTATTTTAGATACCTAATTCTAAGAAAATATAACCTTATTAAAGCTACTAGGCTTTTTATTTCTTTTTAAGTAGGTACTTGTAAAGAATGATGTGGGATTTTAGAAAAAGATTTATAAAAGTACAGGAAGCTTGCTCGCTGGCTAGATATCGGGGCCGCTAGCGTCTAATTGGGAGAAATGTGGAGTAAAGCTACTGTTCGAAGCTGGATAGTTGTTGTGGGTTTAAAACATAAGCGTTGGAGAGGTATTATAAAAATATCGATACAATTTTCTTATTTCTGAATTGAAGACCAGAAACTGGTTTTCAGTCTAATTCACTAGCCTTTTTTTTGCAGGAGTCTTTCATATTAATTAAATAATATAACCGCTCAATGTCCGGCTGTCATACCGGTATGACAGACCAATAGAAAATCAATTGTGTCTCATTACGTGGGACTTGAGTCATTATAAAATATTACAATACAAACAATACCAACCTAGTATTGTCCTAATGCAGGGCAAGTGCCTCTTCTCATACAGAAATAGCACGAGTATTGATCACCACGCTGCTCAAGGTGAATTGGCGATTTAGGACTTCAATTGATTAATAGGTTCGTCCGCGTGGTTTTTTCACACGCGCAAGAGTTTTTGGTTACTGCTCTGCTGCCATGGGTCGAAGCGTGATTTTATATATCCTATACTATTCTTCTTGAATCATATACCTACCTACAAAAAGGGATAAGCGTTCAAACTAATAAACACCTCTTCAGCTTCACTATATTAAGTAAAGATAAGTCCAGATTTCCTCACGACGTTTTCCTTCACCGATATCAGTGATACCTATCCAAGAAACAACAAGAGAAACTTAGGACATACAAAAATAAAAACAGTAAAAGAAAAACTAATAAAGGACACAACAATCTTTCAAATTGACCATAACGCAACTAATAGACGTAAAATAAACATTATAACATAACACAATACATAAACTACGAATAGACGGAAAAGCAAACATGGAAATGATATTTATTTGTACTGAGACGGAAGTATAATAATAGTTTGCTCCGATAAAACATATCCCATGTTTTTATTGACAGCTGTTAATTATGACGGTTAAAGTAAATAATATGTTGGACCACCTGCTAAAGGTGGGGTTAAAAATATTAACTTTATACTACATTCAAGATGGCATAACAACATAACGAATTTTGAATAATAAATAAAAAAAATTGACTAATACGATTATTCATAAACATAACATAACATCACGCCTGTAATCCCCGAAAGGTTAGGCAGAGGTGTACCCATTAGTACACCCACATTTCGCCAGTTATGTTTTTAGTCCCATGTAATAGGGGGCGAGCCTATTGCCATCAACCGGGCACAAATCCAGACTCCGAGGCTGCTACTGAGAAATTCCTGATGGAAAAACCCAATATCACTTTGCCCGACCTGGGAATCGAACCCAAGACCTCATAGACAGCAGTCGCGCTTGCGACCACTAGACCAACGAGGCAGTAATACGATTATTCATATTAATATTATAAATGCGAAAGTAACTCGGTCTGTATGTCTGTTACGCTTTCACGACTAAACAACTGAACTGATTTTGATGAAAGGTATAGGGTAAATTTGAAACTCAAGAAAGGACATAGATACTTTTTATTCAGCGTTTTCTACGTTATAACCGACATTTACGCAGACGAAGTTGCGAGCAAAAGCTAGTATAGGTATAAAGCATATTTAGGCGATAGAAAATGAAACAATTGATTCATTCATTCATTCCATATTATTAATATGATAAAAACTGATCTTAGTATTACTTAATTTACAATATGGATAAACATAATTACGGTTCATTTCTTATTTTTCTTTCTGTGTAATCTCTAGTAATAAAACTACAAGTTACAGTGTCTACATTCCGGGTAGATAGTCTAGATCAGTTCCATGGTACTATATTTTTGCACTGTCACTAAAACTATACATAGCCGTCAATTATCACGATGACACAAAAAATATTTTGGTTCTTAAGATCCCGTCGTTATAAATTGGAGTTCACTCGATTAACTGAACTTTTTCAATAACTCGATATGTCTCAAGGGTAGGTACTGTGTCACAATCTCCACCAATATGTAAAATTAGCTCTCGGCTGCTGTACCACTCTGAAATATTCATGATACACAAAAAAAAGGTTACAAATAGAATGTATTCCTTTGGTTTGGAATATCGTATGAGCTGATGTCTTGTTCCAACATAGATACAGATGCTTGCGGCCTAGATTGGGCGAATAAATTAGTCTGCTACGAGTAGTCTATGAATGTACCACACGACCATTAGCATTTTTTGCTGCTACATATACATAACACATTTACAATTCGATTTTTACTATTCCCTTTGCTTTTGTCATTATACTAGCTTCTGAACACGACTTCGTCCACGTAGTTGTTTTTCACGCGCGTTAAGTTATATCTTTAATTAGGTACAGCTCGGCTCCTGTAGGTCGTAGCATGATTTTATATAGCCCCTATTATTTCTCATGAATCTAATAAATAATTAATAAAATAATAAATATCTTGGGACAACTCACACACGGCTATCTGATCCCAAGCTAAACAGAGCTTATGTTATGGTAACCAGACAACTGATATACATACTTATATAATTTATAAACACATACGTATTATAGATAAATCACACCCAAACACAGAACTAACAATCATGCTCATCACACAAAGTTTGCCCTGGGTGGGAATCGAACCCACGACCTCCGGCTTAGCAGTCAGGGCCGCTAACCACTAGACCAACAGGCCCGTCAAATGCAAAAAGCAATCAAATCTGGCTATAACATGCAAAAAGATTGTCCTAATCTGACTTGAGCAAGCGTAGTAATCAATGCTTGTAACTTCTCTAAAAGAGAAGAGATCTTTGCCCTGCAGTGGGCCAATATTAAACTGGTATCATTTTTTTCATTATTAAAATCTTTTTAATTATTCCATTTATCGTAAGAATATTTTAATTTAATATCTACGACTAAAGATTTATCCACCTCCACCATTTTCAACATATCTACTCGTACTAAAGATAGATTATCCGAAGACCTACCTTAAACTAATTTAGATTAACTAATTAAATGATAATAGAAACCATGAGTTTACGTTATCAAAACAATATTCTTTATGAAACAAAAGATAATGAAGCCGGCAAATAGGGCCTCTCTTTTGTGGTAATATTAATCCTATTGGCGAAATAAGAATTAGTAGTATCCATTAAGTCTCTCTTTGATTAGTAAAGCGTAGTGAATTGAAGAAGGTAATGAGAGTCGTCTAGATGTGCGTTGATGCGGCTATAGTTACGAATATGAGCTGCCTGCATGCGGTTGAATTTAGTATCAAAGTCAAAGTCAAAACATTTATTTAAATTATACCATTATAAGCCACATTTTGACGTCATTTACAAAAAAAGTATACATTTAATAGTTGCTTATTCTAAAAGGTTGGTTTCATATGACCATGTCAGAGGCCCTTGTGGTGGTTTAGAAACTCTGACACTAGGTTGTGTGGGCTCGTAAGATCTTACTGCCGACAAAGGAGGATTCGGAGAACAATACGCAAGCAATCTCTCGGGCTCTTCTTTTATATAGAGTATTTTTTAGAATAAGTTGTATATTAATTATATTAATTCAATGTATAGAAAATACGAATGTAAAGACGATGTACCTCAAAAGAAGTCATTTAAATTTATACAATACGTACCGAGTGCTATTAAAAGATCTGTTAAGTTTTAATAAAGCTTTGATGTTGTTTTGTCTTTTAAAGTTATTCAAAAGATTCCTGGTACTCTACAATCTATAGCATCTTTGAATTGAATTTCATCTTCCAGAGAGTCATCTACTTTCATTGGCGCTGGTTTAGTTCTTCATTTGATTGTTTCTTTGAACTCGTTTAGTCCATTGCAGTCGTCAGTTTTATTTCGTGTAAATCCTACATTTCCTTGAATTTCGAGTTTAAATTCTTGTTTTCTTCAAAGTTATCTCGGTAAGAGGCGTCGCGCAGTAGGTAATAATGTATTTAAAGGTTGACTCGTTATTAACGTTTAACTGAGCCATTTTCCTCCGTTGACTCTCGACACTATTCGCCGCTAAATTATTCTGTTTTCTTTCGTTTCTTTGGAATTAAACTTCGGTGTTCATAAAATATTAGTTTTAAGTGTTCCGCATAGAATATAGTATCAACATAAAAGGTTTGAATTATTAAATTTATAGTGATGATATTATTTAAGCAGAGAAGCAAGGTCGAATGCTTAATTCTGCTGCTGGTGCATTGTGTATGTGTATATCCGCGCAATTACTAATATCTTGTTACATAACTAAAGTAGTCTGTTATAGTAAGCAAAAGTTGTGTTTTATTTTTACACCAATGGACCAATAAATTATCCATAATAACTAAGCGGTATATGTTTTAATTTCAAATTATTTGTATAATTTTACATATAAAGGTACATATTTTTCTTATGTGTGTCTGTCAATCCAATAGTTGTTTGGAAAAAAAATATTTCTCGAAGTTTTACCACTCTAAAAATATCAAGTACCTCGGTGTACATTATGACACAAGTTAGCTAAGTTTCAATATAAAAAACATGAAAAAATTTTTTCATTGCAATAATTGCAATGAAAAAATGTTTTTAAATTCATTAATACGACAAGGCATTGCCAATCTATTCTAAAAATACACATAAAAGACTAACTTAAATATTTTCAAAGAAATTTAATAATACTCAAATCAGCCCTAATCCGGCTTTGCTAAAATTTAATTGACAAAAAAACTTACTTAATTAAAATTTATTTGCTTACCTTGAAAGACAGCAATCCTACTTTTGTCTCTTCATCTTAAGTCCCAAGCTCGTATAATCCTAAGATCCATAAAATTTACCTAAAGGGCTTTGTAATTAAAAACTTAAGGATTTTTTAACTTGAAATTCTAATTGCTAGAGTTTTTAAAGTCGGACAGAATAATATTTGAAATAGTTTAGATATCATTTTTGACTTAATTTGAGTTTTTTTTTTTTCATTTTTTAGTTAACTTTTCTTTTGGTACTCGTATGGTAAGGCATGGTAAAGGCCTCTTCTTATGTAGAAAAGACGTGATCATTGATCACCAGGCTTGCTTAAGGAACATTTTCACACCCCGGCTTCGCACGGGTGCAAATTTCCGACATTTCCGGTGTATTTTCCACCTTTTTTTCATATAAACCTTTTACTGAAAATTCAGAATGGTCCAGCCATTCTCAAGTTTTGCGACTAACAACACATTTAGCCATTTATTTTTATTATAGGTACATGTAGATAGTATAAAGCCCAGGTTGCCCCACGATGTTTTTCTTCACCCATGTCAGAAGAATAAATAATGAAGATCAAAGAATTATACATTTATATACGTAGTTTACAATAATTATACGTTTCGGTTAGGATGTGGCTGGCATGGCCCAGTCTTATTTATATAAGACCCTAAATGAAAAAAGAGGTTAAAAAGGCCATACTTAAAAGATGAAAAGAAATGAATACCAATTGAGGCTTAGAACTTAAAGTTTGTAAAAGCCTCTCTAGAAAAACAAACTTTCTAATTTATGATAGAAGATCACCACTTTCATCGTTTCAAACAAATAGTTCCTTTATAAATGTTCGTGATCCACTCAAATTGTGGGGGCTAAGTTAATTGGTAAATTGGAACACGTACCAAGCTAAGAATGTTGGCAGAAAGCGGCCATGAGGATGTTCCATTTGAACTTGAAAAGGATAATGTGACGAAGCGGTTTGGATCAATGAAAGATATGGGACGAAGTTGGATTGCTTTAGTAATTGTCTTGAAATTGAGGATGACTTTAAAGATTTTTGAATTTTTTGGAACACCTATTTGTTATGAAAAGAACTTCACTCACAAACATAGATAGGATGTGAGACATAAGGTAATCTATTACAAAACATAACATCGCGCCTGTAACCCCCGAAGGGTTTAGCAGAGTTGAATAGGTGGGTGTGGGGAATCTATAATATTATTCATAGGTATTTATTTACTTGCATATCATAATGTGGGTATAAGATCTTACATAAAGCTGAAGTACAGTTATGGGCCTTGTTAGGGCACAGCAACATAGTGTACCCTTAAAATTAAAATACAACAATAAAATTTTGAAAATAAAAAATCATTTATAGAAAATACCACCACCATCACCACCTTTGGTTGACTGTTAGAGAATGCCTAAGGCATTAAGTCCGCCTTTGTACATTTGTTGCATAAAGTTTAAATAAATAAATAAATAAATAAAATATGTAAATGTGTGTGTGTGTATGTATGTATGTGTGTGTGTATGTGTGTATGTATGTGTGTGTGTATATGTGTATGTATGTATGTGTGTAGGTTATAAATTATGTATAACAACAGTTTTAGTTACTGAGATTTATTATGTTTTTATTAATGAATATATATTTATTATTTATTATTAATCTATTAAAGCAAATAGGCAGCAGCATTAGTATTATTACAACCAGCCTTGAAAGTCTAGAGTGTTCCTTTACAAAAAGGATTAAGGTAATAAAATTAACGATCTATGCTAAAGTTCATGTACAGAAAAGGACATCCAGAGCTTTTATGGCACGCCATTAACTCAATTTAACAATTTGAACGACTTAAGCAAATACAACAGACAAAATTTCCCTAAATTTTCTTCAATTTTAGAAATGTTAAACCAGAAAGCTTACTAAGAACAATAACAAAACAAAGTTCTGTATGTACTTAAGCTTATTTGTGTCAAGGTCGGGAGCTCGATTCTCCTTGCAATGAGTCCTCACTGAGGACGGAATGTTTTTAGCTCTCGCACGATTTTTACATTATCTTAATCTTTGTTCCGATTTCTTTGTATATGAAAGCTCATCATGAGCAAGGCTGGTGATCAATGGTCATGCCTTCTCAGTCTTTGCCCTGCATTTGGATAATCATAGGCAGGTAATATTATTATTTTAATTATGTCTCATAAAGTAGTAAGATTTTGTAAAAGTAATAATTCATTGTTTATTGTAATATTGACAATTATTATTTGATTATATTATAATATGAAAATTACATAGTTCAAAAAAAGTTTACTAATAAAAGAAAATAATGATTCTCAGATTAAGTCATAAATAAACGGTTTTAAATATTATTCCGTCATCTATAAGTGTCTTTAAAAAATGTACCAGTTAGAGTTTCAAGTTAAAAGTCCTTAAGTTTTTAATTTCAAAGCTCTTTAGGTAAATTTTGAAAGGGTCTAGACTTGAGAGGTTCTGAAGTGACACAATAAAGACGAGGTCTTGTAACGAGAATTATTTACTGATAGTAAGGTACAGGATCGCCGAGTGTTTAATAGTATATTTGACTTCCACGCGGACAAAATCTCGTGCTGAAGCTAGTTTTCAATAAAACGTGAAACTGTCTTACAGACAGTTACGGACTGAGGAGTGATTCAAATGGAAAACGGGTAAGAAAAAGGACCGCGCCGCGAAGGACCAGGTCCATAAACAACAAGTTTCGAAAAACCTAACAAAAAGTTCTTAAGGTAGCGAGTATTTCGTTTCCTTATCTCCAAACGTGACCGGTCTTTTCTTTACGAAGTGAGAAATGATCCCAATTTGTGCGCCTGTTAAGCATCTGATACACTATATATTTTTCTTTGTCTTTCCTCTGCGTGTTTTATTTATTTATTTAAACTTTGTGCAACGAATGAAGTTTAAAGGCGCACTTAACGTCTTAGGCATTCTCTACCAGTCAACCAAAGGTTATACCTACCTACTATAAGAGCAAGAAGTAATCTTTAATTAGGTAACTAAATAAGGTGCAGTTTTGCATCCTTTTCAAACAAGAGATCGTCAGTAAGGAGATAACGAGACCAGGTTAACAACTACAGGTATAATACACACTACTTTTTTTTGCTATTTATATTTGACAGAATTTCAGAATACACCTATTTTAAAGAACAGAATCACCTCGATACGTATACTGTCTTGCGACTATATTTTAGATACAATGAGAATCATAAGTACATTTACCTCCTCTTTGAATTTGATGATGACACAAAATTATACCTTGTATTTATTTTATCCTTGTTTTAGGAAAAGCAATGCATCTCATCTGAGCTTTTAACCCTGAATATTCTCGTTCCAACATTGGCATTAGTAACACAATAAAAACCTATCGCACACTTCTTAGTATTCTCCTAATTACCAATATAAAAAAGACTCTAAGAAAAGTTTAAGAAAAAAATTCTCAGTACTTCTGTTTATTTGGTTTTTTTACGAGCGCCGTAAGTGTCCAATTTCATTTAGAGTGAAAAAAAAAATGTTCCGTATTGTACCGTTTCGAGGTTAGCAAAGTATGAAGGAGGAAGTTTTAGATATTTTATGAAACTTAACGCTCTTTTCCTGGAAGGGGTTTGTTAGATTTTGAAGTCAACAAGATGCCAATTCTTGTAATAAAAACGTTTATTTAGTCGCAATCAAGTCGGCGACAATCAATGTCAAAAACTTGTCAACAATCTGGTAAATTAGAGGTAGGTATTTTTGACAGACTGACAGACAGACAGACTGAGATTGAAAATGATCTTAGCGAACAGTTACGGAAATTGCTCCTCTGGTCTATAGCATTTTCAATTCCATACTTCAAAGAGTAAGAATCTTTAGGTACCTATCTATATTATCTCGATGGGATACTACTAACTGTCAGTCCGTAGATTAATGTGACAGCTTAATTGTATTATGGATAACAATAAATTAAATGAACAGTAGAGATTACACTTAAAGAGGGCATGCCCTTTAGTTAACCTGTAAATTCAGATGTTATCATCATCGATCATTTTATAGAACGCGATTGCAGGTGAACTTTGACCTAATTATGAAACAATTTTAGTTTGCGTTTATCTTAAGCCTTAAAAGAGTCATTGTACCCAAATTATGAACAATATTTACTATGAAACCAACCTTATATCAATGGGATCAAAATCGAAATCACGTAAAAAAATATGCAGTGTTTTTTTTATATTATTTTACGGGCTCAATTTTATTCTAATATCAGAATATAAAAAAATATTTACACGCTTTTAATGAATAGAAAAAATAATGTTCTTTCCTGGAACAACTATGCAAACTAAATCCAAGTGGCATCAAAATAAACCCTCCGCATCACTGACAACGAGAAATGTGCCCAAGAGACTGGCGGCATTGTCACGTTAGATGGCAGCGGTTAGCCTCTGACCAAGATAGAAGTCAGCCCCTGGGTCACGGGAAGTGTCAACTAACCGTTCAGATATTTCTCTTAAAAGACATGGGCACTTGGACCCCGCGACCCGGGGGGGTTAACCCCAAACGACACGAAAATATACTTACTAGGAAGGGTAGTTTTACCATTTAAAGTTCTGCAACCGCAGCGGCAGCGCGAGCACAGCATATCGACTGTAATTACCGTATGCCGATTTGTATTTAATTTTTCACATAACTAGGCTGGAAACAGTGATATTTTACTACTATAATAAATGCGGAAGTTTGAATGGATGAATGTTTGTTACTCAATCATGCCAGAACGGATGAATGGATCTGAATGAAATTTGGTACCTATAGAGACAGATAGGCTGGAAGCACATACGAAAATGTACCCGAGGGAAATTTGATACGGGCGAAATCGCGGGCAGAAGCTAGGAATCATCATCTGCCTAGCCTTTTCCCAACTATGTTGGGGTCGGCTTCCAATCTTACCGGATGCAGCTGAATACCACTATTTTACATGGAGCGACTGCCTATCTGACCCCCACACCCCAGTAACTGGGTAATACGATGGCAGAAGCTAGGAATGTATAAACTTAATGTAGAAAATAAAGAGATCCCATAACAATCTAATAGGTAAATTCCCAACAATTCTAGAAACAAACAAAACTTTTCTCTAAACATTTACGACAAAAGATGGCAACACTTAGATAGTCTGTGTAATAATATACCAAATATTTGTTCCACATTCGCTCCTGGAATAACGCGTTCTCAGAAAATACGGAGAGCTCGCGATGATCGTTGTGTATCGCGCGAACGAAATATTATGTAGGTAAATGTGAAGTGACGTGACGAATTTAAGAGCTAAGGGGTATTCAAGACGCGCGTTTTGAACGTCACTTTTATAGCGACAATTCCAAATTTTAATACCCTCTTAGGTATATATCTTGGAATTGTGGATTGTTTGAGATCTCGTAAGGTAATTCGCAGCAGGTATGATTAAATTTTGTAATTAATCATTATTGTAAACCTATGTTTGGTACTATGCTGATCTATTATTAATACGAGTATATAGGTACTAAAAATAAAGCATGAAAAGTTCTTAAACTTGAGATATCATTATTGCCGCCCTGTTTTATATTCATTTATTACTTCCATACTACAAATATTATAAAAAGGTAAAGTTTGTTTATTTTCCATTTTTATTTTATTCGTAAGAGATAATCTCTGAAAACACCGGTAAATAATATTTTACTAATGGAAAGCTACACTATTGCCGAGTGCAATAATGACATATTATATGATGTATTATGACATATTATACTTGACTTCCACAGGAACGAAGTCATAGGCAGAAGCTAGTTTGAAATACTTACCTATTTGTAATCACAAGTACATATCATAAAAAGGCGTTTCAGACGAATGATAAAAACGCGCCGTCTACAAACGTCCCTTATCTATTTACATACGCTGACGTTGTCTCTGTCAATTTACTTGTAATACGTAACTTCGAAAATTCCGTGAATCGTGAGTATATTATAATAGGTACTTGACTACAAGTAGGAACAACTCGCTTCATGACGATAAAGTCGTCCTGTTGAAACTGTCGAGTAACGCTTGGATGATTTAATGGAGATGTTCTCATTGTACCACGTCACAATTAGCCATCGTATTTAATAATTTTTGAGTGTCATAATCAATTTATCTTGTTTTTTTGAATATTTAGTTGGTATTTAGTGGCTGAAGGGGTTCGATTCCTGCATGAATAAAACAAATATTAGTAGGTCTAGGCTACCTGTACTGGTTCCAGGTCTGGTTGTAAATGTTTGTGATTTTAATTTTTTTATAAATGCACCTACCATACAGGACAATTTTCAGGTGGGTGGGGCAATGATAATACATAACAAGAAAATATGTATGCCAGCGGAAAACGGCGTAAAAATAATGGCTATGCCGTTATAAACAAATCATAATGTCGCAATGGGAAAGGTACCTTTATTTGACTCTGGTGGCTCCTTGGAAGCGAGTATTCCCAAAAAATGTAATCGAGAAATATTTTATTCAGTATTAGAAAAATGGAGGAAAGTCGGGATTGTATCTCACGAAATTAATTTAATTTATTAATAGCTTTTACTCGCGACTTTGTCCGCGTCAAAGTGGTTTTATTATCCCATGGGAACCGTATTTATTATTGAGTTATAAAGTTACTTTTATTCTATTCCAGATTATAATCTATCTCTGTGTCATCCAAATCCCTTCAGCCATTCCTGCGTGATTAAGTAACAAACATCCATTCAATCTTTCAGACTTACTAATAGAAGTAAGATTCTAATTTCAGTATCCTTACATAATCTTTTTATAGTAAATAAACCAGCTTGTAGCTAAAAATATTTATAAAAAGGTAAATAATTGGCTATTCCTATGAAATATGTTTAATTTAATTCTTGGGATCGGATACGATAAACGAACAAAAAAACTCAACTATTCAGTGGATTTCTGCAAATAATACCTGAAGCTCGCTTTTCGTTCTTTCTACTCTTTGTGGAAACTGCTTTTTAATTGTGTTAACGTTATGTTACAGTAACTAGCTTGTGTTTTATTATTTAGGTTTAGATCGCAATGATTGCATGCATTTACAACATAATTGCAACGAATGGGAGTAATTATCAATAAATACATTACCTTATTATATTTTCACAAAGAAATTACTTCTATTCCTTTTTATTTAATGGAAATAGTAATGGTTTCAGCAAACAATGGTTTAAGTTGTCAAACTTACGTTATTTTAATATGGTTGAATTTTGAAAGATAAAAGAATATCTATAGAGGTTTATTTAAATCCTTCTCAAAACTTGAATAGAATACTTCCAAATCTACTCTTATTTTTCAGTTTTACCACCTATATCGGTAAACCCATATAACCGTGTTTCATTCCAGACAACTTACACCTATTATGTGGAGATACCCTATAATTCAAGGCTACCGAATACTCAAGGGTAAAACGTAGATTAATTCTCACCGATTGCTATACAATTTTGCCGGGGTTGTAACTCCCGACCTATTCTATACTTGCCCCCGTGGGCCTGGAGCAATGATATCGCTACTCGATACCCCCAGTATGCCCAGGGGGTGAAAAGGGGTTGTTTTATAGTGTAATCATTATGGTCGTGTTTGGATAACCGTGTGATTAAAATTTTGGGGTAGATAATCCTGTTTACGATATATCAGACTGGTGTTTATTAAGCTATGAGCTCACTCGCATGTAATAAACATAAAATTATACTACCCATGAAATAAGAACATAAAAATCAAATATGCTGCCCCTTAAAATTAAGTTACTTATCCCATAGGAATATGCGCAAAGAATTCTCGGCAGCAATACATTTTCATTTTTCAAGACAGAGAGAAACTAGAAATCCTTCAGCCATATCAATAATTTCAAGAATATTCTTGGAATTCTTTTCGAAAACAGTTTCTGACTTCGCAATTGGAATGTATATATGCCAGAATCCGTAAATAAAACAGGCTCGGTTGGTCTCAAAGCTTAAATAATGGTGTCGTAACAAGCGACTACCAAATAAAACTACTCGTCAAACAAAAAGATTGTTTCACTAAACAAAGCGATGTATCATCTTTATAAATAATGTATTATACAAACTAAGTAAATATACTCGTACGAATAATATCGAAAACGCAACTTATCACTTAGCCTTAGTGGGGTCTGATGAAAACTTATTAGCTCAAGACAAACAATGGATGAATAGTAAGAATAAAAAACAGGAGAAGGGAGGAACGAAAATACCCGCAATAACGATAAATAATCTTCCTTTCTGTTGGCATAGCAATGACTTGGACAGACGAAAAGGTCTGCGAATACGGTTCTGTACATAGAGAGCAAATAAATCGCAGCACATGATGGAATTTTGATGTCCAAGAGAGCCTGGCCAATATGTCAGTGTTTCTGGGGTAAAGCTTATGAGACAGTATTTTTAGGATTGATTTATGTCTTATCTTCGTCATCTGAAATTGTTGCGAATTTGTACAGATCAGAACCCTTGTATATTTATTACAAACTATTGTATGTTGGTACAATTGTATATAAAATTAAGCGCACGAATAGGTACCTAGAAAAATGTGTTTTATATTAGATATACAATTTAATAATAGTACCAACATGTTATAAGGCACGAGCTTTTAGTAGATTTCAGACTTATCTATAATATGAATTAATACGAGAAGCAAAAATGTTTTACTCCTTTTTACAAAGATTACGCAGACGGAGGAGTATGGAAGGCACAGTTAAAATTTAGATGGAGAATGAGTTGATAAAGCTAACAGGCAAACAGGAACAGGAAACACATTAACAGGAAATATATTAAATTAATAAAACAAACACACCCTACCATAAGTTTAACACACATATGTGTGTGTATATACATATTTAATATGTCAATCAGGGGGCCACCCACCACCTCTTAGAACAATATTATTTTAATATTACTTTGCCTTTAGCACTGTTGGATTTTCAACGCTCGGCTCAGCGCCGAGAGTTGAAAATGCAACAACAGAAATCACAAAGTAATTTTAAAATAATATTGTTTTAAGAGATGGCGGTAGGCGCCCTGTTATAATATAATATGTCAATCTTTGGCAATAGAACGTTAATTAACGTTCAAAATTTAATTGCATTATAGTCGAATTTCGACCAGTATGCGACCACTAGTATAAATCATATTTGTCCTGGTTTCCTTACCATATTTTCCTCGAACCAATGATGTCCGAGATAAACATAGACAAGGCAAATAAAAATATTCTATATCATAATATGTTAAAAGTTATTGTTGAAAGCCTTTTGTAACATTTTCATTATAATACCTCGTTCTATACAAAACACACTCTCAGTTCCATGCTACATTTCTGTGGCAAAATGTAACAACGCACCTACCAACCATGCATTAAAAAAATCTCTTTCGTGTTGTGCATTAAAATAAAGGTGTAGCTGTAAAAGAATATTTAAAATGATTCCACATACGCGCTATATTTTTACGCTGAAGCTGCGCAACATTCAGCAAGTTGCAGTTTTACATTCTCGTCAAATTCAAGAAAATAACTATGCTAGTGAATTTTAACACGAATCCATGACAAATAAATAGGTAATTTTTTGTAGATGTAGGTAGGTATTTCGAATTGTTATTTTTGTTTTTTCGTTTGTTTGTGTGTTTGCAATGGATAAACTCAAAAACTACTGGACCGATTTTAAAAATTCTTTCACCATTAGAAAGCTACATTATCTGCGAGTAGCATAGGCTATATTTTATTTTATTTTTGCGCGAACAATGTTGCTGGCAAAAGCTAGTCTAAATTTAAAGTATTTATAAGTCCTGTCGAAACCTAAACTAATTTTTTTTCAGTACCACGTAATTGTTACTAAATGCATTAAGCATTTAGTAATAAGCCGTTATTTTGATATTACAAACCTACACGTCAATTTTATCCTAACTAATATTATAAATGCGAAAGTAAATTTGTTTGTTTGTTTGTTACCATTTTACGCTTAAGCCACTGAACCGATCATCCTAAAATTTTCCATATATGTTGCCAGGTGTACAGGAACGAACATAGGGTACCTTTAATCCCGAAAAAAAGTACTGTTTTCGAGGGAAATCACAAAAACGTTCTTATGATCATAGATGGCGCCACGTGTCGTTTCGAATCGAAATAACAGGACATGGGTATTTTTTTCCGCGACTACTAAGTCGCACACAGACTACTGTGTCCGCTATAACTGAAATTTACGCGGACGAAGTCGCGGGCAAAAGCTAGTAGTGTAATATTTTTGAGTATATTCAATTGCTTATTCTCATAAGCAACTAAGAATTCGATCGACATTTTGAATGTAATGCTTTATGTTATATCAATCGATATTTTATTTTTTCTAAAAAAATAGAAAGTCAAAATAAAAAATGCATAAAGAGATTCACGCAGTTTCTAGTTAGGTACAGCATTATGTTCTGTACACAATTTTCCTCTATAAAGGGAAGCAAAAGGCCAATGTTCCTCGGATTACAATGATAGGGGCGAAAATGAAAATCTGTTTGTTTTTACTATGAGGGAGCTTTGAGGGAATTTTGCTACTTATAAAAGTAATGGAAAAATGTTTTGTTCTGCTTTTTCACTTCGACTGGAAAATCCGATGGGCTTAATCGTTTAGTTGCGATCAAGTGGCTATAAGTTTTACTTCGACGGTCTGGTTTGACAGCTCTTTAACATTGAAGAGTATATAAGGTAACTTTATTATAATAAGTACTTTTCTGTTTTCACATAGTCTTAAGCGACTTTTATCAGATACATAACAATCCCCGAAGCGTTAGGCAGAGCCACATTTCGACAGTTATGTTTAAGTCCCATGTAAAAGGGGGCAAGCGTATTGCCATCAACCGGGCACAAATCCAGACTCCGAGGCTGCTACTGAGATATTTCTAAGGAAAAAAACTATAACACTTTACCCAACCTGGGAACCGAACCCAAGACCTCATGCTCAGCAGTCGCACTTTGCAACCACTAGACCAATAACGCAGTCAAGGGTTTTATCGGCCATTCTCATAAAATGACTTTAAAGTATTTTTTAACCGACACTTTTCCATGACATAGTTTTCGAGAGCGCCCATTTATGTAACATCCATATTGTTTCACACCTTCCTCACTAAACCCATAATAAAATCATAACACACCGTGTTCGCTGCAAACATTTCACAGAAAATTTTATCTCTAAAATACGGGATTTTTCTATTCCCCACTCTGCAGCGCCATTCGTTTCTCTCATAGTACCCATGACATTTAAATGTTTTTTTGTCGGGTTAGGGCTCGTTCACACGTTACGTCTTTTATGACTCTCTTTGAAGTTGGGCAAATGTTGATTGTGATCAAATTCCAGTAGATTCTATTGGGGTACTCCAAAATAATCTACACGATGTAGGTACCGGCTCTTCATGGGGCTATCCTTTCTGATTGGCTAATTATTTTACCAGCTATTCTCATAGCATTTTTTATGCCCACACGTACAAACAATAATCGAACAGATATGTAGAAGCTGCTAACATCCCATCAATCAACTAGAAAAGAGCTAGAAGTGAACTTACAGAACAGAACTTCAATAAAATATCATGATCGGTTCAATCGTTCTGGATCTACGATACCACAGACAGACACACATTAACATCACACACCTTTTAACACTGCTCTGTATTTGTCGGGGGTAAAAAGCGTAACACACAACAGGGAATTTATATGAATATTTTTATTTCACTTTTCGTAGAATCAGTATATCGGGTGTCAGCTATACATTATGTAAGGAGGCGGGCTATTTGACTAGGCTGAATATGCTGCGACCTTTGCCTCACTTCCGCGTTCGTGATAACTAAATTATTAGGTCGGGGTCGGCAAAGGAAGGAAACAAAAAATCATGGTATAACCATGCATGAAATATTTTTGTTGAAAATATTGTCGAGAATTAATTTTAGGAAATGTTCGTAATAATTAAAGGCGGAATATATGATATCATAAATAATCTGGATTTTGAGTCTTCTTGAAAATGTTGTAGTGATTTGAATTTTCTTAGGAATCAGTTGGTGATGGCTAAAAAGTGAATGGTCGTCTTCAGTCATTATTAAACTTATCCACGAAACTTCAGGCCTACTAAAATCTTGAAACATGGCCAGTTATTTTAACCAATTGGTCGGAACGGCATGTCATTTAATTATTTCAGCATTTATGGCCATTGTTTAAACTAAACTAGGCTTTAACATTCACTAACAAAAATCAGTTGCCGATTACACATCGTCTGAGTTCTACCTTACACTCGAATATTTATTCCCAGACTACAAATTGACCCCAATTACTGTAACATTAGCCTCCCAAATTCCTCTATTTTGGACTTTATAAATATTAGATGTACGCAGCGGTAGGTACCTAATCGTATAAACTAGTAATCCCACAAGAATGTCCCTGAACAGCCATAACTTAGGCGCCTCCGCGTATTCCACGCTACATTTTAGAAAGAACTGTCTACCTACTCGTGCGTATGTTTACGCTGGGTTTGAGTTAGGTGGGCAGAATATTTACAATAATTGTATTGCGCGTTAAGGAAGGTTATAACTTATTTCTCTTTTGACACTAGGTATACTCTTTGCAAGTAAAATGTGACAAGTTATACGTATTTTATCGACCTTATGAAATTATTAAATGGAAATCATTATCAACCTAGCCTTTTTCCAACTACATTCGAGTCGGCTTCCAGTCTAACCGGATGCAACTGAATACCAGTTTTTACATGGAGGGATTGCCTATCTGACCTCCACAACCCAGTAATTGGGTAATAACATACTCTTGGTATCCATAACGACTGACGACGTATTAAATGAAAAACTGTTGGCCAAATACCACCAAAATCTTTTTCAGTTGACTTACAGGACATGAACGTACAGGCTACAAAGCATTTGCATAAAGGGTTGCCAAGTAGGTATTCTGTTTTTCACTGCATTACACTTTTTACTGGTGAAGCAAAATGAACTATACAAAATACTTTTTTTAGAACTATAAACAAAACTTGTTTAAAAAAGTTAACTGAAATGGGGCGTAGTATGTTAAATACTAGCATTTTCCCGCGACTTCGTCCACATAAATATCGGTTTTCGCGGACGCAAACGAAGTCGTGAAATAAAAAGTAGCCTACGTCCTTTTATGGGGTTCAAATTTACTATGTACCAAATTTCTTAAAAATCAGGTCAGCGGTTTAATCATGAAAGTATAACAGACAAACAAACAGACAGAGTTACTTTCTCATTTATTTATAATATAAGTAAGGATTAAAACACTGTGAATTTTTCCAGAACCACTGTTTGTTTTAATTCTCCGAATTTAAACACATTTTTTCTTGTAGAAAATGTTGGCTACCCTACTTGCACACCACGCGTGCTCGTTGCCGAAATATCCGCACTATTTTCACCTACCAACTAAAAAAATTCGAAGCACACATTCTATTCATCAGGCTTTTCAAGCTATGTCAAAGCCTGTTACATCAACAGCGTTTGAAGTCGTTTGATGAAGTCTAGATACCGAAGCCGCGAGCTAAAGCCTGCGGCTTTCGCTGGATTGCCTCTCAACACCATGTTAACTTTGCTGTGTTTGACAAAATAGGTCAAAACGTTTTACAAGACCTTGACTTAGAGTTTTTATACATAAACATGCGGAGACGCCAGAATTACTGGGTCTTTTAAATATGTATATTAAACTAGCTTTTGCCTACAGCTTCACTTGCGTTAAATTCTGGTATATTAGTTTACTCCTACGTTTCTCCTAAGGTTTTCCGTACAAACTTTGGACCTCCGTTTCATTCTCCTAGGAGGTGAATTTTAAAAAATCCTTTCTTAGCGGACGTCTAGTAGCTATGTTTAATTTCCTTCCTGCCAAATTGCATCGTTATACGTCATGCGGTTTGAGTTATTTCGTGATGAGTGCGTAAGTGAACTTTCGCTTTTAGAAAGATAGATAACTTGAACGACATTTTTTTTTGTCTATACAATTTTTCCATTTGTAAACAATAAAACCACGCGACCCAGTAAAATCGCCCGCACGAGTTATTTATATATTAAGAGCAATTATTTTCTTTAGGTTGACTTTTACATCTACGACAAGATATAGGTTTTTATTCGTAACAACACACGACATAGAACATATCTGTGTGCCAACCCCATCTATTCGATTCGTTATGTATAACATGGTACCAGGTTGCGTCGACATGCATCGCCTCGTATTCAGCCCATAAATTAATTAGCCTGTCACGTAATATTATTATCTAGTAATCATGCATCCGGGTTTGGCCGACGATATAAGACGGGAATTACCGGCCGCAGACATTGGTCACCTCGCGTAGTTATTACGTACCCAATTATACTTAGCAATGTATTGCTATTGTTGCTAGAAAACAAAAGATAAAACCAGTCTTAGAGGCCCAGAGCTTTGTGTATTCAAGGTTTCGTTTTGTGGTTCCAAATCCTAAAATTATCATTCGAGATCTTGTCTTAAAACTAAAACTTATCTTAAGACCTTACCACTTTATTCTAAGAGGATACTATTGTATAACTTTGCCTAGATTTGTCAATGAGTAATTAAACTTGATGTTGTAGATAAGGGCTCTAATACTTAGGCTTGTAGTTAGTCAGTTTCCCATCAAATAATTTTAAAATAAAACACGGCAAAAACTATTGAAATTTTCCACATAACATAAAAACATAACATCACGCCTGTAATCCCCGAAGGGTTAGGCAGAGGTGAACTCATTAGTACACCCACATTTCGCCAGTTATGTTTTTAGTCCCATGTAGTAGGGGGCGAGCCTATTACCATCAACCGGGAACAAATCCAGACTCCGAGGCTGCTACTGAGAAATTCTTGATGGAAAAACCCAATAACACTTTGCCCGACCTGGGAATTGAACCCAAGACCTCATGCACAGCAGTCGCGCTTACGACCACTAGACCAACGAGGCAGGTTTATTGAAATTTTCCGTTACGAGTTTTTTACTAAAACTAGTCTGTTTTTGTTTCAGGAGCACCGTCTTGACCGTTACCAGCAGGACTACTTTTACAGCTTACCCCAGATAGTAAGTATCGCTTTATTTTATTTATTTCTTAATATTATGCATCACTTTATACAAGGTGCTGTTTTTGATCCACGTCAAAATAAGGTTGTCGTAAGACTTATAATCCAAATAGGTCCATAATAATACTTGACTTTTTTGTTGTTTAAGCTTGACAGTATTTTAGAATACACCCCTTTCAAAGTACAGAATCGCTTTATTACATAATATGGAATACACAAAATTGGAATAAAGAATATTTCTATAGCTAATAAGTAACGTAAACAATAAGTAACATTAACTATGGGTACATAGTTATATCCACTTTCTTACCCATCTTACTATTCAGTTAAATCAATAAAACAATTCAAACAAATTATTTATTTACTCTTCTTCTCGTTTACTAGCTTTTTGCCCTCGACTTCGTCCGCGCAAAAATAAAATAAAATATAGCCTATGTTACTCGCAGATAATGTATCTTTAAATAGTGTTCTATTGGTGAAAGAATTTTTAAAATCGGTCCAGTAGATTTTATCCATTACAAACAAACAAAAATACAATTTTTTCCTCTTTATAATGTTAGTGTAGGTTTATACCACACATACACTATCATCACAGGCTTAAGTACCTAATACAATAATGTAGTAAACGAGAAACAAAGCTTAAATAAGAAGTTCCATTGAACTTCAATCATCGTTGTTCAAAAGGAACTCTTGAGTCGCGTCGAACTTTCGTCTATATTTAAACTATTTGACGTAGTATTGTAACTGGTACTATTTTTGGCATCGTAACAGCTCATTCGCAAACTGTGTACGTAACTCTGTGAGAGATGAATGAGAGAATTAGGAACTTTGTGCTTTGAGATGGAAAAGGCTCCATACATACGTAATTACCTAGTTTTCGTGTAAGCGAACAAAGAGTAAACAGCCTATTTTCATTTGAAATTTCCATAAAGTCTAATGAATTTTTTTAAGATCAAAGTGAGCCGCACCTGGATCTTATCAAGATCACTACTCCGTTCAAGTTTGGTGATTGTAGCAATCATTTTTGATTGCTCCGTTGACCGCATTCAGTCGTTCGAAGAACTTTTCAGTTCGATACTTTGTCAAAGAAAATCATTTATTTCAATTAAACTACTACAGGTCCAAGCAAACCCAGAAAAAAATTATAATCTAATTTTGTTACCAACTAGATTCAATTTTGAATAAGTTTGTTGTTAGTTAATACATACGGATGCATTAGATATTAACTTTATTATTATTTACTTCCATATATCGAGAACAAAATTGATTCATTGCACTGTAGGGACACATTATTTATCATTAAAAGGCTGAATACCTGCCTATTAGTAATTTTATCACTGACTAGTTTCTGCCCGCGACTTCGTCCGCGCGGAACTCAACACACAGCAATAGTGTAGCTTTCGATCAGTGAAATATATTTTTTAATCGGACCGGGACCTTCAGATATAACTTCTTATGAACAAAATCACAAATTAACGTTACCTGTTCATAATATTACTACCTTCTACCCGTGACGTCATCAACGTGGATTTTTTTTCACCCGATTTAAGAATAGCGTTAAGTCTTTGGTAACTGCTCCGCTCCCATGGGCCGTAGCGTGATGTATGTGGTGTTCCTCATGAATGTGGTTATCTACACAAAGATGATTTTCAACCCGACTTTTAGTTTCAGATTATACATGAGCACTACAAAATCTAACAGGCCATAAATAACCACGGTCTAATGTAAATCATTTGTAAAAACCTAAAGACGTAACTCTTAAACGAATCTCCAATACGTAAGAATAACTCTTAAATGTTCCCAAACAAACGTACAAACGTTCCGAAATGAAGAAAATATGATATTTTTACGATAACCACAAAATAATCTGGAACGTTAATTAAGTTCAATGGAAAGGAAAACGTTCGAATATGCGATAAAAGGAAGATAAATAAAACAGAATTATAATTTAACAAAAGAATGAATAATAATGATGAAATTGGCTGTGGTTCTTACGAAATTTCTGTACATTACAATAAGTAATATGCCAGAGGTAAATAGAACGTTTGTATCTCTGAAAAAGTATATTATTCGATCAATGTTTTTTTTTCTCGGACACAAATGAGCTTCATTCTGACATAATGAGCCAACCCACAATCTCTCACTAATTCAAGCCAAATATATTTAATTACTCTAGAAATAACAGTACAATTTACATTCAAACCTATGTTTAAAATATAATCTAGAAATGTTTTTATTATCTACTTCGCAACTCGGAGATTTTTTTATTTTGGCAGAATTAAACCAAATTAATTATACTAGAAGCAAAAAAGGGTTATAATTAATTCTCAATAAGATTCTGTTTTCATATTAAAACAAAACCGAAAACAAAAACAGGTTACAGAGAATACACCAAAATCAAGTATTATAAAGAATCCCTTTAAACCTAATTCTTTAAGTGAAAATAAAGCCACATCTTTCAGTCAACTCCACGGAAACAACTTAAACACAACATGCCATGAACGTAAACAACAACTATATCTATAAATCCACACTTTTTCAACAAAACTTTAACAGCAATCTCGAAAGAAATATCCATTTCTAAATAGTCCAGCGTTTTCACAGTCCATTCGTGACAAACATACATACATAATTCATGTAACGGGAACGTTTCAAGACGATTAACCATGTTATTAACAGCTGTATTAATGCCAAAATGGCCGCCATGAACTCGAATAGAACATCAAAAGAAATGTTACTGGCAACATGAGAGATCAAACGAACGAATGGACTTCGAAATAAATAATGTATGGGAATGTTAGATATAGAATTCACCTATGTTTTTTGTTGGATTCATTACTATTGATTGATAAAGTTTCAGGTAGATTTTTTGAAAAGTTAATATTTACTTACATAATATCTAACGGGTGTAAAAATACACTAAACGAAACCGAAAGCTTGAGGATTTCTTTGTTCTTACCTTAGGTTACTACGATATGTTGAAGTATAAAGTTTTTAATAAAACAAGTTACAGTAACAGATCAGTGATAAGATTCTAAGTTCAATACCTAATAAAATTATTTCCATGCATTGAGTGGGCAAAAATGAATGAATCAAAATGCTGATATTCCTTTCCGAGTCACAGCCCGATTTATTATATTAATTTTACCATCGTATGTTCTACGAAGATAATATTAATACTGCTTGAAACTCAACTCACAAATAAATATAATTCCAGCTACGCATTCAAGCGTATAGTAATATTTTACGAGTGTCTGTCTGATTTATTGCATTGGTAAGGAAATATATTTCACGAAGTATGATATTTTAATACTTGAATTGACTTGAAGCGGTAGGAATTTTATTCAAGACTATCTTATAGGTTTTGTGATCTCTGGCCCGACAGCTGAGTGTGAGGTTCTGGGTTCGATTCCCAGATCATGTACGTGATATTGGATGTTTCAATTAGATATTTTTCAGTACCTAGCGGCTCGTGGAGTTCGGAACTTGGTGGTGTGATACTGGTCTACTCCTGATCTATCCTCGATCGTGTCGGATTGTCGTTCCATCGGACTGTGAGAGTGAGAGAAGAGGAAGTGCACCTGAGTTTGCGCACACACTTGTGCACTCCTGACTACTTCGCTAGGCTTCGTTATAATTGGTCGCCTTGGTCGAAATGTCGTCGTAAAAATATTTGGGTTTTACCTTCGAAAAATAAGGAATAAAACAGCATATTCTATAATAACTCATAATTAGGACAAAATAAAGATTGTTTTAAGTTGAAGCTCCTATATTGACCCTATATTTTGTTGTTGAGTTTCGACTTAATCAAAACAAAAATATTGCCACCCTTTACAAATTAGCGCTGTCAAATAAGCTGAATTAAAACTTCCAAACAAGTTTAGTCGGCAGCTCAAAGTAAGCCGCCTGTAAACACGTAGAGGTTTAAAATGTAAATTAATTTGACAGTTCTTAACATCTTCCGTCTCTCTCCTGCCGTTCCAATTAGTGAAAGATAGCAGAACACTCTGCCGTAAATAATCCAGTTTTAGTAAAAGTTCGGCATTGTATTGCCTCATCTTTATCGCTCATACTTGTGTGATAGTATCTTTCTAAAGCTTAATGTTTTATATTTAAGTCCGGGAGCAGGACCTGAGTTTATGGATAAGAGAATTAATCTGGCTAGCCTTTCTTCCATCCATGTTGGTGACGGCTTCCAGTCTATCCGGATGCAGCTGAATTTCAGTGTTTTACACTCATCATGGACCGACATCATGTAATGACTCTACAACCCAGTTACGTGGCAATACCGCCTGGTAAGCCTGGTTGTCAGCCTTTTGCGCTTCTATAACGAATAACGCTACGGCTACCTATAACGAATGTCAAAGGTGATGAATGAGAGCCGGGATCAACGGCTTTACTTGTTTTCCAATGTCACCACGCCACTATTAACTTCCAAACTCCGTCCTGCTCCTAAGAAATTTCCTTATCGAAAAACCCAGTAACACGGTAATAGGTCGGCAAACCTAGGAATTTAACCCAGGACTGTACTCTCAGCAGTAGTCCTTTTGACCACGTGACTGATCGAGCAATTATGGGTAAGAAAATTGGCAACCAGAATAGAATCAAATGTGTGCGTTAATTTGAAAACTTTTTTCGCAAGTATTACTTTGTCAGTTCCATAAAAACCGTTAGTCTTTCTTCAAAACAGTCTGACCTATCTTTACTCAATATGAAAAGAAATATTATGTCACAATTGTTATAAAACCCTATTGTTTTGAACGCACGTAAAGAGGTCGAAGCCCCGAAATAGTCCGCAGGATGGCGGAGTGCCAATATGGACGTTATACGATTCAAATGTTACGCAATACGCAATTGTGGTATGCGGAATTGACAAGCTTTAGACGTTCTAAGGTAAACGCAGACACGATAGCTAGTATTTTTGTTTTTCTTTTTTATTCGTTGCGCCACACGGCTTTCAAAGCTTCAGCACACCGGCACCGCACCGAAATGCGAAATAGAAGCTAACCAAAAAGATAAATTCGTTTGAGGCATCTATAAGGGTACAAAAACTGAAAATGCTACATTTTATCACTTTTCTTCGTAACTGCATGAGTTATTAAGTGTTAAGGTGTGTCCAAACATTGAGCAGCAAGAGCGCGGCAGCAACACGCGGCATTTGTAGGACACATTTCTGCCGCGCTCTAGTTTGGACAAAGCCAACGAATGTTTGCGCGGCAGTACTGCGCGGCACAACCAAGATATGCCGCGCGCTTCAGTTGGCATCAGAACTAAAATGAAAGCGGTCGCATGTGTCGTAGCTCTGCTTATTATTAAAAAATTGCGTAAAAGAGCTAAGAAGAAACATATTTTAACGAGGAAATGCTGGAAGAAACCACTTTTTCAACGGAGGTTACAGAATATTGAGTCAATCAATTATGAAATTAATTACCGGACACCACAGTTTTTAAGACTAACCTTGGAAGAGTTTGAACATTTACATAGCCTGGTTGAGTCACATATTAAAAAAGAAGAAGAATTCCCTCTTGTGATTGCCGAATATGTCTATCGCATTCAGTGCAATGCAAATGGCGTACCTACATGGCATGTTATTTTGACGTGTAAAGTATGACTATACTCCATCTATACTTTTTGAATATCATTGTTATGAGTATAGTAATTAGGTCTAGATTTACAGCAATATTGGTATACATTATATTAATTATTAAAAGATTATAACTAACCCAATCCAGTTGTATTGCTTGTTTTTTCTCTATTCCTTTCTCGTCTATAGGAACTTAAAAGACTTTTCATTTTAGCCTTTAATTCCTTCTTGGGAAGGTCAAAATTGTTGGCTATTTCATTCCACAAGTCTTCACGTTTATTTTTATTATGGTATTCCTTTTGTCGAGGATCCCATAACACTTTAAAAGATCCATACATTTCAATTAAACGAATCGATGTTTCGTTGTCCATGTTTGTGCGCAGAAATACGTCCAAACACAATTACTGCCGAATGTTTACCAAGAATGTTCGCGCGCGGCAGGTAGCCAGAAGCGTTCGCGCGCGGCAGTCGTCTAATCACAGCGCGGCGGGCCGCGCGCGGCAGCCGCGCTCGATTGCCGCTCGATATTTGGACACACCTTTAAGTTACTTTAAAAATAAAAAAATATTTTCTTTTGCATTCATATTGTTCAAACATGTGTTACATAAATAAATAATATTAGTTTCAAACATGAACCCTGCTAGGACACAGGTATCTTGCAGAGGGTGGGAAAATTTTATATCTAGTATCCTTTTGTAGTATGAAAAGACAGCGGTTACAATGGTTTTCTGGCTGTTACCTTGGTCAGAGGCTAGGCACTGTTATTCAACATGGCAATACCACCAGTCTTTTGGGCACATTTCCAGTTGACGGCGTTGCGCAGGAATTTTTTGATGACATTTGCTTTTATACGTTATCGTTTAAGTCTGTAAATAGTGTGCATATTATTAAATAGAATTTAACACAACCAATAACGGTAACAATAATGAGTTACCATTTAAACATTTAGTTTTCACTTAATTTCCTTCACCAGGCCAGACCTGTTCCGCAGGAAGCATGCAAGATTTACTGCTTGTTCATTATTAATTTATCTGACATAATGTTTAAGAAAATTAACGGTTTAAATCATTTAGTTTCCGACTTCACTGCATGAGAAATTAAACTGCTTATGATTAAGGATTCCATTTTGAATCCAAAACTAGTTTAATATTCCGATAAACATTCCAATAAACATTTCAATGAAGTACGATGTATATGTACCTATGTCAGTTAGCAAATAGTTTATGAAACTTTCTTTATTAAATTGTCTAACGAATCCTAAAAATTGTATGCCCTTAAAAAGCTCTAACACGGTTATCATAATACTCTAAAATAAGGTTAAGAGATAAGGTCTCAGATACAACCTCCAAAGACGCACATCTCAAAAGATCACGTTTTCAATACCTTTTCTTAATCCAATTTTCATTAATCCTCTAAGAAAATTGAACAAAATTCTTCTCTCCAAAAACGGGACACCTGGGTCTTACCGAAGAAAAAATATTACGAGAAAAAAACGTAACTTCTAGCCTTTCTTAAGTTTACAAGCGGGTCATATAAAAGTCAGGAGAAGAGGCTATTTTAGGCTCTGCGGTGTACCGCCTAAATAAACATGATTCAGTTGCCCCTAAGCAACGCTTCGCAGTATTTTGATAGAGGGCAGCACTGTACGTTTGAAGACTCGCTAGAGACTACGCAGGAGGAAATTTCTTAGAAAATCCTTGTGATTTTATGTCAATGTTACCACATTCCTATGTTGATCTGGTTTAAAGTGTGCCTTATATTCTTGCGTAGGAATGGCGACTGGGAATTATTGCGGGCTTGGAATTGAAAAAGGCTTGGATTTTATCTATGTTAGCCGACGTAGATAAAATCTAAAAAGTATGCTTTTTGAATTTTCAGTCTCAATGCTTTACTGACAAGAATTGTATTGTTATCTAGACTAGACATAATTAAATAAATATATATTAAATTGATATTATGTTATCATTTTGGAGTTATTATTAAATTGGATCAAATAAAAGATAAGTAGCCTTGTCTGATCTTTACTAAAACGAAATGTTATTTTGTTATTTTGTAAAACCTCTATATCACTAATCATTGTATAGTCAAATGTTTGTCTGTTTGTTTCGGCTAATGTTTTAAATTTTATTTTAGAACAAAAAAAAATGCGTTCTACCCAAACATAAAACCACGAGATAAGCAACATTCAAACAAAGTCGCGGGTATAAGCTAGTTCTTAATAAAGCAGATCAATTACATTTCTTCAAAAAACGCAATTTACTTCGATTAGTTTTACAGTCGTCAATTTGATTTAACAAAGGCACCTTTTTACAAATCGAGTTAGAGTTTTTCTCTCGGCTTAATTGCATTTTCTGATTATTCTTCAGATGTCACGATTATTTTATTAGGGAGTTTTCGAGATATTTCTATGAAAAGGGCACATTGGTATTTCGTGTTTTTTTTTTTCATTTTGAAAAACATGGTAGAACAGTTGATGAAACCTATATTTATTAAATATAATAAAGCTGAAGAGTTTTTTGCTTGTTAGTTTGTTTAAACGCGTTAATCTCTGGAGCCACTAGTCGAATTAAAAAGCTTTTATATCTATCTATTAGGGGATGTGGACTCATAAATACGGTCATTTTTTTTATAAGGGTAACCCAGAAATATGAAAACAAAACTGCTGTACCAAACATTGATGTGCAACATGATTGTGTATTAGTGCAGTTTTGTACGGAACAGCAAATTTTTTCAGTCAGCCTATAATTATGATTATAGATTTCTTAGGAATGAGCAGCAAAAAATACCGACATGAGAAGTACAGCTTCTGCCCACGACTCATTTCATGATGTAACCAATTTAACATATCTTATGATACTAGGTATCAATACCTATATCTTTTAAGCAGTGAAACATTTTGTGAAATTTGTGAAATTTACCGAGAAATTTAAGAAATTCTTGAAATATCCATATTAGATAACTTGCAGTGTATTAGAGAAATATCATCGATATTGATAGAACTATTCAGTTACTATTATGAAGATACCCGAATATGTGAAGCTCTTGTGAAGGAGCATATTCCGTAGTTAATGGGCTTTAGATTTGTGTTGAAGATTGTTTGGTGCTTCTCAAGGTACCTGTTAGAAACTGTTATTATGCGCTCAAAATACCGTGTCTAACTTATCACTAATAAGAGAACCATCTCTAAAGTTGCAACCACTTTTAAATAGAACCGATGAAGTACTAATGTGACTTTTTTACAGTTCATAAAGTTTCACATGTAATCGTTGAAAAGCTTAAGTGTACGTTTGGATGCGGCGGGGAAGGCCGGGGTCGTGTGTGTGCACACGGTACTTACAATTTCAGATGTAATCAATCATTACCGAAAACAACAGTTGTGTGGCATGGCCCCTAATTAGAAAACCAAAGTAGTTAATAAAATAAAACTAAAACTATTGGATGCTGATCTTATGTACTGACTAGCTAGCTTAAGTTACTCCTTATAAGATCAGTTATCAGCTAGTGAAAATTGGTCCAACCGTATTGGAGATTAACCGGAACAAACAAGCAGACAGACAGAAAAAAAAGATTTGTTGTTTGTTATAAGTGCTGTGTAATCAAAAAACATTCATACTTATTTTGTAAAAAGCTTTTACTTTGACTTTACAAACAGACAGTTCAATTTTATTTATTTGTACAGATTACCGATCATGTATCGGTTTGAAAAGGTAAAAATAATAATTGAAAGTATACACCTTAGTCACCCCTCAGGAAGTCAGCCATATTTTGGAGATTCCCACGGCAAAGTACAGATACCTAGGCTACTATTTTTTAAAACCAACAAGTACATAGGGTATCAACGGCAAGCACGTAGGTCTTGAGTTATCGCGCAATCTGGCAGCATGGAGTGCGACCTCCGATGCTGGCACTTGATTGATTGCCTCGGCTTACCCGGTGAGACGGGGAAGAAAATATGCTGATGTTGTGAATGTGCCTACATTTACAATAAATATTATCATAAGAGGGATATTTTTAGGCTTATATGAAAGTAGGTCTGTCAAAAAAGTTACTTTTTTATGAGTTGTTTTTGCTTTTTTGCAGTCACTTGTTTCTCATGCAGACTTTTTGCAATGACGGATCTCATGCAGTTGGTTGTGAATACGGCCCGAAGACGAGAAATTGTTGGTCAAAAAAACAAAAATCCGATAAATCGAATTTCATGCGAAAGAAGTCGCGTAGTAAAAGCGTTATAGGTAAACGCTATCTTTCAACTTATTTATTTATTTATCAGCAAAAAAATCCTACATTCAAAAAACGGTGTCTGCACCAACAATGAAATTTTCAATTTCCATTTTCAATGCTTTCCACAAACGAATCATTCATTCGTTAATAAATAAAGTAATAAGCCCTTCACATAACGTTAATTGGCAGCAAGCTTTATGAAATGACCAATACATCAGTTTTCAACCGAAAACTGTTTTACGAATTGCGATGGCGAACAAATATTTTAATGGCCGTCAATCTAGGTGTTTCATCACAGTTGACATCAGCCTGATGGCACTTCTGTTATTAAATTATACTTAACGCTTTTTTATGTAGATGTACCGTTATGAATTTGTTACAATAATAATATTATACTAGCCTGACTATCCCACTGCAGGGCAAAGAACTCTTCTCCTACAAAAGGGACGCGATCATTGATCGCCTCGCCTGCTCAAGGTGGATTGGCGATTCCGACTTATGTAAACTTGTTATCATTATTTAATTTATCAACGATTTCTGTGATGTCCAAGATAACCTTAGAAAGTACATAACTATGAACAGAAAAAGCCACACTGGTACTAACCAGGTTTCGAACCCACAACGTGCACGAGATCCAGAATATTTTGCACCAGCCATGTCATCTCTTCACCTCCTTTGGGTGACTGAGAGAGAAGAAGAAGAATGCTTAAGGCATTAATCCATCTTTAAATTTTTTGGTGTTAATAAATAAACCAAGTGCCTTAACCATTTCGTGGTTACGACGTTACATGAATAATTAGCTACCGCCTGCGACTTCTTCCGTGTCAAAGCATTTTCCAGGTAAAAAGTAGCGAATATGCTATTTCCGATTATAATCTCTGTCCCAAATTTCATCCAAAATTGTTCAGCCATTCTGGTGTGTTTGAATAACAAACCCCCATCTAAACTTTCGCATTTACGATACTTAAAGTATATAGGTAGTAGTAGTAATATATAAATTGTTTCTTCAGCAAAATTATTGAATTCTTAAATGGTTAACGAGAGGCTTATAAAAAGGAGGACTGAACTTGAGTAGCCTTGTTAGATACCACTCTAAGAGAGCCGCTCTACGTAAAAGCCTCAAAGTCAAAGAATTTCTTTCAATTAAACTATTTACAGGCACTTTTGAATTGTCAACGAGTCGGTTAGTTGAAGAGTTGAAGCTAGTTGCCCGTTCTAAAGAAAAGAACAAGCAAGAAACTCCTCGGGCACTCTTTTTAATCAAGTTTTTTTATAAAATCCTTTTTATATAATTCTTGCGCTTCTATAATTTGGTAAAAGCAATGTAGGCAATATTAACTAATAATGTAGATCTCTCATCTCTGATCACATCTCTGATCTGATAGTAAATTACCAAATAGGTACTAATTGTTTCTATAAAGCGTCTGTGGTTCGCGATGAATAGTTCCGCGAAAACTATATTTCGTGTAAACGGATTCGCGCAACGCAAGTGTCTTTCGCGGAAATGTCTATTCGCATGATTGTCGTTTTGCGTTCAGAAAAGAGAAACAATTGCGTTACATTCAGAAAATCGCTTTGGAATCTTATGTTACTGTAACATTATAATAGTGACTGTGCTAGTAAGTCCCTTGCAACCTTTCAGAATACCTAAAATAACTATAAGTTTCAAGTTTCACTGTTTGTTTATCATTATTATGTAATTTTTAGTTGTTCCAGATAAAATAAATAAAATGTTAGTAGCTTAAAACATATAACAAGCTTAAATTTACTTAAGATAAAATATCTACATTAACAAATATGGAACGGTCATTCTATGATAATTAATATAAATATCATACTTATCATCTTCATAGAATTTTTAAGATAAACATGATGAAAGAAGTCTTTATCCACTACAGCAACAGTTACGCGAACAGCTACAATGCCAGTGTTGATTAAGTCATTATTATTCATACAACCATCCGAAGGGCTACTTCTAAACACAACTCAATTTCATCAAGGTTAACCCCATCACTGCTTCGTTTCTTTTACTCTTAACATTTACTATTTCATTCAACACTTCCATTCGCGATGTTAAGGTAAACATACACCACATTTGTTTATTCGACCGACTACTGGAGATGAAGGTCGGGTCGTGAACCTACTTCTTACTCGATCAAGGCGAAGCCGGAGTGCTATAATATATTTACGTAATAGATGTTGTCGATATTGCCAGTAGTGGGAATGTTTCCGTATGTATTTTAATATCGAGTGATGTTGAGATCAAAAGAGGTTTGCCATATATTATGTTTGTTTGATAAATGGTTATTTTATTTTTTTATTAGCATAAAACTAGCAGATGGCCTGCCTGGAGGCCTAGCATGAACGGGTGTTGTAAACTTAAACGAAATTCGATCGATTTTTTAATTGGTAATGCACGTTTCGCACGTTGGTAATATATATTTTGTTTGAAGTTTTTATTAGTAATAATAATAAATCGTTAAACATGCATATCGAAAATACCTTTTGGCAATTAGATTCAATATTATTTTTGTGGGAATGAAGTTCAAACATGCATTTTAATTGAGACTAGCATTTGCCCGCGACTTCGTCCGCGCAAAAATAAAATAAAATATAGCCTAAGTTACTCGCAGATAATGTAGCTTGCTAATGGTGAAAGAATTTTTAAAATCGGTCCAGTAGTTTTTGAGTTTATCCATTACAAACAAACTAAAATACACTTTTTTCCTCTTAAAATATTATAAGTGTAGATATAATATTAGTTAGTGTAGATAAATTATTTGACTTCGATCAATTTTTAATTCGATCAAAAACCTGTGCCGACACGATGTAACTGCAAAAATGTTTTATTAATGTTTAGTTGTTACAAAAAAGCGTTAATATTTTTGTATTAAATTAATAGATGTAAGACAAGATAAAAATAATGCTGGTATTTTTTTGATTAGGACACCCTTCTACGGAACCCTTTGGAAGCAGCATTAAGTATTTTTTTTCACGCCGTCTTCCTTCGGTTAAAATAACAACCGCTTCCTAAAAGAAAAAGTAAAGAAAATTCTTAGATAAAGACGAATACTTTTTTTCTTTTCAAAAGGACTGACCATGAGGGTTGCGTATAAGTTTTTCCCAAGGAGAACTTGCGAACTTGCCTTGCCTTTAGAATCCAAAGTATTTTAAACTTACATAGTAGGTTGACAGGCTTACAAACTGGGTATCGCAGGCAAGTATTATGACATGTTAACATGTTAAGTTACAAACTCCGACAGGCTTCCCTTATCATTCAGAATTATGTAGTTGAAGTTACAAATGTATGGACCCACTCTTGAATGGGAATTACACGGTTACGCCACAATGTAGGAAATAATTTGTGAAGATAATGTGCATCGCGACCGTTGGTTCCGGCCGCGTTCGTAAATCTTTGAAAGTCGTTACGTTAGTCAGAATTAAGCCCGAAAGTCGGACAACCAGTCTTACTAAAGGGATGTTACTCAGTTACTAGGCTGTGGAGGTTAGATAGGCATCAGTCGCTCTTTGTAAAACACTATTATTCATCTACATCCAGTAAGACTTGAAGCTGACCCCAACATAATAGAGAAAAGGCTAGGTATATTATTATTGAGAACTGCTGCGCTGCGTGTTCGATTCCCACCCAGGTCATATATTTGGATAGCGTACAAATGGTAGTTCCGTGTTTGACTGTCTATATGAGTTTATCAAATAATTAGCCATTAAAATTATTGCTTTGAATCATGTGCACTAAATAACAATAAAGTCGCCGTATTTCATTAAATATCAAACGCTTTTCCCGTAACAGCAACTTGTACAAAAACATAGGACTTCTTCATTTATTTTACTCTACTTACAAAGGTTATAGTTGGAACCAATTACCTACAATAATAAAAAACACAATACTTAAAATAGAAGAGATAAAAATAAAGCACAAGTTGTTTTATTTGTGTTTTGTTTTTCTCTCTTTTATTTAAAAAAATAAAACATACCTAGTTTATTGAATAACATCAGATAACTAACTCACTTTGAAGGAAATCACCGCAGTGCAACGGAACCCGCATTATTGCATTCTATTCCGTGCGAGAAAGAATTTCGAATGCTTGCGTGCAACCAATTTCTGCACTCTACGATTCTTCACGACTTTATAGAATGTAGCTGGATGAAAGACGTGGGCGAGGTTCGTGAAATGCTAATCTAGAAAGCAATAATGCATCTCTTGACGACGTGGTAGATCAACATTATCATAATTGAGTGTAAGACACCACTAATCAATTGACTTACTTTTTATGACCTGTCATGATGCGATTTCTCCAAAGATTTTTTTTTTGCCCTGCGTTTGTACATTATTGGGCTGATAATGTATTTGAATAGGTAACTTGTAGATAACGTTGTAAACACTTAAGTTTAAATACTAAGGATTAATTAAGTAACTTTTGTGTAACTGTTTGTTTTACCAGAGTAATAAATAAATAAAACAGATATTATTACTAGATACCTACTATACTGTACCTATTCTAGTTCCTGAATTAAGTAACGAACACAACTTGCAATTTTTATAATCTGTTTATCCTCCAGGCAGCGTTAGCGCTCTGCCATATTAACTTTCGGAACATTCTCTTCATCGTTTTCATGAAAATAAGCGACTAAACACAAAATGAACGTTAGCGTATTGCGCAGTACATTTGAAAAGTTTTTATAGTTGTTTATTAAATGTTTTGTCCGTTTGTTAGCTTTTGTTTCCTTAACTGTAGTACATTGACCCCATGGGGAAAATAACGATTATTTTTATGTGGATTCGTGTTTTTTTTTTCTATTGTTTTGGACGGTTATTGTGAAAGTCTTTTCTCGACTTTGTATTCTTGCATGCATGCATTTTAATACTGCTATTATTACTTCCACTTGAGTTGTACATCTATATCTACTTAAAAATATTGAAAAACTGTGAAAAACTTTTTCAACATATTTTAGACATTTCCTGACATAATTATGTTTATTCTAGGAAGTGAACTGCAATTAATGTAGTTATACATAGTGACAACCCACACCGGCTCTGTACGAATGAGAAGAGTTCTTTTTCATACAAAAACACCGACGAAAGTTTAGATATAAAAATTTAGATCTTCAAATAAAATTCTGAAAATCCAAAATACAAAAAATCTGCCCAGTCGGTCGAGCCGTTCTCTAGTTATGATCTTTAATACATGCAGCAATTGATTTAAATTTATATAGATAATATACAATGACGTAACCAAATCCAACAACCACATAGCTAATGACATACATTAAAATATCAAGTAAATTACAGTTTTCAAATTGGCTTTTGAATAATGATTTATTATATAATTAACAACAAAATTTAATTGTACAACATTCAAAAACATGCGTAAACAGAGAGCTTGTTTCAAATATCAAACAATTAAGCAATCGTTGTAACTTTGTAGGTACATGACGATGCCAATTTACTGCAATTAGCGCCTATCTGTCCTGATTGTATGCAAATATTATGTTACGAATTAATTTATTACAATTTATTTTATACTAGGTCTGCCTCGTTGATTTAGTGGTCGCAAAGCGCGATTGTTGAGTACAAGGTCTTGGGTTCGATTCCCAGGTCGGGCAGTGTTATTGTGTTTTTCCAATAGGAATTTCCCAGTAGCAGCGGAGTCGGATTTGTGGTCGGTTGATGGCAATAGGCTCGCCCCTTATTACACGGGACTTAAAAAAACATACTTAACTGGTGAAATATGGGTGTATTAATGGGCACACCTCTGCGAAACGCTTCGGGGATTATAGGCGTTATTATGTGTTTATACTAGGTTTTGCCCGTGGCTACGTCCGCGTTACAGGAAAGCAGCCTATGTCCTATTCCAGACTATTAATCTATCACTGTGCTAAATTTCGTCCAGATCCGTAGTTTGTCACAACTGAAACGAATTGTAAAGTAAATAGTCAAATGTCAATAGACAACCTTAAAGGTCAAGCATTAAAATAACAACTTCAACATCCGTCATAACCTTTCAGTCTGATCAAAGTTTCGTGTCGCGGGATTCAGTCGAAAACAAATTTACTTATTCAGGACCTCCAAACCTCCTGGGAGGTCCGGACTCCGTTTAAATACGATATGAGCAACAACGCGCGGATGCATGAAATTGAGCGGATTTGAATGATTTGTGAAAACATGTGTTTATTTTATAATACTGGCCGTAACGTTATTGGGTTTTGATTTCCGAATACGAAAACTGTTGAAAGAGAACTGTGTCATTTGATTGTACCGTTTTTTATTATGTCAAAGGCACACTCTAATATTTTCTCAAGATGAATACAAAAATGAAATATTCAATTTCAATACTTCAATAGCTCTCATGCTTGCTCCTTTGCAACAGTTTACCAGTTGGAGAAAATTTTTGAAGTGCAAACACAACACTATCGTTTGACAATACACGTTTCCACGGACGATCTGAAGAAAAATAACTCACTGCTGAATTTGCTTCTAAAGATTGCGGAACAAATGATGCGAGAATTCTCGACTTCGAGGCTCGCTCGGGTCTTTAGCCGAGTTCTCAAGTTTCGAGCACCTTTCGAGTTACTTTTGAAAAAGGAAGACTTTACAATGAAAGACTTTGGTTTTGTTTTATGATTCGAATGCTATTTTATGTTTGAATTGAATAGGATTGTTTATTTGTTGCCAGTAAAATGTATTTTATTTTTGTTTGAATGTGCATTTGTTTCTGTTGTTTGTATTTTTAAATACTCGTAGATCAAAATAAGACTGAATTATAATTTAAAATAAGCTGTCTTACTTGTTTTACAAAGAAGTATAAAATTATTTATAATCAAAGTTATTAAATTATACCGATCCGTTATTTATTTAAATTGTTAAAGGCTGTTAAACATCTTAGGTATGGCCAAAGCTGAAAAAAAAGTGAGCGTACAATAAAAAAACCTATTACTTTTACATCCACGACAAAAATCAGTCGACGCCGAACCCTTCTTAAATTCTTCCTAAACTTTATCGCCGCTTTTCAACATCTCTCAAAGCCTTAAATAGACCTAGGCTTCGATAATTTCCATTCACAAAATGCTAACAAAAATCCATCTTAGTTCTTTTTTTTCTTCGGCACGGGTCATGAATCATTCTGCCTCTGGCCAGTCCATTGACTAGTGCGTTTGAGACAAGACAAATATCCTACTCGTGCCATTAATCCTTCTAATCTTGACAGAAAACCTCCGGAGAATTATATAGATGGCGGTGTGAAGGTATTTATCAAATCTTGGGCAGCTACACTGATTTGAGTTGTTAGTTAATGATATGATAATGTTGTTATTGTTCTTTTGTGATTAAACTTTAAACTTAGGATGTTATTTGAATATGGGAAAAAGTTTAATAATAAAATCATTTAATTAGTTGGCATACTTTGTATACAACCCCTTCTATATAATCCCTATCGATACGCCAAAACTAATCATGTAAAAACGAATTTGCGAATTTTTGTTTATAACGGTAACTGAACGGTTTGAAACAAAAGGTCTAATTAGTGTAGAAAAGTTAGGAATATGAAAGTGAAAACTATGTGCAGCGTTTTTTCAAATCGCCTCACTATATTTTTTGATATTTTTCATCGGCGCCCTTTTGCGCGCAAATCGAATTCTCACCGTTCATGTTTATTCAACGATAGATGTAGTAAACTCCCTTACTTACGTGTTATAAAAATATATATTTTAACTTGGTATAAAAGAAAACAATGTTTTTTGACTACCGATTTTGAAGCTTTTTTTCCATATTCCATTAGTTATGGTATTCTGTGACAATAATTTATACTAATAATATAAAGAGGAAAAGTTTTTTGTTTTTAAAAGGAAAATTGTAATCTCAGGAAGTATTGGCCTAATTACAAAAACTTTGTGATTGAAAGCTACAATATTTCCGAGTGCCATGATAATAATATTCTCCAGATCGATATTGGTCACGGTGGCTAGTCCCGATGGTAACTAGCCATGTACTCAGGGGATATTATTGTGCAGAAGTGTGAGCACAAACATAAGTGCCCTACCTCGTCCCTAACTCTCATAGACCGATTTTTTTTATTTTTTTTAGGCGGTAAAAATCATCAAATCACTCCTTCCGCCCTGGGTGGGGCGGAAGGGACTGTCAGACTTTTACTGACTAAAAAACCACCCTGTTCCTTCTGTTGCCCTTTACTTTACGGGGCCACGGTATCCTGTTAAGACGTCCCGCAACCCCGGCACTCATAGTCCGATGGGATGGCAATCAGACGCAACTGGGGAGATCAGGCGCACGACCAATGGTTTTACGTGCTTACCGAGGTACGGAGTGTCACAAAAGCAACCTCAAAACTCCAGGCTACTGACAAATTCGTAATGGGAAACCCCAATAACACTTTTTGCCCAGTAGGTACCCCACAAGACCAAAGGCGATGGGTGATTGCCCCGAGTACCATAGATACATAATAGTACATTTGACTTCGAACGAAGTCGCGGGCAAAAGCTAGTACTTTAATACTTTTAACTAGAAATTCAATCTAAATAACAAAACTCGAAATGTTTCCAATATAAAAGTCAGAGAAACATTAAGTGATACCATTTACTATCAATGAGTGTAATAAATCTTCTTTACAGGAAATAAACATTTGAGTACATGAATACTCAGAATAATGAGTATGTATTGCGAACGTTGTAATAGGAGTGTTTCGGGAATGTAATATAACATGGACTTTGTAATTTTTATCTCTGAAGGTTTTGTTTGAAACTAGTGGTTGCATGCGGTTTTCATTGCATCCTTTTTTATATAAAAACGTTACCCCAAATTAGGGAGGGTAGCGTGAGTGTTTACAAGCATTATAACTCAAATACAAAGACAAAAACATCTGGAAGAACTATCTATATACAAATATTTGCGACACGCTGCGTAGTAATCAATTGCACTGCCACTGCGCCAGCCGTGTCATTAAATCCTTGAGAAACTATTTTATACTAATAAAATATTGGTTGTTTGTTTAAACGCGCTTATCTCTGGAACTACTAAAAATATTTTCATTTTAAAGCTACATTCATATGGAATAGTAAATATAGGCTTTATAACATCACGCTACGATCCACAAGAGTGGAGCAGAAGCCAAAGACTTAACACGCAGACGAAGTTGCTATTACCTAGTACCTAAGATTAAAAAAAAAACACACACAATTTCAATACAGTGACAAACACGGCGAAAGCCAGCTATCATATTGACTACATAACGTGTTGAAAACAACAAACAACCCATTAACATAGTAGACCAAAAAAATACAATCCCATGGAACATATATTACGGAAAAAAGTAACAACAAAACAGACCTTCATTTTGTTATTAGAGACATTTATGTGTGCCTTATTATGTAGATGTGCTCTTTATGCATGCACATTGGTAATGAGGCCCCACTATCGCAAATAGAAGGCATGGGATAATTTCACTTGGACAAATAAAACTCCTATTCTTTTACTGCGAGAATTCCTTTTTATTCGTAGCCGGAGAAGACCGAGGTTTTAATGTGATCGTGTTTTAAATAAAACTGAGGGTATCACTTGAACATATATTTCGGCAACTTTTATGAAAGAGTAAGCTGTGACTGAGAAAATATTCTGTTCCGCTCCCGCCGTGTCATAATGTGATGTTAAAATAACTAATACCTCGATAAATGGTCGTTAATGCTAAAGTATCTTTTCAAATTGGATAAGTAAGGCCTGAGATAAGCGCGTTAAAACCAACTCTTCAGCTTTATAATATTAGTATGGAGTAAGTACAGGTTAAAAAAATATCAGAGGAGACTCCTTGGAAATAATAATTGATTTAATACACTGTCATATTAATATATACTGTTGATTAATAAGATGTCCTTGTTCGAAGTAACATGGGACTAGGGAAGGATGATGATAATGTAGATTAATATGATGCATTCTTCAGCTTTAGAATGATAGGAGACAATTATGGAATTATTAAGCATTGTACAGGTTGTCTTTAAATTCACCATCTATATTTCAGGTGGAAAACTACTCATGAATATGGAAAAATATAGGTTCATCTCTGAAATTTGAAAAGAAATCTACCTATTATTTACCACCCCCACAAATATTGGACATGAATCCATGTTATAGGTATAGTAAAAGTTTATGCAGTAATTAACACACTTTCAAAATCTTGATGTGACACATTCGCAGCCCGGTCTTGTAGTTCATCAGAGTTTCCGCAACTTTTCCATAAAACTCAAACCCAACTCAACATTTTCACCTCAAACTGACCCCAAACTTGCCCTTACCTTCCATTAGCATAGAGTAATTAATTCGCGTCGCAGGCCTAGCTTCGGAAGTGTAGTGCAGTGTTTACACTTCCTGTCATCAAGCGAGCCAGTCTAGTAACTAATTTCATTAGACGCTGGATTAAGGAATATGTCACAATGATCAGGCAGAGCGACAGCGATATTATATAGCTATTAAATATTTATTTTCGTGTATCATGTGTGTCATCATCATCATCATCATACTCGTATCAGCCTAGAGATAACCACAATAACCGTTCCTGCGCTGCCTGTATACGCACTACTTGCCTAAGCGTAATGCCAACTATGAGACTTATAATACGTCACGTAAGAACCTCATGGAGCTAGCTACCTAGCTAATGCAGCTGTTGAACATATTTTACGCTAGGTAATGCATGCGACTTCGTTCGCAATTTGTCGTAATCAGCGGTGCTTTTTTTGCGCGGAACCCCAATTATTTTTCTAAAGTAAAAATAGCCTAGTTAGTCCTAATAACATCATCACAAAGCATGGAAAAGTATTTGGATTGTTACTTTTGACTTTTTGTAAACCAGCTCTCACAATTAGCAGGTTTGAAATGGCATACCTACCAGCACTTAAACTGTACGCCTCCCAAAAATGGAATACATGGCATACACAGAGTGATGCGATGCAGATTTTTTTAATAGGCACATGCCAGTTTTCGGGTTTTACACGATTCCGCACACATTCCAGTGTCTTTTTGCCTTTGTGAGCATATCTCGGTTCATCGCTTCCACGTAGGTGGTTAATAAAAGCTCACTTAATAAAAGCTGCCGCTACGCTTTCAATGTGACATGAGGTTTTGTTAGTTCATCATAGATTCTGATTTACTTGTTACATACAGACTTGCTAACTCGAGTTAGGTTTTGTTGTTAATAAATATTCATAACTTGTCAATTATGTAGTAACTTAACACTACTAGGTATGTAATTATGTGCACGAGTAAGGTTGCTTTTTCTTTAAACTAAAAAATTGTCAATGTAAAAATTTTACATGTTATTGTAGCTCAAATAATACACTTATAATAATAACCAGCCTACTACTGTCCCACTGGAGGGCAAAGGCCTCTTCTCATACAGAGAAGGCAAGAGCATTGATCACATAATACACTTAAATATTTTTTATTAATTAAACCATAGTCATCCTTAATAACCAATCAAGTTATAACATTCTGCAATAATGGTATCCACACACGTAACGACATTCTTGCACAAGTCAGATGACACCGTTGTATCTACAAATGTCTCAGAAACTTGCGCTAATTAATCCCATACAACTTAAAGCATACATGTCCAAGACCAATCCGTGCAAGTATACTGTTCGGTGTGTGGACTGCATATTCATTTCTCACTAAAACTGTCTGCTGACTTTGTTTACACTCGTGCACACTCAGTAGATCGTAAGCCTATCAGAAGTGGTTCAGTGATGATGTTTACACTTTCCGTCATCAGCCGGCCGAGTGGCTAGGCAATTCAATTAGACGAGCGATTAATCGGGTATCGTCATTCCAAAATGTGTTTTGTTTACTGTAGCATACGTTTGCCAGACGGAATTTTATGAGGTTATTTTGCGACGCTGCTGTTGTGAAAGTGATCGTTGTGTTTACCAATTCCCAAATGTAGTAGGAACCCTATCTAAATCGGCTACTCAATTACTCAGCGATTTTCCTGGTATCAGATTGTTTTTGTTCTGTTTATTTGACTGATTGAATCAGTTAAATTTTTTACCGTCCAATAAATACGATCGCTTTACCTTCTAAAAATAAAAAATAATGGCGTTTATCGTTTACGTAAATAGGTTACAAAATTCATAGATAATGAACACAATTTTAGAATCTGTCTTGTGTTGTTAATTGAATGACAGAAGAGATAAATTCATGTCTGTTTAATTAATATTTTATCTTTAAGTCAATTATGATCTCCACTTTCATTCACCTATCCATCCTCCAGCCTCTATCTACCTATTATCATTCCACTCTCGTCATTTTGATGTTGTATTGTTCTAGTTGGCCAGATAGTGATCATTCTGTAGTTCCCGTACACAGTAACTCCCGTAAGGCTTATGTAGCATGATATTCCATGTTCACAATAGTTTCCGTCATGAAATGTATCCGAACTAATTTAATTACAGGTAGGATTAATCGACTACAGAGACCCCTGATGGCTTTTGTTTGTATGTTGTGGGACCTTTATCATTGATCTGATTGTAGAGAAATTAAAACTATATTTCCCAACCGGATTTTAGTCACGGCGGCCAATCTCAATGAAGACTAAAAAAACACGCAGAATGTATGCATAGCACTGTACCTACAGGGCACAAATGTCTGCGCAAACACAGATGCACTCCACATATCGTAAACAACACCAACATACGTGTTATTACAGGCATGTTTACTATTAATCGCCTCAACTAGTATAAAAGTACATCATCTTTACTATCGCGTATAACATGTTACATAAATGAATAAAATGGCCCAGTATCTTTATGTTGCTCCAAACTCACGGGGATTGCGTAAGACTTTGTTTTATGGGATCCGAGGATTCTCCGAATTTACGATATCGTACCCTTGACCGAAATTACACGATACAAAAAAGCTTTACGTCCAGTTTGACACGAGCCACCTGTTTGTGAAACACAAATATGATTTTGCAACGGAACGATAGCCAACCATTGTATTTTAGGTCCCGCATTGTTTAACTAATCTAGTTTGATTAACGCTTCTGTTTGTTGTTTCAGGCAGTCCGCCGATGTAAACACAAAGTCGAAATGAGATGAGTATGCGTGTGGCGTGGGCCAGGTGGTACTGGATCGTTATATTCACGACGTGCGCCGCGAGGACCGCCAGCGACTGGCTGGACTGCGCCCACATCTCCACCTGCAAGTGCAAATGGTCCTCGGGCAAGAAGACAGCGACGTGTGCCTCCGGAGACCTGCGCCGCCCACCAGCTCTCTCATCTGACATACAGGTTCTCGACCTACACGACAACCCGCTCAGAAACCTACCACAGGAAGTCTTTGCAAGCATTGGCCTCCTAAACTTACAACGACTAAACCTCCGAGCGACTAGCCTCAGGTCGATACATCCTGACGCGTTCTTAGAATTAAGAATATTAATAGAAGTCGATTTAGGAGACAACGACCTGTCCCATATCCCAAGGGACATATTCAGAGGCAACGAAAGATTACGACTAGTTGTACTTAGCAACAATCCTTTGACCACGCTCATAGCGGATCAGTTCCCACCTCTACCGCATTTGCGAATGCTTTTGTTAGACGGATGCAGATTAAGGTCGATACACACGAACGCTTTGAGGAATTTAAAGTCTTTAGAGACCATCGATTTGCGTAGGAATCAGCTTACATTCCTTCGTTTGATCACTTTTTCTTTACCCGCATTGAAGACGGTGTCCTTGTCCGGTAATCCATGGAGATGCGATTGTAGACTAAGAGAGTTCAAGGATTGGTTTCTGGATAGCAAATTGGGTACAGAGGATTTGCTTTGCGTAGAACCTTCAACGCAAGCTGGAAACAAGTGGCGACACGTTCCGGGTGAGAGCATGTCGTGCCCGCCCGAAATAAAATCAAGTACTTTAGTCGTCAGAGCTGAAATTGGGTTACCTACTTCGTTCGGATGCTGGGTCCATGGAGTACCGAAACCTAAAGTGACCTGGCTTTTCGATGGGGTCAATGTACATAATAGTTCAGTGGATTGCGATATGGAAGAGACAGAGACGAGTGTCGAAGACGACTCGGAAGATAGAGTGCCGGGTAGTGTAAGATGGGTCAACGTGACCCTTTTAAATGTGACGTCAAGTGCGGCCGGGGAGTGGACGTGCGTAGCTAAAAGCGTGGCGGGTGAGGCGAGGGCTATAATAAGTCTTGTTCTACCGAGGTCACAGACGGCTACGGCTCGAACGGCACCTGGTATTCCACATTTATTAGGAGTTGTTTTCGGAGCGCTAGGCATTCTAGCATCTCTTGGTTTTATTGGGGCAGTAGCCTGCTGGCATCTAAGGAGGCGAACAGTTCCTCCAAGCAGAAGTTTCACCGATCAGGAAAAACGACTGATAGATGCATCTGTCGTCGTTAGTTGTGACCGATCCATTGGTGATATGGCCTCACCATGTGATTTTGAAATGACAGAACGAATGTCAGATGAGCCTCCTAGAGGTTGTGGCTTTGATCCTGTTCATATAACCATAGAAGGTACACCGGGTGCGTTTCCACCACCACCCGCAGAATTTGCGGTGCCAGTTCCATACGGTAATATCTTCATATCTGTCCAAGTAGCTGGCCGTGGAGAGCCTGCAAAGTATCCTGATTTATTAAGTGGTGGTGCAACACTACCCAGACGAAATAGGACATGTTGCGCTGCTGCCCCAGCGTACGATAACATGGGCCCTAGAGTTACAGCTACAGGCAGCTCCACCTGGTCATTGCCAGGAGCTAGTACAGAGAATGTCGAAGTGTCAGAAACACCAGTACTGACCCTACCACCGCCACCACCCGAGTTCGTCTCCCTTTAGCCCAGGCCTCTGGTACTGGACGCCTCAGCGCTGAGGTGACCTGGTACCCAGAAACCCGCAGTCAATTAGACTATCCCCAATTTTATTGTACTTTATGATGATTTCGAAGTGATTATTAATTTAAATGTAAATAGTTATTACGCTAAGACATGGACGATGTGTGACATCTGTGAGGTAAATACGTAAGATTGTTATCAATATTAATATTGTAATATTGCATTTAAAGTGAACTTGTTGATACGTTGGGTAATGAAATGAGAGCGATTAGTCTACCTGATTTGTTCCCTAGACATTCTTTTTATGTATTTCGAGTAAGCGTCTTCCTAATGCATTGGAATATATGGACAGATTTTTTCAGCCATATTTGACTGAAAATGCTTTTTGGTTTTAAAACATTTTATTACTAAAGTAATGCCACGTTTCAAAATTATCGAAAACAAAAATATTCACAAAAAACAGGTGCTCTTAAAAATATTATTTTGTGTTTCAGTGTTAAAGGTCAGAAACAGTAAATATATTCCAACATTTTCAGTCTCATTGGATTAAAAATTCCATGTCAGCATTGCTGTATCCAGTTTACAGTAGTATTTAAATAATTCACCAACGAAATTCATGAAAATAAATGAGAGAAGACATTTAGTTGAAACTTGTATTACTGTCCGTATATTCCAGCTAAACTTTTGTAAATAAAGTATTGTTTATTATACAAACTTCCCAAACATAAGACTGACCCTTTTCTCTTGTTTTTCACCTCTTTATAACTTTAATGTTAACGCTGTGTACCACCTAGTCGGCCAGAATAGCTTCTAAATATTTTTTCTTTGAAAGCAAAAATATCTAATGTAAAGGAAAATAAACCGATCAAGTGAAATGATGTCGTTTTATTAGTGTTGCCTTTATCGGAACAGTTTCTTTTATGATCCATTATTTTGGACCATGTATGTCTTTGTTGGCTGATATTATTTGGTAGTTATTTTCTGAAGGCCTATCTCCTTGGGATTGGAACAACACGATTTTATCTTCCGGATTTCTGTTATAATCTGTGAATGAGGAAATTGTATTACCAACTTTTTTCTATTGTTCTCTGGGATTTTGAATGGCTTGAGATTAAGCGGTAAAAATATAGAATTATGTTCGTATTCTTAATATTCTAGGACAATGGCTATTGTTCATTTCTTTTTCACTTTTATATAACACTAAGTTCTGCCTGCGAATTTGTCTGCGTTTAAATTAGGTATACTAGCGCGTGGCAGTTAACAATAGTGTAGATTTCTATCATTTAAATATTTTTGTAGTCGTACCAGTCACTCCATAGTTAACTGGATCCATAAAAAAATACTTTACTTTCTGTTTAATGTTAGCACATATATTATAAATAATTTCAACTAAATTAATAACCAAACACAACGTTTACCTTGTTCAAAGTTTTTCTTGTTGGTCGTAAAGCTTTCAACGGCTCGGCTTGGCCGTAGGCGATAATGTACTCGTAAAAGGAAATTCAGACAAATTCGTTATTATCTATGATAGAAACGTTGTACATACAAGTTATAAATAAAACGGATAATGTTGCTTTCTTAAAAGTTTAGCTGTACAACGCCGTAACACCCCTATGTAGGGACGAGTTGGTCTATATTTAACACACTCGGTACAAAAATGATTTAACAGGCAGTTCATAAAAAAGACTGCCTCGTTGGTCTAGTGGTCGCAAAGCGCGACTGCTGAGCATGAGGTCTTGGGTTCGATTCCCAGGTCGGGCAAAGCGTTATTGGGTTTTCCTTAAGGAATTTCTCAGTAGCAGCCTCGGAGTCTGGATTTGTGCCCGGTTGATGACAATAGGCTCGCCCCCTATTACATGGGACTTAAACATTACTGGCGAAATGTGGGTGTACTGGTCACACCTCTGCTTAACCCTTCGGGGATTACAGGCGTGATGGTATGTTATATTCATAAAAAACAACATAAATAATCAATTAAAACTACGGTCAATAATTTATAAATAATTGTTTTTTGTTGTTGTTTATGTTTGAATTTCAGAATATACCTCTTTCAAAGAATAAAATCACCCCGTTATGTATGCGGTAGGCACTATGTGCGTGCGGGTTCATGACCCTGCCTCGTCTATAAACCCTGCGGCAAGATAGACCAAATTCTAAAACCACATACTAAAATAAAGAAAAATACCTATTTAATGTATAATTTATTAGTGTTGAGAATCCCTCCTCCTGGAATTTGACGAGTACACAAAACTGCACCTTGTTTATGTTTTTAATTCCAACACACACCACACAAGTACCTACACGATAAATGAGTTCTTATTAAACCTCAAACTAACTTGTTATGTTAGGTGCATAGTTCAGCCGTGAAACTCGGCAACATAAAGAGTGGGTTAATTCTCGTTAGTGTAATAGAGCGCACTATTACACCGCTACATGATTCATGCTCCCCTGGTACCCGTATACTGTGTTAGTGGCACTTAGCAGTTATGGGGTAAGTAGAAATGTTAGTTACTGTTACTGCAACAAAGCCCTGTAGGTCGTCGAAAATAGAGTGCTTGTGTGCACATAAAGTTATGTTCTTGCCTATTTTGTAAATCGCCACAATGAAAGCGGATTATTTCTTTGAAATTGTGTGGGTATTAAAACAACTGTATTTTTTCAATAGTACTATACTTTGTACCTATTTTCACCTTCATCAAACTACGTTCATTAGGGGTTTCGTACTACAAAAGAAAAACGGAACCTTTATTACCCACTTTTTGTCTGTCTGTCACAAAAAGGGTTTTCTCAAGATCCATGCAACGTAGTTATTTAAATTTTGTTACAATTTTGGGTTGTTATTAATTTAAAGGGGTGTAAGTTTGTTGATAGCAATAGGTAGGTATCTACAGTATAACGGCACTGCAGCGATCGTTCGGATTACTCAGTGTAGTTTGGGTCGGAACTCTAATTGAGTGAGCCCGACTTGATCTTGTCCGGTCTTTTATGTTCTTAGTAGATCAGCACTAATAATTTGTACTTGGCGTATCCCTTTACTTACTGATCGTAAAGTGCCGACAACAAAAAATATATAGGGACGTTTTTAGTCACTACTCTTTTACGAGCTCAGAGAATTTGATAGTTATCTGATATAAATTACCCTCAATCAACATAAAAAGTGTTTTATCTAAACCGTGTTACGAGTTGGACTCTATGGAGCATTAATCCGTGCACAGTTAGATTTATTATTAGGTACTTATGTTGGTATCCCAAGGTAATAAATTAACTATTCGTATCACATCATTACCACGACCGAATTAAATTATTGAGGACTATAGACTAAATTAGGAACACATATATACTAGCATTAGTCCGGGGCTTTGCTCGCAAATTCAATTTAAAATTCGATCCTGATTCGAAAGACATGTGGCGCCATCTATCATCATTAGAATGTTATTGTGATTTTCCTCGGGAACAGTATTTTTTTTTGGGATGAAAGGGGTACCTTTATGTCCTTTTCTGTACACCTGACAATGTATATGCAAATTTTCAGGATGATCGGTTCTGTGGTTTAGGCATAAAATGGTAACAAACAAACAAACAAATTTACTTTCGCATTTATAATATTAGTTAGGATAGAAAATCATTCAATATTCAACGATGTACTGACGAGTGATTAATGCCGATTCTACTTTTTTATTTGAAGTTTTAAAAACTACCATTACAGATTTCTTAATCTAATACGATAACCTAGGCGCAATAGTTTCGTATAAGCATATTCCTAAACTGTATTGTTTTATTTAGGTACCTATTTATGACGTAACATATCGTGATAGCAGAACTTGATCCTTTTAGCAATACAGCTAATTACAATATTAATAATAATAATTAGGTTAAAACAGTAAACTATTCCTTCATCAGAGCTAGGTTGTCTGGGAATCTGGGTATCTCCCTGCAATGCAAGACAAGGCCTACACACCCTAGTTTTCCTTTGCAAGAGTCACCTTTGAATATGACACGACATACCAACATATGTACTAGGGCCACAGAAATCCATGGAGCGAGATATTAAGGGGAGGAATGCTCCCGACATTCCCTTAGGGACCAAATGTTAGCGACACGAAACTCAAGGCCGTAAGAAGCAATGTTATAAAAATAATATATGGCAAATGGCATTTTGTTTTTGTTTTTATGGTTGGGGGTTGAATAGAAAAGGCTGTGTAATTGCATGAGAAAGTACGGGAACTATTATACAACCCATTTCTATAGAGACACTATCTTCACACCGCGAATTCGTCAGCGCGAGCTTAAAAAAAAAAAACCTACAAGTATTCTTTAAGAATCGAAATCCTAAGTAATATCGAGAACACAAAAATAGGAAAAGATTTATGCCATTTTTTATTATGATAATATAAGCTAGATCAATACCTATTGTTTATATGCTCAGGTAATTCTGTTCAACCGTTGAAGCGTGAAAGAGTAACAAACTTCTATTCATCCATCCAGCCATCCATCCATCCTCACAAACTTTCGTGTTTATATTAGAAAGTAGGACTTTCATGCTAACAATGGTTTTGAAGTAAGTAAATCTCTCAATAAAGTACGTCAAAAAATTTAGATATAGATAGCCATGTACTGACAAAAGTGTACCAAATTCTTGAAATGAAATATAGGTAGGTATTTTTAGCAACCAGAACATCTGCAGCACTCCTTTACTGTTATTGGAACACCAGAAGATGTTGTCGCCGATCTGCTGCTCGGCTAATGTAAGGTAAGTCAGTACTTTTCTACTCATCAAGACCTCTTCACAATACATATTCTTCGTAAGTTGATAGTGTTCAAAGTAATGTCAATATCTACGCCATGTTTAGATTGTGATCACGATGTTTTCCTTTATCAATGTCAGCGATGTCCTGAATAAACTTAGACAGAAGATATGAAATAGCAAGAGTCACAATGATACTTGTCCATTAAAGAATTCGCAATCTCATACATGAGGCGATTGCCGTAACAACTGGGCAATCAGGACGTGAACCTGGAACTACCTGAACTTATAGTACTTACCAGGACTTTAATATAACTCTGAAATAACCAATCCACCTTGAGCAAGCGCGGTGATTAATGCCTTCTCTGTGAGAAGAGGCCTTTGCCCTGCAGTTGGATAATATAGGCTGGTGATATTATTTTTGTGTTTAGATTTATTAATAAGCGATATCAATCTGAAAAACCGTTTAAGCAAAAAAAAAATACAATTTATTCGCAAAATATAAACAAAACGATACAAATATATCAACGGAGCACTTTTAGCCAACTCGTAAATTGTTTAATCGTTCGTTTGCTAAACAAACATTCATTACTTGGTGTAAACGCCAAAACAATTCGTTTTCTGTATTATCTGTTTGACCTATTTTAGATCTGAAGCAATCAATTTGTGTAATAAATTATATTTGGCGCATTGTTTATCTTTAAATAAAATATAGGTATGGATGATCATTTTTGTTGCACTCAAACATTATTTTGATGTACCTACTATGCAAAAAATAAAAGCTGTGATCCCGCGATGCTACTAATCTAATATTCAGAGTGCCAAGTGAAATTGACCTGCACAGGCTCGGATAATGATGACCAACTAAGTACTAAGTTGAACCAACTCTTCACCGCTGCGACAGTTGTAACAAGTATCCCTCTATGAATCTAAGTGTGATGACACTCCTAAATATCTTTTAATATCCAGGTCAAACGCCGCCATTTCAAATTGTACTCAGTTCATGTTTATGTGTTCGTCCTTCCCTTCCAACGGGCGTTTGATTCCTCCGATCGCTATTTAAGCCTCCGAAATCACCAACGCTTCAAAGTTACATTCAAAGTCTTAAACCCGAGACATTCAGCGTCATTACCGGTAGCAGAAAAATTATCTTATTCCCGTTCAGAATGAGATCGTAAGCTGAACTTCTATATAATTGAAATCATTACCAGAAAGTGGCCGTTGATTCCTCTAAATGGGCGGATTTATGATGGTTGAAACCCCGTCCGTTTTCCTCTACGCGTACAACGGCTCTTTGATATTACGTACGATATGACTGCGGGTGGGTACGATTTTACTTCCTGCATTTAGATTCACATGCAAATAAATGAAAAGTAAAATTTTGGAAAATCCAATGACGCTTGCAAAATTATTCTATTGAAAAAAATACTGAATACTCCCAAAATAAATCTCAAGCACTTCATAAAACCGCATCTAAATCGGTCATGCCGTTTTGGGGAAACTTGGAATTCATTTAACGAGCGAACAATGTATATTGTGGCGCCCCCTGACGAGTTATCACCATAGCATCTATTTAAGAAGAATAATCCTCAATGAATTGAAACCGTTTACAAAAAACCGTATATTCGAACATCGGTCAAACCTTTGTGGAGATAAATGGGAACATTCGTTTGCACAAACAAACAAACAACCTCTCACCCTAAACACCTTCCCTTTTCCGTCGTGGGTAAAAATTTACTCTCTCAATTATCTAGGTAAAGTATTATGAAATCAGGCACCGCTATGACTGTACTTTGAAACGACTTTACTTTTGGCACTTCATCTGGAATAATTTTAATCTTAAAATTATGAAACTCGTTTAGTAGTAAAATTCCATTGAGTGTCGTATAATTAAAATAAGACACGTCTTTGTAACTACATAAATACATAAGTATTATTATCAAAGCAATGGGGGCAAAAGCAAGGCAGGCAGAACTATTAGTCACGATCGCAATATTTCAGTCTCACTCAATCTACCTATCAAAAATGTCTCTAATTTACAATATAATATTTTTATATACTCGCAATGCACGACTGCTGAAGTGCTGAGCATGAGGTCTTGGGTTCGATGCTCAGGTCGGACAGTGGGTTTTTTCCATCTGGAATTTCTCAGTAGCAGCCTCGGAGTCTGGATTTGGTTGATGCCAATAGACATGAGACTTATTTATTTATTTAAAGACTCTGGAAGACTTACAGCTAAATACAATGGTGATAAATAACAGTATGATTATTTGACAGCCAATTACAAGTCTTCACGTCTAGAGCTTGTGTTGTATAAAGTACTGTGGAACAAGTATACGTATATTATCTAAACATAACTGGCGAAATGTGGGTGTACTAATGGGTACCTACACCTCCGCCTAACCCTTCGGAGATTACAGGCGTGATGTTCTGTTATGCTATATTTTTACATTGTTTGTTGCTGAGATGAGATTGCGACTGGATTTTATTTTTTTAATTAATAAAATTGCCTCCACCAGCACGATAAAACAAATGCCTAACGTTATTTGCACCAATACGTCGTTTGCTTGAATGTAAATCGCAAGGTGAATCTAACTTCCAAACAGTTTTTGGTCTAAATCTGGATTTAAGATAGGATCTAAGTTTGTGTTTGTAACTTGGTTCTGAATGGTAATGTGAGTCTGGTTCTGTTTTACTGTAAGTATGGCTAGAGTTTATTAGGTTTGAACTTTTAAGTGGCTTAGGGTCCCTGTTTATATTAACGTTAACCTGGGATCGTAGGGGCTGAAGATTTAGACAGACTGAAGTTACTGTAAGTATTTAGGGGTTTGTGGTCAAATAATATGCGCGTCGGTCAGCGATGTTGTGACCATTTTAAAAATAATTTAAGTTGAAGATAGAACTTTAGTGATTGTTTTTTAAATAGTTTTTGCTCGTTACTCTTTTATTTTCCTTTCAAATCACTTTGATACTAACCAGCGCCTACCCGCGACTCATAGTATGAATAGTTTGCATTTTATACGGACACCAGATATTGCGATTTTCTGTATCACGCGTAACTTTTATAGCCAAATCGTAAAGCTTATATTAAGCCACTATCAGTAAATAATAGTAGTTTTATTACGTACCAACTACTACAGTACACAGCTTTGTATATGTAGATATAACTTTTCCATCAGCATAGAACCATCGATAATAGCTAAAAATGGCGTGAAAATAATAGTTCGGAATAAACTTCTATAGGATAGACTGCACAAAAGCAAACAAAATAAAAATCTATGTTGGCAATAAAAGTGTGGAGTAAGCTTTAATGTTGCGGTAGTCGAGTGCTATTCCGTGCTATGGGCCATAAGCTTTGTCCAGTTTTGAATAAAATACAAAAATGCCTGATGGCCAATGACGATGAAACTATAAACATGACTGTGTGTTTTAGATACCAGCCGATCTGTTCTGTAAAACAATCCTTTATTGTAGTTAGCTTGTTAGGAGCTATCATGCTAGAAATTGATACCTCACCAAGGGAGATTTTTACAGAATAATACAGCAGGTTTATTAGGATTAGGAATACATACATACATACATAACATCACGCCTGTAATCCCCGAAGGGTTATACCCATTAGTACACCCACATTTCGCCAGTTAAATATTTAGTCCTATGTATATCAGAGTATACATAGATAATATCCGCAGATTTAAAACCAACCATTCACTTATTTTTGTCTTGGGATTAAGTCTAAAAATATACTCTATTTTTTGAACAACAGATATTATTTTTAAACGGAGACATTTTTTCAACTTACAGAAAGGTTATTTTGAATAAACGATTTCTTTTTACGTAGGAAAAGTTCTAAACTAAGATAAATACCTCAAGTTGTTAGGGTTTCAAGAATTTCATTCGAAACTTTTAGTTACCTGCTATTCATTAAGCAAATGGAAAAACCAGTCTAGTGCGTGCCAAGCTACGCTTAAGAGATTGGGATCGGCACTAATTTACAATGTTAATTTACTGTAACAACACAATCTAAGTTTTAGATTTTATTGAGATGTGAAACAATCTTTCATGTTTTAACAACATAATTCAAAATACTTTTATTTATCTGATGAAATATGGCTTTTTTTTTTGAGTTGGTAAAAATCATCAAATGACTTCTTCCGCCCTGGGTGGGGCGGAAGGGACTGTCAGACTTTTACTGACTAAAAAACCACCCTGTTCCTTCTGTTGCCCTTTACGTTCCGGGGCCACGGTATCCTGTTGAGACGTCCCGCAACCCCAGCAGGCGTTGGCCCCGTTGGGGGCCCCGTCCCTGTGCTGACAGCTCTTTGAGGCGCAAAAGACACATTTTAAGGGCCTTTTTCTTGAGAACATATTTTTGGGGGTTTTCTTATTTTACTATGGAACGCTAAAAACGAAGTAATTTTGCAAAAGACTCATGCTGAGTTTAAAGGGCACACTGAATGCCTAGCTTTAATGATGGAAAACAAATTGCATTTGCTTACAGTAAAAGAGAACTTTCTAGAAAAGGCGGCTTACATTTACGACTTATTTTTACGACTTCTAATTGAACTGATATTGTGATGTAGTATTTTTTCTTTGAGAAGTAAGTAAGAATACAAATAATTTATAATTAATTTATCTAAACCATTTAGAACCCACTTGAACACCCAGTGAACACCCAGCCGTGTACGACAATTTCATATACATATACAATTTAAGACACACACTAATAATCAAATTAGTTACACCAATTAAATACACGGTCAAAACTAAGACGTAACTTCTTGGACAATATTTAGCAAAGCAATTACAACAGACCGTCTTCCATCTGGAAAACGTCCCGCTGACATTTTATCTGACAAGATAATTATTAAGCCTTCAACAATTCAATTATATTGCCTCTGTTCTTAGCTTCTTACTAAGACGGTGACAATAATAATCTTATTTTACTGACAACTAATAAGGTTAGTGGAAATTAATTAAATAGTGGGCTTTGAGCAGAAATTAAATTTAGTGGGGTCTGCTACTAGATAAAATGAAAATTGTTGACGTGACAAAATGGCTTGGTCTGCAGGCAAGCATTTTCGTTTAAGTGTCAAAAATTGTCTTAGCTATTTCTGGAGATATTTCATTAATTTCAAGTAATCTACCATGACCTAAATGTGAAAGAAAAAGTAAAAAAAAACTTCATTGTGAAATTGCATATATTTATTTTATCCTATATTGTCAATTTTATGTTTTAATGTGAAAGTTACTTCAACTTCTGGGTTTTAAATTGAGATTACTCTTATTTAGTCATAAGTGAATATAGCTAAAAAAGAAAGCAGAAAATGGATTTTTTTATTTAATATTTGGCAAACGATTTCGGTTACACTCCCTATGTTATATTTTTTTGTGAAAAGCTCTTTAAAGAACCGATTCTATTTTGGAGTAGGCATGAAATAAATTACATACCACATGACAGAGCTGGCTCAGCTCAAAATAAAGCAACAAAATGTTGTTACAAATTCGATGTCCTAGTTTTTAGGGTTCCACAACTCTACAGGTATTACACAAAAAATATTTCATTTTTAAAGAAATCTTAGGATTTAGGTAAAGTGTAATCACGTTCGCAGCCTACAAACAATCAAACATGTACTTTTTTAATTATTTAAAAAGGAACGTTGCCGCTTGAAATTTCTCCTGTATCGTGGGTGCGTTCCATATAGGTACACACAGCCAAACCCGGAACAACTGTATGCAACCTATAAGCCATACGAATATTTGTTCCTTGCAGGAATCGAACCATTGCACACGCAGCGCAGCAACCAATAGCTCAGCACTGCGTCAAACTTGCCCTCACAATTACAAGCAAACAAACAAAAATTTGGCATCCAAAAAGTTATCCTAACTAATATTATAAATGCGAAATAAAAGTAAGTTTGTTTGTTTGTTACCATTTTACGCCTAAGCCAATGAACCGATCATCCTGAAATTTTGCATATACGTTGCCAGGTTTATAGGAACGAACATAGAGTAGCTATAATCCCGAAAAAAGTACTGTTTCCAAGGGAAATCACAATAACGTTCTTATGATCATAGATGGCGCCACGTGTCGTTTGAAATTGAAATGACAGGACATGGGTAATTTTTCCCGCGACTTAGTCTGTGTCCGCAATAACCGAAATTTACGCGGACGAAGTTGCGGGCAAAAGCTAGTTTTTATATAAAAACAGTTTTAAAGAAAATAACTCAAATTAAACGAAAAAGAAAAACGTTCAGAATATTCGTTTTAAACATACTCGAACTTGGCCTCTTATATTTTTTGCCGACCTAAACAAAATTAGTATTCTACCCTTACTCACACTACCTATGTCCTGAGGTCGTATTATATTTCGGCCTAGGATTATATATTTTGGTCTAGACCCATAATTTTATCTAGATGTAACAAACTCAGCCTATGTGGTACTTCGAGTAAATTAATTTTGTATGTTTGTGGATGTAACAAGAATGATTGAATTATGAATATCAACAATATTATTATTTATTGATTAATAGTAAATTTGATGTTAAATATTCTTGTGCTATCTAAATCTATAAGTACATAATATAATGAAGCTAATGAGAATTGTTTGTGTTTTTGTTTAAACGCGCTAATTTCTGGTACCTACCTACTACTAATCTGATTGAAAAAAATCTTTTTGTGTATGATAGCCAGATACATGACAAGTAGTATTTACACAACACGCGGCCCACGGGGGCCGAGCAGTAACCATAGCCGTAACATAATACGGACGAAAAAAAAAAAGTAGGTACGAGTTCACAAGGCTGTCAAGCATAACATAAGAACTGGACATAAAATATGATGGTATAAAGTCATTAAATTCACGAATTCGATAATTAATCAGTCTTTCTATCATTATAGTAGATTAATATCCCGGTATAGTAGTGACCCACGTCATGGGGTCGCTACAGTACCTACTAACTTCCTTTTCCTTTTTTCAACGCCTACTTAGAGGATGTAACCTCATTTTATGCAAATACTATTGATCCAGGACACATAAAGGTTAAATATGGCACAGTAAACAAACGCTTACTATGTGCCGTCCGCATTGCGTAAACCACAGAACGATTCAAAGGATAGATATGGCCTAGCTTTAAGGGGACTTTACGACAACGCGCTTCATGCAAGTGCTATTAATAATTTGGTTAATAAGTAATTAAACTTGATGACATTTTGTAAGTAGGATAAGGGCATTTATAATGAGGCTCATCAAAATAATAATTATGACTACATACTTCGTAGAATTCCAACTCACACCTGGCCGGTTTTTTGGTACTTAGTCCAATCTCAGTAAAAAATAGTTATTAATATCGCCGCAACATCGACTTTGGTAGAAAAATTGTTACATCACCATCCGAAAGTATTATGAAGGTTTGTCATTTCTATTTCTTAAACGTTCTGTGACATAGCCGATACGGGACAACGCTGTTTTCTTAGCATTTATATTAGCAATGCATTCCACGGATATCTTTCCATGTTGCTGTCATAACTTTGTATTATATAGATACTTTTATAGTTCGTATAAGGGGAAAATGTAGGTACTGTCTTGTGTCAGTCCACTGCAACTTAAATAATAAGTAGGATAAGAAGTTTAGCTACAAAAGGCTAGCTACAATTATGTTCCAAATACCTACGCAAGATGTAGATAACAGTTTCGAACAACTCACTTCACCTAACCTCATCGAGGAACATTTTTACACAATAAGTAGGTACTCATTTTCTTTCATGTATTTTACATATTATTTCGTATAAGTACCTACTTACCTAAACCATACTAACAATATTCCGAGTTCAGAATGCAGTTCAAATTATGCAAACTAACGAGTTATTATATCATAAAGGAAAGCTTGTACCTCTTTGAGGGGACAATGTTCGAGGGAACTTGGATGCGACGTCATTATCTTGGTAGTGATGAAAATACGTAACTAGGGTACAATGTAGGTACACATGGATGTGGCTGATTTAATTTAATTACTAGCAAAAGCTAGTGTTGAACGAAGTTGGTTATCTGCGCAGATTCTTTTTCATTGCACGTAATAATAATTAGGGTTTACCCTAATTATTATCATCGGTCGTGAAGTTTCGGAGATTAGCCGGAAAAAACAGAATGACAGACGGACAAAAATTATATATTTAGTACCGTGTGAACATGCATGCATTTAATAAAAAAGCTGTATTTTGAAATTACAAACAGACACTTATTTTTTTTATTTGTAGATATAATAAAAAATCACATACCTACTTACCTACTTTCATTAATAATTTTATAACCGTGTTTATTATTTTATTAGAATAAGTAGGTATTTACCTAGTGAAAAATTGGCACTAAGAAAACTTTTTCATACGACATTCTATTTCGTATTGGTACCTATTGTGTTGACGCAAAGTCTGAATACCTATTCACTCAATATTTTATAATGTTCTTAATTAAAAGACAAACGACTAGGTCTTAGTCTTTTGGGACGAGCATGGTGAACCAATGACACGCGTGGCTTGGCGACACGCGACAAAATAATTTCGGCACGCCATTTTACAAATCTGTGTAGGTGTAGATCTATTCCTACAGCAGAAATCAGACTTACTTTTCCTTTTAACTTAATAAACATAAAATAGTAGGGTACCTACCTACCTACTTGTCTTAGACATTACGATTGTTGCAATTCAAATTGCTAGTAAAGAGTTAATTTTCCGTTAAATCACTAAGTCAAAATTTCTCGACGGCACGTCTAACGACATTAATATTTTTTTATAGAAAATGGCATTATTAATGGTTCATCACTTGACTATAGTATAGGTAGGTACTTACCTCGTGACTACTCCGTTTTCAATTCGCTTCTGGAATGATTCTAAGCCTTCACGATGTGCTACAAAAACAAAAAGCAAAATAATATACCTAAACATTAATATCCACTCTGTAGTCAATATTCGTATTTAAACAAATTTTGCTCACCTATGTATGTTATGTATTCTGTTAAAATAAACATAATTAGACAAACACAAATCACAAACGTAATTATTGCACAATACACTTTTACACTAGATATAGTTCAAATACCAACGTAATATTTTAAATTTAATTTACATTAAAAAAAATGGCAAAATTAATTGAAAAACAGTACCTATTCGCTTTGAGGCCATGTTTTATTTGTGACATTACGCTCATTACAGAACTAATAATTTAAAAAGACGTGAGGGTGGCTTCGCCATCTCCCTTTCTTTTTTCTAAGGTACGAAAAATATCTAAGGCACAAGCGTTTCGGATAAATCTAAGTATAAAAAAATTGAGTGAACTTTATTGTGCTACTTTCACTCCTAATCAATTCAATAAAAATCATTAGCTTATTTATTTTCTTGAATTTGATGAGGATGCAAAACTACACATTGTAAAAATAACTACTAAGGATTTGCCATTTAATCCCCATTGATTGTCGTCTAAGTTCTTGGTTTCGAATAATATATTCCAATATTAAATTATAAGGTTGGAAATTACGTAATTTTCTGGAAAGAACTTTAAATCATAGCTCATTATAATAATGGATTAAGTAAGATCCCAATTTAACTTATCACCGTCTTGTAGCAGTCTAAAGTTTTAAGTGAATAAACTTACATAATCATACAAGAATTTACTTAGCGGTAACCGAATTAGCCTGAAAACAAACTGAGCTAGTTGTTTTGAAGTTACTCAAACCGCTAAATTGACTTAATGGAATCTCTTACATGAGTCAAACATTTGCTTACACTTAAGCTAAGCCTGCGTCATACAAATAAACATTAAGAGTACAGTTTGTGAGTTTGAGCATGTTTCAGATTGATTTTGGCAAATGGGAAGAGCACTTTTGGCCAAATCAGACTAGGTTAGAATAGCGATACAGCGATAGAAGGTCACAGTTTTCTATAACGCACATTGAAAGTCCCAATTTGAATGGCACATTATTTATTGATTGTGTATTTTTAGACGCTTTTCGGAAGCTTGGTACGAACACTATTTGCCGATCACCACAACAAAAAACCCGGCCATACTGAAGCGGGCAACTTGTAAAAATAACAAGCTTGCAAGTAAAAATACCTATTTTTGGTTTTGGAAGTCGGTGGCAATACGAAAAAAAAGTTTTTTTTTACTTTTATCTTTCCTATCCTTTTCTATGCTATCTGTGTCTTTCCCTCTCAGCAGAGCGCGGCAATTTTATTTCCCTTGACTGTCAGCGCACCTGTCAGTGTCAACTCATTCATTCGTGTATTCGTAGTGTTTAAAATTTTGCCGCCAAAACAAGCAAAATGTTTTCATTGCGTTGCGAATAAAATTGGAAAATTAAGTTTATCAAGTTGAATCAAGTGATTGTTTAGTTATTTAGTGAGTAAGAACATTCAATCGGAGAGTAATTTAAGTGGTAAGGGCAAGATACTGTTAAATGTGGTAGATTGGCTGCTGTTGTTTCGGATGGAGAACAGTCTTCTCGACAACCACGCCAATCTGTACCCTGAAGGGCTAAGTATACTTTGCCACCGCCAACAAATGTAAGTTGTTGTATAAACATAGTATCGCTACCGACCTGCGTATTGATAGTCTTTTAAGCCAAGAGTGTTATATTTATAGTTATTTATTACAAGGCCTTATCCTTCTTGGCCCCAGTATGATAACAGAACATTCAGAATATTTGTGTAACTTTGAAGAAGGTTGGAGAATCTAAGTAAGCTTAGTAAGCTTTAAAACTCAAGCATAGAAGGATACAACATGCAAGTCATTAGGTACCTACCTACATGTCTGTTTTGTAGACTTATTTAGCCACTCCAGGCTTGAAAGTTAAAGAATTTTCTGATATTATAAAAGTGGAGGGTTTTTTAGCCTCTACAAAGATGTGTTAGCTGGATTGACTAATGTGGAGTTAAAACAACAGCAAATGTTGAAATAGGGTTTACAAAACTTTGTTAATCTGGGCCGCTGAAAACCCAAATGATTGAAATTCAAATTTTATTTTTAAAAAGTTAAAATATACAAAATCATACAAATTATAATTGTAGTGTATTTTTTATAAGTGATATGATTCTTATTAAACCAATTCCAGAAGATTTATTTAGCCCGTTGTCTTTATAGCCGGTTATAAATTGTTTGTCCCCCAAACTCAATTATGGTGAAATAAACTAAATTATATTATGGAAAGAAGACCATACCGGACCTCTCCAAGAAGAAATGATAAAGAGGATCTCTCTTTAATTAAAAATACAAGATTTGAGAACAAGCAGTTTAAACTAGATCTAGCATTCAAGCTCTTCCATAGCAAAATAGCTTTCTTACAGAACCATGTAAAATAATTATTTTAGATTGGAATACAAAACAAAACTTATTAATGCAATAAAGTTGGGGTTGTGCATGAGAATATGCTTATTTTTTTTTATCCAATTAAAGGATAGTTGGCAGCTACAAATGAAAGTTAAAATTGTCTAAGGGAAAGGAAAAGAAGGAAAAGCTTATACAGCCAAGAAAACTACTAGTACCTAATGCCAGTGGTGACTATCTCTTAAATAACTTCATCATTCTATAGTGTTTATAAATCATAGTAGGTAAGTGTAACATAATTATTTTATTCAATAACTAATGAAGATACTTTTACACTAAGAAAAATTATAGTTGTTTTTTGATTTCATAAGTTAAGCCATTGCATTTGGTATGACTCTTGTTGGATTTTGATCCTAAATGACCAATGACCTCTTTTTAGGGTTCCATACCTCAGCCGGCAAACCCTTATTGGATTGCTTTGTTCTCCATCTGTCTGTCAAGACCCTTTTTCTCATTACCATGTGGAGGTATCAAGCTGAAATTAATTTAAAATACTCTGGTCTGATACCCCTTGTTAATATAATTATGATTGATTTTTCATTTTTGATATTCAATACATTTTAAGAATGGTTTGTTTTCAGTTATGTCATCATAAGTTTTCTTAATACTTTATTCCAAAGTTGTTTGTTGTCATAATATAAATTGACTAATGGGATTTATTTATTTTCATATAGCATTCATAATAGGTAGGTACCTACTTGTAATGGGAACCCCATTACAGGTTTTTTCGACAGCAGATATTAAACAGATCTTCAACAATGCTGTGTGTTTTGGAAGCACATTAATATGACTGTTTTACATTAGACTGAGGAAGTTAAAGTAAATGTTCCTACTTATAATATTGTGGTGCATTTATTTTGATTCCTTTAGTGTAAATAGGGAGGGGGGGAGGCTGGGTATTATGAATAATGAAGAAAGGTAAAACCATTAAAAGTTTTACCATTCTTCATTTTTAAAATTATATTTTATAGTGGGTGCCGAAGTAACATTTTTGTAATTCTATAGGTGCTAATGCCTGAAATAAACAACTATTATTATTAGAAAAAAACGGATATTATGTGTGTGGAAAAACACACGGCATTCAAACCAAGGTGCTTGCTGATGGTTCTAAGACTATATTTTGACATTGACAGGTGCTCTGACAGTCAAGGAAAACTGCTGGGTTTCACTGAGAGTGGAAGAGACTGGTAGCATAGAAAAGAAAAGGTAAGATGAAATTCTGTGATCTTATTAAGTGTAACACATCCCGTCTTACAAATTGTATGCTTCTTCAACAAGGTTATGTGTTTATCCACATACATAATATCTGTTTTGTTCTTAAGTCATATTATGTGCACTATTATATTACACATAATTAGTGTAACAACAACCTACAATAGGATAACTCCCTCAGGCTAGATGGAACAAATACAGGGTTACTGATAGCAACTAGAATATTTGATGATTAAAGGTTTTTTATTCGCTGTAGGTAAAAAACAATGCAATACATTCTCAATTGAAAATGTTTATTTTGCGTACCTATGATACGTTCTTAATTGGCATGCGGATGTGACGGCAATTTTTTTTTATAATTTCATCGAATTCCATTTTTTATGGTAAGTATTATTGTCCCACTGCAGGCAAAGGTCTCTTCTCACAGAGAACGCTTGAGCATTATTCACCACGCTTGCTCAAGGTAGATAAGCGATTTTAGATTTAAAGTCCAAGTTTCCTCACGATGTTTTCCGATGTCAGGATGTAAAAGATAAACTCGGAAAGTATTAATTTAATATCACGCTTGTAATCCCCAAAGGGTAAGGCAGAGGTGTACATACATTTTGCCAGTTATGTTTAAGTCTCATGTAATAGGGGGCGAGCCTATTGCCATCTACCGGGTATTATCCAAACTCCGAGGCTGTTACTGGAAATTCCTATTGGAAAATCCCAACAAAATTTTGTCCGACCTGGGAATCGAACCCAACACCTCATGCTCAAAAGTCGCGCTTTGCGACCTCTAGACCAACGAGACAGTCAAGTAAGAGAGGCAAGTATTAATTTATGAATTGAGAAAGTCATTTTGTTACTTGCCCGGTATCGAACCCGCAACACACGTATGTGAGGCGGGAGCCTTTATTTATTGTAAGATTAAAATCATCACCAATCTAGTACATGACTAAGACTAGTTTATTAATAATTATATTATTCTAGTCTTGTCTCTGATTGGTCAACTTTCTCATAATCATTCACCTTAGTAATAAATATTCTAAATACATTAATCACATACCACTCTCTCATGATTGCAATTTATAAATGAGATTTAACAACCTAAAGGGTAAAATGCACAACGTTTACCTCACAACATTAACCTTAATGTTATTTAAATAAAGTTCAATTTCGTATAGCAGAAGCCAGTACAAAAGTAACTTTGTCTCGTACCTACCTTTTCTTTTTTCCCTAGAGTGATCCCAAAACACCTTAAAGTGGAAAAGTGACACGGACGATATGTCAAGGATCCACGTAGTAGAATGATGTACTGTTTATCCCCTTTTGGGAAATTGCACTCAGCTGCTGAAATGTATATGGGGTAGCATTATATTGGGTGTATCATGTTTATTTATTGATCTTCACATAGGTACTATACTTTGCAAGGTTGAACATCGCAATGTTTTTGGTTTTGTTTAATAACCGGCAAATATGTGAAACAGTCAGCGCTTACTGCGCAGCATTCCCCTTTGGCTGGCTTGTATGAAAACGCGTCTCTAACCCCATATTAACCCAAGGAGTCAGTCGGTCAAAAAGTGAAAAGTAGTTGTTCGTTTCACACAGTACATTTATATGGAGGAGAACGGGCAAAAAGTTTACGAACAATACTGACCAATGGCCATTTTCTGTTAAAGTAAATTAAATCTAATTTAATCTCTTTTTCAGGAAGCGTGAGTCGTCCACCAGCTAGATGATTCGACAGCATATATGGCTAGGATAGACTTCATGCGGATATAAGTGTTTTGGTGCTACATGAAGACCTTTCAAAATGGTCTACAATAGATCAGTAGATAATATGAAAGTTGCGAAGTTTTCACAGGAATCTGAAGAATCGAGGACCTAAGTACCAGGTTCTATATCAAGGAGTTATATGCACGATGGAAGAAAAACTTTTACTGATACAGTTCATGATTCTGGACACTCACGGGTTGTTTTTATCATTTATTGAAAAAGAAGTGCTGTTCCATACATTTAATTTTGGTAAGTATTGCGCTTTTATATGAAACAACTGTTTTAAAACCGATGAAAAATGTTACCCTGTAAGGTTTAGAATCATGTTGGTACTGAATCTATGGTAAAAGTTTGTGTCTCGATACTCCCTCCATGGTGTGTATCCTACTAGTTTGTTATTTAATCACGCGTAAACCGTTAAACAGATTTGGATGAAAATTGGCACACAGACCATTTTCTGGATTAACACATAGGACTCTTTACACCCCGCCATAAGTCCGCCATTGTATTTTTATTTTCGGCGTAAAGAATAAATAAATAAATACTTTATCCCGGTAATGTGTTCCCTAGGGGTAATAGTTTAACTTACTTTACGAAATTACTTTTTACGGGGGCAAAGCCGCGGGCAGAAGCTAGAGTGTTATATTTCTTTCAGCTACAGAGTTTGGTTAATTCAAAACTCATTGTATTTCTTTACTAACTTTTTTACCGGGTCATAGTGATCGACAGGCAAATATCCGCTTCGGAAGTTTGCCCGTCAGCCGTCACCGCACATGAATGTTGTCAGTTGAAATCATCTAGAATATTCTGTCTGTAATAAAATGTGTTAGGTATTTCAAGATCCTCTTGAAAATATCACCTCAGCTTTTTATTCTCGTTAATATTCTGACCATTAATTACATTAGATGGACTTTAAATGATACTTCGACCACTGAGATTGTTTCTGCGTTTCTTCACAAAGCAGTTGACTTAGCATGAAGTCTTGGGTTCGATTCCCAAGACGGGTAAATTGTTATTGGGTTTTTCCATCAGGTATTTCTCAGTAGCAGCCTCGGAGTCTGAATTTGTGCCTTGATGATAATAGGCTTGCCGTCTACTACATGAGACCTAAACATTACTGGCAAATGTGGGTGTACTAATGGGTACATCTCTGCCTAACCCTTCGTGGATTAGGCCTGATGTTATGTTTTTGTTATCATTATAAGCAACTCTGTAGACAATGAATCTACAGATTCCTGCATTGCATTGCGTATGTATGTAATAAATGAAAAATACCGTATGTAAATACATCTTTATTGTTTTGTTATGTTTTTATTGCTTTCAACTGCTGTTTTATGTCCGTGGTGTACATTTTATTTCGTATAAATTGAATTTAGTCGCGATTGTTTCGTATCTGGCAGGGAAACAATAAATCTACAGTTTCATCATCAATTATAGCATAGTAGCTGTTGCTTTTTAGTTCAATTGGTTTTAAGACAACTGCATATTTCGTGCTAACAGGTAAGTCCCCTGCAAAGTTTCCAAACTTAATTGATAAGTAACCATCTGTTCAGCACTAACTGGTCGTTGTATATGAGTACGTAAGTACCTACTTATATTTCCATACCAACAAATAAAATTGAAGTGTCTGTTAGTAATCTCAAAACAAGCTACTATAATTTAAAAAATTTAAAAACACGACTGCCAATTTGCACATATTTTTCGTACTTTGTTTACTCGTCAGTTTTTTTTTACGACGTTTTTTATTTACAGTGTTATATATTTTTTAGATCTACTTGTCAAATTCTAGACGACAAACAGAGACACGGCCAGATTAATTAAAAAAATTAATTGAGGGTGGTATAAATTTACGTTTTAAAGTGACCACAAAGGATTCTTTTTATTTTTAACTAGCCTATGTTACTCGGAACGATGCAAGGATTGTAACGATACCCCATACATCTAAATCGGTTCAGGCGTTTAAAAGTTATGGTGGAATAAAGAATCTCACATACATACATACATATATACATACATACATACATTAACCCTGAACACATAACACTCCTTTTTTTGGGGCAGTCGTGTAATAACTTTTTACTAAATAAATATCGGCTTATTTCCGAAACGGCTGGACTGATTTTGATTTGACTTTCACTAACATATATCTGATGTTATAAGTACCTGGCGTTCATCAAGCTACTTTTATTTTCAAAAAAGAATTAAGGAAAAAAGCATCGCCGTCAACAGACATTCACACGGATGAAATCGCGGGCATAAGCTAGTAATATATTACGAAAGATCCTTCCATTTTATTGGTAATTCCCTAATCAATAAATACCCAATGCCCTCTAACTACCCATCATTACAAGGAAACTAATTAGTTTACTTTGCTTTGCGATATTGGGCACTAAAGGCCCATCTCATTTATTCTATTTTTATATATCTGTTTACTTCGCGAGAAAAATAAATGCTACATGCCACGCACTAAAATATATGGGCCAGGAAATTCAATTTGTTAGATCTCGGGTTGGAAGGTCGAGGTTATACTGTGGGGATTAAGGAGCCAAATAACATCTTAATACATATTGTACCAAGGTACTTGAGTCTTCTAAGTAGATATTGTTGCGGTTATTAGCTTGAAACTTGGGCTATTCAATGACGGCTCCGCAATAATTAGTTGAGCTTTTCAATGACCATTCTGTTATATTCAGTGCATCTGTTATAATTATGACATATGGAGACAAGAGATTCCATATTTCTTGAAACCTCTTTAAAGTTTTAGATTTCCTTAAATCCGGAAAAATATGAGCAATAAAATAACGCGTTAGTCAAGCAAGGGTCGCGCTAAGTTATTTCATACCGAGATAAATAGAATCGTAAATGTCTGAGCCAGAAAAATAATATATAAAATATTTGAACTGACTGCAACCTTTATTTATTTTTGAATTTAACTCTGTTATTTATTTTGGATCTTCACACTGCTGATGTGCGATCCAATCCAATCGCAATATAAAACTTGATAAAATAAATCTGTACTAAAAGCATTGCAACCTCTTTATATACACCAAAAAATAATTTCACTGGCCACTAAAAAAATAAAAAGCCGAGCAAGGAGAATTTATTACGTCAACAATACAAATACCAAACATTTCTTTTTTCGAATGTTGTAATCATCAAAACAACATTCGAATTTTAAAATGTCATTCAATGGGGACGCTTGATTGACAATTTGCTGCCGTTTGTGTTATTGGTGAGAATTTTTATTTTATTGAAGAAAAACGAATTTTCACATTCGAAAAATTTACAATTAGTGGAAAACATTGACCGTAAAAGTGATTGGTAAGATTTATCTCGTTGGTTTCGTTTTATTGAATAGTATTTGAAAATAGCAAAAATGTGTTTGATTCGAAACAAAGCAGCAAGAAAAGAATTGAAATCTTTAACAAGTCGCCTATTTAATTGGATATTCTACTACCTCACCGGTTTTCTTAGAAAGTCAGCTTTTAATTCGTGGCTTTCCTCTTTCGATCGTTTCAACAAAATGTCTGTTCGATGTAAGGTGCAGGAGCAATCGGCCAATAAAATTATAATGTTGTATAGAGCTTTCCCAGTACAATAATCTTTGTTTGCGTAAGTTTGGCTTAAACATTTTGAATGCTTTTGAATTGTAGGACGGTTTTATTTGTCTTTTTATATTGAGAGATTTACTTGTTAGATATGGTTTATGGTTTCATAAAAATATTATGTAAGTAGTCGATTACTATCATTTGGTAACACAGTGTTAAAAAAAATGTTGTTTACATTAACTTTTTGATCATCCTTTCTTTTCTTTGACAAAATCTAGTATGCTTCGACTTCAGTTAAGAGGAAAAAAATTAAAATATAGCTTCGTATTCAATGTGATCACAAAATGTTGGTATAGTGGCGTTTTGATGAAAACTGTTCTGTTGCACAAATATAATAACATTGCGTGCGACGTTGCCAGCAACACTGTAACATGTTGCTGCAACAATATTACGCATCGTTTATCTGTAGACATTTTCGTGATTTATAGGGGTATCATGTAAGCTTTGATCTCTTAAACTACTTCGTCAAAATTTAAGCTACAGGTTTGTAGGCGTCTTGTAACGAAGGATGGCTTCAGGCCACTGAATAAATGTTTATTTATCTCGATTTCTTGACATTGTACTTAGTGCTATCAAAACGTTGTTGACTCTTGCTTGGTTGGTGGTTTTTAAGCCGATATCGTGATGTTTTCAATTTTCTCTGTATTTTATATTATTTTCTTTGTCGGTTGTTAAGTTTCATAGGGTCGTTGGTGAGTTGGTTTTGTTGTTGGTATGTTTATTGAGGAGATTTCACTTGAACATTGACAATATGAGATAATAATTTTACATAGTAGGCATAGTCAGGCGAGCTTCGGGCGACCGTGACTAATTTTAAATTTGCCGGGGGGAAAACACACGAGTTGACCCACCGGACTTAATCGGACGACCGAGCTAGCACACATACGTCCTCTATTATAGGTGCGGAGAGACGTATGTGGGACCTGCACTATAATAGTCATTAAAATATGATTGTTTGTAGTGTTGTCGATAAAAAAATAATTGTGGAAAAGTCTTCATTCAAAAGTAGCTGGTCTATATTATTTTTGTGTTTCGATATCGAGCATAACGTGTTTCTGAACAAACAATTTCGTAACGTTTTAGATTTTCGTTGCGGAGACTATCCTGGTGATAGGTTAGATCAACCCATCTGTTATTGGGTTCTGTAAAAATCCACTCTTGGTAAATATTGGTGAAGTGAGCTAGAGGTATGCTGTCATTCCGCCTGATACTAGGGATTTGCAGCGCACCTCAAGCTCACCTCACTTAAATTGAATGAGTGATTTTTTTACAAAATTATTAGTTTTAGAGCGTAGTTCTCAATGCTTATTACCTCACTTGATAAATAAGGGATGTTTTTTTTATCAATAAAGATTTTGTAAATCCTTTCACAAGTCTTTGAATGTAAAAAAATACAGTAATTATAAGTTTTATAGCTTGGTGCTCAATGCTCATGGCTACTCTGTATTAGAAGTGTTTAATGTTAATTAATGAAGATTTTGTAAATCTTAAGTGTTTCAATGGCAAAAAAATATATACCTTTTTCTACCGTCGCCGTCGTCGTCGTCGTCAGAATATCTAGTTAGACGTGAAATATTTCACGCCAGACTCTGTGTCACGCTTCACGCGTGTCATGTCGGCTTAGATTTTGGAGAAGTCTTATTTATTCCTTATGTATATTTTACGATGAATTTGTTTCGGTTTGTTATGGTTTATTGTATTGAATGATGTTGTGTTTCATGGATAAGCAAGTGATCTGTCGATCATGTTTTTTTTTTTGCAATCTTCTTAATATTTTTAATCAGACGTTTATTTAAAAAAAAATACGGTTTGAAAGTTTTTTATAGAAAATATGTCGTACTATCACTCAACTATTCTTCAGATAAATGTTATAGGAAGAATGATCTAATATTTATTTATACTGTGGGGTTTGTCGTTTTGATTAAAACAGCAGTAGCAAATAACAGAGAAAAACGTATTGTCGGCGTCTTTTTTTATTTATCTTTATTTATTTATCTTTATTTATTTCAAACTGAGTGTTTTATTTATACAATATTGGTTCCAGTATTCATCAATATTAACTGTACCTGACCCACATAATATTAAATTCGCGCGTAAACATTGTTCAGTATTCCCTCTTGAAGGTCATTAACAAATATTCTCTGGGCATTAAAAATCTTTACTCTTGTCACGCACAGCTTACACGACACGTGACGAATTTACATTTTCATTACATTCTTGGCGAAATAAACATTTATTAATATTATTTTTGGAGGCTCTAGAAAAGTTGTGTATTATTGAGATTTGATTGGCTTGCTCTTGGGTCTTATGGTTTGATCGTCATTTATTCTAGTGCTTTCTTGATACCCTGGCCTTGCCCGTATTTTTGAAGTAGCATTAATTAACAAGATGCTGAATATTGTCTTTAGAAGTATCAGCGTGTTTTAGTTGTCTGTGTGAACATGCTGCTGGTAACAGAACTGCTGGTTGATCTACTCGACCATGTTGTAGGTACCCAATCCTTATCTGCGAGTGGTAATTAAAGTGGTATTTAAACGGCGGTTTAGTGGTAATTAAAGTCAATAATTTTAGTGATATCTTTCCCAAAAACATAAGGATCGATACTTTCTTGTGTATCAAAATTCAAAGAAGTTTACTTTTTCGGTTAAATAATAGAATCCAGATCATTTAATTTAAGCATGTTTAATTCTACTTTCTGCACTCTCTAACTACATTTCGTCTTAATGTCGTGCGCCGGTGATTTTCAACATTCTTAAGACTTAAAATGCAGCTCGGGAGCGTATTTAAAGATGCATGTGGTGACCTCATTCCCGAGTTGGCATGGCGTCTCTTGTTTGTGATTTACCTGAAAATTTGACAAGGCATTTTACAGGAGAGTGCTAATTTTGGAGAAAAAAGTGCATGAAAAGTATGTTTCATGTAATTAATGCTGTTGTTTTGGTGATTGTTAACCCTCTGACATAAAAAATACACGTTTTACAAAAGCCATTATGACTAACAGCTTTTGTATGCCCAATGCAAACACAGGAAAACAGGATACATAGGATAAATAACCTAACCTAACATATGAAATAATTCAGTAGACTAGATTCAGTATTATAATTTTTCTTTCTCTTCTAAATGACGTTTAAAAGTGCCTTTTTAAAGGCACTCCTCAAAAAAAAATTGTTTGATATTTCATATATTGTTTTTCAGCCTATTCCGTTCCACTCCTGGATAAAAACCTCCTTCCATTTTATAGGAAGGTTCTTAAACTATGATTTTATATGCCCGAATTCTCAATTGCTTTAGGGACTTACATCTCAAGTGTTCACTTGTACTTTCAGGTCGTCAGTCGTTAATGATTTAGTCAAACTGGGTCAATATCAAAAGGGGTTCTATTTATCAACCCATTTCGACCCCTGCTTTAGAGAATGGAGTATTTATTTATCTTTCAAGTGTACTGAAGTAAGTCTCTTAAGCAAATTATGGGGAATTTGTGTCTTGTAATGTTGATATTATTATTTTTGGTACTAGCTGTTAGTCGGAACACAGCATTATTGAGCAGGCTTCCAGTAAAAGTAAGATCAAAGAAGATATAATTAGGTAGACCTAGGCTTGATAAGCCATAGCTTTGAAACATAATTTTTTAATTTCCTTTTTAGGTCTGAAAAATGGCATGTGTCTTTTAATTTTAAAAGTTAGATATATTTGGTAAATGTTGCTGGGTTTGACGGGTGGTAAACGTAGATAACAAGTAGTGACGTGTCTCCTACATGCCGTAAATTCGTGTGAATATTGAAATGTCGAGTGGTCACATTATTCCAAATTCCTTACGTACTCTTTATCTTCTATACACGAATTACTATGAAAACACAAACCTTTTCCATAAGGTTGTGTACGAAGACTTGATGTATTTTCATCATAAATATTTACCTCTCTGTCGCAATTTTCCGACACTGTTTTCATGTGCTCCAATTTCTTTCTGTTTGTGAACACGAGGGGCGTCACTGCGGTCATGAAACCAAGCTTGGAATATTTGTTGCTTTTCACTACACCGATCTGAAGGAATGAAAATTGTTGAACGTTGCCCCATTCCATGAATTTCTCCAGTATCCTGGGTACGTTTACAAACATAGAAATTCACATATTCAAACAACCATACCGACAAAAACTACCGTGCGGGAATCGAACCCGAGCCACGTAGCGCAGAAGCCAATCACACAGCCATTGCGTTTACCGTGTCGTCTGGCGTCTGGTTATTTCTTGTACCTTTAATAAAATAGATTTACATGTATAAATAACAATCATATTACATGTCATTTGACGAAAGCTATATTCTACGCTGAAAATAATGACAATATACCTAACCGTTTACATTTTTCAGGATCGGACGACTAAGAGGTCACATAGAGGGAAATGTGCAGGGATTTTCAACTTTATAAAAATAATGAACTTTGATGCTAGTGATTATAGCAAATACCAAATCTTTTAATTTTGTCGTGGGGAAAATCTCATGGACTGCCTCTGCCTCGGTGAAGGCGGAGGGGTATGTCGACCTACCGTCTAAAACTTCACGCTGTTCATAGTTTGGCCGAGACACTGGGTTCGCTCTGAGCATTCACCCGCACCCCGGCCCGTATTGACTCGCCACCACGACAAGGCGGGTACCGTCACCCGGTGCGTTCGTCACCCACCGGCCGCACTGACTACATCAATTCCGAGCTTACACCCTACGCGTGAAATACGTAATCTAAAACTAAATAAACTTAGGCATAAGAACACAAACTGACCTTTTCTAACAAACATTTGACGATGCAAGCAGACTTCTCCGGATAAGGTGGCTCTTCGCGAAGGTTCTCCAAGTCTTTAACGGTAGCGTTGACGTGGTCCATGCATGTGTGCGCCGTTGCTATTACTGTTCTCTTCACTATCTCACCGAATTTACTTTCTAAATATTAAAATTTAGATTATTATTTTGAAGTTCCATCAATTTGAAATATTTTAGCAAGTTTCAGGATCAAGTAAAGCCTAGGTGTATTTTTCCGATGTTATTTTTTTAACAAAAATGTTATAGTATAAAATGGTTCTAACACTGGTTGGTTTACGTTGGTTTTGTGTCGAGTGTTTGAACGGCCTAATTTAAGGCTTTGTGATTCGGTAAGAGAATTTCAATAGATCTAATTCTATCGCAGAAATTGGAAATATTTTCTTTTGAATTTGTAGAATTGGAAAATTTGTTAGAGGTATTTGCCCTTTTCTGAGACTATTTTAATAAAAGGTGTATGAGTTAGTGAGAAAGGAAATACGGTAGGAATAAATGGGTGTAGGTCTGCCAAAATGAACCATCACGAAAATTATTCATTTTTCCGAGCAGGCACTTTAATGATTTTGTGTAACGCTGATAAATTTTAAATCTAAAGTACAAATTAGTTTTGGATGTACATTGAAATGTTTTTGTTGGAAAGTAGCAATGTTACAAACCAGGCTTGTAGTTACTTTGCTACTTACGAACTAAGATCCAAATATCGTTATTATTTACGTTATTTATTACTCACCTTTTTCATGCTGTCCGACTACATAGTACACGACACAGAGGGTATGAAACGTAATCATGTATCTATAGACGAACATTTTGGACGGCGTATCCAAATAAAATAACTCAAAGTAATGATAGAATAATTCCGCAGCGTTTAACCGTACCGGTGATAGATAATATCTTTCCGGTTGTGCGATTTTACGAATCAATGGTTAGAACGGTTTTATATACTGGATGACGTCACTTTGTTTTTTCTCCTCTATTCCGCTAAGCCGTAACCGGTTTGGGATCCTGAAGACGCCTGTCAATATTTTTTGATTGATAATAAATTCTCGTTTTATTGTTCGATAAATTTTCTTTTTATTGTATTGCGATAAGATCAGGCGAGTTATTGCTATATAGCTTCTGCCCGCGACTTTGTCCGCATAGAAGTTAGTAAAAGTTGGTATATTTTGTGAGGATACCATGTTGTTACCTTGACACATGCAATCGGAGGAGTCTGTCAGGCTCTTACTGACTAAAACCAACCCGGTGTTCCCTTCCCATATTTACATCGGGGATCCTGGGAACGTACGCGCTTTCAGCGGTGACCGACTAGTGCTGGCCCGCCTGCTCGGACTCCCTCGTATCTTTAAATACTAACCTCACTAATCTGCAACCGCAACTAGTCTGTCGCAACAGTCGCAACTGTCTGCTCTATTGCTATGGTGTGGCTGAGCCTTTATAATAAACATCGACGTTCATAAGTCGCGACTTCTTTTAATAAACAAAAATGCTACGAGAAGTCTATCCCGCTTAATCTTAATTGCTTGGGCAGCATCATAACAATAAATTATCCCTATCTTATATAATTACGACGGTTAATATTCGGCATGCATATTGTGCTATGCTGGCTGTCAGCGGTCGCAATAATGATATGTACGTAATTGTACATAATGAGCGGCTGCATTATGTTGACAGCAATTATTTTATGAAAATTCATGTCACAAGTTGCGGATGTTGCCAAATATTTCGTTTTAATTTTGATTCTAGATATTTGGAACAAACATTTTGCTTATGAAAAGCCAAATACGTTTGTAAAAAATATTAACTATCTATAGGTTTACGTACTAATATAAACAGTTTCACGTCTCTTAAGACGCTAAGATTTATTTATTTATTTGTTTACATGTGTATTATACATACAAGAGCATGCACAATTTTATATCAGTTAGATTCCAATCATGTTTAGCCGTATGTATCGGCGTACAAATATTTCAATTAATACATTATATTAATTAGATCCATAATTATCCGCTTTTTTGAAAAGGTATGTCATCTTTATTATGTGAAACTGTAATAAATGTCTGATATTACATTACTAAAATTCAAACCTATATTTTGTTCGGTTTAAAGACATTTATTTCTCAAAAAAAAAAGAACATTACACATCACTTACATATTGAGAAATGTTTATAAAATAATAATAAAAGTTAAAACAGTCTCTGTGACCACTTACATTTTTAAAAAAACAAGTAAGAATAAAAAAAAAACAGTATTTAATTTATGACATTCGGTGTTAGTACTTAGTTCTAACGTATTCTTCTAGAACTTTTTTACATGTATAACAACTGTTAGTCTCAAACACATTATTTGGTATTTCATTATAAAGTTTGCTCCCTCATAGAGTATATTTTTCCTCCCATAGTTCGTTCTAGGTGTTCTTAATTCTATTTTGTCTCGTCGTCTTGCGTTATATGTGTATATTTTCTTTTTAAAGTTAAGTTGCGAGTGTTCACATTAGGATATGTATTATATGGGATTTATAGTAAAAAAATGTTTTCAGCATAATCCTAACTAATATTATATATTACTATATTTGTAAATCAAGTCGAACCAAATGACTGCATGCATGATTGACCTCTATTTGTCGTTATAAAAATTCAAGCTAAATCAGCCAATTTGCAAACCTTTTGATCCGTACTGCACTATTATTGTCTGGAGTCAACTGCCCAGCATTCCTGGCAGTTGTGGGGTTAACTTGAATGCCTACCAATACACGTAAGTCCTATGAACCCTTGTGCACATGCGTTCAAAAATCGAACTGCGTTCAAAAATTCATCAACGCGCAAAACTATTAAAATGATTTGTCGTCTGACGAACACCGCTTGCCGCCATCAGTAAATCATTTTCACCGTCAGGCACAGGTTTAACGGAGGCTTTGTTGCTGCCATTAATTCAGTAAACAATGTAATATGGATCCGACCACTAACAAATTGGTAACAATTGGTCTATCCAATAGCGATATTCATCAAAGTCCAGTGCTAAGCATGGTCACAGTGAATGATGAGTGACGTAATGCGATGGCCGATGGCGGAACGTGAGATCAGATTGATCGCGTGAAATTTAAATGATGATGTAGGGTAAATCTGTATTCAGTGCTCTTAGTATAATCACCGGATGAAATGTTTACAATAATTCAAAGTTATTATGGTCATACTGCAGGTTTGGTCATGTCTTCTCATGACCATCAGCATGCTCGTTCAATGCGGATTGGCGATTTTAGTAATTTTTATAGTTTCTAGTTTCGTCTCGGATGTTTTCCTCCACCGTATGTCAGTAATGTCCAAAAGAAACTTCGGAAGCAAAAAGCGACAGATTTCAAGTTTGATTCGAACTGAACTGTCAGCACAATAGCAAAGAATGTGTTGAAAAATCTGAGTTGAACTAAACAGAATGAATGTAGTGAACTACTTAGAGTGAACTATGAAAATGCGCCAAGACTGAAGGGGCTATTGTAAAGTACGGGTACTGGCTTCGTGCCATGACCGAGGAACTGTTTCCGTAATTTAAAAGGGCGTGCCAAAATTCTCGCATCGAAAGGGGACATATCTTATATCAAAGAGATTCAAATAAAATATCGGAAAACATTGTTTGATGCAGGTTTATCAACCTTCTGATCTGTTTACAAATGCGTAATATGTCTGACATTAGGTTTGCCATCCGTAACACAAACAATCGGAAAAAAACTAGCTTTGAAATGTGGTTTAGCATGAATTTTGGATAACAATGTTTTAATCTTAAATCTTTATTTTTCTCACCATCGCAGTACAGAATTAGATATAGTTGTAGTTGTGGTAGGTGTAGTGGATATAGTTGTAGTTCAGATCGCGCGGTTCTATTAGACAGGAATGTTATTTTACTAAAGAAAAAAATACATTTAGGTATTACACACATGTGAATCAAAACATAAAAATAAAATTCCCTCCCTGTCGCGGTCGTCTATCACGGTCGCCTACATCAAAATGCTACCTTAACTGAGAGCGAATAAAAGAAAAAGCCTTTATTTACTTCCCGAATAGTGATTATTTTATAAGGACAATCATACCTGAGACAAAACCTAGAAATTACCTATTAACCCAATTCCACATGAAAAGAGAACTTTTATTTCAAAGGGTCCAAAGTAAATAAATACCCGTGTACAAAAACTTTTGAAACTTGGAACTAAAATATGTAATATGATTTTTGTACCTTTCTCATATTCCACTAAAGTTTTCTCTTAAAAACTTTGCGAGATTAAAAAGTTTTGATATCACCTCAAGTACGAGTAGATAATAGAATTGGAATTCCAATATTTGTTTATAGTTGAAAAAAAAAAAATCTTGTCGTGATGGTTCTGCAATAGTACTTTCAATCAGTAAATCAATTTTTCTTCTACAGATTACCTCTTACCATCTATACAATATTAGTATAGTATTAATATTAGTATGGTGAAGATTATCTGTTTATAATATTAGATTGTGTATTTTATATCAAGCAAACTACAGCATACAGCATACTATGCTGTGATTGGTGAACTGGCAGTTATTGCGTCAACACAAATGAGGTGGCGCGAAGTGGCGCTGACGACAAGCCAATCTGGTAGTGAGCTGATAGTTATGATATGTACGACCTTCATTCTTGTATCGTAGGTACACAAGGTCATAAAAAAATAATCTTTAAAAAATGAACCCAACATTCTATTAAAATCCGGATTTTAATTAACGAAAACGCTGAAAAATCGTTCAGCTCCCATGAAATATTAAAAACCATTTTGAAACTTTGGCACTGAAATTTTGCGTTCGGGAATATTCCGACAAAGAAAAATCGGAAATGAATAACAGAGGTTTAATCAGTACCGGATGTAGTAGTTTATCCGACTTAAACTGACGGATTCGATTGAGAATTATTCTCTAGTCCGGCTATTTAATCACCTGCTCCTTAAACGTGGTATTGATTTCGGTTTAAGCACAGGATTGCTTACTTAACAATCAGGTTAGGAGGAGTAAACCTGGTCGGATCCGTTCCAATTAGAGCTGGTAAATCGGATCCGATGATATTCTCACTTCCTAGCAGCAACATATAAGGGGTTTACGCCAAATAATGCATTTTCCCATTTTGTTCAACTTTCTACTTTCATTTCATGCACTATTTCCTTTATCCAATATATTTTCTACGCAAATCGACCGTTACACCCATACATTGTCCCAAGTTATGCTTAATCTATAAAGTAAGGGTGAATGCGATACATGAAAAAGTAACCCTCGTTGTGCTATACATCACGCCGGTGACACGGCAGTAACGTGAAAGGGCTGATGAAATTAAACGATTTCGGGGAGCAGTTGTATTAATTAATTTTGTATTCGTTGCTTTGATAGGATGTGTAACAGAACCGGGTGATTACTTGATAAATACTTGACGTTATTAAGTTATAGCGGGTTTACACGGCATGGGTCCGGAATCAGCCAGACAGACAAAATCAGATACTCTATATCGATTCATTTTTTCGATCTGAAAGTAGACTTTGTGGTGCTGTAAGACTAATGGATTTTGGTTAAATATAAATAAGCTAGTGTGGTGTGAACGGTTTCATTTTATTTTACAGCTGGAAAAAGTTTTGTAACGTTGTAACGAAAATTGTTCGCATGTATCAGATCAGTATATGATTGTAGATCTCTAAGCGATGAATTCTTGGAAGGTTATTAAAAATGTCAGTTGTACATACATAACCGTCAATAGAAAGCAGATTTTTTTGTACTAATCCATGGTAAAAGTTTTCGTTTCGATGTTCCTTCCACACCGTATACGTAACAAGTTAATTATTTCTGCGATACGCTATCGCAGAGACCATTTAATAATGCTACAAGTATTTTCTGGCTCTAAGAAACATAACAATCAGTCACTTTGTGCAGGAAAGAAACAAGGCTGGTCATCGTAAATTTGCTTCCCATTAATTTTGTAATTCGCTAGCCTATCTACTATATTGTGTTCCATCAATCATTAAATCATTCTAAATAATAACACCCATGACCTATTTCCTCTAACAATTATTATTTCATCAAATCATAGATTGGTTGCCACATCCGTACATCCGCTGTCTATACATGTCCATACATTATTACCTCGCAACCGGTTACGGGTTATAAATTAGACAATTAATAATACATAGTCTGCTGTCACCATGTATTTGATACGATGGCGGACACGAATAGTAAAGGTTATGATTATGTTAAGATTAGTTTAAGCATAATATTTCGTCTTATCATCAGAGTGCTATTTTATTTTTATAGTATTGTTTTTTTTTATAAACGTTACAAAGTACATTACGTTATAATTATGACTATATATTGCGCAATCAAATAAAAACGAATAATTGCAAATTCATATTGAGCTCAGTACTTTTACTATTACTTCTGTTTATGATCCAGGCTTATCGAGGTTATTCGCTGCTTTTATGAGACTGTGCCTACGCGCTGCATGCATCTCCACCACCTACTTGCCTACATGCTCACAACTGCCGTACTGAAGAACAACGAACGTATTTGGCTGGCGGCCGTCTAGTGCCGTGCTCGCCAATACACCAGTTAGTTTCGTGATATTATTCGCCGTACCTGACAGATCTGACTCACGCTCAACAGGAAAACCCTTGGATCTAGTAAAGTTAAAATCTATTAATTCTTTCTTGATCACCAGAACAAACTATTACTATTAGTTAATGTGTTCGTATTTTAACGTCGAATATAGATTTTGTAACATTATCCTTTGGAGTTAAACTTACGTCTATTATTGTTATAATATTCTCAACGCAACAGTCTATGTTTACACTGTCAAAAACAGAGAGTTAAAAGAAACCTAAACTTCGAAGTTGTTGCATAATTTCCTTTGAAATAAAAATCTCTTTCTTCATCAAAACAATTTCGCCGTTTCAAAGAATTTCTCGAATTTCACTTTGAAAAATAAAACAAGAACCGCAAGGAAAACTTTGACTGTTTTATCGAAGCTTGAAAGATTCAATGTGTTGCCTGTCGTTCGACGTGCAATACAAGTAATCTTTCAAAACAAACATGTGTGGTACCAACAACGACGTGCCTATGAGAGATCGCTATGGACTTATGCACACGACTCGTAATATTTTCAAAAGCTACAGAATGTAACTTGTACAATCAAGGAGGTTAACTTTCAACACGAATCAATAGTAAAACAAATAGTTTAGTTTTTAGTTGGTGATACTTGAATTCGAACCAGCCATTTTTCCGAATCTTAATAATTCACCTTTCAAAACAATTTGAGTTGTAATTGTAATATATTTTGCAGGTGAAATAAGTTCGTCTGTTATTTAGGACGATGCTTTTGTCTGTTAGTAGTGGTAGTTATTATTCTTTGGTAGTGGCGTGACCTCTGCGTTTTGTCTTAACAAACAATGCGACTATTTTCACCCCTCTGTAAGGAACTGCAGTGCAGTTTCGTTTTTGTACGATGATTCAGAAAGACTAGCTGGCTGACTGGCTTAGTTTTTTTTACTTTTCTTGGAAGTGATTGTGACTTAGTGTTAAATGTTTGAATCACAGACAATTCTAGTTTCGTTTAAAAACACTATCGTTTTAGGAACTTTCTAGTTTCGTTTAAAAACACTATCGTTTTAGGAACTTTCTAGTTTCGTTTAAAAACACTATCGTTTTAGGAACTTTTTGGTTTATGTTCCATTCCAATATCCTCGAAGGTATATTTTTTTCTATTTTCAAATATTTTGTTATTTTTAGCGTTGACATACAATATTTAACTTTTGTTAAAAATTGCTTTTACTTAAAATAATTTGTGGAATTCATTGAGAATTATCTCAATATTTGCCATATTTGTAAAACGAAATTGAAATTGTTGAAAACAAATAATCTAGAGTTATTTAATAATGTAAATTAATAAAACTAAACAAAGTTTTCATCGAGGCGATGAATAAATTTAATATTGCCTGTATTTTAGTCTATTTAAAGACGTTTATTCCTACACCATTTAACATAATTATTTTTTGACCTAGAACAATTAAAATATGTTCTTATATTGGGTAAATAACAGATCGTAGTTTAAATTCAGGTAACATTATCAAAATCAAAAGGACATTTTGTCAACGAGGTCACTAGGTATTATATAAAAAATAATAATCTTAGTTGAATTGCACTAAAGATAAAAAACGAACGATGGATAAATATAAATATACCTTTGATATTTTAAATGCCTTCACGGATATATTTATTATTTTTATGCAGATTTCTTTTAGTTTACAAAAATGATATAAAAATCTACACCCAGCCTCCTTAAAATGTGGTTAGCTTTAGAGTAGGCATGCATTTAATTCAATTGAAACTATCGGTTGAACCGTTACGTAGTTACGAGCGGACATACATACATACAGGTCACACACATAACCCTTTTGGGGGCCGCCTCAGTCGGGTAAAAATACGTCAATATCAGCAGATTCAATTCTTGAAGTCATTAAACCTAAAGCATCAGAGCACCCTCAATTCTCAAGAGGCTATTATCCGCATTAATTGCCCCAAACTTAATCCTATCACTCTTATAAAGGTCCAATAAAAAGATTTCTTATTTCTTAGGGCATCTAGTAATTAAAATGGGAGCGTTTATTGGTACCCTAATGTTTGTAAGTGACATCGTTAGGTTATTTAGAATAGACATAAAGGTAGCAATAGCAATATTGATTAGCTCCTCATTAAGAGTTGAAAACATAAGGCACCTCATCTTACCTTTTCTTAAGAATATCTCTTGAATTCTGTATTTTTCATATTTTTACACATATTTTCTTTTAAAAAAATACAAATAATATAGTGAAAAAAAAAATGTATAAATATTGTTTCTACGCTTACTTTTTCCTTTTAACATTTGTGGTGTACTTTTGAAAAAAAAAACAAATATTGGACTAAGTTCCGTAACGAGGTCTGCGGTCGAATTTAACCAGAAATAATCACGTGTAAATTACGAAGGTGGTAAAATAAGTTTGTAACTTGATTTTTTAATGGAATTTAAATGCGTATTATGTATTATTTTACAACATATATGCTCAGATGAAAATAATGATTGATGTTAATGATCAGAGTTGCCAGGTTTTATTTTTTCCCTTTATTCAATGGATACATAAAATGTGCAAACATTTTAAAATTTTAAAAAATATGTCTTTTATTCTGATAAGCATGCATATAAATGACTATGAATAGATATGTTCCTTCTAAAGAACATACGAAGACCTTTTTTCCGATTCTTAAAACGTAAATAATTGTAAATAAGTGTAACAATGTAAATAATTATGAAAGACGCTTCTACCCGCCCATTTGTTCTATGCGCTTGATATATCAAATTCCAAAATTTTCGAAGTAGTAATCAATATACTATGGCTCGGGTCCAAACGTGGAACCAGGGAGTCATAACTTAAAGGATAGCTAGAACGTAGGAGTTAAAAGTTTATGTTCCAGTCTAGAGCGACGCCGCGCCAATGCGATTTACCGCTGCAATAACTAGGCTTTCGAATAGATATAATTATCTGAATGAAAATATTATGATAAATGTATTTCTATTTTCTGTTCATACAATAAAATTACAAATATAGAAGCAAAAACAAGGTGAATGAACAAATAAATAAAAAATATTTTTTTACTGTCAAGTTAAACTTTAACTTATTTGGCAAGGTAAAATCGCAATGATTTTATTTCAAAGTTACAAAGAAATCGCTTATCTGCCAGTAGGACGAAATCTTTAAAAGTTTGGAACATTACCTGCATCTAAGATTTTATACTGATTTACTGACTTCTTGTGTACTTATTTTATCACATATGGAAAAAACTCTCCGCAGATACCTAGTGTTGTTAGTCTCTTTTTCTGCAAAATTATTTTGTCCTTTATTTATAGACAATTAATAATTAAGTACATAATAACACCCTTAATACCGGTATACACAAAAAATAATAAGAACGTATTATCCTAACAGTTAATCAAGAAACTAAAAAAGTATGGAATTGAATAATTCATCCGCATCGCTGTTGACTATAATTGGTAATGTGCCCTACAAATGGTAAAAGACTGACTTTATTGCCACGTTGAATGGCAAAGCGTAGCCTCTGGTCAAGTAACCGTATAGATATTTCTTTGGGCACTCTGACCCCACGGCCCCGAGGGATTTTAACCCCAAACGTTTCGTAAATCAATCTCAAACTTAAAACCATTTATTTCAAATAAGTCATTTAGGCACTTTTATACTGTTAAGGAGTCGGTCAGAAAGTTGAAGAGAGAGAGTGCTCGTTCTAACAGTAGGTTCTATAGTTACCAGCAGCGTCAATATCCTTTCGCTGCTAGAAGTTATCTGCAGCTGGAGCGTCAGCTCAGCATGGCGAAGAACTAAGAAGATACGATGGCGCAAAACTATCGACACACAATAGGTCCAACTCTAAAGGATTACCTGTTGTGCGGTTAATATACTCAAGAGTAAATTAAAGATATATTGGAATAGAAAAAAAAACTATTACATTTCTTCCCACTGTCAAAAATAACAAAACTTGTGGCGTTCTGAGGTTTCTGCCTACCCCCCCATGGGAAAAAGCGTGAGTTTATGTATGTATCCCAAAGAGTACGCATGCTGGCGTGAACCACCAAGACGGACATTGAAGACCATTTCTTTGATTACAGAAGGGTTAAAAGAATCCAAATTGTTTCAAACTATTTTTGCGTTTTCTATTGAAATACCTCAATGTTGAAAGCCAAGTTATATTATTTAAAACAGATGTTTCATTTAAAAAAATAATCTAATCAGTTGCTTGTAATACAACACTCTTGGCGCGTAAAAATCACTGTACTACTCAATACAAGATATTGATAGTGTTAAAGCTGTCTATGGCTTGTCGAGTTTGCATTGCAAATTGATAGAGATTGAACGTCGTCCTCAATAAATGTCAAGACAAATACAGATCGTCTTAACCCGAGCTGTCACCGATCTGAATTGTCTCTGTAAGCATTTTTTATCGACATGACAAATACTTGTACCACTTTTAAAATTTGGCATCACCTCTATACGTGGTCCTCGATTGTAGAAAGTTTGTTTAAAGATAGAAAATTATTTTATTTATTCCCTTTTATAGTCACTGAGCCATTAGTAGTAATTTTCATTTACGTTGATTTTTGCATTACGATTTCATAATTTCATCATCATCATCATATCAGCCTATGGCTGTTCACTGCTGAACGTAGGCATAATTTAAAATTATTATTTGATTATTTTTTAAATGTTTGATTCTGTAGAAGAAAGTGAATAGGGGATCTCGCTTTAAACTGATTTAGAATTTTTTATCGGATGATGTAGGTGTTGCTAAAACAGGGTCCCACAATGCATTTATGGGCTTGTGGACTTTCTCAATTAGCACATTGAGATCACACTGAGGCCTGGGTGCAGAAGCATCTGTCCAGGATGTTTAGCGATGGAGAAGGCTGATAGATTTAAACCAATATCGCTGACGTACTAAGCACACTTAAATTATTTTACCAAAAATTAACTAATAAAATAAGTCAATCTGTGTTCTTTAAGTGGCACCGAAACAAAATACAACGATTTGATTGACAATACTTTATTTCATAATCTGTGGACTCATACGTAATTAGATTCCTTCGAGTTGATCCTAAAAATTCTACACGGGAAAACCAACTGCTGGCTAGATTGACCTGTTTTTATTACACACAGAATACGTACTGTTTTAGCTGAATCAAAAAAGAAAAAGCAAAATCTTCCCAAATCTTGGTGTTCTATATAAACAGGAGGTAAGCGTCTCACGTTTTCCAATTTCCTGAGGAGAGGCAGTGTGTCGTACGATGCGTTATTGTTCCCTTATTGCGATCGCACCTCCTTTGAGTCTTTTCCTTGGCGTCGTCGGGGACTTTTTTAATGATTTGAGAACCTGTAATTGATAGCTAGTAGTAAGTAACCTTTTAAACGATGATTGTTTCTCCGGTTTTGAAGTATTTTCCACTTTTAGACATTTTCTTAAGCCTTTTTTTTTTTTTTTTTTTTACCGATGGGAAATCATCAAATGACTTCCCCCGCCCTGGGCGGGGCGGGAGGGAGTGTCAGACTTTTACTGACTAAAACCCATCCATGTTCCTTCTTGTGCCCTTTGCGTTCCGGGGGCGCGGTATCTCTTTCGAACAACCCGCAGCCCCGGCAGGCATCGGCCCTTAGTGGCCCCTTCAATTGTTTGCTGACATCTCTTTGAGGCGCGCGTGGAACACGAACGCGCCGTCGACACGGTCTGTCGTTATCAACGAACGGACGGTGAGCTACCCATTGCTCACCGCCCACAGACCCGCGATTTTCTTAAGCCTGAGGTAGACATTATAGGTCCGCTCGCGAGTAAAGTCAAGAAAAATGTGTATTTAAATGTGTTACTTTTAGTTTGAAGATTAGGTAATCAAATGAACAAGAGAAAAAATACTTAGGTGTACATGTCATAGAACGTCGGTATAAAACTCTGGTAAACAAACATGTAAGCCGAAGATAATGAACGTATCCTATAAGCTCCTTGTATATCGCAAAGTTGCAATTAAAATTGCCTTAAATAAATACCAAAATATTTATATAAAATATTTTACCTGTCGGGGCTTTTTATACCAGTAATTCAAAATGTTAATACTACCATTTTGTTGTAAAACAAACATGACCTTTTGTTTATAATATTATTATGGTAAAAAGTACCGACTTTTGAATTTTAATAGGCAAGTCCCTCGTTAATTTAATTAATTATAAAATATAAAAATCAGGAGTGAAAATGGCGTCAAATGGGTAGGCATGTGTGTTATTTGATACTAATGGCGCTTGTGTCCATTAAACTTGCCAACAAAAATGGTCTATTTATTATATGAAGTTTTTAAAATTACCTTGTTAGTTAATTTATTAAAATAATTTATTTAATAAAATATATTATGTTACTTTCCAGATAACTAAATATTCATAGCTACAAATTATTACAAAGAACTGGGTATTATCAAGCAATAAATTACAAAATGATGGATCCCTTTGATGTCTTGTCGTCCGTCTGTCAACCCTTTTTCTCAAAATTAATATCAAATACTCAGGTATGCTATCCCTTAGAACAGTGAAAAAAAATCAACCTTCTAAGTCATCGCAATCTAAAGAGAATGCGTTAATGGAGCATTTTTTGACGCTCGCTAGGGAATCCAATTCTATAGAGAACTTCCCGATGATCTAGAATTATGAAATTTGGCAAGATTAAATGCTTTATAGCACAAGTAAATGGAATAAAAAAATCAAAAACCGTTTTGTTTTTATATTACAAAATACTTTTTTGCATTGTAAACTCATGTAAGTTATGTTAAATATTGTACAGTGATACGGAACCCTTCGTGTGCGAGTCCGATACGGTTTTTTAAATAATAATCTTACTTTGTTACACTAGTAAAATTGACATAACGTATCTGCGGAAGTGATAAAGGTTGCCGCAGGATTTTTGCAGTCCTTTGTGAGAAAAAGATGGGCTCGCACCCCACGACTCGAGGTTTCAATCTCAAACGGCTCGAAAATATGTCTCCTCAGATTCTCTGCAGCCGCTGAACTTAAAATAGATGGTCGTACTCGCCCTGCAGGATTTTAGATAAACTTGTTGCAGTTTTATGTACTTATAAATACATATCATATTCAATGAAAGCATTATCAAAAACGATGTACCTATTAATTTCATATAAATGAATATTACATCCATTTTCTGTCAAATTCATTTGTTTTAGGTAGGTACTTTATTTCAGACAAATGGATCAATAATGGTCATGGTCAACCTAAACACATTTTAATTTTTGTTTGAAAGTAATAAAATATTAAGTTCAATTATATACTTTATTTAAAAGCTTAATTACAAAAAAAAAAAAAAAAAAAAAGAGAAACTAAAACTAAATAGCATCAAAAAATTCATCTGTATCGCCGTCCATTGGAAATGTGGCCGCATTGCTACGTTGGATGGCATTGCTTAACCTTTGGCCAAGGTATTAACCAGGCAGCCCTTGGGTCACGGGAAGTGTCAACCAAGCATTTGGCCAACTCCTTTAAAAGAGGAAAGAAGAAAAAAGGAACCTTCTTAAAAATACCTTCAAGTTACATATTTAAATAATTCACAAAACACTAAAAATATAGAGCATACACCCCTTGTCTTGTCGCGAAAATTTGAAGTATGGAATGGTAATATGGCAATATGGTACATATTGTATGCTATACATGCTATACACTCGAGGCAGGATTGAAGGCCAAAATAAATGCTCACACGTTTCATACGACGTTTTTCAATACGCTTGTGAGGAAAACTTAAATCAAATTTCATTATATTTATTTATAACACTATGTTTATAGTTTAGTGTGGAAGTGGCAAGTGGATTTTTTTTTATTTTGGCGCCCACTCAGCCTCATTGTTAGGCTCGGCTCAAGCGTTTCATACGTTTTCCAACACACTAGTGAGGAATGATAGTGTTAAAAAATGACGAGTGTTAAAAAGGACGAACACGAATAAGGTTGTTTTATTTGCGCCGTTTGTGGTTTTCTACACCTGTAGAAGCAGCCTTAGCACAGTACTCTATGCTAGGAAGATGTGATGCCGCAAGAGTATCGACACTCGTGTTTATTTATTTCGAATTCATTACCGATTTTTTTATTCATAGCCTATATATACATAATTATTATGTTCCTAGGTTGGTGATAACCATGCATGCTGTTGAAGGATCCCCTTTTAACGCCGCGATAGTGTTACCGAGAAAGGTTATTATTTATGATAAAATGCGAACATATTTCCAAGTGTCGGTGGTGGAGATCAATTTAGCTTCGCCTACACTATCGGCAACCTTACTTCGTCCAGCCATTAGTCTTTGTGATATTACCTTTACTTTGTGTCTGTATTTTCCAACAAAATATGTAGTAAATTGGAAATATTTTAAATTGAAATCTAGAATTGGAAATAGAAACGTTTTGCAATTTTTTGTATTACTCTTAATTTTTTGCGTGGTTTATTTACGTGTAAAGTCGTACGATTTCTCGTGTAAAATGCTTTTTACCTCTACGAAAATTCTAACGAAATACGATGCATTTAGCGAGTCCACACATCAATCCATAATATCATAGCGCGACATGTGGCTATTTCTCATTTCCCGGTAACAAGTGAATGTTTGCTAACGCATTTGCGGTCGCTCGCTGGCGAGGCAAATAAATAGAAACTATGTTTGCGACGAATCCGTTCAAACAGAGATCATTGTGAACCGTTGTTTGAGGCTTTTAACTCTATTTGATTGTAATTACCCCATTTTCTGGTTGGAAAAATGGTACTTTATAGATATTTTAGTTTGTGCTTCTGAAGGAAGTTTTCTTCAAAGTTTACTTGGACTAGCAGACATACGTACAGTTCATTCTTGAAGGTAGTCGATCCTCTTGAAGAGTCATCTGTTTAGAAGCTTTGGCGTGTCGTCATAAAATCTCACCGATATCACCTAATGTTCTGTAGTAGTTATAACTAAAGAATCTTTCTATTAAAACGAGTCTTGTATACTCTACAATGTAAAAAGAAATGCTAAAAATTAAGACTAAATGTGGTGGCAAAAGTACATACCCATCTACTCAAGATGGCTTAAAACTTTTATGCAACTCTCCTGCAATTTCTTCTCAAATCCTGCAGACGAAGTACGACGAATATGACATGAAACATAAAGATTGAGCTCTTAAAAAGCTTTCCTTCAATGTTTGCGTTATAAAATCACTAGCTGCTCCACGAGTGATTTCTTTAAAAAACATTTCTTTATTTTCACTGCAGTTCGTGAGTTCACAATTTCTGCATCTTTAGCATAACTTGTGTAGTTTTGTTTGAATAAGTTTATAGCAGGTTTGGTCCTTTTTTTTATTTTGTTTATTTTATGGAAATCTGAGAGTTTTAAAAACAAGATAATTTTGTAAGATACCGGGAGGTTAAATCTACTTGACTGATACACAATTTGCGTTATTGTTTCATATATTAGTCTAATATTTAAAGTAGTAAACTATTAAATATTTAAATCAAAAGTATTAATTATTTTATTTTAAACAGTTTTGGTAGGCCTCTTTTATACACAATGCTAATCTGTTAATTCGAAAGGTGTGTAAAGATTCGGACAAGTGGTGGCATGGAATGGTGTTATTACTGTTATTTTGTTGGTCTTCTTCGCGATTTCTAATCTCTGTAAATCTAAGCCATAAGATGGTTGAGGGCTTTAGCTTGTTGACACAATTGACCATTTGACTGTCTCCTGGACTTGTCGTTGTTATTTAATATTACAGAAAATGTACTGTAGTAATTCCTGGACGTCGGATTCCTAGTTTTATCGGGATTATCAATTTACGATGATTGAAGACTTTATAATTATTATGTATGTATAAATGTATATTGATTTCATTATAATTATATTACATTTTATCTAGTTTTATATGAGCTCTTAGCCCTAGTGACGGACTGTTTGGTCTACTGTTTATTCTAAATAGCGTTTGTCTCGTAGGCATGAAGTTAACAAAGCTTGCTGCTATGATACCTTCTGTCTAGTCGCCAGATTATCCATCAGCTCATTAATACCTCTCAATAACTTATTTGTCTCAGTTATGAACTTCTTCGGCTGACGAACTGTCACGACAACAAAATGTTTGATGCTCATAAAGCATGCCCCACAAACACCAGCTCGTATTGACCCATACTTTTAACGTCCCATTGAAATATTCAAGAACCATTCACGTATTATACGCAGTATGCTTGTCCTATCACGATATTCGGTTTAATGCTCACATTGGGGCGTAAAAAATGTGTACAAGTACACTTCGGTCCCATAATGCTGGCATAAAATTTGTAGTCCGCGGTATTAAAGACTCCTTTATTACGCTAACAACACCTAAACGTGCGTTGCTGCAGTAAAATATGAACTTTTGGTATATTGAAGGGATTATTATTGACTTGCTTTGTGGTAATAATATCTGCAGTAAGTAGTTAAATTTCCATATGGTCGATGGTATCTCTGACTGACCGTATAACCATCCTTATCGTATTTTTACGAGCTTGTTTAAGTGCCACGATGTGCGAAAAATTTTCAAATTGATTTTAACCCTCTTAAATATTTTACATTTATATTTTATGATTATGACAATACAATTTTGGTTTTTCATTTGCAGGCCAGCATATCCAACGTACATGGCGTAAATTACTTTCTCGTTAATATTTCTGGAAAAAATAAATGCGACTTTGTGTAAACTGTCATTAAGTAAGAGATATTTGCTATGGATATTTATAAGATATATTTTTTATTATTTTTTACACAATATCATCGTACCTAATAAAATATATTTTGACGGTCGAAATAGTGTCTCAGCGAGCTGTATATGTATGTATATGTGGCACCGAGTCACTGGCCTTATAATCTATCCAACATGTCGACCGATCCCTTCGAGAACGACGAAGCTGCTGGGTAATGGCCATATCAATGAGGAGCAGCTCTTTAGAACCACGGGACCCGTTTCTACATTAATTTTGAGTGGCAGACATGTGTAAAAACTTGTCGGCAGACAAGTGATCGGTCTATAATTTTTGGGTTTCCAAGTACTAGCCGATGTATGGGGCAGGTGGCTTATTCCCGTTGTTAAGAATTGGGGTAACGATCCAGACACTGAAGCTGACTGAAACTGGATTGCCCAGCAAACATGTGAAAGTTTCAACCGTTTTATCCAAAAGTTGCGCAGTCCGTCTGGTCCTGGAGATTTTCAGTTAGGTAGCGGAGTAACTGCACAAGCTACATCTTTTCCCTCCATTTCTGGTTTCCGGTGGAATGCTCGTTCACTCCTCCCCCCCCCTCCCCCTCCGAGTCTGTGACTGTGTGACTACCAGGCACCGATCAGATGCTGCGCCAGAACGAACACATGGCGTCACTATTCGGCATCATCAGACGAACCTTGGTTCGGTCGCTCTCAAGCCGTATAAACCCACCTTTCATCACTTTGGAATGTGCGATTCTTGGTATGGCGTTCCACTCGCCGCCCATCCATACACCTGATTTAGAAAGTCGGTCTGTGACGTCTCGAGGACTGATATCAGTCCCCCAAGAATGCCCGTCTCACAAAGCGCATCACTCTTGGGCGAGTATTGGCCTCCTTGATGCAGATAGAGCGTACACCAGCGCAACTCTCCCGAACTGCACGTTTCAAAGCACTCCTAATTTCGTGACTGCGCTGGTTACTTACATGAGTTAATCATGTTATCATTCTCCTCAACATCGTGTCTGGGTGTTGGGGATTATAGAAAAACCGAAAAATCTTACAATTCCTATGCTATCCAATTCCTATTCCAAAGCTGTATGTTCCCAAAACAAAACTAGACATATTCTTAGATAAAAACTTATGGCCTAAAGATATTACCTTTCGTCGATTTGTAAATGAGCCTTATATGTTAAAAAGCAGCATATTGAAGCAACTATCGTGAGATTATTATGGAAGATAGCAATTATGACATCAGAAAATTTGTAAGTTTCAACTGCAAATCAATAAAACGGTCTGTTGATGCAGTTAAACTCATATGCCAGTCAGCGGACTTAGTTGCCCTTCAAGAAACATGGCTGCTACCTCAAGATATACCGTATCTTGGTCAAATACATCAAGATTTTGAGTACACAGGAAAATCAGCAGTTGATATGTCAAGTCATCTTCTTCGAGGTCGACCTTATGGGGGTGTAGCAATCCTGTGGCGTAAATGTGTTTTTGACTCAGTGTTGGTAATCAGCTGTGTGAGTGCGCGATTAACGGCGGTAAGACTGTCGCTCGGAGACACATGCATAATTGTGTTTAGTGTGTACATGCCCACTGACTCTAGTGATAACTTGGCGGAATTTACTGACTGTCTCAGCGAAATTAGTGCAATTATCGAAACCAGTAATATTGAGACCGTTTATATACTTGGAGATTTCAATGCACACCCGGGTGAGTTGTTTTGTTGTGAACTTTTGGATTTTTGTACTGAACAAAAGTGGATATGTGCGGACATTGAAAAGTTAGGACTAAATTCAGACAGCCACACATTTATCAGTGATGCGCACGGTTGTAGACGGTGGCTTGACCACTGTGTCGTTACGCAATCGGCCTGGCTTACAGTTAATGATGTAGGTGTTATTCTTGATGTGTTCTGGTCTGATCATTTTCCCATATTTATTGAATGTCGTTTAGACAAAATTAAACCAAAGACTGTAGATATTAAAACACCTCGTTCCAAGGTTATGTGGGGAGAGAGGGATTGTGAGCAGATTAGTGCATATTATAACATGTGTAACAGTAAATTAAGACAGATTGATTATCCTCAGGAGTTTGGCTTGTGTAGTAATGCGCACTGTAGCAATATTGCACATAGACTTACTCTCGACAGGATGTACGCGAATATTGTTTCTATTCTGTCAGATGCTGCTGTTCAGAGTTTAGTTAATACTCGGTCGAGTAGACATAGTGGTCGTGTTGTCGGGTGGAACAAGCATGTACGTGACGCCCATGCGAAGGCCAGGCTTAATTATCAGCGGTGGTTGTGGTATAATAAACCAGTGGCCGGTGAGGTTTACAATGACATGTGTCTTACACGCAAGATATTTAAAAGCAAACTAAGATGGTGTCAGAATCATCAAGAGCAGATCAAACTCGATATAATAGCTTCTCACCGTAAAGCTAATAATTTTCAAAAATTCTGGAAGGCAACTAAAAAGTTAGACTTTAAGCCTGGCCTTCCTGTGAGTGTTGGGGGTGCTGATCAGCCGGACAGCATTGCCGATATGTTTGTACGCCACTTCAAAGTGGAGTCTCCGCTGGGTGCATCGTTGCGGGTGCTTGATGACGGACATTGTTCTGACTCGGATCTAGTCCGTTTCTCCGCGAAACAAGTGTCCAACACAATTAATAAAATGACGAGAGGAAAGTCCCCGGGTTATGACGGTCTGAGCATTGAGCACCTGCAGCATGCCGGACCACATATAGCTAGAGTGTTGGCTATGTTTTACTCCTTGTGCATGTCTCATTCGTACCTCCCTCTTGATCTCATGCGGACTATTGTTGTGCCTATTATAAAAAACAAAACGGGTGACATATCAGATAAGTGCAACTATCGACCCATCTCCCTAGCTACTATTATCGCGAAGGTGCTTGACAGTCAGCTGGACGCAAGATTGGATAATTTATTGCAACTGCACGATGCTCAGTTCGGGTTCCGCAATAATCTATGCACTGAAAGCGCGATTCTCGCTCTAAAACATAAAGTGCAATATTACACTAGGCGTCGAACTCCAGTCTACGCGTGTTTTCTAGACCTTTCCCGTGCCTTTGACCTCGTTTCATATGATGTCATGTGGGATAAGCTGCGGGAGAGGAAAGTACCGGCTGAACTGTTACGTATTCTTCAGTACTGGTACTATAATCAGATAAACAATGTGAGATGGGCTGACAAGCTATCCGTGCCGTATGGCTTAGAATGCGGTGTAAGGCAGGGAGGAATAACCTCACCAAAACTCTTTAACCTCTATATTAACGACTTGATTGTTGAGCTCAGCAGTAAGAAAATCGGCTGTCGCATCGATGACTGCAGTATCAACAATATCAGTTATGCTGACGACATGGTGCTGCTGAGCCCAACGGTCAGGTCACTCAGGGAGTTACTTACGTGTTGTGAGTCCTATGCTCAGGCACATGGCTTACTGTACAATGTGGCTAATGAGCGAATTCATGGTCTTTAAGGCGATGGGTGGTAAATGTCCAGATGCAGTGCCTGCAATTAGGCTTAACGGTAATGAACTGAAGCGTGTTTACCAGTTCAAATATCTGGGACATTACGTGACCGACGACCTCAAGGATCATGTAGATATTGAGCGGGAACGTAGGGCGCTGGCAGTTCGATGTAACATGTTGGCACGCAGGTTTGCACGTTGTAGCAAACAAGTTAAAGTAACGCTTTTTAAAGCGTATTGTCAAGTGTTTTACACGTGCAGCCTGTGGACCAACTATACTTTGCGGACTATCAGCGCCCTGCGAGTCCAATATAATAATGGATTCAGGATGTTGATGGGACTGCCCCGTTTCTGCAGTGCTTCTGGCATGTTCGCACACGCTCATGTTGATGGCTTCCATGCGATCATTAGACAGAAGTCTGCCTCGCTGCTCTGCAGAGTGCGGGCCAGTTCCAACTCCATCCTGAAAACCATTGCAGGGAGGTACGATTCACCTATATTGTGTGATATTGTGCGAAGGTGTATCTCCAACAATAGGCTTGTAAATATATAAAATACTAACATAGTTTTTTTTAAGATGTCCGAAATAAAGATTATTTTATTTTATTTTTATTTTTATTTTTTATTACTGTGGTCGTGCTACATCACAGTCTGCATAGGAGGAGTAATGAAATGACTCCTTTGTATCTCAGATCGAAGGCGATCTAGTACAGTGTCATCCAACATAAATGATACGCGAGATGATTCGGCTGTCGTTGCGCAACGTTGGCAGCTGGCTCAAGCACCTGAAACAGAGAGAGCATTTGAACACGGTACGCGGTCAGATTGTTCCGTATTGACTGCTATGGTATGTTTTTTTCTTCCTTATGACAAATAAGTCATGTTTTATGTCTTTCCTCATTTTTTTCTATATCTTTATTGTTTGAACTGGATTAAAATTGCTATATGTTTTAAAAATGATTCTCGTATGAAATAATGTGAATTAACCAGACTGTTTAAATATTATATAAATATAAATATTTTATTTTATAGAGAAAATTGTTTAAGCAGTGTACATTGCATAATTTTCCATAAACCTACATTAAGACCCTCGAAATGAAATAATAAAGTATCCTGGTAAAAGTTGAATGCCAAAGTCACATCATACGGTCACAGCTATGGATCAGCGATCGAAAATTTATCACTCCAACAATTTCAGAAACAATTTTAGTTTAGCAATGAATGATGCCTATTCTTTTTCCACATTTTTTCGGAGATCGTAAACTTCGAAATAGGTTTCTTTGATTGTTTTAGTTGTTGAGCTTTCCTTTTTTTCAATCGTTCTAGACAATAAATTATGATTTTGCCCTAAAAGAGGCTTTTCTGATCTGTCAATAACTTTTTCTAAAGTACTTTTGTACTCTTTATCTTTTTTTTTTAATGTTGCCCAACATCGTCCAGCCCTTTTCCTAGTATGTTTGCAAACATAAGCGAACTCCAAAACACAACACAACCAGACCCAGAAGCCAGGTAATATTACTGTTCCGTGCGGGAATCGAACTAGTAACACAGTAGCCAATTGCTCAGCCACTGTTATCTATCGCGCAAAAGAAATGCATCAGAGCCATTTGTGGGATCCGTACTGACGAGTCCTGTAAACCGCATTTTAAAAGGCTTGGTTTATTACCACTTCCTTCACTGTACATCTACGAGATATGTAATTTTGTATATAATAATAAGGAATTATTCAAGAAAGTTGATCAAATATTCTCTCGTAATAGGGATCCATGTAGACTTGTATTGCAGGATACTCCTAAATCAGCCAAGTACTCTAAAAGTTTTCTGGTGATGTGTGTACGCATTTATAATAAAATTCCAAAAGAAATAAAACTGATATATAATATTAATTCATTTAAAAACAGACTCTGTAAATGGCTAAATGAACATAATTTTTATGACATTAAGGGATTTTTTTTGACATTAAATTATAATTCACAAATAATGACATACTGGATCGTCGATAATGTTCATAATTTTATTTTGACATTTTAATTTTATAATTATTGATTTCCTTATATAATAGAACTGTTGCGAACAATGTTTACAATTATGACTTTTTAATTTTGTTCGTGGAGATTAATTTCTGACATTAAATAATATTATGTTATGATGATTGTATTGTGGAAAATGTTTTATAGCTTTGACATTTTATTTTTTACTAATTGATTCTAAGTATTTTGCATGCAATTGATACACGATATTGTATAGCTAAACATGTGGACTATACTATATTACCATACTGTAACACCTTTATACCATGTTTAAGGCAAATAAAGACTATACTATACTACTATACTGTTGCAGCGTTGCCGTAAGGCCGCGTTCACACCAAACGCATAGTCGGCCGGCGACTATGAGCTCCAAAGCCGCTTTCACATATTGGCGACTTTGGCAGCGCGATTGTCGCGCTGCACGCTGTCAAAATTTCATAGTTTAAACAGAAGCGCGGCGGTCGCGCGCTACTGCCTCGGCCGCCGCCTGCGCTCAGTCGGCGATGAGCCAGTGTTGCAAACGTACGTACTGTAGAGACAAGTCTTTGAAGTCTTTCCTCTGCGGAAATGCTATTGCGGAATCTAGTGTCACGAGTCATGACGTTTTGAATACTTAATAATTCGTAGAAACTCGGTTTTGACATTCGAACATAATTAAAAAAATATAATTATAATTCAATTTTTTCATATTATGACGGCCTTGACAACCGTCATTATGGTTATAGAATTGTTTTCTTCGTTTTTTCATTACGAAATGATTTCTTTTTCGTTCTACTGATGATTAAATATAAAAGGTTTTACGCAAAGACAGGTTTTAAGTATAAAAATAAAATATTTGTTGAAAATCGGGAAATATTTGTTTTTGAATTTTGATGCGACTGATTGACTTAGTGTTGCCAGAAGTATATTATTATTATTTCATTTATTTATTTGCTATACATAATTATTACATTTTTAAATATTAATATAAAAATAAACATTTAAAAATATAAAAAATAGTAGCCCACCGGTGGCGGAAACAGGGTCCAAGCCACCGGCGGTCAGGGCTCCAAAGAGAGGAACCTCCTAACTATACGGGCCGTATCCAGAAGTACTGCTTTCTGGATCAAGCCCTTGATCCAGCCGCCTAACGAGAGCCTCCTAAGATGTTGGTCGAGGCTCTTGGCTATTAAGCCATTGGCTGTGACGACTATCGGCACAATGATCGCTGAGTCCACCTCCCACATGTCGACAACCTCGCGGGCCAAGTCAAGATACTTGATCTGCTTATCTTTCTCGACCTTCACGAGGTTCACGTCATGTGGGACTGCTATGTCAACAATCATTGCGCGCCTCTCTAAGCGATCCACCACCACTATATCAGGTTTATTGGCCACAATAGTCCTGTCAGTGATGATGGATCGGTCCCAGTACAGTGTGACATTGCCATTTTCGAGAACTGGGTCGGGCACATACCTGTAGTACTGTACTTCCGATTCCACAAGGCCGTATTTTAGAGCAAGTTGCTGATGGATAATCCTGGCCACTAGATTGTGTCTATGCAAGTACTCTTCGTTAGCTAGACGATTATTATTATTATTTTTAACTACATTAAATACTGTTATATAATCACTGTGCACATGACGATTTCGAAACAAATGATTAATCAAGTACCGTCTGTTTCGTTTTTTACGCGACATCGATGGCGCCGAATGAGTACTATCAAAAGCAGGAGCAACAATGTTTCACCGTCGGAATCCATTTTAGAAATGAAGTGCGCCACACTGACCTTAACTGCGGCGCGGCAGCGGCGCTGCTAACGCGCGGCTGTTCGTATAATGTGAAGGAATGCGCTTCTGGCGCACTACTGTCGCGCTGCTAACGTCCTAATTATTTATTATTTATTTATTTATTTTACTTTAATTAAAACGGTTAAATAACCAATTAAAATAATTAAAGACACAGAAGACATAAAAGTAAAAATATAAAAAAAGAAAACACGAATATACATTTAAAAACAGAACAAAATAACTTCATCCCTTTCATAAATTCACCTCACAGTACTTCTGACATACCGACAAAATCTTCGTCCATTCATCCGCAAACAGATCGTTTGTTGGATTAGAATCCAAGAGATCGTTAAGTACAGACAGAGTGCGAGGTACTGGGGACTTCGCGCGCGCAACGGTGCGACAAGAAGGCACAGCAAATAGCTTGTGCTTTCTGCCGCGGCAGTAATTAGCCGGGACAAAAAAGCGAGCCAGTGCAGTATGCAGATCAGGTGCGTCAATAGTGCCACGCAAAGTTTTACAGGCTATAGTGAGCTGATCTCGTGCTCGCCTTACCTCTAGCGAATTATATCCGAGGCATCCCAGTAGAAATTTCGTTGGGTATAGGTAAGGATAATAGCCATGTATGCGCTTATAAATAAACCTAACGAACGCTTTTTGTACCTTTTCCAACAAAACCGAATAATCCTAATACCTAATGTGAAGGGGCACTAAGTTCTAAATGTATAAGCTATCATAGTCAGCCGCCGATTTGTCTACTGATTGTGTGACTGACTGTCAGCGGGCGTTGGTGTGAACGCGGCCTACGATATATTATTTTACCAGACGGCATGCGTAAGTACAACATAATACTAGGGATGCCTGATGATTATAAAACCATTCTTCCGTAGACAACTTATTTCGTATCGGAATTATATTAAATCTATCAATGAATATTTTTCTTATTATTATAAGAGTATAGGTACTCAAAAGATATCTTTCTCCAGTAAAAAAACCGTCTCACTATGTCTACTAAAAATTTTCGCAAGTCTTTTCAATAAAAATAATAATTAAAGCAGCGGCTCATGAGCTATTGTTATGTTTTAAATAATGAATGGTCCTCAATACTTGTCTAGATCAGCAGGACATCTGATAGCTTAATCTTTGTTAAGCTAACTAGCAAAAATCGGCATAAATTGTTGAAAAAAATCCTCAACGCGGATTTAAAATACGCGGAAATAAATATTTTAATAGTCAATTTCGTTATGTATTTTTCTTAATATACCTATTAATATTGCTTTTTTTTAGCGTAGGTATGTTCTGGTTAACATGTACCCATATATCATATTTCTTGGGTATTGTGTGGATTGTGTGTATGATATTTTTTTTGTCAATAACCTCACCCAACCCTACTCTTTGAGTAACTATGATGATCAATGGTCGTGCCTTGTAGGAGGCTGGTATTTTTTTTTTGTTATCATTTAAGCTAGTGCCCGTTAAAATAATTCTGCCTGAATAATTCAACATCTCGCTTAAATTATCCAACGTTTTTGACCGAGCAGCTTATAATTACTAACCTAAACTTATTTGCTTGCTCTGTGCTAATTTGATTTTCAATATAAGGGGCGTGAGGGTAGGTCGAAAATTGGGAATATTAATAAGAATATCAAATGTAGAAATTTTACCAATTTAGAACTTTGCTTGACTTTTTGTAGGAAAAGCTTTTCAGCGTGGCGATGGTAGTCTTTATTGAATCGGTCCAGAACTTACCCAGAAGTTGCTTAAGGATAAGAACCTGTTGCAAGCTGAACCTTGTCGAGATCTACGTCGGTAATCACAGGCAACGCTGGCTACCAGTTCGACTATTGGTTTTACAAAAAAAAAATGCAAACCACATAAAAAAGCTGAAGAAATTGTAATTTAACGCGCTAATCTTTGTACCTCCCAGTCGAATCGGATTTTTTTTTATATGATAACCTTTGATTAATATAATCTAAGATGATAACCAGATTCATGAGGCAATTGGCTATATAACATCATTCTATAACTCACTGGAGTGGAGCAGTAACCAAAGAAGTAAGATAACGTGGGTGAAAAAAAAAACTGGGCTAAGTCGCGGGCAGTAGCTAGTATTACAATAATAATAACGATAGTGTCAAAAGATAAAGGTTTTGTTTATTACCACACAATGAGTAACTTGATAGACCCCATCAACGATGGCGTCACATGTCTGTGTCTGTGATCAGAGGAAACCTTCAATAAGGATACGTCTTTTGTTATCATATTTATTACACCTCATAACTAGCTCCAAGAATCTTATTAAAGACGTTATGCCTTCTTTCGTTTTGGGATATTTGATAAGAGGAATAACTTTGCTACGTGTGTGTGTGCCTTTCACTTTCAACATTATTAATGTGTTATAGAAACATGAAACAGAAAGACTTTTTGAATTTTTCAGGTGGTCTTTTTAAAAAGCTTATTGAGACGCTTGATTATTTTTTAAATTAGATTGTCAAGCCTACCCACCATTTAGAATTTCTTTAGTAAGAAGCTTGCATTTCGGATTATAATTTTTCCCGTGTTTCACGATTTGCAATTCCAAACTTTAGTCGACCTTTAGTAGCGATAACACTCTCCACATTGTCAAAAATTTTCGTATTTGCTAGTATTGACTATGGTCTTGCCAGTATTGACCATGGTCAAAGTCCCAAGCTCATAATGAGTGGTACAGATATTTTAACAGAAATAACTATTTGACATGCAATTTAGCAATATTTTTTTTGGGATCAAGCCTGCTACGCTATTTCCAAACCACATCAACTCTTGAAAGCCAGAATCAACAGTGGCGACCACTAGAAAAGCTATATATATATAATGATTGGCGATAAAACTTGACGAGTCTCGGAGAAACAATTGAATTGTCTTTGATCCCGCAACGAAAATTGGAAAAAAAAAATTCGACGGAGCGAGAAAAAACATAATTTCCACTGCTCTCCAAAGAAACAGGAGACCGAACAGAACTAGGGCAATAGGCTCAAAGGGATGTTTACAACTGAGAGAACTCAGATTGCCAAGCACCACAGATTACAATTAAAATTAATGGGCCCTTAATGTGAGCCGTTACATTTGAGTCCAACAATAGGTAGGTATGGCAAAGACGCATCGAACGGAAATTTGTGATTTCTACAAGGTCCTGTTAAAAACAACTCCGGATGTATTAGGACTTAGCTATGCTATGCAATTTAGCTATCCTACCAATATCTCCTCCAATATAATGTATAAAAGCTAGCCAATAACTCGATTTTTCTAATAAAAAGCTCCCACGCCTTTTCATCCAAGCCTTGCACTTTTAATTTGCAGGTAAGTTTAAGCACGATAAATGTATCACAGCCGATTAATTTTCAACCGAGTCCTTATTAAGATAAATTGCAGCAGAACCTCGGTTTAATATCGTGCAAAGCGAGGGTTCGAAATATCGAGCTTGATTATTTATAATATATTTTGGTATATCATGAGGATACAGGTACTTTTGCGATCCTGACACGGGTAACGGGCTAGCGGATCCAAACTATGTTAATCAAAAAAACTTACTGACATGATGTAAGACGTAAAAAATGCTGACGAGCTTTGTTTTGAAGGGCAAGCGCATAAATAACATGTAAACCTAGAGAACCTACAGCGCTAGAGGTCATCACTAAAAGAAAACAATGACGGATGTACTTCTGGCAGCTGACACTGAAATAAAAGTGACCGCTGAAATCCATCATCAATAACCGAAGAGTTAGTTACTTTTTGAATTTGTAGATTACTGTGTTAAAACTGACAATCACTTAGCAGACTTGAACATTGTTGCTTAGTTAGCTATTTATTACAAAGCTATTCATTAGCAGTCTACCATAGGTACATAACATTTGCCAAACAAACAAAAATAAAATACCAATTTATATGAAGCATCGGACAATATAATATTCTGGCAAGCCCAATCAATCTATGTCATACATTTTACCATAAATTGGGGTAGGTTTGTTGCTATACGTATCTGTCAAGTATCGATGACTAATATTACTAAAGTGGCTGTCGTTGTTTATACTAGTGTTGTACCTGATACTGACTAATCGACTAACTATTATAAACGTTCGGATTTCAGTGTTTGGATATTTTGCTGTTGTTAGGTACTGTTACAAAAATGTTACAGGTAGTCTGTTGTTTGTTTGGTAACGCAGAAATAAATTCAGTATTGTTATAAAATTGTTAATTTAACTATTTTGTTCTAGGTACGGCTATATTTAATTAAAATTGTGTTACCTACTTAGAATTCGCTTATAATAAAATGTCAAATAAACGCTAAAACAGTTGTTTTTATTTATTTTCGATGAGTAACATTATGATCACAAAAATTGACAACATTATGTAAATAAACGAATAGTGGGCCGGCTAAGCACGGCCGTTACAATGATTACATTTGCTCTTAGCCTAGTTTAGGAAAAGTAGTTCGTCGTTTGACAATATTGTGCAACATTATCGATTTTTATGTGCCCAGTTTATAACAGTTACTAGCTTTTGTGATTTTCTACCACTGATGCGGGTGTAAATACCACGTTTTGTCTTTGGTTACTGCCCGCCACCGTGGGTTACGCTAATCCTCATGAATCTGGTTATCACAACACAAAATATTTCTCCAACCCGGCTGGACTTTCCAGATTAGCGAGTTTAAACAAAGAAACAAAAATATTTCGAATTTGATTAAATCAGTAAACCTCGATTTTATATTATTGTATATTTTTTTTACGAATGCCTAATTTATTATCAATATAACTATTTATTACGACTTGCCTCTTACTTAATTTAGAATATTTTGTTTAACTATAAATTAAATTACTTTCTTTGCCACCTACTAGTTTCTTACATTACATAATAGTATAAAACAAGTCGCAGATCTTTAAAGTACGCAACAGATTTTAATGCGGTTCATCAAAAGATAGAGTGATCTATAAGGAAGGTTTATGTATCTATATTGCATCCGTGCGTAGCCGGGGCAGGCCGCAAGTATTTGATTAAAAAAAAAATGCTCTGTTACGCATATTAGTCTGTATATAGGTACTCATAACATTATCAAATGTACTCCGGAAATCGTCACATCTCTAAGATGCCGAGGACTTGTCGACTCTCATAGTAAAATCAATATCTTCTGGCAAAGTGCCAGTGGGAATTGTAGGGAAATATGTTTACCGCCGTCGACCTATGTCCTGATCATTGTTTTTGAGATGGAGACGCAGATGGGGCAAGCAAACAGGTCAGGATAAAAAAATATCTAAGACTAGCTGATCCCTGATGTCTTTATAGAATAGCAGTTTCTTTTTTTTTGTAATATTTCGTCGCTGACGATTAAAATCATGACCCGTAGGTATACATGGTAAAAGTTTCCTTCCACCGTGCATTAGACAAATAAGTAATTACTGGCTTTTGACATCTACGTCATAATTATGATGATCAGTGACGATATAGGCTCTTAAAATTAACGATTTTGTAGATATATGAGCTCTATTTAAATTTTGTTAAACACAGCCTAATTATTCTATTCTAAACAAACTCCGGCTGTCTGCTTGACTTCTAGATTAGATTGTAATATAATTAAGACTGGATCAAATTATCAGCAAAGTTAGAAGAGGAGTTTGTTTAATCAATCTATGAATCAATCTATATTCTTGCTTAATGGTATTTTCTAATTATAATAAACAATCTCTATTACCATCAATAATACAGATATAAACCTAATTGTGGACGTAAATAAATAATAAGTGATCTGTGTCAGTCCGACCCCACACTACCGTAATAAAGTATACCAATGGCTAATGATATTATTTCTGCGCTATAACTGTGTACAAAAGTTATATTACCACTATTCATTAAACCTCAAACATATCACCTCATCCATAATTGAAACAAACAAAACGGATTATTAAACTACGCAAAAACTAATTAGTTGGCACGCATTCACACCGTAATTAATTTATCGCAGCGCCACAATATACGATGAATTTGTATCACAAATCACGCGCGGGCAGCCATTATGTACGGTGTTAGTAGCGGTCGCGAAACACAGATAAGATTCATACAAAGCTTCGGACCGGCCTCACGATGTCATTTAGGTACACCCCCACATTACGTTTGGATGTACTTTACACCGACATGTAACATTTTTGCGCTGTACATATTTTTAGAAATGTTTTTTGCGGTATATTAATGCTTAGCCAGTAGCTTCGATGGTTGGTTCTTGTATGAAGCTAATCTGTATTTGCTGTGGGTAAGCCCCATTGACGCTCCTCTCAACCCAGAAGAGAAAAGAAAGATTCGTGACTAGATTCCTTATTGTCCAACATAGACAATACTACTAACAATGGATAGCATACGTCCTAGTTGAAATAATCTTAAGATTTCTCTATCCTATAATTTATCAACCTTAAACGTATAAACGCAAGCACTCATTCACTTTTTAGCTTATTTATTCCTCATGAGCCTAGCTATCATGTACAAAAAGAATGTTTTGAATCCGACTGGTAGAATACCACGTTAAAAAAACAACTTAAAAACCTATTCAGCTTTATTATATTAGTATAAATTCGATCGTCTCATGTCATGATTACATGTACACAAACTAGAATACAGCACGCTAGTTTTACAGTGTTCAAAATATTACCTTAAAATACTTGAAAGTATTACTTTAAAACTACTGAAGTTCTTGTAAGAGCTTCGTAAATTACGTCATACTCGTATTTTCTTCCGGAATCGTAAAGTTTATTTCGTGTTTTCTTACTCGGAATACTTAAGTTTTACTACTGGCAGCGTCTTTCAATTTTAGGAGTGTTTTAAGCTATTATTGGGAAAGTTTCGTGCGAGATAAGTTAGGAAATAGCGTTTACAGGTGATTGTGATTCAAAGAATTGGAAATTATTTATTCTGTGATAACATCCTCAAGCGCTGTTTTCCTTTTTATTTTACAGTAACTTTCGCTCGTTAATTATTTCACTAATAAATGTGATAAATTATCTAAATAATTTTCAATTTCGGACAGTAGTTCCGAAGATTAGTAAGTTGAAATATAAAAAAACAAGCTCTTCAGGTCAATTTTTATTAATAAAACGATAGCCATACTAGTCAAGCATCGCCAGCTAAGGATCCTTAAAAATAAAACTAAAATCAATGTAATTTTACAAACATGTAACATGTTACACTCCGGTGTAACATACGGCCTACGGATCTACTATAAAAGTATCCAGCCCTCGATTACGAGATGCGGCGATGACATCATTACCGTTGAAAATGCCACCGAGCAATTTACCTTTTGTATACACGCAAAGATTACAAATTCGGGGATCGGGTAGCCACAGCCTCTACTATATGATCACGAAAATGGTTAGGGTTTTTCGTCTCGATTGCCCGTTTTTTGGGATTACGTTAGCTTTTTTTTATAGGTATCTAGGTTATAATATTGTTCATTTTTATACATATTTAGATAGTAGCTGTCTATAGTTTTATATTTACTATATTATACTTTATACTACGAGCAGATTTTTAAATAGTCACAGATAACTTTTATCCAACGAATAAATATGTCAGTTTGACATATTTCCTATACAAAACCTGTTAACCTGCCATATTTATCCCTCCGTTGAGAGTTATCTGACGACTGAAAAAATTGCCCTTATAAATGCGAAAGAAAGTCTGTGTTACGCTTTCACGAGTTAACCACTGAACCGATTTTGATGAAATTTGGTACGATGTAAGTTTGAACCCCAATAAAAGATGTCCTTTCTTGCGCTTCAACCTTAACCCACCTCAAATTTTATGTTTAGCCTTGCAAGTGTAACAGATACACAGCCAGAGTTACTTTCGCATGTATTTATAATAATTATTAGTGTAGTATGGATAATTTATTTCATCTGAAATTACTGTTGTTATTGCCAAAACTATGTCTCTCAATTTGTTAATAATGATTGTTTTGTGTTGAATTCCATTTATCAAATAAAGACTGTGCTCAGTATTTTTTTAACATTATGCAACTGCACTGTAATTAACTGAAATCAGAAGTCATTAATGTTTTAAAACATAAATATCGGTTACCCAAATAAAAAGCGAGTTTGAAACAAAATTCAGGCTCATTAAACTCGTTGAATCATACTATAATAATAGTGATATTTATTAGAATACACGTGTAAGCAAATAACTGATCTTTGAAAACGATTACGGTCGATACTCAATCACAGAGTAACACAAAAAATGGGAAAATTACTTACTACCCAACCACTCATAATATACTTATTATTATGTGGATCACCCACAATCTTGAACAACTTTCCCACCAAAATAACATAAAACCATTGTTGTCCCACATAAAACGCGTAAAAAGCAGTGTAAAAAGAATTAATACCACCGTTAAAATAAGGGATGGTGTTACGGTCTGACTGAATGGGTTTTTTTACGCTTCACGAAGAATCGCGCCGTGGAGCGTTTGAACTTGGCGAGTTGGCCGTCCAATCTACTAACTTTGTACAGTACTTGCTGGCCGCAATTTTTTTCGCTCGAGTTAAGTTACGTTTTTGGTTACTGCTCCGCTCTAGAAGATGTCATATCCCCTATGTTATTCCTCGTGAGTCTATCAGTTACTAAATAATTTATATATATATATATATATATTTTTTTATGCTAGTACCAATGATATTGTTGCTACATAGCAAACCAGGAAGAAACTGGCAAGGGAGCGCAGAGATTATGGCACAAAAAAGCACAAAGCCCATGGTTAGTATACTAAAGTCGAGCTACGAATAATGATGATAGTTTTCAATTTCCGGACAAGACAAGGACATAATAATGCTATACATTAACTGTGATTGTATTGTCGGTGGCACATACCAAAAAAGTCGTCGCAGTATTCGTAAGGTTTCTATGAAACCAAACCGTATTTATACAGCATTTTTAAAGCATAACCATTATTCGATTGTACTGACCTACTTCAATCACCTTAGACCTCCTTACACCAGATTATTAAAATCACTAAAAAGTTACTAATCGATTAAATTTGAATTCCCTACCAAACGTGTTCATCCCCGTTATGTATCGAACGAGTCATCGGCAAAATTTAAACGAACCATTGAGTACTTAAACGTATAAATGAATTAAAATATGAAAATGTACGTTTTATTCCCTATTCCCTAGACAGTCTGCGTCTTAGTTATTAATTTGTTTAAATTGTACAAATGGCGATGCAGCATTTCAATTTAGTTTGTGTCTGGTCTAGTGTACTTATAACTCAGATGTTTGGTCTAGCCAGACCAATTTTCTATTCATTACACCGAGACATACGGTGGTCGTGTATCATAGAGAATGTTACAGCGTTTTAATTAAAGATTCAGAAATTGAAAAGGTTTGAGCTTTTTTTTTAGTTGGTAAAAAAAATCCATTTCGGCACCAAATGTCAGCACTGTAAACGAATTAAAACACCAAACTGTTGAAATTAACTGAACTAAAAAATTTTTTTTATTAATTACAAAAAAAAACATGACAATTTTGATCTATATAATTTTCACTTGACAACATAACTAATCGAACTTTGTCATATTTCTTTTTCTGTGTAACAACACAATTGTGACACAATTATGGTTCTGAGCAGGTAGATTCCAATTAGACATACCGCCCACCAAAAGACTTGTCTTTTCAATATTTTTTAAAAAAACAACATTAAAGAAATTATACAATATTAAATTAAACTCTATATACTTACTATAATCTCAACTAAACCGCCCACCGTTATGAATAGGCGTTAAGAATAAAACAAACACAATAAGAAAATAAACTGACTCAATACTCAATAATTTTGTGTTATGTTCGAATAGATATTTTAGTTAATGGACGTTTGATTAGTCCATTTCTCGATTCACGATTTGAAACCTCTTCCAGGTGAAATGAACTGTTTAGAAACCCAGTATAATCAACTCCAGAAGCCTTGAAAGGGGTTTTGAAAGTTTAAATCTGATTTATGGTAACTGACCCTTAAACATTTAATACAGTCTCGATAGTATTTTTTCACTCGTTCTCTAGCTCGTATTATCCAATATTTGTGTCGTGGCTTACAGTGCGAAAATACTCTCAGATTCTTTGTTAAAGTCGAAAATTGAGATCAAATAAACTCTTCTTCGTTTATACGACAGCAGTTAACGTCTTGATAGGTTTTTGTTCTTCATTAGATTCCTCTAATGAAGAACAAAAACCTATCAAGACGTTAACTCATCATTGATGTGATGAACATCACTGTGACGCAACATCTCTGGACTGCGCCACCACAGCGTAAGACTAGCCATGTCTGCGCTATTTATTCCTCTCGATCCAAAGAGTTTAATTTTGATAGTGACCCCCTCTAGAAATGAAATAATATAATGGAATTTGTGATTTTAATCCTATTTGTTATCTGACCTTTTGGGATTAATTATCTCGAAACTTTTGTAGTATGAATCTGCCTATGTGATATTTCTGACTATAATCTATCTCTGCGCCAAACATCCAGATCCGTTTAGTCGTTTTGACGTGATTAAGAAACAAACATCCATTCAAACTTTCGCATTTATAATGGTAGTAATAGATCAACATCAGCAACCTATTGTTATACCTGCTTCTATAGAGTCTACTAATACGCGGCCGCCAACGGTAATTCAGATTTGATGGCATCAGAGTTACCCAAAAAGGAGAAAGAAGTTAGTGCGTATGTTTACTCGATGTGAACGCAGCATAGTTCGTCTATAAGCCATAATGCTTTATTTGTCTAGGAAACAGAGGTCGCCGTCTTGACGTCATATTGATTGGAAACGAAATGTGTGGGTGCGATGTTTGCAGATATCACTTTATGAAACAAATTATTGCTGTGGCCTTAGATTCGGCACACACAGCGCAGCAATATGTTCGAGCGCTTTTGATTTCATAATACCTTCTGCCCGTGACTTTATCCACACGGAAGCCAAATATACCTACCATAAAACAGGTATACCACAAAATCTGCTGGAAATGCATTGGCCCATTTTTAATAATTCATGATTTCAGGGTTGGTCATGTGGTTTGTAATGACCCGGATGAGTACAATGACCCTTTTCAGGTTTCTGGTAAATTAACAATCACTCTGTATAACATTGCGCTATGACCCACGGACGCAGAGCAGTAGGTAACCATGAGAAGGGGGCTTTGCTCTGCAGTGGCACAACGAATTAGGCTGGTATTATTATGAAATGACAACTACTCGCGCATATTGCAGTTCTGTTTGCACTGACCCTTATAAATGGTTATCTTAACATACATATCTGAAACTATGGATATAACTTCCACATAATGTCAGAAATAGATACAGGTTACTGATTATACATGTTTACAATGTGTTTTTATAATGATTATTATGTACGTATTTTTGGAATGGCGATACAATAAAAATACATCATCATCAAAAAGTACATCCGAACATTGAACCTTCTACTTTTTGAAGTCTGTTAAAATCAAAACTGTTATGTAGAACTGTTATTTCATAAATTATTCACTATTTTTAAATAAAATAAAATAAATTTTCTTTTCTTTCTCTTCTTTACTTGTGTTTCATAAATTAACCCCCCTCCATCCTTCCTCTATCCTTCGATTGTGTCATTTTTACTGTACCGTCTCGTGGTCGTAAGTGCGACTGCATAATACAAAAAAAAATACCGCAATAGTGAGAAGAACATATGACGTCTTCGTTAATTGAGTTAATATATTAATAAAATGTACACTGCTTTTGGTGATTACCACAACTGATATAAAAATACTGGATGCAATTAATTAAAAGTCACGCAATTGTAATAAAATCGTCGGTGCACCGAACTGTGAATTTTATTAAAGCATCGTAATGAAAATCGGTATTGTAACTGTTCACGACAAAAAATATGAATAGACTATATTGAAATTAAACACTGTCTAGTGCAGTGTTATAAATATCGTAAAATTTTCCAAAGAATAGTTTTAAGCGCTTTTAATGTATTTTTGGCTCAGCCAAATAGTAATCTCTGGGCTCAGAACGATACATTGCTTGATTACAAATATTTACCGGGGGTCCTGAAACCGTGGATAATATTAACATCGCAATTCAGAAAAAAACAAACATATACAACGCCATTCTTTCGAGGTTGATGTAATCAACAGCACAACATATGTAATTTTTTTACAATTAATTTTATTTAAGTCACAAGCTAAAGATATTATTTTTAAAGCTTTTGGAACAAACTTAAAAATCATTGTTTTAACCAAATCGACTTACCCTATCGCAGTTCACCGCTGGACAGATACTTCTACTTAATTGCCCCAAAGCACCTAGATCATATCATCTTTTGGAACCAGTCTGTTCCAATCGAATGCTTTTGTCCAACTTTACTGGCACACATCACAAAAAAAACCAAAGTGATATTTTTCCGCAACAATTTCATTTCAATCAACCATTACCTCTCTCAAAAATCTCTTCAGCTGAACCTCGGAATCTGTTGCCATGGTCTTTCGTCATAACTATTTCACTTATGAAGCCTCCAAGGCTCCAACATAAAATAAATCCCGGCTTTTGTTTTATTTTTACTCCAAAAGGAATGCGTTACGATTCGCGCATCCTTTGAAGTATTGTTCAAATCTCTACTTAGGGACGAAGCATTAAGGTTCTTTTTATTTTAAGAGTTAGGATGGCTGCCTCAACAATACAGTACTGAGCACGTAAACAATATTGTCAGGTTCAGCACGTAAATAGGCCCAAAAACTAATCTACCCCCCAGTTTGTTAATTTGCAAGCTTGAAGATATTATACAAAGTAGGTATATTTGTTTTCTTTTTCTCGGTCTCTCTCAATATATTTCTTCCTTTCTCTCGCGCGGACACACACGATACAAGCTTAACAATTGTAAAACACTTATTTCTTATTTTATTTTTTATTTAGAATTTAAAGGATTTTTTTTACTTATGTTTTCATTATTATTATTATTATAAAAAGTTTTTGTGAAACTCACACGTCATAGATTTTGGCTTCTATTCTATACTGGTACTGACGCATAAATACAACTGTTAAAAGGATAAAGAAAACATTCTAAAATATTATTGTTAATTTGACATCAGAATTCTATACAGAATCAACAGACTTTTGTTTCATGACACTTTGTGATAGTTTCTATTATACTTCGTATCTCTCCCGAAGATGATTACAGTTTACATGCAGCAGTACGCGTGCTGATGCTGTCCTTATCACACCTTTTAAAGCTATTTATATGCTTAGATAATTTATTTTTAAATAAATTAAAAAGGTTTTTTGTTCAAAAGTAGTGTATTGACTAATTTCCCCCACTTAAATGCATCCCGCCATCGCCATTGCAGGGCCGATCCTTGACTCATTACGTGATTTGGTGTTGTCCGACTCACACAAGTTTTGCTTCGTCCGTAAAAACTTAATTTCGTTATACCTACTATGGGGAAAAGAAAGCGATCTAATAAGGACGATAGCGACAGCGTCGAAAAACTACTAAAAAAAGTGAAAAAGTTAGTCAAAAATCGAAGAAGAATTCCCTCATCGTCTTCGGAAGATGAACCAGTATTATCTCCTCCGAGTTCATTGCCGCACGATTTAACCAGTGATCTAGAACCACAAGGTAAGCGAAAATACAAATACCTACACATAAATGTTGTGTGTGTACCGCCTTGAGATTGCTTAAAAAATGAATGACTGCGTTGGTAATTAGGTACATTTATCGTGATACCTAATGCCTAGTTACCTGTTATAAGTGTCATAAAAAATTATATTCAATGCTATTGTGATATCCCGACGTTTATCGTGTGTGGATACTATGACCACCATTCGTGTTAAAGTTACCCTCAAAAACCAATTTTAATATCCCGACGTATATCGTGTGTGGATGCCAAATGCCTTGTTATAAACGCCATAAAATGATTGTTCATTGTGATATCCCGACGTTTATCGTGTGTGGATACTATGGCCGTCATACATGTAACTACAACACCAATTTAATTATCCCGACGCAAAGCGTGTGTGGAAAAAGTGCCTATATATGCCTATTATGCCTATATGTGCTCCTTTACGACGGGTAATCATGATTATATTTCACCCCCTTTTCAGTTGAGATCCTAAATAATGAGGCACCGTTAGAAGACGAAGGAACGGCTGATGAAAATCCTGATGAACTAGACCCTGATATTTTGCAATTATTAGGTTCAGATCCTACTCTAAATAAGTCATTTGGAGACAATTTGCACAAAGATTTGGCAACACGGTGGAAACACATATTAATTAACGGTCTGACTAAAGAGGATAAAGTGGATCTATTAAAACAGTATCTACCGGCTGAAAATTGTATATAGATGAAAGCACCTATTTTAAACCCCGAGTTAAAATCAGCCTTGTCTGATCCCAACATCAAAAAAGATTCATATAGTGAGCAGAAGCAAAATCAAATGGCCAGCTGTATCTCAGCAATCGGCAAAGCACTCAATTTAGCCTTGTCACAAACTGAAAATATTCCACAAGAAATTATAAAAACGCTCAGCGATGCAGGCCGGCTGATGTGCGATACGCACTACAGAGAATCTTTGTCTCGGAGGTTTGCTTAAGTAAACAAAAAAGAGAAATAATAAAAAACACTAAAATAGACAATTATTTATTTGGAACTAACTTGTCTGACTATCTAAAATCTACGAAGGCTATAACAATGTCTGCCTCAGAACTGAGATTCACCGCAAGTAGTGGGAGATTCAATCAACAACGTAATCAGCCGAGTACATCTACATATCGTCACACCGGTGCTTTAAACGCACGGGGGGCGCCGCGGGCAGCAGCCGCCGAGTCGCAAGCGTACCCCAGCCAGGCTCGGCGCCCGCCACCTCCGCCGCCACGGGACCATCGCCGCCACGGGACCATCGCCGCGCGCAGACGGCCACACGTGCACGGACGGCCAACTACCCAGCCCGACGACGCTAATCACTTCGTCACAGGTAGATAACAATAATGTACCTGTAGCTGGCAGGTTACAGCATTACCTTTATGAATGGCATCTTATTACAAAGGATAAAACTATCCTCTCTTGGATTAAAGGATATCAAATACCATTTATTTCTAAGCCACACCAGACAGGCACACCTAAAAGATCATACACGTTCACAGAAACTAACATAATTGATAATTGTATTTCTGAGCTGTTAGAATCAGGTTTTGTTTCTCAATGTACCCCATGTGAAAAACAATTCGTGTCACCTATTTTTACAGTACCTAAGCCTAATGGAAAACATCGTTTTATCCTTAATTTAAAAGAATTAAATAAATTCATTCATGTTGACCACTTTAAAATGGAAGACTATCGTACGGCTATAAAATGAATCGATCAAAATTGTTATATGGCAAGCATAGACTTAAAAGACGCGTATTTTTTGGTTTCAATTGCCAAAAGCGATAGGATTTACCTTCGCTTTACTTGGAACTCAAACAAATTTATTAATCAACTATTTGAATTTAACGTCTTGCCGTTTGGACTCTGTACCGCACCATACGTATTCACTAAATTACTAAAACCTGCATTACATTATTTACGTTCATTGGGTTATTTATCAGTAAATTATATAGATGACTTCTTATGCATCGGTAATTCATATAAAAGCTGTCTTAATAACGTCGAAGCGACAAAGGAACTACTATTAAGATTAGGATTTTTAATTAATCCTGACAAAAGTAAAATTTACCCAAGTAAAAAATGCTTGTTCCTTGGTTTCATATTTAATTCAGGGAACATGTCCCTAACATTGCCTATTGAGAAGAAAAACCGCATTAAATTGATGTCCGGCAAGTTACTACATACAAACAAATGCACTATCAGAGAACTAGCTAGATTTATAGGCCTGCTAACGTCGGCATGTCCCGCAGTCAAATACGGCTGGTTATACACAAAGCTTTTAGAAAGAGAAAAAATTCTAGCACTTAACCATTCTGACAATTACAATAAACACATGATATTGCGAGACTACATAAAAAATGATTTAATATGGTGGAAAGAACACATTGACCACTCATTTTATTCCTTTCAAACAAATGATTATACACTTGAAATATTCAGCGACGCCTCAACCACTGGTTGGGGCGCAGTTTGCAATAACCAAACCTCTCATGGACATTGGAACTATTCCCAATTATCGTTACACATTAATACTCTTGAATTACTTGCAGCATTTTACGGTTTAAAAATCTTTGCATCACATCTTAAATGTTGCAATATCTTACTGAGGATAGACAATAAATACCACAGCAATTGCCTATATCAACAAAATGGGAGGTATACAATTCACACATCTGAATAACATTGCTCGCGTTATATGGCAATGGTGTGAGAAGCGCAGTGTACATGTTTTTGCATCTTATATCCAATCCAAAGATAATTTAATAGCAGACTTTGAATCTCGACAGGAATATAATATAGACACGGAATGGGAGCTAGCAGATTATGCATTTAATAGAATAACATTTTCATTTGGTATTCCACAATTTGATTTATTTGCGAGTAATCAGAACCACAAATGTTACAGATATGCTTCCCGGAAATTAGATCCAAATTCCGAAATTATCGATGCATTCACATTCAATTGGAAAAATATACAATTTTATGCTTTTCCTCCTTTTAGTCTTATCTCAAAAGTCCTACATAAGATTAAAAATGACAAAGCAGAAGGTATTGTTGTGGTGCCATATTGGCCAACCCAACCGTGGTACCCAGTCTGGCTAAATTTGCTGATTTCGAAAGTACTATACTTTAATCCTGATAAAAGCTTATTATTCTCCCCTTTCAGGGACGAGCATCCTCTCCACGCGGATCTCACCCTGATGGCAGGGATATTATCCGGCAGTCACTACTAAGGCGCGGAGTACCTAACGCATCTCTCGATATAATGATGGCCTCTTTCTCCCTAAACACGTTGAACCAATATAGCTCCTCACTAAAATCATGGTGGCTATATTGTAATGGTAAAGGAGTAGACTAATGTGATTCCAACACTACTCAATTAATAGAGTTCCTGACCGAGAAGTTTAATTCAGGTGCTAGTTACAGCACACTTAATAGTTATCGTTCTGCATTATCAATATTGTTAGGTCAAGATGTAACTTGTAACGATTATATCAAAAGGTTCTTTAAAGGGGTTTATCGTATAAAGCCTCCCGCACCAAAATACCACACCACCTGGAATCCCAATCTTGTGTTAAATTATTTAACAAATTATTTCCCTAATGATTCAATTACACTAAAAGATTTGTCATTAAAAACCGTAACTCTCTTAGCACTAGCATCTGCTCAAAGAATGCAAACCTTAAGCCTAATAAAAATTAAAAATATTACGTATGACTCAGATAAAATAATAATTAAAATCATAGATTTAATAAAAACCTCAAGGCCAGGTGCTTACCAACCACTGATTCTGTTACCGTACGTTAAAGAAAACCCTAAGGTTTGTCCAGCTTTAACCCTCAAACAATATATAGAAAAAACTGCTTGTTTACGTTGTCAAGAAGATTCTTTATTTTTAAGTTATCAAAAACCACATAAAAAAGTTGGTTCTCAAACTTTATCTCATTGGGTAAAACAAGTTCTAGAAAATAGTGGTATAGATGTAAAATTGTATGGTGCACATAGTACACGGCACGCATCTACATCTGCTGCTCACAGAGCAGGTGTCAATCTGGAAGTCATCAGACAGGCCGCATGCTGGACTGAATCTTCGCATGTATTCCAAAAATATTATTGTAAGAATGTATCTAGCCCCAACGAAACTGAATTTATAGATTCACTCTTTAAATGATTACGTATTATTATTGTTTGTTAGAAGATTATCACAGGCAGATAAGCCTACATTATGTTTCACTTAAAGATAATAAATAGCATTACTCGATCGCTTTATTATTATTGATATTTTTTCGATGCTCTAAACATCTGCATGTAAACTGTAATCATCTTCGGGAGAGATACGAAGTATAATTAAGAATCAAACGAACTTTACCTGGTGAAGTTTGATATCTAATTATACAAGTGTCTTGACCGAAGATGATTACACTCCCTCCCCCACTGATAATCCCAAGACCTATCGAAAAAATGTAGCTCTAAAAATGAGTCAAGGATCGGCCCTGCAATGGCGATGGCGGGATGCATTTAAGTGGGGGAAATTAGTCAATACACTACTTTTGAACAAAAACCTTTTTAATTTATTTAAAAATAAATTATCTAAGCATATAAATAGCTTTAAAAGGTGTGATAAGGACAGCATCAGCACGCGTACTGCTGCATGTAAACTGTAATCATCTTCGGTCAAGACACTCGTATAATTAGATATCAAACTTCACCAGGTAAGTTCGTTTGATTCTTAATTATATTTTGAACACTTAATTCTGTTTATAAAATACATATCCCGGATATTAACTACCAGTAGTAAACTATGGACACCGCTATACCTATCCCAAACGGTGCGCCTGGTAATAGCTGAAAAAAAGGCACATTTTTCACCTTAATTTTTACGATTCATTGCAATTGAATTATGGGGCTTTCTTAGGCTTTTGTATCTCAATTTGGAGACGGTCTATTATGTAACTTACATGATTATATTTCTATGGATTATTTTGTCTATTTTTTTATCCAAGTTAAAGACGAAAGGGCGCAAGAATAGTGTCTGAAGTTAGTACTATAAATGGTATTATAGTATTAGACATTAGAGTATTCACATTCAAAATGAAATAAAACACATTAAAATAATATCAATGTCTATGATATTGGCTTTATTTAATAGATATTTGTCATTAGTGTTACAATATGAATTCGGTCATGTAAGTGTCTTGGCTAGCTTGAATTATAGGTTCAACTAGTCTTATTAAGTAATAGTTGTCCGGTAAGTATAATTTAAACCATACTTAATATCACGCCTGTATTCCCCAAAAAGTTAGTGCAGTCCATTTATTTCCCGTTAGTACACCAACATTTCGCAAGTTATGCGTAAGTCTAAACACTAATTAAATATAAATTTAATTAAACCAGTTTTTGACAATTAGTCTACATGCCTATTGTGATCGTTGGGATCAACACTGAATAATCCATAGACATGACTGGTTAACATATTTAGTGGTACATGTACACACACGTTGGTACACACGGTGGCATGACAATTTCCATGTTACGACTCCCATTCTATTTGCAACCAAACATTTAATTTGCAAAATGAGCTTTCATTCCGTACGAAATGACTGTAGCAGTTGTTTAGTAGAGGTAACAAATTGTGAGGGAACATGTTTAATAATGAGCCCATGTTTCGATATATTTAGGAAAATTGCAAATGTATTTTGTGACTAGTGAGCTAAAGAGGCGGTCACTATAACGGTGGTGAGACCGCAGAATAGGGAAATTAGACATCTAAATATTTGTCTTCACCAAAAACAAACAAAGATTCATTATATCTTGGTGTTGTTGACACCATAAACTATAATTCCAAAACAGAATTACTTTAAAAAACCTTTTATTTTACCTCAGATTTTAGCCTTGAAAATCTTATTAATTTTCTAATAACAGTAAAATGAGATTTGTGCATAAAACAAACTTGACATACCTAGCGTATATGGCATGGATAGGTGCAGGTACTAAGTTTTCAATTCAAAATTGAATCATATTTTAGTAATAAGCTCAAATTTTCTCTTGATGGAGCCATAACTTGTTGCCGCCCTTGTATCTATCGGAGTCTAAAACGAGGTATTGTTCTCTCTGTCTATTTCCACGAGCTTAAGTATGAGAAAAAGAGACAACTGTGTGTAGCCGTTTTGTGCGAGACCGACTAGACCGAGTAGTCAAAAGACATTGCCTCTTACTTCCCAGTCGCACGCTAAGAAGAAATACTTCTTTCTGTCAAATTGCCTTTCCAGAGAATACGTACTCTATTAACCAGTGACCTAACTTTGAAAACTAGCGTTCCGGAATTGAAAATATTTTCTACTTCATTTGCTGACGGTACAAAGGGTACTGACGAGCAAAAAACAACCACTTCTTGTGTACACTGTCATGTTATTTCATTATCCAATAAAATTCTTGCTTGGGTCTAGACGGGGCTTACGCGGGACCTATGTTTAAGTGATTGGCACTTCTCGGAACCTTTCAGGTTTTTTATTACCTACAAAACATTGGAAGGGACAGCTTTCATATTCATGGATTTGCAACGTTGGACATTGAGCATTGTTGAGTTTTGAGTGAGTTTGGCGTTAGTAAAAAATACCATTGTAATTGTTCTGTACCTACTAGCAGTGAGGTATTGCAGCGACTCCAAGACGTGAGAACATTACTTGAAACCGGGATTATCGTCAATTTACTGTGATGAAAGAATTATTTGTTATATTTAATAAATTATCCTGTCGTACACGGTCTGTCGTAACTTTCTTATTTTAAAATAGCATTTAGCTCATAGGCATGGACAATTTAAATAACGTTGCATCTGAAGCAGTGAGCCAGAGTCTCTATAGTACTGTTGTCACTATGACGTAACGTGGTACCGAAATCACCTCTTAAATCTGTGGGGTCTTTTGCAGGGCACAAATATTATTAATTGAAACGAATTATCAGATTTAAACTTTTATTGAAAATAAAGTTTTGACTCTATTGCTCCCTGCAGAGCGAATGACCAAACAATTGTCATCATATAAAATATTTGATTTTAATTCTAAATACGAATGATTTGTCAGAGAGTTTAGAATAGAAGGCTTCCAGCCTGCTTGCTTTAGCAAGCAACCTTCACAGTACCCACCTACTAGTTAATGTACCTAGTTCATTTTAGAAAGGTTAAAACTGAGGGCTTTGATTGTTTGTTTGATTTATGTGTGTTAACATTGAAAAGTTGTTAAAAAAACAGTCCCATTTAAAAAAAAATGGATGTTGGATTTCACAACGCGCTTAAAACATTTTAAATGTTGCCAGCAGTAATAATTCATATTATCATGATTCAAATAGTGACATAATCGAATTGAGAAAAATTAAATTTTAATCGATTTTAATATTCGTTCAGCTATCAATATATCGAATGGAAGATAGTAAATGCAATTTATAGCGCATTTAATACTTTAATGGATGTACGTATTTATGTTTTTTTTGTACCATGAATCGTGTGATGGGATGGTATTTGCTATTTCCATTGTTTAAGTGGCAACAGAAAATAAAAATCCGCGGCTTTCGAGAGCGTATAAATGAATCAATCCTGGACGAGGGATTATTACTTGCTATCGAGATTATCGGTCTACGTATGATTGAAAGACTTTTTCGTATATTGGGACAATATTATTCTGTTTTACTTTATTTCTAATCATCGAGCCTGTTAACCGTAGTCACGGACGATGAAGTCTTTATTATTTTAAAATAGCGTTTATCTCATGGACATGGAGTAAATGAATGAGGTTGTATCTGACTCAGCCAGCCAGACTCTACAGTACTCATCTAAGTACTAGTTTTTCCGCGTCAAAGTTGATATGTTGTCCCACGAGATCCGTAATTTTTTCCAAGATAAAAGTAGCCTAAGTGCTTTTCGGACTACATCTATCTGTGTGCTAAATTTCGTCCAGATCCGTTGTGCCATTCTAGCGTGATTGAGAAACAAACATCTATCCATCCAAACTTTCGCATTTTCCATAGTAGTAAGATGAGCTAAATATTTACGAAAAAATATCTACAGCTTCCGCTTTTCCATGAACAAGGCAATTGTACCATTTAACGGCGCGATTATTTCCTTAATTGTAACATGACCTTCACAAATATAATTACAAGGGCGGCGCTAACTCGTAATTGGATTTACGAAACTTCGATGCTCCGAATTTGTCGCAGGGACGGGAACGGGTGACGCAGACCATTCATCGTGGGAAAGAAATTTTAGAATTGTTTCTTCACTAAGACCCCGGGTCTGCATTAAGTGCAAGATAGAGGCTTCTTTGCTTATTAGGGATCCGTAACCAAAGAGTACCAAACGGGAGCCTATTTCTAAGACTCGGCTATCTGTAAGTATTAGGTACTGTTCGTCTGTCACGAATTTTCTATTTTAGTTTGTTGAACTACTTTTCTCAACATAATATTGCACTAAGGACTGATTATTATTATGTTTTTATGACCGTTATTGTTTCGTTTACTTTGACATAATTAAGATGAAACAAAAATATACACAATGTTTAGTTCCACAAAATGCACACAAATAATTCTTGAACAAGCCCACACTACATCCAAGTGCTATTGATCACTAGCTTTCCGCATTTTCACCCCAACTATCGAATCCAATTTAAAGTTTACACTAGAACCTTAACAAGAAGAATTCCGAACAAGCGAGCCGAGCCGTGCTAATAAAGTTATGTTAACTAGATCGCGCGCCGTACACTACGCGATTTGAATCCATATGTACAAAACCTGCAATGTATGCCGAACTTATAATGCAATTTTGTTTATTGTTTTAAGTTTTATTAGAAACTGAATCTTTTGAAGTGGGATTGAAAATACAATACTGGTTCGTGTAATTTGTGAAACTCTTTTCGATTCCGAGATACTAGTAAGCCTTTTCTGTTAGTTACATTGAAGCCTTCTACTAAACAAAACTTGCATCAACATGTTTTTGCGTCGCTGGTAACATGTTGCTGTCCTAACTATACAGTCCACTAAATTAAGTATCCTCACAATTTATAGTTCCTAGTCTTCGTTACGTTTTATTTGCAAACCAGACTTTCAAAGGTAAACATTCAGGTAAAACGTTACCGATAACATTAATCTGAAAAACTAACCTATTGACCCGATTAATGATGAAAATGAAAAATATCCGAACATAAACTGTATTCTGAAACAATCTGACCCGAATCCGTCATAACATTCTGTTGTTATTAAACAGCTAATTCTGACATTTACCGTATGTTTAGTTGTTGTTTGTAATAAGTCAATGCCGCCGGGATACGTCCTAAGTGATGTCGTAATTTCATTTTTAAACCGACTTTTAAAAAGGCGTAGTTTCTCAATTCGGTGGCTTGTTTATGTTCGTTACCTCAGAACTCGATTATTTATTAACCGATTTAAAACATTCTTTCTTTATTTGAAATAATATACTTTCTGATTGGTCCCAGTGGTTTCTTGTTTAGTCTTACCACCTACTAGTGCTAGCATCTAAATGTTGTGTAAATTGGGTAACTAATACCTACATCCTGGCGAGGTCTGAAAGAAGCGCCTAAGCGTGATTAAAAGAGCCTCCAGTTATTCCGCAGCAGGTGGTGGAGTCGTGGGTGAAGAGAAATACTCGTCGCTCGAGCTCGACCCAACTGCCGAGGCTTTTCTTGCGCTAGCTCAACCGTGTGTCAACCATTAAATTTTTCCTTGTGGGTCATATGATGGCCTTGACAGCCGTCATTCTGGGTATTTATTTAATTTACTTTGTTTTTTAATTATTAAAATGTGTTGTTATTTATTTATTTTTTATACATATTACATTTTAAAATATTCATATAAAAACATTTTAATACTTATTTTTTAATATAATAATAATCTCTGGTTGGATTAGAAAAAATATGTTTCTATATGAGAGTCAGATTTATGAGCAATAGGTAGTATATAACTATATAATAATAGGCTATATAACATCGCGCTACGACTCACGGGCGTGAAGCAGTAATTTTTCGGCTGTTGTTTCTTTTTCTTGTGTAAATACCTGCTACTATCAAGAGACATATTACATATTTTGAAGAGACAACCAAGAAATAATTTATTCTTTGATTACGAAGAGACGAAAGCGAAGATAATTGAAACGTTTCCATAGAACTTCTGTAAATGTTTGAATGAAATAATTTGAAATTCGATTACTCTAGAGTGATATTTCTTAGATTTTGCAAAAGATATCAGAGAAATAACTTGTTCGTTGGTGTTACGAAGAGATAAAAGCGGAGATAATTGAAATGTTTCTAGAGAATTATCAGGTTCTGTAAACGTTGGTGAAGTAATTTGTGTTTCGTATTACAATGTGCATGGGAAAACCGCAACCTACCGACTGCGATTCTTTAGCATATTAATAACAATGAATAATATTACCGCTGTATAATATAATATTATAAATGCGAAAATTTGGATAGGCGTTTGTTACTCAATCATGCCAGAACGCCTGTAGAGGATAGAGATAAGTCTGGGATAATATACTATACCTAATTATCTACTTTGATGCGGACGAAGTCGCGGGCACATGCTAGTAACGTATAATTTACAATTAAATAGCTAACTACGTACATATTATACACAATAACCTAATGACACAATTTCCATTTTCACCAAAAAGATTCTTCTTTGCTTTGTTTCTCTTCTTCTCTCTTCGAAATGTCTACATTAATTTTCCTACAATACTTATCTTCAATATCAACACACAATTTTCACTTCCGAAACCTACTTCGCTGGCCTACATCGAACCCGACTTGAACCGTATAAACATCTCAAGAGGTGGGTAAGCAGGGTTTCACATCGTCAGCGAAACGTGAGCTTCGGGCGAAACGTGCCGTCCGCCCGGACATCGCGCACTTGTTGGCAATGCACTTTCGATGCAGCTTTGTAGACGGAAAAATTGAATCCTTCCGTACTTTTATCTAGTTTGGATAGGTGTCAATTATGAATTTCTAGAGAGAAATGGAGTACCACCTACCTTCAAGGAAGTTTGTGTGTATTATCTGCTGTAAAATGTGATTTTTATCTTAAAAGGGATTGCCAGCACGTGGCGATTTATAGCTTCTGTCTTCACCTTCGCCTTCGTTTAAATGGTAACCCTATGTCAATGTATGTTGGCATAATTAATGATTCGGTAAATAAAAATGTTTTTTTTTTAATATAATTATTATTATTGGACACGTCAAAATATTTATATTTTTTTTTAATCACAGCTCTGATATAAGAGATCTAGATAGTTCAGGGAAGCACAAATCTTGAAAGCCAGAATCAACAGTGTCGACCACCAGAATAGCGCCGAAGCAATGAAGCTCGACGATTCCTAAAGAAACAAATCAACTGTCTTGGATCCCACAAAGAAGTCTATTAAAAAAGAACAGTGAAAAAAGAATAAAAGCATAATTTCCACTTACAATTAGCTTTATCCATTGACTTATTACTTTTACAAAAAAATTAACGTATAAAACAAACTGTGAACGTAAATTCACACTAAATCGATTCTCAATGTCCTCAAAAATAATGCAAATGGTTTTGGCTCGTTTAGATCGTAATACCAACCGCGTGTAGGCGTGATTGGCGATGCATAAATTGTACACTTGTCGTGCCAAAATGTTGATTTGTCGACGCTAAGCCGATACGACGTTAATGCCGAATTGGATTCAATACTGACGTAATTTTGAAATAGGTCAGCGTTCAACTCGTTGCGATTGTATAAAAGGGATAGTATGTACCTATTTATTAGGCAAAGTACAGCGATTTTTTTTCGTGTGTATTGGAAATAGAAATTGCTTGTATTTTTATCCTAGACTCTGTCTAATAAAACGATGGGCAATCGGCGTCAATTTTACAAGCTTGTGTTTAATAAAACATAGTAAAAGACCCGCCCGGTTTTATTTTTCGGTTATAATATCGAACTGTGACATTTTTCTGTTGTTTTTTTTTTTGCCCCTTAGAACTTTTCTAATATTGGTATGTAATCTGTGTTATGAAGATCTTGGAGTTACAGCAGGATTATGAGAGAATTACCATTCATGGAGTGTAATAATTTGTCAAAACATACAATTTATAATGATAATTTTATAATTAGAATCATAAAATGAATATAAATAACGTCCTAAAAATGCCACCGGTTAAAAACGCAAGTATGTTGTAGATTGAAAATTGTCAAGGTAAAAAAAAAGGAATGAAAACACAGGCTGACCTCACGTACGAACGTAAAAATAACGAAACATCAATTAAAATGAAACAATCAATCCTGGAAGTTTCACGTTACACTGAACTGGCTAATAAATATTTTATTTTTCAGACACGTTTCCAAACAAAACGGAAATGAAAAAAAAAATTGCGGACTCGCATATTTTTTTAAAGATTTGTCTGCATCTTGCACACAGTAACAGATAATCTCAAATCTGTCTGTGTTTTTCTTCGTGGTTACTGATTGTAACGTATATGTTTATTAGGAAAATACTCGTTATCCATTTCGACAAACGACACTTTGAAGTTTATATCGTAGCTAAAAAAACCGGCTATTATGTTAATTTTAATTCATTTTGGAATTCACCTGATTGTTTGGATGAAACTTAATAAACTTTTCGGCGATAATGCGTTAGCATACTGTAAAGAGACGTTACTGTACAGTAAACAAACCGTAGTTGCGTACTGGGTTAATGTGAAAGAATTTATATATTATTTTCTGTTGAAGCTCTTTCGTAAAAACAACTGAACCAAAAGAGAACTCAGAACATTGTAGTTGTTCGCGTGTCATGTATAGTACGGCCGACGTATGTTGACGGTATGAAGATAGCTGTTTGGCTGCGCAATGGATCTTATAGAAACGAAATTGTTTAGTGCGCAGCAATCGGCTAACTTCACAGTCGCCAAGATACGTCGGCCGCATTGTATTGAAGTTTAGTGGTAAAATACAGTGGTGGATATTTATTTTTATTTCAGGTAGGTATTTCTTTTTTAAGTTATTTCGTAATATTCTCATGTATCGCGGGTACGATACAACTTGCACACACAAACAACTAAACCCAGAGCAACTACCTGTTGATCTGTGTAGCAATCGAATCCAAGACAGCGTGGCAGTCAATCACTCAGCCACTGCGCCAACAGTGCAGTTTCTGTTAAAGAATATTATGCATCTTTCTTGCACATTTCAATGAAGGTTCCTATTTTTTATTACTTTTGCTTCCGTTAACAGTTTTTATTTACTTAAATGTCAATCAACCCTGCGATTGCTACTGTGCATGACGCGTTGTGAAAATGACGAAGCAACGATCAACACGTCTACGCAATTTACTAGATGTTCTAGAAAATTCTTCCAAGCTAGTCGGATGTTTAATAGAATCGCTTGAAACTCCGTTATGCTAAAGGAAAATTTAATTAATATTTTAATTACTTGGGCAAGTAACAGGAAAGTTGAATGAATTTTGCTCAATCTGCGTATTAGTGTTTCGGCTGTTGCTTTATGGCAACTGTTTTGCATATTCAGTTGGAAATATTAGGATGTAATTAACATAAAGTTGTTCGCTCTGCTTATAAATCTGTGAGTACGTATTTTGGAAGATTGTAGAATATACATATAAAGGGCCCTCTATCTTCATCTATAATAATATTATAAGAAGGTAATATCCGTAAACTCTGGTCCGATTATAAAAAAAAAATTATAAAAAGCTACGCTGCTGCAAAGTATATGCATCTGTTTTTAATGATATAACTTCCACGCAGACGAAGTCGCTGGTAGATCTGCTATCATAATGATAACTATTTTAGGTGCCTTACTTTTATACCCCCTTTCTTTCTGGTCGTTTTAAGTAAATTGTAAACCGACCATTTTCCGTTTTCAGAACAAGTTGCATATTTTTGCTATGGATTTCTTTTCTATAGTTTTGTTTATTAATTATGTTCGATAATTTCACCCTTATTATTACTATTCATACACAAAAAAATATGGCTTCGAAAAAATCCTGCACATCGCTGTCGCCTGGCAATATGCCAACGAGAATGTATTGCCATTTTGGGTGACAATGCGTAGCCTCTGGCCAAAGTAGAAAGCAGCCCCCTGGGTCACAAGAAGTGTCAACCAGTCGTTTATTAGCACGCGATAAAAATATAAGTAAATCTACCCGTTTAAGCAAATAGTAGTACTTAATAAAATTCGTATTTATCAAAAGTAAAGTAAAAAGCAATAGTTATTTATCCCACAGCTGCACACCAAATTTTCTTATGTAGGTACATACGTCAAACGAAAATATTTTTATAAAGGTTCATCGATTTACCAGAAACCTGAAAAGGGGTCATTGTATACTAAAATGCTATACAACACAATCGTAAAGTAGTAGTTTCGGGACAAAAGTTGAATCCTACATTAAATGCCTACCTATCTTAAAAGGAAATAGAGACATGCCGTCCGGACTTTTCACATCGTCTCGTGCCAAGCCATTGGGTTCTAATGCAATCTGAACGTCGATGACGACTAGAGTATGTTTAATGATGTCGATAATATTAACTGCACGACAGGCCGAGCCCGAGGCAGTTGACACTTTCGTAGGAAAAAAAACGATTCCGTAGAACACTTTATACGTGTCCAACGTAAAAGATCAATCAAAACAACCCTAAACCTATATTCAGAGACTATGACAGAAAGCTAAAAACAAATTAAGCACCAGCAAAAATGAACAGGCTATCAAAATTTAACGACCTACAGAGATACTAGCGATCAATTTGCTGAACGACGGGAATCCCGTCAGTAAAACGGAATTAAATTTGAGGTTTTAATTAAATTTAAAGTCGAATAAAGGGGTCGGCTGTGGACCAAGGATTTGATAGGATCATCTGGTGTCGTTAATATTAATTTGGCTATCGACTACTAGAACTAAAGTTGGGTTAGAATTTCTTGATGTTCGGAATAAATGTATCGTTTATCTTTAAGTTTTGGGTTCACTTTCATCTTGACTTGGGGTCTGTCTGGGGTCGTGTAGGTTTAAAAGTTTTAGGGATTACGCTAGAAAAATACTATTATCATTTATATAAATTACATTTTACAAATTTGCAGAATTGTTAATAGCTTACTCGTATCTTGAAATACCTTCAGTATTCTAAAAATTGAGGGCAGTTCTCCTAACTTTAGGAACGTTCAAAAATGCTGTTTTACAAAGTTTTTGAAGATTTTTATATTCATTGTCGCTGAGGGCCTCTAGCTTCCTAAATTTTACAAAAATTGTATTTCTAAGGACATTTTCGAGCTAACAATTGGTTTTAACTCGACAATCTTCTGTCTAAAGTCTCAAATTCGATAACTTTTCAAAAACTTTACAATAAGTCATGGAGAATTTCATTGAAGAAAGCAAAAGCCATCCGAGACAGATGATCAGATTCTTTTGATAACAATACGTTGGCGTACAAAGGGGTCGAGATAGAAAATTATTTCTAAACAAGGTTCGACGTAGACTGGCTTCTAAAGGTTTAGGAATAGAAATCAAATTGGCATAGAGTGGCTGTGTTGTCAGAGATAATGCCTTATCGACAGAACAGAGTTTAAGTGCATTGTCTCCGCGAGGATTACCTACTGCTTGTATGGTGGATAACTGAATCCTATTTGTGAGTAAGAGTAAAAGGAAAATGTAAGAAATAGGCATCAGTAAAGATGACGTCAGAATTCGGGGATGTATTGAGTGCTGTAATCGTCTCGAGAGTGAGGACATGAATTTAAGGAACACATCACTCGCTATATTTTACTTAATATTTTTGTTGGTCATTTAACTGATAGATAGCGAAGACATCTACTATACTTGTCATTGCATGGAAGGAAACTCAAGCGCACACCAAATATCGATCTACTAAGATAAGTTGGAGTCTGCAGATTTACGAGAACGGCCCAGAAAGAGATAGCGTGATCACCTACCTGGACCCTATCACTACGCGTAGGGGTAGGGTGCGTGGGGTGCCTTAAAGAACTTAGAGCATAGGTTTATTCAGTAATGGGACACTTAGCTAGAGTAAATAAAAATTGCGAATTATATTGGGAACAGCCGCGGACGATAGACGTTAAAGCTTTCATGTTTTATAACTTAATACGAATAATTATCATAACTTGAACTTAAATACCAAATAGTGTTATAAAACCCTAATTTAGATTATTATATTCCACTCATTTCTACACCCGAAAATATCAATAAATGACTCAGTAATAAAAGTTGTACGCTTTCCCATCGAAACACACGCGATTGGCGGACGGATTGATTAAACTTTTTCAATCATAACTGTCGATTTCTGACGGCGGAACAGCGAACGCGTTGTACTGTCGATCAACGAATATTATCTACACTTTTTGGTTTGTTTTCCGTGCTTTTTGTTTCGTATTCAGCTGCTCGTAACGTTTTGGGTACTATTGCTTTCAAAATGTTGTAATTTATAAATTGATGAAAGTACATAAATATAAATTTAAAAAGTCACATTGGTACTTTCTTGCTTTTGAACCCACAGCCTCGTGCATGAAAATCGTGCGACCTAACCATTGGCATCTCAACATATATAATCAGTTAATTAAATCTATCCTTTGAACGTAAATTAATAATTATAATAGGTACATATTATATTAATATAAAAATAATGATTTTATTATACGTAATGACTGCCTCGTTGGTCTAGTGGTCGCAAGCGCGACTGCTGTGCATGAGGTCTAGGGTTCGGGTTCGATTCCCAGGTCGGGCAAAGTGTTATTGGGTTTTTCCATCAGGAATTTCTCAGTAGCAGCCTCGGAGTCTGGATTTGTGCCCGGTTGATGGCACTGGCTCGCCCCCTATTACATGGGACTAAAAACATAACTGGCGAAATGTGGGTGTACTAATGGGTACACTTCTGCCTAACCCTTCGTGGATTACAGGCGTGATGTTATGTTATGTTAGATTTTATTATATTTACATGCAAAAAAAGAAATTTTCATCACAATGCGCAATCAGATTAAAATTTTACTTTTTAATTTAATGTTCATCTTTAAAAAAAAGTGCATCCTAGAGAGGATGTATGCTGGCGAGAACAGAGGTGGTTTGTAGTTTTTCCAATTTACAACACAATGACCCCCAGACCTCACCCGTTAAATTACGAGCAAAATTCTTGCACATGTTGCAACAAGCAAGTATTACACACCTTGATACCACGCGATGTTCCACGAGCAGTTAGCAAACTTTGTATCATAGAAAGCCACACGGCCTTCTCACAGTAAACTCTAAATTAACTTAGTGTGCTGCGGAATATCCAAGGGAGCTCAGGTGCTTCTCTCTTAACATTTATTATGATAAACTTCCACTTTTACCACCTCCCATTAGCCTCTAACTGTGCTCGACGAAATTTTGGAATTACCCCATTTTTTATACGACTTTGTAGTGCAGTAAAATAATTATTTTTGGTGAAAATAATTACAATAAACCATTAGGTTTAAACTTTAAACATAAAACTGGGCATATCATTTGCTTATAATGGCGGTTTTGTCACAATTGCTACCCTAATTGTTTTGTTTACGTTTGATAGTTCTGTAACCACACAGACGTGACCATGGTACTAGATTAGGGTGCAAACTACATAAATAGAAACGCTGACTGGTATATTACATACTTATATTTAGATAAATTAAACTATATACCTAATAATATAAACCGGACCGGCTGTCAAATACACACAGTTAGTATATTATGCCACGGAAGCCAAACAATTTTCCGGGATAAAAAGTATCCTTTATGCTATTCCAGATTATAATGTATATGTCTGTGTCAAATTTCATTCAGATCATTGCAGCCGTAGTGGCGTGATTGAGTAGCAAACATCCATTCGTCCCTACTTTCGCATTTATAAAAATAGTAAGATTTGAAGTAATAAACTATTTAAGTGAGGTTGAGCATGAGCATAAATATCGCATTCCAGCAATATCTTTACTCTTAAACAGGTCCAAGAAAATGAAAGCAAAGTAAAGATTTATCATTACTGCATCTTTAACGAATTTCGGCGTAATTAACAAAAGTTATTTCGAAGTCACAGCATGGGATCACCCCAAGGGAAATGTAGCTATGTAGCTGATTAAGTGAGTGATTGATCTACCGAGGTCCAGCCCAGCGAGACGAGAAAACTGTGTGGCAACTGGCCAAGTGCTGTTGGATCAGAAAAGGAAATTTTGCAAGTGTTAGAAATATTTTCAGTCGGAGCAGGTATTAGCAATTTACTAGTAGCAACAATGATATGGAATAAAATTTAAAATTACTTTGGACCAATTTTTTATTCATCTAAAATTTTTATCCACGTTGAAAAGTTAACGGTAATGACAATTTTGGAAGAACTTTATTACAATTTCTAATGGCTACCTACGTGTCAATATCGAATAACACGGGGATTAATTTTGTTTGCGGAACTATTATTTTTCTTAAATGTAAGTACCTAAGTTACTTTTAAACATCGCCATCGGCTATCTGCCTGTGAAAGTCCTGTTAAAATCGATCTATCCGTTTCAGAGATAAGACGGAACAAACAGAAAGACAAAAGTAAAAAAATATAGTTTATACTGTAAGTAACGTGTAAACATTCTTACGAATTTAGTTAGCTATAATTTTGACATTGAAAACAGACTACTGAGAGTACAATTTACTTCATTTGTATTGATGGTATTATTATGGTACAGTGTAATTTCCAAGGAAAAAAAACTAAACCATGTCATCTCCTATTAGATCTTCTGTAGATATGTAGCTTTAACTAATCTTGCTGGGCAAGTCGTAAGAGTCAATGGAGAGGAACGATGCTTGTGGAGACAATGAATGGGTTTAGACTGTTCGGAGGCTAGCAGCTTGCCGCTGATTGACTGTAACGACCTTCAAGCTCAATATGTTAGGACTACGGCTTCAAGCTGGTTACTATGCGTTTTGTACTATTGTCGTCTCTCGCTTCAATGACATGAATATGAATGACCAGGATATGACGGATAGTATTTTATCAGGATTCCGAATCTCAAAATGAAAAATAGAACCGTAAGATTTTTGCAAGATCTATGTAAGAGTTTAAATTTTGTAGATCTTTTTAACGCGCACTCATTCGCAGGACGAAAACTAAAGAATAATAATAATAATATTAAATAATAATAAATGTTTATTTCTCAAACAATACTAGTTTACAAAGTTTAAAACTTGGCAACAATGTGAAAAGAATGAAAGTAAGAATGAAATACATATTTATTTGGCAGGTTATGAATTAATAAACAGGGTTAAATTGTACTTAACTACTAAACATGACTATCCTAGGGTACCGCTTGCGCAACAAATCAATACACAGTATGGTGTTTTATTGTTTATATGTGTGTCTTCGATAGTAAAAACTTTTAAAAGATTCGACTTTTTAGGACTGCTAAAAGTAGAATTCCTTTTACCGCAACTCTTTTCCATGCACTAAAGTACCTAGAGGTAGGTAGGTTTTCTCAAGCAATTCACCGAAATATTCGTACCGTCTTAACAAATTCCCGTAAAAAATAGCCCAATTATGAGGGCCCCGTTGTTGAAGGCTTATGAATCTCGTCTTATAAATTCCGTTAATGTTTTCGTACTTAACTTATTATCTGAACATTAATTACCTCCTCCAGAGAAACGGGGATGAGCCGGATATTAACGTTTTAAATTCTTCCTTCGAATAAAGAGCAAATTTATTTTTTTGTTAGAGGAATGTGTTTCGCATTACAATTGTTTTATGCACAGCCAATGAGTTATTAATTAAGAAATCAAAAACATACATCAAGACGAGAACATCATGAACGGCTACTTATATTTCTACAGATAATGATAAGGTGCAGTATGGCATTAAGTACTGTGATCACTCCGGCGTGTGATCACGGTACCAGGAGCTCACACTTGATTGAAACAGATCAAGATAAGATGAAGAAGAAGAGTTTATTTCATTGCTGACGACTTTTTTTTTTAGGTGATAAAAATCATCAAATTACTCCTTCCGCCCTGGGTGGGGCGGAAGGGACTGTCAGACTTTTACTGACTAAAAAACCACCCTGTTCCTTCTGTTGCCCTTTACATTCCGGGGCCACGGTATCCTGTTAAGACGTCCAGCAACCACGGCAGGCGTTGGCCCCGTTGGGGGCCCCGTCCCTGTGCTGACAGCTCTTTGAGGCGCGCGCGAACAGAACGCGCCTTCGACCCGGGCCTGGTCCTTGATCGGACGACGAGCTACCCATTACTAGCCGTCCGCTAACCCGCGCCTACGATGGCCGGATGTCGTCTCGCGACGTCCGACGTCCTAGGTGTCTCCCGCGGTGGCTGGGGCGTGAGGTTGTTCTCTCCCTTACGCGGCCCGCCTCCTCCTTCGCTAGCATTACTGCTTCGCAGAAGGAGGTGACTGCATCCCATTCCCTCTCGCCCCGGAGCATGGCCTAAACCAGGTCCGGACGCGAGAGGTCGCCGCCGCCTATCGCCTCCGTGAGGACACGGCGGTGCTCTGCCCAAGCGGGTCAGACTTGCACCGTATGCTCCACCGTGTCCTCCGGGCGATCCACACAGTGGTGACACCCGGGCGTTTCCTCCCGCCCGATCCCACACAGGAACCTCCCGAAACAACCGTGTCCGTTGAGGACCTGCGTCAGGCGGTAGGTGAGGACGCCGTAGCGCCTCTCCAGCCACTCCTCAAAGAGGGGTCTTACCGCCGCGAATCTGACCTGCGAAAGAGCCCTCATCTTATGTGGAATCTCCTTCTTCCTGTTTCAATGTGATAAGACGAGCATATAAGCTCATTACACAGAAATAGACCCACGCTGACTTTGGTATGCTTTTTGCAAAATATGGTTGGTGAGTCGCTATTATGTCGTACTCTTTCTCGCATAGTGGGATTAATCCCTCTGTTGTGATTGCGAACTCGTTAGTCTTGCTATATGGTGCCCCCCGGGAAAACCCATCATCTCAATGTCCGAAAACATTGGTTCTTTGCGGGGTAGTAGATAGCTTGGTTGGCTTGGGGCCTGTTGTGATGAGATCCCTTGGGGGAAGAGGTGGGGCCGCTGTGTTCTCCGATCCTTTTGAGCCCTTACGGAAGATTTTCCCGCGCTACTTGTTAAAAGCGCCCTTTTGCGCTGGTGTTTTCTACGTCCTTCATTTCGGGTTGTGTGTCTACATTACCAGTCTTGTTTGCTATCGTGGCGAGTCCACAAATCTAACAAGTAAATTTGGGATTGCTTACGACTTAAACGAGTAATAATTTCAATTAATTTCGTTGCGGGATCCAAGATGGTTAAACCGTTTCTCCCGGACTTGTCGTGCTTCATTGCCTCGGCATTTTTCTGACGGTCACCTCTGTTGATTCTGACTTTAAAAAAAAAAACACACTTTGATGTCAGTGATATCCAAGATATATATTTTATATTTCTGTAGTAGGTACCCACTAAAAGATGGAAGAATGAGACCCCAAAGTGTCGATGTGTTTTGAAAATTCGAACTTCAAAATATTTCTGATATCGTTTCACATATCGCAAAATCCTACCAACTCATTTTGGAAGCAAACTTCTTCATTACATAATCTTACGCATTACCTAGATCATATAACTTACGAGAGTTTTAAGCCAACAAGTTCTAACACTACTTTGGGCGCCATTTTCTTAGGTATAAAAGCTACTAAACTTCCGCGCTGTGAATTATAACTACCTTAGACACTGACACGTCTAAATAAAACGTAAAAGTAGACGAATGATTTTCGTAAGTAGTTTCCTAGTTTATAATAACATACTGCAGTGTGTAATATAGCTTAACACATACGCCATAATAATCAAAATGTTGAAAAACCAAAACCCGACTGCAATTAAATGTCCACCGAAAACCTAACAAGACTTCAAGTTGATACATTTATTTGTTTTAAATTAATTATCACAAATAATTAAATTAAAAATAGAATATTCAAAGTTACCACTTAATTTAATATTACTAGCGACCTGCCCCGGCTTCGCAGGAGTGCAATGTGAATGCAAAAACCTTCTTGAATCACTTTATCTATTGATGAAAACTGCAATAAAACCTACCTACCTACCTACCTAGTCAGGAAAATAAAAAATGGGGCTATTCCTTTAGTCCCTGCCATCGAATCCTTAAATTATTTTCCAGTCATATTGTTACTTGCCCAGTTCCGAACCTACAACCACGCCCACTAACGGCACTATAACTACTGTGTCGTTACGACAATGCAAAGAAAAATATAAATAAATGTTGTAGTTATAAACAGTTACTATGTACTCAATTACTATTATTAGCTACTCGTTTCACAAACCTTTAAATACTGAAAACTGTTTCCAGCCCCAAACAATAGTTCACAAAAAGTACATAAAAACACAGTACGTACTTAGTTGAAGGAAAAAGGGTTTATAACTCTCAACAATACGTAGTGACGTGACTCGAATAAATTTTCGATTTACGATTCCGATTATTCGTATCAATTGAATCGAATGAAATTTATTATGAGAAGGATATTACTCAACGTTCAAATTCGAAGGTCAAGGTTTATTTTCAGGATGTTATCGATTATCGAATAATTGGTAGTGGTTTTGTCGCATTCGTTTGGCCTAGGTTATACTAGCTTTAAAAAGTGTTCATTGCTTGTATCATTATAGTAGCTAATATTATAACCTAGGTACTGTTCGAGCTGGACAAGTTTAAGGTTGGTAAGTTTTATATTTTCAGGATCTCAATAATATTATGTCCTCTTCATTATCATTTCATCAATAATTAATAATAACGTCAAACTAATTCCGTCCATGCAGAACTAAACCCAATTAAAGATTAAAACTGATACTGGTGCCGAATCCCTTGGTCACAAACTAAACTAAAAAAGACTTTTTCCATCTTTTTCTGTCCAATAAAATAAGAAAGAGACTAATGTAAATAAGAACTGCCAAATTTAGTCAATCTGACACATCCATACAGTTATAGTTGACATCTTAATAAAACGTATGGATTAAAAATATGGAGAAGTTCAAGGCAAAACTAATTTGACATCTCTAACCAAGTTTTTTTAATGTCACGGAATGTCACCGTCCTTTCTTTTCGCTATAAGTTAGTAAGAGATTTCAATTCTCTAAATTTAGTCTAGTTTGTGAACAAGAGAATCGGCACCACTGTCTCATCGTCTTTAAAATTTTCTTCACGTTAATTCTTTTCAAAACTGAATTATAAGAATACTAGGCTGTAATTTACTCAATTCAACAGAAACTCTTTTTCTTCCACTTATAACTTGTACACACAAACCGACAAAGCAGTCATCACCCTATAATTTTCTTAACTCCTTTATTAACATAGGAATTGGTTGAAAGTTGAGTGTTGAGTCGAAATTAACTAAGTGAATGCTTCCCCTGTGGTTTTAAATGAAGTGAGAAGTTCAACACATTGTTTCTGCTTTGGTTCAAAAGGCAGTCTTTGTCTTTTAATTAAACTCTGTATAATTGTAGCCTTATTAATGGTGTTTTATGATCATTTTCGTCATCTAAATCGAAATAGGCCCATATCGTATATTATGTCACGCGAAAGGATATAGGTAATAAGAACAGTGCGCTCAGTCAGGCATCTTGTTGAAGGAAAATTAATGGTTTCATAACAAAACAAATGAAGGAGAATGTGAATTGAAAAAAAAAGTGCCTTATTGAAATAAATGATTTGACTTTGACTTGACTTTGAACATCGTTTTATGCTTTATGCGGTAGGGCACTTCTATGTACTGAAATCTTTGGTTTCGGCAGAAATGAACAAAGTACAAATTAGGATCATTTTTAAGCTTGTCCTGTTTGAAGACACAACTTCTCCAAAAACACTTTATTTTAGCCTTGAATATATAAATATACTAGCTTTTGCCCGCGACTTCGTTCGCGTGAATTTCGGTTAAAATCATAATTCGAAACGACACGTAGCACCATCTATGATCATAAGAAAGTTATTGTCATTTCTCTGGGGAACAGCAGTTTTTTTCGGGATGAATGGTACCCTATGTTCGTTCCTGTACACCTGGCAATGTCTATGCAAAATTTCAGGATGATCGGTTTAGTGGCTTAGGCGTAAAATGGTAACAAACAAACAAACAAACTTACTTTCGCATTTATAATATTAGTTAGGAAGTTAGGATAATAAATCAACTGTAAAATTGTTTTTTATTATTGGTTTGAAATCCATAAAATGTTAGTAAATTGAGTTGTGCAAATAAGTGACGTCACAGCATCCGGAAATCCGAAATCGGTGGAATCGCGTCTTGACAGCTCATCAATTGATTGGTAGGGTCTGCATCCGTCTTGTTGATAGACTGACTTTATTGTGTTTTACTTGATGTATCGTTATAGATTTCAACTAATATATTCATATCATTAACCGCTCGAGTGCTGCAAACGAAAAAAAAATCGAATTGAAAAAGAATACCCAAGTAAGTATCTTAAAATAATGGCATCATTTCCATAGTCACGTTCGCCATATTATGTTTATATTATAGTCAAAATTCTCATAATAATCAACGAGGCAAATCTCGTTATAAGATTTCGAAACAAAAGAAACTTCAGACAAAAAATGATGAGAAATGCTCCAAAAATATACAACCTTAACTTTTTTTGTAATAAAACTTTTGTGATGAGATCGTATTTAATTTGAATGAAATAATGCCATTGGTCAAGGATCATGACCGTACAATTTATTTTGTAAATGCCTTTGTGGGAGATGAAATAAAGTATTAGTATCTTATTTTCAGGAGTTTGTCTTAAAAGACGTAAATAACGAAAGAAAATTACAACACCTGATGTGTAAAGATTTGTTTTTTTAGATCTATGTTTGACAGTATTTCAGAATACAGCTCTTTAAGACAACAGAAACTCTTCCGCTTAATACAACCTTTCAAACCGTATCCTTGATGTCACACATTTTGCCGATTTCTAAATACAGCTAGACATTGATCAATGATCTGATATCTATTAGTTCCTATTAATTTAAAATTCTGCGTTAATTATCCAACATCATTGCATAGAATTTTAGTAGAACTAAACCCAATATAGTGTGCCCTTGGAAATATTTTACAACAAAGCGATGTCTGTACTTTCAGCTGTATGTAATGCAAGGAAATGTCTCTTTCAAAAAGTAATGGTCAATTTTAGAATAATAATTTCACCTGTAGTAAAACTAAAAACCACATCCAAAAAAATACGGAAAAGAGCCAACACAAAACATAAAACAGCATCCTCCTGACGCGAACCGACATTCTTCACGGGCACGAATAAATTAAATAAGAAATCCCTAGCGTGCCCTAATTTTGAGCAGGCTACGCAAATATGTCCCGGCTTAATCCCCGGGTTGTAATTAAGCTTAGCCCGGGTCGTTGTGGCTGCTCGCCTGTTTGGGTTTTCATCGCCATTGTGGAAGCCTGACTTGTTGGTTCATCATCACCAGTTTTCAATAACTCGAAACCTATCACACACACTAGAGATAAATAAGTTCACATCATTTATTTTCTGTGGGGAAATCCTCATAGATACCATCCACCACTACCATCATCAACATCCAACTTACTAGTGAGAAATCCTAATTTGAAAAACTCGAATAACACTGCCATACCTACCTTTTTTCTTGGGAAATTCCTTATGCATATCCTCCTCCTGGAGAGGAAACGGAGGCTTTTGTTGGATTCTTACCGACTAAAACCCCACGGTTTCTTCTGCTACCATGAGTCGGAAATCCGATATATGCTTGGCGCATGATTCATTCACCCTGCCCATGTTTATGATGAGGGGCTACACTTCACCTTAATTAAATGAGGGAGGTTTTTAGAGAATAGATCGGCAGGGACTATCGCGTAAGTACTTATTGTATAACTCGATTGTGGTTTTATTAATTTGAACAATCTAAAGTATCTAGTACTATCACAGAATGGTAGTAGATATTATTTTTAGCCCTAATGCTGAATCCACGTTATCCAATGCCCGATTTTCGTAATGTTTTGTTTCGTGTAGGTCTTTGCCGATTTTATCATTTTACCAAATTAGTGAAGGACTGACGCCTATTTGGGGGACGATTCTAGTAAGTTTTAGGAACGTTCGCATTCTAATCTAGGCTTAATCTGTGAAAAATGCCTCAATTTTTTTTACGCTAATTGTTGCTAAGATTCCAACTAGATTTTGAACGTTTTCATATCGAGACTTGGCCCTTAATATTAGTTTCAAGAAGTATTTTAAATACAAACATTACCACAAAAAAATGTCTTTTAAAATAAACGAAGGGATTATTATAAGTCCTTAAGATTTTTCTTTAAAAAAAATACGAAGAGTTTTATCAGCTTACGAAAACAAAACGATCTGAAACGATATTTCTTTCATTCCTATTAAAATGATCCATTATAATTTATTTAAATATACTTCACAGTTACATCCAGGGTTCCCAAACTTTTCGATTAAGCTCCTTTTCTTAATTAACTTCCTTAATGACGTAAGTTTCGGGAGTGATTCCGTTTTTCCCTCCGTCACGGTCTATTACGCGTTTTTGTGCTTTTCTTTCATTATTAAACAATCGGGCCTTTGTTTTAGTGTTTGTGTTATTGGCTGTTTTGTAGACTTAATGGCGCCAGGGTTGAAATTCATAAATGTAAGGAAATATACATTTTTGAAAGGCGCTATGACCATAGTTTATTACAACATGTGAAAGGACCAATATCACTGTTCGGTGTCAAAAGAAACATCATATACCATAAACACTTACATGAAGCTCCCCACTGCTACAAATTTGGAAGGCTCACCCGGCTCAGAGATTCCCCATATCTTGATCACTGCTGTGTGGTTCCGATCTCCAGTATCCCCTTTTGTTCGCGAAGTATAATAAGCATCTAATCTAAAGTTGTTGTTAGGATATTCACTAATTCGGATAATGTTTTCCCCGTGGTACTCATTACTCTCTTTTTTTCAACATGTTCAAAGAAGGTGGCGTCAAAGATATGTTGTCTTGATCCGTTGAAACAAGGCACTGTTACGACTTGGTTGTAAACCCCTGACAGAAGTCCAGTTTGATTTGCACAGGACATCTTGGTATAATAGTGTAACGTTGGAAGCGTTATCTTGGTTGTCTTGGTTGAGAGGACCCTCACTACATTTACTTTCTCCTTCCTCGTCCTCTTTAAATATTCCGATTATACTATGGAAGTATATTCGTGAAGCTTTCTTTACTTCTATTTGGATACTGATAGTAAAGTTGGTTTTTTCATCATCGCTGCTATTTTGTCGGAATACCATCCGCTAGTCCCTGCAAAACTGAAAAATACTTTGACCTTCGATATTTCTGTAATAAGAAGGTAGCGATGGCCCAAAACAAAAAAAAAATCACGATAATACGAATGGATTTGTTTTGAACTTTCAATTTCATTAAGTGCATTTTAATCTTTTTTTTTATAAATCTTCATCTTTCGCTACTCAACACGACTAACGAACAACGTAACAATACTAGTACTCGAATTACATTAAACAACGACTGCCAAAAGGTAGCACAGTGTGCTATTAAAATTCCATTACTACTGAGGCAAAAATATTAACTATGGTAATCTGACTTAGTTAATCACTTATATATATTTCTCTAGAAAATCACTTAGGCAGTGCCCATTGATATTCAACAATTCCGTCTTAAAAGTCATGTCCCTATTTCACAATAACATCGCTGAAAGCTCTATTATTGTCCATCAGCTTTAGAAACCGCTTTGTACTTTTACCTTTCACTCATAGTTTCTTTCATGTGAAGGGAAAAATATCGTAAACTGTAGGTAGTTACGTTTATGGAGTTAACTGGATATTGTGAAACACAGCACGATTTGCAGGCGCTGACCGATTTCTGCCCTGTTTCCTGTTTAGTCTATTTAGTCTCGCCTCTGTAAACTATGGCTTCATACGTCACGCGATTCACTTTAGGAAATGTAGAACGCGGCTTGAAAGGACCGACATCGGTGATGTTTACTTTATGAGTGCAGTAGTACTGAATACTATCAATAAAACACTGAATGTGAAATGAATTTAATTAATTACAGTCTTTTAAATAAATATTATCTATCTGCTATCATGGCTGTCAATTTTCTATTTTATTTCGAGACTGTTTTGTTAATAGTTTAGTTTATAGAGAATAAACTAATAAAATGACGTTGGACGTGGTGACTACAGTGCGCCGGCCAAAAGTGATTGGAGAAACACCATGGGGTTTTCATCGGTAGGAGTCCGACACACCCCTCCGCATTTCCCAAGGCGTAAGCAGTTCATGAGGACTTCCCCAGAAAAAAAAAGTCAGTCTGTGATTGGGCACGCCGATATAGAGCAGTATATCACGTGTTGATGAAGTGCCGGGAGTGACGTACAGTATCTATAAAATATAAAAACATGGGCAACGAAAAAACAATTTTTGAATTGAATGACAAAATATGAATTAGGTTTTTGGGGATCACCCTCAAATAAACATATTTGTCTGTTGTTTGCAAAACGCAAACCAGAAGATACAAGACAAGTAGCACAATAGTTCTTCTCCTATAATTCAGTAGCTTTAGATACTTCTAGTTCCTGAAATGTCTAACAATACTGAACAAGCAACTAATACATTTTCAATAAACCTAGGCTTTGACTTGGCCAAACTAAACAGGACTCAATCAATATTGGAACGACAATTTCCTTACCAAGTTTAACAGTGTAGGTTACTGTTTGCAACTGAAGTTTCTATCGTCTGTACAAAGTTTTCAAATTTTCGGTTCAAAATACGGAAATGGGTTGACTACTTCTGGCTTTTCTCGTCATAAATAACGAAAGCTTTGTAGCTGGCGTCGATCCTGTATCTACACTTTAGCCGATTGATTTAAATTGTACCACTTTCGTATCACTTTCATATCTTATCTCCTCTATATCGTGCGCAGTCGGGGCGGGTCGTATGTATCTTACCACTATTATGAATGCGTAAGTTCGGATGGATGTTTGATATTCAATCACGCCATAACAGCTAAATCAAAGGCCTAGAGCAACACAGTCCAAGTCGCAGGCAGTAGCTAATATTAATATTTACGATGCCAAATAAGCCCTTGTCATACATAGCTTTTAGTATCTAAACTACTGTTCTATCTTTCCAAGATGAGTTCTCCGAATTCCGCTACCCCAAAGTCTCCACTACAATATTCATATCCCATTCCTTAAACTTCAAACAGAACTTTAAACTTACGGAACCCCATAAAAGTCCCAAAATAACTTTCACTTACAATGTTTACAAATAAGAGCTTCGTTAGTATACATGAAAGGGTATCGTAATGTTTGGACGACACCTGGTACACGCATGCGCTTTACTGTCGGCTCGAAGTAACGCACCTGACTGCGATAAGGGTAGTGCACATTCATTCGGTAAGCGTGATGTTGGAGATAATGTTCGAAGTCTATACGGAAAGTCATAGTCAGTACAAGACAGTATCTTATTGTAACAAGGTAATTTTGATTCTGCTGTTTATTGATATCTGTTTTGAAACCTCTAATTTTATTCTAATTACCTTACTCTGTATCTTTTCATTACAAATAACTGCACCCGGTGGTATCACCAACTTCAGTTTTATTATATTAGTATGAATATTTTTCTTTACACTATTAAAAAGTTAATAGGTACACGTTAATTTTCTACACTTACGTGTAAGTACTCGCAGCTAGCTGTCGAGTGGGTGTAAACCGGCCCTAACGTAATTTATCTCGCCTCCCTCATCAACGCACGCTGAAGCAGCGTTTAATTTTAGAAGCTCGCTGTATATTCCACCGTGAAAGCTTTACCAACAGTGTACTTTCATGGTTATCCAGCAGAAGAAAGGTGGGCTTTTTCTTTTTGACTGAAGCGTAAGAAATGCTGCCATTTTATTTAGATTTTAAACAAGAAAGTCGGTAAGTGTATTGTTTGTCTAATAAGGCAATGGCTTGAGAATATGATAAAACTGAACTGAATGCTCTAGAACCCAGTCAGAGAAAATAAAAAAAAATAGAGTCATGGGGATTGCTTCAAAAGTTAGCATCGCATAGTATGTCGGTGACGCGGTAACATTAACATGTTGGTGACGCGAACTCTTATGTTTTGCTCAACCAAAAACCTCTCAACGCAGCTAAAGAAGAGTTATTGGTACAGGCTAACGTTTAATTCACTGGTCATCTTTCAAAGGTGAACAACCCTTATGGGATTAACTCTGAATATGTGATAAACAGTCTGGTGTTTCCGACGCGAAAAATACGCTGCAACTCGATCAAAATGTATGAAACAATCGTTCGTTTCGAATTCAAGAGATGTGGAAGAATACAAGACATGTGGTCGCATTTAAGAACATTCAAAAATACATACCGCAAAACATACCGTACATACCGTAAATACATTCCGTTTATAATTGTAAATTGTATGCAACAAAAGATTTTACGAATATGTATTGTCAAAATTAGAATGTTTATCATTTATGTCAAACGACGAGGTTGAGCGACTGTCTGCTGCGCTTCATGTGGCGGGTTCGATTGCTGCGCGGAACAAATATATGTATGGCCTACAGGTAGCTGTTTCAAGTCTAGTTCTTTGTGTATGTGAGTTTATGTAAGAGGAGAAATTCTTAGTGTGGGGGAACGTTGTTTATGGAAATAAAGTAAGAAAAAAAGAAAAGAATATAAATACTGCTACTTTGGTAAGAAGAAATCAAAAGCTCTTTTAATTCAGAAAGGACCAATGAACTCCTTAAATTTTAGACATCAAGGACAGACGTGGTCCCTCTAAAATTTAATTTAGCTGTTGAAACTCATAGTTTAGTACTAACGAATAATTTTGAGGCCCAATTTGTGAAGTCTCGTTCTGACAGACGGTAATCCAAACTTGACATGAAATGTGGCAATATTATAGAGTATTCAAATAAGGTCTTGGCACCTCTTAATTCTAATTATTACGGAGTATCATCACACGATAAAATAAGGCAGGAAAATTAGACAAGTTGGTACTGCTTTTGTTCTTATAGAATAAGATTAATTATAATTATAATACTATTGTTTACTAGTTACTATTACTAGTAGTTAAGCAAAATTTAAACAAAATTTTAACTTAGTTACGAGACTGGAAACAAAATGATGCAGTTTTTGAACTTATATGTAGACCGAACAAAAATTGTTACCATAAAACACAGTACTCCTCACGTCGTCTTAAAAGCATTGTTAAACGTTTTCAAAGCTCAGGCCTAAGAATTATCTTTACCTATAATAGGTACACTGTCTTAGCCCGCCGAGCGACGGCAGATGGACGCGGGTGCGCGGCCGGAGCAGTCGCGTGGCGACGCGAACGCCTACAAATATTATAATAGTGGTTACGCTGTGTAGTGTCATGTGCGTTTGGCTATTGTGATTCTTGCAAGCGTATGTGAATGTGAGTATAATTTTTGTACGTATTAATGATACTATTGTTTTTATGTTTATGGATTATTTTAATTAGAAAATTATATGCGTAATGCGGCATTAAAATTCGTCAAACTAGCTGACAGCGTGATTAGTGATAGCAATTTATATTTAGATTTTTTAAACTACCAATAAAAATATTAACACTTACGTCACAATTTCAAACAATATCAATGCAGGGTATATAAGCATAACATAAAAATTTCATACTGGTTACCTTCACAAAAGGTTTAGTCTGTAAAGGAATTAAAGTTTACCGAGACAATGGGACCATTATAATTTCGTGTTGACATCTCTTTGTGAAATATTATTTGAAGAACAAAAAAATATACAATATTATTGTTTCATTTTAGTTATTTAATACATTGGTATGTTAGTAATGAAATTCAATAATAAGGGATATTTTAGGATATACTAAAGGTAATATATATAATTACTAGCTTTTACCCGCGGCTTCGCCCGCGTTTGTTTAGAATTTGACAATCAATTCGGGCTGTACTCGGCTTGTTGTTCAGCCAAATCCAGAATTATTAAATACGGACCAACTGTGACTAATCAAAGTCCGCCGGCGTTTAGTTTGTATTTCTGCAAGAGAGGTCCTTCTCGCCTGCGTCTGTTCTGGAGTTTCTGTCGGTGTAATGGCTGAGCTTGTTCTCTGAGACGAAGTCGTGTTTGAACAGGCGTTTTTGTTGCTCTTACAGCTCTCTGGCTTTCGGTTTGTTCCTCCAAAAGCAATTGCGTTTGGAAGGAAGTCTCAGTCGGTCTCAGAGAAGCTTGGCGGACTTGAGTCTCCAGTCTTTCCTGGCTTTAAGAAAATGTCTCATCAGCTCTCAAAGCTGCTTGTCGCTCCGGTTGTGCTTGCCTTCTTAATGCGGCATGAACGGAACATTTCTGAGATTGAGCAGTAATTTTTGCTCGGGCTCGCAATGAGCTTTTGCCTGAGTTGGAACTGCGAGATATTTTAAAATATAAAAAAGTAATCTACCTACCCTAATTAAAACACACCGAACATACCTCTAACGAAAAAATAAACAGTACTAAGGGACAAACTTAACTTTGCCGTTGGAAAACTGTTGTCTACATACATCGACATAGGTCACGGTTAGTTTAACAACTAACCTCTTCCTTCAGTCAGTCATCGACTACACGCATCAAACAAAGCAATTTTACTGTTACGACAGTTCTGCTGTGATCCTATGAGGAGTTCCGTTCCATATCTCCGAAGTTCATCATCTGATTATGACAGTATTTATATGGGACCAATTCGAAAAAATAAACAAAAAAAGAATCATCAAAATCAATTCACATTATTAGCGGAGTAATCGCAGAGTATGCTTAACTGACGGAGCGAGTTATAAGTTCACCTTTATTCTTCCATGCATCCTCTATGAATGCGTTAACACCTGTCAGTGTCAGTGATGACAGTGTCAGTAACGCTGTTTTTCTGTAACCCTGACAACATATATAAAGTGGGTCCCAGACAAACGCGGAATGTTATGGCGGCCGCGTTTTTTACAAATTTTAACAACAGGCCGCGAGTACTGCTTTGTAAAATGCCGCCAAATATGGAAATTTTAATAGAAATACTTGAATTGAAATAATAATTTTAATTTAATCCACACTTCTCTATTCCTGAGAGTAATATGCGATGCTAATGATAATATAGGTACCTCACACCTCAAATGTTTTATTAAACAGTTTCTTTTCCTACCTTTTTGCTCATCTTCAGAGAGGGCTAATGAGTCATGAGAGTAATAAGACAACGTTACGGTTAGCCATATTGACTGACGTCCGATTGTAGCACAAACACCTTACTAATGACACTTCAGGCCGCCACTGTGACCGCGGTGGTGTGTTTTTGCAGCAGTTGGAGCCGCGGCCTGCGGTTTGCTGCAACCGCAAGTCCGTCTGTCTGGAAGCCACTTTATGGAAAATGTCAGGATACTCTTCAGCTGTTTTGGGCATAAAAAATTAGTAAGCAAACAACTTTCGTACTCCTAGGTTGTTTACTTGAAACTGGTCTATCGACAGTCTAGACTCAGAATGTATTAGATGCTTAAACTTAAAATTTGATCATGATTCGATAGACACGTGGCGCCATCTACTGTCATAAGGACGTTATTGTGATTTCCCTCGGGAATAGTACTTTCTTTCGGGACTAAAGGTATCGTATGTTTGTCCCTGTACACCTGGCAACGTATATGCAAAATTTAAGGATGATCGGTTCAGTGGCTTCGGCGTAAAATGGTAACAAACAAACAAACAAACTTACTTTCGCATTTATAATATTAGTTAGGATATAGTCTATTTATTATCTACACAATAAACATATGCTTCGGAATTCGCGGAATTCTTTAGGGGCTGGTTGGATTGTCTTGTTTCGGATGTCTTGTTTGAAGCCTGTATCCTGATTACACCCTTTCATCGAAACTGAAGAAAAGATTTTGCTCCCCGCTTTACTCCGCTTTGTGTTGAAGTTCTCGCAGGATTTTTGCGCTCCGCGTTTTTACGGGTTGTCTAGAAATTCTTATAGGATTATTCTTTCAACCCGCTTTACTATTATAGGTCGTATTGGAATATTTCTAGAGTTCTAATCATGCACATTTATTTATTACCTGACTTTAAGGACTACGTATACTAATGACCTAAGTTTTTCAATGAGAAACGAGGTTGCTTTTAGGCAAACCTGCCAACTGTCGTCGCTTATCAGCAGGTGAAATAGGGGTCGTAAATCGAGCACAACATTTTGATAAAGAAGAAAATAAATTCGCTTAACTGTATAAACTCACTAGTTCCAATATTCATTATTATTATTATAGATATATTTTTCGTATCAATTTACGCCTTCTACAATGTAGGCAGAAATTACAGAATTCAAGTATGTATGTTATATGTCTAGGTATTTTATTATTTTGTACAGTGTACATTTAAATTTATTTATGTATATATATTTATTTATTCATATAATTATATGTTGTCTCTTTTTTATTCAAGTTTTGTTGCTTTACGCTTGTACAATAATTTTCACCTGCCATGTGTTATCTCTTTATTACTTTTGGTTAGCGGTACAAAATGCCTAAGGCCGCCTTTGTCCTTTTGTAGCATAAAGTTTAAATAAGTAAACGACGAAATGAAATTTCAGTGCCAGGCTTATGTTCACTTCAACCTACCGAAGAAAAGACATCACGTATCATTTCAATTCACAATACCCAAATGACCACGGCCCTCCTAACGGAAGGCTGGGGTTCAGATCCGGCGCCATTGAAATATTATGACAGCATTATTCAGAATTCTATTCTAAAATCCCTCTCAAAAGCACATTTGGTCTAGCCGGAGGGGCTTCAGGAAATATTAGAAATGTATAATACTGAAATTATCTTTAATGCTTTCATTTAATGTTGCTAACAGAATAATGGCAAGAAATAGGTCGCCTTCCTGTGGGTATTAAGAATTAACTCCTTTTTTGTTTAGTCAGTCGTTTGTCCTAAACACATCCTGAACTTAGTTTACCATGAAGTTTCTTGCTCATTCTTTTGCGTAGAAAATTATGTTGTGTAAGCGGCAATTATCTACAGTTTTCTACGGGCGTATTTTGATAACTAATTCTTGCCATCATTGTTGGAAAAGAGACAGTATTATCTCTCGTGTATGTATATAGCTCTGTTTTGTCTTTTATTAGAAAAATGGTGGTATTCATATTTCATGTGACCCCTCCTGATTTATCTAACCTTCGCGGCTTTTTGATAATACAAAAGTAGTATCTGTAAAAGATGGTGGTTGTTCCCAGTCTGGTTGTTTGTGTCTGTGAGTTTATTATTGAAAGCACACCTATCGATACAATAGACATTTCTAACGAGTAATGTATGGACTTTTACGTATGTTTAAATAAAAGTGTGGTGATAATGACCATAGCTCTTGGCTATGTATTCATTACAGAAGCTGAATAAATTAATCTTAGAAGTAAAAGTACCCAAATGGTAGAGCTTCTGTTCTAAAGGTCAAGGGTCATTCATTAGAACAAATATTTGTATAGGGTATACAGATATTTGCTCGGCGTCTGGATGTTTGTGATTTGTGTATTGTGGCAGCGACACTAATGATTTTATGCAAAACGTAGTAATGTCATAAATACTAGGTTTATAGATCTAGATATAGTCTACCAAGGTACTTCCTGCTTTTAGTCTGAATCGCTCGCCGACCGTCTTCGAGTGCAATTTCATTTGAAGTGAAAGACGTTATCGTCATCCGGTTTTTCTGTTAGATTTAGTTTCTGGAATAGTATCTTGGCTTCTACGCGATCTTCTGGATTTTTCGAGTAACAGCTAGTGAAAACCTTGATGTGTTGTGACCCAGATTATTAAATAAGACTTAATAAAGTAAAAAGACTTTGCTATATCACGTCTTAATAATTTAACACTAGCTTCTGCCCGCCGCTTCGCTCGCGTGAAAAGTAACTTTCCGTATAATAAGTATAACTATTATCCCAAGGGAACGCATTGCCGGGATGACCATATTTGTGTTAATCCAGGAAATGGTCTATCTATGTGTCAATTTTCGTCCAAATTTTCAACGGTTTACGCGTGATTCGAGTAACAAACATCTTCACAAACTTTCACATTTATAATATTAGAAGGATCACGTAACTGAGTTGATTTTTATTTTAATATTTTTGTTTGTTAGAGGTGAGAGTGCTCTGTTCGATTGTTAAAAACATTTCATTGATAGAAAGCTACACAACTGCGACAATTTTTATGGTATACCTACTTGACTTCAACTCGGATGAAGCTGTAGGTAGTAGCTAGTGTTATATAGTGTGGACCCTTAATCTTGTCATATAACACAATGACGAGCTCACTAATGACGCGTAAACGTCGGTCGTACGATTGTATCTCACAACTTGTTAAGCCCGTGTTCGCACAGGAGTGCTTTTTTAACGCAACGTTTTTTACCACGCCTTATTGAATTTTCTATGCTTGGCTCAACGCCGTCGGGAGGTGAAAATCTGACAGAGCGTGGTGGAAAAACACCATGGCTTTTTTAACGCGTGTTAAGTGCTAACTCAGTTTTACAAGACTAAAGGCGAATTTCACAAAACTTTATACCTAACGGTCAATCCACCTAATTAAAAGCTTTTAAAATATTGCATTTTTGGCATTTTTGACAGATTAAGTTAAATGATCGTTCCTTAAATTATCCGCCAAGTCTTTCTCCGTGGGCTAAAATTGATGTCTGACAGTTTTTGTATGGAAAATGTAGTAACATTTTCCAACTTATATAGGTATATGACCTATATAAGTTTGGTGGTATTTGGCATAACACGAAGCAACATCTTTCTAAGCTAATTTGTACCACACATTCTCTGACCAATCTACGAATCCAAAGACAAACTTTAGGTACGTCTTTCAAAGATGTAAGCTCAATATATTACGGTAAAGTTTCCTAGGAAATCCTTTTCCTGATAATTTTGTCTCTACTAACTTTATTCGCTTCGATAATACTATTTGGATAGTTGTACTTTTACGAGTATTAATGTCATAGAGAATCTGTATGCTTAAGCGTGTTGATACTATGAAACTGAAATTGTTTTTATGTAACTAAACTTGTTATTCGTAGAGTGTTACCGCCGCATGTGGCGTTCGGTAATTCTGCCCCGAGAGAAATACTTGAGTTTATGTATTACTAGCTTCTGCCCGCGACTTTGCCCGCGTAAAAAGTAGCTTTCCGCAAAGTAAGTTGAACTATTATTTATTTTATTATTTATTTATTTATTTATGTCCAATATTCATCCAAATCAGTTCAACGGTGATTGAGTAACAAACATCCAAACATCATAGATTTAAAAAAACTTTACAAACTTTAACTTTTATAATATTAGTAGGATAATGTACCTACTTATTTATTTCCGAAGTATTTTTTCGGCTCCAAAGATTGGATCAGAAGGTCAATTCTACTAATTAAAAACGTACATCTTATCGCAATCCCATCTCAGAGGAAATAGATGTCAAAAAATGTAGGTAAATTAGAGGTATTTTTGAGATTGAGACCGAGATTAGAACACAAACGTTCCTAAGAATTAGTAGAATTGCCAGGTACAAAGTTTTTTTCACATAAGGAAGAAAACATTAAGCAGATTTTCCAATTAAATAATAAAAGTTTTAGTTATGTAACACGAAGAATTAGGTATATAAAAGAATAAAATAAAAAGACTGGATCATCCCTTCCACAGCTAGCGTTCCCCAACACAGAAAATTCCATACAATATTTTTCCTGAATGTAATCCTTTTGCATAAACAAATACTGCCTACTGAACACTGATATTTATCGGCTCCAGAAAATCTTCTAAATTTTTAATTTTACATATACCTGAGCCAAATTTTTAACGGGTCGAGTTTGTCTTGGGGGACTTGGCAGAAAGCCCGGTCGCCTGGTCAATGCCTCCGTTGTATGTACCAACACATGTCTTCACGCGCTGCAGAGAACAGATAAAGAGCTTTGTATTGCTCAGACTGAACCTACTTGACTTTTCGTTAAGAAAGGAAATTCTGACAATAAAAACCACATATGATTTTATATGGCAATAGTAAACTGTGACGTCATTTATTTGCCAACTCAATTAACTATTTATTGACTCCAAAGCACCTTAAAATCGTAATTTTATTGTTACTGGAAAATTTGTTGGAACGTACCTAATGCCTAAAATGAAGTGATTTTAGTATTTTTTCTAAAAAGTTATGGCTTGAAATTATTTGTTTATGGTGTCAATTTCCTACTTAATTTGATGAAGTCAGTATTATTAAGCTCCCTTATAAACCATCGTAGTAACTGTCTGAAGAGGTGGCAATCGGACATTAAAACCCTGATAGCATCAGTCTGCAAATCTATTTGTGAAGATTGGCAACTTTAGCACAATACAGACAAAATTTACTTTATTACAAACCCTATGTCATCGTCAACATTTTTTATATCTTTATTAGTATCTACAGAACGTATGGTATTGTAAATGTTGTTTACGTTCCTTGAAGTCTCATTTGTTTGATGTATTACCTAAATATGTATTTTTCGCCGGGTATAGACTTTGTTTTATGTAACAGCGAAAGCAGTCCGTGTAACACCAGGAAATGTATGTTCAAATAAATAATATGAGCCGAATTTTAATCTTAAATCAAACCACACAAGGTGCTGTTTTGCATCCCCGCTGAATTGAAGGCGGTAAATGATAGTGATTAAAAAAAAGGTTTTTTTTTATTTCGTTTCCGAATTCGGGCTCATCCAGCACAGGAGGGGTTTAGGCGAGACGATAAACCCGCACGCACACAGTGATATAGTCGCGCGACACTGCCTACCGCGTACGCAACGGGGCGATTCCTTTTCCCGAACAAGGTGTATTCTGAAATACAGCCAAAAAAAAAAAAAACAAGTCTTTATTAATTATTGAGTAGGTGTCGTTATTTGTATAACCTATTTGTGTTCCCTAGCTTATAAATAATATAATAATTATTATTAAATAAATAATACTTAGGATAAGCAATCCTATTCCTTTTAATCAAACAATCATACTGACAACGAACATCAAAAGACTAATAATCATAATAATAGAAACCCCAAGAGCTTATGTTTTGAATGTGTTAATATCAATTTGTTTCGAGGCCACATCTGTCCCTTTGGGCTAAACATTTGGGCAAAGTTTTGTTTAATTAAAATCATCAGACTGTCCCCACTGTAAGTTAGAGCTATCAAAATTACGTTAAAGTTGGACAAGTGTACTGTGTTTTATGAGGGTTACAAGAGGGAAGGCCACTCCAGATTGTTTAGGAGAACTATGTTATTAGATTTAGCTGAGAGATAGATCTATGGGGTACTAAACCCTGAGTTAGCATCACGTAGTAGGAGCAGGATTACGCCAGGTGGATGACAAAAGTTCCTGCACGTAGAAGTTCTTGTTGTTGCAGGTTGTTCATCGATCAGTTACCATTAAGGTAATATTCGTTTATCTATTGATAACATTCCTCCGAGCAATTGGTTTAAGTAATAAAACTGTTTTCAGTGACTTTGTAATTCTTTTGAGAAAAAAATATATTTAATATTTACTCTTATACGAGTACGTATTTAAGAGTATATTATTATTATTAAATATTTTGATTATTACAATTATAATTAAATTTTATCATTATTTACAATTCAAATGGGTCTTCCATCATCACGTCTTCCATTGTCGTTCTTTAACTGTTATTCCAAAGCTACATACCTATTTAGTTATCTTTCTCTCTAAGCATATGTCTCCTGTCTCGCTCATTACATAAGGATTTATCTCTTTCACACAGTCATGTAATATCACATTCCAATCCTACATTTCATGTAATTTAACATCAAGTTACATCTTTTTACATCCTTCAGTCCATCAAATTAAGATTTTCTGCCCTTGTAGAGTCTCACGTTTAAATGCAAAAATTTTAGCGCATCATGCATAGACAAAGAAGTTTTTTGTTTTCTGCTCCTTTACTATTGTAGGTGACGATATCATATCTTTGACATGATTGAAGAGCATATTATTATTATCAGTAGAGATATCATTTTTGGAAAAGCTAAGAATAGAAAATCCTTATCCGATTAATAAAAACTATTACCGAAAGAAAGCTGACTATTGCTGAGTGTCCTAGAATATGTATTATTTTACACGCGGGTGAAGTCTCGGGCAGAAGCTTTGTACGCCAATTGTGGCAAAACATGTTGAAACAACTACTTTTCACTTTCTCACCTACATTTGCATTTATATGTATAATGTTACACATGTTTACACAAATAAAATATCTTTATCTTTATCTTTAAGCTAGTTATTGGTCTTTAAAAAGCAAAGAAAAAAAATAAGTTTAAGACGAAATAAAAAAGTGTAAGTTACCCAGTAGTAGCTACCTTATGTATGTATAGTAATAATATCTATCTATCATTATCATCATTTCAGCCGAACGTCCACTGCTGGACATTGCCCTCCCCTAAAGATCGCTACAATAACCGGACTTTTGCTGCCCGCATCCCGCCAGCGGTTTCCCGCAGCCTTCACCAGCCTTCTCCACCTGGTGGGGGGAAACCTCGCCACTAGGAAGCCTAACCCAACGGCCGTCTGTTCTGGATACCTATTAAGCACCTTATTATTCTTTACAATAAAAAAAAAACATTTCGTTTCTCAGTAAATAACATTATATCGAGTCAATTAACTGGAATCACTTAATTCAAGGATCTGATTTCAGAAACATTTTAGTTCGATGAAATAGAATTCTGTCGCTAGGTAGGTATATATATTTAATTAGTGTCACTGGAGACGAACCCTCTTAATGTACTTGAAATACGGCAAGAGCACCTCATTTATTGTAGGTGGACCCGGCGAATGGTTTTATTTACGTCTTCTATGTAGGTACGGTATTGTTTTCGGGGCCTTTGTAAGGGCAAGAACCTTTCAAGGCTGAATTTTTATTTCAAAACAGAATTTTCCTGTTTTTAGGGTAATTAGTCGGTCAATCGTTGGCGTGTCTGTTAATTAACTTTGGTTTGGTTTAATAATGTTAGTAGGTAGGTATAAAATTGGTTTCGCATATTTATTTCCGGCTTTTCTTTGATTTATAGTCAATACTAGCTTTTACCCGCGGCTTCGCCCGCGTTTGTTTAGAATTTGACAATCAATTCGGGCTGTACTCGGCTTGTTGTTCGGCCAGATCCAGAATTATTAAATACCTACAGACCAACAGACTGTGACTCATAACAGTCCGTCGGCGTTCAGTTTGCATTTCTGCAAGAGAGGTCCTTCTCGCCTGCGACTATTTTAGAGTTTCTGTCACTGTAATGGCTGAGCTTGTTCTCTGAGACGAAGTTGTGTTTGATTGAAAAGGCGTCTCAGTTGCTCTTATAGCTCTCTGGCTTTCGGCTTGTTCCTCCAAAAGCAATTGCGTTTAAAAGGGCGTTTCAGTCACTCTCTGAGTAGCTTGGAGGGCGAATGGCTTGGCTCTCTAGTCTTTCCTGGCTTTAAGAAAATGTCTCATCAGCTCTCAAATTTACTTGTCGCTCCGGTTGTGCTTGCCTTCTTAATGCGGCATGAACGGAAGATTCCGAGGATTGAGCAGTAATTTTTGCTCGGGCTCGCTATGAGCTTTTGGTTGTGAGTTTGACCTGCGAGATATTCTAAAATTGAAAAACGTAACCTACCTACCCTCATTAAAACACACCGGAAATACCTCTAACGAAAAAATAAACAGAACTGAGGGACAAACTTAACTGTGCCGTTGAAAAACTGTTGTCTACATACATCGACATAGGTCAAGGTTAGTTTAGCAACTAACCTCTTCCTTCAGTCAATCATCGACTACACGCATTAAACAAAGCAATTTTACTGTTAAGACAGTTCTGCGCTGTGATCTTATGAGGAGTTTCCTTTCCATATCTCCGAAGTTCATCATCAGATCATGACAGTATTTATTTGGGACCAATTCGAAAAAATAAACAAAAAAAGAATCATCCAAATCAATTTACAATTAGCGGAGTAATCGCAGAGTATGCTTCATTGACAGAGCGTAGGTTCACCTTTATTCTTCCATGCATCCTCTATGAATGCGTTTACACCTGTCAGTGTCAGTGACGACACAGTGATGACAGTGTCAGTTACGCAGTTTTTCTGTATCCCTGACAACGTATATAAAGTGGGTCACAGACAAACGCGAAATGTTGTGGCGGCCGCGTCAATTGCAAATTTTAACAACCGGCCGCGTGTACTGCTTTGTAAAATGACGCCAAATATGGAAATTGTAATAGAAATAGTTGAATTTAAATAATAATTTAAATTTAACTCACACTTCTCTATTCCTAAGAGTAATATGCGATGCTAATGATAATATAGGTAGAGATAAACTATTATACCTTGACGCTTCCCTCCATATTACCATTTCAATGTGTGTAGTCACATTCGTATGAAAGACTTTGTGAGTAATCGTCTTCAGTAGCAGGCTAGGATATTTTTTGTCAACTAATCATAAATAGCCGACCGCGCAAGACGACGTACCTCTCATTTTCATAGAGAATTTCAGTGCAGCGCCATACTAATAATAATGAGTAATTTTTGACGCCGCTAGTCGGACAACAAATCGCTGATTTTTTTTTGTCTCGAGAGCCGTCTCAATACGCACACATGCGTTGTGAGTATTTTTAATACTATTAAAAACATTTTCAAACGTTTTGAATTGTGGAAGGGCGCGTCATGTAACTGTAGTTTATCTCTACCTCACACCTCAAGTGTTTAAATAAACGGTTTTCCTACCTTTTTTCTTATCTTCTGAGAGGACTAATGAGTCATGAGAGTAATAAGACAACGTTACGGTTAGCCATATTGACTGACGTCCGATTGCGACGTCCGATTGTCCGATTGTAGCACAATCACCACGCTAATGACACTTCAGGCCGCCACTGTGACCGCGGTGGTGTGTTTTTGGAGCGTTAGGAGCCGCGGCCTGCGGTTTGCCGTAACCGCAAGTCCGTCCGTCTGGAAGCCACTTTATGCAAAATGTCAGGATACTCTTCAGCGGTTTTGGGCATGAAAAATTATTAAGCAAACAACTTTCGTACTCCTAGGTTGTTTACTTGAAACTGGTCTATCGACAGTGTAGACTCATAATGTATTACATGCTTAAACTTAAAATTTAATCATGATCCGATAGACACGTGGCGCCATCTACTGTCATAAGGACGTTTTTGTGATTTCCCTCGGGAACAGTACTTTTTTTCGGGATTAAAGGTATCCTATGTTCGTCCCTGAACACCTGGCAACGTATATGCAAAATTTCAGGATGATCGGTTCAGTGGTTTAGGCGTAAAATGGTAGCAAACAAACAAACAAACTTACTTTCACATTTATAATATTAGTTAGGATTTCGTAAGACTTACTGAATTAAATCATAATTACATAATTATAGACAAGAATATAAAGATTTTTTTTTTATAAAAGTAAATTAGTCTTAGAAAATTTTAAAACATAAGTAAATTAGACTTAAAAAAATTAAAATATTAGTAAATTAGTCTTAATTTTTTTTTAATATAAGTAAATTAGTCTTAGAAAAAGAAGGTAATAGCTAGATTAGGTTTAATAAAAAAATATACAGCCTATTATTGTTGTATTGCAAGACATCTTTTCATATAATATAGAATAGGCATGAGCAATTTATTGATCACCACGCTTGCTAGCGGGCCTAAAATAGCTCGGCGGGTAGCTATTTTAGGTTTATATTCATTATAAAATGCATGCATGAGAGACTGACTCCTGACTTTTAACCACTGAGCCATAACGACGATAAAAAATGTTTCAAAGAAAGAAAATTAGTAAATGTTTCTCAATCGAATAAACCCAATTACAAAACGTTATTCAATGAGACCACATCCGGACAGTGCATTTCATGTAACAAATAGATAAATAATAGATTCCTTGGAGCGTGCACTCCGTTTCTAAGACCGCAGTCGATTTATCTCAGTGTCGGACACTAACTCACCGTGTCCGACTTGTGCGTCCGCTGGACAGGCTACGAACATTAGGTGTATATACTAAGCCTTAGGCTGGTATAAGGACAAAATGGTAACAAAAATTTTAAAAAAAAAATCTTACATCATATTTGTAAACCTTTTGTAAAATAGACAGCATAATTATGAGAATTATGATAGTTTAATAGATAAGTATTTCAGGGTTGTCGTATCGCTAGTAATAACATACATTTTAATTAGGATTTTGTAAATTACCATAAGTCAGTGTCCAAAAATACTGCATCTATCTTCTGTAACTACAGAATAGTTGGGGTAGCCATAACATTTTATTCCCACATCTGCAAGGAAATTGCGTTGCATAGAAATTATGTAAACACTATTCTCGTCTCAACGTTTGACGGCGTTATTAGTTTTGTTTACTATCGTAGAATATGCTAAAATATACTAAAGTTGAGAAGCCTTGATGCTTTCGGTGAGGCAACTGACCTATGAAATGTTTGTGAAAAGTAGAAAGTTAGAACTATATTCGGTTATTTCATAGAATTTAATATTTTCTCCGTTGCTTTCGTATTCATCCTAGTTTTATTGGCAGGGTCTGCTCGAGAAAATGGTTGCACTTATTTTATGCAAGTTTATTTAGTTTTGAAATGGCAAGCTATTATTTCTGGTTTTATGTTTGTAGCATCTGCCAAGAAGAATCCATCCGGTATTTTCGTTGTATTTTGTACTAGCTGCTCCCTGCGACTTTGTCCGCGTAGGATTTTTACCTGTGTCTTTGGTTAATGCTTCGCTACCGTGGGTCGTAGCGTAATATATCGCCTAAATTATTCTTTATGAATCTGGCTATCATAATCGTACCTGTATGCAAACAGATTTTATTCCAATCCGACTTGTAGTTTCAGAGATTAACGGGCTTTAAAACTAACACAAAAAAATTCTTCAACTTTATTATAGTAGTATAGATGACAGGCATAAGTAGGCAGGTTCTAATGAAATATTATAAATATTAAGCAAATCAGCTGCGCGTGACCTCTCTTTTTTTTCCAAACATGATAATATCTATTGACAGTATTGAAATAATGTTTCCTCACGAACGTTCGATTAAATTGTCATTAGGACCTCTTAATGATCACCTAAATAAAAAATCTACAACAGTACTTACGATATTCTAGTAAAGGTATGATAATTTTCAATAAATTCGTTCGTAATATCACAAGAAAAAATCATTAATTTTGTTTGAATCGAATTTTGATACACCATAAAGAAAAGTAAGCTGAAAATAATAGCCTCAATTTAAAACACTGACACGACGCAGTAGTCGGACATTTTCTCAGTTTTATTACCAGGCAACTAGGAGAACTGAGGAGGTTACATTTTTCAAAGAAAATAAAGGATAGCAGTAATACTAGTAGGTACTTGTTGTTCCACCCACCTCTTGTTACTTCTGGTAACCTTATCTACCGTTCTTTAGTTCAAAGTAAATGAGGAGACGCTAGCCGATAGTCTGTACGCGTGCAGTGTGCTCACATTACAATTCTTGGAACAAGATCTTATAGAAGCTTAGATAAAAGGAGTGGATAAGTTCTTTTGCTCCCACCTCACGAATTCACAAGTAGATAAAGTAAAAGCTATCTGATAACGATGTGAACTAATAAATATGAAACCATTTATTTTGACTCGATGAAAGGTTATTTTTATATGAAATTATTTAATCTTAGTTGAAATCAAAAATTTAAACCTTTTCACCGTTTTTATTTATTTATGTTATGAATTAAATTTATTTGAAACTGCTGCTACTGAACTATGCTCGCGACTTCGCGTGAATGTCGGATTTGTGTGGAACCTTAATTCCAGCAATGAAAGCTTCAGCCTCAGATATCTTTATTTATTTATTTATCATGAACAATTAACATTGTATTTGATCCATATCTGCCAGTGAAACACCCATCAAAGTCGGTTCAGCCATTTCGGAGACTAATCGAGACAGACAGACAGACAGCAAAAAAAAGTATTTATTGTGCATTTATTCTGTAAACTTATAATTATTTAGTAAAATGCTGCTATACTGACATTACAAAAATACACTTTACTTAAACGATCATACGGCCAAACCTACAAGCAAAGTGGTCATGACATATGCAAGACAGTTAACAACATAACATTAAATAAGCAATTACGACAAAATCGCAAACCCATAGCAAGCAACAATCTGTACCAACAAAACTGTGAGCATTGAGTGAACCTGCGGGCGTTTAATTCAATATTACCGTCTGCTTCCATCAGTAGCTTGAAATTAAATCATGGCGATGCGCCTCTGGCACCTGGCCAGAGGACGCCCCCATTAATATTGTGTTAGAACGACCAACTGCACTGCACCGAGGAGAGCGTGATAAGAATGCTGTTCCGCCTGATTTTTTGCCGAGTTTGTACTTAATTTTTAGTTCGTAATCTTTTTGTGCTGTTTCGAGTTTTAAGTATTTTCTATGTTCAATCGAGGCAGGGTTTTAATCACAATCTTGATTTGGGATATTCTTTTTGGTTGATTTTTTAACATTTGTTTTTGATTCGGTAGTTTCGAGTGATATATACATGAAGATAATCGAATAACAAGTAAACAGAGATCTCTTATAACTCTTTTTTGTCGTTTATATATATTATATCTTCTATAATATAAAAATGAGTCGCTGAATGTGTTGCTAAGCGCAAAACTCGAGAACGGATGGACCGATTTCGCTAATTCTTTTTTTAAAATATTCCTTGAAGTACGAGGATGGTTCTTACGGAGAGAAAAAATCTAAAAAAAAAAAAAAATCTGTTAGGCGATACGAAGTTCGCCGGGTCAGCTAGTTTGATATATAATTAACTACACAACAGTCCTAAAATCGAAATTTTTATTTAATTTGAATATTTTTTTACATCTTCTTTCTATTTTTATTATGTTCATTTACTTATATAACTTTCAGTTTAGTTTTATTTTTATATTTAATCATACACTCTACTGAATGTGCTTTATATCGCACGCCGTTCGTGTTTGTTTAACTTGTTATGTGGAAAATGTTGGTTTTACATTTATACTCCTATTTTAGTTTAATCTTTATACCATATTATTGTAATGTGTAACCGTTTATTTTTCCAAATAAAATAAAATGAAATAATTATTTATGTTTTACCTATCTTTGTAAATTTATATCGTTAACAGTTTTGGATTTTAAACAATGTACCTGCCATTTCATCTCGGAGTAGCCTCTAATACGATTGTATGTAATTGTGATTCCATTTCGTGTAAGTAGTATGTTCCTGAAATAATTATTGTTTTGTTCACCATCCTTAGTTGGTAGGGAATGCCTAAAGCATTAAGTCCCGTCTCTGTAACTGTGCATGAAATTTTAAAGAAACAAATAATTATGAACAAGTTTTTCTTCGTTTTGTATTTTCAAAATCGGAACAGCTGTTTTTTAGGTAAACCACTTCACATAAATCGTTGTTCGCAAGGTGTCACGATAAAACCCTTATAAACGCTATACCTACCTACATAGTATGCGACGATAATATCATTAGGGCTGAAATTAACGACGTCGCCAATCCTGTTAGCCGCGTCGCCTTTATAATTACCTATCTGTCGCTATAATTACGTAAGAACGCCATGTGCTCTGCTTCGTATTCTAAGGTAGATAGAGAAAAACAAAAGTAAATGGGCTCTAAAAAGGCAAATTATGAGCAATTTAGAGGACTTATTTGTCAGGGAGATCTTCTGGAGAATTACCAACTACTACCCACCGTAGCTGCCTAATTACTTTTGGAGCACAGCAGGGCACGCGACTGGGGCTGCGTGAACTATCCTCTGGATCTCATTTTTAACAATAAAAAATAGGCTTCAGCATTCAGGAACGTAGCTTACTAAAGTGAAAATAGAAAACAACTTTTTAGCTTTATAATAGTAAGTATAGATGGGGGTGTAATAAACATTTCTTTAGCCAAAAAATAGGCCAGCTCTCTCGTCACGTGGGGTCATCTAACCCTTGTCGATGTCCCGAAAATATTTTAATAGTCTATCAGACTGTCAGTGAAGGTTTCCCCACTCGCATTCACGTCGCGCTGGTACGTTTCAGCCAATGTGACTGCGACCGCATGGCTGCGCTATCTATCGATATTCTCAAGACATTACGCACGTCCAACTTTATTGTGAACGTGTGGATTTCAACGTGTTTGCCTACGTTTTATTGGTTTAAACACTGGGAGTTGTGTTGAAGTAGATTAAGGGGTAATTTGAAAAAATACTAGAAAGCTTTTTGAGTGGAAGGTCGTCGTCAGCTTGTCTTTAAAGGTGGTTTTTGGAAAGACATGATATTAAATTTTTCTTTTACTTTTCATTTGCTAGGTTATTGAAAAAACTCCAAGTTTTTTATGCGGGCGATCGAGTTTGGTATGATAGTTACTTTTCATCCAATAAGAAGCAAAGACGTTTTAGTAGATTCAAGAAGTTTTGACAAGAAAAATGTATTATTTTTACATTTATATTACTTTTACATCTTCTATTAGCATCCATAGGACTATATAACACTAGCTTCCGCAACTACATTACCCACGTTTATGAATTTGGTAACTGCTTTGCCCCCGTGTGTCGTAACTATTCCTCACGAATCCCCCTATCACATACAAAAATAATGTCATCAATCCTTTAACCTAGTTCCAGAAATTAGCGCGTTCAAAAAATAAATAAAAAAGGACTCGAGCTTTATTATACTAATTAAGTATACATAGATTAAATGGTATTAATAAAATTGTTAAGAGGTTGTAAACATATCTTTTGCTACAACTTGCTTTTACTCTACTTACGTTAATATTGTTGTGTAAAATAACAATTTACAGCATAAAATTACTATTTTTTGTTTCTTACTTTAATTAACGACCTAGAAAAGTAGCTGCAGCTTGAATATTAAAGAGCTTCATAATTTAGGTGCAAAATGTATTCAGCTAATAATGTACAATATACAGTAAAGATTAAATATTCATAGTGTGTCTAGACTAAACAATAATTAGTTTTAGTTTTTAGCCGCTAGAGTTCATGCTTCATCATTAAGTTAAATTCAGTTTTGGCTAAACTTCTAGTTTAACGCCAGCGCCAACAAATTTTGTTTAGAGAGTGGAAGTAACATACCCCTATAATTTAGGTATAGTCTGTGTTTACAGCAACTTTTAACCTGGAGTGGTTTTACCATGCAACGACCCTTTTATGCTAAACATGTGGACCAGAGTTGACAAAGTTTACAAACAGAACTGACTATTAAAGAATATCCTGATAGCCTGATAAAAAAAATATTTATTATTATTATTATAACGTGCACTATACGACTCCAACTGGCTTTTACACTCGACTTTATCCGTGTGAATTTTCTTATAGATCTCCAATATGAGTAGCTTTCTATTAGCGAAAGAGTTTTCAATATCAGACCAGTGCTTTCGGAGATTAGCGTATTCAAACAAACAAACCTTACAGCTTACCATATATATGGGTTTTGATGATTAAATTTTCAGTACCTATCGGATTAGTAGTTCCGGATAATAATGTGTTTAAACAGAAACAAAAAACAAACATTCTTAAACTGCTTTGTCATACAAATAGGTGTATTTAGATAAAACAAACAGGTCATAAGAGAAATATTAAAGTACTAGCCGTTAAATTGAAAATAACTTCCATGTCAATTCAATGCACTATTATGACCGAGTTAAAAATAGGTCAAAGGATGATCTATGCTTTCAATTATTGAATCAGTATTACATCAACGTAGATGGTCTCTGCTGAACTTTCATTTCACAGTAGGCTGATCAGTAAAATGCCAAGAGAAACAATATATTAAAGTTACTAAAATAACTCCTCGATTCTCAGACACAGTTATCCAAGTCAGCTTAATCTTATGATTGAGTCATCCAAACTGTCTATAACGACCCTTTGCAGTTGTTTTAATGTAGGTAATTGTGTACATAGGTATGCCTATTAAGTGCTATGTGCCCGTGATTATAACTTCTTAATTTGACAAGTGGGAATAAACCGTCTGATGTTACACTAACTTGAAAGCAAACATTGGTGTTAAAAGTTATAAGCTACTTACATTTTGGACACCTTTGCAATTAGAATTTTCTCGTGGTATTCTTTGTAAGTTAAGCCCCGATGCCCAACCACAACCCCTAAGCCAGTGTCAACAACAATCAACAGTGTCGATCACCAGAAAAGCGCCGATCCCATGAATCTTAAAGAGAAACGATTCAACTGTCGTTGAAGATAATTAGAAAAAAATTGCAGAGGAATACTCCGCTCCAGAAAGTATGCTTTTTCCCACGAAAAGCACTTTGTATTTCCTCCCTCCATATCGCGCAGGGGACAGAATTGTGAGGCGGGGCGCTAGCACTGGGCTCCCGACTCATAAGTCTGACATAACCCTCTGTCCTGACAAATGGAGGGCATTCTGAGGCTATCCTGCCTAAAACAAAAACAACAAATTGGGAAACAGAAGTGTACCTATGTTACTTTCAATCAGAAGAAAAATAATTAAACCAATTTTCGTAAAGCCACCAGCAGAAACCAAATCCTAAAATTTTATTTCATCCTCCTCCTATTTCTACACAATTTTCCGCGTTGTTATAAACAAGTACGTAATTAACTCTACCCAGAATTGGCGAACCCAAACGAAGTCGCTGGACACGAGTTAATATCTCAGAATACATTATGAGTGCCGGTTCAAAGTCCCAATTAGCTGCCTATCCCCGACGTCGGCGCTGGTCCACCGCAAAACTCGGCTTATCCGAACTACGGTTACCGTACCGCCACATTTAAGCCGTGTTGCCTCAGCTAGAACGTCATTTTCCGGAGATACTGTTTGCAGCGCTTAAGGATTTGTATAAGGAGGACGGGCGAGTAGCAGTACAAGTGGAATTATAACAATGTGCAGTTTAGTTGAATCAACAAGCGTCAAAGCAGACATAAAACATAGATCCCTATTTCGAAATTGGTTAAAGAATTAACTAAATTAATGAAGTAGTAAATTATAATGCTACATTAATTTTACTGCAATTTGACCTTTAAACTTGTTTTTAATGAGTTGGTTAATTATCTTAAAGTAGACATAGGTAATAATGAAGTACAAGGTTTTCATTACTCCTATGAGAATTTAAATTTGCTCTTACATAAGATACCTAGTGAAGAGTTAATTGAATTAGGTACCTAATTTAATGGGCACTTGCTACTTCAGGTCTGACTTCAGATGCTTTTAGTTTGCACTTAACTAAAATTGAAAGGATTCCGCACTTAACTAATTATACTTGACAAGAAGATTGAGTCAAATCAAATATTTTTTAAATTTATCTACGTATATGCTGGAGACCGATTTTTTTCCTGATCACAGCCCCTCTGGTGTGATCAGGAAAAATATCGGTCTGAATTCCGGAGACAGCGCGTTTGAACAAACAAACCTCTTCAGCTTTATTTTATTATATTAGTATAGATATACCAGTTGATCATTATATTGCACAGTAACACAATCTAACATATGTGTAAAATTTTAAAATGGGTAGCTAACCTATACCTAAATTTCAATTTTATTATACTACCCACCTAATTATAAATAACAAGACTTCTTCATTGTAAAAAAACTAAACAACTTAGATAAATACTATTTATAAAAAAAGGTATATTCTTGTTTAAATTATAATTTATATTCAGGTTACTGTCTAATTGTCGTAGTTGCTGTCGAATTTACTTATCTGTAGGTATTTAAACGAAACCACCTGTTTATTTTATTCAACGACTATTTACTAATCAAAATCATCTTCTGGCCACGCAATCGATTGACAAGATCCTTCAATCACAAGAGAAGGGTATCAATGAATAGGTACCTCATCACTTATGCCTCATAGAGTATCTTGACCTTTGTCTAGAGATCAATCGACTTATCAGATAGGGTGTGTAATACAGAGAAGTGTTTCATGTATACATGACTTATATACAGGGTGTAACAAGACTCATCACAGAGACAAATATTGCGTTACAAACATAGAGCAAAAATGTATGCTCAACAATCAATCTTTATTTGTGAACAGGTATTATGATAACGGTCTTACATAAATATTTTAGTCGATCTCTATGTCTTACCGATGAAATTGTACAAATATATTAGTTTTTTAGTAATAAGTCTGTAACGACCTCTACGAATGTCTGTGTTGGTGGGGAATTAATGACTTTTATGTTTGGTGTGGAAATCACTGTTTACGGTAGCACGCAAAACATTGTGCATTGTGTTGACGAGTCCATGTCCATGTACAGGGGTCGGGGCTTTTTAAATATTATTTCATTTAAAATTGGTTTTCTATAACAAATAAACCAGATGTTGGAAGATTGATCATATCTCCGTAACAAGAAACTCCCCAGTTATGATGGTCCAGCATACCTGAAAAAAATATATCACAATGATGATAAAAGATGTAATATTCGGCTTCGTTGACTTGTGTCATTTGACACCCGGTATGTTTGCCGCTTGCCTGTCTCATCCCAAATGGTTAGTTAGGGTACCCTTACACCAAAAAGCCACATTATTATTAGATTCGTACTTTATGAAAAACTGAGATTTTAGCCAGTTGAATGTTTCGTTTCTTCGCATGAACAGTGAATAATTTTACAGAAGAGTATTTTCCGTTGGAAAGGCTGTTTGTCATGGACGGTCGCGGTGGTTAAAATCGTAATATCTTAAACATCCTTACGTATAAGTACGATACCTAGAACTTCCTTTGACCCCGTTTAATTAACAAAACTCTTCATTAGCCACGTACAGAACAGATAGGCGCCGATACTGAGGTTAAGTGCCCAATATTAATTAGTACAACCGTTTGTTACCCTTTGTTGATATGTTAGGCGGAGTTTCGGGACAGAATAATTGGAGTAGGGTAGGTAGTTGAAAGCCTCAACGTGTAACTAGATGAAGTAGTGGCACCTGTCATCACATCATCCAAGGATACCTACGTACGTATAGTAACTATAGTACGTGTTTCAACAAAATATTTTGTTAACTTATGTTCCAATGCACACAAGAAATGTCTGGATCTGTTAAGTGACACTCCGTACCTACATAATCAAAACATTTCTATTACTTGTACCTTTCTGCCACCAATAATTTTATCTCTATAGCCGCCATATCATTTCCTATAATTTTCTAAAAATGTTTAAATTATGTTTTTCATTTCGTTGTAACTGGGCAATATTGCTTAATATAAGATATCTATTCATCGTACTTTTCCTTATAGTTTGAACGGTGCCAACTCAATGTTTTAGTTATGTTAATGGCAATTAGTGTTTGAAAATAATTTTAGTTTTTACTACGTTAGAAACAAAGCACTACTATTCAAATGCTGGATTCAAAAATTTAAACCTTTTTACAAACATTTCGTAGTTGCCGTATATGAACCGAATCCGACTTATTCTGCACCAGGTTAACTTTTTTTAATGACGTCAAACGGTGTAAAGTGGGCACTTTACACCTTCACTTTAGAGAACGCTAACAACGCTACCTACCTACTGATGCCGCGATAAACGGCTACCTACTGGCCACTGGGCCCAAAAATTATAAAAAAGGAGTCTTAAATCATCGACTCGTAAAGAAGATGAAGCCAAACGGTCAATCTCATGTAACTAAGCTTAATAATAGTAAGGTATTTTACATACGCACGCGAAATATTCATAAAACATATAAGTCTATTATTATTATAACAAAAAACGAGTGAAACTCGCATTTGCTCCAGTACGCGTAAAATCTAACCGATCCATAGAATAAATATGTCTAATTTGCGTACAAGTTACCATATTATCTGATCCCGAGTCTTCACTATTTTGTAAGCGCCCGCATTGAACCGCCCACTCTCCTAATCTAACTTTGCGAAGTTCCAATCTGAAGTCAAAATGGAAAAGGATATTCCCACATCTGATACCCGAATGTTTTAACGTCATGATTAATGAGATACGGGTTCTGGGGGATTTATTTTCGTCCTTTTTTTTCTCAATACAGCACTGTGAAAAATCATTATATCAAATCTTGTCAGATTATCATGTTAAATTAACGTAAATTATCTCTTCTTTTCAGGTAAACACAAGCCAGACTGATATGATTCGAGCATGGAGCGGATACTTGACATTCATTCTCGTTCTCGCACAGGCTGGAAGCGATTGGCTCAATTGCGCTCTCATTGCAGAATGCCACTGCAAATGGTCCTCGGGAAAGAAAACTGCTTCGTGTGTTTCAGCAGGCTTAAAGCAACTTCCAAACCTCGCCTCAGACATACAAGTTTTAGACCTACATGGAAATCCTTTAAAGAAGTTAGAAGAAGACGCCTTTGTGGGCATAGGCCTGTTAAATCTTCAACGCTTGAACCTCAGTTTGACCAGTTTACAATCATTACATGCAAATGCGTTCCGAGATCTTCGAATATTGATAGAACTGGATCTGTCCCAAAATCAACTCCTGCAACTATCACCTGACACATTTAAAGGTGCCGAACGTTTGAGATTGTTGATCCTTAACGACAACCCTTTAAGCGTTTTAGTCGCGGAGCAATTCCCTTCGTTGAAACATCTAAAGAAGCTAGAAATATCACGGTGTAAACTACGTACAGTGCATCCCTTTGCATTTATTCATCTTCAAGCGCTAGAAACTGTCAACATACATCAAAATTTTCTATCATATCTCCATCAAGACACATTCAATCTCCCGGTACTTAAAACTTTAACACTATCAGACAATCCTTGGTACTGTGATTGCCGATTACGAGAATTCCACGATTGGTTTCTCAATAGTAATTTAGGAAATGAAGAGGTCTCTTGCGGAGGGCCAGAAAAGAAAGCAGAAATGTCATGGAGAGTATTAAGAAGAGACGATTTTGTTTGCCCACCTTCTGCAACATCGTCACCCACAGTTATAAGAACGGAGGCAGGAGCTGAAATATCGTTCGGCTGCTTTGTCAGAGGTGACCCGAAACCTACGGTATCGTGGTCGTTTCATCACATAGAAATAAACAACAGTACGGACAAACACAGTGATATTATGATCAATAAATACCAATTAGATAATTTTGATGAATATAACGATGATTTCTTAAATAAAAGTGCGCAGTGGGTCAATTTGACTATAACGAATGTGACTAGTGACTTGTCGGGGGAGTGGAAATGTAGTGCTAAAAGTCCTGTAGGAGAGGCAAATGCTTATCTCACTCTATTTCTGCCTAAAGCTAGGACAGCGACTGCGCGGGTTGCACCTGACTACTCCACATTTTTTTTAATAGGTGGTTCACTGCTTGCTATGACCACCGCTGGGTTTATATCCGCTTGCGTTTGCTGGAAAACCAAGCGTCGAAGAGTGCCGCCCAGTAGAAGTTTTACTGACCAAGAAAAGAAATTATTGGATACTTCTTTGGCAGTCAGTTGTGACAGAACAAGTGGAGATTTGGGCTCCGCCTACGGCTTTGAAATGCTAGATAGATCCATTTCTATGGAATCTGATGATGCAAGATGCTTAGAACCCGTGCAAATTACTATAGAAGGCCCACCTGGCTCTTTTCCTCCACCTCCTGCAGAATTTGCATTACCTGCTCCGTATGGTAACATCTTTATTTCTGTCCAAGTGGCTGGACATGGTGATGAGTACCCGGACCTCTTGGGAGGTGGTGCCACACTACCCAGAAGAAGTAGAACGTGTTTTCTAAAATCTGCTTATGACAATATGGGTCCCAGAATCACAGCTGCTGGTAGTTCGACCTGGTCACTTCCAGGTGCTAATGCTGATAAAAATGTAGATAAGGACCCCTTGACTGTTCCTTTATCAACCTTTTCTACCGAATTTACAGCTTTGTAAATCTTAACTGATATTTACTACTTTTCTTTCTTTTCTTTCTTTCTTTTCTTTTTCTTAACTGATATTTGATTTGACCACGAGAATAACATAATTATTTTTCCGGATGAAACACAAGTCTGTACACAACAAACAAATAGGTGTTTGTTTTATTTTTACCTATCATCAATATTAGTAAGATTAAATAAATTTCGATACCAATCCAATTTTTTGTAACAATGCGTGCACTAGTTTTAAATTACGCATATTCAATTTAATTTAGGTAATGTTGTTATTATGGTCATAGTTTAAACCAATTTTTGACTAAATACATATAATGTTTTATTTCTAAAAATGTTACCTAATACACTTTTTTAGTTTATTAATACCATCATTAATTACTATTTATATTTAGAAACTAACAGCTTACATTTTATTAGTATAGAAAGAAATATGTATGATTAAAGTATTGCCTAAGTTTTGGCCTAGACTCAATTTTTAGCATTTACAAAAAAAGATAATGTCTGACATATCAATTTTATAGCTGTAAATAAAATAAGTTTGTCATTTTTATCCCCATATTTGCATTAAAATCTTGTACATAATATTATAGTATACGAGGAAAGATTTGCTACAAACAAAGAAAATAACTAACACAAAATTGTAGTAAAGATACAATTTGTACTGATTACATTTTCTGACCAATGGAAGATTCAATTCCCCGCACTATTTCGAAGTGAATACCTCAGGGTCAGCGCAAACAGAGCAGTAGAATAAATTTTATTTTGTTTATATTTCTTGGCCCCATTACGTGGTCACGTTTATTGCGGCATCAGTGGTGTTTAAAAATTCATTATTATCAATTAATTAATGAAAAACTGCAGTTGAATGTTGTTACACTGTCTGCGCCGATAGTTACACGGTCGAGAAATATTACTATAATACATAATTATAGTTTGTATCCTAAGGCCTCTTGTTCACACACGTTTTATGAAACGTACGGCGCGTTAGCCGTGCGGTTAACAAAACGTGCAAGCGTGTACATGGTGCGGCAAAGTTACCCGTCGAGACAACGGTCAGGTTTCGCTCAGTACAAATTATTTTGCCGAAAAAGATTATCCTTGCGTACTATGTATACAGAAGAAAAGAAAAATCAATAAAGAAGAGAAAAGAAAAGAAGGATAACAATGAAAAAAAAATCATACTTAAGCCGCTTATTTTTATATTCTTTGATAGTCTTATCCCATAATACAGGACTTTTATGAACTAATGTAATTAATAATTTTTGATGTATGCATGTTCATTTTACGGTCCATACGAGCACAGTGACCCATACAACACTGACAGCCGTCACGGCGAATTAACCGTGTATTTTTACGCCGAAACGTGTGTGGACAAGAGGTCTACCCCCCCCCCCCCCTAGCAACGGGTTATATATTCTTCATAGTGTTGGGACTTCCTTGAAACCCAATACTAGACACTATCTTGTATAATACCTAATTATCATAACTAACAGCTTTTATGTATTGTCAATTTCCATATTATTTCTGATTAAAATGATGTTTTCACTAGGTATGTACCTAATAGTTTTTATGTAAAAAAATTCTTTGAGCTTTGATTTCAGGACATGGCTGTTTTCATCACATGGTGTTTTATGTATTCATATTCGCAATTCAAATATAGGTTTTTCAAAGTTTGTTTAATTGACAATGCATAAAAGTCTGATTACTCGTACCTATTACAAAACTGTACAGTAACCACTAAGTTTATATACCTAAATATAGTTTGTATTTGTAAGAATTTGATCGTGGATCATTGCTTTAAATCCAAGTGATGAGATAATAAAAGGAGTGCAAACATATTGCCTTTGCTTATTATTTTTGATGTCCTTCATTTTCTTTTTTATTTCCAATGTATTTTTCTTTATCATTGCTCGGAAAATAAAAAATGTCCGCTTGTCCTTCTTTTTTGTTTTTTTACTAAAGACCCGCATTAGGTATTTTCTTCAGACATTTATTTCATGTATTTTGTCTATATTATGATACAATTCGCTGTTATTTTCTCCTTCGTCTTTTCAATTCCACTTTGCAATAGGTATTGAAAGTTACTCGTATATACGTCAATATTTACTTTCAAAATCAGTGAAGAGGTAAATTGCCAATAGTACTGAAGCAATCTCAAGACGTGCGATCACTACTTGTACCGGAATTAATATCAATATACTGTGATTGAAACACTTATGTGTATTTAGGACAACGTTTATTGAATGAATAAACTGTTACATTAAATTTTTATCTAGGTATTAAATATTAGCCGTCAGCCGTAGTGACGGACAGCCAAGTCTTTCTTGTTTAAAACTGTCTTTAATCTCATAGCAGAAACTAAATAAGATTGTATACGGCTTATCTGGTCAGAACCTACACAGATGCACAGCAATCGTTACGCTATTAATTTGGGATTCTAGATGAGGTCGCATTACCAGAAAGTAGACAGAAGATAATTAGAGCCTACATTCTTTTTGTCTGCTAAAATCATACCACTAATAATAATTGGGTCTTATCTCAATCAATCGTAATTTTTTATGCGCTTGTAAAACGCTATAGCCAATAGATTTTGTATTTTAAAGAAACAAAAAATCGAACTATGCAGTTAATTGAGAATAAAATTGATCTGATAAAAATAAAGAGAGTACTTAGAGTAGTTGTTGTCTTGGAATTATTGGTAAATAAATGGTAGTTACTACCTAATTTCTAATATTTTATGAATAAGCCCGCAGCAAACTTTTAACTCAATATTATTTCCACCATAACTTCTAACTTTAAAATTTATCGGTTCCGTCCACTCGGCGGAACTATAAAATCAAACCGTTATCTACGATTTTAATCTATAGAATGGACAAGAAATCCTATAAACGGGAAATAAGATGACGGTAATTCATTTTGGAGAGCGAAGAGGTAGGATTAACCGTTTGGATTTTCGATTATAGACAGAACTGTTTTGGAGTATTCTATGCTAATACTGTACAGAGGGTCTAAAGTTTGTTCCCTTTATAAGGTTTTTTTTTTCGTTTATAGGAGGTAATCTCAGCACAAATAAAGGACTGATTTCATTTTTTTTCTTATCCTTTAGCCCTACCCATTGCTACTTGAGTTTCACTATTTTGGTTTGTTCTGCAGATCTCCTAATTGTCATCATCTCATCTGCATACGGGTAGCGCAGGACCGGCCATTGAGGCTATCTATACTATACGGGAGGCCTATGTCCAGCAGTGGACGTTGTTAGGCTGTTATGGTGAAAGAAAGTTACGTACCTACTTTATGTTTTATGGTTACATACATAAAAGTAATAAAGACCGAAAGTAACCTTTAGCTGAGGTAAGAGAAAATAATATTTTACTTATAACAAACATCAGTTTGGTTTAGAATAAACAATGACACAATCTAACGCGCGGAAGGCTGGACACAAATCTATGTGTGGCTTTCCCATAGAATATGTAAAGAGCATGATGAAGAGGCGAATCCGATAATTTTTAATCCTCCACAGACACTCCATGACTCGAAAACAGCTCTGGGATCCGCATTGAACGAAAGTCCCCAAGTCGACATGAAGTGATTCATCCAAAGCATGAACTACCGCATCCAGGTAGCGATCAAAACCAAAGGTGGAAAATGTGGAAATACTTATATATTTTTTTAAATAATGGATTGATTTCGTAATTTTTATAAAAACAATTCAATAGCATTATTGTCTTATTTGTGCATTGCTTATATTTAATAAAATTTTAACCCCCTAATATTTACAATACAAAAACATGATGTTTCATTTTGACGACAAACTCCATAATGCGCTTCGGTCAAATTCCGTGCCGCTGAGCGTTTAATCAAGCATATAAATAACCAGCTATAAGCAGGTTTCTTGGTGTCTGTAAACACAGGGAGTTCGCACAAAATGAAGTAAGAAAAACTTTGTCAAAACCATTAAGTATTTATGTCTTAAAAGCCTTTTAGGTATAAAGTTAAGACAAATGGCAGAACTTTAGATCTTATAAAATAAAACGTCGCCTAACGTTATAGTGCAGTAAAATTATTTGACAACCATAAAAAGATTTTACGTTTTGGCAGGCTCCAAAATGTTCTTATATAAGGTGTAGTAGGTACTGGAGCACCCGGACGTGGGTCGCTACTACCGGGATATTATCACTTTACTTAGTGTGTACTGTAGTTAGTGATTGAAACACATAGATTATGGACTTCGTGTATTGAATAACTTTATATAATAATATATTTTATAGCTAGTTCTTATTGTAAGGCTTGACTTGACAGCCGTCGACACACGGTCTGTCTCTTCTTTTCTTATTTCAAAAGTAGTTACGTCAGAGAGTTTTAGAAACCCTTTCAGCCAGGTTGAGGCATGCAACCTTCACAGTACTTACTATCCTACGCTTCTGAATGTGTTCGAAGAACGAGGCATCAGAATTCTTGACCCACTAAATCATGGTACAGTAGCGAATTGACTATACACTCCAGATAGCAGTCCTGTTTGGTTTGCACACGACATTTTAGCATAATAGCGAACTCTTGAAGGAAGGCGCACATTTGTAACTCTCTCTCTTGTTCCTTGTTTCCTGAAACATCCGCCGAGTGCTTCTCTTGTGTACCAAGTTGATACATCCGTAATCAGGGATAATATTGACAGATCTTCCTAGTAAATACCGAATATGCTGTGGTGTACTACTTGGGACGCCTTCTCCTCTTCCATTGAGCCTGCAATAATATATATTTCTCCTCCTTCACTTGTTTCTTTTTACATGTACCATCCCCTGCACGCGGAAAATTTACAAGTATAAAATATAATAATAGATACATATAATATTATTAAAAAAAAATTGACATTTCTTAAAAAATGCGAAGAAACTTTTTCCCCAACCTATTATATACATACATACAAACAAAATATACAGAGTAGAGAGAGATAAAATACATAGATGGAGAAATACAACAAAATAATTGTGGGACCAGTCTCGCAACTTCTTATGTATGTGTTTGCGAGTTTTTACCTTGAAAGTGAACCGACTGGTGACCGACTCTTATTTATAATGCGATATTGAATTGAATTATTGCCACATAATATAATAATATTATACCTCAAAAGCATTGAAGTCGTTATAATGTTTATATTTCTTTAGTTTAGCGTTTATTTGTAAACATTCATTATATCACACTTTTTTATCACCATTTATTGCTTAGCTTTATCTCATCTTTACCTACTTCTTAGGTTATATGTTATCGAATTTATTTTAGCTGTGAATTTGAACGAACGTTCTTTGAAAAGTATTTTTGATAGTGTTAAGTAGTGACTAATGGTGATAATACTTTAAAAAAATTTAATTTTGAGTTCTTTGAAGTAAAGTTTTAGCGACTCCATAGCTCACATATTCAAGGTATGATCTAACCAGAGAATTGTACGTAATTATTTCGTAATACATTTTGTGAGAAAAAAAGAAAAAACAATTTTAATTATAAAAGAATTAGAATATAGAGTATGTACCAAGAATGAGTATAATTTTATAAAAACTGGAGAGAATTGGACCTGTGCCGTTTCAATTAACTATAAATAAATAAATAAATAACATTAAGTTTTATTGATTACGACTTCGCAAAAATTAAGGTGGCGCTATGTAGTGACGCACTTGCTGAGTCGGCGAGTCCTAAAAACCGGATGTTAAAAGACACTTAACGAAGTTATTACGATCATTTTTTTGTTCTATACTGGTTAGGCAGGTACTGATGATCAAAACTTCAACACTTTTATATATTTTTTACCCAAAGGAGTTTTAAATGTTCTAACTATACTTAAAATATTCCTCACAATCCCTGTACTGGGCGATGCACCAGAAAACACAATGTTTTTTTGCGTGCGTTACATTACGCACTGCCATAAACAGTGTTTTTTTTTTTGTAAAATTGTTTGATTAATGTTACTTAGTTTGATGCAGGCAGTAAGCCTAGTTAACGATTATGTGATGTCTTTTTTACTCCCTTTAGGTACCGTAGCGTAGCTATGTTTTTATTCCCATAGCATTTTTGCACAATCATGTTTTTTTTTCGTATTTTAACAATCATAGTTTTGTTATATTGTTTTTGTAACACAGACATTATTTTCATCCTTACTTTTTTCTTAGTCGTTGACATTTTTCACATAGAGGATTTAGGGGTCTGATTTCATCATTTTCAACTACAAAACCTACACTACTTTGTCTGACAGTTGATAGGACGGAAATGGAACAAGAAATGGTAAATCTGCTTTGTGATTATGCCTTGAGCACCTTGCAGATTATTTTTGCTAGGGTAAGAGAAAAGGGCAGCTATATTGAAGGATTAGCCTCAAACCATGTGTGAGAATAGATAGATTTATGTATATTCTTCATTTAACATAAATTATTCTCTTCTTTTCAGCTAAGCAGAAGCCAAACGGATATGATTCGATCATGGAGCGGATGCTTGGCATTCAGTCTTATCCTCGCACAGGCTGGAAGCGATTGGGTTAAGTGCGCTAACATAACAGAATGCCGCTGCATGTGGTCCGCAGGAAAGAGAACTGCTTCGTGTGTTTCAGCGGGCTTGAAACAACTTCCAAACCTAGACACAGACATTCAAGTCTTAGACCTACATGGAAATCCTTTAGAGAAGTTAGAAAGAGACGCCTTTGTAAATATAGGCCTGGTAAATCTTCACCACTTGAACCTCAGTTTGACGAGTTTGCAATCAGTACATGAGGAAGCGTTCCGAACACTAGAAATATTGGTTTTACTGGATCTGTCTCAAAATCAACTCCTACATCTATCATCTGACATGTTCAAAGGCCTCGACAATTTAAGAGCATTGATCCTTAACGATAACCCATTAAGTATTTTAGTCGCGGACCAGTTCCCTCCATTGAAACATCTAAAGCTGCTAGAAATATCACGGTGTAAACTTCGAACAGTGCATCTCCTTGCATTCGTTAATCTTCAAGCGCTAGAAACCGTTAACATACATCAAAATTCACTATCATATCTCCATCCAGATACTTTCAATCTTCCGGTTCTTCGAACTTTAACACTATCAGGCAATCCTTGGAACTGTGATTGTCGATTACGAGAATTTCACGACTGGTTTCTCATTAGTGATTTGGGAAATGAAGAGGTCTCTTGCAGAGGGCCAGAAAAGGTAGCAGGAATGTCATGGAGAGCATTAAAAAGAGATGATTTTGTTTGCCCACCTTCTGCAACATCGTCACCCACAATAATGAGAACAGAAGAACAGAAGACCACGCAACAATAATAATAAATCCGTATATTTTTTTAAATACTTTAAAATTTGTTCTTCTTTGTCTTATTATTGTTTTTTTTTTCTTTTAGGTTCAATTACTCTTTGACCTTATAATCTTTAGTATTGTGTCTGTTGTAATTTTTTGTTCTTTTAAAACATATATTCCATTTTCTGTGACCTAAAAGTGTGTTCTAATTACTATGGTGCCAAATTTCGACACTAAGTTTCTGTAATAAGTCGATCGATAATGATCAATGTTCACAGCAGTTGCAAATTGTACCTAAGTGCTGTGCACATGTTGATAGTATTTTTTTTTTTCAGCTTCGAGCAACTAGGTGCTCAGACTTGATTTTTATGTACGTTCCTTCTACATAATACTTTCGAAACCACGCACTTACCTTTGCAGTATCTTTAGGTAGCTGACTTAGATAAGTCAGCTGATGATGATTTATTTATGCCTAGATAGGCATAAATAAATCATACACATTTTATAAGTGGACATTTGGCTCTTTTCTATAACAGTGTATTGGTTACTTAAATGTACCTAAGTTTTCTCACAACTAATAAAATATAACAAACATTTCACTCGCATTGTCAAAATTTCAAAAATAAATATCATTAGATTTCAATAGATGGACAACTTGGACCTACCGTCTGGAATATACGATAGTCAAATCAACGCGCTGACATTTCAATTTGTATAAAATAATGGATACGAAGTTGTAAGTCGCGAGGCGTCCGGGAACCGACGCTGTGCATACGAAACGAATACTGCCGAATGCTCCTCATAATCATGGGCTTGAAGACTGGATGTGGCTTGTGATAGGGTATTCATAACATAAAAGGATCGTTTCGGCAAAGATGAGTTCATTTATACTCATGCGGCATTAGAAATCAAAAGGAAATGATGGCTGTTATGTATACTGCAGATGGCTGTTATGTATACTGATGTCATAGCGACATCAGTATTCAAATAACAGCCATTCGTCATTGCGTATTCAAATAACTATACATAATGTATGTGTGTGTAAAGGAAGGTGCAAATAAAACAGTATAAACTTTGTAACTTTTTTTGTAATTAAATACAATTTTTTACACTTTTACGAATTCAAAAATAAAATCATCTACCTAGCTTCCTAGTTATGATTATAATACTGAATAAATATAAAACACTTTCCTATGCATTATTTTGTCCTACATATTATATTACCTATTCAAAGGCCAAATTATAATCCAAAATGTTTGGTACAAAAAATGTATTGGCTTTTTTGTCGAAAACTGCTTTTCAACTTTTTTTAGTTTACATAATTAAAACCTATATTTATTAAAGTAATATTTTATTCAAATCAATAATATGTACTTACAATACACAGACACAAGTAAAAAAAGTATAAAAAAACAACGTTAAGAAGTAAAGATTTTTACCCAGCCTTTTGATCGAATTTCAGTAATATCGTTAAAATCACAAGTTTCATGTTATCAAAATGTCACTTCCATGAATGCTTTAGCACATAATATCTAAGTTACCGAATATTCGATTTCGCCAAACGATACGACAGGTGGAGACTGTGTATTGAATAAATTATATTTTTTACGTGGAAACATTTGTAATATGCTAAACATTCTTTGTTGGACAAAGTTTTTGTATTTTATTAATTTTTGTGGTCGGAAAAATTGGTTATGCTATCAAAAAAAATGGCGAAAATAAAAAAATCATTTAGTCCATAAATCTTTACACTGCACCGTTTCCGATATTCAAGGTCATTCTCCTTTACACTCCAAATAACTACATCGTTGATCTCGATATACAGAACGCAATATATTTGCTTAAATAAGACCTCACGTAACACCCAATGAGGCGTTTAATACTTATAACAAAATTAAATTTCACCCACCCTGAATTACCTGACCTCAAAATATGTATATGCGTCCATAGAGCCTTGCCAAGGTCTGTCGGCGTTTATATTATCATTTATTAAAACCCTAACGTTCGCTCGGGTACCTGAAAGATGAAATTTTATAAGATTGGGAACGTTTATGCTCTGAAATGCTAAGGTAGAGGTAAAGAGTAGGTATTTTTTTTTTATTTTTTTTTTTTATTTTTTTTTTTTTTAAAAATAAACAGCTCCTTTAGACTTAAACAGATGTACCTATTACGCTTAATTTAGCTTGTATTTAATTTAGAACGTAGACTTTTTTTTTATTTTAACATTCTTTTTCCAACTGCCATTGTCTGTTCGTAAGCTATTACACTCTTATGGTTACTCAGGGAAACCTATAATTGGCCTAACCTATATGGAATATGTAATTTTGTGTGTATTTTATTTGTAACGCTGTTGGTTTTCTAAATAAAATAAATAAATAAATAAATAAATTTTAAATCTGCTTTCGTAGGACTCCTAAAACTGTTTTGTATTGAACCAGTGTTTTTAGTACTTACGTTTCTGAATTGATATTGAATTCAGATACAAACGGAACAAAGGATTTTGTTTTCACAGATGCAAACTAAATAGAGTTGTGTAGTTTCTATTTATTTTTTAAGTCTCTTGATGCTGATACCTCTGCCTGGTAACCTTAGACTCGACCTTAACCTCGACTGAATTTAAAAGCACTAACTAATGGTATTTAGGCAAATATGCAACTGTGTTCAATTTTATAACTTCTTCTTAGCGTATCGATGGCAAATATAATGGCATAGATACTTAATAATACAATTTTGTTTAATGTTTTGTTTGGCCCAATATTTAGCTATGGCAGCACCATCCGTTTTATCGTGCAGGTGACAGGTCATGCGGCGAAAGATAAAAGGTGGGTCATCTACGGAGAGACGTCGCGTACGCACTAAAGATTGGTGCAATCTGCGAAACCCCAACCTTTGGAGATTCTCTTTGCTGTGGTTAACCTGGGTACGAATTTGTTTAAAGTTTTCCAAGTAGTCATTGGCTACGTGTGCCCAGGTCATGTGTCAGATCAGGAGGTTTCAGTTTTTCCCGCTAAAGATCGCATGTTTCTTTATCATTAATTTATTGGAAATGAGACATTATACTGAATAAACATTATTATAAATTATTATTATTTATTTATTTATTTTGATTTTCAGCAACCAAGTTTCAATATTACATTCGAGCAGTATATTATAACCTACACACATTTTCCGCAGCGTTGAGCATTTATAAGTAATTTAATCACTCCGCCACCCAAGTATGAAGATACGACCCATACTTGGACTTCAAAGGCATACACAGTTAATAGTTAAGTAGTTTCGACTTAGTTTCGCCACAAGAGGTCCGCTTTTTTCCCGTCCAATAGTCGTTAAGTAACGCTAAGCACCGGCTAAGTATGTTTAAGTAGTTAACTAAGCACAACTGACGGCTGGACTGCCATGTGTAGCAAGACCTTCGTTTTTCTATAGTCATTTTATTCAGCAAAAATGTAAAAATGCATTGGTCTTATGGTTTATCCTTCCAGTCTTAGTTCTGAAATTAGAAGTAATATTGTCGAACTCCGGACTTGGAGTATAGTGGGCCAAAAGTGAAATCGTTGTGTGCTATCCCTAAATACAGGGATAAACGAGATCTGAAGGCCAATTCTACTAAGTTGACAAACAAAGTCAAAAATGAAAATTAGAGGCATTTTTGAGAACGAGATTAGATTGCGATCGTTCTTAAAAGTTAATAGACAACTCAAATCAACTACCTATGTTAAGCATGATCATCATTTCAACCTCTAGTAGGTATATCCTTTAACAGGGCGTAGTCGGTACCGTTTAAACCATACTTACTGACAAGAAATTCTACTAGGACTCCGTCCTTTTTTACCCGACTTCGTGACTCAAAGGGTAATATGTTTATCAGCCTATGTATTTTTTATTCCTATGTGATCAGCTTAGCTCTACCATGTAGATGCAAGCCTATTGAATTATTCCACTTAAGAAAAATGTTGAAGCAACACCCTCATAACTGATTACCACTTAATTCCCCTACGATACACGCTTAATAGGTTCCAATGACCACGATTTATGCGGTAAGCTAATAAAAACAGTCTGATTTCCCCGGACAGTTCGCTTCGTTAGCGGCTTGTGTTGCAGTCGGCTTTCGTTTACGACCCATTGTCACCATAAATATACTGAGTTTCCTCTTAAGGAGGTCGTGTGAGGGTTACTAGGATCGTGATAACAGAACGTGCTTGAAAACGAGGTAGTTTCCGTAGCTAAGCTTGCACGAGAGTGATAAGGGAAGAGATGAATAATTATGCAAAAACCATGATGTGTTAGATATATAAGTTGTCTCAATTTGTCACTGTTCCGATTTGTTATCTATACTCATACAATCTAAAAAAAGTGACCAAATAGTGTGTGTTATATCAAAGTAACAGCTCCTTACTAAATAGTTTATATCACACTACAACACATACGAAAAAAACTTTATAACACACTATCCAAAAATATTTGCAAATTAATGATTTTGAAATAAAAGGTTGTTGTTATTATTTTATTATCTGAAAGTACAGTGGGCGCAGTGACTGAGCGATTGGCTGTACTACGTGTCGCGAGTTCGATTCCTGCACGGAACAAATATGTATGTGAATGGCATCTAGACAATTGTTCCGGGTCTGATTTATTATGTATGTAAGTTTATATGTTTATAAACGCACCCTCAATACAGGAGAAATTCTTAGTATTGAGCAATGTATTTTTTTAACATAAAATATATATGCAATTCTGGTGATGAAGTTGATAACAGTTACCTACTTTACTCTCATACGAACCCGCGCAGACATTAATACTAAAGTGCCCTCAAAAAAAGATAAATATAAAGAACAAACATCTAATCTAAATAATAGCCTAAGTAATTTTATTTTCAAAACAATTTATGGCCAGTTTCAAGGTATGAAAACTCATTAGTTTATTACAAGCCCACAAAAGTCGGACCTCTGGTTTTCCACCGAGGCTAGTCCCTAGTGGGTCATAACGGCTTAATGTACAATACAGACGAATTTGGCTGTAAATATATTTTTTGGGTAGGAAAACATTAGTGGTAAGTACAATTTTAGAATATTTTTAAAGTTATTCCATCTTGTAGCAATAAAATATTCCATAATCTACGGTTCATTTAAACAAATTAAAAAATACTACCTTATAATTGTACCACTGCAGAGTAAAGGACTCTTTTCATACAGAAATAGCACAAGTATTGGTCACTTCGCTAGCTCAAGGCGGATTGGCGATTTCAGCTGAACTTAAATTAATAAGTCTAGGTTTCATTTGCTTTCATCGATGTCCAAGAAAAACTTAAAAAGTACCTAAATATGTTTAAACAAAGTCAGTTAGTTACTTACCCTGCATTGAACTCATGCCCTTCATGCATAAGAGGCGGACACCTTTATTACTGGGCCACCACGGCACTCATTTGGTTCGGTACGGTTCATGTGAATTTCGAAAGGTTGTTGCTCAAAATAAAAGATAAAACATCGCCTATCCTTTTGGGATAAACCCTTGTATCATCCTACTTACGGAGGATGAATTTTCTATGAAACTGAAATATTTTTATTTAATTTGAAGTTTAAACTGATATTAGGCTTTACAGGATTTGAAAACCTTACAATAATCTGTGATTTTTCTGCTAAACCCAAACAAAGAGGATTATCGATTTTAAAGAGCTCATAAGCATTGATTCGCTTGAAGTTTTCACGAGATTCTGAAGCCATTTTTTTGTATCAGTGGTGTTTGTACTCGAGAGATTTTCAATACAGGCACGAGGTCCAAGAGTCCATCAAACAACACACGGCGGCATCAGTGGCATTCTTTAGATCTCCCAAAGAGGGGTCGTTTGAAGATTTGATTAATGTGGCCTTCTACTGGGCCCAAGCAATCTTACTATTATTATAAATGCGAAAGTTTGGATGGATAGATGTTTACTACTTAATCAAGTCCAAACAGCTGAATGGATCTAGATGTAATGTTTGGGTTTATGTTCAATTCCAATATATCCTCCCTTGGACGTAAACCCATTTTTGCCGAACAGTACCTAGTCTAGCTTCAGTTACGGAGTCCCTTTAGTAAGTGAATTCGCCACCATCCCACTTAACTGCATGTACTTGCACAGAGATAGATTATAGTCTAGAATAGCACATAGGCTACTTTTTATCCCGGAAAAATGTGTGGTTCTCGTGGAATAATATATCAACTTTGACGCGGACGAAGTCGCAGGCAGAATCTAGTTCATAAAATATAATTGATGCAAAAAAATAAAAAAAAGATATCACACTAAAATACACTTTAACATAACTTTAAAATAATTAACATGCAACATCCGTCTTTCGTTCTAAGAGATCGAAACGAAACGTGCTCTTAAAACGAAAGACGAATAAGCGAAATGATTCTAACATCCACTTTTTAGTATTCAAAATTTTCAGTCGCGTAAACCTAAGAGAGCAACGAAAGTCATTATTTTTCAGTTGTTAAGTACATACACGTGAAAAGGGGCATGCTGGGTTCATTATAATTCTCTTTCAAGCCGTGCCTTTAATGTCTCGTGCTCTGAATAAAGTTATTTCAGTGATTTTAGCAAGGTATGTGTGTTGTTACTTTGGATGATTTTTGAGATTAATGTGTTTTTTTAGGGTTCCATAGACAACAAGGAACCCTGTCCGATCTAAAAGTTAATTTGGTATGAAGAAGAATGGGCACCGAACTTCTTTATTACTCTTAAAAAAGTTATTTACAATAGTCCTATATGTATAGTAGTAGTAATATAATAGTATATACTTTTATAAAATAATACAAAAAAAAACCTCTTAATATAAGTAGTATATCCTGTTTTTAAAATCCTGTAGATATTAATTCCGAAAGTAGGTTTCTGTCCATAGTATTACGTTGTATTCTAATAAAAAAACAGTCTACATCAAACTCTATAGTGAATATAACATATCAAAACCTCGGACAGTATTCAATAACAGGTAAGAAACGACAAACAAAAGCAATGTTCATCACTATCTCCCTTTCAAACAAAACCCACAGAATTCCAAAGATTTTTATACCGCGATCAAAAGATGTTTGCCAACAAACAGTGTGGCTGACGAGGTCTGTCCCGAGAAATCCAATAAAGGAGTTCCTACGATTGGCTGACTCCACAAATTGGATTAATGGATTCTCTTCAGTTGCAGCAGTGACAACTGAATCGTTCTTGCTTAGGGGAAAGTTTTCAACTCAGTTTCGTTAGTTAGGATTGCTATTTAATTTGGATCACGATTCAGTGTGTGCGTTTTTGTTGAAAGAGTTTTGTTGGCGGAAAGTTTGCTGTAGAAATGTGACTCTGTTGGTGAGTTTACTTGGTTTATTTTTCTAAGGTTTATGAAGATAGATTTAACAAGTTTAGGACCATTAATGAAGAATTGAAATTGAAGTTGAAGATTTAGGAGCATTAGACATGTGGTCATTTGGTAGTAGTTACTTTACGTAGGATTTAAACATAGCTGGTAAAATGTAAATGAACTAACACACATATACACCTTTAATTACCACTTTCCGGAATAGGTTCAGCCATGAAGATGTTAATAACCCACCAAATTTTATCTCATTGCAGGTCTCTCTCTTCTCATACAGAGAAGGCACGAGCATTGTAATCACCACGCCATCACCATCACGATTGGCGATGTCAAACAAATATTAATTAAAAATCCAGGTTTCTTCACGATGTTTTCTCGCTTGACGCACTATGCATCATGCCATCTTTGTGAGTTCTAATAAAATACATAAGTGAGGTTTTAATTACCTAATTAATAATTCAGACAAAAATAAATAAAATTATCCAAAATATCCTAACCCATTTTCAGTTGCAACGTTAACCAGCAGATGTAAATTAAATTAGATTTCCAGATTACATCTACAAATTGAAACTCATTACGAAAGGGTTCTTTTACAAAGCAACAAATTCTTCTTAACCTTTATTTAATGCATGAAATTCAATTTACAACTTGATCCATTTTATCAGCCGCCGAACAGATTAAGGATTACACCATATTTTAATTACATGGTCATCGCACATTATCGTAAATAACTTGTGTATGCAAACAATATCGGTTATTAATGTTTACGGACATTGTTTACGGTTTTTACGCGTGAATATTGATGAGATTGTGTATTTTCCGGTTAATTAATAAACTCTCGTGTACGTTCTCCTAGCTGAAACTCTTTTCAAAGTTAAGGAGAGAGTTACTAATGACATGTTTACTGTGCGGGTGATACAGTGAAATAAATATAAACATAGAATGAAGTCAAACCCGTCTTTAAATGTAAATTCAATACAAAAGGTAAAAGGAACAAAAATAATTATTTAACATGTTTTACTGACGAATCCTTCACATCAAATGAAAACAGAAAAAAAACTTATTTCTTCTTAAATTCAAGGGAGTACTTCAAAGGAGGATGAAAGGTCGAAAAGGATTACCAATTGGATATTAGACCTACTACCAATCTATTGACGTACTTTTTATGACTTTTATACAAAACGCGATTTCCCATAGAATTTGTATGGCAATTGTAAACTGTAACGTAACTTTTCTGCCAACTAATTATTATTTTCGAAGCAGCTAAAAATCGTAATTTTACAGTAGATTGAAAATTTATTACACAACAACAACACACAACACAACACTGGCGACAACACTGTTGTACATAACTAGCGAAATGTGGGTGTACTATTGGGTACACCTCTGCCTAACCCTTCGGGGATTACAGGCGTGATGGTATGGTGGTGAAAATTTATTGAATTTTCAGGGCTAAACAATTGGTCACTAAATAAATACAATACAAGGACCATTATTAAAAACAGACTCATAAAGCACTGACACAAATACACACATAGTTTTTGGCAATTGATACCGAATTCAACAAATTACTGAAAACTTATTTTTTTATCTCTTCTATTATCCGAATTTTTAACCGATTGCTAAAGTTAAAATATATTATCCATACTAACATATTATCCAAATTGAAATCCCAAAGGTGACCACTATAAAATAAACGTGCTAAAATATCCACAATCGGGTTCGGATTTAAATTTCTCGAAAATATCCCTCCTTTGAGGGGAAAGTTTCTGGGGCGGCCAAAGTGGCGTTTTATCATACAACTTATGAATGGCACCGCGAGGAGCGTTTAGCGCTGATCTATGGCAACATTATAGCACGGCCCGATGGCTCGCGCGATTTCATATGCCAAGAACACGGTATGTGGCGGCTGCGAAAGATTGTCCATTTGATACTGCTATATCTGAAAGGCTAGAAGATAGTGGTTGGTCGTATTAATTGGTACCAAATAGACATAAGAATAACTGTCATTTAGCAGAGAATTGGTTCCATCAAACAATTATCACAATATTTTTAAGGTATTTATTAAACTAGCTTCTGCCGAGGACTTCACCTACCCGAGTTGTTTTTTCACTAGCGTTATGACAAGGCTACGTTTGGTTACTGTTCCACTCCCGCGGGTCGTAGTGTGATGTTGTATAGCCTATACTACTCTTAAATTGACAAGATTTTTTCCAATCCGACAAGTACTTCCAGAGATAAGCGCGTTTGAACAATCAAACAAACAAAAAATTCTCTTCAGCCTTATTTTATTGATATATAATATATATCAATAAAATGTCTTTACAATAGTAATTGACTAGTGGTTCCCATTGATGACGTAATATTTTCCATCTTCCAGTCTTTGGTTTGTTACGTGAGAATGTTTTAAAATTGTAAGTTATTATCTGAAATATTTCTCATTCCGTATCTTTTGTTATGAATAGGTATTATCATTTACCAATTATTATTCAAATTTTTTACTAACCAAATACATATTTTTCCCATCCCATACAAGTAATGTAAAACGCAAATCTTTTCACGTTTATGAAAACGAAAAAGAATCTCCCTATCTTCTCTTTCAAAACACATTTCTTTACAATTTCAAATACTCTCGCCGCGTCTAGAATAAAAAAAGTAGCTTTTTAAGTAGCAAAACCAACATTTGTCGTGATTCGCAACCAGATACCGGGTTTTGATTCATGTGTAACCGAGTGTTCCGTTTCGCCCTGTTGACTCTGCAGTTAAATGAATAGCGCTGTTTGAACTAGGATATAAAATATTAAAAAAATGCCCAGCTCAAACTGGTTTGAACGAGTCTGAACTGCTTTCGTGAGGCTTAATTTGTCCTTGTAAGAATTTTACAGAGGCGAAATACGAAGGGTTAGTTATTGCAGGGGTTTTTAGAGTTAATGTTGAACTGTTTTCTTTATTTCATAGGTTTTCGTTGAAAATGGAAATGGAACATGACATTTTGTCGTTTGAATCGATGATTTAGTTCTGCTTGCGTAACTCAGTATTTTTTGCTTCTATGCTAGTTTGTATTTCAAAGTTAAATTAATTATATAAATAATAATATAGCCTTTTATTGTCCCACTGCATTGCAAATGTAAAAAATGCCATTTTAGTTAGCATTAAAATCGGCCTCGTCACTTTTTTGAGTAGGTATTTATAGCTATTTCTTGATAGGGTCCGAATTTAGTCATCCATTTTCCTTGACAAAATTCATTTAAATGAAGGAACAGATACGACATTGAATAAAATAAATGAACAAGCCTGATTTTTCTTTTTATATGAAGTACATAGTATAAAGATGAAAAAGAGCGGTATTTAACACGCTAGTCGCGTCTCCTGGGTCTCCTTGAGAAGGAATGCTATGTTTCTTCAACGACAACATATGCTTAACCATTGGTTACCTTTTTGAACACCAACAATCAATTGATATACCTTTTATGAGCTGCCAAAACCGATTCCTCCGTATATTTTGTATGGCAATAGTAAACTGTGACGTCACTTGTATGCCAACTCCATTGATCTATTGCATTATTACAGAGCAACCAAGAATTTAATTTTACTGTTAATTAAAAATTGATCGTGTCAAAATAAAGTATTTTTTTAAAGACGTTGTGTTCTAAAAAACTTGGTGTCTAAACTACCTAATTAAAAATTAGGAAGAGAATGGATAAGAAAATTATTAAAAAGGAAGAACTTTGCACACATTGATCCGGAGTGACGTAAATACTGCTGTTGTTATTGTGAAACCACGTACATTCATGGAATTCCCCAAAGAACAATACTACGGCACAATCGTGCGCAGCCCAGTTGAGATACACCTGTTTACGTGCGCGAGCGGCGTCCAAGTTTATAAGAAACTTAAATAGTTCTATCAATATGTCTATTTCCCCGTATGAAAAGTGAGTTTTGTTACAATGTTTTTTATCTTTTTTCTTCGTAACTGCAAGTTTGAATAATTCTGTACCGTGGTTTTAGCTTTAAGATAAAAGTGATCATATTATTTATAAACTGTTGTTTTTATGTTGGTATGCCTGTCATTATCTGTCACTTTCTAAGATTGATCAAGAATACCTTGGCATATTCAGGTTTTTAGCCATAGATAATGTGCAGTTAATAATTTTTCAACCAGCTTTGTCAGCCCGTCACTTAATTACAACTGGATATCTCCACGCGTTCCTGAGAAAAAGGGTCTTGACAGACGGGTCGCCGAACAACAAGGTGATTTTGTAAGGGTTCCGTTTTTGACGACCAAGGTACGGAACCTTAAAAAACACCGTATTAATGAGCTATGCTTTACATAACCTATTAAGCATAGTGAAAAGACCTCTTTACCTCAGTGGACAGTTTAGGTGTAATAGTTATGTAAATAGTGCCTTAATAACAGGACGTGACATGTCATGTTTAGACAGAAAGCATTCACACATCGTTAGGCGTCGTAAACAACATTTTCGAGACATTGCTCTGTTTGTTTGTAAGCACATTCTTTCGATAACAAGCGGATGGCATTGTAATGACTAACGTTGATTTTCTAATGAATGCTATTGTGATTAGATTTTATAATAAACAGAACTGAGTAACTCAAGAATGCGTACTTTCGTATAATTTTACTACCTGGACTAATAGTTAACATAAATCTGAAATTTTGATATATCATTATTTGACCAAAAACAATTTATTCTATCTACAAAATGTCATGAGATAATTGCTTATTAACCAAAACATTATTATACCTGCTTCATAACATCTGTATAGAGTGCGCAGTAGCACACTGTCGATATCTTTTTAATAGTCTTGCTTTTTAGTGAATTTTCTAAGATTGATTGGAGCCCATTTCACCTTATAACGTTTTTCATTTTATTACCAATATAAAACAGTAATTGCCAGTGCTAAATTAATTTTATGATTTTCCTCTAATTGATTTAGTTAATGAGTTTTAATTACTTCAATTACAATACCTATGTTTACTTTGATTGTGTATCGAATTAGCTGTAGTAATAAATCGTGAATATTATTAAAATGCGTGTAGTGTCGCTTGTAAGTCTGAACGGGCTTTTCAGAGGATATTCTGCTATGAAATCAAGGTGACCGATATTTGGTATAGCCATGAGAAGATAAATTCGCGCAATTAATTAAAATAAAAAGAATTACAATGTAAATAAATCATTATTAAACATTAACCAAATAAATTAATTAAAAGGAAAACAATTGCAATTCCCTGATAAAGTTATGTTTAATGTTAAAATAAAAATAACAAAACCAATAAATATTACTCATGTCACAAGTACCTATAATATAATGTCAATAAAAATACTGATAAAATGATATACCTATGTCAAACAAATAATGCAGTAACAAAAATTTACTCAGTTCATCCATTACATCCAAGATGATACAGGTACATTATGATAAACATTAGCAAGATTGTAGCAGAGCTGGGACACCGAAGTACATTTAACAAACGCTATTGATGGGGAATCACAAGTTTATTCAACAAACGCGACCGAAAAACCACAGTTTGGAGCTGATATAAATATATAATACGTAACTGCAACTAGTCGTTCAAGTTTCGGACTGACTGACCGATTCCTTGACAATTCAAAAGTGCCTGTAATTGGTCTAATTGAAATAATGTTTTGACTTTCCCATTCTAGCTGCTGCTGTGATAATTTGTCGTTAGTTCTCTTTAACTCGTGACTTTCGAACGGTGTCATTTATGATATTGTTCTATTTTGTTACAGCGTCTACCCAAAAAAGAGCGAGACTTCTTTTTTATTCTCAAAATGCTGCTTCTGCATACCCTTGAAAGCTGGTTGTTTTATACTTGGATATATCAGTATGGTACGTTTTTACACCTATTTTGTAAGTATGTTCTTGGTTTAATCTGCATAATTATCATTTAATTTGTTTTCTTTAGGTTCTTTTTTCCCATTTGATTTGGCTTATTGTACTTTTACTGACGTTGTTATGGCATTAGGTTATAGACAACTAGCTTATGCCCGCAATTTCGTCTGCATCAAAATTGAAATATTGTCCCATGTGAAGCATACTTTTTTTTAGGATAAAAAATAGCCTAGGTATGTGCTATTCCAGACTATAATCTATTTCTGTACCAAATTTTATTTAGATCCGTTTAGCGGTTCCGTTCCGTTAAATAAAATAATTATGTTATTAATGCCTTGACTTAGGTCTTATATAAATAATTGTCATAAATGTTAATATTTTATTAGTTTTTGTTTAACTATCCATTAAAGGGGGCCTAAGTTGTGTTAAGTTCAAAGTAGGTAAATTTCATTATCATTTTTTTTACGTTTCAGATTCTAAACTTCATAATCACCTTATTTTTCATCGGGACTCTGAGCTTTTTAGCTTCTTACACCCACGGGTTTAAATACATCCACCTTAAGATAGACGAGGATGGTTATATGACCCCAGATTTTGACTCCATGGACCGAGCTAAGATACGCCTGACTGTGTCAATCCTCATTATGGTTGGATTCCTAAATATCGCTTGGCTTTTGATGAATATTGTCCTCCTTATTGGGCTACACAGGGTAAGCAATTCAAACCTATAGTTTTGAAAAAATAATGATAAATTAAGTTACTAACGAGGCATAGCTAACTAAGCTGTATTATTTGCAATCCAAACATAATATTGATCAAACAAAAGGGCACCTCATATTTTTAAACTAGTTTACCGCTTTAGGACAATAACAGACACAGTACACCCACTTAAGCCTTAGTTCAGTTAATAAAAGGGCCAACAGCACATTTCGGCCCCGTCGCACGACGCGGTGTGTCCAACATTATCTACGGCTACAATAAATGTACGTTCTATTTGAGTCACTTGGCTGGCAAAGTGCCAGTTTGTACCAAATTACAGATAGGTATTGCCAACTTACTTCTTCCATGATTTTTGGATAGTGCTTCCTTTAAAAATTTTGGAGAAGAAAACACAAACATTGTTGACTTAAATGTTCATCTACAGAGTGTAAAAATAACCGTAAACTACGCATACTGCCCATCTAACTATTGAGCAAAAACATTGCTGGAAAATAACTTTATTTTTGGTGTGAAAAATCTCCTTCTCTTTCTTGTTATGGTAACGCGCAATATGATGAAATTCTACGTCAGATACACCACAAAATTATGATTGTGAACCAGATTGAAATACATTAGCAAAATAGTCAGTTTTCAGTTGGCAGCATCTTTACGAACACAGCACTTTGTACTTAGTTTGTATACTCCTCCCCCCACTGACCTACAAGATAGACGATTAGTAATTTTATGGCCCTGCCTTTAAGCAGATAATAATGGCCAGCAAACATTGATAATGTTCTAAGGTAACGAATAAACAATCTCATGTTTGTTACTAAATAATGTAAGTTTACACTAATCTATATAATAAAAATGAATGGCTAAATGTGTTGCTAAGCGCAAAACTCGAAAACGGCTGGACCGATTTGGCTGATTCTTTTTTTGTTGTGTTCGTTATTTTCCGGACATGGTTTTTATGAAAGAATTTGTTTGGACAATCCACCTGAAAGGTTGCACCCGAGCGAAGCCGGGGCGGTTCGCTAGTGATCTATAAAACCACTACTACCTTTTGATAGGGGCAACTTGATTCAAATGTCAGGACGTGTCTTGTCTCATGTTAATGACGTTTTAAAGGAATGGTCTAATTGAAAAAAGTGATTTGACTTTTGACTTTGAATTTGGAGAGAGGTACCTATTCATAGTAGGTATGGTCTTAAAATGTGTTTACAATTAAAACCAGACTTCAACAGAACAGAATCTTACAACAACAAAAAAATGATTAGTAATTTAAGTATTAATTATGCCTGAATTCTGAGTTTTTGTTATTGTGAAGGACCATATGTTAAGGCTAGGATCAAATGCGATAGAATTTAAATTTTTAAAAAAACCTAGTGATCTGAGAACTAATTAATTTATTTTCGTCACTTTTGTTAGAAAAAATATATTTTCATTTTGTATGACTCAATCTATTTTGTTCAGTATCTATGATATAATATGTTATGTGGTGTGTCTTTTTACAGCCCGTATATATCTGTAAATTAGATAAATAAAGAGTAAGTTGTTTTGAAAGTTTATAATGACAAATTAACTAAAACAACGTTTATACGCATAGAAACTCAACGGTATCCATTAATGTTGATGGATGTGTCTTTTAACCATGTGTAACGTCCGACTATATACTAGATAATATAATTTTCAGAAACGACCCGGCCACATCAAGTTACATGTGTCAGTTGCTACCATTCGTCTCTTACTGTCAATTACCGGCGTGGTGCTGTACGGCCCTCATCACACCACACACTCCATGTTTGTTTGTAGCGCGGAGATCGGTAAGAATTTGAGAGACTTATTGTTTTTTTAAAACGAAAACGGTATGAGTCTTTCTATTCTAACTTATAAAACTTCTGACAAAACTTCACTGCTAATCTTCATAGAGATCTAAATGATAAGAAACGAAAAACTTAAGTCATATTTCAACTTAGTAATATAACAAAGAAAACAGGATTCACTACTATCGATTCGAAAGAAATTGATGAAAGGTGCAGTAATAACTTAATTGAATTATTATGATTGTAGAAACTATTTTTATATTTCACATTATGATTAGACTCCGCCTGCGAAGTTTCACCTAACAATTTAATTTGATCTTGTAAATCAAGGGAATTTGTATGTAATATCCAAAATCAAAATGCTTATGTTGCCTTCGATAAAACATAATGAACAGAAAAGTAATTAAGTTGCTTTCGTCTGAGCTCAAATAAGTACGACTTTGCCCCCCTCGCTCCCCTCTAACGAGCTAACTTATAATGATTAACGCACATCGCTCTTTTTATGAACAGGAGTGGTATCAATATGGTAAGAAGTAATGATAGATCGATAGTGTTCTTTTTTGTAATGGCACGATACTAAATGATAGTTCTACATGGTAAAACCCAGCCAGGTAAAACACATTAAATAAACGAAAAAGAATTGTTGGTAGTCACAGAAATACGTATACAGACTGTTAGTGTAAACACCGTTGTCACTAAGACCATAGGTACTTGATTTATGATAAAAAATGTTTATCTGAATTTAAAAATAAATAAACAACATTTTCTTTCAAAAATTTAAAAAAAATCTGTCCGTCACCGTCCGTAAATTCATGGATACTATGCGCCCGAGTTACGTAATCACCGCAAAGGGCGTTGACCTGCTGCACTGGCCGTCCGTTATAACTACCTACATAAGTTTTAACTAATTACATCATTGTAATATAGGGTGAAATAATTTTGAGGAAAAATGGAGATTTTACTTAAAAAAAAAGTTTTTTTTTCATTGATTTTACGTTCTATTAGTGAAACCAAACCACTGGTTTCAAGGATAACGGTGTTTACACTAACACTCTGTATAAAAAAACAACTTAGTTGATCACAGGACGGGAATGAGTTAGCAGCAGTGAGTCAGAACTGCAACTAACAGAATAGCGCTTTACACAATTCTGTACTTTTTAGAGCAGTTATTTTGGGGAACTGCTCTGGTTTTCAGTTGTCAACTAGTGGTCACCCAGAGCGTGGCAGGACGAACCGTTCAATAATCAGGCATAAAACAATACAACAACAGACTGTAACAATTTTTGCAGTACTTGGACATTTGTTTTATAGTTAATTAAAACGGTACTATAGGTATACTAATTACAAAAATTAACGTAGAAAGTAGTGACATGGATTCAAATAACAGTATCGAATATTAACAATTCTATCATAAGCACTTACAACTAACATGGGAAAGTTGACACCTTCGATAGGAACATCAGGAATACACGCATAATTTCACTCCATTAATCCGAAAGCACATCACTTTTAGGATTGGCAGTCAGTAGGGCATTGAGCATCTTTAGAGTAACTTTCAGGATTGGCAGTCAGTAGGCCATTGAGCATCCCTACTATACACAAGGGATTCAACATATATGGACAATAAAAATGTATGGTTTTTAATTCCAGCTCTGTCAGCATACTTCATTTTCCTATACTACATGTACGCCGTGCAATTGGAACAAGAACTGAGGCCCAGCGAGCCAAGAGAAGTATCAGACATCGTGGCCGATGTTCTCTCGAACTATCCACAAAATATTGACAAGATTACCCTGACCGAGAAAAATGACAAGTCTTTTATCGTCTAAGACGATTCTAATGGAAAATTGCTTTTATGTTTGGTCTATATCTGTTAATCTATACCTAGTAATATTTATAATAAAGCCGAAAGTTTCTTTTTGTTTGTTTAAACACTATCTTTGGAACTACTAGCCGGATTGAAAAAATATTTTTGTATATGTTAGCCAGATTCATGAGAAATATTATAGGCTGTATACCATCACGCTATTACCTATGGGAGTGGGGCAGTAACCAAATAAATAACTTAACGTGGGTGAAGACTCACGAAAAGAAATCAAAGCCTTGGTTTTTGCCGCATTTTAACATTACAAAGTTGGCGCGCGTTTCTTTAAGCTATCGTAGTTACACAAAGTGGTAACCCGAAGCAGGTAACGGCGATGGTTTACAAAATTGCATGCACAAGAGGATGCCTTGAACCGGATGAAACCAGATGAAACCGCCTCGAAGGAGGCAACAAAACTGATTTAACTTTTGCCGTAATAGTTTCTGCGGCAGGCCCAGGTCGCCAGAAAGAGTATTTAGATAGACGAGATTTTTGCGATAAATACCAATAACAATTGTTAGTGTATTGTAACGGTTTTTTATCTTTATTAACATTTCAATACATTAAATATATTAACAATTCTAAGGAATAGGAATTCCTCAGAAGCAGCTTCGGAGTCTGGATTTGTACCCGGTGAATGGCAATAGGCTCGCCCCCTATTACTTGAGACTTAAAGAAAATAATTATTATTTAAAAAAAAAATAACGTAATTACTCTTCTATTCCGATTTTGAAACTTCCCTAGGTATATCTTGTTTTAAGTAAAACAATTCGTTTGCTTTTCCCTCTGAAGGCTCATTTTTTATGAATAAATAGGTATTGCTTATCTATTTGTAAGTATCATACATGAAGAATATCAATTTATAGTAAAATACGATAACCTGTTTGGAATTGTTCTCGATAAGCCCTTATCGTCAATGAGCTTCCTTCACATACAGATAACGTTATATTTTCCTTATCGCTCAACTTTATTTATTCCCTTAAGATTCCTAGAGGGAAAAATATCAAGAAACAAGATTATTTTTGTTGATAAAAACCTCACTGAATATCCGGGACGTCGGCATAGCCCCATGGTGCATTCTCTCCGGAATACTGACTGTTGCAACAAAGATTGTAACAACTTCCTACAACTTTACAACTTAATCTGTCTTAAGTGACTTTGATCGATGACATAGTCCGTGCAACATTAACATAAGAACTAAGTTTCGTTGTTCTAGTCGGCTTTTGGCTGTTTGCTCTAGTTGGGTTTGTAGGAAGATACTATTTGGAAAGTCGCCGCATGAGTACTAAGTTTTATTTTAGTCAATTTGTGTCAATATTATTCGTTCGCCTTGAGCTATCTTTAAAAGCAAGGCTTGACATGATAACACAGGTATATTGTTTAATAAAATTGGCTGTTAGCATGGCATGCCGCTTTGAAAATAAGGCTTATTCTTCTTTTCGAGTCGATGATTTAAGACAATCAATTTTTTTTAATAATTTTTGAGCCGAAGAGGCCAGCTTTATCGCGACATCAGTAGCGTTGTTAATTTCCACTTAAAGTGCAGGTGTGGGAACAATTTAATGAGGCTGTGACAGAAGTATGACTGACAGGTGACGTAAAAGTGAAAGTCAAATAATTAGTTTTTAATTAGACCATTCAAAGGAACTTTTGAACGACATATATATAATAAAAAAGAATCGAGTCTAGCTGCCTCTTCCAAAATGATAGTTACACCAAAACCACAAAAAACCACCATATTTGGATATGTAGGGGAGGACAGGGTAATGGGAGTCAGCGGGTAATGGGAATCACCCACATATTTAGGCAACTAAACATGTGAACACCGCGTAAACGGCCTATCCCCCTCCACCCGTACACCGCGGCACTGTGTTGAACAGCTCGCGTCCATAGGCCCTTGCGCATCAAAGAAACGGCTGTATTTTGATTTCGCAGTCCGCCCTTGTAATTTTACGTCGTCGTAAAATAAAAGGTAAGTGTTGATTTTTTTACAGTACACGATTTGAATATTCATATGCATTTAGCCAGGCATTGAAAATAATGATGTATCATTTAGATTGCGTCAGTAATTCATTGGTTTTTTTATATGCAATTTTTTTCTCATTAGTGTAGTTGTGGGAAATGAGAGTCAGGTGACTCCCGTTACCCGCAAGTGATCAACATTCGCAAGTGATCACCTATTCCGAGCACTTCGAAACAAATGACTCACCGATTAGACCAATCCTATCCAACCAGGAAGTCACACTAATTCCTGAATCAAATATTGTAACACCTCAAACCAGAAGAACACCAGACATAGCAGCTACATTGAATGATTATCAAGTTGCAAAAACACCTGTTATCGATGTAAGTAAGGGTCGAAGTAAGCAGCACGCCACAGTTTTAACGTCGATGCCTATAACGGAGAATCTAATAGAAAAAGAAAATAAGAAGTTAAAAAGAAACAGGTGATTAGGAAGAGAAAAATAAAAAGAAGTCGAAAGGAAAAGGTTAGGGAAAGAAAACTAAAGTACAGAAGAAGGACAATGAATAGGCAAAGCGACGAGTCCTTCAAGAATCAAACGAAACCTCAGTATCAGATGTTAGTCCCAACGACTTATGCCAAGATAATGAGGATGACGACGTAGAAGATGGTGGAAACAGAATCCTAGTAGGTATGCTGCGACTTCGGAAGAAACAACGAGATGTGGTACATGCGTACCTCATGTGGGTTATGGGCTCACACGGAGTGTACTGGATGGGATTCGGCTGAAGGTTATGTTTGCGACATCTGTTAAATTTTCTTTGACTCCGATTGTCCAGAGGGTGATCACCATTGTCCCCATGTCAGTGCAATGAGAGTCAAATCTGTTTTTGTTTTTAATTGTAATAATTACTAAATATGATTACCAAAGTGATTGAAATGGATCTCATATGATAGCTAAATAAGTGAATTAAGTGTATTTGCAGTTGTAATAAAAATATCATGAATAATTTAGGTTTTATTTCATTTCTCGCTTAAGTGACTCCCATTACCCCCTTTTACCCTAGGTACTACTACAAATTACAAAATGACAGCTAAATGATCATAATTATAGTGTTCACATATTTACAAATGAACAAACAATGGAAAAAACTCTTTCCAAAGCCAATTTATTTTAGAACTCCAAATTTAAAAACCGCAAATTTAAAATGCAACCTTAAATATCATCACGCATAAATTGTATGTGTATTTTAGGTTAAGCACGTCACAGTACATTATTAAGCCCTTTTCTGACGTATTTGTAATAAAACCGCTTTCATGATACCCCGATAATCCCGCTGTATAAGTTGACGAAGGACGATGTCTGGCCGACCGTGGGAATGTACGCTTAAACCTGAGCATGGGTCACGTTTGAAGGTTTGACCTCGTCAATTTCTGAGTAATTGGTTTCATTCCCTAGCTTCAACTCGCGACTCCGTTTGCGTACCTAGACTTCAAAATTAAATCAAAGACCTAAATAATCATAGTTAAACTAGATTAATATCTATTTGTGTGCCAAATATCAGCCAATTCCATTCAGCCGTTTAAGCGTGAAAGAATAACAAACATGCATGCAACCATCCACACAAACTTTCGCGTAGGACAAAATAATTTTAATGGAATATTCATGTCCTTGTTTTATGATGAATGACGTGAACGAATCAATAATGAAGGTTATAGGATAAGAAACAGACGTTACATCAAAGCACATTGATAAAGTTGTCTCATAACAATCATTATTATATAGTTAACAAAGAGTTTATCACAGAGTTTTGACAAAAAAAAAAATCCAAATGATTCGTTTTTCTTTGTTTTGTTTACTGTATGCTTAAATCATTACTGATCCCTTGAACTCCTCAATTTCACAGCGTTGTTTACAGTAGCGTACATATTGTCGGCTTTATGTACATAAAGTATAAATAAATACAGCCTTACCTAAATTTTATTTCGGAAAAAGAATCGAAATGATTTTTATAGCTATGAATAAAACTTATTACAATACTAAGAAAATAAAATGCGTATTCGTTTGTACGAATACGCATTTTATTTTCTTAGTATTATTGTCTTTTCTTAAAAAAATGAAAACTGCATCATTTCGATTCTCATGCTACTTCGCACACTTCAAAGTTAAGTCAATATAAAAGCTCAGAAAACGCCTTCACAATACCACGATACGAGAACAGTTTCCTCCATACGCCAAAACCCATGCAACTGAGTAGAAAGTACAAAAAAAAACATATTGCATTCACAAAAATCATGCAACCACCAGCCATGTTTCGCAGTAAAATGAAAACTTTTACAAATGATCTATTGTTTCGTGGTACGTATGCTCTTATTGTTTCAATGTAATTGAGTAGGCAAGGCAAAGTTCCCCGAGCTCATTTTGTGGCCCCATTGTTAAGGCTGCGGTCAGATCGCCGAGCTATTGTTAAAAAATGCGCCTCCTTTTTCGCTTAAAAACGCGCGCGCTTTCGCGTAGAATAACTAAAGGAATGCGATCATTAAAGCTGCTTTTCGCTTTGAGTAAACTTTCGCGCTGAGTGTAAATGTAAGTACAAAATCAGTTATTATATTGTGCAAAAGGTTATTGTGCAAGATGTTTAAATGCAAACGTGATTTTTGTCTCTGTTGTCTTGTTTGAAAAATACATTAAACGGTAACATTAAAAGCTACGAGTAATTAAGAATATACCTATTTTAACCCTATTAAGGCTGAATGCTCCATGAACATAATATCAATCAGTTGGAAAGCTTGCAACTTAGTTTACAAACCACTGTTTAATGGTGAACATAAACTTTCTATTTTTACAGCACATAAAGGAACCATGACAATTGCCGTATGAAATGAAGCAATAAAATGAAACACTCCTAGTTTCATTCTACCAATGTTGTGTTCATTGTGTGCTTACTTAGTTTATTAAAAGGATTGCGTGGTAACACAGAAACAGCTGAAACATAACATAACATCACGCCTGTGATCCCCGAAGGGTTAGGCAGAGGTGTACCCATTAGTACACCCACATTTCGCCAGTTATGTTTTTAGTCCCATGTAATAGGGGGCGAGCCTATTGCCACAGCTTGCATTGCATTGTTACAGCTGAAACAATTGTTGAAAAAGTATTTTCCAAGTTGACAGCTACTTTTTAAGTAGTTATAAATATGCTTGCAACTTAATATTCTGATCAATTATATTAATAGTTTATAAAGAATCATGTTACAGCTCCGCTCCCGTGGGTCGTACCGTGATGTTATATAGCCTACACTGTTTCATCATGAATCTGGCTATCATATACAAAAATACTTCCCAATCTGTGTTTAAATAAACAAGCACTAATTATACTCTTCAGCTTTATTATTTTAGTATAGATACATTAAAAAGTACCCACAAAAAGATATCCCATTTTCTTTGTGTAGCGCTGAGGCACTCTTTCTTGTCTAAAAGAAAAATAGCAAGTTAACAGGTACTTTTAAAATGCCTGGAGCAGTGAATGTTCACCGCTCGCCATGACTCAGCAGATCTCCTCTACGTCTCCGTGACTAGGGGCTTAAGATTCAAGTTCTTATAGTTCAGGAGCTCGCCCTATAACTCGGAATATAATCTAAAATGTTAAAAGGTAAAAACAAAACTATTTTAAATTCAAATGATTTTACTATTACATAAAGGGTAGAATCGGTTTAGATACGAATTTATTGTTATTTTAATAAATTATGAAAAACAATTTATAGTCATTAATTTGATCAAACCTAACAATAATATACGCTCAATCATTCAATCAGATCTAAACCTAAAGTTTAGCTGAACTTCGAGCTAAAGTTACTGGCATTTTCGCCAGATTTTGTTACCAAAAAGTTCCTGAGCTAACTGCCTACATGAGTTACGACTTGGCTCGCCACGATCTCACAAACTGTAGCACGTGGCTACGTGCCTTCACGGCAATTTTCATGACGGCTTCACTCTTACATGATGCATCGTTTATTCATTCATTTGTGATTTATGTAAGTACACACAACAAGTAAGGGTAAAGTTACCTGTATCATTATTACGTATAGTGCAGTGCAGTTTTGCGTCCTTGTCAAATTCAAAGAGGTAACTATTTTAGTGATTCTAATCACGAATCAATAATGAAATAAACAGGATCTTTTGTGTCGGTTATTTTCGGATTCCTATTAACCATATTCTTTCCGCTGGGTTTAGGTAGGCGGGGCTATGAACCTGCACACACACAACGATATAGTTTCGCGACACTGTCTACTGCATACGCAACGAGGCGACTCTTTTCTGTGCCCGGCGTATCCACCAAATATCGCTCTATGCAACTAGGCTCAATAAAACATAACATAACATAACATCACGCCTGTAATCCTCGAAGGGTTAGGCAGAGGTGCACCCATCAGTACACCCACATTTCGCCAGTTATGTTTTTAGTCCTATGTAATAGGGGGCGAGCCTATTGCCATCAACCGGGCACAAATCCAGACTCCAAGGCTGCTACTGAGAAATTCCTGATGGAAAAACCCAATAACACTTTGCCCGACCTGGGAATCGAACCCAAGACCTCATCCACAGCAGTCGCGCTTGCGACCACTAGACCAACGAGGCAGTCAAAAAAAATACTGTTTTTAAGTGATTGTTGAACTAACGACACTCATTCACTGTCAGGCTGGTAAGGCTGATTTTGGTCGTATAGTTCTGTCAGGATTAACAAAATTGACGTGACCTACACGATATGTCAGCTGCGTGCCAATGTAATGAAATTCCATCAAATCTAATAGGGTAAGGGTTTTAATTACGAGATATATTCCAATCAAACGTCACCCCTGCCATTTCACTCTTTGACGTCTGTGGCATGCTAACCTCCGACCCGTTAAGGAGTTTGACGTTCCAGCGATGGGTAACGTTTGCGTTAAGGTTTAAAGCTTATGTGCTTAAAAAATGAATATCGGTAAGGTCCTTGCAGTTATGACGGGCGCAAATTAGCATCCTGATTTTGTTATGCATGTACAAACGTAGTCTTAGATTCGGAGGAGTAAACCGACATTCGACATTCCACATTTTGTGTTTTACACACAGTTATACACTTAAAGTGCCTATGTCATTTGACATGCTTTTTGTTCTAGTCCGTCTGGTAGTTCCAAAAACTAGCGCATTTAAACAAACACAAAAAATCTCTTCAGCTTTAGTATACCTATATCGGGTGTAAGGGACATCCCTCCGAAAACTTGCAGGGTGCATTCAGCTCCTTATTTTGAATCATATTCCACGGGAATTTTCCTCAGAAAAATTTCCATATTTTATGTTTCCCGTTTTTTCAGTTAGTATTCCTTTATTTCAATGTAAAATTACATTATCTGTACGCAGCACTCCATTTATGTAAAAAATACGGCTAAAATAAAAAAAAACCAGCAATGGATGTTGAAATACTCGAAACAAACGACGCGCGAAATCAGCTGTTTACGTTCTGCCTAGCTACAGAGTTCATTGAATTCACCGCAAACTACCTACCCTTCCCAACCAGTAACAGACGCTCCTGTTAGAGTATTGCTTCGTTCCTATTGGTCGAATGGTCGGCGTTTGCACAAAATGCCTAATCGCAACAGTGTTGCCAACTTATTAGACCTCAATTTGTGAACAAAAATGTTAGAACTATCTTGATGCATCCCATAATGCACCAGCCGGATTTTCGTAGCCCCGACAAAGCGCAAGTGAGGCCACTCGGGGACGATGTTGTCCCGGTCATCCGCGGCCGATTTAAAGTTTTATGCTGTAGTTTACGGTTTAAACTTATGAACTCCTTTATTGATAAACGTGAATCTTTTCGTGCACTTAAATTACAAAGGAAAATAATTTCTCCCAAAAAAAATAACAAATGAGATTTAAAATTTTTCTTATTTTGCACAACTTTTTGCACGAAATCACAATTTCGTGCAAATAATTGGTAACACATTCCCGTAAAATCGTGCAAAATCGTGCAAAGCGCTGGCGCCGGGCGGACTCTTTGTGTCGCTTTGAGTTGTGCCGCGAGCGCATGTCGGTAGTTCGGTACTCGCGCAGTCTCAATGTGATATTACGCCGCGTCTTCATTACGTAGGTACCTACCTACGCTATTCGACTTATTTTTTTTGTTGTGGTGTTGTTTGTTATTAAGAAATGGCTACATTAAGTGCTCGTGAGTATGGAGAAATGATTATGTGCTACAGAGAAGCTCGGGGAAATGCTATCGAAGTGCTCAGGATTAACGTTTCAAGGTAGGTATCCTGACCGTCGGCGTCTATCAGACTCCCGGATGTTTACCAATGCCTATCACCGCGTGTTAGATAACCTACTATTCTTGCCTATTGTTCCCCATCGGGAAGGCGCTCACGCTGATGACCCCCTTGCACGCAGAGACCTTGCGCCGTGCCTATGTGTATGAACGCCTCGGTGGAGGTCACTTCGAGCCGTATCTCATTCGACCGGAGCGATGCTAAGGCATCTAGGATTTATTAACATTTTTTTTATTTGACCACATAATGCAACTTGACGTGTTACGTGTAGGTACGTCACGCCGGTATCTGCTTTATGGCTCGCTCGTACTCTCTTCAACATGACGTACCTACGTACCTAACAAATAACGTGGCGCGACCGGCGTGAGAGCGCTTGGCGGGGAGGGCGGCCGAAGGCTCGCTGCGCTTGCTGTTTGCTACGTGCGTTTTGCCACGAAAATCATACATTGCTTATAAGGTATTTAAACAAATCAGGTTTAGTGGATTCCCGTAACATTCCTGAAATAATTTCATGTACCGGTCATCTTAATATGGTTTACTGAATTCACCCTGTAAGTTTTCGGAGGGATGTCCCTTACACCCCGTATATGTGTAGATAACCACTTCCTCGAAATATTTTCCAACTATTTGACACAAATTATGTTGAGTAGCTAAAGAATATTAAAAGGACCATCAACATCTTGTAGATACATAATAGTAAATGTTTTACATACCTAGTTAGCTACTAACAAAACAATTTTTATCTTTGACTTGTAAAAAAAGGCTTATTGTACCGCGAAGCCCCGATTCGATTTCTCGGTCTGCCGAAGCAAGATATTTAATTTATTCCCTTCAAACTGTCCGTGTCTGTGCTTACAGGTCTGTTGTCCGGAAAATAACAGCATTTGTTCACTAGAAATCTGATAAATTGTTTTGTTACGTGATTTGGAACAACAGACAAAGGAAGGCGGGGTATTGGCACGAAAAGGTTGATTTTTAATCCTGAATACTGAAAAAAATAGATACATCAAGCCTTATCTTGATTTCATATTATTGGATTTTTATCGTTTAGTTCTTTTTAGGGTTACGTAACCAAAGTTTCAAAATGGAGCCCTATTTCCTCTCGCTACAGAACTCCCATGCCACGTATTGTATACGGAACCCTTCATGTGCGAGTCCGACTCCTACTTGGCCGATTATTTTATAGTATTTAGGTATGTACACTGCTAAGTTAATTGGACGACAAAAGTTCTGTGCAAAATAAAGACACTTAAAGGCACCTATTTAGTAATTGAAGCCAACTTCACCATAGCACAACAATAACCCGAAGCTAAATTAAATCCCATCTTACAACCCAAAACAAACCCTCAATTATTACGATCGAGAGGCCCTTAGAGAACTTTTTATAAGTACATAAAGCAAAAAAATTAACGACACCACAAATCATGGTCAGTCTTACATAATAAAACAAACCTATTTATCTGGAAAACCTCTGTACCTCAAATAAGAGTGGCCATAATAAAAATTTATAGGCAATTTGTGGGGTGAAATACAGCTACCTTACTCCCGTCTTTGTTTGGATAATGAAAGTTTTCGGAGCCAAATACAAAGACAGAATAAGGTAAGCGTGGGTTGCCGGAATTGCTGGGCTTCTTTACGCTTGCATTTTCGTTTATGGGTAAGCAGAACGCTATGTTAAATTGTAGGCTTCTTTGCGAGTTCGCTCCCCCTCCGTTTAGACGTTCTGTTTTTTATAGACACATCCGGTAAAGGTGGATTGACGTGATCGGTGTCCACTAAATAGGACACTACTTAGCAGACGACACACCAAACGGATATTTTAAAAAAAAAATTAGATCTTGTATCGATGAGGACTTTCTAGGTTTCGTTTATGATAGTGTTCTGAACAATCCTACCAATATTCAGCTGGGTGTGAAATATTGTAACCGCACTCCTATTTTTTGGTCTAATTTGACCGGAAAGCTATTATTCGAGCAAATGACGAATATTTATCTACGAACATGAGCTTCGACTAAAAGCAAAACATGGTACAAAACTTCTAACGAAAGCTGTATTCTTCTCTTCAAAGTAAAACTCTAACAGCTGTACAAATAAGCTCTCAAAGCTGTACAAACCTGGGTAAGGCTTACAGCTCGCAAATAGTAGCTATACAAGTATTGTCAACTCGTACGCTGATCCCATCGGGCCTAGTGACCCAGTTCGCTCAATTGACCCCAACATTTCAGCGCGACGATACGACTAAATCTCGCTCAGTTTAGATGGATATTTTTCGAAATTGAAATGTGGCAATACAGGTGTAGATAATATGAATCTAATAATTTCAAGATACATGTTCTCTAGCCCTGGAAACCAGATTAATTTTAAATAAACAGTATTTTTTTATTGCTTTGAAAACAATAAATCAATTGAAGTTGCAAATAAATGGCGTTATTGCTATACAAAATGTGTAATGTATGTGAGTTAATATGTTTGTAAACGCACCCATGACACAAGGAGAAATTCCTAAGTACAAAAAAATCTAAAAGTATAGAGAAATACCGTTTTAACAGCCTATAAATAGATTTTAATTGATAGCGGACCCGTATTTGATCAGTAAAAATTGTTATTGTAAGACACATCATTGAGACTGAATGTAAAAAATACAGGTTAGCGGTTAATTAAAAAAATTAGAAGAATATGATTTATAATTAAATACGTTTAATTTTAGTTCGAACGTGGATCATCCGTTACCACAAAAATAGATCATATATAAATGATATAAGTATTTAATAGCATAATTTTTTTTCATTTTGACATTGCGTAAATAAACCCTGATTCCTACTCTTAGTTAAATTTCAACCAGCTTGTAACAGTTCCTCATCAATTTCCACCATGAAAACAGACCATTCCCGCCACACACAAAATTATGCAAACAGCTTAATATGAACCTTCTTTTAGGAAAGAATTTATTATCACTGCGGTTGCCATGACAACCGCTTTTTTCCTGTTCTTTCAGGATTATTTCATTTAGTCCCCCATGTTCAGCTATTTTAATCTATTAAGGGGTAGCATCCGGGCTCCAAGGGGTTGTTTGCTTATCCTTTTTGAAAGCTTAGCTGTAGACTTTTAGGATTATTTTCATGATTTCTTCATCACCATGTTTGCTTTTGGTTGTCACAGTAAATATCTTAAATTGTGGTCGTTTTAGTCGTTACGGGTTCGTGGTTTAATGTTCAACCAGTTGGACTATATATAGGCCTTCCTTATTCAATCATTATATTTAGCTAGACAATCATCCCATAATTAGACCCTTGGTCCAACCGTTTTTTTTCAATTAATAATATTATTATTATGACTACTTTCTTTATTCACCACATTCTTTATTATTTCATATTTTAACAGACAACTTAAAAAAAGATATAGCAGTTATATTTTTATTTTTAATATGTAAAAATAGTGCTCTATCCGGGACCAGGTGGTAAAACCCGAGCTAACGGCGGTTAGGGATCCAGAGAGAGGAACCTCCTCACTATGCGTGCCATGTCAAAGACAACCGCCTTCTGCATCTGACTCCTGATCCAGCTATTGTTTTTACTAAACTATATTATTTTCATATAGTTCATCATTTGCAATCAAATCAACACTGTAATTGTGTAACGTATAAAAAATACATTTAATGTAATTTGGCTAAAGCATGCCCGAGAGTTATTGCATTATATTAAAATTTGTAACTGCATCTACCTGATGTAAATCATCATTTTCAATTTGGCTTACCTACTGAATTTGTCAAATTGTTTTTGATCCAGTATCGCTGTGTAGATATATTTTATATTTATACTCAAATATTTTACTGCTAATGAAATCTAGACACATAGACCCCGCAACAATGTTTTTAATGTTGAGTTTTTTTGCTCACTTCAGTTGTAAAAGTTTGTTTGAACATCATTCTGTTACACCTTTGTTTTGTTTTCAATAACACAGACGGCGCTACTGTTCGACGAACATCGAACAAGTTTTAGATCTTATTATGTCGCGCCATTGAGCCCGATCTTCGGCTTTGCACGTCCAATTTCTGTCTCGACTCTACTTACCGCACTATCGAAATAAGTTTGTCGTTTTAGCAGGTTATGTGTCAGTAAAGTAGACATAATATAAAATTTTAATAATAATATAGGTAACTATGCTAGATTTTCAACACGAAACAAATATTAAATAAGAGGGTTTTTGTTTTGTCAGTTATTTTCGAATTTGAAATAGTCATCTTGCCGCTGCGTTTAGGCAGACGGAGCAATGAACCCGCACGCCACAGTACCTACTACCTCCAGCAACTGTTGCTATATATCTGCGTCTCACGCATAAGGTTATGGGTTCTATACCCGGCAAGTTGTTTTTTTTTCTTCCATGCGGTCATACTATAAGTTTGCGCCTATAAGAGCGGGGTGAGGCCCTTGTTCACTGAGACCACATCTCGGTGCATCCCCACGTCGACTTTAAGGAAATACTCCCTGAGACTGCATATCTCACGATTGTGCAGGGTCAGGGTGCCTTTAAGAAGCCTCGACCTCCGCACTTCCGCGGGACATACAGTCTCATTACCGATGACCGTGGATGATGCATCCGATTTACGGTCAACAATGTGCGGGCCCCCTTAGCCAGGGCATCAAGTTCCGTCTGAGTCAATTTGAGTATGCCGAAAAAGTACATCAAAATCGGCATGATCCAGTATGACCGGCGTGCTATTTGTTTCGCTCTGGCTCTTGTCAACATCGCTTATAGTTTTTAGTTTTCCTTTTTCTTCTTATGACGGCCTTGACAACCGTCATTTTCGTTATTAATATCGTTTTCTCCGCCTTTCCATGATGGAATGTTTTCTTCTTGGTTTTATTGATAAATATTAATATAAAAGGTTTTATGAAAAGGGTTTTTAAGTTAAAAATAAATTATTTGTTGTAAATCAGGAAAATAAAATTTTGTTGCGACTTATTGACCTAGTGTTGCCAGTTTTTTTATTATTTAACCGCAGCGTTAGGTATCCAACTATTTAATTATCCTCCCAAGATGTAAATGTTCAATCAAAACTTTATCTTGGCACAGGTGTCATAAGTTGGGCAGTTAGTAACTTTGCTCGTTTGGTTACTCTATGGTCATCATGACGCTGTGTGGGGACTTGTAATCTTGTTATGGCACTTAATTACTGTTTTGGGATCTTTGGTGGGGTAGTTCTAAGTAATAATGGCCAAGGTGACATTTTAGGGTTACGTAATTGAGAAGACCTTCTCTTACGTTTTCTTTTTAAAAAATGTAGGCCAATCTTCGTAGATACGTGTATTCAATTATAATCCCTTTAATATTGTCCTAACCGAATTTCGGCCACGGCGGCCAATCTCAATAGATAGTAGCCAAGTTTGCAGGAAAGCCGCCTTTCGTCACCCATAGTCCGACGGGACGGTAATCCGACGCGATCGAGGAGAGATCAGGCGCAGGGCCAAAGCTTTATGTGCTTTCTGAGTAACGGGAGCGTCGAACCGCTAACTTCCAAACATTAAGCTGCAACCGAGAAATTCTGCATGGAAAAATAATATATTGCCCGACCAGGAAAGCTCAGCAATCGCGACCACGATATCGATAGCGACCACAATATAAACAACGCCAACGGGGCGATACTTTTCTTGACTGGTTGATGAATACATGAATACTTCCACACAATGTTTTCTACTTTTGTGTTCAGATAAACTCGTAAAGAGTGCTCCGTGAGCAGGTACTTACATCAGCACAAACTTGAGCGAATAATAAAAAATACAAATTCCATAGCAAGCTTTATAACCCGGAACGCTGTTAAATATATTCATTTTATGCACACACTTGCATGTTACCGCTTATTTCGGTACTATCCGAAAATATTCAGCATTTTGTACAAAACGTTTTTGAAATGTATAAAATTATTTTTCAATTCCTTCGTTGGCCTAGTTGTGTTATGTAATAAGTTAATAGTATTATTTTCCCAATTTTACTAGAACTTTCATCAATCGAGACAACCGAATAAGCGAAAATCTTGTTACTAAGTGTCTGTGTTAAACCATTTTAAATACAACACCCCTGGCGCCCGAGGGGTAACTAAGCAATAACGCACAAAACTACACGACACTGCACTTATCTTCATCATTCCATTTTCTCAGGATAATATTAAAATGTGTTATGTAAAATGTATTGCTCCAGTGTCATGGGAGCATTGCTTTCGGTTCAGAGCATTAAAAATGATATGTGAACTGAAATGCATTTGTCTTGATTGTTTTGCAAGCTCCGATTGTATGGTCACAGGGTCGGTTTGGTCACGTGAAATGTCAACCTTCCGATGTTTTGAGGTGAAATAAGATAAGTCTAGATGACAAAGGCAAAGGACTGTTAAACTTTGTAGATATAGAAATATTTGTTGTTAAAATACCTAGATCCGCAGCATCTCTAAAGACAGAAGAAACACAAAAGTATTGCCGGAGGCGGTTGTCAGAACTCGTTGCGACTGCACTGCGCTACACAATCTGACATCGAATGCTCGCTTGCCGCCACAACGAAATACAAGCTTAACAACTTACTCCTTTTGACTTTTCAATGTTGACATTTTTACTATGGATAAAATGAAACCTTATTCCATTGGTTCTGGGATTAGGAACAGGAAAAAAGGTTTTGTACAAAATAACTATCAATGGTTTTAAAGGGCATTTCAAGTCTCAACAAGACATAGGAAAGGTCAATCAAAACTACATAATAATTATCGTATATTGCTTCGACTTTCAATGCACCTAGTAGGTACCTATATGTGCAATAAGAGCTTAGTAGGCACCCTCCATCACCGAGGATTTTATTTCAAGAGATGTGATCAATTCATTAGTGAACGCACAATTACTTTTCTTATCTAAAATACAAGGTGAAAAGGACATCAAAGCTTTACTTACATAATATGATAGCAGTGAAGTGTCAATATCAACACCTACGTTTCCTTAAAAAAATATTATTTTCATCCAAAATCCAAACGAAACACCAATTCCCTAACCACTTTTATTTCAATATCATGCATAAAATACTAGTAAAACGTTGTTTAGCAGCAAAAACAATTGTGAGCATAAGATAAAGATACAAAAATTCGTTTGCTCAGTAAAACGTACTGAATTCGCATAGCGACTTAATAAAATGAGAGGTGTACACGTTCTTATTCGAAGCACTTGGAATAAAATGAGAGGTGTACAAAGTTTTTATTCGAAACGTTTCGCTACTCAGTGTAAATGCAGATATTCACGGGTTGGCGACCTCTGTAGTGCAGCATCATAACACAGGCAAATGTAGAAGTGTTGTTTAGAACTAAATATTGATTCGATTGAGGTTATAAAAAAAATTGAGCAAGATGTTTATGCTTCGTATTTATTTAATTATGTTAACGAGATTATACCGCATGACACACATGACTGAATGAATATTATTTCCTTTATTCATTATTATGTGTATTCTGATTTTTTTGGTTTATCTTTTACAATAAAAATGATGACTACTTGTTAACTAGTTGTTACCTTATTTATTGTGCATGCTGTGGTTCTCTAAAAGTGAAGGAGTACACCTACATAATACCTTTTGTTGACTATTGTTATAATTATCATGATTTGTGTATATACTTTGTTGAGGATCCTAAATAAAAAAATAAATGACAGTAACAATAAAAAGAAATAAAAACACCAAAGCACACACAAAATAATACCTTCTTAGTAACACCTTGATAACTCCAATAATATATTTGATCTATACAGGTACATTTTTATTCGTCTATAATTTTACTGGAACCCATAATCAACAAAACTTGTAAACTATAAAAATACTAAGTACAATGAATACAAATAAGAGGGTTTCATAAAACCACAACATCAACAAAGTAATTTTGTGATAGGAAATACTCGATCTTTAGTAAAACTTGAGGTTCAGAAGCCATCTTGCTTTGCTTTGCTTTGAACTTCTGTAAAAACTTTACATTGGTTGTGTGTTTAGAAAATATCGTTTTCACGAACCTCGAACGTTGTGGGTCGTTGTTTTTCTGCTACTATTTTATTAAACACTGTTTTAAATATTTTACAACAACAAATTGTGTATTTTTTAAACAGTCTTTGTTTTTAAAGGTGAAGTCTATTGTTTTTATACTAGACATAGCATTTACTAAAAAAGACATGGCTATTCAAGTATGACAGTTACAAAGTAAAACACAAAATGAAAAAAAAAAACAACTTAACAGTATTATGTTAATTTTATCACCATAGATAACGTTGCCTTGTACCTAAAAACTTAGCAATGTAGCAATTTTTATTGATTGTTTTTTAAATGAACTATTTTATTTTTGTATTATTGCAAGGTAGCTATTCTTTCCTACAATGTAGATACTTATGCGGCTTACAGTAAAACAATTTCATTTAAACGAAGCAGTTAAACCACCGTGTATCATGGCCGGGAATCCTATTAGCAGTTGTGCATAGTTGAACTTTTATGACCGACACTTTATGAAATTTGTAAGGCTTCATACTATACATTTCAGTCATTTGTAGTGTATTTTTAGCTGTTCACTAAATAAGTTACTAGAATACATAATCTAATTTCAGTTTCTACAAGCTGCAGTTTGTATCCTCGTTAAATTTCAAGAGAAAAATTAGTAAAAATGATTTTAAATGTCATTAAAGACATAAATAATCAATTAAAATTACGACACTGAATAGTTATTTTTGCTGTTCATGTTTGACAGTATTTCAGGATACACATTTTTCAAAGAAAAGAATCGCCCTGTTGTCTATGCAGTAGGCAGTGTAGAGCGACTAGATCACTGCGTAAGCGCGTGTTTATGTCTCGCTTGCCTAAACCCAGCCACTAACTTACGCTTAGCCGTATGATTACAACGCTTCGGGAAATGTAAGGGGCAAAAAGTAATGAATAAACTGTTTTGTTAATAATTTTTTGCTGATATTTTCTTCTTGTAATTACAAAAACGAGAAAGTACTCACGATTCACTAACACTTGACTGCAATACGACGTCACTCGCATGCTCCAACTGGCGACCTCTAGCGGCGCTCCGTAACCTCTGGCGGCGCTCTTCAACCTCTGGTGGCGCTCCGTAACCTCTGGCGGCGCTCCGCAATCTCTGGTGGCGCTCCGTAACCTCTGGCGGCGCTCCGCAATCTCTGGTGGCGTTCCGCATCCTCTGCCGGCTCTACTTATTTATCCTCCCGTTTTCACCGCTCCTCCAGGTGTAGCCTTCTGCACCTGGATTCACCACAAACTAGACTCCTCTAAAGGCGTCTTGCTGCAGGAATGAATCTGGACATCAATCAGCCAGTATCGACGAAATGGGTGGTAATCACGACCACCACTGGTGATTACCAAAACACCGTTCTACTAATCCGACTCCGAAGGACGCTTCACGCTAAATTGTGTAAACACTACCTCAAGAACTGGTTCATATAGAAAACCTAGTAACATAATACATACATTACACATCATTGACTGTACCCAAGCACCTTAACACGACAAGTAAATACTTTACAACACTAAACAGCCTCATTCGTGTAATAAAGCTATTACTATGCATTTCCTGGATACCATACAATGGATACAACGGCTGATGGGGTTGTAGAGAGAAACGTTTTTATTTTATAGCTATCGAAAAACCATAGAACATAACGACGTATACGAACGATTGTGCTTACCTAATCTGTTTTATGAAGCGTTAAAGATTTTCTTTTTTTTTTTTGGTAAAAACAAGGGCGGTAATATTGGGGACGGAGGCGACATCTGCAATATTTGGTAGAAATAAGACACCACGTTAAACTGCAAAAGTATTCTGATAAACATGGATGTTTTTAAACCAACAGCCATGATAGACGAGATGGCAAATAAAAATCGTTTTTCAAAATTTTACCTTATAATATATTAAACTTCTAAAATAAATATTGTTGCATCACTTTATTACATTGTAAGTAGTTAACTACGTTCATAAAGTACGGTTTAAGTGTTAAGTATGTGTTATAAAACAAAGAGCAGCGTATCTGTGCAAACCACTTTGAGGAGAAGTCCGATTTGCAATCGCTGTGGCCGAAATCGTTTTACATATTTTTTATTTTATTTTAACATAAGTGCAAAAGCACTCACTTTAGAGAACCAAATCATTTGTCCAATTGTTCCACAACAACAAAAAAAAAGCAAGCTACTAACTCGATCACCAATGTGTAAATACTTAAAATCTATTAAATCATTAAAATATCTTACTCCTACAATCAGAAGGCCAATTCTACTCATTATAAACGTTCAAATCTACTCGCAATCTCAGCTCAAAGACAATTAATGTCTAAAATATAGGTAATTTCGCAAGGGGCTCAAATTTTAGTTATAAGATAAACTAATTACTTTTACTTGTAATTGTTTTGTTATGAGTATGCCTATCTATGTTGGAATGAAGAAAAATGTTCAATTTAGTGTGTGTGCCTGTAATCTTTCTGTTTGTTGTTGATCTTGTACCTTTCGCATGTCTAGTGGTAAAATGTGGCTGAACTTGTTTAATTATATTTATTACACCATGTACTGTACCCATATTTGCAAAATAAAATATCTTATCTTAAGATTTGGTTAGCCACACACAGCGGGACAAGTGAAAATAAATAAAAGCTTCTAAAATAAGTCTCATTTATATACGTCTGTAATTAAGCTTACCCGTCATTCTTCAAACCCTTGTTAAGAAGCATATTAAGTCTTCGTTATATTATGCTCACCCCAGAAAGGGTACGAGTGTGAAGATATAAATCACACCAACTACAAACACTTTCCCATCATTATCCTCTTAGACCCGTTTACCTCTTTTGTAGCATAAGTGTGATGACTTCCCTTTTTTCCACAAAACACTTCAGTGGTGCATTTACCTGAGTAAACCATAAAACAGATTCAATCATTGGGAAGCTTTTTCCAGGAAGAATAATTCTTCCTCTTTTTTCTGTATCTTTTGCACTTATGTAATGTGAAGATGAAAGCAGAAAAACTAGCTTTAATTAGTTATAGCAGTTTTGTGTTAAAGATTTTTTAAATCTCGGATTTTGTTATTTTACGCTAGCACAATTATTTGTACCTTACATGTTATCTCTTCACCGCCTTTGGTTGTCTGGTGGAGAAGCCAAAGGCATTAAGTCCGCCTTTGTACTTTCTTGTTGTATAAAATATAAATAAATATAAATTCTTCTCATAGAGTTCTAATGCTACTAAATTAAAATCTTAAACTTAGTATAATTAATCTACACCTACTTTTTAAAAGGCTTGAAGGTGAGTTGATGGTTAACTAACTCATCATCGCTGAGCCAAATCTACGGAAGTTACAAAAAGCAGATTTACTAGAGAAACTAGACAAGAGCGTGGTTAAAAAATGTTTTTATAGGTACTGTAAAAGATTACATTCAACGGGATGCTTTTAGATAGGTAGGTACTACTTTCTACTAAAATTAAACTCTATTAAGGATGATCTAGAATTCTCAAAGAAATATCTTCTGACAGGCCTCGCGGCTGACTGTCTACTCCCTGTTATTCTATTTTCGAACAGTGTTTATCTCATAATATATAAACTAGAGAATATTAAATGAGGTTAAACATGGCTGAGCCAGCCAGAGGCTTTACAGTACCTAGCACGTTACTACGTTGTGTTTGAAAATGAATGTTTTTCATATATATTGTTTATTATCCGCTATGAGAGCCAAAGCCAATGAGGCTTATTTTTGTATAGCCAATGTGGTTTACAGAAAACATTTTCACGATCTGTAAAACTGTGTTAGACACCGATTATCGAGGCTACCATTCATTGACATTTGTGTCTTACATAGAATAAAGAATCAAAGAGGCGGTTGGCGCAGTGGCTGAGCGTTTATCTGCTGTACTGTGTGTCGAGAGTTGTATGAAACAAATATTTGTATGGCTTTATTGTTGCTTATGTGACTTTATTTATATATTTGTTGTTGGTTTCTTTTTACTTCAAATATTCTTTACCCACTGCAACGACAGCAGGTATCATATTAAATGTTAGCAGAACCAAAAAAGAAAAACGAATCAAACTAATACTTCTGGCTATATTTTCACATGCCAGTCTCTTTAAAAGAGATAGCTCGGTAATGTATCAAGCGCCTTACCCGCCGGTGGGTGCCTAATGATGTGTGAATTGTAATCAATCGCTCCGGCTTCGAACCCTGGTCGACATTGTTAATCTTAAAGTTCGTTTAAGATACTCTTTTGTGCGTCTTATTGATGGTCTTAGTGTAAGGGTCGGCTTTCAGGTTTTATGATGGTTTCTCTTTGCTTTGAGTGGATATAATGACGTCAGGTTACATGATTGAGAGGTCCTTGATAGTGATTTTGCTCTTAGTTGTTGTTCGGGATATTATATTATAAAAGTTCAACAACATCTGTATTGTGTGTCTAAAATGGGTCTAAGGTACAATAGCATGAAAATTAGACTGGTTGGAAACATTATCCATTTTCCTTAAATTCATTGCGACAGTTTTCAAAATCCTTTTTTTTTTTGTACTGGAAGATGCAGTCTGATAATTATGCAAAATGACATGAAACTTCTTTCAAAACTAGCTTGTTGATTGATGAAAACTCAGTTATTTTCATCGTAAGTTAGCTTTTAAATCAAGATCTACAAAAACTACATCAGCAACTACAGCCGAGCAGTGAACTCTTTAAACTTTCTTTGAACTCGCAGCAAATTAATTAAAGGGGAGGGAGGGCCGCCCACTTTCTATGTGCTTTCAATTTCTTATCACTTTAATCAAAGCAAGAACAAGATAGGAGGAGCCAATGATAATCGAAATAATTATAATAGAAATGTTTGTCTGATTGTTTCCCCCTTCTGTAGCCCCATAACCACATGAACATAATAATAATAATGTTTAGCCATGTGAGTGAATTTAATAAAAAATACTGTTTAAAAAAAACTTTAAACCATTTTTATTGATCGCAATTTAATTGACGACTTTGTTCTTTGCTAATCTTCTCTCTAATACTTGAAATCTCTATTTAGCGATGCCACGTGCATTGCAAGGAGGATCTTCATCTCGGATAGGTAATCTATCTTCGCATACGTTAATGGTAAGCATTATCTTAGGCGTATAATGGTTTGAACTGTTATTGACCTCGTGACCCCGAACCCTTTTTTGGTTCTGTGCATTCAAATGCGCGGAAACGTTGCTCCAAAAATAGTTAGAATTGGTAAATTGTAGGACAAAATATTTGTTTTATTAAACTCGAAACAAGGATTGTTGTACGTACACGTTAAAAATACAGATTACATATTAAGAACTATTTCTACATATATGTGGGTGAGCACTGCTCTCCGAGCTAGGTTATGGAACCTGTGTTAAGGGGCAGCAGTCCGTTTCACTAAGGTACGGTGACGTAGACTTACATAGTGCCTCTGATGTTAGTGTTACAATTTTGGAGAATTGAGTAACATCCGTCATATTTGCATGTCCATCTATTTGCACTGCACATTTTCGCCGATAGAGGACGGTGGGCCTCGATACCCCGTGAAGATGGTGACAGCGTGACGTAAGTTAACCTCCATGAGACTCCCTACTTACTACTTTATTTTTAGGTCAAAATCTTCCCGATCCCAAAATTCCTTAACAGACATAAACTTTAATAAACCTGTATCCAAATCTCGGGAATTGTTTTGAAGCGGTGACGTCCTTTAAGGGAACTACATAAATCGCTTTACCTTAACACCTTAAGTCCCTCCAGGGGGCGGTATTCTACTTATAATACAGGGAAGCGTAGGGGCATGTGAATACGGCATTGTCGCCCTCAGATAAAATGATTGGGTAAAGTGAATGCATAGATGTTTTGTGAGGAAGTTTATGCTAAAATGATGATGTAAAAATTTGAATTGGTTTGACTTATTTTTTAAATAACCTTGTAGTATATTTTATAATCTTTTTCTAACGATGCACGATGTTTACTATTTGAAAAATTCATCTGAAGCTTTTCACAGCTTCTCATTAAGAGTTTTTATTTTACAAAAATGTCAACGTAATCGCATACTATTAATCAAAACGTCACAGGCAGAATTTTTTCTGTGCGACAATTTTTTTCTTGCATCAATGAAAAGCAATTATTCATTCATAAGCTTTTAAAATATGTTTGTACGTTAGCATTTCAGCAGCAAAATTACGAGAATATTTTATATAAATATTGAGTACAGAAAAAACACCCTTTTTTATACTAGTTTCTGCCGTGACTTCAATAGCATAAAAATTGAAGACCCAAATTAATAAGTAACTCATTTAATTAATAGAGCCCTTCGCAAAATCTGTTCTTATCTGACGTCTCCTACCAATACCGGCCTACCGTACCTACTAGCCAAATTTCAGCTTCATAGGGCAAGCAGTTTTCGAGATTTGTTTAGTCACATGTCTGTGTTAATGTATTTTTTTCAAAAATAACTTAAATACATTGCTTTAAAATAAAATATGGCTGATCTGATTTAAAATTCTCATCTTATTTTACAAAAACACTGGCAACGTTTTTATAAATCACACGATACTCTCTCTGAATATTTAGAGGTATTTGGTGTAGGCGAGCCTGAATATTTGAGAAGATTCGGATAATCTGAGGTATAAAATACATTGCATAAATTGTCCCTTAAAAGACTATCGGCGATATTTTTTTTTATGTGCGATGTAAATGTAAATATCTACTGATCTATCTAAAGCGTGTAAAAACATATATTATGTATTTTAGGATTTTTTTTGTATAAATGTTGCAGCGTCCCCGTCAAATTCAAGCAGATAACTATACTATGTATATTTAGATATTTATTTATTTTATGTCAACACAAATCTATAATAAAATAAATAGTTTTTATTTTTTATTTTTTATTGGTAGATGATTTTCGAATTTGAACTAGTCCTCGTCATGTCATCACACAATGTCAATGAAAAAATATTTTGGTGTATGATAGCCAGATTCATGAAGAGTATAAATAGGCTATATAACATCGCGCCACGACACACGGCAGCTAAACAGTTACCAAAGATGCGGGTTAAAACGCGGTGTAAGCTAGTTATTACCTTTTCTAAATCCTTTCATTACATTATTTCCATAGTTTTACACGGTTATATTTTACTAAACGAAAAAATCTCATACCATTTTACAATCTCGTTAAAAGAAAAAGGCCATTCGATTATATGATATATTATTAAAAAAGAGAGAGGTACCCATCGGAAACCATTAATTCTTTTCTATCATAGCTCGAGCTAATGACGCGTTAAAGTTCTAAACTTCAACCAAGCGTTAACAACGTGACAAGTGATAAGCTAGAAGCGTTCAGACTGTAAGTCTCAGTTCAATCAGCCGCGATCATTCGAGAGATTCTGGGTATTTATTTATTTTATTAACATGGAAGACTCACGAGTAGGTAGTACTTACACCTAAAAGAATCACAGCTGACAGCCAATTACAGGTCTTCGCTTTTATAATACAGAAAACCACTACATTTAACGCGGATAAAATAAACTACTCGGACGAAGTCGGCGGGTAGAATGCTAGTGTTGTAATAAACAAGGTATAAGACACCAGTAACTATTTATTGCATAATCTGGTTTAGATTTTGAACACACTTAAAACACGTCAGGTGTACTGCATAGATGAATATCTCAATGAAAAAATTGTTGAATCTTGGAGCATTATTTTTAGTCGAACCATACAAAGTTACTTTGTTTATCGTAGACGAAAAACCTTGCCTTTGTTTTCTTTCTCAATTCCTTCAAAGCTTTATAAACATCCCCATCAAATATTACCATGAAGCTCTTCATAAAACCCATTGTTTACTCCCCTAAGATTCTTTCTAACGCCATAATTGAAAACGGTCGTAAAATCGTCCCTTCTCGCCTTCAACTTAAGCCCTATTATTTCTCCCAGTTACTTTAACCATCTTTAACAAAGTTTTGAGCAAAACTGTGGAACTTTAAACTCGTTCGCAATCGTATAAGTCTGGGCTTTGCAGCTAAAATTGTCGGATAATCTCAAACATAATTATTGAAGTCAGCGCTCTAATAAATTAATTGTGTTTTCGAATTGAACTAAGTTCTGTCAAAACGTCAGGCGTGATGTTATTTGTGTCGTAGGTGTGTTTCCAAACATAAACACACAGGCAGACCCGGAATAACTATCTGTAGGTCATACAAATATTTATTTCGTGCAGCAATCGAACCTGTAGCTCAGATACTACTCAACCGTGTCGCCAAATTAACTACTTCGAATATTTTTTTTTGCCATGTAGTTACTATCTAGCAAAAACAGTTTAATATACATACAGAGAAGGTATGAGCATTAATTGCCACGTGGATTAGCGATTTCAGACTTTATATTTCAGTATAAGTCCAGCTTTCCTTAGGATATTTTCCTTTATCGATGTTAGTGATGTCTAAGATAAACTTTGAAAGTACGTAAGATATAGAAAAACCCATATTGGTACTTGCCCGTGCCCGATAGCGAACCCATAGCGTAGTGCTGAGACGCGGGCGCTTTAACCACTGCCCCTCACGATAAAAACGAAAACGACTAAAATATTCCTAAAAGATGCCCAAAAATAAGTCGTAATTAGAAGTGCTCAGCTTGAAAAATAAGATAAGTTTCATAAAGTACCAATCTACGTTATCTAGTTAACCAACTATCAAGAAAATTTAAAAGTTTCAACACTTTTCGCGGAAGAGTTAATTTTTCAGAACGATTTTCAGAAACTTCAGATTAGTTGAGCGACGAAATTAAAGAATTGAATTATGTAGTAGATTTTTTTAACCATAAATGCTGATTCTCAATTTAAACATGTTTTGATACAGTAGGAGTTTTGATCTCCTTGGAATACTTTAAGGTTCTATTTTATTTATTATACACCTAAGTTGAACGCTAATAATATAAATTCTAAAGTAATTTTTGGAACTCAATAAAGACTATCTGTTAGCCATCGCGGCTTTTTTAAAATATATACAATGTTTTTATCATATGAAATATAAACTTCTAAAACAAGGCTCAGCCAGCCGGTTTTTCCTGTATAATCGGTGCGTTTACAAACGTTAGACTCACGTACAAGTGTCTGTTTGTATTATCATAATAGCACCTTATTCCAAAACTTTTACCTCTTTTTGTTCCGGCTAATCTCCTAAAGGGCTGAACCGATTTTGATAAGACTTTTACTGGCAGATGTTATAGTAAAAAAAAATAGGGTTTCGCGGAAAAAAAAACCTGTAATAACCGAAATTAACGCGAACTAAGTTGCGGACATAAGCTAGTCTACGATAAACCAGCTTAAAATGTAAAAGCTGGCCACAAATCTGCAATAACCGATATATTTACTTAAACATGTTAGCTCGACAGACGACGCGCGACGTGACCATAAAGACGTCTGCTAGATTATAGTATTGACAGCTCTTGATATTGTTTACATTCATGCATACTAGTATCCAGTATTCCAAACCTAAATCGATTTGCGTGTTCAATCGAGTGTTACTAAGGTCTGCACATGACTTATTCGAATATTGTATTAAATCACAGAAGATTAATTAATTTATTGTTAATTTACAACAACGTGGTTATCAAGTCAGTCAAAGCATTTTTGAATTGTCAACGAGTCGGGATTTTGAAGCTAGTTGCTCATTCCAAAACTTATGTAGGCCTCTATGGAGAAGAACGAGAAAGAAATTCCACGGACACTCTTTTCAATTAGGTTTTACGTAAGGGGTTCAAAATTCATGTGGCTTTTATACGTGAAAACAATGAAGGTGAATAGAAAACAATAACAAAAATATATAATGATGATGAAAGCTATAGCAGAAAAGATGACCAATCCCTATCGAAAATAAATATAAATTCAATTTAATATGTGCTTGGACGAAACATTATACGTAATAGTATACAAATGCATAACTTATAAGCATTCCTCTCTGTACTTTAAGCATTCTGACAAGATCACTATCCATTAATCCGCAAACCGCACACCACACTCCGGTCTGGTGTCCAGAAGATACTTTATGCATTTCAAAATACACAATATTATAATATAAAATATAATTTATTCTCTCTTCACAATAAGTGGTCTTATAAAGAATGTAAACTTAAAACTGTATAACTACAATCGATTAATATTATGCTCTATTGAATTTCGATTGCGACTGCACATGAATTACCGAATACCGAATTTGATCGAGTAATGTGATTAGTTTACTGTTTCCGTGAACAATATTCGAAATCGATTTAGTTTTCAATGTAAAACGATTTTGGTAGCGCATGACTCATTTGAATAGTGACTTTAATTCAGCAATTTCATGTAACAGAGGTTGAATTAGAAATTGAACATTAATTGAATGTGATTCATTATTATGTTGGATTGTGTCAAGTGACTATTATAACTTCAATTGAGATCATACGCTTATCTATATTGAGAGCCTAAGAGCCCGTGAACACCAGACCTTCATTATTTTATAATAGCTGGAAGTTTGTTAGCGCATGCTCCCAACACGGGCTCTTGCTCCATAATAAAGGGGAAAAAAATAGTATTTTTGTTTTTAATTTATGAACTCAAAACCTACTAAATCAATTTCACAAATTCTTTCGCCTATTAAAAGCTACATTATCAGCAAGTAACATAGGCTATATAACAACCCGCTTCAACACACAGGAGCGGAGCAGTAATCAAAGACGTAACATTTTGAAGAATTGCTGTGTTTTACAATCGAAAATTCGAAGACATATGACATAAATCTCCAGCATTTGCCTCGCGCGGTTACTCTCGCGAAATACCAGCATTAGGACCATTATCATGCTATCTTACATAAGTTCAAAGAATAAAACAACTACCTACCAAGACTGCATCCCCCACTGCTATCTCTCTTAATGCCTCCATACTTCCCCTTCATCCGGATTACCATCGTCAGTTCAAAATTAAATCCCTTTTAAGTCTCATTCCGTATTCCCTGCACTCTGGTGAAATCAACAACGCGTTTAAAGTAAAACACATTAACTGCCAATTTTGCTTGGATGTAAGATTCACAGTCGGGTTAAGCTTTCTAATTTAAGTTGGTGTTCGTTGTGAAAACAGATTCTACTGTTAGGAGAACTCGATGTCGAATGCGGAGTGCGCAAGTTGAAAAGAGGCAGCGGTGCCTTCTTTAGTAGTTACAAGGTTTTACTAATGGAAAAATAAAATACATATAGTAGATTTTTTAAACTGTTTATCTGTCTACACTATTATAAAATTGAAGAGTTTGTTTGTTTATTTGAACGCCCTAATCAAAGTCCCTACTGGTTCAATTTGAAAAAAAAACATTCTATAGCTCTTTCGAGGATGCATATATTACATCACACTACGACCTACGGAAGCAAAAAACCACACGAAGTCGCAGGGAGCAGCTAGTATAATATAATGTCTAACAGCCAACTATTTTCCGAGTGGAAATTAACAATATTTCGCTTTAGTGATCCAAATTCATAGCCCAATATTTTGAATTTCCATGACCTGCAATAGTCCTGCACGAACCAGAGGTTGTCCTTATCGAAATATTAGTTCGAAGCCTCAAAACATTAAATTAAAATTGACCAAGCCCCACTAGTGCAATACATTAGTCGCTTCCGCTTATAACTCAAAAATCATTTACAGCATCCCCACACCAACTCAAAACTCACTTATTTTAACTTAACTTTGACTTTAGGTACTTTCGGAATCCCTCACTTTTCACTAAGTTCATTCTTAATGAAGAGACTGAATGTCGGTACATGAGGTTCTGTCTCTTTTAATATTAATGAGATGAGTTCCGGTCCTTCGATTCAATAATCTAGAGAGCCGCATTCTTTGTAAAACAGTTAAGAATACTTATTGTAACCTTGTTGAGATGATAAAGGTTCGTGAATATTTAAGTTTTTGTGAATACTAGCTTTTGCCCGCGAGTTTGTCGATTATCAAGGGGTTTTATTTATTTATCTATTAAGGGACGCAAAATTTAATAAAGACATGAGCAACACAGCATTATCGTTCAGGTTTTAAGAATATTGTGAACACAAGTTTTTTTTTTTAAATAAAAGTAGCCTTAGTTACTCTTTAAGACATCAGCTGTCTGTCTTGTCAAAATCGGTCTAGCCGTTACAAAGATTAGCTGGAACAAACAGACAGACAATATTTTTAAGCCATTCCTACAACAGATTGTGTTTCGATTTTGTAATCTGGCAGTACAACGCAAACAAAAAAGTTGCAAGCTTTTGACACAAACGAATGAAACACTCGCCCGGCGCCGCCCAGACCTTATCAAAACAAAACAAAAAAAGTCAACATTTCACAAAACGAGTGTCGGTTGTCGGTTTGCGACGATTTCCTTCAGTTCCGGTCCCCTTTTTATTGCACCAGGTGAACGTAAAATATAAAATATATGCTCCTATAAACTAAGTCGTAAAGCTGAAAATTTCGTGAAACAAGCTTTTTCTGGACAACCAATGGGAGTCGAGTGAAATGTTTGAAATACTTACGCTGATGCTGTTTTCACGTATAAAAATGTACACAATGAAATATTTCTGTGTACCAAGTTACACCGCTCAAATAGGCCAAACAATACCATTTTTTTAGATAAGCTTTGCCCTATGAATTTCTCTTAGGTAGGGGTTAGGTACAGCCACATCCGGAACAACTATCTGTAAGCCATAGAAATATTTGACTCGTGCGGGAATCGAACCCGCGACAAGCAGCGCAACAGTCACTGCGCCAACTATTCATAAATCTATGACAATGAAAAATACTACCGAATTTTTTAAAAGCAAAAGTCAGAATACGCCATATTACGTTATAGCAGAAGGAGAGTTAGAAAACATTAAAAAAAATTATGCTTCATTGAAAAAAATACTTCATATAATTAGTAAGATACTAAACCAATAGAATAGACCAGCCTCTCTGAATCATTTACATAATAATTATAATAGAAACGAACTAAACAGATTATCGCGGGGTCATTACCCTAAAACTAACGTTTATTACTTATTTTCGACGAATAAACCGAGATTTTGTGGGTTGTATTTACATATATTTAATATTCATCCCTGTCAGACCTAAAACAACGAGCTCAGATTATAAGGCGAATGTTTCAGCTAAAATAACAAGTTTACCTAAGGTAATATTTTGTTTCATAACTAATAAATCGAACGTGTCTTGAAAATTAATGATTTTTTAAAGTGTTATAGTCACAGACTTTCCTTGAGTACTAACTAGGTTATCCGTCTATGTCATATTTAAATTCCTGCACAGTACCTTTAAAAAACCGGCCAAATCCGAGTTGACTAGCAAGAGAAGTGTTCGGTATCATCGTATAATCTTAAACACTACAAATTAACTTTTTTTTTTGTTATAACGCCCATAGTAACACATGCAAATTTTAAATATTACTATTACGGGTCAAAAGATACTGCCCTGTGACAGACGGACGGACAGACAGACAGAAAACGGAGTCTTGGTGATAGGGTCCTGATACCTGAGCATACGGTGCAGGACTGCCCCGCTTGGGCAGAGCACCGCCGTGTCCTCACGGAGGCGATAGGCGGCGGCGACCTCTCGCGTCCGGACCTGGTTCAGGCCATGCTCCGGGGCGAGAGGGAATGGGATGCAGTCACCTCCTTCTGCGAAGCAGTAATGCTAGCGAAGGAGGAGGCGGGCCGCGTGAGGGAGAGAACCACCTCACGCCCCAGCCGCCGCGGGAGACGCCCAGGGCGTCGGACGTCGCGAGGCGACATCCGGCCACCGTAGGCGCGGGCTTGCGGACGGCGAGTAATGGGTAACTCGCCGTCCGATCAAGGACCAAGCCCGAGTCGACGGCGCGTTCTGTTCGCGCGCGCCTCAAAGAGCTGTCAGCACAGGGACGGGGCTCCCAACGGGGCCAACGCCTGCCGGGGTTGCGGGACGTCTTAACAGGATACCGTGACCCCGGAACGTAAAGGGCAACAGAAGGAACAGGGTGGCTTTTTAGTCAGTAAAAGTCTGACAGTCCCTTCCACCCCAACCAGGGAGGAAGGAGTCATTTGATGATTTTTACCACCTAAAAAAAAAAAAAAAATAAGTCAGGACCCTTATTATTGTTTTTTTTTTATTTCTAAGTTTTATTAAAGAATACTGTTTGTATGCTGTAGATCCATACTATTTTAATGTTTAACAATTGTTTCTTCAAGCATTTTTTTTATTCCTTCTAAAGTCGCAATTTATAAAAAAAGTTAGTTTTTAAACTGTCGTTGAAAATTTACCAAAACGTTTTTCCCATCAAATTGTGTCAATACAACTCTCAACTTCCTATCTTTTCTCCGTTTTAATGGAAGTATTTTAAGAAAGATGAAATACACTTTTGCGGATGAGAATCAGAATATTACTTAGTGTTGACAAAGAAAGCCATTTTCGCTTCTGAAACTTGTTTGTTCTCTTGAATGGAACTTTAGTTTTTCGAGTCAAAGTCAAATTGGCCTTTAATTTCAATTAGATCATTTACATTTAATTTTAAATTGTCAAGGAGTCGGTCAGTCAGAAAGTTGAAGCTAATGCTCGTTCCACAAGATAGGGTAAGCCTTAGAGAAGAACGAGCAAGAAACTCCACGGACACTCTTTTCAATTAGGTTTTTAAGAAATCCTGGTTACAATATTTATGTTCCTCTATAATGTGAAAACTACTCGTATGTAGGTATTTATGTATGTGAATATGAAACACAAAAAAATTTTGCTTAAGTAGAATTGTCAGCTGGCCCACAGCATCGCTGAGATGAGATTGCGACTAGATTTTAAACGTTTGTAATAAGTAAAATTGGCCTTTTGAACGGTTTCAAAAATGAATTTATATGTTTGTTTTCACGCCTTGGTGTCTGCATTGTTCAATAACAGCATTACTGACCAAAAACCTAAACTTTCAATTCGATTTTCAAAGTTGGTTGCCTTGATGACCGTTGCAACGAGCGTTTGATCCTGACATCACATACCATCCTGAGATTAGATTCCGTGTCGCTCTCACACCAATACCTATCAGATCGCTTTTAGCCGTGCGACGCTTTTATACGTGCACGGTACGGAGCGGATTTTTTTTGTTGTCAGTGCGGATTTGAAAGGACCGTAAGGATATTTGGATCGTTTAGGCATGATGTGAGTGCTGTAATGAAATGTTAAAAGTGTCTATGTTCGGCTCTTTGGGACAGCTTTATTTTTGTATTTTTTTTATCTTTGTCTTTAAATTGCTTCGCGTTTATTAATAAAAAAATGTTAATACTTTAAGTTAAACGGTAGTTTAAAACCGTATGAAATAATATTAAAGAAAACATTGAAGACGAGCACGTTATACCATAACTACCGGCAAAGTTATTACAATAGCCAGTGAATACCTGTTCAACATCAGTCCTTTTACGTTTATGCAGTACCTTATTTACCTTTTATAACTTCACAAGGCAAAGTTGGCAATATATTCGTTGCTGAAACTACAGAGCACAACTCATGCGGAATAGCAAACTATGAAAAACTTTCACCTGTCATGGAACATTATTTTGATAAAGTCGGGGAGTTCCGAAAATATCGCTAAGCAGTTTTTCATCGAGTGAACGACAGTGAATGAACTTCGACGTCATAAATAACTGTATTCATACCACGACGCCTTTTACCTCGTATAGGTAAAAAGCCCGCCAAATATAAATCAGTGAGTGTTGCCAGATTATTGATTTACCCTTAAGTATGCCATCGGGAAATCCCATTTGGATGTTATATTTCAAAATGATTTGTATCGCTCGAATCGTTAACTACCTATATCTGAAATGAGTAAGCTTGGTCATCATTGGTGGAATTTATTTATAATGAAATGATTATATCAAAATTATATATATTTTTATTGTATTGTCGAACAATTAAAAAGTTGATTTGCAATCGGATGATTCTTTTTTTGTTTGAAAGAGTATAGTTGCGAATAGGTCCCATAGGAATATTGTCATGATCTGATGATGAACTTTGGAGATATGGAACCGAACTCCTTATAAAATCACAGCAGAACCGCCGTAACAAGAAAGATTGCTTTGTTTATACGTGTAGTCGATGACTGACTGAAGGAAGTGGGGAGGGGGTACGTCAACCACTTCCACGTCCTACCACTTTCCAAAATTAAATATATCGTGTGAGGTATTGTTTGAAAGTGCTTTATGTAAGGATTTCAAAAATTAACACAGAAGCACTAAAAAGTGAAAAATAAAAAGCTTCCAAGCTAAAGTTACTTTTTATTTTGTAGTTTTTGAAGGCGGTCATCTTTTTTGTGTTTACCTTGCAATCTCTGCAAATAGTAATCATAACCATCAATTAGCCAATCGACGTCCACTGCTGGACATAGGCCGACCATAAAGATAGCTTTACCAGGTCGTCGGTCCAATAATCTTTGACAAACTTGATCATTGGAAAATGCATGTTAATCTCCTTCTCTCAAATCTTACACAATCCAATTTAACAAAAAGTGCGGTCTCACATTTCCAAACTAAATCTAGGAAGTTTTAAACTAATATCGGGCAAGTTGAAGCCAACATTTCCGTGCAGTATGCCCGTGACATAGATTTATACGTGAAAAGTCTGTCATTTTGAGAAATGACTGGAGTTTCCACCCACCGAAGAGTTCACAATCGGAGGTGGCAACCTGGCCACGACAAGTGATTGATGATGAAAAAATAATATTTTTATATTTTTTTTGGCCACCGTTAGATTATGTTTGCACATTGGGATTATTGGTGGTATTTTTGCTCATAGTTTTAGCAATAAGTAGGTACCATAAGTTTTTCATGCTGTAATGTTATCATTAAGCTAGCTTTTGTAAGCGACGTTTTCAGCATGAATTGTTACTTATTCTTACGTACCTGTCCCTAATTTTTTTTAAAAATAGCCAAGAGCACTCAGGGAAAACTTAGCTTTCTAAAAGCGAAATAATTTTCAGAATCAGACCAGTAATTCCCGCTTACAAACGAAAAAGAACCAAACTTTTCAACCTAAATATTAGTTTAAATAAAAAGTAGAAATGTTGGCATTAGAGATGGCCTGAAAGATAAGAGTAGTTTTATTTTCAAAGGTAGCTAAGGACTTTCTCAGTTGACGATGTTCGTTGTTATTGTTGACGTCACTGACTGATAGCAAAGGATCAGCAGGAGAAAACCTATACATAACAAGCGTGGTAATCAATGCTCGTCTCCTCTTTGAATAGTGACCTTTGACCTTTAGTGGACAGCCCCAGTAGGGTAATGGAGTCACTCAACAAGTTTACGGTCTTAATCAATTATTAATAAAACTTACCTGCTATAAAAGCTTCTACGGCTATAAATTTAACTCTCACAAGTTCAAAACCCTCACCTTCAACGCTATTTGACTGAAAAAGATACATTTATTTTGTTTGCACCATTTGTGGCGGCCATTATTGTAATCTAGGAGATAAATCGTTCATTTGTACTCGTATAGAATAAATCTTTGTGGTGCTACTGGCAGAATTGCTAGGATAAACAGATTTATGGATTGTTAATACTTTAAGTTTAATGTTATTCTTGTAAAACATAGCATGTTTAATGTAATTGTTCAGTGGGCCTCGCTTACATAAATACAAGAAAGTTTTATTCTCTAGTAGCTTTAAACAAAAGAACCAAAAACAATGTTTAAGATTTCAATAAGAGTCCGAAAAGTGTAGTGAAATAAGGGCCACATACAGATAAACGATTGTGTGTAATGTCGATCGTAATATATCAGGTATTTACCCAAGGACTACGTTATGTCCTCGTTAAGCTAATAATAAAGAACTAGACTCTTCTAGAGGGCTTTATTGTGTATCAGCTATCAGTAGTCATTTTTGTATACCGGTTTTAAAATTGGCATAAACAGATGAAATAAGTCTCGTTTTGAAATCGAAAATGTGCTAAGATGTTCATAATATTGACGTTTTAGTTTTGGAACAGCTGCAAAGGTTTTTTTGAAGAGGATTTTTTCTTTCTTTTTTAAAAAACGTTGCCCCCTGTCTAGGAATTTCTCCTGTATCATAGGCGGGTTTACAAACATAATATAAACTCACAAGCACCACCAACCTCTGGCTAATGTTATTGCCCACGGAAAGTATATGAGTTACAGAATATTTGTTGATATTTAACTAAATATCCTGTAAAACTTCATTATTTCAAAACTAGCGGTCACGGTCAAATGTTAATTAAAACAAAGTTTACGAGTACGTATCCCCCTTCTTAATTACATATTCCTCTATCTATTCTCAAAATTATAACTTTGCTAAATTGACGTAAGTCCGATGAGTCTAGGATCTTGGACCTTAATGCAATATGACACTCAACAACACAGCGAACGTCACATATCATAACCCTAAACTGCCTCACCCATAGGTACAACACCCGCATAAAATATAATTGCTCCACTTTCCCGAAGGCAAGCCATTAAGCCGGAAGTAATAATGGCCTGATGAAACCATAATGCTGGCAATTTGCGTAACCACCGCCTTTTAATTAGTCGGTAAAGAAACCACGAACATCACGGGTGAAGAGTTAAAGAGCCTGGATTTGACAGAGTTATGTTTGTTTACAATATGAGTGATGTATTCAGCAAGTAGAAGATTTCAGAATAAAAGTATACCCATATCGGAAAAAAATTAAGAAGAAAGAGTGAGTATTGTATATTTATCGGTCAACTCATAAGAGTAGTGTAGATTTTGTAAAAAAACCTAATTGAAAAGACTGTCCGTGGAGTTTCTTTCTCATTTTCTCCATACAGGCCTTTTGGAACGAGCAATTAGTTTCAAAACAACTGACCGACTTCTTAAAAATTAAAAAGTGCCAATAATAATGATCTAATAAATAAATGCTTTGATTTTGAACACTAGATACACAATATTTTTTATTGCACACCAAATTAAGGGAAAGCACGTTTTTTTATATGCGTACATAGTAATTTAACGTACCATTTCCATGATCACGTAAAATAATCTTCTAGGAATAATAAGTCTTGGTATGCAAGCAGTCCTGAGATTGAAGCTGCTGAGCTAATTAGGATTTTATTCGCACAATTAGAGATTCAATAGTCGCTTGTTCAACAATCTCTAAAGGCCCGGCTTGCAGGAATATTGCAAAAATGGGAATATTATGCAGTAACAGAGTAGCAACTCTTCATGAATGCGGGCTATTTTAGTGCTGACCTAGATTGAAACGAAGAAAGTTATACAAATTGTAAGTAGGTACTCTGTTGAACTATAAAATAGAAAATTAAACAGGATAACAGTGTCAATGTAATTATGTATTGTTTAATATTGAGAGTCGGCGAAGGAAGTTTTCTACATTTAGTAAACCCCACACCCAGGCAGGTTGAACAAGAGATGGGCGAATAGTGATGAAAACAACAACAGATGAATTGAGTGTAAGATAATGTGGATAGAACGTGGTTGAATGCTGAGATGACGGCTTATAAAAGACGTATACAAGAAGCATCTGGAGAGACTTCATTGTGTCCTCACCTTGCTAACGCAGGTGTTTTCTAGACACGCATGTTTCGGGAACTACCTATATCGCATAGGGTGGGATACGGCGCTTAGGTGCCATCATAGTCAGGCCTGCTTCGAGGACACGGCGCAGCATACGCTGGAGTTGTGCCCAGCTTGGGCAGCGCAACGACAATTGCCAGTAACCTCTTACAAGATTCAGATAAATATTTTTGAAAAGCGCGGAGAGTGTTGATTCTAAATTATAAGCAAAGCTGACTCGGATCTCTATTTAAAATATATAAAAAAGGTAAAGGTCACGCATTTACTTAGTCACTAAGCACGAAATTTCAAGAACTACTGGAGTTAGTTAACGGCCGGAAAGGTCAGCTATATTTTTTAATGGCGGATTTTGCGACAGTAGTAAATTAAGGGGGGTCTTTGACTTACACACGGACTTTAGTAAGTTTCAAGCCATACAACTCTTCTCTTCTTTTACTCCTATAAATAAATACTGATTGCAGACGGAATCAATTTTTACCACACCGTTTAAAAAACGTATTTCAACATTCATGGTTTTATTAAATACGAAATTCTAGCTCGAAAATAAGTTGTACCAGTAAAAATATGGTCGGTATGATAGATTAACGCGGATGCAAGTTCATATATTTTATTTTTCTCACTTACTCGTATGGATGAGCTGCACCAAAGTTTAATTCTAACTTAACGCTTAGCTAACTTTTACAGTAACTTTTAAAGTTTAGGATTTTCATGATATAAAAAGAGACATAATCCAGCCATTTCCTTAAATAACAGAAGGTTCAAATTAATAAAATATATTCCTTTATTCGTCGAGATCATGGTCTTTTTTTAACGCTTGTAACATCGTGAGGTTCTTTAATTTACCATCTACAACCGGTTTTTACAAAATTATATTTAGGATCTCCAAAAAAAGATTGCTTTCCATATTATTATGTATTCTTAGGTAGTAACTTTATAATTGAGATCATTATGGGCCCTTAGTCATGTGAGAGACTAATAAAAAAATACTGTTCAAAATGACATTATTTTTGTGAGGACACCTTGAACTGCGGGGGTGACCTATACGATTACCTCCCGTTTGATCTGGATGCAATTGACACCCTCTGGTCACCACTTTCCTGCCGCTGCTGCTGAGTTTATCATCGACAACCCTGGACGGAGCCCTCGCTGCCAAACCCTGTCGATATACACAAATCATGACATACAAATTATACCTACATAAGCTGTTACAGTTAATTTTTTTCTATCCTGTCAGAAATGTCAATTAATTTATAGGTTCTATGAACTTATAAGCCTTGACAGTATATTTAATCGTTTTTAAAATATAATAAAATATAGATTCGTTTATATTCGAAAAGTTATGTTAGACATGAAAATCACTACAAATATTTCTGATTTTAATAAATCTAATCATGTCATCTACAAACATAAATCCAATACAAAATTTTCAAATTGCTCAAACGAATTTTAAACCACGAGAATTCTCAAACATCTCAGTTAAGATAAACAGTGCAACTCACCTCGTATTAACTGACACCCAATAAATATACGTCGTGAAAATAGATATAAAGTGCTAAAAGAATTTTGTTCGCGTCCCGTTCACTTGATGTATGATCATTGATCACCCCTGCACTCTGCACCGGGGAAATTGATCTACCTACTCCATACACTAGTAAATGTAGTGAATGTGTGTGGATCGAGATGTACTTACGTACGTATTTACTTACCCACTATTTTACTGTTGTTTTTCTTTATAAATAAGTACTCATTGAATAAAATAATCTATACTGATAATATAAAGCTGAAAAGTTTGTTTGTTCAAACACGCTAATCAGAAACTACTAGAGCAATTAGATGTTGCTGATGATTATATTAGTGCGAAAAAATCCGATAAGTTATAGGTATACTCTGTTTATCGCTAGTCTTTTAGTTTTTAGTCAGTTAGTTTTTTTAATATTGGTACCGATTCCCTTGTTCACAAACTAGACTAAATGTAGAGAATTGACATCTCTTACTAACATACAGCCAAAGGAAAGGACGGTGACATTCCGTGACATTAAAGAACTAAGTTAGCGACGTCAAATTAGTTTTGCCTTGAACTTTTCCGTGTTTTTAATCCACACGTTTTAAGATGTCAACTATAATTGTATGGATGTGTCAGATTGACTAAATTTGACAGCTCTTATTTAAATTAGTCTCTTTCTTGTTTTATTGGACAGAAAAAGATGGAAATAGTCTAATTTTAGTTTAGTTTGTGACCAAGAGAATCGGCGCCATTATAAAATGTATTATTATTATTATCGACGAAGGCTAATATCATGCTACTAATTACGAGAGCGGAGCAGTAAAGCAGCGGGGTAAAGTTAATATGGGCCCAGAACACGTACTTACCACATGTAACGACCAAACATGGGCGAGAAGTGGTACCGTGTGGTAGTGCGGCTGCAGCTGATTTTAGTTCTAAATAGTGCACCTTTGCAAAAGCGGTGGCGGTTGCGGTTGAATTTGACGGCGAAATGTGGTCAGTGTGAATAAACTATGCATTTTCACACAAATCAGCATACGTACATCCACGTAGTGTCGTTTTGGTCCGTATAAAGAGGTCCTTTTTTTGTTCCGGATTTTAAAAACCTGGTCTGTCAGACTTTTATTGACTGAAAACCCACACCGGTGTTCCCTTCTCTCACTTACGCCGGGAATCACGGGAATTTACGCGCCTACCGCGATTGTGTAAAGTCCTTAAGTCATCTTTTGGGATATCCTATGAAAGTACAATTTCCGTAATTGCGTCAATGAACTTTCCACTTCCAGTCTATCCAAAACAACCTTCGTATAAAAGAACAAAACTCGTAACTAAGTACGGTAGCGAGTCTCATCTGGCACAGGTCGACACAACAGGCACAAGTGACGGCGCTTGATACATATCGATGCATATTCATGGCGACGCGACAATCAAACGCTCTTTTTTATGTTTTGTTTTGTGAACACCCCGTGTTTTGATACACATGGGCTTCTGAGTAGGGGGATTTGTTCGTCGATATTTTAGGTAGTACTAGTTTTTCCTGCGACTTTCTTGCTAGTTTCGTCTGCACGTCTTCGACTTCACAATTAAGCCAACGTCCTAAATTATCCCACAGGAACACAAGAATGATATAAAAATAATTCTGGGTCAATAATCCTGGGAAAGAACAATATCTATGTGTGCCAAATTTCAGCTAATTCCATTTATCCATCTTCACAAATTATCCCGTTTATAATAGTAGTAGGATAAAGAAAGGCATAATCTATCAAATTTTATCAGAAATCTGAAAAGAGGTCATTGTACTTATCATTATGGACTACTTTTACTATGGGACCCAATATAAAATAGCAAATGAAAAATCAGCATACATTGTGTCCAGTTATGCAAACACACATGTCATATGTTAGGGCTAGGATCAGAACGCAGGATTTTAAATAAAACTATCGCGCACTTTGAACTACTACCTATAATTATGTTACTATTAAACTATAAACTGTTAAACTATCTTTTTGATTTACAATTTTGGTCTAGGTTTTTGATCTATCTGACATCATTTTCTTTCAGGTGAGCTACACCAGAAATAATCCATCCTAAGCTAGTGCATTGTGCTGCTAATGTTCCAGTTGAATCCTTTGACGCCCTCTTTTAGCACAGCACTATACACATCTGCACCCAACAAAATATCGATCATGTTAGGTGTACTGAAGTGTGAATCAGCTAATACAAGATGCTCTAAAACAGACCTTCCATCTTATTGGTTCTAGTTCCTTTAATATATAAATGGATGAACCAGTTGTTTTCTTTGTCGTATTTAAAACTTTATTCTTATTAGCTTTAGATAAATAGTAAAACCTTTCTCTACAGCTTTATATAAGTACAGTAATCAGATTTACTTTTAAATTAATAAACCTTGGAATCGATAGCCTTGTATCGTTTCTCTGGAACTTGTCGAGTTTCATTGCCTTGGCGCTTTTCTAGTGGTTGCCACTGTTAATCCTAGCTTTAAGGAATTAAAAAAAAAAGCTCTTTCCACATTCACTTTATTTTTTACTTTACTTTTTTCAATATACGTTCACTCCTTTAAGCGTCTTTTTACACCTAGTATAAGTAGCCGATACATGTACATGCTAAACTAGTTATGACTACTAGCACGTAAACTGTCAATATCGAGAATCTATAATTTATTCTAGACTAACGTGTCACCCGACCTTCCCAGCAATGTATCAGAAACACGGCACCGCGCAAAAAACAAGACAAATTGCGCTATTTGTTCGCGATTGTCCTCTCGATACCGTGCACAGTTAGCTGATATGAACAATGGATGATATTAATATTGATTTGTTACGTTATTATTATCGTAATATTCATTTTTATACAAGTATTTATATATATTTATAAGATTTGTGCTTATTTTAGCAATGAACAACAATGTGATGTCCCTAAAAGAAAGAGTTTTATTTATTAAAATACCAGTAGTTTTAAAAATAAAATCTTAAATAAATGAACATTCACTAACCTAAAAGAAAGAGAATCAACAATTAAATGTCCATGCTCCGTGTGCACTTTGCACAGTTCTCTTACATTAGGTATTAAAAAACACAAGTTTTAACAATTTCTTCAATTCTTAAATATTAACATTACTAAATTAAATTATTAACAAATTAGGACACGAGGACACGAGAACACGAGAATGAAAGAAAGTGTCAAAGACAGTGTCAATGTCAAAGCTTTCATATTTTATGTAACTGTTAAAATTAAACAGATGAACGAGAGAAACATAAAAGAAATACAGAAACATATTTATTTTTATGTGTTTATTATTAATGTGCCAGTGTTGTGTAATATTTTTTTTAATAATTTATATTGCTAGGTACACCTCTGCTTAACCCGTCGGAGATTGCAGGCGCGATGTTATGTATATTCCTTATACAAGCAGTACTTCAGTCCACACAAACTAAAATATTTAACGCGGTAAAGACCTTAAATACCAGAACAAATGTTATTACACTAAATAGTTTCCTGAAAAAGCAACAAGTAGTTAAATATATTACAATTACGTTTAAATTTAGGACCACTTGTCGTGGGCAGGAGAGGACATTTTTTAATTTTTGTACGTAAATTTCACTTAGGACAGATTTATTTGGATATGTTGTCACGTAGCCAGCTCTCAGCTGTAAAACTTTAGCTTTTTAAAACTTGCTGTAAATACTTTTAATGGAGATTGCAACGAGTATATTTTTACATAATAATACCAGCCTATTATTGTCCCCGAGGCAAAGGCCTCTTCTCATACAGAGAAGGCCACGAGCATTGATCACCACGCTTGTTTAAGGCGGATTGGCGGTTTCAGACTTATATTCATTATACGTTCAGGTTTCCTCACAATGTTGTCCTTGTTATCTTTAGTGTTATAAGCTATTTTATTATCAAATCATTAGGAGATTCATAAGAAAACCCACGCGGACGAATTCGCTGCCAAAAGCTAGTAAACTCATATTTGATAACAATAGTTACGAGTTACAATTAGATCGCATCAAACAGCATTGACCTACCACGTATCACAAACATACGGGTTATGAGCGGCCACACTATCAATTATTCCCGTTCCTAATAGCAACCATACCAACTGAGGTCATTCAAGTTGAAGGAGAAAGCGTATACTGAGAAAACTCAATGAGATCAGTCAGTTTAGTGCATTGAAGACACAAAATGAGGTTTGGCATGTTGCTGGTCCAATTTCATAAGGTTAGGAGTCGCTTATATGATTTTCTTTTCAGTTTTCTCGAAAGGCCTGACTGTTAAATAGCTTGAATATAGATAGCCTGACTATAGATAATTAACCCACTAAATAACAGCGATCGCACCACAGTACTTCGTCGTAAATTTTAACTTCATGTCATGAAAATGTTTTACTTTCAAATGTCACTCACTTTTTATCTTTTTAATCGTTATTTACCTTGTCCCAGTTCAAAGGACGTTCCTAAACTAATTATATTAGTAGGTACGTCTGTTATTTCTTTTTGCAATCAAGCAGCTGTGCGCCTTGCTGTTGAGGCCAGGCCTGTCACTCGCCTCAAATACAAATGCCGACCTATTATTGTCTTACTGCACGGCAAAGGCATACAGAAAAGATTTCAGATTCAGATATTCACATTTTCCACTTCTTCACACATGAAAGCAACAAGAATTTTGGAAAAACCTTATTGAAAAGAGTATCCAAAGAGTTCCTCGCTCGTTCTTTTCCATATAGGCCTACCTACGTCTTTGAGCGAGCAACTAGCTTCAACTTTTTAACTAACCCGACTTCTTGACAATTCTAAAGTACCTGTAAATGGTCAAATTGAAATAAATAGTTACACTTTTACTTTGGGACTTTTTCCGATGTCAGTGATGTCCAAGATAAACTTAGAAAGTACATTATGAACTATGCAAACCCATTTGCATGCGAGGCGGGCGCTTTAACCACTAGCCCATCACAGCATTAAATAATATTGTCATTACAAAATAATCACATTGTCTTCTCAGTACATAGTTTTAGTTGAAACTTCAATATTGTTCCGTGGAACTCCACCCGCTCTAACTCAACACATTATTATTATATTACTATTTATCCCTACTCTCATACACTACATTTAACGACGTCTTTCCACTTAACTTTTATGTCTTGTACCAACTTATAATGGTAATTTCGATTTACGATAATAGCGTCGCCATTATGGTTTCACCGTCAATGTTCCGTAGCATTCGTATGTGACGCATATTGCTAATAAAATGATGAATTGTAATATATGCAAACGTCATCATAATCAGTCTGTATGTTCAATTTGTCTACTGTTTAAAATATCTTCATGAAAAAATAGGTGAACATTATTTATTTAAAAAAGATACAGTCGAACATACTGCAGTCTCCTCCTATTTTGAAGTCGTTTAAAAACAAACGTCTACATGTTGAATCAATTACCAAAACATTGTCATATTATAAAAATGGGAACCGCTATAAACAAATATATACATATCTTTATTTATGCACTGCTTTTACATGTTATATTTTTTCTCCATTTTCATTGTTTTGGTATATTCTTTCAGACGTAACAAAAACATCTTCCTATCATTATTTAAAGATACAAGAATTGTATAAAGGTTACACATACGCGGGTCGGCGCATTCGTTTCGGGGTTTTCAATACAACGTTATCAAAGATTGTATTGAGAACTCTGAACTAGCAACCCTAAAAACTAGCCAATCTACGATAATGAATGTTGAAGCATCGAAAACGTTATTCGCCTCTTTAGTTGAGATTCAAGAGTTTATTTCTTGTTAATCTATATTGAAATGCGAAGTCCTGGCAATACGTTCAAATTGCTCTGAGAAGATTTGCTGATATTGGCTGAATAGTAATTTGTCTCAAGTACATTATTGAAATAGTTCATAAGTTGATATTGCATTCTGGAGCTTTTTAAGACCCATTTTCTTCAGTATTTAGATTCCAGCGTTTGTATTCAATTCTCAAAGTCCTAATTTCCATGAACAACAGGAGGACTCAGTAGGCTGTTACTCTTTTTGTCCACCTTTCTTCTCAATTTAAGGTAAGGGATGACTTTCATGAAACGCCTGAGAATGGCGTCAGAAAGACTGATAATGTGCATTAACAATCTGTCTCCAATTTCTTGTAATTAATGCAGCATGTTTTCATATGCCTTTGGAAGTGTTCCCCTGATGAATAGGTAGGTACAGCCTTATTAAAGAGAAGCAGCTTCTGAGTACTGCAACCAAATCACAGATCCATTATAAGAGGCATAATTGACTGTCGATTTTGCTTTCACGTAATAAAATTTGCTAATTTCAAGTAAAACTCAATAATTTTTTAATGATCTTTAGGCAAAAATAATTTTAAGTCCAAGTCAAAACATTTGTTTCAATTAAACTACATAAATACCCTTAAATTGTCAAGAAGTCTGTCAGTTAGAAGATTGAAGCTAGTTGTCTATTCCGAAATGTAGATAGCCTTCTAATAATTATAATACAAGCATTCTAATAATATCACATCATCCGCCATTACTATTTCATAATTGATTCCCGTATAATCGAATCAATCGGCTATGAAATCAATCAAACGTTATAATGTATGGTTAATGACGTTCATGCTCATCTGATCCGGGACATTGATAAACACGATTGATGGTCCAATCATTGCAGTACATTGCAACCAATATGTTTGTTATTTGGGTTAATAATAAAATAGATTTGAGGTGCAAATTGATCTAGGTGGAATATTATGTCCCTTAGAGAATCAGCCAATCTTGACACGCTAAAGATGGTCTATTATGCACTGTGTCAGTCAGTTCTTGGTTACTGCATAACTGCGTGGGGCGGTTTTTTTTTTTTATGTGCCTTCCCACATTCATTAACGTTTTCGTAAAAACGATTGAACAATCATGTTAAAGACTGAGTTTATTACAATCACAAGCAACTCCCTGCGCCTTTGTCCACTTATTTTAATTTACCCGTGTTAAGTCTTTGGTTGCTATTCCTCATGATCTGGCTATCATATACGAAAAGATTTTTTGTATTTGACTGATTGTTACAGAAATCACCGCACTTAAATAAAGCAACGAAAAACTTTTCAGCTTTATTTATAGATTTTAGTGGCGCAATCCTAGTATTTTGTAAAACGTTCGCTTTCTAATTTCGGACACATTTTTGATAAGTTAATGACATTGATTGTCGCTGAAATGCTATTGGCCGTGTGAGAATGTCTAATAAAACTACTGTTTAAAAAAAACTTTAAATATTTTTTATTGATCTATCTAAATTAAATTGACAACATTGATCTTTAAAAAATCTCTAGGTATGTCAACCAATGAACATTTTTTATTAATAGAATTGGGTTTCTGGTGTTTCGAATAAAATCTCAGGATTTCTTATAACCTGTCAAGGCCCGGCTGACTTACCGGTAGGTAAATCAAAACAATAGAAAATCAATTGTGTCTCATTATGTGGGACTTGAGTAATTTTAAACACATTTTTGTCGTTGACTTTCCTCTCATTTATGAAAAAAAAAAATATAAATAAATTGAAAATACTCGTTTTGTACATTATATTTGTTTGCTTTGTTTATATCCATAGGTGATAGATACTAATTGTGCTTGTTGCAAAAATTAAACCAAACTGTTATAAGATAGCAGTATTTCTATTTCTAAAATCGGCTTCAATCGAGTACTTCCTACAGTAGGAGAATACTACACCAAAGTCAATTTCAATAAATTTGTTGTAAATAAGGGCCGGTATAATATAATTTACATTTATTATTAATAAATATTAAGATTCAGAGCAGGCCCTCGATAAGCCTAGTAAACTACCGACTACCAACTTACCCCGAGCGACACAACCGTGTTGTATCGAATATCCCTTCGATAAACTAACAAACAATTAAAACATAATTACACTATCAATGTTTACATAATGTTGACCCGTTCCTCTAAACTTTACTTCTTCATAGCTACGGGACTATGCTGGGGCCTTGATGGGTGACAGAACCAAAGTTGGGCACTCTGAGAGTATGTGAAGGGACCTAACGCAATTTATTAATTGCTACAGCGAGACGTCACTTAGACAGCATAGAGTTAGCTATAACAATGCAGGGACATCTTTCTGCTAAAAGTGTTTTTGATATAAAAACCTTCAACGACTTATTTATTTATTTAATTTTGTATAACTTACTCTTACGTAGTAAGAGCTACTAGCTTCATAATATCAGTATTGATTGTATAGTACTGTAACATGAAATACTCGTGTAATACTTATTGTAACTGCATGACGCCGGTAGTAAGCAAACTCCTACCCCTCAAGTGACGCGTTCTGACGCGAGGATGCGTTCCCCTTACATTGTTTTAATTGAACCTTTTACAAAATTTAAAATGAATGGCCAAATTTATTGTAAAGCGCAAAACTCGAGAACGGCTGGATCGATTTATCTGATTCTTTTTTTGTTGTGTTCGTAATTTTCCGGCTAAGGTTTGTGTAATTAAAAGTTTTTGATAATTCCACCGGAAAAGTTGGAAATTTGCACCAGTGCGAAGCCGGGCGGTTTGCTAGTTTTGTAATAAATACGAAACTTTCCGAACACCTGTAAACTTCATAGTTAAGAACTTAGCAACAAACTGGAGAGTTGTTGCTAAATTTCGCAGCAAAATTACCCTTTTACTATTCCTGTCATGTCTTAAGAGTGGTAAACTTTAGTCTGAAGTTAATATTTTGAATCAGAAAATTTTCTAAGTAGGTATTAAAAAACGTATTTTTATTACTTAGAAAATTTTGCTTATAATTTTCATTAATTAAAGTGAAGCAAGTTAAAAAAAGCCTCTTCAGTAGAAAAACCTCCCTTTTCTAACCTTCTACCATCAATAAAGCACATAATGATATCTACCTACTTTCATATAATTCTGTCGTATCTATATTCATTTATAAGTCTTTATTATCGCTCTAGCTTTAAATTGTCATGACAAAGTTATGCGTATACGAAAAAAAATATGTGCAACGACGAGCGGATAAAACTTTAAACGTCGTTAAAAACAGTTACATAACTCCTGACTGACCTCCGGGTGTTCTTGTTGTAGGTGAAAGATTCTGATTTTTTTTTTCGGCACTGAAACTATGTATAAATGGCAGGGAAAGAAAACGAAAACGAATTATAAAAATAAAATACCTTATTAGATTTATACAAAATAGTTAATAATATAACTTATTAATTAAAATAAATCTATTTAAAAGACGGAGATGCCCAAACTAGGTGGATACCTGTCTCTTGGAGATGTGACAAGGTTTTGCTAAAATAAATATTAAAATAAACATTTATTCTGTCAGTTTGTGCCTTACAATAAAACACTACCGAAACGAACGCCATTACTTTCAATACATTACATAAAGTACCATAAAAGGCGATGTGTGAACGCACCTGTAAATCTCGACCCCTCATCTAACAATACTTTCATAGAGGTTTTTTCTCACAATAACCGCTAGAGTGGAAAATCCCTTCTCCAGAGGTAACAAGTACCAGCGCGGGACAACTCAATAAATCTGTTTGGGCCTCTATTAGTGCTGGGACACTCAGGTTATTTTTAAACCATTGTTAAATAATAATTATGATGTTTTTCTTGGCCCGTTCATCCGCCAACAATGTGCCCTTATAACTTCGTATTTGATTAAAATATGTACGTATAAAGCTAAAAGCTTGTAAAAAATAAATAAATTATGATATATATATAAAACTATTGGGTAGAATATTTTTATGCAACGAATGTAAACTTTTCCGCTTAAAATACATCACTCAACTAAATAAAATCGCGTGTTTGAAGAAATTTCATAAATCTTATACATTCTGTCAAGTATTCTGTTATTATCATTGAAATATTTCGAAACAACAATTTGTAACTTGTCAAACTTTTACAACAGTTTCTCGACATTATAAACACGAAAGTCTTTTTGCTTCAAACCTTGTTTATGTTGACAGCAATTCGAAACTTAAAATTTGAATAACGGTCCAATTTGATAAACAAAATAGTAGGAAATTGCAAAACAAGATCACCTAGACTATATTTAGATTAGATTTAGTCGATTAACATTAACCCCTCACTAGCTTCGTTCTGTACGAAAGACTATTGTAATTTTCGTCGACTTTTCGGTAAAAAATATCCCAAGGGTCGTTGTATGTCACTATTAATAATATGAGATATTCGACAGACCATTATTAAAGCTAATACTGATAGATACGTGAAAAACGATGATAGCTATATTTTTAATGAATTTTAAAACCACTTAGCTGTGGATACTAAAATGATTAAAGTATACTTATCAAAGACATATGTGTATATGAGCAAGTAGGGGCGAAATCAAGGAGAAACTAATCAAAATCAGAACTATTTCTTGGTGTTGGTAGTATTATTAAAATCATCATCATCTGCCTAGCATTTTCCCAACTATGTTTGGGGTCGGCTTCCAGTCTAACCGGATGCAGCTGAATACCAGTATTTTACATGAAGCGACTGCCTATCTGACCTCCACAACCCAGTAACTGGGTAATATTATACCTCTAGGTAAGACTGATTGTCAGACTTTCGGGCTTCTGACGACCCGAATAGGTAGGTAGTATTATTAAAATATTCCTATAAAAATATAGTATTTACAGAACGTCAGTGCGTGCCTAAATTTGTTGTCTTTCTCTCATAATCTATCCATCATATTTCATGCCATCACAAACATACATCTAGCTGTTTCACACAGTGCACAACGTTCAATTCCTAGATACGTATATTCATCAATATAATTGAAACGACTTTCATTGCAATTGTATATGTGGTAGGTATTCATACAATACCCACGTAATAATATACTCAAGATCAATTTTCCGATTCTTAAAAATCAGATAAAGTGGAAAGTTACCACAATACACGAAGCAGCAATACAAAACAATTGGAAAATTCCACGATATATTTTCAATTTTTGTTTCCCCAAACAAAGGTCAACAATCCTATTTCGTTTCCAAAACCTCACAATCCTTATGTCAATACTGATACTTCAGTGACAATAACCGATATTATTGACAGTAGCCCTCAACTTTCATATTGAAGGTCCAAGACAAAGCCTCGGAAAACGGACGGTCCCAAATCTTGGCCAACGATGCGAAGACACGAAACTAAATTTGTCTTTCACCAGAAATCATTTATCACCAATGCGTCACGATGTATGCTATAACATGTGGCGGCGCGTCGCTAGATGCTGCGCGCGTCACTTTCGGTTTGAAGTTTGTCAAATAGACAGCTAATTATTAAACACTGTGATTTCATGTGGAAGGTTGTTTTTATTTAACACACGCACGACGCTCCCACAATTGGTGACCCCGACGTGATAACATACCTTAGGCGACTGGTGGCACCTTGACAGTCGTCCGTCGCCTCTACGAACTGCCGCTGTAGTTTTCCGACTTATAGGAATAAGGAGACGTGCACTTCATCGCTTTATTGACGAATCTATAGTGGTACCAACATACGTCAGGTTCCTTGCTGCGGCTACGACTCCTCGATCGATAACCACCTCTAGACGAAGAGCGACTACGTGAATTTATATTGAGTTGCGATATCTGTTTCATCAGCTCTGTCTGTATACGCGACGCAACCATATCGTCGATGCGTTTCAATAAAGCGTAAAGAATATGTTTTTCCATAGGTTGCCAACCAGTGGAGCTTGTCCTATTCCTGGAGGCCTTAGAGCAACCAATGGGAGGAGCGGCAGCTCCAAAAATAAACTATATTATACGTATCAGAAATATCACTGACTTTTTGTAGTTTTTGACGGGCATCGTAGTGATTTTACATGATTGGGGATGGCGCGTACAGTAAAAGGTTGAGAACCCCTGCTATATCATATAAAAAAATATACAATGAACCTTAAGTAAAAGGAATAAAGTTGAAAATTCTTTGTATTTTGTTTGAGTATGCACAAAAAATCTCCTAAGTAGGGCACAGTTGATGCGTTAAGAATGTTATTGTGCGTAAAGCAAATAAACCGCGGAACATCTATCTACACGGCTATTTTAGATAATATTTTATGTAGGGAAACGTTATGTCTTCGTGGTTTCCACGCCCATTTGGCTTGATGTGACTGAACCATTCTTTTGCATTTTGTATCAAATGGAACCCAAACATTGACTATGTTATTTTCTTCTGCTAAACAACTCAATGAATTATCTTTTATATACGAGCTATAGAAACATTGAGCACAAATTAATAAACTATATATTTTTTTGGTGTGAATGATGTAACTCTTGCAAATTATTGTACTTATGGGTGCATATAACAGTATTGAGGGCAAATTAAAAATATTATTATTTTATTCCTCGAAACGCACCACCGCAACGATGAAACTTATAGAAGAGAATGACAGATTTATAATAAGTAATATCGATACACGTACCAGGAATGCAGAAATTAACTGGAACTAGATGCTTAAACGACTTACTTATTTTGATAATGGTTAAAATACAGGTTTTGAAATTGAATTATTTATTGTTTTTAAAAGTATCAGTAGTGACAGAAATGAACAGAAAATAGGCCCATAAACGATCTCACTAAAATCAAACTGCCTAAAACACATCTTCAAGCCATTACAAAGAATTCATGTCGAATAGCCATAAAAAGATTAGAGATAATCAAAACATCGATCTGTCAGTCTCTCCGCAGATCCAATTTTATTGCTGGCAATAAAACACGCGGTGTGTAGACCAAGTTTATCTGAATCACTCGCCTATCAGTACATCAGTACTAAAGTGAGGATCTACAAAGTTCCTGAAGGCTGATGATAAGTTTTATACACCTGCGTGAAAGGATTTGATCCCCCTAAAATGCTCTTAATCATGCAGAAGTTGCTTTTTTATACGTTCATGTCACAAATCTTGTAAAATAAAATCGATTACTTGGATAATTCTAGATTATGAAGTAAACATAGCTCTCTCTCTTTCTCTTAGAAATAAAAACAAAGCCTTTATTTCAATTAAACCAGACACACTACACTTTCGAATTGTCAAGGAGTCGATCAGTTAGAAAGTTGAAACTAGTTGCTTGTTTCAATACGTACGTAGGTAGGCCTCTATGAAGAAGAACGAGCAAGAAACCCGACGCACACTCTTTTCAATTAGGTTCTTACAAAATCCTGTATCCATTGTCGTGCAAATAGCACATTTACGCAAAATTTCAGCTGAATGGAACATCGGAAAGTGGTTCAAATTTAACTTGTAGGATTTGATTAGCACAGACACCGGGACAGGTGAAAGTAAATAAAAGCTTGTAAAAACATCCTCGAGAAAATAAATTTCACTTTCATTGTAAGATACATTTATTATTGTGTTCATCCCATTGTTCCATTACTGGCACTTTTCCTTAATCTAGTCAGATCTTCACATTTTTTCTAACAATGACTCAGTCCATTATCTTCTGCTCTAGTACAGTGACTTAAGTGTGATTACAAGTAGTGTCGTAAAATCAAGGCTTAAGTTCCCCTGAGCCGAACAATGAAGTAGGAATAATGTGAGGTTTACAAAGACGCTTGTGGGTCTGTTGGGTGTTAGAAGGAAGACCTGAATGCATTAGGATCTTAAAAGTCAATTTAATCAACAAGTTACCGTTTTTCTGTTTTTTTCATCGTGTTGTGTGCCTTTGATAACTTGTGTTTTATATGAGGAGTCGATCTTAAATATCCCCTGTATTGTTATTTTACTTACTACCTTACTACTAATACACTAGCTGATAACAAAGAACTAAACTTCGCAGTCTATGTTCTATATCTGAACGTCATGCTTAAAGATTGTTAAGCCTAATCTTACAACAATCGGTACTTATTAAGCGGTCCGGTCTCCGGACTCAGGAGATGAAAAGAAAGTCTTAGACTAAATATAAAACAGATTTATAGGGTTGAGGCTATGAGGGAAGCGGTAAGCGTCGTAGTAGGTTCAAATGTTATCTTGGTAAACTGAAATATAATTAGTTAGGAGTCTTAACCTTTTTTTGTCGTGGGTAAATCCTCATGGATTCGACATAATCTTCCGTTCTCCTCAAACGGAAGGTATGTCGAACTCTTAGCGGCTAAAATCCCTCGGTTCCTTCTATTACCATGGCTCGATGTTCGCTTGACGCATGACCCGCGCTCCTGACTGGTAACCGCACTTAACTAGTCCTTCACCACGTGCGGTCTGTCCTGCGACCGCAAATTAGGATTTGCGGTGTTTGTTTTTACTTAATACTCTAGATATATTACTTAAAGCATAATAAGGCAAAAATCTGATTATAATGGGAAATGGTTCTCAAGGTGATGGAGTGTAAAAACGGACTTCCGGGCTCATTGGGGAAGGCGTTCTTTAGCCTTTTATATTTCTCTGTTTCCTATTCCGGTTGCGTTGAACTCATCTACAAACCAGGGTTGATAATTCAGATATTTTACTGACGTCTGACAGATTCAGGATAGAGATGATAAACGGTGTCTAAAATATAAAGGGACCAGACGAGCTAGAAAAGCAACCGCTACTTTAGTAATTGGTATTTCTGTCGAAGACTGCCACTACGTTCTCGCAGCGGCACCACGGCCTTTAAACACCCACTCAAAGCCTAAACATGCGTGCTTAACCTACACACGACCTCAGGCTATCAGGCAACCTCTAAGTAGAAGCCATAACCTTGATCTTAATCTCTAAAGCCTACGCACGTCAAGTCTGGCATGTGTCACTCACCCGCCCGTTTCGCAGCCACAAAGGCTTCTTGAAATTTCAATCCAGTAAAAGCACTTTTTCTCTGTTACTTTTTTAAAAGGTTATGTAGAGTATGAATAAGTAGCTTGTTTGTACAAGTGGGACTCAAAATGTGGAGCTATTGACCAGGAACGAAGTTTGGTTGTGCTTTGAAATATTTGTTGAGGTATTTGTTGTACTGTTGCGGGTTTTTGTGCGTGAATGGGAGTCAAAAGTCGATTTTGTCGGCTTAGGATTTTTGGTAAAAAATATTTGTATTGTATTTTGGGCAGTGTAGTTTTGTATGGCAAGGAACAGAAACAAGTTAATAGAAAAAATTGCAGCTAATTTTTTTATTGTTATTAAAAAGGTTTGTAATGTTAAAATAACAACTTTTTACTAAATACATATAAATGTTTACACAGTACTTTTACTGAACAAATTTATAATGTTTTTGACTGTCTGAATTTTTTTTTTTTTGTTTGGGACAAGCACTCCACACTCTTCTGCCTGAATTGGGAACCGCGCAAACAAAAAACCCCATGATAACGACTATCATGCATACCTAATTCATGCGAACGGAGTCGCGGACATAGGTAAGTTAGTCCTAAATATATTTTTGTTGGAATCATGTCAAAGCATAGCAAAAGTCAATGTCAAAGCATTTATTTCAGTTAGGCCTTTTGAATTGTCAAGGAGTCGGTCAGTTAGTCAGAAAGTTGCAGCTATTTGCTCGTTCCAAAACGTAGGTAAGGCTTTATGGAGAGTCCGATAAATAGATAATTATTTAAGACATTCTCATAGCTACTGCAGTCAACTTGGTAAAAATACCCACGTTAGTTTTGTTACTAGCTGATTATGATATCAACATGGAAACAACCAAGGTTTTTTTTAGGTTACGCACTACCTTATCGCATTGCCTACTCTCCTTAATAAAATTATTAAAGTAAAACATTTCTCCTTATCTAAATGACCAGCAAAAGGAAACGAAAATCTTAATTCCGATCTCCACATTAAGTGCTTATTAAAAATCTGGCGAACTGTTGTTTACGCCGTCATCCATCAAGCGAGAATGATTAATTGATAACACATTATCGGCAGCTGTGAGCTCGCTATTCAAAACGCCATTAGACTTTAAGAACGCCTTGATACGATCTTTTGTTTTTAATCTTCCCTAGTAATGAAAGTTAGGCCTAAGTATTGATTGGCTGTGAAATGGGCGCGAGTTGAGGTTGCAAAAATTCTTCTTTTAGTTTGGGAATGAAAAGAAGTCTTTTAGAAAGTCGCTTTTAGGTTAGATTATTTAATGATACGAGTATACAAATATTATTTAATGATAAAAGTTGTTTCCTTTTTTTGCTTATAAGAAACAATCTCTGGAAGTTCTGGTCCGATGATATTTTATTTATTGTAGAACCACACTATTACTGAGTACTATAACATGTCTTATGGTATACTTGATTATCACGCAAACGAAGCCGCGGGCAGAAGATATTATTTTATATTTTTATACAACGTCGCGGGATAAACATAGGTTTATCCATATAAGCATCCAACAACAATATGCTTCCCATGGGATAATAATTATCAACTTGACGCGGACGAAGTCGTGGCAGAAAGTAATATTTCTATATTTCCGTTATTTATTAACCACGTGTATAACAGCTTTACTTAATCATTGCACTTCCAATACATTCGCTATCAAGAATTCACAAGCGAGTCGTTAATCCCCGGTATCAGGCATCAAGTATTCACGCGGTCTATAGACGATGCAACCACTCGCTCACATATGCATGCACGATTCACGCGCCATTCGCGGAAAGTTTTAAACTTTAAACGCTTTACATTTTTGCTGTTTGTATTGTTTACTAACAGTGCTGGAAGTTTAAAAAGACCTAATGCATAAGTAATAACAGCCACATGAGTCGACCTCTCAGGTTAGGCCGCTTGCCGGGTGTTGGTCCGTGGATGAGTGACCATCTTTACATACCGAGACTCGTCCGTGTCTCGAAAAGCACGTTAAGCCGTTGGTTCCGGTTGTCATACCTACGTGGATCTTTGACAGTCGTTATGGATCGTCAGAAGCCCGAAAATCTGACAACCACGGGACCGAAACAGTAACCAAAGAAGTAACTTAAAGCGGGTGAAAAAATAACCACTCGGACAAAGTAGCGGGAGGCAAACTAGTTTAAGAATTATCTTTATTCTACTTACACAAAATTAAACAATCTCCAGAAATGAGTTAATCTTTCAAAAGTCTTAAAACTTAAAGTTACAAACATAACTAGTGGCGAGCGATTAAACCCACGGTCGAAGGGAACTTCACTGTGCCAACTTTACAGAGGGAAGTTATGACAAAAAGCTTGCACTGAATCTAGATAACAATGGATGTAGCAAGTTGGTCGGCGAGTAAGTAAATCTGTAGCGGAGTATATCTGTTTGTTAAATGCAGTTTGACAGGTATTTTCGTGTTGTATTGTTTTGTTTAAATGCTTGATACTGGACTAATTCTCCTTCACCTGGAGTGCACCTGTGTTTGTACACAGAATTATACAACATAATATCTTCTGGGTAATCTCCGCTGAATATTAATCTGTAATAAAATGACTGAGTCAAAATAGTAAAATGCATTTGTACTAAAATAATCGTTAATCAACGTTCGTTTTGATATGATTGATATCTGTTAAAAAATTATGTTGTAAAAAACTATTGATTTTAGCATCTTTTGTTTTGATTTCTAATTACCAAATAAAATACATTTTTGTTTTATAATTTCTAGAATAATTTACCTTATGATTAATCATAATCATACATTATTTTATTATTAGGCAACTGTGGCCCATATAAAAAATACACTAAATAATCTTATAAAATGCCTTGTCTGTAAGCGTAGTGGTCTTCTACATTAATATTTAAATATTATTACAAAAATTAAAACATTACAAAATATAACAAATATTAAACCGCTGGTATTCTTTTATTATTATGCTTAAGAGTTGCTCCTTAAGTCGGCTTCAAGAGGCTTTCGAGCGAAGTTCCTTTCAAGGAAAAATAAAGGCTTCTTCGCATAATCTAATAAACCTGTATGCAAATGCCTCGATGATGTTTATTACATTCGTAATTTTCCTAAGATTGTTTCGTTGCTTAATGAACCACCACGAGACAGTTTACTGATTATTTTCACACAATTAAACAAAGAACCTGTCCTTTTTGTCTACACTGTTTAATTTGGTAATGAATAATACGTAAAAAGCTTAAAACATTTTGTTTTTCATTGAATTTTCATTCTGACGTCACGATAAAATTAGACAGATTCCTTTTTTCTTTCATTTATATAAAGTGTTATTTTGTTCACTTTAAAATTGGGTATGTTTCACATTTAAAAGTGAAAAATCTCGTAACAACAGTTATATTCAAGTAAAATTTTTTAACAGTACAAACAAGAGAAAGAAGCACGTTTTCACTTTTTACACCCGTCGGGTAGACAGAAGAACCTGTAGGATGTATTTATATTCAGATAGGAGCTGCATTGTGTAGCGGTGATGCCGATGCAGGTATAAAGCCCATTAAAGGGTTTTTTTTTTAGGTGTTAAAAATCATCAAATGACTTCTTCCACCCTGGGTAGGGCGGAAGGGACTGTCAGACTTTTACTGACTAAAAAACCACCCTGTTCCTTCTGTTGCCCTTTACGTTCCGGGGCCACGGTATCCTGTTAAGACGTCCCGCAACCCCATACAGGTATAAAGCCCATCCAAGGCTTAACAGGAAAACTGCCCACCGTCTTCCTTGTCTATCGATCATACATCTATAATAATTTTATACTTTATGGGCTTAATAAGTAGCCACGTTTACTGTTACATTCGGTAAGAAATAATACGTAAAAAACGTGAAACATTCTTTTTTCAAATTTCATTAAGACCTCGATGGTTAAAAAATATTCGAAAGCTTCTTTTTTAATTTAAATTAAGTATTATTTTTTTCATTTTAAAATTGGTCATACTACCCACCAAGGACATGTTCATAACATGAAAACTGCTTAGTAGGTACCCTTTCTTGTTTTCGTATCAATGATACATCAGTATATTAATTTTATACTATTTGAACCCAATCAGTGGCCACGTTTAATTTTGCATTTGGTAATAAATATTACGTGAAAAGCTTAAAACATTTTTTATTGAATGTTGATTCTGACGTCAATGGATTGCTTCATTTTTTTCATTTAAATGTATGGATTGCTTCTTTTTTACATTTAAATAAAGTATTATTTTGTTCATTTAAAATTGAGTATAACGCCCATCAAAAACTTAACAGATAACTGCCCACTGGCACCGTCTTTCTCTTTTTGTATCGATCGTACATCTATAATATTTTTATACTATTTGGACCTAACATGTGGCCAAGTTTTATATTGAATTTGGTAACAAATAATACGTAAAAAACTTAAAACATTTTATTTTTATTTTCAATATGAACTTATAAAAAAAATATCCAATAGGTTTCCAATATTTAAAAATTTTGGAAAGCTTCTTTTATTTATGTCCTATGTACCTATACAGTATGCTATTCCAGACTACAATCTATCTCTGCGCTGTTCTGGCGTGATTGAATAACAAACATCTATTCTAACTTTTTCTGTCATAATAAGATAGTAAGTAAGATAAACAGTACATAAGATTTTTAAGCACTTAAAGGCCTTACTTGAATGGCGAACTTGTACCGGAATCTGTACTGTTGCAATGATCCTTAAAATGAGATGAATAACACACAGAGTACACGGTATTGTGGTACTTTCTTGTTCAAAATATTTGACAAAACATAACATCACGCCTGTAATCCCCGAAGGGGCAGAGATGTACCCATTAGTGTACTCACATTTTGCTCGTTATGTTTAAGTTCCATGTCATAAGGGGGGAACCTATTGCCATCAACCGGTCAGAAATCCAGACTCCGAGGCTGCTACTGAGAATTCCTGATGGAAAAACCCAATAACACTGCCTGACCTGGGAATCATACTTAAGACCTCATGCTCAGCAGCCGCACTTTGCGACCGCTAGACCAACTAGGCAGTCACGCTATTTGAGTTATAAATAAATAAAGAACTAGTCCCTTTTGTCTACACTTAGCTGATAGACTCTTGTTTTTCTTCAATCGGAAAGTCGTATTGTTTGTTCTACTTCAACGCTACTAAAGTTAATCGCACTCTCTTAGATTTGGCACGCAGACAACCGGTAGCATAGGAATGGCCATAAAACTTTTATCTTTATTTGTGAGAACTGTTAAAAATATGTTTATGACTGTAAAGTTTTTACAGTTCCTTGTCATAAAAAGACATATCGAACTTTAGAACGTGTCTATCACACAGTCGTGAGCAGAATCGGATAATGGAGTGCATTTACCTGAGGGTTGCGGACTTTTATCTGTACAATAAAATAAAATAAAATTTTCTGTTTGTAATGTCAAAATAACAGCTTTTAGTAACCAAAGACATAACTAAACGCAGGAGAATAAAATCAAAATAATGTTTAAGGTAAAAATATTACCCAATCTCTATTGGAAAAAATATCTATTGAAAAAATCATTTAGGTGACTAGTCAATAAATACCAAAATACAAAATTAAATTCAAAACCTTTTGGGACCGAGTTAACTGACATGTTGAGCCGGTATTCCCTTTAATTACATGAAAACATTTTAATTACACTGTTGGTAAACGTGGATGTATGTTATGACGTCATGTGCGGTGTGACGCAACGTGAAAGAACACACACACATAAGTAATTGCTAATATTATCTGATGTATTATTATCTGTGTATTATATGTCGGAGAAAGAGGCCGGTTTAGGTTGAATCTTGGTCGTCGAACATTATTTTATATGGTGTATGTATTTTATATGGTGGCGAGCAAGAACGAAATTACAAAGATATTAAACGGTTATACCTATTTTGAATTTTCTAGAGATATAGCACAACAAAACATGATTTTCTAGGCTCTTGTCCGCACAGTGTCTGATCAAGATAGCGCTTGACAGCCGTGGCGCCTTATTTGATCGGTGGCATACTGTAAACGTCGATATTGATTGCCTTAAGAAGCATGCAGCTTATTGTCTACACCTCTGCGCCCACAGGTTAGATCAGCGTGTTGAAAACTATTTTGAACTACCTAGTTTTAGCGCATGCCATATTTCATGTTGCATTGGGCTGCAGGCATGCGTCAGATAAAAAGGCAAGATGGCCATTAAAGCGCACTGTTGTGAACATACCTATAAGATGCCTCACGCTTTTAGAAATTTGACTTTTTTTGTATTCTTCTTATAATATTTCTAGACTATCTATTATAGGACGTATGGGTTTTAATTTGCTCTTTTTGCTAAACGTTTCCTTTCTTCTTTATATTATCCAGGTCTTCTGTATAAACTTGGTAGGTTTTAAAAAGGTATAAAAAAACATAAGAGAAAAAACTCAATGTCAGTCCTTTTTTCTCATTTCATGAACCCCGGATTATAGCGTCACTTCCGTGACGTCACTGGGATATGTTCCAGCGACTTAATGTAAGCAGGTGGGGAGCGGTCAATGTGAGATTTACGTTTTTGTTTTGTTTTTCATGCTGACTGTCACACCGTAGTGTGACTTGCAATTTCTGGTCGATTAATTTTGTTTGTGTTGTGTGCGATGTTTGGCTCTACACTGATTATATTTTAGTTGTGTCGTGATTTCGTCTTTCTGATTACTATTTATTTAGTAGATAGAAACATAATTAATATTCACACACTTATTAAATACACAGAAAAGATTAACTTTTCGGGGATTACAGACGGGATGTTATGTTCTGCTCTCTAAAGTATTTTAATAAATGTTATATTTGATCCCGTTGGGTGACGGTGTAATACGCGGCCTCCATTGGTGATATTCGCGTGCGTTCGTAATGGCTCACATTTATTTTGGACCCGCGATACAGCGCATGATTTGTGGTTTAAACACGCACGTACGGCTATTCATACGCGGATATATACGAAGGCTCTGCAGATAAGTGCGGATATGTAAACGTATATGTACAGAGAAACAGCGGATATCAATATTTTCATATAGATAATACAGTACGATGTTAGAGTGTAGTTTTACACAGTATCGTTTATTTGTAACAATGTGTTGTTTGTTTTGGTTACAGATAGTATTGCAATTAGAAATGCTATCCGGGTTATTCCGGCCGAATCTAGTTGTCATGTTTTAACATTATGATCCACCATAAATTTTGTCATTCCAGTCTGATACTTTTTTTTTGACAGGTAAGTATAATGGTCGAGAGAAAAACTGTTTTTCATGTAAAGAATATTTGTTTTTATTAGTTTAAGTGTTTAAAAGCATCATAGGCAATCAACCAAGTATTTAAATAGGCTTTAAGCATTTACACACAACAAATAATTTACCTATTAGCCATATTACCCAACTACATGCACATAAGTACATAAAAACAAAATAAACATAAGCTTTAGGTATATTTATTTGGTTATAACCATTTAAAACAGGCAATTTTCACTCTAATTTACAGCTGACTTTTAAAATTTTACAGAGGAATAGGTTTTTATGCCTAAAAACGTGAGAAGAAATTCAAAATCAAAATTTGGGTGCGTAAAAATGAGTGTTTATGGAAAATGAGAAAAAACCAAAATGTTTTTCATGTTTCTATGTTGAGTTGAATAGCCTCAACATTTTGATAACTTTGACAAAAATTGTGAAGTTTCACGTAAAATTGTTATTAATCATGTCTTGTAACTTTTCAAATGAATGGCATGAAAGTTTTGAACGTTTTCGTCCTCGATTAGAATACGATTTTATGAGCGTGGGCTGGCTGTAATTTATTTTCTATATTTTCATGAGTCATTGGTCTTTTGACGCGTAGTTAAAATCTATGAAGTTGTTGATTCAGTATCTTGTGTGTTTTAGATCAGCTTTTATGGTCAAGTCTTGGAAAATAAGAAAAAAGTCTTCAGTATAAGTTATAAAATGATTTTTCTTTAAAATTCGCGACTGAATTCGGATCTGGATGTAATTAGGCACAGATATAGATTATACTCTGAAATAGCACAGGTTTAAAGGTTTTTTTGTCCGGAAAAATTGCCGTTTTTGTGGGATAATAATATCAACTTTGGCGCGGACGAAGTCGCGGGCAGAAGCATTATCGGAAGCTACCATATTATTGCAAAAGTCACAAACACTATACGTTTGAAATGCGATATTTAATGCAATTACTGATTACCCGCTTAGTCAAATGCACGTTGGATGAACGCTCTTCAAATTATTAATATTCGCGTGATGTTTGTATAAAGTTGACTTTGAAATTAACTATACAGAATATAGAACTAAAATTTGTATACAGCGTGTAATCAGATAATCAAAACACTGTTTTGAAATGTTGTTTTGAATAAATAGACATATAGTTTTCCCTCTGTAATGTCGTTTTATAATTAAATGTGGCGCGTATTTTGAATCGTTTTAATCATGTTTTAGGTATTAAATTACTAATAAAATTCGGTACAAAGTTTCATTGTAAAATATTATATACTAGCGATCTACCTCGGATACAATTTACTAAACGACATATTTTTTATATAAAAATACCATTCTTTCCAACATTTTCAGTAGATTTTCAAAACAAAATCTGTCATACGAACCTTGTCCCGAGAATTACATTTTTATATAATTTTATCGATGGAATACCTACCTAGAATCATGTAGGTAGGCATGGAAATTTGTAAAAGTTTTTGTTATGATGGCTTGGGATGAGATTTCCACCCGTTTTATATAACCGTAAAATAACATTAAGATCGGAGACGATAACTAACAATATCTTTACATTGATATTTTAACTATACCTACATTAGTTATATAGTTAAACTAAGAAGGTATAAACTCTTATGTAATTTCAAACTACAGACAGTCCTTAATCAAGCAATTATGTCTTCAATATGTACTGATTAATCTAACTTGAGGCAAACATGAGCCTGATATTACACTGCGGTTATTGTTAACACAGTTAACTTAGCAATTATTAAGACATACATTGTCTTGTACTATTAATTAGTCATACGATTTTTTTTTTATGTACCAGTTTTTATTCGTGATTGGTTTTAATCTCGATAGTGGGCAATACTAATAGGATTGGATTTCAATTCATATGAACTTTTTATGTTTGTCTTTTGGACTTGAGGCCTTGAGTAATCGTGTGTTGTCCATGTATTAATCTTTCACACTAAAATAAAAGGGCGTTTTCCTATTATTACTTCTTCTCGACATGGCATCCTTACAATACACTTAATTTACAAGATATTCGCTGCCACGGTCATCGATACCCATTAAATATATTACCGCGCCTATAAGAAAATCTATACACTTTGCTAAAATCTGTCTCACAAAGCCTTTCACATATGGATCTCCTTAAAAAGGGCTATAATGTTACCCTGTATGATACGAGCATTTTATAAATAGCCCTGTTCCGGCCATATATGGCCGTACACGCGTCGATACGGCCATGTAACGGCCACTTATTTTTTATACCGCTCCTTAGGTGCCCAATACGTAAATGCATGACTAACTTTTATTCATGACCGATATATTTTTGGGTTGAGAAAAAATTAAGGTGTATTTTTAGGGTAACAAACATGGCTTTAACAAAGTTACATAATATTATTTAGTTACCTATACAATGTATCAGGTTTACTTATTACGCTGTGAAAAATCACAGGTCTTAGGGTCGGTTCACATCTGACGGAAGATACGTCGAACGTATCGTCCTTAGTATGGTCGACGCACTAATGCATCATCGATTCTCTGTGAATTGTTCGATATTTTATGACCTTTTGATTGTTTCTACGGTACGCGACTGACGATATGCGGCGTATCTCGCGTCAGATGTGAACAGACCCTAAAATACACGTAACGTTATAAAAAAAAAAAAGCTATCTTTTTCTTTTCGTATCGTTGATACATCTTTAATAATTTAAACTAATACAGCTGGTATATTCTGTATTCACTCCAGGTTTTTATCACTGCGTCTGGCCTCTTAGTCATTCACTTGTGTAGTTGGTTAAAAAAAACCGGTACTCTTTCGACAATTGTGCTTTGTATTCACTTTGTGTGTGATCCTTTACAAGCCTGTTAAAAATTATCCAAAACTTGTCACTCAATGTCACAACCTCAGATGAGTTATCATTAATTTAGAACAAATATTTTTTTTACTGCAGAATCTAACGCGACAGTAATCGAATCCAACTAACACCTGCACGTCTAAAGAGTCATAAATGTTTTATGAGATGTACGTCCTCACCGGTGGACAGTGCGCCAAACGAGATGTGTGCATTGCGGAGCCACCAACATCCCCCCCCCCCCCTCTACTTCATCATTCTAGAAGAACATCTTGCCCCTGGATGTGTACTGCAGTGGCCAAACGGGTTTCTTAACCGCAGACCCAAGTTGGCCACTGTAAAACTAATCTGACCAAATGGGACATTCTTCACCCATCCCAAATGGAGTGCCAGTGTGAAGCACCATCACAGGATATGGGTCACCTTCTCAGTAGCCCGTCGCGCACAACCACCTGCACCATCCAAGATATTAACCAAGCTAATGATGGAGCTTTAAAGGTTGCTTAGTACTGATCGAACAAAATTTGAGTCCATCGACACTTAAAAAAGAAGAAGACTCTAGAAAATCTATATGTAAAAAGTGATTATATTAGCAGGATAACACTTATTCAAGTTTAGTCGAAAATCCGCCTTTATTAAAAAATATAACAAATCCATTCGCTGCTCAATGTTTGTTATTCATTCATCCAATAGGCAAACAAACTTATTTTATCCAACAAAAGAGTATTTATTTGTTAATAAAATATTTCCACATATTGTTAAGGTTTTCATGGGTAAAAGTGGGTTCATTCGTTAAAAATAAATGATAAATAATATTTTATTACGAAAACGTTATTGGAGCTTTTCCAAATAACTTAACGTTATTACTCAGTGAGTAACAGTGAACCGATTCTTGAATTATTTTGTTTATAAGGTTATACTCGTTAATTTGTGAATTTCTAGGTGTGTGTTATGATTGTTAGAATTAACTGTGAAAAAAAATTGAAATACTGCATGTTCAAAATTAATTGACATTATTTACAAAGATTTTACACTCTTTTTCTTTATTAATGTTACACTGAATTCAATCATTACTGCAATAAAAGTTCTAAAACTGTTAAGATTTGCAGTTATACTCTATTGAAAGACATGGACCTGTTGGTTTTGGATTTCTTTAGTACTTTTTGTCAGTATTTTATCGGAATGTCCAGCTTTATCAGCGTTTGAACTCAATAGGTTTTTTTAAATGCTGTGAAGTCAAGCTGTCGAGGCCGCCAGCTGGACCACTTCGAAAGGACCTCTTGGTTGCAATAGTCAAAGTAAATGTGATATTAGAAAGGTGAATCTGGAACGAGTGAGTCGGTAGGGTTGGTGAAGGGAATGTAATCCGCAAGAGCTCGTTTTATAATACTACGATCTTGTAGAAATAAAATAAACATTTGTGTTGCTCTTTAAAACAAAGAAACGACATTTAATGTTTATTTATCTTTTCTTATTTCTTAGGTTTTTTTTTTTACTTTTACACGTTTTATCTTACTTAAATATCAAAAGCTAATCTTCGTCTTTCTTTGACAATGACAACAATGACAAGCGATGTGCGCGTCAAATTTAAATTAAGAGATAGGTACAGCAATTACATGTTACAACCTCTTTGCATCTCCTATATACTGTCGTCACTGTGGCGTGACGTGGTACTGGGATGTACTTATTTATCAATTTACTTGATTTAAACACTTAATATTCTTTAAAATTCGTGTATTCGCTTTAAATTAAATTATATTTGTTAATACTCAAATCTTATTCTAGGCTTGACAGCCGCTGACACGCGGTGTGCTTCTATTCTAGAATCAAAGTCATATTTATCTCATATCAAATAGTTTGCATATAGCTCAACCAGCCAGGGTCTCTACAATACTTACCTTCTAGGGCTTAAAGTGTTTCTGGAGAGAAGGTTGAATGGGAGCTGCTGGATAATATCCTGACTGCTCATACCACATTCACTTGTTAGTTTCCACGTGAGAACATAAGCTGTTCCGTACAAAGTTTTTGAATAAAGGTAATCTAGATTCTAAAATTAGAACTGAATTGTTACAGTTTTACTGAGAAGATTTTACACAGTCTACAAAAACATTTTCTATTACAACTTTCATCCTCAGATTCTTACTATAACTAACCAAACATTAAAAAGTAAATCTCGAAATCTATATAATTTCCATCTAAACAAAGTAATTCCTAACAATTAATCCAGTTTCACCGTTCTCTATATTTATACGTCCATAAATCGAATTCCCGGAGAATGGTACAAAAACATCGTTCAATTATTCCACTAGGGACGGCAATCCACTTAAACCGTACAGTTGCTAGTGATGGGAATTGAATCGACTTCGACTTGCGACTTCAATCGCTTACAGGGGAACATGCTTGTAGATAGTGATTGTCTAGGCTTTCTATGTGGTGCACGAGTATATCTTGTTATTTCCTGAAGAGATCTTTCTTGGTCGCCCTATCCTTAGTCGGTCGATAAGAGGTTGGTATTGTTTTACTTAAAGAAAAATAAAATCGCATAAGCACACAAAAATATAATAAAAAGCTATTCAATCAAAACAACCATTATAGATTAACGTACTACTTGAAGGATTAATATTTACAAAAATATTTGTATGTAGCGATGTATGAATTTTGTAATGAAAGTGAAAAATGGTATCATTATTTACATACGATTAAAAAAAGGGGGAAAAGCTTATAGGGCACAAAAAAATTGTCTGCATCGCTGTCAATGGGACTAGTGCCCAAAAGACTGCCCCTTTGTATGGCAACGCAGATTTTTCAAACAAAAAATAGGCCAGCCCTGTGGTCACGTGAAATGCCGCAAAACTGCATCTTCCTAAAATATATGTTGCTGAACATTTAATTATATAAATCGTTACATAATACATTCACATAACTATCTAGTTATAACATAAATATAACACAAACACACATAATTTGTATCTAAATAACGTTTGCAATGCAGTATTCAACAAATTCAGGGTAAAACTCAGTCATCCGATTTTAACTAAATAACGAGGGTTTTTTGAAATATACTGAATATTATTTAACTGCCGTCAGCTACTATATTCAACGCAAGACCGGTCGGCTAACAAACGGGTACATTTATGTCATATGCAAATCAAATTGCATCGTTTCCGAGCCAATGTGCGGTGGCTCAGTAGAGTAGTAGAGGTTCAGTTTGGTGAGTTATTTGGAATTCAAGTTATTTGTCAATTGTTACATAAGGTTTCAATAACCCAATAATTAATAATAATACCAGCCTGCTACTGTCCCACTGCAGGCCAAAGGCCTCTTTTCGTACATAGAAGGCACGAGCATTGCTTTATTATTTGGTGCAGATTTTTCATATTTAATGCATAAAACATCAGAGCCGGCTTCTAATTTAAACCAACCTATATAATAATTTACAATAAAATTGTAGTCCAGAAAACCAAATAGAAAAAACAATCAAATCAAATATTAACCGCTATCAACCGAACATCATAATTATGCAGCATGCGCTACGCGGTTACGAGTACTACGGCGTAGTCTCAGGCGCTACGGCGTAGCACAAGTTTATTCGGGTCGTTTACGGGTTTTTCTTCGCGACTTTCTTAAACAAGTTTCATAAAGTAAAACCAAATGTGTACTGCAAGCTTGTTAGTGTTATAAGCTTTTAACTGAAAGTTGTTATCCTAAATATTTTATAAGGAAAGAACGGAGACTGTATTTGCAAGTTTTATACAAAGGAGTTAATAAAATACTGATTTATAATATATTTATGATGTAAGTTTTGCTCAATCAATTTGTTAGGAGTAATAAATTAAATATTTATATTTCGTCCACAATACCGCATTCCTGTAAAATTGAAACATACTTTCATCCAACCATTTGAATGAAAAGTTAGTATCAAAAGGCCAACATTAACAAATTACTTCAGAACAATTTGGACGAGGGAAATGTTCGATTTAAACGATCCAAAGCTATTTGGAATTAGTATCGATTGGAATCGCGATTCTTTTGCAAACAATGTTTTACATTCCATGGCCTTGAATCAGTATATCTTTGAGACCACGGTCAGAAGAGTCAGAAGAGAAGAGTGTGGGCGTGTGGGTGAGTGTGGCTTGACGGCTGCGCCTTATTAGGAAATGGACCTACTGGTCCATTTCAACAATAATGATAGACAGATGCTGTGTGACGCTTATTTTCAAATGTACCTACTTTTTGATAGAGAGGTGAGGAATATGATTGTATGTTCAGTTTTAAACATTTCTAACGACCCGCCCCGGCTTCACACGGGTAGAAAAGTACAGAAAGATTAATAAGTAGTATTTTTTGTAAATAAAATATATGTTACTAACTGATAATGTAGCGCACGCTGTAGCTTTCCATCGGTGAATTAATTTTTAAACTTAGTTAATTGTTCTTTTTTATAACATTAGTTTATAATTTTTTTTAATAAAAGAACAGACAGGACAACACTAGTAAATGTTGTTTTCTTTGTACCTCATCTCTTCAAAACTTAACTAATGCCAACGCAAATGGCCTACACGTGTAGACCAATTTATGCAATGTTTATCAGAATTTGCGTTCGGCAATGGCTTGTTATGTCGGTCAGTTCCGTCGCTCACAAACAAATAATTCACGCGACTTTATTGTCAGTATTTTGCGCGTAAAGGGAAATGCTCTAAATGCTCGTTTCAATGCTCTAAAAGCTCGTTTCAATGCTCTAAAAACGGCCATTAGTCGGATTGCGAGTGGGCAATCGATTCTGCGAATCGTTCACGATTTGCTAGATTTTTGGACACGTTTCAACTGATCGCCGATTCTAACATTTTATCCAGAAACGTATCTCTCGCATCACGGATTCAGTTTTCTTCTTTTTGTGCTGTTATTCTCAAAAAAGAAACTTTGATGTGACCTAATTGTCAAGTGTGTGAATAGCTAACTTTTTTGGTCTCTTTTGACCTGTGAATCGAACCCATCGTCCTCATGCTCAGCAGTCGCGCTTTGCGACCATTAGACTAACGAGGCAGTCAGTATTGTAATTTGAGTGAGCAATTAGGACTTGGTACGCAAATAAATGTTTAAGTATGATCATTATGTTCTTGGTACCATGTTCCCACTTTATTAACACATGTTCTAAATAGTTTACACTATTGTAGGCTATTAACACTCCAACCTAAAAAAAATGAACCTAAGACATTGTACTCGCCACCACTAGTCCCATTCCCCTCTCCAATTACACTCATTCTTCTCTATCATCTGAAATCGTCACATAAATTATGACAAGCAACTATTCGTAGAAGTTGCACAATGGCAGCTATCTTGCCACATCGGTCAGCTGTTCCAAGTTCTCGGCAACTAGTCCACAAACTTGAGGGAATTTGTGTAACATGCTCCTGAGGTATTTGCCATGCAAATTGGTGAGCATAAATTGTTTATGTACCTTGTGATGTTTATAGAAATTGTAGTAGCGATTTATTTACTAAGTTTTTGCTGGAAACTTTAGTCGCATGGATTTGGGATACAAACTACCCAAACACTACTGCCAGGTAATCTGCAGGTAAGGATGCTCGTGGTTAATCTCAATGGAAACTAGCCTAGTCTTCATTGAGATTGTCCACCTAGCCACGCAGCAGATTTTAAAGTGCACAATTGTGTACGCAAACACAGATGTACTCCCTCTTTCCTAACTTTAATAGTCCATAACAAAAAAATAACTCCAGGCGGCTTCAAAAAAACCTGATGTAAAAAACTCAATAATACTTTACACGATCTGGAAATTAACACCAGGACCCCACTCTCAGCAGTCACATTTGTGACCACGAGATTAACGGGGTAGTTAGAATTAAATAAGGTAAAGGCACCTAATTCCGCGCTGTTTTTAACATAACACGAAAGAACATTATAAATTAAGTATTTATCGGACCTTTGTGTACAATTTTATATTTTTATCAGAAGTGTTAGCTATCAAATTTTTGAAAAATATTTGCAGTTTGTCAGTAGAAGGTTATTGAAGCTGATAAAATAAATAAAAATATAAAAAAGTCCGAGGTACCTTATTCCGATTTAAAAATCGTAATTCCGATGCATTTGGTTCCTAATTCCGAGTATAAAAATAGAAAGGGAACTATGTAGGGAGAATTATACATGATGTTTAAAAGTCAAATCTGTTTATTTTTTATATTAAATCAATTCTGTTTTTGTTTATTCTAGTTTTATTCTAAACCCTGTTTTTTATTAATATTATTCCTTAATCTTATAAAAATATAAAAATGAATTAACAATATCAACATTAAAATCTAATTGTTGCTTTACAAAAATAATTACATTATTATTATTTTTGTACTTACAAGTTAAAAGTATAACAATTGCTATAATCATATCAAAATTAGAGCCTATTACGAGATCCAAATTTGTTTATTTTTTATATGAAATCAGTTCTTTTTTTTGTTTATTCTAGTTTTATTCTAAACCCTGTTTTTTATTAATATTATTCCTAATATAATAAAATAAATAAAATACATGCAATTAAAAAAAAACTAAACGTAAAAAAAATAATTTTATTATATTTTTTTACAAACACACACTCCAATTTTATGTATTTGTATAGATGATTAGTATTCTTTCAGTTACTAAACGCGTATCTACTAAGCACATAAAATAATGAACACTCTGTATTTAAACAGGGTCTTAACTAACTTCGGAATTAGGTTCTCATGTAATCTTATTCCGACGTAAATACATCGGAATTAGGTACTCATGTAACCTTATTCCGACGTAAATACATCGGAATAGCGTTTTATGATGCTAAATCAAAGTTTCTAATTCCGAGTACTAAAAAGTAAAAGATTTTTTAATATTATGCAAATAAAATAATGTATAGTTACAATATGAAAGGAAAACAAATATAAAGTACATACATATAATAACAGAACACTTATAAAACCTAATGTCTTCACTAAAATCAATACAACGTATTAATAAAGTACCTGTACAAACAATTTTTGACCTGCTATAATTAGTAAATGCGACGCCACGGTGTACCTCGGAAATAGATTATTAAATGTATGAGTTATTCATTAAGTCAGAACTAACACATTAAAGTTTATAATCATAAAACAGACACCGAAATTTAAAAAAACTAAATGTCTTTAAATTTGTTTTTCCGTGGTATACATCGGCTTTTAGGAACACACTAAAATATTTTGCACCTAATGCCGCGGTATTTTAAACACTTATTTTCTTGCTAATTTGCAAATAAAATACTCAAATCTTAAGTGTTTTCGATAAAAAATATTATCCTTTCAATATTTCAACCTAAACGAAAACTCGCGTTGTATAAAATTATTACGTAAAACACTATTTGGCAAATCGTAATACTCACGTGCATAAGGTCCCAAATGTATGAAGTGTGCTTTCGACGCCGCTCCCCGCGGCAAAATGACCGATTATTTTACAGTGTGACCATACTAAACTCTCCTTTGTATAAATAAATATGAACAGATAATTATTAATTCATTATTTTATCATGCAGACCATAAATAACTAGTAAATTGCTTTAAAAAACTGTTTTTCTAAATACATCGGAATATGATGCCATTTTTAGAACCCCTCGGAATAAGGTGCATTTACCTTATACAATAACTGACTCAAAGTTAGAACTCTTAACGCCTAATTTAAAACTCGGTTTATAATGAAACATATTCTATGATATTCTAAAATTGTAATCTAACTCACGCCATAATCAATAAAGACTATACACGAAGTGCGCAAGCTTTAATAGATTCTCATACGAGAAGAACAAAACAAATACCGTATAGGTATATAAATATGAAAATATTCATCCGGCTTGCGCAAATATAACGCAGTCCCGGCGAGCAAACAAACGTGTCTGTACCTACGCATGGCGTATGGCTCTCAAACTTAAGCCTCGGTTGAAATTATCCGTCCTGGGGAAACTTAAAACTTTATTCTATTGTAAGTTCCTCAGACGATATCATATTCTTCGTCTTCTGCTTTTCGAGTTCATTCAAGTTTATTCTTTTCTTTTTTGCTTACAGTAGGTGACCACGTCATCGACGCATCAGTGGCATTTTTAATACCTATCTTGTAAAGTGCAGGTGTAAAAGTGTCCAAAGTGTCCCCTTTGGGCACTGTATACACTTTGTGGAACAACCAAATTACAATTCGCAACTATTGGTACGGCGATAGTACAGTTTATTTAGTATTACCGTTTCTTACCATATTTATTTAATTTTCATAGCAGGTACCAAAAAACAGAAAATAAAAAAAATGTTTTCTGCCACCGCTTTGGAAAGTCGGTGGCAATACAACAAATAGAATGAAAGCCACCTCTAGCCACTTCTGAAATTAAAATGTTGCTTTTGTTGTTTTTGAAGTCTTTTTTGTAATAGATTTTCTTTTGTAATTTTTCCTCATATTATATTAATTTCGAATAAGGGGGACTGTTTATCATGTGAGCGAGTGTAATAAAAAAAAGATGATGTTGAATTTGAACTAAAACTATTCTTTATTTATGAAAAAATAAAATGACAATTGCTCTATAAAAAATTTCTCTTGACAGCCAAAAATAATCAAACTCTTTGAGATATATTACTTTTTCTGTGTAATTAATAAAAAATATTTACATTTTACATTGGACACAATCATGGTTCTGAACAGGGGCATATCGAGAAGTTTGACAAACTGTGTATCGCATTATAATCTTGTAACCGCGGGTCGTAGTCGCCACACGTCATTGTGCCAGTTGTGGCGCTAAGGCCTTCCCCACTCGCTACTTGCTCCCAAGGGAACCGATGTCACCGCGGTAAAAGTCAAGAGATATCATCGACTAGCATTTTTTAATTCTTACCCTATATGTTTCATTGAATTATTTGTGGCAAAGAAAACAGTTATTTATTAGTTCCAACAATTTATCCTTACGACGACGAAAAGTAAACTTGAAAATTTATTCTCAAGTATCCTGATGAAAAAATAATTTATTTTTATTTTCTATTACCATCTGTTGTCGATTACAAGTCATTCTAAACAAATCGTCCAATTAGTCTATCTTCTTCAACTGATTCTCTGCCTTCCGCCACATCAATAATATACTATGAAAATATGGTATAGTTCTGTTGTTCTGTTATATGGCTAGGTAGCAATATAACAGAACAATAGAACTATACCATATTTTTAATTATACCATTAAAAGGCACATTTGAATGACAATGGTGCCGATTCTCTTGGTCACAAACTTAACTAAAATTAGACTATTTCCATCTTTTTCTGTCCAATAAAACAAGAAAGAGACTAATGTAAATAAGAGCTGTCAAATTTAGTCAATCTGACACTTCTATACAATTATAGTTGACATCTTAAAACGTGTGGATTAAAAATACGAAGAAGTTCAAGGCAAAACTAATTTGACATCTCTTACTTAGTTTTTTAATGTCACGGAATGTCACCGTCTTTTCCTTTCGCTGTAGGTTGGTAAGAGATGTCAATTCTCTAAATTTAGTCTAGTTTGTGAACAAGGGAATCGGCACCATTATCTTTTTAATATAGTTGCCCTGACCTATAAATGTATAGTTTCATATGGAGGAGGTACCCAGAGGGTGGGGGTCACCTACCCCCGCTTTTAACTTGCACCACATGTATAAACCCTCGACGGACTACGCCCGGCACGTCGTCGCTCATTTAAGTTTTTATTCCGCTAGGAATCTAGGCTTTAAGTTCTAAATGAGTGTTATTTTAAACTCGGCTAAAAGCTGTAGACTTAATTTACATTTTCACGGCTCCTCTCCTATATAATTATTGCGTTCGCAACAGTTATTGTTGAGAAAAGTTTCCGTTTAAAAAGAGGAATTTAATTATCGCTTTGTATTTTTATCGTGAATCTTGACTGTGAACAAGTTTTCTGAACAGAAGAGTTTCTGAAATGATTCGTGCACAGGCGAGTGAATAAAATAAAACTATAGTAATTTTTAACAATAGAAATGCTAATCAAAGTCGAGTCAATTAGACCATTAAAAGGTATTTTTGAACGAGATTTACAAGATAAAAACATAATTGAAAACTTACTACTACTACCTATAAATGCGGAACTTTGGATGGATGAATGTTTGTTACTCAATGAGAGTTATAAGAAGATAATTATAGTCTGAAATAGCACATAGGCTACTTTTTATCCCAACAAGTTGAAGGTTCCCGTGGGATAATATATCAATTTTCGGACTAATATTAAACTAATATTGAACTAGTATTCAATATATTTCGTATTTATTTTGAATCTAGTTTCTTCTAATTGTTAGGATTTTGACGAAAACAAACAAAAAGAAAAAAAAGTGACATAAAAGTCAATATTAGAACAAAACCGGTACAGTTCAATGAAATCGCAGTTCGGTACGCGTTCAAAGCACTTCTGAATAATACCCGGAACGGTTTTACTTTGGAGAACACATAAATCACATTGGTAACACTTACTACTGAGTTTTTGAAATTTAACGACCACTGTGAGCTCGAGTTATAAACTGCGGATTAAAAACTTGAAATAGAATCACAGATCATAGAAAAACGTTACATATTATATGTACATGGCTAAGCGAACTAGCTTCAACATTTCTAAGTAACTGACCGACTCGTTGGTAATACAAATGTTTAGGATTAATTTTATTTCAACTTTTGTATCTTTAACTTTAGTTCTTTTTTTATAATGTATCACTTTATTATTTACAATAATTTACTTAAACACAAAACATACGAATAATAATATAATTAGAAAGTATGTACAATTTATAAAAAAGAAAGAAAAAGGGAACCTTATAGGGCATAAAAAAATTCGTCCGCGTTGCTGTCAATGGGGCAAGTGCCCAAAAGGCCAGTCGCTTGGCGATGTCCCGAAATACGAGGTGAGCGCTCGGACCCCATGGCCCTATTGTTTCAAACCCATACGGCTCTATCACTTATCTTCCAAGAAGGTTGTTATATTTACGGCGTTTGAGGTTTACGGCACCAGCAACAGCTGCCCCAGCACAACACGTCGTGCTAGAAAGATGGGATGGCTCAAGGGTTTAGTTTAATTGAAATTCTTTTACCAATATGACCATTCATAGTGCCATGTTGTAATGGTCTGAAAAAGGTCAAATATCAAAAAACTAGTAACTCGCCGCTTTATTTATTCTACTACCGTATCTCTTTTTTGTCCATGATATGTTATTTGTATTGGCAAACACGAAGAGTTCATAAATAAAAAGCTTTGAAAAATGCATTTTAAATTCATAACTTTGAAAACAGCATTTGGCTTCAATTTTGTTTCCTTCTCTGATAGCAATGTCGGAGTTGTTTACCAATTCCAACCAGAAGTATTCATTAGAATGTTTTACACTAAAATACTGCAATTTACTTGTGTCACCAAGCAACTAGCAATTTCCTAGCTAATTTATGAATCTATTATAGTGAAACCCTAGCTGAAGACTTTTGCGTCCTCCTAGCAAAATATTCCTCAGTACAAACTTAGTTTTTGGTTATAATATAAACCTAAAGAGCCTCATTGAACTCATCAACATGAGAAATCGCGAAATGCAAATTGTCTGATAGGTATTAACATTTTTCAAGTGATGAAAAATACGGATCAACTGATTTTTTCGCCTAGTTCTTACCCCTTTGTCAGGTTTACAAAAACAAGACTTTAAAAACCGTTAAATACATAACTAAAACAATGCGTGCCTTTTCAACTACAAGTCCCTTCAAAACTTTAATCCCAAAGTTCACAATTGGTACTTTACAAATCGTTTCACAATAACCTAAGTCCAATACCGAGTTCAGGTCGTCGTTAAATTAATTCTTCTTCAACATTTAACTAAATAAAACTAGATTCAAATAGAAACGACGAAGTTTCTGAACGGAACAACTTTGAACTTTGATTGTTTTCGCGGCACTGTTTGAGACTATTATTATCATCCGCAATTCAAATGCCATTTTCAAAACGGTTTGACTTTTATTTTTTTCTGTTTTAATTTTATAATACTATACCGCCATTTTACTTGCATTGAATGCAGTCGAATGCAAAAGTCATTCAAGTTATGATTAATACGTTTTAGAAAGCTGGTTACTTATTTTTCTGCAAAAGTCTAGTTTCCCAACACAAACTAGCACTGCATTAAGCTAAATGTCAAGAGCAGTGCTTACATTTTTCAAAGTCTAAAAACTTTCCTTCGTAAGATTTTGTACCAACTGTAACTTCGTAGGTACATGCTGAAATGTTATTTTGTATTTTTGACTAACTTAGATTGAGATTAAAACGCGAACATTCTTAAAATTACGCGAATTGACACCCAAATGTCACAATGATTCTCTTGTGGCAAGCTGCCATGAAGGTATATGACGAGAAGTCTGTATTCACTACACTATAACTAACTATACCGATTCTATAGAAATACTCACTGACAAAGTCACACAACAAGGAACAAAACAAAAGGTATTTCTCAAAGCGACGACACGAACGTGCATTCCTAATAACCGGATTGTGCAACACGTTTGCAAACTTGCAGTATAACGCAAGTGAAGCAAGAAACAAAAACAAAGGCGCAAGAAGAAAAGCAAGACCTCGATCCGTTTCCGAAACAAACGAACGACACCGTGCTCAAACGAGTCATTAGCTTTACACTTATTCTTGCTTTTATTACAACGAAGTGACAGCAGAAGGTCAAGACCCTCATTTAACAATACAAAAAAAATCTACGGTGTGTAAAGACACATCACAAAGAACTACAAATACTGTCAATCAAACTAAATAACATTGAGCTAAAAGCTAGGAAACGAATTTTATTTTTGGTGTGAAAAATCGCTGTTTATGGTAGGGCACAATGTAACGCACACGAATTCAGTGTTCTTATGGGTGCATACAACAAACAGTACTTTGGACGTGGGGTTTTTCAAATTTAGTTGTAACATCTATAAAGTTTATTAATGAAATGTTTAAAAGAAACAATTTGAATAACTATTCAATATCATGACTAAAACACACAAAAACATGAAAGTTAACCTACGGAGTAAATAATTTATTTCTCTGTACATTAACTTTATGCACGAAGTGAGACTTCTTTGATATTATTTTTTGTGCTTTTACTTAGTCCTAGCCATTGCCTCCGGCAGCGGACTCCCAGAAAAGCGCCTTTAGTTTTGTATGTTTCTTTTTTGTGCGTTTTTGCTTATTAACTTTTTTGTAGGAGTTATTTGCATTAGTGTTTTGTAGTTGCAAAGCAAGGCCGGCTTGTGATTGCCTTCGCTAGTTTTACAGTGCGCTATTTTCCCTCTTCAAAAAAAAAGTCCTTTGAGTCTTGTATTTAAACATCCTAGCAAGTTAAAGAAGAAGTAATTAGTGGTAGTGCAAAAGAATAAGTATTTTAAAATTATTTGCAAAAATAAAAGTGTCAGTAACATTAAAATATTTTTATACTTACCTGCCAAGTAAAAGATGCAGATAACGTTCTTAAAATATTACCTACCTAACTACCAACTAAGCTAGAAAGAAGAACAACGAAAAATATGAATAAGTACAAAATTAAATTCAAAAAGCTACAAGCAAAAGGTAAATAATGACGTCATTAAAAATAATGTAATGTCTGCCGCAGCATTAAAGCTGAAACTACAAGTACCTTTTATCTTTTTACTTTTAAAAGTATGTATCTTTATTTAGCTTCGTATGTTCGTATAAGCGAATGTACTCACTTAAATGGCACACAATGGTAAGTGAGAAAACTGGAATACTGCTTTGTTTTAAATGTTTTGTTTTAAATTTAATTCGTGTGCCACTTAGAACTATGCTGAACTCGGCAAGATTGCTTTCTTACTTTCATTAAGAGTTTGGTCTCATAAGGAGAAAGGTCTCAATTCGCTAATTTTTTTTTGTACGTAACATTAAACTTACACTGAATACAGTTTTGCATCCTCACATAAATAATTAAATGAAATTACGATACCTGGTCAAAAATTTATAAGTAGGTACTGTCGTTACTATGGCGTGACGTGATACCGAAATCGCCTCTTGGATATATGGGGTCTTTCGCAGGGCACAAATATTAATTGGAACGAATCATTACTTTTAAACTATGTATTAAAGATAGACTTTTGACTCTACTGCTCCCTGCAGAGCGAATGACCAAACAACTGTCATCATAGAAAATACTTTATTCTAATTTTAAATACGAATGATTTGTCATAGAGTTTAGAACATAAGTCTTTCAGCCTGCTTGCTTTAGCAAGCAACCTTCACAGTACCTACCTACTTGCTTTTTTCTTTGCTTACCTATGTTTAACAGTATTTCAGAAAAACCTCTTTCAAAGAACAGAATCGCCCCGTTGCTTATCCGGTAGGCAGTGACGCGTGACTATATAACTATATGCGTGCGGGTTCATCGCCCGCCTGCTTACACCCAGCGGCAAGATGGCTGGTTAAACAACAACTTATTGCAACCACAAAGTGTGGATAGGAAGCCATCAGAAGCAACATTTTCGTTTAACAAGTACAGCGCTGAGCCGGAGCTCGGAGGCGCGTTTATATTAATCTTATATGCAAAGTCTCTACGTTGTAGTAAATTCAATTTATCGCGGAGTAGCGGTATTTGATACATATATTTTTTTGACGTAAACGTTGCCCCACACTATTATTTCTCGAGTATCGTAAGCGTGTTTACAAACATATAAACTCACAAAAAAACCTACCAGACCCGAAACAACTCCCTACTTGTAGTCCATACATTTATTTATTACGTGTCGGAATCGAACTCGAGACACGCTGCGCGAAAGCTCAGCCATTGCACTATCCATGACATAATTTTAGTTTCAATGCTGGGCCGGGCTACTTGTCAGGTATCTTCTTACATACGCGTTCAGGTGTGAAGTAGTATATATTTATATATTTCTCAACTTATACTCAAAATTTCGGCCATGTTAAAATGACTTACATTTAAGTCATTTTATTTACATTTGGCGACTCTAGGATCATACTTCCACCACGCTTTTGGTAGACGTGTTGCGATAAGGTAATGCAACATATTTTAACTTCAAACAATGTGCAATTAAGTTTAAACAATAATTTTATATTATTTCTCATTTTAATTCAGAGCTTTCAACAATTGTAAATAAAATCGAAATTCTTTAATCCTTCTCTTTAAAACTATTAAAAACGGCAAAAATAATGCGATAATGTGAAGCAAGATCTGCTGTTTCAGTGTTATTTCCACTATAGTAGCCTATAATTTCAGTCTTGTTACAACAAACAGAAGTCTGCCCAGTATTGTGGGGACATACGGGTGACGAATGTTTGAACAGGCACGCGCGTAAGGTTCGATATTTGCATCCTACACCTGCACCTACTTACATCCGCCAGCGTTTGACAAACTTTAATTTTTGTATCTGAAGCGATACAAACATTTAAACGCAAAGGACGGAACGTACGGAATCGACGTTAGCGCTATTGTTAGAAGAATATATTTATTTCTTCGTTTAAGATAAATAAATTGTATTGTTCGCTACCGGACCATCGGAAGTTGTAGTGGTTTAGAAAATATGGCGAGCTTATGAAAAAAATATGTGTACGTCATCAATATCTGAAATGAGGCCACTATTTAAATTATTACGTTGCAAGTGACTGCACGTTATTTTAGGTTTGCCATACGGTCCCGGTTGTCATACGTGGATCTTTGACAGTCATTACGAGTCTTCAGAAGCCCGAAAATCTAACAGTCTTACCAAGGGGTATCGTATTACCCAGCTACTGGGTTGTGGAGATAGGCACTCGCTCCATATTAAACAATGCTATTCAGCTGCAACCGTTAGACTGGAAGCCGAGCCCAACATAGTCGGGAAAAGACTAGGCAGATTGAAGTGACCACACGTTATTGTCATCCGTATTTTTCCGTCTAATGCAAGAACAATTTGCGGCGAGCACAGTTTTCTGTAAACAAACCGTTTAGCGCTCCACTTGGTCCAGCCACGCTGAATTGACAATATTTACGACTACTTCTGGCTAACTTGGTAATGTCAACTGTTGAACAACTAGATGTAGAAAGTTTAAAGTGATTCTGAATTAATGAATGTAATAAAAGGGGTATAGTCTTGCTTTGCGCATTTAAGATTACGAAAATATTTTGTATCAAGGAATATAACTTTGAACTCTACCAATCTATAATCACATACAAATAAATAAATAAAAATGTTATATCTGTTTGTAATGTCAAGATGACAGCATTTTCCAAAATGTATACAAAGGTTTCAATTTTAAATATTAATATTTTAGTACAAACCATATAATCAATTTTAAAAAAGGTTTATCTGTCTGTTTTGCGTAAAAAATAATCAAATCCCACGGAATTGTTAGCTAACTTATACTTAAATACGACACGAACAAAGACGAGGGTGGAAGCTAGTATTTCAAATATAAATTAAATACCTATATTTATTTTAACTCTAGCACGTGTCTGGAAAATATTTTAAATTATATTTGGCAGTAAGCACCAAATTTCAGACGGACAAACAGTTCACAGCAAAGTAAACAATGCATTCTTTGGTGCACATTGTTAAAAATAAATTCGCTCATTCCTTACACATTTTCACCACACCGTATCTCATGTACTTTTTACGCCTCGTAAAAACTGCTTAACTGAGAAAACTAATTTAGATAGGGCTCTCACATCCGTTCCCAAGCTGAAAAAACATACGTCTAAGTGCCATCTTGATAATACCACGCGGGAAATTGAGAAATAGCGAAAAAAGTAAGCCTTTGATATATAAAATGAAACTACAAGCTTGAAAGCTTTTGGTTTACATTGAACAGTTTGTACGGTTCGTAGATCTAGATTGTTTTGTTAGACAAGTTAAGTATTTATTTGTATATTTTTACACTCCATGAGTGGGGGATCCAGGATTGTAATTTGGGAGGCTTTTTTTCTCACAGGTCCACTAGACTGATACATCGACAACAACTTGTCCCATAGAGTTTTTGAGCTTTCTAAGCCATCCAAAGAACTTAATTCGATTGGATTGATAGCTAATAAAATGTCCGATTCAGCTTTACCATCCATTTTGATCCATTCGGAATATTTTGGATCGGAGCGAGGCGGGCATGGTATTATCCCAGATACATATTCCCACAAATCGTTCTTCTTCAGAATCGCACGCGTCTGAATCTTACACGTATCATAATTTTCCCCAGTGAGTGGATTAATTTTTATAGTCGCAGCTATGACGTAAGTTTCTTCAACTTTTTCACAATTTATTTTTGATTTAATTTTATCGCTGCCTACCCATACTTTTATTCACAGTAGCACTTATATAGGTCGTTTTTTACGCACCTGGGCCCATAACCTGTTGATGAGTAAAAGATTGGGTTTTATATGAAACACGTAAAGATATAATCGACTATTTTCTAGCCACAGTTGTTTTGTCAAAATGACATGACGGTCTTTGGTTATAAAGATTACATAGAGTATTGTATCAAAAGAGTTTATAACTTGGGAGCAAAGTAAATTCTTATCCAACATTTTTTTTTTAAATAAAGAATATTCTTATAAATGCAATGAGAAGATCCCGTTCTCAAAAAGTATTAGGTATCAATACTGACATAGAAAAGAGTAGAAAAATAAAAAGTCTTTTTGTTGAATCGTTTTTGTAATACGTACACAAATGAATGCCAAAAGCAAATTAATGAAGCGCAGCTCCTGGAGGAGACATATTCAATTAGTTTGGCAGACTGGGTTAGATGACTTAATTAAGATTTGTTTTATGTATTTAGGTTCAGAATTAGATACCACTTTATTTTATACTAGCTTCTGCCCGCGACTTTGTCGCTTGTTTGTTGATATATTATCCCACGGGAACTGTTCATTTTTCCGCGATAAAAAGTACCCAGTATGTGCTTTGTTTGTGCCCAACTTCATCTAAATCCGTTCAGCCGTTCCGCTGTGATTTAGTAACAAACATCCATGCAAAAAAACAAAACAAAAATCGCATTGATGATAGTAGTAAGAAGACTCCTTGGAATCAATTGTTTATGGTGGAGTTCCTTACTCTTGAACTGAAATAAATGATATTAATATGATATTATTTATATGATATTATTTTGTACTTGTGTACACTTTATTTTATTATGTTAAATATTTGAGATTTTTTTTATTTTTGTTTTTTTTAATCTCTGATTTTGTTGTTTTACTCTCATAAAAATTGCTTGCACCTACCATGTTATCTCTTCACCACCTCTGGTTGACTGTTAGAGAATGCCTAAGGCATTAAGTCCGCCTTTGTACATTTGTTGCATAAAGTTTAAATAAATAAATAAATGATTTGACTGTTTCTGTAACTTACAGGTACTTTTACCCAAATTTTCATTTATGTAAGATTTTATTCAGCTTAACAACTGGATAGAAAAATTACTTATTTTTAGCGCGTAAGGAAAAGAATTTTCAGCTCTTTCAGCAGGCTGTTTGTAACAAACCTTAATTTAAAAATAATTGTAATTAAATATTATTTTCTTTTCAGATTTCATTGCGTTTCTAAAATATTTTTTTAAATAACTTTCTTTAACTATTATCATTTTGAAACAACTGTTGTCACAAAGCTCTTAGTAAAGCCCGTAAGAAACGGCAGGGGTATGAAAAATGGTGGATCTAAATAAACACTACAAAGAAAATCAATGCCCCCTGGCTCGGGTTCCGTTCAACTTGCTGTAAGCACGAAACTTGCAAATTGTGACGTGGTGCAAGTGATGAGCTAATATCATTTAACTTTTTAAACTTATGCAGTGCCTTTCAATGTACTCTGTATCGTAGATTTTCCGCGACGCAATAAAAAACCAGTGAAATGTACCGTTTCACAACACAACAAACGTCAAAATTTTGAATTTGCCTCCAGTTGCTCTTTTACTAAATATGGGCGATATACAATCCGTTGGCATGCTTCTTGCACCCATTTTCTTTTTTCTTAATGTTGCTTAAAACTAAAATACAGTTTTAATATTAGCGTTGGCAATTATTTGGCATTCCAATTTTAGAACATTTTTACATGATCCATTATAAAACACCTTAGCGTTCAAGACTTGGACCACACAACAATTTGCGACACCGGCAAAGCGTGGCCGAGGGTTGGAATCGTTGCTGATATTAATTTTCGAAAAACTTTGCATCGGCCACCGTTATTTATAAGTTCTTTTGTGTTCGATATGGTTACGTTGGCGATATACATAATAAACTGTTAAAATAAATAAAATTTAACTGTCTATTTGTAATGTCGGAAAAACTGTTTTTTACAAATAAAATATGAATATTTACACGATACTTAAAGGATTTATTTTTATTTTTGTCGGTCTGTCTGTCTTAAAAACGGTTGGACTGAAGTCGACGGCACTTTAACTGGCAGATAGCTGATGTTATTGGGAATAACTTAGGCTCAACATTTTTATAAACCCACAACCGTCACGCTAATCGAATCGAATGCTTTATTAGACATGAGTTTTCGTACTAACTTGAGTATTTATTTATTAAGTACGCTAACAGTGAATACATTATACATTGAGAAAAATAAGGTACAATGTACTTGTTACAAATAATTATTATATCTAATGTACACACCAATTATAAGCATACATATCTTTCAAAGAAAAATGTATTACTTTTAACATTCTGTGGCCTTGTTTAAATCTTTGTTAGGGGTTTATATCTATGTCTCTATCACCCATTCCGATAACACACAATATGTAACATGCAAACACATTTATGTATATTGAATCGTCACATTTGTAATGTTAATTTCCCTGAGGGTGCCAACTAACCACTGCATTACCTTCGACAGAGGTTATACGGTACACGATGTATCAATCCACCAAATTGATTGAATTAGTGTCACGGTACCCTCTCTCTGCCCCTAGGGGGGGATGCCAAATGTGTTTAGTAATTGTCACTTCGATGGCAAACAAGACGGTGGACCGATGATGACAATTAGATAGTAAAACATCCGGGCCGTGGGGAAAATATCCGGCTTGTTCAGCCAATCTCATCAATGTCCCATTGCGCTAACAACAATTCTGTTATAACAAAAAAGGGTTAATAAATATTGATGTTGTCGGAAGAATCCTTATTGTATCGACACTATAAGGAAGATCAATGACCTAGGGAAAATTGACAAGATAATCCGCTGGATTAACGTAGTTTAGCATCGGTCGTTAAACTGACTAAACGATAAATAGACAGCAATTATAACAGTAAGGTTAACCTTTCTTCCATCATTAACAAAAATCCTTCTTCCGCAGTGCTAGTGCCACACATTTCTGACGTAATTTGAGGATTTTGTCAAATGTGTCGCGTTAAGCTTTTTGTGAAATGCATGAAGCATCCTTTAACAATTATTTTATTTATTTTTATTTTCATTTCTTTGGGATAACACACAATTGCGTAATAACGCTTATACTTACAAACAACTTAAGTAATCACAAAACTATCACCGTTATCCAGCGCGTAATGCTTATAGTTAAAATTAAAAATTCTAAGTTACAAGCAAGCTATTACGGTTTAAGACATTTATTTCTCAAAAAAAAAAATACAATTCACTTATTAAGAGAAACACAAGTTAATCTTGAAAACTAAATATAGAAATTACTTAGCGTAGGTAGTTACCTACTCGTAAATAAATAAGTTAACTCGGAGACACATTTTTTTTTAACTGTGTTGTAATAGGAAAAAGTTTTGCTTAAGAAACTGTCAAATCAAATCAAATCAATTTATTCGCAAAAGGTGTTGGTACAATTTCGGTCTTAACCTAAATATTTCCAGATCCAGAACACTTCGTCATAATAATGTGACATGCAAACATTTGGTTTATTACTTATTTAAAAAACTTAACCCAATATTATTGTAGTCATAACAATTCGGAAATGTATAACATTATTAGTGAAATTACAGAAAAAAAAAATGATATTATTGATGTCTGAGGGTAAATATTGTGTACGTATTAATTTTTCTGACTCTTATTAAATATGTCGCTAACTGAGTAAAAATTCTTTTCTAATAACCATCTTTTAAGATACCTTGAAGATTTATTTACTGGCAGGATTTTTATCGTGTCTGGAATAGCATTAAATACGTGAACACACATTGCGTAGCTATTTTTACAATATAGTGCTGTCCTAGGAATTATTGGCAAAACTATCCTATTCCTGTGTCTGTTACTTTTTGGATATATTTCATGAGCTTTTTTAAGTAACTCCGGGTGAATTTTGACAAATTTAGCGCATTCAAATATATACAGACTTGGTAGGGTTAGTATCTTGAATTTTTTTAAAAAGGGTTTGCAAGATTCCCTTGGAAGTATTCCCGCTATGGCCATTTTTTCTGTGCGATGAATACTCTATGGCTGTCTGTTGAGTATCTATCTAGGTATTAACTAATAATAGGTACGTTGTGTGAATTAACTAGCACTGTAAGAATTACTTAGTTGAATACGGTAATTAGGTATATAACTAACGTTAAAGGGAATTACAGTCAGCTTTTTCAGATACGCAATTTTTTAATTGTTTTAGTGACAAAGCAAATATGTCGATATCAGCAAAATTATCATTGTAACTTTTCATTAATCGATGTTAAGTAGCTCGTTCTGCTGCGTTGGTCCTACACCGTTTCGGAGCAAATAGACTGTGATTTATTAGGTTATTACAATTAAATTTATTAAACTGGCAAAAACTTATTCTTCTGCTTTGATTGCTGCGATTTTGAAATCAAGCGTTTATTTTTCCGGCTTGAACTTTGGAAATACTCTGTTAATTAATGTGAAAAGAGTTTCATATGTCTTCATGTTTTTATTTGTCAATAAACAATATATTAGCGGCACTATATTTGTTGCATTCTCGGTACTTCCCGGTACGCTTGCTAGTACATATAGCTGTTTAAATGAGGTACATCTGAAAGTACCATCCGCAAAAAAAAAATTATCTTATGAATACAGTTGCGAGTTTTTTGACTAGCAAAAATAAGAATACGGTCTTCATTATCATGGTAATCAGCCATCAAACTATCTTGATAATTTGCTTTTTTTTTTTTTTTTTTTTTTTTTTGAGGTGGTAAAAATCATCAAATGACTCCTTCCGCCCTGGGTGGGGCGGAAGGGACTGTCAGACTTTTACTGACTAAAAAACCACCCTGTTCCTTCTGTTGCCCTTTACGTTCCGGGGCCACGGTATCCTGTTAAGACGTCCCGCAACCCCGGCAGGCGTTGGCCCCGTTGGGGGCCCCGTCCCTGTGCTGACAGCTCCTTGAGGCGCGCGCGAACAGAACGCGCCGTCGACCCGGGCTTGGTCCTTGATCGGACGGCGAGCTACCCATTACTCGCCGTCCGCAAGCCCGCGCCTACGGTGGCCGGATGTCGCCTCGCGACGTCCGACGCCCTGGGCGTCTCCCGCGGCGGCTGGGGCGTGAGGTGGTTCTCTCCCTCACGCGGCCCGCCTCCTCCTTCGCTAGCATTACTGCTTCGCAGAAGGAGGTGACTGCATCCCATTCCCTCTCGCCCCGGAGCATGGCCTGAACCAGGTCCGGACGCGAGAGGTCGCCGCCGCCTATCGCCTCCGTGAGGACACGGCGGTGGTCTGCCCAAGCGGGGCAGTCCTGCACCGTATGCTCCACCGTGTCCTCCGGGCGATCCACACAGTGGTGACACCCGGGCGTTTCCTCCCGCCCTATCCGACACAGGAACCTCCCGAAACTACCGTGTCCGGTGAGGACCTGCGTCAGGCGGTAGGTGAGGACGCCATAGCGCCTCTCCAGCCACTCCTCAAAGAGGGGTCTTACCGCCGCGATTGCGGCGTGCCCGAACTTGGGTTGCGACAGTCGCATCTCCCATTCCGCCATGAGATCGCACCGGAGCTCGCCCCGCAGTGCCGCGATTTGCCGCGGCAGCGGGGCTTCACCCCGGCGCAGCGCGTCCACACGCCACTCGTAGACGCGCTGGAGGACTGTTGCCTCCAGATCCCACGGCGGCAATCCGGCAAGGAGGCTTGCCGCTTCGCCGGAGACCGTACGGTATCCCCGGATTATCCGGATGGCCATGACCCTCTGGCATGCCACCAACTTGGCTGGTGGCCGCCGCCTGATGGTAGGGGCCCACACAGGGGCCCCGTAGAGGGCCATGGACCGCACGACTCCGGCGTAAAGCCTCCGGCAGGAGGCGCCTGGTCCCCTGAGGTTGGGCAGGAGCCGCCAAAAAGCGGCCCCAGCCCTGTCCAATCGAGGAGCCAGACGTCGGAAATGCTCCTTGAAGCTCCACCGGCTGTCGAGGACGAGACCCAGATACTTCATCGTCGCCTCGACGCCGATGTGAACCCCTCCCACCGTTATTTGGGAACCCGACGGTGGCGCGTTCCGAAGACCATGAAAGCACATGGCCTCGGATTTGTGCAATGCCACCTCGAGTCCCAATTGCCGGATCCTTTCGACGACTGTCGCAACCCCTCGTGCCGCTAAGTCGGCCGCCGCCTGGTGCGACTCTCCCTGTGCCAGGACGAGCGTGTCGTCAGCGTAGCAGACCACGCTGACGCCGTCAGGGAGGTCAGCGCGCAGCACCCAGTCGTATCCGATGTCCCACAGAAGCGGCCCCAGGACCGATCCCTGTGGGACACCGCACGACATCTCTCGCCGGTTCCACTCTCCTCGTTGGCCGGGGTAGATTACGGCTCTATCCGTCAGATAGTCCTCGACCACACGACGGAGGTAGGTCGGCATCCGGTGATACCGGAGTGCCTCCCTGATGCAACTCCAGGGCAGGGTGTTGAAGGCATTGGCGATGTCAAGAGACACCGCCAAGACGACCCTGCCCCGGGATACTGCTTCCCCCGTCGTGAGGGCCCTCACGCGCATGATGGCGTCCACCGTGGAGCGCCCCCTGCGGAAGCCGAACTGGCTCTCCGCAAGGTCCGGCCCTGATCTCCCCAGGTGCCCGACGAGGCGGTTTGCAATTACTCTTTCAAAGAGCTTGCCCACCTCGTCGAGCAATACGATGGGCCGGTATGCGGACGGTGAGTCCGCAGGGCGCCCCGGCTTCTTGATGAGGACCAGTTTCCCCGTCTTCCAGCGAAGCGGAAACCGGCCCCTCTCCAAACATGCGCTTAAGAGCCCCCCCAGTCGAGGACCGAGAGCCCCCGAGGCCAGGACCCAGGCTTTCCCAGGTAAGCCGTCGGGTCCCGGGGCGGTATTCTTGGCCTTCAGACGTTGTACCGCCACTCTCAGATCTACCTCGGCCACCTCCGGAGCATTGTAGTCGCCGTCGCCGCCGTGGTCCGCGTCTTCGTCTGACACCGCCAGGGGCGGAGCCATGGGCGGGGGGGTATGTTCCCCCCGAGAAGGGAACAGGGCGCTCACGACGCCCTCCACGAGTTGGGGCCGGAGACTCTGCGTCAACGGGGGGGCCCAGGGGCGGAACTTTTCCCGCACCCATTTGTACGGGCGCCCCCATGGGTCCCTGTCCAGAGACTCCAGCATCTCCCTGCGGGATATATCTCTAGCCCGCAGCATCCCATCTCGGAGGGCGGTCTTCGCCGCCCTGTACCCCTCGTACAGCTCCGCCTCAATGGCTGCCGCATTCGGAGGTCGGATGCGGCACCGGCGGTGCCTGGCGTACAGGCGTCGCGCGTCAACGCACGCCTCGCGTAGCGCCGTTATCTCGCGCGACCACCAGTACACCTGACGCCGGGCGCTTCCTGGCCGGGCCCGGGGCATTGCCATGTCGCAGATCACAGACATGGCCTCCTGGAACCACTCCGCCTCGTCGTTGACGTCGGCAGGCCTGTCTGGTGATGACACCCAGGCCTGCACGATCGAGGCTTCCAGGAAGAGCTCCCGGTCCAGCTGCTTCAGCGCCCATCGCGGACCACTCGGGGTCTGTCGGACCGGCGCATCTGGGGTCTGGGCGGAGACGTCGAACCGGATGTACCGGTGGTCGGAATACGTCTCCACCCCCTCCTCTACGCGCCAGTCAACGACACGCGGCGACAGAGCGGGGCTGGCGAACGAGATGTCCACCACCGACTCGCCCCGCATCCGCACACACGTGGGGACAGAACCCCGGTTCAGGATGACCAGGCCTGTCTCCAGAGCCCAGTGCTCCACCATCTTGCCCCGCGCGTGGTCCGTGTACCGGGAACCCCAAGCCACGTTCTTGGCATTGAAGTCCCCGAGGACCAACACGGGGAGGGAACCGAACCCGGCGACGACGACTCCTAGCTCCCTAAGGGAGACGTGGAACTCGGCGAGAGTTCGGTTCGGGGAGAAGTAAACACCTACCACGGCGATCTCCCCGAACCGTGCTGCCACACAACCCCGTCCTCTCTTGACGCTCTCGAGAGACGGGGTACCGGCAGCGGCCGACGCGATTATGACCACCGAGCCGTCGAGGTCCATCACCCAGTCATCCCTGGGTGGGACAAAGTACGGCTCGGCGACCACCGCGATGTTGATCAGCCACTGCGCCATGCTCTGGACCAAGAGATCCTGAGCGGCGGCGCAGTGGTTGATATTCGCCTGGAGGAGGCGCAATGGAGCCGTGATTAGGGGTCCCCCGCATCCCCCTCCAGGACCCTCTTCGAGGGCGGAGCCGCACCAGCGGCGGCGACGGTGGAGGCTACAGCGGCAGCGGCGGCGACAGCGGCAGCGGCAGCGGAGGGTTTACCCCTGCCCCTGGCCTTGGCGGGCGGGGCGCAGGCCTTTCCCCCTGCCCGGTGATCGGCCGGCTTGCCAGCAGCCGCACATGCAAAGCAGTGCGGCGCGGCGTTGCACGAGGCGGCCATGTGACCGGGCTGACCGCAGCGGAAGCACTTGTCGCTGCGGTCCACCTCCGAGGTGCAGACGCATGCCGTGTGGTTTCCCACTTGGCAGCGGAAGCACCTCAGGGGTCTGGGCTCGAGCAGTTTGACCTGTGCCGAAACCCAGCCCACCAGGAGCCTTCGACCCTCCGCTATCCTTTTGGCCGCCGACACGGGGCAACTAACCATGGCGGTTCGAAGCCCCGCGAAGTCAGGGCGGATGGCGCCGACCTTGACTTGGTCGGCAGCGCACTCTCCAGTCCTGACGAAGGCGGCCCTCAGGTCCTCCTCCGCTACGGAGTCGTCCAGGCCCATTATGCGCACGTCGGCGCACTTCATGGGCCTGGACACTCGGGCCTCCTCTGCATCTAGGGACGCCCTGAGCTTTTCGGCCAGAGCGTCCGCGATAGGGCCGCTGTTCGCTCCGGGAACCTCCAGCATCCGGGCGCCCGTCGCGGTGACCTTAAGCCGTAGGCCCCCGACGATCCCGAGCTCCTGGAGGCTCACCGCCTCCTTCGCCTTTGCGAGCACTTCGCGGTACGACACGCCCCTCTTGACCGCGTCTGGCTGTAGCGTGATGACTACAGCTGCGGTCTTCGGGGCGCGGAGTCGCGCCGCGACGCTACGCTCTTGGCGCTGCCGCCTCCTCCTCGCCGATCTGGCTTCTTTGCCAGCCTTCCTCGCCTCACCAGCCACCTGCCAACCGACATTGTCTGTACGGGCCTCCGAAGACGGGGGAGGCTGGGTCGGCGGGTTTCCCGCCGCAGCTCCCTTCCCCTTCTTTCGCCGGCCACCTTTTGTCGCCGGCTTGGCCGGAGCCGGAGCCGGCCTAGCGGGGGCCGGCTTTGCCGGAACTGATCCCGCCGGAACCGATGCCGCCGGAACCGGCCGTGCCGGGGCCGGTCCCGGGGCTGCCTTTGCCGTTGCCGATTTAGCGGCGGCGGCAGCTGCGGCGTAAGAGGTCGCCGCAAGTGGGGGGCGCAGAACCCTGCTCTCCAATACCGAGAACCTCTGGTTGAAGGAGGCCAGCTCCTGCCGCACCAGTTTGAGGAGAGGGCTCTCCTCTGGTGCGGGCTGGCTGGGCCTCTCGGTCCCCCCCTGTGGCGCCTCGCGACGACCGGCTCCTTGGAGCCCGGCCAGGTCCGCCTTCAGCCGGAGGTTCTCCCTCCGGACAGCCTCGATTTCGGCCTTCAAGTGGCCGACCTCAGTCCTCAGCTCCGACACCAGGCCTGCCACCTGAGGCCCGGTAAAGGAGACCGCTGCCGCCGCCAAAATGGAGGCCGTGGCTTCGGTGATGGCCTTGTCTTTCGATGCCTTCGTCTTTTTCAGGGCCACCACCCGTATGGCCTTCTCCACGGCCTCCTCTAATTCCACCTGCCCCTCCTGCCTCGAGACCAGGCCGGTGTCGGACTCGCCACCAGACGCCCCGGTCGTGGGCCTCTTGCGGGCAGAGGACAACTCCCCCTCGGAGGATGTCCCCTGTCCTTTCCCCGGGCGGGGGCGCTTGAGGAAGGACTTCCTCCTCTCCTCAGCTTCCGCCCGCTCGCGTCTAGAGGCCACGCTCCGGACGCTCGAGGCATCCGATGACGAGTCGGACTCCGACTCGAGCACCATCGCCCTCCCTGTTTTTGAGCTGGCACTGTGTGCCAGCTCCTCTGGTGCCTGTGATGAGGGCGTGCTGGACGAGTCCAGCGACCCCCCACCACGGGCACGTGAGCCTCCCTGGCTCGATACGGCGACTGCCGGTGAAGTATATTGGGGTTTTTTTGAAAATTTGTCCATATTGAATCCCACGAGTATATATAGTTCCAACCAACCAACCAAAAAAAGTGTGGTTCGCACTAGAGACTAATTTAGCTACCCATTAGCCAAGCTAACAACCTCCTTCGCGGTGCGCCGCCGCTTGGAGGTTTGGGGTGACTTTTTATAGAGGTTTTCTACCTCGCGGCCCGGGCGGTTAAGCCAAGACCCTCGACCCCCGTCAAAAGTCAGAGACATGACCTTGACAATCTTCGGGGCTACGAGAACAGCGGTGGCAGAAGGAGGTACGAGACTTCCTCCTGCCAGCCCGGCGGCAGGGTAAGTGCACACCGAGCCCACTCTTACTCCACCACTGTGCCCTCTGCTAAACAGAGGGGCACGCGTTGGAGCGACCACCCGACAGAATATTTGCATGGGGGCAAAGAGACCCCTAAAAGGGGAGTTTTTGCCCGCACCCCAGGATGCACCGTCCCGGAAAACTGGCCTTCCCCCCGGACGTATTCGAAAGGGAACTCCAGTCCACGGGCACACGGGGAGGTTTTCTATCCAAGCACCCCTTGATAATTTGCTGGAGTCACTACCTCGTTATGTGTTGTGTACTGCGTCTTTGAAACTTTCAAGGATTTATTCCATTGCCCATACAATTTTGTCTTGATGTTTTTAAAATCTGGTAATAACTGGGGTTATTACCAGATACTTTATATCTCGCATTATTTAATTCACATGTAGTACTTTCATATATTTCATTTATTGAAGGCACGTCACTGCAACAGCGTCTTTCTGCGTGCAGTGTCTTTCCTCACATCTATGAATTATTTCTTTCACATCATTTTTTTTCTGGATTTGGCACACAATCTGGTGCATGAAGAGCTTCGATTAGAATACTGCCATCAGAGTTTATTGTTACCCCCATAACAACGTTTTTGTTTATTTGTGGAATTTACACAACACCACCTTAGAGTCTTTATTTTGACGCCTAGAGCCTCAAACGGCTTGAAAATATAGTTACCAGTAAGGGTACTGTACTATACTTACGCTGTTTGAGATTTTTTTATGTATCTATTTTACTATACATACTATACATGGTTAAAAATAGCTTATAATCTAAATATATCATTGCGTAACTAACTACATTATCCACATGTTACAAATTCGAATGAAAAAAATAAATAGGTACTTACTTTTACTTATTTTTTTAATATAGGTACCTACTGCAGCAAAGAACCGCCACATCTCTGGATGTAGGTGAAACCTATCGCTATAGTGAATAAGCGTTTACTATAACCGCAGTGACCTACATCCTGCAATTGATTCTCAGCTCTCGGCTACCTTGAAATGTCGATACCTAGATATTGTTCCCAGATAAAGGACAACAGAAATTGTTTCTTTAAAAATTACTTCTTTTATGAAAACGTTTTGTCAGTAAATTTTCTTAGTACGCTTAGAAACAGCTCGTTGGGCTTTTGCGATGTTTCTTCGAATTTAGCCTAGTAGAATATTATGTCCTCTTATACGGTAGTACACCAATCAATTGACATACTTTTTATAATCTGTCAGAACTCAATTCCTCCATAGATTTTATTTGCCAACTCGATCGGCTAAGTATTTATAAGATTTTAGAGGAACTACAAATCGATTTTTCCATTATTTTTTCTAATTTTCTGATAATGAATGCGATGTTTAGAGCTAAAATAAAATGTTTTCTTAAACAAATTGTGTCTTGAATTTATTGGTTAATGGTGTTTACTGCCATATTGAAAGGCAAGCAGGGAGAATGGAGGTGGATAGGTACTGTAGTCACTGTGGCGTGACCTGGTACCGGGATATATTATTATATTATTGAAACTCTTATTGTTCATCCAACTTCGTGTATTCACTTTTAATTAAATTATATTTTATTTATTAATACTAAATCTAAGTCTAGGCTTGACAGCCGCTGACACCCGGTCTGTCTCTATTCTAAAATCAAAGTCATATTTGTATCATTTTAAATAGTTTGTATATGGCTCAACCAGCCAGGGTCTCTACAGTACATATCAGACGGAAGATGCACTGCGCGTCGTCGGTCACGTAACGCCAGAACAATCAAATAGCTAATAAAACATCAACCTTACACACAAAACCGATGATGCGTTAGTGCGCCGACCGGACTTAAGGCAATAGATACGTCTGACGCATCTGCCGTCAGATATGCGTCCACCCTAATAGAACCGTAGTCAGCAGTTTAATTTATTTTTCTGCTCACAGCATCATGGGTTCTATAAGCGAGAATTTATTATAGCTGTTTCTTATTATTTTAACAAGGTAATGGTGCCGATTCCCTTGTTCACAAACTAGGCTAAATTTAGAGAATTGACATCTCTTGCTAACATACAGCGGAAGGAAAGGACAGTGACATTCCGTGACATTAAAGAACTAAGTTAGCGATGTCAAATTAGTTTTGCCTTGAACTTCTCCGTATTTTTAATGCATACGTTTTAAGATGTCAACTATAAATTGTATGGATGTGTCAGATTGACTAAATTTGACAGCTTTTATTTACATTAGTCTCTTTCTTGTTTTATTGGACATAAAAAGATGGAAATAGTCTAATTTAGTTTGGTTTGTGACCAAGAGAATCGGCACCATTACCTTTTTCTAGCAATAGCTGAGGTTACGTCCATAATATTTTTGCTCATTCACACCAACCCGGAAGTTAATAAATCAATTTTAAAATCCTCCCAAAATATCTGCTCAAATATTTTCGTTTCAACAATTTGCATAAAATTCAATTAATATACAAAATTGTGTGTAACCTAATTCTCTACTGTACCCACATATTTAAATGTGAACAAATTAATTTTGACACCATTCGGCGTTCAAAGGGTTTCGGTTCATCGCGATACCCCTTCACAGTTAACTGTATCCGGACATGTGTCACTAGTGATGCGACTCGAATAAAAATAAAAACATAGTCGATTTATTCGAGTGAGACTTGTGAGAGCGTGCGTACTAGGGTTGCCGGAGCATCATATAAAAATATATGGAAAAACCTCAATAATTTCAAAATGTTCCTTTTATTCTTAAATCAGCCTACAAATTTCTTTCGTAGAGATGCACAGGAAGGCGCCCGGCAATTTTAATAGTAAGGAGGTATTATTTGTTCTTTACGAAGCTTTTTGCAGGAAGTTCTAGTATTTTCACTATGACTTTTCTGTTAGGTCTTTGGTTACCGCTCCCGTAGGCCGCGGATGCGGTCGATTCATAGTAAAGGCCATATATTATTACGTTATATTCGTAATATTATATGGTCTAGACTACAAATCGACCGAATGATTCTGGCTATCATATCCAAAAATGGTTTTTATAATCCGACTTTCAGTTCCAGAGATTAGCTCATTTAAACAAACAAACAAGCACTAAATCTCTTCAGCTTTATTATATTAGTATCGATTGACTATATTCCTTAGAAATTCTGAGAGTAAAAGTCCGGCTAGCTCTTCAGATATAAAGCAGGCAGCTTAGCCCATCAAGCTGATTTATTACTTACAATAACAATAATGCGTTTAGCTAATTCTTCGGTTCATTAATTCCTAATGTGTTACTTATTGAACTAACATTTTCGCGTAGATGTTACATTTCTAGGTATATTTGATTCGAGATTGACTAGGGAATCATTAATTTTTAATTTAGTTACAATCAAAACTACGGTTGAATATGTAACTATAAAGAAATGATATTCGTAAAAGATAGTTAATAAAGCTGAAATTTACATTCTTTTCTTATCCCTTTTTTTCCGGACCTTATCCTCTGGTTACGAGATATAAAAAAAATTCAGAGTCAATTATTTCCTCTTTTATAAAACCAAGTTTTAAATGTTCAACTCAATTTTAAATACACACACCCTTCTACTGCTGCGTAATTTAGCGTGCGGTTCATTGCGCATTACAATAAAAAGCGACTTTTCACTCCAAAAATAAAAGAAGTTTCCCAGCAATATATTTTGCTCGAAGTTCTTTAATGGACAGTATGCATTGTTTATTTTATTGTTTTTAGGAAAACTTACAGCTAATACATTCGAGTAAGATGTAATAAGCAGGCAAAAGCCAATTACGATATGATAATTAAAATATGTGATGTGTTTCTACACCCGGTATCTATTATTCGATTTATACCAACCGACGATACAAAACAAATCAATCGAATACACGCGAAAATAACATCCCTACCCGGGATTCTAATAAGGTATATTTGACACGCCATCACTGGGGAAATCCACGAACCGCGATACATATTAATTTCGTTACATCTGTCGTGGGATCCTCGCTGATTAGTATTCACAGATTATGTTATACAGATGATGATTCCCGGCTGTTAGATCGAGAGGCTGAACGACGTAACTTCGTTTCAATGATTGTGTGGTGTGAATAACTTGAGTGAATTCATTGAACGGCGTCGATACGGACTCGGTTTTGAATTTGTATTGATTGGTAAAGGGCACAAGTATACGTGAATTTAAAATCACACTTACGTTTTTATACAAGGTAACTATACTAGTGATTCTCAACACGAATCACATGCATAAACTCACGCCTTTTTCCCATGGGGATACAGAAACCACAGAACGCCACCTGCTACGATCCTTACATACTCCTTTCGCCTCATCTACGTTCATAAATCTAGTCATACAAGCACGCCGGTTACGAGTACTGCGCACCTGACCATTCTGAAGAACCTTACCAATAAGGTCAGTGTAGTGTCTTCCTAAGTTGACCCCTCCCTGCGTTTCCACTCACCTCTGCCATATACGAATCAATAATAAAATATCTTTTGAGTGTTGTTGAATTTCACTTTGAAAGAGATGTATTCTGAAATATTGTCAAACATAAATAAACAAATGATTATTAATAATGATAATAAAAATCCTTCTGAAATTTGACGAAGTTGCAAAAATGCACCTTTCATAAGTTAAAAATTTAACGTTTACGTTAACGTTTCCATCAGGTTTTTAATGAGATTAATGTCGCATTGCCAACCACGAGTTAATAATATTAATGAGTTTGGCAAGTGCAGCCGTAATCACACCTCAATTAACGAGTTTCCTCTTGGAAAGAAATCCGCCAGCCAAGTTATGATTTTAACGAACAATACTGCAAAAAAGCGAAATTTATTAAACGTAAGACATTAAATTTTTGTGTGGTGTCAGCATTAGCATACATAACTCGTTTTACATGTCAGGGCTGTTTTATCGCAGTTTTTTTATTAAGCGCCCATGTTGTAGAAAAAAACAAAATTTACTTTTTTTTTCTTATCACATCAAACCAATAATTCTTTAGAAATTACGTGAACTTTCTTAGGGACATTAAATGTATTAAAATTGCATTTGAGATATCTCGCAAAATTAAATGCTATGCTTTGTTAGATAAACTTGCGAACATAAATCTTTGAAACGTTTGAAAGTAAAACGGGAACCTTTTTTGAATAAATATTTTAGCTTTTACGAAAAGAAAATTAGTTGGAAATGAGGTTGAAAGGAAACTAAAAAAAAGCCAAAGTGACATTTCTCGAGTTTGAAAACGTTCGCATTCTAATGTCAGTTTCAACCTGTAAAAAATACCTCAAAATCACCTTACTATAGATTTTTTACTAGTTTTTGACATCGGTGGTCGCTGAGATGACATTACAATTATATAATATTATGACCGTTTTTAATTACAGGAATTGACAAAGATTACCAAGTGGTAAAAAGGTTTCCGAGTACAGACTAAAGTGAAATATTAAATTGACTGTTATTAAATGAATAAGTAGACCCCTTAATTTTTGCTATAATATATTTTATATAACATCATAATAATAATTAAACAAACTACAAAACTTTTAACTAATAATAAACTATTTATAAAAGAAAAAATACCGCACACTGCATCAAAAATCGCTGTCCGCATCGTTGTCAATGAGACAAGAATTCGACCTTTGTCTCAGGCTGCCAGCATTGCCACTTTTTATGGCAATGCTGTACGCGGTCCTGTCTGTATAGAACTCTTGACTCAAATACTATATCGGTACACTGAAAAGACAAAGATATTGCTGTTAATTTTTCGGGTCAAGGTTGTAACTTTTTATTAAAGTAACAGAAACTTTAGTAAAAAGTTACAATTATTTTTTCTCAAAACGCTAGTTGGCCTATAATTGGCGTCTGTAACTGCGAGGCTAATTATGAGTTATATTTAAGATCGAATGTTCAGTTCTTGGCAAACGTTAATAAATAAATACAAATAAAATGTACCTACTATCATTGTACCAAAACATACTCTAATCATTAATTCTGCACTCTAGTATTCCTAGATCGAAACAGTTTTGATAGATTAATACAAAACATCACAAGCACGAAATGCAACAAAAAATTCAGACAATTTTTAACAAAAATAAAGCTAAATGCGTAAGAAAACCGGACCTATTGTGATTATTTAAAACGTTTGTAAAACGGCCTTCTGTGTACATTAGAGGGCCCGTATAACACTCGTTATCAGGCCCGTTTTTATCTGGAAACATTATTGTCCGGAAGATTTAGGTGTTTCGTCCCTTTGTGAGGAGGCCGAAGTGATAGGAGGACGAGGAACGGTTGAATGGACATTGCAGCAGAGAAAAAGCTGTCTGCCCCATGTAACCCGACGACGAGGGATTACTACTTGAAATGGGGATTATTAATCTACATTATGATTGACTGATTTGAATTATATCTTTGTTTATTAGATCATAATATTCTGTTCTATTTTATATCTAAGTAAAAGTTAGCTTATCAGCCGTGGTCATTATCTGTTAAACTTTTTTTGTTATAGAATTTATTTATTTATTTATTTATTTGACTGCCTCGTTGGTCTAGTGGTCGCAAGCGCGACTGCTGTGCATGAGGTCTTGGGTTCGATTCCCAGGTCGGGCAAAGTGTTATTGGGTTTTTCCATTTCCAGGAATTTCTCAGTAGCAGCCTCGGAGTCTGGATTTGTGCCCGGTTGATGGCAATAGGCTCGCCCCCTATTACATGGGACTAAAAACATAACTGGCGAAATGTGGGTGTACTAATGGGTACACCTCTGCCTAACCCTTCGGGGATTACAGGCGTGATGTTATGATGTTATGTAATTTATTTATTTAGTCTCTGCTAACATTACATAATAAGTATTTCAATTTCTGGTTTCGTTATAACACAGTCGCCAATAACAGTCTAACCAGCATGTTTGAGAGTTTTTATCTATCTCATAGGCATAGAGTATTTAAATGAGGTTGTATCTGACCCAACCAGTCAGAGCCTCTATAGTACTTAACAATGAACTCTTACGTGTATAACTTGGACCCCACACTTCCTGAAGCGTCCTGTAAAGATAAATAATGTGTTTGATTTACAACTGCGGCATCGCAACACAGATGACGCTGTTTTCTTGCCAAATTGATATCAAATATGCTCCCATACATGGAAACAATGCATCACATAGAAAAATATATGAAACAGCGAAGTATTTCGTTGTTTATTCTTGCAAGTTGTCTGGTCTCTAGGGCAATGGAGAAATATTGAGTTGGTAAACCGTATCAGACGTTTGTACGCAAGTTTGAAAAATTGTGGAATACTAATGGAATTTGTGTGAAGACTTAGGAAGTATTGACTATTAATACATGTTACTTCTTTCTACTATTATAAATACGGAAGTTTAGATGGATGGATGTTGTTTAATCACGCCAGAACGTCAGAACGGATCTGGATGAAATTTTGCACAAAGATAGATTATAGTATGAAATAGCACATAGGCCCTGATATTATATCAACTTTGACGTAAACGAAGTCACGGGCAGAAGCTTGTACTCAATAATGTATAGAAATTGTGACCAATATAATCGACGTCGATTGCCCAGTCACATCGGCTCGGATTAACCCTTTATTAACCGCTACTTAGCAAACCACGGCGCCACCACAACGAGACCACACTTCGACAGCTAAACGGGCTCCTGACTTTAATGTAGTGTGAGGTACCTCGAAATATAGGTGGGTAGGTGTTTCTGAGTTCGGACGGTAACGGTACTTACTAATAGGCCGTAGATTATTCAAATTTAATCAGTTTCTCATACATAGCTTTTTAGTTGTTACAATCCTAGAATATTAGAGTATACAGTTTTGATACATCGATTTAATGTTTTGTATAAAATGTTCCTCAGGATAAAAGTCGTCATATATTAATTAAAGCTAAAATATGTTCAATATTTATAGACTTAATAAATAAGATAACTTATAACAAAAAATAATTATAAGAAACAGAAATAAACATCAAAAAACCTCACCGCATTTCCTTCAACTGAAAACTGTGTGTATTTAGTTTAGTTAAGATGACCTTAAATTAGCTTTTATAATTTTTGTTGCAATTTTGTTTACTTTTTTTTATAATAGCCAAGTTTTGTACAGGAATCATCTTGGCCTGAAGTGACACTCTGTGACACCATAATAGGTCTGTCTATGTAATGTATAGTCTGTATCCGGTTTTGTATTCTTTAAATAAATAAACATTTTCAGTTTTTTTCCTTAATTCGAAACCAAAAACAAATAATTCCACAGCTCCGTTCAAAAACTTTGGTCTTTATCTAGCTAAACAATAGAAAATCGCCAGACAGAAAAATGGCTAACAGAACTATTGATCCACCAATTACAACAGCCGGTTCACCAAACAATTGAAGTCTGCCAGATACATTCGTCTTTCCTCCCTGAGGAGTATCTAGGCCGATCCGAGGGCCAACGCATAAATCTTGGTGGCCCTCCCAACCACTAAGGGAACTTGCACGTTGATATTTTTGACAGTCTCCCTGATAAATGACGGTCGGGAGATTCCAGTTTTATCATAATTTTATTTTTTTTCTATTATTTCTGCTGAAGTAACAGGTTGCACGAACTGATTGGGATTATTGATTGTAGGTTGTCTGTATTGTTATAAAATTGCGACTTTGGAGTTAGCATAGGTAACGGTTTCCTTTTTAAACATCCGAAACATGTCTGCGGTTTAACCTTGCAAATATATTTATGGTGTCATTGAACCTATTTTAATATTCTTGATTAAAAAACAAACCCTTTTGTGCTAAAAGCAAAATACGGGGATAAATAACCAACAAAGCCCCATTGTGTACGTGAACAAAAAACGAAATACCTACCTACTGCACAGATTCGAATTTTTGTGTTAGGTAATCAAATAACCTCCTGATTTTTTCATGTCGATAAAAGTATCTATTTATCAAAAAAAAAACAAAAAATGGCGTCTGCAGAACAAAGCTTCACGCATTTTATTTGACAGAAAAATTATTTAACCCTCATAAGGCTATACAAATTCTAGTCGGCTTTTTGTAACCGAGGGTCGAATCGACCGGAGGTCATTGAAGCGACAAATCCGCGTAGCTTAAGCAAGTTAAATCGTCTATGCCAATTCAATTCACACGAAATAATGGCGCCTCATTGTTAACCCTTCGAGTCGGCGACCTTTCACCGGGGACAATTTGTACCCCATCGATTGAGAGTGCGTCGATTTATTTTAATGGAGAGTGAAGTGTAAAAACATTTTATTGCTACTTTGTAGCACTAGTAGGAAATTAAATAACGTCGTCGTGAGTGCAAGGGGTCAAAGTGTATTTGAGCAGTCGTAAATAAAATGTACGTACCGTTTTCTACTTTGCTTTATTGCTTTCAGTAACTTTAGGGTGTTCTGTACACCTTTACGTTATATATAGGTCTTGTCGGCATTGCTTTACGAAGTAAAGTATACAGTAAAACGGGGTGAATAGAGAGGCAGGGGTGAATCGAGACGGAACTTTAAAAAGGATTTTAAAGTCAAACTAATAAAGTTGGTCGCCAACAATGAGACTAATTTGTAAATTATAATTCAGAAAAAAAAGGAGAGTCTTTTTTGCCAACAAACTATATTATTTTAACATTAAAATCTCTTTTAAAGTTTCGTTTCGATTCACCCCTGCCTTTCTATACACCCCGTTTTACGGTAGCAAAATACTTTTTTAAAAGACTGCAAAGGTCTACACATAGTTCTAAAAAGTTAATTGAAAACATTAAAAAAAAATGTGTTACTGATTAATTTGACCGAATTTAAGCTTTTTTAAAAACAGAGATTTCCAATTTTAACTTACTTTCTATGTATCCTGCTTATGTGTCGGAAGTTTCATAAAAATCGGTTCATTCATTTCCAAAACTTTGGACTTGCGGCATTTCATGAAGACTCATGAAATGCCGCAAGGCGTAAACGCTCTAAAAACTGAATAACCTACACCCAAATAATTATAAAACGCATTAAACGTAATTACACTACAACATTAAAATATTCAAAGGATCAAGCCAGCATGACCACATAATTTTCCCTTCATTCCTGATATTATTCACTGCCTGGCTGCAACATGTCACAGCGATCGGGTAACAGGAAATTAATGTTGCCAGGTACTCTACACAGTGACGTCATGTGACATAACATTGTTTATGAAACTGAGCGTAATGAAGCTAGAAAACTGAATTAGTTTACCAAGAGACTGGTAGAATAAGTATGTTCTTAGTAAGGAAAACTTGAGACTTTGTAAATTCCGTTGTTTATTGTAAATGTAAATAAGAAAAATAATGTATATCTTAGGTAGGTACTGTTATATCGGGATCATCTTTCTACTTTGTTAAAATACTTTTTATATATTATTACTTCGTATTTTTTTTTTTTATTCTTTATTTTTTGGACTTTTATACTTCATGTATATGTCAGTCCGATTTATCTAATTATAAACATCACATCAATCACTAATTAATTTAAAGTAAGTAAAGCCTGAACAAAAGACAAACAAGCAAGCTCCTTCACTATTAGGGTTTGAGAGTATGTTATTAATAATACCAACCTGTAATTTGTCCAGACAAATAATGTAATTAATTAAATTAAATAATTAATTAATTTTATTAATTTTAATTTTTATTGTAATTTGTCTTCGTATGTTGTATGAATTAACTTTTTTAGATATAAAATACCTCGTATCACGGTGTTTGTGTTTGCAGTCCTCCTGAACGGCTCGACCGATTTTTGCGAAACTTTTTACGTATATTTTATAGATACGAGAATAGGTAGTAATAGTAGTATTTCATACCGCTAGGTGATAGGGTTCAACTTTGATGCTGAGGAAGTCGTGGGAAGAAGCAAGTAGGTATTATATTATATTTAAATATTTTTTTCTTTTAACGTGGTACTTATACCAAAAAACCTTTTTTTGATATTTTTGCCGTCTTTTTGGAAACAACTAGACCAATTTTGCCAGTACTTTCACTGACAGATAGCTGATGTTATAAGGAGTAATTTTTATTTTAGAAAAAGAATTAGGAGACCGCGTAAAAAAATTAAACTCCTTTATAACCGATATTCACGCCAACGAAGTCATGGACATACTAATTTGTTTCATAATATTCATCCTGTGATCCCATACCAGTCGTAGCTGCATTAGTTGAGTAATTATCTGTCCAACTTAGACAAAAACAAAACAAGCTCATTTCCCAGAACTCAAAATCCTTGCTTATCAACCATTCCCATTTAGCGAGGGAACAGAACCTGTCCGAGGTACCATAACTAATTAAATGCCACCGTGTGCGAGCGAAAAGTGGACAAACATCTTATTTGCATGCAAATGTTAGACACGCGTTAGAATTACATGCATTACGCCTGCTCCGACTACACTAGTGCATATATGAACGTGACAACGACCTAGAGAGATGGAAATGGCATTGGTTCAAAAACCGGCCATGTGCAATGTCCGTACCACCGTACAATATTAAAAGAATATTGTAGCCAGGATTTTGTAAAAACCTAATTTAAAAAGACTGCCGTGGAGTTTCTTGCTCGTTCTTCTCCATAGAGGCCTACCTCCGTTTTGGAACGAGCAACTAGCTTCATTTTTCGGACTAACTGACCGACTCCTTGATATTTCAAAAGTGCCTGTAAATGGTCTAATTGAAATAAATGTTTTGACTTTGACTTTGACTTTGAAAAGATCGAGCAAAAGACGCAAACTCGGGAGACCCTCTTTCATTGTTTCAACTTTACTTTGTTTATTTATTTATTTACTGTAACATATAACGGCCATTGGCCAACTACACATTATTAAAGAAATTCATTCGCTCATCTCACAATACTCCAAACATACTGACAAGATCGTCTTTCGTTCGTCAGCAAACACCACATCACATTTATTTTTATTAGTGATGTTATCTCTGAAAAAAATCTAGTGTCTACCTATTACGATTCAAAGAGATACAGCCTGCTGACAGAAATACAGACAGACGGACGTACAGATAAGCGGGAGCAAATAGGGCTTAAAAATGAGATTTTCTTCCAAATAGCAAAAGCAAACGGTCAAATCAATATAGAGGTCCCTGCTTTTTTGGATCATCAAAACCATTTTTTGTTAACTGTACAATTTAGAGGACCAACTTGTCACATATGATATCATTTGTCTTCAACTAACAGTTATTGAAAAAATGCATAAAAATAAATGTAATTGTAAGGAATATTGGTCTTCGGGGAGGTTTTTAGGCAATACTCTTTATAAGATTCGTAGCACGATTATAATTGAAAACATATAATCTCTCTAACATGCAAATATGATAAACTAAACATAAAATTCATACGAGGTAAAATTTGAGTGCGAGCCGGCGTGCGGTCTGACGTCCACTGTCACTGGCGGGAGGAGGGGAAAGGTTCTCAAACGTCCCTTAAAGGACGTTCGCACAACGGTTGTATTAAAGCCGTGTTACATAATTTTTTTTCGGCTGAAGAGCATACTAACTTTGATAAGTGAAGTCTCTTTAAAATTAAACCTTATCCAGTAAACTTGAATTCTTCGTTCACTCGCAGTGCAGAGAAATAATTATTATTTCATGTGCCGACTCGAGGGGACATTGTCAACAGAATGGACTGCGCGCTAACTCGCAATGTAAGCCAACGCTAGGCTTAGATAAAGCGCACATTGCCTGCTTAGCACCTGTTAGTTAATTTGCAAATTAGCTGCCATGCAGGATTACCTACTTGTTCGTGTTTTGCATTCTTTGTGATGAAAGTTCGTAATTTCAGCAGTATATGGTCATGTATGTATGTTTATTTATGTGCGCATATCTCCTATACTTTTCAATGTATATTAACGAATGATTCATGGTATCGTTACAAGCGTAATGATATTCCGCTGGCTATATGACGTTTTTTGTAGCTTGTAGTGAAACACACGTTTAGAATTGGTAATACGCTTTAATCGGGATAGACGTTACACTAAAACTATGTAGTTACACAATTAACTTAACTAACAATCCCCAGCGTTCAAGGGCGTGAGAACATAACGACAAAAAAACGTGACAGTGTTCGACAGCGGTGCGAGCCGGACTGAGGCGCGCGGTGTGTGGAGGCGGAGCGCGGGACGCTGTCCGCGCGCTCCACACAAGGAAGGCGCGAGTAGCTACGCGTGCCTATGCGTCGCTCTACGAATGGCGCGAAATTCTTAATACAAGCTACAATTTTAGCAATCCATGTTTCTTTATTGACCTGACATTTGTCCGCGACATCGGCCGCGTTAAATTTTCTTACAGAACCCTAATTCTTTTTTAAATAAAATATACCTTATAAAATATAGCATTTATGTTCCCTTTAATAATGTAGCTTTCCAAAGGTAAAATATTTTTTTAAAATCGATTATCTATTTTTTGAGTTTATCCATTACAAACAAAATACAAATCTTTTCGCTTTTAAATATTAGTTTAGACATTGAATGTGAATCGGCTTTTCTTTTATTTGTATTTAAAAGTTACTTTAAGGTGCTCGTTAATAGTCTTAAGTGCAATAAATATCTCGTCTTTGCCTTTATACACCTACCTATCTTGTAAATAATAAATTCGCGTAAAGGTTGATACAAGCGCTCTACAAAGTATTGTTGCGCAAGTAGTGTGGGGATCGCACTTATCGCCGTGGTTACTTTTTATTACCACACGACCGTCCGGACGATAGCTTCAATGATACACGAATGCATATTATGGACAGACAAGCAGAAAAAAAAATAGTCAAAGCTTAGGATCCTAACTGGAGAGAATGATTATCAGGTAATGTATTTCTCATTGACTACTACACTACTAAAAAGGAATCATCGTACCTGGGCCTATAACCTGGTGATTCTAGAGTAGACCGTTCGCAGTGATGTCTTGATTTATTTCTTCTAAAAATGTATCCCTCAATTGTAAATTACCGTTTTCGTCATTATACATTTTCTTGAGTTCATCTAACATTGAGTTTGAACTGTTCCCTATGTGATAAAAGGAAGGTTTTCAATGGCGTAATTTATTACTTTCTTTAATATAAAAGGATATTTTGCTAAGCATTACAAAAAAAAAATGTGATACCATAAACGTGGTTTTGTAAAGAGTAGCTGTGTGAAGTTGTTGCGACGGTGCTGCCACCCACACGAGGAAACTGCACGATGTTCATGCCGTTGAATAGTTGTGCTATTTGCCGCTTGATGGCGTTGTATGTGTTTTGAACACATTGTAATTTATACTCTTACCTGGTACCGTTTTGATTAACTATTTTTCACTTTATGATATGTAGGTGTTTTGATTAATTCATTATGATGCTAACTGTAGCTCGTCTGGTATAATATAACCGGTTATCATTTGCAGACAAACACCTCCCTTCGTGTTTAATATTATGGCACTCGTGGGTTGCAGCTGAAAATCAGCGCCAGGTGTTACACCTATTGGCATTATAATTATTATTTTATGTTTTTTATAGATTTAAGATTTATTATTTTTACTGTAATGCCAATAAACACATTATTTTTCCTTGTTTCCTACTTTCCGTACGAAACGCGACATCTCGACATATTCGTACGTATGTTTTCTAGGCGACGGTCGCGCGTTATCACAATATTTAGCAGTAACAGCCCATAACACAAGTACTTGGCGATTTGAATTTAAATAGATACACTTTGTAGCTTGTCTAGACTTTTTATGAGTACATAGGTGGGCTTTAAAAGTTGAATACGGTTTCTTGAATAAAACAATTTTGTACCTATACTGATTAAGGATTACTACCTCAGGCGTAGAAGATGTTTGGAAACATTCATTCATTCATTATTTTCATCAAAAGTACATATAAGTATATAGGGCTTTAAGTTTGTTTGTTTTTTGTTTATATTCACTTTTGTCTGGAACTACTGGCCCGATTTTGAAAATTAATTCGCTAATAGGGAGCTACATTTATACCTTAGTACCATAAGTTTAGTAGTTTTATCAAACACGCAGATGAAATCTCGGGCAAAATCTAGTTAGGATTTACATATTCGTAACGTAAATAGCTGGCGGTAATCAATATTGGTGCGGAGATTCCGTCGAAAGTATATTAGAATTTATTCATTAAATTTATTTCCACTCTCAAATACATATATATGAGAGTGAGCATGCTTACTGGCCAACATTAAGAAGAAATATTTAACACACTTATGGGACACTTGATTGATCAAGATCAAGAAAATGCAATTTTTTTCCCTAAATTCCCTCATCATGTAACCACTTGATAGACTTCCAAAAACTTTTCTGTCTTCTATAGATAGTTCAACTTTGTTAACAATACCCAGACCTATCCAATAGTAGAGAAGGCCAAGTATTCCGAGTCCTTCATGAATCCAATTTGATCCAAATATCGCAAGTGCAATGTGACGTACCTACTTAGGTACCTTTCTAAGCGATTGCACATGGTCGCCAGGTGACTTCTCTCGTTTTCTAGGTTAGTACTACTGATGTACTTATTTTAAAGCCATTTACAACAAAGTGATGTACTTAGTTTAAAAGAAACGGGATGAAATTGAATAAAGTAATAAAACTAGCTTACTATTATTATTACTTATCTCATACAAAGAAGGCATAGATCACCACGCCTGCTCACGGCGGATTGGCGATTTCAGACATACGAGTATATTTAATATAAGTCCAAGTTTTGTCACGCTGTTGTTCTTAACTGATGTCAGTGCTTAAATCAAAATTAACACTGCGTTTTATATAGAATTTCCTTTCATTTTTTTTTCTTTTGGATTATTTTTAGTTTTAAGAATGCAATATGCAGCAGTTGCCGTTCTGTATCAAACCAAAACAATATCACTATAAACGAAATACACTATTATATTCCAATGAATATTGTAATGGGAAGCCCTAATTTACACTACAATTGCGTAATCCAAACATCTCAATAACAAGTTTGTTTATCACAATAGTGCGGCCATTTTGCCGGAAGTGCGGCTAGGACCGGACCACATCCGTTCCGCTTTTGTCTCGGTTAAGGCTGGGCTTAAGATTGGCTTACGTAAGAGCTAACTCCGTCTTGGAGCAAACATTGTTAGACGCCTCTGTTCTTAACGCTGTTATGCATGAGAGGACAATTTTGCCTTCAAGAAATCACGATGCGGTAATATTTTGGACTATTTTTATCTTACATTCCTATTACTATGGTAATATGGCCATGAATAGCGGAGGGGACGGCTCATTGAGATGGAAGGATAATAATGATCTATTTAAATAAGGCAGCTAGTATTAACCATATGAAATGTCTTTATTTACATAACATAACATCACGCCCGTAATCCCCGAAGGGTTAGGCAGAGGTGTACCCATTAGTAGTTACACCCACATTTCGCCAGTTATGTTTTTAGACCCATGTAATAGGGGGCGAGCCTATTGCCATCAACCGGGCACAAATCCACACTCCGAGGCTGCTACTGAGAAATTTCTGATGGTAAAACCCAATAACTCTTTGCCCGACCTGGGAATCGAACCCAAGACCTCATGCACAGCAGTCGCGCTTGCGACCACTAGACCAACGAGGCAGTCCACGGGTCCACGGATTTATAATTAACTAAAACACAAATTCAAAAAATCATTTACAATGAATAAGAGAGAAAGAGGAAGCGCAAAAGGCATCAACAATTTTGTCATAATTTCATAATTATCACAATCAATTTGGTTTTGTACACTAAATAATATTATGTGCGTTACTCATGTTGTCAAGCAAACGATTTCTCTTTTGGTAAATAAATCAATGGATGTCTTTGTATCTTCAAAGTGAAGAGTGTCATAATAAATAGGGTGCAGATTCCTAATGACTATGTCAATATTTAAAGATACACTTAATTGGCATTTCAAATGTCAATGGATGATTTCAAACGTTTAGAATTGGATTGGATGAAAAGCAAAATAATCCGTTTTCGAGCATTGCAAACCGGACTAAATTAAATTGTAGCTAAAGGTAAATCGTTCAATCTCGCCAATACCCTTTATTACTACGTCTTTCAAGCCAAGCGAACCGATTTGGTTGAATCGTGTACCTACCTACCTAATTTTGTCGCTATAGACCGACTGATCGTGGCAATATCGAAAACATGGCCTAATTTATGATCAAGACACTATCAATAAGGAATAGAGTAGATCGTTGCGAAACGTAGATGGTTATTGAAACGATCTAACGGCACAATAGGTTATCTTGGGTTATTGCAGTACCTTGAAACTATCACCCTCAATCACGACTTTACATCATAGTGTTTAACCAACTGTTCTCCGGTTATAAAAGCATTAGACAAAAAGCGGATAGCTATTTCTATATCATATATAGTATAAATAATAAAGCTGAAGAAAAATTTTATTTTTTTGTTTGTGTGTTTAAACGCGTCTAATCTCTGAAACTCCCAGTCAGATTGAAATTTCATTTTGTATATAGTAAATAGATTCATGAAGAATACTATAAACTATATAACACCACGCTATGACCTACGGGAAACGAGCGATAATCAAATGCGTAAAAAATACTTAATACGTTAACGTTTTTAATTACTGCTAGTAGTCGCTACTGAAATAACGCGTTTTAAAAACTGTAAATGATATTAGATAGCGTTCGTTAGCTAAGAAAGCCGCTACAGCCCACCACTAATAAGAGCCGCGTAACTGCTATTGTTAACAAATGAGATAGATGTCTTAGGCCAAGTCTGGTGCCCTAGTTTTACACAGCACGAACTTTAGGGCTCAGACCATTAATATTACTGTGATCGATAATCTCTAACCTTGAGTGGTATAAAGTTTTGAACAGCTGGTTACACTGGAGATGGTAAAAAAAAATCTTTCCAGTCCATATTTCGTTTTGGTGCTTCTGTCCTTTGAGAGGAGTGTACTTCATCAGGAACCAGAGACAGCACAGAATGTCCGTTTTCTTCAAAACAAAAACAAAGAAACAATGGACGAACAGCCACACAGGTCTGTGTGGCTGTTCGTCCATTGTTTCTGTCGACAGGGTAGTATTGTTATAGGCTTCTGTTGACAAAATTTGGATTGAAAGCCTAAAAAGAAAAAAAATGTGTATCGTCATCTAGAGCTTCAATTTATAATCCGGGTTCCGTGGAATCTACAACTTCCGTGGAAAAGTTATCAAGGTTCCGCGAAATTATATTTATAACTAGGTGACCCGACCGACTTTGTCCTGTCCAAATTCTTCAGGTAATACAAAAATCCCATAAAAACGAAACTCACATTTTCCTCATTTTGCTAAGAAACTTTTTCAATTGTTCTCTTCATAAGAGGGTACTACAACTTATATTTAAAAAAAAATTACTGAATTGGACCAGCCGTTCTCGACATTTGTACTTAGCAATAGATTTAGACATTCATCTTTATTTATTTGATTCTTAAATTATTACACACGGTTACTTTTAGGTCGTCCTGGAACCGAAAGCCATAAACTCGATCAACAAACTCGAAACGATTGGGACCATTTTTTTCAAAAAGTGACCATAAAAAAACTGCTGTTCAGTACATTTATGTTCGTCTAACTCGTCAAAGTGTACTGAACAGCTGTTAATAAAAATAATAATATTAAAAATTATAAAATATATAAAAATTTAAAAAAATAATAAAACAGCTCCAAAGTTTTTATTCTAATAAAATTGTAGCATTTTTCATTAATAAACATTTGAGGTTTCTTAAAAAAAGCTTTGTTCTTCCGAAACCTAGAAACCGCTGATCTATGATTATGCTAATATGTTTAATTCATCCCCCAAGTTATGCCAGTACACACATTCCGGAATCATGTCACCACGTCTACACAACCCCCTAGGACCGTGTCCAACACAACGGGTATTGACATACGTAAATCAAATCTATTCCGTCTATTGAAACGAGGTCCATTGACGGTCGGGTAGGGAACACAAAGCAGCGCCCACTGGACAACCATCCATGAATATTGTACATATTTGTATGACATGATTGTTTGAATTTAATTTCATATATTGTTTTAGTGTAGCCAAAAAAATGTTTGGTTAAACGAATTAAGCACAGTTTTTATTGGTGGTAACTTACTTAGCGATTCCAAAAAATGTTTGAAATAAAAACAAAACCGTTGTGTTGTAAACTATAAATACGTTGCTATTATGGCACGTTTGTTGCTTGTATGAATATTTTGTTACGTAACAAATGTTTTTATTTATTTTTGACAAACGTTTGTATTTTTTTTCTACAAACAAGTTTTCATGCTATTACATATATGTTTTATTGAATGGTTGTAATGTAATCCTAGAAGTTGTTGCATTCTGTTATTTTTTCAACAAATCTGTCTTTTTCCAATCAGCTCATTGTTCCCAATTGTCATTTTACGCTTCCTTTTTCGTAAAAACCAAGGGCATTTATGTATGAACCCTGGGCCCACTTTTTTACATTCTCCATCAGTGATAAGCCCAAGTCATATTAAAGCTCATAAGGTGTAGGCAGCTAAGTTCAAATCTGGCGAAAATGATGATATAAGTTAAAAAAATGAAAATGTATCGTCATGATTGTGTTATGTACTTTTATTCATTTAGTCAAAACTAATAGTATGTAAAGTAGTCTTTGCTTACTTGATTACGATCAATTAGGACGTAGGTATAATACGTTCTTGATCCAACGTGTGAACACGACTTCTAAGCAGCTAAACGTTATTTTGCAATATTGCATTATTTATTTTATGTTTGGCCTGTTTAATTGCAGGGCAAAGGTCTCTTTCTCCTTTCCTATCCATTATATCCTGAGCTAGTGTGGACCAATATTGCATTGCTCCAACTCATTTAAATTGTTTTTCCGATATACTTCTACAGTATACACACCAGCAACCCGTAAATGTTCTCACTAGCGTATGACTTGGCAAGAGCCAGGGAAATCATGAGTATATCATATTCGCTTAGTTGGGGAAAATCTTTAAAAGACGCTGATTAAGTTCTACCTTTATGAACCACCCTTTGTTTGTACAGGTTTTTAATAGTTTCATAATGAAATATAAGATTCGGAGAGCTGGTTTTCTCATTTATAATATTCCAAATATTATGACTAAGCTTGTGGTCAGTGCTTATTCTATAAAAAGAAATTATAAGAGAAGCAGCAAATTTAAAATCAACGAGCATGGTAGTGTTCTATTAAATTAATCTTGCCGTAATAGTTTAAACCTACTTTTAAACTTTTGCATTCACTACTTCCACTACCCAACGACATATTGTTAGTAATCTTGCTTTGTTAGCTTGTTCAATCGTCAACTGACTTTCATTTCTATCCTTTGTTGGAGGAGTATGTAGTTCCTATCCTAATGTCTGTAGATCTACTTCACTGTCTCGGAAACCACTATCTAAAACGAATACTTCATTTTGTTCAAACGTACAGTCGAATTTAATTTCTTCATCAGCGTTTATGCTGGTCATAATTGTAGAATCGCTTAATGTTGCATCGTATGGATCCGGAACGTCTGTTATATAGTCATCACTACATGCTATTAAAAATGGTTTCAGTAGATTTCGAAACTTGTGATGACTATAAGTCTATAAGTCAAGAAAGTTGTACTTTTCCATTATTAACATAAGTTCCATCGCATATTGCTTTTGTGTTTTCTTCGTTACCATATATGTTTTTGTTTGTAGAAACGAGTTCCTTTCAAGCATATTTTGTCTTGATAAATTATTCATACTTAAATGAATGTTCACAAAATTGGTCACTAATTTTATTGTTCTCTAGCTCTGTGCAGGGTTTCTTTCCTAAACTTACGCCGGGGATCCTGGGAGCGGATACGCGTGTCTTAATCCCTGCCTAGTGTTGACCCGCGGGCTTTCTCAGGTAAGGGGAGGTCGAGGAGGGGTGAGTTGTTTGACTGCCCCTGCAATGATTCAAAGAAGCGCGGGCCAGGAGAGGCCATGAAATTTCTCTTTCTTTCCACATACTCTTTCAGTAAGGTGACTGTTTCGCAAAAAGAGACCAACGCTTCCCTAGTTTTTTTGGTTCTCTTCTTCTGTGGTGACCGCCTACTCATAAGACTCGCCTGTCTTAAGTTTCAACGAATAAACACCGATGAACGGTTAACCGCTTGTGTCAACGAAGAAGTTTCTTTCAAAACTGTATTAAATGGTCCGATGGTGACACAAGTCTAAAAACGCTGTCACTTATCGAATAATTCGACATCTATTCTCTGATTTTTTTTAACAAACTATTTAATTCTTCTGTATTGTGGGAACGTTCGCAAACATTTAAACTCACATACACAAACAACAACAACAACCTGTGGGCCTTACAACACCACTGCCGCAACCGCGACGTCATTATGTTGGCTTTTATCATTTATATAATAATCTCTCTAAGTCTCCCTCATAATAAATCGTGGGCCAAGGTGACGAAATAAAAGGCGACATTCATACGCTGTCGATAGGAAAAGTACCGATATTTCCACGCACTTATAGTGTGGGCCCGAATATCTGTAATCATTCACAGAAATTGGCGTCGGCGCCTTTTTCCGCCGCGACCCGCATACTTAGGGCAAAATTGGAAAATACAAAGATGTAAAACTTACTGTTGCTACATGAAAATAGCTTCTATTTTTGAATTTGCATCGATATAAGATGTGTGCTTCTTTTGCCTTTTAGGATGTGGTCGAACCCAGCCTTAAGATATCGCGGACGTATTGATAATAAAGACCCCGTCTCGCAGGAGTAGAAAGTAGTATCTATTGCAGCACTATTCAATAGTTATTACCCGTCGAGCGCTAAGTCTGCGTTTATCTATACGCTTGTGTACCTATGCTTTCTTGCTGCTGCTTGCTCAGATTTAAATGCGCCAACGACCGTGACCGCGGTCTTAACTTATCCACTCCGGTTGACCTAAAATGATTTTAAGACAATATAAAAAAAAATTACATTAGAATCGCTATCTACAGTATAAAATAATTTGTTATGTCTTAGTCGCTTCCAGGAAACCAAATCTTGGTTCCCGTCAAACTCTACGAACGAGTTGGTAAGAAGCAAAAATCTATTTATCAAAGTATCGGCCTGCATCTTCGGGCTCATTTCTCAAGCAAGATTAATTACGATACGACAAAACTGAAGGCACCATATTTATGGTTTTTCCACCCAATCTCGAGGCCGCTTTAAAAATTCTTAGGGCTTCTCGCTTCATTGGGGAATTAGGTTCTTCAGCGTGACGAGAGATACTAGTAGAAATATGGATATTGTATTTCAGATTTTGGATGATGACTTCGTTGCCTTGAAAAAACATTGATAAATTTTGAGGGTACGTAAACATACGTAATGAGGTACAACTTTTAGGTTTACCCTAAATTTTTTTTTTTTTTGTCTTTCGAGGTTTGGTTATTTAAGATCGCGTGGTTTTTGTGATAAGTTTTTAATTGTAACGTGCATCGAACTGAATTAAACACAATAAACCTATAATTTTTTTTTTCATTCTCACAATAAGAAAGACATTTCCTTAAACACCTAAAGAAATCCGCGCGTTCTTATTGGCATTAATTAAAAATAACAATCGAGGAGCAAAAGTAAATTGGATTTGGTGCCTAATGAAGAGAAACTAAACAAAGCCAAGCTGTACCTTAATCGTTTTACAGCTGGCAACACTGTGCTTTGTGTTTAAAAGGAAATTCTTCTGTGGTTTAAAACGTAAACAGTGGTGCCGATTCCCTTGTTCACAAACTAGACTAAATTTAGAGAATTGACATCTCTTACTGACATACAGCGAAAAGAAAGGTCGGTGACATTCCGTGACGTTAAAGAACTAAGTTAGAGATGTCAAATTAGTTTTGCCTTGAACTTCTCCGTATTTTTAATCCATACGTTTTAAGATGTCAACTATAACTGTATGGATATGTCAGATTGACTAAATTTGACAGCTCTTACTTACATTAGTCTCTTTCTTATTTTATTGGACAGAAAAAGATGGAAATAGTCTAATTTTAGTTTAGTTTGTGACCAAGGGAATCGGCACCACTTGACCTTTTTTAACAACAGGATTAGTTTTAGAGGTGATTGTACTAAAAGCTGTGTCGTGAACTTTTTACAATGAGATGGTTAGTGTGGATGTGCATGTGAGTGTACTAATGTGTGTACCAAGTACTAATGTGTACACCTCTGCTTAACCTTCCGGGAATAACAGGTGAGATGTTATGTGTATTATGTTATTGTTAGATGTTTATTCCGTTAATACCTATAAGTTGTGATTGGACCAATTCAATTTTAAACAATATACCTAGTTTTTATGGCAAAAGCCTGCGGCACTAAGCGCTGAGTTAATGAGGGTGTTGGGACTCCAGCATATAGGACATACTCTGATCAGGAGCTCAGAATCTTACGGGTCTACGATGCCCCATTTATCCAAATTATGTTTGCAGTGTCCTATTTGAGTGCGCAGTCTACTTACACCAAGTACTGGAATAGAATAATGAAATAGAATGATCCATTGCCTCGTTGGTCTAGTGGTCGCAAGCGCGACTGCTGTGTATGAGGTCTTGGGTTCGATTCCCAGGTCGGGCAAAGTGTTATTGGGTTTTTCCATCAGGAATTTCTCAGTAGCAGCCTCGGAGTCTGGATTTGTGCCCGGTTGATGGCAATAGGATAGCCCCCTATTACATGGGACTAAAAAAAAAAACATAACTGGCGAAATGTGGGTGTACTAATGGGTATTCCTCTGCCTAACCCTTCGGGGACTACAGGCGTGATGTTATGTTAGAATGATCCACCTTGGTGTATAGTTCTCTTTATTAAATGTTTTTTTTTTTAATCTAACAACGCAATAGTGGCACTTGTGATGACTAGAATAAATAATAGTCACGAACAACATCACATTTTACGAAATTCACCTATCGATAAACACATAAGGAAAATCATAATACTCTTCCTAAGAATACTGGCCGCGGCATTTCAACCCGTAACCCGGAATCTTTAAACAAGAAATTCCTTTCACACGGAAAAGTCTGCTATGAAATATTGAATTGAATATTTTACTGTCTGTTGCAAAAATTAAAATAACCGAATTTACGTAATACGTTCGTGTCTGTCAGTAACGAGTAATTTCCTCGGAGACTACTCCATAAGAAAAATTCAAATATGCCACAGTTGTGGGAAATAAATACAGTGGAGTCATTGTACTGGGATTAACTTGTGAATGTTATGATAAATTATATCAATAACCTATACAACGTTGTGTTACACTAGCTTCTGCTGACGACTTCGTCCTCATGGAAGTCAAGTAATAACATCATCATCATCATATCAGCCGTCAAACGTCCACTACTGAACATAGGCCGTACCTATAGATTTCAAATAGAGGACCGGTTGGAAGTCAAGTATATAAAAAAAATATATCCTATGACACTCAGAGTGTAGCTTTCTATTAAGATGAGATTTTTTTGTAATTGAAGCAGTTTTTCCAGACATTACCGCAAACAAACAAACAATTTTCCTTCTTTATAATATTAGTTTAGATTTAGATGGAAGAGTCAGGTGATATTCAAGGTTTTTGGTACGCGTAAAACGCGTCCTCTACATTCTGTACTGTATTGTATTCTGTAGGTACATACAAAATGTTTAATTAAACACTAAAATTAATTAATAGTGTTGGAGCCTTATCATATATTTATGAACTAATCCTTTCAATTACCAATGTTTTGTTCGCGTTAAAATATTCAACCTTGTAATCAGACGCGAAACGTATTAAATTTTCAGCGTTTCAGCTCGGTTTTCAAGCTGCGGGTAATAGAATGCTGTGGTGTGACGTCAGAATGCTAGTTTATTAGTACCTACTGTAGGGGTTATGAGAATGAGGTTTGCGCGGTCACTGGCCTACTCAAATCATATAGGCAATCAAATAGTTTAAATAAAATTTACACATGTTTAGAATAATTGGTAGCTGGTCGCGCACAATGCTTGCTGCTACTTAACTCCTGCCGCAACCCGCGTTAATGAACACCGTTCCAAAACTATAACTTTGTTCTAATCCTAGCGGATACTAAATACACACAATTATAATATTTATTCAAGCCTATTGGTCAAAGATCCGACAGGACCATCGTCATTTTTTCATGGCTGATTTTGAAAATAGAGGTGGTAATAATCATCAAATGACTCCTTTCGCCCTGGGTGGGGCGAAAGGGACTGTCAGACTTTTACCGACTAAAAAACCACCCTGTTCCTTCTGTTGCCCTTTACGTTCCGGGGCTACGGTATCCTGTTAATAGCATTATAGCGTCTGGCTTATGTTATGGCTCCCGGATAATGTCTGACTTATAATACATGTTTGCTTTTAACAATGTCTTATGTATTAAGTAGAAACTCAAAGTCAAAATCAAAGCATTTATACAATCAGGCCATTTACAGGCACTTTTCAATTGTTAAGGAGTCGGTCAGTTTGTCAGAAAGTTGAAGCTAGTTGCTCGTTCCAAAACGGAGTTAGGCCTCTATGGAGAAGAACGAGCAAGAACATCCACGGACACTCAGTTTATTAGTTGGATGTTTATTGAGAAATCTAGAAACTACTTCGTCGCTTTCACGACTATTCCGAAGCACTTCACACCGTTCCAAACGAACTTACTCCGTTAAAAGAGCAGCCGATACATAACTGCAGGATAAACTAGTTACCAGTAGCCGTACACCCAGAAATAGGAGTTCCCTAAAGCGAGCTTCCGTAACTTTGTTAATCAATTAACTACTAAATTTAGGGGCAGCATAATTCCGGGACGGCTATATATACGCAAATTGGGTGTATCAAGTGATAGGGGAATAGTTTTAGGATATCTGTTTGTCGTGAATATAGGATCTGTATGTTCTGTTTCAGATTGAATCTACCTTGAAGTTGTATCAAAGTTACATCATAATAAAATCAAATGCTTCTACTTTAACTGCTTTAGTTTTCATGTTCTCCATTTTATAAGTGCATTTCTCCATTTTAGAAATTTATCCTGTATTGTAGGTGCGTTTACAAACATATAAACTTACATATAAAACAATCAGACCCAGAACAACTACCGTACATAGTACTTCTGTTGTTTACCATATTATTTTTATTTGTGCGTGGTAATGAGCAGTGGATAACAAGACTGACTGCCTGACTGAAGTAATCAGGATGCTTATAATTATTTAGTTACCTTTACTTATGTGTGAGGTAGGCACATTTTTTTGTTCTTAAAAACCTCTCGGAACATACTTAGAAAGACCTTTTACATTATTTTATTAAAACTGGACTTACACCCAATTAAGCAACTCTCAGTCAACGGGTTAAAGCATTAGCGTTTAAAGTCATTTAAAAAATTACCGCTCGTTATTAATCAAGATCTTGTTGTTATCATAACGTTCACTAATACCCAAGCGACCTTGTAATTGTGAGATGTAAACTCTATCGACTTTATTACGACTACAGCAGTCTCCTCTAAATTAAAGCGTAAGTATTGTTTATTGATATCAGGTACTGACTCATTTGAATGGATAATAGAATCGAAGGTGTCTAAACTCCAACCATTTGAGGTAGTTACCGTCAAACGATGGTAGTTTTATTGTTGGAAAAATGTTATTCAAATTATTACAACTGTCATGATGCGAACTAATCGTTTTTGCACCTACGCTTCTAAACCCTTCGCTACTAGTATAAGAATCAATATTTTCTTGGGCTGCTGAGATGAGAGAATAAAATTGAGATTTTGCAACTGGATGTTACTTACTTATTTTTGCCATGTAAATTCATGTAGAAATCGAGAGCCTCTCCAAAAACATCTTTGGCATCTTGGACTCTTTATCATCATTCATCCAAAAGACATCCAGTGCTAGACATATCCTCTTCCAAGCATCGTCACAAATCTTGCGAAGATATTATGACACCTGTTCACAATCTTCACACCATAAACAAGAGACATTACGATAAAGTAAATCCTCTTGGAGTATGGATCTAAGACGCTGACGATAAGCATTTATAGTAAGGTTTAATTTACGCACTTGTTGCTCACCCGGCTTCACTCGTTGTTTCAATTAACTATATTGCCACGTGGCTTGAATTCATTAGCGGTGGTCCCCTATTCTTGTCTTTGAGACTTTATCGAGCGTATTTATGGAAATCGGGATAAGGAAAAATTTACAAAATCTAAAGTCTTCGACAGAACAACCAGAATTAATGGTCGAGTACCTAATCTTATTAAAATAAAAACAACTTATGTTAACTTTATACATCACAACCAAAAAAGTTTAATTAAAATCTCTGTCGTACTCAAATATTGGAAATCGACTGTCAAAATATGTAAGCGAAAATCGAATAGCTGCTATTCCAATATATTACAAAAAAGGTTCTCATCTGTTCGTTGGAATTGTTATTACTTGGATAATACAAGTAATGGAAAGGTTAGTAGAATGCTGTTTGTTAGCTGCCAAAATAAAATCGGATCGAATTTAAGACCCGCTACATAATCATTGTATTTTGTGAGAGCATACGGCCCTGTCAGGGCTCTGTTAAAAAATATTATTGTCAATACATAGCCTGCTAAACTGCAAAAATCTGTTCTCTGCTGCCATACTCGGGTGAAATCATTAAACAACATTTAAGGTTCTGCTTATTATTTTCATCGAGAATCTTGATCAATAAAATAAAAATATTTCTAGCACATGTTTTGAAGTCTTGAATCGTCTAGCTGAACTATCATATCTGTAATATTGAATACTAAAAGAACTATTTGATTTATTCTTCTTTCATCTTATATTGAACGCTAGCTGCTCCCAACGACTGCGTAAATAAGTAAGCGTGGTTTTTTTCACACTTGTTAAGTTAAATCTTTGGTTACTGCTCCGCTCCGCGATCACGCTCGCTCGCTCTAGTGTGATTTTCCATTAACTCTATACCAATTGAGTCTCCTGTCGTCTCGTTCTTACAATCTATGACCTCACCTATCACAAAAGATAGCGTTTATCAAAATCTCGTTTTCCAAAAGGCGTGCGCGACATTTTCACATAACACTGATAACAGTATCGAGTGCTTTCGGAATAGCATGTTTCAGAATTATGAGACCTCCATCAAGTTAGGGGCAAGTTAAATGGTAGACTGCACTACGGGAATTAAACTTAACCTAACGCTTGACACATCGTAAATCTTTATATTAGTCACTTGTGACTTTAATTGTTTTGTACTACGTACTTATCTATTGTTTATAACATAGACGCTTGTATTTCCTATATGTAGAATAATTATAAATATTCTCCAAAAATATGGTATGTTTACAAAAGTTTTCATAATATACATCATGCAAAAATCGATTTATATTTACTAATTTAAATATTTGTTTAAGCTTATTTATTTTAATTGTTAACACACTTCATTATTACCACTATGTCATTTATGTTCTGATGCCGTATAAATCTCAATACTACGCAATATTTACTCATTGTCAGTATACTCTTTCTTCTGTCAATCAGCTAAATTATAAAGTGATGTTGTTTTTTTGCAAATACAGATCGAGAAGCGGGAAGCGACTATGTAGCGAAGTACCTAGTTTATAATTAAATTACGAGCACAATTTACTACAGCTTGATGTAAAATTTTAATTTATTTTAATTAAAAGAATTCTTGCGTGTCTGACAGATCAAAGACTCCATTCCCCATTAAAAATATTAAAGCGAATACAGTATATTTAGCTGCACTGTTATTTTTTGCGGATTTTTCAGCGACGTGCGCGCTGACAATTTTTTTTATAGTAACCGTTCTTGCCTTTTAATGTCTTGACGTTTATAAAACCCTACCAGCCATGCTATTCACTACTAAAGCTTTTCAACTGACTTTTCAAGAAGAGACTTTGTTAAAAACAGAGAGAAAATATGGTAACCTTAATAAAACAGCCAGAAATCGCCTCGCTTATAACAGGTCAATATCCGCGACGAACGGACACTTAAGATTCTAAGCCTTAAGTATGATCACAACCATTACCATAAAGCTATCTTAGGACGAGCGCAAAAATGTATAAATTAGGGACTCCAGCACGATTCCCGCACATTCCGGGACGATAATCCCGCGTTTAAAACGCTATGTTTAATCTTGACTGAACGTTTAACGTTAACTTAGCATAAACAAAATTATTCTTAATGTTTTGTTTTTTGTGATGGTGTGCACTTGCCGATAACGTTTTGGAGATTGTCTTTTCCGGAGTAGAATTGTTACTTCTGCCGTATCTTGTCCAGGATTTAGGAAAATGATATTTAGGAACTACCTCAAGTATTAATATTATGGAAAGTACGAACAAGTGAATTAATTAATTTGTTTGAATGTGAATTACAATTATTTTTTTAAATAAGTATTAAATATCTACCCTAATTTCCCCCTTTTATGTAACCTTAAACTTATCTACATACGGTAATTCTGGCTATCTTGAGGGAAGACTTATGTCCAATAATGGACGTCGTTTGTCTAATATAATAATGATGATGATAACCTGATAATACCTACCTACCCACCAAGCTTTTTCTTGCAATATCAATTCTGCAAACGGCTGTCATCACGACCAGTTTTATCGTTATTATTTTTAAGAATTGAACCATTATTTCAAGGGCTAAAAACAATACACCAAACTTCGGAATTTCCGTCCACTCCAAATTAACACAATAACTGTTCATCAAACTATTGTGAACTTCCCCTAATCTTACCTACGAACGTCAAGAAATACTCTGACAAGGGTACGCACAATCCCGTCTAACGCAAACAATACAGAGCGCGGGAATTTGTAAATCCCGGGAATTTTAGTCCGGGAATTCATAATTATGGACACGCGTGACCCTTTGAGCATGGTCCTAGTGGGTCTCTGCCTTTAATGTGGGATGGGCGGTTATTTTTGGCGTCTTAGCGAAAATAGTTCAAGTTTTAACACCTAGATAAGCAAGTCAGCAGAATTGTTAGTGGAGTTTAAAAATTGCTTACATATCCCTTTCTTCAAATTAATTTATTATTTGACACTACAGTTTTAAGATATCCTAAAACCTAGTAGTACTGGTTTATACTGTTTGCCATTTTTTTTTTTTGCAATACCAACCTTATTCACTTTAACAACTTTCGTACTACTTAATTGATATTGTTTGGTGCATCCTTCAAGCCACCACCAAAATACCACCATACCCACTTCCATATCTTACATTAAATTAGTGATTCGTTTCTATCACTTAGCTTCCTTCTATTATTTAACCTACTCACAAAAAGGTCATAATTTCATCGTACAAACGTCCATAGCTACTCATAGACCGCCATGAAAAGGGCGGGTGTCCATTTCTTTTCAAAAACGTGACTCTTTTTCCCCCCACAATAGCAAAAAGGACGCGCGAACGATATATATTTCCTTCTAAAGTACACTTTATGAGCTACGAATATCCCTTCAATGGTGATGACCGTTCGGACTCCTCATTTGAACTGTGTTTAATATTTATTTGTCCGTGGGGTTACCAGTGGAATTGGATTTTTGCCTAAATTAACCATAAAGCAATGTGAACGACTGAATCAGGCATTAATATTTTTTGTAACCTAAATGGGAAATTTGTCGCTTTTGACAGATGAAAAATGTCTTCGTTTGACCGTTGTTCTGAACAATATTCATAAAAAGCTTTTTTACAAAAAAAGATAACCGCCTTCAAAAACTACAAAATAAAAAATAACTTTAGCTTGGAACTCGGCGGCTTTGGTTTTGTTTCTTGTTATGTAGGTATTGCCACCGACTTCCAAGCTAAAGTTATTTTTTATTTTGTAGTTTTTGAAGGCGGTTATCTTTTTTTGTAAAAAAGCTTTTTATTTTTCACTTTTTAGTGCTTGTGTGTTAATGTTTGAAATCCTTACATAAAGCCCTTTCAAACAATACCCCACACGATATATTTAATTTTGGAAAGTGGTAGGAGGGGGGTTGACGTACCCCCTCCCCACTTCCTTTAGTCAGTCATCGACTACACGTATAAACAAAGCAATTTTTCTTGTTACGGAGGTTCTGCTGTGATTTTATAAGGAGTTCCGTTCCATATCTCCAAAGTTCATCATCAGATCATGACAATATTCCTATGGGACCTATTCGGAACTATACTCTTTCAAAAAAAAAAAGAATCATCCAAATCGATTCATAATTGGCGGAGTAATCGTGGAACAAACACACAAAAAAAAAACATACGCGTCGAATTGAGAACCTCCTCCTTTTTGAAGTCGGTAGATAATACAGGCATATTGAATCCCATGGACTAAATATTATAATATAGTAGTTTTTATGCAAAGTACATTGCATTTACGTGTAATCTGGTATGATCGTATGTATAAAATATTGTAAAACATATAGTTTAAAAGAATAAGTATAGAGTTTCTTGCACATTCATCTGCATATAAAACTATCTTTTGGAGGCAACTAGATTCAATTCTTTTTGCTTGTATATGACGTTCAAAAGTTGATATCTTTTAATAGACTAATGGAAATAAATAATCTTAACTTTAGCTTGTGGACTTTGACGTTTTGCGAAAAATATTCAAATACTTTTTATAAAATCATCATTATTTAATTAGAATCATCCAGAAAACAACACAAGAACTTTAACAACAACACTTCAGATCCAGAAGAAATTTGCAATAAACAAAAATTTCAATTAATTTATAATTGACCTACTTCCCAAAATTCACCATTATGACATGATTTGCTGAAAAATGTTCCTTTCATAAAAAAATGGGGGAAAATAACGCTCATGAAAATTCCATCAAAGTTCAACTTAACCCCAAGACGCCGCCGAGGAAAATATATAAAGGCGAGGTACCAATTTTTTTGGCAATTTATCAATAGCTGGCAACAAGCGGACGCCTTTGCTAACCAATAGGACCCCTTAAGGAACCCTTTTACAAAATTTATTGTACAGCCTCCTTAAGAGTATCTAAAGAGTATAAATAAAAAAATCTAAGGCAGCCATATTCTATTTTGCATACGTTAAATTGTAATAGGAATATTTGTACCAGAGTTCCGATGAATACGTCCGGAGTCATGTTAACTTTTATTTATTTGTGTGTTGCATTGTTTAAAATACTTTTATGGTTATACCTACCTAATGTATTTAAAATACATTATTAATTCCACGCATGTGATCCTCGAAGGGTTAGGCAGAGGTTTACCCATCAGTACATCCATATTTAGCCAGTTATATTTAAGTCTCACCTAATAGGGGGCGAGCCTATTTCCATCAACCGGGCACAAATCAAAACTCCGAAGCTGCTAGTAAGAAAATCCTGACGGAAAAATCCGATAACACTTTACCCGACCTGGGGATCGAATTCAAGACCTCATACTCAGCAGTCGCGCTTTACGACCTCTAGACTAACGAACCAGTCAAGGCGTATATTTTGGTTTATTAGTAGTATTTGACAAACCATAAATAATGTTGGCGTGAAAATAAATTCGTTTACGAATGTTACTTGCTTTTATTCAAGGTTGTCCAACCGTTACTCAGGGTAATAAATATACATCAAGCGCTCACAGAACGATTCGATGAAGGAAACTTGTTTTTAAGACTTTTCGTAAAGATTGTAACACACGAAGCAACACACACTTTCTTACACTACAATAATAAAAGAATAAATCTTTAAAAGTATAAGTCTTTATTGATACTTGTATTAATTACTATGAAGCGAAAAGACGAATGACGAAATCAAAAGGATATTTCTAGTAATTAAAAACGCTCAAAATCTAGTCTCAATCTCATCTCAACGATAATCAATTTCGACACATAACATCACGCCTGTAATCCCCGAAGGGTTAGGCAGAGGTGTAACTATTAGTACACCCACATTTCGCCAGTTATGTTTTTTAGTCCCATGTAATAGGGGGTGTAGTCAGTTATTTCATTTAAACTATTTAAGTTTTATCACGCATTTTCTTTTTTCATTTAGTTTTCAACCCTATGGAAAGTGCGTGCGCGCACGCCTTTGGGGTGATTGGAGTCGACTACGCTTTGCAAATTAAAATACAAAACGTTTCTTTGGGAAAAAATTGTTTGTATAATAATACATTTCCCAATTCTATTTGCGAAAGTTGTTTGCTATCATGAGTAAAAAAATGTGTTTAAGTATCGGACACTAATCAACACCTTATATACCATATAAGGCCATTTATTCAATGAAAAATCTTAAAAATGTTTTTAAGTAAACCTTAATGTGACTTTTGTATAATCAGAATAAATGTTCGGCGTAGCATGAATAGGGAGCCGAATCTTATCGAGTCACTCGGTAACGGCGACAAACGCGATTGTAAATGCGAAAGTAGAAAATTACGAGAACTGTGAACTTGTGATAAAGCTTTCTCTTTTACTTACAATAACCATTTATAACTTTAAGTCTTTTATGAAATTCTATTTTGTGACCTCTAAAATTAATAGGAAATACTTTGAAAGTAGATACCTAGATACAGTCATGCAAATTGGGTACTTGACGCCACCAACCATTTTGTCATACTTTTTTAGCTGTCAAAACGCGATTCTGCTATGGGTTTTGCATTACAAAAAGGTACTGTGAAGTCACATTTTCGTCAACTCGATTGATTACCTATTGATTGATTTCAAAGCAACTATAAATCTAGTTATGCTATTAATTGAAAATTAATCGGATTTTTATGCATAAAATTACTTATTTTTTTAGCTGACACATGGATAGTCGTTCAAATCTATAAACATTTATTATTCATATGATCGAAGGACAACCAAAAAATCTCCAATCCATGTCTAAATTACTAATTTTTTTTTCGTATTAATTGGTATTGGATATTTAAAGCTAAATAATTTTATATTTATTCTAAGCATGAGTTTGGAATGTAACATTTAACTTTTATTATAGGTAGATAGTAATGTAACACATTTTAACTCATTTGTTGTGCGCGTTCCGACCCAACATTTGATGACCTTTCTCAAGGAAAAGTTTTGGCCGAAAGGTGTGCTGTATCGGCGTTTCCGCGGCCAGCTACGCGACACCTCGCAGCGTAACACGACGCCGACACTTCGTGTTCAGTAGTTTATAAGTTTATTGTTAAAATATGTATTAGTTTATAGTTATTGTACTTATTTATGTATTTGTGTTTTATGGGCTTTAGTTGCCTGAAATAAAGGTTTATTATTATTATTATTTACATACTGAATAAGTTTGACGTTATTCATTTAAGCTCTCGAGTGTCGCATGTATTAAAATATCGCATACCTAATAAATGTCGCATTTATTAGATAATAAATTATGAGTTGGGTCGTTTTGGTAGAACTCAATTGACCTCCCTTAATGTAAAGGACAGCACTCTTCCCTCAATCCTCCCAAGACAGACAACGAATAAGATATTCGCTAAAAAAACTGCACGTCGCTATTTTGATGGCCAGATTAGAAACAAAGCATTGTATATTTTATCCCGAGCTGAGCGGGGAAGAAACCACGCTCCGCCATCATTATGAATTTTACATTGTACATTCATAACTCAATCGATATCCAGTGAACAACAGACGAGAACCAAGTGCTTTCCCTTGTCGCTCCTTACAAAAAGTAGCCTTCAATAACTTGGATACAATGGCCCTATTCAATACTTGTCCAAGTTTTTTTAACGGCTCAATTAATTGCCTGTATTGTTTATATCTTTTGTTATAACCAAAGTTCTGGTAATGGTGGAAGCGAATACAAAAATTAATCATAATGTACGAATTAATTTGTGAAGTTTTTATCGTCGCGTCGGTCGTTGTTAAAACACTTAGTTTATTGTTTGTTCCCGGATTTGTTTACTGCATTTATATTATTTAATCTAGCCTTTGGTAAAATTTTGGAAAATCCTTTTTCGGCAGACGTGTACTACCTAATTTATTTTTATTTCTTAAGAAAACTTAGAGCTAGGTAAACTACATGTTTAAATAGCTCTAAGTTGTCGTCGCTGTCAAATTTTATCTTTATTCGTCAAGCGGTTTCGTGATGAGTAAGTGAGTGAGTTACCTTTCGCCTTTATATATACAATATACATAGATTATCATGTATTTTCAAGTCAAATCTAAACACAAAGCAATCATTCGCTTCCCAAGTTATGCGTTAACGTTGACAACATGGCCGACATTAATTGTATTCAGATGCGAGACAGCTAATGCTTGCACTATACACTGTTTATTTACACAGCAACGTAAACTAACGACGCGACGTCTTGTACTGTCGACTGATTTGCTGAGCAAGCAAATACATACAATGCTTTTAGGGGGAGACTGTTACCTGAAGGAATATAAAATGAAATTGATTTACTACATCGCATTCGTATTTTTTTTATTCACTTGCACTTTCTAAGTTTATCTTGAAAATCGGTAAAGAAAAACAGTGAGGAGTTACAATTAATATAAGTCTGAAATCGCCCATCCGCGTTGACCAAGCTTGGTGATCGATTCCTTTGCCCTGCAGTGGGACAATAACAGGCTGGTTTTACAATTAATTTCAAGTGCGACGCAAACCGCAATATTCTTTGAATCTGATTACGACATCATATCTACGACTCACTTTTGGCGGCGTATACTACGTTTTGTATATGCTCAACTGGAAAAAAGTAACAGAATTTTCAGCCTTCCTTACATAAAATGGAAATTAATATCTAAAAACATTCAGATCACAGCTTAAATCCTGAAATATGTACAACCAATAGAGTTGCTTTTATTAAACCATATCTGCGCTAACATAAATTATTGCTTATACATGTTTCAGTGTAGGGATGGGAATGGGACAAGTCATATCGTTAATAACTTATTATTTAATTACAATACTATTTATTTCATTGTTTACACTATTTATGTTTTATAAATTAACTCTATCGGTTTTTCAGAGTGTATGACAAAAAGAACAGTTTCTACTTACTAAACTGTTCAATCTTAATTCTTTATCATTTGATTTCTTTATCAATGATAACTCAATAGAAAACAAATACGTCAATGTGATGTTTTACTTATAAATGGATTATGTATTATACTAAGTTAATATTTAGACCAATCTATGCTGCCTTTCCTGATTAAAGCAGATTTAGTGATTTAACAAGCTACTTTAATTAAAATAATTAAAAAACACGACTGCAAAATTTTCACATATTTGTACTTAGTTTACCCGTCAGTTTTATTTACGACGTTTTTTATTTACAGTGTTATATATTTTTTAAATCTACATGTCAAATTCTAGACGATAACCATAGACACCACCAGATTCATTAAAAAAATAAACGAGGCTGGTATTCATTTTCGTTTTAAAGGTTTCTTTATTTTTACTAGCCTATGTTACTTGAAACGATGCAAGGATTGTAACAATACCCCAAACATCTAAATCGGTTCACGCGTTTAAAAGTTATGGTGGAATAAAGAAACTCACTTACATACATACATTAACCCTGAACACATAAGACTCCTTTTTTTGGGGCAGTCGTGTAAAAATTTCCCCTTAAAAAATCTCCATTATCGATATCGACAGTAGCCACAGCACTAGTGTTACAGCACATTACAGTCGAACGGTCGAAGGAAGGGGCAAACATTAAAATGGCACATCGCGCGTTTTTATTCGCTCGCGATAAGGATGCGCGGTCGCGTGCATCCACTCACGTCTCTCTGGCTTCTTTATTACGGCTATATTCTATTCTGTACGTTTTAAGACGATTCGCACTCTTATTCTTTGAGTTTTCTTTCGTGTTCATTTAGTATTTTTAGCGGCAAAATTGATCGTTTGAATTGGATATAAGACACCGCCAATAAATTGACATTCTTTTTTAAGCTGTCCAAACGCGATTCTCCGACATAGTTTATATAGCAATAGTGCACTATGACGTCGTCGTTGTCGAATAGAAGCCGACCCCAAGATAATTGAGAAAAGGCTAGGCAGATGATGATGATGATGAGTGAACTATGACGTCACTTTTCTGCCAACTCTTTAATTGACTAACTAATTAAGGATTTCAAAGCAACTAAAAATCGAATTTTACAGTTTATTTAAAATAATTTGGGTTTTCGGGACTAAAATAAAGTGTTTCTTTAGAAAAGTTATGTCTCGGAATTATTGGTTAATGGTTTCAATTACCCAATTTTTTTTATTGGATTTTATTCTGTATCTTTGGTTACTATTAGTTTAAGAGCAGGTATTTAAATGTATAGTCTTGATTTTTCCGTTAAACAATTCTTAAATGCAGTTCAAAGTTTTAAACGTTAATGTCTGGTCCCAAGTCGCGGAAGCTGTGATCGTGATGTCCCGAATTTCAATGAATTTCATATAATACAAAAAATCCTCTTCTGTAATGGAAGCGTGTTCAGAATGATAACAACCTTTTCAACGCTTGACTGATGAAGGCCAAATCTGCATTCATATCTTATACCTACCTACAAAATCTTCAAGCAGAAGGACCGAAAACGAAGTAAAAAAAACCTAAACACATTTAAACAAAGTTAATATTTGAATAACACAAAAACGCAGATAAAAAATGTTTTATTAAACATTTACTGTATCACCATTTTAATTTGACTCTTCAGCGCGGCGCTAGTTGCAAGGCGAAAAGCAAGAATGTTAGTCAAATCCTATACATATTTACTTAGTACCCAATTTCGTCGCGTACACAAATATACTGGGCGTACTGTATTACGCATAAAAATCCTACATAATTTACTCCCGGTGCATTTGGTGGAGTTTTATCTGCTTTTTGTAATGGTGTGAAGATATGGTCGGGACAAGATTACGCGTATGAAAGGAGACTTGTTTACTCCGCCATTTTGTGTTTATCTGAGGCATAATTTCGGTGAAATGTTGTGTTAATTGTTGAATATTTTTGCTTTAAACGGATTATGAGTTGTGAGTTGGTAGATTAGCTATAGCGATGGCGGTATTAGGGTCAGTAGGTACGTCAGCGGTTTTGTTTTTAATACTAGGTTAGGTTTATATTTTTAGAACTTGAATGAATTGGAATCAATGCATTAATAGGATAATTATACTCCATTAGAAAAAATAGCGTTACGGGTAACGTTGTGTTATATTGCAATTTGTTTCTTTTTTTTATACGGCTAAAAACGTATCCAATAATGTGCAAACTAGCTTTGAAATAACGATAGCGTTGTAACGTTATTTTTCTAATATTCAAGGGTAGGTATCACTCTATTCGAAACGTGATTGTCCGGGAACTTGAAAAAATAAATGAATAAAATGACCTATGCCAACTCGGCGTTACATTTTTTTAATGCGATTTTCATACAAAAATACCCTCAGAATCTATGACTAAGTACTCTAGTGTATTTTCCAAAAAATAGTTCTGACAACTACAAACACAACAAAAAACCCAGTCGAATCGGTTGAGCCGTTCAATTTTTTTTATATTGATAGAATATGTGAGATCGAGAGCTTAATGTCTTTTTCGAGGCTAGGAGGGCAAATGATGACCCAGCACTTGACCGTTGCCACGTTATTTAACCTCGTAGATCGATTGTAGTGCCGCCAATTTATCCACGCTCTCATTAACGTTTCTATGTTTTTTGATCGTTTTGAACTAACAACATACTTTTTAGTAACATAATTATTACAGTATAGTAGAAAATATTTTGTTATAAGAATCGTATATTCTTCCATCTTTTTGACTGCCTCGTTGGTCTAGTGGTCGCAAGCGCGACTGCTGTGCATGAGGTCCCAGGTAGGGCAAAGTGTTATTGGGTGTTTCCATGAGGAATTTCTCAGTAGCAGCCTCGGAGTCTGGATTTGTACCCGGTTGATGGCAATAGGCTCGCCCCCTATTACATGGGACTAAAAAACACAACTGGCGAAATGTGGGTGTACTAATGGGTACACCTCTGCCTAACCCTTCGGGGATTACAGGCGTGATGTTATGTTTTATGTTCTTCCATGTGTATTTATTAAAAAACTTTTTTTTGAATATTACCCGGGACTTCGTCTGCATAAATGTCGGTTATAATCGCAGACATAGACGAAGTCGAATAAAAAGTAGCCTATGTCCTTTGTTCGGATTCAAACTTACCCTGTACCAAATTTCATCTAAATCGGTTCAGTAGTTTAGTCGTGAACCCGTAACAGACAGACAGAGCTACTTTTACATTTATAATATTAGTATGGATTAACTAAATATTTAAATGGTTCTGCTTCGATAAATAGTCATAAGAACCCTATTAGTTTATTTCCCCCAGTTCGTTTCCCTTCGCATCGATGGAGTGTCATCCTAAGAGCTTTATCCTCAATAGTTACTGGCTTCATCCAGTTTTCCTGTTCGATACTCTATCTATTAAACTAGTAAGGCGCCTCCTAATGGTGTGCTAAATCTACTTCCTTCCTTGTATGTCATTACGTCTAATCATTTATCCCTAAAGACTTGAACGAGTCTTTGAAATATAGTCGGGTATGTATTTACTTTATACTGGTAGTCATGCTTTTGAATGTTAAGTTAATCTATTAGATATTGGTGATAAGATGGTGTGTGTACTCATTTAGTGTTATATTATATAAAAGCCAGAGATGCACAACATTTGTTTATCGCAGTATGTGTACCGATTTTAAAATTGAGTTTATTTATTTATTCATCTTTTTATAAATACCATTACAGGATATCCCAATGCGGTGAATGCGCCTTAACTTATTTTAACTACATTGTAACGTATAACCAATAACAAACAAGGCATTTCTTGTGAATTCACTCAGAGAACAACAGAATAAGGCCATCTCATTCTCTATGATGTAAATGTACCTATAACGTTAAATACCTAGTAGTAGTGATAGTCTACATAATAGTTATACCTTTTTGAATATACTTTCACATTTTCAAAGCTTCATTCTAAACTGTTTGTTTGTTTGTTTACTTTAGATTGTTCTCTCTTTTTACATTCTCAGATTGTTTTGCCTCTAGATGTTTCTTAACTATTTGTACCTACTCTTTAAAGGTGCTCCCCTGGTAACTCGGGTGCACCCACAGACTTCTAAATATGCCTTCGTGCGTGACCAAAGACGTCACATGCATTTCCTTGGAAATGTTGTTTTAGGTCGGGTAAGTGTTTTATAGTTTTTCTCAGTAGCAGGCTCGGAGTCTGGATTTATGCCCGGTTGATGGCAATAGGCTCGCCCCTTATTACATTAGACTTACATAACTGGTAAAATGTTGTTAACTGGTTGCACTAATGGGTACACATCTGCCTAACCCTTCGGGGATTACAGGCGTGATGTTATTGTCTTATGTTATGTTTTTGAAAACAAGGCTTAAATTCTATTTCAACTCAACGAATTCTTCAAAAGTCACATCTTCCTTCTATTTGCATCACTATGAAGTTCGAGTAAACCGTAATGTAAAATATATTATAATTTTATTTATGTGCCAACATTCTAGGAAAGCCCGCGTACAAGCGAGAAGCGGCCAAAATTGTTTTATTAAAACATTCCCTTGACCTAAAAATGCAAATTAACTTTTATTAATTGCAACCCTGTTCGCTAAACAGTGTTTCTTTTTAATTAAAAATACGCATGTAGTGCGCTGTTGTTTTTAAAATTCGAAGTTATTTTTACTTTATTCTGGCAGTTATTTTTTATAAGTTATGTCATAAATTTTGTACAGCGTTTTAATTTTTGTGTTGAAGTTAAATTATATTATTTAGTTTAAAAATAGTAATGCGAGTCAAAGTTCAATAATTGTCAGAAATTATTATACCATGTCCCCTACCTACCTACTTCTGGTAACTTTTAGGAACGTTGACATTCAAATCTCAGTCTGCGATTAAAATGTTAACAAATGCATTTTTGACAAATTATGCTTCTATAAACTAGAGGTTTTGCACCAACTGTATTTGCTTCTTTATTTTTACTGACCTAAAAATGCAAATTAACTTTTATTAATTGCAACCCTGTTGGCTAAACAGTGTTTCTTTTTAATTAAAAATACGCATGTAGTGCGCTGTTGTTTTTAAAATTCGAAGTTATTTTTACTTTATTCTGGCAGTTATTTTTTATAAGTTATATCATAAATTTTGTACGGCGTTTTAATTTTTGTGTTGAAGTTAAATTATATTATTTAGTTTAAAAATAGTAATGCGAGTCAAAGTTCAATAATTGTCAGAAATTATTATACCATGTCCCCTACCTACCTACTTCTGGTAACTTTTAGGAACGTTGACATTCAAATCTCAGTCTGCGATTAAAATGTTAACAAATGCATTTTTGACAAATTATGCTTCTATAAACTAGAGGTTTTGCACCAACTGTATTTTCTTCTTTATTTTTACGAGACCTTAACGTTTATTATTAACTTACACCACATTTCCAAAGCTTCTAATATTCTTCCAGCCGACTTTCGATCACGACTGTCAATTTCAATGAAGACTAGCCAACGCAGAATATACTTATTACAGTGCAGAAGTGTGTGCGCAAACACAGGTGCACTCTCTCTTCCCTTACTCTCACGATAGTCCAATGGGACGGCAATCCGACCCAATCGGGAAAAGATCAGGCGCAGGACCAACGGCTTTACATGTTTTCCGAGGCACGGGGGTGTTGCACTATCACCACTAATAAATAAGGTTGTAACAGACGTAACAGAACGCATATATACACGTGGATTATCCATGCACACACAATCATGGTTCTAAACATATCGTCATTGTCTGACATAGTTGTAATGTGTGCTTTAATGCATTAAACACACCATTTACAATCGTAATTGTGTAATTGTAGCTTCATCTCTGCGCATCTATTGTAGTAAACAGCCGTGACATTTACATGTACCTATGTTTACATAGTACATAAGACAAAGGACGATAGCGCGGAGGCGGGAATCGTTCGCGATCTTAACGCGCCATTACAGCCGCACGTGATCAATATGTCAGTGGAACTATGTGATCGAGCTATTACGTTTTATGTTATCCTAGTACTTTCGATCTGAGTCTGTTTTTTTTCCTCAAAAACGGGCAAAGCGGGATTTTGAAACCTTTCGGGTAATAAACCCGATTTCTTTTATCGAAAGTGGGACATGCTAACAAACGTATATTATCAGTAATTTTTATCTATTTATACTTTTATTTGAGTTTCTGTGTATCTACAATCGTGTTGACGTCTTGTGTACCTACAGTAGATGAGCAATGTTCGTATTTTCGTAACAATTGTAATTGTTTTAATTCGTCAAGCCATTTTACCCACTTGTCTGTTCGGCAGGTTGAATCTGGCACTTCCAGTCAACACTAGATCTATGCACGTCTTGTAGAATAATTTAAATAGCAGAAAGTGTCGATCAACCATTCGACATGACACAAATCACAGTACAAATACTGCTATATCCAGGTCGAAAGAATTTTATGATTAAATCAGATTTATTTTTCCTTTTAAGCAATTTTATCATGTATAACATATATTTCCCTTAATTAATTATGGTCAAAGTGACCGTTGCCAAACTTTCATCTGATCACCCAAAATCCGATTCGTTGATTAAAGAGAGCAAAAAATGTCGCGTTTAAAAAAATCCTCGTTAATTACTAAGGATTACACGAGCCTGCAAAATTTTAATTCAATAATAAGGGTGTTGCAAAAATTTACGTGGGGTAGGGCTTGGTCGTGACTGCAAGTAAACCAAAGTTGTCAATCTTACTGACTGATAATGTGATCCGAACGACTTTGGTCAAGGCGATGTCTACAGCTCCTTACTAACTATTATAAATGCGGAAGTTTAAAAAGATGGATGTTTATTACTCAATCACTCCAGAATGGTTGAACGGATCTGGATGAAATTAAATAAAAACTTACTTCTCACGTAAAACCGTACTTAATAATATAGTCTGAATAGCCGTTGCTATTCCTTCAGAAAGTGCAGTTTGGACATAAAAAGACCCAAATGTCTCTTTGTTACGTTTTGCAAGAAAACCGCTGAAGCATTTTGGGTAAAATTGGTCCTAAGATAAGTTGAACCTGGAGGAATTCTTAACAAAAACAAACTGTTACAGAGATATGGAATTGTTAAATATACGGCAAAATCCAAATACCGCGCAGACAAAATATCTGGCAAGGCTGTTGTTGACGATAAAATTCAACTTGACATTTGAGTTTTGCCGACAAAGTTTTTATTCAATTTACCTATATTTGTTTATACTTCTGGCCGACTTTCGTTCTTGAAGTCGTTAGACACGAAACGAAGACAAATGACGTATGTGAACGTGATCAATCATCACTTGTGACGTAATTATATGATCTTGCGCGGCTCGTGCGGCATTTGTAGAATTGCAAAAGTTGTGCTCGAGAGCCGAGCCGTAAGTAATAGTAGGCGAAGTAATTACCGAGAGGAGTAGAATTAGGTTTGTGTTCTAAGAATTTAATTCCTGCCTGGTTGGTCTAGTGATCGCGAAGCGCGACTGCTGAGCATGAGATCTTGGGTTCTACTCCCAGGTAGAACAAAGTGTTATTGGGTTTTTCCATCAGGAATTTCTCAGTAGCAACCTGGGAGTCTATTTGTGCCCGGTTAATGGCAATTGGTTCGCCCCCTTTTACATGGGACTTAAATATAACTGGCAAAATTATATACGCATAAAGGCTGAATTTCATCATTTCGCACATTAGCTTCTTTGTTCTCAATTTATACACAAAACACTTTTTATCCAGTTATTTGAGATCGTCCTTTACAATGTGAGTGAAACCGCGAGCAGTTGCTAGTTGATGTCATGAAGATATTTTTGTGCTCTCTTTTATGTTTACCAAAAAAAAACCGGTAAATTCGAGAGATATTTTATTATTCTTCTATGAAGGTAAAGTAAATGGCCATTGAAAATAATTTCTCAGTATCCTTCTACATATCCCCGCTTTCCGCTTACAGAGAAACCGGGACGCTACGTGGAAGTTCTAAAAGACGTTAATGAAGAGAATTTCAAAAGAAGTTGGTTTTATAAACGGAAGGATTAATTTGATGAGTAAATCAAATCTACATAAAATATAACGTTATTATAAATACGTGATTAACATGTTGATGCTGAAGTAGCCTATAGCGAGAGTGCTATCTTCAAAAGGAATAAAACTCATTCAAACTTCTAAGTAAAATAAACCATATTAAATAACCTATATTAAATTACTGTCAGGTGCGGAGTTCTCGTAGCCGGCGTGCTTGTATGACGAGATGTATGAACATAGATGAGGCGAAAAGAGTATTTAAGGATCGTAGCAGGTGGCCTTCTGTAGTTTCTGCCTACCCCCATGGGAAAAAGGCGTGAAACCTGGGCTTGTTAACAAACGTAGTGATCAAAGCTCGTGCCTTCTCTATATAGGAAAAAGCCTTTGCTCTGCACTGGGACTAATAATAGGCTGGTATTATTATACAAAAATAATTATTTTTATCTGATAATTTTCTGTTTCCAAAGAGATGAAAACTAAATAGATGACATATCGCTAACTTTCGCCTCGTCGTCAAAGGCGTTAAACTCGGGGAACCTGACACGGCGACCGGGACGAGTAGTATGCTTACTTTTAGACACCACATGGAGTATGTCCTTCCTGGTAAACTTAGTCGGCCAATATACGAAGTGTAATAAGACACATCACATACCCCATAACTAAGCATCAAATTAAACAACATTGATTGCTCTATGTTAATATTATTGCTGGAAAGGAACTTTTTTCTGGTGTGAATATGATGCCATGAAATGCACGCAAATTATTTTATTATGTATTAATTACTAACTAATGCCCGCGACTTCGTCCGCGCAAAAATAAAATAAAATATAGCCTATGTTACTCGCAGATAATACAGCTTTCTAATGGTGAAAGAATTTTTAAAATCAGTCTAGTCGTTTTTGCGTTATCCATTTAAAACAAACAAAAATACAATTTTTTCCTCTTTATAATATTAGGGCAGATTAGCTTATGAGTGCATATAACAGTACAGGGGTCGTAGGGTAGGTATTTCAAGTTTTGTTGAAATATTGAAAACTTCTAATCGTAAAAAAAACGTCATTAAAAATTTGAACCTTGATGAATATCTTCTTAACCAAAAAATTCCCAGGTATGGGTCAAAACAAAAAAAAAAAAAAAAACGAAATGATCAGAAGGAGACGTTACTTTCGGCTCCGTTAAACATCTTATTTTCACCCGATAATGGAAGGGGGAAAGGTTATCCCTTCCCTTCATTCTCCTGTTATCAATAACAAAAAGTTTTACCATGGATTCAGCACGTGATTCTAGACCCCGAGCTATGAAATTTTTCGTTGGATATTATCACGATGTCCCTTCCACACCGTAGAGACGGTCTATTAATACTGTGACCTCTTTTCCCTTGAATACAAAAACTTTATTCTCCCTGTCAACTACCATAAGAGAACCTGAATATTACATTGTGGTAATTGAAAAATTTTGGAATCACAGAATAATGTTGCCACCACGCCACGGCTCCGACATAGGAAATAAATTGCAATTTATTTATATCGTATGTGTCAAAATATATTTTTAACAATGACAGGTTAATAAGGTAACGGATCGCGGGCGGCACGCTTGCAGTTGGATTTTTGAGGCTATTCCGGACGGGTCGTTGACGTATCGGAGTAGTGCTATCATAATAAGCGATGACCATAAACCAATTTCCTTTTAAAACGAAAAATAAGTAATATGAAACCAGATTACGAATTACAAAAGAGAAATTTTAGATTCATTATTATCTACATAAAAAAATAAAGCAACTCAAAGGCGACAAGGATCCACTTTTTCACGTGAAAAATGAAGCTGGCACAAAAAATAGTGCTCTTGATAAATTGAATAAAAAGCGTATGACAGGACCCCCTCCCTGGGCAGGTGACACGACGGTAGAACGGTTAATTACTATGAAAATTATCCACCCTTAAAGGGGAGCGGGGGAAGTGGGGCAAAGTGCCTTTACGTTTAAATTTTAGGACTTGAGAAGTGTTTAGTTTGGAAGTGCTGACGCTGCGCTGGCTCGTTTTTGAAGGCACTTGCTGTTTAGAAAATGGCACTTCAAGATAACAGGAGTAATCTTGGCATTTTGTGGACATACGGCACTGCAAAAAAGGATATTATATCTCCATATTATATCTAATAGCATAATTACGTGGATGTTTTGTCAACGTTACGGTATTACTATAAAGCATATTTTGCCTTTTGTGTATTAAAAAAAAATAACATCATGTTGGCAAAACATTTTTCTTAATTTTTATCAGAGTTTATAATACAATGTCCAATTATTCATCTTCTTAATAAGGTTTTACATATTTTTCTTGATTGATGAAATTTAATGTTTTTTTTTTACTTTGGCATATTTGGAGTTCTTGTAATTTCTTGTGTGCAGGTTGGTAATCAGCTGATATTCTAAAAATCTGTCCATCCGGTGTCGTTATTGACGTTATGCATATCATGTTGCATTTACCATCAGTTGTTTATTTTACAGCAAAGTCAAACCTTGTTAACTTCTCCATGTTTTTGTGCAATATGTGCAGAAAATATTGTTTTATAATAATATTCAAATAGTAATGGAAAAAGACGTTAATATGTTTTTCTGTAAAACAAAACAACAACATTTAATGCCTTTATTTTAGGTATCTTAATGTTTTAGCAATTAAAGAAAATAAAGTAACTTAATCTAACTCGCACATTCAATTCGCATAAAATAATAACCTTCTTATGTTACTTATGTCACCAATCACCACTGTCAGCTTGTCATAAACAAATAAAAATAAACTGTCGTATAAATATTAAATTAAATATTTAAAAATCCCCCAACGGCGGCCATCTTGGGCCGATTTTCATCAAACAATAGCTAAGAACACTCTCAACTAATTCACCTTTAAAATAAAATCATAATCGATTCATCCGGATTGACGAGAACTACGATGCCTCAGACAGACACACCCTGACACATCAAACTTATGACACCCCGTCGTTTTTGCGTCGGGGGCTAATAATTTAAAAGGTTTCTTTACATACATTACCCACACCAAATCTTTTCTAAAACGGAAAAGTAAAAGTATTAAAAAAAACCCAATTGTTTTATTTAAAGAGCGTTCAATTAAGGAAGTAAACAAAACGTCTCGATCTTATAATTGAACTATAAAACAGTGAGCCTCCATTAAAAGTGAATGGCAATAAAATTTGACTGGCCTGATCCTGTTGAGATTGACGTGGTGTGGGACGTACATACTGCCGCGGTACTATTATTTAAACAGAGCTTTTTAAAGAAAAAATAAATATAACTTACTTATTGTAAGTAATGTGTTTGCTCAAATCGGAAAGGGGATTTATCTATTTGTCAGACATTTTAAGCTCAAAAGAAATCTCGCAAATCAATCATTCAAATGCATGAGAACGTAATAACGGGTGGAATTACATGTTTTTGAATGGCCTAATTTCAATTAGGCCATTAAATATGTATGAATACATGATTTGACTTTGATCGTAACAAATACTTTTACCATAGATTTAGTACATGATTCTAGACCTCACAGAAATGATATTTTTTTTTTTGGCGCTTATTAACCTTTTGACCGCCCCAGTCATGACAGTGTATACATGACATACCAAAATATGCCCAGCAGGCCACGGTCACGACTACATGACAGACTTTAAAAACGTAAATAAATAAATGAAGATCATAAAATAACATTGTTTTTTAAATTATTTGCTAATTATGTTCCTTGACTTCTTATTTCTATTAATTGAACTTATTTCATCTATATAACATAAAATACCAAAAAATTAATACAATTAGTTTCGAATTAGTAGCTTGGCGCCGTGTTCACATTTTTGCTTTTTCATCGTAGCGGTCAAAAGGTTAAAAAAACAGCTGTTCGATATGAGTAACATTGTTTAATGGAACAGCAGATTTTTCTAGACTCATGTATTGAATCCATGGTAAAAGGCTTTACGACGTCCTTTCCACGTCGTACAAAAACAAATACTAAAAGCATACAGGAACCACATCTGTCCGCTATACCACACGTCCGTGCTTGAAGGGAATGTAATTAAAAATAAACATTTATAATACGCGGCCCATTTGTTTCTCTGTTATTCAACCGCGAACACGACAGGCTGAAATTAAACACCGCTCAGTTTTAGATATTACTGTGCCGTTTTTATTATGTGTTGTGGAGAAAACAAGTTGTTATTTTATACATAGTTAATGGTCAATGCTGTTGTATTGTAACGATATAACTTATGAGCTAATGCTTACATAACCACACCATAGAGCATAGAATATAATTGTACTAAAACTGTGGATTTTCAAAAAAAAAACGTTGCCCATATTAGACCATTTTTTCTATCATCTTTTTTATTTTTTATATTAAAACTGTGAAATAGACGTGACAGAACAGTAGCTAGATTTACTAAAAAAAAGTAAATATTTTTCATACAGAAAAATTAAAACACTTCCACGTAGACAGCACCGCGGGGCGCCGCTGGTGCTATATGTATAAATTAGATAAACCGTTTATGCGGGAACCCTTAAAAAACAAACAAAGAGAGTACCCTCATCTGCTTCACCCTGGTTACGCCCATTAGGGTAAATAATGTACCAAAGGAAACCTAACACAAGGTACATCGACGTACGAGCTACTAATTTAAATATATGGCTTACAAACCATGGTATTTTTATGAAACACCATGCGAGAAAGAGAAGGAATGAAACGCATATGACCAAGAGAGTTATGAATTTAAATGTGGATGGATGTGCAAGAAGAGGAAGCCAAAGAAACTTAAGATGGATGGGTTGTGTGAAGAATGATATGAAAGAAAAGGGAGCCATTGATACAGACAGGATTGAATGGAAGAAGAAATCGTGTTCCGCCGACTCCAAGTAACATGGGACAAAGACAAGAAGATGATAACTATAGCTTGCGTTTCGCGGTTTTATCCACACGGTGATTCGATTCGATTTGTGGGTAAAAAGTATCGTATCCTTCGGAATAATCTATCAGTTAATAAAAATTGACTTTATATTTAAAGAGGTTTTTTTGTACAAACCAACAACTTTACCTCTATAATATTATTTTATCTTCACAGAAATTTTTCTGAAAAGCGCCTTCAAAAGAGTTCTTTTTTTATTGTAACAAAGCTACACGGTGCAAGGCTTGCTTGATGCCTTACTTCTAACGTCATTATAATCCGTGACGTCATTCCCGCTGTACGGAATACAGCCGCGTTCCGTATCCCGCAATAAAACGCGTATTAATGATTGTTTTAGAGTTGGTCGTAAATTTTACTGTTGTACCGAAATGTCTACTGTATCCAACATACGAGTATAGACTCATTTTATTTTAAGGAGATACGTCACAGCACTCCTTTTCTTCGTTAAAATCAAAGTTCTCACTTTCTTGCAACCTGATTTTACTATTTTAATTCAATAATCAAAAAATTCTCACAAAAAACGAATAACCATACGAAAATTCAAGAACATAAGACGTAAATTGAAAATTAATCGGCATTTTCACAAAAAGGCTTATTCCCGTGTAAAACGAGAAACGTTTTTCCCTCAGCGCTTAAATATATCTTCGAGGGATGTATTATACGGAGCGCTTTATCTGCCGAATAGAGGATGGGTTAATTTATAACCTCACGGGCTACGGGGCTACGGCGTAGCTCGTAGACGTAGCCGCGCGTAGATGCTCTACGAACCTACGATGCGTGGGTTTATATGGTATTATATTTTACGAATTAATTGTCTATGAAATGAAGTGTTTTTTCCTCTTGCTAGAGTATTTTGTTAATCTACTATTAAAAAATGCGAAAGTTTCGATGAACGTATGTCACGTCAGAACGGCTGAACGGATCTGGATGAAATTTGACACAGAGACGGATTATAGTCTAGAATAGCACATAGACTGCTTTTTATCTCGGAAAAATGTACGTTCCCTGTGAGTATCACATTTGATTAAATTGAACTTTAAGAAAAATGTAACCTATTTTTGTCAGTTTTTAGAGGGAAAGAGCATACATTGCCATCCAAAATGAATGGTATTAAGAAATACAAGACAAGAATTTATTTAAGACGTAGTAATTTGACGCAGTGTTCAATATCCGTCAGAAGCGAGACGTCGTCGGCACGTACTCATATCTATCATACTTTAATACTTTCAACACTCGTCTGAGAGAAAATGGTAGCGAAAGTGTAGGTACAAAGAAATTTTTTTAGACTATGTCTGTGGTAGGTGCATGGTTACGAGGAGGGTGTACACACAAACAAGCTATCTATACTTATATGCCTATAACAAAGATGAAGAGCTTTTGGTTTGTTTGTGTGTTTTTTTAAACGCGCTTATCTTTTTAACTACCATTTGGATAAGATTTTTTTTTTCATATATGACAGCCAGATTCTTAAGAAATAGTATAGGCTATATAACATCACGCTATGACCTAAGGCAGCGACAGTGCAGTAGCAAATGATATAAAAGTGATACAAAAAAACAACGAGTTCGATTTCGCAAGGAGCAGTTCATTTATTTATTTATTATTTACTTATTAGGATCTCCAACGACAGATATACAAACCAAGACATAACAATTGTCAAAAAAGGTTTTGTGTAGGTGTACTTCTTCACTTATAGGAGACACAGTATACAGAATGAAAGGGACATCGTAACAAAAACTTTTACCATGAATTCAAACCATGATTCTAAACTTAGCTTCAACACCTTACTTCGGTTGTTTAAAAAAATAAACAGACCACATATTATAACCGTATGAATGTTATTTCTAGGCGTAACATTAGGCCTACATTTGGCCATTTATTTATTTATAAAACCCTTAACAACTATCGTTACAGAATTAACCTAATGCGATAGTGCGGCATTTTTAAACTAACAATACTAAATAAACCTAATAAGGAACTTTAAAACATATCTACTACTTTACCTTAGTTATACCATTTCACCAGTTATTCGGTTCGGTTATTCGGTGTCGTGATGGCCCAGTGGTTAAGGCGCCCGCCTCTCATGCATGAGGTTGTGGGTTCAAATCCAGGCAAGTACCAATATGAATTTTACAATTCATATGTACTTTCTAAATTTTATCTTGGACATCATTGGCATCGGTGAAGGAAAACATCGTGAGGAAACCTGGACTACTGTTCCACTCAAACCATGTCAGAGGCCCTTGAGGCGATTTAGAAACTCTGACACTAGGGTGTGTAGGGTCGTAAGGCCTTATTACCCACACGATAAGAAGAAGAAGACCAGTTATTTATATTACACTCAGCATTTGTGCTTGCGACCGTGAAATCACAACACAACACTTTTTAAACTTACAGTTCACTGGCATAGCGGTGGAAGTAAATAAAGTTTCTTTTTTTTACAAAAACAACTAAAAAAATGACTCTAAAATCCAGTGGCGAAATTCACGTGTGAATAGATAGACTTTTATTTGATATACGTGCCCACGCCCCGCTGTGCATCGGAAAACACCAAACAAAGCATTGCGGTTCTTACTTTTATTTAGTCAAAACTAACTATGGAGAAAATTTAAAGTTTATGTAATAGAATTTAATCTTTATTTCTTTATATATAGTAATTAAATTCCGCAAGCATGCAGACAACTATCTTAGAATGGTTTAGTATATGGATTACTATTCCAGAATCGCCAGACCTACATTTTAGAATGGCTGAAATTTTGAGAATATGTAATTAAGAAGATATGCAGCACTTGCTAGATTAAATTGAAGCTAGTAAAACTTAACTTCTATTTACCTTTATCTATCTTGAAAATTTTAAACATGCTCAAGAAAACGTAAGTCTGCCTTCTGATCTAAGACTTCTTATCAGAAGGAATAAATCCTTTATTAAACCGTATTCTTGGCACGGTGGACAATTTTATACCTTATACTTGTCGAAACTCTGGATACGTACACGATGGCCACATTTTAAAATTAAAAAAAAAAACTTGGACATAACATCACGTCTGTAATCCCCAAAGGGTTAGGCAGAGGTGTACCCATTAGTACACCCACATTTCGCCAGTTATGTATAAGCCCCATGTAATAGGGGGCGAAACTATTGCCAAAAAAAATATTGCCAAGAAAATGGTTAATAAAATTACCTACACGCAAGTACGTAGTGCAAATACATTTGTTATTCACCAACTAGACCAACTCTGCTGTTAATATGCGCTAAAACAAACAAGGGATTATTAGAAAATCACTTTACAATATTTGAACTAAACCACATTACTGATCGAAGTAACATCTATTGGGAATCGAAGCTCTTCATGAAGTTCCAACTATTTGCACGGACGGTGTACCAACTCCATGCATCTGATACTGAAACTTAAAACAAGGAGTATGAAGTGAATGGAGTGTTAAGTGTTATCATACTGTGCCATACATTTAAAAAACTCTGTTGTGTAAGTGTATGGTAAAAAATACTGCGTACAATTTTAAACAGTCTGTTGTGGTATTCATTAACTATTTTAATGCAACAGCTGACTCGTTCACTATATTTTTTTCTGGCTAATTAATCGCCTTATAATGCAATGAGAAAGTTTTTTTTTTGAAATTTATTGATATTCGAGCTGAGCCCAACACAAGTCATAATCATTCAATTTCAAAATCGGAATGTGCCGCAGAAATTGCTCTGCTTCACCTGAAAACAAGCCCTTTAAATAATGCATTTTTTGTTCCTTATCTAAGCTATCATTTTTGTGCATTAAAGATGTCAATAAATCTTTAAAGGTGGTCCATTCTGGACAGTTACTCGAAAGGTGGGAATTAAAATTTGTCGTTATTGACTGTACTTCACTAGATATTTTTAGAGCTAGTGATATCCTCGTCATTCATTGATATACTTTACTTCTTATTGCACACTTACGGAACTTCTTTAAAAATACACATGAGGGTTAGTTATCCGTCTCGTTAGGACGATATTTGACATAGTTAAAAATATTGCGTAGTAGCGGTGTCGTTGTCGACGATTTATTTTAGTTTTTTTTTTTTAAGTATTTCGTTTCGTTAAGAAACACCTACAATGAAGAAAACCAGCAGCCGCAACAATTGGCTACCGTGACAGTTTTGAACCATTTTTTTATTTATTGTAAAACTGTCATTTATCTTCTTTTTCAACTGACAATTATTTTTTTACTCACTTCCAAATTTTGGTTTGCGATTCCTCGCCCCGACACATGATCACTCCATTTTAAATGTACTCCGTAACACAAGGATTGTTCTCCATACATTTGAATGTTTTATCCATACGAGTGGGTTCGGTTGCACCACTCGTGTAACCAATATGTAGGGTGACTATAATTAACAGATTACCAAGACAGAACTATCAAATTTCTTTGTATCGATTAGATTATCATTTTTAATGTGATGTGAAAGGTCATCGGGCTCTCACATATAATATAACAGACTCTATGACAACAAAAAAGTATTTTCAAACAAGACTTAATATCTCTCAAAATCTTAAACATCGTTGAAATAAAATCATTGCTTCGACTGTAAGAATAGTAAAAAAAAAAAAACTATTTCTGTTGCAACAAAGTCCTTTAACGACATTCTTGTTGAAATTTTAATTCTTATCTTCAGTTAATTAAGCATGTCCCAAGTTACTCCTACATCATCGTCCATCGCGTATACACAGTGGCGAAGGCTGGCAAATAGCGTTCGCCAGCTAACCCCGCGAGAACTAACCGGCTCATTGCCAATCGGCAATCGTCCGCGTTCAACTAAAGTAAGGTAGAATTACACTTCGAACGCTCATTAGTTCCTACCTGAACTATTGTTTTCCCTGAAGACTGCCTAGTTAACCTTTTTATATGCATGGCTAGACTCACAACTGATTTTCTTAACGCGCTAGAAGAACGTGATTTGGATTTTGAGTTTTTATTTTTCGTGGAAGTAAAGAAAGAAGATTGTTGATTTGATTGTTGTTGTTGTTGTTGTTGATTGATTGCTTATCAGCATGTGTTGGTCCTGCGCCTGATCTTGCCCCGGCTTTGTCAGTTTGCCGTTCTGTTTGACTATGACAGTGAGGGAAGATGGAGTGCATCTGTGTTTGCGCACACAATTGTGCACTGTACCTCCTGCGTACTTGGCAAGTCTCTATGGAGATAAGCCGCCGTGCCCAAATTTCGATCATGAGAATACTACTATTATTCTCATTTATTCATTTTACAATACCTAAATATAAATGACATTTTTAAATATATAAGATTTGTGCTTATTTTGCGCAATTAACAACAATGTGATTTTCTCTAAAATAAAGAGTTTTATTTATTAAAATACCGTTAGTTTTAAAAATAAAATCTTAAATAAATGAACATTCACTAACCTAAAAGAAAGAGAATCAACAATTAAATGTCCATGCTCCGTGTGCACTTTGCACAGTTCTTTTACATTATTAACAAACACAAGTTTTAACAATAACTTGAGTTCTTAAATATTTAAATTACTAAATTAAATTATTAAACAAATTAGGACACGAGAATGTAAGAAAGTGTCAAAGACACTGTCTTTGACACTTTCTTACATTCTCTCAATGTCAAAGCTTTCAAATATTTATATAAAAGTAAAAACTATTAAAAATATAAAAAATAGTAATCCACCGGTGGCGGAAACAGGGTCCAAGCCGCCGGCGGTCAGCGCTTCAAAGAGAGAAACCTCCTAACTATGCGGGCCGTGTCCAGTAGTACTGCTTTCTGGATCAAGCCCTTGATCCAGACAGTTGAGTCTGTACTTATCTTGACCCCAGAGATTTCAGGACCCATAATCATTGGTTTGTATTGTTACGGCAAACCTGCTTACATATTATTGTACACGCCATGATTAGCATTCATTGATTATCGATTATTAGCAGATGAAACAGTGAAACATGTACAGAAAATTATAAATAATTTCATTGAGTCTGGTCTCACCCACATGTGTAAAAGACGTCTGAATTGTTATGTATGTATTAGAATGATGTAAAGGTAAATTAATATTAGAAACCAGAAGAATATGCTCGTTTTTTGTTTGATCCGATTTCGATTTATCCGATAGTTAGGAGCTACGTTATCCCTAAGTTTTATGTATGAAAACAATTAGGAATCCGCTAAAAAAATCATGCGGTCGATGTCGTGGGCGAAAGCTAGTTAATTTTTAAAATAATTATGTTATGTAGGTAGATTGAAATATTTTATTTTATATCAGACACAACAATTATTAACAAAGTTAATTTGTTAATTCTATTTTCAATTTCTGTGTATTCCTCTTTCCAAGGAATTACAAACTTACCTAATCGTAATTCCATAAAATAATAAATAAAGAACAAAAAACCTTTAAATAAGATAGATAGAGAGAGCCTATTGCCATCAACCGGGCACAAATCCAGACTCCGAGGCTGCTACTGAGAAATTCCTGATGGAAAAACCCAATAACACACATTACATGGGACTAAAAACATAACTGGCGAAATGTGGGTGTACTAATGGGTACATCTCTGCCTAACCCTTCGGGGAATACAGGCGTGATGTTATGTGTAAGATAGAGAGAAGAAGACATAAATACATATCAATGTATAAGAAGTATGACGTATAGGTAAAAGATATTACACCTCTTCAAACTACAATAAAAATAACACGTGAAAACCAAACATAAGTATAGATTATCGCACGCCATATATCACCGGTGGGCATTTGTTTTGTTCCCATCCTTAGTTTTATTCCCTCTCGACACCTCCGCTGAATTTAGTGAAGATAGAACGAGTGATATATGGCCATAAGGTCGGCCGCAAACGTGGCTAATTGTGCTCTCTTGAATAAACAGGGGGGCAATTCAACTAGCCTTTAGGAACGATCGCGAACTTATCTCCGTTTTAATGTGCCAATTAATAATATTGATAATTAAAAGGGCCACCTAATGACACATGTGTGGTTGTTCAATTGGTTCCTAGACCAGCTTCCATACACTTTTGCCGATCCTCCTTTGCTTATTTTTCGTTCTAAACCATTGAAACGCGCTTTAATATTACACCTCACATTGTAGTTTCGATCTGTATATGCTCAAGACCGTATCCGACCGCATCTGGTAATAAGAGCAACTGCCAACAGAATGTTGCGTGCTATAACCAAATAATATATGTTTTTGAACTATATTTTTATTTTTTAATTCCAATTAAAATAGTCATTCTCGTACACATCATGATTGATAGAATAATGATTTTGATTTTAAAAGATTTTGTCTCAGATTCACGCAATATGTGCGTCGCGATCGGCAGTTAGACGCGCTTCGCGTTCTTCAGGGGTTTCCTGAGATCGAATGCTTGCTGTACAAACTCTTTGAGCGCTCAAGCGCATTTCTCTGTCAGTGAAGGTCTCAGATTCACGCGATAGTGAATGTGCGTTACGATCGTCAGTTAGACGCGCTTCGTGTTCTTCAGGTGTCTCGCGAGACCTAGCACTTGCTGTTCAAACTCTCTAAGACCTCAAGCGAGTTTTTCTGTCAAGTAAGGACTCAAAGTCACGCGATAGTTGATGATCCTCAAGATCGATGGATAAACGTGCCTCGCGTTGTTCACTGTTCTCTTGAATCCAAGAGGCCCTCCTTCGAGAACGATATGAACTCAGTCGAGATTTTCGCTCAGCCGAAGTTTCTGTAACACGTATCCTGGCCCGACGTTCCTGAGATGCAGTAACTCTCACCTCATGATCTTCTTCAGATTCCTGTGATCGAATTAATCTCAGCCTATTAGAATGTTTGCTGTACCGGGAGAGGTTCAATTTTCTTCGAGGCATTTTTCAAATGTATAAGATTTTGTTTACTAAATAATATGTAATATCACAATGCTATTTAGTAAACCTATAATAAATACTTATCAAAAATGACAAAGCCGTCAGTCGAAGTGACAGTTTATAAAAGTGTAAAGAAGCATTACTCTCATAGGCATGGACAAATTAAGTAGTTCGATTACAATTACTCTAAAATAGCCATTCTAGTTTGCCATTATTGACTGCTTAGCTCCTTGTTAGCTAAAGTATAGCGTGATGATAATTATTTACGAAGTTCAATCCACAGCTATCTGCAATATTTTTATCAGAAATTTCAATTGCATTTATTTTCTGGCATTTTATAGACAAAATGTTCGAAAAATATTTTCTCTTTATAATATTAGTTTGGATAAACAAAGCGATATTTATTTACCAAAAAGTCCACTTGGCACAGAAACAGGATTTAAAAAACACAAAATTTTCTTAATATTAAAATGTTTACTTAGGGATATTTTTAAAAGAAATCACTTGAGTGCTAAAAAGAACTGAGTAAAATAAATAAGTACTTAGAGTAACGAGGTGCTCTTGTAAGCATTTAGTATCTGTGCTCCTTTTTAATAAGAAAAAGAAAAAATTGTAATATTCAGAAGCGACTGAAATACCTTTTAGTCCGAGATCATAAAATCGCCAGATCTACGTTATTGAGGATGGCTGACATTAGGAAGACAGATGGAAGTTTTTTTTTTTACAAATTTATCTACTAGCATTAATAAAATAACCTAAACAGCGATTCACCACTTGCTTTGCAACAAATTTTCACGGCAATGGGACGAATGCCGCCGTCATTCTTTCGTAGGGCACATAGGTTGGCCCCGTACAAGACGTCAACGACGGCTTCGTTCATATCGCCGCAGAGCATATGTTTAACTACAACCGCAAGTTCCTTCAAAAGCGACTCACCAGCTTCCCCGGCACCCGAACCCAGCAGGTCTTCGAGTCAGGCCGTCGTGGTCGCCGACGGAACCACTTCGAAAGGACCTCACGGCTGCTATCACCTGGGGGACTGTTGGTTTAATAAAAGGAGAATCTAGATCGGGGGGGGGGGGGAAACTGAGACCATCTGCAGGCGCTGAATGTTTATTTCTCCAGAACTGATAAAGTTTCTGGAGAGTGAGGCGCCACCAAATCGCTGCTAAATGCCTAGCAGCTCCGCTAATATCGCCTTCGCTTAACTTGGATTCCACAAGAGAACACAAGCCTTTTTGTGTATGGTTAAATATGTTGAATTTTGGATCGAAAGTAAAGGTCGAATTGTTACAGTTTTCTTTGATCAGTTTTTTTTGACTTGTTAACGTTTTTTTGAGGCCAATTTTTTTGTATATGCAGAATCCTGTAAGGGAAGGTGAGTAAATGCTCCCAGGCACTTTGAGTGAGTTCTCCTGTGTCGCAAGACGAACACATTGCGTCAATCTTAGTGCAACAGACCGTCACGCGCCCCTAGGAACTCTCCTTAAAACAGGAGTAGAAATTTTAAATTTTGAAAGCTTTATCCAAAGACTTTGTCCAAAAGGTGGTAAAGTTGGGGAAGCGGCTGGAGGGCATAAAAGTACATTATGAGGTTTGTAAACCTTGTCATAATGTATCTTTAGCCCTCGTTCGCCCTTAAAAAAGCGAGGCTGGGAGCAATGGAGATATCTCACTAGCGATGTGGCAGGTTGACTGGCACAATTACCGGCGTTGCTACAGCCAACATAAAACATAAAAATTGATAAACTTACCCTCGTTAAAAGCTACACATTTACACTGCACTATACAAATATTAATAATCACTATAAAACTAAAAATAAATATAAAATACCTATTGACACATAAAAAATAGGACGTCGCTTTTGAAGTTTTTTCACGCAGCCGCACAGAGGGCTTAGGAAGCACGCCGCACGTGCGTGGCGCAGACTCCACGTCCGTGCAACCGTTGCCAGAGCAGGTGCCTCCCGCAAGCCGCGTCAAACGCGTCAAAGCTCGTCGTCAAAACTTTGCTTCATAAGGATGCGATTGCAAATTTCTTCATCTCCAAACCGTGGTTATTTGGCATTGAAATGTTTGTTATTTAATATTGTAAAAGCGATTTTTCAAAGTATCTTGACATACGTCAATTTACGCTTTAAATTTAAAAGATCGTATTATTGGGATTATTGGGTATTATATTATACCTTCGTCTTGATCGATAGAGTGATTACTCTATCGATTGATAAAAACCGCATTAAAGTCTCGTTATTTAATGAGTTTATTGTAAAAATATTTTATTAAATGTTTCATAGTAAGTTATTATCATAGCGACATCTGACATTTTAGTTTAAAATACTTACATTTTTTACAATGTATACCTTATACACATTCATATGCATGTAGTAAAAAGCAGTTATTTTAATATTACAAACAGACACTTCGATTTTATTTATTTGTATGTACGTAGTATGTATGTATAGATTATATTTCCCTTTGAATTCAAACAATAGTGAGCTTATCTTTGAAACAAAAGCTATGTTTGTTAGATACATGCACAGACTTTAGCCGTGGCTCGGTATGTCCATTAGTGACCGCTACAGATCCTGGCTTACCGTAGTCCCAGTAGCAGTAATACGTAGCCAACTAAGTCTCAAATGCATCTACTATGCTATATATTGTATTTTCTCTATTGTAATTTTATTTTTGGTGATTAGTGACGATAGCGCAATTTCGTCCAATATCGAAATGAAAAAATGTATTTAAAAACCGATCAAGTACAAGTCAGACTCGCACACGAAAGGTGTACAATGCAATGCAAAAATGACAAATGACAATATTCTTACATGTTTTGTATCGAGCCAAAATTGCAAAAAACACAGGTCTTTTGTATAGGGACCCTCTTTTATTTGTAACTTTTAATTGTTTAAATAATTTGTTAGTAAAGTGGTAATAGAAATACACATAAGCTCTGGCTATTACGGTTCATGAGATACAGGCCGCTGACAGACGATCGGAAGGGCGGACAGCGGAGGTTTAGTAATAGGATCCCGTTTGCACCCTTGTTTTCAAATGTAATTTAATTTAAAAAGTAAATAATAAATAAGAATAAGTAGATAAATTAATTAAGATAAATTTAATGAAAGACGTCCATCAGTTTCTATGAAAACTTCAACTATAACCTTCGACCCTGGGTATCTATCTCTTTTGTTGACTGTACATCCCCGTACGAGCTCCTTCTTAAAGAGCTCTACTACTGCTATGAAGATAAACCTGCATGATCGGCTGAAACCACATTAAAACCTAACTAAGGTGTTTGCCAATTCCCAATAGGTACCTATATATAAGGACGGCGACACGGGGACGACTTTAAATCACTTTGGCCCAGTTGCAACGGTCGCTGTAAGTTTTATTTCAGTGAATGGCTGAATACACATTATGGTCTATTATGTTTTAAGGGATCGGTGATTTTATGATTAAACGAGTTTTTTTAGGTTGACTTGTAAAGAGATAAATTACTTCTGGTTACGTAGATTTTTAAGGTCGTTCAAACTAATTTACTTGATGAAAACATATTGGATATCCAGCATAGACGCCAACAATATTTATAGATCAATCGATGTTATTTTCAATGTGTTCTACCACTTTTTTTCTATTATAAGTAACCATTAGTAAAATAACCAAAAATTACTGTGCATTAACAATCAGATTTTTAACTTTTTATACAACTAAAACATTTTATAAGTACAACCCAATCCTACTAAGTTTATTTTTAAAACAACTAACAATTATAACACAAAGAACCTAATAATCAAAACACATCGTGTCCATCTTTCCATTTTAAGAAAATCACACATAGAAAAAACACCGATTGAAACTAGTATTTTTCTCCGAACGACTTTTACTGCGGAACCTAAAATCGGTACTAAGTTAAGATTTATAACCTGCCGAGGTTAGTCGTAAATGTATCGGCGGCCTTAGCTGTAGATTCGACCCACATACAGGTGTAAGGATGACGATTCATAGAAAGCAGAGCTTTATGTAGCGAGACTTTAAAGTTTAGCTATTTTCAATACGGGTGATTGTTAATTTATTAAAAACTTAAAAAGAGGTCTCTTCGTCATTATACTACTCGTCATTATAAACAACTTAAGGTTTTTAACAATTATAATTGTTATAACAATGTTTTACAACATCGTCATAATGTATGGAATAGCTGATTTATTTCAAAATTGGTCCCATAGTAAAAGTAGTTAATAATGATGAGTACAATGACTCCTTTTCTGGTTTATGGTAAATAAACAATCACTCTGTATAAAAATTAATCATTGAAGCCTCGACTAATAAGACATAAAATATGTATTATCATGATATCTCTTCGGGATCCATTGTGCATAACTTATTAAAATTTAATAAGTTAATCAAAGAACTGTTCACTATTTTACCGCCTCCAAATAAGGAGATTATTACTATTGTTGTGATGGTTTGTATCGTTCTATTCCCGTGACTGTTGGTTAACTACGAGACATTTCAACTTAGTTTCTAGGTTGGCAATGCGTTGCAAGGCCTCTAGTATTGCAGATGTCTATAGGTAGCGATGACTGCTTAATATCAGGTGACACGTCGGATTATTTGACATCCAATGACTTAAAAAAACGAACCTCTTAAGTACCAAATTTCTTCCTACTTACACTGGAACTTAAGCCTAAACTTCAAGCTGGATTTGGATCTAAACTCGTGCCGATAAATCGGGTCTCGTAAGCGAGAAGGATAATCCGGATGTACGGGCCCGTTTTATTAATTGCAGCAAATGTTTCGAGTCTGCACTGCAGGCATATCAAGTAGGACGAGCCACGGATATAAAAAAAACACACCAAACCATACTAATCCATACTGATATTATATTATTATTCGCATGGAGAAAGTTTAAGACCCGGGGAAGGACATAGGCTTTTTATTAAACTTTGACTTCGTTTGCGTCCGAATTAACCGACATTCGCGCGGACGAAGTCGCGGGCAGAAGCTAGTAATATTATGATTGCGAAAGTAACTCTGTCTGTCTATTACGCTTTCACGTCTAAACCAATGAACCGATTTTGATAAAAGGTAAGGGGTTAGTTAGAACCCTAAGAAAAGACAGGCTACTTTTTATTCCACGTCTTCGTCTGCGTCTGCGATAACCGATATTTACCATCTCATTTAATTATTCAAACAATACGCTAGATCTATCGCAGACTAGAACTATTAATTTGTAATATTTATCTGTTCAAAAATATCTGGTAGCTTTTTATTCTGTTTTTTGTGAGATAAGAACATGTATGTAAGTCATGAATATAAAAATATCATCGTTATTATTTTAGCTTTGAGCAAATTCTGAAATGTGATCGTGTACTGAAATTGAGTTCACGATTTTTTATTATTTTATATCTATTTCTTAATAAATCATCAACTATTCATTAAACTATTTATTTATTCAACTATTTATTACTATTTTTTTTACATTGATCTGCGCATAGATAATTAAAAAGTGTTCCAAAAATGTAGTCTCAATCTCATCTCAGTGACAACCAAAGTCAAAATATGTAGGTGAACAGAGCTTATGTTTCACATATTGAGACTGACATCAGATTGCGATCGTTCCTAAAAGTTAATTAAGTATATTTTCGGAAATTGGCCTTCAGATAATTGAACGGACATTAAAAAGTTTTATCAAATTGCAACATCACACTTCATTCCTACTTCAACTAATATTATTTTCCAGAACCCCCATCTCTGCTTACCCCGTACACAATCAAACCCGTTAACAAAGAAACAGTTTCCCCAAATGCTCTCGCGATTCCCAACACTCCTAATTGTGATGAACGGCCCACCTTGCCAGTATTACAGATTTCTTGCGTAATTTATGTTGCAATTTACTGCCTTTTTTTACTTGCCTGGAGTTTTTTACTTGGCAACATTTTTTATTCGCGCGCTCAGATTTTGGCTTTAGCGCATGTTTTATTTTTAGGCTGTCAACTTTGACTGGCTGTGTGTTTTGTTGTTTTGCTTTATTTTTGAATAGGCGTGTGCTGGTTTGAGAATTGTGGGAGAATTATTTATGTATGTGCATATGTATATTGGACGCTTGATATTATTTTTAGGTAGGTACTGTGATCACTGTGGCTTAGGCGTATGTGTGTGTGGACTCCAACATAATAGAATTGAAAGGCACACTTTTCTTTAGTTAATTATATACCTATTGAATTAATTATATTCTAACAATCAATTTTCATAAGCTAAATACGTCTTATCAGGCCTCGTAGGAGACTGTCAATTCTTAAAAAAAAAAATTAGACTTTATCTCATAGAAATATTTTAATGAACATAACACATAACATCACGCCTGTAATCCCCGAAGGGTTAGGCAGAGGTGTACCCAGTAGTACACCCACATTTCGCCAGTTATGTTTTTAGTCCCATGTAATAGAGGGCGAGCCTATTGCCATCAACCGGGCACAAATCCAGACTCCGAGGCTGCTACAAAGAAATTCCTGATGGAAAAACCCAATAACACTTTGCCCGACCTGGGAATCGAACCCAAGACCTCATGCACAGCAGTCGCTCTTGCGACCACTAGACCAACGAGGCAGTCAGTATTTTAATGAAATAAAAATATATATGTCTCTTGTATTTAATTTATTTTTATTATTTGTTGCTATAGCGGCAAAAGAAAATTTCACTCTGTGAACTTTCAACTCTCTACCTATTACAGTTTATAAGATACAGCCCGCTGACACACAGGCGGACGGTCAGTGGTTGCTTTGTAATAGGGTTTTATTGGAACCTTTCAGTGACGGAACCCTAGAAGTCTTTTATTGCGTTCAACTCTGAAAATACCCTTAAGAAAACAATCCATAATTTATAATAGACTTCATAATTATTCGAAATTGAACTTTTAATTGATTCGCCGACTTCGAGTGCGAACTTCCGACTGCGAAACATAGGTAAAGAGGAATATTAATTTTATTGGAGAATAATTTACGAGTTTTAAAACGAATGTCGTAAGTAATTGAAAATTTCTTGGAGTTACTGAAATGTCTGTTTCATCTGCATTTGTTTGTTTAATTTATTGGATCGTGTTGGTTGTGATCTATTGAGTAATTTCTAAACATTTGCTCTGCTGCGTGTCACAGGTTTGATTCCAGCACCGAACAAATTGTTGTATGGCCTACAAGTTGTTCCGGGTCTGATCGTTTGTATTGTAATGAAGATGATCTTTGTAAACGCACCCACCATATAAGAGAAATTCGTAGTGTGGGACAACGTTTTTGTTTTTAATAAAAACAAACTGTTATTTTTCTATACAAAGGCGGGTACTTGTCAACATTTTTCAAAAGCTTTTCCCTATCGTTTTTCCCTGTGATTTTACTTTGATATCTATTATGATCGATTTAAAAGCGTTGACAGATTTGTACGTGACTTACCTACCTACCTTCTTAATAAAAAATACTCGTGATTCTTCCGCGTGTAATTTTTTTTCATAAGAAACTGAATAAAAAATTGTACATTTTGTGTAAATTCCATTTCTTTCGATTCGATCCAACATCAAAGACGATATAATGGAATCCATTTAAAATTAACAACATATTAAGATACGTCACCCTGGATTTGTTGTCCCACAATCCCCGAAAAGCGAGGATTTAGAAACGCGGCAAATCCCGTATCAGGCATAATGGGTGCAAATTTGCGGGTGTTCGCGGTGCCACCCGGCGGAGCGGTGCTAAGCTCAGATTTGTTGCTTACCTACCGTATTTTAAGCCCCAATAATGGCATAAGCCATATATTATGTGATACAGCAGTTAGTTATGTCTCTGATAATCTCGGAGTGACAGTGTATCTTCTTGTTTTATTTATGCTCGCAAACAGCAATTTTTTATGGATTTTTTCGACTCATGATTAACAATTTTCCCGCCTCAAGAAAAGTTCGTAGATAAAAAGTACACAGTACTAGCGTACTAGTGTTTTGCCCAAATATACACTTTCATATTTATTTAACATTATAAATTACTAGAAAAAGTCAAAAGAAAGAAAGGCAATATACACATGAAATGCAAGACGCCACCCGCAGCCTGTGATCATACGGCGAAATGATAATGATATTTGAAAAAGAATTGTGTAGACGGAGGGTAAGGAAAGAAATTTCTGATAACCGTATACTTAAGAAGGTCGCCTGGAGAGGTATAACGCTTTTTAATTACGTGACGAGTTTTGCAACAGGCATTAAGAAACTTCATTCCAAAAAAAGTAACAATCAGATTTAAAAATAAACATTTAGCATAATTCGGAAATTCAAAAAACGTCCGAAATCTTGCAGGGACGAATTCGGAACAAAAAGTAAATAATATTCATTGGCGGTATTTGATTTCTCGTTCAGAATTTATGAATAATTCAATGCACCCTTCATCTCTCCTTGTTTTCATGGAATTATTTCTTTTCGTCTTTGTTTTTTAAACTTATTTGTTAAAAGATTTACTACGTTGTGTAGGTACATGGGCGCCAGCAGCAGGGTGCAAGCAGTGTACAATATCGCATGCCTAGTTAGTTCTTGTATAAAAAATGGAATAGGCAACATGTGGATAACGTTGTGAGTTACACATACACTGTGTACTTTAGATACTAAGGATTGTTAATTAAGAAACTCTGTGTAACTGTTTGTTTTCCCAAAGAAAATAAATAAATAAATAAATAAATATGCATACAGCAAACATCTGTCTTATCAATATTATTTTTCCTACTCAATATTGGAAAATAACGACGATAACTTAAAAATATTCTGCCACTCCACTTAACAATACGATCGTATATTTTTACAAATGTGCAGCAAAATAAAGTTCGTTTTTACAACCGCGCACCGCTGCAGTCGGATACCAATTTGCTATAAAAGTAAAAATGTATTGGAATCAAATGAACATATTCGTACTGTCGTGCCAGTGCTGTAACAAATATCGATATAAAGTATCGACATCGTAATGCGATTTTAATGCAGCACTACGGGGCGGTTTGCGGGCAAACGGTGTTTGTGTCCTACTATTTGTTCGACCTTATTAACTTGAATGTGGGTGAAATAGTAGTATTACTGAATACTGTAGGTATAAAGTATTGGAGCTGGATATCGATTGCTTGCCACAATGTATGTGGGTACCTACTTTGAGTGTTGAAACTGTTACAAAACTAAGTAACATTTTGCTAAAATTATTGCTGGGAAACCATTTTTATTTTTGGTGTGATATATGGTTATGTTACCATTTAATATAGACGCTAATTATTGTTGTTGTAGGTACATACAACAATGCAAAGGTTGTGGGGATGTTTAAAGTTTATTTACAACATTTAAAATAAGTTTTGTCAAAAGGCGGAGAAAAACGTTTTAACTTTGACTTTCAATGTCTTCGTTACCAGAAGGTTTCTAGGTATGGTTAATACCAATTACTATTAGAAACATTATGTAACTTTCGGCTTTTGGTAAAAGATTAAATTGTATAGTGTATTGTGGCTAACTAAGAACATCCCTAAGAAATTGACTAGTCAAAGCTATAAGTACTATCTAGCTCTCACGTTTAATTTACATAAAATTACAGAGCAACAACCAACTTAAGGACAACATCTGGACAGAACATTTGATACATAGACACGTACGCTGCGTGCATGCATAAACAAACACCTAAATGGTTATGCAAATACTTCGGCCTAATTTGGACACTTAATTGAAAATACACAAAAAAATACGTTTAAATTTTTAACTTAAAATGCCCTGTTTTCTCGCACACAAATCAACTAAAACGCCGACCAACAGTAGCGGCGCGCTTGGCTTCACAATAAAGCGAAATAATCACCGTCCCACGCACAGCGTTATGCCAGTAATGAATGAAGTTATTGTTTTGTTGATGCCATTATAGACCTTCGGATAGCCGGACCGTGCCTGCCCTCAATAGCCCCAGTGAATTGTGGCCGAAGCTGTAATGTTTGGGAACTTCCTCTTTGTGCTTTACTTTCGCGGAAGAAATATTTTATGGCGAATTTGAGGTCCAATAAAGGTGGAAGAAGTGTTCGTTATAAATCTTAGTGTTTCGGATTCTTGTGATAGTTCCCAGGTGTGGCGGTAACGAGGTGGAATTGTTTGCCACTTACAAGTTGAAGTTGTGAATTATAGTTCGTGTTACGGTATCGAGGGAAGTTATACTTAGGGCATGTTTCATCATCTTCCAATAGACATTTATTTATTTATTTATTTATTTAAACTTTATGCAACAAAAAAGTACAAAGGCGGACTTAATGCCTTAGGCATTCTCTACCAGTCAACCAAAGACATTACACATTAGACATTATTGACCTTTTTTTTAAAATGGATGGATGGTTTGGAATTTTTGTTTCATTTTGAAGAAATGATCTGCCTTAATAATTTAGTCACACCTTATTGAACTCAGAACCACGCACACAGTGTTTTAGTTGCGCGACACTTTTTAAGATACTGCATACGCAACAGAGCGATGACTTGAACAGGTAAAAAAAACAAGTCTTAAACTTGGTCTTGTAGACCAAGTGACGTAATTTTATTTAATTATTTATTTATTTTATGAAAAAAAAAATACTTTTCGTAACCGGCGTGCTTGTATGACGAGATGTATGAACGTAGATGAGGCGAAAGGAGTATTTAAGGATCGTAGCAGGTGGCGTTCTGTAGTTTCTGCCTACCCCCATGGGAAAAAGGCGTGAGTTTATGTTATTTTTTGACAAAACTCACCCTGTCAATCTAAGAACGATAATGAAATAATATTTTTGGTACGTTAAACCTAAATAATAGTTGGATTTAACATTTCACATTGTTGCTGCGTTCAGCAAAAATTAATTACAGATTAATTTATAATGATTTCATAATCCGATTTAAATTGAACATTTAAAAAAATAATCCTAACACACAATAATTCTCTTTGGTTTTAATATTGAATACAGCACAAATAAAATTTAGCATATTATTGCAAATGAATAAATAAATAATTTACCGTAATAATTTTACCCAGGGGCGTTCTCGAATAAATCAAACTGAGTGAATGGAACGTAGTGAGTCCAAATCTGGCCCTGTGCTAATGGCGGTTTAAAAAATAAATAGGATGGTATATTATACACCAATATATATATATACACCAATTTAATACACATAACCTAAAATACAAAAACCCCGCAGACATCCAACATTCACGTAAACTTAATCGCGGGTATAGGCATATAGTAATATTATATAGCTGAAGTTTTCATTTTCGAACACACTAATCTCAGGAACCGATCCTTGAAGCCTAGCCTAAGCCTAGTGCTATATTTTATTATAAAAAAAATACGGATCCATACAGAAAATCACGTACACAAAATCACAGGCAAGAGCTAGCTATGGAATAAAAGAAATATCATCATGAGACTTCATTTTCATTCAAACATTTTCCCTTTATTTAACTGCATGTTCCCCATACGAAATAATTCAATGGGACCTCGCAGTCTGCTCACCCCTTTAGGGATTACGCGTGACAAATTAACGGGCCGTTCAATGATACAGGAATTGAAACGACGGAACGTATATGACAGAGCTTCATGAGTTTCACAGGCGAATTGCGGATTAAATTCAAAATTAAATTAATTTTCTTTTCAGCTCCGCGTTCTGTTCTTTGGATATTAAATACTCGATCTAGCCCGCACCTTTGTCTGCGTCGAGGAGAAGTGTACCATAACACATTACCTATGACACTCAGCAATAAAGTAGCATTTTATCAGTGAAAACTTTTTGTAATCGGACCAGTTTTTCTAGAGATTACTTCTTACAAAAAATATAACATAAAAGCAAACAAACTTTACCTTTTTATAACATAAGGATAGACTAACGCGCACTTGCACTATTGATGACTAAAAACGTTTAGCACTAAACGTAGAACATCATTGCATTGAATGATGTTTTAAATATGTCATAAATGTGGTTAGAGATTCGTGGTGCAAGTGAGTCTTATGGTCACTGCTTATTATTACAACAAGGCTCCGACACGGCAAGGGCCTAGCCACAATAGCCTTGATAAAAATCCATACATCCTGTTACCTGTACAGTTCTACGAATGTAAGATAAAACATTTTCCCATCTTTCCCTTTTCAGAACAAGCCTTAAAATGTAACAAAAATGATTTGATAGGCATCTATTGATTTAAAAAATGGCTTACGTACGAATATAACATTACGCTGTTTGAGTATGCATAATGGACAGCATAAATATTGCTCAAAAACATTTCCCGGAAAGGTCGATCGGTAACGGTTCATAGGTTTTCAAACAGTATTTGTACGAACTCTCGAGTCTAAATACGGTATTTCGTTGAAAATTGCCCATGGCCAATAGAAGGTAATCGGTGTGGAAAGTTGTAAACACTAACGTTTCGCGCAAACGGGCCACCGACCACAGCCACCGGTGGCTGGCGACAAACTGTTTACATGATTTTTTAACACATTTTGTATGTTTTTTTTTTTTTTTTAGTTGGTAAAAATCATCAAATGACTTCTTCCGCCCTAGGTGGGACGGAAGGAACTGTCAGACTTTTACTGACTAAAAAACTACCCTGTTCCTTCTGTTGACCTTTACGTTCCGGGGTAGATTCGCCGCCCACGTGTAGGGAGTGGCGGCCACTTGCGACTCAGTGTCCGCAACACGCCACCGGTGGTGGTGACTCCCGACTGTGTTCGCGACACGCCACCGGTGGCGGCTACTCGCGACTGTGTCCGCGACACACCACCGGTGGCGCTGACCCGCGACTGAGTATCCGCGACACGCCACCGGTGGCAGCCACTCGCGACTAAGTATCCGCGACATGTCAACAGTGGCAGCTACACGCGACTGTGTCCGCGACACGCCACCAGTGGCGACCACTCGCGTGTCAGCGTCCGCAGCCTGCAACCGGTGGCGGCCGACGACTCGTCTGTGCAGCATGTGGGGTTTTATAAATTGTAGCGGCTACCGACTACTGCAGGCGGCCACTCGTGACGTGGCAGCCAATGACCACCTTCGTTTGCGCAGTACTAAAGGACGTGGCGCGCGACAGCCACTGGTGGCTATGACCGGTGGCCCGTTTGCGCGGAACCTAACACATTGTACTGACTGTGTAAAAGCTTATAAGTTTGTTTACGTATTCATTTGCGTGAGGCAAAATTAAACCTTTGCTTGTTTGATGTATTATGAAGTTAGTTTAATGTTAAAACAACTAAACTTACTCTGAATTGATAAGGCTTGAACAACCATTTTATACAATCGTATTAAATAGTATAAACTTTAACAATAACAATGTAGCTGTAAAACATTTTGCTTATTGGTTTTGTTTTGTAACACAGATTAAATTGCGTTCTATAATTATATATCCTCCCGACCAATTTTCGGTCGCGGCGTAAAATCTCAATAGGAATCGAACCCAGGACCCCACGTTCAGCAGTCGCACTTCCAACGGGGCGTTATATGTAAATACTAACATAATAAAGCTAAAGAGTTGTTTGTTTATTTATTTAAACGCGCTAATATCTGGAACTACCAGTCGGATTGGAAAAATATATTTTGTTTAATGATAGCCAGATTCATAAGGAATAGTATAAACGCAGACAAAGTCGCGGGCATAAGCTGTAACCAAAAAAAAACACACTCAAATTACATGCACAGGCAAGTAATCCTACAAGAACACAATGTACCACCGCCTTCATTATTACCTTAGTACACTCTCACTTGTAATGCTGCCTACCCTCCGCAGTACACGTAATATCACAGCCCGGCCGCAATATTCGGGCACTTTCAACGACCTCTGATTTATAACCCACACGCCGCGAGTTACGACCAGGAACAGCTAAGATTACAATATTATCATTTCAGTGTTATTATCATTTGATTTAATGTGGGGTTAGGCCATCATTGGAAGGATAGGTTGAGTTTATTTGAAAAGGCAATAAATTTCACAGCTGCAAACATTTTGTAGGAGTGACTTTATGTTCGATCTCAAAAACTACTAAATGGATTTTGATACAGTTTTATCTTTACCCCAAATCTAGGTTTGGGTATATTTTTTTAATCTCCGCGACTGCCTTGTCGGTCTAATGATCGCAAAGCGTGACTGCTGAGCGTGAGGTCTTGGGTTCGATTCCCAGGTCGGGCAAAATGTCGTTAAGTTTTCCATCAGGAATTTTTCAGTAGCAGCCTCGCAGTCTGGATTTGTACCCGGTTGATGGCAATAGGCTCGCCCCCTATTACATGGGACTTAAAAATAACTGGGGAAATGTGAGTGTACTAATGGTACACCTCTGCCTAACCCTTGGAGAATTACAGGCGTGATATTGTATGTTTTTTTTAAATTGTTATAGATTTTTTTAATTGTAATATTGTGCGATGTGTTTGTATTTAACTTATTCCTTATTTTATTTTGTTTCTTTCTTTTTTATGTTCAAGACAAAGATAGGAATAGTAATCGGTGAAGCTGACGCATATATTTTTGACGCGTGGGTTTCCTTGTTTACTTTCCACATCTGTGGGTTCCAATAAATCCTGTGCATACACATTATTTGAAATATATGTGAACATGGTTCAATTCTATGGCAACGTAGCAAGAAAGTTGTGTTGAATCACCATACATATTCTTATTTATGATTTTATAAAATAAAATATGAACAGGAAATCAGATTTAGAATGTAATGCTGACTTGTTGGAACGAAATTCCTGCGATAGGAGTTAAGAAGCATAAATCGTCACGTAAGAAAAAGCGTTATGCCCCTAGACGACCTTCCCTTTTTTCGCTTTTTGGCGGGGGTCCCCCGACCGCACAATTTTTTTATTAAGAGAAGGGCTCCAGTAGTGCATTCTGAAGTTATCTCTTTTATTTAAGGTTGTATTTGAGTTTAGGCTAAAGGAAATTAGGTATTAGGCGATACTTTTTATCAGATATTTTTGATATTGTACCTGTGGTATCGGAGTTATCAATTATTTACTATTATACTGTGTTATCATCCAGCTATATACGACCTATCAGGTCCTGTGATGCGTCAAGTCTGTTTTTTAATTCTGTCTCGTGTGAATTTCCTTACAAAACAAGCCTTACTAGCTAAAGTCTTTAAAGTAGATTTTACCTTCTTCCAAATTTTATAGCTCCATGTAAATGAAGTAAGTGGCTGAACTTACTAACTTCGTATATAATGGAATGAGATAATTTAATGCCGTACCACTGGCCTCTGATACTGCTATTATGTACTTACTTACTATTCACACTTATATGCTTTTGTGAGAGGTGATATATTGTATCTGGTTGAATGCAATAGTAGAAGGAAGTTCAATGGAGCAGACAGCGATGGTTTTATATAAAAAGGATCGACGTATTTCTCGAATAATTAGGCAGAAGTGTTTATTCCCTTCATTGCGACAGCTACGGTAAGTCTCGGGTTATAAAAAGGCAAGCCTATTGCTATTAATCGGGCACAAATCCGGGCTGAAAATAAAAAGATAAAAACTATAATACCTCTAAAAGTCTTATAAAAAGCTGGACTCAAAGATCGAATCCAGAACCTCATCCTCAGCTACTGCACTTATGACCACTAGACAACGACATTCTTCAAGCGGACCTCTAATTGGAATTGTCAATGACAAATGAAGACCTCCGATCCAGCATCAGCCATCTTTTGATATGTATAACGATACTTCTCCAAATTCTAATGCCTAAGTTTGTTCATCTTGTACCGACAATTATTAAATCCTTCTATTTTGTCTAGGAATCGTTGCTTGACGTGTCCGTATTTACTTTTATTCGAATTTATCGATCTTTGAACGTTCACATTTATTCGCGCTATGTGGAAAGGGAATTTGGCTGAAAAACAAGCATGAATCTAGACCTCCCGAGACTTGCGACTGAACATGTTGTAGTGAATAATTGCATCAGTTTTGCATGCAGTAGGTACTCAGTATTCATAAAAAATATCTACTTTCGGTGAGGTGAGCTGTCAATTGACGGGATGACAGCTCACAAAAAGGAGGTTATTTTTAAAACTACGGTTCTGTAAATTGATGTAAACTGATAATGTTTTTATAGGTACTTATTTATTTAAGCTTTTGTGCATAACAAGATAATAATCTTTATTTATTTCAACTTTGCAACAAAATTTACAATGACAGACTTAATGCCTTAGGCATTCTCTACCATACAACCAAAGCTGGTGAAGAGACAACATGGCAGGTGCAAATTATTGTCCTAGAGTAAAACAAAAACAAAATCAGGATTTTAAAGAATATATTTACATAAACAAATTGAAGTGTACACAAGATGTTGAAGATATAATAAAGAGCTGATAGCGCGACTTCGTTCCTAGTATTTCATTTTTTTTTTTGACAATACATCTTCCCAGTATCATGCGTATAACAACCCACCCACGTTTCATTATTTAGGAACGCATACAGCACAAACAATATTTTTTTTATAGTAAATTAAATGTTTCTAGGAATGACGCTGAACATTAAAATGTTAGGTATTTACATGGGTTTGAGTGACATGCAATCAAACCGCGAATCAGATGCATGCTTCATATTATAAATTGACACACAAACAGTGACACCGTCACTGGCAGCAGTTTATAATTTACCGAAGTATTGAAAGTAACATAACATTTTAAGCACAGCTGTTATCCCCGAAGGGTTAGGCAGAGGTGTACCCACTACTGCACCCACATTTCGCCAGTTATGTTTAAGTCCCATGTAATATGGGGTGAGTCTATTGCCATCAACCGGCCACAAATCCAAGGCTGCTACTGAAAAATTTCTGATAGAAAAACCGAATTACACTTTGCCCGACCTGAGAATCGAACCAAAGTCTTCATGCTCAGAAGTCGCACTTTCCAGCCACTAGACCAAGGAAGCAGTAAAAATATTTAAAGTAAATAAGTACTTAACTGAATTTATTTACAGTGAAGAGTCTTTTGGCTTAAAATAAGGATCTAAGAAGACTTTGATTGCTTCAAAACCAACTTGTATTAAATTCAAAAGTATTAAAAGCCTTAAATATACGTAAACATGTCCCAAATAACTTAATATCTTCTTCAATGATTTTCCGTCTAGTAAATAAATACAACAAAACTTTTATTGGATCAAATATTTGCGGAAACGATAGCGAATTTGGAATGAATCCGCTTCTAAACTTTTCATTCCTCCTATATTTTAAGAGGCGATGATTGCTGACAGTTAAATAATATTTTAATGAGGGCCTTATAACACTTGCTAATATGCACAGGTTTAGCTTTGAACAATACCTCATCATGACAGCGTTTTCCTAAGTATGTTGGGGTCGGCTTCCAGTCTAACTGGATGCAGCTGAATACCAGTGTTTTGCAAGGAGCGACTGCTTATCTGATCTCAACAATCCAGTTACTGAGCAACACGATACCCCCTTTGGATGTAAGAGTACTCATAATTATGTAATAATTATTAAACGGGGTAGATTGTCATTTATTTAGATAGATATTTGATTGCCTCGTTGGTCTAGTGGTCGCAATGCGCGACTGCTGAGCATGAGGTCTTAGGTTTAATTCCCAGGACGGGTAAAGTGTTATTGGGTTTTTCCATTAGGAATTTCTCAGTGGCAGCCTGGATTTGTGCCCGGTTGATGGCAATAGACTCGGCCCCTATTATATAGGTATATAGGTTAAAGACATGAGGAACATATTATATTACATAGCATTTTATAGTAAGTATGTAGAATTTAATTATTTTGTACTTGTGTACACTTTATTTTATTATATAAAATATTTTAGTACTTTTTTTTTTTTTAAATCTCTAATTTTGTTGTTTTACTCTCTGTGTAAAAATAGCTTGCACCTACCATGTTATCTCTTCACCACCTCTGGTTGACTGTTAGAGAATGCCTAAGGCATTAAGTCCGCCTTTGTACATTTGTTGCATAAAGTTTAAATAAATAAATAAACATAACTGCCGAAATGTGGGTGTACTAATGGGGGTACACTCCTGACCAACCCTTCGGAAATTACTGACGTGATGTTATTTTATGTGTTATTTAGAACTACAAATTCGTAAGAACAAATATCAAAGATTGTTAACAATTGACATTAAAAAAAAATCCTAAAGAAACATAACATAACATCACGCCTGTAATCCCCGAAGGGAAAGGCAGAGGTGTACCTATTAGTATTAAAGAAATTTTAGCAAAATGCGACTTATGCGGAAGTAAAGTATCCGAGAAGAGTCTTACAATTCTATGACTGTCAAGCTCCCACATTACAATTGAAACAATCTAAATAATTCTCATTATGTTGTATTAAGTTGCTAAACTACCATCCCACACTATCCTATCTAACTTTGTTCGTGCTAAATCCCGGAGGCAGGCAGTCCCGCGCCCCGAGGCCCGGGAATTACGCTCGAATCCCGTTGTTACGTGATTCACAAATTCTTGTACAAACGTAATGAAATCTGCGGATAGTTCGGCGGACATATTGAAAAAAAAATCCGGGGAAAGAATGGGGTACGGACATAGTACTCAATGTAGTGCCAAAGCCAAAGGGTTATCGAGATATTGTAATACTAAATAAAACGTGCCCAGAGCTGAATTTCAAATGCAAGTTCAAAAACGGGAGATATTCAGGAAAATGTCGATAGATTTTAGAATTCTTTGCTTTCGTGAAATAGCAAACCGTAACATTTATTTGGAATGGATTCGTTTCTATCTTTTGCAAACAACTGAACTTCGTTGCAATTTAAATTGCAGACCCCTTCGAACAAATATTTTTGGAAAAAAGTACTTTTATTTTTACTTTTAAACATTTTCATTAAAACATTGTCATTAAAGTAATATCAAGAGAGCAAGGTTAAGGAGCAGAGAATAATAACTGCAATTAATTCGAAAGTCCAATTTCCAACACCAGCCATTTACTACAATATCTAATATCACAATATAAAACAAATGTTGTTTTACCACAAACATTAAAATTACACGACTAATAATAATTTTATTAAGGAACAAACATCTGTAAGATCCGTAATGTATTAAGAAGATAATTAATTCGTTCGCGGTACACAATAGTGTTAATTTGTCAAGTGTGCCTGCCTAACATTATTATTAGCATTTAATGAACGCGTCGTCTGACGTAATTTGTCATTTTGCTTGTTTACAGTAGAATATAATATAAAGACGTAATGTCGGCTTTGAACATGAGAGGCCATGGCGTATGTGGATTTGAGCTCGAGGAGATGCAAGTAACAGAAAGTCTATAATAACAAAACTCTAAATCAATTAAAGTAGTCAATGAACAACGTTCCGCCAGCCACGTGAGACGCAAGCGCAACTAATCACTTCACTAAATCGGAGTATGTACGAATGGGTCATCTTGGAGAGGATATTAAAATGGGTCATCTTGGAGAGGATACAAAAATGACACTACTGGATCATTGTATTTTTCTGTATATAACTGTTTAATAACAAATAATCACAATTTACCGTACCCAAACGGCGATAACGAGCTCATAGCGCGATCTAATTCGATCTCAACACCATCTAGGGAGACTTTCGGTACAAATTTTCCAAATGTATTATTTTACATAAGTAATCGCGCTATGATTTCGCTTCCCGCTTGGACTTTTTTTCCTTCTTCCATAATCTCAAATCAATACAGCCTTTAGGCTCAATCGATGCGATCTGATATTTGTCTCTTGTTTTTGGCGTGCTGCTTCCCCGTGTCTGTTACGTCAATTTGACAGCTGTTGTGTCAATTTCACAGCTGTCACATTCATTCATTGTCGAACCAATTACTTCGACGCGCCGTCAAATTAAATAAATCTTTATTTGCTCAGAATGTAGGTACATAAAATCAGTTGTATAAGAATCCTTGTACATTATGCATGCAAATATGAAACGTATGTACGTAAATTACGTAATAATGAATAATTAGATATAACAAGAACGCGCGGTTTTGCTTTTGGAACGCTATGCAAATTAATTATTAAAGAAGTGTCTCCGCTGCCTGCGCCATCTCCAAAAATAAGCGAAAACCGGCTGCTAGTAGTCCAATGGTAACTTACATAAGTTGTTGTTGTCGTTGGTTCCAAAGTTCCATCATGTTGGACGCTTATACAGGCCGCAGACGTCCGGTTTCCGAATCAGGTTTTTTTTACATGTGTGTGTGTATGCACATATATACGCTTCCGATCCGGAAACCTGATTCGGAAACTGGACGTCTGCGGCCTGCTTTACCTTATGCAATTTACACTGCTCAAAATTATGGAGTGAATGTCAAATCATTTACTTCAATTAGACCATTAAAAAGTAATTTGGACGTGATGAACAAAAATCGAACCTTATTCCAAAAGGTAGTTCCGTATGAGAAAAACTCCATACTTACTCTTTGTTTGTAATCAAAATGACTACTGATAATACTCCATGTGACCCAGCAATGGGAATATTCTTTGCCGATTATGCGCGGCACAGCATCCTAAATATAAATCCGGGGTAACTACAACTACCTCCTTGTCCGGAGCAATGTCTTAAATTAACAAGTTCTGTGTAGAATTGCGTCGTTAAACCGATAACGAGTTTTTCAGTAATTAGTGGATTTAACAGTCCATAACTCGAAAACTACTACCCCGATTTAAGGTAAAGTTAAAGTTTCTGAGAAATAAGTGAACAAACAAACATACTTATATGTATCTATATACATACGCCTATAAAACTTGGCGACTTGGTTAGAAGCGCACATAGACTAGCATAAAATAAAAATAATAATAATAAAAAAAAAACTAAAACTACTACTATTAATTTTCTATATCTGTGCACCTACTACGTTTTGTCTCTGCATCACCCTAAGGTAGACTGGTAGAAAATGCCCAAGGCATTAAGTCCGCCTTTGTACAGTGTATTTTTTTTATTTTTATAAAATATACGGATTTTGTGCAATTCCAAAAAATCTTCTACTATTAACAAACGTAAAAGTTGTTACTTTTTCACGCTTAGATATTGATCTAGTTTAACACGTAGGTGCTATCCTATTTTATTTTACCTTTTGATAATGTAATGTTAATTCCCGACGAAGTCACGGGCAGGAGCTTGTATTACGTGCATACGGGTCGAATAAATAAACTTCTTTTTTAAGTCAGTTCAAAAAAAGAAAAAAGAGAAAGACAAAAAACATGGCTGCTAAAAGTAAATAATTTATAACCACTATTCTATTCTACTTTGGTTTAGTAGTGGAAGATTTACTATCGTAACTTTAGAATTCTATAATTTATGGCCACAGGTGGAAAAGTTCACGTAATGTAAAACGAATTACAAGTTTTTCTTGCAAAGAAAATGTTAAGTTATTCTCTAAAAACGGACTATACTGATATTGAACTCAATTTAGACTGATATATCTAGATTTTTTATTAGATCTCTCTTTCACACGTCTCTATAGATTTCAGCAGGTAGTAGTAAAAGACATAGCGAAATAAAATTATGATACCTGGTCAATAATTGAATAAATACTTGTTTTTTAATTATTTATGTTTGACAGTTATTCAGAATACACCCCTTTCAAAGAACGGCATCGCTCCGGTGCGTATGCGGTAGGCAGTGTCGCGCGTCTATGTCACTCTGTGTGTGAGTATTCGCTAAATGAAGTAGTTATGCAATGGATGTAACTCCTCCTAAACGGCTCAACCATTTTGAATGAAATTTTGTGTGTATCAATGGGTTCATAAACTTACATACACAAACAATCACATCCTTAATACCTGTAGGTTATACTAATATTTGTTTCATGCAAGAATGTATCCTGCAACACGGAGCGCCAACAATCTATCTGTTATAGCACCAAGCCACCATACTAAAACGAATCTTCGTCAAGCTATATCCTATCTCCTCCTGACCTCAAAACAGCTACAATTTATAGTCCGAACCCCAACTTACGATATATTTATCTTACAATACATTATATTTATTTCTTTTAACATCACAACAAAAAACAGTAATACAAACAAACGATCCGCTCAAGTATCTTGATAAATATCGCCGTTAAGAAATTTTTATCCCATTTATTTCTCATTTTCTGACTATAGTACGTTTTTTCTGTTAGTTGCAATAATGTAAACAACATTTTAAAAATGAGAGTTTAAAATCAGAAATACTGATTTTGATTATATTAATATCTGTATAGACATAATATGTCTTTAAAACATAACTAAAACACAGAATTATTATAATTGGCAAAATGTGGGTGTACCTACTAATGCGTACACCTCTGCCTAACCCTTCAGGGATAATAGGCGTGATACATGTTTTATTTTGCAAATATCAGACAATATAAAATAAAAATATAATTAGCAACACTCAAATTTAATCAGACGGCATGCAAAAATACAAATTTCACCAGAAATGCGTATTTAAATAAATAAATAAAAATAAATATCTTGGGACAACTCACACACGGCTATCTGATCCCAAGCTAAGCAGAGATTGTGTTATGGTAACCAGACAACTGATACACCTACTTATATAATTTATAAATACATACATATTATAGATAAATCACACCCAGACACAGAACTAACAATCATGCTCATCACACAAAGTTTGTCCTGGGTGGGAATCAAACCCGCGACCTCCGGCTTAGCAGTCAGGGCCACTAACCACTAGACCAACAGGCCCGTCAAATGTATAATTATAAAATAAATTTTTCTGTAGTCAATTTATTTCTTATGTTATATTATTTATTGACAATTAGTACATTCGACATTATTGCGACTTCGTGACTCATCACTTGAACTGTTTACATTTTCGCAAAGCGTAAAAAAACCGTAGTGTATTTTCCTTTATTGTGATTTCAAAGTGCTCTAAGCTAAAACGTCTGGTAAATTACATCTAGAAAGGGCAATTACTTAGCGGCTATTGGTATCATTTGTTATTCTAGATTTCTTTAGCAAGAATTCTAGTTTATTATTGTAATTCTTTGGTTATTTAGTTACGGCATTAACTTGGACTAAGTGGAAAAAATAAATGGTAGAAATATAAGATTTAGTGAAATTACAGTTTTGGAATTTGTTCTAAATTGGCCTTTTTTTAGGGTCGATAAACGGCAATCTAGTTTACTTGCCTTTGCAATATATTTACCAATGTTTATATTAAATTAGTTATTCTTCTTCAAGCAATAAACGACAATGTGATTCGTCTAAAAAGAAAAGAGTTTTATTTATTAAATACAGTTAGTGTTACAAACAAAATCTGAACTAAATGAACACTTACTAACCTAAAAAAAAAGAACGAATCAACAATTAAATGTTCATGCTTTCCTTGTATGTACTTTGCACTGTTCTTTTACATTATCAACAACACAACTTTTAACAATAACTTAAGTACTTATTTAAATAGACACGAGGACACGAGAATGTAATTGTCAAAGTCAGTGTCAATGTCCAAGCTTTCATCTATATTCTTATATATAATGACTCTTTCAGCAGCATTTACTCATTAAGCCCACACATCATAGTCTTCACGCGAACTAAGTCGCGGGCAAAATCTAGTTTTACAATAACAACGATTGAACCACAGGTTGTTTACATATTATTCAAGTAACAATTCGCGATAGCAAATGTGTGGCTCTAAATAGTAGAGACATTATTTGTTGCTTATTGTGTTATCGACTTTTGTAGCTGACTGGAACTTGTGATCTATACACAAAATGTTCCAAAAGTTCCTCCACATTTGAAACATCCTGTTACGCGACCTTCTTTTCCTGCCACCAGCGCTATAAACAGCTATTATCTTACAAAATGCACGCATAAAACATAAATTTGTTTACCCCACTGAACCTAGACTAAATAACTCTGAAAAATTGTGTATAGATGTAAATCGTGAATGTATGTTCATCTTTGTGCGCATATTTCCTACACTATTCGTTGTATTTTAACAATTGAGATGGAGTTAGAAGCGTCGTGTGTTCCAATGGTTGGATATATGACGTCACAAAAAAATTAACATGGCGGCTTACAGCAGACTTAAAACACGTTATTAAAAAAAAAAAAAAAATATATGATATGTAGTGACTACTGAAAGTTTTCAGTGTAATTAACAATAATTTAAATTAAAAATAAAAATATAAAACTAAAACCCGACTACCCTACCCGACTGTCATAGTCGGATTTTAGTCTTTTATCTTACTGAAATCAAAAAAAGTGAAGGGCGTTCTCAATTTTTTACAATAATATGAGTTTTGAATTATTTAGTTAAAAGAAAATAATTTTCTCTATAGTGACTTATCTACTCTAATATAAAACCCACTAGAGAAATAAATGTATCAAAACGTTGCGTCACCCTAAGCACCCACGTATCTGGCATTCAACGCGCAACGTAAGTCAAAACAAAATCAAAAACTTGAGTTAAATGCCGCACCAAAATCAAGAGGAACTTTCTTAAACGAGCTATTCACAAACTAATTACAACATACTAAAAGAACATGCCTTGAAGCCTTCAACATTCGATAAAATCGTGCAACACTTCCAAACATTTTAAGGAGCAAACACATCTACACGACGGCTGCCATACCTTTACGTAGTGTGACCATGCGGGCCGTTTTGAATGGGACTGTTCCTCTATTGGGGTCCCCGAACGTTTCCCCGTACGTTTTCAGTAAGAGGACAATATTGATAAAAAATCTTAATAACTTTAATAAAGTAGGGTAATCTTAGGTAATTTTGATTTTCTAATTATAATTAAGTAATTTCTACATACATAGCATAAAACAGACGCTTCCCGCCTTCTTTACGCTTAGATATTTTAAACTATGCAAGCGATTTTAATGCCGTTTTTATCAATAGATGGAGTGATTCAAGAAGGTTTATGTATCTACATTGCACTAATGCGAATCCGGCGGATCGCTTTTTATTTGGTCTCATTCTTTTATTTTTCATTGTGACAGCTCTGCAGCTGCATTTTTGACACTGTCCCGTTTTGAGTAAAATCAAAAATGGTCACTTTACCTTTACATCCCGCCGTACAATCGCACAACTTTTTCGTTACAAATGAATTCCTTTCGCAGTAGCGCGTGCCTGGCATGAACCAACCAAATACGCTATTGTGGCGTATTCCGACAATGTGTAGTTGGACCCTTAGCACCTTATTGTGTGAACTCGTGTTTTGTACACGCGATTTTAGACTTTAAACACAAGAGAATAACTTACTTTTTCCTGTGTAAGGCGAACAGAAAAGTCTGTAATGTAAAGCTTTTATTCGTTATTAGTTAGATTGCATTGACGTTGTTTAAAGTGAGTACTTTTTCTGATTAGCTTATTGTGCCTATGTAGTTACACAAAACATCACGCCCGTAATCCCCGAAGGGTTAGGCAGAGATGTACCCATTAGTACCCACATTTCGCCAGTTATGTTTATGTCCCATATAATAGGGGGCGAACTTAATGTCAAAATTGCCATCAACCGGATAAAATCCAGACTCCGGGACTGCTACTAAGACTAAGTGATGGAAAAGCCCAATAACAATTTAACCGACCTGGGAATCGAACCCAAGACCGCTCTGCAGTCGCGCTTTGCGACCACTAGACCAACGAGTCACGGTTTCGTGGATGATTACTGAAATGATATCTAATAGAAAGATGAATGGATGAGGATTCAGCTTAAATAAATTACACAGGAGGACAATTACAAAATTTTAATGGTTGTTTTCCCGCAGCATACCTAATTATATTGCTTTTCATTACCTTTCAAAATTCTAGTTCATCCATTCAAACATTTTTCGGATGTATGAAAAACAACAGTATACCTACTTCAAGAACCTGCGAACGTTTCCCATCACAGTTACAATAGAGCCATTAACAGTTTCACTGTCGAGTCCAATATTGGCGGTTCCCAAACAAATTGGAGAGTTAGAAAATCAAAAATATGAACGACTGTAGCTGTAACAATTCGTAGCGCGAATCGGCCCAGATTGATGAAAAATGTTTGAACGCATAACGAGTTTAGAATTTTCTATTGTAACAAATTATGAGTTTTGGCGCACTGTGCAGTTATTTGATTGATAGTTGTGCTGTACAATAGTTGGTCATTGTTTTTGAGAATTTTATATTTAACACAACATTTTTGTACCTAAAGTTAATGTTCTTCCTATTAATGCGTTTATGTTTTTTATTCTGATCCATACATTTTTTTACATTTTTCGAATTCGAATATAAACTGTAAACTCATTCCCCATCTGCGGCTAGCATTTCTAAATGGCGCAATAACTGTGATGGTTTCCTGTCGCTTAATTCTTCTTGGGAAAGTAACTGGGTAATTTGGTATATTGACGATAAATAGACAGCCGCTTCGTCAACTCTTGCTTTAATTTTTATACCTTTTGGATGACAGCGGACTCCTTACAATGTCTTTTACCTCACCTCGATCGTATGAACCTCTGATCGAATTTTGTGGTGTGTTCCTTGATGCCTGATATCTGGAATTGCACATTCGCCTTTGCGAACCAAATTTCTGGGTTTCCGGAGGCGCAATTCCTTTTTTATTTATTTTTGTGGCGTTGAAAAAATCATCAAAAGAGTCCTTCCGCCCTGCGTGGGGCGGAAGGGACTGTCAGACTTTTACTGACTAAAAAACTACCCTGTTCCTTCTGTTGCCCTTTGCGTTCTGGGGCCACGGTAAAACTTCCCGCGACCCCGGCAGGCGTTTAGCCCTATTGAGTTTTTTTTATCACCTCTGTACGGTTAAGTACAGTAATAATATACACCGGATTTTCACACAAAAAATTAAAAGCAATGTGTATTAATTATTTTTGTCCACTGTTAATATGATAGACGGTATGCGTAGTTAAAAAATAACTAGAAATGAGATATGTCTTTTTACATACGTTCTAGTAGACACAACATAGTAGATTTAACAGTGTTTATTTATCTCGCAGTTCCTCCTATTTTTATTTCAAGCCAAAGAATAGTGCAATAGCTTTCAGCGTGTTCTAAAATAATAGAAAAATAGTGATTCCACATAGTCTTAAATTACTTGAAACACACTTATGTCGGCGAAGCACTAAAACTTATCCTGGGATCTCTGTTTAACTTTTCAGAAAAGAAAACCAATCCAGTGGGAATTCCCTGCGTTTTATTTTATTTCTAAAAGTTACAGAAATATAAGATTGTATAAAATCTATATTAGTCTTAAGCCCGTTTGCGCCAAAAACATAAATCAAATTACAAAATCGTAAATAAGCTCTTTTCTCATACAGAGAAGGCACGATCATTGAGCTTGCTCAAAGCGGATTGGAAATTTCAGACTTGTAATAATTATAAATCCAAATTTCTTCGATGTTTTCCTTCACCGTCACCATAAACTTAGAAAGTCATTATGAATTAAAATAGTCACATTGGTACTTGCCCAGTTTCGAATCCGCAACCTCATGCATGAGAGGCGGCACCTTAACCACTGGGCTATCACGATTCCAATGCGTGCGGACACATTTGGGTTTGTCACCTTAACATGACTGTTGCGGTCAAAAGGTTAAACTCCGACCCTTCAAAGACTAACTTTTAACATTCAACTCTATGGCCCATTGGCTCCTTTGGAGGGTAAGATACCGACCAAAGACCATGTTTCTTTGCCAAAAACCTTTAATACAAAGGCATAAAGGCTCATATTCTTTTTACTCAATCCGCTAATATTTCACTCCACATACCACACGACCCTAAAATGTCTAGCAGCTAAACTAAGTGTTGTTGACTTGTTTGGGCAAAAGTTGAAACATCAGACGTCAAACGCAGTCCTTAGATCGTTCCGATACCGGCTCAATGCTGGAAAATATTTTCGCCTGAATTCCCTTGCGGAGTTGTGAGGTGAACGTACGAGCGACGAACGACCGGCTCAAATCGGTCTGCTTATGTCATAGATTTAAAAGCATTTTTTTTTTGTTCATTAACCTGTACTGTGCCGCTACTGAGCAAAGTTCTCTCTCATACTATTCCATTTTTGGAACTACTTACTCAAAAGGTGTCAATAAGACCCTATTAGGAAGGGTTTCGCCTTTTGTCTGCCGGTCTGTCACAGGGTGATTTAAAGGTTAGACACTTAAAAATAATGTAGTGTTAAATGACAGTGGATCCTAAATTCGCGAGTATTACTTGCACTTGGCCGGTTTTTTCTGTCGCCTTTTTCGGTCAAGCAGTCAAGACTGAGTCCAAGTAGTCCTTTCAACGTGTTTTAGGTAACGACGATTTTGCTACATATCGATTTATTTTAGCTAAAAAGCTGTTCCTGTTCAATGACAATACAAGAAAGATAGAGAAGAGGTTATGAAATATCAAATAAAATCCTTCGTTTATCGTAGACCTTAAACGTCAAATGTCTAAAATCGAGTTGGAAACTTGGAGCTCACCGAGTTTGATTCCCTTTAGGGTTGACTTTTCAATAGTCAGACAAAATATGATAGTTATACATATTTCCCATTCAAATATAGAGTTTTGTGACGAATTAAACGTCAACCCTTTTTTTTAAGGTAGTAAAAATCATCAAATGACTCCTTATGCCCTGGGTGGGGCGGAAGGGACTGTCAGACTTTTACTGACTAAAAAACCACCCTGTTCCTTCTGTTGACGTTTCGGGGCCACGGTATCCTGTTAACCGGTCAAGCCCCGGATGACTTACCGGTAAGTCAGAACAATAGAAAATCAATTGTGTCTCATTACGTGGAACTCGAGTAATTAAGACGTCCCATAACGTCAACCCTTAACGTAAGAAATATTTCGGGTGTGAATACTGATCTAGGATATTCGTGTTTGTAAACTCAAACCTAAACTTATACCAAGAATTATTTATTTATTAAATAAAACCATTCAACGTTGCTACAGAAATGTTGCGGTTATATTAAGAAATATTTATAAAAATAAAATCTAATTATTCAGCTTTAGTCCTTTAGAAGGAAATGTAGCACTTGAGTTTTCTTAAAATCAATTTATTACTTAAAACCATGGAATATATTCATTTGATATCTTTTCCCCACCACCAAACCTCCAATACTGACCAAACGATTGAAGTATAAGTTTAAACTTGAAACGTCAAACAGCTCGATAGATCGCCGGCGTTCGGCCGGCATCGGAACCGAAACTTTTGTTATTAAAACCGAACCGCATACTCCATTCATTGATTGTTTTATTTGAAATTAAATGTTACAGTCATTGTCCAACTTTTATACGGACAACGAAGAACTGTCGTAATTTTTTTTTCTGGGAAAATGCCAACAGAATATGCGGAGAAAACAATCGAACGTTAACCAATAAAAACATGAAACTCATGCGCATTTTTCTTGCCAGGATTTCTATGTTGCACCTCCAACTACAGGCTACTAGGTACTGAGAAATTTAGAAAAAAAAAGAAAGAAATAAAAACTGTTTATTGACGTAACAGTAACCCACATCTGAAATAAAAACGAGGGGGTATATATTCATAAAATAAAGAGTAACGCTCAGCGTAATGAATAAACCCTGTAACACTTTGCATAACCTGATAAACACACTTATAATCACAAGACCATCAGAGCAGTCAAAACCCAGAGCAAAAATTAAAGGAGGCTTACTTTAAAAAGCCGATCAGCGCTAAACTGACAAGCCTTCAAATTAATTGGACTTTAGAGAAATATCTTATTCCATCAAAATAATTTTCGATAAACTTTTCCCAAAGCTGTTACTCAAAGACTTAGGAAGTTACTAAGTGTTTAAGAAAGAATAAACAAGATCTTTAACTAATAAACTCCATTATTTATTATGCGAAGTAATGGAAAATTGATAGTAAATGGAATTTAACTTTCTTTGTTCAATTGAAACATTTAATTACTTTTGTTGCTGTTCCGTGTTTAAAACGCTTGGTTGCTGTTATAATATTACGGAATCTTCTTAGATGTGGGTCAGATTTTAGGAGCGTAACATAACATAACATCACGCCTGTAATACCCGAAGGGTTAGGCAGAGGTGTGCCCATTAGTACACCCACATTTCGCCAGTTATGTTTTTAGTCCCATGTATCAGGGGGCGAGCCTATGAGGCTTAGATTTTATGAGAGAACATCATCATAATTTATGAGATGAGGGGTGATTGGTTATGGCGCTGTGTGTCGTTGGTTCGATTCCGCACGTAACAAATGTTTGTATGGCCTACAGGTGTGGTTTTGTTTATATGTTTGTTAACGCACCCACTATATAGGAGAAAATAGTGTGGGGTAACGTTTAAGAAAAAAAAGTAATAAAGTAGGTGCACATGCCTGATATTGCAATGACAGTCTAACTAACAATTACAATCGTTGCTTTTCCCGCGACTTTGTCTGAAATGTCGGTTATCACGGACATAGAGATAGCCGCTAATTAAAAATGGGTTTCTGGGTTTCATCAAAATCGGTTGTTCAGTGATTAAGTTTTGAATGTGTCATAGACAGACAGACAGAGCTAATTTTGCATTTATGATATTTATATTTCATCATAACAACAGGGCTGGCCATGCTCACTCTATCCTAAAACTTTTTCTTTCATACACTACCGCAAAACTAAAAATCTTTTAGCAAATCCAACAACACGTCATCCCAAATAGTTTCAGCACATGAATCGAAGTATTCCCATGCGTCATTTGTGTCAATTCCATTTATTACATCGCTTTATCTCAACGAGCGAGCATTAATTGCTTTGTACCGAAAGAAAAACGGCGGTGTGTCTATTTTTAACTATTTTTCTCAATTGAATGAATAGGAGGTGTTATCTTTACGACAGGTTTTATGCCTTCAATGTTTTTATCAAGCGAACATGGATGTTAAAGGCAGTAGTCAACTGTACTCCAAATAAAATTGAAGTGTTTGTAAATAACAGCATTTTATTACTAAATAAATGTGAATGAAATGAAAATAAAAAAAATTTTTTTGTGTGTCTGTCTGTTTTTTGTCTCCGAAACGGCTTTACCGATTTTGACGGAACTTTCACTGGTACATAGCTGATGCTATAAGAAGTAACTAGGCCATTATATCAAAAAAGGGGCCGGCGCAACAAAAAAAATCCCTTTGATAACCGACATTCACGCGAAAGAAGTCGCGAGCGTCAACTAGTTCATTACTACATTAGACAAATATTAGTTATAACGCTTTTTCAACGCATTATTTTAACGTTATTACGTTATTTCACAATCCATACAAAGCAATGTAAACTATTTGCCATTCACATAAACTAACACTAAAATGCAGGTATTTCAACAATATATCCCGATAACCATCATTATTTGACCTGTTGTTAGGATTTTGACATTCACTATCTCCGGAACTAGAAGGTACCCAGCTATGGTCCCGAACAAATAAATATCACAATGATGAGAACAACTCCTTGGTGTAGTGATCGAAAAGGGCGACTGCTGAACATGATGGTCTTGGGTTCGATTCCCAGATCGTCAAAAGTGTTAACAGGTTTTGCCGTCAGGAATTTCTCAGTAGCAGCATCGGAGTCTGGATTTATGCCCGCTTGATTAGCAATAGGCTCGCCCCGTATTACATGGTAGGGACATACTTAAACATAACTGGCAAAATGTAGGTGTACTAATGGGTACACCTCTACCTACCCCTTCGGGGATTACGAGTGTGATGTTATGTTGTCTGATGTTAAGAACATGCAAATTTCAGGTTCGTTAAGCATCTGTTTACACCTATCGGGTGTACAGTATTTTCAATATATCCTTTCTCCATTTAGTTAAAGCAATTTCATTGAAATCCAACAACTTAATACATTACTTTTCATGTCCACAGGTTTGCATCGCAACGACTACTTGCACAGTTGCATCCTAGGACAGCATATTATTATGAGAAATATTTTACCTGCTGATATGCACGTGTTGGTAAGTAGTAATCTTCTTATAAATTTATAGAATTTTATTTCCAATTTTGACATGAGCCCAAAGTCGCCTCTTAAACATGCCTACCGAATAAAAGGGTCCCATAACTTGATTTACCTGGACTACAAACCATAATTAGCAAAACCGGCTTAATGGAAGCTGTACTTGCGCAGTCAAAGAGTCTGTCCACTCCTTCTTTTCATATCGATGATACATCTTAAATAATGTAGACTATTCGGGGCCAGTAGGTCGCCACGTTTACTGCAGCATCAGGAGCGTTGCAAAGGTCCTAAAAGGTGCAGGTGAACAGGCAATTGGGACACCTCAGCATATGGGATGATCCATTGTGATCGCTATGTTCCTAATCAGGAGCTTAGCAACCTGGGTGTCGGATGGGTCTTTGATGCCCCATTTCATCAAATTATGTTAATCTGTCCACTACACCGTAACATATCAAGAACATATCAGAAAACATGACACGGATTACTACCCACAGGAACGTATCAACATACAATTGTTTACGCTCCGTTCATGACACGCGGTGGTGTTGGTCGGTGACGGAACGATCTAGTGAGCATATTCTCATACTTTTCAATAGGTACAAACATTTTCTTTTAAGACGCTTTTCTTATAGTAGGCTTACTCCTTTAGTAATCCATGCCGTCATTTACCTCCACAGGTAGATACAAAACACGTTTAAGTACATAGAATAAATCAAGAGAGATAATTTACGATTTTACTCAGTAATTATTCCGGATTTGCTTGTCTGTTTACGAACTCGAACAGAGTTCTTAAATTTAAATTTTAGGCCAAGTTACAACATACTCTGTCCTTTACTCCTACGATAATATGTCATACATCTGATAAATCCGTGTAATTCTTTCATTCATAGACAATGTGACGCAATCCTTAGGGCATGTTACTACCAACGCCTACTACGTCTACAAGTATTTGTTTCCGCCAGTTAATTCATAGTAAGTACTCGAGTGGACTAGCTGCTGATACAATATATTATGTTATTTAGTCTCGCTCAGAGATACGACACAATAAAATGTTCTCAGTTCACACTCTATTCCCGTAATACGCAGTGTAAGACAGTAGTAAAGATGAGAAATGTCTCGTAAACAACCATCAGGATACTGTATCATGTTAAAGCTAAGCAGCGCGGCGAGTGGTTGTACGAAACTTCTCCTCTCCTTTCCTCTTTCCACTTAGTTTCTATCAAACCAGGACTAAGAATACATAAGTTAGCTGACAGACTATCAAACTTATAGATAGTACAGATGTACACTTCAGCATCGTGAAGTCGTAAAAAGCACGTTACTACTAGTAAATAATTGTTTTCCGACTGACCAACCAATTGACTGACCGACTGACCGACCTGCCAACCCGACCCATGCGGGTTGTTCTTGGCCTGTGTCTGCACAGAACATGCTTATAATTAGACTAAGACGAGGCAAGCCAGTTTTACCGATTAAGACACTGACCGTTAAAAGACAAATAGCTTTACAGTAGACTTGTATAAATTATCTTTTTGTTTACGTATCAAGTTTGTATGAGATACCGTGAAATCTCTTATCTTTGTATTCTTTTCTATCAATGTATTCAAGCGAAGATTTCCCCATCATTGCTCCAACACAATGAAAGAAAAAATACAAGATGTGAATCATAGCAGCACCTTTTAACGGGGGCAACAGTCTTTTCCCAAACATTCAATTCATATCCAGTGTCAAATCTGTTGATCTTCTATTTATAAACTTTTTAATAATAGCTACAACTACCAATTAATGCTGTTCGGGAACTCCATTTAGCCAGGGTCGAGGATAGGATTTCTTAACCTTCGCTCAATAAGCATTAATTGTTTAGCTCAACGTATTGACGGCATCGTTCTTATTATAGTGGCTTACGGTAACCCGTCGGCGCTCACCCTGACCTCAAACAATTGTAGGAATTACTCGAGAATGTGAGTAAGGACGGGTCGGATCATGCGTGTAACGGAATCTCCGTCTGGTTTGATAGACGAGAATTTATAGTGAGTGTTATGGCACCTAAATGTGTCTTCTGTAACGTTTCTTCGTATTTACCTTTGAGAAAAGATCCCATCCAATTGGCATTGGAGAGGAAAGTACTCTGTGAAATTAAGGATAGGTACTGTCGTGACCTTGATGTCACGGCTGCTCGGGGGATCCAAAATTACAAGATAGAAAGACTCGACATACTTTTACCATGGGTTTAGTATACGTTCTAACGTTTTTTTTTATCTGTATTAAACTTGACTGTGCCGGATAAGTGGTTTGGCTTCATAAGTGTGAGTATAGGTTCTGTAAAGGTAGCATGCTGATGCAACTGGCCCGACACAAGCTCTGACTGTTTTTTTTTTTTACTTTTAAGAATACATCGTGAGTCAACTTTTACTGTGGACATGGTTCTAGACCCCCTAGAGTTAGGCGCTTTGCACACGGAGCAACTTAAGTTGAGGCAACTGGCAACTCTTTAAAAGTTTCTTGTAAAAGTTGATAGTTGCTATGACGTTGCCGGTTGCCGCAACTTTATAGCAATTTGTGAGCAACTTTCATAGCCAAGTTGCCGTATGCCGTTGCCGTAGCGACACTGGCATTGCCGGGCACACGGAAAGGGAGAGAGGGTGTGAAACCGCCCGAAGCGTTGCTATTGACGGTTGAGGAAACCGGCAACTTTAAAAACCGGTACAATATTTAAAAGTTCCTAGTTGCGGCAACTAGCAACTAACCTACTCATCGATTGCAGCAATTGAAAACTGTTGACGATTGCCGCAACTCGAGTTGCTATGTGTGCGCAGTCCAATTGAAATGTATGTAAACAGCTAGTTGCCAGTTGCTGCAATAGTTGCTCTGTGTGCAAAGCGCCTTAAAGTTTTTCGTCGATAGAACATACACCACCACTGTACCTACTGGTTAAGAGCAAAAAAAAAAGATTTATTTCTGTATATTTTTATTAGTTTACAGATACGTAAATATATTAATTGTATTTAGTTCTGCCAAAAACGAACGAACTCAAGAAAATTGCTACAATTTTTCGTAGTAAGTAATTGTAATTAATGATTTTGAATATTTAACGCTGATTAATCATGAAATTCTAAGTATTAGAATTACATGTATATTAAACTGTTAATTATTTATATAATTATACTATACATAATTTATTGAATTTCGCAAAACTAAACTCAATTAACGGATTTATTCCAAATTATAATAAACAGACACATCTAAATTAACATTAGATAATTAATATTAATTATATCGAGTTAAACGAATATCTACATTGATTAAGCTACTCATTACTTTGTTAACTTCCAACTTCATAGAATTATTTAAAATCGAGTTTAGGGTATTAATAACTTTAAGATTGCGAAGTGAAATATTAACCTTAAGAATATTATTACGTATTTTTGCTCTCCATTAAAAATATGTGATCAAATACCTACTTGTATCGAAAATGTCTAGTATGAATTATTTTTTATTTAGGTACTTAGCAATAAAAAAATAGAATAGGTGTAATAAATATAGCAATCATTATTTTAAGAGTTATTCTATTTTGTACGTATCTAGTGGAGACAATAACGGGTATAGAAAGACGTTTAACGTAAAATTACATCTTGTTCCATATTAGACCATAACTGGGAATTTTCTGGTTACAGAGAAATCGAAGGTCAAAACTTTTTGCCGAATTTCTTTTAATTACTGCCACAATCTCTATACTTTTGCATGGCACCCGAAAGAAAAATGTTTTGCGTGCTTTAAATTGCGCTCCACCATATATTTATGATTTCTACAAAAAAACTGCTACGTAATATGTCTTTTTATACCCCGATCATTGAATAGTACAAAAAATGTGCCTACTGGAAGAAATCTTCCTTAGCTAACAGAATCACAGGTACTTTGTTGTTGAATCTTACATGTCTATATTACTTTAATTAAGATTTAAGTAGAGATAATTAAATATAAGGTTTTGGTGAAGCATTAACATTTAAACACAGCGACAGAATCATAATCGAGATATTTATAATAACTTTGAACGGTAACATAATGCAAAAGCAAAACACACGAACATTTTTTTACCGTTTCCAACTTATTGTTGATGTAGAAGACACATTTTGTAACGTAAATAAGTATTTTCTTCATTTCAAAAGATTTTTAAAAAGTTTCTTGCTCGTTCTTCTCCATAGAAACCTACCGTTTGAAAAGAGCAACCAACTTCAATTTTCTCACTGACTGACTCCTTGACAATTCAAAAGAGCTTGTAAATGATTTGTTTGAAATAAATGGTTTGAGTTTGAGTTGAATGTGCACAATAAACTGAGTCAAATCACCTCAAAGCTGATAACACATCACTTTTCTATTACATTCGCACCTTTTCTTCCTCTTTCACTACACCACAACTATGTTCTGTCTTCGCCATGATGTAGAGAGCCTTATCAGACGTGAAAAGAATATTGTTATTATTGTCGAAAGTCATGGCACCAATAGACGGTAGGTTAGCTACTCTAATGATCCTTGAATGAATTATATTCTTCGTAAATATAATTTTGTAAATACCATCTATCCACCACGCATACACCTCCCCATCTAAATCAATAGTTAAACCTCTAAAGAAAGCATTCTTAGAAACACGGTGCACAACAGTACCCTTACTTACAAACAAACCTAAATTGGTTAAGAAAACCACGACGTTACTATTATCCTTCTCAACTATTACAAACTTCCTTATCGGCCAATATTCAAGAATAGTTTGGAAATAATCACCTTTCTTAACAATTATACCCCGGTCTTCATATTTCACGAAATAGACTTGGTTTTTATAAAATACATTCGTTATAGTATCCCCTCGACTACTGTACGATGACATTTTGTTAGAATTTGTATCTAAAACAAATATTCCATCGTTACCTCCAAAATAAATCATACCGTTGGCTTGATCTATATCGAAAGTACCTAAATTAAGTACCTGGCCACTTGTAATGATGCCAACTAGATCGGGATCCTCTAAGCTGACGAAGCCAGTCTTATAATATTCTTCGTCTTCAAACGTGGGTTCAAAACTGAAGAATAAGATGTCTTTGGATCGAAGAAGCTCCATCTTGTGGATGACGACTTGTTTCCTGAAGGGAGCATTGAGGTCGAAGAGATAGGAGACGTTGTAGCACGTGGTGTTCATCAAGATGCAGGACGGGCATGGTGGCTCCGGTGGTACTTGGACATCGACGACTGACGCCGCAGTGACGGTCAGGAGAAACACGAGAATGATCATGATTATTTCTGTAACAAAAAATATAATAGTTAAGGATGTCTCATTGGTGTAATCACACCACAGTTACAGCCACAGTAGGTCGCATAGCGCGCCTGCTGAGCATGAGGTCTTGGGTTCGATTTCCAGGTTGCGTTTTTCCATCAGAAATTTTGTGCCCGGTTAATGGTATTAGGCTCCCTCCTATTACATGGGACTTAAACATCACTAGCGAAATGTGGGTGTACTAATATTTACACCTCTGCCTTACCCTTCAGGGATGACAGGCGTGATGTTATGTTTAAAGAATGGACTAAAATACTTCTTGATTTTCTAAATCTCTTTCATAAAAGGGTACTCTAACTCTAACATACTAAAACCTCACATTATGCTAACGATGAATACCAAGTTGTGAATGTATAAAGTTAGTGCCGAAGCCAAAACACTACAAAACTTGAAACTACGTGACAATGCATTGTTTATTTGTATTCATGATGGCCTAGATTTGAGTATTTATCGTTTGTAGTTACGTAGAACAGCACTTTGAGATATTTTACTGACAGGGAAGCTACTAGATAACATTTCTCTGTAAATACTTTTTTTTATCGTAATCACAAACTTCTTATTCGTTTACTATCTATACCATAGTATAAAATAAGATACGGATTTTAATAGATAGAGTGATTCAAGAGGAAATTTATTACGTATAGTTTAAAATTGTTAAAATATGACAATAATTAAATTGTTCAAGATATTGGAAAAAATCAAAACGACAGAGCTGTCATCGAAAATACTGTCTTATTACATAACATCACGCCTGTAATCCCTGAATGGTTAGACAGAGGTGTACATTAGTACACCAACATTTCACCAGTTATGTTTAAGTGATAGTAATAGGGGGCGAGCCTATGGCCATCAACCGGGCATACTGGCTCTTTTTTTTAAATAAAACAATATATTATTAATCACTTTGCATTGACACCACATTAGTATGTACCACAGAAAATCTAAATATTATTATTTAGATTCCTGTGGTATGCACCCGTACGAAGCCGGGGCTAGTTCTCAATAAGTGAATATTACAACAAACGCGGAAAAGCACAGCAAAATTGTACACTTTAATTTCGAATTCAACCAAAAACTCACACAGAAATGTCTGTATATTTCGACGGATATACCTGCTCACTTCGCCGATCGCGAGTCAAAATTGGAACAAATCGAATACATTTAACGTTCACTATTTTCATTTCCAAAACGTCCACATCACAGCGTTCTCGATTTGAAATAAAGTTACGAATGAAAAAAAAAAGTTGTGAGTAAATACGGGGCAAGCTTCGAATAGCGGAAAGCTTATGAACCAATCTGGGGCGCGTTTGTAGTAAGATCGATAATGTCACGCGACGTACGCTCATTAAATATTAAACGCTATCAGTGGAATTAGAAGTGCACTTAGCGCATTGAAAACTGTGTCACTGGAAGGTACGCGGGGTCGATTTATTGCTTTTCTTTTAGAGAACAATTGTTTCAAGTGTTTTATTCAGGAGATTGAATACTGGACGATGTTATGTGATAATTCAACCGTAGACCATATAAAATAAGGACTTTTTGTCAACTACCAATTCTCATGGGGGTTGAAAGTACTCATGAATAATTATAAACAAATTTTATTATGGAACGTACTCTGTTTAAAATCAAAAACTGCTGTTTCCAACAAAAATGTACTACTACACGATAAAAACGTATGAAATCGCATTTAGTGGATTTAAAGTCACTCTGTTTACTATGTTCAAAGAACGTTCGACTTTTGTAAATCATCATTATAGCTATGGGCAATGTATACATCAACTAAACTAGCTTTTGCCAGCGATTTAGTCCGAGTAAATTTTCTTACGATCCCAATTTTTGTTTTATAAAAAAAATGCACTATTGAGCCGTTAACAGATATCTGGTAAAGTTTGGTAATATACCTACGATCTTACCAAATATATTAAAAGGTCAATCAAGAGAGTAGCACATAATTACGGCAGCAAAGTTTCACCCTCTATGCATTAAGCATTAAGTTCCATAATGTGATCAACATAGATATTACACAGTAAATCTTTAGTAAACAATCTTGTGGAACAATCCCTGTACAACTTTGTTGATAATAGTTTTTCTTTTCTCTCCATGATTCATTTGCTTTGTTAGTTTTCTCTCTCCTTGTTTATTTCTGTGCTAGTTACGGCATGAATTAAGAATTTCTTTGTGCTACTTAATATAATTTGATTTTAGACATCGAGATTTAATCTTAAGCAACTTAAATTGTGTGTTTAAAATATGATTAAAGAAAATAGAATTCGCCTTTACTCATTCTACTTACTTACTTATAAATTATATTTTTATATGTTTATATAAAAATAAAAACTTTAGGTACAAGAACTAGAGTCCCGATGGCACCCCTTTCATTTAATTGTCATAAGTAAGTATTTACATACAAAGATCTTAGATTAAAAGTACACAGAACGCTATGTTTTGCCAATAATGACAAAAAATATGAACATAATTATAATTGTCTTAACATTATAAATTACTAAAAAAATATTATAATTAAATTAAATTACATAGGATGTCGCATATTAATTATATGCTAGAAATTTTTGATGCCCTGAGGTTCCACCTTTCTGTCTTTTTTATAAATTGTACATATTTTATAATTTTATCACTACTCGGTTTAGGTTAATTATGCTAGAAATTATGGAAAAAAAATACATATTACTTAGGTTTGGATTATAATTCTTTGCCATTCAGAATGCTATGTAAAGTACCTAATTTGATTATCTTGTGAACACCCTATGAATAAAAAAGTTGGGTATGTCGACATTAAAAGCGCTGTGGAATAAGTTCTCGTTATTTATTACACTGCTTTAAATCTCTGAAATGCAGTTCTAAAATAATTGTAACGCTATTTTACTTTGTTCGTACGTTTCAAGCAAAAAGGAAATGCTCTTGTCCTGAGCACGTTTCCGGGTTACGGAAACGACAGCTTTGAAGAAATATTTTATTTACGATATAATAACCGACTTTTAACTTTAATATTTGATTCTTAGTTAACTTTTAGTAAAGTCTAACCCGGAGAGAAAGATAATCCGGAGTAACTCCGAAAAACATAGTTTTTTTTTATAATATAAAGCTTAAGAGTTTGTTTGTTTGAACGCGCTAATCTCAAGAAGAATTGGCTCAATTTAAATGAAATTGTTTGCGATAAATAGCCCGTTTATCGATGAAGGTTATGGTTTATATGGATATACGAGTAACACCACGCTACGACACACAGGAGCGTAGCAGTGCCCAAAGACGTAATGCGGGTGAAACCGCGGGATATAGATATAGGTTACATTACATTATAAACGTCCGCGACTGCTGTGCATAAGGTCTTGGGTTCGATTCCCAGGTCAGGAAAAGTGTTATTAGTTTTTTTTCCATCAGGAATTCCTCAGTGGCAGCCTCGGAGTCTAGATTTGTGCCCGCTTGATGGCAATAGTCTCGTCCAAAGGCGAAATGTGGGTGTACTAATGGGTACACCTCTGCCTAACCCGTCGGGATTACAGGCGTTTTATTTGAAACGTGGTATAATTATACGTCTAATATGGTGGATGACATGCCACATACACCTAGGAACATATCCTCTTAACACATTTGAATACCGTGTCAATGAAAGCACCGTTCATCCGAGGCTCTTTTGTTGTTATTCCGTGAACCGCAGCGCGCCGCGTGTGATCGCCATTTTATTTTTCGTTTTTTGTATCACCGACTAATTGATTTTGTTTTAGAAATGTAGCTGAATTTGATGTTTATTGTATAAACATGGTTCTTGGTAAAGTGCATTACAATAATTAATTTGATAGGTAACAGTGTATAGACAAATCTGTCTGTCTGTCTGTCAATCTTAATTAAATATTATTAAAGTGTCTGTTTGTAATATCAAAATACTTAAAAACTTTTTACAAAATTAATGTTTACAATGTTTACACGAAAAACCTTTTTGTCTGTCTGTTTTTTTCGACTTATATCCGAAACGGCTGAACCGATTTTGACGGAAACTGAAGTTATGAGGTTCTTTTACTTTAAAAAAAGAATCCGCGAAAATAAAAATACAACCCATGTGAACACAAATGAACGCAGGCATTAGCTAGTAATTAATAAAAGTTACGGTTACTTTACTTAAAATTAAAACTAAAATTAATGTTTCGTAAGAAAAGCTCCTGTAAGATCCTTTATCCATATACAATTTACGGTCAGCAAAAAATCGAAATCATCTCACCTTTGCAATCAAAAAATAAAATCCAAAATCGAGTGTCCCATCGTCACATCGCCATAAAAGAAACAAATGAAACTAGACAATAAAAATAACGCGCGCTCTCGATACAATCAAAAGTCACAATGTGTATCGCTTCCAACAGTTACCTTTTAAATACCAATTTACCACATATATACAAAGCACAAGCACAGATATAAAAGAAGGTATACTTCATTCGACACACGGGAAAATAACTCAACAAAATACACTTGATTTTAGATATAGGCCTAACTTATAGCGCGTTCAATATGCGACTACACCGATTGTGTTACAATTTTAACATGTTACTACCTACACGTTCTGTTAGTGTAGTTGGGGAGATCCTAGCAGTAAATGCAAGTGGGTTTATGCCTAATATTAAATCTGATTAGCTGGAGAGTTTGTTAGCGTCTTGTCCTACTTCTTTTTTTTCGTATCGATGATACATCTTAACATAGTATAAAATAAAGTCGCTTCCGGCCGATTGTACGCTTAGATCTTTTAAACTACGCAACAGATTTTAATGCGGTTTTTATCAATACATAGAGTGATTCAAGAGGAAGGTTTATGTTTCTACATTGCACGGGTACGAAGTTGGAGCGAGTCGCTAGTCATTTACAATGTAAACTATTTGGGCCCAGTAGGTCGCTACGTTTACTGCCGCGTCAAAGAGGCGATACACAAGTCGTCAAGGATGCAGGTGAACGGGCAATTGGGACATTTCAGAAAATGTGATATTGTCTGATCAAGAGCTCCGCAATCGCACTGGGTGTTGGCCGGGTCTATGATGTCTCATTACGGTAAATTATTTTTACGGCATACTTGGGTGCGCAGTTAATTCAGTGGCTAGATAGACCACTGCAGTTCATAACCAGGAGACAGGTGTTCTTGGGGCTTCAATTGTATTTCTGTCATCGTCATCATCTGCACAGTGCATTAGTCACAACGTGAACGTGGTTTCCTCATCGGCAAAGCATAGCAGTTAAGTAGCAGGAATAGTCACGTAAGAAATAGGCTTTATCCAGACGATAACGACTCCTGACGATCTTCCCTCTCTTTCTCTTTCTAATGGATGTGGAAGAAGTGCGTGCGAGTTCGAGATTTTAAATTGAAGGACTACGTCCTTGACGAGGGTCACCCGACCGGGATTTTTTTAAATCAGTTTCTGTAGTTACTTATATTCTTTTCTTGTACTGTGTATGGAACACAATGAATGACGGTACAGTACCATAAATTGTACCTTAACAGGTTTTTCTCGCTTTGATCAACCAGGGTTTAAAGTCAAAGTAGTGGACCTTCTATATTTCTTGCAATGTGATATTAAATTCTACACACGCGCAGAGCCACGCGACATGATAAACATTTTTACACTTTAAATAGAAGTTGATTAATTGTTTTCCTTCTAGATTGCTCTGACGCACAATATTTTATTGTTTGTTGAAATCATGAAATGTTAGGAATGGTCATCTACATTGTCAGTATTTTGTAAATATGTTTCGTAAAACAATTATTTTAAAACTTTTTCACAAAAACGAAAACTGCGTTCAAAAACTACAATGTGAAAAATAAGTTTAGTTTTTTGAAGTCGGCGCCTTTGATTCTGTGTATTGCCACCGACTTTCAAAATTAATCTAATTTTTCACTTTGTAGTATTTGAGGTCGATTTGCTTTTAGTAGGGACCTACTTCGTATTATCCAAATTCATGAAGAAACAAAAACACTACGTAGATTAACAAAATAAGTACCACTGAAGTCACGAGAATGCAAAATATGCAATTTCTTTTACTTCCGTGACATATTTTTATCACTTATTTTGAATTAAAACCAAAGCGGTTTTGACGAATCTGTGCCCTATGGGATAATGTGTAACTAATCTGAAAGTATATTCTTTCAAATATTTTTGATCCAAATTAGAAACGAACCTCATCCATTTTTGAAGATGGCTGCATAGAGTAAATATTGAGTTTCTTAATCATTCAGCTCCATACAAAACTACCTTTGGCATGAGACAATTAGATTCAGTTCTTTTTCATTTAGATGACATTCAAAAGTGCATTTTAATGAACTAAAAAAAAATTGACCTTCAATAAATTGCTGTTCAGAATTAGTTTAATTGGTCTAATAAAATTGTTGACTAAATAAAACTTCATTTGTAAATAAATTCTTTGCTGTTTAATAACAGTCTAGACAGGAATTAGACTTCTTCGTAAAAGACATTAAATGTTAAATCAATTGTGTGGAAGTAGGTTGGACTAGTATATATGTAAACAGTACCAAATAAAACTGTTATTGGGATTCCCCATCAGGAATTTCGCAGTAACAATTTGGAGTCTGGGTTTGTACACAATAATTCGCCGAAATTATATCCCATTAAGCATTACAAAAATAACGGCAAAATAACCCAAGTTATCCATACTAACTAATCCATACTTCCATACTAATATTATAAATTATCCATATCTCTAATTCCATACTAATATTATAAATACAAAAGTAACTCTGACTGACTGTCTGTCTGTCTGTCACGCTTTCACGACAAAACCACAGAACCGATCAAGAAACCTAAGATAGGACATAGGCTACTTTTTTATTTGCCTTTTCATTTCGTCTGCATACAGATGCAGACGAAATGAAAAGACAAATAAGATTTTTTGCATTTACGTGGACGACGTCGCGGTCCAAAGCTAGTTATGTTATATTATTGAAATAACTGCATTTAGGTGATACGTTTTTTTGTGAATGGCTAACAGGTAGGCTGTCAACCATATACACAAAAAGTTTTGCTTTATATTTATAGATTTATAGAGCTAGATATTGATTGGAGTACCTAATGGTGCATGTGAGAGTGGGTCTATGATACACCATCTGCCTCACCTCGAGAACCACAGGTATGGTGTGATGTTATGCAGTCTTTCTAGTTTAGTCTTTTCATATCAGGTTTGAGTAACTAGAGCAAACCGACTAGTGAGAAATTCTGAACAGAAAAATTCAATAAATAACAAATTGCCCGATCTGCGTGTCGAATTCACGATCTCACGCTTAGCAATCGTGTGACTAAATCAATATGGCATGATAATACGAATTGTATTTTAGTAAAACTCAAATCATTTATTTCAATTAGACCATTTAAAGGCACTTTTGAACGTTATTTAAAGGAAAGAAAGAAAAAAAATATTGAATCTAGTCGCCCATTCCAAAAGGTAGTTTCGTATGGAGAATGGGCAACAAACTTCATATATTATTTTAGTATTATTGGTACTCCATGCCACCTATATTCCACCCTCGGACGCAGCGCATGCCCACGAATAATAGAACGATACGGTACCTGAACATGTTGTGAACAAAGCGCCAAGCTTGGCCGGTGAGAGGCATATCGGTATTAATTATTGTGTGGTCAAATTGTGGGCCATGGGTCAACATAATTTACTGTTTTAGCCGTACATAGAATGGACCACAGACAACAATAATAAATATAGAAAATGGAATGATGTCAGAGTGATTTCAAACTAGACTTTACAAATCAATAAAATTGAAATGTTTATGCATATGAATATACACGGTTACATACTAAAAAACCTTTTTTTTTACATTTTTGTCTGTCTCTCTGTCTGGTTGTTCCGATTAATTGGTGATAGAAGTAGTTTTGTAAACATCGTCGGTTATTGTTTTGAGATATCGACGAAAATCGAATATGTTTACAACGGAAATACTCAACTGATTGTCAATATAAAACTAGCACTCGGCACACCCAGTACCCGTCGATAGATCAGTCTCAACGTGACAGATGATGCTTTCAACAAATTATTCCACTACAAACTCGCCTTACCTAACATAAAGGCATTCTAATCTCAATAAAAACAAATAAAACATCTGCTTCTTAAAAATTATCTTGGCCAAAAACCGCTGCGAAAATGTTCTTAATATTGTAATTGTTGAACACGGCCATAACACACCGAAACACTTAGCGGATTGGCGAAAAGCAAATACAATTATATTAAATTAAGCGCGGTTTTAATCTCAATATCTTGTTTGAAGAAAACACGCGCCTAATGAATTCCGGACTGTTGATTGCGGTTGCTGAATTCGGGAAGGTACTTGATATATTTCCAGCAGTATCTTGTCCTACAAAGAAGGAATTATTTTAAGAAGATATTTCTCGACTTGTTCATTTTGGTCAGAAACGATGGCATAGGCTAATCATCAAAAGTATTCATAGCCGCGTCTATACGCACTTTTGCTGTTTCATTGATTACTCAAAACCTGTCATTGTTGACCTCCACAAAATTGGTTAACAATAGCTAAAAAAAGATTGGATAAAAGATTTAGAAATCAAAAACTTGGCTGGGCTTTCAAAAACCAGGTAGGTATCTACGTCCAGCAACAAAACGACAAAAGAACCTGCGTAACTCTACCAAGGCAGGGGCGGACTGAGAATTTGTGGGGCCCTGAACTAGCACTACTTGGGAGTCCTAATTAATCAATCTAAATTGTCATTTTGTCAAAAAACTGTTTGTTATATAATGTTATACGGTATGAATGGTATGTTCATGGCCCTTTATATTCTCGGGGCCCTAGGCTGCAGCCCAAAAAGCCTCTAAGTCAGTCCCTGGATTCGATACCAAAGTTGGTCAGGCAGAAAATATACAGACAAAGGGTATATCGGAATTCACCGTATAAGTTTCGCGTCCCGATCATCACGAGCGAGCATTTCAACAAACCTTTACCTGTTCTATCTAAGGTTACTCACGTACACCGTTACAAATAAGTTGGGCCCGAAAGTTACGGCGTACGTTACTTAGATTAAATAACTTGGATACTAAAGGAGGCAATATCTGTCCCGTAAAGGAGGAGAATCGCAATTAATGACGTTTGTTCCACTTAATTTTTGACTTGTGCGTGACATTGTGGAGCGCTTTTTGTGGATGAGGGTCACGACTTAAGAAGTTGGAGAAAAATCATGTCATTATTTTATTTTTGCCGGACTGCCCATTTAAATAAAAAAACTGCCAGGAACACGAAGGGTTCTGTGCTACCAAAGACTATTTTACACAATTTTTTAAATAGTTTAATAAAAAACACGTTTCTTGTATAACCCCTTTAATTTTTTAACTTTAATTTATTTTTATTATTTGTTGAGTAATGGACGGACATGCCGCGGAGCCTTAGGTACTGAACCCTAAAAAGCTTGGCCATACATACCCTGATTCTGAATTTCCTACGATACATGTGACTGTTCCCGAAATACCCTAGGCTGATAAAATTTTAGTTTTTCCTAAATATGTTATTCCTATTATATATATAGTTTTTCCTATTATAATAAAGCAGTGGCGCGACTTTCAACAGTTCTCGAATATGTATTCATCATCATTCAAATCACTAGGTTTAACGGTGTCAGAAGCAGTACCTAGTAGAGTTAACAAAAATACCAGGCGTCCAGATTAGGCGGACACAGTTAGGCTTTTAGCCTGTCCGGCTTTCGTTAGGCTTTTTACATTTACCCAGCCACGCGGTAATTTTGTTTTGAATAGCGTTTTAAAGAAAATTGATTAATGTTTTTGTTTTACTTCATAAGAAATTGAGACAATTTGAAGGTAAAAGAAGTTAAAACCAAATTTAAGTAATTAAAATACATATATTATTTTATAAATCAGACAGAAAACCATTACCTTATGAATACCAAATATTACATAAGTTAAGGTGTTCAGCCTTTTACCCGACTGCACGACGCAAAGAGTTATGTATGGATGTACGAGTATGTATGTTTTTTTCTTTGTGGCGCTCTATAGAAACGCTTGGGCCGATTTTGATGATTCTTACGTCAATTTGTCTTATTCACTCACAATCACTAAAGACATGACAGTAATCAAAATTCATTATGGCGACAACCTGACGCCATTTTGTGAAAAAGAAAATAAATGAAAGTCGCCAAACTGAAAAAATCTGACTTGCTCAACTTTTGCTAATAATGAGTCCAAGCTGTTACTTAATAGAATTCTAGACTAGCGCACTTGATTTTCTCTTTTCAGTTTTTTTTGAGATCATGTTTTATGCAGTCGGTCTTTTGATTTTGAAATTGACTTTTTTACCCAATTTTACTCAAAAGTCCGGTTTAACATTCTGGTGGTTAGACATTCCAGTTTTAGGATCTGGAATTCCTAGGTAGGTACATATCCATTTTCACAAGTCATGACCAACGCACTTTGTAAGCACAACGCATCTACACCGCTTGTCGTTCTATTCACCCACGCACGCCGGAAAAGCTTGAAGATAAGTAGGGCTGAAAAATCGTGTCGCGATCAACCACCACTCAAGTCGGGCCAACAGATTGCCAACATTTATCAACTAATAGTTCTTTGAAAACCTTTTTTACGAGACCTTTTTCAGCGCATTCTTAAGATAAGTTACCTACCTTTGAATTACATCGGCGCAAAGTGGCTTTTGCTCGTGATTTTGTTTGTGGAAGTGCTGGATTTTCTTGTCGTTTAAGTTTTTGATTTAGTTGAGTTTTTACACGATCGGATTGGGCAGTTATGTGAAGTTTTTATCAATATCGTGTTTTCGACCCCGATTTTTCTATACTAGATACCTATACTAAAAAAAAAACCACTGTCTGTGAAGATAGGTACCTACTTACTTACCTACTATGATCACAGTACCGATCAAAGGGGTTCTAAGCTACACTTGATTCAAACACAGACTTTTTCAATTACATATATTGAAAGGACGTGCTCACGACGGCAGCCCAACACAAAAGTACCCATGTTATAAAGCCAATCACCGAATCTTCGAATCTGAACTCCTTCTGTAATTCGCCTGAGTGAATAAAACTTTTCGGCCAGAACTATTTTTGATCAGGTTACATTGTCATACAACCTCTGACAATACCTACCTACTAGAATAGACTTACCCAACATGCAACCACCATGGCCATCCAGCACCTACCACCTTTGTCACAAAACACATGTTCCTCGGATTGAATGACAAGGCTAGATTGATTGCTTCTGACCCCTCATCGGTGGGATTAGCGGAACTCATCCATCCACGCACCACGACATGGGTTGACAATACAGTTTCATTACTACCTCTATGGTTACATGTAAAGTCAGCAAAATAGATAGGTATGCAAGTTGAAGTTTTCTTATAAACTGATGAATGTCATCGATTTAAACTTAATTAAAAAACTGTTTATTCTCTACTTTAAAAATGAAATAACATTTGAAAACATCAATCGGTTTCTAAGAAAACTTCAACTGTTGGGGCTGTGATCTCGTCCCGTTTGATATGTTCACATCGGTAATACGTTTTACATTTTTAGAATTATATTTAATTTAGACATACAAAGAATGAGTATACTTGTGTCGGACCGCGACAATAATTCGCTTGTTGTGATCGACACCCGCACTTCGGTCATCAGAGTCTGAAGTGAGCGGCGGGCGGCGGTGCAGGACGACGCCGGCCGGCCTATCCCTCTATCCTATCTAATGCGTGGTCGGGGCGTGTGTGTGCGTCAACAGGCTCCCCCCGTTGGAACTTGTTCCAAGGTCTGAAGTGGGCAGCAAGCAGAGCCTATTGTAGCCTCGTCGAAGTACTCCCGATGAAGTCCTGACGTCAGCGATGAGTGTGATGCCGTCGGAGCCAGGGTGCAGCTTTATGTTTCGGCCGATTAGCCAACGATTTGGTGGGAGGCGGTCATCCTTGACCACGACAAGGTGTCCCAGCTGCAGCAGCTCCTGGTCATGGCGCTGCCATTTTGCACGTTTCTGTAATTCTGAAAGATATTCTGTCTGATATCGTTTCCAAAAATGAGCCGCCAAGGCTTGTGCCTTTTTATATCGAGGCAAAGTACTGATCAGAGTCTCTCTTTCTGTGTCCACCTGAGTGGGCAACATCATGGTCGTTCGTCCAATTAAAAAATGAGAGGGAGTTAGTGGAGTCATGTCGTTGGGATCAGAAGATAATGAAATTAGAGGGCGTGAATTTAAAATCCCTTCAATTTGGATTAATGCTGTGTTTAGCTCTTCGAAGTTAAATGGGCTAGGGAAAGAATCCTTTTAAGAAGGAATTTAACTGACTTAACTGCGCCTTCGGCTAAGCCGTTGAAATGTGGTCTGTAAGCAGGAGCGAATTTGAAATTTGATTGCCTGCTCTGCTGCACTTAAACTAATGTCATTACACCTTGATTTTAGAAAGGTTGAGAGTTAATTGTAGGCTCCTACAAAATTTGTACGGTTATCCGACTACATGGTAACAGGCCGACCTCTGCGAGCGATAAATCTGTTTAACGCAGCTATAAAGGCTTACTTAGAGGCTTACTTAGGCAGTACTTAGATCAGTGACAAGTTCAACATGAACTGCTCTCACTGCCAAGCACACAAATATACAAATGTACGATTTTATAAGTTGACTACCCCTACCTTTTCTGTTGGCAATTAAAATAGGTCCAGCATAATCAACAGCTGTGTTAGTAAATGGATGCTCACTGTGAATGCGTTCTTTAGGCAGATCTCTTCCCCCGCGGCCCGCTCATGCGTGGTTGGGGCGTGTGTGCGCGTATATCTGAAAACCCTGAATACATATCTCTTTTGTTGACTTTACCAAAAACGTTGGTAGCGTGACTCGATAGTTTCCATAATTATAAATATTGTTGCCACAATGGCTCCCATGGCTAAGATTGTCTGTTCATTTGAGCAACGATCAAGAGCGAGTTAGTGGTTGAAGTGTAGTATCTATCCACCTCTTTGTACTAAAGCGTGAATGGCGTGATTTTTATTGGCTTGAAAACGTCTTTTATATAGTTTAAACAAAAGATAGAAATCGTGGAATTCACGACGAAACACAAGAAATAATAAGCAAGGCGGTGTTTGTAGTAATAAACGCCAACTGGTACTGTCATGATAGTGCTATCCAGGTACTTAATCCAAAAAGGAAACTTCTGCATCTTGTCGATATAGGTAGCGTAGATTAGTTTCTACAAAATAATAAAAGGGTTAAGGCTATTCACGCTTACGTTCTTCATATGGGCCACACTCCAGTTCAATTTAATCCATTCTATCAGCAGAACTTGTTTATGGGATGTACGTACATATATTCACGTTTAATTCCCGAAACTAAATTGCGTGTGGTATTATATGCCTGTTCGTGACCATCTTTAATTGTTAAAGGTTAGTGCCAGCGGTTTTTCCCAGGCATATTTTTTTCTAGAAGTAGGTATGTATGTAGGTACTGTATGTTTTAACCAGCACTAAATCCGGAGTAGGTATCTAAATGAGAAAAGGATAATAAATAAAACACCCAATAATTTAGCAAGAGTTTAATAAAAAAATGCAAAATAATAAAAATATCTCCAAATATTGAGCCTTAACGCTAGGATATCTGTAGGTTTACAACATCCAAAAATACAAAAAGTACAAGCACTCACACAATGAGGGTATCGTCTGTGGTCATATTATATTACATGGTAACCTCCTTCGATAAAATTGACAGATGTTTTGGCGCCAATTCCTAATGTCAAAGCAAAGTTTCCCTACGTACACATTTCTGATTAATCGATCAATTTTATCGAAGGATTAGGGAAAGGATTCAAGACTAACGCCGATTTCATAATAATCAAATAAAAAGGAAACGTTGGCACTAGATTCCCAATTTTGTAGCAATTTTACGTATTAAATACATTCATGTTTTGGACGAAACAATTTGAAAAGTGACAAGGAAGGTTTCAAGTTACAAAATTAATTTATTGTCATTTCACAACTTTGGTAAGGGAATTATTTAGAGAGCAAATTAATGCCTGTAAGATTTTGTGCATCCAAAGGTAATTTATTTGACGATTTCTTTACTAAGTTGCTGTGAAAGATTACGTAGGTACCTTTACGACAAACCATTTTTTTTTTTACTTGAATACATTTCTATTGTCTCAATTTTATCATACTCCTTTTATCTTTCTTGATATAAAATATGTGTATAAAAGTTTAGTACTTAACAAATATTTTAAGCTAAACTTCACAAATTATTATTACTGAGTTTACAGAAACTTAAATAATTAGAAACCGTCTCATAACATTACGTTTGGTTTTAATCTTTTAAACAAATTAAGAATGAATAAAACGGTTCGAAAATAGGTAAAATACGGTCTTTGTAAAAACGGGCCCAAAACAAGCAAGGTTTGTAAAATGGGGGAGGGAAATATAAAACTATATAGTCTATAGATAAATAAAGAGAATACACTTACCAAGCCGATCGAACTCATTGATAATTTTAATCTAGTAAATAAAGTTTTAAAGTAAATAAAGTTTAAAAAAGTGATACAACTCTGAAATTTTTGTTTGCAAAAATTGCGTGACGAAGATTCAACTATCCGAGCTTATTTTTTGTTATGATCGGATAACTCGACAAAATATTAGATATAGATTTTTTTTGTCAATTTTTGATCCCATAGTAAAAGTTCAATGACCCCTTTTCAGGTTTCTAGTAAACAAAACATAAGGTCTTATGTATAACTGTAAACAGCCCATTACAATACCCGCTCACCTTATGCGCCCGCTGTTACTAAGACCAACAACCCTTTCAAAAAGACTTTTCTCTTGCCGTATCTTACTATGTTTAATACAAGTTTTACCAAAGGTGCGTCGCTTACAAACAAACGATAATATAATATGGTGATTTATTTTATTTGATATGAATACAATGTGCAATAGTATGTAGCGTACGTTTGTTGTCGGTGATATTTTGATACATATTCCAGTGTGCATATTTATGCAAGGTGCATTTCATTCACGTGTAGTTCTGTATGATTCTGTGTACAAATATTGTAAAACATTCATTTAAATTAGTATGTATGGAATTTTTTACCCATTCTTCTCCATACGAAAATACCTTTTAGAAGGGCAACTAGATTAAAGTGCCTCTCAATGGCTTAATTGAAATAAATGATTTAACTTTGAATTTAAGATCAACCAACTTCATTAAGAGTAAATAACCTTTACTAACCTTTATTTTAAATGACCAACTCTGAAAACGCAAAAATCATAATTCTATGTATACATTAATTTTCGAATAACTCGACAAAATGCATCAGCTAGTATTTTTTCGCGATTTTAGAATATGTAATACACTATTACAGGTTTCTGGTAAAAAAAAGGTTGTATGCGCAAATCTATATGTCAAGCGATCCATGACACCTTTAGTCTTTTAAAGCTGCAGGATGCTGTATAGTTTAGAATCGGATCATTTTAGTCCGATTAACAACTCAATGGAGTAAGTTTATCTAACTATAATAACCACAGCGCGAAGCAAACCGTCTTTTCCGTTGATAACATAAATATTTTGAATGATCAACGTAGTACGTAATTGTATCAGAAGCCCACCGACATCAAACCGCTTAATATCTAAATTAAAAATATACATAGAAGTCTTAATTATAAATTAATCATAAAGTAATACATTTTGAATATATTTTTAAGAATCTTCCCATTTAAAGTATATATTTTTTGACTAGTGAATAAAATTACACCTATTCTCGTAAATATTTAAGTAAAATACGAAAGCTTGAGTATGACTTTCCTGAATTTTTGTCTCACTCAAACTTGGTGGGTGTGAGTGAGAGAACGCTTCATGCGTCATACTCGCTTTTGTAGTCATATTGATGCGCTTTTAATTTCATGACTTTAAAGTTCAATTTTGAATGGGAATATTTAATACATAATTGTAAAAAAATGAGATTCCACTTTAATACTAGGTACAAAATCTAGCTATCTAGAATTTCCTGTCAGTTGGAGCAAAGACAGACTTTTCGCAATAATAGAGAAATAGGGTAGAGACATTTAAAAACTAGCAACTTTTACAGATATTCGCCAACAGTACTATTTTGACTTTAAATAAATACTTTTTGACTGATGACGACATATTGAGTTTCGCTGTATCAGTTACTGTCAAATCTCTTTTAAAAGTTTTCAAATAAAATATAAACTAATACAATTTCAACACATTGACAAGAAAAACATAGTCTTTGGCGTTTTGAGCAAAACGTGATGGATTTATGGCATCAACTAGCGGTACTAAGTCGCGCTTTAATTCATTACAGATTTTTTTTCATATACAAAGACTAATATAGGGCCACTTCAAAGGCGGGGGATTTATTTTATTTATTCTTCATTGGAGATTAAAAGACTTGGTAGGTAAATGTTACTAAGCTGAAAAGTTTGTTTGTTTTTTGTTTGAACGCCCTTATCTCCGGAACTGCTGGTCCGATTATGAAAATTCTTTATCTAATAGGTAGCTACGTTATCCCTATAGCTATATTTTATACTATAGTTGACTTCTACGCGGAGAAAGCCGCAGGTAAAAGCTTGTTAAAAATGTATATAAAAAAAAACAATTATTTTATATTTAAAGGCCAATGGCGCTCGATTGAAAAACCATTACTTTAAAATGGAGAGTATAAATATATTTTCTTTATTACACATACCCCGACTTTGATGTAGTTCCAGACTAACTTGGTAATCATTGCAAATCTTAATTTAAGGAACGGAACCTTTTTAGTACGTCTTTTTTTTGTTGAAATATATATTTCTACGGAACCATAAGAGTTATTATAAGTGTAGTTAGGGTCGCTATACACATAAGGGGGTCGGCGGATTCGGTTCGGCATTTTCAATACCTTATCGGGGGGGTCATTAGGGGTATCATATTACCCAGTTACTGGGTTGTGGAGGTCAGATAGGCAGTCGCTCCATGTAAAATACTGGTATTCAGCTGCATCCGGTTAGACTGGAAGCCGACCCCAAGTAGTTGGGAAAAGGCTAGGCAGATGATGATGATCGGGGGGGTCACTGTGCTAACTTTTAGAATTGATCGCAATCTAATCTCAGCTTCAAAAATGTCTTTAATTTACCTACATTTTTTGTCATCGATTGACGCTGAGATGCGATTTTGACTAGATATTGAACGTTTTAATTAGTAGAATTGGCCTTCTGTAAATGTCGAACCGAATAGGCCGACCCATTTAAGTGTTTAGTGACTCTAATAAATAGTTGTGTTCACAGACAGAGGGAGGTATATAATGATGAATTTAAGATTTACATTGACTACAGTTCGTAATGTTTCTAGCAATATTTAATGGTGACTATAGAATAACATCGGTTACATTATAAAATGTCAATTCCCTAATAAGTATGAATACCCTACACATCCTTACATACAAGTATTAGATACAAATCATACGTATAATCAATATTTTTTTGTTATTTCATGTATAAAGTAAATACGCGATATAAATAAATGCATTTTTTTTATGGCAAAATGTAGGAATGTTGCGCTGACACCTATTTGTTTAATAAAAACTTCGATTATTTATCGATATATTTCGTTATCGATACTAGAAGTATCGATTTGATTCGTTTCCAGACAATAGTCTGCTATTGATTACTGTAGATTTGAAATTTTGAGCATTAGAAAACTTCTTTAACTTGCACAGTCCTTATTAAAATGCCGGCACTACACTTGGTGTAATAATATATGTAAACACATTAGCGTTATTACGGCAACACAAAATGAACTTTAAATTGATTAGAAAAAGGTTGTATTTTGCCCATATCATTTTCATATTTGGACAAATATAATATAATACGCCAAGTGAAGTGTCAGTATAACAAATATAGTGTCAATAAGAAACGCGATATAGTGAGCATTCTATGAGCATGATTGGTTAAGTTTTGGTCGAACATCGATGAGATCACGAGTTAGCGTTAAACAGCAAATAATTTACTTAGCAGTGCGACGATGGAGAAATGACTGGCCGTGAGCATTGGATTTGATATATTTTTTCATTTAAATCGTTTGAATTTGGAAATAAGAGTCGTTTTACGTTTTGATGATTAAAAAACAGTTGGTTTGTTTTAAAAACGGATAGTTTGAAATCTCCTTTCATATTTGTTAATAATACGAGGTGCAGTCTTGCATCCGTCTGGCATCAAATTTCAGGAGATTGACTTAAAAGACTTAAATAATTAAATAAATTACGACACTTGGTAAATAGTTAATATAAACTAGTTTTTTTTATTTATTTTGTTTGACAGTATTTCAGAATACTCCTCTTTCAAAGAACAGAATCGCTCCGTTGCGTATGCGGTAGGCAGTGGCGCGCGACTTTATCACTGTGTGTGCGTGCGGGGTTTATCGCCCCGCCTGCCATAACCCAGTAGCAAGATAGCTGGATCAAATTCGAAAATCACCTACTAAGAAAAATTTAACCCTTTGTAGCCTCGTGTGACAATTCTGTAACAAACCTCAATAATCCCGCTAAAATATATACTAAACATTTTAAACTCAATAAAATCAGTATCACTGTATTGTAACATACCACACCGAACATTTTAGTAACAAATACAAAATATAGATGGCGTAATTTATTATTTCTAGCGAGTTTGAATTTGGTGCGTTGATGACAGTGACAAGTTTTATAGTCGGTAAAATTTCGTTGCTTGAAAAAAATACTAAAAGTGTTTAAAATTTCATTGTTTTCATCGAAAACTATAGGTAAGTGAATGATTTGATTCATATATTGTTACCAAAGCATATTTTTGCTTTTTTATGTGAAAAACGTAACTTTATATGTTTGTAACATTTCTGTTACATTGAGTGACGATGGTAATATTAATTGTAACTAAAGTATGTGGATATTGATGTAAAATTATCTCATATTATTTCAGAATGGGGTCACATTCACTGCGGGATGGTGAAATATGTGACATATTGCACCAATATGATAGCGAAGACGGATTAGAGGACGATGATGACAGCGTTATTGATCCAGATTTTCAGCCGTTATTAGAAGATTTAGAACTTTTTTCTGATTGTGAAGAAAATGCTGGAGTTGATGTAGATGCAATTATTGAAGAATCTGAACGTAGTGAGCCAATTGCTGGCCCCTCGTCTGCAGATACTGGACAGCAATCAAATAAAACTTTGGCTAATCAAAAGCGACAAAAACAGAAATTACAATGGAAAAAAAAGAACCTAGTTCTAAACGACCAGCAGTTGCGATTTACGGGAAATACTACTTTACCGCCTAGTTTACTTGAGCTTGATACACCAATTCAATTCTTTTTTTATTTTTTCCCCAAAGAATTGATAAGTTTTATTACTGAACAAACAAATCTCTACATTATTCAAAAAAATCCTAATCAATCTTTTCAAATAACTGATACAGATATCCAGCAGTTCATTGGTGCAACTTATATGATGTCATTGATACAATTGCCAAGGGTAACCAGCCATTGGAACACATCTATTGGTACACCCTTGATTCAAGAAATAATGCCAAAGCAAAAGTTTGAAAAAATTAGACAGTATATTCATTTCAATGACAATTCTAATTTACCCCCACGTAATGCAACTAATGGTGATAGGCTTTTCAAAATTAGACCTGTCGTAGAAACTTTGAATAGGACTTTTAGTGGAGTTCCTTTGGAGGCATACCTTTGTGTGGACGAACAGATTTGCTCCACTAAGGCAAGAAGTAATTTGAAAAGATATAATCCCAAAAAACCACACAAATGGGGTTATAAGATTTTTGTACTAAGTGGGGTCTCAGGTTTTGCCTATAAAATTGAACCTGAAACAGGAGCTGAAAATGTTGTGCTCCCCGAAGAACCAGATTTAGGAGCATCTTCAAACGTCGTAGTCAGAATGGCGCGGAGCATACCGCGACATCAAAATTATCGTCTTTATTTCGACAATTACTTTACTTCCTTGGCATTACTGGAGTACTTAGCTAAAGAGGGTATATTGAGTCTTGGGACAGTACGACGCAATCGCATTCCAGATTGTAAACTACCTGCTGACAAGGAAGTAATGAAAAAAGATCGGGGATTTTCCATTGAATATGTTGCTAATATGGACGGAATTGATGTGTCAAACGTTATATGGAAAGACAACAAAGTTGTAACGCTCGTATCATCTTTTGCTGGTGAACTGCCGAAGGCCCAAGTCAGACGTTATGATAAGGTCAATAAGAAGTACATCAACATTGATCGCCCGCATATTGTCGGAGAATATAATCGGCATATGGGAGGCGTAGATTTGATTGATAGTATCATGGGAAGGTATAAAATTTTGACACGAAGTAAAAGATGGCAAGTGCGAATGTTCTATCATTTATTAGATCTGACTATGGCAAATTCTTGGCTGTTATATCGAAGAGTAAGGCAGACAAAAAACTGCAATGATAAACAAATGTCTTCAGCAGATTTTCGACTGGAGATCGGTGAGACTTTATGCAAGCTTGGCTTGAAACCTAATATCAAGAACCGGAGATCGATCGAAAATGAAATCTTAGCCAAAAAACACAAGGGTCCCGCACAACACGTCCCCCCATTGGCAGTAAGGCAGGATCAAATTGGTCACTGGCCGATTTGGGTCGAGAAAAGAGTTCGGTGCAAGTTTCCAAAGTGTACTGGTGTATCACAAACAATGTGCGAAAAATGCGGAGTAGCGTTATGTTATAACAAACAAAATAATTGCTTTAGATCCTTCCATACTACATAGGTACATTTTCTTTTAGTTTAACTCAATGTTACAGTAATGTTACACTCCCTAAAATGTCAAATAAATAAGTAATAATAAATATTTTTTAAATTCTGAGAAATACGTATTTTTTTAATTGTTTAAACCTGTCATATTCCAAAGTATTTTTAAATTTTATGATCTTGGGCTACAAAGGGTTAAGATCCTTAGACGTATTTGATCGTTGATTCGTGTTTAGAATCACTAGCCTAGTTACCTCCTTGAATTAGACAGGATACACAAAACTGTACCTCGTAATAATTATAAATACGGAAGCTTTCACTAAACTCAAGTCAGTTCATTTTAATTTGCAGATTTTTGTTTTGTTCAATAAAACCAGTCTTACCCTGCATTTATTTAATTTACAATTAATTCATTAATATTTATCACCATTATTTTTACTCAATCGACGTCTATTATTTCCAAATTCAACGATATATTCTGACATGACTTAAACTATAATCAGTACAAATTATTGGACTTATGTGCCGACATATTATTCTAGTACTCTACATTACCACGACTATTTGATATCTAAGATTATAATGTAAAAATGGGATCGACGACGGGAAAAATTTCTATAAAATATGTAGAAATCCCAAGGTATTGTTAGGTATAAAAAGTTAATTTCATTCTGCATGGGGCTATTACCTGGTTCGGTTTTGGCTGTACGAATTAAGATGATTAAGAATTGTTTCAGTTCAGGTGGCCTATCATCTCTTAAAACAGTACCATTTTAATATTACTTTGCCTTGCGCATTTGGATTTTTAACGCTCGGCTCAGCGCTGAGAGTTGAAAATGTAACAACATAAATAACAAGGTAATAATAAAATGATACTGTTTTAAGAGATGGCGGTAGGCCCCAAGTTCAGTTATGAGACTTTTCTTGATTTTTTCAATTCATATGTACTTTCTAAGGTTATCTTGGGCATAGTAATCTGTGGAAAGCGTAGTGGGTAACGTTTTATCATAGTTTAGTTTGTAAACTTTATCATAAACATGTAATATGTTACTGTTTGTTTTTTCCTTAAATAAAATAAAATAAAAATTACTGACATTGGTGAACGAAACCTGGACATATAATTAATATTATAAATCTGAAATCGCCAATCCGCCAATCAATGCTTGTGCCTCTGTATGAGAAGAGGCCTTTGCCCTGCAGTGGGACAATAATAGGCTGGTATTATGTATTGTTCTTTCAATCCAGTTTTAGTCGTTATGAAAATCTATGGATTTGAATTAACTAATATTTAATACAATTTAAATATCGCCTGTTTCATTTCGTTTCTTTGCTTATTTATCATTGATACTAATGAGACGCTCTTCATATTATTTAGTCTCATTTTACCAATTTATCAGATGCCATTTTTAAACAAATAACCTGGCAACATCATGAATCATAAATTGCTACTCAGTTGCCAGATGCAAGCAGTATTGTTGTATATTAAATTAGCGCTTACAACCGACAACATATTTTGTAAACTCTATTCTCTCGGCGTATTTGTCCAAATATTTGCGATATAAAGCCAAATAAAAGTATTCTTTACAGCTATTCCAATAAAGTTAATTTGATATAAGCAAAAGAACGCAGATATTTTTACAAAAAAGCAAAGTTTATTGCCGATTCAAAACATCTAGAAGACATTGTTTCTATAATCATCTTTATTCGTACCGCCACTACCTTGCTACGGGCGGTCAGTCGATGATACATTATAACGCGACCGAGTACGGGAGCCTCTAAATAACACTACAAGCTAGGGTTGTTCAATTGCACTTGATTTAGTCGGGTTACCTCTCACTGCTCCCATTCGGCTTCGTCCACTCCTTCCATGCTGTCTTGTTCCAGTTTCAAGTTGATCTGCACTTTGGCGCTTATGGATTTCATTATCTGTTGGTCAGTTAGGCGAGATTTAATCTTGCTATTAAATAGGGTAAGCATTGCTCGGTTTTTTAAACGAAAATTAATGCAAAAATAATATGACAATTTGTCAAGCGCACGAAAGGAACTGATTGGTTGTTGGTAAATTCAGTCAACCAATAACAGTAGCTTATGAGCTTTTGACAACTTGGTAAATTTATTTTTCGTACAAGAAACGGCTGTTTAACTTAAAGGAAAGTTGAAGCTACATTAAAGGTACAATAGAAAATGTTTTCTTTAATTTTTTCTTGGTGACCATTAGAAACTTAATCTGGTATTAATGCCAGATTAAATAATAATGTTATTCCGAATTCTATTGTCACTTGAAGTATGTACTCACACTGTCTTCCTTGGCCTTAGCGTCCTGCGGCACGTGCGACTTGATGAGGTCAGGTTTGGGCTTCTGAGCGGCCGGCTTGTCGCGAGCGTCGCGCGACACCGGCGACGCCGCCGTGTGAGCAGACACTACACACATACGTACAACTCTTTAATGTATGCCAAGGGTAACAAACATATTACAAAACATTAGCATTCGAAAATTTAGAGGTTTATGAGATCTCTTCCACTCGTTAGTTTTTACGCTAATTGTACATTAATTCTTAATAGTAATAAGCGAGGCGCGTGTACTCACGCGGCTCCATGCCGGGCGGCTGCAGGCTGGCGAGGCGCGGGGGCCCGCGCGCGCCCGCCAGCCACGCCGCGCCCGCGTGCCACGCCTCCCACGTCACCAGCGTGGGCGGGAACAGGTCGTCTTGGAACAGCTCGCTCTGCGCACAAACATCTTATATTACGACTCTAGTCAAAAAAGTACGAGCGCTAGTTTAGGCTTGCATAATAATTTTATCAGTCATTAACCTAAATTTGTCAGTAAAAACTTGAGCGACGATTTCATCCAAAATTTAAGGTTTTATTCCCAATTCTACAATATTCATTGCGATATTTTTGTTGCCAGACAATATTATTTTTATACATGTCACTAATAATATTGCTGTATTAATACATATTATTGTAATATTCTTCTTCGGGGGAGGAGGAGAAGGAGAAGAAGATTGTAATATTAATATTATTTTTGGCAAAATATTGGTTCGTCAGTACAACATACCTTTATTCTGGGAACAGTGAAGGAAAGGGGTTCGATGGTTCCGTTGGTGAGTCGTAAAGCTCGCGCGAACTCCACCTGAAACGTATTCTTATGTAAAGAACTGTTGCTATAAAAAAATGTGGAACAACGTTAACATACTCGTAAATAAGGCATACCTTCTCAACGGCGACTAGATTCTTCTGCAAGAACGCGATACCTTGGTGCAGTGTGGGCGAGCGGTGGTGCGACAACGCGCACAGGTGAGGCGCCTCGCTCGTCACCTCGTAGCAGTAGATCGTGGAATCACCCTGAACAAGACAATGATAATATCTTACAATAAGTAAAACACAGTATTCGACTGAAAGATTATACAGATCTTCAGAAAACGATAACTATAGTTTTAATAATAATATGAAATTTCACGTGCACAGCAGTGAGTATTCCTTTTTTTTCTGCAAGTCAAAGCATTTTTTTAAATAAAAACAGGCACAGGAAATTTTAAATTGTCAAGGAGCCAATCAGTTAAAGTTGAACTCTAAGGATTATTATTGTTGATATGTGGTAATAATGTAGGTGAATATAAAATTGAATAAAGAATTTGAAAAAAAAATGTAAGTAACCCATATCAGCTAAGCTACGACCAATCCCAACTGACAGCGCCCATTCACGAAGGGTTTTACCGAATGGAATACTCACTCGTCCCGTTAGGAACAGTGTTCCGGAGTCGTGGTCGAGGTGCGTCTGCAGTATGGCGGGCGACACGTCCAGCCCCACCGTGCACACGGGCGCCGACAGGTCCGTCGCCTTGTACAGGAGGATCTGACGCTCTGATACTCTGCACAAAAAGGACATTTAATGTTAAAAAAGAACATGCAGTTATAACATAACATCACGCCATAATCCCCTAAGGGTTAGGCAAAGGTGTACCCATTACTACACCCATATTTCGCCAGTTATATTTAAGTCCCATGTAATAGGGGGCGAGCCTATTGCCATCAACCGGGCACATATCCAGACTCCGAGGCTGCTATAAAGAAATTCCTGATGGCAAAACCCAATAACCGACCTGGGAATCGAACCCAAGACCTCATGCGCTTTGCGATCACTAGGCCAACGAGGCAGTCGTTAATATACGACGCATAATTTAGGAGATATAGATATGCTCACATAGATGAACATACACACAACTGCTAAAATCATAACCCTCGTTTTGGCTTTGCCGTAGTCGGGTAAAACAGTAACGGTAAACTCACTTGTCAAAGCCAGTGACGACGAGATGCGTGCCGTTGAGCGCCCACACCACACGAGCGCCGCGCGACCCCGCGGGGCCCGGCCCGCTGTGCGTGGGGGCCGCGCTCGAGCGGGGCTGGTATACCTGACGACAATATTTATATTATTTTTTTAAACTTTATGCAACAAAAAAGTACAAAGGCGGACTTAATGCCTTAGGCATTCTCTACCAGACAACCAAAGGTGGTGAAGAGATAACAAAGCAGGTGCAAAAAATAAGGGGCTTTTTCATCAACTCCGAAATAAGTCCCGGTTAACTTATATGACAGATAATTAGAAAATTTTGTTCTATATTTTTTATTTTGTGGACCACTATCCTGGTGAGTCTTGTTTATAATAAAAACGTTGTAAACGTGTATACATTTACAAACATAAAATCTAACACACACAAACAACCAGACCCAGAACAACTATCTGTAGGACATACAAATATATGTGCCGTGTGAGAATCGAAGCCGCGACACGCAGCACAGCAGCCAATCACTCAGCCACTGCGGCAACCGTATTCTCAGTTTAAATTTAATTTTAATAGTTCATTGTAAATGTCTTGGAATTATTGGTAATAACCTGTATAGTACCTAAAATATATGATGCTAAAATATTTAATTAAAAATTTAAAAAACCGCCGACGGCGGCCATCTTGGATCGTTTTTTATTAAACATAGCTAAGAACAGTCCCGACTAATTCACCATTCCAACAAAAAAAAAAAACAAGATCAATATCTACAGGCACCCTCACACACAAACACGTCAAACTTATTAGAACAGCCCATCGTTTTTTGTGTCGGGGGTTAAAAAGTACTCACCCTTATAAGTCCGTCTTTGCACACCGTCGCGAGGTACTCCCCACAAGGCGACCAGTCCAGCGCGAAGATCTGGTCAGTATGGCCAGTCAATACAATGGCAGCCACTGGAGTGTCGGGGCTGAGGTCCCATATTTTGACGTTCAAGTCGTGTGCCGCCGTCGTTAGCACGTCGGAAGCGGTCGGGTGGAAGCGGATGATGTATATCTTGTCGGGGTGAGCCGAGAATGTACGGGCTGGCTCGTTCGTTGATTCTTGCAGGCCTGATAAGGAAAGTTTTCTTTAAAATCTTTGTTTGATTATAAAAAAAACTAATTTCAATTTTTAGACTGACTGACTCCTTGACAATTCTAAAGTGCCTAACAATGGTTTAGGTATTTAAAATAAATAATGATTGAAATAAAAATATTTATTTTGTATAAGTAATCACAACCAAGCCGCGTGATAAAAATGTGTAAAAGTTTTCTTCCAGACTGAAGCTTGACAAATCTATACTAATATTAAATAGTTGAAGAATTTGTTTGTTTATTTAAACGCGCTAATCTCCAGAACTACTAATCCGATTCTAAAAATTCATTCGCTAATTAGAAGCTACGTTATCCCACAGTTCTACAGGCTATATTTTTTTCCCTAAAAAAAGTTCAAAGTCACGTACTATTCAAAGTGACACAGCAACTCACCTCCTTCAGGTATGATCCACTCGCGCACCTGCCCGTCGTCGCAGGCGACCAGCAGGCGGTCGGGGCGGAAGGGGTCCCACGCCCAGTCCTGCAGCGGCGCGGGGTGCAGCAGCGCGAACACGCGCGTGCTGCTGGGGTGGCCGGGCGGGGCCGCGGCCGCGCGCGTGGCGCCCACGGGCAGCTCCACCACGCCCACGCGGCCCCCGCCGCCCGACAGCGGCACGGCACAGCGTACGCCGTTGGCTGAGGACAACGGGACATTGTTCGATTACCCGGAATGATAGCATCAGGAAAAGACCAAGACGGCTTGTATGCGGAAAAAGACCAGAAAATCTAGCAGATGACTACATTGAGCTCAAATGACGAATCAAGATACGGAGAGAGGTAAAGTCTTTTTATTCTTAATCCCAACATAACTGTAACCTATAAAAATAAATATCTTGGGACAACTCACACACGGCTATCTGATCCCAAGCTAAGCAGGGCTTGTGTTATGGTAACCAGACAACTGATATACATACTTATATAATTTATAAATACATACATATTATAGATAATATAGATAAATCACACCCAGACACAGACCTAACAATCATGCTCATCACACAAAGTTTGTCCTGGGTGGGAATCGAACCCACGACCTCCGGCTTAGCAGTCAGGGCCGCTAACCACTAGACCAACAGGCCCGTCAAATGGAGGATATATGGAAGTTATGTCGAATAACCATTGAATAACAAGTAGTGCTTGATGGTAACTTACAGCAAAAAATCTTTGATTTTACTTCTAAGTAATAGTATACAAGTTGTAATTTAATTAACTAAAAATCAATACAGGGTTGATTGTAGTCATCATTGTGAATAACTTATACTATGGAATCAACAATGAAGTCGCGAAGAACAATTTGTCGAGCTATGTAATTGTTTGGGTCAGCTGATTTTATTTGACCATTTTTAAGTTGATCCCATATTGAAAGTTGTTAATAATAATATGTTCAACGACCCCTTCTCGGATCTTTATTACAACATGTATAAATTAAAATACCTAAATAAAAAAATGAATACATCTAGAAGTACATACTTTAAAAAGCGCAGTAAAAACCAGGTATAATTATATAGTAAATAAATGTAAATATATTTAAGTAAAGTCTCACCATAAAACCCGTTGCATTCACCGGATATCTGTCTGCTGATATTTTTGATATTTTCCACTTGAGTCGACTTATGACCTGGGGTTCCCTTCAGATGACGGAACTTCGACACTTTTCCTGCACAAAAATGTTTAATCTATACTAATATTGAAGAGTTTGTTTCTTTAAACTCGCTAAGCTCAGAAACTGCTGGTCCGATTTGAAAAAATCCTGTATGCGTTAAATCGCCAGTACTATAGGGAGGTAAAATATTATATAACATCACGCTACGACACACGGGGCCGGAGCTGTAATCAAAGACGTAACTTAACGCGGGTAAAACCGCGGTAAATCTAGTAATAAATACATTCTTGACTTACCGAATACAGTGGACGTTCGCTTTGTAGTAACATTCGGTACTGACGCTCTCTTGTCTTCGCGATCTGGACTTTTTCGTGATTTGAGCGAATCTCGTCGTCTGAAACCAAAGTTACTTTAAGTTCAACATGAATACTTTACATATCTCGGGCCCTTGAGGTCCCGGGCCTTTGTAAGGCGTACGAGGTGCCTATGTCAATTATTATTATACATTTATCTTATACATTTCGGCTTCTGTAAAACACTAGCAGATTTTTTTCTAGAATATTGTAAGTAAATGTTGAGTTAACAGTTGAGAGGCATGGCATAAATAAAAAATTTGGTATAACAATAGAAATTATGTTAAAAGTTCTTGCTATATTTGTTAGCCTGATATACAAGAAGCAGGATAAAGGTAGGTAATATCCTGTTAGATATATATTTTTTTTAAATAAACGTCTTTATAGCCAGAATGTATTATTTTTGTTATGTTACGGCTTACTGCATATGAGCGATGTGTTAAATACGTTACAATATGTAATGTTTTACTAATTTGTTGTCCGTTACCAAAGGCTTTAAAGATATAAAACTTAATAAGTATATAATGAGTATGGTAAGTAACCTGAGCGGCGCGGGCGAGGGCGGCGTGTCGGACTCGACGGCGACGCTGACGGAGCGCGACTCGTACGCACGACGACGGTCCGCTATCGACTGTGCACCGCTGCAATTGTTGGATAAATATTATAATTTAAATTAGCATCGGAAAAGGATAGAAGAATAATAAATACTCTTAAATAATATCTTGGAAATAGGATTGTAATATCTCGGAAAATTAGAATGCAAATATTTCTTATTTCATACACTGTAAACTAAGTGACTGGCTGTTGCGTGCGCGCGTGTTTCTGATACAATACTATACGGATACGGACAAAATAAATATTTCTACACCGTACAGGCAGTTGCTGCTTTATCTGTGTATGTGAGAGCGTATAAACGCTCTAATTACACAAAGAAACTATTTAAAAAAATCTAGGCAATAGGGGACTGACCGACAGAAGTGAAAACTTATCGTCACATTAGCATGTCAGTTACGCGGTCACGTAAGCATAACGGTGATGCGAACCCACAAGTTTTCCCCCTACCAAAAATCGTTTAACGCGGCTCAATGAGGTTTGCATGCTGAGCTTACTGATAAACTTACTCGGTATTCTCAAACATCTTCCGTCGTTCGGCAGTGCTGGGCGTCTTGGGGCGGTATCCAGAGTCGGAAGAATTCACTTCTTCCTCTAAACTCGTGTCCGATTTGCCGTTCGTGTACTCTTCTGTTCGGACAGTTAAGAAAAATATATGAAATTTATTGACAGTTGGTACAAAAATACACAGAATGTGTTATGTATGCAAATAATAAAGTAATTACGGTTATGAAATCAATTGGTTCTAAATTATCATGTTTTTTGTATTTTAATAAATGAAAATTACTGTTTTATTTTCAGGTGTTTCCAAAGTGGGGGGGCACGTCACCCAAAGGAGGCGCAAAGATCAGCAAAGGGGGATGTGGACCAGCGGTGCAGGTAAGGACCTTATTTAAAGATTACGAGCGTTTTCACTGTACCTACGGCATTTTATATAAACGTATTGACATATTTAGGTTTCAATTTCAAAGTTAAACATTTTAAGTCTGTCATGTATTCGTGACCGTGGCACATTTTGATTTGTCATTTATACATGACTGTAGCGGTAAAAAAGATAATTTCGGCCGTTAACAAAATTGTATTTATTGTGACGTACCTTTGTTAGGCGCTATCTCAACGTCGCTAGTCGGTGATAGAGACTTGTCTTTCTCTTCGCTGCCATCTTTAGCAGTGGGCGTCGACGTGGCGGTCGGGGTGGTCGCCTGACCGGAAACGGGAGACGTTGCTGTAAATAAATATATCACATTGTATATCCAGCAGTAGTATAAGAAATTAGGGAAATGGAGTTTGATCTGTAATCCCCGAAGGATTAGGCAGAGGTGTACCCATTAGTACACCCACATTTCGCCAGTTATGTTTTTAGTCCCATGTAATAGGGGGCGAGCCCATTGCCATCAACCGGGCACAAATCCAGACTCCGAGGCTGCTACTGAGAAATTCCTGATGGAAAAACCCAATAACACTTTGCCCTGACCTGGGAATCGAACCTAAGACCTCATGCACAGCAGTCGCGCTTGCGACCACTAGACCAACGAGGCAGTTGGTCAGTCGTGGTAGGCCGATCGGTGGTTCCAGAGATATTATTTTTGTGTGTGATAAAATGTTGAATAGACTTAGACTCACCTGAGTCAGATTTGGTCAAGCCAGGCACTGCTGGCACCGAGAACACCTTGTCGAAAGAGAAGTCTTCGTTGCCCGTAGCCGCTGAGAACGGCTTCGGCCCAAGACGAGGCTGTAGGACATAACGTTTTATTTTAAAAAGTTATTCTTATAGTTACGTAAAAAGGAATCATCGGTAAATTTTCTCAAACAGAATTCTCAACATGTGATGATTATCCAACGAAGTGAAACGTTGGAATGGATACCGCAACACAAACTTTTATGATTCAGTTCATAATTTTAGACTCCAAAAAGACGAAATTTTAAAGTAGTTATTTAAAAAATAACAGCTGTCCCATACATTTTGACCGTGTACAACAACAGCACTTTTGTACGAAAATTGCTACCAGTCGAGGATCCTAGAATGATGTACGGAATCCATGGTAAAAATCTGAGTTGCAAGGTGTATTTCACCGTGTGTATTTTCTTATACTCCATTCAATGTAACATTATTAAAATAACTTCGGTATTTAAATGTTGGCTTCGTTATTTTACGATAAACTTATAGCAATGTCGACGACGCAGTAATTTGAACAAAATACAACAAAAACTACCATTATCATCAAACGCTATAAAAAATAGAGTACATTTCTATATCAAATGAAAAAAAAATCCTCTGATCATATGGGTGTTACATAGAGAGAAAAAACGAATTAAAATTGTACAAAATAAAATGAAGCACTATAAAATAAACACAAAAAAAAACTATTATTAAGCAATTCATAACTTAAAAAACGTCAAATACTACTCAAAAATACATTGTAATTAACATAGAATATGTATACCTATAACTAGCAAAAAATAAAAACCGTAAATAAAACGCAAATAAAAAAATATATTTAAGCTTACATTTTTTCTACGTTAGCTTGTAACAACACCAAAGTACTTCAAAAAAGCCGTCAATATAAAATCCAATCATGCTCATAAAAAACTACATGTAGGCCTTATAAACATATCCGTGTAGGAATCGAACCCAGGACTAGTAGAAAATATTGCCCCCTGGTGACTCGAAATCAGAGCAAAATTAATGTGACACATTGGGTATTACACACTATCAATCAATTGATATACTTTTTATGAGCTGTCAAAACGGTTTTCCCAATAGATATCGAATGGCAATACCAAATTGTGACGTCACTTTTTTGCCAACCCAATTGACTAACTATTTATTGATTTTAACTAGAAATTTAGACAGTTATTGAAAAAAGGAATCGGGTTTTTAGGGCTAAAATAAAATGTTTTTTAGAGTTGGGTCTTGTTACTGGTCAATGGTATCTACTACCTAATATGTCACATTAATTATCCCTTCAGGAAACCAGAAGATACGAGGCACAGACCATTTTAAAGTGCGCACTTTAAATAAAACTCACACTCACGAAAAACATCGATATCAAATCTACAGGTCTACACTTCAAACCACAAACCTCATGTACCTTATAACCAGACCCAGGCACAGTTGTGGTCCTGGGTTTAGGTTTAGGGGCTTCCGAAGGCTCATCAATAGACCCTGGCTCCGAAATCGACGATCTAGGCATAGGTTTGGGTACCTGAACTGGTACCCCGTTGATCAAACTGTTACTTCTTGAAAGAGAAGATTCACTTGACTCAGTACTATCAGTTTTCTCAATGGTCTTTTCAGTATTTTCCGTGGTCTTTTCGGTCTTCTCCGTGGTCTTTTCAATATTTTGCGGAATAACATCCGGCTCGTTCTTCTCTTGTTCAGAATCACTCTTCTTCTCGTTACAGTCGTGACCGTTATCGGTGATCTTTTTGTGGAAGCCGTTCGTTTCTTTCTGATAATCTACTTTGCTGGGTTTCTTTTTTTCCATGCCTTTAATTAGGTCTTTAACGTTCACAAAGTCGATTCGGTCTTCGTCTTTCGGCTCTGGTTGCGCTTGTGGTTTAGTTACCGTTTTGACCGGTTCTTCAATTTGAGTAGGAACAGGCTTTTTCGAGTCCATCTTTTTTGGCGAAGGCATTGCTAAAATAGCCTTTGTCATTTCTTCTAAATTACCTCGGTGAATCTAAAAGGAGAATGGCCAATCAATTTTCTTAAAAGTTACAAGGAAAAGGTAAAAAAATGCAAGTTGCTACTTACGTTACCCTTGTACACCCCCAATGTTAAATAATACAAGCACCACACAACGACTAAATAAACTGAAAATGACACCACTCACTGAATAACAAGCGTCTAAACTTACCTTGCACTACAGAAATAAAAATAACTAAATAAACTTTTTAACCACTCATTCACAACACTATATTAACAAAAAGAAAATGCAACAAAAATCACCATGGGTTAATACTCCATGTACACCAATAAAAAAAAAAAAAAACACTAGCTTTTACGAAAAAATTAAAAACGTAACTAAAAAAATGAACATGCAGCAATTGAAAATAAATCTACAGCAACCGTTAATGTTATTTCTATAGGGGCTAGTTTTTCTAACGACAATTTTTTTTTTCTGTATTATAAATAATATGACAGTTTGACAGCTTTAGACAATATGTCAAACCGCCATATTTATTCCTTAGACAAAAGATATCTAACGATTAAAAAATCCGCCCTAAATTAATCATAATTATTTGTGTCTTACTCCCGACAACTTTGAGATTTGAGTTTTGAATTAAATCGAAATTGATGCAAGGATAATTATTAAACATTTATAATAGTTCGAGTCAAGCTTAATTCGTCACTCAAAATGGCGGGAGTAACTCTACTGATAAAGGAGTCTAGCAAGAATGCGGGAGCAAACGTATTCGATATTTAAATCCTTTATTTATATCTTACAATATTTTAATTTGGTATTGAGACACCATTAACCAATAATTCCAAGACACATCTTTTTATTTTAGCCCTGAAAATGAGATTTATTTTTTTTATTAACGAAAAAAATATTTTTTGGTTGCAGGTCACATCGCAATTTGTCGTTTAGAAATCGCGTTTTGACAAGTCATTAAAAGTACGTCAATTGATTGCTAGTGTCTAATACGCAATTGCCATATAAAATTAAACAAAAATGCTATAGGATAGTCGTGTTTCCAATTCAAAAATCTTCTCGAATCGAATACTTTCACATTGGCGCACTCGTGCTAGGCTTACAGTTGCAACGCTAGTATGCAAGTATTACATATTTTAATAGGGAACTATGAAAATATGTTATACTTAGTCCATTTAATAGTGAGTCATCGTTGTCCACCAAAATTGACCAATCACGTCACAAATACCAATCACCCTTCAGTTCCACTGATGATTCACTATTTTCTTAACGCGAATGGACTATATTTTCCCTTGAAAATCTTGTAATATAAACCTAACTGTCTTATAAAGGTTACCAAACCAAACCCAGTGACTAATGGGCAAGTTGATCTAAAAATAAAATCTATTCTGCTTAAACATCTATAAAATTTAAAAATGACCTCATGCAATAATGCAATTTATAATATAAACTAGTTTATAATATAAATGTTACTATTTATACCGTATATACGAATAGCAAACCTAGATATGGAAATATCACATGGTATTATGAACGTGCTAGGAGAACTGTAATCAAGCCTACCATCTCTTAAAGCAGTACCAATTTAATATTACTTTGTAATTTCTGTCGTTGGATTTTCAACTCTAGGCGTGGAGGCGAGCGATGAAAATCCAACTGATTAATAATACTGTTTTAAGAGATGAAGGTAGGCTCCCTGACCTCACCAAAATAGGAGTGTAAAAAGACACTTAACGAAGCCGAAAGTTATACGTTTTTCCCGTAATAGCGACCATGTTCTTATTCCAGACCATACCTGGGAACCATCTAGATAATCGTTATTATACAGTTTTCAAGTACGGTCTAAAAAAAAATTAGGATTTCGACCTTCAATATCTTCGGATATCAAAAGTTGTTCGGGACGATGATGTACAGTGAAAACACGTCAGATTACGTATGGCTGGGAGACGTCCTGACACGATACGTCCTTGCGCAATCATTCGTAGAGAACTCTAAAGGTAGCATTCTGATGTCGGCGACCGCGAAAGGCGACCTGTGGTTTTTACGCTGTTTAAGGTTCCATATAAATTCATACTCTGCAGTGAGGCGCGGTCGCCTGTCGCGGTCGTCGGTCGCCAACATGGAATGCTACCTTAAGACAGTTTTATTAATCACAGCGCCGCTAACCACGAGCTCTCTTCCCGCTCGCGTGCGTCCCCCGCGCCTTTGTGAACCCTGGATTTATTATATCGACAACGTACATAGCGATATATAGGATCATGCGTCGCTTACAAAGATCTAAGTCCCAACTTTTTTTTACTACAAACCCCTGTTCTGTTTCATGCATCCATAATCACAATGTTTTGCGTGCGTTACATTGCGCTCTACCATAAACAGTTATTTTTGGCGCCAACAATAATAGTAGTTTCCCATCAATAATTTTCACTCAATATTATAGTATTTAATTCGATATGATACCTACGCGTAATTAACGGCTATGTGAAATGTCTTTTTACATACCGGATAATAAGGCTGGGCATAACTCATCCATGTATTTTGAATTCGAATAAGACCTACCTGTATTCCATTATTGGCATCCGGATGTAACGAAATGTTGGGCACCGGGTGGTCTTGGTTGTCGAGCCACATCGGCGCGCTGAGGTAGGTCACGGACCCGGGTGTGTCCGGGTACAAGTCTGCGTGGTAGTCGCGGTAACTCTGCCAGATAAATGTTTGTGTTAAATCAGCGCACGGGTACAATTTGATACTGGAAATATTCAATATATTTCCAGAATCGAATTAAAAAAAAAAATAGAACAATTGTCCTTACAATTACAACACAACAAAAAAGCAGCCAAATCAGTCGATATCTTACTTGATAAGGAGTGACCTCAGAAACGCGAAATTATAAATGAAAAAAAGATAGAAAAGGGTATGCTTAGATGGTTCGGTCATGTTGAGAGGATGAGTGAAAGACGATTGACAAAAGGTATTTGGTGCTTGTATGACGAGATGTATGAACGTAGATGAGGCGAAAGGAGTATGTAAGGATCGTAGCAGGTGGCGTTCTATAGTTTCTGCCTACCCCCATGGGAAAAAGGCGTGAGTTTATGTATGTATGTATGTATAAATGAAAAAGTTTGGTAGGACGAATGTTTGTTATTCAATCACGCCAAAACGGCTGAACGGTTGTAATTTGGCACAGAAATAGATTAGTGTGAAATAGCACATAGGCTACCCAGAAATTGTTCTGAGTAGCCTATGTGCTATTTCAGACTAATCTATTTATTATATAATATTATTTATAATATAATAACTTTGACGCGGACGAAGTCGCGGGCGGAAGCAAGTGTCGTACAACCGCTTTGCAATAAAGCTTTGCAAGAGATTCACGTTAAGGTTTACTAATGTCTTCTCTCTAGCTGATAATGATTACATACCTTTCTCGGAACCTGGTACATGATGGGCACGACTGAGGACCCAGCAAGTTGCAGCACTCTATTAACTTCCCCCTCCATCACGCGGAGGGCTCGCTTCGGGACTAGGCAGGCGCCTTTGGTTTGTTCACCTAGAACGAAGCATTTAAAATTAGAAGGTACACGACGACAGATCTCAATGGCTCGAAGAATATAAAGGTGGTGTAGAAAACCGGTAACGTTAAATGTAAATGCAATTTATGACCATTTTAATATTAAATTAAGTAACTGCGCAGACGCAGCAGTTGCTGTGGAAGTATTTAAAAATTACCAATTGCGTCAACTAAAGTTGCTCCATTTGGGAAGCTGCTGTACCTAATACAAAAAATAAATAAATTATAAAGTATTTAGTACGACACAATCAAGACCAACTCACCAGAATGTCTCAAACCCTCAATAAGGTAAGGTTCTCTATCCGTCAGCTCCATATACAATATGGTCGTGTCTCCCTTCCCAGCTAAGAACAGCATATTGGTGTCAGGATCGAAGAGCGGCATCAGGATGCCGGTGGAACAGTCCAGCTCCAAGGTCTTCTGCGTTTGCGACAAGTTGCGGATATCACGGATCATTATTTGACGGAGACGCGCAGAATCAAAACCTGAGAACAGTGAACTGGGTAAGTTTTGGATCGCATTTATTTTTTTGCCATCATCATCATATCAGCTGAACTAGTCCTCTGCTGGACATAGGACACTTAACAATTCTAAAGTTACTTGTTATTCTCATCATTGTGATACATTGGGATGACACCAGTGAACAATAATTCTAAGACACAATGGTGTCGAGTCTATTATGCACGAACTAAACTTAATTTGGACAATTTCTATCTTTTTCTGTCCGAAAAAACAAGAAAGGGGCAGAAATAAATTAGACCTGTCAATTTTAATTAATCTAAAACTTCCATGCAATTTTAATTGACATGCCAGAACGTCGTTTGATTAAAAACACAGATAAGTACAAGGCAAAACTAATTTGAAATATTTGAGTTTTTAAGTGTCACCGTCCTTTTCATTAGCTGTACGTCAGTAAGAGATGCCGACTCTCTAATTGTAGTCTAGTTTGTAAACAAGGGAATCGGCACCAATGTCCCTAAAAAAACTTAATTTTAGCTGTAAAAACCCAATTAATTTCCAATTAGTCGATTGAGTTGGCAAATAAGTGATGTCACAGTTTGCTATTACCATACGTAATCTATGGGGAATCGCGTGTTGACAGCTCATAAAAAGTATGACAATTAATTGGTAATGTCTAAGCCCAAATTTAACAAACTAGTTATTCCTCGCGGTTACACCCACTTTCATGTACACCTTTGGTTACGGACTATTATTAAAAAAAACTGCGGGTATATCCAGAGCAAACAAAATCTTTTAATCTTTATTATATCTGTGTAGATAGGTATGAGAAATGAGAACTAACTGGCGTAAGAAACGAATTCAAGTGTCAACTTACTCGTATGAATACATAAACTCACGCCATTTTCCCATGGTAGGCAAAAATCACAGAACGCTACCTGCTACGATCCTTACATGCTCCTTTCGCCTCATCCACGTTCATACATCCCGTCATACAAGCACGCCGGTTAAAAGTACTACTGACCTTTCTGAAGAACCTCACCAATAAGGTCAGTGTCTTCCTAGGGTAGATCTTCTTTCTTACTCGTATATAATTCCATTATTTTTAAAAAAGCTTTGAGATTGAGTCATTTACGTAATAATTACCGTAATTAGTGTACGCACGTTGGACAGAGATAAGTACACCCTAATATGTTAATTAGTTAGTTAGGTACTTATCTTTGTCCACCAAATGGATTGTCAATAAAAGAGATATGTAACCAGGCACATTAGAATATAGTTGAAGTGTTCTTAGAAAGTGATGAATGTTTTCGAAAGATTCGATTGGCGCAGTGACTGTTGCGATTGGCTGCTACGTGCGTCTAGCAGGTTCAATTCACACACGGAACAAATACTTGTATTGCCTACAGGTAGTTGTTCCGAGTCTGTTTGTTTGTGTGTGGTTTGTATGTTTGTAAACACACCCACGATACAGGAGAAATAGTACAAAAGATCCTAATACGTAATTTTTTTTTTTTAACAAAAACCTAAATAAAATATCTCGCATAACATCTGTGATCCCCGAAGGGATAGGCAGAGGTGTAACCACAAAAAAAAAACATCAAATGCGTACATTTTATTATTTTGTTTTGTTGCTAGTCCATAATGTTCCATGACTGGGCAGTCTCTCCTGTATGATTAGTGCGATTTATAACTCCCAATACATAACAACAAAAATAAACAGTTATTAAAAGTTCCTTACCAGTAGTCAAAATCCTATCCTGATCCCCAAGCCAGACAATCCTACTATCCTTAATGTTCTGATGACTATTAGCGATGTCTACGACAGCTGTGGACGCCCTCGGGTCGATGATGCGGACCTTCTTGTCTTTGCACGAGGTCGCGAGGAGCTTGCCGTCCTTCTTCCATGAGGTTGATTGTATCACTTCTGAGTGGTCTCTGTTCACTGTTGGGAAAAATTAAACGAATTAATATTTGTAATAACATCACGCCTGTAATCCCCGAAGGGTTAGGCAGAGGCGTTCCCATTAGTACACCCACATTTCGCAAATTATATTAAAGTCCCATGTAATAAGGGGCGAGCCTATTGCCATCAACCGGGCACAAATCCAGACTCCGAGGCTGCTACTGAGAAATTCCTGGGGGAAAAACCCAATGACACTTTGCCCGACCTGGGAATCAAACTCAAGACCTTATGCTTAGCAGTCGCGCTTTGCGACTACTAGACCAACGAGGCAGTTATGATGACGATGATTATATTAATTCCTATTTTCTTTCAGTGTGTTTCAGTTTGTGATCTTAAGTTATAAACACAATGATCAATCAATAAATGAAAAGAAGATGGCTGATGTATACACAGTTGCATGTACAACAGCAAGTTCATCAAAAACACGTCTATATTATGGACACTATACTGACTGTGCAAATAATGTGATGTTATATTTTTAATGTGTGTCCCTTATGACATTAAAAATTTCCACTGTTGATATTACCAACGATTATTTAATTTCACGAATACGCGTCAAACATTGGAATAAAATAAATAAGTACTTTAATATAAGACTCATAGAGCCAGTTCTACACTTCGGCGCGAAACCCCACGAACGGAATGATGGTTTCGCAGCTTCGTGTTAAACTTGTGCTAAGGCCTAAGAAAAAGCTACATTACTAAGGATTTGTCTAATTTACACCAATAGGATTGCTTTATTTCCAAAGCTAGTAAATAATATATATAATAATAATAAATAATAAAGCAATACCAGTGGTGTAAATCAGACACATCCTCATCAACGAAGCTTGGGTTAGCTCAAGTGGAACCGCAGCCTAAAAATTAGTAAACCCGTGCGAACTATACTTTAAAAAGTACTACTGCTTACTTGAAAAAAAAAAATATTGCGTAGAAGCTCACACACAACAAGGCATCATTCTTGCATCCGTCGAAGAGTCTCCAAATTTCCTTTCCATTACCTCTTTTTCTTTCTTCCACACAATACACATACTTACCGAAAGCCTCCTTCTGCTTAGTAAGGTCCCACAGCGCAAGCTCATGGCCCGACGCGACATGTATGAGACCATCGGCCACCGGATGGAAGCCAACATTCTCAACCCGGCGCTGCTTCTGGGACAGCGTGCATTCAGCAGTGGAGAGCGACTCCTTCAAACCTTCGGGCGGGATGTGCCATATTTTTACCTAGAACAAGATAATTACATTGTGATTGCGACATAATCACCAAAAAGAATTCAAACAACGAAAAACTCAAAATTTTGTTACACATACTAAAGACATCGGAAAAATTCTGATAATCATTGGGGTGGTAACTTGTGTTGATACAAACGTCATGTTTTTGTTTATCTCTATGTCTGCACGAAAATGATCAGTTCATTTTCGTGCAGACACAGAAATAAACATAGACATGACGAACTGAATTACTAAACGAAAATAATATAATCGTTAATATAATAATAAAATATAATATAATCGTCGTAAATAAATAACCGTTATAATGTACTTATAACTCAATTTTGATATTTTTGTGTGTTGGATCCTTTTGGGTAACTACGTCCGGTTAAAAGACTCTGCCCACTGCATGGTATAAAACCATGATCGTGTTAGGAACGTGTCAGGCGAAAAAATATTACTTGTATTGAAAAGTAGGATGCTCACTATGCCCACTAAACCATTTCATCACCGACTACACCGATGCGTGCCATGCACGGAACGTCAACAACAATCGGTTGATAGGTTCCAATGGTCATTTAGACATGTTCCTTTCCGTACTTGATACGTTCATAGCCCGTTCATGGTGTAATAGGCAGAGTTTATCCGAGTGTAGGTAACGACTGCGTGGGAACAAAACCATGACTCAAAATAGACCTTATGGTGATCGATTAATGACCTAAACTCTGTACCTAATTTGTAAATGGCATTGAACTAGGGAAGGTGAGGTTTAGATTGCGGTCAATCGACAAAGGTCAATGACATGGTGGCTTATTATTGATGTGGCATATTTTGAAGACAATTATACATATACGTACTAATAACAACCGGTGCCTGTATATTATGGTACTAGCTTTTCCCCGCGGCTTCACCCGGGTCGTTTGTATTTTTTATTTTATTTTATAGCTGATAGAACTCCGGGATAACGTAGCTTGCTATTAGCGAAAGAATTTTCAGACACGGATCAGTAGTGCCAGAAATCGACGCGTTAAATAAATGATTAAGTTAAAAATATTATACGGTGGTACGGAAGTTTTTATTTCGGGCGAGCCCAAATAGTTTTGAACTTTGACTACCCCATGAGCCTAATCGAGTTCAACTCGAGGATGACTGAACATTGTGGCCGTATTATGAAGTAATTAAGCCTGAAGTATTAATACAGGCTGATTTTTATTCACTGCGCATCTTTCAGCAGGTGAAAGTACTCATAAATACGACCAACTTTTATTTTGAACAACCCTGAAATATGAAAAATAAAAAAAGCAGCTGTTCTATACGTTTTTGATGACACAAGTTTATTTTAATCGTGTGGTAGTGCACTTTTGTAGGCAAACGCTGATTCTATTTTTCATATTTCAGTGTTGTATAGTATACCACTTTGCCGGACTTAGCAAATAACGCTGACGAGGTTTTTTATTTGTTACTGCTACCAGAGGCAATAGTGGCATAGGAAAATACTCATGGCCAGATTCATGAGGAATAGTATACTTAGGTTATATAACATCACGCTACGATCCACGGGAGCAGATCAGAAACCAAAGACGTAACTAAACACGTGTGAAAAAAAAACGCGGTAGAAGTCGTAGGAAGCAGCTAGCAAATTATACAATCAGGCTATCATCCCTTTTTATCATCCCTACAAAATAAATTGTCATAGTTATCCTTATAAATAGTTTAAAACTAAGTATGTTTATTTACAGTTATGGACTGTTTTCCTGTTAAATCTTTAATCACCAACACCATGCATAGCTAATTCTAATATAATAAAGTAGAAACGATTTTTTGTTTGTTTGTTTAAACGCGCTTATCTCTAAAACAACCAGTAGGATACGAATAAATATGATTTCGAAAAAAAAAAACGATTAACAAAATTTGGAATTTTTTCGTTTAATATCTCAGTAAACAAAAGGTTTGGGAGTATGGTCCAGAACAAAAAACGAGTCGGACTCGCACACAAAGGGTTCTGTACCATCGTAGAAGATATAAACGCAAAAAAACAGGGGTCTCTTTTATTTGTTAGTATAGCGACAATACAAATACACATTCTATATCAAACATCTCAATTACAGCTCTGTAGTTATTATGGTTCACGAGATACAGCCAACTGACAGACGGGTGGACAGAGAGGCTTAGTAATAGGGTCCCATTAGCATCCTTGAGGTACGAAACCCCAGAAATGATCGCAACAATGGAAGAACATGTAATTTCTGGCATGAAGTATCTATCCACACCCTTTGTGTAACAAAAACTCGATTACCCATTTTAGAATCGCAAGTGCGACCGTTACACCGCCATAGGAATGTGTAACAATTGAATAAAATAACATGACAACTATTTTATCTATGGTACAAGTTCCATTAGATAAGTTGGACTTTATCTCCTCGCATTGGTATATTTATCAATTTTTATAACTTTCACTGCACCCATTATTAGTAGCAGCAATGATTTTATTAGAGTTGTGACCATATTAGTTTTTAAATTTCCTGGTTGGGCTATTGTAAAGAGCTTGTGGCTAAGTAATAACAGCCACACAGTCGAGCCATCAAGTTAAGCTACGCTTTCCGGGGTTGGTACATGGATGGGTGAACATCTTTACACACCGAGACTCCTCCTTACTTCTGAAAGCACATTAAGCCGTTGGTCCCAGCTGTCCTACATGGATCTTTGACAGTTATTAGGGGTAGTCAGAAGTTCGAAAGTCTGACAACTAGTCATTTAAGGGGCTATCGTATTACCCAGTTACTGGGTTGTAGAGGTCAGATAGGCTGTCACTCCCAAGTAAAATATGTGCCTACTAGTAATCAGCTGTATCCAGTTAGACTGGAAACCAACCCCAGCATAGTTGATAAAAGGCTAGACAGATTGATTGACTGGGCCATTGTAATGGCTTGGCATCTGTACTTAAACAATGGAGGCACTAATACAGATGCATAGCTGCATTTTTTGTAGCTGAAACAACTATGCAGGTGTAATTTGATTCGAAGGGGGTGAAATAGACCCTAAAACATCAGAAGCACATTTTTTTTCTGGTAAGTGTATATACTGGTAGCTTAAAAGTTAATCAGCAACCAAATCACATGTTAAATTTTGTAATCCACTGACCATAACAGCAGCAAACAATCACTTGAGTTAACATGATGTGATGGCACATGAATTCAATGTGTCATAAGAAACATTGATACCTCTGCCTACTCCCATAACAGATAGGTGTGAACATTATGTATTTAATCTAGCTGAAGTTTAAACACATTAATAGAAATCTTCAAGTCATAATAGCTAAAATATTGCCATTGGAAAGTCAAAATCTAGTTTGCACACTCCAGTGAGTAAGGAGGTTTATGTTAATGTGTGCTCATACATAGACAAACATATCATGAAGAGCCAAAAAATATTAAATTGTTGCTGGTCATAATGAGCATAGAGCTAGGATCTTTTTTAAGGACCTTTCCTGGAATTAAATCCTTTTTGAAGAATGCGGTGCTGGATTGATGCTATACTAAAAAAATTACTGCAAATATGCATTATCTTGTTGGGAAGGATTGCATAAATTATGTACCTATCATGTAAAATTTTAAATTATGTGAAGGATAATGAGGACCAGTCAGCTGTGGATTCATAACAGAAAAGTTTGTAAATGAATGAAATTCTAATTTTAAAACTGTAATGTGACATAATGGTGATATGAATGCCATTGAATTATGTTTTTATTTTATAGTCGAACAGTTTGAACTTTAAACAAATTATCCTTTACTAGATAGCTATTTGAGTTTAAACTTAATATATGACAAAAGTAGAAGCTTGCACAATATTTGGTTTTGTACAACAAAGAGATTAGCATTCTTAGTAATTTTAACACAATGATAATAAAACAAGGACTTACCAAAGAATCTTGTGATCCAGTCACTAGCAATCCATCATGGAATGGTGAGAACTCCATATCAGTTATAGTATCAGAGTGGGCATGGAGCAAAGGCATTGTCTTACTCTTCCTCCCACAGTCGTCAAGCGGCAGCACGACCATGCTAGACCCAACATGCTCCCAGTTAAACGCCATGAAGGCAGCAGACGCACAAATGTTATTCCCATAAGTTTGATATGATCCAACACAAATGTCTCTGATACATGCCTCTGGTTTAGGCACAATTGGTGCCGCATTTTTATACTTAGAGGCTTTGAAACGCCAAGCCATGATTATCCACTTTTTTAAAAAAGTTGCTCAGTCTTTACAATTTGGAATGTATGTGGAGGTGTCTTAGTCTGAAACAATTATGAAAAGTTTTTTTATAAATACTTTTTTATTATTCAAAAAAAATGAATTTGTCTGTGCATTACTGTATTTTTGTACCAAGAATATACATTACACTTACACTAATTGCATTTCTAATTAGAAAAATCCAGGCTACAGGCTACACATACATAGATAGTGTATTTCTTTGTACCATAATCGCACAGAGGAATTGTAACAGAAAATGGGTATGTTATCCGGAATACAGACTGTTTGTTTTACTGTAACACAAAGTTGTAACAGAACACCATAAATAACTGGATGGAAAACTACAAAATACCGTAAAAACACCTTTTGTTTTGAATAACTCGACCGGCTGTCGCACCGGAAATGCTATCAACTTATATTGAGCCTGATTTTTGGGGTTCACTTATGTTTTATATAGCATTGATTATTATTACAATTATAATTTACGGTCAACTACTCACCTTATCTGGTAAAAATTACTCAGAAATTCGATTTCCGCTAGACACTCCCCCTAAACGTCGGCCATTTCAAAGCGACATTAGAGTGGATCGATAAATAACATAAACAGGATAGTCGATGCCATCCGATGACATTTAAACAGATATGTGTTAATCGATTATTTGGTTAGTGCTCAAATTTAAGTGCAATCCTTTTCATTTGATAATACATTTATAATATTTTTAATAACAACAAAACAATTAATTCATTGATGAGGTGTTAATAGTTTTGATGTGAATTAGTGATTTTCCATTAGTCGATTCTAATATATTAGTTGCTTGACACAACACTGCAGTTGTGCGTTCCAATCTACGTAGAATTATACCACTGATTATGTAAAATTATAAATGGTAAATATATCTTAAGTTCCCAATAGAATAAAATCTTGTGAAAGTGAAAGAATAACAAAAAAAAACAGTTTTTCACCCATAATGGCTAATAATCAAGAAGATTCGGTATATTACCATCATCTTGGCTTTTATGCTCTAGAGATAAAGAAAAATAAGTTGAAACGTTATGGAATGGGACCACCGCCGATGCTATCCTTAACATGAAATTTGCTTCTTACTTTGTCTGTGGTATAGCGCTACCAACCCTATGTAAATTGAGCCCAGCTTTCAATTTTCTACAATTGTTTTTCTTGAGTAACCAACAGCACTCTTGCACTAGGTTTTAGTTTAAAAACCCTTCATATGTTGGTGTTTACACTTTTTCAAGTAAGGGCACTCACACACATATCACTTGTGACGACCACTAGTAGGGAGCGATATCCATCAACTTTTCAACACTTCTCATACATTTTGTAGGGCCTCCATGCTCACGTGTGGTGCCTGCAGGTGATGCCTACTTACTAGTTGCATAAATAAATTGTAGCTGTTGCAGAAGCGTAGCGTACCTTGGCGGGGCCCCGTATAAAAATTTGTTTGGGGGCCCTTAGAAAGGGTAAAGATTGCTCATAAAAGAAAAAAATGATTCCATAAAATTAAAAGAAATATTTATTCATCATAATTATCTATCTGTCTGATTTTTAAAAACAATTCAAATTAAATATTAACTCTCCTTGCTTCTTTTTCGGCAAACCAATTAATTAAATCATTCATAGCTGATGATGACTTTAGTTTTTCTTAAGTTTCTGCCTCTATGGACAATAGTGACAGGTCTGACAGGCGTTACTGTCCCATAGAAGTTCTTTAATAATTTTTTATCAGTTTTAATTTCGAGAAACTTCTTTGGGAATTTTTTATTAATTTTTGCTTACGCACCTTGGGGGCCCCCGTAGGCCAGGGGCCCCGTATAATTGATACGGCAGATACGGCGGTAGCTACGCCCCTGAGCTGTTGTTAACCACAAGTGGTGGTCGCAAATGGTCCAAAAAGAGTAGTGATTAAAACAACAAGTTATATCCAAAGTGATCATTTATTATAATCCGAGTATTACAATAATTCAATTTCTTTGGTGAGGATTAATTTCAATATAATTATAATCAATGTAATATGGAGAAACATTCAATTAGATATTTCAGATCCAATAATAGTGCAACCAGCCACAAACCAACTTTAAATTGTATCTGACACATTTAACATTATAAAAAAGCATAAAAAGTACGCAATTTATAACATGATTTAAAATATAATTATTATATATTGATAAAACTTAGCGTTATCAACAAGGCAAGTGTGGCCGACAAAAAATAAACTTTATATTGCACAAAATTACGAACAACATGAAATATTTAACTATAATATAAAAATAATTTTAAACAATTCACATTTAAGTGCATTAAACAGCTAGTGTGATGATGTTTAGTATAAAAAAATAACAAAAAAAAATCCAAAATAGACACCTACAACAAGAAAATAATAAATATTATCGTTTAACGCTAAGTTAAAATTAACAATTTACTAAAACACTATTATGTAGTTTTAATTCAGTGGTAAAATTAATAAAGGTACTGCTACCGGATTTTTAGTGAATCACTTTTTCAAATCGAAAAGTTACAATTTTAAGAAAAACATCATTTTTCCGCCATTCAAAAATATGCTTAAGATAATTTATTTTCACTAGTAGAGCTTCTTAAGTTTAGTTATGAGGAATGTAACAAAAATTGGCCTTATTTTTATTAACATTTAGAAATGGGTACTTGAAACCATTAAAAAATAATTCCAAGACACACCTTTAAAAAAAGGGTCTTGATAGCAAAGTAATCCTTTCAGTGATCAAGGGTTTAGTTTTTTCCTTTTAAGGTACGCAACCCTAAAACTAGTTTATTTCAACCCTGGAATCCGGATTTATTTTCCGTTAACAGCAAAAAACAATATTTACTTTAAAATAGTTAATCAATTGATTTGTAAAAAGTGACGTCACATTTTACTATTGTCATACAAAATCTGGAAGAATCGCTTTTTGACAGCTAATAAAAAGTATATGAATTGATTAGTGGTGTCAAATACCCAATTCTTGTCAAAATCTTCATTTATTCACTTACAGCTTGGAAAAAATAGTTTGTAAAAGAAAGAGGGCGCCACTATAAGACTAAGGTCACTTTTGATGGGAAAAGGAGAAAAAAATCTTTAAAATAAATTGAAATCTATAAACGCTGCTTGCAAATGATTCAAGCCCAAAATATGACTCTCTTCCTACTCTTTTTTGCCAAGCTGTAAAGCCTATATTTGTACGAAATTCTTTAGAAACAACGGAATGGAGCAGATTTTTTAGTTCGTTTTTTTCGCTATGCGTTTAGCTAGTAAGTAGTCTGGTGTCGTAGTCTGGTATCGTATTCTATCTGAGACTACCCTTATGGGTTACTCTTGAAAATAATTCCGATTCGACTTATTGGTTATTTATCAATTAGAAACATTTTTTTTTATCATCACGATCCCTCGATATTATCACCCGCGTCATGTTGGTAACAGTAGTAAGTAACGAGCATTAGCGACAAGAACATTTTCAAGATAAACCCAGTCTTACCTTTACTTTCATTCAAAACATGCATATTGTCCTGTAGTAAAACAGTCTCTGATTCTGTAATTCCTGTGATTACTCTCAGTTCTCTACCTATTAACATTAGTGTACATTAAATTCTAGTCAACTGTCTACAAAATAGTATTTCAGTAAGATTAACCTACATTATCTAGTTAACCATTCCGAGAGCGATCTAATAAACCCTCTTAATTTTGAAAAAATGTTTTAAAAATAAATTTTATAATACTTAAAAAAAATTAAAAGTACAGATTAAATACTGTTTTAATACTTTTAAATTAAGAATTTCTCTAATTTAAAAGTCTCTATTTAAATAAGCTGCCTTGACATTCAACAACTTAACTAATTTAAAATCTCAGAAGAACTCAGGAACTAAAGATTTCTTAGTTTATAATTATTTTAAAACATTTTTACAAACAATTAGGGTGTACGTACACTAAATTTTATAATAATAACAAAAGTTGCAAGTAGCAAAATTGTTTAAATTTATTACATTGAGACAATGTCATGACTGTTTTGACGTTAATCAACAATCTTGACGGATAATTGATTTACAACGTGTAATTATGACTAATTATACATTAACGTGACCACACTCTGTAATACAATCCAATTAACTTCACGCTACCTTTCTTCATACGAAGATGCAATATTAATTACTTAAAAAACATATGAATTAATCTTTAGTAATAGTGGTATCGATTTAAATCGACTAAAATACGTCGAAGTTGTTATTGAACATCTCTATTACAGATTTTGTTACCGTTTTTGATAAAGCACCGTTAGAGGATTTAAGTTTTATTTTATTTGCCTCTTCTGTCCTACGACTGGACAAAAGGTTCGATCTAACCCTGTTAATCTTTCGCGATTCCGTAAATAATATTATTTACAAGTAAGATTATACAGGTAGTATAAATTTCTTAGAATCTTGAATTATGCAATAGGCAAACAATAAATGAAACGACTAAAGTGTTTCCTTTTTGACCCGTTAAGTACATGTCAAGACGGTCGCAGACTAAATTGTTAGGTAGTCACCATTACAAACTACTATTAAAACAACCACTGCAATTAAATACAGAACCTAAGCTACTATTTACGTTGTACTATTAAATACACAAATTGTATGTTATGACTCGTAATATCTAACAATTCATTATAATATTTTGAAGTAGGTAAATCTGATGTGTGTTTTTTTCATATCCGTCAATGATTTAACTATTCTTCGCTGTCGTCCATTAAAGTTATGTATTTATGTATGAATGTATGTACATTAAACCGAGTAAACCTATGCTTGGTCTCATCTCAATATTACACTATAAATAGAATTAACACTGATATGCAATATAATGGTACCGACTCACTATATCTACGAATTGACATGAGTTAGTGACAGACTAATGACAAATATGACAACGTCATGACATTGTGACAACGACACAGCACTTAAAAGCGAGTGGAATGACCTCCGTTCTACGAAATATACGACACGTTGGATGCGGTGTTATTGAAATTAATAAAACAATTATAAACAAAAATATACAAATTAAAATTCTCGTCACATCAGTCCTTATTTCGTTGGCAAGAAATTAAAAAAAAAACGTAGTGACTAATTACTTAAAATACAAAATTAATAATTAATTCAATTCTTTAACAAGAAAATCTCAATTCCTTTATTGTCAATATCGTAATGCAATGGAAAGTGCCAATATTACGAACATTACTTAAAAAAGGTAAACATAAAGTAATGGCCAAGTATGAAACATATTTTATATCTAAGTACTAAGTATTAGGCGCTTTGCACACAGAGCAACTAGAGTTTCGAGTTGCGGCAATCGTCAACAGTTTTCAGTTGCTGCAATCGATGACTAAGTTGCTAGTTGCCGTAAGTAGCAACTATTAAATATTGTACCAGTTTTTAAAGTTGCCGGTTTCCTCAACCGTCAATTGCAACGCTTCGGGCGATTTTATACCCTCCCTCCCTCTCCGTGTACCCGGCAATGCCAGTATCGCTACGGCAACGGCATACGGCAACTCGGCTATGAAAGTTGCTCACAAATTGCCAAAAAGTTGCGACAACCGGGAACGTTATAGCAACTTCCAATTTTTACAGGAAACTTTTAAAGAGTTGCTAGTTACCTCAACTTAAGTTGCTCCGTGTGCAAAGCGCCTTACTTGCCAGCGATGTACGACAGTACAACCTTAAGATGTATTATAGCAAACTTCAATTTAACGATTTCCTCGATCTAAGCCCGCGGGACCTGAGCGTTCAGTATGTGGACATCCATTTAAATACAAGGAATACAAGAGAACGACACGCTCTCGTCACGCTCAAGTCCCGCTCCCACTCTCTGTGTGTTGGGCTTTAACAAATTCTGCGAAATCCCCTACTACCCTACCTAGTAACCTAGCTAGTTACCTAGTAACAAACAGACCCCATTGTAAGAAATTGTTTTGTTTAACGAATATTTTCTAATCCCCTTCAGCTTTGTCTTAATAAGGTTACATTGTTTAACCAAAAGGCATCGTATTAAGTCTATAAAGAATCTAATTTAGTTGGGCGGTTCTAAGTCTAATTTCAAAACACAATCCTAATGTCAATCGCTTTCATTTTGACAATTCAACAATATACATTGCTCGTTTATGTTTTAAAATACGAATTCACCATTACAACGCAATGGATGTTGTTGAGCTGTCAAAATTGTCATGAAGAATTGGGAGTGCAGACCAGTATTTCGCCTCTATAGCCAACTACTCTATGATATAAAAAAAAAATATTTTTCAATAACACCGCACCACATGTGTAGTTATTAATATCAATGAGATAAATTCGTTAAGTTTACGAGCGCAGACAACATGAGCCGTCACCTACCGACGTGGTCTTGCCGTTGATTGGTCCTAAGCTGCCGTCGTATTTCGGCAACTCCTTGCATTTCGCTTGCTGGAATGTAAAAAGATTACGTCAGATCCGATGGTTAAATCAAATTAGCCATTAAACACGGTATATTCGAAATATTTCACGAAATACAACATAACATAAAATCACATCATATCTTTATTTGAAGATACTTGTTTTAACACATGATTGTACTCATGATAACAAACAACTTTCCCAAAGAAACGAATTTTTATTTAGTTTTTAAAGCGCATAACCTCCATCACCCCAATATAAAATTAAATAACAAAAATAACACACCATCATCGGCTGTAATGGAATTTCATTACTTAACCCTTTTTACAAATGAAACTATTCAACTTTTACCATGCATAATTCTTTTTTCGTACATTAAATTATCATCCGTACGAAACATGCGCTTGCTAACGCATTTGGTGTGACTGGGGTCATAAACCCAAATAAAAAAAAAAAAGTTTCTTTGGGAAAGTTCTAAGTTTCGATCACCAGTCACCCTAATGAAGGGGAGGGGTATTGCCGCGAACATGGCCCAATTTTCAAAAAAATAATTCCACTTTGCCCAACCCAGTAACCGATTCTCATGCTCAATCTCACCTCAACTCACGCGCTGACGACAGTCTAACGGCAGTCGTTCGTGTGGATTGACGAAACATTTTCACTTGGTAATGTAATAAATGGTTCTGGCCGGCACCCAATAACAGGATGTAGCTATATTGAACTGTGACCCAATTCCCTACATTATTGAATCAAGTCATGTGAAAAAGGTCTATATTTTATCGGGAACGAATCTTTTATTCAGTTCATTTCCAACTTTATCCATAGCAATATAATAAAGCTAAAGACATTTTTCGAAGCACCAGTCAGAAACAAAAATGTTTGATACGATACCCAGATTCAAGAGGAATAGTTTATTAGTATGACTGTATGACACACGAGAACGAAGCAGTAACAAAAGACCTAACATAACGCGTGTGAAAAAACTAAAATATTTTATTAATAACGTTATTATTTTTGGGATAACTTGTTTAATTTCGGACTTACAGAGTACTTCTTCATACAAAATCGTAAATCGCAACCGCTTTTTCGGGTCACATCAAGTCACATGTGCGTAAAACAATACACTTTAAACTTTGTACTATAGGTATCTTTTTTAATAGAACAGTAGTTTACAAAAAAAAAAAAAACAATAAGACTTAGAAACTAAATAAAAATGAAACTAATATTAGCAAAAAAACATCTGTTGTTTCACTGTCTATAAGTAATTTATCAGTTATTAGGTATTTAAGTAATTAACATTTCAATATCCGTAAGAGATAATAGAAAAACAATTTACTATCTGATAATTTTCCTCGGCCACGCTTAATATTTAGCGTAGCCGAAAATAATTGTGGGAAGTGCCAAGGACTTGTGAATACAAAACAATGGTAGAGTAAAGCCTTATTTCTCAAGAAATCTAACAATGACTCACTCTTTTACTTTTATGGTATGGTTTGGTGACGCTGACGTATACAATTAAATAATAACTAAACTATAAAAGAGAACGTAAAGATAAGGTTAGTAGTTTTCCTTTAGTTTCGCACTCAATGATAATAATCTAATACTACTATAATACAGCTGGGAATATTTTCTGTTTGTTTGTTTCAACGCGCTTAAACTCTAAAAATACCAGTCGAATTGGAAAAATATTATTTGTATATGAAAGCCAGAATCATGAGGAATAGTATAGGTTACATATCAACACGCTACGGCACACGGGAGCGGAGCAGTAACCGAAAACGTAACTTATAGCGGGAGAAAAAAACCACGCGTTTGAAGTTGCAGGGATCAGCTAATAATATTACACAGAGAAAAGAAAAGACTTGTATTTTTTTGTTTGTTTAGGATTTTTTAAATTCTTTCATTTGTGGACAGCTGAACAGCGAGTAGCATAGGCTGCATTTTATTTCCAATAAATTAAATATTCGTAAGAAAATGAACACGTAAGAATTCGTGGGGGAAAGCTAGGTACTCAATCAAGTTGAACTTCGGCAATGTCGACACGGCTAATGATGCTAATAGAATAAAACTTAGCCGTCATAGTTTGCGGTTTTATAAAACCAACAGACATTGGGGTTTTTATGTCACCAAAAAAGCTATCTCGGAAATTATGTTCATTTTTAACGGTCTTCAAAAAAGGAGGAGAAGGATTTAATGTATTTTTTTTATGATCGCTTCTTCAGAACTCCTTCATTTATCAACCGATTTGGAAATTCTTTATTTGAAAGGATATACTTTTAGGTTGGTTTAAAATAATTTTCTTCAGTAAATCGGTTGGTTGGTCGGTTGGTTTGGTTTGGTGTACTAATGGATACACCTATGCCTAACCCTTCGGGAATTACAGTCGTTATGTTTGGTTTTTATACTGTCATCGCCTCACATTCCATCCACATTCTCGGGAATATAATGTTTCCTACTATTTTTATTAAATTGATATAAGGATAATCTTACCTCCATAAGTTCAACAGCTATCTCCATAAACAATCGTTCGACATTCTCAGCCTCTTTGGCGGATGTCTCTAGGAAGTACATGCCGTGGCGCTGAGCGAAGTCTTCTCCGATATGTCTCGGGATCTCTCTGTCTTCTCTGTCAGTTTTATTACCTGTAATTATGACATAGGCATACAAATTAAATTTAAAAAAATATAGCTGCCTTGTTGCTCTAGTGGTCACAAAGCCCGATTGCTGAGTAGCAGCCCCAGAGTCTGAATTTGTGCCCTGTTGATGGCAATAGGCTCGCTCTCTATTGCATGGGACTTAAACATAACTGGCGAAATGTGGGTGCACTAATGGACACATCTCTGCCTAAAACCCTTCGGGGATTACAGGCGTGATATAATGTGTGTAATAAAATACGGATCCATAAAGAAAATCCACACGGAAGTCGCGTGCAAAAGCTAGCTAGTTTGGTATTACACATCACACTTCAAACATTCATTAAAAAGGTTCTAAAGTAATAAATTGAAATGTCATGTCCTTAACCTTAAAAGGCCGCATAGCATTGATCAGTTCCAGCTTTGGTACTGGAATTAGGGTCAAATGATACAATGACTCCACTAACAAGTCCCCGTATAAGGTCATGTCGCCAATTGTACTGTGATCGCAGAAGGTCTGGCAAGGCAATGTACTTTCTCTTCAATCATTATGATAATTGGGTGTATTTCTGCCAAAAAGGACCAACCCACTTCAAAATTTCGAAGTAAATGTTGGTTTTCGATTTTTTATGTTGATAAATTTTTAGTGTATTCTAACAATAAGTGTGACTTTTTTTATCCTATGTAGTACATAGATTTAATTAATTTAATTATTGAGATATTTTTGGTTGGTTCCATTAAAAAAACTAAGCTCAATTGTGTTAATTGAATAACACTTGGCATATAGCACTTGGCGTTTTTATCCTTACTAATATTATAATTGCGAAAATAACTCTATCTGTCTGTGACGCTTTCTTGACTAAACCACTCGACCGATTTGGATGAAATTCAGTATGGAGTAAGTTTTAACCTAAAGGAAGGGCATAGGCTACTTTTTATTCCGCCACTTTGTCTGCGTGTCTAATAACCGACATTAATGCAGACGAATTTTGGGCAAAAGTTTCAAATAATAGTCTGAGTCGGAATAAAAATATATATCCTGTAGTAAAAGTGGTAATATGCTACCAAAAATGTAGATAAGTTGGCAGTGGATTTAGCGTCAACAGTGGTGTAGTAAAAAATGAATATAAGGGATGTAATAAGACACATCACATAGTTGTTAACATTACTTAGTTTTGGGCAGTAAGCATATACTACCCATAAAACTAACTAACTTAACATAACTTGTGGCTTCTAACAAGTTTCTTTTTACATCCAAGAAATAAGAATAGTTTTGCTCTTCATAATACTGGTTACTCACCAACTAATATCCTAAGAACCTTATTGTTGGCATACTCCTCAATTTCCCTGAGCCAGTCCGGCAGACAGTCAAATGTTGGCTGGCAAGAAATGTCGTACACCAATATAAGAGCATGTGCAGACCTGTAGTAACTCTGCGTGATTGACCGGAATCTCTCTTGACCTGCCGTGTCCCATATTTGCAACTAAAAAAAATATTACATGGTTATTATTTTGATGATAGACATAACTTGTGAAGAACATGTTATTATTAATCTAAAAATATCAGTTAAAATTAAATAACTCCACAAAGTATGTGGTAAATGTGTGTATTTATGTTTTATCTGATTAATGTGGGCTTTAATAGCTAATTAAGTAGTTACAAAATAATTATAATAAAATAACAATTTTTATGAAACTTTTTTTTTGTATATCACTAAGTCTGAAGCAGAAAATATAACAACATTTTTTATAAGCACTGAAAGCAACAGCTAAGATTGGTATCGTAAAAATTAAATAACTTAGTAACTTTCACCTTTACAATTGATTTCAGACAATAATGATAATTCTAAGATAATATTGAATCATATTACTCATTAAAAACATTGAGATTCTTATTGTTTTTATTGCATGTTATTAATTTATTACAAGGACATCTGATTCATGTACACAAGGTCTTAGTAAGCAACAAAAACATGTTAAACACAGGTTTAAAGTACCAATTTCTGGCAAAAAAATGATGCAATACTGATGCCAAATATGTACAAGCGCTAAAAGAACTCACCTTCACTTTCTCACCGTCAACTTCCACAGTTTTTATCATAAAATCAACACCAATTGTAGCACCTTGCCCAGGTGGGAAGAGACCTTGAGTAAAACGACGCACCAAACATGTTTTTCCAACCCCCGCATTACCAACTAACACTACTTTAAATAGAAACTTATAATCCTCCATAACGAGCACCAAATAACATTTGTCGCGAGAAAAAAATAAGAATTTTTTATTTAGTAATCTTCACCTCTCACTGTTACGCTTTGATGAATCGAACGTTTATTACATTACGATAAATCACTGATATTATATCAAGATGATTATTTTACGATCACACATTCATTATAGATTAGATAGCGAAATCGTACTGTCAAATCAATTCTTTAGCCAAAACAATGGGAAAGAAAACTCCAAGAGCGAAAATATCGACGTCGGTCGAGCAAAAAATATTGGAAGCGTTTACGAAGAGTGGTAAGAGAGACTTTATGCAGATTTACTGGTGTTTTACTCTTCTATTATTTTATTGATCTCTTATTTTTTAACGATTCACTACTATCATTATTATGGTCTTTATATTCTTATTTTTCATCAGTTTTTGTGTTATGCCATAAATAGCTTACTTCTAATAAATCATTGCAAACTAACTTTGTAAACTATCGTATACGTCAAGTTTTAGTCGATTATTTTTCTAGCTGACTTGTATTTTCAACCGACTTCAAATAAATAGGTAGGTACCTAGTCTTCCTGAGTTTGACATAAAAGTTTACGATGACAGATTGACAGTTAGTTATTGACATTTGTCCAAATTGCGTTCCTGTACTGCATAGAAATAAATAAATAAAAATAATATAAGAACATTCCGCGTAAATTATTACTACAAATATGTCTAGCATAAATTATACCACCCGCACCGAGGGACAGACTAAAATAAACACCATAATATGGACTGTACCAAATTTTATCATCCTATTATCAAATAAAACTACACGTGAGTTTCGCACAGAGAAACCCAAGGATCCAGTCGATTTAACTGAATCACGATTCCAATTAAAAATGCAGTTCTTAGGGAGGGATAATGATATTATTGAAATCTACTATTTGTCTCCTACTCCCGTGTTCTTGAAGTCAATTTTGACCATATGTCTGAAACGTTTCGAAGAGCGATCTATAGTTATAAAGGAATATCATACTGTTCAGGCGAACAAATGGCAGTACTTAGCTACATTGTTCAAGCGAGATATAGCCAGTTATGACGGCAGAGACATATTTTTGCTGAGCGATGGTAGTCTTAGACTAAAATTCCAGTTTATGGTAACTAATGATATAAAGGTAGATCGCGCCAACATACCTGAAGCGCAATTAAGTAATGATTTCGAAAGCTTACTCAACAATGGTATATTTTCTGATGTAATCATGAAATCTGCTGAGCAATTTGAATATAAGGTGCATAAGGCAGTTTTAGCCAGCCGGAGTGCTGTACTAAAGGCTCATTTTGAGCATAACACAACTGAATGCTACACCAATGTTGTTGAGTCTCCACTTGAGTCTGAGGTCCTGAGGGAAGTCCTGACTTTCATATACAGTGACAAAGCTCCAAGAGTTGATGAGATACCAGAGAAGTTGCTTGCAGCAGCAGACTACTATCAGCTGAGTAGACTGAAGAGTCTCTGTGAGGAAGCCTTACACAAGAAGTTGACTGTTGAAAATGCAATAGAAACCTTACAACTAGCTGACCTTCACTCTGCCAATGCCCTAAAACAATTAACTCTAGAGTTTATTAAAGATGGTCAGGCAAAACTGATTACTAAAACTGATGGATGGTGTAAAGTGAAATCTGTAGAACTTATCAAAAGAATTTATGAATATATAATGACAGATGATCTTGATGCAGATATTAAATAAACTTTTTTAGATAATAAATACAAAAAATTTGGATTATAATTCAACATCATCATGACAGCCAAATATGTCTAACATAATGTCAACTGCTGGACATAGGTTGCCCCTTAAGATAGCCACAAAGATTGTTCCTACGTTGCCCGCATCCAGCAGATTCCCACAACCAAGGTTGTTGGTCTACCTTGTGGGGCCTTGCCTGAAGAAGGATTATAATATATTTTTTTTGTTAAATGTATAAAATATCAGCGCATTTGTTAGAATGATGTCCCATCATTACGCTAGATCTAGTATATAATATATGACTATGAAAATTACGGGTTGCTATGGATTCCTTCTTTCTTTAAAAGACTATATTTCTAAGTATATTAATTAATCTTTTATATTAATTAATTGTTTCCTAATCATTGCTTTTTAATTTAAGTCTCAAAAGAAATCTTAATGTATTTTCTTCCTTTAATATTAATAATTATAATAAAAACTATACTTAGTTCTTGTGATCTCAAATAAATTACTGTTAAGATGTTAATTAAATTTTAGTCATATAATGTTGCAGTTATTATTAAAAAAGAAACTAAAACTAAATGGCGACCAAAAATTAATTAAGTTGACGGCATTTAGTTTTAGTTTCTTATTTAATAAACATGTTGGAGTTATTTTTAATAAAGTAAACAAAGTCAAAATGTACTTTTTATTTTAGCAGTAACAATTATCAACGATAACAGAAACATTACAATAAAATAATTGGCTCCATTATTGCAGTGAGGTATTTTGTGAATTTATTTGCTAAGATTCAGAAATATAGCTACTTATAATAATATATGTATATTCCTCAATAAAAAGAACATAATATACTAGCTTCTGTCCATGACTTCATCTTCATCAAAATTAATATATTATCCCATAGGATCAGCACATTTTTCCAAAGCCATTCATTTACTCTTCGAGACTATAATCTATCTCTGTGCCAAATTTCATCCAGACCCATTCAGCTGTTCTGGCTGTAAGTAACAAACATCCATCCATCCAAACTTTCCCATTTATGATAGTAAAGATTGCTAATCAGTTCCTTCAAAAATTACAAGTAGTTATCATCAGTATTTCTTGCTTTGAAGAATGTGAGTACTGCAAACTCATGGTTGTATCATGTGGTTATCATCATGTGGCCGTTGAGGCGGTTTAGAAACTCTGACACAAGGGTGTGTGGGGTAAGACCTTACTGCCCACACGATAAAGAAGAAGATCATGTGTGTTTATCATGAACCCGTCGTCCGTGCTCCGCATCACGCACACATATAAACTGTGTAGCCAGCCATGCTTCTGGATTGGCGTAGTCATCATGTTAAGCCCAAATATGCTAACTGCACATATCAGTTATAAGCCAAGTTTGTGAAAATAAGAAAGATGTCCAATAAATAAATATGCTTTTATTATTTATCACTATCTTCATCACTGTCACTGTTTGAGTCACTATCATCAGATTCACTATAAGTCATCACAGGTTTTCTATTAGTGTTCACAAATAACTCATCATCATTGTCAGCATTTGTTTCCTTCTTGTCCTCAAACTCTTTGGGCCACACATTATTTTCTTTATAATATTTGATAGAGTCTTTGTTCATTATTTTCACTATTTCTCCTTTCACTTTATCACCCTCCGGTATAGGTTCTACTAGAACATAGTCACCTCTTTTCACCCATATATTTTTTCTGAATTTTGTTGGCATAGACACCAAGTATTCTTCGCCGGTTGGGGTAGTAATCTAAAAAAAAATAAACAGAATACCTCAATATTAGTGGATTTAAAAACATACATAACATCACACCTGTAATCCCCGAAGAGTTAGGCAGAGGTGTACCCATTAGTACACCATCATTTTGCCATATGTATAATAGGGGGCGAACCTATTGTCATCAACTGGGCACAAATCCAGACTTTGAGGCTGCTATTGAGAAACAATGGAAAAACCCAATAACACTTTGCTGACCTGGAAATCGAACTCAAGACCCTCATATTCAGCAGTCGCGCTTTACGACCACTAGACAAACGAGGCAGTCACTTGTTGACCAACAAGGCAGGCGATCAAAAATCACCTCATAATAATAAAACCTTATGATTAAAAAGATAGTGAATCTAAAAATTATAATGTGCCACTGCTGGACAAAGGAGGCCTTCGACAATTCCAAGAATTATTTTTTTGCGATATTATCGCCACCTCCAACCGGTTGTCTCAGTGCGAGTCTAGGTCTACATAGATTGTATATAACATCAAAATATAGGCTTGCCTGCTGCTGGTTGGCTTACTTATCTTTTCCTAGTACTAAATTGCTATAAATTAGTATTTCTTACCTCATGTAAGTTATTCCCTTTAGTTCTCAAAACTTTTACAATACTTTGATTTTCGTTAGGCAATTCATAGTCGTCCCACAGAGCTTCGTTCATCACATGTTTCCTTTTAGTAACTTTAGACATGCTTGCTTATTAAAAACATGAATATAACAAGATAATAAAAGTTTTTGAGGTTTTATTTATTATTATTTTGTCACACGTTCGACCCAAAAATAGGTTAGGATATGTTAGCAATTTTAGCAAGCAGCGTTCCTGCCCGATTCCATTATTTTAGGCATTGAATCATTGTGCCAGTCTTTGTCACATTGATATTTTACTTTTTGGATTAAAGATAAAAACATTTACTTTTAAGGTCATGTTTTACTGCGTCAATGAATCATTATATCAACATTGTTGTAAGCTATTTCAAATTTACAGTGTGTTTTATTTTTATAGAATCAAAAATGAAAAGTGATGTGTTATGCAAAAGAACAAGAGTCTGTTCTGTTTGAGCTGGAACGACGCAAGTCATGTTTCACTGTCATTATTCATTTTGACAGCATTTATTGCGTTCCATTTTACGCAATAAAGTCGCTTAAACAAATAATTATGACATGAGCGTACGAAAGTGGGGGAAGGCAACTTCTCCCCCCTAAACGTGAACTTTCGTATAAAGTATGTTACTGGCTATATAATTATCCAAAACGATGAATCCTATGTAACACTGGGTTCCGACTGCTAACCAGTTTCAAGTCGAATAGAATAGAATAATGCCATACTTCGCTCACATGCTCATCATGTTCTATTATTTTATTTCGCTAAAGATACACCTAAACGTATTTCTCGCCGATTAAAAACGAAAACATTTTAATCAACTTCTTTATTCAATTTACATTTATCTAATACTTCAAATATATTCAAAGATTCTCCATTAGGGATTCCATAGCCGTTATCTAGGCCGTGAAGGTTGGAAGGTGTCGTGCAGTTGAGATTCGACTCTTTTCTTAATACTTGGTCCACTTCCACGGATGTAAAGAACGCTACTGAAAGTGGTAGATCGTTTATTCCAACTCTGAAACACACAAACGTTAGATTGTATAAGGTACAGTTCGATAATAATCGGTCTTACAAAGAACCTCACGTGGAAGAAGACCTTTAAGAGGCAGGGAGCTTTTTTAAAACGGAATTTCTCGTATGTCGTAAGTACATATTTTACAATCACATAAACTCATATACACAAACAGCTAAACTTGAAACAACTATCAGTACTCCATACAAATATTTGAACCACGCGGGAATCGAACCCGCGACACGTAACGTAGCAGTCAATTGCTCAGCCACGCCAACCATGTCGTCAATTTGACACTATGTAAATTACCAGGGTCGCCCATTATTTATTCACAAAGAATGCTTGCGCGCCGCCATCTTAGTGCGAGGCTGATAGAGATAAACTACAATAACTTGACGCGCCCCTCCACAATCCAAAACGTTTGTAAAAATATAGAAGGCGCACAAGTCAAGTCAACAAAGCAGCGAGCCATTGTTGCTCGACTAGGGGCATCATTAATTACTCATTATTATTGAAATAGTAATAAGGAAGGGCGCGCCATGGTATAGTAGTTTATCTCTATACTATACATTAAAACGTCACCCACAGATAATAACCGATTCTACCTTTGTGAACAAAACGCCCTTGTCAATAAGTTCGTTATTTGCAGCGCCAGCGCAGTTTCATATTTGTATTCATCAGATACTAGATATCTGACTTCGTCGTGGAAACTGAGACAAAATCTGTAAGGAAAAAGAAAATTAATTTTCGTTTTTCAGCATTGAAAATGTTGTAATAAAGTCTAAAATCCAATACCAATCGCGAATTTCTTCACTTAATAACAAAACGGTTTAGGTATATGAAGTAGGTACCTAGCTTTAGGTGCAAGATGAGCCATGCTAGCCAACATGAGATGCAGGAAGTCAGCCGCAGCGCTCTGCACGGCCCAGTTGAGCCTCGTGCCTCCCCACCGCCCATGTGCATGCTCTAATGCACGAGATAACCGACCAGAGAGGAACGCTGTTGACGGGCCCTCGGAATCTGTTGAAGAGGCAGAGGAATTATTTTATTTTAGTGTTAGTTTATCACAGTAGAGATAAACTACACTAACTTGACGCGCCATGAAAGATGATGATGTGACTTGGTAGATACTTTCATACATTTCGTCATACAAGCACGCCGATTACGAGTACTCCGCACCTGACCATTCTGAAGGACCTCACCAATAAGGTCAGTGTAGGTCTTCCTAGGGCGACCCCTCCCTGAGTTGCCACTCACCTCTGCCATATAAATACCTTACGAAAGAAATCAATAAAGAAGATACTAATAAAGTTAGGCGAAAGATGATGAGAAACAAACTAAGATTTTTTGTTGGTTGAATATCCCAGTGGTTCAAATGCTTGCTAGTCATGCATAAGGTTGTGGGTTAAGTAACAATGTTCATAAAGCGTCGTTAAATGGTTCACTCTCTCACAAAAGGGGGTAACCAGTTGATGAAGCTGTCCATACATTTTAAGGGTGTATGTTTCTTGGCCATTCTTCTCCATACGAAACTACTTTGTTTGTTAACCAATAACGCCAGAACGGCCGAACGGATCTGGATGAAATTTGGCACTTAGATAGATTATAGTCTGGAATAGCACATAGGCAAATCCCGAATATGTGTACGGTTCCCGTGGGATTATTTATCAACTTTGACGCGGTGCAAGTCGCGGGCAGAACTTAGTTATTTATAAATGTACCAGCAATTTCTTCCAATTTGTTGAACATATCTGACTCAGTGCCTCCGATCCACTTGGGTTTCTCGAACATGTCTTCAATTTTCTTCCCGCTCATCTTAGCGAGGCGCATAGCTTGGTAACTTGTCATCTCTACCACCTGAAATAAATATTAGGGTACTATAGACACCATCAATAAATTGAATACTTTTTATGAGCTTGGAAACGCAATTCCGTTTTAGGTATTGTATGGCAATAGCAAACTGTGACGTCACTCATTTGCCATCTTATTATGGATTAATATCGATTTCAAAGTAAGCTAAAATCAGAGTTTTCAGGGCTAAAATACGGAAGCAATAAGCACGGAACGATGTCAGTTGGCTAGGATTAACTTAGAAAGTACATATGAATTGAAAAAGTCACATTGGTACTTGCCCAGATTCGAACCACCTCATTCATGATGTCGTGGTGGTTGAGGCCCCCGCGGCCTCGACCACCACGACATCCTAACTAATATTATAAATGCGAAAGTAAGTTTGTTTGTTTGTTTGTTACCATTTTACCCCTAAGCCACTGAACCGATCATCCTGAAATTTTGCATATACATTGCCAGGTGTACAGGAACGAACATAGGGTACCTTTCATCCCGAAAAAAAGTACTGTTTCCGAGGGAAATCACAATAACCTACTTTTGGTGATAGATGGCGCCACGTTTTTCGAATCACGTTCGAATTTTAAATTTAAGTACCTAATACATTTTGTGAGTTTTGAGTGTCGATGGACCAGCTGCAACTAGGGTGTCATAAAATCGATTATTGATAATTCGGGGTACAACCAACTTACGATTACCCAAGAAAAAAAGTACTAGGGTATCATAAAAAAGGTATATCTCTATGGCAGTAGAAATAAAAAGTTTTAGTCAGAGTGGAAAGGTCAACAATCTGGATTTATCAAAAAAAGTACTAGGGTGTTAGAAAATGAAGGGTTCACTCATGCACTCAAGCCGAGTACAACCCGAATTGATTGGCAAATTCTAAATTAACGTGAGCGAAGCCGCGGGCGAAAGCTAGTTATTCTATATTGCATTATACATTATACCTGATCATCCAAATCTTCTTCCATAAACCCTTCCATGTATTGCTTCTTCAGTTGGTACACGCGCCTGCCTTTGGTTGAGCTGAACATTTTAGCTGCCTTGCTCTTAGCTTCCGATGTCGTCATGGTAGGATTGAACTGCTTCAACAATCTCTCTGCAAAATTCTGACCGGCGCCTGTAAGTTAAAAGATTATAAAGTTGAATCTTAATACCAAAGGAATAAGAGTCAATTGGGATTCCGAACCGCAAGTAATTTGTCATTGAAATCAGGGCTTTAAATCTATTGCAATAAAATATCTACACTAATATTATAAAGAGGAAAAGATTTGATTGTTTGTTTGCATTGAATAGGCTTCGAAACTACTGAACCGATTTGAAAAATTCTTTCACTGTTGGGAAGCTACACTATTCCCGAGTGACATAGGCTATATTTTATTATAAAAAAATTAGGGATCCGTACGAAACATAACGCGAATGAAGTCGCGGGGAGAGTGCTATGTTTTATATTGACAAGATAAAAAGGTGACGGCTCGCGGGCGGCGAGCTAACGTCAACTCTGCTAACTTAACCTAATGGTTGAGTTTTTCAAGCCAATTCCGGTCGATGAAAACAACATTTGTAGTAAATAAATGTAAAATATATCTCACCATAAATTCTCGCATAATTAATAACTTTAGCATGATCTCTGGACACAGCGGCCGCGGTCGCAGTGAGCGAGTGCAAGTCAGTTTTCCGACTCTTGTCTCCTGCCAACACTGCCCAGCCGAAGGCACTGCCGCCACATAGACCGAGGGTACTGTCGCCTAGTAGGGCTGCTATCCAAAGCTCCTGGAAACAACAAGATGGTCATGAAAGATCGATATGTCATCGTACTAGAGGATCTTTGTTAAGGTGCTATTCCAGGGAAGTTCTACTAAGTTTCTAAAGGGACCTTCTGATTCCAACTTTTAGTTACGTATGTTCTTCTGTTCGGGTCGATTCATCAGGTCAAATCTGGGCAAGTACCAATGTGTCTTTTTAAATTCATATGTACTTTCTAAAGTTTATCTTGGACATCACTAGCATCGGTGATAGAAAAAACATTGTGAGGAAACCTGGGACTTACTGTTCCACAAACCATGTCAAAGGCCCTTGAGGCGGTTTAGAAACTCTCGACACTAGGGTGTGTGGGGTCGTAAGACATTACTGCCCACACGATAAAGGAAGCTACGCTTGCCGGGGTTAGTCCGTGGATGTGTGGCCATCTTTACACATCAAGCCTCCTCCGTGCCTCGACAGCACTTTAAGCCGTTACGGGTCGTAAGAAGCCCGAAAGTCTACCAGACTTATCAAGGTGTATCGTGTTACCACGTTATTGGGTTGTGGAGGTCAGATAGGCAGCCGCTCATTGTAAAATACTGGTATTCAGCTGAATCCGGTTAGACTGGAAGCCGGCCCCAACATAGATTGATTGATAATAGCTGATAAACAACATGACTATGCGCAATAATCTATATCTAATTAAGCTGAAGATTATTTTTGTTTGTTTAAACGCGTTAATCTCTGTAACTACCAGTCGGATTGAAAAAAATATGTTATTAGTAACAGCCATATTTGCTATATCTCGATACCTGTGAGTCGACGTCAGCGCCCACAAACTTGTGTCCGGGCGGCGCCTGCACCATGGCGCGCAGCTCGGAGCCCACGCGCTCCTTGTGAGCGTTGCTAGCCGTCATCCACGTCGGCTCGCTGGCACTGACAACCAAAGTAAATTCATAAAAAGATGTCTATCTCTTTCTAGCTCATAAACCATCTTTTTGCAAAAAAATCACGTCGCTTTGTTAATGCGTTAAAGTACCTACACACACATTTTCGCTTTCACACTTTATTATTGTAAATGCGATTGATGCGAAAGTAACCATGCAGTCTATCTGTCTAGTAAGCTTTCACGACCAAACCACTGAACCGATTTTGATGATATTTAGTATGGTGTACACTTGTACTCCAAGAAACGCCATAGGCCAGTTTTTAATTCGCGACTTCCTTTATTACACATAGACATTTACGCGGACAAAGGCGCGGGAAATAGTTAGTCGTTTATTAAACGAACCCGCCTTTTTTATTATTTCTTGCCTATGTTGGTCTATGGTGTCCAGTAACCACACTTACCGCCTCGTCAGCGTTCCACAGACCACAACCTGCGGTATGATGGCGCCGTACTTCTTTAAACCGCCGTGCAGTGCAGGCGGCAGGAGCTCGTCCGGTAACCAGACCACTTGCTGGCTCAGTATTCGTTCCCTGTTGTTACGCCAGTAAGACATCATACGACCGAACGTTAGCACCTACGTGAAAATAAAAATGCAACAATGAGAATATCTGTTTTAAATTGACATTATTTCCAGTTAAGCAAATATCAACTTTACATAGCGATATTTATGTTGATTTTAGAATGACTGCAATGAAAATAGTATAATATAATATTGCAGTTGAAGCAGAAAATTAAACTTTAAGTGTAGGTATTTAGGTGACTTTTCCTAAAACTGTGAACGCACTTTATAGAGGAACTTATTTACCTTTTCAGCTACATTCCCTTGAGCAGAGAGCACGTTCTGACTGAACATCTCCAAGAAGTCTTTAGCCAAGGGATTGCCCACTTTGTATTTTGGCCCATCCTTATGTGGCAGTCGAAGGAAATGACAACAGCCTGTAAATATGAAATAGAATATATATGTATGTATTGTACTACCCGACTTTTGTTTGTGTTCGTTTAAACGCGAAAAAAATCTTTGTATGTGTTAGCTAGATTCATGAGGAATAGGGTAGGTATATATACCTAACAACATCAAGCTACCACCGAAGGCAGCGGAGCAGTCACCAAAGACACGGGTGATAAACCACGCTTAAGAAGCCGCAGGGAGCTAGTATAATATAACGACATTTGCTTAGAAAGTAGGTATACTTTAATATTATAAAATAAATATTATAATTTACTCGAAATCTCTCGGATGCTGCGCTGCGTGTCACGGATTTGATCGGGAGAATTTACCTTGAACGTCTACACCGCACCACACACCAAGGCCGTGGTACTGGTTGGCGGCTGCCTGCTCATCTTTTTTCTTCCTAGCGTAGTACGCGCGTCTGCCTAAATCTTCCTGTCAAACGTACCTAGTTATTTATTTAAGTTTGCCAAAAGCTTCTGTATAATACATCTTCAGTATAATATATTATTAGTTCGGACTTATACACTCGCCAATCACAGTTCAACCAGCATGATTGTGTAGAAATAACATACAAAAATTTACAGAACTATTGACTGTATATAAATATGATAAATTAAGATTATTCAAAAACATAAATAAAATTAATAACTACTTTTTACCCAACTGCGCGACGCAAAGATTTGAATGGGCCCCGACTGTGAGTCGTTCTGTTCTGCATTAGAATTTATGATTTGTTTCATGTGTGTATTGATTATAAAACTATTACAATTGTGTAGTTATTTAGTTTTACTTAACTGAATTCTAAACTACTGGGCTTGTTTCTTTCTTTTTAGTTTTTATTTAAGTTATTTTTTTCACGTATTTTTTTAAACTAGTTTTTACGCAGTCGGGTTTTTTGTTATTCTTTATTTTATTTTTTTATAAACGTTAATTAAAAATACATTCATAAACATTTAAATGTATGAAGAAGTGTTTTAGCTGGACACAAAACCAGAGCAAGGTCAGAGACAGACGCTTCATATAAAACGCACACAAACACGACACGGACACGGTTGGCGCTGACTGATAGGCTGCTGCGCTGCGAGTCGCGGATTCGATTCTCGCACGGATTAAATAATTGTATGGCCTACACAGTTGTTCCGGGTCTAGCAGATACAAACAACTTTCTGAATATAAAAAAACAACAACAATCTATCAAATATTTGAGTTCAACATATGAACTCAAATATTTGATAGATTGTAAACGCACCCACAATACAGGAGAAATTAATAAAGTGTTATACAGCTACACCTGCTTAGACTAGAAGCCGACCCCAATATAGTTGAGGAAAGGCTAGGAAAATGATGAATATTAGTATGAATAAACCACCTCACCTCAACCGTTTTAGGCAGCATAGACACATCAGGTTTGAACTCGCTATCCTTGCAAAATGTCAAAGGGCAGGCTTTCAACAGCTCATCTATAGGTACCAGTGGTTCCTCTGCGTCTTCACTGCGATGTCGGTTGTAAGGGACGAGGAATCCCCAGCCTTCTGATTTGATGTAGTGGAGAGGGTAGCCCTCCCAGGATAGACGAAGAAGTTTGGGTGTTATCTACAAAAAAAAATAATACCATAGATTAATTACCATAAAGCCTATAATCGTCCAGGATTCCACGAATTTGTCATGTTGACAGGGTATCCGAACCCCTCTTGGTTTAAAAAAGTAGACACTTTTTGTGTCACAGTGATTCCGATTAATGAAAGATCAGTACTAAAAAAATATAAAAATATGATAGGTATATTGTAAAAAAAAAATTCTTAGTTTGACCATTAAAATACACTTAAACGTCATTTAGGCACAAAAGAATTTACTCTAGTTGTCCCTTTTAAAAGGTAGTTTCGTATGGCTTTCCATACGAAACTACCTTTTATGACGAATGTCCAATAAACTCCAAATACACACATATACACTTTTAAAAAACTTTTAAATTAATATAATGTTGTCAATCCTTACTTGCATGCTAGTTGTTATGTGGTTGGCTCCGGGAGTCCAATCCGGGTCTTTTCCGGGTTTAGTACATAACTTCCTGTACCACGCCGGATAACCGGCCAAATACGGCCTCTTTACCGGCAACAGTTCGCCTAACTCAAAAAGATGTTCAAACTCTTTGCTTAATTCTTCAACTTTTTTTACATGTATTTCTGTATCTTCATTTGTTTCCTCAAAACATCGTATGTATTCTTCATTTAAAACTTCAAACTTTTCTAAATCTGGTTTTACTTTTTTATTTTCTTCGTGCGTAACTGAAATTCCATTTTCAAAACCACTGGACGTTACAACCTCCTTTTTGTTCTCTGCTAGTTTTTTCTTTGCTTTGGTTTGTTTTTTTAACTTTAAGGTCTGTACCGACCAGTCTTGGTCCCACATCCACAAATCTTTTTTGTAAGAGTTGTCAGCCATCATGCTACAAGCTTCATCAGCTTTCAATGACAGTAACTGTCGAGATTCCAATTTTAAATCTTCGAACACTGTCTCTGCTGAGTCTATGTATTGTAGCCAATTAGAGTTTACTGGTAAATACGCTGATCCTGTTAAGCGAAAATGGGATTTATAGTATTGAATTTAAGATTTAGTAGCGTTTATACGGGGACTCTTGTGTCGCCAGTGTCACTTGAACAATACATCAACGTTGACTGTATCGTTGGTCTAGTGGCTAGCTTAACGGCTGCTAATCACGAGGTCACGGTTACAAATCCCAGTTCAAGAAAATTGTTATTGGGTTTTCTAATCCCTCTCCGTTAGTGTTAGTTCACCACATTCAATTAAATATAGTAAGGGAAGAGGGTGTGTGCATCTGTATTGGCACACACTAGTGGACTATACCTCTTCCCTCACTCTCATAGTCCGATTGGACGGCAATCTGACACAACCGGGGAGAGATCATTAGATCAGGCGCAGGACCAACGGCGACACGTGCTTTTCGGAGCACAGGTGTGTCACACCACTATCTTCCAAATTCCTGGCTGCTACTGAAAAATTACAAATGGAAAAACCCAAAAACACTTTTGCCTGACCTGGAAATTAAGTCCAGGACACCATTCAACTATTTATTTTTAAATTATTATGACCAGGTCAACTTACCCAACTCCAGCATGCCAGCCAAGGTGACAGGGTGCGGAAACCTCTGCAAGAACAACGGCAGCAGTTCCCTCAATACTTCGTGTGTGGCCACTACATCATTGGCACAGTACTGCATCAACGTCTGGAAGTTGTCGTGGACATCCTGCATGGTACCTTCGACGAATATGTCCCGGGTTTGCTTGTCTACGGCCGTGCCGCAGTATAGTTTGTGGACCTGTATGAGTTATTTTTTATTAGAAGATAAAAACTTGTTTATTTTTACTCTGTATAGGGTGTGTTTGTGTGTGTGTGCTCTAAATCTGCGCAACCGTCACTAGAATTCATACATTAGCAAACGGATTTAATATTTAGAAGATCATCAAACTGCGCGTACGCTAATTTCGACAGCCTCGTTGGTCTAGTAGGTTAATTTTTTTGATAGGGTAGTTCCTTTTTCTGTGTTTACCTAGTTTACGACGACAGATTCGCATGTGACTAAAAACACAGCTAACGAAATAATGAGTTTACTAAAACACCTTTTTGCATTTCTTTGAGCGTAATTTTTTAAATTCTAGACTGATAAATCGACCCTCCTACGTTTTATTTTTATAAATGTTTTATAACATTTTAAAAGGTCGTTAATTTAAAGGACGATGATACGAAAATAATGGCCAGTATGTCCGCTTCAAAACTGCATAATTCTTTTTTAAATGGCCTTTATACTTAGCAACAAGATGCACCATAGCTCGATTTATGATCAAGGAGTTTAGTATACCTCACTTAAGTTGTTTAGCGAGCTGATTTCTATCCAGTCATCATCTGATGGGTGTGGTTCCTTATTCTTTGCTTTCAGTACTGTCCGCTGGTAGCTGGTGACACCGCTGACACACGTATGCATCGACATGGTATCCATGAAACGTACACCTGTCAATGTAGGTAATAATGTAAATACACTTGCAGCTCTTCATAAAGAAGATACCATCCCTACCCTGTTGCTATTTCACCAAATCGCACTAAGCGTTTCCAAACGTCTTTTATAATTCTCCTTTGCTGTATAGGAGTGGAATTCTCTACCTGTGTCTGTATTTCTGAACGCATTCGACCCTAATCTCTACAAAGTTTGAGTGAACAGCTTCTTCTGAGTAAGCTCACACCATCATAGACTTTGCCTCTGTCATTTCTAACCTAGACTAAAGTCAAGACCAAACTCATCTCATATGAATAAAATAAAAATGAAAAAAAAAAACCAAAGACCAGTACTTACCAGTCTTATCCAACCAGTACTGTTCTTTAATCTTAGCCCTGTCAAACGACACGTTATGGCCGACCACAATCCTGGACCTACTTAGGTCCCCAAATGGCTTGCTGCCATCAGTCTCCAATGGTATCAAATCATCATAGTTCATATTATCATATACTTTGTGCGGATCTCCATTTGCGAGTGGCTTATTTATCCAGCCATACCTAAGAAGAGAATATAAACATGAAGTTTTCTTAGATGGTTTTTAGCATTATTTTAGCTTTGTTTATGCTACTTTGGTTTCTACTTAGCTCCCGTGGAGCGTAGCATAATGATATACACCCTATAGTATTCTCCAATTCGACTGGCATTTCCAGAGATTAGTGTGTTTCAACAAACAAACAAAAAACTCTTTAGCTTTATAATGTTAGTTTAGTTATTAAATATCTGCAGCATGTGTCTTTAAATCTATGCTGCACTCAACTAAGCGTGATGCTCACCATGCGTCCGTTGACACAGCACAAGCTAATGTAGGCCTTTTGCCAGCAGACATTAGGACTTCCACATCAAAGATCAATGCATCATCAGGTGGACATGGCACTTGCTTCTGTGTGCAACCTGAGTACTTTGTCCAGCCTTGATTTTTGGACCATTCCTGTAAAATTAACCAACCCAGTCTCTTAATAATTAAATAATATTTAATTATTGAGACTTATTATTGTGTTTAATGTGACTTTCCATTTACAAGTGCTACCTAAGTTTATCCATTTTTTATGACATTGTTAAGAAAAAAAAACCAAATGTTTTAATTTATTATTATTAATGTTTTTAGATTATTTGTATTACTAATATTTTTAGATAATTTTTATTATTAATGGTTTTCGATTTTTTCTTATTTTAGCGACCGACTTTTTGACACAATGTAATTATTGGTATGAAACAAATGACTTATGAGTTACTTATGACTTATCTTAGACCACACTGACATTGGTGAAGGTATACATTGTGAGGAAATCTAGACGTTATAAATAATACTAGCTATTGCCTGCGACTTTTCCATGTAAATTTTCTTACAGATACCAATTTTTTTTTTTTATAATCTAGAGCCTATAGCAATCAGGCTTAATGTAGCTTCCAATTAGCGGACCAGTAACTCTGAAGATTTGCATGTGCAAACAAACAAAACAAAGAAACTATTAAGCATAATAATATAAGCATAGATTAGTCTGAAATCACCAAGACACCAAGACTTTCTAAGCAAGTGTATGTTATATGCCTTCTCTGCACTGTAGAGAACCTTGCACTGGGCAATAACAGGCTGGTATTACTTATTAAGTTTAAATTAATATTACCTTTGGCATTGGTGGTAACTCACAGCTAGCCAGCCTCTTGAGTAAGTCTCTGTACGGTGCACACTGCTTCTCTCCAATATTATAAAAATGTTCCACAATGTCATTGCCCTCCAGTTTGGGCAGTTTTAACTCTACATCTGGCAAGTGGCTACATTTTTTATAGTCTATGCCGTGTTTTAGGAGATTTTCTTGACAACTGGAAAGTAAGAATAAAAGTTCTTTTTTTTTTAAATAAGGTAGAAGCATAAGTATGATATTGGTTAACTTAGGTCTTCTGAGGATCTCTGAATTTCTGTTTTGATCATGCAGAGACACCCCAAGCAATAGCCCTCTCCATTGCTCTCTGAAATGGGAAGGCCCCCCACGAGGTGGACCAACTACCTGGTAGAGGTCGCAGGATACCGCTGAATGGTGGCAGTGCAGGACCAGTCATTGTGGCTATATTTATAGGAGGTCTATGTCCAGCATTACAGTAGTAGACATCATTCGGCTGATATGATCATGGTGTACCAGGTTTCGTCGATTTGGAGGTTTCTGTGCTTTAACCTTTTTGGTCATACTCTTGCCTTTGGTATTAAAAAATAAAAAGCTGATAAAAAAAACAATTGTTTACCTTTTTATAATCTGAGCATCTACTCCTTGACTAGGGTTTCTGAACAGCTGCTCGTAAATATTTTTCGAAACCATTTGAATATTGACCTCATTGACTCTAAATTCCTTGGAATTATTAGCAATATTATTTTCTTCCGCAACTTTTTCAGTTTTGAGGTTAACATTTTGTTTTTCATTATTATTCTTCTTAATTATAACTACTTCACTGGAAGGCAGTACGTCACCATAAAATCTATAACTACTGCTTCGTAATTTACTTAATTTTTTATAAAATATTTGGTTTGTGCTTCTCATTTTATTATATTTAAAACAAAATAATATAAACAAACATTCGCGGGCTCTCTGCGTTAGGTATCGTTTGACAAATTGAAATTAGTAGTTCTGTTCAAAAACTCACTCCATAAATGCGAAAAGTTTCGTTCGGAAATAAGATAAAATCCAAACCCTTCATGAGTCATCATTACAAGATCAAAAACATGATAAGAAGTAGATTAAGATAGGTACATTGTGCATGATTCAATCACAACAATATGTTGCACTATAGATAAGTAAATCGTATTGATGTACTATATCTATAATGCAACATATTGTAATGATGATTATAGTAAGTGCTAAATGCAGTTACACTAATGTTTAAACCGAAACAAAACTAATGTATGCACAGACATAGGTACTATCTAGTAGATGAACATATCTTATATGTGCATGCTGTGTATATAAACCACATTTTTAGTTAAGATCAAGACTCGTTGAATTATAAAGGAAATAAACACAGCTGTTAATTTGAAGAATATTAATTTATTGTAGTCAAAACAAATACATAATACTACATAATTACTTTTTAATACCTAAGATTATAATTAATAATGCAAAATAGACAACTTGTAAATAACATAATATAGTGCTTCTTATATCTATGGAATGTTTTATAAAAGATTAGTTAGTTCTTAGTTGGTAGTCTCCATTCTGTGTAATATACCGCACCCAAGGCAAAGCTTGATATCCACTCTTTTCAATAATCTTCAGGTATCTTACTTGGATACCAGAAGTGGTAAAGTAAGGGATTTCAAATTTGACTTGAATTGGTGGTTTTCCATCAACTTCTTCACACTCAACAGATGGCAAACCAAAGTGAGCTCTCATTAAGTACTCTTTGCCTCCAGGAAAGGATTTAATAGACCAGGTGATGGCATTCTGCTCAGGAGTGTACTTCACACTGCCAATCGTAGTCTTGAACTTTGGAGAATCAGCATCAGCTGGGACGGGAATGATAATCTCGACATTGTTAGCAGTAGAACGCCTCTTGAACTGTGACTTGGCTTTAATCATGTATTCTACTCGAGAGTGGGCATGACGCTCAATGACTGACTCAATCCAAATCAAAGGTTTGACATGAGTGTTCAATCTGTATGACATCAGTTCAAACTCTCCATCAGGTGGAATAAAAGAAATTGTCCTATCATTTTCAAAACGAGACAACCTGACACACTGATGGAATTTCACATCTTCAAGCTCAACCGACTTTGATTTTCCTCTGCCAGTGCTCTCAAAGAGAACCTTATCATTTAATCCAAGACGTAATTCCGGCATCCCAGACAAGTAGACTCGCATTTTGATTGCCCCTACAATCTCACTTCTCAAAACATTGCCATTGCAATTAGCCAAGAGGTTAACGGACTCAATGACATCTAAAAATACTTCGTTCTTTCTATATTTGATGCCTTCAGACCTCCAAGACACTGCATTTGTCACTGCCATTGGTATACGAGGTTGCATTTCCAATTTATGGCCTTCCTGAGTTATGTACTCTTGTAGTATCTTGCTGTCTGTTGTTTGTGGATAGCCAAAATCAATCAGTTCATCCAGCAGCTCGTAAATAACCACGAAATTGTCCCGAATACTCTCTTCCTCTAACTCCTTAAAGTATTCAGTCATGACTTCAACAATTTTGTACAGAAACACAAATACAAGTGCGATATTAGCGTTTTTCTTTGTAGTGGACACTATGTACAAGTTGTTGGTCTTGATGTAAGCGAAGGTACATTCGCTAGTCTGCAAAAGTGGAGTAAGCATACCTTCTTCCTCTTTCTCCATTAGCAATGGCATGAATTTGTCTATGATACCTAGGTCGACATCGCCGCGGTAATTCCTCGAAATGAGGACTTTGCCTTTTACATCCAAGATGTATAATGCGGAAGAAGACATTTTGTAGCTGAAACAAGACAATTATTAAGTTACTAATAGCATATTAGGAGTTGTACTAAACCTGTTTTAAGTGTTACGAAAATTATGAAATAAGCTTTTCCTCACTAATATAAACATTCAATATGAGTGGATAGATTATGTTAATGTAATATATATTGTTACTTACGCGAATTTCACAAGTTTTCGACTAAAATATCTACATTATCTCCCGCAAACATACGTGTGAAATAATCTTTTGCGACAGAAGTTAAAAAAAATATAGTAATCACTAGCATTAAAATGACAGCAGAACAGCAGTATCACGAAAAAACGAGATAACAATATATTTTGAATGCTTCAAATGTTTGGAATGATGAGTAGTGTTGTTGCTAGCGAGGCGAAAGATAGTTTGGCGATTGTTTCGATCTTGATTTGATTTGCATAAATACTTAATTTAATGAAGGTCAGATTACCTGACTCCTTTGCCACTTACATTTTAAAACAGTTATTAAATACTCGATGTAAATATCAGGGGGCCCGTGTTGCTCTATGTCTATAAGAAATAAAATCCGTCGAATATAAAGAGTCATGGCTCCTTCGCTTAGCCAGCCAACTCGCAGCACTACTCAGCAGTGAGTCGGCGATCAACCTGACTATACTCTGTGCTTTGCTCCTTTCTTGCTGCGCGTTGACGGTTGGCTGATTGACTGACGCTTTCACGCTTAGTTTTTTTCGCCTTTCGTTCGTCGTTCGTCTGACTGACTAGAGACGGACGTCCATTCATCATACAATAAAAAAATCAATCTATTGTTAAGTTTGTTCGCGATAAAATCATGGAGTTTAAATAACAATAATGCTTAATTTATACCAAGCAGTTGAGTGCACAGTTTTTATGATATTCCTGAAATTGTTATTCGTTTGTTTTACTAGAATTGTTAGTTCAATCTAAAATATTGTACCCGATGTTGATCAATAATATGAATCCCGTTTCCCTGACACAAAGAAATCCGCTGGTTTATTTGGATATTTCGATTAACGGAGAACAAGGTATGTTTTTATTACGTTCTTACCCTTAGTATTAATGCCCTCGTAAATAATAATAATTATGCTAAATGCACTTTTTAGTACTGCAATTACTTTATGAATGCAACGATTATGGCAGCAATTTGAGTAGATACTGGGGCTGAGAAGTTGGCAGATGTTTTCATTGTCAATCTATTAATTCTACCTACATTTAATACTTGGTAGATAGGTATGCACTCCTGGACTACCCTTCATGAAAACATATTTAGTGTTCAGTTTTATAGACAATAATTTCGGCTGATTGCATTGAGACCCTCCTCCATTTTTATCTTCTTGCAGATCTTGGTTTGACCCTCATTAGGTTTCCATTCCTGTAAGGGAAAATCAGAATCTTTCATTGTAATGGCCCGCTTCATACACAATGTACTTTAGCTTAGAATATTCTGAATCAAAACAATATGAGAGTACCTACAACAACCATTTCAAATACAACAGACAGAAGTGTTACAAAATAATACAAAGTTGGCAGCAATTTTGAAAAAGAACAAATTTTTCTTCACAATGGTCAAAACAAAAATAAAAACATCAAATCTAAAAATAAAATCATGTCTATTAATAAAGTCTTAAACAAACCGGAAACATTAATATGTATTGTCTTAAGTCAAGGAAAATTAACACGTGGATTGTTGAATGTGTATATTATAAAAAACAAATTTATTAATAACATTGCTTATATCATTTAAATAGTACTAAGGTAAATAGTTCCATTGACCTTGCAAGTGCATATTAACTATGTACGCGGTAAATTACATAGGTAGGTAGGTTTACCTACATGAACATAATTAATATTAAATGAAAAGAAAATGGGTGTGATGGCCCTGTGGGTAAGACCCAACTCATGTACGAGGTTATGGGACGCAACTGGGCATAGGCGCGCGGGCTTGCGGACGGCGAGTAATGGGTAGCTCGCCGTCCGATCAAGGACCAGGCCCGGGTCGACGGCGCGTTCTGTTCGCGCGCGCCTCAAAGAGCTGTCAGCACAGGGACGGGGCCCCCAACGTGGCCAACGCCTGCCGGGGTTGCGGGACGTCTTAACAGGATACCGTGGCCCCGGAACGTAAAGGGCAACAGAAGGAACAGGGTGGTTTTTTAGTCAGTAAAAGTCTGACAGTCCCTTCCGCCCCACCCAGGGCGGAAGGAGTCATTTGATGATTTTTACCACCTCAAAAAAAAAAAAAAAAAAAAAAAAAACTGGGCATAGGCAAGTACCAATGTGACTGACTATTGCTAAGTTTATGCTTGTTACCGACATAAGGGAAGGATAATATTATGAGGAAACTTGGATTTATAATTAACTAACGACCGTTAGAGTTGCATACTTTTAAATATGTAACATACATAGTGACAGGCAGTGGGAAATCACTTTCACTAGAACGGGTAAACTCATTTGGATTAAATTTGGCACAGAGATAGGTTTTAGTCTGGAATAGCATATTATATACATTTTATCCCATTTTTAACCGACTTCAAAAAGGAGGAGGTTCTCAATTCGACGCATATATGTGCTTGAGTGAAGTGTGTTTTACTAACATAGTTTTAAGTTTATACACTAACACACTTTGTACTATTATGATATATATGTTAGTCTGTAAGGTATTTATCTATGGGCCAAAGTAGCCTGAAAATAAAGGATTTATTATTATTATTATTATATGTTTTGTTTTTTTTTTTGTATATTTGTTCTACGATTGCTCCGCCAATTATGAATCGATTTGGATGATTCTTTTTTTGTTCGAAAGAGTATAGTCCCGAATAGGTCCCATACGAATATTGTCATGATCTGATGATGAACTTTGGAGATATGGAACGGAACTCCTTATAAAATCACAGCAGAACCGCCATAACAAGAAAATTTGCTTTGTATATACGTGTAGTCGATGACTGACTGAAGGAAGTGGGGAGGGGGTACGTCAACCCCCCTCCTACCACTTTCCAAAATTAAATATATCGTGTGAGGTATTGTTTGTAAGGGCTTTATGTAAGGATTTCAAACATTAACACACAAGCACTAAAAAGTGAAAAATAAAAAGCTTTTTTACAAAAAAAAGATCACCGCCTTCAAAAACCACAAAATAAAAAATAACTTTAGCTTGGAAGTCGGTGGCAATACCTACATAACAAGAAACAATACCAAAGCCGCCGACTTCCATGCTAAAGTTATTTTTTATTTTGTGGTTTTTGAAGGCGGTGATCTTTTTTTGTAAAAAAGCTTTTTTTGTGTTCCTGAAGGATAAATTTAAGACTTTCATTATAAAACTATGCAGATGAAGGTGCAAGTAGAAACTAGAGCTAAAAAAAAAACAATGTAGGTATTATAATATACATAATTTTGCTATTCCAGACTATAATCTATCTCTGTAACAAATTTCATCCAGATGCGTTTAGCTGTTCTAGTGTGAGTGTTTCAAACAGCCATCCATCCAAAGTTTTTCACTTTCAAACACTATAATAGTAAGTGAATTGTACTGCACCTGTATTTTTATGCAGTTTCTGCTTTGTCGATAGCAAAATACTGAATAAACCATAGATAACACTGTAAAAAAATGTCAAACTTGTTGATTATCTACAGATAAAGTTTACAATAAAAAAAATTGTCAGGTTGTTGCAACATAACTGGTATTTAGGCCAAATTTGTACTCATGCATTGATGATAAGAATGATGAAGATGTCTTTAATAACAACTAACTGCTGTACGTGACTTCATTCGCGTCAAAGAGTATAAGAGCGAAGCCACACGGTGCGGTGCGGTCGCGGCGCGACGTCCTGCATGTAAAAATCAGTGATATGCCAGAAGGTGCGTTCCTGCGCCGCACCGCACTTCGATTGAGCGAGACGGGAGGGGGGAGTATGTGTTGCTGCGGCGCCGCGACTTCGCTCGCAGTCGTGTTGAAAGACTGGCTAGGTGGGCTCCGCATACTACGGCGCCGCAACGGTGCCGTATTGCTGCGCTGCATACCACATGTGTACAATGATGCGGCAAAATGTTTACGGTGCGGCGCCACCCCGCACCGTGTGGCTTCTCCCAAACCTGCTAAATGTATGAAAAGCTATCGGTTTCATACATTTCGTATAGTAGGACTGATCACATTTGTTCCGCCCCGCGTGGCGTTGAGCAACCTGCTAAATGTATGACGCGAGGCAGGTTAAGTATAAAGGCAGCGTTATGGATACAAAAAAAAAAATATATTTTTATGTCCTTTGGCCTACCGGTCATTTTTTGTTGTATATGCCTATATACCATCACGCTACGAATTTACGTCCGCGTACGTAAAACGGGTGACAAACACCACGTGGACGAAGTTGCGGGCAGAAACTAGTAAACCATAAATCATAACATAACGCCTGTAATCCCCGAAGGGTTAGGCAAAGTTGTACCCATTAGTATACCCACATTTCGACAGTTTATTGCGATCAACCGGACACAAATCCAGACTCCGAGGCTGCTACTGAGAAAGTCCTGATGGTAAAACCCAATAGCACTGCCTTACCTGGGAATCGAACCCATGACCTCATGCTCAGCAGTCACGCATTGTGAATACTGTCGAACCATTAATCAAAAGTTAATAAATGAAAGCGATACATAAATAGTTCAAGGTGATCACGAAATCTCGGAACAATTCGCAATATGTAGATGTAGTGTAGATGCTGGACATGGCTTGATATATTCATCTACCGGCTATTCAGTGACACAAGGTCAAATTGCAGGCAACACGATGACGTAGTAATTACCATTGTGGAGCATAATCATGAATACATTGCATAACAAACACCTATATGTAATTGTCCACCTTGTTCTTTGTAGTTTCATTCATATAGGTTACGGAAATTCTTTGTTATTCTGTGACAGAATGTATTCTGGTTGAAAAATCACTTCAGAAACAGTTGAAACCGGATTTTCAACTGTATTGCCACAGCACTTATAGTAGCCTATTATTGTCCCATTCAAACCATGTCAGAGGCCCTTGAGGCGGTTTAGAAACTCGGACACTAGGGTGTGTGGGGTCGTAAGACCTTACTGCGCACACGATAAAGAAGACTGTATTCAGTAAAACAAGTTTGCTATAATATAACAGTTTTTATTGTTCTCTTTCTACACGTGTTGGCTGACTGTTTTTCTGTGTAGTAGAGATAATTTGAAATAATGTCTACATAGTAAAAACAAAGTCGCTTCCCACCGTTTGTACGCTTAGATCTTTTAAACTACGCCACGGATTTTAATGCAGTTTTCATCAATGAATTTTTAATACTCTGCTCAGCGCTGGGGGTTGAAAATCCGACAATGCAATCATATTTACGTTGCCTGTAAAAACGGATATTATGCTCTTAAATAAGCTATGTTTTGGCCACGGTCGAAATATCGATTTAGGCAGGGGTTCCCAAACTGCGTCGCGACGCCCTGGGGCGTCCGTGGAGCTATCGTGGGCGTCGCGCGACGGTAAACACAAGTCGCATTGATTGTAGCACAATTATCATACTGGTATTTTCTAATAATAATAAAGTTTATAATCCTTGGAGTTTTCTTAAATTAAATATAAATAGTAAGTAAATTGATAAAGTAATCTTAATGTCTGTTAGTGCTATACAAAAATATCTTCTTATAGCAAGGCGTACCAAAAAATTCAATTAGAAGCGTTTAGGAACTCCTGGACTAAAGATAATTTGTTTTGTTTCAGCCGGGCGTATTGTTATTAAGCTAAGAAGTGATGTGGTGCCAAAGACAGCGGAAAATTTTCGTGCGCTTTGTACTGGAGAGAAGGGAGTCGGCAGTAATGGGAAGCCATTACACTTTAAAGGCACGAAGTTTCATAAAGGTAAGAAAAAGACACTTTGTTTACTATAAGTAGGGTTAAAATGGAGCCCTTTTTAGCGTGGGCGGATGTGGAGGTGAAGGACTTTGCCTCCGCGGATACGGAGGTTAAAGGAGGCGGAGGCGGAAGTATAAAAAAAGATTACTTAATGATTTATTTAAGAAATAGAAAGTCAAAAACTCGTTATTTCAAAATAAGCACATAGTACACTTTTATAAACAAACTTTGTTAGTTGAGAAGAAGCAAAGTATGTTTTACGCCAAAAAGTAAGTGCGAAAGATGGGAGCAAAATCTTGACACAAACACTCAGTTAAGCGGCCTCCTCGCATGTTGTACGTTTCAACGTTAATAAACCTCCGTTACAACTCCGCAAGTAAATTACGAACACGGAGACGGAGGTACAATTCCTCGCGGAAGTTCCGCACTTTCGAAAGCGGAGGTGAGGTTCCGTTACAACCCTACTAGATATGTCTTTCACTGAATTCAATGTGCTCTAGCGGTTGTGAGTATGTCATGCTCACTTTAATGTCTCACTGATTGTCGCCCTTGTGTCGAATCATTCGGTTCCCTTCAAAATAGTTGAGCTAAATATCACCGAACCGTACATCATGTTCCTGAACAGGCGCCATTGGTTTGAACTTGCCATCTCTTATTGGTGTGAAACCTCCTTAACTTATGCTTTTTTTTCAGCCGTCAGTCAGTTTATTATCCAAGGAGGTGACATAGTAAACGGTGATGGCAGCAGCGGTGAAAGCATATATGGACCTATATTTGAAGATGAAAATTTTAAATTAAAGGTATGTACTTCTAAAAATATTCGTCGCCCATCTACATTTATTGCCTGAAAGCTAATTATAAAAAAATTAAATCAAGTCGCAATCTCAATCCAGTAACAATTACAAAAAAAAAAAAACACAAGAAATTTTGAAATTTTTTTGAGAGATTGGGTCTGATATTACCTTGCGATTCGTTCCTAAATGTTAGTGTTGCCCTCTGATAAATCTTGTCTTGTCCTCCTACTGACATTATAGGTCTCTTCCATATATTATTATTTTTATTTGAGAGCTTATTTCATTTTAATTTTTATAATTCTATGTTAATTAATGTAATTGGACTTGTTCCGTTTTAATTAACTTTAATAAATAAATAAATAATAATAATAAATAAATATTTTTTTGACCATGTTTTATGTGATGCACTTTAGGATGAAACAGCCGTTTCATCCTTCCAACCTTCCTTGCAACCTTCTAGTATCATTAACTAAATCCATGGTAAAAAAACCTACCAGAAAACTAAACCCTCATATTTTCGCTTATAGCACGATCCGGGGGTCTTAAGTATGGCTAACAGTGGACAGCCTAACACCAACGGATCCCAGTTCTGTATCACAACGGTACCATGCCCCCACTTGGATGGTACCAACGTCGTGTTCGGCGAAGTAATGGCTGGTATCGGTATTGTGAAAGAGATACAGAAATTCGGTGACGGAGAACATTGCCGCCCCACGGTGGTATGTTGGTAATCGATGCTTTTTAATTATTATTTTTTACTATTTTTTTGAAGTTAGAACAAAAGGTAGAAAGAGACAAGCTACTATAATTTAAAAAAACAAAACACGACTGCAAAAATTGCACGTTTTTTTAACTTTGTTTACGATGTTTTTTATTTACAGTGTTTGTATATTTTTTTAAATCTACTTGACAAATTTTAGACGATAAACTAGACAAGACCAGATTCATTAAAAAAATAATTTGAGGCTAGTATTAATTTACGTTTTAAAGTGACCACACCGGTTTCTTTTTATTTTTTTACTAGCCTATGCTACTCGGAACGATGCAAGAATTGTAACGATACCCCATACATACATACATAAATACATACATTAACCCTAAACACATAACACACCTTTTTTTGGGGCAGTCGTGTAAAAATTACGGACTAATTGCGCAACACACCGGAGAATGACAAACAGTTTTATTTTAAAAAGTTTAATTGAATCCTTGCGTGGTTTTTGCTTTCGAGCAGACGAACTTCCTGTAAATACGGCAGTTATGAGCTGGCGCAGTTTTATTAATCAAAATACGGTGTGTAAAAAGAAAAAGACACATGAGACGTTCCTGTTAACTATGCATACTACCCACTAAAGCAAAAATTATTGCTGGGAAGCGCAAACGCACGCAAAACATTGTACTTATGGGTGCATCCAACTGTTTTATATAGGGGTCATGGTATTTAAAGTTAAGTTACAACATTTGAAACTCGTTTCGTTTTGTCCGTAATCAGACGGTTGCCAGGCCAGACATGGGAACCGTCTGGTTACGAAGATATTGAATGGTTCCTTCGGGGGAAGGGGAGCTGTTTGTAACGGTTTTATTTACGAAAACCAGTTTGACATGTGATCCAGAATAAAAAAATACTACAATAATGGAAAGAACATGTCACTTTCGGCTTCGTAAAGTGTCAAATTTTCGTGATATTATGCAATAGTTCAAGGCGATCTAAACGATTATCGTTCCCGCCATGAGAAGCTATAAACTATGTAATTAAAAAACTTCTATGTTACGTAGCAACAAAACAATCGACAATAAATAATCCCATATTAAATCAACTCACAGTAACATACGTGTAATACGAAACTAACAAGCAATTTCACTTGGTTGGGTTATACATATAAAGCGCTGTCGTCTTATGTTTTGTGGTACGTCTGGAATGCGTCTGACACATGTAAAGTAAACATTAGGGCCGTCATTTTAAGGTAAATTCACGCCGACGCTACGCAGTATTTGATCCAAGGATTGCGAACCCCTGAATGTGTGTTTACAAAGTTTATAGCTTGTCGTAACAGGGACTTTAGTCGATATCTATCGGCCGTAATTTTTTTGCATTTTTGACTATTTCTTTTTTATTTGACAGGATTGCGTGATCGAGGATTGTGGTGAAATTATAACCAGTGACTGGGATATCTGCTGTAAAGACGGCACCGCTGACAAACTGCCTGAGTACCCTGAAGACTACCGGGATGAAGATATTACGGTGAGTACTTTATTTACCCATACAAGTAATGTGACACAATGAATCATCTATTGTTCTAACAGCAAGGTCTTCAAACTTCATTATCATTATTAGGGTACCCGAAAGCTTAAGTAATAGGATCTCCTATTACTAAGCCGCCTCTGTTCGTCCGTCTGTCTTTTACTGGGCTGTATCTCATGAACCGTAATAGCTAAAGAGTTGAAATTTATTATATGTATTGCCGCTATACAAACAAAAAGTAAAATAAATAAAGTATGGCCGGTTTTAGCTAATAACTTCCAAACGGCTTCGAACATGTGAAAACTCCTGACTTTTCCCGTGAATTTTCCAAAAATTCGTCTTTCATACAATCCTTGAGGCGCTGGCAAGCGACTTTGTGTTATATTAGGTTGAGATTACGTGTCTAATTCCAGGTAGAACAATTAATAGCGTCTATACGAGACGTGAAGACTGCTGGCAACTGTTATTTCGGCGAGGGGAAATACAAGGCAGCTATTAGGAAGTACCGCAAGTGCCTCAGATATTTGGAACATGCGTTTTATAGGATAGAAGAAGTCAAGGACGTCGATACGAAAGAACAGAGTGAGTATATTGTTTATATTTTACTAGATTTTGCCCGCTACTTCGTCCGCGTAAATGTCGGTTATCACCGTACGATACATATACTACGTAACCAGATTCATCAGTAATATACTATTGCTGATGAATCTGGTTATCATGTACAAAAAGATTTTTCCAATCTGCTTGGTAGTTCCAGAGATAAGCGCGTTCAAACAAACAAAAATCTCTTTCAGGTTTCATATATCAGTATAGATGTCATAATTATGTGAACTAACATACCAATTTAGCAATCGCAAACAATTAATATTTTTTGTCTGACAAATTAAATAAATTATTATTTACAAGCGACCCGCCCCGGTTTCGCACGGGTGAAATGCTGATACTAAATATTCTATAACATTTCTTTATATACAACGTTCACAGCTTTTTTATCATTAGACAATGCAAAAATGTTTGGTACCTCCCGCCGCGGCCGCCGCAGCAGACGCTATGTACCTGCATTTTAAATCTGTAATATCTTAAAAAATATTCATTTAAATTACATGCTGTAAGGGGTCATAATGGTATACAGTAGAACTCCAATTATCCGAACTCCGACTATCCGAATCGCCGATTATCCGAATCACAAAAATCAGTGTAGGCACAACGACAAGTTAAGACAAGTTTCTATTTCTATTTCTAAACTTGTACATAAGTACATTTTATTTATATTTAAAACATGTGAAAATGTCATGTTTCTTTCATTTAATTCAATAAAAAATAGTGCAATATCAAAACGTAGCTTTTATTCTCTCCAATGGCAATTTTTTTTAAAAAATCCGATTATCCGAATATTTGATTATCCGAATGGGTCCCGGTCCCCATTAATTCGGATAATTGGAGTTCTACTGTATATGAAATGCACAATGTTTTAAGGTACTTAATTGGATAAGGATTAATGCTGTATTGCCTAAAATTGCTTCATAAATAAGCCATTATTTCTCGTAAAATATTAAGAATAAAAAATGGTAATTGTGGGTTATCTATATGAGATAGTCATAATATATTTATTTAAACTTTATGCACATGTAAAAAAATACACTGTACAAAGGCGGACTTAATGCCTTGGGCATTTTCTACCAGTCCACCTTAGGGTGATGCAGAGACAAAACATAGTAGCTCATAATATACCAATGGGGACTTTTTTTGTAGACCTTTTTAAGGTGTACAATACTGTGTAGGTACATAATTTTGATTTATCTCGAAGGGTTCATCCAGCGTTTACAAAGTAAGCGAAAAAAAATATATTTATTTTTAAATAATTTTAAATGTAACGGCATCGTTTAGTATACAATTATGTAGTATATAATTTCATATTTCTATATAATTTCATAAAGAGGAAAAACATAAAATTAAAACATATCCTAATTTATCAGCATTTGGTTTCATTACGATGCGTCTATTTTATGTATTTATATTTTTGCCCTTGCCGGGAGCGAGTGGACTAATAGCCGCGATCGACCGGTTGGGCGTTCCTCAGCAACCCGCGCCGCCCAACATGTGTGTAGGCGCCTTAGGAAAATACTTTTGGCAAAAAGAACTCAGTGACAGTAAATTATTACTCTATTCAGTTATTCGGTCAATCAGACCACCATTGTGGCCGAATAATAAAAGGAAGCTTTATTTATATAATAGTGCAGGGGTTCCCAATCTTTTTTGTAACGTGACTCCCTTTACGGGCAGTAATTTATTTTTTGCGACGCCTTTTTCACATAACAAAATTTTTATGTGTTAAGTTGAAGCGCTAACAGACATTAATTGTGTTTATGCCGTGCGTTCATACAATCTAACAAGTCCTAATTTTTAAAATGAATAAACCGATTTTAATAAACTTTTCTACACATAAGCAAGATACGTAAGGTGATCTAAAAAGTAACTAAATTTGAGCGAATTTAAGTTTTCCATAGACACAGATTTCAAATTTGCTTTTTTGACTGCCTCATTTGTCTAGTGGTCGCAAGCGCGACTGCTGTGCATGAGGATTCGAGGTTCGATTCTCAGGTCGGGCAGTGTTATTGAGTTTTTCCATCAGGAATTTCTCAGTAACAGCCTCGGTGTCTGGATTTGTGCCCGGTTGATGGCAATAGGCTCGCCCCCTTTTTCATGGGACTAAAAACATAACTGGCGAAATGTGTGTGGGTACACCTCTGCCTAACCCTTCAGGGATTACAGGCATGATGTTATGTTATGTGAAATACGATATTTCGAAAATGTTCTAATGTAATGAAACATAACATAACATCACGCGTGTAATCCCCGAAGGGTTAGGCAGAGGTGTACCCATTAGTACACCCACATTTAGCCAGTAATGTAATGAATGTTTTTATGAAATAAAATAAACGCTCTTATAGATAGAAGACTATAATCTCAATTATTACTAAATATTGAAAAATAATTATGTACTTGTACTACAATCAATGCGAGTTGTGCTTACTATTGGTAAACGCTCTTGTAGAAAACTCCAAAGATTATAATCTCAATTATTACTAATTATTGGAAAATAATGTACTTTTACTACAATCAATGCGAGTTGTGCTTACTATTGGGCGACGCGAGGCACAGTTTAGGAAACACTTTATTAGTGTACTAAATTAAGGCATTGACCCATTTTTGCACGATCTGGGCGCCCTAGATCTTACCTGATACAATACAAGGGATATTAATGATGCCTGTTATCCTTGTTTCTGTCTAGACATGATATATTCTTATATCGAATAATATGACTAATAAAGGTAAAGAAACTTGATATATTTCAGGTCTAAAAATATCCGTCCGTACCTTTGATTCTGATCAGTTGATGTTGACGTACTTACGTGGTAAAATATCGATTTCTAATAAAAACATAAATGTGAAAAATGTACAAAAATGTTCTTTAGAAAATTCAATTTAATGCATGTTGAAAAGTTGACACTTTGACAGTTGAGTGTTGGTTGGCTAAGTCCATGTGTTGAAGAATATATAGTTCAGCCAGCTCATTTTTCAAGGTGTTTTTGTTGACAATATTCTTAACTTCTACCTCGCTGTGATCCCTTTCCTGGAGCAGCTGTTTACATAAGGAGAAGCCTCAAGCTCCTTTAAGGTGGATCTGAGTTTTAACTTCCATCTCCTTGAGAGTAGCTCTGCGGGTCTTCATTTTCTTAATATGTCAATCACCTGGAAAAAAATATTTGTACAGCTAAATAATAATGCAGGAAAAAATGTTTTACCTATTTATAGAAGTTAGAGGAAGTAGGGAAAAAAATACAAGGAAAGAAAAAAAAAAAACAATAAGTTATGAGTTGTTAACAAACATGTTAAAATTAGACTTAATTCATTAGAATTAAGTGGAAATGTTAAACATCAGTAAACAAGAATAGGTAGAGATAAACTACAGTAACATGACGCGCCCTTCCACAATTCAAACCGTTTGAAAGTGTTTGTAATAGTATTAAAAAGACTCACAACGCATGTGTGCGTATTAAGACGGCTCTTGAAACAAAAACAAATCAGCGATTTGTTGCTCGACTAGCGACGTCAAAAATTACTCATTATTAGTATGGCGCTGCACTGACATTCTCTATCAAAATGACAGGTGCATCATCTTGCGCGGTCGGCTATTTATGATTAGTGGAAAAACAAATATCCTAGCCTGCTGCTGAAGACGATTACTCAGAACTACATATAAACTCTTCCATACGAATGTGACTACACACATTGAAATGGTAATATGGAGGGGAGCGTCAAGTTATAGTAGTTTATCTCTACCAAAACTTTTATAATTACATACAAGTTTATGGTAAATTACAAGTTTCATATGAAGTTAAATTTATATAAAAGATAGGCAAAAGGAAAATATAATGCGCCTATTTTGTGTAGTAAATGATGTAGTGTTTTTATGTTTTTTTGTGTTATGTATGAACGTTGATGAGGCGAAAGAAGTATGTAAGGATCGTAGCAGGTGGCGTTCTGTAGTTTCTGCCTACCCCCATGGGAAAAAGGCGTGAGTTTATGTATGTTTATTGTATGGGCGAATGTTTTCGTCGTCGATTTTGCTTCCACTACTTGTCAAGCAAAAAGAGACATAAACCGTGCCAGTGTGTGAAGGACGTAGCTCGTAGACGTAGCGGCCTGAGCAGTATTTTGTGATGTTTAGTAGTATGTAAATACAACTTGGATAAAACAAAATACTCCCCGGGTTTGATGATATTTTAAAGTCCTTAACCGTTGGGGCGATGACTTGACAGCCGGTTTTTGGTTCAAGTTATTGTCGAAGTTCTCGAAACAAAAATACTTTTAAATGGTAAAAAAAAAACAACTAAGAAATCGTTTTTTGACGACATACTTCCAGTCTTGCCAGCAAAAAAAGAACTACGAGTTGAGATCTAACGGGTGCTAAGTTTTATAGCAGTTCCTTAGTTCGTACGACGTTTTTCTCGCTTGTTCCCTGCAGTGGGAAAGTAATAGGTTGTTTTTTTTTTAATTTATATACAGTGTCTATAAAATTAACTTTAATTATTTGTTTACAGTACAAGAAATAAGAACAACATACGTGTCTCAATGTTATCTTAACATGGCGGCGTGTTACATGAAGTTAGAAGATTATAGATCAACTCTTCAATACAGTACGGCGGTGAGTGTTAAATGAATACTAGCTTCTATCTATATCCATATGAAAAAGCAGGTGTTTTTTTTTTTTGTAAATTCTAATCCCGGAAACTACTGTTAACGCTGGAGGGCTGTTAAATCTATGAAATGTACTGAATTCATGGTAAAAATATTCTTTACGATGTTCTTTCCATCTTGTATATCCTGTCCTCTGTATGTTATGATGATTTTTAATAAACACCAATTGTTTTCAGGTTTTAGAAATGGATCCAAGGAATGAGAAGGCACTATACAGGCGCGGACAAGCGAATTACGCCCTTAAGAACTATGATGACGCTCTCATGGACTTAAAACAAGCGGACAAAGTGTCGCCTAACAATAAGGCTGTGCAAAAACTCTTAGACGAAGTACGGTTGACAAATAAAAGTTACAATGATATCCAAAAACAACGGCTGTCAAAATTTTTTCGTGAGCAAAAGGAGGAGGAGTTTATCGAGATCACCTCTGAGATCACCACTGAGGAGATCACCCCTGAGATCACCCCTGAGCTCACCCCTGAGCTCACCGTTAGGATCGCCGATCACTGAACTAAGACTGACAGTAGTTATACATAGGATTATCTAGACAATACGGGGAGTAATAAGAAAAATCACATAACCGTTAACTACGTATACTGCCCAGCATACTAAGTAACTTTTAGCCAAAAGTATTGCTGGAAAGCAAAAAAAGTCGTAATAATGGATAGTATACGTGGTTTTGGGTAATGTGATTGATCTCTTTAAATCCGATATACGCTTTCTGAAGTCGTTTGGAACGTCCACTCGGTGTTGTCGTATACGAATTTAGAAATTACCAATTTCAACATTTTTTTGTTTTGTCGTTTACATGCAGTTTTTTTTTACAAGCTTTTATTTAGCTTTTATTTTTTTGCTCATCTGTTCCGGTGCCTTTGACTGATCAAATCTTACAATATAAATTTGACCCACTTCCCAGAGTTCAATTGAGCTAAAACTTTGCATAAATATGCAATTTGCATGACGATGCAATACAGTGTTGTCATAGGAACTTAATCATATATTGCAAGGTAAATTTGACCCACTTCCCGGCGTTCGATTGAGCTGGAATTTTAAATACATTAGCGCATTGCATTACAAATCAATGAAAAAAGCTTGTTATAGAAAAATAAAATTGATAGTATTTGTTTTTGGATACTTTTAACTCATGACAGCTAAATTAAAATTATATTATTTTTTCCTAGTTTAAAAAAATATACCGAATTTATTATTATTTAATTAGGCAACACCGAGTATGGTGACTTGGCGCGGAGTGCTAGACAGAAAGTTTCGTAAAGGTACTAAATAATGATTTGAATGAATTCATAGAAATGCTGAAGCTATTCTAGACCCCACTATATTCCATATATGGCAGTGATTTTGTTTACGTAATATGAACTGAAATTTAACCCTTTATTTGTAGATGCGTATAAAATACTGTAAACGAGTAGAAGCAATGTATGTTATAATTAATATAATTATTTACCGTAAAAATACCGTATTATCTTGGTCTCGTGAATTGTTTAATGAAATTGAGAAGAATCACAAATTACTTGAGCTGTTGTCTCTTGTTACTATGTATAAGTTATGTAATGTTACTTTGTTAGGAGATGCGCAGTCTGTGTAATGAATTTTGGGAATCATATATATTTTACATTTAACCATGAGTATTCGCTACACAGACTGACCGACACCCCAGTTGCGTAACACTTTTACAATTGGGTTGTTCACACCATTATTCCAAGACATAACTTTTGTAAAGAAATAGTTTATTTTAGCCTTGAAAACCCGATGAATTTTCAATTAACTGTAAAATTTGATTTCTAATTGCTTTCAAATTAATAAATAGTCAATTGAGTCGGTACAAAAGTGACGTGACAGTTTTCTTTTGCCATACAAATCTATAGGGAATCGCGTTTTGACAGCTCATAAAAAGTATTTCAATTGATTGGTGGTATATACTACCCAATTATGGAGCAAAAGGAATTCATAATCCATTGTCTTTTATCTTTGAAAGAATCCATTGCTCGATAGCGTAAATCGCGCAATAAATACTGTTAAAGTGTCATAATGAACGGTTGGCCTTACCTTTGTGAATGTGTTACGCAATTAGGCTGCCGATGTCCTTGCGATCACGCGACCATCGCGTTTCATGCCATATTTTATCTATTAGGTCACTTATTTGACCTGTCCGTTTGTTTACGAGTCCATACGAGCAACACGGCCGAAATAGCGGTGGTCACGCAGTCGCATTTAGTCCTCATACACGAACGATAGTATCACCGGGGCGATGATGTTGGAGGCTAAATAGAAATAGAATTTGTGTTATGGGTACATAAAGTCTGGCCAACAAAAGCTGGCATGAATGGTCGGAAATTAAAAAAAAGAAGACATCTGTAATCTATAAATAATAATAATAAAACTTTTATTAAGATAACTAGGATCCAATTGGTTAGTAGTACAATAACTTATAACTAGTGTTAGTAACAATACAACCTTAATCTACTCGCCCCCTGCCCGACCCATGAATCGATGTATCAATAGTCATGTGAGCAGTAATACATCGATTCATGTACCGACAGTCAAGTCTACCGGCTATCATACTTAAAACGCTGCATGCTCTATGCACATACAATATCACCCTGGCGATAATAACGCTCGTGTGTTGCGATACCTTTTAGGACATCGACTGAAGCTTCAATTAGATACATTTTAAAAGCCGAATCAAAAAGCTATAAGTTATGAAATTTGATATTGGTTAAAACAGGGTGAAATTAATTACTTGCTTTTTTATCCTAAATGATAGCTCATATTGAGATTTGCTTGTAAGTGTCTACTATCTTATTTTTATTACTTTTTTAATTTTATCATGTCTTTTTTTTAATAATGAAAAGAATGGAATTCCATTTAAAAAATATATTTTATTATTATAAATTTAATCATCGAAATCATTGAATCTTATTGTTTTGTCTGTACAGAATTAAATGAAATACGAGTACCAGTTTATGTAAACTATAATACAGAGTAAATTTATTCATGTTGAATCATATACTTAATGTAAGTCTGAAATCGCCAATCCGTCTTGAAAGCTTAGCGTGGTCCTTCGCTCCAAGCTCGTGCCTCTGTATTAGAAGAGGCCTTTGGCCTGCAGTGGAACTAAAATAGGCTGGAATTATTATTATTTATGGGACGTAAATAATATAAGTTAAGTTAATCTTTATTGTGTTGATCGTTAATAAATTGTATTCACTGTGTTAACATAAACTTTTTCTACATACTTACGGACGTAAACTGGGCTTCGTATAATTAAGTTTATTTTACATTACGAAGGGGATTACTTAAATGTTGCAGGTGTCTAAAATATAAAATTAAAAAAGCTACTCCGGATCATAAGAAATGGCAGCAGCCACATCGTCATAGGAATCTGAAAATGAAATAATAAATAAAACATTATACTGTAAATGCTCGATCGAAGGTTGTTTCTGTATACAGTGATACAAATTATTGTATCATTGTATACAGAAGAGTTTCTTACAAGAGTTTCTTTCTTCTTACCTGTGACAAACATATGAATATGAATGAAAGCATCTGCCGCGACTTCGTCCGTGTGTTTTTTTTTTAATTCCCATTAAGTTATGTTTTTAGTTACTGTTCTGCTCCCGTAGTTGGTAGCTTAATGTTATACAGCCCGTACTATTCGGGCTATATATACTGGCTATATTCTGGCTATCATATACCTAAACAATTTTTTAACTAACATACACGGTGGCGGCACGTCACGGCTGCCGTGCTTACACACGGCGAATTAACCGTGCATGTTAACAAGCTCTCACAGTGACCCATACAACACTGACGACCGTGCCTACACACGGCGAATTCACCGTGGATTTTTACGCCAAAAAAAAGGTGTGTGGATAAGAGGCTTGATAGTGTTGTTTTAATTGTTATGTTTCAAAGCAATTTTTTTTTAATTTCACTCTGTCTAATTTTAAGAATGACAATTGGCTGTACTTAGTTTTTAAGTTGTAAACACTGCCATGTGAAATGGTTGTTCGCCCGGCGCTGGGTTTAATGCGATTTTTTTTTAACGTCCATGATTGTCAAGTGTGTTGAGAAGAGCTTTGAAAATCCACTTGGTAACAGCGCCTTTTTAATTTTCCTTACCGGTCATTGGATTTTCAACTCTCGTCGTAGAGCGGAGCATTGAGAATCGAATGTGCTTTTAAAAAGCTTCGCATCAAGAAAGCAAGGGGCGATCAAGCGTTAAAAGTATTGTATTGGGTATGAAGTTGTATTTTGACAATACGCTTTGCTCATTATTATGTTTGCGTGTCCAGGAGCCTAGATTTTTTAAAATTTTCTCGTATTGTAAATAAACATTTTCTTTTTAATTATTCTGATTATGTGAATCAATTATTTTTTTTAATGCCTTTTGTTTTATTTTATAATATAAGATAATGTAACGGGATATATAATTAATAACCCCTTTAGTAAAACATTTGTATGACTGATTTAGTTTTAGTCTAGCTATTTGTGTTTACGAGTTTATAGGTTTGTAAACTATTTCGAGTATTTCCGAGTGTAGGGCACCGATTATTAAAAATTTGGGGCTGATTTGGAAAGTTTTGTAATAAACTATAAGATATGGAAAATATAAGAAAAAGTCTCGTCGTCGATTTTTGGAATTGAACATAAAAAATGGCTGTTATAGTTTTGTCTTATTCTGAAATAATATATGATGCAACAAATCGTTTTCTGGTGTTTGCTGCTGTCGTCAAAATTTTTGGGTGAAATCTATGTTTTTTTAAAGTTGAAAAGGATTGTTTTTTGTCGCATTATTTCTTAGTTTTAAGTATTAGAAATTGGAAAGTGTTGTTTGTCGTTGTCTTAAAATGAATCTTCGTTATTTTAAAAAAGTTTCTATTTATATCTTTGAATCGATTGTATTTTTGGGTGTCATTTTTATTTATTCATTAAAAGGATTTTCTTTTGTCGCTGAACTTTTTAGTCTAGTTTAAAAATATGAATAGTGTTGTTTGTCTTTGTCCTTGGCTTAAAATTGATCGTCGATGCTTTGAAAATGTTTCGATTTATCTCCGAAATGCGATTTCTTTAAGGAATATTCGGACCTTCTTTTAGAATCTACTGTATTTTGAAAAAAAAAAAGAAAAACATGGCTAATCAAAAATAGAGTTCATTTTTATAAAATATGACTAGAAAGAAGTTCGTTTTAACAAAATATGACTAAAAAGGAATTTGTTTTCTGCGTTGTTCTACTGAGGGCTTTGTTAATTTGCGTCGATTGTCCAAGCTGGTGTTAAACAAAAAAGATCATAAGTTAAGTAGTTATTCAGTTGTATTTAAAAATGTAATTAATTACGTGGAAGCTTCTTATTCTAATTTCAGTAATTGACTTGATATGTTATTTAGCATTTTGTAACACAAAGTCGTACAAAAATAATATTATTTCATTAATTCGCAAACTTTTAATTAAAACAAAAAAGGAAATGCTAACAGTTACTATAATAGCATTGTAGTAACTGTGGTTGTTTATTCGAGTATTATATAAGTGTAATTTTTAGATTTGTTTGGGTTACTGATTCGGCACATTATTATATACAATATATTTTTTAAGACAAACGTCGCACTATGAATTTCTCCTGCCTCGTGGGTGCGTTTACAAACACAAACTCACATACACAAAAAGCAAGACCCGGGGCATACAAATATTAGTTCCGTGCGGGAATCAAACCCGCGACACGCAGGGCAGCAGTCAATCGCTTACCCATTTCCATCACCTTTCAATTTCTGTGCAGTATGCACCATTTGTGTAAAGTATGTCCCCATTGATTAGCAATCTTCCAATCGAATAGAAATTAGCTGACGTAGTAGGCTGATGCGGCGCGTTAAACCAGAGTCGTCATATAGTCATTTCAAGCATTTCCACACACCTTGAACTGTTTGCTCATTTTTGATGTGAATCAATTTTGTCATGATGAGTTTTGCTTGGTGTGGATATTCATAGACAGGAATCGACTGATGCAAGTTCCGTTGAAGAAAAAAGAAAACAAAAGCAACCGGAAAGGTACCGGTTTTCAGATCACCGACAAGCGGATCGGTTCGTTGCTATTGGCGCGGCTAACAGAAAGATTCGCTTCTATGATAATGGCCATAGAACAGTCCGGCATGGTTATCAGTACGGACATTATCAAGTCGAAGTTATTAGATATAAATTCGGAAAAAGTTTTTAAAACAATTCCTAGATTTAGTAAGGCAAAGGGTTACTCCACACTTCTCACACTTTGTTTGTATACAACGTGTCCCAGAAATCAACGTCAAGCCGAAAACGGGCAATAGGCCAAGTCGTGACAGCTATTAGAAAAATATAAAAAAAAATCTTGGTCATGTACTTTTCGAATTATAAGCATTCAAAAATAAATCTCAAAAAGTGACACCCTGTGATGATTTTTCAAGTCCTGTGACTACATTATTAACATTTCGGTAGTTTTTTTCTCTGTGATGTAACCATGAATAACCCTTCTGTAAATTACAGTTAAAAGTAAAACGTAACTGCCTCAGTTCTAAATTAAATGTTAGATTTTTGCCCAATATTGAATTCAAAATAATGACATCACCCAACTTTAACCGACTGTACTGAAAAAAAAATCTACTACACTATTTTGGCAAGTAACTTTAAAAGATGGCGCGTTTAGTCAGGATTCCAAAATGGTATAACACATACTAATTGCTACTTCTTAATTGAGAAAAAACATTTTTTTTTATGAAGCCGTATTTCATAAAAGTTCGATTGAGACGAAGAGTGACGTTATTTTGACTAGTGTGAGCGAGAAAGATTTATTTTAACTAATGTGAGGTGACGCTACTTTGACAAGTGGGAGCGAGATAGATAGTGACGCTACTTTTATCTAACTAAGAGGGAGACGGATTGACACATCATTTCATATGTGTGAGTGAAACAGATAGAGACGCTACTCTGGCTAAACAGGGATGCGTCGGCAAATTGTGCAATACTGCAGTACGTTACGCTCTTTCGTTGACTGCACATCTTTTTGTATTCGTATTGACTTCGTACTTACAACTCTGGCTTTGTTTATTGGACTTGATTTGGATTTATCTGCACCGTTTCTGACAACCCCGGACTTGTTTTAATCGCAACCCCGTGTTTGTGTAGTGTTTTATCATGCCATCTCGATACACCGCACAGGAATACGCCAACATGCATCTCATTTATGGAGAATGCTTATGCAACGCCAATGCTGCAGCAAGAGTGTATCGTGAGAGATACCCGAATGCTGAGCGTCATCCCGATCATCGAGTATTTATTAATGTGCATCGGTCATTATCAGAGGGTCGATTTCCTAGCCAAATGGTTAGCGAGGGAAGACCCGTTATGCCCTACGAAGCCGAAGTCTTGCAAGCAGTTGAAGAAGACAGAAGTATCTCAGTACGTGGAATTGAACAGAGCATAGGAGTCCCCAAAAGTACTGCACATCGTATTTTAAAAAAGAACGAGTTTCACCCATACCATGTACGACGAGTACAAAGTCTGCTACCCCGAGACTACCCAGAGAGAGTACGATTTTGTCGAACGATGTTGCAGAGGCACCGAGAGGACCCGCGATTCTTTGAAAAAATTCTATGGTCCGATGAATCAACATTTAAAAAGGACGGTTACATGAACCTCCACAATTTGCACGAATGGCACGTGGAAAATCCAAATTTGATGCGGGAAGATAGATCTCAGTACCAGTTTAAAGTAAATATGTGGACGGGAATTTTGAATGGTAAAGTTATTGGTCCAATCGAGCTGCCGGAGAATTTAAATGCCCAGGGTTATTTGAACTTCGTACAGAACCAATTACCAGAATTATTGGAAGAAGTGCCACTGAACATTTACGGCAGCATGTGGTATCAACAAGATGGCTGCCCAGCGCATTATGCTCTCACTGTACGAGAGTTTCTCAATCGAGAATACCCCGATAGATGGATTGGGCGGGGTGGTACAATTTCGTGGCTTGCCCGTTCACCCGATTTAAACCCCATAGATTTTTTTTACTGGGGTACGATAAAGGATAAAGTGTACTCTAAACCAATTCAAGATTTAGACGAGCTGCGCCAAAGAATTGCAGAAGCCGCTGAATACATCAACTCAAGAAGATACGCCCGTCTTATTACGCGATCATTTTTAAAGAGATGTAGAACTTGCATTGCAGCTGAAGGAAAACAGTTTGAACATTTGTTATAAAACTTCGTAAATCTGATTTAATAAAAATTATAATAAAAGAAATCCAACGACTGAATTTTATTTCAAATGCACCTAAAACCAACAATGTACTTTTTTTCCTCAATTAAGAAGCAATTAGTATGTGTTATACCATTTTGGAATCCTGACTAAACGCGCCATCTTTTAAAGTTACTTGCCAAAATAGTGTAGTAGATTTTTTTTTCAGTACAGTCGGTTAAAGTTGGGTGATGTCATTATTTTGAATTCAATATTGGGCAAAAATCTAACATTTAATTTAAAACTGAGGCAGTTACGTTTTAACTTTTAACTGTAATTTACAGAAGGGTTATTCATGGTTAGATCACAGAGAAAAAAACTACCGAAATGTTAATAATGTAGTCACAGGACTTGAAAAATCATCACAGGGTGTCACTTTTTGAGATTTATTTTTGAATGCTTATAATTCGAAAAGTACATGACCAAGATTTTTTTTTATATTTTTCTAATAGCTGTCACGACTTGGCCTATTGCCCGTTTTCGGCTTGACGTTGATTTCTGGGACACGTTGTATATCCCTTGCACCCAGGCATTTTGCATCTACTGCGGGCGCTATCGTCAGGCCAGTGGCCAACATTATCTATCCTGATATGTTTAGGTGGAACATGCTGAACTGGTCCTCTACTTTTCTTGGCTTGTATTGCCAATTCAACGCTGTTACTGGTGCTGGGCCTTCCTCGTTTGTTACAGAGTTCAGATGCATTATTTATATTAGCTAGAACCTCAGCTAGTTCCAGTCTATATTGACACAATTTCAGAACTGATGAAACTGCTTCAGTACCGTTCAAGTCTTTATAAACAAGCCAGGAATTTATTACTGTCATATCCAACAGATGGTAAAATATTCGTAGATACCACTTACGGCTTCTCATTGATATACGATACCTACCAATGAAGCTATCCAGAAGATCCACCCCGCCTAGAGATGGGCAAATGCCCGGGCATTTTTGGCAAATTGGGAAAATTCCTAATACGTGCCCATAAATTTATGTTCCTGGGCATTTATCTGGGCATATATTTTTTGTTTCAAAATTAATTTAAGAAAATGATATTCGCTTAAAAAGCTTGTCTAACTTGTTGAGTTTAGCTATGGTTAATTCTTTAAAGGTGTATTTTTATGAATTTGTACATTTTATTTAAATGTATGTTTAGCAAAACCATGTTTAGGAACATAATTGTTACAAATTACCCGGCCGCGGCGTGAAAATACTTACATCGTGAGAAGAGTGTATTAGTACATTATAATTTTATGAATGCAATTAAATTTTATTTAATTATTAATATACATATTTAAATATAAAATATGTCATAACAACCATATAAATGTTTCAAAGTACGCTGCGCCGGTAAAAAAGATTTGTACTAAGAGACGGTTGCGGGGTAAGGGATGCGGGGTGAGGGATGCGCGCACGCTTTCGCCGCGCCGCCATTTTGTCAATAGTCATCCTGTGTCAGTTGCAGATACCGGCCGCATATTCTATTCCATTCGAGACTTCCGGTTACCCAATTTATGTAAATATTAGTTTTAAAATCTGTGCTATTTTCCGCTGCTTGGGTAAGTGTTTCTTTTATAGACCAACCAAAAATAATCTAAAATAAATGAGGGTCATACATTTTTAATAACTTCTACATATTTTTAATATATCTACAATAAGATAAACTGTTACTAAGAAAAGTACTTGTAAAAAAAAAATTGTTTAATAAGCAACCAATAAACTAACTCATAATTAAGTGTGCTTATTTTAAGAAAAATATTTCTTGTTTTAAACAAACTCAAGGCAGTTTTTAAATCAAATACCGTTTTGGACTCCATTTGGTTACTTGATGTCGAGCCAAATACTTCACAATTACTGCTATGAGTTACACGCACGTGTAACTTTTGACTAAACTCTTTTATCTGGGAATATAATTCCTTAATCTTATCACTATAAGATTTAATTATTGACAAACTGTCTCCAATGTAAACTTTCTCATCTATTTGTTTTCGAATACTTGGAATTAATGCAGAATAACTATCATAAACTGTAGTTGCCTCTTTTAACTTACTACTTAAACGATCTGGCGTTCTTTTATCATAACTTAATTTAATTAAGTTTTCTTTAATTATTTTCAATTTTTCGTATATGTCATTGAGCTCGTGAGCCATAATTTGTCATTTTTACATAAGATATTTTTTCTTGACATTCTTACAAATTAAGTAATGATAAAAAGATTGGGTATATAATCGGTTACCATTGTCCAACGCTTATCTTCATCAGGTTTATGTTTACGCACACTTCGACACACGCGCACAACACAACTTTCAAACACTTCCCGTTTACACTATAGGACTTTAAATGCACGCTTTTGCCGTTACCGTAATAGTTTATGACGCACTTTGTTTCGAAGCGTAGTCGTGTGCAGGCAGAACAGGCCTACACGTTGAACACCCGATGCCACAGGAAGGACACCGCGTACCGCACGTTGAACATCTAGCACCGTCCGTGTCCCGTTCTCTACGTCCTCCTCGCCAGGCAAATGACCTTCGCAATGTTTGGCGAACAATTTGGTCGTTGATCCAGTTATGGTGACATTTTCTGTAGCACTTGTAGATTAAATACATTCCCACTAGCAGCAACAATCCCAGTATTGTCATCATTACTATACTGATCGCAGATAAATGAAATTGAATTTGCTCAGTACTGGCCGAATTCGCAGTGCCGATACCATTTTGGTTTATTATCACGTCTTCTCTTTTTGGCGTATTAGAGTTACACATTGTTTAAAAAAAAATACGATAAACGTCCGAAAACCACTCTTCAATAACGCACTAGTTTGATCAAAGTCCTTAACTTGTAAGCGACACTACTACGCTACCCGACGCCGCCGCGGACGCCCCATCACCAAACATGGCAGGGTCGCCATGTAAGGTTGGGATTGGAGATGGAATGAAACGCTCTGACTGCTGAATAAGAACTGGTCTTTTATTGATTAAACATGCGTTTATATGCTTGTATATAGCTTACATACTACAGCGCTATGGGACGATCAAAAAATCAAACAATATGGCGGCACTATAGCCAATTACCAGACAATTCCGTGAAGTGCTCTTTTTGCGAAAATAATTATAAAAAGGGACATGTAATAAAAATGCGGCAACATCTTTTGACGTGCTTGAAATGTCCACACGCCGTAAAAAAACAAATTAAAGAGTCCAATAAGTCACAATCCGACTTATCACCAGAAAACACAACCACTTCATTGAACTTGGAGAATACATCGAGACCGAGAATATTAGTGATTTAAGAGAAGAATTTGCAAAGGCCCTATTAATTACAGGAACGCCTCTAGTAATGGTAGAACACCCTCTGTGGGTAAAGTTTTTTGAAAAATTGCATTTTAAATTGCCCAGTCGAAAGGCTGTTTCAACTAAATATTTAGACAAAATATATAAAGAGATGAGTAAAGAAATCAGTGATGATTTGAAAGCATCAAAGGAGATGGAAAATCGTGGGCCAAAAATGTAAAAGGATGAGATATGTTCTAAAAAATTAGTCATATTTTTCTATCTTAGAATACGAAAAATCAGCTCAATTGTCAATCAGGAAGCGGAGAAATAAGATAAAGATTGTTTTAGTGAGTTTATCGATTGAGTAATCGATTATACAAAAATAAAACTCTTTCACTTGGTAATTAACTCGAATGCACTTTAATATACTTATACGCAATAAAGTGCATTTGAATACAGTCATATTAATCAATAAAATATTAATTAATTACTGAAAAACCAATACAAAGATTATCGATTTTTAATCGATTAAAATCACTTTTATATTTTTAGTCTATGTCACTGGCATGACAGCTGACTGTTATGGTGGTCGGCTGCTGTTGCTTGTTTACTTGTTATTGTTTGTTTCGTGTTTTCCGATAAGTTTAGACTTCTGCTTTGTTTTTTACGGATTCTGACCATGGCTGGCTACCTAGTACGACCCTTGATTTGGACACCACACTGGACATCGCTCATGCGTTTGACTTGGAATTTATTGTTATTTTGGATTTTACCGTCGGCTTGTTGTGGATTGGATATTGTTGAAACTATGGATCGCTGTGTGAACTGTGGGATATTTAGTAGACTTTTCAAAGATTAGTGTTTTAAGAATATATTTTGCACTTCAGGAATCACCCGTTAGTTAAAAGTAGTAACATAACCTTACTTTTACTAAACCGCTATTATCTCAGCTTTCTGATTGTCAAAAGTTACAGAATTTTCAGTGAGGGACTATTAAGTATGAATCTACTAATTAACACCAAGTTCAACTTTTTACAATTAGGGCCCAAGATTGTATGGAACCGTTTCATTCTCCTTTCCTTCACTTGCAGTGCGACGGCTGGACTGATATTTGCAATGAAGGCATTATAAATTTTCTAATATCCAAGCCAGAGCCTGTTTTCATAAACAGTTTGAACACACTTGATAATCGGCACACAAGCGAATATTTAAGTTGTAAACTGAAAAAGTCATGAAATCTTATGGTGTGAGTAAATTTGTGGTCCTTATTGGAGACAACGCAAGAAATCTTCAAAAGTCATTTGAAATGATAAAAAATAAATACCCTCATATTGTGCCATTGAACTGTGCTGCTCACACTTTGAATCTACTATGCTTTGACTTTCTAAAACCACCCGAAATTAAAGCTTTTATAGATCTCTCAACAGATGTTATTAAAAATATTAAAAAAAGTCAAGTCTTAAGTGCCTTACTAAGTAAAATTAGAAAAGAAAAAGCTCTAGTCAGAGTCTAAAATTACCATGCAAGACAAGATGGGGCAGTCACGTCGGTGCATTGAAAAGTCTTAAAATTAATAAAGCTGCTCTACAGACTTTACCTGTTAATGATAACCTTCAACCAACGCCCGATATGAAATCTACACTTTTAGATGAAGATTTCTGGTCAATGATAAATCAGTGCATCAATGTTCTTGAGCCTGTATCAGATAGTATATTTAAAGTGGAAGGCAACGAATTCAACATACATGAAGTATTTATGGTGCTTAGAAACCTTAAATCAAAATTAGAATTTGTTTTACCATCAATAACAATGCTGGACGATGAAAACAAGGAGAACATAAAAACTTCAATCGAAAGACGAGTTAGGCAGTGCATAAAACCTATACATTATGCGGCTTATTTGTTGGATCCTAAATCTGCAGGCATTGAACTAAATCAGATGGAAGAAACTGAAGCCATGGAATTCATCTGTGATCTCGCACAGCACTGTAACATTGACTGTCTTGCTGATCTGGTCCAGTATAAAGCGAAAGAAGGACTTTGGAGTAAACCATTCACTTGGAAGGCTGCTGAGAAAGTAAGTCCTATTTTGTGGTGGAAGGGAATTTGTGGCTCAAGCCAGTTAAGTAAAGTTGCACTAAGAATATTGACAGCACCCTGCACATCTGCAGCTACCGAACGATCGTTTAGCACACAGGGATTTATACACAGTGCAAAAAGAAACCGTCTTACATCAGAAAGAGCGGCAAAAATAACTTTTTTAGCATATAATTGGAATTTATTGAATAAAAGTGAAAGCGTACATCGTCTCTTCAATGAAGATACTGTTCCTGAAAGTTCTGATATGGAAGACACAGATGATGATAATTATTATAAGCAAAGATGCTACCACGGAAGGTCACATTGAGGATAGATGGGAAGCTATGGAACCAGTAGCTTCAACTTCACGACAAACAAACGATATTCAATTCGTAAATATAAGCCAACAGTTATACGATACTGACAGTGATTAGGGTAATTGGCCCTACAATGTTATTAAAATATTAGTTTGATTATTATACCCTTCCGGCGTCATCAATGGTTCACTAGTGTAATTAAAATTATGATGATGTTGATTATTACAATTATGATGATGTTGATTATTAAAATTATGATGATGTTGATTATTAAAATTATGATGATGTTGATTATTAAAATTATGGTGATGTTGATTATTAAAATTATGATGATGTTGATTATTAAAATTATGATGATGTTGATTATTAAAATTATGATGATGTTGATTATTAAAATTATGGTTATGTTGATTATTAAATTTTTCACAATGCTGTTCCTATTAATACCAACAGTTATTTTTATTGTTTGTTTACTACATTCTGTTTTATTTCATGTAACTTAACTTAGCACATATTTTACTATTTTCAATATAAAAATTATGTTGTTAATTCTTGTATCCCTATTTTCACATGAAAAAGTATATCATTCATCATCATCAAATTTATGCCCAAAATGCCGGATTTTTACCATATTTTCCTGCCGGGCAGAAACACATTGCCCATCTCTAACCCCGCCCATATGGGCATTATACTCTTTTATTACACGTGGGCATGTAATCTTGATCCTGGTCTTATTAGTTTTGTTAAATCTTTCTACTAGAGAAACAGGTTCTGCACCAACATATGAAGATAGGAAAGTGACAGGTTTATTGTCTTTCCAACATACAGCTGTCAAATCAACACCTTCAAAACTAGTCATTTGCTCTTCATAACTACCCAGGGGAACAGATTTCTACATTAGTGATTTTTTGTCAGGTAGTTTGCAGTTTACAAGTCTGTTAGATTGTACAGTACCCAGGCTATAGATCCCTTGTTTAGCAAGATGGGTAACTAGTGGAACAGAGGTATAAAAATTGACAAAATATATTATGTGGTTGATATGCCTTGGGACACCTCTGGCTAGCCGGCTAACAACATTCCCCACTGGTCCAAAATCTGGTTCATCTTGAAACCTTGTAAAAAGAAATAAAATAAAAACATTTTTTTCTTTTAGCAAAATTAAAAAAAAAATGTATGGCAGTTGTGCTGCAGATAATATCTTTGTTCTATTAGCTATCCAACAAGGTATAACAAGCTAGGGTTTTGTCACAATTCTCAGATAAAACTTTGATTTAAACCTTCCAGGTAGAGACAAAAAATGATAAAATGAAAAAATGGGACTTAAGATCAAACTTATCACCTGGGTCAGAAAATGAAATAAAACAATCCAAATAGTTACAAAACAACATTTATTGTTATTTTTACAAGTACTGTTCCCACATGACCGCCTCTGTTTCGCACACACACTCTCATTCTGTGTCTCAGTCCACTTTTTACTACAGCAGTAGTTAAATGTCTTCTTATTTCGTTTGCTGCCGCAGTTATTTTCCGTCTCAACTCCCCAACAGATACAATCGGATGATTGTCTTCGTAGACTAAAGTCTTCATGTGGCCCCACACATAAAAATCCATAGGGGTCAGATCAGGACTTCTCGCTGGCCACGGTATGGGTCCACCTCTTCCGATCCACCTATTTGGATACTGTTGGTCTAGCCATTCCCTGACCCCTCTCCTGTAGTGTGCAGGGCAACCGTCGTGTTGGAACCTCATGTCTCTAATAAGATTTAGTGGTAAATCGACTAACAAATCAGGTAGTTCTTCTCTTAAAAAGTGTTCATAGAATTCTCCATTTAAATTGTCAGGCAGAAAAAAAGGCCCAATTAAATGATTTGAAATAATGCCCATCCAGACATTCAAACTAAATCTTCTTTGTGATCCTTTTGTCCTCTTTTAATTAGGATTTCGTTCCGCTTTCGGGGCCCAACAATGAGCATTGTGGTAATTTGTTATACCGTCTTTATCAAATTTTGACTCATCTGTCCACAAGATTTGTCTTAAAAATGCTGGGTCTTCCAAATCTGCATTAAGCATAAATCTGCAGAAGTCTAACCTCCTCACTGGATCTCCTTCTTCGATAACTTGTACAGGCGTGTAGTGATAGGGGTAGAGGCCTGCAGTATTCACTGTATACCACACTTTCCATTGTGAGAGCCCAAGTTCTCGGGCAACAGTATTAGTAGACGTAGTCGGATCCGCTCTAAACCGCTTAACTATTTCATTGTCTTGCTCTTCATCATCATCAATGACACGTGGTCGGCCTAAGTCTGCTTGTCGCCTTGAAACAGAGCCAGTCTCACTAAGTCGTCGGTAAACTCCGTCAAAGACACTGACATCCGGTACTCGGCGGCCGGGATAACGTGCAATGTATTCGTCACGAGCTCGTGCGGATACGCCATTGTAGTACCCGTAACAAAGCAGAATATCTGCATATTCCTCGTTCGTGAAGGTTGCCATCTTCAACAGTTCCAATCAGAAGCACAAATCAAAGTCCAGTTAACAAGCACAGTCACAAATCGTAGAACAAATACAAGCCAAGTCGAGTAAGAAATCAAGAGCACTAAATTTGGAATACATTCTTAAGTAAATTTAAGTACCAAAATTTTAACATCAAAATTGCACTATAATTTTAATAAATGATTTTTTGTTTTGAAAATCAAAGTTTTATTCTTAAGTCCCTGGCGCGACATTTTGCGAAAGAGATATTCTGCGAAAGAGACATTTTACGAAAGAGACATTCTGCGAAAGAGACGTTTTACGACCAGGGGACATTTTGCGAAAGAGACGACTTTGCTGTCTGTTGATGCCATGAAAAACCCTGACGAGATCCCAGATTGAATATTGTGAAATTATATAAAGAAAGTTTACGTTTATAATAAAAAGTACCAACGTTCCCGTGAGGTACATGAAGGCACTTTTGAAGATCAAATGCTGCTGTAAGGATTTCATTATTTTGTAACGCTGATTCTTTATCTTGTGTTTTCATTTTCCTAGCTTTCTCTTTTTCTTTTAAATGCTCTTCATGCTTCTCTTTATCTGTCTGTGTAACTTCCTTGTTATTTTTATAAATGTGGCATTGTTCACAAACATCTTTTTTGGGTTAATGAAAACCAATATTGATATTTTTATTAATGATATCTCGGTATTGTCTCACTGTAGTCGCTTTTGAAGAGTATTTATTAGAATCAAACCGTTTGTTATATAAATTGAACATTTTTGGGAAGGATAAAGAGGCCTCAAGATATTTTTTACTTGATTTTTGGCGATTATAGTGTGATTCTACAGTGGAAAATGCTTCAACGTGATCTATAACACTACGAACGATATCTTCATTGATAAACTTTGGATGATTAACATGTCTACCACGCTGATCTGTTTCAATAAATCCATTTCCTTTATCGGACTTTTCTAAAGCTGTATAAACAAAATTAAAACTGATAGATTATTTATTTAACTAATACGAACTTGCTTGCTTGCTTGCTACTTGCTTGGTTTTCTTGTGTAGAAATTGTCAAAGTATATTATATGATTTACATTTTTCGGTAGTGGTCGAAGCAAACGTATGACTGTATTCGAAACTACTCCTAAGTCGTGTTCATTTGGTAGTCTTTGGGTATTAGGAGCCCCTGAATAAATTTCAAAATTATAGGCATAACCCATTGGGCAACAAAGCACGTATAATTTAAATCCCCATTTGTGTGGTTTCTTCGGCAAATACTGCTTCATAAAATGGCCAATTTTAGTGGAGCACATCATCAGTTCATCTAATGACAGGCGATGTTCAAACGGAACTGTATGTTCAAACCAACTATAAATCGGTTATTGAGATGGTCTACTACTGTACGTATTTTATGTAATCGATCGTGCTCAGGATGGTCAGGAGGTAGGTGGTTACTGTTGTCGTTGAAATGAATTATTTGGCGAATCAAAAATTGGTATGACGACGCACTTAAATACCACGTCGGCTCGTCCACGCCCCGGCCCGGGCACGGCCCGCTTTAATGAGAATCATCCCTAAAAGTGAAGTTACTTATCGATCTGATGCGTATTCGAGTTTGTCTTCAATCAAACTCAAAACATACAAAACAGATTTTTTCGTCAAACGAAACCTTGTACAAAAATCCACATCACCATATTCCTCGAAGTAATTTCGCCGTTCTTTTCTCTAGGTCGCTTTACTAAATTATCCAAACTGTCTAGATTTCGTAAAACATTTTCATTTTGGAAAATGTAATTAAGTGCTCTGTCCATCTTGACAGCAAATTATGGCAAAGTAATCGTCTGTTACCAATGTAACGGACCTGTAGAGCAGTAGTTAAATTTAACAGTCCATCAAGGTGGGTAAACCACCGTTAGCACGTGGTGGAACACTCATTACTCTTAACAGTTTGTCAATACATGTAACAGGGAATTAAACTAACTAACAGAGTATGGTGAAACTGGCTCTTAGTCTGCTATTATTCTATCTTTTCGTTCTTTTGTTATTCCTCTCGATGAATTCTTGTTTGCAAAATTAGGAAAGCATTGGTTTTTAATTATTTTGACTTGTAGAAAATCTAGTTCTTTCCAATCAGATACGTGGGTAGATCTTTGCTTTATGTTTAAAAGAATTTGTTCCATTACTTTTCGGAATTAGAAAAACAATCTGTACATGGTACAATAGACCCAAAATCTTTAAGTTGTCTAATAGAATTTAACATTTCTGTTCTTGAGCAAGGTGGGTTACTTGGTTCCATAAGTTGTATAGGGCTTTGAATAAATGTTATTTTGTAATCCTCTACTATATCCAATATTCGGTGATCCGTAGTTATGTTTAACCAATTATGTAAAAAGTGCTGAATACGACCAGCGTGTAGTACCTCTAGCGGCGGCCGCGACGGTCCTGCACGCGGCTGGGCTGCGGCGGCGCACGGCGCGATGCCGGCGGCACTCTGCTGTTGGCTTGCGGGTGAGGCTGGGGGGTATCGAGCGTGGGGCGCCCGTGCCGCTCCTCGCCCGCTCGTTTGACGGGGGGGGGGGGGGGGGCACCCGCGCATTTCCCTGCGCTGCACCTGTGCCATTGGGTCTTCGGTAGACTGTTCATGTGCAATCGATTTCTTGATCTGCCAACTAGATTGTTCTATTAGTTTTGTCATCTTAATATTTTCACCCAAATTATCACCAAAGAGAAGCGTATCCCTTTTCACACCTTGAATTATTGTTAGAAATCTTTTTTATCTAGCAATGGAATAATAAATCTCCTGCGGTTCATTGTCTCCTCATAATGAAGATCTAGCAGGATCTGGTTTATCTCTGCTATTTGTTTAATTATTTCTATTTTACTGGGCTCTTTATTAATTAACTCTGATGTTAAATTAGCTAAGCCAGCGATACTAGATCCTAATTGATTCTGCATTTTTTCTAAGCGCTTATCTCTAGTTTTTGTTGGGTCATTGAGAACTGATGCAACTTCTGCATTCAACTTTGGTGCTTTAGCCAATTGAAAGTTTTCTGGTATTAGCGTTTTAGTCAACAAGTTCTCCTTCTGATCCTTTGTTAGGCCCTCCAGTAGGATTTTACCCCAACGTTCAGAGACCTCCGTGGGTATCTTCTTCCCAAGGATTTCCTCCCGACTTCTTTGCTTCTCCTAGGACAGCCAACACCTCTAAAGGAATCGCATTCTCCTCACCTTGAACGGATGTAACATCTTTTTGAGGTTCTTCTGTCAATTTTTCATGGGAAGAGATCTCAAGAACAAGTGAGCCAGCTGTAGACGCCGGCACTTAGACTATAGATTCTGGCCACGGGTGCCCAGCACTAAGTTCATATTCATTGCTGTCTTCACCCCTGCTTACATCATGGGCTTCGAACTCAACATCATGTTCATAGTAGGATTCGTGGTCAGGATCTAATAAGGCTACATCAGCATGACATATTCACTTCCTGGATGACATCTCGTGGCATCACATTAGGAAGAAAAAAGGTTTAAAGGTAAGTATCTATTTCCGGGTGACGGTTTCCGGCGTTCAGCTGTGTAAAAGCCGGATTATAGAGCGGGCTACCCGAGTCCCAAAATGCCGGACTACTGAGCGTGCCGGATTGGCGAGCGCCGGATTATCGAGCGCCTACTGTAGTATATGCGTTTTGATTTCTTGTCCCACTTGGTTCTTTTTTCTTTAGGTATGTGCACCATTTCAGGACTTCCAAATATACGTATATGCTGTAAATCTGGTTTCTTCTTGGTCCAGGCCTCATATGGAGTCTTTTCATTACCTGAAGCTACTGATCTATTTTTCAAATAGACAGCTGTGTTAGCAGCCTCTGCCCAAAAGTTTTTTTCAAGACCTGCTTCGAAAAGTAAGCCTCTCGCTTTCTCAACTATGGTTCGGTTTGATCTTTCACTCAGTCTGTTCTGTTCAGGTGTGTTTGTTGTTTGATGTATGATTCCCTCCTTTTTCAAGAAATCTTTAAAATCATGACTGCAGTACTCACAGCCATTATCTGTAGCTGTACGCAAGATTTTTATTTTCTTATTCTTAAAATTCTCTGCCATTGATTTGAATTCTTTAAAATGATTGAATACTTTGCTTTTAGCCTTCAGGAAGTAAATAAATGTCATCCTGGTGTAATCATCAATAAATGTTAAGAAATGTCGTGCACCGCCTATTGACACAGTCTCCATGGGTCCGCAGACATCTGAATGAATTACCTGAAGGGATTCTGTGGCACGTGATCCGTGATTGCTGAATGTAAAACATTAAACAATGAAGATGTGATTCGGGAAGCTCAATCACAGCCACAAAACAATGCGAGCGAACAGCCACGTAGTACAAACAACACTCTGCAGAAGGGTTTGGTTACTTGTGAAACTCTTGTACAGCGGCTGTGGGGAAGACGGCATTTAAGATCCTGAAACAAAATAAGTTTTATTGTTGTTTATAATTTAAAGAGTGTATTAGGTACTAAACGCCGATAGACTGAACACCGACAAGACTTTACTTCGACGGGTCTCTTCGCCGACAGGGCTCATAGCACATGTTTTTCCTAAGGGGTAGGCAAAAACCAAAGAACACCACCTCCTACATTCATACATCTCGTCATACAAGCACGCCGGTTAAGAGTACTGCGCACCTGACCTTCTTTAAAATTTCCCAGAGTATCTCTAGCTGTCGCCAGGATTAACTCTTAATTAGATTAATTCTTCGGCTGCAAAATTAATAACAAAACACTTATAACTGGGTCTGAAAACATATTGTTTCGAACTATCATAATCAAAACATTACGGATAAATATTTCCTTGTTATAAACTTATTTGCTGAGTTACCGTGTTTAACCTTATCATGATTTCATGATGATTTTGCATCCAACTGACTACAAAATGCTAGTGAGACACAGATCTTAAGTAGCTAAGATAAAAGATAAGCTTGAAACAAAACGTTATCGAAATAAGAATGTAAAAGATTGTAGTAAGGCCCCTGGCCATGTTTGTCGACATTTTTCATATATTTGGTGTATTTTACGATGGCATTTGGTTTTAATGTTGTTATGTCTGGTCGACGCGGATTTCGAACTTCAATCAAATCTGCGTTGTGATCACTAGACACAAACAGAACTTTCCTATTATTGTGCCATTTACATACTATTATATTATTATTATGATGTAATATAATACATTCGCACTTCTTCAATTTAGTTTTTAAAATTGTGGGATTTCCGGCTCTGTTTAGTCGTAGAGTACCGGTGCAAAAAGTACTTTTTTCTAAAAGTTGTGTGGCTAAAGAGATACTGGCATAAAAGTTGTTAACATAGAGAGAATGTCCAAGATTCAAATATTCTGCCTCTCCAAAGCATTAATGATTCGTCAATTGCGAGTTCTCTACGTGGGTAATATATTTCTTTTATTCTTTGATTTACTGCGTCTAACAAACTATTATTTTTTTTTAAGCTTTCATTTCCTTCTTCAACTTGGACATTTAAAACTCTTAAAATGTTTAAAAATCTATCTCTAGCCATGTGTTGGCTAAATACGTCAGACTCAAATAAAAAATGCGATTTCCAATAATCAACTACCCTGTTAATTTTAATGTCACCCATGTGCAATACTAGACCTATAAATGTTTTTAAATCATCAATGTTTATCGCAGACCAATTCTTAATTCTGCTGAATCTTCAAAGATTAATATCACTTAAAATCTTAGATGCATATCTATTTAAACACGTTAAAATATGATTCAAAATGGAATCATTTAAAATCAGAAATAGGAAATCTAATGGATCTTTATTTTCCATATTTACCAACAGTCTAGGGCGCCCCTGGAAGACTAAATTATTGTGACGAGGTGGATTTCCATTCACCCAGCCATCCAAGGGTTCATATTCATCTTCAACAATTTCTTCATGATCATTATCATCTATGTTGTCTTCCATGTTTTCTTCAAATAAGTCGTCAACGTCATTCGCCAATATTCCGTACAGTTCAGCTGTAGAATACTGAGATTGATCACCAGCCTGCGCTTCGTGAGTTGGTGAAAACATTGCTACTGTTTGTACTGTTTCCAGAGATTCATCGTGTATATGACTCGTGTCAAAAGACGTTGAGGGTATAGGCTCCATACCTGAAACGTATAATATAAAGTTTTTTATTTATTTCTATAATCAAGTTGTCAAATTTGCGTGTAATGACATGTAGCGTGAATCGTAGCGATGCGCATAATTTATTTATTTAATAAATAATAATTAAATATAATTAAAATAATTTAATAAGAATTTAGTTATTTTGTGTTATTAAATATGAATTCGAAAGTGGTGTTATAGGTGGTGTCCTCCAGTGTGAGAATACATCCATAAAAACTCCTAATAAGTTATTTGTGTTCGTTCCTCAAAATAAAACAATACGCAACAAGTGGCTTAAAGTTGCAAGGCGAGATTCAAAAGGAATATTGCCCAGTACTCACCTTTATTTTTGTGAAGATGACTTTGACGTAAGTTTTTACATACTTTTGTAGATTCCAGTATATAGTATTTATAAGGTAAAGAGGACTGCCTCGTTGGTCTAGTGGTCGCAAGCGCGACTGCTGTGCATGAGGTCTTGGGTTCGATTCCCAGGTCGGGCAAAGTGTTATTGGGTTTTTCCATCAGGAATTTCTCAGTAGCAGCCTCGGAGTCAGGATTTGTGCCCGGTTGATGGCAATAGGCTCGCCCCCTATTACATGGGACTAAAAAAAAAAACATAACTGGCGAAATGTGGGTGTACTAATGGGTACACCTCTGCCTAACCCTTCGGGGATTACAGGCGTGATGTTATGTATGTGTGTAAAGAGGAAAGCACTCAGTAAGGTATTCAGGTGTTTCTCCAAGTAGACAGAGTGCGCCAAGAATTCGAAAGGGGCCTTCGACTTCCGCTTGGCTCCAAAAGGCTGTAACGTTGCCCTGTATCTCAGCTCCTCGGGTGTACTGCATCAAAGAATCTTGTGTGTAGTCCGGTACTCGTAGATCTTCAAGGTCACTGCTTAAAAGCTGCGCCTGGTTTCCCGGTGCTGCTAGGTCAATTGGACCGCCAGCCATCTTAGGCAGGTTCCGCTCTAGGTAGATTGCTAAGTCATTGAGATGGTCCAAGTCTCTCTTGAATGCAACATTGTCATAGTCCGCTGGAATGATGTCGTCAGGGTTAGCCAGCCTACGGCCCTCCCATCTCGCCCCAGGAATTGTAGAGGTATGGTAGAACTCTTCTCTGACCAATCTTGGTGTACGCGGATTGTTTAACGACATAACGGTGCGTCTCAAGTTTGACAGCAATACCGAATGACTGCGTGGTACGAAGCTTCCGCGCATGTAAATCTCCTTTATTTAACCACCTCACGCCCCAGCCGCCGCGGGAGACGCCCAGGGCGTTGGACATCGCGAGGCGACATCCGGCCACCGTAGGCGCGGGCTTGCGGACGGCGAGTAATGGGTAGCTCGCCGTCCGATCAAGGACCAAGCCCGGGTCGACGTCAGCACAGGGACGGGGCTCCCAACGGGGCCAACGCCTGCCGGGGTTGCGGGACGTCTTAACAGGATACCGTGGCCCCGGAACGTAAAGGGCAACAGAAGGAACAGAGTGGGTTTTTTTTTTACCACCAAAAAAATAAAAAGTATATAGTATTTGGTAATAATATTTTGTACGAAGTCTAAATATAAACAATCTATTTCGACGTTAGGTTTCATCTCTCATTGCTTTGATATGTATTACGTATTTTATTCATATTTCAGTTACCTAATGATATGGAATATTATTTGATGGGATCGGTGTCACAGATCCGCATGAAACCGGGGTAAATGCCCACTAAATTTCAATGTCAATCAGATAGAAGAAAACGAACATCAGATGCTACAGAAAGACCATATATTCTCAAAAAACAAAGAAAGACATTGATAGAAGAATGTCAGAAAGATTTAGAAGAAAGAACTATAAAACAAGTGGAACTTGAAGAGATGCCATGTGGAAGTTCAGGTACTTATTTCTACCCATTGCCATTTCACCAAAAATATATATATTTCTAATACAAATTTATTCCATTCATTAGGAATTATGCATAACCAATTATGCAATAAATAAAACCAATAATACGACAAACCTATATCTTGTAAACAATATTATACAAGACTTTAAATACTTTGCCTGTTGAAGTTTCATATTAATGTAAAATTAATATTTGATTTTTGTTTGTGTTGTTTTTGCTTTTAAAATATACATACTTATCTTGAAATCTTGGCAATTTTTAGGTAATATTTTATGAACTTGATTAATTTTTCTTTTTCAGCTTCACAAGCATCCATAAACGATATTTCACAAGAAAATGCACATAAGACAGTGGATAGATCAATTCAAGTACACATGACATATAAGTTTAGAAGCAAAGCCATCCAAACGGAAACTAATTTAGTAAACCAAATGTCATCACCTTTGAAACCTACACAACAATCTGTTTCTACATCACCTTTTAAAATTAAAAGTAACATTGCTGCTAAACCATCAGTGTCCAATGTACAGAAATTGCTCAAGATTGAGGAAGAATCTGATAGCGATATTTCTTATACATTATCTGTAACACATAGAGAATCGTCACCATCCACAATATCTCTACAAATAAAATGTACTTCAGGCTGCAGCGAATTGATTGAAGACGATAAAAAACAAGAGAAATCAAAAATTCTGGAATGTACATTGATAAATATAATTAATAATCCACGTGCTTACATTGGAGTTCCTAAAAACTGTTACTACTTAACCTTTTGAACGCCAGAGCAAAAACGCATGAACTTGCCCTCAACGCCAGGCCACAAATTCACCGCAAATACCTACGAAAAAAATAGGGATTCCAAAACTTCATCGATAATCAATTTTATTTTCATTTTCGTCTTTAATTTCGAAATATAATGTCATTATAACATTGAAATTTAATTCAACATTACATTTCTTCCTATTAAAGTAATAGTTATACACTATTTACAGACTTGTATAATACCGTAATAACAGATATGAGACTACAATATATTTAAATATAATAACTGTAGGTACAACACTATTCTTGATCTGCTGTCTTCATATTGTGACCATGGCGTGGACGGCCCGCCATTTTAATAACTACTTCGCTTCCGAAATAAGGATGTGGCAACGTAATATCTCGTTTATCGATGTTCTAGTACAATATTATTTTATAATAAATGAAACACGTTTTTTAAATCAGATTTATAATTCCGAATGTAACAGGTACTTAAAAATATATGATTGAAATAGGTTAAGAAGGTAAATAAAAACTATGAAAAAATAGAAAATTTTAATAAAATGTTATACAGTATGTACTATGTATACATGTTTTTAAATATTAAGTTCTATAAACCTGGCATAAAAAGTAACAAATTAAAACAATTAACGATTATACAGGGTGTCCAAGAACCTGGCGTCCAACTGGATTCCCACGATGCCCCAAGTTCTAACAGTACTCAGAAAAATATTTTAATAAATCCACCCCATGTACTTACAGAATTATACTGATTTCAAAAAAAAAGGGGAAATGAGCACCCTGTGACATACTTTTGAATGCTGTGACTGCTAATGCTGATAATTTCGATATTTCTTGGAGGTTTTGTAATCTAGGGTATTGCTGTGTCTAAATAGAATGTAAAAATAATGTACTTATTGTACCATTTTAAAATAAAATATTATTTTAACTAAAGGTGATATGGAAAACTATTGAATTTCGCAACTTTGACCGACTGTAGTGTAAAAAAAATGTACCAAAATAGTATGGCAAGTGACGTCAAATTTTGACGCGTTTATTCCTCTTTTTAAAAAGGTATAATACTTACACATTAATTTGAAAAAAAAAATTTTGATAATATTTTTACTCAACAACCCAATTTTTACGAAGTGCCTACCTACTAACGGTAACTGTCGGACCCTTTCTTATCTTAGAAACTGTTATGTTACTACTATTATTTACTTCGGTTCCAAGAGTGAGCAAGAAGGAAATACACACAGGTAGATGGGTTCCCAGTAGAATAAAAGCAAAGAATGTTAGTTAAAAGATATTTTATTACAATAAATGTTCAAAATGTTGACCACCCGCGGCAATACAAGCTCTCACTCTCCTTAAAAAGGACCGCTTTATGTTTCGCGAGTAACTTTTTTGACGTATCACCTGCACTGCTTGTGTTATCTTCTCACGAAGGTCAGCGATGTCATTAATGGGCTTCGCATAAACGAGCTCCTTCATAGTTCCCCAGAAAAAAAAAACCAGCGGATTTAAGTCAGGTGAGCGGGCTGGCCACGGGATTGTTTCTGATCGCCCAATCCACCTGTTCGGGTATTGCTCGTCCAAAAACTCTCTAACGGATACGCGAAAATGTGCTGGACAGCCGTCGTGTTGGAACCACATATCTGGTGGGGTCTCTTCTAGTAAGTTTGGCAAATCATTTTGAAGAAAATTTAAATATGATTCGCCAGTCAAATTCTCGGGCATCTCAAATGGACCAATAATATTCCCACAGAGAATACCGGTCCACATGTTCACTTTGAACCGGTACTGGGATCTATCTTCTCGCATCAAGTGCGGATTTTCCACATGCCACTCGTGCAAGTTGTGTAGGTTCATGTAGCCATCCTTCTTAAATGTTGATTCATCTGACCACAAAATTTTGTCGATAAAGTTTTCGTCTTCTCGATGTTTTTGCAGGATTGTTTCACAAAACGCGACTCGGCTCGGATAGTCTCGAGGTAAAAGACTTTGCACTCGCTGTACGTGGTACGGATGATATTCTTCTTTTTGGAGAATACTGTGTGCTGTGCTCTTCGGTATCCCCGTATCAGCTTCTATTCCTCGCACAGAGATGCTTGGATTTGCCGACACCGCCTCTAAAACTTCATCGCGTATGAAGTCATTTACGGGTCGTCCTTCACCAGCTACTTGATTGGGGAACCGCCCGTCACATAGTGATCTGTGCACATTAATGAAAACTCGATGGTCGGGATATCGCGTAGCCCTCGGATACCTTTCTCTGTAAAGTCTCGCTGCAGCTCGTCCATTACCTCTACATTCTCCATAAATGTAGTGCATATTTGCGTATTCTTGCGGAGTGTAGGTCGCCATGGTAGCACACACAAAACACAAACTGTCCAAACACAGGCAAAGGTCGTCGTAAAGAGTTCGTTTCAAAGTCCAGAGCACAAAGAGTAATCGAGTCCAATAAACAAAGCTTTAAATCGTAGTACGTGATCAATGGTAACAATAAGAGAGAGGTGCGTAGTAACGGCAGGAGGCAGTGACGCGTACTGACCGTACTGTTATCCTAAATAGCACGATCCCAGATAGCGTCACTATCTATCTCACTCGCACCTCTAACCTTTTTCTCCCTCACTCTTACCTGAATAATGGGGTACCATAAAGAAGAACCAGCAAATCGCAAAGATAGTTTCTGTCTTGCTCCCTCCTGTTGTAATAACGAATCATTATGGTGAGATGCATGCACATACCGTCCCTTACGGTCTAACCTGTTTTTTGAGAGGCCTGTTGTTATTTTTATGAGCATACAATAGTAATTCTTTAGAGGTTAGATTCAATTCGTCGTAAATTTTTCTTTCTAAGAATTCTGTAAGACATCGTAAAAATTGGGTTGTTGAGTAAAAATATTATCAAAATTTTTTTTTTTTCAAATTAATGTGTAAGTATTATACCTTTTTAAAAAGAGGAATAAACGCGTCAAAATTTGACGTCACTTGCCATACTATTTTGGTACATTTTTTTTACAGTACAGTCGGTCAAAGTTGCGAAATTCAATAGTTTTCCATATCACCTTTAGTTAAAATAATATTTTATTTTAAAATGGTACAATAAGTACTTTATTTTTACATTCTATTTAGACACAGCAATACCCTAGATTACAAAACCTCCAAGAAATATCGAAATTATCAGCATTAGCAGTCACAGCATTCAAAAGTATGTCACAGGGTGCTCATTTCCACTTTTTTTTTTAAATCAGTATAATTCTGTAAGTACATGGGGTGGATTTTTTAAAATATTTTTCTGAGTACTGTTAGAACTTGGGGCATCGTGGGAATCCAGTTGGACGCCAGGTTCTTGGACACCCTGTATATAATTATCACAATTACCAATCAGTCTTATACTAATAAATCTTTTGAATAATAGAACAAAATTATACAAAATCTACAATGCAACCTGCATTCTGATCATCTAATTCGCTGGGTGCAAAGTGGGTGGTGGGGACAGTGAAATCGATCTCAGCGCGCACCGTGGCTAAAAAAGGAACTTTTGGCAGACTTTATTCCACGAAGTTATAGGTAAATATGGAGCCCACACTTAGAATAAAAGTTTCGAGTCAAATACTCTCGCTCCTATTCTCTGAGGCAAACTGAGGTCTGATCTCTTTTTCTAGTGTACTACAGAAATTGAAACAAACTGACCTCAGACAGTAGAAGAGAAATAAAAATTCAAGTAGGTATTTCAAGTGTGTACTGTGTACTCCATCTTTACCTACACCTTCATGCTTTATTCACTGCTTACTCCTCGTAAAGACAATGACAGTCAACTATTTGACGTACCAAGGTCCGCCGAGTCCGCCGACCGCTAGTTGGCGCTGTCATCGCGCACCCAGCGAATAGTAAGCCATGTGTTATCAGGCATAAAAAAGTAACAAATTAAAACAATTAACCATTATATATAATTATCACAGTTACCAATCAGTCTTATACTAATAAATCTTTAGAATAATAGAACAACATTATACAAAATCTGCATTGTATTATCTTATCATCTAATAGTAAGCCATATGTAAATAAAATCTAATAAAAAACTTCAAGTTACAATAGAAAAATCAGTATCACAGAGACATTAAAATCAATATAAATCTAAATATATTACACAGAGTGGTACTTTTGGAAACACGGCGCAGCACATAAATATACGTTACAAACGTTACATTTAAAACGTGTATTTTTTCTTTGTTTTAAAAGTGCGCATTGCTTGCATCTTTGATATTTTCCCATACGACTCGGCATATGATCCTTTGCATTACTGGGTAATATACGAAGAGGATTACTACTGCTAGTTGTAGCTAACGTGGAGCCTTCTATAATACTACCACTGTGGTACCTCTCTATCAATTGCCGAACGCTCAATTGAAAATCGGCAAATTTCAATTTTGGCATATCTTTTAAATGCCGGTAACAATAAAATGCATTTAATAGGTGCATATCTAATAAATGGAAAAATAATTTTTTATACCATTTGACTGTTTTGCGGATACACTGCATTGATGATAATAGCATATCTGCGGTATCAACACTGCCCATGTTTTTTGAGTAGTCCACTACAGCTTTTGGCTTAATTACAGGCAATCCCGTATTTCGATGTATTCGCGATGATAATTCCATAGAATTATCATGGATGGTGGATAACATAAAAATATATTTTTTGTCTTTCCATTTAATGGCCATCAGTGGACCAGAATATTGCACTTCCGTTTCATTCAATTCTAGAATCGTGTTTAATTTTGGCATATACTTTCTATTTTTTTTTACCGTACCGCCAGCGTAAATATTATGTTCGTGTAAATATTTAAATAACAATGGGCTCGTGTACCAATTATCCACATATAAATGGCGATTGGATCCTAAAAATGGTTTGACCAACGTGGCAACAACAGCCCCGCCAACATCTAGATTACAGGGATCAACTATCTCTGTGGTTGCTCCACAGTAAACAATAAAATCAACAATAACACCCGTATTTACATCACATAAAACAAATAATTTGACACCGAATCTGTTTCTTTTATTCGGTAAGTATTGTTTTATGGACAAGCTACCCTTAAATGGAACAATGCTTTCGTCAATACAAATAGTTTTATATGGCGTAATAATATTTCTAAACTTTTGTTGTGTATGAGATACACATTTCTGGATTTTCGATAAAATTGTATTTTCTTCTCTTTGCTCAGAAAAATGGAGCATGCCAAGTATCATAGAAAACCTGTTGCGTGTCATTACTTTCGAAAATATCGGAGAATTCAATAAAATATCTGTGGACCAATGTTCTTCTATAGATAAATGTTTATTTCTGGTCATTAACATTATGACTGCAAAAAACATGTACATCTCTGGGACTGTTACGTCGTACCAAGCATGTAAACGAGAATGCATACGCAAGTCTACATTCAGCACAAAGTATCGATGAAATTTATTGGTCATATTGACAATCATCGACACAAAATCTGTGTCCATAAAATATTGAAATATGTCGCATTCAGAAGCAATTTCCGACGGCTCTAAATGGATTCCAGATTGAAAATCATTGAAGTCAGCTACTTCGGGTGTACGTCGTTCCGAGGTCCATTGGAAGGACGGTTCCGGCTCATGACCTCGATGGTGGCCATCTCGAGACGTCGAAGGTGTATCATTTGATGGTTCTTGATGAGCAACAGTTGCTGGCTGTAAAATAAAAACAATAATTCATTGTGGGAAGTTAATTAGCCAGTGCGTGAGAAACAAGTATTTTTCTTTGTTCTAAATTCTGCCCGAAAACAATAGATCTTTACGGCCGACAGATCCGAAGATATTATTGTACTCCAACTCGAGTTATCGGCTTATATTGTGTCTAATTCATCATGAAATTTGAAATTACTACTTGCGCTGTTGCAGATGGGTTATTGCTATACAACAAAACAAAAGCTACAGATTTATGACAGTTAGTTTAAGTTTATTGTTCCATTAGTTAATATTTTTAAGGTAAAACTTTTAAGAATCTCGTTATTGTTAGAATGTTTTACTTTGATCAACAAAACAAAATCTTTAGGTTTATGGCAGAAGCTCAAGCTTTATTGTACTACTGCAAAATATTTTTAGAGCATAATATTTGAAGACTGGTCAATAGCACAATTAGTTTAAACTTCGATAATAAAAAACAGACATAAACATTAGCGATCTTAGAATTTCGTATATTTGGTAATTTGTAAGCCAAGATATCATTTTACAAAAAGAAACTTAATTTGCATTAAATTAAATTCTCATTAATTACGCTACGCTTTACCTATTTGTAAAGAAAATAGAATATAATTAAAATAAGCTAAAGATTAAAAAAACGTCTATGGTTTTTATGTTTCTTCCCAAGCATTATTGGTATTTGCAATTTTTTTAGGTTGGTAATACTGACATGTTGACTAGAAAAGTACGTTTTATTAGACATTCGTACATCGGTTTCGAACATTCGAAATTCTATCATTCATCACCATTCTTCATTCTATCTGAAATATTTTATTTACATAATTAATATGTCTTCTGGTGACGAGAGCAGACCTTCATCACCAAGTTTATTACAAAATATACACCGTGCCAAGAGAATTAAGTTCTCAGTTGAACCTGTGAAAGTGACCTGTGTGTGTGAAGGAGTGAAAACAGAAATGATATCAAAGCAAACACAGGTAACGACTGAGGATATTGCAACCTCAAATATGTACCAGCGCAGTATATGGGACAAAGACGAATTAAAATGTGAAGTTTCACATTTACCTAATGTGGGTTTCGAAGAAGAGCCAAAGGACCCACGCAATAAGGCATTCGCAAGATTGGTCGCACATGAATTAGATAGTGTACCAGCGGAGAAGCGTTCGGTAACTTACACCAATATAATTAATATTATACGTAAAGTACGACACCAAAAAGACTTAGATGACATTAGTTTACCGAGCTACCAGGATTCCGATTAAGAAATAATAAATGATTGAAAAGGTTATAAGTTTGATTATTGTCTAATTAATAAATATCCCAAAATAAATCATAAAATCTGTAAATTCGTTCATTTATTTATTTCAAATACTTTTCAGACGTGGCTTAATTCTTTCTTAACCCTGTGCTCTACATAAATTATATCTTAAAAACATTTTCGGAGGGATCATATAGCTTGACGAACACTATAGGAACTATATACCGAATTACCGAAACAAAACTGAAAAGTCGAGTTCTCTGCACACATATATACATAATAATTAATTGAAATAATAGTATACATATATTAGAAACCTATGAGTGCAGGCTTAGGTATAAGGCGCAATTAATATTTCATAAATATATGTAATATTTAAACATATTATATCGCTTAAACATATACACAAGTAAAAATATCAAAATCATTCTTGATTTTTACTTATTTATGTTAGCGATCAATAGGTTAAATAATACAACAAGCATTTAGTAGGTAACTGTATGCTGATTCATATCTTAATTAAATCGTATGTAAACAAACAACGATCGATATATCAACTTAAAAACTCTGTATAACGGCTGTATCTATTTTTTTACAACAATAATATTCTCAAAAGTAACTTATTTCTGTAAAAAATATGTTTCTTTCGGTCTACAAACACCAATACCAGGCCACACTTACAGATTTCATCGTGATTTTTAATAAGATTAATATTTGCTCAAAATTTTTAAAATAAAAGCAGATAAAAATAACTTACCTCTAAATCAAATTCGTCCAAAGATTCTGTTTCCGAAAATTCTTCGTCATCTGAGACTCCTTCTAATATGCGAAGAAGTTCTTCCGTAGTCATTAAATTCCCACTCATTATAATAGTCACTTAATATAAATCTTGAACTCGATATCACAAGTAAATTAATCATAAATATTATTCATTCACTTCACTAATTTCTGGTCGCCGCGCTTGTGACGTCACGATATTGTCGTCTAGTCGTGACCATGGCGTACAGGGTACTGATAATTCGGGTTGCGTTAGGGATGCGCTTGAGTTGGGATTAGTGAATATCGAAATTCGACCCAACCAAATTTTATTTTTGACTATGTAGCTTATTGAATGATTTTTTAAGACTGGTTTTATAAAATTAATGCTGCTTTATCCTAGTACCAAATTATACCTAAAATAATATATTCCAGAGGAAAGTTTCGAATCGATCTTTGATTTGAAATAATGATATTATCCAACATGCGCTACATCACTAGCGGTCACGCAGTTATGACTCTGGCGTGTGAGGACATTCTTTTTTCAGAGTTTATTTCTTTCTTTTTAACGTAAAATTTCTCAATATTTATAATGCAATTTAATTAGTTTTATGGAAATAAATAAATTTTGGACCTTCTATTTTACAGGTATATAAATAAATAGGCATTAAAGTAATGTTTAAATAGTTTATTTCGTGTTTTAATGTACCGCTGTTTTTGTCACATATTTGTGTCGTTGGCGCTCAGGGACAGTTTTCGCTTGTCACGTATTTGTGACCCTGGCGCTCAAAAGGTTAATAGATTTAATTGAAGAAAAATTAAGTATTCCTGCAAACCATATACTTCTGTGTTTAAGACAAAATAGATTAAATAATCCATTCAGAGAGCTTGCTGATGATTTTTCAATGACTCCGACATATGCTAGCAAAATATTTCTAAAAAGTATACCATTAATAGCTAGTATAAGGCGACCTTTTATTGTAAAATTAGATAAGCATTCTACTAAAATAAATTTACCCATGGCTTTTAGGCACAAATACCATAATGTAAGTTGCATCATAGACTGCTTAGAAATAGAGGTGCAAAAGCCTTCTAAAGCTATAAACCAATCCCTCTCATGGTCAGAATACAAAAAAGCTAATACCATTAAATATCTTGTGTCCTGTACCCCGAGTGTGAGTTTAGCAAATATTTAGATATAAAAATTTAGTTTGCTCGATCAACTTGATCGTCTCTAAACTTGATGTGTGACAGGTGAATTGTTGACATTTTTGTTTACAATACCTAACTAAAGTTCGTAATAATTGCGTGTAATGGTGGTATTGTGGTGAATTGTGTATTTGTGTTGTGTTGTTGTGTTAAATAAATAATGGGAGCGCGTAATTTTTTCGCATGGAAAATGATTATGACTGCTCATTATCAAGATAAACGGAATCATCTCCGAAAACAGAGAGCCGATTTTCGTTCCTGTTTTAATCCAGTGGAGGATCTGAACGATACTGAATTCAGGAACAGATATCGTTTGTCAAAGAAAGCCTTTCTATTTCTATGTAAAGAGCTAGAAGAATTGACAAATTTAAGGTCGACCCAACGAGTAAAACTTCAAACCAAGGTGGTGTATCTACACAACAGTAAAATTTCTAATGAATTCCTTGTAGGCACACTTTAGGTAAATACGTACTACATCGTTTTACATTTTTTTTTAGGTATTCGTCGCTCTATTCTTTTATGCGACAGGCTCGTACCAACGTCCTGTGGGAGTAGCCAAAAATCTGTCGCAAAAGATGTGCAGTGTGTACATTGATCAAGTGACCAAGGCTTTGACACATGATTTGGTGTTGGAAAAATATATACAATTTCCAAAAACGCGTGCTGCTCGACAGGCAGTAAGTCAAAGGTAGTATTAATAGCATTTATTTGAGCACTTAGATACTGTATATATACTATACAGAACCTAACAATACAATTTGGAGTTATTGTATTACTAATAAGTTATTATTACTTACAGATATTACTCAAAATTTGGAATACCTGGTGTAATTGGGTGTATCGATGGGAGCCATTTTAAAATACATGGTCCCCCAGTAGAAGAAGAGCATTTATACTACTGCAGAAAACATTATCATTCAATAAATGTACAAATGGTACCTATTTAAGCAATTACTACCTATAACTATGTAATGTACCAATTTATTCAGAGTATTCAATAATTGAAAAAAAATATATTTATAATATTTCTATTTTAGGTGTGCGATAGTGACTGTAGAATAATAAATGTTAATTCCTTTGGCGGTGCTAACCACGATTCTTTTATATGGGACAATAGTCAAGTCAACAGTTATATGCAATCTTTACATGCACAAGGTGAAATATGTTGGCTACTGGGTATGTGATCTATTTATTTTTAAAACATTAGTTGTTATACCTACCTGTTGGTTGGATTTAATCTCTATTTGTGACATTTGTTCAAAGTAGGAGTGTTTGTGCATATATATTATATTATAAACACCCAACATGGGTGTTTATAATATATATTGCCGCACAAACACCACACCCACACTATCGGAAAACTATTTTCTTTTTTATAACATATATAGTAATTTCAGGTGATTTTGGATATCCACTGCGCCCATGGTTAATGACACCATATTTAGAAGCCACTGCTGAATCTCCAGAGTGTACTTATAATAAAAAACATATGGTTGCGAGAGTTCTTATTGAAAATACGTTTGGTCGACTGAAAAATCGTTGGCGTTGCTTATGTAAGGACAGAGTCCTTCATTACAAGCCTCAGAAATGTGCACAAATTATTCAAGCTTGTTGTGTGCTCTACAACATTGCTTTAGATTATGGTGTACCTGATCCAGATGATTTTGGTAAGAATGCAAAAATATATTTCATTTCATTGAACATTTTACTTAGATACTACTGGGTGACAAGATTTATATTCTTATAAGTCAACAAAATGCATGGAAAGCTGTTTCTATCTTCGCGATTTCAGGGTTGATCCCATAGTAAAAGTTGTTCATATTCATAAGTATTTTTATCCCCTAACAAATTGCCCATGAATTGAGTCAACCTGAGGAATATAATGTCTACAAACTTTATCTTTATTTTCAGGTCAAAACGAATGTGAACAACCAGCAACAAACAATATCAGATATGATGATGGGGATCAAAGAGCAACCACCGATTTAATCCGTGGTAGAGCATTACGTGATCAAATAGCCCGACGATTACATCAGTGATTTCGTATTTTTGTCTTAATTATATATATTTTTTAGAGTCTTTGTTTAATTTCCCTTGAATGTATAGTATAGGTATACACAATCTATATTTATTTATTTAGCCATTTAAGTCAAATAGAATTATTGATATTTGGTAAATAAAACATATTTCATACACACATAATAATGGTAGCCTTTATTTATAATCTACAAAAAGAAAGCATAAAATTAAACTTGTAGGAAGAGTTTCGCGCCAATTCATAGAGCGACGCATAGGCACGCGTAGGTACTCGCGCCTTCCTTGTGTGGAGCGCGCGGGCAGCGTCCCGCACCCCGCCTCCACACACCGCGCGCCTCAGTCCGGCTCGCACCGCTGTCGAACACCGTCACGTTTTTTTTGTTCGTTCTGTCCTCACGCCCTTGAACGCTGGGGTTGTTAGGAAATTGTGTATAAACTATAGTTTTAGTGTAACGACTATCCAGAATAAACCGTGTTACCAATTTTAAAAGTGTGTTTCACTACAAACTCACAAAAGAAATAAAATAAAAAAATTCACTAGGTACTCAAAAAATTATAAAATGCTGCTGCGTAGATTTTAGCATTATTTAATACTCGCTACTCAATGTTATTGTATACCATAAAGCCTACTAAGACCCTGTCAGGCAATGATTATGTAGAGATCAATGATTCATTATTTAAAATAATAATTAAATAAAATAATCATTGATCTCTACATAATCTAGAGTCTATAATTTTATGCAAAGCATTTACGGCAAGTAATGCAACGTCTTGCCATTTTCTTTGGACTTCCAGCTCAAGCTCCCTTATGCGAAGCTTTTCCCTCTCTAAACTGCAGTCCTCCTCGTGTTTTTTTCTTATGAAATTCCTCCATTCGTCGTCTGAGTTTAGAAACTGCTCTGTAGCACGTTCCATTAGGTTAGTAGGTTGCCTGGTTACTCGACGTCGTGGAGATATTATACGACGTGATGTTAATCCACGTCGCCGACGTTGTGGTGTGTGTCCTGCCTGCGTTGGCCTTATATGGCCTGGTAGTGGTGGGCTGTCCAAGGCAACCTCTGCTTGTACTTGGCAGATGGTTGGTGATGGTTGAGGTAAGGGTGTCGGGATGTGGGATGGCCCAGCTTCATTCCCTGACTCAAAATCCACTAGAATAGAAAAGATTAAATAAATAAAAATTCAGCAATTATAGATTTGTCCATCGGACTGCCAATTCACCGGTCACAATTTTATACTTACTGAAATGAATAACTGGACTTTCTTCTGTAACTGAAACCTCATGACTGGCAGCCAGCACTGGTGGTGTTGGTGATAACGTTACAGTTCTGTTAGGGCTGTCAATTTGGTTCTGAAATATTTTATAAGTGATTTTAATAATTGGCTGGTAAATCAAGAAAATATTTTAATTGCTAAAGATAAGGAATTAAATAGATATAGGAACTTGAAGAACTTATATTTTACTTTATTACTATTATACTTATTAGTTACTTATATAGTTTGTTGGTGTTAGTAAATAATGACATGAAAGCACCATAACCAACCTCAGCAAAGCCCGCTTCCCTTACACCTGTTAAGCCTGTGGCTGCCAGAGGTAATATTATGTTGAGGACACGTTGTTCTAATTCAGTCAGCTGTAAATTAAGTGCAGGCCCGCCACCAGTACCGCAAGCAGCCCTATTTATTTTGGCTGCCTTTTTCTTGGTGTTATTTTTTAAATCACTCCAAACCTTTAAAGACAACATTAATACTATTGTAGTATGTATAATGAATTAATAGGTATGGATGGCCAGAAACATCCTAGGTAGGATATTTGGGAAACAATGATTGTAAGATAAGATTTATACTGTGTTAGGCTACAATGATAATGATTTATTTGCCAGATCAGTACAATCCATATGGTTAGTAAGAACATAAACACTTACAGTCTATTGTTAGTACATAATATTTTACAATACCTTCTTCCATTTCTCCGTATTCTTGTTTTCCCCTGTGGGATCACTATTTAACAAATTTGTTAGGCGTTCCCAATCTTGGATCGTCTGTATTCTACCCTTCGCATTTTTATTAGGCTTGTTTATGTCACCGTTTCTGTAAATGTTTAAAAACATTTTTTTTTTTATTTCAAAAGCACAGCCTAAAAGATATATGTAATTTAAAATTTCAATATTATGCTCAAGTGTACTTACTGTTCCATGAAGTTAACTAACAATACTAACATCTCAAATTGTGATGCACTGGTCTTCATTATGAAAAGCTTAACGAAATAGAGTAGGTACCTAATGGTGTTAAACAAAAGCGCGCAAAACTTTTTAAGCAGACTAAGGAATTTTAAGTGTTAAAGTAAGCTATTCTATGGCTGCTTACCTTAAGAAAAAAAAAAACAGTAAAATAGCACGCAAATATTTATTCTTCGGCAAAAATATAATCTAGAATTTGCGCTAGGGCACTAATATCATTAAAACGACCCCAGCTTAAATACCACAATACGGTCATAGTGTGAGCGCAGCACCCTACTGTACGATTTCCCACTAAGCAACTACAATAATAGGCAATGATACTCTCTAAAGAATTTGCCCTATGTTGCTCTTTACTTATCAATAAATACGCATAATAAATCCTGCTACTCACATGTCTCGATTTAATTCTGACCCTAACAAGATAATTGTTTTGACCTAATATTAAGGGCAAATCTTCTTCTATTAAATCATTACCTATTTCTATACTATAGGTACCATTCGCCCGCACATGCTCCCCATAATAGGATCTTGCCCGTTTTAATTGGTAACATCCTAAAGCAAATCTTCTTAATTCGATTAATGATAATCTTGGAAAGTTATTTAGATGGGGAGCACTGCTGTTTATGCTTTGGAAAATCGTACGTCTTCTATTTATATGTTCCCTTTGAATAAATTCCGATAAATAATTTATAGTATTTAATCTCGACAGAGCGATATTTAGGTACTCCACAGCATCGGGTCTATCATCAATCGTAGGGTGGAACTTATTCAAAAGGGAACAAGCTATTTTGAAATCAGTCATAAGGTGACTTGACGCTCTATTAAAATATTCCTGGCGAAATAGTTTAAAATCTCATTTGATTCTCCTATTTACAACTTCTACCACCCACCGGCACATTGTTACACATCTAGATTTATAAGCCTGGTGGGTGGTTAATTGATGTTCGTTTTCCGATAATGACTCGGGCATATGAGTTTTATAATTATAACTTTCTAATTCAGGAATCACATCTCTAAATCCTCTATCCAAAATGAATACATCACCGGGTCTAAAAAATGAGCGCATGGGGCCATTTTCAGAAGTAAATAAGGCACTCATAATTGATGAATTATTTTTTGTGGCTTCATATGGCCACACACACTCTAAAATATAGCCATCACAGCAAACAAATAAGAATGGCTTTACAAGATTGGAATATTTATGCAGACTAGTACGTCCTTTTTTGATACGAATAGTTACTGCTGCTTTGTACATAAACAAATGTTCCATCACATATAACAATGGTAGGTTTCACATTTGAAGCCATGTTGGCATTTCAAAAAAAAACCCTCTGGTATGATTCTATTCTGAGATGCTACATTTTGGATAGATGTGTGATTTATTCGTATATGTCTAGAAATAAACTGTTCATTTAAACAATTTCTTGCAATATTCATTTTTCTTTCCAAAGTGGATCTTGGCATTTTAAAAAGAGTAGACAGTCTTTCATTACTATCACTTGTTCTAAGTTTTACTAAAAATATACAGAGAGCCACTGGAAGATTTGGAAAGTGATCATATAACATGGGGGTACAATTTAGATGGTCATTGAACTGCTCTGCAGTAAGTCTTAACCAATAATGGCATAAAGATGAATCCATTGAGTTTATATCATTAAAGTCTAACTGTCTCTCAGTAGCTTTTTCAAGTTTTGAGAAAATATCATCTAGGGTAAACAGACAGTCATTGGACACTGAATAGTTATTGGACAGTCCCTTTTGATTTGCTAAAAATAAGATAACAACAAATAAAAAGCGACATCTATATTTATTACTTAAATCTATAAGTTCCTAACATTGTTATAGTTCATATATTTTGTAACAGATGGCAGTAGTAAACTGTCAAAAAAAATATTTCCCGGCGGCTGTCACGGAAACGTATAATTGTCTTGAAAAATAATTATTTTTATAAGGTTGAGTCTAGAGTTTTGTTACGATTTTGGCATAGTGGTGATTGATATTGTTTTGGCACCTCGGAGATTGGTAAGATATCATACAATTTACATGATAAATGGACTTTTATCTCATAAATGTTATATTTTGAGGTTATTTTCACCTGTCCAGTAATTGTATGGTACAATTTGAAAAAATCTATTATTGGACAGTGTCCAATAACCTATTTTTTTTCAGAGCTTTGAGTTTCTATGATGTTTATTGCGTTCATTTTAAACATTTAAATTCCTTATGACGTACTCTCAATTTCAAGTATCACAGACTATTCTGTCAGTTATTGGACACTGTCCAATAATTGTCGCTTATTGTGTCCAATAATTGTTTGCTTGCAGGTTGAAGTCTCAAAAATGCCTAAGGGAAAAAAGAAAAATTATGACTCTAATAATATGCTTTAAGCACTCAGGGAATTACAGGAAACGGAAAACCCACAAAGATAAGAGAAATTGCCCGAAAATATGACATTCCAAAGTCTTCCTAAAGACTTCCTTCGGACCGCAACCAATTTTAACAAATGATGAAGAGTCTATCTTAGAACTTTGGATTATAAGGTTAATGAAGAAGGTAGAAGATAATTATCCTGGGGATGGGTGGGTAAAAGCATTTTTAAAAAGACACCCTAACATTTTTTTTATTTTTCAGATAAACACCATAAACTTTATTTTTCAGATTTTATTTCTTTAAATATTTATGATCTCTAACGTTTGAGACTGATTAGAGTTTAGTAATGAATAATTTACATATGACTTAGTTTTCAGAGGTGTTTATATATTTTGTGAATTAAAAAAGCTATTTTTGTTCTAATAATATTATACATAATGTTCTTATAGTGTTTTATTACGTGTTTAACTATAATTTCACTATATTAATTGACTGTCCAATAATTGTTTCCGACCGTCCAATAATTATAATTTTTGTCCAATAACTGTGTTTTTTGTTCATTTTTTTAAATATAATAATATTTTTCAACTGTTCACAAGAAGTAAGGTTATTAATTAATTGTTATGATAGCTCATTTTATCTAGTTTCCAAATATCTCTACAGTTTATGAGATTCTGAAATAGTCGAAGGAAAAAAAATTCTTCAAACTATTTTATTCGCTTAATTGTCCAATGACTGTCTGTTTACCTTGGAATCCATTAAAATCGGAATATAGGGCTTCTAGTTAATGAAAATGACATGTGAAGAAGAGACAGTATGGGAGAATCCAAAGCCTTGCTCAGTTTCATTATGTCGGCCAGTGCAATTCTTATTTGTAAAGGAGAGCGAAGCAGTAGTGAAAGAAGAAAAAAGGACGCCGAAATATCAGCACTTCGACCTACTGAATGAGGCAGCAATACTGTTCGACACAAACTTATGCTGACCATGAATGATGCTAAGGTTTGCACATACAGGGTTACTGGTAATTCGACGTATATCCGTCAGGGGCTGATAAGGGGGCCAAAATGCAACAAATTGAACCCCCCATATGTATGGCCGAAATTCAATAGTTTTCGAGATATTAGAATTTTAAAGGTTTTTCGATATTTACCCAAAATTTGACATTTAATTCCAAATAAAATAAAAACTACATATTTGAATGGGTACCATTAAAAATGATGTTGTAGCTGGCACTTCAATTAAGCTATGGACATAATTAAAACTACTTAATTTAACAAAATAATGAAAATAATGAGCGATATGAGAATAATATCTTACCAATATTTTCATTTTACGCTTCAAAAATGTTGTCTCGTCACAAAAATTTCTATGACATTAATCGTACAAATAACTAAAACAACTTGCTTATTCTGTAAGCTTTCCAGAAAGCTATAAAAGTCTATTTTAAAATACATAATTCGTGCCAAGGCATGTGTTTGAATCGGCGTGGGGAGAGAAAGGGTCATTTGTATTTGTATGAAATAAAATGCATAAAAAAATGTACATCAAATTTTATTACAAATTTTACACATCTTGTTCAAAATGAGCCCCTCGATTACGAATGCAGGTTCGAATTCTCTTCCTAACTTCGGTTTTCGTCACTCTTGATGTGAACGTTGTTCTCATCTGTTGCGCCGCGTTTATTATTCGCTGTCGAAGTTCTTCGACTGAATTTATTGGGGTCACATAAACTAATGCCTTCATATGACCCCAAACGTAAAAATCAAGTGGTGTGATATCAGGGCTTCGTGCTGGCCACGGAATTGGCCCTCCCCTCCCAATCCATCGGTTTGGATATCTCTCGTCTAGCCACTGTCGGACAGTAATCCGGTAATGTGCTGGGCAACCATCATGTTGAAACATGAGGTTGTTTTTTATTTCTTCGGGAACATCCGCCAACAAATCGTCTAGGTTGTTTCTCAAAAACTCCTCGTAATTTTCGCCGTTCAAATTTTGGGGCAAGAAATGAGGGCCCACTAAATAATTATCAACGACACCCATCCATACGTTCAGGGAAAATCTCATTTGCGACGCAGTTTCTTTTAGTTTTTTTGGATTCCTGCCTGCTTTAGGTGCCCAAAAATGTAAGTTATGGTAATTCGTTATTCCATCCCGGTCAAACTTTGACTCGTCAGTCCACAAAATATTTCTTAGGAAATGTTCCTGGTCAGCGTCAGCGTTTAACATAAACCGAGAAAATTCGAGTCGCCTGGCAGGATCTCCCTCGTGCAATGTTTGAACAGGTTGATAATGGTACGGGTGTCTACCTGATAGATGTACTACCGACCACACTTTCCACTGGGACATACCGAGCTGTCTTGCAACAATGTTCGTTGAGATGTTGGGGTCATCAATAAAACACTGAAGAATGGTGTCCTCTTCGTCAGCCGTGTACCGTCGAGGTCTGCCTGCGTTGAATTGTGCTCTTTGAACACTGCCAGTTTCAGATAATCGTCGATAGGTGCTCCCGAAAACAGTAACGTGGGGAAGTCGACGATCGGGAAAGCGGCGTTGGTATTCTCGCCGAGCCGCAGCCGCGTTTCCATCGGCAAAACCATAACAAAACATTATGTCTGCGTATTCGTTATTAGGATACGAAGCCATGTTATCCGAAATAACAATGATAACAAAAAGAATAACAAGAGAAACAAGAATTAACAATAATGATCGATAACAAATTAACGGGATGAGAGATTGGTAGCAAGATAACAACACACGTGCTTGCGCGGCGGAGAGTCAAAACTTACTAAGGAAGGCGACGCGAGCGCAGCAGACGCCGTGTACTCCCCCGCCCGCACACCCCGCCCCATCGCGAAGAATTTCGCCAGGAAAATCGGTTGTTTTAGCGAGGATCATAAACTAAAAACACAGATAATTTCTCTCCCCGCGCCGGTTCAAACACATGCCATGCCACGAATTATGTATTTTAAAATTGACTTTTATAACTTTCTGGAAAGCTTACAGGATAAGCAAGTTGTTTTAGTTATTTGTACGATTAATGTCATAGAAATTTTTGTGACGAGACAACATTTTTGAAGCGTAAAATGAAAATATTGGTGAGATATTATTCTTATATCGCTCATTATTTTCATTATTTTGTTAAATTAAGTAGTTTTAATTATGTCCATAGCTTAATTGAAGTGCCAGCTACAACATCATTTTTAATGGTATCCATTCAAATATGTAGTTTTTATTTTATTTGAAATTAAATGTAAATTTTTGGGTAAATATCGAAAAACCCTTAAAATTCTAATATCTCGAAAACTATTGAATTTCGGCCATACATATGGGGGGTTCAATTTGTTGCATTTTGGCCCCCTTATCAGCCCCTGCCGGATATACGTCGAATTACCAGTAACCCTGTATATTTCAATGCAAAGTCAAAGCTACGTTTGTTTAGCGAAGCCGTCTGAATTGAACAATTTGAAGGCAATCGAAAAATGAAGGACATCAGATTCCATGATGGATCTTGGAATTTCTTCTCTACATCATGTTGATGCATGCATCATCAACATGATGGAATGTCTCCTGCATATTGGCTACAGACTGTATGTTAAAGTTTGGTCTTGTAAAACCAGAGCTCAACAGGATTCAAGAGATGCAAGCAAGAAGATAATCCAAAATCTGCTGCCATTACCTAGACATCTGGTGAACCCATTGGGGTTGATAAATTCAAAGAATGCACGTACAAGACTGCTCAAAGATATGTGGCATTATATGTATAATTGCTACTATATGTCGTCAACAGTACACAAATTACTACTTCATGGATCTGACATTATCAACCAGAATAAAATTGTACCAATCGGAAAGCTTTCTGAAGAGGCATCGAAAGCTCGTTACAAAGATTTCAGGAGGTTTCGACTTCGAGAGCACCACTCTCGGAAGAAAAGCAGAGTGAATTCCAACGAGGATATTTTAAATTTTCTTCTTCTTTCATCCGATCCACTTATTTCATCAATAACACTCTCACCGCCATGTGGTACGCCGGCCGCCCACGTAAATTCTAGTGCAGCAAGCTATTACTGATTTTTTTATTTGTTGCGGCAGACCATGTGGGCGGCCGGCGCACCAAAAATTTACCGCTAAAACTTTTGCATTTTTGTCCGTTACTAACTGTCAATAAATCAAATATGCAGGCCATCACTGTAATTAGGTCAGTTGGCCGCGCGCCGCCCACGGAGCCTGCTGCTAAAGGGTTTTCGCGCGCTTTTTCTTACGCGTGTTCAACATGTCGGATTCCAAAAGCGATCCCGACTATCTACCATCGCATGCATCGGGTTCATCGCAATCTGAATCAAGTTATGATGATGAAACTTCGTTAGCCTCTGACAATGATATCGCTTTGAGTGAACTACGAACGCAGTCATTGACTTTGGAGTGGCACTATCCTGAGGATTCACGACAGAAGCAGTTTCCACTGGACATACAACCAGGTATCAATGTTCCTAGTAACTGTGAAATGGAATTAGATTGTTTCCGATTATTTCATACCGACGAAATTATAAATCTTATGGTACAAATGACTAATTCATACGCCAACAAATCAAAATTACTCAATGTCGTCACACGCAACATGAGAATCGCTATGTGGACAAACTGCACTCCTGAAGAAATGTGGAAATTCCTAGGCCTGTTAGTTTTTATGGGACTTAAAAAGTTACCTAAAATTAGTGACTATTGGAGCAAAAATATTCTCTATGAAAATAAAGTAGCTGGTCAAACTATGGCCAGGAACAGATTCGAGCTGTTGCTCAGATGTTGTCATTTTGAAGACACCGTCTTTATAGGGTCTAATCATGCTGACCGGCTAATAAAAATAAGGCGTTTAGTGGAGCTATTAACAAAAGGATTTCAAAATTCAAAAACACCGGGTGAATATGTTACTGTGGATGAAAGCATGGTTGCTTTTAGAGGACGCATATTATTTATGCAGTATATTCCTGGCAAACACCACAAATATGGCATGATACTTTTCAAGCTATGTGATGATGATGGTTACACTCATGATTTCATCATTTACGAAGGCGAAAAGGCAGTACGGCAGGACAATATGGCTACAAATGTGGTTATGAAGCTTTGTCAACCATATCTTGGCGTAGGCAGGAGTGTAGTAAGAGATAATTTTTACACCAGCGTCGACCTGGCGGAAAAATTATTAGAAAATAATACACACCTAATAGGAACTCTAAGAAAAAACCGGAAGGGACTGCCAAAAGAAGTCATAGAAGAAAAACTAAAAAGGGGTGAAATGGTTGCATTGCAAAACAATAATGGCGTTCATGTATTGAAGTGGAAAGATAAACGTGACGTTTTGGCTTTATCCACAAAACACTCCAATGGTTTTGTAACTGTAACTAGTAAAAGGAACCCAAACAAAAGGGTTATGAAACCTATTGCGATAACAGAATATAATAAACACAAGTGTTCCATTGATTTGTCAGATCAACTAGCAAGTTATTCAAGTCCTGCCCGAAGAAGTATTCGTTGGTTTCAGAAACTAGCTATAGATCTATTGTTTTCTACAGCTGTTACAAATAAATGCCTACATCATTTATAAACAGCACAAGCGACTTAGTAGCAAGAAATATACCGTGACTAAATTCAGGGAAAACCTCTGTCTACAGATGTTAAGATTGACCCCTAGGCAAAGCTCAGCAGCGAGCTCAAATAGGCAGTCAGAACACAAATTCAGCAAAACATCACTCAATGATCATAGAGGAAGACTAGTTCGCCGAAGATGCATTCACTGTAACGAAAGATACCGAGGTCAGGGTCTACCAGCCGTAGAAGCCAGGAACAAGACAAAGAAAGTAAATACTGTCTGTGTGAAATGCCCAACGCAACCTAGTGTTTGTACGGAATGCTACGCAGAAATTCATTTAAAGTAATATTTTTGTCTGATGTATCCAATGTTTGATTCTTTTTAAATTTTGTAAGCTGATTTTTTTGAGCAAAATATTAATAAATATCGTCGTGGGAAACTGGTTTTTCTTAGTTAATTACCAACTGTATGGTCATGGCAATAGAGTCCGATTTTCCTCGTTTTTTTTCATAGGTAGGTTTTTGAATACATTATTCTATACAATTGGTTTTGACTCCGTATCGGGCAAGCCAAAACCAAAAAAACTATTTGAATTCGTCGGGTCACAGCGGACCACACGGCCCGCTGATAAAATATTTGGCGTGTCCTGCCAGCGTGCCACTTGGCGTGCCGCAAAAGTTCTCTCAAATTAAGCTTGGCGGGTCGCTAAAGAAATGGGATGGGCGGCGCGCCGCCCACATGGCCTGCTGCTTTGGCAAACTGTATACATGCGTGGCGGTGAGAGTGATAAGGCCTGCGATGAATGCAAAGAAAAATAAAAATTAAAATTGTAAGAAATTTTAACTCTTCTGGAGTTACCTGAACCTGATTCTTCTGACTTAGCGGTTGTAAACTTTACCGGATAGAATCTGACTCTGATATTGATGACTAATGAACCAATTACTTTTGTTGTAACTCTTGCTGTATTTTGTATGTTTTAGTGTTTCTAATTTTCATTTCCTTTTTGTTTATTTCATTTAAAGCTTCTATGTTTTTCTTCGTGATGAATCAATAAATGCTTTTTTTTAAATACCTAGCACTTGCTCCATAATTACGTGCGTAATTGCCATTAATTAATGTGCGTTCGGTATCTTATCTTTGGTACTACTTGTTTTTATTTTTATATGTATTTTTTTTCTGAATTGCCATTAGTTCTACTATCACCCATTTCAAGATAATCCATTCTTTACCGGACACCCGATATATTATCATTTGAACTAGAAAATAAAGTTCAACTCCCCTACTATTTCCACATTGTAGACAAAATTAATTTAGAGTACGATGGCATCTTAGGCTCTAACTTTCTAGAGTGGTACAAAGCCTCCGTTAGCTACGGTGAATCTAAGTTAATAATTCAAGAAAATCCTTTATTCTATTTCAATCTGAAACCACACCTATCACAAGGGTCATACCCCCTAGAAGCGAAATGTTTATTAAATGTAATGTATCAAATCCCGAAATTCAGGAGGGGCTCTTGCTGGATACCAAAATACAAGAACACCCTCATCTATATTTCTCCAGGTGTTTAGCCCGAGTCGACTCTAACAATCAGACGGTTATCTCAGTGCTCAATGCATCTGAGAACGAAATAATATTTAAAGACATTGAGATAACCCTAGAACCTATCTTACAGATAATAGAGCCTAACCAAAATACTATTTCGCTTAACACAACAAATACGGCTATCTCTTATTCCAATTCAACATACCCGTACACTTTCAATCGAGATTTCATGGTTCGAGATGCGATTAGATGCGAACACTTAAATTCAGATGGGAAAAATCGCTTACTCAACATATGCTCTAAGCGCCAAGACATAGAAAATTACGTCAAGAGTTGTAAGTCCTGCCAAATAAATAAACCGCTGCGCTAAACAAATCGCACTCCTATGATAATAACATCTACAGCTACGAAGCCTATGGAAAAAGTATTCCTAGACGTTGTAGGGCCATTACCTGAAACTCACGACTATGGTTACAAGTTTATTCTTACATTTCAAGACGATCTAACAATGTATTCACAAGCATACGCAATGAAAACGTGTTCAGCCGAAGAAACTGCACAAAAATTCGTACTCTTTATCTCTCACCTAGGCATCCCTAGAATGATCAAGGGTCCAACTTCACGTCAGATGTCCTAAAACAATTAGAGAGGTTATTTAGTATTAAGCATATTTACGCTTCTCCTTATCATCCTCAAACTTGTGGCGCCCTCGAAAGGAGCCACGCGACACTAAAAGAATATTTACGGTCATATATCGAAGATAACCAACATACCTGGAGCTTATACCTAAAAACTGCTATGATAGCTTATAATACGAATGTGCACTCAACTACTAGTTTTCAACCAATGGAACTACTATTCGGGTTTAAGCCTTATATGCCCCAAAGTGCAGACACTTTAGACTTAAATACTTATACAGATTATATACGTGCTCTAAATCATAGGCTGTACTATAGTCGTCAAAAGGCCTTACAAAATATTCAATCTTCTAAAGAAAGGTCCAAGCAACGTTTCGATGCGCATGCCAAACCCGTGACGTATAAAGTAGGTGATATGGTTTATTTACGATGTCACCATAAACAAAATAAGGCAATGTCTCCTATATGGAAAGGGCCTTATCGGATCGTAAAAGTTAACGGTAACCATACAGTTACCCTTCTAATTAACCGAAAACATATTCGTCACCATTACGACGAAATTAAAATCGCAGCAGATGATTAGCCCAATCTTTCTATTTCAGGGTAATACTTCGGCCGTCTGCGAGCCACAAATTCGTTACATCAATCATAGGTAGTCCGGGCCTATATTTCGACCAGATACTGGACGTTAAATTCACTAACGACTACTGGAATGTCGTTACTTACTTAGATATAAGCCATATAAAACCACACCTAGACCAGGTCGAAGCTCTAATCAAAGAAGTTTCTAATTTCTGTGCCTCTAGCTCTTCTAACAAAATTCAACTAGAGTGTACTAATTTACTATCGCCGTTGCAAAATCAACATCTTAACAATGAACGTAAATTTTCGTCAATTTCTTATCTCGTTCAAGATCATAAACCTAACCGTTTTAAACGCGGACTTATCGATGCTGGTGGTTCTCTCTTAAAATCCATCTTCGGAACCTTAGACTCTGAAGATGCACTAAAGTTCTCAGACGCTATCACTAAAGTACAGTCAGACGAAAAACAACTAGCTCACTTAATGAGAGATAACATTCACGTTATAAATCTACTATTTCAAATTTCAATAACACAATGTCAAAGTTAAACAAAGCGCAAAGCCAATTAAATAATAATTTGGACACTATTCGAAACGCTTTCATGCAGTTATCTAATACGACCGATAAGCTTCGATAAGCTCTTTTTTCCCAAGAGAACAAGACCCAATAATACACTATTGGGTCTTGTTTTCTTGGACATCTAGAAATAATAAATTGCAACACAACATAACGCAAAACTAAATTATAATGAATAAAACCAAATGTAAGTGTGTTTATCAAAAAAAATAAGAAATAAATAAATAACAAAAAAAAATTAAAAAAAAAAAAAAAAAACTATTACGTATACATATATAAATAAAATGGACTCATAGTTTTATTTTAGTATTAAGTAAAACGTGCCAGTAGGAGCACGATAGTGTATAAAGTAATGTAACAATAAATTATAAATAATTAAAGACAATAAAAAAGAGCGCGGACGACCATGTCCGCGGTAGAAAATTATTAAAAAAAAAAAAAAAAGCTACCAACACACTGTGAGCTTCCTACGAGTTTACCTTTAGAAAATATACATATAATTATTGATATATCTGATTTACACTAGATCGCATGTTCTATTCACTATTAGAGTCAGTGGATAAGTGTCAAGTGATACATAATGAGTATTATGTGTGTTCTCTACGATTGCAAATCCAACTTGTGAAACACAGATCTTAACCGAGGCTATAAGGGCTCCCACACAAAACCGCGAATTCGCATCGCATCGCAAATATCTGCGAATTCGCACGAACGCACCGCAAGAATTTCCGATCTGCTTCGCATCGCACATTCCTGTGATATTACGTCATCCTTGGTGACGCCATTTTAGTCCGCTCTGAGACAGCTTTAGAGAAAGACGCGCGGTGCCTGCGCCGCCTTCTTTGTTTATAAAAAAATGGCGGAATATGATATAGATTTTTTAATATCTTTAATTGAGGAGCGTCCCGTCCTTTGGGACACAAGTGATGAACATTATAAAAATAAATTTATTAAGCAAGATGCGTGGAAGAGCGTCTGTGAAAGTTTGTTTCCAAATTTCCAAGACAAAGAAAACAGTGAAAAAACAAAACTTGGTAAGTACTTTTATTTCTACAACAATACAATCAATGCATATAAGTATGAATTAAATAGCGTGCGCGCGTGTAAGAGGACTTCCAGAATCTGGCGCGCTATTCGTACTTCTATGAATAAATGTAATTCAGTGGAATAAAGTGTACGACAAGGTAAATAATGAGCATCGACTAATGTCGTGTTTCTGACCTATTTTGATTTTCTTATAAATGACTGACAATTATTTTGTTTGCTTATAAAGTTGAATTATGTTTTTTTTTTAATAACGTTTTAAAATTGTTATTACTTATTTCTGATGTTTTCCTATGCCCATTATTTATCTTGAAGTACCTACTGTATATCTACAGTACGTCCGAAATAACTTGGTAAGCCCAAACCACGCGCAGAAGGCTGCGCACGAACGTTTTTTTGGAACCAAATGGTGGCATACCCTTTATTCAATCAAATATCGCAATCGATTTTAATCGATTTGGAATTTATTAATTTTTGTTTATACGAGATATTGAACGAAATCGATTTACAAACATAGTTAATGTTATCGTTAGTAAACGACTTTAATAAAAAAAAAAAGTAATAAAATTTTATTTTCTTGGTTGAAAAACATGATTTAGTTAAATATCAATTATTTATAAGCTTCTATACAAATAACGACTGTTTGAGAATATTTTAAACCTCCATAAAAAATTGAATATAAATATATTTTTATTACTTAATTTAAATCGATTTGAAGAAAAATCGATTAAACAACACCCTCAGACACGCGTATTGGACATCTCTCTTTAGTAACTTCGTAAAGCTTCGTGCTTATTCGGCAATGTTCGGGTCCCGGTAATATATCTCACTCACATGTTAGCATTGGTGTCATTTTCGTGTTGCTATCTCTGTCTTGAGCACAGACGGTGACAAAAGTGGTTGTTATTATTAAATTGTTAAGTTTTTTGTGTAGTGTTAGGTTTTTTCTTTAACTCAGAAGTTGTTTTTGTAGCTTTCTGTCTCAAAGTGTTTAAATATTTATTTTATTGGTACTTGGTCCCTGTATTAGTACATTTTTATTCGTATTTTGGTTTAAAAAAATAAATGTCAATAACAGTTTTTTTACGAGTGTACATGCGCTAAAGTTCGCAGAGCCTATGTTCAGGCTTGCCAAGTTATTTCGGACGTACTGTATTTAGAACTAAGCAAGTACTTCTATAATTTCATTTTTTTTTTAATTGCCACTTCAAGGCTCCAAAGACACTAGAAAAATAATTCGAAAACTTGTCTCTTATTATATTTGCACTCATTATTCTTGCATTCAACGTCTGTAGGCTTTGTAGTTCAGAATCATCTATGATCATTTCTACGGGGGATTGTAATCCATCGCGGTTCAGTACAAAGTTGTGTAATATACAACAAGCTTTGACAATATCGACTGCAAAATCAATTGAGACGTTAAGGGGTCGATGAAATACTCGCCATTTGTTGGCTAGTATGCCGAAAGCACACTCGACATATCGCCTCGCCCTACTCAAACGGTAGTTAAATATTCTTTGTTTAACGGTTAAATGCTTGCCAGAATAAGGGCGCATAACGTTATTTGAAATAGAAAAAGCTTCGTCTCCTATGAAAACAAACGGGACCGGTTCTTGAAAGCCTGGCAACGGCTTCGATATTGGTATGGGCAAGCTACCTTTCATCAGTGAGTCATAAAGTTTCGAGTTGTGGAAAATTGTGGAGTCGCTTTCCTTTCCATATGCTCCTATATCCACGTAGATGAATCTGTATTTAGAGTCAGTAATAGCCAACAAAACAATTGAATTATAACCTTTGTAATTGTAAAACAGTGATCCACTATTTGCGGGACTACGGATACGAATATGTTTGCCGTCAATGGCTCCTAAACAGTTAAGGAAATTGGCTTTCTTGTCAAAATCTGCACTAATTTCTTCAAACAGCTGTTGTGTTATTTCAGGCATGTTTTGACGTAAACAGCGATCCCATATTGCGTTACACACCAATCGTATTGTTTTCGCTATTGTACTTGCACCTCTATAATAGTTTAAATGCATATCGTTGAATTCTTCTCCGGTTGCTAAAAATCTGAAATTAAAATAGAAAATTTAACAAAAAATAGTGGAGACAATTAAAAATTTACCCTAATATGACATTAAATACACACATAAAATATTTTTAAACATATGAATGGTTTCTTTGTATTTAATTTCATAGGGATACCCCTACATTAATGATTAATTTTGTATAATTTACAGGTAATGAAGTATTAAAAAAATGGAGAGGGATCAACGATACCTTTAAAAAGTACGTAAAGAAACTTAAAGACGAAAAGCGATCTGGAACAGGAGCAAAATCTACCAAAGAATACCATCTGTACAAGCAGTTATTATTTCTTAAAAAAAAATTACAAAATGAGACAACAGATAGCATTAATGAAACGGAAATGCAAGCACCACCTGGACAAGAGAATCAAGCAAGATCTGAAAAATCTCCAAGACGATACCAGCAGAAGCCGCGAAAAAGAAAGGCAAACGAGTTTGAAGATGAAATTATTAACATTATAAAGGAACCGGAAAACAGGCACTTGTCTTTTTTTAAGGGAATTCTACCGTCACTGGAAAAATTGGATGAGAACAAAACACTTATTTTTCAAAGTCGTGTTCTCCAAACTTTAACAGACTTACTTCAACCGGCATATCAAGGCTACCCACCTTATAGTTCCTCCTATCAGCCTAGCAACTACCAGAGCTACACAGGCTATCAAACTCAACATTTTGCAAACCAAACACCACTGACACGCCCACATTTATCACACGAACAGTCATCAAATGCAGACCAAACACCAATTCTACATTTATCACACGAACAATCATCAAACGCAGGGGAAGATCAAATTAATTCACCTAGTGATAATTATTCTACCTATAGCGCTTTGTCGACGGAAGAAGAGTTTGATTTTACATAATATTATTATATTAATTTACTATTAACTGCTGATAATCACAAATTTGATTTTTCGCAAAAAAAAAAACAATTAAAATGTCAATAAATAAATTTTGTTTTACTTTACCTGATAGTAGTCCCAGCATTTCCAAAGGCATAACAGGAATTCTTCCCTTGTACGATCGTTTTTGAAGGCATGGTGATAATAAACTCAAAAGCTCTTCAAATGAAGATATGCTCATTCTAAAATAATCAAAAAATTTATCTTCTTCAGTTCTCAACGCATAGTACTTTTGAGTAAAATAGTTCCCATCAGAGTTCATAATCGTAATAAATGGATGAACCCAGAATCTTCTTTTTCTTTTATATCTATTTAACAATAACAGCAGTGCAATAATCTTTTTGCGATCCATCTTACGCTTCCTAAAAACACGTCTAGTACGGCTGACTACACTTGAAGGAATGGTCGCCCTACCAAACGGTTTGCCGCACTAAATCGTATCGCAGAATCGCATCGCAGGAACCTGCGATGCGAATTCGCATCGCATCGCATCGCAGTTTTGTGTGGGAGCCCTAAGCTCGTTGCCAAATTCTTGTAACACGAAGCTGCTACATGGCTCAATCGATGTATTTTTTAAGTTAAATAATAATAAATGGTTGTGTGTACAGTCGGAGCCTGGAAAAGATCATATTACATGTGAAAATGATCCTAGTAATTATGATGAGATCCTTTTCGGTACAGGCGTGTTAGCCTTCAAAATATTGTGTAGCTTTCTTTAAAACATTAAAATTTTCGCCTAGTGATTATGTTATGACTAATGTTACTAACCATATATCTAACTTTAATATTATCAAGGATGATTGCTGTGACAACCAGAGGATAAATAAGATCATACCACATCATCCTTTCGTCAAATTGTCTAATGTTAATTATAACTCTCTGTTGCAAGCAAGTGTGCATTTAAATGAATTTGAGAAAGAATTAGATAAAATTGAACAGCCATCTCACTTACAAAGGTATAGTACTCACTACATGTCGTTATCATATGTTGTCTCTATCGTGGAGCTTACCTATTTCTTGTTCAAGACTAGGAAGTTATTGTGTACTGCTAAACCTCAATTTTGTATTCAGGTGTTTAATCAATGTAACACGAAGAGGAAGCAAACAGTTCAGTCTGTTCAGTCAGTGAATAACTGCTTTACCGAATCCTCTGACGAAGATGTCCAATACAGGAGTGTTGGTTTTTTTGTTCGAACAATCGTTCAGCCGACTTTCTATAAATTGAACGTATAACTCACGAACTTAAGTTACAGACCGATAAATTATATTATCATTTATACATAGTTTTTCGCAGTGGTTGAGCTATCCACTGTTGCGCAGTGTGTCGCGGGTTCAATTCCCGTACAAAACAAATATTTGTATGACTTACAGTTATTCCGGGTCTGGGTGTGATTTTAAATGTTTGTAGACGCACTCACGACACAGGATTAATTCCTAGGGTTGGGGGCAAAGGTTTGTACAAAGTGAAAAAAAAAAAATATGTTTCTTTTTACTTTTGTTTCAGGTATCAACCCAAACCATCCGACGCATCCGATTGCTGGCTGTTGGCTTGAAAACAAGAATCCCAGCAAAAAAAAAATGTATTTTCTCCGGCCCATGCTGAAGCTAGGATAGGGTTTTGTCTTGAATATTACAACTTCGACTGGGAAAACAACGTTGTAATATTTGTCGACGAAAAGACTTTTAATTCCGACAAAGACGGTAGAAAAAATTTAAAGCGGCGTGATAACACACGATATCGCGTAGAAAATGTAATACCCAACAGGTCGAGTGGTCGGCTGAGCTTAGGATTTTGGGGATGGATGTGCTCTGCTGGTCCCGGGGAACTGGGGAACGGGGTATAATGGTGTTTTTATGACCTCCCGCGGCAAGCGCGAAACCAGAAAAAAAAATATACCTACATAGTGGAATACAGCTCGTTTTTCGATGTTACCCCTCAAATTACTTATGTTTTAGTAATTAAGTTTGATTTGCCATAAATATTGTTATTTAAGAACTCGTGTTGTGATTTTATTAAAATAAAGATTCGATTTTTATAACGGTGTTTTATTAATAAAACTCTTGCAAATTTCTACCACAGATTTCTTTTCAAATGTCAAAATTGAAAAAATCCTGTGGGTTCAAGGTAAGCGATTCTGTAGTTTTTCTGTGAAAGTGTCTCATAAACTCGGCCCACGTTCGCACAGACGATTTTCGCGCACTGGATTTTCAACGCTCTGTTTAGAGCGGAGAGTCGAAAATAAAAGTGTTTTGGACGCACTGGGATGCATACCTACTCACTCTCGTGTTACGTCGTCCGTGCTAACATCGTCGGTTTAAAGGCAAAGAAACACATATCGCATGCTTAATAGTAGACTGACCTAACTCAAAAAAACAGTTTTTAGGGAAATCGCAAAAAACGTTTTGCAATTACGACTTCGGCTGTTTATTTGGACATAAATGTTGCAAAATGTTAGTTGAACAGTTCAATTTTTTTTTTAATGATAAATGGTTAACCACATTTTTGATTGAAACTTAAATTTTAATTGAATACTAATTATTTTGTTTATTGTAGGCCGTCAAAATTATTTTTGTAGTTTTAGGTCTATTTAATACTAAATCTGCGCTAAAATATTAAGACCTAATTAGTTTTAGGTTAGTTTATTATTAAATTCAAATACTTCTTGGCTGTATATTTTAGATTTAAGTCACATTATTACAAAAAATGATAAAACATTGTATTAGTTAGGATTTTTAATTTAAATCCTAAATATTAATAAGTCACTTTTCAAACAAATTAACTTCACAGCGGTTGAACGAATATTGAATGTGTCAGTGTTAAGTTAAAATGGCATCTTCAAACTTCTAAGTGTGAAAGAGACCGAAAATTAGTAACAGCACTTTAACACTAACTTTTTAAGACTTTCATATTTTATGTGGATAGAAGGCGCTGTATTAAGGATTATAGTGCATCTAACTCATTTTAGACCTATTTTGATTTAGGTCACTTTACTATTAAGCATGCGATATATTTTCCAGGCTTCCGACTAGTCTGTGCGGATCGGTCTGCGCACGTCGATGTATTGATTGCTTTATTATATCTTATTGACAGGGCAAATAGGGATGGCGATTCTTTACGAAAAAGATCGATTTTTAAATCGATTCGAATCGTAGTCTAATGAATCGATTCACGAAAAAATCGAGGCCTACAAAATCGATTCTTAAAAAATCGATCTTTTTTCGAAAATACTTCCTGATATTGTCATCAAACATCAGGTGCTTCTTTACTAACAGCGAAAATGATCCTTCTTGACCTCTAGTTAAATATAAATCCTTAATAGGTAATCGTCTTTCAGTTTTGTATTAGTAATAATAATATAAGAGCAAATCATCGTCTTCTTCCTTCAATAGCAGTTTCGTTACTTGGTTATCCATCACGACACAAAACACCACTGACTTCATCGACAGACTCTCTTGAACTGAGCGGTCGCTCCACGACACTTGTCGCGATCTTCGATCTCAGTCTCGACCTACAGTACATGCCGAAGAGACCGAGACATTTGTCGCTGTCTCTGGTCACAGTCTCCTGTCTCGGTCTCCCGTCTCTGTCGCGGCGCGAACCGCCACCTTTACTGTGCGGCGTCGGCGCGGCAACGGCGCGGTGACGGCATCGTGTGCAGGAACGCTAACTGTATGTGCTCATTTAAGTTTCGACAATATATCCTAATTAATATAAACAGTGTTTGCATTTCCGCCCTAAATCAGGTTATGGGCCCAGGACACCGAAATATATACGGCCTACGTAATATTTCCGTTTATATACATCATATACGTAAATAGATGAAAGCAAAAACCGACGCTTGAATGCGAAGAAAAAATGGCCAGAAATGCAAGTTTGCAAAGCATCGAAAAACTAAAAGGAATAGAAAATTTTGACCCTGAAATAAATTGTAAAATAAATTGTATTTAAACAAGGTTATCGCTATTAGTTTGTAAATTTAACAAGCTATCTTTGAACGTTTAATTTTATGTTGTACAAAATACGGTTTTTAAATGGCATATTTTTCAAAAAAATCCCGCGTTTTTCGCTCATAAATCAAAATTTGATTTTGTGGCTTTGCGCCCTTTAAGCTAACGAACGGCAGAAGTAGTAGTGAGACTGCGTTAGTGACGTCAAAAGAAAATTCCAAATCAAGAAATGGGAATAAACAGAATACTTCAAATGATCAAAGAAAATCAAATTATAGATTTGTTTGCTACAATTGCAACAAAAGAGGTCATTTCGCTAGCGATTGCAAGATGCCAAAGAAAAAGTAGAATAATAAGAAAAATAACAATATGTTGGCAATCAGCACTGAAAGTTACTCATTTGAACATGATGAATAGGCATACTGGGTCACCACAAAGGTCATATTTACCGAAATCGATGACTTTTCCATGGTCTTGTTTCAAATAGTCATGTATTAATTCTTTATTATATAAAATCTCTAGTATAAGTACCGGCTTGGGTCAGGAGCACAAACATTACCTGCATATTCGTTAATTTTTCGGTCCCTTAGCCGGAATGAAGAAGGCAGGGGGCGCCGAGGCTGCACGTGATTGGTTCGTCAGTCGATGCTCGTCTTCTATTGGACTCTCGCGTGTATATACAAATATGCATCTTGATTTTTCGAGTCACATATAAATTGTTGTTAAAGCCTTAATAATCATAAATCTTAGGTCTTATCTGTAAATCTTAAGATTGGCCAAGATTCACTGATAAAACAAGGATTACTTAAAAAAAAAATACTACATATTTCTTGGGCTTAAGTTATTTTAAGCTATTATTTTACAACGTGTAACGGAAAGGGTACCTATATACATACCAAGAGCAAGGCTTCTTTGGATGATAACAAACGATATGAAAAGGGTTTTTTAATCCTATCCACAAATACATGGATTTACAGGAACATCGAGTAAGATCGTTTTACAGCTAATGAATGAGTGTTTTAATAAAGGACACTGTCTTGTTATGGATAATTCCTATAATAGTGTGACTCTTAGTCGATTTTTAAAAGAGCAGCGTGGTACTGATTTATTTGGTACGCTAAATCGGCTGCGAAAAGACACTTCTCCTGACATAAAAGCTCTAATTGAACGACAAATAAAGAGGGATGAAATGTCGCTAGACATTGCTCAAAAATTACTGTCTTGTCGTGGAAGGACGTCAAATTAGTCACTATGATATCTACTTATCATAATGCTGATACGGCACCAGGGCAGCGAGCAGGTGTAGCGTGCCATAAACCGCTTGTGGTCCATAGTTACAATAAGTACATGAGTGGGTCGACTTGAAAGACCCGAAACTATCCATGTACTTATTGGAACGGAAAAGGGGCCTAAAGTGGCACGTTAAAGTTTTCAGAAAGCTATTAAATATTAGCATTCTGAACACTTTTATGACATATCGCGCAAATTCCCAAAATCACTCGCACAAACTGACACATGTTATCGCGGCGACATATTCTTACAACCCGCATCAGACCTGCCATACAACTTTCAAGAGGGGAAAGATTAGATGGAATTTAACACTTTCCAAAACATGAAGAAATCGATGATCGCATATCAAAAGGCCGTGTTGGCTATAAAAGGGGACGCTGTGTGCGGTGCCTGAGAAAAGTGGCAACACTGCCCGAGTGACATGTCAAATTATTAATCCGTATTTTAAAATTAGTTTTAATTAATATGTACGTTCAATTAAGGTGTAATTTTATATCTATAACAAATATAAGTGCATAATAAACCGGGATTATTGTTTTCCCGTATAAAAAACAAAGTAAAACTCAGTGTTTGGTTATCCACCGTTACCGGTAACCTATTTCGAACAGCTGATGTCAACCTGCGGATTTAAACGGGGAGTATTTTTTACTTTTATTCTATAATAGTCATAATTTAGCACACAATTGTCACTCAACTTTGTAACACACTCTCATTGAATTCCAGTAGAATTTATTTGGTAGATTTGGTAGGTACTCCACTAAGTCTTCATTTGTTTTTACATAGGAGAGGAAACTGGGTACCTATCTTAAAAACATTAACTGTTGTAGGAGTATACTGATCAATACAGTAAATTTTACCTAATTTACATTGTAGTATGGATATAATACTTTAAACTTTTATCATAACATAAGTACTACCCACAAAGGGAAAAGTGAAATTAGTTAACTTTATTTAATTATTGTAACTTTGCATTTCAAGCTAACATAGTTGTTGATCTTCAATCAGCATCCTGCCTAACTTCTTCTCCACATTTAAACACTAGCTATCTTATTTGTATTTTCACTTCATTTTACACACCTTTCCTACTTTTGTCTATTCGATTAGTCCTCACCGTTTCTTCAATTCTAATTTCAGTAACTATTCCTGTAACCATGTCAGTGATGACCCGTGAGGCTACTGCTCAGGTTATGGAGGTTAAATTAAGAACGGCCCTCGAAGAACTTAAGGCTTCAAACATCCAATGCCAACAACTGCTACAGGAGAGGGATGACTGTGAAGAGGAAGTCAAGACAATCATTGACAAAAATACAAGCCTGAAGCGGGAGCTAGTGGACCTTCATCAGCAATTCCTGGATGTTGTCGATGAACGGGACAAACTGCGGTCACCGACGGGTTCAATAATTGTAGCGATTTGTATGACGAGGCATTGTGTAAGGTTAGGGACTTGGAAGAAGAACTAATTCATGCAAATGCACGGATTACAAAGTTGCAAAAGGAAAAAGTATGTACTCAGGCGAGAGAAACAGAACACTTATATAATGAATTAATTAAAAGTTATTGTAACCCAAATTCCTTAATAACAATAGACCTCACTGAAGATTCTTTAGTAAAGTATAATAATAGCAGCTACACAGTGAGTCAAAATAAAATTAAAAAATATGCTAAGTTCAATAAAATTATTAAAAAATGCAAAAAATATTAAAAAATGCAAAAAGCTAGTAAATCACATAATTCACCAAAACTTTAATAATCCCTTAATAATCAATCATATTAATATTGAATGTGCTAACAGTTACAAAATAATATTGACTATTTTTTATTTACAGCAACAGTTATTATCGCCTTCAAACGCAACTTCACCCAGAAAAAGAAACTACAAAACATTATTATCACTATGGAACATATCACTATCATTAAGAAGCAGAGATTACAAATAAAAAGAATACAAGCCCAAAATAGAAGATTAAAACGCAAAATTAATAAAATTGAAGACATTTTAATTAATATCCAAGAAAAGTTTTGTTTGAAAGATGAAGACACGAATATTCTGAAAAATATTAATTTACAGGTATTACAGACTCTTTCACTATCCGTGTTCGTATTTTGTATGCCTTTGTCGATCGTTTTCTTGTTTTCTTTTAATATTAAAAAGCGTTACTATTCTTTTTTTATCAACAGGCTCAAGAACTGACACGACGCATGGTTACAAAAAAGTCTGGAGGAAAATGCAAACAAAAATATAGCCCAGCGCTGCGTACCTTTGCGTTGACGCTACATTATTATTCACCGAAGGCCTACGATTACATACGTAGAACGTTCGATACTTGTTTACCAGAAACGCGTACACTTAGAAAGTGGTACGAAAAGATCGGAGGAGACCCAGGCTTTACTAAAGAATCTTTGGAAGCGTTGAAACAAGAAGCTAAAAATACAAATTACACCATAATTGCCGGGTTAACTATTGACGAAATGGCTATACGCCGACGTATAGAATATGACGGTGAAAAATTAGTGGGACACGTTGACATCGGTACTGGCGTTGAAGGAGATCATGTACGAAGCTCATGTATGAAGCTAAAGAGGCTTTAGTTTTTTTAGTTACAAGCGTAAACTGTAACTTTAAAGTTCCCGTTGGTTATTTCCTTGTGGACGGTATAACAGGAAGTCAGCGTTCTGAATTAATTTTACAATGTTTAGAACTTATCCAAGAAACTGGTATAAGAATTAAATCGTTGACTTTCGATGGATGCGCTGCAAATATAGCAATGGTGAAATGTTTGGGTTGTTCTATAGAAGATCGAAGAATTACTTTTATGGTTAAAAGTAACTAAAGACCCAATTTTGGTAATGTTGGATCCATCTCACATGATCAAACTGTTGCGGAACGCTTTTCAAAGCTGTAAAACTTTTGTAGATCCAGATGGCAATAAAATACATTGGAATTATTTTGAAAGAACTAAATAAGCTTCAGGAAAATTTTCATTTAGCTAACAAGTTACGTTACCGTCACATTCATTTTCATAATCAAAAAATGAAGGTCAAGCTCACAACACAGCTATTCAGTCTTAGTGTACGGGATGCTATAGACTTTTGTTGCAATGAATAATGAATGTTGTTTAAGGCAGCATATAAGAAACTACTGGTGCATATCGAGATAAAGGCTCTCGAAAATGGAAATTGCTTGGCTCTGGAACATATTTCTATCCTGGATTGCACATCATCGCCTATACTACGCATCAATAGAACAACTAATAATGGATTAATAGAAGACGGTATTGACATGGTTTCCGAAAATAATGATGATGAAGACATAAATTTATTTTTCCAAAATATTTCTGATTTTAGCCAACAAATTATAAGTCACTTTGGGCGATATTGGCACACATTTTAATGAAAAAAATTTATTGTGACATTTGTGTTGGAGCTCTTTTATAAAGTGAAATAAATTCCGACCATAAATTTATAGTTGCAAAAGATAAAGGTGGTCTCTTGTACCCTTCGAAAGAACTGCTGCTAATCTGCAAAACATCCGAAGCAGTTTTAAAAAAGTACACCGAAAACCTTCGGAATATTAACAAGCATTTGTTAACAGCAAAGATTATGCGCAGCTTCGTTGGGACTGATTTATTTAAAAAAATAAGTCATCATCAGTTTGGCTTATATCCTAGTGCGAGCCATGTGGCAGACCTAACTAAGGCTATTATAGAAAAGTATATTAGTGTTAGATTGCATTAAATTTTTTAAAACTCCAATTCAAAAGACAGCACGCTTAAGCTACTTATTAAATACGTATTATTTCAGGGACAATAGTTTTTTTCTCTATTTGAACTGGTGATAAGCACCGGAAATGTAAGGTAGAGAGGCAACTGACTTTCTTTAATAAACATGGTAAATATTTCACGTTAAATCCTAATATTAATAAGTAATAAATTTGGTTTTAAAATTCAGATATGTATTTTTTATTTGATACACTTTTATAAATTTGTTTCTATATTTGCATGAATACAAGTTCACAACAGGCATTACAGAAGTCCACATAGTCAACAATACTTGCAAAATAAAAAGCAAGATTACATTAATTTTATCGATATCAACTATCGACCTTTTACTCGCCCTAGCATACATGAGCTTTTATGCGTGTGTGAGTGTACATCAAACGCAGTGATTGCGTTAGTGTGACAACTAATAGCAAACTCACGATCTAAGTGCGTGTTGCTTATTTGTGTGCGTAATTCGCGTAGGCATTGGTCTCTTGCTTGTAGTGAAGTTAAAGAGTGGGAAACGCGAAACGGCGAAACGCGTTCTGATACAAATCAGGAACTATTTCCTTTCTAACCTCCTCTATATGTTCTGTGCCTCATATGCAGGTATGGCGAGTGTTAAGCAATGACGGTCAGCACCCATACCACTTCCGTCGCACCCAGGAGCTGGTCCTCGTTGGACTTTTTTTGTGGGGGTACATTAAAAACATAGTGTACGCAGTGCAGTGTGATACAGTGGACCAAATGCAAGTGCGGATTGAGGCTGCTTTCAGGACAATAACACCAGACATGCTACGCAATGTCCAGGTGTCCATGAACAAACGAGCGGCCTTGTGCATACAATACCAAGGTCACCACATTGAACCCCATCTTTAAAAATGTAAGTCTTTACTAAATTAAACAAAGCTTTAAGATTTTACTGTTTACTCGGCAATAAGTAGTTACCTACCTAAACTTGTTTAGATTTTTTACGTGAGTTTTAGTCATATCAGTTTTTACGTGAAATTTCTGTCTTGAAATTTTAACTAGTAAACTGTAAATATTATGTCAATCAATAATTACCTACGCAACATTATTTTTACATCACGGTAAAGAGGTATATCTAAGGGTGGTATTACATTTATCAAATATCTTGGTCCAATGTACATTTGATCAAAGAAATTGGAGGACTTCATCAAATGTATTGGCAACACTGATATTTTAATTAAAAATGGCTGCAAACAAGATATCGTGGACGATTCCAATGACTAAGTTTTTAATAAATGCTTATGAAAGTAACGAGTGCCTTTACAATACCAAGCACCAACATTATAAAAACAAAACAAAACAAAACGTTCTGAGATATATGTATAGAACTATAGCAAGACGAATCTACGAAGATTTTGAAGTTCCAGTGTATTGAAGAAGACCTTAAGAAAAAAATAAATGTTTCTGCATAGCCATTTCATAAATATACGGGTTCACCCTACTTAAAAAACAATAAATACAAGTGATTGAGAATTATATTTCAATTAAGTACAAAGTGTAGGTATAATGACAATAATACTTGTCAGTTGGACTGACGGAAAAAGAAGATTTTTTTTCCAAAGAATTATCGTAATATCTAAATAGCTAAAATAGCAAAAAGTTGTTTGCTATTTGTATTATACAATTAACAGACTTGTAAAGGTTTTATAATAGTTTTGTAGCAGTTCAACAGTTTTATAGTAGTGTCCAATTCAACGCATTGGATGTAATTGTCTCGGAAAGACAGTTGACATGACAGAATTTCCACTACCAAAAGATAAATCAATATTAAATTAATTCATCAACTATCAAGTCAAGTCAGTCGGTGTTTACAAACTAAGCATAGGGTTAATAAACAGATTTGAGATGAGAGGAAAAAACTACAGAACCATTTATTGAGTTATAACTATTGTTGTCACCGCACCAGTTACTCACCACGTCCTATTCATATTTTACTTATTTATTTTTTACTAGTTGAAGGGAGTACAAGAAGTCCGAGGAAGAAGGGTAAAAGCGGCGGCGCCCTGGGCGGCCTGCGCGGCTGCGCCTCGCCTTTGTGACAAGTGTCATATTATTATGTGTCATATTTTTATTATCATATTTTTCTGTTTGTTTATTTTTGTAATATTATTAAGGTGTTTTAATGCTTAGTGGCAGCAGCGATGGGGATATAAGTGTATGCCAACCTTCCTCGTCGCTAAACATCCTCGAGAGATGCCTACTCTGTACCCAGGCCCGGTTTTTTTAAAGGTAAGCGGGGTCTAAATGTGCATATTGGGAAAGTTCATAAACCCCAATGCGCATTGTCGGACCCTGTTTTAACAACACCTACCTACAATATCAACTTCTTCAGACCCATTTTAAAATTCCTTTCTAAATTCAAAAATTCTGTTCCAATTCTAAAGCGAGTTCCCCGTGGCGCTAGACCACTAGTTGCACAAAATTTAGCAGGTTGCATTCGCCTCGCCGCCCGGGAGAACTCGCAACATGCCTGGGAACAACTTCGCACCTTCCCTTACAGAATTTTTCATGTACAGAAGAATTTGGCTAGTAAAACAACTCTAACTACCCAAATTAAAGATAATTGCAATGTTTCGGCTCATGATTTGGATTCAAATTTTTCGACACTTAGATTCACTATAGAGTATATCCCGTCTAGTTGAATCTAAGTTAGGTGAAGGTGAAATTAGTGGAGCAGCCAGAATTCTCTTCAGCAGTGACGTGGTGGCACCGTGTTCTCCAGATACTCCATCGGCTCTGGAGAGTAAACATCCTGCCCCAGCGGTTGACCTTTCTTTTCCCGACGCCCCTAATTCCGATCATACCCTCACCGTTACAGGTCGAGATTTGGTCACGGCCATCTGCTCTTTTCGGAGCGGCTCTGCCGGCGGCCTCGGCGGCCTGACTCCTCAACACCTAAAGGACCTTATTTGTTCAGGCGCCGGGGAAGCTGGTGAGTTTCTCTTGAAGGAGCTTACGGCTTTGACCAATCTTATGATCTCCGGCAAGGTGAACGAGGCCGTCATGGATGTTTTGTATGGTGCAAATTTACGTGCCCTGCGAAAGAAGGATGGCGGCATTCATCTCATTGCCGTGGAAGCTAATTATCGTCGTATGGCAGCCAAGATTTGCTGTAAATTTAATGGTGAGGTACTTTCGGAAAAATTTCAGCCCCTACAGCTAGGTTATGGCTCTAAAGGGGGGCTGTGAGGCTGCTGTACACGCTTTGTCGACCTACCTAAATTCTGGTAAAGGAGAGGTCATTTTGAAGGTTGACATAAAGAACGCATTTAATTCTGTTAGGGACACCTTGCTGGCAGAAACGAAAAAAGAAATGCCCCAAATTATTAGTTTCCTTTGGCAATGTTACAGACATCCATCGAAATTAATGTATCGGGACAACCTTTTAGAATCCGCTGTTGGCTGTCAACAGGGTGACCCCCTCGGGCCAGTGATTTTCAGCCTAGCCATTCATCCGATTATTAGACAGTTAAATTCCAAAGGGATGTCCTTTGATTCATTTCGTACCCAAAAATGAAAGTGCCGGCCAGAAAAATAAATACTAGATTCTTAAGCGAAGACGTAGCTCGAAGAAACCTCACAGTGACAGATAATCACTTTCAATTCAGATAGTCCACCTAATGAAAGAAACGCGATAACGATTTGTGATGGCACATATATATACATTCAGAAGAGCTTCAATTACTGCTTCCAAAGAAAATCGTACAGTAATCACAAATACAGAAACCTCTTACAACCATTCTTATTTGTGTGTTGTGACGGACATATAATAAAAGTGGATCTCATGCTGCCACTACATCAGATGCTCAAGTAATGAATAGTGTAATAGACAATGAAGAAGACACTGGCGATGGCGTTTTTCATTGGTTTTACAGAAATGGTAATGTTTTTTTTTTTTTGGACCGCGGTTTCAGAGACTCGGTTGTACCCATGCAACAACATGGTTACTCAGTACATATGCCAGAAAGCAAACATCAAAATGAAACACAACTCACTACAGACCAGGCAAACAAATCCCGTTTAATCACTATTTGCCGATGGGTTGTTGAGATGTTGAACGGACGTTTCAAACGAGACTTTCGGCTTCTGAGAAACATTTATATAAACCGAACGTTATACTATGTTTGAGTTCTTCAAAATAGCTGCCGCTTTAACCCTAGATAGCTAACGTTTGTCAAAATGACGAGCATCTAATAAATATCTCCGTCTCCCTTTCGATCATCGTTTTACCTACACACTCGCGGTTTCGCGCCATCTTAGTGTCCGCTAGACAGCGTCGCGTGGTGGTTGCGTTTAGCCGGTAAGTACTTCTGTTTTTGAGATACCTATTGCATACTCGTCTGGTTAATTAAGCTTAAGCTTATGCGTAACTTTTAGCTTGCGTGCTTTGAGTTGATTTTTGCTTTGTTTTTTTTTTAGTTATTTCGTTGATAGTGAAGAATGGCTGCAAGATTGATCACAGATGACGACATAATTCGGGCGTTAGATGATGAAGATTATGTCAACACAAATGATGTTTCTTCTGATAGTGAAAATGAGGATGGTTTGGTGGCTTGACTTTCACGACGAAGCCTCGGACACTGAAGATGCGCAAGTAAGTCCACCTTTAGATATTGAACAGGAACAAGAAACGCCACCTTCCGATGCTCGTCCTCTCCGTGAAGATTCACCATTTGCTTCCAACAGCATTATCCACTTGCCTCAACCTAATACTCGTGGCAAAAATCGTCATGTGTGGGCAACTCACAAAGGACATACTTCTTCCCGAACTTCTGCGATGAATATCATTCGCACGGCTAGAGGACCAGCCCGTTCAGTCAGAAACATAATAGATCCTCTCGTTTTATTTGGTTCCTTTATGACTGATGAAATATGTGAGGAAATTTTGCAGTGGACCAATGCTGAAATAGCAATAAAAAAACAAAGCTATGAGACTATGACATCAACCCAAAACGAAATGTGCAAAGAGGAACTCAACGCTCTCTTCGGTGTGTTATTATTGGCAGCTGCGTTGAAAGATAACCATCTTACAAGTGATGAATTGTTCAACACGTCTTTCTGTGCAACTAGATACATCTCGTGTATGAGTCGAGAAAGGTTTGATTTCCTCATACGATGTCTTAGATTTGATGATAGGGCTGTAAGAATAGGAACCTTGCAGTCTGATCCACTCACACCAATCCGAAAAATATGGGACTTACTGATGATTCAATGCCGAAACAATTACGTTCCTGGATCTAACGTTACCATCGATGAACAATTGCTGGCATTTCGTGGTCGGTGTAAAGGCAATCGGCAGGATTCGTACAACATACTTTTTTTGTTGTTTTGTGATAAAAATTTTACCACTTATTAAGGCAATTAAACCATTCATTTTCATGAAACATTAGTATTTTTAGAAGTCGGAATTAATTAATTATATCAATTCAAAGATTCAAGTAATTAAACGTAATATAATCATAAACTAAACGCAACTAAACGTAGTTCTGTTTTTAGAAATTGCCATTTGTAAAATATCGCGAGCCTCGAAATGATAAATAATTATTTAAAAATAGAAATAATAGTAAATATAATTAACCAATTACACATTTTACTTTAAAATGAATAATTATTGCATACAATCTTAATAATTAACTATTTCATGAAGGGAACCTTTTTACCATCAGTGTTTTTTTGTGTTGGCAATCATTTTATTGACAGGTTACGGAAATCTTTTTAAATCTCTGTTCAGTTCTTTGCTGTTGTTTTGGAGTGTGGTTTGTAACTGCATCTGAGCAATTTAGCGAATTATCTGGCCATTTTTACGTTGAGTCGAGCCGCTGCTCCTCCGTACTCTATCTGTTGATAGTACTTTCGCGAAAGGACGCTTTATTAATAGTGCTGTGTGTGTACGTGCTTTAAAATGACGAGTTTACAATGCATCAATTGCAACGTTCGCTTGTCGCGAATAAGAAGGCACGCTTTATCTGATGAGAGTGAAGACATCGTCAATACTATTCGGCTGTGGACATATCCTAGAGATGTAAGTAGTTTTCAAATAACATTTTGCGTACGAGTGTGCTAGTTACGAAGTGATAACTTTTACGTGTTAAAACGTAGACTTGCCATTTATACTATGCGATCACATACTAAAAATAATATTTATGTAACTAATACTAATCTAAACATTATTTGAAAAAAATAAACACTGTTGTGGTTGAAAATGTTTACAATTTGTCTTGAAAACGATCACGTTTGTGTTTGTACATTAACAAACACATAAGTGATCTTTTACATGTATTGTTTACTTGCCTAACACTTGGTTGTCTAACTTGGTTTGCTTAACACTATTATAATAGTTATTTCTTTGTTAGTATGACTGTCATAGTCATAAAAAGCAATGTTGAACCATTACTCATACTCAAAGTCACTTCATTATTTCCAGATAACACCTGCTGACCATGTTTGCCATGCATGTTGGCAGCTGGCTACTCATCCACGTTCTTCTGATAATATGCCGAGGAGACGCATAGGCCATCAATGTGTTTGTGTTGTATGCGGACGATCCATACTAAGAATCAGTCGACGCAGGATTTTGATTGAAGGTGCAAATGAAGAAGAACGAAGAATTGCTAATACAGTTGCTACTTGGATCCAACCACGAGAGGTATAACAACATGTACCTATTATAACTTAGAACAATTAGGTATCTTGATTTGATTTAAACTAAGAAATAAGTCAATGTATATATTTTTTCACTAATACCATGTATTTTTAAATGCAAGCTTTTCTTTATTTATATTTTTTATTTTAGCTTCGTTCTGAAGATGAAGCTTGTGTGCCGTGTTGGCTAAGAGCTAGAAGAACTAGGGTTGTTTCACCAATTGAAGAAATTCAACCCGCTGTACCTGATCATCTGGAGGGTGATCATTCTGATTTGATGTGTGCTGTATGTGGTCAGAGTCTATCCTCCCCAACATCAGATCAAGAGTGGAATCCCGATAATACTGCTCGTTTGTTGGAGCACCAGCAGGTATTTTATGAAATAATGATTATTTTTATAGTAATTAGCTTATAAATACGTGTCATGCAAAGGGCAATTGGACTGCTGCGCTGTGTGTCACTGATTCAATCCCCGCACGGAACAAATATTTGAATGATCTATAAGTAGTTGTTCCGGGTTTGAATGTTTGTGTACGTGAGTTTCTATGTTTATAAACACACCCACGACACAGGAGACATTCCTAGTGTGGGGAAAAGCTTTTTTTTTTGAAAAATACTATTTTCTTTTATGCTAAATCTGGAACAGTCATGATGTTGGCTTTACTAACAACAAAAGGATACTGATTTTTCCATTGTCACATAGCCCTTCTTCTCTACTCCAGTGAGCAATAAATCTATTCACTCATATTAATATAACATAGATTATGTTTGGTAACGGTTTTCTGAAAGGTGAAAATCAATAATTGTATGTCAAGAACTATTCTGTAACTTGGCCATGATGGGCGCAATTTATGTCTTCAAACTACTAAGTTTGAAGAAGTTTAATTTTTGTTTCATCAATGTTATTTAATATTCACAGATGTCATCCATGAATGAAGTTTGTGGAGTTTGCTGGGGCCAAGCTCGAGATTTGAGCTTCAATGTTCCAGAGGAACCTGAAGAAAGACCCCAACATATTGTGTTGCCCAATATAAGAAGAGCAGCTGAGACACCAAGGCATTGCATTTTTCAAGAGTGCATGGAACCGGAGCGAAATATTGTGCCTGAAGAAACCAGGCAATATGTATTGGTTAGGTATCAATATTTTATACCAAGAGGTGCTCGTATTTGCTCCTTACATAGACAGGAGGCTAATTATGAAAACCTTTATACTGCCGAGTATAGCCTTAATAGCTTTACTTCGACACACATAGAGGAGATAATTTTTATATTAATGGAAGGGTTACGTAACATCTCTTATGAGAATATTCAAAACTACCCCGATAACCAAGTTCAGTATTTTATAGGCATAAATAAGCAACAACATCAACAAATATTAGATGTAACACCGAGGCTTAAGAATATGCATCGGGGTAGTTTTGCATTAACAGTCTTGTTGTGTAAATTAAGAACTGGGGATTCAGGGGATAGATTGTCTTGTCTATTTCAAGTTCCGAGAAGGACCCTAGAGACATTAATGTCTGTAGCAAGAAATATATTGCTAACTGATTATGTTCCACAATTTCTTGGTTTTTCTCATTTAAGAAGGGAGCAAGTGGCAGCAAGAAATACTTACATTGCCGATCACATTTTTGGTGAGCCTAATGCACCAGCTGATCAAAAACCTGCAATCACAATAGCTGATGCAACATATATATATACCCAAAAAAGTAGTAACTACTTGTTCCAAAAGGATACATATTCCCTTCATAAATATAGGAATTTATTAAAGCCATTTATCCTCTGTGCCTCTGATGGATATATTATAGATGTACGCGGACCATATAGTGCCACTACAAATGATGCCACCATAATGAATAATTTATTAAACGAAACTGAATTTAATGATTTTTACAACGAAAACGATATCTTTATTGTAGATAGAGGTTTTCGTGACTGCATGGATAGTCTGCATCAGAAAGGATACATAGGTCATATGCCTGAAACCAAAGAAGACGACCAATCACAGCTATCTACTCTTGATGGCAATCGTTCACGCTGTGTCACTATTAACAGGTGGGTAGTAGAAGCTGTGAATGGCCGTTTCAAGAGAGATTTCAAAATATTCCGCCATGAATATTTCAACCGTGGTTGTCGCCATTTAATGGCAGATTTTAAAATAGCAGCTGCTCTGCTGAATGCGTTTACTCCGCCATTTACGGAAAATATACATGCAGAGCAGTTTGTTTCCATCATATTTGAGCGCCTGTTTTTACCGAATACTGTAGCTGAATTAGTTAGGTTACATAATTTAAACAGGCGCGGTTCCTGGTTTGTACCCATAGACGCGACAACCATCTCCTTTCCGCGGCTATCCATGGAGGAATTAACGTTATTTGCTTGTGGTATATACCAAATTCGCCAGGCTCGTTCATATGTGGGTGAGCATTTTCGCTTTCATGGAGTATATACATTAGAGGTATCTCGAGAAAGAATACATGGCTTAGAGGGAATAAACCCAATGTTGCTTCGTGCTAAAATAAAGTCCCGCCATTCTTCTGCTAGAACTTATTTTGTTTTTATAGTAGCAGAAACAAATATGAATGGTCGGGACGCAATAAAAAGTTATTGCTGTAATTGCATTGTAGGTTTAAGAACGGTGGGATGCTGCTCACATGTTATGAGCATTATTTGGTACCTTAGTTACGCTCGCCATGAAGGTATGACCCGACCTGCCCCTTTCCTAGATGAAGTAATATTAAGAATAGATTAAGAAACTATAACAACAATAAAATAAATGTATGTTCCTACAAAAACAAAGTTGTTTTATTTACCCACACTCAAAACTCCATCAGCACATCATCATTCATCAAACTATTGCAGACCGCTGCTGGACGTAGGTCTCGCCTAAAGCACCCTTACTGAATAGATACAATTCTCATGTCAATTTGCCAACGTAAGGATAAGTAAAACACTACAAAAATAGCACCAGCTATCTACAACATCCTTTTTCACCAAAACAATGTTTATGTCCTTACACGTAATAATATTTATTGGGACTTAACCTCAAAAATAAAACTGGTTATAACTTTTAGGTACTAACTTCTAAAAATCTAAGAATTTTATAAGGGCTTGCCTATCGTATTGACTACTAATTAAAACAAAAGATATCTCAAAACACGATATTTTATTAGGTGTACGAAACTCCCATACAAGCTTGCCGATCGCCTTTAGAATGTACATCCCGAACAAGCCTGCTAAGTACGGTATAAAAATTGAAATGATGTGTGACAGTGGGACCAGGTACATGGTTGACGCCATGCCTTATCTTGGAAAAGCTACAAATACTGGAGGAGTGCCCCTTGGTGAATATGTTGTCAAGGAACTAACACGGAGTATTTATGGCTCAAACAGAAACGTTACCACAGACAATTGGTTTACATCCATCCCATTAGCTAAACAACTGCTACAACTACCTTATAAGTTGACAATAGTTGGAACTTTGAGGGCCAACAAAAGAGAAATACCGGAAGAAATAAAGAACAGCCGAGGTAGAGCGATAAGTACTTCCATGTTTTGTTATGATGGGCCACTAACTCTCCTATCATTCAAACCGAAGCCAAGCCAACAAATAAACCATTTTGTTTATTTGTTGTCTTCATGTGACGAAGAAGGGACAGTCAATCCAACATCGAAATAGCCACACATCATAGAATTTTGTGTTGTGATTTAGTACTTAAAAATTAAATAAATATTCATTTTTGTTATAATTTTCTTTAATTTTAAACTTTAACATTACATATTTCCTATAAATATAATAAACCTAATTAAAATAACATATTTCTTAAATAAAAGACACGTTTAAAAAATGGTCGTCAAAAAGTCGAATGGTTAGCTTATCATAGAAATCCAGGAACGTTAGCTATCTAGGGTTTATATTGGATATTAAAACTGTTAACTTTTCAGACCAATGAATCAATGCCATCAACCTCAAGTCAAACAAGCCAACCATCGACCTTTCCAAAATCTTCAAGTGAGGAAGATGTGGAGTATGTTGTAGCCAGCCATGAACCACCAGTGTCACAAGCTTCACAACCTACCCGTCCCAGTAGGAGAAGATCATTTGCTGGCTCAGATATGAGAAACAGATTGTTCCAATATGAAGAGGGGCGTGTAGATAGAGAGAATATTAGGAACACTGAGTTCGCAGGCATCAGGGCTGTCCCATTACAGTTATATGAACTCCTCAAGGGAGCATTTCGAACGTAGGAATTAACATTTGTCACTGTAGATCAATTTTTAATGTATCCTTTATTTTTAATATTCACTTGTTGATTATGTAGGGATGTGTTGTGTATTTGTATTATTATATTGTTGACATTTGTGTTTATGTAGGGTTAAACTAAATAAAACTCTGTTATTATTTTATATTTTATTTTTTGATATTTTATTGAAAATTATCATAAATGTTACTAAAAGTCAAAGCCAAATCATGTATTTCAATTAGGCCATGTAAAGGCACTTTTGAATGTAATATACAAGAAAAAATAATGAATCTCTATTGCCCCTTCCAAAAGGTAGTTAAATATGGAGAATGGGCAAGAAATTCCATACATACTCATAGACTGTAGACAACTACTTTTAAATTGTCAACTAAAAATGAAATTAAATTTAAAAAGTGTAAAAAGAAATAAAAATAATTACTCGTATTATAAGTAAAGTGAGTAAAGAATAATGCATGGGTTCAAATTAATCTTACCTATCCCTTTCTAACATTTGCACTAATAGAGCTCTTGCCCTTCGACCTGCGTGTACAACTTGTAACTCAATACCACCCCTCATACATAAGTTATGTATGAGGTAACTATACTTTAAAATTATTCACTTATCCCGTGATTAAGTGCCTCTTGGGTTTATCGTTTTCAAATGTTCGTGATTTGGAATTTCGGAAATGAAAGTTATTATGAACAGACGTTCTGCAAGACAAAGTCACCATGTCCAGACCGACAGTGGCACAAATTGATGCTCTCCTTAATTTCCTTGAAGAGCATCGAGATTTGGCTCAAGGCAATTTGAGGAGCATCGACGGTCGTACTCTGAACCATCGTCTGTGGGAAGAAAGGACAATGCCAGATCCTGCCCCATCCTTTCAGTAATTTACATAACATAACATCATAACATAACATAACATCACGCCTGTAATCCCCGAAGGGTTAGGCAGAGGTGTACCCATTAGTACACCCACATTTCGCCAGTTATGTTTTTAGTCCCATGTAATAGGGGGCGAGCCTATTGCCATCAACCAGGCACAAATCCAGACTCCGAGGCTGCTACTGAGAATTCCTGATGGTAAAACCCAATAACACTTTGCCCGACCTGGGAATTGAACCCGAGACCTCATGCACAGCAGTCGCGCTTGCGACCACTAGACCAACGAGGCAGTAATTTACAAGAAATGTAAATTAATGAAAATTATCCAATGAAAATAGGACACTTACTTGGTTACATAACTGTTAATCTGTTACACTTGCGGATAAAAAGTTATTGATAAAAGGAATTCAAAAACCCAACTCCTATTTCCTGTTTTTATCGCGACCACCAGCGTGACTTAGTACGCATACACGAGAACAAAACGAGTAATTTAATTTAAAAAAATGACATCTATTAATGTATTATGTACAGATTTTATTATATATTCGGTTTAAATACACACAGTTATTGAAAATAATGTTTTTAATATATTATGAATGTATATTCTAATATTTTTTTGGCATTTGAGCGTTAGTGATTACGTGTAACGAAACGTCCTTGGCGCGCCAATGCTTATATGTCAAAATAACATTCATTGACGCTAAATGCACAAACCGTGCGAAGCCAGAAAAGGAAAAAAAAAAAAAAAAAAACATTCATTGACATTGTTTGTTTTTTACGCTCCATAATCTCTCTCTGTAATCTACTATTATATTTTCACGACGATTTTGCTTTTGTACACGGACTCGATCTCGCCTACTCGCCGACTTTGTGCTACTTGCGACGGATTCTGATCACTGCTTGCGACTTGGTTAACGATGTTGAGGTGCATAAATTGTCACTTGTGCGTCGACAGGATGCTAAGACATGTTGTATCTACAATACAATCTGCACTGCAAACTCTTCTCGCTAGATGGAAATCGTTGGAACAGGTATGTAGATACTACGTTATTTATTGATCGTATTTGACCGTAGTGAAAAATCCTTCCTTCCTAGTAATGATTGTACCACATGCGGTTTCGCTTGGCTTGTAACTAATGCAACAAAATATGAATAAAATAGTAAACCTACCTACCTAAAAGTATCTTAAATAACTGGTATAATAGGCAAAATAGTCAAGTTTTTTCTTTTGGGGATTGTGTGGATATAATTATGAACTTGTTTATCTCGACTATATACTAATATATGTTTCTTACCTTACAGCTTCCACCAGAAGCTGTAATCTGTCAAGAGTGCTTTTTGCGGCTAGACCAGCATTGTAGAAATGGGAATCTGAATGCTGAAAGAGATCTAGGTCACACACATGTTTGTCTTGGATGTGGACGATCTGTTTCAGAAACAAGAAGACATGTGAGATATCATACAGTAGAAGCCAGTGATCCATTAATAGCTACTATACTTTCATGGGATATTCACAATGAGGTCAGTAATAATATATTAACCACTTTCCCTGTCCCGTGACACAATATGATTCACATCAATCACTGAACTAATGTGTCTGTAAACTGTTAAGCTAACTACCTAGGGTCGCAGGATTGTCTTAACAGAACACCGCGGCCCTGCAACGCAAAATGATTACCGATATCATTTTTCATCACAACTGGCTCTCATATAGTCTATATTAAATTAGAAACACTAGGCTACCTTTTTAATTTCTTTTGAAAAATAACTTTAAATAAGTTATTTGTAACATATTCAAAAAACCAGCCCAAGATGCACATGCTGCAAATCAACAAGTTTATTCAGAGCCATTGCCGGTGCCTCATCAAGAAATGCCGGTGCCTCATCAAGAAATACCAGTGCCACCACCCCTACCTCCACCTCAAGAACAACAGGTTCCAATGGAACCTGCTGAAAGTCGAGCTTATATTATTTTACCACATTATAAACGTGCAGCAAATACTTCTAGGCATTGTATTTTTGAAGGCTGTGCTAATCAATCTGGGCACTTAATTCCTTTGCTATTAATTAGCAAGGTCATGCTTCTTAAGCAATATCATTTATATGTGCCAATTCACACCCGTGTCTGTGAAACTCATTTATATGGCAACGAATGGTCATTGTTGATTAACAATAATAACCTAACCAGTAGCTTTACATCTCAACAAATAAAGGATTTAATTCGTATTATGGAAAGAAATGCAGACTTAATGGATTTTGAAAATGTACATGAGATGCCTAATCACATTTGTCACTATTGGACAGGTCTTAATGTGTTAGAATTTCTAGCTTTGTATGATGAAATACCTGTACTTGGAACTGTTAGCAACGGGAAAACATGTTTAGCAATATATCTGTCAAAACTGAGAACTGGTGATAGCGATAACAGACTATCAACTCTTTACAATATGCCACGGTCTACACTAGAGTCTTATTTAAAAAAGATGCGTTGCTACTTTATAAATCATTTTGTTCCTAATCATGTTGGGTTGCAACATACTACTAGAGAAGAGGTAGCTCAAAGGAATTTATTAATACCAAATAATCTATTTGGTAGCCCAAATATTTCAGTAGAACAAATGCCTGCTATTGTTATTTGTGATGGTACATATATTTTTATTCAAAAAAGTAGCAACTACCTTTACCAGAAACGAACTTATAGTCTGCACAAATATGTCAATTTAATAAAGCCATTTCTCATAGTTGCCTGTGATGGATACATCATCGATGTTTTAGGTCCATACGCAGCAACACAAACAGATTCTGCAATAATGAAGCATTTGTTTGAAAATGAAAATGGGCCTATGAGGTCTTTTTTTAGATCAGATGATGTTTTTATTTTGGACAGAGGATTTCGAGATTCCATACCATTTCTAGAATCTTACGGCTATAAAGACTTTAAGCCTGAATCAGTGGATGAAGGAGAAACACAATTAACGACATTGCAAGCCAATAAAAGTCGCTGTGTAACATTGTGCAGATGGGTAGTAGAAGTTGTGAATGGGCGTTTTAAACGTGACTTCAAGCTATTTAGACAAGATTTTTTTAACAGGGCCCAGGGCGTTACATTTAATGGATGATTTTCGAATTGCAGCGGCTTTGATTAATCGTTTACATTCACTGATTCATGACCGGCTATCTCGAGTATCTCGAGCATTGCGTTTTTTAAATGAGCCAAATCATTTAGCCCGATTTGTACAGGAATTCAATTTAAATAGACGTAGAACAATGTTTTCTAGGATTGATGGAAATCTACCACAACTGCAGCAGTTTCCTTTATTAACCTATAGTGAATTAGTTTTAATAGCTTTAGGGCCATATCAAATTAAACAGGCGCGTTCCTACTACGGAGAGCATATTCGCGAAAGTGGGCTGTATTTAATAGAGGTGTGTCCAGAAGTGGAGCACTCTCATGAAATGGTGTCACATTTTGGAAGAAACTACCCATTTTTAATAAGAGGCAGAATAAAGTCTAGGCACATTGGCCAAAGACACTATTTCTCATATATCCTGGTTGATAGAGAGCCTAACAGTAGCTGTGCAATCGACTCTATATTAGGATATTGCTGCAATTGTATTGTGGGTAATAGAACGGTTGGTTGTTGTTGCCATGTTATGACTATTATATGGTACCTTGGTTATGCACGTCATCAAGACAATGTTGATCAGCCCGCAGGTTTTCTTGATAATGTTTTAGTAACTTTTGAAGATTAATAAATCAATCACTTTTATAACTTGTTTTATTTTATTACCGATCAACAGTCAGGATGTTATGACCTAAGTCAAAAGTATTACTATTACTATGGTTGTGTATTACTATGTCATTCCTTCCTTTCATAGCCAAACACCCTAGGATAGCATTTTAACAATATACAGCACTTATAACTGCAATCAACCTAAACTTGAGGTACCTAACCTAAATGTAATAATTTTTCTTAGATTTAACAGAAACCGCAAGTTCTAAAGGCATTTATACATGTTTTTAGATAACACTAATATAGCAGCAATAGAATGCTACATTTGGCATGCTTGTACATCAACTTTTATTTGATGGGTCAAAGCTCTATAGAATTTCTGGCATTGTCCTTTGCACCACGTATGTATATTTTTACGAGTATCAAATACCTTTCTGTGCCGCATTACACAATGCTTGATTGTGACTATTAAAGTTCAAATGATATTCTGATAGGACTGATTTAGATTTTATACAATATTTTTTTTGTGAGCGACTGTGTAATTACATTTTTTTTTAAGGTGTGGATCGATAAAAAGCATTTAGCAAAAGAGGCAGCAGCAGCTGCACGGCGGTCTGCGTCTGCCACAGGAGGTGGACCATCTACGGCTCCTTCACTCTCCCAAAGGGAACTTAAAATAGTTTCCATAATGGGTGATAGATTTGGTAAACCGCAAACCTCGGCAAGATCATAAGCTTTTATTGAACATGTATGTATTTTCTTTTTCTTATTTTTCCATCTATTAAAAGTAATACATTTAATTTTTCAATACAAACTTGTCCTTGTGGCTGATGGTCACTGTCAATTTATATTGAAAAATAAATTAATGTGGCATTATCTCAACTCATATATATTTTGCTTTCCAGCCATCTCAAGAAGATACAGCTGCTGCCTCTACCTATACACCATCCAACCGAAAAGGGGACCTTTATTTACTAAGTGGTATGTTGTGCAACTAAATAATATTCCAGTTTCATTTTAATACTTATTTTAATTTATTTTTGTTGTGTTATTGTAAACATTGAAACCGAATAATGTTATGTTGTTTTCAATGTTAACAACTTAAATTACCCTAAATGCTAAATTGGTTTGTTTTTAAAAGTAAGCTAAAACTATTTTTGTTTTTATAAATTCGAAAAACTTCTAAGCACTTAATTAATGCTTAGTTTTATTTTGTTTTGTATACCTACTTTATATTATACTTAATCTTTACACATCTTTTGCCAATAGAAACACAGACACAGCAAGAACAAGAAACAAGTCAACAAGCTTCAACTACGCCCGTCAGAAATGCCTTGACAACACACAGCCAACTTACTTGTAAGTGTCACTCTTTAATTTTAATGTAAAGCATTTAACTGGTATTTTTTTCTTATAATATTTGTTAAAAGTACATTTAGATATTAATTTTAATAAAATAATAATATAATATTTACCATAATTATTCAAACCGGCTACGATTCTTACATACCCCCTTTGCCTCATCTACATTCGAACAGGGTCATACACGCACGTTAAGCTTTAATTTTCTGTCATTTTACAGCCATACGACGGCGCAGATAATCTCGGCCTTATCCTGAATCTCTTCAAGGTGGAAGTTCTGTGCGTGACAGACTTTTCATAACAGAAGAACGTCGTTTGATTCTTGAAGAACAAAGGAACGTGGAACTAGCTGGCATATGGATTATGGCTATTGTAGAGTTGTGCGGGCATATACAGCAGATCAAAGAGTAATTGCAATCAAGAGGTTAACAAAATATAATTTAAAAACCTAACTTTTAATGTGAAGATATAGACACATATAAAAGTGTGGGGTGCTTGATGTTAGTTGGCTTGACTGATATAAAGCACCCAACACTTTTTAACATTATTTTTAGTTTTATTTATGTTTAATTGAAGATTAGTTCTAGATGTCATTTTAGGCAATTTGTAAAAAAAAGAGTACAGTGATAAGTAAGAAATATATTTTAATAATTATTTTCCAATAATTGCATAAGTAACCTTCCCTCTCTCTTTGTCTCCTCCTCAAAGCATCTGTGGCAGATGTAGCAGGCTGATATGTGACCTGCCGGGAGTTCTCGGATTCAAAATCATCCTGGGGGCCTACTCCGAAGTGATAAATCCGAAGTATCGTCCGATTGTTCGGACGTTTCCTACTACGAACTTCATTATTTTTCGTTGACGTTTGTTTTATCGTAAACCCTACTCTGAACGAGAAAAGTCCGACCAATAATTTAAGTTACATTGTGAAATTAATGTCAAAATTCACGACAGCAAAATAGCTATCTTTTGAGTATTTTAGTAGAGTTTAAAGTGGTATAGTGAAGTAATGAATGTATCTTAATTGTACCTGCTTAAAATTTAAGCGAAATGGCGTTACGTATTTTTTTGGTAGATGAGGCTCTCAGGGAAGAGCGTTTGGAGCGCAGAAGGAATCGCAGACAAATTCGTAACTTCTTCAAATACCAATTTAGCGCCGGACATTCGAGTTTGTAGCTAATTACAGATTCAGTCGATCACTATATGCCAAATTAAAGTGCCCCTGTTACCCCGGAAGCGTCATCGCGGTGCAATTAACCCTGCTACGAAGGTTTCAACCTATATTTGATACATAAAAGCTATTTTTCGTACTCTAATACCGATTACATTATTAACAACATAACAACAATAAATCATACTGCAATTTTAGATTCTTTTTACTTTGAATTTTTACGCTCGGGGCAGCTATCAAGGCTCTATGGGGCAGAATGATGATGCTCCAATGGCCCAGCAAACCGTTTACCGATGTATACGAGAGGTCTCATTAGCAAATAATACATCCGAAATAATCAGAAAGTATATAAGATTTCCACAAAATGCAACTGAAAGGAATGTTATCAAGAGGAAGTGAGTTTAAAAGTTTATAAATTGTAGTACCTACTGAGATATGAAATTTAATTGAGTACCCGACAAACTTTATTTTTATAAGACCATTAATGTACATTATGGAACGCAATAAAAGATTAATTGATTGATTGAAACCTTTAAAATGGTTTGGTGGGAAATAAAAGCCATAAATGCACGCTTCAGGCGTGACTTTAAACTCTAAAATTTTTGCCCGAGACTGAATGTATACAAAACAATAGTAAAAAATCAAGTCGTATTTACTTAAATATAACAACAACAACATTATGTACAAGTTACAGCGGTATCAACTTGCTCCAGAAGTACATTGAAATTGGAAAATAAGCCCGCAGAATAACACTTGAAAGTAATGTTTTAACTATAATATCGTGATGTATAACATCATCACTCGCTGGGCGGGCTTGACCTGAATTTATCGAGGGCACCAGACGACTCACCAGTACCGGTGCCACGGCAGAACAACACGGGAGAACTGTACCGCTCTGACCGCAGTTGCAGACAGTGCCTTTTCAACCGCGACCCAATGAGCAACACTTGGTGCCGCTGCGATACCTGTACCAGTCAGTACCACATAAGGCACACTTCTACTGGCAAGACCAGCCCAGCCGTTCCACGCTCCTGAATACACCTACAGCCCAAGCAAGAGAGCAGCAGTAAGTCCATGAAGGCGCTGCCCTTCGAGCAATACGTGTTACCGCTGTCGTACTGTTATAACCCTAATTACAAGGCAATAAAGCCTACACCTGCACTCAGTCTCATTTTGCATTCTAAAGTAAATTAATGCTGATTTGTAATTATCGCATAGTGGCAGAATTATAATATCGGTATAGTTTAGGTAAATTCTGGACGCCGTCGCGTCAGCAAAATTCACTCAAATTATCTTGAGAGATATAAAAGATTAAGAAGTTATACATATTTTTGGCTGGTGTAACTATTTATTTGGTTAAAATCTGTAATCAAAAGTGTAAGCGTGATTTAAAGTGAATAAATAAGTGGTTGGTAGTAAAGTTTTTTTTTTAAGACTAACGGGGTCGGCCTTGAAACAGTACGGACCACAACTTTACCAGGCGAACCTCCAGCCGTGGACGTCCAGTGCCACTCAGCGCCACAGCGGGTCAGTCCGCCCACATACGCCGAGATAGTCACAGAACCACGGCTTATTAAGGAACTTCAAGTCAATGTGCAATAAATTGTGGAATAAGCAGATCTGCCTGAAGAATGCGGGCAGCAAATGAAACATAAATGGTAGTACTCATTTATTGTTTGGTAAGTATTAAGTCATTACTCTTAACCAGCTAGCTGCCAAGTCCGGCACCGGTGCCTCACGCTATTGGAACTTTGACCACTTTGACCTTCAACATTTTTTGCCGGATAGTGAATGTATTCACGTCAATCGAAATATAATGAAAACGTGTTTACTTAAATATAACAACAACATCATGTGCAACGGAAAAATAAGAAGCTCCCAGAATAACACTTGGAAGTAATGTTTTAACAATAACATGATGTATAAACATCATCTCGTTCGAGTGGCTTGATTGGAATTCATCAAGGGCCCCAACGAAACTGAGATATGAAATTTAATTGAGTACCCGACAAACTTTAGTTTTATAAGACCATTAATGTACATTATGGAACGCAATAAAAGATTAATTGATTGATTTAAACCTTTAAAATGGTTTGGTGGGAAATAGAAGCCATAAATGCACGCTTTAGGCGTGATTTTAAACTCGACAATTTTTTGCCCGAGACTGAATGTATACAAAACAATAGTAAAAAATCAAGTCGTACTTACTTAAATATAACAACAACAACATTATGTACAAGTTACAGCGGTATCAACTTGTTCCAGAGGTACATCCCAAGGAGCACCACAAGCTGTATAGTGAGGCTGTACAAGGGCTGTATCAGCGCTTATACAGCCCTTATAAGTAAAAATTGGGCCCATTCTTATACAGCCTAATGCGTTATTATGGCTGTACAGTAGCTGTAGAAGTAAAAAATAGGCTGTAATATAGCTGCAGTGGAGCTGTAATATGGTGTAAAAGGAAACCACAGGAATATAGTTATGTTTTTATAAATGTCTTTAAAAGATAACGGTTCTTAATCGGTTTTTTAAAAGAATCACATAGGGAAAATTTGTGAAACTTGTCAAATATATTTCTATTTTAGATACATAAATGGCGATCGATTAATATTTCACGCAAAATTATAAATACAAGTAATGATCTTTGACTTTCTGTGTGATAATTTGTAGATTCGATGTGCCGATTTAATTTTGTTGTGAAATTGTGTATAGTTTTGTGTCAAAATATTTACGCGCCCGCAATATAATCAAGATTAAGTAAAAAATATAACTAAAACGGGTAAGTAAGTTTATGGTTTTGAGGTTAGAATAATATAATATGCTTGAAAATATTGTATAATATTATAGTACACTCATTATTTTAGCTGTAAAATTACGATAGCAGCTGTAGCTATTGTCAAATATCGTTTGATTTGTATTTTGTTTTGTTTTTGTTTATTCAAAAATGGCGATAAATATTAAACAGCCTAAAGTATATCTGGAGGGTATTATAGGTCCTGTAGCTTTACTATGCAGTTTTTAGATTCCATTGTACAGCTATTGCCTTTAAATAGGCATTATATTAGAATATTTTTAATATTTAGGCTGTATATCTGTTTTCAAAACATAAATTGTACAGCTCATTAGGGATACGTATTCAAAATGAAAAACCATCTATAATATATCGCTAGCAATTGTTAGATTTCGCCGTTTACATCGTTCGCGGCTTACACAACGTGTCTTTTAAGTGTGTAATATGCCGAAGGCAAATTGAAGCAGTTTGATAGAATCAACAGACGACGCACCTACTGATAGACACATTACTTGTGAACAAACAACCGTGTAGGTACCTAACATCGTCCATAGAACACACACACATACAGAGCGAGACAGCAGCGTCACATTACAAGCAACGTTATTAGTTTATAGATAGTGCCTGGACAGAGTGCACGCGTTTATTTGTTCTTTTCGATCCTTTGTTTGCCACGTCGTAAAACTCATAGGTAGGTCAAAAACAAAACAAAGCGTTAGGAAACGGTAGTTCGTCTTAAAAAAATATTTTACTAAGAACTATGTGCAGTAGTGTTTTTAGTGTATGGTGTTGTGTGCCTATTTTTTTTCATATGTTTTTCAATATTTTTCAGGAAAATATGCCGTTCAAAATAATTGAAACAATAGAAAAAGGTCAAAAACGACTGTGCATTATACCTAGTTTTTGGGAGTCTAATGGTATTTTAAGATGGCCAAAAAAGCGATTAGATATCAATAAATTGGTCAAGGACGAATATTCGCAGCCTGTAGATAATTGGTCTTCTTCACATTGCTGTGTCAAAAGACAATTATTATCATCATACGACGAAGCAACACGAGAACTAGATCTCATGCTACAAAATAGCGACACCGAATTTGATAATCAGACAGAAGTAATCACAACAAATAGTAATATTAACTTCAGTAATTACAATACTCTAGCTCGCAATTGGTAAGCATTATTTTGTTACTTCATTATTAGTTAGCCTTCCCCGCATGTCTATTAGACGTGACTTTATGAGTGTTTAATAGACGACCCACTGACCAATATATGTATAGTATACCTACATACTTAACATTTTGAGCCATTTCCATATCCAGACTACGGTCTCTCTAAAAGTGAAAATGTTTGCATAGCGATTGACAAAAACATCATTTATCCATTTTATGTGTGATTTCAGGCACTTGATCAACCAGATAAGTCATTAACTTCATCTACCGCTACAACATCCACACCGGTTCTTCCAACAACTGCAGCTGAATACGTTATTCAATATATAAATGACTCTGATGTGGCAACACAAAATACTAATTTCGAAACACAAATACAGCAAAACACTGATGTGAATCAGATTGAAAATTACCTAAAATTGATTTTAGACAATCAAATAAATATGACACAAACAATAAATATTCTAATGGATAACCAGAAAAAAATGTTACACAAATTGGCAAGTCTATCAGTGCAAATAGATTACGAATTTTCCAAGTGTGACCATACTAAAAATACAGACGTGGTTACACTGGGCAAATCCAACGAGTTTGAAAATGATACTTTTGTCATAAAACCTATTGATTCAGTTAAAGAGCTGGAAGAATTGGAATCACTTTTAACTGACAAGCAGCAAAAAAATAAATTGCTGAAGCAATACTCTTTCGTATGTTCACAATCGGATGGAAGAGGTGGAACCTGTGCATACAAAATATTAGATATGTTTTTTACTCGTGATTTCTTATGCAAGTGTTCCTGGACTGGTGGTAGTAGAGGTAGTGAAAACGTGAAAAATCCTCTAAAGGCTTATAAAAACGTCCTTAAGTTTTACTACGAACTAATACATATGTGGGACCAAACTTATACCATTGAAAATAATGAAAACTTTTTTAAAACTGTTCTTAAAAATAAATAAATATTATAAATAAATATTGATCAATTTGTTTTGGTTTTCCAACTCCAAAATAGATACCAATAACAAATGGCTCTATATCAGGTCTTTCAAATATATTACATAAAATTGGCCAAAATTCCGTTTTTCATTCAACATTTACCGTCGAAATTGAAATTTAATTTTACTTTTTTTGGAACATCTACCCAGTTTTCCAATGCTTTCTGTAGAGATTTAGTGAGACCATTATGCCAGTATTCTCCTTGTTCTATAGTCTTGATATTATGTATTTGTTTGACAGTACCTATAATTGCTCTAGCGTCCCTTGGTAATATTCCCGGAAATCTGCAATTTAGTATTGTTGCTAAATCACTAAGAGCTTTTTGAGATATATTTCTTTCTATAGCCCATTCCTTAATTTTACGACGGAACAGTAAATTTTCTGAAAATTCGTCTTCTTTACTTGTACTGCTGCATGAAAATATGTCATTATCAGTTTCCAAAGGTTTTATTATATTTTCACTTTCAATATCAATGTTTGACGTTTTTGCTGCGGAACCTTCGTAAGACGTCGACTGGAGTGGCGCTTGACTGTAGATTGCTCGATTCATGACAACATTTTTTTCATTCTCTATAAATGACGACTCAGTATCACTAGTTTCATTTGGTTGGTAATTTGTTATATTTTTATATTCTCTTTTAATCTTCCTTTTGACCCCACCGGACCTTTTTCCTTTTTTCCACATATTTTTATCCAGAATTACACGTTTATTTACTATTGCAAAGATAGACGACTGACAATAAAACAGACTAAAGCTGTACTCTAGAATTAATTTATTATTACAGTGTTTTAACATCATATTTGTCAGAAGTCATAAAACTCTAACACTTACAAGGGTGTATAATTACGCAATAATAATAAGTTTTATAAAGGAGTTTGCATATACCATTATACAGAATCAAGTATAGAGTGATATCATATTAACACATAAAGCTGTAGTAAGTAAGTGATCACATGCAAAATACAGCCTCTGTGCAGCTTGAATAATAAACATTAACTTAAAGTGTCAAAAATTCTTAAAGTTTTAAAGTAGAGTTTTAATATTCCGTTTTAACACCATTAGTTTACGCGGATTCTTTTATAAAGATTTAGTACAGCTTGAGCTGTATAATAACTGGTAAATCAACCTTATAAATATAGAATCTTTTCTTGACACCCTTGTACGTCTCCAAAAGAACTCTAAGATCTATATGTGCTGCATATTTGATGTCGGTAACGCCTAAGTGCTCCTTGGGATTGAAATTGGAAAATAAGCCCGCAGAATAACACTTGAAAGTAATGTTTTAACAATAATATCGTGATGTATAACATCATCAAGTCGCTGGGCGGGCTTGACTTGAATTTATCGAGGGCACCAGACGACTCACCAGTACCAGTGCCACGGCAGAACAACCAGTTTATGCCGCCGAACTGTACCGCTCTGACCGCAGTTGCAGACAGTGCCTTTTCAGCCGCGACCCAATGAGCAACACTTGGTGCCGCTGCGATACCTGTACCAGTCAGTACCACATAAGGCACACTTCTACTGGCAAGACCAGCCCAGCCGTTCCACGCTCCTGAATACACCTACAGCCCAAGAGGCAAGAGCAAGAGAGCAGCAGTAAATCCATACAGGCGCTGCCCTTCGAGCAATACGTGTTACCGTTGTCGTACTGTTATAACCCTAATTACAAGGCAATAAAGCACCCTAAGGTAGACTGGTAGAAAATGCCCAAGGCATTAAGTCCGCCTTTGTACATTGTATTTTTTACTTGTGCATAAAGTTTAAATAAATAAAGCCTACACCTGAACTCTGCAATCAGTCTCATTTTGCTAATGTAAATTAATGCTGATTTGTAATTATCGCATAGTAGCAGAATTATAATATCGGTATAGTTTAGGTAAATTCTGGACGCCGTCGCGTATGCAAAATTCACTCAAATTATCTTGAGAAATATAAAAGATTAATGAGTTATACATATTTTTGGCTGGTGTAACTATTTATTTGGTTAAAATCAGTAATCAAAAGTGTAAGCGTGATTTAAAGTGAATAAATAAGTGGTTAGTAGTAAAGTATTTTTTTTAAGACTAACGGGGTCTGCCTTGAAACAGTACGGACCACAACTTTACCAGGCGAACTTCCAGCCGTGGACGTCCAGTGCCACTCAGCGCCACAGCGGGTCATTCCGCCCACATACGCCGAGATAGTCACAGAACCACGGCTTATTAAGGAACTTCAAGTCAATGTGCAATAAATTGTGGAATAAGCAGATCTGCCTGAAGAATGCGGGCAGCAAATGAAACATAAATGGTAATACTCATTTATTGTTTAGTAAGTATTAAGTCATTACTCTTAACCAGCTAGCTGCCAAGTCCGGCACCGGTGCCTCACGCTATTGGAACTTTGACCTTCAACATTTTTTGCCGGATAGTGAATGTAGTCACGTCAATCGAAATATAATGAAAACGTGTTTACTTAAATATAACAACAACATCATGTGCAACGGAAAAATAAGAAGCTCCCAGAATAACACTTGGAAGTAATGTTTTAACAATAACATGATGTATAAACATCATCTCGTTCGAGTGGCTTGATTGGAATTCATCAAGGGCCCCAACGAAACTGAGATATGAAATTTAATTGAGTACCCGACAAACTTTAGTTTTATAAGACCATTAATGTACATTATGGAACACAATAAAAGATCAATTGATTGATTGAAATCTTTAAATCTAGACAGATTTTAAAAAATGGTTTGGTGGGAAATAGAAGCCATAAATGAACGCTTCAGGCGTGACTTTAATCTCTAAAATTTTTTGCTCTAGACTGAATGTATACAGCAATATTCAACAAGTCAACAACATCATGTACAAGTTACAGCGGTATCAACTTGTTCCAGAGAAACATTGAAACTGGAAAATAAGCCCGCAGAATAACACTTGAAAGTAATGTTTTAACAATAATATCGTGATGTATAACATCATCAAGTGGCTGGGCGGGCTTGACTTGAATTTATCGAGGGTACCAGACGACTCACCACAACTGGTGCGGCAGAACAACCAGTTTATGCCGTAAACGCTTACGACTTTACTTGGCGTAAAGGACGCCAAGACGTGGCAATATTTCTGGGCCCACAAGACTTACAGGCACTTTGTTTCATTTTTGATTTTAAAGTGTGTTATAGATTGCGCGGGCTCACACAGTATTTCATGTTGGCTGAGATGTTAAGAGTGGTCATATAAAGTCCCAATATTTGTAAACACGTGAACACTACGTATAGATACTTGAAAATATTTTAACCTTTTAATTTTTAATTTTCTTACATGTTATGATTTAGTAGTTTTATATAAGCTACATTGTATTCACGTGTCATTATGTATGATTCTGTATGCAAATATTGTATAAATATTGATTTTAAAAGAGTACGTATGGAGTTTCTTGCCCATTCTTCTCCATACAAAACTACTTTTTGGAAGGGGCAACTACATTCAAACCTTTTTTGTACATGACGTTCAAAACTGCCTTATATTGGCCTAATTGAAATAAATGATTTGACTTTGACTTTGCACACCAGGACCGACTTTTGTAATGACAGACCAGACGACAGACAATACTCGCTTGTTATAAAATGACAAAACTATGATAAATAAATGAACTATGGAAAAATCAGACCCCGTGATTGAATATTTTAACAGAAAGTTTTCCAGTTTAGACTATCCATCGAAAGAGATGAGTTTTTTGACGAATCTCTTTTGAAGTGGCACGGGAGATTGAGCATCTCTCAAAAGATTTCGACGAAGACTGCTAAAAAAGACCGTATCAGGACAAGTATAAAAATAAGACCGTATATCCACTTTGAAGCACTTATTTATTTTGGGCCCTGTTGAAATCCTCTTGGACTTCCTCCGTCGTGGGAGTAACTGGCGGACTCTTATCGGTTAAAACCACCGCAGTGTTCCACCTCTGCCTATGGCCGGAAGTGTGGGATTCGCATAAGCATTCACCGCTCCCCCGGCAGGCATCCTCGTGCAGCCATACAATGATAGTCTTTTACCTAAACTGGAGCGTAATCATTTTGAGAAATGGCTCTTAAACTAGTACCTAAAATAATGCCACTTAACACTTAAGTTAATATGCATTCTGTTTTACAGGTGACTGCAAATGACTATATCTGTGATGCACTCATCGAAGAATCGAGTCAGAGATCGATCCCATAGTTGAGTAAACGAATATATGAATTTTAACGTACCTAATTACTTTGCGTATTTTTTTGGAAGAAAGTCAAAATATAAGGGCTTATATAGTGCCCACCGTTATGAACCTTGTGACAGTATTGTGTACCCAGTCGGGCAATCTAGGCGATCTACGTTTGATAAAAAAACAAGCGACATTCGAAACAGTCCTGTTGTGATCGTGAAGCTTAAGCGCAGCATCAATTATTCAATAATTTTGCGTATTTCTTTGGAAGAAAGACAAAGTACAAGGGCTTTATAAAGCCCTTGGTCTTGGGGGCTTTAGGCTCGCCCCCTAATACACGGGACTTAAACATAACTTGCGAAATGTGGGTATACTAATGGATATACCTTACAAAGCCCTTGGCCTTGGGGGCTTTAGGCTCGCCCCCTATTACACGGGACTTAAACATAACTGGCGAAATGTGGGTGTACCTCTGCCTAACCCTTCGGGGCTTACAGGCTTGATGTTATGTATAAAATATAGTTGTGACAGTATTTTGCATAGTCGGTCAATCAAGGCCATCTTCGTTCAATCAAGACACAAGAGACATCCGTAACAGCCGTAGTAGGTACGACAGTGAAACGCAAGCGCGGAATAATTGGTTTCTTTTTCGTATTTATTTAAAAGAAAGTCAAAGCACAACATTTTAAGTCTAATTGAAAAAAAGGGGGCAATATTTTAAGACCCAATAACCTTAAAAAAGACTAGTCCGATTTCAAAAATTCTTTCACCATTGGAATGCTACATCCCTGAGTAACATAGGTATATCTTTTACTAGAAAAAAATAGGGATAACTAGGGACAACCCTACTGAAACTTCAATGAAGTACCCCAAGATGTAAACAAATTAGCCATAAAATGTCTTTTCATCGCATGTGCTGCGGAAATATTGATGATAGAACAAATTGTTCTAAAAAAACCAAGATAATATTGTAAACTTCGCGCTGCCATAATTATGTCCAACTATTGTAGTTATGACACTATATCTACTTTTGTACATGTTAACAGAACTGCCGACCAAAATCAGACCATGTTATCCATACCTTTGTATTAATCCTTATCCAAATAAGCCATTTCGGTAAGGGGAGGTTTATTTGGTTATATAAGTAATTTGTTGATATTTTTAAACAGAATACCAGAGAGTTCCCTATGCAAGCACATTCAAGAGACAGCGCTAGCGAGTTGTTACGAGCGTGAGGAAAAAAGGTATATATTACGCGCTTCACTACATCGTTTCCGCGTTTAGTAAACAAACTTTTCTCACAATCCTGCATCAGTGGCGCCATTGCTTAGGGAATATGGGCTATGTTTACGTATTTCGGTAAAATTAATAGATTTAATTGGTGTCTTAGTGATAAAACTTACCAAAATCGTGCAATAAAGTAACGATTAATAAAAAACAGCTGCAGTGAAGTCGTGAATTAAAAAATAACTGATAATATTGGAAATCTCGCCACGACTGTAAATTCATACTTGGAAGAAAATATTGTGAAACAGATAGAAAAAAAAGTGAGCAATATTTTAAGATTTGTATTTTTGGATGTTTCCAACGAATAAGCTCAAAAAAGACTCGTCTGATTTCAGTACTTCTTTTCCCTGAGTAACATCGGCATATCTATTACTAGAAAAAAATAGGGATAACTAGGGACAACCCTACTTTATCTGGCAGGGTTATTAAAATCTGGTAGACATAATTTACAAGATTTTTAGACCAATGATGGAACGGGTGTTGCCATTTTTTCCATGACGATGAGTCTAAGAAGATTTTCTTTTATCATAAATCATTTGAGGCATGATGATGTCAGTTCGCGCGAAGAAAGACACACACAAGACAAGCTAGCACCATTCAGGAAGCTCTTCGATGATTTAGTCACCAACAGCCAGCTGCATTATACGCCTTTCGAGAATCTGACTATAGACGAAGAACTTGTAGCATTTCGAGGGCGTTGTAAATTTCGCCAACATTTGCCCAATAAACTAGCCAAATAGCCAAATATGGAATAAAAATGTTCTATTACTCGTTGAATTTAGAAATTTGTGCTGGAAATAAGCCACATGACGTTGTTGATCGTCTAGTGAAACTATTTCCAGATCAAGGCGAAATGTTACAATGGACAACTGGTTCACGACTTATCAAACTTTTGAAAATTTGCTAAAAAATAATAAATTGACTGCTGTTGGTACAATGTAATTTAATAAAGCTTGTATACCAGAAATAAATCCAAAAAAATCGCGAAGAACATTCATCTCTGTTTGGCTTTCAACAAATTTTGACCTTATTATCTTATAATCCAAAACCCCGCAAGAAAATCTGATAAAGCTTTAAACTCGCCAGAAAAACTGCAAGAAAAGGTAAGAACTGTTAAAAGTGGAGCTTTATCCGGATATGCAGCTTCAAAACATTATAATATAACCATAGTAACAATAATAAACCGCAGTGCAAGCACAGAATCAAATACATATTTGATTACGTAATTATTTGAAAGAAAGTCAACACGCAAAAGCTTCAAGATGTTCAAACGACTTGCAGTAAACAAAGCGTTAACAATATTTATTCAAAAAATAACTGATAATATTGGAAATCTCGCCACGATTTTCAACTCATACTTGGAAGCAAGTCAAAAAACAAGTTATGTTGCCGATTAGTGGAACCTACATTCATCAATCGCCTGATCCCAGAATCGAGTCAAAGATCGATCCGATAGTCAACAAAGTGGTCAATATGAGGTTTTAAGTACCGAATTACTTTGCGCATTTCTTTGGAAGAAAGTCAAAATATAAGGGCTTATAAAGTGCCCACCGTTATGCACCTTGTGACAGTATTGTGTACCCAGTCGGGCAATCTAGGCGATCTACACGTTTGATAAAAAGACAAGCGACATTCGAAACAGTCCTATTACGATCCGGCGGTACGATCGGTTAAGCGCAGCATCAATTATTGACTAATTTTGCGTATTTCTTTGGAAGAAAGACAAAGTACAATAGCTTTATAAAGCCCTTGGCCTTGGGAGCTTTAGGCTGGCCCCCTATTACACGGGACTTAAACATAACTTGCGAAATGTGGGTGTACTAATGGATATACCTCTGCCTAACCCTGCGGGGATTACAGGCGTGGTGTTATGTATAAAATATTGTTTATGTGACAGTATTTGGCATAGTTAGTCAATCAAGGCCATCTTCGTTCAATCAAGACACAAGAGCCGTAGTAGGTACGACAGTGAAACGCAAGCGCGGAATAATTGTTTTTTTTTTTCGTATTTATTTGAAAGAAAGTCAAAGCACAACACTCTAAATCAAATAGAAAATATAAAGCGGTCAATATTATAAAGAGGAAAGATTTGTATTTTTGGATGTATCCAATGAATAAGTTCAGTAGTTCTTTCACCATTAGAATGCTACATCCCTGAGTAACATAGGCATATCTATTACTAGAAAAAAGCTTCAAGATGTTCAAATGATATACAGTAAACCTATCATTTGAACATCGCTTTGTTGCCGATTAGTGGAACCTACATCCATCAATCGCCTGATCCCAGAATCGAGTCAGAGATCGATCCCATAGTCAAGCAGTGATGGGCGTAACATGTTATTTATGTAATCTAATTAATAATTGAATTACATAATAATTTGATTAAAATAAAATTTAATTACATATTATTCAATTACATTGTAATTAGATTACTTTGGATGTGCTATGAAATTAATTACAATGTATTTAATTACGAAATAATTTGATTACAATGTAACCTAATTACATAGTATTTAATTATATTATAATTATAATTGCTTTGAATATGAAATATCGCATGCTTGCATCGCACAGTTGCGATATAGGTATTGCAAGTGCGGCCCGTACGTCATCGGGAAGTAGTAAGTAGGTATAATGTGCGGGGGAGCGGGGGGGTTCTATGCATTGTGCTCGTGCGCCGCCGCTCCTAGTCACCCCCCTTCACCCGCCCCTTCAGTCACTTCTAATCTTTTGAATTGTAAGCACGCAACATTTTCTTAAGATTACAAGTCGTATGTATTTTGGTGATTAGTGTAAAAACTTTTGTGTTACGTACAATGAATGAAAGTGCAAGACTACTTTTAGAAGATGACAGTTCAGTGGACGAATCTGTGTCTGCTGGTCAATCGACATTACCGTCACCAAGCAATATTTCTGCAGTGCAACCCACTATACTTGACGGTAAATTCTTTGAGATACTTCATGATTCATCAGGAACTGATAAAATAGTCGCCATTTGCAAGAAATGTCTGCCTAATAAAGTAGAAATAAAAGGCTCGAGATTGTGTACATCCAATTTCAAAACTCATTTAAAACGGAAACATGGACAAGAAACCATACAAGAATACCAAGAATATATTAAAACTAAAAGATCGAAAAACATTCGTACTTCCAGTTCGTCAAACGAACTATCACCACGAAGGTCGTCAAATGTACCCTCATATTCTCAAGCTGAATTCGATCGAGATATTGTTAAGTATTTTGTTAACTCAATGATTTCTCTAAAGTGCACTGAAGACCCTTACTTCCGACAAATTTTACGTCGATTAAATATAGGTGCGAATAATCTAAGAATCATGAGCCGGCGGACACTTGGAAGAATGATTACGGAATTCTTTGATGAAGAGTCTACTTTAGTGAAACAAGAACTAAATCAAGTGAAACACGTTTGTACGACAGTTGATATTTGGTCTGGACGTCGAAGAAGCTTTTTAGGTGTAACAGCACACTGGATTGATTCACATAGTTTAAAGCGTGTCTCAAGGGCATTAGCATGTCAACGTTTTAAAGGCACTCATAGTTATGACAAAATATACGAATTGTTGCAAGAAATTAATTCAAGGTATGGCTTAACTAGCACAAACGTTGTGGCTTGTGTTACAGACAACGGCAGCAATTTTGTGAAAGCGTTTAAAAGTTTCGGTGTACATCGTATCAATGTTTCAAACGAGCAAAACACTATTGATTCTTGTGATGAAGACTCCGATACTGATAGTACAGACGACGAATTAACGTATCTTAATGACCTTTTTTCAACAATTACCCATTTAGAGACTTGTTTGCCATTACACCTAAGATGCGCTTCACATACTTTGAGTCTTTGTGCCACCGACGCTAACAAAATACTAGAAAACCAGGAAACGGAGCTATCGAAAATGCATGACCAAACAATCAAAAAATGTAACACATTATGGAAAGCTGCAAATAGGCCAAAATCGGCTGAAATTTTACAAAATATTCTTGGCCATACTCTAAATAGGCCAGTAGAAACAAGGTGGAATAGCCTTTATGATGCCTTAAAAAAAATCGCATCCATAAAAGATAAATCTGCAACACTTCACAGAGCTTTAAACATAAAAAATCCACTTCGTGAATCTGAATTTACCTATATAAAAGAATACCTGTCTTGTACTCAACCTGTCGCTGATGCGCTTGACATTCTTCAAGGTGAAAATGCAACCTATTACGGAATATTTTTGCCAACTATACTCTCGTTGAAGAAAAAGTTGACAAATTTAACTGAAACAAGAGACTATGAGTACTGCAACACTCTGACTGAAACTTACCTCAAAAGTGTGCAAACAAGGTTTAAAAATTTTCTGAAAATTTCGGGACCTGAAGCTGAAAATGCTGCTTTAGCTGCAGTTTCTCATCCTAAATATAAAAAATTGAAATGGACATCATTAATTGGCCAGGCAGAATATAGTATAATGAAAAATTTACTCGTAAAAGAAGTCGTAAAGATAATACCAAATCAATTATCTCGAGAAAAACCATCAACCAAGTCGAGGGAGGATGACTATTTTGAAATCGATTCAAGTTCGGATTCAGACAACCAGAGCAGTGAACCAAGATCCAAAGCTGAACTTATAGTCACTCATTTTTTGGCAGAAGACAGCAGAGAACTTCAAATATTAAATAATCATAAGGAAATTAAAAAAATATTTTTAAAATTTAATACCCCTCTACCTTCTTCTGCACCTGTGGAACGTATGTTTTCGTACGCGACAATGATCAATTGTCCGAAAGCAAACCGTTTGTCAGACGAAATGTTTGAAAAAAGAGTCATATTAAAGGTTAATTTAAATTATAAATCAGAAAACTAATTTTTTTTTTATCAGCCAATGGTGAAAATTATAATTAATAAAAGATCTAAAACTAAACAATGATTGACAGATGATTACATTTTTTTTTAGTATTAATATGTGTTTTATTTTCGTATTTGTTAAAACTGTATTAAATAGGGCATTTTTGTAAGAGGTGTCCCAATACTTATATAAATGTGTAATTACATTTTATCAGATTACTTATGTAATCTATTATAATGTAATTAGATTAACTTGCAATTCAATTACTTTGTATTTAATTACAGTATGTACTCATTGCAATTAGTTACTTAAGTAATCTGTTACAAAGTATTTCAATTACTAATTACAATGTAACTGTAATTTGTAATTATTAATCTAAATACTTTTTGCCCATCACTGGTCATGGGTGCATTATATAAAGTATCTTTAAATTTTAGACCATCTCTAGTCCGCACATAGTTATGTAGAACACAAGAAGCTTTTATTATATCTTCGGCAAAATCTATGTTTACATTTATAGGCCTATGAAAGATGCGCCATTTGTTCGCCAAAATACCAAAAGTGCACTCAATATTACGTCGGGCTCTCGATAACCTATAGTTAAAAATCCTTTTTTCATATGGTAAACATTTGCCTGAATATGGGCGCATTAAATTTTCTGCTAAGCCGAAGGCTTCATCTCCAACTATAACATAAGGCATTGGTGTTAGGTCTACATTAGATATTGGTTTAGGTGTTGGTATGTTTAATGATTTTTCTGTCAGGCGTTTATAAAAAACCGAATTTTTAAATATAGCAGAATCACTGCTTTTGCCATAAGCCCCAATATCAACATAAGTAAAGCAATAGTTGGCGTCGCAAAGTGCTAAGAGCACTATGGAAAAGTAATGTTTATAGTTATGATACAAAGAACCCGAATCAACAGGCTTTATAACTCGGATATGCTTGCCGTCTATAGCACCAATGCAATTTGGAAAATTTGCATATCTCTCAAAGTCTCGTGCTATTGTCTTCCAGATATCTTCAGTCGCTTCGGGCATGACTATGTTTACCAACTTATTCCACAATGATTTACATACTTCGCGGACAATTCCAGTAATCGTCGATTTTCCTAGGCGATAATTGTAGCTTAGTTCTCCAAATGAACAACCCGTACCAAGATATCTGAAACAAGAATATTATTAATAATGTTATTATTTTTAGGTACACAACTCCAAAAAAAATGGAAAAACATACGAGATTGCTACAATAAAGAATACAAAAAAGAAAAAACAACTCCTTCTGGTTCAGGTGCTCGTAAAGGAGCCCGATATATGTATTTTTCAAGATTATCTTTCCTGCAGAATAGTGTAAGTAATAAAGACACTACAACTAATATTGAAGAACAGAATGAAAGGCAAAGTGAGAAGACAAGTGAACTAAACGCCAATGCAACCGAAGCCACTGAAATACGTCCCCCTAAACGTAAGAAAACACAAGTGCCAGAAGAAAAAATAGCTGTTTTAATAGAAAAAAGTATCGAGTCACGAAAACATTTTCAGAATGAACTTCAAGAAAATAGTATTACCAAGCAAGATGACGACAAACTCTTTTGTTTGTCGTTATATAAAGAACTCAGAAAAGTACCAGAAAATAGGCGTTTAGCAACCAAAATTGAATTACTTTAAGTGATACAAAAAGGACAAAGCTTACCACCCCCTGTTCGCTACAATACTCAGCAGATCACACCTACGTATTGGCAAGGACAACAGTATACAAGCCCGCAAGGATATTTTACTACATCTGGATCATCTCCTCCTGTTCCGGCACCGTCACCGTCACCATCGCAATTTAGTTCTGGCTCTCAGTCCTCTACAGTTATAGAAAATATTTATGCTGATTTTGAAGAACAATAAATAAATCTTACCTTAAAGTTATTACGAGTTTCTCTTCCGGTGACACGCTTGGCCTCAAATGCGTTTCAGAGCATGAAATATCTTGCCTGATCAGTTCTATTAGATCATCAAAAGATTTTATTGACATTCTCAAATAGTCAAAAAATTTGTTATCATACATTCTTAATTTGGGATATAATGTTACGAACTGACCATGTACTAGTCGGTCACGTCATATTGGATGCACCCAATACCGCCTTTTTCTTTTCTTTTTTTTAAGGAGCAACCACAGTAAACACTTCTTCGTCGACCTCCATTTTGAAACTGACGCTAACCCGCACGAAATCGCGTACTAACCGCGCGTGTCTGAATAGCTTCACAATTTTGCGGTTTGAAACCGCGCGATTCGTAAACGCACGATTCCCGCATGTCTGAACGCAGGCTAAAAGTTTATAAATTGTAGTACCTACAATTACTTTTAATGTTTTTATAGTGAGCACAATAAAAAAAAGAAATACTATGAAAAAAATACTATGATGGCCTTTAATGTAATTTTTGTTTAAAATTAGTTATGTTGTTTCTTTTCAGATATTATGAAAAATATCATTTACCGGGTGTGATTGGGTGTATTGATTGCACTCACATTGCTATTGTGAGACCCAGTGAGCATGAGGAGCGATTTTTTAATAGAAAACATTTCCACTCCATTAACACCCAAGGGGTAAGTAAATGTGTAAAAAAATGCTTACATTTTGAAGAAAATTATACACTGATTCAAAGAGTCATAATTATGAGTATGTTTTCCAGATATGCGATTTTAAATTGTGTCATTCTAAATGTGGATGCTACATTTGGTGGAGCCACGCATGATGCGTTTATTTGGTCTCAATGTGAGATCAAAGAGCACCTGGAGAGTCTCACTGGGACAACATATCTATTACGCAAGTATAAATAAGATATTCATTTTTAAATACACACAACTTACACTTTAAAAATAATAAAATGTAACCAATACTATTTTATTTGGCAGGTGATTCAGGGTATCCTTTATAAGAATATATCTTCTGACACCTGTAGGTAATGTAATGCTGTAGAAGACAGTCCAGAAGGCAGGTTTAATGCTGTACACAAGCGTGCTCGCTCCACGTATCTTCTGACACCTGTAGGTAATGTGATGCTGTAGAAGACAGTCCAGAAGGCAGGTTTAATGCTGTACACAAGCGTGCTCGCTCCACCGTTGAGAAGTTTGTATGAAACTTTGTTAATTTTAAACCGATCTACTATGACGAAAGCTACTATGACGTAGGCAACCGCTAAGAAAGGATTTTGATAAATTCCACCCCTAAAGGGATGAAATAGGGGATGAAAGTTTGGTATAAATCTTTTTAGATAGAGTTAAAATGGTGGTTACTCGTATTACTAATAAGTTAGGATTTGTGCGAATTCAAGACATATCATCTTCAACGATTCGACGTCGCCTACGCACAGCTGGCATACGTCCCAGAGTTTCAGCGCTGCCCTCCAAGTAATACCTGTTACCGCTGCCGTACGGACCACAACTTTCCAAGCAAACCTCCAGCAGCGCCATAGAGGGTCAGTCCGCCCACATACGTCGAGATAATCATAATAAAGTACTCTGTAAGATAATCACAGAGCAAGGGCTTATTAAGGAACTTCAAGTCAATGTGCAATAAATTGTGGAATAAGCAGATCTGCCTGAAGAATGCGGGCAGCAAATGAAACATAAATGGTAATACTCATTTTTTGTTTAGTAAGTATTAAGTCATTACTCTTAACCAGCTAGCTGCCAAGTCCGGCACCGGTGCCTCACGCTATTTGAACTTTGACCTTCAACATTTTTTGCTGGATAGTGAATGTGTATTCACGTCAATCGAAATATAATGAAAACGTGTTTACTTAAATATAACAACAATATCATGTGCAACGGAAAAATAAGAAGCTCCCAGAATAACACTTGGAAGTAATGTTTTAACAATAACATGATGTATAAACATCGTCTACTCGATCGAGTAGCTAGATTCGAAATCATCGAGGGCCCCAACGAAACTGAGATATGAAATTTAATTGAGTACCCGACAAACCTTTAAATCTGGACAGACTTTTTAAAATAGGTGGGAAGTAGAAACCATAAACGAACGCATCAGGCGTGACTTTAAACTCTTTAGAACTAGAGTATTCAATAGAAATGTGCCCTACTAGTTGACTTTCGAGTTGCTGCAGCGATTGTTAACTATTCTAAGCACCGTCTGAGGACAGTTTGTAGACTATAGCGACTTCATTAGCATTATAAATAAAAATGTTGAAATGCACAATTTAAATCGACCTTTTATTCCTTTACAAGAATGATGGCGAATAACGCTAAATTAGAAGATTTTCCAGAACTGACGATTGAAGACGATGTTTGCTAGGTGGCGCTGAAGCTGTGCACAGAGCCAGTACAAACAACAAAATCAACCGCTGCCCTCCAAGTAATACCTGTTACCGCTGCCGTACGGACCACAACTTTCCAAGCAAACCTCCAGCAGCGCCACAGAGGGTCAGTCCGCCCACATACGTCGAGATAATCATAATAAAGTACTCTGTAAGATAATCACAGAGCAAGGGTTTATTAAGAAACTTCAAGTCAATGTGTAAGAAATTGTGGAATAAGCAGATTTGCCTGAAGAAAGCGGGCAGCAAATGAAACATAAATGGTAATACTCATTTTTTGTTTAGTATCCAAGTATTAAGTCATTACTCTTAACCAGCTAGCTGCCAAGTCCGGCACCAGTGCCTCACGCTATTGGAACTTTGACCTTCAACATTTTTTGCCGGATAGTGAATGTATTCACGTCTATCAAAATATAATCAAGACGTGTTTACTTAAATATAACAACAACATCATGTGCAACGGAAAAATAAGAAGCTCCCAGAATAACACTTGGAAGTAATGTTTTAACAATAACATGATGTATAAACATCATCTCGTTCGAGTGGCTTGATTGGAATTCATCAAGGGCCCCAACGAAACTGAGATATGAAATTTAATTGAGTACCCGGCAACTTTATTTTTATAAGACCATTAATGTAATGTACATGGAACGCAATAAAATATTAATTGATTGATTGAAACCTTTAAAGTGGTTTGGTGGGAAATAGAAGCCATAAATGCACGCTTCAGGCGTGATTTTAAACTCTAAAATTTTTTGCCCGAGACTGAATGTATACAAAACATCAAAAATCAAGTCGTATTTACTTAAATATAACAACAACAACATTATGTACAAGTTACAGCGGTATCAACTTGCTCCAGAGGTACATTGAATTTGGAAAATAAGCCCGCAGAATAACACTTGAAAGTAATGTTTTAACAATAATATCGTGATGTATAACATCATCAAGTCGCTGGGCGGGCTTGACTTGAATTTATCGAGGGCACCAGACGACTCACCAGTACCGGTGCCACGACAGAACAACCAGTTTATGCCGCCGAACTGTACCGCTCTGACCGCAGTTGCAGACAGTGCCTTTTCAGCCGCGACCCAATGAGCAACACTTGGTGCCGCTGCGATATCTGTACCAGTCAGTACCACATAAGGCACACTTCTACTGGCAAGACCAGCCCAGCCGTTCCACGCTCCTGAATACACCTACAGCCCAAGCAAGAGAGCAGCAGTAAGTCCATGAAGGCGCTGCCCTTCGAGCAATACGTGTTACCGCTGTCGTACTGTTATAACCCTAATTACAAGGCAATAAAGCCTACACCTGCACTCAGTCTCATTTTGCATTCTAAAGTAAATTAATGCTGATTTGTAATTATCGCATAGTGGCAGAATTATAATATCGGTATAGTTTAGGTAAATTCTGGACGCCGTCGCGTCAGCAAAATTCACTCAAATTATCTTGAGAGATATAAAAAAGATTAAGAAGTTATACATATTTTTGGCTGGTGTAACTATTTATTTGGTTAAAATCTGTAATCAAAAGTGTAAGCGTGATTTAAAGTGAATAAATAAGTGGTTGGTAGTAAAGTTTTTTTTTTTTAAGGCTAACGGGGTCTGCCTTGAAACAGTACGGACCACAACTTTACCAGGCGAACCTCCAGCCGTGGACGTCCAGTGCCACTCAGCGCCACAGCGGGTCAGTCCGCCCACATACGTCCAGATAGTCACAGAACCTCGGCTTATTAACTTCAAGTAAAAGTGCAATAAATTGTGGAATAAGCAGATCTGCCTGAAGAATGCGGGCAGCAAATGAAACATAAATGGTAATACTCAGTTATTGTTTAGTAAGTATTAAGTCGTTACTCTTAACCAGCTAGCTGCCAAGTCCGGCACCGGTGCCTCACGATATTGGAACTTTGACCTTCAACATTTTTTGCCGGATAGTGAATGTGTATTCACGTCAATCGAAATATAATGAAAACGTGTTTACTTAAATATAACAACAACATCATGTGCAACGGAAAAATAAGAAGCTCCCAGAATAACACTTGGAAGTAATGTTTTAACAATAACATGATGTATAAACATCGTCTACTCTATCGAGTAGCTAGATTCGAAATCATCGAGGGCCCCAACGAAACTGAGATATGAAATTTACTTGAGTACCCGACAAACTTTATTTTTATAAGACCATTGATGTACATTATGGAACGCAATAAAAGATCAATTGATTGATTGAAACATTTAAATCTAGACAGACTTTTTAAAATGGTTTGGTGGGAAATAGAAGCCATAAATGATTTAAACTCAAAAAATTTTTGCTCTGGTGACTTTAATCTCTAAAATTTTTTGCTCTAGACTGAATGTATACAGCAATATTCAACAAGTCAACAACATCATGTACAAGTTACAGCGGTATCAACTTGTTCCAGAGAAACATTGAAACTGGAAAATAAGCCCGCAGAATAACACTTGAAAGTAATGTTTTAACAATAATATCGTGATTTATAACATCATCAAGTGGCTGGGCGGGTTTGACTTGAATTTATCGAGGGTACCAGACGACTCACCAGAACCGGTGCGGCAGAACAACCAGTTTATGCCGTAAACGCTTACGACTTTACTTGGCGTAAAGGGCGCCAAGACGTGGCAATATTCCTGGGCCAACAAGACTTACAGGCACTTTGTTTTATTTTTGATTTTAAAGTGTGTTATAGATTGCGCGGGCTCACACAGTATTTTATGTTGGCTGAGATGTTAAGAGTGGTCATATAAAGTCCCAATATTTGTAAACACGTGAACACTACGTATAGATACTTGAAAATATTTTAACCTTTTAATTTTTAATTTTCTTACATGTTATGAGTAGTTAGAGTAGTTTTATATAAGCTACATTGTATTCACGTGTCATTATGTATGATTCTGTATGCAAATATTGTATAAATATTGATTTTAAAAGAGTACGTATGGAGTTTCTTTCCCATTCTTCTCCATACAAAACTACCTTTTGGAAGGGGCAACATTCAAACCTTTTTTGTACATGACGTTCAAAACTGCCTTATTGCCTAATTGAAATAAATGATTTGACTTTGCACACCAGGACCGACTTTTGTAATGACAGACCTGACGACAGACAATACTCGCTTGTTATAAAATGACAAAACTATGATAAATAAATGAACTATGGAAAAATCAGACTCCGTGATTGAATATTTTAACAGAAAGTTTTCCAGTTTATCCATCGAAAGAGATGCGTTTTTTTGACGAATCTCTTTTGAAGTGGCACGGGAGATTGAGCATCTCTCAAAAGATTTCGACGAAGACTGCTAAAAAAGACCGTATCAAGACAAGTATAAAAAGAAGACCGTATATCCACTTTGAAGCACTTATTTATTTTGGGCCCTGTTGAAATCGTCTTGGACTTCCTCCGTCGTGGGAATAACTGGCGGACTCTTATCGGTTAAAACCACCGCAGTGTTCCACCTCTGCCTATGGCCGGAAGTGTGGGATTCGCATAAGCATTCACCGCTCCCTCGGCAGGCATCCTCGTGCAGCCACACAATGATACAGTCTTTTATCTAAACTGGAGCGTAATCATTTTGTGAAATGGCTCTTAAACTAGTACCTAAAATAATGGCACTTAAAACTTAAGTTAATATGCATTCTGTTTTACAGGTGACTGCAAATGACTATATCTGTGATGCTTGCCACTCATCGAGGAATCGAGTCAGAGATCGATCACATAGTTGAGTAAACGAAAGTTTAACGTACCTAATTACTTTGCGTATTTTTTTGGAAGAAAGTCAAAATATAAGGGCTTATAAAGTGGCTACCGTTATGAATCTTATGACAGTATTGTGTACCCAGTCGGGCAATCTAGGCGATCTACATTTGATAAAAAGACCAGCGACATTCGAAACAGTCCTGTTGTGATCGTGAAGCTTAAGCGCAGCATCAATTATTCAATAATTTTGCGTATTTCTTTGGAAGAAAGACAAAGTACAAGGGCTTTATAAAGCCCTTGGCCTTGGGGGCTTTAGGCTCGCCCCCTATTACACGGGACTTAAACATAACTTGCGAAATGTGGGTGTAATAATGGGTATACCTCTGCCTAACCCTTCGGGGCTTACAGGCTTGATGTTATGTATAAAATATAGTTGTGACAGTATTTTGCATAGTTAGTCAATCACGGCCATCTTCGTTCAATCAAGACACAAGAGACATCCGCAACAGCCGTAGTTGGTACGACTGTGAAACGCAAGCGCGGAATAATTGTTTTTTTTTTCGTATTTATTTGAAAGAAAGTCAAAGCACAACATTTTAAGTCTAATTCAAAAAAAGGGGCAATATTTCAAGAGGAAAGATTTGTATTTTTGGATATTTCCAACGAATAAGCTCAAAAAAGACTTCTGATTTCAATAACTCTTTTACCATTAGAATGCTACATCCCTGATGATATACCTAACTAGGGACAACCCTACTGAAACTTCAATAAAGTACCCCAAGATGTTAACAAATTAGCCATAAAATGTCTTTTCATCGCATGTGCTGCGGAAATATTGATGATAGAACAAATTGTTCTAAAAATCCAAGATAATATTGTAAATTTCGCGCTGCCATAATTACGTCCAACTATTGTAGTTAAGACACTATATCTACTTTTGTACATGTTTATAGAACTGCCGACCAAATCAGACCATGTTATCCATACCTTTGTATTAATCCTTATCCAAATAAGCCATTTCGGTAAGAGGTTTATTTGGTTATATAAGTAATTTGGTGATATTTTTTAAACAGTACCAGAGAGTTTCCTATGCAAGCACATTCAAGAGACAGCGCTAGCTAGTTGTCACGAGCGTGAGGAAAACAGGTATATATTACGCGCTTCACTACATCGTTTCCGCGTTTAGTAAACAAACTTTTCTCACAATCCTGCATCAGTGGCGCCATTGCTTAGGGAATATGGGCTATGTTTACGTATTTCGGTAAAATTAATAGATTTAATTGGTGTCTTAGTGATAAAACTTACTAAAATCGTGCAATAAAGTAACGATTAATAAAAAACAGCTGTAGTGAAGTCGTGAATTAAAAAATAACTGATAATATTGGAAATCTCGCCACGACTGTAAATTCATACTTTGAAGAAAATATTGTAAAACAGATAGAAAAAAAAAGTGAGCAATATTTTAAGATTTGTATTTTTGGATGTTTCCAACGAATAAGCTCAAAAAAGACTCGTCTGATTTCAGTAGTTCTTTCACCATTAGAATGCTACATCCCTGAGTAACATCGGCATTTCTATTACTAGATAAAAATAGGGATAACTAGGGACAACCCTACTGTATCTCGCAGGGTTATTCAAATCTGGTAGACAGAATTTACAAGATTTTTAGTGCAATGATGGAACGGGTGTTGCCATTTTTTCCATGACGATGAGTCTAAGAAAATTATCTTTTATCATAAATCATTTGAGGCATGATGATGTCAGTTCGCGCGAAGAAAGACTAGCACAAGACAAGCTAGCACCATTCAGGAAGCTCTTTGATGATTTAGTCACCAACTGCCAGCTGCATTACACGCCTTTCGAGAATCTGACTATAGACAAAGAACTTGTAGCATTTCGGGGGCTTGTGCTTGTGACAGTATTGTGTACCCAGTCGGGCAATCTAGGCAATCTACGTTTGATAAAAAGACAAGCGACATTCGAATCAGTCCTGTTACGATCGTGAAGGTTAAGCGCAGCATCAATTATTGACTAATTTTGCGTATTTCTTTGGAAGAAAGACAAATTACAATAGCTTTATAAAGCCCTTGGCCTTGGGGGCTTTAGGCTCGCCCCCTATTACACGGGACTTAAACATACCTTGCGAAATGTGGGTGGACTAATGGGTATACTTCTGCCTAACCTTGCGGGGATTACAGGCGTTGTGTTATGTATAAAATATTGTTTATGTGACAGTATTTGGCATAGTTAAAGGTCATCTTCGTTTAATCAAGACACAAGAGACACTCGCAACAGCCGTAGTAGGTACGACACTGAAATGCAAGCGAAGAAAATTTTGTTTTTTTTTTCGTATTTATTTGAAAGAAAGTCAAAGCACAACACTCTAAATCAAATAGAAAATATGAAGCGGTCAATATTATAAAGAGGAAAGATTTGTATTTTTGGATGTATCCAAAGAATAAGTTCAGTAGTTCTTTCACCATTAGAATGCTACATCCCTGAGTAACATAGGCATATCTATTACTAGAAAAAAGCTTCAAGATGTTCAAATGATATGCAGTAAACCTAATATTAATAAGATTTATTTAAAAAATAATTTATAATATTGGAAATCTCGCCGCGACTTTCAATTCATACTTGGAAGCAAGTCAAAATACAAACACTTTGCCGATTAGTGGAACCTACAACCATCAATCGCCTGATCCCAGAATCGAGTCAGAGATCGATCCCATAGTCAAGAAAGTGGTCAATATGAGGTTTAACGTACCTAATTACACTGCGTATTTTTTTGGAAGAAAGTCAAAATAAAAAGGGCTTAAAAAGTGCCTACCGTTGTGAACCCTATGACAGTATTGTGTACCCAGTCGGGCAATCTACATTTCATAAAAAGACAAGAGACACCCGCAACAGCCGTAGTTGGTACGACAGTGAAACGCAAGCGCAGAATATTTTTTTTTTCGTATTTATTTAAAAGAAAGTTAAAGCATAACATTTTAGGTCAAATAGAAGCGGGCAATATTATAAATAATTGGTGTTTTAGTAATAAAACTTACTAAAATCGTGCAATAAAGTAACGATTAATAAAAAACAGCTGCAGTGAAGTCGTGAATTAAATAAATTACTGATAATATTGGAAATCTCGCCACGACTGTAAATTCATACTTGGAAGAAATTCAAAATATAAACACTGTTCACAATATTTTAACACAAATTGAAAAAAAAAGTGAGCAATATTTTAAGATTTGTATTTTTGGATGTTTCCAACGAATAAGCTCAAAAAAAGAACTGATAGTCGAACTTACGTTTTGACGATTGATAACGTACGTCACCAAGTCTGCAAAAAAATGTTCTTGGCCACTCTTGGAATTAAAGATTGGTTTATCAGAAATATCTGGAAACATTACGGATGAAGAACACGCTGAACATGTTCTGAAGAAAGATCGAGCTAGGAAAGAGAAAGATACTGACAAAGGAATTGCACAGTCCGGAGCTTGTCACGTGTTCACACAGGATGTTGAATCGGTAAAATTGGCCCCGTATCTTCAAGCTAGTGCAGTTTACTATAAAACTAAATTATGCGTCCATAATTTTACATTATACAATATAGCAACTAAGGAAGTAATGTGTTACTGGTTCGATGAGTCAAATAGCACGCTTGAAGCCTCTGTGTTTGCTTCATGCTTAGTAGACCATTTAGAGAAGGTTTTGAGTCAGAAATTATTGCCTGTGCTTTTATATTCCGATGGCTGTTGCGCTCAAAATCGCAATGCTACCTTAAGCAATGCTTTATTACGTTTAGCGATTGAAAAAAATATTGTGATTACTCAAAAGTATCTGGAAAAAGGCCATACTCACATGGAATGTGACTCGGTACACAGTGCAATAGAGTGCAAATTAAAAGGTAAAGAAATTTTCCTTCCACAACAATACATGGCAATAAGTAAAATTGCTAGGAGTGATCCTATGCCTTACGAAGCTCGTTATTTGGACTATAACTTTTTCACAGACTTTTCGAAAGAATTGATTTATAAATCTATACGTCCTGGTAAAAAAACAGGTGATCCAGTCGTCACAGATATACGTATGCTAAAATACAGACCAAATGACACAATTTGGTACAAAGTTGATTTTGATAACGAGCTACAGCCGTTACCACATCGTCCCACGCCAATTAACAACATTAAACAAATAAATGGCCTGCAGAAATTGTACGCAGCTAGAATACCAATTATAAAGCGGAAGTATCAAGATTTGCAAGACCTAAAAAGTGTATTACCACCTAGTTGCCATTCTTTTTATGATGACCTTCCGCACAGCAATCGCTAAAGACTGAAACTTAGATTAGACTAGAGATTTCGAGTTATTCTTTATTATTTTTATAATTTTATTAATACTATTTATATCTTGTTTCTTTGGAGTTTATTAAAGACTAAAACTAATAATTCAAAATATTTACCTATAATAATCAAAAAATATAATTGCATTTTCGCACTAACTAGAAGTTCCTATGTTACCAAACAACTAAGTAATTTATATCAACAATGTGATTCTTAAGATTTAAGTTATAGATCCCTAATGTAATAAAGATTTGTTAATTTTCTTGAAATATTTCCTAATAAAAGCTTTTCTTTGGAAATCATCTTTTATTTAATATCTTAATCCCTAACATTTCCGCAAACAACACCGCCTAAATCTAATAAAATATTAGTCAACACAGTTCAAGTCATAAAAAACAAGTTAAAATAAAGTAAAATAAGTATAAATAATTATTTCTTAACCGCTAACTAGATTATGTATTAAGTTATGACAGGAATAATCCCCAGATTTTTTAAAATAGACAGTTTTTAACGTCTCCTGTAAAGTTGGTAAAAATGACTTAGGCGGTGTTGTAAGCTAAGGGACGAATGGACAACTGGTTCACGACTTATCCAACTGTTGAATATTGAAATCATGTCGAAATTAGAGTCTATATATGAACAAAAAAGTGAAGTTTCATTGAGAGAATTATTACTCAATGCATGATCTTCTTCAAGTATGACTTCAGAGTTATCCTGTTGAACATTTTCATCACTTTCTTCTATGAATATTATTGCTATATTCTTTGAATTAATATTATATATATAAATAAAAAAATGACAATCTACATGCATACATAAACTCACGCCTTTTTCCCATGGGGTTAGGCAGAAAATACAGAACGCCATCTGCGACCCCAGGCACTACTTAAGCCTTACCTCTGCAAACGGGGCACTGCAGAGTGTGGACAATTGTTATCTTAAGCTTTTCGTGGGAACAATAAGAGTCTCTCAATCTAACAAATAGAAAAAAATCGCTTCCCACCGTCTATGCGTTAGCACTTTTAAACTACGCAATGGACTTTAATTATACCCCAATTTCGGAAAATCCTTTTTTATTGAACGCCTACGTCTTACAAAAAAATACACCAAGTTTTAGAAGAGAAACAACATCAGATCACCAGTACCCGACATTAACGCGAACAAAGTCGCAGGCAGAAGCTAGTTTTACATAAATAAATTAAATCTTAGTCGATTTTTTTTTCTTTTTTTCATCATCTTTAGGAACTCTACAAAAAAGTCTCATGAAAATACATCCAACATAAACTTCATTCCAGGCAGAAAGCTAATTGCATTCGGCTAATAACCATTTGAACAGATTGCCATACAACCTTGGCGATTACAGCAAGGAACAGAGAGAACGGTTTCAACAGGACAATTTTGAACTTTCCATTTTTTTCAACAAAATTTAAACATCGCGGTTAGATACCCACCCACGACTATGAGACCTCTTTATTATAGCAGACTATTACTGGGCTTCAATAAGGGACGGAAGGAAGGAAAGGAAACAAGGGGTGGCCACACAATGTTTTTTTTTTTTCTCCTTTTTTACTAAACCGACCCAGTATCAAAGAGAACAAAAAAAAAAAAACAAATCCATTTTCCAGTTTTTGCGGCGTAACCTACGTAAATTGATTATTATAATATGCAAGACTTGACGAAATAATCTGATAAACTTTGTTAATTTTTTTTTTCTAAACCTACTCAGTATTGAGGCCAACAAAAAGAAATTCAAATCCATTTTCTGGTTTTGCGAGACTAAAGCACAGCATTCGACTTTTATAATGTATAGTTTAATTTTTTGTCACTAGTCTGTTTTCTTCTAGCTGTCGGTCTTCCATGTTACTTAAATAAATAAATAAATAGGCATATATAGATAAACACAAGTTAAGATAACCATTTTTGTAACATTTTCAAGACATAACTCATTTTTTTTTAAATCTTTTCCTTTTCTTTTCTCTGAGCTTTTCCTGTATGACATTCAATCAATTTAGACCAATAACAACAACACAACGAATTTACTTTTACCCATCAACAATCAGTGCAAACAGTAAGAGTTTAGAAACCCTCCTCCTTTTTCGACCCCATAAATATCAGAACAAAAACAAATCCATTTTCCAGTTTTTGCGGCGTAACGTACGTAAATTGATTATTATAATATGCATACATACATAACATAACATCACGCCTGTAATCCCCAAAGGGTTAGGCAGAGGTGCACCAATTAGTACACCCACATTTCGCCAGTTAGTTATAATATGCAAGATTAGACAAAACCATCTGAACTTTATACCACATTTTTTTTTCTAAACCTACCCAGTCAGGCCAACAAAAAGTAATTCAAATCCATTTTCTGGTTTTGCGAGACTAAAGCACGGCATTCGACTTTTATAATGTATAGACATATAAATAGATATATAAATAAACACAAGTTAAAATAACCATTTTTGTAACATTTTCGAGACATCAAGCTCATTATTTTTTTAATCTTTTCATTTTCTTTTCTCTGAGTTTTTCCTGTATGACATTCAATCAATTTAGACCAACAACAAAACAACCAATATACTTTGATCCATCAACAATAAGTGCAAACAGTAAGAGTTTAGAAACCCTCCTCCTTTTTCGACTCCATAAATATCAGAACAAAAACAACATATACGTTTTGTCGTCGACTTTGAATTTTGGGACACGAGACAAATTTATCCAAGCGCGAATCGACTTCAGACATCCAAAAAGTAAACAGCTGAAATATTTAATTTTTTCCATTTTTTTCTCCAAAACTAACTCAAGCCCTCCAGCCCTAGCAAGTGTTGACAGAAACACGAGCAATCCACACTAAACATATACATAACATTTTTTTTTATAAAATAGCATTTACTAAATAAAAAACAATGCTTAAATAAATATATACCTTTTCAGTGAACCAAAAAAATATTTTATAACGAAAGGGAGAAGGACGTGCTTGTATGACGAGTTGTATGAACGTGGATGCGGCTAATGGATATGTAAGGATCATAGCAGGTCGCGTTCTGTTCTCTGCATGTATGTGGTTTAATACCCAATAAACCGATACCTTAATACCAATAAAATAGCATTTTCATTGACAATTAAAAAGGTCAGAGACAAAAACAATCAAGATCATATAAAAAAAACAACGCAGTGTACAAAACGGTGTTATAATACGGAACCACCTCTTTTCATACAGAGAAGGCACGAGCATTGATCACCACGCTTGCTCAAGGCGGATTGGCGATTTCAGACTTTTAGTTTAAGTCTAGGTTTCCTCACGAAGTTTTCCTTCACCGATGTCAGTGATGTCCAAGATAAACTTAGAAAGTATATATGAATTTACATTGACACTTGCCCGTGGTTGCGAAACCCTTCGTGCATGACGGCGGGCGCCTAACCACTGGGCCATCATGACATGAAACGATATTCAGTTAATACGATTCAATTTTTTTTTTAACTATTGCTGCAAATATTTTTTTACAGAAAATACAAAACACAATCATACGATATGCCACAGATAACATAAGTTGACAAAGTAGGGAAATAAACATTAGAAAAAGTTTACATAAAAACATAGTTATTGGAAAAATATATTTTTGTAGGCCGCTACTTACAAATATTACAATAAATGTATAACTAAATAACAGAACGATCATGAACACGACGATATTACGTTTCAAAATAACATGAACAATTTGTTGGTTGACACCATTAACCAATAATTCCAAGACCTAACTTCACTAAAGCAACACTTTAAGTTAGCCCTGGAAACTCTGATTATTTTTTTATTGCCATCAAATTAATAAATAGTTAATCAATTGATTTAGCAAAAGTAACGTCACAGTTACACAAAATCTATGGGAGAATCGCATTTCGACAGGTCTTAGAAGGTAAGTCAATCGATTGGTGATGTCAACTTTCCAATGGGGTTCTGCCAAAACGAACCAAAATATCTTCCAATTTTAAAATTAATTGCGGTTAGCGTAAGGTATCTTAACCTCACGCGAACTAATTTTAAATCTATTCTAGGCACATTTGGCATATTAAATTAGTTTAACGTATTTAATTAATAATTGTTGATTGGTTCGTTTTGACAAAATTAATTTCAATCATTTACATTACACTTTTCATATTTGAACTTGTATGAAACACAAGTCTACGAAATTATTGGCATTACACTAACGCGCGTTACAATAATTTATACCTTACCGCATTGACATAAGACTCACATGACGCGCGGTAACGAATTTCAAGGAGTTTACCTATATTACATTATTATAATAGGCACAGAAACATTGAATTTATAAATTCATTGTAATTTTTATTTATTATGTAAATTATAGAACAATTACTAATAACATTATTTTGAGTATGTATTTTTAAGCTTGATTCACACATATCAGTATAGTCACATTTCCGTATCAGTGATAAATTTTTTACATTCTCTATAATCGCACCGGAACTGACAATGTATGAAATAATCATTTATCAGACGGTGCTGGAGCAGTGGCATCACTGTTACGTGTGAATCAGCTTTAATTCATATTCTTTTGTCTTTCTCCGTCGAAATCAACACTTGGCAATGTGAACAATATTAAACTATACAGGGTGTAAAAAGACATCACATAGTCGTCAACTACAGGCTAAGTAACACCAAACTTGCAACAAACAAGCAACATTGAGCAAAAATTATTGCTGGGAAACGACTTTTATTTTTAACTAGCACTGTCAACTGTCACTGCAATAATGAATTATAGTCTATAGCACTCAGTGATAACGTAGCTTTCTATTTGAAAGATCCAGAGATTACCCTCTACAAACTTATATCCTTTATAATATGAGTATAGATGTAGATCATGCAAAATCACTGTATAAGGTGAGCAATGTTACGCACACCAGTAATTGGGATCGTTACTTATTTAAAGTTTCGTTTTAACATTTAAAACTGTTTTAGTAGCTTTAAACTTTCAATATCTCCGCAATCAGAAGGTTTCCAAGTATGGTTCGGAATGAAAACATGATTGCCATCATGCAACGATGAAAAGAATATGCGCAACTTTTAGCTTCGATAAATGTCTTTTCACACCTGTTATATTACATAATATAAATAACCAGTTACACATCTTTTACTTTTCATTCATGTACAAAAATATTTTATAAGAATTATATCAAATATTTATCTACATTATTGCTTCTGATGATTTGGTGTCTAAAATAAAACGACGCGCATTTCGAGGAGTTTCTAGCCCTATAATTACGTTCCCTTTGATTTCAGTTTTCATATTGAAACATTTAATAATAAAACTAGTCTTTACTCACCACGTTAAGAGTCCATTTCTCTATAGCACTAAGCGTAGCGACACATTTTCCAAAAATTCGTTATGTACAAAAAAAAAAATAACGCGACGTTACTTCGGCTTGATGTATTCTCTACTTCATTAAATATAACATTAGAAAAATAACGTTACAACGCTATCGTTATTTCACGAGAACTATTAAACAATGTAGTCTTTTAGCCATTTACAATCATATCACCAAAGTGCATTCTAATGTAATAAAAAAGCTAAAGAGTTTTGTTTGTTTGTCCTACGCGTTAACCTCTGAAACTACCAGTTGGATTGAAAAAAGTATATGATAGCCAGATTCATAAGGAATAGTATAGTCTATATAACATCACGCTACGACCTACGGAAGCGGAGCAGTAACCAAAGACGTAACTGGACGCGGGTGAACAAAACGGCGAAGCCGCGATCAGAAGCTAGTGTCATAACACAATAACTGCCGTTATTTATCTAGTGCTAGCATTAATGGAGTACTTATAGGTAATTTGAAAACTATAGTAAAACTAAACAAGCCGAATTACCGTCACGTAATTTTTAGTCGATATGTCGCTCTACGCTTAGACTTGCAGAAATATGAAAGGTAAATTATGCTACTGTACCTACAACCGTTCCAACTGTCTCACAAGTCTTAAAGATGTCTGAGGATTTCATTGTAGTGTTATTATCTTGTTGGAACCCCGCGACTTACGAAGGCGTTTCACAGCGATTGCGAAGCGATCTGATGCGGTACGTTTAGGCCGGGTCCAGACGTAATGTACTGTAATGTAACGCGAATTCTGTGTGTGGACGGCACTACAAGCATCACTAATTAGTTTGTATCAAGAAAAACATGTTATTTGGAATCCGTATTACTTTTAAAAATCTGAAAAACGATGCTTGGAATGATATTACTCTTTCATTGGGAAGAATTCATATGTACTTTCTAAAGTTTATCTTGGACATCACTGGCATCGGTGAAGGAAAACATCTTGAGGAAACCTGGACTCTGTTCCACTCAAACCATGTCAGAGGCCCTTGAGGCAGTTAAGAAACTCTGACACTAGGGTGTGTAGGGTCGTAAGACCGTACTGCCCACACGATAAAGAAAGGAATTGGGAAGAGATGGCATGTTCGTACCAACTGAGTGGAAACAGCTCTTGAAAAAGATTCGATTACAGTCGAGTTCGTGTGCCGTCCACACTCGCCTTTGCCGTTAAATTACACGTAATCTTACATATAACGCGCTACACACGTCTGGACCCGGCCTAAGACGCCGCTTAACAACAATAACAGACCTCGTCTACGCACCACAGATCACTAAGCGTCAGTTCGCACGACATAACACTTTCGTGTTTTAGCGCCAATATCATTGCTTCCCGCGCTTTCCGGGAGGCTTCTGCAGCTGGAAGCCAGCAGACGAATCAGCTTGTGCGATGCCGAAGCTCGTGTTTAGCGACGTGTTGAGAGTGGGCTGCGCCTGCGGTTGCCATGTTGGACCTAAAAAAATTATAATTTATAATAAAGTACGAGTGATTAATGACGATGCAGTTGACTACTGTTGTCAGTCAGCCACTATGCTGAGCGATCGACTGCTGCGATGCGTGCGCAAGAACAAAATATTTTATGTGTTTGTATGTTTGTCAACGCACCCACAACATAGGAGAAATTCCAAGTATGAGCAATATTTTCTTTTAAAAATAAAAAAAAATATTGGCAAATGAGCCAATTACATCTGACAGGTGTCAAAAAGTAACGAAGTCCGGACGTTTTATGTCCTTCCCGTCATTGGTATGTTTATTTTATGTTAAAATTGGCCTCACTGCTTGCAAATGTCGCGCAGAATTATATCTTGCACACAATTTTTTACTTTATTAGTGATATTTTTAGTTAATTGTCAATTAAAATTAAGGTTGACTTACCACTGGCGTCTACTGAAGGGAACGGCGACATAGCGCTGCCGACGTAAGTGAACGGCGTTGGACCCGCCAACTGCTGCAGATTACCTGTGAGTAAAGGTAAGTAACGTTATATTATGATATGACATTTGTCGGAGCGCCTACTGCTTTCATAGAAGCAATTTTACTACCCATTGATAATGATGCTATGCGCGGACATTAAGTTAATTAGCGGTTAAGTTTAACTGTTCTTTGTAACCTCTCACTCTGTTTTTTGTCACTGTACGGATTAAACCAAATTAATTCTACTCGACTGTTTTAAATTATTTCTACACCTTTGGAGACTTCTACAACATTGAATTATTTATATTACAAACGGGGACACAGATATAGTTGACATAAAATAGTATACAAATACAATCTGACACGTAGTTTGCCATGATAAAAATATTGTGCAAAAATTATACATTGCTTGAGCAGTGGTTTGTTTTGTTATTGGGACCCTGAACATCTGTACTGAGAATTAAAACTATTTATGAAACCCTCTGCCCTAGCAGTATTCATGTGTGAAACTTATCAACCTGTTACATGTTCTAAACAAAATGGAAATGCAAAAAAAAATGTGTATTATAAAATGTACTTTTTTTGGGATATGCTCGCCACCTACTGCATCTCTTGAAAGCCAGAATCAACAGTGGAGGCCACCAGAAAAGCGCCGAGGCATGAAGCTCGACGAGTCCCAAAGAAATGATTCAACTATCTTGGGTCCCGCAACTACAATTAAACTACAATAATAATTATACTACATTATAACTAGCCCATACTGTCCCACAGCTGGCCAAAGGCCTACCTCAAGGTAGCCAACCAAGTTTTCCTTAGAAGGCGAGACAACTTGGTCGGATGATTATGAGAAGAGGGAACGCGGCGGAACACGAAGGCGCGGTCTCCCCATTTAGGGGCACTATTGCTATTTAAAGTAAAAAAAAAAACAGTATAATTACCTAATGCGGCTCTAGGGTCGGAGAGTACAGCACTACCCTGGTTGATGTCGGCCAAAGCGCTTGATTTCATCTTCTTCCGATTTGTCTCCGCGTCCCGAAGTATTTGGTCCAGGCTAGTGCTGGCTGTAATGAAACGTTTTCAACTTTCAGATTTATGTAGGTAGGTTTAAAGAATTTTATTCCTATATGAACTTTTGAAACAGTTGAAAAAAATAAGATATTAAAATGAGATACAAAGTGTTTACATCTAAATAATGTAATATTTACCTCTAGAGTGTTGTTGAATGGTAACATTATAGAGAATGTCATAGGGTTTTCTCGCTATGGGATTTCTAACAATTTATTATTAAGGCAAATGTTATTTTCCAATGGTCTCATGTCAATCAAAGAGTGTGTATAGTAGTTGATGTTACAAAAAAATAAAGTCTTAATGAAAGAGAATAATGAGAGGGGAATGAGGAGGATTTTAATTTTATTTTTAAACTATCAAAGAAAAACGTTGTGGCTAAATATTATAATGGTGCCTGTAATTATAACAGCATCCTATCCCTCCTTTTTTAAAACCCGTCTCTCGCTTTAGAGCCTCAAGTCATTAAAGGACAATCCCTTTGCTGAAAATCTAGGAATGTTGGCAGTATACCCCTGGACGAGCTTCTTCATAAAGAGTTCCATTACAGCTTTGCGATTACTTAAAACACTTACGTGACGGCGCATCGAACACGTTGGTGGGGTCTTTAAGAATGTACTTCCGTAGGTTGAGGTACTGCTCCTTCTGTGCCTCTACCTGTGTGTGCACAGCTTGCAGCCGACCCGCCAACGCCACCAGGGATTCGTGCATTCTTCTGATGCCCATAGTCAACTCTGAATACAAAATAATAGATATAAGAATACTTGCTACATGTAGAATGTACATGTACAATGTATAATGAATGAATAATGTAACCAGGACTTTGTAAAAACCTAATTTTAAAGAGTGCCACAGAGTTTCTTGTTCATTCTTCTCCTTAGATGCCTACCTCTGTTTTGGAACGAGCAACTTCAACCTTCGGACTAACTAAGGAGTCTTTTTAGCGTTCCGTACACGAAGGGTTACAGCGAAACAAGAATATAACACGCACCTTGTTCAGTAAGTAATTTAGGTGAGGACTGCATCTGCTTGTCTGCAACATCCATTTGTCTTCGGAATGTAATGAGCTGTTGCTCCAACTCTGCGATCAGGTCCTTCACGTATGACGGTGGAGCCGAGCCTTCGAGCTCCGAACCTACGGATGAAATTGTAGAAGATTAGGTATTGTAATGCCTTGTCCAAGTATCAGACAATTAGGACAATAGGGTAGATGACACCACCTATGACGTACTTTTTATGATCTGTAAAAACGCAATTCTCCCATTGATTTTGTATGGTAAAAAATAATTATGACATCACTTTTCGTCTACTCAATTGTTTATTTATACATTTTAAAACAATTAAAAATCAAATTGTATAATTTAATTTTAATAATTAAAATAATTGAAAATTAATCAGATTTTCAAAGCTAAAATAAAATGTTTCTTTAGGGAAGTTATGTCTTAAAACTACCAATCAAATTATGGTATACTAGACTTCCACGCTAGATTTAAAAAAAACTATGAAATTAATTTTTCTTAGAAGACATTAACCGGTTTCTAAAATTGCTTCCACTATTTACTTATAAGTAACCAAGATCGTCACATAAAGTGCAAGTCTTTGTAGTTAGCAACCTATGTATAATGAACAAACAGTGGTCCTCGCCAGTTAGCACACTCGCCGTACCATAGTTCCCGGGCGCGGTGTAGTCGCGCGCGGCGGTCTCTGCGGCGGCCAGGGCGGCGGCGGCGGACGCGCGCAGGCGCCGCGACTGTGCGCGCGCGCGCCCCAGCGAGCCGCTCAGCGACAGCACCGCGCGCAGCGTGCTCTCCGCAGAGCGCGACACCTGCCACGGGGAACACAGCGATAAGGATATTTGGACATGCAATTAGAGATAGTCCTCTCATGTGTTCCTCGAGTGCACAGTCATGATCCGTTTAGAGACCTTGGGATCATCTTGCGGTAAACCTGGACAGTCTGGGAGAATTAACCTACTTCTGGAGGGAGATGGACTCTGCAAAATAACAGCCACCATAACTCACGCACTATAGTCGCAGATGAGTTCTATAATGACCTTCTTTAAAGAGAAGGGTCGAAAGGTGTTGGTTTCCGAGGACAGTAATCAGTTACGCGACACCACGTAGCGAATCACGACGCCAATGTTACGTGTATGGTTATTTAATGGTTTTAGGGTTTTTACTAGTATTTATTTGTATAAGACTATTTGGTGTATTTTTGTATATGACCGTCGGTTGCCTGATAATAAAATAATTATTCCCATTTATTTATTCACAATACATTTTTAAATATGTAATTATATTTAAAAAAATAAAAATATAAATAATATTACCCCCCCAAAATAGGGAACAGAGTCCAAGCTGCCAGTGTTCAGATTATTATTATTATAATAATTGGGATTATAAGTGTGTGTTGAAATAAAGTACCTTGTGTAAAGGTTTGACGGACACCCTCATTACTTCAGAGCTGAGCGACTTCTGTTTCTTCACAAACTCTTTGAAGGACTCCACTGTAGTTGATATTTCATTCGGCAACTTATTTTGTTTGGGTGGCTCACCTGTAACAAGTTAATGTGATAAAAAATATAGTCACATTTTTAACACCTACTTTAATACTGTAGATTTTTTTAAAGTAGTGTTAGACAGAAAAGTGTATACTACAAGTAAAATGTACGAATATTTGAGTAGATTTTGTGTATTTCGAATGTACTTACTTTTTGGGTCAGTTGTCGTACTTGATACGCCGATGCCGCTAGTGTTCGGGGCAACGCCACCCAATCCGAAACTTGGGGTAGCTATACGAAAAAGGCCAGGGTTATTCACCTTATTTTTATGTTATGTTTGTTTCATCATTAGCATTTCAGCCGAACTACATCCACTGCTGGACAGAGACCTCCCCTAAACATTTTCACAATTGGTTCATATTTCACGATTGTTCAAAAATGTACTTAAATAAGCCTATGACTGTCCCACTGCAGGGCAAAGGCCTGTTCTCAGAGAAAGCACGAGCATTGATAATCATGCTTGCTCAAGGAAGATATTCAGCTCAAGTTTTCTTTCAACATAGTCAGTGATGTGCAAGATAAACTTAGAAGGTACATACATATGAATTTAAAAAGTCACATTGGTACTTGCTTAAATTAATATAGCCTTATCCTGTCTATCCGTTCTAAAGGATGTATGAAGAAGAATGGGCAAAACTCTTAACAAAAAAAAAACATTATTCTTTGAACATACATGAATAAAAAATATTTAAATGGCCAATATAGGATACTGAGATGTTTCTACAGAAGGTAAGGTAATGGTAGCATACAGTACATACCTGATATTGAAGGTTGCGTGCCAGTCACACTAGTTGTACCCAATTTCGCACCTGTGATACAAATTAAAAACTTATGGATTTTGTTTATCTTTATTAATAGTAAAATAATTGGTGCCGATTCCCTTGTTCACAAACTAGACTAAATTTAGAGAATTGACATCTCTTACTAACATACAGCGAACGGAAAGGATGGTGACATTAAAGAACTAAGTTAGCGATGTCAAATTAGTTTTGCCTTGAACTTTTCCGTATTTTTAACATTAGTCTCTTTCTTGTTTTATTGGACAGAAAAAGATGGAAATAGTCTAATTTTAGTTTAGTTTGTGACCAAGAGAATCAGCACCATTATCTGTCTAGCCTTTTCTATGACGTTTATTCTTTTTATGACGCGTTTTTCCCTTAGATTTTGTCACTATTTGCCAACTCAATTGACTTGACAAAAATCTAATTTTACAGTTAACTGAATTACGGAATTATTGGTGCATGGTGTCTAATACCCAACTGGGTATGAGACATCATTAACCAATAATTTCAAGACATAACTTCTCTACACAAACACTTTATTTTAACCGTGCAAACCCAATTAATTTGTCATTATAGAAGTAAAAAGGTATGTCAATTGATTGGTGGTTTCTTATTCCTAATTAAATTGGGGTTGATTTTCAGCCATGGAGTTAAAAAGGTCACAATAAAAAAAGATAAATAAATACCAGCCTATATTTCAACTTTTAATTCTACTCAGTAACTTGACAGTTCAAAGAAAATTAATGTTACTGTAGAGACCCTGGCTGGTTGAGCCATATACAAACTATTTGATATGAGATAAATATGACTTTGATTTTAGAATAGAAGCAGACCTCGTGTCACCGGCTGTCAAGCCTAGACTAAGAACTAGAATTAACAAATATAATTTATTTAAAAGTGAATACACTAACTTTCATGAATATTATGTGTTTAATTCAAGTAGATTGAAATATATATCCCGGTACAAGTGACTACCCACGTCTGGGGGTCACATTACCATACTTCAACTAATACTGTTGGGGTAGTGAACGATTTTGTGTAAGGAACGAATGATAAGAATGGTTTAATACCAAGTTTAGTAAATTATTTAAGGTCATTCAATTTCGTTTATTCTTACACCACCTTACTATCATTTTTTTTGTCAAAACTTGGTAACCCTGTAACTGTCAAGTTACTGAATAGAATTAAAAGTCGAAATATACCTAGATGCCTGACCATAATTACTACAATCTGCTTCTCTACTGTATAAATAATTATAAATATCACTAAGGTGAACATCTCACCACAACTTGGCGTGATGGTGTGGTAGCGGTCCCTTTTAGCACTTAAGAGCTTATACCCACTATCCGGTTCACAAGGTATAGGGCTAAGTTCGAAGTTAGGCTTAGTGAACATAGTGGTAGGCGGTAACATTTGAAAGGTTTGTGTTACCGGTATGTAGGGACCACGGATTGGAGAACTTGGGTTTAGGTTCATTATACTGGAAAGGAAGAAGGATAGTTTAGGAAAGGTTATAAGTGGATGAAGTTATGTGTTTGATTTGTTATTGATATTTTTTGTTAGAGATTTAGGTAATAACTTTTTAAGCACACTCCTGCAATACCTCCTCGGTTTGGACGGATTAGTGGAAGACTTTAGAGCAGGGGTTTGCAAAGTGGGGAACGCGACTAGCAATGGGAGGTGTTGCCCACCAGTGTAGTTGACATTTCATATTTATTTTATTTATGTTTTTGTCTATCTGTGTTATCTTTGATGGCAGCCTAAAACCCTATCTGGAAGGTAAATATTTTTTCTTTTTATGGTTATTATACATTCATTTACTTATTAATTAATCATAATATTTTTTATAAATTCCTTCATGACACAGAAACACCACTTGGACAAATTTTGTTTTAAATCTATTACCTTGTAACAATTTTAATTCATTGCATAATGGTATTGAATTAATAACTTGTTCATCTTATTGTTGTTAACAAATAACTTGGAACTATTGGCTGATTTAAAAGCTAGTTTTAATTAGAACTAGCAACCTGCCCCAGCTTCGGGTCTCATGTGGATACCAACTATACAAATATACCTTTGTCTTTATTCACTCTGTCTATTGATATGAAAATAGCTTTAAAATCCATTGCATAGTTTAAAAGATTTAACCATACAGACAGCGAGAATTGACTTTTTTTTATACTATGTAGAGAAGAAATACATTGGTTTGACTTACCTAAAATGCTAGTAGTAGTGGTAGCAGTACTCGTAGAACCGAATAGACCAAACCCAGTGCTTTGAGTAGAGGCTGCGGCTCCAAAGCCGAAGCTTCCTAGCCCACCAAGCCCTGTGCTAGCTGATGTTGCTGGGGTACCGAAGTTTAACCCTAGAAAGAAATAAATGATGTTAAATAAGCTGACTCCAAGGAAATATAGTATCTTCTCTGAATGAAAATCAATTAATATTCATAACTTTTTTAATGTTTGGCAAATGAATACTAATTCTAAGAAAAAATGCACCCCTAATGAAAAGAGGTTATGAGACTTGCATGAAGAAGGAATTTTTTATAAAAGTAGCAGCAATTTCAAAAGAGGACTGACAGAACTATGTTTTGTTTATTTCAGAAATCCAATAATTAAGGAATAGATATATTTTTCATTACAAAACTGTATAAATCTGAAACTATCAATACTTTATAAAAGTCCTGTGCATGATATGCCACAAATTAATTGATAATATTATGTAGTTGCTAAAGTAAAATAAAAAAAAAACAATAGTCACAACTTAAAACAGACAGTTAAGACAATTACCTGTACTACCAACATTGGAACCGGTACCAAAATTGAGGCCTCCTGTTCCTAACCCTGCAGTACCGAAAGCTGATGTTGTGGTTCCAAACGAGGGTGCAGCACTTGCACCAAATGAAGGTGTAGTTGTAGCTCCTGCAATTAAAAAAAAAGAAATAAATATTTAATCTTTGAGAAAAATTTCTAATACACACATGAGCATATTATTGGTTGAGGGATTGCATCCTACCATTTGATGCTGGCATATGCAATGTTAATCTGGCAATTTTAAATTCTAGAACTCTTTTAATGTTCACAGCTTGTTAGATTGTTCTCACATTGCGTCGGCAGATACAGCATGGAGATGTTACTTAAATTTTTGATTATTCAACAGTTTCCATAATTTTTTGCCTCTTGCTATTAATTCGGACAAGCAACAAGCTTTAACTTTCTTTCTGACTGACACCTTAACAGTTCAAAAGTGCCTGTAAATGGTTTATTAGAAATATGCAGTTTAAGTTTAGTGATTTATTGGTGCCGATTCCCTTGTTCACAAACTAGACTAAATTTAGAGAATTGACATCTCTTACTAACATACAGCGAAAGGAAAGGACGGTGATATTCCGTGACATTAAAGAACTAAGTTAGAGATGTCAAATTAGTTTTGCTTAGAACTTGTTCGTATTTTTAATCCACACGTTTTATGATGTCAACTATAATTGTATGGATGTGTCAGATGGACTAAATTTGACAGCTCTTATTTACATTAGTCTCTTTCTTATTTTATTGGACAGAAAAAGATGGAAATAGTCTCATTTTAGTTTAGTTTGTGACCAAGGGAATCGGCACCATTATGTGCTTACCAAAACTAGGAGGTGCTGCGGCACCAAAGGCTGATGTAGTTGTGCCGAATGCTGATGTATTGGTACCAAATGCGGGTGCTGCAGACGTAGCCCCGAAGGCAGATGTCCCGGTGCCGAATGTCGGCGCTGCAGACCCGAACGCAGGGGTTGTAGTGGCGCCAAACGCTGGAGCAGCAGATGTGGCACCGAAACCAGGCGTAGAAGCACCAAATGCTGGCGTTTCAGTCGCCGGGGTGCTCCCAAACAGACCTGACGGCTGTGACGTCGTCGTCAAGCCAAATCCAGGAGTTGCTGGTCTAAATACAAATTCAAATATTATTAGCGTAGGTAATGAAAAGAGGTTATGTTAAATGACAATTGACAACATTTTCTTTTTAAATTTTGATGTCCAATGAGTCGAAAGATTTCTTTTTCTAAACAAAAAGAGTTACTAAACCAAGGAAGTTCAATTAAAAATGAGTATTTTACACAAAAACTTTGTGTGTTTGACTTACTTGTTAGCGCCAAAGTTGAAGCCTCCTGTAAGTCCAGTTGTTGCAGGGGCACTCGATGGAGTGCCGAAAGAAAATGACATTTTCACTCACTACTTTATTTCTCTCATCAAATTAATATGACTTTCAATATATAATATTTTCAACGCGGCGGTTACAAAAGCTTAAGAACGGCCATTTCTAAAAATGAGTGACTGATTGAATTGAAACATTATTGATCGCGTACATGGCTGCCTGGGTTGAAAAGAGACAAAGCATGTAACATTTCATTTCATGCAAAATCTTTCCATCGCAAATTAGTAATACGCCACGCCATCGGCGATAGACTTATAAATTCAAAGTTATTAATTTGTAATAATATCCTAAAAATAATATTATATCTATTGCGATGACCAATATAAAATAAGCATCCTCAGCGTTGCGTATTTTGTGTTCTGTGAAGTGCATCAGTTCAAACGTCCATTCAGGCCAATGCCAAACCAAAATTATCTTATTACCTATGACTTAGTTTTAATGGCTTTACTTTGTCTTAATTTAAGTTATGGGCTATGCTTTGAGGACACTGTTACGATATACTTGCACAATTATGCATTACCGTGTGTGGGATGAATTTATTAGCCAAGACAAGTATTTGAGTCATTCGTGGACACAACGTCGGGGTCACGCTGTCATGCAAGTATATAGCATTGTGGCCTGGCTACCAGTGGTGGATCCTGGTTTGTCGTTTGGAGGGCCTTGATCCCGCTGACTAAAGGTAGGTTTTTAGCAAAATAAACGCTAAAAAAGTCACAGAACGGAAAGAACTTAGATGCATGGGCTTGAGCCTCTTAGTCCCTCCCTCCCCCCTGGATCTACCACTGCTGGCTAAGGTTTTACTCTTTTAATTAAACTTTTGTTTGACTCAATGTCAGTTGTCAACATGTCAACGAGTTGAAAAAATATCCTCTTTTAGTATATTGATCTCTCTAGTAACGAAGCTACGATATGAACCATTTTGCTTGGGGTGGACACCTCGCACGAGCATGTTGTGCGACTTTTAAAACTACTCCTGTTAATGTTGGGATTAACTTGACGGTGATAAATTATCCAAAGAAAGTTGCTAAAGTAAAGCCTTCCCCATACACCTTATCCGAAACGATGTACCGTAAACTGCCACTAGGACGCATGAGAGTAGAATCAGGTATTTCTTATTTGTATTTATTTTTTATTTTTTTTTGATTTTGCTTTTGTATACAATTTTTCTCCTTATGTTATGTGCGTCATTTTCGCGTGAATAAACAGTTTTTCTTTCTTTCTTTTTCAGGTATAACGGATCCTGCGAAGTTTCATTTTTATTCTATAGTTGTTTAGTTAGATTTGATTTAAACGTTACGGCTTCGTCAGATGCGGTAATAAAATAATTCAGACTGTTCTTTACTGTGTTTTATTTATTCAACACTATCTTTTGCCTGCGACTTCGTCCGCATATATGTCGATTATCGCGGACGCAGACGAAGTCGCGGAATAAAAAGTGGCCTATGACCTTCCTTGGGGTTAAAACTCACCTCGTACCACATTTCATCAAAATCTGTTCAGTGATTTAGTTGCAAGTGTTCACCAAACAGACAAACAGACAGAGTTATAGTGCAAGTCTTCATAAAATTAAATTGAAGGAAGCACATTTGTCTCAGTGTTACTACAGTTTCTAGAAAAGTTTTGTAAGTAGTAAGTTTTTTGTGGTGGCCCAGTGGTTAATGCGCCTGCTTCTCATGAGGTTGTCGGTTTGATACCGGGCAAGTACCAATGTGACTTTTTTAATTCAATGTACTATCTAAACTCTTTAAATTGAGATAGTATGGTCTATACTTTTTACGATTAGTGCGTTAATCTCTGGCTACACTAATATTATAAAAAAAATGTATTTAATTTTTAAAATTCTTTTACCATTAAAAAGCTACATTATCTGGGAGTAACATAGGCTATATTTTATTTTATTTTTGCGCGGACGAAGTCCCGCTTGTATTTCATAATCGTAGTCACGTTAATACAAACAGCCTATAGGCTATCTGACTTGTTAAATTACTTAATAGTCTACAACCTAAATCCTAAACTAGTTTAATGTCCGTTGTAGGCGAATAAACACCAGTTAAAATCAATTGAAAAGCACTTAGCCCCAAGACAATGCCACCTTTGTAATATTGAAGTTTGATTTGCCACGATTCATTACGATTTCAATCCAATGGCAAACCGAGGAGCCCCGACTGGTCCTGAGTGTTGCCAAAGTTTAATTGACTTTCAAGATTTTTAATTACAAACTCGAGAAAAGATACTTACACCGGAGAGAAACTGGTGAGATCGAGGGGACGCATTTGGGGACGGAGTGTAGTAAAAGCTGTGTTTAAACTTAACATGCCCCGCGTGGGAAAGCAGCGGTTTCATACATATAGTATTGGACTAATTTACATTCATTCATATAGTATAGGGCCGACTTCCAGTAACCGGATGCATCTGAATACCAGTATTTTACATGGAGCGACTGCCTACCTGACCTGCACAACCCAGTAACTGGGTAATACGATACCCCTTTGTAAGACTGGTTGTCAGACTTTCGGGCTTCCGATGACCCGTAAGGACTGTCAAAGATCCATGTATGACAGCCGGGATCAAAGGCTTAACGTATTATCCGAGGCACGGAGAACTCTCGGGAAGCATAGTTTAACCTGATAGATCGACTTGTGCAGCCGTTATTACTTGGCCACGAGCACCTCTCAAATCTACCCAATCGAAATAAATACTTAAAATGCAGGTTAAATTGTAAAACATTATTAAAACTTGCATCTGAGTAACGAGATCCGGACCTGTCTTGTCCGCCATTTGCAATTAAAGATTTTACAATTATTCATAAAGAAAAAGTTAATTAATACTTACCTAGAGACTTATTTCATTCTGCCAGTCGACCAGTTTTTAACGAACGAAGTTCCTTGCTGTTTATCTAAAATTAATTAATGTATTGTTCTGCAATGGCGTGCACTTGCAATGAATTGAGATCCCAGAGTCACCAGACCTACGTCTACGTCATTTTCATAGCTGAAATTTTAAGAATAGATCGGGGTGTAGCTAGTGTAGCGACATCTGTTACTCCATGTGCGAATTACACTTGACATTATCCTACATCGCTGTATCAAAGCTCTTCGTCTACACTAATAATATTATAAAGAGGAAAAAAATGTATTTTTGTTTTGTTTGTTTGTAATGGATAACCTCAAAAACTACTGGAGCGATTTTAAAAAATCTTTCACCATTAGGAAGCTACATTATCTGCGAGTGTTATATTTCATTTTATAATATTTTTGCGCGGACGAAGTCGCGGGCCAATTATAGCTAATGGCTTATACTTCGCCTTTTACTTTGTTGTATAAAGTTAAAATAAATAAATAATGCTTTAATTTTTACTTTTGCTAACGTTCAGCAACACGAAATGTTGCAGTACTTTTGTTCATAAACAAAAGTTGTGCAATATTGTTGCTGGCAGAGACTAGCAACATTTGTTGGGCAAATGTTTACTGTCAATTTTATTTGACAACTCATATTTATGTAGTTACCTAATTAAGATCTACTTCATGACAGACTCCTGTGTACTGAGAGGGGCTCTGTGGTCTCAAAGGCTGCCAAAGGAAATTGAACGGTCAATATTAGGTATGCTGCAATGTTAACCTAACCGTTGGTACCTGTGTGGGTTCCTGACTACCTGCAGTCAACCAACAGAGAAAGTAAATAGAATATATAAATTATTAATGCTGTTTGTTTGTTTTGTTTTTGAAATCATGGGGACTGCCGTTAGAAGTGACAAGCGTCTCATTAGCAAGTCAGTGACGTTGTTACAGTAGGTAACAAAAAGATACCTACTTACAGAATTATAATCATTACAATCGTCAATAAACTCTTTAATGATTTGTTAATGATCTGACTGGTCGCAAACTTCATGTTTTCATTAAATAGGCACATTACTGGTTACTCTGACTAAAGAATTATTTTAATAAATATAATACAATTATTATATTTATTAAAATAATTCTTTAGTCAGAGTAACCAGTAATGGTGAACACATATGTATAATGCATAAAAACTTGTAATCTTAGAAAATGCAAGAGTAAGTAAAAATGAAAATTAATAAAATTTCAAGTCAGGTTAGAATAAAAAAAATGTTTAGCTCAAAGCTACAACAAGTCGCAAAACATACGTGTTTCTTTTGGAAGTCCTTATTTAGGCCACCATGTATGATAATAAGTATCTCAACTTTTTGTTATCATACAACCTGATGGTAGGAAATTACAAAGAAAAACTAAGAAAGAAAAATTGAATTTCGAACTACCTAGCGCTTCCACCTTACTAACTTTTCATAAAGCGGAAAAATTATATTTCCACCTCATCAGATAAAAAAAATAACAGCCAGCAGTATTTCTACCGTAAAATCTGTAAACGCTATTAAGTCCAAACTTCTCTTAACACAACGCTTCCTGCACCACACCATGGCGAATTCTGCAGTTCCTGTAAACCTTATCATTAAGATGTAAGGGCGATTTTAGTTTGATTATTTGATGAGTTAACTTTGCATGCGCACCCTTTGTTGTCTAGTGACTAGACTAAAGGGGAGGGGGGTGCATTTTGTTTTATTTGCTTCAGTCGCGACGCAGCTTTGGCTCTGTGTGCTTGTGTGCGTGCGATCGATGCGTGACTGGGACGCACTCATAAGATTGTTGGCTTTCCGATTAGGCTGGCAGGGGGAGATTTATTGAATCATATTTACGTTGTTAAGTAGCTGGACTAGCTGGTACAATTATATTTTGCGTTTAATATGACTTTTGTTTAGGATGATAGTACTGATACATATTATAAACAACATTTAGATAATATCGTAGTATGTACTGGGGTAGGGAGTGGAAATCCAAATCTTAGTCTCAATCTGTCAACAATGCCTTTAATTTGCCTTTGTTTATGTTTTTTGATATTAGGTTTGTTCAAAATTTCATTTCGGTGAAGATGAGATTGCGACTAGATTTTGAACATTTTAAATTGGCCTTTGATATGATTTATTGACGCATTTTCTTGCCCATTCTTCTCCGTACGAAACTATTGGTAAAGGCAACTTCAAGGCAGTTTCAATATCAATGTTTTTTTCCTTTCTTGTAAATGCCATTCAAAAATGTCTTACAATGGTTTAATTAAAATAAATGATTTGTCTTAGATTTTAAATCAAAGTCACTCAACAAAAGAGATAGGTATGCAGGGTCGTCAGATATAGTTGAAGTTTTCTTAGATACTGATGGATGTTCATCATAACATCACGCCTGTAATTCCCGAAGGGTTAGGCAGAGGTGTACCCATTAGTACACACACATTTCGCCAGTTATGTTTTTAGTCCCATGTAATAGGGGGCGAGCCTATTGCCATCTACCGGGCACAAATCCAGACTCCGAGGCTGCTACTGAGAAATTCCTGATGGAAAAGCCCAATAACACTTTGCCTCTGACTGATACATATTATAAACAACATTTAGATAATATCGTAGTATTTACCGGGGGGTGGAAATCCAGATCTTAGTCTTAATCTGTCAACAATGCCTTTAAAATACCATTTTTTTTATATTCAGAGTGTTCAAAATCTTGTCCCAATTTATTTTATCTCAGTGGAGATAAGATTGCGACTACATTTTGAACATTTTAAATTGGCCTTTGATATTAATGATTTATTTTCGTAGTTTCTTGCCCATTCTTCTCCGTACGAAACTACCTTTTGGTAAAGGCAATTAGTTTGGATATCATTGTTTTTTTCCTTTCTTGTAAATGACATTCAAAAGTGTCTTAATTATTTAATTGAAATAAATGATTTGTCTTAGATTTTAGGTACAGCCAACAAAAGAGAAAGGTATGCAGGGTCGTCAGATATAGTTGAAGTTTTCTTAGAAACCAATGGATGTTATCAAATCAAAAAATAAATTACTTTTTTAAAGTAGAAAATCAGTTCTTTAATTATGTAAACTTTCAGTCAAAGACACCCATCGGTTTCTGAGAAAACTTTAACTAATCTGACGTCCCTTGATCTATCTTTTTTTTCTGAATACATGGAACATTCACAAGAATTTCTATTGCTAGTACTGGTACTTAGCATACCTTAGTACCTACCTACCTGAGTGAGTGACACATAGGTATTTCCAGAACAATACTAAATAAGGTTGCCATGCTTGGCAATAGCGTTAGTTTAGTATTGATTGATACTACAGTTAACGGTTTTTCCATGACGTCACGAAGTTAGTAAAACCCTGGAATGATTATATTGTTTTAATAATTAATAATGTAGTACTTTCACTTAGGGTTGGCGCGCAGTGTAACGAATGATCGTTCTTATAAAATAAAATTAAGTAATTTTATCTTGTTTATTTTAATTTTGATATCACTATTCCGCCTTGAGCATGCGTGGTGATCAATGCTCGTGCCTTCTCTGTGCGAGAAGAGATCTTTGCCTTTTTTTTTACAAGACTGCCTCAAAAAAAAGGAGTGTTATGTGTTCAGGGTTAATGTATGTATGTATGTGAGATTCTTTATTCCACCATAACTTTTAAACGACTGAACTGATTTAGGTGTATGGGGTATCGTTACAATCCTTGCATCGTTCCGAGTAACATAGGATAGTTTAAAATAAAAAGAATCCGGTGTGGTCACTTTAAAATGTAAATTAATACCAGCCTCAATTATTTTTTTTATGAATCTGATCGTGTCTATGTTTATCGTCTAGAATTTGACAAGTAGATTAAAAAAATATATTATTACAACACGGTAAATAAAAAACGTCGTAAAAAAAAACTCACGAGTAAACAAAGTACAAATGGGTGCAATTTTTGCAGTCGTGTTTTTATTTTATTTTTTAATTATAGTAGTTTGTTCGATGAAATTCCCATCGATACCCTCTGTCTAGGGATACCGGTGGGTTATGTCGAGGGGCGCCGACTCCGTAGGTGCTCGAGTGCTCCAGCACCCACGAGAGGTAAATAGTGGATGCCGAGCACCCACGATTATGAATATCTAAAATAATTCTCTTTCTCATCTTTTAACCCGTCCCGCGATTAGCCTAGATTGACGTACTTAAACGTAAAAAATGCTTTGTAATACAATAAATTATCTTTTGTAAATATTATTATTATTGTATTTTCTTGTGTCTATTAAATAACAAAAATATATATAAGTACCTAGGTATATCATTAAAATAGCTGGAGCACACACGGGAATTTTAAAAACTCGGCGCCCCTGGGTATGTCGATCTCGTACTGATTCAAACCTCACGATTCCTTCTGCTATCATAAGTCGGGAGCCCGGTATTGGAGCGCCATTTCGCCTTGACCATGTGCGATCTGTCCTGCGACCGCACATTCCCCTAGAGAGGTGCGCACGGAACACTGCTGGCCACCATCAGAAGAGAGAAAAATAATAGAAGAGAAAAGTTATTTATTCATAACAATAAGTACAGCAAGACAGACTAGTCCAAGACGATGTTACAAGACTTATACTCACGAATTAAATATACTTACTGAACGTAAAATTAAATAATAAAAAATAAAAACAATTAGTTACCTTCGTATCCCAGCCTCAATGCATCTATGCTCATCAGATACAAATTTCGGCAGGCAATCAAAAATATCTTCCGATCGCATATTATTTATAATACTCGCTATATTACTGGCAAGGAGCTTGTGGCTAAGTAATAACAGCCCCACGGGTCGAACCTAATGAGGTTAAGCTACGGTTACCGGGGTTTGTCCGTGGGTGACCATCTTTACACACCGAGACTCTTCCGTGCCTCGAAAAGCTCGAGTCCCGGCTGTCATACGTGGATCTTTTACCTATCTAAGCCCGAAAGTCTGACAACCAGTCTTATCAAGAGGTATTACTCAGTTACTGGGTTGGGGCGGACAGATAGGCAGTCGCTCCATGTAAAATACTGGTAGTTAACTGCATCCGGTTAGACTGGAAGCCGTTGACTCGCCATATTATTGGCGTATTATTTATAAGCCATGGCAGTTCAGAGTACCCCAGAGATGACCAATCTCAATTGACAGCGTTCACGACCATGACGCGCGGATACGTACAACTCTACAGCTCCAAATAATAACATATCTATTTACTATAGTTGTGACGCATAGCGCGGCTGTAATGAAGGCATTCTTTTTCAATCATAAATATTGTATCAGTTCACAGGGCTGGCACGCCGTGAAACGCCCGGGTGTTGCGTTGGTTCGACGGCCGGACCGGGCGGCGCGTCGCATCGATCGACACCTGTGGCAGCCTTTGTGGCGGCAGACTTCCCTGTTCGCTGTAGAGCGTAAACTTTTACGCTTCGCACAAGGTGGTACTTACTTATGTTACTTTTTTATCTAGACATATATTTAAATTAAATAAATACATAATAAATTGTAAAAGACAAATTTAATACAAAATAAATTGAAGTGTCTGTTTGTAATGTTAAAATAACAGCTTTTTATTAAATATTTAAAACTTTTTTTTTGGTTAATCTCCGTAACCGTTGGACCGAATTTGACGGGACTATCACTGGCCGATAGCTGATGTTATAAGGAGCAACTTATATTCCTTTTAATTAAGACATTTTAACCCCGCAGAAAAACTAACATTTACACGTACGAAGTCGCGAGTAAAAGCTTGTATAATTCCCATTTGTAACCCGCAACGCACGTCAACTCGAACAAAATCAACGAGGGAAGCGAAAATCCACTTCAAAGATAAGGAATTAATTCCGTAGGGTGTTACACTCATTTATCACAAGTTATCAAAGTAATCTTCGTACCTTCCACTTTCATAGCATTTGCGAGGGGAATGACAGATAAACCTGTTGAAAGGATAATGACTAAATTTTCTAACGATAAAGTGATTTATTGTAATTTGAGAATTTAATTAGCTTTTTTTTTGTAATAAAATTGTAGAAGGTGAGTTGGAAAGAGAGGGATACATAACATAACATCACGCCTGTAATCCCCGAAGTGTTAGGTAGAGGTTTACCTATTAGTAAACCACATTTCGCCAGTTATGTTTAAGTCCCATGTAAAAGGGGGCGAGCCTATTGCCATTAACCGAGCACAAATCCACTTTCGAGGCTACTACTGAGAAATTCCTAATGGGAATCCCAGCAATAGTTTGCCAAGACCTTACCTATACGCTTTGCGACCACTAGACCAACGGAGCAGTTCGAGGGATACCTATTCAAAGTGCACACCTTAGTCAATGAAATTTTTTGAAATAAGGTCTTAAAGAGTAGAAACGAGGATTCTGACATAAAAAAACAACGATTGGCTAATTCAAAATTATAGAATCTAATTATTGATTTTCCCACAGTTTTATAAGTAGTGTACAATACTTTATTCTAGGTACCTACGTGATTATGTTACTTAGGCCACTTATGCCAAAATATTAACTGAGAGTATAAAAAAAACGACCCGCGTTAGCTCGTAATTACACTGACTGGCTTGCACAAACGGGCCTTAAACATGATAAAATAAATCAACAGTAGTCAGTTTTTTAATAAATAAATAAACAGAGCCAAAGTAACGTAACAATTTACGTCCTACGTCCGTCTGTCTGCATTTTATTGCATTACCGATCCTTCGGGCAAAATGTTAGAGAGTGGGCAAATTCCTCAGACACATAAATTGTACCCCACCTCCCCGCACCCCGCGTACCTACTGTAAACGCTAAAGTGGCTCCCCCTGTAATAAGTGTTTCGTTCAAAGACTAATTGGTTTAGAAAATGTCTGGTAACAGCTAATGAGCGGATCTTTCGAGGTCATTTTGTAAAAAGAATCAATTACTTGTGTTAGAGACTTTTTGGATTTGTTAGAAGTATAGTAGGTACCTAGCTAGTTAAATATGTTTGCTTTGGGTAGTTTGAGTGGACTTAGCGAGAGGTAACTACTGTTCAAGGTCTCTAGACTAGCGGTTAATTGGGTACTTGTTATGTATTGTGCCCGGTTGATGGTAAAAGGATCGCCCCATATAAAATGGAACTTAAACATGTCTGTCAAAATGTGGGTGTACTATAATGGGTACAATTCTGCTTAACCTTTAGGGGATTTTAGGCGTGATATTACGTGATATTGGATCCAAAATATTGTGATGTATAGACGCTTAATACAACAATGCTTTACTGTGAAAATCTCCCTAGGCAGTGTTGGATTTATACATTTCCTAAGACTTGAAAATTTTTGCAGCCTTTGCCTCTACAATTGTTAGTTCAAGTTATGAAGGTTTCTAACAAAAGTTTCATACAATGTATGGGCAGAGGTCTATTACTGGTAGCCGATTGTGAACCAAGTGTTTCATAATAATAAGGTCATTTTACGTTTATTATCAGGAAACAGAGGCCCATAGAAAAAAATAGTCTTAAGGCTCGCCCCCATTACCTACATGGGATTTAAACATAACTGGCGAAATGTTGATGTACCTAATAGTGGGTGTAATAATGGGTACACGATACACTTCTGCCTAACCCTTCGGGAATTACTGAGAGGCGTGATGTTCTATTATGTATGTGTGGATGAAAAAATTTAACAGTACCTACTTACAGACCTATTTATTCTGTTATATGTATGAAAGGAATAGCAGCCATTGGCACGATTGAATTTGATAAAAAATCGTTTGTTTAAATGGTTGTTTCGCGTGCTATGTTTTAATAAATAGAAATCCAATTAGGTATCACCTAATTCAAATCTATTAGATCTTTATAGCTATCTAAACTAAAATGATGTATGTACGTACTTACCTAATTATTGCAAAGATTAAAGTTTAAGTATATAATTTATCTTAACATTATAATTTATCTACAGATGGTCGGCCACGATAAGCCAAAGTGCAAACGTTTTTATTATGTCACCTTTAAGGTGCTCCCTCACCGGGAGAATTCGCGTGTAATGTAACGTTATAGATTTGAGCATTACATCAGTGAAGGAGGAGAACCGAGCATTACAATGCGCACCTTGTAATGATACAATGTGTAATATCTTGATACAACTTGTAACATCAATGCGCTCCACTTCCAATGTAATGCTCAAAGTCGAATCTATGTTACATTACACGTAAATACTCGTTAGTCAGGGAGGTATTATTGTAATGTAAATAATGTAATGCTCAAAGTTGAATCTATAATGTTACAATACACGTGAATGCTCCCGGTGAGAGAGCACCTTTATAAACTTCCCTGACAGCTGTTTTTATATTATCTGCGCGCTAGAAGAATTCTAAAAAAAAAGGTTGTAACTTTAGACTGTTCTTCATTCATCTTACTGTCAGTTCCATCGCTAGCTACTAGATGGCGTTTAACTTAACTGCTATTAAGCTCCAACGCTTCACGTGTCTTTGAAATCTGATAGCCACTCTTTACTCTTAGGGGAAATTTTGATAATGAAATCAATAGCTTTCTTTTCAACCTGCGAGTTCGTATTTTTCATTATAAGAAATTAAAGTGACTTATTTTTTTCCTCAGTTTTTCATCAAGTAAGTACATGGGTTTCTAATAATATAAATAAGGATCGAAAAAATGCGAGCTTATGGTTGTAAGGGAGGTCTTCTTAGCGGAGGCGGAGACGTATGCGGAGGCAAAGGGCTATTTCATCGTTAACTCCGCAAAAAATCACAGATGCGGAGGCGGAGGTACGATTTCTCGCAGAAGTTCCTTACTTACGGAAGAGGAGGCGAGGTTCCGTAACAACCATAGTGAGCAGCTTCCTTATATCTCGAGAATGAAGTAAATTTTATTATTGTTATTCACTTTAATCGTTTAGTAGGTAGTTATGAAGGTACTTGGCAGGTTTTTTTTACATATTTTCAGACATTTATATGTTTCCTGTTTACCATAAATACGTCCTATTTTCCTTAAGACGAAAATTCAATTCTATTTAGCATCGAAGACACAAAATAAAATAAAGTAACGTTATTTTCAATATTTTATCTTGTTTTTTTTTTAATTCTGTTCCTTAAGAACGTAAATATCAAGAAAAAAATAACTCGAAGAAGACATATTTATACATGGAAAACACGAAATTAGAAAAGATATATTTTTTAAAAAAAAAACAACTCAAACTTTCTGGAAACTCTACTTAAAACATATTTTATTCAAAGAAGTTTCCGAGGGGAAAATTCGTATCTTTGATTCAAAAAAAGTTGAACGAACTTAGAAATTTTAGGGGAAAAGAAATTGAAAAGTATAGGGATGGCATGGGGAAGCTATCCTCATCCCCATCCATATATAACATAACATCATGCTTGTAAACCCCGAAGTTTGGCAGAGATGTAACCATTACTATACATCCACATTTCGCCAGTTATGTTTAAGTCCCATATAATAGAGGGCGAGCCTATTGCCATCAACCAAATCCCAGAATAAAAAACACGTTACAGTGGTACCTACTTACTAATGATTAAGTAGGTAGTACGCGAGCATCTTCGCAACGATTGGGCATTGTCGGGGTGTGGGGCCACAAAAAAACAATTATTTTCATTCACTTTTCTCCAGACCGATATCGGCGGTCGGCGATCACGGCGCTCACAGTACGCAGGAGATATTACAGTACACAAGTGTGGAAACAAACACAGGTGCACTTCTTCTTTCCTAACTCTCATAATTCATTGGTGCAGATAGTGGAGTCCTGGGTTCGATTTCCAGGTTGGGCAAAAAGTGTTAATGAATTTTTTCATTAGGAATTTCTCAGTTGGAGTTTGGAAGCTCGTGATGTGATACTCCCGTGCCTCAGAAAGCACGTAAAGCCGTTGGTCCTGTGCGTCATCTGTCCCCGGTAGTGTCGGATTGCCGATCCATCGTATTATGTGAGTGAGAGGGAGTGCGCTCACTTGTGTACTAAAATATCTACTGTGTTTTAGGCCAGTCTTCATTGAGATTATCCACTGTGACGGAAATTTGAAATTCACTTGATGATGAGAAAGAAAAAAAACACTTTGATTTTGAATCTTTAACCTAAAATCGCGAATCGTTTAAAATTATTCCGCGATGTTTTCAGTGCCACACCGCGAAGCAATTCAGTTGGTTCGCGTTCACCTACTGCCTAAAAAGGCGGACCACAACACAAAAGGATCTAAACCAACCTTGACCTTTTTATTTGTACATTTATTCTCTCGGCTCCATTAACGTTGTCATGGCAACCGCTTCTACTAATTCGCTATAGTTTTTAGCTAAACATTTTAAGTTCAATTTCTTCTTTTTTTTGGATTCTGGAATGGTAGATACATGTAGAAAGTCTTTAAATTAACGTAAGGAATTTACGAGTAATTAAAAAAATTATCACTAGTATTAGTTTTTATCCGCGGAATAAATAAATAAATATAATTTCACGTCTCAAGTTTTGGTAGGGATAACTGTCAAAAATTCATAATTTATTGGCAGGTTGTATTCCAGACTATAATCTATGCGCGGGCTTGCGGACGGCGAGTGATTGGTAGCTCGCCGTCCAATCAAGGACCAGGCGCGGGTCGACGGCGCGTTCTGTTTCACGCCCTCCTCAAAGAGCTGACAGCACAGAGACGGGGCCCCAACGGGGCCAAACGCCTGCCGGGGTTGCGGGACGTCTTAACAGAACACCGTGGCAACGTAAAGGTCCCTTCCGCCCCACCCAGGGACTCACTTGATGATTTTTAGACCTTAAAAAAAAGGACTATGATATATCTCTATGCCAAATTTCATTCAGATCCGTTCAGTCGTTTTGGAGTGATTGAGTAACAAACATCCATCCATCCAATTTATCATAGTAGTAAGATTACCATTGTCAACTTAACAAAACTGACTGACTGAATGCTGCATTAGTCTAGTGGTCGCAAGCGGAACTACAGCGAGCTCGGCGGACCTTGGTTTGATCCCTGTGTCGGCTTTAAGTATTAAAGTGTTTTATCCTCAGCGTAAACAAGAATAAATCTTTTCCATAAATCCAACAGTACAGTTTTATAAAAGAGACTGAATTTATAATTACGTTTGATTGAATATTTCATTTACCAATACTACATTCGGATATCCGTCGGACAGATTTTAAACGTCAGTTCAAAACTATAGGAAGGTTTTTTTTTTAATTTGCTGCATGCCAATGGCGGCGTGCAGTTGAAAAACGTAAAATGTTAATCAAAAATCAAGTGAAAAGTGTTGACTTTTTTAAAGTACCGTTTCCATTATTGAAAAAAAAGTACCTACTCCGTGATTGTATTGTGAGCTGTGCGTGGTTTTTTCCACCCATGATAAATTACGTTTTTGATTACTGCCCCGCTCCTAAGGGTCGTAGCGTAATGTTGTATAGCCTATACTTTTTCTTACGAATTTGTCTATCATATACAAAAATATTTTTTTCAATCCGACTGGTAGTTCCAGAGATTAGCGCGTTTAAATAATCAAACAAAAAATCTCTTCAGCTTTATAATATATAAAATGTATAAATACAACTTAGTACCAAGAATCGTATAACCTACATGACTTTCCATAGTTTTACTTACCCCCGCGGGGATACAGGATGATTCTATGTGTATTTTCTTATTTAATGGTTTTCGTAGCAGTGCTACGAACGCGTAGCACCAGTTACGTGCACGTAGCAATCTCTTGAGGATGCTACGGATGTGCTACGGTATTCAGCTAGATAATTAAATGAAACCAAAGTGTGGTTTTATTTTTTGAAAAATGTGTTTTAACTGTAAAACAGAAAGATGTATTTTCATTATATGGAGATCGCATAGAGATAAGAATATACGTTCTTCATGGATACTATCCCACCCCTACAAATGGCCAGTAAATTAACAGTTACCTTTTATTCATAACTAGCTTTCGCCCGCGGCTTCGCTCGCGATAATTTAGAATTTGCTCATCAATTCAGGTTGTACTCTGCTTGTGGATAATAATGAGTGAAGTGGTTTTCGTTTAAATAGGTACCCTTGATTTTCTGACACCCTAGTACTTTTTTTATAAACCCAGTATTTTGACCTTTCTTGTCTGAGTAAAATTGCTTATTTCTACTGCCATAGGTCCCAAAACGGAAAGAGATAAAAACAAAAAAAAAGATAAAAAGTCCGTCTCCTGGTTCTAAGCTACCTCCTCACCAATTTTCAGCCAAATCGGTTCTGCCGTTCTTGAGTTATAAATAGTGTAACTAACACGACTTTCTTTTATATAGATATATAGATTTCCAAAAATTTAAAGGTCAATTTGTCAATTTTAAATCCAGTTCTTAATTACTGGGTCCCGAAAACCACGATACTTCTAAAAGAGCCCCTGACTGGTATCAACGATAAATGGGGAAAACCCAATAAAGCCACTCGTAACGCGTTGTAATATTATTACCTCTATTACAACCTTAGTTTAACAGGGAAATGAGTTATTAAAATTTAATTGGAAACGCGGAACAATAGTCCTATTGAAAGGTTTTGTAACGATTCCTGTTATTGTTGTTGAAAAACGATCCTTTTATTGTTATTTATAGGGTTTTAAATAGAACAGCTATTGTTATTTAGATGTCTTCTTGGGGTGCTACATTTTGATGATCGAGGTTTTACTTAAATGTCAGCGGAGGAGTTATTTAATCATTTTAACTTAGTTCTTGGATTCCAAGGTCGGTCAAATTGTTATTGGTTTTTTCCACCAGAACTTTCTCAGTAGCAGCCTCGGAGCCTAGATTTGTGCCCGGTTGATGGCAATAGCCTCGCCCCCTATTGGGGACCTACATGGGACTTAAACATCACTGGCGAAATGTTGGTGGGTACACCTCCGCATTACCCTTCGGCGATTACAGGCGTGATGTTATGTATGTGTTTAACTAAGGTGTTTTCTCTAGTTATCACAAATCGTGTCGTGATTGCCCTTGGTTAAAGCGCTAGCCTCTTGCATTAGATTGCTAGTTCGATACCGGGCAAGTACGAATGCGGCTATTCTAATTAATATGTACTTTCTTAGTTCATCTTGGGCCATCACTGACATCAGTGGAGAAAAACGCCGTGAGGAAAACTGGACTTCTCATACAGACGCTTGCTCGAGGCCGATCAGGAACGACTGGAAAATTATTCTCAATATTTTTATTTCATTTTCGCCCCCTTCCTACTTCTTTCATCCAACACCAATTAACGAATTTGTCAAACAAAAGCATGAACTGTTTATCGGAACCATTTCTATAAACAATTAATCGTTGGGTATTCCTATAATTACTCCATTTACCTCCGAAAGAAAGGGAGGCATGATTAAAGGTTGTTTCCAAACGTTGCTAGGGAATAGATATTACGTTTCTGCTGTATTGAGTATTTGCGAGTCATTGAGTTGCTATAAATAGGTATATTATTTATTTTTCCTTATATAACTCTTGTTACAATGTACGGGAATAAGTAAAAGAAATGAGTTGTGGAAATCTTGTATCTTTTGATGAATTCAAACATGTACAATATTGGCTCAATTTGCTAGAACTAACGTCGATTGAGATTGTACAGGCCTTTGCACTACAGTGGTACAGTTATAGGCGTATTATTTTATTGCTGAACCTGATAAACAGACAACCTGAAAACAGATGATTAGAAATTATAATTTAAAAGTATTTTTTCCTTAAGTCTAAGGAAAAATACTTTTGCTTATTATTTGTTTTTTACGTGACGACCGTACCTTTGACGTGTAATTAGTTAATTAATTTTCTTTATTCTGTTTAAAAAAATATTTTTTACACTTTTTATTCAAGTACAAAACTGGAGCGCGTTGATTCCATTTCCTTTGACAAGGATGCTAAACCTTGCACCTGCACCTTGTATAAAAGATGAAAATTAATTCAATATTTTCATCTTTTATAAAAGGTGCATTTTCAATATAACGTAATAAATATAATTATAAATTATTTGGTTAGACAGTGTTTCTCTTATATAGTAATTAAACGATTCAACTCGTAAGTCTTCAAGGTCACCTACGCTTGTTATCATCAGACTAACAAATGGCCAAAAATCGGTATTCTATCGAGCAATTCATATCTTGGAACTGTTCTTATAAAAAGTTAGTCCTCGGCTTACAACACTCAGCTATCGTCACCTTTGTCTTCACTACGTACGGTCAGCAATAAAAGTCGTTTCACATTGTTACTTTTATGAAAATAGCTAACTATTTTATTTCCGTACTTCCTTTAATATGCCTGCCTCGTTGGTCAAGTGGTCGCAAGCGCGACTGCTGTGCATGAGGTCTTGGGTTCGATTCCGAGGTCGGCAAAGTGTTATTGGGTTTTTCCATCAGGAATTTTTCAGTAGCAGCCTCGGAGTCTGGATTTGTGCCCAGTTGTTGGCAATAGGCTCGCCCCCTATTACATGGGACTAAAAACATAACTGGCGAAATGTGGGTGTACTAATGGGTAAACCTCTGCCTAACCCTTCGGGGATTACAGGCGTGATGTTATGTTATGTTCCTTTAATATTGTTGTCAAGAAGCACCTGCCTACTACTCTATTACACTCTCTTTTGTACTTTTCTCTTTATTTGTTGTTTTTTTATTTAAACCTGACTCACGATCCGCAGCAGCCAATTTACGTCTCTATCTCTGGAGATTTGTTATTTAAATTTTATGGTTGTTTTTAAACAGTGTTATTAGTCTGTAAGCCTTCACAAAAAAAAACAAGTAATCCTAACTAAATGTTCGAATTAATTATGTGTGTGTGTATGTGTGATCAGATGTTTTTTTTTCAATTGCATTCTTGATCCAATACTAAAAGTTGTTCACAACAATGATCCCTTTTCAGGTTTCTGATAAACAAAAATTAAGCATGTTTTAAATATGTTGCTAAAAATGTTGGTATGTTGCTAAAACTGTGTCTGATTGAAAATTAACCAATCCTATTGGTAAACCTAAAAATAATAAAGTCAATCCTAAAAACATCTCAAGTGTTGAACGACTTTTACCGCTGACCGTACCTACCTACAATTCATTTGGTCATCGCTCAACCTTATCTCTTCCGCGCACAGTACATTTTCCTTCAGCTATAATGATGCGACGACGACCCTTCGCGATAACGTCACTATTGTTAATTCGCTCGAGGATTCCGCTCGCGTATATTGTTTCCTTTTGTCACTTGACGGTTTATTAATCCCTATACCAATGAATATTTATATCGTTCAGCGATAGAAGAAAAAAAGGATTAAGAAAGTTTTCGGCAACTTTTTTTTTCTTTCTTAGTTCAATAACAGGTGTAAAAAGACTCTTAACGAAGCTGAAACTTAGACGTTCTTCCTGGTCATTTGTGGATTAGGATTTTTTTTTAATTCATTGTTGTTATACCTCTATAATAACAATAATTTAAAATAAAAAACAATAAAATTTAAGAATAAACACTCTGTAAAAAATTGTGACATCCTAACTCAATCAATCTGCCTAGCCTTTGCCTTAGCCCGACTATTTTGGGGTCGGCTTCCAGTCTAACCGGATGCGGCTGAATAGCAGTATTTTTGATGGAGCGACTGCCTATCTGACCTCCACAACTTAGTTACTGGGTAACATAACACCCCTTGGTAAGACTGGTTGTCAAACTTTCAGACTTCTGACATCCCATAACTGACCGACTGTCAAAGATCCACGTATGACAGCCGGGACCAACGGCTTAACATGCTTTTCGAGGCACGGAGGAGTCTCGGTGTGTGAAGATGGTCCACGGATGAACCCCGGCAAGCGTGCCGCTGTTATTACTTAGCCACTAGCTCCTTCCGTGTTGCCTTTACCTAAAAGATACAGCCTTATAACACAACAGAAAGTCGGACGAACGGAAAAGCGAGAGCATTAGGGCGTCGTTTGGATCTTAGGGTACGGAACACCAAAAATGTAGCCACACGAAAACGGTACCTTAATTCCATCGATACACGTTCTAACTCCAACTGCCGAGTCCCTCCTCTGCTCAGGAGTTCCGACCTGCCGTGCACAGTACAAGCAAATGTAATTACCGATGTACTTAAGAACTATCTTGTGTACTTAAGTACTATGCTGTGTAAAGTGCTTTCGCATTAATAAGAAAAGTTTCGTTATTTGTCGGGAGTACGACTTAGCGCCTGCCTCTCGCTCTAATTAATTATTTTCTTGTGGTTTTCTAACTGAGTTATCAGAACAGAATAGGAGTGTTTGTTGTTACGTTTTCTTTGTTGGTTTTCGTGTTTAGTAAATGTACGGGTAATAGAGGTGTATATAAAATAAAATCAAACCCTACTTTAGACATACAAATAATTATAATAGGTAATTGCAAAATAACAAAAAAAATATTAGAACATATTTCTGTGACGAATCTTTTTCTTCTGTCAAAGCATAAAAATTCCAGGTATCATCTTTTAACTTAAAGGAGTACGCATGTTGGCGAGAACAGTAAATTGCTGTGTTCTCATAAAGTGAAGGAGTACATCCACTTAAAATCTTGTGTTGACCATTATTTGTATGTAAAAAAGTGTATCAAGTGTTTGTTTGACAATCTTTTTTTGGAGATTCTAAATAAAACGAAACTATTCACGTTAAAATTACTACCATTAAAGCTGGTGTATTCTATAAATATTTGTAGTGGATTATAATGTAACAAAGTAGATTTTTTCACGTGTAATCCTGTATTTAAATCCTGTTTACTGAATAATGTAAACTAACATTCAGAGTAAGTATGGAGTCTCTTGTCCAAGCTTCTACATACGAAACTCACTTTCGGAAGAGACAACAAGATTTGATACTTTTTTTCTTGGTTATGACGTTCAAAAGTGCCTTTTAATGGTGTAACTGAAATATTATTATAAAATTATAAGAACGGTATAGCACGGCTCACCGTTTTTCATAAAAACTGCGTATCTACCAAAAACGACCCTAAATAACTGGTAACTTGGTACTCTTTAGAGTACAAGAAAGCAATTTCAAAAATAAAGACGTATTTTCTAATTTATCATACTCGGCACATCTATATCACTGTCAGTACCCGCGGAGCTATTTAAATGCAAATTTTAAACCTAAAATAGGTGAATAAGCGTGCGTGCGTGCGTGCGTGCGTTTATAAGAATTCTATATAGTTAATTTTGTTCATAAGTCGCTCGCTGATTTATTGATCGAGACTTTATTCGTTTGAGTTTGTTAGATACAATCTATGTAGACAAGGACTTATTGCATTATAAAAGGATATTGTTTTACTACCTCGTTGGTCTAGTGGTCGCAAAGCGTGACTGCTGAGCATGAGGTCTTGGGTTTGATTCAAAATCAAACTCGAAACATTTATTTTAATTACAGGCACTTTTGAGTTGTCAAGGAGAGTTGGAGCCAGTTGCTCGATCCAAAACGGAGGTACGCCTCTATGTAGAAGATTCCTAGGTCGGACAGTGTTATTGGGTATTTCCATAAGAAATCAAAAGAAGAAAAACCGGACATGGTCGGACTTGCGTACTGAGGGTTCCGTACACGTAGAAGTTATTGCTATTATAGTATCGAGCTAAAAATGCTAAACAAACTGGACTATTGTATTATTATTTGTTAGTATAGCGACAATAGAAATACACATTCTGTGAAATTTCAACTTTCTAGCTATTACGGAACATGAGATACAGCCCGCTGACAGACGGACAGGTGGACGGGCGGACGGACGGCCGGACGAACAGCGGAGTCGGAGGCTAGCAATTGGAAACCGGAATCCTAATTGTATTATAATTGTTTTTTTTTATTCACTTTTATACAGGAAGATTTTTTTATCAGGTTCCAAAGTTTAATATTATGATGTCTATTGAAAATAATAAAATAGGTTTTTTTTCTTTTAGTATCACTTAGTACTAAAATATTAAGATATAGTATCACATAGTTGTGGACATTATGCGCCGCGTCGAACACTGACCCGACTCGCGCGCCTGGCCCCGCCCCCAAACATTGATAACAATCAAAACATAAGTTGCAAATTTTCCCTCCATACTTTCACGGGCTTAGGACTGTCAAATGGGAAAGGTATGTCGTCTTCCTGATATAACAGTATTTTATTTTGAAAATTTTACATACCAATTTTTTTTTAATTGCTTTCTTTGAAAGATACCTAATGGCTGGAAAAAAAAATTTGGAACGTGATAAAAATGTCTATGTATTTAGTAAAGAGCTGTTATTTTCAAATTACAAACAGACACTTCAATTTCATTTATTTGTAAAGATACCGTTCCGTATATGCTTCGTAAATCAGAATCGAGGATTTCACCCCCAGTAATTTGCACTTAAGTCAACCCGAGTGACATGCGCCGATTAAAAGTGTGTGTTGACACGTCGAAGTAAATTAAATTTTACTTTGGTATAAACGTTACACTTTAGGTAGATTGCGGATTGAAATGGGATGAGTTGTTGAGCTGATTGGTTAACGGAACTGCGTGGTAAATGCAGGTTACAGGTACAATTACGTGGGAGAATAGAAAATAGTAATTTTCACATGTAGAAACATTGAATAATACTTGAGACGGATGAAATACCTGTCCAGAGGGTAAATGTACTCATTGAGTTTTTTTTAATGAGGCACTTACCTAAACTAATATTTTCCAAGATCGAGTACCATAGATATAACATCACGCTACGATTTACCGGAATAGAGCAGAAATTTGAAGACGAAAAACTGTGTAGAAAATCTGTAAGTTCATAATATAAGGAAAATCAATTTCAGCGGTGGAATATCCATTAATATGGACAACAGCAACACGGCCTACAAGTAATAATAATAATACCAGCCTATTATTGCCCCACTGCAGAGCAAAGGCTTTTTCTCATACAAAGAAGACACGAGCATTGATCACCACGTTTGCTCAAGGCGGATTTTAATTTCGTTTTGTTCTGGGTCTCAGCCAGACCCAGAACAAAACGAAATTAAAATTTGAGTATGTGAATTTATATGTTGGTAGGATCCAACAATACAAGAGAAATAAAATTGTTATTGCAGGTCAACGATAATTAGAAAGTGCCTTTACATGTTTTCATTAAAATAAGCTTAGATTTGAATTCTGAACCCACCGTATAAGCGCTCAGAAAATTGCAGAATATTTAGCAAACACAAATCATACGATTGCACAATATTATAACATTGCAATTTCATTGCGTATCAAAGCAAATTCGCGTATACGATCCCTCATTGTTCATCGATCGGCTCATTGTGCACACAGACTACCCGATACATAGCCGCTATGTAGTAAATATACACATACGCGAACCCCATGCAATTCGGCCGATTCAAATGCAGATATTTTGACGAGGATGCACGTTCTATAGTTCTGGGATTCAGGAGGGTCGGGCCCTCCCAGACAGACGTATTGATTTTCGTGTTCACTGCTCACCCCCGTAGTTGGGGTTGATATTATTAAATATAAATGGCGTTGAAATGTTGGTGGTGCAAATGATTTTGACATGGGTTTGGTTGATTGTGTGTTGGGAGTAATTTTGTATTGAGGTGCGTTTGTGCCTACTACGGTGTGTGTTTTGCTGTTACGTAACGGGTTATACTAATGCTTTTGAACTATCAATTAACTCATACATACATGAACTCACGACTTTTGCCCATGGGTGTAGGCAGAAACTACAGAACAATCAATATCAATTAACTCGTTAATAAAATAAGATATTTAATACAACTTTCTCTCGATTGACTAACACAAACTATGTCGCTGCCCCGCGGCGTTCTTCGTCAAACTAATTTTGTTAATTAAACCGTCAGTAGATAGAAGTGATGTCGTGATGGCCTAGGGAGTAGCGCCCGTCTCTCAAGCTTTAAGTCATGGGTTCGATACTGCGCAAGTACCAATGTAACTTTTCCAATTCACATGTACTTTCTAATTTTATTTTGGACATTACTGACTTGTGTGGTAACCTGACCTTATTCTATAATAAAGCTTTTATTGTTTGTTTCAAAATTGAACTGGAATCATTATTTTTGTTTATGATAGCCAGATTTGTGAGGCTATAGTATAGGCAACATAACGCTGTGACACACGGGAGCAGAGCAGTAACTAAAGGTGAAAAAAAGTCGCGGGCAGAGAAGCTAGTAAATAATATAAGTCTGCAATCGCTAATTAGCCTTAAGCAAGCGAGGTAATCATGGTGTTGGTACATATTTCATATTTATTTATTGTATACCATGTGTTTAAAAATATGTTAAAGAATGCTTAAAGCTAAAGTACAGTCATGGACAGTTAGGGCGCAGCAACATAGTGTTAACTTTAGAAGTAAAAACAGTTAATATCATTTAACAAAAAAAAAAATAGTTATAGTGAACATAAAAATTACGACGATACACGATTTTTAAAATTATTAAGATCATATATATTAAAATTTACATTAAAATTGTCATTGAGGAGGTTTTTGGAGAGAGGAAGCGTATTATTAACATACTCTAGATATTAATAAGTAAGTACATAACGAGTGCGTACGAAGATAATAAAAAAGTATGTAAACGACGAGTAGTTACGTATATTTTGATACAAAAAAAAATATTACTAAAAAATACGAAATAGGTACAGACGAATACAAAAACTCCCCTATTTTCGAAGTCGGTTAAAAAAACCAAAATCTAGGCTTATTTAAAAAGAGTGTTATAAAGAGGTAAAATTCGTTTGTTTTTGTAAGATGTAATCTCCAAAATACAGGACGGATTACAAAAATATCTTTCACTTATTAAAAGTTACACTATTGACGCGTGCCAGTCTATATTTAATGGTATTTATACCTACTTGCATTCAACACGAACGAAGTCGCGAGCAGAAGTTAGTATACACATTTCTGTAAGCATTATTTTCCTTTACCGCGTCCTCAATAAAAAAACCTCTCGTTTCTCCACCTCGCACCACCTCCGCCGTTCCATTGAATTATTCCATAATCGAATCTGTATTCGCTATACCGAGTGAATATTCATACCACTTGACGCTGTAATTGGTCGGACGAGTGGCCAGTAGTAATACCGATCGACGCATAATACGATACCAAGAAATAAACAGACGAATACAGAACGCAACAGATTCTATTGGCCTGAAAATAAAATACAGTTTTGAGTGTGATTTCTGTTTTTGCACAGCAAAAATAAGTTTGCATAACGATCCAGTGATTCGATAGATCTATACAAAGTTTTATTTGCTGTTAATTTGATTGAATTTTCGCGAATGATGTCCTTGTTTTGTCTTAATAAGGTTTAATTTTGTGATTTGTGTGTGGTGTCGTTAGCAAAGCGGATAGGCATGCAATAGACTAATGACAATTAGGTGGAACAACTGATTAGTTAAAGGTACAGTCGTGTTGTGCTTGGTCTTCAGCCAGTACTTTGTCAGGAGTTTCATTTTCTATTAACTATATAATATGATGTCGTGATGGTCCAGTGGTTAAAGCGTCCGCTTCTCATGCATGAGGCTATGGATTCCCAACAGAGGCACAGGCAAGTACCAATTTGACTTTCTATTTCTAAGTTATCTTGGACATCACTGACATCAGTGTAGGAAAACCTGGACTTAATGAATATAAATCTGAAACCGCCAATCCGCCTTGAGCCAGCGTGGTGATCAATGCTTGTCAAGTGCCTTCTCTGTATGAGAAGAGGACTTTGCCCTTTAGTGGAACAATAATAGGCTGGTATTATTATTTATTGCCTCTTCGGATTTATTGGGTGTATTTTATTTATTATCATTGACTGGCAGTTTCAGCTTTATTATATTAGTACAGGACAGATACATAGACCTGACATACTCTACATGTGTGTACAGTCGTACTGTACGTTATAAGTATAACTATATAATAAGATACACTGTCGTGTACTGCAGTATATAATAAGATACACTGTCGTGTACTGCATCGAACCGCATAATACCCCATACAAGCGCATTGTCTTGATAACAATTGATGTTCAATGTTCATAATTCCGCCTCGAGGAGCCGATACAAGTTTATCTAATATCTAGCTTCATAGATTACAGATAATATCTACATATGTCTATAAATGTCCAATACAGAACATGGGCATACTACAGTAACTGCACGTATATTATGACACATCAAGCTTTAAGCATAAAACACACATAAGACAGTTGCGGGTTTTTCGATCAGGAATTTCTCAGTAGCAGCCTCGGAGTCTGGATTGGAGTCAAGTTGATGGCATAACTGGAGAAATGTAGGTGTACTAATGGCTACACCTCTGCCTAACCTTTTGGGGATTACAGGCGTGATGTTATGATATGTTTCATCAAGAGCAACTTCGTGACAGCAACCATAGACTCGCCATAAGCACAACTGTGAAAATAAAATCCTACTATGACAAAAATGTGTACTAAAACTCATAAACAAAACTTGAAGTTGGCACACAGATGAACATTTATTTAATTTGTAACAGTTAAACCAATTATTGTAAATCAATCTGATAACGTGGTTATATAAATGCAATAAACATGTGCTTGGACGAAACATGAAAATCATGGTAGAAATGTTATAATAAAAATTGGTACCTACGTGGGAATATACATGCATACCTATTATGCATTCATCTTGCAGTACTCCAAGCATTCCGACAAGATCACCATCCATTCATCTACAAACACACACATTCAAAAGCTGTTAAAATCATAACCCTCCTGACTTTGTCGTAGTCGGATAAAAATAAAAATGTACTTGTCTTACAGACTTATCTTATCTTACACATCCCTATCTCTTCGAAGAGGACAGGCGTAAAGATATATCGTACCAATTCCTTTAGCAGCTTTTTTTTACAAGCTTTTATTTACTTTCACCTGTCCCGGTGTCTGTGACTAATCAAAGCTTACAACAAGTTAAAGAGCCTCTTCCCGATGTTCGATTGAGCTGTAATTTTGCGTATAGGTATATTTATTTTGTATGACGTTGCTATATTATGATGTCACTGGATGATTTGATGATGAAGCCAGAAAGTGTCCTTAGGAACTTAATTAAATCTTACAAGTTTTTAATATACTTCCCGGTGTTCGATTGTGCTGGAATTTTGAGTAAGTATATATGCACACATTGTTTGACAGTCCGTACAAATATTATAAATCCGAAAGTAATTCTATCCGAAACTGTGTCTGTCTGTCTGTCTCTTACGCTTTCACGACTGAACCACTAAACCGATTTTGACGAAACTTGGTAGTACCAAGTTTCGTTAAAATCGGTTTAGTGGTTCTTCACAGGTTATACTTCTTATTTCGCGACTTCGTCTGCGACCACGATACGTAACTGTCATTTAGATACGCGGACGAAGTCGCGGGCAAAAACTAGTTTAAATTTTTATTATTTTAAATTGAATTTGTTATTCAACGGCGTCGTGCTTAACTTTTCAACTTTGCTTTAATCAGAAAAGCATATTGACAAAGAACTTCAAATTCCCGAGTGCTGGAGTGAAAGCACACGTAATATTTTAATGCAAATGTCTTACCCTCCATATTCATGAGCTGGCATTGCAATTAGGGGGATGGACTTCCATGTATTATGTTAATTTTGCCTCCTTTTTACCCAAAATAATATTATGGGATGGATCTTTGGCGGTTTGGACTTGGACGGAAACGTAAGTATTATCACCTTTTTATTTTTTTGTACTTTAAAAAAAGGACCTTTATTTCTTTTTCTGAAGAAGGTATTTATTTTTTTCAATTGACGACAGCCATGAGCTGTTGTATTCTAGGTTCTAAAACAGGGATCGCCAACCTTTATTGGTAAACGTGTCATCTTTTATCAAAATATAATGTGACTATGACTATATAGTCTAACAATCTTGACATAGTGATTTAAGGGGGAAAATAAAACTAACTGGTTTTATTTTTTAGTACCAAACAGAGTTTTTAGCAACTGCTAAAAACTCTGTTTGGTACTCGTTTCTACAAGAATCGTAATCGTAATTTTATGTTTATTTAAATAAAAATAAAAATCCTAACTAATATTATAAATGTGAAAGTAAGTTTGTTTGTTTGTTTGCTACCATTTTACGCCTAAACCACTGAACCGATCATCCTGAAATTTTGCATATACGTTGCCAGGTGTACAGGGACGAACATAGGGTACCTTTAATCCCGAAAAAAAGTACTGTTCCCGAGGGAAATCATAAAAACGTCCTTATGACAGTAGATGGCGCCACGTGTCTATGGGATCATGATTAAATTTTAAGTTTAAGCATGTAATACATTATGAGTCTAGACTGTCGATAGACCAGTTTCAAGTAAACAACCTAGGAGTACGAAAGTTGTTTGCTTAATAATTTTTCATGCCCAAAACCGCTGAAGAGTATCCTGACATTTTGCATAAAGTGGCTTCCAGACGAACGGACTTGCGGTTACGGCAAACCGCAGGCCGCGGCTCCTAACGCTCCAAAAACACACCACCGCGGTCACAGTGGCGGCCTGAAGTGTCATTAGAGTGGTGATTGTGCTACAATCGGACAATCGGACGTCGCAATCGGACGTCAGTCAATATGGTTAACCGTAACGTTGTCTTATTACTCTCATGACTCATTAGTCCTCTCAGAAGATAAGAAAAAAGGTAGGAAAACTGTTTATTTAAACACTTGAGGTGTGAGGTAGAGATAAACTACAGTAACATGACGCGCCCTTCCACAATTCAAAACGTTTGAAAGTGTTTTTAATAGTATTAAAAACACTCACAACGCATGTGTGCGTATTGAGACGGCTCTCGAGACAAAAACAAATCAGCGATTTGTTGTCCGACTAGCGGCGTCAAAAATTACTCATTATTATTAGTATGGTGCTGCACTGAAATTCTCTATGAAAATGAGAGGTACGTCGTCTTGCGCGGTCGGCTATTTATGATTAGTGGACAAAAAATATCCTAGCCTGCCACTGAAGACGATTACTCACAAAGTCTTTCATACGAATGTGACTACACACATTGAAATGGTATAATGGAGGGAAGCGCTAAGGTATAATAGTTGATCTCTACCTATATTATCATTAGCATCGCATATTACTCTTAGGAATAGAGAAGTGTGAGTTAAATTTAAATTATTATTTAAATTCAACTATTTCTATTACAATTTCCATATTTGGCGTCATTTTACAAAGCAGTCCACGCGGCCGGTTGTTAAAATTTGCAATTGACGCGGCCGCCACAACATTTCGCGTTTGTCTGTGACCCACTTTATATACGTTGTCAGGGATACAGAAAAACTGCGTAACTGACACTGTCATCACTGACACTGACAGGTGTAAACGCATTCATAGAGGATGCATGGAAGAATAAAGGTGAACTTATAACTACGCTCTGTCAATGAAGCATACTCTGCGATTACTCCGCTAATTGTAAATTGATTTGGATGATTCTTTTTTTGTTTATTTTTCGAATTGGTCCCAAATAAATACTGTCATGATCTGATGATGAACTTCGGAGATATCGAAAGGAAACTCCTCATAAGATCACAGCGCAGAACTGTCTTAACAGTAAAATTGCTTTGTTTAATGCGTGTAGTCGATGATTGACTGAAGGAAGAGCTTAGTTGCTAAACTAACCGTGACCTATGTCGATGTATGTAGACAACAGTTTTTCAACGGCAAAGTTAAGTTTGTCCCTCAGTACTGTTTATTTTTTCGTTAGAGGTATTTCCGGTGTGTTTTAATGAGGGTAGGTAGGTTACGTTTTTCAATTTTAGAATATCTCGCAGGTCCAACTCACAACCAAAAGCTCATTGCGAGCCCGAGCAAAAATTACTGCTCAATCCTCGGAATCTTCCATTCATGCCGCATTAAGAAGGCAAGCACAACCGGAGCGACAAGTAAATTTGAGAGCTGATGAGACATTTTCTTAAAGCCAGGAAAGCCGTTCGCCCTCCAAGCTTCTCAGAGAATGACTGAAACGCCCTTTTAAACGCAATTGCTTTTGGAGGAACAAGCCGAAAGCCAGAGAGCTGTAAGAGCAACTGAGACGCTTTTTCAATCAAACACAACTTCGTCTCAGAGAACAAGCTCAGCCATTACAGCGACAGAAACTCTCAAAATAGTCGCAGGTGAGAAGGACCTCTCTTGCAGAAATGCAAACTGAACGCCGACGGACTTTTATGAATCACAGTCTGTTGGTCTGTAGGTATTTAATAATTCTGGATCTGGCCGAACAACAAGCCGAGTACAGCCCGAATTGATTGTCAAATTCTAAACAAACGCGGGCGAAGCCGCGGGTAAAAGCTAGTAAATAAATAAATAAATATCTTGGGACAACTCACACACGGCTATCTGATCCCAAGCTAAGCAGAGCTTGTGTTATGGTAACCAGACAACTGATATACATACTTATATAATTTTTAAATACATACATATTAAAGATAAATCACACCCAGACACAGAACTAACAAAGTTTGTCCTGGGTGGGAATCGAACCCACGACCTCCGGCTTAGCAGTCAGGGCCGCTAACCACTAGACCAACAGGCCCGTCATAAAAAGATTAGTGTTATGCTTAAGTCCTATGTAATACTATTGTTATTAACCTGTCACAAATTCTTATCCAGACTCCGAGGCTGCTACTGAGAAATTGCTTATGGAAAAACCCACTAATACTTTGCCCGACCTGAGAATCGAACCCAAGACCTCATGCTCAGCAGTCGCGCCTTGGGACCACTAGGCCAACGAGGCAGTCCAAATTACAAGACTGAATATTAGTGCCTTCATTCTATCTACAAAATATCGTCGAGTTTAATTACTTATTGACCAAAATATGTCCAGACTCCATTTCAATAGAGCGCGCTGTCAATGAAATCCCCTTTAGAAAGGGGTTGAGAGTTACAGAGGCAACGTCTTTTGTAGAATTCCGTCTGGTATTATCTCAATTTCTAAAGTACAGACAGATTCCTAAGGCATTTCCAAAACTATGGGTCGCGACTCGCTGGTCGAATATGACTATTTTGTTATTTTTTATTGGTGCTGAGCGAATACCTGAATATCCATATATTTTGGGTTATTCAAAGTGTTATTGGGTTTTTCAGGAATTTCTCAGTCACAGTCTCGGAGTCTGGATTTGTGCACGGTTAATGACAATAGGCCCACTATCACATGAGACTTAAAAACATAACTTTCGTTTGAGATAATTAATGGGTACACCTCTGCCTTACCCTTCGGGGATTACAGGCGTGATGTTACGTGTGAAGTAAAGAATTTTCCTTATAATTTTCTTAAACACACATTCCAAGAAGAAACGTAAGCCACATTCTATTTCTGAACACCGACTAAGATGAGAATAATTTCAGAGCAAAATGAAAGCTAATAGAAACTTCGCCGAAGTAAATTAGTCTGAAAATTAAAATGGCCAACTATTACCCGCCTAATTGCGTCCTAACCTCGTAAATATTGCTGTAATCTACGAGGAACTTTGTAGAAAATATCGTCTGGTTATGATAACGGGTAACTAGCTGGTTCTTAATGTGATATTAATTATTTTTGGGGGATAGAGTTGTGTTTGAAGAGCTCGTGGCCAAGTAATAACAGTCCCACGAGTTGTTCTGTCAAGGTAAGCTACGCTTGCCGGGGTTGATCTGTGGATGGGTGACCATTTACATACCGACACTACGCCAGTTATGTCTAACTGACTTCTGTCCGCGACTTCGTCTTAAAGACTTCATAGTTATACCAAAGACATAAATTATTCCGCGGGAACACAAAAACTGAATAATCCTATGTGCCAGATAAATATCTATATATGTATGTATGTATCAAAATTTCAGCTAATTTCGTTCAGCCGTTTAATCGTAAAAGACTAACAAACATCCATCCATTATACATCTCCACAAACTTCCACTTTTATATTATTAGTGATTATAATAAGAAGTATTACAACTAGGATTATAATTATTACAGTCGTCAATATAACGCTCTCTATTATAAGGTTTAGTCCCATCTCATCCCCTTCCCATCTCATCCCCCATGCTTTTATACCTACAAAAAATTCACACCTCTCGCTCCTGGCATAAATCAATTGTTTAAAGTACAGTCATATCGACATTTGTATTACATACTAGCTTCCGCCCGCAACTTCGTGCGAGTCAGTTAATCCCTATTATCTAGCGGAATGAAATTATATGTTGCATATTTGGTAGGTATGAGAATACTCTTACCTACCAAATATACCTACAACATTATATAATGTAACAAATGTATTTAAGCGGGTCCTACACAGAAGTAGCCTGCGGTGGCGGCCGCAGTGACGGACAGTTGTATTCGGTTGCAATGCAAGGGAGTCTTTAAACACGCGCGGTCATGACGCGGCCTGCGAGCGGTTGGCTGCGGCCGCATGCCCCGCCCCTTGTGCCACGTGGTCGGTTGTACATTTTCACAACAGGCCGCGTGTACCGCGTTGAAAAATACGTAAATTGTAAAAGAAAATGAATCCACATTTTTCTGTTCCTGAAAGTAAGTGATGCCAATGATAATATAGGTATCTCACATCTCAAAAGTTTAAACTGTTTTTTTATTTCATTTTTTTTTCTTATCTCCTAATCTTATTACTCATAATATCCCTGTAAAAAATACCACTGTAGTAAAAAAAGAACACAACACCACAGCTAATCATGCTGCAGGCCGCCACCGTGACCACGGTGGTGAGTCGCCGCAGAGGCTGGAGCCGAGGCTCGCGGTAGGTCGCCACCGCAGGCCGCGTCTGTGTGGGACCCGCTTTAACATTAATTTTATTTTTGGATTTTTATATTCATTTTTTTTTCTACAGTGATATTTTTTTTAAATCATTTATTGATGTAGATTAACGAGTTTATGGCAACGGTCTCTGTTATTTAATATAGTGTATTTATATATTACATCGGCAACAAGAAAAATATTTAGTTTTTCCGTTTAGGGCTTATTGTCATTGTGTTTTTTGTATCTTAAAGTAAAAGAATTTTATTTGTTAATTTTGAATGTATATTAATTTCACAACCTGAGTTTTTTTTGTTCATGACTGTACCGTTGACAGATTTATGCCAGGAGTGAGAGGTGTGAAATTTTTGTAAGTATAAAAGCATGGGGGATGAGATGGGAAGGGGATGAGATGGGACTAAACCTATTATAATTGGCCACAAACGTCATGTTTTCATTAAATAGGCACATTTACAAGTTATTCTTAATTAGAGAGTTATACTCGTATAACTAATAACTATAACTATGATTATAATCCTGTAAATCAATCCTGACTGCCTCGTTGGTATAGTGGTCACAAGCGCGACTGCTGTGCATGAGGTCTTGGGTTCGATTCCCAGGTTGGGCAAAGTGTTATTGGGTTTTTCCATCAGGAATTTCTCAGTAGCAGCCTCGGATTTTGGATGGTAATAGGCTCGCCCCCTATTAAAAGGGACTAAAAAGAAAAACATAACTGGCTAAATGTGGGTGTAAGAATGGGTACACCTCTGCCTAACCCTTCGGGGATTACAGGCGTGATGTTATGTTATATAATCCTGTAAATACATATTCGATACTGTTACTTCTATTTCTATTATAACTCAGTGCTGAGCAGATTTTTTTTTAATCAACTTTTCAACTCACTAGGAATTTCTCCTATATCGTGCATGCGCTTACAAACATATTATTATAAACTTTCATACACAAACAACTGCCTCGTTGGTCTAGTGGTCACAAAGCGCGACTGCTGAGCATGAGGTCTTGGGTTCGATTCCCAGGTCTGGGAACAACATTTAAATAAATATAGTTCATATATAGTATAGCGAAGTGTGCACGTGTCCATAACAATGTATGGTGAGCGATATTATTGTGTTATGAGCCATAAACACACGCCTTGTTCCCATGGGGGTAGGCAGAAACTACAGAACGCCACCTGCTACGATCCTTACATATTCCTTTCGCCTCCATCTACGTTCATACATCTCATCATACAAGCACGTCGGTTACGAGTACTCCGCACCTGACCTTTCTGAAGGACCTCACCAATAAGGTCAGTGTAGGTCTTCCTAGGGCTTCCCCTCCCTACGTTGATACTCACCTCTGCCATATAAATACCTTTTGTCAATCGTCTGTCACTCATCCTCTCCATATGACCGAACCATCTATATACTATATTATGATATAATATTATAGCGTAGTCTAAAAGCAGCTTAACGCTCTCGTAAGAAAACAAATCAGTTGAGTAACGCGACACCTCATTACCTGCCGTCTTACGTTATTGATCTATCATCTTCGTACACACGCCTAATTAGATAATTTGAAAACTCTTGATATTCTTTGTCTGATGTATCAAATGACATGGATATTGGCAATCTTTCCACTCATTAAGAAATATACAGATATTTTGTTCTGTCTCATCAACAAATAACATGTCTATGAAACTTCTTGTAAACAAAATTTTAATAATTTATTTAATTTCTCAGACAATGTACATTCATTGAATTTCATTGTTAGTGAATCATTTATTTCAATTAGACCATTAAAAGGCACTTTTGAAACTCATATACAAGAAAAACGAATTGAACAAAGCCCCTTTCAAAAGGTTGTTTTATATGGAGAAGAATGGGCAAGACACTTCATACTCTTATATTTTTCAAATGTAATGTACATGTACCTTGCATAAAAACTACTATATTATAAGATGTACCAAATATTACAAAATAAAGAATTGACGGTTAAATAATGTTTAAAGATATGTAATTATAGTGTTCACGTGTTTACAAATATTGGAACTGCAGACGATCGCTCCTAACATTTCAGCAAACAACAAATAATACTGCTATATTAGTTTACAAACTTATGACACAAAACGATAATAAAAATATTTCCTCAATAACCTTTCGCTTCGGTCAGGCAGTTCATTTTAGAACTGCTTGACTAAAACCGAATGAAAACTCAACACAGGAATCATAAGATTACAACAATTCATAATAATTATAATGTGTCTAAAGAATGACTGCCTCGTTGGTCTAGTGGTCGCAAGCGCGACTGCTGTGCATGAGGTCTTGGGTTCGATTCCCAGGTCGGACAAAGTGTTATTGGGTTTTTCCATCAGGAATTTCTCAGTAGCAGCCTCGGAGTCTGGATTTGTGCCCGGTTGATGGCAATAGGCTCGCCCCCTATTACATAGGACTAAAAACATAACTGGCGAAATGTGGGTGTACTAATGGGTGCACCTCTGCCTAACCCTTCGGGGATTACAGGCGTGATGTTATGTATGTATGTATGTATGTGTCTGAACAAACAGCGTCATTAAGTTAAACGGCATTATATGATAGTCCACACCGAATAGATGAATTGAACGCCGTACTGCAGACCTTAACAACAAAACTTTGAATTCAATAAAACATTCACCTACCTACCTGTCACTACAAACGTTTTAATCAAAGCCATCTCTACCTATCTATTCCATACATACCCGTCTGTCTGGCCGTCGCATTCATGGTGCAGTGCCAAAAATCAATAAATGCCTCCCCATGGGATATGCCGAACCACCTCTGCGAGCCCCCTTTACGTATAAACAGTTAGTTATATTATATAATGAACATTGACATTGAAGGGTTCCCGAATATTGAGTTTGTGTGTGTGAGGGGATTAAAGAGCAGACAATTTTGATGAGAGTGGTCCAAGGGCGAGGGAATGGGGAAAAGTTTAAGTATTATTATTTAGTATTGATATTTTTGAGTCCTGTTTGTTTCCTAATATTATTCTGGATGGCAATTTAATAATTGCATCATTTCATATCGAGATTGCCTAGTTGTTTCGATATCGGGCAAGTAACAATGTGACTTACAATTCATATTTACTTTCTAAGTTTGTCTTGGATGTTACTAACTTTGGTGATTAAAAACCTAGGTAGTTAATAAGTCTGAAATCGCCAATGCGCCTTGAGCAAGCGTGGTGATCAATGCTCATGCCTTCCCTGTATGAGAAGAGGCATTTGCCCTAATAATAGGCTGGTATTATTATTTATATAGATAACTAAGAACCTATAATACTCTCCGTTACTTCAGATGCGTGATTTTTCTTACGGATCCCTAATTTTTTACAATCACACAAACTGACATACACAAACTGCCAGTCCAGAACAACAATCTTTGTTCCATACAAAGTGTATAAATCGAACCTGCGTCACGCAGCGCATCAGTCAATCGCTTAACCTTTTGAACGCCAGAGTAGAAACGTATCGCCGTACCCCTGACGCCAGGCCACTTTTTTTTGTCAAATGACAATAATAAAGAATAGGGATTCCAAAACTTGATTACATTGTTTATTTCATAGTATGGTGCGACGTGTATTTTGTCATATATTTGTGACGTTGGCGTTCAGGGTAAGATTTCGTTTGTCACATATAAGTGACAATGGCGTTCAAAAGGTTAACCACTGCGCGAACCATGTAGAGGTTGTGATGTAAATATAACTTCAACAAACCCAGTCTGCTAAAAATTCTCTTCAGAATATACTAATTTATCTGGTCTGCGCTCCATAATCCCCTTGACAGCTAATTAATTGCATCTCCATCGAGCTGTAATGACGAGTGCAGCTTTTATTAACCAACGACCCCTCTGAGCCGATTTTAATTAGACTTTTTTGCAATCAAAGCTGATGGTGATTATATGATTTTACTTTGATGTTGCGATTTGGTTTTCGTTTTGTTACTGAGGGTGGACGCACGTCTGAATCGGAATATGCGTCGTACGCTTGACGCACTAACGCAGTATTGGTTATGTATGTAAGGGTAAATGGTACCCGACTGTGCTACGCAAAGGGTTATGTCTTTATCAGCCTATGTGTATGTATGTTCCTTTGTGGCGATATAGAGACCAAACGCGTAGGCCGATTTTGATGATTCTTACATGAATCGATATATGTGTATATCCCTTATCCTAAATCTCAAATTATTTATTGCAATCCACGATGTACACTATAATGTGGTAAATAAAAAAGACGTAATAGAAACAATCATGCCCTGTCGGGCACAGCTTCTCAGTAAGTAGAGAAAGGAAGAGCGCTTTATTAATTTGTCTTATGTTTGAAATATTTAATTTTCCGAGTGTTACTAAAGCCATGACAGGAAATTAAATTCAATATGGCGACGCATTTTTTTTAATAATTAAAGTTAGCCAGTTATAGCATACTTTTTTTTTAGTTTCCTACTAGTATCTGATTTTTTTTATTAGTACACCTCCACCTTTCAGTAGTAAGGTACCACTGTAACTGTAACTCCTGAAAGCCAGAATCAACAGTGGCGATCAACAGAAAAGTGCCAAAGCAACGAAGCTAGACAGGTCTCGGAGAAACGATTCAACTGTCTTGAATTCCGTAACGAATTTAATAAAAAAAAAGCGGAGGAGTAAGAAAAAACATAATTTCCTGTTCCGGAGATTAGCACGTATAAAGAAAAAAAATCTTCTCTCTTATAATATTAGTATAGATTTGTAAGTAAGTATAACGTTACCACTGCCGCCCAGGTTTCTTTAATGAAATGAATGATCACGTAATCCTATTAGCTGGCAACCGCGGAGGACCCTTTCGTTTCATATAAAACTTATACACTTTGATTTCTTTCAATATTGAAAGAAACCACCAAGACACCTATATAGGTGTATTTCTTTAGCTTAGCTCAACCACTGGGCCAACCATATAGAGTTCATGTTGTAAATATAACCTCAACAAACCCATAGTCTCTCTAAATCTCTTCTGGATATACTTATTTATCTTGATTTCATATAAAATTTCTTTCAATGTAGGTGTATTTGGGATGAATGTAGGTATGGCTTTGTATTCTACTACATATTTGAAACGCGAAAATTTGTGAGGATGCATGGATGTGTGTTGAAAAAATTGCGAAAGTTCATATAACATTGAACCAACCCATGTTAATTATTTTTAATTTTCACAAGCTCTTAATTACTTTTTTGAAGTAAAAATACAATGATACGAGTATATGTGTGATATGCGGATTAATTTTAGGCCTATGATTTTTAAATGTTTTTTTTCGTTTGAGTACTGTATTAACAACATTCATTGTTATTTTGTAAAAAGTTGTTCTTTTGACATTAGAAACAGACACTTTATGTAAACTTTTCTTAGCATAAGTGTACAATGGTGCCGATTCCCTTGTTCACAAACTAGACTAAATTTAGAGAATTGACATCTCTTAGTAACATATAGCGAAAGGAAAGGACGGTGACAATTAATGAACTAAGTTAGCAATGTCAAATTAGTTTTGCCTTGAACTTTTCCATATTTTTAATCCATACGTTTTAAGCTAAAGACGGCTTTTATTTACATTAGTCTCTTTCTTGTTTTATTGGACAGAAAAAGATGGAAATAGTCTAATTTCAGTTTAGTTTGTGACCAATGGAATCGGCACCAATGTTTTATTTGGCGATTTTTTTGTTTATGATTTTAATTTAATTACTAAGGGTTAGCAGAATTAAGCTTAACGTATCTAGTTATATTTTTATAGACGTGTGGTAAAAGTCTTGTGCTATATCTTCCATAAGACTTATTATCCAGACTCACGCGGTTGCTCTGATTTCCCAGGAGATCTTTAAGTTTTACTATCGTAGTGCGCTTAGAAATTAGTTCTAGGATTGTAAAAGTTTTAATGAATTTTAATACTTACGTTTTTACTTTTACATTAAAGTTAGTACTAGTTCTCACTGCAGAGCAAAGGCCTCTTCTCATACGGAGAAGGCACGACCAATGAGCATTGATCACCACGCTCAAGGTGGAATAGGTACCTATTAGATGATTATTATTTAGGACTATGGTTTAAGTTATCCCCTTGGAACCTAACCGGTCCGAGTTGGGGTGCCCCAAGTACTATCTGGGAATGAAAATATTTCGTGGCTATAGATCTTTTAGTGCCAAGTTTTCAATCGTTAGATAACTTTAATCAGAAAAATAAATATGGCGGTTTGACATATTTTCTATAGAAAAGCTATCAAACTGATATAAAATAAAAATTAATTAATACTAATTTATGCATCGGATATAAATTATACCATCATACCATCACGCCTGTAATCCCCGAAGGGTTAGGCAGAGGTATACCCATTAGTACCTACACCCACATTTCGCCAGATATGTTTTTAGTCCCATGTAATAGGGGGCGAGCCTATTGCCATCAACCGGGCACAAATCCAGACTCCGAGGCTGCTACTGAGAAATTCCTGATGGAAAAACTCAATACCTAACACTTTGCCCGACCTGGGAATCGAACCCAAGACCTCATGCACAGCAGTCGCGCTTGCGACCACTAGACCAACGAGGCAGTCGAGGCACGCGAGTATAAATTATCTGACGATTGAAATATCAGCCTAACAATACCAGTTGATGGCAAACAAACCTTGCTGAGAAAAAAAAATTGTAAGAGTGACGTAACAATTACGTTACACAATTTCAAAATGCCCTCTATTTCCCGAATTAGCATCAAAATTATTTCAACAAACTTTTTGCGAAAGAATCTTTTTGACCCAGACGTTCCTTCCCGGAAGACCTTCACTTACAAAACGACTTCTCAAAAAATCTATTTACGTTATTCTGTGTGATATTAAAATAAACGTCGATGTGACGTCACGGGTCGTAACATTTTTTATTTAAATAAAGTAAATGAGGTAACTTGTAAAGGTATTGATGGGAATGACAGCGTTTACGTTATAAGAAGTTTATAACGGTCTCATATTACGCAAGATTTTATTATGTGACTAGCATTTGTTCTCGATTCCGTTTTCATGTCAAAGTCAGTGTTATTTTAAGGGTTAAGCAGAGACGTACCCATTAGTACACCCACATTTCGCCAGTTATGTTTAAGTCCCATGTAATAGGGGGCAAGCCTATTGCCATCAACCAGGCATAAATTCAGACACCACTACTCAGAAATTCCTGATGGAAAAACCCAATCACACTTTGCCCGACCTGGGAATCGAGGTAATAAGGAGTATATAACGGTTTGTTAATACGCAAGATTTTATTATTTAACTAGCATGTTTACGACTTCGTTCCCATGTTAATGTCAAAATGAAAGTCAGACCTATATTAATTCACTTATTTACCAGCCTATTCTATTCACTATTAGCTGTTCCCTGCAATTTCATACGCGTGGTTTTTTTTCACCCGTTTTAAGTTATGTCTTTGGTTACTGCTTAGCTCCCTTGTTTTGTGGCGTGATGTTATATAGCCTAAACTATTTCTCATGAATCTGACTATCATATAGGTAGGTACAATTTTTTCCCAATCGAACTAGTAGTTCAGCGCTTAAATAAACACACAAACAAAATATCTCTTAAAGCTATTATAATTTTAAAAAATCTAATTTTACTGTTATTTGAAAATTAATTACAATTTTAGGGCCTTTTTTTTGGGCATGTCATAATATGCTCGCCCACTATTACATGAGATTTACACATAACTAGCGAAATGTGGGTGTTTTAATGGGTATACCTCTACCTAACCCTTCGTGGATTATAGACGTGATGTTTTGTGTTTGGGCAAAAATAAAAGTATTCATAAAAATTGTGTCTAGGATTTATAGCGATAAATTGCCCAAGCAATACAAAAAAGACTTAATTAAATCTTTTATTGCATTAGGAATTATCTTCGAATGAATCCATTTTGCTCGTATTCTTTCGACTTATCAGGATCGTCTTATTTGAACTAAGTATTAATTAATTCTACCTTCTACTGCAGATGTCTCCTTAGTAAGGCTTCCATTTTAATCCTGGCAACTTTTCTTTCCAACTTATTGGAAATTGCGTAATTATATTTCTCTCATAATCTGGAAAAAAGATTTCTGTTTTAATAAAATATATGAAACATGTTTATTGCTTGAAATTCTTATTTTTTTGTGAATAAAAGAATAGGTACAGTTAACAAAGAAGATAAGAAACTGGGGTCGTTAGATTTAGTTGAAGTTTTCTTAGAAACCAATGGATGTTTTCAAATGTAATTTAATTTGTTAATAGACAGTTCATTAATTAAATTAAGTTTTAAACGAAGACATTCATCGATTTCTAAGAAACTGGTTACTTTATCTCTTTTGTTGACCGTACATCTAAGATTTAATTTGGAAGTATATTGAACCTTCTTTTTATATTCAACTTGTAATTTTACTATTATTGGTTTAGTGGTCGCAAAACGCGACCGGTTTGATTTCCAGGTCGGGCAAAGTGTTTTCAGGGTTTTTCCATCAGGAATTTCTCATTAGCAGCCTTGGAGTCTGGATTCGTGCCCGGTTGATGGCGATAGGCTCCTATTACATGGGATTTACACATAACTGGCGAAATGTGGGTGTGCTAATGGGTACACCTCTGCCTAACCCTTAGGGGATTACAGGAGTGATGTTATGTTGTGGAATCTGTATGAATAATAATAAAACTGAAGACATTTTTTGTTTGTTTAAATGCAATCGTTTTATCTTTGGAAATGCCAGTCAGATTGGTAAAATATCTTTTTGTACTTGATAGCCAGATACGTTAGTAAAAGTATATGTTTGCATATCATTACGCTACGACGCACAGAGGCTGAGCAGTAACTTAACACGAAGAAGCCAGTCGTAAATCGAATTCGTAGTTCATTTAGTTTGGCGTTTCGCTCACCTCACATCAATTTTAACCTTGATACACCCCATAGAGTCCCCTAAAAGTGTGCAGATCATGTGAATTGTACCATAATATTGATTAAAGTGGGGTTCCCGCGGGCAAAACTATTGATCGGCTCCCCCACGCTTGAACACCGTAGTGTGTGTGAGTACGGTGTAAGTGTGGTTCTGTATGTGTGATGTTTGTTTTTGTTTAAAGGAAAATATCTATTACTAACCTGACCAGACTGCCTCGTTGGTCTAGTGGTCGCAAGCGCGACTGCTGTGCATGAGGTCTTGGGTTCCATTCCCAGGTCGGGCAAAGTGTTATTGGGTTTTTCCATCAGGAATTTCTCAGTAGCAGCCTCGGAGTCTGGATTTGTGCCGGTTGATGGCAATAGGCTCGCCTTCTATTACATGGGACTAAAAAACACAACTGGCGAAATGTGGGTGTACTAATGGGTACACCTCTGCCTAACCCTTCGGGGATTACAGGCTTGATGTTATGTTATGTATGTATCTATTACTAACTTCTTCCCGCGACTTTGTCCGCGTCAAAGTATATTTCTTCACATCCTACTTTTTTTTATTTTACTTAGTGAGTTTTCATTGGTGTTATCAAGCAAATAAGAGTTATTTCAGTGTTCGAAAAGGCACTAACTACTAAATAATAAAATTATTTATTAGATAAATTAACCGGACCTTACCAGGACAATTCTGTCGTAGGTCAAAGTCAACGTCAAATTATTTATTTATTTCGAAGAGGTATCGTTTTATGACTGCATCCGTTTACAGTAGTAGGGGAGAGGTGGCATGAAAGGGACATTTTTGTTGCAGTGGCTCTAGTAAATAAATTAGACAACAATTTAAACAGGTTAGTGCTGAATGGGAAGCCTACATTACTTAACTATTGAAATAAAATGCAATATTAAACCTTTCTTTATTCTTAGTTGTAAATTATCGCAGTTTAAAAAAATGTGTATTATGTCCCTTTCATAAATGGACTGCATTGAAAGGGACTGCATATTTTATGAAAGGGACAGTACATAATATCAAAGAAAAATGGCTTATATCTTTGCTTTACTTAAACTAAATATAAGAGAATACGTACACAGTTGTCCTTACGTTTTAAAATCACATTGTTTTAGTCTCATTTTCTCATTCTAAAGACCATTACTACGATAGTAACATTTTTGAACAATTTAAACAAAAATCATCAGTTTAAAAATCCTTCTTTATATATAATATTAAAACAAATACAATTTACAAATACAAAATGTGATTGAAAAACAGTAGTCAATTATTAACTACTGTTTTCAATCTCATTTTTTAATCTTATATTTCTCATACGTCCCATTCATAACCGTTCGTTGTGTCCCTTTCATAAATATGATACAAAAATTAAAAATATAACCACAAAATCTATAATTTGAAATAAAAGTTTACTAACCTTTCGTGGTTGTATCTGTCAGTATGTAGTCGACGTAAATAATAGTAAACAAATAAACAATTATTTAGCAGCATATGATAAAAGGTTTACAAAGAATTGCAAAAAAAATACTTTTGGTTAGATAAATAAACACACGCCCGACATCGCCATTTTAAAAAAGACAGAAGCGTTATGTTTGGCTCGAATGAATGTGCATCGAGGTTGCTATACAACAATAATAGTGTCATTTCGGAGCGATTTTTATTTTGCTGGTAATTTGAATTGTCCCTTTCAATACGTGTCCCTTTCATGCCACCTCTCCCCTATACATGTACAATATTTCACAGGTTTAGATTACACAGATTATTATTTCTTTAAATCAGTGGAAATCATTACATAATTACACAAAACAGAAGAGAATACAGACTCGTGGGATAATTATCAATTTTGACGCAGACGAAATCGCGGACAGAAACTAGTACGTTATACCTACTGACACATGTGAGGTTGTCAAGGTAAGCAGCACTCACCGCGGTCGAATTAAAGATCGGTTTTCAATACAACAACTTTAACCAAAACATTCGATGGTCATGAATTTTAAATCTAACAAAACAGCACCCCATAGCAGCCATTACAACTCCACAGAACCCCCCCGCACATCTGTCGTACTGTGCACGTGGTTATCGACCTTAAGTCGTGTTGCTAGCGTTTGTAATTGTGTGTAAAACATTGATAGGTGACCACTCATTATTTGTTATGGTGGGATTACCCTGCGTGGGTAAACCCATGGGTGCGGGCTATGCGATGTCGATTGATTATTGTAATGTTCTAGAAATGTGTTTATTTAGGGGCGCGTTATCTTTTTATTTTGCGGAAATTCCCATTCCTACTCGTGTAGGTGGGAACTGTATGAAAGTAATACAATTTGAAGAGTATTATAATGTTAAGTTTTAGTTTTTAATTTTTCTAAATCGGATCTACCCGTTTACAACTTAATATCACGCCTGTAATCCCCCAAAGGGTTAAACAGAGATGTACCCATTAGAACACCCAAATTTTGCCAGTTGCGATTTAGTCCCCTGTACTATTACAAGGGACTAAAAGCGAGCGAGGAGGGGGGGCGAGCCTCAACTAGGCACAAATCCAGACTACAGACTTGCTACTGAGAAATTCCTGATGGAAATACTTGACCCGACTTGGGAATCGAACCCAAGAAATCATGATCAGCAGCCGCGCTTTGCGACCACTAGATCAAAAGGCAATACTTATGAAAATAAGCATAACTTAGTTTCATAAATAAAATAATTGTTTATGTTAAAACTTTCATGTTTAATTAAGAAATACAGACATTCATTTATTTGATAATTAGATTTGTTAGGCTATAGGTGTACGAGAAGATCATTGAAGGCTTTAACATCTAGATTCTGGACCCTTTGCGAGACAAACAAAGGGTATTTTGAAGTAGGTACTTGAACTTGAATATTTTACACTAAGCTTTCTCAATAGCTTGCGCCGCGGGTTTTAGTAAGTTTTAGTAATTTCGCCAATTTTCAGTTGGCATACAATTTTTGTTTATAAAATAAGGTACCTTATATTATATTATAAAATAGCAGCCTTTTATTATTTCCCTGCAGGGCAAAGGCCTCTTCTCATACTGAGAAGGTATTGATCACCACGCTTGGTCCAAGGGAAAATGGCGATTTCAGACATAACTATATTAGGTCCAGGTTTCCTGACGATGACTTCTTTCGCCGATGTCAGTTATGTGCGAATTAAACTTAGAAAGTACATAATATTATTGAAAGCTCATTGATACAAGACAAATTGGTACTTTGGTCTTTGAGTTACGTAAAACTTTTTTTAGTGCGAAGCGTTTAAATACAAAAAAATAAAAAATAAAGTAATAAGTGTAGTGTTTGAATATTAAATATAAGTAATTTGATTAGACGTTCCGTACAAAAAATATACATTACCAAAATATAACTAAACTACTTTTGAATGGGGCTCGCTGTAGGTAAAGTCCCTTTAAACATCACCTGTTTTGTTTAATAGTCAAACAATTAGTTGAGTTTGATTTCCAGGTCGAGCATTTTACAATTAGCTTGCCTAATAAGAAATTTTGTAAACTAACTGACTTCTTCCCAAGCTAATATTAAATTTTACAATTTATACAATGATAAATAGCAAAATTTACGTGCATTATATACTACTACCTATTCTGCCATAACGTTACATTATGTTTAAATATATAAGTATAAAAGTCATTCAGAGTTGGCTCCGGAAAAAATACATAAGGTGAACGGAGACCGCCGCCCCGGGCGTGGGATACAAATGATCAGGACGAATTGACCTGACTATATGTTGACTACTTCAAATAGGACGCCTGTTCGACATATCTCATCGTCGTCAACTGGGCGTACTATCCATGAAACTATTACAGCAAAAAATGTTGTTGGGAAACGACTCGTTTTTCGGTGTACTGTTCATGGTAAAAATTACACTACTTATAGTAGCTCGCAATTGAATGTACGCTGAACAATGTGATTGCAATGGTATTGCAAGTGTAGTTATAACATTTAAAATAAGATTTCTTTTTTTTTTAAGTTTACAATTGGACCTACAATATTCGTTACCGGTTTTGCGGGTACGATCCAGGACAGAAGAAGTATACATGTGTTTTTTATTAACTACTAGCTGACCCGCCACGACTTAGTTCGCGTGGTATCCTACCCCTACCCAAACCCTACAGTACCCCTACTTTACCTCTACCCTGGAAACAAAAAAAAAGATAAAATGTATCCTCTCCTGGTTCTAAGCTACCTCCCCACCAATTTTCAGCCAATTCGGTTCTGCCGTTCTTGAGTTATAAATAGTGTAACTTTCTTTTATATATATAGATATTATTCTAAGGTGGTCGATTATCTATTTTTTAAGTGATAGGATTTGACTATTCTTTAATATTCGACCATTCATGTTCCAAGGGCTCCTTTTAAAGTTGTCGCGTCATACTGGGGGACAAGTGAAATCCTACACCTGACAAACGCAGGCCACCTCTCAAATAAGAATTAGGATCTCCCGAGAGGCTTTCACAGATTTTTTACCCGACTGTGTTGAGAAAAAGTTGGGTTATGATATGAGTAATGGCTTGCATGCGGAAATAACTTTTTCTGTGTTTTAGAATATTTTGAAGAATGAAGGTGTTTTGAAATGAGTATCGAATCTGCCTTTTATATTTATTTATTTTATTTATTTAAACTTTATGCACATGTAAAAAATACACTGTACAAAGGCGGACTTAATGCCTTGGGCATTTTCTACCAGTCTACCTTAGGGTGATGCAGAGACAAAACGTAGTAGGCGCAGAAAATACAGAAAAATTTCGATATTAAAATATAAAAATAAATACATATATACATACATACAAACAAAATATATAGGGTAGAGAGAGATAAAAAATAAATAGGTGGTGAAGTACGACAAATTAATTGTGGGACGAGTCTGCCAACTTCTTACGTAAGTGTTCGCGAACTTTTACCTTAAAAGTGAACCGACTGGTGGCCATCCTGATATTCTGAGGGAGTTCATTCCATAAGAAAACCGCCTGGACTAGAAAAGAAGATTTGAGAAAACCAGAGCGGTGGGAAGGACATCGCAGAATACGATTATTAGAGGAACGAAGATTCTTGGTGTGCGCAGAGCATAAATATTGAAAGTGAGAAGTCAGGTAAGAAGGAGAGAAAATAAGGTTGTCAAAGCCCTTAACGCTCTGCGCTGTCTGATGGGAAACCATTTCAAGAGTAATCGATGTGCGGACACATGATCATACTTACGGAGATTGAATACGAATCGAATGCAGTTATTAAGAAGTCGGTCTAATTTATTGAGAAGATCTGCATTCAGGTCATAGTAACACACATCGCCATAATCAAGTATGGGGAAGATAAGCGACTGAACCAGCATAGCCTTAATGTGTGATGGGAGAACATTTTTCAACCTATAAAGCGACCGCAACGTCCCGGTGACTTTTTTGCTCACAGTCGCGACCTGCTTACGCCAGCTCAGGCAAGTGTCAACATACAAGCCCAAATCCTTGACGTCGGAGCTAAACGGGATGACTGTGCCATCAAAGGTAACCGGTGGTACCGCTAAGCTATTAAGCCTTCGCAGGCTATGGGCGCTCCCTACAATAATAGCCTGGCACTTGGTTGGGTTAACCGCTACCCCGAAACGATCTGACCAATTTTTCACCGTTGTTAAATTCCGGTTTAGCTCCTCAATCGCATCGGACAAGTTTTCAACACTCGCCTGACTGTAAAGCTGCAAGTCATCAGCGTAAAGATGATACGCACACTGAAGTTCAGTAGTGATAAGATCTATAAAAATAGAGAATAGAAGTGGAGATAAGATACCGCCTTGAGGGACGCCAGCATCAAGAACACACCAGCAGGAAGTGGAGTTTCCCACAAGAACTGACTGCTGACGCCCCCGAAGATAGGAAGAAAACCAATCCAAAACCTCGGGAGAGACCATTCGATAGGAGAGGATGGATAAAAGGACTTCATGACTGACGGTGTTGAAGGCATTGGAAAAATCAATCAGTACTAGAATGGAAACTTTACTGTCTTCCATTCCCCGCCTTAAATCGTCAGTCACTTTGAGGAGAGCTGTGACGGTACTGTGGCCAGGCCTGAAACCGGATTGGAATGGACTAACGAGGGAGTTACGGTGAATGAAGTGGGAAAATTGTTTATGGACACAGGCCTCGAGGACTTTGGATAAAAAGGGTAGGATGGTGATTGGTCGAAAGTGACTGGGAAGGGTGGGATTAGAAATTTTAGGTAGTGGTCGAACATGGGCTTTCCGCCACAGCGAAGGGAAATCACGGGAGAAAAGGGAAAAGTTGACGATATGGGAGATTGCAGGAAGGAGCTGGTCAAGAATCACCACGATCATGTGGCGACTAATGTTATCACAGCCCACGGCTTTCGATTTAATGGAGAGGATAATCTTTTTGATCTCACCCGGATCGACTGGCATGAAGGCAAAGGGAGCAATATTGGGTCGCGTCAGACCATCAAGGTAGTCAGTGGTTTGACATTTGGTTAGACTATCAAGAGTGGGAACAGTGGCGAAATGGCGATTTAGATCGTCTAAACCAAATGCAGTAGGAGGGTCTGAATGCCGCGATCTACCGATACCTAGAGTTCGAAGGAACTTCCAAATATCGGCAGGAGAAGAGGAAGTGATATTATCTAGAATGTGACGGCGTTTAGCGTTGCGTATCATCTGGTTACAACGATTGCGAGCAGTTTTGAAGAGGGTCCAGTTATCCTCCGAACGATCCTTCTTAAACTTCCGAAACAGCTTTATATACAGCTAACCATAAAAATAACAACACCAGCCTACTATTACCCCACTGCGGAACAAAGGCCTCTTCTCACAAAGAGAAGGCCCAAGCATTGATCACCACGCAAATTAGTGATTATCATATTAAGTCCAGGTTTCCTCATGGTGTTTTCCTTTTCCGATGTCAGTGATATCCATGATAATCTTACAAAGTACGTATGAATTGCAAAACTGGTGGATATTTTTTTAACTGACAGATATATTTGTTCACTCTATGTATAAAAATAACACTAGCTTTTGGCTGCGATTTTGTCCCCATAAATCAAGGTCGCGGACGCAAACAAAGTCGCAGAATAACCATAAAAAGTATGTCCTTCTCTGCTGTTCAAACTAACAACGTACCTTTCATCAAAATTGGTTTAGTCGTGAAAGCTTAACACACGGAGTTACTTTCGCATTATTAAAATTGTAAGGATCTAGAATCAAGTGTTTATTCGGACGTTGTGAGTCCCTAAGTCCTTATTTTCTTAGTTAAATTAGAGCAAAGAAAACCTCTGTCTTAACCAGATGGTTGTATTCGACCACTACACATGTTGATTTATGCCCATGCCTCAGAAAGTACTTAAAGCCGTTGGTCCTGCGCCTGATTTCTCCCTAGTCGTGTCAGGTTACCGTCCCATAGGACTGTGAGAGTCAGGGAAGAGGGAGTGCATCTGTTTGCGCAGACATTTGGGTACTAAATTAATATGTCCTGCGCGATTGGCCGCTGCGGCCGAAATTAGATCTAGAAGATAATTATTAGTATTTGACTAGCTTATGCCTGCGACTCCGTTCGTATGTATGACAGTTGACACAGGGCTTTTTTTGCACGGAACCCTAATTCTTGTACAAAAATAAAATTAGTTTTGTTTTCAGTAAAAGTACCGTGTATGCATTCATATGCATTTAGTCAATAGCTGTCTTTTGACATTACAAAGAGACACCTCTGTTTTATTTACAGATAAGTGAGATAAGCAATACAAAAATGTTCAAGAAGACAGCAAAATACAAACATTCTTAAACATAAATAAATACAGTAGCAATCACTTAAACACAAGTATGTACATTTTAAAGGTAACACCTAAAACTCAAGCCATTTAAATAGCAAGTGGCCGAAACATTTTCAACTGAAAACATATTCCTTTTCACGTAGCAAAGTTAACACTTCAAGCGGATAGTCATGAATTTTGGACGGCGTAGCGTACTACGCGGCTACGAGATGCTACGCCGTAGACACGTAGCGGTTTGCTCTGTTCGGGAACTTTGTGTTTTCGATTGCAACTTTTGATATACTTCATGGCTTTAGTTTTTGAGGGGGATAGGCAGGAATGTGCACTGAAATTGTTTAGTTTCCAAGTTACTCAATTGAATGTCTCGCCAAAAGTGGCGGATGTATCAGATCATTCATTGTTTTCACATGTAGGAAGCAACAAGAATAATGTAACTTGTATTTTGTAAAAACCTAGTTGAAAAGAATGCCGTGGAGTTTCTTGCTCGTTCTTCTCCATAGAAGCCTACCTCTGTTTTGGAACGAGCAACTAGCTTCAGCTTTCTGACTAACTGACCGACTCCTTGACAATTCCAAAGTGCCTGTAAATAGTCTAATTGAAATAAATGTTCTGACTTTCACTTTGATCATTCGGCTTCCTCCAAAATAGTTGAGCTAAATGGTGCGTCATGATCGTAAACTAGCACCATCAGTTGGGACTGATCATCTCTTAGAAACCTCGGTTATTTTAAATTTAGAACACAGTAAGACTCAACACAAAATCTCAAAAACTACCTTACCTATGAAACTGAAAGACAAGTAGGTAGTTTATTTAAACCAGTTTTAACTTTATGACTAACTATCCGACTTCTAGACAATTCAAAAGTGCCTGTAAATGGTCTAATTGTAATAAATGTTTTGTCTTTGACTTATAGGTAAAGTCAGTTAAGAACAGATTTTGCGGTAGGACTCTAAGCAGTACTTTGATTTCTGCTCGAGCAAAGTCGCGGATAAAAGCTAGTAATAAAAATTATGTTTTTACTATTTCCTATTGTAAATAACTGTATTCGTCTAATTTAAGAAACGCCAGTGAAATATATATAATAAATCTGTCAGCTTGTGGCAGTTGGCATGATATATGGATGTCTTGCTGTGCAATGGACAGTGAGTACCCATTCTTTAGTTAGGGTTCCTTAAGGAAATAGAAAATCGTTAACCAAGTAACTTTTTGACTACTACGTGCCACAAAGTAAATACTTTCCAATAGTTATGAAGATTTTTATTTATTTCGGACTTATTCAGTAATACACTTAAGATACTTAGGTTGAAGTTATTGAATCGCAGTTCTTATTATTGATATTATTATGAAACATAAATTGCCGTGTGTTAATTGACCACCTCTTTGACCTAGTCGTAAAGCGCGACTGATGAGCCTGAGTTTGCGTCTTGGGTTTGATTCCAAGGTCGAGTAAAGTATCATTAAGTTATCCATCAGCAATTTCTCAGTAGCAGCCTTGGAGTCTGGATTTGTGCCCGGTTGATGGCAATAGGATCGAATCCTTTTTACATGGGACTTAAACATTACCGGCGAAATGTGAGAGTAATGAGTACACCTCTGCCTTGCCCTTCGGGGATCACAGGCGTGATGTTATGTATGTATATACGTATTAAAATTGTCCTGTTATGGCAAGCAAAGATCCTTCACGAAAAGGCAATGTTTTTATACCAAGACATAAAGATTTTTCCTTACATACGGGACCCACTATCACAATGCAACTCAGCGCCATATTTACGACCGGCGACATATCCAGATTGACGCGAGACGCACGTGACGAGTCAGCAACACGTGTTTAAGACAACGTGACGCGAAACTACGTCATTTTGGCGCTTCAAGACTATGTAAGTCAAGTGGTTACAATAGAACAATATTCTTTGAAGTGAAATGGTTGTATAAGAGGTGATGTGGGCGTTACAAAAGTTTTACGTCGTTTATGAAACGGTTATGTAAGAGGTGACGTGGGTATTTAAAAGTTTGACTAATCTATACACATAACATCACGCTTGTAATCCTCGAAAGATTAGGCAGAGGTACACCTACATTTCGCCAGTTATGTAATAGGGGGCAAGCCTATTGCTATTAACCGGACACAAATTTAGACTCCGAGGCTACTACTAAGAAGCTCCTGATGGAAAAACCCAATAACACTTTGCTCAGCCTGGGAATCGAACCCAAGGCCACCTCAGTCGCGCTTTGTCCACTAGACCAACGAGGCTGACAATTATTGGTAAATGGTGGTGTACTGTAGAGATAAACTACTATAACATTGCGTCCCCTTCATATTACTATTTCAATAATAATGAGTAATTAATAGCCCCGCTAGTCGAGCAACAATGACACGCTGATTTGTTTTTGTTTCGAGAGCCGTCTCAGTACGCACACATTTGTCGTGAGTCTAGTAAATACTTTCAAACTTTTGAATTATGGAGGGGCTCGCCAAGTTATCGTAGTTTATCTTTAGCTACCTCCTTGAAAATATAATAATGTAAATAGTTAACTATGATTTGACTTGTCAGTGGAGATGTCACTAAAAAATAATTTAGTTTCTGTTTCTTAACTTGTATCTCATTATAATATTACTACTTCTATTATTTTCTTCTTTATTATGCGGGCAGGTCTTACGACCCCACACAGCCTAGTGTCAGAGTTTCTAAACCGCCTCAAGGGCCTCTAACACGTCGCGGGATGTCTTAACAGGATACCGTAGCCCCGGAACGCAAAGAAGGAACAGGGTGTTTTTTTAGTCAGTAAAAGTCTGACAGTCCCTTCCGCCCCACCCTGGGCGAAAGGACTCATTTGATGATTTTTACCCCAAAAAAAAAGGGCCTTGAACATAGTTTCTCCTTCTATTATAAGCTGTGTTTATATCTAAATTATATTCCATAACACGCTTCAATGGTGTCAAATACCAAACCGCTCCTAACAATGCTTTAACCATTACTATCGCCATATTGCGTGAGATATTTCTTGACAACTGATATTAACGAACACTACATTATCCCATTATCCTCTGTTACAAAAGAATCCTGGGAACATCATGACGAAGTGGCACGTGTAATGACGTCATCACAGGGTTCAGGCAACTGTTCTTGTCAGCGGTACGGAATTGACGGAGGTAGAGTAATAATAATATCGACCTATTATTGTTTCACTGCCTCGTTGGTCTAGTGGTCGCAAGGGCGACTGCTGTGCATGTTAGATTTGTGCGTTAAGATTCTCTAAACCTACTCCAATTCTTAAATAGTCCGAACGAAAATTTGAATTTGACAGATGATTGTTCGGAATTTTAACCTCAAATTGGCGGAACCAAAACTTTTGATCGTCGTTTGTGTGAATTTTGTAAGAAAATTACCTGAAATGGCTATACGATAAAGACCCACACGATATTGTTAATTCCATTCATTCACGAAAATTGTCTATGGATCCGAACTTCTTGTGTTTGTCCGAAAATAAAATAGAGTAGGATCATTAACGAAATTTCGTTTTAATTTCGTTCGTTTGCGAAGTTTCGTTTCGGAGAAAGAGAGTAGACCCCCTGTGACGGACGGACAGAGTCTTAGTAATAGCGTTCCGTTTGACACCCTACAGGTACAAACCTAAATTCAACTGGTCCTGTAGAAGAAATACTTATTCATCCTGTAGTTGATTTGACACCCACGGTGCTGTGCTGTAAAAAAATCCCTCGGCGAATGTAGGCGAAGTGGAGTGTCGGCAGAGCTGTCTTCAGTGATGATGATGCTATGAATGGACCAACAGGAACCAACTCTAACTTGGTGTAGGAGGGTATTATTTACCTTTTTTTTATTAATAAATAGAGTCTTCGAAATCTCCTTTTAATTTAAACTTTCCTGTGATATGGACGAATCCTTTATTATGAGCAGTCGGTGAGAATCGAACTCAAAATCCCTCGCTTACTTTAGCGAATTTTAACTTGAGCTAGTGTCACATTTTTGATTTCGGTTAACATTAGCCTCGATAGATGGCGTTGTATATTTTTTGTCTTTCCTGTGAATACATGTATAAGTAAATGTCACTTAGTGTGTGTACTGTGTCAGGTGTATCCTTTGTTTTAAATATGACTAACTATGCCCGCGACTTCGTCTGCGCAAATGTCGGATATTGCGAATGCAGACGAAGTCGAAGTCGAATAAAAAGCCTAACAAGTAGCCTATACAAACAGATGCATTTTTTGTCAGTTACAGGACATGAGATATACTTTTTGTTTTGACATGAGATATACTTGAGGTTAATATTTTGTGTAAGTTTTATATTAGTAAAGTTATATGTTATTTTGAGGAAAGACGAGTAATCTTAGTCAAGTTTAAGATTGTACTACAAATAGATATTACTTTAAACAATCTATTTTCAGTCAATAAAGTTTTCCTAACTAAACCAATTAAATAACTCGTGTATATGTTCCTATATCTGGGGTTAATAATGACTGTACAAATAAAAAACTACTATTTTCAAACCAGTTTCTTTATTTCGTGTTCATCATTTTAATACAACATACAAGTAAATTTATCATCAGATATTATTTTATCAATTCTTAAGATCTACCTTAACTAAGACTTGAATAACAAGTAGGTATGTATGAGTATTCATATCGATATATCGATACATCGAAGTAGTATCGATATGTACCGAAAATCGTACAGGATTTAAATGTTCAACCCACACATAGTTAATCCACAGATAAATAAACAAATTAACAAACTTCTTTTTTCAAAAAAACCGACAATGGAATGTTCAGTATTAAAAAGTATCAATTCCAATAAAAGCCTGTATAAAATTCTGGCTGATAAAAAAGAAAACACAAAAACGCACAAATTCACACAATAACTTAAACATGGAAGATGAATGTCTTAACTTTTTACGGTGCGCCATTTTTGTGACGTCATTTGACGTTTATTGTTCTGGCAGTATAGTTTTCCAAGATGGCGTCTACGATATGAGCGAGTTTTATTAAATATTCAAAAGTTATGTCTGTTCTGGTGATTAAGCTTAAACCTCACGTAGGCTATTTTAATAAAAAGAATGTGTACATTTTTACATTTTAAAGATAAGCAATTTTTTATGATCACAAAGTTGGCGCACGCGAAAAACGACTTTGTGCGACAAATGACGTAACAAAATGGCGCGTAAGAAAAACAAAACCCAAAACTCCTTTTATCTCAAAGACAAATGACTGTAACATTAATTCCAACTGCAAAATATACTTTTTATCATTTTTAAATAAAACAAGAGGTACACAGTCAGTATTATTTCGACAACGATTAGCTAACAGGGAATCTAATTTTCCATATATTATTATAAATATTGAAAGGGTCGAGTAAGACAGTCACAGCGAAGGAAAGTTACAAGCTAGGGGATAAACACAGGGTTTTTAATAATGAACATGAACAATCTATTTTAAATGTAGAGCAAAGTTCTGCTCGTATCACCAAATCTCATCATTCTTCTTGAAATTACATTTGCCAGTCGAATTGGAAGATTTATTTATAAAGGTTATTGAAGGTCGTTCAACAAACCTAATTCAAGTTTCATGTTCATAATTATCCCTACAGACACACGGTAAAGTGTCGTGTGTCCTGACTAGAGAAAGAAATAGATAATGGAACTCCCAAAGGGGATAAAATTAAAGAACACTATTATTAAAAGGGCAAGTTACAAAAAGTTCCTTATAACTTAACACTCGTATAAGTGAGAAAACTTAGATTCTAACCTAATCGAAAGTTAGATGACTAGCGTCGGCGACACACGATAATAAATTACAAATAAATTATTAATAAATTACATATTTTCAACAAACAAAATCAAATAATTTCAATGAGACGAGATTTAGTTTTGACAGAACCGATCAGAGGTGATATGTCCAAAAAACTGGATGGAAAACATTACATTTTTAGCTTACCCGAAGTAGCCTTCCTTTTGAGCCAAAATTTAACATTATTTATGTATCGAATACATTGTATAATAAGTGATAGATTTATCGAATACGAGTACTCCTAAATAATCAGGTATAGATAATATTAAAATAATAGGATAAACCACATGGGCTCCGCTTGTTACACTGCTATATAAAAGTCAACAAGCGGTTAACCCAATCATCAATTACTTGATCATCATTGGAAATGTTAACCCCGGTTTCTCGATCAAAAAATTAATGTGACAAATTATCAAACGCACTCCAGCAGTTGTAACAGGTTGTTGATAATTAAGTCAACCATTCACAGCACCTTACAAACGATTGACAATTTGTCAGATTAATTTGTAGTTCGAAAAACCGTAGGCAAGTAAATTATCAGTCTCTTTAAACAAAAGACTAAATGACTAATAAGAGAATCAATAATAACTTTAAATGACCAAACCGTTAGATATTTTATATCTGTAGGTAACCAACCATTTTGAAATTTTATCCGGCGTTTCATTAACTTTTGCATGTAATCACGTTTAATCCTTCAATAAGAACTTGGCCGGCCCTATTGTTTATCTATTGTTTCTTGAGAGTTAACGGATCAACTTGTGTTTAAAGTTTGATTAGGTAAGTTGGTATCCGGAGCTGTGATCATTTAGCCTTTGATAGGTTCAATGTCAAAACATTGTTACTGAGTTGCAGAGATGAATCGACAGTGAAAAATGTTGTACACAAAAGAAATTCGTTTTTTTTTTAGAACAGTTTATTTTTTACTCCTAACGCAAAAACGACGGTGTGTTATTAGTTTTACGTGTCTGTGTGTGTGTCTGTCTGTGGCATCGTAGCTACCTAACAGATGAACCGACTTTGTTTTTTTTTTTTGAAAATCTGTCCAAGATGGCCGCCGTCAGGGGTATTTTAATATATATTTTTTTCTTACATAGTATTCATTACTTCAATTAAGAGTGTCTGTTGTTAATGAAATATTTAAAGTTTCAACGTCTCTTTTTCATTCTTGGTTTGTTATTGAACTGGCGAAATGTGGGTGTACTAATGGGTACACCTCTGCCTAACCCTTCAGGGATTACAGGCCTGATGTTTAGTTATTTGAAAACATCAATAAAGTAAATAATGTATTTTCTTTTCAAAAATGACAAGTTTTTTTTTTTATTAAAAAATGGAGCAATTTTGCACATCATTTGCTAACTTAAATCCATCTCTGCATTTCAGTATAAAATTATGAAAAATGCCTTTGTTACGGTTGATTCTAAATATTACTATGAAAAGGTATTTTTTATATGTTTCATTATTGCTACAAACGAATGCAAGTTTATATCGCAAGTTTCTTTTTTGTTTCAAATGTGCAGAGAATTACTATTGGTATTGGATTGTGCGAATAAAGCAATAGCGCTTTTGAATATCCTATTTGCGCTTGCATCATTCTGAATGCTTGCACAGGACGCAAGAAATGCTAGAATTTAATATTGCATATTTAGCACTATTTAGAAATCAACCGATCAAACAGACACTGGCCCTAAAAATGTAATATTTTGTGCAATAATCATTAGTGCGGTGAAATAAATAGTGGGTCGATATCGATAAAAATGGATGTGCTAAAAGGCGGAAACAGGTGTACCGATTTAGAGATCAGAACTGTCGAATACAATCTAATGTAACATGAATACTAAACAACTAAATCATTCGCCATGATTTCACTGTGTATCGAGTGATACGTGATCACTATCATTAATACAGGTTACAATAACATCGTTTTCTCAAATAATCAATAAGAAATTGGTAGAGTATACAGTTAATTGAATATAATTGATGTTTTTTTTTTCTACAAAACACAGTACAAATCATGGTAACGATACATTTTACTTACCACACGTTAAGTTTAAATTCCTACACAGATATAAACCTTAAGTATCGATTAGCATTCAAGTTCATCATGAAAAAATATATCATTGGAAATATTTTTCAACTTCCCTCCTTAATTTCAAACCACCCAAGAACAACTTAATTATGCATGTGACAACCGATTTTTATAACTACATGTTTATTCCTAACAACACTTTGGCAACAAATAGTATTTTTAATTTTTTTTTTTTCATTAAGTTTTTTTTTACCATCAATTTCAAATGTAACGTCAACATTATTGCTGTTAACATTACCATCGTTATTATCGATTCCGATCATTTATCGATTTTTTATCATCGTCTTTAAAGATAGAAGACATAGAAAAGTATCGACAGAAGATGAATATCGATCGATAATGTGACATCACTGGTCGTAGTTGGCGAAACGTGTTACACCATTCCTTTACTAAAATTTGGCTATCAAAGTTCATTACACTATCCTACAGTTCCGCCAACTAGCGCCATATAGAAGCAAACTTAGAAGGTCTACTTAACATAAGAAACAGTTATCCAGGATTTTTAATCATTTTTTTTTTCATTTTTTTAATTTTTCTGTCATCAGTCTTAAAATTGAGTCATACCATCTAACTAAGAATGATGAACTCTTATATTTAAGTTCCTAGGCCTGATCTAACATCGGAATTTTGCGGTGGTTTTCTTACACTGTAGCTTAGTGGAAGTTATAATAGGGGATGTAAAAGTATGGATAGTAGCAGACGAGTAACATTTAAGAGATGTTAACAAGTGCCATTCACATCATTTAATCAACAGTTAAGAGTATAGTTTGAAGGTAAACGTCTAAGGAAAAGGTGTCTCAACTAGTAAGGCTCTCGGGGAAACTATTTCACACATTCCTTATTCAATAAGTTATTGGTATTTTAGAGTAATCAACATTGAATAGTTTATTTTAATATTAATTCTTAATACTAAAGAGTACAAAAAATAAAGGAAATATTATTGAATATATGAAAAACAACAAGTCATCAGCGAAAACCATCGCGTTTTCATATAAGAACAACATTGTTTTTTTTTTCGTTTACAGTAACATTTAATATTCGCGCTCACGAAGATGCGGGAGTTAATAAGATCCTCGCTGCGTGGCCGTGAGAGGCTGCCTCGCAGGAGGCCCTCGCCGACCTCGCCCCCCTCCCCAAACCCTACGCTACCAACGTTTCCCTTCGATCATCCTCAAAGTATCAAAAATATCTGCTAGAACATCCCTTTCCCTTAGTGAAAAATTCTCGATAGTACATTTTGAACAGTCTCAAAGTAACTAATGCGTAGGTAACAATTACAAATCTTCATTAAAATGTGGATATGCAAGAATGAAAGTATTGAAATCAACAATGATTTTACATTAGGACGAAGTAAAGCGCTCCTACGTAGTATCTACTGTTTAATATCTAACCTAATGGGTTACCATACACGTCAATAAGATATATATTAGCACTTATATTAAAAACAGTTTATGATAAAATGACTGAACATGTGAAACACAGAGGATCATAGTCTGTACAAAAATTCCCAAATGAATTTTTTTTTTTAATTTTATCAAAGGTTCAACACATTCCTTCAAATTTAAGGCCACGGCGCATTATGGTGTTTCAGTAGATTATAAAGTTAGATTACTGAATTATATTTATGTTTTTAATGATGACGTTTATATCTAATAACGGCCTTATATACACCCGTGCGTCAGTATTGCTCGCCGGTTCCGTGTAGCGTGTCCAAGATCAAACGAAAGGGTGCTGTGTGCAGCTGAAGCTGTAGTCGGGGAGTGAGTGATAAGCATCACAAGTCCTTACAAATCTACAAGTGGTATACTAACCGAGGAAAGCACGGCTTGAAAGATTACATTAACATCACTACGTTTCGTATCGTAAAAAATATTGGTGACAGACTTACACTGATTCAAAGCTCACAATGTGCCTTACCCACTAAACTAACATAGACAATGCAATATCTAAAAATACACCACTACTCGTACGCTATATAGGATATAATTTAAATATAGTTCATCATAAGCAATGTGTTCTCCTTACAAATGGCAGGATGGCATTTAGTGTGTAAAATCGATTTGTGTGTGGACAATTCAAGCTTCGTATAATAATATAGGTTCATAAACTTACGTGCATACACAATATTACGATAACATTTAATCATCTAAAAGCAATTTCTTTGGCGACTAGCATCGTTAAGAAAGATTCCAAATTATTCCTCTTCGTTTCAAGCTAAACTTTCTACGCCAGCGACAATCCGCAATCATTCGTGCATTGGTCTATCAATTTGTTCTACGTCACCACTATGTGGACGATATGTCGCTTTTCGTTAACATTTCTCTATTAAATATATCATTTGATCAACATTCGAATACATAATCCGCCAGTATTGTCAATTTAGAAACAGTGCCAATATATTAACATCGCCATCTTCCATTCACTAACCGTCCGACTCCCGCGCATCCACTCATATAATTAAAAACATTACTTGATATGTCATTTGCTACCAACTTTTCCTATCATTTGGAATCTTTCCACTTTGTAAAAATATTTATAACTAAAAATCACACACCTTAGATTACAAAATTACCTACACGTGATGAAGAAAATGAAATCGTTACTGTATCTGCTTCATCTTTGTCTGATGACAAGGAAAAGTGAAAGCTAGAGCGAGATGAAGGTAGCGTTATCAATACAGTACGCTTTCTAATCAAAGTAGCTACACCGATCGCTATGGTACACAAGGAGCAAAGAAATGTATACGACAATACACAATCACATTAACCTACGTGTCAATATTATAAAGTAGAATCAATATCATATAAAAACATTTCAAGAAGTCCAAAACTTCGTCACTAAAAAATCGTCACCATCGTGAAAATAAACACTATTATATGCAAACGTCTCAACTAACTTAAGCGATAGTAAAATATTTTGCATTTAATTTTTACAATAAAATGTATCATAAATTCAAACGTGAGTTAATTTTAAAAACATTCACCGTATTACTTCTTCGAGGATGGATGGTTTGTGCTAATATGTGCTTTGTTTAATCACCCTAAAACTTACAATCACAATTTTTGAGACAACGTGTTCTGACGGAAGCTTTCCTATAGAATGCGCATTACTAAGAGCGGCTCATAACATCACACGGCAACTCGAGACTCTCAGTTCCGTCAAAACACATTTACGAATTTTACATTCATTAACAAACTCAACATCAGTCGTGAATACAGTAAAATCATTGAATACAATTCTCTTTCAAGAAAAAATACATCAAAAATTAAGTGAAACACCAACGTTCTGTGCAAGTCACTAAAATTATACTCCTTCATTTAGCGTATTCTCAACAACGACACAACATCGCTTAGTACATATAATATAGAAGCGACGATAGAAACTTTTCGAATGTATAGGAAAACGAATACAATTCCTGAGCAATTGATTGCGTGGTATACGTCGTGGCAGCCAGCTTGAACCTAATGCTGAAGCGGCTATTCTATTTACAACTTCGCATGGCTCAACGAGCTCATCTTTAACGACGCACTACCAAGTAAATGTAATAAGTGACCAAATCGTTAACCACATACAATATGATAAGCTAACATCGATACATTATTATCTACCTTGATGAATACATTAACAGGTGAATCCTTAACTGACACAAAATTATTCGATTTCAAACAATCATTAAGAGTAGAATACACTATCGATATGGTTAATGTAAAACCCTTATTATATCCTGTCAAATTCGGATATCGTTCCGTTATTTCTGTCAACAATGTGCTACCAGCCTCGAATCTTTCGACTTTCTCAACAAACGTCATACCTAAATAACACCCTACAAATATTTTGATTCTTAATTTCGTTTTTATAAAAAATACTCTCTCACACTACGTACCCTCTCTCTAATAGCCCATGTCGTGACGTCATCATCTCGTACAGATCTCGGCTTCCTTTATCCTCTAGTTAGTAATACTACCAACATCATTATTCTAAAACTATTTACAATTTTGCTCGACACACTTCCTGGCGATAATGGTGTTAGAACGGCAATTAAATCAAATAAGGGAATGATGAGTGGCTGTAAGCTTGAAATTTCATCAATGATCAAGTCTTCTTCACCTCAATTCTAACAATGACATGCTTGAATTAATGACTCAGGAATTGAAGGGAGCAGCAGCAATCGAAATTCTTATCCTCAATATTTAATGGCGAATCGAATGAGAGTTTCTCTAAGAAGGTTGATGTAGATGTAATTAAAGGGGGAATGAAATAATTAACTTTGATCTTAATTTTAATCTTAAGAAAATTTGCTGAGTATAAAATTATAAACGATCTTGTAAGCCTAGCTTGCGCTTACGTTACTAGTAGGTGCTAAGTTAGTAGTAAAATGTTCCCTAGAGTAATTGACTTTGAAATATTGGTTGTTTGGTAGCGCTTTTTTGAAGCAGTGCAGCTGACGGGAACTGTATCCAGGGAGTCCTAAAACGGATATTAATACCTACGTTTTCGTAGAAAAGTAAAGCTTAGTTGGGATATTAGGTTCTTACATTAGAATACAAATAGTACTTACACACGAAGATTTATAGCCTACATTCATAAGAATATGTACTTTTTTTTTGGAAATTTACCGCCTAATGCACTGAGATGCATCTTTTGTGTTGAAGTTTGTCTTCTGATGGTAAGCAAATGTTGGTCATGATAAAAAAAAAATGTGTTTGTGCAAAACCAGTCGTTTCGACAAAAATTGGATATTTTTGTTATTTCTTTAAAAAAAGCTTTGTTGCTGGATGGCTGTGTCGTTGCGTTAAGCTTCAAGCTCGGTAGAGAGAATACTGAGTTATATTGAAATCGGTTCATTATTATAATTATTTTTTTAAATGATTGTTTTTTAATTTTGTTATACAATTTTTGTGCGACCGACTGATGTAAAAATTGGATTAGGATCTTTATTTTTGTGATTAGTTCCAAGTTTTTTCTGTCTTATTTTTGTTACAGATAAATTTTCTATGTTTTAATATAGATGATGAATTATTTAATATATTATGTTCTGTATGAATACAGGTATAATAAAAATAGTGGGTATTTTCTATTCGCAAGCTGGTGAAACAGGCCAAGATATTATTTTTATAGTTTTGATTTTTTTTTTATCTGAAAGGATATATTTTATTAGGAAATGAGATTTATTTAATAGTGTCTTTCGAGGTCATACTGAATTAATTACGACTAAACTAAAATGGTTGATCCCAATCCAAAATGTGTGTAAAAAATACTAAAACATTTAAGTACGTTCTACTTTTTACTCTGGATTACTCTAATTCCTCAATTCAGTATGCAACTTGCTAAAATGTGTTGTTTCATTTTTTTTTTATTGGATAAACATCACTGCACTGAAAAAAAAATGCAATGAAATTGAATTGCTTTTTTTTATATAAAGTCTCCAATGCCGCCATTTTGAAAAGCCAATTAGAGTAACCCTTTTTTTCATAATATCTTGCACTTAAGTCTAAAGCAAATACTTACGATAATCATGCTGCTTGTTCCCCTACACCAACTGTATTAAGTCTAGTCAAAATGCACACACGGGGGTAACACACGAGGGTAACACACAGGACCTACACCGGGACATTTGTGCTAAAGAATCGAAGTGTATTTGAGTGGACAAAAGTGCTAAAGTCTTTGTATAAACATTTTTTTTTTGGAAGCTAACACCTGATGTATTTTCTTCGCTTCTTTTCGTTTCTAACTTGGCTGTCACACTGCCGTGTGTCTAAATCTAGTAATTACTGAGCGATAAAATATCGACTTTATGGATTTACTAGTTAAGTTACAAAATTGATTGTAAAAAACTGGTTGTATAATACAATATGTAGTTACTACTAATTACATAGTTTTTAGCTAAAGATGTGTTTCCAGTGGGGTTTCAAAAGTGAATAAGTTCGTTTTCTAATTTTATTGTTGTGCCTTTTGTAATAGTGAGGAAGACCTAAGATTTAAGGAGACATCTAGTCTACAGGTATAATTATTTTTATGGCTAAGGTTTAAAAATGTACTGGCAATTCGGTGGTCCATAAATAACAGCTGTATTAGAAAATATCTTAGGGTAGGATGCTTAGTATTTTAGTTGTGATTAGGATTTAGTACTTTGTAGAATTTAAAGCGTTTATATCATCTTGATTAAAATATTTACAACCAAAATTAAGAACTTTTCTTACTTATTTTTTTAAATTGTGTGGCACTGATTTTTTTTTCGTTTTAAGCATAAGATTCATTAGCACAAACATGCATTGCAAGTTGTAACTAAATTAATTTAATTAAAATAGTTACAACTTCGCAGGTGAAACTACAAAAGCGCTAATTTCGTAAAAAAAAAAAGAAAATAAAAAATAAAACACACATCAAAACTGCAATGAACTGGTATTATTATAAAAAGCAATTACAACAAAAATAATTCAAAACAAAACGATGTACATTAATTTAAAGAACAATTGTTTATACAAATAATTAAAAAAATATAATAATTATAACAACAAACATCGACAAAATATATTTAAAGACAAAACATGTTTCAATTCAGTCCTCGAGCTTTAGAAATGCAATTTTTAAGAATGAAAATGTTTCTCGTACAGAAAAATCATTTCTTTTTTCACTTACATTATTATGCAAAAACACAAAAAAAAATGATTGGGAATTAAGTTCGTAATAATAATTATAACTGAAACTTAAATTACCAATTTCTGGTTAAAAAATAAAGAGTAACTATTGGTCGACAAAAAACTAAAAAAAAATAAAATCAGGGGTTACACCGTTTCACTAGGCGTAAAAGTGAAGTTGTCATAATTTGCAAATCTTATTTTATAAAATTTCGATACACTATGCTATACTTAATATAAATATAATACGATGAAAATGATCTCAATTAAGTAGAAGCGTATGTTGTTACCAAAAACTGGAAATCTTTAAGTGAAAATTACAACAAAAATAAGAACAAGAGGTCTGTAAAAATGTCGTAATTTTCACAAAGAAATCCGGACATTAAAGTCTAAAAAATAACGGTTTACCCAATTTCTAGCGTGACCTCAGTTTATTAAGACGAATTATTAATAAAAAAAAATCATTGGTGAATAAAATGGATAAGTCGATAAATTCGTCAAAACAAACTGAGGTAAGGCAGATGGACAATTGTCGACTTATAATCAAAGTTCAGTTGTCAGTGGATTAAATGAAATTCATCAATCACGTCGTCTTAGGATATAGGAACAGGGCAGTCTATAATAAAATCATTGGTGAAAAATCACTGAAATTTGGACACTAAGACACGAGATGTGTTTCAACTAATCCAGTGTTTGATTAACTATTTGATCGAAGATGCGTCAAGGCGACGAATGCGTGTGCGCACGGTGGTAGGCAAAATACAGAAAAAAAATGCGAGAAGTCAGTTGTTCTCAAAACGTTCAACTTTTAGTGCAAGTATGGTAATCTTAAATTCGAAGTTCGAGATAGTACACTAAAATTGTTGACGTTGAACTGTCAGCCATTTTGTATTTTTTACATTTGGCAATTAGATCGATATTATTATTATTATTTATAACAAAAACACACACACCTCTGCCTAACCCTTCGGGGATTACAGGCGTGATGTTATGTTATTATTATTTGTTGAGCAGTTATCATTAAAATTATATCGTTTAAATATAGATTGCCAAAACTTAATATAATAAGGTAGGTAATCGGTGGTAAATAAATATAATTATTATTTTAATTAATTAAATATTAAATAAAGACTTGTATAATTTCCAGTATAACAATTACGATAACTTGCACTACAAGTATAAAGATGAAACAATCATAAGTAATTCGATCAGATACCCTTACGATTAGTTTTATATGAAAGTATGGTACATATTTACAAACAATACTAAATATCACTTATTAAATCACAACATGATCTTATGGCACACGATATACAGGTCGCCACGGTGCGCACGCGACGCCTGCCGACGCATCTTCAAACATTTTTAATTTATTTAAGAAATATCACCAAAATGGAAACGCGTAACCTAAAACTAACAGATCTTCAAGATACCGACCCTCAGTCAGATCAGATCTCTCTATTGTCATAGATTCAGCGAGAAAAAATACTAAAAAACCATTATTTACTAAGAAAACCAAAAAGTTCTAATGAAAAAAAATCAAACTAAAATAATTCTGCTAACACACTCAAACACACGGTAATGAAGTAAAAAAAAAATAATAATAATAATAATAGCGCAATATCCATAAAATACGAAAGAAAAGTATACGTTACACATGCACCGTATTACTAAACACTACAAAAATAAAGTTGTTTCCATATAAAAAAAAATATCTTACCAGAATAACAAATTGTATAATTATTTTGTATACCGAGCTGTTAATAATACTCCCAGTACGCGCATGCGCGCCGTTTTTACATCTGCTAAAAATCTCAAAAAAATTAAAAAAAAGATGCTAGCGAAACGACCATTTCCTAAGTGCTCTAGTAGTTACTACCGTGTCCAATGCTTATAACATACAATCAATGCATAAAAACGAACAATATCAACCAAATGTTACTACAAACAACATCAGAAGACTTAGGTCCGTGGGCTCTCAGTGACTAGGCGGTATTGATAACATTCCTGCTGAAATACTGCCTTCCGATATAGAACGAGAGAAAATCTTACAATCTTTTAGCATCTAAAAATGCTTTATAAATTCTCAACTGAGGGCATCACTAGTAAGAATGCATAAAATTTGGAACTAATTGAGGTCTATAAAACATTCTTGATCGCCACTTTGTGATGTTACTATTACGTATAAAAGAAACAGTATAATATTCAGTAGAGGTTAATTTAATAGTCATTGTTTTACTAATGTCCAAACGCCGCAGTCAACTTTGTCATTGATAAAACCCCTAACATCATTTTTTCCCTAAAATTTAGTAACTACGTTTAGTGGGGTAGTAACCAAAGATTGTCCATTTCAGCTCAATCAATTTAACACTTACCTAATTAATAATGTAACAACTCCTTACTTAGATTTTTTTTAATCCATAGTTTCCATCGACACAGAATAAGTGCTAATTAAAAACAGGAAGTGCTATTGTGCCGTAGAAATAATCTTAAAACTAACAACAATACCGCTCGATGCTCTCTTATTTACGATAAAATCACACGCTTAACGCCTAACAATTTGTTAAGTAATAATAGTTTAAAATATTGGTCCAACAAATGGGCTAAATAATACAAATGCCCTTAATATTCATCCCTAATTTAACGATGTGGGATATGAAAAAATATTATTCAATAGATTAAAAAATGATAAGGATTCGAGAACACCGTCGCGCGAAATTTCGGATCTTTCCAACGGAATTTTAATCTCTAACCATCAATCAATAGGTACTCGAATAACAATGTCAATACTATAACTAATCTCATTACAGTTTCGTTTAGAAATAATTCATAAAGAGATCTCATGCCGAATAATGTAGAGAATACCCATCGCAAGCCGGTATGATCACATCGAGACAGCCACAGGGTTGCACCACTTGCACACTTTTAGCAAGTTCCGTTCACAAATCGTCACTTGAACTACAAAAATTGACACGCATCGCCAGAACGATAAGTCCTTACGTCGATTAATAATAATAATGTTTACGTCGCAGGGTGTCGATTTTTGGCCGATAGTTCATCTGTCATTCGGATCTCCTGTGATCAGAGCGTGCTACTCACATGCCTATTGGCGGCACTTGCACGTAGCGGTAGATGTAGAGCCGGTAGTCCTTGCTCGCGAGCACCACGGAGCCGTCGTCCATCAGCGCCACATCGAAGCATTGAGCATGTTTCACCTTGCTCTCCAGCGCGGACACCAGCTGTCCGTCTTGCGTGAATATCGTCAGATTGAAGTTGTTGTGGTTGTCGGCGATCAAGATCTCACCGGCCGCGTTGATGCCAACACCAATCGGGTAGTTGGTCACACCTTCGCCTCCGATCTGGCGCAAGTAAATGCCCTCGTAGTTGAACACCTTGACGCAATGAGCGCGGTTGTCGCTGATGAAAATCTCCTGCTTGTCGTTCACTACGACTCCATTGGGGAATTCTAGGTGTTTGGAGCATCCAAATTTCTGCAGCACATTGCCGATCTGGTCGAAAATTATGACGCGCATTACTTTGCATTCGACAACTACAATTCTGCCTTTGTTGTCGACAGTGACGCCGCGAGGATGCTGGAGGATGTTGGCGCCGAATTTGCGCACGAATTGGCCGTATTGGTTGTAAATCTGAATCTGGTGTGTTGGCGATCTTTCAGTCACAATAATGTCGCCAGAAGTGCGGACTACGGCCACTCTGTTCGGGTACAGCAGTTGGCCGTCCCGTTTGCCACATTCGCCAAATTGGAATTTGAAGCGTCCTTCCTTGTCAAATATCTGGATGCGGTGGTTGTTAGTATCGGCAACGATTATATCGTTTTGAGCATTGACAGCTACGCCACTTGGCTCGGTGAACTGACCTTCCATTACGCCGAATTCGCCGAATTTGCAATGATAAATCATCTTTTGTCGCTTGATCTGAGATTTCGGCGGGAAAATGGCAGTGGAGATTAGCTTGTTCGTCAAGTCTAAAATGGGATCGTTATGACCGGCATTCGTAAGCGAGTAAGGGTCGGTCGTCGTCGGTGGGAACAGCGAATCGCAACCACCGTTAGACCATTTCTCGTATGGGTTGATTCCATTTAGGTTGATATCTCCAATAGCAGACGAGAATGGGCCCAGGCTGTTGGCACTATTGAATCTTTTTGAGATAATGTTGGACTCAAAGGGCGAGGTGGATTGGCTTGTGGGTCCTAGGAGACCATTTGTGTAGGGGCGATCAAGCACACCGTTCAATCCAGTTGGTAGGTGGATTCCACCGTTCAGGCTACCTGAACTTCCATTCACGCTGCTACTGCTGGACGACGACCCGCCGTTCAAGAGGTTGCCGTTGGTTGGGCGAGCAATAGGTGGCTGTTTAGTGGGGCCAACATTCGCCTCTGAGCTAGAGCGCACGTAACCAAAAGTGTTTCTAACGCCAACTTGTATGGCTTGGTAGTTCGACACAAATTCAAGCTCGCAAGCTGTCTGTACGGTATGTTCCGGATTAGAACTCAATAACGCTTGCAATTTAGTGTCTAACAGTTTCCTGAACATAAGTATTTCTGCAATGTTGGCGCATTTAGTCAATCGCTCTACAAAGTCGCACGTCTGGTATATCTTATCGACAGTCTCTTGAGCTTTCTGCCCGACTACTGTGAGAGCAATTTGTTTCGTCGAAAATACGCTTTCGAGTTCCTTGAGTAGTTCTTGCTTACGCTCCTCGAGCATGGAGCGGTAGAATTGGAACGTATCGTTTATTTCATTTTGAGCTTTGTGGTACTGGACTTGTAATTTGCCAGCGGCATGTTCAACAGTCTTGATAACGTGCCTTATTTCAGTGGCTCGAGTCTTGGCTTCAGTTACGGCCGATTGCATCAGCTCCAATTGTTTAGGCCCAGCGTCAGATAGGTGCTCGCAGTCGTGAAGAGCGGACGGGTGCTCAATTATCGTGCATTCCTTGCATACCGGCACAGAGCAAGTTCGGCAGAAGTATTTAAGAATATCATTTTTGTGTCTCGGGCAAAAAGCGGTTTTATCACCGCTCGTAGTGAGGGTAGATCCAAGCATACCCTTGTCGTCTTTCAGATCCCCGAATGCCAGCACACGGTGGCCTTCGAAGCAATGCATGAATTGGTGCGCCATTACGCAGTTTGGGCAGAGGAAGTTAGCGCAATCGACGCAACGTGCAACAGCGTCTGATTCCTTGGATTTGCAGCCGGTGCAGCGGGCTGAAGGCGAGTTGGTCTGGCGAGCAGTTGGCAGGAGATCGGCGTCCTGCTCGACGGCGGCGGCTATTACAAGGTTTGTGAGAAGCCCAGGTACGCCGGCTGTTGGTAGTTGACTGTCTACGCGACAAGTGACGCAAGTCACTTTGTCGGGGTGCGTTTGTTCCCTCTCCAGGCAACCCCGGCAGAAGGTGTGGAAGCAGTTGAGTACTTTGGGGTCGACGAATATTTCTCGGCAGATTGCGCAGGTGGTGTCGAGTCCGTCGAACTCGCGGAGGTCACATACGGCGGAGTCACTCGCTGGTGGCGAGGATCCACTAAGAGTCAGGGGCGATAAGGAGCCACGCTCCAGCGAACCTATTGAGTTGGCACCGGGCAGCGACTCAAGGGACGGGGTGCGTGAGGCCATCTTCAGGAAACCGGCATCCCTGAAACAAGAAACACGAGTTATTAATAAACTGGTAAAATAAACAACTCAAAGAGGACAGGATAATCATTTCTGCTAATAAATGTTTGAAAGCTATCTTATATCTCTCAAATATCTTTTATACAGGCATCATTTTATAGCTCACATGAGTTCGAAAAATTCCTGTATGAATAGTGGGTATTACGTAAATGCATTTTCCGTCGCAGCCGTGACCTTAGATACAGGGGAAGCCGCTGCTATAAACTTGATAAATAGAGAAGCTTTAGCCCAATATTTTCGGAAAATTTACGAGCAGCCGAGCGATACACCGGAAGTAGCCGACTGAAGTAGCGAAAACATCAATAACGGTGTCTAAAATGCAGGGAGCCAGAAATGTTTACATCAGATGCACTTCCCAAAGGCGGGGGTTACCATGGCAACGCGTAGGGTGACGCGGTAAGGGGATCCGTTCTCGAATTAGAGGGTGGAGTATTTCGGCTCCCCTCTTTTTACCTTAGGGGAGATATTTGAGGTGAATGGCCTTGGAAACGAGTTGGTTTAACGGCTGTAATGTCTATTTTCAGAGCTGCAATTAGGTTGCAAATTTGAAATTGTAATGACGCTAATCCCGAGCTTGTGGTACGAAGCTTCATGAAATATGACCCCCGTTGTATATTTGTATGGTTTTTTAATTAAAAACGCCGTTGTGGAGATACAAATACGTCTGCAAACATGAAATGGTGCTTCAATTGCCTATTTATATCTTGAAGGAATATGAAACACGAATGTGTTGTTTTAAATAGATAATACATAGGGCTCTTAGAAAAATGGTTGCTGTTTCACTAAGACACTGCAGTTTTTTGAGGCAGGAAACTTTTTTAGAGCGTTCTTTCGTAACAGTCATGTATAAGATCTATTTAAACTCAAAAATGCATTAGTTAATAGCAACTAGTCAGCTAAGTATGAATGCCGAATTAAATGAGAAAATTTCTTGTATGATAAATTATGAATTATGTAATATTTTTATTTTTAATTATGTATTAAATTATTATTTTTGAATAATATAAGTATAGCTCATTTATTTTTTTATTATTCAGATTACAGAAGTATAACCAAAAAGTTTAAAAATAATACCAGTCTAATTTTATTTCCACTTTAGGGCAAACAGACTTTTATTACTACAGGTTTCTTCACAAAAAGAAAAGATAATGGACCAGAAAATCCTTGACAACAAGTAAACAATGAAAGTAGATTTCGGTACAGTTCAGCACAAAACTTTGCACGTACATACGTATATACGGGTATGTATATATGAATACGAGGGATTCCGTCCACGTAGACCGTTCCCTTCACAATACATCACAGGAAGCCGGCCTGTCTAATTCCTGATACGACGTAGCAAGTTTGGCTCACACTATACATATAGAACTACCATTTTGGACTATCATTCTGGGACAGGTCCTAAAATTTTGTGACGGTTTGTATGAAGTGTAGATAAAGAATAGTAGTACTAGCGTACTGTTACACTGCAGGGCAAAGGTCTTTTCTCATACATACTTCTCATCCTGAAGGCAGATTGACGATTTCGGACTTACATTAATTTGATAATTTAAAATAATTTTGGGATTTTTGGTCCACAATTTTATTCTTTTTTAGAATGAAAGCTGTCTCAAGTAATTTTAAACAGTACTGAAGAAACTGGCTGGCTATGCCATATACAACCTTGTTAATTTACTTTATTCCTATGAGATAAACTCTATTTAAAATAAGAATAAAACTTGACAGCCCACCACGAGGGCTGACAGATTATATTATGCTAGATTCACAGAGTACTATTATTTATTTGGGCTAGATTAAAATATAACATAACTAGCGATTCCCTACGACTTCGTACGTGTGGTATTTTTAACTCGTGTTAAGTTACGTCTTAGATTACTGCGTTGCTCCCGTGGGTCATCATGTGATATGACACAGCCTATACCATTGCTTATGAATCTAGTTTTCATATACATAAATAATAAATCTAATCCGACTAGAGACTAGCGCGTTTTAACGAACAAACAAAAAATCCCTTCAGTTTGCTTATAATCTATACCAATATTTTAAAGTTAATGAGTTTGTGAGGTTGTAAGGGATAATCTCTGGATCTACTGAACCGATTTTGAAAAATCTTTTTAACAATAGAATAATTTTATTAAAAAAAAAAATTGGGATCCGTAGCAAAAATCACGCGAGAGCGCTAGAAATGAATAGTGTTTTAATCACGTAGATTGATAATCCCGATACCGGAGTGCATACGACAGTACCGAAGTTTAACATGAAACATGTCCAAAAATCATCCAGGTACGATGTTTGTCACTTCAATATCTGGACAACCTAGCCTATAGGTATTTACGTGATAGATGGAAACGGGCGCAATACATTACGGGAGCAGTTTAGTCCCGAGTGACGGGCGGCTCGATTGCATTGCCGATGCTGCATACAAAATGGCCGAACGGGGACCAATGAAGACATAGCGGCGAATTTGTACCGGCTCCGGCGACAAATTAGGTACGTTTGGTACTTGGTACGTAATGTGATTGGGTGGAATTGAGTTTCGAAGTTTAGAGGTGTTTGGGGTTTTGTGTGATTGCGTTGTAGTACTTCGTAATACCTACCTTTTTCGTCTTTGAATTTGGAACGGCAATAAAAGAACGTATCAAAGGTTCGAATCATGAGTTCCGGAATTCAAATTTTATATCCAATATGAACATTGCTTCGTGAAATAAGTTTCAATTTGGCTACTAAACATTTATGGCTCCAATAATCCTGTCTAAAAGCATAATAGTACCAATTTCTTCGGCCATATTGACCAATAAAAGGGAATTACGTAAAAGCATTTACTTTACCCTCAGTTCACTAAATTGAGACCTTGTACTAATAAACTGTTATCTCTAGGGCCTTTCATAATTAATTTCTATTGTTTGGAATGCTAGAATATGCGATGGCTTAGAAACCTTAAGCTCAGTAATCTGTTCCTTAGAATCGTTACATTAATTTGAAATCTGCAGTACTATTCTGTAAACATCTCCTTGGGTCAATTAAACTGAAGTGAGCGTGAGGTAAGCTATCTTGGTATTCGGTAAGACGACATCTCACCTCAAACTCACTCCATCGAGATATAATTACAGAATAGGTTTTCTGGATTACGGCTATCGTATCTAAAATTTAAAATTCGAAGTCATAAAAAAAAACAACAAGCAATCTTTTTTTAAATAAAAATAGCCGTTTGTTTAAGGAACATGGCGCCCAGTCAACATTGATTCACCCCTTTCTTTTCTCGACCGTTTATAAGGAGGTCGCAGATATTGTTCAGGGGATTATAACAGGTGAATGCCACTGGGCATCCACCTGTACACTATTCTTCTAAGCATTAACCCCACCTGTTCCAATCCGATTTATACGCTCACAATATCTAAGAAGCGAACATTTCCATTAGAATAACTCCGTACAATATTGTTAAGCTGATACATTTTTATTTATTTTCTACTAGCTTCTGAACGCGAATTCGTCCGGGTGGAAGTCAAATATATTCGATGAAACTAGGTTATATTGTAGCTTTCTATCAGTAAAAGAATTTTCGTAATCACAGATTTACCTTTTACAAACAAAAAAGACTTTTTCTCTTTGTAATATTAGTATAGATATCTATTGGGAAAAGAGATACCTCTACCCTAGCCACTACGACCACTATAGTCCGAATACAAAAAGTTTACATGTTTTCTTTTAAGACGTCAATTCATATTAACTTATGTAATAGACTTTGACTTTCCAATTTTATATTAGAGTACTTGCCCCGTAGGTCCGGGTTTGGTTAGATTCGATTACTAAGGTCTTCTAGGCCACCGGGGTTCTAGGTTCGATTCGGTCGGACATAGAGTTAATGGGTTTTTCCTTTAGGAATATCGGAGTTCCGAAAGTTGGTGTTAGAGTGACCCTACCCGCTGATGTCCACACCAGTGTGTGTACACTATGTTATTTTCAGTGTCGACTACAGTCTCCATTGAGATTTACCCCCATGACCGATATTCGGTCTAGAGAATATTATATCCGTCACCATAACGCAATTGAGCAAAATGTTCCTATTAATTCGTCATAATGTTATCTAATCTAGTAGTAGGTAGGTACTATTCCAGCCATTCCAGTTGGCTCCACCGTAGCTTATTCAGCAGATCGTGACGTGTTGCCATGTAAGCATATTGCGGTGCACATCAGCCGTAATTACAGCTGCATCGATATCCTGCCCAGTCGGCGGTTTTGGGTCACAAGTACCTCTGTGTTGTAATTAACGTGGAGGTAACGGCCTCGGTTAAGGCATAATTTGGTCGAACTAATGATGAGCTGCATGTTGATGTATGTTAGAATAATCTATGCTAGATATACTATACTATGCTTTATTATAAAAATAAATTAGTTAAACATTTATTTATTTATGAACGTAGATGAGGCGAAAGGAGTATGTAAGTATCGTAGCTGGTGTCGTTCTGTGGTTTATGCCTACCGCCATGGGAAAAAGGCGTGAGTTTATGTACATATGTATGTATGTATTTAAACATAGGTATCCTTGACATGATTTTTAATTCTGTATAAGGAGTTCCTGGTATTGTTTTATGTCTGAAAAATATTTATTCTTTAAAAGTACAAAGTGTTTGAAAAGCAAAAGATTTTTATTTTAAAAAGCATATTGAATTTCAAAATGTACACTTTTTGCGAAGTGCTCATTTTGAAATAAGTATGCTCATTTTACGAAATACTCATTTTGAGAATTGCCAGTTATGAGAAGTGCACCAATTGCAAAGTGTATGTTTTTTATTCAGTGCACGTTTTGCGAAGTGCATATTCTACGACGGAGGGGCTGATTCAATACACGATTCTGGACAGCGTCAACATTTCTTGTCCGTTATTAAAAAACAACAGCTGGTCCATATATTTTGGTTGTGTAGGTGTTGCACTATTGTATGGAATAATCTGGAATCACATAGTGAATCCATGGTAAAAGTTCTTCCACCTATTATACATGGACATTAAAGATACCCCTACCCCACACGGGACTGAAACGTAATTGTCGAAAAGTGAATGTACTAATGGATACACCTCTGCCTAACCCTTCAGGGATTACAGGGATGACCTTTCTCCTATCATAGACTACTGCCATCCACAAACTCTTTAAGTACGATAGGACTTCCACTAAACCCTTCAAAGATAACAGCCTTGGTACAGTCAAGAAAAAAGATAGGTATGCAAGGTCTTCAGATATTGTTGAATTTTCTTAGAAACTGATGGATGTCTTCGATTGAAACTTATTAATAAACTGTTTATATTCTACTGTTTAAAAGACAGTGGGCAAAAGACACCCAACTCCGCCAGCCATTTATTATAAATATATGAATCAAAAGACTTGTCAAAACAAAGCATTTTTAGTTAAGACACTTAAAAAAATAACCCGGGGGTTAAAATAAATGATATTAATAAAAAAACTTAAATATTTTTACTAGTAGGCACCATTACTTAATATTATAATGGCAATACTTTTTTAGTTTATAACGCAATTACTGAGTTTATATTATGTTAAATTGCAATTTAAAAAGTGGTTTATATGTTACGCTTGTTTCAATAATGCTCAGTAAGTTAAACCCATTTGACTTAAAATAAAAAGAGGACCCCGGGATAGAATTTGAATTAGAATACCTTCCAAACAAAAGTAGTCGTAAGCTGTGGCGGACTTGGGTGTGCCGTCCATACATTATTGCCCATTATCATTAAATTACATTTAAAAACATACATCGGTATCTAAGAAAACTTCAACTATATCTGACAACCTTGCATACCAATCTCTTTTGTTGACTGTACATCCAATATCTGCCTACCGCCCTTTTCCTCCATATCTATACAATAAATTCACACCTTCATAAATATCGAATTTGTAAGGAAAACTCAATTTGAAGTTAAGATTTGTATCAGAACACTATATGCTTTGACACAATAGTTGAAAATTGTGTACCGTTGTGCCCACAGACCTCTGTGGCTTCTTTGACATAGATATAGAAAGGCTGGATAAGGCTACATTGTGTGGCAGGTAACTGTGAGTGTTGTGTTGGATGTAAAATCTTTTGTGTGCTTTTCTTGTGTTAAAATAGAAATGTTGTTGCAGTAAGGGCTCTTGGTTCTTTATAGTACAATAACATTGTGTGTAGAATTACACCATGTGTCTTTGAATATTATTTAGCTGTCATTTTGCCATTTATAATAACATAACATCACGCCTGTAATCCCCGAAGGGTTAGGCAGAGGTGTACCCATTAGTACACCCACATTTCGCCAGTTATGTTTTTAGTCCCATGTAATACGGGGCGAGCCTATTGCCATCAACCGGGCACAAATCCAGACTCCAAGGCTGCTACTGAGAAATTCCTGATGGAAAAACCCAATAAACACTTTGCCCGACCTGGGAATCGAACCCAAGACCTCATGCACAGCAGTCGCGCTTCCGACCACTAGACCAACGAGGCAGTCATTCATTCATTCATTTATAATACTTTGTACATTCTATAATATAGTAGTTTTTATACAAGGCAAAAATATAGAAAATATTGTAAGATTTATTTTAATAAAAGAGTAAGTATGGAGTTTCTTGCCCATTTTCTAACTAAATTCAATTCTTTGTTTTTATGACCTTCAGTGTCTATTAATGGTCAAATTGAATTAAATGATTTGACTTTGTGTGTAGTAGAAAAGCTAAATATACAGTTTGCATTTTAAAAATAATAATTTTAATATTACTCATGCTAACTTGACACGATTACGGTAAGACAATAGTGTTTTTTTTTTTAAATTAAATATGGACGTCTTGCTTTGATATGTAACCCCTGTCATTAAGTACTTACTGTTCTATAAATAACTTGCGGTAAGAAGGTTCCAGACACTTCCAGTTTCAACCCATCTTCGCCGCCCGGCTCGGGCCGCCATTAATTGCGTTGGGTCGAAGCAGATTACTGAACCCCAAAAGGCTTCTCGAACTATCGTAAATCACAATTTGTCCGTCACAAAAATAGACTCAAGCCCCTTGCTAATAGAGTAGGTATTCGTGTGTGGTGTACGGTGACAATTGAAATGTTAGGGCGGGTTTAGTTGTTCGAATTTGGACGGTAGTCGCAAGGTGTAGCAAATACTATTATTTTAGGGTAACATGTACTAATTTGGGACCATTGTTAAGAAATACGCCGGCAATGGTTAAAGGTCGTAGGATTATATTAAGCGACTCCCATTTATTATGTGTTCGGCCAATGGGCACTTATAAAATATCTACGATTGTTACGATAGTACAACGTACTTTAGGTTGTAACGCCACTATCAGGGTTGCGGATTTTTTTTATATTAATATTTATTTATTGCATACCATGTGTTTATAAAGATGTTACATAATGCTTAGAGCTAAAGTACAGTCATGGACCCTGTTAGGTTTGTTTGTTTATTTTGTTCTGCCATCGATGCGCATTCTGTTCGAAAGAGTAACCGCGGCCCTAGAACACAAAGGGCATTAGGAGGAACACGGATAGGTTTTAGTCAGTAAGTGTCTGACACTTCCTTCCGCTCTGCCCAGAGCTGATAAAGTCATTTGATGATATCCCATCCTTAAAGAAAGCTTTTCAATGCCAGATCTCTTAGGTCAAATAATTGCAGTATATAAGACTGGACGTTTATCACCTAGTTCTAAGATAATAACGGCGGTCTATCTTAATGGAGACTGGTCAACTACGCAGGAGATATTTTGTAGTATGGCTCTATTTCAGTTAGTGCACTCCCTCTTCTGTCGCTGACCAACGGAGTTCGCATCCCGACACGATCGAGAAGATATCAAGTTTTCTGTGTTTTCCGAGGCTCGCGGGTGTCACACCATCATTTTCTAAACTCCAGGTGTGCTACTACGAAATTGGAAAAGTCCAATAATAGCCCAACAACGATTGGACAAACCCTATAATAATTTGCCCAACGTTCAACAATTTTGCTTGCTTGATCTCGTACTGATTTGACAATCAGATTGCATTATATAGCCCGTTTATCAAGGTATATGCTATATAACATTACGCTACGACTCTCGGGATGCAGTAATCAAAGACGTAAAAAACGCAAGAGAAACCGCGGGGCATTGGTAGTAGAACTATGCCTATGAGATTCTAGCCTTGTCAGCTTATAAATTAAAAAATTAACCCACGTTTCCACAACAAAAGGTAGCAATAAAGAAAGATGGCTTCCCAACAGCTCGCCGCGGTCCATTAATAAAATAAACCCACATAAGTCGCGACGGATAAAGAAAGTCGGTATTTTTTTTTCATGTGGACCGTTCCTACTTCTGGGTAAGAGATAGATTTGAAGAAAGAAGGAAAATCTATTCCGAGTTTTCCATACTAAAAGAAGGATGGGAAGTTTGGGCTCAGGTAATTTAAAAAATTAACGGAGCGCTTTAAATGGTCTTATTAATATTAATTATAGTAACAAGTTCTAGTCTTCCACATAAAGAATACTGAGTTTTTAACTATTTTAATTAAATAAAAACTGCCTCGTTGGTGTAGTGGTGCATGAGGTCTTGGGTTCGATTCCCAGGTCGGGTAAAGTGTTATTGGGTTTTTCCATCAGGAATTTCTCAGTAGCAGCCTCGGAGTCTGGATTTGTGCCCGGTTAATGGCAATAGGCTCGCCCCCTATTACATGGGACTAAAAACATAACTGGCGAAATGTGGGTGTACTAATGGGTACACCTCTGGCTAACCCTTCGGGGATTACAGGCGTGATGTTATGTAAATAAAAAAATAATCATCGTGCTGTTACCGAACGCATTTTATAAATTATTTTCTACGCTAATGATTAGATAAAAAGAAGTCCGTTATCGCTTGGTGATTTTTCTTCTTTTATACTGATACATCTTGGTCTTCTAGGTCTTAGGTCTCAAATTACATGCAATCTCGCCATTCTCCTTTGTCTGTTTGTTTTTGTAATTGTTTTTATAATGATAATTTTGAGTCCAAAGGAAGCACTGAAAAGTTAATTAAGTTCTGGTTTTGTTATATTCTGGACATGTGAATTTCAAAGGTCTCACTTGGTTTAAGTTACACTATATTTCGTTTCAGTTTAAATTACGTCCGTTTTAATTTATTTTATTTAACACAAGCGTTTGCCCGCGTCTTCGTCCGTGTCAATTAGAAAAAAAAATATACATGTTCCTATGTTACTCACTAATAATGAAACTTGAAAAAAAGAAAGATTTTTTTAAATCGGTTAGGTAGTTTTTGTGTTTATCCATAACAAACAAAAATATCTTTTCTCTTTTTGATATTAGTTTAGATGTAATTTTGAATCAAGATCATCAAGAATTTTTCAGTAGCAGCCTTGGAGTCTGGATTTGTGCTCGGTTGATGGCAATAAGCTCGCTCCCTATTACATGAGACTTCAACACACCTGGCGAAATGTGGACACCTCTGCCTAACCCTTCAGGGATTACAGGCGTGATGTTATGTTATTTTCGCAGTTCGGTCACTAACACAAACTAATCTAAGAACTTAAATTACTCCAATGTATGGACAGCATAATTATCTTCTGACCTAAACATAATAATAATAATCCCCAAAGTCAGAATCTGATAACAAAAACTTTACTCTGGATAAGAAAGACCTAACGAAATTATTCCCAACAATCTGGCCGAAGTAATCTTAGTAAGTCATAAAAGTTTAATTAGTTATGATAATTTCAGTTGTGTGCGTGTTTTGCATATTAATTTTAGATTTCTATGTATTTCGTTTTAAACTTAGATGGGTAGGCTTCTTGTTTCAAAGTTGTTAGGATGTAACTAGGTATAGTGGCTAACCAGTAGAAACTTCTAGTGTTTTAGTTAGTGCCGCTGTTTATATGACTTACTAACTTATGCTTGCGATCTGCGGACCCCTGTTTCATTCTCTTTAGGGTTACATTTTGCAAAATCCTTTCGTAGCGCATGCCTACGTCATCCGGGGTTGCGGGACGTCTTAACAGGATACCGCGGCCTCGGTACGTAATGGGTAGCAGAAGGAACAGGGTGGTTTTTAGTCAGTAAAAGTCTGACAGGCCCTTCCACCCAGGGCGGAAAGAATCATTTGAAGATTTTTACATAAAAAAAAATGCCTATGTCATAATACCTATCAGCGCAATCCATTCAGTGGTTTGAGCTGTGTGTTGATAGTTGAGTCAACAGTCGCCCTTTTAATACTTCGGTCAAAAAGTGTCGAGACTAACTAACAGATGACGCTGCTAGTAAAAAGATAATGTACCTATTTATTGATAGTTAGTACCAACATTCAAAAGTTATACGTCAAAGTTTCGAGACTTTCCCGCAATTTTTCATTAAATTATTGTGGCAAAAAGATTTTTCGAAATCAGACATTAAGTTCCTGATATTGGCGCGTTCAAACAAGCATCTTCAGCTTTCAGTTTTTCATATAGATTAGTATACTCAAATTGCACTTGGCTCAATCGAGTAGAAGACAGATCCGACACGTTCTATCCAACACGACGTGTCTGTGTATTAATCATTAAAAAATGCAGCACTATTATTAGTTTTCAACATGAATTTTTAATGGAAACCTATTATCATACACTCGATATGATCAAACGAGCGTTAAAAATAGTTCCGTCGGTTCTCAGGGCTGCCACACGGCATTATTCAAAACACCCTGCTGCTTGTAAAAGTTAAAATTCATGAGGACCGTGTAGGGACAGTGAGCATATATTTCATGGAAGGCGACATCCCTACTTTTATGACGTCACGTTTTACGTTAATGTAGCGGGAGAAGTTTTTTTTTAATGTTAATAAAATACGTGGATTTTTTACATTATAAAAGTTAGGATTGTGTTTTCTCCTACTTAATATTTCTTTGGATTTTTAAGATTTAGGTATACTCAGAACTTAGTAACTTTAATCCTTATTGTTATTTAATTTGTCTTCTGTAAGATAACATTCCTACTAAAGAACATTTTATGGGAATGAGTCAATATGTTGAACTAGGTTCTATTAGGGCGCAAGTAGTGGCCACCGCAAAGAGCTAGCATTAAGCTTGTTCAAAAATTAAGAAAATTATAAAGAAAGCTTAACTTTCACATTTCCAAGCGAGGTTATTTACAAAGTTCTTTTCTATCAGCTTTTAATATATTTGAAAACACGACAACAGAATATTAAAAAAAAAAACTTTGATGGTAAAGTCTGTCTTAATTTCAACGAAAATTCTAATAATATTCTCCAGACGCTCCATAATCTTTAATATTGAATGACAACACATAAAACTTGTTCAATATACCCTAGAGAAATGCAAATCCCTAGTCCTTTGTAAATAAATAATGTATGAGGCTCGAAAGCACGTCGCAAGGTAAAAGTGACACCGATCTTTATTATTTACGGGAGCAATCAAGTTTGTTCCTAAAAGTGACGAAGCGTGTGGGTAGATGTTTAGAAGTTGTGGGATACGGCTGTAAAACTACGAGGCAAGTGTCTCCTGAAACTACGGAATCCAGTGATTAACATGTGTTTGAAAGCAATATATTTTATATCGTGTGATTTCGGTAGCAGTTGTAAAGGTTAGTGATCGTCAAACGCAGGTGTTAAATGTTATGATATTAAAATGCTTGGATGAAACAGTAGATAAAATATGGGGTGGTTCGGACATTGTGACGAAACCTTTTATCCTTGCATTCAGCACATGATTGTAGACCCCCCAAAGAACGTTGTGAGTGGTAATGCAGGGAAGGGACGCCTCAGGAAGACCTACACTGACCTTTTTGGTGAGGTTCTTCAGAATGGTCAGGTGCGCAGTACTCGTAACCAACGTGCTTGTATAACGAGATGTATGAACGTAGACGAGGCGGAAGGAGTATGTAAGGATCGTAGTAGGTGGCGTTCTGTGCTGCATACCCCCATGGGAAAAAGGCGTGCGTTAATGTATGTAAGTATAAAAAAACAGCTGTTTCATACAATTTGTTATACTATTGTACATACAGCTGGTTCCTTTTTTTAATAACTCATTAAAAGTTTTATTCCTTGGGGGTTTAGAATCGTGTACCTACTGAAATCAATGGAAAAAGTTCTATATTCCTTCCACTCATTACGTACACTTGGGGACAGAAAAAAATACATGAAAGACAGAATGACGAAGGTATAAAAACCTGCATCTGTTTTAAAAAAGAAAAGCAGTTATTAATGTGTGTTAACGCGGTTTGAAATGTAACGTGCTAAAACATAACATCACGCCTGTAATCTCCCCAGGGTTAAGCAGAGGTGTACTCATTTGTAATAGGGGGCGGACCAAAACATACGTAAATATTTTTTTTTACAAACTCACGATTATTCCTAACAGCAAAATTTATATTTCAATTGTGTTGTCAGCGGTAACCTCGATCATTGTAGCAAACAGAAATCAGTGACAGTCAGTGGACAAATCCCTCGTTAATCAATGGTCATACCGTAAAACCACAAATACACATGACCCGCATTTGCAGGACGTTTGGCAGAAGTCAAATAGAATAAATTTTAGGTTATGCAAAATTGAAATAATATCAAAAGTTAAACTTTTAAGTTCTTTAAAGTTCTTGCAGTATCGTTTTTTATTTAATTTTAGTTTTACATAGAACCTAAACATGTAGGTATTTATATTTTTAGTTTTATAATTAATATAGCCAAATATTTTGAGCCTCGGAATCTGGATTTGTGCCCGGTTGATGGCAAATAGGCTTGCTCCCTATTACATGGGACTTAAACATACCTGGCGCAATGAGAATGTACTAATGGGTACACCTCTGCCTTACCCTTCGGGGATTACAGGCGTGATGTTATGTGTTATGTAAAATAGTTTTCAAATGTTTTTCTGTCCCATAAATAGTGAAAAAATATGACATTTATAATAATTTTCTACCATCTATCGACCAATTCCGTACAATCGCCCACGACCTACGCAACTGTCATGTTATCCCGTAATCCGTCACATACGGGACACGTAATGCAAATCCGGCCAATCTAACCACTCGACGCGAATCCGCACATTTTCACTTTAGGCCCTATGTTCGCTATTACGAATAAATTTTCGATTAGATTTCGCGAATTTGAATAATTCCAGCTCGAGTTATTCGCAGTTTATTGACGGCTTATTATGTTGGATGGCGTATTTTTTTTTTTACAAATTCCCGGTGTTTCCTTAAACGTTTCTGATTTTTGATGATATACCAAAAATATTTCCATGGTGTATTTCCATGGTGAATTAACTTTTAACCGCGACTTCGTCCGCCTAAATGTCGGAACCCCCCTTCATCCCCTTAGGTGGTGAATTTTGGGTTGCATTTGAGAACTTGGTAAGGTACCTATCTACATAATTATCTATGACAACTAAAACAAATTTCGCATACATGGAACTACGAAATACGTCAAAACATATCCGAATTCTATCGATATTAGATCTACATCTCTATCAAGTGCCGTCACACGCAGTGATGACGCCGAATTCCCGCTCATGTAATATTAATTATGACTTAAACACAATCTCCGCGACTAAGACGATTACGTTATCGTGATAGCGTCACACGCCATCGCAAATTGCCGCCATTAAAATTCAGCAGAGATCTAAAATACGAAATTGTAGGTAATGAATCTAAACGCTCCTTCTAAATTGAATTTGGAGTACATTGTAATGATATATCGCTGTCTCTATCGCACTTCGCCAATAAATATCGACGTTAATTCGAGTGATGGGTACGAGGTAAATTATCTGATTTGCCTATGTATAGGTAAGTGAACTTATTTACTTAGATGAAATGAGGTCTTCTCCATTTTGTATCGATGATACAGCTATAATTATATCAACAACGGTGTGTAAAGGGTCTATGATGCCCCATTTCGTCAAATTATATTTACAGTGGCCTGCTTGAGTCGTGGTGCCTAACTATGGGCCTCATAAGGAAGTTACAAATCGCTCAGAGAGCAATGGAGAGGGCTATGCTCACGGTCTCTCGTAGAACAGACGCTAGACGGCTCTTAGGGTCGTAAGGCCTCGAGTGGCAACCACATACCGGAAGGCGCAGTATGGGAAACCCACGATGAAGTGGATAGACTATCTGGTAAGGGTCGCATATCGCGTATCTTAGGGGAGGTCTATGTTCAGCAATGGACGTCGTTCGGCTGATATGATGACGATGACTTGAGTCGACGAAATACATTGCTAAATGAGCCAAAACAATATTTATTCACAATCACGAGACAATCTATGTTAATATTAAACTAAAATCGTCCTTATTTATTCAACTAAAATATCATAACATAAACCAAGCATTCATAATGAATTGATAGTTTTAATTAAGAACAGCCAACATTTCAGCGAAGACATCAAGCTTACTAAATCCCGTGAGAAAATAACAGTGTGTTGTTTGCATAAATAAATAGTAATTTATCATTATAATATGCGACTCAATGTAGTATATGAAATTGATGGCTCTAAGGTTCTGCGCAAACGGGCCACCGAGTACAGCCACCGGTAGCTGTCGCGCGCCACGTCCTTTGGTACCGCGCAAGCGTAGGTGGTCGGTGGCCGCCACGAATTGTCGGCATTGTGGCAGCCTTTAGTAGTCGGTGGCCGCTACAATTCGTAGAACCCTTCTTTTTAAGTACCGAGTAGCCGCCCTCGATGATATGTCGCGGACGCTCAGTCGCGAGTCACCGCCACCGGTGGTGTGTCGCGAACACTGAGTCGGGTGTCACCGCCACCGGTGGTGTGTCGCGAACACTGAGTCGGGTGTCACCGCCACCGGTGGTATGTCGCGGACATTGAGTCGCGAGTGGCCGCCACTCGCTACACAAGTGATTTCATACAAAGCGTATTAATAATCATCTAAATAGCTTGTCGCAAACCACCGGTGGCTGTGGTCGGTGGCCCGTTTGTTCGGAGCGAAACTAAATAAACAAGAGAATAACGACAACGATAAATATGAATAACGGAGAAACTAAAAGCGTTTGGTTAGCATAAACATCTTCAATCATAGCTTGTTACGTTATTTTACATGGACAAATATTCACTAATTGGTTAATTGTACACATTTATTGTTTATATTTGATTTTAGTATTGATATTTGCTGTCGTTATGAGAGGTAAATAATTTGGTACCAGAGGAAAATTAAAAAAATAAAATACAATCAACTCTTTAATTTCAGTAGGACGCTACGTGCACGTCGATATTTGACAGTCAATGAGAATTTTTAATAGTTATGCCTTGTTTGACTGTTTGAAATCTGAATATTTTATAATTTAGTCATACTTACATATTTACTGCATGCAGTAATGTCTACAGTAAACATTTTACCTCGTCCGCTTTTTAGATTATTCCCAAACTCGATACTTACCTGAAAAAGAAGAAAAATAAAAAATTAATATGATGATAGGAGAACACAATAAAAGGCTTTAAAATGTTATAAAACAGAATAACAAGCCTAATAATATGAAGCGAGATTTATAAAGACAAAGTCAATTCTTTTTGTTATTAGACCAGTAATAAAGTATTTTTGAAAATCATTTACAAAAAAAAAAAGATAAAATGATTATATTGAATTTAAATGCCCATTTCAAAAAATAAAAATAAAACTGAAACTCCATAAAAACTATTTAAAAAAATTTGTCTTACAATAACATGTAGTTTTGTACAGTTGGTCGGTAAACATAGCTAAAATTGCTTAAAAATGTATTTAAAAAAATTAAACCTCATCATCAAAATAAACCTGAAGACTTCTCTTCAGAACATAACGTTAAAAAACCTAATAGAATACGCAGTCTGCTAGGATTTTAGCAAACAAATAAATGCTAACTTCCTCATATACATAAAAACATTAAATAGAGAAACTAATATAAATGCATTGTGCTAGTAGAAACGAGTGGAATTCATTTAAAACCATTTACTTAAGTGCAGTAGAAATTAAATATCAACTGTCACGCGTGCAGACAATGGGTAACAAATGCTGAATGCAGCTTATTATACTTTATTTTATGTAAGCTGTAGTACATAATATTAGAAGTGGAAAATATATGTTCTATTTTTGTATACAAGTTTTTCCTTTCAACTTTTTTTTGTCTAGCTTCTGCCCAAGACTTCGTCTGCCTAGATTTCAGAATTAATCCAAAATCCCTCGGAAACACAAAAAAAATATCGGGATAAAAAGTAACCTATTCCTATCTATATCTGTGCCAATTTCATCCAGCTCCGTTCAGCCGTTCTGGCTTGATTGAGCAAGAAACATCCTTCGAAAATTTCGCATTTATAATTAAAGTGAGATTATAGGTCTTACAATTCAATATCGATAAACTAAAAAGTTCAATTACTGTAATGTCACATCCCTATTCGACGCCATATTTGTTTTTTGAACTAACAAATTTTTGCCTTGACTATAGTAAGGTAAATTACAAAAAACAAAACGTAATTAACTTCAAAAAATATTCCTCAACTCTTCATAATTTTATTCAGCTACACTGCTAAACCATAATTTTGCAATATATACCTTAAACCTGTATTCGCAGAGTTTATTTTAGTGCTATATTAAAATTCCGACTGTGCAGCGAATTCTCTACGTAATTAAGCTAAATAGTCTAATTAGCGCTTTTCAGATCTTCTTTGCAATATATAAAACAATTCGATTTAAAACTGGGTGGTTTTTTTAATCTTTTATTATGTTTGAATTATTCATGAAGTAATGCGGGGGTAATAATAATAATAATTGTTTATTTCAGACAAAGCACCCATTGAATCGCAAATACTTCTCTAACGTAAGTAATACAATTTAAAATAAAATAGAGAAAGCCATTAATTTATATTAAAATAACTGCCTCTTTGGTCTAGTGGTCGCCATGGGCGACTGCTGAGCATGAGGTCTTGGGTTCGATTCCTATGTCGAGCAAAGTGTTATTGGGTTTTTCCATCATGAATTTCCCAGTAGCAGCCTCGGAGTCTGGATTTGTGCCCGGTTGGTGGCAATAAGCTCGGCCCTTAATACATGGGACTTAAACATAACTGGCGAAATGCGGGCGTACCTCTGTCTAACCCTTCGGCGATTACAATCGTGATGTTATGTTTGATGTAAAATAATAACCCCCACCATTTGACAATCAAGGATCCAAAGAAATGCAGCCTAACAATTTATAGTTCTACAATTATTTTAACTCCCTCAGCATATGAACCGATTTCAAAACAGCAGAAACAATTCAATAAATACTTGCACTCTCTTTACTATAAAAAATTAACTACCAATCATAAAGGAGACGATCGCATACAACTTAGTACATGAACAGCAGAAAATCCATAAAACCCATGTATTTATTTTTAAAGGCTACCAGGAAAACATGACCTTAGAAGAAATCGATACGACACGTGTATGTTATGCTCCTTGAGATTTTCTTTTATTTTTAAGAAAGCATCTCGCCAAAGGAAACCGTAGAACGTAAGCTGCTTATCATCTTGGTAGAGTAGCCTACTAGCAACATATGCGCTCTTGGTACCTACATTTGAAATTGCATCTTGCTGTATTACGTAACGTTTGTATTTACTGAATTGGATGGCAGCGACATTTCATATTTGATGACGTTTCGTATTGAAGTGGTTACAATTTTATTAAACCTTGGACGTTCTGCAGCCGAGTAATAAGACGCCACTATCTATTAGGGAGGTTACGGAGTTCCGAGAAGTCGGAACTTCCGATACTTTTGGATTGAAGGTTTTAATAAAGATCGAATCGTATCAGAGTCACTGCGGTTGGAACGCGTACGTACAAAGCTTTAAATCACGTTACATATTATTAAGTAAATCATTACTTTTTGACTGATTACAGAATTTTGTTTCTACTAGCTTCTGCCCGCGACTTCGTCCGCGTCAAAATTGATATGATAATATTGTCCCACAAAAACCGTAAATATTTCGGAATAAAAAGTATGTGCTATTCCAGACTATAATCTATCTCTGTGCTAAATTTTATCTAGATCCGTTCAGCTGTTCTGGCGTGATTGAGTGATAAACATCCATCCAAACTTTCGCATTTATACTAGTAAGTAATATTACATTATGCCTGGCCTTAACACACTATTCTTCCACTACGCCTTCACACACTTCGACTCCGATAAATTAGATTTTAAACCTGTGATTTCTACTCCGGTTCCGGTAACTACCTCCGTAACATCCCTACTATCTATCACACCAAACTGCAATTTTATTAACCATATTAATACCAAACTTGGCTCAAGACCAGATTTGGCACGAAAAGTAACTTTCATTGCTCCGTGAGGGCTCGTAACCACTACATAATTTATTATACTATAATTCTATCTCAAATTATAAACAACGTTATGAAATACAAATAGTAATTCATCACTCCTCTCCATTATGGGAAAACTTCGATAATCACACACTAGTGCAGGGTTTCTCTAACTTATTTATCTTCCGCCCCCTTTCCAAAGAGAAAAAATATCCGTGCTCTCCTGCCCAGATAAAATATTTTAGGTGACCATCAAACATTGCAAAGATTAAAAAAATAAAAAAGTTTTTATTGCGAAAATGTTTATAAATTATGTCTAACTTTTAAACATTTACAAGATTGTATAAAACGCTGTAGGTACGTGTAAACACTCGTATTAGGTAAAAAGTAGTAAAAAGCCTCATTGAAAAGAGTGCCGTAGAATTTCTTGCTCGTTTTTCTCTATAGAGGCCTACCTCCGTTTTGGAACAGGCTTCAATTTTTTTACTAACCAGACTCCTTGACAATTCAAAAGTACCTGTTATTGAAATAAAGGTTTCGACTTTGACGTTATCTTCAGTGCTGGTCCACGCCCCCCTTGGGTACCGCGGCTACCGCGCCACTCACTTTGAAAACCCCTGCATTAGTGATGTGAAAAACAAGGAGATATATTTTTCCCAGGATAACACCTATTTCCCAACAACGCGCAAGTTTGCCTACACTCGTTAATGTGAGTTACTAGTTCACGGACGCGTCAGATCGCGCGGGAATTCGATGAGACTCAAGTCGAACTTTATTATAAGTCACAGAGGGAAGGATGCATTTTAAAAACGACTTTTGCACTTTGTTATAGGATTTAGAATCGGATTTGTTGTGCTTGTTTACCGTATGTTTGAGTTGCAATTTCTTTAACACCTTTTGTTTGTGACTAGCATGTTAGGGTAGACGTGTTTATGTTTAGTCAATTTCTAGATTTTTGTCGGTTATCACAAAAAAATAAGCTATACCATATGACATTGTAATATTTCCAGTCAAAATGTATGATAGAGTTGTTTTTTTTTTTAATAATGGACTAAAAAATGTTATCTCTGTGTATGACTTTGGATACTCTACCAAAAATACTATTCTAAATCCATAGTAAAAGTCTTCATAACACCTTGTACCTATACAGAAAAAAAAAATGACTGCAATTTATTTTCTTTCTAATCCTTGAAATACTCAGGTACAAAGATATTGATCATAACCTCAAAGTCAAACGAACCTTGACTTAACGATTAATCCAAAGTTAACTCGTAAAACAAACATTTAAATTATAAATAAACAGAACTAAGGACATCAAAAGATAATATTCCGATTATTCCTAATCGGCACTCTACTATCGATGTTCCATACTCCGTCTTGCGTACCTAATAGCTGAAGTTTCGTAATTAACGATCCACAATAGTCGTAATTACGGCCCGGCCGGTAATTAGCACACAGAAATGTGGTATGGCTCAATCAAATATAACGACAGCTCACCTATCTTGATTGTTTCTTAAGCCTAATTCTGGGCTAAATAGTCAACAGTTGTGTAATCGATTATTACGATTAATGCAACGTTATTATTAATTTATAATAATTACGTTCCCACGCTTACTGGCTAGCACGCTTAGTGCCAAACTGCCAAATGGGCTGACTCAATATAAACTGTCATTGACACGTTAAGAAGAAGAAAATAACCATTGTATTTTTTTACGTACCTATGTAGCTTAGAGATTAAAAAAAATACAAGTAATTAAATAAAACAAACAAAAAAATCGTCCATCACCATGTGCAATCGATTAGAAATAAAAATGATTTTCCCATCGCAATTCTCAACTGTCATGTCCAAACGTTATTCAAATGGCGAACGTTTCTAAACGTACCTAGCACGTGTCATTTGCAAAGCGGCCGTCAGTTTAGAAGCACTGTATAACGACCCCCGTTCGTATGATTACTTTTGTTTCAAACAACAGATGTCCGGAATAGACGTTGATAGCAGTTTCGATTGGGACAAATCGATTCCTACGTTTTGAATTATCATCGAACTCGAGTAGAATTAAGAGCAGTGCAAACCAGCTGTCTACCTGAAACTTAGTACTGAATAGTTTAATTGTTTTCTAATTTCATTAGGTATTCCGTCAAGTCGTCAGCGTGTCTTAGTCTGTCTTCAAGGTAACCACATAATCAACAACACAAAGCTAGCAATTTATATACAGTGCTCGCTCCGAATGTACCAAAACTAAGAGACTGCATTAAGACAGTATGACGTCACAGATTAACATATTAATCAGTCAGTGGAAGCAGGAAGTCTCCTACACTATACAGAACGGGGGAATGTAGTTTGCAAACTTTTAATTACAGTTACAGCGATACAAAATCATCTCTATTTTTTGCAAAATAATATTCAAATTTGATGGAAGTGTCTATTTTATTTGTTTGGGTGTCATGTTGCTGCATCATTCTCGAAATATTTAAAGGATGAAGGTAACACGGATTTCGAATGGTAATAATGTTAAGCGACAGATGGTGGACGAAACGTGCTTAAAAAAGGTTCTGGGACATTTATTCCGGTTATCATTAACACTAGACGACGCCTAAGTGACCGATAGGATTTTCAATGCTCGGTTCAACAGTGCAATAAAATTTAGGTCTTACATTTAAGTGTCGCCTAGCCTTAGAGACAACAGGTCAATGACTCCGTAAACAAAAAAAGACCTAATATAGCATCTATAAAAACGTATATAGGTCATAAAATACTTTAGCACGACATAAATAAAGTAATGTATTTCACCAAAGTCATACGACCCAACGCTCGGTCGGACGATCCATCAAATAACAGGTGAAAATAGGCCAATAACAGGGTGTCGCAGAAATAAATCGAAAAACATCTGTGTAACGACAACACTATCAGCTGATGTTGCTGGCGGCCATTTTTTTCGCACACACGTACAGAAAAAAAACTGGCTCGAATACGTTACAGACGGAAAATCGTTAGTCACTCGAAAAAAAATCGTTGAGAATGAATGACGCTTTAGCTCACTCAAGTTGCCAGCTGTTTCCGTTGCACAGCTGATCGACCGGATATTGGCTGTTAGAGACTATCCCCCTCTCGTTCCCACCTCATATCCTCTCTTTCGTGGCTTTTAATTTTTCACTCTCCATTAATGAGGCAATGAACGCACGAAATGATTTTTTAAAAATCGAACGTGTCATTCTATTTCACCGTGTTTCATAACGTCCTCGCGACGAACAATTTACGAAATAGGCAAACATTTTGAACATTCTAAAGAGGTTGAATAACTTTTTATGAGAAACTTAAAACTTATAACGAACGTCATGCGACAAGCAGTAGCAGCATAATGAAGTAATTTACCCAGCTAATGCTATGTTCAATAATAAAAAAAGTTGCAAACAAAACAAAATTATACTATCAGGCACGAAGCAAACAATTTTCGCCGTCTAGCGTGATGAAGTCAAAACAAAAGTATTGCAACTTCGTGCGGCACACCGGCACACGCGATTCGAATGCGGGATTTGAATTTCGAAAATTAAAAAAAGAACTGGCTTATTGCACTTTTGAAATTAAAAAGTTTATGAGTGATTGGTGTAGAAGAAACCTACACAAAAATTGTATAATTATTTAATTTCTTTATATTTTTAGTATAATGAAATGTGCCTAAATTATATAGGAGCGCCTGCTGTTTTAATTCCGAAAATTATGATATAATTACCAACGACATCATTTTAATAATTTCCATAAACTTTTCATGTTTATTACATGTACATATATTCTTGTAATTTGAAATAGTATGAAACTGAATAGTTAGAGGACCTTTTCCTATAACGGTAACCGACGATTTTTATGTCTGGTAATACTTAAAAATATTTTTATTGTATGTATTTAAAATGAATAAATGATAATTTTAAATAGAATAGAATAGAATATTTATTTGCGTAAAACATGGTATACAAGGGTGTTAAATATACAAATTGAGGCACAAGCATGTTTAGCTAGGTTATGACATAGAATGCAAAATTTGTTTGAATTAATATGTATCTTATAATATAATAGCGAAATGGTCATTCACTCGATCGCTCATCACGAAATATTGAAAACGGCTTGAAGTATAAAGATGAAATTTGGAAGGGAGGTAGGTTGTAGTTAGTAGACGTCCGCTAAGCAAGGATTTTCCAAAATTGACCCCGAAAGGAGTGAGACGAGGGTCCGACATTTACGCGGACGAAGTCGCGGGCAAAAACTAGTATAACTTACATTTGCTACTTAAATATGCTTGATTACGTTTGGTATAGTTTATTGGAAACTAGCAACAGCGCTCTGTAGCTTATACATACTGCAGGTCCGCCCACACCCCACATCATCCGAATTTCGAACAAGGATTTTAAGTGAAAAGTTTCTGACACTTTGAGTCGGAAGTTAAGAAGTTTATTCATAAACAACAAATTGTTTGGACTAATGAATTAATTTACGTGCTGTTCCGTTTAAATATTCGACCTTTTAGTAATTTTGATTGAAAAGTCTTGACAGGATTGAAGACTAATTTTTTTGAGGTTATGTTTTATTACGTCGTGTTTGATTTTTGACATGTGTCACAACTAACAACACCATAAACAAAGGCTAAAGTTAAACAGAATAATCTATGTCGTGGACCCGGTAAGTACCCCTCTAGTTCCTTCCGTACTGTTTCGTACGATACCTCAAATCTAGGGTTGCCAACTAATGTCTGTCAAAAATAGTAGTTTTAAAATGATTACCGATAAAAATATGGAAGACTGCTAAAATATAAAAAAAAAAACATATTAGGTAAAAAGTGAACAAAGTGAACGTACTGTCAACTTAACATACCAGAATAATGACCAGAAATAATGATTGCCGATTACGCTTTTACATTTTAAAATGAATATATTTGCTTTAATTTTGATGCCTTTAAAAATGTATTAGTTTAGCCTGCTATATATACTTCTTTTTATAAATATAGTAGTCGCGCCTCTAATACAGTGGGATACTTTATTATACAGGGTCATTGAAAATTTACCCGAAATCTGAAAAGAGGTCATTGTACTAAAAATCAGCTGTTCCCTACAAAAATGCTACATAACAAGATCGTAATGTATGGATCAGCTGTTTTTTTTTTCATTATTTCAGGGTTCGTCTAATAGTAAAAGTTGTTCATAATGATGAGTACAATGACCCCTTTTCAGGTTTCGGCTAAATTTTCAATTACCCTGTATACTTTATTGAGTAGGGTTGACAAACCGACTCAAGTCGTCGACAAAAAATAACACCTCGCATCGAACTCGTGTCGTCTCATGTAAAATATTAAAATGGCCTAATAGGTCCGGTTTGGTAGATTTATGGCGTTGCCTGCCCTGTTTCCGGAGAAGCTTTTTTATTTAGTTACCGGTCGCCGATTATGATGTCATGGCGGTAAAATTAAATGCCTAATGTTTAAGCAAAACATGTTACGTAATACTTGACAGTAATAGCAATTTGTGGATACATTGGCATTGAATAATAAGTAATTACTTAAATAATATTGTGTATTTTTTAATTTGAAATAGACTATTAGCGACTATTCTTTATCATTTTGGTATAAAACCTTAAAGTAAATGTAAATTATGTACAATTTAAAAAAAAAGGCAGAAAAGAGAAACCTCATAGGGCATCAAAAAATTCGTCCGCGTCGCTGTCAATGGGGCAAGTGCCCAAAAGGCTGACAGCTTTGCCACGTTGTATGGAAATACTGATTCTTTGGCCTAAAAAAAGGCCAGCCCTCTGGTCGTGTGAAGAGTCGACCAGTCGCTTAGCGATGTCCCGAAAAACAAGATGAGCGTTCGGACCCCATGGTTTCTCCTTTCTGCCTTTTTTTTTAATTGTACATATTTTACATTTACTTTAAGGTGAATACATTGTGTTATACAAGCTTATACGAGTTAGCGACAGCACGCAATTGTGTAAGTTTATGAAAGAAAGAAAGAAATAAGTACTATAAAAAGTGTGTAATTATAAAACACCGTTGTAATTACATTACTAACATTATTTAATTCCTCAGTTATTATTACCATAATATAAAACAAACAGAGAAGAAAGTAAAGATTGTGTTTACTTAAATTATGTAAAAGATAACTGAATGTTTCATGAACATGCCACTGGAGTGACGCTAATGCAAAGCTGACTTCACACCTGCATTTTGCTAAATCAAACTTTATTGCCAACCCGGAAAGGTGAAAGCGTCAGAAAATTTAAGTTTGTCCATATATCGCGTGTATTGCTACATTGTAGAAAATTACACAGGCGCCACAGTGTCCCACAGTGCTAAAGCTCCCGTACTTCCGACCAAAAGATCCCTAGTAAAGTAACACAGTATTACGTAGCTGGAATACACGAGGTATTTCACTCGGTCTTATGAAAATTCATGTTGCAAAGGTTGGCTAAAAGGATTTCTTGGTTTTGGGAAATGTGTATTTTAAAATGTCGTGTTGAGACTTCATAGTGGACTTTATTTTATAGTTTTCCTGAGAAATGAGTTAGTGCATAGTTTGGGAGAAAATGCAAAACGGTGGAAATGCAATCAAGCATTCGTGAAAATGTTGTGCACTTTATGAATTTTAAAACATGTACAGATAAATAGGAATGTTTACATAAATTACGGTTGGCTGCTACGTGTAGCTGGTTCGTTCCCCGTTCGAAAAAAATATTCTTATCACCTACAGGTACTTGTACACAGAGTGAAAGGGACACCATAACGAAAACAATTAACAAGTTAACATTATTCATAACATAACAACACGCCTGTAATCCCCGAAGGGTTAGGCAGAGGTGTACCTTTTAATATATCGACATTTCGCCAGTTATGTTTAAGTCCCATGTAGTACGGGCGAGCCTATTGCCATCCACCGTTTCGAGAAAGTAGAAAAACCCAATAACACTTTGCCCAACCAGGGCGCCTACCACCATCTCATATAACAATATTATTTCAATATTACTTTGTAATTTCTGTTGTTGCATTTTCAACTCTAGGCGCTGATCAGCGCGTTGAAAATCAAACAGTGCGGATTGCAAAGTTATATTAAAATGATATTGTTTTAAGAGGTTGTTTGTTTTGTGGTAGGCCCCCTGGTAATCGCACCCAAGACCTCATGCTCTGCAGTCGCGCTTACCGACCACTGGACCAACGAGGCAGTCAACATCTGCATTGTAACTCACAAATATCCTTTCATCCCGATGTACAGGTACAAAGCGGTCGACTTTATGTGGGAGCAATTTAATATCACTCAATTAAGGTTACAGTAGGCCACCACGCTATACGCTATTACCCCGTATGTCCCAATGGGGTACGCCGGCAAACCAGATAGCTGCAATGCGGTTATCAACACGCCAACCATTGCTTCAGTACTACCATAATTATTACTTTACAAGAGTTCTTTATTGAAATTTTCTTGTGGACTTTGCAGGTTAACATAAATTAATAGGTAAGGAATACATTTTTAACGAGCTTCAAGTGGTTATGCTGCGGTTCCACTTAAGCTATGCTACGTTTCTATGGATATGTCTGATTTACATCAAAACGATAGCTTTATTTTCAAAGCTAAAAATAGTGGAACCGCAGTCAGGCTCTCTTCTCGCTAACGGTACGATAACAACATTCTGTTCTTTAAAAAATCTTACGAATTTTAGTAGACCCGTTTATTAATCATTATATAAAAGGTTATTAGAACGTAGACATGAGCTAAGAAAGGAATTTCCAAAATTCACCCCCTAAGTGAATGAAATAGGGGCCCAAAGTTTGTAAGAAGAAACAAGATTAGATCGCCAATCAACCGACATTTTCGCGGGCAGAAGCACGTATGATATAAAGGCTTTTTATCACACTCAAATCAATTTTTAACATCACCACAAAGGTCAATGGAACGTGTCTGTACGTTGTTTGTATATACCATTATCACACAAAACGACATGTTTGAACAACCCTCAACTGCGCTTGTATTGTGCGAAAATCATGTCGAATTACGAAAATAAGATTCATTCATGTTTAAAAATACAAACGGCACTGACTCTTGTGAGTTTGTGTAAGCTCGCTTTGTATCACTCGGGAATAAGATGACAGCATAAATTGTTAGGTAAGTTGCTTGGAAATGAATCTTAGTCAGATGTGAAGGAATCTCAAGTACCGAAACAAATCTTACTCTGCTATGTGGTTAGGAAGTCTAAATTTATTTAGATATAATACTTAAAATAATTTAGATAGTATTAAGATTTCCCCGGGCATTTACATGTTAGGTTTAAAGACATCAACGTCAAAATACGAAAAAGTTTTTATGCAATTTTAAAGGAGATTTATTGGCCATTAATTTGGTGTCAATGTTGTTCCAAATTTGAATTCACGACTGTTTAAAAAGAAACAGACTTTTATTAAAAAAAATGCGGGATGTTCAGATTTCGAAGTCCGAGAGTAAACAATGAAGTATGCGAGAGTTCATTGCAGATGAGAAAGCTGACAAATTCAAACTAATAAGCAACATAATTATTATCCTATATTTCCTATCCTATAAAGACTCATTTACAATAAATATCTAACCATACAAATTACAACTCATAGTTACACATTTGCCTAAACTAGGTTGAACCTGTACTAGGAAGTGCATACTTTTAAATAAAATAAAAACTGACCTTACTCAAAAGGTTAAATGATCAAAAATCTATAACCGTTTTATTACTGCCCTAAACGCAAATATATATAATGACAAGCACAAAAAGCTAGACATGTAACCATTCCTGACTTGCAAAATCGCCAATACTTTTGTGTTCCGCCGCCAACGTGTGCAACCGTCACATGTTCCATGCGAACAGATGGGGCGTTAAGCACCCCACGGGTCGCATTATAACCTAAATACGCTTCTATATCGATAATAGAACTGATTTATCGTCCCAAGTCGATGGTAATATATATGTATAGCACGTGATTAGAACTGTCGCATAATTTATGTGAGATGCAACATTTCGTGGGAGGTGATATATTGTTTGCGGAAACTTATGACGCATTTGTCATCGCTCTTGTAACGGATAAAAGTTTAAAAGGCACATTAGCGGGTTTTCGCCTATTTTTGTAAAGGAAACAGCGATATCAGTCTGGAAAATTTCCAAGAAACCGCTATACGGTTCGGTTGTGCTATCTTTAAGGTTCAGTGCGCAATGTACAGCCCAGAATTGCAGTTCTAGGTCCGATTTTATCTTTTAAAAGAATGGAGGCTTATTGCAAAGTATTTTTGGAAATATTGCCTGAGAGTTCCGTGCAGTCGAAGACCTCTTATTTTGGCTCTATTGCAAAATTCATTCGTGGCTTACGTCTCCTGCCAATAGAATACATATCTGCTAAAATTCAGCGCTATAGATCAATGTTCTTTCCCAGATTTCGAGTTTAGCCGTTAAGTTTATGAGGGATCCTTCTTTTTAAGTAACTACTAGCGACCCGCCCCGCTTTACACGGGTGCAATGTAGAAACAAAAACCTTCCTCTTGAATCACTATCTATTGATAAAAACCGCATTAAAATCCGTTGCGTACTTTAAAAGATCTAAGCGTATAGACGGTGAATTATCAATACAGTGGTAAGATCTTATAAAAATGCAAATACAAATGAATGTTATTACGCTACTCGTATAATAAGGCATCATAAAATCTGAACGCATGCCTCCAAATAAAATTCCCGCATACAACTGCATTACAGCAGTTTTATTTTTTTCCTAACTATCAAACTACTGTAAGTTTTATTTTGAAACTGAAGCTAAACGAGCTCTGTACGTGTCCGAGGTACAGTCGCGCGTAGTACCAGTTGCTCCAGTTAAACTGTGTGGGGTTATAGCGTTCAGTTTTAAGTGTACACTATTACCCCACAGTCTTTTTACTCTGAATTCTCTGAAACTTTCAGACGGCTATTTCGTATTCGTTTTTGACTTTTATTACTGAAAGAAAGAATGGTGAAGTTTAAAATTTCAATTTTATTTTTCAAAAGTGTGCAGGTTAACAAGGTTTAATTAAAACAGTTAAGTTAATTAAGTTTTACAGGGAAAAAGTACGTCACGTTTTGCCGTCCAGCCTTAACCTGATGTAGGTTTTATTTTTACATAGATTACATTAATATTTCAGAGGACACAGGTACCAAAAACAAATGTCAATTAAACTGTAAACTGGCACGGAGGGCGAACGTGACGGCTGCCAGATGGGGTACAATCCGCCCCACTTGTTCAGAAGCGCACATTACGGGTTACCCCTGTATATACCACAACCCTATTCTGAACTTTGCAGAAACTTAGAAAATTTCGTTCGTTTCGTATTTATGAATTATACATAGGTTGGTTTTAATACGCTTCGGTGGGTAACCTTTTGCAGGCAAAATGGCGGAAAATGTGACATGGTACAATATTAGTGGACTGCGATGTAATCTTGTTGCAATATAGCTAACTCGAAGCAGTTTCTCGGATGAATTTTGTATTTATTACTTGGTTGGGTTTATTCGACTTTGAACTTTATTTGTTCTTAGTAAAATACAAGTTATAAATATGTATTATCTCTGAAAAGGTAGTTTATCATTCACAGTCCGACTTCATCCCCTGCCGGGTGAAATCGGGCTTTAAATTTCTTTCTTAAAAAAAAATTGCTACATTAATAACGTAAATTTTTAAAACAATTAATTTGCACTAATTACATATTTTTAGAAGTGCTCACAAAATATAATCTATTTTGTACCTAATAAAAAAGTTTAATATTTTTTACATTATCTTTAAAATATTCGGCGGCCATTGCGTGCGGACGAAAGCTTTGTCTTTTATTATTAATGGGATGTTTTAGTTCTTAAAAAAACTTTTCATTGCTTCTAATTTTTTCAAGTAGATTTTTTAGGGTTTTTCATGTTCAAACTTTACAATTTTTAGCTCTTTTCAAAATAAATTCTGATTTAATGGTAGGATGAGATATTTCATTTTTAATTTTATGGCATATATTTGGGTGGAAGGGACATGCAGCGAGAATTATACTCATGGATTCAGTACATTGAATGAAATAATCATGTATGATTATTATAAGACACTTCAGAGATGAAATTTTTGGTCGGTTATTAAAAGAAAAGGCTGTTTTATCTTGGTATGGTCGTGGCTCAGGGAGGCCTAGGAAATGCCGGCGTGATAACGTAAGAGACGTAAGGGTTGCAACGCTAGGGATAAGTGAAAGGCTGTGATAAAGTTCCCAGCAGTGGGAAACTGTTCCCCCTACAAAAACAAACCAACGATAAATATCATACCTGTAGGTGTACCACCTACACGGTTAAAATGTATGAAATTTATCATCTCGCAGACAATGATGCGAATTTCAACTCTATTACCGTTCAATTGTCAATTAATCAATGAAGCTTCTCGAACAAATTGCAGCTCCGTCTGTACTCAAGCAGTCAACTCGAAAATAAAGCTAAGTCTTCATTAGACTACGTAAAGGACAACGCTCCGACAATGGATGTCATAATAGGCAACTTAAAGATTATATCAGTTGAATGGCATCGAAATGGCAGTTGCTCTCCCGACAACAAAAGAGGTGATTCCTGCCACTGTGCAATGCAGTACCAGCTTAAGAAACAAAACACGATCTCGAACCGTCTGTAAAGTTCAATACGACTCCTTTGACCGTCTCTTCGATGGAATAAGGACGGTTACACACGAGACGTGTGCAATGTGTGCATACCGCAAATATTCTAGATAACCACAAGTGTTGAGAATTTATATGGACAGAAATGGTACGTGTCTCACATTCTCTTTATTATATTTTGCCTGTCTTCTGTCGTGTTCAATTGTTTAGTGTTCAGTTTGGAAGTTATGAAGTTTTCATTGAAATATGTGAAAATATTATGCAAGTATGTATAACAAAAAAAATAGGACAGTTTGTTAATGTTTTTAATTTTATAACGACTGCCAAAATACACCCATTAAAGCCAAAAGTCATGTATTCCTAGCATCATTTCGATCATTTTATTTATCAGGACCATACCTGGAAACTATCTGTTTAGTTACTGTCTATTTTACACATTATTTTTTCACCGAAACCAGTTTGGAATGTTATAACTAAATTTTGAATAGTCCCGCGGCTCCTATAATGTTGCATGTTCCTATAAGCACAATGTTTTGCGTGCGTTACATTGCAAACTATCTTACACAGTAATTTTTCACATGAAAATAAAAGTAGATTCTCAGCAATAATTTTTGCTCAATGTTACTTAGATTGATGGGCAGTATACGTAGTTATGCCCTGTATATATATCAAATAATGCCCGTCATTCCCTAACGTTTCAATTTAGTTACCAAAATTACCAACCGGGTCTTACAAGTGACGTAATAACCGTTATTATACCTATCCCTTTACTTATAGGTCAAAGGTTTAATTGATTTTCAACCCTTCCTCCCCTGAAACTTCTATTCAGCTTGGTTAAACTTAAATTAGACAAAGAAAATCCAATCAAACAAGATCCTACATCCGATGATCCATCTAATAAGTTTTAAGATAAAAGGAAAGCCAAAACCACAACAAAAAGACAGCACAATAAAAAAAAATAACAAAGAATTACAGTGTACGATATCGTATCAAGAAATTCGAGGAAACCCGGATTCGGGGTTGTTAGGAAGAATTCCTTTGGTCCAAAGTTTTATAGCACAGAAAGCCAATAAAATTGTATAAAGGATCCGGACAATGGCACTCACTGAATTGCCTTCGCCTATCTGAGTGACATTTGATACATACAACTTTTTATACAGAAGTAATTTTTGGCAACTTTGAAAAGTTCGAGTGGACTCCGGATTCGGAAATTAAGCGAATTTCAATTTGGACTTTCTCCTTTGTTCGCTTACTGTGGCTTGTTTTGATTTCGCTGCATTGTATTAAGCTCGAGTAGAATAAAGTTTGTTTTTGGAAATGTTGTTATTTGCTCGTTAAACAAGTTGTTTAATAATGACAAACTTGTTTTTAAAACTCAAAGAACAATCACAGAAAACTTTTTTCTATCTTCGTCAAATACATCAAAGTTATCAGAACTGTTGTCCAAATATTTGCCATCTGTTCAATTTACTCCAGTACAAAACCAACATTTGGCCAATCAGCCAACGTTTTAAGCATCGCCATTGCAGTCCATATAAAACCGAAAGCGCCGAGAGCAAATACATTAACTGATTAAATTGCAACAGGGGTTGTCGCTGACGAGTTATGTAAATTGTCCTCGGGAACCAGGGCATGGATTTGTATTGTCTACATTGGTCTCAAAAGGGGTTTGGAAATGGAACACATTTTACCGATAATATTCTCTCGATAGAACCCGATACCGAAGAAATGTAGGCACATTTTTTATTATACGATTTACAAATTCAGGGCAAACAACAAAGAGAACCGGCCAACTAGTTTAAATAAAATTAATGATTTGATTCGTTTCAAACATTCACTCACAAAAATCACGTACAAAAGCGAGGCAAACCCACATTCATGAAATCTATTACAATTGAAAGGAACTCGAAAGAAGGCTCAATCAATCATCGCCATCATCCATCAAACATTCAACAAGTAAAAACAAAATGTTATCGGACGGGCCCTGAAAGCACTGTCGCACAATAAAGTAACACCCCTGTGGACGCGCGGCAAGGTGCGTGCGCGTGTGTGCGTACAATCGAACGAATTATACATGAGTGTGCGTGACGAAGCGCGTCGGTAAGAGGGTGCGAGTGTGTGCGTTGTCAATGTGTGCATGCTTAGGGCTGGCAGATGTACGATTCTCACGCAGCTGTCGACATTTCCCCCCGTAAGCTGTAAAGTACTGTATTATAATACGGCACGCTTTCACGTAATTATGCATTATTATTACAGCCGCTTTTTAAGCTTATTATTAAGCGATTGTATTATTTTGTTTTCGATGCAGTTGCTATGCCGCCATTGTTACAATTATTGTAGGTACTCTGTAACATGTTTGCCTGGGGGTGACATGACCTAACACTCAATGTTGTTACGAGTGAAAGTAGATTGTTTTTTGTCGTGTTTGTTATATTTACTGGACGGATTGTTAATAATTGTGCTGGTTTTACATTTTAAGGGTAGATTTAATTTTGTATTTGCTTGGTTCAAAACTTCATCTGCGTGGTTTTTCTTTACGAATACCAATTTTTTTTGCAAACTATGTTACTCACTGATAATGTGGCTTCCATAGGTGAAAGAATTTTCAAAATCGGTTAAGAAGTTTTTGAGTTTATTCATTACAAACAAAAATACAAATCTTTTCTCTTTACAATATTAGTTTATATACAGATATATACATCAACATGTCACAATAATTACGTGAAATCAATAGAGGTATTTGTTATTTACAGTACCTTTTCGGGAACCTTACTCACAAATAACAGTAAGAAAGAATGCACCTTCTCTTTCAATTGTCTACTTCCGTAGCAACGAAATGAAACAAAATAAAATGGCGTGCATTATATTTAAATTTATGTACACATACGTATTGTCCACACTTTATACGTTACCACCTTTTATTTGAGTACAATGCTACTTCCATGCCATGAATGTTTTATATACTTATACGAACCCGTATATATTAAAAATGAGGTCAAAGTTGGATTATTCTTTCGCACCCAATATGTGTGTTTTACGACAGTATAAGGTTTAATACACATTATTATTATGATTTAAAGACGGTTTTGTATAAATGTATTTTCATTTATTCCAGAAATATTTTAGCTCTTAGCTTAAGGTATACTTAATTTTGCCCACGACTTCGTTCTCGTAAATGACGGTTATTGCGGATTTACAAAGTAACCTTTCGTCTTTTCTGGAGATCCAAACTTACCTCGTACGAAATTTCATTATAATCGGTTCAGTGGTTTAGCCATGAAAGCGTACCTAGTAGACAGACAGCATTACATTGCATTTGCATTTTTTGACTTTTGCATTTATAATATAAGTATGGACTTCAAGACAAAATGCGTTCAAATATAATGACTTACTAATTAACTGACACAAAAACCTATCATAATTCTCCAAATTTCCCAAAAGGCATGGGAAAACAACATAATGACTCACATTACACTTTCTCAGAATCATTAATAACGATACCCCCTCGTTATATTTTATTGTACCGACCCGGCTTTTACTTCCAACATCTACAACTACAGAAATACATACCTACCCAACACATAAATTAACTTAATGTGTTCATTTTATCTTTCGTGTTCACATATAACTCTGTCTTTGTCTAAAATTAACGTCTGCGAGTCCCTTACTCGGTACCCCACAAATACTTGTTGAAAAATAGCCCGTCTACACATAGGGAGTAGGAAATAAGGCAAGTTTTATGGACGTATAAAAGAAAAATATCATTTTGTTGTGAGTGCGTGAACTTGTTCTCTTGTATCATAAAATATTGTAAGTTATTAACTTGTGTGTATGGAGTCCATTCGGAAAAAACCTCAATATGACGGAGAGGTGCTATTCTTTTTTACGTTAAGGGTAGGGAAGTTGCTAGTCTACGTACGCGGAAGAGTGTGTAGTATTTTATTGGAAGCCACAGGGACGGACCGTGAATTTATGGGGACTTGGTTAGCCTTGGGCCCCATAAATTCACGGCACGCTCCTGTAGTAGTATTAGTACTACTTAGGGTCTTTCTAATTAATCAAACTAATTGCCGTTTTATCAAAAAACCAGAACAAATTAAGACAATGATACAAGTAAGCTAAGTTTGTCATTATAGTCGCGGCTGAATTGCAGCCCGAGCCGAAAGCGAGGGCGTAATGGGGCTGAGAGTGTAGTAATAAAATACAGGAAAATATTTTTTAAACTTTCGTTTTTTCTTTAATGGGATTTGGGGGGCCTAATATTCACGGGGCCCTGGGCTACACCCCAAGAAGCCTTATAGATCCGCCCCTGGGAAGCAAAGACGTTTGTTTACGAAGAGGAATTGTTATGTATTTGGACGTAACAGTAAAATATTACGTAATGTTCGTGTGATTTTGACGCTACCTGTGGCAGCTTGTAAATAGGAACGGAATATTTTCCTTACGAATGAATTTGTGATTACTTTGACCTTTTCTGAGCCTCTGATTTAGAGTCGTATACCTATATAAATAGATTCGTAATTCTATAATTATATGTTTAATTCTTCATCAACGTTAAAATAAGAATTTGCCTAAAATTTTAGTAACTTTTGTAATTTATGACAAACTAGGATTTGCCCGCGACTACGTCTGCGTAAATGTCGGTTATCGCAGACGGAGACGAAGTCGCCCTTTTTGGGACTCAAACCTACCCCGTACCAAATTTTACCAAAATCGGTTCAGTGGTTTAGTCATAAAAGCGCAACAGAGTTACTTTCGCATTTGAGTAATATTAGTATTGATTGAACATTCACACGGAAGCCGTCACTATGTATTTGTAAAATTACCCCCAAAAATATTATTGCAGAGTACCTACTAAATTTTCATTGCTGTTACGAAGATTTTTTTACGCACCAAAGTTTAAAGAAATTATTGTATCTGCAAGTTTCAAACTAACATAACATAACATCACGCCTGTAATCCCCGAAGTGTTAGGCAGAGGTGTACAAATCAGTACACCCACATTTCGCCAGTTATGTTTTTAGTCCCATGTAATAGGGGGCGAGCCTATTGCCATCAACCGGGCACAAATCCAGACTCCGAGGCTGCTACTGAGAAATTCCTGATGGAAAAACCCAATAACACTTTGCCCGACCTGGGAATCGAACCCAAGACCTCATGCACAGCAATCGCGCTTGCGACCACTAGACCAACGAGGCAGTTTCAAACTAACCACAGCCTAAAAAACTCAGTACAACTACGTAAAGCAAACACTACAAAAACTTTTCCATCACACATTAGGGCGTTGTCCACGTTAACAATTTACGTAGTGACTGTTCTTATATCGATTGTAACGTGATCATTAGGGCGCGTCTGTACACAGCCTTGTTTATACGCCACGACACAAATTGTGGTGTGATGACCTCGCTTTATAGAGTTTTAAGTGACTTGATGTAGGTACTGTTTGTTTGGGCTCAAGGCTTATTTTAACTTTTTTTTTCAGGTATATCAATAGGGTGTGAATGTGTGATGTTATTGTGTTAATTTGTTGGGTGTCATAATTGTGACTCGCCTGACCGGTGTTGTTTCTTCTAGTGAATTATAATCAGACCGGAGAACGAGATAAGGTTAAGGATTATGAGAACAACATTTTTTTCTAAATATAAGTAGGTACTATAATTTCTCAGTAGCAGCCTCGGAGTCTGGATTTGTGCCCGGTTGATGGCAATAGGCTCACCCCCTATTACATGGGATTTTAACATAACTGGCGAAATGTGGGTGTGATGATGGGTAAACCTCTGCCTAACCCTTCGGGGATTACAGGCGTGATGTTATGTGTTATACTATCAACCATGTCATTATAATGTCAGTATCTAATGCCAGTATTTTATGGAGACTGCTCTAAGCTTCAGTAACTAGTTTTACATTAACTACTTAAGCTTAGAGAAGTCTTAAAAACAAAAAACATTTTAATAACATTATCAGTTTAGTTATGCACATAACGAAACTCCACGCTATAGATCATAAGCAAAATGGATCGACTTGGATGAATTCATTTAAACTTCGTAGACTGCATAAGCCCCGCGTAAGTTTTTGTGCCACTAAATTATTCATGAGTAGAGACATGTCCGCGGCTTCGCTTGCGATATTCAACTGTTTTCATCTTGTTTTTCTTCATTTTTCTACAATGGATACTAATAAAAGTATACTACTAAAATCTAACACAATTTTTCTTAAAACAATCATAATGGAGATTCGCAAAACTAAGGTAACAGACATAGCTCTCAAAATTGCGAACTTAAGTGGCAATGGGTACATAGCGTGTAGGGCAGACGGCCGTTGGGGTCATAAGTCTCTCGAGTGGCGACCACGTACCGGAAGGCGCAGTGTGGGAAGGCCACGAGGTGGACCGACGACCTGGTAAAGGTCACGGAAAACCGCTGGATGAGGGCACCGCAAGACCGGTCATTGTGGCTATCTTTTGAGGAGGCCTATGTCCAGCAGTGGCCGTCGTTCGGCTGGTATGATGAAAATCAACTTCATCAACTTAGTCTACTCCGCAGTGTTTGATTTTTTTACTGTGTGTCAGCTATTAAATAAAATATTTAGATCAACTACAGTCATTTGTATGAATACTGAATCAAAATATTGACTTTTTATGTCCTTGCAGTTGTGTACAAGTATTCAAAGTTTTATGACGAAGCTTTTAGAAGTAAACAACCATCCCACCAGTCTCAGTCATAAAACAAAAGTAATTTTCACGAAATTCACGCGAACTTCATTTCAAAGCGCACTCACGAATGTTGCATTTCATGAAAAATTAATAAATTAAGGCAATGCTTCAACTGAAGCTGTCTTACAAAGCGCCCTTACATTTCCCCCTGGTGAGTGCGCATAATTACTGAACACGTTAGCAGAAAGTAATGAAAAACGTCTTCAGAGCGCCCAATTTGCATACAACAGAACACCGCAACACTGCTATTATATTACATTTTTGTATTTTAAACCCTCGTTCTTTTTAATAAGCTATTTATTTATTACAGAAACTCACCACTGTACACTTCTTCTATCATAAATATTGCTCATTAAGTAGATAAGGGTAACAAAGGATTTTACTTCCATAATTTTCTTTTTAAACGCTCTTTCTACGGATGGAAAATGACATTGCATTCTATCCACCAATTATTCAATTTAAAACCGAGGGGTGAGATTAAATGGCACAAATTAAACCGTTTAAATAACGCTTCAACGGCCATTTTGGATTCCGAACTGTCACTTTTGGCGCGCATTTTGACGACCAATTAACGTTCCGAATTTGAAAGTGTTTGTGTGGAATGTTTTAATTGAAACAGTGAACAAATGAACGAGTGAACAAGTTGTAACGACAGTTTGCTATACAGGCGGGATGCAATTTGCTACGGCGACCGTTTTCTGCTTAGTCACCCATCAAGCTGTATACAGGGTGTCATGAACACTTGCTGACGATATCGGCTCAATTTTTCTGAAGCTCATTAGAGGCAGTATTTTTTATATGGCAGACAGGACGATATTTTTCCTTTACATAGGTTTGGGAGGAAATACATTCAACGTCCTACATAAAAGCTATGTACTCTGGCCAATTAATGGTTCCGTGTTTTGTACATAAAAGAGTAATGAATACCAGGCTTATGCGTTCTAAAGCTCTATGAATCATCCAAAAAATCCTTAATTAAACCAGCACTTTTTTGTTATTATGCTAATATTTTCCAGTTACATGACAAGGCAAAAAGTGCTTAATACCACTATATTTAAAGCATCTAATAACATTTTTCACTACACAAGCGCAGGACATCTTTATTACTTTCCAACCCTCTTAGAATGGCGGATTAAATGTGCATCTCTTTCGCACCTGGGTGTTTTATAATGAGTGTGAAAGGGACGGACATATTAAGCTTATAGAATACAAAAGGCAAATTGGTTTCGCTAGGCACCCCTCAGTCGCACCCCAGCTTTGCATGACACGTGGCCTGTTTAGGGGATGATTTTGAAAGGGGGTCTTTACTTAAGCTCTATTTTGTACAGTTCGGGAGCTATAATTCGTTTTATTATTATATTTTCCTTCATGTTACCGTACTGTTTGTTTACATTTTATTCATGAAAAGAATTCATGTTTTCCTAGTTTTTGATCCTTTGATACCTAGTAAGGTTTCTATTTGATTAATCATTCATTCATTCACTCGTATTTTTCTGACGGATCGAGAAGATTTCGAAGATTTTCATAATTTAAATGAAGGGAAAAATCAGAATTAATCTGGCAGATTGGTTTATTCTTTAGAACCCTTTACAAATATAACAAAAGAGATATACAGATCGGGCCAAAATAAGTAGCACATCATTATAAACTGAACTTATTCAGTGAGCATCGATGTATGACGTCAGCATCCCTTGTGTGTATCATTGTATTTAATCAACGGGCGGTCACGTGCCGGTCCAGGGATCAGTTGGGGTAGTTTATTTCGTCCCATTGTGTAGCCAACTGTTGGGTACAGAAACTTTGGTGATACGAATCTTGTATGATTGGTGCTGTAATTGGTTTGGAGTTTAAATTATGTACGTCCTATATATTTTGGAGGGTTAGTCAAAATTGCTTGGTTTTTATCCGAATATATAACCGTTATATTCAATGTTGGTAACACGTAATTTTTTTGTTGGTTAAGTTGGTTACACTGAGCTCTAAGTCACTTTTAACTGATTCTGAAGCAAATCTTGACATACAGACCAACATTCTACAATAATAGGGGAATAAAATGCTTTTTACGGTTTTTGGTACTTGTTCTATATTATGCATTGATCGAATGACATCCTACTACTATTGTAAACGCGAAAGTTTGTGAAGATGGATGGATGTATGGACTTTGGCTTCTGTTTCACGCTTGAACGACTGAACGGAATTAGCTAAAATTTTTAACATGTAATAAATATTGATGTATTTCTTAACGCATAGAGTATTTTATATCCCGTTTTTGTGTTCCCGCAGGATAATTTGAAATCTACGGAGACGAAGTCGCGGGAAGTGGCTAGTATAGATAGGTATTCTTCACAAATGCGAATAAAGGATACGTATTCACGGGTTACCCTAATATACATACTCTTAACGGAAAAGTGTTAATTCAAATAATCGAAAAACTCATCAGATCAATCAGAAATTTTGATCCCAATATGGCGGCAGACCATCGTCACGCAGTTACCTTTTTCTATTTACCCCGAATTGGATTTAATATAAGCTCCATAGCCGTAAATAAAATACGTTCAAAGCGAGAATAGAGGATGAAATAGATTCCGCTCCAGCGATATCGAAAAGGGACATTAATTTTCTGCCTACTTAAATTGCAAGGTGGTGCAAGGTATACGATTTTAGCGTTTTGACACAAAAGTGTAGCGGTTTTCTATCATATGGGTTACTGTGTTGTTTAAACGGTAATTCTTAAGTATTGCCTAGATCAGAAATTACGGATCGCGAGCGAATATGTGTGTGCGAATATATGCGAAACTGCGAATAGATGGGCCAACCGTTGTCTGCGGGTGAACATTCGCTACGCCAACCCCGAAGCGTGGCTGGCTAGACAGTAGATGCGTTGTCGTATGAACGCCACACTCGCATTTTTGTTTGTATAAACACAACGGGTGTGATTTTCCGCAGTCAACGTTTTACAGTCCTTCATTTATATTATAGTTATGCTCTTTTACCTTCATGAAAACGAAGAGGTGAATCTCGATTTTTTTTTTCAAGATAGTCTCGGTTCAGTAAATTTTTGGAACCAATGGCCTAGATGATTGATGTAGTAAGTCTATGAAAGGCTGGCTTTAGCTTCAGATAGTGTGGTAACATATTCGCTATGCGATTCCGAAGGATTTTGAAAGAAATAGTCCATTGCGTTATACGTTTGAAAAGTTCGTCTGCTCTGTATCAAAAATAACGCAATGAATATTTTTTAATTGTAAAATGGAAGGCATTAGCATTGTGTGTTAAGCTCTAAGACTGTTTATACTCGGAAAGGTTGTGAATACCTATAAATGCGAACTTTGTGGTTAAAACGGTTAAGTCGGGAACAAATACTGCTAAATTACAATGTCTTTGATGAATATTCCATTATGTTGTTCTTTTTTTATACGGTTTATTTTTAAATCTATTATTTATACTACCGTAAGGTTTCGTAGGCCGGAACCCTTCGAGATGTTATAATAGAATGTGTCAAAGAGTTTTAAATAAGCTTTAATACAATACTTTATCCTCATTTTATGTTTAGTCTCAGGTGTTTTGAGAAACAAGTTGCTTTACGAGAAGTCACGAAATTGTATTGTGCATTGCGTACAATAATAGCAATAACTAGTAACCCGTTATAACTTCCAACTGACGCTACCGCTGACATACTCTACTCTTTTGTTCATTCAACTTTGCGTATTGACTGAGCAAACCAAAAAAAAACTTGCAAAAACACAAAGGAATTCGCAACAGTCTTGAAGAATTTCGTTTCTTTTAAAATATTTTAATGTTACGATTGTAGCGCCATCTATCGAACTACATGAGAACTATAACTGACGTTTACATTGCGATACCAAAGTTCTTCGCGATTAATGCCGACCACTCCGTAAGAAGCCCACCAGACAACACCCGCTTGATCTAAGGACACTCTCCTTTTTCAACAGATGATGAGGAACTTTCAACCTTGTCATTGCACATGTTAAAGTCGCTTATGACTTGTACCATCGGTTATTAAGGGACACCGTTTTACGCCACCTGTCATCACAGAGTTTGTGCTAGAGGATTTGCAAGGCACCTTTTATGCTTAACTTGTTTCTTACATATAGAATTTTTTGGATATATATCCCTATAAATACGGATTAATTCCGTTCCCCACTGAGTAGAGTGACGTGAAATATTCGTCTCAGATAAGAATAATTTCGTTGAAAGACCTTATTTTTGTTGCTAAAATCCTTTCTATATTTTGATAGATTTTTGATTAACCAGATAAGATAATGGTGCCTACCTAAGAATTAAATAAGAGGTGTCAAATATGTTCTGACATATCAACTAGTATTGCATGGATATATTAAGTCAACTAATTTTGACAGATCTCATTTATCTCCATCACTTTCTTGTTTTATTGGAGATAAAATGATAGAAATAATCTAAATTAAGTTTAGCTTGAACGTTATAAAATCGACACCATTGCCTAATTACTTTGCCTTACAATAAGGTCACAAACTTAGACAATATTTGGTAAATTGTCTATAACTATGTTTTGTGTAAGAAGGTACCTATTTATCAGACAGTTTGGAAAACAATTCGACAACTTACCATCGCGACTATAAAACCTTTATTCGTTAACAAGAAATCGGCATTGTTTGCCCAAACTTTTGACTCAAATAAAAGCAGCTTCTTAGTACTTTATAGAACAAATAGTTGGCAGACTAACATTATTGATGAACCCCAAATTGAATTTTAAAAGTATGCCAACACAAATCAATACGATCCCCGGTATTTTACAACTTCGAAAATGAGGTTCGCAACTTTGCCCTAAAGCCGTTCGGAGCAATATTAAAAGAATTCCACCAAGCTTAATAAACATTACAATCTATTTAATATAAAATTTAATTGATGGATAATTAAAAGTTAAGGCACTTGAGCTACAATTTTTTTTTTTTTTATGAATAATGGCCCTTGAAACGTTATTCTTTTAATTATTTGAGTTTGGAATACGGCGAAATAAAACAGGTTTACGGCCTATTTTTAAAATTAGAATTTTATTTCTTTTTTTTTACGCTTGGTCTCTTAAAACCTCTTTGTAGGGTTATTTTTTATTTTATTTTACGTTTAGAGAACGCAGTAATTTATAACCCGTAGGGTGAATTCACCGAGAATCAGCCTCATTATTATGGGTATCACACTCGTGTTATGGGATCCCAAAAATCCGTCGATTCGTATCTTTTTTAATTGAATAAGCCCCCGCGGGGATTATGTGACGTATCACCTCAGCCTTTTCGAATATTTCGTATAATATTAAAGCACAAGATGATACCAAGATTCCTTATTAAAAATGTTCGGGAATAAATTACATACGATTTCGTTTTGGCAGATTAACTTTCTTCCAATTCTTTGTTCGGTTTGCTCAGCTACTTACCTGCGAAAAAAAGAAACCAATTGTTAGAATTGAAAGGGTAAGAATAAGAATACATTACGAATATCTCTAGATATGAAACATTTAATTCACAAAAATATTATTGACTGCCTTGTCGATTCCCAAGTCTGGCAGTGTTATTGGGTTTTTCCATTAGGAATTTCTCAGAAGCAGCCTCGGAGCCTGGATTGATGGCAATAGGCTCGCCCCCTATTACATGGGACTTCAACATAACTGGAGGAAAAGTATGTGTACCTCTGCCTAACCCTTAGTAGATTACAACGATCATGTTATGTATCATCGAATGCTGCGAAGTAAGACATTAAATTGCAATTAAAAATACATTAAAACTTCGATTGGAGAATCTGAGTGCAGTTTCAAAAGAGCTTACGTAGTTTAAAACTAAAAGCAAGAATCAATACGGCGAGGCGTAAGACAAATAGAAAATTAATAAAACATTCCTCGGAGCGGGAATTATTTGCGGAAAAATTAATTACTTTCTGAAGAATTCCTATTACGAAGTCGACCTTTGGATACGAGCTTTCCATTGCGAGTTTCAGAAGTACTTGTGGTAGGTACGAAATTGTGGTGACGACATCAATTGTTGGAATGGGACATCGCCAAGCGACTGGTCGACTCTTCACACGACCAGAGGGCTGGCCTTTTCTTAGGTCAAAGAATCAGCATTGCCATACAACGTGGCAATGCTGTCAGCCTTTTGGGCACTTGCCCCATTGACAGCGACGCGGACGAATTTTTTGATGCCCTATGAGATTTTTCCTCTCTGCCCTTTTTTTTTTTTAAATTGTACATATTTTACATTTAAATTAAGGTAATTTTACTTTTATATTAATACTAGCTTTTGCCCAAGGCTTCGTTTGCATAAATGTCAGTTATTGTGGACGCAGACGAAGTCACAGAATAAAAAGAAGCCTATATCCTTTATCCAAAATCGATTCAGTGGTTTAGTCGTGAAAGTGTAACACACAGACAGACAAGAGTTAATTTCGCAGTTATAATATTAGTATCGACATGAATATGATGAATAAAGGTAATTTAATGTCAAAATACGGACGTTATTCCACTGAAATTTACGGACAGACGGATGTATGTATTATGATATAGTAGTATTTAATGTAAAGTACGTTGTATTCGTGGGTAATTCTGTATAATTCATGAGTTATGTATTGAGTTTCTTGCCTATTTTTCTCCATGTGAAACTACCATCTGAAGAGGCAACTAGACTAAATTCTTTTTTTTCTTGTACATGACGTTCAAACTTTTTAACGGCCTATTTGAAATAAATAATTTAACATTTTTTAAAGATTTTTTTTTAAGTTTTTGAAATTAGAATGTGCTAGAATAAAAAAAATTTCTCAAGTATGTGACTTTGACTTGAGAAAAAGTTTTTATTCCAGCACATTCGATTTTCAAATACTACATTCGGGTGGGCACAGCTTGCATGAATAAAAACCAGCATCAGCGCAAAAACTTAATCTGCACTAACAATGGAAAATTAAGAAAACCCGCGGAAAAACTAATCTAGGATTGAAACTGCAACTTTGATAATAGTTTTTTACTTCACTGGAGTTTTTGAAATTGGCATAAAAGCTTCGCAAATCTCTGGCCCCACTCCAAACAGTTTTTCTTTTGCACTTAAAAGAAAAGGTGAACTTAGTGAAAAGTGGAAATTCTATTGCCTTGGGCATAAAGGGGTTCTTTGTGCCCGAAACCCGTAGAATAATGGTATCGAAATAGGATCGATTCGTTCGCGACAAAGCTCTTCCGATCATGTATGAAATGTTACATAGTATTTGATTGTGTGTGTACCTAGAAGATATGTGAATGAACTGAGGAAGATGTCTACCGTACAAGAGCTACTGGCGACTGTCGTAGTTAGTGTGTCCAGGTGCAGTGTGTTGAATTTCGGGAAGAAAGATTAAAATAGTCGGGTATTTGATTTTCAAATAGGGACAGTTACAATGGTAACAAGAAAATCAGATTTTTTTGAGTTAGTTGAGAAAAATATGAAAGCAAAAATATTTTTATGTAGTAACATGAATAAATTCGTTGCTTCTATCGAAATTAACGATTAAAGAAGTTAAGGCAAAATCAGGAAATTTCGCGTCCCGATCAAGGATAATTCGGATCAATGAAAATCGGGATGTCCCGCGCAAATCGGGACACTTGGCAACACTAGTCGTAGAGTACGTAGATATGGAGCCTATATTGAGCAATACGTGCCATTCGTACGGCCAATGATACAGGTAATACAGAGGCTTCCCTTTATGAATCGATGGTTTGAGTAAATCCTTTTTTTTTTGTAGGACTAAATGGCTTTAGTCGATGGCCATTTTGCTTTGGCTTCCCTCTTTTGACAATACGTAACACGTACGCAACGTAATTTTTGTGAACTCATTGCATATTTATATTATTATGTAAAAACGAATTGCTGTTCATTAGTCTCGCTAAAACTCAAAAACGGCTTCAACGATTTGTTTAATTTCTTTTTTGTTTTTTACGACTCAATATTGAGGAGGTTTAGGGAAAAATGGGGAATATTCTAAAGAAAATCTTAAAAAGAAATCATAACATTGTGTGGTTCGCTTCAATGCTTAATTTTCTTTTTTCCTCAACCGCCCGGTTAAGGAAAAAGAGGAATTTAAAAATATAAATTCTAGGTGTTACTGAGTTTACCGGGGTCACATATTACGCAATAATTTTGACAGGTCGAAGCGTAAGTTTGGGATAAGATTCGTCCAGCCCGTAGCCAGATTTACATGAAATAAAATGACGTCTAGCTAGAGCAGCCTTTCAAAAAGTGGGCGATAACGCCTCCTTGTGGGCGCTGCAGGCCTAAAGGCCCGGTCAGAGACCCAGAAAAAAAAAATGGGGCATTATATTCAGGCTTGGGAGCGATTTTTAATTTCATCTAGTAGGTGGTTTTTGAGTAAGTGAAAAAATGGAGGCGTTAAAATATAATTTATTCTCAAAGTGGGCAGTAGACGGAATAAGTTTGGTTGAGTTTAACTCCTGAGCTAGAGCACCGTATACTTTTATAAGAGTTTAGTCCAAGTCTCCCAAAACCTCAGTAAAACTTCTACTGGCCAGCAACAAACCCCTCATTACCTAACCCTGTATCTAGTTAACGTTTACGACTGTAGCACTAATTCTATATCCACAACGTGGACGACCTTATGGCTATATTAAACAGCCAACCTTGACCTTAAGCCAATATTTGAGCAAGTAACTTGAAAGCTTGGAAACAAACGAAACGCGACGCCAAATAAACCCAAATTGTACAACGGAAAACGATATTGACGGTTTAGGGGTTTTTCGTAAGCAGAATTACGACCCTCTAGGTGATGGAGGGGGGGGGGGTTAGGGATGAAACTTGACGCGACATCGAGATAAATAGTGTGACTTGCAAAGTTCGCTTTTTTATATTTGTTCCGGTAACATGGTAAGCCGAGTATAATGAAGCGGTTACGGATTATTGGTCCTTTGAAGTGGCATAGATATGGATCTAGTAAGTGTATTTATAACATACTAGCTTCTGCCCGCGACTTCGTCCAAGGTTCATTACCTACATTTCCTGGGATAAAAAGCTTATGTGATATTCCAGATTATAATCTATCTCTGTGTCAAATCCATTTAGCCGGTCTGCTTTTTTGGGTTTTTTTGATTACCTTTTTATTTTACCTGTATTTACTTTTGTGTACCACATAGGCTGGCAAAAAAACTTATTTTCTTTTTTTCTTCTTAAAGATTTTTTATATCTAATGGCCTCCTAAATTCTACTTTTAAAACAGTGATAGTTGCTTTACGTAAAATGAAAATTAATTTCAATAAAACAAAACTTCCATATTCCGACTTCACTATACTCAAACATCTCATTTGCAAGCAGCGATGAGAAGTCGACTTCGTTAGACCGGTGTAATATTTTATGAAGTTCTACAAAGGCGATCCGACAGGAAGCGGAATGGACTGCAACGACAAATTGTACAGTCTCCTTGGAAAATATACTGATATTTCTGTACCAAAGGACCAGAGGTCTGCTATAGGACCAAATTAAGGAAGTCTAGCGCTTTGCGAGAAGAAATATAAGATAGGAAAAATGTCGGTACTTAATTTGTCGAGAAATGCATTTGAATTTTTCAAGGAATTTATAATTATATTCTTTGTTAAGGAAATGCTGGATAGGTCTATCACTTCTCTACAAAGTACAAAACAAGGTCGCTTCTTGCTTTCTGTACGCTTAGATCTTTTAAACTACGCAACGGATTTTAATGCGATAATTATCAATAGATAGAGTGATTCAAGTGAAGGTTTATGAAACATTAAACTCGTGCGAAGCCAGAGCGGGTCGCTAGTGAAAGATGAAACAAAGACCAGCCATTTTTGGGAAAACGGGATTAGGAAGTTCGACGACCTATGTTGTGGAAAAATCTTTCCACTAAAAATGATATCGGAATAATACCATCAAAGGTAGGACTAACAAAAATAACAATACAAAGCTTCACAAACGAACACACACCTACAGTCGCCATTTTGTATCGAACGAATAAAACTAAAAGGAATAAGAATAACAGACCAAATAGAGCAATGCGATCCTTTGCTATCAACCTTCATGCATACGTTCATAAAAACAAATGGATTAAAAAAAGACTAGAACCGCCATGAAATACCCGCTTAAAGGGATGATGTGAACTAGATGGTGCGGTTCAAAAATGAACTTGTTGCTCGACCTAGATCAGACACAGTTTTGTCTAACACTAACATTTATTTTTCCTTTCAGTTCATACTGCTTACCTTACATTTAAAGTCGCTTTTTGTAAGACTTTTTTTGGGGCAAAGTTACGACTTACCTGACATTGCCACCCTGAACTTCTAGTGAGACGGGTGGTATTTTTGAGGCAAAGTTGACAAGTGTACAAACGATCTCACACTATCTAAAAGTACAGTCACCGACAGACAATGTCACTTTATGGCCTTCAATCCAACCAGTCCAAATTTTTATCATCTAAAAAGTCACTGGCCGCGCTTTTAGCCAAATAAGGCGTGCCATGCCCAAACAACAATGTCGCGGGGGGCCAGCGTACACCACTTGTTGCTATACCGCCTATTTATAGCTTTGGCCTATTTGCTAGTGTGTACTCCGGTTTATAAATAGAATTTATTTGTGGAATGTACTTAAATCTTGTTGCAATTGGGGTCGCAATTAGAGGAATGTTCCTTTTAACTGTAATAAACAACTTTTGACTTCGTGTGAGGCAACTGTGAAGCGTTGAAGATGAATTCATTTTTAATAGATTGTAGTTCAAAAGAGATGACATGTGTTTATTTGAACGTTACACTCATTCGCAAGAGATTTTCCATCATGATACTTTTTGTAACTTGTAATAACATACCTACAATAACCGAATTTATTGATTTCTGTAAAACCCTAAATAGAAGCTTAATATTTTGAAGTAAAAACATAATAAAAATGCTTTTCGCGCGCGCGATAAGCGGACCGTGCGAATAACGTTACTGGGGCGCGTATTACACTACGTGATTCCGAATAAAGCCGTTCCGATATCTCGATATGCGAACGAGTACAAATTAAAATCGATGCTAAGCTGCGCCAAATGGTGTAGAAAACGGCCCAAGTTGATAATGTATGGCTAGGGTTGAGGTTTGAAGTTTCCTGATTTCATTACGTAAGTAAGTGTATAATTTTTGTGGAATTTTAGTTTTACACCTTTTAGATAACGGTGTCTGAAACCAACAGCTTTTTTATTTCATATTTTTTTAAATATCTGAACCACATGATTAGAAAAGCGAGTGTTGATTTTCATGTGTTTTTTCATGTCATTACATAATATGAATTGCGCTGAATGAGGCATTTTCTCTACAAAATTGAATACTGAAAATTGCCAGCCCTACACTCAATATATCACGTTTAAAACTCGGCCTACCGCTCCAGTTATCACCAAATCTAATGTCGATTGAAAAACTTATATCGAGCGTAACTTTAAAATATCGTTTTGCGAATTCGGAACTAAGTTCAGTTGAATAATTCCCGTTAATTCAAGCATAATATATCGATAAGATATTATAATGTTGCTGAACTTTAATAATCGTTTTACAAAATCACTTAGTGTGAATTGAGCATCGAATATTAAATTGTATTCTTTTTTCAAAATTGTTTCTCTTTTATGTCAGGCTTTATATAAAATACTATGTCTAGAACAATTTTATTGCGTTGGTAACATTTCAATGAGAACATAATATTTGCATAATAGAACATTTGTAATTAGCTGCAACAAATATAATATAATGCCATGTCAAACAACAGTAGTATGTTAATCATGTCGCAAATTACATTTACATGAAGAGAAAACATAAATAATTCCAGTTTGATTAACTGAAGGAAAATAAACGCAATGCAGCGGTACGGTACAACGGTTCTTTTTTTTACATACTGCAATGAAATTAACTGAATTTTAATAAGTAGGTTCTTATTTACTTACTTATATTCGTATTTTAAAATTAAATAAAACAGTTTTTTTTTTAATCTTGGTCACAATATTAACTTCTTTTGCATCGTGTGTGCGTTTGAAACACACAATCAATATCTATCTATATACTTACTTCTGCCCGCAATTTCGTCCGCGACAATGTTGATGCCTATCACCTAGCGGTATGAAATATACTACCGAATATACCTACATACAAAATTTCATAAAAATCGGTCGAGCCGTTTTGTAGGAGTGACACGATTTTTTTATATAAATAGATAATATCTGACGATATCTATACTTAAACTTTTTATTAATCTTAAATATTCGTTTGGTAATATTAAAATACTCCAAGAGTTATGCAGAACCGCAGTACTCAATATTATTAATAGTAAAACTGCCATAAATATACCAGTTAGCATAAACTTAGAAAACCGACCTGTTATAAACTCTAAAATAACACTTAAATACTCGACGTATAAACCACATAACCACCCTCTTTCCTGTGAAACTTTAAAAAAGTAATTAATGAACTCCGTAAACGCTGCTTATAAAAACTAATGTAACTTGAACTCTGGTGGTGAAAGGAGAATCTAAATGCAACATACACTAATTTGGTACAGTGACAACTAGCGCCATTGTTGGGGTTCAACTTATAGTGGTGGGAAAGGGAAGTCGCGTCGTCCATTTACGGGGCATGATTTAAATACACGGCGCCATGTTTTATCTGGCATCTGCAACGTGACGGAACAACTAAGCACGCTCGTTTTGACGTTAATCGTGAGTCGGGGTGCGTACGATTTTTTGAAAAAAGAATTTTATTTTTTTGACAATAATATCGTTAAGGGTGAAGTACCTACTTAATAGGACTGATGTTGTTTTTGATATTTTATGGAATTTTTGGTGAACTTGACTTTTAATATATCTGATTTTAAAAAAAACCTTAATTATTGAGCACAATGTCAAAGGAAATACAAAATTGAAGTGTCTATATTTGTTGCTGACCGTAAAGCGTTATGATTTCTCTATGTTTAATTTCATCTATGTAGCGAAACGTCTTAAACGACAAAATGAAAAAAATATAGCAGAATTATACCCATCTCTAATGGTTTATTTCGCTCGATATTAAAGCGTTTAACGTTAACGCTATTACATAAATTATATCGAAATGTTGACTTCATTTTAGCAACAAATTATAATCGGAATATTATGTTAATGGAAAAGGTTTAATAATTATTCTAGGGCTTTGAACCGCGACCTTGAAGTTACTAGGGACTACTAAACTTAGACCGTATAATATCATGTCTTAAAATAAATTCAAGTTTTTTTTTTCAGGCTGAAAGATGTTGAGTTATCTTCTTATTAAGTTTGTGTAGGATAAAGTTGCTTTCTTTTCTAGTAATAGGGATTAAATAAGAATTTTAACAAGTACCTATCTCTTTTAGTCGGGATTCTTTTTTTGAAAATACTGTGAACATTTCTGAAGGTATTTTGTATAACTTCTGAATTGTATAAAAAGACAAAAGTTTTTTTTTTTCAAAATTCAAATATTTAAAAAAAGGAACAAGTCTGTTCCATTTTTTTGACTAATTCAAAACAGTCACTGTAGCATCACCACAGACAGTAACTCGTCAATCAAAATAAAAAATAACACGACTGGCTGGTCATAAACAAAGACGACAAAATTCGACCTTTACAATAAGGAAAAAGAAAAACTGTAACGATTTTTTTTTAAACGCTATTATCACGTCTGGCTTGCCACGGTAACAGTCCATTAATCCAACAAGGGTTTCGAGTAAATTAAAAACGTTTTGGACTGCTAATGGTCTAAGTTGGGCCACGTCCGGCCAACGGAAGTAGTATTATGGATCAAGTTTGTGATCATTTAAATAGCCTGTTTTGGGTGTGTGGTTTTGTTTTAATATTAGTCATAATAATATCTTCTGATATCATGAAAAATTTTAGAATTATTATCTCAATAATTTGCTGTGTTTTACAATACAGAAGACTCCAAATGACTGGTTTGCAAGTTTTGCAAAAAAAAAACTATAGACTGAGCTATAAAAAAATGCTGTAGGTACCTATCACAATTATTTATTACATACGTAGGTAGATACGTATTTATTCTGGCAAATTAACACACATTAATATCCCAGACCAATTACTTTTTCTATATTTCAAACTCATATTTCGATACAAATTGATTGATAGGCAACCTCAATGGCTATAAAAAAACTCGATTATAACATTTCATTCAAAAATATTAAGGGGAGGTCTGCGTACCCAATTAAAATCAGAACAAAGCGGCGCGGCCTTGCACCGACGATACTGAGCACGAATTTACGAAAATTCATCTACATTTAGATTAGAATTACTTTCATGATAGAACGGGAGTGGGATTTTCGGGATCATTTTTCCCTACTCAAGTAGTTACTTTATTATGTTTACGAGGGGCATGGTAATATTGCGCAGATGGGAAACCGACATCAGAGTTCAGGCTTACTTACTTATGTAAAAGAATATAACTATAAACTCTGCAGAATGCGAGTGCCAAGACTTTTTTCCGATGTTTTTGTGGAAACTCACGCACTCCTTTCGATGTTTAATTTGGACAGTACACACAAACCATTCAAACAACAGTTTGTTTAATAATGTAGCAAAGAGCAACTGTCTAGCGTTACGTTGAAAAACAAATAGAAAATTGTGTAATTACAACGTAAAAGGTCGCAAAGAAAAACTAATATTACGCTTCAGAGTAAATGAACATTTTAAGCTGAAATAAAAACTAAACCACATTTTCCATTTACAACTCCCGAGTTAATATCAAGGCTCGGTAAACATTCCATTTTGCTTACCCCTTCGTTCCGACGTGGGTTGTTCGTCAACTTAATTTTACAACTCCGGAACACGTAAGCGTGATATTGTTAAATTCTGTATTATTTATTGCCAAGTTGCGCCTTATGGGGTGCTAGATGTCGGCCCGCCGTGGTTGGTTCACGCATTACTTCATAATACGATGAACATTCGACGTAATGAGACGGTACTTTTAAATTTAGACGCTTTTTTATTTTATGTGATTGTATTTATATTTATGCCAATGGTAGCTTATGAGTACGTTGAACATTTAAAAAACGAACAAATGTATGCTTTAATTTATTCAGGTTTAATTTTAGTTTATTAATTTTTTCGTCAGCAACACAGGTTATATAATCGAAACCTATTCACACACGTACTGAAACGAATTGCGTAATCCTTTTTTTATAAGTTTGTAATGAATGCTCAAAATAATAAAATAAAATGAGAATTATTTAAGCGAATTACAAGACGTATTTAATAAAAATAAGACGTGTCCCATTATTATAATGAGTTCAACGACTTCGCTCTTTCGAGTCAAACAAAAGACATTTAAACCGATCCTAGAAACTCGTAACCTATGACGCGACAATGGCTATCCCGCAAACTCCCATACATTAAAACCATTAACTAACATCACCCCAAAAAATACACACCACTACAAACAATTGAAGGAATACACAAAAAGGTCATGAAATATTAACAAAGAAAACCGTTAGGGCGCCATATTGAGACAGGTCTAGTCCCAAGAAATAGTTAAATAGACACCTGATCGTGAGAAAGTAATAGAAAAGGGAATCTTAGGGGTCACACAAAAGGCGAATAGTAAATTCCCTTGTAAAGTCAACGGTTCCCTTCCCTAGTCATGGATATGGGACCTTTTTACTTTATTGTCGTAAAACTAATTTGTATGTGACGCGTTTTTTTTTTTTTCTTTGAAATCTCGTGAGAATCTTAGGTAAATTAACGGTCAAGTCTGCACTATGATGCAGTTGTATTATTTAAATTAAGAACGTGCGCGTTTGTTTGTATTTTTAATGTGCCGTTTATTATATTTTTTTATTTAAAATGTTTAGTGGCCACTTTAAATTAATATGCTATGTTAATACGTATGCGAAACTCTTTTTTTAAATATTTTATATCAAGTGGGTACTGCTAAACGCTAACGAATTTTTTTGACGGTTGACAAACTTTTATAAGTATCGTGCGGGCAGCTGTTTATAGAAATATTACTGCAGAATATGGCCGCGCCCGTGTGTGTGGCCATGCCTTAAGGCGGTTAATAGAAACTGAATAATTAACATAATCTGACTTCTTAATACTGACCTAAAAAAGCATCTATTTTAGTGAAACCTTTGAATTATTAAAGAGTCGGTCAGTTAGTCAGAAAGTTGAAACTAGTTGCTTGTTCCAAAAACGTAGATAAATCTCTATGGAGAAGAACGAGCAAAAAAACTCCACGAATGTAAGATGTAATATCAAGTAATATTCTCCAGTAAATCGCATTCAAACTCATAAAAATACTTGTTCCATAAATAACACAGCAAAAGAGAATTTTAAATACAAAATTACAAGCGGAACTCCTTCGCATATTACTCTATAATTTGGTTAGCTACTGCGCAGAGCCTACCTACGTTCCATGCTTCATATTTTAACTTAGTTCACAGCTAATTGCGTTACGACCCGTTGCTGACGTAAATACGCAGAAATCGTATTAATCCATCCGTTCGTTGGTATCGGGGGTCTAATATTAAGGCCCGGTCTTCACCAACGCGAAGAGGAGGGGAGATTCGTCGGACAACCAATCGGGTTGTGTTATTTTCACATCTCACCGCTTAGCTTTAACGCAATATAACATCCTATTTACAAGACATCTCCTCTCCTCTCCTTTGCTATCCTCAACGCTTTGGTGGAATCCCAGCTTTATTGAGACTTTATATGGTACAAATTTTGCTGCAAGTGGGCGTGCTAGAGTGACAGGCGAATGTCCAAATGAATAATTTAAATAATTCTTTATAATATTATTTTTATTGATTCTAATAATTAAATTACAAATAAACTATCTTGGTTAGAGAATTTAAAAATGAATTATACGTTATAATTTTTCAAAAACTTATTGATCCATACTTAAAACGAAGATGGTAAGTAGCGATGACTGCCGAGGGAGCGCATCAACCATTTAAGTAAAGTCACAAACTTGAGTAATTCTAAATTCAAATTATTTGAACTTAAAAATAATTATATAACGGGGCAATTCTAATGACTTTTGCAACAGTCGCAATTTTATCTCAAGTCTCAATCTGTCAAAAATAGCACACTTTTTGTCATCGATTGTCAATGAGATTGCGACTAGAATTTAAACGTAGATTTTCAATTAGTAGAATCGGCTTTCAGCCTGCACTCTGTCGTGTTATTGAGTGACGACAAAAGGGTCGTGTGTCGTGATTACCGCTCAATTGGCGGGCTCGTGTGACGGTTACTTCAGTTACACTAATCAACGGTTTAATAAGGGCACTGTAATGACAGTGCGCTTTCTACAAAAGTAATTTACTCGTATTTTGGTCAATAAGTATAATTAAACTCAATAAAATGTTGTAGACAGTATAAGGGTACTAATATAAGTCAGTATAAACTTATTTTTAAATAATAGGTTTTTTATTACTTAGGTTATTTGACGTTTAGGTTAATGTTTGGATCAAGCAACTAGCTTCAACGTTATGACTGACTGCCTCCTTGACAATTTAAAAGTGCCTGTTATTAGTTTATTTGAAATAAATGATTTGATTTTGGTATGCTGCTCTTATCTATACCTCGTGTCGTAGGAAGTTGTGTATCAAAAACTAAATTATATGTCCCTGTATCGAATCTACTTCACTGTCTCCTAATATTTTTCTCATAAACCACAAAAAGAGATCTTTTGTTTAGCAAAAAATGAACATCAAAATTAAACCATATTGAATCCCGCTCACAATATTCGGACGATTAATTTGTGAGTAAAAGGAATTCTTTTCAAAAATACTAAAATAGGAAGAATTTCATCAGAGATATGTTCAAAAGCGATGTGTTGAAAGCCTGTATAATTGACAAAATGCCACCCACTAGGCAGAGGTATAATATATAACATGATCTTCTGAAAAGGCTCTTAATATAAAGAGCACGGTGATATTGTGAAAAAACTATGTTTAGGTATAAACTTAAGGCCCTTTTAAAGTTCTTAGAACAACGATACTATTCTAAAAATTACGTATTTAAACTTACGATCCACCCCGGATTCAGACGGGTGCAATTTAAGTTGCATTTTTTATTAACATCAAATATACCATTTATCCCTCTTTTTCAAAATTCAGATGGATATTCCAAAAAAAGAATCTTAAAACCATTTTGGAATGTGATCAGTAGACGAAGAAATAAAAATCTCTCGAAGTAGATACCTAGACTACGAGAGATTTCTATTTCTAAAGTTCTTACAAACAAACTACTTCTTCATAATACATATTAGTATAGAAGATTTAGATGAAAGTAAGAGATATGACATGTCAGAATAATTTGTCTGTATCATATTTGTAACAAAACTAAAACTATTTAGTTTTTAGTTGAGTACGCTGATATTTAATACAAAAACTAACAAACACTTTCGATCATCTTTCTTCAGTTTAACACATTTCTTAAATAAAAAAATCTACAGGCTGCTCTAAAAGTAATTGCTTCCGCCTCATCGTAACCATTACGAGGACCATAGACAAGCTCTTACGAGCGAAATGAACGTAATTAATTTGATTAATCTGGAAAGGTGTCTCCGAGGCATAGCAGCGATGAGTAATGGGGGGATATTCGCTTTTTTCTCTCAGCCATGATCTATGGTCAGTGCAACCTCCCTCCCTTCCACCGAATTAAGGAAAGATTCTTCGGGGGTACTTCTTTTGCAATCTTGCTGCTATTAGAATTAGTTTTGTTGTGTGTATGTGGATGATGAGATAATTACGTGTGTAGAGGCAGACAAGACATAAAGCACACATAAACATTGATTTTAAAAAGTACATATGGAGTTTCTTGCCCATTCTTCTCCACGTGAAACTACCTTTTCGAAAGAGCAACTAGAATCGATTCTTTATCTTGTATATGACGTTCAAAAGTTACTTTTAATGGCCTAATTGAAATAAATGATTTGACTTTAGCAAAGCCTAAAAAAAAACCTAATTGCATTTTTTTTTATAATTCACATAGGCCATAAACGAATGCGTTTATGTCCATGTATTCGTTATTCACATGTGTTTTTACGGTTTAAAAGCTTTTCAGGAATGATTTTAGTAAAATAAAAGCATCGTAATAGTTCCAGCTATTCGTCTTCATTAGGAAAACGCTTTTTTTTCTGTTACGTAATTAAAACATTTCTAGGTACCGATTTTTTTCGAAAAATAACGACCAAAAAACCACGAAAATCTAGTGGATATCTGCGAAAAATTTTGTTGTGCGAATTTTTACATACAAAATATTATTTTGCCTTGTTTTTCAGAGTTTCAGCATAACCTCACATGTAATGGGATTACCGACTTGCCAATTAAATAGAAGTCAAATGGAACGATAAAAGGGCACCCTGTATATTACATACATAACATCATACATAACATCACGCCTGTAATCCCCGAAGAGTTAGGCAGAGGTGTACTCATTAGTACACCCACATTTCGCCAGTTATGTTTAAGTCCCATGTAATAGGGGGCGAGCCTATTGCCATCAACCGGGCACAAATCCAGACTCCGGGGCTGCTACTGAGAAATTTCTGATGGAAAAACCCAATAACACTTTGCCCGACCTGGGAATCGAACCCAAGACCTCGTGCTCAGCAGTCGCGCTTTACGACCACTAGACCAACGAGGCAGTATATTACATTAACGAAAATCAAAAATAAATTGGAACAAAGAGGATTAAGTACTGGATCTCGTTGGTCTTGTGGTCGCAAAGCGCAACTTCTGATCTTAAGTTTGATTCCCAGGTCGGGCAAAGTGTTATTGGGTTTTTACATCAGGAATTCCTCAGTAACAGCCTCGGAGTCTGGATTTGTGCCCGGTGGATGGCAATAGGCTCGTCCCCTATAAACATAACTGGCGAAATGTGGGTGTACTAATTGGTACACCTCTGTCTAACCCTTCGTAGATTACAGGCGTGTTATCCTATGTTACTGGAACAACAAAAAAAACAGTCTTTGCTTACATTTTGAGGCACCATTTAATAACGTTTAATGATATTACCTGAAGGCTGTAAGTGACGGTGTACTAAGGGACAATAGATTTTACCTCAAAAGCACAGGTAGTTACAAAGACAATATTATATTTACTGTTACCAAACTAGAATGCCAAAGTAACGAAAGGGTAAAAACGTGTTTCACAGATGTAAATGTAAGATGGTAATAGTAAAAGCTCCTTGGAATGTGATGTTTAGTTTGTCATCGTGGGAATTACTGTTAGTATAATACTTTATAACTTTTTCTACGTACGTTGTATCGCTTTATCTAAGTGATAAAGAAAGTGATGTAGTAACGAATATGTCATTCTGTATTATTCTGGAAATAGGTAATACATCTCACGAAGTTATCGCTTCTTGATGTTTCATGACAAATAAAGATGAAATACATAAAATGGGAACAACGCCTTATCACTTAGAATATTAAGCTTCAATTACGCAACACATTGCAATGATAGTATTAGCAGGCGTTAGCTACATGAGCGAGGTCAAAAGATTATTGTAGAATGGATATAAATAATGAAATAGCTGCTTCCTGCGACTGTGTACGCGTGACTTTTTTCACTCGTGTTAAGTTACTGCTCCGCTCAAGTAGATCAACATTTTTTTCAATACAAACAAACAAAAAAAAATCTTCATATCTTTATTGAATTAGTAAAGATTTTACAATTATTACATAATTATTGCTACCGACACTCGTTTAATAACTTTGAACTTCCAAAATTCATCGATATTTTTTTTAATAAATTGTCTAATTGCGGGGCAACTTGCTCAAAGCGGATTGACGATTTAGGACTTATATAAATAAATCCAGGTTTCCTCACGATGTTTTCCTTCACCGGTGTCAGTGATGACCAAGATAAACTTAGAAAGTACTTTATGAATTGAAAAAGTCACATTGGTATTTGCCCGGTATCGAACTGGTAATCTCATGTATGAGAAACGGGCGCCTTAACCACTAGTCCATCAAGACGTTTTTATTTACAGAGACACGTCGGCCTACGCTGAAAACCAGCGCCGTGGTTTCATGCCATCGTGTGTGGGCCACGGCATTATGCTGAGCGTCGGCCGTTCCGCGCGGTAGTGGCGCAAATTACCGTTCAGGACACAATTTTTTTATTATGTATTTAGTTAATATTTATATTGTATATTATTGTGTACTGTGCGTCACTTTCACGAAAATAAAAAGTTTTTCTTTCTTTCTTTCATAAATAGTACCAAGCCTTTTACGACATACAATTTCGTCTAAACTAAAAAGTGAAAAGATCAGTCTGTTTACCCAGGTCAGTATAACTTTTATGCAGTATTAAAAGAGTTACGCATAAAAGGAGGTTACCTAAGTGGGCAGTTACAGGCGGGAAGCAACGCCGCAAGGCAGAACAAGTTTCAGAATGTAAACAAGAATTCTTTTGATAGATCGCACATCAAAGAGGAAAGTTTTAAAAGAAAATAGTCTCCTTTGTGACATGTTGATTTTGTGAGAAAATTTTTGTATAAAAATGTGGTTAATGCAATCGAGATTTTTATATTGTTGGTTGTTTTATGTTTAAAATAAAAATATACATGTATTTTAGGGTTGTAAATGATTACTTTTGTGCATTTTACTTGATGATTAAAATCATCCTAAATGCTGATGTTTTTCAGGTTATAAAGTACAAGTACCTTAGGAATAATAATTTTCGTGTACTTTTTATTTTAACATATTTTTTTATAATTATTTTGTTTTTTTTTTTAATTAAAAATAGTAATAAGAGATTTCTCTCTCTGGAGCCTTGGCTACCGGTAATATGAACCCTGTTCCCAACACCGATGGGCTACTATTGTATATATTTTTTAATGCTTCGATCAATATACCTACTAATAATAATAACAATGTCTAAGTAAAACCATTACTGCAACGGTTGCAGCACCTGCAGCTGTAACAAGCAAAAAGTTACTAATTCCTGCGATTTAATTATTCACGTCACTTACTTTTTGACATTGAGCTTACATTTGCGTCAAAATGTCAGCTCGGAATATTTGTGTAGGTCGCACGATACTCCGAACAGCCAAACTTTTTCACAAACTGCACGCTAACTAGCTTTTAGCGGAATCCTGGCAAGTTTTTGGAAGCCAGCCGCCGAGGGATTCTGTTTATTTACGATGTTCGGGACAGAATGGACAACTACATAATATTTATGTTACGATCTTTTAACCTTTGGATGTCTCAGAGTTTCGTTGAGTTCGAAATAAGATAAGATTTACCCCTCGGAATGAAAAAATTATGCGACGAATTGTCATGCTCGCAAATACTGTTGTGATTTGATCAAACTAACATTAGAAGGAGATAAGATATGTACTTTTATTTGTAACTACCTTTTGTGGGGGCAAATCAGCTAATCGCGGACACATACGAATTTTCGGAATAAAAAGTCTAGCCTATGTCCTTTCTTTTGGTTAAAACTTACCCCGTAACAAATTTCATGAAAATCGGTCCAGTGGTTTAGTTGTAAAAGCGCAATAGACAGAATTATTTTCGCATTTATAATATTAAATACATTATCAGCGATTTATTTAGGGATGCCTACGTATAGAAAATTCGCGATGCAAATTTCGCGGTCATTTTGTTGATAATTCGCTACTATTGATCGCATTAATATTTCCAAACCAAACCAAATATTTGTATGGCTTACAAATAAATGCTCCTGATCTGGCTGTTTGTGTATGTGACTTTATTTGCTTGTAAACGCACCCTCCTACAGGACGCACGATACAGGAGGAATTACTTGTATGGCGTAACGTTTTTGAAAAGACTAAAAAACACCGCAACTTTCTTAAATTCTCTCTCCACGCTACAAAAATCCATCAGTTTAACTTAAAATCGAGTCTTTCAATTTAATTGAGACTTTTTGAGATAAATAGAAAATTCGAAAGACCGTTTTATCGTGGATGTTTCCTAACAGCATCCCGGTCTTTCACGTTATAGTTAAAATACTTATTAGAACTACCTCTTGGTCTACAGTAATGGTGAGGTCATGTTGACGTAGAGGAGCGGGGAAAATCCTAAACTAAATCCAACTAAAATGAAGACCGTAACATTACGTTCGTCATTGGATTTAGTTATGCCAAAAAGCAAACTAAACTACGTTACAAACGAAATACTGATGATACCTAGCTGATTAATTAAAATATATTGAAAGTATTAGATTTGGATGTACCTACATTGGCCTGTTTTGGCACTTTTTGCTAAACACATTTCGAATTGAAATGAATTACTTGACGAAATCAATTTAATTATTGTCAGATTGTCAACTAAGTTCAATTAAATAAAGTCAACGATGCAACAATAAAGAATAGTCTTAAAGGTCAGGTCACTCAGTTAAAATGACGAAAGTAAATTGAAACTATTTTGCCCTCCATATTTGCATAACAGAAATAAAACTTGCAGATTTCCTTCATAGGAAGTGAGGCTGTCCTCGTCAAGTTCCTCTTTCGAAAACTTTATAAGTATAACTAAGTAAGTACCTATCACAAAACTTGGCTAACATTGCCGGCTATATGTCTCTCTATAATGTACTTATAGCTCTCGTTCCCGCAACAGTTTCTCAAACATTTCCTATCCGCTATTTGAACAGCACAATGTCGCAACCGAATCGCTCTGGATTTGCCATTCAGATTTCTGTTAGCCGTTCGGCCCGATTTGATTAATGGATCTAGCAAATATCAGTGCACAGTTCGTTATGAGTCTCGGATATCCGCGCGGTACTGCGAAACAAGTCAGTTGAGAGACTTTTAGATTTCTCGGCGTTATTTGGATGGAACATGGATCATTTTGTGCTTGGAATTCACGTTTTGTGATGATTTTGCTTTAACCTAGCGAAATGAATATTTTGGGGTGTATTTAGATTTCTGGATAGGGTTGTATTTGAAGAGGTGCTTAATGTAGGTACCTACTTTTGTTTTATTTTATTGGAACACAGCTATTGCGCGGGATTTCGTCCGCGTTTTCTTCCGAATCCGATTTTAAAAAATAATAAAATATAACCAATGTTACCTACTTGCTGATAATGTAGCTTTCTTTAAGTTTTAAATTGCAAACAAGAAACACAAATCTTTAAGTCATGTTAAAAGAGTTATTCATACATAGTGTCCGCGAAATAACTTAATAAAATAGGTATTTAAATGCATGGGTGAATTGAGCATGCATTAAATTAATTGAAATAATAATTAATAAGAATTAATAATTAAAATATTTTTTTCTTTTTTTTCAGATCTAGAAGTATTCGAATCTTTGTTAATATCAACAATACATTGTAACAACTATTTTATAATATCAATAGCTATTTTGGTGCAAATAAAAACTTTATACCTGACTAACGGCTTTATTAGTCACCGTGTTGTTTTCTTAAGGAAAACAATAAGGTATTTGCGGTATGTTGCAAAAAAAAATTGGGGAAGCTACCTATTTATTTGTTTTGTAAATACTGTTTTCGATGATAATAATTTGAATAATACAGCGCTTAAGAAATGAATATTAAAAAATAATATTATATCCAAAATTTCTATGCAAAATAAGTAAAATATAACGATACTGAGATTAGAATTAAATCTTGTTATATTGTTCTTATATTTTACAAGAAATAATTTTAATTTGAATTTCAGGTAAGTATCTACTCTCAGAAATATTGGATAATAGAAATCAATAATTGTGTTCTGAGAAATATTATACAGTGTAATAAATTTATTAAATCTCGCTCGTTCAACCATTATTCTAGGCAATGAACAGCAACATTAAATTCAATAAACAGATATTTTAATTGCTTCCTGATATACTAAACCCCTTACATTTCACACAATTTCTACAAGAAACTTGTTACTTTATCTGTTTTAAACTTAAAATAAACAAGACACAATATAACACGATTAAACCAAGTTGGTCACGAAAGATAAACCTCTAGATTGGACGATATATCTTTTCAATTTATGCGGGTTATAAAAACGTCGCGCCGTTTGAGTTCCGTGACGTTTATAGGAGACCACCAATTGAAACATTGATGACGTCATCGGCCTTGGTGCCGGTTATATATATTTTTTTTATATATTAATGTTATGCGTAACGTGTTTAAGGCGTGTTTAAAGTTGCCAATAAATACAACATGTGTTCGGAAAGCAGGTGTAGTTATGTAATGTCCTCGTTTTATTTTATCGGTTGTTTCCGATATAAATAATTTAGTTACGAAGGTATTTTCCCTACTGTTGTTTTAAAATAATTAAAAAAAAAAGTTCAGAAAAAAAGGTTTCAGAAACAAGTCAACGAACCGCGTAAAAAAAACACAGACGTCCAATATAAAATTCCACGAAGTCCCAAGAATCACAAGAAGTTAAAAAAAAAAGTTTCAAAAACTCACCAAAGTAATCCAAATCCGTTCATTAAACTCAGTCTTCTTCAGGAAAACTATTATTTAAGAATTAATTTAGAAACACACAACCGTTAACAGCTAAATTTAAAAAACTAAGAACGCAAACTCACGTTCGGAAACACTAAACTAAAATACTTTTGGACACAATGACTAGAATTCAACCGTTAGCGGAGACACAACCGCTCGCGTCGACTGCCGAATCATAACTGAATGTGGGGGTCAAGTTTTCGAAAAAAAAAAGTTGTGCTGCAGGCAAAGGCACCCATACGTTACGGACGAGATCATTACAACAAAAAAGAACCCTAAATATTATCGGTCGACAAAGGCAGTTCTCAAAGTTGCCAGTGAATTTATTTTTCGGTCGTTAATTTAGTAATAAACACTTTTACGATTGAAATTTACAAATTCTATAACGGAATTTTAGAAAAAAAAACATGGTATTTTTTTACTGTCGTCCAAAAGAATTTTGGGTAATATTTTTATTTATTCATATGAACTCTAATCTTGAATAACAGATAACGCTTGAACAATTTCAAGTCTACAAATAAATAATTCTATACATTTTTTTTTTGTTTTGCGAATGATTTTTCAACAACTTCTCAAGGCGATCAGGCTCCGTTCATTGTACTCGGCTTTATTACATAGCAGATATTAAAATTATATTATTAGAAAAAAACATACAGAACTCGTTCCCGCGTAAACAATTTATATGGACCACCATTTTTACCATTTTTCACGTGGCAATTAAAGATTTATAGTTTTATTTTATCGTTTTCACACTTATTTGGCTGTAATTGATAGATATTCAAATTGCTAAGGACACGTGGTTTTTAAATAAGGACATGATTGTTTTTTTAGTTACCTAAAGTTGTGTAAGGTTGTGCGTTAATCATTCGTGAGACTAATCTGTGTCTCTGTGATGTAATTGGTAGGTAAGAGTTTTTTTTCTAGAATTTGACATTTGCATATTATGGTGAAACATTATTCTGGCGGATATTTATGATCTAGTTCAGATCAATTGATTAACTCGTTTTTTTAAATCTTTTGTGATTTATATTTTTACGTAACATTGGGTAGATGATTGTAAAGACAGCATTAATGTCTACCTCATCAATTATACATGAATCTACATCAAAATGTCCCCTTCTTACATTCATGACTAATTTCCCAAAGTTGTGTGTGAATTTAGTATTGTTACCTTCAGCAAGTTAACAAACAAATTCGTAACAAAAGCTTGATAATGAATGATTAATTCACGACAAGAGACGCCGAAGCGCCGTCCTAGTTAATAATAAAACTTTGACATTCACAGGCAGTTGGATTCAAGTTTTGCAGCTGCCGTCCCTACGTGTACACACACGTTATGCATGTGTGCAAGGCACGCGTACCTTGCCATGTGTGTGTGTAATTCGTAGGGGTGCAGCGTTAAATTATTGATTATTTTTTCACTCGGAATATAAATTGATTTTTTATCGAATAACGAACTTTGTTGTTTATAATTTTGGCAACGGCTGGCGTGTGAAATTAGGTAGGTATAAGTAGGTAGGTATATACTTAAGTTTACATATAATTACAGAGAAAGCTGTAAAATTACATTTTATCGTTTCTTGTTATGTAGTTGGTAATGTTATTGTTATTAGTCCAACGTCTGTAATTGGTAAACCTTTTACATTTGAAGTTAGGGGTGGTTGAGTAATCAGCTGCTTATCTTTTAAGCTTTCTTATCAAGAGGGGGGAGAGGGGGAGTAACACTTTCTTCAGTACAATAAAACTGATACCAAAAACAGTTAGCAACGAACTAGATGTTGACTGCGGTTTCAAATATACCTATAACAATAAATTGCACATTACATAGCAGTTCATTACGAATACTGACCATCAAACCATGTAACAATGAGCAAAAATTTTTGCTCGGAAACGACGTTTATTTTTGGTCTGAAAAAGCACTGTTTATGGAACTTTCACTGGCAGATAACTGATATTATAAGAAGTAACAAAGGCTGCAAAATACTCAAATTAAGACCCCGCAGGTAATTGATATTCAAGATGAAGTCACGGGCATGATCTTGTACTAAACTTATACTTGTAGTTATGACTTCTTTTTTTAAGGTGGTAATAATCTTCAAACGCCTCCTTCTGCCCTGGGTGGGGCGAAAGAGACTGTCAGACTTTTACTGACTAAAAAAACCACCCTGTTCCTTCTGTTGCCCGTTATGTTCCAGGGCCACGGTATCCTGTTAAGACGTCCCGCAACCCCGGCAGGCGTTGGCCCCGTTGGCCCTGTGCTGACAGCTCCGATTTCGCAAAATGTTTGTACTTCCGTGATTATTGTAAGATCTTTAGATATCATGTTTTAAGCGAATAAAGAATTTAAATTTAAGTAAAATTTGTATTTTTTTTCATGTCTTGACAATATAACACTCGTAATTAAGCTTCTGAAGGAGTTTTTATGTCGTCGCATCATTATGACGTTTTGAGTCACCCTCATTTTCCGGAAGCTTGACTCACTGTATTCGACAATGGATTTGAAGAAAAACCTTGTGATTTCATGGACAGGCATGAGTTTATATTACTAGGTCAGTATTTTTGTGTTGTGACTCAAGTCTCAAAACCTAATATGATAGTGTGAACGCTTTTGCTAGGGAAAACTTTTTTCATGTTGTTTATTATGAAAATTTACTTATTACATTTTTGTCTTTGTTTTTATTAATGGGATGATGTGATTTTATAAATATGAGTTTTTAATTGAATTTAATGGTCATAAACCTTTGTGATTTTATGATTTTATTACTTTGAGTTTTTGTTGTTTCTACTATTATTAAGACCTTTGTAAGTAACAACTATGGACATTATTAGTCGGAAATAAATGAATTTAATTTAAATAGAATAAACTGTAAGTGCACTAAGAATATACAAAGTGCCTTTTTTTATTAGGTGGTAAAAATCATCAAATGACTCCTTCCGCCCTGGGTGGGGCGGCAGGGACTGTCAGACTTTTACTGACTCCAAGGCCGATAATAAATACTTCAAGTTATAAACTAGTCACTCAGTGTAAAATTGTATTTCTAAGGTAGTAAGTCTTTAACAAACATCTTCACTTTACTTATTACCTCTTCAAACGATATTTAAAATGATTTAAAAATGATATTTATTCAGTAAATTGGTTATTTATTTATAACCAATTTACTGAATAAATATCATTTCATTTCATTTCATTTCAAACAAATAAATACATTTAACGAGACGTCCTTCCATCCTTTACGACTAACCAGATGACAGCTGACAGATTGTCCTTCTTATTCCACTCCAAAATAGGCAAAGGAATCTCGTACATACGTCCTTTAAAAAAAAAGTAATAAGGCAAAACTTTTAATTAGATACTTTTAGCCCTCGTTCGATATTAAACTTTATTTGTTTGTGTTAAAAGTTGTATTCGATTAACGATTAACAAATTGCCAACAATGTTCACTACATATGCAAGTATCGTTCGTGGCATATAAAATTAACGCATTCGTAGTATGTTGAGGCAGGCCGGATGCTAGTAAGTATAGGTATGGAAGGGTCAACAGACCGGTGACTGACCTCAGCGATGACAGACGTGTATTTATTGTTGTTGATTGGAAAGGTCAATCAAGTACGTGTGCGATTAGTGATTTTGCAAGTACATAAGGCGTACACATACGACGCGATCGCAAAATGGAGATAAAGATGACAAATTGATACTTGTCGTTAACTATTGTAGTAGCTACTTCAAATGATTTTTATTTTTAATACATCGTCTTGATATTCGTATATGATTTTTTAAATTAATGTACCGGCACCAGTTTTGTTTTACCATAATATTGTGTATGGAGTTTCTTGCCCATTATTCTCTATACGAATCTACCAACCTTGATAACTAGAGTATTGAAAGATGATACTAGATGCTATACCTACTTGTAAGTTTCTGCACGCGATATAGTCCCAGTCTTTACAAACAAACAAAAACATCTATCTTATGTATTAGTAGTAGGTACTACCGCCCGCTTGGTAGAAGTACTTCCCCATTTCCCCTAAACAATAGCCTAGAGATTATTCTGTTAAATAAGCTACGTTACCATAAAGTTTTAATCAAAATCCGTTCAGTAGTTTTTGCGTAAAAGAGTAACAAACATTCATCCATCTATCCTCACAAGTCTCGTTTATAACAGCAGTAGGATTAATACGCGGATCTGTACTCAAATAGAATAAGCTCTCCTAATGAGACTTAAACATTACTAGTAAAATGCGGGTGAATACACCTCTACCTCCCCCTTTAGGGAATACAAGCGCGACATTATTTGACTTGATCCTATACAACCATTATCAGTACAGTAACATCGACATAATCGCGACAAAAGCGATGCAGTCGCGCTACTGAATCGATAAAAAACGCGACGGTACTTATCGCGATCATATTGCCATTGATACAAATACAATAGCACAGTCATTTTGTCAATTGACCTTGTGCAGCGATGCAGCTGCGGTCGTACGACTGTGTCGTTGTAAAAAGTCGGCATGTGTGTAGCCAGACACACGGGGTGTAAAAATACAAATTACGAACCCGTTAACCGTGATAGCCCAGTGGTTAAGACGCCCGCCTCTCATGCATGAGGTTGTCGGTTCGTACGCTCGTGCCTTATCTGTATGAGAAGAGGTCTTCGCTCTGCAGTGGGACACTAATAAGCTGGTATTATTATAACTGCGCATACTGCCCAACTACGTAACTATTTTTTTGCTGGGAAACCACTATTTTTTTGGTGTGAAAAAATCACTATTTATGATACCATGCTTTGTATGTAACACACACAAATTATGTTCCCTATGGGACATACGACAGTACAGAGGTTGTGGGAGTTTTCAAACTTTTGCTTCGTAAACGTAGTGAAGCTGGCAATAGGCTCGCCCCCTATTACATGGGACTTAAACATACTGGCAAAATGTGGGTGTACTAATGGGTACACCTCTGACTAACCCATCGGAGTGGACAGGCGTGATGTTACGATGACGTAGTGAATTTTTTTTACTTTGACCTTCAATATTTGCAAATCCAGTGACTCCTAAGTATGATGTAGTAGAAGAAAATGATCGTAATTGGTAGAATATGTGGTTCTCGGAAATGTGATTGGTCTCTTTACGCGCGATAGATTACACAAGCGATTGAACCTATCGGCATCTCAATTCCGAGAGGTGAAATATGTAGGTACGCAGTCACAAGTGTAATGGAACTATTTGTAACTAATGATACATTATCTTGTTCATATTTTGAAACTGTTGATTGCTGTCCAGTACTTGGTTGGCGAACTATCACGTTTCCGTCGCAATTTGTGACCTAACACCTCGACGAAATGTACTTATGTGTACAGCCATTAATCGCGGCCATTGTACGAATTATTCAATTACTTATTCTTAAATATCAACAGGTTAGTTAGCCCAAAACTATAACTAAATAAATCCAGAACATATGAGACTACTTGGCACTGCATTCCTGTTAAGTGCGAGCCACTATAATGAAGTACTTAAGCCTGACATAAGTACTAAATTCTAGAAAGAACCTCCCAGGCTGCACCTACCTTCGAGGGTGATATCGAACCCCCACTGGAAGGTCAACGACCGGGTAAACGACCTGGCCAGATGACTCCAACAGTCTTTTTTTTAAAGTCATATGATTCATACATGCTTTATGAACTATAATACAAAATGCTGATCCAATGAATAAGCGTTCGCCGTTCTTAGGGTTTGCAAAAAACGAACGTAATTGAGGGAAGGATAAAACCAAAATGTCTATATTTGATTATTAATAAAGGATATGGTCCGATCACGCGATAAAAGAAGGTCGAAACCGAAACAGATTAAAATTTTATTGGTTCTGCAAAAAAGTGTGCAATTTTTAAGGATGTGGATCAATATTTTGTTAATAGCGAAATGTGTAAATTTTTACAGGCTAACAAAAGGCCAATTTTTTTTAAAACGATCAAAATCTATCTAATGCCAATCATCTCAGCGACGAACATATATAACATCACGCCTGTAATTCCTGCAGGGTTAGGCAGAGCTGTTCCTCCTCGTACACCCACATTTCGCCAGTTTTGTTTTAAGTCCCATGTAAAAGGGGGCGAGCCTATTGCGGCAAAAAAATGTCGGTAGAAAAGAGGCATTTTTCAAAAGATTGCAATAGTTCCTAAAATTTTGTAAATATCCTATATTATTTTCGTGTAGCAACCCTAAGAGGGTCGATGCGGTGTCAAGTTCGCGGAGGCCAAGTTTTTTTACCTCAAAAAGGATAAGATTTGACATTTGCATGCAGTTTCTGGTTTCATAAATCTGTAGTGCATTAGTTATTATAATTATGATTGATAGGAATTTATTTTTAATCTGTTGGTAAGAAATTTATTGGCTGATTTTTTGTTGGTACTGGCTGATTCATTGGGTTTTTTTTTTAATGGGTATTAGGAAAAGTACCGGTTGCATGTCCGCGTTGCTTTTTTTTATTAATTTATCAATGTTCCAAAATATTTAAAAAAGGAAGTTATAATTCAAATCGAATTCAACTCACGAATCAAAACACCATGCAGTCTATGCTAGGTGTTAATTTCGATTGACACCCAATTAGATAGGCACATGGGACATTTCAATATTGTTTCCGAGATGGCAAAGCATATCTGCAATACCAGAGATCTTGCAGATGTCTATAAGCAGCGATGACCACTTAACATCAGATAGGCTGTCAGCTCATTCGCCATACAAAGGCTTTACAAAAACAGGTCGATGTATAATGTAATTTTTTCCTTCATATTTAATTACTATGTCTAAATGGTACATGATGTCACCACATCTTGATGATTATTATCTTTATTAAACTAAGGGCGATACTATGAAGTCCAAGGGCGATCGTTTCGCATGGAAGTTAGGATCGCTACCAAGTTAACTATGTACAAATACCGCCTACATATTATCTGCTCAACCCTTTAGGGGTCACAGATGGGGATTATGGACATGATACTATGGGTTGATCTTGTTAGTTTTCAATGTGAGATATTTTAGAATGGCCCTGATAATCTTTTGAGGGGAGACGCTAAGATGTAATTTATGTACGTACACTTATTGTGATGTTATAATTCTTCTGTCTCTTACTGACTCTCAAGACCCAACCCCGTAGGTGATCTTTGGTAAAATGATCTTGATACTAGCTTTAGACGACCAAAATGTACCAATTAAACGTGGGTCATGTTTGATTTGTATCAATAAAAAAAAATTCTTAATCCATTTATTAATTTTAAATACCTACATAAAAAAAAGGTTTTTAATGTTATTACAAACAAAAAAACATTTCAATCTGCCTACCCTTTTCCCGACAATGGGGTCGGCTTTCAGTCTAACTGGATACAGTTGAATACTATTATTTTACATAAAGCGACAAAAAATATTTAAAAAATTAAAAAGTAGTAAAAACCTACTGGTTTCAGGAACAGAGTCTAAGCTACCGATTGTCTGGGCTTTTCAATATTATTATAAAGTGTACCTACCTATTGTTAGGTACATTCTTTAAGCTACAAAAACCATGTATGTAGTAGCCTTCAGATATATATTAAACCCCACACACTAAAAGGTAAAACAAATCAATACGAAAGCCAATAACGAAAAGGCGTGGAACATTATACAGGAGTCACAAAGAAGCACTTTGTCTATGTCTTAAAACGTTCCACTCTCTAACCATTTCTAGGTTTCGGTCTAACCTAGCTAGGTAACTTTGTGGCGGGAAATTCGAAGATCTTCCAATGTAAGAAGGAAATGGAGTCTGTGACGAAGCGGCTTGTACAGTGCGCGTCGGAAATTTATGTCTATCGAATATTTCGGTTGGTGATAAATTAGTTTTGGTGGTTTCTAATTTTTTTGAAGTTTGGCAGGAAATTCATGGCAAATAGACGGGGATTTGTGGTTTTGATGTTTAGGTAGTTTTAGAGATGTGTTTTGTTATTTTGTTTGCGAGAAAGTAAGGATGGAGATACAATACTAGTTTATGTTGTACATAGAATGATATTCAAAGTTTAGTGGCTGTGCTAGGACTTCTTCCAATTCAGTTTTTACCAGGATTTTCTAAAAAGAGTGTCTGTGGTGTTTCTTGCTTCTTTTTTTCATCTTCTCCATAGATACCTACCTACGTTCTAGTACAAGCAATTTAGTTTTAGCTTTCCGATTAACTGACCCTTTCCTTGAAAATTCAAAAGTGCCTATAAAAGATTTAATCGACATAAAATACTTTATCCTTGAATAGGGCTAACATTTATATTCCTTTGAAAGTAAGACTCTGATAACTGGAGTATGGCCCAAATCGGTAAATAGATCGAAAGGTTAAAATCCATCGTCGCTTAACTGCTTACAGTAATCCTTGCGATAATCTACGGTTAAGTGGAGGTTAACAATAGTATTAGTTGTTAGAGTAAGGCAAATGAGTTACTGGGTAAGAGTTAATCTTTAACTTTGTCATGGGCTGTTTCCCAAAATTGAACTACAAATGGAATTGTTTATATTTATTGGTACAATAATCTTTTGAAATATTCCGCAGTATTAGAAAATCTTGGTCTTGAGTTCCATTCTCAGGCCGGGCAAAGTATTTTCGGGATTTCTCAATAGCAGCCTCGGAGTCTAGATTTGTGCCCGGTTGGTCGCAATAGGCTCGCCCCCTATTACATGGGACTTAAACATAACTGGCGAAATGTAGATGTACTAATGGGAACACCTCTGCCGAACCCTTCGAGGATTAGAGAAGTTAAGTTTATGTTATTAGAATAAAATATTAATTTTATTTTATATATTCTTTTTACATTTTATATTTTCACACGTTTATAATATTTTGTTGATACTTATAGGAAAAAATAAAAAGGGAATCTTATAGTGAGATTCAAGAGGTATTCACAACAATAAAATAGAATGCCACAGTGCAGTAGAACTCATTCAATACCTTCTCGGTAACGTAAAGACTTCATTATGCGGTTGACTGTACCTAGTGCATTGTAGATCAATCTTTAAGACTGATGTGAGTCTTTAAACGCCGGTAATAGGAACCTCTTAGCTGTTGTATTAATGGTGTTAGGTGGATAATGGTATGGTGATTAACTGGTAATGGAAGATTGCTATATTAACTGGTAAAAACTTTTAAAATCTAGTCTCTCAGTGACAGTCAATGTCAAAAAAATTAGGTAAACTAAAGGCGTGTTTTGAGACTGACATTAGATTGCGAGCGTTCCTAAACGTTGGTAAAATTGCCCCTTGATTACGTTATTATAAACGTTTAGTACCTTTAAATATAAAATTGAATCATAATATTGACTTTTGCATTTTTTTTTACTTCTGTGACTGTCTGGTTTTGAACGTTTTTTGAAAAGTAGGTGGTTTGTATAGTACAGTGGGCTAACGACTTTAAGCGACACTCCAGCAGTCCTTCCGTTACGCGTTGAGTTACACACCGCACTCATATCTGTATCAGTAACATGATACATTGCATCACGCGGTATCGCTTGCAGGTGCCGAGGTTGACTACTTGATCTAGATTTTACTTATTTTGTTGTCTTTAGATTGCTTCATAGACGAAAAATGTATTTGTATTTTACTTGATATACATTAGGTACCATTTTTTGGCACACTAGAAATTTCTCCCGTATGGCAGGTGCATTTATAAATATTAAAGCTTATATACAACAATCACATACACAAACAACTGAACCCAGGACAAACTAGGCCATACATTTTTTGTTTCATACGGGAATTGAACCTGAGTCACGCTCCGGTACAACCCAGTGGCACAGGCTCAGTTACCGCGCCAACCACACTGTCACATGTTATACGGAGTGGAGAGGGCGCAGGCCCATTTGGGCATCAATAAAATATTTCAAATTTAGGCTTTGTCATCCAAAAATATTCCTAATAAATGTACCAGCAACCACAAACTATTAATAATAAATAAACTATCTATAATATCACAATTTCGTCCATATAAACACGATTCACGATTCGATTCGGCCCAATACATCGAACATTAAAATCAATCGAATAAGTATAAACGAATCGAGTTACATGGACGTCAAAACGTAATTTATTCCTTAACAATTATTCGATTTGGATGTACAGTGAACGCAATTGAATTTAAATGCGAGTATGAAAGGACAGACAATCGATGTTTGTGTGCGATTTTATAATTTTTATCATCGATAACGATTCGATTGTGCGTATAAGTTTATGATTAATCAATTATATATCATTGTGTTCATTGTTGGACAGATGTTGGTTCAATACAACCAGTGAGTTTCCGGGTAACAGTAATTTTACTACATACTTGTTTGTAGGCGATAAAGGTACCTACCTAACTAAAAAAAAAATCTCTCATCTCTAATACACATAAACCTGAAGAGATCTTTTGTTTGTTTTTGTTTCAATATGCCAATCTCTGGAATGACCAATCGGATTGGAAAAATCTTTTTGTATATGATAGCCAGATTCATAAGGAATACTATAGGCTATTATAAGATCACGCTAAGGCCTCCGGGAGCGGAGCAGTAACTAAAAACTTAACGGGGATAAAAAAAACATGAAATCGCGGCCAGAAGCGAGTACATTAATTAGCACCAACATTAAGTAGACTAGACTGCATTTATAAACAAAGGTGCAAGGTTTCAGCTAAACCTGTGACCTTGAAATAATGATGTCATGAACTGTTTCTTTTAAAAGTGTTAAACTAATATAGTTTGTAAATAAATTGTTACTGACTCTAAGAGTCTTGATACTTGATTTTTATAATTTATTTATTGATGTCTTGAACGTTACTCTTCAGACACTTGCCGAATGAGAACTAGGCCGTAAAAAAGACCACAAATTTTATAAAGTAAAGTCAATTTAATGATGTTACAACCAGCCATGCCTAAAAATCGTTAAACTTCGAAAATTACAATAAACAAACATAATTTTCCGACATCCTTTTGTTGCCTAAAAGTCTGGAACATAACCGCAGGAAATTCTGTAGGTATAATTATGCCTACCCACCTACCTACCTACTTGTTTATATTGCGTGATTCCCTAACAAAGGAAAACCGAAATGGTAACAAAGAAATCGCATAAATTTCACTTGATTGACAAAACAATTACTTAAATTAAAAACGATGTTCACGCGAGCCCGCATTGAATATAAATTGGTAGCACAGGACAGAACATTACGACCTTAGCAATCTTCTAAATCCATTTTAAAAGGAATGCTTTAATATCAGCCTGCAGTCTCATAAAGTTTGTATGAATGAATTGCCGAAATTCTGTATCAAATTCCTTTGTTCTTTTAGTTTTTATTGCTCATGGTTGGTTAGGTCCAATGATAGTGCCTTTAATTATACGAAATTATCTCGGTTTATAGGATGAATCATGCTCAAGTCTGCATAACAATAGACAAAGAACAGACAAAGGGGTCCAAAGCTCCCGAATTCAGTAATAAACCTCTATATATCTAAATGAAAACAAGCCCCAACCAGACAGAATCCTTAAACACTCAGCAGACTCAAAAGACTCGAAAGTTCTATTAAGTTTTATTTGCGTTATTCAACCAGAAATCGAATCCGAATCCGCTGCATCGCCGGTATGTAAACAGGGAAACGCAACGATCGATATGGCGGGGTAAACACGGCGGTTACCATGGCGACGCGCCGGGAGTTTCGTCACTTCCGCCCCTTCGCCCCCTTCGCCACCCTACCCCCCGCTGGGGGCGCTGTCCGCGGCAGGCTTTGTGCCGTACCGCAGGGACGATATAGCAAGTTAAATTGGCTCTGTCCTTGAATTAATGGTTATTTCGATGCAAGTCTGGACCTGCGAATAACGAGATTTGACTATCAAAGCCTCGTGGAAAATTCTGACATGCAGTTGGAGTTGGGTTTTGCTTTTGTTTCGTGGCCATATCACGTTTTTGTTAAGCTGACGTACTGCGTCAATGAGAACGTACTGTAATTTGGATAGCTCGAAAACTAATCTAACCCTGAGATGGGTTTTGCGAAATTCTCTCTCAATTCTTGCTAAATTTACAAAAAATAACAGCCCACAACATCTGGCTGACAGAAAAACAAAACACAACCACATGTAATTACTTAAAATATTTAAATATCCATCTCTATTGTTACCTTTTAAAACTGACTTGTTTTACTGCAGTACATTGTCTATACTTCGGAACGTTTTCAATGCGTTGGCGAATTTTAAATTGTTTATTATCAACTGACGGCCAATTATTTAAGCTGAGATAATTAGTCTTTTGTCATGGCATCGGCATTTGAAAACAAAATGGGGATGATGACTTGATGGAGAGCGAGGGGTTTATTTGTGCAGATTTTTTTTGGACAAGACAAATGGAATTTTGAAACAATCTGCTCCCGTATCTCTTAAACGAAAGTATATTCGCCGTTTAAACATAACATCATGCCTGTAATCTTCGAAGAGTTAGGCAGAGGTGTACCCATTAGTAAACCCCATCGATCCCCATGGTTTCGCCAGTTAGTTTTAAGTCCCATGTTATAAGGGGCGAGCTTATTACCATCAACCGTGCACAAATCCAGGCTCCGAGGCAGCTACCGATTCCTGACGGAAAAACTATACTACACTATACAATAGACTATCGAGGTAGTTTCGCCGTTGAATTGAAAGTGTTAAAAGCACGTGTCATGAAAATGTAGGTATTTGGCGCCAAAAATAAATATGTAAAATAAACACGTACTATGAGGCTTCTAGGCCCTAAAATGATTCCGTTTTATTCTTACGTATTTACTGGCAGTTGAAGAATTAAACTAGGTTGCCGATGATCAACTTCAATAGCGTGAAACTTTAGACTTTTCTTCAGCATTTTACTGCTACAATATCACCGATGATCAACACAATAGAACTAATTACACTCGGTATTCCACGTAGTCAATGATAAATTTCTATAATTATGATAATAACAAAACCCCAACAAAAATGGGGAGGGAATACCCCTAGGATACGCGTGGCTACGGGGTTAGTGACCGCAAAACAGCCCTTACCGACCGGTAACGTGGTTGGTTGTCTACGACTTGATTTAATGTGGCATAGACAAACGTAAGTACATAAATCTACATGTGTATACTTCCGTAAGTATGTAGGTTTGTATGTATGTATTGGATATCATAGCTTAAACTGCTACAATAATGGGTGTGATTTATCTATAATATGTATGTATTTATAAATTATATAAGTATGTATATCAGTTGTCTGGTTACCATAACACAAGCTCTGCTTAGCTTGGGATCAGATAGCCGTGTGTGAGTTGTCCCAAGATATTTATTTATTTATTTATTAAATTTTATATGTAAAATGCTACCTGACCGGGCTAACATTGGTTTGCCATATACCTATATTATTTCTAGTTTAGAGTTTTATGTATTTATGATAGGTCACACTTATCATTTAGGTTTAGGGGTATGAAAAATAAATGTTAGCCGTTTCTCAGACCTACCCGATATACACACAAAATTTCACTGCGACACGAGAATTTTATTAGAATTTATTAAGTATCAAATTAGTTCAGGCGTAGTAACAAATTACTACAACTGAACGGACTTGATACTTTTCTTAGACTTTTCTGTCTGTCAATTTTACTAAAGCAGTAAACCACTCATGTCTAAATTATGAGAATGACATCTATGTTACTGTTATATAACTTGATTACACGAATCATCTGTGAGTGGTAAAACATTTGTAACAAACTTTTGGGCCATAAACATAAGTTTTAGTTGTAGGAAAAGTACGTGAGATGTATATGAAGTATGTAATAGAATTATGGAAGTAGGAATAGTATTTTTATGGGTGTTTGCTTTCGCCATCGTAAATCAATAAGGTAATAGCAGCTTATGACTGTCCCAGGTGGACCTTTTCTTGAAAAGGGATGGTAAGGACGAGATCAGATTACACTTAACTCATTGACTGCGGGAAAACACACATGTTGTGTTTCGACTAAAAAACGCGAGTGCGGCGCACACACACCGTATGTGTTTTTCTATGGCGAACACACGAACATTGGTAGCTAGCCGCACTTGCGTTTGGCGTAGCGAATGTTCGCCCGCAGTCTACGGGATCAAATCGTATTAGATTAAAAATCGGCCAAGTGCGAGTCTGATTCCTAAGGTTCCGTACCGCCGATCAAAATTTAATACATAGGTACTACATAAAAAAATGTTTTCTTGTATGGGAAACTCCTTTAGTTTTTAACTTAATTTTATTTTAATTATTTGTTGTTATAGCAGCCACAGGCCACACACTCTGAAAATATTAAGTATCTACCTATTACGGGTTATGTGTTACAGCCTGCTAACAGTCATACTGACTTAGTAATAGGGTCCTGTTGGCACCCTTTGAGTACGGAACCCTAGAAAATTAAACCACAAACGGCATAAATTAAATTAAAGTAGCAAACGAATAATCCAACACTTACAATTGAAATGAACCCAATCTGATAATTTTCGTTTAATTTTATCCGGAATCGTAAACAATGTGAAGAGAGCACAATGGAAAACAATAATTAAACGATTTAAATATGCGTCGACAAAGAGTAATTAAGTTTAAATGGATGATAATGGGAGAACTCCTTACAGTCCTAGTGTTACATAGTACATAATTACATACATAAACTCACGCCTTGTTTCAATGGGTTAGGCAGAAACCACAGAAAGCTACCTGCTACGATCCTTACATACTCCTTTCGCCTCATCCACGTTTATACATCTCGTCATACAAGCACGCCGGTTACCTTTTTGAAGAACCTCACCAATAAGGTCAGTGTAGGTCTTTCTAGGGCGTCCCCTTCCTACGTTGCCACTCACCTCTACCATATAAACACCTTTTGCTAATCGTCTTTCACTCATCCTCTAAACCTGACCGAACCATCTAAGCATACCCTTTTCTATTTTAGTCACTACATGTTATATTGTCTTTGTTATTTAATTTAGTACTTAACCTAGAAACTTTTTGTATCCGATATCTGAAAAATGGCCCATCACACTAGCAGAAACCCTTTTTTTAACTAGATTTTCTTCTATCTATTATCGAAACGACGACTTGGTAAAGGTCACTGGATGTGGGCAGCTTAATACCGGTCACTGTGGCTATTTAGGAGAGGCCTATGTCCAGTAGTGGACGTGGTTCGGCTGATATGATGATGATGAGGATGATTGTCAAATTTTTAACAATGTTTAAATGACATCAAGTCTGTCGTCTCCTTTGTCTACAACAGTTAAAAATTTGCGATAAATTTTCGTCCCAGTAAAAAAGTTAGATTTTCATACCGTATCCAATTCCATTTCCAATCCAGATTAATAGAAGCAAGTACTTACCTGAAACGAAAACAAAAAACAAATTAGTTAATTGAAAAACATGAAATATTGTCAATTAATTAATATTTTATTTTGAGAATAAAATCCTATAGCACTCAGGGATAACGAACCTATTAGCTAAATCATTTTTAGATTTCGACCAGATAATCGTGTTTAAAATACTCTTACGCTACAAAAATAAATTACCAATTTAACTTCTTTATAATCCATACTAATATCATAAACGTGAAATTAACTTTGTCTGTCTGTGACGCTTTTAGGACTAAACCACTGAACCGATTTTGATGAAATTTGGTACAGTGTACACTTGAATCTCAAGAAAGGATTAAGGCCATTTTTTGATTCGCGACTTCCACTGTGCATCAACGATAACCGACATTTATGCGGATGAAGACGCGGGCAAGTTATTAGTATATACTAATAACTTGGCTGCGTCTTCATAGTAAGTAATAGAACAGCTCATATACAAGTTCGGCTTTTGTTCTTATCAAGTCAATACCTTCGAGTCCTACGACTCTTGTCTACTTTCCATACAAATTCGAAAGACAACAGAACATTCCATCTTGACAATCCTTTAATCATAACATAACATAAGCCATGTTATTTTAGTTCAATACGAATTCGGGCCGAAATTCAAACAGAAACGTTGGGCCACGGTAACCCTCCAAAACAAAGGCTTTCGGCTACAATAAACCCTCCGTTGGGACCTTTATTTCTCTGTTGCAAGGGGTCCGATAGACCCATCAGATAAAAGTGTTGGGTTAAAAAGCTTTATAATTTTGAATATAAAGTTGCTGCTTTTAAGATAGTAAGGTACTATATGTATTGAACAGATTATTATAACGAGGCCTGTGTTGTCTTGCACGGTTATTAATATTTTATATGTTTATTTTGGATGTTGTGATGGTCCAGTGGTTAAGTCGCTAGCTTTTCATGCATGAGGGTGTATAGGCAAAGTGCCAATGTGACTTTAACAATTCATGTGTTCTTTCTAAGTTTGTCTTGGACATTCTTTATATCGGTGAAGGCAAACATCGATAGAAAACCTAGCCTAATAATATAGAGCTAAAATCGCCAATCCTTGAGCATGCGTGGTGATCAATGCTCGTGCCTTTTCTGTATGAGAAGAGGCCTTTGCCATGCAGTGAAACAGGCTTGTAGTATTTTTTTTTTATTTTAGATTTGGATTGTACGGACGACAGCGTTTTAAGGTTAGGTCTTACGCAATTTGTAATAAGACAGTTTTTACACCAAAAAAGGTATCTAAGGTCTTATGTTCTGAGTTTCTGAGGACTGTACCATAAAATAATTACAATTCCCATCAAGGTAAGGAACATTTTACATATATTTTCAGTAATGACTTTTTGTTCATCCAAATACATCATTAGTCGCAAGATCAAACGGCTAAACTTTTAAAGCTATCGTCGTTACAGCAACAAACTCGCGAGTACGTTACAGTAACAAGGTTGTTACGCGCCACTGATTCAGAGTTCACCCTCAGTGATAATTGGATGCAATTTCTTAGTTTGCAAAGGTATCCGATTCCTCTCTGTTACATAATATTGCTCCAATTTGTAACGTCGGGGTGTTGTGTTGAAGTTTTCAGTGATGCTGGTAATAATTGGTTTGTGATGAAATAGTTGCTTTGAAGAGATTGTTTGTGTTGTTATGATTGATAATAATATGCTCCAGACCGATTTCATGCTTTTAGAGGTCCGTATAAAGCGATAATGAACATTCTCAATAAATTGTCATAGCGTATTTTTTCACTCACGTAAATCGGACTGTTAAATTTTATGAATACAGTAAGCACCGTCAACATAAGAAATAAGTATGCAGGGTCGTTAGATATAGTTGAAGTTTTCTTAGAAACCGTTTGATGTCTTCGATTGAAACTTAATTTAATTAATTAACAGTTTATTATCTACTTTTCAAATTAAATTACATTTAAAAACATCATCGGAATCTAGGAAAACTTTACTATATCTGACGACTTATAATATACGTATCTGTTTTGTTGGCTGTAGATCGATATTTTAAACTCAAAGTTCAGTTTAACAGACCGACCGACCAAGTACGCAGGAGATAGTATCGTCAACACTATCAATAAATCTAATAAATTACATATAGTCGATGTGAGAAAAAAAAGAATATGATAATCAGATTCTTGACGAATAGTATAGGCTATAAAACATCACGCTACGGACCTACGGGAGCGGAGCAATAATCAAAAACGAAACTCAGAACGGATGAAACAAAAATCATGCGTACAACCGCAGGGAGAAACTAGTAATTCATATAAGTTTCAACAGTGTTGCTCTATTCTATTTACTAAGGTCAAAGGACAAAGTTTGAAGGTCAGAATAACAAAGTACTTAAACTGGACTATATTCATGTAATTAGCAAAAAAATGTATGAACACGTGAAATATATTTCCCTAGGGCTTGTTAACTTTAATTAAAACGGTAACGAGTTATTAACAAAAATATTTTAGCATTTCACCTACAAATCGTGGGTAAATTAAAATTTTAGGGTAGGTGCGTAATTAGATGTATGGAAAAGTTAATGTTAAACTTTTAGGTATTGTGTTAGGGCTTATTCTGTGAATTTTAAGCTTTTTTGAGCTATAAATAGAGCCTCTTTGCCTCGTTGGCATAGTAGTCGCAAAGCGCGAGTGCTGAGCATGAGGTCTTAGGTCCGATTCCTAGGTCGGGCACAATGTTATTGGGTTTTTTCATCAGGAATCTCTCAGTGGCCGCCTCGGAGTCTGGATTTGTGTTCTATTAGATGGGGCTTAAACATAACTGGCGAAATGTGGGTGTACTAATGGATACGCCTTTGGCTTACCCTTCGGAGATTACAGGCGTGATGTTATGTTATGTAAATAGAGCAAGCTCAACACAAAGCATTTATTTTCAACTAGTTTATGCTGGCAGCTTCATCCGCGTGAAAGTCCAAGTCAGAGTCTAATCCGTTCTCATCTGACGTCTCCTACTTATAAACTACACAGGTACTTACCTGCCTTTCATCTTTAAAGTCATGTAATTTTTAAGATTTGACAGTTGTAATTATAACTAGCTTCTGTTCGTTCGCCTTAAAGTTTATTTTTCCATACAAACTTTAGACCCCATGTCATACCCTAAGGGAGTGAATTTTGGAAAATTCTTTCTTAGCACAGGTCTACGTCATATTAACCATCTGCGAGCGTGGTTTAAGCTGTGTGTTGATGGATCACTTGAATTGCCATGAGGTAAAAACACATTCAACTAGTAAAGCACCTGCTTTAAGACACAGAATAAGATTAGGTACGGAACTGATTACAGAATAAGAAGTACAAAAAATAAGGAAAAAAATTCGACAGTCTAAAGTCGAAAAATGTTAGGAAAGATTTTGACTGAATTTGTTAATAAAAGTTATTATTCTTTAATGCTACTAACAACACCACTACCTGCTTATGTGCGCCCTCAAAGAATACCACAACAATATTAAGTGTTCCCAAGAGGAACGTAACTCGATGGAACAGGTAAGGCCTTTGAAAGCCCCTTGGTCCAATGCTATTTGTACGAAACGGAAATGTTACAGCAAAATTATGGGAGATCGGTAAATTGATAGCTTGATGATATTAGGATTCTAATTTAATCAAGATCATGCTTTAAATCAGGGGGTAATTCTACTACAGTTTAAGAGCGCTCGCATTCGAATATCGCCTCTAGTTTATTTTACCTATAGATAAATATTTTTAACAAGATTTTCAAAAAATGAAACAAATTAAAAATTAAAAATAGTTATTATTTTTTTGACAGATTGAGACTAAGATAAGAATGCGAACTTTCTTAGAAATACGAAATTTGCCCCTCTTTTTAAGAACTAATGAATAAAGATAAATTCTCAACAGTGAAGCTAAGTGAAGAAATCTGTTACATGATAAAGTTTCGATTCCGGAGATGTGCTAGGAGAGAGTTCTCGTTCCGATGCCTTGTGGAAAAGCAACCTTATTCCCTTTACTAAAAACCCAAAACTATAACACCCTAAACTGGCAAACTGCTGAACTATTTTAGTTAATAATAAGATAACCAATCAGGGCTTCGTCATGCAATCAAAATGTCTCTTAACACTCCAACAGAAACAGTCAATAAACTCCGCTTCCCCTTAATTTCAAAATTGTCACGAATTGACGCAACGACGCAAATTCGTCAGAACCCAGTCAACAAGACAGAGGCAACGGGTGATTTTATGCAAATGTGCGCACACACTACGCGAATCTTAATTATGGATGATAATTAATTACATTAGCAGTTTAAACTCTGGGCTGTTAATTTACATTGTACGGTAGGTACGTGTGACAAATCCTGAACTATTGTGTTAGTAGTTTGACAGCGCTCCGTTGCGTCACGCCGGAATTGCGTTCAATTATTCAGATTGCCGTCGAGAATAGTGTTGTCTGCGTAGTTTGATGAACTGAGTAGTTTTTAGACCATGAATTCTAGATTGAGTGGACATTGTGTTAAAACTTTTAGTATAATTTTTTGATGTGTAACATCTGCCTTCTCGCTCTCGCTTTCTGCGGGAGTAATTCGCTAAATTATGTTTACAGCGGCCTACTTGGCTGCGCAGTCGATTGCGTTCCAGATAGACCACTGCAGTTCACGACCAGGAGCTGGACTACTTCGACTGCTGATTTATTTATTTATTTAGACCTTACTGTAGGGCGGGCTAAAGAACTGGCATAATATAAGTGAGTATTCTTCATTAGGGTAAGACTTTCAAAATCAGAAGACGATAAGACTGAACAGTGTTTTGATATGGAAACAAAAGTGAGGGTCGAAATCTCAACAGATACAACGGTTTCAAAGGTCGTATTCATAATGCCGAACCGAATGAACCGACCCGCTTATCTGTAAAGCAACCCTAAAAAGCATTTTAGATAGAGACAAACTTCGAAACTAAAACATAAACTACCAAAAAAAGTATAAAAAAAACAACTTCAAAACATCTGTTTCATATCAAAGACAAGTAGGTAAAAAAGCACTCCCGCGCAAAACGACAAAGGTTGCGTATGAAGCAAGTACTTGAGAATAAGTGGATACAAGCTACTGGTTGATTTGAAGTGTTGTGGATACAAAAAAGAAATCTCAAGAGATGAGGTAAAAAAAAAATCAAGTTTTTGTTTGGAATGAACTTCTTTGACGCACCTTGAGGTAGGAGTTAACTAGCAGAAATTGTCACGTAAGAAAGAGACGTTATACTTTCTCCAGGCGACCGTCCCCTTCTTTTTCCGTTTCTATACTACTATTATAAAGAGTTAAAGTTAGTGAGGTTGTAGGAAGAAATCTCCGGATCTACTGAACCGATTTTAAAAATTCTTTCGAAAATTGGAAGGTACTTTATTATATCACTGAGTGCTTTAGGCTATATTTTATTATCAAAAAAAATAGGGATCCGTAAGAAATATTACGCGAAAGAAGTCGCGGAGTGAGTGTTAGTCTATTATAAAGGGATGAGGTTGTGTGTACGTGTGTGTATAAGGAACTACGTTTCAGACGCGGCTCCCACTGTTGCACGATATTTTTTTAGATTAATGGTTTTTCAAGTACCTACCTTGAATCTATTTTGAAGATAAAAAGCAGTCTCTTAAAATATTCTTTAACTGATAATCTTACGCTACGCTGAATTTCAGTAACATTTTTTTGAGAATCATCCCTTTACGTTCATATTAGTGAGGAGCTTTCATATTTTTTTCTTTTTTTTTGCTTACTCAGCGGCTTATTTTTTTTAATATCACAAAAGAAAATTGCGTTATATATCAATTAAGACAACCCAACTGTGTAAAAAATCTCATCTCCGTCCACCTAACTAAACAATATTTTAATTCTAAAAGGGTAAACAACATTTTTGAGGAAGGTAACCCGACAGTTGATTACGGAATCGCGTATTGTGTGGTGTTTAGGAAAATGTTGATAAAAAAAAAACCAGCAGAGTGTGAGACGGAATATTTAACTATAACACTATAAATTTTTTTTTTCGTCATCAAATCTCGTGCCTTCTCTGTATCAGAAGCGATCTTCCCCGTAGTGTGACAATAATAGACCGGAATTTATTTATTTAATATCTTCCAAAAGGAAATTCAGCACAGAGAGCATTTTATTTCGACAATTAATTTAAAATTGCATTTCAAACCGAACGTCATTGCCAGCAACCAAAGCCATTGCCGCGGTTTTCTATGACGCGTCCGTTGTGACCGCATCCGTATCCGAAAAGAGAATTAAACATTAAATCCGTACGAATAAAATTCAATTCCAATTCGCGGAATCAACCCGTGTGTATCGAGCTTTGACGTTCTCTTGGAATGAGAAGTTTTGGACAGAACCCGTGATCCGGTTACACGTGTACAGATGACAAAGAGATACGAATCCAGGGCCGTCAGAAATAGTTGAAGTTTTCTTAGAAACCGATGGATGTCTTCGATTGAAATTTAGCTTAATTAATGAACTGTTTATTGCCTAATTTTTCAATATTACATTTGAAAACTTCCATCTGTTTCTAAAGTTAGTGTAAAAAAATACAATGTAGGTACAGAGTCGGACTTGTGACGCAGGTGACGCAGAGAAAATTTCCAAGAATCAAATATAATGATAAATACATACATACAAACAAACAAAATATGCAAAGTGCTATATTAATAAGAGCTTTGGTTTAGTTAGCTAGCTAAACTGTTTAATAATATAGCTTTTCCTAATAAAACATTCTATTTTTCCCTACAAAGACAAAGAGAAGATTGAGAAATACAGGTGTCAGCTCACTTTGAGTCGCACAACGCAATATAAGAATTTCTTGAATTGCTCAAAGATCTCCTCACATTACGTGAAAACAAAAGAAGTCTCCGGTTCCACAACGCTCTTTCAAAGTGCTTCGGAAGGGAACGATGGCTGAAACTTGAACAGCATTGTCTGCAAAACAGAATTTATCTCTCAAATGTATCTTGAAATCGATTCATTAACAAATAATGTTTATAGTCTTATTTGTTTAAAGTCTAGACGTTTCTACGACGAGAATAAATGAGACGACCCTTTTCGAGTTTTGCGCTAAGGAATATTTTAGTCTATTTCAAGTGAAATATTTAGAATTTGATTTTGATCTGGTGAATAATAAAGTTTTGGAATAAAGGTCACAACTCTGTCTATATATTTTATTAATTACTTGATGTACGTGCGTCTTTGACAGCGCTTAAAGTAATTACATAAATTGTAGTACTTGTATACAACAACATATATTACAAAATGAACAAATTTACTGCCTACGACTGCCCCGTTGGTCTAGTGGAAGCAATCGCGACTGCTGAGCATGAGGTTCGATTCCAAAGTCGGGCAGTGTTGTAGGGTTTTTCATCAAGTATTTCTCAGTAGTTGCCCATTTCAAAAGGTTTTATGTGGAGAAAGAAAGAAGAAAATTCATACGGAAAAATACAGTAGCGATTTCCTTGTTGAGTTCTGATTCAATATTTTTAAAGTATGCGTATAAAGACACGTCTATGCGCAATATATCTACATAAGCCTACTTTAAACAAATTGAATCAGTGAACGAAGACATTGGCTTTTGAATGTAGCCGAGTGGCCTAATTTCTTTGCACGTGCGTGTATTTAAGAGTGTTTACGACGTACGGAATTTTATATAAAATTTCAAGTACATCGATTTTAATGAAATTTCAGGAAATGATGTAACTTTTTGGATCTATGTATGATCCAAACAGTTAGTTGAGAACATTTTCGAAATGTCCTATTTTGTCAAACATAGGTTTGGTTACAGATAATATTTTGACTAAAATATCTTCACTATGCTTTGCGTAAGGCGTACAAAGTCACCATAAAACAAGCAATTACAATTAATTCATTTTAAAACATACATACATAAAAACACGCCTGTAATCCCCGAAGGGTTGGCAGCGGTGTACCCGTTAGTACACCCACATTTCGCCAGTAACGTTTTTTTTTAAAGTCCAATGAAATAGGGGGCGAGCCTATTGTCATCAACCGGACACAAATCCAGACTCCGAGGCTGCTACTGAGAAATTCCTGACTGAAAACCCAATAGGTATCACTTTGCCAAACCTGGGAATCGAACCCAAGACCTCATGCACAGCAGTCGCGCTTTGCGACCACTAGACCAATGAGGCAGTCATTTTAAAACACTATACAATAATTAACCTAAACATAAAACCTAAGAGTAATTATAAAATACTAGCTTTTTCCAGCGACTTCGTTCGCGCAAATTTTGATTATCGCGGACACACACGAAGTCGCGTAAAAAATTACCCATGTCATAAAATCATGATTCGAAACGACACGTGGCGCCATCTATGATCATAAGAACGTTATTGTGATTTCCCTCGGACACAGTACTTTTTTTCGGGATTAAAGGTATCCTATGTTCGGTCCTGTACACCTGTCAATGTATATGCAAAATTTCAGGATGATCGGTTCAGTGGCTTAGGCGTAAAATGGTAACAAACAAACAAACAAACTTACTTTCGCATTTATAATATTAGTTAGGATATTTGTCTCACTAAAAATAGATAATTGGAAATCTCTGCTTCTATGGAAAACTTAAATTCGGTCGAATTTAGCAGTAACACAATTTTTTGAAGATGTTATTATGTGTATAGGAAGAAAAATAATAACTTGAAAATTTCTATGAAATGTTCTAAGTCGTAAACGTTCTTTGTACAAACTCATTCGATGCCCAATTCCCAACTTTTTATTGTGTAAAACAAACCGACAATATTAAATTCATACTACGAAAACTTTGTTGTTTCCGATAAGGTAACCGCTTTCGCAGCCTACGGTGAATATTAACCCCATGTTAGCTGTCAAATTTATCTGTAAGCGAGTAAATTATTTATTTTATTCGACTGGTCACGTATTAAATCAACTGACGTTGTAGGTGGATTTTTGAGACGGGACCATATGGACCGGGGAAATGTTCTTAAGAGACAGCACGTCTTAAAAAAGCACCCTGTAGAATAGGTCCTCATATACTAGCTTTTGCACACGACTTCGTCCGCGTAAATGTCGGTTACCGCAGCATGAAGTCGCTGAATAAAAAGTAGCCCGTATTCTTTCTTGGAGTTCAAAATCGGTTTAGTGGTTTAGTCGTGAAAGTGTAACACACAGACTGACAGTTACTTTCGCATTTATAATATTAGTATAGATATAAAGCTGAAGAGTTTGTTTCTTTGTTTGTTTAAGTGCGTTTATCTCTGGAACTATCGGTGGGATCGGAAAATATCTTTTTGTATATGATAGACAGATTCATGAGGAATTGCATACGCTATGTAATATCACGCTCCGACCAACAAGAGCGGAGCAGTATCCAAAGACGTAACCGAACATAGAGACAAAATCTTTAACACTTTCTTTCAAAGTACGTTTCATGTAATTCTAACCTCTAACATTTTCATAGTAACATCATCACGCCTGTAATCCCCGAAGGGTAAGGCAGAGGTGTACCCATTAGTACAACCACATTTCGCCAGTTACATTTTCACGAAATCAAAAATACTAGATAGCTTTGTCTCTGTTACCTAACGTTAGTAATTTCATATTTTACTTTGTATAATAATAATAATAGACTGCCTCGTTGGTCTAGAGGTCGCAAGTGCGACTGCTGTGCATGAGGTCTTGGGTTCGATTCCCAGGTCGGGCAAAGTGTTATTGGGTTTTTCCATCAGGAATTTCTCAGTAGCAGCCTCGGAGTCTGGATTTGTGCCCCGTTGACAGCAATAGGCTCGCCCCCTATTACATGGGACTAAAAACATAACTGGCGAAATGTGGGTGTACTAATGGGTACACCTCTGCCTAACCCTTCGGGGATTTCAGGAGTGATGTATTTTTTTTTGTTTTTTACTTTTCTCAGTTTTGTCCTCTACATTTTTCTTTGAATGATATGTATGCTGTTAGTGTACTTAATAAATAAATAAATAAGTACGTATTCAAATGCTTACATTGGATGATATATTTTTAGTTATCTGCAAGATAACATCCAGTTAAGCTATCGTTTTACTTCTGGATGTCACTCAGCATTACGGTAGACGGGAATGTAATAGAATGTCACGTGACGGGATGAAATTGAGTTCATACATTAATTGATGAGAGTGTTTGGATGGAGTTTGGAGACACCGGTTGCTTACAAAGTTCTCGCTTGAATATCCTAGACTAGATTTAGGGAAGTACCTAACTAAGTTGAGAGTAAATATTTGATCCTGCAGTTGCAAGTAGTGACGTCACAATCATGTGTTTGAGCATAAGACACTATCATCTTGTTACTATTATTTTAGATGCGAAAGTGTTGATTGGGTGTTTGTTGCTCAATCACGCCAGAACTGCTGAACGGATCTGGATTAAATCTGGCATAGAAATGTTTTATGGTGTTTTATGATATATTACACTTCCACCGCTGCCACGCGGACGAAGTTGCGTGCAAAAACTAGTCATTCATAGTCGAGGTTTAAAAGCTTTAGAAAATATTTTCAAGGAAAAATCAGTTATGAAAGATTCAAATAAACTGTCGAAAAATTCAAAGCCCCGTTTGAAAATCAACCGAGTTTCGGTAAACGAAATGTTTTGAAAAAGCACTGAAAAGTGTATGGAAATGAAAAAATGTCAGATTCAACGCATCTAGCCACAAAATCCAAGCCTGGCGTGGTAGGGTTGGCACTCCGCGACTGGATAAAGACGGACAAAGTCTGGCATTTTTTTGTGTTCGACCAAATTATTGAAACGCGACTTTTCTTAAGCTTTTCACATTTAAATTATTGTATTAAATTTAAATTATTTTTACGAAACAAAATAACGAAAAAATGTAATACATTAATGTTCTCATTTTCTAATTCAGACATATAATCAGGGCTTTAACAACCTTATTTTCTCTCCTAGACAAACCTAGTTCTCCTTCTTATCTGACTTCTCACTTTCAATATTTATGCTCTGCGCACAGCAAGAACCTTCGTTCCTCCAATAATCGTCTTCTGCGATGTCCTTCCCACCGCTCTGGTTTTCTGAAATCCTCTTTTCCTGTCCAGGCGGTTTTCTTATGGAACGCACTCCCTCTGAATATCAGGATGGCCACCAGTCGGTTCACGTTCAAGGTATAAGCTCGCGAACACTTACAAAAGAAGTTGGCAGACTCGTCCCACACTTAATTTGTTGTACTTCTACATCTATGTATTTTATTTCTCTCCCCATTTTATATATATATATATATTTATATATTTTTTTTTTTGTATGTATGTATATATGTATGTATTTTCTGTATCTGTGCACCTACTTTGTTTTTGTCTCTGCATCACCCTAAGGTAGACTGGTAGAAAATGCCTAAGGCATTAAGTCCGCCTTTGTACAGTGTATTTTTTTTACATGTGCATAAAGTTTAATAAATAAATAATAATAAATAATCCGGCTTTCTTACCCAAAAGTCCGGCTTAACTGGCTGGTGATTCGTCTTTTCGGATTTAGAAATAGCAACCCTACTTGGGGGTAGAACGATAGCCTGGCTTTCAACTATATTTGAAGAACTCCCGGTTACAGTGAATCGGGGTAAATATTGCATTTTTGACAAGCGGAGTCGGTTTAAAAGAATGTTATTTTTGGCGTTGGTTTTAAATTGGAGATTTCCGATTTGTTTTTGGTTTGGAAGATTGTTTTTAGTTGTATATTTTTCAAAAAATAGTTACACGTTTCGAGGAATAGATAGTGGAATTTATTGATATTAAAATTGCCTCGCCTATACACGAGTGGATACGTTTTTGTAGATTAAATAATACCAGCTTATTATTGCCCTTTTTTATATTGTTTTCTTAGAAATATCACAACGTAGTGATTTACAAACTTTATTGCATAAGCGAGCAACTAGAAGTGAGCCACAAAGTTCTAATCTGGGTATGGTTGTAGTCTTCAGTGGCGCCACCTTAGCTCTAGCGGACAAAAGACGTACTGTGCAGTTGCCCAGAGCATAAGTTGACTTCACATACACACATCCAGCATAAGCCTTCATACTGGCTTTAGAAAATGAATCTAACTCGATGGTTACAGGATTAGCACAACAAACATTTCTAGGTATATCAATAGTTTGCAAGTGATATGCATTATCAATAAAATTTCTCCACATTTTATTAATGTTAGGAGGTATCTCCTCATCCCAGGCTAGTTTCTGAGACCATAGCATTTGCAAAATTACTTTACATACAATAGTACAGTTAACAATATGGCAAAGGCCTCTTCTCAAACAGAGAAGACACGAGCATTGATCACCAAGCTTGCTCAAGGCGGATTGGCGATTATATATTTTAATTCTTACTAGCTTTTGCCCGCGCGCATTTTCTTACGGAACCCTAATGTTTTTGATAATAAAATATATCCTATACCGTCCAAAGATAACGTAGCTTTCTATTAGCAAAGACTTTTCCGGATCGATCCAGTAGTTTCGGAGATTAGCGAGTTCAGACAAACTCTTCAGGTTTCAGATTACAAAAATCGATTCATAGTGTAGTTTAGTATACTGATAAATGACTTTTAAGAATACGATACTGCAACTCCCTTAGTCTTTTTTTATGACTCGATGTTTTAGTATAAAAACAAAACAGGGTAGCCAGCCTTATACTTTCAAAAATCAATCATCGGATAACTTACAGACCAATTTGACCTCAAAATTCTTGTACAAATAATACAAAACATTGCTTTGCATACGATGTTGCAAGAAATAGTAACAATTGTTTTTATTACACAATGCAAAAAACCTTCGGTTTGCAACGTACGTTTTATTGGTTATAAAAAAAAGCACAGGCTGGCATACTGGCCAGCTGTTACTTGAAACAGTCGGTTAGAAATCTCAACTTGAACTTCCACGCACACTTACATAATACATTTATTATGTATTATTAAAATGACGTAACCAAACTGCCGGGTATTTATAAAAGAACTAGCTTTTGCTCGCGACTTGGTTTGCATAAATGTTGGTTATCATGGGGTTTTATTTTTTGCGCGAATACCCTAGTTCTTTTACTAAAATAACAAGTTGCAGCTGATAACATCAACTACCAGCCAATGAAAGTTCCGTCAAAATCGGTGCGGCCGTTTCGGAAATTAGCCGGAACAAACAGACAGAAAGATAATGTATTTTTTAAATTGATTATTTTTTGTGTAAGTGTTGTGTGAATATTCACATTTATTTTGTAAAAAGCTTTTATTTTAACATTACCACAGACGCTTCAATTTTATTTATTTGTATCGGTGTAAATAATTTTATCACTTATGACAATACAAGGTTCAACCAACATGGATTCCCTTTGATATAAAGCCACAGAAATTAATGATTCGGTCGAATTCAAATGATTAACTTTTATTTATGTTTACACGATCCAATTTGGTTGTTTCATCCAAGTTGTATCGAAAAGTGAACCGTATAATATGGGCATAACGTCATTTTGCAACAAAAGGCTGTGTATATCTCTAATATATATAAATCTCGTGTCACAATGTTTGTCCTCAATGGACTCCTAAACCACTTAACCGATTATAATAAAATTTGCACACCATGTGCAGTTCGATCCAACTTGAGAGATAGGGTAGTTTTTATCTCAATTATTGGTCTTAATATTTTTTTATTGCAAATTTGAGCCACAGCAACGCGTGGACCGGTCAGCTAGTACGACTATATGATTAGTCTGAAGTTAGGCCCAGTTATGACTATGAACGAGTGATCTACGGTTGTGATTTGATCGAGGGACAGGTGAAAGGCGTTTGAGCAAATACCGAGCGTATGAATGGGGAGATAGAGCGCAGATTAGCAGCTCGCTTGTAAGGACATTGCTGTATTTTTGTAAAGCAAAAAAAATACACAGTTTATACTAGTACATTATGTTTGTATTTAAATCACGGATGGCTAAAGCTACAACAGAAGTGTATAATTTAAAAAAAAGACTTCAATTTTCGAAAGACTAATTCAATTAAGAATTATTGTTTTTCGTTACATTTTACCGAATCACACACATCTTTTTGCTAGCTGTACCAAATTTGAAAAGATTGCATTGTGCTGTGTTGACAGTGTTTACAGTTGGCTGTGTTGTTTTTTCAAATATATGTTGGTTATAATCATACATTTTTTTGTTAACTTATATGCAAAAGACTCAAAACTCTAAGGGTACATAGAAGTACAGATCTTAGAGCTTACCTTAAATACATATTTATACACCTCTTAGCATAATACAGCGCCCTGTTTATCTGTATTTTATATAGTAATACAATACATACAGTATTACTAAAAAAAAAAAATGTCAAGTCGTACACTATCAGTCTACATCTTATTCATACCCTAACTAACCGTAAAAGAGGTACGAAATAAACTGTTCTAGTTGTCCTAATAAATCATGGTTTATTGTCATTGTAACCTTTTTGAACGCTGAACGGTGAGTGATAATTACATAAGAAAGGGGAAAGGAGATTAGCGATGACGGGCAAGATTTGTAGGCAAAGATAGGATCACGAAACACAGAAAAGATAGACTTGAAGAATTCCCTTCTTCTAGTGTATCGCTTCACGATTAAGCGTCATTATCGTTTAACTGGAGTAGATTACTTGGAGAAGGCTTAATTTGGAAGAAGTTTAACTCTACCAAAAGACTTTCAAAGGGCCGCCACGTGATGATCAATGCTCGTGCCTTCTTTGTATAAGAAGGGATCTTTGTCCTGAGACAATAACAGGCTGCTAAAACAGACCTAAAAATTTAATCTAAAAAAACTGATATAGGACAGCATTGGTTGTTATAAAATTCAGGATTTTTTATTAAAATTAAGTTCATAGAAAAGTAGAACCTAATACCATATGCAAGAAAATAAAAAATGCATTACAATACGTATTTTAAATTGTGCCAAACCACTAACAGCTGAGAATAAATCTACCTAAATGGTCTATTACAAAAGCTAGAGCTCCAGTTGACAGTTCGCCAGCTCATTATTGCGCATAAGCAGGGGACAACTCTACCGCCTACGATTCATACTCTTACGTAACTTCATGACGTCATCTTTAGAAACTTTCAATTCAAAATGTAAGGCTGTTTTAGGGGCTGCGCAAACGTAGATACTTTTTCTTAGCATTACCGTCACAAGAAACCGTAGTTGCTGTGTCCGGTCAGACCTTCTGGGAAACAACTGGATTAAAATGTTTACGTCTGCGCAGGGAGTGGCTGATTTCACATAACAAGCGTTAGGCAGAGATATACCTAGCCATTAGTACCCCCACATTTCGCCAGTTATGTTTAAGACCCATGTAATAGGTGGTGAGCCTATTGCCAGCAACCGGGCACAAATCCAGACTCCGAGGCTACTACTGAAAAAAATCAGATGGGAAAAGCCAATAACACTTTGCCTGACCTGAGCCCTGGGCTGACTGATTTCATAACGGTCATATAGAAATCAAATATTCATTGTTAGCTTGTATTCGACCCAAGACACAAAAGTGTCCACGTTTGCGCATCGCCTTATGCTCTGTGAACTGGACTGACGGCCCGACACTGAGATGTCGATCACATGTTTGTACTAGCTTTCGTTTGCGACTTTTTAGGGTTTGTGGTTTCCGAGATTGAATCTACAAATTACAGTAATTTCAGTGTAGGTCACGATTTACAAGTTTAATTACTTTTTGACGTTAATTTTCGTAATCGTAGCGGTAGTTTGTTGTTTTATTAGTTTTTTTTTTTGTTTTAAGTTAGGACAATAATTTGTATCTGCCATGTTATTTCTTCACCACCTTTAGTTGACTGTTACAGAATACCTAAGGCATTAAGTCCGCCTTTGTAGTTTTTGTTCCATAAAGTTTAAATAAATAAATGACGTAAAAAACTACTTTCATGTATTAAATATTTAACACTCGTACTTATTCCAATACCACTAAAGTCGTAAATTCGCTAGCTTCAAATAACAGTATTTTTCTTATTTATTTACGAGGGTCATTCTCAAGAACTTAGCTATAAATCTCTACGTCAGAACAGTGCGAAGGCACTTCTAGCCAACATTGGCTTACTCCAAGTGGTGTTCAATATCAGTTACAGAATCGCCCTTGTCTCGCCTCTCTTTACGTAATGTCTGGGATTATGAGAATGCTCAATGCTCTCCTGGATACTAGACCGAACTGTGATGTGTTTGCGTGTGATTGGAAGGTTATCTTGTCAGAATGCTTGAAGTACTTCGAGAGGAATAAATAATAGATATGCATCTGTATCCTTATTACTTTTTTTTTTTCATTAGGGTGGCAGAGGCGCATTCCGTACTCTTCCACCTCTCAGTTTTCCACCTCTGCCCATGACTGGGGTGAGGGATTTGCATAAGCACTCATCACTCATTCGTTTACCTTTTACCTACTGTCACTCATTCACTCACTAAATAAAAACGAAATCTCGAAAACTACTTGACTAATTACGCTGAAAACTTTACCAATTTGTAGACGTCAGTGAAGCACGAATTTTGCGACAGGGCCGTATTAAGGGAAGTCTTTGTCTGCTTAGGGGGCAAAGTCTTGAGCAAAACTTAATGGTACATAATTATACATCCCCCAAAGCCTATATCATTCCTGAAAATTCGAGAAAACATTCCCGAAAGCGATTCCAGTCGCGAGCGTAAACCGCGTCGTGAGTAAAGGCTCTTATCGTAAATCAAATATTCATATCTGAGCAAACTGAATTTGGTATAAATCTTAACGTAAGTTAGCCAGTTTGTAAGTTTAATACGTCGTTCGTAGACAGCTCGGGGGATTAATTTTTAATAACTTTACTTGTCTGCGCTTATTACATTGTTATGTTATGTTTTAACGTTCGCGTTGTACCCTTGGGAAGGTGATCGAGTTTGTAGATGGATTTTGGAGGGTTAAGTTTTCAATGTTTTGTTTAGTTGTCATAAGTATTCGTGTGGTTGTATTCGAAAGCTGAATATTCATTTATTTGTTTGGTTTAGGCAACAAAGGCCTACCTACACCTACTAATATTATAAATGCGAAGGTAAATCTCTTATCTGTTACGCTTTAAAGACTTATCAAGGTTTTGTGTAAATTAGTTGAAATATAACGATAATTGTTGGAATTGTCGGAAAAAGTCAAGCACGCGGGTGCTTTCATCGACAATTGAACCCGTGCGACTAAACCATTGATCCGATTTTGATGAAATTCGGTAGTTTGGACTCCAAGAACTGACCTATGCTACTTTTTAATCAGCGTCTTTGTCTGCGTCCGCTCTAACCGAACGGCGCGAGAGCATAAGCTAGATCATAATTAAAAATAAACAACGGCGCGAGATTCGATTGAAAGCATAACTCTGTCACAAGTACTATTTATTTTTCAACAGAATTCGAAAATTATAAAGTTACAACTGTCTCAATTAACAAACGAAACGCAAAATGTGTTCTAACGACATGATTTTACAGTCCAAATTCAAAGTAACGTTGGCTCATTCATTAGTTAGTACAATCAAGAACCTAAGCAAACATCAGACCGGTGGATTTTGTTTGAATAATTATTATTTCTGTTTGAATTATCCTAAACAACGCGAGTCCCGAATGGAAAATTCTTGTTCTGTGTATGAAATCTAATTAAGTACGTAGTGAACCCCTGCTTTGGGACGTTTTTGCGGGAATCAAGATATAAGAGATCAGCGGATTTGTTTAATTGTTGTGCGACTGGGTTTTTGACACCATTAACCAATATTTAATAAACACAACTTCTCTAAAAAACAATTTATTTTAGGCCAGAATACGTGACGAATTTTCAATTAACAGTAAAATTCGTTTTTTTTGTAAATCAATTGAGTTGTCAAAATAGTGACGTCACTATCGCCATTGCCGTACAAAATGTATGGGGGAATCGCGTTTTAACAGCTCATAACTAATATGTCAATTGATTGGTGTTTGTCAAATACCCAAATTGTACCTCCTTGCCAGCATTTCCATGGCATGCACGTCGTTGGTCTCGTTGTTCGTGTATGTGAGTTAATATACTCGTAAACGCACCCGCGATTTAGGACAACTTCCTAGCGTGTTGCAAAAAAAATGGTTCATCGAGCATATTGCTCCTGTGTACGCTAACCGATATGCTGACGTCAGACAAGCGTGGATACAGTCAATGCAGCAATATTCTGCAACAACATAACAGTGCAGAATAAAGCGCTGACGAGCAAAACGTGTGATTCATGCATTTACTAGTACTCGTGTCCTACTTTTACGACATATTAAGCTCAATATTTCCAAGCAGTAAACAAAATGAGTACTGAGTTCACCAATATGTTTCTACAATGACTCAACTCAGCAACCAAAAATATTCTCAACATTTTTAAAAGGAATAGTACTGATTTTGGATACTTAATGCTATGGATACTAAATGATTTTAAATCTATTTGAAATGCAAAAGCTAAGCTAAACAAAAGTTTTTATGGACATTAAACTGTTATTGCTTCATATTTTTTTTTATATAGAACATTTGACGTAACTACAAATTAAGCTTCTGCCCGCGACTTCGGCCGCGTAGCGTAATGTATTTAACATTACAAAAATTATCGAGGAAGGCTACTCAAGCCTTCCTCGATAATTTTTCAATTTGAAGTAGGAGTTCCTGAGATTAGCGCCTTTAACCAACCAAACAAACAAACTCTTCAGCTTTGTAATATGTATTATATTAAGTATAGATTAATTTAATCGTTGAGATAATATGGATTAGCTCATCTAGGCAGCACTTACTTAATGAAAGTGGTCATAAAAAATCATTAATTAATTTAATTGTTTTTTGCAAACAAAAAATAAACTTCTATCCGCTCTTAACTTGGGCCAAGTCAACACAAAATGTTTGAAAACATCAAGACGAAGGGAGCATTATTTGTAGTTCAGATGTTCACGAATTAAGTACAACAGAGACACGGCTGTACCTACTTATATGTAAGTAAATAAGGGAATAAGTACTTATGTGTCGAGTTAAGTGGTAGGTAAGTTAAAACAGAATGTTGACAAGTTTTGGTTGTAAACCAACGTCTGGTGGAAGGTGGAATAATGTCTTTATGTAGAATTAGATTAGATATGTTGGGAGTTTATACAACTAGATTCCACCGCCGACTTTGTCCGTTTATCATGGGGTTTTACCCCAATTATTTTTCTAAGAATAAGCAGCCTACGTTTCTTCTTATACCGGGCCAGCTGTTTCGGAAATTAGCCGGAACAGACAGACAGACTTTTACTTATAAAAAAAGAATTAGAGTACCGTACAAAAAAAAAACACCTCAGTTAGCCAAAATTAACGCAAAAAAAAAAATATTCATCCTCAAAATTTCAACTCTGTCAAAATGACTTATGGGACTCTTCCATTTTTTTTTTGTGTTTTACGTAGTTTCGTTCTTTCTTTCACGTAACATAACATAACATCACGCCTGTAATCCTCAAAGGGTTAGGCAGAGGTGTACCCATTAGTACACCCACATTTCGCCAGTTATGTTTTTTTTAGTCCCATGTAATAGGGGGCGAGCCTATTGCCATGCTATTGCTATTCTTTCTTTCATTCATTCTTTATATCAAAGACCAAAGAGCTACAAAACTTTAAAATCCAAGTATATTATAAAGTACTTACGTTTCGATATCGTTGGTGCGATATCTAATTCATGTTTAGCGGCCAGCGCGCCGCTCTCTTGTAACTTCAGTTCTGAAACAATTCAACATTTAATATTAATATCATCGTCTTACATTACGTAATGACAAAAGGAGACTCTGAATTGTCTGAGTAGATGTATTAGTAACCGCTTTTAGAAGTGAGGATTGGAAGAGGCTTTAGTACAGTAAACAAAAGATATAGGTTTCCAGAGTCGTCAGATATAGATGAAGTTTTCTCAAGGATGTCTTTGATTAAAACTTTATTAATGAACTGTTTATTTTCTACTTTTTAAATTAAATTACATTTGAAAACATTTATCGGTTTCTAAAAAAACTTCAACTACACACATATATCTATCGACCCTGAATATCTATCTCTTTTGTTGGCTGTATACCTGTACTAATAATTATAACAAAGTTAAAGAGATTTTTTGTATGTTAGTTTGTTTAAACGTGCATATCTTTAGAACTACCAGTCGGACTAGAAAAAATCCTTTTATACAAGATAGCCAGATTCATCAGTAATAGTAAAGGCTTTATAACATCACGCTACGATCTACGGAAGCGGAGCAGTAACCAAAGACGTAAGTTACAACACGGGGGAACAAATTACACGGCAGTCTTTTTAAAAATACTTTAAAAACAACACTTTGTCTCAAATTTCGGTTAACGAGGAAACTTTATATCACGAATTTCCATAAAAAGAACAGTTGGAATTGACATACCAACGATTATACATCTTTACATATAAAACCTTTTTCTCAACCGTTAATACGACAAAGAGACCCAAAAACTGCGCATGATCATTATAAAAGCCGAATAAGTTCGTTATCCTGCCAGTGTGGTCGTGGAGCACGTCTCAGCCGTTGGCTCTACAGTCTATAGCCGTCTCGACCTTGGCTAGACAAAAAATATACAATAATCGAGCTCAGGTAGCAACAGACGTGTTTCTGAGACCTCCAGACGATTTCTACGATTTTTGGGGTTGAGTTTTTATGATTCGGTCGCTTTCTTTCTTTCTATATCTTATCTGGGGGTTTTTTGGGTTGTATTTTAGGTACCTATATCTTGTTTCCAAGAAATGTTATAATTTAGAGGAAAAAAGATGAAATTAGTAAATTTTTTGTAGGAAATAAGACGGAGCAGGAAAATTAAACTGTATCTCTGGGTTTTAGAAAAGAAACATTACTGAGTGGTAAGTAGGTTATTAAATGTTTTTTTTTTTCAATTAATTTCAAAATTGTAAACGAACGAAATATTATAGGCCTCTGCTACGCACACGTGTGATATTATCACAGAGGAGATATCTTAGGCTATGCACTTCGCCTTCCAGTGAATGGTCGAAAAAATTGGTCATCTTCATCATTATCCTTATTTTAATTAACCTGGTCTTATTCCTACTATACCAGCCTATTATTGTTCCACTCAAACCATGTCAGAGGCCCTTGAGGCGGTCTAGAAGCACTAGGGTGTGCGGGGTCGCAAGACCTTACTGCCCACACGGTAAAGAAGATTATCATATCAGCCGAACGACGTCCACTGTTGAACATAGGCTTCCTCTTAAGATAGCCACAATTACTGGTTCTACGCTGCCCACATCCAGCGGTTTCCCGCAACCTTTACCAAGTTGTCAGTTCTCCTCGTGGTGTCCCACTATGTGTACGTGGTCGCCACTCAAGACCCTTACATCTCCAAATTTTTTTTATGGATAAATAGGTGTATATCTGTGATAATATCACACCTTTACGAAGAGGTCTTAACGACACCTAGATAGGTTAGCAACGTTTGTATAATGATTTTTCTGAATTAGTCTTAACAATAAATAATGAAAAAAATAAACATAAGAAATATAATAACAAACATAATGATGTAACTAGATAATAATAGTAGTCTATGGCCTGTTTCTATGCAGGGCGAAGTCCTGACTCATATTATGAATGTCACATTAGTGACGTCAGGGAATTCTGAAAAACTAACCACAATCTCGTGCTAAAAATTACCAAATTCCGATTTCCATGAAATATTTATTCGAAATCTCGGAATTGGACTCGTAGTTATTACAGATGTTTGAAGTTCATTGTCACTAGTCCAAGGTTATTAAGAACTTGTCGACACGCTTTCGTTAAATTGACGGACAAAACGATTTTGTCATTACGTTGTATAATGCTAAGAATTTTTATTATAGTTTTATTAAATCTGGTAAAAGAAAAAGAATTTAGGTCAAGTTGGTACCTATTACTGGATTTACGAAATATTTTCGATAAAAGGTAGGTACTACGAACGTTTAAAAATTCAATAAAAGACACAAACACACGTACATTATTTAAAATCAGAAGTAATATTCGAAATATAGACTAATACGAAGAATTTTTTGTATTAATATGTACCTACTTACTGCACTTGCAGTTCGAAGGGTTCGAAATTGAATACAGCGCCATCTATCCGGTTGCACTTAAACTTTTACTACACCAATATCGTCAACAGATGGCGCTAACTCTCGAAACGTGTCCAATAATTTGCCAAGCCATGCAGAGGCGAATTTATGAATTACATTATGCGATTTCTAATCTATTGTGAATGGACCTTCAACGTAAGCTTACATAAGATTACTCATGTGTGGCAATCGGTTATAAACTGAAGATGAAACTAGGTATTCGTCTATTCACATTCATTTACAAACATTCTAGAAGTGAATCTAGGTAATGGAAGATTTCGTCGAAATAAGTGGTAGACAGACGGATTAATATGTTACCGGATTTAATGACTTTATAAAAACATAATTACTTTAATATTATTTTTAATTACGATATAAATAACAACTGTCAGTTTGAAGAATATTTAATATTTAAGTACCTATGTAAGTAGTATTAATACTGACACTTCAAACAACTTCACAAGACTTATAATACAACCTTTGGAACTCAAGTGAAATAATTTTAAATAATTGTCTCTGGTTTAGCATCAGCAGGTATTGTCTTCGAAATATACAGGGTATTTGAAAAACTACCCGAAACCTGAAAACTGGTCATTATGAGCAACTTTTACTATGGAAAATCATGAAAATAAAATCAGCTGTACCCTACAAAAATGCTACATAACAAGAGCGTAATGTATGGATCAGCTGTTTTTTTCTTGATTTCAGGGTTGGTCCCATAGTAAAAGTTATTCATAATGATGAGTACAATGACCCCTTTTAAGGTTTCGGGTATATTTTCAATTACCCTGTATAAGAATATGATAATGATCGAAAAGTAGATGATGTTTTAGAAATAAAGAGTGTCATATTCAATATCATCACAAAAAAAAATATTGAAAAAGTAAGTATGATAATTATAAGACACATTGATTAATTCAAAGATAACCTTGAGCACCTAAAATAAAGCCTTAGTAGCTAGTACAGTCAGCAAAAGAGATAGGTATCCAGCGTCGCCATCGTCAGATATAGTTGAAAGTTTTCTAGAATCTGATGGATGTCTTTGGTTGAAACTTTACTTAATTAATTAACTGTTTAATAACTACTTCTTAAATAAAATAACATTTGAAAACATCACTGACTCGTTGGTCTAGTGGTCGCAAGCGCGACTGCTGTGCATGAGGTCTTGGATTCGATTCCCAGGTCGGGCAAAGTGTTATTGGGTTTTCCATCAGGAATTTCTCAGTAGCAGCCTCGGAGTCTGGATTTGTGCCCGGTTGATGGCAATAGGCTCGCCTCCTATTACATGGGACTAAAAACATAACTGGCGAAATGTGGGTGTACTAATGGGTACACCTCTGCCTAACCCTTCAGGGATTACAGGCGTGATGTTATGTTATGTTGAAAACATCAGTCAGTTTCTAAGAAACCTTCAACTATATCTGGCGACTCTGCATAACTATCTCTTATATTGACTGTACATGTGTTTTATTTTAGCTAGAAGATAAGTATATTCGAATTGATGTCAACGAGGGGTCACCACAGTGTTGTCATTTAGGTCCTAACTCCAGCTTTGCAATTTCACACTCGATCAAGTCGAGTACTAGTGACTTAAGGCCCGGGCACACTAGTTGCCTAGCACGTCCTAGGTATAGGATTTCAATTATGTTATCTGTCAAGAGCCGCACGTATTCTAAATGTAATGACATCGAAAGATTTTTTATTTGCCTCGATGGTCGCGTAGCGCGAATGCTGAGCTTGAGTACTTGGGTAAGATTTCCAGGCCGGGCAGTGTTATTAGATTTTCCATCAGGAATTTCTCAGCAGCAGCCTCGGAGTTTGAATTTTTACCCGGTTGATGGTAACAGGCTCGCTTCCTTTTACATAGGACTTAAAACTAAACTTGAACTTTGTACTAATGGGTGCACCTCTGCCTAGCCCTTCGGGGATTGCAGGCGTGATGTTAGATAAGTATGCAGGGTCGACAATAAAGTAAAAAAAAACTTAGAAACCGATGGCTATTTCAAATGTAATTTAATTTTAAAAAGTAGATATAATAAACAGTTCATTAACCTTTTGAACGCCAGAGTATAAACGTATCGCCGTACCCCTGGCGCCAGGCCACTTTTTTTGTCAAATGACAATGATAAAGAATAAGGATTCCAAAACTAGATTACACTGTTTATTTCATGGTATGGAGCGACGTGTATTTTGTCATATATTTGTGACGTTGGCGTCCAGGGTAAGATTTCGTTTGTCACATATATGTGACAATGGCGTTCAAAAGGTTAATTAAGTTTCAATAAGACGTCCATATATTTCTAAGAAAACTTTAACTTGACGCTGGATACCTATCTCTTTTGCCTACTTCACATAAAATGCTATCTGAACACTGATAAACTTTGGCATTACAAGTTCTTACAAAGTAAAATCTGCAAGTAGTAATAAACCGCTGATCGCGGCTGTCAGCACGCAGGTAATACTGACATGTTTGCCTTCAAGTACAGCAGTAATCCTTTCACTTAACTGGCCTTTATCATTTGCGTGAACAACGGATGCATCATCTGCCTACTTTATGGAACAATAAAACGTGATTGTTATAACGAAGCTATATTTAAGACTGGATTCTGCTCGCGACTTGGTTCGCGTGGTATTTTTTATTCAAGTTAAGTTTCGTCTTTGGTCTTTCGTCGCGTGTCGTGACCTATATACACCTCTCGAAGCTGGATATCATATACAAAGTCTGTCTGTTACTCTTTCATGACTAAACCACTGAACCGATTTTGATGAAATTGGGTACAGGGTAAGTTTGAATTTTGAACCCCAAGGAAGGACAAAGGCTACTTTTTATTCAGCGACTTTGTCTGCGCCCGCGATAAGGGACATTAAAGCCGACGAAGTCTTGGTAAAAAACTAGTAAAATAATAGGTACACGTGTTACAAAAATGTAAGTCAATGACCGATTATACACAAAACACCTAAATCTTCTGATTCCAAAAGACACACAAAACTTACAATCTTGGAACAAACAAGTATTATTCTATAAACAATTTTAGTAATACAGTTCCTTACTAATAAGTTTAGTGTGTCCATGACTTTAGGTCGCGTCGTAGGCGTTGACAAGGGTCCGACTTTATTTACTCGCCAACGACGCCCCTTTTCATTACCGAGCCCGTATGCTAAATGCTTGGACCCTAATTAAGGAAACCAGAATTGGAATATGGGCACAATGAAATTAACGAATTATTTGGGATCGTTGCATTTGTTAAGATTATTGGTATGTCGTTTTGTGGGTGCTGTGCTTATTAGGTGATTGTTATGTATTTTTTTTGTATGGTTTATTTCAGTCATTGCGTAGTTTTATAGCAACCTAATAAATACAGTTATAGCAACTTCTTGTTTTGTTTTTACACGGACAAGTACCTAAGCAAATGAAAAATATGAAAACAACAATTTTATCCAACATTTTTTATTTTTTACGAATAAAAAATTATCGATACCAGAAGAAATATGAACCAATAGCAAATTAAGTTACAAATTCATAAAAAAAAATACACAAAAACCATATTTTTTTTTTAATATAATTATATTACACAGCTTTTGCGTTTTTTTTTTTAATAGTTTACTGACTTGACACTTTCTCATACTTACAAAATTATCAAGATGATTAAGCGAATTTCCTTACAAAACTTATCTTCTTTCTTTATCGTGTGGGCAGAAAGGTACGACCCCATAAAGTGTAGTGTCAGAGTGTTTAGTTACTTACAAAACTTATATTGCCTATGTATTATGAAGTAAAATAAAAAATGTCATAGAAACTCGGCTTTTTCTTCAGCAGCCAGTCGGTACGCCATAGATAAATAAAGTTAACAATGGAAGGGCCCGACATAACGTGTAGCGTCAACGAATTAAATTGTAACTCGGTTAGTTGTCGCTGTTAATGAAGCTTATGTTAATGTTACTGTTTGTAGATAGGTTTTTACTATTGTATAGTACAAGGTGAAAAAAAAAAAAAAATGCCAGTGCTTCTCAGTTCAGAAAAAATTCTGAAAAATAATATTTATTGACGTAGTTTTTTTTCTGCTTCGTTGGTCTAGTGGTCGCAAGCGCGACTGCTGTGCATGAGCTCTTGGGTTCGATTCCTAGGTCGGGCAAAGTGTTATTGGGTTTTTCCATCAGGAATTTCTCAGTAGCAGCCTCGGAGTTTGGATTTGTGCCCGGTTGATGGCAATAGGCTCGCCCCCTATTACATGGGACTAAAAACATAACTGGCGAAATGTGGGTGTACAAATGGGTACACCTCTGCCTAACCCTTCGGGGATTAAAAATAACAAAAAAACACCAGTCTTTTATTGTCCCACTCCAGGGTAAATACGTCTTTTCATAAAGAGAAGGCACGAGCATTGATCACCACGCATGCTCAAGGCGGATTGGCGATTTCTGACTAATTAATTATAAGTCCAGGTTTCCTCACGATGTTTTCCTTCGATGTCAGTGATATTCAAGATAAATTTAGAAAGTACATATGAAATAGAATAGGTAAGTGACATTGGTACTAGCTCGTGCCCGGTTTGAACCCACAGCCTCGTGCATGAGAGGTGGACGAATTAACTACAATGTCATTATCGTTTATTTTTTAAGATATGTCTAGACATATCTTAAAAAATAAACGATAATGACATTCTATTCACGAATGTTTCGTTAACAAAACTGTCAAAGTCAAAGTTTAATCATTTATTTCAATTAGGCCATTATGAGGCAGTCTTGAACGTCATTGGAAAGAAAAAAATATACATACACAAACTCACGCCTTTCTCCCATGGGGGTAGGCAGAAACTACAGAACGCCATCTGCTACGATCCTTACATACTCCTTCAAAAATAGCTAGTTGTAATTATAATCTCGTTGCCACATTGTACATATTACATAAAGAAGAAGATTTAATTTTAAAACGACAGTTGTATTCATAGTTTTTTAATTTTTTTTATTTACGGTTTCGTGCCATAAATTTTTGAACCGTAAACCAAAAAGGTTTTCAAAAATTTCAAGTTGTACCAAAAAACGCGTAACCGAATATAAATAAAAACGGAAACGTAAGCGAATCAAGTTAAAACGCGTAACCCCGACGTAATTACCTCGTACTCAGAAAATGGCGGACGAATCGAAATAAATTTTAAATTAACCCGCGACAAAAGGTGGGCTAATTAATTTTGAAAACAGCTGCCGTATGTGTATTGTCCGAATTAAATTATTACAACATAACATCACGCCTGTAATCCCCAAAGGGTTAGGCAGAGGCCCCATTAGTGTTCCCACATTTCGCCAGTTATGTTTAATAACAGATATATTTTAAATAACAGAAACAAATGCTATATAATTATAGTAAAGCAGTCACTGAGGGTTTTACCAAATGAAACTGAAAAGCATCAAGATTCTACTTGATCGGTCATGGTTCAAAGGTATATCCTAACGACTATATCATCTATCCAAGCACCGCCACCTGTTTAAAAAAATCTATAGTGTGTGTTTCCAATGCCGAATATAACGTGTCAGACCTACCAAGCAATATGTACTAATTCCCAGAAAACAAACCGACGGCGTAGTACTCTAACTACTTATCTCAGTACTCCCAAACAAGCTACCAAAAACATTTCAATTTCCAAAATTTCATTAAACAACAACGCACTTAATTCTCAACTAAACTTCAAAATTAATTCCAATAAGAGTACGAAAATCGGATCAATTTGGAACAATGAAAAGATACGTAATATTATTATAACGTAAAGTAAAACAGAAAGTACACAAACGGATCTGGTCGTATCATGTAATCGTATTACAAAAGCCAAATTAATGATAAAAGCCGCCAACTTTCCAACATCCATTAAATCTCTCGTTGAAGTTCCAAATAAGTTTTTGGACGAAAAGGGAATTATGCTGAAGTGAAACGACTTCAGAATCAACGATATCGTAATGGGGAAACAACGTTAGAGATCAATTTTTTGTAAAATAATCATTATAATATCAGCCTATTATTGTCCTCTTGCAGGGCAAACGCCGCTTCTCGTACAATAAAGGCACGAGCTTTGATCACCACGCTTGCTCAAGGCGGATTTGAGACTAATATTAATTATAAGTCCAATTTTCTAACGATATTTTCCTTCACCGATGTCAAGATAAACTTGTAATAGAAAAGAATGAAAAAGAAAATTTTATGAATGAGTGAGATGTAAAAGAATATTTTATAAAAAAAACGCAAGGATAGAAAAACACATCTATTTTCTAAAAGGTCTTTCGATAAATAACTTTACCTATTTTTGACAAGAAATTAAAATTAAATTATTAATTAAAAATTTATTTATTTGGAACAAGAAACACAATACAGATTTTGAAAGAAGAGAGAAATTGAAAGAAACAACAGCCAATGAAATAACGAAAGAGATCTCAAATCAATTGAAGGTGAGTATTGAAAGTATTTTGGACAATTTATCACTGAATGAGGATTAATCATCTATCAACCCACACGGAATTCCGAGACTTGCTACACTTTTATTAGATTCTCAGAATAACACAGAGATTTCAATTTATTCCATGGTCGTACTCGAAGAGTAATCGGGTTGAAAGCGCGATGACATTCTGCTATTCAATGGGCTTAATTAATGAGGACAATGGAGTTAACAAAGGGGAAATAGCAGGATTGTATCTAAAAGATAGCTAGTAACATCATCACCGTGAGTGTTCCGAGGCACGGGAGTGTCATACCACCAACTAAAGTCGATGGTCCTGTGCCTGATCTTTTCCCTTCTATTATTGAAAGGATCGGATTATCGTCTCTAAGACAGAGAAGAGGGAAGTGCACCTTTATCTTGTACTTCTGTTATTATGAAAAAGAAACCGGTTCTTCCATACTTTATAATCGTAATGTAAAGAATTTTGGAAGAAAACAACTGATTATTTAAAAAGATAATGTTTTGGGACGTTCTATGAGGTTCTCGCCCTAATATATGTATGTAATGAATGTATGCTAAAGACTAAGTGTGAGTATTGTGATACTCTCAATGTAATTCATCTTTATTTCATAGAAGATTCTTGTTACCGCGCCATTTCTTTGGCATATCAACAAAAGGATATCAATGGAGAAAATATTTATTTATTCATTGATGCAAAGTGGTCGACGTGAGAAACCCCAATACAAACATAGTGTAATTCACGTCAACCTTGAGAACGGAACTAAGGTTATTTGGGTCTATGAGGCTGTATATATTTTACCAAGATATCGGTAAATAGGAAAGTGTTCTAAGTACGTAATGGGGAGGTATTTTTATTTGGAACGTGCGACTTCAACCGCGCTGATTTCGGTTATGTGCGGATTTAATACTTTTGTGCAAACCCCTTATTATTGTTCTAAAATAGCCACAGTTACTTTTTATAACGTCTACTATCTGCTAGTTAAAGTCTAGTCAAAATCGATTCAGCCGTTGCGGAAATTAGCCAGAACAAAAACACGGAAAAACCGAAAAAAACAATATTAGTTTTGTATTTTGTATTTTTTTTTTATTATTATTTTACTGTGTAAGTAAACGAACATATAGATTTAATAAAATGCTGCTATTTTGTCATGACAAGCAGACACGTCAATTTTATTTATTTGTATTCATTTTACAGATATTATATTCGAAATATGTGCCATAATTACACAGGTATATATCGTATGATTGATAAATATGGGCTTTCTTACAATGAACAAGAGGTAAAGAAATATTCACACGCTCGCCATGCGTAACATTTAACAAACGTAATAGTGATTGCAGTCAAGTTATTATTGCACATGCGGATGGTGCTGTATATTGAGACTCCTTGACAAAATCCACATGATGAAATTTTAATTAATTTAACATATTTTTAGAAAAATACCCCTATTTTCTTCAAGTTAGTTAAGCAGAAAAACAAACAAGGACGGTGATGTTACATTGTGCAAAATATAAACAAGCAAGAGATAAGCTTACTAATTAACCATCCTTCCACAAAATACCCCAGAATAACCTCTTATTCTGTAAAAGTAAGGACTCTCCGCCACTATAACACGGGACCTATACATGGGACTTAAACATAACTGTACGTTGCACCTCTGCCTAACCCTTCAAGGATTACAAGCGTGATGTTATATTATGTCTCCGCCACTGAGTTCAGTATGCTATTGTTACTGACTGGCATTCTATGCAACAGTGATGCATATTTTTCGTAGAATCCGCCCGTTAGATTTTGCGAAATCATATCTGATGCACTACAAAAAAGGCAGTTTCAACAGCAACCTAAAAAACGGTTGGCCTAGTCAATCAAACTCCAAACAACAACTAAATCAAGAGCCTATTATTAGACATTCAGCAAAACAATTAATTTATGTCCCGACAGCAGATAACGAATAGACACAACAGCCGCAGAAAATAGAATATTCATTCACATTAAAACCTGTTATTTATTTATTCAAATGCACTCCTTATATCAGAGCACTTGATTTACTGGACCATGGTACTTTCATATCATGCGAACAGGCCCTTACTTTACATCATTTGGTTTTACATAATTTCGCACGATCACGGACATAAGGCTATGCATAGACTAGCTGGTTGGAGTAACTCGTTGGTATTGTGATGCAATACGCAATGGTTCGCACGCAATGATGAGAGAATTTGATAAAGGCGTGTTTGTTTGTGTAAACTCTTCTTAGGATTTGATAGAATCTGTTGGGTTTTACCTAGATGATTTTGTTTTTAAAACTGCTGTTGGACCCATTCTAAATCTACCTAAACAGTAAATAAAATTGAACGCGTTGTTTGAAATGTAAAAATAAAAGATTTTTACAAAATGGCAATTTTAAAAAAATATTTGTCTGTCTGTTTCGGCCAATCTCCGTAACGGCTGGACTGGTTTTAACGGAATTGTATTTAATTATTTAAACATTATGCAACAAAAAAGTACAGAGGCAGAATTAATGCCTTAGACATTCTCAACTAGTACTCATTTTCTCTGGAAGATAGAAGGAAGAAGGAGAGACTAAATTTATTTTCGAAAAAGAATAAGGTTTCCGCGCAAGAAAAATTACCCCATTCTAAAAAGTTTTACAATAAAGCTTGGCGCCGATTTGTTAACTTAGCATCGTCGTGATCTGGTTAGTATTAAGTATCACGTTCAGTTGTAAGACGAACAGTTACAAGAAAACGTCAAGGCAAATTAGCGTTACTCGTCTTTAATATCGTGGCTCTCGATGAGTGGTAGGCCTAATATTAAGTGTGCTTCTTTCATCACAAACATTAACTGCGGTGAGATCTGTAATTTCTGTTTTGGTATGATGCAAACAAGTGTGACTCAAGATTGTATCTCGTTCTAAAAGTGTTTCAAAAGCAGTGGCGTAGCTTGCCCTAGACGGGCCCTGTATTAATTGTGGGCCCCCTTGTATGCGATTGTGGCAAGGCTCAAATGGAGGATTTTCAGACATTTTTTTGAGTGACACAATCCTAAAACTTCCTAAAACGAATATTTTAAATACGAAAGTTAGTTTGTTTGTCTGTTTGTTACCTTTATACGCCTAAACCACTGAACCGATCATCCTGAAATCTTCATATACGTTGTCAGGTGTACAAAAACAGACATAGGGTGCCTTACGTCCCGAAAAAAAGTAAAATTCCCGAGATAAATCACAATAACGTTCTAATAATGACGGATGGCGCCACATGGGTTTCAAATCATGATCGAAATTTAAATTTAATTTGCGAGCAAAGCTAGGAAGCTAAATCTAGTGTATAATATTTAGCGCATTTTCGCTCAAACGGGTTTGGGGCCCCAGTAGCTGAAGGGCCCGTATCTTTGTTATAGCGGTAGCTACGGCCCTGTTCTATTTAGTTGTAGCTTCTAAATTGTAAATATTTTTGCGGATTCGTCCACAGTATTTAGAAATACGTTAAGCTAATTATATTTATTCTTAGAATTAAAATTTTGTTCCACATAATAACTCTGCAAAACGTTTTAATTTTCCTCATTCATATAATTAGTAGTACCTATATTAATAGTAATAATAGAAATATATTGTAAGTGTAACTAATAATTAGGAAATTGTAATGGTAATAAGTGTGCATGGTTTATTACTCAACCACGCCAGAACGGCTGAACGGATCTGGATGAAATTTAGCACAGAGATAGATTATAGTCTGGAATAGCACATAGGCAACTTTTTATCCCGGTAAAATGCACAGTTCCCGTGGGATAATACATCAAATTTGACGCGAACGAAGCTAATAAATAAATATGTACCTAAATAATGATTGGCAGTAAATCTTAAAACTACATTCGATCATTACTAACATAAAAGTTAGAAGACCAACTTAAATCGAGGCTCTAAAAGACATTTCAAAGTCGTTCTCATTAGAAAAAGTTAAGAGCAGACAGAAATATATCATCGAGGCATTTGTGGGCATCCATCTATAAATATAATTGGCCAGGCTTGTTAGTTTCAGAGAACTTTGGCTTTGAAGTCTACTGAGGCCCGTACGCACAATCGCACGCCGTAATGATAAACGTCGGGTCCGTGACGGATGAAAAGATGGAGGAGAGCATGTGTGGGTGTTTTTATGTAAGATTTTTCCTATGAGATCCGAGAGTATTCCGGTCGTATTGTTAGTATTTCTCTTTGCTACGATCTCAGTATCAAAGTCAAAGGAATTTGCGCAATTGCTAAGTACAACATGTTAGGTCTTTTATAATGGTTTCTGGTTGCATGAAGTCGATTCCGTATTATATTTTTTCGCAATTTCTCAAATATACCACCGGCACAAGCTTTGTATATTGTTTAGAAAGAAGTAAATACAAAATATCAACCTTTTATTGTCCCACTGCAGGAAAAAGACTCACAACTTAGAAAGTAATATAAAATTGAAAAAGTCACATTGGTTTTTACTGGTTGTAACAGGTTGCGAACCTGCAGCCTTGTTCATGAGAGACGGTTAACTTAACCACTGGGCCGACACGGTGACTTTGCGTACGAAGAACCGGGTCTATATAGGAATAGTAAACAACTCTATAAACAAAAGCTATGTTAGTCAAAACACTTTGTTCTGGAACATTCCACTTTGTTCTGGAAACTTTTGGTTACGGAGATATTGAAGTTCAAAGTCAGAACTTTTTTCTACGTTTTTGTACAAAAACTAGTTTTAAATGTCCTAACTAAATACCCACGACCCCTGCACTGTTATATGCACCCAAAAACGCAATAATTTGCGTGTGTTTACACTACATGGTACCATAAACAATGATTGCTCACAACAAGAAATAAATTGATGCCCAGCAATATTTTTTGCTAAATATTACTTAGTTTGATGGGCAATATGCGTAGTAAACAGCTTTGATGTGTTTTTTAACACCCCGTATAGCAACTCATACAATATTTAACACAGAAAACATTATGGAAAACCAACATACAAAGTGCCCATCAAGATATTGATCCCTTATAAAGAATACAGTTATAACAACCCGAGCCTAAATAAACAAGTCAGACATACGGCAACACGTATTCAACATAGAAATACATAATAAATGTATTATATTTACATATGAACTAGGACCGAGAGCGGAGTATATTTTTGCGAGTAGCCGCCGGTTTTATGTTTACGTTTCGTTTTCTGCAAGACGGGTTGAGAATGTGGATTATATGTATGAGAGTAGTGTGACTTTGTATGCGTGAAATATTTCATTTAACTCGGGGCACAAGATAGCACCTAGGGGAACGCCTTAATTTTAATTTTTAGTTGACAGGTTGGTGTGTGATTATGACATTAGGAAAGCCTTAAAACAAAAAAAAAACTAATTTTCGACCGTATTTCATATTGTCATATTTCCAGTGTTGATATGTCTAACTATGATACACTATGCTCATCAAAACCTTTACACGATTATGCCAATACCATTTATCCGCTTCGCTAACATAGGAATGTGTTTGATGAACAGTTTATCAGTTCGCATTCAATAGTTTTCAGAAATACAGAGACTCAATCAAAACGGCTTTAAAGTAACACTCCGACTGCTTTTCAATTAAATGCTGCAAGCCTGCTCACACATTGCATCGTATCAAAAGGATTAACCAGAGTTGTCAGGCAAAGCCGTGAAATCGAACAAGTCCTTTGTGGTTCCAGAGCGTTCGACGCTTCCAGTTTAACCAGATTTACAGGAGACAGAACGATTGGAATTCTCACTACGTAGAATGTGTGAAAAACGCCATCCGATGTCTATCAAACGCCTATATGAGGTCCGAAACTATTGGAGTGGTTGGTTTTTTACTGTTTACACTGTAGCAAATGTTCAATGGATTTTGTAAAGCGCTTTCCATTTAATCTGGTGGATAAAACTGTATGTAAAAATGAGATTTCTGTGTAAAGCGCTAGGATTAAAGAATTGACTGAAGTTCGCTGGAAGTCGGCAATGCAAAATCAATCAAATATTCTAGGAAAGGAAATGGTGATATAAGGTGCCGATGTGTTTTATTTATAAGTTGAACTGCAAATGGTACGCATTAAGTGTGAGAAATGGGTCAGAACAGTGGTCGAAGGCGGTGAGTCACTTTCGACGACTGACTCGGTATTGGAATCGTTCGTAGCATTTCATACTAGTCATACTAATATAACAATTACGTAAAATGGTTTGCCAAAGCCAGACAAAGCTTGGCACCGTCTCAGTCTTGAAGCAATGGCCTTTATATCCAGTTTACCAAGTGAATGTTTTAGCCTATAAACCAGCTCATTCTCTGTCTTAAGCAGCTGCTGATAAAATTATATGAGTCATTCAAATTTAAGTTATAGGTAGTCTACTTAGGTAAACGGAATGGCAAACATCTACATACCAAAACACGTTGAATATTTGGTGCAGATTAAACCCAAAACTAAAACAATATTCCCACAGCCTAGATAACATTTCCAGTACACCAAGTAGGTACTAAATAGTGAAGTCATTCACTCTATGATCGGCCACACGCATCGAACAGATGGCGTAACCGTTGATAACAGCATGCGGGCCTCATTTGACGATTACTGACAGCTGTTAAGGCTGGCAATAGACGAATCGCATGAGCAGGGGACACAGACTACTGAAAGCAGTATCATCATAAATAACACTTGATGTCTTATTTAAAGTACAAAATGTATGAAGCAAAAGAAGAATTTTTATTAAATTTTAAATGCATATTCTGCGATAGAGGCACACTAAACATGCAATACTTAAATTTTAATATTTGATTGATTAGTGATAATAAGACAAATAGTAATTAACAGACAGAGAAATGGGAGTTACTCAGAAGTCTTTTTAACTCCTAGTAAGATAGAACAAATGCCAAGTCAAGTCAAGATAAAAAAGTGAAGACAAATAAATGTTGTTTAGCATGCAGTAGACTTACCCACGTCGCCCGTCTGTTACAAGCCTTAGATGTGTACTTTTTATTAGCATCTTATCTACAAGGGAAATGGAGAAAACAGTTTAGGTGAGGATATTAGTGTTACTTTATGCGATGTTCAAAGTGGGGATCGGTAAATACAATTGTTATTACCTTTTGTTTTAGTATGTCGTAGTTCTATTTTCAGTTGTCTTGATAAAAACAATGGTGCCGATTCCCTTGTTCACAAACTAAACTAAAATTAGACTATTTGTATATTTTTCTGTCCAATAAAACAAGAAAGGGGCAGAAATAAATTAGACCTGTCAATTTAAGTTAATCTGAAACATCTACGCAATATTAGTTGGCATGTTAGAAGTTTAAGGTAAAATTAATTTGACATCTCTAACTTAGTTCTAAAATGTCATCGTCCTTTTTTTTCGCTTTATGTTAGTAAGAAATGCCAATACTCTATTTTTAAGTTTAATTTTCTTTCTTGGTGTACCAATTTTTTCTTTAATTTTTTAAACCGACTTTCTTTCTAACTAATAAACTATGTAAGTACGTCTGTACCTAATTAGATTTTTACTTAAAAAAAGAATAGCTTTGAATTAATAAGTAAGATTTCAATTAAAGTTTTAATTTTACATCATATTTATGCCCTTCGAATAACAGACGTCTGTCAAGTAATAGTCTTAATAGAGAACCAAAGTTAGTAGTTTAAGAACATAAAATACATACAAACAAACATTTAATACGTCATAAATGTCAATTAATACAATATATGTCCCAATTAAAACTTTATAAGCCGTATTTACATAATCCATTCAATCCCCCAGTTATACATAGTTTTATATAACAGGAAACTCAACTAAAGATCCTTATTACAACCCAACAAAGCACAAAGTCAAGTGATCCTTGATACTTAAACAAGCAAAGTTATCTTTGCTGGGACATACGGGCACAAAAGTGCTTATGAAGCCCTAACGAGTAGTGCACATGTGAGACGATACGGGCGCCCTCTATACCGAACAATAGCTTCATTATTCAAACTACTCAAGTACAACAATAATCCTTATCACTAAAGTAATAAGTCTCGAAGTTGAATGAATCTAATCCGGAACAAAGGATGGAGTTTTACAAAGAAAATCAACAGATGGCACTGTGATAAAGATGGGTACATTTTGAATGAGTGTTCGTTCATTATGAAAATAGAGGGTCATGTCAAGAGGATTTGGACCTGGTAATTTTTTTGGGAAGGGTCTGCGGGTTTTCCTGACGCGTTGAGAAAATGTACGGATTAAGTTGAAAAACATTTTGAATTAATATAAATTGTTTACTTGACACTGTGTTAATTAAAACGTAAAATTCTTTAAATTACTCGCAAGCAAACATGCGTTGATCGTGGATTTACAAGAGTTGTTATAAACAAGTTTCACTGAAATAATTTCGTGTTAGTAAAACGTGCAATATCTACGTAAATAGGACTAATTTATGCCCCTGACTTCGTTCACCTAAATGTAGGGTATTACGGTATTTTATCATGAATCAATTTTTTTTTTGGAAACAATAGTAAGCCTCCTCATAAAATTGGCTATCAGCCAGTGAAAGTCCCGTTAAATTATCAGTCCAACAGTTTCGGAGGTAAGCCGGAACAAATAGACAAAATTTCTTAAAATAGTTTTTTATCCTAAGTACGATTTGATATAACAAACAGACGCTTCAATTTTATTTACTTGTACATTTTTATCATTACATACCTATATGCAAAACTAACATTTAAAACTAAATTTTCCTTCCTAGAAAGTACCTATCTACATAAGCAAAATATAATGATTATAACATGTAGCCTACCCTATACTTTACTAAATCACTGACAATAGACAAATATTTGTAATTAAACGTTAAGTATAGTCGAAATAAGTACATGACAGCTATGAAAAAATGAAATTATGCGTGTTCAAGGTATTTTACGTGAAATATTAAATTAACAGTTTTCCAAAACACGGTATGCCTTACTAACACCATGACAGGCGTAATTAAATATAGATTTTCATCCACCCAGCAATCAAAATGGGATACATACTTATTTTTATTTTTAGAAAATGTTCGCCTATATAATTACAGTTAAATTACTGTAATTACACAAACTATTTTACACCCTTTTTTGTGGTAAGCATTGTTTTTTTGATAAAGTTAATTTAAAAACAATGATATTTATTTCCTTAAGGGATAGTCTGTTAATCACGTGAAGCTTTGGCAGGTTTCTAAATATCACAAGGGTGTGAAAAATCATGGGTTTTTATTTTTCCGTAGAACGCGCGTTTTCTACTCCGAAATACCTAATAATAGTCCAGAATTAAAGTATTTTACACCTTTTAAAGATATATTATAATAACTTTTTCGATACTTAAATTAGATCTTTTTAGATTCTTTATATTTTTTAGATACTTTGTACTAAAAAAATACACGTGATATTTTATTGGAGGGAGGGATTAGTCTAAAATCTCACCACGGATCTCGGTTGAAAAGTTGCTTATAACTCCTAATAAGGTTGAAAACAGCTTTTCTTTTGTAAAGCATATTATGGATAGGAAATGGAACAAGTCAATTCCATCCAACTTTTCTTCCAGCCACTACATATATTACACGAACCATTTCAAGAGCTTAGCGCGGAGCCCGTCAAATATGCAACACGTGGTACCAACCTACCATAAATAAGATCGACCAGGAAAACGTTAGGCAACCGTAAGAAACAAAATAACGGCGAATAATATAAAAAAGGCCCAGGTTTTATGTGAATGCCCACATTAATAATTCATCCGTAATCTCCTAAAGTTGGTGGTAGGATCTAAAATGTATTTTACGACACAATCGACCGTGTTTTATACACAAGACACAGGGACGGACTGAGGTGCTAACTCGGCAATGACGTTTTCTGTCCAATAATATTTTTACTTCTCCAGTAATGAGTACCTACGTTTTTATGGCTGGGTACTTTGTTGTCATTTCGTAGCCAGGTGTCCTAAATCTGTGGGATTTATAAAATGTGTCCAATATTTCAAAACACTTGGTTTCTTTTCTTACCTATTACTATAAAATAACGTTACAACGTTATCGTTATTTTATAGATAGCGTGTAATGAGCGCCGTTATTACACGATAAATATAAAGTGACGTAGCCATTTAAAAAAAAAACAATCACTAAAATGCAGTCATTTCAACAATAACACAATAACTGTCGTTTTGTGGTCGTTATTTTTCTAATACTTATAATAAAAGGAGTATAGTTATTATGTATCCAAAATTAAATTTCATGACATTTATTTATTTTAGTTCTGATTTTATCATAACGATTAATAATAATAAGAATAATCAAAATTGGCCCACACGTTTGGTCTCTAGATCACCACAAAGGAACAAACATACATAAAAAACTGAAAAACACATTACTCCTTGCGTCCCCCAGTCGGGTAAAACACTTCGTTTATTATCCCTCATATCTTAAGTTTAATAATAGACCAAAAAAAAAGAATATAAATAATTCCATTAATAACAGCGTCAGTACGACTGACGAGTGACAAGAAAATTAAAGAGCACGTAGGTAGGACCTTGTAGCGCCAGTCATTGGCTAAATAAGAACGATGAGGTAAACCGAGGCCATTGTTTATGCTACTGGTTTTTGTCCGCGACTTCATCCGCGTAAATGTCGACTATCGCGTACGCAGACGAAGACGTTTAATAAAAAGTAGCCTATGTCCTTTCTTGGAGTTAAAACTTACTAAATTTCATCAAAATCTGTTCGGTAGTTTAGTCGTGAGAGGATAACAGAAAGATAGGCAAAAAGAGTTACTCGTCAAAATAACAGCTTTTTACTAAGTTTATTATGTATAAATACCCGGTATCAAAATCACAAATTAAAATGTCTGTCGGTCTCTTTGTTTCGGCTAACCTCCGATACGGTTGGACTGATTTTGATGGAACTATCACTGGCATTTAGCTAATGTATTAAGGAGTAATGTAGGCTACTTTTATTATAGAAAAAGATCTAAGACTATGCTAAAAAAAAATAAACCCCGCAAGTAAGTCCCGTACATAAGCTATTTTATATATAGTTAAGTTTATTCCACGATGTGTTTTATTTGAAAAACTGTCTTGTTTACGCCTTTATTAGGTGTAAAAGTTTTAGTATCAGATCGAAATGTCATGTGTGAAGAAAGTCGTATATATTTATAGTGTGATTTAGATGTTTAGTAACGTTATCTTTGGAATATCAAAGATGTGATCTGAAATATTAAGGTAGACAGTGGTTCATGACGTAAAAAAAAAATATTTATGAGATTCATTTACATTTACATAACATCACGCCTGTAATCCCCGAAGGGTTAGGCAGAGGTGTACCTATTAGTACACCCACATTTCGCCAGTTATGGTTTTAGTCCCATGTAATAGGGGGCGAGCCTATTGCCATCAATCGGGCACAAATCCAGACTCCGAGGTTGCTACTGAGAAATTCCTGACGGAAAAACCCAATAACACTTTGCCCGACCTGGGAATCGAACCCAAGACCTCATGCACAGCAGTCGCGCTTGCGACCACTAGACCAACGAGGCAGTCAAATATCATATAATAATAAGCGAATTCTAATATAGAGAAGCCACGAGGGCTTCTCTGCATTAGAAAAGGCTTTTGCAATTATGGTCAGACTGTTACTGTCCCACTAAAGGCATGAGCATTGATCACCACGCTTGCTCAAGGCAAATTAGCCATTGTAAGACCAGGGTTCTTCACAATGTTTTTCTCCACCGATGTCAGTGATGACCAAGATTAACTTAGAAAATACATGTGACTTTATAAAGTCATAGTGATACTCGGGCAAGTACCAATATGACTTTTTCAATTCTCATAACCTCATGAAGAGATGGATGCCTTAAGTACTGGGCCATTATAACTTCTCAAATACCACCATAATTATTTACGTTTAAAAGTACAGGAAAGGCATGAGTTACAAAATTACTGAAAGCGAAGCCGTAGAACGTTGCTTCAAAATCTATTTGTACCCTCACTAAAATAGCTGAAACACCTACGCATACGAAAATACCAGCAGCAGATTGCCACACTCCATCCTTGTTACCACAACACAATACCCTCAAATGAAATTTAAGTCGCCAGTCGAAAGTAGATAAAACTTCACTTTTTGTCGTGAGCTTTCGGTTAACTTTTTTGGGTAGCGAAACTTCAATGAATTTCGGTGTTGAGTTTCCCCAATGGCTTTAGGAAACAAACGAACACGCCAAGAAAAAACCTTTAGCAGGTAGGAATGTCTGAGATAAATTCTCAGATGTCGATCCCAATGCTAATTTTGCAGCAGACCTCATAAAGCATTTTTGTTTTATTTTTTTGCGTTACAAAAACCACCGACAAGGGACCAGATGTAAATTTGGAATATTATGGCTAAATTTGGGTTCTACCATCACGTTTAATGCCAACCACCTTAGGCGATATAAACCGTCTTGTAGTCCAAGAAGAAGATTAAGCGATAAACAAGAATCTGAACACAAATACGAAATTGAAACGTCATGTACTGAAAAAGATATTACGGAACAAATATTTACAAAAAAAGGAAACATAAATACACATTACAAAAAAGGAGATGTATATGTACACACCAGGACACAAACTAACAGAAAACGCGTAAAAATAACTCATCTAACGTTTTTATGATTTTGGGCAACAGGGATGGCGTTCATTACTGTCTCGGGGCTAAAGTAAACAGCGGCGTTGGAATTTTTTCATCAAAATTTGACTTATACCATCTGCTTCCGCGGTAATCTTGGCTAGGGCAAATATTTGTAGCGCCTCTGTAACGTCGCTTCATAATTATAGCTAGGGTCAGGGATTACGAGTAGGTCACTGTGAAATCTCATTATCCTCGCTTTGTGCCATCAGTGATATCATTTGCGTAGGCTTGAATCAATTAGAGTACGTTTGGTGATGCGCTTTGGGGATTATCTAACGTCAATTAGGTTTAGAAGCCGATTTAAATAACTAAATGCTGTTTGTGGAACAGTGGATTATGTGATTTCGTAGTTTGCTGCGTTTCTGTTTGCTGGAGCGAAGCTGAGATTATTGTGGTATGAATTCAGTTTGAAATATCTCTTGAAACTGCAGTCTTGCCTTTTGAATCCATTATTCCACAAAGGATCTCGGAACTAACTATTCCAGAAATTTCGTATGAGATAAAGATAATCTTTTCCGTAACCACCAACTTGAACATCTGTTTTGCGTGTTATTGCGTGACTGAGGGGGGCCGTCGCTAACGAACAGCAAAACTTCATTACGAAATTTTTAAACTTTTCTAAAGTTAGTCAGTTTTTAATTGTTTTTGACAGACTTAATTTCCAGGATATAATTCCACTGGTATGGTAATTAAAATTGAGAAAGCTAACAAAAATCATAAAGCTAATTTACTTACTAAACAGTTGTTTGTAAATAGTGTTTAAAATTTGAGACAACAAGGAAAACTCGAACAATAGTGAAATAACTAGAATTTGCTTTATTCAGCACCAATATCTTTGTTGGTTCGCTGCGCGTAAAGGAAAATATCAACCAATATGTCAAATTCAGTTTACTAAAATTTAGTTCCGCATTCAGCCGCATCCATTATTTGGCGCTTTACTAAATTCACTCACTGTATCACCGCTATGCTTGACATTACCTGCAAACAAAAAAATATATAAATTAGGTCAAGCATTTATTAAATTATTAAAGGACATTTATTATCACGGTACACGAAATGTCTTCGGTAGTAAAAGTAAAGGTGGAATAATTTCCAATTAATTTACACACGTAAAATACAAAATATTAACATTGAGCACGCTTCTTCTACTTGTTTACAAATACAAGGAAGACGTGAACAAATACTTACAAAGTAACGACTAAAGTTGTAGCACAATACATGGCTACTAAATTATTTAAATTAGTCCGTCGCAAATTCGCTACGGTTGCTTGCTAGGTCAAATGCAGAAAAAACCTACTTTTAGTTTTTATTAATTTTTCCGGCTATCAACAAAGCCTTTTAAATTCATAAGAAAAAATACACCAGTTTTTTAAGAATTGAACCCAATTTCAAGTTTCATAAGGTAGGTATTTTTTTAAATCACTATAATCAACCAAATTACATCCACATACATTTTTGAATAGTTTAGTTAGTCAGTCAGAAAGTAAATGCTAGATGCTCGTTTGATACAGTAGGTGTAAATGGAAGAGAACGACCAAGAAATTTCATGAACAAGACCACATCACCAATTTTTCATACAAGTTTCACTTAACCCAAACCCACGCAAGTAAAACTCTAAAGACGCAGTTTCACTGCGCTGCACGCTATGCACGTTGTGCACATCCACGTTAGGTTCATGGGTCCGTAATTCAAGTGCACGTTTTCGCTAAAGTGCATTGTATGCACGAATATTCGTGGTCAACCACAACTGTGTAGTAAAACGACCCAGAGTCACGCTACGTGGAAAAATAGGCACCAGACTCACGCTGCGAACGTGCGTAGCTTCTGCGTGCACATCCTACGCAGCAACTGCGGGCCTCGTAGCGTTAAGATGCGTGGGCGACATATCAGAGCCATCCATGCGTGTATCAATGACGTAACCAACCATGAAGCGTATTCGTGGGCATGCATAGAAAAGCTTTAACGTGATCAGCGTGCCCGTGCGCCGTAATGGAACAGCGCCTTAAAACTCAGTGCCTAACTCCATCTTGAAAAAGACCAAGTCTTAACAGAATAACCTTCCAAAATTTAGTCGGCGGATAATAATGTGCCTATGCGACGTAAAATAAGCCCAGATTTATGTAATCCTAGTATTCCTATACTGTCCGCCATCTTGTAAAGACTTCTATTACCATGTCGTATTTTTAAAAAGGAATCCTCACTCAAAGGGCGGTCTAAGTTTGGAATATTTGATGGAATAGCCATTTTTGTTTTACTTTGCATAACTTAGGATTTATGTGAGACTGGTTTAGTGAAATTAGGCATTCCAAATTAGATGAAGTGAGATATTCCGTTTTATATTTTGTGTATTGACAATTTTGTTCCGCTTTTTGGCATACAGCAAATGTAGAACCTACATTGTCTCATCTATTTTTTGCTCAAGTATTTCGGCGGTCGGACAGTGTTATTGGGATTTTCCATCAGGAATTTCTCAATAGCAGCCTCGGAGTCTGGATTGTGCCCGGTTGATGGCGATAGGGGTCGCCCAGCTCTTTCCTAAAAAATACACTTTGACATGTACAAAATGTATGGATACGTTATTTTTTTATGTTAGTTTTCTGTGAATGCGCTGTATATTAAAAGTCTGTCTGTTTTGTAGTTTGCAATTTAAAACGATAAATTCAAACAATATGAAAACTGAAAAGACCAACACGTTAATGCGCGTTACAATGAATATTGAATCGCACAGACTTTTGTTTAGATTTCTATTTTATATTGTTTTGACAAGGGATTGACAGAAATCAAATAACATAGCACCTGCGAACTCTGACATGTATAAAATGTTACGTTTCGCTTCGAATATCCAGGCTGTTAAAAATAAAATGTTCTATTTTTTTAGTCAATTGACAAAGGGGCTTTTTTATTATTAAATAACCAAATCACATTTTATTTTTAAATCATTAGCGATTCCGCCTTTCGCCTTGAGAAAGCGTGGTGATCAGTGCTCATGCCTTCTCTGTATGAAAAGAGGCTTTTGCCCTGCAGTGGGACAGTAATAGGCTGGTATTATTACTATGTAGAAATTAATCTATATTTTTTTTAATTTTTATGTACTGGCCTAGACGAAGCGCGCTAACGTATTCGATATTTGAAATAAGACAATCCCATTGCATTTTGGTTTAATTTAATACGTAAAGCATATCAACCCCCTCCCCCTTTCGCCCCCTATTGTTATGAGTAAAGCCTTCAAACAAAATTAATATTTTGTGCAAAACAGGAAACAAACACCAAATCAATACCGAAAATCAATCGAATACACGTTACAATAACGCTGAAATTACGTTGAAACTCCGCGCGCTCGTGTAAGGCCCTTTGTTCTCTGTTTGCTCTCTACTCTACGTCACAACCCGAAAAAGGAATCTCAATATCCCTCGAGACTAGTTGAGACAACTCCTTCTAAATTGACAATTGCGAAAGCGATAACGATCATCACGTTAGAACTGGGCCCGTCGACTCTAGAATTTAGGTCCTCATTCTAAAACCTCCCTGGAGACTAACTCCAGACCTAACTTCAAACATATCCTATTATCTAGGGAAGTTTCAGAAATATATTGTTCTTAAGAATGGCTAGATATTCTTATCAGGACCGGCAAAGAACGTTCGAGAACAGGTCCTGTGCTGAGTTATTCGAAGGGATATTTTTTTATCACATAGTTTTGATCGTGACGGCCCATTGGTTAAAGTATACGCCTCTCATGCACGATGGCTGTAGAATTGCAGCCGGGGACGGGCAACTATGTGACTTTTTCTAATTCATATGTACTTTCTAAGTTTATCTTGGACATCGCTGACATCGTGAGGAAATCTGGTCTTATAATTAATAATTATGATATAAGTCTGAAATCGACAATCCGCCTTGAGCAAGTGTGGTGATCAATGGTCGTGCCTTCTCTGTATGAGAAGAGGTCTTTGCCCTGCAGTGAAACATAAGATGTCCTAAGCGGGCATTAGATAATATTATAATATTTTAGGTAATTTATAAGTAGATACGTACATTTTCTGAATAGATCTTTAAAAAATCTATACATCAACACGGTATAAAGCAATTCATCAGTATTATTGTGAGTTCTTTCTAGTTGATACTTTTGGACTAAGGAATAGGTGAGCCCTTAAAAGGAATACGATCAATTTATCTTTATCGACGTCTAGAAGGAAAATAAATTGACTTCGCGCCGTACTTCTTTCGAATAGGCTTTAAAAAAGCTGTAGTCTTTTTTATTATATTTCAGAAATAAAACGTGGACGGTCATTGTATGGTAGGCATTTCAGACAGTCTCGTTTTAATAAGAAAATAAAACTTTAAAGTAGGTAATAGAATAAATTTAGAAGCTCAGACGCTATTTAGACGGAATTGAGTCTAACAAACATGTTATATTGCTAATTTCTCGGGAATGATTGTACAAAATGCTTATTCCAACATTCATATTTATTTCAGCGAAAAACTTACAGAACCGCCAGCAAAATCGTAATAAAACCAAAAATAAACCAGTAAATATTCAAATACTGCAGTTCGAAGTTCAAGCGTCCGCATTCGAAAAAAGAAAGCAAGCAATTTAAAAATCGAACTAACGAAGTTGAACTCAACTTTTTCACACAAGAATCAAAGGGCCGAGACATCTCGTTATACAGCCAGCATCGCCACTACATGGCCACACGTGGCGGAACACACGGCCAGCTCCAGAAATATACAGAGTAAACACGGCAATATGTTCACAAGTAATGAAGCGAACACTTGGCCCGGACTATAAATAGATAAATAAATAACTACACGCGGCCCGTTTGTGTTACTATTGGTTGTTTTGAAGTGCTTTTTTTTTGTTTAAGGGATGGGTGTGTTTACATCGTTAGATCTCGGTCTTTCGCATGTGGTACTGTGATTACCTATTACATGTGTATTCCTTTTACAGAACTAAGATCAATGAATGTTCGTTGGTAATTGAATTTTTAATGCAAATACGCGTGGTTTAGACAGCTTTCTTAAAAGAAAGATTATCTCAGAAATGAAGATAACAAAGCGATTTTTAAAATCGATACAGGTTAAACACCGACTCGATTCTTCCTTACTTTTAATTTGACTACCAGTATTTAAATTTCGTGTAAGAGATCCGAATCCTTAGTCTGTTCGTGACATTGACAGCGGTCAAAACGTCGTCTGTCCCTTAGGACGCGGAGGGCAGACCCAAATCACTTGATAGCATAGATGTATTGTTTTTAGACGCGGGACTGTGGAAGGTGACTTCGAGAGCCAGACGTTTGTAAATATTTTTTGGTCCCAAGAGGAAAGTTTTGGGAATTCGCCGACCATTTTTGATTTAATCTGCAGATTTGTTAAGCCGCTTGTTGAAGCCGTGTTTATTACAATTTATAACAACCTTTTCGAGCTAACTACAAATCTACTGATAGTTAAAAGCTCTTTAAAGTTAAGAGTGAACAGGCTTCTTCTGGATAAGCTCACTCCGTCGTAGACTTTGTCTGACCTAGACTAGAGTCAAGAACAAACCCATATTGTATAAAAAAAAGGTCCATAACTATACGGCTGATGACACAAAACGAATAAAACACAAAGAATGTTATCTTTAACTTAAATTAACACCCAATAAGCGAAGCTCACATCTATTTAAGTAAACATTCCGGAGCGAATTCCAGAATACGTGACATGTTCAACATTTGAACGCATCTCAAAATGTTAAACTTACGGAGGCAGCTTGCCGAAGGCATTGCTCCTTCGATGAAAAAAAAAAAAACAAGTCCAGCCCACGGACCTTTGTTGTGGTGGTCAGTACTTCGTGCAAAACAAAAATAAGACAAAACGAACGGGACGGAACAGGTCGGGGCCGACCGAGACCAGTCCGACGACTTTTGACCACTTTTCTGGTCTCACATCCCGACAAACATATCTCTACAGACACTTTCCAACTTCTCCAACCTTATTGTGAAAGGCACAAGATCTAATGTTGTGTTATTATCATTTTTGGATACGTTTTATGGTTTATTGAGCTATGATTTAAGAGCATTTCGATTTCTTTAGGAATTTCTGTGGTTACGATTACGACTATGAGTTTTGGAGTGATGTAAGGTTTTGTAAAATTTGTAATTTTGGAGTAACAACTAAAGTCATGAATTTTATTTCGTATAAGTGTCGACAAAGTCATCTTTCTAGCTACATGGCCTACTTTGTGGCTATTCAACCTATTCGCACTAAACGTTTCCAAATGTTTTTTAACATGCGCACAGTAAATGAGTGGAACTCTGCCTGCGTCTGCTCTCTGCATTCGACCCTAATCTTTTCAAAATAAGAGTGAACAGACTTCTTCTGGGTAAGCTCACTCCATCGTCGACTTTGTCTCTGTCACCTCTGACCTTGACTAGAGTCAAAAGCAAATCCATATTAAATTTAAAAAAAATGGAAGTCAAATGAAATTAATTCGCAGTTGAATTGAAAGCCTGAATCGGACAGGCTAAATTCTGTTTTACTTAAGTAACCAAACTTGAAACTTTAAACAGGATTAACGCAAAACTGAGGAGGCAATCTCATCTGAATTGGACGTCCAAATTATTTTAACTTCAGTTTGTTTAACAATTAACAAGAATAACATTTATTGTTACATAACATCACGCCTGTAATTCCCGAACGGTTAGGCAGAGGTGTACCCATTAGTACACCAATTTAAATAGGGGGCGAGCCTATAGCCATCAACCGGGCATAAATCCAGACTCCGAGGCTGCTACTAAGAAATTCCTGATGGAACCCATTAACACTTTGCCTGACCTGGGAATCGTACCCAAGACCTCACGCTCGCCAGTCTCGCCTTGCGACCACTAGACATTCACTAGACCAATTATTTAGAATATTTTACAAAAACCCACAACGTTTTTTTTTTCTATAATTATACGAATATTGCCTTGGAATCTTATTTCGGATATATTTAATTTTGAACTTAATATGTAACACCGGTACAAAATAGTAGTTATATGAGTACAAAGTAGCCATTATTTAAAGCCGAGAAAAACTTACAGCTATTAATAAAGAGACATCAACCCGTGGTGCACTAACCAGACATTCTTTCAAGGCCAACAAAACGACCAGAAAACATATGGTTGAAAAAAGAAACCAGTAACATTTATGCCCACACGACCAACTTAACTTGACCTCGGCAAACCAGCCAACTTCCTTTATTTCACGTTTTAAAATAAAAGCAGAACGAAAGCTTTGGGAAATATAGAATGAACGATGCACGAAAGACAGATATACTCGACATTTTCTGAATAAGTTGTTCTGTTTTATATAAATTTTCGAGTAAATGTCACAAATCATTAAGAGCACTAAAGGCCGGAGGAGGTCGTCGTAGACTGGCCAAGTGATATCCACAACTTTTGTAAAACGATCCTTGGTGCCGTTAATTTACGTTCGAATGAGGGGTCTAAGAATGTTGGCGGAACACTCACCCCAAGCAAAGGTCCCTTGTGGTCACTGACCATCGACGAGAATAACGCAAGTACCTGGACTCACGCGCAGCCAGTACTCGTGACGTCACTCCCCGACTCGATTTATGGGAACAAGATTACTTACGACTTAAAAGAATGTAAAAAGAAGTCCTTCATTAGCACGGAATGAGAAATTGAATTAATGGTAACGGAAAAAGTAAGATAGGTTCCCACATAGAAAATAGGAAGGCTGGCTGTGACAGCGGAGTACGCCATCTTTCTTTTGAAGCCTCATTTAAAATAGAGTAAGGTTAATTAAACGTATCTTCAAGAACAGTTTTTACGACAAGTTCGAGATACTTAGCGAGTATTTAAATAAAAATATGTACTGAAATATTTTAAATTATTTTTCACAGATCTCTTCAGTTTTTGTTCCTAAGTTTGGTTATTTAAAAGTATTCTAACAATGAGTTTCGTTTTCTTTTAATTATGAGGGCTGCTCGTTATTTTAAAATGTTATAGATAGATAAGGCCTAGCAAGTGTCTAGCTATCTTGCTAGACAGTTATTTAAAGTCAAAGTCAAATCATTCATTTCAATTACACACCTAAAAAAAAAAAAAAAAACGTCATTTACAAGAAAAAAAAAATTGAATGTTCTTACCCCTTTCAAAAGATAGTTTGGTTTGGAGAAGCATATCAAAGAAATCCCATACTGACTTCTTTTACAATAAATGTTTTATATTGTTTCATATACAGGACCTTTCTGTAACATTCATTAATTGAACTTAAAAACTAAATAATCAAAAAGTGTAATTTTCATAAATACCGAAGCAAACTACAAAGACCACTATCTAGAGCATCGCCTTTAGCAAATACCTATCCCAACTACATATTTCAGAGCCTTTCTTAATCAGCTGTTCCTTCTACAAGATCCTTTACATCCTTAACCCTCACTTCGCAACACACAGTTAACCCACCATCTGCTACTACGTAAGTGCCACCCTTCACAGCGAAAGCGTCACCAACGGATTTATGGGCCAAGGAAATTAACCTTAAGATGTCGTGCCGAGATTTATAATGAAGGAAACGAGGTATTTTTGAGGGTAGTTTAACAGAGCTTTACGTGTATAAAACGTTTGGTTTGTAATTTGAGGATTAAGTAAATATAGTTGGGAAGAGTGGTCTTGTTTAATGGCGGATGTATGTAGAGGAGAAACGGTTGGTTGATTTTTAAAACACCTGTGTCATTTTTACTAGCTCTCTATTAATTGTCCCGCCGAAGGGCAAAGGCCTTTTCTCATACAGAGAAGGCACGAGCAGTGATTACCACGCTTGCTCGAGACGGATTAGCGATACCAGACGTACCTATATTAATTTGTAAGTCCGGGTTACGAGGTTTTTCTTCATCGCTGTCAGTCATATCCAAGATAAACTTAGAAAGTAGGTACATATGACTTGAAAGTCACATTAGCCTTAACCATCACAACATTTTTAAATCCAAGTGTCTGTTAAAAATAAAAAGATGGTAAGTCTTCAAACAAATCAGTATCTTAAGTAATAGGAGTTCTGTCAAGCGATTTGATTCGTTGCCCCTATTGGCATAATGTTAATTATGACATTTACCTACCTTGAACTTAACACTACAAAATCCTTGGTTTCGTTTTCTGAACCAATTTAATCGATGACCGAATCTCATGTCTACCTACAATACAATATAAATTACAATTTGCAACGGCTAAAATGAAATTTAAGAACAGCTCGATCATAAACTTGACCAGAATGAGACTTTCAATATCCGGGGGAGTGGTTTAATAGGTTGATTCTCTTAAGAATATATTTTTGACCTCGTCATTTGCTGTAATGAAACTAGTTATTTTAATTACTAAAGGTTCACGACCGGCACTCGAACCTTGGACTGGATCAGATCAACAGTCCGCCGATTATGTACAATAATTGTACATAATCGGCGGACTGTTGATTTATTTTTATTTTATTTTGTTCAATTAAATTTTCATATGGAATTTTAATATCACCTGGTGTGTAGAATTGTTCGTTCAGGTATTTTTTGGTAATTGTATTTAGAAATCTTTACGCTACTGCCAAAGCTTCAAGAAAACTTTGACTTGCTACAGCCCTAGGTAACTAAAGATCATGATTGATCTACAATGGTCATTGTCATAAGCCTAGACAAGATGGAGCTATAGAGGCTTTGGCTGGCTGAGCCATATACAACCTTACTATAAGGGATTATTCCTTTGAGATAAACGCAATTTAAAATAAAAAGGACTTGAGTGTCTGTCATGAAGGCTGACTTATTCAAATAGCTAAATATAAAATAAATAATAATAATTGATTATGTTTCATGGATCTGGATCTGGATGAAATTCGGTACAGAGATAGATTATAGTCTATAAAAGCACCTAGGCTGCTTTTTATCCCGGAAAAATATATGGTTCCCGTGGGATAATAACTTTGATGCGGACGAAGTCGCGGACAGGGTATTAAGTAATAAAGTTTTTCAATTCAAGTACAAAGATAATCCCAATACACACAAAACAACCAATAATCTTGGACTAGATGTGACCTGATCTAGAATTGCATTGAGATTCAAGTTTATCTTGCAGATGACGTACAATTAGCATCATAGTACGCTCATCAACAGCTCTCCTGTATCCAAGTGCCATACAACCTGTTTTTACTCAATGGATTCAACAATTAGATACAAATCATAAACATTTTATGCCACTTCCAACAGCAGTGGCTTCATTTCTGTCTTCTGACGTCACATGGTATAAGAACTTTTCTTCGAAGCGGAAGCATAATATGCATTTGAAGAATTCTCGAAACAAGAGAAATGTGAAGTCAATTCTATATTTGTTTGTTGGGTGACATTTTCTCAGTGATTTCAAAACGTTGGCAAGATTTTTCTTGCTTTGATGTCATATGCACATTTGGACATAGCGGAAAGTAATTTTGAAACCTGTCTTCATTTTTCTTTGATATGCTCGATCAGCGGAAGTATGAAGTCTTTGTTTGTTGTTCATCTGGTGCAACAAGCAAACTGACTCCATGTCATATAAGTTGCCGGCGGCTTCACAATATCGACTGTGCCTTTTGAATTTGATGACAAAATATGAGTAAGAATCTTGATATATACTTTGCAAGGATTTCATTATTTTGTTGGGTATAAAAACTCATGGGAAAGAACACATGGTCTTCTATTTTCCTAATCCCTTTTGTCTTTATTTGATTGCTTAAAAGGATTATCTTGTAATACACGTTCTTTTTGAGTCATTGTTTTCAGAATTTGCACAATTATTTTAGGTACAATTTTCACGTAATTTTCTTTTTTTTCGGCACGATGTTTAAACAACATAATCCTCGAAATGTGTATGTAAAGAGCCTTTTTAACTAAAACCCCTCCCAAAAAATCAATTAGGCATTCCCTACCCGACGTCGTTTAAGGGCCCGAGAGCTACAAATTTGAATTTCAAAAACTCAAAGTTAAGCCTAGGGTTTTGAATTTTAACATAATTTACATACACAAATGAGTCATCTGCGTTCGTTACGGTGTCTGGACGTCGCCTCCACCAAAAGCTAAAATATACCAACGTATAACATACAATGCTGGATATGCTGCACAGTCTTTTGAATAAACCAAAACTCAACGCGCAATGGAAATCAAATCCCCGAATTTGTCGGAGGAAACCATCACAAACGTCGGGAAGTTAGTTTAATATGCAAGGTGAGTGAGAACTCTCAATGAAATCGAAAAAAAAACATCGAAATAATGCATTTAAATACATACAAACAGGATGATTCAATGGACGGAAATGGTTATTTGGTACAATGGTTTTCTGGAAATTTATGTGTAGTGTAGGACGGAAACATGGGGCTTGGTCATGTCCTAAACGGCGATAAATGGAGATTTTTCGAGAGTCCAAAAGTGCGAATGATAAAAGTTGGACGAGCGAGGAAAATAATTAGACGCTAGTCACTAAAGATGACAAAGAGGGAAGGTCTTAAGAAGCAAGAGACGTAACTAGTTGGGATGAATCACGCGGTACACTTCACAAATTCATACTTAATATTAATAATGTGAAAGAAAATCTGTTTGTCTGTTACGCTTTTGATGAAATTTGGTACAGGGAAGTTGGAACCCCAGGAAAGGACATGGGCTACTTTTTATTCTGCGACTTTCTTGGGTTCGCGATAACCGATATTTACGCGGATGAAAAAACTTGTGAAGGATATTTTTCTTTTTAAGAAAGAACATTGATGAAACCAGTAATCAACTTTCTGGAAGGAGTGGAGAGTGTTTATGCTACCGCATCGGCCTGATCGTGATTTGCCCTCCAAGTTTCAAGTCTCTACGATTAGCGGTTTAGGCTGTGCGTTGATCCGACAAAGCATTTTATATTTATTTATAGATTAAGAAGATTTTCATATTCATTATTTTTTTATTTTGTCTTATGTCAAGCTCCCCGAAAATAAGCGATACTCAAGTCCAATTCTACTTTAGCATTATAAGTAACAGACATGTTTTATGAAGCAATACAAATTAAAAGCAGGGCAGCGTGATTGCACATAAAACCTTCGTAGAAATTGCTAGGAGCACAATGACTCCCCAAGCCCACATAATCAGGAAAAGAATTATAATTTTATTATATCTTGGCTTATAATTTGTAAGCTTAAGTTATTTCATGTGGCCTCGACTTTTATAGGCGTACCTCTAAGGAGTCACTACGAAAGAATTAGATGGTACAGACCAGCTGCGAGAATTAGTTATTACGATGAAATATAACAGCTGTTGATTACTAAAATTGCTTTGTTGGTCTAGTGGTCGTAAAGCGCGACTGCTGATCATAAGGTCTTATGTTCAAATCACTTGGGTCAAAGTGTTATTGGATTTTCCATCAGGAATTTCTTAGTAGCAGCCCCTGAGTCTGGATTTGTGATCGGTTGATGGCAATAGACTCGCTTCCTATTACGTGGTACTTCAACATAACTGGCGAAATGTGGGTGTACTAATGGGTACGGCTCTGCCTTACCTTTCAGGGATTACAGGCGTGATGTTTTGTTTATTGTAAAAGAATAATAAAAACCGGTTAAGTGCAAGTCGGACCTGTACCCGAAGGGTTCGAACCATTGTAGAAGTCAACACTATTGCCTTGGGTACGTAATAAGATTGAACCCCGAGGAAGAACATAGGCTACTTCTTAAACCGCAATTTCATCATCATCTGCCTAGCCTTTTCCCAACTATGTCGGGGTCGACTTCCAGTCTAACCGGGTGCAGCCGTATACCAATATTTTACATGGAGCGACTGCCTATCTGACTTCCACAACTCAGCAACTACGTAATACGATACCCCTTGGTAAGACTGGTTGTCAGACTATCGGGCTTCCGACGACCCGACTGGCAAAGATCCACGTATGATTTCATTTGCATCCTTGATAATTGACATATTATGTGGATGTAGTTACTGGCAAAAGTTAGTTAAATAAGCTACAAATAAACAGCTCACCGATTTTCTTATTCGTACAAATATTCTTAAGTAATTTCACTTGAGATCCTCTTTTCTCTTACCTATCAAGCTAATCTTCAAAGAAACCACTGAATTATTTAAGAGGGTATTTAAAATCATTTTATGAATTCTTGAACCTCACCACAGGAACCCGTAAATCCTAAATCCCAGAGGGTTTTAATAATAAACAGCGGAGCGGCCCAATTTGAAAATAATAAGCATTTAATATACAACGATTGGAACTCTGAATTTAAGTAAATATCCACCTTTTTATGTTACGGAGAAAATTGATTTTCTTTTGTTCCCAATGGGCGTTTTGCAAAAATTGAATTATTCTGTTGTTGGCAGTTTGCGATTCAGAAACAAGAAAAAATATTTATTCCTTTAAGAACCGATTTTAGAAAAATAAATCCTATCGTTTTCGCCTTTGATCTATTGTAAACCAGCTTCCGACTGCGGCTTCATCCGCGACAAAATCAATATATTTTCACCTGTGTACCGTACTTTTTTCCGATAAAAAATATGCCTATTTGCATTTACAGTAATAAATTTTTGTTTATGCATAATGTAGGTACAACAACAGAATAAAATAACAACAAATAGTATAACAGAATTAAAATATACAATAAAAGCTTAAAGTTTTATCATATCATTGTCAGTGACAACCCTTAATTCCGATCGCTCGAATTTTGTGAATAGTTTGATCCCCAGGTCTCAATTCAAAGTGCGGTGTCATTCCCATTATTTTCATAAAATCTAAAGGATCGATCGTCTGAGAAATTGCTTATGTTAATTTATATTTTATACGAAGACAATCAAAGAAGTTTCTGGCCTCTTGCGTGATTAATAAAATGCGGTATTCCGTGACAGGATAAAAAAAAATAAAGGCAACACGTCACATCATCCCAGACCCCAAATCAGGTCCTATTCAATAGGTTTTTTGACAAACGAAAGTACCAAAAGACCTTTATTCCGATCCTCGTAAAGTTCATTTTATAGTTCTCAATTTGATTATCACATTGGAATTTGGTCTTTGTACGACTGCGATAAGGTTGATATTTATTTGGAGAAGTGAGAGGAAGGAATTTCAATATGGCGAGTGAAGAAAGGATGCGTTCGGGATATAAAAAATACGGTTGAACGCACGTGGGCGGTCGCATTCTATGGGGTATTAGTTAGATACACATCTTCGCGCTATACTCAATGTGGAGTGGGCAGGAATGTTATGAATCCTTCATATGAATCATAAGCGTATATTTCTAGATGAATGCTCTTGTATCAGTATTACAAACATCCCTTGTCCTTTTCTATTGCTCTCTTATTTATTTTGGCTTTTCTTCAGTTTTACATTGTTTCTGGTATTGAGAACAGCTGAACCAAAAACGTTGAGAAGCAATGGAGCATCCTATCGGCAATGGGTTGAAATTAAAGGCAAATTCTCGTTAACAACGAGAATTTGCCTTTAATTTGAGATTACGACTAGATTTGACTAGTCGCAATCTTATATCGGCGAAAGTCAATGTCAAAATCTTTTCAAAAATGTAGATAAAATAGATGTATTTTGACAGAATCAAACTGAAATAATGCGTTCTTAAAAGTTACTATATTTGCCGCCCCGTGTCAATAAACATACTAATAAAATTATAAATCCAAAGAGTTAAGTTTGTTTGAAAGGTCTATTCCCAGGAACTACCAGGCCGATTTGAAAAAAATCTTTTACGTTTTATAGCCCGTTTATCGTGGAAGATTATAGGCTATATAACATCACGCTACGATCCACAGGAGCGTAGCAGTAACCATAAATGTAACTTAACTCGGATGAAAATATTCCTCGGGCAAGTAGCGTTCTGAAGTTAGTCTAACAACCATCACGTTTCTTCTCATCATCTGCCTAGCCTTTTCCCAACTATGTTGGGGTCGGTTTCCAGTCTAACCGGATGCAGCTGAATACCAGTATTTTACATGGAGCGACTGCCTATCTGACGTCCACAACCCAGTAACTGGGTAATATGATACCCCTAGGTAAGACTGGTGGTCAGACTTTCGGGCTTCTGACGACCCGTAACGACTGTCAAAGATCCACGTATGACAGCCGGGACCAACGGCTTAACGTGCTTTCCGAGGCACGGAGGAGTCTCGGTGTGTAAAGATGGTCACCCATCCACGGACAAACCCCGGCAAGCGTAGCTTAACCTGACGGATCGACCCGTGTGGCTGTTATTACTTAGCCACGAGCTCCCCCAACCATCACGTATCTTCTATGACCTCATAATTCAATAACTTATGTAACATACCTATGCAGGGAAAAGACAGCTGGTAGACGCTAAACCTAACATCATAAGTTCATAACAAACATTGCGTTATCCAACGCTATTTTAATAACAATAACTATATAACTAATGTAAATTAATAATGCAATATAAATGAATATGAAATTTCAATATTGATTGCAGCGCACGCTTTTTATGTCACAACCTTGCATATACGTTTTGTTTCACGCTATTTTAGGCATTAATCCTTTTAATTAAAGGTGTGAATTGCTTGTACAAAGTGAGAGTACTACGATACACTTATATGAAATCGGATTCGTCTGGTGACACACGAATACACGATTCACGTGTCTTGATATTACAGACAGTGTCTTATCGCTGTAATAATTTGATATTCAAAGAAATTCGTAATAACTCGGTGTACGTTTTGTAAGTTACCGTTTTTGTACACGCCAGTGTAATTTGTTGAACAATAAAATAATGTTTCTTTTGCAAATTATTTTGTAATAGTGAATTTATTTAATAATATATGATATACATATAAAACTTTTTTAAATTTTTATTAGAAAATTAATCCTATAGCACCGATTTTAAACTTCCTACTCATAAGCAGCGTACATAGGTCTTAAAAGTTATGAAAAGAACATTTTCGAAATGTCTTAGGTATTTAAAAAAAGATAATTGGAAATCTGTTTCTAAGCAAAACTTACATAACATAACATCATGCCTGTAATCCCGAAGGGTTAAGCAGAGGTGTACCCATTAGTACACCCACATTTCGCCAGTTATGTTTAAGTCCCATGTAATCGGGGGCGAGCCTATTGCCGTCAACCGGGCACAAATCTAGACTCCGAGGCTGCTATTGAGAAATTCCTGATCGAAAAACCTAAAACTTACAATCAGTCTAATTAAGCTGTAGCACTTTTTTCAAAAATATTCTCTGAATACTTTTTAGACCTGCTTATGGGTAAAAAGTTTCATTAAAAATCGGTTCATTCAAAGTTAACATGAAATGTCGTTTGGCGTAAACACTTCTATGATGCAATGTTTATACTGAGGCCTAATAAGGTTTTCATTGAATAAAAAAAAACTCGCAACATACAACAAAATAAAAAAAAAAATAAGAATTTGTATTCGCTGGATGTCAAAATCAGGATACCATTAATAATTATTATTTTATTGTCCATTATATTTAGGCACAAATGTAAAAAAAACAAAATAGATAAAAAATACGAAGGTTATGTAGTTTTAGAATGAAATAACTCTTTTTTTAAATAACAATACAAAAATATTAAACAATACGATATTGCTTTGTGATTTCTAGATTTTTAGTAGCGTTTTACAAATTCCAAAAACTACGCACAGCTGTTAGAATAAAGACTAGATTCTGCTCCCGACTTCGTCCTTGGGTTAGTCACGTATAACAGAGATTGGGGACTTTGGGGTTAAGTAAGATAATGCCTGAGATTCGATACATAACATCATGACATCACGCCTATAACCCGAAGTGTTAGGCAGAGGTGTACCCATTAGTCCACCCACATTTTGCCAGTTATGTTTAAGTCCCATATAATAGGGGGGCGAGCCTATTGCCATCAACTGGGCACAAATCGGAACAACGAGATTGCTTCTGAAAAATTCTTGATAAAAAAACCCAATAACACTGCTCGACATGGAAATCGAACCCAAGATCACATGCTCAGCAGTCGCACTTTGCGATCACTAGACTAACGAAGCAGTCCGAGGCGATTAGATACCTATTGCAAAAATATGATAGTAAGTCACTAATCTCTCTCATTTTTAACTTTTTTCTTTTTCGTGTGTTTATCTCATCTCTATTGAGGGATACAATAAAAGGCAGATATTCTTTTTTTATGACTGTAAGTAATACCAATAGCAATCAGTAAGTTATAGGAATCCGGCGCATAAATCGAGATTTTACACTTAGCAGCAATATTTCTTACATCCGTATATTTTCTAGAACCAATAGAAATATATTATTTCTTTAATGGCCCCATAATAACATTATGTGGTCCGCTTTTGCATCCTGGTACCTACAAGAAAAATCACTTCGAAGCATTTACTAATGAAATGTACTTTTGTTTAACATCGCCATTCAATGTCAGCCTAGACTAATACATATGTATAATAACAAGCTGACCCGCAACGACTTCGTTCGCGTGGTATCCTACCCTTACCTTGCCTTTTCCAAATTATGTAGGGGTCTACATAATTTGGAAAAGGCAAGGTAGATGATGATGACATATTAGATGAATATGTTTTTGCCTCCTAAAATCATTAATCATTAGCTGACAGAAGATTTTATGGCTTCCAGACGAGACAACTAGCCACCCCGAACACGTTAAGAAGACAGAAAAACAAACACAGAAAAATCCCGCCAGATTTAATATTTATCAAATCCGACTAATCGGTCATTGGGAAGCCCGGTGGCATAAGACACTCATCCTAATGGAGAGACCCATGACGATAACAATGATAAGACTATTTTTAATTGCTAGTAACTACATGTCTATAGGTTCTTAGAAACTGATTTCTTTACAAACAAACGTATATACCTACCTACATTGCGGGTGTATAGACATATAACGGAGCCAAAAGTTAAGTTATCCCGAAAAAAGGTACTGTTTTCGAGGGAAATCACAATAACGTTCTTATGATTATAGATGGCGCCACGTGACGTTTCGAATTGAAATGACAGGACATGGGTTATTTTTTCCGCGACTTTGTCTGTGTCCACGATAACCGAAATTTACGCGGACGAAGTCGCGGGCAAAAGCTAGTATTCGATATTTTTTTGTTCTAGACAAAAGTTACAATCTAGAACAAAAAAAAAATACATTTTTCGTGTGAAAATCCTCATGCGCCCTCCGTTTGGGGATAACGGGGGGGTATGTCGGACTCTCACCGACTAAAACCGCACGGTTCCTCCTGCTACCATAAGTCGGGAGACCGGTATTCGCAATACGCATGATCAGCGCCCTGACTGTTCTAGACCATACCTGGGAACGTTCTGATTACGAAAGTATATAAGGTTAAAGTTTAGTTTAGTATTTAGAAAAAAAAAACCTTTTTTTTACTAAATCGAATTTTAGGTATTATATTTTATTATAGCCATAATTCTTGCTCAATATTACTTAGTTTGATGGGTAATGAGTCTTTATACCGTGTATATTACATCCGAACAGTTCATAAGTCACAATTATATCCGACCAGACGTATAAACACAAGACTATAACGGCAGCCGGAACTAAAACTTATGCAGGCAAAATGAGTCATGGTTATCAAGTTTCCATTGATCAATGCATTATAATCGTTATGGAGAAACTGGTAGCTGTATAAGGGTATAAACATGTAAGAAATAGCAAATATTACTACTGCCTTTTATAAATATTTATAAAAATATGTCTACTACTCATTTGATGCTAATTCTCATATTGAAATAGAACTCTTTATTTATTTATTTACTAGCTTCTGCAGGTTAGTTCGCCCGCGTGGTTTTTTCACATGACTTTGGTTAATGCTTTGCTCCTGTTGGTCTCAGCGTGAAGCTATACAGCCTATACTATTCCTCATGAATCTAGCTATTATATACGATAAGAAAAAAATCCATTCCGACTGGGTGTTCTAAATTTTAGCGCGTTTGAACGAAGGAACAGAAAACTTTTAAGCTTTATTATATTAAGAATATGTATCAAAGTCAAAGTCAAAACATTTACTGCAATTACACCATTTACAGGCACTTTTGAATTGCCAAGGAGTCGGTCAGTTATTCCGAAAGTTGAAGCTAGTTGCTCTTTCCAAAACCTAGGTAGGTCTCTATAGAGAAATCAAACAGAGATTTCCTCAATCCCAAGATGGAAGGAGCTAGAAAAGTAATTGATCTACAACAATCGCCTTTGATTCCCCAGCATCCAATAGGACGTCAGATCTTACGCAGATTAAATATCCTGTATATAAAGATTGCGATCCTTCCAGATGAATTGCATTTCCTGTCATTTAATGTAAATGCTGTTTGCTCTCCAATTGAGACGGAGTCCTGATGCTTGAAGGACATGATCGTAATGGATGAGACGATAGGTTTCGAAACATCCACAAGAGAGTTTCGATTTTATTGAACTCTCGCTTGTTCTCTTAGGTTTAAGGCTTGAATGGAGTTTGAAGTTACAGCAAGTCTTTCCGGGAGATATTCTCTAAGACTTTGTCACTACAGTATCTGAGGAAAGTTCGGACCGGTCCGATAATGACATACGATCATGACGTAAGGGACATTTGGTCATTTGGGTTTGGAAAATCTAATTTTCGACCAAATGTCCCTTACGTTATTAAACATTTCCAGTATCGCGGTGTTAAAAGAAAATAACTCATCTGTTTAGTAGACCATAATATCTAGCCATAAGGCACTTAGCTTTAGCTCAAAAGTGCATGTAAGTGGTTTTGATTTTGAGTTAGAATCAAATCAGCAGCCAGCATCCAAACAAAAGCATTCTAAGCTCTAAAACGTCTACCGACCCACGTTTACCTAGCACATTTGTCCACGCACCTGCCAACTAGTTTACAAAACGTAACCAATGTTTCTATAACAAGTTTACGCAACCGCACACGTGACATGAAGTAAACGTATCACAATGGTGGCGGATGACGTCACGCGATATGACCGCTTGAAAGTAGCCTAGTGTCACTTATTGGTGGTTTGTAGATGATACTGTTTTTGATAGGTTTTGCGAATGTAAGCTGAACTAGCATAAGCATAACATCACGCCTGTCTTCCCCGAAGGGCAGAGTTGTAGGTACCCATTAGTAGATAAGCCCACATTTCGCCAGACATGTTTAAGTTCAATGTAATAGGGGGGGCGAGCCTCCGACTCTCCAGACTCCGAGGCTGCTACTAAGACATTCCTAATGGAAAAACCCAACAACACTTTGCCCGACTTGGGAATCAAACCCAAGACCTCATGCTCAGCAGTCGCGTTTTACAACTTTAAGACCAACGTGGCAGTCAAGTAAGCTGAACTGTTCAATAATAATTATTATAATTACCGGCTTATTTTTATTTCCTATAATTTATTTATACAGCTACTATTAATCTTTCCTTATTGTCTGCAAGGCATGGGCCTATTTATAATAAAAATAATTATGCCATTCCATTAATTATTTATTATTTTATTCGTAAACATACTTATTTACAGCTGCCATTACAGTCTCCCATTATTATCCTACTGCAGGGCAAACGCCTCTTTTCATACAGAGAAGGCACGAGCATTGATCACCACGCTTGCTCAAGGCGGATTGGCGATTTCAAACCAACATTAGTTATAAGTCCAGGATTTCTCACGATGTTTTCCTTAACCGATGTCGGTGATGTCCGAGATACAATTAAAAAGGACATAAGAAGTTAAGTTACTTTGATACTTCCCGCTATCCTATCAAGCAACCTCATGAATAGAAAGCAGGCCTTAACCTATCAGCTATCACGACACCAACCACTTATACTTTTTCATAGCTGGCTGGCTACTAAAGATAGTTCAGACGAAGCTTGGAATCCAAGTTAAAAAAATAGATGAGGTAGGGTATGCAACTTAACAAAACGATTTATTATTCCGATGACCAGTGGCAGTGGCGGATCCAGGGTTGTCGTTCGGGCACGCCGCAATCGCGGCGGTAAGACCCCTCTTTGAGGAGTGGCTGGAGAGGCGCTACGGCGTCCTCACCTACCGCCTGACGCAGGTCCTCACCGGACACGGTAGTTTCGGGAGGTTCCTGTGTCGGATAGGGCGGGAGGAAACGCCCGGGTGTCACCACTGTGTGGATCGCCCGGAGGACACGGTGGAGCATACGGTGCAGGACTGCCCCGCTTGGGCAGACCACCGCCGTGTCCTCACGGAGGCGATAGGCGGCGGCGACCTCTCGCGTCCGGACCTGGTTCAGGCCATGCTCCGGGGCGAGAGGGAATGGGATGCAGTCACCTCCTTCTGCGAAGCAGTAATGCTAGCGAAGGAGGAGGCGGGCCGCGTGAGGGAGAGAACCACCTCACGCCCCAGCCGCCGCGGGAGACGCCCAGGGCGTCGGACGTCGCGAGGCGACATCCGGCCACCGTAGGCGCGGGCTTGCGGACGGCGAGTAATGGGTAGCTCGCCGTCCGATCAAGGACCAGGCCCGGGTCGACGGCGCGTTCTGTTCGCGCGCGCGTTCGGGCCCCCAACGGGGCCAACGCCTGCCGGGGTTGCGGGACGTCTTAACAGGATACCGTGGCCCCGGAACGTAAAGGGCAACAGAAGGAACAGGGTGGTTTTTTAGTCACTCCTTCCGCCCCACCCAGGGCGGAAGGAGTCATTTGATGATTTTTACCACCTCAAAAAAAAAAAAAAAAAAAAAAAAAAGGGGTTGTCGTTGGGGGGTGGGCCATGAAGCCGAGTTTTTGCACACAATATTTTGATTGATGACAGATGGCACATAAAAGGTTAATTTTTGCAATAATTTTAAATTTACTTTAATTTTTTTCACGGAAAAACTCTGATGCTTTTGGCTTGAGCTTTTCAGCCCTGGATCCGCCACTGCCCAAGACTATAAGAAAAGGTAAATCTATCACATTGCATGATGCAAAGGTGTAGTCCCAGACTTTGAAAAAATAAAATCAAGACTACTGCCTACGGAGTTATATACGAAATAGTAAGGCAGGATTTTGATATAGCGACCGGTAAATGGCGATCAACTCGCTTTATGTAACGTATTACGTAACATCGCCGAGATGTTATAGTTCATTTTTTCTTACAGTAACAGTGACCATCATAAATGCAGATGATTTATACTGATAGTAGTAGGCATACTGCGTGGTAGCTTAGTAGTTAAGGCGCCCGCTTCTTATGTATACGGGTGTGGGTTTGATATCGGGCAAGTACCAATGTGACTTTTTTAAGTCATGTGTACTTTCTAAGTTTATCTGGGGCATCTGACAGCGGGGAAGAAAAAATCATCATGAGGGGAGGGAATCGCCAATCAGCCTCAAGTAAGCGTTGTAATCAATGCTCATACCTTCTCTGTGTAAGAAGAGGCCACGGCCCAGCAGTGGGACAGTAATAGGCTGATATTATTATTAGAAGGCATGCGATAAGTTGATGTAATTGAAGGTAAAATAATGATCATTCGCATGATGATGTTGCAATTAGGAAAATGTGGAGTAGGTCACTTGATTGTCATCTAATTTGCGCAACTTGCAATAATGAACATTGCTGAATAGGTAAGGTATGTAAGTGCTTCGAATGGCAATACCTTTTGTCTTTATTGGTTTTGTCTCACACATAAATTATAAGGAACTTTTACGTGGGAATGTACTGCGGTATACCTCTGGTACTTAACGTTTACATAAATGTTCACGGTAATGGTACTTACCTAAAACCTTTTCGGTCATAAATGGTTCGTCTACTTTTAGCTCTAAGCTCTAAGGCCTCTCTCAATTTAAGTGTTTGGTGCCGGACTGCTGCAGTGCTGGAGTGGTGCGGATGGTGATTTTTTATGACTGTTGACGCGTAAAGAGCGCATTAAGACACCCGTACCGCGCACGCATGATAGCTGGACGATAAATGCGAACTTTCTGGCAACAGGCAACCGTGAAGGTGGTTTCAAACCGGCGAAGCGAGGACCGCGTTGGATAGGCGAGAATTGAAATCACGCTGACCCTTTCACACCAAAAGATATACCGTCCGCGCTGACACGTACTGAATTTGTGTATCCATTTTGCAAAGTAATAAGTACTCTATTTATACTGTTTATAAAGTTTAATGTTGTACTAATAAATATTTGATTTCTTGCCTCGCACATTCTCAACCTTTCACGCCAAAAATTGGCGAAATGAGAATTGAAATACTTGTTCATACAACATTGAACTATATAACTCCTTGAATAGAGTATTTGTTTCTTAAAACCACGTTTTGACAGTCAGCAACCGCTTAACTTAAAATAGTCCTAAAGAAGAGATAAAAATTCATTATGCATTGAATTTGAAAATGCAATAAAAGATTAAAGATTTTTTTCTATCATGTGTCGAGGACTTCGGCTTAATTATGTTAATTAATGTTAATTTTATTTTAAAGCCTTTCAGAAAATAATGACACATCCTGCTAAACTAAGGGTAAGAACCAAGAGGGTATTGCTAACCCACGTAATTCATTCCTGCTGACCCTTTTTTTTTTTTTTTACCGATGGGAAATCATCAAATGACTTCCCCCGCCCTGGGCGGGGCGGGAGGGAGTGTCAGACTTTTACTGACTAAAACCCATCCATGTTCCTTCTTGTGCCCTTTGCGTTCCGGGGGCGCGGTATCTCTTTCGAACAACCCGCAGCCCCGGCAACAACCCGCAGCCCCGGCATTCCTGCTGACCCTGGCTCACCGTTAACCACTGTGATGTCACATATCTTAAGAACTGTCCAGTGCACATTTCGCCTCTTGTGTATCACGCCACCCGCACCTCTCCTTAACCCCGCACTCTTCCCCCGCACCCTTTTAGCCCGCAGGCGTGGACTCATTGAGGATTAGCTATTATGATAAGACTATCCTTGATGTCTTTATGTGGCCTCCAGACCCAAGGCGAAAAATCTTACAGAGACCTTGTCGAAGTCGATTACTATTCACATCTATACTAACACTTGCATCTGCCTGCGACTTTGTCCGCGTAGATGTCGGTTTTGAGCAATTAAACCTTGATTCTTCTTTTAAATAGGCTTGACAGTTATGAAGCACATGAATATTTTACATGGCAAAATGAAGAGAAAATGTTTTTTCTTTTATTTATTTTTTTTTCGTCAATTTTCAAAAGTTTAGTTGATGGTTATTCTGCTATACGGAACGGAGACAATTTTTATAATATATGGAGAGTTTTTTATATTATAGCTAAATAAAAAAACGTAAAAGGATTATTTTTAAATTGAACCAGTAGTTCCCGTAATAAGCGTGTTCAAAACCAACAATCAAATTCAGCTTTATAATATTAGTATAGTACCTATAGACTGTGGGTTTTATCGTTTTGACAGTACTAAGCCCAATTACAAACAAACAAACTTCAAAGTTAATGAATTGTCAACAGAAGCTAGACACCTAATAAAACTTTCAATTGTTTTGAAGGTAAAAAAAATATGGCCGGATGTCATTCAATACGTCGATAACGTCGGACGTGGTTAAAATCCTTGAGAACACGGAAACCATGGCATGGGCACAAATAGCTTGATCATTTACCTGTATAAAGTCCTTGGTTCTGCTGACGTTTAATATAATGAAAAGCAGGAAATTACCTGTAACAAGAATAGAAGGATTATTAGTAAACAAGTCAGTGCTTTAAATCTTCTTACACTAAGTCGCAATTCAATTACTTCGCAGATCATTCAAAAATGGAACAGAATTAGCTGTTCCATTTTTAAACATACGGCGTGGTAGACACACACACTTTCACCATGGGTTCTATTAATGATTCTACACTAACCATGGTTAATATTTCGTCGCTTATTAGAAATACGACTGTTCCATACATTTTGATCTTGTTAGTTATTACACTTTTGAATGAAACAGCAGCTTTTTTTTGAGGAGAAAAGGGAGTGTCAGACTCTTACTAACTAAAACCCATCCGTGTTCCTCCTAATGCCCTTTGAGTTCGAGGGCCACGGTAACTCTTTCGAATAAAATCAGCGGTGGTTTATTACTACTTAATTCTTCTGACTGGTTGACCAAAATACCAACTAGCTGGGACACGAGTATGACCTGAGTTTCAATAAAAGATTATTAATAAATTCAGGCTTCCAAGAAAAGGGGCTCATGACCAAAAATAGATAAGTCTGTAACAATATCAACAGGCGTCTTAAAGCCCAGACTAAAAGGTTTCCAAATACTGATTTTTTATATTTTAATCTCATTACAGAAACCTCGCATCTTATCCAGACAAAAACAGAGCAAACATATAAGGCAGACCGCACACAGGCGGCCCGCATTTCGTCACTGGAACAAAAACGGTGATCACAAAGATTAACAAGTCAGTGGAGGGCCTAAACACACAGTCCTTTCACGTACCTACCGCCTTGAATGGGGCTAGGAAAACAGCGGGCGTTAGGATGTTACCACACGTTAGAGCTTTGGGCAAGACCAGTAGGCTTACTCTTGAACAAAATCGAGAATGAGATTGGAATCGACATTACATGTACATCCGATCCAGTTTCAATTCCAATAAATATTAGAAGACATTGAGTTATTTAATATTTTAAAATTTGGTAATTTACGTTTTCATTTGTATGGCAACCTCATGTCAATCGCTGTAGTCAAACATGCAGTCGATTCCAATCTCATTCTCGATTTTGTTCAAGAGTAAGCCTACAGGTTGCCATAATTTTCAGAGACGTTTTAGACAAATCAATAAAAAAAGTCAAAATCAAAGTACTTATAACAATTTTTAACTGAAATTAAGACGTTAATTTTTAGCTGTCATATTTTGAGCTTGATTTGACTTCTGCAATGATTCCTACTCCCGAGTTTTTTGACATTATTGAAAAAGGGACAATTACGCGGCGTGTACCCCCAATCATAAATCTTTTCCCTAGTACATGCTGTCCCACTGATGGGCAAAAGCTTCAACCAATTCCTTTTTCCATTTTTTGATCCTTTTTCTACTAAGTCCAGAAACTTTTTTGGCTCACCACCTCGAATTACTAATGTTAAAATGTTTAATACGAATTTACTAGTTGCCTCCTGAACCAGGTTAACCTGTAACTTAGAGACAGAATTTAGCCACGGAAAATTAGGACTGAACCCAGTCACCTAGTCTCTTCGGCTCCCCGCCCCGCTCCTTTCGAAACCCCACCAGCCCCTAATCCTCTGCTCATACTCTAAGCACACTATGTTTATGTTTTAGTACAAGAAATTCGACCAAGCGCTCGTACTGTGGCTTACAAAGATATAACACGATGGCACAGGATTATCACACCGGAGACCTTTGCCTTATTTTTATAAAGATTTATAAGGATACTTAGGTTAGTAGCGTAGGTATAAGGATTGTTTTTTTATGTAAGTGAGAATAGTAAGAAAAAGATTGTACGTAAACCTAAGTTTTTTTTTCGTTTTTAATAGTGAAAATTCATGCCAGGAGGTGACAACCTCCTAAAATTTACGAGGATGATACAAAACTGCACTTATATAGACATAAGATCATAACATCATGCCTGTTTTCCCCTAGGGGTTAGGCAGAAGTAGTACACCCACATTTTGCTAGATATGTTTAAGTCTCATGTAATAGGGGGCGAGCCTATTGCCATCAACCGGGCACAAATCCAGATTTTTAGGCTGCTTCTGAGAAATTCCTAATGGAAAATCCTAATAACACTTTCACGACCAGGGAATAGAACACTCATGTTCAGCAGTCGCGCTTGACGACAACTAGACCAACGAGGACGAACTTGTATAGACAACTGCAGAAAACCCGAAACTAACAATGTCTCCTTTTCAAAACCAGTGGAATTCAATTAGTCGTTTCAGATGAGGCTTGTATCTCCCAATGGAAATTGGATCATGGTTCACTAGTTACCAGAAAATGACTATTGAAAATCATTCACAATACCTATTACATAAAACGACAAAGACTAACTTCGACAATATAGACTTACACGGTGTTCTAATAAAACAATAGCTCACAAATTAATTACGACCAAGAAGCTTAAGTTACACTAGAAAATTGATCGGTAGAAAGTCAGAAGGTCAATTCCCGTAACGCCAAAAATCCGAGTCGCAATCTCATCTCAGTGACAATCAATGACAAAAATGTAAAAGTAGAGGTATGTTTTATAGTTTGAGGCTGAGATTAAAATGCGAAGGTTCTAGATATACGAGAATAACCCCCCTAGTCGTATCAACGTGGTGTTAAAACTTCTGAACTAGATGGGAGAAGACTGTTCTTCTTCAGTCTTGAATGTCATAAACTGTTGCAGACAGATTTTAGGAACTTTAATAGACCACAATTGTATACTGGCCTACGAAATCAAGATGATAGAAAGAACCGTCTGAAGTCCATGTGATTCTGACATTACCCTTTGTTTTTCCCAAGTGGAGGGTTTCCAAGAGGATTTCCACAAGAAAAGGTACTTTACTTATGTGTTCTAAGAATTCTTTGAGAGACTCTAGGACTTGTTCTTATAAGAAAATGCGTAGAAACTCAACGGTGACCGTTTTGAAAAATGACGTTTCTAGAATAATCTTTCTTGTTCTGTAAAGTTCTTACCAAAGCTTTGACATTCAAAAGAAAATACGAAGTGTACTTTCTGCACTTATCTTCAATATACAAAGCCCTTAAAGTTACTCATACACCATTATGTGTACCTTTACGAATATTAATTATTAGCGAAATGATTAATTACTTTACAAGAATTCCTTTGGATTCGTATGAACTGAAGGAAATTGAGATACTTACATAAGTAATAATTTAGAAGCGAACAAGTCTTTTGAAACTCTTCGTCGTTCATTAATAAATAATTGGTTTAGGTTTTGTTGATGTATGGAAGTCTTCTTAAGAGAAATGTTGAAGGGGAGTGTTTAATGGTTATCTTAATATTTCTGAACAAAGAGACTCGATATTTTGCTTCTTAGATTTGAAAATATATCTTGTTTTAAATCATCGTATGGGCTTTTGCTTCCACTCTCGTACATGATCGTATAGTTTGTGGAAAACTAATTTATACTACTAATGTAATAAAACTGAAAAGTTTTTTTGTTTATTTAATGCCAAAAAAATTAATATTCATAAAATGCAGACTTATATTAACAACTAAATTTGATCTCCAAAACGGCTAGACCGATTTTGACGAGACTTCCGTTGGTTGGTAGCTGATGTTTTAATGCGTAACAAAGGCATATAAAAAAAAACCAGCCATTCCCACGGCCGAAGTCGCGAACATAAGCTAGTTTCATATAAAATCCTTTGGCACGGACGTCTCCTTGACCTTGACCTCCACCTCTAGTAATCCAACACTGCCTACTGAACCATGAACAAACCCTTTTAAACGACTAAATATAGCTCGATAATTAATTACAAGTCAAAATCATCGATACTTAATAAACCGTACGATCCCATCCCTAATTTTACCATAACAAAGAAGAAGGCTGGTTGTCATCAGCCATTGTTTGAGCCAGACGTTATTTAAATATTCCGTCGCAAGCGGCTCAGTCTGGCTCCAGACTTATTTTTTTCTTTTTCTTTTTTCTTTTTTCGAAATCTGACACGGCATGTTTCTGACGGGCTTTAATGTGAATACTTTTATTGCTCACTTCGATGTGTTAAGTATTTTTGAGTTTAATTTGGTGTAATAAAGGCCTTTTAGTAATATTGGGGTTTTAAAAATAAGAAATTCGGTTTTTGGATTTGAAATAAGAACGGCGGCAATTCTATTCGATTTTGGGAACGATCGCAATCTTCTGTCAGATTTTTTGACAATTGATTGTCACTGAGATGAGATTGTTACTAGATTTTGAACGTTTTTAATAAGGAGATTGCGACTACATTTCTTTTAGCCTAATTTTGATTATATTTGTTAAGTTCAAATAAAAATCAAAATGATGATTTGATAGTTCTTTTACATATATAGGTACCAAATAATGTATATATTATACAGACTAAAAGCATAATTTTATTATACAAGTAGCGATCCGCCCTGGGTTTGCATGGGTCATACATGTAGATACTAGATACATAAATCTTCCTCTTGAATCACTATCTATTAATTAAAACCGCATTAAAATCCGTTGCGCAGTTTAAAAGATCTAAGCGTACAAACGGCGGGAAGCGACTTTGTTTTATACTATGGAGAAATACATTTATATCCAGAAACATAATTTAACTTCTACAGATATTTAGCAGAGTCTTAAATTCAAGACTCATTTATAACAGGCGGCCTCTTCATTCAAACATAAAATTAAATCAACAAAAGATTCAAGCATTTATCGACGCTACATTTCACATCACTAATTGCAATAAAAGCAAATAATCATCCTCAACTGAAAAGAATAATCCTCAACTGGCGACCGACTCATGCAATCGTACCAACTCAAACCTTCACTTCCTTTCACTCTTACCCACTTTGAAATAAAGTTAACTTTCAGTTTTTCCGACTGCAAGAATAACATTGTAGTCCCTACCATTGTTTTGACGCAAATTGTATATTTTGACAGAAGTTGACACGTGCAGTTTTGTTTTTTTGTAAGAAAACATTAATAACCCCGCTTGTATAAAGTTTTAATTAATAATTAATTCAATGGAAGCGCAGTGTTATCAAAAACAGACGAAAGACAAAGGGTTAAAACATGACAGACTTTAAAATGTTTATAGTAGTGACACACTAAATTAATTTCTTTGTTTAAAATCAGGTTTAATCAAATATTCACCAGCCTATTACTGTCCCACTGCAGGGCAAAGGCCTCTTCTCATACAGGGAAGGCATTGATCGCTACGATTACTCAAGGCGGATTAGCGATTTCAGACTTATAGTTATAAGTCCAGGTTTCCTTACGATGTTTTTCCTTCACCGATGTCAGTGATGTCCAAGGTAAACTTAGAAAGTACATATGAAATTGAAACTCATACAGAGAAGGCACGAGCATTGATCACTACGCTTACTTAAGGCGGATTGGCGATTTCAAACTAATTATTATAATAATTAGTTTTTTCTTTACTAATGTCAATGATGTCCAAATTGTCCAATATAAACTTAGAACGTACATGTCAAATCACATTGGTTCAAGCTTAAAACCAAACCTAAAACCTCATGCATGAGAAGCAGGCACCTGTAACCACGGTGCCATCACAACAGTATTATTAGGTTTAATATACAGCCTTAATTTTCAGTTACAACATACATTATAATGAATTTACTGGAGTTTACTCCAGTACTGAATGAAATATTCGTGCCCGTGATAATTTAAAGCTACGACCCACGATAACGGGTTTATATTACAGACATTACCGTCTAAAACCTGGCTGCTTTTATAAAATATACCTACTTAGGCATTTTATGCAGTCAAAATTGTAGTGAAATATCTGCCGCCTATTTGCACTAATCATAATATCGGCTTATTATTATCCTACTGCAGAACAAAGGACTCTAGGTCAAACACAAAGGATTTATTTCTGATAATGATGAAGATTTAAAAGCACTTATGAATTGTCAAGGAGTCGGTCACTTAGTCAGAAAGTAAAAGCGGCGAAGATTATTAAGACCAACAGGATGCAGCTGAATACCAGGATTTTACATGGAACGACTGCCTATTTGACCTCCACAACCCAGTAACTTGGTAATACGATACCCGTTGGTAGATCGTAGGACCGGTAGATTCGGAGTAGCGAGTTCAAACAAACAAACAAACTTTTCAGCTTTATTATATAGATTATATATTATAGAGATATATATATTATAGAGATCACTATAGATAATAACAACGAATTGTAAATAAAACAGAAATTCTTAATTTTCCTTTCTCAGTAAGCTTGCTTAAAATAAATATCTACCTATAAAATAATACAAAAGAGATTCTCTCAATTTATTTCTGAGAAAGTTATTTTCCTTTATCTATTCACTGCTCAATAAACTGTTGTAAATAATGAAGATAATATTCTCATTTTTATTGAATATTACGTTCGAAAATAATCTATTATATCGTTCGTTAGCGTTAGCTGAAACAAGAACTAAATTGTTCTTGGTATTTTATTGATGAAAGAAATCCTTCAAAGCGACTATGGATGCTTTAGCTTTTCTTGAAAATAATTACGGTTTTATATTTAGATATTTTCCAGAACTCTGAACTGCTCTGTGATAACAACAAAAAACAAAGACTTTTTTGGTAGTTCGGTAAAAAAATAATTTTACGTCTTCTAAAAATCAAAAAAAAAAACATCAATTGAATTGTCTGTTGGTAATGTCAAAATAACAGCTTTTTACTAAATGCATAATAATATGAATTTTTACAAGGTAGTTATAAAGTAGGTACTTCAAAAAAAAAAAAACAAATTTTAACATTCTTGTCTGTCACTGAAATATACAGGGAAATTGAAAAAATACTTAATATAATAAAAAATCAGCTGTTCCGTACATTATGATCGTGTTATGTAGCATTTTAGTATGGAACAGCTGTTTTATTTTTTCATGATTTCAGGATTGGCCCAATAGTAAAAGTTGTTCATAATGATGAGTACAATGACCCCTTTTCAGGTTTCGGGTATTTTTTCAATGACCCAGATGTTATAAAAATTTTTTTTTCATTCACTTACTTCACACGGAAAAAACTATACCTTCTAGCGTGTACTAGTAACTTGATATTAATATAATTCTCAAGTACTGTGCACTCCTATACCTAACTTACTCCTATCACTGCAATACAATATTTTTTATTTAACTATTTTAAGAGTTGAGTTTTCAATCGTCACAAAACTTTTATCCAAAGTTAAATATATGACAGTTTGAAATAATTATTTTCTATAGAAAAAAAATTGTCAAACGGCCATATTTATTTCTCAGTTATGAAGCCATCTGAAGATTGGAAAAATTGCCCAAGTGTTTTAGTGAATTTGTCTTAATAAATAAACAAAACAAATTCTAACAAAAATACTTCATAAATTCTTCAACTAAAAAGAACATGCTTCGCGTGAACGCAATCTTCCTCTAACCTAATCTCTTAAAGCCCGTTTAATAAAATACGGTGCATCCTTTTTCCGCGCCCGATACAGGTAGGTTAGGTAGGTAACCCGAGTCCGGAGTGCACCCGAGACAACGTATAACCTGCTAATGTATTTTCGAGATCGATGTCCCGCGACGGTTGGTGTCGGCAACCAATCATAATCCATATTTAGACGTGTCCCTTGGCGTGTCTCTGTTGAAATTTCGAGAAAGAGTTTCGGTTTTTTCTTAGAACAGCCTATTACAGTTTCACATTAGGTCAAAGGCAGACAAAGAAAGCACGAGCATCGATCACCACGCTAGCTCAAAGAGAAGCAACCATTTCAGACTTGTATTAATTACAAGCTACATGTAATTTTGGCACCCAAGATAAATATTTTTTTTAAATAGTTTTTTTTATAAATATAATTACTTGAAAACTGTATTCCTATTATTTTTTGGTCAGCTCAACTACTTCAAAACGCATTTTATAACAAAACATTTCTCATTTTCTTTATAACAAATATGAGATATTATCTCGTTTTCAATTATTGGAAAAATAATACAGTCTCATATTATATTCTAGCTTCTTTCATTTTATAAAATATTCTTCAGTAGTAATATATTAGAACATTCATAATAGTAATTGGATATTTCCATTCTCTGGAACGTACAAGACGCGAGTGCATATGAAGTTAAATTTGTTTTGTGAAGGCTCTGATATGAAAAATAATATGTATATTTAATAGAATAATAATACACATTTTATGCCAAATCATAATATCTTATACTGTTTCTTACACATTTTATGCCAAATCATAATACCTTATACTGTTTCTTATATCTTTTAATGCCGTTTTGTACGTTGCACTTTATTTTTTTGATGTAACATTTGTATCAATAATCTGTTAAAACATTTAACGGTAGTAAAAAACATAGTTGTAAATACCATGCCCTTAACCCCAGGCAAAGCTCAGCAGCGGAAACTGCAGCTATTTTAGTTAGTTAAAATAAATTGAACGGCCGAAGTTTACTCGCCCACACATTTTATTACCTTTTCCGTTTGCTTGCGACGTTTCAGTTCCCTTTGATCGGAATTATTGTATTTTTGTTGTTTTTTTTTAATACTTAATATACATATAGTTTTGAGGATTTATTTATGTTAGTGTTAATTTTTTTAGTTAGGTACAAAGTTGATTTATTACCCCACGAGAACATTTTTCCGTGATAAAAAATAGCCTTTTTACTATTTCAGACTTTAATCTACCTTTGTGCCAAATTTCATCCGAATCCGTTCAGCTGTTCTGGCGTGATTTAGTAATAATTATAATAGTAGTATTATTATTTTATTTTTCCGGCACGCTGGACCAATGCTGAAGGTTGAAAGACTGCACATTAATTTAGTGTACCAATTATAATACAAAAAATATTACTTTAACAGGCACCCGTGAAAAATCTTTTTTCCTGGAAAGCTTTTCCTAACGTGTAACTTAAACGTATGGTTACATAACATGCCTAAAACTTCCCCAAAGTTTTTAAATCACATTCTGAAAACCTTTTACAAGGCTCACCACAAATTTGAACTTTTATGCTCCAAGTTTTAAAATTACTGCAAAACTATAACACACTGTGGTAGATAAACTTTAAAATACTTTTCAAGAGAGCCGTTAAGTGCATGCTGTTTGATTTAGTGCCCCTGCAGACGGTACCGTGATACCCGGACACCTGCTAAGCGAATAAATTGGCCGGAACACCGGAATGCCCGGATATTATATTACGTTAAAATAATATCGCGAAATACGGGGTAATATTCAATTTAATTTCATAATGGCCGAACTGTTTATGTTGACGATGGAATTTTGGTTCGCTTCACAGATTCATTGTTATAGCTAGTGTTTCTCGTTGATACATTCAGTCAATTTCGCTGGTATTTTCCTGCGATGTTACGTTTTAATTAATTTTGGGTGATTCTTAACGAACGGGTGCAATGGCTCTTATAGAGAGTAACCAAATATGTAATTGATATTTTAGTGCACATGTGTGTATGCAGACACAGATTTATTTATTTAAACTTTATGCACATGTTAAAAAATACAATGTACAAAGGCGGACTTAATGCCTTGGGCATTTTCTACCAGTCTACCTTAGGGTGATGCAGATGCTTTTCATCACCCTACACCTCATAGACGACGACGACGTTAAAGATGATGATCACGTTGTGTATTCAGTTTGTATTTTGTATTTTTCTATGGGTTTTGCCTGAATTAAATGAATTTTATTTTTATGTATAGTCTGATGAGACGGCAATCCTACACGATCAGGCGCACGACCACTGTTGGTTGTTTAACGTGCTTTGCGAGCCTTCGTGGTACGCGTGCACATCATCTGGCCACCTCTTTCTGGGCAGGCCTCGGCGACGCATTCCATCTTTTGGCACCCATTGTCTGTAGACTGGTTAAGGCCACTGTGCATGCGAGTGATGTGACCAGCCCAATTTAAGCCAAACCAGGCAACCTCTTTACCCTACTGCATGGAAAGGGTTACGTTTAACGCGCTTTGTATGTCGGTTTTTGTGTACGTCTGTTTTGGTAAATTTGGAACTTGTCTACGTCAATTTCGGAAGTTTTGGTACGCCAGGTCGGAACCAACCAGGTATCAAGACCTAGAAAATTAGCTACAGGTTAACGATGATAATCAACCATTTTGTACATAATAACAGGTTGCTGCATATCGTTACGTTAACGACCCTCACGGAAAATAAACAGTAAACAAAACAATAAAATCACGGAAAATACCGGATGATTAATACACGGACAGGTTTTACAGCCTAATCGTTTTATATCAGGGTGAGTTTAGGCATAAAGAATTTTATTTTCGGTCAATCACCCAAGTCAGGATTCCTTTTTCGAAAATTTTTGTTTTGTTTTTAGCAAAAGGTTTCGCGTATCGATACCGCATAATTTATTCGTTCAAACTCCGTGAGAGGTCAAGACACCCACATTTAACATTACCTTATTAATGTACTGTCGTGAGCTAAAGTGAGAGGATTTTCGGATTCAAAGTGGTACTTAAGTGGATTTCGCAAAATATCGTTTAGAATATTCGTGAAATATAAGAAGCACGTATTAATACCTCAAATCTTTCTCTATGTCTAACTCTGTAAGTCTGTACCAAGGCTTCTCCTTTTTCTAAGAACTAATATAAAATTCAATTAGGTATAAATCTTTAAATAAATAGTTTGTAAGATAAAGGTCCCAGCACCAATAATTTATAATATAATAATATATTTTTATCCGTCAAAACGCGATTGCTCCATAGATTTTGTATGGCAGTCTGACGACACTTTTTTGTAAACTCAATTGATTCACAGTCACTAAAAATCAAATTTTACAGTAAATTAAAATTAATCAAATATTAAAGCCTAAAAAAAAAAATTTTTTTTCTGAGAAGTTGTGTCTTGGAATGATTTGTGTCAAAATAACCAATTAAATGCCGCTTGTGCCTACTTAAAGGATTTTCTAAAATCCTACTCAAATATTGTAAGAAGCTAATGGAAGTCTTATTTCAAAAGCTACCTTACTCATCGCTATCATTTTCACTTAAAGTTAAAGCTAAAAAGAAAATACTCCGCCATGACACTTAATACTGTCACAATTTATTAAAAAGGTTGAATAGCCCTGATTTGACGTCAAACGATCTCGAATAAATTCAACTTTGAATTGAGGAAAATTTTGAATTAGGAAAATTCAACGAAGTGAGGTCACTGACATTACTCAAATTATTGACACCCGATCACGATTGTCGTTGAAAAGTGACCTTCAATCAAGATCACCAGATGTAAATGTAAAGGTTTGGGGCTATTTTTAGAACGCAATTCAAGACCGTTATCTACTGTGACTGTCTTTTTTATTGTTGATAATATCAGCATATTAATGTCCCAATGCAGGACAAAAGCCTCTTACACAGAGAAGACACGAGGGTTGATCACCCCGTTTGCTTGGCGATTTTAGACTTACACTAATGAAAAGTTTCCTTACGATGTTTTCCTTCACCGATGTCAGTGATGTCCAAGGTAACTTTACAAAGTACCTACATTATGAAGTGAAGAAGTCACATTGGTACTTGCCCGTGCCCGGTTTGGAAATTGGAACCCACATCCTTTTGCACGAGAGGTACCTTAACCACTGGGCCATCACAACATCGCCAAGACACGACATTTTTATGTTGATACTGTCATATTTATTATGTACAACCGAGATCAATGGCGGTTAACAACTTTTGAACCTTATTATTAAGAGTGTAAGGGGGAAAAGTTGTTGTCCACAATTGTACTTACCTTCTTCCATACTTAACCTACACTCGATTTAACAGTACTAATCATAACAAAACATGACTTAGCACAAATTTCACCGGTTCACAGCCCCCAAACTTGGTCTGAATAAAGCCAAAAACCCCTTTGAAATTTAACACCGTCAAAACATCGATCCTAACAATAAGCTACCAACCTGTTGAACGATAAATAAATTCGTAAGACTTTCGTTCTTGACTGTACGTACGACCGACAATGACTCAACCCTGCCACGGGGATGCTAAGCTACGCAGGTAACGCAGGTAGAGGTAGACCTCATAAAAAAAGAACAGGTAGTGAAAGAGACAGAAGGTGTAATAACTCTTTCTCGCTCGCACCCTTGTAAATTAAAATGTAGCACCACCAGCCCTAGTCTATGAATATCTAATAGACAAAGTTTTTCTTTGTTTCAGAATACGTTCTCAGTCTTAGATGTATTTTATAACTTTTGTCTATTTACATACGAGTATTGCGGTTACAATACAAATTATATTATTTATAAACGTAGGTACATGAGGTACAATGTTTATTTAAAGATTGTCCTTGAAAATTGACTGAACAAAAAAAGCAAATTAATTTGAATAAAGAACGATCTCTCAATGTCCAACAGTTGTTCGACTGACAGCGTTGACGGTTGACGAAAGAAAAACGCCAGTTAATTTAGCAAAACCTACCATTGCGTAACATATGATGGTTTTCCATAAACAATATCCGTGCTAAACATACGGTGTGAATGACCTACGAAGCCCCCAACCGCGCCTCTTTGTTATAGTATAAGACGTACAAGTTTATTGACCGTTTTCAATCTACCTGTTTACTTCAAGTGTGAATTATTGACACAATGATGACCGACCGTGAAATTGTGCATTAATGTTGCTAGTGTCAAAATTTAAGTTTGGTGTTACATTTTTTTTTGTAACACTGTTTTGTGGGTTGATGTACCTATACGTGTGGTTTTGGTTTTGACTAGTTTTTAAATTGTGTTTTGTTTTAAAATACATTTTTAATTTTTAAATAATATTTGTTAAGTCGTAATAAAAAAATGTAATAAACAAAATTGAATATTATTTAATAAAAATATTTTCCCTCTAACCATTACTCTATTTCAAACTTTTGATATAGGAAAAACCAGAAGCGTAGCGTACCTTGGCGGGGCCCCGTATAAAAATTTGTTTGGGGGCCCTTAGAAAGGGTAAATATTTCTCAAAAAAGAAAAAATGTTTCCATAAAATTAAAAGAAATATTTATTCATCATAATTATCTATCTGTCATATTTTTAAAAACAATTCAAATTAAATATTAACTCTCCTTGTCTTTTTTTCGGCAAACTGATTAATTAAATCATTCATAGCTGATGATGACTTTAGTTTTTCTTAAGTTTCTGCCTCTTTGGACAATAGTGACAGGTCTGACAGGCGTTCCTGTCCCATAGAAGTTCTTAAATAATTTTTTATCAGTTTTAATTTCGAGAAACTTCTTTGGGAAGTTTTTATTCATTTTTGCTTACGCACTTTGGGGGCCCCCGTAGGCCAGGGGCCCCGTATAATTGATACGGCAGATACGGCGGTAGCTACGCCCCTGGGAAAAACCAAATTAGAGTGAGGCAAAAACACGTCTTGAGCTCGTCATATGTCATTGCACCTATGTAAGGTAGGTACTTAATAAATAGCAGTAAGTAGGTACCTACTTAACAAGATTACGTGAAATCAAAAAAAAATTCAATCCGATTTTTTTCAAGTGTTTTTTTTTAACTAATTAGTAGAATAAGAATAATTTATTGGTCCATTGTTACAAAACATTACTAGCTTTTGCCCGCGACTTCGTTCGCGTAAATGTCGGTTATCGCGGACGCAGTCGAAGTCGTTAAATTAAAAGTAGCCTTATGTTCTTACTTAGGGTTCTAAGTGTTATTGGATTTGCCATCAGGAATTTCTCAGTAGCAGCCTCGGAGTCTGGATTTGTTCCCGGTTAAAAGCAATAGGCTCGCCCCTATTACATGGGACTTAAACACAACTGGCGAAATGTGGGTGTTCTAATGGGTACACATTTGCCTAACCCTTCGGGGACTACAGGCGTGATGTTATGTTGTAAAAGTAATAAAATAAAATTCATGTTGTGTTCTCGTTTTTTACAGATACCAAGCAATGCATATTTAATTTGTTAGGTAGGTCTGTAGGTACCTAGTTACGAAATTCTTCGATCTTAGATTGCCAATGGTAGGGCCTCGCAGCTCCCGAGAAAGCAATCATGACACTCATTCAATTTATCCGCAGAAATTGTATTTTTTCTTCTCCCAAGACTTGTAAACGCCTTTTTATCAGATTAGACACTTAAAATTGTCTCCTGTCGTACCTAGGTACCTACTATCTACTAGCATAAATTGTACAATCTATTACTTACAGATAATTAATTAATTTGTAGCGTCTGTTTGTAATTTTCATATATCAGCGTTTTACTTAGACGTTAAAACCAATTTTTTTTTGTGTCTGTCTTTTTATCTTTTCGTGTTAATCTACGAAACGGCTGAACCGATTTTGATCTTTCACTGGTGGATAACTAATATAGCAGTAACTTTTATTTAAGAAAAAGAATTAGAGTTCCGCCGCGCAAAAAAGACAACCTGCAGAAAACTGACATATACGCAGACGAAGTCGCGGGCATTGGCTAGTTATTAATAAAAGTAGGTAGGTACTAGGTGTATGTAAAAACGCAAAGTAATGTGTATGTCTATGTAAAACTGTGAATCATACTTTTTTTTTTGCTTTTATGTGTAATCTCGACCTTCATGTAACTAAAAGGTATCTCACACCCACGCCGTTAGTCCTTGAAATGATAAGTAATAACTATTTCGCAACTTGAAGCAAGTTTTCACCACATGAGTAATTGTTGACAAATCGGTTATTTCAATTAGACTTTTGAACGACATTTACAGGGAAATACAATATAAAAATAATTGAATCTAGTTGCCCCTTCTAAAATGTAGTTTCGTATGGAGAATGGGCGAAATCTCCATACCTACTCTTCTTTACATAGTTATTTTTTGGTGTAGGTTTGATATTGCCTCTTGTCTGGGTCTACGATGGAGTGAGCTTACCCAGAAGAAACCTGTTCACTAGAACTTTGAATGCGTTCAGAAATAAAGTCGCAAGTAAAGGATTACACGTGAATATGATGTACTTTGCTTAAAAAATATATGAATAAAGTATTAAAAAATAAGAAAAGACGCCAAAATTATGTTCAAAAATAAAATGTAAGCTTACAAAACTAGGCTCAGAAGCGCAGTCCGAAGCCCTCATACAATCAATCTAGATTAAGCAGTAACAACTAACGTCTCAGTGCAACGACACGATCCTTCGGGGAAACGGAGCTTACAAACGAGATTAAACTTAATTACCATTAAGAAAAACACCTTTTTGTTTAAATGTTTCATAATACTCAAGGCGGCGTAGTTTCAAAGAACAGCGCCCTAATCTTTAGCGACTACTTTCTCGGAATACCTCTATTTATTTTTCATTACTCAGTTTTCCGGCCGACAATATTTTTTTTTATGAATCACGACGAACAGATAAAGCTTTTTGTTCTAATTGTGTATTAGACACCATCATTAACTAACAATTTCAAGCCATAACTTCTCTAAATTAACACTTCATTAAAACCCTCAAAACCAGATTGATTTTCAAATAAATGTATTATTCGATTTTCAATTGCTTTCAAATTAATAAATAGTTACTCAATTGAGTTGTCAAAAAAGTGACGTCACATCTCTATTACTATACAAAATCTATGGAAGAATCGCGTTTTGACAGGTCATAAAAAGTACGTCAATTGATTGGTAGTGTCAGTTAGCGTAATCGATAACAATATTCTTAATGATAAGCTGGTAATCTGATATAGATAAAGCTTTAATAATAAATACTTGACAGGGTATGCTTAGATGGTTCGGTCATGTTGAGAGGATGAGTGAAAGACGATTGACAAAAGGTATTTATATGGCAGAGGTGAGTGGCAACGCCGGGAGGGGTCGCCCTAGGAAGACCTACACTGACCTTATTAGTGAGGTCCTTCAGAAAGGTCAGGTGCGGAGTACTCGTAACCGGCGTGCTTGTATGACGAGATGTATGAACGTAGATGAGGCGAAAGGAGTATGTAAGGATCGTAGCAGGTGGCGTTCTATAGTTTCTGCCTACCCCCATGGGAAAAAGGCGTGAGTTTATGTATGTATGTATGTATGTATGTACTTGACAGCCTTCGCGTGTAGCATGCACAAATGCATATAACACATATCATATGCAATAATAAACATTGCACCCGGCTTCAAAATGTATGACCGACTTAGCAGTTTCAGACGCGAGTAAGTTTTGTTTACATTATTCCAGAAGTAGATATAAAAATAATCGTTACGTAGTACGTACCGATGTGCCAATATTTTGTTAATTGATATGCAATCGCTAGAGATAAGAACGCGGAATTCAAACTGGCGTGCGTGAATGATAAATATTTACAAAAAAAACGTTTTTATAATATGTTTATAAGTAGGTATCGCACCTTTAAGATAGCAGTAATGTCAACAAACTGGGAAATTAATACACGTTTTTGACAGTCTTATTGGTTTTTTCACAAGTACCAATGTGACTTTTTCAAATCTTAAAATAATTATGTACAGTCAACAAATTAGATAGGTATGCAGGCTCGTCAGATATAGTTGGGGTTTTCTCAGAAACCGATGGATGTTTTCAAATGAAACTTAATTTAATTAATGAACTGTTTATTATCTACTTTTTAAATTAAATTACATTTCTTAACCTCCATCGGTTTCTAAGAAAATTACAACTATATCTGACAACCTGCATACCTATCTACTTTGCTGACTGTAGGTACTATCTAAGGTTATTTTGGACAACAATGACATTGGTAAAGGAAAATGTCGTGTGGAAAACTGGACCTTTAATTATTATGAGTCTGAAATTGCCAATCCGCCTTGAGCTAGCGTGGTGATCCTGATGATCAATGCTCGTGCCTTTTCTGTTTGAGAAGAGGCCTTTGCCCTTTGTAGGACATAAATAGAAATACATAATACATAGTGATTTTTGACACCAAATAAAAAGTTTTTTAACAGCAATAATTTTGCTAAAACTTAATAGGCCTTATTATAAAAATAAGTCTTTAATTAAACCAGTTTTGAACCATTGAGCCAATTTTTGTATTACAATCTTTAACCTTGTCAAAATAAAGTTTGAAATTCAAAAACTGGCTCGAAGGTTTAAGCAAAGAGTTTTATTTTGTCTTTTTACACCCTGTATCTTAATGCTGCTTAGAAAAACAAAAGAACCTCAACAAGAGGAAAACGGAAATACTATGGTTTTTTTTTACGGAAAACTTACGAAAGGTCATTATTGTATCATTGTATGCAACACGCGATTAGGGTCACGTAGCAGCGCCGATTAGTAATAGTTCCTTGTAATTACAAATTAATACGTTAATAATATTATTCTCCAGACCGATTTTAGACCGCAATCACCACGCATTTCAAGTTGAATTATCCGGAATAACCGGCACTGACGCGGTCAAAGCCGTGAACAAAAGCTAGTTTAAAAAAATGCTAATTTCATGTACACTTAACCCATTTAATTACTTATTCATTAAGCAGTATCGACGACTCATCATGTAAATTCGGGAATTTCCTCGAAATACTTAATTAAGTACGAACACGTAACAAGACAAATATTATTTATTATCAGTTGTTATCCATTTCCGAATTGTTTTTTTTTTCTTTAACAACATCTGATAAACTGAATGCAATACTTAACAAAAAGCGATACGTCGGTTGCTATGTAAAAAAATATATTTACTGTCTATAATACCAGGGTTCGATTCTTCTTCTTCTTATCGTGTGGGTAGTAAGGCCTTACGACCCTACACACCCTAGTGTCAGAGTTTCTAAACCGCCTCAAGGGCCTCTGACATGGTTTGAGTGCAACAGTAAGTCCAGGTTTCCTCACGATGTTTTCCTTCACCGATGCCAGTGATGTCCAAGATAAACTCAAGAAAGTACATATGAATTGAAAAATTCACATTGGTACTTGCCCAGATTTGAACCCACAGCCTCATGCATGAGAGGCGGGCGCCTTAACCACTGGGCCATCACGACAATAGGGTTCGATTCTTAGGTCAAGCAAACAGCGTTATTAAAGTGTTTGTTTATAGAAGTCATGTCTTGGAATTATGTGTTAATTGTGTCAACTACCCTGTACCAAATTATTAAAAAACATTAGTCACATTTTCATTTGACTAATTTATACAGCTATTAAGTTTTTTTTTACATAAAAGGTAACCCGGCTGTTAAAACCTAACATAAATGTACCTAAAAGGATTTCCCTATTATAATACGTCGTTTCTATGCAGTGAGACAAAGAATAAATTATAAACTACACAACAAACGTGGCTTTGCTCGACACCTCGCAAATCCGGAACACATGTTTTACTTAAAAACAAAAGTTTTAAACCGATTTGAATAAAACAAGGCCGGGAATTCGGGATGTTTCCAGTAGAAATGAAATAAATATATTGTGCTGATAATGTTATGTAGTCAGAAGTTCTGTGCTTATCGACGGACGTACAAACTGATTATGTTGTTATGTGTTTGTAACTCAATAACTAGTAACTGCATGAATACAATTACAATTACTTGTTGACCACATAAAACAATCATAAACTATATAAATGATTCTTAACTTCACAAGGAGACATTATTGAATCCATTAAAATAAATTGTTTATTAGTTATCCTGCCACACAGTGCGTCCACACGGCCTGCTTCGTGGACAAAATGAAAAAAATATTTATTATGCGCATAAAAACGATGGTCGCGCCGCGCGCCGTCTTGACGTCCACGTCCGACGCGCCTCCCGGTTAGATAACGTGAATTATTATTATTACACGCTCACGTTTCCACGTAAAACATATGAACAATGTAAAAAAAATATTCCGAGAGTTCAACACAATCGAGACACCCCATCGTACTACGTATACATGAAAAAAGCATAAAAAAAACATTTAATACCACCTCTTTATATCCACGATAAAACATTGGCCTCTCTAAATTGAGACATTTTATTATTAGAAATACGATTTTGACAGTCGTAAAGCAACGTCGATCCGAAGTTATTATATCAGTTTACGATTCGAAATATCACAATACGGCCTAGGAATAAAGCGAGAATTTTGAATTACGACGCAAGTGAAACTCGATGCTAAAATATTTAAAATTTTATGCCCTGAGGGAGTGTGATTTGTGCCACTGGGCGACGCCGTCTTCCGTTTTCCGCGTTGACTGCGAGCCAATGTCATTGCCATTCTCTTCGCAAGGTTATCGTTACGGTGCGTATTCTAAATTTGTCAGTTGCGAAAAGTTCTAATTGAAGAGATTGAACTAAACAAAGTGTCGCACGCTAACAAGATGGCAGCACATACTAATTTGGCTGGTACTACTACATGTTTGTGAGTCACGTTTTTTCGTCTGTGACGCAGTTTTTCCTGTCGCCCGCTGCGTACGACCGTGACATTTGGTTGTCTGACCGATTGCACGGCCTTCGCTCGCGGTCATCAACTCCGCGTGTGAGTCGGTACCTTACCTTACGCTGCGTTTTCACTAGGCGAACGCTTTGCCTCTCGCTCGCACTTACATAAACATAGGCATCGAGATAAAAAGCGTTCGTTTGTTCCTCTAAGCGTAAAAAATAAAAAACGTTGCTCAGAACATGTAAAATAGCTTAAAATAGTAATGGTCGTTGCCATGTGGTTTAATGTAACTAAGTAAGGTATACTTAAGAAATCATTATTGTGAATAATTCGGTTGGTTTGTCAGGCGGAATGGAATTTTGAGGCAGGAAATGACCGGTACTTGATGTAAATCTATCAGATCTACGATAATAGCGAACAAAAAAATTGTTTTAGTTTAAAACAATGGAAGTAATTAGTTTAACAAAAAATCTCTACCAAGTGTAATGTCCTTTAAAGTATGTAGGTACCTCACTGTCTACCTAATGTTACTGAGGCGAATCTTGACGATTTATTTTAAAACTACGAGAAAATGTAGGCTGTTACTTAAGTATTTTCTTTTATCTTTTATCACAACTTTGTTCATTACTTATGGTTCAAAAAGAATCCCATTAAGTGCGCAATTTCAGTCTAAAACTGTATTCATTACGAAAAAATAACTTTTTTTCACAAAAGAACTAAGTTTCTGTTCAGCAATTGGCCATACATTTAATTCAATAGGGAACATTTTTTGTGACATGTACTTGGTTACGACTGAAAATTCAAATTAATCACACACTAGATCCATGTTCCAAACATTATTATTAATGACTTCTCTAAACTTCGACCACACACAAACAACATTAACTGTTGGTTCAAATAGACCATTAACAACGGAATTAACTACAAAGTGTGGAGCGGTTGCAAATCGTCTACGGCTAACAATATGCCTTATAGATAGATACCAAGAAAGGCAGCAAAATGTTTGCGGAACTATTTACAAGGAAACGCAAAGCGGTTTGTGCTATATCAACAAGGTTAGCAGCGAAGGTGGTTTGGATAGTTGAGAAATATTTCTCTACACCAAGCACCATTTAGACTGTCTCAAAGATAAAGTTGACTTAACCTCTTAAACGTTCAGTTGCTTGAATAAAAGCGTGTGATTTATATGATGACGACGTGACAATATGACTCGACCAAAATCCGTCACGCTAGGCCCAAAAACAATTGCTTCGTGAGGTCATAAACGGAGTCAACGCTCTTTAAAAGATTGTATCTTTGTTCGGAAGATTCTAGAAAGAAATGCGTACGTGGCTGGAATTTGTATATAAAATGATCATCACGTCAGTTCAGGAGTATATTTTGTTTAATTTAAATAGTACATACGGAGTATTTACGCACTTGGTCGGCTAAAAAATTGGCATCGTTGCTGGATAAAATACAGTTCAAGAACAACAATATTTCATTCACGTTTTCAAGCAAAGTTATTTCAGGAAACAAATTAATTTTAGAAACGGTCTCGCCGATCATATATGCCTTTGTTATCGCAAGTCATGTGTTCGTGGAAACATTATCAATTCTACTGTACCCAAATATCGGTCCGTTTTAAGCAAACATTCTGAATTAAATTCTAAGTTGAGCAGCAACTACATAAATCACTGAACACTTTGTAGTAAACATAGGCATTACAACTACAAGAGAGCGACGGAATCAACAAAGAGACGTATGACTAATTTTACTCGCTACATATGACTCAACGGGTTAGTACTAAATCAGCACGAACGAGGCGCAGGCCTGAGAACAAACTTGCGTGGCGTTACGCTTCTTGAACAAAGAAAAAAGGGGATGTTAAAACATGGCCAATGACTATACTATAAACTCTGAGAATTCGTGTCTGGCCAGCATAATGAGACACGCCCTCCCTCCCATGTGACATCTCTAAGTGGCAGGAGGATAGGTAACAAGGCGGAAGGTTGGAGGTCTTCCTAGTTTGGTTGGTTCGACAAATCAAAAGGGGAAGGTGTGTTAGAAAAAGAGCTGCGATGGTGACTGATGACGTCGATTCCCATGTCTGTTAAAAGCGATTAGTTCGTAATTGCCAGCCGGTTGAACTGGAGCGATCGCACTGTTTTTATCAGAGTTTTTCGGGAGCTCAGGAAATAAATTGTTGAGAACAGAGTGTTTTTTTAAGTAACCAATTTTGTGAATTGTTGCTTTCTATCTGTAGGGAGGTGGAATAACGTTCACATAACGTGTTACGTCGTTTTTAGACGTCCGTTGCAGGATATACAAAGTAATGGAACGCTATTTTGCCGTCTGGTTGTTTATTTTCGCTTTGTCATATTCATTTATCTGTTCACCTACATACTTACATAAGAGTAATTTGTTCTAATACAATCTAATGTGCATTAAGCATTTAGTTATATAATTTTATACCGACGCAACGTTCAAGTTTTAGACAACAAGAATAATTTAAAATTGTATTTAGTTCATTAGTTCACATAAATATTCAATTCAGTCTATCGTACAAATAAAACTTTATTTGTAACGCACCGTCATTTATCTAAATTTGTGTGCACTGTGCAGTAATTTTTTTAAAAAAAGAACGGTCGCCATGACCGCAGTAATAATAACGCCGCCCTAACGTACTGGCTAATTGAATGATTGCTTGTAATTGAATGTTCCAGCCCTTTTGTTAAAATACCGAGTTTGCGGTTTAACGGTCACATGCAGCAATTTGAAAGGGAAAATAATATTGCTAGACAGACAGAAATAAAGTACCCGGTTGAGAGGGGGGAGAGGGGGGGCACTATTTGATTGGTTCGGAACGTGGGGATAGGTCAGTTACACGAGGAGCAAAGTCGGGAAAAACCATGTGTCATCGTTGTCGTAGACATTTTGTTTGAATTTAGAAAACCGGTTAATTTGGAGGTTTTATGACATAGATCTATATGTGAATGTTTGGTGCACAACTGCACACACACATAGTCGTCGAGACGAGAGGTGATAGGTTCGATTCCAAGGTACCTACTAATTAAAAGACATCACTTGTCATCTTTGATCTTACTTTCTTTACCAACTGTTATTGAACGAAAACAACAGTTGTTCGTGTTACATTTTTCAATAAAAAAAATGAAAGCGGTTTTCCATTTTTATTTTGTTTTGAATAAAAAAATTGGCTTATAAAATAAACTTATTTCACCTATATTATGTAGGCAGCTTTTCAATTTATGTATTTGTAGGAAAATATTATAATTTTTATGCATAGACGCCCACTATAGACAGCTGATTAATGATTAAAATATTATACCTATAACTTTCACAGGTGTATACTACTGCATACATATTCAATTTCATCTATATTTTGCGTAATTATTCTGGACTAGCTGTGCCCGCGGCTTCGCTCACGTGGATCTAAGTAAAACTTTAGGAAATAAGTATCTGTTTATCAGTCAATGAACTGTATTTAAACAAAACAACCTATCTACGCGTAATACTTTCATAATCTATGGTGTCACATATTTTTCATTTAATGAGATTGACTGTTATTAACAAAGATTTAAACTAAACCTAGATGTTGCCCGCGAGTTTGCCTTTACCTTATAATACATTTTCAGCAAGTAATAAAGAGTATTATTTAAAAAAAAATTGGGATCCGTAATCAAAATGTATAAAATCGAAAGGTCACTCACTCACTCATCACGAAATAAATTGAAAACCATTTGACGTATAATGATGTAATTTGGCAAGGAAGTAGTTTATGTTAGTAGATGACCGCTAAGAAAGGACTTTTCAAAATTCACCCCCTAATTGGCTGAAACGGAGGAGTAAACTAAGTTACCCAAATATAACGCGAGCGAAACCGAAAACAAAAGCTAGTAGGTATCTAATAAATAAAATCCGCTGCTCGTACCTTGGATGTAAACTCATGTAATGGGAGGTAGATACTACCTACCTAAATTAAGCACACAATACAAAGAACTCACAATTCAAGAGCCATTTTCACATGAACCCACCAAAATCAAATGAATACCCACAAAAGGACCCCAATTACTAAGTGCGGGTACTAACACAAGTGACAGATAGGGTGAAAGATATTTGAGTTATGAACTGTACGGAAACTCTTTGAACTTTAGATATAAGAAGCTTCCCCTCTCATGAACTAAAAGACGATCAATCAACGCGAGGGAAGAGGTTTGCATTTCATTAAGTGGGGCTATGAATAACAAGTGTCCTATCTGCGTTTTGAATCATTTTATAGTCTATGTCTCATGTGGTGGTGTTTTGGGAATTTATGTTGACATTAGTTTTTTATTTTTATTTTTATCGAATGATTATAATTGTGGGACGATCATTTTCGAAACGTAGATAGAATAATTGAGATTAGTTCCGCTAAAACTAAAAATGTTAACCCTTTTTTTCTATTTTTAATTATTATCTAATTGAATGTTTTTAATATATTATTGGTCGTGTCTTAATAATACATACTATTTAGGCAAAGATGTACCCATTACTACACCCACATTTCGCCAGTTAAGTTTAAGTCCCATGTAATAAGTACACCTCTGCCTAACCCTTCTGGGATTACAGGCATGATGATGTTATTATATGTAAAATTAAAAAAAAAACCTAAATAAATATTACTTTCTGTGGCAGTGTCACTACCGCGTAACCTTTAAGTGGAAATGGGAAGCGCATGTTTCTTATAATATAAATAAAAGAGAAACTTGACAAAGACAAAGGAGAAAGAAAAAGATGGCTGACAAACTTCAAAAAGTCGCGATTACCATATAACGGGATGAATAGGGATGTAGGGGTAAATCGGGGAGAAACTTTAAAAGGTAGGACACTGAAATAATATAGTTTGTTGCCAAAAAGGGCTCTAATGTTTTTACTCAATTAAAATTTACGATTTAGTGTCCTTGCTGGCGATAAACTATGTTATTTCTACATTAAAATTCATTTTGAAGTTTTGACCGAATTCACCCTATTTTAGGTGATTCCTGCAGTGGTATTCTGTAAATCTCACTTGGTAACGAGAAAGATTTTTATAGAATCGCCCAGCTGGATGCAATTAGAGTAGAAGCAGGTGATGCCAGTTTTAGAAACTGTGGTATGGCGGTATAACAAGGGCGCATTTATACAATTTTTTAGGAAAGTGTAGACTCAATGTGTCAAGAATATATCGTTTGTTTGTTAGAGCATCACGCAAAAACTGCCGGATAGATTTTGTTCAAATTTTGAATGAATATTACACAGTGGCCAAATTAGAACATAGGCTATAAATTATCACGCTATTTGTTTTGGGGGATTAGCAGACTACAACAGTTTACCAAAGGATTGTAAAAAAGACGAAACAAAATGTAAAAATATTATAAATATTAATTAGATATATAATAGAATATATCTAATTTACCTACATTTTTTATACCTAATGTTTTTGCTCAGATGAATTGGGTCTAGATTTTGAACGCTTAAAATTAATTATAAGAATCTGCCTTTTGACTGTTTTTCCTTGAAGGGCCATATAAACGAAATTGTCTAGTAATTATTTTCTTTTTTTGTTAATAGACACCTGTTCAATAGGTATTTTCTTATAAGCCAGTAGAGTAGGTATATACCTATATTAGTAGTTCATATTTTATGTACCTACTCAGCATTTAATTGAGTTTTTTATGTAAATAAAATTATGACCAAAAGAAAAGAGCTTTTACCTACGCAGAGAAAGCAACAAGCTATCATATGCAAAATGATTTTTCCGATTCGACTGGTAGTTCCAGAGATTAGCGCGTTAAAACAAACAAAAAACCTCTTCGGCTAAGTTTAGATTTTACGGGTTTTAAGTACCTACCTACATACCTACCTGCCTATCGCGATTATTTACAAATTTAAATAAATCTGTTAGGTTGGTAAGTCGGTAGGTAGAATAACTGTCTAAAATATTGCCCGAAAGATCGATGTGAAAGTTTAAATTAATTTATTTTAATCTATGGAGGCCTTCTTTTCTTTGTAGGTACGAGGTCTCCCTACAGAGGAAGTTTGGGCAATAATAGGCTGGTATTATTTATTACCTATGGAGAAATATTAATAATTTTGGACTGTCTTGAATATTGCTGTTTTTCTTATGTTTTAGGTCCTTACCTAAAATATAAGGTATAAGGCTTACCCCCTGTAAGCCTTATACCGTGAACCAGGCATAATTAATCCGGATTTTTGAATAATTTTCAAATTAAATCTTAATAGGTGTAGATAACCTAAATTTAATACAAAAAAAAATATTATGCCTACCTACCTAATTAAAATTTTGTATGTCATTACATTTTCCATGTCAACACACAGACAAAGCAAGAATACTTTGTGAGTTTTTGAGTAAAGAGGTTTGTTTCAATTTAGTTCCTAGTTGGTCAGTTGCGGAGTACTCGTAACCGGCGTGCTTGTATGACGAGATGTATGAACGTAGATGAGGCGAAAGGAGTATGTAAGGATCGTAGCAGGTGGCGTTCTGTAGTTTCTGCCTACCCCCATGGGAAAAAGGCGTGAGTTTATGTATGTATGTATGTAGTTCCTAGTTCTCCACCTACCTTATAAAATGTACTACCTAGGTACCACTTATTACGTAAGTAACCAATGCCTGGAACTAAGTCTAGTCATAATAGTCATGGACCTAATAGATGTAACTTGTTTTAAAAACTTGATATGTTGTACCTACTTACTTACCTAGTGGATCATACGATTATAAAATTACATTAGTACCTAACTACCTACCTAAGTTATTAATAAAACTATCATAGGCTTGTTAGGTATTTAAAAAAAAAAAACACCATGCCGCTTTGCGTGGGTGATTTGATTGGGTAGGTAGGTAGGTTGGTAAATAGGTACCCTATAAGTCCATAAACTAAGTTGGTACTTCTTGAAGTTATTAAAAAAAAACCTAATCAAGGTAATAAGATACCTACCTACCTTGAGTCAAGGGTGGTATTCCATTTAGAAAGATAAAAAAATCTGACACTAAAAAAAACATGTAGGTACATAAAATAATACCTACCTAAATAAAACCGACAAATTCATTAACAAAACATTACAATAAATCATTTACGTAGATAAAAACACTGGATTATCAGACTCGAGATATAACCTTGAACGGTCATCTATTGGGCCGTTCACCCTAATTTATCAACAAAATAACCTACTGTGGTAAGTCTGTTGGATTATTTCTGATCTATGAACTACGGCGTACCTAAAATAGCTTGTTTGAAAACACACTGGCAGAAATATACTAGGTAGGTAATACAACAACACTGGCTTTGCCAGCGAACAAGAGCAACAAGTAACCGATTTATTCAAACGATTTGAAAGACTTCGACGTCAAAATGTCATAGTTACAAAAGGTTATACATTATGTAAGGTGCGCACAGCCCCGATACCATGCTTTGACATGCAACACAATAGTTTAATTACATACGAGTACACGGATAAAACGTTACGTAAGGTATACGCAATTTGCGCAAAAAATAACTTCTTACCTACTTATGCATAGACAATGAGGTCAATGACACAAAAACGGATTACGCTTCGTTTCCGTGCGACAGATACGTTGTAGGCATTTCAAATTGTAATTAGTCATGCGGACGCCGGTTTAATCTATGGACTGGGATTTGACATTGCAACGTTTTAAAACTTCATTCTATTTGACACTTGTGTTGTAGAATAAATTCAAAATTCGAACGTTTGTACTAACATGTGTTTTCGAAAAGATTGAAAATTCAAAAATGTATGACCCGTAGGCGTGAGTGTGTACCGATGAATGAATTTCTTGTTCAAACATACCTGTAGCGAGTCGAATGAAGATCGTTCACCTTCCGACAATGTAAACCTTTGTTTCAACACAAGTCAACGGCTCCCAATCAATCCCAACAGTTTATCTGGAAATAGAAACGACTTATTCAATGTGGGTACTCCGCTTTATGATTCATCCAACGCGTTGAACTACCCGTTTATTAATAAAATCCTTACATTACGAGGGATAGTAGAAAAAAAACGAAACACATGCCTATAACTACAGATGTAAACAATGAACATGTGTGTAGACAAGACGGGCGGCTACAAAAAATCCCAACTTCAAAAGGGGATACTAACCGTTCACGTTAGATAAAAATCACGTTCACAGAATGTCCACAAACACGTAAAATTTAACAGCGCACAGGAGGCGGTATGTCGTACCGGAACAAAACTAGTTTATTTTTCCGATCGCATCGCAGAGAGCGACAAACGTCCGACCTCAACGGTGGCCGGCGCGAGACTGAGCGACGGTAGCGCCCTCTCGGTCGCCCTGCGTCGCGCGTGGATGTGTGCGTGTGTGCCGCTGTGGGGGTGCCGCCCTCAGCGCCCCGTGTCGCTCCTGCCGATGCCGTTTATTTATTTTCGAGTGTGGGGTGTTCAGTGTACAAAAATGGTGCATTCATCATACGAATACGAACGCACCAAAGATCCAGCTCGGCCAATTACAAGCGTACAAGGATAAAAGCGTTTTTAAAACATAAACGTCTTTTTTTAAACGGCCGTGAACCGAACATCAGCCGCGGTCATTGCCACAGGCGTCAATATAAAAATATTCACGTCACAATAACGCCGCGTGTGTTTTTTTTTATTCTTTTTTATTATTCTTTATTTCTTTTATCTAATTGTTATTAGTAAATTGTGTAGATACACTAGGTGGGCAATTCTGCTATCTTTTCGATACGATCGCAATCTAATCTTAGTGTCAATCTGTAAAAAGATGTTTACTTACATTTTTTGACATTAGTTGTCGCTGAGATGAGATCGCGACTAGATTTTGAACGTTTTTAATTAGTAGACATTTTAGGACTTTTAGGTGAATTGAGATTGAGAAATACCTTCCCATACACACAATCAAAACAGAGTTCTATTTTACTAATAGGTACCTACCTACTTTTTTATTAATTTGAGTTTCAGGATTCAATTTAGTTTAAATATTTATCCTTAACCAAGCATAGCCAGGTATACGTGAATAATAAAATTATAGCTGTAGGGAAAGTAGTTAGGTAGGTAGGTACCTAAATACGTCTATCTTTTAAATATTTAAGTTTTAAGAGTAATTTAATTTTATAGTGCATTTCTTTCATGTTTTGATATTACTACTAAGTAAGTACTTACTACCTACTAGTGGGTAAGTACCTATATCGAGTGTAAAAAGACTCATAAATGGAGTCAAAAATTACATCATTACATGTAATATTTTTTTTGTTCCGAATTATACCAAGGAACCTTCTGGTGACGAAAACATTGTTGGTCAAAATCCCAACTTTTAGTTAAGTAGGTTTTTTTACGAAGATATGTTTTAAATGTTCTAACTAAACTTTACATAGAGGTTGGTATCTACCTCTGTACTGTTGAAGACGATTGACAAAAGGTATTTATATGGCAGAGGTGAGTGGCAACGCCGGGAGAAGTCGCCCTAGGAAGACCTACACTGACCTTATTGGCGAGGTCCTTCAGAAAGGTCAGGTGCGGAGTACTCGTAACCGGCGTGCGTGTATGACGAGATGTATGAACGTAGATGAGGCGAAAAGAGTATGTAAGGATCGTAGCAGGTGGCGTTCTGTAGTTTCTGCCTACCCCCATGGGAAAAAGGCGTGAGTTTATGTATGTATGTATGGTAACATGTGTGTGTTACATTGTATGGGACCATAGGTAAACAATGATTTTACGTATACACAAAAAAGGATGTTTCGGAGCAATTTTTTTTTTGGTATTTTATGGTATTTTTAGGTAGGTACTTAACGAGTGCCTATTTGATGAGTCTTTTAACACCCCGTATTATAAGAAAAAGCAAGGAACTCACCTACCTACATGAGAAACAAAAATCTTTTTACTCGGTTGTTTAAATGTCTATAATATTAGCCTACGCGGTTCAAGTTTACTCTCGTTCAGTAAGGCAACAGTGGAAATATTCTAGATATCTACCTACTTCTACAATATTTATTAAATTGGAAACATGTACTTAGGTACCTACGATAATTTATTAACAATCACGAATCTACCAATCTGTTCGGTATCGCTCACAGAATCATTACTCAGCGTTTTTAATCGATTACGAAACAATAGAATCGATTTATCGATTACCTACAAAAAGGCTTTATCGATGATCGGTGATTTTTTTCCACGTGCTTCTTTTGGTGGAGTGGGATCATAGCTATCTAATATCTATTCTCATTGAAGAAAGGTAGGTTTTTGAATGAGGCCTACGAAATAATATTAATTAATAATGTGTAATCCTCTAGAATTGGCAAGATGTAGCGCGAAGTCGCTGTAGATGGAAGAAATGGAGGGAGGCCTTTGCCCAGCAGTGGGACAGTACAGGCTTTTTTAAACAAAAAGAAAGTGTTGGTAGGTAGGTACCTGTGGATAGAAAAACAATATTCTTTGAAAATTTTAATATAATTTTTTGATAATTTGTAATTAATAAAATACTAGATTCTGCCTGCGACTTCGTCCGCGTCAAAGTTGTTTTGTACATATTATATTTACCACGGGGACTGAACCTAGATTTTTCCGGGATAAAAAAATAGAATTTGACTTCGACTTTGAATCTTACTCAATAATTGGCAAATAATTTGTCTCACATAAATTGCCAATTATGATAATTATGCCAATATTCCTCTTAGCAATACGACCGTAGGGATAAAAAGTAAGTAAACAACGTAGATTGAAAAATCCAATGATAGAAGATAGCAAACAGAATATACCGCAAGATAATTTGAAAAAATATTTGACTCTGAATCAATCAGAGATAGAAATCGTCCGTACTACTCGATTCGTTGGTAAACTTTGATTAGTTCGCGGAGAAAACTCACTCAAATAAACATACAGAAATAGAGTTCTTGTAAAAGGCGGCGAGTGTATTCATTGAGAAATTTTACTTTCCGGGCGGAATGAAGAAATTCTTAGCGAGATGAAATGAGATTTTTTCTTAATTTGTGTGTGTTTTATAATGCTTTTAATCTTTTGTGGATTGGCGAAGTTTAATTTTTTCATCGAATTAAGTTTATAGGTAACATTATTATTTCATGAGGTCTTGGGTTCGATTCCTAGGTCGGGCAAAGTGTTATTGGGTTTTTCCACCAGGCATTTGTCAGTGGCAACCTCGGAGTTTAGATTTGTGCCCGGTTGATAGGCTCGCCCCCTATTACATGGAACTCAAACATAACTGCCAAAATGTTGGTGTACTAATGGGTACACTTCTGCCTAACCGTTCTGGGATTACAGGCGTGATGTTATGTTATTGTAGGAAACCGCTGGATGCGGGTAGCGCTGGTTATCTATAGGGGAGGTCTATCTATGTCCAGCAGTGGACGCCGGTAGGCTGATACTCGTAAGATGATGATAAATTGATAATGAATCTAATGAGTATTTTTGAGTGACTTTTTTAGTAGTAGCAGTTTAGTAGTAGTAGCGTAATGTATGTACCTATGCATAAAAAGATAAAAACGCGCGGTGTCTATACGTACCAATTCCTTTTAGCCATAATCACAACCCTTATTAATAAAGTACATTCAAAAACATTTATTGTCTTTACAAAATTTCCAACCCTAATGGAATTATCATGTCTAAACGAAGGCATAGACAAAGTTACTTTTTAAAATTGGCTATAATAACTTGTAATCACCTTTTTGGCGTTAATTCGCGATTTTAAAGCGCCATCTATGAAAAAGTATTCTTATGAAAGACAAAGAATTTTTCTTTTATGATTGATGATGATGGATACTCTTAAACCAAACGATGGATTGATAAATTGATGATCAATAGATAAATAGGGCGACATGGAAACCATTTTGTTAAGTGCGAAATACTCCAGTCAACGGAAGCGTGAAATATTAAAAGAAAAATGGCGTCGATCAATTGCTCGTGAAAAGTAATGAAATCTGCCAAATTCTTAATTAAATTTCTTTGTTAGATTAATTAGTGAGTAAAACTTTGGGAATGTATTTTTTTTTTTACCAGATTTTAATGATTGATTACAAACTTTTACGAGAGTGAATTTCTTGTTTTTTTTTCTGGAAATTCTGAAGTTTAGTTTTAAAAGTCAATTAATGGCTTCTCTGGATTTATTAATGTATACAGAACCTTTTTACAAGCTTTTGTTTAGCTTGCACAGTTCGTATGTATGTATGTATATAAGTTGTCCTTTCAAAATTTGCTAACCCTTTTTCAACAATTTGTTGGTGTCCGATTGAGCTGAAATTTTGCATACACCTTTAGTTCTGATGACAATACAATGTCCAATACTCAATATTGTAATAATTTTAAATGAAAGATTGTTTTTGAATTAGTTTTTGTTTATTTACATGTTACGACTTATTTAGGATTTCTTTTAATACTAGCTTATGCCCATGGCTTCGTTCGCCGTTCGTTATTTATATATATTCGTTCAGTCGTTCTGGCATGATTGAGTAATAAACATCCATGCAAACTTTCGCATTTATAATAGTAGTAAGATTGCGTTGATTGCTTTTCACTGGGCTAGGAAAACCTCGTTATGAAATTATTAATCGTTTGGTCTGATTTTGCCATCATACAGTGATCAAATGCTTAACTAATGTGTATGAGAAGAGGCCTTCGCCTTAGGTAGGACAATACAAGGCTGATGGGATGACGTCACAGACCACATTATTTTACACACATAACATAACATCACGCCTGTAATCCCCGAAGGGTTAGGCAGAGGTGTACCCATTAGTACACCCACATTCCGCTAGTTATGTTTTTAGTCCCATGTAATAGGGGGCGAGCCTATTGCCATCAACCGGGCACAAATCCAAACTCCGAGGCTGCTACTGAGAAATTCCTGATGGAAAAACCCAATAACACTTTGCCCGACCTGGGAATCGAACTCAAGACCTCATGCACAGCAGTCGCGCTTGCGACCACTAGACCAACGAGGCAGTCCACCCACACACACTACACATCACACACACACACTATTGCTTGCTACATTATTTTAATCTTAATTATTTTTGTTTGTTTGTTTGTAATGGATAAACTCAAAAACTAGTGGACCGATTTAAAAAAAAATTCACCAGTAGAAAGCTACATTATCTGCGAGTAACATAGGCTATATTTTATTTTATTTTAGTCGCGGGCAAAAGCTACTCAATAATAAATGGTTACTTAACTTTTAATTTTCATTGTAATCCAAAAGTTGGTACAAAAAAGAACTTTATCGGAAAAAAACAAAATACATTTTAATGGAAGCAGTAATTACCTTTTCTTTTTCGAAAACGATGTGTCATTATTCCACAGCAGCTGCTTTGTTGCAATCAGGAGTCCATTCGTTCGGTCGGTAATGACAATATATGGCAATTGCACACTGATTGCTCATCAGTAGTACATGAATAAAGTAGATTTAAATGATAAAAAAGTGTATTTACTACTGACTCTTTCGTGGCTGTAGGTCTTCTGTCTTTATCGTGTGGGCAGTAAGGTCATACGACCCCACACACCCTAGTGTCATAGTTCTAAACCGCCTTAAGGACATCTGACATAATTTGAGTGGGTACAGTAAGTCTAGGTTTCCATATTTCACATACGAATTGAAAATGTGACGTTTTCAATTCATATGTACTTTCTAAAGTTTATCTTGGACATCACTGGCATCGGTAAAGGAAAACATCGTGAGGAAACCTCATAATTAGTATATACTCATATGAAGTCGCCTTGTTCAAGCGTAGAGATCAATGCTCCTGTCTTCTACAAAAATTGCCTTAGTTTGACATCTTATATGTTGAAGAATCATCAAAGAAGTACTGTTATTGATCATTCAATTAAAATGTTTATTCAAAAACACAATAAAAAACACCATCCCCTTCGTTTTGGCTTTTTCGTAATCGGCTAAAAAACAACGCACAGTAGTACAATAATTCTGCAACGAAAATCAAGAATTTTCAAACTCGACTACCGCCAAAAATCCCTTCAACTCCCTAGGTACAGTTACCGTCAACAAAAATCGACTAAGCCGAAACTTCCTCTGCGTGGCTCAAAAATGGCGGCCGAAACTCATTGTCACTATAGTTAGGTACATTGGTGATTTCATTAAGCGCTGCACCCCCTGTCTCGACGTCTAGCCGTCTGGCAACATATACAGGGGAGGCTAGTTGCTAGGCATGGCTGTATGGTGTGGGGATGTTCCGTGGTTGGGGTATCCGTGTCGATACTTATGTATGGATTTTGATTAAATACGAATAGTAACGTTTTGATACTGGCCGCTGCCACTGGCTGTTTATGAAGTACATACATGTGCAATTTAAAAAAAGAGTACCGTGATTTTGACAGGTCGTTAAATTGGCGGGAAATTCTTTTTTGTTTTTAAGGGTTTATTTGACAATTAAATAAATATATTCTAAAATGGAATGATTGTCAAGTAAATTGATTGGAACTTATTCGAAGTTGATGAAATAAGACTCTAATGTTTTCTCTTTAAACAGGTTTTAGTTTTATTTTTAATAAATTTAAAAAAATCCGAGTTCTTTTTACAACGTACCTAAGTAATATTTAAATGTTTTTAGAATGGATCCATTCATCACCACAGGCTTAATACTTGAAGTTACACTCTAAGGATTAATAATTATTTATTTCAAAGATCTATTCAATTACATGCCACAAACAGTTTTTCTTTGCCAACAAAAGAAGACTTAATTTCTATTTTTACTTACTCAGTACAAAGAAAATCTTTAATACCTCTCCAGACACATAGATCAAGTGTGCAAAGTGCAGACGTCTCAACAACAATTTAATGCCTAATTTCGTAAATACTCTGAGAGGAAAGGTGGAGAGGTCAATGTACTTTTCTTCATTAAAATTTATAAGTCTCCTTGTAAGTAAGAGATTAATACATGAATAAGTAAGTAAGTATTATTATGAAGTAACGTTTTTTTGTTTAAGATGTAGGTACCTACTTAATTATTTAAATGAATGGTTGTAATTTTTTCAATTGCGATTGTTTCTTTTACGAGTACCCCTCTTAAGTTAATATGTTGACAATATGTTAAATGTTTTATTAAGAACATAAAAACACATTTGTTTTTATGATGACAGTTAATAGCGGCCATTAGGGTTGCCAGGCGTCTAAATAAAGCCGAACATAGTCAGGCTTTTTGCATGCGTGTCCGGTCAAACTTTTTGTTGCCCGGGTCCTTTTTTAAAGTCAAAGTCAAATCATTTATTTAATTTAGACCGTTAAATGGCATTTTTGGATGTCATTTACAAGAAAAAAATAATAATCTAATTGCCTATTCCAAAAGGAGGTTTCAAATGGAGAAAAAATAAGGTAAGAAACTCCATACATATTATGTTTAAAATCTTTTTTAGGCTAGTTTATGAAGATCTGAAAGTCCGGCTTAACTTGGTGGTTAGACTTTATCTGGATCTGGCAACCCTAGAAGCCATTGGTTTAGTGACACGGCTGTGGACTTTGTAATTACGGGTTCATTATCAAGGTCGGGCGAATCTGATCGATAATGTTTTTCTAACTAATCAAATACAAATTAAGAAAGGAAATAACATCACGCTGGTATTCGTCCGAGTAGTAAGCAGAGGCGTAGGTATTTTAAACAAAACCTGGAAGCGTGGGATCGCGTTTAATGGAGAAGTTGGAGGATGGCGGAAGGGACGAATAGAATACGGTAGTAAAAAATATTACCTTTTTGTTAGGCTCTGCCACAGTCGGGTAAAAAAGTAGTCTTCTTCTTTATCGTGTGGGCAGTAAGATCTCACGACACCACACACCCTAGTGTCAGAGTTTTCAAACCGCCTCAAGGGTCACTGACATGGTTTTGAGTGGGACAGTAATAGGCTGGTATAAGTCCAGGTTTTCTTACAATGCCTCAAAGAGCTGTCAGCACAGGGACGGGGCCCCCAACAGGGCCAACGCCTGCCGGGGTTGCGGGACGCCTTAACAGGATACCGTGGCCCCGGAACGTAAAGGGCAACAGAAGGAACAGGGTGGTAAAAAAAAAGGTTTTCTTACAATGTTTTTCCTTCACCGATATCAGTGATGTCCAAGAGTCTCATTGGTACTTGCCCGGATTTGAACCCACAACCTCATGCATGAGAGGCGAGCGCCTTAAAGACTGGGCCATCACGACATTTAAAAAAAAGTAGTATGAGTAGGTACCTGACTTAATCTGTACCGGTTTCTGCGTTAATGACATTAAGGATTTTAAATTAGAATTAATTACCTAATTAGAATTGTGTTTATTTTATCATTATGTTTTTTCGCGTATACTTTATATAAAATATGCTGTCATAAATGTCAAACTAAAATAAATACTGTCATACCTTTAATGGGCGGAAAAGACATCGTAATAAAAAGATTTACCGTAATTTCAATAATAATAAAAAAAAAACTATACATTTTGACAGTGTAGGTGTTGTAGTTTTGTTTGGAACAGCAATTTTTTTTTATGATAACCGACAATATTGTGGAGGTTACAGTAATGTTGATTTTTAGGGCCCTTTCCACCCTATAAGGTATGACGTAAGAAAACAGCAAAAAAAATGCATAAGTTGCAAATGAAACTATAATGCGACCTAACATGCTCATATGAGCACATTTATCTACTAATATAATACATGCGAAAGTAACTCTGTCTATCTGTGCGTTACGTTTTCAAGACTAAACCACTGAACCGATTGTGATGAAATTTAACATGGGGTAAGTTTGAACCCCAAGCAAGGACATTGACTAGGTACTTTTCATTCCATGACTTCATTTGCGTCCATGGACAAAGTCGCAGGCAAAAGTATATAATATGTAGTGTATAATATTAAACAGAAAACATACTCATAAAATAAATAGAAGTCTTGTTTTTCTCACTTGCCAGAGACGTGTAGACCTTATCAAAGTAAATAGTGGTGTTTCCATTTTCTAGAATAGTCTAGATAAATTGAAGCAACGTAAGATGGCGTCGGGGATGTCAATTTCAAATGCAGTTCACTCGACTGATGGTAATTGTCCTAGTTATTCTAAAATGACCTCTAGGAAAATGTAGGAAAGCTTAGATTCGAGATTTCGAGATCGGTTAAAAAGATTTAATTTAATTTTTTGCATTAATGCGATAATGTATGAGCTTTTCATTTAGGTGTCGCCTAGTACTGGTAAAAACGGTTATTAGTTTCAGAGCCACATTTCAAGTGGGGTATTGTATTACCCAGTTACTGGGTTGTGGAGGTCAGATAGGCAGTCGCTCCATGTAAAATTCAAGCAAGCATGTAATTCAGCCTATATACTTTTGTACCATTAACATAATGAGATGAGCATAATTAATTACACAAAACGTGTAATTGTATGAATTGAAAGAAAATAATTGGTACAACCACGGCAATCGAATATGTGAACGAGCAATAAAAACATCACTTGTGCTTTAATTATGAAATTAATTAACTGAAAACCTCGTTGTTATTGTACTGTTATTTTGAATTACATTTGAATGAATTTAATTGTATCACGTTCAATTATGATTTCAACAATGTTCAATTAAATTGGTCATGTAAAATAACGGAGGAAATTAAATTATGGCAACTTGAAGTACTGGAAAAGACATAAGTACTCGTAATTTGCTTGTTTTTTCTACATAGTATGAAACAAAGTCGCTTCCCGTCGTCTGTATGCTCAGAACTTTGAAACTACGCAACGGATTTTAATGCGGTTTTCATCAATAGATAGAGTGATTCAAGAAGGAAGGTTTGTGCATTTACATTGCACCCGTGTGAAGCCAGGGCGGGCCGCTAGTCCACTATAACTGTATGCCACGGGTATACCTACAATATCACGCGTGAACAGCGGCGGCTGAGAAAACATTATTTATCAGCTACCACACACTACGTCGTGGCACGTGGGCTGAGGCGATAATTATTATGCAAGAGTTCGCGGCGTAGAAATTTTAATTATGACGTCATTGTATCAATGTGAGTACGTACCTACCTTCAAATCCATACTTAGTATAATACATGCGAGAGTAACTCTGTCTGTTGCACTTTCACGACAAAACTTCAGAACCGATTCTTATGAAATTTGGTATGGTGTACACTTGAACTCCAAGAAAGGAAATAGGCCACATTTAATTTGCGACTCCTTCATCTTTGCGGACGAAGCCGCTCGCAAAAGCTAACTTAGTTATGAATAAACTGACACGGTATTCATGACTTCGTTAAAATGCCATCTCTTTAAAATAGGGGGGGGGGGCAATTCTACAAACATTGTGGAACGATCGCAATTTAATCTCAGTCGCAATCTGTCAAAAATGATTGTAATTTACCTACATTTGACATGATCCTCGTTAAGATGAGATTGCGACTAGAATTTGAACGTTTTCATAATTAGTAGAATTGGCTTTCAGACAAGGTACTTCTCGAAGATAAATCTGAAGATCTGATTTGTAATTACTCCGACATTCGAATCCACAGCTTCTATGGCGGCAGTACTTCCACGTATGAGATCCTTTACAAAGAGCTTTACTGAAGTGGAAAATACAAATTTACTTCAACCAGGAGTTAATTCCGTCGAGGTATTTCGTACCCTTTATGCTCCGAACTTGCATCCCCTCTGGCTACAATATTGATTGACTCGCCATGTAGGTAGGTTACATATATGGTTATACCACCCCTTTTGCTCCCTTTGGCAGCAAATGCATTATCTGCCTGCTTCAAATCCGACGCACTGCATGACTGACCAACGCCTCCCGTCTGCGAGGGGTGTTACGGTGTAACGTCCGTGTGGGTGGGTGTGTGTGGACACCTTAATTATATAAGAGAGAGAAGGAACACTAACAGTAGCGACATTATAATGCTGGACTAGTTAAATTGTTGGTACTGGTGGTAGATTGTGTTGTTAAGAGCTTAGAGGTGAGTCTAAAAAAATACTTAAAAAAATACTTCTACTAATACTTTTGAGCAAGACTGTAGAAGATTTATCGGTGTTTAAAAGCGTCTAGTGAAATAATAATAAATGTCCAAATCACAAATGGCTTTCATTCCCTATACTGAAAAATTTAAATAAAATATTTAAAAAATATACAGTATCTATAGTATAATATAGTTTATTAATCTATAAAGGTTTTTATTATGTATTAATTTATTTGTATAAGATTTTATTCTATGTATTTTTTCTATGGTCCTCATTTGCTAGATAAAATAATGATTATTATTATTTATTCTTATTTTGTTCGTAGGGAAATCCTCATGGACCCTCCATCGACCCTCCATCCCTCGTGCCCCCTACTGAACCTCGAAAACCGTTCAAACTTAATTAAAAAGCATTTTCTATGAAATGAAGCTTATAAAATAATACTATTATGTTTTTTTTTTTTATTGATTTTATATCATTTAATTAGGAACAATTGAACATTTAAATAAATTCAATGTGTCAATCATAAAAATACGTCAAGCATATCATATGTACCCAGGGCCTACAACAAGTTAAATACAGCCCTGCCTACAGATTAATCATCTAAGAAACAAATTACGTAGTTACTCTTTCGTCTCGGTAAGCGTGCGTCGTCCTTATTTCAAATACCTTATTTGGTTCCGTCTATTAACGGAGTACCAAATTTTAGAGCCAATCATTAGTATTCAAGGAATGTGGGGACCGTACTCATATGAGGCACGATTGGGATTTGGGGTGCGTTTTAAAAAATGCGTGTTTGGAATTTGGGACGATTAATGGAGCAAGTTTTTTTGGCTGTATATTATTTTTTTTGTTTTATTTTGGCTATAATACGTGTACTTATATGGGTACGAGGACACGTCTTTGTGTGCGGGTGTGTATTTTCTGTGACTTTGCCCGCAAATGTCGGACTCCCGTTTCATCAAGGGGGTGAATTTTGGAAGATACTTTCTTAGCGCACGTCTACTAACTATAAACTACCTGCCACATTTCATCTTTATACATCAAACGGTTTTTGATATTTCGTGAGGAGTGGAGTGATTGACTTCTCGCTTTAATACACGAGTATTTAGATTCAGTAAAAATAACAATGCACGAATAGGAAATCCTGTTGGACTTGAAAGTAACTTTGCGTTCTTCTCTGATTTCGGATATACCTACTATATTTTGTATACCTTTATATTTTTTTCCAATCCAATTTTTGTTTATGTGACTATGTCGACATCTACCGTCTAGAGATGGTTTCTCATTTCAAACATACCTATCAAAAAACATAACATAAAACATAACATCACGCCTGTAATCCCCGAAGGGTTAGGCATAGGTGTACCCATTAGTACACCCACATTTTGCCAGTTTGCTTAAGTCCCATGTAATAATGGGCGAGCCTATTGCCATCAACCGGGCTCAAATCCAGACTCCGAGGCTGTTTCTGAGAAATTCCTGATGGAAAAACTCAATAACACTTTGCCCGACCTGAGAATCGAATCCAAGACCTCATGCACAGCAGTTGCGCTTGCGACCACTAGACCAACGAGGCAGCCAAAAAACATAATTTGAACATGTTACTATGTGTGTAATAGGATCATCCTAAAGGAATGTTCCTTGTAAATTATTATCGAAGATAAACCACGGTGACCGTTCCCAATTATGTTAATTCGAGACAGGTATGCAACCATTAGTCCATGGTGTCGGCTATGATCACGATGCGCTGTGTCCATTCTTCTTTATTTTTATTTTTACTCTTTAGTAATTGCTCTTTGATAAATTATGTTTGTTAATATGGTAATTAATGTTTTTATTTTAATGGTTTACATTTGTATTACGGTTAGTTTTTTAAGGGTGAGTCGCGTTTGCGATCACGTTTGCTGAGTATGAGATCTTGGGTTCGATTCCCAGGTTGGACAAAGTGTTATTGGATTTTTCCACCAGGAATTTCTCAGTAGCCTGGATTTGTGCTCGGTTACAAGGAACTTAAACATAAATGGCAAAAAGTGGGTGTACTAACGGGCACACCTCTGTCAAATCCGTCGGGAATTACAGGCATTATGTTATGTATGTATGTCTGGTAGAATAAGACTCTTAGTACACTTCACACAAAGACAAAACTAGAAAACAGTACATACCTAGTATTAGCGAAAAGGGTAAGTGACACAATAAAATGTCCACTTTAAACTAGTTTAATAGTCTAACAACTAAACATGGCTAATTTGAAACAACTATGAAGTAACGAGTACCACTTTAGTATCTTACTAGACAACTTTAGACAACGCCGAGTTCGGACGCAATTAAACCTATTTTGAATTGCATTATTGTCGTTTTTGAAATGCGAAATTAAGATTAATTTGACTATTGGTACCCTACCTTTGGTGAAGCAATTTTCATTGTACCTAAGCTGTTCACTTAACAAATAAGTACATACTGAACATAAGTATATAAGTTTATCTTAAACGTCACCCCTAACACTGACATTGGTAAAGGCAAATATCATGGGGAAACCTGGTCTTATCGTTACCTAGCTTTTGCCCGCGACTTCGTCTGCGACAAAGTTAATAATAATATATTATCCTACGGGAACCTACATTTTAACAGGATAAAAAGTATCCTATGTGCTATTTCAGACTACAACCTGTCTCTGTGACAAATTTCATCCAGAACAGTTAAGCCGTTCTCACGTGATATAGTAGCAAACATACATCCAAACTTTAGCATTTCTAATAGTAGAAAAATATGTATAAGTCTGGAAGTGCCCGTCCGTCTTGAGCAAGCGTGATGATCAATGCTCGTGCCTTCTCTGTATGAGAAGAGGCCTTTCCCTTCAGTGGGACAATAATAGGTTGGTATTATTATTATTTACTGCGTTTTATTCCTTGAACAAGGATATTTTTAACACGTTCAATATAATAACACGCTTGTTATCCCCGAAGGGTTAGGCAGAAGTGTACCCATTAGTACACGCATATTTCGCAAGTTAACACGTTCAACATACATAAACTCACGCCTTTTTCCCATGGGGGTAGGCAGAAACTACAGAACGCCACCTGCTACGATCCTTACATACTCCTTTCGCCTCATCTAAGTTCATACATCTCGTCATACAAGCACGCCGGTTACGAGTACTCCGCACCTGACCTTTCTGAAGGACCTCACCAATAAGGTCAGTGTAGGCCTTCCTAGGGCGACCCCTCCCGGCGTTACCATTCACCTCTGCCATATAAATACCTTTTGTCAATCGTCTTTCACTCATCCTCTCAACATGACCGAACTACGTTCAAACACGTTCAAATACTGCTAAAATCATTCCGTTTAATGAAGATCTAAGCTAACTTATCGTTTACATCATTAAAACTTAGCCTACACCTAGACAAACATGTAAACACAAGTTTAATCTAAAATCTACCATAGTCTATTCACTCAAAGTTCAAAATATTAAATTGTACCTGATTGAAGCACGTTTATCAATATTGTGGTGTCGGTAACAGCGTTCACTCGTCATATTTCAAAGGCTTGTTGAGTTGAAACCAGGCAGGTTTGTCTGTCATGTCATTCAGTCTCAAATCGTTCAATCGCTGTAGTATTTCGCCTCTATTTACTGAAAACCGCGTTTTGAAAGAAACTTTGCATACAATTTAATGGTTTGATTTTGTGTTTGGTAAAACTGTGATTTGACTATCGTTGTTAGTCGTTTGTGTGGCTTTAGATATCGTTATTTATATTTGTTGATAGTAGCCCCGGAACGTAAAGAGCAACAGAAGGAACAGGGTGGTTTTTTAGTCAGTAAAAGTCTGACAGTCCCTTCCGCCCCACCCAGGGCGGAAGGAGTCATTTAATGAATTTTACCACCTAAAAAAAAGCCCTACCCCCCTCTAGCCCTTTCCATCATTAATAATATTTTGCTGCATGATAATTCGTTAGATGTCTTTGCGAGCACTGAACTGAGTCTCCTGAGTGCTGCAAATCGATACCTGGAGTTTATTGCCACCCTCATCACAATATTTATAAATTGCAGCAATATCTTTTTAATTTGTCTTAAATAAATAAATAAATTCATTTCCTTTTTATCTTGCCTTAAATTTTTTATTTTTGTTTTTTTCTACTGTAATTCTGTTAAATTATATGTTTCATGTATCTCTTTTTTATGTTTTTGTGTTTAGTTATTAAGTTAAATTATTATTGGCTATAAACGTGTATGTCTGGTGCAAACTGTTAATATAGGTTGGTTGTTAATGAATAAATGAATAAATAATGTAGCAAAGGAGTTGAACCTAAGTCGACCCTTATCTCTATATTTCCCTGTCTTTAACTTTAAAGTTAGTTAACAGGCTTCTTCTGGGTAAGCCCAATCCATAGTAGACTCGCACCATCAACTTCCAAACTCCGGGCTGTGGCTCAGAAATTCTTGAAGGAAAATCCCATTAACACTTTTTTCTTATGGGGATGGAATTAAGCACCCAGCTAAGCAGTCGCGCCTGTGACCATGAGACCAACGAGGCAAGGATAATTCCCTATGTATGCCTGTTTTTTCTTATTTTTCCTCGATATTTTAAAGAAAATCAAGGTTCAAATGAAGAGTTATGTGCGTATGCTAGTAAGGTTAAAGCCCAGAATGCGCTAAATGTACAGTCAACAATAGAGATAGGGTCGTCATATATAGTTGAAGTTGTCTTAAAAAACGATGGATGATGCAAATGTAATTTAATTTAAAATGTAGATAATAAACAGTTCATTCATTAAGTGAAGTTTCAACATCCATCGGTTTGTAAGAAAACTTGAACAACATCTGATGACCCTGGATACCTATTTCTTTTGTTGACTGTACATACTACGTCATCCTTTAATTTTTCCCCTTTTTAAAGCTCGATTCCATGTGCATAGTTTCAGCAGATTAAACTGTCAATCAGATAAAATGATGTAAAAAAAAATGCACAGATGCGCTTTAAGAGAGCTTTTATTACATTAAACCCTAATATAAAGTTCTACTCACTCAATTATAAACAGAGGGTGCACATGTCAATAACAATTGAGTTTGTAAACAAGCACATCTGTCAAATATCCCGAACCTAATTTACGTAATAAGTGATAGTTGTAGTGATGTGACACGTCGTATTATCGATAGATTTTTATCGACATTTTTTTTGTATAAAAATGTTGTACTTTTTTTTTATAGGGAACTATCTTTTGCTCGCGATTTCGTCTGCGTAAATTTTGGTTATGGTTATCAGACAAATTCGAATAATAAGTAGGTCCTTTGTTAGGGTTTAAACTTACCCTGTATCAAATTTAGTCGTGAAAGCGTAACAAACAGAGTTACTTTTGCATTTATAATATTAGTATAGATAAAAATTGTAGCATAGGTACTTAGAATATACTAAGTGTCTTAACATAATAGCTTAACCATATACCTATATAATCACTTCATTTTCTTCGTAATTATATTCCATTTTATACGTCCTATACTGGTGCGAGTGACACAGTCAGCAATTCATCTATGGATGTAAGAATCGCATAATTATGTCAGTGACATTATTTAATTTACTTATTACTGATTCCGTATTTTACTATGATATTAAAGTGCAGTTAAAATATTCAATCATGATTGTAAATCGTGGTAACGTTCAAGAGTGAAAAGCAACAGTTTGGCAAATGTCACCGGCACCATTCTACCTAGAGCGTGAGGAAAATAGTGGAAGTCCACGTTTAAAAAAAAATGATAGTTTTATACTGTATTTAGTGGTTTCATTATTCAAGTGTCTCCTATATACGATACGATGGTAAAACCAATGTGAATTTTAATTAGAGCCTCATTTTATTGGCTTTTAATGTGAATTACTTTTCCGTGTAAAGAGGAATACATTAAGGGAGTAAATGAATTGGAGATAATTATTGTCGGGAGAGGGATTATGTAAGAGTTTACGAATTGTATTGTATTTAAATGGATTTATTGTTGGGTGTTAATGGATATTATTTTCATTAAAGTGCCTCAGTGATTTTGTGTATCATTTAACTATTTTTGGAAACGGGTGATATTTTCTAAAGTAACCTAACCATAAACCTGCCTCGGTATCCTATTTCAAAGACACTTATTCCTCCCCCCCCCCCAAGTTTTTGTACCAATTAGATCAAGTAGAAACTAGTAGGTAGCAGTTTGATACAAGTTTCAACAAGTTCATGACTCATCAAAGTAGCTAGAATTTCTTAATGTTTAAATAATGTTACTGCTATACAGATGCGAAAGTTTAGATGGATGTTTGTTACTCATCCACGCCAGAACGGCTGAATGGATCGGGATGAAATTTGGCACAGAGATAATTTATAGTTTTATGCTCCTGAGGGATAATTTAGGACTTTTTGGTGCGCGTTGGGAATTCTCATGGACTTCCTCCGTCGTGGGGGTGGCGGAGGGGCTTGCTGGACTCTTGCTGGTTAAAACCACCGTAGTGTTCCACCTCTGCCTATGGTCGGGAGGACGGGATTCGCATAAGCATTCACCGCTCCCGCAGCAGATAATTTATGACTCACCTTTTAGATTTGTCTCAGAAATCTACGCAGACAGTAGGAGGAAAAAAGCTAGTACTTTATATTTTGACTTCAACTCTAAATGAGTCATCCAGTCATCCACCTACGAACGTTCGAACGTATTTACAGCCATTCGACAAAACATCTGTCCTATCAAATCATTCCAGCTTTTGAAAAAACCGTAAAAAAATCCATCAGGTGGGTTTTATGTTATAGGCTGTTACATAAAAGGTATTCAACTGTACCGAACCTGGGTCATTAGGCTCTCGTACCAGGTTTATGTCCTTAATACTCAAGACGATCGAAATAAAGTGAAGACGTGGGCCTTGAACAGCGTTGAGTTGAGTTTGATCACTTATTTTTATTATTTGACAGGTTTACCTTTTTAGAGAATTATTTTAAGTAGGTATCAGTATTAAAGATCTTTGCCATCATTTAAGACTTATAAGTTTACGTGCGGAACCCCATTAAATAATAGACTAGTAGCAAAATAGAGCTTGTGCTGACTGTTTTTAATTTTTTTTTTGTTTTACCTCCAACATAATCGAAGCCTACGTTACGTTCATTCCAGTTCTATCATTTTTGCTTCTCGTACTTTCGTTCTTCATGCTTCTTCTTTCTACTATTCATCCTCATTTGTGCCTTCCTTTTATTCTGTTTATTTTGATTAATAATAATAAGTAATAATACCAGCCTATTACTGTCCCACAACAGGGCACAGGCCTCTTCTTATACAGAGAAGGCATGAGCATTGATCACCACGATTGCTCAAGGCGGATTGGCGATTCCAGACTTATATTAATTATAAGTCCAGGTTTCCTCACGATGTTTTCCTTCACCGATGTCAGATGTCGTTATTTTGCATATATGTCTACTTTTTATTTCACTTACATGATAAATGATTGTGAAAGAGCGGAGTCTCCTAATACAAGCAATTCCTTGCTTAAAAGGCCATCTCCAATAATATGTATCCAAATACCCATTGAAATTGAAATAAACATTTTTATTATATATTTTATTATTTTTATTGTGTCTTTTGGGTAGGACACCCAACTATCGTCTTTGATCTATCTACCTATACAGGGTAATTGAAAATATACCCGAAACCTTAAAAGGGGGTGTACTCACCATTATGAACAACTTTTACTATGGGACCAACCCAGAAATCATGAAAAAATGAGTACAATGACCCCTTTTAAGGTTTCGGGTATATTTTCAATTACCCTGTATATTGCTGATATTTTATTTGTTTTTCAGAGTTATGCTGACTGTTACTGGCGCTTCTGGCCCTATTGGTCTGTGTCATAAGTTATCTTAATTTAAGAGAAAAGGAATGGCTTTATTCGTACCAAAAAACTCCATTTTTTTCTTTTATTCGCTACACTGTTAAGCCAATTGCAATCACGTTTGACAGATCGAAATTGTAACAGAAACCCTATCCAGATTATATTATGTTCAATCTTTTGTGAAAATAACAAGAACGTCACATAAAATCACTGGAAGCATTATTTCAACAAAAAGCGGAAAACATTAGCATAAAAAAAGTTAGGTGACGATGAAAAATATACTGTATATTTAGAAACTAAGAGTTCATTATGTCAGGAAAATTGATTGCCAGTATGAAAAGAGTAATTAAGGCACTAGTTTTATATCGATTAATGGCCATTTACCTGTTTATTTTTATTTTTTAAACTTAGAACGTGCCATTCACGTATACTTCATTAAGATTCTGAGTTGTAGAAGTTTTTAATAGCAGTTACAGCTAAAACTTAGTGCAAGAGTTTTGTTTAATTAAGAAATAGGCTTTCTATATTAATGAAATTAGTTTTCGTTAGTTGGATATTTAAAATAAAGTTTTAATTCAATGAGAAACTTTTGATTTGATTACGTTTTGTATATTTATTACTGGTTGACGTTAAATGATGAATATGATCTTTGTAAAGCTTTTTAGAGTAATTTGAACTTTAGAAGCTTTACAAATCTTATTGATATGACCGGTGTAAAAGTACACTTAATAAAGCCGAAAGTTACGATATTGAAAGTCAAAGTAACACTTAAAAAAAATGTTCTACGCAGAGGTGTACCCATCAGTAATCACACCCGTATTTCGCCACATATGTTTAAATCCCATGTAATAGGGGGTGAGCTTATTGCCAGCAACCGGGCACAAATTCAGACTCCGAAACTGCTACTGAGAAATTCTTGATGGAAAAACCCAATAGTAGTAGTTTCTGCCTACCCCCATGGGAAAAAAGGCGTGAGTTTATGTATGTATGTATGTATCCGTAGGTATAAAAGATTCAGTAAACTGCACTCTATAAAGCTAAAACAATAAGCAGACTAAGCCATAATTTAATCTATAACCGTCCAACATTAATATCATCACACAACAGCTTAGTACCACATAATAATCCAACTAATCTGATTGAAAATATCAATTCATCCCCAAATGGTCCGGTACACGGTTTAATTAAAACAACATGCAGCTTCATTTAAAGTTGGGTAATAGATATTGGATCTATCGATATTATCCCAGCACTATGCTATTACAGGCTATCAACTCCCCCTCTTGGTCTGAATAGGTACTTGATGTACCCGCATAAAAATAATTATGATGACAAACACTTGTCTGGGTAAACATGGCGGATAGGATCAGCTGTTCGTCTTGTTAAATGTCTGAGAGGTTTTATTTTTACTGTGAAATGTTGCTAGTATTATAAATGAAACAGTTTGTGAGAATCGATAGATGGATTTTTGTTACTCTTTAACGTTAAAACTTCTTACTAGGCCCAGTTACACGGCTTTATAGGGCCTGCCAGGGTTGCAGATTTTGTTCAAAAGAGTCACCGCGGCCCTGGAATACAAAGGGCTTTGGAAGGAACACGGATGGGTTTTAGTCAGTAGGAGTCTGACACTCCCTTCTTCTCCGCCCATTTGATGATTACCCATCGCTGAAAAAATACGTTTAAACTGTTGCAGCTGAATTTGGTAATATGTTGGTCTAGCTTAACAAATAGTTTTTTTTTATCCTGTAAGTTAATTTAAGACTAGTTTAATACTGGAATTTACGCGAGTTACAGGCTAAGAGTTAGAACTTGAATAATACGAAAAAGTTTTGGCTGAATTTATTAAACAGAGTCGAAAGTAAGAAGTATGAAAAAGCTGCAGAAAGAAAGAAATATACTTAATGTAGGTACCCTGTACCTTAAAGCTATTTACCATACGTCCGTAGTGCAAAGATTTTCCGGCATTTCCTCTCAGAATCAACGCTTTGAAGTGAGCAAAGCTTTAACTTTCTGACAAATTGACCGACTCTCTGACATTTCAAAAGTAACTTTAAGAGATGAGATTTTAAGCAAAACTGGACCTTATTGTAACCCAAAGCGAACAGGGAAATGTCGCAGCAGTTTCTTAAAAATGGAATTCTCGAAAATTCCCAAACAAAACTAATATTTTGCGCAAATTATTTTGCCCAATAAATATTAGGACCAAGTGTTGGTAACTTGTTACATGCAACCGCGTACCCTTTGGCCCTAGTTCGGAAATTAAACAATACCATCATTATAGGACCCGCATTAAATACAATATTTACAACCCCCATGGCAGGAAGCATGTGCTTAAACAAAGATAATTATTGTCAACGGAAACAAAAGCCAGGATGAAGTGGGAATACAGTTCCACCTGCTTTTTTCATATGAAATTATTAAGAGTTTCGTGTTAGGCAACCTGGGAATTCCGCTTGAGTGAATGGTTTAATTTTGGGCTGTAGCATGCATCGGTGCATGCTCGACCGCATCCTTGCTTGACATTAACCATGATAATTGTCTCAAACTACAAAAATAAGACACTTCATAAAAACTTATAATGTAACCGAAGGACTCATGCGCGGTTTTGGGAGGGATGGGACAATATTAAGGTTCCTTATTTGAAAATGTGCTAGCTATGAAAACTAAGGAATTAAAACAGCTAAAGTAAAGGCCTAAAAGTACTCGGGGGAGTCCTTTGCCCAGCAGCGGGATGATCCAGGATAGTAAAAAAAAAGTACACGTCTGCACATTCATAAAATTTTAAGAGTAAGGTAAGATTTGCCATTTAAGAGTGTCTTTATTAGTAGATAAATTAATGCGTCGTGGAAATGAAGAGCTTTATCTGTAAAAATCAAAGTCAAAACATTTATTTCAGTTAGACATTTACAAGCACTTTTGCATTATCAGTCAGAAAAGTAAAGCAAGTTGCTCGTTTCGAAACGGAGGTAGGCTTCTATGGAGAAAAAGGAGCATTAACTCCACGAAACTGTAGGTATAACGTTTTAAAGTATAAAAGAAAACTTTAATGTCAAATTCAGTACCTATTAGAGTTTTTTCTAATCTAACAAAATTATCTTTTAGCTCCACTAGACAAAGAAAAATAGGAAGAAAATTAAAAGCTTTATTCTGGTGAGTAAAAATTGTAGTTGCGTTTTAATTTTCTATAAAAATAAACTGATACAGGTGTATGGACAAGGGAACCACAGAAAAAAAATACATTTTCATTTAAAATAAAAGAACTCAACCAACGCAAATAGGATAGACATTTTTTGGCAATTCACTAATTCCACTATTCTTTGCATCACAATGACATTTATTTTAAAATTTCGACCATCGAATACACGTTCGAAATTTAAATTAAACAAAAAAAAAAATACAACAATGGCCGCCAGCTGGGCCGGACGGCGCGTTCCGGCCCGACGAGCGACGATGCGAGTGCATCGAGCTATGATCGCGTACGACTCAACGGGTTCCGTACATGTTTGTATTGCAACGCACGCGTAATTTGATGGCACATTTTTGCATAAAAAATACACCTACCGTAGAAATTCAAAGCATGTTTTAAAATAGACAAAAAATAAAATACAATGTGATTAAAGGAAAACATTTAAAGGTTTCTGTTTGCGGGGCTTAATTAAAATGTAACAAAAAACCGCGTAAGCAAGCAATTTGGCACCGACCCGACAAAATCTTTCATGAAATCGTTTATTAATCAAAACAAAACATTACACGTAAAACAAACGTTACATTACAACGTACATTGGCATATTAAAATTCGTGACGTAAAAATCTGAATATCGAGCACCTAATGTGAGCGTGCCTGACCTATCACAAGTTTCATAACGTGATTTATTGTAAAACCCCTTTGTAAAGGTCCTAGGAGACCGTACCATGACGAACAAAATACGGGACGGTTTTAGATCGTTGTTAAAGTTTATTTTTGGATGAATGTTGCCAGATGTTTCGAATGGAATGAGAAGCGGTAAATCGTTTAGGATAGTTAAATGCCGCATATGACAAACTGACAAGTACCTAATGCTGGAGTAAATATTGAGCATTTAAACTAAGACTGTTAATACAGTAACTAAATTACTTAATGATTTGAAACGTTTCATTAATGTCTAGCTTGATGGATTCTTAAAAAAACATATTATCATCAATTTATGAAAACATCAGATGACAAGCCAAAACTTTAACAACACCATTAATTTCAAAAGGAAATGAGATCTAATCTTACAGAGATTTTAAAACTACTTTTTCCTAACTAGAAAAACAGTAAATAAATAAAAACTTTACTTAATCGACCTTTTTGCTGGCACTCGGAAGCTTGTGCCATTAGGCGTAAAAAAAGAAAATCGTTTTTGTCTATATCAAGTTCCACAGATAATTAAGTGTAACATAATGATGCGTTCCGTTGATTTTTAAAGGTGCGTTCCATGCGAGTGCATGTGAACAAGAAATATGGGCGTATATTGTGTATTGTATGTAGGAGACATTTTGAAAAGCCATGCATAATAGTGTTTGTCATTGTTGGTAGCCAAGAATAGCTTGTGATTACTGTCGTAATGGTCAATTTAATAAAGAAAAGCGGAGGCTTGGACACTGAGACGTGTGTCTTTTCATGGATACTAGATTTATGATTTGCATGTAATGTGTATTATGTGGGATTGTATTTATAGAATAAGAGCGAAAAATTAATCTATTTTGATTGTGATTTTAGTTATATTTTATCCATTACTTGCTTGCTAATCAGAATATAATGTGTCACAAAATCTAATAATCGAAATATATATGTGGGATAATGATTTTGTATCAAGCTTAAGTATGAATGCAGCATAATATTGTCAAAGCGGAACGCAGCGGATGAAAGAGAGGGAAGTATGTGTGTGAGTGTAACAGCGAGATGACGCAGTCTTACGACAGACGTACGGTGTAACGGCGATCTTTTTTCTGGTGTGTCAATAAATAAAAGTTTTTAAAAGTATTTCTCGTTTATTTTGCCATATAATCCCACAAATTTGGGGGCTCGTCCGGGATTGGCAAAATAACGACACGAGTTCGAGTTTAACAAGTGAATAAACAACGGACGACGGAGGCCGGCACGTGGCGTGGTCAACGGCGACGAACGACGAACGGTACCTATTCAAAAAATCAACGGCGGCCGACGATAATTACGACGGTATCGGCGAACGGTGAGCTGACGATAACGGAGATAAAAAACTAATTCGAAAATGACGAAAGACGAATCACGTACGGGCCTAAACTCGATGTTGTACCTAACTTCGGACATAATACCTAAATTCACCGGTCAAGATAAGACGTATCCAGTGGCGCGATGGATACAAGACGTGGAGGAAAATGGAGAAATATGTGGTTGGACACCGTTACAACAGCTGCTGATGGCACGGAGATCCTTATCAGGCACCGCACAGCTTTGGATGCAAGCTGAACGCCCTCACAAGTCATGGGAAGAACTGAAGGCGGCCCTGAGTAAAGAGTTCCCCGACAGCGTCGACATCAAAACAATACACGAGCTTCTGAGCCAACGAAAGAAAAGACGTGACGAGAGTTGTATTGACTATATGTTGGTCATGAAGGAGTTGGGGAAACGGGGTAAGATACCCGATTACGTGGCTATTAAATATATTGTTGATGGCATAGTCGACCACGAGGCTAACAAAATCATGCTATACGGTGTAACGACGTATCCTGATCTGAAAGAAAAATTTAAAATCTACGAGACTGTTAAGGAAAAGATGAAACTGGAACATTCTAGAAGTACCTACAAAAATGAAAAACGCGGCATCATGCGACACGAAAAAACGTTGAAAAGGTGCTATAACTGTGGTGACGGCGATCATGTGTCGGAAGACTGTCCGCAGAAGGCACAAGGTCCAAAGTGCTTTAACTGCAACGAATACGGTCATATTTCACCGAAGTGCCCGCATAAGAAAAATATGGCGGCGGTAGCCGGCCGTAAGGAAGATACGAGCTCATCAAGATGGCGTAGTTCCGGTTCCGGCGATAAGAAAGAAAACAACGGCGCATCGACAAGTGGGAGCGGGAGCGGCGAACGTACGACGACCAAGCAAGCAATGTTCGGTCAATCATCGTTCAACAACGCGGATAATACGTCACACTCACAGAATGACAGTGTCAAGATGACAGATGACGACATAGACAGCAAATGTCAAAGTCAAATTGGATCTGACATTTGCGATGTAAACAAACATTCGCGACGGGAAAAACCTTTAAAAATCGTAGAATTATGTGGAAAAACGACAAGTGCGCTTATTGATTCGGGTAGTGATGTGAACTTAGTATCTTCCGAGTTTTGTGCTAACGTCAGTAAAGTGCTGAACAATAACATAACACTGTCTGGACTTGGATCCGCTAAAGTGGAGTCATTAGGTCGTCTATCGACAAATGTTGTGATCGACGGTACGAAATACGACGATGTGTCATTCTATGTGGTACCTAAGGACTGTATGCCTTTTGATGTAATCATAGGTCACGAATTTCTTAAGAATGTTATAACGGTTATGAATGGTAGTGCTGTGTGGATGAAACCTGTGGAATGGATGAACGAAATTAATTGTTTTTGTTGCAGTGTTGAGGTTGGCCATGTAAGTAATACTTACCTTAAAGAAGAGGTTGTTCAGATGGTTGAGAGCTATCAACCATGCCAAATTAAAGAAGCTCCTATCCAGTTGAAAATAATTGTGAAAGATGATGTCCCGGTGGTGCAACGTCCACGGCGCATATCACTGAAGGAGCAGGTGGTTGTTGAAGAACAAGTTGCGGAGTGGCTCGAGCAAGGAATTGTACGTGTAAGTTATTCTGAATATGCCAGTCCATTGGTTCTTGTTCGCAAAAGAGACGGTACTACAAGGGTGTGCGTTGACTATAGAAAATTAAATAGTAAAATTGTAAAAGATGAGTTTCCATTGCCCATTATTGAGGATTACATTGACAAGTTGGCTGAGGCAAAAGTATTTAGTGTACTGGATTTAAAAAATGGATTTTTCCATCTGAGTGTCAGCAGTGAGTCGGTAAAATATACTGCATTTGTTACACATCATGGTCAGTTCGAGTTTTTGAAAGCTCCATTTGGCTTGTCTGTTTGCCCTAACTATTTCATGAGATTTGTGACCATAATCTTCAGAGAACTAATATCTAAAGGGATTGTTCTAATATTTGTTGATGATATTCTTATTCCAGCAAAAGATGAACAGGAAGCCGTTGATAGATTAAGGGAAGTTTTAAGAGTGGCGTCTGAATATGGCCTGCAAATAAATTGGAAAAAAGCACAGCTGATATGTCGAAGCATAACCTATTTAGGTCATACGATTGAGAATGGACAAGTAAGGCCTGCCAGTGAAAAGATTGATGCCGTTACAAAGTTTCCAGAACCCAGAACAATTAAGCAATTGCAAAGTTTTATTGGGTTAGCGTCGTATTTTAGGAAGTATGTCCAGAATTTTGCATCAATAGCACAGCCGCTTACAGATTTACTTAAGAAAGATGTCAATTTTGAATTCAATGATGAACAACGGTGTGCATTTAATTGTTTGAAGGAGCGTTTGACTGCTAAACCAGTTTTACAAATATTTAATCCAAGATTGGAGACAGAAATGCATACAGACGCATCGCTTCTGGCTTACGCAGCTATACTCATGCAGCGATCTGATGATGACGGTGGACTACATCCAGTATATTTCATGAGTCGTAAAACCAATGATGCGGAAAAAAAGTACACCAGTTATGAACTGGAAAGTCTGGCTATTATTGAAGGGGTAAAGAAATTTAGGCACTACTTATATGGTATAAGATTTAAGATTGTTACTGATTGCCAAGCATTCCAGATGACGCTTAAGAAGAAAGACTTGAGTACAAGGGTTGCAAGATGGGCATTGCTTCTGCAGGAGTTTGACTTTGTGGTTGAACATCGGCCAGGAACGAGGATGAAGCATACTGATGCATTAAGCCGAAACCCATATGTAGCTGCCATATGTTTCTCGTTTATTTTGCCATATAATCCCACATATATATAAAAGCGAAAGGTCACAAAGAAAAAATGATTCACCCCCTAAGGGCATGAAACGGAGGTCCAAAGTTTGTATGAAGAAATCGACTTTGCCGCAGACAAAGTCGCGGGCAGAAGCTACTAAATGATATTTGAAAGCTGATCCAAAAGTATCACAGTCACTCATTACAGTTTGTAATTTCTCAGAGTCTCAAACAAAAATATCGCAGCGAAGAAGATATAAAATGGGGTGTAAGAAGGACGCCTATGCGATATTTATGTTCTATTATTGTTCCGATTCTGGGTTTTTGTGCACCCACGATATAGGGGAAATTCCTACGTTCCACATTAACTTTTAAAGAACCAATGCCAAAATTCGCAGAAACATATTTAAAATCTAGTAGCGAGTCCCCGACCTGCCCCAAACATCCCGCCAACATAAAAACAAAAGAACTTTCTTGAATTTAGATTGAAGGGCTCGCCAGCCAGTGGTTACGAGCGAGTGCGTGTGAAGTTACTAGGTAGGGTGACGCGCTCGGGTTCGTCGACGTAATGGACGACGACAATTGATGGGAGTAGTATGGATGTGGTGTTGTTAGTTATGCTGATATTGGTGCCGATTCCCATGATCACAAACTAAACTAAAATAAGACTATTTCCATCTTTTTCTGTCCAATAAAATAAGAAAGAGACTAATGTAAATAAGCTGTCAAATTTAGTCAATCTGATACATCCATACAGTTATAGTTGACATCTTAAAACGTATGGATTAAAAATACGGAGAAGTTTAAGGTAAAATTATTTTGAGATCTCTAACTTAGTTCTTTAATGTCACGGAATGTCACCGTCCTTTCATTTCGCTGTATGTTAGTAAGAGATGTCAATTCTCTAAATTTAGTCTAGTTTGTGAACAAGGGAATCGGCACCTTTGAAAGTCAAAAAATCAAACAATTCATTTCAATTATATTCCTCACGACACTTTGTAGGTGAAGAGCAATATAAACTAGTAAAATTATAAAGTTATAAGCCACGATTTTCAAGACATGATTTATTCCAACTGACAGCACTCGTTCACAAATATGCCAGGTTAAAGTTTAAACAATGTTGAACGTTTTTTCTAAACTTATAACTTATCTTTAAATAGGTACTCTTACGACCCCTGTACATGTATAACGCCCCCTATAAGCACATTTTTTTTGTAATAGGTACAAACAGTGATTATACACAGCAAAAATAAAAAATCCTTTCCCAGCAATAATTTTAGCTCAATGTTACTCAGTTTCATGGCCAGTATGCTTAGTTAATGGCTACGTAATGTGTCTTATACCTATAGGAACCGGTTTTGCAGTAATCGAAAGAACAAACGTTCAATTATGACTCTTCACGCTTAACATATTACCTTCACAAGTCTTATCCACACAACGCCATCGCCCCCGACTCAACTGGAACGTTCTCAGTTCAAGTTCAATGTTCATTAGCGTTTGAAGGATGCCACTCGCGCCAGTTACTCGACCGGCACTTGTAATCTCATGGAATATTTATTTATTAGCATTTTGAATGAGCCGTTTTGTAATGGATAGTCTATCTCTTTTGATCCGTGCTTTTGCAATAGGTAAATCAAATTGGAATGATGGGAATTGACATCCTTTATTGCTATATTAATCATGAGAAATCAATCAATTATGGGGTGTAAAAGATATATTGCAGAGCTAAAATTATTGCTCAAAAATGACTTTTATTTTCAACCGACTTCAAAAAGGAGGAGGTTCTCAATTCGACGCGTATGTTTTTTTTTTTGTGTGTTTGTTCTACGATTACTCCGCCAATTATGAATCGATTTGGATGATTCTTTTTTTGTTTGAAAGAGTATAGTTCCGAATAGGTCCCATAGGAATATTGTCATGATCTGATAATGAACTTTGGAGATATGGGACGGAACTCCTTATAAAATCACAGCAAAACCTCCGTAATAAGAAAAATTGCTTTGTTTATACGTGTAGTCGATGACTGACTGAAGGAAGTGGGGAGGGGGTACGTCAACCCCCCTCCTAAAACTTTCCAAAATTAAATATATCGTGTGGAGTATTGTTTGAAAGGGCTTTATTTATTATATATTAACACACAAGCACTAAAAAGTGAAAAATAAAAAGCTTTTTTACAAAAAAAGATAACCGCCTTCAAAAACTACAAAATAAAAAATTACTTTAGCTTGGAAGTCGGTGGCAATACCTACATAACAAGAAACAAAACCAAAGCCGCCGAGTTCCAAGCTAAAGTAATTTTTTATTTTGTAGTTTTTGAAGGCGGTTATCTTTTTTTGTAAAAAAGCTTTTTCTTGACTCTGTTTACGTCTTCTCACTGAAAACATGCTTGTGTAAGTAACAGTATTGGAGGCATGAGGGTATTTAAAGTTTACAAAATATGTTTAAAATATCGTAAAAATAAATTGGAACTTCGACCTTCAATATTCCGTACCCAGTGCTTTCTTTGGTATAGTCCCAAACAAAGAAACGACAAGATTGTATTAGATTAAGTTAGTTTATACAACGTTATTCTTTGTTTATCAGAAACCTGAAACGGGTAGGTTGAACTCATCATTATGACCAACTTTTAATGACAACTCGGAAATCGCAAAAAAAAAACAGTTGTTACATTTTATACATATATATTTTGTCGAGTTATTGCTAAAATAAATGTATGGATTACTTAGCTGATTTTTTTGTTGTTCCCATAGTAAAAATTGTTATAGGTACACAAAAAAAGGTTGTATAGTGTAGATCCTTTTTCGAATAGTCTTTTCATATTTCCAACACATATGGCAGCTATGATACTGAATAATAAATAATGAAGTACTTAGTAACAACAGCTGGCAAGCGCGAAATTTCATTCCTAGATCAACACACCATTATGTCAAAACAGATGTTAAACAAGTATCTACTTGCAATGTATTTCAATGTACGTTTACCTTGTTTTTAAATAACTGGTTTCAAGTTAAGTGTTCCCGCATACGGGCCACAGAACGCCATTATTTGTAGATGGAAGCGGCAACAAAGTGGCTGACGACAGCCGCTTGTGGTTGGTGGTCGACACAAATGTTTGACAACATGTTTGACACACCATGTCTACATAAATATAATGATAACACGTTTATTCGATGAACTATGAACAATTTCTAAAAGAAAACATATTATGATGTGCCAAACAGGCCCAGTTCAGTAAATATGCGTGATTTATTGTGTCTGTTGGTGGGTTTCAACTGGACCTTTAGGTGTTACGTTGAGCTCGTTGACATATGTTACGTATACATAACTAGATTTCGGTTAAAATCATGATTCGAAGCGACATGTGGCGCCATCTTTGATCATAAGAACGTTATTGTGATTTCTCTCGGGAATAGCAGTTTTTTTCGGGATGAAAGGTCCCTATGTTGGTTCCTGTACACCTGGCAATGTCTATGCAAAATTTCAGGATGCTCGGTTCAGTGGCTTAGGCGTAAATTGGTAACAAACAAACAAACTTACTTTCGCATTTATAATATTAGTTAGGATTATGTCAACTAGCTTTATAATAAAACATAAATAAATATACAAAAAACGAGTAGCAAACTGTAGTAATGAGAGTAGTATGGTATTAGATACTTAATTAACAGCTCGATAATGGCGTTTTTAAGTTGTAGCGTGTTGCCCGTCTGCGGTAAAGCCAATTGGCACTACACGACAAATTAAGTGCGATCCTTTTTATGGCTACAACTTGTCTGCAGCAGACATCTGGGTACTTACTTATTTAGACAAGAATAAATATGACAATCATATTCACGGAAAGACACCGGTAATAGGAAACGTACGTGCGCAGCACAAAGGAAAGGGGGAAGAATAAACGTAAAACGCTCCAAAAGGAAAGAAAAACGAGAAGACAGTCTCACACCCAAAAACGCCTCATTAATTATCCGTAGCGTAAGCAGAGATACATAAAAAAAATGCAATAAAAATAAGAAACGGCACCCTTTTACAAACGCCATTAAGACCATAAAAAAATTCAAAGTTATCTATACAAGCATTTTTAAATACGACACAGAGAACTATTTAAAACACCGTGCTCCCATTCCTTTGTCAATTTCTAAGCGACTAAGTGAACACGGAAAATCTTTGTTAGCAATTGGAAAACGAGTGAGGGAATCCGACCGAGAGACTGAGTAATTTATTTATGAACTCGCAGAAGAGAGATAAGCTTTAATAAAATGCGAATAATTTTTTATGTAGACTACGATGGAGCCTTGATGATGACACTCGAGGTTTTATTACGCTTTTTGTAATAATGAAACTGTATCTAGTTATTGATACTGAGACACTATTAAAAATAAGAGTTTTATTCTCCTGTAGACGAAATAGTTTTACAATGATTAATGACAGTACAAAGTATATTGTCTTTTCTTGAAAATGGTCTTACGATCGATTGTGGTTTAGGTATTTTGTTAAGATTAATTCTAGACTATAATCTGAATACTTTACTATTACTACTACTATACCTACTTCTTTTTCTTAAATACAATACAGCTTGTGAAAACCCCACCGAAAAAAAAATCGTGTTTAAAAAAAAAGTTTATATGAATGCGGTGTAAACATTCAAATACATTTTGTAAATAGGTGTTATGTTGACATTACAAACAGATATAATTATCTTAAATTTTATTTTGTTTTTTCTTTAGTTAATTTTATTTTATGAACTTTGTATAAATTTAATTGCAATAAAAAAAAAATTGTTTGGTTTACAAACAGACTCTTCTATGTATTTTCTTTAAAAATAAAATCTGAAACGTTTGTAAAAAGCAAATAAAGTAAATTTTGACTTTAAAAATAAACATTCCAATTCATTTTTTTGGAATTTTTGTGTCTTGCATCTACCCTCCAAATTTCAACTCTGAGACTTTCAAATCGTACCTAACCAGTTCAAATTTTCAAATTACAGCGAAATACTTCAATAATATCTTCAGACAAAATGTAATACCATTCACTCAATTATTGAACCTCTTTATTAGTTCTTAATGAATGTAGATACTCGTGCCGTACACGCTCATCAAAGATAAATCTTCTAATCATCAATATCTATCTAAAGAAAACTTCAGACAACGAAACAAAGACCTAATTTCAAGGGGCTTAAGGCGGCTAATCGCGTGCTTATCGATACAAAGGCAAGTTCAATTACTTAACAGATTCTAACTCAGACGTCTTTGGAGAGAATAGAGGAGGATGTCCATTTGGAAAGTTGTACAAAGCAATTTTGTTCAACCCAATACGTAATAGGAGAAATTCTATTTCTTTTATTATCAAAAGAAAAGTTAATTTCTGAAATTTTGCCCGACCAATCTGTAAGTCTTGACGCGTTATTGATTCTCAATTTAAATGGTGATGTCATAACTGAAATTGGTTTTTATTAACTTTGGAACAAGATTGATTGATTCTGCTTTAGTCTGGTGAATTAAAGTCTAGATTTTTATTGACAGTTACGTAAAAATTGATTGGGGTGTAGTGGTTGAGATCAAAGGAGAGGATGATGTCACTTTCTTTTTTGGAAAAATTTAATGAAGACTAAAAAAAAATTTTGTTTTACTTTATGCAGTAGGTAAACATAACTCTGATCTGTAAAGTATATATGTAAAGTCAAAGTCATTCATTTCTATTAGACCATTAACACTACAATTTACAAAAAAAATAATTGAATCTAGTTACCCCTTCTAAAGATAAAAGATATATGAAGAAGAATGGACAAGGAACTCCACACTTACACTTTACAAATTGTTATTATTTAAAAGGTTCGTATGGAGAAGAATAAGCAAGAAAATCCATACTTACTCATACAAGAAAAAAAGTTGTTAGACATTTTTTTTTTATTATAAACATAATTAAGTAATTGACATTTATATATCTATCCCCATCAACCACAGCAAGATATATACTATGACAAGAAAGTAAGCGAAATCAAAATTCAGACAATGAGTCGGTCCTCTGCTGCAGCGTTAGTTATGGCTGGAGAATTACAAAGCGAACTGAACCTCAGTGTTTTGAAAAGTTAAATCTTGCTGCAGTGGAGCGTGAGCCTAACCGACCAAAGAGATTGCAGGTTTTGAGGTGTGGTGCTAGTGCCAGCGGGATTTAATGTAACGTTGAGGTTGTACAATTTTTTTCTTTAATGTTTAAAGGAACAACCTATATCCTTATCATAATTTATACCTACATATATTTTTTTCATAAAATATTTATCGGCGCAAACAACAAATCACCTATTATGACAACGAGAATAATTAAGTTTCCTAATCTGATTAGTCTAAAATTAGTTCATAAATCACCAATTGATTACTTGGACTTGATTATGAAGTGAAATTAACGTCAAAAAGCATGTCATTATTTCTCTTATTGTAATTTCAATACTTAACTTAAAAACTTGTAAACACGTGCACGTGTGACGAGTCCTATAAATAGGGCCGCACTGTCGACATTCGGTCAGATCACTCTTCGCTCGACGCTCGCCGCGAACAGACGTGCTGCGCTTCGCTCCGCGCCCGCTCTCGACTTCCCGCCACTTCTCGTTGCGCCCGCCGCGACGACTCCTGTAGTCAGCAGACTACAACCTATTCGATCGGAAGCCGCCTTTTTCAAGGCAGTGGACGATTAATTATTTCTTTAACCCGCGTGTTGTTGTGTTAGCTTCACTTGGCCCCTTCAGGGCTTATATCCACAGTTTCGTGGTCCTCGGTGGATACCTTACGGTGCCAACGAAGCCGAGGGGGTGTTGCCCCAATCACACCCGCCGACCCCCTTCAGGGTGAGGCAGTCAATTGGAGTCGGGAGCTAGTGTCACGGCCTTGGGGGGTCTCCTAGTCGTGCCTAGTCTCTGGTTTCGTTCACAGCTACACACCTAGTGTCGGTTGGGCGTGTCTACACCCTTCGCACTAGACTGGTCAGGGCCCCGTTCGCACAATAAGACTGGCGACGGGTTTACAAGCTTAGGGCACACCAGTAGGTACTCACCTCCCTGCCTACACCCGGCAGGGAGGGTCACACATCCCCGGGCCTGTCCACCCGGGGAGCTAGGCAGTTAGGATACAGTTAGGTTCCCCCGCGAAAATTTCTCCCGCGTTTCCCCTCCCTCTTCGATGATGTCGGACGCAATTATCGTTGCGTTCGTCAAGGAGGTCCTCTTCAAGGACCCCGAATTCATTGCCAAGTATGGCAAAAAGTTTGCTGCTCTGCAGCAAAACTCTTCCCCGATCGAGGAAAGCATCGCTAGCTTTAGCGATGTACTCGACAGCCCCGCTTCCCCGCCGCCCGTTGACAAAGGAATTCCAGTGTCGGCACCATCAATGCCTTCACGGGACATTCCTTCATTATTGTCCATCGAGACAATAAACCCCTACGCGGAAGCACACAATGTGCCGACCGCCATTGTTCCCGCCGCCATTGTTTCGCAAACAATGGGCGCCTCGCAGCTGCGTGTCGCAGCTGCAAACCCCGACTCGTCCGAAAGCATGGACACCTCGGTCCCACGTGACCACCCTTCTGCTCCTGTCTCCGACTCTGAGGACTCCCTATCCTCCTCCGCTTCCTCCTCGGACGACGACTACCAAGTCGTCGGCAGCGGAGGCAAGAGGAAGAAGGGAAAGTCTCCCTCTCAGGCTACCAAAGCCAAAAAGGTCGTAGCAACGACCTCCCCCGCGTCCCTCCCGACCCCTAGTCCCACCGTCAACGCTGTCTCGACTTCCGAGTCCAGCCGCCCCCCTAGCCCCCTCACTCCCAACCCCGCCTTAGCTTCGAAGAAGAAGCTCAAACCCCCGCCGCCCTTGTTCATTCAAGACAAGGCCAAATGGACGGAGGTCTCCAAGTGGTGTAATGATCGCAAGATCACTTACACCAACGCCCGCACTACCCTGCAGGGCATTAAAGTCCAAGTTCCCACGGCAAAAGACCACAGGGAACTAACCAGCCTACTGAAGGTGAGGAACGTCTCGTTCCACACCTATTCCCTCCCCGAGGAAGCGCCCACCCGAGTGGTGATCCGGCGCATCCCAAAAGAGATCCCAGTTGAGGACATCCTCAACGACCTCCACTCCCAAAAGGTCCCCGTCTCGGCAGTCCATCGCCTGCACAAAGCGAGGGGCGGCCCCGCCTTCGACACCGTCCTGGTCGTCTGTGACCCCACAGAAGGCCATCACCCTATCTTCAAGGTGAAGTCAATTTGCTCCCTTTCTGGCATCTCCATAGAGAAGCCCTACAAGGCCAACGTAGTCGGCCAATGTCACCGTTGCCAACTGTATGGCCACGTACAGCGCAACTGTTTCGCGACCCCGAGATGCGTTAAGTGTCTGGGGGAGCACGGCACTGCCGATTGCCCACGCCCAAAGGAGCGTGAGCTATGTACAGAACCGCCTAGCTGCGTACTATGTGGCCAGTCAGGACACCCGGCTAACTACCGCGGCTGTCCCAAGGCCCCTAAATCCTCTTCTCCCAAGTTGGTAAAGCGTGCAAACGCCCGCCAGCAAAGGGAAAGCCCATCTGTGAAGGTTCCCTCCTCACAGATGCCCGAGCGTCTCAGCCCTCAGAGGCCCTCCCCCTGGAACACGCTCAACCACCAGAGAGCCTTTCCAGCACTGGCCACCCCACAGCCAGCCCCTATCTCAGCGCCGCCGGCCCCTGCCGCCCCTGCTCCTCAATCCGCCCCCAAAAAGATTCCTCCCACAAAGGCTGCCCCTGTAGCCCCAGCCGCGCCCTCTCCCGCCCGCACCGGCCCCGTGGCCGCTATCCCCAACGCTGAACACGTCCAAATCTTATCGGACGCCTTCAGCATCTACGTTAACCCGGACGCCGTAACTATGGCTCAGGAAATTATTGCTTGCAATGCTGACCTTACAGCCATAGGGAAAGTGTTCGACGCGTACCCCGCAATTACGCGTGTCCTAGAAAAGCTTTACCGTCCTAAACCATAATGGATAGTAAAAAGCTTTGTAGTACCAAACCCCGTTCCCTCAAGTTAGGCTTCTTCAACGCAAATGGCATCAATGGTCAGCGGGATGAGATCGCCACCTTCCTCCGCGATCATCATCTCGACATACTCCTAGTACAGGAGACATTCCTGAAGCCCCGCCATCGTGACCCGAGAATTGCAAACTATCGGTTAGTTCGCAACGATAGGTCTCGCTGTCACAAGGGCGGCACCCTCATATACTACAGAAAGGAACTGTACTGCATCCCTATGGACCCTCCTCCCCTCTCGCGCCTCGAGGTCTCACTCTGTCGGCTCGGCATGACTGGTCATCAGCCGATTACCATTATCTCTGCCTACATCCCTCCTTCGTCCTCAGAGGACCCAACTCTGCTCACCAACGATCTCTCCGCTCTTCTTGGCCTGAGTGACTCCGTTATACTAGCGGGCGATCTCAACGCCAAACACCCCGCCTGGAACTGCAACACGACCTCTACCAGAGGTAAAATCGTGTTCAACCTCTGTGCCACCCTCAACTTTGACGTCATCGCTCCGATGACTCCCACCCACTTCCCCCACGACCCAAATCACCTCCCCGACATCCTCGATGTAGCGCTCCTCAAGAATGTAAATCTCCGTTTGCATTCTATTGAAGCGCTCCCCGAGCTCGACTCCGACCACCGTCCGGTCATCATGGAACTAGCTCCTCGCTCAGGTCCCTATGATCCCAACCAACCCCCCCCGACCCAAGTGATAACCGACTGGAGGAAAGTAAGCGAAAGCTTAAAGTCCGTCACGTCGCCTCACCTGGACGCTATCCCCGACCACATCGTTTCTGTCGCAGACACGACGGGCGCGATCAACTCCTTCACAGAACACGTACAATCCGTCCTGAACGATTGTTCAAGGGAGGTTCCGGTGGTGAACGATCACCGCTGGAAACTACCGGACGATGTGCGTGCTCTGATGACCGAGAAGAACGCGGCCATCCGTGCGTATAGCGCTTTCCCCTGTGACGCGAACAAAGCTCACATGCGATCTCTACAGCGTGCTGTAAAGAACCGCATAGATGAGTGGCGTAACGCTAGCTGGGAAAAGACGCTTAGCGAACTGGAGCCCACCCACCTAGCCTTCTGGGAGCTACAGAGGAGGTTACGCTCCACCAGAGAGGCCGCCATGCCTCCTCTCACTCGCCCCGACAAAACCGTCGCTTTCGACAACGACGAAAAGGCTGAATGTCTAGCCGACAGTCTTGAGGCCCAATGCACCCCGAGCACTCAACCTGTAGACGAAGCTCACCTTTCCAGGGTTGACGCCGAAGTCGAACGTAGAGCTGCCATTCCACCCGTCGAAGACCCCGACGACCCACTGCCCCCCGTCACCCCCGACGAGGTGCAGGACATCATCAAAAACCTCAGACCCCGGAAAGCCCCTGGGTCTGACGGAATCACGAACAGGGTTTTCAAACTCCTCCCTGCCCCTCTCATAATGCTTATGACTGCCATCTTCAATGGCGCCATGAGCAACAACATCTTCCCCGGGACGTGGAAAGAAGCCACCGTCATTGGCATTCCCAAACCCGGCAAACCCAAGTCGGAGCCTTCGAGCTATCGACCCATCAGTCTGCTCAACGTTCTCGGCAAAATCTACGAGAGGCTTATTTATAAGCGCCTCAAAGATTATGTCGAAGCAAAGAGCCTCATCCCGGACGAACAATTCGGATTTCGTTCCCACCATTGTTGCGTCCAACAAGTCCACCGCATCGTCGAGCACATAAGCGTTGGCTTTCAACGTGGCTCTCTGACGGGCGCTCTCTTCTTCGACATAGCGAAAGCTTTCGATAAAGTCTGGCACAATGGCTTAATATACAAGCTCTACCAGATCGGAGTGCCTGACCGCCTCGTTCTCATCATACGAGACTTTCTGTCAAATCGTACCTTTCGCTATCGCATTGAAGGTGCGCTCTCCTCTCCCCACCCCATACGCGCCGGAGTCCCTCAAGGCTCCGTCCTATCCCCGCTTCTGTTCACGCTGTTCACCAGCGACATCCCAAAAAATAGCAAGACCCATCTGGCCCTATTCGCTGACGATACGGCTATTTATTACACCGGTCGCAGCCCAGCCTCCATCGCCCGCACTCTCCAAATCGCCGCAAGCGCCCTAGGCGCTTGGTTCCGGAAATGGAGAATCGAGGTCAACCCTGACAAGAGCCAAGCGGTCCTCTTCTCTAAACCGCGCTCATCCCTCACCCCCCCCAGTCCCATCACCATGTACGGCAAGCCGATCCCTTGGGAAAAGCGAGCCAAATACCTCGGTGTGATCCTCGACCACCACCTCACTTTCGGAGAGCACATTAAGGCGGTTCGTTCGCGCGCCGCTTTCGCTCTCGGTAGGCTTCACCCCATGCTAAACGCACGCAGCAAGTTGTCACTCAAGTGCAAATTGCGCATCTTCACGGCGTGCATTCGTCCCATCATGACCTACGCCTGTGCCGTATTCGCACACGCAAAGGCATACCGTCTCCATAGGATGCAAACCCTACAAAACCGTTTCTTGCGTAAGGCCACGGGAGCCCCGTACTACCTTCGCAACGAGAATCTCCATCTCGATCTGAGAATCCCCACCATCCAGCAGTTCATGAAACGCACCGCCAAGCGCTTCTTCGACACTGCTGAAAAACACCCCAATCCCCTGATCGCATCGGCCGCCCGATACACTCCCTCCCGTATTAGTAAGACTCGCCGACCGAGACATACTCTGACCATCCCCGACGATGCCATTACTCTCCTCCAGGAGAGTAACAAAGAAACCAGTACATTACGAAAGTACAAACACAGACCGCCGTCATTCCGCCCTCGCCGCCGAGGTCCGTCGCGACGTCCCTGTCCATCTCCGCCCCGTCCCTTGCTCGTGCCAGCCCGCGCCGCTGAGCCTGTAGCTTTAAATTCGTCCCTAAATAATACTGACCAGATCCAGCCTGTCCCTTTGCTGCCCTCCCCCAGCGACGCCCTAAGCCGAGGCCCGTACCCCACAGGGGGTGCCCTTAGCGTGTAGTCGCTTAGTTTGTAAGTTATATTAAGCCCTGGCTGGAGGCCTTAAATTCATTTAAGGCACCACAGGAAAGCCCGGTTAAGCAGCCGACAACCTCATAGGTTGACCTGCGAGGTGCAATACCGAAAAAAAAAAAAAAAAAAAGACATTCGGTCATTCGTGCTCGAGCCGTCGTACAGTACGGACCTCTCTGGGACGTCGTTACGCTGCCCGTTGAATATACGAAGTTTACCTACAACTTGTGAAGTGTTCTTTTGAAGACCCAAATATGAGTAATCATCAGGAAACCACCAATTGTGACGTCAGCGTTGCTGACATCACACCTTTTAAAAACACTACGGAGCTTACTACTCCGTCATCAGAAGTAGGATCGCAAGGATCTCCTACCCAAGCTGCTTCCTCATCAGCTCATTTACCACCTGATCAACTGGAACCAATCAACACCCAGCAGCAGGAATCTGTGCTGGTTAACAATACACCATTCGAAACGTTACCACAATCAGGACTGCAAGCGAACCCTCAATATGGAATGCAGATGGCAGGGGTACCACCACAATTCCTGATACAAATGATGGAGACAATGCAGAAAATGTCGGAGCGCCTATGTACTTCGCCTACCGAAGCAAAAATTAGAATCAAGGACATCTATTTACCATCATTTGATCCGGACAGCCACGTTGGTGTACGAGAATGGTGCAAGCATATAGATCAAGCGATGGAAGCGTACAAGCTGAACCCTTTCTATGGAACGTCTTTTCTATGGAAACCCAACGCCCGGTCCCTATTTCTAATGACCGCGAACCCGATGCCTCGGGCGAGGGGCAAACAGCCCCGTTACCGACTCCTCGCGCCCCACTCTGGGGCGATGAGACGACCACCGACCATTCGGTCATTCGTGCTCGAGCCGTCGTACAGTACGGACCTCTCTGGGACGTCGTTACGCTGCCCGTTGAATATACGAAGTTTACCTACAACTTGTGAAGTTTTCTTTCGAAGACCCAAATATGAGTAATCATCAGGAAACCACCAATTGTGACGTCAGCAACGCTGACGTCACACCTTTTAAAAACACTACGGAGCTTACTACTCCGTCATAATAAATGTTTTCATTTTAATTAAATTATAGTTCTTTATTGATCCGTGTAGTTTTGAAGATGACTATTTTTCTGCTAATTTCCTTACTAATTACTACTAAGTACTTAACTTTCAAGTGCATTTTAATACCATATATACCTAGAACACAGCATTTTAAAGTCTCAATTTCGACAGTATTGATTGCTAATTTGTCATTAGTATTACATTTTTGTAATTACAACAGCAGAAAGAATTCAACAAATTGGATTCTTATAAGGTAATCACTTATTCTGTTACCTCCTTTGTCTACGATCCACTTTCTATGTAGATAACGCCAAACTTAATCTGGTCTTAACAACCTCTTTACTCTTTAGGTCGTGGGTTCGATTCCCACCCAGGACAAACTTTGTGTGATGAGCATGATTGTTGGTTCTGTGTCTGGGTGTGATTTATCTATAATATGTATGTATTTATAAATTATATAAGTATGTATATCAGTTGTCTGGTTACCATAACACAAGCTCTGCTTAGCTTGGGATCAGATAGCCGTGTGTGAGTTGTCCCAAGATATTTATTTTATTTATTTTTTATTTACATAAATCCCCTGTAGTCTAACCCTCCCCGCTGCAACTGCGCCCCCACCCTTCGTCTGCACGCAAACCATTTGCCACAAAGGTTCCTTTACCTATTTCAGTATATTTGATGAGAGCCGCTATGTGCTCCGGATGAAATTTGTTTTGACCTAGGTATTGCGGAAGACTGGGTCTAGATTGAGTTCAGCTTTGTGGACTGGGATAGGATCTTGAGAAGATTAGCCGGCGTGCCTTCAGCGAGATTCATTTAAAATGCCAGGAGATGAGAGGGTTATCCTTGTTTAAGGGGTTATGTTTTTATAATGGGTTCTTTAAAAGTCTTATACGCGGTAAAGGTGAAAATGCTTTGGCAAAATATTTACTATATTCCATACGCTCTATGTTGGTGCGGGTGACACATGTCAGCAATTCATCTATGGATGTCAGAATCGCATAACTAAGTCAGTGACATTATTTAACTTACTAGTTATTTACTTACTTATTACTGATTCCGTATTTTACGACTTTTAAAATATTCAATCATGATTGTAAATCGCCATAACGTTCAAGAGTGAAAAGCAACAGTTTGACGAGATCACCGGCACCATCCTAGAGCGTGAGGAAAATAGTGTATATTATTTTAAAAGAACTAAGAGTTTTTGTTTGTGGCCGAATTAAAAAATACGTTAAAGTACTAGGAGTTATTGTTTAACTTAAACGCTCAATTGACGAAAAAAAACCAAAAGAAACCCGTTGTAATACCATGTTTTAAATCTTTATGTTTTTAATTAAACAAACGTAAAAAACAGAAGTCGCGTCAAACGGACACAAAAATATTACCTCTTACGTAAAACTTCGCGGTTACGTAAACCCTTGACGCACAAAACTTTGTAACAACACAAATACCTGAAATTATAAATAACGATTTCATGCGGCAAGTTTTATGATTTTTTTTCTTCAGTATTCAGACAGTATATTCAGTGTATTTCAGTTTTTTGTTTTAGTTTTGGTCCTTTAGAAAGGTCAGGTGCGGAGTACTCGTAACCGGCGTGCTTGTATGACGAGGTGTATGAACGTAGATGAGGCGAAAGGAGTATGTAAGGATCGTAGCGGGTTGCGTTCTATAGTTTCTGCCTACCCCCATGGGAAAAAGGCGTGAGTTTATGTATGTATGTTCTTCAGTATTTAGAGTACTTTCCCTCCAGGTGAGGTGTAAAAATTCCACCCTCTACCTATATTGCTGGATAGTGTATACACTTCTTTCATGATTTTTTTGTTCTTAGGGTTCCGTACCAGAAAGGTGCCATCGAAACCTTATTACTAAGCCTCCGCTATCAGTCCGTTCGTTTGTCTGTCAGCAGGCCGTATGTCATTTACTGTAATACGTGGAAAGTCGAACTTTTCACAGAAGATGTATTTCTGTTGCCGTATCATGTATGTTTTTTTAGGTAGGCCTATGTACAGCAGTGGACGTCCTACAGCTGATATAAAGCTGCTCCCTCACCGGGAGCATTCGCGTGTAATGTAACGTTACAGATTTGAGCATTACATCAGTGAAGGAGGAGAACCGAGCATTACAATGCGCACCTTGTAATGATACAATGTGTAATATCTTGATACAACTTGTAACATCAATGCGCTCCACTTCCAATGTAATGCTCAAAGTCGAATCTATATGTTACATTACACGCAAATGCTCGTTAGTCAGGGAATTATTATTGTAATGTAATGCTCAAAGTTGAATCTATAATGTTACAATACACGTGAATGCTCCCGGTGAGGGAGCACCTTTATGATCATGATGATATTTATTTCTTAACATATTTTTTTATTGTGATTTATTTCTTATTATTTATATCTTAACTGTAATTTTAAATTCAGGCACTTGTAACTGTAGCTTGTAACGTAAACGTGTCGGAATTTAATCAAATTAACAGAAGTTGTTTACAAATTCGAAGTTTTCGTTTCAGTGCCTTCCAACTTTGTAGCTCTTACTCCGGCATCAAAAGTTGATCTAAACGCCAACTGTCAATCGTGTGGGGCTGGCCTTAGAGAACTAAAATTCTATAAAAGGCGTAAAAAAACAAAATTATTTTTGGGTGTAAAAGTAAAAAGTTCAACTTTTTCATGTTTTTTAATAAAATAAGTTTGAAGTGTTTTAACTAAAATTTAAACAGCCCTATGACCAATTAAGTACGTACTATGTTTTACATTATAAACAGTGATTTTTCAAACAAAAAATACGGGGCCAACAATTTGCTTAATGTTGTTTAGCTTGAGAAACAGATTGTTAACGGCTATGTGATATTTTTTTTCATACTCCGTCTTTTGTTCTTCAGGTCAGGGAATCTAAATATCTTCCAAATGCAAACAACTGTTGTATGGTTGCAGCATCGTATACATAATTGTATGGACCATCACTTTATGCAGCTTTTCACTGCAGGGAAAAGCTTATCTGCAAGACGCCATCTTGAATGATAATCATGCACTATTGTTTTAAATAAGTGCACTTCGTAAAAGAAAAATCTAGGAGTTGCACTGTCTTCGGAAAATGACAAAAGTTTTAAGACTTTTTTTGGGTTAAACGGTTTTGGTAATTTCGAAGTCGTTTAGAATCGGCGAGTGTCGTGAATTGTCGAGTTCTTTTGAAAGAAACGTACTAATGTGTAAATGATGGCGTCTAACGACTGAGGATTCTGGCAGGCGGCTGTAAGTTTGATCAGAATCTACACTACTTAGCTGTGACGGAGAGGCCTGAGTTTATTTATTACAGTGATCTGTTTGACTTTCAAAACTCTTGGATGACTTTTGGACGAATATTTTTCTGATGTTGCGAAAAGTATCTTTACTTTCACCTGTCCCGGTGTCTGTGGCTAATCAAATATTACAAGGTAAATTTAATCCACTTCCCGGGGTTTAATTGATCTAAAATTTTAATACACGAGCAAATTTTGTGAAAATGCAATATAATGATATCACAGAGCTGGTCTGATGATGGCGCCGAAAGGGGACCATAGGAGCTATGTCTATATAACATAACATAACATAACATCACGCCTGTAATCCCCGAAGGGTTAGGCAGAGGTGTACCCATTAGTACACCCACATTTCGCCAGATATGTTTTTAGTCCCTTGTAATAGGGGGCAAGCCTATTGCCATCAACCGGGCACAAATCCAGACTCCGAGGCTGCTACTGAGAAATTCCTGATGGAAAAACCCAATAACACTTTGCCCGACCTGGGAATCGAACCCATGACCTCGTGCACAGCAGTCGCGCTTGCGACCACTAGACCAACGAGGCAGTCTGGCGGTATGTCTATATAATATAAATTTTAATAAATATTACCATCTAACTTCAACTTTCTTACTGACTTATAAAATTCAAAAGTGTCCGGTTTATTTGAATGAAATGATTTAATTTTGATAACAAACAGATAGTCTGTTTTTTTTTTGTAAGAGGTTATCTCTGAAACTACTTATCCGATTACAAAAATTATTTCACTGATACAAAGCTACATTAGTGCCGAGTCCCATAGGCATATAAGTATATTTTACGCCGACGAAGCCGTGGGATGAAGCTCGTATTTAATATACAAAAATACCTGGTAATATTTGAGGAAGAATTGAGGAACTTGTCCTGCTGTCGGAAATGATGGGCTTACACCAAAATAAGTGAAGTGTTTACGTACCTGTAACAAACAAACAATGGAATTAGTTATTTGTTAACTTAGATTGTTTAAACATTTTAATAAAACTATGAGTAATCTAAATAATTATAATTTTATTTTCATTGTACTGTTTATAATATATTCTGGTATTTTAAATTACAATTTTATAATAACACAATGATTTATCGATGACTTTTTTATTTATTGTATTCAGTTTCATGTCACACTGGTATTCAGCTGCAATCGGTTAGACTAGAAGCCGACCCCAACATAGTTCAACATAGTTGGGAGAAGGCTAGGCAGAAATGTCACGATGATTTGAATGAAACAAACAAAAGCAATTTCTTGGGCACCTTTAATTTCTCACTTTTATTTTATAAACATTTATGATTTGACAAAAAATAGTCAATCACATCGCATAAAGTGATGAAAGAAAGAAACCTTTTTTGATGCCATATGAGATTTCTCCTTTCTGTTTTTTTTTTATTAATTGTAGGTACATATTTTATAATTACTCTTAGGTTTTATGTTTAGATTAATTATTGAACATTGTTTTAAAATGTTTAATAGACAGAGGAATAAATGGAAGAAAGAAAAGCTTTCCGCAAATAAATTGGAAAAGGGGTAGAAGAATTGATCAGGTAAATGGATGTATTACAACCTCCTTAAATCTAATATACAGAGGACAAAGATACTGCTGTGGACCCTAACTTCATTAAAATCTCGAATAGACGTTCATCATCCTTTAAATTAAGGTCCAGCTATGTATTAAATATTTCAAAGCGAAATCTACTACACAAAATTACTTTCAAATTGTTTCCTTCAGAGTAAATCTAGTTTTATTTAGCGAGCAGTCGCCAGGGCTGTCATATTCATACAGGCTTAACTATATTTTGTTCTTTTTTTAAACCGGCTTCCAAAATTAAAATCATTTTGTGTTCCCAAAAAGGTTTTGCTTATTTTTTTTTTACTTTTTGTTTAACGTCCAGCGAAGTGAAAGGTTTTTTGAAGTCTGATTTTTAAATAGTTTATTTTAATTTTATTTTAATAAGTAGTTTGCTTTTTGTCTCTTTAATTTTTGATAATAATAATACTAGCCTACTATTGTTCCATTGTAGGGCCTTTTATCATATAAAGAAGGTACGAGCATTGATCACTACGCTTGCTCAAAGAGGATTGGCGATTTCAGACTTAATTAATTTTAAGTGCAGGTTTCCTCACGTTGATTTCACTGATGTCAATGATGCCCAAAATAAACTCAGAAAGTGCATATAAAACGCGTGAACGGCTGGACCAATTTCACTAATTCTTTTTTTGTTGTGTTTGTTATTGTACTATATATGTAGGAGAAGGTTCTTATGAAAGAAAATATGACAGTACAAAATTCTCTTGGTCAGCTAGTATTAGTATTCATATCAGAGACACTTCAAAAAAACCTCACTGCAGCATACATGAACAAAAACAACGCGTCGAACGCATAACCTCTTTCTTTTCAAATTCTGTACAATTTTCGTTTAAATTATTCCCTTTCAGAACAGATCTCGTATTATTCATAGACAAGTTGGCAGGGTTGTTACCTTCTTGTTGTTTAAGAGCATTTTGTACTGAAAGCTGTGTGCCAAAGGATTAGAGATGCTTCGTACAATAGAGAGTATTAAATAAACAGGTGTGTTTGTTCGTTGCTAAAGTAGGTACGAACTAGTGGAAGGTTTAATAAAATAGAAAATGTTTTTCTATTCAATTATATTATAGCAATTTTGTAATTTATTTTAAAACTAGCTTTCGCCCGCGGCTTCGCTCGCAAATTAAGTTTTAAATTCGATCATAATTAGAAAGACATGTGGCGACATCTATCATCATAAGAACGTTATTGTGATTTCTCTCGGGAATAGTGCTTTTTTTCGGGATCAAAGGTACCCTATGTTCGTTACTATACACCTGGCAATGTTTATGCAAAATTTCAGGATGATCGGTTCAGTGGCTTACGCATAAAATGGTAACAAACAAACAAACAAACTTACTTTCGCATTTATAATATTAGTTAGGATTAGTTAGGATAATAAAAAAAAAAAAAAAAAAAAAAGTTAGGATAATAGTACACTATTTAATGACATTATAGTATTTGGTTTTTAAATAAAGAACTTGTGTTACTTTGTACTTTTCATTTTATAATTTATTGATAATTCAATTATATTAAATCATTATTTTATTAAATGTTTTAAATAAAATAATGCTTTAATAAACTGTTGTGGTAAAAAAACAATAGCTTTTTGTAATTGATTTTCATTTACACTTTAAATGATATTAAAAGCATTATATTAAATGTTATTTTAAGCAATGTCTTTTTGTAATTAATTTTCATTTAACAATAATAATACCAGCTTTGTATTGTCCTGTTACAGAGTAAAGGCCTCTTCTCAAGCAAAAAGTATTAGTCACCCCGCTTGCTCAAGGCGGATTGGCAAGTTCAGACTTATTGTAAGTCTAGGTTTCCACACGATGTTTTCCTTCACCGATGTCGCGAGCTGTGTGCTTCCTTTTATTATGTCTGAAATGGCTATTTAGACTCTAGCAGACTTATTAATCTAGATGGAATAAAAATGGGAACATTTAATTAACAGTTAAGTTACCACTGAAATTAGCAATTTGTTATGAATTATTTTTTCTAAAACACTGTCTTTTCTTTATTACCTTAAGCGATGTCAGTTCCTTTCCTATTTATGAAAGTTTTGACGTAATACTAAATTGGTGCTGAAATTATTTCCGATGGAGCATTGAGGCTGCATGAAACCTTTAAAAATGTCACCGTACCGGATATCCATGACAACTAGCAACCCTGTCGAGGGTCGGAGGTTGTCGGGGTGTGAGGCAGCGACCTCATTTGGTGCCCGAGAACTCATTTAGTTGCCTCACCGCTTAATTTTAAACTTAAGTGAAAAAAAAAATTAGTGAATTTCTCAGCTTGTACCAGCGACTGTGAACTCAGTTGAAATACACTCAGCGGCACGGAATGTGGCCCAAGCGCGTTATGTGGTTTATTATCAAAATTAAACATAAAACTGGGAGTTTTCTTCGTTGTAAAACTTAAATGTTTATTTAAATCTTAAATGCGAATAATTAATTAACAAAAAAGTGAGTAAAATTTTAAAAACCTACAAAATTACAAAAAATCCATTTAGCTCTAAGTTTTTAAAAATGTTTTTGAAAGAAATTTACAGAATTAAGCGATGGCACTCAAAATTTATAGCGGGTATTTCCACCTATGGCCCTGACGACCACCTGCATGTGATCAGACATGCCATGGATTATGTTTTTAATGTCCATCTGGGGTATTTCTTCCCAGAGCAGTTTTTAATTGACTGATGGTCTCTGGAGGGTTGGGACTGGATTAGATGTGTCTTTTAAGCATATCCCAGACATGTTCTATGGGATTCATGTCTGGGTTTTGTGCCAGCTACTCCAGTTTTGTGATTTTCACTTCCGAAAGGTAATCATCCACGCAAAGTGCTGTGTGAGGTCGGACATTATCTTGCATTAAGTTGAAATCTTCGCTACCGATGCATCCCACGAATGGTTAAACATGTTCCTGGACGACCTCTTCAATGTATCGCACTGTCGTTAGACAACCAGCAGCTACAGCCAACTCTGTACATGCGTTTGAACAAATTTCTTCCCAAAACAAAACTGATCTACCATGGATACTTGCGTTTTGCCTGGTAGCGATTGGCAGAAACCTCTCCCCATGCCTTCTTCATACGTTCGCGGCCATCTGGAGCTCTTATGGTCATTCTGTATTCGTCAGTCCATAGAACTTTACTCCGTTACTCGTGAGTTCAATTTGCGTGTTCGCGAGCGAACCAAAGTCGAGCTACGCGATGGTGCCGGAGCTGTTCTGGACCTCGAGCTGGCCTTTGAATGCGCAGATCCCGTTCCTTAATCCTCCTTCTTATTGTCCGCTCACTTTTGTTGACCCCTCTGGCCGTTTGTAGACGCTACCGTATTTCAACCGCAGTAAGGAACCGATTTCTCAAAATTGCGAGAGCGATAAATCGGTCATCTCCCGCTGATGTACACCTAATACCGCCATTTTCTGGTCTCCTTGTGTATAGGCCGGTCTGGTCGTACCGTGCTAAGGCGTACCTAAGAGTTGTATGCGATACATTTAAAGTTACAGCAATCTCTCGCTGCGTTAACCCCTGATTCCTAAGCAACACAGTTTGAGCAACTTGAGCTGAAGTAAGAGGCATTATTTTCCAATTCTGGAAGCATAAATGACTACAGATTCATCACAAAGTAAAACAGTAAAGACTAAATGCACGACCATTTGAATATCGAGGTTCAACTCACCCGTGTTTTGTGCGTTCCGGTAACGAACTAACGTTAAGTGTCACAAAAATTAAACAAATTAAGTTTTTTCTGTGCTTACTCTTTTAAATTAACAAAGAACAATGTCCTGACAAACTGCCATACAAAATTTTCATACGCGACATCAAAATCGCCTGTTATCGGTTTGTTTATGTTTGGGCCACATTCCGTGCCGCTGAGTGTATTTGTGTCTTAGTGGGAATTTTGTTTTGTGGAAATGGAATATATTTGTTGAGCTTCCAGTTTGGTTTATTTTGGGCTATATTTGGTTTTGGTTAAGCTGATACGCCGCACGGGCGATCGAGGTTAAGCTACGATTGCCGGGGTTGGTCCGTGGATGTGTGACCATCCACGACCGAGAATCACCTTAAAGAAAGAAAGCACCTTAAGCCGTTGGTCTCGGCTGTCATTCGCAAATGTATGACAGTCGTTACGGGTCGTAAGAAGCCCGACAGTCTGACAGTTTTAAGAAGGCGTATCGTATTACACTACATTATTGTGCAGGTCAGATAAGCAGTCGCTTCATGTAAAGTACTGGTATTCAGCCGCATCCGCTTTGACTGGAAGTCGACCCCAACATAATTGGGAATGGCTAGGTAGATTGATTAGGCAGATGTTGTTTTCTTATGGGTGTAGCAAACAATTTTATCTTTTTCTTTCTGCAAATTCTTTGCTAAAACCCACACAGAGCATCACATTATGTGCTTTTTATTGACTAGTTAGAAAATATTTTATAATATACAGCTCATAAACCTAGATATACAAGTTTTGTATCATAAAAGTTTTCATAAAAGCTTGATTACCTCGACCCACAATAAGGTATAAAGGGATCATTTATCTTATAATCTACTTTGGTGAACAAGTAACTTTTATATTCATAAATAATTGTGTAGGTAATGACATGTTTTCTAACTGGTCTTCAGATTAAAGATACAGATCTCATGGTACTACAAAAATATCACCACGTATCAAAAAAATACTTTTGAAGCCTTAAATCCATTGTTCAAAAACAAACATTAAAACCATTACCGTACTCGGGCGTTTGCATCGAAAACGGTAGTAAAATAAATGTTACGCCGCGTTGAATAACATTTACGTATACGAGTACAGCCGCTATTTTTGTTTGAATACAAAATACAGACGTACTCTGATTAAAGGGTGAAAAGAGACGCAAATAAAAACAAAGAAAAAAACGTGACACGCAAATTGGGCGAACGGAAACATAGATTTGTGTTTTGTCTTGTTTTGTTGCGTTACGTTGACTCTTTTTTGTAAGTTTAATTAGTAGGTTAGCAACGACAAGCGAATGGTTGATTCTGTTACTATACGGTTCTTTCTGAAGAATAGAAAACTTACAGGTTCTATAGAAAACTGTTGAGAAAGTTTTGCGCATAAATGTTGTTAGTTTCTGAGAACCGAACAACACAAATGTATTTAGCAAAAACATTATTTGACTAATTACACATTGTATGACATACATACATACATAAACTCACGCCTTTTTCCTACCTGCTACGATCCTTATATACTCCGTTCGCTTCATCCGCGTTCATTCATCTCGTCATAAAAGCACGCCGGTTACGAGTACTGCGCGCCTGACCTTAAAACCCCACGCAGACGAAGTCGTGAGCAGATGCTAGTATTACTCTAAAAGAATACACATCAAATTACCAAATTCAATTTCCCGATTCCTTTTAAGAACCGCTTAGCGGCTGGATATTGGAATTATTCGTACAAATGTAAGTCTGAAAACAAATTGAAGACCTGCCTCTATTGTGACCTTGAGAATGTCTAAGGTTAAGGTCGATAAGGTCGGCAAGTCAATTTATTTTTATCGGTAAATATGTTCATAATATATAAATTTATTAGGGTTAGTTCACACCGAGTTGTGATGCCACGCGACGCTGCGGAGACGATTAAAGGAAGCGATACTATAGCGAACTTAATTATTACTTGATAAGGTAACGCCGCCGCACATACAGGCGCATATCTTTTGTCTATCTATCATCTATCTATACTAATATCATAAAGTCGAAGTTTTTGTATTTTTGTTTGAACGCGCTAATCTTAGGAACTGCTGCTTCGATTTGAAAAATATCAAATTACGATGTCCAGAGCTTTACAGGTTGCTAAATATTGGTCAGACAAAATTTGAGTCAATCAACACGAGAAGAAGAAGAAGAAGGCGATGTCCATCCGCCACTTTTAATTTTGTCACAGAAGTGTATGCGGCGTCGCTTCGGGTCGCAGTTCGGTGTGAAGTGACCCTTAACGAAAGAGTACTAACGAAATAAGTAGTAAAGAGGGATTTGAGAGGTATTGGAAGCGAGGGTAGTTATACAGTTGATCTGCTCTTTGAAGATGGTTATAATAAATGAGTATTGAGCTTGAGTAGCTCTGTTTTTTTTTAGGGTTCCGTTCGTACCTTATCATCATTTATTTATTGAAACTTTATGCAACAAAAAGTACAAATGCGGACTCAATGCCTTAGGCATTCTCTACCAGTCAACCAAAGGTGATGAAGAGATAACAAAGCAGGTGCAAAAAATTGTATATGAGGAAATAATCAAATATAAAATTTTAAAATCATCATCATCATTTGTCTAGCCTTTTCCCAACTATGTTGGGATCGGCTTCCAGTCTAACCGGATACAGCTGAATACCAGTATTTTACATGGAGCGACTGCCTATCTGACCTCCACAACCCAGTAACTGGGTAATACGATACGGTTCCTTACGTCGGCAAAAACGGAACCCTTATAGGATCACTTTGTTATCGTTTGTGTAGATCTGTCCGTCTCTGTGTCCGTCTGTCAATACCCTTTTTTCTCAGAATCGCGTGGAGGTATCAAGCTGAAATGAATATTACATCCGATTGGAAAAAAATATTATTATATATGATAGCCAGATTTATGAGGAATAGTATAAGCACACACATCACGCTACGCGGGAGCGAAGCAGTAACCAAAAAACTTAACGCGGATGAAAATTATCACGCGGACGAAGTCGCATGAGCAAGCAGCGTTCAGCAGCGTATGCTGTTAGAAAGATAAGACAGTTGACAGATGTAGAGACTGCGCGATTAGTCTATTTCAGCTACTTTCATAGCATTATGTCTTATGGCATTTTATTGTGGGGTCGGGCTGCTGACATTGAAACCATTTTTATTTTACAGAAGAGACCTGTCAGAGCCATTTACAATCTACCTCGTCGCGAATCTCTTAGGGAAGTATTTAAGAAGATTAATATTATGACAGTGCCTTGCCAATTTATTTATGAAAATATTATGTACGTGAGAAAAAATCTAAAACTTTTTAAGAAAATATGTGATAGACATAATATTAATACCAGAAATAAAGATAAAATAGCTCAACCTTATTTTAGATTGTCTAAAGTAAATACATCTTTTATGGGGTACTGTGTTAAATATTACAACAAAATACCTTCTGATATATTAAAATTAAATGAAAGAAAATTTAAGACACATATTAAAAGTACACTTTGCAACCAAGCATATTATAAATTAGAGGATTATATTCAAGATAAGACTGCTTGGAAACATGCTGGTCCTGCTCCATAGGACAATTACTATTCATTCTAGACAAAATCAAGCTGGTTAATATTAATTTTAATATATATATATATGTGTAGGTATATATATTTCCTTTTTTCTTTTGACATTTTTATTATATTTTTATTTTTTATTTGATTTTTACTATGGGATTACGCAGGCTCACACGCTGTTTCATTGTTGGTTGAGATGTTGAGAGTGGTTGTCTACAGTTCCAATATTTGTTAACATGTGAACATGATGTAACTTTAAATATATTTTTACCATGAATTCTTAATTTGTAATATAAATTATTTTTGTGTGTTATTATACAGTAGTTTTGTTATAGAAGGTACATTGTATTCACATGTAATTACGTATGACTATGTATACAAATAATAAAATTTGTAAAACATTGATTTTAAAAGAGTACGTATGGAGTTTCTTGCCCATTCTTCTCCATACAAAACTACCTTTTGGAAGGGGCAACTAGATTCAATTCTATTTTTTTTTCATGTAATGACGTTCAAAAGTTCCTTATAGTGGCCTAATTGAAATAAATGATTTGACTTTGACTTTGACTTTGAAGCTAGTGTATAAAATTAAAAATAAATAGCTACGCTTCAGAATGTAAAGTTCTAAAAGTTTCCCGTATTAATTATAATGTTAATGTTACTATTTAATTAATGTGGAATAAAATTTTAACTAAATATATAGTACTAGCTTCTACCCGTGGCTTTGCACACGTAAATTGTAAAGTAAGTTGAACTATTATAACAAGGGAACATATTACCGGGATACAAAAGTATCTTAGGTGCTAATTCAAGAAATCTTCTATCTATATGCCATATTTCATCCAAATCTGTTCAACCGTTTAAGTGTAATTGAGTTACAAACATCCAAACATCTTCACAAATTTTCACATTTATAATATTAGTAAGATTATGTTGTAACTATGTAATTAATGTTGAACAAAATTTTAACTAAATATGTAGTATTATTAACTTCTATTAAAATTGTTATTTTAACAAAGAAAATAATACAATGTTTCGCAAAAGCCCATTAAACATTTTGGACTTTAACTAAGATGGGTTTGCTCTTGACTCTAGTCTAGGTCAGAGGTGACAGAGACAAAGTCTACGATGGAGTGAGCTTACCCAGAAGAAGCCTGTTCACTCTGACTTTGAAGAGATTAGAGTCGAATGCGTTCGTAAATACAGATGCAGGAAGGGAAATTGCTGCCTTTGTTATGTAAATATTCGTAGGTACATATAGTGCAGACGGACTATTCTGTAAAAATATATTTTTGTGAATTTAGGTAAAACATAACATAACATTAAGTCTATAATCTCCGATGGGTTAGGCAGAGGTGTACCCATTGGTACACCCACATTTCGCACGTTATGTTTTAAGTCTCATGTAATAGGGGGCGAGTCTATTGCGAGGCTGTTACTGAAAAAATAATGAAGGAAAACCTCAATACCACTGGCCGATGTGGGAATCAGACCCAGGACATCATGCTTAGCTGTACCATCCTGTAAAAAAAATTGGGTAGGTGATCTTCCCACTTTTCAACCGACTTCAAAAAGGAGGAGGTTCTCAATTCGACGCGTATGTTTTTTTTTTTTTTTTTTTTTTTTTTTTTTTTTTTTTGTATATTTGTTCTACGATTACTCCGCCAATTATGAATCGATTTGGATGATTCTTTTTTTGTTTGAAAGAGTATAGTTGCGAATAGGTCCCATAGGAATATTGTCATGATCTGATGATGAACTTTGGATATATGGAACGGAACTCCTTATAAAATCACAGCAGAACCGCCGTATCAAGAAAAATTGCTTTGTTTATACGTATAGTCGATGACTGACTGAAGGAAGTGGGGAGAGGGTACGTCAACCCCCCTCCTACCACTTTCCAAAATTAAATATATCGTGTGAGGTATTGTTTGAAAAGGCTTTATGTAAGGATTTCAAAAATTAACTCAGAAGCACTAAAAAGTGAAAAATAAAAAGCTTTTTTACAAAAAAAGATGACCGCCTTCAATAACTACAAAATAAAAAGTAACTTTAGCTTGGAAGTCGGTGGCAATACCTACATAACAAGAAACAAAACCAAAGCCGCCGACTTCCAAGCTAAAGTTACTTTTTATTTTGTAGTTTTTGAAGGCGGTCATCTTTTTTTGTAAAAAAGCTTTTAACTATCCCCAAACTCACTTCACCTAAATTCACCGACAAAGATTAACAGAATAGACCAGCCGGTTAATACGTATCTACGTTATCATGAACGTGTTTAAAAACCTTTCAGCAAAGCGCACGTGTAGCCCTCACGTACTGAAACGACACAAATAAATCATTCCCATCATAAAAGATAACTGGAACGATGTCTACGCGCTGCGTAGCGGTGCTACGGCACGCTACGCCGTAGACGCGTAGGCGTCGTTTAGGAAAAACTCCGCGCCAATAAGAGTTATGGCTCTATTTGATATTACGTTTAGGTTTATGAGGCTTTTTCTTCACGTTTTCAAGGGGTAAGCAGATTTTCAAGTTGTGTTTGTAGTAGAATTTTATTATGTTGAGACTGTTTACATAAAAAGTGTATATACTTTAGAGATTTTGGAATAATGTAATAGTTAGGCAGGTACTCTGAATGCTAAAAACATTCTTTTTTTGAATGTTAACAGTACGGGGTATAAAAAGACTAAAAGACATCACATAGCCGTAAACTACGCATACTTCCCGTCAAACTAAGTAGCATTGAGCTGAAATTATTGCTGGGAAATGATTTTTATTTTTCGTCTAAAAAATCACTGTTTATTGTAACGTGTAATGTAACACACGCAACATATTGTACTTTCAACAATACTGAGAAGGTAAAAGCTTTGATCTATTATATTAATATTATACACTTACTAATATTATAAATGTGAAAGTAACTGTCTGTCTGTTCGGCTTTCAAGATTAAACCACTGAACCGATTTTGATGAATTTTACACGGGGTAAGTTTGAACTCCAATGAAACAATTTTTTATTCTACCGAAGTAGAGGGTAAATGCTAGTGAAAGTTCTCTGACGATGTTCTTCTTCACCGATGTCTGTAATGTCCAAGATAAACTTAGAAAGTACACATGAATTGAAAATGTCATATTGGTACGTGCCTGGTATCGAACCTGAAACCTCACCTCACATGACAAGCGAGTACCGTAACCACTAAGCGTTCAAAAACATACTGTTAAATCTAATTTTAAACGACTAAATTAAAAAGTGTTTCCGCGAAGCCACTTTTTAGCTGACTGCTCATAAATTGAAGCGGGAATGGTTCCGGAGAATCAATTAAGTACTTACTGTGTATCACACCGTTCATATTTCGAGCTGCTAGCTTATTACAAAGAAGTGGGGTCACTAGAAACGATATAATTCTTTTAATTGAATGTGCTTGCTGACAAATATGCATGTTCTGTGAGAGACAGTTTGCGAGGGTGTCCACTGCTGTCCCATTTTATTTGTATCTAGTTGTGTATGACACAATTGTAAGGTTTACATACTTGTTTTTTCATTCGATATTACTTCTTTCCATGTTAATTATTGTAATTGATAACTACTGTTTTCATAAAAATACATCTATACTAATAACATAAAACTGAAAAGTTTGTTTGTTGTCTAAAGTTTATTTTATAAGAGTTTCTTGCTTATTCTTCTCCATACAAAATTTCCTTTTGGATGGTGCAACTTAATTTAATTGTATTTATTTTCTTGTAAATGTGAAAGTGACTTATAATGGCCTAATTGAAATATATGATTTGACTTTGACTTTAAAACGCGCTAACCTCGAGAACTTATGATCCGATTAAAAAACACTTTTTGCATCATATAGCCCGTTTATCTATCAAGGTTATAGGCTATAAAACATCACGCTACGACCCGCGAGAGCAGAGCAGTAATAAAAGAACGGAAGAAGGAAAGTTCCGGTCCTTAGTAAAACTAATAAACATAACAGTAATTAAGCCATCAATAAATTCTCCACAAACAATTAAAAATGACCTGGATCTTGTTAATAAAAACATGCTATACCTATTAATATAAGAGGTAGGTACTGGACTGGATGCCGCGTCTTTTAATACCCCTTTAGAGGCATTAAATGTCTAGCCAGACAATTTATTACACTTACTTGTGCTAAGTGACTTTACTTGCGCGGACTGACAAGTGGGGTAAGGGTTTGGTTGACATTTAGTCTGAGATAATGGTATCTATAATTATAATGAAATGAAATGATGTTTTTTCAGTAAATTGGTTATAAATAACACTTTTACACGTCACATTTTAAACTAGATGAGTCCAGTGTTTCCTAGCCGACTGCTCTGAGAAGAAACACCGAAACAAACTCAGAGGTCAAAGTCTCTTTTAAAGTCCATATAATTACTTGTATTGGTCAAATCATATGCGAATCAAGTAGGTTAATGTCCGAGGTGGTCTCTTGGGGAGAGAGGCACACAAATTTGAGTCGGCCTGTCCAGTCAGTTCACGCATTTGTCAGAAATCGTCAAGCTCGACTCAGTATTTAAGGAGCTCAACGACACGACGAATAATACCAAAGAAGGGACATTTGGGTAGGCCGCTTTGAGTACTCAAACTGTCAGACAAACTGTCAGACAATAAATAGTATATACAATAATAGTATATACCAGTAAGTATATATTAGTGCTATTAGTGCGGATTGGCGATTTCAGACTTATATTAAGTCTAGGTGTCCGGACAATGTTTTACTTCACCGATGTTTGTGATGTCGAAAATCTTTCTTTCTTCTTTATCGGGCAGTAAGGTCTTAACGACCCCACACATCTTAGTGTCAAAGTTTCTAAACCGCCTCAAAGGTTTCTGACATGGTTTGAGTGGAACAGTAAGTCCAGGTTTCCTCACGATGTTTTCCTTCACCGATGCCAGTGATGGTCAAGATAAACTTTAGAAAGTACATATGAATTGAAAAAGTCACATTGGTACTTGCCCGGATTTGAACTCACAACCTCATGTATTAACCACTGGAGGGCCTTAACCACTGGGTCATCACGAAAGAAAATAAAGAAAGCACATATGAATTGAAAATGTTAACTGGCACTTGCTCGGATTTGAAATCAAAATCTTATGTATGAGAGGTCTATCTATTCATCATCAATATATCAGCGCAACATAGGCCTCCAGATTTCCAATACCCACAAGGTGGACAGACGATCTGATGAGGACCGCGGAATCGCGCTGGATGCAAACCGCTTTCAACCGGTCCTATTGGATATTTATTATACTATAGTATTTCTAATTTTGTTTACAATAATTTGACTCCTTCTAGTGTTTTGATGTCGTAAGTGCGAATGCTAAGCATGTGGTTATGGATTCGATTACGAATTCAGGCAATATGTTATTAGATTACATATCTCCCTACCCCGGGAAAATCAGGCTTGATCTTGTGGCCCCTATGTTAACTATAATCTTAATCCCTGGATTATGAAAGCCTGATTAAATCTTACACTAGCACATCAGCCGGCAAACCTCATGTTAGCTACGTGTGATTGGTTGGTTAAAATAACATTAGGTAATTATATACAGTAGATATGTTAATTGAGGAAAAGGCGTTCCCTTTAACAGGTTATAATAGTGTGTTTATACATGAAAAAAATAATAACATAAGGTCAGGTGCGGAGTACTCGTAAACGGCGTGCTTGTATGACGAGATGTATGAAGGTAGATGAGGCGAAAGGAGTATGTAAGGATCGTAGTAGGTGGCGTTCTGTAGTTTCTGCCTACCCCCATGGGAAAAAGAAATTGTGATTGTGAATTTATGCACGTATGATATGTATGTTTGTAATTTAAAAAAACGCTTAAAAATAATAACATAGATAACGGTTACGTAAAAGAAACACTTTTCAACCGACTACAAAAAGGAGGAGGTTCTCAATTCGGCTGTATGTTTTTTTTTGTACGAAAACTCCGCCATTTATGAATTGATTTGGTTGATTCGTTTTTCCTCGTTTAATGCCGTGACAGAAATTCGGTCAATAGATGAGCCGTGTCTCTGTCATCTGTACTTACTCATTTGAGAAATACGTTTAAGATGTCTCTTTGCGTTAAATCAAACCGCGCACTACCACTTCCAGCATTCCACATCTTCGCTATTACATAACAGGTGGAGTAAGCAATATTCTTAATATGACCCGCCCATAGTTTTATGAGCGAGTAATAGTTGTGCTTTTCTACTGCACTAGACACGTGCTTACAACGAAAGTGTGGCTCTCTGTTATATCTTTGTGTTACTTATACTAGCTGACCGGCCCACGCGTTGCTGTGACTTAGGTTTGCAATCAAAAAATATTAAGACCAATAATTGAGATAAAAACTATCCTATCTTTCCGATGTGCAAAGATTAAAATCGGTTAAGTAGTTTAGGAGTCCATCCCGGACAAATAACGAGACGCGTAATATTTATATATTTATACTAGCTTTTACCCGCGGCTTCGCCCGCGTTTGTTTAGAATTTGACAATCAATTCGGGCTGTACTCGGCTTGTTGTTGGGCCAGATCCAGAATTATTAAATACCTACAGACCAACAGACTGTGACTCATAAAAGTCCGTCGGCGTTCAGTTTGCATTTCTGCAAGAGAGGTCCTTCTCACCTGCGACTATTTTAGAGTTTCTGTCGCTGTAATGGCTGAGCTTGTTCTCTGAGACGAAGTTGTGTTTGATTGAAAATGCGTCTCAGTTGCTCTTACAGCTCTTTGGCTTTCGGCTTGTTCCTCCAAAAGCAATTGCGTTTAAAAGGGCGTTTCAGTCACTCTCTGAGAAGCTTGGAGGGCGAACGGCTTGGCTCTCTAGTCTTTCCTGGCTTTAAGAAAATGTCTCATCAGCTCTCAAATTTACTTGACGCTCCGGTTTTGCTTGCCTTCTTAATGCGGCATGAACGGAAGATTCCGAGGATTGAGCAGTAATTGTTGCTCGGGCTCGCAATGAGCTTTTGGTTGTGAGTTGGACCTGCGAGATATTTTAAAATTGAAAAACGTAACCTATGTACCCTCATTAAAACACACCGGAAATACCTCTAACGAAAAAATAAACAGTACTGAGGGACAAACTTAACTTTGCCGTTGAAAAACTGTTGTCTACATACATCGACATAGGTCACGGTTAGTTTAGCAACTAACCTCTTCCTTCAGTCAATCATCGGCTACACGCATTAAACAAAGCAATTTTACTGTTAAAACAGTTCTGCGCTGTGATCTTATGAGGAGTTTCCTTTCCATATCTCCGAAGTTCATCATCTGATCATGACAGTATTTATTTGGGACCAATTCGAAAAAATAAACAAAAAAAGAATCATCCAAATCAATTTACAATTAGCGGAGTAATCGCAGAGTATGCTTCATTGACAGAGCGTAGTTATAAGTTCACCTTTATTCTTCCATGCATCCTCTATGAATGCGTTTACACCTGTCAGTGTCAGTGATGACAGTGTCAGTTACGCAGTTTTTCTGTATCCCTGACAACATATATAAAGTGGGTCACAGACAAACGCGAAATGTTGTGGCGGCAGCGTCAATTGCAAATTTTAACAACCGTCCGCGTGTACTGCTTTGTAAAATGACGCCAAATATGGAAATTGTAATAGAAATAGTTGAATTTAAATAATAATTTAAATTTAACTCACACTTCTCTATTCCTAAGAGTAATATGCGATGCTAATGATAATATAGGTAGAGATAAACTACTATACCTTGACGCTTCCCTCCATATTACCATTTCAATGTGTGTAGTCACATTCGTATGAAAGACTTTGTGAGTAATCGTCTTCAGTAGTAGGCTAGGATATTTTTTGTCAACTAATCATAAATAGCCGACCGCGCAAGACGACGTACCTCTCATTTTCATAGAGAATTTCAGTGCAGCGCCATACTAATAATAATGAGTAATTTTTGACGCCGCTAGTCGGACAACAAATCGCTGATTTGTTTTTGTCTCGAGAGCCGTCTCAATACGCACACATGCGTTGGGAGTATTTTTAATACTATTAAAAACACTTTCAAACGTTTTGAATTGTGGAAGGGCGCGTCATGTTACTGTAGTTTATCTCTACCTCACACCTCAAGTGTTTTAATAAACGGTTTTCCTACCTTTTTTCTTATCTTCTGAGAGGACTAATGAGTCATGAGAGTAATAAGACAACGTTACGGTTAGCCATATTGACTGACGTCCGATTGCGACGTCCGATTGTCCGATTGTAGCACAATCACCACGCTAATGACACTTCAGGCCGCCACTGTGACCGCGGTGGTATGTTTTTGGAGCGTTTGGAGCCGCGGCCTGCGGTTTGCCGTAACCGCAAGTCCGTCCGTCTGGAAGCCACTTTATGCAAAATGTCAGGATACTCTTCAGCGGTTTTGGGCATGAAAAATTATTAAGCAAACAACTTTCGTACTCCCAAGTTGTTTACTTGAAACTGGTCTATCGACAGTCTAGACTCATAATGTATTACATGCTTAAACTTAAAATTTAATCATGATCCGATAGACACGTGGCGCCATCTACTGTCATAAGGACGTTATTGTGATTTCCCTCGGGAACAGTACTTTTTTTCGGGATTAAAGGTACCCTATGTTCGTCCCTGTACACCTGGCAACGTATATGCAAAATTTCAGGATGATCGGTTCAGTGGTTTAGGCGTAAAATGGTAGCAAACAAACAAACAAACTTACTTTCGCATTTATAATATTAGTTAGGATTAAGATTATAAAGCTGAAGAGTTTGTTTATTTGAAGCTGCTAATCTTTAAAACAACTGACATCACAAAATAATTACACACAACCATTACGCCTGTAATTCCCGATGGATTAGGCAGAGGTGTACCTATTAGTACACCCACATTTTGCCAGTTATGTTTAAGTCCCATGTAATGGGGGACGAGCCTATTACCATCAACCGATCAAATTCTTAAAGGAAAAACCAAATAACACTTTACCCGATTTGGGAATCGAAATTAAGACCACATGCTCAGCAATTGCGCTTTGCCCAACGAGGCAGTTAAATTAATTATAACAAAATTATTAATAATAAAACGAATATAATCAAAATTGTACGCCTCACTGAATATCCATTTTCAACAATAATCACCAAATACATTATTAAAATCAATTACCGTGACGTCACTCGATCACTGCGGATAATCCTTATTAAATACAAAATTATTATGATATTATGAACGTATTCGTAAATACGTCGCTTGTTATTATAACATCGTTCATCCATTGTCCAGTTAGTATGGTTCCGTACATGTCCAATTAACTCTGGCATGTTATTTCTTGTAATTGTTTAATTAACGATGAAGGTAATTAATTTAAATTATCAACTGTTTTTCGACATCATAAATACTAGCTTGTGCCCGCGATTTCGGTTGCGTAGATTTCAGAATTAAATCAAAGTCCCAAACTCTTTGGAAACACAAAAATGGGATCAAAATTAGCCTATTTGCTAATGATTCGGTTGTCAGAATTTTCAGAAGTCCTAAGTTATCACTCGGGAATACAAAAATGGGATAAAAAGTAGCTTATGTGCTAATTTAGACTATAAGCTATGTATATGTCAAATTTCATCCAGGTCTATTCAGCGGTTTTAGTGTGAGTGAGTAACAAAAATGCAAACATGCAAACTTTCGTATTCGAAAATCTTTACGTTCTCTGCTCTGGCTGCAATTAGGGCTCGAACGTAATAACGTATTTATCTCATAATACACGATTCTAATATAATTTAACCCGGATTTTGTGAACACTTAACTTAATTGAGTGCCGTGGAGTTTCTTGATCGTTCTTCTCCACAGAGGTCTACCTCCGTTTTGGAACGAGCAACTAGCTGCAACTTTCTGACTAACTGACCGGCTCCTTGACAATTCAAAAGTGCCTGTAAATGGTATAATTGAAATATTTTATTTTGACTTTGATGTTTGAGGTTTTGTTCACATGTATTCCGGGATAACGCCAAACAAAATGTAAAGTACTGCGGTCACTAGGGAGTGATCGAGGTACCGAAATCCACCTCTGGGGTTAATTGCAAGGCACAAATAATATACTCAGTGAAACGAACGATCGGATTGATACATATTTTGAAAAAAGCTTGTGATTCCATTGCTCCCTGCTAAGCGAATGACCAAACAATTGTCATCATACGCGACTTCGTCCGCCAAAAAATAAAATAAAATATAGCCTATGTTACTCGCAGATAATGAAGCTTTCTAATGGTGAAATAATTTTTAAAATCGGTCCAGCTGTTTTTTTGTTTATCCATTACAAACAAACAAACAAACAGAAATACAAATTTGTCCTCTTTATAACATTAGTGTAGATCATTCGTTTATTTAATTTTAATTCCAAATACAAATAATAATTTGTCAGAGAGTTAAGAATAGAAAATTTTCAGCCAGCTTGCTTAAACCAACTTTCACAGTACACAGACGACATTATATACCAAAAAGACCAAAGTTATGTTCTCAAAAAGTTAACCTTTAGTATCCATCAAAAGATTTCTTTATTTCACCTTTTTTCTCTCGTACATCGAAAAGGCACAAGTTTGTAACAAAAAGGACTTGAAAGTTAATTCTTTTACCTTTGTGAGACAAAAAAAAATAGAGAATTCTGAATGTTAGTTGAATGTCGGCAAGTTGTTTGTTTGAAGGTAGTTTAAGCTGAATTTCGCGTTTTGATTTACATAGTACATTCATAACATCACGCCTGTTATCCCAGAAGGGTTAGGCGAAGGTGTTTAGCATACCCACATTTCGCCAGTTATGTTTAAGTCCCATGTAATATGGAACGAGCCTATTGCCATTAACCGGGCATAAATCCAGACATCTAGGTTGCTATTGAGAAATTCCTGATGGAAAAACTCATTAACAATTTGTCCGACTTGGGAGTCCAATCCGAGACCTCATGTTTAGCAGTCGCAATTTGCAACCACTAGAACAATGAGGCAGTCAATTATGTTAAAGTCCCATGTAATAGGGGGCGAGCAAGTTTAAGTATAAGCGATTAAAATGTACCATTCCCGTGGGATATTAGGTACATGAAAGACAGACAAAGTCGCGGACGGAAGCTAGTAGTCTTATAATACTAAGTAACTCGGAAAGCCAATCTCTAAAGCGGCACTTTGACTTGACGACAGATTTGTCACGAGACAATCTCTTGAAGATGGGCCCTAAAATATCTATTGATACTAAAACGCGAGACTACCTATCCAATATTCAAAAGAGCTTCCAAAAGTATATGTTTTACATTGTAACATTTTGTTGAACTGATGTAGGTGCTGTAAAATTACATACTCTTATTGTTTATTAGACGGGTCAGGTAATCATGCAGAGGACTGAGTGTTTATGTGTTAAAAACTAGCGAAAGAATGTAATGGCGGCTTAGTAGTTAAGACGCCTCTCATGCGCGAGGTTAAGTATTTATTTATTTATTTAAGGAATAAAATAGTCATAATATCTTATATATAAAAAAACAATTGTGCTACCCACTATGTTCTCCATAGATTACAATTATAAGTAATAAAACTAGCTAGTAACATAGATACAATGCCTATACAACGGTCATTATCTCACTGAACTCATATGTGGAATTTTTAACTTTGACAAGAAAAAATAAATTAACTATGTGGGGTAGGTTTTTGAAGTAATTGTAGTGATTTTGATGTTTGTCAATAAATAATAATTTAAATCCATTCTGAGTTTATAGCTTTGTGTTGAAATTATTATTGCTGGATAGTAATGCAGTATATTGAATTAGTTCGACATCATTATTTAATTATTGCACTTTATAAGACATTAAAAACATATCTGATGCCACGTTAGAGATGGTCACATAATGGCTCCTAGTAGGAAGACTACCGAAAACAAAAGGATTCTAACCAACCACTCAGTAATAGAAGAAGAAAAGCTTAATTAGGGATAATTCTCATTAGAGCGGGGCGTGCCCGGGGCGGGGCCCGGACGGGGCACGGACGGGGCACGGTTTTACACCTGTTACATATATTTTGTTTGAATCAATTTATATTACACAGTGCATTATCCGTGTCCCGTCCGGGCCCTCTCGACGCACTTCAATACCACGTCGGCTCGTCCGCGCCCCGGCCCGGGCACGGCCCGCTCTAATGAGAATCATCCCTTATTAGGGTGGAAATTCTGCCAAAACAACCAAAATAATCTAAACTAATATTATAAAGAAGAAAAGACTTGTATTTTTGTTTGAATTTGTTCGTTTTTGTTTGGTAAACTGACAACCGCTGTACCGATTTTCAAAATTCTTTTACCTATTAGAAGCCATATTATCAGCAAGAAACACAGCCTATATTTTATTTAAAAATAAAACTAGGACCCGTAAGAAACTTAACGCGGACAAAGTCACTGGGTAATAATATATAAAACTGGGTAGTAATATATAACTTTGGGCTTAATTAAGCTCAAATTGTTCATTACTATGCTCACATATACTTTACGTACAAACTTCCCAACTTAAACATCGACACATTGTACCGTTCTATTAGCTTCACTCGGATTATTGCAGTCATTTAGCTTAGCCAAGCTCCCTCTATAATCCAGGGATTTCCACACGTCCGCTCTACTTGCATTTAAGTTTAAACTAAGTTAAATTTCATGCGCTTTTTATTTCGACCGGATTATTTAGACTAAGTAATTTTAATTAGGTCAGTGCTTTATAGCGAAGTTTAAGTTTTAAGTAAAACATCGTGAGGAAACCTTACTGTTCCACTCAAACCATATCAGAGACCCCTTTTTTTTAGGTTGTAAAAATCATCAAATGACTCCGATGACTTCCGATCGTGACAATATTATTGGTAATAAAAGAGTGTTTATAGAGTTTCTTGCTCGTTATTCTCCATGGAAACCTACTATTTGGAACGAACAACTAGCTTCAACTTTCTGACTGACTCATTGACTATACAAAAGTGCCTTTTGTTTATTAATATATAATTAAACAACATCTTTCTTCATGTACTTACAATGAAGCTTCACTTTCACGAAACCAAAAACGGTTTAAGTATTTATGAAATACAACGTATTCAGCTTTTCATTAGAAAATCTAACTTACACTGACGAGTTTTAAGTCCAGTATCAATCTTCTTTAGCAATATCTATTTACCTTCGTTTTTCTCTTTTCTATCCTTTCACAGACGAGATTTCTATCTCCAATTTCGAAGAAAATACTTTTGCCATCCAGACTTGGGTTTGACAGTAAATAATTATACTCCATCTTAGGTTATAAAGTTGGAAATATATCAGGAACCCTTTCAATCGATTCTATTGGCCGGCTAAACGACGTTGTAGGCTGTTCACTGCAATCAAATGACAAATAAGACCCGGTTCAAGCCGAAAACCGGGTCGCAATCGGTCAAAATGTCCATTTCTGTCCGTTATAACAGCCGTTCAACGTTGACCTCATTCCCCAAGCAATTTGGGAACAACGCTTAGCTTCAAAGGGGTCCACACTTTCTGGTCTTATGAAAAATGACATTTAGTATCGTATTACGAAATACGGGACGTTGTACGATAACACGGAGTAATGTGACGTCATTTTACACGTCTCGGGAATCGATACTTGCTTCCACAGCGATTTTACGCTAATGGTCCTAGCATTAAGGTTGAAAATTGTCTGTTATGTATCTAGCCGATATTGCTATCTAGATAAATTGTAGCGTCGAAATGTGTAAAAAATAAGGTTATGTTTGCGTTGAAATAAGCGGAAAAATCCGGTTTAAAGCGGTTGCAACCGGCGCGCGTCGGTAAGCACCGGATTATTAGGTGCATGCTGGCTTTAAGTGGATTTGCTTATTCCAAGCCAAGTGAAAATACATCTTAAAATGTTCCACAGTTGTGTTTTTTTAAATCGTTTGATTTATAGCTGCAGTTTCCTGAAATCTAAGTTGAATTCAGTGTTTATATTGTTAAAAGCTTGTGGAGCTTACAGAGTTACGTCGTTTGAGTGCTGCTATTCAAATGTAATGTACACATGTATACTAATTTAATTTTCACGACCTTTGAAACTTTTGGGGTGGATAGAGTTCTATATAAAATCTAAATAGTCATAAAAATTACTTCCAAATTCCGGGCTGAGAAATGTATTATTTTAAAAACGTAATATTTTTTTTTTCTTTTCTAGGTATGTAAAAGTCGTGGATTATTATATTGTTATTTAGTTTCCTCCTCCACCTTTGCCACGAGAAAGCGGAAAGGCATGTCGAACTCCTAACGACTAAGACCCCACGGTGTTCCTTCAAGCATCTTTAGGCGGGTCGCGGGGGTCTAAGCAGTCTTCCGCACCTGTGTGTCGGCAGCTGTGGCTTTAGTTGTGTCCCAGCTTAACCCAATATAAATATCCAATAAAATGTTCAGCAAAATCCTTTTCAGGATAATTACAAGTTTAAAAAAAAAAGACTACGTTGGTCTAGTTGACTGCCTCGTTGGTCTAGTGGTCGCAAGCGCGACTGCTGTGCATGAGGTCTTGGGTTCGATTCCCAGGTCGGGCAAAGTGTTATTGGGTTTTTCCATCAGGAATTTCTCAGTAGCAGCCTTGGAGTCTGGATTTGTGCCCGGTTGATGGCAATAGGCTCGCCCCCTATTACATGGGACTAAAATCATAACTGGCGAAATATGGTTGCACTAATGGGTACACCTCTGCCTAACCCTTCGGGGATTACAGGCGTAATGTTCATGTTTTTTTTTAAATAAATCATCTATATAAGTTGGTCTTCAGAGGGTTCAAAAAGTTTAAAAGATAGCTCGAAGTGAAACGTAGGTAATTGCTCCGGATTTAAAAGGATCTTGAAGAAAATTCCCAAAATTTCAAAGGTCGTCTAGAAGATATCTCTGTCTGCGATAATGACCGTTGTACCTTCAAATAATCCGTAGTACCTATATTATATATGTAATATGTGACTTTTTTAATTTAAATGTAAAGAAAGAAAGAAAAACTTTTTATTCACGTGAAAGTGTCGCACAATACAAAACAATAATTTTAGTAGCCCGAAACAAGACATGGTGAAATCTAAAAAACTAAATACATAATAGAAAATAAAAAAATTAAGTGTCCTGCGGGACGTTTTAACAGGATACCGTGGCCCCGGAACGTAAAGGGCAACAGTAGGAACAGGGTGGTTTTTTAGTCAGTAAAAGTCTGACAGTCCCTTCCGCCGCACCCAGGGCGGAAGGAGTCATTTGATGATTTTTACATAACATAACATAACATCACGCCTGTAATCCTCGAAGGGTTAGGCAGAGGTGCACCCATTAGTATATCCACATTTCGCCGTTTATATTTTGAGTCCCATGTAATAGGGGGCGAGCCTATTGCCGTCAATCGGGCACAAAACCAGACTCCGAGACTGCTACTGAGAAATTTCCTGATGGAAAAATCCAATAACACTTTGCCCGACCTGGGAATCGAATCCAAGACCTCATGCATAGCAGTCGCGCTTGCGACTACTAGACCAACGAGGCAGTCTATGATTTATAACAACTAAAAAAAAAAATTGTGCCGTAGCATGCTAAGGTTTGAATTGCTATGATCACGCGGTACAGGCCATACCTACATCAGTGTGTATAAGTGATTATGTTTTAACACAGTGCCTATGAACACCTCAGAATTCGCACACGGCGTCGAAAGATCTTAAGTTACAAAATTACAATCTATTGCTTTGTGAGGTTCTTCAAAAAGGTCAGATGCGCAGTACTCGTAACCAGCGTGCTTGTATGACGAGATGTATGAACGTAGATGAGGCGAAAGGAGTATGTAAGGATCGTAGCTGGTGGCGTTCTGCAGTTTCTGCCTACCCCCATGGAAAAATGGCGTGAGTTTATGTATATATGTTGCTTTGTAAGATTGCTACTCCACTTAAGACCGCTTCTGTACTTTCTAAGTTTATCTTGGACATTACTGACTTTGATAAAAGGAATATCATGAGGAAACCTGTCAGTAAGATGATTTACATACATGAACCTATGAATATTTTTCGGTAACACACAACTCAAATTCACAACAATTATCCTTCCACAAACCAGTATAATATTTTAACGCTGAAGCAAAACCGCGCCAGTACTTAATGAAGACGTATAGCTCGTTAGCTGGACTTAGCCAACATGCCAGCAAAAACCTTACTACTTGAAATGTATGAACGAAGTACAAACTAGGTATTTTATTTTATTAATTTTAGGAAATCTTACAGCTGAACGTGTACAATAGATTGGTTCAAAAAAAATATACATACAGGGTTAGGCAGAGGTCTTCCAATTAGTACAACCACATTTCGTAAGTTATGTTTAAGTCCCATGTAATAGGGGGCGAGCCTATTGCCATCAATCGGACACAAAACCCCGAAGCTGCTACTGAGATATTCTCGGTGGAAAAAACCAATAACACTTTGCCCGACCTGGGAATCGAATCCAAGCAGCCGCGCTTTGCGACTATTATATCAACGAGGCATTCGTTAGATAAATAATAAATTGATATTTGCGGCGTTTATATACTTTGCTTGCAGTTTCGTTCGAAAGTGGCCTGTGACAGTCGTTTAAATAAATTCCTAACAAAAATTGTTATCTTCCCGTCGATTCAAAAATAACTTTTATATACAATATTTTATTCAAAAACCAAAAATCCCGGCATTTTATAAAATCATGTACATAAATTCCAGTGCAAGCGATTTTCTTCGCTTCGCTTTCCAAATCTAATTTGCATTTCAAATTCAAAAATGGAAAACGCTCTGGACTCAACGGCCGCGCTATAAAACAGTATGAAAACCTTTTTCGTGATTTAATTTTATAATTAACTTGTCTGCTGGACATTGGGTGGAGAAGAACTGCGGGAACATGGCTTGAGAAGATTATTTTAATATTTAGAATATAATTTTATTATATATACGAGCGACCTGCCTGGTTTTGCATGGGTGCAACGTTGATACATAAACCATCCTCTTAAATTAGTCTATTTCTATTGGTGAAAACTGCAGTAAAATCCGTTACGTAGTTTAAAAGATATAATAGTTTTGATCTCAAAGCTCTGAGTAAGACATTTTTAAGGGGTCATATGTATGTATGTGTGTGTGTGTGTGTGTGTCTTAGAGAATGCCTATGGCATTAAGTGTAACTTTATGCGACAAAAGCATGTTGCATTAAATAAATAAACATATGTTCAGCGGATAAGTTAGTTAGTTACGTTATGAATACTAAGCAATCCAAGCTTCTTGCTACCCTGTTAACATAATATTTTTCTAAGTGCACAAGCAAAAGCAAAATAAATCCTTTTTCTAGCACTCATTTTACTTAAAGACATGAATAAATCATTTTGTAGCAATAAATTAAAATAATTATATCATTATTATATCTACCGGTGTAGTTCCCACCTTACGTTTAAAGTAGTGTTGTGCCACGTCTCTGAAGTCCTCGTTGACAGACAGTTAGAATTTTACAAGCTTTTAATCCTCTTCTATAAAAAACTTTTTGGCTGCAAAGTTACGGAATACTGGGCTTGTTTTTAGAGTTCCGTACCAGAAGGGTGCTAACAGGACCTTATTACTAAGCCTCCGCTGTCCGTCCGTCTGTCAGCGGGCTGTATCTCATGAACCGTAATAGCTAGAGAGTTGAAATTTTGACAGAATGTGTATATCTATTGGCGCTATACCAAAAAATATATAAAAGTTAAAAATGAAAGGGGTACCCCCTATTATTTGTTCGAAAGAGTTACTGCGGCCCTGAAACGCAAAGGGCACTAAAAGAAACACGGCTGGGTTTGAGTCAGTAAAAGTCCGCACCGCCCAGCATTAAAAAAAACTGCGATTATTTATTTTACAAGAGACCTGTTTTTTTTTTGCGTTATTTTGTTAGATAATATCGAGTCGATACTACAATGCAATACTGTTATATCTTCTAGGTTGATACGGAACCCTTCGTGTGCCAGTCCGACTCGCACTTAACCGGTTTTATTATGTTTTTCAGCTTTAAAAGGGCGGTGAATTGGATCGTGTATTGAAGGTGAAATGTGAGTAAAAAATGGGAGAGTATTTCATGAATGCGAAATGATGTCATGAAGATACACTTGTTAGTGAGGGCTTAGGGATGCGAATCCCGGGTTTTTATTCGAATACAGGTTTGTTTTCGGACTTAATTTACTACGGTTGATTGCTCTGTTAGCTTTTATGGGCTCGTATTCGTAGCCCACTTAGTCGAAATGACTGAATGGACAAACCAGGGATATTTATGCATTCGAGTTTCGTATATTTCTTGCAAAATATTTTTTGACGGTTTTGCTCTTTGGGATTTTAAACCGAAATCGGCCTGCAATAATCAACCAACTTCAAAAAGGTTCTCAATTCGACTGTATGGTCTTTTTTTGGTATATTTGTTACGCGATTACTCCGCCAATTATGAATCGATTTGAATGATTCTTTTTTTTTGATCGACTATTCTATTTTCATATTCTTTCAAATACCGCTATGACAGTGCCTGGGCTTTGATATTGTTAGTATGATCAGTAGTGATGAAAAAATTTTGGTGTAGTGAGCTTGAGGTGATCTATCGTTGACAAACTCACCGTCTGTGAATTCACGGATTTGATCTGCTGAATTTACATAGAATACAATTTTACATACATACATAACATCACGCCTGTAATCCCCGAAGGGTTAAGCAGAGGTGTACCCATTAGTACACCCACATTTCGCCAGTTATGTTTTTAGTCCCATGTAATAGGGGGCGAGCCTATTGCCATCAACCGGGCACAAATCCAGACTCCGAGGCTGCTACTGAGAAATTCCTGATGGAAAAACCCAATAACACTTTACTCGACCTGGGAATCGAACCCAAGACCTCATGCACAGCAGTCGCGCTTGCGACCACTAGACCAACGAGGCAGTCAATACAATTTTCTTAAAATAATGTAGGTTAGGGTACTTATCTCCCGAATTTAAGATTTAACGTTATCCTATTACTAAGACTTAATATTTTTCTGAATCCATTTTTTGACATTTCTTCTTATACCAAATGAATTCTCTTTTTAACTTCGACGTGAACGGGTCAAAATATAACACCTACAAAACTCTGTACAACGTAATGTGGACTGTGTATAGTCTGTTTCAGCTCAACCTAATGTTAGCCCGCTGTTAATGAAGTAAAAAGATGTTAGCCTAATGGTATACAAACATATTTTTTTACACATATCGTGTAAAAGGGAATGGAGGGTAAGTATGTGTGATTGTAGTCGTTTATTACTACGGGTAAAGTCCAAAGTAGGTTATAAACGAGAATCTCCCTAAATGTTAGGGTTTCGTACGTAAATGTCACCTAACGGTTCCATACAGAACGCAGGCAGACCAGGCCAGTAATATGCTTAAGAAGTTTTTATTGGCGATTGATAATGAACTAGAAGACTACAGACGGACTGCCTCGTTGGTCTAGTGGTCGCAAGCGCGACTGCTGTGCATGAGGTCTTGGGTTCGATTCCCAGGTCAGGCAAAGTGTTATTGGGTTTTTCCATCAGAGATTTCTCTGTAGCAGCCTTGGAGTCTGGATCTGTGCCCGGTTGATGGCAATAGGCTCGCCCCCTATTACATAAGCTTAAACATAACTGGCGAAATGTGGGTGTACTAATGGGTACACCTCTGCCTAACCCTTCGGGGATTACAGGCGTGATGTTATGTTATGTTATGTTATAATTAGTAAATAAGTGACGTCACGTTTCACCATTGCCATACTAATTCTGGGTATCGCATTTTGACATTTAATAAAAAGTACGTCAATTGATTGGTTAAATACCAAATTCTACGAGCACATTTATCAATTAAGTTTTAACCGGGCAAGCCCCGGCTGACTTACCGGTAAGTCAAAACAATAGAAAATCAATAGTGTCTCATTACGTGGGACTTGAATAATTTATTATATCCTGGTTACATTACTCTTATTGTTACATAAGTATTTAAGAAATTATTCTAAAAATAACCAGCCCCCACCTAAGTAAAGAGGCTTCTATTGAAAAACCTCCAGTAGAAAATATGAACGGCGCACCGGTTGGCGCCCTCAATCATAATCAATCATAACTGAATGTTGGCAGCCCTGTGTAGCCATTGTTTTTCTTTTTTCTTCTCTCCCTCCCCGAGTGCATTTCGGTGAAAAATGGAGGGTAGTTTTTTGTAAACATTGTTTGTTTGTTATTTAGGTGTATCTAGTTGGTTAGGGGATGTTAGCCGACGGATGTGTTTTGTTAAAAGTTTACGGAACATTTTTTGTGATTTTTTCTGTGTGAAATCGTAGATTTAAAACCAGAAGGCTAATTCTCGTAATTAAAAACATTTAGTTGCTATCTCATCTCAGTGACAATTAAAGCCAGAAATTTATCAAAAATGTGTTTGGATTATTTGTCAGATTGATACAGATATAAAAGCAAACGTTTTTAAAGTTATAGGAATTTTGTATTTGATACTACCAATCAATTTATTTAATTTTTATTAGTTCAAAAATTGCCTTTTTGACGGTCTAATTGTAATAAATAATTAGACTTTACTTTTAGTATACTCAAAATCCCACAAAAAAAAACTAGCGACCTGCCCCGGTTTCACACGGGAGCAATGTTGAATCACTCTATCTATTGATGTACTGCAAAAAATCCGATGCGCAATTCAAAAGATCTAAGCATACAGACGACGGAAAGTGACTTTGTTTTATACTATGTTAAGATGTCAAAATTTATCTCACAACAGACTAAAATATGAAAATACCTACACAGAGAATGTTCAAACTACAAAATTATAGCATATCACTTTTTAAAAGCTCAAACGAGTTCCAGCAGACAGTTTGACAAATTAAAAGCGCCATGTAATTTCCCTAGTGCCATCGGCGCCATAATTTCATAAGTGGTATCAGTGCGCATGGCGCTATTAGCTATTACGAGCACTCAACTAACTACTGTCGGTATCTCGGGTTATGATTCGCGGAGATGTAGAAGAAGGTTTACTGGATGTGTCTGTAGCAGTCATTTTATTTTTTAACAAATGGCATAGTTAAAAAAACACATAACATAACATCACGCCTGTAATCCCCGAAGGGTTAGGCAGAAGTGTACCCATTAGTATACCCACATTTCGCCAGTTATGTTTTTAGTCTCATGTAATAGGACTAATAGGGGGCGAGCCTATTACCATCAACCGGGCACAAATCCAGACTCCGAGGCTGCTACTGAGAAATTCCTGATGGAAAAACCCAATAACACTTTGCCCGACCTGGGAATCGAACCCAAGACCTCATGCACAGAAATCGCGCTTGCGACCACTAGACCAACGAGGCAGTTAAAAAAAATGTATAAAAATAGTACTCCGCCCGCAAGGAGGTGGTAAAACCCAAGCTACCTGAAAAACCTGAAAAGGGTAATTATACTTATCATTATGAACAATTTACTACGGGAGCAAACCTGAGATCATGAAAAAAAACAGCTGTTCCCTATCAAAATGCTATATAATATCATGAACACGATCGTTATGTATGAAACAGCAGATTTTTTTTTTCATAATTTCAGTGTTGGTCCCATAGTAAAAGTTGTTCATAATGACGAGTACAATGACCCCTTTTCAAATTTTTGGTAAATTTTCAATGACCCTGTATAGACAATGTAAATTACCACTCAAATACTTTACCTTCAACTTTCCTACCTAGATCCTAAACCTGGGTCGCACGTAGGTAAAAAAATTTAATAAGGTTTTAATTTCTCTTCCAGCAAAGGTACTATCAGCGACAGATGTTTTACTAGCAATATTTTTTAATGAGTTCGCCTGGCTGACTTTATTAACCACGCTATGTAATTAGCAAATGAACTCAGTTTTCATGTCTCGCTCACAAATTTATGGTGAATGATTGATGATGATTATGCTATGATTTGGCTTGGTACTAGTACTACTTTCGTCGAGGTATTTTTTTCGTTACCAGTTTTGATGGTGACTGTACCTGGAAAGATAAAAAAGTTTATTAGTTATTTTGAATAGAGTGTAATTTACAATTTAAACTATTTTCATAATGTTTACCATCCATTTCGACCCATTTCTGCATGTAATTTTTTTTTTTTTTTTTTAGAATAGTAAATAATAAAAAACATTAACGGAATAAGTTTTCATCTACAAAAATTGGTGATAACCCGGGTCGCAATGAATGGTAACTAGGTTTTTACCCGGGTGGTTACCAGGGTCAATGACATGACGGTAGAGGTCACATTTTTTCCGTCTTTCTTTCTTCTTTATCGTGTTCGCAGTAAGGTCTTACGACCCTACACACCCTATTGTCAGTGTCACCCTAGTGTTTCCTCACGATGTTTTCCATCATCGATTTCAGTGATGTCCAAGACAAACTTTAGAAAATACATATAAACTGAAAAAGTCACATTGGTACTTGCTCGGATTTGAAACTTCAACCTCAAGCATGAGAGGCGGGCGCCTTAGACACTGGGCCATCACAGCTCATTTTTTTCGGTGCAGACACGTGTTGGATTTTTTTATGATATTTTCAGTTTTAAGACCTCCTAATATTAGCAAGCCTTAGTAAAATCGTACATAGGTATATAAGCTATAGCCATAGGTATCGTAAATAATAAAAGAGAGGAATAAAAGCGTACTTAAAGTTTGCTTAGAGCCATAAGAACGTTTTAATATGGCAATAAGGACGCTGCCAAGTGCGGCAAGGATATTAAACTTTATATAACAATAAACAGAATTATGAAATCTTATAAAGATTTTCTACGTTTTTCGTGGAGTTCAACATCGATTCGATTTTTCAGCAGCAGCCTCGGACTTAAACATTACTGACAGCATGTACGTTTACTAATTGCCACGAAGTGTACCCATTAGTACACCTACATTATATAATGGGGGCGAGCCTGATGATTTAACCGGGCACAAATCCAGACTCCGACGCTGCTGCTGAGAAATTTCTGATGGAAAAACCCGATAACACTTTACCCGACCTATGAATCGAACCCAAGATCTCATGCTCAGCAGTAGTGCATTGAGACCACTACACCAACCAGTTAGTCATTTCACTTTGTCCTTTGTCAAAATTTTAGAATTCTAAAAAACTTTACAATGATAAAGTTTTGCACTAAAGTTCACTTAAAGTACATACTTAATGATTAAGGAGAACTTGTACTGTTAACTGGACAATTAACTCGTTCGAACGAAGAGACAATTATAGAGAGGGAAGTCCTTTGTATCTTTGTATAATTAAAGAAACAAAGAGAATATAAAGAAATTAGTTATTAAATGTGTGTTACAATGTGGAGTAATTTTCAAAAAGAAAACGGTAAATTAACTATCTATATTGTCTGTACAGATTTTATTTTCTTTTACATTATCTTCTTGCTTAAAAGGTGTTCTCCAAACCTTGTATGTAAATGCCTTATGAAAATGCAATAAACATTTTTATTTTTTATTTTATTTTTATTTATTTATTATTATTATTTTTATTTTTAATACAACTTAAACATCTCCTGTTCACACAAATCATCCCTAACACACTCACACCATTCCTAATCACAGTTACATCCCCTTCTACGCATACACACACACTTACACCCACACACTCCTACAAAACCAATATTCACTTCACCAAATACTAACACTGCAATGAATAATGTAAACCTACATAGTAAAAAAAAGAAAAAATTGTTAAAACCTACCGCATTTGATATAGTGCATAATTTTCTACAAATTGTATCTATCTCCGAATGGGGGGAGTCCTGGTGTCCTGAAATACAGGCCTTACGTCTAGCTTAGGCACCAGTCTCCTACAATATGAGTATCTAACTGTAGTTGTTATGTATTGTTTTGATGCCATGTGAAATGTACCTTATATTGTGGTGAGAAAATAAATCTTTATTATTATTTATTATTATTAGATACAGCATAATCGGTAATTCAATACATTTCACAATTGAGATGATCAAAAAAATATAAGATTTGCGTCCTAAGAAGTTTCTTGCAAACAGCTTTTACTAAACTTAAGTTTTTTTAATCTTGAAAAACTTAAATTCAACTCAGTTTCTTTCTTAAGTTTATGGGGCTCTTTGTTGCAAATAAGCTTTAATTTATCCCCTCTTAAGGATCATATCGAATTATCAATCACCATGTATTTTGTGAACGCACAAGGCACCATACGCTCCACGTTATTAATGACGTAACGACTGTGTCTCTATTTTTTGCTATAGCAAATCCTGTAATTCAATTTTATATAAGAATACTGGAAATTTAAGAACACACACATGGTGGAAGGGTCGTCGCGCATCGTAACGAAAACTAAACGTGACGTTTATGGTTTAGAATCTCACTTGCTTCTTTTCAATGCGAAAATTTAGATGGATGTTTGTAACTCAATCACGCCAGAACAGCTGAACTGATCTGAATGAATTTTGACATAGAGATAGATTATAGTCTGGAATAGCACATAGGCTTCTTTTTATCCCGGAAAATGTATGTTCCCATGGGATAATACATTAACAGTGACGCGGTAGCCGCGGGCGGAAGCTAGTCATGTACAGACAACAAAAGAGATAGATATTCAGGTTCGTTAGATATAGTTGAAGTTTTCTTACAAACCAATGGATGTTTTCGATTGAAACTTAATTTATGAATTTAATTGCATTTGAAAACATCAACTATATTTGACGACCATACCTATCTCTTTTGTGGTCTGTACTAAATCTACAATAAAAGTTTATATAATGATGTTCCTTCCACCCGTTACATCCTCCTCCCAAGAAACATCAGACACCAAATAAATAATAAAGAGCAACATTTAGCTAATAAATAAGAACAATATAACAAGTTAATACGAACCATTATGTACATTTATAACCTCTAACAGTCCGACGGTGTGACATTTGGTCACAATAATGGGAGTTCGCCCACTTTAATTACAATTACGTACCTTTTATTGTGTCGCCATTTGTAATATTAACGAACTGTGAAAATTGTGTTTCCTTTTGACAACTTAAGCAGTTTATTTATGAATAAAAAGCTTGACATGACGCTGTGTGATAAACATTTTATCACGAAATATCTATAAATAAAAACAAAGTGTCTGTTTATGGGTCTAGTGTAGGCGTAGGCTCTATAATGTCTAAATAACAGACTTTTAAAAAATAAATACGACAATACCGTTTTTTTTGTCTGTCTGTCTGTTCTAGCTAATCTCCAAAATGGCTGGACCAATTTTGACGGGTTATTCAGGACTTAAAACATAACTGGCGAATTGTAGGTGTACTAATGCGTACACTATGTAGAAATTCAGATGTAAAAACACATTAACACTTGGCTTGACCTGGGAATGCTACCTGGGAATGAACTGCTACTGAGAAATTCTTGATGGAAAAACCAAATAACACTTTGCCCGACCTGGAAATCGAACCCAAGACACTCCGACACTCTCGACTTGACCGACAAAACCGTCAACGAACAATAAACGAACTGCTCACTCTAAATAAACTAACTCAAGTAATAGAATCGAGTTATTCAATGAAATGTATATAGAGGCCAGCATGGGTTAAATTAATAGTCTACATCAGAGATGGCAAACCGATGACCCGCGTGCCAGTGGTGGCACACGACTAAGTAATTCGGGCACGCACATAATTGACTTATATTTCCACTTCTAATTATATTCAGTAACTTGACTGTTCAAGAAATATAATGCTACCATACTACAACTAATAGTGTTGGGGTAGTGAACGATTTTGCGTAGGAACGAATGATAAAAACTGGTTAATAGGTACCAAGTTAAAGCATATTTAAGTTCTTTAAATTTCGTTCATTCTAAGACTACCTCACTAGCATTTTTTTTGTCAAAACTTGGTAACCCTTTATCTGTTATATTAGTTGAACTCCCAACTAATCCGTTATTTAACTTATTAACAAAAAGTGATCCTAACTCCTAGATTTGACTGCCTCGTTGGCGTATTAGTGCAAAGCGCGACTGCTGAGCTCTTGTATCCGATTTCCAGGTCACGCAAAGTGTTATTGTTTGTCCATCAAGAATTTTTCATTAGCAGTCTCGTAGTCTGGATTTGTGCCCGGTTGATGGCAATAAACTCGTCCCCTATTACATGGGACTTAAATATAATTAGCGAAATGTGGGTGTACTAATGGGTACTTCTCTGCCTAAACCTTCGGGGATTAGAGCCGTGATGTTATGTTATATGTGATCATAACTTAAAAATAAACACAGCTGATCGATTTACTATCTCCTATAAAACTCATTGACAGTTATCACGCATACAATACGCCAACATGCCAAAAACAAAAATAAAACAAAACAGAAACGTGTTTACATTATCACCTTGTGCAAGCGACCTTAGCTTGCTTTCTTGCGACCTCGTTACACTCTTACTTTGGCGACCTCATTATTTTGACCTTGAGTCTGTTCTGATCGCATACGGAACCTATCACTGCTGTGTAATTGTTGGTTGAGTGATTTTCGCCCGGTGTGACGTCAGAATGAACTGTTTTTTTGTGATTTTGCGTTTGCGTGTTGCTTAGGGTTGTTTGATAAAAAATTGGTAGTAACGTGTGATGAAGAAAAAGTTTTATTTTAACGGTTTCTGTAGTATTTTAAAAAGGGATTGCTTCGTGAGTTTTGATTAGGAAAGTATATTTGGTCGTACAATAGAATCATATATTATATTAAACGAACACAGATATACACTATATTCCATATGTTCTAGGATGGTGCGGGTGACATTTGTCAAACTTTTGCTTTTCACTCGTGAACGTTACGGCGATTTACAATCATGATTGAATATTTTAACTGCACACTAATATCATAGTTGTAAAATACGGAATCAGTAATAAGTAAGTAAATAGCTAGTAAATTAAATAATGTCACTGACCTAGTTATGCGATTCTGACATCCATAGATGAATTGCTGACATGATTGTATCACTCGCACCATCTTGGATCGTATGGAATATAGAGGTAGACAAATATGTAGTATGTTCAAAAATAGAACAGTGATTCTGTTCCATTTTTGAATACACAATTTATATGAATGAAATGCCAAGTAATTCAATTAGAACTTTTTGGAAGGTGGTAAAACAGGCCTTTATGCTAAAAACCGTCTATTCTTAATTTAAATTCCAACAATACTTTCCTTATTTGAATCTTTCCCTCGAGCGTCCACAGACTTAGCACACATTTTTTTTATAAACCGTCGTCGGCGAAGATAATTTTTATTTTAGGAAGAGGATTGTTTCTTCTCACGGTACAATTTTATTTTTTATTGACGTAAGAACATTATCCAGATAGGCCCTTATTTGAGAATCGTCTTCAATGGCTCGCGTTTTAGGGTTCGTTGGGTGTAATGATTATTTGTTGATCAATTTATTTTGGTAGGAAGAACTTTTTGATTTTATTGGTTTTCTGGGTCATTGAGAACCATTTACTTTCGAGAGAACCTGTGATGTGTCTGAAATAAAATTATTTAAATTAATCTTTAAATTAATATTTAAATGGAATTTTTATATAACATGTAAAGTTATGTATCATTTCAATATTAGTATTACTGTACCATTGCAGGGCAAGGGCCTCTTCTTATACAGATAAGGTATGAGCCATTGATTACCACGCTGGCTCAAGGTGGATTGGCGATTTCCAACCTACATATTTTAATATTAATATTGAGTCAAGGTTTTCTCACGATAATAATAATAAATAAATAAATATCTTGGGACAACTCACACACGGCTATCTGATCCCAAGCTAAGCAGAGCTTGTGTTATGGTAACCAGACAACTGATATACATACTTATATAATGTATAGATACATACATATTATAGATAAATCACACCCAGACACAGAACTAACAATCATGCTCATCACACAAAGTTTGTCCTGGGTGGGAATCGAACCCACGACCTCTGGCTTAGCAGTCAGGGCCACTAACCACTAGACCAACAGGCCCGTCGATGTTTTCCTTCACTGACGCCAATTATGCCTAAGATAAATTTGGAAAGTACATATGAATTAAATTGCTTCGTTGGTCTAGTGGTAGCAAAGTGCTACGTCATGTGTTAGATTCCCAGGTCAGGCAATGTGTTATTGGGTTTTTACATGAGGAATTTCTCAGTAGCAGCCTCGGAGTCTGGATTGTGGCTCGGTTGCCCCCTATTGCATGGGACTTAAACATAACTGGCGAAATAAGGGTGTACTTTAGGGTACACCTCTGCCTTACCCTTCGGGGATTACAAGTGTAATATTATGTTATGTTTTAAGAATTAAAATCGTCACATTAGTTCTTGATGAGTTTTTTCAAAAGTTGAAATATTTATTAAAAATATGCTACCCTCTTGATTATTTAACTCCGGGTTTTTCAACAACAAAACCCATAAAAAAATTTCACATAAACCCTTAAACTGCGGAACAGTTCACAATAAAAACAAGCGTCGCACTTCACAGCATTTTTTTCTAAAGAAAAACTAATTATTTCTCGCTTCGCAACCATTCTTTTCCATTCAGTCTCGTTACTGTTTCTTAGCGCCATTTTCTTTTATTCCTTTGTGAACGTCTCGATATTTCTCTTAGGGTGACACTTAAAACCGTTTCTTACTTGAGTGATTGGTGAGTGCATATCTACGGGTGAGAGGCAAAACGTATTAAGCGACAATTTGGTCGTGTTGTATTTTCAATCTTATTAGAATAGAATATAATAATTTATAACATCACGCCTGTAATTCCCGAAGGGTTAGGCAGAGGTGTTCGGTGTACCCAACAGCACACCCACATTTCGCCAGTTATGTTTTTAGTCCCATGTAAATGTAATAGGGGGCGAGCCTATTGCCATCAACCGGGCACACATCCAGACTCCGAGGCTTCTACTGGGAAATTCCTGATGGAAAAACCCAATAACACATTGCCCGACCTGGGAATCGAACCCAAGACCTCATGCACAGCAGTCGCGCTTGCGACCACTAGACCAACGAAGCAGTCAGGCAGGTAGAATAATTTATTTCGTATAATTAAAATCCACAGCTTGTTAGTATATATTAGCAACAAAATTAGCTTTCGTATTATGTTAGTTTTGTTAGTACTTATATTTATGACTACTAATATACAACCATTGACTACCCTTACCCAGTGTTATTGAAAGGGGCAGTCAAATCGAGCAACAATGACTTTCAGAATGGTATTCTTAGCAGCCTGCAGACGTTGCAAGAAAGAAGCAGTTTTTTTAAAAAAATATGGCCTTAAAGCCGTTCGTGTGGACTTCTGCAAACATCCCTGAGGCACTGCAGCGCCACGGTAGCCTTAACAACATTCTGAAAGCATTGTTATATTGAACCCGAAGGGGTGTCAAAAGATCGTCGCAATTAGGTGTTTGTATACACATCCAATAAGGTTGAAAATATAACACGACCAAATTGTCGCTTAATCCATTTTGTCTTTTATCCGTCGATATTTATTGTTTTTTAGCTGAGTGATGTCATGATAGGATTTAAGAATTGAGAGTTGATACACTTGGGATGAGTTTATTGGTTCTTTTAGTGATTTGAAAAGAAAGGACTAATGGGAATGAATGAAAAGGACGTTCATTCATCCCTATTGTTCCCTCATTTCAATGGACGTAAAGATTAGGTTCGTTAATCGTAATTTTCGTAGGTGAAATAATTAATTTCAATGAGACCTATTAGGGGCAATCGTCAGATAACTCTTAGCGGAGGAATAGATATGACAATTTGACAGCTTTTCTATAGAAAATATGTCAAACTGTCATATTTATTCTTTGGATAAAAGTTATCTGACGCACTTCATCCGATCGGGAAATCGAACTCGAATGACCTCATGCTCAGCAGTGGCGCTTTGCGACAACTAGATCAATGTGGCAGTATACTATTTGAAAATAAATTGAAATCTATTACATTCGGTGCACAAATATACCTATATATCTACCTACCCCCTAAGTTACCTACCTACGTACAGTCAAACCGCAAGGTAAACAAACTTATGCTACACACAAACAAACATACAGATAATCAGCAGTGTGTACAACTTAACTCATTAGATGCTATCTTACTAACGACATGTACTGTTTAGTTTGGGGCTCTTCCGACACGGTTCGTATATTTAAGGGTAGTGTTTGAGGGGTAGGCAGAGGTGGTACGGGGTAATGCAATTATAGAGGTGATTGATAATGGTTGGGGGAGTAAGTTTCAGGACCTGTGAACGTAGTTAAATATGTTTAGTTTAATTAATTATCGAATGAATCTTCTTTTCATTACAAGCTTTTATTTAGCTTGCACTGTTCGTACGTATGTAATACGTATGTAAGTAAGTTGTCCTTTAAAAATTTGCAAACCATTTCTCGACCATTCGTTGGTATCCAATTGAGCTGAAATTTTGCATACACCATTAGTTCTCATGACAATACAATGGCCGATACTCAATATTGTAATAATTAAAAATTAAAGCTTGTTTCAAAAATATTTTTTTTTTGTTTCTTGCAAGTTCTTCTCCATAGGAATGAGCAAGAACTTCAACAAGCTTCAACTTTCTAACGACTTCTTCATAATTCAAAAATGCTTGTAAATGGTTTATATGTGTAAAAAAAAAAGTTGCGCGCGTTAATCTCGCAAATAGTCGAAAATGGTTCGACCGATTTGAATGATTTATTTTTTGTTTTACTTTTCTTAATAGTTAATCGGGTCATCTAGTTTAATAAGTGCTCGAAATGTAATCAAATCTTAACGACAATCAATATCTAAAGCTTGACAAAAATCTAGATAAAATAGAGGTATTTTTGACTAAGATTAAATTGCGATGATTCCTAAAAGTTACTAGAATTTCGTCCCTAATACCTGAAAAAGTCTTTCTACCTTCTTAACTATAATATTGCTCTGTCTATTATCAAATCAAATGACTCTAAGTTGTCAGGCTAAAAGAACTTCATGTCACCTTACCAATTTAATACTACACTTGCTATCAAGAAATAAAACTGCACTACAATAAAAAACTTTGCAGCACCTTACGCCATCTTATTACCGTCATTTACATCAAAATGGCCGCTTGTCTAACATTATATCACTCCAAGTTGAAGGCACATAACTTAGGTTTATATTGCGTAGTTGAGGCTTACTTGTTATGAAGACAGTTCAAGTTTGGGTGACAATAATGTACCAAGTTTCTATTTAATATTAGCCTCCTTGGCTTATAGTTCCCTCATTTAAGAGGTAAGGTTGGCTATGTGTGCGATTAGTCGTGGGAAAATGCGATTAAGAATAACGTACTTTTGGGAAAAACAAACGTCGATCGCATCCAGACTGTTAAGGCACATTTGTTATTAATTTAAATGTATTAAACATAACTGGCGAAATGTGGAACACCTCTGCCTAACCCTTCGGGGATTACAGGCGTGATATTATGTTATGTGTTTTAATTGTATTATATTGCTCTTCACTTACATTGTTTATCACATACAGAACCAATAAGAATAATGTAATCAGGATTTTGTAAAATCTTAATTTCAAAAGGTGGTATTTCTTGCTTGTTCTTATCTACAGAGACCTACCTAGGTTTTGGAACGAGAAACTAGCTTCAACTTTCCGACTAATTGGCCGACTCCTTGACAATTCAAAAGTGCCTGTAAATGGTATAATTGAATGAAATGTTTGTTTTTTGGGGTGGTAAAAATCATCAATTGAGTCCTTCCGCCCTGGGTGAGGCGGAAGGGACTGTCAGACTTTTACTGACTAAAAAACCACCCTGTTCCTTCTGTAGCCCTTTGCGTTTCGGGTCCAAGGTATCCTGTTAAGACGTCCCGCGACCCCGAAATTGAATGCTTTGACTTCGACTTCGACATCTAAGTGACGACTAAAAGGATCATTTAGTCGTCCTCTAGCCTCTCGTGCAACCAGCCTAAACACTTACGACACCCAATATCTAGATTATAGCAACGTTTATCGAACCTAATAAATTGGAATAGCGATCGTTGTTCTAATGACGCCTGGAACCCCTAACTGCGCATACTTTAGCATCACTTAAGGTTTCGGGACAAGCTTTTAGAGTTCTCTAGGCTTTAGGTGAAACTGTTGCTTATATTTTCATTCAGAATTTCATATAGAAGTTTTTTTATAATAATCTGTACTGAACGTGTGTGTAATCTGTTACAATATTGTTTGAGTTTTTGTTTAAACGCGCCCTTCTCCGGAGGTACCGTTCAGATTATGAAAATTCTTTCACCAATAGGAAGCTACGTTAACATTGATTTGATGAATCTTGTTTGTCTTACTTAGCATGTACCTAATACACATACATACATACATACACATAACATCACGCCTGTTATCCCCGAAGGGTTAGGCAGAGGTGTACTCATTAGTACGCCCACATTTTGCCAGTTATGTTTTTAGTCCCATGTAATAGGGGGCGAGCCTATTGCCATCAACCGGGCACAAATCCAGACTCCGGGGCTGCTACTGAGAAATTCCTGATGGAAAAACCCAATAACACTTTGCCCGACCTGGGAATCGAACCCAAGACCTCATGCACAGCAGTCGCGTTTGCGACCACTAGGCCAACGAGGCAGTACCTAATACAATGCTAGACAAAGATCTCTCCTAAGTCTCTCCAGGTCATTCCTTTCTTGCGCTAGCTCAAATCAACCCTCTCGGTGTGTGTCTAGGTCATCTCGCCAACTCGTCCTCAGGCATCCATTGCGTGGACACTTGTGGAATCCATCCACACAATAATTTAATCACAAAAAATTACCCAACATTGTATTCGTAGTAACAATGTATAGAAAGCGGTCATAAGTGCAGTAGCATGCTAAGGTTTGAATTGCTGTGATCACGCGGTACAGGCCGTACCTACATCTGTGTGTATAAGTGATGTACTGACACAGTTCCTACGTACACCTCAAAATTCGCGTAAATACGGCGTCGAAAGGTCGTAAGTTTAATCAAAGTTTCAATCTATTGTTTTGTTAAAATTGCTACTCCACATATGACGGTTACTGTACATATTATTATTTCCATAAAAACTTTTTGCAAGCACAATCCTCAAGTGCCTACATGATAATGAAGCCATTACCAAGACATTACCATGTTTGGGGCCCTAAATAGTCCCTATTGACCCCTGTCGGGCCCTAATGCGGGACATTTCGGGGCCCATTTGCTTTTATGTGATCGTATTTACTTGGTGAGCTGAACTATCTTTATGGCGTTATGTATTTCACCTGCAGTGACGGGTTGGCATGGGATTTGTAGAACAAACTGTTATATTGTGGGATAATGACCCTTTATAAAGGATGTTAGTATGGAGAACACGTTTATGTTAACTTGTGGGACGCCCACGGTGAAGCGAAGGTTTAAGAAACGTGGCAGAGGATGGCGCTCTTTGGGGGAGGCCTACATTCAGCTGTGGATGGCTAAAGGCTGATATGATTAAAGTTAACATTTTTTTCTGGATCAAACCAAAATTTAAAATTTCTGTAATCAAAAGGTTCCAAATTTTGAAGGTCAAAGTTCTATCTTTTCTTTTGACCTTTGGTTGACTGTTAGTTTGTACTTTTGTTGCATAAATTTTAAATAAATAAATAATTACTTTTTTACATTTTATACCCACTTCAAAAAGGGGGAGATACCGCCGTGACCGCCATTATCACTGTCCTGTCGACTGCATCCGAAAACACAATGATTTGATTTTTCGTTTTTGAAAGTCTTTTTTTTTTTAACCAAGTCCTTCCCTAGGAATTTTAATTGTATTGTGGGTTCGTTTACATGCCTACATATAAATTCATATACACAAACAACCAGCTAAATTCACCAAGGGAGATTTTAGCAAAAAATACCAACGATGGACTATTACTTTCAAAAAGGTTCATGACTTTTTGGAAAAACACTCCAATTTTGTCGCTTTAAACCCCATTTCAGTATATTCTACTCTGCTTTTAAAAGCGAAAACCACGCAAAGATACAGCCCCCTGTAAAAGCTTGTTTCATTACAAATTAAGGCGAGCTTAACCTGTAAACTGACTATAATTAACGGCCCACTTTATTGTAACGCTCTTGTTTTAAAGTAAACTCCGCATTTTAGGGTTAACGGGTGTACCATGCTTGTGTATGGTAATTCTATTTTACATACATAAGTAAGTGTTGATAATCTTGTTGAGTATCATATTTATGGTAATTTTGAAAAGTATGTGGTTTTTGTAGGTAAATTGACTTTCGTTTGAAGGCCTAACAGAAGCGCGCGGAGTGAACGTTTTGTAAATACAATCAATTTTTTAATTGAAATTACCAGTTTCACACATAATATTTATTTAGTTTGAAAGTTCATTTATATCCATAGGCGATATTAATTATGCTTGTCGCTTAAACATACATACGTACACTTACGCGTTTTCCTTTAACACCTTTCATACAATTATAGTCAGTCACATAACATAACATCAAGCCTGTATTCCCCGAAGAGTTAGGCAGAGATATTCCCATTAGTATCTAATAGTGGGCGAGCCATCAACCGGGCACAAATCCAGACGCCGAGGCTGCTACTGAGAAATTCCTGATGGAAAAACCCAATAACACTTTGCACAACCTGGGAATCGAACTTAAGACCTCACGCTCAGCAGTCTCGCTTTGCGACCACTACACCAACAATAGTCAGTCATATCTCAAAAAACAATCACAAAACTTAAACAATTCAATTTCAAAGACACTTCAACTTAAACATTTCATTTACGACTCCCTATAACTAATGATTTACAATATACCTGTAATGAAGTCTTTGCCTCCAAAATGTTCAAGTAAATACCGTGTGAGTACTGTCGTTAACTTAATTGATGTCATCAATTAAGGCGAAGGTGTTCACGCGATTTGTTTCGGCGCATCAAAAGTTGGCGGCGCTTTATCAAGCGTCAGGTTGTGAAACGCTGTATCGCTCAGGATTTGCGTACAATGTTGATAGAATATACAATTAGCCGCTTAATTGTGCAACTAGCTTAACAGCTAACACATGACGAGATGTATGAACGTAGATGAGGCGAAAGGAGTATGTAAGGATCGTAGCAGGTGGCGTTCTGTGGTTTCTGTTTACCCCCATGGGAAAAAGGCGTGAGTTTATGTATGTATGTAGTTTAACCCCCACTTCGTCTGCGTAGACTTGAAAATTAAGTCAAAGTCTGTTTTAATATTTGTAAAAATGTGAACAACCCTTCTCGCCTTTCTTTACCTGCATCTGTATTTTCGAACGCATTCGACTCTAATCTCTTCAAAGTTAGTATGAACAGACTTCTTCTGGGTGAGCTCACTCCATCGTAGATTTTGTCTCTGTCACCTTTGAGCTAGACTAGAGTCAAGAGCAAACCCATCTCTTATAAACAAATAAAATAATACTAATATTATAAATGCGAAAGTAACTCTGTCTGCCTGTTATGTTTTTACAACTAAATCACTAAACCGATTTTAATAAAAAACGGTAAGTTCTATTTTATTCCCTAGAAAGTACATAGGCTACTTTTTTTATTCTGCGTCCGCTATAACCAATATTGACTCGGACAAACCCCATATATTTTATACCCCACAAGTTGAAAAACCTATTATAAAATAAAAAGAAGTTACATCGACAAAAACTTCTAAACAGTAAAAAATTCAATTCAGAAAATTCCCTGCAAAACATTTCAAGCTTAAAATTTTGCGAACTCTGCCCGAACAACCCCGAAGACACATTTGTTAGGAATTTGTCAACATGCAAGGACAAAATAGTGGGTGTCAGTTGTGCTACAATGAAAACTTAAATGCTATGCGACTGTGGCGTGTGCGCCCCAAGGGTAGCTTGTAGGGGGACTATGTGGGAAGGAAATGTAGGACAAATTGGCATAATTGAGGGTTTTGTGTGAGGAAATGTTTGGTTTGCAGTGCGAGTTTCAAAATGAACCAAAACACGTCAAAATTTCTGCTATTGTTCGACGTACTTTTTTAAATACTTAATAATTTAAAATCACATTAAACGTTTGGCACGTAAACACATTTGACATACATTATTAAATTAGTAGGAGGTAATAATCGTTTTTGGCAGAACTAAGCTATCCTTGGTCTGTTGTGTACTTTAATAGTTAAATAAATAAATCTTAATTTAAAAAAGCGAAGGGTCATATTCACTCATCGCGAAATATCAAAAACCGCTTGACGTATTATAGATGAAATGGCAAAGATGTAGTTTACAGTTAACTTTGACGCGGACGAAGTCACGGGCAAAAACTAGTGTCAAATAATTGTAGTATCCAAATAACTTTTCAGAATTTAATTCTATTTTGTAGAAGCCATTTTTTTTCAATCGATGGTGCGTGTAACTCTTTCAAGTTTGTTATGTTTGTCATTGTAAACAAATAAATTATACATAATGAATGTTTATGGTATAGTAAATTAATTCAATGTGTCTGACATCGACAAGGTCAGAGCAGGTCGTTCGTTTACCCTCAATTTTGTAGTAGTAGACAATTCATTTGCCACATGCTAGGCAAAAACCATGATATAATGACAAGCCATCGTTTATGTTTTATCAATTGAATTGTAATATTGTACTGAACTGAACTCTGACACTAGGGTGCGGGGGGTCGTAACACCTCACTGCCCACACGACAAAGAAAGAACTGAACTGAAAGTTTGAACTTTAATTTATTAAATTTTATCATCAAAATAATGGCACGTTAAGAGTAACACAAGAATTAGCATATTGATTTATTTTAGATTATAATAATTATATTAAAATAAAAGTTCCTTATTAGGTTAATTTAGTATTGCTAGTTTAAAAATACCACACTATCGCATAAGGTTAATCCTGTATTAATGATAGTTGTTAAGGTTTTATAAAAAAATAAATATTATTTACTAGCGTCATACCCGTGGTTTCACGCACGTTAAGTCAAGCAACTCTTTAAAGTCAACATCAAGAGTAGTAATGAACAGAAAAGTGCCGAGGCAATGAAGCTCGACGATCCCGACGATCTTGGATCCCATAACCAATTAAACCAGAAAAGAACAATAGACGAATAAGATAAAACACACAATTCCTTTGAAACGTCGTCGAAATTTTTATTTTATTAAAAAAAAGGCACGTCAGTAATGGAGGCAACTAATAGTGGGAAGACCAGAGTTCTCTGTCTTCCCATCTACCTATACTGAGGTCTTTTACCGTGTAATCTTTTCCCAAATCTGTCCTAAAGTTATCCATCGCATATACACCCTACATGCGGCATAAGGTGACCTTGTTGCGACGAGCTAGCGTCCCAAACTTGGTCTCAAGCCAGTCTGAACGTGTATGCATTCATCATTGTCCATCTTACGATGTTTGTGATTAAATTAGTTCACTTTGAGAATTGTTTTAGGTAAGTTTGTTTGATTATGACAGTTTTGGGTTGTTCTATGATTAGATATAATGTTACAAGTTATATTAGCTTTTATAAGAACAGAATAGGAGTATAATTTATAAGTAATTTCTTTCTTTTACATAACATAACATCACACCTGTAATCCCCGAAGGGTTACGCAGAGGTGTACCCATTAGTACACCCACATTTCGCCAGTTATGTTTTTAGCCCCATGTAATAGGGGGGGGGGGGGAGAGATTTCCTTTTTTTCTAAATTAATCAGGCGTCTTTAAAAGGGAGGAGGTTGTCAATTCGACTGTGAGTTTCTTATGTTATTATTCCGCCAATTATGATTTGATTTTGATGATTCTTTTTTTGGTAGGTCACACTGTTAAGTTGGTCTCATATTAGGCAATGCAAAACAAATGTTATGGAATAAAGATCTTATTAAAGATCTAATTAACGACTAAAATATACCTCCAATAACATGAACGTTAGCTGAGTCAGGACATCTGACAAGCCACACACGTCCATAATTATATGGGTGGGTAGTTACAATAAAAACTAATGAAGCGACCTCTATCGCCTAATAAAGGCATTCGTGAGACGTCAACCAGATTTAACCGGTTTCTTGATCGTTAATGTGTTTTAAAACTAGGTTTATTTGACCCCATAATATTATGTTTTTGAGGTTATATTTCCCTTCAAATGAAACGAATGAAAAGCATAAAAACATTCAAAATCTAGCCGCAGTCTTATACTAACAATAAATGTCAAAAATGTATGTAAAATAAGTGAATAAAAGCTTGTAAAATAGAGCCATTTTTAACGGATTGTTACTGCCATCTTAAGATCTAAAGGCCGATTATACTACTTAAAAAGTTTCATAATCTAGTTGCGAACTCAACTCAGCGACAATGAATGTAAAAAAATGAAAATTATAGGCATTTTTGATACATTGAGAGTGAAATCAGATGGCGATCGTAGTTAAAACTTAGTAGAATTAAAATCTGTAAATGTGTAAACTGTTATTCTGTAGATTCTATGAGAAAGCTTAAAAAAAATGAAAACGAAAATATTCTAGGCGTAGGGTTGTGAAAAATTTAGAGTCTGTAAATCTCTCCCGCTAAACATTGATTCCGAAAATACGCCTAGAAAAATATTTAGGTTCAGGTAGTTACCACTTTATTGCGCCCTAACACAGACCCTGAATTTATATATGTTATGCTTTAACGGCAACTAACAGTACGAAATGGCTCACATAAAAGCAGCATTTCATATGTACCTATATTCAAGTCCTTATTTTTCGCAATGAATGAACCGATTTTAATAAATTTTCCTACACATAAACAAGATAGATCGGTCTAAAAATTTATTAGAAACCATTTTCGAAACGTATAATTAAAAAGATAATTGTAAATCTTTGTTTCTATGGAAAACTTAAAATCGGTCGAATTTAGCTGTAACACAATGTTTTGAAAATGTTCTCTAACTTAAACTTTTTAGATCTATGTATACTTTTTTTTTTTAATCTGTTCATACATTTCGAAAACTAAGTACTTAAAAGTTTGTATGAAATGACGTAAGGGTACATATCTGACGGAAGATACGCCGCGTATCGTCAGTCGCGTAACGCAGAAACAGTCAAATAGATAATAAAACATCCAACCATACACACATAGCCGATGATGCGTTAGTGCGTCGACCATACTAAAGACGATACGTTCGACGTATCATCTGTCAGATGTGAATCCACCCTGAGGCGTAAACGCTCTTAAAAGATAAAACTAAATTTGTATTTGCAAAAAATATTACATCAAAACGTATTTCCACATGTAACGCCTAAGAAAACGTAAACTCAAACTTACGCGTTTACGTTGGTACCCTAATGTTCTTCGTTATTAAATTGGGCCCCAACCCTGCTCACGTACGGCATTGTAGCTTAACTTCATAATCAAGTTGGCCATATTAGGTGGTCGGGTAATAAGGAGCGGGTCGTATTGCTTGCTAGTTTTTACCCCCGGCTTCGGTTACAAGTTAGGGAGACAGAAGTTTTGACAGACGCCTTTTGGTTTAGGTTGTTCTTGTAGGTGAAATATTTTGTTAGTTTCATGATGTGCCGAGTGCGTGGAAGCGTCAACGGCTTTCTGAAGGTTATTGGTCAGAAGTCATGTTGTGCCATTATGGCGCATTGGGTGCATGTAGTACAGTCAAAAAAAGAGATAAGTAGGTATCCATGGTCGTCAGATATAGTTGAAGTTTTCATAAGAACCGAAGTCTTCGATTGAAAATTGATTAATTATTTTTTTATGATCTACTTTTTAAATTAAATTACATTTGAAAACGTCCATCGGTTTCTAAGATTTTTTATTAAGAGTTTTTTTTTCGCAGTACTCCTAACCTTGCTTGTATGATGAGATGTATGAACGTAGATGAGGCGAAAGGAGTATGTAAAGATCGTAGCAGGTGGTGTTCTGTGGTTTCTGCCTACCCCCATGGGAAAAAAGCGTGAGTTAATGTAAGTATTTTTCATGAGGAAAAGTGAGATGAAACATTTCCCTAATAGACCTAAGAAAGGGTCCCTAAAACCTTAACACCTGAACTAAGGTTATGAAAGTAAGACCTAGAAACTTAGGTCTAATTTAGGTGAGCTAACAACCTAAGTCTGAATAAGGTGTGCTGAGAGAATCTACCAAAAACGACTAGGTATGTTTGAACCTGTTGCTTTTAACGAGGGTAGTATTAAATTGTGGAGCTTGGAATAGTTTAGATACCTACTAAAACCTGTAACTTAGTGTGGATTTTCTAGTAGAGAAACCTGTAATTTTGGCTTGTTTTCAGGTGAGTAATACATTTTTCAAAAGAAAAAATAGAACTGCCTCGTTGGTCTAGTGGTTGCAAGACGCTGACTGCTGAGCATGAGGTCTTGGGTTCGATTCCCAAGTCGGGCAAGGTGTTATTGGATTTTTCTATCAGAAATTTCTCAGTAGCTGCTTTGCAGTCTGGATTTGTGCCCGGTTAGTGGCAATAGGCTAGTAATAGGGAATTAATTTGGACTTAAACATAACTGGCGAGATGTGGGTGTACTAATGGGTACTCTTCTGCCTAACCCTTCGGGGATTACAAGCGTGATGTTATGTTAAAAAAATGTTCTTAGAATTTTTCAAGTGTAGAACACGGACAAAGTTAGACAAGGTCGCGGCAGACCGAGAAGAAGTTGACGGGACGTTCGAAGGCTTTCTCAGGAACTGACGAGAGGCGGCCCAACACAGAGGGATAGAATGGGGGAGGCTTTTACCCAGGAGTGGGACAGTAAAGGCAAGCAAAAATAATTTTCTTAAATAGTAGGACTGCCTCTTTGGTCTAGGTACAAAGCGCGACTGCTGACTTGCCCGACTTGGGAATCTAACCCAAGACCTTATGTTTTGGGTTAGATTCCCAATTCGGGCAAGTGTTATTGGATTTTTACATCAGGAATTTCTCAGTAGCAGCCTCGGAGTCTGGATTTGTGTCCGGTTGATGGCCATACGCTCGCTCCCTGTTACATGGGACTTAAACATAACAAGCGAAATGTGGGTGTGCTAATAGGTTAAGCAGAGGTGAACTGCATAACCTTTCAGGGATTACAGGCATATGCATGTATGTAGAAAACACAACATAACACAGAAGGAAGTGGAAGGATTGGGAGAGATCTTTGCCCAGGAGTGGAACAGATTTCTTAAATAGGAAAATTTTCGGACTTACAAAATCTCATCTATGCTACGGTGGTACTAAAGAAACCAATAACAGCAACACGCTCGTGCAACATGTTGTAATACAGTAAAACGTTATTGTAACAGACAATTTTCGTGTTCGTCAGCGTCCGTATTACGATCGCTAGCGAACGTGAGGCGAATACGAATGACGCTAACTTATTATCGTTACATTAAAATACAGAAGACGTAGGTACGTAGTAGTTACGTAGTACGTAAACGATGTCTTAAGATTATAAAAATGAAAGTAAAAAACAATAATGCCTCGTTGGGCGTGTCGTCTTGGGTACGATTTGCAGGTCGAGCAAAGTGTTGAAGTCTTTTTCTATCAGAAATTCTGAGTAGCAGTCTCGGAGTCTAGATTTGTGCACGTTGATGGCTCGCCCCTTATTACATGGAACTTAAACATAACTGGCGAAATGAGGGTGTACTAATGGGTACACCTCTGCCTAACCCTTCAGGAACTACAGGCGTGATGTTACGTATGTAAGTATCTAGAAAACAAAGTCAAATAATATATTTCAATTAGACCATTATAAGGCATTTTTGAAAGTCATATACAAAAACAATAAAAGGAACTGAATCTAGTTGGTTCCAAAAGGTAGTTTTGTGTGGAGAAGAAGAAACTCCATACGAATAACAATGAAAAAATCTGGGTTTTAACTGTATTATCTAAGTGCTCGTCTTGTTTTTCGGGATATCGCCAAGCAAAAGGTCGATTCTGCACGTGACCAGAGGACTGGCCTTTTCTTGGGCACACAAGACACAACATTGCAAGGCAATACTGCCAGCTTTTTGACAATGATGCGAACAAGTTTTTGATGCTTTATGAGCCTCCCCCTTTCTCTTTTATAAATTACACATAACATAACATCACGCCTATAATCCCCGAAGGGTTAGGCAGAGGTGTGCCTTATTAGTACACCCACATTTCGCCAGTTATGTTACTTTTATAAATTATACATACATTTTTATGTTTTATTGTATTTCTCAACTAAAAATAACCATGCTTTGTAAAATTCGCACTCCTGAGTCACAAGATACAAGCTTTGCTTAGTTTGTGGCTGATCAACTATGTTCGCATTTGTAATACCTACTTTTGGTTAATAAACGTTACTATTACTTTGAGGAGCTCGTGGCTAAGTAATAACAGCCGCATGGGTCGATCCGTCAGGTTAAGCTACGCTTGCCGGGGTTGGTCCGTGGATGGGTGACCATCTTTACACACCGAGACTCCTCCGTGCCTCGGAAAGCACGTTAAGCCGTTGGTCCCGGCTGTCATATGTGGATCTTTGACAGTCGTTACGGGTCGTCAGAAGCCCGAAAATCTGACAACTAGTCTCACCAAGGGGTATCGTATTACCCAGTTACTGGGTTGTGGAGGTCAGATAGGCAGTCGCTCCATGTAAAATACTGGTATTCAGCTGCATCCGGTTAGACTGGAAGCCGACCCCAACATTGTTGGGAAAAGGCTAGGCAGATGATGAAACGTTATTATTACTTTGCTGGCGAAATGTGGGTGTACTAATGGGTACACCTCTGCCTGACCCTTCGGGATTTACAGGCGTGATGTTATGTTCTATTATTTTGTTAAATTTTGATTAATTATAGATTTAGTTATAAATAACACAAAAACTCGCCTCAAATAAAAGCAAACGAAACACTCAATTTAAATGAGTTCTATGAATCATCTGAGTAATAATACTAGCCTATTATTATCCCACTGGCGGACAAAGACCTAGTATAATATAGTATGTATTATGTTGCCACGACCCCGCAATGACAAAAAAAGAACCGAATATAAAGTCAAACGTCAATGAACTTTTATTCGCCATTAACAATTAAAATAATATAGGTATTAATTATATAAAATAACACTATCCAATCAGAATATTTTTGTATAATTAAGACACGGTTAGAATATAAATTAACATTCCTAAAATAATAAAATATTTTGCTTGAGACGTGTGCTAAAGTTGACTACAATAGTTTGTTAGTTCTTATGATTATGCTCTCATGCTCAAGTATGTGGGTTCGCAAACGAGCATAGACAAGTACCTCTATGTACATGTTTTCATTTTTTTTTTCTTTTTATGTCATTTTCATATGCAATTTTTAAGTTTATCTCAGACGTCACTGATGTCAGTTAAGAAAAACATCGTGAGAAAACTAGGACTTATAAATTAATGTAAGTCTGTATAATGTACTAATACCGCTGTATGGAAAGAGGCTTTTGTCCTGCAATGGGACAATAATAGGCTGGTAATATCACTACATATTATAAACAAAGTCCTACGCCGCGTCTGTCTGTCTGTTCGCGGTAAACTCAAAAACTGCTGAACGCATTTTCATTTCACTAATATATAGAGTGATTTACGAGGAAAGGCTAGGCTTATTTATCAATGATACAATTTTGTGGAAATTGGTTAAAATATAACGATGATTGTTGAGTCGATAAAAGTCAAACATCAACGATTACGCCAGTGTAGACGAAACCGGGGCGGGTCGATAGTTAATTATATCATTCACAATTTACGTCAACAAAAAATTATAAAAAAAAATTGAAAATCAGTCATCATCAACAAAAAATAAAATGATTAACAACCCTAAATTACTGCCAGCACCCCATCTTAAGCACCTTCACGAAAAACGAATCGAAGACGTTACCGTTACGATAACGTTGTAGAAATCGTTTTACGATATTTAATACCGTTTACGAAGCTTAATACCGTCTCGCATTTAAGGAATAAGTACTTCGATTAAGATTGGGGTGGGGTGTTAAAATTTATTAGAGTGTCCTAAGATTCGATGGAACAATATTGATTGTTTATGGGGCGTGAATATTTACCTATGTTGAAGCTTTGGTGGTAAGCAGATTTTGAGGCATTATATTCGTATACAGTTAATGCAAACAAGCTTCTGCCCCGACTTGGTATGCGTCTAAGTTATGTGCTAGTTAAACTCAAATAATTTATTTAAAATCAATTAAATAAAAACAAATATTGAATCTAGTTGCCCATTCCAAAAGGTATTCTAGACTAATACCTAATAATAATAACCTAACCTAACCTAACTTAATAATATATCTATCTCTGTGCCTAATTTCATCCAGATCCGTTCAGCCGTTCTGGCGCGATTCAGTCATGAACATTCATACATCCAAATTTTCGCATTTAGATATAATAGTAGTAAGATTGGTATTTTTTCATAGATTTAAGTCAGCATAGCGTTTACTGATCCGTGTGTTCTGTGTTTTCTATTTATGATTTTTTATTTAGTTTTGAGTTTTGTTTAAAATAACGCTTTGGCTGCTGCGTGTCGCTGGTCCAACCCTCGCACGGAATAAAAATTTGTATGGCCAATTCCTAGTGAGGGGTTAAAATTTTATTTTAAAGTTAGAATGAATACTGACATTAAATTAACCCTCACGGAACCCAAGATCAGATTTTATAATATCATAAAATTCATTAACAAACCGGACACTATCACAAAACTGACATGCCTTTACATTTCTAACCCTCTAGCAACGACAGTGTCGCCTTGACATTGCATGCGGGGCAGCGGGGGTATTCAGAGCCAGATGCAGGCTGAATGTATAATACGGGCTGGGGAGGGTTGAGCTCCGATCAACGGTGAAAACGTGCTGTCTTTATGAGGAAGACAGAGGTATATTTTTCAGAAGTTGAATAGGATGGTGTTTTTGTTAAAATTACGGTATTTTTAGATATTTTAACAGTTTTATTTGGTTTATGCTAGTGTTAGTAGTTATTTGGTTTAGTTATAAAAAGTTGTCTTTTGCGTTATTTTGCTTGGACATAATTATGTTTGGCATCGACCAATAAGTAATAAGCGCTCCCTGACCGTGATAATTCGCCTGTAATGGGTAACAATAAGGAAGGGACATACTAGAAGTTTTATCAAGATTCGCATTCTAATCTCAGTCTCAATCTGTAAAAAAGTCACATTATTATTTATTATTTGACATTCATTGTCGCTGAGATGAGATAACGACTAATATTCTCCAGACCGATTTCGGTCATGGCGGCTAATCTCAATGGAATATTTTAAGTCCGGGTTTCCTCACGTTGTTTTCCATAGGTGATGTAAGTGATGTCTAAGATAGATGTAGAAGGGATAAATTAAATTGAAAAAGCAGGCACCTTAACCACTGGACCATCAAGACTTTACTCAGATTCAATTTTTTTTCTATGTCCTTGACTAAAATAAAAATTGAAAATTTGATTTCATCAGTTAAAAGTATTAGTTTCAATTATTATATTGACTTCCATCACATAACGTTACGTAACAAAAGGCGCAACAATTGACCCCTTCCACAATAACTACCTCGAATTCCCAAACCAAATAACTGAACACAAAACTTCAACCAACTTTTCACTTATTAATAAAATTCTTTCAACTTCTTCGCTCGGTTTTGTGACGTCACAAATCATGAGGACTGCGCTGCGTGACAACCCTGACAAAGATAAGGCCCCAGAGGTAAGTCCTCGGTTATTTTTCTTACTTTTATTTACTACGGTGTGAATGACGGCGATAAGGGAATAAGTATTTATATTTAGTCTGTCATTGGGAGTGCGAAAGATAGCAGAGCGTTGATAGAGGGTTGGATTTTTTAAATTTATTTTATATTTAACTAGCTTTTTCTCGCGACTTTACATAACATAACATCACGCCTGTAATCTCCGAAGGGTTAGACATGTTTAAGTGCCGTGTAATAGGGGGCGAGCCTATTGCACTCTACCAGGCACAAACCCAGACTCCGAGGCTGCTACCGAGAAATTCCTGATGGAAAAACTCAATAACACTTTGAACTTCGACTCGCGACTTCGTCTGCATAAATGTCGATTATCGCAGACGCACACGAAGTCATGTACTTTCTTGGGTACTCTATAGTTTTGAAAAAAGTTGTTTGTTATTATGAGTACAATCATATGCTTAAGTATCGGTCACAAATTACCAGTCACCTTACTCGTGGAGGCTTTTAATTAACATTTAAAAAATGTCCGTAAAGTGTTTTATTGAAATAGAAGCTTTTATTTTGACTGTATCCACAAAGAAAATGCTCTGCACGAAAACCGCTGTCACTGCGCCCACACCCTTAGCGTGAAGGTTATTATAGTTTTTCCCATTGTTAAGGGGCGACAGAGTGCGAGATGAAACAAATAACATTTCACCGACGACATGCGACATAAACATTCATTATATACCAGACAACTGTGGGGAAAGTAATTAGTGCTGTAATAGCTTCAGGATGAATGGACGCTTTCAGGAAAATTTCGGAGGAAATGTATCTTTTGCGCGTTTTTGTACGTTTCCTTATGATTACGATTGACGTAGGTACGTAGTACGTAAAGATTATAAAATTGAAAGTAGAAAACAATAATACTTCGCTGGTCTAGTGGTCATAAAGCGCGACTGCTGAGCATGAGGTCTTGGGTTTCGATTCCTAGGTCGGGCAAAATTGTATTGGGTTTTTCCATAAGGAGTTTCGCAGTAGCAACCTCGGAGTCTGGATTTGTGCCCGGTTGATGGCAATAGGCTCGCCCCCTATTACATGGGACTTTAACATAACTAGCGATATGTGGGTGTACTTCCATTAGTACACCCACATTTTGACAAGCCTATTTTCAAGCAAAGAAGGCACGAGCATTGATTAATAACACGCTCAAAACGATTTCAGACTAATTTAATTATAAGTCCAGGTTTCCTAACTATGTTATTAAATGATGATTCATAAAAAAGTATAACACCTATTGTCGCAACGTTTATCTTATTTGACTCACAAGGTGTGACCTCTAATTTAGCGTATTTTTAAAACATTACTTAATTGTACAAATATTTGCGGTACGTTGACCTGTCGAGTTTTAATAGTTGGCTCTAAGAACTTGATGAGGTCACGTATGTATTTATGTGGATACAATCTATATACGTACATAAAAGGCAAGCGTAGCTGGCTGACTGATCTATCAATACACAGCTCAAACTACTGAGGGGATTGCGCTGTTTGGCATACAATACCTATGACCAACTTCTTCTATCTTTAAGTACCAATGAGGCATCACGACTTCAGAATATTTTTTAAGTGTTTTTTTTTTAAATTATCTCACACTAATGACTGGAAGTTATGCTATCAGAAAATATTGATTTTCATAAATTCATTCTCCATTAACAATTATCATATTATTTGCAGGATTGCGCTGATTGGCATGCAGGTAGTTATTATGACGTAGATATGCGCTAAGAAAAGACTTTCCAAAATTCACCCCCTTAGGGGATGAACCGGAATGCGACTTTTAACGGACGAAGTCGCGGGCGAAAGCTAGTCTTGTAATATGAAAATAAAATTGTGACATGTAACAATATTATTTTGATGTCTGTGCTTGATAAGTTTTTATTGATTAATTGATAATCATCATCGATGAAGAAAACCATCGTGAGGAAAGCTGAACTTATCTGTACTAATATAATACAGCTCAAGAGTTTTTGTTTGTTTGTTTAAACGCACTAATCTCTGGTCCTACCAGTCGGATTGGAAAAATCTTTTTGTATACAACAGACAAATTACATCAAGCTGCAACCCACAGGAGCGGAGCAGTATCCAAAGACGTAACTTGACGCGGGTGGAAAAAACCACGCAGACGAAGTCGCGGTCAGAAGCTAGTCTCACAATAAACATGGTTGCGGAAACATTCTGATGAAACACATGTCAACGACCTTCGAGGTCATTCTGTAGTAGAAAAAACACAAGAAAAACTTGTAGTATTTGCAAGTCATTATTTGGAACAATTGTGGCGGATTTCGTTATGGCTGTTTAAGTTTAAAATGGCTCTGCTATTTTGAGGTTGCTCTCAGGTCAAGAACATGAACAAATCACAAATAAAAACAAATGAATGTACAAGTATGTAACGTCATCCGGGGTGACCTTTAATATAGGTGGCTATTTTTGAGGAACAAAAGTACTCATTAATAACATAACATAACATCACGCCTGTAATCCCCGAAGGGTTAGGCAGAGGTGTACCCATTAGTACACCCACATTTTGCCAGTTATGTTTTTAGTCCCATGTTATAGGGGGCGAGCCTATTGCCATCAACCAGGCACAAATCCAGACTCCGAGGCTGCTACTGAGAAATTCCTGATGGAAAAACCCAATAACACTTTGCCCGACTTGAGAATCGAACCCAAGATCTCATGCACAGCAGTCGCACTTGCGACCACTAGACCAACGAGGCAGAAAAAACGACAAGACAAGATTAAAAAGACAGAAAGGAGACACCTCATGAGGCATCAAAGTTCCTGAGGTCTTTAATAAAATTTGTTCAAATCCATGAGTACTTTAACGCCCAAAAACATGGTCAGTAAATTATAACTCAGCTTGTTTACAACATTGTCAACCACAAATTTTTGAGAAACCCTTTTTCAGGTTTCTTGTAAACAAAAGACGTTATTATTAACCTCTGTCTCAAAATAATACAGACTAGACACCTACTCAAATACTACAAATCTAGATATTCCGTCTATAAAACTAAAAGCTGTAAAGCTTAGTTATAAAAATAAACATTTAGCTTAAGAGGTGTACTGACCGGCCGGAAGCGTGCTGTAGTGCTCTCCGACTCTTAGCAGTTAGCCGGTGAGACTAGCACTTAGTCGCATGAGTACTCCCGGTTAATGATCATCTTTATAGTATGTTTACCTGGAGAAAGAAAGAAAGAAAGAATAAATGTTTGATTAGAGACACGGACAATAAATACAAACAATAGTAAAAAAGGAACAGACAAATGTATCAAATGAGATAGTTCTGGCAAAAGAAGTTAATCTAATCTGAACTAATCTCGTACATTACTATACAGCAATAACAGTTCAATGTGTTATGTACACCCAAAACGTACACTTTGTAGTAAATAAATTAATCAGCATTAATATTCGAAAATAAAGAGAAATATCGAAGCGGCGTTCCGTGCGAGGGTAGCAAGGTTCTAAATTTTTTGCAAAAATAAAAAAACAGTTTTGCTTATTACCCATAACAATCCCATATTATCCCCATAGCTAGAAGAGGCCCAGTTGCAAAAAAAAACGTCTTAAAATTTTGGACAATTGACCACGATTTCAGCTGTAGAAATTTAATATTAGCCTATCCATTCTCACAGAATAGACAGGCTGATATTACAATTGTCTATTGTTGAATTTCTGTGAAGCTCTAGGCGAGTTGTCAATCCCATCAAGTATCTGGCCTAACCTTTCTGTATTTTTTTACCTCATGCTCAATTCACCAAATTTCATCGAGGTTGAATTCATTGACGGGCCTGTTGGTCTAGTGGTTAGCGGCCCTGACTGCTAAGCCGGAGGTCGTGGGTTCGATTCCCACCCAGGACAAACTTTGTGTGATGAGCATGATTGTTAGTTCTGTGTCTGGGTGTGATTTATCTATAATATGTATGTATTTATAAATTATATAAGTATGTATATCAATTGTCCGGTTACCATAACACAAGCTCTGCTTAGCTTGGGATCAGATAGCCGTGTGTAAGTTGTCCTAAGATATTTATTTATTTATTTAATTTTACAGAATGCTGCAGATGCACTGCGGGTGGATCGACATCTCATTTCGAGCTCACTTCACCAAAGGAGATTGTTACAAAACATATCGGCAGGATACAATTCTACCTACCAACCGCCACGAACCAGTCACCGTGATATACAAGTACATAGTTAATTACATAATGCACCACACTGAGTCAGCGATGCGAAATTCCTATGCCATATGGTGTGATGGATCGAGTTACCATATTCTTTACCCGTGTGAAACTACTTGTACTAGTACTCTAGTAATAACTATGAATATTATAGTTTGTCAGTGTTCTGATTTTTTCATTAAGTGCCTGAAAAATCAAAAATTAAGAAAATAAGAAGACGTACCCGTAAAATATGGAAAATAATAATAATTGTAATGCTTAGTTCTTCTGGAAGCGGCCCGCATTGTTAGGAGATTTCTCTCAGAAGCCCTGACCGCGAGAAGCTTGGACCCTGTTTTCATGACCGGTCGGCTACAATTTTTTTATGAATAAAGGTGATCATTAAAGCATCCCATTGTTTTGAATCCCAACTCACGACATTGTTTTGTCCCACTGCAGAACGAAGGCTTTTTCTCGAACAGAGAAGGCACGAGCATTGATCACCACGCTTGCTTAAAAGCGGATTGGCGATTCCAGACACATTATAAGTCCAGGTTTCAAATACCTAATGTAATAATAAAACGGATTTTTCTGCCACTCATTCTTCCAATCCAATTAATATTAATTGGTGGTTAAAAATTGCACAGAAAAATATTATAACTTATAGTAAATTACAAAGACACTGTTTGCCCTAACGATTATTAAAAAAATTTCGTTGTCAGTTGGTTGGTTCATCTTTGATAACACCTAAGCTAAATATAGACTACGTCACGTAGTCATGTCGTATCGATTAACGTCATCACTAACAGGATAAAATAATCACATATACTTGCAGCTAGTCTAGACAGCAGACATAGCAAGAGAAGCTCTCATTGACAAATTAATATTAAACTTAAAAAACAAAGAACATTGAGTTGAAAATTGCTTAATTACGTGCAAGATAATAATACCGAGAATGACATCTTGCACACAATTATCAACTGTATTTGTACTGTGTTTTAGTTAATTATCAATTAATTAATAAAAACAGCTGTTTGTGCTGACCCCTTCGCTACTAAGAAACGCTTAAAATTAATCAACAGTTCTAAGAAATTGATATTTTCGGCTTGACGTTCATGATTTGATTTCGTTACCAAGAAAACGTTGTTTATTCTATTAAAAAAACTAGTTATCTGAGAAAATGATTTACTTGATAAAAAAAAAATTGAAGCATTGGCCTGGGACTCTATAAACAGTCTTCGGAGACAAGTTGGACGGAGCAAACCTGCTAAGGTGGATCCCAATATCTAAAAAAAAAAGTTAGCTTACATTACTCTTTAAAACATCAGCTTTCTGCCAGTGAAGGTCCCATCAAAATCGGTCCGGCCGTTTCAGAGATTAGCCGGAACAAACGGACAGGCAGACAACAACAGATATAATTTCATGTATGTGCCTTGTGAACATTCATATTTATTTTGTAAAAAGTTGTTATTTTGTTACAAAAGACATTTTAATAATTATTAATATTTATTTGTATGGAGGAGCTCGTGGCTAAGTAATAACAGCCGCACGGGTCGATCCGTCAGGTTAAGCTACGCTTGCCGGGGTTGGTCCGTGGATGGGTGACCATCTTTACACACCGAGACTCCTCCGTGCCTCGGAAAGCACGTTAAGCCGTTGGTCCCGGCTGTCATACGTGGATCTTTGACAGTCGTTACGGGTCGTCAGAAGCCCGAAAGTCTGACAACCAGTCTTACCTAGGGGTATCATATTACCCAGTTACTGGGTTGTGGAGGTCAGATAGGCAGTCGCTCCTAAAAAAAAAAAAAAACTGGTATTCAGCTGCATCCGGTTAGACTGGAAGCCGACCCCAACATAGTTGGGAAAAGGCTAGGCAGACGATTTATTTGTATGGACAAAAAAAGAGAGCCTCCTCCTTTTTTAGAAGTCGGTTAAAAATAATCCTGAATTTGAACAAATTGTACTATGTGACTTACATTGAAATATGAAAAAGAAGACACAAGTGCTTTATATATTTTGATCCTGAAGCGTGTGACTTTTATTGGGAACAGCAGTGAAGTACCTAAATAATTATGATTGGTCCTGTGGTGAAAGTTGTTCATATTTATTTATTCATTATTTGTTCATTTTTACCTCTTCATCACCCACATTTCTTAATGGAACGTACTTATTATAACTTGCCGGAAACCACAAAACTACTATGTAAAACATGACTGCATATTGCACTCTGAAAGACACACCCAAACAAAAACAAATCTTAATTCTATAAGCGTAAAGTTTAAGCTTTAAAAACAAAATTGTGTGATTACGAAAACCGCTGCCATTCTAATAAATACCTTAATTTAAATGCTGTAAGACATAAACTTGTAAGTACATGTTTAGTTGTGTGGGTTCAAAGTTGCAGGGCCATATGGTTACCGCAGAGTGGCTATGAAAGGTAACGTAACATAGTGTAAAATGGTTTATAATACTATTAAATGTAAAGTCAATTATAATGTGGGTAGTTCTGAAGAGGTGTTGGAACACCATTATGTACATAAGTAAGAGAAATAATATGTAAGTAATTGAAGGTAAGGGATCAAATACAATTACCCTAAAAAATCTGGCCAAATTTTCGTCTTTATCGTGTAGATAGTAAGGTCGTACGAGGCGGTTTAGAAACTCAGACACTAGGGTGTGTGGGGACACACCCTAGTGTCTGAGTTTCTAAACCGCCTCAAGGGCCTTTGACATGGTTTGAGTGGAACAGTTATAGGCTGGTATAATTCCAGGTTTCCTCACGATGTTTTCCTTTTACCGATGCCAGTGATGTCCAAGATAAACTTCAGAAAGTACATATGAATTGAAAAAGTTACATTGGTATTTGTCCGGATTTGAACGCACAATCTCAAGCATGAGAGGCGAGCGCCTCAACCACTGGCCCATCACGACTTGGGCCAAGTTCAAGTCGGTCAGTTCTATACCATCATATTATTATTGAAAAACTAACTTGAGAAGCTCGTGGCTGAGTAATAACAGCCGCAAGAGTCCAATCCTAAAGGGTAAGCTACGCTTGCCGGGGTTGCTCCGTGGATGGGTGACATATCATTACGCACCGAGACTCCTCATTGCCTCGGAAGGTTGATTCACACATATCAGTAAAGTCCCAGTTCCGGCACCGTTCCGTCACCGTAGAATTACATCATATCATAAAGAATGTATGAAAAAACAAGCCCAGCCATTACAGCGACTGAAACTCCAGAATAGACGCAGACGAGAGCGACCTTTCTTGCAGAAATGCAAACTGAACACAGACGGACTTTTTTGAGCCGCAGTTGGTCCGTATTTAATAATTCTGGATGTGGCCGAACGACAAGCCGAGTATAACCCGAATTTATTGTCAAATTCTAAACTAACGCGGGCGAAGCCGCTGGCAAAAGCTAGTAAAAGGATATTTTTCACGGTGATGGTACTGTGTCAGTAATGTGCCGGAACTGTGATTTCACTGATATGTGTGAATCAAGCTTTAGCCGCTGGTCCCGGCTGTCACACGTGGGGCCTTGAGACCTTGACAGTCATTAAGAGTCGTCAGAAACCCGAAAGTCTGACAACCATCCGTGTTTCGTTCTTTTTTTGTAGTAACAAATATCAATATTCAAACTGCTGATTTGTCTCATTTTGCAATTTCAAAACTAAAAATATTTCTTACTTTATAGGTATTAAGATCGGAACTCCAGCGAAACGGTATTCAGAGCAATTAATATCGTCTCCTAACCTGCATTGCTGAAGCCATCAAGATATTGGACGGCTATTGGAAAATAATGAATGCAAAACCATTGAAAAGAATGAACATTCAGCATAAAATCATAAAAATATTCTCGAATCAAGACGAAACCAGATTATTTTGCTAGCCAGTGACGCATGAAATTTTAATGAATAACCCTTCGTATAAAATACGTTTTACTTACGTTGGGAAAATTCTGATGAATAAGGATATTTGTGGGAATTGTTACATATTATTTTTTTTTATATCAAGGGCGATTATATCGTCCATTTTCTTTTTTTAATTGATTGCCTTTTAATGGTCAAAGTCAAAGTCAAAACATTTATTTCAATTAGACCATTTACAGGCAGGGAGTCGGTCAGTTAGTCCGAAAGTTGAAGCTTGTTACTGTTACTCGTTCCAAAACGGAGGTAGGCCTCTATGGAGAAGAACGAGCAAGAAACTCCACGGCACTCTTTTAAATTAGGTTTTTACAAAATCCTGGTTACATTATTCTTGTTGATTCTACATGTGATCACAACGAAGATGAATTTAAAACCGTAGTAAAAAATAATAAAAATAAAGATGTAAGCCATAGCAGTTAAGAGATGACCAATCCCAACTGACAGCACTCGTTCACGAGCATGACATCAGCACCACCTAGCTCAACCATCATGGAGGGAACCAAATGATCCAACACCAAAGGAACCAAATGGTCTAATTAAAATAAGTGGTTTGACATTGACTTTGAAGACCGATTAATCAATTTTGCTACTGCAATTTCAATTTCTAATCTTCTTTGTATGAGAAGAAGCCTTTGCTCTCCAGTGGGATCATAATAGGCTGGGTAAATATTAGTATGATAAAAATTATAATTTATGGCACACGACTGTACACATGGGACTTAAACATATCTACCAAAACGTGGGCGTGCTAAAGGGTACACCTCTGCCTAATTCTTCAGTGATTACAGGCGTGATGTTATGACTGTAATACTACAAGTGCAAGAAATAGAAGGAGATATACTTAAGCCAAAGAACGTAAAAGAAACGTTTAATAACCTTCATCTCATATGTTAGTCCACACAAATATACCTACCGACATCGGTCAAGGAAAACATCTGAAGAAACCTGGACTAATACCAGCCTGATACTGTCCTATTCAAACCATATCAGAGGCCCTTGAGGCGGTTTAGAAACTCGGACACTAGGGTCTGTGAGGTCGTAAGACCTTAACTGCCCACACGATAAAGAAAGAAGACCACACAAAAATGACGACCGATCGAGTTTTATTAATATTTAACACCCACAAACAATGTAATTACCATTATAATAAAGACCAAACCAGGTCATCTGAACTTTCACAGAAGACAACACACTCAAAGTGAAATTAACCACGATTCAATAAATAAAAGTAAATTGTTCAGTGATAAACGTTGGAGCAATCAGACCCCCCATTTCACTGCGGAAATGAATTTCACATCTGTTGTGAGTGGTGCAAATTATGTGTGACTAAATTTACTCGTAGACTAGAGTTTCGGGACTTGGAAGATATGTAAATTTCGTGCTGCATGTTATTTAATATAGTTTGTAGTTCGTCTGTTTGAAATTCTGAATGTATGCTTGATTTTGCTAAGAACTTTTCTTAGAATAATCAAGCTTAGAGAAACACTTCACATTTTTAGAGTTCCGTAGTCAAAGGGTCTAAACGGAGCCCTATTTCTTTTACTCAATTGTCTGTTGCCTGACTGTCCCTCTGTCACAGGGCTCGATCTTTTGAACCGTTATAGGTCATCATCTGCCTAGCCTTTTCTCAAGTATGTTGGGTCGGCTTCCAGTCTAACCGGATGCAGCTGAATACACAGTAACAGTGTAGTAGTTACATGGGGCGACTGCCTAACCGAACCGAACGGATCGGTTGAACCGTTGAAAATATTATTATGGCCGCTATAAATACAGCATGTAATATATAGTCACAATAACAACTAATAATAAAATATGTGAATTAGGTATGCTATGCTTTCCGTGTAAAAATAAATTATCTTTACTCTAAACGTTCAGAATTGCCACAGTGCGCAAAGGTCGTCTGATTAAACTTAGATGTAATAATAATAATCTTATAATAAAATAAAGGTAAAATTTAAACGTCCACAAGACATATATACAAGAAACGCTGTTTTTGACGTTTTTCTTAACTTAATATTGTAAATTGGTATGGAACCCTTCACGTGCAAGTTTGACTCGCACTTGGCCAGTTTTTAAATAAAGACTCAGAAAATCTTGTGACATTTTATCTTATTTAATGTCAAGAACGAGACCTGTGTCTGACATTTTAATTTTGATTAATTTTATAAGTTCAACGTAGTGAATAATATTTTATTGACACTTGTATATTAAACGTTTTGATAACTTTAGTTTATAGCTATTCTCATTATAAACCTTTGAATGTTTATCTGTTTTGTTAGTTATGGCTAATAAAAATACGACTTAATCAACTTCCTTTGGCAAAACTTGCATTCTCTATTTTAAAGCGTTGGACTTTTCGTTAATATACCATGCTAAAGTCGGTTAAAGCTGACGCAGACAAAGTCGCAGAATAAAAACTAGTCTATATCCTTTCTTGGGGTTAAACTTACACCGTACCAAATTTCATCAGAATCGGTACAGTGATTAAGTCGTGAAAGCGTAACAGACAGACATACAGAGTTACTTTCTCATTTATAATATTAACAAACTATTAGTATGGATAACCTTACCCGATCAACGGGCTAAAGAACACGAAATATTTTTTTATCGGATCTTCTCGGAGTTCCTATGGTTTGAGCCTTCAAACAAACAAACTAACAAGCGAACCCTTCAACTTTTCAATATTAGTATATTTCATGTAAATTCATTTCATGTAAATTGGCCTTCAGTTGTAATGATACAAAATAGCAGGACATTCTAGCTTCCTGGCAACTTCTGTCCTGGTTTAAGAGGTCATGGAAAGCCCCCATTTTATAACACACTATCTCTTTAGTATCATAAACACATCAAAGCCTAAAACATTGTAAGAAAACCAATCAACTCTTTGAAACTCTCAGCTCCGAACTTCAAGTACAAGAATACGTAACAAACCACAAACGTCTAACTCCGACAATAAAAGAAGTATCTTCCCTGAACACACAAATCACCCTACAGGGTACATTTGGAAGGGCATCACACATAGCGGGCCTCGGTAAATAAACATATTAACCTTAAGTGGGGGCCCGGCCGCTGGGCCGCTGAAATGAGGTGGAGTAACTCATGGGCGGAAGCGATTTGATGTAGAATTTTGGAACTGTGTATGTAGGAAGCTGAGAAGTGGTTTATTTAATTTTAAATTAAATAAAGAAAGAAAGACAGTAATAAAGAATAATTTAAAAAAGTTAGTTTCAATGGATAAATGTTTGTTACTCAATCACGTTGGAACGGCTAAACGCATCTGGTTCAAATTTGGCACAGAGATATAATATTGTCTGGAATAGCACATAAGTTACATTTTATTCCAGAAAAATGTACGGTTCCTGTGGGATAATATATTAACTTTCGTGGACGAAGTCGTGGATGGAAGTTATTGTCCAATAAAAAACACTTATCGTATACGTAAACGTACCACTTACGAAATAATAAGCTTCTAGTTTATAATATGTCTGCTTATTACTAATTAAAAAAAAATAACGCACACACACTCGCCACTCAAGCGTCAGAACTTTTAGCGTCGGAGTCGGATTATACTGCTAGCATAGTAACCACAGATAAGAAGTGGCTGTGACCCGTTCCACTCATAGTAGCCGTTCCCATTTACAAGTGGCAGAGTTTTATGCACGCATACAAAAACACTTATCCAAACAAAACCGCGCTCCTCTCATGACTTCCACCATCAACTCCTCAAGTTCTCCCAAGGCACGTTTCCTGAATGTTTAATTTTATTGAATTCCGATCGATCCTCCTGCCAGATGTTTGGTAAGTACCGACTTATCCCTTTTTACCATGTCTCTTGCCATCCATATTTTGCCTGAAAACTGTTATTTATGTACTTTGGACTGGATATGAGGGATTTGTAAATAATATGGAGAATCTTTGCAAGTTATGTAATGGACTGCCTCGTTGGTCTAGTGGTCCTAATGCACGACTACTGCGTATGAGGTCTAGGTTTCGATTCCCAGGTGGGGTAATTGTTATTGGGTTTTTCCATCAGGAATTTCTCAGTAGCAACCTCGGAGTCTGGATTTGTGCCCGGTTACCGGTACCGGGCACAAATCGGTTTAAGTCCCATGTAATAATGAGCGAGCCTACTGAGGTTCGCCCCCTATTACATGGGACTTAAATATAACTGGAGAAATGTGGGTGAACTATTTGGTACACCTCTGCCTAGCCCTTTGGGATTACAGGTGTGGTGTTATGTTATGTAATGGAAGAGAAAATCGAGTGATCGTAATCCTGTAGTTTGGAACTCCACACTTCATGCTATACCCTTTTTCCTCTATTCTTTTCGTATGAAGAATGGGCAATAAGCCCATTCTTCTTCATACGAAGCTACTTTTTGTAAGAGCCATTTAGTTCTTCTAATAATATGACTTTCAAAACTGGCTTTTAATGGTCTAGTTAAAATAAATGATTTGACTGTAAGTTTTGACTTTGAATAAAGTTGTCTTGTTATGACGCCTGTAATTCATGGTACAAATGTTCATTTTTTGAGATTAATAAAGTGTGACTGCATTACATTTATGCGAGTTCACCTAAGTGGGAGGGAAGTTGATGACTATTCTTAGAGCCCACTTTCCCCATGAAACACGATCACCTTAATCCTTAACACCCACTTCAGAATAACGTTTGCACGTTAATTAATCCGTTGAATTACAATAATCCCGGTTAAACCTAACGCTCGATCAAAGTTTTATGCAATCGGCCGCAAGTTGTTCAAACTTCGGCCAACTTCGGCCAAGTTCGGGCAACTCCGGCTAAGTTTAGCCGACATCTTGTTTGATGTTGTCTACATCGTAATGGTTCCGTCGATGTGGCGCGATACAAACCACGACACGGAAATTAATGCGACCTACGTATACATGGATAGGTAAATACGGTGTGTGGGTACACAGGTCTGTAAGCCGCAGCAGTGTATACTAAAAGTTTGGAAAACGTCGTAATATTAAATTATGTTTGGATCTTAGATGAGATAAAACCACGTACTTCCGAATGTGGAGGGGATTTCTTATTAATAAGGTAATAGATACAAAGTTTGTGTAAAGTAAACATGACTTGTTTAATATCTGCTGAAAGACTTCAGAGGAATGTAATGAAATTTTAATTTGGCTTAGCTTTGAATTCTAATTTCGTAATGGAAAGGAAACTTGAAGTTGTTGCGATGTTTTCATTAAAATCAGTTTGAATTTCACATTACATCACGCCCCATTCCCGAAAGGTTAGGCAGAGGTGTACCCACTTTCAGACATTTTTTTTTTTGGGACAAGCCCTCCACTCTGTTCCCACCCACTGTAACTCCTGAAAGCCAGAATCAACAGTGGAGGCCACCAGAAAAGCGTCGAAACGATTAACTGTCAGATAAGAATAGCGGAGGAGTAAGAAGAACTTTCAGACAATTATGTTTAAGTCCCATGTAATAGGTAGCGAGCCTATTGCCATCAACCGGGCACAATCCATACTCGAGACTACTACTGAGAAAATTCCTAATGGAAAAACCTAATAACACTTTACCTGACCTGGAAATCTAACCCAAGACTCAGCAGTCGCGCTTTGCGACCGCTAGACCAACGAAGCAGTTTAGATTTAAATCTAAACAACGGGTATAAAAGACTAATAACGAATCTGAAACTTACATATTATTCCCAACATTTCAATCATTTATTTGAAACCTGAGAACGTTCTGGTTATGGGGATATTTAAACTTAAAGTTACAACTTTTCTTCTCGTTTTTATACGATAATAAGTTGAATAACATACTGAGTATTCATATATTTATAAGTTGAATAACATAGGTATTTAACTTATTTTAACTCCTTTTTCTAACTTAACTTTAAATACCCATACGCACAATAATTTACATGTTCCATAGTGCTATAAACAGTAATTTTTCGTACCAAAAATAAAAGACATTTCCCAGCAATAATCTTGCTTAGTTTGATGGGTAGTACGCATAGTTAACGGTAATGTGATGTGTGTTTTACACCCCACATGGCCTAATTTAAAATGCAACCGTATTACAAGGCTCATAGGTGCTAAAATGTATTGACCTAAGACCAAAGTCACACCACATATGCTTATTACATTTTTCTATCAGCCTGACATTTACTTAACCATCGTTTTGCCATTCAATTACACCTAACTCGATCTGTGGTAACCATCTACTTATCCCAAATTTTTGGTATTTTCTCATCAGCTTGCACGATTACATGTAAGTAACAAAAATTTGGTTACCCTACTCGGAAAAAAACGAAGTTATTGCGCTAAAAGCATGCACTTTAAATGTTAAAGCTGAAATTTGTAAAAAGATTGGTTACCAAAAAATCTTTCCGTTAAATATTAGCGAAGCACTTTACAGGCGCATAAAGGAATTTCTCTTTTACGGCTGCTTGCATCTTGTCGGAATATTGAAGCGGTAAGGGTGGGGTGCGAGTGATAGCGAATGTAATGACATATCTAACAGTGAATATTTGCATGCCATGCGTGGCAGGATTCGCTGAAACAGAATTAATTGTAACACCTTATGTAACGCGTTCTAACAAATAAATGTCTTGATTTTCATTTGAATAATGAAAAAAAAAAACAAGTAGGCGTAGAGAATACCTAAGACCTTAATATAAATAAATAATTTTGTAATCAGACCAGTAAGTACTTATTTACTCCAGTAAGTACGAGATTACCTCTTACAAACAAAAAAGATCAAACAAACTCTAAATAATACGAATTTAATAGTAGTATAATAGATAATTCCACTTTCCTCATTCTTCAAGACGAAGAGTATCTTTTCGAAAATGAGTGAAAATGCACCCTCACTAAGTATTTAAAGTAAAGTTGAAAGAGCTTATGAAGTAAGTAGGTAAGAGGATATTGTGAAACGTTTGACGCTTGGCAGTTGCGCGGCGTTTAGTAAACTGACACTAGGTAGTTTTAATTAAAGTTTACTAAAACAATGTTCATTATTTTCAAGTACTTTTAGGTATCATCTACAGCTTTTTGTATTGAGTAACAAGTTTCAGCCAGTTTATTTTAATTACTCAAGTCCCACGTAATGAGACACAATTGATTTTCTATTGTTCTATCATACCGGTATGACAGCCGGGCCTTGAGTGGTTAAACTAGGTTCTGTCCGCGATTTTGTCCGCGTGCAAATTGATATATTATCCCAAGGGAATTGTAATGTTTTATAATCTATCTCAGTGCCAAAATTTATCTTTAGCTTCAAATGATATGAAAGATCGTAGTAAATTTACTTCAATTAAAGTCACCGAGGAAACTTTTCACAGAAATCTGCTGACAGAAATGCATAACGTTTATTACATATCCCTCTGGCTTTGAACACGTTCCATCAAAATTTTTCTTTTAACCCGCTTCTCGCTCGCACTTAGACCCCACCTTTATTCGGTCGTTAGGGCCAGGCGCAGCACTCATTGACGGTAGCTTATTGCAGCTACGTCCTCGTCTTCCGAACTTATTAAATTACAAGATATTGTTGTCTATAGCAATTTCGGTACCACGGACGTTGGAATGAGCTCTTGAAGCTTGCTAGCAACAAGGCATTCTGTTTAGGTCTCGTCGTTAAGAGGGGACATATTGTTTCTTTGAGCAGCCCTGCAGATTTTAAATAATAGATTTTTATTAGTTACTTTTTAGCTCACTGACATTGGTGAAGAGAAACCGGAGAATATCTGGCCTTAACATAAGTCTGAAATCGCCGAGTGGCCTTGAGTAAGCGTGGTGATCAATGCTCATGTATGTCTTCTTTGTATGAGAAGAGGCCTTCGTCTTTTGTCTTTTTTCTTATCATATGATACTTAACATTACAACTAGGTAAAAAATAGTTTGTCGGAAGTACAGATACAATTTTTACAAAAAATCTTTTACTGAAAGATCATCTGTTGTCAAGTACCATTTATACATAGAAACAAACAACATATTTTTCTGTTTAAATTCCTAAAAACTGCAATAACCAAAGTACAGAAAATACACAAAATAATCTAGACACAAACAGACGTACTAGGACTGTGGCATTTAATAAACTTCGACCTCACATGTGTCGCTACGTAAACTTTACAACGAATGTCTATGTCGCAGGCAATGTTCGAGCCCGGTGCATTGAGGAACTTCCTAATTATGTGAAACTTGAACAATTAGTGCACGGAGCGGGAGGGAACCGATAACATCGTTTGCGATGTCCCAGGTAGTTGTTAAGTATAGTTGTTACGGCTTTGTTATTAGATGTGCACGCAGTTTGGTCTTTTGTTAACAATATGGAAGTTATTTAATACTAGTGTTTGCTCTCGACTTTATCCGCGCAAATGTCGGTTATTACGGACTCAGACGAAGTTGCAGGCTAAAAAGTAGCAAAGGTATGTCCTATCTTAGAGTTCATGTAGTTCGTGAAAGCATAACAGACACACAGAGTTATTTTAGTATTTATAATATTTATTATAATGGAAAATTAAATTAGTCAGTATAAGTCTGACATTCCCTTCCGCTCCACCCAGAGAAGAAAAAGTAATTTGATGATTTACTATCATTAAAACAAAAATATGCACAAATCTCTTAACTATGCACTTAAACATCAAATCACTGACAGCTGTAACATTTGAAACTAAACGTTAGATTTGCTAAGGCGTAACACTAAAACTAAGCAGGAGTACCTTGCACTAAAACTAAATGTTACATCTCTTACTTAGTCGTTTTATTACATATCTAAGTTCTCTAGTGAAGTCAGGTTATAGCTAAACCCCTTCATTGAGTCCTCGCCTGGTGATACTGTTCGCCGTTAACCGTTGTGACGTCACATATCTTAAGTACTGTCCGGTGTACATTTCGCCGGTTGTGTATCACGCTACGAGCGCTTACCGCCCGCACTTCTCTCGGTCCCGGTTGTCGTCCTGGCCTCGCGCCCCTGTTCCCTGCAGCCGACTCATTTAAGTGGTGTAGCTATAGTATTGTAGACTACTAATGCAAGTTTTACTCCGTTGTAATGTTATTTGCTTGTAGTATGTTAATGTGGGACGAGCATGTTTGTGATTGCAATGTTGTTATGTTATCGTGTTTGTTGTAATGTAGTTTTGAACATCCAAGCATTTCTTTATGATAGTTTTATTTGGCAACCAAAAATGAATTAAAAAAAATAAAAATGGCATCAGTTTTTGACAGTTGGTCGAGATCTTGAGGGATTTGTGCTGTCAAAAAATCACTCATATTTACTGTATTATTGTAAACATTTGGTTTTTCACGTTTTTATCGCCATACATGTATAATTTAAAAGCGACTACACCATAACGTCCAGCAAAAAGCCACATATAAGAGAAGTTTGTCCGCTGTAAGGCGCCATTTTGGTATTCTAGTCGACAATCATGACGCTTCCAACGATACCTTTTTGGTTAGTAAACGACGAATAATTAAAAAGATATACGCACACAGGTGAACATACATCATACATAGAAAAAAGGTAAAAAGCTATTCAAAATTATGCCTACAGAATAAGTACTTAACAGATTCATTCTCAGATTTTTTATAACATCACTCCAGTGCCTTTATTTCATGACTGTTTTTCTTTAACTGTTTAACGTATATTGCTGTTAACATAATTATGAATTAAATAAATAAACACCACCTCCCACAATCCTTAAACTAATCAACACTTATCTAGTAATTTCCCCAAATACCTAATTCCCAAAACTGCAAGCAACAAGCCAAGCAAACCCGGTAGTCGGCCCATTGTACATTAATAATGAAAGTTTTCCTGCGACACAGTTCCCAGTGTTATTTGCTTACGTAATTAGTGCTTAAAGCTCGACGCGAGTGCAGGATCGTGTGTAGCTAGCCTTCTAGTTAGCGTGCTAATGAAAATTGAGGAAAATAAAGTTGGCGATATACCGTCAAGTAAATTTTGCGAGATTTTTTGTACTGATTTTTTTTTGACTGCCTCGTTGGTCCAGTGTTCGCAAGCGCGATTGCTGTGCATGAGGTCTTGGGTTCGATTTCCTGGTCGGGCAGTGTTATTGGGTTTTACCATCAGGAATTTCTTAGTAGCAGCCTCGGAGTCTGGATTTGTGCCCGGTTTATGGCAATAGGCTCGCCCCCTATTACATGGGACTTAAAACATACTGGCGAAATATGGGTCAGTACACCCATATTTCGCCAGTATGTTTTAATCCCCGAAGGGTTAGGCAGAGATGTACCCATTAGTACACCCACATATATTGTAATTGTGTGTGTGTGTGTGTGTTTGCATTTTAATGTTGTAATTTGAACAAATAATTTGCCTCTGACTTGTTTGCAAGTGTCATCATCATCATTATCATGTGCATCTATTTAGGGATATTTCGATGACAATAAGATGTAAATTGTTAACAATATTATAATATTTATTACAAAATAATAACGGTTGTGTGGTGTGTCAAGTCTCATCTCTTGTGACACGTATTGTACTAAACGAATTATTGTAGCTGATATAAATCGTGACAAAACACAGTACAATATTAATCTCTTATAAAACATAACGCTTTATTTTTACACCAATATTGTTTCATGCATAAATTATTATTCAAAATAAAATGTATTTTTGTTTTGGTAACACTGAAACATCACTAAATGGACGCCTCCATTATCGCTGTACAAATATCATTTCAAAATAAATTTTAAGTCTTAAATCCTTTTGTAGGATTTTTATGTTGGATGTTGAAATCTTTTTTAGTTTTATAAAATACTGATTAAAAAATATTTTTTTGTTATTTGATGATATGGTTGGCGCACTGACTAAGGGATTGTCTGCTGCCATACTTGTCATGGGTTCGATAACGGCAAAAGATAAATATTTCTATGGCCTACAGATAGTGATGCCGGCTCTAGCTGTTTGTGTATATGATTTTATGTTTGTAAACGCATCTACGATATTTTTTTCAAAAACGTTAGAAAGCCTAGTCGCTATCATATCTCAGCGACAATCAATCTAAAATCAGAGATATTTTTGACAGATTGAGAATGAACTTAAATTGCGATCATTCCTAAAAGTTAGCACAATTTCCCATCAATGGCCGAGTGCGCTAGGTATATGAAACTGCAATTCGGCAGCTTAATTGGATGCGGGCAGGGGTCACTATATTGATCGCATTAAGGCCCGGTGATATCGAAACGAGTAACCGCTGTCCACGTTAGTGTGGGTCATACACCAACGTTGACAGCATTTATATAAAAAATACTGCAGTATCTGACAGCAAGACAGTATCCGATCGCGTCTGCAAGTTATCCGCTGCAAAATAGCCGAGCCTTTTATAAAGCGGCCGTAGTGCCATGTTTTACTACCATACATACATAAACTCGCGCCTTTTTCCCATGAGGCTAGGCAGAAACTACAGAACGCCACCTGCTACGATCCTTACATACTCCAATCCAACTACCAATGATAGATTTTGAAATTAACAGTCTAATCTTACCACTACTAATGCGAATGTTTGTATGGATATTCGTTACTGAATCACGCCAGAACGGCTGAACGGATCTAGATAAAATTTAGCACAGAAATAGAAAAATGGAATAGCACATACGCTACTTTTTATTCCAGAATAATGTACGTTTCCCGTTATATCAACATTGACGCAGACGAAGACGCGTGTAGAAGTTAGTGTATTATACAGCTAAGACGAAAAAAACAAAACACACCCACAAAATATTCACCGTACAAAATTTTCCGCATAACCAACTTTAGTAAATAATGATAATTTAGTAGAATCGAGTTTACAAATAGGCTTTCAGTGTGTGGCAACCCTGAAAGGGATTACAGGGATCACTGATCACCCATAAGCCTTTAGTTACACCGATATGCTGTTAACCAACACATGAGAAGCGTAAGTTTGTGTGCACAAACACAACAACACATGTTTGTGAGTTTGTGTGCAATACTAATGATGTAATTGGGGGTGTGTGAGTGGAAGTAGTGGGTGTGTGAGTTTCTAATTGGATTTTAGTGTAAGTAATCGTGTACTGTTTATTTCGCTTTGATTGGTTTGTGTTGCGAATTACGTATTATGTGTCTTGTCTGATATGAGGTTTGAATTTATAAGATCTACAAGCTTTTGCATGCGAGTTCGCCCGCGTGAATTTTGTAACGGAAATATATGTTTTTGATAATAAAACATAATCTTAAGTACTCAGGGTTGTTTTCTTTTTTATGTGGTAAAAATCATGAAATTACTCCTTCCGCCCTGGGTGGGGTGGAAGGGACTGTCAGACTTTTACTGACTATAAAACCACCCTTTTTCTTCTGTTGCCCTTTACGTTCCGGGGCCACGGTCACTCAGGGATAACGTAGCTTCTGAGTAGCAAAATAATTTTAGATAAGGACCAGTAATTCTGAAGATTAACGCGTTCAAACAAACAAAGGACTTAACTCAAAAAACTTATTTTCCTCCTGAGAAGCTACACTTTAAAAAGAAAGGTTTTCGTAACAAAAAATCATTTGGACCAAGTCGCGGACAAAAGCATGTTGTTAGTAAAATAATTAAAAAAAAATATCTTGGGACAACTCACACACGGCTATCTGATTCCAAGCTAAACAGAGCTTGTGTTATGGTAACCAGACAACTGATATACATACTTATATAATTTATAAGAACATACATATTGTAGATAAATCACACCCAGACACAGAACTAACAATCATGCTCATCACACAAAGTTTGTCCTGGGTGGGAATCGAACCCACGACCTCCGGCTTAGCAGTGAGGGCCGGTAACCACTACACCAATAGGCCCGTAAAATGGTCGCCTAATAATTGCGGTAACTATAACAATGAACTGAAACGAATGCATTTTATTTTAAACGGAAAAAAAACACACACTACTACTAATTTTGCGACCAACACGCGGCACAAAGCACCACATGTACGGTCAGCGACAAAAGTAGACTACATAACATAATATGACGCCTGTAAACCCTGAAGGGTTAGGCAGGGGTGTACCCAATAGTACACCCACAAATCGCCAGTTATATTAAAGTCCCGTGTAATAGGGACACAAAATCCAGACTCCGAGGCTGCTACTGAGAAAATCCTGATGGAAAAACAAAATAAAACGTCTTTATTTTACATATCATTTAAATAATTACGAAATAACACAATCCACTTCTCAGCATTTTAGGTAATAGCTTTTTTGTGAATGTGAAATCATCAAAGGACGTCTTCCCCACTGGGTGGAACGGAAAGGAGTGTCAGACTTTTACTGACTAAAACTATCTGTGTTCCTCCTAATGACCTTTGCGATCCAGGGTAGCGGTGACTCTTCTGAACAAATTCTGCGACCTTGGCAGGTCAGGTAATAGCTAAGACTTTATTTTGTATTTATTTTACATCCATTGACTGCCTCGTTGGTCTAGTAGTCGCAACGCGCGACTGCTGAGCATGAGGTCTTGGGTTCGATTCCCTGGTTAGGATAAGTGTTATCGGGTTTTTCCGTTAGGAATTTCTCAGTAGCAGCCTCGGAGTCTGGATTTGTGCCCGGTTGATGACAATAGGCTCGCCCCCTATTACATGGGACTAAAAAACATAACTGGCGAAATGTGGGTGTACTAATGGGTACACCTCTGCCTAACCCTTCGAGGATTACAGTCGTGATGTTATGTTATGTTTACATCCATTTTTTTATTGCTTTTGCTATTGTGCTCAATAATAAGGATCTAAAATTCCAAAACAGTTGCCTTTGATGCTGACTGTACCTACTAATAAGCAACTTCTAGTTGTGAATTCCTAACCGCACGAAGAATATGCAACGAAACTTCTGCTCCCCCTACTTGACCTGGAACTAACACCAATTTGTTACACAAGGCGACACAAGTGCAGACTGCCTTACATGTGCATCAAAGTTCACGAAGTAAGGTCTTAATTAGCTGTCTAAGTTCGATAGGCTACTTGTGCCAGGTCAGTACTTGGGAACGTCTTAATTATAACTTAGGTTCACTTTGGCAATGGAGCCATATTTGGACATTAATTGCTTCAGGTGGGTCCGTTCTTCGTACTTTTGTTGGCGTGGCTGTTGCTTGAAATATCGTGTAGGTAGATTAGTTCGAAAGTTGTAGTCTTTTTGGTTTTAGTATTCCTCGTGATTGTCTAATGGTTAAGGCGCCAGCTTCTTATTCAGAAAGTCGCGAGTTCCATACCAGTATAGGGGGCTAAGGGTCAACTCCCCCGCACAAAAGCATCTGAGTTCTTCCGTGTCAAATCTCAAAGTGAACTTAATTTATTGTAATTAAACTTTTTTGCAAATATTACCCTCTAAGGTACAGTTGCCATATATACTTCTATACTAATATTATTAAGACGAAAGATTTGATTGTTTGTTTGCATTGAACAGGCTCCGAAACTACTAAACCGATTTAAAAAATCTTTCACCGTTGGGAAGCTACGCTATTCCCGGGTGACATAGGCTATATTATATTTTAAAACATTAGGGATATGTAAGAAATTCACGCGAACGAAGTCGCGGAAAGAGTGCATAGTCAATTATAAAATGTTGTGTGCTCTTTAGTGTTTATTTTGCTAAAAATCTACCTTCTTCAATCGCTCTTTCAAACGACAATCCTGGATCTACCATCCCACCACTGAGCTCGTCCGTAATTGTATACTGTATACACAGCAAGAAAAGGCGGGACCAACTGCTTTCCATGAACACATAGCAATCAGTTGTATCGGACAACAACGGAACAATGGACAATGGTGCCGATTCCCTTGGTCACAAACTAAACTAAAATTAGACTGATTCCATCTTTTTCTGTCCAATAATGTAAGAAAGAGACTAATGTAAATAAGAGCTGTCAAATTTAGTCAATCTGACACATCCATACATTTATAGTTGACATCTTAAAACGTATGGATTAAAAATACGGAAAAGTTTAAGGCAAAACTAATTTGACATCTCTAACTTAGTTCTTTAATGTCACGGAATGTCACCGTCCTTTCCTTTCGCTGTATGCTAGTAAGAGATGTCAATTCTCTAAATTTAGTCTAGTTTGTTAACAAGGGAATGTATGTTAATTTATTAAAATAAACTCTTACGTATAAAACCTTCTCTAGGAAAATATCATTCTTTTTTAAATGACGATATTGGAACAGCATCATTGTAGCTGTAATACTGTAATCACCAGAATTACAAGTGTGGTAATTATAACTTTGAAAAGTGTTTTTGGAAAACTTTTTTGATGAGTCCAAGCCCGTCACACTATTCCCAACACTGCGACTCCTGAAAGTTTAAACTAATCCTTTTTTATCGTTAGAGTATTATTGGAGTAGCGTTTTTAAAGTTTTCTAAAGTGCAGGAGTAGGGACACTTTGGGCACTGTAGAAAAATGGACACATCGTCTGGTCAAGAGCACTGTACTCGCTCTGATTACAGCACTGTATTGACAGGCCTCTTTAAAAAGCACAATACAAGGAGTAGTTCCACTTTGCCCCATCAGGCTACCACCCTGCTGTGGCAAAGTAGACTGCCTCAAATTTTGCAGTAGAATATGCCCCTAGTATAAAATCGGTGTATTCTCGTTCATCCCCCTGACTTCGTCCACCTAAGAGGACGAATGGAAATTTACATAAAAATCTTGATGGATTCTGCCCCATCAAGGTTGACATATCAGAATTTGTGTAGTTAAGTTTATTTTATTTGTTTGTCCTCATAAGACCACCGCCGCCCTTCTGGGGTGGGGGATGGCGGCTTGATAGGTCAAAGTGGAACTACTCCAATACAGCTTAAAAAAGAACTTTGTAAAGTTTACGTTGACGCCAGATGTCACTGACTTTAAAACATTTCAGTTATAGCCATTGTTAGGTAGCCGTAGACTTTTAGCCGTTGCATATTTTCCTTCCGATATAATCCTTCATCTAAGCAGAAAAGGCGTGTCCATCTCATTTACATATACACAGCAATTCCGTGGTAACGGACAAGGGTGGGCGTATATTGTGTAACCAGCTTATGTAAAGCTTATCGGAGCTGGAGACTGTACTTACAGGGTTTTTGTTACGCCAACATATTTTCTATGGGCTACATACTTGGGTAACTATCCCAAAAAAGCTATTGCGAGTCTGTTGGGAAAGATTTTTTTGCCTAAAATAATGATTATACGGCTGTTCATTCATTTCATTTAGTCATTTTAGGTTAACGATATCCACTGCTGGACATAGGCTTCCCCTAATAGTAGCCAACATGACCGATCCTGTGTAATTTTAATTTTAGTTGAAGAATCACAGTTATTGGAGATAAGAAATAGGATTTTCCAGAAACCTACTGATCACCAATTAACCTAAATCTCTGGCTACAGCAAGATCCTTTTTAATTTTTTACTTTTTACGTCGTATTAATATTTTTCTTTTACAATTCCTTGTAGTAGGAAGGATTATTAAATTTTCTCAAAATCCTAACTATGATTGCAAGTATGCTACGCCATTGAAGTGATGTTTTTCTTCAAAATATAATATCCAGGACAGTTTAGATCGAAGTTGAATAAATAATGTTTGATGGTAAAATATTCTCCATCCTACAGAGCAGTGTGTATCATCGTGCCTTATCAAAGGTTACGTAAGCGGTCATAGGCGGTAATCTAGCCTTGTTACCTAACTCTGGTTATGTCAGTTACCTACCCGTATTACCGGGAGAGTTGGTTAGTGCCTCAATTTCGGCACTCTGCAGTTTAACTAACGAGCTAAGTTTAAAAGAAGCCAACGTATAGTATCTCAATAATTATTAATTATTTCATTTTAAAACATGTACGCTCTTTATGAGAAAGTCAAAATTAAAGTCAACGTCAAATCAAATCAATTAATTCAATTAGGCCATCATGAGGCACTTTTGAATGTCATTTACAACAAGAAAAAATACAATTGAATCTAGTTGCCACTTCCAAAAGGTAGTTTTGTATGGAGGAGAATGGGCCAGAAACTCAATACGTACTCTTTTAAAATATTTTTCTTTAATCATACATATATGGATGATGGATTTATCAAATGACTTCTGGCAATCAATGGACGCAGCAAGCAATGGACGTTGTTCGGCTGATATGATGATGATCAATGAAAACTTGGGATGTCTCTAAATTTTGTATTTTTCACGAGCACTGTTGAGACACTTCAGCATATGAAACATAGTCAAATACACAACATACTAAAATAAATATTAAATTTGAACATAAACTATGTAAGTTTACAGTCAAATAGCTTTTAAATTCTTCATATTTCATTACATTCGTTTCACGACAAATTGAAAATGAAATAATGTCCTTATGTTTCCCCTATTTTCCGACATTTTAAACTCCATTGCATTTTTGCGACAAAACAAACGTTATTACGACGGCCATAACATTCAAAATTGCTCCACATTTCATTTTCACAACAGCAAATATATTGAGTCGTGGCACACGGCACGCATATATAAAAATATTGCGCTATAATTTTAAGCGCTTTATTACCAGCACATAAAGTAGAAACTCGTTTGTTATTGATAATGAAAAAGTAATTGGTATAAATTGTAAGGGGTTAAATGAAATATATGACAATAATCTTTTATTTTTTCAGGACATTGTAGGTACGTACTCCTACTTCCTACTACTATTATAAACGCAACAGTTTGTGACGATGGATGTATGGATGTTTGTTTCTCTTTCACGCTTAAACTGCTGAACTGAGTTAGCTGTTTAACAAACATAGATATTAGGGCTATTTTTTGAGGTGGTAAAAATCATCAAATGACTCCTTCAGCCCTGGGTGGGGCGGAAGGGACTGTCAGACTTTTACTGACTAAAAAACCACCCTGTTCTTTCTGTTGCCCTTTACGTTCCGGGGCCACGGTATCCTGTTAAGACGTCCCGCAACCCCGGCAGGCGTTGGCCCCGTTGGGGGACCCGTAGATATTAGGGCTGCTACTAAGAAATTTGTCATGGAAATACACAATTAGGTACAATTTTTACCCTACCTAGGAATCGAACCTAAGAGCTCATCTTCTACAGTCGCGCTTGCAACCACGGGACCAGTCAAGTTATAATTTAATTACTTATGAATAATCAATTATTATTGCATATGACATTCAGTGCAGCTTAACATCATTGTCATCGCAGCATTAAAAATACATAATTTCTAATTAGTCACGTCGAAGTGTTAATTGATTCTGTACTAATTTATCATTTACTCAATCAAGTTGTTGCCTCGTTGGTCTAGTGGCCGCAAAGCGCGACTGCTGAGTATGAGGTCTTGGGTTAAATTCCCAGGTCGGTCAAAGTGTTATTGCGTTTTTCTATCAGGGATTTCTCAGTAGCCGCTTTGGAGTTTGGTTTTGTACCTGGTTGTTGGCAATAAGCTCGCTCCCTATTATATGGGACTAAAAACATAACTGGCGAAATGTGGGTGTACTAATGGGTACACCTCTGCCTAACCCTTCAAGGATTACAGGCGTGGTGTTATGTTGTGAGTTGTCAATCAAGTTGTTGCTTCGTTGGTCTAGTGGTCGCAAAGCGCGACTGCTGAGCATTTCTCAGTAGCAGCTTTGGAGCCTGGTTTCGTACCTGGTTGTTGGCAATAGGCTCGCTCCCTATTACATGGGACTTAAAATATATCTGGCGAAATGGGGGAAATACCCCTTGGGGGATTATAAGCGTGATGTTATGTAAACACCAACTTTATTACGATTATAAAAGTCTGAAATCGTCAATCCGACTTAAGCAAGCATGGCGAACCAGGCCAAAATGATCACATTTGCTCGTGCCTTCTCTGTATGAGAAGTGGCCTTTGTCCTGCATAGGGACAATAATAAGCTGGTAATATTACTTTTTCAGTAAGCATATTGCATGACATATGATCTCCGCCATTATAATGACACAATATTCCATCAAGCGTATCAGCGCCATAATCTCCAAATATTAATTACACATAATACCACTGTAGTTAACAATAAATAATTTACATACATATTATTAATTAATAATTTATCTGTGGAACTCACAAAGGGTCCCTTTCACCCCGAAGGATTAATAGTACAGCTCAGCCAAATTGAAATGTACGCATTGTGTAGGAAAATTAGTTTGTGGAGGGCCCTCTGAAATTTGGCCGGTTTACAATATCAATTTAGTTTGGATCAGAACTGAAATTACGTAAATGCAAATAGAGATAGTGGAAACAGAAATAATTGATAAGGCTTTAGCGCCGACTGTTGTTTCAGGGTAGTTATGGCCAAATTGATAACGGACTTTGTTACTTCGGAATTTGAATTGCGGTACAGCCTTTGTATAGGACGTTAATTGTCTTTTGTGGTGCTGTAGATTAAGTGGATCTTTTTTATTGTTAAATTAAAAGATGCTTGAAAATAACAGTAGTCATGTCATCAAAACTGCATCATCCGCCCAATGGTTGGCACAGTTGCTGAGCGATTGGCTGCTGTACTGCGTGTCACATGTTCGATTTCCACGCAAACATATTAACTTGAACGAAAGTTAATCGCCAAAATCACCATGCTAAGCTATTGGTGAATGATAATAGTTAGTAGAAAAGACAAGAACACTGTACATATTTTATAGTATGTCGCGAAAGGTTACCAAATTATCTGCTTTATAAAACCGTTAGTTGTTTTACAAAACAGCTGCGTTATGAAAAATAACTGTATAACCGTGTTTCATAAAACTGAACTACATGCAGAAGCTAACAGTGCCTTAAGACAGTGAGTCGGGGTCGCGGCAGGCGAAGAAGGACATGGTGGGACGAACTGGATGGATTCCTCCAAAACTGAAGTGACGAAGCACGGAAGGAGGGGATGGAGGCCTTTGCCTAAGAGTGGGACAGAACTGGCAAAAAATACGTGTAGATTTGCATTTAAAACGTTTTGCATTTATAAAAGCAGCGAGTAGTGAAGTAGCGAATTGTGTTTTAAAATAAATAAAATAAGTGGAATCATACAATAATTAAAATAAAATTTATAAATATTTTAAAATTAATATAAATTCTAAACTTACTTTAATCCGTATAAAACCCACAACCTCATACATGAGAATCGATCGCCTTAATTATAGGTCATCACAACACAAAATAAACCTAAATTCTAACATGAATTTCAGTATTATTGCGTAAAATATATCGCTGTCCATTTATTTACAAATGCATCAATATATTTAATCGCAGCATCAAATTGGTACGAAATTATCTTATTATTAATGCAAATTGGTAACCGGGGCCTAATGAGATTAATAGTTTTAGCGGCCATTTTAATTGATAGTTTATATTGAATTTGATTTATCGGCAGTATTCAGAGGGATTAATATTGTTATCGTGTGTAACGGTGTGGGTATATAATTTAAGTGAATTTCACGGTGCTGTGATTGGTCCTAATTAATTATTTTTGTGGTAGATACTGGAATTACTTTTCAGCCCTTAGGGTAAGGACAAACGAGCGTAATTTTATGAGTCGTGAGTCGCAGAATTTCGGTCTCAGAAATTCTGCTGCATTCGATTTCATACAAAAGTCCTATTAGAAAAACACGGCGACGCAAAATGAGTTGTCTGCGAACTCACATGCATTATTCGAACCGAATTCAGTTCGCGAGGGGAGTGGGCCGACGGACGACACAAACAGCCGCTATAAACGTTGGATAAGTGTTGGATAGCAACTGAACAAAATGCGATCGTCTGGCATCCCAACAGAATTTTTGCCAGGCAGAAATTCTGCGACTCACGACTCACAAAATTATGCTCTTTTGGCCTCACCCTAAGGGCTGAAAAGTAATTCCAGTATCTACCACAAAAATAATTAATTAGGTGCAGCCACAGCACCGTGAACTAAAATTCACTCAAATTATATACCCACACCGTTACACACAATAACAATATTAATCCCTCTGAATACTGCCGATAAATCAAATTCAATATAAACTATCAATTAAAATGGCCGCTAAAACTATTAATCTCATTAGGCCCCGGTTACCAATTTGCATTAATAATAAGATAATTTCGTACCAATTTGATGCTGCGATTAAATATATTGATGCATTTGTAAATAAATGGACAGCGATATATTTTATGCACTGAAATTCATGTTAGATTTAGGGTTTATTTTGTGTTGTGATGGCCTATAATTAAGGCGATCGATTCTCATGTATGAGGTTGTGGGTTTTATACGGGGCAAAGTAGGTTTAGAATTTATAATAATTTAATTTTGATTTCACGTTGTATGGCAATGCTGTATAATATTTTTGTATTACATAATAATTTACATTTCAATAATAATTATAAAATTAAATGTATATTTTTTTTGTACATTAATTGAAATAAAAATTAAATTTTAAAATATTCTATTCTTTTAATTCTTTAATTGAATGGAAGAATAAAGATTAAGAGTGTTCATGAATGCTATTAAATTCAATAATGAACCATTCAAGTACCAAGTATTGGTTCAGTAAAACAAACCGACCCGCAGCTAAATAATAGTTATAACTTAAACAAAGTGTGATAGTTAAATATTGGAACGGATAATAAATTGTAATTTCGTTGGGATCGGTAATGAGGAGTGCTTTACGAGTGTTTGATTAAATTAACTACGCTCCAGGGCTTTGGTGTAATTATTATTTAAATTGAAACTATTTTTGGAATTTATAATGCGGTGGTTTTGTTAACGTTTTTGAGTTGTGTTAAGTTTTGTTACTGTAAGAGCTAATTTTTCAATAGTCAGATAGCTCTTTTCAAAGAATAAATATGACAGTTTGACATATTTTCTATACAAAAGCTGTAAAACCACCATATTTATCCCTTCGCTAAGAATTATCTGACGATTGAAAAATTTGACGAACCTTAGAAACGTTCTAGCTAGAGAGAAATTGAAGGTCAAGGTTTCAACTTTTTTTTTAAGTTTTTTTTTATAACGAAAATTAGTTGTTGTTGTTAGTGTACTAATGGGTACACGTCTGCCTAACCCTTCGGGAATTACAGGCGTGATGTTATGTAGTTGAAAATATTTTAATTATTGGAGAAGTGTGTTTTAGAAGTGTACCTTCTAATTCTAACTAAATATTAAATAAAAAAAAATTACAGATATTTTGACATAATATGTTGGTTTGTTTTGTCAGGACTTAACCCGATTTATGTCATTAAAGACCACAATACTTTGATAGCAAGACAACAACAGCTGAACTATTGGATTCTTTGCTGTGTGTGACAGGTTTGATTTCCGTTTGGAACAAATTATTTGTTTTACCTGCAGAAAGTTGTTCCGGATCCGGTATTTGTACGAAAGATAAACGTATTCACGATGAAAGAAAAATAAAAACAAGATAAAAGAAAAATATATAAAGATAGTAACGGAATGATCATCATCATCTGCTTATCCCAACTATGTTGAGGTCGGCTTCCAGTCCAACCGGATGCAGCTGAATACCAGTATTTTACATGGGGCGACTGCCTATCTGACCTCCATAACCCAGTAACTGGGCAAAACGATACCTCTCGGTCAGACTAGTTGTCACTTTCGGGCTTGAACATAACTTCACGCCTGTTATCCTCGAAGGGTTAGGCAGAGGTGTACCCATTAGGACACCCACAATGCGCCAGTTATGTTATTTTAAGTTCCATGTAATAGGGGGCGAGCCTATTGCCATTAACCGGGCACAAATAACACTTTGCTTGGCCTAGGAATCGAACCCAAGACCTCATGCCCAGCAGTCGCGCTTTGCGACCACTAGACCAACGAGGCTTGAAGATGATGATAATAATGAAATCTAAAAAAATAGACTCATAGTTCAATACGAATAGCAAGGTACCAACAAATCTATTTTCTACACAAACTAGTAGAAAAGACAAAGACTCTCGTCAGACAGTCTTTGTTAAAACTTTTAATGGTACCGGAAACTATAACTAACGGGAGGAGACATAGGAACTAACAAGTTATTTACCTGGGACATGTAAGTTTGTTACAATGTTAGGGGAGGATTTTTAAAGATTCGTTTATTCATTCATTTCAATTTTTTTTTTCATTCATTCTTTGGAACGAAATTCGTTAACGCGGATTGCGGTTGGAGTTAATTTTCAGAAATCGTCACGTAAGGAAAATGTGTTACGTGTAAGCGACCTTCCGTCTTTTTCTTTCTTTTTCCCTATGTGTATTTGTTCTATATTGACTCAGGCTAGACTGCCTCGTTGGTCTAGTGGTCGCAAGCGCGATTGCTGTACATGAGGTCTTGGGTTCGATTCCCAGGTCGGGCAATGTGTTATTGGGTTTTTCCATCAGGAATTTCTCAGTAGCAGCCTCGGAGTCTGGATTTGTGCCCGGTTAATGGCAATAGGCTCGCCCCCTATTACATGGGACTAAAAACATAACTGGCGAAATGTGGGTGTACTAATGGGCACACCTCTGCCTAACCCTTCGGGGATTACAGGCGTGATGTTATGTTATGTTATTTGTTCTATATCGTGAATGCGTAAACAGATATACATATGTATAAAGACACACACATACAGCCAGTCACGGAACAATATTTATTCTGTGCGGGAATCAACCCAGCGACACGCAGCGCAGCTCAACCACTGCGATAGCGTGTGGTATTCAGAAGTTACAGAAAAATATAATATGTCTGACTGTAGATACTTATCACGTACGTAAATCTTCATCTTAATTTTGCCCTACAGAAGCTGTATGTAACCAGAATTTTATAAAAACTTAATTTAAAAAAGTGTGACCGTGAAGTTTCTTGCTCGTTCTTCTCCATAGAGATCTACCTACGTATTGGAACGAGCAACCAGCTTCAACTTCTGATTAACTGACCGTATATGGTTTAATTGAAATAATAGCATTGAATTTATCACATTTTCACACACTTAACATCACGCCTGTAATCCTCGAAGGGTTTGGAAGAGGCATACCTATTAATACACCCATATTTCGCCAGTTAAATTCATAATCACAACACAAAAATTATAAAAAACCCATATGCCCCAATTTCTCCCACATAAACGGATTGAACCAAATCCATTGCGGCGCGCCACAGTATTTGATGGCAAATGCAGTTAGCACGACGTGCATTGGACATGTTACTGATGTTTATGGACGTACAGAGTGACCGACATGATCGCCAAATTGGTTTGGTTTGATTTCAGTTGACATGCCTCGTGTTGGTCGCATTATTTGATTGAATTTTAAGTAGGTAAGCTTTTTTGACAGTACAAAATATATTTTTGATTATAAATTATGACAGATTTTAAACTACGTCGTTGGTCTCGGGGTTGCAAGCGTCATTGCTAGGCGTGGAGTGCTAGGTTCGATTTCCAGATCTGGCAAAGAGTGTTATTAGGTTTTTTTGTATCGGGTGAAAAATCCTCATGGATGTCCTCCGCCCTGTAGGGGGCGAGGGATCTGTCAGACTCTTGCTAACTAAAAACCACCTCGGTGTTTCCTTCCCTCACTAACGCTGGGAATCCAGGAGCTTCCGCGTCTTCCGCGATCTCTGACTGTACTGTAACCCCTTAAGTTGATCTGCGAGATGCCAATTCGAACCAAAACACGATAGGTACGTCCTTTGGTAAATCTATAAATATATTGAAGGTTCCTCAGACGTCTTTGGGAAACTGTACAATGTCTTATAAAGTTATTTTTATCACCCTATATTTGTTAAATTGCTTAAGGTATAATTAGAATTCATAATTAAATCATCAAGGCTTCTCTTACGTGATATTGTTTATGATTGAAACCGTTTTGCGTATCAAAGCTGTAATTAGGATGAGAAGTTTACCTGCAACAAAAGATTTGATTATGGTTAATATTGTAAGTAATACAATCCAAGAAGAGTTTGGCAGAGGTGTACCCATTTGTACATCCACATTTCGTTACATCCAGTTACTTAAGTAAAAATGTGCTAATCTCAGAACCTACTAAAATTCGTTTATTGATAAGCAGGTACATAATCCCTAAGTATAGCTATTATCGTACAAAATTAGGGATCCTTTAGTAAATTAATGCGGATGAAATCGCGCGCAAAAGCTAATCAATAATAAACCAACCAAGTCAGAAGCCTTTGAGGCGGTTTAGAAACTCTGACACTAGTTGTAGCGTGATGTTATGACTGTAATACTACAAGTGCAAGAAAAAGAAGGGGATATATTTAAGTACGTAAAAGTAACGTTTAATAACCTCCATCTAACATGTTAGTCCACACAAATACACCGACATCGGTTCAAACCATATCAGAGCCCCTTGAGGCGGTTTAAAAACTCTGACACTAGGATCTGTGGGGTCGTAAGACCTTACTGCCCACACGATAAAGAAGAAGAAGATAAAAAGACATAATGCTCTAACAGAATGACTGTATCAAAGACTAGCTTCTGCCCGCGACTTCGTCCGCATGACAGACAAATGTACCAAAAATAACATAAAAACAATGATAACTCTAATCACCACCACATCACCAACACACCCCCATCCTCAATTCATTTAACAAGTCAATATACAAGTCCACATCGGCCATTATCCTTGTACACCCACAAACGACGGTAGATAGCCTGATTTTAATCATGACGTCACATTTGAAGCGCCCAATTCTGCGAGATAGGCTCGGTAGGGTAAACATGATTATCGTGGGACGGATTTGGGAGTTGTTTTTGTTTTTAGTTTTCTTGTTTATCTAAGAGCTAAAACTTTTATACAGATTTATTTTTAAAATATAGTAATTTAATATAATGGTGTAGTTTTAGTAACAGATGAATACTTTAAAAATATTGTGCTATCGGTGTATGTTTAAAAGTATTATTTAAAAAAACACTTCTTATTTTTCTTTTATCTTACTGATGAAATAGTAAAAAAGTGCTTTAATAAGGTATGTCTTAGTAAGTAATGTCTTTTCCTTTTTATTACAAGCTTTTATTTAGCTTCACTGTTCGTATGTATGTTAGTAAGTTGTCCTTTCATTTTGAAAACTATTTTCGACCATTTGTTGGTATCCGATTGAACCGAAATTTTGCATACACCATTAGTTGTGATGACAATACATGTTCATTGTACCCAATAATGTAATAATTTCAAATTATAGCTTGTTTTATTTATATATTTTTTTTATTCGTTTTTTTATATGAATCTTTTTAAACGCTCACTCCATGGTCACCCTACATCGCACACCCTCAGCGCTAATGTACTAAAATTTCATTTGCCTGTGAGTTTAAAGCTGACGAATGAAGCGATTTTTTTCAGTTAACTGTTATTGCTCGATGTAAGGATACAGCGCTTTAGCGGATTTTATCGCAAACGACTTCATAAGATACGTTTATCAGGTGTGTTGTTACGTGCTTTTATTTGAGTTGGTTTGTGAATATGTGGCCATGTTTTAACTTTTGATGTTCTGAGGATCTGAAACTTTGTTAACATTAGGTCGGACCGAGAGTTTTATCGGTCCGATATACTGGCTGTGGTACTGAGCGTTCACATTAGGTTGGATCCGCAGCTTCTGGTGTGAACAGCAACACCTAATAGTCTGTCAACGGTAAAACTGCCGGTCCGACCTAATGTGAACCAGCTCTGAAGGTTCTGAGGGTATTAATACACTTACCACAGTTCCTCCTGCTACCATAAGTCGGGAGCCGGGTATTTGCATTGCGCATGATCCGCGCCCCCCACTGTTGCCCCTGCCTAAATCTAGTTTCGTAACATCATCATCACGCCTGTAATCCCCCAAGGGTCAGGCAGGGGTGTACCCATTAGCACACCCTCATTTACCCAGTTATGGTTTAAGACCCATGTAATAGGGGGCGAGTACCACCTGATGGAAAAACCCAATAACGCTTTTCTTGACGTGTGAATCGGACCCAGGACCTCATGCTAAACAGTCGCGCTTTGCGACCATTAGACCAACGAGGCAGTCAAAGGTAGTTTCGTATGAGCAAGAAAATTAAAACTTAGTCTTTTAACTTACCAATATAACATACAACTATTTTATATTATACTAGTTGATTTATATCTGTATATTCCCACGAGATTATACGAACTAACAGAGGCTGAAGAACAAATTTGCCAAAAGAATAAACTCCCAATTTGGCTGAACAAATCGGCTCGAGCTTGCGAGATTGATAGCTAACCATAATGGTAGGCAGCCGTCCTAGGCATGATAGATGTACTGATTTACGTGTTATATTCGTAAACGGGATGTAAAAAGACACATTACACATTCATTAGGTTGGCATAATTCCTAATAAACTAAGTAAGTATCATAGAGTAAAATCCAAGCCATCAAGACGAATCTAATAATTTATCGTTTATGAAAATCGGTGTAGCCGTTGAGTAGTTACGACTAACGAGCGGCATAAAAAGACAATATATACAGGTCAAACACATAACCCTCCTTTTAGGCTTCGTCGCAGTTGGATAAGAATATTTGAGCATTCTGTTAGTATATTTGTTATTTTAAATAGTGAAATTTCATTACCCAATTTTCTTTCAAAATCTTCTCCCGTTTTTCAGTGAGACTGATTCATGAATCAGTCGCCCAATTTGAAACGAACGACTCATGTGCCATGAGATACGTTGCATCGCCATAATGATCTCTCCTCACGCGAGATAGATTACGTCGATTTCACAACACAAGTCTGTTTACACTGTGTGTGATATATTGGATGTTTATTTATATGGATATTTTTTATCAATAAATTGGATATTTATACAAAGTTACTTTTAGGTCGAAAAATAACAACAAAAAAAAAACAGCTGTTCAGTACATTTATGTTCGTCTTCTCGTCAAAGTATAGTGGCTTAGACAAAGTAACAATTGCAAAACGATAACGAAGTTAGAAAAGACTAAAATGTATGATTGACTTACGCCGCTTTAAGTCACGTGGTCAATCGACGAAGCGATGTTACTTTGTCTAAGCCCCCTGAACAGGTGATTTTTTTACGGTTATTTTTTGAAAAAAAAAAGGCTTTCGGTTCCAGAACGACCTAAAAGTAACCGTGTATAAACGGATATTTTTGTAACTAGCTTATACCCGTGACTTTGTTCGAATGACAGTTATCACGGGGTTTAATTTCTTTTGCGCGGAACCCTAATTCTTTTCCTAAATTTAAACTAGCTTTTTTTGTTGAGGTGGTAAATATCCTTCCCTTGGTGGGGCGGAAGGGACTGTCAGACTTTTACTGACTAAAAAGCCACCCTGTTCCTTCTGTTGCCCTTTACGTTCTAGGGCCACGGTATCCTGTTAAGACGTCCCGCAACCCCGGCAGGAAATTAAAGTAGCTTAAGTTACTTTTTTTTTTTTAAATATCAATGTAAAAGTCCTGTTTTTCAATCCATATGTACATTCTAAGTTTATCTTTATCTATGAAAGAAAACATCGTGAGGAAACCTGAACTAATCAAGTCTCAAATCACCAATCCGCCTTGAGCGGGCGAGGTGATTAGTGACATAGGTAGGGTAGGGTATGGGAAGAGGCCTTTGCTCTGCAGTGGGACAGTGATAGGCTGGAATTATTATTAATTTCCGAGCTCGGTATTCGTATGATATGGTGTAGTGGAAAGACTCCTTGAATAGCCAATAGTAAATGACTTCGTATAGTACATATTCATGAGTATTTATGCCTATGCATGCCTCAGAACATTCCTAGGATATCTACCAACGGCCTTGCATTGTTGACATCGTTTATGAGGTATTCCTTTATCTTCATCATACATGGCTATGCCATGATGTCTCACGTTCTATCAAATAGGTAGTTACCATAAAGTCTGTTATAGGAAAAATAAATTATGCCATTTATACTGTACAAAAAATCAGCTGTTCCATGTCCTGTGTTTCACCTATACCGTTAAAATGTATAGCAAATTTTTTTATAACATTTTTCATATAAAATTGTGATAATGTGTGTGTGTGTGTGTGTGTGTGTGTTTGTGTGTGTGTGTGTTGTGTATGTGTGTGTATGTGTTGTAATTGTGTAATTTAAATAAATAATTAAATACCTATTGAATATTTTTACAAAATATTTATGTTTGTCTACCTACATACCTCTGCCAATCTGCCTAATTCTGTTATGTAATGTTTACGATAAAAAAGTAAACAAAACTAAAAAAAAAACGTTAAAAAATCTGATTCGTTCAGTAACGCTGAAATAAATTTTAAACAACAGTGGGTACATCAACAAAAGAATAATAAACAATAAATCAATCGAAAATCACCTCCATCTCAACCCTCTATTAATAACCCTGCTCTGCCGGCTGCGGTCTATTTGATCCCTGACACGAAGGATCCATTTCAACGGGGTTTAGTTTACCTTCGAGGTATTGCTTTATTTCACTATTATTCCAATATGTTATGTTTATTTAATTTTTCTTGAAGTTGAAAAAGAAATTAGAGTGTTATATCGGTTTATTTTTATTTTATTTATTTTGTACAATTTAGAAAGCCTCAGTATCTCTCAGTATCTCCCTAAGCCTTTATGTTAAAGGTTGAATTTAGCGCTTGACTACACATTTTCTGTGTCGAACTATGGTGGTTTGGCAAGCATACTCTGAATGAAATTTTACTTTACTAATTTTACAGGGGGAAATTTTATTTAGTGTTTATTTATTTATTCACAACCACAACAGGTGACAATCAGACAAGTATATATTAATATATATATATTAGTGTTTTTTTTTTTAATTTTATATAAACGACGAAGATCGCAATCTCAGTCTTAATTTATCAAAATCATCTGAGATGAGATTGCTAGCTTTTAAACGTTTTTAAATAGTAGAATTGACCCTTAGTACCTAAGCTGTTAATTTTACAGAAAGACATTAATTCCTATCCCCTTTACACAGACCGTGAGTCACTTTTTATAACGCTCGAGAAAACAAACAGGAAACAAAAATAATCCACAAATAAAATCTTCCATCCTAATCTCGTGGCGAGTCCAAAAAGTAGAAAAACATTTTCGATTCAACGCAACACCAAAAAACCAAGCACATTTTTCCTGTCTGCCACCCAACCCCCCCAACGCGACGGGGGTCATTTCGACCACTCATTACCCAGATAGATGCCGCTGTCAGCGTACTCGCCCCATATATTTTAACAAGCCACGCTAATTTCCCATTTATTGTCCATTCTCATATAAAATACGTTATTCGCCCGCAAAAATAAGAATTAATGATGATCTGATTACTCTTATTTTTATTCTTGTCATATTTTTGCTTCGTAAATTGCTTTTTCGTTGTTTTCTTCGTAGTTCGTACTAATGTGATTTTGGTATTGAATCTGGAAAGATTACGAGTTTCGACCACCTGTGACTTATGACTGCTGAATTAATAAGTAACTAAGTAGGTATATATGCTTATTTAGTACGGCTAATGACCTTAAAACCAGGTAAGCAAGTTTACAATATAAAGTTCATTCTAAAGACCTAAAGCCGTAGACTAAACTACGTTTTACGACGACCTCTATAATGCATTTTAATAAACTTTAAACCCACTTTGTATACCGGAGCGCTGTCTAGTCGTAAAGTGCAACTCTGTAAACCCAAAACATGTTTAAAGCAATTTTATCTTCTGCAAAATTTCAAACAATTTCACAAATATTAATCCACTTCAGCTAACATATTCGCTTTCAACAAACTTGCATTTAAAATGGAAACTCCAACAATTCACTTTACTAGCTATTAATCATGCCAAAAGCTAGCTATCCGCAATATTTCGGAGCATCACAATCAGTTTAGTGTCGACACAAATAAAAGAAAAGCCCGAACATAAGTAACAAGACAATATCGACGTGCTTTCAACGAAAATACCCGTCGCAGACAGGTTGTACGATAGATTATGACGTGCCCTATCGCATTTAATAAAGCTGTGCTTTTTAGGGTTGAGCCCAAGCTTTTGGAAGCTTTTTTGATTCTCTATTCGAACGTGGGTAGCGCAGAACACGTTATTGTGTCTTGAAGTGTACGTCGTGTGGCTGATATGATAATGATGATCCAAGAGTGTTGGATATCATAAAATATAATTATCATTAATGACGAAAATGTTGTGTTGCAATATTTATTGTATTTTTTTAGCTCTTTTGACACGACGTAAATGCCTTTCAGGTTGATGGTAATTTAACTTATTAAGACCTTTATTTTAAAAGTTCACTTGTAGCAGTTTTCTTTAAAGCGTTGTTTTACGAAATTGTTTCGTAAGATTTCTGTAAATAAAACCTCATTATGAAACAGGATTTTCTTTTATTACGAAAGTGGTTTTCTAGGATTTTTCCAGCATGATTACTTTTCCGATTTCTGTGGGATTACTTGGAGTTTAAACAAACAAACACTTCAGTTTTTCTTTGCTTTTAGCTTTATTTAATAGGAAATGTCGATAACAGGATAACATTTACACAGCGTTCTATATTTTTCTTCGATTTGAAGTAAACAAGTAATTGTCATTGTTATACGTAGTTATTAAGTTATTCGTAGTTAGTTACTTAAAGGCATTCAAGCAAGTTTCAGACTGAAAAGACGATTTTAATATCTTCATAGTGAAAAAATAAAGTCACTTCCCGCCGTCTGTACGCTTAGACCTTTTAAACTACACAACGGAATTTAATGCGATGATAATGAATTTAATATAATTTTATAGCATGCTGTAATATCCAAAGTTGCAGCTAAACATTAACAATTTCACTGGAAATTTCAATCAAAAATTGTCTTGACACCTATCACTTACATTGTCAATGATCAAATTGATTAGTCTCATAAAATCGCTCCCGCTACCGCTCTTCGCGTAGTCCTTAAGGATCCGCTTCTTCCACCAGCACCCTTCCATTTTCAATATCAATCTATATCAACCGGAAACAGCAGAATATTATGATCGTAATACATAATCTATATAACAGCTTTGTACAATATTCTGACAAATAAATACATATTCTATTCTATTCTATTCTATTCTATTCAATAATCAAATCAGAGTGCCTCCACGGCGGGTAAATCAACTTTTAAACTTTTCTTTTTTATTCAGCTGTTTTGCTTATCTGTACGTTCTAGGGTTTAAATTGGAATATTGAATCTTCTGAGGGGATTTGCTTTAGGTATATTTTGTAAGAAAAAGTAATGTTTTATAAGGTTCATTTTAGGTAAACTATTTGTTAGGACTTTTGGTTAAGTTATTGAGTAGTGGTTGTAGTTATTGACTATTAATTTTGATGTTAAAGATTTTAAGTGATAATTTATTGTAAAATAAACCCATGGTAATGACAATGTGTAAAGTTCATTTTTGAATATATTATGACACTCTTTTATAAACTGCATAACTAATGTAATAATTAACTTACTCTTTACCTAATACTACTTAGTTTAATTTAAATGTCATATAAAATAAGAAAACCAATTTTTCTTGTAATTTATTCTACTTTACTTTCATCGAATAGAATCTTCTAATTCAATAAAAGCAGCACAATTAGCATACATTACAATAATCCATTAAAACCGAAGATTTTAATAACACTCATGAATGTTTCATATAAAATCTTGTCCAATATAAGATGAAACATCAACGAAAAGGACAATTAGGGGAACAAAAGAAAATTACGCGTTCAATAAAAACGTTAGCGTAAACTAATTACAGCGTAACTCAGGACTAATGTAATATATTTGAGACAGAACTCGAGTTACGATGGTAGAAAGAGGCTGCAATATTATTAATATGAGGGCATTTATGAATCGATTTCGAAGTGATTCCCATCAACATGACATGCCATTGACATGCTTATTATTATTAAGATTGATTTTTTACATTTTTTCTTTATTTTTTTACTATGATTCCGATTAGTCTGACATTTAATATTTTATTGTATTGTTATTATGTAATTAAGATATATTTTTCTAAAAACTACACTATTTGCATACCCATGTCGGTAAAATGTGGAGAATCAAATTATTAGGAAACAACATCTATGTATAATGTACCCAGGTTTGCAATGAAATAAATGATTATGATTATGATTATCAAAAAACAGTGTTTCATTGTCAGACGAAATTCGTTATTTTTTTCATTTTTTTCAAAATGACTTATTTAATAGCGTCTTTAAAATACAATAATTAAATAAATAATGGCGGGAAAATCTTGAAACTTTGACGGGTATTATTCGAAAGTTGGTACTATCAATTCTATATTTTTTTACTAGGAGCGTCGTCTGTTAGTTTGTGCCGGGAATTTTTGACCAAATTATGTAAAATTAATGTATGGTCAAGTGAAATCATTGCTGTACGGTGCTCCATTTTATTGCCAGCAAAATAAAACGCTATAGGATCTGTTTATATAAAAGCGGGATGCGTCTATACGTTACTGTGGTAAAGCATTGTGACATAAAAACAGGAGTCGCCATTTTTGCCTAGGGTTAATAAAAAAAAACTAAAATTACATCACAATACCTAAAACTTATCTTCTTTATCGAAATAAGAAAGAAAAAAAAAAAGAATACCTAAATAAAATTATATTATTATTTCCATTGTGTCACTGCCATACCATCTATTTATTTAGATTTTTTATTTTATTTTAATTATTATCTTTTTTTCTTCAATTACATTTTTGTATACCACATGGGTACCAATAAATTCATTTTCTTTCTTTCTTACAATTTATTCCTAATGCGCCGAAAGCGCCAACAGGGACCTACGTGTACATAGGTAATTTAATTCCGTCGCCTCCGTAAATAAATAAAGGATATGGCAGTCCTGATTTTGCCATTCATGGGATGAATTGGGCAATCTTACTTCGGGGTACTTCGGGTCTGTTTGACCCCGCCGATTGTATGGGCGGGGTCTTTTGTGACTTCGGTAGTCGACGGGTTGAACGTTTCAATAGTTTGAAATAGTGGACGCGGATAAAATTACCTATGCGTTTCGTTCTTTTGTGTATTTTTATGTGATTGGGTTTAAGAGTTAATACGGAAGTACATTTTTCAATGATTATTTCAGTGTTTATACGGGTATATAATAGGAGAATTTGACTGAGTGTCGTATCAGCTTACAGCTGAAGTTACTGTAAACAGAACGTGAAATTTTTAGCCTTAACATATTGGAAATTCAGCCCACAAGGTAGTGGATAGTATGAAAATATAGGCTGATGGTTAGTTTCTTAACTCAAATTGTGAACAAAAATATTATTTTTTCACTCTTGCGTATACTTTGTCTATGTTACTTCTGACCTGTAGTGCTATTCTCTAAAAGCACAGCGCCGCGGCAGCGCTGACACTGTGGTTTGTGTTTAGTGGATTTTCAACTTTATACTGTAGATCACAACGTTGAAAATCTACTAAAGACAAACTGTTTCGGAACTCGTCGTAGAGACAGTTGATGACAGACAAATGATCTAGAGCATAAAGTTCAAAATCCACTGAGGACCATACTAGTTTCGATGACGAGTGCGTTGTATAGTCTTTTAGAGAATAGCATAGCTGGAGTCAAGAGCAAACCCATATTACATTAAAAAAACATTTTTATATTAATGTAAATAAAACTAAAGATATTAGTGGCTATGTTAGGATCTAGATACGATATGTTTGAAGCGTGTTACCGATAGCGGTTCTCTTAATTATGAAAACTAATCAGGATTTTAGAAATCCTAACTAATATTATAAATGCGAAAGTAAGTTTGTTTGTGTGTTACCATTTTACGACTAAGCCACTGAACCGATCATTCTAAAATTTTGCATATACGTTGCCAGGTGTACATAAACGAACATAGGGTTCCTTTGAACCCGAAAAAACGTACTGTTTCCGAGGGATATCACAATAACGTTCTTATGATCATAGATGGCGCCACGTGTCGTTTCGAATCATGATTTTAACTAAATAATTGAAATTACAGGACTGGGTAATTTTTTCGCGACTTCGTCTGTGTCCGCGATAACCGAAATTTACGTCGCGGGCAACAGCTAGTGGTAGATAAATCTTAAAAAATAATTTACGATTCGTTTTGTATTGGAATTTCATTGTTCTTCTGACAGCTGGCGTGACTTGTTATGTGGTGCAAAGATTAATATTGTATTACATAATTGCATTGTAGTACAATGTTAGTTAATCACTAACTATAATTCATTATCCATGGTTGATGTTTACAATGTGCGTGGAATAATTAGCGGGTGATAAGTAGGTATATGCGTTCATTGTATTGTAATTATTGGATCATAGACGTTTTCTGTAAGGATTAATATTTATATAACCGGATCAGACATTTCGGTTCGGCTAAATGAATAAACATGCCGAACCGAATGCGCACGAAACTTTACCGTAAACCGGTTGGCTTATCGTATTAAGGGGTTACCCTTGCATAGCTCATACTCTTTTGGGAGAAATCGGAACTTTAAAATATTTGGTAAGATAAGTAAATACAATACGTTTACCTTCCATTATCAAAATCCAAAGGAATCCTTCTGACTTAAGTCTCAGTATCAATCAATCAAAAATGCGTTTAATTTACTTATGTTTTTGACATTCATAGTCGGTGAAATGAGATTGCGACTAGTTTTTAAACGTTTTTAATTAGTAGAATTGTCTTTCTAATCATATATTTTAATTAAACCAGTAAAAGGCCATTTCGAACGTCATATACAAAGGCATTTGAATCTAGTTTTCTAGCCCCTGCCAAAAAATTGTTTCCAGAAAATTAGGCTAGTAACTCCATACTTACTCCCATCATAGGTACAATCCTATCTTAGATCATTGCATCACAGGCACATGGGAATTTTAACTTTACCTCTAAGATCAGGAATGCATCGGATTTCATATTCAAATCATATTCATATATTTGTAAACCATAATTTGTATAAAACTTGTTACATAAAGCTTAAAGCTTATTTTTTTTTAAAAGGTGGTAAAAATCTTCAAATGACTGGACTGTCAGACTTCTACTGACTAAAAACCACCCTGTTCCTTCTGTTGCCCTTTACGTTCCGGGGCCACGGTATCCTGTTAAGACGTCCCGCAACCCCGGCAGGCGTTGGCCCCGTTGGGGGCCCCGTCCCTGTGCTGACAGCTCTTTGAGGCGCGCGCGAACAGAACGCGCCGTCGACCCGGGCTTGGTCCTCGATCGGACGGCGAGCTACCCATTACTCGCCGTCCGCAAGCCCGCGCCTACGGTGGCCGGATGTCGCCTCGCGACGTCAAAGCTTAAAGCTTAAGTACAGTTATGGACCCTGTTAGAGCACAGCAGCATGGTATTAATTTATCATCACCATTAACATCCCAAAACTTCACCCACTATTGTCTAAAGCCCTCCCTTTGTATACGCATCGGCTTAATTGCAGCCAATTCTAATTCCCTATACCATCCAATCTTTGGTCCGGTCTTTTCATTTGCACTCCTACTAAATAAATAGTTGATACTGGCGTATTTCGATCACGAATCTACCCACAGACTAAGTATATTATCCACTTTTATGACACTCGTAAAGTCTCCCCTCCCATCCCCTCTTAGGGGGGAGGGTTAGAAGTAAAAATGTATTGGTTTCTCCTATTTTGAGGGACGTATGTTAGATGCCCTGATTGCAAACAGACGGTAGTAAAATGGATCTGGTCATGGAATTAGAAGACAGGTTCAGGGAATGGATAAGCGGAACTACTTGAGTCTGCTTTTTGAGGTTCTGGTATTTTTAAAAGATACGGTTTTCAACCGACTTCATAAAGGAGGAGGTTCTCAATTCGACGGTACCTATGTTGTTTTTCTGTATGTTTTCTGTAAGTTTTGGAAGTCGGTGGCAGTATCTATAACAACAATTAAAACAAAATCCGCCGACTTTCAAAACTAAAGATATTTTTTTTTATTTTGTAGTTTTTTATTAGATATAGGTATGAATAAACATTCAAGACTCAGGTCAGTATAAGAGCTCCTATAATGACCATAATTTTATCGGCATTCATACATTTCAGAACAAAGACAGTACCATAGTGTAAAAAATATAGGTTTGCTGAACCAAAAATGAACCACAGATGACCTTTTTCTTTAAAGAGATAGAACACTGTTCTAACTTCAAATTATTCATACTTATATTATAACTAATGGCGAAAGTAAGTCTGTCTGTTACTTTCGCCATTAGCGAACAACTAAACCACTGAACCTATTTTGATGAAATTTGTAACGGGGCAATTTTGGAACCCCAAGAAAGAACATAGGTAGGTCAAAGTCAAATTAAGTGGCAGTTTTAAACGCCATAAGAAAAAATAAATGAATTGATTCTAGTTGCCGGGTTACTTGTTATTCCGTGACTTCGTCTGTGACCGCAATAATCAACATTTACTTGGAAGAAGTCGCGGGCAAAAGCTAGTCTATCTTGGTGTAAATATAGGAACATGAGACATTTTAGCCGTGTCTCTAGGATGACCACGTAGTTACGACTCTTTTAATACCCACACCCCCCAGACACCCCCCCCCTAGGTGACCACCCAGACAGGCCATCACCTTGCTCCTCTGCCCCTAAATCAATACCATTAGGTGTCATACAATATCGCTTTAACACATTGTAACACACATTACAATTCAATAGAATCTTTACAACCCGATCAGAGAGGACACATAAAATTTTAGTATACAGGTTACCTACAGCAGTTCAGCCTCACAGAGGCTTATGTACATGTTTATGGTCATCGTAAATATGGTAACATTAATAATGGTATTATAGTCTTTTGTTGTTATTTTTATTCAGGTGGGTCTGGGTTTATATCATTTTTATTGATTGTCAATCACTGTGCTAGTGGTCGCAAAGCGCGACTGCTGAGTATGAGGTCTTGGGTCTGATTCCCAGGTCGGGCAACGTGTTATTGGGTATATCCAAGTAATTTTTTTATTTCCCATCCTTAAAGAAGCTTATGTTATTCGTTGATTATGTAGATTTCTTTAGGTAAAAGAATTTTCAAAATCGGTTAAGAAATTGTTAAGTTTATCCATTATAAACATAATTTTTCTCTACGTAATAATAGTTTAGATACATTATATCACGCCTGTAATCCCTGAAGGGTAAGGCAGAGGTGTACCCATTAGTACACTCACATTTCGCCCGTTATGTGTCAGTCCCATCCAATAGGAAGCGACCCTACTGCCAGCAACCGGGCACTAATGTAGACTACGAGGCTGCTACTACGAAATTCCTGATGGGAAAATCAAATAACACTTTGCCCGGCCTGGGAATCAAACCAAATACGAGGCAGTCAAAGAAACACAACACATAAGAACCTTTTCAAGAACAAAAATAGCTTGTCTCCAAGAATCTTCCTACTTGAAGGCAGTAGTTCCCAAAATAGATTGCGACACCACAGTATCCTTATTTCATATTCGCATTAGTGTTACTAGAAATAGTTCCCCGCATCAGCTGTTTATCTCTCACGGAACTTCCCGAACTTTGCCGAGTAAGGGCTTTTATTGGATTAGTTTCTAATGTCGCTCTATCGGAAGTAAAAGTACCTATGTAATTATTCATTTTGTGCGAGGCAGAAGTTTTGAAAATGTTATTGACCCCTGACTAAAATGTTATTGACCCCTGACTAAAAATGTTATTGACCCCTGACTAGAGGCTTTTTCAATCAGCTGTTAAAGCTTAAGTCAATGACCGTTTTTGATTTTGCTTGATTGATATTGTTCTGTATTTTATAAGTGAAAAGACCTGTTATTGGCTGTCAGTCTAAGTCTGATTTTTGGCTGTAAATCGCCCATATTATTTTATTAATAAAAAAATTGACCGAGTAATAGAAGAGAGAGTGCTCCTGTGTTTGCGCACACACTTGTGCACTATATTATCTCCAGCAGCGAAAACTTCTTTAGCCGCTTTAAGAGATTTTTGGTGGGGGCAATAACTGATGGGCTCGTGTCACAAATTCGCTAGTGTGACCGCGTTACCGACATGCTGCAGTGACATTCAGTATTCACTTCTGTCGGCAGTCCCCAAGACTGTCTATTTTTTGTATTTTATCTTGCTATAGATTCGATTCCCAGGTCGGGCAGAGTGTTATTAGGTTGATGGCAATATGCTCGCCCCCTATTACATGGGACTTAAACATAACTGGCGATTTGTGGGTGTGCTAATGTCTCCACCGCTGCCTAACATTTTTGGGATTATAGGCGTGATGTTATGTATTTCGGAAGGGATATATTTTACATTCATATTTTCACCTTCGATGTCTGATCATCAGTAGATCGCACTTAGGCGGGTCTCTATTGTAAATACAAAAGCATAGGGCATTTATTACTGTCCCCACGTCAACCTAATGGAATGTCCGACATTAACAAATACGTTTTATACTAACATAGTCACCCAAATCCGAACAAAATGCAACCGGCCACGAAAACGCAAGTGCACACTTTACGACCCCAGGTTTACGATCTGCGACAGTCTGTACTAGTTTACGACGGCGTCAGCAATAACGGACGGGAAGTCGTTTTAATGACGCGACTAGTCTTAGCGACTTAATGACGTCTTAGTAACAATCGTTAATGTGCGCCGTGATGAATGATTCCTGTGTGCGTTGGGTAATTAGGTTTTTGTCATGTACATAAACATTAACTTACGCCTTTTTCCCATGGGGGTAGGCAGAAACCACAGAACGCCACCTGCTACGGTCCTTACATACTCCTTTCTCCTCATCCACGTTCACACATCTCGTCATACAAGCACGCCGGTTACGAGTACTGCGCACTTGACCTTTCTGAAGAACCTCACCAATAAGGTCAGTGTAGTTCTTCCCTGCGTTGCCACTGACCTCTGCCATATAAATACCTTCTTCTTTTTTGTCATGTCTGTATGAACTACTATGGCTGGTTATGTTTTTAAAATCTCATTTAATAGGGACTGTTATTGGGAGATCTCTCATGGTCCAAGAGTTGCCAGAAATTCTGGGAAACTTGGCTGGACTCTAAACTGCAGCTTTGCAAAAACTTTTGTACAGTTTAATATTATTTTTATACGAGTTTGTGATTCATAAAAATACTAGCTTTTTCCCGCGTTAAAGTTAGTAAACTATATCACGGGAACCGTACATTTTTTCCGGGTTAAAAAGTTATCTATATGCAATTTAAAAGAGTACGTATGGAGTTTCTTGCCCATTCTTCTCCATACAAAACTACCTTTTGGAAGGGGCAACTAGATTCAATTCAATTTATTTTTTTATGTAATGACTTTTAAAAGTGCCTTATAGTGGCCTAATTACACGACTGCCCCAAAAAAAGGAGTGTTATGTGTTCAGGGTTAATGTATGTATGTATGTATGTATGTATGTATGTATGTGAGATTCTTTATTCCACCATAACTTTTAAACGCCTGAACCGATTTAGATGTATGGGGTATCGATACAATCCTTGCATCGTTCCGAGTAACATAGGCTAGTTAAAAATAAAAATAATCCTCTGTGGTCACTTTAAAACGTAAATTAATACCAGCCCCAATTATTTTTTTTAATGAATCTGGTTGTGTCTATGTTTATCGTCTAGAATTTGACAAGTAGATTTAAAAAATATATAACACTGTAAATAAAAAACGTCGTAAAAAAACTGACGAGTAAGCAAAGTACAAATAAGTGCAATTTTTGCAGTCGTGTTTTTGAATTTTTGAAATAAATGATGTGACTTTGACTTTGACTATTTAATTCCAAACTATGATATCTCTGTGCCAAATTTCATCCTAATCCGTTCAGCCGTTCTGGCGTTATTCAGTAAGAAACATCCATCCATCCAAAACGCATTTAAATAGTAGTAAAATAACACATAAATGTACAGACTTTGAATTTCTTATTTTCCATCAAAAAGCGCTGTTAAACGTAGTCAACAAGGAAATAAAAATCATTTTGAATCTAGTTACCCATTCCAAAAGGTAGTTTCATATAGTTTACCTATATTTCTTTCCATAACCACTACAAACATTATTTCACCCCTAGAGAATTAACGTAAGTATTTATAAAATTCCTTTGTTACTACAATTAGTTTAACAGCACACCTCAAAAGGACCGATAAAAGTTATTTAGAAAACCCATTAACTATACTACGGTCAGTTAAAATAGCGTGTTAAGTTACATTAACACATTTTAGTGTATTATTGTTAACTGTTGTTAACCCGGAACAGGAGGGGTTACAATTTGTTATTTTTAACATTAATGATGTTTATCTATGAATGTTAATAGGAATTTAATCGATTGGTGGTTATTTATTTATTTATTTAAACTTTATGCAACAAAAGTATAACCCAGTATTACCTAGTTACTGGGTTGTCAGATCAGATAGGCAGTCGCTCCATGTAAAATACTGGTATTCAGCTGCATCCGGTTAGACTGGAAGCCGACCCCAACATATTTAGGAAAAGGCTAGGCAGATGATGAATAAAAGTACAATGGCTGACTTAATGCCTTAGGCATTCTCTAACAGTCAACCAAAGGTGGTGAAAACGTAACATGGTTAAAGATAAAAGTAAAAAAAAATAATTAAAGTATTTATGCTATCAGGGGGATAATTTGTAGGTAGGTACTAACCTTTAGGAACGATCGCAAACTTATCTCAGTCGCAGTTTGTCAAAAAATCCAGTAAATGACTTACATGTTTTTGTCATTCATTGCCGCTGAGATAAGATTGTGACAAGACTATTATTTTTTGAAATTAGTAGAATTCGACTTTTGATGACAGATTGAGACTAAGTTTAGATTGCTGTCCCTTCAAAAAATTAGTAGAATTGTCCCCCTGATAGCAAAAAAACAACAAGCAATCGATTCAATTTACTACTGTGAATTGGTGGAAATAGCCTTAGAATAAAAACCTAAAACTCCAAACTATTCAACGCCACTTTATTTCCAAAAATCAAAACGTTAAAAGTCCTCAAACATAAGAACATACTTTTCCACACACTCCTCTATTTCGCACGCATCGCACGCATCGCACGCGCGTCTCACTCCAATCCTTCTATATTTATTATTATAAATAATAAAACCTGATCCTGTTTCTCTAGTTATCCGGGAGTGAAATATGTCGTTTGCACGACTTATCCGTGCCTTATTTGGCAAACAAGAAAACCAGAACATTACGCCAACACAAATAGGTGCTTGCGCAAATATTCGGTGCAAATACAGCCCGACGAGGGAAATAAATAAAACCGGGAAGCAAGTGAGAGGCCAATGTGTATTGAGACTGGATGGTGCAATCGTTATACAGTGTAGGAGCAAAGTTTTGTTTGCATTTTATAATTTACTAGCTGACTCGACGCGCTGCTGTGGCTTGAAGCATGTAAAGATATTGAGGTCAATAATCAAGATAAGAACTATCTTATCTTTTATATTTGACCAAATTACACGCAGTAAGCCATATTTCAAAAAAATGGTTGAGCTTTTGCCAGCTTCTTCGTTTACGTTATTTTTCTTACGGATCCTTAAGGTTTTGGTAATAAAATATAGCCTGTAGCACTCAGTGATAATGTAGCATCAAATTCAGGAATTTTTAAAATTGGTTCAGTAGATCCAGAGCTTACCCCCTACAACCTCATAAACGTTACCTCTTTATAATATGAGTTTAGATAGATTGCTTGAGAAACTAATTTCATTCATTTCTTTTTCTATTTCATAAGTATATAGTACTCTTAGTTTATTTTGACATCACTAACAACGGTGAAGGAAGACATCGTGAGAGAACTTGGGACTTAAAATATTTTTTGTAGGTCTGAAAACGCCAATAAACCTTTAGCAAGCATGGTGATCAATGTTCATGCTTAGGTACTCTGTATGTGAAGGGAGCTTTGTCCTGCGGTGGGACAATAATAGGTTGTTTTATTTTAATTTTCTAATTGACAATAATAATTTAATAAATACTAATATAACAAAAAAAAGGAGAAACAAGTTTGAATACAATTTTCAATAATAAATAGAGTTACTATTTTTATTTTTAAAAAATAAATTATAATCAATACAAGTACCTACATAGATTTTATCAACAAACAACTGCACTCGCGACCACACCTCATCTACACTCAAGCCACATCCATTAACTCAACGTCCCGTCAGGCATAAGGCCGTAAAATTTTGAACAGTGGGCCTCCATACGTAGGTATCGTTGTAAATAAGACTATACAACTTTCACCCCCATTTCCAACCCCTTTTACCCATGGGGGTGATTGTGAACTGTGTGACGCAATAGATAATTAATTGGAAGGTTGTTAACTGCGAAGTTCGCGGAATAGTCTTATGTAATCCGACGCGTGCGCGTGGGAAGTTTTTAATCTGTGGATGTTATGGGTATGTAGGCGTTTTATGATTATAGATAATACTAAGATACTGCCTCGTTGGTCGAGTGGTCGCAAGCGCGACTGCTGTGCATGAGGTCTTGGGTTCGATTCCCAGGTCGGGCAAAGTGTTATTGGGTTTTTCCATCAGGAATTTCTCAGTAGCAGCCTCGGAGTCTGGATTTGTGCCCGTTTGATGGCAATAGACTCGCCCCCTATTACATGGGACTAAAAACATAACGCGAAATTTGGGTGTACTAATGGGTACACCTCTGCCTAACCCTTCGGGGATTACAGGCGTGATGTTATGTTATGATAATACTAAGATTATGTTAGATTTCTAACTTTGTATCTGTAGGTGATGAACCAGTGGTTAAGGTGGTCGCCTCTCATGCTTGAGTTTGGCAGTTCGATACCTGGCAAGAACCAATTTGACTATTTCAATTCATATGTACTTTCTAAGTTTATCTTCGACATCACCGACATTGGTACAGGAAAACATCGTGAAGAAATCTAGACTTATAATGTAAGTCGAAAATAGCCAATCCGTCTTAAGTAAGCGTGGTGATCAATGCTCGTGCCTTCTCTGTATAAGAAGAGGCCTTTGCCCTGCAGTGCCCCCTTATAATTTATTCATATTTTAGAGTTGGTTTTCTAAAAAAGTTTCCATATTCATGAGTCCCTGAGATATGACCAATTCATTAAAAACAGCATACAGCATTATTCTAGCCAATTAGATTTAAACTCGTTCGTGCTAGACCGCCTATTATAAACTAACAGCTGATTTGTGAAACCAACTATTTAACCTCAAAAGACCTGGAACAAAGAACCGGCGCGCGGCGGCGCCGTGATAAGACGTGTTATCACGTGTTAAACTCTTAGTGAAAAGTTCTCAACAAATAAACTAAGCAGAAAAGAATATTTCAGTGAGATAAGCTAATAATGCTGGAATAATAAAACTTTATAGCACGCGATAGCTTGTTTTGTATTTGACATTACTTTTGTTACTAAGAGCATTTTAATAGAAAAATCGACAACGACTTACTTGACAGTAGTCTAGTGGTCGCAAAGCGCTACTGCCGACCATGAGGTCTTGTGCTCGATTCACAGGTCAGGCAAAGTGTTATTGGGTTTTTTGAGAAATTCTCAGTAGCAGCCTCGGAGTCTGGATTTATGCCCGGTTGAGGGCAATAAACTCGACTCCTATTACATGGGACTTAAACATAACTGGCGAAATGTGGATGCACTAATGGGTACACCTCTGCCTAACCTTTTAGGATTACAGGCGTAATGTTATGCAATGGCCTCTTCTCATACAGAGAAAGCACGAGCATGGATCACCACGCTTATCCATACTTATATTCATTACGAAGTCTAAGTTTCCTTGCGATATTTTTGCAGCCTGCTGACGAACAGACGGACAGACAGCGAAGGCTTAGTAATAGGATCCCGCTGGCACCATTCGGGTACGGAACTCTAAAATCTAGCCAACCGTCAAATAATATAGTCTAACAAACACCATGTTTCTGATAGCTCTAAAAAAAAAACAATTGAACTCTACTCGTGGCCCACCTTGAATATAACTAACTAATAAAAAAACATAAAAAATTAGATTCCGATAGTGATCGTTTTAAATGAGCGTTGTAGGCACGTGCAAATCCGCCACGGTTGCGTAAGCAACTGGTTGCATAATGCGAAGAAAATAACCACTGACATTGGTACTACTTAGTGAAAGTATCGCCTACATTCTCCACCTTTAAGAAACCAACCCTATCTCACCATACGTAAGGTCCAGTTTTCTTTATAAAGACCGCTGTATGCCACTAGCCATCGCGGTCAACGCGATCTTTTTTCAAATCGCCAATGATGTCACGTTGTGGGTTGACACTGGCCGATATAAAGTTCGGTCACAGATAAAAAAGTTTTCGGTTGCTGTCAATAAAAAAGTGGAGTTTGGCCCAGTTATTGCGCATTCGGGGAATTTTTGTGTTGTGTATCGCGAAACGAAGCGTAGGTACCTTGTACATAGATGGATGACCTTATCAAGGTCGTGGGGGCTATTCAAAAGTATGGGAGTTTTTAGGCGAGGTCTACGTCCTGTAGTCAATAATGATAAAGACATTTGAGGGTAAAAAATAGAATAGAATTAGAAGAATATAAAAAAGTTTATTTTCTCCAGCATTAGACCTGACCGTAGGTAGTACAAAGACAAAGCTATGGAGGGAGGGCTATGCTCGGAGTCTCTCTGAAATGAGGATATCCGCAAGAACTAAGGCAACCGATGTAGCTCTCATAATAGCAAAACTCAAGTGGCAATAGGCAGGGCATATAGCTCGTAAAGCAGACGGCTGTTGGGGTCGTAAGGCTTTCGAGTGGCGACCACATAACGGAAGGCGCAGTGTTTGAAGGCCCCCCCACCAGGTGGACTGACGACCCGGTAAAGGTCGCGGGAAACCGCTGGATGCGAGTAGCGCAGGACACGTCTTTGTGGCTAACTTTAGGGGTCCAGGTTTCCTAGCAACGTTTTCGTTCACCGATGCCAATGATGTCCAAGATAAACTTAGAAAGTACATATGAATTGAAAAGTCACATTGGTACTTAGCCACGATTTGAATCCGGCCCTGTACATTCACCATAAAATCATAATAATAATATACAAAAGAGTTAACAACTTATATTCCATTCAGAACTGAGAAAACATAAATTCATTCAGTATTGAAATTATAAACAACTTTGTTATTCAATAATACTCGGAAATAATGTTTCCTGTTACACAACTTCCACTTTTAGAACAAACTTCATCAAATTCAATGGAAAATTCGCAAACGGCTTCCTAGCAAGAAATGGACCACCCACTTATAATTCAGCATCAAAATTTCAGCCGAACGACGTCCACTGTTGGACATAGGCCTGCCCTAAAAAGTTGCAATTTGTCGCATAATATTTATTTATTTTAGGTTGTGCTGGCCCAGTAGGTAAGGCGTCCACATTTTACGCACGTTGTTGTAGGTTCAAATCCCGGGCAATATCATATTGCATAGAGTGTGCACAATAAGCACTCTCTAAGTTCATTTTGGACATCACGGACATCGGTGGAGGAAAATGTCGTAGACCTGGACTTATTATAATAAGTCTGAAGTCGCTTATCTATTTTGAGCAAGCGTGGTGATCAATGCACATGCCTTCTCTGTTTCAGACGAGGCCTTTGTTCTGCAGTGGAGCAAAGTGGGCAAAATTCATTTGCAGTAACCCACACCTACAAAAGGTTTTTTTATTTATTTATTTAAACTTTATGCAACAAATGTACAAAGGCGGACTTAATGCCTTAAGCATTCTCTAACAGTCAACCAGAGGTGGTGAAGAGATAACATGGTAGGTGCAAGCAATTTTTACAAGAGTAAAACAACAAAATCATAAATTTAAATTAAATACTCAAATATTTTACATAATAAAATAAAGTGTACACAACTACCAAATTATTAAATTCTACATACTTACTATAAAATGCTATATAATATACATAAACCTTGAAAAAATTGAATAAATATAATAATATAATAAATATAATATATACATATATAAATACATATCTTACAAAGAATAGAAAGGAATTTTTTTAAAGATGGAAAATCAGCTGATGACTTGTTCCGCTCTGGGCGGAGCGGAAGGGAGTGTCAGACTTTTACTGACTAAACCCATCCGTGTTCCTCCTAATGCCCTTTGTGTTCCAGGGCCGCGGTGACTTTATGCAGATACTGGCCCCAGCGAGCCCCATCTACTAATACACAAGGTACTTCACAAGTAAAGTGACGTAATCAGCTAACCACAATAGTAAATCGTGCTATACGATAACTGGTAACTGCACTAACTTCGATATGTGATGAAACTCGTTTGGTAACTGAGGTAAGGATTTGTTAATGTGCCCACAATCTACATAGGTTTCTTCATGACAGTGGTAGCAATGTGTGTGGTGTTTGTGTGCAATTGGCTGCTTTGAAAGGTAATGGATGGATGAGAATGGACCATGATTGAGCTCAGTGGTGTGCAATTGAAATGGTGTATACGCAGGCATGAACTGTGTGGTATTTTATTTTAGGGACTGATGTTATGGTGATTTTATTTTAAGGATTTATAATATTGGGGTTTTTTGATTGAATGTTGATTGGATAAACAAAAATTAATTGCCGCATATGACGGATCATCATTTGAGAATATCTGGATCGATATGGGTGATTTTTTTTGATAACGTTTTTTTTTTAATAAAAAAAAAATGGTACTTATTTCGGAAATTTGGATGATATTTTTGGTAGAAAACCTCAATTGTGCGAACCCGGGGCAAGTAATTAGTAGCTAATTAAAATATGGGAGAGCCTGAGTCAGGTTTGTGACCAATAAAAAAAATATTGAATAAGCCAATGAATATCTGTGGACTGCAACAGCTTCTGTACATCATCTACATTATTTATTCACAGATAAAAAATTACCATCACCAAAAATGAAAAGCAAAAACGAACCAACATATTTTTGGAATATTACTGAATAGGTTATCACAGTATAAAATCTAAGCACCAACATAAACTCGTAAATAATTGCCAGCGCACAAAAACAAGGCATTATGAAAAAATACATTGTACGTACAAAAAAAAAAGCTACGACCAAAGAGTTATTGACACAGCTCATGTTTTAAAAATGGCGACCGGTATTGTCCTCTAATGGGGTTCCGTATTCCATTTTTGTATTGTTTTTCTCTCATTCGTGCAAAATTTATAAGTCGTTAGCGAGTTATTATTATCGTTCCTTTATTGAGACAAAGTTATGTCGGCGAATTTTTTGTTCTGTTAATTTAATGTTTATCAGAGTAATGGGTTGCTTCCGAAATAAAAATGGCGGTTTTATGGACAAATTCGACCGGTGTAGATGATAAATGGCAAGATTTATTAAGGTAGAGCTTTGGGGTTATTTAGCATTTTGTCTAATTTTTTGATGATTTATTTTATCGTTGTTTTGGGATTTATCCTTAAAACTAGCTATACCCTGCGGGTCCACCTGCGTTAATTTACGTCTTTGGTTATTGGTTCCCTTGCCGTGTGTCATATCAATACTTACTAATTTTATAAAGAGGTAAAGTGTGTGAGGTTGTAGGGGGTAATCTCTGGATCTGCTGAACCGATTTTGAAATTTCTTTTGCAAATTGGAAGCTACGTTATCAATGAGTCTTAAAGGTTATATATTTATTATTATAAAAAATATGGGTCCGTAAGAAATAATAACATAACATCACGCCTGTAATCCCCGAAGGGTTAGGCAGAGATGTACCCATTAGTACACCCACATTTCGCCAGTTATGTTTTGTTAGTCCCATGTAATAGGGGGCGAGCCTATTGCCATCAACCGGGCACAAATCCAGACTCCGAGGCTGCTACTGAGCAATTCCTGATGGAAAATTCCAATAACACTTTGCCCGACCTGGGAATCGACCTCATGCACAGCAGCCGCGCTCGCGACCACTAGACCAACGAGGCAACGAGGCGTAATAAAAATTACGCAAATATGTTTATAGCTTATAACCTTGCTTGATAAACTGGCTACATATTATTATGTAATATACTCGTACAATGATATTTTTTTTGAAATCGGTCCAATATTTCCTAAGAATAGCACGTCCAAACAAATAAACAAACTCGTCAGCTTTATAATATTAGTATAGATATAGGCATAGTGTAACAAGGACAAAGAAGTATTATGTCAATAAAAAACGTAAAATTATGAAGTTGTCCGAGTGTTCATTTTCGTCAATAAAAAAAATACGTATTTTAAGTCAAATTTTGGAACTTAGACAATATTCCTCTGACTTTTGCATCCGGTTCCGAATCCGTCTCGAGTCATCACGAGTTATTAAAAATTAAAACAACCTTGAATTAGAATATTTGACCTCCAACTGCTATACTTCTACGAACATTGACACCGACCGAATATCTTGAGCGATTTCGGTTCAAGGATCAAGAGAATTCTCATTATTTTTGCAACTTAACATCTGCAGCTAATTTACGCAACATTGATCTTTATTGCCTCGGCTTAAAGATGATTAAGAGTTGGTTGGTAAAGTTGTGATTTTCGGTAATCGTTTCGGAAATGCTTCGAAGATTTCCTCAGTACGTTAACCTCAAGAGTTTGGACGTTACGTGTGAGGGGAAATCCAAGGTTTTCTGCTAAATTCGGTTCCGCTTCGTAGGCTTTCATTATTGTCTTCGGTAACTCCTTTTTAACGTTGCGCAATTGAGAATTCAAGGGTTCATAATTTGCCCTAAAAAAAATCTTTACGATTTTGCAAAAAAATGAACGTATTATTTTTTGCTCGTCAGTAATCTGGTAATGAATAACGTAATATATAATAAGGCCTCTTCTCATACAGAGAAGGCACGAGCATTGATCACAACGTTTGCTCATCGCGGATTGGCGATTTTAGACTGATATTAATGACTGGTTTTTGCTCGCGATTTTGATTTTGAATAAAAAATAATACTTGTCCTTTTTTGGAGCTTAAACATACGCCGTACCAAATTTCATCAAAATCGGTTCAGTGATTTAGTCTTGAAATCGAAACAAACAGACATATTTACTTTCTGACTTATATATTAGTATGGATAAGGTCCAGGTTACCTCGAGATGTTTTCCTTCACCGAAGTCACTGATGTCCAAGATAAACTTAGTATAATCATGTATATGAATTTAAGAAGTCACATTATGCATTAGAGAGGCTTAACCACTGTGCCATGACGACACACTGGTAATCTTATCGAGAGAAAATGATCACCCATCCACTATCTGACCTCACCAACCGTAGCTTAACCTCATCACCAACATACTCAGAAACTTTTTCATTAGCACTAGGTACCTATTTAATTAATACTGTAACGTATGCTTACGTAATTGATGTGTCCTTCATGTAAAAGCCTCTCTATTACCAGTGACCCTTCGGGACTGAGTGACCTTGACCTTGGGCAGTGCAAACATGTGTATTGTATTGGGTAGCTAGCTTCCGCCCTCGACTTCGTCCGCGTCAAAGTTGATATATTATCCCACGGGAATCGTATATTTTTTCGAATAGAAAAGTAGCATGTGTGTTATTTATGGCGAAAATCTATCTCCATGCCAATTTTTTTTCAGATCTGATCATCTGTTCTGGCGTGCTTTAGTAGCAAACATCCATTCAACCAAACCTTTCGCATTTAAAATATAGTGTAGATAGGTAATAATTATAGTAAGAAAAGGAATCCATTAGGAATTTCTCAGTAGCAGCCTCGGAGTCTGGATTTGTGCCCCGTTGATGGCAATAGGCTCGCCCCCTATTACATGGGACTAAAAACATAACTGACGAAATGTGGGTGTACTAATGGGTACACCTCTGCCTAACCCTTCGGGGATTACAGGCGTGGAGTTACGTATGTATGTATATTATAGTGATAGATATTATAGTGCACAAACGTGTGCGCAAACAAAGATGTGCTTCCTGTTCCCTCTCTTTTATCTTCAAGGAACGGCAATCCGACACGACCAGGGAGAGATGAGGCGTAGGACTAACGGCTTCACGTACTTTCCGAGGCACGGTGGTTATACGGGACCGTTGCGGATTAAAAGAAGATGTAGTGACAAAGATAGAAAAGGGTATGCTTAGATGGTTCGGTCATGTTGAGAGGATGAGTGAAAGACGATTGACAAAAGGTATTTATATGGCAGAGGTGAGTGGCAACGCCGGGAGCGGTCGCCCTAGGAAGACCTACACTGACGTTATTGGTGAGGTCCTTCAGAAAGTTCAGGTGCGGAGTACTCGTAACCGGCGTGCTTGTATGACGAGATGTATGAACGTAGATGAGGCGAAATGAGGATATAAGGATCGTAGCAGGTGGCGTTCTGTAGTTTCTGCCTACCCCCATGGGAAAAAGGCGTGAGTTTATGTATGTATGTATGTGTCACACCACCATCTTCCATACTCCGGGCTGTTACTAAGAAATTCCTTATGGAAAAATTCCAATAACACTTTTTGCCCGACTATGTATCGCAGCCAGGACCCCACGCTCAGCAGTCGCGCTTGAGACTACGGCACTAACGTGGCAATAAAGGTAAGTACAAGTAGTACAGTACAAACAGTATCAAATTGACTTTTCACCGTCCTACCACTTACGATCGCCATTAACAGCCATTAACAGCAAATTAATAAAGATTTGTTTCATTTACAACTTTAATTAAAACATCCCAAAACAAACTACAACTTATGCTAATTGGTTTACCTGCATATATTTGAATTAATTAACACCTCAATGTTATCACCATTAGCCTTTGACAGCATTTCACACTCCGCCATTTTTGACGCTTTAAATAATCAACAAATTAATCCCACGTACATTAATCTATTACGCATAATTTACAACAATAGCACAGCTGCAATAAGATTAGAAACCACAGGACCAAAATTTAAAATTGAGAAAGGAGTCAAACAGGGCGACCCGCTATCTCCTAAGTTGTTCACCAGCACCCTTGAAGAAATCTTCAGAAAGTTGGCAACCGATTGGAGGGAAAGAGGCATTGTACTTGGCGAGACGAGGCTGACCAATCTCCGTTTCGCCGATGACATTGTTCTCTTTTCTTCTTCAGCCACAGAGCTCGAAAGCATGCTACAAGATCTCAGCGATGCAAGCCTTGAGGTTGGACTAAAGATGAATATGTCGAAGACCAAAGTCATGTCCAACGTAACACCAAAAAGCGTAAAAGTAGACGGGGAGACAATGCAACATGTCCAGGAGTACCTTTACTTGGGCCAAGTAGTCTCTTTCCAGGCGAGGCAAGACAAAGAAGTCGCAAGACGAACCGAGAATGCCTGGAAGAGCTACTGGTCCATGAAAGAGCTACTTAAAGGTGATTTGCCCATGGCATTAAAACGCAAGCTCATGGACATGTGCATTCTCCCCGTCTTGACATATGGCGCACAGACTTGGTCTTTGACTAATTCTCAGAAGTCCAAAATCAAGGTTTGCCAACGAGCAATGGAGCGCAGTATACTAGGTGTTAAATTAACGGACAGAGTTCGAAACACAATACTGCGCTCCAAAACAGGGATAGCTGACGTGGCTCAAAAGGTTGCTCAACTTAAATGGGACTGGGCAGGACATGTCTGCCGCATGTCGGACAAACGGTGGGCCCAAATAGCGCAAAACTGGTGCCCTGAAACAGGGAGTCGGGGCCGCGGCAGGCCACGAAGGAGATGGCGGGACGAACTGGATGGATTTCTCCAAAACTGGAGGGATGAGGCGCGGAATAGGGAAAGATGGAAGGAGTGGAGGGAGGCCTTTGCCCAGGAGTGGGACAGAACAGGCTAACAAAAAAAAAAAAAAAAAAAAAAAATGTTATCACCATACCTGGAGACAAATAAATTAAAATTATTAGTTATTTGAAATTTTAATGTATTCTGTACAAATTTGTTTAGAAAGATAATATTGGTTGAATGCGTGGAGAGTTTAGTCGGACGCGTGGCTCGATGTCTCGAGCCTTAGGGAAAATGAGGAACCCATATACATAACACCACGCCTGTAATCCTCGAAGGGTTAGGCAGAGGTGTACCCGTTAGTACACCCACATTTGGCCAGTTTATGTAAGAGAGGGCGAGCCTATTGCCTTCAACCGGGCACGAATCCAGTCTCTGAAGCTGCTACTGAAAAATTCCTAATGGAAAAACCCAATAACACTTTGCCCAACCTAGGAATTGAACCCAAAACCTCATACTCAGTAGTCGCGCGTTGCGACCACTAGACAAACGAGGCTGTACTTATGGTAAAGTCTGAAATTGGCAATCCGCCTTGAGCAAGGGTGGTGATTAATGCTCGTGCCTTCATTGTATGAGAAGAGGCCTATGGCCTGCAGTGGGACAAGAATAGGCTAATATTATTATAGTCTGAAAATAACTTAATAATAATTGTTTTGTGACTGCCTCGTTGGTCTAGTGGTCGCAAGCGCGACTGCTGTGCATGAGATCTTGGGTTCGATTCCCAGGTCGGGCAGTGTTATTGGGTTTTTCCATCAGGAATTTTTCAGTAGCAGCCTCGGAGTCTGGATTTGTGCCCGGTTGATGGCTATAGGCTCGCCCCCTATAACATGGGACTAAAAACATAACTGGCGAAATGTGGGTGTACTAATGGGTACACCTCTGCCTAACCCTTCGGGGATTACAGGCGTAATGTTATGTAATTTTGTACCTAAAATATTAGATAAATACTCTATTTGGGTACTTGTTTAATGCTTCTAATAGGTACGTTAAGTCAATACATAACAGTACTCGTAAACAACCAGTAGGCTTGCTGTTAATTTTCATTAAAAATTCACACAAAATGTTCAGTATCATACATCTTTGTTAGGCAAATTAGAGAGACATCAGACAAATTACAGCACGCACGCTAATGTCAACTATAAAAGAACACAATAGAGTTGAAAGTTGAATATGCGTAAATTGTAATTGTCATCCATTTTGTGACGTTCAATGAACTCGCTTTGTTTATAACAAATGTTATGTAAATTGTTATTGTCATTGTAATGTAATTTGTTATATATGTCTGGAGGATTTTTTTGTAGTTTTTTTCGTTGTGAAATAACGTATTTATACAGTCAAAAGTATTATAACTAGATGTAGATTTAATATTGTGTTTTGTGTTTTATATTCATACTAGCTTTCGCCTGCGGCTTCGCTCGCGTTAATTTAGAATCTGCTAATCAATTTAGGTTGTTCTCGTAATACTCTCTGAGTAAAGTGAATTTTGTTTGAATAGGTACCCTTGATTTTCTGACACCCTAGTATTTTTTTTTATAAACCCAGTATATTGACCTTTCCAGTTTGAGTAAAATTGCTTATTTCTACTGCCATAGGTACCACGGAAACGGGATAAAAAAAAAAAAAAGTATTCTATGTCCGTGTCCTGGTTCTAAGCTCCCCACCAATTTTCAGCCAAATCGATTCTGCCGTTCTTGAGTTATAAATAGTGTAACTAACACGACTTTCTTTTATATATTATAGATCAATTTATTTGCATATCACAATGTGTTTCAAAAGATGTTACATAAGGCTTCAAGCTAAACTACTGTTATAAACCCTATTAAGGCACAACAACATAGTATTATATAATTTAAATCACAAAATATCGAAAACCGCTTGACGTATTAGGATGAAAATTGGCAGGGAGGCAGTTTATAGTAAGTAGACTTTCGCTAAGAAAGGACTTCACAAAATTTACTTCGTTTACTATGTATAGTCTACTAGTAAGTTTTCAAATATTTTCTAAGATATCAATTCAATCTACTTTTATATCTAAATATTATTGGTATTCTAATATAAATAACTAACTATATTCAAATTTTGTCGTTGATTAAAATGTAGAATGCTTCAGTTGCGCATTTATTTAGTAATACTAGAAATTCCCAGTAAAGGTACCTAGAACAGGAATTTCTAGGACATTCGAACTATTAATAATCCGTAACTCCAGAAACGAGAAACTTTTGCTTCCAAGAATCCGATAATCGAATATAAGACTAAACGATTTTACAACGAGATTAATTGTAAAACTACTATTTTAACAAGTTCAAAGATTTAAAAAAAAAACAATAATGAAATATGGAGTAAATTAAAAAAAGGCATGACAGCGTCATGCCGTTTATCGTCACGGCATTGGAGTGGATTTTAGGAGGCTAAGATGTTGTGTCAACTGTGGTGTTATTAGGTTTCTCCATCAGGAATTTCTCAGTAGCAGCCTCAGAGTTTTTTTTTTTAGGTGGTAAAAATCGTCAAATGTCTCCTGCCTCCTGCCTCGTCCACCCAGGGTGGAAAGGACTGTCAGACTTTTACTGACAAAAAACCACCCTGTTCCTTCTGTTGCCCTCTACGTTCCGAGGCCACGGTATCCTGTAAAGACGTCCCGCAACATACCTGTAAGCCTTACAAATAATTGTCCCGTGCGGGAATCACACAAACACAAATACAAAGAGACCTGAATATATATATTTTAACCCACACTAATTTCATTATAAAGTAATTTATAGATGTATAACAATATATAGATGGCCTTTAGGGTCATAAGGCTCTCGATTGGCGATGTACTTGAAGGTGCACTGTAAGAAGGTCATCCCCCACGAGTGTCGCAAGAAATTATTGGATGGACCGGACCCGGACCTGGTCTTACTGTTCCACTCATAACCATGTCAGAGGCCCCTGAGGCGGTTTAGAAACTCTGACACTAGGGTCTATAGGGTCGTAAGACCTTACTGCCAACACGATAAAGGAAGAAGATTGGATTGGACCGGTCATTGTAGCTATCTTTAGGGGATGCCTATGTCCAGCAATCAACGTCATTTGGATAAGATGATGATTATGGTAAAATGACGTAGCTCTTACGACCTTAGACCAATTAAAACAAAGAATTGATTCACTTCAAACACAATGCACGTTAGCAATAACAAAAGTCGAATATTTTTTCAAATAAAGAAATATGATTCGTGACACACGCGCGCCCCGAACGGCCAATTATATCGTGATTATTTATGTGCGTTATTGGCCTCAGATCACGATATGATTATAATAATAGAGCGATGCGTGCCCGATGTCGGTATGTCGCTTGTACAAGTTCGATGAACTGCAATGACGTGTGTTGCAGGTTAATTCACTGTGTGTCTGTGCTACTATTTACGAATAATGATGTTTTAATAATAGTTATAGACATCTTGCTTTTTGACTTGATTAAACAGGATTTATTTGGGTGCAAAATATTTAATTTTCCAGTTGAATTTTTTGGTGCAAATGACATCAATTTTTTTTTATAAATTTGTCAGTAAATATTGGACATTTTGTTTAGATGTTCAAGTGCGAAAGAGTAAACAACATCCATTCATCCTCACATACTTTCGCTTGTGCTTTGGAGCCAACTATGATTGTCATACAATTTTAGTTCTGCCGAAACGAAGCAAACAACTTGTAAATTCTCATTATTCGAACAAATAATAAAATAATAATAATACCGGCTAATTATTATTTTATTGTCGACTGTATTCTTATCTATATTAAAATTATAAGTAAAGAGGTAAAGTTTGTAAGTTTGTATGAAGTAATCTCTGGAACTACTGAACGGATTCTGAAAATTGTTTCGCATATTGGAAGCTACGTTTTATTGACGATTTTTTCGAAAAGTTAGAGATCCGTAAGAAGGATCACGCGAATGAAGTCGCGGGGAGAGTACTAGTTACTAATAATACAGTCGAGAGACTAGTCCTGTAAACAAACAAGTACCTACTCCGACCTAGGTACTCATTAAAAGTTCAGTTTTAACAGACCCTTTTAATTACTCTCCTCAAGTGTGATTGGCAACACATACTCGTCAAACGTTGATTTCTGATTTCACGGAGCATTAACAATGGCGCCTGCGCAGCTATAAAACATTGAAGACTATTTCAACGGCTTTGTTAAGTGGAAAGACGTTATATAAATAGAAAAGCAATTCTAAAATGGTTTAAATGAAGATGGAACAAAATATGAAGTGTCGGTATGGATTGAGGTGCAATTTTTAATAATAATAACATGTAATAGGCTTGCCCCCTATTACATGGGACTTCAAACATAACTGGTGAAATGTGGGTATACTAATGGGTACACCTCTGCCTCTGTTATGTACCTATGTATATAAGAAGTAGTAAGTAAATATTAAACAAGTCGCGTTATTTTGATGTAATACTGCCTAACAAATGTTGTTCCATATTTTATTAAGTGTCGGTAGGGAGTGGTGGTACTGACAGCGGGATAAAGCAATAATATATTATTCCGACCGAATTTGGGACACGGTGGCCAATTCAGTCACGTAAGCAGGAGATATTATAGTGCAGAAGAGCGTGCAAACATAGATGCACTACCTCTTCCCTTACTCTCTTACTCCGACAGGACGGCAAAAGACGGCAATAAAAATGGCTTTACGTGCTTTCTGAGGCGCGAGGTGCCACATAACCAAGTATAATTGGCGCCACGAGTCGTGAGCACAGATTGTAGGATTTCGCGCATGTACACTTTTGGGCAAATAAAGGCTAACACTTACTCCTTTTAAATGTATTTAAAAAAATAAAAAATAAAACAGCATTTTTATAAAACGAAATGGTAAAAATGAACTATATTAAACAAAAAACACAACAAATACGAAATAATGAAATTAAACTATATTAAAAAAAAAAACATCTAATACGTAATAACAAAAATAAACTATTAAAAAATCAAAACGTTATTCATATATATTGCACAAAAGTGTACAGTAGCGGAATGAAAGGCGATAGACCAATAGACGATGAGCATCAATAACTCACGTTTACGGGCAGTTAAAATAAAATTTTAAAAGTGCATTTATTAATGAGTTTTTTCGAACTATTACTAGCTCTATTACCTCCGCAGGAAAGAATTTTACCCGTTGCAGGGGTACCCACAAGTTCAGTACCCATGATCTAAACTCAGAAACTAATATTGTTTATAAAGGGGTAAAATTGTTTGTTTGTAAAAGTAATGTCTGAAAGCTGTGGTTCGATTACAAAACAGATCTTTTTGATAGACAGCTTTAATGTTGCCGAGTGACACACGATATGTTTTATAGTATGCTTACACTCCACGCGAACGAAATCAGGTAGAAGGTAGTCAAACCAAATAATACAGACGTACGAAAAGTAACCTAAGTAACACGCTCTCACTCGCTCCACACTACAGACTCGTTCAAGTTGAACTGAGCATCGCGAGTGTTTTGTATGGTACATATTTTACATGGAAGTTGCCAACAAACATTAATCACACGCCAACTTAGCGCAGATGGCTAAAACTTCAACTGTTTTATGCATACAATACTGGAACTGATCGGGAAATAAAAAAAAGGGTATGAATGATGTTTTAATGTGTTTTCAGTGCCAAGTTCTTGATTTATGTCCTGCTAGCTTTTGCCCGCGACTTCGTCCGCGTAAATAGTAATTCGCAGACGAAGGCACGGAATAAAAAGTAGCCTATCCTTTATTGGGGTTCAAACTGACCTTGTATCAAATATCATAAAAAAAATTTGCAGTCGTGCTTTTTATTTTTTTAATTATAGTAGCTTGTTTACTTTCACTGTTCGTATGTATGTACGTATGTCTGTAAATAAGTTGTCCTTACAAAATTGGCAAACCATTTTTGACCATATATTATATGTATCCGATTGTGCTGAAATTTTGCATACACCTTTAGTTCTGGTGACAAAATAATGTCCGATACTCATTACCTATTGTAAAAATTAAAGCTTGTTTTTAAGAATATTTTTTTATTAGTTTATGTTAATTGTACCTACACATGTTTTGTTAACAAACTGTAGATATTGTATAAAATATCCTGAATCCGTATTTCATAACAACAGTTGGTTATTAGGTAAACATATTATTGAAATTGGATACGATAACAAATTATATAATTTTCAACAAACATTTGTTACGTACAATGTATAGACTTTGTATAAAAGCTTTATTTCTATACTAATATGATAAAGCTGAAGAGTTTGTTTGTTTGAACGCGTTAATCTCAGGGACTATTGGTCCGATTTGAAAAAATCTTTTTGCGTTATACATATAGCCCGTTTATTGTGATAGTTTTACTACTATTATAAATGCGAAAGATTGGATGGACGGATGTTAGTTCCTCAATTACGTCAGAACGGCTGAACGGGTCTGAATGAAAGGCACAATATAAATTATTGTCTGGAATAGCACAAAGGCTTATTTTTGTTCTGGAAAAATGTTAACTTTGACACAGACGAAGTCTCAGGCAGAAGCTTTGTATAAGCTTAAGACATCGGTTTCTAAAAAACTTCAACTAAATCTAACTACCTTGCATAATATATTTCTTTTGTTGACTGTACAATACATTTTTCGATTATTGACTACAATATCTCCCGCGTATTTGGCTAGACTTGACTAGACTTTGTTCAGATTATCCATCGTGACCGAAATTCGGTCAGGATACTCATCTTGTACTTACCCCTTGACAACTTGCATCTTTTAATAAGATAAAAGGGCTTTCTGGTAACGATAGACTAAATACAATTGTCTTATGTCGACTTTAATCTTCTGATGCTGTTTATATCGATATGTTTGGCTCATATCCAGGAGGGGCTAGCGAAAAGATGAATTGATTGATTCATGACTTTTTTACATGTTGAAATGCGTATGTGACATTGATTTTTTACCAATCTGGTAAATGGATTTTATTAGTGATGAAAAAGAAATATGGTTAATCAAAAATTGCTTTCCGCATTGCCATCAATCGGAAGTGTGTCTAAAAGACTGGCGGCATTGCCATGTTGATGCTTTGTCTCTGGCCAAGGAAAGAGTTAATCCTTGGGTCATTGGAAGTGTCAACCAACCTTTTGGGAAATTCCCTGGACACATGGACGGCACGGCCCGACGGTTTCCACCCCAAACGGCATAGAAATATAGTTACCACTAAGGTTTCTATTTATCATTATTTAATAGTTGTTGTTGTGTCTGGTTATCTTATTTATTAAGTGTGTATATATTGTATTTATTTATGAAATAAAATAAAAATCTATATGGTTATGTAAACTTATATTTAAATGGATAACTTTGAAGGTGTTTTCAGTCAAAATTGGCATTACTTGATTTAATAAGCGACCATAATTCGAACACCAAGTCAATTAATTCCAGTTTAACGTATTAACCGCCTCATGAAACTACATAAATAAAATAAAACACCTGTAAAAACCCGGCCATTCAATGCGTCAATACAAAAATACGCTATTCACCAACCAAATAGTTCTCATTCAGGCATTACGGGGATAATTCCTTCCGTAAAATACGCTTAATTCGGGAAAAAAATGACCATTTTCAGAGGCCGGAATTTCTTTTAGCTTTATCTCATAAATATTCACTGTGCAAGCTAGTGGCGGCTTGAAACATTCACGAGTAAATTGACAGGACAGAAGGTGATAAATAAAACAAATAGGTAGAAGGAAAAAGGGTCAAACGACGCTTCTATTTTCATGTAAATGTTCTGCGAAGAGGTTAGGTCGCACTGCGAGATGGGATAAGCTAGTTTTCGGGACTTAATCGAGCGGAGAAATATGAGACTCATTTGGCGGCTGACCGTCGTCAAAATATCACCGTTAACTGTGTTTTGAAATTAGGTTATTCTGCAGCAGTAAAGGGTGTTTCCACTTTCTTTTAAATTTAATGTGTATTCACTGCGTCTGTATTGACTGCTTCGTTGGTCCAGTGATCGCAGAGCGCGACTGCGTCAGCCAATGTGTTGGGTTTTTCCATCAGAAATTTCTCAGTAGCAGACTCGGATATTATAATAATTATTTATACATATGTACTGATGTACATCAACGACCTTAATAACAGCAACCTGTCACATTACTAAGATCATCTTGTCTCTGGTACATATAGGTACCAAAAACAGTTCATCCGTAACTTTAAGCCTATCTGCCAATCTCGTCAAAACTTTACGAGGTAAATACTAAATGCACTTAGGCACTAAAGTGCAAAAGGTCTAAAGTCCTGCCCTTTATGGTCAAAGAACCAACTACTGTTTTAAAATTGGCCTATAACTTGGTACTATCATCATCTCGCAGCCCGATTTGGATATAATTGGAACCGATGGAAACAATGATAGTTATAAAGGTAGCGATAAAATAAGAAACCTTTTATGGGTTCCGTGCTCCGAAGCTTTTGAGTATCTTCCTTGTGGTCTCTGGATATTGTGTTAATATGGGAAAAAAACTGACTCTAGTGAGCATTAGGTCTTGGGTTCAATTTTCAAGTCGGGCAAAATGTTATTGAGTTTTTCCATCAGGAATTTCTTAGTAGCAGCCTTGGAGATTTGTGCCCGGTTGATGGCAATAGGCTCGCCTCCCTTTACATGGGACTTAAAAACATCATTGGCGAAATGTGGCTGTAAAAATGGGTACACCTCTATCTACGCTATGGGAAAAAAGGTATTGTTACATTTTTTAAATATAGTGAAAAGATCTTGTTGACTCCCGTGTTAGTAAAAAACTTTGATACAGCAAGTTCAAGTGTTAATTGTATATTTTGGACTCGTTTATTCAGCTCATTTCTCGCTCATCTTCCAATACGACGTTTCCTTAACCGAACACCTTAGAGTCTTCAATCTTTGATGTGTTGGGGAGGCCTCCCCCTCCCCCCTTAAGCAGTACAAAGGTGAGATAAAGTAAGATGTTTACAGTTCGATGAGATCACGCGACATTTTGTGCGGGGATTTAGGAGAAAGGAATATTTAAAGGACATACATATGTATTCATTCATTTGTGTCGTTCATGTGGCGAGACATTGTTTTAATATTTATTTGGTTTATGTTTTTTTTTGGGAACATAAAATACTGAACAGAAAACGTAAAAGATAGATTATTAACTTATGCCCGCGACTTCGTCCGCGTCAAAGTTGATTTCTCCATACAGGTACAAACTTTGGGCCCACGTTTCATCCCTTTAACAGGTGAATTAAAAAAAAATTAGTTCTTAGCTGACGTCTACTACCTCCCTGCCAAATTTCATCTTTATACGTCAAGCAGTTTTCGATATTTCGTGATGAGTGAGTGAGTGAATGAGTTAATGACCTTTCGCGTTTATATATTTAGATTTGTTTCTGTTGAAGCAATGTGTTCATTCGTTTTCTTAGTTATATTCTGCAGATGAAGGTTAAAGTTAATACAAATACAAGAGGCTAAATCCATCTGTATCAATTTTTAGTTTCGATTAGTCTAAAATACTAGCCTATTACTGTACCACTGTAGGGTATGGGTTTGTTGCGGGACGTCTTAACAGGATACCGTGGCCTCAGAACGTAAAGGGTAACAGAAGGAACAGGGTGTTTTTAGTCAGTAAAAGTCTGACAGTGCCTTCCGCCTTACCCAAGGCGGAAGGAGCCATTTAATGATTTTTACCACCTAAAAAAAAAAAATGGTATGGGTCTCTTCTTCTGCAGAGAAAGCACTAGCATTAATCACTGCGAGCATTAAGTACTTCTAAATAAAATAAATGGCTTTAGGTACATAGTAGTTCGGTTTTGTGTAAACCAGTCAAACAAAAATCGGCATAGGATTTAACAAAAGATTAAATAAGCTTTTCAGAAGCGTATCTTTACAAAGTACATAAAAATATATTGTTTCTCTTTCATGCGTAGGTACAAATTCTCAAGTTTTAAGTACACGTTGTATTGTTCCCAGACTGAATTTGTCTGGTATTTGACCTGATAATTGACCCTTACAACCTTAATATACAATTTAGCAACGTTTTCTCAAAAATAAAACATTTTAGCGCTGAACTAGGCACAGTCTATGTAAGGGTATATTAATCGCTAAGTTCGTTGTTCGGGCCGTCTCAAGGACGAACGGCCGCGCGTCACACCGAAGCGTAATATACGGCTTCTTGCAGTCGTAAATAAATATAATCTTTTTGCGTAATTAGGAATGTTTGTTTACGTTATTCATTTGAGTTGTTATTGTTGTATTAGGGAGGTCTTTCTATTGATTTACAACTTTCTGATTGCCACAAATAGGAACAATAAAGTTCGTTGGGAAATAGCTTGGGTGCCTAAAGGTGGACGGCGTCACCAAGGACATCAGTGGTTCGTGGTGGTCTTTTCCCAGCAGTGGGATAGCAAAGGCTAGGGGAGAAAAACCTAACCAACAAGCGTTTCTGTGTTGTGGTATAAAAGTTTTTAAACTGTATAGAAACGAAGCCATTCTACATTTTTTTTTTGTTTTACACGCAAATTAAACGTTTGTCTAGCTTTTTATTATTACTTCATAAAAATAAAAACTAAACAAAACTGGCGATTGTGGGTGCACTAATGTGTCACCTCTGCCTAACCCTTCCTGGATTACAGGCGTGATGTTATGTGTGTTCATAAAAATAAAATCTTTATAATCTCTCTTTATGCACTCGATCAATACGGAGACAGTTAATACCCTATAATGTTGCAGTACGGTCTGATACGCAGTCTAATTAAAACATTGTCCATATAATATACGTAGAATACCTAACATTTTAGCGGTATGTTTTTTTGTATTCTAGTTAATTTAATACGAATTCTGTGTGTCTATGAAAGGTTGTATTTTGTCAAGGTTAGAGAATGTCAACATTTTGTAACTACATAGAATATGTAAAACGTGAATTTAAAAAATATAAGCCGAGTGCGAGTAGGATTCGCACACGAAGAGTTTTTGTTTAACAAAAATCTGAAGAGGGGTCATTGGGGTCATCATTGTGAAAGACTTTTATTCAATCTGCTTAGCCTTTTCCCCAACTTTGTTGGGGTCAGCTTCCAGTGTAACCGTATGCAGCTGAATACCAGTATATAACATGGAACGACTGCGAGTAATACTATACTCCTTAGTAAGACTGGTTGTCTGACTTTCAGGCTTCTGGCGACTTGTAACGACTGTAAAAGATCCACGAATGACAGCCGAGACCAATTGGCTTAACGTTCATTTTGAGGCTGGGAAAATGTCAGTGATGTCCAAGGATGACTTAGAATGTACATATTAATTGAAAAAATCACATCGGTACTTGCCCGGATTTAAACCCAAGACCCTCATTGATCATTGAGAGGGACGGGCGCCTAACCATTGGCTTAACTATCATGGCATAGCATATAAAAATTGTATGACGTAATTTTTTATTTATTAAATTTTCCTCCTTATCGTTCTACGTCATAGATTACCAAATAGCAAATCGCAGAAAGGACACATTATCACACAATGTTCATTCGCTACGTCAATAATTCACCCGAATTGACGTAAACAAACGTCAGCTGACCGGACGTCGTGATAAAATTCAAATTAATTATAATAAGCATGACATTTATAGGACGTAGAATCTTAATGTTATTTCCGGCTAGCGTCGCATGCGCACTTGCGCAGTACGGTCGATAGTACAAAGACTTATTTATACCTACATGCCTATTTGAGTATGAAAAACAAGTTAATATTATAATATTAATTCTTATTTTCCTGTATCGGATAGTAGACTATGTAGTACTGATGGACAACCCCCTTGGTCTAGTGGTCGCAAAATGCGACTGCTGAGCTCGTGCTCCTTGGGTTCGATTCCCGGGTCGGGCAAAGTGTTATTGGTGATTTTCAACAGGAATTTCTCAGTAGCAGCCTCGGAGTCTAGATTTGTGTCGGGTTGATGGCAAATGTCTTGAACATAAGTTTTGAAATGTGTGTGCACTAATGGGTACACTTCTGTGTAATCCTTCAGGGCAGGCTTGATGATATGTATGTATGTAAAAACAACAAACACAAGTATTTATTCATTGTAGACCAGGAGAAAGAAGAACGACAATAAAATGACTACAAAATGATGGAATGAACAGCGTAAACATTATACAATGAAATAGAAGTACAGTGTACTTGTTACGAAGTATTATTTCTAATGTACACACCAATTATAGGTATACATAACATTCACAGTAAAATGTAGAAGACAAAACTGCTTATACTAGTATCCTAAACGTAACAATACGTAAATAAATCCCCTACTACACAGCTATCACATTGTTATCACAACCAAATAGTTTGTTTACAAGCACCGCACTTCATTGAGTGCGACACAATTACTCGTCTCAATGAACCGAGTTTGAACTTGCGCCAAGTAATCTGCATTACGGTTTGTCAACTAGATTTGTTTCTTTTTTTTGTTTCATTTACGGGTGTTGAGATTGGTCTATTTGTTGGAATTGTTGGAGTTTTAAATGAGATGATGCCCTGGGAACAGGTGGAGGCAGGGGCGAGGGGCAAATTTACTCTGGACTTAAGAGTCGTTAAGCTGCAAGGTAGGAATTGCCAGAGTTTTTAATAAGATGATGTCATTGGCTCAGGTGGAGGAAGATGGAGGGGAGAGTAGAGTCACTTTGAAGTCAGATTTTGGTCCTGCCCTCCCATAAAAGTGATGGAAGAGGGAGTATATTACACTTCATACTAGGCTAGCGTCAATTGAGATCGACCGCTGTGGCCGTTTGGTTTGAAGAATATAGTGTATAGAGTGTGTTTTTTAAAGAGTGTTTTTTCTTGAAATTCCTTTTCTGCCTCGTTGGTCTAGTGGTCGCAAGCGCGGCTGCTGTGCATGAGGTCTTGGGTTCAATTCCCAGGTCATAACTTGAACATAACTTTCGAAATGTGAGTGTACTAATGGGTACACTTCTGTCTAACCCTTCAGGGCAGGCTTGATGATATGTGTGTATGTAAAAACAACAAACACAAGCATTTATTCATTTTAATTCATTTCATTTTTGTCGCAAGCGCGGCTGCTGTGCATGAGGTCTTGGGTTCAATTCCCAGGTCGAGCAAAGTGTTATTAGGTTTTTCCATCAGGAATTTCTCAGTAGCAGCCTCGGAGTCTGGATTTGTGCCCGGTTGATGGCAATAGGCTCGCCCCCTATTACATGGGACTAAAAACATAACTGGCGAAATGTGGGTATACTAACACACCTCTGCCTAACCCTTCGGAGATTACAGGCGTGATGTTATGTCCTTTTCTATGTACAATCAACAAAAGAGATAGGTATGCAGGATCGTCAGATACAATTTAAGTTTTCTTAGAAACCGATAGATGTTTTCAAATGTTATTTTATTTAAAAAGTATAAAATATATAGTTCATTGATTAATTAAGTTATAATCGAATACATCCATCGGTTTCTAAGAAAACTTCAAACTATAACTGACGACCCTGGATACCAATCTCTTACTGTACTAAAGAAAAATCAAAAGCTCTCGTGGCCGAAAGCTACTCATTGAAGATATCTTCTAAATACTTCATTGAGGCAGGTCCTAATGTCAATCAGTGTACCATTGAGTTTGAACTAGTGCCAAGTAATTTGTCTAGCGCTTGTCGAACCGATTAGGTTTGTTTATTTACACTGATCTATCGAGTACGGAATCGAGTTTTCATTTGTTTTGTTAGACTTGCCTGCCTCGTTGGTCTAGTGGTCGCAAGTGCGACTGCTGTGCATGAGGTCTTGGGTTCGATTCCCAGGTAGGGCAAAGTGTTATTGGGTTTTTCCATCAGGAAGTTCTCAGTAGCAGCCTCGGAGTCTGGACTTGTGCCCCGTTGATGGCAATAGGCTCGCCCCCTATTACATGGGACTAAAAACATAACTGGCGAAATGTGGGTGTACTAATGGGTACACCTCTGCCTAACCCTTCGGGGATTACAGGCGTGATGTTATATTGTGTTAGACTTGAATCCTTCAGCTCTGTCCACATCAGTGCGTTTTCACGTTCATCTTGCGTTGAACATTCAATTCGTCTTGCGTCAAATGCATGCAGTATGTTTGAACTAATGGTTGCGCAAAATTAGTGCACTGAAGTGAAAGTGGGCCGACCATGTCTGTAGACAGACAGATGGCCGGTGGAGCAGACACGTGTTAGAGTGGAGACCACGTTTAGGCAAACGTAGTGTGGGAAGCACTGCTGCACGGTGGACCGAAAGAAGGTAGCGGGCAGCAGATGAATCGAGGCTGCCAAAGACCGGGATGGTTGGCGCTCTTTGGGGGAGGCCTACGTTCAGCAGAGGACGGCCATAGGCTGATATAATGATGATGGTGATGGATGTTTGCGCATGCGCTGTTGCGCTTCATGCATGCGTCAGACGCAAAGGCAAGATGAACATAAAATCAGTGGTGTAGACATACGAGTAATATATGATGCATGCCGCTTATTGTCTTAACCTGTGTGCCCACAGGTGTCAGATCAGCGTGTGCTACGGGCATGCGCAGTTAAAAGCTAGACGGACAGATAGACAGACAACAAAGTGATCCTATAAAGGTTCCCTTTTTGCCGAATGATGCACGGAACCCTATATCAGTTTATAAAAAATAACCTTTAGATCACATTAAATCGGATTGACGTCATCATCCTTTTGCTATTCAAAAGTTAAAAAAAAACGCATAAACGTTTGTGTCTTTCCCCGAAATCTTCATCGTATAAACATTTCGTTGAGGTAGCACCCACTATATCCAGATGCCAATTGCTTATCTCATTGAGCGTGGATTTGAAACAGAGCCAAGCTATCTACTGTCGAATTGTCAACTAGATTACGTTCTTTATTTATCACGACACGTAAAATCTAGGAATAAAGAGCTTTTAGGTCTATTATTTTATTACTATACTAGCTTCCAGTGACTTCGTTTGCGTTACCGAAACCGGTCAAACTATATGATTTTTTGAATTCATATGTACTTTCTAAGTTTGTCTAATACATCGTTCGGTGCCTTAGAAAGTAAGGTAAGCCGTTGATCCCGGACAGTTATAACGGGTCGCCAGAAGTCCAAAAATCTGACAACCAGTCTAACCAAGGTGTGTCGTAAAACCCAGTTACTGGACTGTAAAGATCAGATAGGCAGTCGCTCCATGTAAAATACTGGTATTCAGATGCATCCAGTTAGACTGGAAACCGACTCCAACATAACTGAGAAAAAGCTTGACAGATGATGGTTATTTACTACGCTTATATTTCAAAAATGGAATTCAAGAAATTACACACAGTTTACGTCGTGCTATTTAAAAAACGATTTACAAATCGTAAGATGTTTCCTGAAATGTTTACAAAAAACGCTTTACGTTAGTCAATGAACGGCGTCGGGTTTGACTCGGTGCCAAGTAATCTATCGTAATAGATTGTCAACTACGTTTCTTTACTACGATGTTACGCATTGGTCTGTAGTGTAATGAACTTTTTGGCATCGTATTTTTTTGGGTTCTGTACCAAAATCAAAATCGGTTCACTCATTTGGGAGCTACGATGGCACAGACAGACACACACACACACACACACAACTTATAGCTAGTAGTTTTTGCGTCGGGGGTCAATAATTAAAGACATACAAAATTATTACGATGTTAGCATAAAAAAATTATAAAGATATTTCAACAAAATATTGGATCTATCATCATTAGCCTTTTCTAGGTGAAAGACCCTGCTGGGGAAACGGAAATAAGTGAATCATCCTGTCGAAAACAGTCTAATGACGAATCGGTCTTGGGAGAACGGTTGCTGAATCCTTTTCCTAAGTATGTTAGGGTCAGCTTCCAATCTAACTAGATGCAGCTGCAGCAACACCCAATTTACATGGAGTGACTACCTAACTGACGTCATTTAAAGAGTTAATGTACTCCTTCCATGTACTTCTATGTACTCTTTAAATGACGTCACAAATAAACAAGAAGCAACAGCCTTAAAATCTGAATATGCATTGTTTATATTAATTTGCAACAATAGGCAATAACAATTACTTGCGTGGGCTTGTTACACTGACCTAATTGTTGACACTTATTTATTTATGAGGAATATCACCTTCATATCAATGCTATTAGTACATATTTACTTAGGAGCGTTTATGCCGTACGGCATTTTATAGAAACTTTCAAGTATACATTTTTGGAAATGAATGTTCCGATTTTAATGAAACTTTCTAAACATATGTAAGATATATAGGTCTATAACAGTTAGATGAGAACATTTTCGAAAAGTCTTATTTAAAATATATAATTATTCATTAAATATTTTTATTTTTTATATTATTTTATAATATTATAAAAAGGAAATATTTGATTGTTTGTTTGCATTGAATAGGCACCGAAACTACTGAACCGATTTGAAAAATTCTTTCAGTGTTGGGAAGCTACACTATCCTGGGGCGACACGGGCTATTTATACACGATTACTTTTAAGTCGTCCTGGAACCGAAAGCCATAAACTCTATCATAAAACGCGAAACGATTGGGACCATGTTTTTTCTAAAAGTAACAATAAAAAAAAACAGCTATTCAATACATTTATGTTCGTCTAACTAGTCAAAGTGTACTCAGCAGCTGTTTTTTTAATAAAAAAAATAGGGATTCGCAAGAAAGATCACGCGAACGAAGTCACGGGAAGAGTACTAGTTTTAACTATTGACGTAACATTGAATTTTTCTTGACAAACATCGCTACCATTCATTCTAAAGTTATTTTGGACATCGTCCACTTCAGCGTACTCAATCACATTTCACATAAAGTGAATGGCCGGCCATTTTTGTAGTACCTTCAGTTATGTAGCCCTTGAGGGTCGTGGTATTAATGCGTCAGTGACGTGATGGGGCTAGATTAGGTCTATGAATATACTAGCTTGGAGTTTGGTTCAAGTTACAAGCGATGACGAAAACTACGCGTAGTAAATTTTATTGAATTCCATTTTTAAACTCACTTTGATTTATGGTTAATCAGTTAGAAATTGTTATTTTGTGGAAGTGTTTTGTGATGGTGTCTAGTAGAGCAATGCGAGTGGGTTACACAGTTACGAAACTGCCAGCTTTCTGTACTACATCGTCTTGTTTTTATAGGTATATGCGCGTTTTGTGGCAATAAACAATGTTTGTTTATTAATTTTTTCCTTTCTTAATAATTATGAAGCATGTTGAGTTTATATTTTGAAATGATTAAACACCGTTTAAATTTTCTAGACTCCAATGACTACGAGCTACCCAGTCATATCTTGAGATCAATGCAACGTTCAGAGGTTGCTTGAATTAAATTGTAATTGTTTCCTTCCTTCCAGTTCAATTTACATTGCTTATTCAATAAATTCACACGCGTTTTAACCACACCGCTTCCCCCTACTATTTGGACCACACACAAAGGATTTGCGGCGTAAATTATTTTCTTTATACGTGGCGAGGTATCTGTTGTAATTTGGTGATAAGCGGCCCTTGCGAGCTTGTTGGTTATTACTCGAGGGGGGGAGGAAACGGGGGGGTGATGAGCTGTTGTCTGTTGATCGTTATGTTGGCAATATAATAGAATTGGGTGGCGTAGGTATGTGATGTTGGTATTTCGATGTGCGTTGATGGCGTGTGGCACTTTGATTGGTTAATGAATAAAACTTTCAAAAGGTTGGAGGAATAAATAGAGCATTATTATTAGGTTAGTATTGGTAGGTACGGTCGGCAACAAAAGTCGTTTAACACTGTTACTTTCACGCATTTAAATACCACGATTTGTGCCCGGTTGATGGCAATAGGCTCGCCCCCTATTACATGGGACTAAAAACATAACTGGCGAAATGTGGGTGTACTAATGGGTACACCTCTGCCTAACCCTTCGGGGATTACAGGCGTGATGTTATGTTATGTTATTAATTGTTATCTTGTTACTTATTATTTTGTGTTACTAACAAATTACTTACACCTTATTTTTTTTATTATTTTGTGTGTAATAGTAACCCTAATAACACGATCTCTGTAAAATTTATGGACGTATGTCTGAAACAAAAATAATTTTTATTATTATTATTAAGTTATCCGAATTTAACGCGAGCAAAGCCGCGGTCAAAAGCAAGTTTGACTTTATAATTACTAAATCATTTTCTAGTTTTGATAGTGGCGAGAATTAATAAACATAGTTGTAACTGGAATTCGGCTCATACTTAATTATTCAGAAGCCCATATTTCATACGAATTTATTAATTGGTTAGAATTATGATATTCCAACTGAATTGGCTGATGATTGGTGATTAATTGGTAAGTAATTAAGGATTACATACATTAGTTAATATTTTACAAAAAATGACTTTAATTGCTAATGATCGTTGTTGATTTTAATGATCGATTACTTGTCAGTATTTAGAGTCAATATTAAATGTTCACCCGTGATTGGTTATGTTATGGCTTAATGAGCTTCTGGATTCCTATATCTTACTAATCGATTAAATTATCATTGCGACTGGTTTTATGACGTGTAATTTATACGGAAATAATTAAGCTGTAGAGGTTTTTTTGTTGGTTTGTTTAAACGCGCTAATCTCTAATAGTTACCAGTCGGATTGAAAAAAATCTTTTTGTATACGATAACTAGATTTACAAAGAATATTTTATGATTTATCATATCAAGCTATGATCTACTGGAGCGGAGCAATAACCAAAGACGTAACTTAACACGGGTGGAAAAAAAACACTAGTACCTACGTAGTCATAGATTTATACTCTATATGTAAGTCTAAAATTGACAATCCGCCTTAAGCAAGCGTGATGATCAATGCTCGTGTCTTCTTTGTAACAAAATTGGCCTTTGCTCTGGAGTGGGACAATATACCATAAATATAATATTTATATGGCAGAGGTGAGTGGTAACGCAGGGAGGGGACGCTCTAGGAAGACTTACACTGACCTTATTGGCGAGGTTCTTCAGAAAGGTCAGATGCGCAGTACTCGTAACCGGCGTGCTTGTATGACGAGATGTAAGAACGTGGATGAGGCGAAAGGAGTATGTAAAGATCATAGCAGTTGGCGCTCTGTAGTTTCTGCGTACCCCCATGGGAAAAAGACGTGAGTTGTCTGTATGGGACAATAAATAGGCTGATATTATTAAGAGTGAATTTCCCAAGATTCTTACAAATTTCTATTTACTTCTACATTTCAATCATTCATTCAATCGAACGAATGAATGAACTATACTGTGAACATACTCGAAGTCAAAATTCTACCCCTTTATTACTTTCCTATGTTTATTCACCTCCATACTCGAACCGCACCAAAGCGAACCGACTTCAAAACTTGAAAATTTTATTCATCTCACTTGAACTACATCGAAGTTTTGAAGTCGCCGACTTTCGGCTTTCAATTTGGATAAAAGGGTTTATGTTTGTTTAAAACTTGGGTACGTTTTGTTTGAAGATTCTGTCACGTGGATGGAGTTACGTCACGGTTGCGGGTTTGAGTCCCGCGTTGGGTAGGCGTAATGAGATGCTTAAAAATTACTTTTGGTTTTAACATAAACATCACGCCTGTAATCCCCGAAGGGTTAGTCAGAGGTGTACCCATTAGTACACCCACATTTCGCCAGTTATGTTTTTAGTCCCATGTAATAGGGGGCGAGCCTATTGCCATCAACCGGGCACAAATCCAGACTCCGAGGCTGCTTCTGAGAAATTCCTGATGGAAAACCCAATAACACTTTGCCCGACCTGGGAATCGAACCCAAGACCTCATGCTCAGCAGTCGCGCTTTGCGAATACTACACCAACGAGGTAGTCACTCAAGGCAGGTTACTTTTGGTTTTATTTTATGAAATGAGTTTTATAGTTACTACTCTATTGATTCTTGAAGCACTTGGTTTTACGATTTACATGAATTTGTATGTCTGAATATTCTGCCATTTTAATCCAGTCTTCCTGTATCATAATCATAGTATTTAAAAATAAAACCGGTCAAGTGCGTGTTGGACTCGCACACGAAGGGTTCCGTACCATCGTAGAGGATACAAAATAATGTACTTTTCGTTAAAAAGAAACAAGAGAGCCTAGAACACTATGTAAAAATACAGATCTTTTGTATGGTACAACGAAAACGAAATAAATCAGGCAACTGTGCCATCTTATTCAAAGAACAAAAGAAAAAGCCTTTGGAGGCCTATTATACCTCATATTTCAAGGATAATTACAGCGAAACAGTCACGGAAATTGTTTTGCACACCGTACAAATGTATCACCGATCTACCCACGAATTTGACCTTTGCGTGATATTTAACATTTTTATGTGAATTTAACCGATTTGCGAAAACAATTGGTTCCGGTTTTTAAATGTACAAAGATAAAAAGTTAAAAATATAAAAAAAGTTTGTGTCCCTATGGTCCATTGGTTAAGGTGCCTGCTTCTCATGCATGAGCCTGTGGGTTCAAAACTGGGCACGGGCAAGTATTTACCAATGTGACTTTTTTATTTTAAAACATCACGCTTGTAATCCCTGAAGAGTTAGGCAGAGGTGTACCCATGTAAAAGGAGGCGAGCCTATATTGCCATCAACCGGGCACAAAAGCAGACTCCGAGGCTGCTACAGAGAAATTCCTGATTGGAAAACCCACCTGAAAATCCCGACCTGGAAATCTAAACAAAGACCTCATGCTTAGCAGTCGCGCTTTGCGACCACTGGACTAACGAGGCACACACAGTGAAAAAGCAACGCAGGGTTTTTTTTTCTTCTCATTTTTTTTGGATATCACTGTCATCGGTGAAGGAAAACTTCGAGAGAAAACCTGGACTTATAATGAATACAAGTCTAAAATCACTAATCTGCCTTGAGCATGCGTGGTGATCAATGCTCGTGCGTTCTCTGTGTGGAGAAGAGGCCTTTGCGCTTCAGTGGGACAATAATAGGCGGGTATTATTATAAGATATTTTATGTTATAAGATGTTACCTCATATTTTCATCGTCTCCTGAGAAATCAACTTACCTGAAACAAAAAATAAAAGATTAGTTTCAGTGTTGATAGATGTTGTTATTCAGTTTTCAGGGTCTTCCATATAAACCTACTACATGTAACTTCTTTTTAAATCAACGGAGTGGGGCTTTATAACATCATGCTACGACCCACGGAACAACAGTAACCAAAGAAAATATAAGTATAATAAATGATAATGTGTTGTTGTATGTGACATTTAAAGGCTACTTACTATGGATACTATATTTATTGGAAGACTAAAATTGTAAATTTAAAATGAACTTGACTTATGTAAGTACATGAAACTTAGAGTTTAGACAGAGACGAATAATGTATTTTTTTTTAAATTAAAACGACTAATATTGTACACCTCATTGGTATGTTACAGCGATACCTAAATAATCAATTTGTAAGATCTGACATTTCACCTGTAGCAAGCAATAAATGAATGTATGAATGTATTTGTATTTATTTTTAATCGTTAAATAAAAATCTCTTTAGATAAAAGCGAGACTTCTATCGATTTTTTTATTTACAGGATCAAAGCACAGACTTTCTTGAAAAAAAAAATCCAACAACACTGTTTTCCACTAACCCAAAAATAGCCTTTATATCTCACCTAAACTCGCGTCAACAATTAATTAAAACTACTGTCTATATACAGGAAAATTACCTAAAACACTCGATTACGTCAGTCAGGCGGTCGCCAAACTAATTGAAAAATCGATTCGTTACGACGTGTTACGTAAAAATAAACTAGTCATGCACGCGGATCTGGCCGTGATTTTTTTTTGTGCGTGTTGTACTTTGCTTGAGGTAGTTATTGACGGTTGTTTTGGGGGGTTAAAAGTGAGAGTGCAAATATTTAATTATTGTTTCGTAATTTTTGCGGTTGTATTCAAATTATAAATCAACTATATTAATTTAAATTGAAGTATGTATCTAGGCTAGAAGTAGGTAGGATTGATGATGGTGCCGATTCCCTTGTTCACAAACTAGACTAAATTTAGGAAAGTGACATCTCTTACTCACATACAGTGAAAGAAAAGGACGGTGACATTTAGGAACTAAGTTAGAGATGTCAAATTAGTTTTGCCTTGAACTTTTCCGTATTTTTAATCTACACCTTTTAAGATATCAACTAAAATTTTAAGGATGTGTCAGACTTACAAAATTTGACAGCTCTTATTTACATTAGTCTCTTTCTTGTTTTACTGGACAGAAAAAGATAGAAATAGTCTAATTTTAGTTTAGTTTGTGAACAAGGGAATCGGCACCTTTATTTTTCTATTTTTATAAACGTTGGCTTTCTACTTCCAGTCTAAATCTGTTAAAAACTCCTCTACTTTATCAGCATTTTGCCAATTTTTTTATATTGACCATGACTGAGATGTGATTGCGAATTGATTTTGAATTACAGGAATTGGCATTTTGATGTCTTTTTCATTTTGTATACTTTCGCACTGTATCAAGTTGTTCTCTTATGGATTGTCAAATCCAAAATCTTAATTCTAAATCCAAAATAGTTCCCAAAATACTTACAAACGAACACACAGACATACCCCTACATAAAAAGACAGGAAAAGTATTATAAAAACTGATCAGCGAGACCTTCGGCTGACAATGTCGTGCCATCGCTGACATTGCGGCGGAACCCGCAGCGGTGACGCGGCTATGCAAATTACTTTAGATAGTGGTTAGGGAGTCTCAATGTCACCTGTGTAACCCTAAAATTTAAGGAGACGGTGTGAAGTGGGAAGGGAAGCACTGTGAGGAATTACTTTTTAAACTTAAACGTTCCTTGGATATCATTAACATCGCTGAAGGAAAATATTGTGAGGAAATCTGGACTTAAAATGAATAAGTATATGTCTGGAATCGCCTTGAACAAGCGTGGTGATCGATGCTCGTGCCTTCTGGGTATGAGAAGAGGCCTTTGCCCTGAACAGGGACAGTTAGGTATAGACTGGTATTATTATTATCAACCGACAGCAGAAAATGCATACAGTGCATTCGTTTTAGAGCACACTTCTAATTTAAATCACATTGTTACAGCTTACTCAACGCAGTAAGTAGAAAAAGCCTATGGATAATCATTAAATGGAACCAGGATTACTTGATGGGTCTTTTATCATTTCCAATAATCCCCAAAATGTATTCACCAGAATCAGAACCAGTGGCTAACAGGTCTTAGGTCCAAAATCCCAAAAATAACCAAGTCAGAGGCACTTGAGGAGGGTTAGAAACTCTAACAATAGGGTGTGTTGGGTAAGACCTTACTGCCCACACGATAATTATTTGTATTCAATGATTTTTTAATCTCTTATTTGATTATTTTCTCATGTACAATTTTTTTGCCCCTGCCTTGTTATCTCTTCACCACCTTTGGTTGACTGATAGAGAATGCCTACGGCATTAAGTTCTCCTTTGTACCTTTTTGTTGCATAAAGTTTAATTAAATAAATAGGTAAAGCCCAGAATAGATGAGACAATAGATAAGATCCTAAAATAGGATAAAAAAAGAGAGATGTAACACTAAAAACATATGCTAAAATACAAAATTTTAATCCGAAACAAGTACAAAAGCGTTCAGCGAACGACTAACCTAATAAAAAATCCAATTACCATCTACAACCTACATGCTAAGTACAGTGCCGCGTCATAATTAGTGATGTTAATGGCATGTGACGTCATACGCCGCCTTGAGCGTCGAGCGTCGGGGTTGCGTTATGGGTCAGTACATCCCTTGGCGCTCGTGTTACTTAGTTATCTTCGTGGGACATCCCTAAGCGTAATATATGGGTCGAGGATTTTTAAAAGTATGTGTAGTTAGGGTTGTTGAGAAATTGCTTTATTTTTACAGCGTCTTTGGTTACTGCTCTGCTCTCTTGGGTTACAGGATGATGTTAGATAGCTTGTTTATTATTCTATTTTTCATGAAACTGGCTATCATGAACAACATTTATTTTTCTAATCTGACTGGTAGCTCCATAGATTAGGATTCGCGTTTAAACAAACAAAGAAATAAATGCTTCAAGTTAATAATTTTAGTTTTGATTATGCGTGGTCTAGTGGTTGCAAGGTACGACGGCCAAGCAAGAGGTCTTTGGTTTGATTCTTAAGTCAAGCAAAGTGTTATTGGGTTATTCCATTAGGAATTTCTCAGTAGCAACCTCGGGATTATGCCCGATTGATGGCAACAGGCTCGCCCCCTATTACATGGGACTTATTATACTCTCTCTTATACTTCTTCCGCAAAAGAGATAGATCATCAAGGAGGGAAGAAAAACCATTTGCAGTGTAGAGGGACAATGCTTAAAAGTTCATGTTTAATGATGCAGTTTTGGAATTACATGGGACTTAAACATAACTGGCGAAATGTGGGTGTGCTATGGGTACACTTCTGCCTAACCCTTCGGGAATTACAGGCGTGATATTATGTTATTACGCAAAAATGCTAAAAGGATTTGAATGAAAAATCGTTTAACGTAAATGCATCTATCTTTTTAATAATAAAGACAAATATTTACAAAATCAACAGCGTATAAAGTAAACATATAATAAACAAAGCTTCCATTTCTAACAATACGTTTTACGACCATGTTTCCAAATTCATGGTCAAAAGAAATAACAAATGAGACGATTAAACGACCGAAATAAACGCAAGACGCACGCGCCGCCGTCGGGTTAAATACGTGATGGCAATTGATAAAGATTGGTCATGTCAAATTGACATTGACAGTTGCCATTTAAATGTCAAGTTTGTTTAATTATTGTGACCTTTTTTAAGTGAGGTAAACGCAGATTTTATTTATTGTTTATTTTTTTTATTTTTTTATAAATCTACAATAATATTATAAAAAGGAAAAAAAAATGTATTTTTGTTTATATGTTTGTTATGGATACACTCAAAAACTACTGGACCGATTTTGAAAATTCTTTCACCATTATATAGCTACATTATCTGCGAGTACCATAGGCTATATTTTATTTTATTTTTGCGCGGACGAAGTCGCGGGCAAAAGCTAGTATAAGATAAAAGTAAAGACTAAAATCAGGATTATCTACAACCATCGAATCGTAAAGGAAAAGAAATATTATTGTATGTTATTGTGCTACAATTGAAACAATACATATATTCAGTTAAAAAAAAAACTTAAAACTCTTTGCCATAAAAAAATATTTAACAGTGAGGTAAAAAGATTATAAAGAAAAAGTTTCTCTCTCTTTATAGTTTAACTCTCGTTATTACAACGAATACAAATAGTGTAATCTTTCTAAGTAGATCACCTCAAAGGTTCTCCAAAGTTCTTTAAAGTCAAAGAAACTTCATATCTTTTCAACTTGAACTCAAAACTTCGTAATCATCATCTGCCTAGCCTTTTCCCAACTATGTTGGGGTCGGCTTGCAGCTGAATACCACTATTTTACATGGAGCGACTGCCTATCTGACCTCCACAACCCAGTAACTGGGTAATACGATACCTCTTGTTAAGACTGGTTGTTAGACTTTAGGGCTTCTGACGGCCCGTAACGACTGTCAAAGATCCACGTATGACAGCCGGGATTAACAGCTTAACGTGCTTTCCGAGGCACGGTACGATGTCAGTGATGTCTGAAATAAACTTAGAAAGTACCAACATATGATTGGAAAAAGTCACATTGATACTTGCCCAGATTCGAACCCAGAACCTCATGCTTCAAAACTTCGTAATAAATCCCCAAAATTAGCTCCCCATAATTGCCTTTGAAACGTAACAATAGCAATAACAGTGTAAATAAATACTAATTTACCTAATTAAAGCCCGTACACACGATTGCTTACGCTGAAATCCTTCGAGCACGCAATAAAAGGAAAACCGGGGCCTTTGACCCAACCACAATAAAAACTGCATGAAACCATCCGGGCTAAAATTGTAATGTCGACGCACCCAACAGCTTGTGTGACCTTAAAAACATACAATCAACATTCAACCTTATGCCCTTGAAAATAAATCACACATCAGGAACACAACTCCTTGCTTGTTACGCTTGTTTAGAAACAAACGACAGTCGCCATTGAAGCTCACACTGCATATCACATGGCGTAACTTAGCAATTGGATCGCACAAAACTATACGTTAACGTGATAGGAATATAGTTGGTATTCCTTTGAGATGTCCTACTCCTGTTCTTTGAGACCTGGATAATGCCCTTTGTCGGTCGTTATAGTTTTTCATAATCGACCTATTTGCTTTTGGAATACCGTTCATTTTTCTTTACTGCCTCTGAAATAGCCCGGATCGAAAACATTACAAGCGGCGATGCATCTGCCTTTAAAAATTGAACTTTAATAGAGGTGTCTAAAGTTGGTTTTAGGTTGAGGGGGTCAAGTAGAAGTGTCTTCGGTGTCACGACATTGCATTCCAGGCGATGCGAATGACTCCGAGATGACAACGGCCAGACAAGGGCAGCTAGTACTTACTCATGCGACGCTCCGCAAGCCGGTGCGCGTATGTAAATAGCTCGAAAGTGATTTTATAGCGCAACGCATCTGATTATAAATGTAAACAGAAATGAAGGATGCTGTTATAAGTCTATGAAGTAGTTATTCTGGTCAAGAGTTAAGTTGATGTAGTCGCGGTTATTGTTTAGATGGGTCATTTTTTGGGTTGCCAACGGGACCCTTTTACTAAGCCTCCGCTCTCCGTCCATCTGTTTGTGAGCGGGTTGTATCTCATAAATCGTTATACCTATTTAGATACTAGAAATAATCACAGAATGTGTATTACTTTTAGTCACTATAACAACAAATAAATTAAAGTGGGTCCCTATAAAATAAAGTTTTTTGTGGTTGTATACCTTCGAAAAGAGACGATGGACAATATTAAGAAAGAAACTGAAAGAAAGACAAGAGAAACTGATAATATAAAAAGGGTCTTGGCATAAGTGATTCTATAAGAACTCCTTTATTCCTTCTACGGTAAGAAACACTAAAAATCCTGTATTTTTGGGTCCCTCAACTTTCAATTCAGCTAACTTGCTTCGTCGCCAAACAAGAAAAAATAAATCTCTACGTTCAGTAATCGAGTCAGGAACCAACAAATTAAAATAAACCAACGACATTTATACCCTCTGATCAAACATTTATTCCTATTAACTCCAGGTCTGTAAACGCAATACAAGATTCAATAGCCGTCTTCGTTTTCTTAAGACTTGGCAACTCCGAAACGAGGAACTTCTGGACTCCTGTACGGAATACTAAGTCGAAACTGCGTGAATTTGTTCGATTTATAGACGTTTAGGAATTGGTCCTTCTTTAGGGTGCAGGAAGGGTGAACAAGGATGGTTGCGAAACACAACGAATTGCGAAAATTTAAATAGTATTGTTGTTTTTTTTTCTGTTAATTATAACCATATTTTATGTACCTCTCGATAATTTTCTGTCTCTCTGCTTGTGCGACTGCTGAGTATGAGGGCTCGGTTTCGATTCCTAAGTCTGGTAAAGTATTATTGGGTTTTTTCCATCAGAAATTTCTCAGTAGTAGCCTTGAAGTCTGAATTTGTGCCCGGTTGATGGCAATAGCCTCGCCCCCTATTACATGGGACTTACAATACTCTCTCTTATTCTTCTTCTACTAAAGAGATAGATCATCAAGGAGGGAAGAAAAACCATTTACAGTTTAGAGGGACAATGCCCAAAAGTTCATGTTTAATGATGCAGTTTTAGAATGACCTGTCTAAAAAAAATTTGCAAAGCTATTCAAAACTAACTCTTTATTACCTTAAAAATATCTATAAAAACCGAACTTTACACAAGTTAAGTATGATGAGAAAACTTCCTCACTGATTGTAAAATGGAAGAAAAATATTAACTGCATTTTATTATCTCACATAACATAACATCACGCCTGTAATCCCCGAAGGGTTAGGCAGAGGTGTACCCATTAGTACACCCACATTTCGCCAGTTATGTTTTTAGTCCCATGTAATAGGGGGCGAGCCTATTGCCATCAACCGGGCACAAATCCAGACTCCGAGGCTGCTACTGAGAAATTCCTGATGGAAAAACCCAATAACACTTTGCTCGACTTGGGAATCGAACCCAAGACCTCATGCACAGCAGTCGCGCTTGCGACCACTAGACCAACGAGGCAGTCGAGTTTATTATCTCATGAAAGTTATAAATAAAGTGGAAATGGGTTTAGTTACTAAAGACTGGCAAGAAATAGCCTTTATAACGACACGTTCTCGCTTCTATAAAATATTCTTGAAGGACGAAATAGATTTACTGTTTTGATACTGAAGAAACATTCGCTATAGTTTCCACAAGATAGGAATAAATTGGGTAAGGAGTATTAAATTTTTGAGCGTAAAATTGAAATCAAGGCTACTTAACTTGAATGACACTAGCTATGACATGTCTGCCGCGATAAACTGTGGGACTAATTTGATTTTCCTAATCAGGATACTTAAAGCAAAATGATAAATATTAGGAGAAGGAGTTTGAAAACCGTGAAAGACATAGCATAACATCACGCCTGTAATCCCCGAAGGGTTAGGCCGAGGTGTACCCGTTAGGACACCCACATTTTGCTAGCATAGGGGGTGAGCCTGTTGCCATCAACCGGGCACAAATCCAGACTCCGAAGCTGCTACTGAGAATTTTCTGATGGAAAATCCAATAGATAGTACAATAGTTAGGAAAAAATAATAGGAAGAAATAGACAGTTGTTATGGTTATTATTATAAGTAAATAAATAATAACACTTTGCCAGACCTGGAGATCTAACCCTAAACTTCATGCTCAGCAGTAGCGCTTTACGACCACTAGAACAACGAGGCAGTCAATAAAACACAAATGATAAATATTAGGAGAAGGAATTCAAAAGATAAAGATTCCAACAAATATTTTGATTTGTAAGCCAGGGCTAAGTCCGACAATTCTCTTATCCGTTTGGCTTGGGTGTTCCCGACACTGATGGTTCATTGAAGTTTCACTTGGTCTGGAGTTGTGCCAAGTTCTGAGCGAATTTTATACGTGCCACCCAAGATGGTTGGATATCGTTAATGCTGTATAAACGAGCCTCCGACTTGAAAGCTGATGTAGCTGGGTGATTTATTTAGACTTAGGGATAAGTAGATTAGATTTTTTTTTTTAAACGTGGGCTATTTCTGAATACACTTACGAAATGGCTGTACTTCGTCAGAATAACATACACTCGTACAAACATATTTATTTTGCAAGGATGTCTTATGGTTTTCTTTATTTTATTTGATATTTTTTAAACAAAATTCGCGTCATTTCGACTGCCTTGTTGACCAAGTGGTCACAAAGCGCGACTGTTAAGCATGAGGTCTTAGGTTTGATTTTCATGTCGGGCAAGATGTTATTGGGTTTTTCTATCAGGAATTTTTCAGTAGCAGCTTTAGAGACTGGATTTGTGCCCAGTTGGTGGTCATAGGCTCGCCCCTATTACATGGGACTTAAACATAACTAGCGAAACGTGGGTGTGTTAATGGGTACGCCTCTGCCTAACCCTTCAGGGATTACATTGTTTGCTATTTGGTTCTATTATTTACGTATTACATTAAGCATAGTACCAGTGTAAACAATTGTTGGTAAATCAATAAAATAAATAAACAAAGTAACAAACAAACTTCCATCTACTAAGCACAGATTTTGTATGAATTGTATATTTCCTAATCCGTTAATCCTTCATTTCGTTCCTCAACATAACAACATTGATTAGTTTCAAATTCAGTTCATTAAGTGCCTTTTAATATTAATTCAGGTAATCTCATCCGACTAAAAGCTGACGCCCACGCATTTGAGAGATTTAGAATTAAATTCCTCACATACGAAGTCCAGAAACCTTTATTCAGTTAATAACTTTCCCATCATTTCGAAACTCCTAATCATTATTATAATTTCAGCTTAAAGCTGCTGGGCACCAGGCTATGTTAGGTTTACCTCTGTCACCTTTGACGTAGAATAGAGCCAGGAGCAAACATATTGTTTATTGATTAAAAACAAAAAAATCTCTCAAGTCTCACAACAATGACCTTCTGTGAGACTCTCATTCAATAATTTTCCGCGCCCTTCACCAGCTCGCTTTTCATGGTTAATCCTGTGCAAGGTCTATATTGACTGAGTGGGTGAGTGAGTGAATGATGTGATCCGACTGATTTCTGCCAAGGCAATTGCTTCAGCTCCGCTGTAATCAAAGTCAAAGTTAAAACATTTATTTTAATTAGACCATTTACAGGCACTTTTGAATTGTCAAGAAGTCGGTCAGTTAGTCCGAAAGTTGAAGCTAGTTGCTCGTTCCAAAACGGAGGTAGGCCTCTATGGAGAAGAACGAGCAAGAAACTCCACAGCACTCTTTTAAATTAGGTTTTTACAAAATCCTGGTTACATCATAATCGTCGTTCGTGTGCTCGCATGTGGCCTACGTAACCGATCTTATTTGTGAAGATCCTCGCACATTACAGGATAAGGCCTATAGTACTGTTTAACGAAATCTTAGTCACGTAAACAGTAATGTTAGTGTCATTAACGTCACGCAAAATCTTCAAAAGAACAAGTTCAAAAACCTCAAACACTAGCCAATTTCCTCCTCCGTTTTCCCTGGTCTCAGTCCGGCGTTCACAATCAATCGGCTGTCAGTATGCAATGCGTCTACGTGTATGCAGTTTGCATATTAATGGCTCAATCTTAGATCTCGCCGTGACCGCTCGTTCCATTCTATTGTCTGACGTTAGGGGTCTTCGCCGTAATGAACCCGATTTGGATGCCAACTTTGATTCCAGAGTTGGCATTTGGCATTTTAAAAAGTTATGATGTCTTTAATCAACGTTAAGTTTTTTATGATATAATATCTTCGGTTGAATCTTAAGAAAACATGTCTTTTTATTATTTGACCGAGTAAATGTAGCATGGATTTCTGCTTGTTCAAATTAACGTAAGTAAAATTCATGTCACAAGTGACGGATTAAAGATTTCTGAAGATATACCTAATTCCAGGAAAATGGTTTTGAAAGAAGTTTGTTTTGGTCATAGAATTTATTGATATCATTAACTGTTTTGGAAAATATTCAACTGAAAACAATACGTTATGCTGTATTATTAAGACCCAGAGAAACAAGGGTATTGTATTTTATGTGTTTATAAATAATTGTCCGAAAAACCATTGCAATAACCTCAAAATTCGTACAGGTCACGTAATTTAAATTCTACAAATGAATTCCAAAAGGGTCGAAATTCAAGTCAGTAACTCGAATACAGTCGAACGTTCATTGGGATCCATACTGTTTGCAATTAGACGATCCGATTGCACACATTTAACATTTGAGATGTCGCCCGTAGTTCCCAAATTCTAGGATTTAAACCTACCACGTTCAGTTCTAGATAGTCTAGAATTTATTGAGGGAAAACCAGTTGGAGCAAAAGTTGGTAAAACGTTGAAAATGTCTGTTACTTTCTGTGGGTGACTTCATTTGGTGGTTTTACGTTTAGAGACTTGTGGTGTAGGCAATTTTATGTCTTGTCTCAATCCAATTAAAGTTATAATTGTATGTTACTTTATCACTGATCTTGGTCATCACTATCATCGGTAAAGGAAAACAGCGTGAGGAAATCTGGACTTATATTAATAAAAGACTGAAATACCTAATTCAACCCAATATTGGAACATCCATGAAATCATGAAAAAAAAAAACAGCTGTTTCATACATTATGATCGTGCGTAATGATGAGTACAATGACCCCTTTTCAGGTTTATGGTAAATTACAATAAACCGCCGTCATTCAATCGACTTCCTCGTTGATCGTAAAGCGCGACTACTGTGCATGAGGTCTTGGGTTCGATCCCCAGGTCGGGCAAAGTGTTATTGGGCTTTTCCATTAAGAATATCTCAGTAGCAGCCTCGGAGTCTGGATTTGTGCCCGGTTGATGTCAATAGACTCGCCTCCTATTACATGGGACTTAAACATAACTGGCGAAATGTGGGTGTACAAATAGGTACATCTCTGCCTAAGCCTTCGAGGATTACAGGCGTGATGCTATGTTGTATGTAAGTAGACCAAAAACAGCCCACCTCTGTGACTTACAACACAAACTAAGGCGACTTCACACGATGCACGCAAACAGTAAAACACACAAGGAAATAACGTTTAGGACACTAACTCCTTGACCAAACATCATGTAGTGTTGACCTGTTAGCAGAAGCTAATAAGCACGTTCATTCACTCCCAACACATAGTAGGTTACGTAATGAATGAATCATTGTTAGTGTACTACGGAAAAAGATTTATCTGTTTTGAAGATGTCGAAGAGTGAATGATTGGAGATTTTGTTGATGTCTTTGGATTGGAACTTCCTTTTTTGAATGAATGGAGAATGCGTTGTGTATTGTAGATAGTTTGACATACATAACATCACGCCTGTAATCCCCTAAGGGTTAGGCAGAGGTGTACCTATTAGTACACCCACGTTTCGCCAGTTATGTTTTTAGTTCCATGTAATAGGAAGCGAGCCTATTGCCATCAACCGGGCACAAATCCAGACTCCGAGGCTGCTACTGAGAAATTCCTGATGGAAAAACTCAATAACACTTTGCCCGACCTGGGAATCGAACCCAAGACCTCATGCACAGCAGTCGCGCTTGCGACCACTAGACCAACGAGGCAGTATTATATATATATTTTACACATTATAGGTATCATATAATATAATATAGATAGCTTGAGATACGGTATTTAATAATATGAAAACATTATCTCGACCGAAGTCAAGGTGGCCGATCCAAATGAGTTTTGACTAATCTATAGAAATAAATATTTGAGTGTTTGCTTGTAATGTCCAAATAACAATTAATGCTTATGAATATTTACACGGTACTTATACCAAAAATCAACAATAAAATGTTTTGTCTGTTTAACCATCTGTCTGTGTAAGTGTTTGTTCGGGCTAATCCCCGAAACGGCTGGATCTATTCTCGTAGATTAGCCGGAACGACTGAACGGGAATTTTACTAGCAGATAGCTGATGTTATAAGGAGTAACTTGGGCTATTTTTATTTAATTTCTAAAAAGAGTTAAGGATCTGCGCAAAAACAAAACACCGTAGTTAACCGACATTTTTGCTGCCGAGCATATAAGCTAGTAAGAAGAGGCAAATGAAACGTGTTGTTTTGTTGGAAAAATTCGCAGTATTTAGCGATTGATTTCCTCAAAAAACAATTCAACCGTAAGCTCTTTACTATAATATGGAAAACTATACGAACTAGACAATAAAAGGTTCAAGAGGATACTTCCACACGACCTGAAGAACCTCAAAGCAAACTAACCCTACTGGGACCTTTAGCAAATATAATAGGGATTGCTCCAACTGTACATACAGATACATAATATACTCCTGAAAAGGATTCCTTTTTAATCAATTAAGTGGAAAAATCCTTAACACATGACGTCCGCACTCTAAAAACCTAAAGCGATTGGCGTGAGTGGCCAATCCTGGAAAATAGTTTTTGGTGCAAAATGTAAGAGAAAGAGTATTGCCAGCTTAATTGGTTGAAGTTCTTACTTGAATCATTCGGTTCGATTTAAATGGTTAGGCTAAATGGTAACGGGCGCTGTCAGTTGGGATAAGTCATCTCCCTACATCTTTTTTTTTATATTCGTCTTCATTGTTTTGACATACAGAAGCAACAAGCAAATTGTTGCCAAGATTTTGTAATAACTAAATTAAAAAGAGTGTCTGCGGAGTTGCTTTCTCGTTCTTCTCCATAGAGGCTTAGCTTTAACTTTCTGACTAACTGACCGACTCGTAGTCAATTCAGAGTGCCTGTAAATGGTCTAATAGAAATACATGCTTTGACTTTTCGTGATTAAATCAATTTTTCAGAGATTTATGTTGGTTTTGGCAGACTCTTTTTAGTTTTGGCATTTTCTGATCTTTCTTGTGGATGCTCCCCGATAGAGTTACTCATGCGTCACGAATGTGACTGATGACTTGGACAATTACATAAATTCTTCTTCATTACTTTTTTGGTCACCAGAAGGCGATCTATACCCCCAAACCCGTCAGCACAGAAGACGGGGCCCGCTAGGGCCAGTGCCTGCCAAGTTAGCGGAATTTGTTCGAAAGAGTTACCGCGGCCCTAGAACGCAAAAGGTACTAGAAGGAACACGGATGGGTTTAGTCGGTGAAAGTCTGGCACTTCCTTCCGCTCCGCCCAGAACGAAAACAGTCATATGATGATATCCTATCTTAAAAAAAAACCCCCAAACCCCGCTTCCTCCCACCTCTTCCACCACAATCATAGGTAAGAGCGGAACACTCGGACCTACAAGATTGCTTTTCGAGTGCCATTTACCCAGTGTTCGCCCAAATGTGGGCCTTTTATTAACTGGTGTTTTATTTTACATCTATTCGTATGAGAGCCGCCTTATCGATTTGGCGGAAGACTTTGAAAGTCGTTTTCGAGTGCCTTTAATGGTGGTGATAGCATGAAGTGTTATTTTAGGTTATCAGGAGGTTAATAAGGGTGTTGAAGGGGTTGAAGAAATGGGAAGGAAAGTCGGTGTTAATGGCTTCAAACGAGGAGCTTTTTCTTTTTATTTATTTTATAGATATTTTTGTCGTATGTGGACGATGAGAGCCACATTAAAAAATATTTTTTTTATACTGTAAACTAAACTTAGGCTCATATAAGTAATCACAAAGTAGTGATATAATTATACAAGGTGCAATTTTACATCCTAGTCAAATTCAAGAAGGTATGCTGTTGAATCTCAAGATAATTCTATATGCCTAAGACGCCGAAGTAAGTAAGTAAGTTAAACTTAAGTCCGCCTTTGTACTTTTTTGTTGCATAAAGTTTAAATAAATAAATATATTAAAATAAACAGAATATATTGTTTTTTGTTATTTAGCGAATTTCGATTTCGAGCTAGCCATCTTGCCACTGTGTTTAGGCAGGAAAGGCGATGACCTCGCATTCACACAATGATATAGTTTCTTGACACTGCCTACCGCATTCACAACTGGCTGATTCTATTCTCTGAAAGAGGGGTATTCTGAAATTAGTTTTAATTCTCACTAGCTCTTCTTATGTAAACTTACACAACAATTCCTCTTTAGTTACAAGTACCATAACATTGCTTACACGTGTATGTGAATCGAACCCAGCTACGATCATCAAAATGCAATTACAGAAGCAATAACAAATACCAATAACGATAATACTTTTCCTCCATCTCAAAGATTCAATATCGCCTACAACTTATCAGAAAACAGATTACATTAAACTGAGGACCTTATTGAGGAGACGATAGCACTCAAAATTAATTTACCCTGAGCCCTTTGGTTGACAAAACACTTTATTCATAGTGTCGTTTGCTGTCTTCAAGATATTGGAATGCGTTGATTTTCTGAGCTTATTTAAGTTACTATAGCTTCTGCCCGCGATTTCGTTTGCATGTTTTTTTTCACTCGTTACTAACTTTTGCGTTCAATTTCGTCTGTGTGTTATTTTTTTTCAGCCGCGTTTGTTTAAGACTGCCTCGTTGGTCTAGAGGCAGTCGGCTGTGCATGAGGTCTTGGGTTCGATTCCCAGGTCGGGCAAAGTGTTATTGGGTTTTTCCATCAGAAATTTCTCAGTAGCAGCCTCGGAGTCTGGATTTGTGCCCGGTTGATGGCAATAGGCTCGCCCCCTATTACATGGGACTAAAAACATAACTGGCGAAATGTGGGAATACTAATGGGTACACCAATGCCTAACCCTTCGGGGATTACAGGCGTGATGTTATGTTATGTTTGTTTACGACTTTGGTTACTGCTCCGCTCCCATAGTTTTTAGCGTGATGTTTCATAGCCTTTACTATTATCATGTTGTTGAATCAGGCTGAATATTTCTAATTTGACTGGATGTTCCGGAGATAGAAAAAAGAACGAAGAAAAGAAGAACAAGCAGACAAAAAAAAGCTTCATTATATTGGTAAAATTTCGAATAATAGGTCTTTGATCTAATATCCTGATTGTAAAGATTTTCTCAATCTCATTCTGCGATTTCATTTTGTTTTTGAGTGTGTATTATATTTTTGTATTTTGGCAATGTTGTTTTTAAAAAAGCAAAGGAATATCTAAGTTTTTCCCGGCTCTCTTTTCCTGTGTCACCTTGAATAGGTATGGCTTGAACTTTTATTGTAGATGTCATCTAAGGTTAAACAGGAATTTTTTAGGCTAGTCGTCCAGTCGTGGGCACGGATTTTGCGTCGGGAGGGCGAAACATGCTCGCCGTCCGATCAAGGACCAAGCCCGGGTCGACGGCGCGTTCTGTTCGCGCGCGCCTCAAAGAGCTGTCAGCACAGGGACGGGGCCCCCAACGGAGCCAACGCTTGCCGGGGTTGCGGGACGTCTTAACAGGATACCGTGGCCCCGGAACGTAAAGGGCAACAGAAGGAACAGGGTGGGTTTTTAGTCAGTAAAAGTCTGACAGTCCCTTCCGCCATCGCGCGAAGGAGTCATTTGATGATTTTTACCACCTAAAAAAAAAAGTGTATACCAGGCTACCGATTCATGATGTTAAAAAGAACCGTTGGAATTTAGCTGTTAAATATTAGACATAATCCTCTGTTTTCGAGGATTATGTCTTATCCACGAAGTACCAAAGAAAAAAGAATAAAAAAATGTCTAGTCTTGAAAATCTTAGCTTGTCAAATTCCCGGTGTGTGTCCTACTTTTTACAGTACGCCGTCTTAGACATGTTATCGAAAATTAACTCTCAAACTTCACGAAAATTGATATCCAAGTAGTAATCAATCATAGTTACAGCTAAGTACCAAAATAATTATCCAAATTAAATTAGTTCACGTACGTGTATAACGCGTAAACTTGGTCCGAGGAGCTACGCGATAGCATAACGACTTGTTATTACGACTACTAACCGCGAACTAACGTAGTAGGTAATTGATTTCTAGATTGTGTTCGTGGCTGTGTTGTTGTTTAGTATCCCTATGGTATAGTAGTATGCTTTTACATTTCTCATTTACATTTCGTTAAAACATAAAATACCATCACGCCTGTAATCCCCGAAGGGTTAGGCAGAAGTGTACCCACTATCGTATACCCACATTTCACCAGTTATGTTTAAGTCCCATGCAATAAGGGGCGAGCTTATTGCCATCAACCGGGCGCCAATCTAGACTCTGAGGCTGCTACTTAGAAATTCCTGATGAAAAAATCCAATAACACTTTGCCCGACCTGGGAATCGAACCCAAGACCGTAGCAGTCGCGTTGTGCGACCACTAGACCAACGAGGCAGTATATGAAACCCTTCCTTTCTATTTCAAAAAGTCAAAAGTCGAAACATTTATTTCAATTAGACCATTTACAGGCACTTTTGAATTGTCAAAGAGTCGGTCAGTTAGTCCGAAAGTTGAAGCTAGTTGCTCGTTCCAAAACGGATGTAGGCCTCTATGGAGAAGAACGAGCAAGAAACTCCACGGTACTCTTTTAAATTAGGTTTTTCACAAAATCCTGGTTACATTTCTTTCTTTCATGTGTCCAACATATAGTAAAGTCACAAACAGAATCAAAAATCATACCCCTGCTAATGAGACTAATCTTAATGCCACCATAACGATAAGCAAACACAAGCAAAAACAAAAGAAGAATGCTCAAAGCAAAAATCTCAGCCATCTTGCACTTTGACCTGCACAAAATAAACAATTGACGTCCTATTTAGCGCTGCTGTATCCCACAAAGGGAATATAAACATGAATATGGAAGTGCTGACATCATCCCGGGATACTGATCCCGGCAACAGACAGCACTACCCGGGAATTAATTGAAAATGAACATTACCGTTCAAAGGAATAACAGAGCACTGTAAATATTAATATGGAACCTTTTGATCGTTCGCTGATTGTTTTAGATCGTACCTCCATTTGGGAGTGGTGAAACGAGAACGATGTATTCATTACAATTCGATTGATACATTTAGAGATATTGATGAAATGATAACAGGAGAAATTATTGAAGATTTGTTTAATTTTAGACAGTTTCTAGAAGGCCAATTAAATAAAATCTTGTAAAATATCAATTCAACTCAACGCTTTCTGTGTCGATCTCCTCATGAGACAAACAGTTTCCTTCGTCAGACTGCTATTCATCTGGCTAATTCTATTAATTAAAATCATTCAATCAAATCAATCAACATTTAAAATTTAGTTACGATCTCATCTCACATAACATAACAAAAACATAACATCACGCCTGTAATCCCCGAAGGGTTAGGCAGAGGTGTACCCATTAGTACACCCACATTTCGCCAGTTATGTTCAAGACCTTTAAAATAGGGGGCGAGCCTATTGCCATCAACCGGGCACATATCCAGACTCCGAAGCTGCTACAGAGAAATTCCTGATGGAAAAACCCAATAACACTTTGCCTGACCTGGGAATCGAACCTAAGACCTCATGCACAGCAGTCGCGCTTGCGCCCACTAGACCAACTAGGCAGTCAAAGTAAAGTCAAGTATCAAGTGTCAAGTATCTCATCTCAGACAACAAAAAATTTTGGTAAATTAGAGGAATTTTATAGCCTTTATAAATAAATTGTATGTCATTGTCGACTACCCTACCGCATTGGAAAACTGTAGATGCGACTGCCTCGTTGGTCTAGTGGTCGCAAAACGCGACTGCTGAGCATGAGGTCTTGGGTTCAAATCCCAGGTCGGGCAAAGTGTTATTGAATTTTCCCATCTGAAATTTCTCAGTAGCAGCCTCGGAGTCTGAATTTGTGCCTGGTCGATGGCAATAGGCTCGCCCCCTATTTTAAAGGTCTTGAACATAACTGGCGAAATGTGGTTGTACTAATGGGTACACCTCTGCTTAACCCTTCGGGGGTTACAGGCGTGATGTTATGTAAATAAATATGCATAATGTTTTGCGTGCATTGCGAGTTACCGTGATTTTTGACACTAAAAATATTCAGCAATAATTATTGACGGGCAGTATTCGTAGTTAATGGCTATATAATAATCTCTTTTACACCCCATATAAGTACTTCTATCATCCTCAAACTAAGAGGCAATCCATTACTACCAACGCATAAAGAATTATCCCTTCAAACGCTGGTTAAGCATACTCAGGTTTATCGAAGTTCAGCTCCAATTATTCCCTTTTGATGTCAAGCCCTTGTGCCAAGGGCCAAAGGCTTCGCTGGATTCGCGTGTTTAATGTGTTAAGTGCGTCGGTATTTCGGCTAAATGGATTCGGATAGGGCGACGGGATTTTAGAATGTAGGTAATTCGCTGAGTGATTCTGAATTGTATTTTGATAGCACAGATTGTTTCAATTCCATGTATCATTCGGTATTTGATACTGTTATTTTAATGTTGTCTTGCTTACTTTGGTTTGAAATCTCTTCGTCTATTGTAGCGTTTGATATTGCCAATCAATTGACGTACTTCTTTACATAACATCACGCCTGTAATCCCCGAAGGGTTAGGCAGAGGTGTACCCATTGGTAGACCCACATTTCGCCAGTTATGTTTTTAGTCCCATGTAATAGGGGGCGAGCCTATTGCCTTCAACCGGGCACAAATCCAGACTCCGAGGCTGCTACTTCGAAATTCCTGATGGAAAAACCCAATAACACTTTGGCCGACCTGGGAATCGAACCCAAGACCTCATGCACAGCAGTCGCGCTTGCGACCACTAGACCAACGAGGCAGACGTACTTCTTTGAGCTGTTAAAACGATCTTCTCACGTAAATTTTAATAGTACTTAAACGGTGACGTCACATTTTGGCTAACTCAATTGATTGGCTATTTATCGAATTCAAAACCACTATATCTAATTTTGCAGTTAATTAAAAATTAATCGAGTTTACAGTGCTAAAAGAAAGTGTTTTTTAAGCCCTGGTATTATTGGTTAAATGTATCAAGTACTTAATGTGTTATATGCCTCATGTTATACTTAATGTGTTATACGGGGCGGAATGGAAATGGTAATGTTTTTTTTTGCAATATATTTAGTAAGTACTTACATGATTCTAGACCTACAAGAGATTACACTTTAAATCGGTTATTAAAAAAAAAATGGCTGTTAAAAATTTAATATGTTTTGACCGTGTATGTGTAGCTTTTGTGTATAGTAAAGCTGATATTTTAAATCACCGACGAAAAGTATTTTTCTTAGTACCTACGCAACTAAATCTATGGCAAAAGTTATCATTACGATATCTCTTCCACCCGCTGACTTGACTGCCTCGTTGGTCTAGTGGTCGCAAGCGCGACTGCTGTGCATGAGGTCTTGGATTCGATTCCTAGGTCGGGCAAAGTGTTATTGGGTTTTTCCATCAGGAATTTCTCAGTAACAGAATCGGAGTCTGGACTTGTGCCCGGTTAATGGCAATAGGCTCGCCCCCTATTACATGAGACTATAAACATAACTGGCGAAACGTGGGTGTACTAATGGGTACGCCTCTGCCTAAACCTTCGGGGATTACAGGCGTGATGTTATGTTATGTCTTCCACCCGCAATATATTATTATTCTTGAATGAATAAAAAACCTTTTGCTTCTGCATCTGAATATATTACCTTTCAGAATAGTTTAATTTAATTTTCTTTTTGCTCGTTAATTGCTACCAACTACTACCACTTATCTTCCAGCACAGACATCCCCGCTTCCTTTCAACTATCCGTAGAATCCATATTACTAATTACATTCCGTTTGAATCCACTTGGGAAAAACTCTGCACACAAAACGGCAAGTGCTCTTCAAATGACTTTGATCCCATTTTAGGAAGCCTTCGGTACCTAATTGGTACCAAAAGTTCCTTATGAGCACATAAATTAAATCTTACGTCTGTCATTAATTCTACCTGGTCTTGTGAAAGTGGTTGAAGAATATGCTGAATAGGAAATCTTTCATTTTAGTTTTGTAGTAGGTACCTTGTCTATCTATGAGAACTTTTTTTTAAGATGGTAAAAATCATCAAATGACTCCTTCCGCCCTGGTTGGGGCGGAAGGGACTGTCAGACTTTTACTGATTAAAAAACCACCCTGTTAAGGAACAGGGTGGTACGTCCGGGGCCACGGTATCCTGTTAAGACGTCCCGCAACCCCGGCATGGTGATAATAGAAAGAAGAATTTGCCCAGCAGTGGGTCATTAAAGGCCCATTATAATAATGATAACCTATCTACACATAATATGGAATATTTTTATTGCCACATTTCGCCAGTTATGTTTTAGTCCCATGTAATAGGGGGCGAGCTTATTGCCATCAACCGATACATACTCTGAGGCACCTACTGAGAAATCTTGATGAAAAAACGTAATAACATTTTGCACGACCTGGGAATCGAACCCAAAACCTCATACTTACCGACACCTAGACCAACAAGGCAGATTTATTTACAATATTTTTATCTATTTTGATTGTTTATTTGCATTGAATAGGCTCGGAAACTACTGAACCGACTGTTGGGAAGCTAGACTATTCCTGGGTGACATAGGCTATATTATAAGCTATATTTTATTATAAAAAAAAGGGATTCCTAAGAAACATCACGCGAATGAATACGCAGGGAGAGTGCTAGTTATTTATAAACGATTGGAGCTTTTATAATAAAAATATCACTCAATTAACGACACCGGTGAAATCATAAATCGGAAGAGTAAACAAAATATTGGCAAATTGTTTCTTTCCCGTTTCTAAGCATTCAACTGGAAACAAGCACTCGTTTCCTTCAACTTTCATAATTTACCGACTTTGAAGTTGATGACATTGTGTTTATTTAATGTTTTGTTCCAAAAATATATTCTGCTTTATCGTCATTTAATAATGTTTGCTTTACTTGAACAGTATGTATGATCTATAGTCATATAATAAATATGAAAAGTTTTATACATACAAAACTCAAGCCTTTTTCCCATGGGAGTAGGCAGAACCACATAACGCCAGCTGCTACGATCCTTACATAACCTTTCGTCTCGTCCACGGTCATACATCTCCTCATACACGCACGCCGGTTACGAGTACTGCGCACCTGACCTTTCTGAAGAACCTCACCAATAAGGTCAGTGTAGGTTTCCTGAGTAAAAGTTTTTTGATTGTTTAAATGCGCTTAACTCTTATGCTGCCTGTCGGATTGGATACATTCTTTTTGAGTATGATAGATAGGTTCATGATAGGTATATGCTATGTAACATCACGCTATAGTCCGCGGAAGCGGAGCAGTAATCAAAGATATAACTTAACGCGGATGAATGCTAGTAGCACAGCTTCCGGGGTCTTTTTATCTTACTGTGGAGGGTTGTAATTTTAGCAATTTGAAAAGTCTATGTATGTATGTGTGTATGTATGTTGGTTTGAGTGCAAAATATCTTCTACAATTTTTGTCGTATATTAACAAATGAAGTATGGTTGGAAACGTCATGATATTACACTAGTTAAAAGCTAATTTTGACGTCATAGACAATTCAAAGTGGCGGCTTTCAGCAAGCATTTTTGTGCTTGCTGTAAGCCGCCATTTTGAATTAAACATGATACAATTTCAATTTTTTATAAGTGTTTTCACTTATAAAAAATAGTAATTGTATCATGTTTGGTGTCTAACAAAAGGTCTTAAGCATGATTCTATATTTTTAAGTAAAGTATCTTTTCTTACACGAACAAATGTTTCAACAATTTTATCATCCGCGCGTGTCACCTCTCCAAGGTTCCCATGTATTATGGTAATACCAGACTGTTGTTTTTGGCAACACAATATGCTTGACTGAATACGATTCCCATGCATTTCACATACGTTTCCATAATGCTCTTATATGCAACAGAGCTATGACATGGAAATTATTGTTTGTTTTGAATCATGAATAACTTAAAAATATTTTGGACTATAAATCTAGATGATGTTTACAGGCCAAGTTATCCGCTCCGATGTGGTCATCGGAGCGGATAACTTGGGGGCGCGGTCAGATACTGCAGTAGTGTGTGTTGTCATAGGTTTGATGCCCAGGTCAAGCAAAAAGTGTTATTGGGTATTTTAATTAGGAATTACTCAGTTTTATAATAACAATAAAATAAAGATACTTTATCTGTGTTATTAAGCCTTGAATCAATAGAAATTTATTTCAGTCCTCAGTGCCTAAAATAGCCTAACTCATTATTTACAGCAAACTCAATCTCTCTTCATTATTTGTTACTTTGAAGACGGAGAAGTTTCCTGTTTATTTGTTCCTCAGAACAATTGAAAGGGGTCGATTAATTCAAAGACAAAAAAATGGAAATATCTACGAAACGTCACAAGGGAGTAGAAACAAACATTCATTCTGAGAGAGGAAATTTGATTGCGACTCGAATTTTATTAGGCAATTAAAATTCATAAAAAAGCGTTTTAAAAAAGAACTTTTTTTTTCAATTTGCAAATGGAGAACCCTTCGTTCCAATAAGCTTTTGTTTCTGATGAATATTTTTGGGACGAATCTGTGATAAATATCTTTAATTTTTGAATACCTACTGAACTGAAGTTGCCAATTCAATTTTGGATGAAGGAAATATATCATTTGTATTTGGCTCGCCCCCTATTACATGGGACTTAAACATAACTGGTGAAATATGGTATACCACTGCCTAACCCTTCGGGGATTAAAGGCGTGATGTTATGATAAGTTATGTATTGATTTTCAAATGGCGTTAGTTTGTCAAGACAAAAACAAAAAACACAGAGTCATCACGATCTAAGATAAGTTAAGATGTAACTTGAAGCTTGTGTAAAAATAACAGAAGAATTATTTCTTCTTACTCCCAAAGCACTCGAAACACAGGTCCCAAACAGAAGTGGAGCTTCAAAGAAGTTTTCACAAACAAAAAGAGTTTGAACAAAGCATCCAAAATCCGAAATTTTCAGTATATATAGGTGCCTCGATTTAATCTCCATCCATTGTTGTGGATCCTCGTTAAGATTCGAGTTGGTTGGACAGAAGTAATTCACAACGTTCATTAGAGTAACGAACGTTCTGCCACAGAGTAGGTAGCTACAGAAGGTTTGCACCATACAATAGTGAACGAACGACGATCTAAAACCTTGTCTAGATATCGTCATTCTGCAAAGTATTTTTTTATTTATTTATTTGTTCGTTAAAAACACAAACATAAACTCATTAGAGTTTTACCGTGCATCATAATCATCGACTACACGGTTAGATCTACTAAACGTAAAACACACAACGTTAACTAAGACATAACACAAAAACAAAGAGCGTATAAGAAAATTATACAGTTAATATCAAATTGACATAACATAACATCACGCCTGTAATCCCCGAAGGGTTAGGCAGAGGTGTACCCATTAGTAGTACACCCACATTTCGCCAGTTATGTTTTTTTTAGTCCCATGTAATGCGAGCCTATTGCCATCAACCGGGCACAAATCCAGACTCCGAGGCCGCTACTGAGAAATTCCTGATGGAAAAACCCAATAACACTTTGCCCGACCTGGGAATCGGACCCAAGACCTCATGCACAGCAGTCGCGCTTGCGACAACAAGACCAACGAGGCAGTCAAATCACATCAAATCATATAAAATTGACGTGCGAACATTTTGGCTTAATTATTTTGTCTTCTCCTTCAGAACAATATAATGACAAAAGTTTTGTATTGGGTATGGAAATGTGGTAACAAAATGTTTGTGATATTTCCTCAGTCGTGGTGAATAGCCGTTCCTTTGGACTAGGAGACTGATAGAAGAAGAAGTGCACTTGGCAAATCTTTATTGGCCGCTATGACTGAAATTCCGTTGGGAAAATAATATAAAACGATAACAATAAATCAATGTCAAACAACAGACAGTCGCGATTGCTTGCTATACGTGAAACATGTCAATGTGTGCGTGCATCAAGCGTTATCACTCGTTGTAAAGAGTGGGCCTTCTGTATTAACCTACTCTGTGGCTCTATGTACACTTTATCTGCGGAATGTAAATTATTTAGTCGCATTACAGCGGTATTTCAGTTAGTTTGAGTTTAAATAGAAGCTTCTGAACGTGTTGAAGCGTTGCTACGCGTAAAATGTGTAACAGTTAAACAGCGTTTTGACAGTTGAAAGTTTTATTAAAATCTGTTCAATAGTTTTTGTGTTATAGTGAAACAAACATACATCCATGCTCTTTGCCTTTTTAATAGGATTTTCCTTGAGTTTCAACCTCCACATTTAATCTTAGATAATAAATGCAAATCCCTCTTCTCTATCTACCTCCAACTACCTCTAAATTGAATTTATTTCCCGGAATTCTGGGAATTACTTCATATTCTAGTTACTCGGCCATTATTAGATCGCGGGGAATGTAACTTGTATTAAATCTCTTTCAAACGCTCTTTGGCTTTACAGTGCTAGCTTTCAAAGGTAATCTCCTGGGTTCGTCTAGTGTTTGTATGAATTTTGATTAATTTTGGATAAGGTTTATGGTTAGTTTGAAATCTGTGTTAGTGTCTTGTAGTTTTGGAATTAGAATTAATAACAGGTTTAAAAAGACATACATAAACTCACGCCCTTTTCCAATGGGGTAAACAGAAACCACAAAACGCCACTTCCTCCTTACATACTCCTTTCGCCACATTCATAAATCTGGTCATATGAGCACGTCGGTTACAAGTACTCCACACCCGACTTTTCTGATGTACTTCACCAATAAGGTCAGTGTAGATCTTCCTAGAGCGTCACCTCCTTGCGTTGCCACTCACCTCTGCCATATAAATTCCTTTCATTAATCGCCTTTAACTCATGCTCTCAAAATTACCGTACATCCATATATAAACATAGTTAATAATAATTCCGGCCTATTATTGTCCCATTACCTTCTTATACAGAGAAGACACGATTGATCATTACTCTTGCTCAAGGCGGATTGACGATTTCAGACTTATAACATATTTGTAAGTCCAGATTTCCATACGATATTTTCCTTCATCGATATCAGTGAAGTCCAAGCTTAGAAAGTAAAAAAATTACACTTAACGAAGTCAAAAGTAACACGCACTTTTCATCCTGGTAATATTTTTAATTTTTTATCATTTACTATATAGTTTTTAACACTTTCACTAATAATGTGGTTTTTATTGCACCGCTTTTAGGGTCACAATGCAGTGTATTACGCACACGTGATTTAATATTAAATTCTTGGCTTCATTATGCCCTTGCCTTCGTCTCGTGTTGCAATCCAGCCTCAACAAGCTAACCACCCTTGAATCATAATGTACCTACTATTAATTAAGCTGATTTTATAGTAATAAATTAACTTAATATTTCAGTTAAGCACAGTTACCTATATAAATTCCTGTGTAGCCATAGTTAGGACACATGTAAAACTAAGTTTAAAAACATACGGGATTGGGCGGTTGATGCGTGTGCGCCGAAAACCTTAGTTAATTTGGCCTAATCGACTTACATACATAAACTCTCGCCTTTTTCCCATGGGGGTAGGCAGAAGAGTATGTAAGGATCGTAGCAGGTGGCGTTCTGTAGTTTCTGCCTAGGTCCATGGGAAAAAGGCGTGAGTTTAAGTATGTATGTATGTATCGTTTTTATCGTATGCCCAACTGATACTGGGTTTCCCCTACTCATTTTTTAATCAGTTGGTTTTCAATTACATGCGTATCTTAGATTAGTATGTTGGTTAAATTTTTGATTACGTTTGCATTAAATCCAGTGATTATCCTCTAAAGATAATTATTTTCAATCAGTGAATATTACCAATTTAAGTAGTTATTTTGAAAATATGAGCTAGATACTAGATTAGGCTTAGTCTCGGATTAAAAGCAGCTCTTATGCAGATCTCAAGTAATCTTTTAGACAAATTTTATTATCATTGGTTCAGATTTTTTGTCGCAATGTGATAACATACAGAGTTACTTTCATATTTATAATGTTAGTGTGAATTTTCTTCGCAATTTATTTCTACAAATAAAACACATTTTGCTTGCACTCATATTTAAAACGTCCCACGTGCATAAGCAGAAACTGTAGGCCTTTCAAATATTTGTTCCCTGCCAAATGCAAGGTAACAGCCACTATATCGTCCTGTTTGACGCGCACCCGTCCCAAACTCTACCCCCGTATATTTCCAAACTAGAGGAGATTTAGGTCGGGTACACTGCTCTAAATCGCAATTTATAATTAATTCATGCCCTACCGACCTCTGGGGCTACACGTCGTTATGGTTCCACCTCCCCTAGGAATGCTTGTTAGCTTTTAATTTATATTAAGTGACCCGCCAAAATGCGTTTTCATTACAGAACTCTGATACCTATCTCCGCCATTTTAAATATATTTCTGGAAGATTCTACTTAATATGTTGTGGTAATGAAAAATAAATAACATCAGATTATCGTGAGCTCGGAGTGAAACGGGGAAAATGGAGCGCAGTGACGATTGGGATTGAGTATTTATTTTCGATTTCGAGGGATCTTGAATCCTAATGATGCTGGAGAAATGTCAAGTGTTGGCAGTCTGATAACGGTTTAATTTAAAATCTTTGAAACCAATGTACTTAGGTATAAATGGGAGATTACCTAAAGAAAGTTTCTACTGTGTGAGTTTTTCTGTGTGTTATTTTCGGCTGATAAACAATTAACTATCACTGTTGACAACACCAGCAAAGTTATTGAGTTTATTATTTTTTATATACTTGCAACATTGATGTTGTCTTGTAAAATCTGTTTTCTTAAACAGCAACACCTGTCAGTCGGTCAAAGGTAAAACTGTCGGCCCGACCTAATGCCAACTAGCTCTAAAGCTAGACATGTAGGACTGCTAAAAATCCGTAAATTTTGAGGTCATTTTGACCCACAACTCACCAAATGGGTAAATATAAATCTTGTCTAAAATCTACTACAATTTCTGCACTTTTTGAGTCACAGAAACAAACTCAGTCATTTATCGTGGAGCGCAGTGCAGTATTTCATATAGTCTAACACGGTCTGTTAATTTAATACCAAGTGTATTGCGCTTGAGTGCATCGCTTCATATTTGAATATGTCTCAATTTATTTCAGACATATTTTATGTTTGTACACGGTACGTCACAAAATAGGATAAACACAGATGGTGGAAACGTAAAGGTGGTGTTCCACTACGGGGCACGGGCGTTGCTCACGTTGACTAAGCTTTACTATGTTTGATAACATCCACTGCAGCACACGAATGTGCTATATGGTTGGTGACATCATTTATACACGTGAGGCTTGCTCGAATATGTCGATCACGCATGTCAACGCTGCACACGCTATACACGCAAAGGCTATGCACGTTAGCAGCGTGGATACATTTGTCTAGCTGACGGTCGTCTACTTATCGTTGTCGGTGACGTCATCAAACCATGCATCTGTACGCGGCGTGTTCATGGGTCGTTGTACTTCACAGCTGTGGGTGACCACGAATGTTCGTGCATTAAATGTACCTACTTCATGTATACACGTGATCTGTATCACCTATGAAGCTAACGTGGACGTGCACATCGTGGACCGCGTGTACCGCGGTGGAATAGTACCTTTGTTCGATCGCGATATGGGTGCATTCGCATTTGACGTTAAAAGATATCTTTTTGTCGATTGCGTAGGTATAGCGTAGGTATTGTAGATTTAAAAATTGGAAAAAAAAATCTATAACAGATAATATTTAGTTTGAAGGCTATGGTTATATTCAGAGATCGGATAATGATGTATATTTACTGAAACTTCAGGGTATTGGCTTAATATGCAATATATATTTTTGTATCGAGAAAATATAGCGATTCCGTGGTTTTTTTATTTAAATCAATTGTTTTTATCGTATTCATACATTCCTAGTAAATTATGAACTTAAGGCAAATATACTCCGGGGTTGCGGGACGTCTTAACAGGATACCGTGGCCCCGGAATGCAAAGGGCTACAGAAGGAACAGGGTGGTTTTTTAGTCATTAAAAGTCTGACAGCCCCTTCTGCCCCACCCAGGGCGGAAGGAGTCCTTTAATGGTTTTTACCAACTCAAAAAAAAAGGCAAATATACTAGATTTTCATCATCTGCTGGCTTCCAGTCTATTCGGATGCAGCTGATTACCAGTATTTGGAGCGTACATGGAGCGCCTGCCAAATAATACTATTCATATCAATGGGTAATACCTGCTAATTGTTCGTCTAATTAAATTATGTTCGGTTCACTGATTTAGCTGTGACGAAGTTACAAACGGACAAAGTTCACGTTTATAATATTAGTGTGAATCTACGGAGTGACAACAAAAAACAAAAAGATTATTTCAGCCAATGCCAAAAAGAAATGCCACCTTTTTTGTGTATTTAAAAAAAGAAAGATGTCCTCACAAAAGATAATCCAAAAAAAAACAGTCCCATATTCTTTTCTATTCATTTGTCTTTGTATTTTTTTAAGCAACAAGTCCTTTTTATATTTTACCTTTCTTCTGTTTTATGAATAAAAGCTAAAATAAACTATACGCATACCTACTTACAGTTTATTTTACTGTACCTAGCTTATCAACATAAAACCCTTTTGTAGAAAACTCTAAGAAAAATATTCAAGAAAAAACATGCATTTTTCATGTTGAGAACAACTTCAGTATTCTAAGAACACGTAGCGAAAGATGGCCATTTCACTTAAATAATAGAACTTCGCGATGTATTATACCCACCTAGAAATGGGTAGGTGGAAATGTAAGTTCATAACTACTTACAGAGGCGTATAAAATCTCCATTTCGTAGGTATGTGGAGGCTCTGGCTGGCTGAGTCTTCACATCCTCAATAATATATTCTATGCTTATGACATAAATCCTATTTTAAAATAAGAAAGAGTTGACAGTCCGGAACCACGATTGACAGATAGTAGGACAGTGGTGCCGATTCCCTTGGTCACAAACTAAACTAAAATTAGACTATTTCCGTCTTTTTCTGTCCAATAAAACAAGAAAGAGACTAATGTAAAGAAAAGCTGTCAAATTTAGTCAATCTGACACATCCATACAATTATAGTTGACATCTCAAAACGTATGGATTAAAATTCGGAAAAGTTCAAGGCAAAACTAATTTGACATCGCTAACTTAGTTCTATAATGTCACCGTCCTTTCCGTTCGCTGTATGTTAGTAAGAGATGTCAATTCTCTAAATTTAGCCTAGTTTGTGAACAAGGGAATCGGCACCATTTTAGGATTTACTAGAAAACATTACCTAAACCCCGAAACATACTAAATACTCAAATAAACTCAAATATAATCAACTGATGATATTATATCAAAATCAAATTATTTATTTTAATTAGACAATTAAAAGGCACTTTAGTTGCTGTTTACAAGAGAATAATAATAATCTAATAGCGCCTTCCAAAAGGTATTTTTGTATGGAAAATAATTGGAAAAACACCATAATTGCTCTTTAAATAAAAGTGTTACGTATATCATCAAAAACATTTGACCGAAATTCTATATATTTCCGCTACATCGGAAAAACTAAAAGAGAGCAGAAAATCGAGGGCAATCACGTCATTGTGCAATTTTCTATACATTGCAGCCGTTGTGCATACATCGTAATTTTGGTAGAACAAATGTCCAGTGCTTCAAATGTAAATTCGTACCAAATTATTGCCCCTACTATACATTTATTTAAATGATTGCCCAAGCTATACATGTTTCCCGTAATCGTTATGCTAATGTTAATAGTTAAAAAGTTTGCCTGCAGTGCATTAAATCATAGCGGCTGCATAATGTAATGCATTAAGTTTTTTTTTGTTTTTTTTTTGGGTGGTGCACGTCATGTGCCGTTCTTGATATATTTTTTTTAATTATTCAGTAACTTGTATGTACTACTTATTATGTACATAAGTAACATTAAATAAACATGGTAATAATTGACTAACTTTTGCCTGCGACTTTGCCTGCATAAATGTCGGTTATTGTTGTGTCCTTTTTTGGGGTTCAAACTTAACCAGCACCAAATTTCATCAAAATCGGTTCAGTGGTTTAGTCTTGAAAGTGTAACAGACAGACTGACTGAGTTACATTTGCATTATTATTTTTTTAATTATTACGGATTCGATTTAAAATATCGATGTGTTTTGCTGTATGTTACTACTTACAGCATAACGGTTCATCGTTAAATAAATAATTAATTAACAATTTTTTGTTACGATCTAACGTTTAATAATTGATTAACATTATTTTTTTAAAAGTTTTTATTTAATTTAACCATTTATTTTAACTTATTTTACATTTAAAAGTCTTGAAGGATTATTTGGAAATGCAGATCACAATAGTTTTAAAGATAATGATTAGAATAATATCGTTAAATTATAATTGTCGCTATGAGCATCTGAAACCTATTTCCTGCCTTTAACTGCGACAAATACGGATGAAATTACACTATAAAGCGTGCAGAGCACAGTCTTGACATCCGCCTACGATCTTTGATCCAATCCATCTTATGTTATACTCCGGCTATCACCTATAAGATTGAAATTGAAGACTGAAATTCCTAACCTTTTATGTCGTTTTTTTAAAGTTTGATATTATTTTGGTGTAGGTAAAAAGTTAAAAAAGACTTTTTTTCAAATTGAGTTTAAAAAACAATAACAGAAAAAGAGGGGTTAAAAATATACGTTGAAATAATTACCGTCGTGTATAATTTATTATCAGTTGATTATAAGCAAATATTTATAAAACAATAATTATAAGTATGTTTTAATCTTATTTTATGCGCGTACATTTTAAATGAGCGCACCAAATTTTAAAGTTTAGCATGTCAAAATGATATAGTGTACAAAAATCCTTATTTTATCACTTTTATTTTATATACAAATAAATGATTATTCTATTCTATTTTATTATCACGCAAACAAAACTAGCCATATAATCCAGAAAGACACATTGTAATATTTAAATTATTTTTTAAATATTTGTACCTCCATACTAATAATATCAAAACGATTTCGTATTAGTTATAGGGTTCAAGCCAATTTTAGGGGTTCGTAAGCAAGAGATTTTTTAGAGGGCCCTCGAACGAAATTTGTGTCGCTATTTAGATAATATTATACGAAATTTACAGCCATTTTAGGTAGATGAGATGCTTATTTAGTATTTTTGCTTAGTTCAAAACAACATAGTATTTACTTGGGATTACTAATATTTACTCACACTTTCCTAAATAATATTTAATATGCAATAAATAAAAATATACATTTATAATAAACTAAAAAAATACCTTATTGTAAAAAATCAGTGTCAACTTCAAAATTCGAACTTGCAATTCAACAAAACAACATCACTATAATCCATCACAAAAACAACATAAATTAACGGTAACATCAAACAGAAAAAAAAACAATATCCATGGCACTTTAAAACAACAACGTTCGATTATTTAAAATTCGAAAATCAAACGTATCGCGCGAAACAGTTCGTGCTAAGTCGCGCTCGGGTCGTACGTATACTGAATCGCGATAACCGATTGCAGAACCAGTGACGCGAACGTTAGCTTATCGATGATGCAATTTTATGATGTAGTTAAATTCGCATGAAGTTTAATTTTCAATATTTTGTGGTATGCTCGTTTTCGATTAAATGGAATTTCAAGGCAGTAATTATATAATACACAGGCTTCAGAATGGCGTCATTGTTTTTAGGGAGGCTGCGTCACTGACCTGTTTACCTTAGCCGTTAGAAATTCGAAATACCTATGTACCTAATTTAAATATGGATTAAAATAGCAGTTGGAACGGTAATAGGAAACAATCCATTTCTTTTTCCAACTTTTAATAAAATATGCATCAGATTTTTTTATTCGCCTTATTTATGTAAACTTTATGCAACAAAAAGGTACAAAGACGGACTTAATGCTTTAGCCATTGATTTACTAAATGTAACAAGACTAAGACGAGACGACGAGACTAAGACGTTATTTTGAATTAATTTTAGGCATCCTAAACCAGAAATAGAAGTATGAATTAATTTAGCCTAGTTTCCTAAAAATAAATTGGATTATTCGGCAAAAAATAAAACTGATTATATAATTATTTATGTTACAAAATAGTTTTAATGAATATTTATATATAGTTGCATTCACTTTACATAATGTTGCACATAATTATGCATGTTTATTTTAATAATGATAATTTCATATGGACAGGTAAATTGTTTTAAATAGACGTTGAGTGAGTATTATGTGATTTAAAATCTTGAGTAGGTATTTTTTTACACAATAATTATTTTTGCTCATATTTTTAATCACCGCACAAAGATTGCTTCCTTCAAAGAGATCCCGGTAATTGAAAAATAATAATGTAATTATACCAGCCCATAGTAATTATCCCACTCTATCGTAAAAGCCACTTCGTATATAGCGGAGGCACGAGCATTGATCACCACGCTTGCGCAAGGCGGATTTCTAACTTATATTAATTATAAGTCCAGGTTTCCTCACGATGATTTCTTTACCTATGTCAGTGATGCCTAAGAAAAACTTACAATCTGATAAATTGGAAGGATAAATCTTTTTTTTTTAATAATTCCATCGTAGCGTTAGTATTTAGTAGTAGTAGTGGCCCCGGAACGTAAAGGGCAACAGGAGGAACAGGGTGGTTTTTTAGTCAGTAAAAGTCTGACAGCCCCTTCCGACCCACCCAGGGCGGAAGGAGTCAATAGATGATTTTTACGACTTTAAAAAAAAAATTAGTACCTATTCTATTTACCCACGAATATACCTATAAATTAATAGATTGGTATTATTATTTGTTGGCAACACAACATTTAGTTATGTATTTTTATAGAGCAAAAGCCCTATTCCCAAAAATATTGTCTTTGTCTAAACTTATCTGTCAATGTCAATTTCAATTTAAATGTCAGTACACGCATTTTTCAACCAATCCGAGTTTTATTATAAAAAGTCTACAAGTGCAGTCCAAAACCCCGACATTATTTTATTTTAGTAAAATAAGTTACATAACTGATTTCACTTTGTTTTTAAAAACACACATTCAAATGAATAGAAAGTTAATAATAAATGTTAATAATTATTACATTTATTTATTCTCGACTACATTAGGAGTGACTTATTATCCAAGTTCAAGATTAATTAGTACCTCATCTTACTCATAAATCAAAAGTCAACTCTAAAGGAGATAAAATTACAATTTGAGATAAATATGCGTCTATAAATAAATGTATAAGTTAAGTAAGATAAAGTTCTATGACTTTTTGTTCCCATTTTTGAATGTTTTTTATATTTAAACTAGCTTTTGCCCGCGTATTCGTCCGCCCAAATATAAAATAAAATATAGCCTATATTACTCGCAGATAATGTAGCTTTCTAATGGTGAAAGAATTTTTAAAATCGGTAGATTTGAGTTTATCCATTACAAACAAACAAACAAAAATATTTTATTTTCCCTTTATAATATTATATTGGTGTAAATGTGTAGATAGTGTAGATTTTCGACTTATTACTATATCTATGTAGAGTTATGAGTAATGTGGACGAATGGAGAAGAAGGGGAAGGCCAAAGAAAAGATGGATGGATTGTGTGAATAATGATATGAAAGAAAAGGGAGTCGGTTATTGCATGACGGCTGACAGGAAGGAATGGAAGAAGAAAACGTGTTGCGCCCACCCCGAGTAACATGGGACAAGGGTAGAAAGATGATGATGACTTATATACCTATATACTTTCTAAGCTTACCATAGACATCACTTACATCGGTGAGGGAAAACGTAACGCAACGTGAGAAAACCCGGAATTGTTAAAATAAAAAGTTTGAAATCGCCAATCGGCTTTGACCAAATGTGGTGATCAATGCTCGTGCCTTTTTAGTATGAGAAGACACCTTGCAATGGGATAATAATAGGGTGGTAATATTATTTTAAATAAAAATGGTTTTCATTTATAATAAAAAATTAAAAAAATAGTTTTTTATGTTTTTTTTTTATAAATAAAAATGTTTTTTATTTATAATAATATTGCCAGCCAGTAATATTGTACAGTTCAAAATTAATTATTACGTGCAAAACATTGCAGCAATGCAACGAAATCAGAAAGCCCGAATATACAGTAAAATAACGATAGGCTAGTTAATTTTCGGATTATGTCAATCTACTACTCGAGTAAGTTCTAGTAGACGATTACAACACTCGACTATAGGGAAGGGATGGCCTACATATCGAGTATTACTCACCGATAAAATAGAATAGACATCTTTCAATTAAGATTAGTTCACTCCACGTACAAAATCGATATCACTCATATCTCAGAGTCAACGGCCTCACAACAAATTTATTCAATTTATAGACAAATTTATCTTCATAATAATGCCATGTTTACTTTCGATAAATAATGATCACGCTAAGTGGGTGATTGACCCATAACCGGACCAGTTTGTAATGATCTTTATGTTCGATGCAATAAATTAATTTGCTGAATTTTTACTCGATAGAATATCAGATAAATTGTGCATCATTTTCATTCAAATGTTTCTCTGCAGTACTGATTTTTTGATAGATTTTTATGGCTCCATAGCTCTAAAGATATTTTTTTTACGAAAGAAACAAGTCTCAGTATTGTTCGGTCCAGTGATAACGTTGATAATAATAAACTGTGAACATCTGGTAGTAAGGTTAAAAAGGCCAGACTTCTAACTATTAATGATAAGAAAGATCAGACACTCATCGCCATTTTGTGAATGATAGATCAATGTAGTCTTGTAGGTACTTAACATTTTAATTGTGGTTAAACATGACCTGAAGAGACTATTCAGTTGAACGTTTTGTTAGATAAATAAAGCTAATCAGATACTTAATATAAAGCTGAAGAGATTTTTTTTTTGCGTTTTTGTTTTAACGCGCATATCTCTAGAAGTACCAGTCGGATTGGAAAAATTCTTTTTGTATATGATAGCCAGATTAATGAGGAATAGTATAGGTCATAATAACATTATGCTACGCTAGTATCCACGGGAGCAAAGCAGTAACCAAAGACGTATCTTAACAAGGATGAAAAGAAAGAATGCGTATGAAGTTGCAGGGAGCAGATAGTTTATAATAAAATGCAATAATAAATAACGAGGATTTTGTAAAAACATTATTGAAAAGAGGATCCGTGGAGTTTCATGTTCTTTTCATGCTTCTTCTTCTTTCTCAGTAGCAGCCTCGGAGTCTGGATTTGTGCCCGGTTGATGGCAATAGGTTCGCCCCCCATTACATGGGACTAAAAACATAACTGGCGAAACGTGGGTGTACTAATGGGTACACCTCTGCCTAACCCTTCGGGGATTACAGGCGTGATGTTATCTTATGTTCTTCCATATAGATGTCTACGTTTTGTCACAAGCAACTAGTTTTAATGGTTTAATTGAAATGCTTTTACTTTCTATACTATTAAGTTTAGTTGCAGTAACGACAGTGGCTATTGTAGACTGCAAATCGGCAAATATAAATAAGGAGTTCATGATGGAAATCAATTGAAAGGCCTTACACTGATCAAACTTAAACAGTCTCAAGTGGATAAGTGCCTGAGAACCAGTATTCTGAACTTTTTACACTTCTCAATTGTTATCCTTTGTACTTCTATACTAATATTATAAAGGGACATAGTGTTTTTTGTTTTTCGGTTCTTTTTTGTTTAAATCATCATCATTTGCCTAACCTTTTCCCAACTACCTTGGAATCGGCTTCCAGTCTAACTGGATGCAGCTGAATACCAGTACTTTACATGAAGCGACTGCCTATCTGACCTCCTCAATCCAGCAGCTGGGTAATACAATACCCCTTAGTAAGACTGGTTGTCAGACTTTCGGTCTTCTGACGACTCGTAACGACTGTCAACGACTTCTTTCGTCTTCTGTCGTCTGTCCGTTCGTTCAAACAATAAATAGAAATATCGATATTATTTTCTGAACCATATTGTCCCATCACTAGTGTTATAGTACCAACATTTGTTGATGTTGTGTTCGTGTTCAACACAATATATTATTTTAATATTCATAATGCATTTTATATCGATAACATGGATATTAGTGTAGTGCAGATTTATTGTTAACTCATGAAAGCTTCAGAGTGAAAAACTTGAAAAGGACTTTCAATGGACATCGTTTTTTTAAGTTAAGATATGTCATATTCAATTTTTAGTTTAGTTTGAAGTCTTGCGGTTTAGTTAGATCACAGAAAGTACCTATCCTCATAGATAAGACTTAATTTATAACATAACATATTATCACATCTTTAATCCCCGACGGGTTAGGCAGATGTATACCCATTAGAACACCCACATTTCGCCAGTTATGTTTAAGTCCCATGTAATAGGGCGCGGGACATGTAATATAGCTGTTAATAACAATAATACATATATTCTACAGACCGAATTTCGGCCACGACGGAGTTCAATCTTAATGGGTACTAGCCAAGCAGAAGATATATTATAGTGCACAAGTGTGTGCGCAAACACAGGGGCACTCCTTTTTCCCTCATTTTTCATAGTCCGATTGGACAGCAATTCGATACGTTCAGGGAAAAATCAGGCGCAGGACCAACGGCTTTACATGCTTTCCGAGGCACGAGAAAAGTTATAATGTTGTTAATAATATACCCGTCATGACATGATCTTGAACCCAAAGATAAAAGCAATGTAAAGCGAAAAGATCGGAAAAAAAATAAAATAATATTTTTATTTTCAAATAAATGTTAAAATATGATTATATTCCTAAGCAAAACATATATATTAAATTAAAGATATAATAAAATAAAACAAGCGAAGTTGTATACATGTACACCACATCAAATTTTTAGTAAGTACTCGTAAGTATTGAACCATACAAAGTTCTAAGAAAACATCCCACACGAACCACGATCTAAATTCTTTCAAACTATCACATTTCATAATGCACCTCGAAAGTAGAACATCGAGACATCGAAATAATATCGATACACTTACCCAACAATCGGGAGCGAGTACTCGTTACTTTCACAACTCTACTATGTCCACATAGTGTAGTAATATTTCTAACGTTACACGTCCGATGTTTACCCCAGGAGTGCACCAAATGTATTCCTAATGACGTTCGATGCACGCCGACGGTATAAAAGTACTGGCAAGTTTCTCAGGTATGCGATACGGAAAAGTAATCCATTTTTAAAATTCTGAATTTGAATTTTAAACTTTTTCGAATTTGCAATTGGAATCAGCAAACGGTGTTTTAAGTTTTTAAAAGGAGAACGCATATAATATTCTTTGTGAGGGAGGATTTTAATAATGGATGTTCTGTATGTTTTCTTTGAGCTTGTTTCTTGAGAACTGCAGTAGATTTTCTGGCCATATGCATTTAAATGCAGTTTGAAGTTACGCTAGGCGAACTACTAGCGCTGGCTTAATACACACATCTGCATTAACTTCAACGATATTTAAACGGCTAACGTTAAATGGCTACCCCACCCACGTGTTGATAGTAAATTCGTACGAACACAGCGCCACCTAGTGCTTTTACCTAAACTAAGAGTAGTGCCTAAACTTCAAGAAGACTGTTCATCAATTATTCTGTATTCTCAGTACGTGAACTATTTTACGTTCTTGGGTGCAAGTTGTATAATGACTTCTGATGCTGCCATTTTGGTAATATCCTTAGGTATTTTCGGTGCTAAAATAACATAATATGTTACTTTAGCACCAAAAATACCCCTTTTATATATTATAATATGCCACATTCGAGTATATGATCATAGCTGTTAGGACAGCAACTGTCACCGTAACCAAAATTTACATTTGATATACGGGATGTAAATAAAAAGACACATCACATAGCCGTTAACTACGCATACTGCCCAGCAAACTAAATAAGTTTGAGCAAAAAATATTGCTGGGAAACGATTTTATTACTGTTTATGGGTACAGGTGAAACCAATGGTACAGGGGTCATCTATACATATAAAATGACTAACTGACGGATCAACGCGCAGCCTAAACCGCTGATCGTAGAGGCCTGAAACTTGGAAAGTGCGTTCTTTGTATGACGTAGGCATACTATAAGAAAGGTTTTTTCAAATTCACCGTAATCAGAACGTTCTTAGGTGTGGTTCGAAGTGTGTGTGTCTTTTTACACCCTTTTTCATCGACATCATATCAGCCGAATGACGTCCACTGCTGGACATAGGCCTCCCCTAAAGATAGCCACAACGACCGGTCCTGCGCTGCCCGCATCCAACGGTTTCCCGCGTTTTTTACTAGATCTTATTAAAATTTCCAACTCAAAAATAGGCCAATCTCATCTTTTAGCAACTTGAATTTGGAACATAGGTACTGTTAGCAACAAAAGTCGAAAACACTTACTTTAAACATCATATTATTACTCAGATCGCCAGGGGTGCAGGTGAATGGAGAATTGGGCACTCTATATATATTTTTTTATTGTTTTATATTCACCTTTAATAATATTGTAACCAGGATTTTGTAAAAACCTAATTGAAAAGAGTTTCCAAGGAGTTTCTCCATATGAACTACCTACGTTTTGGGACGAGCAACTATGTAGCTTCAACTTTATGACTAACTGTCCAAGACCCTGTATATGGTTTAATTAAAATAAATGCTCACAGTCTTTTGAGATTTATGGAACATAGTTTATAAATGACTTTTGACTTTTATGGAACATATTTTATTCTAATCTTTGCTAAGCTTTGTAATCGCGCTGGTACTTTTGGCGCCGACTGTACCTAACAGCACAGTGTGCTCGACATAGTATCATAATATGCGAACCACTTGATTTCCCTAAGGTTGCGAGAAATCAGACCGAGCCGGTCTGCACATGTGATTATATCAGTATTTCTGTTTCAGAAAATATGGGACGAAAATCTGATGGATGCAATTCCAAAAAATTGATGCTGGTATTTCTACGTTTTCTTAAGTAGGTATCTACTTGTAATGTTTTTTTAGAGGTTGTCTAAAGTTCTTATATAATATAAATAGAAAACTACTTTTATTCAAATTATGTCAAATGATTTATTTCAAATAAAATATTTTCTCTTTTTTTTATTCTGGTTGTTCTTTTTTATTATTAAGCTTGTAAATAATGTATATATTATTTTAATTCTTACTTACAGGAACTTTTGAATTGTCAAGACGTCAGTCAGTAAATTGAAGCTCGATCCAAACAGTAAGTTTAAAAAACAAACCGTAAACAATGAAAAATAAATTCAGCAGCTAAATAATTCAAAAAGAGTCTTAAGAATATCCGCATAGATGCATTTATAGTGAATTAAATATCAACACTGTATAAGTAATAAACAGGAAAAAGAGTTTATATGGAGAATAACAAATATTTAATGTGATCAACACAAAAAAAAGTGTATATTTGTAATATCTAAATAAAAGCTTTTTACTACATGCATTAAACTGTTTACGCGTTACCAAAACAAAAAAACTATTTTTATGTTTTTGTCTGTTAGTTTGTCTTGAATTATTTGCAAAACGGCAAGATCCATTTTGACAGGAAAATCGCCCTATTTTTTTTTTAAGAATTAGTGTTTCACACAAAAAAAAACTGCAGATAATTAAGATTCACTCGGGCGAAATCGTGCACATAAGCTAGTTAGATTATAAAAATTACGTGGATTAGTTCGTTTTGTCAAAATTAAACACAATTAACGCCAGCCGTGTCTTAGAAAGACCTAAAAACCCACATCACCAACAAAAATACGTTATTTTCCTGAAACTATAAATATTTTCCTCAGAGTTTATAAGGCTAGTAATCCAATAACTCGGCTAACACGTAGACACGCTTGATGCATTATTTATACAAGTACAAACTTATTGGAAACACCGACTGACATCGCGTTGGTGTAACGTTACAGGGTGGGCAGGAGTAGAGGTGGAATGGATCGGATATTGTTTGTAATTTAATTTTATTTATGTATTTATAAAACACATACACTATCATCACAGGTTTTCCTACTACAATAGTGTAGTTAGTATACGAGATAAGAAAGCTTAGACTATAGTAATGTTTTACTGAATATCTGTTTTCCAGAAAAGTTCGAATGAAATTATCTACTTACAGAAAAAAAAACTTGAAGCGTCAGTTTGTAATGTCAAATTGACAGCTGTCATTGCTTTTTAGTAAACGTAGGTACAGTGAAGTTGAGGTTTATGAAAAACTATTTGTTTTTAATTTTTGTCTCCCTGTCTGTCTGTTTGATCCGACTAATCTCCGAAGCGGCTGGGTCGATTTTGACGGTATTTTCACCGGCAGATAGATGAAGTTAAAAAATATATACTTTTTGATTTACGAAAACAGTTAGGGATCAGCGTTTTGCGACCACTAGACCATTGAGGCAGTTCAAATTATTTTTAACCTTATTGTAATAGTAATTAAGCAAGTTTTTCTTCGATTTCTTACGAAAATTGACCCTTCGCCAGTGATAAGTAACACGTATATACATGCTATAACACTTTTCTATAACACATTCGAGTTTTGAAGTACGTACTTGATAAGGGTTCAGGAAGACCCGGGGCTCCAGTCATGTGTGAAAGATGAGAACGCGAATGTATAAAAAGGCGCACGAGTGCGGAAAGAGGGATGTTATGTATGGATGAATGCTTGTATTACCAACTTGAGAGCCTAGCACGGCGTAAAAGTATTTGACTCGAGTCAATTTTCGCGTATTTCTTTAGACAGGCACAATTGGGTTTTGTTCTGCGAAAACAAACTAACTTACGTCAAATTAACGACTTTTTCTAATTTATTTTATTCACTCTTATTGTATAGTATGCAATCACAATCCGAAGGTTTTCAAAGAAAATTATTAAATTCTGAAATATTCGTCTGCTCTAAAAAGTAAATTATTTATCAATGAATCATCATTTCAGCCATTAGAAGACTACTGCTGGACACAGGACTCACCTAAAGATAGACCAATGACAGATCCTGCGCTGCCCGCATTTAGCGTTTTCCCGCGAGTTTCACTAAGTATGTCGTCTGTCCACCTCGATAAAACTCCATACATACTCTTTCAAATAATATACAATAATTGTTACAGGTACAGTCATCATAAACATCAAGAGAGATACGTATCCAGAGTCGTCAGATGTAGTTGAAGTTTTCCAAGAAACCGATGGATGTCTTCAATTGGAACTAAACTTAATTAATAAACTCTTATTATGTACTTTTTAAATTAAATTACATTTGTTAACATCCATCGGTTTTTTTAAGAAATATTCAACTATATCTGACGACCCTGCATACCTACATATCTGTTTTGATGATTGTACCTATGTACATTAATAAAATAATTATTGACCAGAATATCACTAGACTACTTTTGCATAAAGGCCACATAAAAGTCATATAAAAACTGTTTTATAAGTTTGCATAAAGAAAAATCTCAATCAAAAATTTAAACGTAGAAAAAAACGTTCTTTAAAAACCTAATTTCCACGCAATATCCCACTCATTAGAACACTTGCACCAGCCGTATAGAACCATTACAACACAGGATGAAGCAAGCCAGTTCAAAACTTAATAAAAGCGTAGTTTAGCGTCCCTATTAAGGGTAACTCGACGGACACAGTACACAAAGAGGTTAACTAGAGGTTTTGTTAGCATAGGGTTTAGCGGTGAGCGATAAATAGCGATAGATGGTTTGTTAGACAAACCCTTTCTCGTCCTTTGCGTCTTGTAGGTAATTAATATTGGCATAAGAACGGATTGAGGGGCGTAATCGGTGATTGAATTGCTTTGCTTCCCAATATAAACTTCTCCGGTTTTGTGGGTAGGTTAACAAACATTATAAAATTAACGTACACAAATAACCAACTACCTACAGGGCGCCTACCGCCATCTCTTATAACAATATTATTTTAATATTACTTTGTAATTTCTGTTGTTGCATTTTCAACTCTCGGCGCTGATCAGAGCGTTGAAAATCCAACAGTGTGGAAGGCAAAGTAATATTATAATAATACTGTTTTAAGAGCTTATGGTTGGCCCCCTGGTCATACATTAAGGTTTTCGTTATTGCACCGCTCCCGTGGGTCGTAGGGTGTTGTTATATAGCCTTAACTTTTTCTCATGAAACTGGTTGTCATATACCTAAAAAAATCCAGTCAGACTAGTAGTTATTAAGATTACCGTGTTTAAACAGACACAAACAAACAAAAAATCTATTTAATATATAAGTGTATATATTTTGTGGCAATGTTGATGCTATAGGTGCATCTCCAAATAATATCATGCACTATCGGCGTTTTCATTAGAAATAATTTCTCAGTAGCAGCCTCAGAGTCTGGATTTATGCACGGCTGAAAGCAATAGGCTCGCCCCGTATTACATGGGACTTAAACATAACTGGCGAAATGTGGGTGTGCTAATGGATACACCTCTGCCTAACCCTTCGGAGACTATAGGCATGATGATGACGTTGTGGAACGTAATTTCTTCGCTACACCAAATATCACACACACTATTTAGTCATAAAGTAATTAGCAAATGATGCCTTTAACGTAGTTATCGCTTCAGCATTTAACGTCGCACTGTTTCCCATTAATTTAACTTAATTTAAAAGCGCTTAATTATCTCAAATGACACGTCCACGTTGCATACGTAATGTTATTACCAACACGTCATGTCATCGCAACCGCATTATATCCTATCACTGATATTTACTATAGTTCTGATTTACAATTTCTGTCAACCCATAATTGACTACTTTTATGAATGCGAAAGTTTCGATCAATGTTCGTTACTCAATTACGCGTGTCATTTTAATTAAAATTGACACCTAGATATACTATCCCACTAGCAAACTAAATAATATATAACTAATGCATCGAATTGAACACTACTATAAAACTGTTAACTGCTATACAACTATTAAAAGACCTTTACATGACTGTTATTTGAATAATTCAAATACTATACAACTTTTTTGCTAGTTACGCATTTGCTGGATTAACACATAGGATATTTTTTATCCCTGTGATGTGTTTCTTTGGAATAATAGTTTAAATTACTTTACGAAGCCGCGGGCAAAAGCCAGGTACTAGTAAATCACGCCCAAAAAAAAAGCAGAAATGTATCTACACTAATATTATAAAGAGGAAAAAAATGTATTTTTGTTTGTTTGTAATGGATAATGTCAAAAACTAGTGGACCGATTTTAAAAATTCTTTCACCTTTAGAAAGCTACATTATCTGCGAGTAACATAGGCTATATTTTATTTTATTTTTGCGCGGACGAAGTCGCGCACAAAGGCTAGTAGAATAATAATGATATTTATACATACCTAGTCATTAATACGCTCCCGCCCCCGCTCCGCTAGTCACTAACGCCCCACCTTTACCCTTCGCAACAATTGCATTTAGAAACCCATTTTGTGTAATACAGCTCTTTGTTATTTGCATAGAAATTTTCACCAAAGCTTTAGATTATAATATTGTTTTACTCCTGCCTTATTCAACGTAGGTAACTGACTTTTTAGAAAAGTGTTTTCATTAAACATTTAAAAATAGAAAATTGTCCGCAAATGAGATTGCTTGTTTTCTTGTTTACACACATAACATCACGCCTGTAATCTTTGAAGGGTTAGGCAGAGGCGTACCCATTAGTACACGCACATTTCGCCAGTTATGTTTTAAGTCACATGTAATAGGCGAGTCTATTGCCATCAAATGGGCTCAAATCCAGACGCTGAGGCTGCTACTAAGAAATTCTTACACTTTACCTGACCTGGGAATCGAACCCAAGAACTCATGCTTTGCGATCACTGAACCAACAAGGCAGACCGTCGGTTTTTGTTTTCTATTTTGAAATATGTTTGTAATGGTGGCTGGGTCTCATGAATAGAGTAGCGAGTGGTGACTGGCGGTCGGCTGTCAGTCTGTCATCATTGTAATTTACTGGTCTAACATTTAATTTTATGTTTATGTTACGCGAACGAAGTCGTAAACATAAGCCTAGCTTGTAACTCCGCCCGTGTTTTTTTTTACGAAATCTTAATTCATTTTCGGAAAAAAAAAACTACTTACCTATTTCCTCCATGGAATCTTAATTATTTTTTATAAAATAACTCCTTAATCCTCTCTTATAACATCAGCTTTCTGTCACTGGAAGTCCCGACAAAATCGGTCCAGACATTTTGGAGATTATAAACACACATTGGAAACCTGGACTTATAATTAGTATCTCTACCTTGAGCAAGCGTGGTGATAGAAAAGAGATAAGAGGTAAAACTATTTATTCTAGCGACAGTGACACATAACAAAAACTTTACGACGTAGCCTCTTCTCATACAGAGAAGGCACTATCTTTGTAGGAGAAGAGGCCTTTGCCATGAAGTGCTGGGATAATATTAGACGGGTATTAGGTATATCATTTTTATATGTTTACCAGAACGAAAGCTGGGGGCTTAGACAATGTAACATCGCTTCGTAGCGAAACGATATCTAAATTCGTCATCGTCTCTGAGATAACGACAAACATGTCATAGCCAATGTAACACTATGGTCGCAATCACGATCGAGACGAAGGCGAACACTGGAAGCGCTACTTGTCTACGCATTTGTATGGGATAAACACGTTAACGACTTGTTACTTTATGGTTTCGTTATGAATTATAACATTGTCCACCAAATTGCTATAACGATGTCGATTGATCACGTGACTTAAAGCGGCTTATGTCAATCCATACATTTTAGTCTTTTTTAACTTCGTTATCGTTCTGAAATTGTTACTTTGTCTAAGCCCCCTGTTCAAAACCGCTTCAAAAGCTTACATTTGCTTCGAAATAGGTTAGAGTGAACTGTACAATATTGAATTTTACATAAGTTTTTTACATATCGCTCGCAGCTTCTCATGCGTGAAGTTTTTCAAGCACGTTTGAGTCTGTTCAAGTATCGATATAGTGCATAATGTTACTTGAGTAGGTCGTGTACGAATATTCGCAATACTTGCCTAGAGCTTCTTATGGATGAGATTGCTCAAAAGATTTTTTCTTATAGAATCGCGTTAAAGACTGTCCCGTTGGTCTGGCGGTCGCAAAGCGCGACCAGGTCGGGCAAAATGTTATTGAGTTTTTCGCAGTAGCCTCGGAGTCTGGATTTGAGCCCAGTGGGTAGCAATAGGCTCGTCCCCTATTAAAATAACTGGCGCAATGTGGGTGTACTCATTAGTACACCCACATTGCGTACACCTCTGCCTAACCCTTCGGGGATTACTAGCGTGATATTATTACTTGAGCACCTAGGTCATGTATGAATGTGTTATGTATGAATATACGCAATACTTGCTAGAGCTCATGACAAACGAGATTGCTCATAAAAAAAATAAAATATTTAAAGAATATAATTATAGACAAAACTAGTAACAACCCTCGGTTTAACCCGCGTTAAGTCACGTGTTTGGCTACTCCTCCATACAAAAGTGCAACACCTACACTAGAACAGCAGATTTTTTAATAACCGATCAAAAATGTTAGCTCTGCGGCGTCTGAAATAATGTACTAAATCCATGGTAAAAATTGTAAAGAAAGAATGAAAGAAAAACTGTTTATTCACGCGAACGTGAAGCAAAAACAATATGATATTAAATAAACTAAAAAATATATCTTGTAGTATTATTGTCGTTACGAAGTTCCTTTTCCACCCCGTATAACAAAATAAAATCAAACAAAGAAATCAAAGAAGAAATAACAACTTTATAAAGTATCGATAAAAGTGTTCCACTCACTAAAGCAAATTACGTAAACCTCTGCATTCTTTAATCATCTTCTATTTGTCTTTACACCTGTTTGCACCCTCTGAGGGGAAGTCGATCCCCATAGAATGTTTTCATTAAACTTTGTTAATTTACGCCTTTCTCCCCTCCTCCATCCGACGGGGATGGATGCCTATCCCAAATTATTTTGTCCTTAATGGAATGAAAGGGCTTCCTAAAGGATCTTATCAAAATTTGCTCTTTTTATCGTTTGGAAGCCCATCTTCGTAATTTGTGGTTCAAGATTAATATATTGGAGTTAATGCGAAATTAGAGATTTTTTATCGTTTGGTGTTAATGTTGTGATAGCTCAGTAGTTAAATACACACGAGACGTTTTCAATTCATATGTAAATTCTATGTTTATCTAGCAAATCGCTGGCATCGGTGAGGGAAAACATCATGAGGAAACATAAAATCTGTTTAAATGCACTCTATTTTTTTTGGAAACTACTCAGATATTTTTCAATTAATTTCTTTAAATCAGATCTTTAAAGTCACTTTATAACGACATTTATCGAGATAAAAAAATTGAATCGAATTGTAAAAGGTAGTTTGTATTAGAAGAATGGACATGAAACTCCATACTTAACTTTTTTAAACAAATGATTTTCTTTATTATTATTTATTTAAAAATTCAGACCATAATCCAATTTGATTAAGTTTCCCCGCTAGATTCCATCAAATGCGGTAACAAGCACTTAACACCTCACACATTTACGTAACCTGTCAACTACCATACTTGTGGTTAGATCTCATATGAAATCAAGGCTAGAACCAACTTCCTTACATAACTACTCAGATATTACCTAAACAAGTACATAGAGACTATGTATTACGTTAAGCTCGGTAGCTTTTGTATATAGACGTTATTAATGCTTTTAGGAAACACGCGTGCTTGAACGGTTGTCTGGTACGGTGTATCAATAATAGGGATGGGACGTAGTATTAAGCAATTATCGATGTATTTAATTTAATATTATATTTTAACTGCCTCGTTGGTTTGGTGGTGAAAAAAGACGCGACTGCTGAGCATAAGGTCTTGGGTTCGATTATAGGTTAGGCAAAGGATTATTGGGTTGTTTCCATCATGAATTTCTCAGTAGCAGCCTCGTAGTATGGATTTGTTCCCGGTTGATGGCAGTAGGCTCGCCCCCTATTACATGGGACTTAAACATAACTGGCGAAATGTGGGTGTACCAACGGGTACACCTCTGCCTCTTTATTATAATTTGCGGGTTTTTTCAACAATCTTAAGTCAGTTTTCTAAATTTGAAGAACGCTATGTGTATTTTTGATACTTTAATATCGGCCGATAACACTGAATAAGACTTTCATATTTTTATTAAAATTACGACGGCTAAGCCGATTCTAACACGCGTAAATTCTCAGCTAGTTTATTGCACTGACATTTTCTTTATTTCGTAACCTTAAAGTAAATAGTTTATAGAAATAGTTAAATCTTAGAAGGTGTTTGCGTCAAATGTTAAATGTTAATAGGTCCATTAAAGAGTCGAACAACATTTTAAATAGAATTCTGTGTGAGTACCTACTGTTATGTAGTTCACTTACATGTAAAATACGTTAAAACATAATAGCACATAACACACACATAACTGTAATATTTTTTCATAGAAGTGTGTTGCAATTTGCAGTTAATTTTATTTTTCTAAGTGCAGTACTTTAACCCTACAAACCAGAGCATTTTTTTCATATATTTAATTTTTAAACAACCTATCAAAATACTCCTCGCTTTTATCGATATCGATAAAAAAATCCCCCATCACTAAAGCAGCATGTCTCCCAAGATTGGCCCGGGGTTATACCGGCAGTGGATGCACTGACTCTATACCTACATCTCCGTTTTCAGACGAAGCTTGCACCTTGAGATTTTGCCTGAAAATATCTATTTACCGACTGGTAAGCAGAATTTCATATAGTGTCTGGAAAATTATTAACTAAAGAGTTGTTTGTACGTGTTATTATAACGTTGTAGGTACTGTAAAACTTGTGATGCCTGGAGGCGGGTTAATATACCGTAGATGTACTGTCTACAAGATTGAAATATTCTTTTAATTACTTTAATGTACATTGAGTTCGACAACGTGACTACATTGACGTGAATGTCGGTTTTCGCAACGATTTTTTGTTTGCGCGGTACCCTAATTATATTTTAAAATAAAAGTAGACTTAGTTACGCCTTATAATATCAACTTCCTTTCAGTGAAAGTCGGGTCAAAATTGGTCCAGCCGTTTTTGAGAGAGACGGAACATACAGACAGAAAGACAGACACAAATTATAAAAATATTTTTCTAACTGTTATTTTGACATTACAAACAGACACTTCAATTTTATTTATTTGTATAGATTATATTATTATGTATCTTAAATATATTACGTTTTGTCAGCCCTCGCGGTGGACTGTCAAGTCATTTTATTTTAAAATAAAATTAAACCCTATATTAACACAAAATAAGTTTGAATATGGCTAAATCAGCCAGACTTTACAGTACTTATGGACATGGCAGCTTCTAATGTCGTGTATTCTACCTGGCCTTACGTACTTGGCCGAAACTTTGGTGCTTACCAGGATTATGAAGGAGACATGTAGTTTGCATATTAGTTATTTATGTTAGGGACATAAACCGACTAGAATAATGTGGTGTGAAATTAATAATCTTCTTCTTCCTACCGCACTGTCCCATGCTACTTGGAGTCGGCGCAATATATAGGTATACGTTTTCTTCTTACATTAATTTCTGTCGACCGTCATGCCATCACTAACTCCGTTTTTTTTCATATCATTCTTGACACTATCTACTCATTGCATTGTTTTAATTAATTTAATTACATTGATATAATTTATTTAATTGAACATATATGATTTATTGAGGTATAAATATTTCTTTGGACGCACCTTATTATAAGAAGTTCTACTAGGTACTGTGGTCACATGAGAGTGTGACCGAGTTGCTGGGTATACATATTTTCAATATAATTGATTGAAAACACGTATTTATATATTAAATTAAATTATATTAATTATATTCCTAACCTAGTTCTTATTGTAAGACTTGACAGCCGGGTTGCCTCTTCTATTCTTATTTAAAAAGTAGTATTTATTTCAATAAGGTCGTATATGGATCATCCAGCCAGAGTCTCTACAGTAATGTAGACACTATTATCATATACGGTTTAGCCACATTTAATCTTATTTGATGACGTTATTACTATAAGATAACACGGGTTAAATTTCTTGGTTATACCTAGTAATATATAAAAATAATTAATACAATAAATAAATAAATATCTTGGGAAAACTCACACACGGCTATCTGATCCCAAGCTAAGCAGAGCTTGTGTTATTGTAACCAGACAATTGATATACATACTTGTATAATTTATAAATACATACATATTATAGATAAATCACACCCAGACACAGAACTAACAATCATGCTCATCACACAAAGTTAGTCTTGGGTGGGAATCGAACCCACGACCTCCGGCTTAGCAGTCAGGGCCGCTAACCACTAGACCAACAGGCCCGTCAAAATAATAATTATAAAAGTGTTTCAATCACGTAGATTGGTAATCTTGATACAGTTCACGTTCAGGGGTAACAGTACTGACAGTCATGAGATACTAAAGGAAATTAAAGCAAACACTTCTTCCTACATTATTTCTGTGTTCTTTTTCGTTTCTTTTTACAACAATGAAGATTACACAAAGCTTTATAAAGGCCTCTAAATACGTTTAGCGATTTACCCGCCTCAACTTAAAACGACCTTCACAATGAATTGTCTTTTTTATTACAAAATATTATACTCAGACCCTTAAATGTATTTATGTTGTGCGGAAAGTGTGCGAATAGTGGTTTTCAGTGAGAAAATCTATATTTTTTAAAAAACACTAATACATACTTATTATCCATACTAATATTATAAAAGCGAAAGTATCTGTCTATCTTTTACCTCTTCACGCTTAAACCGCTGAATCGATTTTGATGAAATGTGGCATGGAGATAGTTTAAGACCCGGGAATGGACATAGAATAGTGTTTTCCCGGAAATCACCCTGAGGCGGTGAAAAGGGGGATGGAAGTTTGTATGCAAGTACGATATAAACAAGTTCCACGCGGACACAGTCGCGGGCTAAAGTTAGTAATGTTATAAATGCGAAAGTAACTCTGTCTGTCTGTTTGTTACGCTTTTGCAATTAAATCACTGAAACGATTTTAATAAAAAATAATTGCGGGGTGAATTGGAACCCTAAGAAAGGACACAGGCTAGTTTTTATTTCGCGACTTCGTCTGCGTTCGTGATAAAAGCCAGTGAAAGATATTTTGACAAAAGTATGTTAACTTCACGTGTTTTGAGCATTCAAGTCAAATCTGATTACGTTTTATGATTCTATTCTAAGAATATTATCATTATGAATCAATTCTTATGATCTGAAGATCTGAATTGGCCAAGCCACACTATGCAAGCGTGCTAGCTCCCTCTCTACCGAAAACATTATCAACTTGCCTGAAATTGTACATCACATCAAATAATTATTATAATTATTCCATTTATTTATTTGCTATACATAATTATTACATTTTTAAATATTAATATAAAAATAAACATTTAAAAATATAAAAAATAGTAGCCCACCGGTGGCGGAAACAGGGTCCAAGCCACCGGCGGTCAGGGCTCCAAAGAGAGGAACCTCCTAACTATACGGGCCGTATCCAGAAGTACTGCTTTCTGGATCAAGCCCTTGATCCAGCCGCCTAACGAGAGCCTCCTAAGATGTTGGTCGAGGCTCTTGGCTATTAAGCCATTGGCTGTGACGAATAAGTAATAAGTAAGTAATTATTTTTTATAATTATTATTTTATCTGTTTATTTTGTTTTGTTTTGTTTTTTTATTTTGTTGTTATATTTTTAAATTTTCTTATAGTAAGTACTAAAGTTAGTTTTGTGTTTTAATATAGTGTAGTTGTTAGTAATAATGTTATTTAAAATAATTAATTATCATAAGTAGTCTTAGGTATCGCATTAGGTTTCTAAACCTGTAATGGTAGATTAAGAGTTTTTTAAATAAATAAATAAATAAATAAATAAATAAATAAATAAATAAATAAATAAATAAATAATTACGTTACCAGTACACGCAACATTAAAGTTTATTTAGATTCCAAATAAGGCACACCTGTTGAACTGCCCAGAGTTTGGACGTTCAGATAATTTGTTTATTTAATGTAAATTGCATCTTCTGTTAACAAGTTTGTACAGGACGGTGGCCTAATGAAGTACTTTGTACTGTGGCGTTTTTAACACCCTACCTATTTACTGATGGGATATGAATATTAATGGGGTTTGGCTTGGGACGTTTGACTCGTTTAATAAGGGTAAATGCCGTGACTGTTTGAATTTGGGTCAGTTTAATTTGGGGTTATTGAACCTTTGTAGGTGTCTGCTTTACGCTGTGAGGAGCACGTGGCTGAGTAATGACAGCCGCACGGATTCCATCAGGTTAAGCTATGCTTGAGGTTGGTTCGTGGATAGGTTACCATATTCATACACCGAGACTCCGCCGTGTCTCGCGACTGTCGTACGTGGATCTTTGACGGTAGTTACGGGTCATCAGAAATCTAAAAGTCTGACAACAAGTCTTACCAAAGGGTTTCCATGTAATATTTATCGATCTAATAAAAATAAAAAAAGAAACTTAAAATGGTAACAAAAAGTTCCTCCCCGTCACCGTTAACTGGAAATGTGCCCAAAATCCTGGTCATATTGCCTCGTTAGATGGCAATGTTTAGCCTCTGACCAAGGTCAGGTCAGGTCAAGGTCAATCCTTGAGTCACGGGAACTGTCAACCAACCGTTAATCAATTTTGATAAAATTAGAGTTATTTTTGACAGATTGAGACTGAGATTGTAATGTGAACGTTATTTAAAGACACGAGAATTGGCCTTCTGTATCTTGTACTACTGTATGTGTCAATAAAAACATATAATCTATCCTATTCTATCAGGGCAATTCACTTATGTACAGATAACAATATTACGGTCATCGGTCCACTCGCGAACCATATCGATTGTGACACTTAGCACGATCGTTTGTTGTAGCGATTTCCGGGAAAAGACTTTATGTACGTGTAGTTTATGTTTTCAAACCCGTCACACTATTTCCAAACCACTGCAACTACTGAAAACCCCTGCAAGGGTTGCGGTATTTGTTCAAAAGAGTCACCGCAGCCCCAGAAGAGCATTACAAGGAAAACGGATGGGTTTTAGTCAGTAAGAGTCTGACACTCCCTTCCACTCCACTTCGAAGAAGTAATTTAATGATTTCTCGTCTTAGCCATCCCATGCCGGGATTGCGGGACCACTTAACAGGATACCGTGGCCCCGGAACGTAAAGGGCAACAGAAGGAACAGGGTGGTTTTTTAGTCAGTAAAAGTCTGACAGTTATTTGATGATTTCTAACACCAAAAAAAAAAAAAAAGCCATCCCATAGAAAAGAGTAGTGGAGGACTAAGAAAAAACAAAATTTCCACTTCCCACCAAACAAGCAGGAGACGGAATAGAACTAGGCTAACAGGCACAAAGGGATGTTTGCAATTAGGAGAAGCCCAGATTGCCAAGCACTGCGGATTCTAAATTAACATGAATTAATGGCTTCTTAATGTAAGCTGTTACATTTGATTCCAGTATTATATTATACCAGTGTTATGGCATCGCAAAACTCGTCCGCATCGCTGTCAATGGGGCAAGTGCCCAAAAGGCTGGTAGCACGATATCCTGAAAAAAAGTGAGCGCTCGGACCCGTTGGCCATAGTATTTCAACCCTTACGGGCTTAAAGATACAGCCTCCCAAGAAGGTGTTAATCACCATAAAAAATAAGATGTACATAAGATTTAATTCCGAGATCTGAAGCCGCGTAATAACCATAATTCAAGTTAAATCATTTGGTAAAAACCGCAACAAACGTACAATTTCTTTATGAATACTATCATTTGAGGAAACAAATTGTCTGCAATTTCTATTACATGCTATGACAAATGAAATCACAACAATTACACTTCCTTGTAATGCTGCAGATCAAAAGAAATTGCTTTACCCACAGGCCCGCGACAAACATTCATTGTGGCGCGTTTATATAAGATTTTATATTTATTTTTTATTATTTTTTAACTTGCATTGTTTGTAGGTATGTATGGAAGTTGTCGCATCAAAATTTGCAAACCAGATTTTGACTATTTGTCGGTATCAGATTGAGCTGCAATTTTGCATACACCTTTAGTTCTGATGACAATACAATGTCTAATACTCATTATTGTAATAATTTTAATATGGCCACAGCTCCAAAATAGTGGTTCACATTTTTTTTTCTCAACCTTCTTAATATGGGTATCAAATGAAAGGGCTTCACACCTCTGTCTAACCCTTCGGGGATTACAAGCATGATATTATGTTACTTAAAAAAGGGCTAAAAGAGTAGAAAACGATAAAGTTATTAACATTACACAAAATGCAATATGGCCGCCGCTCCAAGATGGCGGATTACATTTTCTTTTTAAAAACGGCGTCTTGGCGGAAATAACGCCAATGGGTTACCCGCAGACAATTTGGGCGAGTACCTTTATAATTTCGAATTAAAGTGTTCTGTCTTTCTTAAAATCATCTTTGAAACAGATGAAGGGTGAAAACACTTTGATGTGTTAGTTGCTTTTATTATTATATTGAAAATTTCAACTTTTACGTAGTACGAAGACTAAGTTTTGAAATATGAATAAGTTAAGCTCAAATTGGACAGAATGAAAACTTTATACTTTATTAGTGAGACATGACTTTAAATGAATAAGCAATTTAAATGTAAATTCAAATTGCACGTTTTAAATGTAATAAAGACGAAGAAATAGTCGTTAGTTTTCCATGTTAATTCATTTTAAAATTAATAAAATTTGCTTTACAATTGAACTCGAAATTGCACTTAATGTCAAAACGAGCTAACCCACAATTTTACCTTAATTAAAACAATTATGTCGAACTAATTCAATAAGCGACATATGTTGCATTTCTATCCAGCAATAACAATCCAATCTAAAAGTTTTGATGCTTAAAATTAATCATCGTTAAATATCCTAAATTATCTAAATTAATTTATGTTTTTCCTTTAGGAATTTCTCAGTAGCAGCCTCGGAGTCTGGATTTGTACCCGGTTGATGGCAAAGTTTTATAAAATAATAATAAAAAAACAGACATTAATTTATTTATATTATCTTAAATTAAAAATTATAATTTATTTATATAAAGCTTCGCTGTTGAAACATTTTGACAACTATTTGCTTTAAACTAGCATTTTATCTCAATGAGAAAAATGTCGATGACTCTCACAGTCTAGACGAGACAAAAACCATATCTTTTGAAGTTCATCTCTACGTGACATTGGTCGCGATATTTTTACAAAATGTGGTATTATTTTAAAATTCACTAAAAGTTAAATTAAAGTTACGATTTTATTTATTTTAATTAAACTGTTTGCCTCCTAGGCAAAGAATATCAAAACTTGAAGATAATCAAGTTTATGAAAATTCAAAATATCGAGTAAATTAGTGTCCATAGTCTTGTTAAAGACAGCAAAACTTTTACCTCGACCTGAGGCCAAGCAAAAGTATTGCCATGCAACGTGGCAGCCGCAAGTCTTTTGGGTACATTTCCTGTTGACAGCAATGCCCAGGAATTTATTTTGAAGCCATTTTTTTTTTGTTTAGTTTAACTATTAATATTTTAATGCGAAAATATCTACCTATTAAACGGAACTGTCTGGCTTCGTTTACATCATATAAAATCAGGTTTTTACTATCAAGTTAAAAGTTCACCTTAGCAAATAATATAATAACATTATTTATTGTATTATTAATTGTTATAAAACAGGATTTTTATAAAGCGCAATCAAATTAGCTTCAGTTCAAGTGCAATTAAATCTAGTCGCAAACTCATCTCAGCGACAAAATTTAAAATATTTATAGATTAAGACTGAGATAAGTTTGCTAACATACCCAGAAGTTATTAGAATTACCCCCCAATTTTAAATATATTTTATTTTAAAATGTTAAGTCGTTTTATTTATACGAAGGCGAAAATATCAACCGAATCACAATGACTCACATGGCAAATAAATCGAGAAATCGCAGACCAATTCCTTGATAATCACGAGAACCAATAACTAGCCGCTCACTCACCCGACAAAATGTCATTTCAATTCATCGTTCGAATGCAATGACATTAACGGGAGTGATTCCGATGGTCACGACTCGAATGAAAAGGACGATCCTTTCAGTGGTTTTGAGTTTATTTTTATCGATGTTCTGCTGAGTTGAGATTTTAATTCAAGATATTTATTTTATTTGGATACTAGCTATTCCTCGCGACTTCATACGCGGGGTTTTTTATGGGCCACCGTCGGGCCACCATGGGGCCTAGGGACGAAATTCCCCAAACTAAATTGCTCATCCCTTCGTTTTTGTAATATCTTCGTCCCTTCAGAGCATCCCACCGGCGAAATCGCGAAAGGATATGATGACAGTGTCCATAATGATTATGTTTGTAGTCACTAAGAACTTGGCAGAATATTGATCGTCCTGACAATAGTTACGTCTTTGGTAAGCTGTAGATAGATTTGTGCATTTTTTGTAATATCGTTATTTATTTATTTTATCCCAAGCTAAGCAGAGCTTGTGTTATGGTAACCAGACAACTGATATACATACTTATATAATTTATAAATACATACATATTATAGATAAATCACACCCAGACACAGAACTAACAATAATGCTCATCACACAAAGTTTGTCCTGGGTGGGAATCGAACCCACGACCTCCGGCTTAGCAGTCAGGGCCGCTAACCACTAGATCAACAGGCCCGTCCAAAGTTAAAAGAGTTATAGGTTTATCGTCGTGTTAATGAAACATTTAGTAGCTGGAAGGGGCTGTCGTCGAAAGTGACGCGTATTAAAGGTTCTGTCGGCGAAATGTCCATAGGTGAAAGACCCTGCTGGGGAAACGGAAATAAATGAATCATCCTGTCGACGACCAGTCCAATGGTGAATCGGTCTTAGAAGAACGGTTGCTGTCACTAGCCTTTGCCCGCGAGTTCGTCCGTGTAAATGTTTGACCCCACGTTTCATCCCCTTATTGGGTAAATTTTGGATAATCCTTTCTTAGTGGACGTCTACTAACTATAAACTACTTCCTTGCTTTTCATCTTTCTAAACCAACCGTTTCTGCTTTCCGCGACTGCTGAGCATGAGGTCTTGGGTTCGATTCCCAGGTCGGGCAAAGTGTTATTGGGTTTTTCCATCAGGAATTTCTCAGTAGCAGCCTTTTTTTTTTTTTTTTTTTTTTTGAGGTGGTAAAAAATAGGCTCGCCCCCTATTACATAGGACTAAAAACACATAACTGGCGAAATGTGGATGTACTAATGGGTACACCTCTGCCTAACCCTTCGGGGATTACAGGCGTGATGTTATGTTATGTTGTGTGATGAGTGAGTGAGTGACTTTTATATATATAGATTGGTTTAGTTCACAATCTCCTATCGTTTTCTGTGTCACCATTCACATTATTCTATCTGATCCGAATCTAATATAATTTGCGATCCAATCCAGCATCTAAACCTAGATACGTCTAAACTCATAAAAGATATATCAGCAAAATAAAAAACCCAGTTCGATATCCATCACAATAAAAGAAAAATCAGTGACGTAATCGCTAAATTGGCTCTAAAAGTCTCTTAATCCCAATATTGATCAGGCATTGTGCCTGAGATGGGGAATCGGGGACCCTTTCTGAATGGTGGGTACCGAGATGAAAGGGGGCTTGGAGAAATGGCAATATTCGATTGACATGCGATAGTGAGCACCCGAGCAAGGACGAATTGCTTTATATCCTAACGCCTTTGAAAATTGTGGATTATTTTTTGTTATAGTTTTCTTTTTCAATCTTTGGGTCTGTAGAAGCATTTTGTTTAGTTTTGTATGGGTGATTGCACTTATAGGTTTGTTTTATTCACGTAAAGTAAATAAAAGAAGTAGTAGCCAAGTAGTAGTAGTAAATAAATATTCAGATTGTTTTTAATTGACTCAAAAAATTGGTAAGAAAAACTTTATTTTGCATTAATTGTGCGTTGATCTAAAAATGCATGCGGTAATTATTATGATTTATTTATTAAATTATTTTCATTCAATAACGTTATACGAAATAAGTTTTTAGTATACATATAAATGTTATATGTAAAGAAATTATATCAACAGTTAGTATATCTCGCGTTTATTACATCTTGTAAACGTTATTGATATAAAAATATACCAAATAACTTTACATGAGACGCACCTTCTTAAAATATGCCTAAGTAGAAGCTCTTTAACTTAAACAGAACATACCTTAGTATCGAGAAACGCGAACCTGAAACAAAAATAGAAAAAACCATTAAAACATAAATATGACCAAGTTCTTCGACCAAAATACTGTACTTAATAACGTCAACCTTTTAATACTTGTTCTGTACCGAGTTAGGGCAATAGGACCACAAAGTAAGGAAACAGAAAAGGTCAACTCGCCAAAGAATATGTCGTTAAATCACAGTTTACTGATCACACAAAACTGTATCTTATGATAGCTGAAATGGATATCGTAACGAGAACTTTTACCATGCATTCAGTACATAATTCTAGACCCGGTTAGTGAAAATAAATCAGCTATTCTATACATAAGTGCAACACTACATGGTCAAAATGTTTGAAACAGCAGGTTTTCTTTTACCGACGAAGGCAGTTGGTATTTCAGTTTTATTGGATTATGAAAGCGAGGGAAGAGAAGTGCCCCTACATGTATTTGCACACAGACTTTTGTACCCTATATGTGACCGAAATTCGATCGTGAGAGTATTCTTAGTATTTAATGTAAAGTTACTAACTTTCATGGCTACGATATCGCGTTTATTGAACTATTTATTTTACCAAACTTTAAAATAATTTTGGTCCTTTTGGACGCTCTAAAGACTGGTCCTTCTGCCCCTACCTTTGAGTTGTACAGCACATCAGCCGCAGTCGTTTATCACGGTGACAGATCATCTCGAGCTCTTAGAGATCCAGAATGACAAATGTTACGGTCAGGTAAAAAGGTTCCATGTTTCTTAAATTTCACTTAACTGCTTCCTGATGACGGCGGAAAGTGCCTTAAGGTACTAGTACTTAAAGGGCGGGAAACGTTTCGTTTTTGGTCTTCTGAATCATACTTTTTAAATGTTATGCATATTGAGCTTTTTTTTCGGTTTTGATGAACCCGTGGACTTCGTATTAAGTAGATTTTTATTTTCGTTTTTTTTTACCTAAACCGCTCGTATTGATATGAACAAAATTAATAAGGTTTATTTACACGCCACCCATTTTTTTAAATTTGATTTGTTCTCTATGCTATGTTCGTTGATTGAAAACTAAAAAATATTTATTTCAATTAAGACCATTAAAACGTATATTTGAACGTCAAAAACTAAACAAAATAATTTAAGCTAGTCAGCCCTTCTGAGAGGAACAAATATAGCATGATAGATAGCATTCATAATTTTTCTTAAATTTCATTATTAAGACGGGGCCGTGGCAGACCGAGGAGGAGATGGCGGGACGCCTTGGATGGCTTCCTCAGGAACTGGCGAGAAGAGGCACAACACAGAGGAAAGTGGAAGGAATGGGGGGAGGCCTTTGCCCAGGAGTGGGACAGTAACGGCTAAGAAGAAAAAAAAATAGTCATCATAATATTCAGAAAATCTAACATATTTAATTTTCATTTTTTGGCAACAGGGTTAGCTCAGTGACTGACTGATCGGCTACTGCACTGCGTGTGGCGGTTTTGATTCCTGCGTGAAACCAACATTTGTATGGCATACAGGTAGTTGTATCGGAACTTATTGTTTGTGTATGTCAGTTTATATGTTTGTAAACGCATCCACGATTCAGAAGAAATTCTTAAGAAAGAGCGTTTTTAAATAAAAAATAAAAAACCCATGTATACAGCAAAAGAGTTATTATGAAAGCCTTAACGTCGCGTATAACAAACAGCTGTTTCCGGGTTACCGCGAGTGTTTCTTTGTGCGTGTATGTACCACTTGACGCATTTACTTTTTCCCTCATATTATGCATCATGCAGTTTTGTCGCAGTGCATCGTGGAAGGGCAGAGTGCAAAAAATAATGTTGCTGTCAAATACAATTTTCGTTGTTTTTGAGTTTTTTATTTATATTTAAAACTCTAATTTTAAGTTAATACTAAGTTGCTGTGCCCTAATAGTGTATGTACTTAACATGTGTTATATACATTATGGTATGCAAATAAATAAATATGAATATGAAAAAAACAAATACTTAAAATAACAGCGACCTATTGTTATCTCAGTACAAAACAAGCTTTGCTTGCTTTTCTTCTCATACAGAGAAGGCATGAGCATTGATCAGAAATCTTGTAAAATAACAGAACTAAAACTGTTGAACTTGTATATGTACACCTTCTTTGGTATAACATGTAGCACATACTCAAATTTAACACCATTGCAGGCATCCATTTGTATTGTAATCCACTCACGTTAAACAAATAAATTGATCTTTATCTTTATCTTGCTCAAGGTGGTTTAACGATTTCAGACAATCATTGGCTAAAATTATTTAAGTAATATGTACGTTATTTACAGACTTAATTATAAAAAAAAACAATTAGAAAAAAAAACAAACTAAATGGCATTAAAAAATTCATACGTATCGCCGTCGTCGGAAATATGCCCAAAAGACTGGCCGCATTGCCTCGTTGGATGGCACTGCTAAGCTTCTGGCCGAGGTGACAGCCAGCCTTTGGGGCACTGGAAGTGTCAACCAACCCCCATGTCGTCCAACAATTTCCATAATCACAAAAATAAACATTGTCTGGTATTGTTATTATAATATAACTCTAACTCTAATTATTATCACTATTATATTAAAACTCTTGCACATTTTTCAACGTCAAAAAGTCATTGACCTTAAAAAGAAAAATCTCCGCTTACTACTTCGCGCTGTCACATTAGATTCAAGCCTGGAGTCCGGAGTCCGGGACCCCACGTTTGATTGACGTGTCCACGAGATAACCTGGGTCTATCCCGCATATATATTACCTCGTCAATCCTTACTTTGTAACATTCAAATGATATTCACATTCGGATTGCGGCGACGCCATGTTAATTTTAGAGGGAAGTAAGCTTTCATGTTTTTGAATGAAATGGTCGCTTTGAATCTGATTATTTTAATATAACATCACGCCTGTTATCTCTGAAGAGTTAGACAGAGGTGTACACGTCCCATGTAATAGGGGGCGAGTCTATTGCCATCAACCGGGTACAGATCCAGACTTCGAGGCTGCTACTGAGAAATTCCTGATGAAAAACCCAATAACACTTTGCCCGACCTGGGAATCGAACCCAAGACCTCATGCACAGCAGTCGCGCTTGCGACCACTAGACCAACGAGGTAGTCTTGAATTCTACATAATATTAAAATGACACTAAGTAAATAGGATTTCTCGTCGTTCCTTCTAACAATAATATCATCTTCTATTAATTTATTTATTACAAACAAAAGACAAACGACAACCAACACACAAATAAAAAAATAATAAATCGCATTTTCCGTCTACTGTAATTCATAACGCGGAACAAAAACAAAAAACAAACGCAAAAAAAAGGAATTAAGTAATACACGCGTTATTTCCTCCGACCACTAAACCATAATAATTCGCAATTCCGTGTACAAAGGGCGCATTATCTAAGGGCCATTTAAAAAAGGAGGCAACCCACTAAATTCACTTTCTTTCGCGCAATAAGGGAAAGTATCTTTTGTCGTGGTGTGAAATGTGTATCTGACATTTTAGGTGGAATTTTTTATGTATATTTATTGATTTTGATATTGATTGATTTAAATTAAGCTTGTTTTAGTTAATTTTAGTAAGTCAACAAAGCGACTATCATGCGTCGGTTTGATCTCACATAATTGCAGAATGTAAATCAACATTCAATCTTTCAAAATTATCGGTAGGTCAAGTATCTAAGTTGCTGTGGCTCAAATATGCAATAAAAAAATATTGAGGTCAATTATATAAATGAAAATTATAAATTACACTTAGTAAATGTTCGTAAAAATTTGTTTAATAGTTCAGGAGCATTTTTCCCAAAAAGATTATAGGTATAAAGATTTGAATGATTCATATTTTTTTGTATTTTTATAACTAAATGCACTCTGGTCGAAACGGGTAGATAAAATCTCCGAACTTTTCTAACATCCAAAGTTACAAAATATCCAACTATATTAGAATACAACCACCTAGTTTTACCTTCTACAACATTTAACAAGATTTTTTAACACAAGCAAATAAAAAATCTGTAAAAGAAAATATTCATCAAAATTTTTGTCAGATACCGCGTCCCGGTGCACAAGAGTCGGTCATTCAATTTTTGCCCCTCGAAAGCTTTCAATGCTTCGATCGCTGGTAACAAAAGAAAGTAAATAGTGGACCTGAATGGACCTGAACACTTCATATCTAATCCTGAACGCTATTCAATTTACATTTCCATCTTTTTTTTTCTTTCTTTTTACGATTTTCCGGTATTTGTAATTCTCTTTATTCAAACTGCCTCGTTGGTCTAGTGGTCACAAAGCGCGACAGCTGAGCATGAGGTCTTGAAAATGTTACTGGGTTTTCCTATCAGGAATTTCTCAGTAGCAGCTTCGGAGTCTGGATTTGTGCCTTGTGGATGGCAATAGGCTCGCCCCCTATTACATAGGATTTAAAACATAACTGGCGAAATGTGGGTGTACTATTGGACAAAGTTCTGCCTAACCCTTCGGGGATTACAGGCGTGATGTTAAGTTATGATTATGATTTTAAAAGAGTACGTAGGGAGTTTCTTGCCCATTCCTCTTCATACAAAACTACCTTTTGGAAGGGGCAACTAAATTCAATTCCTTTTTGTATAAGACGTTTAAAAGTTCCTTATAATGGCCTAATTAAAATATACGATTTGATTTTGACTTTGACCCATTAGCTTCTAATGTCACAATAATCGTAACACTAATTAAATAATCACAGCACCATTAAACAATAATTCCACCGCCACTTCAATCAAAACCTAATTTACATTACAATAAGTGCCAACTTGAATTCTTATTTAAAAATTACATTCTAGAATTACTTACATTAACCGTCTGGCATTCTAATAGTTACCTTAACCCATTAATATTAAAATTGCATTGTGATTGGTAACTTGACATTATGTTGGAGCTTAGCATCAATCATATAGTACGAGGTAGTAGCAGTGGTATGAGCAGAAACGTCTAAAATGACCTTATGCGATTCGTTATGAGTTATTAGTGGAAGCTGTTAAAATAAATGGCTATTAATGAATTTTTTGTGTTGTTGTGGATTGTGAAATCATTAGTCTGTATCTATCTATTCATCTATGGCGAGTTTGTTTGTAATATCATAAGAACTTACTGTTAAATGCATAATTATAAATTGTTATAAGGCTTATACCAAAAATACTATTTCTTGCCAGTTCTTCTCCATACGAAACTACCTTTTGGAATGGGCAACTAGATTCAATATGATAATTTTTCTTTTCTCTTGTAAATGACGTTCAAAAGTGCCTTTTAATGGTCTAATTGAAATAAACGATTTGACTTTGACTTCGAATAAAATCATTTGTTCTGTCTGTCTGATTGTTCCGGCTAATCTCATAAACGGCTGGACGAATTTTGACAGTAATTTCACTGGATACGTGTTTTACATATTATGATAATGTAAGAGACAAATTAAGAGTAATTTATGCTACTAATATGATAGAAAAAAAAAACCGACCAAAAATAGAATAACAAGGCCGATAACCGACATTAAATCGGACGTAGTCGTGGGCATGAACTAGTCAAAGATCAAAGCGTCAAAGTTGCGTTCCGTTTCATTCCCTTTTTTTTTTTTTTTTTTTGTTAGCCGTTACTGTCCTACTCCTGGGCAAAGGCCTCCCCCCATTCCTTCCACTTTCCTCTGAGTTGTGCCTCTTCTCGCCAGTTCCTGAGGAAGCTGTCTAAGGCGTCCCGCCATCTCCTCCTCGGTCTGCCACGACCCCGTCTTACCGTGTCAGGGCTCCTGTGATATGCGGGCCCATCGCTTAGCGTCCGACGGCATCCGGCAGACATGGCCCGCCCAGTCCCATTTCAGTTCAGTGAATTTTTGAAAATCCGTTCTCAGCGGACGTCTACTAACTATTACCTTCCTGCCAAATTTTATCTTTGTGCGTCAAGCGGTTTTCGATCTATCTTTCATTATCGTGTGGGCAGTAATGTCGTACGACCCTACACGTCCTAGTGTCTGAGTTTCTATAATTTTTATATATTTTTTTTCTATAGTTTTCGGTAATTCGTAATGAGTGGGTGAGTGAGTGAGTAACCTTTCGCTTTTATATATTTAGATACATTATAACATCATAACATCACGCCTGTAATCCCCGAAGGGCTAGGCAGAGGTGTACCCATTAGTACACCCACATTTCGCCAGTCATGTTTTTAGTCCCATGTAATAGGGGGCGAGTCTATTGCCATCAACCGGGCACAAATCCAGACTCTGAGGCTGCTACTGAGAAATTCCTGATGGAAAAACCCAATAACACTTTGCCCGACCTGGGAATCGAACCCAAGACCTCATGCACAGCAGTCGCGCTTGCGACCACTAGACCAACATACAGATACATCATTAAATAACTAATACTCAAAGCTCTAACAAACTCCTAAGACATCCAACTTAAAAGCTCTCCACACAAACAATTTCCTTGATTAACGCTTGAACAACGTTTGTGTGTTCAGTTCAGTCTTACGTCAAATGGTTACCCGGAATTCCGGGATCAAGTGACCCAATCAGAAGACAGTGTCATGTTCAAATGTTGGTGCTAATATATTGGATATAATCGCTCCAATGACTGGGAATACTATTCAATGAATCCAATTAATCGTGAGGCTTGTGGCTGCTTCGAGGGTTTAGTGGTATAGACAATGATTATTAGAACATAAACTTCATGCCTGTAATCCCCCTAGGGTTAGGCAGAGGTGTACCTATTAGCACACCCACATTTCACCGGTTATGTAAGTTCCATGTAATAGGGTGTGCACCTATTGCCATCAACCGAGCACAAATCCGGAATCTGAGGCTGCTACTGAGAAATTCCTGAAGGAAAAACCCAATAAGACTTTGCTCGACCTGGGAATCGAACCCAAGACCTCATGCACAGCAGTTGCGCTTGCGACCACTAGACCAACGAGGCAGTTTTTTTAATTTATGATATTATAAATAAATTAACTCATGATCAGCAGTCGTCCTTTGCGACTTCTAGACAACCGAGACAGTCATATGTTCTTCCTATGATTGCGATTTTTTTTTTGTTGTGGACCTTACTTTGCGAACCGTCTGGTTACGAAGACATTGATATTGAATTGACTTTATTTAACGGTTTTTTTAACAATAACAATCATATTTGTAATGCTGAAAAAGTCTGACAACCAGTCTTACCTAAGGGTATCGTATTACCCAGTTACTTGGTTGTGGAGGTCAGATAGGCAGTCGCTCCATGTAAAATACTGGTATTCAGCTGCATCCAGTTAGACTGGAAGCCGACCCCAACATAGTTGGGAAAAGGCTAGGCAGATGATGATGAATTATATTTGTAATGTTCTAACTTAACTTTAATACCCCTATGACCCCTGTTTGCTGTTCCTGGTAATAAGCTTTGCTCAATGTTTCCTAGTTATCGTCATTTTGGGCATCGTTAAATGTCTTTTAACACCAATTACTTTTCGGGGCTATTACAAAATTATTTCAGCAGTCTATGGTAACCAGTGCCGTCATCAAACTCCAATAAGTAAGGAAGCAAATTAACATTGTTCTTTTGTTTCGCCGGCTTTCAAAAATCCGCTATTGTCCTCACTTTCAGAATAGGCATTTCGGATACAATTACTGGTATTGGTAATGCACATTTACATGAGCCGTATCTATGAATAGATTGGTCGAAAGGAAGCGTACTTGGCCCCGTTAGTTGTGTATTTCGAAACGGCGGCAATCTGAGCAGCTGAGATAGAGTGAACGGGGCTCAAGGATGGAGCCACAATTGCTCAGTACGTAGTGTCGTAATCACGACAGTATCAACCCTGGTAATTAGTGTAGGTGCTGTTTGATTGGTTCGATTACTGATAATGGTGATGTAGTATTTAAGATTGGATTGTTAGATTTTGTTGTGGTTATTAGTACTTTACGCGATACTGGAACCGTAGGTACATTGTAAGTTTATATTACTGTTAAGTATGGAAACAAAATTCATGTTTATTGTTATCCGTGGTGCTTGGTAATTCGGGCTACTCCCAGTTCAATATGTGCTTTTTTGTCTATATGCCTAGTTCTGTTCTACGTCTTGTTTTTATGAAGGGAAGTGGAAATTATGAATAATAGTATTATTTATTCTGAATTATGAATAATAGTATTATTAATTTGTGGCTTTTCTGGTGGACGCCACTGTTGATTCTTGTTTTTAAGAGTTCCATTTATTGGGAACAGTGGACCGGGTTTGTCTCAAAAGGATCAAAATGTTTTGGAAAGATGCTGTCAGATAATTTAACGTTTTATTAAGTCATGTAGAACATGCTTTTGTAGACCTGAAAATATAATATGATTTATTCAAAACATAAGGCTACTATATGAATAATAAAAAAAACATAATACCAACCTATTATAGTCCTACTGCGGGCAAAGGCCTCTTCTCATACAGAGAAGACATGAACATTGATCACCACGATTGCTTAAGGCAGATTACCGACAAGTGACAGACCACAGGCTGTCACGATGTCGATTGGCAATACTTTAATAATTTATTGGTATTTATTCATGTTTCACGCAAAAAAACAATTTCTCAATATAAAGCCTACCAATCCCAATTATTTACATTTTCCATTCACGCCAGTATGCAGGTGAAATTCGATAATTCATCGTTTTCAATTTTCATTCGCAAAGAGATTTCGTTCACTGATACCGATGATTGATTTAGCTCCCGTCTCCATTCCTATTAGTAGTTTTATCGTTCATTCGTTCGTTTCGAAATTTGAATGCTCCAAATAGGATTGGCGTTTGGAATGATTCGTGGACGTTTGCGGAAATGCGTGAATGTTTATCAGGATTTTATAAAAAAGTCGGTTAAGCGCGTGTCCACGGGCAGAGTAGGGTTCTCTAGTTGCTCGTATTACTCGTTATTTTGTAAAGTTTACAATTAGCTGTGGTAGTTTCCTTTTAATTTCGTTATAATACTACTGCCGTGAATGACTTTACTTATCTAAAACCACCATTTCGGTGGCTAGAAAATGAGAGGGGAATACATCACTTTAAAAAAAATAACTTTAAAACTTAGTATTTCGCTTATGTTTGTGTTTAAAAATGTTTTATTCGCTACATTATGTGTACAGGGGGGGGGGGGGGATTTCTTTCAGCTTGTCCTTAGTAATCCTACGGCTTATGGGCTACAAGAACACAAACAGAAAAAAAAATATCTATCCTATATTTTAAGGTATCTACATCAATTCTATATGTGTACCAATTTCAGCTAATTTCATTTAAAGTGAAAGAGTGAAAAACATTCAACTATTTAACCTTATAAACTTTAACTATGAGCAGGAAGTAGAATGTACCGATTAAAGAATCATCATTGTATTTTTTATTCTTAAATTGTAGGTTTTTAACACATACATAAACTCACGCCTTTTCCCATTGGGGTAGGCAGAAACAACAGAACGCCACCTGCTACGATCTTTATATACTCCTTTCGCCTCATCTACGTTCAAACATCTCGTCATGAATACAAGCACGCTGGTTACGAGTATTGCGCACCTGACCTTTCTGAAGAACCTCACCAATAAATAAATAAATAAATAAATATCTTGGGACAACTCACACACGGTTATCTGATCCCAAGCTAAGCAGAGCTTGTGTTATGGTAACCAGACAACTGATATACATACTTATATAATTTATAAATACATACATATTATAGATAAAACACACCCAGACACAGAACTAACAATCATGCTCATCACACAAAGTTTGTCCTGGGTGGGAATCGAACCCACGACCTCCGGCTTAGCAGTCAGGGTCGCTAACCACTAGACCAACAGGCCCGTCAAATCAATCATAATCAATAAGGTCAGTGTAGGTCTTCCTAGGGCAGTTTTTAATTTCAAAATTAATCAATCTAACCCCAAAATACTACGCTACTATCCTGTCAAAAATAAACCACCTAAACCTGTGTCAGAGTAGCAAATCAGATCAAGGTCTCCCATTAAAAAAAAAACCTGTTCCATACAAAATTTGAAACAGAGTGCAAACGAGTCTAAAGAATGTCGTGTATTCTGTCCCCTCTCGTTTTCTACGGAATCCTCGCCCTTTCCCTTTTGTTAGCAACCGGTCCCACTCTTGCGCATGTTTGGAGTTCAAGACGCTTGCGATTCGTGGAATTCCTTTTTTGCTTTTGGAATGATAAATCGAATTAATTTATTGTAAATTGAAAATGTAAAAATCATCTTTTGATGACTGCCTCGTTGGTCTAGTGGTCGCAAGCGCGACTGCTGTGCATGAGGTCTTGGGTTCGATTCCCAGGTCGGGCAAAGTGTTATTGGGTTTTTCCATCAGGAATTTCTCAGTAGCAGCCTCGGAGTCTGGATTTGTGCCCGGTTGATGGCAATAGGCTCGCCCCCTATTACATGGGACTAAAAACATAACTGGCGAAATGTGGGTGTACTAATGGGTACAACTCTGCCTAACCCTTCGGGGATTACAGGCGTGATGTTATGTTATGTTATCTTTTGATGAATTTTACATAGATAAAATATTGTTTGACATTCATATAAGATTAAGAATAATAGAATAATAAAAGATAGGTAGGTAAGGCTTTATTAAATTATTCTATAATAATTATTATAAAGCTGAACATTTATTAGTTTGAATGCGTTAATATCAGAAACTACTGATCCGATTTGAAAAATTCCTTTCGTATTACATAGCCTTTTTAAAGACATAACATGTCGTGAATCTGCGGGCTTAGTAAGTACAATATAAAATAAACGGGCTTTTTTTTTAAAAAAAATGCACTATAACAAGTAACCAATAACAAGTAGCTATAACAAGTGAACTGTTTTTATAATATTTATTTTTCCAATAAATATTATAAAAACAGTTCACTTACTGGCCTACAAATCACCTGTCACCAATTATGAATACGAACATCGACTCTTGCGCACACATGCGCGTTGCGCGTGAGTGCAGCGGAACGCAGTCGAGGAATGCGCCCCATCCCGTCAGACCTGTGAGACTGGGTCCAGTGGACCTTGCAGAAACTGATGCAAACGTTGCGTTTTTAACATCATTGTTTATGACGTGGTTGATACAAGGTACCTAGAGTATGTAAAATATTGAGGTTTTTAAATCAGATTTAGAAAGAAGGAAAACCTGGTTATTCACGCGAAGATGACGCACATAAGATAAAAGAAAAAAAAATGTACATAAAAACAAAATAAAAATAAGTTGGTATTAAATCTAAAAAATTAAATACAAATTCTTAAGAAATATGCGCCACTAACACGCGAAACCGCTGACGCTCAGCATAATGCCTGTACACAAAAGCACGAAAACCACGGCGCTGGTTCATAATTGGTTACGATTTGATTAAATAATTAATGTAACGGTTTTAATTCCCGTACGGAACAAGTATTTGTGGGGTCTACAGGTAGTGAGTTAGAATATACAACGTGTAGCGGAAAGGGTATATACATACAAAGAGTAAGGCTTCTTTGGATGATAATTTTAACTAACGATATGGCAAGGGTTTCAGCTCAATATATACTCAAGAATTGATACCAAATTTTCGGTTTCATATGTTTCTTAAATTCAAATCATAACAAACGTGTCAAACCGCACTACGTGGGTCAAAAACTTCCACGTTACTTGCCTAATATCACGATAAATCTCTTCCGTAATTCTGCGCGCCTAGTACCTCATAGTAGCCTACTGCAGGCGGTGTTCTTTGTTGATCATAATTTCTGAACATGTAGAGATAGGATTAAAAAACCCTTGCCATATCGTTTGTTATCACTTATCATCCAAAAATGCCTTGCTCTTGGTATGTATATACCCTTACCGTTACACGTTGTATAAGTTAAGTTAGAATATATTCAATTTTATATTAATGATCTCTTTAAACGGGGCTTCATCTCTCCTACCCTTTTGCTGTGCCCTACAGGGTCCATAATGATCTCAATTATTTAAGTTACCACCTAAGTATACATATGGAGAAGCAATAAATGTATTGAGTAGTTGTTCCGGATCTGCCTGTTTGTGGATGTTTGTTTGTATGTTTGTAAACACACCCACGATACAGGAGAATTTTCTAGTGTGGGACAAAGTTAACTAATAAAATAAAAAATATTGAACGCATAAATTCAAAGTACGAAAACTTCACCTACATCAAATGCTGAACAAAAGCCTTAAGGGAAAATATATCTTGATTTCATGAAAGAGAAAATGTTCCAACGATACAATAACCATCAAAATCGATTGAGGAGTTTATGAGATTTTTCCCAAACTAGCCAAACCATATTCTTTACGATGCAGATTCATGCTAAACCGAGGAAGGTTTATTGAAAGTTGAGTCAACAGCTTTTGAATTTAAGGTTTATTTTCACGTGAAAATTTGGAAGTGTACGGTAATTTTGTGTTTCAGTCGGAAAACATAATACTGAAACAAAAAATTAAATTGATTTCTTTTTAATTTTTTATTCTTTTCAGTTTTCTGCCTCGTTGGCCTAGTGGTCGCAAAGCGCGACTGTTGAGCATAAGGTCTTGGGTTCGATTCCCAGGTCGGGCAAAGTGTTATTGGATTTTCCATCAGGAATTTCTCAGTAGCAGCCTTTTAAAGTCTGAATTCGTGCCCGGTTGATGGCAATAGGCTCGCCCCCTATAATTACATGGGACTTAAACATAATTGACGAAATGTGGGTGTACTAATGGGCATACAACTCTCGTTCTTTCCAGTTTTTGCTTTTGATGGAACTTATAAACATTTTAAGTTATGTTTTTAAGTCCCATGAAGGGGGCGCGCTCTTATGCCATCATCCGGGCACAAATCGAGACTCCGAGACTGCTACTGAGAAATTCCTGATGGAAAAACCCAATAACACTTTGGCCGACCTGGGAATCGAAAGACCTCATGCTCAGCAGTCGCGCTTTGCGACCACTAGACCAACAAGGCAGTAGTATACATATTCACACGAAATTCCGACTACCCATATATACAAAGGTCTGTTTGACCCGATAAACTGTGTACTTTTTCCCTCCAAGCTGGAAGATTAATGCTTAGATTTCACGGGATTTTACTTCGTATAATTCTGAGTGATTTTTTCTACGTTTTCCGTCCCTTGAGATGTCGGCTTTTCTTTAGCCGATTTACCAACAGCTCTGAGACGAATGTTGCTTGTATTATTTTAAGGTGAGGCACGTGGATGATTTAATACGCTTTTTTTTTGTTTATAAGATAGGCTTGTTCTTGACTCTAGTCTAGGTCAGAGGTGACAGAGATAAAGTCTACTATGGACTGAGCTTACCTAGAAGTTCCCTGTCTGTACTCTGCTCATTTTATCTTTAAAGAGAGTTGGGTTGAATGCATTCGGCAATACAGACGCAGGCAGAGAGTTTGCTTTAACATTAGGAAACGCTTAGTGCGAATGGGTGGAACAGCTTCAAGGTAGGAAAGATAATTTGCCGTTGCGCTTCGATGTCCCATGGTGTAAGGGTGCCGGTGGTATAGGTATGATAACGAAGTAGGCTAAACTTGTGTGTTAATAAAGTTTTCAGCCGTGTATGTACATACACGCTACCGGAACGGAAACCTGATTCGGAAACCGGACGTTTGCGCCCAGCTTAAGGGATGATTCTCATTAGAGCGGGCCGTGCCCGGGGCGGGACCCGGACGGGGCACGGACGGGGCACTGTTTTAAATCTGTTACATATATTTTGTATGAATCAATTTATATTACACAGTGCATTATCCGTGTCCCGTCCGGGCCCTCTCGACGCACTTCAATACCACGTCGGCTCGTCCACGCCCCGGCCCGGGCACGGCCCGCTCTAATGATGAATGAAACTCGAATTTTTTTTTTTGAGGATATGCTATCTTGTTGTCTTTAGTCGTCCTACTATTATTCCATTGGTTAGTTTGTCAAATGACTTCAACAGTCTTTTGTTTCTTTATTTAAAAATGGAATAACATTCAATGACTACGCTGAAACATCACTTGACTTGTAAGTAAGAGTAACACAATCCCCTCTCAAAACCTTCCATTCATTACAATTTCTATGAAGAACTTACACTACACTGTAATCAACGACTCATTGGTGAACAAACCTATTGTTTGTGATTCAATGCTCCGTTCAACAGCATTGGTGCAGCTTTATTAGCGCTATTACTGTCCCATACAACCTGGACAGTTCATTCACTTGTCATCATTCAATCATTGTATGTATCGCGAATGTTGAAGGCATCTCTACACACGAGCGATATTATCGCCTGGGCGATATACCTTAAACTTTTATCTTATTTTTAATACAATTAATATTCTAGTCATAGATCCAGAACTAATTCTAGACATTAATATTTGAGTGGCAACGCAAGAAGGGGTCGCACTAGGAACACTTACACTGACCTTATTGGTGAGGTTCTTCAGTAAGGTCAGACAGTACTCGTCACCGGCGTGCTTGTATGACGAGATGTTTGAACGTGGATGAGGTGAAAGGAGTATGTAAGGATCGTAGCATGTGGCGTTCTGTGGTTTCTGCCTACCCCCATGGGAAAAAGGCGTGAGTTTATGTAGAAGTGATAGTTTCACGTGCACTTTTTTGGTGTTGACTTTTTGTGTTGAACAGCTGAGTCACAAGATAACATTTTTGTTTTACTAATCTTCATTGTTTTCACATGTAGAAGCAACAAGAATAATGTAAGCAGTATTTTGTAAAAACCTAATTTAAAAGAGTGCCGTGGAGTTTCTTGCTCATTCTTCTCCATAGAGGCCAACCTCCGTTTTGGAACGAGCACCTAGCTTCAGCTGTCGGACTAACTATACTCCTTGACAATTCAAAAGTGCCTGTAAATGGTCTTATTGAAAGAAATGTTTTGATTTTGACTTTGAACAACAATGCTTAGTTTGTGGCTCACCGACTATATTTAAATTTGTATCGCCTACTTTTTGACTATCAAGCGTTTTTTTTTTGTTTTTAAAGTATTTGTTGTTTCTGTAGTACTAAAGGTTTTAATAAGTTTCCATAGTGTACAATACTCCTAACAGTAGGTCCCAATAACTGTACTAACTCGTCATTCTTCTTTAAAGAATTGAACTGAATTTTCTAAATAACTATCTGCCAGATAGGTTTGATGGAATAAATGAAATGTCAGAATCTCAAAAATGTTTTATCTTTTGAGTGTTTGATCCCAAATAACATTTTTCTGAATCTATATTCGTCTCAATACAAAGCGAGTTATAATTTTAGTTCAAGCTTAACCTTTAAGGATAAAATAAATAAATAAAACTAAAAATTCCCGCGTAAAAGGGGGGCGAGCCTATCAACCGGGCACGAATACATCCTCTGAGGCTGCTACTGAGAAATTCCTGATGGAAAAACCCAATAACACTATGCCCGACCTGGGGATCGAACCCAGGACCTCTTGCTCAGCAGTCACGGTTTGCAACCACGAGACTAACAAGGCAATGGGAGACAATAACAGGCTGGTATCATTCTCTATCTGACTTATGCCAGTACAGTCACGAGCAAAAAACAAGTAGCAAAATTCAATAGCAATTTTCTTGTGAAATAATGGCTGTAACTTTGATATAAGACCTATTTTATAGTAGCATTGAATTCAAAATACTATTTTTTTTAAACAAGACATTTCAATCGATATATTTTGAAGAAAAATTGCTTTCTAATGTTGCTAAGTGTATACTTGTTTTTGCTCGTGACTGTACATCTCTACCGACTCCTTCAAAACGAGGCATAGTGTTTTATGCTGCCACCATTCTCCCCCACATTCGTAATAATAAAAATAAACTAACACGTTGATATATTGTGTTACACAATATTCTCATTTGGTCGTACGTTGTTACATTTCCAAGCCATGAAGGCGTGAATAAGAAAATTGTTAGGAGAAAGCAAAATTGTTTCATCAGTCCCTTGTTATAAAGCATAATATTGCGATTAGGAAGCGAAAGAAGATTCAGCGCATATCTTTTAAAAGTGCATAAATATAACATATTCATTAGTATACCCACATTTCGCCAGTTATGTTTAAGTCCCATGTAATAGGAGGCGAGCCTATTGCCATCAACCGGACACAAATCTAGACTCTAAAGCTGCTACTGTGAAATTCTTAATAAAAAACTTAATAACACTTTGCCCGACCTGAGAATTGAACCAAAGACCTCATGCTCAGCAGTCGTGCTTTGCGACCACTAGACCAACGTTGGTTCGTAATTTTAAAGTGTTATTTTACACCCGTTATAAAACACTCAAAAAAAAAGTTCATTTCATTCGTTCATCGCTCCTTTTTACAAGCTTTTTTTTATTCTAAAGCCGAACCACTTTTCATAACGATTTAATTTATAAATTGACCGAATGATTCCTTTGTACACGTTATTGGATTTCAATCTGTTAATTTATTAATGAATTTAAATAAAGCCTTTGTTAATTTGTTTGAGTGCTTTGTTATCGGAAATGTCCTTTTTGGTTTTATTGATATTTTGAAATTCAATAAAGCGTATTTTAACTTCCTACGGGATGAATGAAAATGGTTTTTTTGCAATAAATTGTTAATAGAATATGTTTTTTTATTTATTTAGCCAATTGGTGAGAATTTTAAAAGGAATTTATAACTGTTGTTCGTGCATATTGCAAAAATATTTTGTAAAGGTTTTTTTTTACTATAAAATGTAAGTGTGCGGCTACGAATTTTATTTATAAAAGCAGAATTGGTAGTTTTTTTTTTTCATTTTACGTCAATTATTATTCAGATCAAATCGTTTATTTGTAATACATGGGTTGATTACATAATCATAATACTTTAATATTCATTTCATTAAGATTATTAATATTAATATTTTGCATTGGATATTGCTTCATTCAATTTGGTCAGGTGGTAGTAAAAGCTGTAGTTTACGATTAAAAATCGATACTTTATAAAATAAAGTTGAAGAGATTTTTTGTTCGTTTGTTTGTTTAAACACTCTAATCTCTTGAACTTTCAGTCGGATTAGAAAAAAATGTTTTAGTATATGATCCATGCAGACTATGTAACATGACGGACCACGGGAGCAAAGCAGTAACCACAGTCGTAATTAACGAGGGTAAAAAATTAAGAATACCAGTCTATTATTGACCCACTGCAGGTCAAAGGCCTCTTCTCACCAAATCCATCCCTATATATACATACGCGTCACGTTGTTTGTCCGGGATGAACTTCTAAACTACTTGACCAATTTTAATCAAATTTGCACACCGTGTGCAGTCTGATCCAACTTGAAAGATAGGATAAGTTTTATCTCAATTATTGGTCTTAATATTTTTTTATTGCAAACCACAGCAACGCGTGGGCCGGTCAGCTAGTATTTTATTTAAATTGAATTACCCATTATTTCAAATAGCATTGATCATAACACGAAATTGAATGCAAATTTTAATTCTTCCACCCCTATTCCAATTTATCCGCAACTGAAACTATAAAACCTGAATTAACAAAAGGAAAATGAGCAAATGGCCACAAAGCTATTGACTGTGCGAGTTAGCCGGCCGGCTATAATGATCACTTTGATCACTCGAACGGCAACGAGCCACTAAACATGTATGTTCGTGGTTTGAAACTTTTTTGTGAATGTTTATTTTGATTATGGTCAGTTTAGCTTGACGATCTGCATTAATTGGGTTTAGTTCTGCCATAGGTAATCAACCCATGTAGTTTCTTTATTTTGTTTTAAGTAATTGTAATGACTTTTCATATTTAAAGATGATTAATTTTATGGTGACTGCTGAGCATGAGGTCTTAGTTTCGATTGCTAGGTCGGGTAAAGTGTTACTGTTTTTCCATCAGGAATTTCTCAGTTGCAGCCTCGGAGTCTGGATTTGTGCGTGGTTGATGGCAATAGGCTCGCCACCTATCACATGGGACTTAAGCATAACTGGCGAAATGTGGGGGTTCTAATAGGTACACCTTTGCCTAAACCTTCTTACAGGCGTGATGTTATATTATGTTAAGAATATAACATAATATGTGGTTTTTGATTAAATTGTATTATTCAGAGTTGGTTGGTTAGTTGATTTGGTAGACAAACAATGCAGATGTCAATTTTTATCTTATTTTAGATTTAAAAACAATTTATGCTACATATTAGGTGACACGTAGCAACCAGCTACAACTTTCGGACTAACTTACCGACTCCTTGGTCTAATTGAAATAAATGTTTTGACTTTAACTATGACAGTCACTGATTTATTAAAAAGGGTATAAAACATTTTGTGTTTAATTTTTGTTCTTATGTAGTACTTCTTTATGTCAGTACCAACAAAAAGCTAATTTTTCGTTTATTATTAGGAATGTAGACAGTTGTTACTTCAATTTACGTAGATTGAAAGATAATCGCAATTGGCATCGCTTGACATTTGATATTACAAAGATTTATTAATAATAAAAACCTTGATTACCATCCGAGTGATTGAAATAATGGGTGGTTTAACATCAACAAACATTATAACCACTTATAGACTTCAATCAACGTTATTAGCTAAAATTAGTTATACAATTATTTCTAAACGCATTATTTTCATGGCCATTGACCTTTTTAATAAAAATATAATAATACTGGCCTATTATTGTCCTACTTTAGGGCAGAGGTCTTTCCCCATACGGAGAAGACACGCGTGGTCAAGGCGGATAGGCCATTTTCAGACTAACACCTTCACCGATATCAGTGATATCTAAGATAAACTTAGAAAGTACATATTAATGAATTGATTAAGTCAAATTGGGGCTTGTCCAGTATCGCGCAACCTCATGTATGAGGGGCGAGCGTCTTAACCACAGCATCATGACATCATGTCATTATGACATCTCTTCTTTTCATAGTACTAGCTTTTGTATTATTAAGTTCGCCTTTGTTTGTTTATTTTTTACATGTGCATAAAGTTTAAATAAATAAATGTCCGTTATCGCGGACGAAGTCCCGACATGAAAAGTAGCCTATGTCCTTCTCCAAGGCCTATTCTATCTCTGTGCAAAATTTCATCAAAATCGATTCAGGGTTTCGTCGTGAAAGCGTAACAGACAGACAGAGTTACATTCGCATTCATAATAATTATTAGGGTGGATGAAATCAAGTCTCTTCCCGCCATCTGTACTCTTAGATTTTTTAAACTATGCAACAGATTTAAATGCGGTTCTTATCAATAGATAGAGTACCTAATTCAAGAGGAAGGTTAATTAATGTGTATTGCACCCGTGCGAAGCCAGGGCGTGTCGCTAGTCAAAGAATAAACCTTTAAAAGTGACAAAAGAATGTGGACAAAGTCACAGATAATAGCTAGTAATATTATAAAGACGTTGTATTATTTCAATGGCCCACAATTGAACAGATTTCTTGTTGAACAAAACGTTTCAGAACCGTTCTGAACTTATATGAGATCATCGGTTCATATAAATCTGAGACGTGTTCAGAACTGGGTCAAGTTTTATAATAACAATAATAAACGTTATTTTTGCCGCCATATTGGTATAATAATAAGAACGGCAACCTCGCCATTCATTGAAGGAAATGGCCCATTACAGTCCATACAAGTTCCAGTGAGCTGGTTCCTTCTCTTGCCACCTTTAATCTTTTTAATAGTACCTATAAAAACCGGCTAAGTACGAGACGATTGGTATACAAAGGGGTTCCGTATGAACCGTACAATATTTCACACTACACACGCAAAAAACCTTTGATTTTTAACGTTGATTTATTTTTATTATTTTGTCTTTAGACGCCATATTAATACTTATTCTGTGAATTTTTTATTGTTATAATCCCTTGACAGACGTATAGAAAAAGTAATTATAACGTTAATTAAAACTATAGGTACCAATAAAAATAAAGCTAAAGAGTTTTTTTATTAGTTTGTTTAAACGCGCTAATCTATGAAACTACTAGTCGGATGAGAAAAAATCTTTTTGTATATGATAGCCAGATTCATAAAGAATAGTAGCTGCATAACATCACGCTACGATCCACAGGAGCGGAGCAGTAATTAAAGACATAACGCGACTTGTAAAGAATTACACAAAAAAATCACTTATTTAATTCAACAATCTCTACTTAGTAACTCAAATATACTGAGGTTATTACATAAAGTAAACTGAAACTATGCAAAGGATTTTAGAAATCTTAATTGAGACGAGACATTGTCGTAATCACCAATTAAAATTAACATAGACTTGCTTTGTAGTTGTGTAAACGCGGACTGATTTTAATGTGATTAAAACTACGGTTGTTGAGAATTAATTGTACAAGAGAAATTAAGCTTTATTAAGCCAAATTTAATGATTATAATGCCGTAATTATCAATTATTTTTTTGGTTTGTTAACAGAACGGCAATCAGAAGTTCTTGAAGAATTATTTTGTTCATTTTAATTGTTTTTATACAAACAGTTGTGCCAGACAAAGACGTCCAGAAGAAAATTTTGGACTCCTCTCTTGGGCTATCCAGATCACCCCCATGTATGTTCTACAATTATTTTTGTGGCTTAGGAGCTAGACGACTTTTAATTTAGGTATATTCTTCCTTGCAACAGATTTTGTTGATTTTCTCTTTTTTTTTTTTTAATTGATAATTAATCCTGAAAGTAAAAATCTTTGATCGTTAGAACAACTCAAACTGTTCAAAACTGCATAAAAACTTTTTCTTTGTCTCGTCAATATTTTAATGTTTTAAGCGTTTTTGAACCATACCTAAAAACTATATTTGTAAATTCACATACATCTACCTTGTTAACTACAAAACATAATAACCAACTTTTAACAAACAAAATAAAAAGCTTTACCCACGGACGAAGCCGAAGGACGTTCTTTACAATTTTTCATTTAACTGAAAAGAAAACCAGAATAACAGGGTCACTCATTCAAATCAAGTTTTTATTCGAAAGAGGTTAATCACCTAAGGTCATTATCCTATATCATGGTCACCTAATCTATTGTGTGACCCTTCGAGGTCAACCAAGTTCAAGGGTTTAAGGCCTTGTCACTGACCTTGGATGTAGTAGCGACATCTGTCGGCAAATGTGAGAACTATGACGCATGTCCGTTGACTGAGCAATTATGTGTGAATTTTATGAAGTCAATGACGGCGCCATCTATGAGATTATTATGTAGGTATGTTGGTTATTAACAATATATATTTATTTATTTATGAGATAGAGAACCAACATCTACACAAAAGTTGAATAGGTTACATAAAGCTAATTATAGGTTCATACGGGTAGAAATAGAATAGTTAAATAAATATCCTGTAAAAGGCCCTTATTCTGGAAAACGAGCCAACCCACAAGTTTCCTATAAGTATTTAATTAGGTATTTTGACTTGTGGATTAATTCAAAATATATTTTAAGCGTAGCTTTTGGGTGTCAAAAGATTTAAAATTAATCAGCAAAAAAGTGCTATGTAAAACATAAATATATTATGTATATAAAAATGTATGACACAGCTGATATGTTTTTCATATTTTGAAGTTAGTCCTTTAATAAAAGTTATATTCATAATGTAATATTCATAAGCTCCCTTAAATCTTGATAAAGTCACGAAATATCCCTCTACTAGCTTTTGCCTGTGGCTTCGCTCGCGTTTTATTCGGGAAACTCAGTTCACTTCTACATTTCTCCTAAGTTTTTCCAAACATACTTTGGACCCCCGTTTCTTCCCCTCAGGGGGTGACTTTTGAAAAATCCTTTTTTACCGAACGTTTACTAACTATAAACTACCTCCCTGTCAAATTTCATCTTTATACGTCAAGCGGTTTTCGATATTTCGTGATGAGTGAGTGAGTGACCTTTCGTTTTTACTTTATACCAGCTTTTGCCCGCGACTTCGTCCGCGCAAAAAAAATACAGCCTATGTTACTCGCAGATAATGTAGCTTTCTAATGGAGAAAGAATTTTTAAAATCGGTCCAGTAGTTTTTGAGTTTATCCATTACAAACAAAAATACAATTTTTTCCTCTTTATAATATTAGTGTAGTGATGTAGATTTAGATTCGCTAAATTTCAACCATGGCAACATTATGTAGAACTATATACCTAGGTAAGTCTCGAGGAAAATATTCAATTTAAATTCCAACCAATAAGGAAATGCCAAAACATATCAGAAGCTACTTACAATGTTTTGAATAACTTTATCTAATAGAGGTAAAAAATCAATACCGTTACTATAGCTAGGTTATTTACTGCTTATCAGGAAGATAACATAACATATTTACATAGGAATACTTAGATAATGGAAACGCTTCTATAGATAGGGAGGGACTTTTTGTTTTATTTACATAAACTCACGCCTTTTTCCCATGGGGGTAGGCAGAAACTACAGAACGCCACCTGCTACGATTCTTACGTACTCCTTTCGCTTCATCTACGTTCATACATCTCGTCATACAAGCACGCCGGTTACGAGTACTCCACACCTGACCACTCTGAAGGACCTCACTAATAAGGTCAGTGTAGGTTTTTCTAGGGCGACCCCTCCCGGCGTTGCCACTCACCTCTAAATAAATAAATATCTTGGGACAACTCACACACGGCTATCTGATCCCAAGCTAAGCAGAGCTTGTGTTATGGTAACCAGACAACTGATATACATACTTATATAATTTATAAATACATACATATTATAGATAAATTACACCCAGACACAGAACTAACAATCATGCTCATCACACAAAGTTTGTCCTGGGTGGGAATCGAACCCACGACCTCCGGCTTAGCAGTCAGGGCCACTAACCACTAGAACAACAGGCCCGCCGCCGTATGGCTCTGCCATATAAATAACTTTTGTCAATCGTCTTTCACTCATCCTCTCAATATGACCGAACCATCTAAGATACCCTTTTCTATCTTTGTCACTACATCTTCAGCATTCATTCATTTTTCTTCATTTTCTTTTTTTTGTTTTATTTATTTATTTATTTCAACAGGACAAACAAACAGTACTTTGTACAGTATAGATTACACTGTTTCATTAATTCTAGAATAACGAACTATTCTACCAACAACGTATTCTACAGATCACTTGGCGCCTACCGCCATCTCTTGTATCAATATTATTTAAATATTATTTTGTAATTTCTGCTGTTGCATTTTTAATTCTCGTCGCTGATCCGAGCATTGAAATTCCAACAGTGTGGAAGGCAAAGTAATATTAAAATAATATTGTTTTAAGAGGTGTGCCCCATTATCAGAATATCTAACTGTGCAGCTGCAGACATTTTGTTATTATTTTTTGTTGTATTGTTATTGTTATGTTGTTATTGTTGTTTGTTTTTTTTTTGTTTTGTATGAAAATTAACGTAACTTTTACTGCCTCGTTAGTCTAGTGCTCGTAAAGCGCGACTGCTGAGCATGACTTTCATTTTTTCATCAAGAATTTCTCAGTTACAGCCTCGGAGCCTGGACTTGTGCCCTGTTGATGGCAACAGACTCGCTCCCTATTATATAGGACTGAAACGTAACTGGTGAAATGTGGGTGTACTAATGGGTATACTTCTGCCTAACCCTTCGGGGACTACAGGTGTAATGTTATGTTTATGTTTTAGTTTGTATTTCAGAATACACTTCTTTCATAGTATGAGTCAAAATGGTTCGTCCCTGATAACATAACTTCTAATACGTAAGCATTTACTCTCGAGGTTGTTAACGCCGTGAGGTGAGCCCGCATAGCAAGTAAAGTAATTAATCACTCATGTCAGCATACGTTGCTGCAATGGAGTTGTCATTCAATTGTGTCGCAACGTCGACGCTTGCGCAGTTAACGAACAATACGGAATGGCGGTGATGCAGACACCCGCCGCCTCATTACAAAATATATTAACCTATGCTTAAATATCGAGCCAGTTTTTGAATTTCGAACTTTACTTCGACAATGAAAAAGGTTTTTATATAAAAAAACAAACAAACAAAACCTTATCTGTGATAAGGCGGCAGATGTATTTAAATTTAGAAGTGTTGCCAAGTTTTATAGATGTCAAAATTACCTAATGCTGCGTTCTCAATTTATTTTTCTAAAATGCATTAAGTAAGTGTACCAGGAACAAAAATTTTTATTCTTATGACATTTGCAATGGCTAGTTATTCTGAAATCAACTTATTTTAAACTGTTTAAAAGTTATTAATTCGTTATATGGCAATCCACATTAGTGTGTACCGTAAGTTGGAGAAATCGGAAAGGGAGGGAGTGGGGAGAGCCTGACAAGGACATACTGACTTACTGACCTTATTGGTTAGTGAAGTTCTTTAAAAAAGGTCAAGTGCGTAGTACTTACTGATAACCTGCGTGTGTGTATGACTAGAAAGCATTCGACTTACTTTTACGAACGATCGCAGTCTAATTTCAAAGAAAAAAAATGCCTCTTTACTTACTTTCATTTGACATGAATTGTCTCTAAGATGAGTTTGCGACTAGAGTTAGAACAATTTTTTTTAGTAACATTGGCCTTTAGGTGAACGTAGACGCAACCAAACGAGTATAGTTAGGTATAAGGATCGCAGCAGGTGGTGTTCTTTATTTTCGCTTACCCTCATGAGAAAAAGGCGTGAGCTCAACATTAATTTGGTACATCGTTAAGCAATCATAACAATCAAAGATCTAACCTCAGTACACAATAACGTTTTAACATCGCACAACCATCGTTCCCACAATAACCCCAATGATTAATGAACTCGGCCATTTTCTGGGAAGCTTTCTAATTTATCCATAACGTCGACTTTTTGATGCGAGCTCGTAAAATACGGACTAACAAGGTTTTGTAGCTAAGTGAGCACTTTCGCGAGGTACCTCTGTGAAACTGTAGTGAATAAAATTTTTGGGATTTCATCAGGAAGATAAATTGCTTTATACGGATCAAAGCCCTGGGAAGGAAAGAGAATTTGTTTCAACTGTGCGCATTGATTCTGGACACTTATCTCCGTCTTTATTTGAGTGTTGCAAAGATGAAAATTCTTCATTTGTTTTGAGTTTTATTAACTAGATTGGGTCGGCTTTTTTGGTATACACTGTATACAGGGTAATTGAAAATATACCCGAAATCTGAAAAGGGGTCATTGTACTCATCATTATGAACAACTTTTACTATGGGACCAACCTTGAAAAAAAAGACACCTGTAGGCTTACTCTTGAACAAAATCGAGAATGAGATTGGAATCGACATTATATGTACATCCGATCCAGTTTCAATTCCAATAAATATAAGAAGACATTTATTTATAGAATTAATGAGTTATTTAATATTTTAAAATTTGATAATTTACGTTTTCATTTGTATGGCAACCTCATGTCAATCGCTGTAGTCAAACATGCAGTCGATTCCAATCTCATTCTCGATTTTGTTCAAGAGTAAGCCTACTGATCCATACATTACGATCGTGTTGTGTAGCATTTTTGTAAGGAACAGCTGATTTTTTTTTCATGAGTTCATTGTTGGTCCCGTAGTAAAAGTTGTTCATAACGATGAGTACAATGACCCCTTTTAAGTTTTTAGGTATATATTCAATTACCCTGTATACACGACAGAATTTGCGCCATGGCTAAAATTCTTTATTCGTTTTGAGTTTTTCTAACTAGATGGGGTCGGCTTTTTTTTTTGTTATACACACGACAGAATTGGCGCCTTGGGTGCTAGACTGCGTGTCGGGAGTATGAACTGAACAAAATATTTTATGCCGACATATTGTTTCGGGTCTGTTTAAGTAAGTGAATTTAAATGTCTGCAAATGCATACAAGATACAGGAGAATTGTTGGGGCAACATTTTTTTTAACTCTTGATTTTCCTATCTATAGAAAATGCCTGTAGGTATTTTCAGCAAGTTGGTCTGTCACAAAATAATTATATAATGTACCTTGTAGTGTTGCAATAAAGCTGACAATCGTCTGTTTCAATAATCCGGTTTCTTCAAAAAATTTCAATTAGTGTATTTACCTGTAACAAAAATAAAACTTCGTAAAGATTTTGTTCACTTTACAAAATTTATTATAATAATACCTGTAATTTATTTATATAAAAATCAATTGCCGTGCGCTATTATCACAAAAAATCGACTGATTTGGATTATTTTTTGTTCTTTACAATTTTCGGGAGAATTAAGAAAAAATAAAATAAAATAATGAATTATTAATTATTAGATAGTGCTATGAATTTCACTGAGTCATCTAGTGCTTAATAAAAATATAAAGCATTCTCATACAGGTTAAATCTTAAAAAAAACAGTATATAAATAAAACTCTGTTACATAAACCATGGAGATTCGGGCTAAAAAGTTAGTACGGCTGAGTAAACCGGCTCAAAAAAAGAAAACAAAAAGCTTTATACACGAGACTTACATAATATTCTGGCGGAAAAGACAATTTATTTGCAAATATGAAACGAAAATAGACAACTACGTATTTTTCAAGCTTTTCCCTGTGAAGAAACTTAGTTAGGCATTTACTATAATGCATGTAAAATGTGTTTTTATACAAACAACTTCGCGCGGGCGATGGCGGTCCCATTTTATGATAACACATAAAAATAAATAGGCATTTACATGAAGGAAACGTGCACACCTACTGTGGAAGGTGTCTAGGAATACAGAACCTTAACGTCGGAGCATAAAGTTCATTTTCATTTGATATGTAGTGAAATGGAAAATTAATTTAAAAAACGACAGGGCCGGATTAGGCTTAAGGGTGCATTTTTTTACATGTTTCTTTTTAAGTTTTAACTTTGTGTGTAACAAATGTATTTCATAGCTAAGTCTGTTGTAAGTTTATCGAAGATATTTTGCAAGGTGAAAGAAAGGGACTAAATATTTAGATCAGTTGGGGAGATCCCAACCTTCTAACATTTTATTAAATAATAATAATAACATGACCTTAATAAAGTAATGAATCATAATATAAACTGGCAGTATCAGTATTGTGTATTTCTTTCTATAGATTCCGAATAAGACCGCGGGCTATAGCTACGTAGTAAAAATAAAATAATCAAATGTCAAAATAACATATAAGCGTGTTGAACTAGTACGTAATAACTGCTAAGTTTAGTAATAGTTAACTCTAATAACTGATTTTACTGCATATTACTATTGTAAAGTGTCAGTAATAAACCATTAGTTAAGGGTTTACAATAACTTTACCATAGTTTTAAGTACGTATTGACACATTATTATTGTTAGGACTAATCTATACTAATTTAATAAATCTGAAGAATTTTATTGTTTGTTTGTTATGTGTATTTTTACCCATTTTAAGTTACGTCTTTGGCTACTGCTCTGATACCGTAAGTTGTAGCGTGATGTTATACAGCATAGTATCATTTCTCAAAAATAAAAAATAAATTGTATAAATGATAGCCATATCGTTTACAAAAATATTTTTTTTAATTCGACTGATAGTTCCAGAAACTAGCGCGTTTAAATAAAAAACAAAATATTCAGTTTTATTATGTAAAGTAAAGATTTTATTTACTTTACAATAACATTAACTTATTATAGTGTGCAGTCTCCCTAGTACGTCCCCTTTTCCCAAAGGTCTAGTAAATCACATTACATGCCGGACATTCGACCAACGCGGAACGTAGACAACTATGGAAGATCACGACTCGGTCACAGGTCAATCTTGAATCACGATGTCGTCTGCATTATTTGCTAAATGATTTTAAACTCTATTGTGTAACTAAAAAGTTAATTATACAGTAGTAGGGATACGCTATGAAAGTTAAGAAAGTAGTGTGTAATAATTAGTTGGTAGTTCGCTTAGAGTATAAAATGAGTTGGTTTTTCAATGGATTTTCCTAAGGGGTTATGTTGAGGGAACGGACAAAAACCTTTGAACAACTGGTAGGTTTATTCTGAAATTGTGTGGAAAAATCTTTTTTGTTTTTAATAATGTTTTGTTGCTTTAAACATAATTTACTTAATTATCAAGTTTAGTGTATTAAAAATGGGCTGTAAAACACACATCATAATACCCGTAAACTACGCATACTTTTTTTTTTTTTTACCGATGGGAAATCATCAAATGACTTCCCCCGCCCTGGGCGGGGCGGGAGGGAGTGTCAGTTTACTGACTAAAACCCATCCATGTTCCTTCTTGTGCCCTTTGCGTTCCGGGGGCGCGGTATCTCTTTCGAACAACCCGCAGCCCCGGCAGGCATCGGCCCTTAGTGGCCCCTTCAATTGTTTGCTGAAAACTACGCATACTTGCGTTTCATGAAGTTTAGGTTTATTTAGCCTGCACCTAGATATACCATATTATCTTTTGTTATGTTATGTTAGAGAATGCCTAAGGCATTAAATCCGCCTTTGTACTTTTGTAACATAAAGTTTAAATAAATAAAAAAGACATTTCAAACTTGTTTTAGTAAAAACGTTGAACTTTTATATTTCTTAAACTACAAGATTTTAAGGTAGGCCTGCATGGTCCAAAACAAAATAAAATCGCAATGATGGAAAAAACATGTAACAAAAAATAATATTATGCGTCTACCTCAGGAGTATTCCCTTTCGAATAACAATTTTGAAAATCGGTCTACAATTGGTGGAGAAATCGGTGAAAACAAAAAACCTGTGAACAAACAGTCGGAAATAGAACTTTCTTTATTTGAAATCATGGTGATTAAAAAATGTTCAACAGAAAACTTTTACAGGTTAATTTAAGACAAAGATAAATTATACTGTACAAACGTTTTTAACCCACATTATTAAATTAAACCGACAAAGTAAAACATAGTCACGATAAAACAAAGGGCCGCTGCAACAAGAAAGTATTGTTACACAAAGAAAGGCGTAGCTATCACTAGCGTACCTAATGATATGCAAACTGATGTCGCACCAACCTTATTCTTTGTAAAACTCTTTTCCGTAATACTATTCTGTACTTTTTTCATTTGTAGAAAAGAAAAGAATATTTAAAAACTCTCTAGACTGCCTCGTTGATCGAAAAGCGCGACTGCTGAGCATGAGATCTTGTGTTTGATTCCAGGGCGAGCAAAATGTTTTTGGGTTTTTCCATCAGGAATTTCTCAGTAGCAGCTTTGGAGTCTGGATTTGTGTCCGGTTGATGGCAATAAGCTCGCCCCCTATTGTGTGGGACTTAAACATAACTGGCGAAATGTGGGTGTATTAATGAGTTCACCTCTGCCTAACCCTTCGAGGATTACAGGCGAGATGTTACGTTATGAGTTCAATACAAAAGTGCCTGTAAATGGTCTAATTGAAATAAATGTTTTGACTTTGACTTTGACTTTAAGTAATATTTAAAAAAAAAGTACTAGATAGTATTGCTAAAAAAATCTTTTTCTTTTCTTTCTTTAATAAGAACAGTTACGGTTCCAACAACCGGCGCTAAGCCCCCGGATCGCTAGTATTTTTTTATACAAAGCTGTCAAAACGCCATATTTAAATCCTCATCCACAGTTATGATTGAAAAATCGACCTTTAGTCAAATAAAATGCAATGCAATGAAAAACTAAATGGAAATGTTTTCTAGCAAATAGTATTTCTGATTGGAAAATAGTGAAGTTTATTTGACTAGCTAACGTTAAATAAAATAACCAATATTTCTCGCTAAAATACTAAAACGTTTATTTAGTTTTTTTTTGTTTTTTTTTTTTTTTAATTTAATGCATGAATCTAATGTATGAACGTAGATGAGGCGAAAGGACTATGTAAGGATCATAGCAGGTGGCGTTCTGTAGTTTCTGCCTACCCCCATGGGAAAAAGGCGTGAGTTTATGTATGTATGTATGTTAAATTTAATGCAACAAAAAATACAAAGGCGGGCTAAATGCCTCAGACATTGTCTACCAGTCAACCAAAGGTGGTAAAGAGATAGCACAAAAAATAAACTTGTGAATTTTTCTTATGAAAAATATTCACGTAACCTCAACCTAGGTCTTTTTTTTTTACTAAAAAAGTATCCTGTTCAAATCCCATTCGCGGAGGGTAAAAACCGCACAACCGCAGCGGTTAACGTTAAAAATAGAGTAAAATATTTTATGGGTCAAACATTGCAGAATATCCCTGGCTCCTATTAGCAGCGCTGCTAGAGGGCTCTCGAGCCACTCGCCTATAATGAGGCAGCTATGTTCCTACTTGTTATGTGTGCCTGGTACCTCTCCGTGTATCGGTACATAGTGTACCTACAATCTTAGTCCGATTCTGCTGTCTTGCAAAAAATATTTTACTTGAACAACATTGTGAGGTCTTTTCCTACTTGTTATGTGTGCCTGGTACCTCTACGTGTATCGGTACATAGTGTACCTACAACCTTAGTCGGATTCTGCTGTCTTGCAAAAAATATTTTACTTGAACAACATTGTGAGGTCTTTTCCTACTTGTTATGTGTGCCTAGTACCTCTACGTGTATCGGTACATAGTGTACCTACAATCTTAGTCCAATTCTGCTGTAGCAAATAATTATTTTGCTTGACTGTTTGAGGTCTTTTCCTACTTGTTATGTATGCCTGGTACCTCTCCGTGTATCGGTGTTTAGGTCGATTCCGAAATTTTGGTTAGCGATTTTTAAGATGTCTTTTGTTTCATGTTTTTAGTTTTAAGTCAGTCCAAGAATAAGAATATATAAAGTATTTTCCAATTAAAAAATATAATGATACTAGCCATACCCCGCGGTTTAATCTGCGTTCAGTTACGTGTTAGGTAACTGCTTGAATCCCGTCGTGGTTTTTGGTCATGAATTACATACAAAAATATTTTTTTCTAATTCAGCTTAAACAAACAAAAAAACGCATCTGCTTTTAAACTGAAAAAGACGCCAAGTTCTGTCCCTTCGGACATAAAGAATAAACTAAAAAAGATTCGCAACTATAAAAAATAATGATAATATTTACTGTCTTCATTCTGTCAATTGAATGATTCATTAAAACATTAATTACTGACTGCATTATGTTAATTTATTCATTTACCAAGTCAATTAACTGCCCAATATATGCATTATTCACAAGAATCGGTAAATTCGTGAATAAAATAAATTGAAATACTGATGAAAAATAAAATTACAGCAGTAATATATTTTTCACTTGAAAAAAAATCTTCTGGTGTGTTTACGAATATGACAAACTCATATACACAAACAAGCTGACACGGAACTACTATCTGTAGGCCATAAAAATATTAGTTACGTGCAGGAATCGTACCCACGACACGCAGCGAAGCAACCAATCACTCAGCCACAAACAACATTAGTTACACTCATACGTTACACAAAATAATACATTAGATATATACATACTTACATAAACTCACGCTTTTTTTCCATGGGGGTAGGCAGAAACCACAGAACGCCACCTGCTACGATCCTTACATACTCCTTTCGCCTCATCTACTTCCACACTTCTCCTCATATAAGCACGCCGGTTACAAGTACTGCGCACCTGGCCTTTCCGAAGAACCTCACCAATAAGGTCAGTGTAGGTATTCCTAGGGCGACCCCTCCCTGCGTTGCGTTATTGATTAGATATATAGAACATTATGCGATTCATCATTATCATCATCATATCAGCCGAACGACGTCCACCGCTGGACATAGGCCTTTCCTAAAGATAGCTACAAGGACCGGTCTACACTGCACTCATCCACCTACCAAGTATTGATTACGGCAAACCAAACATGCTTTAAATAATCCCTAACATCCGTCCATTACCATACGAGTACAAAAACGGATCGTTTTGCATACTAATCGTACCTTTTTGAAATAGTTTAACTAATCCTTTAACAGATTCTGGTGTGGATTAATCTGCAACGGCTTGTGAAGGTTCAAAAGGTTGCCAAAATCGTAGCTATGAAAACTGTTCGTCGATTTAAACGCACACAACAAAAGCGTTTGATTGACACGGGTCAGTAAAAGATTGGATTTAGGATAGTAAAAGATTAGGTATTCGGCTTTAAGTTTGGCTATACCCACGGAAAGAGAGGAAGTAACAATTTCTTACAAGATATCAGGATAAAACTATAAGATAAAACTAAAACTAATTAGCTCTCAAAAATTGCATACAACGACGTTTAGAAAATCTTTTTGAAAAATTGAAAAAAAAAGACACCACTTTGACTTTGACCAAAACAATGAGATATCTGCTTATCCAGCTACTAAATACAAGCGTGTTAGTTTATGCTGGCCGGGCCTGCCTCAACACTACACTGATAGTGCAAGGGCATCGGACGGGCAGAGCGTGAGTGCAACAATAACCATATACTAACGTTATCATGTAATAGACGGGACGGCGCGATGTTTTATGCCTACATCCTTTTGTGATTACTAATTAGGTACTTTTTACGGTATTTTTTTTGACGTTTTAATATACACTAGCTCCATTGGTCACGTGGCCGCAAGCACGACTGCTGAACTGGGTTACAATTCCCAGGTCGGGCAAAGTGTGACTGGAATTTCCCATTAGGAATTTCTCCGTGCCTCGGAAACATGTAAAGCCGTTTGTCCAACGCCTGATTTTTTCTAAGTCTTGTCTGGTTGCTGTCACACCGGGCTATGAGAGTGAGGGAAGAGGAGGAGTACCTGTGCATTGAGCACACATTTGTGCACTATTATAACTCCTGCATACTAGGCTAGTCTTCATTGAGAGTGGCCACCATGACCGAAATTCGAGCGTATATTCTGATGAATATAAATTGTTCAAAAAACGTACATAATTAAAAATCATAGAATAGGTACATCAATGTAGGACAGTAAAACACAATGCAAGGACACAATGATTGACTGAAAATGTAGTTAAATTAAAACACTAATCTTGTAGAAAAGTGATTGATGTTTGAAGTCAGTTGTTTTAAATGGCCTTGTTACATTGTTTTTCCTTTCGCTGAGAAAAGTGTAATTGAGAAATATGATGGCAGACAAGTATGCAATTCACCTGATGATTTGTGGTTACCGCTAAAAAACATCAACGGTATCTATCTATCTGGAGTTGTCTTCACAGAGTCAAAACTTGAATTGAATGGCACATAACAGGTATAAAAATACACTTAACAAACTCTCGAACGTAACATACTCTTCTCCTATCCATGCGATATTTTTTTTTGTTTTAGACCATACCTGGTAAAATTCTGGTTTCGGAGATATTAAAGGTCAAAATTACGACTTATTTTTTTACATTTCTTTCACGAAAACAATTTTTTTATTGTTATTATTGAATTTTAATACCCTTACGACCGGAGTACCACTGTATGCACCCGCAAGTAAAATGTTTCCCAGCAATAGTTTTTACTCAATATGACTTATTTTGATGGGCAGTATGCATTGTTAACTGTCAAATGGAATGTGTCTTTTTACATCCTGTATACTTGAAATTACACTAACAAGTTTTTTAACTAAAACAGTAAATATATCAATGGCGGTAGTACTTCCTCATAAGCTCCTTAACAAAAGCTCAAACACTACATTCTTGCAAAAGATAACACAATCTTCCAGCCATGACTTCATTCCAGAACTATGTTCCGCTTGTAACCATTGAACGAACGAATGAACGAGACAATATCAGACCTACCTCAATATTATACTGATAGGGCAAGGCCATTCGCGAGCGAGTCGTGAATGCAACGGTATTTCGATTCTACTGTACGGTACCACGATAAAGGGAAATAATGTGGTACTAAAACATTGAATAGGTATTATTTGGTTCAGTTGTGTTGCTCTTATGATGACATTACAATGACATGATGACGTTAATATTAAAATCGTTAGTTTTATTATCAGAATAAGCGTTATGTTATTGATCTGAAATAAAATAAAATTGTATATCTAATCTTTATGCCAAAATCAATTCTTTAGGTCAAAATCAATTTGCCGTGCGTTGGTCTCGCAAAACTGGCTCGACGGTTTTGATTTTATTTTTTTCGCCTCAAAATTGCGGTCGTTTAGGTATTAAAAATATTTGACACGAAGTTCACCGGGTCATCATTATTTATCAAGTTTTTAATTTAAAAAAACTTTTTTTTGTCATTCTACACAATCATAATTTATCTTTTTTTGTTTTATAACCAGCTAGCTTGGTGATTGTGATCAAAGCTCGCTCAGACCTCCTCTGTTTTAAAAAAAGAGGCCTTTGCCCTGCAGTGGGATAGTAATAGCCTGGATTTTTTATAACGTCATAAGCATATTATATTTAAACTAACAAAAACAAACTTAAAACTAAACTCAACTTTAAATAAATGAATAAAAACTGTCACAAACACAAAATAACATTTTCCTTTAATAAAATCTTATCCTCACCACATAAATAAATTCGTACGAAGTCATAGAATCGAACAACACAATATTACCTACTTCAACCTCTGTTATTAACTTATTCTATGCGATTCTTGACCCCGCTCGTGACCAGAGAACATTGCACTGCGCTCAATTGGACGATGCGTGTAGGTATGTAATATGTACGTACATATCTATGTATTGCAGTTCTATATCTACGTGGGAGTTGGTCTATGTTGTGTTATGTGTTGGTAAGATAATTGATAAGTATTTGATCGTGAGCGTAGTAGTATTCGTGCCTTAGTGGTTATTACAACTGCACGGTTTTTGTCTAATTCTTACATTGAAACTATGGGTACATACCATCTAAATATACAGGGTAATTGAAAATATACCCGAAACCTTAAAAGGGGTCATTGTACTCATCATTATGAACAACTTTTATTATGGGACTAACCCTGAAATCATGAAAAAAAAAAACAGCTGATCAAACAGCTGGTTCGTTGGTCTAGTGGTCGCAAAGAGCGACTGCTGATCATCAGATCTTGTTATGTAGCATTTTTGTAGTGAACAGCCAGTTTTTTTTTTTCATGATTTCACGGTCTCCTAAGCTGCTACTGAGAAATGCCCAATAACACTTTGCCCGACCTATAAATTGAACCCAAGACCTCATGCTCAGCAGTCGCGCTTTGCGACCACTAGACCAACGAGGCAATCACAGCGGATTGGAAAAATCCAAATAAACAATGTTGCTAGCAAACAAAATCTCACTCAAAAGTCTTAAACCAAGACTGTTTCATTTATATCTCATTCAATACTTTCCCCAATCAATTCCCGCTCAGATATAAATCTAGGTTCTAGTACAAAACTTGCTAACATAAACTACAATTTCTAGTTTTGTTTACGTCCAGAGGTTGCACAACCGAGTGCCTTCTGAATTGGTCTGGTGAAACTTACCTGCAGTCAAACAAAGTTAACAAGTAGATAAAGAAGGGACACACAACACACACATAACACACAATACACACACACACACACACACAACATACACATAGACATATAATACACATAACATAGGGATATATAATTTCTGAATTTCCATATCTTCTATATAATAAAAATGAATCACTAAATGTATTGCTAAGCGCAATACTCAAAAAAGGCTGGCCGATTTGGTTGATTCTTTTTTTTTATTGTGTTTGAAATTCCTCGCCCAAGGTTTATATGAAAAAATTTTTTTTTAATCCATCGGGAATATAGTAATTTTGCGCCCGTGCGAAACCGGGGTAATTTGCTAGTTGATAAATAAAATTAATAATTTGTAGGGGTAGCCTATGTTCAGCAGTGGACGTCCTACGGCTGATAATGATGTTGATGAAATAAAATTAAAGTAACTGTTTATAATGTCAAAGTAACAGCTTTTAACTAAATGAATGTAAACAATTACACATGACGAGTAGCTAGAAATAAAAATATGACGTTTTTCTGTCTGTATGCTCCGACTAATCTGCTGTCTAGTCCGATTTTCACGGAACTGTCACTGGCAGATAACTGATGTTATAAGAAACAACTTAGCCAAAGTTAGCCTTTTATTTTAGATAAACATAAAACTAGATGTTTTTTGACTGCCTCGTTGGTCTAGTAGTCACAAGCGCGACTGCTGTGCATGAGGTCTTGGGTTCGATTCCCAGGTCGGGCAGTGTTATTGGGTTTTTCCATCAGGAATCACTCAGTAGCAGCCTCGGAGTCTAGATTTGTGCCCGGTTGATGGCAATAGGCTCGCCCCCTATTACATGGGACTAAAAAGATAACTGGCGAAATGTGGGTGTACTAATGGGTACACCTCTGCCTAACCCTTCGAGGATTACAGGCGTGATGTTATGTTATGTTATATTTTTTACCAAAGTGGAACACCTACATGGTCAATCGTTTGAAAAAATCGCTGGGAGGTCAGCGGAGTCTTAGTAACACGGTTCCGTTTGACACCATCTGGCAATGACACCTTAAAAACCCGATCAAAACTCGTAATCCTCGAAGGGTTAGACGGAGGTGTATCTATTAGTATACCCACATTTCGCCAGTTATGTTTAAGTCCCATGTAAAAGGGTGCAAGCTTATTATCATCAACCGGGCACAAAACCAGACTCCGACGCTGCTACTAAGAAATTCCTGATGGAAAAACCCAACAACACTCTTCCCAACCTGAAAATCGAACTCAAGCCCTCATGCTCAGCAGTCGCGCTTTGCGACTACTAGACCAACGAGGCAGTGAGACAGAACTTAAAAGAATTTACACAAAATCTTCAGCCGAGTTTACTTCCATCGTGTAACTTCACCAAACCAATATTGGACAACAAAATTTAAGCTTCCCCTTCTACAATATAAAGGATAGGATTTTATTTTCATTCTGTGCAACTCTTATGAGTTTCTTGTTTTGCTTGCTTTGTGACTCACATTTTATTCTTTGCCTACTCTCAGTTGGCTTTGTGCGGTCCTTTGTGTGGCTTATTATTTGTAATACATTGAAATGGATTATTTGGTCCAGTACTGGGATAGGGTTCTGGAGTTATTTCTTATGAATTTGTTTGTTTTACTATGTCTGTGTTGTGGTCTTTGGCTTTGAGTCTTTATTGGTTTTTCATTGTGTAATTCCTTTGCTGGTCTTCGGGACGCAAGCATGACTGCTGAGTATGGACTCTTGGGTGAAAAGTGCGATTGGGTTTGTCCATCAGTTAATTCTTAGTAGCATTTCTGATTCTGGAAGGTGGTGATGTGACATCCCTGTGGCTCGAAAAGCAAGTAAAGCCGTTTGTTATACGCTCTATCTCTCCCAGATTGCTGTCCCATCAGTCTTAGAGAGTAGGGGAAGAGGGAAAAATCTATTCGAAGAAGGTTGTAACAAAACATAACATCACGCCTGTAATCCCCGAAGGGTTAGGCAGAGGTATATCCATTAGTACACCCACATTTCGCCAGTTATGTTTTTAGTCCCATGTAATAGGGGGCGAGCCTATTGCCATCAACCGAGCACAAATCCAGACTCCGAGGCCGCTACTGAGAAGTTCCTAATGGAAAAACCCAATAACACTTTGCCCGACCTGGGAATCGAACCCAAGACCAGCACACAGCACACAGCAGTCGCGCTTGCCACCACTAGACCAACGAGGCAGTCCCAAAGAAGAAGAATAAGGCAGTCGAAGAAGGTCGTATAAAGAAGAATGGGCAAGAAACACCATACTTAGTCCAGAAGCAAGTAGATACTTCTCTTAATAGTGCAGGAAGTGCCTTTACCTAATCTTTAACATTACAAGTTATTATAATGGCAAAGTTAAGTTGTTGTGAGCTGATAACTACAACAGTTGTGCGAGTACGACCCACGTGGTTTACTGCAGTTTCCTCACCAACCGGTCTACCCACACTATGGCGCTATGGTTGAAGTGCTAGCGGAAAGTTCGCCATTATTGTGATCTGAATTAATTTATTAGATTTTCTTCCTATTCATCTTAAATTCTGACCTTTATTATCCCAACTAGCAAAATAAATAATATGTAACTAGTGTGTCGAATTGAACACTACTATAAAACTGTAACAAAACTATTATAAAACCATTACATGTCTGTTAGTTGCATAATTTAAAAACTATACAAATTTTTACCAGTTGGGACTCGGCTATTACAGTTACAGTCAAGTACAAAGTTGATATTTTTGGTGAAAACAATATTGCATTTATAGTCGAAATGATATACTTTCTACGTTACGTCAAAAGCAAATTTCATTCCACGTCATGAGGTATTGGGTTCGATTCCCAGGTCAGGCAAAGTATTATTGGGTTTTACTAATCGAGTTCCTCAGTAGCAGCTTTGAAGTCTGGATTGATGTCCGGTTGATGGCAATAAGCTCACCCCCTATTACATGGGACATAACTAGCTGTAAATGTAGGGGAACCCTTCGGGAATTACAGGCGTCATTTTATGTTATATGATCACCATTTCCGCTATCACTGGCACCACGCCTTTATTGCATAACCCTTACCACTTGAACTCGCTATAATTATTCTATAGTCACAACCATTACGCAAGCATGGCCTAACTCCGCCCTAAGTTTAGTTGTTACCATGGCTCCCCATGAGGTGATAACATGGAGTTTTTGACCTACTTCAGTTATACTAATGGAATTGCTTCTAGGAATTGCTTTTATGCAGTATTGGATATACGTTTTCGCAGAATTTGTTGCGGCATATTGCTGTGTGGCTTTAAATTGTAGGTGTTATAAACGGTGTGGAAGGGATGTATTTTAATTTTTACCTTGGATTCAGTATGTACATCTGTTACCAAATAAATTTTTCGTCAGTTTAAAAAATGAATTTGATGGTCTCAGTTCTATGAAAACAAGTCAATCCACATTTTCTTTTTATAGCAATATAAGCATAACATCACGCCTGTAATCTCCGAAAGGTCAGGCAGAGGTTAACCTATTAGTACACCCACATTTCTCCAGGTATAAGTGTTAAATGTATGTGAACGCAACCTCTTCTAGTTAGTTCCTATTTTGGCCACTTGGGTCGCTGCTGTGCTTGGCTTGTAACTGTCATTTTCTTTAGTAATATAATGGTGCCGATTCTCTTGTTCACAAACTAGACTAAATTTAGAAAATTGACATCTTTTGCTAAGATACAGCGAAAGGAAAGGACGGTGACATTAAAGAACTAAGTTAGCGATGTCAAATTAGTTTTGCCTTGAACTTTTCCGTATTTTTAATCCATACGTTTTAAGATGTCAACTATAATTGTATAGATGTGTCAGATTGACTAAATTTGACAGCTCTTATTTACATTACTCTTTTTCTTGTTTCATAGGACAGAAAAAGATGGAAATAGTCTAATTTTAGTTTAGTTTGTGACCAAGAGAATCGGCACCACTTTTTTTTATTCAACAAGTTTTCGACTATTTATTATTGCACCACAATAATCCTTTAATAAGGTAGGTAAGGGGGTAGGTAGGTAGGTAGGTGTAAGTAGCTTAAGTACGCATGGGGCAAGCGTGGTAATCGTTATCTGCATGAGAGAGGTTTTGACCCTGCAATATGACAACAATAGGCTAGTATTATTATTGACGCGTTAAAGTGTTAGTATCTCATCATCATTTGCCTAGCCTTTTCCCAAACATGTCGGGGTCGGCTTCCAGTCTAAACGAATACAGCTGAATACCAGTATTTGACATAATGGAGCAACTGCCTATCTGACGTCCACAACCCAGTAACTGGGTAATGCGATACCCCTTTGTAAGACTGGTTTGAAGGGAAATTCCCTTTAAAGTGTTAATTATCTACACTAATATTATACAGACGAAAAATTTGTACTTTTGTTTGTTTGTTTGTAATGGATAAACTCAAAAACTCCTGGATCGATTTTAGAAATTCTTGCATCAATTAGAAAGCTGCATTATCTGCGAGTAACATAGGCTATATTTTATTTTATTTTTGCGTTGACGAAATCGCTGGCAAAAGTTAGTCATTAATATACCTATTTACTTACTTTTAATACTTTATCGAAGTCGGCTTAATTGGTTACGCTATTAGACAAATAACAAATACCCAATGAAAGCCACCAGCGTCGAGCCTAGCCAGATAACATGACGATAAACAAATAAATCGATTGCCATCTGATTAGAGAGACATCGGCCGAATAACAATCTAGTAGGAAATCAGACAACATAATTATGTTACTGCCTCGTTGGTCTAGTGGTCGCGCGACTGCTGTGCATGAGGTCTTGGGTTCGATTCCCAGGTCGGGCAAAGTGTTATTGGGTTTTTCCATCAGGAATTTCTCAGTAGCAGCCTCGGAGTCTGGATTTGTGCCCGGTTGATGGCAAAAGGCTCGCCCCCTATTAAATGGGACTAAAAACATAACTGGCGACATGTGGGTGTACTAATGGGTACACCTCTGCCTAACCCTTAAAGGATTACAGGCGTGATATTATGTATGTATGTCTAATGTGTTTCCTAAACAAACATGGTTTGATTCAATCCTACCGTTATTTATGTAAATTTAAGTGTTGTTTATATAGCTAGATCATAGCAGGTTTCGTATTGTAAAGGACAAACAATACTACCAGTAAGCCAACTGCTCCGTTACGTACTATGATTTACGTATTGCTTAATATTATGGAAATTGAATAAGTTATGTCTACGTCTATGTAAATTATAACTAGATAGGTACCGACTTACAGATCATTTTGAAATCGTTAATGTTTGCTGCTTGCTGTGCGGCACACAATAATGTTCTTGTTTTTTTTTTATTGCCCTTTTGCATTTATATTATTTTTGTGTGTACATATTATGGTCTGTGTCAAAGAAACTTTTTATTTTTATTTTCATCCATCTTTATCTTTATTTAATCTACTACTTATTCTACTATTATCATATCTGCACCAATACTCTATTCAACTCAGTATTCACAGTACAGCGCTGCAACAAAAACCGGTTCCTACCGTGTTTTGCACTAACGCGGCCGATTGATACGACAGTTTCCCAATGTTAGGCAAATTAGAATGTGTAGTTTGGAATTGTGCGGCCGGCTGGTCGGTATTTGTTTCACTTTTGGGAGATAGCAAAAGTTTATTTCTCTTTTTAAAATGTATAACTGTTCCTGTTACTAGGAACTGTTAGAAAGATCATGAAAAAATCTAACAGTCCCTCTGTTAGATTATTTTATGATCTTTATGCACAGTTAAATATGAGAAGTAGACTCAGGATGTTGTTAAATCGGAAGGCAATTACTTTTAAAATTAAAAACGTTCAGAATCCAGTCGCAATCTCATCTCAGCAACTACGAGTATCAATGTAAATCTTGTCAAATATGCAGGTAAATAGAAGAAGTTTTGACAGATTGGGGGGATAATTCTACAAACTTTAAAAAGTATTGTCAAAACTATTTCTAATTTACCTAACTGTATTTGATGACATTATTAGTCTCTCAGATTAGATTGCGAATGTTTTTGTTTTATTTTCAGAATTGGGTTTTTTTTCTACAAATTAAAAAGAAAATAACTGGACTGGACTAGATTCGGACTTAAACAAAACTGGTGAAATGTCGATGTACCTACTAATGGGTACTTGGCATGCCTTTTAAGTTCTGTCGTTTCCATATTTCGCGGCAATTTTGAATTTGGAACTGTTCTTTATTCGAATGTGTTCAAATTTTGAATCGCAAAATAGTTGAAAGTATTAGGATTAATGCTATTATTTAGTCACAGCGTCAATTGGAATCTGTCAGGTTAAGTACGAAAATGAATCTTTCTAAGGAAAATGTTCGTGCAATAATTTTCTACAACTTTAGAAGAGGCCTGACACGGCTTCAGTGTTTTGAAGAGCTAACATCTGTGTTCAGTGATGAAGCCCCATGTCTGCGGACTGTCGAACGCTGGTATTTAGAATTCCAGCGTGGACATACTAGTGTTAGTGACAAATCTCGCGAAGGACGCCCAAAATCCGCCTTCACTGAAGATAACATCATTGCTGTGAGACAACTGATTCTCGAAGATCGTCATGTGACATATCGAGAGATAAAGGCTCTTTTAGGCATCTCAGGGACAACCATTCAGAAGATCTTGCATGAAGCGCTTGGTGTGAGAAAGCTAGTATGCCGTTGGATACCGCATCTGCTTTCCGACGATCACAAGGCGGCCCGCGTCAGATGGTGTAAGAAAACTCTGCAAAGGTTCAACCGACGAGAGTCAAATCACGTCTACGACATCATCAGTGGTGACGAATCTTGGATCTATGCCTACGATCCTGATTCCAAACAACAATCTACAGTTTGGGTCTTTCAAGACGAACCAAAGCCGACTAAAGTTGTTCGTTCTCGAAGCACTTCAAAAAAGATGGTGGCCACGTTCGTTGGAAAAACCGGCCATGTTGCGACTATTGCACTTGAAGATCGTAGAACGGTTAACGCAGAGTGGTATACCACAGTTTGTTTACCACTAGTCATCGCCGAACTTCGAAAATCGAACTCAAAGCGACGTATCATCCTGCACCACGACAACGCAAGCTCGCACAGCGCTCGTCAAACAATTGAATATTTGAAGCAGGAAAAAGTTGAAATTCTTGACCATCCTCCATACAGTCCTGACCTAAGCCCTAACGATTTCTTTACATTTCCTAAAATTAAGAAAAGTCTTCGTGGTCAAAGGTTTCAGTCCGGTGAAGAAGCAGTCGACGCTTTCAAGTCAGCCATTTTGAACACCCCCACTTTAGAGTGGAATAAATGTTATAATAACTGGTTGGAACGAATGGAAAAGTGTATTAAGCTACGTGGTGAATACTTTGAAAAACAATAAAAAGTAGTATAAGGTTCTAGTTGTGTTTTTTTTTTCAAACGACAAAACTTAAAAGGCATCCCTCGTACACCTCAGCCTAACCCTTCGTATGTATTCCCTACAGGCGTAATGTTATATTTGTTATGTTACAAAAAGAAAATATGTTTTGGCTCGTTTTGCTAGAACTAAAATCAATATTCAATCAATATCAATATTATTATATTTTATTCTCAAAATTTTCTGTATCTGCACTTACTGTGCACCTACTATGTTTTGTCTCTGCAACACTCTAAGGTAGACTGGTAGAAAATGCCCAAGGCATTAAGTCCGCCTTGTACAGTGTATTTTTTTCATGTGCTTAAACTTTAAATAAATAAATATTAGGTGTAATAGGTACTACATGGGAACATAAGTTTTAACAAAATTAAGTAGTTCAAAGTCAGTAATAAAACGCAAAAACCGTCAAATCGCAACATAAAATTGTTTTTAAATAGCGTGCAAATGAAATGGAACCTGGTTGTAATGTTATCGTTAGGGAAATCGTTAAAATTGCTATCTAATTTTATTTTGAATCGTAACACCACAGTTAAATTAAATGCAGTAACTCAACTTGACAATATTTTTTAATATTATGAGTTATGACTGAGAGAAATGAGAACGAGTACACAATATCACGTTTAACATCACGCCTGTAATCCCCGAACGGTTAAGCAGAGGAGTACACCTATATTTTGCCAGTTTGCTTAAGTCCCATGTTATAGGGGGCGAGCCTATTGTCACCAACCGGGCACAAATCCAGACTCCGAGGCTGCTACTGAGAAATTCCTGATGGAAAAGCCCAATAACACTTTGCCCGACCTGGCAATCGAACCCAAGACCTTATGGTCAGCAGTCGGGCTTTGCGATCACTAGACTAACGAGGCAGTCAGTCAATTGTGTTGTTGACACCATTAACCAATAATTCCAAGACATTACTTCTTTTCTATTTTCTATTTTAGCCCTGAAGACCCGATTAATTTTCAATTTACTGTAAAATTAGATTTTTTGTGACTTTGAAATCAATAAATAGTTAGACAATTGATTTGCCAAATAAGTGACGTCACGGCCAGTATTGCCGTACAAAAACTATTGAAGAACCGCGTTTTGGCAGGTCAACAAAATTTACGTCAATTGATGGTGGTGCTGGACTTATACCAGCCTTCTTCTTCTTCTTATCGTGTGGGCAGTAAGGTCTTACGACCCTACATACCCTAGTGTCAGAATTTCTAAACCGCCTCAAGCGCCTCTGACATGGTTTGAACAGTAAGTCCAGGTTTCCTCACGATGTTTTCCTTCACCGATGCCAGTGATGTCCAAGATAAACTTTAGAAAGTACATATATGAATTGAAAAATTCACATTGGTACTTGCCCGGATTTGAACCCACAACCTCATGCATGAGAGCCGGCGCCTTAACTTCTGGGCCATCACGACAACAGCCTATTACTGTTCCACTCAAACCATGTCAGAGGCCCTTGAGGCGGTTTAGACACTAGGGTGTGTGGGGTCGTAAGACCTTACTAGACAAGAAGATGGTGTCAACTAGCCTATTGGTACCTTCACAATATAAAAATTAATTCCACACCTACTGCTTTCCTTTTACTACAGTTATCATCGAAATATTTACGACAACAAATATACCCGGTGACGACGCAACTCATAAATATGGCCATAAAACATTTTATACGTTCCAAGTGATATTGGATCGAAAAACGGTTTTTGACGGCATGTTTCAGCATTTAATATGGAGTATTAAGAGCATTTAATAATAATTTTATTGATATGTGGAAGGCACGCATTGATAAACGCGAAATTGTTACCACGGCTACCGACTATAGCAAAATATTATTTACTAGCTTTTGCCCGCGACTTCGTCCGGCAAAAATATAATAAAACATAGCCTATGTTACTCGCAGATAATGTGGCTTTCTAATGATGAAAGAATTTTTAAAATCGGTTCAGCCGTTTTTGAGTTTATCCATTACAAACAAACAAACAAAAATATTTTTTTTTCCTCTTTATAATACTAGTGTAGATTTATATAAACTTTAAAAAAAATAGTCAATCAAATTATCCCGACCAAATTTTGGAAGTATTCCTGAGTTGAGAACCTATGCATTGAACACTAAAAGTTGTTGCCCTTAGAGCACCACATTAAAATATTGATTGGTGCTTTTGGTGCTCAAACGAGAATACTTCGAATTTTGGGCACAGTGGCCAATCTCAATAGAGACCAGCGAAGAACAATGCACAAGTCTGTACGCGAACACAAATACACTTCCTATGAGCATGCCTATAACCTAAATTCATAACAAAAAACTTTGGATAATATGTATGTTATTTTAAGTAATCATCTTAACAAAAATATACAGTGTGTAAAATATTTGATGAAACCAGCTTTTATTCAAATCTGATATGGCTTTCAAGGTGTCAAAATTTCATTAAAATCGGTTCAGTAGTTTAGAGTCTAGGTGCCAAAATGTGATACGCGTGACTGAGTCTAATTTGCTCTTAAACGATTTTAAGTGACTATGGTATTATTACATACATAACATAACATCACGCCTGTAATCCCCGAAGGGTTAGGCAGAGGTGTAACCATTAGTACACCCATATTTCGCCAATTATGTTTTTAGTCTCATGTAATAGGGGGTGAACCTATTGCCATCAACCGGGCACAAATCCAGACTCCGATGCTGCTACTGAAAAATTCCTGATGGAAAAACCCAATTACACTTTGCCCGACCTGGGAATCGAACCCAAGACCTCATGCACAGCAGTCGCGCCTGCGACCACTAGACCAACGAGGCAGTCAATTATGGTGGGGTAATTATGGTATTATTAAAACCGAAAAAAAAACAACTAACCAATATCTAGAATTCGAGACGAGCTCGGTGCAATATTCAATGGCTTTATTCTATTAATAGTTTTAATACGTAACAGCCAGACGACTGCCAGTGACCGGTTGAAGGATGTTACGTAGTCACGTATTAAAATATCATTACTAGGCAGCTTCAATTCATACGCCTTCCTGTATGAGGCACCACGTCTATAATTAAGATGTTCATATTTTGTGTAAGTATTTTGTAGTTAATAGTCTCGAGGGTACTGATTTGGGTTATTTTGTAAAGTCATAATAAAGAAGGAATATCTGAGTGCCTCGTTGGTCTAGTGGTCGCAAGCGCGACTGCTGTGCTAGAGGTCTTGGGTTCGATTCCCAGGTCAGGCAAAGTGTTATTTGGTTTTTTCATCAGGAATTTCTCAGTAGTAGCCTCGGAGTCTGGATTTGTGCCCGGTTGATGGCAATAGGCTCGCCCCCTATTACATGGGACTAAAAACATAACTGGCGAAATGTGGGTGTACTAATGGGTACACCTCTGCCTAACCCTTCGGGGATTTCAGGCGTGATGTTATGTTTATGTAATGTTATGTTTAATTCAATATATGCGTAAGTATTAGGCGATTAACACACGGTACCACGCACCGCTGCGGTAGGCGATGAAGCGCCAATTATCACACGGTACATCGCAGGAAAATCAAACCCTTTCATTTGATACCCATATCATGGGAGAGCACAAAATAACTACCCCACCATCTTGGCTGATCCGCCATATTGGATTTAGAATGACGTCATTTAACTCACCATGCATTGTCATCCAAACTAAATGTGCATGCAAAATTTCAGCTCAAACGGTTGAGGACAACTGCTTTAAAATTCAGTTGCAAGATTTGACCCAAACAAACATATACATTAAATAAAAGCTTGTATTAAAAGAAACATACCGCTTTATAATACTTATTATCGTTCAGATTATATAGCCATCTGTTTCTCAAGAGGTCATCACACTGTGTAATGGCAGCCATTTAAATTACTCGTCGAGTGATGTCATTTCCTATTAAGTGCATTGTATGGGTGTTACGTCATCTCATCGAATCGGCACGGAAAGGAAATTGTTATTATGCCTACACGTGGTTCGCTATTTATACTTGTATGTGGTTATGTCAGGTGATTGGGCTTTGCATAGTTACGTTTCAAATAGATTTTAGGTACATACCTAAAATCTATTTCTAGTCTAGGCTAGTCTCACTGAACATGAGGTACTGGTTTCAATTTCCAGGTCTGGCGAAGTGTTATAGGATTTTTCCATCAGGAATTTCTTAGTAGCAGCCTCGGAGTCTGATGGCAATAGGCTCGCCCCCTATTACATGGGACTTAAACATAATTTTATTGTGGGTGTACTAATGGGTACACCCCTGCCTAACCCTTTGCGTATTACAGGCGTGATGTTATGTTATGTAAATAACAAAGAAAATAAAAAAAAGAATGAGAAAATAGTGACTCTTCAGTTTCCAAAGCAATTTATTATTCTTACCCTACATATCATAAAAAATACTATACCCTTCAAAAGCTAAATCCCAAAAGAATTATTCATACCGATCAATACAAAAGCAATTCAATAGAATAATCAAGATTTCTAGACGCTGATAAATCCCAATCTTTTTCTTGTAAAACCATTGAAATCGTGAATTCTATTTTCGGGCTTCGAATAATCCCGCTTAGAAACATAATCGTTGGAAAACGTTTGAAATAAAGGGCGTTAAAGGATTTGTTATAACGTGAAACATTGTTTTTTGAGAGCTAAGTCCATGTACGGCTGAGTGAACAGATTAGGATAAGTAGGGTTAAAGAAAATAAATTGACCTAAGACCGGAATAAAACTGCGCAGTCTCCTTTTAAAGAATAGTAGACTTTCTGCATTTCGATTTTAAGGACGAGAATCTTTAACACAAAATGTATTGTCAATGTTTTGACTATATGGTGGCAATTTTACTGACTTATAGGTGCGATCGCAATCTAATCTTTCATTTTGCAAAGTAATAAATACCTCTATACATGTAGCAATATAGTTCAATGTTGTACAAACAAATATTTCGATACTCGCCTCGCACATTGAAATATTGGTTTGTACAACATTGAACGATATTGCGGCTTGAAGAGAGTTAACATTTTGATTTTAAGGCTGAGAATCTTTAACACAAAATGCTTGGACTCGAGGGTGGCAATTCTACTGACTTTTAGGTGCGATCACAACCTAATCATAGTCTGAATCTGATAAAATTTCTGATAATTTACTTCTAGTTTTTTTAAATAATAGTTGTTGTTGAGATGAGAGTGCGACTAGGTTTTGAACGTTTTTAATTAGTGGCGCTGGCACGCGTCGGTTCGAGCGTGATTTGTGTATTCATTGTGCAAAGTAATAAATACTCTATACATGCGACAATGTAGTTTAATGTTGCACAAACAAATATTTCGATACTCGCCTCGCACATACTCGCACAAAGAAATATTGGTTCGTACAATATTGAGCTATATTGTTACTAGAAAAGAGTATTTATTACTTAACATAACATAATATACATAACATCACGCCTGTAATCCCCGAAGGGTTAGGCAGAGGTGTACCCATTAGTACACCCACATTTCGCCAGTTATGTTTTTAGTCCCATGTAATAGGGGGCGAGCCTATTGCCATCAACCGGGCACAAATCCAGGCTCCGAGGCTGCTACTGAGAAATTCCTCATGGAAAAACTCAATAACACTTTGCCCGACCTGGGAATCGAACCCAAGACCTCATGCACAGCAGTCGCGCTTGCGACCACTAGACCAACGAGGCAGTATTTATTACTTATGGAATTTTAGATTCTTACCCATTCATTCCTTTCTCAGATCTCTCCAAACTCTTCAACTACAGTCCGGATAGAGTATATATCAAACGTTAACAGAAGCAAACACCTCCACAATCTAAACCACTACAATAATCACACAATCAAACGTTCCTAAACTAACCACTTACCCAAATCGCCGTGACACTTCAATCAATCCCTAATACTCACTCAAATCGAATACCGAATCATAGGTACAATAGGAGTAATCTTAACATATCCGACATCCTATACAGACTAATGGAACAGGTATTCACATATTCCGGATTGCATCCTCGTATCCCTTGAGAGTCACTCAACTCGGCTCGCGAAGGCACCGGTGCATACTGGTTAATTCCGGATAGAACCAGATTCAATGAGGGATATGATTTGTTAAAAGGCAGGATTTACTTGTAAGAGGTTTATTTGAATAGAAATTGGAATTGCTGACTTATTGCATGTGCTTTTATTTCATGAGTCATAGAAAAGTGTAACTTGGTAACTTTTTAAACCTAATAGACACTTCCAAATGAAGTCAATCTTTAAGGCACATTTCCAGTTGACGGCGATATGGAGTTTCACGGGTTAGATTCCCGCACGGGGAAAATATTTGTACGACTCACAGATATTTCGGGTGTCCACAGTTTTTCTGGGTCTGGAGTATGTGTAGTTAAGTATAATTTATACTTATATGTTTCGAAACGTACCCGCCATATTAAACAAAAAAATCGTTATTTTGCATAAAATGTAGAGACAGTGTGTAAAAAATCCTTGTACATTTTACCTACGTTTGGTAAGGAGCCAGCTGTCAAGAAAGTCCTTTTAAAGCCATCAATCTTCTTGCCAAACAAGATGATGATCATAACCATAAAAACCAAGTTAGCAACAAAGATAAAACATTTCCAATTTTAGACACAAAATTGGATTCTACTAATTGTTACATTTTTATCTTCATTAGCGTGAGAGAACACTGTCGGACTATCAAGGAACCTATTTATAAATTAACCTTCAAGATAAAGGTTCTGCGGTAATAAAGAAACAATGAAGACATCATTAGTCTTTATTGAAATCTTCCGCGGGCACCCAAATTAATTGTTTCGTATTAAAAATTGTTATCTGGTAATTTTTTGTTGTTACATAACATAACATCACGCCTGTAATCCCCGAAGGGTTCGGCAGAGGTGTACCCATTAGTTCACCCACATTTCGCCAGTTATGTTTTAGTCCCATGTAATAGGGGGCGAGCCTATTGCCATCAACCAGGCACAAATCCAGACTCCGAGGCTGCTACTGAGAAATTTCTGATGGAAAAACCCAATAACACTTTGCCCGACCTGGGAATCGAACCCAAAACCTCATGCACAGCAGCGGCGCTTGCGACCACTAGACCAACGAGGCAGTCGAGGCAGTTTGTTGTTACCTAAAATTTTAAATGTCTTTCAAGTAGGTACAGACTCTTTTTCATATGAGTGTGATATTTCTAAATGAGTTAATAGAACGTCTCTCATTGATGAACCGGGCAAATACGAATGTGACTCTTTAAATTCAAATGAGACTTTAAAAGTAAAATCTATCTTGGATATCACTGACATCGGTGAAGAAAAACGTCGCGGGGAAACTTGGACTTAATAATTAAATTGCCATTCCGCTTTGAGCAAGCGTTGTGATAAACTCGTACCTTTTATGTACGAGTGCAATACAGTGGGACAGTTATTTTCTGACATGAGGATATGCCAACGTATACGCGGACGTTAAGCCGTTGCCGTTGGTCTTGGCTGTCACACGTGAATATTTGACAGTCGTTACGGGCCGTCAGAAGTCCGAAAGTCCTACAACCTAGTAACTGTACCGTATTACCCAGTTACTAGGTTGTGGAGTTCAGATAGGCAGTTGATCCATGTAAAATACTGGTGTATACGCGGACGTTAAGCCGTTGCCGTTGGTCTTGGCTGTCACACGTGAATATTTGACAGTCGTTACGGGCCGTCAGAAGTCCGAAAGTCCTACAACCTAGTAACTGTACCGTATTACCCAGTTACTAGGTTGTGGAGTTCAGATAGGCAGTTGATCCATGTAAAATACTGGTATTCAGCTGCATTCCGTTAGACTGGAGGCCGACCCTGAGAAAAGGCTAGGTAGATGATGAGTTAGTTATCCATCAAAATTTATGAGGTTAATGACACCTTAAGTAAGCGTTGCTGAAAGCGGATTGGCGATTTCAAACTAGGTGGTGGGTGATACTCTTCCTACAACTTATATCTCACTGTAGATGGTCTTGGTAACTAAACGTATAACTAGACTAGTATGAAGCACGATGTAGGTACAGAGGACTATATAAGCAAAGTCAAAAGCTTGATCAGTTACCAAAATCGTTACATCAACAATTCAAAATGGAATACGACCGATTCCCTCAACAATCTCTAAGCCATCCCTCGGGCAATAAGTTTTATTCAGAGCTACTCAAAGACAGTCAATATTCCGAGCAATTATAGTATTTGCGTTCTATTAACCGATAATCGATTCACTAGATGAAGTTCAATGAAGAAGGGGATGCTGGAACTATCTCATGTCGGAATTTGCATTAAGTTCATGAGATAGCTTAAGTTGTTCTATTAGGATGGTGATCTTGTATCTCGGTTGACTGCCTCGTTGATCTATTGGTCGCCAAGCACGACTGCTGAGCATGAGCTCTTGAGTTTGATTTATCAATCCACCTTGAGCAAACCTGGTGATCAATGCTCATGCCTTCTCTGTAAGAGGAGTAGCTTTTGCCCTGCAGTTATGTCACAAAATGTTATTACTATATATTCAATAGTCAATTGAGTACTACGGCTTACCTAAAATATATACCATGCAGTGCCAAATCCAATCTTCTCAATAAATTCCTCCATCGGACCTATAAACTGGATAGCGCGTACCAGTGTCATCCACAACCTGACAATCCAATTTCATCTCAACCTGCCTGTCTCGAGGGGTTTGCCCGATCGGAGGCAAAATCCCGAGTATTCAATGCCCGTACTTATTCTGTACCTAACGTATTGCGAAGATTCCCGAAGTTGCACGAAGCTTCGCAAAGATTTGCGGATCCTATTTGGCAGCGATTGCCTTTTGTGTAGGTACCGTTTTGGGTGTAATATGTTTGGTATTTTGTTGAAAGTATTTTTGGACTTACTAAAAAAGATAGGGAAAATAAAATGGCCGGCTTCTATCTTTTGGTCAGTACTTAAATGTTTTACCTTTCAATTATGAATTTATAACAAACTAACACTTCCCCACGACTTTGTTCGCGTGATTTTTTCTTACGGATCCCTCATTTTTTGATAATGAAATATAGCCTGTAATCTCTGAAGGGTTAGGCAGAGATGTACCTATTAGTACACCCACATTTTGCCAGTTATATTTAAGTCCCATGTAATAGGGGCTGAGCCTATTGTCAACAACCAGACACAAATCCAAACTTTAAAGCTGTTACTGAAAAATTCCTGTTGGAAAAACCGAATAACACTTAACCCGACCTGGAAATCAAACCCAAGACCTCATGCTCAGCAGTCGCGTTTTACGATAACTGGACCAAAGAGGCAGTCAACAAACAAAAAAAAACATTTAAAATTACATTCCCATAACAAAGAAGAAAAAAAAGAAATCCTATTACTTACAACCACATTTAATCATCGAGATTCAAGTAAAACCGTACTATCTCTTTCAAATGAAAAGTTTCTTACCGTTGATTAAAAATAAAACGTCCAACCAAGGTAGCTTTGCACATGTCCTCGTGTAACTACATTTTATCCCCTACAATCCCCTGGGTGGGAGGCCCTCGAAGTAGATCGAATCCACAACGTACAGGACAGATAGATTCCCCTGTTTATTTGCTCGCACAATGTGTATTATTTCCCTGATGTATCGTTGGTAGGTATGCTGTATGGTAGCAAGGGTTAGGCTGGACTTTATGTAAGTGTAATCAGAGATAAAGGGTTTGTGATTGATATAGTAACAATTTATAATCAACTAAGAGCTTGAAAGTTTGTCATTTTAGTAGCAATATGCGTCCGGGGTTTGAGGGACGTCTTAACAGGATACCCTGGCCCCGGAACGTAAAGGGCAACAGAAGGGTTTTTAGTCAATAAAAGTCCGACAGTCCCTTCCGCCCCACCCAGGGCGAAAGGAGTCATTTGATGATATTTACCACCTCAAAAAAAAATGCTTAACCATCAGGTTAAGTTCTTTCAGTTTTTTTTTTAAAGTGGTAAAAATGAAATCAAAAATCTATCAAGATTTAATCTACGAAAGGTTAGGCAGAGGCGTACATACCCATTAATACACCCACATTTCACCAGTTGTGTTTAAGTCTTAAGTGATAGAAGGCGAGCCTATTGCCGTCAACCGGGTACAAAAATAGACCCCAAAGCTGCTACTGAGCAATTCCTTATGGAAAATCTCAATAACACTTTGCCCGACCTGGGATTCGAACCCGAGACCTCATGTTCTGCAGTCGCGTTTTGCGACCACTAGAACAACGAGTCAGTCTGACAACTGAATTCAGTGCTTTCTTTTTTTATAAATAATGATCAAAAGTGCCTTTTGAAGGACTAATTGAAACAAAAATTATTTGACTTTGACTTTGGCCGCCTTTAAGATACGTTTATCTTTGCAAAATTTATTCGAATTCAATTTGTAATGCGATTTTTTAACACAGTAGCGAATAACAATTGCGCGGAATAAAATACGAATAATATTCTTCTTTTGTGTAACTGAACCCATTAAGAGTCGACACTCGAAGGTGACACGTCGTTTGTTTACAATGACATATGAGGGCTTGTAAATATAAACAGTGTTTTAATGTCAAGTGTATTGATGTTTAATCTTCTATTTGTTTATTGTTATTATGTTCTTGTTAGTTTTATTGTTTGTTAAGATTAAGCTACTATGTTATAACTTACAGTTTTACACCGTATGATTAACATAAAGTGGTAGGAAATATTTTTCATACCACAAGTAAAAACTTTTTTTTTTTACTGTTTTTTATTTACCTTCCTCGTTGATCTAGTGATCGCAAAAGGTAACTGCTGAGTTTGAGGTTCGATTCCCACGTCGTGCAAAGTGATATTGGGTTTTTCCATCAAGAATTTCTCAGTAGCAGTCTCGTAGTCTGGATTTGTGAACGGTCGAAGGCAATAGGCTCGCTCCCTATTACATAGGACTTAACATAACTTGCGAAAAGTGGGTGTAGGTATTATAATGAGTACACCTCTGCCTAACTCTTCGAAGAATACATAAAACATTTCGCAATAATGGAAATAGTATTAAAACATTCGGCTTTACGTACTAAACAAAAATTAAACTTACGAGTATAATGATAACTATTCCTTTCTGTGCGAATGTAAAAAAATGTATAAACAACAAGTATCGAGTAACAAAACCTAACAAAAATATTCAGAAACTAAGCGTAACTTAAATAAAGGATAAGGAAGAAAGTGTAGCAACTAAACCCCATCCCAGGAGACAAGAGACATTTTATCTAAAATTTATTAGTCATTAAATTAACAAAGGATATTTCGTTGGAAGCTATTCGTTGCGAGCCACATTCTTTGGCGGCCATTTTAAGGTTTAATTGTTCACTAGTGCTTTTAAATTACATTATAGTGCAGTTAGTTTATAATTATTTTGGTTTTTAGTTACGACTACCTCGTTGGTCTAGTGGTGACTAGGTACTGATCATGAGGGTTCGATTCCCAGATCGGGCAAAGTGATATTGGGGTTTTCCATCAAGAATTCTTCAGTAGCAGCCTCGGAGTCTAGATTTGTACTCGGTTGATGGAGATTTTGAACCCTGAAAAATGTACGGTTTCCGTGGAATAATTGGTATATTATAATAAATACTTGCATACCTTGACGAAGACGAAATCACGAGCAGAAGCTTGAAAATGATAATAATAAATCTAAACAAAAAAAAAACGAAACGTCATTCACTCACTCATCACAAAATATCCAAAACCGCTTGACTTATAAATATGAAATTTGGCAGGGAGGTAGTTTATATTTAGTAGACGTTTGCTAAGTAAGGACTTTCCAAAATTCACTATTTAAAGGAATGAAACGGGGTCTAAAGTTTTTATGGAGAAATCAACTTTATAGCTTCTTTTGTAATCACAGTCAATCATGATGTATACATATAAAGTCATAATTTTAGTAGTCAAAATTAAATATTTATATTATATTTATTAATTATTACAAGATCTCCCAATAGATACCTATTTATATTCTATATTATAAATACCTACTATTAGTTATCTTAGAAATTACCTACCTACTGTATGATAATTATAATTTACAAGTGCTTCCTCTCTCCTAACTCACTTATTTGCTGCCGACAGGGTCCATGTGATCTAATTTTAAGTTTTACCACCTAAGTACTACATGTGGAATGCAATAAAGTATTGAGTATTGAGTGTTGAGTTTCCATGGGAATACCTACTAGAAACATTAAGTCAGTAGCTATACTCAAAATACATAATTATTACGTCGATGCTTAATAAAAACCGTTCACATTAATCAAAGAAGACACTAATTCACAAAATCACACACTATCAATTTATTCTGTCAATTTCACACACACACATACAACTAATTCGAGTCGCCACGTTCAAACCGGTCGAGCTGTACAAACAACCGGACTATGATCTACATTGCAACCGGTTGCGATTTTGCGACTCACACGCAACTCGTTGTGTAACAACCATCTGATTGGCCGTGTCAATGTGACACATGGTTTATTGGGTTAAGCGACTTGACATTATATTGTTCGTTCAATCTGAATTAAATGCGGTCTGTCAGTTATAAGATAGAAAGGGACAGAGACAAATAGAAAGAGGGGGTAGATCTCTTGGAAGGGGGTGTAACGCTTTTTTCTTACGTGACGATTTCCGCCAGTTAACCTCTACAGCAAGCTGCGTTAAGGTATTTCGATCCAAATATGTAATTCTCTGGTGTACTGCCGCTTTGTAAACGCACCCAAAACATAGGGAATCGTTTTTATTGCCAAAAACAACCCCATAATCTAGTGACAATCTTAAAAGTCGTATGCGCACGTAAGTATGTGCACAAACCGGTTTTCCAACTGCTACATGTGGCTGATGATTCTCTCAGGCGCATGTTATTGCATAACGACCGACTAATTGGCACGCCATGCTCGCCTGAGGCACAGTGTTAGGTAGTCCGGAGAACATTGATTGGAGAACTCTTGAGTACCTACCTAGGTATGTGTAGTTCTGAATAGGTGTTGGTTTAGTGAAGTGTATTGGTTCAAAATTAACATATGATCACATGTAGAATCAACAAGAATAATGTAACCAGGATTTTGTAAATATCTAATTTAAAAGAGTGCCGTGGAGTTTCTTGCTCGTTCTTCTCCATAGAGGCCTACCTCCGTTTTGGAACGAGCAACTAGCTTCAACTTTCGGACTAACTGACCGACTCCTTGACAATTCAAAAGGGCCTGTAAATGGTCTCATTGAAATAAATGTTTTTAATTTTGACATAACATAACATCATGCCTGTAAGGTTAGGCAGAAGTGTTTCTATTAGTACACCTACATTTCACCAGTTATGTTTAAGTCCCATGTAATAGGTGGCGAGCCCGTTGCCATCAACTGTGCACAAATCCAGACTCCGAGGCTGCTACAGAGAAATTCCTGATAGAAAATTCCAATAAACCTAAACCTTACCTAGACCTTTCTTTAAACCCTGAGCTGAGTTTTCCACATTGTCCAACAGTGACATGATGAGACCCATGTCATTATGAAAGCTCTTAGGGTGTACTTCATTTCATTCTATGGCAGCCAAGATTAAATTTTGCGCAAAAATAAAAAAAAGTATCTTTGAATTATTTTATTTTGCCCGCCTATCTTACTGTCCGTATGTCGCGTGCTCCTGCGCACGTGCGTCATGCCGTGACGCCGATAACTCGCTTCAACACTTTCTTTGTTGTAGCGTAAACGCACACAGAATACAAATCCGAATAACCGATTTTGTGGATATAGAAATCTTGTTTTGGGTGACGAAACTTTGATAAAGTAGATAAGTGATTAGTAGAGTAACTAAAACAAGCGGTTCTGGATATTATTCCAAAGGCCGTAGAGTCTGATTTTAATTAACACAAATTAAGTTGGTATACCCCGAAGTTTCACCCTTGTTAAGTTACATCTTTGGTTATTGCTCCGCTCTCAAGGGTCGTAGCGTGATATTATAAAGCCTTCTTCGATATACGAGATATAAAATGCAAGAAACCATTATTAAAAAAATATGGAACATAACCTCTTGCGCTCAGTAACAAAGTAGCTATCTATCAGTGAAAGATATTTTGAAATCGGTTCAGCAGTTCCTAAGATTAGTGCGTACAAACTCTTTAGTTCTATATTATTACACATAACATAACAACACGCCTGTAATCCCCGAAAGGTTAGGTAGAGGTGTACCCATTAGCACACCCACATTTTGCCAGTAATGGTTAAGTCCCATATACTAAGGGGCAAGGCTATCGCCATCAACCGGGCACAAATCCAGACTCCGAACTGCTACTGAGAAATTCCTGATGGAAAAACCCAATAACACTTTACCAACAAGACCTCATGCTCAGCAGTCGAGCTTTGTGACCACTAGACCAACGAGGCAGTGTCTTTATAATATTAACATAGATAAATACTGATAGACCAAAAAAAAACATTTTAAGAAATTATGTTCTTACAACCTATATTTAACGCACGAACGTCTATTCGGGTGAATGCACCAATTACCGTCCAACCACAGGCCATTACTTAATTAATTATAAAACATCATAATAATTAACTCAAGTTGTGCATTCATAACTCGGTTATGTGAAATTTTAGTTATCGTATTAACTGTTAAACAGAGCGTGGTTTACGTAACTTCAAGGTTACGACTGTCCATTGTGTCTACACGTGCTTAAGACAATGCACATCAGCTGATAATTATGACATTGTGTAAGTTGAAATGCTTTTTATTAAGGCCTGGCGATACTGGAGCGAATAACTTGTGGACGCAATCGCGATCGTGGTCGCGATTACAATACCTATAACATCACGCTTGTAACTCCAGAGGTGTACCCAGAAGTGGCTATATAACGTCATTCTACGACTTACAGAAGCGAAGCAGAGTCCAAAGACGTAACTGAACGGTAGTATTTAGATAAGTTTCATTCTAAAACATTCAAAGCTTAAACCGTGGTCAAAACATACATAACATCACGCCTGTAATCTCCGATGGGTTAGGCAGAGGCGTACCCATTAGCACACCCACATTTTGCCTGTTATGTTAAAGTCTCATGTAATATCTATTGCCATCTACTGGGAACAATTCTAGACTCCGAGGCTGCTATTTAGAAATCCCTGAAGAAAAAACTTAATAACACTGCCCGATCTGGGAATCGAACACAAGACCTCATGTTTAGAAGTCGAGCTTTATGACCACTAGACCAACGAGAAGAACGAGTGGCGCGGTTAGATATTGCAGTATTTTTAAATGGACATTTCAACACCAACGCGGGTAACCGCTGTCCGCGTCCTGAAGTTGTCCGCTTCCATGTGGGTGGGCTTTTATTTCTTGTTGTAAATGCGGATATTTGGAACATTTTTTCTCACACTGTTATTGGTAGTATATATGTACTGGGTTGTGGAGGTCAGATAGGCAGTCGCTCCATATAAAATATTGTTATTCAGCTGCATCCAGTTAGGCTGGAAGCTGACCCTAACTATAATTGGAAAAAGGCTAGGCAGATGAAGACTGATTGGCAGTATGAAGTACGACCCACGCGCTACTACGATGAGTCCGGTACCTACGCTAAAATTAAAAGAACCAAAATCAAATCTAATAATTTTTTTTTTGTTTTTTTTTTAATTAAATTTTTAATCATTTCAATTAAATCATTAAAAGGCACTTTTAAACGTAATATACAAAAAAAGAATTGAAAACTGAATACTGATCCCGAGATAAATTACAATAAAGTTCTTATGATGATAGATGGCGCCACATATCTTTCGAATCATGCTCGAATTGGCGAGCGAAGCCACGGGCGTCAGCTAATAAACAGGTACTTTAATTAAAAAATAATCTTTTATAATAAGCTGTTCGGTACAATTATCCAATAATTATATGAAAGCCCTAAAGATCACACGGGACAGCATACGCAGCAAATTTCTATAAAATTATACGCTATGATAATGGTTCACAAACAATCTTTGCAAAGCAATTATCCTTATGTAACTGCGAAACGGTCAAAGATATTCGTTTCCATATTCTTCTCACGTACGCATGGAGAAGTCTTTAAATACCGGCCAAGTGCGAGTGCGACTCGCACATGATGAATTCTGTAGGTACCACCGTACAATATTTATTAACACATTACCCCAAACTAGGAATTTCTCCTGTTTCATGAGTGCGTTTACAAACATATAAACTCACGTACACAAGCAGACAGACCCGGAGCAAACTACAAAAATATTTGTTTTGTGCGGAAATCGAACCCGCGACACGCAACGCAATCACTACTCAGCCACTGCGTCAATCATGCCTACATATAGGTATGTAGGATTGTATGGATTTTTAACTCAATATTTTTTTAGGCTCGCCCCCTATTACATGTGACTAAAAACATAACTGGCGAAATGCGGGTGTACTAATGGGTACACCTCTGCCTATCCCTTCGGGGATTACAGGCGTGATGTTGTGTATGTTATGTTATGTTTATTATTTGTTGTTATAGCGACCATAGCAATCCACACTCTGTGAAAACTCAACTTCTCTAAAGTAGAAACAAGTTTGTATTAAATCTAAAAAATAAAAATCAAATAAATACAAAAATATTATGCGGCACTACCGCGGGAAAGGTATTACGGTTCATGAGATACAGCTCGCTGATAGACAAACAGAGGCAGTTTAATAATAAGATCCCGTTGCCACTCTTCTGGTACGGAACCCTAAAAATGATTGAAAATGCTTTTACTCTTGAATGTGTAATGAAGATGGAAAAGAAGGCTTTATTGTACTTAGAACTGGACTTTTTCGTTTAAAAGGACTTTATGAGGGTCTTGAAATGAGACGAGGTGAAAGTTGAAGACTCTTGTCTGTATAATATCAGCCTATTTTTGTCCCTCTGCATACATAGCATATACGGGAAGACTTTTTATCACATTCCAAATTTTGTCTAGGCATTGGGAGTCTTTCAAAGAAACCATTTAAAAAAAAAAAAAAATGGTATGATTTACAAAATAACCCTGGGACCTCCCGGGCTATTCTATTAATCTATTGAGTTTCTAAATCACTAAATTTAGGTGAAGTGCGAAGGAAAATTCTACTAATTAAAAACGTCACAGAACGACCAACTTACAAACTTAATTTTGAATTTAATTTAAAATTTTATTCTTAATTCAAAAACCTAAAAACACTCTGCCTAACCTAAGAATCAAACCAACGGCGAAGTAAAATCTTCTTCCTTAGTCTTTGCGGTCATTTCAGTGGTTACCTTTTAACCATAATTATCATCTTTCACACAAACTACCCACAATTTTTACGATGCCGTCAACTAGGAATTGTTAAAGTTTTGCTTTGTCCGTCCGTCTGTCTACCTGTCTATCTGTATGTCTGTCCGCGGCTTAGCACAGAGACTCTTATTACTAGAAAGCTGTCTTCCTTTACATTAAACAATACACTTTTAGAGTTAAACTTTAAACCTTTCTCCACAACATAACAATAAAACCAGCTAAAAGAAACGAAAAACAAATTAGTCGGTTCCCAAACACAGCTACAAAACTGTCAGCCCAGAAACCAATAGCAAGCCGTTGGTAGAATTCGCAGAATATTTTTTTTTTTTAACTGTTTTTGTTACATTTAGTATTTTGGCAACCGTTCCCGATGTTGCAAGTAACCGAGTGCATTGTTAACAGATCTAGACAAGTTTCTTTTTTTTATTTTTCTTTTTTTGAAAAGCGTGTGTTGGATTATTTTTGAAACCTTTACTTTTTTGTAATAAGTTCAGAGCTGATTTTTTAATAGTCAGATAACTTATATTCAAAGACAGTTTGACATATACATAAGCTCACGCCTTTTTTCCCATGGGGGTAGTCAAAAACCACAGAACGCCACCTACTACGATCATAACATACTCCTTTCGCCTCATCTACGTTTATACATCTCGTCATACAAGCATGCCGGTTACGAGTACTGCGCACCTGACCTTTCTGAAGAACCTCACCAATAAGGTCAGTTTAGGTCTTCCTGCGACCCCTCCCAGTTTGACATATTGTCTATGCAAAAGCTGTTAAACCACCATATTTATCTCTCCGTTCTCGATATGACTATTAAAAAAAATAGCCCTAAAACAAACTTTATAGTGGTTTCATTTGATGAGCGAGCGTTTAAAGCTTATGTTATTGTCAAAAGTCACATAATGCGCGCTAGAAAGCTATTAAACCGCCATATTTATCCCTCCATTACAAGTTATCTGACGATAAACAATAATTATGAAACATTTCGCAGTATTAACGAAATATTTGCTTTTACTTATTATATTTCTATTGTTTGTCTAGACTTAAAGCTATATGACACAATGGGTGGTAGGTAATAATACTAATCAAGTTCACTTACTGTCTAGTGGCTAAGTACCACTTAGTTTTCACCCTTACGGCCTTAGTTATAAGGTTGAAAAGTGGTTAGACGCCACTGTCCTAGGTTAAGTACTTGACCGCTGACACAGAACGCCAAAGATGAGGTTTTGTAAGTACTGACCTGGAACAAAAGAAATACCAATTAATTACAGAAAAGTTAAAACAAATTCTCCCGATCGAATTCCGGACGAGGCGGTCAATCACAATAGAGACTATCCAACTACGCAGGAGGTATTATAGTGCATTATGTGAAAGAAAGAAAAAAGAAAGAAAAACTTTTTATTCACGTGAAAGTGACGCACAATAGATACATAATAATATACAATATAAATATAAACTAAATACATAATAGAAAACAAAAAATTAAGTGTCCTGAACGGTAATTTACGCCACTGCCGCGCGAAACCGGGCAAGCAAACTCAAACATCAGTGCATTCCCTGTTTCTTCTCTTTCTTAATCCGATGGGATGGCAATCTGACATGACCGGTTAGAGATCAGGCGCAGGACCAACGGTTTTACGCTTTCGGAAGAACGGGGGTGTCATACCACCAAGAAGTTGGTGAAGGTTGATGGTGTACTATTGAATTCCAATAACACTGCTGAACTTTGACACAGGGGTGTCAGCTGTCACGGCGTATTTAAAAATATAAACATATTTTAACTTTTAAATTCTTAATTTGTGCCTTTTAATTATTATGATTAATTAGTTTTTTTATAGAGTTCACGTGCCATGTCGTGTATGATTCTGTAAACAAATGTTGTAAACATTGATTTTAAAAGAGTACGTATGGAGTTTCTTGCCCATTCTTCTCCATACAAAACTACCTTTTGGAAGGGGAAACTAGATTCAATCCTATTTTGTTTCTTGTGTATGACGTTCAAAAGTGCCTTATTGGCCTAATTGAAATAAATGATTTGACTTTATAATTGTTTTGCAAACTATAAATATTTACAAGCTAGATATGGTAAAAAAAAACCGTGATTATAATCGAAATTATTTTTTGCCAATCATGGAGATTGTTACAAGATATTTAAGACATCGGTGAAGGAAAAGATCGTGAATTAATATACCTACGTCTCAAATCGTTGATTCGTCTTGAGCAAGCGTGGTGGTCAGTACTCGTGCCTTTCCTGGATGAGTAGAGGCCTTTGTTTTGTAGTGGAAAAATAATAGGCTGGCATTAGTATTACTACTTGAAAAGGTATTATACTACAAACGAATATTGAAAATGCGAAAGAAACTTTGTCTTCTGCCCGTCTGTTGCGCTTTAAAGGCTGAATCACTGAACCTATTTGGTGCAATTGGACACAGGGCAAGTTTGAACCCCAAAGTTGACTACATACTTAATGTAAATATTATATCCTATGCCACGGGATAGCGTAGCTTCCCAACAGTGAAAGCATTTTTCAAATCAGTTCAGTAGTTTCAGAGCCTATTCAATGCAAACAAACAAACAAACAAGTTACTACATAAAGTAACAAAATACCTTATCTACTTTCACCAAAATCTCATGTAACAACAAAACAATGCCATATCAATATCGCACATAATTTTCACATCAAAACGTCATGTAGGGTGACAGGACCTGTTGTCGGTCGCGTGCCACAATATTATTACTGTAATTCCGCCATTTTGAATGTAAGTGTGTATGTGTTACGGTTTCATTTGTCACGTGGTGATATAAGTCACGTGATTGGCTCGCCAATTTGTCCTTTACTCGCGTTTTGCACGCAAACCCGGGATTGATTTTATGTATAGGTAATTGAAATGCATTTTGTGGTTTTTACTGGATTAAAGCGGATTAGGAAGGTAGATGTATGTACAGTCACGAGCAAAAACAAGTATACACATATCAACATTATGAAGCTATTTTTTCTTCGAATATATTGATTAAAATGTCAAGTTTTTTAGGAATATATTATTTTGAATTCATTACTACTATGAATTAGGTCTTATATTAAAGTTAAACCATTAATTCATAAGAAAATCGCTTTTGAATTTGGCTAAGTGTATACATGTCTTTGCTTGTGACTGTACCCTACGTATTTGGTGATATGCAATCGAGGATTTTTTTTTTTAATTTTGAAATGTTGGATGCCTCGTCGTTATAGTAGAAGTGGTCGCAAAGCGCGACTGCTGAACATGAGGTCTTGGGTTCGATTTCCAGGTCGATCAGATTGCTATTGCGTGTTTCCATCAGTGTTTTCTTAGTAGCAGCCTCGGAGTATAAATTTGTGTATCCCTGTAATCCTTGAAGAGTAAGGCAGAGGCACCCATTAGTACACCCACATTTCGCCAGTTATTTTGAAGTCCCATGTAATAGGGGGCGAGCCTATTGCCATTAAACGGGCACGATTCCAGACTCCGAGGCTGCTATTGAGATATTCCTGAAACCAGTTTAAAACAAAAGTCTATTTAAACACAAATTACTTAGTTAGCTCTGTGGTTCAGGTAAATATCTAATATCATACAAAAAAATACAAAAAAATACAATTGAACTGTCTGTTTGTAATTTCAAAATAAGAAATTTTTACTAAGTGTATATACACGACGCGTTTACACGGTACATATACTAAAAAGCAGTTTTTTTATGTTGCCTGTTTGTTTGTCCTAGCTAATCTCCAAAAAGGGTGAGCCGATTTTGACGGGACTTTCACTGGTAGATAGCTGATGGTATAAGGTTTAACATTGTCTACTTTACTATAAAACACCGCAGATAACCAATATTCACACGAACAAAGCCACTGGCACAAGCTAGTATTTAATAACAGAAGATTATTAAGTAAATAAACGTCAATTAATTAGCCCGTTCACAAGAAATTATGACGAGCATTTGTTAAACAAAATTAATGCCTATAGCAAAATGTTTAATTACTTTAATGGATTAATAATGGGTATTTATCAAAACTAAATTGAAGAAAGGTAGGTATTGAAATCACAGTTTAAAGCCAGTTTGTAATTTGATTTATCTTCAAGCGAAATGGGTAGGGCCGGCCGGGGTACGGTCTGAATCAAATTGGTTGTTAATTCTATTTTTTGTTCGTTACAATAAAAGTTTTTAATCATTAATTACAATCTTGCTTATTAATCAAACTTTTATCTAAGTAATTTTGAAAGAAATCGTCTAAAATTTAGGTCTTAACTTTTAGATTGATAAGTAATACAAATGAGTAAGATTACTGTTCTGACAGCGCGTTGTATGAAAAAACGTTGTTTTGTTATAAACATAATATCACGCCTGTAATCCCCGAAGGGTTACGCAGAGATGTATGTTTAAGTCCCATGTAAAAGGGGGCGAGCCTAATGCCATTGACCGGGCACAAACCCAGACTCCAAGGCTGCTACTGAGAAATTCCTGATGGAAAAACCCAATAACACTTTGCCCGATGTGTCACCCCATCAGACTATGAGAGCAAAGAAAAGGGAGTACACCTGTGTTTGCGCATACAATTATGCACTATAATATCTCCTGCGTACTTGCCTATTCTTCAATTTGATTGGCCACTGTGGAATCCGTCCAAAAAAAACCGGACAAGTGCGAGTCGGACTCGCCTAGTGACGGTTCCGTACAAACTATTTCCTCCGTCCTGTATTTTAATAATTTAATTAAAAAAGGTATAGTTATCAGAGTTGTATTTTTATCTTTCTAGGTACGGAACACTAAAAAAATGTTCATTTATTCATCATTCATTTAAAACCACGCTATTCAGTATATACTTGAGATCTTCAACGTATTGTGTGTATAAAAATAGTCACTCAATTTCTAAGAACGTCTGGTCTAAATAAAGACCTAATTGACTAATAAACCTACACTTGACCTTGCTGCTTACAATGTATTAAAAATAGGCTTAATATTAGTCGATACATTGTTTTTTTTTCTTTCTTATGTAACTACATAATACAGCTTATTCATACATTTTAACCGTATAGCTGGTTTGTCCACCCTATTTAAAAATAATTTTAGCAACTAGCGCTGATTAGGTGACACATACATAAACTCACGCCTTTTTCCCATGGGGGTAGAACGCCACCTGCTACAATCCTTACATACTCCTTTCGCCTAGTCCACGTTCATACATCTCTTCATAAAAGCACGCCGGTTACGAGTGCTGCGCACCTGACCTTTCTAAAGAACCATTCTGACCGGACCTTACCTTTTTCGAACCTTTCTGATTAAGTGATAAGGAGAAAAGACAATAATTCATAAATATTTCACATAACACATAACATCACGCCTGTAATCCCCGAAGGGTTAGGCAGAGGTGTACCCATTAGTACACTCACATTTCTAACAGGGGGCGAGCCTATTGCCATCAACCGGGCTCAAAAAAACCGGGCGTAAATATTTCAGTTTCATAATAAATAGTTTATTTACTAGCTGACGGACTGGCTCCTGCGCTGCGTATCGCTGGTTCGATTTCCGCACCAAACAAATTTATGTTTGGACTACAGATAGTTGCGGGTTTGGCTATTTGTGAAGACTTTATATGTTTGTAAACGCACTCTCAAACACACCCTTACACCCTAGAAACAGATATAAATCCTATTGTGGGCAAAGTAATTAAAAAAATTATAAAACCATTATCTACTGCTTGTAAAAATCATAAATTCAAAAGTAACTCTGTCTGTTTGTCTGTTTCTCTTTCACAGCTAAACCACTGAACAGAATTTGATAAAACGTACGGGGTAAATTTGAACTCCAAGACCTTTCTTGAAGTTCAAACTGTTCAAACTTACCCCGTACCAAATTTACATGAATATAAAAGCCCATGTATTTATCTGTGACTGACTTCGTCTGTGTCCAACAAAAGCTAGCCTATAAACGTATCATGGAAAAATGTTCCAGAATCTTGTTTGTTTACTTCTTGCATGCAAATAAATACTACTAAGTACTCGTATATTGTGACGAGGTAGTTTTCTAATTAGCTAACGCGTGTAACCTTGTAGGTGGAATGTTTATGTAGATTTTATTTGTTCTTGGAAATATAGGGTAAATACTTACAAGCCTGGTAGTTGCAAGTAAGGGAATAAAAATGAGAGGGTGTGTGTGTGTGTGTGTATGTGTGTGTGTGCGTGTGTGTGTGTGTGTGTATGTGTGTGTGCGTGTGTGTATGTGTGTGTGTGTGTGTGTGTGTGTGTATGTGTGTGTACGTGTGTGTGTGTGTGTGTGTGTGTCGATGTATCTCTACACAGTACCTATAAGACAAAGTCGCTTTCCGCTGTCTGTAAGCTTATTTCTTTTAAATTAAATTATTAAAATCAAATTAGTATTTGAAATAAATTATTATTAATTGCGCAACAGATTTTAATACCATTTGTGTTGGTATTTAAAGTTTTGTTATAACATTTAAAATTACATAATAATAATAATAGCAGCATATTACTGTCTCACTGCAGGGCAAAGGCCTCTTCTCATACAGAGAAGGCATGAGCATTGATCACCACGGTTGCTCGAGGCGTATTGGCAATTCCAGACTTATATTAATTATAAGCCCAGGTTTCCTCACGATGTTTTCCTTCACTGATGTCAGTGATGTCCAAGATAAACTTTAGAAATTACTACACAGAAAACTAAAACTACATAGTTTTAGTAAAATGACTAACAAAAAATTGGAAACATTATGCCTGATATATCCATAACCAGAAGATTACCACGTATGGTGTGGAACCACAAATTATCGCAGTAATGGAACCGACCCGAACCTATAATTTTCTTACCTACCAAAATGTATAATATTCCCAACTTTATTCCAAAGAAAATCGTAAAATACTGAAACTAGGAACTGACATATTAATTGCAGTTCCGTTGCTGCACGTCTTGGTAATAATTTTGGGAAGAATAGAGGCAGTGGAGCAATGTACCTATCTTAGTTATTCATGGTTTCCTGATATCAAAGGCTGAATGCATAATATTATAGAATAGCTGTGCCCGCAGCTTTGCCCATGTGGAACTTAGTGTAACTTAAAGAATTAAGTATTGAATGCCATGCCATCAACCGATTTAAATAAAACAAACACTAAAGTAAAGGGTACACAATACATTAGTGAAAACCGCTCTTCATTCGGTTAAGCCGTCTCTGAGATTAGCGCGTTCAACAGACAGACAAACGGATAATAGATCAACAGAAAATAAATCTAAAAATCATTGTTTTCTGTTCCATTGCGTTGATTAATGCCCGCAACCAAAGGTTTTCTCATAAATTCATGTACAGAAAGCGACTAGTTACAGATTTATAGTATGTAATAGATATAGAAGCCTAACTGTCGTCCGCATGAATTTGCTTACGGATCCCTAACTTTTTGATAATAAAATATAGTCTATAGCACTTAGGGATAATGTAACTTCCTATCTGCGAAAGAATATTCAAAATATACAAATTGTGTTGCACGTGACAATTTTATTGTAATATTGTTACGATGTTTATTGTTTTGATTCAAATAAAAACATCAATAAAATTAGACTGCCTCGGTGGTCTTAAAGTGGTCGTAAAGCGCGACTGCTGAGTATGAGTTCTTGAGTTAGATTCCCAGGTCGGGCAAAGTACTATTGGGTTTTTTAATCAGGAATTTCTCAGTAGCAACCTCGGAGTCTGGATTTGAGCCCGGTTGATGGCAATAGGCCCCCTATTACATGGGACTTAAAGATAACGGCGAAATGTGGGCGTACTCATGGGTACACTTCTGCCTAACCCTCCGGGGATTATTATGAAATATTGGTATTTGCCCGTGCCCGGTTATAAACTCACAGCATCACGACGATTCATCAGTTTAACACTGCTTGGCGACAAAACCTACCGTTCTATGGTTACGTCAATTTTTCTTTGATTTCATTAGCCGTGTTTAATAATACGATCTGTATTTGTTTTGATCAATCAGTTGTAGATCCATTGTCTTCATATTGTTACCTTTCAACTTTAATTATCATTTGTTATGATGTTGACAATTCATTGTAAAACTTCCGCTTAGTTATAACAATACACATTCGTTTGTATCAATAGGTTAAAGGTAATATAAATCGTATCTGTTGTTTGCGGCTATAAAAAATTGTATTTACAGCGAGCCGCGCCGGTTTGACATAGATGCAAATATTCTTTCGTAATCACCTGGTAACGAACGCAACGAAAGAAGAATCAGCCAACTCGGTCCAGGCGTTCTCGAGTTTTGCGCTTAACAACACATTTAGCCATTCAGTGTTTTCTTGTTTTTGATGTAAGAAATAGTTAACACTATAAAAAAACAATCACAATAAAAAAAAAGAAACTAAAACCAAATGGCATCAAAAAAATTATCCGCATTGCCGTTAACTGGAAATTTGCCCAAAAGACTGGCCGCATTGCCACGTTGGACGGCAAGGGACGCAAACGACGTCGCGGAATAAAAAGTAGCCAATGGTGCCGATTCCCTTGGTCATAAACTAAACTAAAATTAGACTATTTCCATCTTTTTCTGTCCAATTAAATAAGAAAGAGACTAATGTAAATAAGAGCTGTCAAATTTAGTCAATTTGACACATCCATACATTTATAGTTGACATCTTAAAACGTATGGATTAAAAATACAGAGAAGTTCAAGGTAGTTGTGTTTTGTCAAGTGAGTTCTTCCATCAAGAATTTCTCAGTAGCAGCCTTGGAGTCTGGATTTGTGCCCGGTTGATGGCAATAGGCTCGCCCCCTATTACATGGGACTAAAAACATAACTGGCGAAATGTGGGTGTACTAATGGGTACACCTCTGCCTAACCCTTCGGGGATTACAGGCGTGATGTTATGATGTTATGTATTCAAAACATCTTCATACAATTTCTGAATTATTAGTAATCCTCCTAATTGTTAATGACCTCACGCCATACCCAGAAAATGATGACTAGATTAATTCATCTAATCAACAAGATCTAGCTACTTCCAAGCGGAATAGTTTGATAGCGAAAAGAAAACAAATGACATTAGTCACCGAATCATGCGCAGCTGTCGAGTTATTGTTTTAAGTCGTTAACGGGTAGAGGTTAATCATGTATTTCCTGTACACAATTGTGTTGTGTGTCTTCTTGTTAAAAATACATTTTAAGATGTCTAGTTCTAGGTATCTTTTTAGACTGTTTTATTTCAGACGTATGTAGGTACCTAGATTATAACTTATAATATTTGTGTAAAAATGTTGGGCCCAGCAGTTAAGGAGCTCCCGCCGCTCATCCATGAGGTTGTGGGTTCAAATCTGGGCAAGTACCAATGAGACATTTTCAATTTATTCATATTATAATTATGTAGGTGTTGCTTTATTTTTAAATTAAGTCTGTAAATATTGTACATAATAACATAAATAAATATTTGAATACTAGCTGATCCAGCGAACTTCGTACTGCCATATTTTTATTTAGTATAGTTATTATAGTTTTAATTTTTATTCATTAGTAATTACCAAAATATTATCCTTAGTATAACGAACACAACTGACTGCCTCGTTGGTCTAGTGGTCGCAAGCGCGACTGCTGTGCATGGGGTCTTGGGTTCAATTCCCAGGTCGGGCAAAGTGTTATTGGGTTTTTCCATCAGGAATTTCTCAGTAGCACCCTCGGAGTCTGGATTTGTGCCCGGTTGATGGCAATAGGCTCGCCCCCTATTACATGGGACTAAAAACAAAACTGGCGAAATGTGGGTGTACTATCAGAGGTTGGGTACACCTCTGCCTAAACCTTCGGGGATTACAGGCGTAATGTTATGTATGTTATGTGTAACAAACACAACAAAAAAATAATTAGTGAAATTGTTTCAGCCGTTCACGCGTGATGCCGTGGTTAAAGGAAAGGTATATTACATAGGGATTTATTCACATAATATAGATTCTAAGTTTTTCTAAGTTTTTCCAAGTTTTTCTAAGTTTTTCTAAGTTTTTCTAAGTTTTTCTAAGTTTTTCTAAGTTTTTCTAAGTTTTTCTAAGTTTTTCCAAGTTTTTCTAAGTTTTTCTAAGTTTTTCTAAGTTTTTCTAAGTTTTTCTAAGTTTTTCTAAGTTTTTCTAAATTTTTCTAAGTTTTTTTAAGTTTTTCTAACTTTCTAAGTTTTTCTTGGACATCACTGACATCAGTTAAGGAATAAAAACGTGATGAAACCTGGACTTTATAGTTAATATCTTGCACAATCCAATAGCCCAACACATATCAACTCCATTTTACCCTATCCTACAGAAAAACCAGTCATTACACAACTGATTCATATTCATAAGCTCCTATTTATCTACTTAGAAATCAAAATCTGTCTAACTCATACATTATGTATTCCATCTTCATTAAAGGATGGTACATTCAAATTCTCTCAAATCAAAATTAACATATAAATCACTTGTGAGAAAGTGGATTGTCGTGTCAAGTAAATGTGACAAAATGACTTGTGACAAAATGCTTTGCGACACAAATTATGCCAACTGTCACATTATGTAAAGAATTCGGGGTTTTAATGTTGATGAGCTTTCTACAACGTGTTATGGAATTTTCTCACAGTTCTCCAAGGAGAATGTAGGTATATTGTGCACTTATATCGCTGGTTCACTGTTACAAGGGTCTAATTATCTACTCATACTAATTTTACAAATGAGAAAATAACTCTGACTGTGATGCTATCACGACTAAACCACTGCACCAATTTCGATGAAATTTGGTACGAGGTAAGTTTGTTGTTGTTATACATATATATATTTTTTGTATTTAACTTGTATTTTCTTACTGCTGGGCAAAGGACTCCCCATAGCCTTCCATTTTTCCCTATGTGTAGCGTAATGTCAAATAGCCTATGCTATCCCTTATGACTCTTTATCTATGAAGATTTTTTCCAATCTTGCTGCTAGTTCTAGAGATTAGCGCGTTTAAACAAACAAACAAAAACAATGTAGACCATTATATTAGGACAGATATACACAATAAAACAGCTATTTCTATTTACAATCTCTCTCATATATTTTGATCGATGTTATTATCCTTACGTCAGTGTAATCGGACCCGACAAAGGACTCGCTAGGTCAGTCCGAGGACGTCGGGTCAAATGAGCAGACTGTTTATCAACTACTATTGTCAATCTCACAGATATAAATACGAATACAAAATTGGCAGATTTTTTACTTTGATAAATTATCTATGAAAAATAAAACATCTTGTAATTTATTTTTCAACACACTTGCTCGTAAAAATGGCTCTTATTACACCGCATTTAGGATCACAATGTGGTGTATTACCGCGTGCTTCTCAGGTTTTTGTACCCGAAGGATGCCAATGAGACCCTGTTACGAAGCCTCAACTCTCCGTCTGTATGTCTGTCAGCACACTATATGTCATGAACCGCAATAGGTAGAGACTTGAAACATAATAAGGTTAAAAATTAAATCGGGTCCCAATACAAGAAACGTGTTTTTTTTTATTGTAGTGTGAAGTATTGTACATTGGTATGGAACTCTTTGTGTACAAATCTGACACGCATTTGGCCGATTTTTGCGTTACATTCCACGCTATTACAAATTGCATTAGCAGAATGACTATGAAAAAAGAAGGAATTACAGCTGTGTTTGCGCACACACTAGTGCGATATAATATCTCCTGTATACTAGGTTAGTTTCTATTGAAATTCAGTCATAAGAATATTATTTTATGTATCCGACAGTTTCAGTATTCACAATTTAAGACAGCTGGCCAACATTCTTGAATCCGATCGGCCAGCATCTCGTCACGTTTGACATAATTAAAATAGATCGGAGTCCGACAAAGGACTAACAAGGTCGAGGCGAGGACGCGAGGTCACAAGGACGAACTGTTCTTAGTAGGGTTCCGTATAAAAAATATCAGTTTATAGGTAAATGCAGATATAACCAACATAATAGTTTGAGGAAGATGTTTTAAATTCCATACACAGTCAAAAGGATTCCTAGCATATTTTCTTTGAATATTGAAACAGTGATCGCTATATTCTACCTATGTAATATTTTACCTGTAACATGCATCTAGGGTCAAAGGTCGTAAGGATATTGTATGTTGTGTCCTTTACGAGGCCAATTATTCTACTAAATAAAAACGTAAAAAGTTTAGTCGCATTCTCCTCTTAGCGACAATCAATGGTGCTGATTCCCTTGGTCACAAACTAAACTAAAATTAGACTATTTCCATCTTTTTCTGTCCAATAAAATAAGAAAGAGACTAATGTAAATAAGAGCTGTCAAATATAGTCCATCTGACGCATCCATACAGTTATAGTTAACATCTTAAAACGTGTGGATTAAAAATAAGGAGAAGTTCAAGGCAAAAATAATTTGATATCTCTAACTTAGTTCTTTAATGTCACGGAATGTCACCGTCCTTTCCTTTCGCTGTATGTTAGTAAGAGATGTCAATTCTCTAAATTTAGTTCGTGAACAAGGGAATCGGCACCAATGTCAATAAAAATTTAGGTAAATTAGAGGTATTTTTGACAGGTTAGATTGCGTTCCTTCTTAAAAGTTAGAAGGATTACCCCCCAAAAGTATCGACAAAACAAATTCCATTATAGGTATTTCTTGCTTTCTTGTCTTGTCTTGGATAAATAAATATGATACTTTTCATCAAAACAAAGGAAAACAATTGTTCAGTTTGTATATTCTTTTGTCTACAATCAAAATGATATTGTCTATTACAACAGCTAACACAAAGAAATAAGTTACTGTTTTGTAAAGCAAGTATTACAGTGTTGACGTAATTTGAAACAAAATGGAGGCTAAGGACGCTCAAGGTCAATGTAAGGACGCAAGGTCACTTAGGACCGACGACTTTGTTTGGGTTCCGCATATGTTGAGCCCAAATAAAACGTTATCACGTCATTCATTTGGTTATGTTTTACATAATTTTGTTTATGAAGCGTGTTTTATGTAGTAAACAAATATTAATTTGAAGCTTCAACATTTTTGGTTACACATTGTAATAGAGAGTTTTGATACGCAGAAAATACGTTTTAAATAACCATTCTTATAAATAAAGCAACCTTTTATGTACTTTTTTTTATTCATGGAGCCTTGCAGTGTTATAATGCAAAAATCTCCCGCGGTGAATTCAGGTGAAGTGACTGAAGTGATAACTGTCAACTCCTAACAAATTTTCCCACATTATGATACAAGTAAGATAAGTTGGTCATTACGCTCAAGGCTGACTTGTAGCCCTAGCTGAATGGAGCCGAGAGCTTTACAAACTCAAATTAAAGAAAAAAATATAATATAAAAAGCACGCGTGCTTAATACACCGCATTGTGACCCTTAAAGTTTCTGAATAGAATTTTAATTGTTTCCACAGAATATAAGTGAGTGGGCTACTTCGTGTTAGCTTATTACTGTCAGATGTTATTCTACAGATCAGACAATCATTGTTCCCAGACGAAGCATGGCTGTCTTTTCAGCTCTTTTTTATGGAAAAATAATTCAGTACTCAATATCTTTATTGCTTCTCCAAATGTATATCATGCCATACCATGGGCAACTAGATTCAATATTTTAATTTTTCTTTCCTCTTGTAAATGACGTTCAAAAGTGCCTTTTAATGGTCTAATTGAAATAAATTATTTGACTTTGACTTTGACAGTGGTAATTTAAATAATTGAGATTATTATGGACCCTGTAGGGCACAGCAAAAAGGTAGGAGAGAGGAAGCCCCGTTTGAAGAGAACATGAATATAAATTTGAATATTTATAACTGAGTAATAATTAAACTATTTTTTTTTTGTTTTTTTTTATATAATTAATCTTCACTATAAAAAAAGTGTGACAAACTAATCACAAAAACAATTCACATTTTACTTATCGCGTTCTAGAAATCGAAAGTACGGAACCATTGCGCAAACGGCTCGTATCTCATCCGTGTCGTGTTTTGAATGTCCGAACTACGAACAGGCCCAAAGTCCATTGTTTAGATACTGATTTATATTCAAATGATGCCACTTCACCAGAAATTATGAGGTTTTGTTTTGGATTTTTGGAAATAATTTGTAGAAGGAAACAAGATAAGGCCCACTAGGATATCTCGTTAGTTACTAATACCGGCCTCATCATCTGCCTAGCCTTTTCCCAACTATGTTGGGGTCGGCTTCCAGTCTAACCGAATGCGGTTAAATACCAGTATTTTACATGGAGCAACTGCCTATCTGACCTCCACAACCCAGTAATACGATATCCCTAGTTAAGACTGATTCTCAGACTTTACTAATACCGGCCTATCTAAACAAATAAATTAAATTGAAATGTCTGTTTGTAATGTTAAAATAACAACTTTTTTTCTAAATGCATATTACACACGGTACCTATACAAAAATAAAAATTGGTCTGATTGTTTAATTATTTGTTCCAGCTAATCTCCTAAACGGCTAACCGTTTTTGATGGGACTTTCATTGGCAGATAGCTGAAGTTATAAAGAGTAACGGGGGTCACTTTTATTTTACAAAATAAAGGGACTTGGGCATAGATAACTACCGCAGATAACCGTATGTCATAATGGGACCATTATGACATCATATTATTTGTAATTTAACCTCATTTTAGCAATTATCTGAGTCAAGATTTTTAGTGCATGTGGACTTTAAGTTATCATAAGTAATCATTAATTCTGAAAACTTGAATTCGTTTTCGTACAGCCATCTCCTAAATACCTCTCTACACATACAAAATCATTACTCACTACATTATAACGCGTGGAACTTGTTTATACCGTACTTGCATACAAACTTCCACCCCCCCTTTTTCACCGCTTTAGGGGGTAATTTCCGAGATCAAAACTATTCTATGCCAAATTTCATCAAAATCGATTCAGCTGTTTAAGCGTGAAGAGGTAACAGACAGACAGACACACTTTCGCATTTATAATATTAGTATGGACTATTAACATAATTACAATGTGTTCAGCTAGTCTCGAGTGACGCACATACAGACAGATCGCGATAATGAATTAGGGCTTCCGTTTTAAACATGATAATTATATCTATTGTTTAATGTGCACATTACGTTATTGTTTCTATGTAAAAAATCCAATATGACTAGACACACAATACATACATAACATAACATCACGCCTGTAATCCCTCAAGGGTTAGGCAGAGGTGTACCCATTAGCACACCCACATTTTGCCAGTTATGTTGTAAGTCCCATGTCATAGGGGGCGAGCCTATTGCCATCAACCGGGTACAAATCCAAACTCCGAGGCTGCTACTGAGAAATTCCTATAGGAAAATCCCAATAATACTTTGCCCGACACGGGAACACACACCAAAGTATAATATTTGAATTTATTATATATGAAACATAGGTGGAAGGTGTTAAATAAATAGTTACCACCATTAATTCCAAGACATAACTTCTATAAAGAAACACTTCATTTTAGCCCTGAAAACCCGAATACGAGTAATTTTCAATTTACTGTTTTTTTTTTTTTTGGGACATTAATATCAATAAACTTAGTCCATTGAGTTGCCAAAAAAAAGTCATTTTTTATTTCTAAGAATTAAAATAAAATACTCATACATTATTTGCAAGCTTAATAACAAAAAAAAAATACAACCAGAATAAAAAAAAAGCTCGACTGGCTGTTCACAACGGTGTGCTGGTGCCTACGCTTATGTATGGAAGTGAATGTTGGGTATGGCAAACGAGGCATGAGAGTAGGATTAATGCTGTGGAAATGCGTTCCTTGCGGAGTATGTGTGGTGTTAACTTTGAACGATAGAGTGAGGAATGGGGTTATACGGGACCGTTGCGGATTAAAAGAAGATGTAGTGACAAAGATAGAAAAGGGTATGCTTAGATGGTTCGGTCATGTTGAGAGGATGAGTAAAAGACGATTGACAAAAGGTATTTATATGGCAGAGGTGAGTGGCAACGCCGGGAGGGGTCGCCCTAGGAAGACCTACACTGAGCTTATTGGTGAGGTCCTTCAGAAAGGTCAGGTGCGGAGTACTCGTAACCGGCGTGCTTGTATGACGAGATGTATGAACGTAGATGAGGCGAAAGGAGTATGTAAGGATCGTAGCAGGTGGCGTTCTGTAGTTTCTGCCTACCCCCATGGGAAAAAGGCGTGAGTTTATGTATGTATGTAAAAAAAAAGAGAAACTAAAGATAAATGGCATCAAAAAATTCATCCTCATCGCCGTCCACTGGAAGTGTGGAATGTCCAACAAATAAATCATTACCATCCTTTCAACTGGAACAAAACTTGGTTGGAAACATTAATGGTGTTTTATATAGGAGTGAACAATGCTAGATATTACGCAACATGCAGTCAACAGCAGCTGAACAATAGTGGAGATTCGTTAGTGATACGTAAGCTGTTGCTAGTACTAAGAAAACTCGAAAATAAAGACTGGAAAAACTCACGAAGCCGAAAGTAACATGTTTTTCTTTTTTAGTTTCTACATTCTTTATATATTTTTTTTAAAGAAATTACAAATAATAGTTTATTAATTTAAAAAAAAAAAATTGTGACCACTTTCTTCTCATTATTGCAATCATTTTTTGTTCTGGACCACACTGGGAATCTTCTGGTTTCAGAGATATTGAATATTAAAGTTTTTTTTAAGTTTTGACGAAAATAGGTTTGATTTGTTTTAACAACATACAATAAACTCAAGCCTTTTTCCTAATATTTATTATTATTATTTATTTTGCTAATATGTTCTAGGTAAATAAACTTTAAATACTCCCATGGCCCATCTAATCTGTAAGCACGTTTTGCGTGTGCAACATTGAACATTTGTCGTTTTCCAGCAAGAATTTTTGTTTAATGTTGCTTTGTCCGATGGGCAGTATACATTGTAGTGTATATGATGTGTCTTTTTAGTAATAACTAAAACGTAATACCTACCTTCTATATGAATAACTAGATTTTTCCCGCGACTTTATCCGACTTAATTGTCGGTCATGGCTATCTAATTTTGTGTTTCCATACAATCTTTCACGTTTGATCCCCTTAGGGGGGGACTATTTTAAAATCCGTTCTTAGCGGATGTTTACTAACTATAAACTATCTGCCTGCCAAATTACATCTTAATGTGTTAAGCGGTTTTAGATATTTCGCGATGGGTGAGTGAGTGACATTTCTACATATGCTATTATAGGTATATAGTTTTTTTTTTTTTTAGGTGGTAAAAATCATCAAATGACTCCTTCCGTCCTGGGTGGGGCGGAAGGGACTGTCAGACTTTTACTGACTAAAAAACCACCCTGTTCCTTCTGTTGCCCTTTACGTTCCGGGGCCACGGTATCCTGTTAAGACGTCCCGCAACAGGTACATAGATATTTAGATTAGATTAACACTGGTCGATTAGCGATTTGCGATTACAGACTTAGACGTATTACTAGCGACCCAGATACAAAAGAATGATACTAATTTTCGTATCCACCCCTCTTGAATCACTCATCTATTGATGAAAACCGCACTAAAATCCGTTGCGTAGTTTAAAAGATCTCAGCGTACAGACGGCGAGAACCGACTTTGTTTTATACTAAGCAGAGGCACGACTAGAGGTGAAATTTTAGTATTTTTAGGTAAAAGTCAATTTACCCATATTCCTCAAATTGAACTCACTCTGTCGAGTTCTTGCCTCTTAGTAAAGGCATATGTGCATTCCATTGCTGCTGAACAATACCCTATGGCGCTTTGTTCCAAACGCTCTATAGACGAGTGTGTTCCGTATATGTAGTAGCCCGAAATGGTGTTGTAAGTTTAAGCAAACACTTAAGATGATTTCACATCGGCGAGGCGAGGAAAAGATTAAACGGACGAGAACTAAAATTTGTATTTATACTAATATTATAAATGCGAAAGTTACTCTCGTCTATCGGTTTGTTTCTGTCACTGAACCGTTTTCGTTGAAATTTAGTATGAGGTAAGTTTTAATACCAAGAAAGGTTAAAGGCTACTTTTTATTTCGCAACTTCGTCTGCGTCCGCGATTACCGACATTTAGGTACGCGGCCGAAATTACGGGCATAAGCTAGTAGTCTATATTTGGTGTGATATTAACAAATTGAATTTAGGTTACACGGTACTAACACATTTTTTAGTTCTTTTTAATTCATGTCTGTCTGTTTCTTTCAGTTAATCTCTAAAACGGCTGGACCGATTTTGGCGGTACTTTTACTGGCCGATAGCTGATTGTATAAGGAATAATTCATAAGGAATAATTCAATATATTTTATTATAAAAACTAATTAAGGTTCCGCGTCAGAATACCCCAAGCCTAAGCAAGTTGTCAAAATAAATATTTAAATGTATTGTATTTTTGTCCTTATCAAGGTTTTCAAGGACAACTAGTAAGTATTATCTTAATGGCAGTTCAGTGTAGACGATGTCTTTTTATCGCAAACGAGTTTTTAACTGGTTAGTGGGTCATTGTTATTCTATAATAAGATTTTTTTTCTGTACGCAAAATACGCGTCAAGACGTAGAGTTGCTATATAAATAAATAAAATTGAAGTGTTTGCATACACATACAAAAAAAAATACTAAAGTAAGTAATATTTTAAGGCGTAATTTTTATTTTTTTTAGATAGTAAAGCAATTTGCACAAAGAAGTATTATAAATATTGCCAAACGGGCACAAATCCAGACTCCCAAGACTTTGCTCTACCTGGGAATCGAATCCAAGACCTCATGCTTAGTAACGAGCCAACGAGGCAATCACCCTCTCGCCCGGAGAAAGCGTCATTGGGTTTTCCATCAGTAATTTCTCAGTAGCAGCCTCGGAGTCTGGATTTGTGATCGGTTGATGGTAATAGGCTCGCCCCCTATTACAAGGGACTTGAACATAACTGACGAAATTCAGATGTACTAATGGCTACACATCTGCCTACCCCTTCGGGGATCGCAGACGTGATTGTGTTACGTAATTAAATTATTCATGTCGGCACAGACAAAAACGCCCATTCTTCATAAAAACCCACCAGACAAGACTGGCTGAAACTGGTCAAAACCGGTTTGCTTTCGAGACATTTTTTTCACCCGTTCGGCGACGGTTGATATTGACCGCGTTCTTACGGGCAAGGTTAACAGTTCGACGTTACAAGGTTACAACCGATGTTAAGAGAAACCGATTCAACGATTATTATGTAATAAGTACTATTTTTCATCTTTCAGCCTAGCCTTTTCCCAACTATGTTAGGGTCGGCTTCCAGTCCAACCGCATGCAGCTGAATACCAGTATTTTACATGGAGCGACTGCCCATCTGACCTCCACAACCACAACGTAATACGATACCCCTTGGTAAGACTAGCTGTCAGACTTTCGAGCTTCTGAGGACCCGTAACGACTGTCAAAGATCCCCGTATGACAGCCGGGACCAACAGCTTGGCGTGCGTTGTAATAAGTACTGTTTTTATTGATGTCATTAGATGGCACACAGCTCACCTGATGTTAGGTGGTCATCTGCATAATTATTAATTACTATCTTCTGCCAGCGACTTTGTCAGCGTAATTGTCAGTTATTGGCTACAAATCTAGTACGGCTATTGAGCGTAGGGTCCTGCGATAAATTTCTTATATAGTCAAAAAAAATTCATTTGGTTTTTCTTTCAGGAATTTCTCAGTAGCGGCTCGGAGTTTGTTTACTGGTTTGACGATCGCTAAGAAAGGATTTTCCAAAGTTCACCCCCTTAGGGGATGAAACATGGGTCCAAAGTTTGTATGGAGTAACCAACTTTGCCGCGAAAGAAATCGCAGGCAGAAGTTAGTTTACTTTAAATTACAATATCGAATTAGACTGCCTCGTTGGTCTAGTGGTCGCAAGCGCGACTGCTGTGCATGAGGTCTTGGGTTCGATTCCCAGGTCGGGCAAATTGTTATTGGGTTTTTCCATCAGGAATTTCTCAGTAGCAGCCTCGGAGTCTGGATTTGTGCCCGGTTGATGGCAATAGGCTCGCCCCCTATTACATGGGACTAAAAACATAACTGGCGAAATGCGGGAGTACTAATGGGTACACCTCTGCCTAACCCTTCGGGGATTACAGGCGTGATGTTATGTTACAATATCACTTTTAAATTCAACAAAACCCTGTCTATCATCATACTTCCCGTTTGACCTTAAGACCTATTATTCAATAAAAACAATAAGTTAATTTGAATAAGACCTCTATATCGAAGGTCGCGCCTATTGCCAACAACTGATGCCAACCATTCAGTCATCGCAAATTGGATGCTTCCTTAGGAAATTAGATCTTATTGGTATGCGTAACGTGATCTACAGTTAAACATTTGTAATGTAATACCAGTAGACATCTTACTATAAACTGGTAGCCTAGTACATTTACGAGCAAAAACAAGTATACACTTAGCAAAATTCAAAAGCGATTTTCTTGTGAAATTATGGGAATGGGATGAATTAATAATTAACTTTCGCGGGACATCTTAACAAGATACCGTGGCCCCGGAACGCAAAGGGCAACAGAAGGAACAGGGTGGTTTTTTAGTCAGTAAAAGACTGACAGTCCCTTCTGCCCCACCCAGGGCGGAAGGACTCATTTGATGATTTTTACCACCAAACAAAAAAAATTGGTTGTAATTTTATTAGAAGACCAATTTCATAGTATCTAGTATTGAATATAAAATACTATATTCATAAAAACATGACATTTCAATCAATATATTTGAAGAAAATAGCTTGTTATGTTTCTAAGCGTATACTTGTTTCTGCTCGTGACTGTACAATACGTGCCACGAAAGAAGAGACTTGACACACCACACAAACTTTATTTTTCATAATAAATATAGTCAAGAATTTTAATCTAAATGTCTTTGAAATATCTCAGAATAGGTACACAAATTATGTATGACTATTTCGTACATCCAAAACTGCGCAAGCTCCCCATTACTGACGCTTGTCAAGTTCTCATCTTTCGTGGCGCGTATTTTACTTCCAGATTTACTTGTATCAGTTGTCATAGCAAAATGAACGGATATTTAAGACCACTAAAAAGTTAAAATTTATTTCCCGACTATAAGAACTACGTTTACAATTCAATTCAAATACGATTTATGGGTAGAGTTTCCATAAGTCCCGAATATACGGGATTGTCACGGAATTTGACCATCGTGTCCCGTAGTATTGCTATGTACGTCCCGTAATTCGAGAATCGAAATCATTGCAACAGTAAAATCAAGCTCAAAATATGACTGAGCCAATAATAAACGCGTTAATTTGATGTAAACATTGTTATAAGTACTCTACTTATTGGAATAAAAACGTAGATTTCGACTTTTTTATTTGACTGTCAGAATCGTCCCTGAAAGTTATTAAGCAAGGATAGACACATAAAAGGAAGTCAAATTTTCTACATCAGTGGGGCCGAGGACTAACACCTCCGTTACAATGAGTACCGTCTTACAGGACACTCTTCAACTGGTCACAAGGACCTTTCACAATAGGCGCAATGCCTTCACCGGACGGCGCGATTACCGTATTCAAAGCCACATTCACAATGGGCTAAACCATGCTGCTTCATACGCCATTATATGAGCAGTTGCTCCATACGCGATTATATGGGCAAATTCCTCGACTCGTGGTCGAGAGACACAAGGCAGACTCGGCTGCTACATTATCCACAATAGCTTAATTCCCGTTCACAGCTTATTGCTTCAACACCAGGTATAGGTTTAGAACAGTCCTACTCCTGACCACTGTCTTACTGTGTAGAAACGGACTCCCCACTAAATCGTTGCGAAATAACACAGTACTGCAAAATGACAAGAAAACATTGATAGCGCGATGTAGGACTTTTTACATTTCTGACAAAACTATGCAAGAATATCAAGATATTTTATTATTTCTTTATACTAGAATGAATTGAGAATCGTTTGGTATATAAAAAAGCTATTAATAATAATGTTTTGATAATATTTTTCTGAAGGACAGGGATAGACTTATACAACTCGCCCTGATTGCGAGAAGGATGGCGATCATGACACATAAAGAGCTAATAACTAGCAGCGGTGCTGCCATCTCTTATCGTAATGTATAACTACGTGATTCTGAAGCGACTTTTAAATTATTACAAAAATAAGTCAATCACAGAAAAAAATATTACGACAATTTTTCTGTAAATTAAAATATTTTTCTTAGTTATTTTTTGAGTATTATCATTTTATTCTCATAATTATTTGTAGTGATTTTTTAATTTTCTTGTTTATCTTTATTAATTTGCCGTTAGTACCTACTAATTTTAATATCTTTATAAGTGTTAAGAGGTAGGCAGGAGTCCAAGGGTATAGCGGCGGCACGTGATACTAAAATGCAAATTCGATAACAATAAATTGATTTAGACATGCTTCGGCAACTTTTTATCTTATCAAAAAGATAAAAAAGTTATCAAAGCATATTATTATTGTTGATCTACATAATAATATAATATTTACCGCTACAGGGAATATACTTTGTTTTTTTCTGACTCTACCGTTCTTGGACAGACATAGACAAAAATAGCCAATTATTTTTATAGTTTTTGATAATTTAGCTATAATAATAGCCTAGACATGACAATAATAGACTAAGACAACATTTTTCTTTTCTAGTATATAGGTATAATTTTATTATGATGTTTGTTTACTTCACGCCAAAACTACTAACCGATTAAAATGTCATAATAGCTCAGTAGTTAAGGCACCTACCTCACATGCATGAGGTTTTAGGTTCGAAACCGTACCGCTCGTATTTATAGTATATCTTGGACGTCTCTGATATCGGTAAAGGTAAACATCGTAAGGAAATCTAGACTTTAGTAAAATAGTTTAAGTTGAAACATAAACCTTCCTCTTTAATGACTTTTTCTAAGTAACATCTTCACGCCCGTAATCCCCGAAGGGTTAGGCAGAGGCGTTGGTTTAATAGTCGCATAGCGCGACTGCTGAGCATGAAGTCTTGGGTTAGATTTCCAGATTGGGCAAAATGTTATTGAGTTTTCCATCAGGATTTTTTTTTTGTAGCAGCCTCTGATCCAGGATTTGTGCCCGGTTGATGTTAATAAGCTCGCCCCCTATAACATGCGACTTAAACATAACTGGCAAAATGTGGGTGTACTAATAGGTACACCTCTGCCTAACCCTTCGGGGATTACAGGCGTGATGATATGTTAAATAACGTAAGTCTGGCGAGTTTAGGACTTATGATACAGTAACACACCTCAGTATTCACACTCACACACCTCCATTTTCACATTCACACACCCTCATGTTCCACATTCACACACCCCTGCTCTCACTCACGCATTTGCATGCTTCTTGTCTAGTTTTAATTTTCTCTTTTTATTTTGAATCGCCTGTTTTTATAACACTTAAAACAAGTAATTTTATGTTAATATTTTAAGTTTTGGAAGAGCGGAGTCTCCTAAACTCCTAACACAGGCTTTTTTGCTTAAAAGGAGGCTCCAATCACTAGTTGTTAAGTTTACTTGTAAAACAATTAAAACATTTTTCATTTTTTTTTCATTTTTCATGTATTAACGTAGGTATTTAATCGCAATTTACCGCATGGTACCAGTTTAGTCGCGACCAATACATAAAAAAAATAATTAGGTGCAAAAAGGGAGACAAATCTTCTACTGCAGTGGGGTGGAGGTCCATAATCCTCCGTTTCACATGCCCCGACGTACTGAGGACTTTTACACGATTCTGAGACTGGACAGCCACAGTCTTCCGCATTAGCCAGAACGGCTTCACAATGCCCATAGAGGGACTTCATCTGAGACGCAGACTACACAGCTGCGCTCCAAAGTTTGAGCAATCGCTTAACACCATAGCGTATTGCCCCCAAATAGAGGTGGGCTTAGATCAGTCCCACCCCTGTCCACTGATTCACTGAGTAGACACGGACTCCCCGTTGACAAATTTCGAGACATCGTACTAATGTTGCGCGGCAGGAAAACTTTGATAGCGCGATTCAGGATCTCTTTGTTCGGGCGACGATAAAGGGGCTATTATTGGGAGGTCTCGAGTTCAAGCCCCACGGATGGCAATTATTTTTGTGATTTTCTAGTGCTGTTTATGTCTTGTTTGTTTCTTTTTTTTTATTTTTGTTTATATTCTTATTAGTATTGTAAAGAAGGGGCAATTTTTTTTGCATGTTTTTTTTAACGGTTGTTTTATTTCTTGAGGGTCGTATGTCTTGTTTGTTATAGGATAATGATCCTTACAGGCTTTGATTTTAGATTTTTATTAAGAACCAAAAAAAAAGGTACCACGGACTCGTAAATCGAGCGATCGTGCATTTCATTGGGTATGTATATGTAGAGATATAAAATTCAACATAATAATAGGGCAAAGTTTTACAAATTGATTATTTTATTTTTTGTTGTTCTAAATTTAAACCATTAAAAACGTTGTTGTTTTTAAACGGGCTATTTACAACACAAGGCTTTTTTCTAATCGGACCGGTAATTCCTGTTATTAACGTATTTAAACAAATAAACCCTTCAGCTTTATAATATTAGTATCAAAACTAAAATTATTGATAGAAGTCATTTAGTCCCTAATACATGGGACTAAAAACATAACTGGCGTAATGTGGGAGTACTAATGGGTACACCTCTGCCTAACCCTTTGGGGATTACAGGCGTGATGTTATGTAAATATTTTTTAGGTTGAACTTGTTTATTACCAGTTCTCTTACATTAAAAAAACTGAAAACTACAAAAAGGCAGTCAAATTTTCTACATCAGTGCGTGGAGGTTTTTTTGTTTGCACCTTCCGTCGGCTCACAGTCGCGAACAGAACCGACAACCCTTCTTATGATGGCCATACCACATTATGTGGTCGTTCGCCCCACATAACGTGGCCATATGTTGGACCATATGTTTATAGGTTTAGGAGAAATTAGAGTAGCTTCTCCTAACAACTACCTTACTGTGTAGAATAGGACTCCCCTTTTGCTCCGAATGAGTACTTGTATTAGTACAAAATTATACGAAAACTTTAATAGCGCGATGCAGCATGCCAACGTTTGGAATGCAAATTTGTGCTTTAATAAAGGGCTGATAAGGTCCACCCCTTTTTTAATATTGCAGAAAAGAGGGGTCTTTTTGAGCGCTCACGATTGCGCACCCCTCGTAATGTTAACATACGCAAAGCGTCGTTAGTTCGATCCTGAGTCGAACAAGTCATTTTTGCGATCTGCAAATTTTCTAAATACATTTATCTCTTACTCTTATTTATTCAATGGGCGTGTATTAAGGCAAATAAAGTCAAAGTCAAATCATTTATTTCAATTAGGCCAATATAAGGCAATTTTGAACGTCATATACAAAAAAAGGTTTGAATCTAGTTGCCCCTTCCAAAAGGTAGTTTTGTATGGAGAAGAATGGGCAAGAGACTCCATACGTACTCTTTTAAAATTAACATTTGTACAATATTTGCATACAGAATCATACATAATGACACGTGAATACAATGTAGCTTATATAAAAACTACTAAATCATAACGTGTAAGAAAATTAAAAATTAAAAGGTTAAAATATTTTCAAGTATCTATACATAGTGTTCACGTGTTTACAAATATTGGGACTTTATGACCACTCTTAACATCTCAGCCAACATAAAACAGTGTGTGAGCACGCGCAATCTATAACACACTTTAAAATAAAAAATAAATAAAAATGAACAAATAAAATGAGTATTTACTGTTTAGAGAAATGAAAATCATTATTAAAAACGAGCTTGATCTTGTCTGGAATTTGTCATTGTGCTAGTTGCCGCAACTAGCAACTTTTAAATATTGTACCGGTTTTTAAAGTTGCCGGTTTCCTCAACCGTCAATCGCAACGCTTCGGGCGATTTCCCACCCTCCCTCCCTCTCCGTGTGCCCGGCATTGCCAGTGTCGCTATGGTAACGGCATACGGCAACTCGGCTCTGAAAGTTGCTCACAAATTGCCAAAAAGTTGCGGAAACCGGAAACGTTATCGCAACTATCAACTTTTACAGGAAACTTTTAAAGAGTTGCCAGTTGCCGCAACTTAAGTTGCTTCGTGTGCAAATCGCCTAAATGCCTAACAAATGAATTTATTTTCTTTAGCCGGGAAATTATAAACAACAAAAAAGGAATCAGAAAAATCGGTCCAGCCGTTTTCGAGTTTAGCGCTTAACAACACAACATTTTGTCATTTATTTTTATTTAAATAGATGGAAAACATTACTAAATCATTTTTACAAAACGGTTGTAATAAAAAAAAACACTTTATTATAAATACAAGAAAAAATTAAAATTAAAAAACACAAATCACAAGTAAAATTACAAAAAATATTTGCTGTTCGTAGGGTCTGAACTGGTGACCTCGCTATAATCGGCCCTTTATAGTCACCCGAACAATGCAATCCTGAATCGCGATATCAAAGTTCCCCTACCTTTTAACATTAGTACAAAGACTCATGCGCAATGAATGGGGAGTCCGTGTCTACTCAGTAAGACAGTTGCTAAGGGTGGAACTGTTCTTATTCCACCCTCCCCTACATGGAAGCAATACGCTATGATCTAAAGCTATTGCGACTATGGAGTGCAGCCGAATCTTGCAACTCAAGGAGGCAAGCCCCACTAGTGGGCAATTTGACGCTATTCAGGCTGATGCGGAAAGACTAGGGTATAAAACCAGTCGATATGCGGAAAACCCTTAGCGGATGACAATTGGAGGATTCCGGACCTCCACCCCGCTGCAGTAGAAGATTTGACTCCCTTTTTTAGGGTTCCGTACTCAAAGGGTAAAACGGGACTGTTCACGCCATTGCAAACCCCGCGAACTAGGGTCAAGCGCGCGGTATGAAGAAGAGGGAGCGGGGAGGTGTAGAGCGGCCGACGCGCGCGCCTCGAGCCCTCGCCGCCAGAGCCACATATCCGCCGCTACGGGACCGCGCACACGCATTTTCACAATATTCTTCGCGTCACGCGGCTAGCCCAGTCTAAGTTTAAAAAAAAAGGCATCATTGTAAACCAGTATTAAACGCCATATTCATAAAAAAGTGGTTGTTATTTTTGATTATCTCACCACTTCTATAACTAGGACTATATTATTAAGAATCCACTGTCCGTCTGTCTGTCACCAGGCTGTATCTCATGAACCGTGATTGTTACACAGTTGATGTATTTCTGTTGCCGTTATAACAACAAATACAAAAAAGCATAAAATAAATAGGTATGTATTTAAGAGTTTTACGTGTTTTTTTTTTAACGTTTTTGTCGTTTTTGTTACGAAACCCTTCATGCGCGAATCCGACTCGCACTTGGCTGTTTTTCTTTTTTCATTATTAAAGTGTGAATTATTTTAGTGTTCTGTAATTTTCAAGGAATATAATAACCTCAATTTATACTATCCCTCATGAATTTCTTTTCCCAAACACAAGCTCATAAAAGGTTAGCGTAGCATCGCATCGCGTTACGACTAAGTGTGAACCAATCCTTACCCACACTTCTGGCCAGCGCTAACATAATAATTATTATTTTTTATTATGTTTCTCATTAATTAGTGATATAATTAAGCTACTTCATTAAATTCTACTTCTTTTATTTTTTAACGTTTTCACTTTCAACGTTGTCTTGAGATTGAGAAGCGAAAGTGTTTTTTTTTTTCTTAATTAAAAATAAATTATGCAAAAAAACATGTACCAAATTAAATTAAATATTAAAAAAATCTTGATGCCTATTGGTTAAGGCTCCTATTGATGCATCAGGTTATGGGTTCGATATTGAGCAAGTACCGATGTGATTTTTTATTTGTACTTTCAATGTTTTTCTTGGACATCATAGACATGGGTGAATGAAAAAATTGTGAGGAAACCTGAACTTATAATTATTTAAGTCTGAAATCGCCAATCCAGCAAAATGTGGGTGTACTATCAAGGGACACCTCTGCCATACCCTTCGGGGATTACAGGCGTGATGGCTATGTAGTTAAGCAAGGTACTTACTAGGTCCAAGTCGGGGGCAGAAGCTAGTTAACTATATTTTTTTAAAATTAAGGTAGGAATGTTATTTGTTTGACTTGTATTTATGTATGTCCGTTCCTATGTCCGCCCGTAACTACCGAACGGCTGCTTTTCGACACTACTTTTACACAATCTTTGTAAACTTTTGTAAACATTGATTTTAAAAGAGTACGTATTAAGTTTCTTTCCCATTCTTCTCCATACAAAACTACCTTTTGGAAGGGGCAACTAAATTCAATTCCTTTTTCTTTTGTAGGTAGGTATATGATTTTCAAAAGTGCCTCGTAATAAATGATTTGACTTTGACTTTGTACCTATTTACCTTATAATATTTAATGTGTTTCCACTGTTACTATCGATTTAGTATTTACCTACACATTTATTTACATTTCATAAACAGTATTCTTATCAAATGTTTTGCACACCCAAAGTTATTTACCATCGATCTGACATAACACGTCCAATATTAGCCTTTATTATCAGTACAAAAAGAGTCATAATATGACTATTTCCATTTCAGAATCTCTGTTGATCGTAGGCTGTAATAAATTGTGTTATTTTCCTGTTTTATTATGTTTTCGAATGAAAACATATGTTTGAAATATTAATCTATTATTCTCTGAAATTGCTTTGTTTTTGAACAATAGACCAACTGGAAAATAATTTTCTTTTTATGTTTTCAGAAATGGCGGTCAATTTTAAGTACAAATATGATTTTGTTTGTTTTTTTTTTGGCGGCCAATTGTCAATCTATAAAAAGGTATAATGTTTAATTTGATGGTTTCATTGTATATATTTGTTTTTATTATAATACTAGGTGCTGCCCGCGACTTCATCTGTGTGGTTTTATTCACCCGCTTTACATCTTTGGTTACTGCTCGACTCCCGTGGACCGTAGCGTGATGATTTATAGCCTATATAAGGCGTTCCCAATCTTTTTTTTTACTCTGCGGCTCCCATTTTCGACGATCAATTTTTTTTTGCGACCACCTTATATTTCTATAGTTTATATCTGTACTTTTCTACTAAAAAAATACTTTAGGTAAATATGCGTTAATTTTATTCTGTAAATTAATAATTTCTAGAAGTGGTATCCACATTTTCTTAGTCTTATATACTATACTAGGTAACTTAAAAGTACCTTAATATCAAAAAATAACTTAATCAGAATATTCGATCCCTGCTTCTAATTCAAGATCGAGGAACATGTTTCTACTTGTTGCCGTTGGTAGGTAACCTTCAACCTTCAGCTAGGTAATAAAGCCTTGTGTCTAGGTACCTATTTTGAACCTTACTGTCTACACATAAAAACATCCAAATCTGTACATATACCTCCTCTTTAGTGGGTCCGGTTTATTGGCAATAAATGCACAAGCCACTTAAGGAACAGGTCAGAGTGGGGGGTGGTGTGTGGTGCAAGTTATAAGTGACTATCTGTGTTTTGAGACACCTTATTAATCTTGTTTTTTTTTGTATGTTTGTTTGGTTTTGCTTTAGTATGTTTCCACTTCTATACATCTTTATCAGCGGTGATGACGGCGACTTAAAGGTAATGAGTGTAAATTACTGAATTCATTTTCATATTGACGTGAAACATTGATTCTGGCTTCACTCACTAAATCTCCCAGACAAGAATGAATTTACATACAGATAACACATAAATAATTACAAAAAAAAATTGAGAAAACAAAATCTAAATGATATGGGCATGTCGGCCAATCACTGTAAGTACCTAAGTATTTCTTATTAATAACTCATGGATAACACTGGATTCCATGTTTATCACATTCAATCTTACACCTTTTTAATTTGTGTGGTGTAATTGATTTTGTTCCAAAATTTAAATATTTATCTCACTTAAAGACATAAGAAATACTTAGGCATTTCATATTATTTTTTTTGGAATTTTCTCTCCATAAGTTATACGAGTAACATAAGAAAAAAGGGCCAAATAACGATAGTTCCATTCTTAATATTACTTTTTAAATATTGAAATAGGCAAATAGATTCAATGTTATTAATAATTATTTCTCATGTAAATCACGTCCGTAAGTGCCTTTTAATAGTCTGATTCTAATTTAATAATAATAATGTATTTGTTTGTGAAAATATTGTTGTTACAAAAGTGTTACATGTTTTGACTTCGACAGTTTAAACTAGGGAACAATACTGATTTTTCGATTTAATTGCTCTCATCGCTATCTCTTGCGCCTTGGACCACCCCGTCCCCAATAAATTAGTGCAGCAACCCCCTGACCGGCACTTAAAGGCAGACTTACGGTTATAGCACACTTAGCTAATGTTGAGGGTCCCAACATTTTACCAAAAAAAATTGATATTTACAAACAGGCTATTGAGGTTCTAAATGCGTTGTATTAGATTTTGTATGTAATTATTTTATCTATTTTTCGTAAGAAGAAAAGCGGGCGGAAAGATTTTTGAAAATTAGGTATGAGAAGAAACTATCGCTGTCACCTGCGAGCGCTCGGCGAGTGAAAAGGACAACTGCAGATCCGACTGAGTAGCTTAAGTGACAAGTTATAATCGGGGTTAAGCCTTCGCCTATTTCCATCTTTAATATTGAAACCATTTACAATAATAACATCACTACATAGTTTAAAACAAAGTCACTTCCAGCTGTCTGTCCTTATGTATGCTTAGATATTTAAAACCCTAAACTTTTATGGAGCTTCATAAAAGCAAAACGTGGAGGAAATAGCTCGTACCCTTTGACCATGACTGACGGACAAATCGTAACTTCTAACGGTTCTGAAATATGTGATCTTTTTGCAAACCAATTTTCTAGCGTGTACGTACCTGACAATAATTCAGATAACTATCACCAGCCAAGGTTTCTTCAAGCTATTTGCAATAACAGTCAGGGTTTGACTGCTCTTAAAGTCGACCACGATTGCCTACTTAAAAAACTAAAAGCAGTTAATATCGGAAAAGGGCCTGGTCCAGACGGCATTCCTCCGATATTTATTCAAAACTGTGCATTAGCACTAGTATCACCTTTATTGTCCATTTACAACGCGTCGCTGGCTGCGGGTACCTTTCCGTCTGAATGGAAAAAGGCAAAAGTAGTTCCCATACACAAGTCTGATAAAAAAGACTCCATTAACAACTACAGGCCGATTTCAATTTTGTCCATATTTGCAAAAATATTTGAATCTATCATTTGTCCTCAAATTCAGCAGCATTTTAAAATGTATCTAAGTAACTTCCAGCACGGGTTTGTAGCCTCGAGATCCACAGCTTCGAATTTGGTGGCTTTCACTGAGTCTCTCATCCAGACTATCGACGAGGGCAAACAATTGGACGTAGTTTACACCGATTTTAGTAAAGCTTTTGACAAAATGCCGCATTCCGTACTTATACATAAACTCGAAGCGTACGGTTTTGGCGGAACTTTATTAAAATGGTTTAAGTCTTATTTATCGGGGCGCGAGTTTTATGTCGTTGTTAACGGATTCCAATCTACATCACGAATAATCACCTCTGGCGCTCCGCAGGGATCGCATTTAGCTCCAATTCTTTTTATAATTTTTATTAATGACCTCCCCCCATGTCTCCAATTTTCCAAACCATTTATGTATGCCGATGATGTAAAAATAGCACGAATAGTTGAATCATCTAAGGATAGCGAACTCCTGCAACGCGACATTAATGAAATTATCGAATGGTGCCGCATTAATAATATGCAACTGAACTCGAAAAAATGTTACCATGTTAAATTTACAAGGAATCTCAACCAGATCGAATCTGACTACTTTATAAATCAAGACAAAGTCCAACAAGTGGAAATCGTAAGAGACTTGGGCGTACTCTTCGATAAAAAAGTAAGCTTTGTGCCCCACATCGAAAATATTATTAAAAGAGCATCTAAAATGGTTTATAATTCGTAATACTAAATGCTTTCGCAGAAGTAGCACTAAAATAGTATTATATAATAGTCTTGCACGGAGCATCTTGGAATATTGTAGCGTGGTATGGAGGCCACACTTTGCCACTCATATTCTGAGGTTGGAACGTGTGCAAAAGCGTTTTATGTGGCATCTGGCCTTTAGTGAAGGGATGTTTAAGTCTCTGTCCTCATATAAGTCTCGTCTGCAACATTTTAAAGTGCAACCCTTATCCACACGCAGAGATGTCGCAGATACCTTATTTTTATGTAAACTGTTGCGAAACAAAATTGATTGCCCCAACTTATTAAACCTTGTTAGATTCCGAGCGCCCTGTAGATTGCCTAGGAATAGCATAACGCCACTTTGTCCGCCTTTTCGAAGGTCTATACTTGGTGCAAACTCACCAATTTCTAGAATGTGCAGGGTTCTCAATAGCTGCAGCGACCTAATAGATTTACATCATGACAGTATTAACACAATACGTAAAGTTGTCCTGAACAATTCAAGTTAATCTCTCCTAAGTCTCTTTCTTATAACATTCATATTTATAGCATGTAATCAAATAAAAAATATAAATATATGTATATTTGTTATTCACGGTTATCAGTCAGTAATTATTGTTATGTTGTCGAATTATTTTGGATTGGATTAGTTTATTTTAAGATGTTAATTAGTTTATTATTTTTAAAATTTATAATCTTACATTTTTAATCAAATTAATCAAAATTAAATATATGTGTTTATTTATACTATGTTTATAATTGTTGCATAAATTATTTAATGTTTGTGATTTTATTTTATAATGTCTTTACCAACGTGTTTGTACTAGCGGTGTTAACCTGTAATTAACTGTTGCACATGTAATTTTTCTGTTATAACTTGTTAACTGTTATTGTTATGTGTAAACAGTTGTTGGTTGACCTTAAATAAATAAATAAATAAATAAATAAAAACTACGCAACGAATTTTGATTCAGTTTTTTTTAAATAGATAAACTGATTCAAGACGAAGGTTTATGTATCTTCATTGTAACCGTGCGAAGCCGGGGTGGGTCGCTAGTATTTCATAAACTGAATGAAAACTCATAAAATGAAACAATAATGACATAATATACTGTGCCCCTATGTTTTTCTTTTACCATTGATAAGTTTTCAAATTCATAAACTAACCTTTTATTGGCAACGCTATAAATAAGCTTTAAAAGAAAAAGTAAATAACTCCGTTCTAAGGAGCGGGTCCAGTTCCTACACGGAACAAATATTTGCATGGCCTACAGGTAGTTAGGTTTGGATGTGTGTGTTTGGATGTTTGTGACCGTACCAACAGTACAGGAGAAATTCTTAGTATGGCGCACGTTGAAAATAATATTCGTATAGTTTTCAGGTTGTGATTTATCGACTGCTAGTAAATGATATTGAAGAACCTACGATACAGGAGATTCGAAATAAATAGCACAATGAGACGAAACGACGACGACGTAGATGAGGCGAAAAGAGTATGTAACGATCGTAGCAGATGGCGTTCTGTAGTTTCTGTCTACCCCCATGGGAAAAAAGCGTGAGTTTATGTATGTATGTATGTAGCACAATTTTTAAGCAACAGCAGACTTTATGAAAAATCCTCATCCAAAAACTGCAAAATAATTCCTTTCTAAACCCTACCATGTTGGAATTTCCAGAACAGTGGAAAAAAAATGGGGAACTAAACGCTCTGCCTACGAAAACGGCAATTGAAAGGAGACAATTGCGAACTGAAAATGAGCGGATGCTGGGAGAGAGAAAAAAGAAATGCCGGGGAGCGACAGGCTGGAAGGGAGTTTAGGGCTGTTCCCTGTGATAAAGGGATTTTTTCACATTGTTTTGACTGTTACTTGGTTGCATTGACGTTATTGTTTATCGTTGGATTTGACATAGGTAGATGACAATAATTCCACCTTTGAATGAGAATGCCTAAGGCATTAAGTTCGCCTTTTTTATTTTTTGTTGCAAAAGTTTAAATAAATAAATAATTCTAGTTTAGTTACATCACATACATACATAATATGAATACACATAAACTCACGTCTTTTTCCCATGTATGCATAAATCACAGAACACCAAGCCTTTGGTCCCGGATGTCATACGTGGATCTTTGACTGTCGTTACAGTCGCTCGAAAGTCTGACAACCAGTCTTACCAAGAGGTATCGTACTACCCAGTTACTGGATTGTGGAGGTCAGATAGGCAGTCGCTCCATGTAAAATACGTGCAATTAGATGCATCTGGTTATATTGGAAGCCGACCTCAACGTAATTGGCAAAGGCAGATTGTTTTTCTGCCTCGTTGGTCTAGTGGTTGCAAGCGCGACTGCTGTGCATGAGGTCTTGGGTTCGATTCCCAGGTCGGGCAAAGTGTTATTGGGTTTTTCCATCAGGAATTTCTCAGTAACAGCCTCGGAGTCGGGATTTGTGCCCGGTTGATGGCAATAGGCTCGCCCCATATTACATGGGACTAAAAAAAAACATAACTGGCGAAATGTGGGTGTACTAATGGGTACACCTCTGCCTAACCCTTCGGGGATTACAGGCGTGATGTTATGTATGTATGTAGATTGTTTTTTATTAAACTATTTCAATTAAAGAGGATTATTAAAATGAATGTTGTGATTCTCAGAGCGATTGAATTTAATGTATTCTTAATAAGAGAGAAATATGACTTATAAATTATAAAGGGCTTTAAAAAAATCTTGCTTAACCAATTAATGTGGCTAGTAACTGGTAAACCAGTTATAAATAAAAAAAAATTGTTATAATACATTTACCTCTCAAAATAGTTCGTCAGTTAACATTATCCAAACCTTTTCTTACATGCCAATTTGATTAAGAAATACTAGGTACCTACACGAATCTCTTCGATACAATTTCCTAATAAAATGTACGAGTTAGCAGCCCTATGCTGACGGATAAAGGGGTAGCAAACATGCCGAAATATTGCAGGACGTATTCACACTGGCAGTGATTGGTTTTCGGGCTTTCGACGATCGATACTGAGAAATACACGTTTCGACCTTTTTGTTTTAACGCGTAAGTTTATTGGGAATCAAGAGTCTCAACAGAAATCGAATTCGCGTTTTCTTTAAATGTATTATATAAATATAGGTAAAAGAGAAAGGTATTTAATTGTCTTCACTCACGGACTAAAGAACTATGAAGCTAAAAGGTAGGTAGGTACTTAATTTGTAGGTTAAAGACTTAAAAAGAAATGACAGGGCCGAATTAAGGAGGAAAAATTAACGCGGACCATAATTTGATTATTTTTTATTAGTTTAAATTATTATTCTTTATGAAACACGTAGATAAGTGTCTTTAATGGTTCTACTAATTTTTATTTGACTTTGACTTTTTTTTTGTAAAACAAATCAGAACACAAAAATGTTAACCTAAGTTCATTCCCTTCCACTACCAATTTTTCTAGATACATACCTATAAATACCTACACATTTCTCTTGGCTTAGCAAAACAAAATCATAAAAACAAATATTTTCTTTCTACCTTTGTATAACGTACAAAAGAAAAAGGATTTCATAACTCCTGTCTGAACAAAATATTTAGGTAGGTACCTACTACAAGAAATAAAGATAACCAAAAAATAATGCTTTAGACACTATCATTTACGTAAATAAACATAAAAGGAAAAACGCCATCTTGAAAAGGTGTTCCATTTTCAAAATTTAGCTATCAATTTAGTCCAAAGATTTGGGCTAAAACGTGCTAAAACTTTCTTGTGAAAAGATAGTCTCTTTGGCGCGAGGAATTATGAAAGCCATTAATTTTACTTAAGACCTTACACTTTGAAGATCCACGAAGAAATTTATCGTCAATTTCCTCAATAGATTTTATATTTAGACTGCTGTAGATTTATGGTGGTTTATTTTTAGTATAGGCCTGGCCATGGCGTGGTTACTGAGATAAATTGACACTTTCAGAAGCCTTGCTACTCACTTAATGGAAATTACGGGTATAAAAAGAAGCTTAACGTTGCCTAAAGTTCTTTCTACCTTTACAATTTTTTTTTTCAATGATATTGAAGGTCAAATATCCAACTTTTTGTGTTATGTTTTTTACGAAAACCAGTTTCGAAATATTATTTGATACTTAACTTTAAATACTGTCACGACTCCTGTACTGTTGCATGCACCCATAAGAACAATAATTTTCGTGTGTTACAAATAAACATAAATATAGTGGTATCATAAAAATATATTATAGTGGTTCTTCACAACAAAAAACAAGTAGTTTTCCAGCAATAATTTTATCAATTTTCTATTCCATACAAAACCTGTTAGTTTTCACAATTTCTTCGTATACCAGTAGGATATTGTGTCGGTTACCTGTGAATAAAGAAAAAAATATTACTATCGAAGTTATTTTAATTATTATTTCATTACTTTAATTTATTTTTAAAAAAAACGTTGCCATGTCGATGCTAACATAGTCATGATTCCTAAGGCTTTAAAGAACTATGCTTTCTCCAGCGCCAACATATAAAATACGTACACATTATAACACTTTCTTTATTTTGTTTTTTTTTTTCAATATTGAGCAACACTACTTATTTCTACTGTATTGTGAGTCCGTTGACAAACTCAATTAAACAAACAATCAGATCCGGAACTATATAAAATACTTGTTCCATGCAGGAATCGAACCAGCTACACGCAGCATGGCAGTCAATCGCACAGCCACTACGCCAACCATATCGCCAAGTAAGCAAATAGTAGTAGTAAATTCGGGAGTTGGGTTATTTCCTTCTGTTTTATTTTGTGTTCCAATCGGTCAAGTTTGGCAGGACAAGGCCAAGTAGAATATTCAGTAGGTACCGTAACCCAATATAAAACAACGAGCCTATTTACAGAAAAGAAAATTGTTTCGTGAAAAGGAATATTTACTTAACTATAGTCTGATTGTAATAAAATTTTCAGACCAGAATAAATACTATTAGTCACAGCTGTCCTTGATATTATGTCAAAAATAAAAATCGGTCGAGTATGAGTCAGACTCGCATACGACGGGTTCCGTACTATCTTAGAAGATGTAACAGTATTACCATTATACTATCGAGCCAAAAACGCAATAAAAACAGGTTTCTTGTTTCCCCCGTTCATTTTTAACTTTATTATTACTATTTTGCCGGAGTTGCGGAACGTCTTAACAGGATACCGTGGCCCCGAAACGTAAAGGGCAACAGAAGGAACAGGGTGGGTTTTTAGTCCGTAAAAGTCTGACAGTCAATTCCGCCCTACCCAGGGCGGAAAGGCTCATTTTATGAAAACGTGCTGTGAAAATTTCAATTTTCTAGCTATTACGGTTCATGAAATACAGCCCGCTGACAGACGGACAGACTATAGGGTTAATAGGGTAATAAGGTTCTGTTAACACCCTTCGGGTAAGGAACCCTGAGAAAAAATTACAATCTGGCGCTTTGATTTATTAATGAAAAGATATTTCAGGTATAGAAAAACACATAGTAGAAACTTATTCTGAGACTCGCCAATAAAACATAACGGGTGAATGGACAACGCAACAAGAACTTTCACTATGTATTAGGTATATGATTCTGACGCTCAAAAAATGAAATTTTATGTCAGTTATTAAGAGAGAGGAGGGGGGGGGGGTTGTTGAGAGGATGAGTGAAAGACGATTGACAAAAGGTATTTATATGGCAGAGGTGAGTGGCAACGCCGGGAGGGGTAGCCCTAGGATGACCTACACTGACCTTATTGGTGAGGTTCTTCAGAAAGGTCAGGTGCGGAGTACTCGTAACCGGCGTGCTTGTATGACGAGATGTATGAACGTAGATGAGGCGAAAGGAGTATGTAAGGATCGTAGCAGGTGGCGTTCTGTAGTTTCTGCCTACCCCCATGGGAAAAGGCGTGAGTTTATGTATGTGTATGTATGTTATTTAAAAAAAAAGCTATTCCCTATAAAAGAATAACACCTCCACGATCAAAGTGAATGAAGCAGCTGTTTTTCTGTGAAAATGAAAAATCACTCTTAAAAATCTCACACCCAGTTAAAATTTTAAACTCAAGCACAAAACAGTAAGTAACAAAACGACAAAGCCAGCAAAAGTTCCTCGTTAAACGACAAGACAACTAGAAAACGGTCGAATGCATTACACAGTTCAGACGAAGGCAAAAAAAGAAAACAACCTGAATAGCGAAAAGGAAGAAATTGAAACCGAATTTCCCGTGAAGACTGGAAAGAATAAAAACATCAGATACGCCACTAAAGAGTTGGAACGGCGACGTCCATGTCTGAAACAATTTGGAATCGGTAAAACGGTTTCCACCAGTACAAAATGGAAAATAACGGGTTTAAAGTTCTAGCTTCACGATTTTGTGGACCAGAAAGGAGAATCGATAAGTTCGGTATTTCAGTTAGTTTAAAATAAGGACCCGGTTTTATCTTGACTTAGAATTAAAATTTAGTAATAAAACTTAATGGGGATTACTTTTTGTGGATATTGTTTATAATTTTAGCGTCTTTGTCGTGTACTTTTATGTTATTTTCGTCACTTTTGGACCAAACTTTTGGATAAGGCGAAAGAAGTAAGGACCGTAGCAGGTGGCGTTCTGTAGTTTCTGCCTACCTCCATGGGAAAAGGCGTAAGTTTATGTATGTATGTATGGACCAAATCCTTTTTTTACAAAAATTGTTGAAAATCTGTCAGACTTTTATTGACTAAAAACCAACCCCACAATCTTCCATACCTTTTCAGACAAATATTTATTGCTATATATTTTTATTTTTTCCCATTCTAAATAACTATTGGCTGCCTGCTTTGTCAGCGTAAATGTCGAAAAAGTAACCTATGTCCTTCCTTGGGGTTCAAACTAACCCCGTACCAAATTTTATCAAAATCGGTTCAGTGGTTTGTCGTGATAGTGTAACAGACGGACAGAGTTACTTTCGCATTTATAATATTAGTATTCATAATTAGTATTAGTTGAAAGTGAATCGTTTGTCTTGGTATGGGCATGTAAAGAGGAGGGATGAAACGCATGTGACCAGGAGAGTTATGAATATGTACGTGGATGGATGGAGAGCAAGAGGAAGACCAAAAAAAAAAGATGGATGGATTGTGTGAAGAATTATATGAATGAAAGGGGAGTCAGTGATTGCATGACGGCTGACAGGACAGAGCGGAAGAGGAAAACGTGTTGCGCCGACCCCAAGTAACATGGGACAAGGGCAGGAAGATGATGAATATATATTCATAATAATACCACGATTATTGTTCTACTGCAGGTCAAAGGCCTTTTCTCATACAAAAAAGTCACCCCCTCATTATTTCTCCCATTATCAGGCGATCAAGAACCATTTCAGAAAACTTCAGTACCGTTAGAAATTAAAATGCCAATCTGTAGCACAAAGTCGAGGCAATTAAATTTGAAACGTATTCGTTTGTTGCAAAGGCTGCTTTTTCGTGAAAAATGGCGTTGAACCATGTCTTTGTCGAATAGGGTTTGTAGAAAAAGTTTTCAAAGGCTAGCCGGTAGAACGTTACTGACTGGTAACTTGCTATGTGCAGTTGGTTTGGTCATTTTTGGCGCACCTTTTTAATCTAGCGAGCTTCATTGTGTGTGAGTTACCTTCGTTTAACTTTTAGATTTTTTTGTTGCTGTTAAATGGACTTGTTAAGAAGTTCGTTCAGGTGTATGATGTTAATGCTGAGGTCTATGACTGTTTCTCTAGTTTTTAGTAACATAATATCACGCCTGTAATCCTCGAAATGTTAGGCAGAGATGTACCCATTAGTAGACCATATTTTGCCAGTTATGTCAAATCTCATGTAATAGGGGCGAGCGTAATGCCATCAATCAGGTACAAATCCAGACTCCGAGGCTGTTATTAAAAATATCCTGATGGAAAAATCCAATAACACTTTGCCCGACCTGGGAATCGAACCCAAGACCTCGTGCTCAGCAGTCACGTTTTGCGACCACTAGACCAGGGAGGCAGAAAAATATAGACATATAATAAATGCTTCATATTTTATAAAGCAACTGTAAAACCAACGATGTTTACGAGATGTGGCTTTCAGAAGTACCTATACTTTAAAAAAATAACCGCGCAATATAATCAGGACCTCGTTCAAAAAACGTTACAAACTTTAAATTATACAAACAACAAACTTCGATGCCCAGAATCCTTTGTGTAATTTAAAATTCAGTCCCAATTATGCTCGTAAATATTTTAGAAAAGCGACCTTACGAACTGGTATCAAAGCCAGAACAATTATCAGAGAAAAATTAACTTTCTGAGGAGTTCAGCTAAAATAATAAAGGGTTTCGTGCTCTGTGGAGGGGTCGGTAACATAAATAATTGTTGTCGAACAGCTCAAGACTTTTTTTAAGGATTAATTTGTTGAAGCTTTTGTTTTTTTCCGGTTTTTATATCGATCGTCCACGGAAGTTTTAGGGAATACAAAAGTTATGGAGTGGTATTTAAAAAAACAATATAATAAGATAGCTTCGGAGCTATAAGTATGTTAGTATGTTTATATATAAGAATAATGTAACCAGGATTTTGTAAAAATCTAATTTAAAAGAGTGCCGTGGAGTTTCTTGCTCGTTCTTCTCCATAGAGGCCTACCTACGTTTTGGAACGAGCAACTAGCTTCAACTTTCGGACTAACTTACCGACTCTTTGACAATTCAAAAGTGCCTGTAATGGTCTAATTGAAATAAATGTTTTGACTTTGACTTTGACTTTATACGTATACTTATATTATAAAGGGAAAAAATGTGTAGAAGACACTTAACCAAGTCGAAAGTTTTATGTTCTTCCCAAAAATGCGTACAACTAATTAGGTGACGTTTCCCAGCACTATTTTTTTATGTTTTTAATTTGGTGGTCAGTACGTGTAGTTCACGACTTATGATGTATCTCCTAAAAAGTTAGTTGATAACATTTTCGAAAGTTCAATGTTTTTCAAATGTCTGCCTAACTCTCGGGGATTACAGGCGTGATCTTATGAAAAATAAGGACTTGGAAGTTTGTATGTAATGCTTTAAGGCATAAACGCTCTAAGATAAAGGAAATATAATGCAATAAGCCTAACACGTTCTCCATCTGCCGGAACATGTAGTTTAATTTACAGCGCTAAAACTTTTGAAAAGCTGCTCCATTCAGAATGGCAGCACAAATTTATACAAAAGGGAACACTAGGTACTACTAACTTTTCGTTTTTACTATTAAATGGAGTTTAAACGGGGTTAATGCTAGTCCAACGTTATTAAGACGTGCAGCGAAACTTTTTGCCCACTTGGCTTATGTCAAAGAGGAGTCGGGAGCTTCAGCTATCAAACTAAATAATATTTGTATCAAAGTTAGTTATGAGAGCAAAATGTGTATACAAATGAATGTATACAAAATTGTATTTATATGTTAAAGACTACTTTAAGTATCAAAACATATGTAATCCGCCATCTTGGATCGGCGGCCATATTGGATTTTTGTAATATGGAATATTAGATATTGTATTGTCACCAGAACTAAAGGTTTATATGCAAAATTTCAGCTCAATCGGATACTGACAAATGGTCCTAAAATGTTTTACGGGTTTTGACCACACAACAAACATCATACATACATCTCATACATCTCGTCTTGTATGACGAAATGTATGAACGTAGATGAGGCGAAAGGAGTATGTAAGGATCGTAGCAGGTGGCGTTCTGTAGTTTCTGCCTACTCCCAATTGAAAAAGGCGTGAGTTTATGTATGTATGTATGACCACACAACATCTTGTCGAGGGGCTCATCTGTAAAGAAAAAAATGTCATACAAAATCAGGAGGGCAATTCTACCAACTTCGAGGAACGATCTCAGTCCCAACCTGTCCAAAATGCCTCTAATTTATCTTTATTTTTGACATTCATTGTCGCTGAGTTGAGATGGTTGAGAAGAGTGGCCTTAGATTACTAATATAATCTAAAATTGAAGTGTCTCTTTGTAATATCAAAATGACAGCTTATTACTAAATGCATTTAAGCAAGTTAATCTTCAAAACAGCTGAACCGGGACCTCCACTGACAATAGCTGATATTACAAGGAGTAACTTAGGCATTTAGGAAAAGAATAAGGGTACTGTGGACAAGAAATCCACCGGCATTCATGCAAACAAAATTAAGAAAGTTAATCCTTTACCACAATTACGCTGCCCTTGTCTAAAATCTAGATTCTTCAGACAGCTAAAATGCCTTCCCACGCAGTAAACATTTTACCTACCGAGTAAACGTTTGCTAAGAACTCAATATAAATGTAAAATACCCTCCTATGGGACAGAAGACGATTTTAGAAAACAAATTGACAATCAGCAGGTGGGTTTAAGCATCCATTACGTGGCTTGTCAATCTCAGACAGGGTTCGACCTTTGAATTTTCGTGAAAGACTTTCTGAGGACTATGTTAGGTTATTGAGGTATATTTTTGGCTAGTTTGGGAGTTAGTTTGATAATTGCGCAGGTAGGTGTTTAAGATATTTTTGGGTGTTATTGAGTTTTTAGTTTAATGATTGAAAGAACATCATGCTATAAAAGGGGAAAAGGTTTATTTGCTTGTAAGGACACGTGCCTGGTCTATACAAAACATATATTTTGTGCTTCTTCCCACAATTTCGTCCACGTCTAAGTTGATATATTATCCCACGAGAACTGCAAATTTTACCTAGGATAAAAAACCTAACATACCCTATGTGCTAATTACGACTATAATCTGTTTTTGTGCAAAATTTCATTCAGATTTGTTCCGCCGTAACAAACATCTATCCATCCATCCATCCAAACTGTCGCATTTATAATAATAATAAGAATATTTTTTTTGGTGTTACAGAGGTCACAGTAATACACTAACGACAATACACTAAAGTTGTGTATTACTCTAAAGACAGACAGTACTAGGGTCTTGCTGTCACACTTTGTGTACGGAACCCTAAAAATAACTACAGCAAGAGGTAGCTACTAATAGATGGGTGTCTACTTCGCTACATTATTGAAAATGCACCATGCTTAACGATGCACGAGTCGTAGTACCAACCAATAACGGTTGGTAAATTGTAAAAGCGTGTTAGACATAACTTAAAGTTTTCCGCTGCAGTTATGTACTAAACAGTGATACAGGGTTATTTTTAAAAGCATTAATAACCTCGCAGAACTATATATCTAACATTATAAATAAAAACTATTGTCCAGTGACATTTAACAAAACAAAAAAAAAACCAAATGTAAAAAAGGACAATTTTAAAGAAGTGCATTAAAAAGACGGTTGTCAGAAAAAAAAGTCTGACGACCAGTCTTGCCAAGAGGTATCGTATTACCCTGGGTTGTGGAGATCAGATAAGCAGTCGCTCTATGTAAAATACTTTGCTACTAATAATTATATAGCTGCATCCGGTGAGACTGGAAGCCGACCCCAACATAGTTGTGAAAAGGCTAGGCAGATGATGATGATGACCACTATTTGGTTTAGTTTATTGGATGCGTATTCATGTAAGCTATCCGATACCATAAAATTCAACTTGACAGTTATTTTTGCTTCTGCTTTTCTTCAGTTTTTGAGTACAGCACAGCAGTAAAAGCATTCACAAGTAAAATTACACGAACAGTTCAATTGACTTCACCGAGACATTATCTACAAGTTACGATTGGTAAACAAAACGATCCGTTTTTCGAACACATATTTTTTTTTCAGCCCATTGAATAATAGACTTATCTTTTTGTTTTGCTAACTTTGCCCTCAAAGTTTATGAGAAATTTCATGTTACATAAAGTTTCGCAAACTCCAGATAACATAGGCGACAATGCGGACCAAAAACAGAATATGTCGATTCCTTTGGAGTAACAATATGTACAATGATATAATGTTTAGCATACAATACAGTACAATATCGTGTGCAGTTAGTTGTTTTGTTGGCAATTGGCCCAAATGTAGCTTGTAACTGTTTTTAGGAGTTGTTGCTTTTGAAAGGATTATTGAATGACTAGGCTTTTTTGTCAGTTATTATTTTTTATTTCATATTAGCTTATGCCCACGTCTTCATCCGCGTGAATGTCAGTTTTCTGCGAGGTTTTACTTTTTGAGGGGAACCCTAATTCTTCTTCTAAAAAAAAAGTCTGTTTGTTCCGGCTTATCTCCGAAATTGCTAGACCGATTTTGATGGCATTTGCACAGACAGATTTGTGACATTGTAGTGAGTAACTTAAGCTATTTCTAATTCTTAAAGAGCTGTCAGCACAGGGACGGGGCCTCCAACGGGGCCGACGCCTGCCGGGGTTGCGGGACGTCTTAACAGGATACCGTGGCCCCGGAACGTAAATTGCAACAGAAGGAACAGGGTAGTTTTTTATTCAGTAAAAGTCTGACAGTCCCTTCAGCCCCATCAAGGGCGGAAGGAGTCATTTGATGATTCGATGTGATGTTATGTTATGTTATGTTATTCTATTTTATTCAGCCATGCAAAGACGACGTCATTCTGGCGACTCTCAGATCTCAATCTTGCCCTATCCTTTCTCAGTTCACAAGCCAAAATGCTAAGAAGTCGCGAGAGAAACGAGGAGACGCCAACAAGTGTAATAATTTAACTCAAGACACTTAACTGTGCTCCACAAATGTTGCGTATTAAGTTTGGCAATACTACTTGGCAGTATTCCACTATCTGCTGTATTACACTAATGCGTGAATGAGCTGTAAACCATTTATAACCAAGGGTTTCTACAAGTTAAGAAACTGACGTTTAGGGATGATTCTCATTAGAGCGGGCCGTGCCCGGGGCGGGGCCCGAACGGGGCACGGTTTTAATCTGTTCCATATATTTTGTATGAATCAATTTATATTACATACAGTGCATTATCCGTGTCCCGTCCGGGCCTGCTCGACGCACTTCAATACCACGTTTGTTGCACCGTGCCCCGTCCGGGCCGCGCCCCGGACACGGCACGCTCTAATGAGAATCATCCCTTACTCTGAGATTTTTATTTACTGTCGTGATGGCATGTGGTTGAAGACGGCCTCTCATGTACGAGGTTACGGGATCTGCAATCGGGAATTTACTGATTTATTTATCTACACTAATATTATAAAGAGGATTTTTTTTTGTTTGTTTGTAATGGATAAACTCAAAAAATACTGGACCGATTTTAAAAATTCTTTCACCATTACAAAGCTGCATTATCTGCGAGTAACATAGGATATACATTATTTAAAAAAGCTAGTATATTTATAATTAATTACAAATGCTTGCGCCAATGACAGTAGTTAAAGACGTAAATGGGCACTAATGTGGCTTTCCTTATTGTACTCTAGGTGTTTATTTTGGACTAGCTTTTGCCCGCGACTTCGTCTGCGTCGGTTACCAGATGAAGTCGAATTAGAATGAAAAGTAGCCTATGTTTTTTGTTGGGGTTCAAATTTCCCTGTACCAATATTCATTAAAATAGGTTCAGTGATTTAGTTGTGAAAGCGAAACAGACAAAATATTAAAAAGAGTTACGTTTGCATTTATAAGTTTAGTATCACTGACATTGGTGAAGGAAAACATCGTGAGGAAGCTTGAACTTATATAAAATTGGAATCGCTAAAACTTTTGCTTGCGACTTCGTCCACATGATTATCAGTTATCGTAGCCGACCGTTAATAAGTAGCCTATCTCCTATCCAGATTCCAAGCTTCCTCTTATTCTTTCATTATCGGATAGGGTAGATTGGTTCCATGTTTATGGCGTAATCAGAAGGCTAACTCTATTAATAAAAATGTACAATAACCGAATATCCGGGAATTACATACCACGGTCAAACTACTACTTAAATCTTCAGTAATCCTTTTTAAGAAACCCGAAGGACCAAAATCGGGTTCTCAAGGACTTTGGTCCTTTGCCCCCACAAATTAACGACAAAGTCTTCAATGAGAAAAATCCCGGGTAATTTTTCTCATCACACCTTTTTTTGGGACCAATTTAGAGGGATAAAGTGATTAGGAAAAAACATAAAGAGATATAGCTCGGATTGAAAATGTAATGGACATTCATTTTCCTAGTTTTGGGAAAGGTGGGAAATTTTTTTTTCCCTGATTAGTTTTGTTTTGGGAAAATTGACTTGGGGGAAATATAGGGTAATCTAGTTACATGCTTTTTTTTACCTCTTTATTTAGAACGGAAACGGAACTTTGTTATGGTTCCGTTTATAAGTTTATTTTTAGAATTTACAAGTTTTTTTTTTAAATGAAATAATATATATATATTTAAATTAAAAAGTTTTTTTTAGAATTTAATTTTTTTTGTTTACCTTTGGGTAGAGAACCTTAAAAATGTCCATTTTAATTTAAAAAATATATATTATCTCATTCTAAAAAAAAACTTGTAAATTATAAGTAACTCCTTTTAATCTGAACACTGAAAAAAGGTCTTCCATAAAAAACTATTTCACTTAAGACGTAAAATTCAAGTCAAAAAAACTCCAGACTAATTTATGTAAAACTCGGTTTTTAATTACATGCTAGTAAGTACTACGGTGCTCATCAAAACTTTAGGGGCCGACTTTTCTATTATGCAAGTCTTGGTTGCTCCGGGAATTTAGTTTTTAAATCCTGGAACAAAGGCACGTCGGTTTTTCAAGGGTTAAAACGTACGGTGCATGGACTTAATAAGTTCATGTGGGACTTTTTTTGCGACACCAGGATTTTTTACATAACGTCATCACGTCTGTAATCCCTGAAGGGTAAGGCAGAGGTGTACCCATTAGTACACCCACATTTCGCCCGTTATATTTAAGTCTCATGTAATAGAAGGCGAACCTAATGCCATCAACCGGGCACAAAACTCCGAGGCTACTACTGAGAAATTCCTGATGGAAAAACCCAATAACACCTTGCCCGACCTGGAAATTAAACCTAAGACCTCACGCTCAGCAGTCGCGCTTTGCGACCACTGAACTAACGAGGCAGTCCCACTAAACCAAAAAAAAGAAACACTCAATAAAAATACTCATCATAATAAGTTCGAAGATATCGTTTTATAGCAACAAAAAAGCTCCATTTTTTCAGACCTAAAAGTACGTAAGATAATCATAAACTGATACCGTATATTACCGAAACAAGACCGGAGGAACTACTCTTCATTTACTGCCAAAAGCATTCAAGTACACCTTGATACACTACCGGTTTTAGGCGAAGCTTATCGCGATAGTTTCGGCTTACAATATCTTGTAGACGAGGTCATCACGAGGTTAACCTACATACTTTGTGACATAAACACCTAAAGGGCCTGCGGAACTATGATAAGCAGGAGCGACAAGCGGAGTACTTGTTTAGGTTGTGGTCTAAGCGATAAGCGTTATGCTAAGCGTCAGCCGTTTCACGCGGTAGTGGCGCATTTTTCCATTTACGTTTAATATTTTATTAAAAATAAATAAAAAAATAATAATATTTTATTTTTTCTAGGCATTTTTTATGTTATATGTGCGTCACTTTCTTAGGAATAAATAGTTTCTCTTTCTTTCTTTATATATGGTTTGAGCGGTGAGTGCTTTTTGAATGGATGCAACATGCTTCTATAATGCGATCGCAAATATGTCGTTGATTTTCTTTTTAAAGCGATTTATTTTGTTTGTTATCTATACTACAATTAAGCTGTTTTTTGTTCGTTTGTTTAAACTATCTTTGTTTAATCTCCGGAAATTCCAATCGAATTGGAAATAGTTAAAGTATAGGCAATATAATATCACAGTACGATCCAACAGACAGCGTAACAGAACGTGAGTGATAGAACGGGGTTGCTAGTGTTAAGAAATTTAGAATGCATTTTTATAACAGGTCCCAATTAAGTCTAATTGATTTATTTATTAAATTTAAATATAACAATTACAGTTAAACAACCCGATAACGTGGTTATAATAATGCTATAAAACATATGCTCGGAATCAACATGAAAAACATTTTAAAAGTGGTTTTAAAACATGGTCATACAGTCAGCAAAACAAAATGCCGATTGCCGCAACTCGAAACTCGAATTGCTATGTGTGCGCAGTCCATTTGAAAAAAAATGTAAACAGCTAGTTGCCAGTTGCTGCAATAGTTGCTCTGTGTGCAAAGCGAATCATAGGTAGGTACGCTCAATGACACATCTAGGCTCAATGACACATTTTATTAGCTGACCTCTCCTTTAACGGAAATCTTTACATGTAAAGCTCGAAAATGTATAGCTCGATGTATGTAGGTACATACTGCCGTGATTGAGTACGTAAAACACATCCATTCATGCAAACTTTCGCATTTATAACAGAAGTAAGATTACTCTAAGAGTATTCTCTTAGATTACACAATAATATCAACCTGTTAGCTCCTAAACTGTTCGGCAAATAAACAATCGTCGTCTTAACATCGTAAGCGGCGGTTTCCTGGTGCAATATCAACGCTGGTCGCCGGTTAATTGAGCTGTCCATCATCAGGACGGATGCGTAATGAGCGATACTTGGAAATGTTGTTCAAGCTCCAGTTATATAACATGATAAAGTGATGTCACGAGCTAGACTATGAATTGAGTCCGTCATGGTTTGATAAGGACGTGATGTAAAGGATTTTTGAATGATTTACTTACGATTTGATTCATTTAAAATCTATATTAATGCAATTAGGCTGGTTTTCTTTTTGTTATTTGTTTAAAGGCGGTATTCTCTTGAACTGGCAGTCGGATTAGAAAAAAACTCTTCTTTTTATGCCTGGTTAGTCTAGTGGTCGCAAAGCGCGACGGCTGTGCATGAGGTCTTGGCTTCGATTCTCAGGTCGGGAAAAGTATTATTGGGTTTTGCCATCCGGTTGAAGGCAATAGGCTATATGTATAGATCCCTATTACATGGGACTTAAACATAAGTGGCGAAATGTGAGTGTACAAATGAGTCCACCTCTGCCCTAACCCTTCGGGGATTACAGGCGTAATGTCATGTTATGTAGAATTAGAAAACGGTTTCATATTTACAAAAGTATACAAAAGTTTGTTCTTACAAGCACCTATTTAATTAATCGCTAATCTCTTATATCTTGTACTATGTCTGTTGTTATAGCGAATGCGTAATGAACGATTCTCAGTACAGTCCATTGATATTCCTATTTCGACAACACAATGAGACTTAGGTACGTGTTTTGTGTCCCCATTAGTTATGTAATAGCAAGCGCGACTGCTGGCTGTAGTGTCTTAGGTCCGATTCCCAGGTCAGGCAAAGTGTAAATGACTTTTTGCAATACGATTTTGTCTGTAACAGCTCGGAATTTGGAAGCTGGTAGTGTGATACCTACGTGCCTCAGGAAATACGTAAAGCCGTTGGTCCTGCACCTGATCTCTCCCCGGTCGTGTCTTATTCCCCTTCCATCGGACTATGGAAGTGAAGGAAGAGAGAGTGCTGTGTTTGCGCACACACTTGTGCACTATAACAGGGCAAGCAGTAAGAGACAGTGGGTGATACGCAATATCACTAATCAAGTTAACTTACTGGCTAGTGATTAGGTGCATTTTAACGCTAGTATAACGCCGAGGTAGGTACATCATCATTCTTCTTCTTTATCGTGTAGGCAGTAAGGTCTTATGACCCTACACACCCTAGTGTCAGAGTTTCTAAACGGAATCATGGGCCTCTGACATGGTTTGAGTGGAACAGTAAGTCCAGGTTCCCTGACGATGTACGGTGTGTGTGGTTTCCTTACGTCTTCATCGGTAGCGCCAAAGATGAAGTTTTGTAAGTAGATAGGTACTGACCTGAAACAAAAGAAATACCAATTAAAATTATAGGAACACAAAAAAAACGAAATCTTGACCCGACCGAATTTCGGCCACGACGTTGTATCATAATGGAGACTAGCCAAGTACGCAAGAAATAGAGCATATGTAAGTGTGTGCGCAAATACAGGTGCACTCCCTTTTCCCTCACTCTCATAGTCCGATGAGACAGCAATCTAAATCAACCAGGGAGAGATCAGGCGCGGGACCAACGGCTTTACGTGCTTTCCGAGGCACGGGGATGTCACACCAATAATATTTAAAATCCAGGTAGCTACTGAGCGGGGTTGCGGGACATCTTAACAGGATACCGTGGCCCCAGAACGTAAAGGGCAGCAGAAGGAACAGGGTGGTTTTTAGTCAGTAAAAGTCTGACAGTCCCTTCCGCCCCACCCAAGGCGGAAGGGCTGATGATTTGTGCCACCTTAAAAAATAAAAGTTAGCTACTAAGGAATTCATAATGGAAAAACCCAATAACACTTCTTGTCCGACCTGGGAATCGACGCCAAGACCCCACGTTCAGTAGTTCAGTATATATTATTGTATTTTCTTTTCTTGGTACAATGTTGCGATTCTCCCAAAACGTTGGACAAATTAACGAAAACATAATAACATCTTAATAAAGTGCTATTCAATAAGAAAACTATTTAGCAAAACCCTATAAGACATCCACCCATTTCTTCACTAACAAGAAAACCCACCCATCCAATTAACAGCCTAACTGACCGCTGCTTAACTTGGGTCCGTTCACACCCTTTCTTCCCTCTCCCCAAAATAACCAGGGGTTTATTAATATTAATTAAATAACCCTTTGATCGGCCGGCGGATCTTAACTCAAAGGACCGTACAGTTAAGATTACATCTATCCTTAACTGATATTAACAGAAGATTAGGACCGGCGTTTTAGGGTTAAGTAGCTGTAAACGATCCTCTTGCTTAACACTTCGAGTGCTTTGGGTCGTAGATGGAGTTTCGTTTACCAATTAAATGCAGTTTAAAGTGTAGATTGGCAAGTGGTTGTCCGTTTGTTGAACGGTGTGTTGTGATATTTTTTTTTAATTTTATACCAATTATTTTCCTACAAATCTTTATACTAGTTTTGATACTCAAACATTTTGAGAACTTTGTCCTCTTACCGATAATTTCTGGCCCGTGTGTACGCCTTTTTTTTAGTGTGTGATTTTTCTGTACAAAAGCCCAAAGATATGTCAGGAAAATCTGAGAAGGCCTCAAAGAATTTTAAGACATTTATATTTTAGACTTTCTTGCGGATCTTTAAATCTGAATGTCATGTGACTTTTTTACGATAAGGATAAAAAGTATTACAAATATTGCTTCGTTCCATTATGCCATTCCAGATTTTTTTGACATAATATTATGTCCCAATATTCGATCACATTACTTTAAATCATACATCAGTGAACCATATACCACAAGACGAAAATACAACAGCAACATAATCTCAAAACAAGTTTATTACATTATTCACAACATAAGTTTCATTCTTCATCACGACTTTTAATAATAAGAGGTCGGCCAAAACAAATAGTTAGTGGTTGTCTGAAAAATGACACGCAGCCATGTCTGTTTGTTAAATGCGCGGAACCCGAGGTTATAAATGAGGGGTTAGGGTTCCGCGCAACAACTTTTGACCTTTGACATGGGAGTCATTTAAGAATTTCCTGTGGGATAATAGTGCGTTTTAGAATAAAGATATGAAAACAGTTGTTTACTTTACCTACCTACCTAAAAATATATAATATACTTATCTATTCTAATAATATACAGCTGAATAATGTGTTTATTTATTGAATTACCGGTAACATTTTATTTGTATATGATTGCCAAATTCATGAGGAATATTTTAGCTTATTTAATATCGCGCTACGATCTTCAGGAGCGGAGCAGTAACCAAAAACATAACCATTTAGAGATCAGTCCATCGGCTTTACGTGCTTTCTTAGGCACAGTAGTTTCACACCACTAAGTTCTAAACTCCGAGCTTCTACTGAGATAATCCTTATGGCAAAACCCATAAACATATATGGCCCATGCAGCCACGCTTGGGACTATAAGACCAACGAAGTAGTTAAGATAAATATCCTGTATACAAAACACACAAAATAGAAAACTCAAAAGGACCAATTTTTAAATAAACAACCACAAAGTCTCTCTTTAACATTAACACACTGAAACAAACGAGCGGTGGGGAGTAGGGGGCAAAGACCGGAGTTTACATTACATTTCTAACAATGTCATTCCGGTGAAACCCGGAGGATCACGTAATTTACTCGGAAGGGTTCAGTTGACTAATGGCAATCATGCGTACCGAAAGACCAAGTTGCAAATATGGCAATGTTTGTGTAGGCAAAGCTAATTTTTGTCGATTCTTTCATTCTTGGGTTTATTTGTGGGAAAATGAACCAACACACGTTTAAATTTTTCTTATCTTTCGAAGTAATGATTTTAGATACTTATGGCTAAATAACTTTTGCTCGCAATTTCGTCTGCATAAATGCTGGTTTTCGCGGACGTAGAGGATGTCGTGGGATAAAAAGTAGCCTTATGTCCTTCCTTGGGGTTCAAACTTACAGTACTTATTTAATTCAATGAAAGATTGTAGGTTTGTGCAAAGCAACGCATGTAGCAGTCCCATTTATAATCCATGTAACTGTTTTGAGACAAATAAACATTTTTCTGACTGCCTCGTTGGTCTAGTGGTCGCAAGCGCGACTGCTGTGCATGAGGTCTTGGGTTCGATTCCCAGGTCGGGCAAAGTGTTATTGGGCTTTTCCATCAGGAATTTCTCAGTAGCAGCCTCGGAGTCTGGATTTGTGCCCGGTTGATGGCAATAGGCTCGCCCCCTATTACATGGGACTAAAAACATAACTGGTGAAATGTGGGTGTACTAATGGGTACACCTCTGCCTAACCCTTCGGGGATTACAGGCGTGATGTTATGTTTATGTAAACATTTTTCATTTTCATTTTCAGCAGTGCAGAGGTCATGGGGGTATTTAAAGATTAGTTGTAACATTTAAAATTTGTGTATATGAAAGAACAAATTTAAAAAAAAACTTTGACCTACAAAATCTCAGTATTCTCAAAAAAAAAAACTCAATGATGTGTGAAAAATATAGCTTGAATATACGTCTAATATAAGCATTATTTCGCAGTTTCGTTACAAATTCATGAAAAAGAAGTAAAAGTCACAAAGTAAATAACATTACTCGATACAGCCAGCAAAACTAACAGTCATTACTCAAGCAGTCAAGCAGAAAGATATATACATCTTATTGAGGCCTTGCCCTGCAGTAATGCAGGGCAAGGCATTGCCCAGGGCAGGCGGCAGGGCGGTTTTGGTAACCTTACCGCTGTAGGGTTACCAAAAACTCCTATAGTTTTGATGGCTTTATGTTTAGAGAACAAAAACATCACGCCTGTAACCCCCGAAGGGTTAGGCAGAGGTGTACCCAATAGAACTCCCATTTTTCGCCAGTCATGTTTAAATCCGATGTAAAAGGGGGCAAGCCTGTTGCTTACTTGATGAAAAAACCCAATAACACTTTTGCCTGACCTAAAAATCGAACCAAAGACCTCATGCTCAGCAGTCGTGCTTTGCGACCACTAGACCAACGAGGCATACATGAACAATTTAAAACCAGTTTCGAAATCATAATACACTGAAAATTTAACGAATGACAAAAAAACAAGTGTTGCCCTATCTAAATATTAAAACACCCCACTACACTCCGCATCATTTTTTCACACGGCAACCCTAAAGAAGGCAATGTCCTGTATATTTCATAGCTAGTACTGTGCACATTCCTCTATGCGTTTGAGTTATAGCCACAGTTTATTTATTTGTGGCGCGAAAATGCTCCTGAAGAAATATTTATGTTCCCTTTATGTGATCCCACCTGAGTACGTCGAATGTTCAGGGGAAAAGCTTTTGTATGTTGTTTTGTTTTTGTTTTTGATTACATAACTTCACGCTTATAATCTCAAAATGATTAGGCAGAGGTGTTCCCATTAGTACACTCACATTTCGCCAAATATGTTAAGTCTCATGTTGTAATAGAAGAGCGATCTTCTTCCCATCAATTGGGCACAAATCCAATCTCCAAGGCTGATATATTCCTCATGGAAAAACTTATAACTCTTTGGACGACCAGAGAATCGAACCTAAGACGTCAAGCTCAGCAGTGAAAATAAATTTTATTTAATTTATTTAACTAACTTAGCTCGCCCCCTATTACATGGGACTAAAAACATAACTGGCGAAATGTGGGTGTACTAATGGGTACACCTCTGACTAACCCTTCGGAGATTACAGGCGTGATGTTATGTTATGTATGTTTACTAACTTAAAATCAGACTTTTATTACTTAGAAGGCTATTGCCTATTAAACATTCGACCATTTTGAAAATACTGTATACATACCTACGCTCTTAAAATATACGTAATGTCGAGGAACTTAGAATATTAAAAACATAATTCTGAAGTATACGCAGACAAAATGGCAGACAGAGGCTAGTATTTTTAATATATGTATATCACTAACCAACTCAATTAGGGGATGCCTATATCCAGCACTGGACGTCGCTCGAATGATTTGATGATGATGATAATAAACCGCCTCAACCTAAAGCAAGGCGGATCATGGGGTCATCATCAGGGGGTCATGACCCCCACCCGGGACCAATAATTTTGACTGGGCCTTATAATTATGACCCCCCCTGACTTGAAGGCTGGATCCGCCCTTGATCTATAGAGACTATCGATTTTCTCTATACAACACTGCAATTCAGAATTCTGTAACATGGATCTATCAAGAATCAGGAACTAAATCAAGTTCAGAGCTTAATCCGTTTGAGAGATCGTCCCAATTATGGGAAATCCCTCACACGAGAGATTGGTTTAAATCCAAAGGAGTTCCAGAGATAGCGGGTTCTGTAGGTGAGGATTTATGTCGTAAGCAGATTTGTAATTTCCTGATAGATGTTCAGTTTTTGACACATGGGTGCATGTAACAGTTATAAGAGTCGTGGAGATATTTAAAGCTTAGTTATAACATTTAAAACTGAATTTCGTATTGTTTATTTTAAAACAGTTTTTCTGTTATCCCTCCCAATGATAAAACATTTCCAATCTTTTAAGTTACCTGGTTAAAATTCTTTGAGAACTGTATAATATCATCATCATCTGCCTAGCCTTTTCCCAGCTATGTTGGGGTCGGCTTTCAGTTTAACCGGATGCAGCTGAGTACCAGTATTTTACACGGAGCGACTGCCTATCTGACCTCCACAAGCGAGTTACTGGGTAATACGATAGAACTGTATAATATGTTAACTTAAATTAATTGTCTTTTCTTTTGTTTGTTAACTATTTACTATTCAATAGCTTTTAAGTGATTTGATTTTATAATTCGCAAGATATTCCATACATCTCTTATCTCTTTTTATTTGCACAGTTATTAATAATTATAAAATGAATGTGAAGATCGTCTTCACCTGAATAAAAATGAGAACCATACCAGATCTCAGAACAAATTTTTTTGTGGCCAAAAAAACCTTAAAAACCGCTAAACTTATCACAGCTAAAGTAAACCAATTTTCTACTTATCTTTTATCAAAAAATGATGCCTATAAACACCAAAAAAAGGGCAATAAATCATTCTCCACGCTCACAATCGCACCACATACCAAGATTAGAGGCAACGGTTTTGGAGGAATAATTTACGTATCCCTTACAAGCAGACGTCTTCTTAAGGTGAGCCCGAGATAAGAAAACGTTACATAATGAAGGCCTCTTCGCTGAATTGTAAGAAAAGATTAGGGATGTACCTTTTGTGCTTTTATATCGATAAAAAAAGTTATTAGTTACCCACGTAAAAGATAGAAGTTTGCACAAGTAAGCTCGTTGCAAGTTCTACTTATTTTCTGAGCTGTTTTGTGTTTGTAGGTTGTTGTGAGTGTTTTTTTGATTAGGTACCGTAAAAAATATCAGTCTTTTGTAGTCCTACTGCAGGGCATAGGCCTCTACTCACACAGAGATAGCATGAGCATTGAGCACTACGCTTCTACACCACTAGGTCGGGTAAAGTGTTATTGGGTTTTCCATCAGGAATTTCTCAGTGGAGTCTGGGTTTGTGCCCGGTTGAATGCAATAGGCTCGCCCTAGAGTGTGAGCCTATTGCATTCAATTACATGGTCCTTAAACATAACTGGTGAAATGTGAGTGTACTAATGGGTACACGTCTGCGTAATCCTTCGGGGATTACAAGCGTGATGTTATGTAATTGTTAATAATATTTTTTTCTTTTCTAAACAAAGGAAAAAGAAAACTATATTTTCTTTTTACCTTTTCATCGACACCACCCCGTCCCTACGGGCGTAGAAGCGCGACTTACGCAACAGGGCATCGGGGGGTACCGGGCCTAGTATATCAATCATCTCCTGAAATATTATGACGTAATCTGAGAAGCCAATAAGTGGATCCGAGATCTGTTTGTCTCTTGCCTTACCTTGAGTAGGTATACCAGAATCACGTGAAAAGATTTTAGCTCAAGGCTATTGGATGTTGGTGAGACATTTTCGTTGTACTTAGTAATGTTATTTTGGTTAATCAATTGAATATTTTTAACCTTAAATTCTTGATTTGTTTTCTTTTTAAGTGTTATGATTTAATAGTTTCTATATAAGGTACATTGCATTCACGTGCCATGTATGATTCTGTATGCAAATATTGTAAACATTGATTTGAAAAGAGTACGTATGGAGTTTCTTGCCCATTCTTCTCCATACAAAGCTACGGGCAGGGCAACTAGATTCAATTCCTTTTTCTTTTGTGTTTGACGTTCAAAAGTGCCTTGTAATAGCCTAATTGAATTAAATGATTTGACTTTGACTTTGGATTTTACTGTCGTATATCGTACAGGCTTAGCCGTTCTTGTATTTAAACAAACATGGTTATGGTGATAGTCAGGACTTGATCCAGCCTGTCTTTTTGCTGTAAAGGACAGAAGGTGCCCTAGCTATTAGTCGCTTAGTTTGTAAGTTTTATGCCCTGTCTGGAGGCCTTAATTTAAGACACAGCAGGAAATTGCGGCTAAGCAAGATCTCATACCGGATATAAAAAATTGATTGCTATTAATAGCAATCCACTATAGCAATATTATGAAGGGAATTATCCCTTCATAATATGATTCCCTTGATAAAAATATTAGTCAGTCGGCTGGGCAGCTCCGGCTGGTGACTAGGGTGCATGGCACACACATACTTAGACATACAAAAGTGATGGGTTCCGCATCGCCAAAATCGTAATAATAATATAACCGCAACACATTTGCGACATGTAACTCTAATTTTACCATTGTGACGTCACACACGTGCACAATCTTAGGAAAAATCGTGAGATGACCTTGGACTTTTAACGCTGGTTACAGTGGTAAGATATCGCTTTTATATGTATAGGCCTATAATCGATAATCGTGTCACAAAAATTAACAGAAACTTGGCCACTTTCAGTCAACTGTCCATTACATTCATTACGTACAATGTGACGTCATAATAATCCCATTACAACAAAACAAAGTCTGTTTAACTGTCTTTTACACCCACAACATGCCGTTGACGGAATTTGGTCCCACAGAGATGGGGGCGAGATTGACGTTTGTGAATAGTAAACATTTTTGTTAGCACATTATATTTACACCCACACTATGATACAGCGACCCATAATAATGCCTACTCATAAAAACTTAAGTACATTGGCTTATAAACTCATCGATTTCGGGCTTGACCTCTGTATGTAGCTATGCGATACGATAGCTAAACTATAAAAATCGACCAAGTCCACAACAGATTATGCGCATTTGGTTCTATTAAGACTAAAAAGTATGAAAACACAAAGAAACAACTTAAACTCAGTCTACTGACATGGTTAAACTGCGTGTTCTGGGTTAAATTCTCATGTTAAACAAATACTTCTATGGCGGACAGATAGTTGTTCTGCGTCTAGCTGTGTGTATGTGAGTTTATATATTTGTTAACCCACGACACAGGAGACATTATTAATACGGGGTAACGTTTCTTTTGAAAAGAAAAAATAAAATTGTTAGCTATTTCAATTTTTAGCAGGGAGATTACCTTCTTATCCCGTCGATTTGTTATTGGTAAGAAGATACATACCACATTGAACGTGTAAAAAAAATGTTGAAAAAAATTGGCCAAGTCATAGCATAGAAGGTTTAATATAATAGATACAGGGTTTCTGTTTCGTATTGGCAAGAAATTATGAAGGAACCCAGGGTAAAAAGATAAGCGAACAAGTTAATAACGTCACTAAATGCCCAGAGCACAAAGGGTAATGCTGGATTGTTATTCTGTAAGATCTCCTACGGTAACTTTAGGTGAAGTAAGCTTGAATGAATGAATGATTTATTTGCTAGAATATAGGTACATTAACATGGTACAATAATTATTAGAGTATCACTATATGTATGGTGTTTGAGCTAACCTCAAGCTCAATAATTCACGATATTTTTTCCGAAGAATAAACTAGCAGCTCCGCGGTCACTGGTGAAGCTATACAACCGAAAACATAGCTTTAAGTGTAGCAACAGCATTATCAAACAATTATTTTGCACAACACTCAAAGTTCAAGCAGATCATAAATGTTCGGTCAAATTGATTCATCATTCGTTGAACAATGACCTCCGCGGACAGTGAGTGAGTGAATGGATGATCGTAAATATAAATGATATATGTATTATTCACCTTAAGACTTGAGTAGTTACCTGCGTAGGTGGCAAAGATAAGCCGACTATAAATAATTCAAAGTAAGATATTTTTTTTATGCTTTGAATAAAATCTTTTTTAGATTCGTTTTTTAAAATTTCTCAGTAGCAGCCTCGGAGTCTGGATTTGTGCCCGGTTGATGGCAATAGGCTCGCCCCCTATTACATGGGACTTAAAACATAACTGGCGAAATGTGGGTGTACTACTTAATGGGCACACCTCTGCCTAACCCTTCGGGGATTACAGGCGTGATGTTATGTTATGTTAAGTAAAATTTACTGGTTTTGACTTTTGACTTTGAAGTTTTCATCTTAAATATTACGGTAACAATGTAATAATCTTACACATCAGAGGTAAAATGCAATAAATAAGTTTTTCCGAAAAAGCAGCAAAAAAATTATGTTTCGATACTCAATACTCAATATCCATTTTTTTATTGTATTCCATATTATTATGTACAGTCAACAAAAGAAATAGGTATGCAGGGTCGTCGGATATAGTTGAAGTTTTCTTAGAAACCGATAGATGTTTTCAAATGTAATTTTATTTAAAAAGTAGATAATAAACAGTTTATTAATTAAGTTAAGTTTCAATCGAAGACATCCATCGGATTTTAAGAAAACTTCAAAATATCTGATACCTTTCTCTTTTGTTGACTGTACCTATAGATATACAAAGAAAAAGAGATCATCATAGACCCTGTCGGGCAAAGCAATAATTAAAAGTTTCTTTCTACACAGTGTGTATCTAATTGTCCCCTAAACACAGGAACAGCCTTCCCACCTAACACACAGACTTACATCCACCAACATCCATATCCCGGAACTCAGAACTCAGCATCAATAAAATCTGTAAAACATCTATTTTACCATACCCATCTTCAAGACCATAACAAAGCATTTACATAAATTGTTGCAAAACTCGCAACGCCCCCCCTCTCCCTACCCCAGGGTATTATTTAGGCACACTTTATAAAATTCTTGTCGTCTTCACGTAGATTAATATACCCCAGTAATTATAGAAGTTTTGACGAAGCGACAGACTAGAATATTAATAATCTAAGCGTGAATCACGCATTTTTCACGACAAATAGGAAAACAGAAGGCCTATTGGCGTTAACGTAATGGACCTAATTAATTGCTTAAACTTAGGAGACATCAACTAAAGCTCTAACTAGGATAAGTCGCGGATAACAGCTAGGTTATACAAATAAAGTAATAGAATTGATGTGTCTATAATACTGTTAAAATAACAGATTTTTACAAAATAAATAATTTATGTTTATACAGTATTTACATGAAACTAAAAAAAAAAAAAATTTTTTTATCTGTCTGTTTGTTCCGACTAATCTCAGAAAAGCCTGGACCGATTTTGATTTTTAGGGCTTTCACTGGCAAATAGCTGATATTACAATAGAGGATAACCAAAGCTTCTAATTTTTCAGAAAATAAATTTGGTTTACAAATAAACAAACATACATAACATAACATCACGCCTGTAATCCCCGAAGGGTTAGGCAGAGGTGTTCCCATTAGTACACCCACATTTCGCCAGTAATGTTTTTAGTCCCTTGTAATAGGGGGCGAGCCTATTGCCATCAACCGGGCACAAATCCAGACTCCGAGGCTGCTACTGAGAAATTCCTGATGGAAAAACCCAATAACATTTTGCCTGACCTGGGAATCGAACCCAAGACCTCATGCACAGCAGTCGCGCTTGCGACCACTAGACCAACGAGGCAGTCACAAATATAACCAATATTCTCGCAAAAACACTAGCAGTTCTTCTGTAGAATTATTTACAGTGTATCTATCAAGGCTACTCCTAATTTTACGACTCATTTACATCGTTTGTTTAAAGCGTTTGGTTTTGCGTTCCTAATTCGGGTGCGGAGACAATAGAAGCATTTAGTTAAGGGGCTTTCTCTTAAAATTAACAGCAAAACTGTTTTGAGATTTATAAGTGTAATTGAATTTGGAAAATTTGTAGCGAATTTGTAGCATTAAGAAATTAGTTTAGGGTTTATTTGTGATTTTTCTGACCTTATTAGTGAGGTTCTTCGGAAAGGTCATGTGCGCAGTACACGTAGCCAGCATGCTTGTATGACGAGATGTATGAACGTGGATGAGGCGAAAGGAGTATATAAGGATCGTAGCTGGTGGCGTTCTGTGGTTTCTGCTTACCTCGATGAGAAAAAAGCGTGAGTTGTATGTATTTTTTTGTTGGTGCGGTCGCCAGCCCATCAGACTATACATTTTTGTTGTAAAATCGTTCCTATTACAACCACATAAGATGCTGCTGTGTTTACCTTAACGCATTGTCTTCTATAAGCTATATATTTTTTTTTCACAAGGCCAATAAATGTACCTAAATTGATAAAAATCAACTGTTCCGTACAAAAATGCACAACACTATAGTAATGTCTAAACATCTGATTTTTTATTATTTTAGGGTTGGTCCCATATTAAAAGTTGTTAAAATAATGATGAGTACAATGACCCCTTTTCAGATTTCTGGTAAATTTTCAATGACCCTGTATACAGCCTTGCAGCAAATTACGGATTAATTATTGAAGTATAAACTGTAAAAACTAGTCTTACAGCCAATTCCGGATTTACAATTAATTACCTGTAGTTATATAATACATGGAACAAAAGTAAGCAAACAGGAAGATAGGTAGGTTCTGCTCAACTGTCCTTCTCATACTTTTGATTTCATTCATTCCTCCTATTATATTCAGGCCATTCTTCTTTGGAATGCCCTTCCTCTTGATATCAGGACAGCCACCAGTCGATATGTTTTCAAGCGGAAGTTGCGGATTTATCTTCAGAATAATTAGCAAGAGTTTTATCATAAATATCCTTTCTATTCTTATTATAAAATATATATGTATTTATGAGTATGTATGGTATATTATATATGGTATATATGAGTTTATGTACTTGTGTACGATTAAACTTGTTAAGATATTTGTTTTTAATTATTTTAAAATTTCTTATCAGATTATTTCCTCATGTACAATTTTTTGCACCTGCTTTGTTATCTCTTCACAACCTTTGGTTTGGTAGAGAATGCCTTATGAATTAAGTCCGCCTTTGTACTTTTTTGTTGCATAAAGTCTAAATAAATAAATAAATATATATGCTAGCGTAGCGATAATATACTTCGTAAATAAATCAGTTTAAAAAAAAGTTAAACTTTTTCCTCTTTCAAATAAAATAGAAAAGGTGTAGGATAACTAAGTCAGCGATTGATTGTACCCAACACCAAAAATCCTTTCACAATACCCGACAGTTTTTCCACCCCACTCGCGTATCTCCAAAAATCAAACGTAACAAAATTAAAGTGGATGGCTCTGAAACGTTGGAACTTAACTCAATAACGTGTTGAAAGCCTTCAGGCTCTGCCGGCCGCCATTGGTATATAGCACAATGATAATCTTATTAACTGCAACGCCTGTCAAAAGCAAGGAAACCGGGTAAAGAGAATATTTCCATGGTGTATGTGGAGATACGTTGTTTTGTAACTGAGACTTAATTGGTTCAGATATTTTTATATTTGTCTCTGAGAAGCTGCAATTGGATAGAACGGTACTACGTACTTAAAAGCTCAGTAAAGAAAAAGAAAGAAAAAAAATTTTTTTATTCACGCAAATTTGACGCACTTGACATAAAAACAAAAATTGTACACAAAAGAAAAAGCTAAAATGAAATCTAAAAACTTAACATCACGCCTGTAATTCCCGAAAGGTTAGGCAGAGGTGTAACCATTAGTTCACCCATTTCGCCAGTTATGTTTTTAGTCCCATGTAATAGGGGGCGAGCCTATTGCCATCAACCTGGCACAAATCCAGACTACGAGGCTGCTACTGAGAAATTCCTGATGGAAAAACCCAGTAACACTTTGTCCGACCTGGGAATCGAACCCAAGACCTCATGCACAGCAGACGCGCTTGCGATGACTAGACCAACGAGGCAGTCGAAAAAAAAAAACAAAAATCTAAGAAATTAAACACAAATAAATACTAGTAAGAAATATGCGCCACACATGCATGTTCACAGACTTTTCTTGCTGACAACACAAATACGAGAAAATAAAATACAATAAACACGATAAATCAAAAAAACTCTTAATAAAACATTTTTACAGCTCAAAATCCAAAAATAAACGCTTGCTATGTCAACTAAAGTTATTATAAAAATGTACGGAACACGGGTCAAATAATCCGATTTGGTTACAACTTTTTATATAGGTATTCGATTCAATATACGCCAATATTGATTCTGGCAAATCCCTGGGGATATCCATATAGTTGGTATTGGGTAAAAATCTAGTGATTCCGCCAATCAGAGCGACTTTCGCTAACATAGAATTTTTCCATTTATCTCGACGCTCGACAAATATCCCATATTGTTGGATTTCAATGAAAAATGTTTCAGTTCTTTACCGTTGGGAGAGTGTTTGATTGTACTGTGTTATTTTTTTATGGAAGATGTTTATATTTATTCATCGCGCCTGTAATTCTTCTAGGGTTAAGCAGAAGTGTACCTATCAGTACCTACACCCACATTTCGTTAGTTATATTTAATTCTCATGTGATAGGGGGCGAGCCTATTGCCATCAACCAGGCACAAATCCAGACTTTGAGGCTCATCATCTGCCTAGCTTTTTCCCAGTTATGTTGGGGTCGGCTTCCAGTCTAACCTGATGCAGCTGAATACCAGTATTTTACATGGAGCGACTGCCTACTTGACCTCCACAGCCCAATAACTGGGTAATACGATATCCCTTGGTAAGACTGGTAGTCAGACATTCGGGACCAGACTTCGAGGCTGATACTGAGCAATTCTTGATCGAAAACCCCAAGACCTCATGTTGAACAATCGCGCTTTACGACCACAAGACCAACGAGGCAATCCGAGGTAGGTCAAGTATCTATTATAACAGAATCTTTTATTACTTAATTAAGCAATTTAATTAGTTATAACAACATTCATAAGAATATGGCAAGATCCAACTTTTTTTGTAATAAATGTTAATTATAATAATAATAATGTATGTGTTATGTTAATTATTATAGTTGTTGTTGTTTGTTGTTGTTGTTAATGTTGTTGTTGTTGTTGTTATTTTTTATTTATTTTTTATCTTATTACACTCTGTCTTAGGTAAGTTCACGCCTATTAATTTTATGTCGTGAAGAAATTCATTAGCGTGTATTTACAGATCTCTCTTCTTTGTATTATATATTATTACGTAAAGTACTTTCAATTAAAGACTAGATTCTGCCCATGGCTTTGTCCGCGCATACGATGAGTATACCATAAAACTATGGCAATCGATAATATGGTCGATCAGTAAAGGATTGTTGTATTCAGTTTCTTTTTTTTTTGTCAAAAAAATTATATGAAACGTATAATATTTATTATGTTAGTAGATATTTTGTTCATACTAGTTTTTTATAACCTAAGTGTCACCAATTAGTTTAGCTCGGGGTCCATTTAAAAAAAAATGAAATGACCATTGCGGTCCTCACAATATTTTATAGAAAAAAAACATACGCGCCGAATTGAGAACCTCTCCCTTTTTGAAGTCGGTTGAAAAATATTATTTTAATAAATGTATAATAATAAAAATATGCGCAATCCACGAAGTCTTTCTCGATTGGTAACTCGGTTACTTCCCGGTCGTTTTCGAATTGAAGTCAACAAAAATAATGCGGGGGATAAATTTTTATTAAATTACGTTCCGCGTTCGCGGACCGCAAGAACACAGCAACTTACACTGCAGACAGTGCAAGTTGCTGTGTTGTCGCGGTCCGCACAAAACGGGTTGGGTCACAGTCCGCCATTTGGCAACCCCTGGTCTAAGTCTTAAAGCGCTTTGCTCACAGAGCAACTATTGCAGTAATTGGCAACTAGCTGTTTACATACATTTCAATTGGACTGCACACACAGAGCAACTCGAGTTTCAGTTGCTGCAATCGATGACTAAGTTAGTTGCTAGTTGCCACAACTAGCAACTGTTAAATATTGTACCGGTTTTTAAAGTTGCCTGTTTCCTCAACCGTCAATCGTAACGCGTCGGGTGATTTCACACCCTCCCTCTCCGTGTGCCCGGCAATGCCAGTGTCGCTACGGCAACGGCATACGGCAACTCGGCTGTAAACGTTGCTCACAGATTGCCATAAAGTTGCGGCAACCGTAAACGTTAGGGCAACTATCAACTTTTACAGGAAACTTTTAAAGAGTTGCTAGTTGCCTCAACTTAAGTTGCTCCGTGTGCAAAGCGCCTAAAACAAGCTGTGGAAGAAAACGGATACTACTTATCCCCCATAGCCAATAGCGTGCTAATGGTATGGGTATATTCATGCAAAAATTGAATAGAATCTATCCGGTAGTAATTGCTTGATGCTTCAACATACATTACTCTGTTACGATTTTATTACAAGTATGTATAGAATGGCATGATATAGATTGGATTGGTATGTGGGCCCCATACGAGGTGGACCAACAACCTTGTGTAGGTCGCGGGAAACCGCTGAATGCGACCAGCGCAGGATCAGTCATTGTGGCTATTTTTTTGCCAAATTTCAGCGACGCGACGGACCAATAAAATATATACTTGATTACTCGATGAAATTAGCTCTAATAATTACCAGCCTATTATTGTCCAACTGCATAGCAAAGGCTTCCTCCCATACAAAGACGCGTCAAGCATTGATCACGATTCGCGATCGCGATTTCATACAGACGATATTAATTATAACTGACTGCCTCGTTGGTCTAGTGGTCGCAAGCGCGACTGCTGTGCATGAGGTCTTGGGTTCGATTCCCAGGTCGGGCAAAGTGTTATTAGGTTTTTCCATCAGGAATTTCTCAGTAGCAGCCTCGGAGTCTGGATTTGTTCCCGGTTGATGGCAATAGGCTCGCCCCCTATATTACATGGGACTAAAAACATAACTGGCGAAATGTGGGTGTACTAATGGGTACACCTCTGCCTAATCCTTCGGGGATTACAGGCGTGATGTTATGTTTGTGTTTTATGTTGATATTAATTATAAGTCCAGGTTTCCTCACAATGTTTATCGTTCACCGATGTCATTGATGTCTAAGACAAGAAAGGTCATTTAAATAGAAAAAATCACATTAGTACTTGCCCGTACCAGGTAACGAACACACAGCCTCGTTCATGAGAGGCGGGCCTTAACCACCGGACCATCACGAGAATTAGACTAATAACAATGATAATAAAATAAGGTAAAAAAAAGTTGAAGGCCACGAAATATTTGTATACATAACCCTAATAGCCAAGGCCATCCAAATCAGGGTCAACAACCTCTATGACGTCACTAATTAAGACTTCACACGTGGTCACACAAAGAAAGTACATTCGTAAAGGCAAGCGAACAAATTGAGACTGGTCGTAACGAGGTCGAGTAAAGTCGCGTTACACAATGTAACTCGGACGAATGAAATTTCTTTCACTCAGTCATTCATTCATTCAGTTGTGGTTCAGGGCTGGCAGGTTTTGTTTTTGTTTTTTTTTTTTAAGGTTTTTTGGATTGATTATGGAATGTCTGTTTCTGATAAGTGTTATGAAATATGATTACGATATTAGATTGCATGGTTTTGCAAAAGTGTATTTCTAAATAAAACTGATTATTTACTTAACAAGTAATCTTTATAAGCAGTTAAATATTCAAAACGTAATTGATGGTATAATAAACTTCCTAGTTTAGTGTTTTTATAATGATTTTATAGACATAGTCCTGATTTTGTATATTTCAAACAAAAGAAAAGACAAGAAAACAATGGCAATAGGCTCGCCCCTTATTATATAGTATTTAAACATAACTGGCGTAATGTGGGTGTATTAATGGATACACCTATGCCTAACCCTTCGGGGATTACAGGCGTGAAATTATGTGGATGATAATCTAGCAACTGTGATAGGCATAATAAAATCAAAAAGGTTTAATCAAATTAACTTCTTATTTCTATTGACTGACAGCCCTAATTTGAACACCATAATTCGCTCAGCGAAAGCGAAAGTTCTTGAGGGACATCATTTAAAATTCGAATGTGAATTTGTGTACTAACTTGAAGAGCCGGTGGGACAAATTTATTTTTAAAATACCGGTTTTATCTGGATCAGACTAGTAGCGAAAGTAATGTGCCTAGAACGGGTGTAAAAAGCCCAAAGTTACAATGACATATTCTTCTCATCGTTGAAATATTGTTTTTGTTTATTTTATTTATTTGGCTCACCAACAATTGAATACACTAATACAATGATATGAGATACATGCAATATACTTATAGACTAGTGTACCAATCTCTTACAGGCAATCACATCATGCATTAATATTGCCGTTCGTAAATGGGCACCTACTTAAAAATGAGTTCTTGTACTCGTTCCTCGCCATTGACAGTTCAAAGAAAAATAATGTTACCATACTACAACTAAAATAGTGTTGGGGAAGTTAACGATTTTACGTAAGGAATGAATGATAAGAATGGTTTAATACCAAGTTAAGTACATTATTTAAGTACATTCAATTTCGTTTATTCTTACACTACCACGCTATCTTTTTGTTGTTAAAACTTGGTAGACCTTTATCTGTCAAGTTACTGAATAGAACATAACATCACGCCTGTAATCCCCGAAGGGTTAGGCAGAGGTGTACCCATTAGTACACCCACATTTCGCCAGTTATGTTACTAGTCCCATGTAATAGGGGGCGAGCCTATTGCCATCAACCGGGCACAAATCCAGACTCCGAGGCTGCTACTGAGAAATTCCTGATAGAAAAACCCAATAACACTTTGTCCGACCTGGGAATCGAACCCAAGACCTCATGCACAGCAGTCGCGCTTGCGACTACTAGACCAACGAGGCAGTTACCGAATAGAATTATGTCAAGTTACTGAATAGAATTACGAAATATAGAAACTTTCTGGTTGCGAAGATATTGGAAGATCTACGTTTGGCGTTTATTTTACCAAAATCTTATAAAATAAACTTTACATGCTTTTACGACACCGCCTCATTGGTCTTGTGTTTGGAATGCGCGACTGCTGAGCATGAGGTCTTGGGTTCGATTTCCTGGTCGGGCAAAGTGTTATTGGGTTTTCCCATTAGGCTTGGTAGCAACCTCGAAGTCTGGATTTGTGCCCGATTGATGGCAATAGGCTCGCCCCTTAATATCTGGGACTTAAACATACCATAAACGTACCACGGAAGTGGAGCAATAAACAAAGACGTAAATTAACACGGGTGGAACCGAGGAATATAGCTAGTTAATTATATAGTTTGTCTAAGACTTGGCATTAATTAATATGTAAACAATTAAGTGTGAATAATGAGGTGATAATTGTTGTAGTGCATAATTACTTAATACAATAAGCAGTAAGAATTAAGAAGGTTCATTTTGAATGAAAAACTGAAATATCAAATTCTTTATGATATAAGATATAATATAACATGACATCACGCCCGTAATCCCCGAAGGGTTAGGCAGAGGTGTACCCATTAGTACACCCACATTTCGCCAGTTATATTTTTAGTCCCATGTAATAGGGGGCGAGCCTATTGCCATCAACCGGGCACAAATCCAGACTCCGAGGCTGCTACTGAGAAATTTTTGATGGAAAAACCTAATAACACTTTGCCCGACCTGGGAATCGAACCCAAGACCTCATGCACAGCAGTCGCACCTGCGACCACTAGACCAACGAGGCAGTCCAAGATAAGATAGTAAGGAAGTTAGATATAATATCAAATTTAAATATTTATTTACTCCATACCTACTCTTGTAAACTAGAACAGACTTTCTTTTCTTTATCATGTGGGCAGTAAAGTCATACCACCCCACACACTCAAGTGTCAAATTTTCTAAACCGCCTCAAGGGCCTCTGATATGGTTTGACCCGTTTTGTCCAGGTTTACTCACGATGTTTTCCTTCATCGATGCCAGTGATGTCCAAGATAAACTTTGGAAAGTACATATGAATTGAAAAAGTCACATTGTTACTTGCCCGGATTTGAACCCTCATGCATGGGAGGCGGGCGTCTTTACTACTGGGCCATCACGACACGAAACAGACTGATGAACATACATACAGGATGAAACCACAAACTCATCTTTTGACTTCTCCATCGTCGGGTAAAAATTAACCTTCTGCCCATTCCCTTTCTTTTAACAGAGAAATTGACGCAACAGTGATGCGACATCGACGTAACTTTGACGCAAGGCAACACGTAACAATTCGCTATAATTGAGCATCTTGATCTAATTGTCACGAGCAGGAAGCGCGCATGTAGGCTAGATGCGATATACACTGTGATGGCGTGTGATCTAGGTAGGGTTTAACTTTGTAACTGACTCCTTCCTTTGGTGGCGCAAGTAGTGGTTAGGGCTTGGGTTAATCAATTGGAGTTATTATAGTGCATGAGTGTGTCTGTGTGCGCAAACACAGGTGCACTCTCATAGTCCGATGGAACGGCAATCCGACACGACAATGGACCAACAGCTTTGCGTGCTTTCCGAGGCACGAGCGTGTGTGTGCCACTAACTTCCTGGTTGCTACTGAGAAATTTCTAATGAAAAAACCTAAAAAACACTTTATTCGACCTGGTAATTGAGCCCAGGATCTCTTGAGACCAATGGAGGAACATCCTAATCTATACTAATATTATAAAGAGGTAAAATTTGTTTGTAAGTTTGTATGTTTGTAAGTTTGTAAGTTTGTTTGTAGGGGGTAATCTCCGGAAGTAATGAACCGATTTTAAAAATTCTTTCACTGGTAGAAAGCTACATTATTCGTGAGTGCTATAGGTATAAATTATAAAGATATCATGCATAATAGCCGAACTATCTCAATTTTTGTCTAGCCAGGTGGAAAAAAATAGCTCTTACAACAAAGTTTTTTGCATGCGCTGCCTTAACAGTTGTATATAATTGAAAACAATGTATGGCAACCTGGTCCGCCTTTAATAGTTCTACAAAAAAGTCCGCGACACCATGTTTCTATCTTTTTTATTTTAGCAGATATAGTAGCTTTTATGTGTTCGAAAAAGAATTTTTTGACGTACTTACCTTTGGACGATTTTTTAAATAACGAAATATTAAACATTATCAAAAATTTCATCACAAGTTAAAATGTTTACTACCCAACGAAGTGGGCACTGGTCAGCTAGTAATATTATAAAGAGGAAAGATTTTACTGTTAATTTGTTTGCATTGAATAGGGTCCAAAACTAATGAACGGATTTGAAAAATTCTTTCACTGTTGCGAAGCTACACTATCTGCGGGTGACATAGGCTATATTATATTTTCAACAACGTTACGGATCCGTAAGGAAAATCGCGTGAACGAAGTTAATAAATATATGCTTGTACTTTAAGACCTACTTACTTATACTTGTATAAACATACGAATCCAACTCTGAAGGTGCATATTAAACACCATTCAGACATTTTAAACTTTGTCAAAATGTAGTAGGCGCGTGTGTTTGTGAAAACATACGTAGTACGTCGCGCGTCGGCGTGCACGCGATGAGAACCATTTTAATAATTTAAGTGTTCAAAATAATAGAGATTTAAGTTGAAAAGATGTCTCTTTGAGACTTTAACTTGTGCCTAAAATAGATCAAATTATTAATAACTAGCTTCTTCTTTAAAATTGATAGGTATATCCCAAAGAATTTAGGAACCTTACATTTATCACGGAAAAAAGTAGCCTATATACTATTCCAGACTATAATCTATGTGCGCCAAATTTCATTCAGATCCGTTCCATATATTTTGCGTAAAAGAGTAACAAACATTCATACATCCTCACACAGTTTCGCATTTTTAATATTGTAATTAAATATATTATACAATAAGTAGGATTATACTAACTTCTGCCCGCGGTTTCGCCCGTGTAATAAGTAACTTTCCGTAAGGTAAGTTGGACTATTATCCCATGGTAACACATTACCGGAACATAAAGTACACTAAGTGTTAAACCAGGAATATAATGGTTTATCTATGTGGCAATTTACATCCAAATATGTTCAACGGTTTATGCGTGTCAGAGTAACAAACATCTAAACATCTTTACAAACTTTCACATCCTAATCCTAACTTCCTAACTAATGTTATAAATGCGAAAGTAAGTTTGTTGGTTTGTTTGTTACCATTCCACGCCTAAACTACTCAACCGATCATCCTAAAATTTTGCAAATACGTTGTCAGGTGCACAGAAATAGATATAAGGTACCTTTAATCCCTAAAAAAAGTACTGTTCCAGAGGGAAATCACAACAACGTTCTTATGACGACAGAAGGCGCCACATGTGTTTCGAATTTTAAATTTAATTTGCGAGCGAAGCCGCTCTTCTAACTCTAGTTTATAATATTAGTCGGTTAAGATGTCCAATGCTTATAGAACGGGGCAATTTTTTGTCATTTTCCTTTATTTATTAAACCAGGCCAGATACAATTCCATACCCGTATATTTCCAAGCAAAACTTAAGGCAAAGTTAGAAATTTTCCAAACTCAAACGCGAAGTTAAGTTCGCTCGAGTAAATAAGGAGAGGTAGGTATATGTTACCTCACTTTACAGCGAGTTTGTTATAAGTTTATAAACATACTGTTATCGGTGAAGTATGTGAGTAACCTTTGTTTCTTCAGCTAAGTTCTGAATAACTGGATTAGATAAGTCTTGTGTTGGTTTACATTAAAATATTATAAAGAGAAGAAAGCTAAGCATTGCCATCCAACGTGGCAATGTGGCCAGTCTTTTGGGCACAATTCCATAGATGCTGATGAATTTTTTGATACCATTTAGTTTCAGTTTCTTTTTTTTTCAGATTGTTTTTGTATAATCTGTAAATATAGTACAAATTGCGAAAATAAAAATAATTACCGCCAAAACAAAAATTAAGAAATGTATAAATTTAAAATAAATGACTTAGCTGTCTGAACTCAGAGTCTGGATTTGTGCCCGTTTGATGGCAATAGGCTCGTCTCCTATATTTAGTGTACTAATGAGTAAACCTCTGCCTAGCCCTTCGGGGATTACAGGCGTGATGTTAAGTATAATTAAAACAAAAACGAAACACTTAACAACAATAAACGCCCACATTTAATTATTAATTAACAATATCCAATTCTCAGTACAGCACTACAAATAAACAACGTAATCTCTAAGTAAATGTTGGTTAACATCAAAGAGACCGTTATCAGGCGGATTGTTATAACCAAAGAGTTTTGTCATAAAACACTTGTGGTTATATCTGAGTCAATTTACTTTAAAACTACATCGGAACTTTAATATTAGTAATGGTGACATATTTTTTATTGTCTGGCTTTTATTTTTGACTATTTATAATTTATAATTATAATTTTATATTAAGCAAAATTGTTTTTTATTCTATTTTATTTTTTCGTGAATTTTCCAATTAAAGCAAACCAAAACAAGACATTAAAATCGATCCAGCCGTTTTTAAGTTATAAGTGTTCGAACAAACCCGACTTTGTATATATATTATTGTAAGACTAGTGACATTTCCCGGCTTCGCATGGGTGCAATGTAAATCTATATAAATCTTCTTGAATCACTTTGTTTATTGATGAAAACTGCATTAAAATCCGTTGCAAAGTTTAAAAGATCTAAAAGTACAGACGGCGGGAAGCGACTTTGTTTTATACTATGTAGAGATTGGGTGGCTATTGTCCCATAGCTGGGCAAAGGCCTTCCCTTAGTCCCTTTAGGCCACACAGGCTTCTTTTGGGCTCACTCCATTGTCGATTTTGTCACCTCTGACCTTCACTAGAGTTAATAGCAAACCGGTCTCAAATAACAAAAAAAGCTCTTTTCTACTAAGCTTTTTTCAACTAAGTTGGAATCGGCTTCCAGTCTAACCGGATACAGCTACCCCTTGGCAAGACTGGTTGTTAGACTTTCAGGCTTCTGACGACCCGTGACGACTGTCAAAGATCCACATATAACAGCCGGGACCGACCAGCTTAACGTGCTTTTACTGGCTATACAATACCCCTTGTTAAGACTAGGGTATAGACTTACGGGTTCCTGAAAAAAATTACCATTGTTTCAAAGCTGAAATGACATAATTACCTAAATACATAAAATGTGCGAGCAAGACATCCGATAAATGATTTATGACTCTTTTCCCACGAGCAGTTTAAACTTAAAAGCATCTTAACACATTTTGAAGGCACAGGAAGTAATAAACAATTGGGTTTACTTCTCATAGTTATTGTAACTGAGTAATGGTCAGTTAACTACAGTTAATAAACCTATTAACTGTTTACCGGCTTGCCGACGCAACTCGTTAGTAAGATTCATGTGCTAGTAAATGTCTTTCTCGAAATATGGACCACCCTATGGTTTGGATGCAACCATGCATGCATACAATACAATACATAGGTCCACGGCCTCCCCGGTTCTGTCGAATTGCCGCCCAATCGGACTATGAGAGTGAGGGAAGAGGGAGTGCATCTGTGTCTGTGCACACACTGTCTTGTGCACTATAATATCTCCTGCCTGATTGGTCTAGTGGTCACAAAACGCGACTGCTGGTCACAAAAAGCATGAGGTGTTGGGTTCGATTTCCGGGTCGGGCTTAGTGTTATCAGGTTTTTCCTACAGGAATTTCCCAGTAGCACCCTCGGAGTCTGGATATGTGCCCGGTTGATGGCAATACGCTCGCTCCCTTTTAAATGGGCACAAAACATGACTGGCAAAATGTGGGTGCATGGGTGCACCTCTGCTTAACCATTCGGGGATGACAAGCGTGATGTTATGTTATGTTAATATCTCCTGCGTACTTGGCTAGTATCCATTGAGATAAACCGCCGAGACCGAAGTCGGTCTGGAGAATATTATAGGTAAACAATACAACATATAAACTAACGCTTTTTTCCTATAGGATTTTGCACAAACTGCTAAACGTTGCTACAATTTTTATACAACGAGCAGTTTTCGTTGAGTTACTATGTTACCTACTGACTCAAAACGAATCAATGATAATAGCGTGAGCTCGGGAAAAACGTGTTTAACATTGATTTTTTTTTAAACTTAGATTCAATAGACCTTTTTTATTTTGTTTCTCATTGTTAACAACCTGTCACAATTTCTAATTTTTAGGTGTTAATCTACCTTCATATTTTACTTTTATTTTATTTCTTAGCCTTATTTGGCTGTAACAAAGTATACACTACTTTGTTCCACATAACATCACGCCTGTAATCCCCGAAGGGTTAGGCAAAGGTGTACCCTTTAGTACACCCACATTTCGCCAGTTATTTTTAAGTCCCATGTAATAGGGGACGAGCCTATTGCCATCAACCGGGCACAAATCCAGACTCCGAGGCTGCTACTGAGAAATACCTGATGGAAAACCCAATAACACATTGCCCGACCTGGAAATCGAACCCAAGACCTCATGCACAGCAGTCGCGCTTGCGACCACTAGACCAAAAAGGTAGTCCTGGGTGGTGTGGTACTTTGCTCCACAGTACTTTATACTACACAAGCTCTAGACGTGAAGACTTTATCACCATTGTATTTAGGTGTAAGTCTTCCAAAGTCCTTAAATAAATAAATAAATAATATGTATTTATTTTATTTTGCTTTGTTAGGTGATCTTCGTATTTGAACTAGCCATCTTGCCATTGTGTTTAATCAACCTGCACGCACACAGTCATAATAGTCGCGCGACACTGCCTACAGCATACGCAACAGGGCAATTCTGTTCTTTAAAAGAGGTGTATTCTGAAATACTTCTAAACATTAACACATGTTTTAACTATTTATTGTCCAGGTGTTGGACAATAAATGGACAGCAGGACAATTATAAACTGGTGTTATAATTATTATTATTATATAAGTTTATCTTAGACATTACTGACATTCCGTGCTTCGGAAAGCACGTTAAGCTGTTGGTCCCGGCTGTCATTCGTGGATCTTTGACAGTCGTTACGAATCGTCAGAAGCTTGAGAGTCTGACAACCAGTCTTACCTAGGGGTATTGTGTTACTCAGTTACTGGGTTGTGGAGGTCAGATAGGCAGTCGCTCCATGTAAAATACTGGTACTCAGTTGCATCCGGTGAGACTGGAAGCCGACCCCAACATAGTTGGGAAAAGGCTAGGCAGATGATGATATTATTATTATATGTGATTTTTAGTAGGCTGAATACACGGAACACGAAACGAGGCTACAGCCATTTACATACAAATTCACAAACCCAGTGACGTCATCATACCATACAAAATGCATACAAACAGCCGGACCGCTCCACAATGTACGCGCGTTAACAAAATACAATCAGATAACAAAATTAGTCCAACAGCGTGTCATATCAGTTGGAATACAATGCGAGCACATAAATTATTCAAGGCAGTTCCTTCAAAAGCGCGACAAAGTTCATGTAACCTGTTTTGATTGTTAACACTTGGTTCTGTGTTTGGACACTGTGTCTGTTGCGCAATGATTGGGGTGGTTTGAAGTGAAAGATATATACAATTATACAGGTACTTTAGTTGGTCTTTGTTTCAGGTAGAACTTGTGCTAACTTTTTGGTTTTACTCAGTACTTATTTTGAATATCTAGTATTAAAATAAATATAGGGCAGAGGTGTACCCATTAAATACACTCACATTTCTCCAGAGTCCCATGCAATAGGGGGCGAGCCTATTGCCATCAATCGGGCACAAGTCCAGGTTTCCTCACGTTTTAATTCACCGATGTCAGTGAAGTTCAAGATAAACTTTAAAAAGTACAAGTTAAAAAGTACAAATTAATTGAAAAAGTCACATGACTTGAGATTTTCAGTCAACAATACTACTATTATATCCGACTTTACTAGTAGAGTAAAATACAAAACTCATTGACACATTCAGACTGCCTCGTTGGTCTAGTGGTCGCAACCAGCGACTGATGTGCATGAGGTCTTGGGTTCGACTCCAGGTCGGGCAAAGTGCTATTGGGTTTTTCCATCAGAAATTTCTCAGTAGCAGCCTCGGAGTCTGGATTTGTGCCCGTTTGATGGCAATAGGCTCGCCCCCTATTACATGGGACTAAAAAACATAACTGGCGAAATGTGGGTGTACTAATGGATACACCTCTGCCTAACCCTTCGGGTATTACAGGCGTGATGATGTTATTTATGTTACAAAACTCATTCTTGAGACATAAGAACATTTAAAAATTCAGCTAAATCGGTTTAGCTATTTTTATGTGATGATCTTTTAGACATGCAGTGCAATTGCTTTTTAATTTTTATACAATGGAAAGGACATTATAACGAAGACTTTTACCGTGGAATCAGAATAGGATTGTAGATGCCCAAGGGATAAAAAATATCATCGGATATTAAAAAAAAACTCTTCCGTAAAAAAGTACAAACCAATAAAATTTAATTTTCATTTATGGTCTGTGGCGCGTGTCCTTAAGATGAATGTAGCTAAAAGTTCAACACAATCTCCAATTGGTTGTGATTGGATACTACTGAAAAAACAGCTAAGTATTCCATACAAAAGTACACCCACATACACCGTCAAAACGTATGGAACAGCTGACTTTTTATAACCGATAAATATATTTTACACTGCGTCATAATCCACCACAGATCATACCTCGTGAAATATTAAACTCGACTAATAAGAAAAACACAGTGTGCCAGCTGGAATACGCAGGATGCACAGCGTTGCAGGTCGTTAACCCCGGTTCACGGCAGTTTGAGCCAGTTCAAACCGGTTCATGCGGTCAGGGTTGAAGTTTCAGACGTTCCAGCATTATGTTGTTAAGTGTTTCCGTGTTAATTTATGGGGTTTATGGTGAAGAATATTAGGGCCATATTCTTAGGCCTATATCTATATATATCAGAGGAGCTCGTGGCTAAGCAATAACAGCCGCACGGGTCGATCCGTCAGGTTAAGCTACGCTTGCCGGGGTTGGTCCGTGGATGGGTGACCATCTTTACACACCGAGACTCCTCCGTGCCTCGGAAAGCACGTTAAGCCGTTGGTCCCGGCTGTCATACGTGGATCTTTGACAGTCGTTACGGGTCGTCAGAAGCCCGAAAGTCTGACAACCAGTCTTACCTAGGGGTATCATATTACCCAGTTACTGGGTTGGGTCAGATAGGCAGTCGCTCCATGTAAAATACTTGTATTCAGCTGCATCCGGTTAGACTGGAAGCCGACCCCAACATAGTTGGGAAAAGGCTAGGCAGATTCATAGGCCTATATCTATATTTTTAAACTCAAATTTATTTTGCTCTTGACTCTAGTCTTGAGAAGACAGAGACAAAGTCTACGATGGAGTGAGGTTACCCAGAAGAAGCCTCTCTAACTTTAAAGAGATTAGAGTCGAATGCGTTCGGAAGTACAGATGCAGGTAGAGAGCTCCACTCCTTTGCTGTGCGCATTATAAAAGACTAACGAAGCTATACATAATATATTCCATTTAGCAAACAAATTATTTTTAAATAGCTTTTGCATGCGACTTCGTCTGCGTAAATGTAGGTTATCGTGATCGCAAACGAAATCTCAGACAAAAAAATAGCCTATATCCTTTCTAGGGATTCAAATTTACCCCGTTCCAAATTTTAGCAAAATCGATTCAGTGGTTTAATCGTGAAAGAGTAACAGACAGACGATTCCCAGGTCGGGCAAAGTGTTATTGGGTTTTTCCATCAGAAATTTCTCAGTAGCAGCCTCGGAGTCTGGATTTGTGCCCGGTTGATCGCAATAGGCTCGCCCCCTATTACATGGAACTAAAAAAAAACATAACTGGCGTAATGTTATGTATGTATGTTAATTTAATAATTGTAGTCAACAAAAAGTGTATAACAAGTTTATAAACTAAATTATTTACTTCGTAATTAACAAAGCTATTTTCATGTCACAATAAAACAGTATAATTAACTATCTAAGCAACCATTTACTAAAACATTTAACCTAACCACCGCTCCAATTAGTACAATTTAATACCAGAAGTAAGATAAACCTTCTAACTGCAAAACAATTTACACAAATAAATAACATGAAATGTCTGTTTGTAAGAAATGTGGGTGTACAAATGAGTACACCTCTGCCTAACCCTTCGGGGATTACAGGCGTGATGTTATGTTATGTAGGCATACTATGTAAATGCTTTTTGTACTAAAAAAACTATTTCTATTCTTGTCTGTCTGACTGTTTGTTCCGGCTAATCTCTGAAATGGCTAGATCGATTTTGACGAACATTCACTCACAGATAGCTGACGGTATAAGTAGTAACTTAGGCTATTTTAAAACATAAAAATTAGGTATTCGCGCAATTGTGAACAACATCCAAAAAGTTTCATCTGTGTCCGCAATAACCGTCATGTACGCGGGCGAAGTCACGGGAATAAGCCAGTCCAAAAATCGGTCTATCTGCATAGCTGAAACACTGAACGAATTTTGATGGTACGGGATAAGTATGAACTTCAAGAAAGGACATAACCTAGTTTTTGTCCCGATAAACGCCAGTTACGCAGACGAAGTCGCGGGCAAAAGCTAGTAAACAGTATAGCAAGATATTTGGGTCAAATCGAGCGATTATGTGCCGACCAGCTGGGTGAGACAATCGCGTTGCGAAATGTATGGCGGTGAGAGGTTCCGCCGACGGAAGGTGGCAAGGACTGTTCGCGCAAAATCTGACTGTGAGATTGACATTAGAATGTTGTACTTTATAGGTATACCTACCTACATAATATACAGTATGCTAATTAACGAAAGGCGTTCTCTCTTACAGGTAATATTAGAACGTTTATACTTATGCCTCGTTGGTCTAGTGGTCGCAAGCGCGACTGCTGTGCATGAGGTCTTGGGTTCGATTCCCAGGTCTGGCAAAGTGATATTGGGTTTTTCCATCAGGAATTTCTCAGTAGCAGCCTTGGAGTCTGGATTTGTGCCCGGTTGATGGCAATAGGCTCGCCCCCTATTACATGGGACTAAATACATAACTGGCGAAATGTGGGTGTACTAATCGGTACACCTCTGCCTAACCCTTCGGGGATTTCAGGTGTGATGTTATGTTATGTTTATACTTATAAAAAACAATACTCCCATCCAAATTAAAAATGTTTGTTTTTTTGAAAATAGCACAAAAAGTAATAAATATTTACTTACTTACGTAAAAGAAACACTCTTTACATGCGCAACTAACAGCAACATTACATTTAGTTTCTAAATGCACTATTTTTGTTTTAAACAGGATATTTCTAAGTATTTACACATAAACATAACATCACGCCTGTAATCCCCGAAGGGTTAGGCAGAGGTGTAGCCATTAGTACACCCACATTTCGCCAGTTATGTTTTTAATCCCATGTAATAGGGGGCGAGCCTATAACCATCAACCGGGCACAAATCCAGACTCCGAGGCTGCTACTGAGAAATTCCTGATGGAAAAACCCAATAAAACTTTGCCCGACCTGAGAATCGAACCCAAGACCTCATGCACAGCAGTCGCGCTTGCGACCACTAGACCAACGAGGCAGTCAAAGACTGACTGACTGACTGGGAGGCTGATATAATATTATTTTAAGTCCACAATTACTAAGATTTTCGTGTTAAAACAACAATTCCTACACAATAAACTGAAAATACGTAAAACCACAGACAACTATGAAATATTTAAGTTCAGAATACGTAGGTATTGTTGATAACAATAGACAAGCTAAACTAGCAAAGTTTCAGCAAGTTTTGCTAATCACTGCGCTGGAGTAGGTAGTTAAACAAAGGGATAGAACTCATTCATCTTTTATGTTAGTTCGGGAGATTTTCATAAAGACTAACCAAGATTAAAGAAAATGCTATGTAAGCGGGCCTGACTTGGTAAGTACCTAATGATAATCCTAAGTCAAAGTCAAAGTCAAATAATGTATTTCAATTAGACCATTATAAGGCACTTTTGAACTGAACGGCTAACTACTTATTTAAAGAAGCTTTAGTTTTTTAGTCATAACTTTTTTTAAAGTAATCTTTTTTATAAAGTCTTTAAATATTCTATAATCACTTCATTAATTTATATTATAAATGTTTGAAGTGCAGAACCAAAATTCTTACTATTAATTACATACATACATAACATCAGGCCTGAAATCCCCGAAGGGTTAGGCAGAGATGTACCCATTAGTACACCCACATTTCGCCAGTTATGTTTTTAGTCCCATGTAATAGGGGGCGAGCCTATTGCCATCAACCGGGCACAAATCCAGACTCGGGGGCTGCTACTGAGAAATTCCTGATGGAAAAACACAATAACACTTTGCCCGACCTGGGAATCGAACCTAAGACCTCATGCACAGCAGTCGCGCTTGCGAACACTAGACCAACGAGGCAGTCTTACTATTAATTCTGGCTTTAATTCCATACACTAACCGCGAAGGCTGCTTGAAACCGCAAACTAAGCCTTGTGCACGTTTAACTGTCATCAAGAATCCTTACAATATGCTACGAAATAATAACATTTTAAGAATTTTATTCGAATTTTGAAATTCATATTTTATTTTTAAGTGTAGAACAATATTTCAAGGGGTTGAATCATAGACAATTTTCTTAGTTAAAAAACCTTCTTCTATTAAATGTAAAAAATATAGCTCAGTCTGTAATATACCTATAAGAGACGTTTAAATTATTTTTGTAAATACATTTTTAAAACGTGCTTATTATCTTTTTTAAGACACCAAAGATGATATACCTAATTTATTTAGTTTTTTCTTGTTTTATATCCGCTATATGCCACCATATTAACCAGCGGATAGCGACGCTTCTAACTATACCTCATTCGAACACACGAAGAATAGTGTAAGAGATATTCGCAAACTGATTAACATACAGAACATGCTGAGATCATAACCCTCTGCAGTCGGATAAATATTTATTATTTATTTATTTTCACACACACTCAATTATAACGTCTTTACAGTAAAAAACCAAAACGATGTTATAAGTAGTATTAGAATTAAGCTTTAAAATATCAATAGAAAAATAAATAAAAGATAAAAAATATACTAATACTCCTGTTTCCACCACACGGTGTGGTGGCGCAAAATGAGTTGTAAGTTTTAGTTAAATGCAAATTACGCGGCTCACTTGCACATTACGTCCGCTTGGCCTCACACTAAGGGTGTAAGCAGACGAACTTGATTACAATCTGTCATGATCTAGTAGGAAGCTTTAGTGCGTTCACTCTGCGGTTTTAACCAACTTAAGCCTGTCAGCTGTCGAGTCATGCGCAGTTTACAAAGCGAACTATAGTAAGACATGGTGGACTGTAAGATAGTATCTAGTAACTTAAGACTCAAAGCAACGTTGTTATGTGCTCATGATACTCAAGATACATAAGATAGGTGCCCCGCTGGTCTCGTGATCGCAAGCGCGACTGATAAGCGTGGGGTCCTGAGTTCTATTCCAAGGTCGGGCAAAAAATGTTATCAGGTTTTTCGATTAGGAATTTTCCAGTAGCAGCCGTAGCAGAGTGTGGAAAGTACGTAAAGTCGTTGGTCCTTCGCCTGATCTCTTCCCGGTCGTGTCGGATTGCCGTCCCATCGGACTATGAGAGGGAGGGAAGAGGGAGTGCACCTGTGTTTGCGCACAAGCGCACTATAATGTGTCCTGCCTATTCTCGCTATTTTGTATATTGAACTGGTGTGAAATGATTAAAAGAAATATCACAGAGACTCTGGGTTGGCATGTTTTGGCAGAATTAAGCTCATTTGTAACTTTAAATTATGCAAAACCAGTCAGCCAGACGAAAAGATAGCTGTTTGCATTCAATTTTGATTGTAAACACTATCCTAAACTGTGTTTACGCTATAATTTTAACCAATAACCACTGGTTGAATATAGGTAACGCTTATGTCCAAACAACAAAGTAGATAGGTATGCAGGGTCGTCAAATATAGTAGTAATTTTCTTAGAAACCGATGGATGTTAACAAATGTAATTTAAAAAGTAGATAATTTTCTTCTTCTTATCGTGTGGGTAGTGAGGCCTTACGACCCTACACACCCTAGTGTCAGAGTTTCTAAACCGCCTCAATAAACAGTTCATTCATTAAGTTAAGTTTCAATCGAAGACATCCATCGGTTTTTAAAAAAACCCCAACTATATCTGACGACCCTGGATACCTATCTACTTTACTTTGTTGACTGTACGTATGCTGTGATGAGTTGATGACCCAATGGTTAACGCATCCAACTCTCGAACCGTAATTTTTTCAATTCATATGTACTTTATAAGTTTATCTTGGACATCACTGACACCAAAAAGAGTAAGCATGGAGTTTCTTGCCCTTTCTTCTCCATACCTTTTGGAATGGGCAACTAGACTCAATATTTTAATTTTTCATTTCTCTTGTAAATGACGTTCAAAAGTGCCTTTTAATGGTCTAATTGACATAAATGATTTAACTTTGACTTTGATCGGTGTAGGAAAACATTGTGAGGAAACCTGGACTTGTAATTAATATAAGTCTGGAATCGCCAATCCGGCTCGAGCAAGCGTGGTGATCAATGTTCGTGCCTTCTCTGTATAAGAAGAGGCATTTGCACTGCAGTGGGACGGTTGTAGGGTAGTGGTTATGTAACGCACGGTAGCTCTCACAGGTGTGCGGTCGGGTCATATGCATTGACCATACATAAACAAGGCACTATGTACTTAGTACCGATAAGCCTCGGTTATCTCCAAACAACCATTGTAAATGGTGTCGATCAGTATATCGAGAAATAAATTGTACTGCGTTTAGTACGATTTACATATAATATTACTATAAGCAGACGAAGTCGGAATAAAAAGTAGCCTAGTCCTAACTTACCCCGTACCAAATTTCATCAAAAACAGTTCAAGAGTTTAGTAGTGAAAGCGTGACAGATAGATAGACGGAGTCACTTTCGCATTTATAATATTAATAAGGATAATAGTTTTTTTTATGTTTTGTAGTAAGCTATGCTAAGAGTTTTTAAAGAATTTTGTACCTACTGTTGGCTGCAATTTGATTTATTTTTCTACACAAGCAATGAAATCGTATTGGTAATACAGATTTAAAAGTTGCGTATTATTATACTCCATCTCACATTAGCAAAAAACGAAGTCGCATCCCGTCGTCTGTACGCTTAGATCTTTTAAAATACGCAATGGATTTTAATGCGGTTTTTATCAATAAAAGGAAGGTTTATACATCTACATTGCACCCGTGCAAAGTCGGGGCAGGTGGCTAGTATTAATGAAATGATAGTAGGTTATAAAATTGCATTTAACACCAACAAAATGAATGTGCTAATAAAAAATAACAAACAAAAGAGTTGCATTTAGCGCAAGGCTGTGAAACGGGGACGGAAACACACGATTACCTCCGAAGTTGTACGAGTAGCATGCCCAGTCGTGTGCGTATGTTAGCCGATGTTTACATGGATTTACCTTGTTACTCTATAATTATAAACATTGCAATATAATCAAACTAGCTTATGCCTGCGACTTCGTCTATATCTAAGTGAATTTTTTTTCCTACGAACTTTGAACCCCCGTTTCATCTTTGACAATTCAAAAGTGCCTGTAAATGGTCTAATTGAAATAAATGTTTTGACTTTGACTTTGACTTTGACATCCCCTTAGGAGGTGAATTTTGGAAAATCCTTTCTTAACGAATGTCTACTAACTATAAACTATCTTTATGAGAAATTTCATCTTTATAATTCAAACGGTTTTTGATATTTCGTGATGAATGTGTGAATTCATGGGTGTGTGACCTTTTGCTTTTATGTATGTAGAAGATGTCGTGAAAAATTTTATAATTCTGAAATCGACAATCAGCCTTGAACAAGCATGGTGATCAATGCTCGTGCTTTCTCTGTGCTTTCCTCCACCGATGTCATTGGTATGCATATTTTACTTGCTCGGTTTTGATCCCACAACCTCATGCATGAGTGGCGGGCGTCTTAAAAACTGTTCCATCATAATGTTTTTCAGTATTTCATGAAAAATGCTTTCAGAAAATTCTGTAAACTCAATTGTGTTTTTAGATAATTTTACCTTAACCGCTAGCCCATCACGACTTAATAAACTAATAACACATAAAGCTAAAATTGTTTGTTTATTTGGAAGTACTGAACCGATTACAAAATATCTTTCACTGATAGAAAGCCACTCCATAGTGGAGTGCTACAGTATATATTTGATGGTATATTTGACTTCTAGCCAAAGGTCTAAATATTGGAGGGTAGTTCTCGAAAGAGCAAAAATTAAAACTACCCTCATCCAGTTTATTCTTTATTCACAACTACCGTCCATTTGTAGAATGACTCATCTGTAATCTAGATTAGGGTTTCCCAAACTGTGGGTCGCGACGCCCTGGGGCATCGTGAGCTTAGGTCGCTGCCACGTAACGGCCTTCTCAATATTTTTATCTTTTTTACAAAACGTTGTCCCTTACTAGAAACTTCTTCTGTATTATGGGTGCGCTTACAAACTTTATAAATTCACATACACAAACAACCATTGATTGTAGTACTGTCATTGTACAGTGCTTTTTTTTAATGGCTCATCGCCTGTAATGTAGTCTTCCTATATTAAATGAAATTATTACATAAATAAATCTTAATATCTGTTAGTGCAACATACAAATATCATAACATAAAACATCACGCCAGTTTTTTAAGTCCTATGTAATAGGGAGCGAGCCTCTTGCCATCAACCGGGCACAAATCCAGACTCCGAGGCAGCTACTGATAAATTCCTGATAAAAAAACCCAGTAACACTTTGCCCGACCTGGGAATCGAACACAAAACCTCATGCATGTAAGTTTGCGACAACTTGACCAACAAGGTAGTCAAACAAACACCACACAAATTTCTTCTTTTAAAAAAGCGTCGTAATCATTACAACATGTAAAGGGGGTATTTGAATTTATATATGTATATAATATAAATGTTTATGTATACTTTATGGCATTTTTATAGTAAGTATGTAGAAAATTATTTTGTACTTGTGTACACTTCATTTTATTATGTAAAATTTTTGAGTACTTTTTGTTCTCAATTTTTTTTGTTATAATCTCGTTCAATAACGTGCACCTACCATGTTATCTCTTCACCACCTTTGGTCGACTGTTAGAGAATGCCTAAGAAATTAAGTCCGCCTTTGTACTTTTGTTGCATGAAGTTTAAATCTATACATATAAAAGAAAGTCGTATTAGTTACACTATTTATAACTGAAGAACGGCTGAACCAATTTGGTTGAAAATTGTTGGGGAGGTAGTAAAGAACCAGGAGTAGGACATAGGATACTATTTATCCCGAAAAAAAAAGGGGTAGGGTAGGGTAGGATAGGGTAGGGTAAGGGTAGGGTATTGTATTGGTAGGGTAGGGTAGGGTATTGTTAGGGTGGTGTAGGGTAGGGTATTGTAGGGTAGGAGTAGTGAAGGGTAGGGGTAGGGGTAAGGTATTGGTAGGGTAGGGTAGGGTATCGGTAAGGTAGGGGTAGGGGTAGGATACCACGCGAACGAAATCGTGGTGGGTCAGCTAGTAACTAAATAAAGGGAGTCGCACTATAAAATTGTTTGAGAACCCCTGATCCGGACTATCTAAACAACTGTAAGGAATGTGTTTAGAAGTTCCAGTCATTAGTTATAACAATAGTTTCTCACGCTACAATCATTTATTATCTTATCGGTTAAGTTACGTAAAAGCAATGTTACGTTCTAAAATAATTTGTCACGGCGTGCATATTATGATGTGTAATGGTCACTGGTCATAAGCGGGTCGGCACATTCGGTTCGGCATTTTCATTGATTAGAAGTTGTTGGCAATGCCGAACCGAATAAGTCGACCCGTTTGTGTATACTACCGATACTACGGTTATAATTACGGACACATACTTTATAAAACATGATTTTTCAGCGGAGGAAGATTTTGCCCAGGAGTGGGACAGAGAAGAGTAATAAGAAAAAATAATTATTGATCTTTCTCATCTTTATTATTATTATTATAACATAACATAACATCACGCCTGTAATCCCCGAAGGGTAAGGCAGAGGTGTACGCATTGGTACACCCACATTTCGCCAGTTGCCATCAACCGGGCACAAATCTATAAATTATTATAATTAGCCCATACTGTCCCACTGCTGGGCAAAGGCCTCCCTCCATTCCTTCAATGACTTTTTGTCATAAAATAAAGATGGCGGTACGAAATTCGCTGGGTTAGCTAATAAGAATATATTAAGTATAATTAAGGTATGGGTTGTCGTTACCTCCTAGGTTAACCAAGCAGACTTCCCGCCATTAATGGTTGCCAGCTGGTTGGTGAAGGGCGGAAGCATGGATTTAAGTTTCATGGCTCACCTTACCTACATTCATGTTACGAGAAGTTATTGCGCAGGCGCAATCAGATTGAAGTTATGGATTTTTTTTATCATGTACTTATACAGGGCCTTCTTTTTGTCCCCTGCCTTGGTGGGTGCAGGGGTCCGAAAGACTCTTAGGGCTGGTTCACATTAAGTCGGACCGACAGTTTTATCGAACGTATGTCGGTCCGATGAAACTGTCGGTCTAACACACAACTGCTTTTTTTTAAGGATGGGAAAGTCACATGACTTTTTTTCGCTCTGGGCGAAGTGGAAGGGAGTTTCAGACTCTTACTGACTAATACCTATCCATGATGTCCTCCTAATGCTCTTTGAGTTCCAGGGCTGCGGTAAGTGTTTCGTCCCCGTCTTTTATGCTGACATGTCTTGGTACGCGTGGAACACAACACGGCGCCAAAACGGGCCTGCTACTGATCGGGCGGCGAGCCACCCAATGCTCTACCCTCTCACCAAAAACCAACTTTCCCTTACACTACAAAGCAATTCGCAAAAACATCTCTAACAACTACCACTGTAACATTCTCACATATTAGAAACAAGCAAAAAAAAAACTAACAAAAAAAAGTAATTCACACGATGTGAAAGCGAAAGGCAACGGAAACTTTGACCGCGCATTCAGCGCAGTGTCGTAACACTGCAAAACACCGAAATTTTAATTATTAGAACGTTACTAGAAACGCAATTAATTGAACAACAAGAAATGGTTGAATTCAAATTAGAAATGAATTTACCTGGACAAGAAATGAATTTAACTGTACGAGTTATGTTTAGAGGAACAAAATGTTAGTTCTATGTGTTGATTCATTGAATTTAATAAATACTAGCGCCCTTTCCGCGACTTTGTACGCGTGATATTTCCTACGGATTCCTAATTTAAAAAAATATAATATAGCCTACTAGCTTTCGCCCGCGGCTTCGCTTACGTTAATTTAGAATTTGCCAATCAATTCGGGTTGTACTCGGCTTGAGTGCATGAGTAAACTCTTCATTTTCTGACATAAAAGTACTTTTTTTGAAAAATCCAGTATATTGACCTTTCCACTCTGACTAAAACTTTTTATTTCTACTGCCATAGAGATATACCTTTTTTATGATACCCTAGTACTTTTTTTTCTTAGGTAATCGTAAGTTGGTTGTAATAACCCCGAATTATCATAATTGATTTTATGACACCCTAGTTGAAGTTGGTCCATCGACACTTAAAACTCACAAAATGTATTAGGTACTTAAATTTAAAATTCGAACATGATTCGAAAGACATGTGGCGCCATCTATCACCAAAAGTAGGTTATTGTGATTTCCCTCGGGAACAGTACTTTTTTTCGGGATGAAAGGTACCCTATGTTCGTTCCTGTACACCTAGCAATGTATATGCACAATTTCAGGATGATCGGTTCAGTGGCTTAGGCGTAAAATGGTAACAAACAAACTTTCGCATTTATAATATTAGTTAGGATTAGGATGTCACCTGGGGATAGTGAAGCTTCTCAACAGCGAAAGAATTTTACAAATCGGTTCAGTAGTTTCGGATCCTACTCAATGTAAACAAACAAACAATCAAAACTTTCCTTTATATGACATTAGTATTGACTAATCATAATACCATATTAAACATAATACCATATTATTATATAATATTTATATGCCTCATTAGCTAGCTCGTCGTGCACTACCACCTGCACCATCCAAGACCTTAATGAGGCCAATGACAGAGCTGTACAGGTTGCTCAATATTGGTCGGACAAAATTTGAGTCAATCGACTAGAGAAGAAGAAGAAGAAGCTACCTCGATGGTCTAGTAGTCGCAAACCGCGACTGTTGAGCGTGAGTCTAGATTTGTGCCCGGTTGTTGACAATAGCCTCGCCCCCTATTATATGAGACTTACACATAACTGGAGTAGTGTGGGTACACCTTTGCCTAACCCGTTTTGAATTACAGGCGTGATATTTATGTTATGTAATATTTTTATAAAGTGCCGATAGTCGTGACGGACAAAATAACTTTCGAGAAGTTTGTATGAATTACTGAACGGTGTAAACATTTTTAATTTCATTTACCTATTCATCCATAAAAAAATCTTTAATCACTCTTTCTTTCATAGTTCGTCACCAACATATCACTGCACGCGTGCACATGCTCAGTGCACGTGCACAAAGTCGTGTTCGGTGCAGTTGCGCGAATGTTACGTCAGAGAGACATTCACCTGCGGTAACGACCGCTGACATCGCGAGGTGAGCAGAATTCCAAGTGAATTCGACTGTACTTTAAATGACTTGATGTAAATGGAGGAAAGAGTGTGTTTATTTTAGGACTAGTTGCTCCCTACTTTGTCCGAGTGTTTTTTCTCACTCGCGTTACGTTACATCTTTGGTTACTGCTTTGCTCTCTTAAGTCGTAGAGTGATGATATACAGCTTATATTATTCCTCATAAGTCTGGCTATAATATACAAAAAGATTTTTTCCGATCCGACTGGCAATTCCAGAGATTATCATGTTTAAACAAACAAATAAAAATCTCTCCAGCTTTTTTATTATATAAAAAAAAATTATAGAATAATACCTATATTAATAGAATTGAAAAACCTACTATGTTTTGTCTATGCATCACCCTAAGCTAGACTGGTACAAAATGCCTAATAAATTATGTCCGCCTTAAATAAATAAATGAATAATACCTATAGATAGGGCAAAGAAAGTAGCGACATCTGTGAACATGTGCAAGACCAGAGAAGTCAGGGTCACTGTACTTGTCAACTGTTCTATTAAAAAATATATATTATCATTATTAAAGTCCTTATAACAGCTGGTTTTTTATCATTTTGTTACTTTTTATCGGGTTACGGAAATAGTAACTAATATTATCTCCATTTTTCCTGTTCCGAACATTTTATTTTTATTTTAATGATACCTAATTTATGATATTTTAATATGTGTACATAAGTACCTCACTATTGCATAATAATTTCATTTATAACTAGCTTTTGCCCGCGACTTCGTCCGCGTAAATTTCGGTTATCGCAGACACAGACGAAGTTGCCGAAAAAATTACCCTTGTCCTGTCATTTTAATTCGAAGCGACACGTGGCGCCATCTATGATCATAAGAAAGTTATTGTGATTTCCCTCGGAAACAGTATTTTTTTTCGGAATTACAGATACCCTATGTTAGTTTCTGTACACCTGGCAACGTATATGCAAAATTTCAGGTTGATCGGTTTAGTGGCTCAGGTGTAAAATGGTAACAAACAAACAAACAAACTTACTTTCGCATTTATCATATTAGTTAGGATAAGTGTACATAAGTACCTAACTATTCTATAACAATTTATGTCTAAAATCGCCAATTCGCCTTGAGTAAGCGTGGTGATCAATGCTCGCGCCTTCTCTGTATGAGAAGAGGGCTTTGCCCTGCAATGGGATTCTACTGTGGGGTCGGGCTGCTGACATTGAATCCATTTTTATTTTACAGAAGAGAGCTGTCAGAGCCATTTATAATCTACCTCGTCGCGAATCTCTAAGGGAATTATTTAAAAGGATTAATATTATGACAGTACCTTGCCAATTTATTTATGAAAATATTATGTATGTGAGAAAAAATCTAAAACTTTTTAATAAAATAAGTGATAGACATAATATTAATACTAGAAATAAAGATAAAATAGCTCAACCATATTTTAGGTTGTCTAAAGTAAATACATCTTTTATGGGGTACTGTGTTAAATGTTACAATAAAATTCCTTCTGATATATTAAAATTAAATGAAAGGAAATTTAAGACACACATTAAAAGTACACTTTGCAGACAAGCATATTACAAATTAGAGGATTACAATCAAGATAAGAATGCTTGGAAACATGCTGGTCCTGCTCCATGGGACAATGATACATTCTAGACAAAATCAAACTGGTTACTAATGTTTTTTTTTGTTTTTTTTTGTTTTTCATTTTTCTTAATACTTAATTTTGTTTTATTTTTGATTATTGATTTTGAAGTGTGTTATAGATTGCGCGGACTCACACACTATTTCATGTTGGTTGAGATGTTATGAGTGGTCGTCTGTAGTTCCAATATTTGTAAACACGTGAAAACTATGTATATTTGAACATATTTTAACTTTTAAATTCTTAATTTGTGCCTTTTAATTATTATGATTAATTAGTTTTTTTTTTTATAGGGTACATACATTGCTTTCACGTGCCATGTCGTGTATGATTCTGTAAACAAATATTGTAAACATTGATTTTAAAAGAGTACGTATGGAGTTTCTTGCCCATTCTTCTCCATACAAAACTACCTTTTGGAAGGGGCAACTAGATTCAATTCTATTTTGTTTTTTGTGTTTGACGTTCAAAAGTGCCTTATTGGCCTAATTGAAATAAATGATTTGACTTTGACTTTGACTTTGACTTTGCAATGGGATTATAATAGACTATAGTATTATTGTTAGTTGAAAAAGATATTAGAAGTATTTCATAACCAGTTATAGTATAGTTAATAGTCGTGATGGGCCAGTAATATGGTGCCCGCCTCTCATGCTCGAGGTTGTGGGTTCAAATACGGGCAAGTGACCAATGTGACTTTTTCAACTCAAATGTAATTTAGAAAGAAAGAAAGAAAAAATAATCATGTGATAATGAGGCACATAATATAAAAGAAAAATTTAACACAAAAGCAAAATAAAAACAAGTTGGTATTAAAAAATAAAATAAAGTATTTTTGTTTTTATAAAAACAAGTAAAGTTTATCTTGGACATCACTGACATCGGTGAAGGAAAACATGGTGAGGAAACCTGGACTTGTACCGGCCTATTACTGTCCCACTCAAACCATGTCAGAGGCCCTTGGGGCGGTTTACAAATTCTGACACTAGGGTGTGTGGGGTCTTAAGACCTTACTGCCCACACGATAAAGAAGAAAGAATGCCAGTTATTAGATTAAGTACCATAAATTATATATTAACGTTCATTTAATTTTTCCTTATTCCTCGTACGGCTATTCACACGTCCTTGATCCGATTAAATATTCAATGAGAGCATTTATACTATCAATATAAACAAGCTTTGACAACGATATTATATTATCAGTTTCCAGAAAAATCGAGTTCATGTGAATATTCGATTTTTCGAATTATTTGTGAAATATTTTTTATTGTATAGTAATTTATTTGTTAAAATTGTACAAGTTTCGGGAATAAACATATTTTTTTTAATTTGATTTTTCTTTATTTAAACCTATGAATAATGATAAATTAAAAAAGAATGAAAAATTTATATAAAGAAAGGAGTAATCATAGGGCACCAAAGGAACAAGTGCGCAAAAAGTTGGCAGCATTGCCACATTGTATGGCAATGTATGATTCATTGGTCCAGTCTCGACCAGTCGCTTCGACCCTATACCCTTATTCCACTTGAATAATATCAGCCTATTTAATATTGCGTCAATGCAGGGCAAATATCTCTTCGCGAGCAGAGAAGGCACCACAAGTCGCCCAAAACACCATTGAATATTTCACGAATCGCCACAGTGGCGATGACTGACAATTCCTTGTGAAATCTCCATTTTTTACTGCTTCCAAATAATATCGTCACACAGCAGGTACATGAATAAAAGACTGGCATTAGCGATACGAGGATAAAAAAAGATAGAATTGACATTTAATATTCATTAGTGAAGCCCCATTGCCTTCGCTCATCAGAGATTTCTGTTGATCCCAGGGACACAAAGCCATTATTATGGTACGCAAACCATAGGAAAAAAATATCATGCGTTGACGCAATCGGTCTTTGATAAGAAAATCCATGTATACGATGTATTATCCTTGAGTACATATTTGTTATATTATATAACGAAGAGATTGAAATTGACCTACTGTAGGTACCATGTGTATCCCTGTATTTAGTTAATCTAAAGGTTTTATTCATGACGTGATGGAAGTCTCTCTACGATGATTCGTAACTGGGTATGTGACTTTCAATTCTTGATATTGGTGAAGAAAAACGTAGCAAGGAAACCTAGACTCGTTGTTGATATACCTAAGTCTGAAATTGCTAATCAACCTCGAGTAAGCGTGGTGATCAATGCTCGTGCCGTCCCTGTATGAGAAGAGACGTTTGCCCTATAAGGGGGAATATAGTAGGCCGGTATTTTTAAAATATGATTGTTATGCAATAGGCTCGCTCCCTATTACATGGGACTTAAACATTACTGACGAAAATATATTGGTATACTAATGGGTATACCTCTGCCTAACCGTTCGGATATTACAGGCGTGTTATGTTATGGTTGTTATGCCAAGTTATTACCTGGTTGTGTTAGATATTTTTTAATGTCATCATTATGGTAACCAAGCCGACGGTTACTACCTGATGTTAACTTGTCACGCGCCGCCTAAAAACAACTGCAATACAAGAGGCCTCACAGATGCGATGACTATTTCACTGAAGATGAAATATCTCATGTCCTACCTGTAATTACACTGGCAACTATACACAGCCTCACGGGTCGATCCATCAGGTAAAGCTAAGCTTGACGAGGTCGATCCTTGGATGGATGACCATCTTTACAGACCGAAACTCCCCCATGCCTCATGTTAAGCCCTTGGTACCGGTTGTCATACCTGGATCTTTGACAGTCGTTACGGGTCGTCAGAAGCCCGAAAGTCTAACAACTAGTCTTACCAAAGGGTTTCGTATTACCCAGTTACTGGGCTGTGGAGGTCAGATAGACAGCCGGTCCATGTTAAATACTGGTATACAGCTGCATCCGATTAGACTGGAAGCCGACCCCAACATAGTCGGAAGAGGTAGATATTGGAGGTAGGATAAAAAATATGAATATTTTTTTATACTTTGGCTTTCATAAAGTCTTTTGGTTACTTTTTTGGCTGTAAAGAAAAATGTCCTTAGGCATTGATCTCGGTATTTATACTAATTATTGTATATTCAGTAACGTCATAAGTTTCTACGTAGGCACATATTACATGTAGGTACCTAGTTTAACATGTGTTACATTACAGTTATGTTTATATAATTAAATATTGTGAAACAAATGAATAACATTATATATGCAAAGTACTTTGTATAAACTGAAAATAAACACCCATGTCCACAACTGGGCAATGAAAAGCCCACTTATATTTTTGTAAACGTATTAGCGTAAAACGTCAAAAGCGTAGTGATATGATAATGTTATCAATACCATTAGTACCTATACATATAGCTTTAAGGTCGTAAATTCAATAAAAAATTGAAAGGAGAACGTTACACAGAACATACTCTACATAAATAAACTTTACAACACAAATATGACAACGAAAACTTATTGTTTTTGTAGGAAAACAAATGTAAACGAGGATAAATCTGAATTATTGCGTGTAGATCCATTTTTAGTACCAGTGCGTAATACTTAACCTAAATGTTATATAAATCGACGTCGGCGAATCTATCAAATACGTATTACCTATAAAAAAATATGATTGAACGCTATTTCGAACATTTAACTTACCTTATAGCGACGTGCGGAGATCGATAGCACACGTGTCGACCTCAGTCGCCGGTAGGCAAGTAAAACAGGATAATATTTAAACAAATAACAAACAAAAAAAAAAAACACTAGAAAACAACAAGATCTCCTCTCAGTGTCCAACTGTCACAGAATGAAGTACACGTTAACATACACACAGCAATTCGGACACCCGGCGTTTTCCCGGCCAAAATAAAAACCAGCAGAAACGTTAAAAAATCAAAAAACAAAACCTCCTGACGTAAATTAAACGTGTTCTTTTAATGTTTCAATGAACAAATCGATTGTTTGGAACGTAATACACAGGTTTAATGTTGATATTTTATGATTGCAACGAGATATTTAGTATGATGAGCGCGCGTCGCACCACTGCATACTTCGGCGGCGCGGCCTATACTGAACTGAGTAGAGCGTAGCCAGAGAAAAAACAAACTAGCTCGAACTGTGCCTTGTCGGTCGCAGTTGGAAAACTATATCTGTCTCTGTCTGACACACTGTGTTTGTGAACCATTTTCCCGCTTAGCAACGTGTCGTTGCGAACTGTAGTGGTAGCCTAGTCATCAGTGTCTATGACTGAAGTACGTGTTCCCTATATACGTAGATCCCGATAAGTGCCTGTTTTATAAACACGGCACTCCTTGCACAGCCGGTATGCTGAGTGTACTTACAGTCATATTATTTACACGAAGGTCCATTTATGCAGATTCTTTGTACTGATTACAGGACACATGGTGATAGATAAGAATTAAAGGCTAATAGAATTCTCTTACCTAATTAAAATATTCAAAATGTAGTCGCAAAAATATCATCTCAGCGACAATCAATAAAAAAAATATGTGGGTAATTGACACTTTGTGAGACTGAGATTGGATTGCGATCGTTCCCGAAAATTTTTAGATTTACCCTCTTGATTTCACAAGTCATGGTGATGTCGTGTCTAAGAGATAAAAGTCAATAGAATTCTCGTAATTAAAAACGTTCAAAATCTAATCGCAATATCATCTCAACGACAAAAATGTGCCTAAATTAGAGGATATTTTTGACAGACTGCAAACGTTCTTTTACACACATAACATCACGCCTGTAATCTCCGAAGGGCTAGTCTGAGGTGTACCCATTAGTACACCCACATTTTGTCTTCCTTTACCCAGTAATAGGGGGCGAGCTTATTGCCATCAACCGGGCACAAATCCAGACTCCGACGCTGCTACTGAGAAATTCCTGATGGAAAATCCAAGACCTCATGCATGCTGCGATAAAGTACTTATTTATTTTAATTGTATCGTATTAAACACTAGTTTTTTCCCGCGTCTTCATCCTCGTGATAGTCAAGTACCTATAGAGTAAAACATAGCCTTACTTAGACGAAACGCGGGCGGATAGATCAGGAATTCCTCATGCTCAGCAGTCGCGCTTTGGTACTACTAGACCAACGAGGCGAGTTCGCCAAAGGATATTTTTACAGAATAGGACTGCTGATGTTTTAATATGACTGATTGCTTTTTCCTCGAGGTTTTGAAATATAATACCTACCATTCATTACTTTGTTTGTATTCTCGGGTCTTCTTTCATATAGGTAATAAGATTACGTTTTGGGAATGTTACCTTGTTCAAAGAAAATTATGAAAATCTTTACCTTCCATTCAAACCAAATGAAGGGTAAGCCTGATTTAGACAATATAGTAGCTTTGCCTGAGAATGTTTGTAATCGCAGATACAAGTAAAGTTGCGAAATAAGAAGTAGCCTATATCCTGAATAAGAACACAAATAAAGTTTAATTGATTGATTGAAAGCTAAAAGTGAGAAATCGACTGCCTCGTTGGTCTAGTGGTCTCAAAGTGCGACTGCTGAGCATGAGGTCTTGGGTTCGATTCCGAGGTCGGGCAAAGTTTTATTGGGTTTTATCATTAGGAATTTCTCAGTAGCAGCCTCGAAGTCTGGATTTGTGCCCGGTCGACATGACACTTAACTGGCGAAATGTGAGTGCACTAATGGGTACACCTCTGCGTAAACCTTCGGGGATTACAAGCGTGATTTGCCGCCGGATTATAAGGTAAGGAACCCTAAAAAGTGTTTCAACTACGTAGATTGAACAAAGTCAAAGTCAAAAACATTTATTTCATTTAGACCGATTACAGGCACTTTTAAATAGTCAAGGAGTCTGTCAGTTAGTCCGAAAATTTTATTGAAGCTAGTTGCTCGTTCCAAAACGGCGGTAGGCCTCTATGGAGAAGAACGAGCAAGAAACTCCACGGCACTCTTTTAAATTAGGTTTTTACAAAATCCTGGTTACATTATTCTTGTTGATTCTACATGTGAGCACAGTGATCACAGTAGGTTTTAAACTGATGAGTAGAATATGATGAGTCTGGACCAAGCCAACAATAAGTTGATTAACGTTTTTAATCACTCTCTCTACGTAAGTCTCTCTATGTAAGTCCCATTATCCATATTCATATAAATGTGGTCCAAGATGCTACTGACGTCATAACCACGTCATTTTAGCATGGCTGAAATTTTAAAGCGCGTCTGTTGAGCATGAAGTCTTGGATTCGATTCCAAGTCCGAAGTCTGGATTTGTGCCTGGTTGATGACAATAGGCTTGCCTTCTGAGACTTAAAAATAACTAGCGAAATATTGGGTTTACTGATGGTTACACCTCTGCCTAACCCTTCGGGGATTATGGGCGTGATGTTATAAAGTTTTGAAGATAGATACAGGAGTATGTCGTTAAGAAAGCAAACGACAAAAGTCAAAAGTTCGAGCCGTCTAGCAGGAAAAAAGAAAATAGCCCTGAAAAACATAAATGTATAAAAACCAGCCGTCTCACTTAATCGTAGTGTGTTAGTTTTAAAACTCATACTAATTATCAGGGATAAGAAGGAGCCTATATGCTATATCAGACTATCTATCTCTGTGACAAATTTTATCCAGATCCGTTCAGCCGTTCTTTCGTGGTTGTGTAACAAACATTCATCCAAACTTTCGCATTTACGATCTTTCTTTCTTTCTTCTTCTTCTTTTTCTTTTTTTATCGTGTGGGCAGTAAGGTCTTACGACCTGGTTTATGTGGAACTTTAAGTCCAGGTTTCCTCACAATGTTTTCTTTCACCGATGTCAGTTATGTCCAAGATAAACTACGCATTTTCGATAGTAGTAAAATTTAGCCTCAAAATTTCAGTCATAGAAGTTGGTCTAGCGACGCCAAATTTTCAGCCATGGTAACATAACGTTGGTCTAACGACGCCAAATTTTTAGCCATGGCAACATGACGTTGTTCTAGCGACTCTCGGATCTCAGTCTGCTCTCTGCTGTTAGTTCACAATTGAAAGGTCGAAGTTTATAATTAAACATATGTGCATAATAGAAATTGTTGATAGTCTAACTAGACACTAACTATGATGTTTGTGGGGTGATGGCATATTATTATTGAACCACGTGTTTATGAAAGTGAGTCATGCTCCATTGACACGGACGGCGCGGGCGCATACAAAAACCAGTTGAGGAGACTAACATGTTATTTAATTATCTGTTTGATTACGTGCTAGTCGGAGACATCTTTAGAATGACCTCTTGTGTTTGGTATTTTGCTAAAAATCTTTATTATAGATTGATTCGGCAGGTCAATCAACTCAGACGTGATAAAAATAATGTCTGAGGTAAATTAGAAATTAATTATTTAATTAATTAATAAATATAGTTAATTAATTAATTAATATAGTTCGTGTTCTCCTTCTTTCCTTCTTTATCGTGTGGGCAGTAAGGTCTTGCGACCTACACACCCTAGTGTCAGAGTTTCTAAAACGCCTCAAGGGCCTCTGACATGACAAAACCTGTACTAAATGAAAGAGGTAATCTTAATCAATGAATTCAATAAATGTAGTAGGTTTAATTCAAACAATTCAGCACAACCTTCAAAAAAATCCCAAAAAACCTACATTAAAAAGAAAGAAAAACTGTTTATTCGCGCGAAAATGACACACATAACAAAAAAAGAAAAAAATGGTAGGTACCTATTAAATCTAAAAAAATAAAAACAAACACACGAACGAAGTCGAGGTCATATGACAGTACATCAATACTCAATCAAAACAATCGAATCAATCAATCAATATAATCAATACTCATATGACGATTAATGGGCCTTGCAGAAGACAGAGACCAAACTGAAATGTTTTATAATTATGCCTGTTGTCAGAACATAAAGGTGCTCCCTCACCGGTAGCATCCACGTATATTGTAACATTATAGATTCAACTTTGAGCATTACATTACAATAATACCTCCCTGACTAACGAGCATTTGCGTGTAATGTAACATATAGATTCGACTTTGGCAATTACGTTGGAAGTGGAGCGGATTGATGTTACAAGTTGTATCAAGATATTACACATTGTATCATTACAAAGTGCGCATTGTAATGCTCAGTTCTCCTCCTTCACTGATGTAATGCTCAAATCTGTAACGTTACATTACACGCGAATGCTCCCGGTGAGGGAGCACCTCAAGGGTGATTCAGCAAGCTCCCTGCAAGCAAAATATCTCATGCATTAAAATTACTTTAATTGGTAAATGGCGAATAATAGCTGGTTGCGGTTTAGAAGTCCTTGGGAAACCGCTCACCGGCCTTACTCAGATCACGAACTATTGTATTTAGGATGGAGCTATGAAATAAGCGGGAATGCAGACTGTAGCAATGCGACACGAGTGATATTTTAACAGCCGCAATCTGTAAGGTTAAGCTACGCCTGCCGAGGTAGGTCCGTGGATGGGTGACCATCTATACACACTGAGATTCCTCCGTGCCTTGGAAAGCACGTTAAGCCGTTATTCCCGGCTGTCGTTACTATATTTTGTCGAGATAAGGAAACATAAAATTGCGGTTTGTGTGGACTACTTCATGATTTTTACAAATGACAAGAAAACAGAAACAGATATCAAAGAAAATTGTACTGAACAGCTGATTTATTTTTTGAGATTTCAAGATTTGTTCCTTATTAAAAGCTGTTCATATTCATAAGAACTATTCTCCCTTGAAGTACATCACTCGTTCTATATAACACCTTCTTAGGTGTTAGGTTGTCTTCTAGAACTATATATAGAGAGAGAACTAGACTTTCTAGAGTTATAGAACTAGTATTGTATAAATCTCCTTCGGTGAATTTACGTGTCAGCTTAAGGTAAGGTATCAATTCCTAGCATCAGGTTTTTACTCCCTTCACCTAAATCCACTAACGAATTGGCTGTTTTCGGGGCCCCACTTGCATCGCTTAGCTGCATACCTAGTACAACTTTAGACAAAGTGAAAAACCTAAGCTATTCTGATTCGAGGAAGTTAAAATTCCTTCGTTCACTGCCTGGTCTGTGCTTCAAATGGGTGTCGTTTATCGTGGTAACTACTAGTATTTTCTTTTATATCGATACCGTTTATTTGTACATAGAAAACGAATTTCAATCTTATTTTCTAGGTGTAGAATTGCTTGTGGTTTAAATTTTATTTATAAGTCATAACACGTCCCTGATGTATTTTGTAAATTAATAAAATAAAATAAAAATAATTTATTTCAGGCAAAAGAGTCCATATGCACTACAGGTTAGTATCAATAATTTTACTTAAAAAGTAATATTACATACATACACATACATAAACTCACGCCTTTTTCCCATGGGGGTAGGCAGAAACTACAGAACGCCACCTGCTACGATCTTTACATACTCCTTTCGCCTCATCTACGTTCATACATCTCGAAAAAGTAATATTAGTAATTAAAAATAAAATTATATTAAGTGAGATCAAAAATGTCATGTTTTTAAATTTAATATGACATGCAAAATACCATTCGATTCGCAAATTCTGGAAAATGGCTTGACTAGTTTGTTTTTTTTTTATTTATTTTAGTCGCCTCGTTACTGGGGGTAGTTTAGGAAAAAACAAAATTCGAAGCATAAATTCTAGGTGGTACAAAGTGCACCGAATCATCAAGTTCTTCAAAAAAATAGTAAAATATACGTAAATATATATATATAATATAAATATATATATCCTAGAAACAAATTACAGCTAATTGTTTTTCCGGGAAGTGTTACAATATAGTGTGATTCTAGGTAATATGAAATTATATTATGCGTTAAAATCCCTAGAGGTTTTATTTCATTCCCAGTACTAAAATATTTTCCTTTTATTCGTTTTTGCTGGCACAATATTTATTTATTTATTTAATATTTAATGCACAATGTACTACATAACATAGTTTGCACGCTAGGCTTTAGACTAGTGAGTACATGACAATGTTAGGGCGCAACAAGATAAATAACATTGCAGTGAGTATTTACTAGCGGCGTGCTTGTGAAGAGATTACAAAGCAGGTGCAAAAAATTGTACATGAGGAAAGAATCAGATAAGAAATTTTAAAATAATTGAAAACAAATATCTAAACAAGTTTAATCGTACACAAGTACATAAACTCATGTATACCATATATAATATATATATATATTATTATATATATATATACATACTCATAAATACATAGGTACATATTTTATAATAAGAATAGAAAGGATATTTATGATAAAACTCTTGCTAATTGTTCTTGTATGACGAGATGTATGAATGTAGATGAGGCGAAAGGAGTATGTAAAGATCGTAGCAGGTGGTGATCTGTAGTTACTACCTACCCCCATGGGAAAAAGGCGTGAGTTTATGTATGTATGTATGGGAGTATTTACAATCTAATAAATAGCTTATTGCAAAGAACTATGAGAGAACTAAGAGTTTTATTATAATCCTCCTTTCTATTACATACATACATAATATCACGCCTGTAATCCCCGAAGGGTTAGGCAGAGGTGTACTGATTAGTACATCCACATTTCGCCAGTTATGTTTAAGTCCCATGTAATAGGGGGCGAGCCTATTGCCATCAACCGGGCACAAATCCAGACTCCGAGGCTGCTACTGAAAAAAATCCTGATGGAAAAACCCAATAACACTTTGCCCGACCTGGGAATCGAACCCAAGACCTCGTGCTCAGCAGTCGCGCTTTACGACCACTAGACCAACGAGGCAGTGTCCTTTCTATTCTTTATAAGATATGTATTCATATATGTATACAGGTATATTATATTTTATTTTTATGTATATTATAATAGCATAAATGTAGTAAGTATGTAGATATTAATTATTTTGTACTTGTGTACACTTCTTTTTATTATGTAAAATTTTTGAGTACTTTTTTTATCTCTAATTTTGTTGTTTTACTCTCGTACAATAACTTGCACCTACCATGTTATCTTCACAACCTCGACTGTTAGAGAATTCATAAGGCATTAAGTCCGCCTTTGTACTTTTGTTGCATAAGGTTTAAATAAATAAACTATGTAGATTACCAATGTTTATTCCTTCCAAACACGTAATTTCTAAAACACACCCATAAAAGCTAGTTTCTTTATTTTTTTTTCTGAATCACTGAACACAGAAAACTGTCGGCAACTTGACACAATTCAACTTGTATTGTCGCAAATTCACCCCCACTTCGGAGCGCCTGTCCAATTTGTAATAGCAATGATCATTCACTCCTCGACAAGCTGTTTGCTATAAAACTTGGATATTGTTAAGAAAATGTTTGAAAGATTTTCTATTTGTTCGTGTTTTGTTTCAGGGACGAATCGTCACGCTATTTTTGTTATGTCGTAAATAGAGATATGAAGATTTTTCTTGCCAATGGTTTTTAACTTTTCATATTCTTACGTTGTCTTTTAAACAAAAAGCCCATTTTTGAAAAAAAATCGATACGTAATATTTTCATATTAAATCATTTTCTCGAAAAAAATGTTCGCATTGCGTGGTTAGTGGTAACTTTGTGATGTGATATCTCAATTTTTTTATATTGAGCGATACAAAAAGAAAAAACACGTATTCAATGATTTTTGCCACAGATTAATATATCAAAGTTTGGACGGTGACTAAAAAATCTTGCTGTATTTAAGTCAAGTCACTTGTTATTTGGTATAGTTCCATATATTTTAAAGTTTTTAATCTGTCTGTCTGTCTTATAATCTGTCTCATAATATGTATAAAAATCTTTCATAAAGTTGATTCTAAACTCCGCGTGAATAACGCATATCGCGGACGCAGACAAAGTCACGGAATAAAAAGTAAATTATGTTCTTTCTTGAGGTTCAAACATAGCCGTTGTGAAAGCGTAACATATAGGCAGACAGACAGACAGAGTTACTTTCGCATTTATAATATTAAGTAAGGATACTACTGTCATTAAGCAATTTATTTTATTTTTATACGACAAACATATTACCTAAGTATCATCCATTATTATGAAATTAATCTCCAAACTAAATAAATAAAAATGTACGAAATAGAAGGAATAGGAGTTTCTTGCTCGTTCTTCTCCATAGAGACATACCTTCGTTTTGGAACGAGCAACTAGCTTCAAGTTTTTGAATAACTAACCGGCTCCTTGACAATTCAAAAGTGCCTGTAAATGGTCTAATTGATTGGTTTTGACTTTTGACTTTGACTTTGAATAAGCATTTTCATTTTGAAATAATCATTGAATTTACATTACGTTTACACGTTGCTGTTAAGGCCTCTAAGCACGAAATCACTGCGGAAGTGCCACCGCCAAGGCGTCTCCGTGCTCTAATTGTGATTGTGGCAAAATGGCTCCTGATTGAAACCACATGGCTTTTAATTTATTAGCGCACTCAAATCAGGAGCATTATATATTAGAAACTAAACACTACAAACATGGTACATTAGGGTTACATTAACCACAGGCCCGTGAGAGCCAATGAAAATGGTTTACACCACAGCCTGATAAATATTTAATAGTTAAATGTTGAGCTGTAATATCGTGCGGCAAATTTCATGGTTTTTGTCAGGCGCGTATTTGGTACTGCATATTAATTTGATACTCAATATCTTTTTAATTGCTTTTCCATTATTCTTCGGTTGTAAATTAATAATTGAAATCATTATGGACCCTGCAGTATAAGGGTAGGAGAGTGGAAGCCCTGTTTTAAGAGAGAAATAAGTTCTAACTTAAGAATAATAAAATTTTGCATATCATGAACAACTTAACTGGGTATTGCTTCGCTTAAATGTATCATATACCTAGGTATGTATTATTTTATCTTACGTGAGTATTTTTGAATTATTTTATATTTATATAGGTTTATTTTTATTATGTCCTCTCTCTCTCAAAAATTACGTAACCGATTTCTTTCACCTATAGAAAGCTACATCGTCAGCGGGCATACTTAAATTTATTTTCAAAAAAATTAGGGATCCGTAAAGAAAACCCACACACAAGCAAATAAATTTATTAACATTCAAATTTTATGGTTTTATCATACTTATTAATTTTACCTCGTAATTAAAACTTCTCAATCCGTCCCAGCCAAAAAGCTAGTGGAATAACGCAGCAGCAAACGCAAACCTCGTGGCTAGCTGATCGAAAACTGCGGTCTGCTGTACACGAGCGGAATTACCCGCAAATGAACGCACGAGGCCATATTAGCATATACCTACATTGCTTTGTGACATAGCGTGTGGCTAACAATGCTTTGTCTCTTCTGTAAGAGAAGAATGATGGTCCTTAATAACATAACATAACATTACATCACGCCTGTAATCCCCGAAGGGTTAGGCAGAGGTGAACCCATTAGTACACCCACATTTCGCCAGTTATGTTTTTAGTCCCATGTAATAGGGGGCGAGCCTATTGCCATCAACCGGGCACAAATCCAGACTCCGAGGTTGCTAATGAGAAATTCCTGATGGAAAAACCCAATAACACTTTGCCCGACCTGGGAATCGAACCCAAGACCTCGTGTACAGAAGTCGCGTTTGCGACCACTAGACCAACGAGGCAGTCATCGTCATCGTCGAGGATGATCCTTATGTCAATCGGGAACGTTCGCCGTCAATTTGGATTGGTCATTTCTTAGTATATTTGCATTGTTTTCTATTTTCCTTACTCTAGACTTGTTGTGCCTGCCAGAGTTGCAGATTTAGTTCGAAAGAGTTACCGCGGCTCTGGAATGGAACACAAAGGGCAATAAGAAGAACACGGATCGGTTTAAGCCAGTAAAAGTCTGACACTCCGTTTAGCTCCGCCCAGAAAGGAAGAAGTCGTTTGATGAGACTTTTTGTGCACGACTTGTAACATTATTCTCATTGTCAGATTAAATACGATGTAAGTATTTGTTTTTTTTACTTTCGAAATACAATTGAGACTGCCTCGTTGGTCTAGTGGTCGCAAGCGCGACTGCTGTGCATGAGGTCTTGGGTTCGATTCCCAGGTCGGGCAGTGTTATTGGGTTTTTCCATCAGGAATTTCTCAGTAGCAGCCTCGGAGTCTGGATTTGTGGCCGGTTGATGGCAATAGGCTCGCCCCATGGAACTTAAAACATAACTGGCGAAATGTTGATGTACTAATGAGTACACCTCTGCCTAACCCTTCGGGGATTATAGGCGTGATGTTATGTTATGAAAATACAATTTAGAATTTCTTGCTTATACTTCTCCATAGAAACGTATGTTAAGAACAAGCTTCATCTTTCTAACTGGCTGACTCTCTGAAAATTCAGACTGTATATTATTTACTTGGAACACGGAGTAAGGTGAAAACATTAAGGATTTTAGTTCAAAACATTAAACCTTAATTCAACTTATAGAGGTATCAATTTCCTTAAAAGCCTTCTCAGTGAAATCTGATTTTTAAACTCAATGATTTTAGACCGTTCAAAAACACAGAGTTCAATAACTCACCCCACTCACAATTTAAATAACTAGTTAACTCTCCGGCTTCGCCTGCAGTCGGTCCAAACAAACAAGCAACAGACTAGTTTATCTGCGACGGAACTCGTTCACATTAATTTGCAAAGTTAAGGTGAAGGTATCACGGAAGCCCTGTGTTAGGGTTGTCAGGAATATATTTTTTTTATTTATTTAACTTTTTTTAATAGTCATAAACCAGGTTTTAGATGAATCTATACAGGGTCATTCAAAATTTACCCGAAACCTGAAAAGGGGTACTCATCATTATGAACAACTTTTACTATGGGACCAACACTGAAATCTTGAAAAAAATACAGCTGATGCATACATTACAATCTTGTTATGTAGCATTTTTGTAGGGAACTTTTTTTTTCAGTGTTGGTCCCATAGTAAAAGTTGTTCATATGAGTACAATGACCCCTTTTCAGGTTTATATGAGTATAAATGGCAAACTTTACTGACCGATTGATCTATCAACACAAAGTTATATCAACGGATTACGCTGAAATTTGACACGCAGATTTGCCAAAATTTACCTCCTAAGTGTGAAACGGGGTCTGACATTTACGCAGACTAACTCGCAGGCAAAAGCTAGTTTAAATACAATTACTTAGGCATGACTGACAAGCGAGAAAACAGTAGCGTGTTTTTTGTTTGAAATTCTGAAAACAAATTGAAATTCTAATGTCTGGTATGCTTTAGTGTGCATGGTTATGAGATTTTTTCTTTTGTATAAGTTTTTGTTCTAAAAATATTGATTGAGTTTAGTTTTGCCAAAACAAGCCAACCCACAATGATAATCTATATCTACACTAATTAATATTATAAAGAGGAAAAAAATGTATTTTTGTTTGTTGGTTTGAAATAGAAAAACTCAAAAACTACTGGACCGATTTAAAATATTCTTTCACCATTAGAAAGCTATATTATCTGCGAGTAACATAGGTTATATTTTATTTTTGCGCGGACGAAGTCGCTGACAGAAAGAAGCTATTAATTAATATAATAATTATGTCAAACTAATTCTAATTCTAGATGTGTTACATTAGTATACAGCAATAACAGTTTTTACGTATAAAACTTATTATTAGAATATATTTGAAATTAATCAGCATTAAATAATAAAATCATCAATTAGAACTAATTTAATCGATAGATACACAATATATATCTTTTAGGCGCTATAAAATAAGGCACAATTTCCTATATTTCGACTTTTAATTCTATTCAGTAACTTGACAGATAAAGGGTTATATGGATACCAAGTTTTGACAAAAAAAAGATAGTAAGGTGGTGTATGAATGAACGTAATTGAATGAACTTAAATAATGTACTTAACTTAGTATTAAACCATTCTTATCATTCGTTCCTTACGCAAAATCGTTCACTATCCCAACACTATTAGTTGTAATATGGTAACATTATTTTTCTTTGAACTGTCAAGTAGGGAACTGAATAGAATTAAAAGTCGAAATATAATTCTAAATTTAAAAATAAAAGATACTCCTCAGACTTTTTACTTATAATATTATGTTTTAAATTAAAAATCTATAAGTGCCAACCCTACCTACTACGACACAGTTTGACGTACGCCATTTTGTTAATATTTACACGCAGGGATGCCCTAACGTGTTTCATTAAAGCTGCCAGCGACACATTTAATGACATATCCGCGTGGACTTTGTTGCTTGATGTTTCCTACTTTGTCAGCCATGTAGTAGGATATTACTCCTCCTTTATTATAATGAAGAGATGTATTTAATAAATCTATTATTATACATACCATCCTCAAGGGGTTAGGCAGAAGTGTACCTCACATTTCTCCAGTTATGTTTAAGTCCCATGTAATAGGGGGCGAGCCTGTTGCCATCAAGCGAACACAAATCCAGACTCCGAGGCTGCTACTGAGAAATTCCTGACGGAAAAACCCAATAACACTTTGCCCGATCTGGAAATCGAACCCAAGACCTCATGTACAGCAGTCGCACTTGCGACCACTAGACCAACGAGGCAGTCGCTGGTTAATTAATATAAAATCAAAGTTTCCTCACGATGTTACCTGATAGTGGTAGGCACTTGAGCTACCTAAATCTCATCTCATCAGAAACCTAGGTACTTTATTCTTAGGTAAGCAGACGACGGAAATTGCTTGTATACACGTAGGGGAATTGCTTCACACCCTCAAGCCTGTCATTTGCAAGGTGCACGGTACGTACTATCAACAAAGTAGATAGGTATCCAGGGTTGTCAGATATAGTTGTAATTTTCTTAGACACCGATAGATTTTCGAATGTAAATTAATTTAAAACGTAAATAATGGTGCCGATTCCCTTGTTCACAAACTAGACTAAATTTAGAGAATTGACATCTCTTACTAACATACAGCGAAAGGAAAGGACAGTGACATTCCGTGACATTAAAGAACTAAGTTAGAGATGTCAAATTAGTTTTGCCTTGAACGTCTCCATATTTTTAATCCATACGTTTTAAGATGTCAACTATAATTGTATGAATGTGTCAGATTGACTAAGTTTGACAGCTCTTATTTACATTAGTCTCTTTCTTGTTTTATTGGACAGAAAAAGATGGAAATAGTCTAATTTTAGTTTAGTTTGTGACCAAGAGAATCGGCACCAATGAACAGCTAATTAGTTAAGTTAAGTTTCAGTTAAAGATATTCATTGGTTTCTAAGAAAACTTCAACTATATCTGACGACCCTGCATACCTATCCGTTTTGCTGTGTGTACCTGCATACATCAAGCTATACATTTTCAATAGAATCTGACCCTACAATGTAAAGGATTTCCGTTAAATGAGAGTTCAGCTAATAGAATTGTCACCTAGATGAGATGTGTCATTGAGCGTACCTACCTATAAGGGGCTTTGCACACAGAGCAACTATTGCAGCAACTGGCATCTAGCTGTTTACATATGGACTGCGAACACATATCAACTCGAGTTTCGAGTTGCGGCAATCGTCAACAATTTTCAGTTGCTGCAATCGATGACTAAGTTAGTTCCTAATTGCCGCTACTAGAAAATCTGTACTTCAAAATTTGAACTTCTATTGATAATAATTGATTGATCTATAACTTAACATCATAACATAACATCACGCCTGTAATCCCCAAGAGTTAGACAGAGGTGTACCTAGTAGTACACCCTCATTTCGCCAGTTTAAGTTACATGTAATAGGGGGCGAGCCTGTTGCCACCAACTGGACACAAATCTAGACTCCGAGGTTGCTACTGAGAACATCCTTTTGAAAATTCTAATAACAATTTACCAAACCTGGGAATGGAATTAAACACCTCATGTGTACAGCAGTCGCGCTATGCGACCACTACACAAAAGATTTAGACGAGGCAGTAAAAAAAAACATAATAAGTAAATCATTGTGTTTCTTACTATATTAAGCAAATAAAATCCATTTAATTACAACACAGGTAGGCTTGCACTTTCGACCCAAATATACTTAGATAAATGGTCTAAGACCATTAATCGAGCTGGTTAACGCTAACACGATGTTGCCAACCACAACAGCATATATTAGGTTGGAGTGTTGCCAGCACACCCTTGTTCCGTGGTTGGTTTCGTTCAAAATTAATGTCCGGAGATTCTGATGTAGTGGCAGAATTAAACGTGTTTTTTGAAGTACGTTATTACGTAGATGAGGCGAAAGGAGTATGTAAGGATCTTAGCAGGTGGCGTTCTGTAGTTTCTGCCTACCCCCATGGGAAAAAGGGTGAGTTTATGTATGTATGTATTATTCAACTACTGCAGTAATATTAAAAAGCTTGTAATAAAGAGGAAAGATCTGTATATTTGTAACGAACTAGCTCAAAAAGTACTGGACCGATTTAACAAAATATTTCTCCACAATGTTTCATTGATGAAATGTGGGTGTACTAATGAGTACACCTCTGCCTAACCCTTGGGGGATTACAGGCGTGATGTTATGTCATGTTATGTTAATGTTTCATTATCCCTTAGGCTATATTTCGTTGATTTATTTTTATTTAGTTTATGATAAAACACTTCAATTAAATAATAACCCTTTTTTTCTAGTTCACTTCCCGCCACCGACATCTCTAAACCGAGAAAGGCTCGAAATTCAAACTAAACGTCAGTCAGGCCGAGGCGAGGCCGAGGACGAATGCGTCACTGCGGTCGGCTCATGTCAGTGACATGGCGGGATCCTCGGCCTTTGTGCCCGTGACGTCACTAGCACCATGCTGAAAGTGTTATTCTGTTGGAATGGTGAGAACGCATTAGCATAAAAGTATTTGATTTTAGTGAATTTTGCGATCTTTTAACATTTTGATTAATTAAGCGACAAGCAAGTAAGTATGTAGAATTTTAATCATTTTGTACTTGTGTACATTTTAATTTATTTAACACATAACATTACGCCTGTAATCCCCGAAGGGTTAGGCAGAGGTGTACCCATTAGTACACCCATAAATTGTCAGTAATGTTTAAGTCCCATGTATCAGTAATCTATTTATGTAATATTGTTGAGTTTTTAAAATCTTTTATTTACTTGTTTTACGCTATCTTAGTAATTTGCACGTACCATGTTATCTCTACACCTCCTTTGGTTGACTGGTAAAGAATGCCTATTATGTCCGCTTTGGACTTTTTAGTTGTTAACAGGTTAAATAAATAAATAAGCTCATTACCCAACGATAAGAATACTTTAAAACTAAACAATTATTATGTACAAAACAGATAGTCTAGTGGTCGCAAGCGCGACTGCTGAGCATGAGGTCTTGGGTTCGATTCCCAGGTCGGGCAAAGTGTTATTGGGTTTTTCCATCAGGGATTTCTCAGTAGCAGCCTCGGAGTCTGGATTTGTGCCCGGTTGATGGCAATAGGCTCGCCCCCTATTACATGGGACTAAAACATAACTGGCGAAATGTGGGTGTACTAATGGGTACACCTCTGCCTAACCCTTCGGGAATTACAGGCGTGATGTTATGTTACAAAACAGATATTTTCAGCATTGAATATTCTTCTCTTTTGCGAAGTCACATTTTTATATTTTCCTAATTTTTCATATTATTCTATTCGACATATTCCTCTTTCTATCGTCATCATCTTGTCTTAGAGACAGTTTACATGCAAATTAGTTAATATACCTTATGAGCTTTAAAATAAAGACCAAATTAGCATTCAAAAGCACTCCGTTCAAAAACCCCTACCTAACAAGCAGATCATAAAATACGTTACCAGGAAAAAACAAAATGCATTTTCATTTCGCCAAAACAAGTTAGCATTAATAACACTGGTTTACTTCGTGCCATAAATATGTTTAACAGCCTTTCAGCGATGCAAGGGAAACGGCCATTATTGCTACAATTATGGTGTTGCCAGTTGAGGGTAATATCGCCAATTCTGACCTGTTGATTTTTGATGTTGGACTTTGGAGCGAGGTTTTTAATCGCGATTAATGGTGTCAGTGAATTGTTGAAACGGTACCGTTTTTTTTGCCCCCTATACCGAACCATGACAATACTATGAACGTATCAGGCACAGATATCGGTAGTCTACACTATTATTATAAAGAGTAAATTTTGTATTTTTGTTTGTTTGTAATGAATAAACTCAAAAACTACTGGACCGATTTTAAAAATTCTTTCACCATTAGAAAGCTACATTATCTGCGAGTAACATAAGCTATATTTTATTTAATTTTTTAAAAAAGCTAGTAGATTATAAAGTGTTTTTATATTCAGGAATTTCTCAGTAGCAGCCTCGGAGTCTGGATTTGTGCCCGGTTGATTGAAATAGGTTCGCCCTCTAGGCCCCTATTACATAGAACTTAAACATAACTGGCGAAATGTGAGTACCTATACTAATGGGTACACCTCTGCTTAAGCCTTCGGGGATTACAGACGTGATGTTATGTTATGTTTTTAAATTCAGATTATTTAAAGACACTTTAGAACGCTATTTACATGGATAAAAAATAATAACCGAGTTAGTTACTCCTTCCAAAAAGTAGTGAGAAGAATGGAGAAGAATGGTCAAGAAACTGTTATATAAAAATATTTTTATTTTACTTTTATCCGTGCAGCTACATTTAATTCAAAATTATATGATCGATAAATAAGAAATACAATGTTTACAAAGAAAATATCGCAACACCTATTCTTATAATCTCGTTGACCTGTAAATGGCCACGATTGACGTCGGTTTCAACGTGATTCAAATATGGCGGTTACTGTTTGAATTTTAATCAGAATGACACTTGTCTCGTTTATATTACGTCCGAATGACAAGTGCTTGCGTGGTTACAGTTTTAGCGAGGATTAAGAAGAAAAGCGGGCAGAGTTTTTTGAAAATTAGGTATGTATGTATTAGCTTTTTGGGAAACGGTTGCAGGTCAGGTCGCACATGGTAAAGGGGCTCGCAAATTTGGTTTAAGGTTTCCAGGTTTGGTTTGGTTATTTGGTCGAGAATGAGGATCATGCGAATATCGGGCTCCCGACTTATGGTAGCAGGAGGAACCATGGGTTTTAGTCGGTAAGAGTCCGACATAACTCTCTATTATTCATATAGGATTTCCCCATAAAAAAGATAAAGTATTAGACGAAACTATAACTGCAGATCCGACTGAATCGCCTAAGTAAAAAGTCATATTATGGGATTTAGCTCTCGCCTAATTTCTTGTCTAGTATTGAACTAATTTAAAGACCATTTAGTTTTTTTTTCTCTTTTTTTATTCTGATTGTTTTTATTTGTAATTAAGCTTGTAAAGAGTTGCATTGTTTAATTAAATAAATACGGGCTCCCTAAATATAAAAGATATTTCATCAACTGAATAAGAACTGTGGGGGGAACTGTGTCCCTATGTTTTTAAGTTAAGGGTTAATGAAGCAATCCACTAAGTTTTTCCTTCTTCTTTTTTAGGCTACCCAAAGCGTCATTTAAAGGCTGGTTCTTTTGTCTTCTTCTAGATTATTGTAATCCCAATTCCGCTGTCACTAATCCCCACCTCTCATACCACAGACCTACCTCCCAATGGCATTTGTGGTCCGCTTTGCCGCGCGACCAATTTGTCCGTCCGGCGCCGCCCGCGGTTTTGCGTCCGTTTGTGCATATTGAAAACTTAATCATTAACGTAGGTACGTTACAGCGGAATTGTTCCCTAATTTGTTAGTTTGGTATGGACCGGTAATGATGTTTGGTGAGATTTGAAAGTTATTTTGCGTGTGTGGATTTTGTATTGATCGATATGTGTTAGGTCGATTCTACTAATAAACCTTCAAAGTGTAATCGGAATTAAAACTCAGTGATATTTATGGGCAATAATGTAGGTAAATTAGAAGCATTTTTGACAGATATTGGATTGCAATCTATCCTAAAAGTTAGTAGAAGAAGTGGCCACCATCGCCTACCGCCATTTCTAAAAACATTTTTTTTTTATAATTTTATTATTTCTGTTTTTAGATTTTCAAGTTTTGGCGCTGAGTCGAGCGATGCAAATCCAACAGAGCATAAGACAAAGAAGTATTAGAATAATATTGTTTTAAGCGAAGGGGGTAAGCAATTTAAACTCTTTTTTTTTTAGGTGGTAAAAATCACATGACTCCTTCCGCCCTGGGTGGGGCGGAAGGGACTGTCAGACTTTTACTGACTAAAAAACCACCCTGTTCCTTCTGTGGCCCTTTACGTTCCGGGGCCACGGTATCCTGTTAAGACGTCCCGCAACCCCGGAAAGCAATTTAGACTCTTGGTGTCAAAAATGCAGTAACACGTTGAAAAAAAATTTAAATGACTGCCGTTATTTGACAATTATTTTTCTAATAAAAAATGGTAATCAGGAAAAACCAAACATTTCAGTCATACATAATGTCTTCGTGGGAAAACCAGGAAGAAGTATCTATAAAACTTGCGTAGGTACCTATTAACTCGACAATGACTCATCAGGTTCGTGTGCCACCCCACGCGTGGGCTGGTACTAGACGCTACTTGGGAATATCGCTGACTCATCGTTTGACGTGGTGTTGCCGTGTTTTGAAATTTTAGTACAATTTTGAAAGCGTGGTATGAGTATGATTAATTTACTACCTACGTACTTGATGTCATCGTACTACTATCCTACTAATATTATAAATGTAAAAGTTTGTTATGATGTATGTTTGTTACTCAACCACGTCAGATATGGATTTTGGAACAAAGATAGATTATTTTCAGAAAAGCATACATAATATTTTCACTTCGGAAATAGACACGGTTTCCATGAATCCACTTTGACGCGGACAAAGTCGCGGGAAGTAGGTTGCATTTCGTGATTGCAAATTAAAAAAATAACAACATAACATCACGCTTGTAAGCCCCGAACGGTTAAGCAGAGGTACTAAATAATTACTAGAATAAAGTGGTTCAATATTCATGTTTTCAACTTTATACTTCAAACAGGGGTAATTAAGATTCCGTGCCTAAAGAAAAACTGCAAAAAAACCGACATTCACGCGAACGCAGTCGCGGGCATAAGCTAGTTAGCAATATTATAACACGATTTCTTGTATTGTTCATTTTGTTCGTACAAAATAAACCATCTTTCTATATTTCGACGCCCCCAAGGAATAAACCTGTATTATACTATTACTGACTTTTTACTGTTATTCCATTTTCGGAATCTATGGGTCGGGATACACCTATGCAATTTTTTTCGTATTTTTTCTGCGGTAATTTCCAACGATTTTCCTTGTAACACTTTTGTTCTTTGTAAATTTTCCATTTTCCATTTTCCATTTTCTAGAAAAATAACGTTATACATTATTACAATTTAAGTTCTGTGGCTACATTTCGGTAAAGTAATATTACTGTAAAACATTTAAAAAAAAAAACTTGGTTAATGCGATTACAGGTTTATTATCGTAAATTTTGTGGTACACATTTTCGCTTATTGGCGGTAACTTGGTCGCGCTCGGCGAATCAAGTACATTTTCGGGTCATAGAGGAGATTCCCAATGCATAGATAGAATTTAACAACACCTCAAAAGTAATTGAGTATCAATCTCTCTCTCTCTCTGTAATGAAAAAAAACGTTCAATAATCCAGTAAAGCAATATTATGCCAATAAGTTTTAAGAAATTTACAAGAATAAATCGGTAAGTAAACATTACTGGAATAATATTGATAAGTCAGGATCGTAAGATATCAATACCATAGAAATTTTATGAAACCATTTTCGGTAATATGTACTTTGGTGAATAACTTATTCTGTGTATATTTAATAGTTACACTTAATACTTTAAACTTTTCGGGTAAAAATTAGCTTTTCCGTCATATAACAATGTTCTCATAATTACCTTTTGTTGAAGAGATATACGCCAAAAACACTAAAACATTTTTCCTGTAAAATTTGATTTTTGCGATTACCGGTTTATTCCTCGGGGACGTCGATTTTTCTTTTCTATCTACGTTTTTATTCCACATCGCTGGCAACACCAGCCCTTTCGCAGATGACTTCGACCCTCGGAAAAAACTATGCGTAAGCTTTGAGTGACGCAAATTGGATGAGCAAATTAGGTGACTAAACGAGTTTCTTTTTTGTTTACTTATTACGCTATTTTAAACGTAACATTCCTTATTTTTGAGCTGTTCATTCTCAATACATCCGTATGAGCACAAGCTACTATAATTAAAAAATATAAAAAATACGACTGCAAAAATTGCTCATATTTGTACTTTGTTTACTCTTCAGTTTTTTTTACGACGTTCTTTATTTACAGTGTTATATATTTTTTAAATCTACTTGTCAAATTCTAGACGATAAACATAGACACGATCAGACTCATTAAAAAAAATTGAGGCTGGTATTATTTACGTTTTAAAGTGACAACACAGGATTGTTTTTATTTTTAACTACCCTATGTTACTCGGAACGATGCAAGAATTATAACGATACCCCATACATCTAAATCGGTTCAGGCGTTTAAAAGTTATGGTGGAATATAGAATCTCACTTACATTTTACATACATTAACCATGAACACATAAATGTTACTCGGAACGATGCAAGGATTGTAATGATACCATACATCTAAATCGGTTCAGGCGTTTAAAAGTTATAGTGGAATAAAGAATCTCACATACATACATTAACCCTGAACACATAACACTCCTTTTTTTGGGGCAGTCGTGTAAAAATATTACCTTAACGCAGTTTACACAGCGAATTAATGTGTCCAATTTGTTTAGACATGCTCAAAAACACTATGACTACAAAGCAATGCCTTCACAGATTCTGCAGCGACGATATTATAACGGCCCTTCTTTCAGACAACAAAGAACGTCCTATATGTCAAAAGAACTTGGTGTCCAAGCACTCTCTTCTTTTTCTTTCTTTCTCTTTTCTCTTTCTTTCTTTCTCTTTCTTTATTTTCTTTTTCTCTTTCCTTTCCTTTCTTTTCACTTTCTCTTTCTTCTTTTTTTTTGTCTCTTTCCCTTTTTCTTTTTTTTATCATCCCACTGCAGGGCAGGCAAAGGCCTCCTCTACAGAGAGGGGGGCGAGCATTCGCAGCAACTCAGCTAGTACTAAAAATATTTTGGAACACTTTATCGATGTTACTTTATCAGATTTCTACGTAACGTATTTAACACCTAATTAATTTCACGACCGCGACAATTGCCACTCCACTTTCGACCTAAATGTCAGGTGCCCCATTTCAAAGGGACCCAATTAAAAAGAAACTCTTAAAACCAACGCGACGTCTATTAAAAATTCATTCATAATTATTTTAATTAGAATAATATTTCGTTAAAACTGGGAGCTAATTAATTTGATAAGAATCTTTTTAGTACCGAGTCTTTTGATCCTTTCACTGGCTGATTTGATATTGAAAGGAGATATTTTTTATGAAAAAATTGAGACACTGTGATTGGTCGAATGAAAATTCGAACGTTCGAATCAAAATCAAGGGTTGAGATCGCATAAGTTAATTTGTTACACAGACTATTTATTTCTTAGTTCAACTAAGTTAAAAAAAAACCGCCTAAATGCGAGTCGGGCTCACTCACGAAAGTTTCCGTACCAATATTGAATACTACTAACCACTAATACCTTTAATTTTTAAATTCATTTAATTTACTTGTTGTTATCATAGTGGCGATTTAAAAATACACTCAAAAAAATTCAACACCACCTATTACAGTACATAAGTTACAGCGCGCTGACAGAATGACGGACAGACGGACGGACGGACAGACGGAGGCTTAGTAATAGGATTACGTTGGCAACCTTCGGGTATAGAACCCTAAAAGCTTTTTTACAAAAAAAGACAACCGCCTTCAATAAACTAAAAAATAACTTTAGTTTGGAAGTCGGCGGCTTTCGTATTGTTTTTTGTTATGTAGGTATTGCCACCGACTTCCAAACTAAAGTAATTTTTTAATTGTAGTTTTTGAAGGCGGTTGTCTTTTTTTGTAAAAAAGCTTTTTATTGTTCACTTTTTAGTGCAAATCTTTTTTTGCATTTTTTTTTGAAATCCTTAATAAAAGCCCTTTGAAAAAATACCTCACACGATTTATTTAATTTAGGAAAGTGGTAGGAGGGGGGTTGACGTAGCCCTCCCCATCTTTCTTCAGTCAAAACAATAAAGTCGAATTGATAACCTCCTCCTTTTTTGAAGTCAGTTAAAAATTTTCAGTTACGTTTGATAAATATTTTTTGATGCATCATTATCATTATGTAAAGTCATATGTTTTATCATCAAGTAGGGATATAAAAGACAAACCCACAGTCCTATTCCTAATTTTGTATAAATAATGATTATTTTATGTTTTTATATTTAGTAAAGTATATTTTGTCTTCGATTTTAGTAAAGGTGTAAATTGTATTTTAATCAAAACTTGCTATCAATTAACACACTTTAAAATCATCATGGAAATACAAATTGAGACTACCTCGTTGGTCTAGTGGTCGCAAGCGCGACTGCTGTGCATGAGGTCTTGGGTTCGATTCCCAGGTCAGGCAGTGTTTTTGGGTCTTTCCATCAGGAATTTCTCAGTAGCGGCCTCGGAGTTTAGATTAGTGCCCGATTGATGGCAATAGGCTCGCCCCCTATTACATGGGACTAAAAACATAACTGGCGAAATGTGGGAGTACTAATGGGTACACCTCTGCCTAACCCTTCGGGGATAACAGGCGTGATTTTATGTTATATATGTCATGGAAACACAAATTATTTAACAGTTACAAAAAGAGATACAAATATACTCATGAAACTGTTAAAAACAGATTAAAAAATCAAGTCAAAATAGTTTCAAAACCATATCAACGCTAATCCGAATCAAGCACAAACTAAACCGAATCAAAATCTAAAATTTAACATCCATAAATATTAATAAACACTCATAAATATTTACAAGTGCGTATTAATTAAAACTGTATAAATTTTCATTAGGATCTCTGGCCAAGTTTTACCTAGCCTATTAATTAAACATTGGGACAACGAAAGCGTCTCTCTCTTGGCCAAAACTTTAGGAATTAAGAACACAATATAAATTAGTCAAAACGAATTATTGTTGAAAACAAGAAAATAATTTTAGCTTCGAATTAATCAAGGAACGCTGGTATTCGTGAATACCATTTTGTGGTATCACTCAGAGATTTTAAGGTATAAATTACGGTGGCTGTGATGAAGTTTTTATTTTTACTTAATACATACATAACGCCATCACGCCTGCAATCCCCGAAGGGTTATGCGGAGGTGTACCCATTAGTACACCCAAAAAATCGCCCAGTAAAACTGCGTTTATACATACTTAACCTACCTCGCGTGTCGCCTCGCGTGGGTAACCTATCGGCTTCATAGATTTAGTATAGGACTGATCACATTTCCCGATACGTCCCGCCCCGCGTGACGTGGAGCTATCTGCTGTACGGGTGTACTAATGAGTACACCGCGTTATATTTAAATCCCATGTAATATGCGACGGCCAGGCACAAATCCATATTCCGAGGCTGCTACTGTGAAATTCCTAAGTGAAAAACCCAAAAACACTTTGCCAGACCTGGGAATTGAACCCATGACATCATGCTGGGATAAATATTTTATTTCAATTGCATTTTATGAAACACTGGCTTCTGCCCGCGACTTCGTCCGCGTGATAGTCAAGTCAAAGTCAAAGTCATAAAGTAAAACATAGTCTTATTTAGACGAAACGCGGAATAGATTTTTGAACATGAAAATTTAATTTCACATTGATAAGTCAAGCGGTTTTTGATATTTCGTGATGAGTGAGTGAGTTACTGAGTGACCTTTGACCTCTGACCTTACTTGCAAAGATTATCTATATAGACCAACATCCATGGCCAGTAAACTGTACCCTACGAGTAAACTGGAATTTATGATTTTCCTTTCTCTGCCAAAACACCATAGGAAACAACTTCTCACAGAGATATATCAAGGCCAAATGGTTGCTCATATTCAAGCGGAAATTGAAAAGCTTACAAGGATCATTAAACAGCCCCGTTTTCTAAATTGGCTTTTCCAACTTACGCGACTCAATAAGCAGCTGATATATCCACTAAGGGTGATAAAGATATAGAGAAGTAGCGAAAAAGGGTTAATATTGATGCAGTAGATTTTGGCAGTAGTAGTGTTAAAGGGTTTTTTATAAGATGAGCGTTTCATACGACGGTATTAGGAGTCTAGTAGTTTTTTTTGGTCTATATTGATAATAGCACTTTAATGAGGCTTGCGGTTAGTCAATTTGCTAGAAATAATATGACATTTCCATTTGAAAAAAAGCTTAGGTAATTTAGACTTGAATAGGTATTCTTCAGCCTAGCCTTTTCCTTACTATGGTGGGGTCGGCTTCTAGTCTAACTGGATGCAGCTGAAAACTAGTATTTTACATGGAGCGACTGCCTATCTGACCTCCATAACTCGGTTAAAAACCCAGGACAATTTTTAAACAAAAAAAAATATGCTGTCGAACATCCGTCAGGAACGATATTTTACCCGTATATAATAGAAAAACAAAGAAAGGAAGGGAAAGAGAGGGAAGAATGCCTGGAGGGGGCAAAGCGCTATTTCCTTACATGACAATTTTGCCAGTTAACTCCAACGTCAAGGACCATCACTCTAATAGAAACTACGTTTAAAAAAAAATTGAATCCTGTTTTCTATTTAGTCTTCATTTCAAAATAGCAAAACCAAAACTATCGATACCGCTTTCATACACAAAACGTAGCCTAACCCTAGTCATCGGATTTTCAGGCCGTCACTCTAATATCGGCTCTCTCAAACGCAATTATAACACTGCAACACAACTCCTATAACGACGTCATAGGTAACTAACAATGTTATATCCGGTATTAGGATTTGCATTTTGATTGGACACAAATTGAACTTAAATACAATTTTGCTGCGATCTGATTTAAGAATTACTGCTTCGTTGGTCTAGTGGTCGCAAAGCGCGACTGCTGAGCATGAGGTCTTGGGTTCAATTCCCGAGTCGGACAAAGTGTTATTGGGTTTTTCCATCAGGAATTTCTCAGTAGCAGCCTTGGAGTCTGGATTTGTGCCCGGTTGATGGCAATAGGCTCGCCTCCTATTACATGGGACTTAACTGTCGAAATGTGGGTGTACTAATGGGTGCACCTCTGCCTAACCCTTCGGGGATTACAGGCGTGATGTTATGATGTTGTTGTTGTTGTAATTACTGCCTCGTTAGTCTAGTGGTCGCAAAGCGCGACTGCTGAGCAAAATGTTTCTTGGGTTTTTCCATCAGGTATTTAGCAGTAGCAATCTTGGTGTCTGGATTTGTGCCCGGTTGATGGCAATAGGCTCGCCCCCTATTACATGTGTGTCCCCAACACCTCTGCCTAACCCTTCCGGGATCACAGGCGTGATGTTAAGTATCTTTCTTTTGAAAGATATCCAGTCCAGTGATTTACCAGGTCATGTATTTCTCTCTATTCCAATAGGTATACGCTTTGATACAACGAAAACACAAAGAACTAACTGCTCTCCCTCTAATATCAAAAACGAGACTAACTTTAATACAGTTTTCAACATTCATATCTAGCTATCATTCTAAAATTTACTTTGAGCCAACCACATAGAGTAGAATTTTGATAACCCGGATCAAAACCGCAACATTACTATTCCTTATTCAATATACCGAATGAAGTTTGTCGTTGAAACTGCAGGAAATAGATCCACGCGGCAATGGCCGCTGTTTCCGGCTGAAAGTGATCCCGCGGCCGGCCATATCCGGTGGTTGCCAGTGGCCGGCCCGTTATGTCTCCCAGTTCCGGTTTTAGCGATGGCTTACTTTTGTATTCGGTTTTTCATGACTGTATCCACCACTACCTGGATGGAGTTTTTATTGGATTGTTTGAATAAAGAAGACTGTTTGTTGTTTCTTTTTTTAGGTTTTGCTTTCTCAGTTTGAATAAAAGTTGAGCCTTCTGATACCTAGTTGATGAATCACGGAAGGCGCGTACATTCCCATCTTCTTCTTCTTCTTATCATGTGGGTAGTAAGACCTTACGACTCTACACACCCTAGTGTCAGAGTTTCTAAACCGCATCAAGGGCCTCTGACATGGTTTGAGTGGAACAGTAAGTCCAGGTTTCCTCACGATGTTTTCCTTCACCGATGCCAGTGATGTCCAAGATAAACTTAAGAAAGTACATATAAATTGAAAAAAATAACATTGGTACTTGCCCGGATTTGAACCCACAACTTCAAAATTTCATTCCCATGATTCTCGGCATAAATATGGGAAGGGAACACCGGGGTGGTTTTTAGTCCGTAAGAGCCTGACAGACTCCTCTGCCCTCCTCAGGGCGATGGACATGCACGAGGATTTTTCACCCCAGAGACAAAAAAAATATGGTTCGAGTGATAAGGATATCATGTACTTACCACGTACAATTCACATGCTCATAATTTTTAGGAGAACAGTGTCCTTTTCGCACGTTAACTATTTTAAAACATTTCCTTCTGATTACGGGAAAATAGAAGGTCATAAATAAAAGTAATTTCCAGCTTTATTTTTTTCTCAATGTTACCTAGTTTGATGGCCAGTAAGCGTAGTTAATATTTCTTTTTTACTACGTATAATACCTACATTATGTTTGTATTAAACCATAAAGTTATCCAGAATTGCTAGGTTAAGACCTTAATCATGTTATTACTCAACAGAATCATACGAAAATAGAAATACTGACACCCGAGAACATCGCAAGGGACGTCTGTACGTGTGGCCATGAAAATGAATTAAGAAATACGACATTACTTTTTCGTATCAAGATATTATAATCCTTATGGGCCCTCCTATTACTGCCTCGTTGGTCTAGTGGTCGCAAGCGCGACTGCTGTGCATGAGGTCTTGAGTTCGATTCCCAGGTCGGGCAAAGTGTTATTGTGTTTTTCCATCAGGAATTTTTCAATAGCAGCCTCGGAGTCTGGATTTGTGCCCGGTTGATGGCAATAGGCTCGCCCCCTATTACATGGGACTATAAAAACATAACTGGCGAAATGTGGGTGTACTAATTGGTACACCTCTGCCTAACCCTTCGGGGATTACAGGCGTGATGTTATGTATGTTATGGGCCCTTTTTTCAAACATTTAAAAAATGGCTTGTGGAAACTGCAACTAAAGCGCATTATAAGAATAAGATTATTTAGCAGATAGATAGATTCATTAGCAGAGGTGGAACACCGAGGTGGTTTTAGCTGATTAGAGTCCAGCATACCCCTTTATTACCCTCAGTTTGGAATAAATTCATAAGGATTTCCACCGCGCATATAAAAAATAAAACCTCATAGACATGCCAAAAGGAATTGTGAAAGAAGAAGAAGAAAGAAAAACTGTATATTCACGCGAAAATAAAAATTGTACTTAAAAGCAAAGTCGAAACAAGTTTGTATTAAATAACATAACATAACATCACGCCTGTAATCCCTGAAGGGTTAGGCAGAGGTGTACCCATTAGTACACCCACATTTCGCCAGTTATGTTTCTAGTCCCATGTAATAGGGGGCGAGCCTATTGCCATCAACCGGACACAAATCCAGACTCCGAGGCTGCTACTGAGAAATTCCTGATGGAAAAACCCAACAACACTTTGCCCGACACGGGAATCGAATCCAAAACCTCATGCACAGCAGTCGCGCTTGCGACCACTAGACCAACGAGGCAGTCAAAGAATTAAATCTTAAAAAAAATACAAAAAGAAAAACGCGCTATACCGCGCGAGAGGGCTCACGCTTATTGTGTGACCGAATACCTCTTTTTCACCACGGTTCAGTCCACTGGCTTGTTAGTTCATCGTGTCTAACAAGCATACGTCCGCTGTTCTCCTGGCCCACACTGAAAGGCATTCCAGCATACTGTGGCACTACATACAAGTTCCATTGTAGGTGATATTACACTGGATGACTGTAGGTAAATTGGTTCAGACGAAATTCTGAAGCATGTTGTTGAATTTGTGTTATTCAATTTGTTTCTATTTGTGTTAACGTGTCTTGATAGATTGCTTTCGTGATGGCCCAGTGGTTAAAGTCTCCTCTTATGCATGAAGTTGTGGATTTAATACCGGGCAGATGACTTTCTCAATTCATGTGTACGTCTTCAGGGCGTCGGAAGTCGCGAGGCGACACCCGGCTACCGTAGGCGCGGGCTTGCGGACGACGAGTAATGGGTAGCTCGCCGTCCGATCAAGGACCAGGCCCGGGTCGACGGCGCGTTCTGTTCGCGCGCGCCTCAAAGAGCTGTCAGCACAGGGACGGGGCCCCCAACGGGGCCAACGCCTGCCGGGGTGACGTCTTAACAGGAGGAACAGGTTGGCTTTTTAGTCAGTAAAAGTCTGACAGTCCTTTCCGCCCCACCCAGGGCGGAAGGAGTCATTTGACGATTTTTACCAATTCAAAAAAAAAATTGTGTACGTCTTTTTAATTTAATCTTGGACATCACTCACATCGAAAAATATTGTGAGGAAAACTGTACTTAAAATTAATATAAATCTGAAATCGCCAATCCTAAAGTGTGGTGATCAATGCTTATGCCTCCTCTGTGCAAAAAGAGGCCTTTGCGCCCTGCAATGGAATTCAATCCGTATGTTCTATCTCCAAATTAAATCAGAGCATGAAAATATAGCTCGAGCGCGTTAACATAAAAGTATTCAAATTCAGTTGATTTAAAAGTTCCGAAGGTTCGATGGGTGGATTTTTTGTTACCCTTTCACGCTTAAACAGCTAATTGGCTTGCTTAAAAATATTGACATAGCTTAACACAGAATAACTTATATCCCATTTTGGTATACCCGTAGGATAAGTTAGGACTTTGGTTTAATTCTAAACTCAACACAACTGAAGTCACGGGCAGAAGCTAGCTAAACATAAACTAAATACATGAGCAGTGTTGTAGTTGCAATAACTAACACAAACTGAAACCTGTTGCTCAAACATTCATGTCGAGTCCCGTCTAGAGTCCATAGTACGAAGAGTAATCCAGAAGTCATGTGCTTGTGTACCTGAATTATGGACTTGAACAGTGGACGCCGCTGGCTTGGTGGTTACGCACTTGGCTGGATAAACGTAGCGGGTTAAAGACTATTGGTTATCGCGCTGTTTTTTAAATCTTATTGAAATTCATTATGTGAAACGTACGGATGGTAGGCGTTATTAAATAGGAAAAAATAAAATCTGCTACGACATGTACCGGTCTGGCGGCAACCGAACCTAAAAATCCAACAGTAACAATAGCAAATTATTTCATGCTATTATTATTGGCGATTATTCATTATTGGCATCATAATATTATCGTAATCGCATAGTAATCGCATGTCAAAATAGGTATCTCAAATTATCCGAAGTAATTGTAACATAACATAACATCACGCCTGTAATCCCCGAAGGGTTAGGCAGAGGCGTAGCCATTAGTACACCCACATTTATGTTAGTTATGTTTAAGTCCCATGTAATAGGGGGCGAGCCTATTGCCATCAACCGGGCACAAATCCAGACTCCGAGGCTGCTACTAAGACATTCCTGATGGAAAAACCCAATAACACTTTGCCCGACCTGGGAATCGAACCCAAGACCTCATGCACAGCAGTCGCGCTTGCGACCACTAGACCAACGAGGCAGTCTAGTAGTAATTGTAATAATTTAATTTTAACTGTGAGGAAGTAATGTAATTTATAAATATTTCTTTATTCTTTATATGGCATATTAAATTAGTTTTACATAATTAATTTAATCAACGAAAGTTTGTTATTTTGGTGGAACTAGATAGAGCTTAGTTAAGCTCAATTTTATTATGAACATTTTAAAAGATTACGCAACTTTCAAAAAAATCTTCTCTTCTTTTTAATCAAACAAAACCGCTCAAAAACCGCATCGTTTTTTACACTCAGTGCGTAAACCACGTTAATGTTTCACGCTATAGCCTGCACGTTGTGTTGGTAACGAATTCATGGCGTCACCGGACCTTTTATGGTGCCGCTAACTGGCTTGAATCTCTGCGATACAACATGGAAATGTTATGTGGGTTGTTTTTGTTATTGCAAGTACATTGGTAATAATGTAAGTCTGAAATGACCAATTCAAGCATGGTGATCAATGCTCGCCTTCTTTGTTATTATTATTTAATTGGTGCACTTTAAGCAAATAATCACCCTTATGTGTCAGTGATGTACTCAAGCAGTTTTCTTTTAATATTTGGTAATTAACCCTAATGCATTACATACCATGGAGTATTTTATTTATTAAGTTATGTGTTTTGACTTTATAAGCATGGCAGTTGAAAGCTTGTCATGCTCACTCAAATGTCTCGCTGATGGTGGCGCGTGTGTTGGATCATTTGGCTCCCTTCATAATGGTTGAGCTAGGTGGTGCTGATCCATGCGTCATGCTCGTGGACGAGTGCTGTCAGTTGGGATTGGTCATCTCTTAACTACTATGACTTTAATTTCTTTATAAGTTTTTACTACTATTTTATATTCATCTTCATTGTAATCACATTATAGAATCGACAGGAATAAAGTAACCAGGACTTTGTAAAAACCTAATTTAAAAGAGTGCCTAATTTTATCTTCATCCTATAGAATACCTACAATATTGAAATAACATTAGGCCAATCAAAATAGGTGACTCCAAAGAAAATTCCAACAAAAGAATTGCATAACTGAAAAATTAAATTATGATTCTATTGGAAGGAACCGTTGAAAGTGCTCATTATGCTTGACAATCCAAGTAAAGATAAAGTTCTCTATAAAAAAATCTACCCATTGACGCCTTAGGTAACCTTCGCACGGCACATTCTTCAGAGATTTGATCGTCTCAGCGCACATACATAAAAGTTGTAAAAATGATAACGCGTTCTAGAGGCCGTATTTTGGAGTTACGCGACTTTGTGAATGTCGTATACGATTTGAAAATAATTATAACATACACAACATTACGGCTGTAATCCCCAAAGGGTTAGGCCTTGTACGGCTTGCCGCTCGCCGTGTTTCCATTAATACACCCATTTTTCGTCAGTTATGCTTAAGTCCCATGCAATAGGGGGCGAGCATTTTGCCATTAACTGGGCACAAATCGAGACGCCAAGCTGCTACTGAGAAATTCCTTATAGCAAAACCCAATAACACTTTGCCCGACCTGGGAATCGAACCCAAGACCTCATGCTCAGTAGTCGCGCTTTGCGACCACTAGATCAACGAGACATTTTTAGTATTTATTTATATTATAGTATAGTTGTTACTAAATAGACATCGTTTTAATTAATTAACAAAACAATTAATTTCTATCTATTGTACAAACAGTTAACGGCAATACTGATGCCGATTCTCTTGTTCACAAACTAAACTAAAATTAGACTATTTCTTTCTTTTTCTGTCTAATAAAACAAGAAACAGACTAATTTAAATAAGAGCTGTCAAATTTAGTCGATCTGACACATCCATACAATTATAGTTGACATCTTATAAAGTATGGATTAAAAAGACGGCAAAAGTTCAACACAAAACTAATTTGACATCTCTAACTTAGTTCTTTAATATCACCGTTCTTTTCTTTCGCTGTATGTTAGTAAGAGATGTCTATTCTCTAAATTTAGTCTAGTTTGTGAACAAGGGAATCGGCATCATCATTTGTGTCATTTTACGCCGCGTATTGTTAGGGTCAAGTAAAACTGTAAGGGTAGATAAAACACAATAGGTACAAATATTTGACATAGCTGAACTCCTAAAATTTTCAGGGTCTTGACTCATCGTCATGTGTCACAAATATTTGGGAATTTTATGAATTGAGCCGTCCAAATTGTTGATGGAGAATGAATCATACGAATTTTGGGAATTGCCTAATACAACCTTGATATAATAAACTAATTTACTTCATGACTCAGTCTATTTACTTGTTATTTCTATTAATGATAGCCTAGTGGCAGTTATAGTGTTATAACGATCGGTAGTCACATGATCAATGTGTATTTTTGTACCGAACAATTATTTTTAGTATCTAGGTAATTTTTTCTAAGTTTTTTTTTCTAGGTATTATTTCTCAGTAGCAGCCTCTGAGTCTGTATTTGTGCCCGGTTGATGGCAATAGGCTCGCCCCCTATTAAATGGGACTAAAAACATGACCGGCGAAATGTGGGTGTACTAATGGGTACACCTCCGCCTAACCCTTCGCGGATTACAGGCTTGATGTTGTTATGTGTATGTATTATTTTTATTATATATACTAATAACATAAAGCTGAAAAGTTGGTTTTAACGCGCTTATGTCCTGAACTACTGGTGCGATAGTAAAAATTGTTTTGCTATTATTATGCTACATAACGTAGCATAATATTAGCAAAAGCGTTGAGTGATAGAGGCTAAATTTTATTAAAAATAAAAAGGGACCTGTAAGAAAATGTACACAGATAAAGTCGCGGGCAGAAGCTTGATTTTACATAATAATATATTAATTAATTCTAGAGTGTTATGCTGCTAGGTTAAAGTTCTTTCCACTACCCTCTCTTTCTCTCTCTCTTCTCCCTGTGTAGTGTCTGGGTGAGATAGACGTGTGAGGGAATATAATTATTTCTTGTGTCCTATATTTAGTCTTCAAACTTACTTTTTTCGAGTAGTGTTTAAAATAGGACCCTTTAACAACGACGTGTAGAATATGCAACGTAGTGAGTTTCCGTGTGAACGGGCCCGCTGAAAAGATGGCCGGAGATGACGTCACAGATATTTATGCTCCAGAGATTCGCGCCGATGGAATTCAACGAATATGTTACCTATGTGTGTTAATTTTGAGTTTAAATTCATATGTGGCTATGTTATGTAATACATAGTAGAAGGAATATCGCCGCTACTGAAGGCCAATTGCACTAAATTAAAACCTTCAAATGTAGTCGTAATCTCATCTCAGTGACAATCGATGTCAAATACTTTCGGTGAGTCATTTTTGTCAGACTGAGATTAGATTGCGATCATTCCACCACCCTCTTCGATTAGTCGTTTATTTAAAAAAATAAACCTTTTACATAACAACTAATTGATCTATCCTCGATCGTGTCGGATTGCCGTCTCATCGGACTATGAGAGCGAGGAGGGAAGAGAGTGTGCAAGTCAAATCTGCACCTTGTATAACTAACTACAACTATATTCCATGCGTTCTATGATGGTGCGGATGACGCATGTCAGCCAGCAATTCTATGGATGTCAGAATCGCATAATTATGTCAGTGACAATATTTAATTTACTAGTTATTTACTTACTTATTACTGATTCCGTATTTTACGACTATGATATTAGTGTGCAGTTAAAATATTAAATCATGATTGTAAATCGCTGTAACATTCAAGAGTGAAAAGCGACAGTTTGACAAATGTTACCCGCACCATCCGGAATATAGCTACTAACTAACCTAACAAAAAGAAAACCTAATACCTTTTATTTAATAAAATTAGCCCTCTATGAACTCATACGTAACTCAAACTCCTCGACTGCCTCGTTGGTCTAGTGGTCGCAAGTGCGACTGCTGTGCATGAGGTCTTGGGTTCGATTCCCAGGTCGGGCAAAGTGTTATTGGGTTTTTCCATCAGGAATTTCTCAGTAGCAACCTCGGAGTCTGGATTTGTGCCCGGTTGATGGCAATAGGCTCGCCCCCTATTACATGGGACTAAAAACATAACTGGCGAAATGTGGGTGTACTAATGGGTACACCTCTGCCTAACCCTTCGGGGATTACAGGCGTGATGTTATGTATGTATGTACGTAACTCAAACCGCGCGAAAGTTACCCCTGTTTTCAAAATCAATTTCTGTGTAAACGAATTACTAACAACAAAGTTAGAATTTTCCGTCGTATTCCCGGGAACTTGCATGTTATAGTTGATAACTCTGTATTGAAACAGCAAACTACATTTACTAACTGATTATTAATAACCATCCTGCTGTTTGCTATGCTAACGGTGGAAAATTAAATTGCCAGTGACAGCAGAGAGGGCAAATAGTAGGGAAGAACATTTTTTAATGTTAAAAACCCAAGATTTCAATCATTTTATTTATGTGCCCTTGTCGTACATAAAATAATACCAGCCTATTATTGTCCTGCTACGAAGAGCATTGATTACCACGCTGGCTCAAGGCAGATTACAAATGTGACTTTTCTATTTTATATTTACTTCTTACAAGCTTTTATTTAGCTTGCACTGTTCGTATGTAAGTATGTATGTATGTATGTAAGTAAGTTGTCCTTTCAAAATTCATTTCATCAATCAATTTCATTTGTTGTTATCCGATTGAGCTGAAATTTTGCATACACCTTTAGTTCTGATGACAATACAATGTCCAATACTCAATATTGAAAAAAAAATGAAAGCTTGTTTTTTAAAAATATGTTTTTTATATTATTTTTTAAGTTTATCTTGAACATCACTGAAGTTACAGAGAACATCGTTATGACACCTGGACTTATAGTTAATATAAGTCTGAAATCGCCAATCTGCCTTAAGCAATCGTGGTGATCAATGCTCATGCCTTCTCTATCAAACAACATTTCTACCGTATGATAAATTATGGCGTGAAAAATTTACACTTGTCTATTCTCCAAAGTTCCCTACGGTCATCAATAAACCCGGCCGATGATAAATTGCGCGATCTTTTTTATAGTGACGTCATAAAAAAAATATTGCTCGTTTACATAGGTAGGTAGTCCTAAACAAAAGGCGATCGCCATTCGAATTTTATATTCATATACATTTTTTATTTTTTAAATATTCTGCACGATGCACGATGGGCCGTCAACGTTTTTAACTTCCTGTCAACATTTTTTTTTGAATTTTTTTTTTTGATGCATAGTCTATTTTGTACATGAATTATTTAGAACTGTACTGTTATCAATTAGTTCTGTACGCACTCTTGTATCAAAGATGATTGCTCTGTTAGTCGCGTGGTCGTTTCCCTAGTCGGGGAAAGTGTTATTGATATTTTCTATTACGAATTTCTCTAAAGCATACATACATAAACTCACGCCTTTTTCCCAGAGTAGGCAGAAACCACAGAACGCCACCTGCTACGATCCTTACATACTCCTTTCGCCTCATCTACGTTCATACAAGCACGCCGGTTACGAGTACTGCGCACCTGACCTTTCTGAGAAACCTCACCAATAAGGAAGCGAGCCTCGGAAAGCACATATCCTAGATTACCTTTAAGATATACTACAGTACAGACCGTTAGTAGACATTTTGACCAGCTGTTTATAAACAATTTAATTATCTACCTCAAAAACATTAATTATTTTTTTCCTACCTACTTATTCCATTTCACTTTACATCATAAGATTTAAAAAGTTACTTCATCTTTGTCTTCCAATCTTCGCGCAAATCCACTTTGAAATTGAAAACAATTTTACATAGTCTAATAGTGTTTCACTCATTCTTATGTAAATATTTGTAACGGCCATTTTAAACTTATAATTTATTCAGGAAATTGCTTTAGAGCGAACTTTGTTAACTCGGGGCGGTGTCTTTGAAGTTGTAGTAAGTGGTTCAACTTCAGTACTTGAAGATTTATGAATATATCTTGCTAGATGTTGCCCTCGACACTGCTTGGCCAAAGCTTTGGAGGTCTTTTTTATCATGTCCTCCTGTTTTATTATGCTAGCCTTGTAAAGGTCTCCTTCTGCGAGGCAGTAATGCTAGCGAAGGAATAGACGGGCCACGTGAGGGAGAGGAAAACCTCATGCCTCAACAGAAGAAGTCGTCCCTGGCGTCGGGGGTCGCAGGGCGTTTTGCGGCCACTAAAAGCGCACCTGCGGACGGGGAACCAGGGTGTCAGCGGCGACTTATGTTCCACTCGCGCCACAAAGAGATGTCAGCATAGTAGACGGCGCCCGCTAGAGCCAGTGCCTGCCAGTTGCGGGTTTTTTTCGCTCTGCTCAGAAATCCTAAAATAGTTTAAAGGCCTTTTCTCCTACTGAGAAGCATTGATCATGACGCTTGCTCAAGGCCGATTGGTGATTTCAGACTTATATCAATTACAACTTCAGATTTTTACGATTTATTTTTCTCCACCAATGTCAGTGATGTCCAAGATAAACTTAGAAAGTACATATAAATTGAACACATAACATCATAAAATAAAACTTATCAATCAAAAACCTACGTTATTTGTGGCCTTGAGATATCGATAGAGGGAGAAGGCACGATGATTATGTTAATAGGAATGTCCAGATTATACGAACGACATCCACGTACTGCACTGCAGTGATAAGATATCAATAAATAGGCTATCTTTTGTTACCTATAGTGACTGCAAGAATGTTTATCGCGTCATTGTTGAAGGTGTTATTCAGGGTTCCGTATTCGAAGGCCATCCATCTGTCCGCCCGTCTGTCACCAGACTGTATCTCATAAACCATGATAGTTAGACAGTTTAAATTTCACAGATGATGTATTTCTGTTGCCGTTATAACAAATACTAAATAAAATATTATGGGGACTCCAGGGATACAGCAGACGTAATATTTTTTGATCGTTTTTGCTCGATATTGATAACGGCATCAGCTTGGCCGGTTTTTGGATATAGTATTAAATATTGCATGGTGGTACAGAACTCTTTGTGTGCTCCGCTACATGCAACCTTTTTTCATATTTTTCTTCGCCCAACATTACGATCTTCTTTCTCCTTCAACGTGTGGGCAGTAAGGTCTTACGACCCCACACCTAGTGTTAGAGTTTCTAAACCGCCTCAAGGAACTCTGACATGGTTTGAGTGGGACAGTAATAGGCTGGTATAGGTCCAGGTTTCCTCACGATGTTTTTTCCTCAGTAATGTACAGCAAGGGGTCATAAGTGCAGTAGCATACTAAGGTTTAATTGCTGTGAACACGCGGTACAGGCCGTACCTACATCTATGCGTATAAATGTTTATGTATCAACACAATACCTACGAAAACCTCAGATTAGCAGACTGCGTCGAAAGGTTGTAAGTTAAACTGAACAATCTATTGCTTTGTGAGATTGCTACTCCACTTAGGACCCATTTTTTTTAAAATTTTATAGGTGGTAAAATCATCAAATGACTCCTTCCGCCCTGGGTGGGGCGGAAGGGACTGTCAGACTTTTACTGACTAAAAAACCACCCTGTTACTTCTGTTGCCTTTTACGTTCCGGGGCCACTGTATCCTGTTAAGACGTCCCGCAACCCCGGCAGGCGTTGGCTCCGTTGGGGGCCCCGTCCCTGTGCTGACAGCTCTTTGAGGCGCGCGCGAACAGAACGCGCCGTCGACCCGGGCCTGGTCCTTGATCGGACGGCGAGCTACCCATTACTCGCCGTCCGCACTTATGACCCCTAATGTACTTACAAGATAAACTTTCCTTCTAGAAAACTCAAAATAGAAACATTCCCTTTCAAAACTACATACAATGCCACAGGTCTACAGGAGATAGAAAATACTTCCTGCCATTGACCTGCGCAAGAATAGACCAACTTATAATAAATTCAAAGCCCTATATTTAGGTTTCCATTCAATTCTATTGATATTTTCACTTGTCCAGGAATAGACAGGTAAGTTTATTTTAGCTGGCCTTCGGCTTAAAGGTCAGTTCAAGTAGTTTAGTTCTGAAGTAAAGTGATCATGTAGTTGGGAGTTACTTTTCAGGTAACGTTGTATTGATCTAGTAAGCGAAAGGTTGGACTGGTTTGTTAGATATATACATAACATCACGCTTGTAATCCCCGAAGGGTTAGGCAGAGGTGTGCCCATTAGTACACCCTCATTTCGCAAAGTTATGTTTAGGTCCCATGTATTATGAGGCGAGTCTATTGCCATCAACCAGGCACAAATCCAGATTCCGAGGCTGTTATTGAGAAATTCCTGATGGGAAAACCCAAAAACACTTTGCCCGACATGGGAATCGAACTCAAGACCTCATGCTTAGTAGTCGCGCTTTACGACCAGTAGACCAACGAGGCGGTTGTTAGATATATGGGTTGTAAATAAATATACCACAAGGTTGTTTAAAGCGTTTAAACCTTACGACAATTCATATAACCTTTCAAGACCTTATTTATTAAAATCTATTCTTCTTCTTCTTTTCTTCGATATTAATTGAACTTCCTATGCTACAGGATGCATAGGTCTAAAAAAATATCAGAGAACCCTCTTCATATCATATATCCGTAACTAGACGGTTCCCAGATGGATCCAGAACAATAAAATAATTATCTAAAGAGACAGTTCATATTTTAGCCTCGAGAACACGATTAATGTTCAATGAACAGTATTTTATTTTTAATTGTTTTTAAATTAATAAATAGTTAATCGATTGAGGCGGCACAAAAGTGACGTCACATTTCTCTTTTGCCAATGGAGGAACTGCGTTTTGACAGGTCATAAAAAGTACGTAGATTGATCGATGGTGTCATCTACTCCATATTTTTTTTCCAAATTCTTAGTTATTTTTAATATTAGTACTTCATTCTTATCATGATTGCCGTAGATTCGTATGAATGAAGCATAATTACCATTATCGTAAATATTATGTTTATATATTTACGAATAATTTTTATGACGAATCTACATAAAAAAGAGGAAAAATTAAAAATTATGCTATGACATAATGAGGAAAATAATTTCGGGAAATAACTTTTCTAATTAGAAATACGAACATCTATTTCCGTTTAATCTTGAGCAGCATGAGGTCTTGGGTTCGATTCCCGGTCAGGCAAAGTGTTATTGGGTTTTTCCATCAGGAATTTCTCAGTAGCAGTCTCGGAGTCTGGATTTGTGCCGCTCGTCATGGGACTTAAACATAACTGGCAAAATGTGGGTGTACTAATGGGTACCTACACCTCTGCCTAACGCTTCGGGGATTACAGGCGTGATGTTAAGTAGCTCTGACTCCCATAGTTAATACTCTTATCTTAACGATTAATCTGTGATAAAAGCCTATTTATTCGAAAACAAACACAATCAATACAGGAACGCAAATTGAAATGCAGTTTCAAAACAACCGGATGCAGGTGTCGCTGGCGAGCGCCACCGGAACATGTGTGCGGAAGTAATTCTTGACAACTGCCCACTGAACCGGATTTGTACGGATTTCAGTCGTATGAACTCAAAATAGGAGACGTGGATGGGAAAATTGTATTTTAGAAAGCAGTCAATTTTCTATTAGAGCTTATGTCCTTAACAGAATGTCGGTTTTCGCAGGGGTTGAATTTTCTTTCGGCGAATTCAAATGATTTTTGTAAAATAAAAGTAGCCTTAGTTACACTTTATAAAATCAGCTATCTGCCAGTGAATGTTTCGTCAAAATTGGTGTAGCCAATTCGGAGATTACATGGAACAAACTGGCAGACAAAAAGTTAATAATTGCTTTTGTGAAGTACCCTATAGGTTTATAAAAAGTGTATAAGTTTTTGTAAACAGTTGTTATTTTGACATTACAAACAGATACTTCAATTTTATTCACTAAAATCTAAAATGACTAAAAAGATGATTGAGAGTGGGATTCTGCAAAAAAATCTAACACTTTTTGTAGAATGTTCAAATAAAAACTAATCTTCGGAAAAGTCGTTTGTTATCATGAGTACAGTCATTTGATTAGTATTGGTCACTATTACTAGTCATACAACACGCTGATATTAAAAAAAAAAATGGTCCGTGGCATAGGCATTCACACCGCACCTCACAACACCCTAAGCTCACTCCGAGGGAGGTTTTATATTATAGAATAGACCGACAGTTTCTCTTACTTCGCTACCCTGATACACGGATCGTTTATCCACTTTGAACCTCAATTTACAATACACATCAAAGCATGTACCACTGAAAATATTATCATGACTGTAAAAACGTTATGCGTCGTAAAACTTTTTCTGACTCCATATTGGCTCATATTACTACACGATAAAATTATATTGCAGAATTTCAAATTCGAACAAAACGCCAAGGCAAAACAACGTTAGTTTTAATCACTTACCCAAGATTTAAAGGTACTTATGAATTTTAACAACATTTATTATAGGACTGATTCTGAAATATAGATAAAATAATCAGCTGCTCATAAAAAATGTACCACAATGTAATCAAAATGTGTGTGTGTGCTTATTTGTTTTAGTGCATTCGGCTACTGTGATTAGTTGACAGAATTGTCAACAGTTTTGTTATTAATAATCCAAGACACGAATTACTTTAACTTCAAAAAGTCGATAAATTTACAAAAACAGAACAAAAAGATTTTTAGGTACAAATCAATAAATAGTAATCAAATGCGCTGGCAAATTAGTGACGTCACAGTTTATTGCTATACAAAATCTGTGGGGTAAACACCTTTTGACAGCTCGTAAAAACTATGTCAATTGATTAATAGTTTTAAGTAGCTAATTGTCAAGCGCTAGATAATTTGTCACAATTATTTTTCGCCAGGGATTGGGTTCACCCCTGAAAGGTGTTGAACTTCTGTACCTATTTTCCATGTTGACATTACTATGACTTTCTTACAAATCTGTGAAGAGATTTACAAGTTTATTGCATGAAATAAAACAAGATACGTTGTACGAGTTCTATTTCCGTTCAGTTTATAGCATAAGTAGTTTTGTTAAGTTGTCAAGGAATAGGGGGCCTACATCTCTTAAAAGAGTATTATTTTAATATTACTTTGCCTTGCACGCTTTTGGATTTCCAACGCTCGGCTCAGCATCTAAAGTTGAAAATCCAACAACAGAGTATATTATTTATAATGGTAGGTACTGTTTTAAGAGATGGCGTTAGGACTTTGTAAAATCATGATCGAAAATACCGTCCGAGGAGTTTCTTGCTCGTTCTTCTTCTTAGATCTAGCTACGTTTTGAAGTGAGCTACTAGTTTCAACTTTAAGACTAACTGATCATTCAAATTCAAAAGGGTCTGTAATTGAGAAAGTGTCTCGGTACTTTAAAAGAATGCTCAAAGAAATTACAGTCCGTATACATATTAATTAAGCTTTTGATGTATTTATTTTGAAATTATAATAATATTGTTTTGGGTGGCTAGCTTCTGCCCGCGACTTTGTCCACATAAAAGACAAGTATACTATAAAACATACCTTATGGCACTCAGCAATAGAGTAGCTTTCTATCAGTTAACATTTTTTTATAATCGTACCGGTACTTTCAGACATTACCTCATTCAAACAAAAAACAAGCTAACTCCAATATAAATAAATCAGAAGTTCCCTTGAAGTTATGCAAATTCTATTCAAGACAAGATGCCAAAATGCAAGAGATTTAAACGTCATTCCCTCAGAATCTAATTAAGATAAAGTTTGACTAAACAATAGTAGCGTCAGCAGCTAATTCGGTGTAACAGAGGGTATGTATATGCTGTCGCTACTGGTACAGTGAGAGCGTCTGCAAGGCAATTACAACACGTAGTAGATTCACCAGAGAACTTCGATAATAGCTCCTACTAATTGGGAATTGTATAGAGTATGATAATACCAACTAATCTATACAAAGTTAAAAAAATAAGCTTGATGTCAGCTGCCATCTCCGTTTATGCAGAGATTTACATTACTTCATCTGAATTTACAGAGGAAGATTTTATAGAATAGATCGGCTTGGAACTGGTCTTATAATGAATTAGAGTCTGAAATCGCCAATCCGCCTTGAGCAAGCATGGTGATCGATGCTCGTACCTTCTCTATATGAGAAGAGGCTTTTGTCCTGCAGTGGGGTAATAAAAGATCACCACGCTTGCTCAAGGTGGATTGGCGATTAAAGACTTATATTTCAAAGTCCAGGTTTCTTCACGACGTTTTCCTTTATGTCAGTGATGCCCAAGATTAACCTAGAAAGTACATCTATGACTGAAATGACTCCCTATTTCCCTTGATCACGGCATCACGTGTGAACGGTTGGACCAGTTTCAGTAATTTTTTTTTTAGTTGTGTTTGTTATTCTGAGGAGAATGTTCTTATGAAAGAAAATTGAAAAAACAGGATAATTAAAATGGCGGTACGTAGTTCGCGGTATCAGTTAGTATTGAATAAAATATAGTGTGCATGAGACCACTGGGCCATGAAAGTAGACCCTCAAAATATAAAACTAAAGTGTAGTTTATCATCTCTACATCATTCCACACAGCATGTTCCTCTCTCCATCAGGCACCTACAGCATCGAGTTGTATATAATTTTTCAACAAGTTCTAACTAATTAGAAGTCTGCAGCTCGTGGCCCGGGCCAATTATTCTTAGTTTAAACCTCTGAAGGCGAGATGCCGATAACTTGGAAGATTTTCCACTATTTTTTATCTCATTCCATTGAGGTACTTTCTGCTCTTAAATTAGTTTCAGTTCTGCGAGATATTTTTAAAATTATATCTTTTACAGAACTGAAGACGTTTGATTTATTTTTAAAGAGTAGGTTCTTAGGATTGTATAGTAGTCTAGTTCTGTGTGGATGTACTGGAATATTTAAATACGTATCTGTCTGCGTATTTTATGGGATGTAAGAAGACACATTACAAACATCAACTAAGCATACTGCTCATCAACAATGAGCAATTTTTGTAATGGGAAACGATTTTTTTTTGTATTAAATGCATTGTATTAACTACATTCAACAGTACACAGTCATAAGGATTTTTGAAGTTTAGTTGGACTTGTTTTTCCTATTAACTTTTCTTTTGAAAAATTAATTCATCCTGCATCCGGTTAGACTGGAAGCTGACCCCAACATAATAGGGAAAAGGCTAGGCATGATGATGAGTAAGTAATTAATTAAATATTTTTCAGAAAAACAAAATGTCATTATCCAGTACGTGGTAAACAAAACAAAGAATAAAACGCATCATGTATTCACAAAATAAATAGCTGAAACAAGTTCAATAATAAAATAAAATAATAATACACATTAAAAACAATAACAATCAAAAATCAATGTCATTGAAAAAAATATTTATTCACTGAGTTTTTTAGTTTTTTGCTTAAAGTAACAAACTAAGAGCTTTACAGACAACAGATTTTTTACGACGAACTTGGTTTTAACACTGCGTGTATCATGAATTCGTGATGGACATTTCGCGACACAGACTTTAAAACGTAATAAGTTCCTGACACCAGTATATTATGGAAAGAGACAGAGAAAAGAAGACAGCGAGAAGAAGAAAAAAAGGGAAGGTCGCGTGGTAATTTCTGTCAGTTTTCTACCGCAGAACTTCCTTCCAAAACTCCATTTCAATGAATGATAAACATTCACAAACAAAGCAGACTTTACCAAAGATTGTTTTAAAGATCACAGTTGACACAAAAAAATCCATTGTCTTATTAAGCCCAAATTACATACAACAACTCAGAACAGACCGAACTCAATGAAACTTTCAACCAATCCATTCAACCTCTTCTTAAGAAGAGTAATAGTTTCAACGTGCAAATCACTCATTGTACCTAACAATTCTTCCATATTCCCTGTTCCCATCGCCTCTTTGAACTTAAGAGCCTCCTCAGGGTTTATTGTGAGTGCCCCAGAGATCACAATAGCAAAACCAAATGCTAACTTCCCGTATCTCTTCAAATCAGCGTCCAATTGATCTCTCGCGTAAACGTAGTTGGCTTTCAAGCCATAGTTCGACAAGGACTTGTCTAATTCGGAGTGGTAGTAGTCCAACCAATCGTAGTAATTCTTGACCCTTGCTTCATGGTCGGTGCAGTTGAAGATGAAGTAGAGGAGATCGTTGACAGGACTTGAGTTCTTGGCTACTTGATAGTCAATTAAGATTGACTGTTTTAACGTCTCACCCTGAAAGTATGAAGAGGAAATGTGTTATCAAAAGTGATTTTGGACATAGAAATCTTATTTGCTCATGTGTTTATTTATTTATTTCAGGTAACAAATACACATATCATATAGGTATGCCTTTCAAACTGTTATACATATTTATATAAACCACAAAAATATTCAGCAAAAGGCTCGCCCCCTATTACATGGGACTAAATACATAACTGGCGAAATGTCGGTGTACTAATGGGTACACCTCTGCCTAACCCTTCGGGGGTTACAGGCGTGATGTTATGTTATGCACAAAAATATTTTTAAAACTATTGTACACGAAGTGACGACGTCGTTTAAGGTCATACCATTTCTGAGTGTTTTGTGCAAATAAAATGATTGACATGACTTTAATCCCCGAAGGACTAAGCAGAGGTGTACCCATTATTACACCCATATTTTGCCAGTTATGGTTTTTAAGTCCCATGTAATAGGGGGCGAGCTTATTGCCATCAACCGGGCACAAATCTAGACTCCGAGGCTGCATGTGCGTGTGGTGTGAGGGCCACTTTGTTAAAACTCTTTACAAATATGCTTAGGAGTTAGTGTACATTCCTAAAGGAATGTGAAAGTTGGAATCGGATTTTGTGATAGTCTAATAAGCGAGTTATAGACTGTAAAGTCGGGCCCTCAGTTCGCACATTGCGGATTGAGGGCCCACCTATACCGGCTAAACTATAGACACTACAGAAAATGTGTTTATGCCGAAATCTAAGCTAAAGCCAAACAAAATTTGTGGAAACAAGATATTAACGCAAAACACTGTCCTACTTCGTATATCTTCGTTCAAAATAGGCCCTCAGTTCTAAACGTCAACGTTTATTACGCAAATTATAATGAAACCATTGACTTGCAGCTCCAGTTTAATATCTTATAAGCTTCTAAATAAATTGTGCAAATTCGTAAAAGCAAGATCAGAACACCACTTCCTGTTGTTTGAAAATGGTCATAACTTTCAAACAACAGGAAGTGGTGTTCTGATCTTGCTTTTACGAATTTGCACAATTTATTTAGAAGCTTATAAGATATTAAACTGGAGCTGCAAGTCAATGGTTTCATTATAATTTGCGTAATAAACGTTGACGTTTAGAACTGAGGGCCTATTTTGAACGAAGATATACGAAGTAGGACAGTGTTTTGCGTTAATATCTTGTTTCCACAAATTTTGTTTGGCTTTAGCTTAGATTTCGGCATAAACACATTTTCTGTAGTGTCTATAGTTTAGCCGGTATAGGTGGGCCCTCAATCCGCAATGTGCGAACTGAGGGCCCGACTTTACAGTCTATAACTCGCTTATTAGACTATCACAAAATCCGATTCCAACTTTCACATTCCTTTAGGAATGTACACTAACTCCTAAGCATATTTGTAAAGAGTTTTAACAAAGTGGCCCTCACACCACACGCACATGAGGCTGCTACTGCGAAATTCCAGATGGAAAAACCCAATAACACTTTGCCCGACATGGTAATCGATCCCAAGAGCTCACGTTTAACATTCTCGCTTTGCGACCACTACACTAACGTAGCAATAATGTTATTTAATGTTTTGAATAAGTTGAAAAATCCACACATATATACGTATTGTTACCATGCTCACATTATCATAATATCAATCTGTGATAATGGGTTTGGCCGTAATTATAAGTAGGTATTATTTAATAGCAACATTACTTATCTAATCGTTGTACGTGGGCAAAAGGCTGATAATGATAATAGAAGGATTAAACTATACGGGACGACGACTTTGTAATCAAGAATTATACATAAATACATAAACTCACGCCTTTTCTAATGGGGGTAGGCAGAAACCACAGAACGCCACTTGCTACGATCCTTACATACTCCTTTCGCTTCATCTACGTTCATACATCTCGTCATACAAGCACGCCGGTTACGAGTACTGCGCACCTGACCTTTCTAAAGAACCTCACCAATAAAGTCAGTGTGGGTCAAGGTTTATAAATTACAAAAATAATGTGGACCCTCTAGAGTATTATATGTACTTTCTAAGTTTATCTTGGACATCACTAACATCGCTGTAAGAATATAATTATAGTTAAGAAACCTGGACATATAAGACTAAAATTTCCAATCCACCTCGAGCATGCGTGGTGATCAATGCTAGTGCCTTCTCTGTATAAGAAGAGGCCTGTACCTTCTCTGTATAAGGAGAGGCCTGTGCCCTGCATTAAGACACTAATAAGCTAGTATTATTATGAAACATTTATTTTACAACCAGCTTCTGCCCGCGACTTCGTCCGCGTCAAAGTTGATTTATCCATACAAACTTGGATCCCTATCTCATCCTTTTAGAAGGTGAATCTGAAAAAAATCTCTTAGCGAACGTCTACTAACTATAAACTACCTCCCTTCATCGTTGGTCTAGTGGTCGCAAGCGCGACTGCTGTGCATGAGATCTTGGGTTCGATTCCCAGGTCGGGCAAAGTGTTATTGGGTTTTTCCATAAGGAATTTCTCAGTAGCAGCCTCGGAGTCTGGTTTTGTGCCCGGTTGATGGCAATAGGCTCGCCCCGTATTACATGGAAACTAAAAACATAACTGGCAAAATGTGGGGGTACTAATGGGTACACCTCTGCATAACCCTTCGGGGATTACAGGCGTGATGTTATGTTATGTTATGTTCATCATTACACTTCAAGCAGTTTTCGATATTTTGTAATGTGTGACTAAGTAATTTAGAAAAAGAAGATTTGTTTAACCTACTGGTAGTTGTACCGTGTATAATGTTTATAAACGCACTCGTGATACAGGAGAAATTTATAGAGCAGAGAAACGTTTAATCAAGAAACAATAATAATATGATTACTTCGCCTTTCTTACTGCCTCGCCTCGCTATTATTATTTCCTCATAAACAATTATGACACAATAAACACTGTGATTACGCGATATCGCTAGAACTTTGTATGTATTTGATTATGAAATTCTTGAATAAATTGATTAGATTACTACTTAGTAGGTAGAGGAATAAGCCGGCTAATTAGCCTGACTCTATTCCAAAAAATAACTTGGTTATAATATTCGGATATAATTTTGACTGATATTACACAAATTTGACGGGTTAGACTTGGTTTTAAACTATGTTTTTGTAGTAATAGCTTCACTTCAGTCGGATTTTAGTTCAAAATACAATGGTGCCGATTCTCTTGGTCACAAACTAAACTAAAATTAGACTATTTCCATCTTTTTCTGTACAATAAAACAAAAAGAGACTAATGTAAATAAGGGCTGTCAAATTTAGTCAATCTGACACATTCTTACAATTATACTTGACATCTTAAAACGTATGAATTAATAATACGGAAAAGTTCAAGGCAAAACTAATTTGACATCGTTAACTTAGTTCTTTAATGCCACCATCCTTTCCTTACGCTGTATGTTAGTAAGAGATGTCAATTTTCTAAATTTAGTCTAGTTTGTGAACAAGGGATCGGCACCAACATCTGGCGCTTTAGTTTATGTGTAGATTAGTATAGTTGGAAGTCTTTCGCCTTACCTACCTACTACTTCTTTTACTACCTTGTGAAAGGTGCCTTTTAATGGTCTAGTTGAAATAAATGATCTGACTTTGACTACAAAAAAATATTTATTAACTACAGTGAAATACTCACATCAAACTTGAACATAATATTGTTGGTCCAACAATCTCCATGTTGAATAACTGCATATCGGCTTCCACTTTCAAATTTCGTCATTTTGGCGGCTCGTTTTACTACATCAACGACTTTGTTTTTCATTATTTTCTTATGTTCTGGGTCATCAAGCATGTTAATAGACATAGCCTCCATTTGCGAAAAATATGCAACCTCTTCAGGAGTACCTTCATTCAAGGCACCCCACATATCCCGCAAATTGTCCCTGTAATAATTATATGTGTCGGGCTCCTTGTTCTTCAACACGTACGAAAGTGAATGGAATATAGCTAAGTTTTTCAATACACTGTTCATACACTCGTTTGTTAGGGATGTATATCTGTCTAGCATGCCAAACCCTGAGTCTTTTAAGTCTTCAATCAGAATAACTTCGTTGGGTGCTTCAACATTTGTTCCGTAACACTTCGGGAATTTGAGTTGGTCTTCTTCTGGTACCTCAGCTCGTACTTGTAGTGACAGAAACTTTGGTAGGACCTCAGTGTACATGAGATGCTCATTACCGAACATGATTGGAGCATTCAAGGTCTTCCGAAGCAGTTCGTGTGTTGGTGCTATTTTGGCGATCATTGACAGTTTTCCATTCTCTCCTTCTACGATGACTCTTTTTACGTTAGCTGCATAATTATCAGCTGCTCCTCCAACGGCTTCGATTGTAATTTTGGTGTCATTAAAACCCTGTTGTTCGACCACATTTTTGATAAACTCCAGCTGTGCTGCGTTTATATTTTCGAGTTCCCCTTCAAACTTGTGTTGTTCCATGGTGGTCTGGTGGTTTGAACTAGAAGCTATTAGTATTACTTCGGTATGTTATATAGGACGTGTTTATCTGTACGATAAGACCTGATGTGTGATTGTTTAATTTTTTTATGATTAGATAAATGTATCTATAGTTATTTAATAATATCTACTGAAGATGCGTCAATGAGACTAATTGTTGTATTGTATGTACTTAAAAAGGGTTTAAAAAGAAACTTAACGTAGCTGACAGGTACCAGCTTTCCATAATTACCTACCATCTCTGTTTTATGTTTTAGACCATACCTGAGAACCGTTCTGAAAACCACCTTTATTAAGTCGGTTTAAAACATAATCAACAACATCCGAAAATACTGTATCCCCAACATACTTTCTTCTCCAAAAAACAAAACGGTAACTATACAATCAATTTTTGACTGTCAGAAACGATGACATTGCAATCCAAAATATTCATTATAATTGATTGTAAAGGCACAATTTACAATAGTTATGAAATATAGAAACAAAAAAAATCTTTAGAACTATGATTTTAAAACATCTGTTTGGTAACGCCTAATAAAATTTGTAGATTTGTAACATTTATGACAGAACAGCTACATGCTATGATAATTTGCAAAGGCGTTCTGAATTTTGTGGTCACTATATAATATAATTTATCAATAGCGTATACAGGGGAGTGGGGGTCAAGCCCCACCAAAAAGTATCTGAAGAACTCAGATACTTTTCGTGACAAATATTAAAGTGACCTTGACACTACTCCATTTTTTTTCCAAAATTACCTACCCTACTTAAAGTATTATATTTTCAAGGAGCAGTTTATGTGCTTTTTGAGTGTTTAATTTGCTAAAAATCTTACCACTATTATTATGATAAATAATACGACAGAAGTAAAACGTATAATAATAATACGTATATAATCTTCAACGCGAGGAATCCGACATTTGCCTTATAACCAACTAGCTTTTGCTCGCGACTTCGTTCACGCAAATGTCGGTTATCGTGGTCACAGAAGAAGCCTCGGAATAAAAAGTAGCCTATGTCCTTCTTGGGGTACTAACTTCCAATGCACCAAATTTCATCAAAATTAGTTCAGTCGTTTAGTCGTAAAGGGTTAGTAGAAATTTCGACACTTGGTAATAGGATTCCGTTGCCAACGTTCGGGTATGAACCCTGAAATAAACACAGTCATCATCATCTGCCTAGCTTTTTCCCAATGTTGGGGTTGGCTTCCAGTCTACCCGGATGCAGCCGAATACCAGTATTTTTCATGGAGAGACTGCCTATCTGACCTCCACAACCCAATAACTGGGTAATACGATACCCCTAGGTAAGACTGATAAAAACACAAAACAAACACAGTATTATAAAAAAAAAACATCATTTATTAAATAAAAATCTCTTTTTTGATACGTAGGTATGTTGCTACACAGAGGAATCCTCTGCAACGTGGTGGTCCGGGCGATTGAAATCGTTTATTGGTGCAATCTTCGAGGATTCATCTGAAACAAGTCTGTAAGTTAACTGTAATTTATTGATCTGTCTGCAACATCATCGTAATAATAGCGTCTCGGCCAGGAAGACTAGTGAAGTACCAAATAGTTTTTTAATTTTTATTTCTCTCAATATCACTTTATTTTGACTCAAATTAACCCAAATCTTAAAGACTTTTGCAATCTACTCGTATAATGTAGTAAAAGTCTGACAGTCCCTTCCACCCGACCCAGGGCGGAAGAACACATTTGATGATTTTTACCACCTTAAAAAAAAGGTACCAATGGTAAATGTACAGTCAACAAAAAAGATTGGTATCCAGGTTTGTCAGATACAGTTGAAGTTTACTTAGAAACCGATGGATGTCTTCGATTGAAACTTAACTAGGTATTATCTGACGACCCTGCATACCTTTCTCTTTTATTGACTGTACATAGAATGAATGAACGACTTGTGAATGATTTAAAAACCCGAAATACTTTTACCGATTGGGAACCTTATTCCTTTGTAACATGCCATTCTTGTGCAGTATTCTGTGCCATCCGCACTGCACACGCATTTATTGCAGTTTATCTGGTACGACGTGAAGGGCTCGCATTTTGACGATGAAGCTGAGAAGAAATGACACATTAGCATGATTATCTGTCTTCTATACAGGGTCATTGAAAATGTACCCGTAACTTGAAAAGGGGTCGTTATACTCATCATTTTATACAAATTTTACTATGGGACCAAAATTTAAATCAAGATTTAAAAAAAACAGCTTATTCAGCACAGCATCATCATTATATAGCTTATACAGCATCATTCCATACATTACGATTGTGTTGAATAGCATTTTTGTGCAAGCATTTTATATACAACATAACATCACGCCTGTAATCCCCGAAGAGTTAGGCAGAGGTGTATTTTATATATATACAATCTATACATATAAAATGCTTTGTCCTAAATAACTGACTGACTGACGGATCAACGCACAGTCTAAACAGCTGACCGTAGTGATCTAAAACTTGGAGGGTGTGTTCTTTGTGTGACGTAGGCATCCGATAAGAAAGAATTCGACCCCCTAGGGGGTGTAAAAAGTTTGTAAAGTTTGTATGGGACATCGTTATTCCTTGGTCCAATCTACTTTAAATTTTGCATAAACATTATTTAACAGAATTCATGGAAGACGTGTTTCGTATTTTATTAAAATTCATCCCCTGGCGGGGTTAAAAAAAGAAATCCTATTAGAACCATTTTCGTCTTCTACACGGACGAAGTCGCGGGCAAAAGCCAGTAAAATATAACATACATAACATCATGCCTGCAATCCCCGAAGGGTTATGCAGAGGTGTACCCATTAGTACACTCACATTTCGCCAGTTATGTTTTTAGTCCCATGTAATAGGGGGCGAGCCTATTGCCATCAACCGGGCACAAATCCAGACTCCGAGGCTGCTACTGAGAAATTCCTGATGTAAAAACCCAATAACACTTTGCCCGACCTGGGAATCGAACCCAAGACCTCATGCACAGCAGTCGCGCTTGCGACCACTAGACCAACGAGGCAGTAAAATATAAGTATGATTAATATACATACCTCTCCTCCAATAGAGTAGCATGTCATCATCTTCCACAGGTTTTGCGATAACTAGAGTCAATACCTGGAACACAATAAAAAGAATCTGAAGTTTATTAAAGTTGAATGCAGAGGGCTCATAATATTTAATATAAATTCTCGTGTCGCAGTCTTTGTTACCGAACTCCTCTGAAACGGCTGGACCGATTTTCATGGTTTTTATTTTTTCCGTACCGAATAGGAGAAAAACTTTTAAAAACATTGGAAAATTTACGGAAAAATAATATGAGATAGATAAAACATTTATTCGGTGCACACAAAAGACACATCACAACACTGAAGTACAATCAATCAGCTATAGACTAGGACAAAGTAAGGTGTGTGTCTCAAGTTGAACCAAGTGGGAGTCCAGCTCAGCATGTGCCAGCAAATATATCTGATCTGATATTCTGCTGAATCCCTGCAGTGACATGCGGACGTCGAGCAGATGAGATGTATTGGTGTTTTTTATTTTTATTTTATTTTACTTTATTGGGACATTAAACAGTTACACATTATGTGTTGTGGCAAAAACCATTTTCCCTTGATTATCCCATACAAAATGTTCATGGGTTTGGTAACTGGCCTGACGGGCCTGTTGGTCTAGTGGCTAGCTTTCCTGACTGCTAAGCCGGAGGTTGTAGGTTCGATTCCCACCCAGGACAAACTTTGTGTGATGAGCATGATTGTTAGTTCTGTGTCTGGGTGTGATTTATCTATAATATGTATGTACTTATAAATTATATAAGTATGTATATCAGTTGTCTGGTTACCATAACACAAGCTCTGCTTAGCTTGGGATCATAAAGCCGTGTGTGAGTTGTCCCAAGATATTATTAAACTGTCAAATATTTATTTTTAAACCCGTCGGTACGGTATATACAAGGACGAAATCGCGGACAGAAGCTAGTAAAATGTATATTATGTTTTATTTTATTAACAATTTGGATCCAATGAGATCCCAGACCCTTTAAGGAGCGTATAAGGGGTTGAAGCCAACTCACAGAGGTCCGTTTGTAAATGATATTAAAAATAAATAAGTACCAGTTTTTTTTATATGATAAGAAATACAAATTAATGTAAATATAGAATGAACAATAACAACTGTGTAAACTTACGGACACAGCACGTTGAGGTTTAACACTGTAGCATCTTATACAGTTGTAATAAGAGCGATTTTACAACAAAAAGGTATAGTTTGATGTGGTGGCGACCGTGAACAAGATCACCGTGGTGTCAGAAATTACATAAATCATAGTGTACATACTCAAAAGGAGAAACTGTTTTATTTATGTACATACATAACATAACATCACGCCTGTTATCACCAAAGGGTTAGGCAGAGGTGCACTCATTAGTACACCCAGTTAGTAAAGCAGCTTATTTATTTCTACTATTATAAATGCGAAAGTGAGGATGTCCTCTCCCTCACGCGTCCCGCCTCCTCCTTCGCTAGCATTACTGCTTCACAGAAGGAGGTGGTTGCTTCCCATTCCCTCTCACTCCGGAGCATGGCCTGAACCTGGGCCGGACGCGAGAGGTTGCCACCGCCTATCGCCTCCGTGAGGACACGGCGGGGCTCTGCCCAAGCGGGGCTAACCTGCACCGGACTTATGCTCCACCGAGTCCTCCGGTCGGTCCATACAGTGGTGACACCCGGGCGTGTGTCATCCCCTTTAGAGGGTGAATTTAGAAAATTCCTTCAGTCATAATAATTATCTGCGTACCAAATAGCGCAATATCCGTTCAGTGGTTTGAGCTGTGTATCAATAGGTCAGTCAGTAACTGTTGCCTTTATAAATGTATCTAGACAAAACATTTTATATGTATAGATTTGTTACACGTTTTCTTTATTATATGATGATGGTTTACATCCGTAATACGTCATACACAAAAGTCTAGTTGAAAACAAGCGTCAGACACAAGTGGTCTGGTCTTTATACTGAAATGGGCCTGTTTGGCACAGCTGTGGGGCACACAATGTTTTTTTATGTACAATTAAATAATGACCTTTTTAACATTTTTGTTGCCGTGATGGCCCAGTGGTTAAGGCGCCCGCCTCTCATGCATGTGGTTGTGGGTTTTGAATCCGGGCAAGTAGCAATGAGAATTTTTCAATTCATATGTACTTTCTAAAGTTTATCTTGGACATCACTGGCATCGGTGAAGGAAAACATTGTGAGGAAACCTGGACTTACTGTTCCACTCAAACCATGTCAGAGGCCCTTGAGGCGGTTCAGAAACTCTGACACTAGGGTGTAGAAGAACATTTTTGTGTATCACATAGTCTGTTACAAATAATTTTTTTTTTCTTAAATTTTCTAATTTACAATATTATTTTGCTAATTTAAATAATATCCTCAAGGTCATTCTCTAACACACGCATTCGTCAAGCATTGTAATCAACTCTCATTTTTTTTCATTAAAAAAATAATTAAAATAGTTAACCACAAACGTTGGCGGTTGACCAATTTCACCCCTATGCATTTAGTAATACAGTTGAAATGTAATCATTCGTGATAACAATGATTGAAAGTAAGTACAAAACTGCCAGTCTTTTGTTTAATTGTTTCCCATTGTGAATTTAGGTGAGGTGAGTAGATATTAGGTGAGTTGCTGTTCCAGCTGATGCAGAAAATGTATGGGAATGCCATATGACCTCATAGTCACCTCACAGAGATAGATTTTTACAGAATATAGATCATCTCATTACACCCACTCGACGCCCGACCGGCACAACACCGTCACTCGTTGTTCACAGCTGGATGCCGCGTATCAACCAGTGAACTTACCATAGTCCACGATTGGACATTGCGTTGTCCGCAAAAAGATGAGTAGTTGATCAATGATCACCACTCAGAACATGCACATGGGCAACGCAAGGCAAGCGTGCAAGTAACGCGTGGTCACCGAGTGGTCAAGTCCCAGTCCGCGCGTGGTCAACGCGGGTGAGGCGCTGAGTTGATGTAGTGAGGGTATATCCATAGTACTACATACAAAGAATATACTAACAACACGAGACGAGGCGGTGCTGGTAACTCTAATGAGACCCTAACACACCCTTAGCTTCATAAACCACGTAAAAGAATTATCGGTCCATTTTAAATTTAGGTGGAGTGAGCTTGAGATGAGCTCATCTACAAATTGACTTGAATTCACAGAGGATTTTTTTTTAAATACGTTTGCTTCACGGTCGAATGAAAAATAAAATATGTTTTCGCTTTGTTATCGAGTTTTGCAACATAAAGTAATTAAATTTGAAAAAAGAACGCTCACAATTTCTCCGAGTTCGTTACACTTTAATTTTTTTTTTAAAAAACCACAATCTATTTTTTAAAATGACAACAAAATTCAACCGAACACTTAACGCCATTTCTGATAAAAATCCAATAAAAAAAAATACTCACAGAAATTACAAGATACGTTAAAGCGACGTTCATTTCGATTATCGACTAAATATTACTTTCGAAATAATCAATCGTATTGAGTTTTCATTACGACGACTGTGTAGTAACGACCTATAAATCGATTGTGCACGGGAAACAGTTTCAAATCATTTTTGTATTTATAATATTCTATTAATTATTTTAGTATTTTTTTTACTAGCGATTCGCTCCGGCTTTGCACGAGTGCAATTTGGTGGTACACAAAGTATATTATTTACTTTTTAGTTTCATGTTTTTACAATAACTTTTCCAGTGGATTTCCCAAAAATAAAATGTTTAGCACATTTTGTCCTGACAATTATGCCCACAACAAAAAGAAAATCATTTCTATTTAATATGTATCGGTTTAAGGATATTTAATCTATGCTAATATTATAAAGCTGAAGACTTTCTTTGTTTGGTTGAATGCGCTAATCTCCGAAACTACTAGTTCGAATTGAAAAAATATTTTTGTCTCAGATAGTCCATTTATCGAGTAAGGCAAAATAACATCACGCTACGACGAAAAGGAGCAGAGGATCAATAAAAAAAAATGAAAATACTTATACGAATCCCGCCCTCCCGGTCATCGACAGAGGTGGAACACATACATACATACATAACATCACGCCTGTATTGCCGAAGGGTTAGGCAGAGGTGTTCCCATTAGTGCAACCACATTTCGCCAGGTATGTTTACCTAAAGAGAGTGTTTACCTACAGAGAGTCCGGTAAGAGTCCGGCATGCCCCCTCCGTCACGGAGGAATTCCATGAGGATACATGGTCCATGATTCAATCAAACGCGCAAAAAAACAAAAAAAAAAATGTACTCAATTTGTCAAATAATTTTGCGTTGATTTTGATTACAGAATCTGCGGTTGAGAGACCCTCATCATCATCATATCAGTCGATCGGCGTTGACTGCTAGACATAGGCCTCCCCTAAAGTTAGCCACAATGACAGGTCCTGCGCTGTTCGCAACTAGCGGTTTCCCGCGACCTTTCCCAGGTCATCGGTCCACCTTTTGGGGGGCCTTCCCACACTGCGCCACTCGAGAGACGCGGTCGCCACTCGAGAGCCTTACGACCCCAACGGCCGTCTGCTCTACGAGCTATGTAGCCTGCCCATTGCCACTTGAGTTTCGCCATTTTGAGAGCTATATCAGTTACTGCCTCGGTGGTCGCAAGCGCGACTGCTGTGTGTTTTTCCATCAGGAATTTTTCAGTAGCAGCCTCGGAGTCTGGATTTGTGCCCGGTTGATGGCAATAGGCTCGCCCCCTGTTACATGGGACTAAAAACATAACTGGCGAAATGTGGGTGTACTAATGGGTACACCTCTGCCTAACCCTTCGGGGATTACAGGCGTGATGTTATGATGTTATGTATATCAGTTACCTTGGTTGGTGAGAATACCTAAGAGATATGTCTAGTTCAGCTCAGTGCTGACGCCATTTTGAATCACACCATTCTCCACTATAAATCTCATTGAAAATCAATAGGTAATCTTGAACTGTGATCTTGGAACAAGTCTGTTCTTGTTTGCCCAGCTGAAAGGTTCACAAACACTGCGGTACATACATGAAACTTTCATGTGTTTCATTCTATGTCGAGGGCGACTGTTGGGAATCGTTGAACGAAATTCTGACTGTGTAACTCACGTAGAGAACCCTCGATTATAATTACACGTTACCTACCTACATTACTGTCATTAATTATATTAGGATATTTTTATAAATAATACAGTTACAATGACTTGAATTTCAATTATAATGGTTACTTCATGTTTTATTTACCGAAAACTCGATTTTGAAATTAATTCCGCATTTGTAAATTCTACGGTCAGCAAGCAAAGTCGATAACCATTCAGATTTTAAATCCTAATTATCGAGCATTTTATCAAATAAAATACAAATGGATTGTAAAAAAAATAAATAGCACTCTTATCTTACCTATTTATTTATTTATTTATTTTACTTTAATTAAAACGGTTAAATAACCAATTTAAATAATTAAAGACACAGAAGACATAAAAGTAAAATATAAAAAAAAGAAAACACGAATATACATTTAAAAACAGAACAAAATAACTTCATCCCTTTCATAAATTCACCTCACAGTACTTCTGACATACCGACAAAATCTTCGTCCATTCATCCGCAAACAGATCGTTTGTCAATGTGGTGTACCCATTAGTACACCCGTACACTAATGGGAACACCTCTGCCTAACCCTTCGGGGATTACAGGCGTGATGTTATGTAAGTATGTATGTGTTCCACCTCTGTCGATGGCCGGGAGTGCGGGATTCGTATACGTATTTGCAACTTTTTTCATTTATTTTGGCCTTACTCGAAATATGGACTATGTCTATTTTAATGATAATTATGTAAAATCAACAATATTAATCGATTTTTCTAACTGGCTGTACCGTACATCGAAGAAACATTCCTTGTTTACTCAATCCAACACGCAATACATTGTGTTTACAAGTGCATACAACGGTACAAGACTCGTGGGGGTATTTATAGTTTAGTTACGGCATTTGAAAACTTGTTTGCGTGAAATCTATATCTAGAACAAAAAATATATAATAATTCATTAATTAAGATATGATACAGCTGTTCTCAACAACTATACCTAATAGTCGACTGCATGTTTGACTACAGCGATTGACATGAGGTTGCCATACAATTGAAAACGTTCATTACCAAATTTTAAAATATTAAATAACTCGTTAATTCTATAAATAAATGTCTTCTTATATTTATTGAAATTAAAACTAAATCGGATGTACATGTAATGTCGATTCCAATCTCATTCTCGATTTTGTTCAAGAGTCAGCCTACTGTTCATATTCACATGTATATGCTATAACATGGCCTGCGTGGTCCAAAATGTACTTTGGCTTTAAGCTTTATGTTACATCTTTTCTTCTCTCTCTTTTTTTTTTGTGTCTGTCACCACTGACCTAGACTAGAGTCAAGAGCAAACCCAACTTGCATAACAAAAAAAAACAGAACGATGAACTCTATTGAAGTTATAACGTGGAATAGGTAATACTGATAAAGTCATCAGTATTTCTAAACGGATAGTACTCATAACAGTTGTTAACGCAATGCTGCAGGTTATCTAAACTACCATGAAGCTAACAGAAAAATCTGAAACGCCTGTAGAAATTGTTATAGCAAAGCAACTGAGCTGCAACTTTATTTATCAATCAATTTTACTAGGCGTCATTTTAAATGCCCAATGCTGACTCATACACAAAAACGGGCCAGTGTTAGTTTATATTTTAAGTTAACGTCAAACTTTACATAAAATAATACGTGTTTAATGTAATTAAAACAAACAACCACAATTAAAAAAAAGAACTTCGCAGAAAAATGAAAAAAAAATTGCTTAAAATGGCAACATTTGATTCCGTTGCCTTGCCATAGACGCACTCGTGCGCCCAATTTTGCGCCGCTGGTCATAGAGGATAGAATGATTTGACGTCATATATCCTAAAACTGCTCGATGTTTCAAGGTTGAGTGGGTGGATCAATATTGTATTAACTCGAACTGGTAATCAGTGTTTGTGAGTTCAGTGCTAAGAGTGGTGTTTAAAAGCGTATGATCACTTCATGAGAACTTTGGATATTTGTAGGAGATCATCAGGTTAATACATACTAAAGTATATTATATTTTTCTTACTTCTCCGCTGTTCTTTTCTGATTAATTTCGTTGCGGAATCCATGACAGTTGAATCGTTTTTCCGAAACTCGTCGAGCTTCATTGCCTCGGCTTTTTCTGGTGGTCGCCACTGTTGATTCTGGCTTTCAGGAGTTATAGTCCCGTTTTAAAAATAAAACACATACCTACAAAAAAATATATAAAAAAAAATACTAACAAAATAAAATAATCTCCAAAAATTTCTGATATGCAAAAATAAAAAAGAATATCAAAAAAATAAAAGCCTTTATAAACGCATTTTCTTGTTTACTTCTTCACTTTCACTATATTTACCTCGCCTTAACAAACATTGCCTTATTACTCAGTAGATACAAATGAGTACACAGACAGACATTTTTGTTTATTTACACACCAAATACTTGCGGTTAGCAACCCGCCCATGTTTCACACGGGTGTCATTTCAAGTGAAAACATCGAGATTTCTATGCTTTAACCGAGCTTAATATTTGTATTATTTTACACAAAAACCTTCCTTATTAAATTCTCTAAAAGATGGTGTGAACCGTACAAAAATCAAATGTGCAGTTTTGGAGAACTAAGCGGTTAAACAGACACACATGAAAAGCGACTGTGTTTATATACTATTTACAGATTAGAGATATGAACCGGAACATCCTGGTTCACGTCGTATAGAATCGTATCTTTGATTACGAAATATCGTATGTTTGATTCAAGTGCAAAATAATTTAGTTAATTATCTTATTAAGTATTTAAGAGTTATACAGGGTGGATTCATAAGTTATAGATCCATCTGGTGGTCTCAAGGAAAACCTTATTGCCCATACAAAATTCTAACGCGCTCGCAATCGAACGTGAGTGACAAAACACATACTTAGCACTCTGTTAATACTAACGGGAAACCTTCCAAAAAAATCTGCAGTTAAGAAAATGGGCAAATTACACCAAAACCATTTTAAATGCTAATTTAGGTATCTTTTAATGGTGCGTTTGGTTGACCGCTGCACTGGATCATTTCGTGTGTACGACGCACGTAAGTACCTACGACTATGGGCAGGACTAACATTAACATTAGGTACGTGTCAACTGTATGAATAAAGACGAATGACCTTGTGCAGTTGGACACACGAATTACTGCAGTGCCCCAACAGTCCGGCACCAAACACGTAAATTGAAAAAAGACCTTATATATTCCACATAAGGGTCAAACATGTGTATCAGACCTACTGAGGTAACTATTAGAAATTTCAGAAATTACAAAAAAAAAAAGACTTTTACCTTTTTTTTTAATGTCTCTAATAGTTAACGACGTTTTCTCAAAAAAAACCTTTACAAAAACAAAAACCTTTATGTACGTTTTAATTGTCGAGTCATAGTCAGCAAATGTGCAAATGCAAAAGTCTTATACACATTTATATATGAACAGTGAATAGTTAATTTATTACCATACATCTTCGTCGTACCAGATGTTGAAGCTAACATAAAAAATCTTGTAAAAAAAAATAACACCATTGAAACATTTATCTCAATCATCGACACGTTTCTATCGTCCGATCATACAATAAATAAACAATCTCACATCCTGGTGTGTGCCTATTTATTTTAAGCCCTGGCTTATCTTACAGATAAACAAGAACGTATATAATACAACGGAGTAGCACCAGCTGCTTCTAGTACACCTCATCAGATCACTATGGAGCAACACAAGTTTGAAGGAGAACTCGAAAACATAACTCCAGGTCAGCTGGAGTTCATCAAAAATGTGGTCGAAGAACAAGGTTTCAAAGACAGTAAGATCACCATTGAAGCTGTTGGAAGTGCAGCTGATAATTACGGAGCGAACGTCAAAAGACTCATCGTAGAAGGAGAGAATGGAAAATTTACAATGATTGCTAAAATAGCGCCAGCCATGGAAATGATTCGACAGTCAGTGGGCGTTGATCGCATGTTTAAAAACGAGCATCTAATTTATACGGAGTTGCTGCCCAAGATGTTGCAACTACAGAAGCAAGTCGACGTACCAGAAGAAGACCAACTGAAATTCCCAAAGTGTTACGGAACAAACATTGAAGTACCCAACGAAGTTATCCTGATTGAAGACTTGAAGGCTTCTGGTTTTGTTATGATGGACAGATATGTTTCCCTTACCGATGAGCTAATGACTAGCGTATTAAAGAATTTAGCTATATATCATTCACTGTCATATGTATTGAAAAACAAGGAACCCGAAACATACAACTATTTCAAGGACAATTTCCAAGATTTGTTGGGTGCAATGACTGAAGGGAATGCTGAGATGCTAGGATTTTTCCAACTAATGCAGACTGTTGCTGATCTTATGATCGAGAACCCTGAGCATCAGAAGATAATGAAGAACAAAGTCACTGAAGTTGTAGACCGGGCCGCTAAAATGATGAAATTTGAAAATGGTAGCCGGTTTGCAGTTATTCTTCATGGAGATTGTTGGACCAACAATATTATGTTCAAGTTTGAGGCAAGTATTGATTTTTTTTATGCATTTTTCGACGTTAGTTGGTAGTAGTATTTAGGTGTTCAATATTTTATTCTTAAAATTTTTTTTCAAATATAAATGCCGGTTAAATGGTTTCTGTGTTTATCCATTACAAACATAAAATACAAATCTATTCTCCTTGTAATATTAATTTTGACATCTGTTGTGAATTTGGTTTGGTTTAAATATTAAACGTGATCTATTATACTGGTATAACAAGACACATCACATGTGTTTTAACTATATCGCAAACTACCCATTAAATTAAGTAATGGAGCTAATTTTTTTCTGGGAATCGAGTTCTATTTTTGGCGTCAAACTTCATTGTTTATGCTAGCGCTCAATGTTACGCACGCCAAACATTTTTGTGTTTATGGGTGTGTGTAATAGTACATGGCTATTTAAAGTTTTGTTTAAAACAATGTGTGACGAGATGTATGAACGTAGATGATGTGAAAGGAGTACGTAAGGAACGTAGCAGGTGGCGTTCTGTGGTTTGAGGTTGTAGGGGGTAATCTCTGGCTCTTCTGAATCTATTTTGAAAAATTCCTTCGCAATTTGGAAGCTACGTTATCAATGAGGTAGGCTTTATTTTATTATCTAATAATTAGCGATCCTATGAGTGCTAGTAGTTTATAAGTAGGAAATGTCATTTTAGTTTGACAGGGCCGAATTAAATAAGTCTTTCAGTTACGTGTTCTAATGCTAAAAAGGTCTAACCACCAGCGGGACCAGAATTGTTTGCATCTGTTCGAAAATATATTTTACCTCTATAAGTATTTGATGTTATTTTAATTGAAAATAATTAAAGACCGTATAGATGTGTAGACTTGCTCGTTTCTGTTCAATAATAAACTTTATTTATTCACTTTTTGGAACCAGATTTGATTGGCAATAATTTAGGATCGCCGTGTAGGTACTTTAATAAATAAATAGGTACCTATTACGGTTATAAGGAAAAGTTCTGTTTTGTAAATATTACACAATAATGAGTTATCTAATCGGTTAGATCCGGCCCGCGGCTGATAATATACGGATTTTAACCGTATGGGGCGACTCCACGAACGTAATCTATCTGATAATGTCTGCATTATTGCAAACAGAAATATTTCCTGTAAATGACTGAAATTATCAACACATTATCACAGATCATTATTATGATAAAAAGAGGCACAGTAACAACAAGAATAGCTCTATGATGGTTGCATGTTATAATTACGAAATACAAGCAATTGCATTGGAAATGCCGAACCGAATTTGCCGACCAGTATTCTTGTAGGAGCGTAAACACGATAAGACGTCGTGTCGCGTGAACTATTGCTGAATTTGTTTTATTTAATTTTGTAAAGATAACGGACAACATTGAGCTTGTTTACTTAAGAACCATAATAGAGAAGCGTCTCGTACTATGGGACAAACATTAGACAATTTCGCACACCTCTTTTGAAGCTGCTGTTTTCATATTTTTATTTTTGAAGTCTTCTATCGAAGTCTATCATACCAAGTTGCAACATCGAATCGTGAATTTTTACGATGATGATCGTAGATTTCCAAGACACGACATCGCAACGCATCGACTTAGTAGTTCCACTCAAACCATGTCAGAGGCCCTTGAGGCGGTTTAGAAACTCTGACACTAGGGTGTGTAGGGTCATAAGACCTTACTGTCCACACCATAAAGAAAGAAAGACGTGTTATATGTCGACGTGTTTTAGTCCTATTGCGGCGCTATGTCTCTATTATCAAAAACCTTTTATTAACACATGTTTATTTACACTTCCAGGACGAGGCAGTAAAACAATCCATGTTGATAGACTACCAGCAATCGAAGAACTTCAGCCCAGTCTACGACCTCCTCTACTTGATCTTCAACTGCACCGACCATGAAACAAGGGTTAGGAACTACTACGATTGGATAGACTACTACCACTCTGAATTAGACAAGTCTTTGTCCAACCATGGCTTGAAAGCCAACTATGTGTTCCCGAGAGATCAATTGGATGCTGATTTGAAAAGGTATGGGAAGCTAGCTTTTGGATGCTCAGTTCTCATGAGTGGAACGCTTACAATAAAGCCAGAAGAAGCTATGAAGATAAAGGAATCAATGGGAAGCGGGAACCTTGGAGAATTAGGCGGAGTGATGACTAATTTGCATGTTGAAACTATGGCTCTCTTTAAGACAAGACTGCTTGGCTTGATTGAAAGTTTTACCATGTTTGGTTTGCTGTGAAGTGTTTTGTCTATTTGTCTGCGACTTTTGGTAAAATACTTTATAGATTAAGTTGTATTTTCTAGGTCATCTAATTTTCTATTCAGCTAACGTGCATTTAGAGCCCAAATAAGTTTAAACATGCATCAATCTAAACTTTCGCATTTACTTATAATAGTAGCAAAATTGGCATTTACATTGTCTTACAAGTCTATTGTATCTATTCCTGTAAATTATTGAAACAGAAAACCAAGATCTTATACCTGTGAAAAATTAAAAAAAAAAACAATATTTTCCTGGAGGCCATCGCTATCTCTTAAAACAGTACCATTTTAATATTACTTTGTAATTTCTGTTGTTGGATTTTCAACTCACGACGCAGAGCCAAGTGTTGAAAATTCAACAGTGCACAAGGCAAAGTAATATTAAAATAATACTGTCTTGAGAGATAGGGGTAGGCCCTCATCTGTAAGGTGGTTAGGCTGTAACCGCAAAAAAAAAAGTTGAAGATGTCTTACTGGAAAGGGTTGTTAATGGATGTTCTTGTGTTAAATGACTGCCTCGTTGGTCTAGTAGTCGCAAGCGCGACTGCTGTGCATGAGGTCTTGGGTTCGATTCCCAGGCCGGGCAAAGTGTTATTGGATTTTTCCATCAGGAATTTTTCAGTAGCAGCCTCGGAGTTTAGATTTGTGCCCGGTTGATGGCAATAGGCTCGCCCCTTATTTCATGGGGCTAAAAATATAACTGGCGAAATGTGGGTGTACTAATGGATACACCTCTGCCTAACCCTTCGGGGATTGCAGGTGTGATGTTATGTTATGTATGTTTTATGATATATCAAAGTCAAAGTAATTTATAATACTTTTCGATTTGACGGCGCGGTTGGTGTGTCGTGGGTTTTGATTCCCGCCCGGAACAAATATTTGTTTGGCCTACAGCTAGTTTTTCCGGGTCTGGCTGTTTATGTAAGTGAGCTTAAATGTATGTAATCGCACCTATGATACAGGAAAAATTCCTAGTATGGTGCAATGTTTTTTAAGTTCAAACTATTAGAAGGCACTTTTTCTTGGTAAGCAGAAAAAGTTTATGAGTTCATGTTTTTTTACATGTTATTTTGTACCTATGTTATAGATATTGTCGTAAAAATAAAAAATCATTATATATTCTTTAAGAGTGTTGTAATCATTTTCAAAATACTTCTCTATCTTTAAATGAAAAAAGAAGATGAAGATTAAATGATTTTTCTATTATTTGAAAAGCGCTTGACCCCGATCTTCTCAAAGGAGTGCGCACGCGCTAGTTTCTTAAGGTTGATATGTTTGTAAACTATTTAAAAAATGAATGGTAAAAGTTGAATAGTTTTGAATGTAAAAAGGAGTGAGTAACTAAATAAAATTACAGCTAATTATGTGTTATTTTAGTTACGTAATATTCCATTGGGATGGCTGAGGTCATGCGCTTATCAAATAAAAAAAAAAACATTTCTTTGAGAAAGTTGTTTGTTATCGTGAGCACAATCGTATGTATTAGTATCAATCACTAACTACCATTCAACCTATGTACCACGTTCAGGCCTACACCTATCTCTTGAAACAGTATTATTTTTATATTACTTTGTTTTGCGATCTGTTGGATTTTCAACGCTCGGCTCTGCGCCAAGAGATGAAAATTCAACAACAAAAATTGCGAAGTAATATTAAAAACTATTTTGAGAGATTGCGGTAGGCCCCCAGGTCATAATTCAGATTCATCTAAAATTTGGACTTCTCATAATTAGACTTATGTACCCTTTACTTTTATTATCATAATTAATACATCTAAGTACAGTACTATAATTAAAGCTGTACATAGTAATAAAAATACTTTGTTGTTTGCAATAGCATTTATTATTTCCTACAAAAGATGTGAAAAGAAAGTATTCTATTCAGGTATTCGGAAAGGTGTATCCGTCTTCAGCAAGCTTGAGTTCCTAGCTGCACTAAACTATTTATGTTATTGTTCCACAAAAGAGAGCTTGCACTGCAGGGCAAAGCTCTCTGTTGCTAGTACTACCATCAACAGTTTCGTGATGAAATTACTGATGGTTTTCTTTGAATCACTAGTTCCATTTTAAAATAATCTAAAAGTATAGAACTAGTGTTGAATTTTCGGTCCACATTTTGACTTTAGGCACTTAAGAATTCTTTTCATCATCATCTGCCTAGCCTTTTCCCAACTATGTTGGGGTCGGATTCCAGTCTTAACCGGATGCAGCTGAATACCAGTATTTTACATGGAGCGACTGCCTATCTGACCTCCACAATCCAGTAACTAGGTAATACGATACCCCTAGGTAAGACTGGTTGTCAGACTTTCGGGCTTCTGGCGACCCGTAACGACTGTCAAAGATCCACGTATGACAGCCGGGACTCAGCTCGGAAACGGCTTAACGTGCTTTCCGAGGCACGGAGGAGTCTCGGTATGTAAAGATGGTCACCCATCCACGGACCAACCCCGGCAAGCGTAGCTTAACCTGACGGATCGACCCGTGCGGCTGTTATTACTTAGCCACGAGCTCCTCAAAGAATTCTTTTAAGGTTGTGAAAAAAAACTAGAGTTAAAAACACTAGGTTTTATAATAATTTTATTCCATATAATCTCAACAATTTTTTTTTTATTTGTTTTTGATCACTATCACTAAATACTAGGTTATTTAGTGATAGTGATCGAATAGAAACGGCAACCATTATGCATGTTTACATGTCGATATTTGATGAGACAACTAGTGACATCTATCGGTCGTTTATTGTAATTATATCGATTTTAATTTATCGGGGGTAGTAAGAAAAACATAAAGATTTGTGTTCGCAAGCAAGTTCATTCAGTAACTCATAATAATACAAAAAAATGAGTGCAATCCAAATAATGGAAAGAGGGAGGGGAGAAACGTTGTTATCATTAGGATGGAAGTATTACAAATATGTGCAATATAAAAATGGAGCCAGCTTGTGGCGTTGCAAGCAGTTTAAAAAACAAATTAAATGTGCAGGAGCTGCAACAATACACACGGTAAGCTAAAATTAACATACTACAATCGAACTATTTCTCTCAATAAAACATATCACAAGACTGGAGCCCCGACACTGTTAAACGTAGTCGCGGCAAACTAAGGTGAACATGACGAGACGCCTTGGGTGGCTTGTTCAGGTATCAGCGAGATAAGGGTACAACATTGAAGGAAATTGAAGAATAAGGGATGATTCTCATTAGAGCGGGCCGTGCCCGGGGCGGGGTCCGGACGGGGCACGGACGGGGCACGGTTTTAAATCTGTTACATATAGTTTGTATGAATCAATTTATATTACACAGTGCATTATCCGTGTCCCGTCCGGCCCTCTCGACGCACTTCAATACCACGTCGGCTTGTCCACGCCCCGGCCCGGGCACGGCCTGCTCTAATGAGAATCATCCCTAAGAGCAGGCCTTTGCCCAGGAATGAAACAGAAAAGGTTAGCAAAAGTAAACTAACAACACAAATAGATTTATTTTTCTGTTAGTAACTGAAGACACTTTACAAGCAACAATCAAAACTTATCATGATCTTTTCTACAATCATTATTTCTTAGTCCACATCCTTTGCTTTAAAACAAACCAAATTCAATAAAACTATCGACAAGCCCAACGACTCTCTTCTTAAGACGGACCATAGAATCACCTTGCATATCTGGCAGTTTCATTGATTGCATCATGTCTTCTACGCTAATATCCTTCATGGTATCCATAATCTCTCCCACTTCTTTTGAATCTCTCATGAGTATGTTAGATAGCAACAGAGACATACCAAATTGTAATTTGCTGTATCTCTTCAAGTCTGCGTCCAACTGGTCTCTGGGGTACACAAAGTTGGCTTTCAAGCCAAAGTTCGACAAGGAATTTTCTAATTCATTGTGATAGTAATCTAGCCAATTGTAGTAGTTCTTAGACCTGGTCTCATGGTCGGTGCAGTTGAAGATCATGTAGAGGAGTTCTACTGCAGGACTGCTGTTCTTCGATGCTTGATAGTCAATCATGATTGATTGGAGTAATTTGTCTCCCTGGAAATAACAATAAAAAATAAGTACAAGCGGCATCGTTTTAGCTAATAAATCTTATGCAGAGACACTTGCGCATGTGCCCGGTCGATGGCAATAGGCTCGCCCCCCATTACATGGGACTTAAACATAACTGGTGAAATATAGGTGTACTAATGGGTACACTTCTGCCTAACCCTTCGGAGATTATAGTCGTGATATCATGTAGATTAAAAAAAATACTTGCCTCAAATTTGAACATGATATTGTTCGTCCAAGCATCACCTTGTAGGATAACAGAATGCTTACTGTCGTCCTTTGCAAACTTTGTTGCCAGTCTCATGATGTCCGTTGCCTTATTTCTAATATTTTTTTTATATTCATCGTCATCAAGAACTGATATAATTTCATTTTCCAGATGTTCCAAATGAGACGAAAATCCTGGCATCTGCACCGTGAGTTTCCATGCATCTATCAATTTTCCTTTAAAGTAATCATAAGTTTCTGGCTCTTTCTTCTTTAACGCGTAGGAAAGAGAATGTATTATGCCAAAATTCTTTAAGATGCTTTTAACACAATCATCGGACAGAGACTCATACCTGTTCAGCATAACGAAACCTAATTCACTCAGGTCTTCCAAAATTATAACTTCGTTAGGTGCTTCAGTTAATGATCCATAGCATTTGGCGTATCTTAGTTGTTCTTCTTCTGGCACTCCCGCGTCTTTCTGAAGCTGCACTAACTTAGGCAACACTTCTGTATACATCGTGGTCTCATTGTTGAACAAGGCACCACTGTTCGTAGCCGTACGAACGAATTCAAGTCCAGATGCTATTTTGACAATCAATTTCAAGTTTCCTTTTTCACCTTCTATGCTAATCCTCTTTACCATTGCCACGTAATTGTCACCAGCCTTCCCCACTGGACTGAAAACAACTTTAGTAACTTGCAGGTCTTGTTCTTGAATCACTTTGTTAATGAACTCCAGTTGAGGTTCGCTGATATTGTCAATATCTCCTTCAAAGTTGTATTGTGCCATGATTGCTTTTGATACTAACTACTCGTAATTATCGTTGTATTTTAATTTATAGAGAACCTTTTTATCTGTATCAGGGTGAACACTGTTAGTCGGGTGTATTAAGATTAGATAAATTTTATTTGTTACACATTTGATAATCAACTTGCATTGCTAATCACGTAAGCGATAATCAAGTTTTCAATATTTTATTACCGAAAATATTTGGTAAATACGCTAAAGTGGAGCAATTCCAGTATTTTTATTTTTAATGCTTTTGCTAACTAACGATTTATGTTAAGGTATAATGAAATTAATTTTAATTGCTTGCAGCCATTATTCTACTGTAAGACAGTATCCGTCTGTACCTTCCTTAGGGTCCTCCCCGTCTTTCTTGGAGACCGCAAAATGTTTATCAATCTATAGAGTTCAGAAAAGTTTATCACCTACAAATCAGTGCAAGTAATTTTATGCCAGGCGTTTTATCAAGTTGACACTTGATTTTCTTTATGGTTGCCTATCCTGCATAACACGCAGTGTTTGGTATATTAAAAAAGTGAATAAACTTGCAAAAACTGATTTTGTTAAACTCTCAAGCGCGTGATTACCAGTTTCACGAGAAAAACACGCGAGCCGTCTGCGCTTCCTCCTCTTAATCCTCAACTCGTACGAAGACTATTGTATACAACGGGTGATTTCCATAATGTCTAAGTAAGCTTTGAATTAATCGTGCAACCAATCAAGTATCTGAGTTTACAATCCACTTTCTCAACATTTTTTTATAATTAAAAAATGTCCAACAAAGGTGTTGGTAGACTGATTCCAATAATAACAATACATAATGGTAGAATTCGCCAGCGTCCTATGAGTAAGGCTATAAAGTACATCAATACCTAGTAGATCAAAGATTTTTTACTGATTGAAATATCATTGCTTTACAGTGGGATGACAAAAACTTATAATTATAATTTTAAAATAATTTATTATTATCAGGGATCAAATAATCGGATGCATGTTTAATTTAGGTACTTAAACTTCAAGCATTGGCTTAATATAGAATGGACTTTTGTATCCATATATCCCGCGATACCGAGGTTGTCGGGAACACCAAATTGCCGTACGAACCACAAAAAAGAGACGTATATTATCTAATGTTCACGTATTAACTATTTTGGAATTATAAACCGACTTTACGAAAAATAAAATTTGTTATACAATCTCAGAATACCGGGATTATTTTGTTCCATTCAGTTATATCTAGAACATACTTTCGTAGCGAAAATTAACTTTGTATAAATATGCATCTGATTATCTGATTCACAATAAACCAAATTCAGTAAAACTATCGATAAGTCCTATAACTCTCTTTCTAAACCGGACCATAGTGTCATTCGGCGTGTCTTCCATTTTCATTGTCTCCATTACATCATTAAGATCAGAACTCTTTATTGCTTCCATAAACTTGCTAGCCTCCGCTGAATCCCTCGTCAAAAGATTTGCTAACATTATAGACTGACCAAAAAGTAATTTCCCGTATCTTTTCAAGTCAGCGTCCAATTGATCTCTAGGGTACACAAAGTTCACTTTCAGGCCGAAGTTTGATAAAGAATTTTCCAATTCAGAGTGATAATAGTCTAACCAGTTGTAGTAGTTCTTAGACCTGGACTCATGGTCGGTGCAGTTGAAGATCATGTAGAGGAGATCTACCGCAGGACTATTACTCTTCGACGCTTGGTAGTCAATCATGATTGATTGTACTAATTTATCTCCCTGAAAACCAAAGAGAAAACAAATACTTTAATGACATACAGAAATCGTTATGAATAATGTTGTTAGTCTGATAGTCACATAAAGACGTTTAAGCGAGCTTTTGTCCGCAGCGTCACTCGCGTAGAAGTGATCTGTTTATCAATAATTTAAGAGTAGTTATATCCTTTTCTATAAATGAAAATGTATACATGCATAAGTTTATGCTGATCGGTTAAGTAGTATCGGTGTAAATGCGTAATTAACAATAAAAACAAACAAACTTTAGCATTCATTTATAATAATTAAGGATAAGTCTGAATTTATTTCCTTAGGTCATAACACTGCAATGATTGGTTAATTTAATAACACAAGCACAATAATCTAGAAGAGAAGTTTATCTAAAGTCTGACGGATTAAATTAGAGCTCATAAAAAGAAAAAATAATACTTGCCACATATTTGAACATAATATTGTTCGTCCAAGCATCACCTTGTTGAATAATCGAATATTTATTTTCACCGTTCTTAGCAAACTTGGCCGCCAGCTTAATTGTTTCCGATAGTTTATTTGCAATGATACGTTTATGAGCTTCGTCTTCAAACGCGGATAAAATTTCAGATTCGTAGTGCTGCATATGAGACATCATTTCTTGATTATCAGCCATGATGACCCATACATCCACTAATTTACTTCAGAAGAGGTCGTATGTTTCTGGTTCCTTTTTCTTTAACGCGTAAGAAAGAGAATGTAGTATAGCAAAGTTCTTTAAGATGCTTTTAACACATTCATCAGACAGAGGTTCAAACTTGTTCAGCATGATGAAATCTAATTCGTTCAGGTCTTCTAAAAGTATGACCTCGTTAGGTGCTTCATTCAAAGTTCCATAGCATTTAGCGTATCTTAGTTGTTCTTCTTCTGGTACTCCCGCGTCTTTCTGCAGCTGCACTAACTTAGGCAATACTTCAGTGTACATTGTGGCTTCGTTATTGAACAAGGTTCCAGTGTTTGTAGTCTTTCGAACCATTTCATGCGCAGATGCGATTTTGACAATCAATTTCAAGCTTCCATTGTCGCCTTCTATGTTGATCCTCTTTACGTTTGCCACAAAATTATCACCAGCCTGTCCCACTGGACTGAAAACCACTTTAGTAGCTTGTAAGTCTTGTTCTTGAATCACTTTGTTAATGAACTCTAGTTGGCGTTCATTTATGTTATCAAAATCTCCTTCAAAGTTGTATTGTGCCATGGTTGTATGTAATATGAACTAAATAAAATTGCCCGATTGTCTTTTAATTTATAGACAGTGTTGTTATCTGTATTAAGGTGGCTCTGACGATTGTTTGTTTTTAAGATTAGATATTTATTTTTATTAAAAGGGTATAATTTTTCATAAATACACGTAAGAAATACCTAGCTTTCGTACGTCAATAAATGTGCTTGTTTGTTTGTAATAATGCGTTTCTTTGGACTCATTTCTCTTACATATAAGCTAATGATTCATTTTCATAATCATTTGTTATATTACGTTCACCTCTTTTCATAATAAGCTGATTGTAATTATCTTTTAAAACGATAAACGTATTTAATTCATCGATAAGATGTGACAAATATTATTAAATGTCATTTTTTTTTTTATAAAATCTTATAAACTTCAAGGTTTGTTTAACCATTTCAAGGCTAAAATAATACAACACATTTTCCTCTTAGAAACAAGATTATCTCATCAACTTCATAATTACCAATCTGTGAGTCACAACAGGGACTATCTAATTGAAGTAACTGATTATTTTTAACAATGCCTATGTAATAATAAACAGGGTATAAGAGTCCAAAGTCTCGAGCAAATCATTAAATGACTTGCCAAAAGCAGTAGTGCGTGCGTCAATTATTCTTGATTAACCTAAATCTTAATCATTGACCAATGATGTCATAGCTCTATAGCATAATGGAACTATCCTTATCGTGGCCCGGTAATGAAAACTATTAAATAGTATTTTACTTTATTTGTATTTTTTACAATAAACCAAATTCAGTAAAACTGTCAATAAGTCCTGTAACTCGTTTTTTGAAACGAACCATAGTTTCATCATGCACGTCTTCCATTTTTATTGCATCCATAACTTCACTTAGATCAGCAGTCTCCCTTGCTTTCATGAACTTGCTAGCCTCCGCTGAATCCCTCGTCAGAATATTAGCTAACATTACTGACTGACCAAAAAGTAATTTCCCGTATCTTTTCAAGTCAGCGTCCAAATGATCTCTAGAGTAGACAAAGTTCACTTTCAGGCCAAAGTTGGATAAGGATTTGTCTAACTCAGAGTGATAGTAGTCTATCCAGTTGTAGTAGTTCTTAGTCCTGGACTCATGGTCGGTGCAGTTGAAGATCATGTAGAGGAGATCTACCGCAGGACTATTGTTCCTTGATGCTTGGTAGTCAATCATAATCGATTGTACTGAGTCATCTCCCTGAAAACAAAAACTTTTTAGCAAGTGTAGATGGACTAAGACATTTTGGCATCTTCTGACCTAGAATGATAAAATCCCACTGCAGTACGTCAATTATAGCACAGCTTCATAAACATGCCATCACGCTAACCGGCTTACTTAATTACAAGAGATGAATTATTTCGAAGAGATTTTTTTTTTAAATTTTATGATTCTGGTTTTCCTTCAAATTAAACATACACATTATAATCGAGAATATACACTAAGGTACTTACTACTTTAAACATAATATTGTTAGTCCAAGCATCACCTTGTTGAATAACCGAATGTTTATTGACCCCTTCTTTTAGAAACTTTGCTGCCAGTTTAAACATACCCGTTAATTTATTTTTAATTATACTCTTGTTAGCCTCGTCTTCAAATACTGACAAAATTCCATCTTCAAATTGTATCATGACTGATGTCATTTCTTGATCATCAGCCATAATGCTCCATAAATCTGTCAATTTACTTTGGAGGAAATCATAAGTTTCTGGTTCCTTTTTCTTTAAAACATAAGAAAGAGAATGTAGAATAGCAAAGTTCTTTAAAATGCTTTTTACACAATCATCAGACAGAGGATTAAACTTATTCAGCATAACGTAATTTAATTCACTCAAGTCTTCTAACATTATAACCTCGTTAGGTGCTTCATTCAACGATCCATAGCATTTGGCGTATCTTAGTTGTTCTTCTTCTGGCACTCCCGCGTCTTTCTGCAGCTGCACAAACTTAGGCAACACTTCAGTATACATTGTATGTTCGTTCTTAAACATGAATTCTGTATTTGTCATCTTACGAGTCAATTCGTGTGCAGATGCAATTTTGATAACCACTTTCAAGTTGCCATTGGCGCCTTCTATGCTGATTCTCTTTACGTTCGCCACGAAATTATCACCAGCCTGTCCCACTGGAGTGAAAACCACTTTAGTAACTTGTAAGTCTTGTTCTTGAATCACTTTGTTAATGAACTCTAGTTGGCGTTCATTTATATTATCTAAATCTCCTTCGAAGTTGTATTGTGCCATGATTGTATTTAATAGTACTAACTAAAATTAGATGATTGTCTTTTAATTTATAGATAGTATTGTTATCTGTATCTAGATGGTAGTTACGTATGCATTTTTCTAGATTAGATATAAAAAGGGTATAAATTGGTATTAATACACACAAAAAATAATCTAGTGTTTATTATTTGGAAGTCAACCAACCTACCACCTCGGTTTTCTTAGAGGAATTAATTGAAATAATGTCAAACATTCTTTTACAAAATATGTATAAGCTTATAAATATGTTTTTTTCTAAATTATCTATCTCTACATTAATAACATTGTAACAAGGTTATGTTTGTAAAAGCATCAAGTAATAACTACCGAATAGATTGTATTCTTTTGCATAAATATATCCTACTGGTCTAGTCCGTCGACAGGCAATATACATAACATAACATCACGCTTGTAATTCCCGAACGGTTAAGCAAAGATGTACCCATTAGTACACCCACATATCGCCATATGTTTAAGTCCAATGTCATAGGTGACAAATCTATAGCTATCAACCGGACACCAATCCAGACTCTGAGGCTGCTACTGAGAAATTCTGGAATAACCTAAAACTTAAACTAATTAGGTTCACTTGAAGGAATGTAATGATATAGTATTGAATACTTATGTTCGTCACTATTATGTTAACGTGAGCGAAGCCATGAGCAAAGCTAATTAGTAATCTTTACCCCCTTATTCGTAAAAAACCGATTGTGATTATCTGATAAAACCTAAAAGGTATTTAATTCATTGATAAGATGTGACGAGTGTTAACTAGATTCGATCATGTTGACGTATAAACTTCAAAGTCCATTTAACCATTTCAAGGGTAGAAAAATCGTACTTATTATCCTCTGGGAAACAAGATTATTTCATCAATTTCATTCATGCCCCTTCGGTGGTTGAAGTAGTGCCTATTAGTGATGAGTCATTTTTGAAACTACCTAATAGATGTTACTGATTATTTTCAAATGATTTAATTTTATTGGTCTTAAATTGTAAGTAAACAAAACATGAAACTCCTTGAACGTTATTTTTACTAGTTGTAATTTCCCACTACACTTCCTCCTTTTAAAGGTTGGCAGCGACATCTCGGGTCAAGAAACACAACTAACGGCTACGTCATGATGACTGCTTTTCGACCGCGATTGGCTTAAATGGAATATTGTTCCACGGACCCGCAGACTCTCGTTGAGCATTATAATTTAATATGGTGAATACATGCAATTTAGCTAGCTTGCCTAACGCATCGTTTTTTTTTCCACCTCTTACCTTTTCTTTTCAGCGACAGTACAGTTCATCCAACACCTTGCTTTCTTCAAACTTTACATCAACTGCTGTATCAGTTCATACAATGCCCATTTTTAGCCTCTGTCTTTTTATTTCTATTATTTCATCAATCATTTTGTTGTTTTTAGTTCTATATTATATAGTAAAGGCTAATTCACATATATCACTGTCCCGTATCAGTGATATTTTTCTTACAATGTCATTTCCTTAATTTTGTTTTTTTTTTTTCTCTATTAACGCGTCGGAACTGAAACTGAGAGCACTGTCACTGACAAGTGTTAACGCGTACATATAGGGAATGTAAGAAACAATCTTTTATCACTGATACGGGACGGTGCCGGAACTGTGAGTTCACTGATGTATGAATCAAGCTTAAACGTTCATGAATACTATCGGGATATAATTTCTACACATAAACTTTGAGTAAGTCATCAAATGGCTTGCCAAAAAATACGTGCACTGATGAACGTTAATTTTAATCAGTATGCAATGATGTCATATTCTTTATTGTACAAATAAAAACTATCCTCATCGTGGCCTGATAACAAAGTATTATTAGTATATGACTAATAAAGTCGTATACTAATAATACTTTTTTATTTAATAAAATTAAATTAAATTACTAATAAAGTAATTTTACAATAAACCGAATTCAGTAAAACTATCAATAAGTCCTATCACTCGCTTTTTAAAACGAACCATAGTTTCATCATGCATGTTTTCCGCTCTCATTGAATCCATCATGTCATTTGCATCAGCATTAACATTGTCCCTTGCTTCCAAAAATTTGCTAGCCTCCGCTGAATCTCTTGACAAAATATTAGCTAACATTATAGACTGACCAAAAAGTAATTTCCCGTATCTTTTCAAGTCAGCGTCCAAATGATCTCTAGAGTACACAAAGTTTACTTTTAAGCCAAAGTTTGATAAGGATTTGTCTAACTCAGAGTGATAGTAGTCTATCCAGTTGTAGTAGTTCTTAATCCTGGACTCATGGTCGGTGCAGTTGAAGATCATGTAGAGGAGATCTACCGCAGGACTATTGTTCTTCGATATTTGATAGTCAATCATGATTGATTGTACTGAGTCATCTCCCTGAAAACAAAAATAAGACACATAAGTGACAGATTTTCAGCAAGTGAAGATGTATTAAAACATTTTGACATCTTGTGACACAGAATGATAAAATTTTCCAATTCGCCAATTACTTATAGCACAACTTAATTAACAATCACACTAACTGATGTTTCTTTAAATAAAACGTCAAGAACAATAAATTCAATCATTCACAAAAAAAATACTTACCAATTTGAACATAATATTATTCGTCCAAGAATCACCTTGTTGAATAACCGAATGTTTATTGACCCCTTCTTTTACAAACTTGCCTGCCAGTTTAAACATACTCTTTACTTTATTTTTAATTATACTTTTATGGGCCTCATTCTCAAATACTGCTATAATTCCATCTTCAAATTCTTGTATGCTTGACGTAAATGTTGGATCATCAGCCATGATGCTCCACATATCAACCAATTTACTTTGGAGGAGATCATAAGTTTCTGGTTCTTTATTCTTTAAAACATAAGAAAGAGAATGTAGTACAGCGAAGTTCTTTAAAATGCTTTTAACACATTCATCCGACAGAGGCTCAAACTTGTTCAGTATAGCGAAACCTAATTCACTCAGGTCTTCCAAAATTATAACTTCGTTAGGTGCTTCAGTTAACGATCCATAGCATTTGGCGTATCTTAGTTGTTCTTCTTCTGGCACTCCCGCGTCTTTCTGCAGCTGCACTAACTTAGGCAACACTTCAGTATACATTGTATACTCGTTTCTAAACATGAGTTCTGTATGCGTCATTTTACGAGTAGTTTCGTGTGGAGATGCAATTTTAATAACAGCTTTTAAGCTTCCATTGTCGCCTTCTATGCTGATTCTCTTCACGTTTGCCACAAAATTATCACCGGCTTGTCCCACTGGAGTGAAAACCACTTTAGTTACTTTTAGGTCTCGATCTTGAATCACTTTGTTAATGAACTCCAGCTGTCGTTCATTTATATCGTCAAAATCTCCTTCAAAGTTGTATTGTGCCATGGTGATACGTGTTAGATACTAACCTAAAATTTGATTGTGTTTTAATATATAGACAATTTTTTTATCTGTATCTAGATGATAATGTATATTTTTTTATATTACAGATTAGATATTGATTATTTGTAATTGACACGGATGTCAAATCTTATTCATAATTTGAATTAAAATACGTTTCAAGTTTGTGTAACCGCTCAAGGCCCGGCTATCAAACCAGTATGACAGAACAATAGAAAATCAATAGTGTCTCATTACGTGGGACTTGAGTAATTAAAGAAAGAAAGAAAGAAAGAAAACCTAATTATCACTTTGTATGTTCCCTGACCTAGGATTATCATCAACCTAGTCGGGAAAGCGCTACGCAGATAAAGGGCAACCACGATAGGAAAATTATGCGTTGTGCCAGCTGCAAAACTTTGGTAATCGTTACATTTTAAGAATTTACAATAATGTTACCATCATGATGGTGATGATAGTCACCCAGCTAACAGTCACTGGCACATTTTGACAATATATAGACATCAATGTATGGTCTACGTCTAGTAACAATAATTACAAAACCATTTCATATACCTCGTACATTTATACGTTCGGTTTCACATTATGATAGGAATTTTGCAACCAGAAAGTGTTTTTATCGAAGTAATATTATAAGAAAAAATAGGAAAACTTGGGAAACGGGACAAAATGGGTTGTTATAAAAGGAAAAAAAAGGAAAGCTTCAATAAAGATAGTGGTTTATCTTTGAGTGAGTGACACATTATTGATGATGATGATGAGTGAGATATAATGAGTATTCAAAGTTCAACATCCTGATCAGTTGTTTGGTTTAAGGGTTGTTCATGGCATCACCTAACCAGATAACGGTAAATTTATCGATAGAAAAGAAAAAAAATCGTCAAAAAAACAAAACATCTTTATTTGTGACGTATTGCATATTCAGGAGAGTCTCCTCAATTACATATTTCTGATACTTATTTCATACCTATAATATTTTTCTTACAAAACAAAATATTATACAAGATCATTCTTAAGTGAGCTCAGTGTTATGGTAACACTGAGTCTGATATCGGGAACTAGATAAAAGCTTATGGTCGAATTCATAAACAACTTTTTAGCCAAAGTCCGGTGAGCAAGGTCATCTACATTTCAGTTAATTTTACAATAAACCGAATTCAGTAAAACTATCAATAAGTCCTATAACTCGCTTTTTAAAACGAACCATAGTTTCATCATGCATGTTTTCCGCTCTCATTGAATCCATCATGTCATTTGCATCAGCATTAACATTGTCCCTTGCTTCCAAAAATTTGCTAGCCTCCGCTGAATCTCTTGACAAAATATTAGCTAACATTATAGACTGACCAAAAAGTAATTTCCCGTATCTTTTCAAGTCAGCGTCCAAATGATCTCTAGAGTACACAAAGTTTACTTTTAAGCCAAAGTTTGATAAGGATTTGTCTAACTCAGAGTGATAGTAGTCTATCCAGTTGTAGTAGTTATTAATCCTGGACTCATGGTCGGTGCAGTTGAAGATCATGTAGAGGAGATCTACCGCAGGACTATTGTTCTTCGATATTTGATAGTCAATCATGATTGATTGTACTGAGTCATCTCCCTGAAAACAAAAATAAGACACATAAGTGACAGATTTTCAGCAAGTGAAGATGTACTAAAACATTTTGACATCTTGTGACACAGAATGATAAAATTCCAATTCGCCGATTATAGCACAACTTAATAAACAATCACACTAACTGATGTTTCTTTAAATAAAACGTCAAGAACAATAAATTCAATCATTCACAAAAAAAATACTTACCAATTTTAACATAATATTGTTCGTCCAAGAATCACCTTGTTGAATAACCGAATGTTTATTGACCCCTTCTTTTACAAACTTGCCTGCCAGTTTAAACATACTCTTTACTACATTTTTAATTATACTTTTATGGGTCTCATTCTCAAATACTGCTATAATTCCATCTTCAAATTCTTGTATGTTTGACGTAAATGTTGGATCATCAGCCATGATGCTCCACATATCAACCAATTTACTTTGGAGGAGATCATAAGTTTCTGGTTCTTTATTCTTTAAAACGTAAGAAAGAGAATGTAGTATAGCAAAGTTCTTTAAAATGCTTTTAACACATTCATCCGACAGAGGCTCAAACTTGTTCAGTATAGCGAAACCTAATTCACTTAAGTCTTCTAAAATTATAACTTCGTTAGGTGCTTCAGTTAACGATCCATAGCATTTGGCGTATCTTAGTTGTTCTTCTTCTGGCACTCCCGCGTCTTTCTGCAGCTGCACTAACTTAGGCAACACTTCAGTATACATTGTGTGCTCGTTTCTAGACATGAGTTCTGTATGCGTAATTTTACGAGTAAATTCGTGTGGAGATGCAATTTTAATAACAGCTTTTAAGCTTCCATTGTCGCCTTCTATGCTAATTCTCTTCACGTTTGCCACAAAATTATCATCGGCTGGTCCCACTGGAGTGAAAACCACTTTAGTTACTTTTAGGTCTCGATCTTGAATCACTTTGTTAATGAACTCCAGTTGTCGTTCATTTATATCGTCAAAATCTCCTTCAAAGTTGTATTGTGCCATGGTGATATGTGTTAGATACTAACCTAAAAATTTGATTGTGTTTTTTTATCACAATTTTTTTATCCGTATCTAGATGACAATGTATATTTTTTATATTGGCGATTAGATATTGATTATTTGTAATTGACACGGATGTCAACTGTTGGAGATGGTCTTACTCTTCAATGAAACTAAGTGGACTGTACAAAATAGTATATTGGTGGTGATGGTACCGCAATGGCCGACTGCACGGAAAATAAATATGCCCGCTCGCTACGAGATCTTACGGACACTGGTCTCGCGAGCTGTCGTTGGAGCGCGCGCGACGCGTCGCCCGCGCCGTCCCGCGCCTCACTCTCCCCGCTTCCGTCTGCCGTGGCTTGCCACCACAGATAACGTTCGCGCGTGAACATCAACTCTTATTCATAATAAGAATTTAAAATACGTTACAAGTTTGTTTAACCGCTCAAGGCCCGGCTATCATACCAGTATGACAGAACAATAGAAAATCAATAGTGTCTCATTACGTGGGACTTGAGTAATTAAAGAAAGAAAGAAAGAAAGAAAACCTAATTATCACTTTGTATGTTCCCTGACCTTGGATTATCATCAACCTAGTCGGGAAAGCGCTACGCAGATTAAGGGCAACCACGATAAAAAATCTATGCGTTGTGCCAGCTGAAAAACTTTGATTTTCTTTACTTTGCAAGAATTTAAAATAATGTTACCATCATGATGGTGATGATAGTCACCCGGTTACCAGTCACTATCACATTTTGACAAAATATGGTCAATATATTATTTGGTCTATGTCTAGCGACTATAATCATAAAACCATTTCAAACACCTCGTACAAAATCTGGTATCCTGGTACTTTTATAAGTTCAGTTTGGCATTATGATAATAATTGTACAACCATAAGTTTTTTATTAGAGTAAGTATTAAAGGAAAGAAAAGATTTTGGGGAACGGAATAAAAATAGGTTAGTATATACGACAAAAGGAAAGCTTCAATAAATATCATTGAGTGAGTGGCACATTATTGATGATGATGATGATAATAAGTGAGACAGAATGAGTATTCAAAGTTTAACGTTTTGATCAGATGTTTGGTTTAAGGGTTGTTCATGGCTTCACCCAACCAGATATCGGTATATTTATCGATAGGAAAGAAAAAAAATCGTCAAAAAAACAAAACATCTTTATTTGTGACGTATTGCATATTCAGGAGAGTCTCCTCAATTACATATTTCTGATACTTACCTACCTATAATACCTATAATATTTTTCTTACAAAACAAAATATTATACAAGATCATTCTTGAGTGAGCTCAGTGTTATGGTAACACTGAGTCTGATATCGGGAACTAGATAAAAGCTTATGGTCGAATTCATTAACAACTTTTTAGCAAGTCCGGTGAGCAAGGTCATCTTCATTTCAGTTAATTTTACAATAAACCGAATTCAGTAAAACTATCAATAAGTCCTATAACTCGCTTTTTAAAACGAACCATAGTTTCATCATGCATGTTTTCCGTTCTCATTGAATCCATCATGTCACTAACATCAGAATTAACATTGTCCCTTGCTTCCAAAAACTTGCCAGCCTCCGCTGAATCTCTTGACAAAAGATTAGCTAACATTATAGACTGACCAAAAAGTAATTTCCCGTATCTTTTCAAGTCAGCATCCAAATGATCTCTAGAGTACACAAAGTTTACTTTTAAGCCAAAGTTTGATAAGGATTTGTCTAATTCAGAGTGATAGTAGTCTATCCAGTTGTAGTAGTTCTTAGTCCTGGACTCATGGTCGGTGCAGTTGAAGATCATGTAGAGGAGATCTACCGCAGGACTATTGTTCCTTGATATTTGATAATCAATCATGATTGATTGTACTGAATCATCTCTCTGAGAACAAAAATAGACACATAAGTGACATTTTGTTAGCAAGTGTCAATGGACTACAACATTTTGACATCTTGTGACACAGAATGATACAATTTTCCAATACATCAGATTTAGCACAGCTTAATTAATAATCACACCAACTGATGTTTCTTTAAATTCATTGCCTCTTACAATAAATTCGAGTATTTAAAAAAAAATACTTACCACTTTGAACATAATATTGTTCGTCCAAGAATCGCCTTGTTGAATAACCGAATGCTTATTGACCCCTTCTTTTACAAACTTGGCTGCCAGTTTCAACATATTCTTTACTTTATTTCTAATTATACTCTTATGGGCCTCATCCTCAAAAACTGCTATAATTCCATCTTCAAATTCTTGCAGGCTTGACGTAAATGCTGGATCATCAGCCATGACGCTCCACGTATCAACCAATTTACTTTGGAGGAGATCAAAAGTTTCTGGTTCTTTATTCTTTAAAACATAAGAAAGAGAATGTAGTATAGCGAAATTCTTTAAAATGCTTTTAACACATTCATCCGACAGAGGCTCAAACTTGTTTAGTATAGCGAAACCTAATTCACTCAAGTCTTCTAATATTATAACCTCGTTAGGTGCTTCAGATAACGATCCATAGCATTTGGCGTATCTTAGTTGTTCTTCTTCTGGTACTCCCGCGTCTTTCTGCAGCTGCACTAACTTAGGTAACACTTCAGTATACATTGTATGCTCGTTTTTAAACATGATTTCTGTATGCGTCATTTTACGAGTAGTTTCGTGGGGAGATGCAATTTTAATAACTGCTTTTAAGTTTCCATTGTCGCCTTCTATGCTGATTCTCTTCACGTTTGCCACAAAATTATCACCAGTCTGTCCCACTGGAGTGAAAACCACTTTAGTAACTTTTAGGTCTTGATCTTGAATCACTTTGTTAATGAACTCCAGTTGTCGTTCATTTATATCGTCAAAATCTCCTTCAAAGTTGTATTGTGCCATGGTGATATGTGATAGATACTAACCCAAAAATTTGATTGTGTTTTAATATATACAGATTTTTTTATCTGTATCTAGATGACAATGTATATTTTTTATATTGGCGATTAGATATTGATTATTTGTAATTGACACGGATGTCAACTCTTATTCATAATAAGAATTAAAATTACTTTCAAAGAAAGAAAATCTATTTATCATTTTGTATGTTCCCTGACCTTAGACTATCATCAACATAGTCGGGAAAAGGCTACGCAGATTAACGGCAACCACGATAAAAAAACTTTGCGTTGTGCCAGCTGCAAAACTCTGATTTTTGTTACTTTGTAAAAAATTACAATAATGTTACCATCATGATGGAGATGATAGTCATCCAGCTACTAGTCACTATCATATTTTGGCAATATACGAACACCATGCCTATGGAATCATTTCATATGCCACTTACAAAATCTGATATCCTGGTACTTTTATAAATTCGGTTTGAAATTATGATAGTAATAATTGTACAACCATAGTTTATTTAATTGTAGTAATTAAAGAAAGATAACAAAAATTGGGGATACGGGACAAAAATAGGTTGGTACCTTCACATAGGTATACTAAAAAAAGAAAGCTTAAATAAATGTAGTGGTTTATATTTGAGTGAATGAGACAAAATGAGTGTTTAACGTCAATCAGTTCTTTGGTTTAAGGGTTGTTCATGGCATCACCTTACCAGATATCGGTTTATTTATCGATAGGAAAGAAGAAAATATCGTCCAGAAAAAATAACATCTTTATTTGTGACGTATTGCATATATAGGAGAGTCTCCTCAACCACACATTTCTGGTACTTGTTGTATACCTGTATTTTTCTTATAAAACAAGATACAAGATCATTCTTGAATGAGCTCAACGTTATGGTAACGCTAAATAGGTATATCAGAAACTAGATAACAGCTGATGCTCGAATTCACAAACAAATTTTTAGCAAGCCCGGTGAGCAAGGTTATCTACATAATCATTCGTTATATTGCTTATCGTTATTATAACAGTAACGAATATTTTAATTTATCAGTAATTTTACAATAAATCGAATTCAGTAAAACTTTCAATGAGTCCTAACACTCTATTTTTGAAACGATTAAAAGTGTCTTGTTGCATAGCTTCCATTTTCATTGAATCAACCGCTTCGCTTAGATCAGAATTCTTTCTTGCTTCCATAAACTTGCTAGTTTCCTTTGAATCTCTTGTGATAAGATTAGCCAACATTATAGACAGACCAAAAATTAATCTTCCATACTTTTTCATGTCTGCATCCAACTGATCTCTAGGGTACACTAAGTCTGCTTTAAGGTTGAAGTTTGACAAACATTTGTCCAGTTCAGAGTAATAATAGTCTAACCAGTTGTAGTAGTGCTTAGACCTAGTCTTATGGTCGGTGCAGTTAAAGATCATGAAGAGAAGATCGATAACAGGACTATAGTTCCTCGACGCTTGGTAGTCGATCATGATTGATTGTACTAAGTCAGGTTTCTGAAATTGAAAATAATACCCTTTAGTAAATAGATATAGAGCTTATTACCTATTGAAGATGGAAGGACAAAGGAATGGAATTCGTGTGTTTTTAAGAAAGTGATGAAGTCTAGTTCTCTAGTTCCAATTATAATAAACGCTGAATAGCTAACAGATGTATTGACTGGGAAAGTGGTTTCCTTTATATCCAATGGAATAAACAAAGTTTCTTAAATACACACACAAATACTTACCACTTTGAACATAATATTATTCGTCCAAGCATCACCTTGTATAATAACCGAATACTTATCGTCAACATTCTTTGAAAACTCTATTGCCAGTTTAAATGCCTCCGGTACCAGTGTCGTAACTAAACGTTTATGAATTTCATTTTCAAAGAGTGATGGAAGTTCAGCTACAAAGATTCCAATGTGAGACATCATTTCTTGATCTTCAGCCATCAATACCCACATATCTGTAAATTTACTTTTGTACCTATCATAAGTTTGTGGTTCTTTATTCTTTAGTACAAAAGAAAGAGAATGTATTATAGCAAAGTTCTTTAAGATGCTTTTAACACAATCGTCGGATAGAGACTCAAACTTGTCTAACATTGTGAAACCTGATTCGTTCAGGTCTTCTAAAAGTATTACTTCGTTAGGTGCTTCATTCAGAGATCCATAGCATTTGGCGTATCTTAGTTGTTCTTCTTCTGGCACTCCTGCGTCTTTTTGTAGTTGCACTAACTTAGGAAGTACCTCTGTATACATCATATGCTCATTGCTAAACATATATTCAGTGGATGTCATAGCGCGGACCGGCTCAATTGTAGATGCCACTTTGATGATCATTTTCAAGCTTCCATTGTCGCCTTCTATGTTGATTCTCTTAACGTTTGCTACATAACCATCACCAGCCTGTCCCACTGGACTGAAAACCACTCTTTTAACTTGTAAGTCTTGTTCTTGAATCACTTTATTAATAAACTCTAGTTGTAGTTCATTTATATTATCAAAATCTCCTTCAAAGTTGTATTGTGCCATGTTTGCAAGTACTAACTAAAAAGGTATGATTATTTTTAATTTATAGAGAGTATTGTTATCTGTATCTCTTGATTTTCTGTATTTAAAACTGATAAGATACTGTTTGTCTGTTATTAAAGCAGGTATCAACTGGTATCTAATAATAATGCGTAGGTACTTCCCAAGTTTAGACCCCATGTGATCAAGATTAAAGTTCTTTAACGTTTGGAGTATTACGACGTTGTACTTCGATAGATATTTTCTCGCCCCTTCTCCTCAACGTCTACGTGAAAATAAAAAATATCCACTTTTTATAAAAAAATACAAGGAATGCATTACCAGAGCATCCTTTTACTAATAGTAGGTGCAATCCTTTAATCTAAAATTATCATCATATCAGTCGAACGACGTCCACTGCTAAACATAGGCCTTAGATAACCACAATGACCGGTTCAGTGAATGGGAACCATACAAACCTTAATCTAAAATAATACTAGCCTATTATTGTCCTACTGCAAAGGCCTCGGCGGATTGATGATTTCAGACTAATACTTATTATAAGCCCAAGTTTCCTGACGACGTTTTCCTTCACCGATGTCAATGATGTCCAAGATAAACCTACAAAGTGCATAACAATTTAAAAAAAACACATTTGGTACTTGCCGGGTGACCTTAACCACTTTGCCATCACGACATTATACATATTACTAGCTGACCTAGCGAACTTCGTACCGCGATACATATAGATATTTTTAATTTTCTTTCATAATTTCTCCTTACAAATAGAAAAAAAGAATCGTAATAATAATATAATAAAAATAAAATGTATTGTCAAAAAAAAAAAAAATTGTGTGAGGGTATATTGGCCAATTATTCACAGACGTACCGTATATAGACACAAAATTTCATCAAAATACGGTACAGCCGGTTCGGAAGGGTTTGGTAAAAACACTGCGATAGATAGAAGATTATCATTTAACCATAAAAAAAATATTTTCAGCAAATCAGCTGACTAACCTCCAAAGAATCCGTAATATTATTTTCCAATCTTCAACATAATATAGAAGCTCTAATATAAAACAAAAACTATGCGATGGCTGGACTATAATCGGATACTACACCCTAGAGTCCAATGCGTTGTCCGATCGACAAACTTAACTTTTCCTTACAAAAATTATTTGCCATTGTAATTAGAACCGTATGACCGAGGTATAAGGTGTAGTTTATTGTGCCACAGCAGAAGATGCTTCTTATGTTTTGTGTGATGAAGGTGCATCGCACATATAAAAGGTATCGTAAAAGTAGAGTGACCATTTATTTATAAGTCTTGGAGATTAAATAAAATTATAGATTAAACATTATGAGCAAGTTTCTACAAAAACAAAGGATACAATCAATACGTAAACCATTTGAAAAGCCTCCTTTTAGGCTTTCTGTTTATTTAGGCAACATTATGTGTAAAGTACCGAAATAATGATATTTTTGCGTTTTAATTCATTGTATTTCTTTCATATTCATATCTGTAAGAAAGTCATGACACGCAAAGGGTCCTAAGTTTTAAGCTCCATTTTTTACGATGGCAACATTACTTCAAAGTCCCAGAGAAGTAAGGTTCACCGTAATTACCTAAAAATCAAACTTATAGACACAAAAAGCCAAATTAAAAACTCAATTTTAAACCATGGTAATATCTCTCTATAATCACGGAGAAGCCGCATCTGCCAACATATCTTTTATTAAACACATGTATGAAAACATGCATAAACTCAGCCTTTTTCCCATGGGGGTAGACAGAAACTAGGAACGCCACATGCTACGATCCTTACATACTCCTTTCGCCTCATCCACGTTCATACATTTCGTCACACAAGTACGCTGGTTACACATAATATATCACAGGAAATTATACTTTTATTCCAATTTACAAGTACGTGTGGTCACTCTACGCTAGACTATTTGAGTTACGTCTTTTCAGGCATTATGTTCACATGTACAGTTGTTCAGGGAGCGATGTTGACCTACAAAATATGTCCAGACTTACAGCGTTTATGGGCACCCGACCAACATAAGTTTTAGTTTAATACTTTGGGTATATCTACATAGCGTTCAGGTGTTTCATTGAAATTGGTACTATTTTTACAAGATTTTATTTAACTTGCAATGTATGAATGCGTGGATGTTCGGGTCAAATCTTGCAACTGAATTTTAAAGTAGTTGTCCTCAATCAGCAGAAATTATGCATGAACATTTCTAGTTTGGATGACAATAGTTTTCGATGATTTTTAAACGACGTTTTTTTTTTTTGACTGCCTCGTTGGTCTAGTGGTCGCAAGCGCGACTGCTGTGCATGAGGTCTTGGTTCGATTCCCAGGTCGCGCAAAGTGTTATTGGGTTTTCCATCAGGAATTTCTTAGTAGCAGCCTCGAAGTCTGGATTTGTGCCCGGTTGATGGCAATAGGCTCGCCCCCTATTACATTGGACTAAAAACATAACTGGCAAAATCTGGGTGCCTCTGCCTTACCCTTTGGGGATTACAGGCGTGATGTTATGTTATGTTATGTTATGATTTTTAAACGATGGTTTCTTCACTCATGTACAATTTTTTGCACCTGCCATGTTATCTCTTCACCACCTTTGGTTGGCTGGTTGAGAATGCCTAAGGCAGTCCGCCTTTGTACTTTTTTGTTGCATTAAGTTTAAATAAATAAATGCTTGGTGAGTAAAGTGACGTCATCTTAAAGCAATCCATGACGAAGGGGTCTCATAAATGAAACCCTTCTTTAAATATTTTTTTTTAACATCATTCGTGTTAAAATCTTTATTTGAATTTGCGACATGCCCCTTAATCTGTGCCTGTGTGTTTGTATTTAAAGAAAAGATTGAACGAAAAGAAAAAGTTTAACAAGCTTTTATTACCTGCTAAAAAGCTTTTTAATTTTGATAAGAAAACAACAGTCCTAATTTTTGATTGAAAAAAGCGTGTTACATCTCCTTTAAAATTAGTTCTCCTGATGTCCTAATATAACACGCTTTTATAAAATAACATATATAACATCACGCCTGTAATCCCCGAAGGGTAAGGCAGAGGTACTCCCATTAGTACGTACACCCATATTTTGCCAGTTATGTTTAAGTCCCATGTAATAGGGGGCGAGCCTAGCCATCAACCGGGCACAAATCCAGACACCGAGGCTGCTACTGAGAAATTCCTGATGGAAAAGCCCAAAAACACTGCCCAACCTGGGAATCGAACCCAAGACCTCATGTTCAGGATTCGCGCTTTGCGGCCACTAGCTTGTATAAAATTCAAATATATAATTATGTCACGTCAAAACCAAAAAGATAAATAAAATATTACTCCTCAGTCCTCATACATCGACAAATGCAGACAAAGACAAGTCAAGATAACAATAAGACGTAGAAGAACACGGACATTTAAAATTCATAAACGCAACGAGTTTTAATTTTACAACACATAAGAGTACTCAAAAGCTAGGGCTACATTAGCGGGCAGCTTAGTGTCGTGTTGACGCGCTAAGCCGATTAATACATGTGCGCACTGCCGCGGAGGGTGGTGACGGTAAAGCGAATTTCACCGCTTGACCGCGCGGTCGGGTGATGTACGTGTCTTAGGTATCAACGGATTTCTTAAAGGCCAATTCAACATGAGATTCGCTTTACCGCCAAGCGCGGCGCTGCGCGGTGCCGTGTGATAATAGCCTAAAACATCGTGTATTTAAACGCGATGTTCTTGTTTACATTAGGCGGGCGTAGATTCATCGTGCCTGATTGTGTTGTTCGCTGTTGAGCAGCGTAACGTGAGTTTAGCCAACCAAGCGAATATTGTCGCGACAAATCCCTTTGATGCGCGCCTGTTTACCGACAGTGCCCCAATAATACATCATCTTCGCCCAAATACTACGCGTTGCAATAATCTAACCGGCCAAACTCATCGCGTTTACACGTATATTCGCCTTAGCCCGCTAGTGTAGCCCCAGTATTGCGGCATACTCGATGTTCTGTTCCACGTTAGGCGGGCGAAGATTCATCGTGCCGGATGGTGTTGTTCTCTGTTGAGCAACGTAACGAAGGTGTAGCCACCCAAGCGACAAATCCCTTTGATGCGCGCCAGTTTACCGTGCTCCGACAGTACATCGTCTTCACCCGAATAATACATACGCAACAATCTACCCGGCCACAAGAATATTTGCTGTAACCCGCTAATGTAGCCCCAGCATTACAATTCGAGGCGCAAAACAATTTTTTTTTTCCGAATAAAAAAGCGCGAGAATTCTCCCTGATAAATCAACGGGCTGTCCTCAGGGAAACAAGTGAAGGAAATCGCAAAATCGTCTCAAATGAAATTTCTTACTTCGAGCCGTATAACATACTTGAAAATTTTTATACATCTCCAATACAAAACCGTCTTTATACACCAAGAAATAGAGTAGCAATTCCTGCGGTGTTGTCGTAAGGGATTTTGCCTGAAACTTCCACGCGTACGATGTATTCGAGAAAGCAAATTGTGGCCCAAATATAGTGTAAAAGAAGTCGCTCCGGGTACAAGTGACTAAACTAGGAATAGATTTTTGTAATAGTAAAAATATAGAGGCTATATTTTTGATATTTTGCTCAACTATAAGATAAATATTATTTATTTTGATAAAGACACTTTCAAGTATCAGCATTGCTATACAACGTGGCAATGGCGCCAGCCTTTTGGGCACTTGTCCCATTAGCAGCGATGCCCTATGAGCTTCCATAAATTGTACACACCATATAATGTTATTATTATTTATAGGTAATTATTGTAGTTTTGTTACTTAATTATAAAATACTATAATATTAAGTTAACATAACATAAACATAACATAAAATCACGCCTGTAATCCCCGAAGGGTTAGGTAGAGGTGTACATTAGTACACCCACATTTCGCCAGTTATGTTTTTAGTCCTATGTAATAGGGGGCGAGCCTATTGCCATCAACCGGGCACAAATCCAGACTCCGAGGCTGCTACTGAGAAATTCCTGATGGAAAAACCCAATAACACTTTGCCCGACCTGGGAATCGAACCCAAGACCTCATGCACGGCAGTCGCGCTTGCGACCACTAGACCAATGAGGCAGTCAATATTAAGTTAATTCAGAAAGAAATAAGTCCGCAATCGGCGATTTCTCAATAGCAGCCTCGGAGTCTGGATTTGTGCCTATTAGGTATAATGCAATAGGTTCGCCCCTATAACATGGGACTTAAGATAACTGGCAAAATATGAGTGTACTCATAGTTACACCACTGCCCAACCCTTCGGGGATTACAGGCGTGAAGTTATGATATGTGTGCTATTATCATACAAGATTCCACAACAATATTGATTTCATGTTCAACAAGCGTGCAGTCTAGCCATTACCTAACCAGCGGTGACGTCACTCGTACTGACCTATGTTAACAATAATATAGCGAAGGCAACCACCCGAAACCCTAATGTCGTATGCGCTTAACTGTCGGTCCACTAAGCAGGCGGGTAGCGGAGCGGACAGCAATTTGGTAAATGTGTGTGTTGATTTTTAGGATGTCAGTCTATGAAAATAAATAAAATTGAAGTGTCTCTTTGTAATATCAAAATAACAGCTTTTTACAAAATAAATACTAGGTATTTTCAAAAAAACAAAAATATTTTATCTGTCTGCCTGTTTGTTTCGGCTAGTTTCCTAAACGGCTGAACCTTTGACGGAAATTTGAAACTCACTAGCAGTTAGCTGATGTTTTAAGAAGTAACTTAGGCTTTACTTTTATTTTGGAAAAGAATTAGGGTTCATAAATATAACGACATCACGCTATGGCTCTAAGGAGCAGAGCAGTTACTTAACGTAACTAAAAGCAGGCGTTTTTTTCGCCAAGTGGACAAAGTGGTGGGCAGACACTAGTATACTAATGTAAATAATCAGCTGATGAAATACAATTATAAAATGGAACGATAAAATAACGATGTGTCATTAGAATCCTTGTTTCTAGAATTTGTAATACTGATTTGGACAATCTATAGGTAATTTTGAACTGCAATAATAACAATCATACTGCGATAACGAAGAATTGGTCATGCTGGATTATTATTATGAAAAACAAGCATCTTTGGACTATGAACCAACAGTGAGACTGCAAAATGTTTTTTTTCACATTGTTTTGCTTGCGTAACGCAAGTAAAACATCGAAGTATTTTATTTGCACGCGGAAGCCACGGTTGCCACAGAAACCTCGGTAGCTGTGGTAGCCACACAGTGACTTTTTAACACCAACAATCAAAATCGTGTCCCAGCAATCATTTTTCTCAAGATTTTTGAGTATATAATGTGTCTTTTTACACGACTGCCCCAAAAAAGAGTGTTATGTGTTCAGGGTTAATGTATGTATGTAGTATGTATGTGAGTTTATTCCACCACAACTTCTAAACGCTTAAAGGAGCAAAATAATTTTATATCTAGGTATACAATCTGGGGTACTGGCCCCCAATTTCCCAGATTAAAGTTGATATCTCTATACAAACTTTGGACTTCCGTCTCATCCCTTTAGGGGGGTGAATTTTGGAAAATCCTTTCTTAGCGGACGTCTACTAATTATGAACTTCCTCCCTGCCAAATTTCATCTTGATACGGCTTAATACGGTTTCCAGTCTAACCATACAGCTGAATACCAGCATTTTCCATGGAGCGACTGCCTATCTGACCTCCACAACCCAGTTACTGGGTAATACGATACCCCTTGGTAAGACTGGTTTTTAGAATTTCGGGCTTTTGAAGACCCGTACCGACTGTCAAAGATTCACGTTTGACAGCTGGGACCAACGGCTTAACGTGCTTTCCGAGGCACGGAGGAGTCTCAGTGTGTAAAGATAGTCCCACACGGACTAACCCCAGCAAGCGTAGCTTAACCTGATCGATAAACTTATCAATAAAATAAATATAAAATAATGACTTACTTAAAATGTTATAGTAAATATCAGAGAAACAATAAACATTGGTCACCAGAAACGTCAAAATAATATAAGTGATTAAATTCATTGGTACCTTAATTAATTAAGTTACAAGATTGGGTAGTTAATTAAAAAAATTAAATCACTTTTTTTCACGAAATTATTAGTGTTTTAACACTACAGTAATACTGTTGTTTATTACCGACAAAAATGAGTCTTTATGAAGGATAAATACAATAATATTTGCAATAAATATGTCACTACTATGTTTATTTGCTAATTACCAAGTTTTCCCTTTTAATGATGGATCGTCCATTAACCACGTGAGGGTTGAAAGGGGAGTGGAGGGTTTAAAATAAAAAAAGCACGGAATATCACAAGGATGATTGAACGCGCGACAACATCACGCTTGTAATTCTCGAAGGGTTAGGCAGAGGTGTACCTACCCATACTTCGCCAGTTATGTTTAAGTCCCATGTAATAGGGGGTGAGGTTATTGCCATCAACCGGGCGCGGTTATAGTAGTTTATCTATCTATACTAGCCTTTCCCAAAGTGGGCGATAACGCCCCCTTGTGGCCGCTGCAGGCATTAAGGGGGCCGGTAAGAGACCCAGAAAAAAATCGGGGCGTTGTGTAGAGGCTTGGGGAGAGATTTGTAATTTTATCTACTAGGTCTTTCTTCTTTATCGTGTGGGCAGCACCGTCTACGACCCCACACAGCCTAGTGTCAGAGCTCCTAAACCGCCTCATGGGCCTCTGAAATGGTTTCATGGTTTTGGTATCTACTAGGTGGTTTTTAAGTAGGTGAAAAATTGGGGCGCTAGAAAATAATTTATTCTCAAAGTGGGCAGTAGACAAAATAAGTTTGGGAACATATTCTATCTATCTTCTATGTTCTATCTCTCTATCTACCTAAAAAAATACACGGAGCCCTTTCCATGTATATTTTAGGGGAGCAAAAAAAATGCTAAAATCTTCACGTGGTTAGTGGATAAACCCTAGCTTGTCGATGTGTAAAAGTTGCAGAATATAATTAATTAATTTGTTGTAGGTAGGTATTTCCCCATCTATGTATTTTTATCTCTCTTTATGTTTGTAGGTTCATGTATTTCCATTTATTTATTTAATATTGTACATAAATAATTTAGCTTCTCCCTTCGTTGTATTTTTAATTAATTTTATTTCTTCAGCCTGTGTACCTGGAACAGAATAGGTATTCATACCAATTAATAAATAGAATATTTTCTACAGTAATCTACACTATAATATTATAAAGAGGAAAAAAAAAATTGTTTGTCTGTAATTAATAAACCCAAAAACTACTGGACTAGGGATGCCCGATCTGAATCGATCTTTTAGAAGATCGATTCACGGCAATACGATCTACCATTTTTTTGAATCGATTCAACATAATGCGATTTTCGCTCGGATCGAATCGTATGCCTGAAAGATCGTAAGAAAAAATCGTATTTACTACAATGTTATTTAAGTTATGAATTATGATCTTTGATAACACTAGCATTGTAGCGGGGACAGAGTATTCACAACAAAGTAATATTACACCTAAGTACATTCTTCGGAATTGAGTCAAAATATTCCAAAGGAAGGTCTGGATGACATTTTAAAACAGTACCTGAGGGAACCGTTACTTGCTAGACCAGCTGATCCAATAACATATTGGACCACCATGTTTACTATCTAGCCGCACTTAAGCTGCTTGGCTTTAAAGTATTTGACGATTGTCGCAACATCTGTTCCTTCAGAACGCCTGTTTTCCTTAGCTGGAAACACTTTGACCGATAGCCGTAATAGGCTAGATCCAGTACGTTTGTCCAAATTATTATTTATGAAAAGTTTAAATTAAGACAGTTGGGATTTATAGTTTTGTAAACTTTGTTTTTGTTAATATGAAAACCGAATTTAAGTACATTACATTACATAAAAATAAACAACTTTGCATGCAAACTGTGCCTTTTTAATATACCTTTATAATTACGATACGATCTTCAGAGATCGAATGAGATCGATTCAATGCAATACGATTCAGATCGTAGATCGATTCACAGAGTTGCGATCCATTACGATCCAAAAGATCGATTCAAAGCTAAAGATCGGGCATCCCTATACTGAACCGATTTTAAAAATTTTTTTCACTATCAGAAAGCTACATTAGCTGCGAGTAACATAGGCTATATTTTATTTTATTTTGGCGTGATCGAAGTCGCGGGCAAAACCTATTTGAAACATAAATAGTCAAAAAAAAAATGTACAAAATTATTTTACTGTTTGTTTGCATTGAATAGGCTCCGAAACTACTGAACCGATTTAAATAATTCTTTCACTATTAGGAAGCTACACTATATCCAGGTGACATAGGCTATATTATATTTAAAAAAAAATAGGAATCTTTAATAAATCACGCACTCAATGTCCCGGGAAGAGTACTAGTATTCCATAAGCTTGACGCTGGAAAGTAATCGTAAGTCGTACTGCAAATCTAATATTTTTTCATTAAATCAGGGTCAGGGTCAGGGCCGGACCCCCTTCGGTCGTGGGTCCCTGGGCCCTGTAGAGAAGAGGGGCCTGCCAATAAACTTACTTGATTGGTATATTTTCACGTAAACTTTGTTTACACTCGGTTCTATCTTCAACGTTATTTCCATAAGTAAAAAACCTTGGTATTGGTTAAAAACAAAACTGAATGGAGCAGTTTTAGTCACTAGTACAGGTTCATCTGGAAAGAGACATGAAATTAAAACTGGCAATAGGCTAGATGACACCATCAATCAATTGACGTACTTTTTATGACTTGTTAAAACGCGATTCTCCCATAGATTTTGTATGAAAATATCGAACTGTTACGTCACTTATTACGGCTAAAATAAAATGTTTATTTAAAGAAGTTATGACTTGGAATTATTACGTATTGGTGTCAGCTACCTTAATGTGCGTTCGACTTGCTTATTGGGTCGTTTTTAAACCGATTTAGATTTATGGTGTATCGTTACAATCCTTGCATCGTTCCGAGTAATTTAGACTAGTAAAAAGAATTCGGTGTGGTTACTTTAAAACGTAAATGAATACCAGCCTCAATTTGTTTTTTTAATGAATCTGGTCGTGTCTATGTTTATCGTCAAGAATTTGACAAGTATCTAGTTAGACTCCGTATTTTTACATACATACAAAAACTCACGCCTTTTTCCCATGGAGTAGTCAGAAACCACAGAAGGCCACCTGCTACGATCCTTACAAATTCCTTTCGCCTCATCCACGTTCGTACATCTCGTCATGAAAGCATAATATCACCGCCAGTTTAGAAGCCACACACCATATCATTTTAGTCCCGTCTCGCGTCACTTACCGGTCGTGTCCAAGCACTAACTCTCACGGGAACATAACTCTGAAATAGTTAAACTGATCTTATTATTAATTATTCACCCACGAAGAAAGTCTCATGTTACTTCGCTATCTAAACTAATATAATAAAGTTGAAGGGATTTTTTTTTTGTTTATATCTCTGGCACTACCAGTCGGAATAGAAAAAATATTTTAGTTTAAGATAGCTAGATTAATGAGGAATAGTATGGGCTGTATAGTCATGCTAAAAAAGCGTGTGAAGCCGCGGGGTACAGCTAGTCTTCTATCTTCTATCTATATACATATATGTATAAAGGCATCCGTTACTGATTGACTGAACCACTGAACGGATTGCGCTGTTAGGCACTCAGATAGTTATTATGAAGTAGGCATGCGCTAAGTAAGGATTTTCCAAAATTCACCCCCTAAAGGAGATTTATTTATTTATTTACAGAAGAAAATGAAACAGGGGTCCAAGTAGGTAAATATAATAAACAGTTCTATAGAGTGAAAACACCGAATTTAACGCAAGCAAAGCCGCGAGCAAAATCTAGTTAAATTATAAATCAACTCCGATTTGTAAAAATGGTTTTATAAGGGTCCACTGAGTATAGTAAAAAATCTTTTGTCCCTTTCGTTATTTTTATTAGGAGAAGATTTCTCTTGAGAACTGGTGACTGAAGCTATTCTTGGTGTTAACAATAAAGATCTTACATTGTTGTTTTTTTATCTCCATTGGTACTTTAGCAAGTATCAAAGTTCGTGGCTGAGAAATACAAGCCACACGGGTCGATCCATCAGGTTAAGATACGTTTTCCGGGGTTGGTCCACGAACGCACCGAGACTCTTCCGTGCCTCGGAAAGCACGTACCGGCTGTTATACGAAGATCTTTGGCAGTCTTTACGGGTCGTCAGTAGCTTGAAAGTCTGACAACCAGTCTTACCAATGGGTAGGTGTCGTCTAGTTACTGGGTTGTGGAGGTCAGATAGGCAGTCGATCCATGTAAAAAACTGATATTCAGATGAATGATTTTTACTTAAGCAAGTATCTCTTTAACAAACCTTTATTTATCATCAAAGTCAAATCATAACATAAACATAACATCACGCCTGTAATCCCCGAAGGGTTAGGCAGAGGTGCACCCATTAGTAGGTACACCCACATTTCGCCAGTTATGTTCAACTCCCATGTAATTGGGGGCGAGTCTATTGCCGGGCACAAATCCAGACTCTGAGGCTGCTATTGAGAAATTTCTGATGGATAACCCCAATTAAGTACATGCCGAACTTAAAACTGAACCCACGCTCAGCAGTCGCGCTTAGCTTCCACTAGACCAACGAGTCAGACACAAAGTAAAATTACCATGTTTCTCATTCTCACGAAACTTATAACGAACTTTTCACACGGGTTGGTTCTATTCCAACTGGTTTGGGGAAGTGGGTTCATTCGTAACCGTACATGGGGTGACGCGTGCCAATACCTCGCATTTAGAGGGTTAAACAAGTGTGAAATAATGTGAAAATAAAACGATCATTTACCAAACCATTTGTACTTTATTATCTTTATTCGTCATTGAATTCAAATAGCTTCGATTTTTCACTTCATATATTTTGTGATTATTTTGCTTTCTTATTTCTGTGAGATGATATTGTTAAATGAAGTGCTTTATTTTGTTATTTACTATTTTAGTTGGAACTTTAGTTAAGAATTTGTATTACCTATACATTGAACATCTATTAACGTACACGATCTATTTACAAAAAAAAAATGGCGAAATGTGGGTGTACTAATGGGTACACCTATGCCTAACCTTTCGGGGTTTACAGGCGTGATGTTATATATATGTATGTACTATACCTATTTACAAGAGCCCCCGCAGATTGCAGAATTTCTATCGACCAATAGTTTAGTCGGCTTCTTAATCAGAATGAAGACGTATGAATATACGCACATTACAGCGATTCAGTATCAGCCGATAAAAAAGTTTGTAGTATTAATTTGACTTTGACTTTCATTCTAAGAAACGTCTCGTTTATGAGTTATACTACAATTAAGCCAAAGTCAGAGTTAAATTATTTTATACTATTTAGACCATTGAAAGGAAAAACCATTACAATCTAGTTGCCATTTACAAAGGGTAGTTTCGTATGCGTGGACAGTGTGTAAGAAACGCCATATTAACTTACTATTAACTCTTTAAAAAATATTTTCTACTTAAATTTGCATAACATAAATTTAAAGTACATCATTTAATATTTCTTCTCTATTATAAAAATACCCAACAGTATCCATAACAACGACGAATACTTATAAAAAACCGATCAATTGAAACATTCTTCCATTCAATAAAACATTAACCCTGCGAATGCGACGTATCGGCAATTTGGCACGAGCCGGGAGCCGCCCCACTTTCTCACCCGGAGTTCTTCCCACCGGAAACCGTACCGTGCGAACCGCAAACGAGTTTTATCATAAAAGGATCGTTTGAAATTCGTGAGAAAACCTGAATTGAAGCTTTTTATCACGTAAAGAAAGAAAGAAAAAATGTTTATTGACACAGACCATGTGCACACAAAATTAATAACAAAAAGGCAATAAAAAAAACGGAAAATAAAAAATTATCATGAAGACCTCGAGCCCTCTTGGCCGCGTGGTTGCAAGCACGACTGTTGACTGGGAGGGGTCGATTTCCAGTTCGCCAAAAAGTGTTATTTTCATACATACATACATAATAAACTCACGCCTTTTTCCCATAGGGGTAGGCAGAAACTGTAGAACGCCACCTGCTACGATCCTTACATACTCCTTTCGCCTCATCTACGTTCATACATCTCGTCATACAAGCACGCCGGTTACGAGTACTCCGCACCTGACCTTTCTGAAGGACCTCACTAATAAGGTCAGTGTAGGTCTTCCTAGGGCGACCCCTCCCGGCGTTGCCACTCACCTCTGCCATATAAATACCTTTTGTCAATCGTCTTTCACTCATCCTCTCAACATGACCGAACCATCTAAGCATACCCTTTTCTATCTTTGTTACTACATCTTCTTTTAATCCGCAACGGTCCCGTATAACCTCATTCCTCACTCTATCGTTCAATGTTACACCACACATACTCCGCAAGGAACGCACGCAAGTGTTATTGAGTTTTTGCATATTATAAAGAATTTGCATTTGCATTAACAATTTATTGTGTTAATATGAGAAAATGTCAAAAATAGAAGTCAGGTACTTTTTTTTTACTGAAACGACAAATGTTTTGCTCAAAAACTTTAAATATATTGCGTTTAATTTTTATATAACCAATCAACCTGATACTCAACTGCAAATTACAAAAAACCTAAGATTTTTTTCCATACCAACCTTATTCCATCCCTCTTAACAGTGATACAATATTTCACACGTTCCCCCGAATCCTTACAAGATCTCTTCCGATGAGAACTGAGTGGCTTCGTGTGAACTGCCAACAGGTTTTGTATAAAGGTCCTTTATTTCCGTGACAACAAAAGACTCTCGAACAATTTCAGGATATTTTTGTAATAAGAAAGATTCATAAACATTTTTTATTGACTTATTTTAATAAAGGTTAATATAATATCCCACCGTACATTTATCAGGGATAAAAAATAGCCTACAAGTATGTGCTAGCATAGGCTACCTTTTATCCTGGAAAAATGTGTCAGGTAGATAAATGATAGACTGAAATAGATCCCTTAATCTTCTTTAATTTTTGTGCTAAATTTCATCCAGATCCATTCAGCCGTTCTGGCATAATTGAGTAACAAATATCCATCCATTAAAAATTTCGCATTTATAATATATAGTAATACACTTCTGCCTTACCCTTCAGGTATTATAGGCGTGATATTATGTAGAATCACTCTATCTATTGATAAAAACCGCATTAATTGTATTCGTATAATATTGTTTAATATTTTCAGGGTAAGTATTTGTGTCTTCTTGTACTTAATGTTATGCTGTACTTCTGCAGGACACGTCATGCACTTATTAAGATGTTTTGTGAACCCCAATTAAACACACAAAGCAACCCTGTTTATTTGCTTACAAGTATAGCTGCCACTTAATCCTGTAAACGCGACCAGTACTGGCACGCGCCACCCCACGATTGATTTGAGGACGGGAGCTTATTATCGTTCCAGTGTGAACTAAACTCGTCTCGTGTGAAAGTCAACGGATTTTAACGTACGAATTTCGATTAAGGTACCGTGAGAAAAATTAAATGGATGCAATGCATTTTGGACAGAGATTTTATGATATAGAAAATAGTTGTACGTCTAAATCGGGTGTCAAAAAACACTTTATGAAGCCAAAAGCTTGGATTCTGGTTACGGAGATATTGAAGGTTAAATTTTTAACATTTTTATAACATAACATAACATCACGCCTGTAATCCCCGAACGGTTAGGCAGAGGTGTACCCATAAGTACACCCACATTTCGCCAGTTATGTTTTTAGTCCCATGTAATAGGGGGAGAGCCTATTGCCATCAACCGGGCACAAATCCAGACTCCGAGGCTGCTACTGAGAAATTCTTAATAAAAAAACCCAATAACACTTTGCCCGACCTGGGAATCGAACCCAAGACCTCATGCACAGCACTCACGCTTACAACCACTAGACCAACGAGGCAGTCAAACATTCAACATTTTTATATTTTTTACAAACAAAAAACATAAGTGACTTAGATAAAACACGTTTCGCAGCAAATATTTTTGCCTTGTTTAATAAGCAGAATGGGCAGTTTTACGTCTGTATGATGTGTCTTGGTACATCCAATATATGAAACCTTTAAATTACATTACCAAAGGAATTTGGTATTCTGATACATCCCACTTGAATTCACCCATTTAGTCCATATCCGGATAAATTGGAAAAAAAATAAGAGCCAATGATTATTATAAGGGAAAAGCCACTTTGAACCCTATTATCGCTTATATAAGCACGTGCTTACCTATGTACTGATTCCAGTGAACTAAATTCGTCCCGTGTGATATTTAACGGACTCTGTCGCTCATTCCATTTTGGAATATTGCACTTTGGCACCCTATTGGGTGCGAAAGTAAAAAAAAATATGAACGGATTTTAAAGGACTGCCTCGTTGGTCTAGTGGTCGCAAGCGCGACTGCTGTGCATGAGGTCTTGGGTTCGATTCCCAGGTCGGGCAAAGTGTTATTGGGTTTTTTTATTAAGAATTTCTCAGTAGCAGCCTCGGAGTCTGGATTTGTGCCCGGTTGATGGCAATAGGCTCGCCCCCTATTACATGGGACTAAAAACATCACTGGCGAAATGTGGGTGTACTAATGGGTACACCTCTGCCTAACCCTTCGGGGATTACAGGCGTGATGTTATGAAAAGGATTTTTGCTCAACTGTGTAAAAGTTTATTTATTATTTTCCTTGTATTTTATGAACCCTGCCACTATAATGTGTAAAATAATCTTTATATCACTAATAATAATATACCTATAAAAGATGATTAATAACTTCGTACCGATACTAGGTTGATAAGATACTATTATTTAAAAAAATCATTATGAGTTTCACTTTAAAACAATTAAAAACCAATTGGCACGTGCCAAAGTAATTTTCCCACCAACGTGACGACGTCGACGTGACACATCGTTCTAGTCTACACCAATAATATAATAAACCTGAAGATATTTTTTGTTTGTTTGTTTAAACGCGCTAATCTCTGTAACTACCAGTCGGATTGGTAAAATTATTTGTGTATATGATAGTCAGATTCATGAAGAATAATATAGGCTATATAACATCACGCTACGACCCATGAGAGCGGAGTAGTAACCAAAAACGTAACTTAAGACTCGTGAAAAAAAACCAAGCGTGCGAGGTCTAGTGTGAACTAAAATCGTCTCGTGTGAAATATCAACGGATTTTAATTTTAAATGTTTAAATTTCGAATACATTCATATGACCCTTACGACCCTATTATCGAGACGTGTATAAGCACGTGCCCTTATTATGGTACCAGTATGAAAAAGTCCTCCCGTGTGAACTGCTAACGGACTTTAACGACTAAGGCCTATTGGAATTACCCTGTACCCTGAGACTTTTAAATAGGGTAAGAATGCAGACAAAAGATATTTTGCATGGACCCCAAGTACATGTTACTTGGGATCTGTGCAAAAGAAGAAAAAAAAAACAATAAAGAAAGGCCTGAGAACCCATGATGGCCATTTCACGGCTCTAAGAAAATGTAGTACTTACTTACGTTTAAATAAAAAAAGTTAAAATGCATTTATACTTCATTGAAATCTGCACTAACAAATTAGTTGTTTGTTTGTTTGTGCATCTACACTAATATGAGAAAGAGGAAAAATTGTATTTTTGTTTGTTTGTTTGTAATGGATAAACTCAAAAACTACTGGACCGATTTAAAAATTCTTTCACCATTAGTAAGCTTCATTATCTGCGAGTAACATAGGCTATACTTTATTTTATTTTTGCGCGAACGTTGTCGCGGGCATAAGCTAGTTTTAAATTATAAAAAAGTGTTAAAAAAATGTTCTTTTTATTATGTACCTTGAGTTTTTAAGGCACTGTGACTTAGTGATTGGCTGCTGCGCTGCGAGTCGCGGGTTTAATTCTCAATACAGGTTTGGTTGTTTGTGTGTATGAGTTTCTATATTTGTAAATTCGCCTAATAAACAGAAGAAATTCCTATTTTATTTATTTACTAGCTTCTGCCCGCGACTTCGTCCGCGTCAAAGTTGATAACTCCATACAAACTTTGGAACCCCGTTTCATATCTACTCTTTGGGATATGGGTCATTTATTTTGAAAAATCGTTACTTAGCGGACTTCTACTAACTAACATAAACTACCTCCCTGAGAAATTTTCGATATTTCGTTATGAGTGAGTGAACTTTCGCTTTTGTATATTTATATAAGGTATATTGAGATTACCTCTTTCCAAAAGATTATATTATGAAGTGGTATCAAAATTGACTTATTTTTCGATCCCAAACCATTGAAACGCAAGTTCAATAGCTACTGTTTTAATATTGTACCTCACATTGTAGCTTCGATTATTTAGATATTAGATAGAGCAACTGAAATCAGAATCTGACTTCAGTTGATTTTGAAAGAAAGTATGAGCAAAGCCCTGTAATTCTGTAAACATAGACTTATTTAAAGTCTAAGCAAAGTTTTACCGTTTTAAATCACGATTCATCGATGATCTTAGATATTATCTTTTTTAGGGTTCCTTACCACAGTCGGCAAATACGGAACCCTTATATAATAACTTTGTTGTCCGTCTGTCTGTCTGTAAAGACCCTTTTCTAAGGAACGCGTGAAGGTATCAAGCAAAAATTGAAATCAAATAGAGAATAGAAGAGAATAGAGCATACGGTGTAGGTCTGCCCCGCCTGAGCAGAGCACCGCCGTGACCTCTCGCGTCCGGGCCCTGGTTCAGGCCATGCTTCCGAGCGAGAGGCAATGGAAAGCAATAACCTCCTTTTGCGCAGCAGTAATGTTAGTGCAGATGGAGGTGGAACACCGCGGGAGACCCCCAGGGCGTCGGAACTTGCGAGACGTCATCCGGCTACCGTAGGTGCAGGCTTGTGGACGGCGAGTGATGGGTAGCTCGTCGTCCAATCAAGGACCAGGCCCGGGTCAACAGCGCGTTTTGTTCCACGCGCGTTTTAAAGAGCTGTCAGCACGGGGACGGGGCCCCGACAGGGCCAAACGCCTGCCGGAGTCGCGGGAAGTCTTAACAGGATACCGTGACCCCGGAACGCAAAGGCAGAAGGAACAGGGTGGTTTTTTAGTCGGTAAAAGTCTGACAGTCTCTTCCGCCCCACCCAGGGCAGAAGGACGCATAATTACGATGATATTCACCACCCAAAAAAAAAATACTTTGGTGTGCAATGCCTCAGAGCAGTGAAAAAATTAAACTTCTGAGTCACCGCAAACTAAAGATAAGGTCGTTTATGGCGCATATTTTGACGCTCGCTGGGTATCAAAACTAAATATAAAGGGAACTTCCCGTTGACCTAGAATCATGAAAGGCAAGACACAATGCCATGTAGACATAATAATTACTTTTTATGCGATTATTAATCTTTTTTCTGTTGTGTTAAATATTGTATGGTGTAACGGAACCCTTTGTGTGCGATTTGGACTCGCACTTGGCCGACTTTTGCAATATTTTTCCGGCCCAGTTGTGCCCAGGTGTTCCACGGGCGCTGTAAGTGGCCCATCATATAAAAGGACCACCACACTTGCCCCGAGTGTCTGCGGGATCTATAACTCCTCATTTGGCTAAGTTACGTTTGCAGCAACATGAGTGCGCAGTCCATTAAGCGCTTTCCATATAGGCCACTAAAGATCACAACAGAGTGCCATGTGTTCCTGGGGTTGAACTCTTTTTGGTGGAAGTTGTGTGATGGTGGGTGCCGACATGGTCTTGTATGGCCTGTGTGCATCGAAGAAAACTCTTCCGACTCTTGAATCTACCCAGAGTTGCTGCATATTGATAGAGGGGATGTAAGGAAGCGGAGTCTTGATTTGTTTCATCTGTGCATGCTACATAGATACCTTCGAATGACAGATGGTGCAATTCCAGCCAATAGGAAGAGTTTATTGAGCAGTCAGTTTTAGGCAGCCCCGATATAATTTTACACGTCTCATTAAGGATGATATTGCTTTTTGGTCAATGACACACTGAACACGCAAATTCACCAGCAGAAGGAGCATTAAGACGTAATAGTTATGCGTAAAACATCGGGTGCTGCTCCCTAGTTGGTAGAAATAAGGTGTCGTAGCAGATAATTTTTTGATTGGTGTTGTGGCAATGTAGGTACATAAAAAGTTAGTGCTCTGTCCAATATAATACCAGGGTACTTAGGGTCGGGCAGCGGTAAGACCCCTCTTAGAGGAGTGGCTGGAGAGGCGCTACGGCGTCCTCACCTACCGCCTAACGCAGGTCCTCACCGTACACGGTTGTTTCGGGAGGTTCCTGTGTCGGATAGGGCGGGAGAAAACGCCCGGGTGTCACCACTGTGTGGATCGCCCGGAGGACACGGTGGAGCACCGCCGTGTCCTCACGAACGCGATAGGCGGCGGCGGCCTCTCGCGTCGGACCTGGTTCAGGCCATACTCCGGGGCCAGAGGGAATGGGATGCAGTCACCTCCCTCTGCGAAGCAGTAATGCTAGCGAAGGAGAAGGAGAGATCCACCTCACGCCCCAACCGCCGCGGGAGACGCCCAGGGCGTCGGACGTCGCGAGGCGACATCCGGCCACCGTAGGCGCGGGCTTGCGGACGGCGAGTAATGGGTAGCTCGCCGTCCGATCAAGGACCAAGCCCGGGTCGAGGGCGCGTTCTATTCGCGCGCGCCTCAAAGAGCTGTCAGCACAGGGACGGGGCTCCCAACGGGGCCAACGCCTGCCGGGGTTGCGGGACGTCTTAACAGGATACCGAGGCCCCGGAACGTAAAGGGCAACAGAAGGAACAGGGTGGTGGTGTGGTTTAGTCAGTAAAAGTCTGACAGTCCCTTCTGCCCCACGTAGGGCGGAAGGAGTCATTTGATGATTTTTACCAGCAAAAAAATACAAAAATAAAAAGGGTATGTAGGGTTCTTCTAATACTCTACGTAACTTCCTCGCCACGAAATACTAAGTGTCCTGTTGGCGAATCTATTGCTAAGATGGAAAGATTCATGTTTTGCAGCACAGCCGCGGTAATAAATAACCTAAAAAATGTAATGCCATTTAGAAATTGATTTTAAAGCGTGAGGAATATGTTCCATTTACGGTGCCTATGAAAAAAACTCTGCCTGCGATCACAATCGCTTCATCATATCAAGTGCCCAGAAAGCTTGAAGTGTGTGAGACATTCTCCGACAGGAGGATTACTGCAACAGATTTTTTAATTGATTTTGGTGCACTTCCGGTAATTGCCAAATTCTTTCTATTTAGCCATTGAAATAGAAGTATTCTTTTTAGTAACTAATCACTTATCTTACACTAACATCTTTTTATAAAATAATTCGGAAGCGCAACGAAAGGAATACTAATTACCTACTACTGCGTAAAAAAATTGCACTCGCCACTCCTCGCTAATATACGTCCGCTGGTATTCCAGTAATATACTTGGCACTATTGTTGTGCCATGATTGGCTTAGTTTATTGCTATCAACCGGGCACAAATCCAGACTCCGAGGTTGCTATTGTGGAATTCCTGATGGAAAAATCCAATAACACTATGCCCGACCTGGAAATCGAACCCAAGACCTCATGCTTTGCAGTCGTGCAAACAGGCAAAAGTTCTTTAGCTGCTGATTTATGTGTTGTGTAACTATGCATAGATATTATTTTCTCCACTAATATTTAAAAAATACGTTAACAAATCAAAGTTGTGGTAGAAACATGCACTCCTACTTTTATTATATTTTATTTTGTTAGGAAATCTCATTATTAAATTAAAAAAAACATCAAAAAAAAATTAGAAAAAATACAAAAAGTAATACAGATATTGGGGACCGAACTTCCGCCCACCGTTTCGCAAGGCGGTCGTCGAACCGTTAGGCAATTTACTTTGATGACAAATGACTTGAAATAGCCGTTCTAGTTTTCCATAATTGACTGCTTAGCTCCTTGAAGGTATAGCGTGATAATAACTATTTTAAAACTTCAGTCTGCAGCAATTTATAATATTTTTACATTTTGTTTCGTCTTTTTTACAATCCCGTGGTAAACTGTTGTAGTCTGCTAATCCCCCAAAGCAAATAGCGTGATAATTTATAGCCTATGTTCTAATTTGGGTACTGTGGAATATTCATTCACAATTTGAACAAAATCTATCCGGCAGTTTTTGCGTGATGCTCCAACAAACAAACAGACAAACAGACAAAAATTAAAAAAAAAATATTTTCGGCTTAAGCATCATTCAAAGACCCCTAAGCACTTTTTCTTTTTTAAAAATATTAAATGTACAGTTTTGACGTCTCTACGATTTTATTATATGTATAGATTTAAACTTTATGCATATCTAAATTAATACACTGTACGAAGATGGACTTAATGCCTTAGATTGCCTAGAGTGGGGCTACGATTTTTCTTTTTAATTATTATGATTGAACAACTTTTATATAAGGTACATAGTTACATTGCTTTTACATGCCATGTCGTGTATGATTCTGTGTACAAATATTGTAAACATTGATTTTAAAAGAGAACATATGGAGCATATACTGCCTCGTTGGTCTAGTGGTCGCAAGCGCGACTGCTGAGCACGAGGTCTTGGGTTCGATTCCCAGGTCGGGCAAAGTGTTATTGGGTTTTTCCATCAGGAATTTCTCAGTAGCAGCCTCGGAGTCTGGATTTGTGCCCGGTTAATGGTAATAGGCTCGCCCCCTATTACATGGGACATAAACATAACTGGCGAAATGTGCGTGTACTGATGGGTACACCTCTGCCTAACCCTTCGGGGATTACAGGCTTGATGTTATGTAACATATGGAGTTTCTCGCCCATTCTTCTCCATACAAAACTACTTTTAGGAGGGGGCAATTAAATTTAATTCCTTTTTTCCTTTTGAATATGACGTTCAAAAGTGCCTTATAATGGCCAAATTGAAATAAATGAATTGACTTTAAAGAAGAGTTTTGAGTTTTGTTAGTTTAAAAATACCACACTATCGCATTAGGTTAATCCTGTAATGATAGTTGTTAATTGTTAAGGTTTTATAAATAAATAAATAAGATCAAAAAAATAGAGAAAATTAAAAAAACACGCGCACTCTTGACACTGACTCAGCTAGCCAAAGTTATATTAATAATAATACTATTTAGCGACCGTAATATAAAGTGAATAATAAAAAAATGTGATATTATTGTTGATAAGATACTCTTATAATTATATTAATAATCATAATGATTTGCATTTTGAAGCACAATATACGTTGATATGCCATACCTATTATTGTTTTCGATAATAACAATTAGTGTATCAGGATATTTATAAATACTTACCGAATATTTTATCGTAAGATTGTTGTTGCAGTTGGAGATAGAATATTATAATACTAGCTTTTGCCCGCGACTACGTCCGCGTGGAACTTGTTTATATCGTACTTGCATACAAACTTCCACCCTCCTTTTCACCGCCTTAGGGGGTGATGTCCAGGATAAAAACTATTCTATGTCCTTTTCCGGGTCTTAAACTATCTGTATACAAAATTTCACCTAAATCGGTTCAGCGGTTTAAGCGTGAAGAGGTAACAGACAGACAGACAAGCACACTTTCGCATTTATAATATTAGTATGGATTGATATAAATTAGCTTGAAAGTCTGACAACCAGTCTTACTTAGGGGTATCGTATTACCCAGTTACTGGGTTGTGGAGGTCAAATAGGCAGTCGCTCCATGTAAAGTTAGACTGAAAGCCGATCCTAACATAGTTGGGAAAAGGTTAGGCAGATGATGATGATGATGATGATATCAATTAGGAATATTAGTCACAAATATTCTAATCGGTATAATTAAATAGTGTACTATTATTTCAGTATCATATATCTCCATAACAACTATCAAGTGTTTTTTACCAAATTGTTAATTAAAATGATCAATTGTACAGTAGGGGTCATAAGTGGAGTAGCAATCTCACAAAGCAATAGATTGTTATTTTATAACTTACGACCTTTTGACGCAGTCTGCGAATTCTTAGGTGTTCGCAGGTATTATGTTAATATATGTATAATCACATAAACTCACAGACCTATACCGCGTGTTCACAGCAATTCAAACTTAAGCATGCTATTGCACTTATGCCCGCTTACTGTACATTATTGTAAATGAGTAATAATTTACTATGAAAGTAAACAAAAATCAGTGCATGTTGAATGTTGACTATCTTAAACTGTCTTATGAGAATTCGGGCCTAATGATAGATAAACCAATTATTATTTTTGACTAGCTACTGCCCGCGACTTCCTCCCCTTCATAGATGATGTATTTACTCAAGGGAACCGTACATTTTGCCGGATAACAAAGTACTTCTTTCCCAGAGTATATTCTAAATTCTATGCCAAATGTCACCTAGATCCGTTTAGCCGTTCTGGCGTGATTCAGTAAAAAACGTTGGATGGATGTTGTTCAACTTTCGCATTCATAATTTAGTAGAATGTCCTTGAGTAAGGACTCACACAAGTAACAATAAACTAAAAAGGGTTGACTCAGTACGTACTAAAGATAGCTATTTTCGGCCTCTTAACCCTGCTATTGCCACACGACAAATTGCTACGGGCACGTGCCACCCCAAGTTCCCACCAGTGTCCCATTCTAGTGAGAACTGACATATTCACGTGTGAACGATCAACGGACTTTTAGTTCGTGACAATTATCGTGCGACCAACGACAAAAAGAATAAATTAAAGCCCAAAGTTGATTAAGTTAGACCCTGGTAGCTTTGTTTTTTAATTAATTTAATATTTACGTGTTTATATTAGGAAATAAAATATTACAAAACTACCTTGTGCCCGTGACTTTGTTCGTCTTTATATCGGTTTTCACGGGTTTTTTCTAAAATAAAAGTAGCCTAAGTTACTCTTTATAACATCAGCTTAAATTCCGTCAAAATCGTTCCAGCCATTTCCGAGATTAGACGGAACAAACAGACAAACAGAAAAGAAAATGTTTTTTCGTGAATATACCCTATTAACATTTACATTTATTTTATAAAAATCTGATATACAGTAGTACACTTTTATTTATTTTTATTTACTAGATAAATTACCTGTTTGAAAAAAAAAAACTATATCTAAATACACAGCGATAGTTAAAAATATAAAATACTTTATTGTTCTACCAATACTATAGAACAATTTCACAGCTACTTAACCCGTCAACCGCGACCCATTTTGGCACGCACCACATTTTTCCCACCACAGAACTTTCCAGTGGGAACCAGAGGGTCCCGTGTGAAACATCAACGAATTTTGCGGGTAAAAGGTCTGTTGAAATTTGTGTGGGAATTAAAACAAAATGCGGGGTATCAATACGTTTTAAAGGTTTTCGGTAATTTATGTACTTTTGTGGTTTTGCCGATGTTTGTACGTAAATTCACTGGGGAAAATTTATTGGAAGGGATTTGAAAATCGTAGGGACGATTAAGGATTATATAAATCAATATCCAATCAAGTCAAAATAGAAAAAATACTAATATCCTTTTATATGATTTAGATATGAAACTACCTTTTAAGAATAGGCGTATTGTAAATGACGTTCAAAAAGTACTATTTAAATGTCTCATTAAAATAAATTAAAAAATAACGCTTCTTCTTGACCAAGAGCTTAAATAAAATCACATTTTATTTTTTAAATAAGTATCTAACTTACAACAACTTACTTACAATTTAAATTGACGAGCTATAAAATAATAATGAATAATAAATTCACCTGTATTAAAATATTGACACGCCTTATTAACCCTACGGATGCGACAGGTACCGCCACGCGTCACGGTGCTACCCCAGTTCCCACACGATTCATTCCTGTGAGAACCTACGGGGTTTCATGTGAACGACCAACGAATTTTACGAAAAAAAAATCACTTTGATGTATTTGAAAATCAAGATAAACATATCTTTGGAATGTCTGATTTTTTTTATTTTTCTTAGTTTTTTAATATTGCAAATGTTATTACTTTAATTGTGTGGTAATAATATAGCTCTAATATTACAATGCTTTGATGGGTTGAATTAATTAAGCCATTGACTTCTACTGCGAACAAAGTCGAAGGCGAAAATTAAAGAATCCTTCCACTTCACTCTATGTTGTGCCTCCTCTCCCCGGTTCCTGGGGAAGCCATCGAAGTCGATAACAATTATTAATAAATAATTATTTCTTCACACCAAATTAACCCTTTAGCGGCACGTGTCACGTTTTTACCCCAACAATCCCACCCTATTTTATTTCTATAGGAACCCACAAATATTCGTGTGAACGATAAACGTTTATAAAAATAACATACTTGGAATGCAAGAATGGTAATAAGTTGAGATAGCAATTATGATTAGGGAGAATTTATCGTATGAATACAATTCATGAAATATTTATCATGGTGACTACGGATTTTTTACGTTTGTGGTAAGAACTTATTAATAATAATGCGTATACTGAATTCTCATGCAATATTTGATTCAATAGTGAAATACTGAAATAATTTTTATTTGTCGCATATAGTTTAAATACATAATTAGTAATACATGTTCGTCTATCTATTACGGTTCCAAAGTTACGGCTCTGTGACAGACGGACAGACAGGCAGCGCAGTCTTAGTAAAATAGTCCCATCGAAATTATTGGTCACCTTAAAAATCAGCCCAACCAAAAATAATCATGCTAAGTACTTAATGAGATTTAAACTTATGTATCTACTTATACGAACATACATACATGAACTCACGCCTTTTTCCCATGGGGGTAGGCAAAAACTACAGAACGCCACCTGCTACGATCCTTACATACTCCTTTCGCCTCATCTACGTTCATACAGCTCGTCATACAAGCACGCCGGTTACGAGTACTCCGCACCTGACCTTTCTGAAAGACCTCACCGATAAGGTCAGTGTAGGTCTTCCTAGGGCGACCCCTCCCGGCGTTACCACTCACCTCTGCCATATAAATACCTATTGTCAATCGTCTTTCACACATCCTCTCAACATGACCGAACCATCTAAGCATACTCTTTTTTATCTTTGTCACTACATCTTCTTTTAATCCGCAACGGCCTCGTATAACCTTATTCCTCACTCTATCGTTCAAAGTTGCTTTATGAATAAACCCACAAATATGGCCACGTGCGTTGTAACCCCACATTCCCACCCCTAAGACATTTCCAGTGAGAACCGGCACAGTTCCGTGTGAACTAAAAACGGATTTTGTGAGCAAAAGTTCGTTAAAGCTTACCGTGAGAAAAGTAATGGAGATGACAGAAAAAAAAAAGTGCCCTGATATGAATAGCTATATCTTTATCATTTACGTAGTAATGTGTTAGTTACATATAAACCTTTATTTCATTTAGTTAAATACTTTATGTTTAATTTTTTTTTTTCATTTTCAAATTAATTTTTTACTGTTTAGCGCTCGTACTTTAATTTGCATCTACCATGTTATCTCTTCACCACCTTTGGTCGACTGTTAGAGAATGCCTAAGGCATTAAGTCCGCCTTTGTACTTTGTTGCATAAAGTTTCAATAAATAAATACCTACTAATTGATCAGCTAGTTACAGTGGGTATACAAATTTTTAATCTAATCTATACCTACTACTACAAAATAATTAAAAAGAAAATCCTAAAAGGCGAGATGGTGCCATGTTAGACCAAGAAGGAGATGGCAGGACTACTTGAAAGTCTTCCTTGAAAATTAGAAAGACTTAGCTCAAAGTCGCAACCCATGGGAGGAATGGATGATCGCCTATTTCCCAGTAGTAGGATAGTGTAGGCTAATTATAATAAAAATAGAAAGCTACATAATGACCTAATCATAGGCTTTATTTTATGCCATATTTGACTTTCACGTAGGCAAAGTAGCGGGTAAACACTATATGGTATAAAAAGCAAAATGACATTTATTAAACACTAAATCCCAAAAATAAAATAAAACTGTGAAGCTGAAATTTGGCGGATTTGACTTTGAATTCTTTGCGGACTAAGTCACAGGCAAATGGGAAATATAATAGGGAAAACCATTTTAACAAATAAATAGGAAACTTAATAATAACAACGTGCTCACACTATCTAATCTACCACTAATGATCTTTAAATGCATCATAATAATATACGCCCACTTAACCCTGCTGACGCCACGTGCCATTCAATTGCCGAAGTTCCCACCAAAAGTCTTTCCACTGGGAACCGACAAAATCTCGTGTGAACTAAAACGGATTTTATTTAATATAAGTCAATAAAAAAATACCGTGAGAATAAAGAAGGGATGAAGGATTTGAATTGCTACCTGCTTTTATAACTTCTTTTACACGCTTAGTTAACTTTGAGTTAATTAACAAAGCATGTTTTTTACATGGCTTTATCCCGAATCAGATGAACTGGTAACCGAAAACTTCAAAAAAAAAACTTCAAGAAAACTTTCTCAAAATATGACCTAATAAAATACTTATTAGGTCATATTTTGAGAAAGTTATTTATGTGTTTATTCTTTTGTTTTTGAAAGGAAATATTATAACAAGTAACAAAGTAAGCAACAATAAAACTCACTGAAATAATTTTATTATTCAAGTGGCAATGTTGTTGTAAAAAGCAATGGCACTGTGTAAATACCAGTTAAACAAATACCATAGCATTCTCATGGCAACGGTAGGTACCCCTTGGTCGGTGGTGGTTTCCCATAGCCCTCGACCTATTGTGATAATTGTCACGAAAGCTTCGGCACGCGACAGTGTTGCCCTTGTAATGAGGGGCAATAGAATAAGCGAGAATAGAATTGTACAGGTAGAATCTAATTATTTAATAAAGCGAAAAAGATTTTTTATTTGTTTGTTTAAATGCTCTTAATCCCTAGAACTGCCAGTAGGATTGTAAAAAATATTTCTTATGGAATAAGTACAGGCTATTTAACATCAAGCTACAACCAACGAAAGTGGTGCTGTAGCCAAAGATGTAACTGACACGGGTAAAAAAACCACACGTAATAAGTCACAAGGAACAGCTAATTTAATAAAAAATAATATATATATCCATTACACGCTCTTTCTGTGGCCCAAATAACGATCCCTTAAAACTGTCCCACGCTATCCTTCCTAAAGTGTAGTTCGCAAGAGAATCACAAACCATGGGAACGAAAAGTTATGGTGTTTTGACCAAAAAACTTAATAGGGTCCTGGGAAGAAATTTTTAGTAGGTAGCAAAAACAGGTTAATTTCTAGGAATAAATTTTGACAGCTTTTTATGTTGTTATGTTATTATTTTAATAAGCCTTAATTTTACTTAAATTAGTTCCTAATAGGATTTTTTTTTTAGTTTTTCTATAGATTTGTTTTGATTTTAATTAGTTTTTCAGTGTTTATGATTGCTTGAGAGGCCTTTGTCCTACAGTGGGACAGTAATATGATAGTATTTATCTTATTTTATTTATTGGGCATAAAACATTGGGGTTAAAATATTGGAGTTAAAACTAAATGTATCTAAACTATACATGTTTGAACATAGTGCAATGATGACTGCCTTTTTTTTGTGTCAAGATCATCAAATGAGCAAAAAAATTGCTCGTTGCGTTCCGGGGCCACGGTATCCTGATAAGACGTATCGCAACCCATGACTATGTCTAATGTTTGACTAATCATTTATAGTTTTTAACCTTTGAGTTGAAATTCTTTAAAGTAAGGCAAATCCTATTTTTAATTTCACATTAGCTGAATAACTAACTTCTCAACCATTGACGTTAATAACCACGTGCAAATACTAAATAAAACAAGGTGAATTTAATGGTTATGTCAAGATTACCTTTCGGACCCCAAATTACTATAATTAGGACCCCTTGACGTGTGTATTTACATACCGAAGTAACAACATTGTCGGAACATGGCACGCGACCTCACCCTAATTTTTATAACCCTTGAAATCGACTTGGCTGTGAAAAAAGGGTTCTTGTAGAAAGTTTTTTGAATTATTTTATACCAAGTTTGTTTTTTTTTTTCTAATAATTTACTTGCTTATTGAAAATCAGTTAAAAACATTGAAATATGTAATAAACCTGATTATGATTAATGAATATAAAACGTTAATTAAAAATAAAATCATTGTAACTAAGTTCATTTTTATATTAACTTTTTTTTTACTTTTACCAAATTGTCGATATTTCCAACAAAAAAAAAACACAAACCCATGAAAATAAGTATTTTTTTGTAACATTCACACGAGAAGCAAACAGTTTATGGTAATAAACTTTTTTTGGGGATCTTGTTTAATAAGTATTAAGATGAGTATATAATTATGATAATGATAATAGTGTCTGTAAGTGATTGCACCCTTTCGAGGGATAATCATTAAGTTTTGAAGTAGAAGGGTCGTTGCAAAAAAAACCCATATAGGTAACCAAAAGAATTAATTCAGTAGAATTAATTCTTTTGGTTACCTATATGGGTTTTTTTTTAAACGGATTTAATTATATTCTGAACATTTTTTTTTATCTACGGAAAGGTATTTTTTTACAAATCAATGAACATGAAAGCGCACTCATAGTGTGGATATCGTTTTTTTTTTATTGCATATTAATTAAATCATCAAATGATTCCTTCCGCCCTGGATGGGGAGGAAGGGACATGACACGGGACATGACAAGGAACATAACAGGGACAAACCACCCTGTTCCTTCTGTTGCCCTTTGCCTTTATTTTCTTTTCTGCATTCATCAGACTTCTGCATTCAGACTTTATTTTCTGCATTCATAAAAAGAGTATATTTCATTCATTTTGTGGAAAAAACATTAAAGTTTATTTTTTAATGCGTCACAGTGTAACCCTGTCTGCGGTCAAAGGGTATCATTGTACGTTCCCATTCCGGGGTCGTGTGCTTCGAACCGGAAATCCATTACAAAGCGATAACTTTAGTGTACTGAACCAACGTGCGTGACTCGGAACTTTTACAGTGTTTTGTTATTGGACATTGTTATCAAATTGTTATTTTGTACCTTACTTTCATACATAAACTCACGCCTTTTTCCCATGGGGGTCGACAGAAACTACAGAACGCCGCCTGCTACGATCCTTACATACTCCTTTCGCCTCATCTACGTTCATACATCTCATCATACAAGCACGCCGGTTACGAGTACTCCGCACCAATAGAGTCAGTGTAGGTCTTCCTAGGGCGACCCCTCCCTGCGTTGCCACACACATACTTCTTACTTAGTCGCAGGCAAAAGACAGTAAAATATAACATACTTAACATCATGCCTGTAATCCCCGAAGGGTTAGGCAGGGATGTATATTAGTACACCCACATTTCGCTAGTTATGTTTTTAGTCCCATGTAATAGGGGGCGAGCCATTGCCATCAACCGGGGACAAATCCAAACTCCGAGGCTGCTACTGAGAAATTCCTGATGGAAAAACCCAATAACACTTTGCCCGACCTGGCAATCGAACCCAAGACCTCATGCACAGCACTGAAGTCAGTTTTTGTAGAAAATACAGCTGTCTAACCGTATGTATACAATATCTATGTAACCAGATCATATCGTTTCTTTCTTTCAGACCTCTAGAGTCACAGATATCTAGATACCTTTCCAAAAATAAAAATCTGCCGCAAAAATATTTTATGTAAAGAGAAAAAATATGTTTGTCTTTTATTTTTCACCGAATCGAATATTCCTGAAAATGTATTGTGCGTGCTTTCGCGTGTGAACCGCGTCTGGCGCGCGGGAATTTTTATTAACAGTCCCCGTCGTCGCGGGCGGTGGGTTAACATGTCTATTACGTGCGCGGTCGAAGGTTAGAATTGGTGTTATTTTTGTTTGTATATACTTTTTGCGATGGGATGAGCAGGATCATTCTTTTGTGTACACACAAAACATACATAACATCTCGCCTGTAATCCCCGAAGGGTAAGGGAGGGGTGTACCCACTAGTACACCCACATTTCGCCAGATATGTTTAGGTCCCATGTCATAGAGGGCGAGCCTATTGCCACTAATCAGGCACAAATCCAGACTCCGACACTGCTACTGAGAAATTCTTGGTGGAATAACTCAATTACACTTTGTCCGACCTAGGAATCAAACCCTAGACCTCATGGTCAGCAGTCGCGCTTTGCGACCGCTACACCAACTAAGCAGTCTCAGTCAGTTGTGTTATTGCGTTAAAAGCTGGGCTTTCGCCCGAGCTGGGAATCGTACCTAGGATCCCACGCTCAACAGTCGTTCTTGCCACCACGAGACCAACAGGACAGTCAAGGTCAAAGGGGGGCTAGGAATCAACTGAATACATGATAAAAGTCTTCGTTACGATGCCCCTTGTACAAAAGAGCCACCCGGTTCACCGCCTTTCAGATTCAAAGCCTAAGGTTTGCTACCTACAAATAAACGGCCCTACCATACATCTAAAAGCAAGATTTATTTATTTATTTGGATCCTCGAACAGAGGCTACTACACAATTGAATTTGCAATTGTAACCAATAACTTGTAACATAACATAACATCACGCCTGTAATCCCCGAAGGGTTAGGCAGAGGTGTAGGTACCCATTAGTACACCCACATTTCGCCAGTTATGTTTTTAGTCCCATGTAATAGGAGGCGAGCCTATTGCCATCAACCGAGCACAAATCCAGACTCCGAGGCTGCTACTGAGAAATTCCTGATGGAAAACCTAATAACACTTTGCCCGACCTGGGAATTCAAGACTTCATGAACAGCAGTAGCGCTTGTGACCACTACACCAACGAGGCAGTCACTTGCGAGGCAATTACTTGTGTGCTCCTCCAATATGAGACCACATCAGTTACTGGCCCAGCTGTTATACCGTCATGACAGAACAATAGATAATCAATTGTGTCTCATTACGTGGAACTTGATATATTAAAATCTAGTTATAAATAAGTTTGACAACAATAGATGACAAAAAAAAAACACAAACGTAAGCAGAAATTCTACCAAGTAAAACTAAAAATAAGAAAATATAAAAACAAAATATAAGCCATAAAAACGAACTATTCTAAAAAAATAAAAAATAAAAGACTAGCTTTTGCACGCAGCTTCTTCTGCGTAAATCTTACAGTTCCTAATTTTGTACGTAAAAAAAAAAAACATACGCGTCGAATTGAGAACCTCCTCCTTTTTGAAGTCGGTTGAAAATAGCATGTTACTCGCTAATAATGTTGCTTTCCATAGGTGTGAGTTAATATTAGTTTAGATATCTACATTAATTGACTAGTAAAATAATAAAATATTATATTATTTCACTAGCGACGGAGCAATGTAAAATACATAAGCCTTCTTCTTGAATCACTCTACATAAAGATGAAAACCGCATTAAAATCCGTTGCGTAGTTTAAAAGATTTAAACGTACATACGACACGGCGGTAAACGATTTTTTTCATACTCGAACTATTATGTTATGTTAACACATTATATTATTCTATAACTTTTTTCTTAACAAAAAAAAACATGTCTCAATTTGCAGCAAAGAAAACAATATCGTCATTTCCGATATCACTAAAACCTCATTTACCCTAGTTCGGGTCAAAAAGGTCATAAAAAATTACATTCCCATGACGATTCAGTTCACATAGGAAACGGTCGCCTCCCATGGGAATCCCGAGACCTTGTCAGTTGACCTCACAATAATGTGATAACACCATCGTTAAGGGCAAAAAAATATATAATGGGGCTTTTGAGTTAACATTTACACAAGCAGGAATTTTGTGTGTGAATATTTTGTGGTGCGGTAAAAATGTGAGGTGGAATATTATGTCATTAAGTGACGTGGTAGCAAGATTATTTTTTTTATAAAAAATAAATATAGAATTGTTGATTTATTACTATAATTGGTTTGTTTAACCATTTTTTATACCTACTAGTTTATTATTTTTTCAATAGATTCATTTTTTTAGAGAATAAATATGTAAATAAAAATAATTTAATGTAAATATATAGCTGTAACATTGTTTATATGTTTATATTTTATTTTATTGGGTCCATGTTTTACTAAATAAAGTAGATGTCGTTACGTTTCTGAATCAAAATATTTACGATAAATCCTGTATCCTGCCTGTAATCCCCGAAGGGTTAGGCAGAGGTGTACTCATTTGTACGCCCACACTTCACTAACTAGTGAATTTAAAAAAAAATAGTTATTATTTTTAAGTAAAAATTAAATATTGTTATTTTTATCCTAATATTATGAAAATGTCTGTTTTTGATGCGCTGTCGTGGGCATGCATTAATGCACATGACAGCGCATCAAAAACAGTCACCCTATAAATTGAATATACCTAATACATACATACTTAATTGATTGAAATTAAACATTTAACCCTCTAATACGCTCTGATAACCCTTCGGCACGTGTCGGTTCCCTCAAATACCACAAATGTTCCCACAAAATTTCCATTCTCACGTGAAAAATTCCCTGTGGGAATCCTATTAACCACCGTATCATTCATCGTGTTGTAGGAATTTAAACTTTAGTGACATGAAAATATGGTAGGTATTTTTTCAAATGGAAAGATAACGCAGTATTTGTACATACATTTTTTTGCATGCTGCAAGGCTATTTTTATGTTCTTTATTGACAGAATGTCATACAAATTATCATCTTTTAACAGATTTTTTTTTTATTTGACATATTGGCAATACCTAGCTGTGGGTACTTAATAGCCTCAAAAAAAGCTTCAATATTTTAGTTATCTAATGCAAATCTAGAAGGTTAAAATAAAGTTATATAAAAACATATTTTAACATATAACATTATTTTTAAAAAACGTTTAAAAATAAACTAGAAAATATTTCCCTTCGATTTTTAAATGTGTGAACATTCGATTCTCACGGGTGCTTGGCAAGTTCACACGCCCCAGTAACTGGCCCATCACGACCTTGAACTTACTCGCACTGGCATAACAGATGGGTAGGCAGGTTCTTTGTTATTTTTCTTTTGTTTTCGTTTTACATCTCAAGATTAATTAGATAATTATTTTTTTTGGTTACGTCTGTCAACCGTGAATAGGATTTCATTAAATATTTTAATGACTACTATCATTCTTTCTTTACTTTTTAAAAGATGTTGCCTCACTCGGAAATTCTTCTGTTTATTGAGTGCGTTTACAAAAATATCAACTCACATACACACCCATTCAGACCCGCAACAACTAGGTATCTAAATATTTGTTCCACGGGAATAGTACCCACAACACACAGCGCAACAGCCAATCACTCATGCACTATGCCAACCATGTCGTAAAAGCCAAAAGTCTTGTTTTGGTATTTTTATCAAATAAACTCATTTATAATTTTAGCATTAAGTTTGAGTAAACTAATTTTAAATAAAGTGTGTTAATTATCACTTTAATACATACTACCTATAATATTATAGTGAATTTAAATCCGTCTGTCAGTCTGTTTTTATGAAATTCGGTACGTGGCAAGTTTAAACCTCAAAAAAGACATCTTATCGGCTTCATCGGGTTCTTTTTACTCCGCGAATTCTTCTGTCCGCGATAACTAACATTTACACGGAAGAAGTCGTGTGCAAAAGCTACCACCAAACCATAAAATTAATTCCTAGCCTTATCTGAATTAAATAGCCTGACATTAAACTTTCTTTTCTGAATTCTGAACAAGTAATTAAAAGTGGAGAGCCGAGTATCTTAATCACCCGACTGTCCTCCATAGTTAATTGTGCTGAATGATCGGCCGGTTCTCATGAGCAAGCAAGTTCACACGCCCCAGTAGCTCGCCCTTCGCGGCCTTGACTTGAATGAACCTTAGAAGTACAATGAACCGTAAAGCTTCTTATTTAAAAGATAATGTTGTAATTTCTACAGTTATTATACTAGTTTATATTATAGAAACTGTCACAGTTAGGTATTATCTAAGAATATTTTGTGTTTCGTTTATTCAATGAAAAATATGTGGCTAATTATGAAAACAATCATTTTTTTCTTAAGGCTAACGATATATCTTTAGTAATTGTCCTATAAAGTATTATCAGCCGATATATAGCCCCAATGCAGGGCAAAGGCCTCTTGTCACACAGAGAAAGCACGAGCATTGATCACCACGCTTGCTCATGGCAGACTGGCAATTTCAGATAACTGTAATAAGTCCAGGCTTCGTCAAGATGTGTTTCCTTTACCGAGGTCAGTGATATCCAAGACAAACTTAGAAAGTAAATACATATGAATTAAAAAAGTCACATTAGTATTACTTCTTGTCTGTATTTAAACCCACAACCTCATGTACGAGAAGCGGGTGCTTTAACCACTGGTCCAAACAATCTGCCTAGCATTCCCCCATCTATGTCGGCTTCCAGTTTAACCGAATGCAGCTGAATATCACTATTTTACATGGGACGACTGCCTATCTGACCTTCACAATCTAGTAACTGGGTAATAAGATACCCTTTGGTAAGATTGAGCCACAGGTCCAAGACGTCATAATCATCATTATTTTTTGTACTGCTAAAAATAGCCATTAAGTAAGTTTACTCTTGTAACTGATACGAATGCTCGTCCGGTTCTCACGGGTCGAGTGTAAGTTCCCACACTTCCCACGCCCGAGCCGCCTTATCACGACCTTGACCTTGAACGTCTTCTTCACTTTGTATTTTAATAAACATGCATTTATTTGTAGGGCCCTCATAACATCCCAACATTACGTCTTCAATCCCCGAAGGGTTAGGCAGAGGTGTGCCTATTAATACACCCACATTTCGCCAGATATGTTTAAGTCCCATGTAACAGGGCGCGCGCCTATTGCCATCAACTGGGCACAAATCCAGACTCCGAGGCTGTTACTCAGAAATCCCTAATTAAAAAATCCAGTAACACTTTTATCCGACCTGGGAATCGAACCCAGGACCCTAAGCTCAGCAGTCACGTTTGCGACCAAAATTTTAAATTTCCCGTCTAAATTGAATAGACTCAGTAACTAGGGGTCAGCTTATCTCAAAACTAGACATGATTATATAGACCTTTTCTAAATTAGAAGACCAGACACATTCAACAAACGTACACAATAGATGGCTTCTCAAGCAAAAAGTACCACTTAGCTAGCTAAATAACACAAATACAGATAAATGATCGGTGGGGTAGTACTGGAGCGAATTCTCACGCCCCAGTGGCTCGTCTACTCGGTGACCTTGACCTTTTGGTCGCAGACTCCGCAGTGAACGGGTTGGATTTTATAAATAAAATATTTTTGCAAAATAATCGTGTAGATGTTTTTTCTTTGTTGATCTTAAATTTGGTTTTTTGTTTTTAATGTTACTAAATAAATGACAATAATTTTAAGAAAATAATTTCATTTCGATACAATCTTATACATATATTGTACTTACATTTTTTTTATAGATCTACCAATACATTTTTTTTTTGCCCAATTTTCCCTTGCTAATAAATTATTGATTTCTATATCTTTATTTTGTTTCTCTGTTTCTAACTTTCCTTTAATTAAATAAAAAAAGTTAAGCACATTCTCACACACAACCGAACTTTTATCCAATACCTCTTACTTCGTTCCGCTAGATATCTTACACATTTAAATTTACGCACAGCAAAAAAAAAAAACACCCCATCTAGTTATTTCCCACGCATTCAAAATCCCACGGTCACATCGTACGAAAGCGAAAAACACGTAGCAAAAACCGTTAATCACTGTAAATCCGACCTTACGTCGACGTCATAAGGGTAAAAAAATAACGGTTTCTCGTAAAATTAATCTTGTGAAGTTTTAACAGAAATTCTCACGGCATTTTTAGTGGGAGCAGAAAAGAAGTGTACAGACTTGTGTCTATATATAGAGGGTTGGGTATATTTTTGTACGCATTCGAACGTCTCTTGTCGCAGGACTCGCAGGTACACGATAGGTCGTTTTATTAAGAGGTTGCGTTACGGGCCGTTTGAAGGGTTAGGTCACGTGCTGTGACGTACGTAAATAAATAGTTTAATTTACTCAAACAAAATAAATTAATTAATTAATTGAACAATAATTAAGTTATTTAGCGAACAAGCGTATACGTGTGATAATTACAATAATTTAATTAACTTAACGGAAATAATTAATTTTCTAAAATGTAATTGTTTATGTGCTTTTTAATAATCAAAATTACTTATTTGTTTCTTTTTTTTGAATTGTCAAGGAGTCATAATTATATAGTCATAGTGATAATTTGAATAATTATCTGGAACGAATATTGCAAAATATTTTCCCTTTAAACTAAGTTTTAGTAATTTCAGGCGATGATAAGACAGACGGTTGTTTTTATCAATCAAAGAACTTACTTTCAGGATTTATTATTAATATATTTTTTTTCCAAATAGAGTAAAATCAACACAATCAGATACACCAAAAATTTTTAAAAGCGTCTTGTTTCTGAACTAAAACAAAATCGTAGAACTACATAGGACTGTCTTGGAAGTCCCAAGAAGCTCTCTTCTTCTTCTTTTGCTTTCATAATTTTCTTTTAGTCGTCGCGACTTCAACCACTCTGTATAATTCTACCTTCTTAGTAACTAAAGTGAGAATTCCAATAACTAAAAGAAAACACTAACGTAGATTAACGAGCTCCCGCGCAGCTTTAAAAATGTAACGGAAGTCTATTTATTTAGTTAACTACACAGGCGCCGTACAGTTTGTATTATACGAAACATTTATCATTCCGATAATACTTTATTCATTATATATTTTATTCCAGCTGCCTCGTTGGTAGTGGTCGCAAAGCGCGATTGTTGAGCGTGAGGTCTTGGATTCGATTCCCCGATCGGGTAAAGTGTTATTGGGATTTTCCATCAGGAATTTCTCAGTAGCAGCTTTGGATTCTGGATTTGTGCCCGGTTGATGGCAATAGGCTCGCCCCCTATTACATGGGACTTAAACATAACTGACGAAATGTGGATGTACCAATGGGTACATCTCTGTCTAACCCTTCGGGGATTACAGGCGTGATGTTATGCTAAGTATGAAACGGTTGTTTTCTTTTTGAATTTCTGAGTTGGTCCCTTAATAATAGTAGTAATTTTTTTCATGAATACTTTTATTCAGACATCAATTTTGACTTCATCCAAATTAAATTTCTCTAAAACACAAAAAAAAACACAACATAACAACACTTCTGTAATCCCCGAAGGGTCAGACAGAGGTGTACCCATTAGAACACACATATTTCGCCAGTTATGTTTGAGTCCCATGTAATAGGGGGCGAGCCTATTGCCATTAACCAGGCACAAATCAAAACTCCGAGGCTGCTATTGAGGGTCACAAAAAAAACTTTAAAATAAAATTACCAAGCAACATCATTATATTTCTTCCTCTTACAAAAGTTTAATACTTCATTTTCCCGACTATACTCCTCGGCACGATCTGGACAATTTCAATACCGGTAAAAAATCTCGGTAAAATAAAAATAAGCAAACTGTCGCGACGACGTTGCCGCGTTGTTTGCTGTGTACTTTGCTGCACGTGCTGTGTGATTGCTGGGGAAATATTGCCATAGCGTAATGAAAGACTGTAATGGACTTTTATCTTTTATTTTTGATTTTTGTTGTTGTTAATTGACTACCTATGGTATTTTATTTTGTAATTGTAAGTACGCTGTTTCCTAGACGTTGGTCGTGTGATCGCAAAGCACGACTGCTGATTATGAAGTCTTGGGATCGATTGCAGGCCATGCAAATATTTGCTCGGTGCAGGAGTCAAACTCTCGCCACGCAGGACAGCAGCCAATCTCTTAGCCACGACGCCAAACGTGTCGGTAGCTAAAAGAAACAAACCATATCATCACGTCTGTAATCCCCAAAGGGTTAGGCAGAGGTGTAGGCATCCATTAGCACACCCACATTTCGCCAGTTTAAGTCCCATGTAATAGGGGGCGAGCCTATTGCCATCAACTGGTCACAAATCCAGTCCCTGAAACTACTACTGAGAAATTTCTGATTGAAAAATCCAATAACATTTTGCCTGACATGGGAATACAATCCAATACCTCATGTTCACCAGTCGCGTTTTGCGACCACTATACCAACGAAACAGTCAAACAAAAACAAAAGTAAAGTCAAAACAAAAAATATATATTAAAACAAGTACCTACCACTAAGTGCTTCTTCACCCCAAAGCCAGGTTTAATAAAAGTCTCAAATTGAACTTAAAACAATACTCAAGTAGCAAAGTTCAAAAGTGTAGTATTATATTCATTATCTTGATAATATCACTCCGAAATTCCAATCAGTCGAGATTGCTGTGTTAATTTAAAACCAGTTTTACCTTTATATAGGGTGACAATGGGTCATTTTCAAATTTGGGGCCAAAAGTATTTAATTCGCGAATGATAACATATTTTTATAATTATCATTAGTGCAACCAAAGTCTTCGTAAATAATTCTCACATTTATCATTAGGGAAATTATGTTTCTCATTTTTGTCACTCAAAAACTTGATTTATGGGTATTATTTTAATATTTGATCATATATATATATTAGGGTATATTTGATTGTCATGTAGTTTTTTAGTTAGTGAATACATTTACCTACCGAAAAAAAGAATATATCATAAATTTTTAAGTTTTAAAAAATTCCTACTTTTTTGGCCCCAAATTTGAAAACGACCCCAATGATACTGTTTTGTTTACGATTTAGTCTATTTTAAATAAGCTCAAAAAATTCTTTATTTATTAAACTTTATGCACATGTAAAAAAATACATTGTACAAAGACGGACTTAATGCCTTGGGCATTTTCTACCAGTCTACCTTAGGGTGATGCAGAGACATAACATAGTAGGTGCAAAGGTACAAAAAATTTACAAGAATAAAATATAATAATAGATACATACTTGTATATTTTGTTTGTATACAAACATACAAACAAAATATACAAATTAGAGAGGGATAAAAATACATAGATAGAGAAATTCAACAAATTAATTGTGTGACGAGTCTGCTAACTTCTGATGTAAGTGTTCGCGAGCTTTTACCTTGAACGTGAACCGACTTATGGCAAAAATGTCACAAGTCTAAAACTCCTCATTCTGGATAGATGCGGATAATGATGATGGTCGTCTTAGACCTGGGTATGATTGCACTTTGTGTCCCGGTAAGTATTTGGAAGAAACTTAAAACATCATATAAAATCTAAATTACACATTTTTTTACGTCTACCCGCGTCCTCTTAGATGTCAAAGATACCACACATAACATCACGCCAGTAATTCCTAAATTGTTAGGCACAGGTGTACTATTAGTACACCTACAATTCGCCAGTTATGTTTAAGTCCCATGTTATAGGGGGCAAGCCTATTACCCAGTGGCGTGCACAGAGTTTTTAGACAGGGTAGGCAAAACAGTTAAAAGCTATTTAAGCTAGTAGGTATCTTACCAAACATGTACCTATCATGGTTTTGGTTCTTCGTCTTGTCGATTTAAATAATGATGTAGGTAATTGCCACCTAGCCTAGATTGACTGATTTTGTAGACATATTTTACGGATACCTATATGTTTTGATGTTTCATATTAAATTGCAAATAAAATAATAGCAGTCAAATTAAATTAAATCCGGTGTCATTGACCTTTCACGATCACGTCTTTTTGTCACCGATAGTTTTAAAAACGCATATTTTTTATTATCTCTATACACACAACACATGAACAAACACAGTGAATATTATCCATTTTTTCACACTAATAACATCGTTAAATCTTAAATATCTGATAACAAAGCTCACGACCAAATCAAAACAAACAAACGACTAATGGCCGCTCAAACTACTTGTTTATAAAATACGACAAAAAAAATGGTACTTTATTTAGGGAAAGTTGAATGAAATAATGTTACTTTTTAAAATAGTCGCAATAGCTTCCGATCGGAACAACACACAGCCAGTTGTATGTCTTATAATTTTTACTATGAAACTTACGAGTTACATTACCTCTTTGCTGGGTCAATTCTTGTAACTCAGGTACACATCTCCCTTTTGATACAATTTGAACCTTTTCATTAAACGTTAATTGAGAAAATTTACCATTTATAACCTTTAACAAACACACATTTTCAACACAAACCTCACAATCGAATAACATTTTGAATAAACTAATAAAAAGTAATTTTAAAAACAATTCAATAAACTAATTGAACCTAACAATAAATCGACCTATCTTATGAAAACCATCAAAATAAAAACATAAAACAGCGCGCTTCACTTGAAAGAAAACAATATGGACTCTATAGAAAAAAACAATTTCAAATTTTGGGAAGTAAAACGTTATCAAATAAAATTGCATCATTGTCAATCGAAATATCACTGTACTAATACTCATTAAACTTAGTCGTATAATACATGGGGTGCGCCAATAGAGACGACGGATTCAAACGAGCTGGCCCGTGATTGGGTCACCTGCCGCAGGAGATGGCTTTGTTACCGCGCCGTTGTGTGCAGTGCACAGACACGAAAATGTGCCACTACATGCGTACATTTATGAATGAATTGTAGGCAGAATCACTCTCTGCCTTCCGCGTTGGCGGCGATGTGTTGCGAACGCCTGTCGTAGTTTTGACAGTACCGAGTACGGATTACGGTATGAATGCGATGCGCGTTGCTATTAATTTACATTAGGCGTTTGAATAATTTTATTAGTTTTATTACGCAGAATATATTTTTTTATTTTTGAAGTTACTGTAACTTGTCTAGATCTAGATCTACTAGGTCTAGGGTCTGCAGTGCCTTTATGCCTCTATGGACCGCACGCCACTGCTATTACCATCAATTGAGCACAAATCCAGACCTCCTCCAGAAATTCCTGATGAAAAAGCCCAATAACACTTTGCCCGATCTGGGAATCCAAAGATAAAGATACCATAAAACACATATCCTCCTGGCATTCGAAAATATTATAGATTTCTATTAGTAAAAGCATTTTTGAAATCGGTCCACAAATATCAGAAGTTACCTCTTACAAACCAAAAATAAAATACATGCAAACTCTACCACTTTTTAATGACATTATTAGTATTAGTTTAGATTATTCGATAGGAATTTACAATCTCAACAATCAAATAAACAATACTTATGATACGAATGTACAATCTCAACAATCACTACTTACGATACGAACTAAAATAATATAATATAATTCGTTCCAATATTTGGACACCCTACAATCAGAAGGACTTCCAAAAGACAGAGAGCTTTTTCAATAACGTACAGAGGGTCCATAAATTAGGGTAGGTATCCAAGAAAATCCACTCAAAAAGAAAAGTGAATTCCGTCACTCTTCGCCATGATTAAACCTGAAGAAGGACCATGCTCAGCTTAATGACAATCTAAATAATAAGATAATTATAATAAAAGTGATAAACGTCTTATATTTTATAATTGAAGCTGGCGACATCGAAGATAATACAGGGTGTAAAAAGTAATTTCATATAGCTAAGCATTAAACTTATAAACTAAGTAATTTTGAGCATTTTGTTTATTGGGAAACGACTTCTGTTTTGGTGTTTATGAATGAAAATACCAATCAATTTCTGTCCTACTGGCGATGGCCTCTTCTCATCGAGAAGGCACGAGTATTGGTCACCACGCCAACTGAAGTTGGATTGGCGATTTCACACTTATAAGTTCAGGTTTCCCCTCGTTGTTTCAATAATATTATTAGATATAATTAAAAAAAGGGATAGAGAAACTTTATAAGATTGCTTAATGAATTTAAGTTGAATAAAATGTCGTTTCAAGTTAGCAATAAAATAAAAACATAATTAAAACTTTAACTGACTTTGTTGACTGCCTCGTTGGCCTAGTGGTCTTGGGTTCGATTCCCAGGTCGGGCAAACTGTTATTTGGTTTTTCCATCAGGAATTTCTTAGTAGCAGCCTCGGAGTCTAGATTTGTGCTCTGTTGCTGGCAAGAGACTCGCCCTCTATTACATGAGACTTAAACATAACTGGAGAAATGTGGTTGTACAAATGGGTACATCTCTGCATAACCCTTCGGTGATTACAAGCGTGATGTTATGTTTTGAAAAGAAATAAGTATACCTATTTCTAAGCTTAAAGATTATTCTAGCACATTTCTGTTTGAATTCAGTCGAACCCCACTTCAATGTAACAAATACAGAAAAGAAAAAATACACACACACTGTATATTATTACGTATTCCAAAAATATTATCACAAAGAAGCGCGAATTGTGTTCCTGTCTGTTAAAGAGTATTATTCAAATCCAACGTCGGAACGAAGGAAAATGTCCAATAAAAATGCAAAGAGAACGGCACCTATTCTTTCTTCTTTACTAACTAAATAGCTGGGGTGGGGACGCGGTCATACTGACAGCGATTTCTGCGGTAGGTGAAAAAACCCTCGTTTCATGGTCGATGCACTCGAAGAGAAATAGCGAATAGTGAATAGTGGGATCGCTGGCAGGACTAGTTTTCGACCACTTGATAATCAATTAAGATTGAAAAGTCTGAAATCGCCAATTCGCGTGATGAGCAAAACTCGTCCCTTTTCTGGATGAGAAGAGGCCTATACCAAATGAGCCAGAACGGTAGATAGTAACTGAATAAAACGCGCTCGTCCGGCATCCCAACAGAATTTCTGCCAGGCAGAATTTCTGCGACCGAAATTCTGCGAATCACGCCTCACAAAATAACGCTCGTTTTACCTCACCCTTATAGTCAGGTATTTATATTCTCTGAATATAATCTCTACCAGGGCTCGATCTAAGGGGAGGCCGGCGGGGCAAATACTCAGAGCGGCAAAATTGAGTGTGCTGGATGGTTGCACAAAGTCCAACATACTCTCATGATTTTTCGTAAACTTGTTCAGAAACCATAGTAGACTAAGTTATTTGAATATTATACAATTAAAACAGAATTATACTCGTATATTATCGTATCTTTGGAATAGCAAGCTCATAACTTATTATGGTGTTAGTGTAAAGAGCGGCGAATATTATTTTGCCCGGAGCGGCTAAATACGAGTAGCTAGATCGGGCCCTGATCTCTACTATGTATAAATCGCTGTCAGTACGACCCCGACCTATTCGCATCAGGTCTTTCGCATCTCCAGTGCTATTGGCGATTCAAGTGGCGCTGTAATTACGTTGCGACACTACTTACAAGACTTCGTTATACTAAATATCTTTCACACCTTCATTTACTATTGCCGGTGATCTGATTATGTATAGGAATTGGTTTTCTTTTGCATCTAGCTGCTCGTGTTTTAAATGTAAATTGTGTTGTCTGTACTGGTTATAGATTGGTTGATTTAAGTCAATGCGTTTGTCGTTTAATTGAATTCTTGTAACTTTTTAAGCTTTGGGCTTTTGTTAGGTATAACAAACATTATGTAAGAACGGAAGATTTATTAACATTTAAATTATTTTGTACTTGATTACATTTCAATCAGTTTTTTATCTCAAATTCTTTGTTTTACTATAGAAATTTGCACCAGCCATGTTATGTCTTCACAAAAAGAAACATCAAAAAGGACATTATGAAGTGCCTAACAGTAAAAAAAAAACGTTTTATTATAATATCTTAAATACAGTTCAATAGGTGTTATTTTGCATTAGGCAATAGAAATATAATTCTTTCAAAAAGTTGTAAAAACGATAAAAAGTTAGGTTAATAAAAGGTTAGGTCCCACCGAGATTTGAACTCGGATCGTTGGATTCAGAGTCCAAAGTGCTAACCATTACACCATGGGACCACTAAGCAAAATTTCGAAACAAGCGGTCACTTGCCACGTGGAACGTAGTACGCATGACAATGCCACTTTCTCTTTTGTACGCGTACATTCGTCTCTTTCTCACAAAGTACTATCACCTTTCCGTGTTGAATGTGTTCTATGAATAGAACGAATGGTCTAGATTGCAAATAAATTAGTACTTATGTACTATTAGTACATGTGACTTGACTAATATGACTTTTCAATCCATTCATTCATTGTGAAGGTTATTTAGGACATTACTGACATATTCGAAGGAAAATATCGTGAGGAAATCTGGATTTATTTGATTGATAAAGTCAGAAATCGCCAATCCGCCTTGAGCAAGCGTGGTGATCAATGCTCGTGCCTTCTCTGTATGAGAAGAGCCCTTTGCCCTGCAGTAGGACAATAATAGGCTAGTATTATTATTTATTTCTATTGGTATTTAAATAGTTAGTAGCTTTAGGTGATTTTAAAATAATAATATCATAATATCACGCCTGTAATCCCCGAAGGGTTAGGCAGAGGCGTACCCATTAGTACACCACATTTCGCTAGTTATGTTTTTAGTCCCATGTAATAGGGTGCGAGCCTATTGCCATCAACCGGGCACAAATCCAGACTCCGAAGCTGCTACTGAGAAATTCCTGATGGAAAAACCCAGTAACACTTTGCCCGACCTGGGAATCGAACCCAAGACCTCATGCACAGCAGTCGCGCTTGCGACCACTAGACCAGACTCCGAAGCTGCGATTAAGAAATTGCTGATGGATAAAATCCAATAACACTTTGCCCGACCTGGGAATCGAACCCAAGACCTTATGCACAGCAGTCGCGCTTGCGACCACTTGCGAACACGGATGGGTTTAAGTCAATATGAGTCTGACACTACCTTCCGCTCCGCCTAGAGCAGAAAAAGTTTTTTTTTTTTTTAATATCTTGGGACAACTCACACACACGGCTATCTGATCCCAAGCTAAGCAGAGCTTGTGTTATGGTAACCAGACAACTGATACTTATATAATTTATAAATACATACATATTATAGATAAATCACACCCAGACACAGAACTAACAATCATGCTCATCACACAAAGTTTGTCCTGGCACAATGATATGAAATGACACAAATTTAATGATAGCCCATACTTAAAAAAAAAGAATATAAAAGGTACATAACATAACATCACGCCTGTTATCCCCGAAGGGTTAGGCAGAGGTGTACTCATTAGTACACCCACATTTCGCCAGTTATGTTTTTAGTCCCATGTAATAGGGGGCGAGCCTATTGCCATCAACCGGGCACAAATCCAGACTCCGAGGCTGCTGGTACTGAGAAATTCCTGATGGAAAAACCCAATAACACTTTGCCCGACCTGGGAATCGAACCCAAGACCTCATGCACAGCAGTCGCGCTTGCGACCACTAGACCAACGAGGCAGTCGTCACAGTACTCAGAACAGCTAAAATCACTTACAACACAGAACCCACCTCTCAGTATAGATGGGTCATTTGCTAAGCCATCAGCACGTTCCACAGCAATTTGTAGCCCACACTCTAGACTAGAAAATGCATCCCCCCCCCTCCCCTCTTAACGTAATACGATTAACAGGGTTCCGTAGAACGTTAGCTGAACTTTAATTCCTTTACAAGTTTTTATTTCAGCTTTCCAATGCTCTTTCAGACTGGTGAATGAAAATTGTAAGAGGTGAGTAAAGCAAAAATTTCTTACGTCTTTGCAAATTACTTTCCATCTTGGAATGCACGTTAGCAAATCAAATCAAATTATTTAATTCACACTAGCTTTTGACAGCGACTTGGTTCGCGAGAATATAATGGTATAATTCTTCTTTTAGAATGAAAGCCCTCCTGATAACATCAGCTATCTGCCAGTGATAGTCGCGTCAAAATCTTTTTTTAAAATTCTTCTTATCGTGTGGGTAGTAAGGCCTTACGACCCTACACACCCTAGTGTCAGAGTTTCTAAACCGGCTCAAGGGCCTCTGACATGGTTTGAGTGGAACAGGAAGTCCAGGTTTCCTCACGATGTTTTCCTTCACCGACGCCAGTGATGTCCAAGATAACCTTTAGAAAGTACATATGAATAGAAAAATTCACATTGGTACTTGCCCGGATTTGAACCCACAACCTCATGCATGAGAGGCGAGCGCCTATACCACTAGGCCATCACGATACCATTTTTTTAAATAAATGCTTTCCATAATACATCATTCATTCTTTTCATTAGCCTTTGAGGCGGTTTAGAAACTCTGACGCTAGGGGGTGTCGGCTCGTAACACCTTACTGCTCACACGATAAAAAAGAAAGGATCAACTATCTTCCAGCGATCCCCATGAGTCCCGTCAAAATCGGTAAAGCGGTTACAGAGGTTAATGGCTAAACCGATTTTTAAAGGACAGGCAGACAAAAATTAAAAAAGAAGGTTTGTCGTGCCTTGTGTACACATATTTATTTTGTAAAAAGCTGTTATTGCATAAACAGACACTTCAATTCCATTTATTTGTATAGATTAACCATCAAGTCAAGTAGTCAGTCAGAATATTTATTTATTTATTTATTCATCAACAAATTACATTTGTGTCGAATAGTGTATTAACAAGAAATGTATCACAAAATTAAAAAATCAGTATGTCAGTACAGTAATAGTTAATAAAGCCAGGAAAAGAAAAATATATATTATATTACATTCCGCATTTATCACAACATTATTAATCATAAGTAACAAAAAAGATATAATTAAATGTATTGTTAGGAAAAAAAAAAGCTTAAAGTCAATTTAAAAAATGTAGATAAATGTCAACAAATTCAAAGGATTTTAATGTCAAAAAATCATTAGATGTAATGTCATGATAGAATGTTGAATAAATATTATATTATACACATATATTTTGTTACAGATAGGTAAATCCGACCGAATTTAAGTTTTCCATTATCTCTAATGGAAAACTTAAATTAGATACCCAGATCTTTTTTTAAATAAGACATTTCGAAAATGTTCTCAACGGAATTTTTAGACCTTTGTATCCTTCTTATGTGTCGGTTTATTTCATTTCGAAAAATAAAGACTTGGAAAGTTTGTATGAAATTCTGTGAGGCATAAACGCTCTTTTTAAGGTAAAAAATAAATGTGAGAAGCGAACGAATCGTGTACAAGTAGAAAGTAACAATATAATGGCAATACGATGACGCTCAACCCTCTTCAAGCCGCAGCAAACAAAATTGCGAATTCCCAATACAGAGTTTCGAATGCAAGCTACAAACGATGTGGAATTAATCACTACACGACTCGCTACTCGCTTTGTCGTTCAACTAAACCACAAATTGATTGCAACCGATTGTCATTAATTCGAACAATTACCGTTAAGTTTGTCACATCGTACTGTAATAACCATTTCTCGTTGATTCTCCTGGGTGGGTTTAAGCGGTGGATTTGGACGTCTTTGGTCGTAAATAGTCATTACGTACAGGTACTGTGACTGCCTCGTTGGTCTAGTGGTCGCAAAGCGCGACTACTCAGCTGGTATTGGGTTTGATTGCTAGGTCGGGCAAAGTGTTATTGGGTTTTTCTATCAAGAATTTTGTCAGTAGCAGCCTTGGAGATTACATCTGTGCTCGGTTGATACATGGGACTAAAACATAATTGGCGAAATGTTGGTGTACTAATGAGTACACCTCTGCCTAACCTTTCGGGTATTACAGGCATGATTTTATGTCATGGAAATTAAGCAAAACTGTTTATTCATTGCGAAAGTGCCATAGCACCTATTAAAAAAAATTGTATTAAAAAGCCCCAAAGCCAAAAACTAGTTGGTATTAAATCAGAAAAATTAAAAAAATAATATTAAATACACATTGTCTTAGATGGGAATATGCGCCACTACTGTGCAAACAGACTGACGCTCAGCATAATGCTGTAGCCCGAAACCACGGCGCTGGTTCTTAGCGTAAGCCGATGGCGGCGTGTATGTCTAACAAATATTTTCCAACATACAGTTTCAAATCCAATATCCAAAACCACAGCTTGAGGTATTACTTTCGTCTCAAACAAAGATGTAAGCCTCCCTGGAAACAATTTCAGAAAATGTTTGCCGACTCCACCCAATTCTCAATTTCTCATTACAACTTCGCTTTACCGTAATGACTCGGGACCCTCCCGAAGGAAACTTATTTTTATCATTTCCTGCCAAAAAGTTTGAATGTTTCCCGTCCGAAACCGTAAGTCCCATATTATGGGGACCGAGTTTCAACTCGCTTGAGGAACAAACAAGACACATGCAAGACGAGCTTAGAAGTATTAGGCAAAGTCAGTAAACAGAGGCCCAAGCATCGCCAAGGATGAATCGTGTACGGTCAACAACTAAAATCGATTAACAAGGTTACTTTATTATTTCCTTTAAATAGCCACTAAAAACACAATGCACTACTTCTCAGTATTTCAGGCAATAGCCGTGAGTTTATTAAAAAAAAAAATCTCGTGATGGCCTAGTGGTTAGAGGCGCCCGCCTCTCATGCATGAGGATGTGGGTTCGAACCCAGGCAAGTACCAATGTGACTTTTTCAATTCATATGTACTTTCTAAAGTTTATCTTAGACATTACTGACATTCCGTGCCTCGGAAAGCACTTAAAGCTGTTGGTCCCGGCTGTCATTCGTGGATCTTTGACAGTAGTTACGAATCGTCAGAAGCTTGAGAGTCTGACAACCAGTCTTACCTAGGGGTATCGTGTTAGTTACTGGTTACTCAGTTACTGGTTTGTGGAGGTCAGATAGGCAGTCGCTCCATGTAAAATACTGGTATTCACTGCATCCGGTGAGACTGGAAGCCGACCCCAACATAGTTGGGAAAAGGCTAGGCAGATGATGAAGAGCTGTGAGTTTATTCTATCTAATTGTACATTCATTTCGTATTTCTTTTATTATTGTGTTCAATAATTAGGATTTATAAATGTTAATCGACTTTTGTTTCTGACTATAACTGTTGTTTGGGCAAATCTTTACGAAGACATGAGCTTTTCTTACAATGTTATAAGAAGACCTTTAACCCGGGACTATGTCCGGGTGAAAGTCAAGTTCCTATACCATGAAACCATAGCCTGTGGCACTCAGCAATACTTTCCATCACTGAACTCATTTTTGTAATCCGACTAAACTTCACTAAAACACTAAAAAAAAATTTTAACTCATTACAATATAAGTAAAGATTACTATGAAAAGAAAGATTTAATTTTGAATAGTAACAGTCATCGTATTTTCGATATTTCGGTTATGACTGCCCCGTGGGTTTCATTTTCGAGGGATTATGGCTTCGATTCTCAGGTCGGGCAAAAAGTGTCACTGGGTTTTTCATAAGAAATTTCTCAGTAGCAGCCCGGAGTTAGAAAGATGTTTGTGTCATTCTCCTATGGCTCAGAAAGCACGTAAAGCCGTAGGTCTTACGGTTGACCTCTCCCCGGCCGTGTCGTGTCAAGAAGTTCAGAATGGACCTTCTGCATCTATTTATTGAGTGAAAAAGTCCAAAGATAATCAATTTTTGTCGCAGAAAGTTTTATTAGTGTCACTAAGTTAATTTACCTTTCCATATTCACATATTGTATCGCAAAGGAAACTAAATGACGTACCATGTAGACAGATCTGTCAACAATAAGACATTCATACAATAATGATTTAGTGAAGCGACACACGAGTAGAAATTACTGCTCCGAAATATTTGTTACATGCGGAAATCGAACCCACGACAAGCAACACAGCAGCCAATCTTTGGGGCTCATACTAAAATATTCTCGTTTGAGCACCTAATATTGCACCTTATATTAAGCATCAAATATTGTTGCCCTTAAAGCAACACATTCAAATATTCATTGGTGCTCTAGAACTCTAAAATATTTCGTATATGATAGCCAGATCCATAAGGAGCAGTATAGGCTATATAACATCACGCTATGGACCCACAGGAGCGGAGCAGTAACCAGGTGGCAAAGAGCAGTTAGTTTTAATAATAATTCTATGAACAAAAGGTATTACGCGAACAGTTAAGATAAAAAAAGAACCCACACTTAATGCTGGACTATTTGCGAATGCTAATCTTCTTCTTATCGTATGGGCAGTAAGGTCTTACGACCCCACACACCCTAGTGTCCGAGTTTCTAAACCGCCTTAAGGGTCTCTAACATGGTTTGAATGGGACAGTAAGTCCAGGTTTCCTCACGATGTTTTCCTTCACCGATGCCAGTGATGTCTAAGATAAACTTTAGAAAGTACATATGAATTGAAAAATTCACATTGGTACATGCCTGGATTTGAACCCACAACCTCATACACAAGATGCAGGCGCCTTAACCACTGGGCCATCACGACACCGAATGCTAATAAAAACACTTCTTTTCAGAGACTTTCGAATTTAAATAAAAGGAAATTTACGCCCTAACATTAATCTGTACTTGATTTTAAGTCATGCGATTACTCTTTTCGCGACATTGTTAGGAAAAAGTCCGTTTTTTAGAGCTGAAAGTTTCAGTTGATTTGGTTGAGGAACTTTGGAGCATGATAGGATGTTTTGATAGACTTATATCTGAGTAGCTTCTGCCCGCGACTTCGTCTGCGAAAATGTCGGTTATTGTGGACGCAGACAAAGTCGCAGAATGAAAACTAGCTTATGTCCTTTCTTGGGGTTTAAACTTACCCCGTACCGAATTTAATTAAAATCGGTTCAATGGTTTAGTCATGAAAGCGTAACAGACAGACAAAGTTAATTTCGCATTTATTATATTTATGGATTAGCGTATGCTCGCGAGTTCGTTCGTGAATGTCGGTTATTTAAATCTTTTCTTTTTTTTGCGCGGACTCCTTATTCTTTTTCTGACTTAAAAGCCTAAGTTTCTTCTTAGAACATCAACTATCTGCCAGTGAAAGTGCCTACTGCCTTTCGGAGATTAACCTGAACAAACAGACAGATAGACAATTTTAAAAATTGTATTTTCTCGTGTTTGTTTCAGTGTAATTTTATCGCTAGAATGCTCGTGTCGGTAACGATGCTGAAGCATAGGACTGATGTCAAAATCAAAATGGAAGTAACTAAATTTTTAATTCACAAGACAATAAGCAACCTCACACCCTCTAGGGCATAGAAATATTTTTTCCGTGTGATAATCGAACCCACGTCACGCACCGTATCAGCCATCTCTTAGCCACACCGCCAACCGTATCGTCAAATTAAGTACCCTATCATGCTAAAAGAATCAAATAATAAGTCACTGACAACTAAAATACCTAAAACCTAAACTAAATTCAGCAATCAAACGATATCTATTAAACCTAAAGCCAGATTTATAACTCCTTTTGCCACAGAGTAGAAAAAGTCCCAACTAAGTGCTTTCAGTAAGTGGATTTGGCAGAAGCCGAGAGACTATCGTACTGAATCATTTTATACTGGAACGAAGCGGTTGAAACTGGTTACATCCAGTTATTAAGTGCCCAAATTACAGCGTTCAAACAGCTGGTAGATTTTAGTTGATTTATCGAACTTTCTGGAGCTATCGAGGTATGTTTTAGTTAGAGAGAGTTTTGCATGTTGGAAGCGAGCGGGCGGCCATGTTTGTTTTTTTCTATGTTCAGAATATTTACCGGCAATTGGTTTGGATGGAAAATGGAAACTCAATTTACTGGTTTGTTGATGTGGGCGGTGAAAATAAAGTGCAATTAAAATATTTGCCTGCGACTTCGTCCTCGTAAGAGTCGGTTATCGCGGCCGCAGACGAATTCGTGGAATAAAAAGTTAAAACTTTTTTTGGGGTTCAAACTTAAATTACCCCGTACCAAATTGCATCAAAATAACAGATACACAAACAGACAGTATTATTATTTCAGAATAGGTATAACTTTATGTATTTTTGAAATATGCTCACCTTTCATATGGGACAAAACTTGGTAAACTTGGTTCTTTAATTTTTTTTTGTTTTGTGTTTTGTGTGTGTTAACTGGCGAAACGTGGGTATACTGAGTACACCTCTGCCTAACTCTTCGGGGATTACAGGCGTGATGTTATTTGTTTTATGTTCGAAATATGTTTTTTGTGTTTCATTTTGAAATGTTTGAAAAGTCCTATTTATCTAGCATAATTACCTCCTTGAATTATGAAGACGCAAAATCTCGTATGGGTCCTAAAGAACGTCTTACCTTCCTTTGATGTTAATCTTAACAGAAACGTAACTAAACCGAACACCATCTTAATATTGGAGTGCAAAATAATAAATGCAAATACCGTCTCACTGCAAGTCCGGTGCGAGCGGATCATTTGCGTAATACCCGGCGATTATGCACAATCGTCTTTGCACTTTGACACACCACCGTTATGACGTACCCTCTGACCGTAGGACTCAGAAATGTACAGTTTAGACCTAAGCATTGGATACACTGTCAAGATATTGGAACTGATTTTAAAAATAGAGATATATCAGTCAATAATAGTTTAAATATATGCAGACACCGATTTCAAATCGCTTTTAATTACTTGGTCATAGAGCAGGACGTACGCCAAAGTCAAATAATTTGTTACCAGTAAAAGGCACCTTAGGACGTCATTTACAACTTAAAAAATTTTGAATCTAAATTTAAATGAATTTAAAAAAAAATTGTAACATATCGTATCATAAGTCGATGACTATAGCTTTATATACCTTCTTATAAAGTATTCATATACCTACATAATTATTAAATTATAATAATGTACCTATACAAATCATTCCGAAATTCGTGAATTGTTTCGGCCTACGAGTGTGGATTTGTGCCCAGTTGAAGGCTCGCAATATTACATGGGACTTAAACATAACTATCGAAATGTGGGTTCACTAACAAGTATAACTCTGCCTAACCCTTCGTGGATTACAGGCGTGATGTTATGTTATGTTAAAAATCGAACCTATCGAATAATATTTGAACTAGCGTCGTGTAGCACCAGCCTTAATTGTGGAGGCTTCATCGTGCTGGCTTAGACCTCAGTGCCTCGCTTGCAAGGCACTAATAAAGCCTGGATTAATATTCTGTTCTGAACCATCTCAGTGGATTATGTTGCAATCTTCTTACGGGAATAAAGATCGGTCAAGTACGACGGTTTAGTTCATGGAAATATGATAAAGTATTTCAAGAGGTTTTTTTTTTAAATAAGAATTTAATGAGACGTTGAATTAATTATATCATGATTTTTATGCTTTTTTGAAGAGTTAGGTCGGTGCAGTAACAACACGATACCTTTTTCGCATGGAGGTGGGCAGAAACCACAGAACGCCACCTGCTACGATCCTAACATACTCATTTCGCTTCGTTCATGTTCATACATCTCATCATACAAGTACGCTGGTTACGATTACCTGAACTAACTGCGGTGATCACATCAAAAGTAAGAAAAAAATATTATTAGGCCTGGTCCGAACTACAAACTATTTATTTATTTATAGAAAAAAAAAATTTTTGCTCAACAAATACGCCAGATCACTTGATCCTGCCACTGGTTTTCAACTGGAACGTACATAATGAGCTTTCGACTTATTGTAAAACAAAAAAGTAATTTACATAGCAAAAGATCACGCCATTTTACCAAGCATGACATAAACTATATGCCAGTACTCCACAACGTCCAAATTATCCTAAAGCATACAATCTACAAACGAGGTCAAAGGAACCTCGCCAACATTCTCCTCATACATTTAAGCTGCAGTTAATAATTTTCAATAAGGAGAAAATATAACATTTACGTTCTTCATAAATTAAATAACACGGGAGTGGCTATATAAATTGTGTGGCCTGGCGCGGGCATGTCCGGGGCTATGCCAAATATTCACTAAATTGTCGGGATAGCACGTTAGCTGAAGACTTTGGAGCTGCTTTGATAGATGGGATTATAGTGTGCTAAGGAAGATTGTCTGAATTTGAGATAAATTGCAAGAAGAGGTAGTGTGGTTGCAAAAATGCTGGCTTGTATATCGGTGACAACGGACTAGGTGTAACTATGCCGCTGTATCTATTTACCATATTCTTGAATTTAACATAAATTAAAAAATTAAATTACAAAAATGAAAAATAAGTATAAAATAGTGCTCCGCCTGCAGCGAGGTGGTAAAAGCTGACGCTGAGGGTAGTGAGGTACCTCCACACTATACGTGCCGTGTCCAAGACGACTACCTTCTGCATCTGACTCTTGACCCAGTTGTTCAACCAGTTTCATCAAACCATTTACTATCATAATATTTTCCCTTTTTAACCGACGAAAAAGAACAAGGTATCGTGTGTTTGTTGGATGTTCTTTTTTATGTAAGTAGGTATAAACAAGCATATCTTTTAGCAGATTAATAGTCCGATTTTGATAAATCTTTGTTATCATAACTACATAATCAATTGATCCCGTTTTAAATCCACTGTAAGGGTAAAAATATACCTCTCGCGTCCGGCCCTGGTTCAGGCCATGCTCCTTAGCGAGAGGGAATGGGATGCAGCCACCTCCTTCTGCGAAGCAGTAATGCTAGCGAAGGAGGAAGCGGGCCGCGTGAGGGAGAGAACATTCTCCACCTCACGCCCCAGCCGCCGCAGGATACGCCCAGGGCGTCGGACGTCGCGATACGATATCCGGCCACCGTAGGCGCGGGCTTGCGGACGGCGAGTGATGGGTAGCTCGCCGTCCGATCAAGGCCGTCTGATAAAAAAAAAATAAGGGTAAAAAGATGGGGAATGAGGATTTTTTATTTGATTTTCCCTCTCTGTCCCGTACTTTAATGCCGTAGAAGTATATCTGTGCCCGAAATCTCTTTCCTATTAAACTCTTTACACGAAAACATTTCCTTAAACTAAAACAATTCAAACAGAAAATGCTCTTTTCCACAAAGTATTGCACCCAATTCTTTTATTTAAACAAAGAGACATAAATACAATTTAGCACAAAACAAATGGATACGAAGTGCTCGCACGATGAATAAGCCGCCATGACTAAAGTGCGGAATAAGAAGTGTAGCGGATGCTGGAATTTCGAGCTATGGCCGATATCAAATATTTGTTGGCCATCCAGCCGAATAACGTGCTTGTACTGTGTTGGCCATAGTGTGGATGTTGTTTTAAACATTTGGGGAATCGTATAATCTGGCTTCTGTCCGCCATTTTGTTTTTGGAAGACCATTTCTTCTTCTTTTCGAGTCGATGGGTTTAAATCATATTTTTTTTGAGTTCTTGGACTCGGTAGCCGGCCATGTTTTTTTTTTAATACTTTAACATTTTTTATTCATTTTAAACCGTGACGATTTGAATTCTGGGCTAGGTCATTATGTATTGAGAGGTCACTGAGTTCTGTAATACAGTCAAAAAATATGACACTGTGTATAGACACAGTGTCATTTTTTTAATGCAAATGAATGCAGTAGTTTTTGTCTCGATATCAGTGGCGTTTATAATGAAGCCAATCTCCAGGCTGCTAATGAAAAATTCTTAATAGAAAAATCTAATAACACTTTGCTCAAGCAGAGAACGAAAACCAGAACTACATGCTCAGCAGTCGCACTTTCAAACACGAACGCTAAGGAGCTTTCACGAAACTATTGTAAGATGATCTTGTGAATGTTTATCAAATTAAACAATGTTGGCCATTTGATGATTAAAGTGAAATAAATAACTCGTAACCGGCGTGCTTGTATGACGAGATGTATGAACGTAGATGAGGCGAAAGGAGTATGTAAGGATCGTAGCAGGTGGCGTTCTGTGGTTTCTGCCTACCCCATAGGAAAATAAAAGTAAAGACAGGACAGCTCTCTCATCAACTAAAATGAACATTAACTATGAACTATGAACTATCAATCCAACCGATGATCACAACATTATTGATGATGACATCAAAATTCAAACTCCAACACAACCAATATTTAATGTAAAGTTCGAACATCCACACAAAACCAACATTGATGGCGTTCAGTATTCTGAAAATGTAAAACAAGCTGTTTGGTGTAAATGTTTCAGCGTTGAGCGAGGTGCGCCGCTGAATTTCACTTATTCACCCTTTTCATAAAGGCCTGTACATTTTGATGCTGGGAACTTTGTACAGCGCTGGAAGGCAATTAAAAAATGCTGCAGAATATTCCGTTGGGCATTACGTTTGAGAGTTGTTCGTCGGTCATTGATGGCTGGTCTGATTGGATAGCAAATGCAGTATGACGTCATACATTCTGCAGTGTGTAAAAGACAAACTATCAAGTCGTTAACTACGTATGCTGCCCAGTAAAGTAAATAAGTAACGTAGCGCAGAAATGATTTCTGGGAAATGACTATTACACCGTAATTTGTGAGCTCTTGGTGCTTAATACAGGTATTGTTTTAAGTAAATTATCTTCAAATTCATACCATGATTAAATTAATGCACAGTCGACAAAAATGACCACCTCTGCCTAACCCTTCGGGGATTACAGGCGTGATGTTATGTGATGTTATGTGTCGACAAAAATGTAGGGTCTATATGGGGATGCAGGGTCGTTAGATATAGTTGAAGTTTTCTACGAAACCGATGGATATTTTCAAAACTAATTTAATTTAAAAAGTAGATACTGCCTCGTTGTTCTAGTGGTCGCAAGCGCGACTGCTGTGCATGAGGTCTTGGGTTCGATTCCCAGGTCGGGCAAAGTGTTATTGGGTTTTTCCATCAGGAATTCTCGTAGTCTGGATTTGTGCCCGGTTGATGGCAATAGGCTCGCCCCCTGTTACATGGGATTAAAAACATAACTGGCGAAATATGGGTGTACTAATGGATACACCTCTGCCTAACCCTTCGGGGATTACAGACGTGATATTATGTTATGTAAACCGAAGACGATTTTTTTAATTGTTTGATAATAGTATCTTTTTGGTCGATTTTTCTCGTCTTCGCTCTGGTCTGGTGTGGCCGACAGCTGCCTGCCTTATAAGGGTGGCATCGCACTAGCGTAAGTTGTGTAATAACGCTGTATATTTGTCGCCTTTGGACGAAACATATTTTAAACCATGTTCTGGAAAGAAAGAAAGAAAGAAAAACTGTTTATGCTCACGAAAATGACGCACATAACATAAAAAGAACAAGAAAAGTCGGTTTCTTTCAGGTAATCTCCGAAACGGCTGGACCGATTTAGACATGACTTTCACTTACAAATAGCTGATGTTTTATGGTGTAGCTTGGGCTACTTTTATTATAGAAAATAACCGACATTGTTTTTATTATTATAAAATGCGAACAACAAACAGTTATGAAATATTTAAACAGAAAAACACTTTTTCGCACTTTTCCTCGACATTTACGCGAAAGAAGTCGTGGATTTAAACTAGTTATAACTAAAACAGTGTAAACACAACCTTACAGTAACATGACTCAAGCTAACAGGCTTCACATAGCTGCCAAGATGAATGCCCCACAGTTATGAAATAATAATCCCTTTGTCTCCACTTTTATTTGTTTCACATTTTAGACATTTTTGCTCAGAGAAGTGAGGTATTCTCATGATATTGCGAACAGTTAGCATTGAAGAATGAGATGTACGTATGTGAGAGAGAAGCCAGTTTTGTATCTAGAAAAGAAATAAAAAGTAAGACATTTTTATACAATACTAGCTTTTGCCCGCGGCTTCGTCCGCGTCAAAGTTGATATATTATTTCATAGGAACTGTATATTTTTCCGAAATAAAAAGTAGATTATGTTCTAGTCTAGACTATAATTTCTGTGCCCTATTTTGACTGGATAAACACATTATCAGCGAGTTGCTAATAATGTGGCTTTCCATAGGTGAAAGAATTTTTAAAAACGGTAAAGTAGTCTTTTAATTAATCCACTACAAAAAAAAAACTAAAAAACAAATCTTGTCTTTAATATACAGGGTAATTGAAAATATACCCGAAACCTTAAAAAGGGTCATTGTACTCATCATTATGAACTACTTTTACTATGGGACCGACCCTGATATCATGAAAAAATAATCAGCTGTTCCCTACAAAAATGCTACTTAACAAGATCGTAATGTATCAGCTGTTTTTTTTTTAATAATCTAATTGAAATAAATTGAACTCAGCTCGTAACCTGGTCGTAAAATATTTTTGAAAAAAGTAAAAACTTAATTTTTAATAGATACCTAATAAAAAAAATATTAGCTTTTCTCATATTATTTTTTTATTAAGAAGAATGATGAAATAAATATATGTGAAGGTAGGTATATATTTGTATTTTACTTCACATTTTTTTTCAGGAAAATTAAATTACGTTTGTTCGTTACAGTTTTATTTTGTTTAGTAGATTATGTTTGCTGACGGTATCTTCGTTAAGCTTCAAAGGGAAAACAGCAAACATATTTAAACTTGCTCTTCATTGATGATAATAAATTGACCTTTAAAAAAATAGGGAAAGAAATGCCTTTTAGAAATAAAAATTAGGGTTTTTTTCTTGTCTGATGAACATAAAACAATTTTCAACATTTCATCGTAAAATGACTTTTATTGCACCACTTTTAGGGTCACAATGCGGTGTATTACGCACGTGTGCTTTTTACGTGACAAATTTGTTTTTTTTTTTATAAAACAATCAAAATTCGTTCGCGTTTATTTTTTTTTGTGATTAATTGATTTTTTGTAATTGTCATTTTGATGACAAATAATATTAATAATTCTGTTTATGATATCTATTATTAACCTCTAACTGGTCTCAGTTTGGTTTCTATAATCCCTTGACAGAACAGATAACTACTGTGTGAAAATCACACACTCACAAGAGTGTTAAAAACTTCGTGTGTACACGGGTGAGAATTTTATCGTTACCAACTTAAATCATAATTTATTTTCTCTGTTCAATATAAAACAATTTACGACAAAATTACTGTAGAATTACAACAGAGTCCTCTCAAAGCAATTAAATCAATGCACTTCGCATAAAACACACCATACTTCAAAGAAGAAAAATCTTCTCTAATATTTTATTCACACCCTTGAAAAAACAAGATGCACTGAAAAATACACTTTACATTTTCGTAAAGCTAGTCCATTTGATCGCACCTCTCACATAGTCCAAAGCAAAGGAAAAACGTTTTATTTAAAAACCTTTCTTCATCAAAAACTAGCTTTTAGTCGACAATTTCGCGAATCATACCTGCCGTTAGCAAGACAGAATTCGCAATAACAGTTCATTTTTGCGAAAAAGAGTATATCCATGTTTTTTTTTTAGGGTTCCGTAACTCAGTCGGCAAAAACAGAAGCCTTTTTCACAGGAACGCGTGGAGGTATTAAGCTAAATTAATATCAAACTCAGCTCTCGAAACAGTGATAAAAATCCACTAAACTTCTATATCAATGCAATTTAAAGATTAGGTCGTTTATGGCGCACATTTTGACCTTACCGTTGACCTAGAACCTTGAAATTTGGCAAGAAGCAATGCCATGTAGCACAAGTAAAGGAAGAAATCTGTAGTTTCATCACAAAATAATTACTTTTTTGCGATTATAAGCTTATAATGTTACGTTAAATATCGTATGGTGGTGCGGAACCCTTCGTGTGCGAATCCGACTCACACATTGCCGTTTTTTAGTACTAACCTTCGCAGTTTTTAAAATTCCCTCGACGCTAAGAATTGCATTTTTTATCAAGTACTCAAACAGGTAGAAAGCGCACTGAAAATGCTACTACGTTTATTTTTCAAACTTTTCAGAGATCCTTGCAGTATGCGCGGTCCGAATTTTTAATTGCCAATTCTGATTCTGAACTGTAAAGTTTCGTTTTCGAACTAAATGGTTTTTCAACTGCTGATGACGTAAGCCTAACCATAGTTACAAAACAAAGCCTGATTGTTTTTCTTTTTTTCTGTAAAACTTGTAATACTTCGTGGATTTTATTTATGGAGGATTAGCTTTTGCCTGCGACTTCGGCCGCGTCAATGTCGGTTATCGCGGACGCAGACGAAGTCGCTGAATGAACAGTAGTCAAACATCAAAATCGATTCATTGGTTTAGTCGTGTTCATATCTATGAGTACTTATACTCCTGCGAAGACTGCTATCGATTTAGAAGTCAGCCAATATTTACTGAATAAAATTCTATTTTATTGAGACATTAGCTTTTAGGTATTTATATGGCAGAGGCGAGGGGCAACGCAGGAAGGGGTCGCCCTAGGAAGACCTACACTGACCTTATTGGTGAGGTCCTGTAGAAAGGTCAGGTACGGAGGACTCGTAACCGGCTTGCTTGTATGAGCGTAGATGAGGCAAAAGGAGTATGTAAGGATCGTAGCAGATGGCGTTCTTTATTTCTGCCTACCCCCATGAGAAAAAGACGTGAGTTTATGTATGTATATGTAGCTTATCTGATATAAAATAAATAAGAAAGCATATGGGTCTGTATGCAGAACCCATGAAATCTTATACCATATACCATACAATAAATACATACATTTAAAACCTCTAGTTGTTTGATTTGTTAGCAGTTGTTGCTGAATTTATAAAATCTTGCATTTCCGACTGCCTCGGTAAATTGTCTTGGGATTGCTTAATACATCAGCCATTTCTATTTTTAATGATATATATGTCGATCGCCACTTTACTTCATTTAGCGGCAAAAAAACCTCACCATTTTTCTTAATGATAACATATTTAACTAATGTTTTAAACCATTACTAAGGGAACTATTAGGTCTCTGTCAAAAAATTATGAAAAAGAAGTATTGTCAATCGTAATTACCAATTTTATTTTGATTGAGTACTATTAAAAAAAAAGATTGACTGAGAAAGGATACGATTTTTTATTAACCCTAGTTTACAAAAACATTAATTAAATGAATGATATATTAACAAAATTTTGCTTAAAACATAAAACCATCTACCTACATTTAACAATACTTTTATACCTATTATAAATAGTACAACTACCTACAAAAACTCGAGTTTATTACAAGATAGTCAAATGAATATCCAATTGATACCAATATGCATTGAATTAAATGTATACTCAATGTATACCTGGACTTATACTGTTCCACTTAAACCATGTCAGAGGCCCTTGAGGCGGTTTAGAAACTCTGACACTAGGGTGTGTAGGGTCATAAGGCCTTACTACCCACACGATAAGAAGTAGAAGAATGTAGACTCTAAGAATAAGCAACTTTTTAGTAAGTGCAATTTTTACCATTGTATTTTATTACCTACACTTTCCATACATCACTATATCTTCTGAAAGACATCATATACAGTGGCGACCACCACAAAACCGCCAAAACAATGAGGCTCGTGTCCCGGAGAAATGATTCAACTGTCTTGAATCCCGCAAAGACCAGAATCAGAAAGAAATAGCAGAGGAGTTATGGTATAATGCACTCAAATCCTTTATATCTTTTAAGGAGTGTGCATTCCCAAGGATTTCGGCTTATTTGCTGAACAGCGTCTAAAGCTAATCTAAGAAAATTTCGTAATTATTTCCAGCATTAATCTACAACGTTATGGCAGAAAGAAATTTAATTCCGTGTTATCGACTGCTGAAGCCTGTGATAATTAATTTGTGTCACTTATTAATTGGTAAAAACGATATTAAATTATTGTTTTGTTTCTTGTTATTTTTGGATTATAGTTTATTATTATACCCGCATATTTTTTTACAGTAATTAAATACAAAATCAATTTAATTGAAGTGTCTTTTTGTAATGCCAAAATAACGGCTACACAACTGAAGACCTTATTAACAACGTTATTAATCTAGTCGCAATCTCATCTCAGCGACAATCTCACATAACATCACGCCTGTAATCCCCGAAGCAAAGCGCGCGCATTTCGCTACATACGTTCCATGTAATAGGGGGCGAGCCTACTGCCTTATAATTTATATAAGTTTAAAATCGCCAACCCGCCTTCAGCAAGCGTGGCCTTCCTTCTCTATACGTATAAAAAGAGGCTTTTGCTCCGCAGTGGGATAGTAATAGACTGTTATTATTATTTTCTCCTTTATTCATTAAATAAATTACAATATTATATAAATTCAATATTTAAATATTGATATCAAAATATAAACATTTAAAAATAAAAAAAAATAGTAGCCCTCCGGTGACGGAAACAGGTATTATTATTATTATCTATATATTATATTATGTCATCGATACGCTAAAAAGAAGTATATAAATAACTACTTTTAAAAAACCTCAGTCACTTTCTCAATACAATATTATGTTAAAACGTAGATGGAGTGTTTCAATTAACTTTTCATTTTTTTTAATTAGTTCCGTTTAAAATGTTCATGCTATATAATCGGAACCGTTCAGTTTTTGGTGACCATGTTGGCAATACTGTGGCTCATAGTTTGGGTAAGCAAAATTAATTATTAATTAATACTAATCCTGGTTTTAATTAATAAAATTCTATTTCAGTGAGATGGATCTGAATATCTAGTCTAAGGGTGGATACATCTGCCGGAAGATACGCCGCGTATCGTCAGTCGTGTAACGCAGGAACAGTCAAAAAGATAATAAAATATCCAACCATATACACATAACCGATGATGCGTTAGTGCGTCGACCATACTAAAGACGATACGTTCGACGTATCTTCCGTCAGATGTGAATCCAAGATTGATTCATAGTAGGTGAATTCACACATTTAAAGTATAATAGTTTCTCGGAATGTGGCAAAGTGTTAAATGGTTCGAGATTTTACAGTAGACAAACGTATGTTATTTCAGCATGTCTGACATTTTGAAAATAGATAAACTTACTCATTTATGAAGTTTATAAGATGCATATTATATGAGGTATAAACAGACATTTCACAACCAATAACTACGCATACTGCCCACAAACTAAGTTCGAGGAAAAATTATTGGTGGAAAACGACTTTTATATTTGGTGTGAAAAATCTGCACTGCTTATCGCACGCAGTAGGTACATTGTGATTAGGGGAGCATCATGGGGGTATTAAAAGTTTCGTTAAAACATTTCAATCTTGTTTTAGTAAAAAGACGTGTAATATCTCAGTAACCAATGGGTACACCACCGCTTTACCCTTCGAGGATTACAGGCGTGATTACATTTATGTTTAAAATTGCTTTAAATACAGGGTCACACCACTCGGCCGGTGCGTGGTAGAGAGTGGTCTGCCTCTCCATTTATCTATGTTCCAGTATGTACCTCCCCGTACCAATGCATTGCTGCTAGTACTAGTCCTTCACAATCAATAAACCCAACATTATGTTGGAAAAAAAAATGACCTTACGATAACAATTTAATCTTGATTTTGAAACATTACGATCGGTTCAATGGTTTCGCTGTAATGAGATCTTCTTCTTCTCGTGTGGGCAGTAAGGTCTTACGACCCCACACCCTAGTGTCAGGGTTTCTGAACCGCCTTAAGGGCCTCTGACATGGTTTGAATGGGACAGTAATAAGCTGGTGTAACTATAAGGTAATAGTCAAACAGACAAAGCTAAATTTCGCATGCTTTTAATAACATGAAGAGTTGAGTCTTTCATTGTCCCACTGCAGGATAAATGCTTCTTCTTGTAACATATTTCTTGTCCTTTATACGGGGTTTAAAAAGACACAAACCATACCCGCTTACTACTTATGCTGTCCATCAAACTAAGCAACATTGAGCAAATATTGCTGGGAAACTTTGACTTTTGTTTTTGGTGTGTAATATTACTGTTTAAAATGCATTGTTAAACATTTTGCTTAGAACTGTATCAAACAGTACAAGTTTAGATTCTACGGTTAAATATAGTGAATATAGGGTGACTAGTAATTAGTACACGATATTTAAACACATTAATGTACACACGATAACAAACAACTTACAATCTACTACTAAATCATTACTCTCCTTTTGGCGAAAAAAAAACTGCCTGCCTCGTTGGTCTAGTGGTCGCAAGTGCGACTGCTGTGCATGAGGTCTCGGGTTCAATTCCCAGGTCGGGCAAAGTGTTATTGGGTTTTTCCATCAGGAATTCTCAGTAGCAGTCTCGGAGTCTGGATTTGTGTCCGGTTGATGGCAATAGGCACGCCCCCTATTACATGGGACTAAAAACATAACTGGCGAAATGTGGGTGTACTAATGGGTACACCTCTGCCTAACCCTTCGGGGATTACAGGCGTGATGTTATGTATATGAAAAAAAAAGCGTCATCGATCGGCCTCGCTCGGATCAACTGTGCACACGTTACGTACAGTTGATATTTAATCGAAAAAAGACTAATAAATGTTAAAAGTTGAATAGTTTTGTTTGTAAAAAGGGCTTACCTACTAAGTTACCACTGATAGAGTGTTTTTTTTTTTTGTTTCTATTTTCATTTATTGTTTTTTGTTTATTTTTGGGTAAGTTTTTTGTTATCATGTGTATTTAAAATATCGTACACTAATTAATTACCAGACAGCCTGTAGTTATTCGTAACTTTGGTTACATTAAATTTCTTCTTACATCATTTATTTTTGTTTTATTGCAGGCTACAGTTGGTGAGGGATTTTACGATGACTATAACTGGTACTCGTCTGACGATGGTAAGATGTTTAATATGACTTCGTACAGTCACGAGCAAAAACAAGTATACACTAAGAAACATTACGAAACTATTTTCTTCAAATTTATTGATTAATATGTCTTGTTTTTAGGAATGTAGTATTTTAAATTCAATACTAGCATGAAAAATAAGTCTTATATCAAAGTTACTGTTAAAAGTATGTGAACGCAACCTCTATTAGTTCCTATGTCGGCCACTTGGGTCGCTGCTCTCTCTATCGGCTACTGCAAAGCTTGTAACCGCCATTTTCTTCGAATAAAGTACACTTTTATTCAACAAGTCTTCTATTATTCATTAATTGCACCGCAAATAATCCTTTATGGTAGCAGAGCGCGGTTGGCAATCAGTAATATAATAATATGTATCGTGAATAATCAGGAAAATAAAAGTGTACCGGTAAAATAGTTTGAGGTTAAGAATTTTTAGTTACAACCATTGTTTCACAAGAAAATCGCTTTTGAATTTATGCTAAGTGTACCTATACTTATTTTTGCTCGTGACTGTACCTATAATGAACATTACCTGACTACTTGGTATTTATTTATTACAATTTAAGGTGACTCGTATAGTTGGCAGTTAGAGACCGAAACTTTATTGTTATTATTTAAATTGATGTAGTCTCAAAGCGCGACTGCTGAGCATGAGGTCTCGGGTTCGATTCCCAGGTCGGGCAAAGTGTTATTGGATTTTTCATAACAAATTTCTCATTAGCAGCCTCGGCGTGTAAAATTGTGCACGGCTGATGGCAATAAGCTCGCCCCCTATTATTACATGAGTGTACATCTCTGCCTAACCCTTCGGAAATTACAGGCGTGATGTTATGTTTTTAAATTACAGGAGTCGCAGACGCAAAGCCAATTGAAGCGCAAAGGAATGTCCGTGAAAATTTTAGTGCAACTCTGAGAACTTTTGCAGACTCATACGGTAGTGCACGAGGTATGAAGAATAATATTGAGTAGAAATAATCTTAATACGGGGTGTAAAAATACACGTCACATAGCCTAGGCATAGCCGTTAACTGTGCGTAGGTACTGCCCATCAAACTCAGTAACTTGAGCAATAAATATTGCTGGGTAAGTTCATTCTTATTTTCGGTGTGATAAAACACTGTTCATTGTAACACGTAAAGGAACTGTTCATGTAAAGACACTCATAAAAAAATATTTTTTAAAACAAGCTATTTAAAATTATTACAATGTTGAGTATTGGACATTGTATTGTCATCAGAACTAAAGGTGTATGCAAAATTACAGCTTAATCGAATACCAACAAATGGTCGAAAAATGGTTTGCAAGTTTGAAAGGACAACTTACTTACATACATACATACGAACAGTGCAAGCTAAATAAAAGCTTGTCATGTTATATTACATGCCGCGGTATAGTACGTGCGATGAAAGACGAGACTTGACAAGCGTCAGTCATGCGAAGCGTGTGCAGGTATGGATGTACGAAATAGTTATCCATAATTTGTGTATCAATTCAGGGATATTTTGATGACATTTATAATATAATTCTTACCAATATTATAATATTTATTACAAAATAATAAAGTTTGTGTGGTGTGTCAAGTCTCATCTTTCGTGGCACGTATTGTATAGAGGTCGTGGTGATATTTAAAGATTATTTATACAGTGATTCAAGAGGAAGTTTTCTGTACTTACATTCCACCTGTGCAAAACCGGGGCGGAACGCTAGTAAGAAAATAATTAATTATCGTTTTACCATTATTTTTTCAGAAGGCGATGACGAACATACATTGGCAAAAGTTAAATCAAGTAATTTTTTTCATACTTACTTCATTATGGAATGAACGATTGTAACATAGCTACGCCACATGGATATGCCTACGCCGTAGCAAAGTAGCTACGAGATCACAGCACGGTTGGCGCAGTGGCTGAGCGATTTACTGCTACGCTGCGTGTCATGGGTTCGATACTAGCACGAAACAAATATTTGTCCTCTAGATAGTTGTTTCGGGTCTAACTGTTTATGCATGAGATTAAATGTTTTTTAAAGCACCACAATAATAGAAAAAAACCGAGTGTACATGAAAAAAAAAGCAATATTTTAATAAACATTTAAATGTTTTTAGAACTACGACTGCTGAGGGTGTTTAAATATACTGGTAGCTCAAGAGACTTTGGTGAGACCGACTATCTTTTATATCACGTTTAAAACTAACCAAGTGAACAAAATGAGGTAATAGTTTTAATGTTTCAGAAACAAGCAGAGGACAAGTACTTCCGTTAGATGAAGGAGGTATGTATTTATTTAAAAAGACGAGTCGTAATTTAAGTTAACATAACATAACATCACGACTGTAATCCCCGAAGGGTTAGGCAGAGGTGTTGTCAGTAGTGCTCCCACATTTCGCCAGCTATGTTTGATTAAGTTCACATTCACACGCATTTTTTTTTTTAATTCTAAAGTGGTTTAAGCTTTTATGGGGTACAATGTTAAATGTTGAAAAAAAAACCTTGTGATACAAATATTTTTAAACCAAATAAAGGAAAATTAATAAAAAAACGTGAAAAATGAATTTAATTTTGTAAGACTATGATTTGTTATTATTATTGCCACAAGAAAATACGAAAATATCATATGTTTTTTAAGAAGATTTTATGCCCTGGCCCTGGCCTTGGCCCTTGAGGCGGTTTAGAAACTCTGACACTAGGGTGTGTAGGGTCGTAAGACATTACTACCCACACGATAAGAATAAGACTTTCAATAATAATATTTGTACGAATAATGTGAAAAATTATTCATGTTTTATTTTTTCTTTCACAGCACCTTATTGTACTATGGGAAGGCACACAAAAGTGGACTGTAACTACTGCACGTGCGTCGCTGGACAGCTGTACATGTGCACTGGAATGATATGCCCTCCACCACCGGGAAGTAAGACATTTCGCTTAACATAACATCACGCCTCTAATCCCCGAAGGGTTACGCAGAGGTGTACCCATTAGTAGAACCTGTGGTATAACCAAATTTCGGTAGTTATGTTTAATTCCCATGTAATAGGGGGCGAGCCTATTGCCATCAACCGGGCATAAATTCAAACTGCGAGGCTGCTCCTAAAAAAAAAAGCAAATTCAAAAAACAAATCAATCAAATAAAAAAAAAGAACAAGCAAAGCTCAGCAAGTTTTTTGTACTATTTGGAAGAACGATTGCCTGTCAAAAAGTGTGAAAAGGTAAAAAAAAATAGTTGCGCAATTTATTATCTGCATGAAAAATGCTGTAGTGCAGTTGTTTCACTTCTGGCAACACACGCAGAATGTTTTATAGCTCGAACGAAATAAAGAATACGCCCATTCACACGTCTCCAGCAAGGCTATTTTGTTTTTTTTTTTTAATCGTTCTGAATCTGCAATGTCACTTGTCAGTTTTATAAACACTGCATTGTGAGAGTTATTTTTATAGAATTGCACTGCAGTAGTTTGTTTTATTTTGTTAAATTCACTTCTTTACCACTGTTTATTATTTTGTCACAAAATAAAATGTACAATTACAGACTTAAGAGTGTTTACGCCATACGGCTTTTCATCGCCGCATTAAGTGACTTGGGTCTAGAAAGTTATCAAAGAACATTTTCGTAAAATTTTGTTATGGTGGAATTCGACCGGTTTTAAGATTTCCATAGAACCAGAGATTTCGAATTTTCTTTTTTCTATATAAAATATTTCGAAAATATAATACATAAACATAACATAACATAACATCACGCCTGTAATCCCCGAAGGGTTAGGCAGAGGTGTACCCATTAGTACACCCACATTTCGCCAGTTATGTTTTTAGTCCCATGTAATAGGGGGCGAGCCTATTGCCATCAACCGGGCACAAATCCAGACTCCGAGGCTTCTACTGAGAAATTCCTGATGGAAAAACCCAATAACACTTTGCCCGACCTGGGAATCGAACCCAAGACCTCATGCACAGCAGTCGCGCTTGCGAACACTAGACCAACGAGGCAGTACAAAATAAAATATAATACGCACCTGCTTATTCGTAGGAAGTTTCAAAAAAATTCAACCGATTCAACCGGTTCATTGAGTACGAAAAATAAAGGATTAATTGAATGTTCCTATAAAATACCGTAAGGCGTAATTACTTTAAACAATTATATATGTCGGCGGGTCGCCACAATTCGATAACAAATAAAAACACGTTTCCGGAATAACCTTAAAATCAAATCAGATGAGTTGATTGTAACTAAGTCAAAAATTGTATTTCAAATCATCTAATTATCAAACTAGTAATACTTATAAGAATACAGATTATTTTCAATGTATGTCACGTTGGTGAGAAACTACATTTCAAAAATAAAAACACGTGGTTATTATTTGACCACGTGTTAACATTAAAAATAGATTTACGCATGTTAATTGATTTAAAAATGTTATAAAACGTTTGTTTATAAAATAGAAACATTTTATAATGTAAAAACTAATTTTATTGTGCGGAAGTGGGTGTTTTGTTCAAATGAATGACACACTCAATTCTACTATAAAAAGCCGAGCGCTCGCCGGACTCGGGCATTCTTACTCGAGCCGTCGTAGCGATCGGACCTCCTCGGTAAGTTGAAGAATAAATTACAGAAAGCATTTACTGTGTTTATTTTCATTATCCAAGATGAGCAGCAACCCTGACCAGGATATTATTATTATTATTATTATTGTTTCACGTTTTTTAAAAACAACCGCGAGGACCCTGCTTCGTCATCAGAAGTGGGATCAGAACAAGCTCTGATTCCAACCACTTCCTCTGCAGCTTCGGTTCAACCTATCACGTCTGGAACAGTGCAGGGCAGTACCAGGTTGATAAACCCTGCCTCATTGAACGTTTCACACTCGCTAATTGGTGCGAACAACTTCAATGCCGTGCAGTCCACCGCGACGGGAATACCCGCAGGCATGACGTATACATCAACCGCAATGCCAACTGCTCCGGAAATACCAGCTTTCGCAGGGATGCCATTCACGTCAATGGCATCCACCTCGTACAATCAAGGGAGCCTATATCCTCCAGGGGTACCCATCGCCGCTGGATCGTCCGACACGACGACTGTGCATCCAACTACTCCAACAGTTGGATTTCCGCCTCAGTTTATGATGCAAATGATGGAGATGATGCAGAGAATGTCCGAACGGTTGTACTATCCTCCAGAACCGCGGATCAGGATCAAAGACATCTATCTACCATCGTTCGATCCGGACAGTCATGTTGGCATCAGAGGTGCATCAACAGAGCATTGTACCCACTCTTGGGAACAGTTGCACAGGTGTACGTCGATGACGTACTGAGCAAAAGTACAAACTTCAGCGAAGGGCTATCTAACATTGAACGCATTTTAATAGCCTTACAAGAAGCTGGCTTTTCCATTAATGCCGATAAATGCCTGTTTTTTTAAACGGACCATCGAATATCTAGGCAACGTGGTATCAGACGGCCAAGTACGACCCAGCCCAAGAAAAGTGGAAGCTCTGGTCAAAGCACCAGTGCCGAAAACTGTCAAGCAAGTAAGGCAGTTCAATGGGCTTGCGAGCTATTTCAGGAAGTACATCCCCGACTTTTCACGCGTTATGGTACCGCTGTACGAGTTGACCAAACAAGGAGCTAAATGGGAATGGGATGACCGACACGAGAAAGCCAGGACGACGATAATTCTGCTGCTGTGCTGACTCTCTTTCAAGAAGGAGCACCGATACAGTTGTATACAGACGCGAGCAGTCTCGGATTTGGAGCAGTTCTCGTTCAAATTATCGACGGACGACAACATGCGGTGGCTTTCATGAGCATGAGAACAACTGATACTGAAAGCCGCTATCATTCCTATGAACTAGAAACATTGGCAGTAGTCCGAGCAATAAAGCACTTTCGTCAGTATCTGTACGGACGAAAATTTACAGTAATAACTGATTGCAAACACAAGAAAGACTTGTTACCAAGAATTCACCGCTGGTGGGCATTTTTGCAGAACTATGATTTCGAGCTCGAATATCGTAAAGGAAACCGGCTCCAACATGCTGATTTCTTTAGCAGAAATCACAGTGAACTTACAGTAAATGTCATTGCAAAAGATGTGGAATGGTTAAAGATCGAACAGCGACGAGATGAAGAACTTCGGCCAATATTGAATAGCCTGATTGACAACAATCCGGTAGAAGGTTTTACCTTGGAAGACGGGGTACTGAAGAAGTATGTATTAGATCCGATTTCCAGCCAACAACTACGAATAGTAGTACCAAAGTCGTTCCAATGGAGTTTAATTAATTCCTTCCACACTACACTCAAGCACCCAGGTTGGGAGAAGACCCTACAGAAAGTTAAAGAAACCTACTGGTTTGATAAGATGAGCACCACAATCCGAAGATACGTCGATAACTGCGTGGTGTGTAGAACTAGTAAAGGCACATCGGGTGCAGCACAGGCACAACTTCATCCAATTGAAAAGCCAACATGTGCATTTCAAGTGATCCACATGGACATCACAGGTAAGTTGGGAACCCAAGAAGACCAACAGTACGTCATTGTAACAGTGGATGCCTTCACAAAATACGTACTCTTATACCATGCTACTGATAAAACCCCACACAGTACGCTTGCCGCCTTAAAACGTACAGTACATTTATTCGAAACACCAGTTCATATAATTGTGGATGGAGGAAGGGAATTTTTAGCCGAATTCGCACAGTTTTGCGAACGGTTTGGCATTAATATTCATGCGATAGCACCAGGCATCAGCCGAGCGAATGGCCAGGTGGAGAGAGTGGTAGCTACATTAAAAATGCCCTGGTAATGATCAAGAACTACGAGACCGAACAGTGGCACAGCATCCTTGAAGAGCTACAACTAGCGATGAATTGCACAGCACATCGTGTGACAGGAGTAGCACCACTCACGCTCATCACTCAACGAAAGCATTGCGTACCACCAGAACTGCTTAAACTGGTTGACATTGACCACCAAACAGTCGACATAGAAGCGCTGACCAAACAAGTACAGCAGCGAATGACTCGAACCGCTGAGTATGACAGACAACGCTTCAACTCTCGCAAGGCTAAAATAAATAATTTTGAACGTGGAGATTATGTCCTGATTAAGAACAATCCACGCAATCAAACGTCACTGGATCTCAATTTCAATGTGCCCTACGAAATTATCAGGGTACTTAAAAATAACCGCAAAATGGTCAAAAAGGTGGTCGGCAGAGGACGCTCTCGAAAAGTTGCTCATGACCAACTTCGGCGTGCGCCACAACCGGGAGACCAAGGTGCCGTGTCGGCGGGAGAAGATCTCGATACACCACTAAACAACATTACAACCGCTCCCAATCCGGTGCCATCCACATCACAAGCTGGCCAACCAGTTCAGGTAGCTCACGACGACGAAAACTTATCATCGGATTAAAACCGGTGAGTTAAAAATCATTATTTTCATAATATTTTCAACTCTAATATCTTTAATAACAATCTACGAGAATAAAAGATCTGGAGAGTGATACCTCTGAGCTAACTCATGTGTTACCCTTGAGCTAACTATGGGTCCTTGATGCATCCACTAGTGAACCCTGAGATACCGTTGAAACACCTCGTGGAACCATGGGTAGACACGTATACACCACAGATTCTAAAGTAACAAGGCAGGGCACGAGAGACGTCTTTGTGTACTGTGCTTACAACAATAATCATAATAATAATAAGCAACATAGGTTAGGTCAAAAATTGTATTTCAAATCATTTAATTATCAAATTAGTAATACTTATAAGAATACAGATTATTTTCAATGTATGTCACGTTGGTGAGAAACTACATTTCAAAAATAAAAACACGTGGTCATTATTTGACCACGTGTTAACATTAAAAATAGATTTACGCATGTTAATTGATTTAAAAATGTTATAAAACGTTTGTTTATAAAATAGTAACATTTTATAATGTAAAAACTAATTTTATTGTGCGGAAGTGGGTGTTTTGTTCAAATGAATGACACACTCAATTCTACTATAAAAAGCCGAGCGCTCGCCGGACTCCGGCATTCTTACTCGAGCCGTCGTAGCGATCGGACCTCCTCGGTAAGTTGAAGAATTAATTACAGAAAGCATTTACTGTGTTTATTTTCATTATCCAAGATGAGCAGCAACCCTGACCAGGATATTAGTGACGTCAGCAATGCTTTTTTTTTTTTTTTTACCGATGGGAAATCATCAAATGACTTCCCCCGCCCTGGGCGGGGCGGGAGGGAGTGTCAGACTTTTACTGACTAAAACCCATCCATGTTCCTTCTTGTGCCCTTTGCGTTCTGGGGGCGCGGTATCTCTTTCGAACAACCCGCAGCCCCGGCAGGCATCGGCCCTTAGTGGCCCCTTCAATTGTTTGCTGACATCTCTTTGAGGCGCGCGTGGAACACGAACGCGCCGTCGACACGGTCTGTCGTTATCAACGAACGGACGGCGAGCTACCCATTGCTCACCGCCCACAGACCCGCGTCTACGGTGGCCGGGAGTCGTCTCGCGGCTCCCGACGCCCGGGGCGTCTCCCGCGGCGGCTGGGGCGTGAGGTGGTTCTTTCCCTCACGCGGCCCGCCTCCTCCTTCGCTAGCATTACTGCTTCGCAGAAGGAGGCGACTGCATCCCATTCCCTCTCGCTCCGGACCATGGCTTGCACCAGGGCCGAACGCGAGAGTTCGCCGCCGCCGATGGCCGCCACGAGGACGTCGCGGTGCTCCACCCAAGCGGGGCACACCGCCACGGTATGCTCCACCGTGTCCTCGGGGCGATCCTCGCAGTGATGACACCCGTGCGTTTCCTCCCGCCCGATGATGTGCAGGAACCTTCCGAAACATCCGTGTCCGGTGAGGACCTGCGTCAAGCGGAATGTGAGGGCGCCGTGGCGCCGCTCAAGCCACTCCTAAAAGAGGGGACTTACCGCCTCGATAAAGGCGTGCCCTGCACGGGGTTGCGACAGTCGCTCTCTCCATGTCACCATGAGATCAAGCCGGAGGTCTGTCCGCTGAGCGGCGATTTGCCGCGGCAGCGGAGTTTCCCCCCGGCCTAGTACCTCCACGCGCCACTCGTGCAGGCGCGCGAGGACCAGCGCCTCCAGATCCCACGGCGGCAATCCGGCAAGGAGGCTCGCCGCCTCACTGGAGATCGTGCGGTATCCTCGGATGACCCTTATGGCGATCACCCGTTGGGACGCGTTTAGGTAGTCAAAGTCAAAGTCAAAGTCAAAGTCAAATCATTTATTTCAATTAGGCCACTATAAGGCACTTTTGAACGTCATTACATGAAAAAAAAATAGAATTGAATCTAGTTGCCCCTTCCAAAAGGTAGTTTTGTATGGAGAAGAATGGGCAAGAAACTCCATACGTACTCTTTTAAAATCAACGTTTTACAATATTATTATTTGTATACATAGTCATACGTAATTACATGTGAATACAATGTACCTTCTATAAAAAAAAACTACTGTATAATAACACACAAAAATAATTTATATTACAAATTAGGAATTCATGGTAAAAATATATTTAAAGTTACATCATGTTCACATGTTAACAAATATTGGAACTGTAGACAACCACTCTCAACATCTCAACCAACAATGAAACAGCGTGTGAGCCTGCGCAATCCCATAGTAAAAATCAAATAAAAAATAAAAATATAATAAAAATGTCAAAAGAAAAAAGGAAATATATAGGTACCTATATACACATATATATATATATATATATTAAAATTAATATTGTGAAAATAAAATTAATAGTGGGCGGCACGTCGCCTCAACCCCCGCGCCCACACCGGGGCCCCGTAAAGGGCCATCGACCGCACGACCCCCGCGTAGAGCCTCCGACAGGAGGCGTTTGGACCCCTCAGGTTGGGTAAGAGCCGCTTGAAGGCGGCCCCAGCCCGTTCCAACTTGGGAGCCAAACGTCGGAAATGCTCAACGAAGTTCCACCGGCTGTCGAGGACGAGTCCCAGGTACTTCATCGTTGACCCGACGCCGATGTGAACCCCTCCCACCGTGATTTGGGATCCCAACGGTGGCGCGTTCCGAGGCCCATGAAAGCACATGACCTCGGACTTGTGCAAAGCCACCTCGAGTCCCAATTGCCGGATCCTCTCTACGACTATCGCAACCCCGCGTGTCATGACGTCGGCCGCCGCCTCGTGCGACCTCCCCTGCGCCAGGAGCAGTGTATCGTCCGCGTAGCAGACAACACTGGCGCCCTCGGGGAGATCAGCACGCAGCACCCAGTCGTAACCGATGTTCCACAGGAGCGGCCCCAGCACCGATCCCTGTGGAACACCGCACGACATCTCCCGCCGGTTCCATTCTCCAGTTCGACCAGGGTAGATCACGACTCTATCCGTCAAATAGGCCCCGACCACTTGACGGAGGTAGTTCGGCACCCGGTGATACCGGAGTGCCTCCCTAATGCAGGTCCAGGGCAGGGTGTTAAACGCGTTGGCGATGTCCAACGACACCGCCAGCACAACTCCGCCCCGGGACACAGCATCCCCCGTCGTGAGAGCTCTCACGCGCATGATGGCGTCCACCGTAGAGCGCCCCCTGCGGAAACCAAACTGCAAGCACCAAATGTCGTGCGGTGTTCCACAGGGCTCGGTCCTGGGCCCTCTCCTGTGGAACATCGGGTACGACTGGGTGCTGAGGGGCGAGCTCAGTCCGGGGGTAGACCTGACGTGTTATGCGGACGACACTCTGGTCACTGCCCGGGGGAGCTCGCATAGGGAGGCAGCGTTGCTGGCGACGGCTGCGGTCTCACAGGTGGTGGGCCGCATACGTCGCCTAGGCTTGGAGGTGGCCCTCAGCAAGTCGGAGGCCATGGTGTTTCATGGCCCCCGGCGGGCGCCGCCACCCGGCTCACACATCGTGGTCGGGGGGGCTCGGATCGCTGTCGAGTCTACCATGAAATACCTGGGATTGGTGCTCGACAGCCGGTGGGACTTCGAGCCCCACTTCCGGCGGCTGGCGCCCAAGTTGCTGGGCGCGGCTGGTGCGCTTGCAACGCTGCTTCCCAATTTGGGGGGCCCGAGCACCGCCTGCAGGCGTCTGTATGTGGGGGTCGTGCGATCTATGGCCCTATATGGGGCCCCAATATGGGCGGCTGACCTGACGGCCGGTAGTATCACCGTTCTCCGTAAACCGCAGAGGGCGATGGCCGTCAGAGCCATAAGGGGGTATCGCACGATTTCCTACGAGGCGGCCTGTGTGCTGGCTGGATCCCCGCCCTGGGACCTGGAGGCGAAGGTACTCGCGTCACTGTATCGGTGGCGCGAGGAAGCGCGGGCTCGAGGCCAGCGGCCGATGCAGCGCGAGTTTGAGCTGCGTCGGTCGCAGCTTCGCAAGGTCCTGGTGGCGGAATGGCGGGACAGGCTGTCACGCCCTACCGCCGGCCTCATCACTATCGAGGCGATCCGGCCGGTGCTGGTGGACTGGCTCGGCAGAAGGCACGGCTCCCTGACGTTTCGGGCGACGCAGGTGCTCTCGGGGCATGGCTGCTTCGGGAAGTACCTGTGTCGCATAAACAGGGAGCCGGACGCCCGGTGTCATCACTGCGTGGACTGCCGGGAGGACACGGCGCGGCATACGCTGTCAGAATGTACGGCTTGGGAGGAGCCGCGTCGTGTCCTCATCTCTGAAGTTGGCAGTGACCTGTCGCTACCGACCGTTGTCGCTTCGATGGTCGGCGGCGAGGGGTCCTGGGACGCGGTGGTCTCCTTCTGCGAAACGGTTATTTCGCAGAAGGCGGCTGCGGCCCGCAGCAGGCGCACCGGGCGTCGGCGGAGGGGGACAACGCCCTCTTCCGGCCCCCTTAAATGGGTCCAGGGGCGGCGGACTTGGGGACGTCCGTCGCCCACCATTCATCCGGACGGCGCGTAGTGTTCCACGCGCGCCCCTCTTTGACGTCGCGGGGGGAGGGAGAAACACCTCACTCCCCCCCCTGACCTGAGGAGGCCCGCGGAAGCGGGCCGGCACCAGTTGGGGATCGCGGAAGGCGCGTACGTTCCCGTGATCCCCGGCGTAAGTGTGAGAGGGGAACACTGGGGTGGTTTTTAGTCAGTAAGAGTCTGACAGACCCCTCCGCCCTCCCCAGGGCGGTGGACATCCATGAGGATTTTCCACCCCGGCAACAAAAAAAAAAAAAAAAAAGGTACGTTAATCTGTTGTGACACTGTATTGAGCGTACGCAGCGCACGCGTGAGAGGGTTCAAAGTAAATTATCGCGAGATCACACCTCGACACGTATTCATGTTATTGAATCAGCATTGAATCAAACCGGGATTTTGGAATCCTTCAAGTTAATTCGATTCGTTCTTTGAATCCGGGATATAATAAAAACGCCAAACTAAGAAGTTAATTATCTAATTGATTTAAAAAAAAAAAATGTTCTTTTCTTTTCATGGTTCTTCACTACATGTTATTCTCCTAGTTGCTACCTGTGACTTCAACCATGTTAAATTACGTCTTTGGTCACTGCCCCGGGGGCTTAGACAAAGTAACATCGCTTCGTCGATTGACCACGTGACTTAACGCGGCTTATGTCAATCCCATACATTTTAGTCTTTCATGTGGTCATCGCTTCGTCGATTGACCACGTGACTTAACGCGGCTTATGTGAATCCCATACATTTTAGTCTTTCATGAGGTCATCGCTTCGTCGATTGACCACGTGACTTAACGCGGCTTATGTCAATCCCATACATTTTAGTCTTTCATGTGGTCATCGCTTCGTCGATTGACCACGTGACTTTTTTTTTTTTTTTGAGGTGGTAAAAATCATCAAATGACTCCTTCCGCCCTGGGTGGGGCGGAAGGGACTGTCAGACTTTTACTGACTAAAAAACCACCCTGTTCCTTCTGTTGCCCTTTACGTTCCGGGGCCACGGTATCCTGTTAAGACGTCCCGCAACCCCGGCAGGCGTTGGCCCCGTTGGGAGCCCCGTCCCTGTGCTGACAGCTCTTTGAGGCGCGCGCGAACAGAACGCGCCGTCGACCCGGGCTTGGTCCTTGATCGGACGGCAAGCTACCCATTACTCGCCGTCCGCAAGCCCGCGCCTACGGTGGCCGGATGTCGCCTCGCGACGTCCGACGCCCTGGGCGTCTCCCGCGGCGGCTGGGGCGTGAGGTGGTTCTCTCCCTCACGCGGCCCGCCTCCTCCTTCGCTAGCATTACTGCTTCGCAGAAGGAGGTGACTGCATCCCATTCCCTCTCGCCCCGGAGCATGGCCTGAACCAGGTCCGGACGCGAGAGGTCGCCGCCTCTTATCGCCTCCGTGAGGACACGGCGGTGGTCTGCCCAAGCGGGGCAGTCCTGCACCGTATGCTCCACCGTGTCCTCCGGGCGATCCACACAGTGGTGACACCCGGGCGTTTCCTCCCGCCCTATCCGACACAGGAACCTCCCGAAACTACCGTGTCCGGTGAGGACCTGCGTCAGGCGGTAGGTGAGAACGCCGTAGCGCCTCTCCAGCCACTCCTCAAAGAGGGGTCTTACCGCCGCGATTGCGGCGTGCCCGAACTTGGGTTGCGACAGTCGCATCTCCCATTCCGCCATGAGATCGCACCGGAGCTCGCCCCGCAGTGCCGCGATTTGCCACGGCAGCAGGGTTTCGCCCCGGCGCTGCGCGTCCACACGCCACTCGTAGACGCGCTGGAGGACTGTTGCCTCCAAATCCCACGGCGGCAATCCGGCAAGGAGGCTTGCCGCTTCGCCGGAGACCGTACGGTATCCCCGGATTATCCGGATGGCCATGACCCTCTGGCATGCCACCAACTTGGCTGGTGGCCGCCGCCTGATGGTAGGGGCCCACACAGGGGCCCCGTAAAGGGCCATGGACCGCACGACTCCGGCGTAAAGCCTCCGGCAGGAGGCGCCTGGTCCCCCGAGGTTGGGCAGGAGCCGCCAAAAAGCGGCCCTAGCCCTGTCCAATCGAGGAGCCAGACGTCGGAAGTGCAGACCACGTGACTTAACACGGCTTATGTCAATCCCATACATTTTAGTCTTTCATGTGGTCATCGCTTCGTCGATTGACCACGAGACTTAACGCGGCTTATGTCAATCCCAAACATTTTAGTCTTTCTTGTGGTCATCACTTCGTCGATTGACCACGTGACTTAACGCGGCTTATGTCAATCCCATACATTTTAGTCTTTCATGTGGTCATCGCTTCGTCGATTGACCACGTGACTTAACGTGGCTTATGTCAATCCCATACATTTTAGTCTTTTCTAACTTCGTTATCGTTTTGAAATTGTTACTTTGTCTAAGTCCCCTGCTCTCGTCGGTCGTAGCGTGATGTTATTATATATAGCCTATACAATTTCTCAAATATATAGCTATCATAATTATGCAATAAGATTGTTTACAAACCGACTAATAGTTTCAGAGATTAGCACGTTTAAACCATCAAACAAAAAGCTCTTCGCTAGCTATACCTCGCAGTTTCGTCTTTAACTGCCTTACTCCCTTGGGTCGTATCGTGATGTAACCTTTAACCTTCCTTGATAAACGGGCAATGCAAAAGATCTTTTTTAAATCGGACCAATAGTTCCTGAGGTTAACGCGTTCAAACAAACCAACTCTTTAGCTTTATTAATTAAGTCTATTTTCAAAATTTCAGCCATGCTAATATAACATACCTAGATCTAATGACACTACGATCTCAATTCTTGATCCTTGATCCTTGTACCTTTTTCTTTTTTTAGGTCCTCAATTTGTATCAACTTGTCGGGAAGGAAAAAAACGTAAAATTGATTCCTGTAACTACTGCTACTGTCGCAATGGTCACGAAATATGCTCAACCCGGGATTGTAGACATAATCATTATGAAGGTAAGTTACATTTTTACTCATTTTTAATCACGGCGGCCTATCTGAATGGTAACTAGTAGTGACGAAATCAACTACCAAGAACTGTGTATCTTTTTGATTTATAAAATAAAAAAAGGGGAATATAAGGAAAATTATAACATTTTAAAGTGTTATTGTATTAGTAGTATTGTGTTATAAATGTACCTTATTATATTTTTTATCTTTAATTTAATTTACTATTGATATTTTTGACTTAATTCTAATATCACTTATAACATCGTTTTGGTTTTTTACTGTAAAGACGTTATAATTGTGTGTGTGTAAATAAATAATTGAATTAATAAGATTTGTATTTTTAAGTGACACCTATTTTGTATCTGTACAATCTGGGGCACAGGCCTATATAATTTTTTGCCTCCTCCTTTGACGTAAAAAATAGGGAAAAATATTAAACCTTATTTTATGATGCAAAATAGATACTTAACAGAACTAAATTCTTAAATGTTATTTAAACGAATGATTTTTTATTTTTCATTTAATTTAATTCTGATTTTTTATTTCATTTAATTTTTTTTTCAGAACATTTTTATTTAAGAGGTCGTTCCACTTGCCGTGACGGAGTTCGTCGGAAAATAAATTGTAATCGATGCATCTGCCGCAGCGGTGAAGAGTTTTGTACTAACAAAAATTGCCATAAAAAGAAAAAATTGGGAAATTTGGATAATCGTAAGTCTAATCCTGGCTACCGACCACGACCACAACCCCTGGCACCTGTAATTTTCATACATTTTAAATGGACTCACCGCACACGATTGACGTCGGTGAATCGCCACACACCGCGTCTTGATTCAGGTGTCGGCGTTTGTGGCTGTCAGATCTGTAGGCTTACGCTTGAACAAAATCGAGAATGAGATTGGAATCGACATTACATTTACATCCGATCCATAAGGCATTTATTTATAGAATTAAAGAGTTATTTAATATTTTAAAATTTAGTAATTTACGTTTTCATTTGTATGGCAACCTCATGTCAATCGCTGTAGTCAAACATGCAGTCGATTCCAATCTCATTCTCGATTTTGTTCAAAAGTAAGCCTACTGGTCCGTATGCGGCCAACGTAATTAAAAACGCAGAATAATGCGACTTTCACTATACGACCGACCTTGAAATATGAAAAAAGACCTGTTTAGTACCTCCATTTTTAACGTTTAGTTATTGAATTTTACCATGATAAATCATGAAACTGGTTAGTTCTGTAACTGGGAATTATTAAAAGAGTCCAGATTTCCTCAAGATGGTTTTCCTTCACCGATGTCAGTGCTCTCCTGTTATTCATTCATTTCAGACAAGTCAATACATACATACATAACATCACGCCTGTAATCCCTGAAGGATTAGGCAGAGGTGTACCCATTAGTACACCCACATTTTACCAGTTATGTTTTTAGTCCCATGTAATAGGGGGCGAGACTATTGCCATCAACCGGACACAAATCCATACTCCGAGGCTGGTATTGAGAAATTCCTGATGGAAAAACCCAATAACACTTTGCCCGACCAGGGAATCGAACCCAAGACCTCATGCACAGCAGTCGCGCTTGCGACCAGTAGACCAACGAGGCAGTCAAGACATTATGTAAGTGAAATATATGATAATAATATGATGTCCTGTAATGACGAACATATTTTATTTTTAGGAATCTCTTCATCTTTAGGACCTTGTTACAATGGTCAAAAAATAAGAATACGTTGCAGAGTTTGTAAATGTGCTAAAGATCGGTGGCACTGCGTGGAGACGAAGAGTTGTCCATTGTATAAGAAATCCAGTAAGTACCTAACTGTCAGCCTATCATTGACCCACTACAGAGCAGAGACCTCTTCTCCTACAGAGAAGGCACGAGCATACAAGAAACTACTAAGCTTACATAAGGCGGTTTGGCGATTTTAGGCTTGAAATGAAATAATGAAATGGAATGATATTTATTCAGTAAATATCATTTCAGACGCGGATCATGAGTAATGCGAATACCGAGCTCCCGACTTATGGTAGCAGGGTTTTAGTCGGTAGGAGTCCGACATAACCCTCCGTTATCCCCAGACGGAGAGCATTCATGAGAATTATAACAAAAAAAAATAAGAAAAAAGGTTTCATCACGATGTTTTCCTACACCATGGTTCTAGATAAGCTTAGAAAGTACATATCAATTGAAATAGTCACATTGATACTAGTCCGGTTTTGCGTACACATTTTTATGCACGTGAGTAAAGTTTCCGGGTATCCGGATAAAGCTGGACATAGGTTTTTTGGATGCGTGTCCACCAAATTATTCGGTTAGGCTTTTTATATTTAATTCATTAGAATTTGAGTTGATATTACGATAAAATAACGTTATCATTATAAAATTCAGACATTAAATCAGCTTTTTAAAATCTAATTTAACTCAAAAGTCCTGCTGAATTGACTGCTGGTTCGGCTTTCGGGGTTTAGAATCTGGTAACCCTACACGAGAGAGAGGAGCCTTAACCACTGGGCCATAACGAAACAAATACATATACAATGTGTTAATGAAATAACCCAAAACCTGAAACTAGTTTGTTTAGAATCGGCAGCAAAATCTAATACAATAGTTTTTAATATAGGTTATTTTTTTCTAAAAAATAATTATTTGACTTGCCATATCTAATACTTTTTAACGACGCTGTACACTACTGGTCCATGCCGTGTCAACGAACGTTTGACAGCGGCGCGGCGATAGAGCTACGAATCTGTAAGAAGTAGCGCGACTACAATATTTACAAATATCTTTAACTATAATTTATGTAAATAAATAATTATATGTCATATCATTTTTTTAATACAAAAATCGGTTGGGGTATCCGAGGTTTTGGTTTATTTCATGAACACATTGTATAATCAATTCAAAGGTGCCCAAAATATGTATTTAATTCAGAAAAATGCACTTTGACTTTGTTATTAATTCAGAAAAATACACTTTCATTTTTTAAATATAAAAATCGTTTGGGGTCCGAGGTTTTAGTTAATTTCATCAACACATTGTATAATCAATTCAAAGGTGCCCAAAATATGTATTTAATTCAGAAAAATACACTTTGACTTTGTATTTAATTCAGAAAAATACACTTTCATTTTTTAAATACAAAAATCGGTTGGGGTATCCGAGGTTTTGGGTAATTTCATGAACACATTGTATAATCAATTTAAAGGTGCCCAAAATATGTATTTAATTCAGAAAAATACGCTTTGATGTAAGTGGTGACATCTATACCGCCACATATGAACTACGTAGTCAGCCAGTGCAACAGGTCCTACCTCGGAAAATAAACTATTTCGAGAGACGATTCACTACGAGTAAATGTATTCTCACCTTACCTCGTCTCGCCTTACCTAGCCGATGGAAAGGCACCTTTAGGCAGTACAGTCTTCCAGACTTAACACCCATCTGGTTGGAGATCTTTACATCTCTTTCTAATTCCCAAATTCTTTGGCTGTCTTTTACATTTATACGAATTAGTCCCCATAGACGATTGACCATTTAGCACTAAAAAAAAACAAAACTTCATTGCATCCCTGTCAAATTGTTTAAAGTTGACAGAGACAGAATATGTTTTAGATACGTTTTTATGTTCTATGTTTAGAGCTGAATAGGTATAGTAAGTGCTGCAAGTGAGACTTATATTAATTTCACAGGAAAATTGCTGTGGCCAAAATGTAAAGAAGGTGTCTCACGCAAAATAGACGCGTGTAACTCATGTTACTGCCTTCATGGACGAGAAATCTGCGAAGACAATGATTGTGAGGAAGAGCAAGAGCAAGGCTTACGTACGTTTTTAAGTTATTTAAGTAAAACAAAGCTCGGTTCAGCGCCGTGAGTCGAAAATGCAACAACATAAATTACAAAGTAATGTTAAAATAATATTGTTTTAAGAGATGGCTGTAGGCGCCCTGATTCCTCAACAGATCATGGTATTATTGTTATTTATCATGATATAAATAATAGTTATTCTAGATCCTGATTTGGCTCGCGAGGTTGTCGACATGTAGGATGTGAGTGCAGCAATCATTGTGCCGATAGTCGTGACGGCCAATGACATAAAAGCCAAAATCCTGGACCAACAAAACTTACGACACAAGTCAAAGTGTTCCCCCAATACACCTGATGGAAGGACCATACCGTGTAGTATTGAATTATAGACCTTAATATAAAGAAATAAAATTGATTTTTGTTTACCATCAGTTAGCCGATGATATTTCTGACTCAAAGTAGTTCTGTAGTGCTATTCCCAAATGCCTCTCAAATCCTTTCTCTTACAAACTTTTTTTTACAGCGTTTTATCGTCGCTTAAGGCAGTATGAAAGACCATGTGTTGAAGGAAGTGTCTTCAAAGTGGACTCTTGTAATTACTGCATATGCTTAAACGGATCTGAGACTTGTACAAGCAAATCCTGCTCTGATATCGATTCAGGTACTTATAAAAGCGTTTGCGTATTGCTTTCGAACGGAAAACCTAGCGATACCCCTTAGCCGAGGACCGTACTCCTTATGGAGAGCGCTCAGCATGTAGTCGCTTAATTTATGCTCTACTTAGAGGCTAATTCATTAAGGCTTCACAGGAAAATCTAGGTAAGCAACCGACAACTTAGGTTGACCTGTGAGATGCCATACCAACAAAAAAACATTCGAACCGATTTCGAAATTCAAACTCAATTCGAAAAACGGTTCTAAATTCAAAAGTTTAGAGTTCGGATCTAGAGCAACAAATCGGTTACTTTGGACCGTTACTTACATTCGGATTGGATCGGTTCGGCGTGTAGATTGAGTTTGGATGCAATGCGCAAACTCTTTATTTTTTCGCTAACCGTTTATAAAGGAATCAAAATATGTGATGTGAGTTGCAAATTGGTATTGGTGGGATATATATTGTACTATCTTAATTATTGGCTTATGTCTACGTGGAAGACAAGTGCACTATAAAACAACCTTTGGTACTCAGCAATAAAGTAGCTTTCCGCCAGTCTTTACATTTTTGACAGCTAGAATACAGCTTTTGAAATTACTACCCACTAGTAACCTAAGATCTACGTTATTTTTAAATTTATTCATTTGTTTTTTAGAAAGCTCTTTATTGCCAGCGTGTAAGATCGGAAGCATATTCCAAATAGATTCCTGCAATTATTGTTCGTGTCCAAATGGAGCTTATGTGTGCACGAACAAACCCTGTACAGGACTGTTACAAGACAATACAAGTAAGTCAACTGTGTAACCGTTATGCCGCGTACAGACTCACAAAAAGAAAGAATTTGCCGTCCACATCAGTGAAATGTTTCATGCAATGTAACACTGTAACTAATTTTCATAGACTAGACGGCATGCGCGCACGAATTGTGCATTATATGCGCACGCTACGAGGATTTCAAGTCACACGCGAAACGATCCGTGAATGTCGGTTTTTCGAACAAAAATGTTCGGTGTAATTGCTCTTTTACGGATAAAATGCTCTTTTCACGTTACATTGCATGTTACCAGTCATCTGTCTGTACCGAGCTTTATAAATACCATGCTTATTACAGTTTTTTCAGCATCAAGCCAATCAGATAAGAGGAAAAAATAATCGTTCAATCTTTTTTTTTTTTGTTTACTTCTAGATTTATTGAGAAGAAAAAAAGAATGTGATCGTTGGGATGTTAAGTTCAGAAAATGTAATCGTTGCGAATGTCATGCGAACCGGTGGATATGCTCTCAAAAGATTTGTGACGCCAAAGTATCGGAAATTGAAATCGATAAACGAATTAAAAATCAAGATGAGAATAACTGTAAGTACAATTAAAGTTAATTGATATTTAAAGCTGACTGGAGCACCCTCGGAGTCTGAATTTGTGCCTGGTTGATGGCAATAGGGTCGCCCCCACATGGGACTTAAAACATAACTGGCAAAATGTGGCCGTGTCTGCTAATGGGTGTGATATTTAAAGCCGACTGGGATAAGCGCACAGTTTAGTGCTTTTTTGTAGGAGAAACCCGCCACACTATTCCCAACCAGTGCTACTTCTAAAAGATTGAACTCGTTTGTCTAGTGGTAGCACAGCGCGGCTGCTAAACGTGATGTCTTGGTTTTAATTTTAAGGTCGATTGGGTTTTTCCATCAGGAATTTCTCAGTAGCAGCTTTGGAGTCTGGATTGGTGCCCGGTCGAAGGCAATAGGCTCCTATTACATGGAACACTAACCATAACTTGCTTAATGTGGGTGTACTAATGGGTACACCTCTGTCTAACCCTTCGGTGATTACTGTCTATTACTGACTTATGTTTTTCATATTAATATCCGCTCTTATAGATTTCTACTTGGAAACTTGTTCGCAAGGAGACAAACGAAAATTGGATGACTGCAATATTTGTTACTGTCGTAATGGGCAATGGTTATGTCAAACTCAAGACTGTGATGACAATACTAAAACTAAAAAGGACAAAATTTTAGTCGATTTACCAGCCTTAAAACTGCCCGTGATCAAAAAATCTGACGTTGTAAACTTCTTCCAAAATATTGCAAATGGTTTTCAACAATCAGCTGTCGATACGATTAATACGATAATAAAGGATGCTACTGAAGAAGATGATGAAGAAGATGGTGATGCCTCACATGTAAAGAAGAACTTTAAACCTGACAAACACTATCTTCCTCTTGGAGATAATTCTGCCAAGACATCTGAATTTACTAAAAATATAAAAATTGATGTAGATCCTGAAATGATTAGTAATAAAATCCATACTGATGCGGATAATTTGATCTCTTTTCCCGAACATGAAGAACCTACATTAGGTACGTTTTGCTCTTAAGTTTTGACTATGAATATAGATCCCAGAGTTTCCAGAATCTGGCCAGTATAGGTACTGGTGTATTCTTATTTTTTTATATAAACAAAACAAAAGTTAAAAAAGGGTACCTATTTATATGGCAGTAGTGAGTGGCAACGCAGGGAGGGGTCGCCCTAGGAAGACCTACACTGACCTTATTGGTGAGGTTCTTCAGAAAGGTCAAGTGCGGCGTGTTTGTATGACGAGATGTATGAATGTAGATGAGGCGAAAGGAGTATGTAAGAATCGTAGCAGGTGGCGTTCTGTGGTTTCTACCTAACCCCATGGAAAAAGGCGTGAGTTTATATTGTTGTCAAATAAATAAATGATGGAGACAGAGTTCTAATAATGATGCATATTGTACTTTCAGTCGTGGACGACCCACCTTGTAAATCGGGAACCAGAAAATCAGTTGACAGCTGTAATCAATGTATTTGCCGCCGTGGGCTGTGGTTCTGTGAAAATAAACATTGTGGATCAATTACAGGTACGTTTATAACTTAATATACAAGGTGTAAATGACATGACCCACAACCTCAATAAGAGAAAGAAAGAAAAGAAAGAAAAATTGTTAATTCACTTGAAAATGGCGCACATTAAAAATATTGTTTACAAATGCCTAAAAAAAGATGATATAAATTACATTCTAAAAAAATAATGTCCTAGACGGAAATATGCGTCACTACCGCGCGAAACGGCTAACGCTCAGCATAATGCCGTGGCCCGCGCACGAAGGCACGAAACCACCGCACTGGTTTTCAGCCCGGTGTGACGCTGTCTCGGAACTATTTGTAAAACCTCATTTACCATTAGTTCCGAGGCACAAAACAATTGTTCTCTCAACCACCCCAACATAGGCTCCACGTGTACCTTCAGCTGATATGATGATGATAGACAAAAATCTTTTCTTTTTTAGATAACCTACCTAAAGATTGCGTTAAAGGGCGGAAGATAGAAATAAATTGTATTCCCTGCATCTGTCTATCAACACAAAAAGGTTGGAAATGTCATGAAAAGAGGGTAAACAAAAAATGTTTACAACATAGAAACAAACTACGTTCGCAAAATCGTAAGTTAATTAATAAAATTGAAGTGTCTGTTGTAATGTCAAAATAAGAACTTTTTATAAAATTATATGAATTTACACAACAAAACTAATTATATAAAAAAAATGTCTGTCTGCCTGTCGGTTCGATTCGGGTAATCATCGAAATAGCTGAGCCTATTTATAAGTGGACTTTCTCTGGCAGGTAACTGACGTTATACAAAGTAAATTAGGTTTATTTTATTTAAAAAAAAATGTTCGGTTCGGCTAGTAGTTCTAAAGGAAATAAGCTAGCACTATTATTATTAGTTTATATTTGCTGACTCATCGAATTTCGTACCGCCATATTTTTAGTTTTTACTTAATTTTCTTTAATCAAGAACCTTCTCCATAGGTACAATAACAAACATAACAAAAAAATAATTAGTGAAATTGGTCCAGGCGTTCATGCGTGATGCCGTGACCAAGGGAAATAGGGAGTCATTTTAGGGAAAAATTGTATGTTTGTAATGGTATATAATATAATAAACTCGAAAACTACTGGACGGATTTTAAAAATTCTTTCACCATTAGAAAACTACCTTATCTGCGAGTAACATAGGCTAAATCTTGTTTTATTTTAGCGCGGACGAAATCGCGGGCAAAAGCTAGTTAATTATAATAATGTGAATTTAAATAATAACTCTTGACAAAGCCGTCTTAACTTTTTTGTGTTTTTAGATAGCTTTTTCCGTATGAATTCTTGTATCGAAGGCAGCAGACGTAATGTCGACGCATGTAATTATTGCATCTGTCAAAATGACGCCGAGTACTGCACACAAAAACGTTGTTCGGACGATTCAATTTGTGAGTAATTACTCGATATTACTATTCTCTAATTTTTAGAAACTACAGCCATTAGGTCCGAGCGCTCACCTTGTTTTTCAGGACATCGCTAAGCGACTGATCGACTCTTGGCATGGCCAGAGACCTGGTCTTTTTTGGGCCAGAGAATTTGGCAGCATTGCCATACAACGTGGCAATGATGCCAGCCTTTTGAGCACTTACCCAATTGACAGCAATGTGGATAGGTTTTTTGTGGGTTGGCTTGTTTTGGCTGAACCAAGCCCAATTAATAGCATTATTTTGTCTTACAGTATAGCAATTGAATGCTCGTAATATTTTTAATTAACATCGTTACTTATATTTGTTTAATACAGCGTCTTTGATGTCCTCTGAGCCCGAATGCTTAGAAGGACACCCTGTGCCTGCCCAAGACCCCTGCAACACGTGCATCTGCCACAATTCAGACATACTATGCACGAACAACCCCTGCATTCTAAGAAAATCAGGTATTTATAAAACAAGAAGAACTGATAAAAATAAAATTAAAAACCCCCAACGGCGGCCATCTTGGACCAATTTGCATCAAAATAGCTAAAAACACTCCTGAGTTATTCACCTCTCAATCAAAATTGGTTCATCCTTTCGGGAGCTACGATGCCATAGACAGACACACATGCACAGACTCGTCGAACTTATAACACCCCGCCGTTCTTGCGTGGGGGATTAAAAATGGATTAAATATAATAGATTAGTATCGATCCAGCCGTTCTCGAGTTTTGCGCTTAGCAATGCATTTAGCCATTATTTTTATTAACATTATTGTACATATTGAAAAAGTCACATTGGTACTTGCCCGCGCCCAGTTGCGAGTCCACAGCCCAACGCATAAGAGGCGGGCGCCTTAATCAATGCGCCATGACGTTATTAATTGAACAGTTTTTTAATATGTTACAGAAAGAAAGAAAAAAACGAAATGCGTAGGAGGTCAGAAGACTTTTTTGCCCGATGGTTGCAATTACTGTATCTGCCACGCTGGTCAAGACTTCTGTACGATCCGGGCCTGCTTATCGCATGGTACGTACACTTTCCTGAAAGCCAGAAGAAATCTAGCCTAGGCTAGATGACAACACCAATCAATTGACGTACTTTTTATGACTTGTTAAAACGTGGATCGTCCATAGATTTTGTATGGCTAAAGACGACTGTGATGTCACTTATTTGACAACTCAGTTGACTTAATATACTTTCCTTTTTTATTATAAAAACGTTGCTCCACACTAGGAATTTCTCCTGCAACGTGGGTATGTTTACAGACATATAAGCTCACATCAATACTAACTATTCATTAATTTTTAATCAATTATAAATCTATAGAATTAATTAAAAAATAATTGGGTTTTAAGTGCTAAAATAAAGTGTAATTTAAGGATTCTAATACATAATTTGTTGATACAATACGCGCCACGAAAGATGAGATTTGACAAGCGTCAGTAATGGGAAGCTTGCGCAGGTATGGATGTGTGAAATAGTTATCCATAATTTGTGTATCTATTTAGAGACATTTCGATGGGATTTAGATTCAAATTCTTAACAATTTTATAATATTTATTACAAAATCTTCGGTTACTAGCAGTGCCACACGCACGATCTAACTTGCTCAGCAAACCGCCACTGACGCGCGCCTTGCATGCACTGAATGACACTGCAGATAGGATAGATTTATTTGACTGCTCTCTATCTAAATTTACTAAAGCAATATTATATGTGTTATGTTAAGCTTATTATAGTTATTTATGTTTAATTATTAAAGGCCACCCTACCGCATTAGGAATTTCCTGTAATGTTAGCAGTGTTTGTGATAAATAAACAAATAAATCTTTCGTGGCGCGTATTGTACCTTATACCTAGTTAGTAAAAATGTGACGTCAAAGTTAACTATTGTCATAATGACACAAAATCTATGACAGAATCGCATTTTATCATCTCATAAAAAGTATTTTAAATGATTGGGTATATTAATCACTCAATTTTTACTATCTTTCACCCACAGGCTCCAACGACTCACCAAATGGTTGTAACGAAGGGGAAGTCACAGACTCAGGTGACAATTGCAATATGTGTGTTTGTATAAAAGGGAAAAAGGTGTGCACTAAGAAAGATTGCTCTGGAAACAGCTTAAGAGGTAAGAAGATTGTACATTGTATTGTAATTCATAAACAACATAACATCACGCCTGAAATCCCCGAAGGGTAAGGCAGTGGTGTACCCATTAGTACACCCACATTTCGCCAGTTATGTTTTTAGTCCCATGTAATAGGGGGCGAGCCTATTGCCATCAACCGGACACAAATCCAGACTCCGAGGCTGCTTCTGAGAAATTCTTGATGAAAAACCTAATAACACTTTGCCCGACCTGGGAATTGAACCCAAGACCTCATGCACAGCAGTCGCGCTTGCGACCACTAGACCAACGAGGCAGTGATGTTGTTGTTGTGGATGTTTTTTTTAATTTTTATTTTTTTCGAATGGATATGTATGAACGTAGATGAGGCGAAAGGAGTATGTAAGGATGGTAACAGGTGGCGTTCTGTAGTTTCTGCCTAACCCCATGGGAAAAAGGCGTGAGTTTATGTATGTATGTAAGAAAAACAAGCTGTTTAATTAAATTAAAATTGAAAATAGTGAAAATCATATAAATAAACGAAATTGGTAAAAAAAATAATTGATCATTTTTAACAACATTACTTAATTAATTAATTAAATCAAATTACAATTTAATTACAATAATGAATTGATAATTAATTATTGCTTTTATTTTTCAGATAAAATGTCCCATAATCTCTTTTCTTACTTTCGAAAACCAAAACATAAAATGGCGCTAAACACAAAACCGAACCGAAAGTGCGAACCGAACAAGAAATATCTGCCAGACAACTTTGACCCTAACTGTCCAAATGAGTGCATTTGTGACAGAAATGAATTACTATGCACAAAGAGAAAGTGTTTCAATCATTGGAATCAAGTAACAAGTAAGCATGATTTTACAAGCTTTTATTTTCTTCCTATCCCTGTGTCAGCGGCTCATCAAATCTTACAAGTTAAAATTAAGCCACTTCTCGATGTTCGATTGAGCTGAAATTTCGGGTAAATATGCAATTTGCATGACAATGCAATATAGTGATGTCACAGAACTGGTCTGATGATGGAGCCTAAAGGCTACACTAAGCCTCCTTTCATAATATTTTAAACAATCAGAATCTCTCCGAATTCCCACGTTAAATTCATTATTTTAATTCTAGTAATTCTTAATCATGCTGTAGTATACAATCTCAAGATTAGTGAAAGCGATTCTAATATAACTTAAATAATGATATTTCTCTCTTAAATTTTTATAAATAACTGATGATTGCCCAGTCGGTTTAGTGGTCGCAAAGCGCGACTGCTGAGCACGAGGTCTTGGGTTCGATTCCCAGGTCGGGCAAAGTGTTTTTTGGTTTGTCCATTAGAAATTTCTCAGTATCAGCCTCGAAGTCTGGATGTATTCCCAGTTGATGGCAATAAGCTCGCCCCCTTTTACATGAGACTTAAATACATATATCTAGCGAAAAGTGGATGCGCTACATCTCTGCCTAACCCTTCGGGGATTACATGATGTTATGTATGATTGATGTTGTTATTTTACAGTTATATTTTTTTTTATTTTGCAGCTCCATTCAAGGGTCTTCTATTAGGAAAAATAGAACCACTAAACAGAATTTCTGCCCATTTGAAACACGAGGCTTGTGTGGAATTCCAACCGCTGCCATCAGACGACCCGTGCAACTCCTGCATATGTTTGAACGAACGCAAAGTCTGCACCATTATCGCCTGCAGCGACGACAATGATGAAATAGATCTAGGATCTGATGAAGTCATATGTTCGTATTTTAATTGAACTTAATGATCATGATTAATATTGGTCTTGTGGTCGCAAGAGCGACTGCTGAGCGTCCTTGGTTTAATTCCCAGGTCGAATAAAAAGTGTTATCAGGTTTTTCCATAAGGAATATTTCAGTAGCAGCCCGGAATTTGGAAGGCGGTGCAGTCTCGGAACGCCCCTTAAGCTGTGGATCCCTGATCTCTCCCCGGTCATGTCGGATTGCCATCCCATCGGACTATGAGAGTGAGGGAGGGAGTACACCTGTGTTTTCGCCTCTTCTCGTACAGAGATATCACGAGTACTGACCACGCTTGGTCAAGGCGGATTGACGATACATGTATTACTTGCTGACTCGGCCACGTGGCTCTCATGTCACATTTTTATTTGGAGGTCGATTTCTCGATTTTCGAACTTTCCTATTTTTATAAGTTTGACCAAATTTCACACAGTTAGCCATATTTTATAAAAAATGGTTGAGTAGTTTAGGAGTCCATCCCGGACAAACAACGTGACGCGTAATTTATGTATATTAATATAAATTATAAGTCCAGGTTTCCTCACGATGTTTTCCTTACCAATTCAACAATACTAATGTTATAAGTTTCTCCAATTATGCAGTCAAAAACACTAAATTCAAGGGCAATAAAGGAAATATGATGAAGAAGAAGAATGCTTTCTGTGAACCCTTCACATTCTTCAGTCCTGAGAACAACCGGTTTTGCAGAAACTGTTTCTGTTTGCACAATGGACTCGCCTTGTGTTTACTGAATTTGTGCAAGTATAATAAAGGTAAATTTAATTTTTAATTTAAACTAGCTGAACTTTTTATAAACCACTACCCCTACCCTAGCTGACCCTTACCCAGTTACGAAACCCATAAAGAATGTGGAAAAATCAAGGAAAAATATTTTTTGCTCTTATTTTATTATTTCGTCATTTTCCCATATTTTTGATAATTCTGCTATCCGGAACGGAGGCAAATTCAACAAATCGAAAACCATGAAAATGACTCCAGCCGTTCTCGAGTTATAAGTGTTCGAACAAACACGACTTTGTTTAATTTATGAAGATTTCAACGGAATTAAATGTATACGGGTTGGTTACATACATCATAATTATAGCCGTTAACAACGTATACCGCCCGTCATCAAACTAAGTAATAAGTATGTACTTACCAACATAGTTTTTGATAATCATACTTACGTTATATTTTATTTTTGATTTTATGTTTTTAGATATACCACACCAAAGTTCGCCAGGTAAGTAGATGTTGAGCTTAGCTAAAATGAGTTAATATGCAATCGGCAAAGTATTATTAGGTTATTCCATCAGGAATTTCTTAGTAGCAGCCTCGGAGTCTGGATTTATGCCTGGATGATGGCAATAGGCTCGCCCCCTATTACTCGTACATGGGACTTACTTATGGCGAAATGTGAGTGTACTAATGGGTACACCTCTGCCTAACCCTTAGAGGATTACAGGCGTGATGTTATATTAAGAACTCGTGTATTTTTTTAAGCAGTTTTTCCAATCTGGCTCCAATTTTTCAAATCCGTTCAAACCTCTTCAAAAATCGCTTCATTGGTAAAATAAAGATTAAATTTTAAAAAATTATATCTTTTCAGAGGAGCTGACCGAGGTCTGTACGCCAGGGGAGAGGGGTTACCCGACCAAATGCGTCACCTGCACGTGCTCAGAACACGGCAAGTGGGTATGCACGAGGGAAGATCTAGCTCTCTGTCAAGGTGGGCCTTGACTCTTGATAACACGTCTCGACAAGCGACATGCTCCTCATTCTTCATCACAAGCTCATAATTATCTCGCGGGACGTCTTAACAGGATACCGTGGCCCCGGAACGTAAAGGGCAACAGAAGGAACAGGGTGGTATTTTAGTCAGTAAAAGTCTGAAAGTCCCTTGAGTAATTTGATGATTTTTACCACCTCAAAAAAAAAACCCTCATAATTATGACAACACAACCGACCTCCACACACTTCGTTAGAGAAAGAATTTATAAAGTATCAATAACTAAACCTACTGTCAAACATAAATTCTAATATTATTTGCATTATATTTATTTGTATTCAAGACATCGGATAACATGTAAGAACAGAAGAAAAAGTTTCACTTTCTCACTATAACTATAAGTACTGTACAAGTGAATAAGCTTGATAAGCTCCTTTGTTTGGCCGCCATTTTTGATACGTTTTTTTTACGTTATTAGAGAGAGACTGCGATGAAAAAGATGAGTTCCACATGGGTTTCTTCCCGTATTGTGCTGGGTGCAAGTGTTCAGTCAAGGAGTGGTTTTGTTCGATACAAGGCGATTCGTGCAGAGGTAACTTGTTAAGTTTTCTTTTTAAAATTCAGAATTTTAATAAAATACCTACTATCCCGGTCTCCCAAATCCACGCCGTCACCGCCATCTTGCATTACTTTTATAACGGTCTAAAACTTTCTAAAAGTTAGAAAATTCAAATTTGGAACAACGATGACATCAAAATAACGGCCGGTATCAAAAATTCATTTAAACATTTTCTTCTTTGGATAAGCCAAAATTTTGTTTACTAATAAAAAAAAATAAAGATATAGACTTTGTAGTCTATAGATTACAATGTTAATTTTCTAACCATGAGTTTTTATTCAATTTCAGATTACAGTGAGTAAAAATTTAATCCTATTTAAAACTTTTACTTCTTAGAACTTTTTTCTTTATAGTTTTGACTTGTATGAGCTGTTAGTGATTAAATAAATAAATACCTATATCTAAGTTCAATTAAAGTACCCCATGAACAGCTATCATAGTTGCAACTTTAAGGCTTAGTAGCTGCTAATATGACATCATGAATATGACTCGACTCTGAATGCATTATTTCCATTAATCAATCAAAAACAAATATACATTGGTATAAGAATTTAAAAAAAACAATTGTACTAACCATATTTTTTTGTACTGAAATCGAACCAGCTATGCACAGCGCAGCAGCTAATCGCTCAGCCACTGCGCCAACCATGTCAAGTAACAGAATATTTTTAGTGTCGTTAAATTTATGAACACGTAAGAGTTGTCTAAACGGTTGGTTGACACTTCCCGTGACCCAAGGGCTGGCTATTACCTTGGCCAGAGGCTAAGGATTGCCATCCTACGTGGCAATGCGGCCAATCTTTTGGGCACATATCCAGTGGAAAGATATTTTATTTAAGCCATTAATTTTTAGTTTATTTTTTCATTATTATTGGTTTTTATAGGTCTGTTAATGCTATACCTATTTACAGGCAATGCCACTTGTCCACTGGGCACTTTCATCCACAACCCAAGACAACACTGCAGTATATGCCTCTGTGGGGGCTACGAAGAGGGGTCACACAACATGTGCTTTACCGAAGCCAAATGCGTCCGACAGGTCGTCAATCGATTAAGAGTATAACGGATCACGATTTATTTTTGTATGTTTCAATGTAAATAAATCATAACATTTGTAATAAAAATAATTGTGTATTATTTAGTAGCAGGGATCTTGAGTTCCGGATTTTGTTCGAAAAAGTTACCGCGGCCTTGGAAAGCAAAGGTATTAGGAGGAACACGGATGGGTTGTAGTCAATAAGAGTCTGACACTGCCTTCCACTCCGCCCAGAGCGGAAGAAGTCATTTAATTCTATTATGATGCTTTGGTCTTTGATGGTTCGGTCATGTTGAGAGGATGAGTGAAAGACGATTGACAAAAGGTATTTATATGGCAGAGGTGAGTGGCAACGCCGGGAGGGGTCGCCCTAGGAAGACCTACACTGACCTTATTGGTGAGGTCCTTCAGAAAGGTCAGGTGCGGAGTACTCGTAACCGGCGTGCTTGTATGACAAGATGTATGAACGTAGATGAGGCGAAAGGAGTATGTAAGGATCGTAGCAGGTGGCGTTCTGTAGTTTCTGCCTACTCCCAAGGGAAAAAGGCGTGAGTTTATGTATGTATGTATGATGCTTTTCAATCCTTAAAAAACAAAATAAGGATCATGTATTTGCTTAAATGTTGGCTAAGTATGAAATGGACTTTTGTATCGCAAAAAAAAAACAACTGATTACCCGAAACTTGTTTTTTTTTTACAGATTCCCTTTAATCTAACGTTGGTTTTAAAGGGTGGAAGCAATACATTTAAAAAAAAATACCAATGTGCGCAATAGAATATTTACCGATCCAAGGAAGCGCTTTTTCTCACAGGCGCTTATTAAAAGCGGTCGTTTTTTTCTCGCGCACTGGTTTTTAACGGCTTCAAATTAGTAATTTGCAATCGAACGCTTACTATAATATATTTATAGCTGAAATTATAACTGTATATGTGGGCCGATCTCGGCGCCACCAAAAGGACGGAGAAATAATTTAATTATTCATTAGAAAGATTTTATTACAATGATGGCTACACTCAAACTAAGCAATTTGGAGTCCTCTAAGTAATGTCTAGTCGAACGCAATCCTTGATACTCTTTTGTCTTGCTTGATGATAGGGTAAGGTAAACTAGTAGAGGACTTAATTCATTGTATTTTGAGAACGTACGAATGACTGATAAACTAAAAACATAACGCCAGTTATGTTTTTAGTCCCATGAAATAGGGGGCAAGCCTATTGCCCACAACCGGGCACAAAACCAGACTCCGTGGCTGCTACTGAGAAATTCCTGATGGAAAAACCCAATAACACTTTGCCCGACCTGGGATTCGAACCCAAGACCTCATGCTCAGTAGTTGGGCTTACGCCCACTGACCAGCAAGGCAGGTCGGTTAATCATGTTTGTGATAAACCGTTTCCTGACTTACTGACCAAGTGAATATTAATATGGTTTATGTGGGCCGATCCCGGCGGCACTGCAATGCCGGGCCGACCCGTGACGGGAGTGGAGCGAGCCCCGAACATCCCGTCAGCTAACAAAAATCATTTTAATATACTGGTCCCTCAGTGAGGGAACTTTCAGATATTAAGCTGAAAAGAACAGATACTACACTTTGATCTTAGCCAAAAGGCCGAGAAGCGATACCGTTATTAAGTTACACCGGGGTAGTCATTCACTCGCGGAGAATCTTAACACCGCGATTCAGAAATGAGCGTCAAATGAACAGCGCCATCTATCGAACGCAGGGGTACACCTAAACGCACCCTTTGTAACCGAGTTGAGACAAAAATAAGCGTTGCTTTGCGTTAATTCATAGTAGCCATTTTAGGTTACAATTTATTTCTTTTCCTTGCTGTCGGTAAAATACATTTCTTTAGAAGAGTTTTTGCTATAATAAGTAAAAACATGTGTTTAAATATCGATCACTAATTGCAAGTCACCTACCAATACATTATATATAATTTACTATACCATTAAATTTCATCATAATGATTATGTCATTTGAACAACGTCCACTTCGGAACACAGACCTCCCCTAAAGATAGCTAATGACCTACTACTCAGGTTTACTAGTCATAAAAGCTAACTTTTTTAGTAAAAAAAGTACAGTAGCACTAAAATATCTATACTATAATGCCTGGTGTACACGATGCTAGTGTTACGAAGCCAGGATAGTAATATACTAGCTTGCCTTCTAACTTGACTTTTATGCCAATGTAAAATAACTAAGCCTTTTCCATACGTGTCGATTACTGCCAATATCTGTTACAGCAAGCCGAGTCAAGAAAAATCCCTTTAAAAAATTTGGGGATTACCTCAGAAATTAAGCCCATTCTGTACGCATGAAGCTCTGCCTTCAATTGCACAGAATTGGCTTAATTTCTGCACTAAGTTACTAACGTCGTGTGTGCCGGGCATTAATGCCTGTCAGACGGAACAGTCGGCATCACTCACGCCACCTGGCGCCTCTTTCATTAAACTGCTGAAATTACACCACCTCATTTTGATGCCACCTGCTGGGGCTGGATCATAACTCGTTAGTTTCAACCGTTAATTCTTATTTTCAGTTTTGATTTGCATTTTTTGAAGTGCTATTAACAGATCCCATTTTTTTAAATAAGATACTTACCTATAGCTTATATTACTCGCTGATAATGTTACTAACTATAAGGTTTATAGGTCAAAGAATTTTCCCTTTATTTTGGTTACAGTTATTTATTTGATGACAGAATTTGTTTAAGATCAACTTTTGCGATTTTTTCTGTAGGAATTTTAAAATATGTCAAGTAGGTAAGTCATGGCATGGTCTTCATTCGTTCTATTTTTTGTACTGACGTTCAATTTTTAGGTTTCCATATTTCAAGAGAAATTTCGGAACCCTTTTAAGACCCTTTCGTGTCACAAAGGGGCCCTCTCAAGATCTTTATAGTAACATAAGAATTTGATTATTTTACTCTATAATTTTTGCAAAAAAAAAAGTACCAAAATCATAAATAATTTTAACTAACTCGTACTTATTGGTAATCGTCTTCTTCTTTTCGAGTCGATGGCTAATCCATTTTTTCTTTTAGTTTGAGTACTTTAGGCCCAGAAGTACCTAGCCACGTTTATAGCAGCATCAGTGGCGTTTTTAATGTCCTCTAAAGTACAGGTATAGGGCAGTGCAGGATTATTCTACACAGTATTAAAAAAGTCGCTTCCCTCCGTCTGTACTCTTAGTTAGATCTTTTAAACTACGCTACGGATTTTCATCTATACATAGAGCGTTTGAAGAGGAAAGTTATGTATTTACATTGCACCCGTGCGAAGCCTGAGCGGGGTCGCTAGATGAAAATAAGAACATTTTATACTTCCTAAAAATAAAATGGTATCAGCTATACGATTAAGTAAAGCCACAAAAGCTAATATTTTTCCACAAATTCCGAGCTGGTGCACACTGCCCAATTTGTCTGCGTTTTGCTATTATATTTATTACTGTGCACTAAAAATATATTTGCTAGTGAGCGCCGCAATGCGTTTCCACTGCTGTCGTGTCGTCGGCTGGACAAAAATTTATATTTATTTGTTACATCTGCTACCGTTTGTCTAGCTAGCTTATGTCGCGCTGGTTTACTTGGCATTTAATATTATGTTCTAGAGTTTGGGCAACGAAAACTGTCCACATGTAAGCGCAGCAATTTAAAAAGAAATGACGTTTTCAGTAGCTTAGTAACACTGAAGAAATAACGTAGAAGTATCTTTGAAAAATGAAAAAGTATCAATTCAGTTTATTCGGAGCAACGTCGAAGGTTTCAGCTGCTATTTTTGTAAATAGTCGCCATTTTATCTTTCATCTTTCAGCACTTATAGACATAAAACACAAAGTACCAAAGAATAATCAATTCTATTATTTTATAATAATTAGTCATTAGAAAAATATGACGTTAGTTGGTCTTAAATAATTCCAATACGAAATCTACTGAACTGCTACTTAAACATGTCTTGTGTATTTTATATACGTTTTCTTGTGGTAAAATGCCTTGTCACCATGTTTTGTACCTATATTTGTAAAATAAAATACCAATCTTATTTTTACGACCTTTAAGCACAGAGGTATCGTTAAACTAACATATCGTTCGATAATGATCTGTTCCGAAGGCTGAAGTCCGAAAGACGTCTACTGCTGAACATAGGCATCCTAGTACAGCCATAACAATCAGTCCAGTACTACTCGCAACCAGGCAACCTAAACTAAACCCTAACCTCTTAACCCTAAACTTCAAACTTACCTGCATGGGGTCTCTAACTTAGGCCATGAAAAAGGTTTATTTCCAACATAGTTCTACAATATTATTAATATTACTACTATTATAAATGCGACAGTTTGGATGTATGGATGGATATGGAGTGGGGTAGCGTAGGATGGAGAAATAAAATGGTTTTTTAATTAGAGGTATGAGGTAGCTGGCCGCGCACAATACTTGCTGCTCCAGTCTTGATACTCGTACGCACAAACCCCTAGACACACCTGTATGTAATAGAAAGAGACAGAGGCAAAGAGATAGAGAGAGAAGGCTGCCTGAAGGAGACATTATGCTTTTTTCTTACGTGACGATTTCTGCCAGTTAACTGCTACCGCAAGTTGCTTCAAGGAAGTTAGTTCCAAGAAATTTACTATAAAACATTTTTATACCTAGAGTCACATTACCGGACAGACAAATCCAGCGATTTTTATGTATATATGAGTAGTTTTACACTGCATTCGAGCAAGAATTAAACATTCATTTTTATTACGTTTCAAGGGAACACGGCCAAGCCAGCGGCTTTTATTTTGCAAGCTTGGGATATTTTATTTATAAAAGTTGCTAGCTTTGCCCATTGGCCACCTCGTTAGTAAATTAGAGTTGCTTTTTACAAAGCTTTTGTTTGAATTTTCTTTGTGGATAGCATATTATAAAAGGTGTTTTATTGTTTGTGCGGCTTTTGAACTTCGTGTACGAGAATTTTTGTTAACTGTTTCGTTTCTAGAGATTTATGTTTCAAATGAGTGCTTGAATGCAATCAACAATATAGTTTTTTGCGATTTTTTTCTTTCAATGCGCGTCGCGTTTCACTTAGTATAGGGTTTAGTAGTTACCCGTATTACTTGTTAACTGATAAACCCTACTTAACTGTGATTGTTTTCCTTTTAGGTTCGTTATACATACATACATAACATCACGCCTGTAATCCCCGAAGGGTTAGGCAGAGGTGTACCCATTAGTACACCCACATTTCGCCAGTTATGTTTTTAGTCCCATGTAATAGGGGGCGAGCCTATTGCCATCAACCGGGCACAAATCCAGACTCCGAGGCTGCTACTGAGAAATTCCTGATGGAAAAACCCAATAACACTTTGCCCGACCTGGGAATCGTACCCAAGACCTCATGCACAGCAGTCGCAAGTTCTTTATATTTTTTAGTACTGTGAACTTTTTCAGAAAAGAAAGAACTAGCACTAAACATCAGACAGACGGACGGATATAGCGATACTTTGAAGGTTCCTTGTTGACAATGGATCCTTAAAAAGCTCCAAGATCGTCCTTGACTATTTCCACTTTAAAGCGCAATTCCATAACTGACCACAACAACCTAACAACCGTTTTTTCCTTAAGCGAAAATGTTTAAATGGACCCTCCTCCTTGGTGGCATTTCCAGTACATTGAGAGGAGTTAGAAATCTCTCTTGTGCTTTACCCACGTTTCAGGTAAAGACTGATTCCCTTTCTGGTTACCTACAATAAACTTTTATAGTAATTTTGTAGCAACCGGCCTCTCAACTTCAACTTACATTTCGTCGTATACAAAAAGGTGGTCTCTATTTTTATTTAAAAGTAGTATTTTATATATAATTAAGTATACAGTACTACATTATATCGCCTATACAATAATTGTCTTTTTACTACTCTAGTGCAATTAAAACACAACCGATTGTTTTTCATTTAGTTCTAGAATTAAAAATTAAAAAAGAAGATTGCATAAAATAGTAGTCAGATAATAATCTCGTTTTTTATAAACTATGTACTTAAATGAAAATAAATCAATTGTAAATGGATACTAAGATAACAAACTTAATTAACTGGAGAAACTTCACTGACGAGAACAATGGTGTAAGTGGCCGTTACTGGACTACCGGCAGATGTGAAACGTTCCAGTAAAATTATTAATTATTAATAACCAAAAAAGAATATCACAGTGAATATTTAAATTCCCAATTAATGAAGTCCAAAAATCAATGGAGTATTTAGTATATGCACACACAAGAGAACCGAGAGCGGTGGAGTAGAGGGGCCATGGTGACATGAGACAGCGTCACGTCGTTTTCCTCAACGGCAATTTGGTCAATTTTACTGTCAAAGTGCGCAAATTGAAATAAAAAAAAATTCTGAACTGTCAGCAACGATGAACCGTCGCGTCTGTGAATTTTCGGCAGTTAATTCAATTTGACCTTGTATATCTAATGCTTAGTTTTAACTCCATCAAGAATCACTTTAACAAAAAGTATACAAAAATGCATCAAGATCATCACCGACGATCCATTTTCATCATCCTGTTTAGCAACAATTCACTATGTTTTATTGTCAGAACCTGGACAGTTGGGGATTCCTTCATCGTCGCACTTACATTCAACACAAGGCAAGCTATTCGTCTTCGGGTAAAATTTGGAATTCGGCTTGCAACGATTCGGCTTACCTGAAATCAGTTATGACGTAACACATTGTATTCTGTCTAATATTAATTAAATAAATATGAATATTCTGGTCAAAACTATAAACGACAACCTTACCTGCACCTGATGCACTTTATAACTGATAAGAAAAGATTAGTTGACTTAAATAATTATAATACACGGTAACTTTTTCTGCACCTGATCATGCACTTTGGCTGACGAAGTGCATGGTCTACGACGCTATTTTGAAATCATTACAGTTTTTTGACTGTAATGACTCCAAAATAACAAAAGCTAGTATAAAACTAAATTAAATTTAAAAAAACTAAACTATTCTTTTTAAATCTAAATTTAAAAAACGCTCGGCAACAGCCATCTTGGACTGATTTTCATCAAACATAGCTAAGAACACTCCCGACTAATTCACCTTTCAAACAAAAAAACCTAAAATCAAAATCGGTTCATCCGTTCCGGAGCCATGATGCCACAAACAGACACGTCAAACTAAAAAATAACCTAAAGGCCAAGACCACTCCTTGGGCTTCAGCTGCTGCTGGTTAATAGTTGAAGCGAAATATTCCCTTACCGTAAGAATCATAGTCCAATTTGCAATCATCAATTTTAACGCATTTGGGTTTGCCGATCTCGTCACACTCGCATTTATGACAGCTACTGACCCAACTGGTACCTCGTTCACAAGTTGGGTACAGTGCTTGCAAATCTTCCTCGGGGCAATCTTTAGGCAACTTCTTGTGGATGGAATAGTATTCTAAGATATCTTTGGTCTTTTTATCGTCAAAGAATTCGTTGAACACAGGAAGTAGTGATTCGGTTGCATCTGGAACAGAAATGGAAATGTGGATGATAGGATATGCTCAGGCGCAGTCATCTGATATTATTTTTATATATGTGAAGATAAAGTTTATTAAAAATCCTTAAAACTTGTTTTCGTTAAACACGTAGAAAAAAGTTGTAGCTTTGACCTTCAATATATCTATAACTAGAAGGCTCCTAGAGACGGTCTAGAATTTTAAAAAAATATCACAATGATTACATGAACATATAACTTTCGGTTCCGTTAAGTGTCTAAACCTGTGTCTGTGTGTGTAAATATTGGTTTGGAAAAATAAAGAACAGCTGTAACAGATGACTAGGGATTGTACATAATATACATCATCTTTTGGTATATTTAGGACACCGGTACTCTACCTAATAAAAAACAATCAATCAGAATACAAGTAGTAAATTATCTTCAAAATTTACCTTCGCTCTTTCCACCTGGTTCTGTCTTACAATTTGTAGCATCGCATTCAGCAACGCCATCACCACTGCATTCACAGGTATAACAGTCACCCAGCTTGAAGTGGGAATAAGGCTTACACGTCATCGGTTCACCTAAAAAGTAAACAAGTTACTTCATCGTCAAACAAAAGCTCAAAAACCAATTAAAAAAGAGAAAAAATCGTTGTTTAAATAAACGAATATCTTGGAAATGGAATTCATTGCAAATATAAAAAGGGAATATTTACCAAAAGGTCTAAGTTCACAATCTGGTATTTTAAAACACATCGCTCGACCAAAGTAACAAGAACAACCGTGGCAGTTACTAATCCATTGTGTTCCATCTCCACATTCTTCTTTATGATCTTTTGGTCTGTGTTTAATCCGAGGTTTGAATGAATTTGGAATCGAAGAAGCACCGGAACCTACAAGACCTGTATCAGCAGATAAGTCTCCGGCAAGTGTTTCTAAATACGATGGTAAGTCCTCGTCGTCTTCCTCATCTGCCTGGTGTAGTATTATGTGAACGTCCGGATATATAAGCTGGAGTGGTTGTTCTCGGTTATCTTTGGGCACTGTCGGAACAGCATTGAACCGAGTCTCATAGCTGAGTGTATGAGATGTAGACGGTGTTGTTGAAATAGTGTCTTCTTCAAACAGGCTTGTAATTTTTTCTATCATTTTTGGATAAGAGCTACTAAAAGATATATTTAGTTTTTTCGCAGTTTGTTTTATTTTAGGTGGCGTTAACTTTGATAAGAAATTCATAATTTTAGTAATATTCATACCATTTTGAGTTACAGTAGCATTATATTCTGCTGGAATATATTTTTTAACTTTACTCTGTACCCAACCGAGGATTCCATTAACTATATCAGGCAATTCAACTTCGTCGTTTTCAAGTGTTGATTCATCATCTTGTTCTGATGATGGCTCAAAGTTAAACATTTTGGCAATGCCGGGAGACAAAAAGTGAAGAAGATTGAGTTGATCTGTGCTGGATTCATTTTTGCCAATAAGGATTGGTTCACTTAGTTTTTTCGCAGCCATAAATAATGGTAACAATTGGTCATAGTAATCAGAGTTTTTATCATCATCATTAGGAATCAAACTATTTGAATCACCAACAGGATTGAGAAGAGGATTATACTGGGCACTATCAGAGTCTATGGGGTTCATGGATGGAGTAGACATATCTTGCTCTGTTTGTAGTTGATTATGATCTGTATCAGAAGTATTTCCATTTCGGTTGGGTAAAGACAACGAGGCATTTTGATTATTCGACGGTTGATCTTGTTCGGGCTTGAGTCCAGAAGAAGGAGTTGTAATTTCATTATAGTATACCAATGCGTTATTAACCAGATTGGGCACTGACCAAGGAATGTTATGACCTCCCTTAAACAATTGGTTAAAGAAAGATGGTTTATATTTATCGTGGTCGGACTGAACGCCTGATTCTGTGGTAGAAGTAACACTGTTGGAATCATTGTTATGGTCGCCTGGTAATAACCAAGGAGTATTATGAACTCCATTGAAAATACTATCAAAGAATAAAGGTTTATGTTGATCATGTTCAAGGTGTATCCAAGGTTTTAGAGGATTAACATTGTTATTTTTCGTAACTACAGTATTTTTGGGATCTAAAATCGATGGTTTCTCAGTTTGATTTTCATTTTCTTTAGGATCTTTATCGAAATCAAGAGACAAATGTTTGGATTGATTTTGTATTGGTTTAAACTCTGAATTAGAAGACTCATATTTTAAACTTGCAGGGTTTTCAGCAGAATTAGATATGTATTTGTCAATGGGCGCACGATCATCAAAAACTCCTGATAAATTTTGGGTCTGGGTTGGACCAAATAGAGTATTAATTGGTTCACCATCTGGATGTGTAAAGTTAATACTAGAATTGTTCGGGTGATTTAGACCATTACCGGATGCATGATCGTCAAGTTCTACGTTAAGTTCTGAATGTGTAGGACTTTCGGCAGAATTGAGTGTGTGATAGGAACCATCAGCAGATCCAGGAGCATCAAGTATCCCTGGTATATATGGATTCTGGGTTGAATTAACTAGAGATTCAGCTGGTTTACCTTTCGAATGTGTAGAGTTTTCAGCAGAATTGGATGGGTAATGGAAACTATCAGCCGATGCAGGAGCGTCAATTATCCCTGGTACTAGTTGTGTCTGGGTTGGAGCAAATGAAGATTTTGGAAGTTGATCTGTTGAATGTTTAGAATCTTCAGCTGAATAGTGGATATGATCATCGAAACCTGGTGAATGATTTGAAATTGCTGGTTGGTTCTGCGTTAGACCAAGAGAAGAATTTAATGGTTCAATTCTTGAATGTGTAGGGTCTCCAGTAGAATCAGATGGGTAATGGAAACCATCATCAGATGCAGCATTGTCAAACATTCCTGGTAAATGTTGGTTCTGACTCGGACCAAATGGAGAATTAGGTGGTTTGTCTTTTGAATGTATAGAGTCTCCAGCAGAATTAGTTGGGTTATGGAAACCATCAGGAGATGTACGATCGTCAAATTTTCCGGGCAAATGTTGTTTCTGGCTCGGACCAAATGGAGAATTAGGTGGTTTACCTCTTGAATGTATAGAGTCTCCAGCAGAATTAGTTGGGTTATGGAAACCATCAGGAGATGTACGATCGTCAAACTTCCCAGGTAAATGTTGGTTCTGGCTCGGACCAAATGGAGAATTATGTGGTTTGCCTCTTGAATGTATAGAGTCTCCAGCAGAATTAGTTGGGTTACGGAAACTATCAGGGGATGCACGACCGTCAAACATCCCTGGCAAGTGTTGGTTCTGGATGGAACTGAACGGAGAATTAGGTGGTTTACCTTTTGAAAATATTGGATCTCCAGCAAAATTAGTTGGATTATGGAATCCATCAGGGGATTCACTATCACCAAACATCTCTGGTAAATTTTGGTTCGGGCTCTGACCAAATGGAAAATTAGGTCGTTTGCCTCTTGAATGTATAGAGTCTCCAGCAGAATTAGTTGGGTTACGGAAACCATCAGGAGATGTACGATCTTCAAACTTCCCCGGTAAATGTTGGTTCTGACTCGGACCAAATGGAGAATTAGGTGGTTTGCCTCTTGAATGTATAGAGTCTCCAGCAGAATTAGTTGGTTTACGGAAACTATCAGGGGATGCACGACCGTCAAACATCCCTGGTAAGTGTTGGTTCTGGATGGAACTAAACGGAGAATTAGGTGGTTTACCTTTTGAAAATATTGGATCTCCAGCAGAATTCGTTGGATTATGGAATCCATCAGGGGATTCACGATCGCCAAACATCCCTGGTAAATGTTGGTTCTGATTAGGGCTAGATTGAGTGTGTGATGGATTTTGCAAGCTATCTTTCGGATGTGTTAGATTTTCAACATAACTAGATGGATGATAGAAGCCATCGGGGGATCCTCTATCGTTAACCTGCCCTGGTATATGTTGGTTCTGATTAGGACTCGATGAAGGAGGATAATGTTTATTTAGATTATCTAAGAAACTTGGTAAATGTGGGTTTTGAGTCGGGCTAGACTGAGAGTGTAGTAGGTTATGTAAGCTATCTTTTGGATGTGTAAGATTTTCAACAAAGCTAGATGGATGAAGGAAGCCATCGGGGGATCCTCTATCGTCAAACTGCCCTGGAGTATGTTGGTTTTGAGTAGGACTCAATGAAGAAGGATTATGTTTACTCCGATTATCTAAGAACCCTGGTAAATTTTGGTTCTGTGTAGGGCTAGATTGATAGTGTGGTGAATTATGTAAGCTATCTTTAGGATGTGTAAGATTTTCAAGAAAACTAGATGGATGATGGAAGCCATCGGGGGATCCTCTATCGTTAACCTGCCCTGGTATATATTGGTTCTGATTAGGACTCGATGAAGGAGGATAATGTTTATTTAGATTATCTAAGAAACTTGGTAAATTTTGGTTCTGTGTAGGGCTAGATTGATAGTGTGGTGAATTATGTAAGCTATCTTTTGGATGTGTAAGATTTTCAAGAAAACTAGATGGATGATGGAAGCCATCGGGGGATCCTCTATCATCAACCTGCGTTTGTGTTTGTTGATTCTGATTAGGACTCGATAAAGAAGGATAATGTTTATTTAGATTATCTAAGAAGCCTGGTAAATTTTGGTTCTGAATCGGGCTAGACGGAGAGTGTAGTAGATTATGTAGGCTATCGTTTGGATGTGTAAGATTTTCAACAAAATGATTATGATGTAAGTCATCTGGGGATCCTCTATCGTTAACCTGCCCTAGAGTTTGTTGATTCTGATTAGGGCTAGATGAAGAAGGATAATTGTTATGTTGGTTCTCAGAGAGTCCTAATTTAGTGCTTGGATGATTATGTAGGTTCCCTCTTGTGTGAACTGGGTTTTCAGTAGAATTTGGATCAGCGGATCCTGGTTCGTTAAACATTCCTGGTTTATGTTGAATTTCGGTAGGATCAAATGAAGATTGCGGAAGTTTGTGCGCCGGTTTAAAATTGATGGGAATTTCTTTAGCATTATGTCCGTATTTGTATCTTTCATTGACTTCACGGTTGTCCAACACCCCTGGTTTTAGCTGGTTTTGGGAAGCTACAAATGAAGGATCATGTAGGTTATCTTTAAGATGTGCGGGATCAGAATTTGATATGTGCTTGTTAAGTTGTGGATGCAATGGATCTCCAGCAGGATTTGAGGTATATTGGAGACTATTAGTAGATACAAGCTTATCAGAAGTCTGAGGCGTTTCTTTTTTTAAAGGTTTCAGCTGTCTCGGATCTTCATAAATATTGTGTGAATATTGAAATCCTTTAATGGATCCACTATCATCAAACACTTTAGGTGTATTCTGGGTAGGTTCAGATAATGACTGTGGAGGTAGAGGTTTGAGTCTCGTTGAATTTGTAAGACCTTTTGGTAAGTCAGATGGAAATTGGAAACCTTCAGGAAAACCCTGTTTTTTAGATTGATCTTGAGATAGTTCAAATTGAGAAGGGCTTTGTAGATGTCCACCAAGTTTAATTTGACCTGAATAATCATTATTAGGAGAATTATTAAATTTATCAAAATGATGATTTGATTTATTCCAAGGGTCAGGTTGGCTGTACTTATTAAGTAGTACCTTTAGAGTGTCATTTTGTTGTTGGCCAGGAAAAATAAAATGATGACTTGAATTGTATTTAGTCAATTTAGGATAAGGTTCATTTTGATCCAGTTGAAGATTAGGAAGATTTAAATAATAATTAACTTTGGACGTTATTATATCTGGATCAAGGGATTCGTAATCAGTAATAAGCATTTCAGGTAAATATGGTCCATATACGTTGTTGTATGGTGTATTATTTGAATCAAGCCCTACTTGGTTAGGTTTATTTTCGTCAGACGTATCGTATTCTGAGACAACAGTGATCGTCGTATGTTTTTTATAATGAGAGTGATTAGGTACAATCCCACCTTTCTTGGTTCTATTAAGAATACCGGGTAGTGTCTTAAGATCTGAATCAGAAAAAGTTAAAAGTGGATCGTAGGACTCATTGTAAATTATTGAATATGGTTGAACTTGTTTTTGGTCAGGGTTTAAATCATTTACTTTAGGCAACTCATAGTCGACAGGTGGATTGAGATCAAATTGAGAATGTAGTGATTTATGTTGTGCAGGTTCAAGATTTACCTCATTTTCTGGTGAATTTAAAATATTTGAAGAATCTGATGCCGACTCGGAGAAAGTTGGAACGTCGTGTTCATCATCAAAACCTCTAAAAGATACATGTTTCTTTTGTGCAGGTAAGTTATTGAGAGGAGGGTTTATTTGAAAATTTTGAGGAAGTTTGGATTTGAACTGTTGGTCACTTTGGTTACCTTTATTATTTAAAGGCCCTATATTTCCTGGACCAGGTTTTAATCCAAACGGCGATGATTTATACTGATTACCAGATACTATAGGTTGGGTTGGTTTGTTCGGGAATAAAGTTTGACGCGGAATACCATTATTATTTAGGTTGGGTAATTGGTTTTGGTTAGGTTTGAGCTGATATTGATGTGGTTTAACTTGATTAGGATAGAATTTTGATTGGTTTGGTAAAAACTGAGATTGGGATGGTTGTTTTTGACCACCAATGTTATTTGGAGTAACAATAAAATTGCCAGGTTTGTGTACTGGATGTGGCGAACTGAAGTTGAAAATATTAGGACCAGGCTTAGTTAGTTGATAGGGATGGTGATGTTTAAATGGGTTATTTTCGTTAAAGAATGGTGTATAACTCATTTTGCCATCGTTATTATTCATCAGTTTAGGTTTCATTGTCTGGTAAATAGACTGGGTATTCACATTTGGCATCTCAACTTTGTTTGAAGTAGGATTTTTTGGTAAAAGATGTGCAAAACCCGGAATACCGAATTGTGATGGATTGCCCTTTATGTCGTGTTGGTAAATTTTATCGTTACTAGAAACTAGAGGTGGAGGAGCCGAAACAGATTTCCAGATGGTTTCATGTTTAGTTGTTAATGGCAATACAGATTGAGAATTTTGATTACTGTAAGGCTCATTATTAGGAACTACTAAAATAGTTTCATTACTCAAAGAACCCGAGGTTATTAATTTGGTTGACTGAGTTATCACGGTTTCTTTACTTGAAACATTGGTTTGGTCTCCTTGATCATCATCTGAAGATGACAATAATCTTTGACTTATGCTAGCAAGAACTGAATTATCCAGCGAATTTGCTAAAGCTTGGAGCAACTGTGTTGCATTTTTAGGTAATTTACTGGAGTGAATTTTAATTTCTTGATGAAAACCGTTATAAGCATGTGTGTGAATTAGTTTAGTTGGTGATTTGTCATACTGTTTAGACAACATGCTAATAAATGGTTCCATTGAGATCTGTTTATCATATATTTCAAGATCTGTTTGTTCCTTTTGTTCTCCTAGTCTTCCATTAATTTCTGGAAAGGAAAACAGGGGTAATATAAGGACAACGAATTTGGTACTATTCTAAAAAATAATTTGAATATCATTTACCTGGATCTGGGGTAACACAACTCTTCGTAGAGCAAAGAATAGCATTTTCCATACAAACGCACGTATTGCAGTCATTAGGTGGCAGCGGTGGGGGTATGACGTCACCATCCTGACATTCCACCAGTGGCTTCACATCTGTTGACAAAAAATAAGTTCTAAAAATCCAACTGGCTTTTAAAAACCAAAAACAAGGACTATATATGAAAACTTTATTATGACTAAAATACATCATGTAGCCTCAGTCTACCCTAAGGTAGACTGGTAGAGAATTCCCAAGGCATTAAGGCCGCCTTTGTACAGTGTATTTTTTACATTATGTGCATAAAGTTTAAACAAATAAATAATATTTATATTTACCTAGCTGGAGTGAATTTCTTGATACTGGTATGGGACACTGATAGTCCGTACAGAGTATGTGTCCTTCGACGCATTTGCAAGCGTTACAGCTGTCTGGCTTAGATATCACTTCACCCTCGACGCACTTAGACCCTGGAAGGAAAGGTGGCATTATTATTTATCCAGCTCCAACTCACATTTCACAAGTTATGTTTCATCATCATCATCATATCAGCCGTAGGACGTCCACTGCTAAACATAGGCCTCCCCTACAGATTTCCAATAGGACCGGACGGAAGCGGCTTGCATCCAGCGCGATTCCACGGTCCTTATCGTCCCATGTAAGTAATAGGGAGCGAGCCTATTGTGCACAAATCCGAGGCTGCTACTAAGAAATTCCTGATGGAAAAACCCAATAACACCTCGCCCGACCATACAGCAGTCTATATTATATTATTTTATTAATTACCTCGTATGCACACTAAATCTGAACACTCCAGTCTGCCTTCGAAGCAGTAGCATTCATTGCATTCATCTAGTCGTACTACTGGCTGGTCATCTCTACATTCTGGACCTAAAAGAAAAAAAATACTTAATATTAAAACTAGCTTTTGCTCGCGACTTCGTCCGAAGTCCCCTATGTCGTTCTTGGGGTTTAAACTTACCCTTACCAAATTTCTTCTAAATCGATTCAGTGGTTTAGTCGTGAAAGCATGACAAACAGACAGAGTTACTTTCGCATTTATAATATTAACAGCGTTTACGCCATACGACATTTCATACAAACTTTTAAATCCGTATTTTTCTAAATGAATAAAACGTTTTTAATTATTTTTTTTTTAGTTGGTAAAAATCGTCAAATGAGTCTTTCCGCCCAGGGTGAGGCGGAAGGGACTTTTTTCTTTTGGGACAAGCCCACCACACTGTTCCCATCTACTGCAACTCCTGAAAGCCAGAATCAACAGTGGAGGCCAGAAAAGCGTCGAGGCAATGAAGCTCGACGAGTCCCAGAGAAACGTTTAGCTGTCTTGGGTCCCGCAACGAAATTAATCAGAAAATAATAGCGGAGGAGTAAGAAAAAAAATAGTTTCCACTTCCCTCCATACAAGCAGGAGACAGAACAGAGGTGGAAGGGACTGTCAGACTTTTACTGGATAAAAACCACCCTGTTCCTTCTGTTGGCCTTAACGTTCCGGGGCCATGGTATATCCTGTTAAGACGTCCCGCAACCCTGGCAGGAAGCAGGATACATGAATCTTAAAAGTTAGTTGAGAACCTATACAGGATATTAAAATGATTATACCAATACGCGCGTCCCGGGGACAAGGCATGTGTGTGCAGTGTATTTGTCCTTCAAAGCAAATGCAATTATTGCAGTCGTCCGGTCTTGAAATATGCTGGCCAGACACGCATTCAGGTTCTGAAATCATATCAAACGCGTTAGACTAAATTACATATACATAACATCACGCCTGTAATCCCCGAAGGGTTAGGCAGATGTATACCCATTAGAACACCCACATTTCACCAGTTATGTTTTTTTAAGTCCCATGTAGGAGGTGAGCCTATTGCTATCAACCGGGCACAAATCCAGACTCTGAGCAGCCACTGAGAAATTCCTAATGGAAAAACCCAATAACACTTTGCTCGACCTAAACATCGAACCAAAGACCTCATGCTCAGTAGTCGCGCTTTGCGAACACTAGACCAACGAGGCAGTCAAACGCGTTAGATTAAATTAAAAGAAAAAATAAATAGAATACTGTTACAAGGCGTGGATATACATATTTACAGATGGACACATCATAATTTTCCAAAAATCTTTATGTGTTACTGTCGTATAGACCCTTGTTTAAACCACCCGCCTCTCATGCTTGAGGCTGTGGTTTCAAAATCAGGCAAGGGCAAATCATATGTACTTTCTCAGTTTAAGTATCTTGAACATCACTGACACTGATGCAAGAAAACATCGTGAGTAGACCTGGACTTATAATAAGTCTGAAATCACCAATCCACCTTAAGCAAGCGTGGTGATCAATGCTCGTGCCTTATGAGAAGAGGCCTTTGCCCTGCACTGGGACAAAATTAGGCTGGTATTATCATGAACTGAATGCCACTTCCACCGAATAGATACTCGAATATTAAAATGCAAATTACCTTTAAAACGAGATTCCATGATAGGTTTGTTGCAAATTAATTTGCATCTTTTTCTACCATTTTGGCAAAAGCATTCAATGCAGTCATTTGGTCCAGGAAGACGAGTACCTTCGACACAGTGCTTCTTCTTCTTAGGTTTTGATGTGGCTTTTGAAATATGATGTTAATTAGTCAAAATGAAGTGTTATGTGTGTGTAATTAAGCCTGCTGCCCCGTTGGTCTAGTGGTCGCAAGGAGCGACTGCTGAGCATGAGGTCTTGGGTCCGATTCCCAGGTTGAGCAAAGTGTTATTGAGTTTTTCCATCAGGAATTTCTTAGTAGCAGCCTCGGAGTCTGGATTTGTGCTCGGTTGATGACAATAGGCTCGCCCTCTATTACATGGGACTTAGACATAACTGGCGAAATGTGGGTGTAATTATGGGTACAGCTCTGCCTAACCCTTCGGGGATTACAGACGTGATATTATGTAAGTGTAACATCACCTGAAAACTGATTGGGTACTTCACATTATTAACCAATAATTTCAAGACACAATTTCTTTAAAAATACCACTTTACCTAACCCGATTAACAGTAACTAGAGAAAAAAACAATCTTGCTCATGGTTACTTAGTTTGTTGAGCAGTAATCATAATTAACAGCTATAAGATAGAATCTTACTTATCGGTGCAGTTTGAAGCTTCAATTCCTTGTCACAAGAATTAGTCGTGCACGTTATGTAACCGCTTACACAGATGCACGCGTTGCATTCATTTTGTGCAGGATACAGCTGATTTTCAACGCACTGCGGTGCTGTAAATTAAGACATACTGTTACTTTGATTAAATCAGATTGCTGGTTCTTGACTTACAAACATACGAAGACAGACAAACGGAGATACGTAATTTAAAAATCAACAAGAATATTGCAACCAGGACTTTGTAAAACCCTAATTTAAAAAGAGTGCCGTGTAGTTTCTTGCTCGTTCTTCTCCATAGAGGCCTACCTCCGTTTTGGAACGAGCAACTAGCTTCAACTTTCGGACTAACTGACCGACTCCTTGACGATTCAAAAATGCCTGTAAATGGTCTAATTGAAATAAATGTTTTGACTTTGACTTTGACTTAAGCATGTGTGCTGGTATAAATTCCATTCTCTATACGAAACTACCGTTTAAAAGGGGCAACTAAATGCAATTATTTTTCTAGTCTGTATAAAATTAATTAATTAATTAAATTCCTTTTTCTTGAATATGATGTTCAGAAGTGCTTTTTAGTGGTCTTATTTAAATAAATGAATTGACTTTGACTTTAAAGAACTCTGCTTTGGACATAATTATGTTATTGTCTGAATAAATTTAATATTTTATTCTGCTTATGCAAATTTTATACATTTTTTCCTTTAAAAAACTGCTTAATCGGAGTTTCCTGTGGTGCCTTAGAACTTAAAGCCTCCAGCCGAGGCGAAACTTATAAACTAAGCGACTATACACTAAGGGCACCCCCTGTGAGGCATGGACCTAGATTTAGGGCGTCGACGATGCTGGGGGCGAAAGCGAGGGGACTGGACTGTATCTGTAAGACACATGCAAAAAGGGGGTTATGATTTTAGCAGGTTATGAGGAGGTGGTGATGTCGTGCTGGCCCAGCGGTTAAGGCGCCCACCTCTCATGCTTAAGGTAGTGGGTTCAAATCCAGGCAAGTACCAATGTGACATTTTCAATTCAAATGTACTTTCTAAAGTTTATTTTCGACATCACTGACATCGGTGAAGAAAAACATCGTGAGAAAACCTGGACTTATACTGTCCCATTTAAAACCATGTCCCTTTAGGAACTTTAGAAACTCTGACACTAAGGTGTGTGGGGTCGTAAGACATTACTGCCTACATGGTAAAGAGGAGGTAGTGACGGGGCCCCCAACGGGGCCAACGCTTGCCGGGGTTGCGGGACGTCTGAACAGGATACCGTGGCCCCGGAACTTGAAGGGCAACAGAAGGAACAGGGTGGTTTTTTAGTCTGTAAAAGTCTGACAGTCCCTTCCGCCCCACCCAGGGCGGAAAGAGTCATTTGATGATTTTTACCACCTAAAAAAGAGGTGTTCCCTCTTTCCATTATACCTCCTAAGTACTCGTAGTATTTAGTTTACCTGGTATGCAGATCCTGTCGGAACAGGTCACTTTGCCTCGTCGACATACACATTTATTGCATGGATCTGGTTTAGGCAGCTCCCCATCATTCTCACAGTCTTGTTCTGGAAACCAAAATTTTGGAATTAGGGGTTCACATAGGGCTTTAACTGCACACATTTTTGTTATTACTCAAGAGTTTTTAGAGATATGAGAATGGATGGATGTTTGGACGTTTGTTACTCTCTCCCGCCTAAACAGCTGAACGGAATCAGCTGATGTTTAGCACACAATACCTTTAAATTTTGAAATAGCTTAACTGATATGTGAATTTTGTGTTACCAAGTGATAATTTAGGATTTTTATAGGTACGCAAACGAATTCGCAGGCAGAAGTTAGTATATTATAAAATCTAAATCTTACCAGGACACGGAAGATGCGTACAATATATTTGCCCATCAAAACAAATGCAAGTGTTGCACTGATCTGGAGATGTTACTGGCTGACCTTCCACGCAAGTCGTGCGCAACTCATCTGAAAACAAAATGATTGGTGGTTAAATTATTAAATAGAAAATCATCATCATTATCACCACCATTCAATCGAAGAATGTCCATAACATCACGCCTGTAATCCCCGCAGGATTAGGCAGAGATGTACCCACTAATACACCCACATTTTACCAGTTATGTTTAAGTCCCATGTAATAGGGCATCAACCAGGCATAAATCTAAACTCCAAGGCTGCTACTGAGATATTCCTGATGGAAAAACCCAATAACAACTTGACAGACCTGGGACCACTAGACCAACGAGACAGAATGTCCATCATTGAACAATCCAGTATTGGTCCTTGCCCTCCCATGCATGAGAAGTGGGTGTCTTAACCACTGAGAGTCCGTTCATAAGTTCATATAGACCGGCTCGAAGAGCATCACACAGACCGGCGCGAGTCATACAGCATTCTCAATAATAAAAGAAGTGACATGTAAAAATAAACCATATAACAATGATTCAAAACTCTGTTTTAAACGAGATATAAACGGACTCTGTTTTATCTGTTTCATGTAGGAAGAAAAAAAGAGGTACTTACTACTTATGATACTATTCGTTGCGTTTATTATTTGTGATTGTGATTTTGATACACAATATACCTGAAACAAAAGAATAACCTTATTAAATCATTAACAGATGGTGGGCAAAACGTAGTCCAAGCGTCGCTAATGATGAATCATATACAAAACGAAATGGTATAGTACATACACTATAAAAATGTAGTCTTCAAACATGCAAAATGGCATCTAAACCTATACGAGAGATTTCGAGTAATGATAAGTTAACTTTTGCCTACACGACAACGTTTACCATGAATTAAAAGAACATCTAGACGCCCTAACGTTAATATTTTTCGTCGGTTATTAAATAAGAAATCAGCTGTTCAAAATATATGACCTTCATTGTTTTTCATACAGAAGCAATAAGACTTCATCAAAAAATTGAAAAGAGAATCTGTGGAGTTTCTGGTTCATTCTTTTCCATAGTTTTTAACGAGCGACTAACTTCGATTTTCTGACAGGCTCCTTGACAGTTCAAAAGTGCCAGTAAATGTTTTATATTTGAAACTAGCGACGTGCCCCAGCTTCACACAGGTGCAAAATAGATACATAAATCTTCCTCTTAAATCACTCTATCTATTGATGAAAACCGCATGAAAATCCGTTGTGTAGTTTAAAAGATCTAAGCGTACAAACTGCGGGAAGCGACTTTGTATAACACTATGTGTGTGTTTCAAATAAATGATTTGATTTGACTTTTAGTAATTTTGAAACGAGGAAGGAAGAAAACCATGTTTTTATCGCATGGTTGAGCAATTTAACAAACCGATAAGCCGTCAATGTTTACACAATAATATACGGAAACACACAAAAGCCAATTTCGAAGCACACTCACCAATTACTTACGTATATAAATTATACAATACATTATGAGTAATTATAGATTCCATAAAACCTACGTTTAACGACCAACCCAGACAAAACTACAAAACTCTCAAGCAGATTTATTGATTACTAGCTTTTGCCCGCGACTTCGTCCGCGTAAATTTCGGTTATAGCGGACACAGACAAAGTCGCGGAAAAAATTACCCATTTCAATTATTTCGTTTAAATCATGACTCGAAACGACACGTGGCGCCATCTATGATCATAAGAACGTTATTGTGATTTCCCTCGGAAACAGTACTTTTTTTCGGGATTAAAGGTATCCTATGTTCGTTTCAATATACCTGGCAACGTATATGCAAAATTTCAGGATGATCGGTTTAGTGGCTGAGGCGTAAAATGGTAACAAACAAACAAACAAACTTACTTTCGCATTTATAATATTAGTTAGGATTTGATAAGAAACTCAAACAAAACAGCAATATAGTTGACAATTGCGTAATTGCATGATAGTATCATGACTTGCACACAATTAAGAACTTTAATTCAAATGTGTTTTAGTTGATTATAAATTAAAACTTTTTCAGGACATTGCAGTTCGGTTTTCGCTGACCCTAAGGAGCTGTTGTAGGAAGGCCCCTCACGAGGTGGACCTATGACCTGAAGGAGGTCGCGGGAAACCGCTGAACGCGAGCAGAGCAGGACTGGTCATTGTGGCTATCTCTAGGGGAGGCCTATGTCCAGCTGTGGACGTGGTTCGGCTGACATAATGATGATGATGATGATAAAGAAGGGCTTATTTTCACTGTTTTCAAGTAAGTTTCGATTAAAACGCTTAGCAGATCTGTTCCATTTTTAAATACTTATATCTGGTGAATTGCACCATTGCCAGTGTGGAGCACCATCACAGATCATGCGTCATCTTCTTAGTTGTCCATCGTGCACAACCACCTACACAATCCAAGATCTAAACAAGACCAGAGCTGTACAAGTTGCTCAATACTGGTCGGCCAGAATTTGATACGAGTCAATCGGCGCTAAAAGAAGATGAAAACGACTGGAATCGAATTCCTTTAGTGCGCTTGTGCTAAGGCTACGGATGTACCTACATATGAGCACGCGCATATGTTATACGTGTACTTACTTTAAAAGACTCATCAGTTGGAACGATTACATTTTGTATGGTTCAATTGGCAGTTTTAAATACTTAAAGACAAAGAGATTTAAGACACATTTAAATGTCTTTGAGTACTGTCTACTATGCTTCGACCAAGACGTTAGTATCTACATAAATGTGTACAGATGCCCAACTTATCAAAGCTTTATCCGATAAACATTCATTTTATTATATTTCTACTGCTATAACTTTATGCTGTCATATTTCCACACTTTTAGCATTTAGACTTCTGATCTTAGTATCAAATCAAATATCATTTACTATTGTCTTAATACAAATAGTCCGCCTTTTAAAAAAATCCCTTTTGGAAAACTTCAGTTGGATTTCCAAGATCATTTTGTAGTTGTAATATAGTACCTATGCTATCGTTTATTGAATTTGGAGACTAAGTAACCTCTTTCATTCATTCAGTATCATCCTCAAATTCATTTACTCCATCCATATATCGCCATTCCGACTTTCTTGTGGTATATTTGAAGGGTGCTGAAACAAATTGGATCCTTATTGTCGACGTCACCACTTGGGATAAACAGTGCCGTCAGTCCAGTAATTGACTGGAGATGAGAAGGAGATGATTTATTAAAAAAACAGATCCTTACCCAAATAAAAACGCAAAATTTGAACGACAGCCAATCCATATTGATGAATAATCAAATATTCACTTACGCGTGAAATATAGTTTTCTTTTTATACGACCATACCTGAATCAGTATAATGACTATTCGCTGAACATTCATTAGGAACAATTACAACTACATCGCAAACATTTTATGATAGTTTCTGAAACAAAGTTACGAAAATGAACTTTATCTTGCAGTGTTAGCGTTGCAAATCGTTGTGACTAGAGTCATTGCGTAGATTATTATTGGTTTCAAAAACTATGTAGTACACAAATTAATTTTCTCTAAAATGTCCGTGAGTAGATAATACACTGGCAGTGGCGATGTCCAATTAAGGGAGCTCACTTACTCTGTAACCATCATTTGGCTACTGACAGACCACCTGGCTACATCCATTATTATTTTGAATATAAACAAGTATTCCACGAAAATTGAGCATCTAGATTTACAAGTCTTAGAAAATACAAGACAAGAAGTGTACAAGGTTGAATCAGCTGGTTCTCTGATCTCTGCAACTGAGAAATTGCATCTAACGAAAGAATAAATAATGGTATAATTGGACAACCATCTTGTTTTCAGGGTTATTAAACAAGATGGTAAATCATGTAAGTTGGAGAGGTTACCTGCTTAACAATAATATCTATTATCTTAACTTTTTTTTTGTATGGGAAATTATTAAATGACTTCTTTAGCTCTGTGCGAAGCGGAACGGAGTGTCAGACTCTTACCGACTAAAACCCATCCGTGTTCTTCGTAATGCTCTTTGCGTTCCAGGACCACGGTGACTCTTTCGAACAAAATCCACAACCCTGTCAGAATATTTTCATATCTATGACAGAATTTTTCTTTTTCTTGGTAAAATCTTCCTGAATACCCTCCAACTGGGGAAAATAAAGGAATATGTCGGACTCTTACAACCTAAAACCTTGGGGTTCCTTCTGCTAACATAAGTTGGGAGCCCGGTATATAACTGATGCATGATTTGTGTTCCTGGCCACCAGCAGTAGGCCCCTCCACCATGCCTGCATCTTTAGGATGCATGGCCACAGCAATAGATAAAGGTAAGCTTTCTAAATCATAAGAGATATTTTAAAATAAAGAACAGTAAGCACTGAACAGCACAAATCGATAAACAAATTCATGAAAGATAGATACGACTTCGAATCTATCAAGCCAAATTAGTTCTTGCCAAAACTTCGGGGAATAGTTTCAAGCAGCATAATCTAGTCTTCCTAGCCGTCTAGTTAGGAGCACTGTCAACTAAGTTAGCTCTCACAGGACTCACCACTTGCCTAAGTCTTGAAAACACCTAATTGTCAATAAACTTTGAAGACGACGCGTAATTTGAAGCATTAGTCCCGAAAACTCCGTCGTTGGAATTGGAAACTTATAGCGAGTTGAGTTCAGTTTGTTTTAGGTAAATAGGACTGCATTTTTTAAGGGTCCGTTTGTAATCAAGATCTGATCAAGCCTGTGCCCTTGCTGTTCCTCCTCAGCGATGCCCTAAGCCAAGGTCTACAGGATGCCCTCAGTGTGTATTCGCTTAGTTAATAAGTTGTTATTGATTATTTATAAAGAACTCTGCCTGCGTTGGGATTTTTATATCGGATTCCTATATTGTGGGTGCGTTTACTACCATATAAACTCACATACACAAACAGCTAACTATTGCTAACTTCAACTACCTGTCACACTAACAACAAAAAAATTACTTTTAATTTAGAAAAAAAAATCGGGTTCCGCACAAAAAGAAAAAAACTCCGCAGATAAAGATCATTCACGTGGACAAAGCCGTAGACATAAGACAATAGAAATAGAAGAGACATCTCACACACGCATAACCTTCCAAAGAAAATCATCATGCCATGTAGATAAGGTAAACGTCCAACGTCATGCTTTACCACATTTTGTATAAACAGTTCCCACTAATCACTGTTATTGTTCGCTCAACTCAGTCTGAGTAAATACTCATTATGTATACATAGTACGATTTGTGAACATGTAATTACAACACTCGGTAAACACTAGATTACGACTTTGAAGGAGGATTAGGGGTTTAATGGCGAAAATTATGCTGTTTATCGTCTTCATCATCGTCGTGCATATCGTCCATCCGCTGAAGCAGTCATTAGGTCCTCACGAATGAAGGTGGGCCACGGTCTGCGGAGAGACGCCGCAACCTCACCTTTGGACATACTCTTTGCTGCGGCTGACCTGGTGACAGTCTGTAAAGTACATCCACAGTTCTGTAATAAGCCTTGGCGATTCGCATTTGCCCCGCGCCACGCGTGTGGGTGCGATCTACATCAACGTGCAAATTTGCCGCACAAACGCGCGGGGATTCAGTGCAATCATGCGGTGCCCTAGAAGCCCACGCGGTCGGGGATGCGTGTTTCCCGCATGTAGGCGCGCGATTTGCTACACCGCGCGTGTACGCGTTTTCTGTGTGTTGGACTACGCTTGATTTTTAAACAAACAGATACGGCACAGGCACGAGCATTAATTACCACGCCTGCTCAAGGCGATTTCAGACACATAATATTTATCAATCAAGGTTTGTTAACGGTTTTCCTATGACAGCTTTACTGTGCTCTCTTGATGTTCTTTAAAAATCTTCCTCGAATTTAGATGAGCTGTTATCCCTCCGATACTATTGATTAAACAGCTGATAAAGGCTGATTTGACCTTAAAAACAAATCACGGTTAATTTTCCGATGGGTACCCACTAAGCAAAGCAAAAAAGCCAAGTTAGAAACACTTGAATTTCTTTGAAAATTAAACCCATTCTTCGTTCAAAGAGAAATATTTTTTATTTAAAATTATTAAAATGATTCCGTCCGTAGTTTGCTGAAACATAAAATTCTTGAACAAAGAGGCGCAGTAACAACTGTTTGAGTGGGGACCTTAAAATAGCGGGTGACACAACGTGTTATTTATTTCTCTTCAAGAATTAGCTATCATAAAACAGGTCGGGACAAAGACTGTCCTTTTAGTATCGTGGTCGCTAACATGACTGAGTGGAGCCTTAGGTATTTTTTTATATCTCAGTAGCAGCCCGGAGTTTGGAACTTGGTAGTGTGACACCAGCCTGACTCCTTGGTCCTCCTCTTTGGGAGTTGGTCCTGCACCTGATCTCTCCCCGGTCAGTTGGGATTTCCGTACCAAACTATGAAAGTTAGGCAGGAGGGAGAGCACTTGTGCACGATAATATCTTCTGCGTAGGTATTTGACTAGCCTCGTTCATAAAATCATTGTTTTCGACGTCCGTAAATAGTAGCCTATGTTACAGACTATAAATTATCTCTGTTTTTTTTCCTCCAGACTCGTTCAGCCGGTCTAGGGTGATTGACAAACGTTCATCTATCCATCATCTTTCTCATTTATAATAGTACTAGCTTTTGACAGCGACTGCGTCCGTTATCGCAGATTATTGCAGACGAAGTCGAAGTCGGAACCGAATAAAACGTGGCCTATGTGATTTGTTGGAGCTCAAACTTGCCCTGTACCAAATAGTATCAAAAGCGGTTCAGTGTTTTAGTAGTGAAAGCATAACAGAAAGACAAACAGACAGAGTTACTTGCGCATTTATAATATACATTTAGGTATAATATTAGTATGAAATTAAGGATAGTAAGATTTTTCAGATCGGCTGATCGTCGCGTTTTTTAAAGCCCCATCTCGAAGCGGCAGTTAATAAATTATTTATAGACGGTGTCGCCGGCTTATCTGGCTGCCTCCGATTTCTCACTGTTCACTCCGAAGAATTATTTTTTCAGCCATTACAAATCCCTTTCTATAAAGTGCTATGTTACAGGAATATTATTAAAAGACTTACAGATTTTCTTCAAGATGGTTACTTTGAAAAATATTTACAAGTTATTAAGTATGATATATTTATGCCCGTCTATACGGACGTCGGGTAGCCGCAATTTATTACATTTTCGTTGTTGTTTACAAGTTGATAGATGGTAGATAAACTACAAAAACATGGCAAATTCAAAACGTTTGAAAGTATTTACAAGACTCACCACGCATTTGAGCGTACTGAGACGGCCTCCGAAACAAAAACAAATCAGCGATTTGTTGCTCGACTAGCGGCATCATTGATTACTCATTATTATTACGAGTATGTCGTAAGGCGCTGCAAAAATGACACGTGCGTTGTCTTGCGCGGGCTTGCTAGTTATGATTAGTTGACCTACAAACCTGCCAACAAGGCCTGCTACTGAAGACAAATACTTACAACTCCATAGAAACTCTTTATAGTAGTATATTATAGTATAGTAGTATTACAGTATTATTAACTATAGTAATTTATTTCTACTACATATTATATTAGTATAATAAAATGTGAATCACTAAATGTAACCAAACTATCTGATTTATTTTGAATAGATACCGAGAGATTTAACAACCTATCCCTAAGTAGGTACAAGTAAGTACCTAGTAGTCCACTATTCCGAATACAATATGATGAAAGCCTCTCTGTAGCCAGCAAAAGTACCAATTTCAGTGCTACCTCTAGTTTCTTTGTTTGTCAAGTCCCCGTTTGCAATCACAAAGTAGATCCCACGGGGAGACAGGATTATCTTCAGCTTAAACTGCGACTGGAACCAAGTAAAGTTGGGGTCCCACTTACAGAGAAACCAAGGTGACACATATCCCTTAAAAAGGAAGGCCAAAGGCGAATAGTACAGAATATAATAGGTATATGCTTTTGTTATTATGTTCATTTGCACAAATCTGGATGGTTTAATCTAAATATATCATGTACTCGGAAATAAATATCGTTCTTAACCCAAACTTTTTTTTATACGTAAGTCATGTCACTTGAATAAATAAATAAATTATCATGATTGTTATTTTTTCGGCAGTGTTGCTCGACGAGAGAACAGTTTATATTTTTATTTATATTTTAGCTTTGAAATTGTGATAGCGCTGCGGTAATCCACTAGACCAGTTCGATATTTAAAACTACCTAAAATGCGCCAGTGCATTACCGCTTCTGGCCACAATTTTTATATTTTCTCCTTTATTAAAATCTGGTGCAGAATAAGTACCTTATTATTGATTTCGAAACTAAAGTAGATATTATTATATACTCGCCATCACTGGGACCCTACATTTACCTACAGAATTTGACTTTGTAAGACTTCAATAATACTTTACCGAGTATACTGTTGTTTCATAAATCTCAAACGAATCCGAATCTTATGTAAAATTGTTTCGTAGCGTCCTACTGTCAGTATACTTGGTTCATATTTTTCATATATCTAAACGAAATAGTGTTGAATGAAGTTAAAGTCAGAGTCAAAAGTCAAAGTCAAAACATTTATTTCAATTAGATCATTTACAGGCACTTTTGAATTGTCAAGGAGTCGGTCAGTTAGTCCGAAAGTTGAAGCTAGTTGCTCGTTCCAAAACGGAGGTAGGCCTCTATGGAGAAGAACGAGCAAAAAACTCCACGGCACTCTTTTAAATTAGGTTTTTACAAAATCCTGGTTACATTATTCTTGTTGATTCTACATGTGATCACAATGAAGATGAATATAATTATGTTTATCAAGCTAGAAAGATGATCGGTATGGTCTATACAGGTCCTAAAAAAAAACCCCGACGACGGCCATTTTGGACCAATATTCATCAAACATAGCTAACAGAATGTGTGTTACTTAGGCCGCTAAAACAAAGAAAAAGAATCTAAATATTTAAAAGCGAACGGTCACTTCCTCACTTGCTCATCACGAAATATCAAAAACCGCTTAACCCAAAAGATGAAAGGCAGGGAAGTAACTTATAATTAGTAGACATCCGCTATGAAGGGATTTTTGAAAATACGAATGAAACGGGGGTCCAATATTTGTGTGAAGAAATCAACTTTAACGCGGACGAAGTCGCCGGCAGAAGCTAGTAAGTAACTAAAAGGTATTTCTCTTTTGTTTGTAGTCTTAGAACCCTTCACCTTCTCCGTCTGTCAAACGTTAACTGAACAACTCCACCCAAACAGCTCTTAAAACAAATCAAATCCAAAGCTTTCCCGTTCAAAAGTCCATTTTTACAATGTACACACACTAAAACCATTTGTCGACACACTCCACACTCGTAAAGATAATGGTCGCATGTTTAAAGTGACCCATAAAACAGTACATAGTATTTTAGTGTCCATCGCCCGTTTTATTCGTGTTTGTTGCTTTACTGCAAATGATGAGACGGCGCTGAATTACGGGCATGCGTTGTGGTCGTTGGAACAGCGGCGCAGTTACAGCGAAGACTACTGAAATTATGGGTTTTAAAGTTACTAGCAATTTGTTATTGTTAGTTGTTGTGTTTTTTGTTGTTGTTGTTGAAGACATGTTGTGTCGACCCCAATTGGCTAATCAATCAATCTGGCTAGCCTTTCCCAACTATGATGGGGTCGGCTTCCAGTCTAACCAGATGCAGCTGAATACCAGTATTTTACATGAAGCGACGGCCTTTCTGACCTCCATAACCTAGTAACTGGGTAATACGATACCTTTTGGTAAGACTGGTTGTCAGATTTTCGGGCTTCGACGACCCGTAACGACTATCAAAGATCCACATTTTTGACAGCCAACGGCTTAACGTACTTTCCGAGGCACGGAGGAGTCTAGGTGTTTAAAGATGGTCCACCCATCCACGGACCAACCCCGGCAAGCGTAGCTTAACCTGATTGATCGACCCGAGCGGCTGTTATTGCTTAGCAACGAGCTTCTCAAAAAAGAAACATAGACGTAATATTCAGATATATCCGCTTTCGCAGGAGCCCAACTGTCAACTCATAATACTTTCCCGTCATTCCTAACTTACAAAGTTGCGTTTTGACGTCCCGCCAAACGTAAACCGTGTGGGTGAGCGTTGTACTGCATGGTAATCAGTGCTATATTGTATGACTTTCCGACTTTTAATAGGTACTGAAAACGTGCATACAGGGTGTCAGAAACTTGAAAAGGGGTCATTGTACTCATTATTATGAACAACTTTCACTATGGGACCAACCCTGAAATTATACAAAAATATCTAAAGAAATTAACAATTATAAAATCTATTCTATTCCACAATATACAAAAAAGAAAGAAAAATGAAAAGAAAGATAAATGAAAAGCATTTAAAGATGTTTTAAATGCTTTTCTTTTATCTTTCTTTAAAAAAAAACACTGCCCTACACTAGGCATTTCTCCTGTATCGTAGGTGCATTGCAGTCGGGGCGATAAACTCGCACGCACACAGAGATACATTCTCACGATACTGCTTTTTTAAAGGATGGTAAACCATCAAATGACTTTATCCGCTCTGGGCTTAGCGGAAGGAAGAGTCAGACTCTTATTGACTAAAACCTATCCGTGCTCGTGTCTGTTCCAGAGCCGCGGTGACTGTTTCAAACTAAATCCTCAACCCTCAATACTGCCTACCAGGCGATTCTGTTTTTTAAAGGACGATTTTTGAATCGTTTGAAAACTTTTTATCAAAAGATTAAATATGGCGGTTTGAAATATTATCTATAGAAAAGCTGTCATATTGTCATATTTATACCAGGGATAAAAGTTACCTGACGAAAAAAAATCTGCCTTAAAAGACGTGTATTCTAAAAGACTGTCCTGTCTGTAACATAAACTAACTGGCTGACTTCTTTACAATTCAAAAGTGCCTGTAAATGGTCAAATTGAAATAAATGTTTTGACTTTGACTTTGAAACAAACAAAAAAGGATTAATTTATTATTATTGAACAGGTGTCGTTCTACTCGATTATGTATTTTATGACAACGTCCTGAAAGTAGAATAGGCAAAACTGTACCCTATATACCTTGTATATAACCTTCTTATGTCCTCTTATTTACCTAACAAATGACGCTGAATAATAAAAAAAATCTTAATTTTGCATTGTATGTAAAATAAAGAGAATTTACATTAATGCTCGCACAAAACAAACAAATTGACAAACGTTTCAATTAAAAGCTTCATTGAAACCTATATGCAAAATTAAATACGTAGTTAAAAAAGCAATTCCTACTGAAATTACAACCTTAGCGTAATAGTTTTAAGAGCGAGATATTTTTTTGTTGTGTAAATATACAAGTTGTATTTCTGTCCACAAATCGATACTGTTTGCCCAGTTGTGGTTTATTTGGTATCATTGTGTTGTTATGTATATATAGTGGGAAAGTATTGATATTCTCGTGTATAGTATATACCGATTGGTCGCACACAGACCAGCAAAATGCTGCCCATCGTACTGGTATTACTCGTCGCTACAGTAAGTACTTTGAATTAAATTTTATTTCTTTAACGTTATTCATGTTTAAGAACAACAATTCTCTTATAGAATTGGATACATAATTCACTTATTGAGAAATAATACTAAAACTAAGATTAATAATCAGAGCAACAAAATAATTAAGAAAGAAGATTAAATGTGGGTAACAGATAACATTAACTCGATCTTAAGTTAAAATAACCAAACACAACATGGATGTATAAATTAGATTTTTACTAGATGTGGCATTGAATTGATGGCTTAGTCTGTTATTAGTTTTTTATGGTTTTATTATTATAAGACTATTTTGTTTTTTTTTTTGTTTCATAATTCTATTATATTTATATTTTAGTTAGTGGTAATTGGTTATATACTTAGGTAAATGGTTTATAAAACATGTTGAGAATTGGATTTTATTTGTTTTTGGTTACTTTAAGTAATTACTACTTATTACAACTCAAAACCAGAATTCAATATTATTATATTCACACCGCCTCGTTGGTCTAGTGGTTGCAAATCGTGAATATTCAGCATGAGTTCTTGGATTCGAAACCTAGGTTGGGCAAAATGTTATTAGGTTTTTCCATCAGAAATTTCTTAGTAGCAGTCTCGGAATCTGGAAATGTGAGTATAATAATAGGTACACCTCTGCCTAACTCTTCGGGGATTACAGGCGTGATGTTATGTATGTTAATATTTTTGCTGTTAGGGAGCTACTACGTTATACCTTAGTACTTTTTTTTTGAGGTGGTATAAATCATCAAATGAGTCCTTCCAGCCTGGGTGGGGCGGAAAGACTGTCAGACTGTAAGACTGACTAAAAAATCACCCTGTTCCTCCTGTTGCCCTTTACGTTCCGTACCCTGTTAAGACGTCCCGCAAACCCGGATACCTTAGTGCTATAGTCTGTATTTACAAATAGGAATCCGTAATAATATACAAATGGACGAAGTCGCGGGCAAAAGTTAGTTTTTGATAATTAAAATCGGACCAGCAGTTCTAGAGAAACATATTCAATAAAAAAGCTTTTTTACAAAAAAAGATGACCGCCTTCAAAAACTACAAAATAAAAAATAACTTTAGCTTGGAATTCGGCGGCTTTGGTTTTGTTTCTTGTTATGTAGGTATTGCCACCGACTTCCAAGCTAAAGTTATTTTTTATTTTGTAGTTTTTGAAGGCGGTCATCTTTTTTTGTAAAAAAGCTTTTTATTTTTCACTTTTTAGTGCTTGTGTGTTAATGTTTGAAATACTTACATAAAGCCCTTTCAAACAATACCTCACACGATATATTTAATTTTGGAAAGTGGTAGGTTGGGGGGTTGACGTACCCCCTCCCCACTTCCTTCAGTCAGTCATCAACTACACGTATAAACAAAGCAATTTTTCTTGTTACGGCGGTCCTGCTGTGTTTTTTGTGGAGTTCCGTTCCATATCTCCAAAGTTCATCATCAGATCATGATAATATTCCTATGGGACCTATTCCCAACTATACTCTTTCAAACAAAAAAAGAATCATCCAAATCGATTCATAATTGGCGGAGTAATCGTAGAACAAATATACAAAAAAAAAAAAAAAAAAAAAAAACATACGCGTCGAATTGAGAACCTCCTCCTTTTTGAAGTCGGTTGAAAATTGACAAATAGATTATTATTACTTAGCCAGTACAGTTATTCAATAGTTCCGGACCAGTTCAGAATTTGATCCCGCTTCTTATTAACGAAAGCCAAACAATTTACCTTATCGTACTCTGAAACGTCTTCTGTCAAATTCTCAATATGCATACACACCTGAGAATAGACGGATGTATGAAGGAACACCATGTATTGTGCGCCCTCCAGAATATTTCCCAAAGAAGAATTCTTATATTTAGCAATCATTTTGTTCTTGTATGTCAAATAAATATATTTGTAGAGGTATGAGAAACAGGGGGTATAGTTTCTCATCCTCCATGGAAAAGGGAGGATCCTCCGACCAGACGGGTGTTGTATCTGGTGGCTACTGCCCAACGGTTGTTGTCGGGATAATGTCGCGGCGAATTCGTTGATTGTGGCTTTAAGATCTAGGGCTGGTCTAGAGCTGGTCTAGGGCTTGTCCCAATTAAAAAAAAATAACAAGAGACAATTCTAGTATTTTTAAGAACATTCGCATTCTAATGTGTCAAAAATGCCTCTAATTTGAGTTTTAATAAATTTTTGACAAGTTTTTGAAATTTATGACTAAGTTTTGAACATTTATTTACGGGAATTGATCTTTAGTTATTTTACTACATACAAACAATATGTGTAAAGCAATCTTTCCTCCTTCTCTAGAAAACACAAACAATCAAAATCTGGATAAAACAGAATATTTGGCTATCCTAGTTTTCCATGAATAAATGTATAGAACGTGTGACTCCGACATTGCTCTAAGGCTCCACGGAGCATAATATATTGAAATCGAGTATTGTACATTATGGATCGCTTCAGATTATAATAATTCGCCTGAAATTGGAGATATAACAACTACTTAACTGAAAGTGATTGTATTTGAATAATTTGGTTGTTTTGGCTGTCTTAAAAAATAGTATTACAATTACATACATAACATCACGCCTGTAATCCTCAAAGGATTAGACAGAGATGTACCTACCCATTAGTACACCCACATTTCGCCAGTTATGTTTAAGTCCCATGTAATAGGGGGCGAGCCTATTGCCATAAATCGGGCTCAAATCCAGAATCCGAGGCTGCTACTGAGAAATTCTTGATGATAAAACGCAATAACACTTTGCCTGACATGGGAATCCAACCCAAGACCTCATGCTCAGCATTCGCGTATTGAGACCACTAGACCAACGAGGCAGTCCGACTGTTGTAATCGAAATTATTATTTATCATTCCGCTGCAGAGACTAACTTTATTACAGAACAATTGATAATCAATCGTGTCTCATTACTCGGGATTTGAAGTAATAAGGTAGGTATTGTTGGTTAAGGCGCCCGCCTCTTATGCAGAAGGCTGTTTGTTTGCAACCGGCACGAGCAAATACCACTGCCTTTTTTACATTTGAAAACATTGTGAGGGAACCAGTATACTTACTCTTGAACAAAATCGAGAATGAGATTGGAATCGACTGCATGTTTGACTACAGCGATTGACATGAGGTTGCCATACAAATGAAAACGTAAATTACCAAATTTTAAAATATTAAATAACTCGTTAATTCTATAAATAAATGCCTTCTTATATTTATTGGAATTGAAACTGGATCGGATGTACATGTTATGTCGATTCCAATCTCATTCTCGATTTTGTTCAAGAGTAAGCCTACTGGTCTTAAAATTGATATAAGTCTGGAGTCTAAAATCCGCCTTGAGCAAGCGCGGTGATCAATGCTCATGATGTCTCTTTATAAGAAGAAGTCTTTGCTCAGCATTGGGACAATAATACGCGTTACAGTCGTACCTCATAACCAAAAGCTTGTTCCTTTATTTCTGGACTGAAAACAATCCTGCCAAATATTTTACTAATACAGAAATTACCCATGACGTTCCTTATTGATTTTTCTTTTTATTCTCAGAGCGCTTTGGCTGCCCCCGGCGTCCAATTAACTGTCAAATCTATAAACGATGTAGAACCACCAGAGCACAATGGCGAAAACGTCTCTGCGTAAGTACTAATAACAAAATGGTTTGTACACTGAAGACCACAACACTCAAAATCAAAATTAAATCAGTAATTTCAAACAAGCTTTTGCCCGCGACTTCGTCCGCGTAAATGACGAAATAGCGTAATAACAAGTAGGCCATGTCAATTTCATCAAAATCGGTTCAGGGGTTGAATCGTGAAAGCGTAAAAAATAGGCAGACAGACAGAGTTACTTTCACGTTTATAATATTAGTATGGTAAGTAAGGATAAACCAACAGGCACTTTTGAATTGTCAAGGAAGATAAGTCAGCACTGGTTTCAACCAGTAGGTTTCTATGGAGCAGACCGTGTGAAAAAAACTGTTGCATTCCACCTAATTTTACCTCTCTTGATTAAATATGTATGTGGAACAGCTGACTTTCTTTTTCTCCTGTTAAATTTCTGAGAATCATCATCATTTTGGTTTCTGTTGAATTTCTGTGTTTTTTATTTATTTCTGATAGGCTCGCCCCCTATTACATGGGACTTAAATCATAACTGGCAAACTAGGGTGTACAGATGGGTACACCTCTGCCTATCCCTTCAGGGATTACAGGCGTGATGTTATGCTATGCGTGTGTAAATTTCTGAGAAACCACCAATACGAACTGCCAGTGTTAAAGACTTCTTCATCAGTTTTTTTATGGTTTCAGTTACCTCACAGATCAAGCCTTTGAATCAAAAGATGGTGGAGACACAAACGCGTATACCACGACAGCGGAACGAGTCGTTGTTGACCTCTCCAACCAGAGGGATAAGAGGACCCAGGCTCTCGCCCTTGGTCAAACTATCGGTTTACTTGGGACACTCGCCACGGGCATACCCGGTGATTCTTGTGCAGCAGCTAAAGTAAGTATACCCAATATTATGTATAGATAGACGGATATTTGTATATCCATCTATAATAAATAAATAAATATCTTGGGACAACTCACACATGGCTATCTGATCCCAAGCTAAGCAGAGCTTGTGTTATGCTAACCAGACAACTGATATACATACTTATATAATTTATAAATACATACATATTATAGATAAATCACACCCAGACACAGAACTAACAATCATGCTCATCACACAAAGTTTGTCCTGGGTGGGAATCGAACCCACGACCTCCGGCTTAGCAGTCAGGGTCGCTAACCACTAGACCAACAGGCCCGTCAAGCATCTATCTGCATCAGCCTTTCCCAAAGTGGGCAATAACGCCCCCGTGTGTGCCCTGCAAGCCTAAAGGGGATGGTAAGTGCCCAGAAAAAAAATCGGAGCATTGTGTAGAGGCTTGGGGAGTGATTTGTAATTTTATCTACTAGATGGTGTTTAAGTAGGTTAAAAATGGGGGCGCTTGAAAATAATTTATCCTCGAAGAGGGCAGTAGAAAAAATAAGTTTGGTATCCCCTGGTCTATATGCATGAGGATGCAATTCGATACCAAACACGTACCATTTTGACTTTGTCAGTCATATGTGCAGTCGACAAAAGAGATAATTATGCAGGGTCGTCAGAAATAGTTGAAGTTTTCTTAGAGAGAGAATTGTATACATCTAGTTTCAATCGAAGACATCCACCAGTTTCAAAGGACACTTCAACTATATATGACGACCCTGGACACCTATCTCTAACTGCTTTCAAGTTTATTTTGGACATCACTGACATCGATAAAGGACAAACAAGAAATATTTATCGTAAGGAAACCTGGACTTGGACTGGATAATGATTATAAGTCGAAAATTCCAAGGTGTTGAATGCTCGTGCCTTCTCTGTATGAGAAGAGGCCTTGCCTTGCAGTGGGACAATGGAAGACTGGTATTTTCTCTGCATTAAGCATTATATCCTTCTTTGTTCCGTTCCCAGGTGATCGACGCATACGTGTGGGCCATCCGGTCGGGTGACAAATCGAATCTTCGTTCAGCCATCTCTAAATTCATCCAAAGCTTGTCTACAAGCATCGACCTGATTACTCAGCTGACTACCAACCTTGAGTCACTACGTTTTGCGGTAAGTTTTTTCAACAACGTCTTGTCTGTGCTTGAGTTTAGTAAGTTTTGGTGCAGCTTGTCTTCGTCTGTCTTAGGCGATTAACACACGGCGGTAAAGCGGATTGCACCACTCGACGGCGCGGACGTCCGGTGTACGTGTGTTAGTCATCAACGGATTTCTTAGCAGCCAATGCGACATGAGATCCGCTTCACCGCCAACCGCGTCGGTGCGCGGTGCCGTGTGTTAATCGCCTTATTTTTATAATATGTATTTCATTTCAGTATTCAATATCTTTCTAGCCTTGAAACTAGAGAAACGATTTATGAGTTTTGTGATGATACCACAAAATTCATGCATTGTTTCTCTAGTATTCTTGCTGTCTGAAACATCGTCATGCATAATTAACATTACTCAAAATTTTAATCATTTCTTGATGATTTACATAATTATAGTTAAGACAGCTTTGGCGCTCATTCACTACTACTATTTTATAATTTTAATATCTAATGAGTGCCAAACCGTTTATAAAACTAGTACTATTATTATATATACATATAATTATTTTATGAAACTTATTTTTTTTCCCCTAAAATTTAAACAATACCGTAGTTTTTCCTTCCTTCTTTATTCAGTGTAAGTGAGTGAAATGTTAATTACAAAATTCCATTACATACATAAATACAGGAGCAGTTAAAAAAATAAAGAAAAAACAACAAACAAAACAATTTTCGATACCGAATATCAAATTAGTTACCGATATAGTATCGAATAGTTTTGCGCAAATAACCGGCCGGTTGATGACTTGCAAACGCAATGCATACGTAATCAAATGTCTACCATTAATCATACGTAGGCCATCCATCACCACTCCGTTTCCACAACTGTCCATCGTCTAAACAATTTCCACCACTTCACGTATTGTTATTGATATAAACGATTTTTCTCTCACGTTTCGATGTTATGAATAATTGATGGAGTCTCCTTTGATTCTTTCGAATAGGTGTTAATGCAAATTATGCCTTGATTTAGGAGGATCTTGACATGGTAAACATGGTTTATATTTTGAGCAATCTACCTACCCTTGTCACAACTAAGTTAGAATCGGCTTCTAGTCTAATCGGATGCAGCTTAATATTAGTATGGAGCGACTGCCTATCTGACCTTCACAACTCAGTAATTGGGTAAAACGATACCCCTTGGTAAGACAGGTTGTCAGATTTTCGGGCTTCTGACGACCCGTAACGACCGTCATAGATCCACGTATGACAGCCGGGATCAAAGGCTTGACGTGCTTTCCTAGGCACGAAGGAGTCTCCGTGTGTAAAGATTAACATTGCTTAACCTGATGAAGCGACCCGTGAGGTATTATTTAGCCACGAGCTCCTCTGGTTTATATTTTAATAACCGTCGAAACATATTAACTATTGGGTTTCTAGAATCTTGTACCTTCCACCCATTATAGAGATATCTAACTTTTATCTCAAAACTGAGTACGATCTGATCAATGGTTTATACATTTTTTTTTATTCATTGTACTTTATGCAACAAAAATTACAAAGACGGACTTAATGCCTTAGGCGTTCTCTAACAATCAACCAAAGGTGGTAAAAAGATAACATGGTAGGTGCAAATGTTGTATGTATTCTCTGTAAATAACTTTTTACTTGGAACTCTGCCATACACTTCAAGTATTGTATTCAATTGCACATTTCCGTTCAAATGAATGTTATCGCTCATAACATCATCTTGGAGGGTTTTATAGATAGCCCTTGATATCCTAGATAAGCAATAACTTGTAATGATAAATATGAATATCTGGATCTTTGTAGAAGTAGCATTGATTATATTTTAAACCGACATAAAAAAGGAGAAGCTTCTCTGTTCTACTATTTTTTTTTATCTTAAATTGTTCTTTTGTTCAAGTTGTTGGAAGTTGTAGTTTAGGAAAAAGCGCTGCTAATACTAGGATATTCTCCAGTATCGTGTGTGTATAAATATAAAAAACTCGCATACAGAAACAATCAGGCCCGAAACAGCAATCTGTATCTGACGTGGCCACAGCCAAGTCAGATACAGATTGCTGTTTCGGGTTTACCAGTTGCCAGTTTGCCGACAAGGGGACAAGAATTTGGATTTTTTGGGGGTCCCTACAAAGATAATTTGGTTGATTGATAAACTTTATTTCCAGACTGGACCTCGTGGTAACTGCAACAATGGAGGCAGGATCTACCAATTCGAGCCAGCTTGGGACTACATTCTGTCCAACGCCTCCCCATCCTCGGCTGGGTAAGTGACAAAAATACCAACAAACAACAATGCAGCTCCAGATTCTATTCCATGTATACTTATATTTTTAGTTCTACAGTGGATAACTCGTATGTAGATGATGTAGTTAGGGTCTCCGGGACATTCTTTAAAACCGCCCCAGTGTTCCCTCTCACACTTACGCCCGGAATGCCGGGATCCCCCACTCGAGCACGCCCTGACTGGAGGCCTATATTTTTGAGGCACCTCAAGAAAGCCTGGTTTAACATCCTGCAACCTCCTAGGATGACCAAGAAGATGCCAATCTGAAAAAATATATTCTGATATAACGGAGATAGTAACGGTAACGATAGTACGGTTTTTTCGGATTGTTCTACATATATAAACTCACGCCTTTTTTTCCAATATGGGGATAGGCAGAAACCACAGAACGCTACCTGCTACGATCCTTACACACTACTTTCACCTCATCTACGTTTATACATCTGGTCATACAAACACGTCGGTGACGAGTACTCTTCACCTGACCTTTCTAAAGAACCTCACCAATAAGGTCAATGTAGATCTTCCTAGGGCGTCCCCTCCCTGCGTTGCCACTCACATTGCTAATGCAACTGTAACTGCTGCTGAGCTGTTATATATGATGATTTATGTTTCCAGGCTTGTTCATGAGCAGTACTGTTCAGCCAAGCGTTTGTACAACGCCTTTAGCGTCCAAAGCAACAACGCAGGAGCTTTCATCACAGCAGCCTCCCTTCCACCAGTCAACCGCATCTTCCAAGAGGCTCATGAGGCAGTTGCAAATGTAAGTAGTTTATAGTATTCTCGTGAGACCGTCTTCTGACTGCCCCGTTGGTCTTTGAACAACCAACAATTTTATTGCTTTTTTGTTTTTATTATTATTGTGTGCATATGGTCTGTGTCAAATAGACATTCTTTCCTTCTTTCTACCGCTGAGCAAATTTTGTTATTTGGTTCCATTAGGGATTTCTGAGTAGCAGCAAGTTGGTTGTGTGACACACCAGTGGCTCGGAAAGCACGTAAAAGCCGTTGGACTTGCTACTGATATTTTCCCGATCCTATTGGATTGGCGTGCCATCGGAATATGGGAGTGAGGAAAGAGACACACTTGTGTACTAAAAAATCTTCTTCGTACTTGACTAGTCTCCATTGAGGTTTTGGTTAGACGGATATCATTATGAGACCGTCCTATAAGAAAGACAAGCCAGCTTATAGGAGCAGCGACAGAAAAGCCCAGTAATGCTATTCTCCAAAAACACAGCGCCGCGGCAGCGCCGACACTATGGTTTGTGTTTAGTGGATTATCAACTTTATATTGTAGATCATAACGTTGAAAATCTATAAAAGACAAACTGTTTCGGAACTCGTCGTAAAGACAGTTTGTCGTTAATGGATTTACAACTAACTGATCCAGAGTATAAAGTTCAAAATCCACTGGGGACCATACTAGTTTCGGCGACGAGTTCGTCGAATAGTCTTTTAGAGAATAGCATAGCTGTTAAGATAATGGGTGGCTATGCCAGCTTCCACAGAAAAAAAACTAATATCTAATATCATTTTTCAGTTCGTGGCTGCCGTCTCTTCAGGCAATCCAGCTCCTGCCGCTGCCGCCGCGAAAAAGGCACTTAAATATGCCGCCGACAACTAAAACAAAACTATACAACTGTAGTTCAAAATGATATCGTATTCATATATATGTACAAACTAACACAAACAAATAACCTGACTAAATACTGTTTATATACGTATAATATAATATATACAAGTTCTACACAAGATGATAACTTACAGTAATTGTATAAAGTTTATACATATCATTATAATAGGGTAGTTGACTAAGAAAATATATTTAGTCCATCAGTTAGATTACTAAAAAATATTGTATAAGTATTTTTTCTTTTGTCCGGCAAATAAAAAATTACGAAGGTACAGCGCTTGGAAATTTCGTGTGACGTCACGCCGTGCTACAAATTTTACCATGTTATTACGTCAAAGCCCCCCACTTCTAAACTTTGATGTGATATATCTTTGTAATTTTTTATCTAATTGATAAAATAAAAAATACGTGTTCAATATTTTTTTTAATGTTACTGAGGGACTAAATCGAATCGATTTATTTTTACCCAGGCAACATCCCTATTTTGATACTCCACAAAAGACTTGGCTTTTATTTTCTCGGACAACGATTTTTTTTAAATAAAGATGTATCCAATCTATATTTACTGTTTTTTTTTGTACATAAACCCTTTCGTATAACATGCCGCCAAAATATGTAAACTGTGGATATTCATATTCATATTTATATTCATTTATTTGCATACCATAATGTGTATAATGTTAAGGACCCGTTAGGGCACAGAAACATTGAGTATAAATAAAACTTGAAATTTTTTGTAAAAAAAAAACCGACTGCGTAAAAACTAATTTTAAAAGATACGTGAAAAAATCAACTTAACATAACATCACGCCTGTAATCCCCGAAGGGTTAGGCAGAGGTGTACCCATTAGTACACCCACATTTCGCCAGTTATGTTTTTAGTCCCATGTAATAGGGGGCGAGCCTATTGCCATCAACCGGGCACAAATCCAGACTCCGAGGCTGCTACTGAGAAATTCCTGATGGAAAAACCCAATAACACTTTGCCCGACCTGGGAATCTAACCCAAGACCTCATGCACAGCAGTCGCGCTTGCGACCACTAGACCAACGAGGCAGTCGAGGTAACTTAAATAAAAACTAAAAAGAAAGAAACAAGCCCAGTAGTTTAGAATTCTGTTACGTAATACTAAATAACTACACAATTGAAATAGTTTTATAATCGATACACACATAAAACAAATCATAAATTCTAATGCAGAACAGAACGACTCACAGTCGGGGCCCCTTGGTAATATTTGATTGGTAAAATTTGAATAGGTCCCGACTGTGAGTCGGGGCCCATTAGCCCATAGTCGTTGATAGTCGTCGAGGCGCAGTCGGGTAAAAATAACATAACACTTCTTATAAATGAGTGTGAACTTCTAAATTATGATAATTATAGTTATCAAAGTCACTTATATTATATTTTAATCACCTAATTAATAATTTTAAAATTATAATATAATTTAAACTCACGAAAATCAAGTACCTATTATTTATTTATTACGATGTCTATTCCATCCCTTAAATGAACCATATTTGAAACAGATGTTATTGTAAAACAAAGCAGTTCATATTTTTAGGTACGGTTACTGATTAAAATCGTAATCGTAGTAAATTATTCCTTATTCATTACCCTATTGATTTGAGGAAAAATACAGTATAATGTCTACTTTATTTTTACATTTTAACATACATCAGTTTTGTCCTTAAACAGTAGAACGTTACCAGAGGACACAGTTGTTGTGTTAAAATAATGTACAGTGAAACAAAATGATTTTAATATTCTTTTTGTGTTTAAATTTGACTTTGTTTCATTTAAGTGTGGCGGAGATTGGATATGAGTGTGAAGGTGGTAAGTTTTTTTAAATCTTTATCACTCAGTGAAGGAATGGATCACCAGGAATAAAATTTCCTGAGGTAGGCTCGTAGAAAATGCTCAAGGCAGTCCGCCTTTATACAGTGTATTTTTTACATGATGTGCATAAAGATTTAGGTTATCGCAGTTACAGACGAAGTCGCAAAATAAAAAGTAGCTTATGTTCTTTCTTGGGGTCCAAAGTTAACCCATGTCAAATTTCATCAAAATCTGTTTAGTGATTTGTAGCGTAACAGGCAGACAGAGTTACTTTCGTATTTATAATTTTATTTTAGTTCTAGCTTTTGCCCGCGACTGCGTCCGCGTGGAACTTGTTTATATCGTACTTGCATACAAACTTCCACCCCCCTTTTCACCGCCTTAGAGGGTGATTTCCGGGATAAAACTATCCTATGTCCTTCTTCGGATCTTAAACTATCTCCATGCCAAATTTCATCAAAATCGATTCAGAGGTTTAAGCGTGTAGAGGTAACAGACAGACACACTTTCGCATTTATAATATTAGTATGGATTGTTAAGAATTTTAATCTAAATGTCATCGAAAAATCCCTGAATAGATACACAAATTACGGATAACTATTTCGTACATCCAGACCTGCGCAAGCTCCCCATTACTGACGCTTGTCAAGTCTCATCTTTCGTGGCACATATTGTACTAGGTAGTGTAATACCTACTGGACAATAAACGTTTCTCTTTGATATGATATTCTAATGTATTTCATTTATTTCAGACGCATTTTATTCAAGGAATCGTCCTAGTATATACTTAATTAAAGATGGCGGAAGTATTTTCACCGAACAATTTAACGATATGTTTGTAAAGGCTTGTAAGAGTTTTTATGATATAATGGACGTCTCTCTAGAAGATTACAATAAGTAAGTTTAGAAAACTATACAGGGTAATTGAAAATATACCCGAAACCTGGAAAGGGGTCATTGTAGTCATCATTATGAACAACTTTTACTATGGGACCAACCCTGAAATCATGAAAGAATAATCAGCTGTTCCATACATTATGATCGTGTTGTGTGAACTTGTGTGGCATTTTTGTAGGGAACAGCTGTTTCTTTTTTCATGATTTCAGGGTTGGTCCCATCGTAAAAGTTGGTCATAATGATGAGTATAATGACTCCTTTTCAGGTTTCGGGTATATTTTCAATTACCCTGTATAGGGTGACTGGTAATAATTAGTGTACGATAGGTATTTATACACATGATTGTGACAAAAAATAAATAAAAAATACCGAAAAAAAAAAATATGCGGGGCCATCGACCGGCCTTGCTCGTATTAGCTGTGCATGCGTTCCGTACAGTCAATATTTGATCGAAAAAGAGTAATAAATGTTAAAAGTTGAATAGTTTTGTTTAAAAGGGATAGCTTAGTTACATTACCACTGATGGAGTGTTTTTTTTTCTCATAATTCTTTTTTTTTACTTATAATAAAATTTGTTTAGGTACTAAATACTCTATTCATGCAGCTATAAAGTTCACTGTTGTATAGTCATATTTCAGTTTTCACCTCGCACATCTACGCGTATATAGATGTTTCGCACCAAGGGCGGTGAGATGTGAATTTAAATATTTGTTTGTTTAACTTTGAACTATATTGCTGCAAAAATAAAGTATTTCGTACCTAAACAAATTTTAATTTTAGTCCATCCAATCCATACTATGATATTAGCGATTAAAACACGACGGATTTTTTTTTAGTAAGTTTGACTAATTAGGTTTTTTTTTTTGTTTTTTTTTTGGGACAAGCCCGCCACACTGTTCCCACCCACTGCAACTCCTGAAAGCCAGAATCAACAGTGGAGGCCACCAGAAAAGCGTCGAGGCAATGAAGCTCGACGAGTCCCAGAGAAACGATAAACTGTCTTGGGTCCCGCAACGAAATTAATCAGAAAAGAATAGCGGAGGAGTGATTAGGTTTTACTGTGCTTTCATTATTGACAGCACACTTATCACGTTCTTTATTTGCAGGTTATCCACTGAAGACAACGTTATCCATTTTGCGGTTCCCAATTATTACGATGGAAAACCACTCAACGGTTTTGTGTACGCCGGTAACATTACAAAAACGACTGATACTGAATGCCAAAAGAAAACTGCATCAAAAGCGGTCCGTTTATCTAAAAGCAACAATGCCACAGACAGTTACATACATACATCAACGATGTGGCGACATTCACATCCAATTTATAACAACCGTCTTAATGAGTCTAACTGTTACGAAATAGCCAATCTCGTTAGCAAGTCACTTGAAAAATTAAATGACGGTCACCTCTATAACTTTGTACAGAACATGGACTTGAAGGACGGGGTTGTACAACAAAGAGAAAGTTGCAAGCCTTTTTTGCGACATATAACAGATCTGAGAACAGTACTCATTTGTACGCCTGAAAATGTTAATGTACAGCTAACACAACCCGTAGAACTGAAAGTAGCGGAGTACCAATGCTCAAATAGTTCTTATTTAGATTATGTTAACGATCAGCTCTTGGCTGTACTCGCACCTAAACCATTCGAGGTGTCATCCGAATATTTAGTTCCAACAATATTCTATGATACTCCATATTTGTATTCGAAATATAAGAGTGATTTTCCAAATTCATTGAACCTGGTACCGTGGCGATTGTTGAAGTATGGATTTTTGAAGTTTTTACGAAAAATAGGCTGGGAAAGGGTAGTGCTTGTGACTGATGACTCAGAATATAGTATAGATTTTGAAGGCGAGCTGACTGCGCTGTTTAATAAAGAAGGGATTGTATACACTGTGATACGATGCGAGGACGCCAATTGTGAAATGGACAAGGTAATCTTCAAACACTTGCGTATTTGAATATTCAGGAAGATTTTTTTATCACGTTCCAAATTTTTTCTAGGCATTAGGTATCTTTCAAAAACACCATTTTTGAAAAAAAATCGGTATGTAAAATTTTCAAAATAAGTTTTTTTTTTACCTATCCGTAATTCGACATATCTTTCTCATTTGACGGTCCTAAGCCCTTGAAAGTATGCCCTTGTTGTAAGTATCAATGTTTGTGGGTGGGGCCAGGCGCGCGAGTCGGGTCAGTGTTTGATGCTTCGCATAATGTCCAAAACAGTAATTAAGTGATGCTATAACTTAATACTTTAGTATCAAAATTTGGAAACAGATAAAAAATCTTTTTGTATTTCTTACAATTAACAGTTTTTGAAAGAAAGAAAAAATGTTTACGACATAGAAATAGTGCAAAAAAGCTAAACAATATAAAAACAAAAATATTGTGTGCCCCACAGCTGCGCCAAAAGGCCAAAAGGCCCAGTTCAGGCATAAATGCCAGACCACTTAATAAACGAATATTTCAACTCTCTAGCTATTACTGTTAGTGAGGTGAGATTCAGCCCGCTGACAAACGGATAGATAGACGGGGGCTTATACCGTCCTGTTAGCACCTTTCAAAACTCTAAAAAATTTATTAAATTAGAATCGAACCAATATCGATCGTTCATTTTCGAAATCTTTGTTACTTTACGACTCGCGAACTACTGACTATTTTTGATACTTCTTTTTGTTTATCGTCTATCAGATAATGGTATCAAATAACAAACAACTCTGCATATACTCCAAGCAGTGTAATTATTTCTTTTTTTATTCTTAAGAAAAAAGACGTTGCCCACTCTCTTCTGTGTGTTGGGTGCATTTACAAACATTTAAACTGACACAAACAGACCCTGAACAACTATCTGTAAGCCATACAAATATTTTGTACCGTGCGGAAATCGAGCCCGAGACACGCAGTGCAGCAGCCAACCGCTCAGCCACTGAGCCAACCGTGCCGTTCAGCATCTGCCTAGCCTTCTCCCAACTGTGTTGGGGTCGGCTTCCAGTCTCACCGGATGCAGCTGAATAACAGTATTTTACATGGAGCGACTGCCTATCTGACCTCCACAACCCAGTAACTGGGTAATACGATACCCCTGAGTAAGACTGGTTGTCAGACTTTCAAGCTTCTGACGACTCGTAACGACTGTCAAAGATCCACGAATGACAGCCGTGCCGTTAATTAACATTAATGAAATATATTTTCAGATAAATCAGAAACTTCATGAAGTTTCAGCCAAAATAGTTATTGCCAACGTGGAAGAGGATCATGCTAGATACCTGTTCAACAATGTCCACCGAAAGGTCACGTGGATAGTAAGGGATATGCCAGGGAAAGAACTAACAGAGGTAGGTAATTAACACAATTAGTGTGGCACTTAGCCCCACTGCCCCACCGCCGACGTGGAAGCGACTATAGCTAACGTACGATAGAAAAGATAATTCTTCAGCCATGTCTCGCTTTGCTATATGGACTGCCTTTGGTATAGTGACCGCAAAGCGCGACTGCTGAGCATGGGGTTCGATTCCCGGTCAGGCAAAGAGTTATTGGGTTTTTTCATCAGGAATTTCTCAGTAGCAGCCTCAGAGTCTGGATTTGTGCCCGGTTGTTGGCAATAGGCTCGCCCCCTATTACATGGGACTAACCAAACATAACTGGCGAAATGTGGGTGTACTAATGGGTGCACCTCTGCCTAACCCTTCGGGGATTACAGGCGTGATGTTATGTGTGTTTAACTAGCAAAATGTGGGTGTACTAATGGGTACACCTACGAATTCTACATTTTCGGATTCTAGACTGACTCTGAAATATGAAAACAAAGTTGTTGTACTACAAAAATGCACTTAAACTATTATGACGTACCTAGCTTAAGTTAAAAATGTTTTGTTGATTATTTGTTTTACCATTTCAAGGACAAAGTCGTATTCTCCATTAGTTTACGTACACTAAACAAGGGTCAAGATTGTGATGTAAACGACAACATTCTGACCGGTCTGAGCAATATTGCTCAGGTATACAAAATAATACCAAAAGAAGACAAAGAAGAGAAGAGACGCAAGTTTTATAGGTAATGCTTTTTTTTGTTTTAAATGTATATGTCGCAGTCATCTGGTTGAAATAGCCGCTCAATTGAACGGCTAGCTCAGCATTTCCCAAAGAGGGCGATTACGCCCCCTGTGGGCGCTGCAGGCCTAAAGGGGGCGGTGAGATACACAGAAAAAAAATCGGGGCGATGTGTAGAGGTTTGGGAAGCGATTTCTAATTTCATTTACTAGGTTGTTTTTAAGTAGGTGAAAAAATTTAGGTATACAGGGTCATTGAAAAAATATCCGAAACCTGAAAAGGAGTCATTGTACTCATCATTTTCAATAACTTTTACTATGGGAACAACCCTGAAATAATGAAAAAATAAATCAGCAGTTCCCTACAAAAATGCTACACAACACGATCATAATGTTGTTCATAATGTTGAGTACAATGACCCGTTTTCAGGTTTCGGGTATTTTCTCAATAACCCTGTATAGCATGTAATAGCAGACAAAATAATTTTGGGAACCCCTGGGCTAGCTCTCTCATTGAACACAGGACTGCCGAAAATAATTATTGTTGAAAGATACACCAAGCGGAGCATTCGTCGGACTTAACAAGAAGAATTAAAACACGACTGCATTTCATCAAACTTCGTCGTTTTCGTTTTTTTTTTCATTCATTTTTTTTCAGCGCGACTGCTGTTCATGAGATCTTGGGTTTGATTCCCAGGTCGGGTAAAGTGTTATTGAGTTTTTCCATCAGGAATTTCTCAGTAGCAGCCCCGGCGTCTGGATTTGTGCCCGGTTGATGGCAATAGGCTCGCCCCCTATTACATGGGACTAAAAACATAACTGGCGAAATGTGGGTGTACTAATGGGTACACCTCTGCCTAACCCTTCGGGGATTACAGGCGTGATGTTATGTTATGTGCATTTCATTTTCAGTCGTTTTGCTGAAGCTGCATCAAAAATAAGCCAAGGAACGACAGAAGCTATGGTTATCGTCGAAAGATTAACCATTGAAGGCTCGCAAAAGATTTCAACAATGTATGTAAACGCCACAGGCGCTGAGCTGATCACTTTTAAGGAACCATTTAATTCTGGCCCACCATCCGACGGGACGGCACACTGTTTGGTAACAACCTATGACTACTTCGACCCCTGTGAGGACTACCTGCCTCTACTTCTCATGTGCGTCCTTTTGCTGTTCGTCACAACAGTACTTTTGATCACCTGCTTCTTTGACAAGAGTTCGCCTTATAACGATATTAGATATCAAAATTTTTAGTTAGGAAAGGAATTGCGCGAAGGTAGCTCGCGAAATTAAAAATATATTTTTGTTTCTGTAATTTACGTTTACGGTTTTGTTTTGCGTTTGATTGTACCAATGTGACTGTCGGTTATTGGAAAAAGGTTCTTAGTGCATGTCATAATAACTATCTATGTGCCAAATAGCGGAATCCGTTTAGGCAACCGCGCACCGCCGCGGAGGGCGGTGGTGGTAAAGCGGATTGCAACGCTCGACCGCGCGGTCGAGCGGTGTACGTGTGTTAGGTATCAACGTTATTCGTAGAGGCCAATGCGACATGAGATCCGCTTCGCCGCCAATCGCGGCGGTGCGCGGTGCCGTGTGTTAATCGCCTTAGTGTCGTTTTTCTGTCTTGTCTTATTTTATTAAATACCATACAACCCAAAACTAGGCTACTAATTGCAAAAAAAGTAAGATCGAAATTTGAATTTCGTGGGCTTTCAGTGCATTCACCTTAGAGCCGCAATTATGTTATCATTAATGTTATAAGTATAATTATTTTTATATTATATCCTCAATTTTTATTTGTTCTGTGGTGAAAAATTTTCTCATCATGGATGTGGAAATTTTTCACTAATGAAAATGAGGGGAATGTCATATTTTAACAGACTAAAACCCACCCCTGATGTTCTCTTCTCACACTCGCTGGGGATCTCGGGAGCGCACGCGCCTTTCGCGATTCCTGACCTTATTTACCTTGCTCAATACAGAACCAATTTTAGCTAAAGAAGTTTTATAGGCGTTTAGTGTATTATTTTGTAACCTTCTTGTATTTAAAAAATATTAAAAATAAATAATTAATTAATCTATACATAAATAAAATATCAAGCTTTTTTGTTTGTTTCATTGTTTAAGCCCGCTAATCTCCGAAACTACCAAACGGATCAGAAAAAATATGTTTGTATATAATAGCCAGATTCATAAGGAACACAGGCTGTATACATATCATCACGCTAGGACCCACAGGAGCGGAGCAGTAACCAAAAACGTAACAGAGCGCAGGGTGTAACAATAAATAAAAGTCCCAATTATCTACCGAGGTTTTTAATCAGTTCCTTGAGGTACCTAATGTCTTTCTTATCATGCAAAGTATCATCGTCATCGTCTGGTGCTGACGTGGTACGCGCAGGTTGGTCTGGTCCAGGCAACTCGAATATAAATCCTCGTACCTGGCAAGTTGTGAAAAAAAGATGTATATAAGTGATATGAGAATTTCAACCTTTTTTTTACCAGAAACATGGGTGTAGCCACGATGGGGCAGGGTGGGGCGCTTACTCCACCCTGGCTCTCGTGGTGTAGGTAGGTGAACAATAAAAAAGTGTTTTGGATATATCGAATTATACATACAGATACAGGGTACTACCTAGAGGGTGTAACCTTTTTGTATGACAAAAATAACCGGGGTAAGACTGCGGATATAGTTTGCTGTAATATTACATATTATTTCAGACTGCCTCACCCTGAGCCCATGTCTGGCTATGCCCATGACCAGAAATCTGAACGAAAAAACTCAGCTGATCCATACATTAATCTATACTAATACTAGCTTCTGCCCGCGCCTTCGTCCGCGTCAAAGTTAATCCAAGTGGCCAATAGCTTAGATGACACCACCAATCAATTGATGTACTTTAAATAAGCTGTTAAAACGTGGTTCACCCATAGATCTCTATAGAAAAAATCAACAGCGACGTCATTTTTGTGGCGACTCAATTGACTATTTATTCATTTGAAAGCAATTAAAAATCAAGTTTTACAGTTAATTGAATATTAATCGGGTTTTCAGGACGAAAATAAAGTATTTCTTTAGAGAAGTTATGTCTTGGAATAATTGGTTACTCGTGTCAACTAAGTACCTAATTCTCCTGATTGGGTACCAGAAAGATTAACCTTTCTACCTGTTAATCAATCAATGAAAATTGCTTGAACATTTTCTATTTTGTTTAAAAATAAAGTACTATAACATGGCGCGCCCCTCCGTATTACTATTTCAATTATAATGAGTAATTAATGACGCCGCTAGTCAAGCAACGATGGCACGCTAATTTGTTTTTATTTCGAGAGCCGTCTCGAACCGGGTGGTTTTTCACCCAGGGCGGAAGGAGTCATTTGATGATTGTGTTGTGAGTCTTGTAAATACTTTCACAAATACTTTCAAACGTTTTGAATTGTGGAGGTGCGCGCCAAGTTATCGTAGTTTATCTCTAACTATGTTCATCTTGTTACCTTTTGATTGACGGCTCTTAAGTTCTGTAATAATTTCAATGCGGACCTCTTTTCGGTTGGGTGCGATATTTGGTACAAACGTATAGCCCTGTGGAACTACAAAAAAAAAGTATTATTTTCTACATACATACAAACTACTACATACAAAAATAAAAATCCTTAGAATATTGACCTACCTACTTAGGTGTTAAACGTAAAAAAGCCAAATTCAAAGCCCGAACTTAACAGGTTATTCAACAACAGTCAATTTTGAACCGAATAAACAATTCGTGGTCGTCAATATATTTCCGGTAACCAGAAAGTTCACAAGTAAGTATGATCCAGAATAAAAAAAGTGGTCGCAATGATCGGAAGAATCTGTAACTTTTGTTTAGGAGTCACCCGTTAAAATGTTTGGTTATAAAGAAAGTCAACTATTTAACATAACATAACATCACGCCCCTATTGCCTGAAGGGTAAGGCAGAGATGTACCCATTAGCACACCCACATTTTGCTAGTTATGTTTAAGTCCCATGTAATAGGAGGCTATCCTGATGCCGTCAACCGGGCACAAATCCAGACTCCGAGGCTGCTACTGAGAAATTCCCGATGAAAACACCCAACAACACTTTGCCCGACCTGGGAATCGAACCCAAGACCTCATGCTCAGCAGTCGCCCTCTGCGACCAACGAGACATTAATCTATTTCTGAAGCTTCTATGAAAGACTTACTCGTTCTAAAAGACACCAGGTGTCGCGGTACTGTTGGAGGAAGACCAGAGGCGTGAGGACTGCGGCATAGAAGCCTGCCTCGCGATCCAGCATATCTTCACTGTCAGACATACTATAGATGGTGCCCCGAAACTTGTGGAGGAATGCTGTGTTCGAATGGTCTTTGTCAAAGCTGAAAAGAAAGAAAGAAAGAAAAACAATATTAATCTGTACACCATATTGCACAATGTTTTTATTTATTTATTTATTCTGAAGTTTCCTTTGCCATTACAGAATACATCTAATGCGACAAAGTAACTTAAAATACACTTAACTATAATTTACATGCTACACAGTACATGGCTCTTGTGAACTCGCCCAGTGTACAGGTGAATATGTCTATGACATCCGCAACCGTGTTGAGCGTGCGCAACGAACGAGTCAGCGGTGCGCGCCCCAGCAGGTTAGTGTGCGCACGCGGTACCACCAGCAACCGCGGCCTGCGCCGTTGTTGAATTTTAAACTCAAATCCAGCGCTAAGAGTAAAAAATTCAAGAACGGAAAGGACAAGGTCAAAATGTATGAAACAGCTGACATCTCGACGTAGTATAAAACAAATTCGCTATAATATTTTTTAAACTACTTCGACTTTGTCTGCGCCCGCGATAACCGACCCGGACAAAGACGCGGACAAAAGCTAGTATATTTCATATATCTTTGACGAATTAGCCAATGGCCGTTTTATGTTAATAATAAAGTAAAATAAATTAATACAATAGGAAACGACAATTCCATAATGCCTACGTGACATATCAAATACCGTTTTGCAACATAGATAACAGTCTCTAATACATGTTTATACCTGTATCCTATAAATAGATAAGTATCTACATCATATTACCGAGAAATTCTGTATCTCAATCGGCTAGATATATTTCGGGGAGTTCCCAAAACATAAACGCAAAAAAACACACGAAAAAAAGACCTTGAACACGTCAGCCCGCCTAATTTTAAGACTAGACATAACTGTATGTACAGAAGGTCAACTCAATGGCTAATAAAAATTGTTTCAAAGCCTTGTTTTTATTAGAAACAAAGATTATTATTTATGAGATATTTATTAGAAAAAAATAAACAGTTGTGCAACATCTGGCAACAATTTTTTTTTAATCTATTCTAAAGCTAAAGAATTTTACTGTGGGTGTTTATTTAAACGCGCTAATCTCTGAAACTACACACATGATATTATAAAGAAGGAAATAATTATTTTTTTTGTATCTTTGTAACAAATTAGCTGATAAACTACTGGATTGATTTCAAAAATTCTTTCACCATTATAGGTAATGCTGTATCTTCATTGCACCGGTGTGAATGTATGTGAATACATAAAAATGAATCCCTATTTCCCTTGGTCACGGCATCACGCGTGAACGGCGGGATCAATTTCACTAACACTTTTTTGTTGTGTTTGTTATTATTAGGAAATGGTTCATATGAAGGATTTTTTTTTTAATATGGCGTTATGAAATTCACTGGGTCAGCTAGTAATAAATAAAAAGAGAACAACAACAAACTACAACAACAACAACAACAACTTCGTTGTACTTACTAAGGCAGAATCGCATAGAACCGTCGCACGATGTCTTTCGCCGTAGGTCTTACATTTGCGCAGGATTTCTCATTTTCCTGTTTCCGTTCCTGTGGCGAATGTCTAAATATCCAGCGGTCTTCTGCAAAATCTGTGTCCAGATCTATATCTATACATAAGGACGGCCACTACAAACAAACAAACATTCATAAGAATTATTGGCATAAACATCACGCCTGTAATCCCCAAAGGGTTTGGCAGAAGTGTACCCATTAGTACAAACACATTTCGCCAGTTATGTTTTAGTCGATGTAATAGGGGGCGAGCCTATTGCCATCAACCGGGCACAAATCCAGACTCCGATACTGCTACTGAGTGGTACGGATATCGCAACGCAATTTTCCCCATTGATTCAGTAAATGATTCTTGGGGGGCCAAAGATGAAACTAATCGTCGGTTTTTAAAAAAGAAAACAGCTGGCATACTTAATAAAAAAAAACCTAAATGGCATCAAGAAACTCCTCTGCATCGCCGTCAATTCATCAAATATGCTTAAAAGACTGGTGGCATTGCCACGTTGGATGGCAATGCACGCAAATTATTGACATGAACGCTGGATACAAACCGCTTCCAACCGGTCCTATTGGAAATCTGTACTGGAGGCCTATGTTCAGCAGTGGATGTCTTATAACTGATATGATTATGATTTATGACAAAGCTCAATAAGCTGCAAGGCTGAAATGGGACTGGGCAGGCCATGTCATGTCAACAAGTGGCCCGAATATCACAAAATTAGAACCCTGACACTGTCAGACAAAGTCACGGCGGACTGAGGAAAAGATGGCGGGACGCCATGCATGGGTTCCTCAGGAATTGACGTGATGAGGCAAAATATTGAGGGAAATGGAAGGAATGAGGGGGAAGCCTTTGCCCAGGAGTGGGAGAATAAAGGCTAGAAAAAAGGCCACACAGTTTCGCTGACTCAGCCAATGACACTGCTGGATATGAGGCTCGCATAGAGCGGCTACCCGTTCAGGACTTCCCGTATTCTTCCGGGTTTAAAAGGGCGTCCGGTAGTGACGCTTACCTATCGTGCTACCAAGCTAATTTCCTAGCTCCTGGCTTCGACCTTCATCTTTTAATTGTAGACCGCCAGCTGAAGTAGACTACTGTAGACTACACCTGAACTTTGTCTACAAATTCTGCAAGCTGTGATAGGTAAAATCTTGTTCTTCTTATATAATTTCTCCTGTCTCAACTTACCATAAAACTTAACCAAAGCAAAACATGACATATACTCTGTGCCATCTCCGTTTTCTTCTATGATTCATGTTAGTTTTTGTTTCAAAGAAAACATGTTGATTTAATAATTTAGTCCATGTTCATGATATTTTGATAGCAACTGTCTGTTTGACAGGTTCGTTGACAGTTGACGGAAAGTTTTGAGGTTGTATGGACAGTTTATGTTGTTATTTTCATCTTTAAAAAGTCTTTACAGCTAAGTCTTAGGCTGGTTTTGGAGTCACGCTGATCGTCAGCGCTGAAGTCTCAGCGATGACGGTTTCCTGCTGATCGCCGCTCGCCATCACTTCTCTTATTAAAAAAAGTACTTACTTGGAATTCACAAACCCTCTGAAACTAATTTCTAATTACTAATAATTCCTAGTACACTCACATTTCGCCAGTTATGTTTTTTTTAGTCCCATGTAATAGGGGGCGAGCCTATTGCCATTAACCGGCCACAAATCCAGACTCCGAGACAGCTACTGAGAAATTCCTGACGGAAAAACCCAATAACACTTTGCCCGACCTGGGAATCGAACCCAAGACCTCTTGCACAGTAGTCGCGCTTACGACCACTAGACCAACGAGGCAGTACAGTGAAGTAAGGAACAGTGTGGGTGTACTAATGGGTACACCTCTGCCTAACCCTTCTGGGATTACAGGCGTGTTGTTATGTAATAATTCCTAATAACTAATTAATAATCATAAAATAAATTGAGTACAGTAAAACGGGGTGAATAGAGAGGCAGGGGTGAATCGAGACGGAACTTTAAAAGGGATTTTAAAGTCAAACTAATAAAGTTGGTCGCCAACAATGAGACTAATTTGTAAATTATAATTCAGAAAAAAAAGGAGAGTCTTTTTTGCCAACAAACTATATTATTTTAACATTAAAATCTCTTTTAAAGTTTCGTTTCGATTCACCCCTGCCTTTCTATACACCCCGTTTTACGGTAGTCATAAAGAATTAAGCGGTCGAACAAACAGACGACTTTGTTTTATTGCGCAAAACTCGTACCAAAATCGCGCGTCATTTCTCTTAACTCAATTATCTTCTATATGGAAATCCCTACAATATAATAATACTCATTACCTACTCAATTTTTATTGCATTTTATAAATGAATATTACATTATAAATATAAAGTAAAGAAGATCAATAGGCTATGAGATTTATTAATTTTGTAACAAAGAAAGAGACTTCTGAAAAATCTACTCTCAATCTGCGCAGACACACTCACACAACCAAAAAATATTTTTAGACTCTTCAACAATGTTAAAGTTGCCAGGTACAAAATAGGGTTTCTGTCTTTGGTAGATACAAATTAAAAACAAAATAAATAATAATACCAGCCTATTCTTGTCCCACTGTAACACAAAGGCCTCTTCTCTGGCAGAGAAGGCATGAACATTGATCACCACACAACGAAACAAAAATCTTTTAAATACACTGTTATTACCGGTTTTATTGGTGTTATTAATAAACTTGTTTGATATTTGATTATAGTTTTTAATAATAACATTAATTTTCAACCGACTTCAAAAAGGAGGAGGTTCTCAATTCGACGCGTATGTTTTTTTTTTTTTTTTTGTGTGTTTGTTCTACGATTACACCGCCAATTATGAATCGATTTGGATGATTCTTTTTTTGTTTGAAAGAGTATAGTTCCGAATAGGTCCCATAGGAATATTGTCATGATCTGATGATGAACTTTGGAGATATGGAACGGAACTCCTTATAAAATCACAGCAGAACCGCCGTAACAAGACAAATTGCTTTGTTTATACGTGTAGTCGATGACTGACTGAAGGAAGTGGGGAGGGGGTTCGTCAACCCCCCTCCTACCACTTTCCAAAATTTAATATATCGTGTGAGGTATTGTTTGAAAGGGCTTTATGTAAGGATTTCAAACATTAACACAAAAGCACTAAAAAGTGAAAAATAAAAAGCTTTTTTACAAAAAAAAATATGACCGCCTTCAAAAACTACAAAATAAAAAAAATAACTTTAGCTTGGAAGTCGGTGGCAATACCTACATAACAAGAAACAAAACCAAAGCCGCCGACTTTCAAGCTAAAGTTATTTTTTTTATTTTGTAGTTTTTGTGTATTTTGCATACCACAATGTGTATAATAGATGTTACATAGGCTTAAAGCCAAAGCACACTATAGGACCCTGTTAGGTCACAGCAACATAGTATAATCTTAAAATTAAAATACAACAATACAATTTAGAAAATAACAATTCTTATTAATTTATAAGTATAGGTATTTTTGTATTTAAGCACCATTTAGTTTAAAAGGCAACTAAATAGAATAAAATTTAAATTAGCACTGGTATCATTGAGGCACTTGTTACTTCAAGGACACAACACAATCAAGCGCGCGATACCAGTTTAGTCATCGGTCACTGTCCGCGCGCCCGTCATGTACGTTGCGAATCGTAATCATAAGTGTGTGTGAGTGCACCCGATAATAATATGTGAATTACTGATTACTGAAATAATATTAACAAACCTGATAGTGATGTATAACGCGCCCAAATAAGTAGATTCAGCATAGACTTTAATGGGACTGTACAGTGAACAAACAAAATGAAAAACACCGACGATACATTCATCAATAACGGATTCATGTTTATATACGCGCGCCAAAATATACCAGTTGCAGAGAAAATTGTTAACATCAAGAAAGTATTGGACGATGGTGCCTATATCAACTTCCCTGATGCTAACGACGGGAACAACACTATCTTACACATCGCAACAGAACGAGAAGAAATAGATCTTGTGAAGTTTCTGTTGGGTAAAGGTGCCCTTTTAATGAAAAATTTGGATAAAAAAACTCCAATAGAAATAGCAAAAGAGAAGGATACAGAAGTCAGCAAAGAAATTCTTGATATTTTAACTAAAAAGGGAAAACAGTTGAAGCGTAACGATGTGCCTAGTTCAAGCAAACCACAAAAAGAACCAAATCCGAATAGTTCATTACCCCAAAACAACTGCCTCGACGCCGACTCCGGTCCAGGAGAAGTTCTGTATCAAAAACGGGCGGGAACTTCGGGTGTGAGTGGTCAATTCTACGAAACTAAACTGTTGAGCTTAGTCCTGCATCGAGCGCTACATGATAAAGTAATTGAAGAATGTTACTTAGCAGCCAACATTAGTAACATTGGAGATTTTGATGACGTTTGCTTCAGATTTAAAATGCAAGAAGATGGCAAAGCAAAACATGTCATGTGTTTTACTCAGGCCAAACACCGAGAGGACCCCAATAAAAACAGGCTAACCGTCGACAGTGTTAGGAGTACCGGCGGACAATTTAGTTTGGTAAAATATTTTGATAGTTTCTTAAAAATCAAGCAGAGGTTCCTTACAAAATCTGAAACTTTTGATCCTATGTTTGAAGGTGAGTTCAATGATATTGATTGTTATTTTATTTTGTATACACCTGCTAAAGAAAAATTTAATAGAAAACTAACCGAGAACAAACCAGTTTGTCGTAAATTGCATGATTTTATAAACACTGCGGAGGGCTCTGAGGAGCAAATGGCTAATGATATCTTTCAATTTGATTATGAAATCAGTGATATAAATTGCTTAACAAACTTTATGCAACAAGAACGCATGAAGGTTCTGGGCAAAGAATTCCTTAAGTCTACTTTGTCTGGCAAAACTAATGATATAATGAATAAACAGTTAATACAAATCTATCACCCAGCTCTGGCTCAACACGTTATCGAACTAACGGGTAGTGACCCAAATTACGTAGAAGGAAAATTCCGTGAAGATTTTTTTGACACCGATGACAATCTTTTAAAAACTTTAAAAGAAACTCTCTGCGAGGAGATAGTGTTTAAACAAACAAAAACAGGATTTTCTAAAGAAGAAGTCAAAAAGAAAATCAAAGATATCGTTAATAACCCATCAGCGCAAACCATTAGCACTTTGATAGGGGAGGTAATATATTTTGATGATAAAGCTAATAAGTTATTCGTTGATGAAAAAAAAATATCAAAAAAACAATACAAACAACAAGACATTCGCGAAATCAATCATTGTTTGCAAAAATGTCAAGTTACGCAGGCTATAGTTAACGATGCCATTAACATAAGCGGTAAAGAAAAACTCAAATTACATACATTTAAACTACCACGTACTTTTGGTAACTCTGATTTTCCTGCAAATTTAAAAGGGGAAAATACTACAAAAGAAAAAGAAGATAGGAGAATATTCCTTGCTAAAAAATTTTACGAATTAATAAAATCAGAAAAACAACGCTTAAAAAAAGAAACAGAAAATAATAATGCTGGGAACATTGTAAATCCAATAGAAATCTGCATAAGCGATCAAAATGTTGGTCCCCAAAAGGTATTAGAGCTCCGACATCTATATCATATCAGAGGAATCGCCAGTACAGTGGGCAATCTACTGCAGTTTGATAAAGAGAGCCAAACATTCACATTTAATACAAACGAAGACTCACTTGGAGAAAATTCAAAATACATGCTTAGAGAAATAAAAAAACTCACGCAAGATGATTTAACTAATTATAAAATCAATGTCAAAATGAATAACTTTCCACGAACTTGTTTTGAAGCTAACGAAAATGATAGAAAACTCGCTGAAGAATTTTTAGATAAATTATGGTTTTACACAAACCAAGCTAAAGAGGAAGTAGTCGAAAGCATTCTGAAAAAGGAAATTGATCATCACCATAACTCAAATAAAAGCCAAAACCAATTTCTTTTTCGTGTGCATTCCGATGCTATTTTCTTAAGATTTCATGACGAAATACAAAAATGGTGGAAGTCACAATCACAAGCCCGTTACCTGACCAAAACTGACCCTATTTTTGATGTAGCCAAGAAAGATATCATAGATAGCCCAGTGTCAACAGTACTGGACGTCATGTTCATAAGATCTCTCAAAAAGTTAGACATAGAATTTGATTCTGATGCACTAAATTCTATGAATCTAGAAAAGATTTTTGGAAATCACAAAATACTTAATATACTCTCTGTGGCAGTCATTTTAACCGCCAATAAAATAATGCAGTTGGCTCGATTTCAAAACAACTACACTTTTGTCAATTTAGATTATGTCCACGTACTTCCAGAAAACGATTACAATAAATTAATGAATGAATTGGGCGAAATGAAAGCAGTAACGTTAGTAATCATCTGTGAAACATCTTTAGATGAACGGCACCAAGACACTCTCAGCAAAATAATTAAAATTTATAAAGAAAGAATTATCATTATCACGGATAAACCTTTACAAGAAAGAATATATCAAAATAATGGTCACATTACTTTTACTGATGAAAACATCAATTTAAATGATTTACATTCCAAGTCACAAGCGAAAGTTCTTAAAGAATTTAAAGTATGCTTTCAGGGAAAAGAAATACCATTAAACACAATAATAGATAATGAATCAAAACATATAATACATGCTAAATGTTTGTGGTCGATATTAAATATGACCAAAATAGAAATAGGGCAAACACTGAATTCATTTAAATATGATGAAATAAAAGATTACTATGTTAATAGAAGTTTACTGCGGAATGGCGAGGAATATGAAGTAAACACGTTAAATGACATTGATGATAAAATCGTCGTTATAGCTTCTAAACCCTGTATGGGTAAAACGATTCTTCTTACGCATTTAGCCTTAGAAACCAAGAAAATAGGACCTATGCCTTGGATTGTGCGAATAAATATGTCAGCTCACAATAATGATTTTGTGGAGTGGAAATTACGCGTAACTAATATAATGAGATTTCTTTGTAAAGCTGCACTCAAAACAACAAATGCACATACAGTTGACAAACTCAATTTCACCGAGAGCACCAATGAAACTGTTCATCTTATTAGGGACGATTCTCAAGATATTTCTTTTGAATTAGAGTGGTTTATTCACTTTTACAATCAAGGTAAAATTATATTATTGTTTGATGGATTTGACAAAATACACCCACATTTCACAAAGGAAGGAATCGAATTATTAACTGCACTGAAACAAGCAAATAAACGAATGTGGATAACAAGTAATTGCTATGTTGTCCATATACTAGAACGGGAATTAGTAGAATCATACAAACTCGAAAGGTTGTCAACAAACGAACAAGAAAGTTTTCTACGTAGATTCTGGAAAACGAACCTGAAACTAGAAAAACTAAACCATGAGCAGTTTAATAACATAAGTAAATTTCTTAATTACATCGTGAAGTTGTTCAATTCTGATAGCAATGCTTATACTCAAGACAGACCCATCATTCCTTTACTAAGTATACCTCTCCACCTGGTATATCTTACGGTAGTCGAGTACTTCAAAAATGAAATCAATAGCCTCTCACCAAAATTTCTTCGTGATACAATAAAACGCAAATGGAGATTAGATACTTATACAAATGTCGATAAATTCTTGCGACGAGATGAAGAGAAATCTTTGGAATTGGCCGGAACGCCTCTACATATGTACATAGCAGCAAATTATTTCAAATCACAGTTTACAGATACATTTGAATTCCACCTTAACACAGATATCATTGTGAATAAAGCTAACGTATATATTAACGCATTATCCTCATACGAGCTTTTCCTTAAAAATAATATTAAACATCTGTGTGAAATAGAGAACAGATATAGCTCGACAGTCGAGGAAGAGCAAGAAAAAGTTCGGCAAGATTTTCTTTTACAGCACAGAAAAATAGCTTTGTATGCAATATGTAAGGAAAGTGACATATCAAAACTACTTACTGAACCTGAAATAACAGAAGTGAAACGTACGTTGAGCAGGATTGAATCTGGTGAGATAAAGACTCACTTCATAGACAGCGTCGTCGACGGCATACCACAGTTCTACAACCTATTATTTGCTGAATATTTTTTAGTTGAATTAGTCACAGATATGCTAAAGCGCCTACAAAGCGGAAATTTTGAATGTCCACTAAATGTTACACAAATAACATTAGAGTCATTGTGGAATTTTATAGTAAATGCAATGCTCACGCTATGCCCAAGAGGGGTGAGAAACGCTTTCGATTACAAATTGAAATATGACCCTGAACTGGCAGAAGTCGCAAGTAACGAAGCAAGTGAGAAGATCATATTTGATTTAATTTTGAAACAAACCAAAAAAACTGAAATTGCTGGTCTCAATATTCAGTCTTGTTTAGATATTGCCATAAATGACGGTTTAATTAACACCACTAATCTTTTATTGAGGTGTGCTCGCCGGTATGTGACTAGTGAGAACATAGATGGATTTTTGAGCATTATTAATTCTGGTGCATTTTTATTGGGAGCAGCAAAACCGGCTTGGAAAGAGCGAACAAATGCTGTGATGCAATGTATCAAGAATGTGGATGGTGAGAGTTTGATAGAAATGATAAAATCTACCGAAATGGAAGGTGTGTCGGAAACCCTTGCTTGTTTATATACGAGCACAGAAATGGGAACGGATATACGCGAGAAGATAAAGAAAGAAGTATGTGAACCGATCAAGACGCATATAGGAAGGGTAGTAGAATTTAGTCAGAACAACGAAAACCTAACGCGTTTGTTGGAAGTTTTGCCATATCACCTTCCTGAGATAATCAATACGTTATTCCATGGGGAGGACGGCCAAGATGGAAATTCATCTCTTGATGCTGTTCTTTGTCTTTTAGAAGATAATGCAAAGGAATAATAAACTAACAATACAATTGATTTTAACAAACAACAATTTACAAAAACTGCAACAAAAAACAAAAAGAAACATCAATTACAAAAACTAACAAAATTACAAAAACAATTCATATTTTATTTTTATTTTTTTATATAAACTTATTTGTAAGTTATCCATCAAATCATCTTTCCGTACTATACCTTCACATGTAAGTCTTTTGTGTTCGTTATATTAAAAGCATTTAAGTTTAGTTTTGCCAAAATGTACCAACCTAAAAAAAGCATTACTTTTAGATGTACGTTGAACTGTTAAATGAGTAATGTAAAACATTTGGAAGATTGAATAAGTATGACGAAATAATTTGAAATAGGTATTGAGATACTGTGTTGGCTCAATAAGCTTAAACAAGTTCTACCAAATTTTCATTTAAACTAGCTGTATAAAATATTGCATCATGTGATGGGCCTATGCCCATTACATGATGCAATATTTTAGAAAAAACCAAGAACAAGAAAATGGAGAACCAACACTAATAACAGCTAGCAAAAAATAAAACGTATACTGCTGTTAGTCTAAGCCATAGAGTCTTTTATATAATAAATATATTTTAATAAGTACCTACGACTGAGTCTGAAATGTGTCATAATAATAGCATAATAATAGAATAAGTTATAATAATTATTAATTCAATTAAAATATAGACCGTATTACAAATAAGTCATAAGTACATATATGCAATGTAGGTACCTAATATTACTTGTATTATTATTGTGACTGTCTAGTTTATCTCGTGGTCGCAAGTGCGACCGCTAAGTGTGTGTTCAAAGGTTCGATTCCCACGGTATTTTTGTGTACTGTGGAGATTCCATCAGAGTACACACTTAGAAGCGAATCAAATTATAAGATTTTGAAAAATTGCCTGTTCACGCCTTGTGCCCCTGACAGAACGTACACAGTATAAATAATACCGATTAACCCAGTGTATGACGATCACGTTGTAATTTTTAGCTTTTATTATTATGTAAGTATAGTATAGACCGTACCGTGGAGCTCGTGGCTAAGTAATAACAGCCGCATGGGTCGATCCGTCAGGTTAAGCTACGCTTGCCGGGGTTGGTCCGTGGATGGGTGACCATCTTTACACACCGAGACTCCTCCGTGCCTCGGAAAGCACGTTAAGCCGTTGGTCCCGGTTGTCATATAGATCTTTGACAGTCGTTACGGGTCGTCAGAAGCCCGAAAATCTGACAACTAGTCTCACCAAAGGGTATCGTATTACCCAGTTACTGGGTTGTGGAGGTCAGATAGGCAGTCGCTCCATGTAAAATACTGGTATTCAGCTGCATCCGGTTAGACTGGAAGCCAACCCCAACATCATCATCTGCCTAGCCTTTTCCCAACTATGTTGGGGTTGGCTTCTAGTCTCACCGGATGCAGCTGAATACCAGTATTTTACATTTAACATTTAATTAACATTTAACACGTTTTTTTTAAATTTTTTTTTTTTTTGGAAGCCAACCCCAACATAGTCGGGAAAAGGCTAGGCAGATGATGAGTATAGACCGTACCTTCATAATATGAGTTCATGTTTATTTAACATTTATCTTTTATATTTTGTCATTGTGAAATTCTATACTGTAATATTGTAACGTGTATCCGTTTGTTTGTCCAAATAAAATTAAATAAACACTTTTATGTACTTATTATTTGTTTTATTTTTTAATGAATTTACAATTTACACTCCTGGGAAAGTACATAGGCAACTTTTTATCCCGGAAAAACGTACGGTCCCCGTGGGATAGGATATCAACTCTGGCGCAGACGAAGTCGGAGGCAAAAGCAGAGAAGCTAGTATTATTATTAATCTAGCATTTTATTACAATGTCATTTTACAATTTTGACTGCCTCGTTGGTCGCAAAGCGTTAACTACTGAGCATAAGGTCTTGGGTTCGATTCCCAGATCGGGCAAAGTGTTATTAGGTTTTTCCATCAGGAATTTCTCAGTAGCATAACCGGCTAAATGCTGTAGTACTAATGGGTACACCCCTGCCTAATCCTTCGGGGATACAGGCGTGATGTTACGTTATGTATTACAATGTCATGATGATTAAAGAAGTTTGCCGGTCATTAAACCCATAGAAGTGAAAGATATCCAACCTTATTCTAGAACACAATTTCATAATGATCTCCTTCTAGCTAATCTATAGGTAATTCTGACAGAAGCTGTCACTTAAGATGTCAAGACAAAATGACTCATTATGTATTTATAATGGATTCAAAACATTTTGTACGTAGCAGTTTTAAATTACAGTGAAATGTACTTAAAATGATTTCTTTAGTGATTCCAGTCGTGTTTTTATGGGCTACGGTAAGTTATGACCTTTTATTAGGGACGAATTTGACCATATTAAACTTAGAAATGAGATTAGGTTCTTCGGAAAGGTTAGGTGCGCAGTATTCGTAACCGGCGTGCTTGTATAACGAGATGGATGACGAGGCGAAAGGAGTATGTAAGGATCGTAGCAGGTGGTGTTCTGTGGTTGTTGCCTACCCCCATGGGAAAAAGGCGTGAGTTTATGTATGTATGTAAACTTAGAAATAAGGTTCATATAGGTTCCTAGTATTGATGAAGTCAATATGTTATTTTTCTAAATATAAGAAAATGGTGACAGTAAAACTATATAAATACGCTATTCTGAATAAACAGTTCTACAGCCGTTTGGCCTGACCAAATAGCTTCAAGAGTAAGACCATATTAGAAAACTTAAAAGATTGACTGTCTCATTGGTCTAGTAGTCGCAAAGCGCGACTACTGAGCATAAGTTATTGGGCTCGGTTTCCAATTTATTTATTTTCAAATCAAAAAGGCCGCAAACGTGGCCGCCGCGGCCATGGTCGCCAGTGCGTGGAAAGCCTAGCTCCCACGGGAGCCAAATAGGTAAAGGCCGACTAGGTACCAAAGACTACTATATTATGGTAGAAAGGTACGTAATACTGAAACAATAAACTCTTTATGCGTTACCAACACCTGTGCTTGTGTTAATGGATATTGTCAATTTTTTTCAACTCGACTCGTTTTTCCGTTATCTATTGAACGTTTTATGGACCGATAAATATTTTTATTTCCATTGTTGTTGATAAATTCAGCACCTATTAAATAAATGGTAATGCTAAGGTGATATGTACAATATTTACAGACTTCATTATAAAATAAAAAAAAAAAACAATCAGAATAAAAGAAGGAACTCAAAACTGACTGGCATCAAAGAATTCTTCCGCATCGCGCCGTCAACTGAAAATGTACCCAAAAGACTGGCCGCATTGCCACGTTAGATGGCAATGCTTATCCTCTAGCCAGGGGTAATAGCCAGCCTTTGGGTCATGGGAAGTGTCAACCAATCATTTGGACAACTAAACGTTTCTTGTTGACATAAAGTTGTTTGGCTTCTCTAGAAAAACAAGATGAAACAACTAATCAATTGATGTACTTTTTATGACCTATCAAAACGCGATTCTCCCATAGATTTCGTATGGCAAAAGACAACTGTGACTGTGACTCAATTGACTAACTATTTATTCATTTGAAAGCAATTAATAATCAAATGTTACAGTTAATTGAAAATCGGGTTTTTAGGGCTATAACAAAGTGCTTCTTTAGAGAAATTATGTCTTCAAATTACTGGTTTATGGTGTCAATTAATCAAATCTCTTTATTGCATTCATGTGTACATTTAGACTGCCTCGTTGGTCTAGTGGTCGCAAGCGCGACTGCTATGCGTGAGGTCTTGGGTTCAATTCCCAGGTCGGGCAAAGTGTTATTAGGTTTTTCCATCAGGCATTTCTCAGTAGCAGCCTCGGAGTCTGGATTTGTGCCCAGTTGATGGCAATAGGCTCGCCCCCTATTACATGGGACTAAAAACATTACTGGCGAAATATGGGTGTACCTCTGCCTAACCCTACAGGGATTACAGGCGTATGTTATGTATGTATGTGTACATTTAGGTGTTAAAAGTAAGAAGGTAAATTCCAACATGAAACCCGGTTAGGACACGGCAACATAGTAATAATAATATTTTATAATAGTCTTAACGGCCAATGGCATAATAGCCAAGAGCCTCGACCAACACCTTAGGAGGCTCTCGTTGGGCGGTTGGATCAAGGGCTTGATTCAGAAAGCGGTACTCCTGGACACGGCGCGTATTGTTAGGAGATTCCTTTCTCAGGAGCCCTGACCACGCACCGGTAGCTTGGATCCTGTTCCGCAAAATGTAATTAAATATGTATATAAAATAAAATAGATGGTTTGGTCATGTTGAGAGGATGAGTGAAAGACGATTGACAAAAGGTATTTATATGGCAGAGGTGAGTGGCAACGCCGGGAGGGGTCGCCCTAGGAAGACCTACACTGACCTTATTAGTGAGGTCCTTCAGAAAGGTCAGGTGCGGAGTACTCGTAACCGGCGTGCTTGTATGACGAGATGTATGAACGTAGATGAGGCGAAAGGAGTATGTAAGGATCGTAGCAGGTGGCGTTCTATAGTTTCTGCCTACCCCCATGGGAAAAAGGCGTGAGTTTATTTATGTATGTATGTATGTATGTATAAAATAAACAAATGTGGATAATAATAATTTTAACATACTTCTTCTTCTTCTTCTTCTCGTGTCGAATGACTCAAATTTTGTCCGACCAATATTGAGCAACCTGTACAGCTCTGTCATTGGCCTCATTAAGGTCTTGGATGGTGCAGGTGGTAATGCACGACGTAACAAATAACATAGGTACTAATTTTAACATAATAATTTTCACATGATTTTAAGACAATAATTTTAACACTACCCAATTACAATGAACAATATTTAGGGAAATCCCCTATTTCGCAATAACAAACCAGCGTTATCACAGAACGTCATATTTTAGTTTATTATAAGTACTTAGGTACTTATTGCTTCTTATCATATCGGAATGACAAAAATAACCTTGAATCTACCAGAATTTTTTACGTAGGCAACACAGAAATGTTCCAAACTCACTTATAACAGTCATTCTACTTTCATAAAGAAGAGAGAATTGAAAAAGTTTGTCCGAAAATGTTTCACTTTTTTATTATCTACATGAGTATTAAGTAGCCATTTTTTTATCTTTTTCTTTTTACTGAAATTGGGTTTAGTTCTAAGTTAAACAAACCAAACAACTTCTAATTTTTGGACATTGTATTGTCACTAGAACTGAAGGTGTAGGTACCTATGCAAAATTTCAGCTCAATCGGATAACAACAAATGGTCAAAAACTAGTTTGCAAATTTTGAAAGGAAAACTTACTTAAATAGTTATATACGAACAGTGCAAGCTAAATTATAGCTCATAATAAACTAGCATTTGCTCGACTCTTCCTCCTCGCAAAAATAAAATAGCCTATGTTAGGTACTCGCAGATAACACGCTAGCTCGCTAGCTTTCTAATGGTGAAAGAATTTTTGAAATCGGTCCAGTAGTTTTTGAGCTTATCCATTACAAACAAACAAAAATACAAATTATTCCTCTTTATAATATTAGTGTAGATACATAACGTAGATGAGGTGAAAGGAGTATCTTATGTAAGGATCGTAGCAGGTGGCGTTTTGTGATTCCTGTCTACCCCCATGGGAAATAGGCGTTTGTTTATGTACGTATGTATGAAATAAATAAATAAATTGTGGTTTAGCTCGTTTTCACAGAACTAGAAACAATTATAGCCTGGGCTTTATACAGGCTTTCTTTTTTATTATTATGAGTAACGACGAGTACGTATGTAGGGTACTTTATAATGGAAAAGAAATAACCGAAGAAACTGCGTCATTTATTGCCCCTGCCAGTCGCATAATTCCTTTGTCTTTTAGTTGCGAATTGAGGGGCATTCCCATTTGAAGAAACATTCACATTTTAATCTCAGTCTCTATATTATTTATTTATTTTACTTTAACATAAAAACGGCCGTTTACCAATTACATTAGCTAAAGATATAAAATTTACAATAATCATAATATACTGTAATAAAAAAGAAAAAAAAAACAAAAAGAAAAAAATATATATGTGTATACTTATTAAATAATATTAATTAATAAAAGTCTGGATTTGCCAATCCGCCTTAAGCAAGCGTGCTGATCAATGCTCATCGCTTTCTATGTATAAGAAGACGCCTTTGACCAGCAGTGGGAATATTTTAGGCTGGTCCATTTTTTTTTGCATTAATTGACTGATTTAATGACTGCCTCGTTGGTCTAGTGGTCACAAAGCGCGACTGCTGAGCAAGAGGTCTTGGTTTTCGATTCCCAGGTCGGGCAAAAAGTACGGGTTTTTCCATCAGGAGTTTCTTAGTATAGCAGCCTCGGAGTCCGGACTTGTGCCCGGTTGATGGCAATAGGCTCGCCCCCTATTAGAGCCAGGCAACATGACAAGTGACCAATAGGGGCAATAGGCGACCCGCAACACTGAATCTTATAACAGACCCATTTTATGGTGCGGAAAATTAAACTGTCCTACTCGTTCGTTCGTTGGCTAAGGTTGAGAAACTATTATAACTTACTAGCTTTTGACCGCGACTTCTTCGATGTCAATGTTGGTAAAGAAAAAGTAATCTTACTGCTATTTAAAATGTGAAAGTTTGAATGGATGAATGTTTTCTTACTCAATCACGCCAGAGATAGATTATAGTCCGGAATAGCATGAAGGCTGTGGCTCCCGTGAGATTTTAAGTATATCTAGTTTGCCGTGGATAAAGTCGCGGACGAAAGCTAGTCTACACTCTACACTATCTGCAAAAATATTATAAAGAGGAAAGATTTGTCTTTTTGTGAGGGTGTGTGTATGTTTGTAATGAATAAACTCAAAAACTACAGTACCGATTTTTTTTTGTCAATTTTTAGAAGGCTACATTCACCCTGAGTAACATTGGCTATATTATGTTTTCAAAAAAGTGTCATATTTAATTACAATAACGGTCAGGCCAAACGGATGTATAGATCTATCTAGTTAGGGTGATAGCTATAGAAAAGCTTCCAAACGTTCATATTTATTTATTCCTCAGACAAAAGTTATCCCTTTTGGGGCCAATTTTTCAATCGTCAGATAACTTTTATCCGAGGTATAAATATGACAGTTTGACATATTCGCTATACAGAAGCTGTCAAATTGCCATATTTATCCGTCCGTTAAGTTATCTGATGATTGAAAATAGCCCTATGGGTCGGTTTTTCCGATCGTTAGATAACTTTTATCAGAAGAATAAAATGGCTATTTGCGAATTTTATATAGAAAAGTTGTCAAACTGTCATATTTATACCTCAGACAACAGTTCTGTGTCAATTGAAAAATAAGCTCTATTAATCAACATTTAAATACCAAACTAAATCGTATCATTACCAAATAGTGCACAGCCGACGACTATAATTTGTACAACCCTCAAAATGGCACAAAAGCAACACTTTCCGGGATAGCGGCCTACAGATCAGCGCTGACGTTAGACTGGCTGGCAGCTGAAGATATGAGGCAAAGGGAACTGGCTTCGGCTTTCGAGACTGACACGAACCCTCCTCCAAGGATTATCTCGTCGGACTGCATCGGGTACGCTCGGCCAGCTTCGGGGAAAGTTGCTCGACTGATGCTGGAACTCCTAAAGTAAGTCAGACCGCTTAATGTGTGAACTTTAAAGATCAGTGCGGAATGGCTAAGCGATTAGCTGTTGTGCTGCGTGTCGCTGGTTTGAAGCCTGCACGGAACAAATTGTATGTCTTACCTGTTGTTGTTCCGGGTCTAATTGTTGATGGTGCCGATTCTGTTGTTCACAAACTAAGTCTAGTTTGTGAACAACAGAAAAATTTAGAGAATTGACATCTCTTACTAACATACAGCGAAAGGAAAGGAAAGCGGTGACATTAAAGAACTAAGTTAGCGATGTCAAATTAGTTTTGCCTTGAACTTCTCCGTATTTTTAATCCATACGTTTTATGATGTCAACTATAATTGTATGGATGTGTCAGATTGACTAAATTTGACAGCACTTATTCACATTAGTCTCTTTCTTGTTTTATTTGACAGAAAAAGATGGTAATAGTCTAATTTTAGTTTAGTTTGTGACCAAGAGAATCGGCACCATTGTATATGAGTTTATATTTTATTTTATTTTTTACTTAAATTGTATCAGTTACAGAACCAATTAAAATAATCAAAGACACTGATAAAAATAAAAAGTACCTATATAAAAAAAACTCAAATATACACATAATAAAGACAAACAACGTCATCTCTTTCATAAATTCACCTCACAGTACTTCTGACATACCAACAAAATCTTAGTCCATTCATCCGCAACAGATCGTTTGCTGGATTAGAATCCAAGAGATCATTAGGTTCGTAAATGTTTGTAAACGTACACCATGCATGATACAGATGACGTAATTCCTAGGGGCAATTTTTTTTTTATTGTGGCCTCGACATTTCTTCTCAATGATAACTTGGGTCACTGATTCTACGGAGTTTCCCCAATTATCTTTTTTTAAATAAGACATTTTAAATATTCTCTGACTTTTTAGACCTACGTAGCTATCCTGCTCATGCGTAGGAAGTTTCATTCAAATCGGTTAATTATTCTTCAGACTTAAAAGTTTTTACGAAATGCCGTAAACGCTATTCAATTTGTAATTCATTACTGTGAATCAAAAATATAATTGTTTCCTTTTTTTAAGGAATTTAGAAGGTGACGAAGGCACACTCGTGGTGGATCTAATCCAAGCTCTGGTTCGCACTAAATTGCTCGTTGAAACGACCATGTTGGATGCAGAACCTGACTTGGAATCCTTGGTCAAGACTCCAGGAGTGATGATGGGAGAACCGCACACTACGTTCCCAAGAATCTTGGCTATGATGTGGATGGCAGTCACCGATCCTGTCACCACTAAAAAGTTTGGTTGGTGTCCGATAAATAGGGTAAGAAGGATTATAATAATAATGAAATCAAGCACTATTTTGTAATAATAAAAATACCAGCGTATTATTGTTCCACTACAGGGAAATGGTATCTTCCCCACGCTTGCTCAAGGCGGATTAGCGATTTTAGAGTTATAAATTACAAACTTGCGCCCGAGTTCGTCCGCGTCGAAGTTATGTTATACCACGAGAATCGTGCTATTCCAGACAATGATTTATGTCTGTGTAATTTTATCCAGATCCGTTCAGCCGTTCGGGCATAATTGAGTAACAAACATCCATTTATTCAAAGTTTCGCATTTATAATAGTAGTTAAATATACAACGTGTAACAGAAAGGGAACTATATACATACCAAAAGCAAGGCTTCTTTGGATGATAACAAACAATATGGCAAGGGTTTTTTTAATCCTATCTCTACATGTTCGGAAATTTTGATCAACAAACAACACTTGCCTGCAGTAGGCTACTATGCGGTACCAGGCGCGCAGAATTACAGAAGAGATTTATCGTGATAATTATTAGGCAAGTAACGTGGAAAGTTTTTGACCCACGTATTGCGGTTTGACACGTTTGTTATGATTTGAATTTAAGAACCATATGAAACCGAAAATTTGGTATCAATTCTTAGTATTTTATATTGAGCTGAAACCCTTGCGAACTACTTTACCCCGAATTTAACAAGAGCGAAGCCGCGAGCAGAAGCTATAGTCACATATAATTTGTAAACTTTTTCTTGTATTTATTTCTAGGTGAACAAATACTTGACTATAAGCAAGCCAGTGGACATAGCGAAACAAATGAGGTCTTTAGAGCCCATCATAGCGAGAGCCCGGTTCATTATGGAAGAGTTTATACAACACGTCACACCGCTCAACATGTACCAGAGGAAATTCCCTGAAACTGAGTCACCCATACCGAAGGTCAACCAGGTCTTCAATCTAATATATCACTTATGGGTGCCGATTGCCTTGTTCACAAACTAAACTAAAATTAGACTATTTCTATCTTTTTCTGTCCAATAAAACAAGAAAGAGACTAATGTAATTAAGAGCTGTCAAATTTAGTCAATCAGAGTGCTAAGTGAGAGTTTTTTCACTCATGTTTGATTGCGAGCGCGTTAGTATTTTGTATAGGAAATAAGGTTTTCCTAGTGACCACCAGATGGCGCTATAACTTTTTAACAATAACTCACACTAAGCTTTCTGACACATCCACACAATTTTAGTTGACATCTTAAAACGTATAGATTAAAAATACGTAAATGTTTAAGGCAAAAGTAATTTGACATCTCTAACTTAGTTCTTAAATATCACAGTCCTTTCATAATCAAATCAAATCAAATTGTTTATTGCAATTGTCGCTGTATGTCAATAAGAGATGGCAATTCTCAAAATTTAGTCTAGTTTGTGAACAAGGGAATCGGCACCACTGACTAAAACTTATGAACTATCATTCTGCCTAGCCTTTTCCTAACTATGTCGGGGTCGGCTTCCAGTCTTACCGGATGCAACTGACAATTTTACGTAAAGCGACTGCCTATCTGACCTCCACAACCCAGTTACTGGGTAATACGATAAGTCAAAGAAGTAGTGCAGGTCGCGATAAATCGAAAAAAAATGATGAAAGAAAATGAAATAATGATTAACATAGAGATAAACACAAGAACATGACGCGCTCCTCCACAATTTAAAACGTACGTGTTTGAGAGAGTATACACGGTTACTTTTAAGTGAAAAAAAATGGCTCCAATCGTTTCGAAATTGATGATCGAGTTTATGGCTTTCAGTTCCAGGACGACCTAAAAGTAACCGTGTATAAAAGACTCACAACGCATGTGTGCCTACTGAGACGGCTGCCGAAGACTTTATAGCGGCGTCATTAGTCACTCATTGTTACTAGTATGGCGCTGCACTGACATACTCTATGGAATATGTCGGCTATTTATGATTAGTTAATAAATAAATCTGCCAGCCTGCTACTGAAGACGATTACTTACAACTACATACAAACTCTTTCATACGGGTGTGACTACACACATTGAAATATGGAGGGGCGGGCCATGTTATGGTAGTTTATCTACAACTACCACCGCTAACGACGTCTAAACAACGTATTATTGTTTTCAGGGAATTAAACCAACTCCAACAGACAGAGAAAGAGAAGATGCAGAGACAGAGGCTGTAGTTCCAAGGTCACTACCGCCATGGCCTACAAGGACTATGATCACGGTTAGCATTTGAAAATTAATAACTCAAATGCAAATAAAACAACTCAATTTTTAAGCTTCCATCATCATCACTTTTGAGGTCTATTCTACTTATTGAAAACGTTCAAAATTTAGTCGCAATCTCATTTTCATATAAGGCGATAATATAAAAAAATATGGTTTCAATTGGCATTTTTCGACTGAGATTGACAACACTAAGATTAGATTGCGTTCGTCCCTAAAAGTTTGTAGAATTCCCCCCCCCCCCAGTACGTAAGTAATGTGTTAATACCTATTCAAATAAAATATCTTGTAGGCGTATTGTATAATTCATCGTTATATAAATGGCGTCCTCAGTTTACACACACTTGCCATATCAAAGCTGTCATAAATAAATGGTCTTATCAAGTCTTGGGCCTTCATTCACTTGGTATTTAAAGACGGGCCTAATAAAGAACAAGCTTACATTTTAATACACAATATGGCCGTTATATGTACCCTATTTCAATCTAAAACCTAAAATGGCGGCCACTTTCTGACAGTTTTTTTTTTTATTATGGTAGAGGAATCTCCATAGGTATTGTTAAAAGAGTATCTATGCATAGATACTCTTTTAACAATACCTATGGAGATTAATTATTAAATACAAAAATAATATGACAATGTCGCAAATAGTTTTAAATCATTTTGTCACCCTTTTAACGTGATTCTAATCATTGGTTATCTACTCCCCAGGCACGAGCAGTTCACGTGGCCTTAGCGCAAGAAGGCGGTCCACCTGCTTTCGATCCGGATTTCATGCCAGCCAGACAACCTCCGGCGAGCTCGTGTAGCCCTTTATACAACTTTCCACACTTCATAATAGCAACCAATGTGCTTATGTTTTGTATGTGAATTATAAACGTGTTTTTGAAGATTTTAAAACCTGACTTATTAATTTCGGTACCTTAGAAAACCTTTAGTGCGGGAGATCTGGATCGTGTAGGTACCTGTACTCTCGACATCCTACATTCCTACTATAATCATCATTATCTGCCTAGCCTTTTCCCAACTATGTTTGGGGTCGGCTTCCAGTCTAACCGGATGCAGCTGAATACCAGTATTTTACATGGAGCAACTGCCTATCTGACCTCCACAACCCAGTAACTGGGTAATATGATACCCCTAGGTAAGACTGATTGTCAGACTTTCGGGCTTCTGAGGACCCTTAACGACTGTCAAAGATCCACATATGACAGCCGGGACCAACGGCTTAACTTGCTTTCCGAGGCACGGAGGAGTCTCGGTGTGTAAAGATGGTCACCCATCCACGGACCAACCCCGGCAAGCGTAGCTTAACCTGACGGATCGACCCGTGCGGCTATTATTACTTGGCCACGAGCTCCTCCTACATCCGACATCGACATCCTACTATAATGCTGGGGCTATATTAGCGGGCGAAGATTCATGTTGCGTTAGCGCGCTAAAACATCGTGTATACCTACTGTTCTTGTCTACATAAGGCGGGCGAATTCACGATTCATCGTGCTGGATTGAGCTGAGAAAAATTGAGTTCGGCATAGCGTAAGTGTAGCCACGCAAGCGAATAAAAAGTATTTCATCAAAATCAGTTCAGTGGTTAAGTCGTGAAAACGTAACAGACAGACAGACAAAAAGTTACTTTTCCATTTATAATATAAAAAGGAGTAAAGATTATTAAATAAAAACAAATTGTAAGTATCTAAAATATAATTTATTTGATTTGATTTTCCATTTAAAATTACAACTTACATACTAATTTGGGGATTTGCTCATACACACAGTTAACTCAAACACCATTTTTGTACGGAAAGCTTATTATGATTTGTTATAACAGTTTTTGCGCCGTCACGTTGCTATTGAGAACCACTTGCGCCAAATACTTCTTTTTGAAGTCGTTTTCGCGGTTTGTATTCTTAATTATAAGTCGTTTGAAGTAGGACAAGCTGTACAGACTTAATTACAATAAGCAAGTTATAATAATTATTTTTAAAGTTTTGTAAGTTACAAAAATATTTACATGTCATAAATAAATTGTACAAATATGAATAACTAGATGACCTGATGAATTTGGTATCAAAATTTATTTTTCCTAAATCACCCGTGTTACAAAACAAAGTTATTCAGATCGGTCGGACCGTTTCGATTTTCTGCAAGACTGACACGGCAATGGACTTTTATAATTATGTGTTTAGATTTAAAAATGGAGCATTACAATCATTTGAGTCACTTTTGCCATCATTTAACCAAGTCATTGAATAAGCCGAAAATATATTAGATGTAAGATTTTCATTGGTCAGATTTAATTACATAATTAACATACACAAATCGTCTAATTAACATTCACACTTCTTCTATACAAACATTAGTCAGAATATTATCTACACCTGATTTTTATAACCGACAATATAAATCAGGCTGTTTTAAATTCGCCTAATATTTATACATATTTCATAAATATCTATTCATTATAGTGTCTATAGAGGTGGTGTAAAATAGTAAGTAAAATGATAAATATAAAAGTTTTTTGCAAGTAGCATAATCAATAAAGAATTGCTAAGAAATTCTCAGTAAGATATTAATAATTACCCGACTACGACGAAGCTTAAAAGAAAGGTTAGGTTTCATATTTTTTATAATTAATGACAAAACATTGTACTTTTCCACTTATTACTAAAAGCTGTCGAAACAAAACACTTTTATAAGAGTAAGCAACAAGAAAATTAAATTAAATTTACTAGAACGTAGTAGAATAATATTAATTATAGGCTTAAGGCTGCCTGTCTGAGCGAGGCTGCGGAGTGGAGAAACAGAGAAATAATAATCAATAGGATTGCATAAAATGCAAAGCACAGATTATATGCAATTATTGATTTATATTTCTCCGTTCCGCAGCCTCGCTCAGCTTCAATGGACAGGCAGCCTAATTGAGTACTCGCCACATATCTTAAGAACTGTTCACATTTCGCCTCTTGTGTATCACGCTACGAGCGCCCGCCGCCCGCTCCTCTCGCACCCCTGTATCTCGACGAGGACTCAAATAAGCGGTTTAACTATAATAACCGAAAAAAGAAACTATTTGCTTATTCGAGAATATACTAACTGTATCTTTGACTTGGTTTATATTGTCAGGTTATATATAAAGAGGTTTTATTATTTGGGTAGCATAGACAAGGATTTGCTCCTCGTCTATGGTAAGGCAGTCGAATTACATTCCGTTGTAGGCTGGCCCGCCACCACCCTCGGGAACAACCCAGTTGATGTTCTGCGATGGGTCCTTGATGTCACATGTCTTACCTATGAAATAAAATAATGCACGGTGTTAAGACATAAAACATAAATAGTAATGTTTTTTTATTTATTGTAGCGCAAAATACAGAGGTTTTCAAAGTGGGGTGACCATCAAAGGAGAAATGGACCAGTATAGTTAAGGACCTTATTAATAGATTCCGAGGGCTCCACATTAGTAACATACTAAGGTTTAAAGTTAGACATTTAAACATTTTCTAACTTTATTTACTTTGAATTTTGCAAGCTTAAAGTTTCTTAAACTTTAACTTTAAAAAATGTACCTACAAAACTTACAATGTACACTACTGAAACGAAACAAACGTACATAACTGGCGGAATGTGGGTATACTAATGGGTACACCTTTGCCTAACCCTTCGGGAATTATAGGCGTGATGTTTTTTATGTACTTACAATGTATGCAGTTTTGAGCGTTGATTTGCAGACGTTGCCCGTCACCGGTCTCCATCGGCACGAATTCGTATACACCTGTAATCACAAATGAGGTTAGGTTGTATTTTCTAAATATATAAAAGCGAAAGGTCACTCACTCATTACGAAATATCGAAAACCGCTTGACGTATAGAGATAAAATTTGACAGGGAGGTAGTTTATAGTTAGTAGGCGTCTGCTAAGAAAGGATTTTATAAAATTAATTTCCAAGGGGATGAAACGAATGGCAACAAAGTTTGTATGGAGAAACTTGAACGCGGTTGAAGTCGCGGGCAGAAGCTAGTATTACTATAACATTACTAGCTTTTGCATGCATGCTTCTTCTGAGTAAATTTTGTTACAGGACACTTCAATTTTTCAACAGAGTGGTCAATTTTACTTTTAGAATATATGATTATGATGACTATGTCAATAGGCTCGCCCCCTATTACATGGGGCTTAACCATAACTGGCGAAATATGGGTGTACTAATGGGTGCACTTCTGCAAAACCCTTCCGGGATTACAGGCGTGATGCGTGTTAAGATTACATGATGTAATCTATTACAAACTAACCTGCTGGGCAAAACCTGGCTTCAGGTCCGTCGAAGACTGCCAAGTTCTGTTTGACTGGCACCGTGTCGTCCTTCAGGGTCAAATGTGCTGGTTGATCCGCCTCGTGGTTCGTGCCTAGTACATGATGAAAAGGGTAATTAAGTACTTCAGGGAAACTGGCTAATAATATAAATCTATAAAAACAAAAAACAGCCTGTAATTTCTCACTGTAGGGGAAAGGCCTTTTCTCATATAAATAAGGCACGAGTATTGATCACCACGTTTACTCAAGGAGGATTGGCAAATTTCAGGAATATTTTAATCATAAGTAAGATTTCCTCAAAATGTTTCCCTTCACCTATGGCAGTGATGTCCAAGATAAACTTGGGTACATAATATGAATAGAAAAAGTCACATCAGTACTTGCCTGGTAATCAATCCGCAACTTCATACATGAGAGTCGAGCATCTTTACTATAAGGCTATTATGACACAGTACACACACCCTCTTACTAATAAAAAAATGATTTTTAACGGTAAGTTAAATTTAAACATAATAGAATATGTCTTCAAATATACTGAGGAAAGGTTTAAATTTGATGTTTTTTTAATATGAATTAAAGTTACCAGTAAGAGCTACAGAAGATAGCAGATCAAAAGTGATGACACCATCGGGCTTGGGGTACTCAATCGGCTGGCACTCCTTAGCAGGCTTCAGTCTCGCGTGATCGGCACCTGGAAGTACATTAAAAGCAAATTACAATTTAAAACTAACTAAAGCAAGACACTTCGTCTGCGTACATCTTGGTTATTGATGCGAATACAGACAAAGTCGTAGTTGAACTAAGTCAGCTTTGTTCTTATCCAGATCCTAAGCTTGAAATTTGTGAAATTTCATAGCGACCGGTTCAGTAATTTTTGCGTGATGAGGTACCAACAGACAGACTTTGCTTCTGCATTTAAAATTCGAATAAAAAATGACACATTCAAGATTTCAGGCAAAAACTTTTTTTTGCTTACAAAATATTGCAAATTATTTTATATGGAAAGAGTAAGCGTGGAGTTTTGCCCATCCTTTCCATACGAAACTACCTTTTGGAAGGAGCAGATACAATTGTTTTTTTTAAAGTGCCTTTCAAAGGTATTTTTTTTTTTGAACTTTAGAATCCCTTCCTCAGAATTTCTCCCGTATTGTGAGTGCATTTACCGCGAACTGAGTTTACAATTGAAATAAAGAAATGGATCTGCTCTTTAAGTGTTATAGTAGAGGTTTATGATCAGCATGAAGCTACAAGGTATGGTAACTGACCTCCATGGCTTAACGTCCAGGGCTCCTTGCCGCGCACCAGGGTACTGAAGGCGGAGTACGCGACGCCGCCGTACAGGCCAAGCGACGTGTGGAACGATGGCCTGCAGTTGCGGACTTGCTGAAATGATTAAGACGCCATTAATTTTCTTATTCATGGTTCATTCATTAATCTATACATATTATTATATAGATCAATTTTCGTGAGTTAAAACGGATTTAGACGGTGCGAATATCGTGCAAGTTGTGGTACATTTCCGTCGATAAATCGTTTACTTATGGCGCGACAGCCGCGCGGTCTCGCAATGTCGACAAATCGCACTATATTTAACGTCTAAAAAAGGCTTTAGTCCCGCTAAAACTCAAACATGGCTAGACCAATTTAAATAATTTCTTATTTTTTGCTCGCCCAAATATTGGGGTGGCTTGAGAAATAAGTTTCGGACCTTTAATTCTTTATAAACGTAAGATTCCTTGAGTTTTTCTTCGTACTGTGTGGGCACGACTCCTTTGTCGTGTGTCGCCTCGCCGGATATGATGAGGTCCATCGCAGCTTCTGCCGCCAACATACCTGTAAGGAAATCACTTCATTAATATTTCAATTTGTCAAGCTATGTTGATCTTTACCTTGGGGGAGCATCAATAAACAATAGTCTTATAATTTATTTCGAAAATTCAGAAAAAATCAAAGGAAATTAAAGGAAAAATGTTGTATAACGTCATCTGTTTATAACGTTGTAAAGTGTTAATAATGCAGTTTTTTGAAAGATTTTAATTTTTTCTTTGTATATGCTTAATGATCTACCTTGATGATAAATTTCAAGTCTCTAATTAAGTTGTCTAGGTATTTGAAAAGCGAGTCAGTGTCGGGGTATGCTCGTCGAACTTGGGCTGATACATCGTCGTACTTAGAAAAGATTTAAAGCGTGCTTACCGCTCTTCATGGCGTTGTGCGTGCCCTTGATGCGCGGCACGTTGAGGAAGCCGGCGGAGTCCCCGGCGAGCACGCCGCCCGGGAACACGGGCACCGGCACGCACTGCCAGCCGCCCTCCACCAGCGCACGCGCGCCGTACGCCACGCGCGCGCCGCCTGGGAAAAAAGTCAAAGTCAAATCATTTATTTTGCCATTTAAAAAGCACTTTATGTCATATATAAAGTTCCAAAAGCTTCGTGTAGAGAAGAATGGGAAAGGAAATCTATACTTACTCTTTTAAAATAATTTATTTTACCTGTGGAATTGCTGGGAAACTATGCTCAAACATTGGTGATAAATATTTTTTTGTTTTAGAAACTTTGAACACACACTATGATAGGTATTTCTTCTATATCTTGGGTGCCTTTACAAACATATATTCACATACACAAACTGCCAGACCTGGAAAAACTACCTGTAGGATGCCTGTAGGCCATATAAATATTTGTCCCAGGAGGGAATCAACACAATGGACAGGGCCCATAGTTCCTAGAGCTATTCTTGAGGTAATCACAAAACTGAAAGCTGCCATTTTAAATTAAAATGGTCATTTTACCTTCAAACATGGGCCTGATGTAAGGATGAGTCTTGAATTTCTGGAACTCTCTGAAGGGGCTAAGGTACGGATTGGTGTAGTCGAGGCCGACGACGAAGCCCGTGGCCACGAGGGGTGCTTCGCCCTCCGCCACGTTGAGGTGGTAGATGAAAGAGCCTCCGTACGTGTTCTTGTCTAGAGGCCACCCGATTGTGTGTTCTACTAGGCCGGGTTTGTGGTTCTGGAAAAAAAAGAGCATTTGAGAAATAAATAAAATATTTTGTAAGAATATAATTATTTTTATTACTTTGCCTACCTGTCTTTTTCATGCAGAGCAACATATGGTCTTCAGTTTCAAAGTGCGATTCTGCCCTAGATTTGATAATAGCAACCAGTGACGTCACTTAGTTCCCATCGTAATAACCAAGTAACTATTAATTTCAAAGCAACTACAGGTTTAATTTTATAGTTAATTCAAAATTAATCGGATTTTCAGTGCTAAAATGAAGTGATTTTTAGGAGATATTGTATCTTGGAATTCTTTTTTACATCAAGTCAAATCAAAGCATTCATTTCAATTAAACCATTAATCATTGACGAGCACAATTTCAAACATTATAGGAGCCCGTCAGTAACTTGATGTTAGTTGCTCGTTTTAAAATGTAGGGCTCTATGGAGAAGAGCGAGCAAGAAAATCTCAGGACACTCTTTTCAATCACGTTTTTACAAAATCCTGGTCAGGGCTCGGAACCGGTTTCAAAAGAGCGGTTAATTTCGATCAAATACCGGTAAAAATATCGTTCCTTAATTTACCGGTTAATCAAGTGAACTGTTTTATCTAACCCAAACGATAAAGGTTACCGGTAACATAAGCACAAACGGTTTTGACACCCAAATTAACCGGTAAAACGCAACGAATATAAAATTAAGATATATTAAACCCTTAGCTATTGCCTGAAATTCTGAAAGCCAATTCATTACGTGTTCAGTGTCTGTTTAAATTATATCAAAAAAGTAACATTGGTAATCGACTTTCGTTGTTATCTTGGTTTTAACCGGTTAATTTTCAGTATCAAAACCGAAATTCGTGGAAAACCGATAAATCGCATAAACCGGTAAAAACCGGTAAAGTGCAACCTTTAACCTAAATTGATTTCGGTTTGGGGTCAATGACCGTTACCGGTTAAGAATTTCAACCGGTTTCCGAGCCCTGATCCTGGTTACTTTATTCTTAATGCATTTATATGCGAAAACAATTTTGGAAGAGAAATATCACTTCTCTATTCAGACTTACCTCTGGTTTTACTTCCCACAGCTCCTTGAGTCCAATACCATAGGACTGTGGCTCACAGTTCGCTCTCAAGTCATACTTCTTTGAGACCATCTTTGTCAGATGGCCGTGGCATCCTGGAATTGAGCAGATGATTGATAAATGGATAGCAAATTAAATCTACATTTACTAATGTGATAAAGCTGGAAAGTTTATTTGTTTGTTTGTTTAAACACTCTTATCTCTGTAACTACCAGTCGGATTGCAAAAAATCTTTTTATATATGATAGCCAAGCGTAATATCACGTTATGCCACGCGGAAGTAGACCTGTAACTTAAGACATCGCTTAACACTTAACACGGGAGAAAAAAACACAGTTCAGATCTTATACCTTCAGTAAAGATAGTGATCTTGGAGTGGAACTCCATGCCTCGTTCAAACATGTCCTTCGGGCTGCCGTCTTTAGCTATGCCGACGTCACCGGTGGCGACGCCCTTCAAGGAACCGTCGTCACGGTATATCAAGTCTGCGCCTGCACACCCCGGCCAGACCTGCACAAAACAGAAAAGACAAGAATGTTATGCCAAGTTCATAAGTGTCATTTATACGTGTTTATAAAGAATGGAAGAGACATCATTATGAAAACTTGGATTCAGTGTATATGATTCTAAAAAAGGATGATTATTTTCTTCAATCTTTTTCTTAAAATATCAGAGGAAAAAGTTATAGCACCATCTGGTGGTCACTAGGAGAACCTTATTTCGCATACAAATTACTAACGCAGTAACGCGCTCGCAATCGAACGTGAGTGAAAAAACTCACACTTAGAACTCTGTTGTACCATACAAAAATGTAACACATACATGGTCAAAATGTATGCAAATATTTTTATAACCAAGGTACAATTTCATCACTGAAAGGGTCAACCTCAACAATCCTCAATCAAGCAGCAATCACTAAAGTTTTCTTTACAATGTTCCTTTCACCTCATATACTTAGAATAATATTAACAACATTAATACCTCTGCTCCAGCTGCCTCAGCCTGCTCCGAGAGCCACCTCACAAGATGTCCCAGTCGCACTACATAGTTGCCGTGGTTGTAGTTAGGTAAGCCTATGGATAAAATTATGTATTAAACCAAGCAGAAAGATTTTGTACTATTGTTTAGCAGCAGTTTGTAAGAATCATAGGTGGTGAGCTTAGTCAATAGAAAATAAGTCTGTATTGCGGAACAGCATTCTTGCAATAAATTATAGTGTTTTTCCATTAGGAATTTCTAGCAGCCCGGAGTTTGAAAACACACTCCCCACATGCCTCGTAAATCACATAAAGCCGTTGCTTCTGCGCCTTACCTCTCCCTGGCTGTGTTATCGGAATACCATCCCATTGGACTATGACAGTAAAGGAAGTGGGCGTGCACCTGTGTTTTGCGCACATACGTTTCTTCTACAAAATCTCCTGCATACTTGGTCTAGTCTCTATCAAAGTGACCGCTGTGACCAAAATTAGAACAGGAGGATGTTACTATTTTTTTTTCTTCATGCATGTTTATTCAGCCAATCAAAAACTTACCAGGAAACACAGGGATAGGTATCCTGCCAGATTTTGTGAGAAGACCGAACTTGTCAGAGGTCACCTCTGTGTTCATAGGCGCTCCTTTGTCTTTCCAGTCCGGGATCAACTCGTTCAGGGCAATCGGGTCGACGCAAGCACCGGACAATATGTGGCCACCTGCTTCTGCTGCTTTCTCAAGAAGAGTCACTCTTACTTCCTGTAAAGTAAATGCATACTTTGACAAACAAGTTTTTGTAACTTCTTGAAGACTGCAACCCGGTCATTTCTGGTTGTCTAAGTGATAATAACAAAGAAGTTTTCAACCAGATGTGCTTAAAAATTTTAGTTCTGAAAAGAGTAGGGTAGGGAGGACTGATGATTAAATAAAAATAGTGGCTAAACTTTCTTCTTCTTTAAACAAAGATGCTTTTTCTGAGACTAAATATACAATGTTTTTAATAATTCTTTTAACTTTAATTCTGGTTTTTGAAGTTGCTCTATGTTGTTTGAGTTGGTGTGAATACAGTGTAGATCATTTAAGGATGTTAATCAATTAAAACCTCTCACAAAGACTGTGAAATTTCCACTGTGTTTTACATAGATCAATGGAAGACTTATTGACAAATACTTACAGCTCCCTTTTCCTCTGCGATCTGGCGAGCTCTGATAGCAGCAGCCATGCCAGCGGGCCCCCCACCAATGATGAGGATGTCCGTTTCCTCCGCTACTCTCTCCATACTGATGTCTAAACACAATTAACACAATTAAATATAAATGAAAATCTGAGTCGGCTTATAAATCTATGTTCCCAGATTGTCAAATGATAAATAAAAAGGGCTTATCTGGGGACATGGCAAAAAAGAGGCCATACTATCCTTTCTCAGAACAATTCAGGCCATTTTCGACCCCTCAATAATTTTTTTGTGGATAAAACCAGAAGCCTGAATTTTCAGTAAGTAGCCAGGCATTGCATAAACATGGTACATTCTAAATTTCATTCAATTTGAACCAGTAGTTCAAAAATTATAACAAGTCAAAGTTTCTTATTTTTAATAATATGACAGCACAAAAAATATTTGAACAGAGTTTCAACTGCTGGGAACAGTTGGCTATCCATCAACAAATAAAAATGTAGTATTTCCTGCCTGTTGCCATATCAATGCCAGATAATTAGCGATAAGATAGTAATTAATTTAATTGAATGGGGGTTGTTGCCATGAGAACAAGAGCATGATAATCATCAGTGACGTATTGAGTGTGTATTAGCCATGCCAATCAAAGAAATTGGAGGGGTCAATACAAAGAGATAATCTTAATTGTTTGGTGAATGGTGTATTTAGTTAATGAAGGCCAATGATAAGAATATGGTAATCTACATCTGAAATCTCGATCGTCAGTTACTATTATTGAGATATTTTTCTTTTATAATGATGATAAAATTATTGCTATCAAGGTCTTGCAATGACATTAATTTTGTTGATTATTTGAACCGAAGGTTATCACTTACCTTTCCATCTTGGGTCCTTATCTCTGGGGTATATTGTGTAATGAGTTGTTATCTTTGGGTAAGCATCTGAATACAACCTCTTGGCGGCCTTAGTTAGCCTCCCCACTGAAAGTTTTTAAATTAAATTGTTAAAAACATTACCAAAACAAATGGGAATGAACTTTGAACTTTTATATTTAGCAGCTTTATTGCATAACATTGTGCATCAAGGCCTTCTAATAATAGTTTTTACTACCAGATTTAACAGAAATAATTAAATTAGATGTCCTATTTACCACTAATTTCTCAAAAATATTTAAAACCAACTCACGAACAGCTGATATGTAACGTCACATAAAACAACTTTTTTAACTTGAAACTTTCAATACATAACAATGTATAAATTCAAAGCCGATTATTTAATTTCATTTAATTCACAACTTATGATAAAAACATAGATATTTTTATTTAAAAAGTATTTTATTTACCCTGACGAGACGAACTAACAAGTGCCGCCGCCATTTTTAAAAACAATCTGTGCTCCGATTCATGGAACAAAGTCCAACTTGTGTGACATTATATGTAAAATTATAATATCAACTTAGTAATATTATAATTGATTTACAAAAATATGTCGTAAATAATGAATCATAGAACGAGTAAAATAAAATATACTTTCTTTACTTAGCGTTTCACTTTGTTAGTATTGTTATGTTACACATGGTACAAACGAAAATATTTTATCAATAGTGAACACGGAACGCTACAACGATTGGCGGGAACTTCAAAAGTATCGTGCGTGTCATCAACTATGCGTGAAACGATAAACCATAAAGGAAATGTGAAACTGTACTTTTCTCATTTTCAATAGGTTTTGATAGTGACAAATCGGATTTCTTTCAATGTTCAATAATTGTACCTAATTAAATTATATAAAATCAATAGAGGAAACATCATACTAATATTTCATAAGCTTGGGGCTAACTGAGGAGTTTATTGTAAATTGCTAATAATCGAACAAATTGCAAATAATGTTTTTTTAGGGCACGCCCGGGACACTAGCCCGGAATACCCAATGGAGAAGAGTGGCCTGCCTTTCAAGTAAAGTTTAGTTTAGCGGCCACGTTAAAAACTGGAAACGGATAACGTAACATTTCCATGTCATCGTTTGTTTACACGATGTATACGTGTGTTAACTTAATTATACTTGAAATTAAACAACAAAACCCTTTTCGAAATTAATCTCTTTAATTAGAAAGCTTAGCAATACATATTAAGTTAAGTGGACACCGTGTGGGCTTATTCCGTAGTGTTGAATTACTTCACTGGTTTCATCTGCCACAGGCCGTCGTTGAGATAGTGGCAGTTTTCTATGCCCACACCTTTATTCACTTTAGCACTGAAAATAAATAAAAAAAAACATGATTATTTTATGTTGTTTTTGTGTATTATTGAGTGGTCAATTGCAAGTGACACTCGTGCACACGGTTTGCCATATTATTATCGTTAAAAAAATAAATTTTCAATAACCAAACCCTCCGGCTTGGTGGGGGTAAGGGGGTCCTTACCCCCACCAAGCCGGAAAATTTGACAGATGCCTAGTTTATCTATTTATCTATATAAATAAAAATGAATGTCGAAAATTGTTGCTAAAGCGCAAAACTCGAGAACGGCTGGACCGATTTGACTATTTTTTATGCTGTATTCGTAATTTTCTAGACAAGGCTTTTACGAAAGAATTTCTTTGGAAAATCTACCGGAATAGTCAGGAACTTGAACGCGTGCGAAGCCGGGGCGGTTCGCTAGTTGTTAATACAATTAAAACTCATAGATTAACGAGAATTAAGTCTTGTTTTTGGCTTATTGGTTATGGTTTTTGTTGTAAACGGGTTTTAGTTTTTAAACTTTATTTTTAAGCAACGTTTATTTTAGGGGGACATCCTATTTACATCCTTATTTACCCTTTAGTTACAGAATCCTCAAAGGTAAATAATTACATGTCATCAGTAGACAGCGCAGTGCATCCGACCGCGAGAGCGTGTTCCTTTCCTTCAGCCATGACAGCTACCACCTGGCCCTTGTCAACGCCGCTCATACGGGCGCCTGGTGACGTCAGACCCGGGCACATGATGTTGGCACCACTGAGAACGAAACGTATGGCTCCCTTGTCCACCTGCTGCATTGGCAGGAAGAATGGATCTGAAAAATAAAGAGCGAAATTTTTATTAGCAACTGGAACTTCAAACAACTCGATTCCTGCCGGATTCTCTTTATAGGTTCGGAAGTATTCGGAACTACAGATGCTCTACCGCTATTGGAAAAGATACAGTCAGTACAGTAGTGTCTTGTCAGCAGTATAGCAGGGACGGGTCCCAATAGGCCGGGGTCGCAGGACGTCTTAACTTAACAGGGTACCGTGGCCCCGGAACGCAAAGGGCAACAGAAGGAACAGGGTGGTTTTTTAGTCAGTAAAACTCTGACAGTCATTACCGCTCCACCCAAGGCGAAAGGACTCAAAAAAATCATCTACCTGAGCCATGCGGACATAAATGTATAGATAAGATCTGGGCGATTTCAGAGTTGGACCCTTGGTAAAAGTTGTTCATAAGGATGAGTGTAACTACCTCTTTTCAAGTTAATGGCAAACAAAATGTATAGTTGTAAAATTAAATGAAATTGTTACTTACACTTATGCAGGAGCTTCAGCGTGGGCATCCAGGGTCCCTCGCGTTGACGGAAGAACAGCAGCTCTCCAGCGCTGTTCACCATTATCTCGATGTGGTCGTGACTGAAAATGTATAATAAATAAAATCAGTTTTAGTCCCAAAATAGTAAATATTGTATATTGCTGAACACATACCATAAGAGTACAAACAAGTAGCTAGAGAAGGCTTTTGCGTTCTTATTTGTTTTTTTAGTTTATTCTGAGAGCCTTGCAAGAACCCGCGAAGTAAACGTAAATAATGTTATCTATTTTTAAATTCGAAATACTCGTTTCGTACAATTGCATCTACTTGTCATATAAAATTAAACCAAAATGCTATGGATTAGGGATATTTTCATTAAAATTTCACAAAAATCAAATGCTTTTACGCCAGCGCGCTCGTGTTAGGTCCACTTGATAATAAGATAGATTAAACAAAAGAAAAGTGTTATTGGGTTTTTCCACCAGGAATTTCTCAGTAGCAGCCTCGGAGTCTGGATTTGTGCCCAGTTGATGGCATAGGCTTGCCCCCTATTACATAATAGGACTTAAATATAACTGGCGAAATGTGGATGTGCTACACCTCTGCCTTCCTGCCTAACCCTTCGAGAATTACAGGCGTAATGTTATGTATTGTAAACAAAAGAAATGTAAAATACAAACCATTTAACAATTCTGAATGTGTCTTTCTTAGGAAGAACTTGGTCGATGTAGTTATCCAAATGTGGGTACAACTCCAACAGACGTGCCCTGATACCCTTCTGCACCGAAGACTTGAGCTGCTGCACGCCTGATATGCTCTCCTTCTCGTCGAATCTGGAAAGAGGGAGATAGAAGATTTAGAAATCGAGGAAAATTATGTATGAATGACAAAAAGTAATAGCTGCTGCAAAATCTGAAGAGATAGACGGCGAGACACAATACGTGGGACCATGAGCAGGAGTAGGGTGGGGGAAGTAGGGTGGACCCACATTCAGCAATCAGCGAGAAGGTGCCATTTTGCTGCGCCCTACAGGGTCCATAATGATCTCAATTATTTAAGTTACCACCTCATCATCTGCCTAGCCTTTTCCCAACTATGTTGGGCTCGGCCTCCAGTCTTACCGGATGCAGCTGAATACCAGTATTTTACATGGAGCGACTGCCTATGTGACCTCCACAACCCAGTAACTGGGAAATATAATACCCCTAGGTAAGACTGGTTGTCAGACTTTCGGGCTTCTGACGACCCGTAACGACTGTCAAAGATCCACGTATGACAGCCGGGACCAACGGCTTAACGTGCTTTCCGAGGCACGGAGGAGTCTCGGTGTGTAAAGATGGTAACCCATCCACGGACCAACCCCGGCAAGCGTAGCTTAACCTGACGGATCGACCCGTGCGGCTGTTATTACTTAGCCACGAGCTCCTTCCTCCTCATTTAAGTTACCACCTAAGTATACATATGGAGAAGCAATAAAGGTATTGAGTATTGAGGTTTTTAAACGTTTTGACGTGAAAGTTGGTAGCCTTTGTCCTTATCCAGATCCCAAGTCACCTCTTTGTCAATTACATTAGGTACGATTGGTTCAGTAGTTTTACCGTGATGATGTAACAAACAAAGTCCTTTCGCATTTATAAAATTAGTGAGGAAGTGTGAATACAGAAGACAGAATTCACGTTTATTCAATTGTTTAATGTCAATGTAGATAGGTATGTAGTAAATTATTATCTCCTATTACAGAGTCCATTTAGCGACGCAATAATAATTTATTAAGTCTCCAAGGCATTCTATTCCTTGCACACATTCACAATAAAGTCTAAATTAGTATACATGTCTACGACCAATATAATGACAGTAACTATCGTAGCACGAATCGTTATTACTTTAGAACATGCAAAGAAAGACTAGGTTTTAAGAATGTGGAACATATTATGTAACAGTCCAGTCGATTACTTTTACGACTCAAAATAACAGTTAAAAGCTATTTTATGTAGGCACTAGCTGCTCTTTTCTTTTTTTTTTTAGGTGGTAAAAATCATCAAATTACTCCTTCCGCCCTAGGTGGGGCGGAAGGGACTGTCAGACTTTTACTAACTAAAAAACCACCTTGTTCCTTCTGTTGCTCTTTACTTTCCGGGGCCACGGTATCCTATTAGGACGTCCCGCAACCCCGGAGACGTCCCGCAACCCCGGAGACGTCCCGCAACCCCGGAGACGTCCCGAAACCCCGGAGACGTCCCGCAACCCCGGAGACGTACCGCAACCCCGGAGACGTCCCGCCACCCCGGAGCTGCTCTCCCTGCGACTTTATACACACGTGTTTTTGTTACTGTTTTGCTCCCGTAGGTCTTAGCGTGATGCTATACGTATAGCAGGGGTTCCCAAACTTATTTTGTCTACTGCCCAATTGAGAAAAAAATATATTTTCTAGCGCCCCCATTTATTCACCTACTTAAAAACCACCTAGAGTTGATGGAATTCAAAATCGCTCCCCAAATCCCCACACAACGCCCCGATTATTTTTTTCTGGGTTTTTTTTCTCTTGACGCCCTTTAGGCCTGCAGCGCCTAGAAGTGGACGTCATCGCCCACTTTGGTAAAGGCTGCTATATAGCCTACACTATTCCTCATGAAAATGGCTCATCATATACAAACAGATTTTTCCAAACGAACTGGTAGGTAGTTCCAGAGATTTCAATTAAAGCGCGTTTAAATTTATTATATTAAAGTATGAATGTAAAATATTACCAGATCCGCATAGAGAGCATGAGAATCTAACAAAAAAAGGCACAAAGCCCACTGAAATAAAAACAAAAAGTGGTCTCGAATAAATTAACTTGCAGAGTGGTTACACGTCGAAAACACAGTTACACATTTATTTTTATTTCATTTCTATGTACGAGTAGATTTTCAACCGACTTCAAAAAGGAGGAGGTTCTCAATTCGACGCGTATGTTTTTTTTTTTTTTTGTATATTTGTTCTACTATTACTCCGCCAATTATTAATCGATTTGGATGATTCTTTTTTTGTTTGAAAGAGTATAGTTCCGAATAGGTCCCATAAGAATATTGTCATGATCTGATGATGAACTTTGGAGATATGGAACGGAACTCCTCATAAAATAACAGCAGAACCGCCGTAACAAGAAAAATTGCTTTGTTTATACGTGTAGTCGATGACTGACTGAAGGAAGTGGGGAGGGGGTACGTCAATCCCCCTCCTACCACTTTCCAAAATTAAATATATCGTGTGGGGTATTGTTTGAAAGGGCTTTATGTAAGGATTTCAAACATTAACACACAAGCACTAAAAAGTGAAAAATTAAAAGCTTTTTTACAAAAAAAGATAACCGCCTTCAAAAACTACAAAATTAAAAAATACTTTAGCTTTGAAGTCGGTGGCAATACCTACATCACAAGAAACAAAACCAAAGCCGCCGACCTCCAAGCTAAAGTTATTTTTTATTTTGTAGTTTTTGAATTCGGTTATCTTTTTTTGTAAAAAAGCTTTTTTAATGGTTACAAAACGTGTTGTTTTCTCGTGATGGCCCAGTGGTTAAGGCGCCTGCGAGGAGTACAAACTTAAAATACATACCTACCTTATAAGTAGGTACATAAATTGTCACGTTTATGCATGGCTGTTTTAAGTTTTGTTGGCGTTGCAAGTATTAGGTACTGGGTCATTGCACTGCCCCAGTTTGCACACAACAGCTTAAGCTTTCTTAGCTTAGCTACTAACTACTTACATGAATACGTGAGGGCAAAGTCCTCCCAACGCCACGTGTTAATTTTATGAACATATTAAGCGAACCGTGACGTCACGTTCAGGGCGCACGTAGTGCGGGTACCAACGAGTTTTTGCACCTCGTCATGGAAGAGGATTTTTCTTGTTCCGTCACTTCCGCTGACAAGTGCCACACGATCGCACAATGACTAAATGCTACAGTGAAGTACTGCCTTGTTTATTTAAAGGTCACAAAGTACGTCTGCTGAGCATGAGGTGTTGGGTTCGATTCCCAGGTAAAGCAAAGGGTGTTTGGGTTTTTCAATTAGAAATTTCTCAGTAGCAGCCTCAAAGCCTGTATTTGTGCACGGTTAATAGCAATAGGCTCGCCCCCTATTACATTGGACTTAAGATATCTGGCGAAATGTGGATGTATTAAAGGTATACCTAGGTAACCTAACCCTTTCGAAGAATTCAGGCATGATAATATGAAGTACCGTTTTATAAGTAGTTATGTATGTTAGTCTATAAGTTATTATGTTAGGGTTCTTTGTTACTTAAAATAAAACTAATGATATTACTAGGTATATTATATTAATAGTTCTTGTTCGTGTCGCTGGCACGACAGTTTTTAAAATTAAAGTGTTCTAAAACATTGCCACTTCCACGGCATCATTGGTGGCAGTACAAAGGTCACACAGGCGGTGACCTAACGACCTCTGAAAGCGTTTACAGCATAAGCTGTCTGGTAAGCCGCTGTATCGCAATAAAATGTTGGTATTATTCACCACCAAATCTGACAAAATAAACTGATAAAATCTATGTATAAACACATAACATACATAACATAACGCCTGTAATCCCCGAAAGGTTAGGCAGAGGTGTACCCATTAGATTAGTACAGCCACATTAAGACAGCTATGTAAAAATAAAAAATGTAACGTATGTGTGTGTGTGTGTGTATGTATGTGTGTATGTATGTGTGTGTGTTATGTAAAATCTATACTTATGTAATGTATAATTAAGCTTGAATGAGCAATGAGTTTTTTTGTGTTTAATAAAATAGACTCTGAAACCCCCAGCGGGGTTGTTAAAAATCTTTTGCAGGTATATGATAGCCAGATTCATGATGAATAGCAGGTATAGGGCTATAGTATAACATCTCGCTACGACATTCGGGAGCGGAGCAATAACCAAAGACGTAACGCCAGTGAAAAAAACCACGGCGACGAAGTCGGAGGCAAAAGCTTGTATATACGTAATAAGCATGATGTTACAAACGCAACAGGATAGAAGTTCCGAAATATTACAAGGCTGAACTTTATCTGAAAACATGTTTAGAATAAAAATAAACTTGCTTATCATCCAATATTACGAAAATATCTGTCGTTTCACAAGTTTATTCATGCTACGTAAAATAGGCTATCAATTTGTTTTTGATAAACATTGACATTGATCCATCTTCATAGGCTATCTACCTATATCTACCTCTCCTTATAAAGGAGGAAAACAACTGAAAAAACGTCGCTTCTAAAAATAACCTACCTGAAAGCGCTCGGGCCCTTTTTATCCAAGTTATGATTTCAGGGCTTTCAAATGTATCAAGTTACCCAACTTATATATTCCTAATATAATACTCTTCCTTCCTTTTACGTCATAGATAGGTAACCACTTTTGGTGACCTCATCGGGATCAAGATGTACTTAACATACATCACGCCTGATATCCCCGAAGGGTTAGGCAGAGGTGCACCCATTAGTACACTAACATTTTGCCAGTTATGTTTAAGTAAGTCCCATGTAATAGGGGACGAGCCTATTGCCATCCATCAACCGGGCACATTGGTAGCATCTCCAATCGGAATATTCGCTTGGCGACTAAAACCGGGCATTTGTTGTAGTCGGGTGCCCGCTTCGACCTCAAGGCAGCCTCCTTCGCGAGCGAGGCTCTATCGTTACCCTCCAGCCCTGTGTGAGCTTAGATCCAGAACAAGGATACGCCCTGGTTCTGGCAGTTGCTGCGATATATGGAAGTATTTGTTAGGTGGATCGCGGTCAACTCAAAGTTGGGTATACTACAACTTTCGGACTAACTGACCGACTCCTTGACAATTCAAATGTACCTGTAAATGGTCTAATTGAAATAAATGTTTAGAGTTTTTGCAGCTATATGCCATGGTAAAACGATTTACCAGTTAGCATAATGGTAGCAAGTGGCATACCTACCTGCCTTAATGGCGAAAGGAGTAAAATTTCGCTTTCTCATAACTGGTTTATAAAAATATCTTGCATTTCCACTGATCATATTCAGCTATTACTGCAATGAATTTCATATTATTCCATTTCATAGGAACAAAGTGAACAATAAAATGTTTTATTATGGTAAATTAAACGCAATCTTATTTCTAAACACGTTTGCGGACACTATCGTAAGTTTTCATCAACGTATATGATGACGCAGATCGCAGGCTCACCTGCAGTGCTATTCTGTAAAAATGTGCTTTGGTTAATTTAGGTAAAGCGAGTTAAAGGTAAGCTTTTAGTTCCTCGGGTCAATACCTGCCGGGGTACGGAGGAATGCTCAGTTCAGCTCGACCCCCGTGCCTCAGCAAAAAGTAGTTGGAGGAACATCGTGGGGATTTTAGTCAATTCAATTCAATTCAATTCAATTTATTTATTTTGTGAACATAGGTGATTACAGTGTGTTTTTCAATATAAATGTCTATTGTACAAACCATGTCCCGCCGATAGGCATACAAAATTTAATTGGAAATAAAGTAAAAAAACAATGTCAATTAAAGGCAAGCATGTCAAGATATAAAATTATCATAATAAAATAAAATGTCATGAAAATAATAGAAAAAAAAAAAACATAATGTCAAAAGTTAGCAAAAAAAAAAAAAAAAAAAAGCACTTATACAAAAAGAATAACAATTACAAAGAATATATAAAATTCATCAAAATTTGTCATCCAGATACTCCTTGACTGAATAATACACCTTGTCATTTAGTAGCTTAAATAGATTACTTTTGAATTCATTGTTATTCTTACTATTCCTAATATGACAAGGTAATTTGTTATACAATTTTGGTGCCATTGCATAGACACTTTTATAAGCGAAAGCAGTTCTGGTGGTTATTGTTTTTAACATATCTGAGCGACGTTGACTTTCTACATGATTAAACAAATGTCTATTAGTCATTACAAACATCAAAACCTCATAGATATACAGCGACGGTACTGATAGGATATTTAAATCCCTGAAGTGTGGCTTACATGTATCTGTTGTTTTTAATTTGCAAATGGCTCGGATGCATCTTTTTTGTGCCAAAAGTACGGAGGATATATTAGTAGCATTTCCCCAAAATATGAGTCCATACCTTAATGTGGAGGCTACATAACCGTGGTATGCCGTTAGGAGGGCAGTTTTGTTTGCAACTTTACCTAACATATAAAGGGCATAAGAAAATCGGTAAAGTCTCAGACAGACACTATCAATTTGAGTTTTCCATGCCATATCATTGTCGATGTGCAATCCTAAAAACTTTGTAGTGTTTGTTTCTAGCACTACGTCTCCTTTGTACCTGATTTGGTATTGTGTTGGATTTCTTTGTCGCAGTTTAAAGTCCATTATTTTAGTTTTAGTTAAATTAATTTTAAGGTTGTTGGCATTTAACCATTCTATGATTGAGACCAGGTCTGTGTTTATATCTAATTCAATTTCTTTAAAGTTACCCTTGTCGTAAACAATAGTGCTATCGTCTGCAAATAAGCACATCTGATGACTGGTTACGTTGGGGAAATCATTTATATAACAGATAAAGAGTAATGGACCTAACACAGACCCCTGTGGCACACCATACGAAATTGTTCTCGTACTTGAGTCGGTACCTAGGAGTCTGACGCACTTCTCCGCCTTCCTAACATTGCAATTCCGAACCACAACTTGCACCTATAATAATAATATCTTAGTTTTAATTCATTTTTAGGCACTATACTTTTGTACGGAAAATTAAATTACTGTTGGCTAAATGTACACTTTTTGCAAACGTTTTAATTTGAATAAATTATTATTAAAACGTTAAAAGAGTTAGGTAGGTATTCTCAAGAATTAACCTCCTGAAATTCAAACATCCGAACTGATCATGAATTTGGACCACTTGCCACTCACAAAGCATCTTCTCTGCGAGTCAAGAAAAAATGCATCTAGACAACTTTCACAAAACCGTGGGTAGATGTGCAAGAACGCGTCAGTCTGCGACGGTCTCAGGTATGTAATTTCACCTTTCTGTGAAATGCGAACACTTGTCGTGCAAATAAGAAAATATGGTTTTTGCTGAAGAAAATATTGATGTTCTTCTTATAAATGGTTGCTGATATCTATACTTTTTGTTATAAATATTATTAACTTGTTTATTATAATAAAGCTACACAGATTTTTGTATGTTTCTTTGTTTAAACGCGCTAATCTCTGGAACTACCAGTCCGATTGGAAAAATCTATTTGTATATGATACACACGTTCATGAGGACCATAAAGGCTATTTAAACCATCATTATACGACCTACTGACGCGAAACAGTAACCAAAGACGTAACTGAACGCGGGGTAACGTCGTATAGCTATCGATTATAGCCTACCTACACCAAACCCACACAAAAATCATCCAGAAATCCAGACAGAGCACAAACATCTCTATAAGTAGGTCAATTAAATTCATATTTGTCCAGACTCGTGTTTATCCAAATTCATTTTTTATTCAGAATTAGATAGGCTCGCCATAGGTTCATCGATCTATTTTCTAGGCATGAACCGTCCGTCCGTCCCTAATTAAGACAAGAGCTTTTTTATTTTACCTATTAGGTCTTCCTTTGGTAAATAACAAAGCTACTTATAGACCCAGATCGTGGAGCAGTCAGATTTACGTCACTTTAGCATGGCTGACATTTCAGAATAGAAAGAGGGATAGGTTGAAGGTATGCGTAATACTTTTAAATAAATCTTTTATTGTTATTAGCTTCCGCCCGCGACTTCGTCAGCGACAAAGTCCCACGGGGACCGGGGACATTTTTCCGGGGTAAAAAGTAGCCTACACGTGCTATACTATAATATAGTTCCAGACTATAATATATCTCTGTGCCAAATGTGTAACAAACATCCATCCATCCTTCCATCATTCCAAACTTATAAATTTTGTTTTTTTACGGTGGTAAAAATCATCCAATAACTCCTTCCGCCCTGGGTGGGGCGGAAGGGACTGTCAGACTTTTACTGACTAAAAAACCACCCTGTTCCTTCTGTTGCCCTTTACGTTCCGGGGCCACGGTATCATGTTAAGACGTCCCGCAACCCCGGCAAACTTTTACATTTATCGCAAACTCTTTTCGTGTGCATAATTTTGCCGGACGCTTTAAAGGGTCGGGTTAAAGTTATAAACTTATAACACACGGAGAGTGTATGCCAATAATGTAAGTATATGTATTGGTTTTTATTTTTTTCAATATCCTGTGAAACATTTACTAAATCATCACCAATTTTTTTTTTTAATTTGTCGTCCAATGAAAGTCTATGCTTTTTTTTCTTTTGATTTTGAGATTTCGATAGAGGAATATGTAGTTAACACTCACTTGCTAGGGTATAACTTTGTCTTTGATAATATTTTTAAAAATTTTATAAACTAAAATGACATAGGGCTAGCGACTCTGAGCTCTTGGACTATCATGGTATGGTCTAGAAATGCCATCGTAAACCTATTTCTTGGCAGTTGACATTTATTGCAGTATTATAGCTTTAGCAGGTGTTCGCGCAGCCATATAGGGACAAAGACGGTCAATGACCTTGGGAATGTCAGGGTGTCAGCTTTTGTAGTTAAGGCAGGCCTCCGTCACTCCATGTACTTGCGCGCTATAAGTGCCTACCGCCCAGCCGAGCGGTCTCGGTCCGCCGGCGGATCAAATTCAGTGCGGTTTTCGCAAGCGAAGCGCGCGCACGCCGTTCAATTTTAATAGTGCTGTTCGTTCGTACGCGTATTACCTACGATGCCGTGTTATTATGTTTTATCTAGGTTTCTTCCACAGTCAGCACCAATATATAAAACAAAACAAACTTACAAATATAATAAAACAAACTTTAAAAAAGAGAACCGACTTCAAAACTAGAGTTTTGAAGTCGGTTCTCTTTTTTAAAGTACCGTAAGAAATAATTTCTTCTTTGATGTCGGTGCTTTTTCGATTCGTAATTACCAGCTGTTAGCACTAACATAAAAAAAAAACAAATTAATTCTTACGGCTTAGTGCTTTATTTGAAGTCGGCTCTCTTTTTTTAAGGCTTTTTTTTTCATTTCTAGTGAACATCTCCGAAGATCATCATCAAACTAAGAAGTATTATATATAGTATTATATATACTTCTTTCGTCCATTTCTGAAAACCGCATCGATATGGGGTTAGCCAAACGCGAGAATATCGCGCACAAACATACATACCTACAAACCATACAAGTCAAACTTCTCAGTATGGCCTGTATGTCTGATCACCTCCTTTTTGTTAAGTTGGTTAAATATTTTATAAATGATAAAATTTTTAACTGCCACATAAAAGTCAGAACATATTCACAGTTCTCAATAACATAGATAAAAAGTTATGTTAATTTAATTTTATCGAAGACGCAGCCCTGCGATTACTGTGGAATCTCGTGGTGCGAAGCAATCACTGCTGTACGCTTGAGCATTTAGGCGCATTTTAGCATACAGTGGTTGTTGACGCGAGGGAGTAGGCAATTATCGTAATAGGTATTGGAAATTTTGTACTGAGTGAAGTATCTGTTACGTAGTAACTATTCAGTAATCTGTGGTTAAGGATAGATAGCAGCGATGTCAGATTAAATTTCGGAAAAACCAGGATTTTGATATCCTTCTAGTAAAAAAAACGGGATTCATTTCTTTATTTAAGCTTTATCAAAACAAAATAAAAAGGGAGAATGAAAATATATCTTGAGGCATTTCTTTTCTGTCAGTCAAAGGCGAAAAGTGGTTTCATTCTATAAAAGCGGGACATAAACTAAAAACACTAAAGTAAGAAGTTTATATTCTTTAAATATCCTTAAAAATTATTTTCTTGTTTTTGCTTTTAAGATTAATTCATACTAATAGGTATTATAAATGCGAAAGTAACTGTTTGTAACGGTTTCACGACGAAACTACTGAACCGATTTTGATTGTATTTGGTATGGGGTAAGTTTGCATCGCAAAAAAGGACAAAGGCTATTTTTTATTCGGCGAGTTCATTTGCGTCCGCGATAACCGACGTTTACGCGGACGAAGTTGCGACCAAAGCTAATAAGTTATAAAACTAATCACACAACACTATTAATTTTCGCTGCACTGTCAAAAATCACAAAAGCTACAGCGCCTGTCCCGCGCAAAACATTCAATATCAAGTAAAATATCGGGACATCTCGAAAAAATCGGGACGTCTGCCAACGTTGATAGATAGGCACCTACAGCTACTAGGTTATCAAAGTAGGTAATCAAATCAATACTCTTAACGAAGTGGCTAAAACCATTTAGTGTTACCGTAATATTTTCTATAACAATCACGCGATGGAATAGTCTAGAAGTCTGAGCTATGACCTAAATGACGCAGTGCTTTGACGTGATGAATAGGCAAAAGTTTCATGATGGATCGCGTATATATTTGGAGGTATTTTTTGGGACAAGCTCGCCATATTATTACTTAGCCCCTGCAACTCCTGAAAGTCAGAATCAACAGTAGCGACCACCAGAAAAGCGCCGAGGCAATGAAGCTTGACAAATCCCGGAGAAAAGATTCAACTGTCTCCCAACCCGCAATGAAATTAATTAGAAAATGGGAACAATCTATAGATATATCCTTTCAAGTAACAAAATAATTATCCTAATCAAATTATAAATGACGGAGCTTGGTAACAAATTAAAAAACATACAATGAAATTGAGAATTTGCTTTTTTAAAATCAATTTAAAACAGCAGTTTACGTGAAAAATCCAGTAAAGGCAAACAAATGTGCTTTGTAGCGATTATTGAATAAACATTAGATTCAGTTAGTTTGTTCAGTATAATCTTGTGAGTACACAACAGCGCTATTTACAAAGGCAAGAATACAGGACTTTATGTCCTATAAACAGTAGAGCGCGATATTGAACTAAGTGTGACGTCACATAGCCACCGACTCCCTACGGTGCGAGAAATATCGTGCAAGTTGTAGTAAGTACATTTCCATCGATGATCGGTCACTTATGGTTCTATGACACAGCCGCGCGGTCCCGCAATGTACAGCAAATCGCACGATATTTCGCATCGTTCAAATAAGGTTTTACTGTTACTTATCTAACGGGAACGAGAAACAACCACACCAAAATCTTCGAGTCGGTATCATAGGACTGTTCAATGACTGTCGCACGCGCGTCAACACACACAGGTGTTGTTGTACGCGCATGCTCCTATTATAACATTCCCGAAAACCAATTTTAAATGTAAACTGTAAATATAGACGGAACTTTTAATACTCCCTCCACCTCTGTACTCTTTGTTGCAGCTTCGAGGCTCTGAACCCGAACCTGGAGTTAGATAGGAGGCCCAAATAATTAGTGTCTGACAGAAGTTTTGGTTTCGGTTTCGGCCAGTTTCGGGCTAAAAATCAGGTTTCGGCCAAAAAGCAAATGAACCTTTCGGCCGCGCCGAAACTTACATCATACTTTCGAGTGGCTTCGGCTAACGTCGAGAAACAATTCGATAAAAGTAAAACGTAAAATACTGTAATTTTTGGCCAGCGAGATTTTTAGGTCCCTGTTATATTAGGCCCGCGAGATGTTTTATTATTCATGTATCAGGAAAGAACGACTCACTGACATTTTCATACACGTTTATAAGTTTCGGTTTCGGCCAGAACAAAATCTTCGGTTTCGGTTTCGCCAAAAAAAAGTCTCTGTCTGTCGGTCATTACAAATAATGATTTATAACATCACTGTTTTCAAGATACACTACGCGCACTATAACGCTTGGAAGTTTGTTAACAGGCGCTTTGCTACATTTGATTAATGTTTAACACAATGCATGACCTACATGACTGCGAAGTATGAATGTTGCTTACTTATAAAAACTGGAAAAGTCACTGTCTGTCTAAAGCAAGACACGCCTACGTAATTTAGCGCGGTAGTTGCTGATACCTATTCGTTGCAATTCTTATTTGTATGATTACGATAATTATTATTCGTAGTCTAGTATTTTTTGCCTTAAATAGTGGATAAGGGTTGCCACCGATGTCCGATTAGCTAATACTCATAACATCACGCCTGTAATCCCCAAAGGGTTAGGCAGAGGTGTACATTAGTACACCCACATTTCGCCAGTTATGTTTTTAGTCCCATGTAATAGGGGGCGAGCCTATTGCCATCAACCGGGCACAAATCCAAACTCCGAGGCTGCTACTGAGAAATTCCTGATGGAAAAACCCAATAACACTTTGCCCGACCTGGGAATCGAACCCAAGACCTCATGCACAGCAGTCGCGCTTGCGACCACTAGACCAACGAGGCAGTTGCTAATACTCCATTGAATAAAACTGTGTTTATCTTATTTATTTATGGAGTTTAACATAATATTAAGACTGACATTAGACACGCTTTCAACGCGTGTCTAAGTTTTTGAGGTAAGACCCTAGAAAAATAACGTTACAACGTTATCGTTATTTTAATGTTCAGTCTATATTATAATTATTCCATAAAATGGGTCTGTTATTTCATGAGAGATACAATGCAATGTAGACTATAATTACTACTGCTATATGGAAAGCGCTCAAAAAACTGCGCTACTTGGGTGCGCAGTTCTTCAGCCGTTATAAACATAACCTAACAAAATGAAGGATTATTGATCCCATAGATAGCCAGTTCGGATGCGATGCTCTTGACCTGTTGATGGCCAACTGAGTACAGTACTAAACATGACACTACACCTGCACTTTAGAGGACATTAACAACGCTACTGATGCCGCGATAAACGTTGTCACTGGGCCCGAAAATTATATAAAAAAGAAAATGTGCGCGTGAACTTAGAGAACACACTGGGAATTCGCAAAATGAAAATCCTAGGATTTAGTAGTAGACGTAAAACAATTGTAGAACGAATCTAGGAATTTGTAAGCAAATATATTAAAAACTACGACCCGTATAGTGTGGTCCCTCACTCCCTCAGTTCTCACAGACGATCAGCCAGAACTTCTAAAATCTACGATTTGAAAAAAAGCAGGTACTGCTGACTCCAAAAAAAATTATAATTTAAATAATACGTATTTTTCACAGTCAAACAAAATCTTCTAAGCTGTGGCCTCGATTAAAGGCTTAAAGATAAGAGCACCGTAAAAAAGGCTATCGTAAATAACTCCAAACATAATCTTAATCTCTCGTCTTATCTTAAACTAGCTGCTCCCTGCGATTTTGTACGCGAGGTTTTTTTTTTCACTTGTGTTAAGTTACGTCTTTGGTTACTACTCCGCTCTCTTTGGTCGTAGCGTGATGTTATATAGCCTATACTATTCCTCATGAATCTGGCTATCATATACTTAAATATTTTTTCCAATCGGACTGCTAGTGCTATAGATTAGCACGTTTGAACAAACAAACAAAAAGTCTAATAAGCTTTATTATATTATTATAGTATAGATTTTTGTACTAAAAGAAAAATGTGACCATTTGAACTCACGCGACAGCCCTAAGCTTGGCTGCAACGCGTGCGTCACAATCCCACATAAAAGCTACAAGGACAGAATACCCACTTCAATCAAACAATTTACATGTTTACAACAGGAGTTCTTTTTAATACTGCGACTCTCTTTACAGGTTGTTCTTACGTACATACATTATTTTTAATTAAAAAAAAAAGTTTGCTTTTGACTTAAGTCTAGAAGTGAAAGAGACAAAATCTGCGATAGATTCTTTCAGCCTACCCAGAAGTCGCCTGTTCACTCTAACTTTAAAGAGATCAGGATCAAGTGCGTTCGGAAATACAGACGCAGATAGAGAGCGTCTAAGATAGAAATAATTTATGACTATTTATTAGAAAATATAATAGAATTATGAGTCAATACGACTTGTGCCTACTGTTGCGGGACGTCCCCCAAGGATAGCTCTACGACGCCCTGGGGGCCCTGGGGCATCGCGAAGTTTGAGAACTCCTGACCTACTTTATACCAAAGGCAACTAAAAATAGATCTCAAATGCGGATGTAAATAGGTAGGGATCTGATGATTGATCAGCCACGGCTGAGAGTAAACGTTCAGGCATCGACGATGATGAATTGGACTAATATAATTTTAAAAACACGCTTTTTTTTTCGTCTTTACCTTTTCAAATGGGCAACTACCTGTAGTAGATTCAATTTTTTGTTTGATTTTCAAATCATTAAGACCCTCAAAAGTGCTTTTTGATGGTCTTAAATGATTTCACTTTGGACTTTTTAGTTGACACTCAAACTCTTTTTTAAAAGAGTTTTTAGGTTAGGAGTTTTTTGCCCATTCTTCTCCATACGAGACTACATTTTGGAAGGGGCAACTAGATTTTTTTTTTCTTTTTGTAAATGACTGTGCCTTTAAGTCTTTAAATTGAAATAGGTAAATGATTTGACTTTCAGAAACTTGTGGATTATCGCGACGGTTAAGATTGAAAGTGGGAATTCTGCCCTCTCTATACTATTGTACCGATAGGTACGTCCAATTCCATCCTGTCACGTGTCTCAAAACTCACGTTTAAACAAACAAACCTGTTTCTGACCGCTCCTAACTAAACGCATTGCTTTCTATACATCACCGGTTATCTTCCAGTCGCGCCACGCAACATCAATTTTACCGCAGCAATGTAGAGAAACGCGTTGAAGTAAACTTGTATTTACCGTTACCCAATGCGTCGTAGTTTTCGGTACGTGGAATACTAATAGGTTGATGCTTACACGATGTATAAATAAACTAAGGTGAGACGACCATTTGGTAAACGTTGAATGAATTTTTTTGGGTCTGTGTGTATTTCATAGATATCATACGTTATACAGGGTGTAAAAAAACACATCACATAGGCGATAACTACGCTCACTGGCCAGTGCCCATCAAACTAACTAACTTTGAGCGATTTTAAACAACTTTTTTTGTATGGAAAATGGCTCTTTATGATAGTGCGCAATGTAACGAACGCAAAGCTATACTTTCGGATACATGCAAGCATGTAACAGTATGGGTATCGTGGCAGTATTTAAGGTTGAATTATAAAATTCAAAGCTGGTGTTCGTAAAAATAACGTGTCAAAACGTTCAACTAGATTCAGTATGATAATTTTTCTTTTCTCTTGTAAATGACGTTCAAAGTGCCTTTTAACGGTCTTATTGAAATAAATGATTTGACTTTGACTTTGGAATTTGATCTTTCAATATCTCCGTAACCAAGATCCTACGTTTAGAATAAAAAAATATCGCATCGATTGCGAAGAACATGTAAGTTTCGGCAACGTTAGAAAACCGTTATGAGTTTATGACAATGTCAGTCACTGTGTCTCCATACTCCACACTAATATAAAAAATGCGAAAGTAACCCTGTCTGTGTCTGTTACGCTTTTACCACTAAACCGATTTTGAAACAGGGTTAGAATTAACCCTAAGGAAGGAGCCTTCGTCTGCGTTCGCGATGACCGACATTTACGCGGACGAAGTCGCGCGCAACAGCTAATCGAAAATAAAACTTGTCTGTCGGACACCGAGCACACGCCTGAGGATTCATATTGAATGAAACAATAACAAAATAACACAATGTTGTTTATTCGTTCGAACATTGTAAATAAGACAGAGAAGGCACTCGTGACGTAACTTCGACATTACCATACGTTATCATTCGTGAGAACGCGAAGCGACAAAATATCTACGCATGAAGTGATGAAGCTAGCAACTTGTTTATGATATTACCAAGTAAGCTATTAGTTAGATCATGGGTTTCCAAACTTATTTTGTGTACTGCCCACTTTGAGAACAAATTATTTTATAGCGCCGCCATTTTTTTCACCTGCTTAAAAACCACCTAGTACTTAGATGAAATTACAAATCGCTCCCAAAGCCAACGCCCCGATTTTTATTTCTGGGTGTTTTACCCCTTTAGGCCTGCAGCGCCCACAAGGGGGCGTTTTCTCCCACTTTGAGAAAGGCTGAGTTATATGTATAAATGATGATATTATGTTATTTTGGATTACGTCTTAGGTTACGGAGACAAATCACCTCTCAGATGAGACATGTCACCTGAAAGGTTAGCAGAATCGATCGAATTTAAATGTCAATTAATTTTGAAATTAGAACTGCCCGCTTTTTCAAGTTTTTTATTTACTTTCACCTGTCCCGGTGTCTGTGACTAATTAACTGTGAGCCACTTTCCGATATTCAAATGTGCAATTTGCATGACAATGTAATATGTCACAGAGCTGGTCTGATGATGGAACTAAGTTATCCTTTTCCTTGAGTGCTTTTTTTATTTATTTTTTTAGGTGGTAAGAATCATCAAATGACTCCTTCCGCCCTGGGTGGGGCGGAACAGACGTGTCAAACTTTTACTGACTAAAAAACCACCCTGTTCCTTCTGTTGCCCTTTCCATTCCGGGACCACGGTATCCTGTTAAAACGTCCCGCAACCCCGGCTTCCTTGAGTGCTATAGGCTATTTTGCTATAAAAAAATTTAGGGATCCGTAAGAAAAATTACGCGGACTAAGTCAGTCAGTTTTAAGATTTGTGTTATTAATTTTTCTATGGACTGTGTAGTTGTCTGAGAATAAATAGTTTTTTTTTGTTATTATTATTAAGCCGCATGTAAAACCTAGTACCTACATAATAAACTCTTGTTTTTATAAGTACCAGTACGTATTTACAAGCTCAAAAAAGATTAATCAAACCATGAGACGAACGAGATGTTATAGTTTATTATGACAACAGCGTCCGTCGAGCTAAAAAAAAAACTATAAATATTAGCTCATTCTCAATAACATCAAAAAGTTATCTCTGTCCAGTGTAAAGCTATAAAATAAAATCCTCTTTGATAATATTTACTGAACTCGACGAAAGTATTATTGAAACTGCGCACGCTTTTTCAAAAGACGTCAGTACCTACTCTACTAGTGATGTGACGATTATCAAATAAGAATGCGCGAATACGAATGTTCAATTTTTAAATCTAGCGCCATTTGTCTACAGCTCTAATTTGACAGCTGACTTATCGCGCAAATCGCAAGCACACATTAGTGAAACATGTGAATTTGAAGGTTAGAGAGTCTGACCTCATAGCTAGATATTAAGCATAATGGGACGTAGTTATGGAAAAAGATCCAACCAACATAGACGTACTAAAGGCATCGTAAAGGTCGATGTTTTCATTCAGTTAAAATTACTCAGAGATTAACAAAGATATGACGTTTTTATCCACAAATAATACCGCACATGTGTTTAAGAATGATGTTTACGTGTTTAGTGTGCCGTTAGTATTTGTGTAACTCAATTTTTTATATTTTATGGGTTGGATCCTTTTAAAGTAACCACGTCCAATTATTGTACGGATGTTATTTCAATAATGTTTTTTCAATTTCAAAAACATTCGAATAAGTTTTGCGATCGCGAATGTCATAAATATCCGAATATTCGCAAATGCAAACATTCGTTACATCACTATTGTACCTACTAATCAGCATTAAAGTGAGTAATAGGGAGAGCTGCATTTTTGCTAGATAAGTTATCGCAGACAAGCCCAATGCCGTGATGGCACAGATATGATAAGACAATTCCTCATTTGCTGATGGCTTGCCGGCTCACATGGAGATAAAGCTTGCATTCACTGATAACAAACTCAGTTTGGAACTGATTATACCTGATTTACCATCTCTTAAAAGTCTTGTTTATTTATTTTGCTGTCTGATACAAATAATGTTCCATTATGTAACTAGTGCCTAAAATAAACCTTTCATCTAAAATTGTTGAGGGGCATTTTTATAGAATTTGCGTGATTGCCTGCTGATCATGAGTAAAATGGCGTAAGTTGCATTGCTTTTCAATTCGAATTGCTGGCTTCAGAAAAAAACAGTACCGAATGGTTTTTAAATTAGCATAAAGTAAATCTAATCTGAAAGTCAAAGGTTCAGTCAAAGGTCAAAGTCAAAATCAAAATCAAAGTGAAAACATTGGTTTATTTTAATTAGACCGTTTACAGGCACTTTTGAATTGTCAAGGAGTCTGTCAGTGTTAGTCCGAAAAATAAAGCTAGTTGCTCGTTCCAAAACGTAGGTAGGCCTCTATGGAGACGAACGAGCAAGAAACTCCACGACACTGTTTGAAATTTGGTTTTTACAGGACCGGACCGGACCGGAACAGGTTACATTATGGTTTATTCTTCGTTCGTCCCGAAGTTTCGTCCCACATTCCAAAAAATTCTTAGTTCGTCCCATATGACTATTGAAGTGGTGATTCGTCCCAAATTACAAGTACTTTAAAGGTACGGTCAACAAACAAAAAAGATACGTATTTGAAATTTTTACAAATACGTCTAATACAGATAAGTAGTTGTTTCGGGTCTGGCTGTTTGTGTGTGTGAATTAATATGTTTGTTTTCCTTTCTATTGAGATCGTTTAGGGGCCTACCTTCTGTTCATTTCTGTCACCCTGGTACTTTTTAAAACAATAAATAATTCAATTTCAAAACCTGTATTTTAACCATTATCAAGCTAAGTAGTAGGTCGCTTAAGGATCTAGTTCCAGTTAATTTCTGCATTCCTGGTAGTAAAAAGTACTGGTAAAAAGTACTAACGAAAAGTCGAAAAAATTGTGATTATTACTAAGAATTATGCATAAAACAAGCATTTTAAAAAACCGCATTCATAATCTAAAAATTTAAGCAACAGTAAACTAAACTAAGAGAAAACAACTGAACTTTAATTTTATTTTTTTTGCAGACTGTACATAAAAGTAAGTTTAGCTTATACAAAAAAAAATATGGGCCGTAGAAGGAATATAAAATAGGACGAAACAAGAATAAAATATTTAAAATTATAATTTGGGACGAAGGAAGCATATTGCTTAGGACGAACCAGGAATTTTTTATGTGGGACGAAACTCAGTGGGCCGAACGAAGAATAAACCTACATTATTCCTGTTGATTCTACATGTGATCACAATGAAGATGAATATAAAACAGAAGTTAAATATTAAAAAAAATAAAGATGTAAGACATAGCAGTTAAGAGATGACCAATCCCAACTGACAGCACGCAGACGCACTTAGGTTGCAGTAGACAGGTGTATTTAATGCACTTGAGAACCCAATTTCCAGCAATGGACTACAATACACGTTACCATACAACAGCGGCCATTATGCATTTGTTTGGATAAACATACAAAGGTTGTCGATGTCATTCACAATGGCGAAGACACGATCACAGTTACTTGAGACATTTGGTAATTTTATTCGTCTTTGAAAAATATAAAAGGCAGGAATTTTATTTTTAGGCATTATTCATTAGGGTTTCCTAGCAAGGTAAGAGTTGGGATGAAAGAAATTCCAATAAATTATACAAGTGAAGTGAGGTAAGATTGTCATTACGGTCGAGGCTGCCGATATTGATGGCTTTGATTGCATCCCGAGCTGAAGGCGAGGGCGTAACGTAACCAACACTATAAAACTCGCAGACGTTTCATACGACGTTTTTCAACACACTCGTGAAGAATAAACATTATTATAAATTCATTGATTGACGTATACCTACGTAATTTATCATGAGTGGCATTCACACAATGTCTTCTCTGTCAAACTGTCGAGGTGTCAACAAGTTATTTAACAAGCGGCCAGTAGGTACCAAAGGTGAAAAGTTATATGTTGGTGATAGGGATTATTATAACTGAATTTTTAATTTATTTATCATAATAACAAATACTAATAAATAACTTTGTGAAAGTGTAAGTTTATTTTTTATAATATTTTTTTTATGTTTAACACACCTACGTAGTTCATTTATTCATAAAATATTTTGGCGTAAAGCAACCAAATTGATTGTCAAAATTAAAAAATAAATCTATAACACACTAGATCGGGAATGAAAAATATTTTTGGCCTGTATATTTCTGTAAAGGAACAGACATTTGAATCTGCAATGCACTTATATAACCAGTGGAATGCGGATATATCTCGACTTTTTGACCTATTTAATCCACCTACTGGCATCACGTGTAATTTGATTACATTGTTTGCTATCGGGTATCGGTATCTCTCCAATTCCAATCTCACTGTGAATCTGTGAGACTGGTATCCACTAAACAATCTTCATATAAAATGTTCACATTCGAAAGGCAACCTAAATATCACGTGCATAATGCCTACTTTAGAATCATAGGTATTCCATTCCTTCTCAGAAGTTACACCAATTATTTTGTTACAAACCGATAACTTTTCTGTTTTGTTAAGGTTTTCGTTTTTAGGAGTGGCGCCTGTCTGTCTGTCCGTTCGCAAAAACTACCTTTTCGAAGGAGAAACTAGATTCTATACTTTTTTATTCTTGTACTAAATGGCCCCGTGAACTTCGTACCTTAATTTTCTTTGATAGGAGCATTCTCCTTCCAATAACAAATAAACCAAAAAAAGAATTAGTGAAATTAGTCCAGCCGTTAACGCGTGATGCCGTGACCAAGGGAAATAGGGATTCATTTTTATATACGGACGTTCAAAAGTGCCTTATATTGGCCTAATTGAAATAAATGATTTGGCTTCCTTAGAACACAAATAGGAAAACATGTATTTTTGAAAATAATTTAAAGTCTAATCGGCCCACTGATTTGTAACTAAAAGGCTGCAGTATTAAGGTAGCATAATCATTCCTAGGTAGTCACATAAATCTTCACAGTGTGTGTTACTATGGCCGCTATAAGAAATAATGAAGTAAAAAATTAAAGAGGTCCCCCATACAAGAAACGTTTTTATTACAGCGTGATGCGGAGCCCTTTGCGTGCAAGTCGGATTCACACTTGGACGGTTTAATGCTTATTGGATGGCAAACAAGCGTACGGCCCACATAACATTAAGTGGACACCATCGCACATAACATGATGATGTAACCTGAATATGTAATATTTTATTGATTTTAAAGAGTGTTAATGGAATTTCTTACTCGATCTTCTCAATACAAACTTGCTGTTTAGAACAGCGGTTCCCTTACTTATTTTGTCTACTGCCCACTTTGAGAGTAAATTATTTACTAGCATTTCCATTTTTTCACCTGCTTAAAAACCACCAAGAAGATGAAATTACAAATCGCTCCCCAAGCCTCTACACAACGCCCCGATTTTTTTTCTTGGTCTCTTATTGCGCACTTTGGGAAAGACTGGTTTAGAACGAGCAACTAGCTTCAACTTTCTGACTGGCTTGAGTGGTTCCTGTGATCATTGAAATTGTCTGTAAATGGTTCATTTGAGATAAATGTTATGATCTTGATTGATATTGATTTTATGGACATCTGAAATGTCAGAGGCTGCGTCGAAGCTAAAATTATTAGTAATTAAATGCTGCATGGTTGTTAGATTTGGCCTAGTCCTAGTACTTGACGAGCTTTACAAAGAGCTTTACTTTCTACAACTATTTGAAGTAAAACCCAATAATTTTCCTTCACAATCAAGGATAAAAATGCATACAATCATGTTCTTTAGGTAGGTTTTTTCTTTCCTTTGAATCACTTATTTGTAAAACAATCTTCCTGTTCTCAAAGAATAAGTCACTTTGTTATTCATTGCATAAGGTTTAATCAACAGTACACCTTTTCACATTCAGACTTTAGTTTTATGTTGATTTTACGTAAATCTTCCTAGTAAAGTTTAGATGAATGGATGTTTGTTACTCAATCACGCTAGAAGTGAACGATCGAACGAAAAAGGTGAACGGATCATAATGAAATTTGGCACGGAGATAGATTACAGTCTGGAATAGCACATAAGCTTTTTATCCCGGAAAAATGAACGGTTCCCGTGGGATAAAACTTTGACGCGGACAAGGTCGCGAGCAGAAGCTAGTACCTACATATTTATTTATTTATTTATTTAAGCTTTATGCAACAAAAAAGTACAAAGGCGGACTTAATGCCTTAGGCATTCTCTACCAGTCAACCAAAGGTGGTGAAGAGATAACAAAGCAGGTGCAAAAAATTGTACATGAGGAAATAATCAGATAAGAAATTTTAAAATAATTGAAAACAAAATCTAAACAAGTTTAATCGTACACAAGTACATAAACTCATATATACCATATATAATATATATATATATATATATATATATATATATATATATATTATATATGGTGCTATATATGTATGGTGGTGTTATATATGTGCTTATATATATATATATATAATATACATACTCATAAATACATACATACATATTTTATAAAAAAAATAGAAAGGATATTTATGATAAAACTCTTGCTAATTGTTCTGAAGATAAATCCGCAACTTCCGCTTGAAAACATATCGACTGGTGGCTGTCCTGATATCAAGAGGAAGGGCATTCCAAAGAAGAATGGCCTGAATTTGAAAGGAGGAATGAATGAAATCAGAAGTATGAGAAGGACAGTTGAGTAGAAGATTATTAGAAGAACGTAAACACTTAGCGTGAGTAGAACAAAGATATTGAAAATGGGAAATAAGATAAGAAAGTTGAGAAGGGAGAAAAGAGTAGTTAACGCTCGCAAATTTCTTCTTTGCCGAATGGGCAGCCACTTTAGCTCTGCCCTGAAGCTAGATACATGATCATATTTTCTCAAATTAAAAATGTACCGAATGCAGTTGTTTATCCATCCAGTAGCTTATCCAACCAGACCGCATTCAAGTCGAAGTAGCACACGTCACCATAGTCAATTACAGGGAAGAATAAAGTCTGCACAAGCATTGCTTTCGTCTTTACAGGCAAAAAGTTCCTCAGACGATACAAGGAACGCAAAGTCCCGTTGACTTTTTGACAAACACTGGAAACCTGACTTTGCCAGCTAAGCGTGGAATCAAGATACAAACCGAGATCTTTCACACAAGAGCTAATGGGGATGACAGTGCTATTAAACATAATTGGAGGAAGAGAAGAAACCGTCACTCTGCTCATCATGCGTGAGCTTCCTATAACAATAACCTGGCATTTTGTAGGGTTTACAGACACCCCAAATCTACCAGACCAATTGCTGATGGCATCCAGATCTCGGTTTATTTCCTGAATGGCCACTGATAAGTCATCAACCTGGGATGAGGCATACAGCTGAAGGTCATCAGCGTACAAATGATACGCACACTGAAGAGAAGAAGTAATAAAATTAATAAAAATTGAAAACAATAATGGAGAGAGAATGCCGCCTTGAGGAACACCAGCACCAAGGTCACACCAACTCGATGAACTCTCGTCAACGCGAACCGACTGCTGACGCCCCCGAAGATAGGAAGAGAACCATTCCAGCGCCTCAGATGAAACTTTAAGATGAAAGAGCATAGGAAGGAGAATATCGTGACTGACAGCGTTAAAGGCGTTAGAGAAGTCAATTAAGACCAACACAGTAACCTTAGCATTCTCCATCGCTTCTCTAACGTCACCAGTCACTTTAAGGAGGGCAGATGTTGTACTGTGTCCAGGCCTGAATCCAGACTGAAAAGAACTGACGAGGTTGTTACGGTGAACATACCCTGAAAACTGCTTGTGAACGCAGGCCTCAAGCACTTTAGACAAAAAAGGTAGAATGGAAATAGGTCGGAAATGATTGGGAAGGCAGGGATTTGAAATTTTCGGAAGAGGACGGACATAAGCTTTACGCCACAGGGATGGGAATACCCCAGAATCCAATGAACAGTTAATAATATGGGCAAAGGGTGGAAGTAGGAAGTCTAGGATTGAAGTGACCATAAGGCGACTAATGCCATCACAGCCCACAGCCTTGGATTTGATGGACAGGACGATCTTTTTAATTTCATCCTCGGTGGCTGGAGAAAACTTGAAAAAATCAATATTAGGAATATTGATATTGATTGAATATATATCATATTATTTTCCTCAAGGTTTGTGCTAACAATTGGCCCTAATCTTTTTCAATACTGAAACGCAAGATCGAGGAAAAAGGCAAGATAAAGGGCACCTGTGTTCGCGCACACACTAGTGCACTGTGTGTAATATCTCCTACGTAGTTGGCTAACCGTCATTGAGATCGACCGCTGAATTAAATTCGGTCAGGAGACGAGATCTTTTAACACACGTAATACCAAGTACACAGAGACAAATATTAAGAAAGTCGAAACAAAATAAAATACAATCTATTAAAAACGTAACAGACCTTGAACCACATACATCGATCGGACGCGACGCGACGCGCAAGTACCGTTGTCATATCACGCGTACTATCTATGGAGTATCGCTAAACGCAGAAGAACAAGTCCGTTTAAACTGCCATGGCAAGACTGTGAGGGAGTTCTGTAACAGTCTACTTTATGGGCCCTATTGTCAACAACAACAAACTTTTTTACTTCACGGTGGAAATCCTCCTGGATTTTCCTCCGTGCTGGGGGTTGCGGAGGCGAAGGGACATGCCAGACTCTTACTGGCTAAAACCACCACCTCTGCCTATGGCCGGGAGTGCGGAATTCGCATAAGCATTCACCGCTCCCATTATCCAGAAACTAAGGCAATGGCACACCCATTTTACCAGCTGTTACAAATAGCGCAGCAATCTCATAATTGCTCAAATTATTTTCCAGTGATTATCTAGGCTTTATGACGACACAAAAAAAATTTCACACATAATTTGTATGGTCTACTGGCCTACGCAATAACATTAATTAATAACGTGTGACGTGCGCCTATTTATGATGGTATGATCATGATGATGATGAATGATGAATGACTTTGAAAAAACAATATTCTTTGTATAGTGTTAAATTATTTTTTAATACTTTGATTTGTGAAATCATATCACATAATATCAATTTGAAGTTCTATTAAAGCATTTTGGTGGACATTTAGTCGTAGTCGGGCTAGTTCTTTCCTCCAACGTCGTGTGGACCTTCTGCAACTTCCCATATTATGCCATCTACGTTATTGTCGGTCTCAGTGGGAGGCACGACGCGGAAAAACACATAATTCTTATCCACTTATAAACGGCGCTGCTCGTATCTACTTTAAGAACTTCACACTTGTATGTACGTATGGTTGAACAAGCTATTTGGTTTACAGACAACAGTAATTATCTTTCTGCTACATTGCCATTCATTGTTATTTTGTTTCAAGTTTGTAGCGTCTAATAAATTTTGAAACCCATCCAGAGTGATTCTATAAAATGAAAACTTGAAATATTGTTTAAAAATAGTTGCAAGTCAGCTACTTGTATACCAAATTGCTTGTTTGACTGTACTTCGTATACAGGATGACTGGTAATTGGATACATTCCTTGAAGGGGGATAAAGTAGCTCAGAGATAATTTGTAACTTTTGGTTTGGAGTTATAGCACTTTTAATTATTTTTACTTTTGTACTTTCGTCTATATTACGCTCGCGTGAAACTACTAATAAATGATTGCTAAATTCATGAGGAATAGTATAGATAGGGTATGGGCTATATTTCTTCACGCTACCACCCACGGGAGCGGAATAGTAACCAACGATATAACATAACGTTCCGCGTGTATAAAAATCTATGGCAAATACGCGGGCAGAAGTTTATACCTACGTAATAAATTGGTTAGGAATAATTATATCAAAAAAATCTACACTAATATTATAAAGAGGAATTTGTATTTTTGTTTGTTTGTTTGTAATGGATAAACTCAAAAACTACTGGACCTATTTAAAAAATTCTTTGTAAGCTCGCAAAAAATTCTGCGAGTACCTAACATAGGCATTAATATATTTTATTTAATTTTTGCTAGTTTAAGATATGTTTCCAGATTTATACGGATTTCTTACAATTATTATTAGCCTTATTGCAAATTAACTTTCTTTTTGTATAAGTCTTTGCATACTTAATAAGGTTGGACATAAAACAAGACTAAATTTTTGCTTGTTAGGTACTTTTTTTCTTTCATTCCTCGATATTATTTGGTTCACATTTCGTGTTCTGTGGCAACCCACAAACCGTTATCGTCGTATGGCACAACAGCGCCAGACTTAGCAACAGGAAATTGCATTGCTATCATGCCAATCACCTGAAATATTTTTTTCCGTTCATGAAATAACGCCTCGTTGGTCTAGTGGTCGCAAAGAGTGACTGCTGAGCGTGAACTCTCGGGTCCTATTTCCAGGTCGGGTAAAGTGTTATTGAATTTTTCCTTTAGGAATTTTGTGTGTTTCGTAAATGTTATTTACGTACCTACGGCATTAAATTTTAGATTTGTTAAATTATAAACACCTTATTTTAGTCTACTTAGTTTGTATGGCAAAGTGCAAGTGTATTTAAGTTACAAAATGTTCTCAAGTGGGTATGTAAGTGAAATCAGTGTAATTTCCTATTGAAAAATAAATTTGTTTGACGATAATTTCTCAGTAGCAGCCTCGGAGTCTAGATTTGTACCCAGTTGATGGCAATAGACTCGCCCCCAATTACATGGGACTTAAACAGGGTGTACTAATGAGTGCACCTCTGCCTAACCTACGGGGATTAGAGGCGTGATGTTATATTTATGTTATGGAAAAAAAAAGCAAGGCGTGGCTAATCAAATAAGTAAGTGAACGGATTAAAATGTAACATAATACTACCATCACATGACTCATAATAAACGGTACTGTTTCTTTTATATCGCTTTTGATTTGTATTGATTACGATTGTGACATAATTCCGGCGTTGTCTCATCAATTAGTATATTCTAGAACGATTATACCAGCTGACTTTTTTACCGTGTGACTACAATATGGTGTGTTATGTATGTAGAATAGAAGCTATATTATTATACACTAACTAGCATTTACCTGCGACTACGTCCGAGTAAATGTCGGTTGTTGCGGACGCAGACGAAGTCGCGGAAAAATAGAAAGCCTATGTCCTTCCTTAGAGTTCAAACTTTGAACTCTAAGGAACAAACCCTGTACCAAATTTCATCAAAATCAGTTCTGTAGTTTAGTCGTGAAAGCAAAACAGACAGAGTGACTTTCACATTTATAATAGGGATAGCGGACGTGGCTCAAAAGGTTGGTCAACTAAAATGGGACTGGGCAGGACATGTCTGCCGCATGTCGGACAAATGGTGGGCCCAAATAGCGCAGAACTGGTGCCCTGAAAGGAAGTCGGGGCCGCGGCAGGCCACGAAGGAGGTGGCGGGACGAACTGAATGGATTTCTCCGAAACTGGGGGGATGAGGCACTGAATCGTGAAGGATGGAAGGAGTGGAGGGAGGCCTTTGCCCAGGAGTGGGACAGAATAGGTTAACAAAAAAATGCTATATTTTATTATAAAAAATAGGGATCCGTAAGAAAAATCACGCGAATAAAGTCGCGGGGAGAGTACTAGTTCGTCATATAATTAGTATGATGAGATCGTTAGTACCAATTAGTAATTACTGCGTAATTGTCTGAGCGGAATGGAGTTAGGAAAAGCAAAAAGCAATTTAATTTACTTAACATGAAGGACGGAATTGGGTCAGCATGTTAGTGGCACAAGATAACCTAATATTCTTAGACCCGTCCATCTTAATTTGGTTACTGTACCGATTAAGAATGCAGTGGCAATAGACTGTCCCCGTCTGTGGAAAGACAAATAAACTAATGGTGTTTTGTATATCAATCAATTATTATAACTAGCCTGTACTGTCCCACTGCTGGGCAAAGGCCTCCCTCCATTCCTTCCATTTCTCGCGATTTTGCGCTTCGTCTTGCCAATTCTCAAGGAAGCCCACCAAGTCGTCCCGCCATCTCCTTCTTGGTCTGCCGCGTCCCCGTCTTGTCGTTTCGGGACACCAATCTTGGGCTCTACGGGCCCATAGATTGTTCGACATGCGGCAGACGTGTCCAGCCCAGTCCCATTTTAGCTGGGCAGCCTTTTGAGCCACGTCAATAATCTGTGTTTTGGAGCGCAGGGTAGTGTTTCGTACGCGATCTGTTAGTTTAACGCCAAGTATACTGCGCTCCATAGCACGTTGGCAAACCTTGAGTTTGGACTTTTGAATGTTAGTCAAAGACCAAGTCTGTGCACCATAGGTCAAGATGGGGAGAATACACATGTCCATAAGCTTGCGCTTAAGTGACATAGGTAGAGCACCTTTGAATTGTTCTTTCATGGACCAGTAGCTCTTCCAGGCATTTTCTATACGGCGTGTGATTTCTTTTTCCTGCCTTGCCTGAAAAGAGACTACTTGGCCCAAGTAAAGATATTCCTGGACATATTGTATATTCTCCCCTCCTACGTGTATCAATCAATGCTTAATAATATTCTCCAAACCAGATTTAAGCCATGTAACATTTTTCAGGGACTTGGATGCGACATAGTTTTTTTTTTCAACTTACATAAAAACTAAATCAGGTTTTGTTATGACACATGCTTGCTCAAGGCCGTGCAATTTCTGAGTTATATTAATTAAAAGTCGAAGTTTCCTCACGACCACGAGTTTTCCTTCGCCGATGTCTGTGACTTCCAAGATAAATTTACAAAATAACTTCGACAATAGAAAAAGTCACATTCGTACTTGCCCTGTATCGAACCCGCAACCTCATGCATTAGAGGCGCAAAACATATACAGGATCATTGAAAATATACCAGAAACCTGAAAAGGGTTCCTTGTACTCATCATTATGAACAGCTTTTACTAAAGGACCATCCCGAAATAATGGAAAAAAAATCCAAACATTATGATTCTGTTATAAAGCATTTTTGTAGGGAACAGCTGATTTTTTTTCATTATTTTTTTCATTATTTGAGGGTTGGTCCCATAGTAAAAGTTGTTCATAATGATGAATACAATGACCCCTTTTCAGGTTACTGGTATATTTTCAATTACCCTGTATATGTATGTAGTATTATCATATTTATTTTTCCCGACAATTACCGCAAAATGGACCACTTAATTGGCGTAACGCTTGTATAAAGTGCAATCCGACCACACACAAGGTAAATACCGCGTCAAAATAATGGCAGTATAGTGAGTAACGCCATTACAATAATTAAACCCTTGACAGCCGAGTCATGACGTCATGCCAAGTGAGACAAACCAAGGAGAAGTATAAACAATCATTACGTACTCTAACACGACGCAATAGAGTTCAAAATCTGAGAAATTGACGGCAAAGATAAAATTGTAATACTGTAACAGTTAGATCCTTTTCATTGTTCAAGGACTTTTATTATGTAGGTTAGAAGTAGAACGTAAATATGTCTAGGTTACAATTTACAGATGAAAACGACACTAAGATACAGCAAATGTACAGATATTTATTAAAACATCAAAACATAACATCACGCCTGTTAACCCCGAAGGGTGAGGCAGTGGTGTAGGTACCTATTAGTACACCCACATTTCGCCAGTGATGTTTAAGGCCCACGTAATAGGGGGCAAGCCTATTGCCATCAGCCGAGCACAAATCTAGAGTCCAAGGCGGATACTGAGAAATTCCTGATGAAAAAACTCAATAACACTGCCAGGCCTGGGAATTGAACCCAAGACCTTATGCTACGAGGAAGTGGCGCTTTGCCACCACTAGAACAACGAAGCAGTTATTTTTCAAAATCTTAACAAATTACCTGATTGCCTCGTTAGTCTAATGGTAGATTTTCGTTTTTTAGTTTATTCTGATGGAAATATCTACTATCGACGACACTCTGTACACCTCTGCCTAACCCTTCGGGAATTACAGGCGTGATGTTTATGTATAGAACAACAAAACTAATTTGCAAGTAGGTAATTAGTTTTACGATCATAAGAAACTAGAATTAAGGACAAATTACTTTATCGTTAGTAATTTGCTATTCTTCTTTTTTATTTGCTAATATTCCGTCATAATAAAAAACATTGTTAACTAAGAATTCGCGTTAAGATATAAAATAAGTAAAATACACAATATATTTTGAAAAAATTCAATGAAATCTGTTTCTTTATAAGCAGAACCAGTAATGACATTTTAATGTTCAAAAATATCCTATCAGTGGGCAATAGAAATTCTGTATACAAAATATCTAAAGTAATATTAAAAACCTAATGAGTTTGTTTGCTTGTTTAAACGCGCTTATCGCTAGAACTACTGATCCGATTTCAAAAAATCTTTTTGTGTTTTAAAGCATGTTTATGGAGTAAGGTTATACGCTATAAAACATCACGCTACGACACATGGAAGCGGAGCAGTATCGAATGACGTAACTTATCGCGGGTGAAACCGCGGGGTATAGCTTGTATTACAATATAATTGAATTATTAATATAGCAGGTGTAAGTAATTATAACAATGACATTTTAAATATTCATAGCAGAGTACTTAATATATGAAGTAAATGGAAAATAACGAATTGTAAATATTTGATTTTTCTGTACCTATTTACTTTATTATTATGTAAGTAAATGACTCAGTATTGTATTTTATCATTTACATGTTACTTTTTTTTTTATGTAAACATTATGTGTGTAGTTAAAAGTGCGAGTCTGACTTTCAGTTGGCCGGTTTTATATATTTAACACTACGTACAAAAAAATACACGTTTCGTCCGTCGCCATAGCAATACACGCCCTGTAAAAATGTCAATTGTCTACCTACTATGGTTCAAAAGATATAGCTTTGGGTCAGACGGACGGACAGACAGCAGTCTTAGTAATAGGGTTAATGGCTAATGGCTCAAACACCCCCCAAAGTATCTGAGTTATTCTGTGAAAAATCTTAAAGTGAGCTTGATATTATTTCAAATGAACTTTTTTTGCTAGCATTACCGTACCTACAGTATTATATTTTCAAGCCAAATATTGGTGCCGATTCTCTTGGTCACAAACTAAACTAAAATTAGACTATTTCCATCTTTTTCTGTCCAATAAAATAAGAAAGAGACTAATGTAAATAAGAGCTGTCAAATTTAGTCAATCTGACACATCCATACAGTTATAGTTGTTAACTTAAAACGTATGGATTAAAAATACGGAGAAGTTCAAGGCAAAACTAATTTGACATCGCTAACTTAGCTTCTTTAATCACCGTCCTTTCCTTTCGCTGTATGTTAGTAAAAGATGTCAAATCTCTAAATTTAGTCTACTTTGTGAACAAGGGAATCGGCACCAATGTCACGGAATGTCACCGTCCTTTCCTTTCGCTGTATGTTAGTAAGAGATGTCAATTCTCTAAATTTAGTCTAGTTTGTGAACAAGGGAATCGTCACTATTGTATACTGTTTTAATGTTTACTTTCCTAAAAACCCTCAGCGGGGTCAAGCCCCCTACTCGACTCCCGCCACTGCCAACCGTATCGTCAACAATCAATATGAACATGGAACATATCCAAAATTCTAAACGTCAGATTTGTCATATCAATATGTTGTTAGCTGGTAACGTCTTAAGCAATTTTGGCACACAGCACACACGCACACTTTGTATACATTAAAAACTGTGCCAAACACGAGACCGAGGTCTAAAGCGAAAGTATGTAGGTACTATATTATGTAACCTGCTGGTAGAAGCAGACGGATTCTAACTTGGGGATTACACAATGATAATGAAGGCTTCGTGTAACAATTGGAGCATCACTGGGCTGTTGGAAAGGTTACACATCTTTTGTAGGAAGAGTATAACGAACTATACTTCTGCCGCAACTTCGTCTGCAAAAATTGTCCTGAGTTATCGTTTTTATTTTCGTTGGGACATCCTCATAGATACCCTTCGTTTGGGGATAACGGAGGGTTATGTCGGACTCTTACCGACAAAAACCTCACGGTTCCTCCTGCTGCCATATGTCAGGAGCCCGATATTCGCATTACGCATGATCCGCGCCCCCGACTGTCCTAAATTATCCTCGGGATACACAGAAACAGGATAAAAAGTAGCTTGAGTGCTATTTCAGTTTTTAATCTATCTCTGTGCCAAACATTTCGATCCGTTCAGCAGTTCTAACATGATTGAGGAACCAACATCTACCTAAAACAAACAGCCATCCACCCAAACTTTCTCATTAATGACTCTTTCCATTAATTAAAGATATCACTCCCAAACAATGTAATTAAACACAATGTCTTGCGTGCGTTATATTGCGCGCTACTTTATAGAGTGATTTTACACACCAACAATAAAAATAGTTCCCCCAGCAATAAATTTGCGTAATATTACCAGGTTTGATAGGGAGTATGTGTAATTAACGGCTTTGTGATGTGACTATTTACACCTCGTTTATACAGAGTACAAAAACGTAACATCACGCCTATAATCCCTGAAGGGTTAGGCAGTGTACCTATTAGTACACCCACATTTCACCCGTTATGTTTAAATCCTATATAATAGGGCGAGCTTATTGCCATCAGACCGGGCACAAATCCAGACTCCGAGGCTGCTACTGAGAAATTCCTAATGGGAAACTCCAATAAGACTACCGGACCTGGGAATCATACCCTAGACCTTATGCTCAGCAGTCGCGCTTTGCGACCACTAGACCAACGAAGCAATAGGAGTAATAACTAAACTTATACAATTCCGTAACGAAGCAAATAACCTTTTCAAAACGAACATTTGCAAAATATTTGACCATATCTATCTAGACGACCTTCATGTTACATAAGGTTATACGTATAAGTTTTTGGATAACTTCCGCACAATTTGGGTGTCATTTGAATTAATTAAACTCTACAAGGCAAGTGTATCCTTGCTATTGTATATAATGGACAATATCCATATTGGCGAAGAAGCTTCTTATAGCGTTCTAAGGAAGGAAGTAAAGGATATAGGTACCAGATGGTCCAATGATATGGAAAGTATTATGGTAAAGAGGTCGAGAAATATGTTCTAAGGATGATCCGTTGAATCGTTCCTTGGGTTTGCAGCGTTGCCTTCGCCAATACCCCTGCAATCCCATGTATTCAATTTATTTAATAGTGCTGGTTCGTACGTTATGTTATTGAACGAGCGTCATCAGAGACTGGTCATCGTTTAGCTACTTCGACTGTTTTATTTTTATATTTTACTCTAGATATCTTTTAACGTACACGACTTGTTACATTGTTCTCGTATTGTAGTGATTTATAATATTTTAAGATTTTGTTGATTTTAAAAGAAAGTCATGAAGTTTCTTGCTCGTTCTTCTCCATATAAGCTTAATGTTTGGAACTAACAAATAGCTTCAACTTTCTGACTCCTTGACGACTTAAAAGTAAATGGTTCATTTGATTTAGTCAGATTTTTTCATTATGAAATAATGGAACGCTATTTATATCGACATGCATCAGTCACGGCACGTCGGTCCAATTTATCATGTAAGTAAAAATGATCAAATCTTTGATGTAAATCAAGCACCACGAATATGGGTTTCATTGATCTATTTGTTTGGACGTCTATCTATATTGATGGCGCTCTCATTCCAAGAGTGATAAGGCAAATTCCTGTATACGCAATGCGTCTGACCTTTGACACCATTAGATGACGATAAGGTAGAAACTACTTCTGTTGGGTTTTAGAAACAAAATGGAGGAGACATTACAACAAAAACTAAATACCGCAGGGTAAACAACTTTTGTCGTTATTGAAAAAGCAATTTTATAAATTACGATTAAGTCCTTGCGAGTTGGTAAGCAATTAGTAGAAAAATAAAATAAATCATATTAGCGTTTTGGATGTCACATCAGATGTTAGCTAGTACGATCAAATGAATAACTAAATTGATTTGATTTTGATGAACAACTTTCACTATGAGACCTAGGCTGATCATAATGTATGAAACAGCAGATTTTTTTCATTCTATGTAAAATATCATCTCTTGGAAATCTAGAATCGTGTACTGAATTCATGGTAAAAGATTTTCTTGTAATATCCCCTCCACCGCGAAGAAGATAAAAAACTGAAACATTGGACTGATATTTTGATCCGTTCGTTGACTCGTTTCTTCTGATTGGCCGTTAGATTGCGGCAGAAGGCTAATTGGCTAGCACTTTATAATCCTGGCAATCATCCCACACAGACACGTAACAACTAATCAACGTCGAGGGATCAAAACCTTGTGACAGTATTGCTAACAGAGAATTTCAATTTACATTCCATTTAATACAACGATCCCCCTTGTTGACGTGACGGAAAATCGCTGGCGAACGCCCGTAGTTCTCCCTTGATCTAGTTGAGGGGCCATGTCCTCTGAAGGTCAGATGCTAATTGGAGTATATATTGATGTGGATATTCGAGGTAGGTATACAGAGTGATTGGTAATTTATCAAAGATCTAAAGAAGGGTGATTGCACTCATCATTATGTACAAGTTTTACTATGGGATCAACCCCGAAATTATAAAAAAATCAGCTGTTCATACAATATGATCGTATATGTATTTTTTTTCGCGATTTCAGGGTTGGTTCAATAGTATAAGTTTTTCATTTAAATCAAATCAATTTATTTATTCAATTACAACAACTTGCCTCCTAATACATATAAAAGATAAAAAATCTATGATTATTTTTAAAAAATCTTTAAAAAGCTCATTTTAGCGGATTTAAAATTTTAAATAATTTTTCCTGAGCAGATCTAATCTATTTATCTTATGTAACTGTAATGTTTTTTAATTATTAGAAATAAGTTTATTCTCATATAAGTGAATGTAATTGTTTTTGAGAAATAAAGTTCTTAAACCCTAATTAATCGATGTCACATCAGCTGTAAGCTTGTAAGATACAAACTAACAGCTGATGTGACATTGATTAATTTTCTTTTTCTACTAATTTAATTATAGCTTAATATCATTATTGCACATGCTCGTCAAACTCGTCATTATGTACAATGAATAATAATTTATAAAATTGCATTAATGCCAAAGTCTATGAATACAAATAACAATAAATTACAAAGATGAATTACTAATATGATAAATGACCCCAATGACCCCTTTTCAAGTAAATTAACAATCACCCTGTATATCTAAGTACCTTCTTCATAATAGGAAATGTTGGCGAAGTACCCTTTGTGCGAAAGGGTAAGACAGTCATCGAAGTGCCTATTCAGTGATCGTATTACAGTACAGGTACATATCATAATATCCGGGCACCGGAGACGCGGAGTGTTCAATGCGAAAGGATGTATGAAATACCTACTTGAAGAAAAAATGGTAAAGGTTAGACCTGAATAATAGTATTGATTTTTTATTGACCGACTTTTTTAGAGACTGTAATATTACTGATTATACAAGCAAGAAAGAGACCAATATATGTATAAAAAAAAAATACCAGCCCCACTGTCCCACTGCAAAGGCCTCTTCTCATACTGAGACGACATGAAAGAGCATTGATCACCATGCTTACTTCTTCTGGCAATTTTAGACTTACATTATATAGTCTAGTTAAGTAAATAAAGTCTAGGTTTCCTCACGATGCTTTCGTTCACCGATGTCAGTGATCCCCAAGAGAAACTTAGAAAGTACATATGAATTGAAAATGTTACATTGGTACTTGCTTGGTTTCGAACAATTCGAACCCGCAAGAGATTGCGGGAGAGGCGATTTCGATCTCGAATTTTTGTTTTACGACAGCAATAAGAACTGTCAAATTATTTACTAGAACTTCCAAAAAGATTCAAGCAAATCTTTGAAACTGCTTTTTCAATGACTGTGGTACACTGACAGTTCATTTGACAGATGTCATGTTCATCTGTGTCTTTCTTATTTTGTCTGTTCTTTTTGTTTGTTTGTAATGGTTAAACTCTAAAACTGCATAACCGATTTTAAAAATTATTTCGCCTGTTTCAGCTACATTATAAGCGAGTAACTTAGGCGATAGGTATTTTAATCACACGTATAAAGTCGCGAGCAAAAGCTTGTCCTTTATTAAAGAGGAACAGTGATTCAAATTAATTGGTTTACGTCGTATCCAGTTAATGTCACAAAAGTCGGGTAGTTGTACCTATTTGTTAGCCAGGAAGTGCAATAAATGGCACTGGTCCAACTCGGCCGAATACTTTTTGGTAATAAACATTATGTGTTTGTTTGTGTCATTTCTATTACATAGAATTATTTTACGTTATTTTCGTGATCAAAAAATATATTTTTTGTGCGGTCGGAGACGCATGAATAAAAATAAAACGTGTTTGCGATATACAGCTGGACGCGCACAATGCTTGCTGCTTGAATCTCAATACTCGCACGCATACATATACTGGATCGTATAATAGAAAGAGACAGAGGGAAAGAGAAAAAATGAGAAGGTCGCCATAACGAATTTAGCTTATGTGACCATTTCTGCCAGTTCCTAGCACAAACCTTAAAGGAAACCTAAGGAAACTCGTTCCAAAAAAAATTTTTCTTATTTTACGGAATGGACAAATACCGAAACATGACATAAAAGAAAAAAAAATATATAATAAAATTGAACGAAGAACCGTTGTGCATTCTTTTATCGTCTAACAAACATGAGTGACACACAAATATATGCAGGAAACTGCAGTTATCATAAAAACTGTTTCCCTAATTGATAAGGATTTCCTTGTTACAACATTGAGTTCTTAGTAAATTGTGTGATATCGAAAACTGACGAATATTTCGATCAAAAATTATTTTTTGTGTAAGTTATACCGTGTAAACCAATCATATTTAAATAATTACATACATACATAACATCACGCCTGTAATCACCGAAGCGTTAGGCAGAGGTGTACCCATTAATAAAACAAAGTAATAAAATCTATGACGTTTGCTTAGTTTATGTTTCGTCCCATGCTTGAATAAATAGGTTAGTTATACATTGAATAATAACATTCAAAGTCAAAGTCAGACCATTTACGTCAATAAAAAAAAATATAATAAATATTTTAACGTCATTCACAAGAAAAACAAAAAAAAATATTTGTCGGCCTGACCATTCCAAAAGGTAGTTTCGTATATGGTGAAGAATAGGCAAAAAAACAAACATACAATAAAAAAAAAACAATGAGATTTACAGGTATATTAATTTAAAGTGAAGTTAAAGAAATAAATAGGTATAAAGTTAAAGACACATGCGTATATTTTTTATTATTACAATATTGCAAAATTATTTAACTTCAAAATAATAACAAATAATGGACCGACTTTATTATTCTCGGACTTCCATTTTCTTCCTACAAAAGGGATATGGGGTTATAAAAGAAAGTTATATGTAAGACAACAAAAAAGTCCACGAGAACATGAACTTGTCAAGGTCAAGATAGTCGTAAATTCGTGACGTCACACTTGGGATTTGGAACGACCTTTCCCCACCCTGGGCACACAGAACATTTGGCCCAGTAAGTTGAAAGGCAAATCGATCAATACTGGTGCCTACGGGAATCAACGGATATTATTCAAGAATTTCTCACTGTAGACCATGCGAGAGCCTGGAGGCGTTGGAATCTAGTATCCTACTAATATTATAAATGCCAACGTTTGTGAGGATGTATGAATGTTTGTCCTTCACGCAAAAACAGGATAGTCTATCTCTAAGCACAAACGATTACCTAGTGATTCTAAATCTTTTCGCACTATAAACATGAAATGGATTTGTCACGTATTATCACGGTTGTTTTACAACACAATTTACACATTTTATTCACCGCGATATCCAAGTTCAACAATATTGGTACTAAACGGTGTTAGTACCTACGAAACGCACGAGATCGGCATAAAATTACGAACTACCCACATTACGAGCGGGTTTACGGCTTTAGGCACATAACATCGTCTTCCGAACACTTCAGATCGGCGCTCATTTCTCAATTAACTTTGAATCAGCTTATCGATTTGTAATGGCTCTGTCTCAAACACCTGCACCGTAATTGCGTAGTAACAGCACGAAGAATTTTCTTGATTTTGGTAAAAATGAAAGTTTTTCGTTACGAGAGGCGTTTTTCATAGACAAACGTCCAATTTTATTTGTCTATTGTGTGTAATAACTATTTTTTTTCTCCTACACTTTACAAGATGTATAAATATTTAAAAAAAAAATGTCAAGAACGTAATTCTAAAATATTGACAATAAAAATCCCGTTAAATTAAAACAAAAAAGAGACAGAGGAAAAGAGAAAGAGGTGTGAAGTCGCCTGGAGGGGGCTCATGCTTTTTCGTTACGTGACGATTTTTGCCAGTTAACCGCAAGCCGCGTTAAGAATCTTCGTACCATAACAGTATCTTTCTTAATACTCACGCATAAAAATCTCCCAGAGTGGTACTGAATAATTATCCAATGGGACAGGGACACCATAAAATATATGGAAAAAGAAAAAAAATACATTCGAACTTCGAACGTTTTTTCTGTCACTGGCCCTGGCCACTGTATAGAGTCATTACTCTCGATATTTTATGTAACGCCAACATTATCATGCACGTGTGTTGATAACACCATGTCACAAGTAAAACACTGATAGTCGCACAGGAAAACGTGACAGATTAAACGATACATTGGATTTTATTGACAAATATTTATGTGCGTACCTCCATCGATTTTAAGATACTGATATAATGAATGAAGTGAGTAATTTTGTCATTTCGGTGTATAACAAAATAGTCACTAATAGATATGAACTTTAGGCCAAATGATAATGTAATCCTTCTATATTATAAGCAACATATTCCTTTAATTTTGTTGGCTAACACGGAAATAAAAACACTACACTGCGCTCCAAAACACAGATCGTTGACACAAAAGGCTGCCCAGCTTAAATAGGGCTACGTTTGACATGTCTACCGCATGTCGAACTACCCACGGGCCCATACAACATAAGATTGGTGTCCCGAAAAGGCGAGGCAGGGCCGCGGTAGACCACAAAGGATATGGCAAGACGACTTGGATGGCTTCCTAGAGAACTGGAAAGATGTAGCGCAAAGCCGCGAACGATGGAAAGAATGGAGAGGATCTTTGCCCAGCAGTGGGACACGAGTTAATTATAATAATACAGAAATATAAGACCTGTAATAACAATTAATTATTAAAGCAGTAGATACGATAGTAAAGGTCAACTAAACAGTTTCTCTGGATCGATACTTGTATTATGTTATGAAGAGGAAAAGTACTGGATAATGACGTTTAATATCTACCATTTAGTTTGTATTAAAACATGTCCGTACCGTTCTCTCCACTAATAAATTTCGAGATAGCCAAAGACTTTGAAATTTTGTCACCTACCTTTCTGTCAAACGAAGAATGTCGAAAATAATCTCATTGACTTGATAGAAATGAGGTAAAACTCTAACGTCAACACTTCTTTTGAGAGTTTGAAAGGTTCCTTTAAATGATTCAAAGTCGGGGAAAGATTATATGGATTTTAGTAAGGCTATTGATATTGTCAGTAACAAATTATTACTGATTTGACTTGGCAATGACATAATCGAAAGCGGTTTAGGCAAGCCTGTCATCTTCAATTAGTCGTTAAGGCAACAGAAAATCTCTATTTAATTTAAATGAGATAAATAAAATCAAATCATTTACTTCAATTTGGACATTAAAAGCCACTTTTGAACGTTAATTACCAGAAAATTATATTTAAAAATGCATAGTGTTCACGTGTTCACCAATATTGCAACTGTAGACGATTATTTAACATTTGAAACAGATTGATTATGCACAGAAAATGTGATTTTACTGTTGAGCAGGACCACCATGTTTCCAAGCATTCTTATCATCAATATTCTCTACACATTAAAAATACTATAATCCAAAGACTGTTCAATAATACTCTTCAATCTTCCATTAACAAAATGGAAGCACGAAACACGAACCTCAGGATTAAGATCGCTTAAAATTCGCTTACACTCCGAAATCTCTTAGATCCATTAAAAGGCCGAATAATAGAGGAACCGATCGTTTTAAAAAAAACGGAAAGAGGATATCTTTTAAGGATAGTTTACTTAGGTGTCAGTTTTAAGAAACAGCTGATTTTTTGTTACTTACAAGGGATTCTTTCGTTGTGATGTCCCTTCCACCCCAATTCAACTCCACCTCTAAGAAACAGAGGTCATAGGCGTCAACTTTATGTGGACTTATATTTATCCAATAATGATAAAATGTTTTCGTGACTACACGAATGTTTTTCAAGTGATTCAAGCCGCGGATAAGATACACCTTTATCGTTTAATACAGTTAAGTGTGATAAGGACGGTCACGTGCACATATAGGTCAGATTCCCGGCCATCTTTAAATAGTCTGTTGGCCTGTACGGGTAATTTACTAGATAACTAAACATCAGCAGGTCTATTCTGTGCCTGTCGTGATGGCCTGCATGACATGAGGTTTTTGGTTTATAACCGGGCAAGTGCCAATGTGACTATGAACTTTCTAAGTTTATCTTTGACATCATTGACATCAGTGGAGGAAAATATGGGAAGAAAACCTGGACTTATCCATCACTCTGTCTGTCTTTCATGGCTAAACCATTAAACCGATTTTGATGAAATTTCGCACGGGGTAAGTTTAAACCCCAAGAAAGGATATAGGCTACTTCTTTTTCCGCGACTTCGTCGGGAAATGCAAGGGGTGTAATACAAGCTAGGCTTCATAATGTACTTCAAAATATCCCCCAAGTCTACAAGACCAGATTATTAATAGCACTAGCGTAACTATAGCAAAAAAGACGATAAAGAATCGCCAATAAAAAAAACACAATCGCCAATGCCACGCCTACATGAGCTTGACCAAGACACTGTAAGATAATAGATAAGGTCAACAAAATTCACATATTAGCGTACCCTGACGAATATGTAAATACTAGCTTTTGCCCGCGACTACGTCCGCGTGGAACGTGTTTATATCGTACTTGCATACAAACTTCCACCCACCTTTTCACCGCCTTAGGGGGTGATTTCCGGGATAAAAACTATTCTATGTCTTTCCCCGGGTTTTAAACTATCTCTATACAAAATTTTACCTAAATCGGTTCAGCGGTTTAGGCGTGAACAGGTAACAGACAGACACACTTTCGCATTTATAATATTAGTATGGATAATATACCTAATTTACATATCCGGGCCTCTAAAAGGCTGTTCCGATGGCTGCGATAGAAGAATTTATCGACCCAACGATCATTAAAAGTTTCAAAAACAATTTTCCTTTATACTTGCGAAGTTTAAAACTTCAGTAATCTTTTATTGTTGCCAAGAAATTATTAACGACTGTAATGAATAGGAGGAAAATACCAATTTAAGCAAAATTTTAAGGAGCCATAGATTAGCTGTTCATAACATTGGAGAAGTTATTATTTTATTTGTAACCATTGGACTCAATTTGATCTGAAATCGCCAATCCGCCTTGATGAAGCGTAGTTATCAATGCTCGTGCTGCCTTTTCTGTACGAGAAGAGGCTTTATTGCCCTGCATTGGGACAATAATATTAAAGAATATATGTATGTACCTATAACATAAATACAAATAAATGTGTAAATGTGTTGCTAACCGTAGAATTCGAGAACGACGGGACCGATTCGGGTGATTATTTTTTTGTTGTAGGTATTCGTAATTTCCTGGACAAGAGTCTACTGCAATTATTTTTTGGAAACTTGCATCCGTGCTTTTTCTAATAAAATAATAAACCGTTTAATCAGTAAAAACTCACATACACAAAAAATGTCTATCAAAAATATTACACAGTTCTTACATATTTTCCCGAACTCGGCAGAATCTGTGCTTCAGGCTAATGGCTAGTATTGTTACTTTATTAGGCAAAAACAACGAAAGACGTTTTATTGTTTGTAAAACTATTAGGTACAGGGACGGATTTGTTGATACTGTTCCAGATAAATAAAAACAGGATCCCCGTTCGCAATCTCACTTGACCTAATTTTTTATCGGCCAGTGGTAGGTACCTGTGTAACACACTTTTTCCTACCCTTTAGGAGCGAAGGCGTGAGACTTCCTGCAACGTTGAAAGATGGCCTTCTATCTGATTAGTATTAAATATGAATCAGAGGTGCTATTGCAAGTCTTCTTCGGTGAATTTAGGTCAGCCATACTCAACTTTTGAGGTTAGCAAAGTCAAAAGTTTGCTATAATTTCAACTTTCTGACTGAATGACTCCTTGACAATTTAAAAGTGCCTTTAATTTGGTCTAATTATTATTGAAATACTTAAATGTTTTGACTTTGACAAAGCATTTCTTTAAATTAGCCGGCACAATAACAGGCACTTTTGAATTGTCAATAAAATTAAAAGACTTTCATGCAGTACTCATTTTTTTTTACAATAAATTAATCTATCTATCCATTATTATTTAAGTAATATGCACAATATTTACAAAAATACCTATTAATTATAAAAAAATTAGAAAAAAATAAACTAAAACTAAATGGCGTCAAAAAATTCATCTGCCATCTTTCTTTCTATTTATAACTGCATTTCTGAAGGCAGTTCCCCAACCGCATACTTTTTTAAATGACGAAGGCCTATCTCACATGTGTCTCTCAGCTTATTGGCCGATATCTATCAAATTAGGTAAACCCTTATCTTGAAACGTGTTTATAAAAGTATTTAATGATCCTCAATCAGTTTATGAGGCCACTTGTACTTACTGATGGCTTTGCTTTGATTATTGCCACATCATCAACAACTATAGATGGGCAATCCACCCGGTTTTTGGGTTATACACCCGATTTCCACTTTAGATGCTTTAAGTCAAAAGACGAATACTTATTTCATTTTTTATTTTTTTTATAACAATCTTGTTAGGGGGAAAATATATATTTTTTGAACAAAAATTAAAATGGCGACGGCTAGCTAGTATATATTATATCATTATAAATATTTAGGTAGCTAGCTAAATATGTATAATACAATCAAATAAAAAAAATATTAAACTAAATGTTATTAAAAAATATATTTTTCTAATCGGTTCAGGAGTCTTCGAGTTATAAGGAAACATACTACATAAAAAAATTAAAAAAAAATAAAGATTCCAACTTATTGAGAACCTTCTCCTTTTCTTTAAAGTGGGTATAATAAAAAAAACAAAATCACCCACAATTTGGATGGAAATCAGGTGTTTATCCCAAAACAGCGGGTGGATTGCCCATCTATATCGACAACACTTAAGACAAACACATAGATCCTTATTTACTATAACATAACATAACATAACATCACGCCTGTAATCCCCGAAGGGTTAGGCAGAGGTGTACCCATTTGTACACCCACATTTCGCCAGTTATGTTTTTAGTCCCATGTAATAGGGGGCGAGCCTATTGCCATCAACCGGGCACAAATCCAGACTCCGAGGCTGCTACTGAGAAATTCCTGATGGAAAAACCCAATAACACTTTGCCCGACCTGGGAATCGAACCCAAGACCTCATGCACAGCAGACGCGCTTGCGACCACTAGACCAACGAGGCAGCCTTATTTACTACTCACGCTATAAAAAGAGTACATAGTACAGAAACTCATAAAATAAGCTTATTTCATAAAGCGATAAAATGGACGGTTCTAAGAAGGTTGATAGCGGCATAATAAATAAATAAGTAAAGGTAAGTATATCCAAAACCTTCTATATTTCTCGATAACTCCAAGAATTCCATGATAATTTGTTTTTCGTCAGTAATGTTGTGAAATTAATCAGTAAGTGTATTAACTCGTGGAAGACTGAAGAAGCTCAAGCTTGGCAAGGATTAAAGTTCAAATGTTCTTCCTATCGTTTTTCCATCTATGATGGGGTCGGCTCACAGGCCGAATGCAGCTGAATATCAGCATTTCGCATGGAGCGACTGCCTATCTGACTTCTACCTGGTTATACGATACCCCTTGGTAAAACTGATTGTCAGACTTTCAGGATTCTAACGAGCCGTAACGACTGTCAAAGATCCACGTATGACAGCTAGACGGGACCAACGGCGTAACGAGCTTTCCGATAACCTGCCTATGTGCTATTTCATGGGACTTAAACATAACTGGCGAAATGGGAACACCTTCCTAACCTTTCGTCGGGGATTACAGGCGTGATGTTATGTTTGGAATAATCACCGTGATTCTAGTAAACTTAACTTTTTTAGAACAAGTGGCAAAAATAAACTATGTATTTAAATGTAAATTACATAAGTAAATTGGCACAGAAGCCATAGTAATTATGCATAATACTAAGCAAGCAAGTTCCAGTATCGAACGGCGTAGTGAAAATTATAAACGTTAGCATACAAACCGCTACACTAAGCCACCTTTAGCAGAAATCGACCGATGAATACTAATTATACCTAACGTCAGGTACTCATAATTACTAGTACTGCAAAATTACGCATAAGAATTTCATGGAACTATAAAAACCGGCAAATTGTGAAACGGACTCGCACAAAAAGGATTCCTACAATATTTAACACTACTATACAAAAAAAACACGTTTCTGGTATGGGAAAATCCGTTAATTATTAACTTTATTTTATTTACTGACTGCCTCGTTGGTCTAGTGGTCGCAAGCGCGACTGCTGTGCATGAGGTGTTGGGTTCGATTCCCAGGTCGGGCAAAGTGTTATTGGGTTTTCCATCAGGAATTTCTCAGTAGCAGCCTCGGAGTCTGGATTTGTGCCCGGCAATAGGCTCGCCCCCTATTAAATAGGACTAAAAACATAACTGGCGAAATGTGGGTGTACTAATGGGTACACCTCTGCCTAACCCTTCAGGGATTACAGGCGTGATGTTATGTTATGTTTATTTTATTTTTATTATTTATTGTTACAGCGGCAATAGAAGTACACACTCTGTGAATATTTCAACAATCTACCTATTACGGTTCATGAGATACGGCCCATTGACAGACGGTTAGACAGCGGAAGCTTGGAAATAGGGTCCCGCTAGGACTCTCCGGGTACGGAACCCATTTTTTTTGCGTAGTTACTTATTTATACCAGTAAAAAAAGGACTTGCCATTTTCATAATTTTGTTTGCAAACTCGGCTTGAGTGAGGTTCTCTGAATATGATTAACGTTCAGACCAACAGTTGACTGACGAGATTGTCGGTCCAGCAACTTTCGGAAGCAAACTGGGATTTGATTTGTGATTGTGGTAAGTACGACGAAAGGAGAGATAATTTAATGAAGCCTGGGATCTGGGACAAAGTAAAAGTCAAATCATTTATTTCAATTAGGCCATTAAAAGGCACTTTTGATCAATCAAACCTGCGCTAGGATTGAGGTAAGCTCCCAATCCCTATCATCGTAGGATGGAACACTACAAACTGTCAAACTCCGGGCTACTACTAAGACATTTATAACGGAAAAGCCTAAAAGCACTTATACCCCAACCTGGGAATTGAACTCAGGGCCCCAAGATAAACAGGCGCGCTTGCGACCATTAGACTAACAGGGTAGTATAAACAACACATACAAGAGAAGAGAAGAAAGCATAAGGCGTCGACCAAGTTCTAAATCGAGTCGTATACAAATTGTCCCTAAATACCCCATAGTATATTTTGCCAATGGCCTTCAAAACACCTATTAGCAAACCAAATGACACCAGCGACCCTGCTCACCCCATAAATAATGGTAAATATCGGATAACGTTTAAATCACGTGCCCTTGGCCAACCCACACTTAACCTTATGATTTTCCAGTGTCAAGGATACTTGCAATCGATAAAATTCTTTGTTGAACTTAAAGCAACAACAAAAAAGGCTTTATTTGCCTGTAATTATGGGTCATTTTGATTCACTGTTTGTTTTGTGGTTTCTCACTCAATATTCTGATATTTTTAGAAAACATCACGCCTGTAATCCCATAAGGGTTAGGCAGAGGAGCACCCATTAGTACACTCATATTTGGCCAGTTATGTTTAGATTCGTCCGTCGATTTATTGCTTGTTTAAATTTAACTCGTTTATCTTTGAACCTACCAGTCAGATTGAAAAAATCTTTTCGTATATGATAGCCACATTCATGATGAACAGTATAGGCTATGTAACATCACGCTACGACCTACGGATGAGAAGCAGTAACCAATGACGTAACTAAACGCAGATGTACTAAAATAAAATACATTATCTTTAAGGTAAATCAACTCTCTTGTTAAGTGGCTTAAGACCTTAAAACTAAGATTCAAATTAATTACTTCATCTTATCTTGCTCTGATTCAAAACTGAAACTTTAAGTCGTTTAAAACAGCTTCGTTTTAAACCTAAATAACAGATTGGCTGGCTGTTGGCTGCAGACTTATTAAGAAAATGACTCAGATTACGGGATTATTCTGGTTTGAATTTATCCGCATCTCTTTTCCTTGTTCAGTCGTATGTGATTATCGATCGTGCGTGCTATTAGGCTATGTACCCAAGATGGTATTGCGGAATTTGTTCGAAAGAGTTACCGCGTCTCTGGAACGCAAAAGGCATTAGGAGGAACACGGATGACGAAGTCAGTAAGTCTGACATTTCCTTCTGCTCCGCCCAGAGCGGAAGAACTCATTTGATAATTACACATTCTTAAAAAAAAAACTGACTGTCTCGTTGGTCTAACGGTCACAAAGCAGGACTTCTGAGCATGAGGTCTTGGGTTCTATTCCCAGGTCGGGCAAAGTATTATTGGGTACATATTTCCATCACGATTTTTCCAGCAGCAGCCTCGGATTCTGGATTTGTGCCCGGTTTAGGGCAATAGGATCGCCCCCTACTACATGGGACTTAAACATAACTGGTGAAATGTGGGTGTACTAATGGGTACATCTCTGCCTAACCCTTCGGGCATGGGTGAGATGTTATGTTATGTAAAAAAAAAAAAACAAAATAGTTCAGGCTTTAGATAAAGACCAATACTTATAGAATAGCTACTTATGAGGTGAAAAAAAAAAATTGGAACAGCGTTCTGAAATCCTCAACAGATGATAATTTACTCTCTGTTATTTGAGCAACATGATTGATGGCGTATTGTAATGTGAGCCTACAGAAATCGATAGAGTCGAGGACTAGATTGAATGTTTTTTCAAAGCTGAAGGGCACGCTGAGGTCATTCAGACGCGTGTTTATTTTGTGGGTAGTTAGATACCGATTATGGACATCATGATTAGGGAGGTAAATACTTAAATTGAGTCACTAATCAAGGTTCAGTTGTTAACTGTACTAACAAGAACATTTACCCGAATGAACTATTGACCGAAGAACGTTCGGCCGAATGAACAATTTGCCGAAAAATATTCACGCAAAAAAACGTAGGTATTTTTTTTTGAAAAATTCTTTTATGAATCTGTAGGTTTTTTCGTTAAAACGGTCTATCTCTTAAACTACTGGTCAGATTTGAAAAACTATATTTGTATATGGTAGCCAGATTAATGAGGAATAATATAAGCTATATAACATCAAGCTACGATCCACGGGTGCAGCGCAGTAATGAAAGGCGTAACTTAAAACAGGTAAAACCGCAGTGTACCTATAGCTATTTTGAATAAGTGCCATTGAAGTTGTGTGGAACACCATTAAGAATGTGTGGGAAGCAGACAGTAGGACAATGTTAAGTATAGCTCATTGTTCAGCACTACAATTGGGCAGTTAAAATTGACACCATTATCCATAATTCCAAGACTAAACTTCTAAAAAAGAAACTTTATTAGTGCCTACGTTTGTCCTCTATCAGTTCCTAAACCATTGATCTGATTGTAATGAAACTTTGGTACGACTTGTACCAACTACACACAGTCAATATTTATTTGGTAGAGCGGTTCCACTTTAATTTAAACCGCGTAGATACTCTCGATCTCGAGAGTCAGCAAATCATTTCGATTTAAAAAAAAAATGTGGCTTTGCTGCTACAGTAGGTAATTAATTGAAAAATAAAGAAAGTCAAAAAGAAAACTACAAACAATATGAAAAAAATCATAAAATTGCTTCGAGTAAGCGCAAAAGAAATTAGGCTATTACAATTGTTTCTTACCGATACGCACGCTGATTTAATATGTGAAAGTACGATCGAACAAGCTATTTGGTTTACAGGCAAGTGGCGACAATAATTTTATTATCTTTCTGCTACATTGCCATTCTAAGTTTGTAGTGTCTTCTAATTTTGAATCCTTTAAAAGAATTGACACATTCGAAACATTGCTTAAAAGTAGTTGCAAGTTGCCTGTACACCAAATGGTTTGTTCGACTGTACCATTAAATAAAGCGCCACCCACCCATTCATTCCCAATCGTTTATATAAGTATAGAATTCCCGACTTTCTGAAGAATCTTAAAATAAACTTCCCGGATGTGGAAAACGACCGGAGCGCGATGCGTCTATTTAGATAAGTATCATTGGGTACTTCGGCTTTAAATGTACCTTTGTACCCTAAGAAAATATAGTTTTGGTAGGTACCTACCTAATCGAAAATCGACTTAGCCTTGCAAAGCTTAGAGTAGGTAATTTATCACACCTAGGTGCTACATGAGACCTAACAAAGTCAAGGTAAAATGTAGGTACAGAATCGGAGTTAGATTTCCTAAGTTGACATGCAATGAAGCCCTAAAGCCTTTACATTAACAGGGTTGTCAGATGTCACCGTCTGCTATGCGATTCTTTGAAAAACGAAATCTTATTTTAGGTAATGGTGTGATTCATTTAACCACAAAAAAAAGGAAAGTGAGAATAATAAAATTATACTGAAAACACATTTTTTTTAGCTTTGAAGTAGGTCACTAACTTAGAGAATGCAGGAGGCCTGAAAAGCCCTAAAGATGATAAGCCAATTGTTAGCTTTCTTGATATTCATTTCATCGTAAAGTTGGCACTTTTGGCAGCCCTAATGATGACGCAAGCGTTTCAAACACGTAGGATGAAGTTACGTGCTCGCCGCAGTAATCCTATCATGACGTCATTCGAAGTCAGACAAGTTTCAGAAAACGTAAAAGTACCAAGCACCACGTTTTTAGTCAGTCAAAACATGCATTTCAATTAGATTGGCACTTTTGAATTGTCAAGGAGTCGTTCAGTTAGTCATTAGTTGAAGCTAGTTGCGCGTTCCAAAACGGAGGGAGAGAAGTGACCTTACGCTTCCAATCTCCATAGAGGTCTATGGAGATTGGACGCGTAAGGTCACTTGTACACGCTTAGAAAAGTCGCCGGGCCTGCGGGCCTATGCAAGAATTTTGTCGTTTCTACACACGACCTTTGTACAACAATAATACGGCGCTGATCACAAAAAAAATCTTGTCAGCGCTAGACCAGACTCGCGAAGTTGCTGCTGTAAATTTTCGTGTCTAGATCCGACAAAATTCTTGTCGTGTACATCATAAATTGGTCCTATCTGTAGCAGTTTTTTCTGTTGCCTGCAGTGTCCCAGATAACGGGCTAAGGCCTCTTCTCATACAGAGAAGGTAACGGCCTAATACAGACCACTTTGGGAATCCCTAATCGGGTTACATAAAAAATACGCTTCCAGTTGTATTTTAATTTTTATTGCATAATTTTTAATCCCACCAAAAACAAGTAATTAACAAATGTCACAAGAACAGTAAAAGCATATTTTTTTCAATTCAAGAAACATGTTTAATTAACAAAATATTTATGCTACAGAAGATAGACCAAACTTCTTTTATGATCAGAAATCGAACTTCGTGTGGTCTGTCTACACTACATAAGAAAATGTTAACGAATAGAAACAATTAAATCTCATAGCAAAAAAAATACTGGATATTAGAGCCATGTCATTACTGAGCCCCAAAAGTGCGCCATATTGACATCACTTCCAATTTCAAATTATCATTTGGTGCGAAAATATTGTCTTTTTCCTCAGTCCAATTCCGACTTATTCATTTGATATGCCAAATACTGGATCTCGGAATTTTCGTTCAAAATAAAATCTTTAAATTCAGAGAAAGCAGCATTACAATTGATACTTATCTTTTATTTTATAATTATGTAAGACATTGTCTTTACGATATCTTTATGAGATTTTTCTATAGGTATTTATCATATCAACATTTCTACTTACATAATTTTTAAGCTTTTCCATCCAACATTATCAATATAAATGTACTTTTCAAGACAATAGTTCAATTTGCAATATACATCACAAAATCTTTTATTTCATTTCTCTGTCTCATAAAATCTTTACACTTATGAACACTTATAACAATTTAGAATATACTTTGAATTAATTTATATTTATAAACCTAATGTAGACCACAGTTGAATGATAATGTAATTGATGAGTCCAGAAAAACATAATGCTTAATAAAAACAATCGGAAAATAAATTATTTTAACATTATTTTGAAACTATGTTGGAATGTTAGACTGCAGTTACTTAAAACTTACAAAAAACCAATCCACTTACAAGTACACCATTAAAAAAATATGTTTAATTGTCAATTATAACTAATTACAATCTTTGTATATCCATGATGTACTCATTTGTGCAACATTGGTGTGGACCAGCTAAAAAATTGGACATGTCATATGCATACTAATGATTACATTGTAGGGAAAAATGCATCTAATGAAATTTATATAGATGAGAAAACAGTGAGATTCTATGCAAACACACAAGTGTTTATTAAATCTGAAATTGACAGTAATGGAAATAGAGAGAGATAGAAAATTTCATAATGAAGAAAGAAGTTAAAAAAAAGAGCAGTCGAAGAAATATGAACACTATTGACACAATGACATTGTTGACATAACAAATCATGATCAATCGCATGTCTAGTATTGTATTAATGAATCTAGAATCTACCATTTACAGCCAAGAATAATCTCAATGTTGTTGTATTGTTTTGGGTAAAACAACAAAGTATTAGGTAATGTTATGTACAATACGGAAGAACAGGGATGGGCGTACGTGTGGTCCAAACTACGTCTATATGCTACTTAACACTGGTCTTAAAATTTAGTGCAAAACAAAACAGTAAGTAAACAGAACATTATTTAAGTACACTATAACATCTTAACGCAGCATGATTGAAAAGAAAAGAATTGTTATTTAAAAAATTGCTTTAAAAATGTGTTGTTTTTTTTTTCAAGTGTGCAGTCCATGGTGCAAATAGCATAACTAGAAAGTACTAAAACAATAACTTCTAATGCACTAATCCTAATTTTTAAAAATAAATAAACAAGTAACTATTACATAATCATGTTCATTATTTAGTTACCCCCATTCATTTACCCACAATGTGACCCCATTATATTTCAGCCTCACTAATTATGAACAATACCATTATCTGAGTGTTGTTATCAGCACAATTTTTCCGAGTTGTTATAAAATTTACAAAAATTCGTAGTTTATATGTTTCAAAAATATACAGTGAAGCTATCGAATGTTTGTATTTCTACTTAAATTTATTTATGGTCTACTATCACATTTGGTAAAGGGAGGGGGCTAGAATGCGATTGACGATGGAGGCATAGAGCATTCCCCTACAGTCACACGGTACGATGCAAGTTCACTGATACCGTGGTAGTGCACAAATGCAGCCACAATCACAAGTACATGGAATATTTGGTGGGACTGGAACCAGATGTCACACTTCCCTGGGAACCAGCGCTCGGGCACCCTCAGGGCATAGAACATAGCTCCTAATATGTACAACAAGCCCATCAGAACTAACCAGCCCAGTGACGCTTTACTCACTTGACTGAACCAGCCTTCAGTGATGCCATAGTGGATTGCAGGCACTATACCTGACAGTCCGAAACCCATGAAAACTCCCGCTCGAAGAGGTCGCAAGCGAGGCTCTGAGAACCTATCCCAGAGAGATACTATTATTGACAGTATTCCTAAAACAACCACTACAGATAAGTAAATTATTTTCGGTCTGTAATGGCAGTAGAAACTATAATACAACCACGGAACAAATGAGCCCATAATTAGTAGGGCTATTCCACAGTAATCCAACTTAGAAAACAATTTCCCGACCATCTCCGAATGGCAGTAGAGGGTGTGGTATGCAAACGAGAAACCAAGGCACACTATGGCACCTATAAAAAATACTCCAAATATCATTTTCTCCTGCATCTGTATCTCAATCGACGGGCGCGACAGGAAGTAGACCGCAACGCCAATGAAGGCCACGCAGCCCAGCAGATGAGTCCAAATGTTGCCTGTCTCCGTATGGATGCGGAATATAGACGCGAAACATGCGCTGAACGAGGGTAGTGGAGGCCTATGTCCTTTGTGGAGGTAGTCGTTGTCTTGCAACCAGCGCGGCAGGTGACGGAAGTGGCACACGTTCCACGACGCCTCCCACACTTTGCGCACAAACTCCTCGGCTTGCTCGGCCGCATTATGTGCCAGCGCACCAAGGTCAATTTCGTCAGAGAGCACACCCGCTTTCAACACTTCCGCCATCTCGGCGTCGAGGAGATGCTGATCCTCTGGTGTAGACGGCAAAGGACATCCATCTTCTTCCTCTGCGAGCACTTCGTCGAGCTCATCCATCTGGGACGCCAAACTCTCCGCTTCGGGATCCCATCCTTGACGTCTCCGCAGCCCGTCCGAAGACGCGCTGCGGGACCCCGTATCAGAATCAGATTCCCACATCGCGCCGTCAAAATTCACCCGAACACATAAAAACGGCAACCATTAGCCGCCACGACCTTTGTTAGTCGTACGACAGTTATTCGTTACAAATCCAGTTACGTCACGGAAAATGTGCGCGATGCACGAGATGTTTGTGCACCTTATGTTTCGTACCGTTATCAGCAATGATTTATTGATCAAAATATAACTGTTCGACTAAGATCACAAAAATTTCAAGCGTTCTAAAAATCGACGAAAAATCACTAACGCACAGGACAATCAAATATGAACAGCTGCACAGAACTGAACTGATGAACGAACTTATCGAGTCATTCAACCACTTTTAGCGAAACAAAATCTATCCATCCCTTTCTAACATAGGAGTATTCCGTACGTTTCCCACTTTCATGGTAAACGTCACAGATTTTGTAGTGATGGGTTCAAAATAGGAGAAAACCGTACATAAATAAATTGAAATCATTCGATTATAATCGAATAATTTTATTATGCGCTACGAAAATAATCGAGTTTAGTTTATTAGCTGGCTGGCTTTTGCTTGCCAGGCTAGTACCGTTAACAGCGATGCGAACAAGTTATCTCTTTTAGAAATTATACATAACCATTTTATCATTTTTATAAGTTTTACTAATATAATGTAATGTTATTAGAATTTTAGATTTAGGTATGTAATAAAATGAATAAATATATTTAATTAGTAATGTCTTTTATTTCATCATCAAATCAATCAATTAATAAATAGTATAAATTTCATACAGCAGAATAAACACGAGAAACAAAAAGTCGTCTATTGCCGAGTCTTGATTACAGTGGTAATGATCAAGGACCTTCATGAATAATATACCTTTGCTAATTTTCCTATAATTACCATCTACAAAGTCATAGAAGCTGCACAGGCCACTCGCAAATAATACTGTAGTTTCGAAACATTTATCTAATCGATTTAAAAAAATAACCGTAAATATCGAAAAAATCCTGTGATAGCGAACATCACTACCGTAACACGACTAACACATTCTGAATCCTGATTGGCTGATCATACCATGCTTCAATAATTCAATCATTCTGACAATACTGAATGTCTGAATGAATGAAATATTTCTAACCTTTTCTACCAACTAGAAAAACACATTTCAGAGGTCACCTATTTCATTTTATAGAAAACATATTATAAAATCATGATATTACTTACTTTTTAAACATGTTGCGGCTTGTTTCTCCAAAGAATTTTCACTAATCACACACTACTTGTGAATGACACTAAGTTTATGAACGAGTTACTTGTCACTTTAGTTCTAGGCTGAATGGTGAAAATAACCAACCAAAATACAGCACGCTTTGGGTACTGTTGTACTATTTTGTAAAAATTGTTACGGTTTTTTATTACAATCGCATACATAACCGAAGCGAGCGAATGCGCGTTTTCTTTTATTTGTTTCCAATATGAGACACACGCATTTGCTCACACAAAAATAAATACGTTGTGAAAAATGAAAACCAAAAGTAACTAATTTTATGACAGGCTAAGAAATTAAGATTTTTATTAATGATTTTGTTTTTCTTGTCATGTTCGAAAAAATTAAAAAGGCAACGCATATTGATGAGTAGAAGGATATAGGGAAACCTTTGCCCACCAATGGGATTGTATAAATTATAAACAATATAAGCCAGACAACAATAAAAAAGTTCACATGACAAAAAAAATATAAACATAGATTATAAATCACGATAAAGTGTATCAAAATAGTTTCTATCAAAATGAAGTGTCAACCATGTGTCTGTCAATTCCGCTGCCAGACCATGGAAAACGTCAGTAATGTCATACTTGTCACGTTTTCTTTGGATATCGGAATAAGATTTCTTAGCCACATGTGATTTTACAATAAAGATTTGTATTAACCCGAAAGCCAAAACCAAATAATACGAAACATTAACCGTAAATACAATGACTACATTGTTAGAGGTTTTGGTTACAAGTGATTCTAATAACACATTATGGACAAACGCTGTGTGGGACCCACACACCGGCACCTGCCTGATGACTTACAAAGGAGGTGGCACAGCAGAAAATAGAACCGTCACATTCGTTGGAAATGATTATTTAGCTGCTGTTGAGAAAACAAAGCCAGTATTACACGTGTGGCCTGTGAATTCTTACCAAACTGTCCAAGGCATGCGTTTTATCTTGCCAGGTAAGGCAACAGCATTCGCCGTTTCCCGTGATGGAACGTTTTTAGTAGCAGGTATTGAAGAAAAAATATACATATGGCAAACGGCTTCTGGCAATCTCCTAACAATTCTGAGTAAACACTACCAAAAAGTAGTTTTGTTGAAATTTACACCTGATGGGCGCTTTTTTATATCAGCATCTGAAGATGGAATAGTGATGGTATGGTCACTAGCCACAGTATCTGCTCACCCTGAAGTTGACCTAGTGTCCCAAACCTCTGCAGGCCAGCATGATCCAATGTACACATTTTCCAATCATTCATTACCAGTTACGGATTTGTGTATAAGTAAGACAGGCATGCACGGTCGCTTGTGCACCGTTTCCAATGACAGGACTTGCAAAATCTATGATCTGTCATCTGGAGAAATGTTACTGAATCTTGTCTTTGATGTTCCGCTGTCCTCTGTAACAATGGATGTCTTAGAATTAAGTATATTTGTTGGAACAATTGAAGGAAAAATTCACCAGTTTAGTCTTACAAATCCTCCGAGAAGCAGGAACGTATTGGTTAACACGGAGGTGGACTGCCCTACATTCTCTTTACATGATAAAACTGTGACCTGTCTGTCTGTATCACTGGATGGTGAGACTCTCTTGTCGGGTTCACATGATGAGCAAGTGGTTCTCTGGCATATACCCAGTAAACAGCCAGTTAGGATCATAAGACACAAAGGCCCTATAACAAATGCATTCTTCACGGTAAATTACCCTGCGATCTACAAACAAGAATTCACACCAAATATCATTCTGCACAGTTTAGAAAGGACTTTAGATAAGGATACTGATGAACTTACAGAAATAGAAGTTCTAATGAAGAATAAAATAAGTTTCTGGCCAGAACCCCATGGAGAAATTGAAGAAGATTTAACTTCGAAAGAATTGGAGAATGAGTTTAAGATCAAGGAAGAAGGACTACAGGCGGAGCTCGATAGATTGAAAATAATCAACTCAAATCTTTATGCAACGGCCATTCAAAAATCTTTGGATTCTATTCCTTTAGTTGCTAATACTCCTAGTAAAAATAAGAAAAAGAAGAAGAAAAGACAGAAGGCCGATAAATAAATGTTTTGTACAATTTTATTTTTACTTTTTTTTGTTTTTTTTTTTTTCATTTTGCCATGGCAATGAATGTAATTATTAAGTATTTACTACTGTAATTTAAGTATTTACTTTTGAATTTCTAGGGTCGCGACACATTTACGAGTGTCGGCCTATTCTGGTTGGTATACTTAATACAATCTTTGAAAACCGTTGTATAGATAATACAAAACTAAATCGCCCACTCATTTGTATAGCGACTAGCAATCCCTATCTAGTTTTAGTGACGAATTTTGTAGTGGTCAACCTTCTGGGTTCCTTATACATGACACAGCGTCAAGTTAGTTTGTATCTCAGATCTCATTAATTAATGTGAAATTCTTGCTGTCTTTTTATTATTATTCTACTTAGTACAGTAAGTTAATGTAGAAGTATAGTTATCCAGTAAAAAAATAATTTCTAAAATTCTAAGCTAAATTAATTGGGGTTGCCAACTTGCCACTGACAAGTTTCATTAAAAACAAGCTCGATATTATGACTGGGCCAAAAAATAAACGTGTAAGTTTTTAATATGTATAATTTTAATATCTATAATAAAATAAAATCTTAGATTTCCACTTTTGATTTGATTTGTTTGGAGTTTCCCGTAATTAGTTTGAAAGTTATGGCAAACCTAGATTTACGGATCATGACAACACCAAGAATCGACTACATACTAATAAAATCATGTCTATAGATGAATAACAAAGGTGTCGCATATTATTATGAAATATTTAGGAAATGATAGAAATTAAGTGGCGGAAATGTACTACAGTTCCTTATCTGTTTCCAAAATTGAAAAATGGCTGCCTCGTTGTTCTAGTGGTCGTAAAGCGCGACGATTGATATTAGGTCTTGGGTTGGGATCGATTCCCGGTACGGTAAAGGGTTATTGGGTTTGTCCATCAGGAATTTCTTAGTAGTAGTCTCGGAGTCCGGATTTGTGCCCGGTTGATGGCAATAGGCTCGCCCCATATTACATGGGACTTAAATATAACTGGCTAACTATGAATGTATACGAAATTCATATTTGGTAGGATAAGTTATTTGTTATATCTAGTATTGTTTATTGGCTTATTTTTTTATCGTAGCGATAATATATTTTAGAACCGTAAAGAAATACTATATTTTCGGTCGATAAGAATATCGAGAATATCAATCTACTACCCGGTTTTATGGAGTCTGTTGCTTGTAGTGTGTTACGCAAGTACGTACTTACGATAGTAAGTTAATTTTAGTAAATTTCAAAAAACTTGCCGAAATGGATAAGTTTTTCTAGAAAACAACAAAGGAACAAATTCAAGACAGGAATAAAATCATGATTTGCTAATATTTTTTGGTTTATTGATTGATAATTTTAGTGAGAATAAACGAAATCAAAAATAAAGGCTACCACTCTAGTGAAAGAAATCTGTCAAAACGTCATCCACAGTTCTCTCAAGTCTCAACGCATTTTAATTTTCTGTTTCAAAAAACGCCCGAATTTTCTTGATGTGATTCAAAACTTTTGACCAACAAAATGCGCTGAATTAGTGAACCATTATCTGATAGTAAAGTTACCGAGTATGTTTTTATGACGAGCCTCATCGTTAAGGTGAGCCTTAGATATTATAGGATCGTTGTAAAAATAAACTATTCACTGGCTGCGTTTTGCGTCACAAACAAAACAGTAAAGTGTTTACGAATTTCAGGAGACGATATGTCGAAGGCTGTAATTATACCGGAGTGTAATAAAGACATCGGGGGTATGAAAGAGGAGATATCATTGTCTCCGACGGACAAAAGGGATGGTGCAATCGGTGGTCTATTTAGTAGATTACTGCGTCTGGATACGTTGAGTAAGAAGAGCATTGTTCCCGAAAGCCCGACGACTGTGGAACCGCCGACCACCTACTATGGAGTTTACATACCCAGTGAAATTAAAAAAGGACCTGATGAAGGTATTTAATTTGAATTATTATAACAATAACATCAATATAGTCTTTTTGAGTAGATATACTTATTAATGTTTGAAGCTTTATTTAGAGAGAACTTGTCCCTTTACAATCATGTTTTGTTCTTCAATCTGTGTGAATTTCTGAAGATAATACACTGGTTTCAAATAAGAGTTAAAATTCAGTTTGTAATTAATTTATGAAAAAGTTATTGCATAATTATTTAGGTACCTAGTGATGTAGGAATAATAATGAAAAACCACATCAATTTAATATTTTTTTGTATGTTCATTGAATATCTTTTTGTTATTATTTTTGTGTGCTCATGGTCTGTGTCTTTAAACATTTTCTCTTTCTAGTAAGCAACAAACATAGATTTATTATCTTTGAACTTTTAAAGAATTTTTCTCATTCTTTGTGTATTACAAGGAATTACTGAATCATCTTACAATGCTGAAATGACTAAATCTTTGTTCTATTTTTAATATTTTTCTTTCATTATGTTTTAATAGTTTTATAATAATGTAAAATATTGTTGTGACCTCACAGAGCCATGTTAAGTGTCGGAATCTTTTTAAGTGATAACTACTTGTTTACATACAAACGCTTGTATAAACTTAAATAATAAAAGTTTAAGTTTTAATTATACTGCACTTGAGACTCATTTTCAAACTAGTTTTAAAGTTTCTACAATAATATAACAATATAGCCTCCCTTGATTAATGGAAAATGCAACACACACGCACACACAAAAAAAAATACATTTGAAACGGAGATTTGCATATTCAACCAAACAAACTCTTCAGGTTAATATTATTTTAGCCACCCGCCCCGGCTTCGCACGGGTGCAATGCTGATACTAAATATAAATATAATATAGCCAATTTTACCCAGGAATACAGTACATTAGTACATTCCCAACAGTGAAAGAATTTTTCAAATCAGTTCAGTAGTTTGGAAGCCTATTCAATACAAACAAACAATCAAATCTTTCCTCTATATAATATTAGTATAGATGTGTAGATTAGACCTCATAGTGAGCTGGTCTCTTGCATAAGAAGGGGTCTGCAAGAGTGCAGGCCTACCATTGGTAAAACCGTTATCTAGTAATAACTCACCTCACTCTAGTCATTGTATGCAGCTTATTTTGTTTATTCTTCATTCATATCTATTGTTATCAGTAAGATAAGTTGATGTAGGTCAATAGACATGTTGTTGACTTCCTACTTTTGTATATTATCATTGTAACTTATATACTTTTCTATTTACATGGATTATAATGAAGCCAGGTGTAATTCAGTACTTAATAATAGGTGTCACTGGACTTAATGATTTATTTATTTAAATTTCTAAGAAACATAAAAAAAGTAAAAAGGCGGATTTAATGCCTAAAGGTAGCATTCCGATGTTGACGACCGCGACAGGCGACCACGACCGGGTCGCGCGACTCACTGCTTAGTGTGAATTTATATAGAACCCTAAACAACGCAAGCTGACGACGTCGCGCGAGTGGTCGCTTGCGTTGTCAAGTCGAGCGACCGTCGCGTCGTAGGTCGCGGTCGCCAACAACGGAATGCCACCTTTAGGCATTCATTAATAAAGTGAAAAACAGAAAAATATGAAAAAAGAATCTATGAGATAATAGTGCCCCATTTGCATTTACCTAAACAAATTCTGATCCTTCTGTAGATTTTTGTGTATTAGTATGCATTTAAATGGTTCTGATTATCCTTATGAATCATAATCTGTAGCACCCACGGACACAATCGCAAGGCCGCCGCGCTACGACACTCATCTCTAAACACGTATGAAATTATAGTACGATACGGTGATTATCGTACGATACGGTGATTATCGTACTTAAAATTTTAATGATAACGACATTTTCTTATTGCTTACCTTGAAGGTGAACATTGAGAGGAAACCTAAATGATTGAAGTTTTGTGTCGCGCTCTGTCTGAGGCCGCTAGGGTGGTTTCGTACCGGCGAAGAGTGCCCAGGATAGGCAAGAATTAAGATTTGTATGTAGGGGGCGGTCCGCCCCAGTGCCACCAGCCCGGGGGTGACACCCGAATGTGAAATTGATATACGCAAACTATCACGATTTTCAACAATAAACCTCTTAAGCTTAATCACTTAATAATCACAAGTTATCCAAACAAAATAACTTAATTTATCGATTGTGATAATTTTATAAATGTATGGATTTTATGAAATAAATAATATTAACAAGAAATAAAACATTAAGCAACACAAAATATAAATTTTGATGATGTGATTTTTTTATTTTTGTGGTGACACCACTGATATCCGGCCCGGGTGCCACCCATGCTAGCTACGCCACTCTTAAAGTGACTAATATAGATACAAATTAGCACATTTTGGCGGGGAGGCTAGCAAGTTTCCATTAGCCTATGGGCTATTCCGGATTATAATCTTTCTCTGTGCTAAACATCCTTGATCCGTTCAACCGTTCTGGCGTGATTGAGCAACAAAGATCTATCCATTCAAACGTTCGCATTTATGTATAATAGTATTAATATTATTATCTAAAACGTGCGCTGATCACTTGCTTATTTCTCCATTTCTCCTATTACCAATAACAACGTTTCGAACGGTCATTACATCCGCATGCATTCGAAAGTACATATTATATTATGTAATGCCTACGTAGTAGAAAAGAACATTAAATTTTTCATTAAAACGTATTCAATACTGAACATTTTGTAGGACAAATTAGAAGATTTAAAATTTGTGTATTTGATATCTTCCAAATTGTCCCACAATATCGATTGTCTGATTTATCTAAAAGCCATCAATCAGATGAATAATAAATCATTAATCCATTGCAGCAATTGGCGTTCTTATAAAGATTACCTACACTATCTATACAATACCTTACATCTCTACATACAAACAACTAAATTTTTGTCTGTGTCTGTTGTTCCGGCAAATTTTCGAAACGGATGGATTGATATTGATGTTATAAGTAATTTGGTAAAAAAAAGAATGATTCGCGCATAAATATCTAACCGTTGTAACCGATCTCGCGATATTCACGCAAACGAAGTCGCGGGCATAAGCTAGTTTATGTTAAAATCTCGGCTCTGCGGCTCAAACGCAACGATTACGCGGCGTTCACGCAACGGGGTAACCGACGGCTAAGTCATTCACCTTTAAAGTTTTCTTTTTGTTTTCTAGAAGCGCTGCACGTTTACAAGAACAAATCCGAGGCTCTGGAGTTGGTGCGAAGGTACAAATCTGCAAGATTCAAGGCGTTCAGGAACCGACAGGATGCAGTGTCATTTGCGCTGCGGGGAGCAGAACCCACCGACTCTACCGACGGGAACGATAGCTGTGAGTCCTTTTTGCTTTAATCCATAGCTTAACATCACGCCTGTAATCTCTGAAGGGTTAGGCAGAGTTGTACCCTACCACCTCATTTCGCCAGTTATGTTTTTAAGTTCTATGTAATAGGGGTCGAGCCTATTGCCATCAACCGGGCACAAATCTAAACTCCTACTCGGAAATTCTTGATGGAAAAATCCAATAACACTACCCCACCTAGGTATCAAACCAAAGACCTCATGCTCAGCAGTCGCGCTTTGCGACCACTAGACTAACGAGGCGTGGTTTATTTCGACGAACCAATTTTTATGCTTGTTTAAACGCGCTAATCTCTGGAACTACTAGTCGGATTGGAGAAAACCTTTTTACTCCCGATAAGTATATCATCATCATCTGCCTAGCCTTTTCCCAACTATGTTGGGGTCGGCTTCCAGTCTAACCGGATGCAGCTGAATACCAGTATTTTACATGGAGCGACTGCCTATCTGACCTCCACAACCCAGTAACTGGGTAATACGATACCCCTTGGTGAGACTAGCTGTCAGATTTTCGGGCTTCTGACGACCCGTAACGACTGTCAAAGATCCACATATGACAGCCGGGACCAACGGCTTAACGTGCTTTCCGAGGCACAGAGGAGTCTCGGTGTGAAAAGATGGTCACCCATCCACGGACCAACCCCGGCAAGCGTAGCTTAACCTGACGGATCGACCCATGCGGCTGTTATTACTTAGCCATGAGCTCCTCTACCCCCGATAAGTATATGCATATACTTATCGGGGGCATATACCTATACTTATACCCCCGATAAGTATATGATAGCCAGATTCATCAGGAATAATAGACTATTGTATAACATCACGCTACCCACGGGAGCAAGATGAAAGACGTGACAAAGCAGCTAGTTTACGAGTAATAAAGATATTCGAACACACTCGAACAAAATTATCAAATTAAAATACAAGTAAACACCATTATACGAGCTTCGTTTTGCTAACGAATACTTATGATAAAAACAAATGTTATAAAGAGCATTGACCTCGTTATCTATAGATACTTGTATTTGACTTGTCTTCCTTATTTTATCACATTATCGCTGACCGTAATCTGTTTCAAATTGATGTTGGCACGGACCAGTGTTGCCAGACGACCCGATTTTGGCGGGAATGGCGATACGTCTTGATTGAGTTTATGTATGTATGTATGTATGTATGTAGGTTGGATGGTTGGATGTTTGATACTTTATCACTCCAGAACGGACCTGGATGAAAGGCACAGAGATAGATAATAAATAGAAAGTAGGCTATTTTTATAAAGTATTAACTTTTACGCCTTAATGAACGCTGAGATACGGAGGGCCGGGGTTGCGGGACGTCTTAACAGGATACCGTGGCCCCGGAACGTAAAGGGAAGGCAACACAAGGAACAGGGTGGATTTTTAGGCAGTAAAAGTCTGACAGTCCCTAACCCATCATTTGATAAATAATGTTCAACGTTGGACTAACCATATTGAATAGTTAAAAAAAAATTGTGTTTAGTCTGTGAGTAATGAATGAGTGACCTTTCTCCTTTTTAGATAAGCTTACTGACCAAGTTCCGTGTATCGATCTACTAGCTTATCAGCTATGACACATGAGTGCAATGTGGCAACGGGTCCACTATAAATATGTCTACACAATTCTTTCTTCAAAATCAAAGTTCTCAAGGGATAATAATAAAAAATATTTCAATTTTGTCACGGACCGTTACGGACGATCTCTCGAGCAGAAGCTAAGAAAGAAGTCTTTCATACATTTTAGACGGCATTCATCTCATTGTTTACTTTTAACGATACATTTTTTTAATCTCTACCCTATGCTCTATTAAAAAAAGAAAGAAAAGATGCGCTTCCCTGGTGCGCAGGTCATGGGACAGCTCCAACAGTGTCTTAAGAATGGTTGCCAGTCGCATGGACTGTGTGTATGTGGGTCGCTGTTGTGCCGTCTCACATGGGGTGTTGCAACAGTGACCAAACGTTATTTCTTGTTTTGTTTTTCTTTTTTGTTTAGTGTCAGTGCTTACTAACATAGATCTAAGTTTTACTAAAAGTGTGTTGAGTCTTGGTTACTTGAAAAAATAAAATTCTATTCTATTCTATCTCTACTAGTTATCTCAGTAAATATTGTTGACGCAAAAGAAACTGTTGAGTCATGCAGCTAGTACAAGCAAAACAATTTCTTATCAATCCAAATATACCATTGCACAGAGGAAAGTGATTGCTATCGTGCCAAATTATTCTTCTCACGTATGCACACTGACCGCGGTCCAAAAGTAACCCTTATAACAACAGGTTTAATGACCAATTTTTAGTGTTGCTGTTTAGAGATTTCCGGTCGAGCGATAGGTCTTGATTTCGTAGTTTTACACAGACTTATTGATGTTATGTACTCATGAGCTGTTGTGATTCTAAAATTAGATTGGGTTTATAAATAGTTGTTGGGATACGTATCGTAGGTGGCGTGATGGTGGGCAGATTCATTCAAGGATAAAACGTGTTGTGTAACTTGTGTATTTTACAGGAAATCACGAGTTTTTCCAACACCGTGCTAAACGTATAAATAAACTAGTAATCTTTCGTCTTTATCGTGTGGGCAGTAACTAGTGTCAGAGTTTCTAAACCGCCTCAACGGCCTCTGACATGGAACCGATTTTGAGGAAATATGGTACGGGGTTTTGAACCCTAAGAAAGAACATAGGGGTTTTTTTTATTATTCCGCGACTTCGTCTCCATTCGCGATAACCAACATTCATTCACGCGGAAAACGAAAAATATTGTAGCTCATAAAGTCTTTCGTTTTGGAATATTAGTATACATAGTGATGAACTAAAACACACATGCCTCACGACTCGATTAAATTCCAACGAAAAAAATCGATAATAGACATCTACTTTCTATGATCATTAATATATTATGAGCCCTGTTCAAATAGAATAGAATCCATCATGTTTTCCCTATAGCTGTTATAAACGACGCCACACAATACTCAACGTTTCATTGCCAAATTTATTTCATAGCTGATAATTGATGGCATCAAGCCTATGTTTATCTTTGGACTTTTACCACTGACGGCCTGTCATGAGCGAGCGGAGTGAAAGTAATGTAAATTCGATCGGATTTTTTATCAAAACAAATCATTGAAATGTCTGTTTGTAATTGTAAAATAACAGGTTTTTACTAAATGCGTATGAAAGTATTTACGATACACACAACAAAAAGAAAATGTTTGTCTGTTTGTTTAGGTCACTCCCCGAAACGGCTGGAACGATATTGACGGGACTTTCACTGCTGATGAGCTGATGTTGTAATGAGTACTTTTATTATTTTAGAAAAATAATTAGGGTTCCGTGAAAAAAATAACCGCTGAAAACAATTAGGAACATTTTCACATTAGACATTCACGCGGACGAAATCGCGGGCATAAAGCTAGTCAAAAATAATACCCGTTTCTTACATAATATGTATTTAGTTTGAAAGTTTTCTTTATGTCAATTAGTGGTTGGTACTTATTATGCTTGCCTATAATGAAACCAAAATGATTTAGGATTATTATTTCCAAATCGAAAATCGATTGAATACTTTTAACGCACACACGTGCTAGGCCTAGTGATATACGTAACATTCGAGTCTCGTGCCTATTTAGATGCTCATGACGTCACTGAACTAGATGTAATTGCGCTCATTATTGAACACAGATTAAAAAGCCTGCCTATTTATGCGTAGAACATTTGTCATGATGCCAGGCTCAATTTTCACACTAACCTATTTTATTTTTCTTCTTGCTTGACAACTGTCTGTCATTTTTGCGCGGGAAATGAAATTTTGACGTTTTACCTTTTTTTCCTTTTTCGAACATTGGCGAGGCATTTTTGTAGTGAAAACTTCTTTAACCGTGTTAAGCGATTTTTGGTAGGGGCAACACTAATAGGTTCACGTTACTGGCATGCTAATGTCACCGCGTCACCGACATGATGTTGTGACGGGTTGCAAGCTTCCGCCTGCCTATCGTTTTTCGAATTCCTCGGTAGACCTAAATAGTCTGATCTAAGTTTTGTTAGGTGGAATACTATCGAGAATAACTACATCACTCCCTGAAGCGCAAAGGATAGCGCGTTGGGCTTCTAATCCAAAGGTCGTGGGTTCGATCCCCACCAGGAATGGCCAATTTATTTGATCGACAGTAGGGCAGGCCATAAATGGTGAAAGGGCCCGGTCCATTACCAGTTAGGGGTGCGGCTCATGCGTCGAGCGGACACCTACTCCATTTTGGAACGAGCAACTATTCGTATCTTCACCTTTCTGACTAACTGACCTTCTCTTTGACAATTCAAAAGTGCCTGTAATTGGTCTAATTGAAATAAATGACAACTTTGACTTAGACCCGGCCTCACTCTCATGGTAGCAGGAGGAACTATGGGCTTTTAGTCTGCAAGAGTACGACTTAACCCTCCGTTCTCCCTAGACAAAGGGAATCCATGAGGATTAGGTACCCCACGAAAGACAAAGTTAGAATAATATATTTATTCCTATAAAGTTCATCGCTCTACATCTTGACTCGCTGTCACATTGAGTTCAAAAACATTTCGAATCCGATAAGGTTGTGAGTCATTTTCACTGTATACAGGTCGTATTTATAGCCCAGCCTAATATAACCGGTAGCTAGATTCTAACGTGTATACGTAGCTGAAAGTCACATATTCTTCTCATCATTGCGATATTTTTTTAGTTCTAGACCAGCCTTTCTCAAAGTGGGCATTAACGCCCCTCTACGGGCTCTGCAGGCCTAAAGGGGGGTGGTAAGAGACCCAGAAAAAAAAATCGGGGCGTTGCGTGGAGACTTGGGAAGCAATTTCTAATTTCATCTACTAGTAAAAAGTAAAAAAATAGGAGCGCTAGAAAATATATTCTCAAAGTGGGCTGTAGACAAAATAAGTTTTGGAACCCCTGTTCTAGACCCATACCTGGAAACCTTGTTACGGAGTCAACTAGCTTCTGCCCGCGACTTCGTCCCGAGTAAATATTGGACGCCCGTTTCATCCCCTTAGGGGGTGAATTTTGGAAAATTATATCTTTACGCATACAACGCAATCCGTTCAGTGGTTTGAGCTGTGTGTTGATAGATTAATCAGTGCCCCGGCTTCGCACGGGTTCAATGCTGATACTAAATATACATACTACATTTACGACATCACATTAGAAACCTTTAAAATTATCAGTGTTTCTATACTATGTTATGAATGTATTATACATTTAAACATTCAAAATCACTCTGTCTATTAAAAAAATCGCATCAAAATCCGTTGCGTAGTTTTAAAGAGCTAAGCATACATAGGGACAGACAGCGGGAAGCGACTTTGTTTTATACTATGTAGTGACATCAAGACTACTGCCATAAATGTTAGTAGGCTTAGTGCTGAGAACAGAATGCATACCAATCGCTATTCAACATCAATGCCTTGCTTATTTGAAACCAGCTTTTTCACAATAGCCATTGTACGCGTAGAATTAGCACAAAATGTACAAAACAGCAATCATTTGTATGGTCTATCGGAACTAGGCCAAATTATGTGGTGTGTTAGTACTACATTAATGCATTTGTAGTATTGGAAAAGCCGCTATTGAACTTGTGGTTATTTTAACCTTTTGAACGCCATTGTCACATATATCTGACAAACGAAATCTTACCCTGAACGCCAACGTTACAAATATAAATGACAAAATACACGTCGCACATAATTATTATGAAATAAACAATTTAATCAAGTTTTGGAATTCCTTTATTGCATTAAGTTCATTTGAAAAAAAAAAAGTGGCCAGGCGTCAGGGGTACGGTGATACGTTTATACTCTGGCGTTCAAAAGGTTAAGGGTCCCCTAACGAAACGGGTGTCATACGGGTCCCTGTTACCTCAGATTCCTCTATCTGACCGTTCGTGTGTTCGTGTGTTCTCATAGGGCAGTATATGTTGAACCGTAATAAGTAAGGCACTTGAAATTTATACAGAGGGTATATTATTATGGCAGCTATAACAACAAATAACTACCTGCCTAGTTGGTCTAGCGGTCGCAAAGCGCGACTGCTGAGCAGGAGGTCTTGGGTTCGATTTCCAGGTCGCGCAAAGTGTTATTGGTCAGTAGTAGTCTCGGAGTCTGGATTTGTACCCGTGTGTAGTCACGGCAATAGGCTCGCCCTCTATTACATGGGACTTAAACATAACTGGCGAATTGTGGGTGAACCCAATAAAACTATTGGGTTCTTCTATCAAGAATTTCTCAATAGCAGTCTGGATTTGTATACCTACATAACATAACATCACGCCTGTAATCCCCGAAGGGTTGGCAGAGGTGTACCCAATATTACACACACATTTTGCCAGTTATGTTTTTAGTCCCATGTAATAGGAGGCGAGCCTATTGCCATCTACCGGGCATAAGTCCAGGCTCCGAGGCTGCTACTGAGAAATTCCTGATGGAAAAACCCAATAACACTTTGCCCGACCTGGGAATCGAACCCAAGACCTCATGCACAGCAACGTGCTTGCAACCACTAGACCAATGAGGCAGAGTCCAACCGGTATGGTGTATACCTACATACTTGTCAATATTATAGCAAAAGGAGTATGTAAGGATCGTAGCAGGTGGCGTTCTGTAGTTTCTGCCTACCCCCATGTGAAAAAAGCGTGAGTTTATGTATGTATTATAGCAAAAGGAAGATGAATGTATCGTTTTGCTTGACTTAGTGCCCATTCGTGTGTAACGGAACCTAATTAACGACTTATTTAGGCTAGGTAAGCTAATAAAGCGGCCAACGGTTTTGATTTTGGCATTATCACGCGAACTTCTAATTAACAAAATTTAATCTAGCTAGAATTCGTATCACGCATAACGTAAAATGGTAAAAAAATGGCAAATTTTTGACTGAGTTATAGTTACAATTATTATCATTAAACTAGCAAATCACTCGGCTTCGCATGTGTGCAAATATCCGTGTTTTCCGGCAGATTGTCTAAAAAATGCTTTCATGAATGTTTTTCCGGTAAATTATCAACACAACAAAAAATGAATTAGCGAAAATGATCCAGCCGTTCTCGAGGTATGCGCTTAACAACACATTCAGCCATTCATTTTTATTAACATAGATAAGTCATTCGGTAAAACATTAGCGCTTTTGTTGCTAATCTACCTCCCTGCCAAATTTTAGCTTTATACGTCAAGCGGTTTTGGTGATGAGCGAGTGTATGATCTTTCGCTTTTATATAAACACACACACAAACCCTCACAAACCTTCACAGCCTCACGCCTCATCACGCCTGTAATCCCCGAAGGGTTAGGCAGAGGTGTACCCATTGGTATTGCTTTTATATAATCAGATTTTTTATTATTTCAGCGGTTATGGGCGAGAAACCGTACCCGTTCAAAGCGCCGTCGCCACAAGACATGGTGGCGCTGAGGAAGGCGATAGAAGCGGGCCACTCCAGCACAGTCCGCGACAGGGTATGGGACAACCCGAGGTTTCTGGTCAGCAGCGGCAACACGCCGGCTATCATGCAGGTAGATTTACAATCAATCTTATTAGCGTGGTGATCAATGCTTGTATGAAAAGAGGTCTTGGCCTTGCAGTAGGACATAAGGGTTCACATAACCAAGCAAATGACGTAATTTTGTAGGGCTCCATAACCGAAGGGTGCTAAGACCCTATTTCTATGCCTCCTCTGTCCGTCCGTCTGTCTTTCGTTCAAGAAAGCAATTAAAAATCGAATTGCACAGTTAATTGATTCGTGTTTTCAGGGCTAAAATAAAGCGTTTCTTTAGAGAAGTTGTGTCTTGGAATTATTTGTGTTTAGTACCCAATTGTAGTCATCATATTCTGCCTAGCCTATTTCCAACTGTGTTGGGGTCGGCTTCCACTCTAACTGGATGCAGCTGAATACCAGTATTTTTATATGGAGCGATTGCCTATCTGACCTCCATATCCCAGTAACTGGGTAAAATGATACCCCTTTGGTAAGACAGCCAGATTTTCGGGCTTCTTCGGACAACCGGTAACGACTGTCAAAGATCTATGCATAACAGCCGGGTTCAAAGGCTTAACATGCTTTCCAAAGCACCAATTATAGTTACACTAATAATATTATAAAGAGGAAAAAATTGTATTTTTGTTTGTATGTTTGTTTGTAATGGATAAACGCAAAAAGTACTGAACCGATTTTAAAAATTCTTTCACCATTAGAAAGCTACATTATCTGCGAGTAACATAGGCAATATTTTATTTTATTTTTGCGCGGACGAAGTCGCAGGCAAAAGCTAGTCTGATATAAATAAAATTTGTCTGTTTGTAAAGTCAAAATATCAGCTTTTAGTAAATGCGTATTATTTATACGATACTTACCTAAATTTAAAATTCATTAATACAAGTTGGTTAACAGTACCAAGTACCTTTAAACGTCAATATGTTTACGAAGCAATTGCAGTTCAACAAATTAAACATTTAAATGAGTCGCGACGTGGCCCGTGGTACGTGCGCTCAATGACAAAATTAGCATTCAATTGTTTAGTCGTAGTTACCTGTCATGGCGATAATGACAGCATATACCTACCTAGACACGTAGAATTGCAAAACAAGTTTTTACGTGGGTAGTAATATGATTTGGTTTTGCTTGTCGATATCTGTGGGTTGATAGATACTGTCAGAGTCAAAAATATTATCATTAAAAGACTTTTTCAAATGACCCGTACAAGACCTATGAGTCATGAATGGGGATTAAATGAAGTTCATTTTTCGCTAGGAGAATGATACGATATATGATTTCTTGAAATAATTCATTTGAAGAAAACAATTCCGGGATTCCGGGATAGCATTACAAATCACAGTCAAAATATTTAGTTTTAGTTATTTTTTATTTTTACCGTTCATGTAAATAACCACTTTTTTACATTTATTTTTGTAAGAAAATCACCTCTATACATACAACTGTATCTATACAAATAAATGACAGGCCTGTTGGTCTAGTGGTTAGCGGCCCTGACTGCTAAGCCGGAGGTCGTGGGTTCGATTCCCACCCAGGACAAACTTTGTGTGATGAGCATGATTGTTAGTTCTGTGTCTGGGTGTGATTTATCTATAATATGTATGTATTTATAAATTATATAAGTATGTATATCAGTTGTCTGGTTACCATAACACAAGCTCTGCTTAGCTTGGGATCAGATAGCCGTGTGTGAATTGTCCCAAGATATTTATTTATTTATTTAAATAAAAATTACACTCTCTTTCTAATGTCAAAGTAACAGCTTTTTAACCGACTTCGAAAAGGAAGGAGGTTCTCAATTTATCCGAATATTTTTGTTTTAGGTATGTTCCTCGATTATTATTTTTTTGTTAGCCTATTCTGTCCCACTTCGGGGCAAAGGCCTCCCTCCACTTCCTCGATTATTACAAAATAAAAATAATTATAGGTACACACTTACACGATGAAAAACTATATTTTTAAAATGGTTGTCTTTCTGCCTGGTTTTTTCCAGCAAATCTGGTGTGCCGTAGGCTTGTTTGTCATCCAATAATATACATAAACATGAGTGACCATGATTTTGTGTATTGCAGGAAGGGTCTCGCTACAACGCACTACACATAGCGGCGAAGGCAAGTAACGCGGAAATCTGCAATCTAATATTGACGACGGTGGGAAACCCGATGTTTGTACAGACATTATATGGCATGGATGCAGACGCAGGCACTTGCAGGGTAAGGAAACTGACAAATATACGACATATGAAATCACTCCTTATTGGTGAGGTCCTTTAGAAAGGTCAGGTGCGGAGTACTCGTAACCGGCGTGCTTGTATGACGAGATGTATGAACGTAGATGAGGCGAAAGGAGTATGTGAGGATCGTAGCAGGTGGTGTTCTGTGGTTCTGCCTACCTCCATGGAAAAAAGGTGTGAGTTTATGTATGTATGTGAAATCACGGATTTCTTTTTTGTTTGAACTTGGAAGTAGTAGAACCCTTCCAAAAAAATCTTCGGCTAACAGGAAACTAAGTTATCCTGGAGTGGTATTATGGGCTATATTTTATTTAAAATAAAATAGGGATCCGTAAGAAAAAAGTAATTTGCACCTAAGTATCAGTTTGTTGGATAATAAAAAAAATAGACGTGTGGCAGTAACGAAAATAATTATGTTCACAAAATTCAAATCTTATTTAATTACATTCGCCATTATAATTCATTTTAATTGGTCGCAAACGTCATCAAATATGAACATCTACGAGTTACACTGTAACTAAACACATACAATGTTTCTTAATATTTTTCATCGTGAATAATATTCACAAAAAAGGTAGTCAAATCATTTATTTCAATTAGGCCACTATAAGGCACCTTTGAACGTCATTACAAGAAAAAAAAATAGAATTGAATCTAGTGTTGCCCCTTTCAAAAGGTATGTATGGAGAAGAATGGACAAGGAACTCTATAATTAACACCACTCTCCATTCCCAGGACTTCGCAAGCATCCTAGTGGACCGTTACCTGAACACTCCTGACAAGGCGATCAACGAGACGCCGCTGCACTTCGCGGCCAAGTTCGGAGCCGAGCACGTGGTGGACGTGCTCACGTCCTTCCCGCAGTGCAACCGCAGCGCTGTCAACAAGTACGGGGAGCAAGCTAAAGATGTAAGTGATCATTTTGCCTGAGGGCGTCTCCGCGTTCGGCGACTGTGAATTCCGGGATTTACCAGCGTCACGCATATTTCGCACAGATTTATACTCCTTTCAATATCTAATTTGAAAAATAAAGTTATAACGCTATTGTTATTTCACGATAAATGTAACGCAATGTAAATCATTAGTCAAGTCAAAAAATAAATAGCAAATGTAGTCATTTCAACATTTTCGGCTCTAAAACTCAATAACTGTAATTATTTAGCCTTTCTTTTTTAATGGTGTAATAGTGACTTGCAAATCTCAAAATTCACTGGTCGCCGCGACCTGGTCACTGAGTACAAAGGTACCTTTAGCTATAATGATTTTTACCAAGACCTAAAACAAATGAAATAATAACCATTTAATCATGGAATATGTTATTTTGTCAGATAATCTGCAAGCGAGCAGCGAACAGCCCGGCGGGCTGCGCGGGCCGCATCGCGAGCATGCTGCGCGAGCGCTACTACGTGCCCGTGCTGCACAGCGACGACGAGAGCGCCGTGCCCACCATCGGCCGCGCCTTCACGCCCGCCGTGCCGCCCGTGAGACTACTTACTATACGATTCATAATTCTCCTGATCGAAATTCTATATCCGTGTTTATGGAATTAACACAAAAGTCACCCTTTGACTGCTTTGTTGGTCTAGTAGTCGCAAAGGCCGACTACAAAGCATGAGGTCTTGGCTTCGATTCCCAGGTCAGGCAGTGTTACTGCGTTTTTCCATCAGAAATTTCTCAGTAGCAGCCTCAGAGTCTGGATCTGTGCCCGGTTGGTGGCAATAATCTGGCCCCCTATTACATGGGACTTAAACATAACTGGTGAAATGTGGGTGCACTAACGGGTACACCACTGCATTACCCTTTGGGGATTACAGGCGTGATGTTATGTTATGTCACCTTTTTATTGTCACAGGAAATTAATCGAGATCCCCTCAGTCCGCGCTACGAGATCCGCGCGTACGCGGGCCCCATGGAGGCGCGCGCGGCCGAGCTGTTCCGGCGCCGCTGGAAGACTCCCCCCCGCACGCCCCTCGTGCCCGCCCCCGGAGCGCCCCCCACCCCGTGCGCGCCCCGCATGCCCCTGTCGCAGTACACGGCTGAGGCCCCGGCGCCGCCTGCCAGCCCAAAGCCTCAAGCTTTTAGACTGAAAGAGATAACTAAAGGACTTGAGAGTGTCGGCAGGTTAGTACGGTATATAAACAGGATTTTGTAGAAACTTGTTTGAAAGGAGTGTCCGTGGAGTTGCTAGCTCGTTCCTTACTTGAGATTTGTGTACGTTTGGAAATTAGCTTCAACTTTCCAACTTGTTGACCGGCTCCTTGACAATAGAAAGTGTCTAGAATAACGACACTTTTCAACGACAGCAACAAGAAAATTGAATTAAATCTAGTTGCCTTCCAAAACATAATTTCGTGTTGAAAAGAATAGGCGAGAAACTCCATACTTATTTACACATTAAATAGATTGTGAATTATGCTTTGTTAATAATGACCTTTTTCTCTTTGCAGAAATTTAGCGGAACAAATGAATGTAGGCTGGAAGGAGTACTGGCCCTTCTTAGACACGTTCACGGACCTCCGCACTCCTGAAGGCCTCTCTCTATTAGAGAACTATCTGAAGACCAAGTACGAAAGCGCCTGCTCGTTCGCTTACAGCGACAGCTGCGCACAGTCCCACGTCCCCGACGACCTTTCACTATCAAGGATAAGCCTCTCTATGACACAGCAGAGCCCTTCCAAAGACACCACCCTAAGCCCCATGTCAGAACTGTGTGTTGCCATGAAATCTTGCAAAATATCCAATGAAAGACTTCCGCATTGGAGGAAAACTGATCCGTTAAGACAGAGGATGTGTAGACAGCCTGGTGCTAAAGCTGTGAACGGAGATGCGCCAATAGTGAACCACACAGTCAGCCAGCTGCTCTGCATAGAGCGTACCTGCCAGGTCTTCGCTAAGCGGATAGCAGACGCCCTCACGTTCTCCCTCTCCGCCGAGCCAGAAGCTGCCGGCGACTCACTTAAATCCGAGTCGAAACACCTACAACACACAATATTCACATACATGGACGACGAGAGATTTCAAAGCATAAATTTCGCTCTAATACACTCTAGACTAGCTCAACTAGTTGTCTACAAGTTGAAACAACAGACGAACGACCTTGATGACGTCAACCATTTGTTGGAATTCTTAGTAAAACTTCGATGTCCGAACGACGATATATTCAGCTCGGATGATGAACGAAAACCGACTTACAGATGCCCGAGTAGGATGAAAATAACACATGTAATAGACGGCCATGTTAGGTGCTTAGCTAGTTTTATATGCGAGGAATTGACGGAAGCAGAGGTTCTCAAAGCTCCGGCGATGTCCGAGATAGAATGTACGGAGTTATGGCAGAAAGCTTCCAAGTGCAGGTGCGATTGGAAGATTGAAATGTTCGAACGAAACAGTAAAAAGAACGCGTCGTTTAGGAAAAATAGATCTATACTGTCGACTAGTCCGAAGAGCGAGAGTTTTATAAGAAGACTGACTTTTGATCATGATATTGGTAAGTGATACTTTAGTGTTACCGTGAAATCTTTAATAAGATGTGGGGTGTAAAAAGACACATCACATGATCATTGCAATACGCCTATAAAACTAAATCAATTTGAGCTAAAACTTTTACTGCGATCCACTTTTATTTTTAGTGTGAAAAATCACTGTTTATGATGGTGCGCAATGTAACGCATGCATACATTGTGCTTACTGGCAACAGTACAGGATTGGGTGTATTTAAAGTTTGGTCATAACATTTAAAACTAGTTTTCGTTTAAAAACCTGACGAAAAGTTAAAACTTTGACGTTAAATATCTCCATAACTGTCTCTCAGGTATGGTCTAGAACAAAAAAAATAATCGCAATGATGACCACAACATGTAACTTCGGCTACGTTTAACGTCTTTTTATACCAGTTATTCGTCGCAGGTGACGGCAAGCTGCAGCACAATGAGTCAGAGAGGCCGGTGAACGTGAACTCTCCGGGCGGAGACAGCGGGGCAACGCTGTACACCGTGGACACAGCCAAGTGCACCGTCGTACACGCTGAGGTAAGTCTAATCTCAAATCTTCATTCATCATCTGCCTTTTCCCTACTATGTTGGGGTCGGCTTCCAGTCTAACCACATGCAGCTGAATACCAGTATTTTACATGGAGCGACTGCATAGATAAAACCACTCTACTGAATTTTCCAACAGTGTGATTACGAAAAATATAAAATGTATTGAAAAAGTTACAATGGTGCCGATTCCCTTGTTCACTAACTAAACTATAATTAGGCTATTTCTATCTTTTTCTGTAATAAAACGAAGAAACGAATGTAAATAAGAGCTGTCAAATTTAGTCAATCTGACACATCCATACAATTATAGTTGACATCTTAAAACGAATAGATTAAAAATACGGAAAAGTTCAAGGCAAAACTAATTTGATATCTCTAACCGAGTTCTAAAATGTCACCGTCTTTTTCTTTCGCTGTATGTTAGCAAGAGATACCACTTTTCTAAATCGGCACTATTGTCACTTGCCCAATGGACCTTCACGACATTCAACTAGACTTAAATGCTATTTCACTAATGCTTAGCAGATATCTGACGACGAGTCTGTGGCGTCGTGCAACTCTGATGATGAGGCGTTTGTGACAGCGTCCGAGCATTCGGAGCGGGAGGACGACGACATGGCTGAGGCCAGCGACAGGGCGAAGGCTGAGCCTTTTATATATGGGTGAGTTGCGTTTGCGTATGGGGAGACAGCCGTTCTATTTAGTGTATTTATTCAGCATTTATAAACTGATCTCACAAACACAAAAATAGTTTTGTAACCATTATTTTAGCATTAGTTGCGGACTTGTCAAAATGCTTTTAACAAATAGTGAAATATCCATCCTACCAAATCGTAATTTTTTATCTGTTCCAAAATTTTACCAAAGTGAAGTAGTACACCTACCAACTACCATTTGGTATACATTATTTGTATGCCACGATTCTTTTGTTAGAGATCCTAATAAATACCGTTTTGCAGCGAGGAGCCGTCGAAGATGGACCGCTTAGTGTACGACGCGCTGCATCAGTGCTCGATCTGTCCTGAACAGTACCCGAACGTGTACCGTTGGCGACACAGCGTAGCACTGTACCCGCCCGAGCAGAGAGACAAGTTAGTATTTCATTCACTGTATTATGTGGGTGTGCTAATGGGGACTGCCTCGTTGGTCTAGTGGTCGCAAGCGCGACTGCTGTGCATGAGGTCTTGGGTTCGATTCCCAGGTCAGGCAAAGTGTTATTGGGTTTTTCCATCAGGAATTTCTCAGTAGCAGCCTCGGAGTCTGGATTTGTGCCCGGTAGATGGCAATAGGCTCGCCCCCTATTACATGGGACTAAAAACATAACTGGCGAAATGTGGGTGCACTAATGGGTACACCTCTGCCTAAACCCTTCGGGGATTACAGGCGTGATGTTATGTTATGTTATGCTAATGGGTAAACCTCTGCCTAACCCTTCGGGGATTACAGGCGTGACGTTATGTTTATGTTATGTCACTGTATTCCTTTTGCTGTTCTTATACATTTTAAACCTTTTATTTAAAAATGATATTTAACTACCCCAACAGATCTAAACCGTATATACATTTTGTCTTTGTTAATTATGAAGTGTGGTTATTCAATGTGTACTTTTTGTCTGCAATTAGATTTAGATACCATATGCAGGGACCCGCATCTAAAACTATAAATTACCAATTTGTGTAATCAAATGCAATATTTTCAGTATAGGGACTCCTTTTATCAGTAACATTTTCTATTGCTGTGACTATTAACACAAAATAATAATTTTTTTTTTTCAAGAACAAATGAGAATTACAATATTTTAAAATCGCTTGTTCAGATGGCAGCCAGCTCCGTCTGTAGAGGACAGTATGTGCGTCAGTATGTCGCTGGGCGCGCCCAGCCCCGGGGCCGCGCTGGGGCGGGAGGCGCGCGCGGCGGCGCGCTGCTCCACGCCCAACAGGGAGAGGGACTCGGCTGCGCGGGCGCCGCCCTTACAGGTAATACCTTACGTTAATAATAATCCTCCTGACCGAATTTCGGTCTCGGTGGCCAATCCGAATGGAGACTAGCCAAGTACCCAGGAGATATTATAGTGTACAATCCGCAACATCGGACATTTAGACACACTGCAAATTATCATCCCTACCTTGTTGCTGTTTCATTAATTTGCACCAAGCGTTTCCAAACGTCTTCTATAATGCGCACAGCAAAAGAGTGGAACTCTACCTGCATCTGTATTTCCGAACACATTCGACCCTAACCTCTTTAAAGTTAGAGTGAATAGGCTTGTTTTGAGTAAGCACACTCCATCGTAGACTGTCTCTGTCATAGAATGTATACTAGAGACAAGACCATTCTCTTAGGCGTAGGCAGTTCCACCCTGTTTATACAATATGTAACACGAGGTATCCTCTGTCGTCAGGTGTCGACATGGTTGCGTGTGACAGGCCCCAACTCCCCGCGCTCGGCGCTGGCCGTCAAGAACGCGAACCACAACGTGAGCTTCGGCTTTTGAGCTTACCAGCTCACTAGCGCCTCCCGCGGCACACCGGGACACTACCGACGTGAACAGCCAGGTTATACTATAAACAAGGCGATAGGTATACAGGCAGGTAACTTTCTAAATGGACTGTAAAACGACACATTGAATACCTACGAAAACTGCCCATCAAACCAAATAACATAGAGCAAAATTATTGCTGGAAAAAGGATTTTAGTTTAGATTAAAAAGTCAAAAATCACTGTTTATGGCAAAGGTTTCCAAACTTATTTTGTCTACTGCCCACTTTGAGAATAAATTATTTTCTAGTGCCCCTAATTTTTTCACCTACTTAAAAACCACTATCACTATAACACAAAGAGGTGTTATCGCGCAATGTAACACACGCAAATAATTGTGCTTGGTCATGGGAGTATTCAAAGTTTAGTTTTAGAATCATTTTAAATTGGTTTGTCTAACCAGTCCAGAAAATTCTCAGGTATAGTCTGGAACAAAATAAAAATATTGCAGTAATGGGAAGATAATGTCAGTTTGTCTTTTTACGCCTTCTATTTATAAGACAAAAATGTTGTGATTGAAAGTACTGAGTAGTCATGTCTTATAAATCAGTGTCTTAAACCTACCATACGAAATATTGACAGTACAGTGGAAGGTAAATATTTTGCCTGTATACCTATCTCTTGTACTGACTACGATACAACGTTAAGTTTCCATCGGCAATCTAACACCAAGCAACACCTAAATGCCATGCCTACATATTATTGCTCTGTTAGGTTCTAAACGGAAGTGCGCTTTTAAATTTGGCTATAATATGTTGTTTAATATTTAGGTGTCGCTTAAAGTTAGTGGAAAACGGCATTGGTGTAAAAATCATACATATATTGACAGGGTCAATGACATTTAATAATGTGTAGCAAAAATAAGCTCGTTATTATGTACAATACGCGCCACGAAAGATGAGACTTGACAAGCGTCAGTAATGGGGTGCTTACGCAGGTATGGATGTACGAAATAGTCATCCATAATTTGTGTATCTATTTAGGGATTTTTCGATGACATTTAGATTAAAATTCTTAAAAATATTATAATATTTATTATGAAATAATAGAGTGTGTAGTGTGTCAAGTCTAATCTTTCGTGGCGCGTGTTGTACGCCGCTGGAACTTTTCAATTGTGTCGTACTACACCTATGAACATGTGGCCTTTATCAAATTATTATAGTTATCCTTTATTCATGTACTTTGCATATATCATGTGATTTACTGTTTAAATCTCAATAGACTGGAACGTGTGAGTATTGATTGCAGAAGCAACAAAGTTTTACACTGTTCTTGGGCAGCAAAAATATAATGTAAATGTTTAATTATAATAAAAAACAAAAAACCAATTAATGTTTCTTGACTAATCTCTAAAATTTATAACACTAGTTAACACAGCGTTATTCATTGTATGATTATAGAATTTTTTCTTGAATAATTATTATTAATTTACTGAATACGGTATTTTTATGAATCTTATAAGTTAGTAACAGCATAATTTTAGTATCTCAATATTTCTTATTTCGATTTCACTCTGTGACAAAAATGTAAATTAGTTTAAAATAATTATTGAATATAATTCGATAACTTGATTGAGTGTTTATTTCTATAATTATTTTTTAATTGGAGAATGTTTATATATTTTGTTTATTTCGTATCTGTGGTGATGTGAATTGGCGCAGTACTGTACTACTTTTAGTTTATAGTCATTTGATTTAAGAAATGCAACTTAATTTTTAATATAAATTTTATGTGACCGATGACAAATATGTAGATGGTCCTTTATTTATATAAATATAATGATGATTTATATAAGCAAAATGATGCAATGTGTATTGAAATGTTTCGGATAAAGAAAACCTAACGAATGACATATATTTAGATGATTAAGTAAAAATAAAGGATCATCTTCTTACGTTGATATCACAATATTGATGATAGGTTAAGAAACCAACTGACATTACTTTAATAAATATACTATTCGAAAATATTCTCAAATCTCTCTTATAAGAGCATTTTAGTGCAGCTGACACGTGCAATACGTGAATATTCTATTTAACGAGCCAGAAATACGCGAGTTAATAACTTGCATACTTTTGTGCAAGTTACTGGCACATGTAACATACTACCGACTAAATTTCGGTCAGGGCAACCAACCTGAAAGGGTATTAGTCATGTACACAGGAGATATTATAGTGCACGGGTGTGCAAACACATGAGCACTATGACTCTCTCTCTCTCTCTCATAATCCGATGAGACGGCAATCCGATACTCGTAGAGAAAGACGGGGATGTCACACTACCAACTTTCCAACTCCGGGCTAAACTACTAGAAATTCATATTGAAGAAAACTTAATAACATTTTGTCCGTTTGAATCTACGACTCTACGCTCAGAAGTCGCCCTTGCGAACACAAGACTACCGGGGCATTGGCATGTGTATTTCTGGTTAAAATACGTTTCATTAAAAAGCTCTCATAAGCCCCTTTGTTATTAATTCAAATTTGTATGCCTTCTATTATAAATAGAAAGATGTTTCAAAATGTTATATTAAATAAATGAGTTCCGCTGGCACCATTCTGACATTTGCAAATCTCATATATTTTACATTATTTGCTTTAGATAAATTAGTTGTTAGGTTTATTAACATTATATTTACAGTTTCATAAAAAAGTCGTTTTAAAATGAAATAGAATGTTTTTGAAAATATTCTTTTGAGTTTTATTCAGAATGATTTTTATGATTCATTATGGAAACGTAAATATCGTGTTTGATTGTGAACCAATGTATTATTGTTGTATAGATGCATTTGTTTATTATGTTGTATGACAATAAATTGTTTCACTGCGTTGATTAGCATTTAATATAGATAAGCTGCGACGTCGGAACTCTTTGGATGCCAAAAGCTGTGAGGTGTTGATATTACGTCTACGAATGTTTGTACTTTTATATTTGAAAGATACGAGAAATTGGTAAAATAAATGTATGTTTTATATGATATTATAATGTTTTAATTCACATAGACGATAGATAAATAAATTATGACTGGTTCTTTTTTTTACTGTTGTTTTATTTGACACTTGTATAAATATAGTACAATAAATAAATGAAATTTTGACATTCGATCATTAGACGCTTGGAAAAAATCAGTAGCACGAACCAGAAAAACGTTTCGGTACGATGCAATTAATGTATAATACCAAAGTCGCAGTCTACGACTTCCAGAAGTTGTCGTCCTCGGGCAACTTGGCCAAAGATATGGGCGAGCTGTCGTACTCAGCTCTACTGGTATAATTATTATCCATTTCTGGCGTGTACTCGTAGTCTGCTTTATCGTATTCGCTGATGGAATCTTCGTCTTTAAGTTCTAGTTGCATTTGCACGCTCGACACGTTGTTTTCAGGTTTGGCGTGGAATATGGCGTCGAGCACGTCGTTCCTGGTGAGGCGCGCGGCCTGCTCGGGCGACAGGCTGCGCGCCGTGGGGCGCTCGGGGGACGCGCTGCACTCCTCCGTGCTGCCCGCGTCGGGGCGCTTCGGGCTCACGATGATGGTCATCTGCGCGGAAAACAACTCGCTAGGCTCTCCCGACACCTCTCTAGAGTTCACTGCACTGTGTACGACGACCACCAAGTCTTGAGCTTGCGTCTTCATATCGTTAATTTCGCTAATTTCTTCCACTTCCACTCTCAATTTGTTTTCTTCCTCAGCCTGCGCCAGGTAGCTTTGAGTGATTTGTTGGTCTACTAGAGCGGAGTCGCAGTTGTCATTAGACAACTGATACATTTTATTGATATTTTGTTTTAAAAGTTGAAGTTCTGCTTGCTTATTGTGTTTCATTTTCCGTAGCGCATCGTTTCGTACGGAGGGCTCGTATTCGAACTCGTTCTTACTGAGGTCGCTGGTGCCGTCAGAGGGTATGTCCCTCGCGGATGGCTTGTTCTCACTGCCTCGCCGCGTCTGTCGCGTGGACGTGTACAGTTTCCTGAACTCTGCGAGTGGAGTCTCGAGGTAGTTGCCGCGGGCATCGATGTGCTCCTTACAGTCTGGCATGTAAGTTGCGGGAATAGGCTTCACTCTCTCAGCAACGGTGGGTTTGTTCCTGAAGTAAGTCTCGGCGGTGTCGAACTTGCTCTTGTACTCGCGGATGTACTTGTCAAAGTCGCCGCGCATAGACTTGTGCAAGTCTGCGAACTGTGCTTCTATGACATCTTTGGTGGTATCATCTAGATCCTGCTTTGAGTGGCTTCGTGTCACGTCTGTAATAAAATTTAACGAAACAGTAAAACTACGTTATTGTGAGTGTAGTCATTATTTCACATGTATCTACTATCTAGTAGACTAACCGAGCGCCCTGGCGAGGTTATCCTGCGGAGTGCGCGGCATGCGTTCGAGGCGCAGCTCGGACTGCCTGCGCCGGAAGTCGAGGTACGACTTCTCGACGGCTTCGGCTTCTATCTCCAACTTGCGCAGACGCAGCTTAGCCTCGCGCAGCACTGTTGTGGGACTCTTGTCGCGCGGTTTGTCGGGAGTGTCGTTGCTGTCTTTACTGGAATTATAGATTAAATAAAGGGTAAGCTTGATCTAGCTATTTAGCAGCTCCAAGCAGAAATAATATTTACCGCCTATTATACTGATAGTGACACCTTATAAATAAAAGCATTTTATTTCACAGACGATGCAATTTTTACGCAGAAAGTAGAGATGTTATTATTCCAACCTCGATGTAGTAAGGTAATATTTGCTGTAAGTGTATAATTTTGGGCTATTTTTATTAACAATTAATATTTGCAAATTACTTTTTAGAATACCACAGCCCCCTCAATTTTGCCGTTCTGGGCACCCCTTAGATCGGGTCCTGTTAGGTTTCCACGAAAGCAAGAATAGGATTGATTGTAACAGAACTAGCTGTAAGTCTTTTCTAAAGTTGTCTGTTAATACCAATTGGTAGCAGAAAAAGCAGTATTAATGTACCTTCGAAGTTTGTCCTTGGCCTCTTTAAGCACAGTCCTAGGGCTCTTGTCGCCACCTCGGTTGTTCTGCAAGCTCTGAGCCGGCCGCGGACGCTGCTGTAGTCGATCACTGGAACAAGTCATTGAAAATTTTACACGAAATGAACTAGATTCATCTCTTGACATAATATAAATATAACATCACGCCTGTAATCTCCGAAGAGTTAGGCAGTGGTGTATCCATTAGTACACCCACCTTTCGCCAGTTATGTTTAAGTCCCATGTAATAGGGGGCGTGCCTATTGCCATCACCACAAATCTCGACTCCGAGGCTGCTACTGAGAAATTCCTGATGGGAAAACTCAATAACTCTACCCGACCTGGGAATCGAACCCAAGACGTTATGCTCAGAACCAAAACCTATAGAACTCAGGGATAACGTCGCTTCGCATAATGAAATAATTTCCAGTAACTAAAGAGTAGCGCCTTCAAACCGAAAAAGTCTTCGGCTTTCTAATATTAGTATAGATTTTGTGAGACTGATGTTTAAACTTACCGCAAAGACTGAAAAGTGTCCTCTTCCGTCTGTAACGAGCTCGATGGGATGGGGAAGTGAGCACCACTCACGCGCATCCCTTGCCCGTTGCTACCTGCAAGTGATAACACACAAATACACAATTTTGTCGGGAGATATTTCTTTTTATAATGTTATAGCAAAAGGCTCCACCCCTATCACATAGGACTTAAACATATCTGGCTAAATGTGGGTGTACTAATGTGCCTAAAGGAATTAAGTCATTTTCTACTGCTTGTACTTTTGTGCCCGGTTGATGGCAATAGGCTCGCCCCCTATTACATGGGACTAAAAACATAACTGGCGAAATGTGGGTGTACTAATGGGTACACCTCTGCCTAACCCTTCGGGAATTATAGGCGTGATGTTATGTCTACTGCTTGACTTTTTTTCACTGGTATACTTACTGAGCACGTGTCGGTCGCGTAGCGGCGCGGCGGGGTGCTTGCTGACGCCGCCCAGAGAGAACGCGCGCCCGCGACCCGCCCGCGCCTGCGCAGCCGTCTGAGGCCTGCGGGGACCACAAAGATAAAAAAAAACGCAAATAAACAGGTCTCTTGTATGGGGACCACCTTCCATTTTTTTTTTAAATTTTTTGTTGGTATAGCGGCAAACTCCAGCTATTACGGTTCATGAGATACAGCCCGCTGACGAATGGACGGACAGCGGATGCTTAGTAATAGGGCCCCGGTAGCACTCTTCGGGTACGAACCCTAAAAATAAACCGGCGTGGTATAAGTACCTCCTTGTGTTCCCATGCCTGTCCCGCAGCACTCCGATGAAGGGCAGCGTGTCTCCAGGCACCAGGATCCGAGGCTGTGCGTTACTGAACATGCTGAGTTCTTCACCAGCGCCCTTCCGCCAGCCGACGTTCATGGTGTTGGCGCTCGCGGTGGCATTCAAGCTGGGAAATTAAAATATTTAAAAACTAATTAGATTGGTTATGGACTGCCTCGTTGGTCTAGTGGTTCGAAAGCGCGACTGCTGAGCATGAGGTCTTGGATTCGATTCCCAGGTCGGGCAAAGTGTTATTGGGTTTTTCCATCAGGAATTTCTCAGTAACAGCTTCTTCTTCTTGGCAATAGGTTAGCCCCCATTACATAGGACTCAAATATAACTGGTAATATGTGGGTGTACTAATGGACATCTCTGCCTAAACCATTGGGGATTACAGGCGTGATGTTAATGTTATGTTTTCAATTCATATGTATTTTCTAAGTGTATCTTAGACAACATTGACATTGGTGAAAGAAAAATATCGTGAGAAAACTTGGAATTGTGATTAATATAAGTCTAAAATCACCAATCCGCCTTGAGCAAGCGTGGGGATCAGTACTCATGCATTTTTTGCATGAGAATAGGCCTTGGTCCTGCAGTGGGACAATAATGAGTAGTACTCACTTGCACATGTGCATGTCGGGCGGCACGGCGGGCGGGGCCGTGCGCGGGCGCAGCATGCAGGCCGCTGCGGCCGGCGCGGGCGACCAGTGCTGCGGGACACGACAGGTACGTTACTGGGTTTGTTTTATCTGATGTAGAATTATCAAATAGTTTTATTAACAATTACGTTACTGGATCTTAATTGCATAAATAATAATAAATATTATGTCCTGATGGCAAGCGTTATACGACACTAGATGGCTCTGCTGTGCATAGCCACAAGCCACATTCAAAATTTCTTACAAGAAAAGTCGTATTTTTGCGAAATATGTACTCTTATTTCCATTAGTATAATTTAAAAAGCTTCTATTTATCTTTTAAATGATAATACATAGATAATTTTTGATCACAATTGCCGTATGTATATTTTTATTTGAAAAAAAAAAATCGTCAAAAAATTTGAATGATTAAAAGCCCTTGTTTGTACAGCACCCCAAAAAATAAAATGATCTACGCTACCCGTCTAGCGTTTGCCTTGAGTCTGTCATTCTCGTCCCTGAGACGCTGTATGAGGTCACGGTCGCGTCCTCGTTCAAGGTCAAGGGCAGGGGCCGCCGTGTCTCCCGCCTCGCTTGAGTTCGACGACCGGCTGCGGTCTCGACTTCTCTCTCGGTAGATTTCATCTAAATTTGACTAGGTAAGAAAAAACAATAATAAAAAAAAACATAAAATAAAATTAAAATAATGTCGCTTATTTCGACCGAAAACTAGTCTTGTGGTGACTTTATCACTGGAATTTTTATAACCAGTTTCAGGCGCTTTTTGCGAGATGCAAAGAAGGGTAAAAAAACGACCGTATCTTTGTTTAACGTTAACTTAGAAGTTGGATTTCACAGCTTCAAGAGACTGTTGACCTGAGTATATCGTTTTAATTTCAACTCGATACCTTCACGCATTTCCGAGATAAAGGGTCTTGACAGACAGACAGGAGCGGACGGACGGACAAAAAGTGATCGTATATGAGTACCATTTTTCCCTACGGAACCCTATAAAAAGTCCCATCAGGATCTCCGTGTCTCAACTGCCATTAAAGGCATACAAAACTGACTTATTAAAGAAAAAAAAAACTCCATACCTGACTAAAATTTACATTCTTCTTCCGAAAATTATTGACAACCTGAGTCATTTTGAGTCTATCATCAAAATCGTCGTTTTTAGAACACTTCTCGTTCCCCTGGCTGTTATTCAACTGTACGTTTGACTTCGAATCCAACTCCATCGGTTCCGTAACCACTCCCCTTTCAATGACACACTTGGCTTGCATTTGAGAAGATTCTACATACATCTTGAGTATTGCTAATTCGTTTTTTAATAAATTGTAGTGTGAATGAACTTCCTCGCATTGTACGTTGTATTCTTTATTCTTACTGTTCGTAGCTTCTATGCTTTTTAAGTTTTCTAACTCGGAGCGTTCGAATGTGATGTTTTCTCTTTCCCTCTTCATGGATTCTAGGTGGCCCTCTAAGATTGCCAGTTCGTTCGATATCTGTGATCGCATTTCTTCGCCGCGTTTTTTGAGAATCTTTTCGGCCTCAGCCAGTTGGGATTTTAAACTGTCTTCCTGCAAATAAAGGTTTGATATTTTTATACTTTTGTTGAATATCTATTGTAATATCCAATTTTTGAATGGTCATAGTTTCAACTTTCTTATAAAGTACGTTTTTTTAAGATGATTGTTCGAGCACTTCGAGCAAAACTTTAAAGAACTATTATAAATGAAAGTTTGATGGATGTTTGTTACTCAATCACGCCTAAACGGCTGAACGGATCTGGATGAAATTTGCCACAGAGATAGATTATAGTTTGAAATAGTACATAGGCTACTTTTTATCCCGGTAAATATACGGTTCCCGTGGGATAATATATCAAGTTTGTCGCCAGTGTGTAGCTACCTTGACCTCCAGGCGTTCAGTCTCGGCGCGCACGTCGTGCATGGCGCGCGTCATATGCTGGTGCTGGTCGCGCAGCGAGCGCGCCAGGCCCCACAGGAACTTCTTCTTGTGTTGCACGCTGCGCTCCAGCTCCACCTCGCGAGCCTTGAACGACTCCTCCAACTGTATGGCGCAAATATTGACACACGTCAAATGTAGTAGTGCAGGGCTATGCATGAAAGCTCACCTCAGAGAGATATAATTATTGGTTTAGAGATATGAGGTATTAGTGGTGTATATTTCTTGTTTGTATTAAATTTTTCAGATTTAGGCTTTCTACGCACTGGCGACCATGGCCGAAGCGACCATGGTCACCAGTGCGTAGAAAGCCTTAAGCCAACTGGTAAATATTTTGCTTTTGTGTACATTTTTTTCTTTTTATGTTATATGCGTCATTTTCGCGTAAATTAACAGTTTTCGTTTCTTCTTTCAGAAATGGGGTTGTAAAGTTCTGCGGGTGTTGCTGCCCGACGGTTGTTGTTGGGATTTTGTTTACATGTTAATGTCGCAGAAACTTTAATATTTTGATGTAGAAAACAATAATTGTAGGTAGTTAACCAGTCGGTACATTTAAAACTGAAAATCTAGTTGGATATAGGTCCGTTACTAATAATACTAGCATAATTATAAGCTAATATTGTTGCTAAATATATACTAACAAGCTATGGATTTAAATTATTATATTCTATAAGCCCATTACAAAGATATCTATAGGATAGATCATAGATAAGTAGTCTATACCTCATCCTGTTTCTTCTGCAGCTGCATCTCGTGCGTCGCCATCGACCGTTTCACCTTCTTCTCTTCTTCGACCTTCACCATTTCCATTTCCGTCTCGTACACTGACTTAAGTTGTTGGAACATCTACAAATAATTTGGTTTCAATATCTATTTGAAAAACCTGACCAAGCTATGAATACGAATAACTATACAATACTTATATAACAATATTTATATAAATGCGCACAGCATAAAATACGCCGATGTGTAACATCAAAGTCGATGATTGATAGTCAACATCATTGATGTGATCCTCATTAATACTCGGTGCAGTACAAAGCCATCAAATAGTATCAATCAGTAGAGGATTTACTAGCAAGCTGAGTGGTAGGTTTGAGCCTAGGGTGGCAGATTTTAGGGGCAGCCTTAGGAACCGACAAGAAGAAAATCGACAAGACATCTCTCCGATGACTTTTCCTTTCCATTGTACATTTAACATCCAGTTCACGGCTAGTAATAGGCTTCTAAGAAAACTTCAACTATATCTGACGACCCTGGACACCTACTTATATCTTTTGTTGACTGTACCTCGCTCCCTTACTGACAGTCCCTTGCTGACAGTCGTTACAAGTCGTCAGAAGCCCGAAAATCTGACCACCAGACTTATCAAGGGGTGTCGTATTACCCAGTTACTGGGTTGTGGAGGTCAGATAGGCAGTCGAGCCATGTAAAATACTGGTGTTCAGCTGCATCTGGTTAGACTGGAAGCCGACCCCGACATAGTTGGGAAAAGGCTAGGCAGATGATGACCTCGCTCCCTTACTCTCTCACCTTACGGTTAACATAAAAAGAGTAACGCGACTTTCGCGATGTCCTACTACTCAATACTACATGTACGATACACCTAACCAACAATCAACTATATAATTTTACTGTTTAAAAATATATTTTTAAAAACAAGCTTTAATTTAAAAAAATTACAATATTGAGTATTGGACATTGTATTGTCATCAGAACTGAAGGTGTATGCAAAATTTCAGCGCAATCGAATACCAAGATATGGTCGAAAAATGGTTTGCAAGTTTTGAAAGGTCAACTTACATACGAACAGTTCAAGCTAAATAAAAGCTTGTAATAAAAACCACAACTTTCTAAATACACTTTCACCCTACACCAGACTCACATTTTTAAAGACCTTCTCAATGAGGGTTTTCTCCATAGCGTTGATATTCTTGATGAGGCTTTCCGATTTTATAGAACTTAAGCTAGTACTCTCTTTACTTTTAACATTCTGAAAGAAAACCATTTTCAAAACTCTTGAAAACTACTATTTTAAACAGAATTGAAAAAATCTAACCAAATTAAAGTTATTCGGTCTGAAATCTGTTGCTAGGGAACAGTATGGTTGCTAGATTAATCTGGATATTAATTCAACAAGTTGATCATAAAATCGTACAAAGAAATGAATCTTCTTCTGAAATAAGTAATAAGAGCACCTACTATTAACACACAAATATACGAACTTGACGTCTTGTTTACAGTCTTTTAATGGACGTTTTTGTAGTAAAATAATTTTGAGTAATAATTAACTAGTTTCCCGCGTGAATTTTTCACCCGCGTTATTACGTCTTTGGTTGCTGTTTCGCTTCCGCAGGACGTAGCGTGATGATATATAGCCTCTATACATTATAATATTCTTCATGAATCTGGCTATTATTTCCCCTATAAACAGCGCCTATAATCGTGACGATTCCAATGAGACCGCATTCGTTAATACACGATGAACTGTGTAGGAGATATGCGCACACAGATGAACAAACAAAAAATTAAAACCCCCCTTTTGGGTTTGCCGAAGTCAGGTAAAAAGGATTGATAAAAATTCCATATGCTGTTAGTATCATAATAAAAATATGATTTTTCTTTCTACAAAGCAAAATTCAAATGCCACTGTTTTTTTAAAACACCATAATGTCTGTAATCTATTATTCAACTCTTAACCCACGGGCGTAGAGTTGAAATTCGCTTAACGCCTTTTTCATTCGTATCGATCTAGAAGTCAAAATTCAAATGCATCTGTATAAATTTTAGAACATCTCGATGTCTGTAGCCTATTTTTGAATTCTAAGCCTATCAACGTAGAGTTGAAATTCGCCTAACTTAAAACTGTGAAGTAAAAACAGCCTACCTTGGCTAAATATTTCTGCTTCTTTTTATATTTGCTCTTCAGCTTATACATCTTGTTTTGACACTTTTTGCAATAATAGTAGTGTTTGCACTCTGGCTGTTTATGTGGAGCTTCAATTTCTGTGCTGTTCAAAGATTTTGTACTTGCCACAGATTCTGCTGATTGACCTGATGAAAGAAAAATGAGAGATTTTTATGTGCGTTGGGTCGTTTTGTTCGAACTAACGTTAATAATTGGCGTTAATTCTAATACTATGTTTATATAAATAAATATTCATGTTATTTTTACCCCAATACAGATTGGTCAGAATGGTCTAGAAGATTTCACATACAGAGAATAATTACAATTTGGCTTTTTTGTATTGAGGTAAGAATAACATAATAATACTTTAGATATTCTCATTTTGTGACCAGCATTTTGTGATAATGTGAGAAGCCAAAGACGGCGTACCATCACTGTCTTCTTCTGGTCAGGCAGAGAGACGCCTTTGCCCCTACCTACAATTATAGGCAACTTAGTAATACAAAAAAAGAACTTACAATCAGCAGACTCCCCATACTCCTTATACATGGGCATACATTTCAATATGCACAATAATAGGGGATGTTGTTTCTCATTGTTATACATTTGTACTATGTTCGATGCATGTTGAGAATCACACTGCACTCCTGGAAATAGCATAACATAACGTCATGCCTGTAATCCCCGAAGGGTTAGGCATACATACATACATACATAAATCCACGCCTTTTTCCCACAGGGGTAGGCAGAAACTACAGAACGCCACCTGCTACGATCCTTACATACTTCTTTCGCTTCATCTACGTTCATACATCTCGTCATACAAGCACGCCGGTTAGGCAGAGAAGTAGAAGTAGAAGGGCAGAGGTGTACCATTGAGTACACCTACATTTCGCCACTTATGTTTAAGTCTTATGTAATAGGGGGCGATCCTATTGCCATCAACCAGCCACAAACTAAGGCTCCGCAGCTGCTACTGAGAAAGTCCTGCCGAAAAAACCCACTAACACTTTGCCCGACCTGGGATTCGCCTCAGCAGTTGCGCTTTGCGACAACTAGGCCAACGAGATCAACGATAATACAACTTCTTACCTAAATAATTTAGTATGGACCAAACATCATTTTCCTTAAATCTTAGGTCTCCAATGTTCTCGCCTATCCTCTCCATCAAGGCCTTAGCGAACCCAAACACCATGTTAGCCAACGGTATTTCAGACACAAATACGGATAAACTATAACTGAACTCCTGAAATATTAAAATAAAACTTATTTTACATATATAACAATATTCTTTCCAAACTAGTCTCTTCTTTATTGTGTGGGCAGTAAGGTCTTACGACCCCCACACACCCTAGTGTCAGAGTTTCTAAACCGCCTCAAGGGCCTCTGACATGGTTTGAGTGGTACAGTAATAGGCTGGTATAAGTCCAGACTAAACCAAAGACTAGTCCAAACTAGTTATTCTACAATGTATCTATTGTAAAATGTGCAAAGTTATAATTACAATAGCTTTGACCAGGGTCTCTAATGCCGTGTCCAAATAATTTAAGAAAATTTTAAGGAATTCCAGAAAAAAGATATCCATAAAAAAGAAAAATCTGTTGTTCTCAATTTGTCCATAAGACTGCAGGTCTCAAGTTTGAGATTACCAGGAATGGTCACAATTTAACCACATTAGTGAATTAAGTTTAGTAAGCATTTTGGTTGTAAACACTGCAAACTTAGCTTTTAAATAACATATCATAACATCACACCTGTAATTCCCGAAGGGTGGGGCAGAGGTGCACCCATTAGTACACCCGCATTTCACCAGTTATGTTTAGGTCCCATGTTATAGGGAGCGAGCCTATTGCCATCAACTGGGCACAAATCCAGATGGGAGAAATTTCTGATGGAAAAACCCAATAACTCTTTGCCTGACCTGGGAATCAAACTCAAGACCACATGTCTTGTGTCTTGCTCAGCAGACGCATTTGCGACCACTACACCAATGAGGCAGGTTTTAAATAAATAATGTAAATGTTGTCAATCTTACCAAGCGCATCAGATATTCAGCTATCAGCATATTAAGTGCCTGATAAGTGAGCTCCAGGCGTTGCGTAAATCTTTTATGACATTGAGGAGGGTCACCTGGAAATAAGAAAGGACATTTATAATTAATACAGATTCACAGCATGAAAAAAAACATTCAAGTGGGCAACATGGCTGAAAAGAATACCAAATATTGTTCTTAAGCTCTGAAAGATAATATCATAAATTTCATTAATTTGATGTCTTGTTTATTATAATTAAGTATTATATTAGTTGATACTTAGACTGTAGCGCTATGTTAAGGCCTGTAAATAAAAAGAAATAAATAATAAACAGATAAATATTTTTTGTCTATTTCAGATTTTTTTTTTGTTGCAAATCAACACCAAATGACAAAATGTGTCTTTGCACTTACTATTATTATGTGCCATCTCTGTACCTACTACAAATAAGGCAAATAAATGATTTTGATTTGATTTGAAGTTAATTGATAACAAATACTTTTTGCAGGATCTTGAAGCAAGTTTCCAACCAAGTTCTTGACGTCAACTGCATTTTATTAGAGGTAGGAGAACAAATAAAACAGAAATACATAAAAATATGAAATGTTCAATAAATAATAATAAAAACATGCAACAGTTGAAAATAAAAATTTAAAAACAAAAGCAATTGCAGCGTTCAGAACAAGGATGGAAGATATGATTCTGTTTGTAAACAAAAGAGCCAAACATTTGATAATGTTACAAATACGGCGTTTTATGTCACTGGAATGGTGACGCGCCGGGAATACAATCCCGGGGAAAAGCAAGACTGTTTTTTATTTTTTTCATATATTTCTTACCAGTTTGTGCACTTTTTAACACCTCTACTATGTGACCACGTAAGTAGGCTCTCACATCGTTAATTATACCATTTTTTTCAAACAATCCGTAGATTAATGATTGAAAAGAGTCCTCAGATTCTGTTGTCGCCACATTCTGAGGTTGTGCGGTTTCAGCAACAGCAGACTTGCATTCGCTCGTAATGCCACTTTCCATTTTATTGCTTTAACTGTTTTATTATTACTCGTTAGTATCAGAAATTGTGCCTACATTCTAATTTTATGCCAAATAATTTATCAGTTCACTGGAAATTTCAAACTTCCCAAACATAGATTTTTGACGTTTCTTATTTTGTTGACATTTCCATATTCCGGTCGAAATCACAGAAATGACAACAACTGACAAACGAACATTTTAAATCCTTTTTTACGTAGAACACCTCCTAAATGTGGTTTATGAATGCAAAAAGAATTGGAAAAAGTCTTAAAATAAATCACTTGCATTTATTTTAAATAAAGATTTATTTTTAGGATAATATTTATTATTGTACATAGTAAACAGTTATTTTGACTAGTTGCATATCAGTCCCTGTGGCGCAGAGGATAGCGCGTTGGACTTCTAATCCAAAGGTCGTGGGTTCGATCCCCACCAGGGATGGCCAATTATTTTTTGGATACTTGTGGTTTTTTAGAATTTACCACATAATTATATAAAATTATTTTATCGGGAATCACATGTGATTAAACAAAAATGCTTTTGTTTTTTAAATAATTTTGTTACCTACAAATCAAGTTCTTAGTTTTTTGTACTTCATTTTTATTATGATTGAATGCCATTTTTAACAACGTCGTCACATTCATATTGTGCAGGTGTATTATAAAATACCTCTTGCTATATATAGTTATACTGGTAAGTTCTGAGTTTTTATTCCTAAAGAAAATGCTGGCAGGTGACGGCGAATTAGTCGTTGGTCCCAAATGAAATACAACGGTCTTGATTACCGTGGTCTTAATGCGGCAGGAAGATGACGATGAGATGGTCTACTCTCCAGAATGATCCATGATTCAATTTATATCCTTGATATCTTATAAAAAGTTGCGTTTATGGTTAGCTTAATTTTCTGATTGCCATGTAATTTTTTTCTTGGATTAAATTTTTTATGGTCCTCGACTTGTTTTTGTGACTTTTCTGACTAACTACCTAGAGTGAACCATAATATAGCTTCAGAGTTCAACAAAAATGCAAACTTCCACAGCATACGAGTATTCCAACTATTCCAAGTTTCAACGTTCCTTCTGCAGACTTCTTTCATGCAATTTAGGACAACGCCATCTACCATTCATAAACATTATCATGTTGTGTTTTCACAACTGTTATTCAGAAGAGTTAGATCATCATAATCATTTATTTATTTAATTAAAAAACGATGTTTTGTTGCCTGCGAACTTTTATTTTTTTTTCAGGCTTGCGTTGATTGCGTCATCATCGACGGTCGTCTAAATACTGTGGGTGTGGTTCTCGCTAGATTAACCTACAGACTATATTAATGTGTGTCAGAAATTCAGAATGTCAATGTCAAAAACATCAAAACATTTTACTGCCCAAGTACTTGTTTCTTGTTTCCTTGTTTGTACTTTCAGTTTGTAGTCATAAATTAAATACTTAAGTCTACTAGTACGTCTGTGTCTAAATACTATTAATTAAAGGTATAATAAGTTAGATTTATCGTAAAAAAGTATCGTAATCATGAGGCGACGAGCGGGAGTTGGTGCTATACAAAAGCAGAGGCTAGAGCAAGAGAAATACAGAGAAAAAGGCTCTGAAATCCAAGAAAACCAGTTTCAACAGATGTCCAAACAACTGGAAGTGTTTAGGGAGAACTTGGAAGAATTCGCGACTAAACACAAGAATGAGATAAAGAAGAATGCTCAGTTTAGGAGGCAGTTCCAGGAGATGTGCGCGGCTATTGGTGTTGATCCTCTAGCGTCGGGCAAAGGCTTCTGGTCTGTGTTAGGTTGGTACCCAATAATTCTCTTTCACAGGTTCACATGACTAATTGTAGGTAATAAACAGAAGCCAATCCAGAGGAGGTCTTAGCTCCCCCCAAAAGTATCTGAGTTCTTCCATGACAAATCTTAAAGTAAACTTGTTATTCTAATTAAACATTTTTGCAAGCATTACCTTACTTACAGTACTATCAGTCAGTCAGTCAAGCTTAATACATCATATGTTTTCAAATAAAATGTTATGTGCTTTTATAATTTTGTTATATGTGTGTGTCATTTTACCTTTCAGGTATTGGTGATTTTTACTATGAAATAGGAGTACAAATAGTAGAAGTTTGTTTGGCGACTAATTACAAGAATGGAGGGCTTATAACATTGGAGGAACTCCGGACACGACTCATCGCTGCTCGAGGCAGGGGCAAAGTACACCAGGAAATAACCAATGAGGATCTGTTGGTTGCTGTTAAGAAACTGAGAATATTTGGAAATGGGTGAGTTGCTAATGTGGATAAACAATTTCACAACATTATTGGCTGTAACATCAAATATTTCTGAAAACCATGTTGCTCAGGTTTTGTTTCCCTATGTATATGGTTGTTTCAAAACAAAAACATGTTGCTAAAACAATATTGTTGTATTGTATGAGTAATAGTGTTGGTTTGTATGGGTTTCAATATCAGTATACAAACACTAGCTTCTGCCAGTTCATACAAATTGCAAGAAAAGTAAAACTCTTTTAATGTAATTAATCTCTTGTTGAATTTTAAGGAAACTACATGTCTAATATTTAAAAAAAAATGTACAATTGCTGACACCCATATAGAAAAAGACAGGAAGTAAGAGAGAGGTCGCCTGGAGGGCGCATAACGCTTTTTCCTTACGTGATGATCTCCTACCGTAGGTCGTATTAGGCAACTTTGTTCCAACAAGTATTTACTAGATTTATTTAAATTTTCAGATTTACAGTGGTACCCATAGGCAAAGGCAAGTGGTTGGTTCAGTCAGTGCCAGGTGAACTAAACCTGGATCAAACACTAGTGTTACAGAAAGCTAGTACCCTGGGAACTGCATGGGTGTCTCTTAGCATACTCACTGATGATTTAGGGTAAGATTTACGAATAATTTTTACAGAATATTTAGGACTAGGGCCACATTATTTAACAGGAAGTTTAGGTATTTGCCGAGGAGTCCTTTTTTCAGTTACCACATATTTTGTACTGAGGACTGAGTCAATTTTTCAGTTACCACATATTTTGTACTGAGGACTAAATCTGACGTTTTAATAGCTTCTGTATAAAAAATATTATGTCTGACTACCATCTTTATCTTTTACTAGCGCTCTTCCCGCAACTTCGTTCGCGCGATTTTTCTTATGGATCTCTAATTTTTTTTATTATAATGCCTATGTGACCCGGGGATAGTGTAGCTTCCCGACAGTAAAATAATTTTTCAAATCGATTCAGTTGTTTCGGAGCCTGTTTAATGTAAACAAACAATCAATCAAATCTTTCCTCTTGATAATATTAGTATAGACAAAAATTATCTAACAATTAAAAAATCCTTTCTCTCAAGTTTATAATGATAAAATTCACATTTCTTTTTATTTTTAATATTCCAGTTGGAACGAGACTAGAGCCCAAAATGCTTTGAACCACATGGTGAAAGAAGGCCTGGCGTGGGTAGATTCCCAGGATAGCAAGGAAACACTGTACTGGTTCCCGAGTATGTTCTCCGAATGTGTGGCGGCGTGATTTACGACTATAACCTGTATTGTCAAGTAATAAGAGTCATTTATATTGTTATCTGTTATTTATATTGAAAATATACACTTCGAATATATTCTTGGCGTTTCGTCATTTTGAATCATGTAGCATCATCATCACGCCTGTAATCCCCGAAGGGTTAGGCAGAGGTGTACCCGGACACGGACATTTCGCCAGTTATGTTTTGAAGTCCCATGTAATAGGGGGCGAGCCTATTTCCATCAAACGGGCACAAATCCAGGCTGCGAGGCTGCTACTGAGTAATTCCTGATCGAAAAACCCAATAACACTGCCCGACCTGGGAATCGAACCCAAGACCTCATGCTCAGCAGTCGCTGTTTGCGACCACTAGACCAACGTCACGGTGAATCATGTAGGTAAGATTTTTTTAATATTTAAAATAAAAGAGAGAAATAATTATGTAAAACGATATATTTATTTATATTGCACAGCAGTGGTAGTAGTGGCAGTCCTAAACCACAAGGAGAACATCATAGAGGCAGGTCATTCCTCAAATTAAGATTCTTAATATCTAAAATCTTTTGGTAGTAAAAACCGCACTGTTGCGTTTAACCAATTACATATGTCCCGGCCATAAAACCCATTCTTATTATATAATCTACTACTTCATTATACGCCAAGACTCATGGCAGTTGCGGTCAGAAAATGTGTAAGTAAGAAGGTCAATCGGAATTTCTAGGGACTTCACAAAGTATCGTCTACAGTTGTTTCGTTCAAGGTAATTTTGGGGGGGGGGGGGGGGGTGGTTGCTGGCCCTGGTGATACCATTTTCGGTAAAGTTTCTTAGGGACTATCCTGGAATTTAGAATCGGTAACCCAACATGTTAAAATGGGCACGGCCCAGCCTCCATCAGAGCCCCACTAAACTAAAGTTTTTTAGGTGAATAGCCTAGAATTTCGAATCGGTAACACAACATGCTGGGTGGGCACGGCCTCCCGCCATCGGAAACCCCCCCCCTTCACTATTTTATATGGTCCTATGGTCTCGCTACCTCGTTTTATGACCACTATGCCATGAAAGTTGGCGTTTCGTATATCGATGCTGGAAATATGAAATAACGTATGGGACATTTGGACCGGGACCCATTTGGTCGAAGATGAGATTTTTGACCAAATGTCATGTACGTTATTTTATGTTTACAGTATCGATATTGTACTATACAAATATGACTATGTTGTATTGTTAGTTAGCTGTTGCTATCCTCTGAAGATCCAAGATAAGGCAGTTTTAACTTCGACCGAAGTTCTTTGTTCTCTTTCTGCATTTCATCGAGTTTCTTTTTGAGTTTCTCCGTCATTTCTATGTATGATTCTTTCCATCTGTAAAAAATGCATTTATTTAGTTCACAGACACGAACATAAACTCACGCCTTTTTCCCATGGGGGTAGGCAGAAACCACAGAGCGCCACCTGCTACGATCCTTACATACTCTTTCCTTCATTTAGCTTTGTTATTATTATTTTTTGGCCTTCAGCCCAGAATATTTGTTTCTATGCCCTTGTCTCCATTACAGGTACAAAAATTGTGTTACTTTATTTTGTAATGACTTACTTTTTACTAAGCTCCATTTGATTTTCTAAATGTTTGTTCAGTTCCACGACCTCCTCTTCTTTTGTTGTCACCATTCTGCAAGTTAAGAAGGCAAAATTATTTATTTTTTCAGCTTGAAAAGATCCATACCGAACATAAAACCGTATTATCCGTTGCGTAGTTTAAAAGACCAAAGCGTACAGACCGGCTAGCGACTTTGTTTTATACTATTTAGACATGTAGAGATACGTACTTTTGGTTAAGCTCTGATCTGGAAGCCAGCATGTTTTGCAGCTTGTTGACCATCTCGTGGGTTTCATCTAATGATTTCTGCAGGTTTTCTACTTGTAATCTGGAATGTATAAACTTTTATTAAAATGTGAACTCATGAATCCGACTGGTAATTCCAGATTAGCTTGCAGCTACAGTCAAGCGCATTTAAAGACGAAGTCATCATCTGCCTAGCCTTTTTTCCCAACTATGTTGGGGTCGCGTTCAGTGGAGCTCTTGGCTAAGTAATAACAGCCGCACGAGTCGATCCGTCAGGTTAAGCTACGCTTGCCGGGGTTGGTCCGTGGATGGGTGACTACACACCGAGACTCCTCCGTGCCTCGGAAAGCACGTGAAGCTGGCTATCCCGGCAGTTATATGTGGATTTTTGACAGTCGTTACGGGTCGTCAGAAGCCCGAAAATCTGACAACCAGTCTCACCAAGAGGTATTACCCAGTTACTGGGTTGTGGAGGTCAGATAGGCAGTCGCTGGATGTAAAATACTGGTATTCAGCTGCATCCGGTTAGACTGGAAGCCGACCCCAACATAGTTGGGAAAAGGCAGATGATGGTCCTATACCCTTGGTAAGACTGAAAGACAAAAGGAGATTATTTAATTAATTTTTAGGTCATCTAATGTCTCCGTTGCTTACTTGAGCTCATCGCACTGCGTCTTCAGCAGTTGTTCCTCCCAGTCCCTGCGCTTGACCTCCCTCGCGTGAATGTCCTGTATACGCTGCACGTCTATCGCGAGGCATTGCTTCTCGCAGACTAGTTGCATGTTGCGCCTCTCGGAGGCCACCTAAATGTTTTTTTTTTATATTTTACTTTATGATATATTATGGTAATGATAGTCACTGCCGCTTTTAGACAATTGTAGTATCAGTGGCCTTGCAGATATTTTGCTATCCCAAAGACAAAGCTGAAAATTAAATGTCTCATGTGCCTGTGATTGTATAGGTGACGCCATAAAATACACTTATTTTGGCCCTAGGAACCCGAAAATTTTTCAATTAACAATATTTAAAATTAATAAATAGTTAATCTTTCGACTCGGTAAATAAGTGACGTCACAGTTTACTATTAACTTAGGAAATCTATGGTAAGCAATAGACTTAACTATATCTAAACCGCTAAATTGAGTTCATTAAGTCTTCGCCTGCGGGGTACAGGGGCGCGGGGATAGGACAAGAACGGGGACCGGGAGAGGTGCGGGCGGCGGGCGTGAGTAGCGTGATACACAAGAGGCAAAATGTGCACTGGACAGTTCTTAAGATATATGACGTCAGTGTTTAAAAAACGTTTCCAGCATTCCTGCAAGGTGTAACTTACCAATTCCTGGAACATAGTTTCGAGTTTTTGTTCTGCAAGTGCGAGTTTAGGGTCTATAGACTTCAGTGTATCCTTCTGCTGTTTCAAATAACTCTCGTTTGTTGCGTGTAGTATTTTGTTTTCTCTGGAAAGTGGACTGTACAATGACTTATAGATCTTTACCTTTGTATATAGATTATTGCTTTACTCCTGTGGGTTGTAGCGTGATGTTATATAGCCTATACTATTCCCCATGAATATGGCTATCATATACATATTTTTCTAATCACACTGGTAGTTTCATAGATTAGCGCGTTTAAATAAATAAACAAAAAATCTCCTCAGCTTTATTATATCAATATCGGTATAGGAAGATTATTACACTAGCTTTAGCCCGCAACTTCGTCCGCGTAAATGTAGGTAATCGCGACCGCAGACGAATTTGCAGAAGAAAGACCAGCCTAGGTCATTTCTTGGGGTTCAAACCATCGATCACTAATAAAATGATCGATGGTTCAAACTTACCTTACCTACCTAATTTCATCAAAACCGATTCAGCGGTTTAGTGAAAGCGTAAGAGACAGTTACTTTCGAATTTAATGTTGTTGGTATGGATTGATGTGGTTAGGTAATGCTTGACTTGACACATCTATACTAGGTAGGTATAGATCTGGATAGGTCATTCGTATGGTCATTTTATGTGGTTTTAAATCGAAAAAGTAATATTTTGAAATCGTTACCTACCTAAAATGGAGAGAGCATTCTATTTATGTATGTACCTCAATGTCTTGCTCAGCAGCAACCCTTTCTCCACCAGCTCTGCATCTAAATTCCTGATATGCTGCAACATGTCCTCTACTTTCTCATTGTATTTCTCTTTGACTTCGTCCATTTCTTTTCTACATGACGTTTCTATATCGCGTCGTACACTGGATAATGAATGTTTTAGTTGCGCGACTTCTCCTGAAAAATGTTCCAACAGTTATTTCAATTCCTTAAAAGCACACTTTATTTTATAATATTTTTTTTTATGGTGTTTTGAAATCAATTAAATAGTTAATCTATTGAGTTGCCAAAAAAGTGACGTCACAGGTCACAGTGCTATACAAAATTTATGGAGGAATTGCGTTTTTGACAGCTCATAAAAAGTATGTCAATTGATTGGTGGTGTCAAGTAGATAACCTTTAAGGGACTCTTCCATTTGTGACATGTTCCATTTTTGAATATGGGTACTTACCGGTTAATTCCTTTATAGTTTTGTAAGCCTCATTCTTCTGCTTCGATACTACATCGTACAGCTGCAATGCTTCTGCAACCTGAAATTACCGTCAACAGAGAATACAAGTAGCTGGTAGTTACCATTTTTTTTATTAACATCTAAACTAGACTGGAGCCTGGGTTAGAGGTGACAGAGACTAAGTCGACGATGGAGTAACTTTACCCAGAAGAAGCCTGTTCACTCCTAACTTTGAAAAGATAAGGGTTGAATGCGTTCAGAAATACAGACGCAGGTAGAGAGTTCCACTTCTTTGGTGTGCGCATTATAAAAGACTTATGTAAAAGCTTAGTATAAACTAATTTATTAAAATTAAGTACATAACATAATAACATCACGCCTGTAATCCCCGAAGGGTTAGGCAGAGGTGTACCCATTAGTACACCCACATTTCGCCAGTTATGTTTTTAGTCCCATGTAATAGGGGGCGAGCCTATTGCCATCAACCGGGAACAAATCCAAACTCCGAGGCTGCTACTGAGAAATGCCTGATGAAAAAACTTAATAACACTTTGCCCGACCTGGGAATCGAACCCGAGGGTCCGAGGACCTGGGGATCGAATTTGATTTAAGTTATGGAGTCTTAACATGTCTATGGAGTTTCTTAGGTTCCTACCAACCAGACCTATACGCACTTTGATTTGTTATGTAGTCAACCTGACAATTGAAAAGAACCTGTAAATGAATTATGTAATTTAAATGATTTGACAATGTGAGGAAAACTGGACTTATACTAGCCTATTACTGTCCCACTCATGTCAGAGGATCTTGAGGCGATTTAGAAACTCTGACACTAGGGTGTGTGGGGCCGTAAGACCCGACCATACGCTAAAGAACAAGAATAATTAGAGTAAAAAAAATTGAAGCTGGCCAAAGCTGCCTTTGTTCAGAAGCATGGGCGTAGCCACGGTGAGGCAGACTGGGGCGCTTGCCCCACCCTGACTGGCTCATGAGTGATTTATTTAATATTTAAATCATCTATGAAACCTAATATTCTAAACAAATGAAATAATACTTAAAAATAAAATGTTTTACAATCCAGAAATTATACCATACTGTTTTGTACATAACATAACATCACGCCTGTAATCCCTGAAGGGTTAGGCAGAGGTGTACCCATTAGTACACCCACATTTCGCCAGTTATGTTTTAAGTTCCATGTAATAGGGGGCGAGCCCATTGCCATCAACCGGGCACAAATCCAGACTCCGAGGCTGCTACTGAGAAATTCCTGATGGAAAAACCCAATAACTCTTTGCCCGACCTGGGAATCGAACCCAAGACCTCATGCACAGCAGTCGCGCTTGCGACCACTAGACCAACGAGTCAACGTGTTTTGTACATTTGAATACAATAAAGGTAATACTTTATAATTGTCAGCATTGCCCCACCCAAAATCAAAACTTGGCTACGCTGATGTACAGTATTGCTTGTTGAACTGACCTTCGACTTAGCTTCCGCCTCCCTCTTCACTTTCTCCACGCATTCCTTCTGACACAACCCTAACTGCCCCTTCAAATCCTCGCTATTCTTCTTCTCCACTGCCAAGTTTATTCTATGCTCTTCTAAACTCTTTGTGACGTCATTAAACCTCCCTTCTAACTCTTTGCCTCTCTCTTTGTATGTTGCTATCTCTTTCTCTCTACTTTTCAATTCGTTTTCTAATATAGTGTGCTTTGTTTGTAAGTCTTTGTGTTTGTTTTCTAGCTCGATGTAGTCTGTTAGTGCTGTTTCTAGTTTTAGTTCGAGATCTCTTCTTTCTTTTTTTGGATTCTGCAAAACAGAGTACTTAATGTTCTTAAAATATACTATCCAAAGGAATATTGAAATAGAAATATCACAAGAAATAACATATTTTGATTTTGACAATACGAGTATTTAGACTGTTCCAAAAGATGTCCTGTTGTTTTCTGTCAATGGACTGCAATAAAACAAGGGAGAGATTCAACTGCACTTTGAGTTGATTAGCATCTCATACGAATATGAACTTTATCTCTATACAAATAATGTTCATATCTGTATTAAAGGCACACTTACATAGCAAAGTGAAATCGAAGCACGGCCTGTGAATCTCGCCCTGATATACTAAAAATCTAGAATTCTAGACCAATAATAATTATAATGACCGGCTCAAATCTCCTTCCTCCTTAATCCTTTGCGTCGCGCAGTCGTGAAAAAAAGATCCTATAATTCTTATGGCCGTTTCCACTAACAGTAGGCGACACCTAAATGTAAATTCTAAATATTTCAAACGGCGCGCCGTTGAATTTTAAACATTTCTTTAATATGTCGCCTAGTACTAGTGAATTATGCCAGGTAGGTACCTGATTCCCTCTATTGTCGTAACTCTGATAAGTCTTCAGTTCAGTTTCCAGAGCATCTATGGTCTTCTGTGAAGTTTGCCATAACACGTGTAGGGAATCTCTTTCCTGAAATGTAGAGTAGCTGGAGAACTACGTAAGGGCCCTTGCCTATTAATATTAATACTAGCCTATTATTGTCCCACTGTTGGGCAAAGGCCTCTTTTTATACAGAAAAGGCACGAGCCTTGACTATCATGATTGCTCCAGGCAGATTGAAGATTTTAGACTATAAGTACAGGTTTACTTCACCGTCCGTCGTCAGTGATGTGTAAGATAAACTTAGAAAGTACAAATGAATTAAAAAGTCTTAGCAGTACGTGCCCGGTATCGACAATAAGCAGGGTCCTAATGTATTAAGTATATTAAAAACTAGAAAAAAAGAATAATAATTACAAAAAACCCCAACGGCGGACATCTTGAATTGATTTTCGTTTTACCTACTAGTTCACTTTTCAAACAAAAAAAAAAGTCAATATCGGTTCATCCGTTCGAGGGCTACGATGCCACAAACAGACACACACACAAACACGTCAAACATATAACTAACCGTCGTGTTTGCGTTGGGGGTTGAAATAAAACTTGGCTATCAAATAAAATGTAACACAAAAACCTTAGCCAGCAAAGAGACTTGTTTCTTCAGCTCTTCCAACTCCTTGCTGTTATCTTGGTTATGGTTGTTGGCTCTGGCGTACTCCAGCTTCTCCTTGAGCAGCATCCCCACTTGATGGGACAGCTTCTGGTTATCAGTGATCAAGGATCTTATTTCTTCTTCCACTACCGTTTGATTTTGCTGTGAATTTTTCATGTTTATTATTCTTGGGTGAGATAATGTAAGATGTAGGTAAGTAAGGGCGTTGGCATTGCGTTGCTGCGGAAACCATTGTATAAGTGGGACTTGTTGATTTTGTAAATGGCTTGGTACCGATGCGAACAGTGCTTTATTAATAAATACGTGTTCTGTAAAGTAATCATGTGTAGTTTATAGTATTTTTTGAATTAAGTAATTACCCTATAAAAATCGACTTCAGATTGAAGTGCTTCCAAAGTAGTATTTTCCATAATACTGCGTCACATGCGAATTGTAAGCAATAAGGACAATATGAACATTGAGAATATTTATCACTTGTACCTACATACTTAATAACAATAATATAAATTATATGAAAACTTAATAATTTGTGTTATTTTTCTGGGTCCACGTTTTGTTTACATTTCGCGCCCCGGAAACGTCATCTTTGGTTGCTAGGTAACATGACTAATACGTTCGGAAATACAGAAAAAGAAAATATAATAAAGTGCCGTAATTCATCTTTGTTCTGAGTTTAATGCCCAAGTAACTTTTACAAATCATAAAAACATCATTAATATAATTAGTTATCCAATTTTATAAAGAAATTTATTTACTTCTTTTCTCTATTATCGCTCGGTGTTACTAAACGAAATTTTGATGTTAACACTGCTCCGGCTGTCAAATTGACGTCCGCGAAAATCGAAAATTGCGTTTCGCGCAGTGTCGTGTGTCGGAAAATAGTAGCAGAAATGTAATGTATATAGAAGATTCTTTTACAATTTAATTACAATATTTATTCATCATGACAAGGTTTGTGATAAGAATTTATCCTTTTTTTAAGAAAGCCCAATTTTTGTTGTTTTATCGCAAGTCAATTTAAATTGTACGGTCAAGGTCTGTCACGGTATGTTTTGATCGCATATTTTTTTATATTTCAGCTTATATTTCAATATCAGCCAGGAACAGTGGCCTCTGGTGTATGACGACAATTATAATGTGTCGTTCTTGGGTTTAGAAAAGTTCCATGTATTCGATTCTAAGAAATGGGGCAACATAATACAGGTATGCGCATTTTTAAACTTTAAAGTATGTTTTGCTACAAAAATAACTTGCCTTGATAAGATATCTGTTTCCGTAGGTACTAAAGAAAGTTTGCCAACATGCCTTAACATAAAGTACCTATTCAAAGAATAAACAAGATCATCAACAATTTTATTTATCTTTATCAAAACAATTAAGTTTATCACTTAAAAGTTTCACTTTAGTATAACTTACACTGTCTTGTACATTTTTGTTTGCTACATGGTATTGTTCCTTGCAATTCTTTTCATGTTCTGCATCATCTCAACAAATCAAGTCATCAAAGTCGACCCACCATCTCCATAGTCTGCCGCAAACCTGCCCAACTGTTACATAACATCACTCCTGTAATCTCCGAAGGGTTAGGCAGAGGTGTACCTACCCATTAGTACATCCACATTCTGCCAGTTAGTTTAAGTTCCATGTAATAGGGGGTGAGCCTATTTCCATCAACCGGGCACAAATCCCACAGGGCTTGTTTAACTGTGGTATTAATCATTCAAAATAATCATTCCACAGTACTTGAAAGAAGCAGAATTAATAACAGATGAACGTCTAGTCAAACCCTTTGAAGCACAGAAGAGTGATCTTCTCACAGTTCACACCAAGAAATACCTGAAATCTTTAAAAGTGAGTTACTTTTACAATCAAAATTGTCTGTATTACAGTTTTTTGATAATAAAATAAAGCCAGTGTCACTTGGTAATAACATAGCTTCTAATTTGGGAATTAATTTCCAAAATCCGTTCAGTAGATCCAGAGATTACACCTCAAAAAATGTGTGTAAGTAAATGCTTTTTTTTATAAAATCCGCAATTAACTCCTAACAAGAATTAAAATAATTTCGTAACTGTTTTTCATGCTGTGATGCTAACATTAAGTTATTTTCCTTTTCCAGTGGAGTCCCAAAGTGGCCATGATAGCAGAAGTTCCAGTGCTTGCCTTGGTCCCAAACTTACTGGTCCAGTACGCGTACTTGAAGCCTATGAGGTAACTCCATGATGTCCAGTTTTTCGAAAGAGAATGAATGTGTCGAATTATATCAATGACAAAATCGTTACGTAAGGAAAAAGGTTTATGCACCCTCCAGGCGACCTTTCCTCTCTCTGTCTTTGTATCTTTCTATTACATGGGTATGTGTGCGTGCAAGTATCGTGATTCGAGTAGCAAGCATTGTGCACGGCCAGCTTTATAACTTTAATTCTTAACATGTGTAAATATTGAAACTAATTTATAGTTTTAATTCATATGGGTCCCTGATGAGGGCTCTCCATTTTTTTGTTTTTTAAATTATATTTCACCATTTCAGGCTACAAACCGGCGGTTCAGTTTTAGCTGGTAAGTTGGCTCTAGAGCGAGGCTGGGCCATCAATGTGGGAGGTGGGTTCCACCACTGCAGTGGGGAGAAGGGCGGCGGGTTCTGCCCCTACGCGGACATCACGCTGCTCATCCGCTTCCTCGTCTTACATCATCTCATACAGAATGCTATGATTGTGGATTTGGATGCTCATCAGGTAAAATATTTAATTTTATTATTTTAATAAAATTAAATATTTAAAAACCTCCCGACAGCGGAAACTTATAACACCGCGTCATTTTTGCGTCGGGGTTAATAAAACAGATAAGTAAATCAACATTATGATGTTGCAGGGTAACGGATACGAACGTGACTTCTTAGGCGTGCCAGAGGTGTATATAATGGACATGTACAACAAGTACATATACCCCAACGACAAGGAGGCCAAGCAGGCCATCAGGCGGAAGGTGGAACTGAGCCACAACGTCGAGGATTTGGAGTACATGCTCAAATTGAGACAGTAAGTTTTACTTAGTTACGACTGAACTTAAGAGTATATTTATTTACTAGCGACCCGCCCCGGTTTTGCACGGATGTCAATAAAAACTCCCAGCGGCTTGCCTTTTTTCGACACTTCCAACATTTAACCCCCTCCCCCCCTAGACGATTCGCCACTGTTACTCGACGACGATTTCCTCGTACATCTGCGTCGTAGCTGAATTGGCGCCATGATAGTACGAATAATTTTAAGCTGTAATTTGTGAAGAGAAAATAAATATAATTCTATTCTATTCTATTATCTAACCAAGTACAAAATTGTTAAAGGAATCTAAAAGAAGCCCTGAAGGAGTTTAACCCAGACATCGTGGTGTACAACGCCGGCACTGACATATTGGACAGCGATCCACTGGGCCACATGAGGATCAGCGAATATGTAAGTTCTTCAAAATTTTATTTTCTTTCATTATTAGAAAATTGTACGACAATTTGGTCGTGTTAAACTATATTCAACTTTATTTTTTAAACAATTTAGACCAAATTGTCACTTGATACATTTTTCCTTTCACCTCTCGATATAATTAAAAAAAAATATTGATATGAATCTTAAAAGTTTCCATTCTTCATTATTATAACACTAAAAAACCTAAACGCTTATTGATATAAAGTTGACCACTGTGTTCGATAGATGGCGTTGTGCATTCAGCACCCATTTCTGAATCGCGGTGTTAAGATTCTCCGCGAGAGAATGACTACCCCGGTGTAACTTTATGTGTAATATAGCTAAAAAAATGGTTAAAATTCTGCACCAAATAACTGCATAATATAATAATGTAAACTTTTTGTAATCTGACGGATTGAGGGGCTCACTCCTCTCCCGTCAGGAATTGCCCACTTAAAAAATATCTTTAAAGTATATCTGTCGACTGCTACTTGTGAAAATTTCGTAAGACTTAAAATTTTAAGTTGGCCAATTATTATCGAATAACTAAATTGCATTTGCATACTTTTACAATTTAATCGGCCAACTCTGTTTTGTTGGTTGTACGCCGCAGACGTTCGATTTAGTCGGTGACAGTGTTGCTGGCGAGGTGACGTTCGTTTGGCCGAACGAAATTGCGGAAAAGAACGTTTAATTGCTTTAATAATAAAAATATGTAATGTTCAGTTACTGAGGGGGTAAAAGGGGGTTGATAAATGAAATTATAAATTTTTAAAATTTGTTCAATCCGTACGTTTTCAAAATAACCTGAATTAATTTAGTCGTCTACCTTCCTCCATAATCAAGCGAGCCTCACGACTAAAGGCGCTTTATGGCTTCAGGGTTTTGATTTTTTTCACCATGTTTCACCAATTAATTATTTCAGGAGCCACCATTGGAAATTGTAATCTTCTTCTTCTTTATCGTGTCGGCAGTAAGGTCTTACGACCCCACACACCCTAGTGTCTGACATGGTTTGAGTGGGACAGTAATAGGCTGGTATAAACTAGGTTTCCCCACGATGTTTTCCTTCATCGATGTCAGTGATGTCCAATATATACTATAGAAAGTACATTTAAATTTGAAAAAGTCACATTGGTTTTTGCCCCGGATTTGAACCCACAATCTCAAGTATGAGAGGCGGGCGCCTTAACCACTGGGCCATCTCATCATCAAATTGTAATAAAATCTTTCTAATGATTAATTTATTTTTTCTTGTCCTTTTCAGGGTATAGTAAAGAGAGACGAATTTGTATTCGAAATGTGCAAAATGAAAAATATTCCAATCGTAATGCTGACAAGCGGAGGGTACTTGAGGAAGACGGCGCGGATCATCGCAGACTCCATAATGAACCTACATCGAAAGGGGCTCATTTCTGGCCAGTGAAACATTAAGGACATCGTGTGCGGGCGAGCACAAACATTCAACAATCAGAAATAAGTATTATAATTACGACGTATTTATCTTTATCATCGATATTACTAGCTTCTCCCCGCGACTTCGTCCGCGTCAAAGTTGGTTTCTCCATACAAACTGTACCCCTCTTTCATCCCATTAGGGGGTAATTATCCATTAGGGTATTTTGGAAAATCCTTTTTTATCGGATGCCTACGTCATACGAAGAACACACCCTCCAAGTTTCAGGTTTCTACGATCAGCGGTTTAAGCTGTGCGTTGATCCGTCAGTCAGTCATTCAGGACAAAGCATTTTATATGTATAGATTGATTACTTCATTGTTTACTAAGAAGTAAACAGTAAAAGTCGATCTAATTTCGGTATTTTGAAATTCGATTCTTTTTATTACATATTATAAGATTCAATTATTCTTAAATTTCAATAATATTAGTCTTTAAAGTTGAATATCTTATAAATTATAATATTAGTCTGGCCAAAGAAAGTTGCTGAATTAAAGAAAGCAGTTGGTACCTTCGACTTTAAATTGAATTAACTGAATTAGTACTGTTTTATTTTTAAACCAGCTTTTGCCCGCGACTTCGTCCGTGTAAACGGCGGACCCCCGTGTTATTACCCCTTAGGGGGTGAATTTTGGAAAATTCTTACTTATGCCTACATCATAATAACTATCTGCCGTATCTGCGTGCCAAATTTCAGCGCAATCCGTTCAGTGGTTTTAGGTGTGTTTCAGGATCAGTCAGACAGTCATAGATCATTCAAAGCAATCCGTTATCCGATCAGTCAGACAGTAACTGTTGCCTTTAAATTAATGACATTTTTCTAGTATCAATTTCGTTATTCATTGCATTATCTATCTTATTTCACTACAGATAACGTCGATTTTTAAAACTGCCGCCCTTGTGACCAGCTTTCATTGGCCAGATTTTAGTTTTTCTTTTGAATTCATGGAATTGGTTAGTTGACGCCACCAATCAAATGACGTACTTTTTATGGACTGTCAAAACGTTATTCCCCATAGATTTAGTTTGGCAATGGTGCCGATGCCCTTGTTTACAAACTAGACTAAATTTAGAGAACAGACATCTCTTACTTACATACAGCGAAAGGAAAGGACGGTGACATTAAAGAACTAAGTTAGCGTTGTTGAATTAGTTTTGCCTTGAACTTTTCCGTATTTTTAATCTATACGTTTTAAGATGTCAAATATAATTTAAAAGGATATGTCAGATTGACTAAATTTGACAGCTCTTATTTACATTAGTCTCTTTGTTGTTTTATTGGACAGAAAAAGATGGAAATAGTCTAATTTTAGTTTATTTTGTGAATCGGCACTAATATCGAACTGTGACGTCACTTACTTACCAAGTCAATTGACTTACTATTTATTGATTTCAAAGCCACAAAAAATGTATTTTTACGGTAAATTGAAAATTATCGGGTTTGTTTTTTAATGTTGTCTTGAAACTAATACTTAATGGTTTCAACTACTTAATTAAAGTTTCTTCACATAATTATGCTTAAAAATCCTAAGAATATTGATTTCTTAATTAATTTTTAATTAGTCATAGAGGTTTAGAATAAAATTCTATGAGGTGGAAACTATGTTAAAAGTACCAACTTTAATCCCGTAATGATGTGCCAATCATTATTTAAGCAAATTAAATTTGCGGTTTTTTGTGATAATTACTATTTAATTCTTGTAGTACATATTGATCAGTATTACTGTAATGTGATCAAAAGATTTTATAATACGGTTGTTGTTTGGAGATTATTTTTTCAAATAATAAATGATATTTTTTCCTTCAATTTGTTGTTTATGTTTCAAATTGATAATTAGTTAGAAGGCAGAAGATGTGCGTGTGTTGTGAGGGCCACTTTGTTAAAACTCTTTGAAAATGTTTTAAAAAAATCTGATATGTTTAATTATCGTTTTATTATTCAGGATCGTAGCAGGTGGCGTTCTGTAGTTTCTGCCTACCCCCATGGGAAAAAGGCGTGAAATTTGGTATGATATGTTTAAATACATTACTAGCTATGCCCCGCGGTTTCACCTGCGTTTAGTAACGGTACAGCTCCGCTCCCGTAGTTCGTACCGCGATATAGCCTATAACCTTCCTTGATAAACAGACTATAGGTATAAAACAAAAGGATTTTTCTTTTCAGACCAGTAGTTCTTGAGGTAAGTGCGTTCAAACAAACTTTTCAGCGTATTAGAAGGTAGTAAATATAATAAGAAATAAAACAACAAAAATAATAAGAAAAGCTTGTTTAATTAATAATAACAAAACCTAGAAATAAACAACATTTTTGCAAAACAATTTGAAAAAGACTTCTCATAATCTCATAATATCGTGCACGTAGCAGTGCAAAGAAAACTTTTTGAAACTCGCTTTTTATGTATTTCTAGCATAAACGCGCTATCTGTGGTAATACGTCTATACTCTATGCATATTAAAAATGACATGACTGGTATAAAGTACAACCTACAATGCTGAGGTAGATTTTCAATTCCAATAAGTGCTAATTTTTCAGTTATCAGATAACTCTTAATATTCCATACGTCCTATGATGGTGCGGGTGACAGATGTCAGCAATTCATCTATGGATGTCAGAAACGCATAATTATGTCAGTGACATTATTTAATTTACTGGTTATTTACTTAATACTGATTCCGTATGTTACGACTATGATATTAGTGTGCAGTTAAAATATTCAATCATGATTGTAAATCGCCGTAACGTTCAAGAGTGAAAAGCAACCGTTTGACAAATGTCACTGGCACCATTCTAAAACGTGAGGAATGTAATGAACATATTTTATGTGCGTGTGGTGTGAGGGCCACTTTGTTAAAACTCTTTGAAAATATGCTTAGGAGTTAGTGTACATTCCCAAAGGAATGTGAAAGTTGGAATCGGATTTTGTGAAAGTCTAATAAGCGAGTTATAGACTGTAAAGTCGGGCCCTCAGTTCGCACATTGCGGATTGAGGGCCCACCTATACCGGCTAAACTATAGACACTACAGAAAATGTGTTTATGCCGAAATCTAAGCTAAAGCTAAACAAAATTTGTGGAAACAAGATATTAACGCAAAACACTGTCCTACTTCGTATATCTTCGTTCAAAATGGGCCCTCAGTTCTCTTAAATGTCAAAGTTTATTACGCAAATTATAATGAAACCATTGACTTGCAGCTCCTGTTTAATATCTTATAAGCTACTAAATAAATTGTGCAAATTCGTGAAAGCAAGATCAGAACACCACTTCCTGTTGTTTGAAAGTTATGACCATTTTAAAATTCGGGCCCTCAGTCCGCCATTTTATTTTGTTTTCGTGTTATTACGCATAACATATGAGAAATATGTTAAATACAAAAGCGTCACTTCTTGTGAAAAAAATTGTGCAACAAATTCGATACCAGAAAGAAATAAAAAGGACCCTCTATTGTATCTAAAATGCGAGTTTTATTTTTGCTGTATGAATTAGGTTATAGGGTGACCACAATTTCTATTGGTTTATTCTAGAAATCCCCACCGACCTCGCCCCACCAGTGGGGATTGTTATTTAGGCACTGATTTAAAGAGGCAGTTGTAAATAGCGGTATTGGTAAGTTAAAAGTTATAAAATATTAAAATAAATTAAATTATTAAAATTATAACATCTTGAATATTTAAATAACAACTCAAAAAAATAGTTCCCCTTTTTTCCAGAAATCCTCGATAGGTATATAAGCACAGCCTAGTGGGGATTTTTGAAAAAATAAGTAAAAATCCCCACCAGGTGTTGTTTGTTGATTTAATTTATTAAACAAAATATGCGTTAATCAGTTACAATAATCTACAATACACACCTCTTAAAAGAAGGAGAATAGATTTTAATGCATAGTTCTGCAGTTTTAACAGTCGCGTCTAGGGTAGTTAGACAAAATTTTAGTTACTCCAGGGTATAAAAACAAAATATATTATGTAGGTAGCCTCTTTTACTTGAATTATATATGTGGGAAATCTGTTATTACAAGCGTGAATTACAATTATCTACTGAACGTAATATGTAAATATCTATTCTCTTTCGTTTTAGTGATGTGTATTGTAAATTATTATATTTGTATTGTTACTGATTAACGCATATTTTGTTTAATAATATAAAACAACAAACAATACCTGGTGGGGATTTTTACTTATTTTTACAAAAATCCCCACTAGGCCGTGCTTATATACCTAGTGGGGATTTCTGAAAGAAAAAGTAACAATCCCCACTGGTGAGGCGAGGTCGGTGGGGATTTCTAGAATAAACCAATAGAAATTGTGGTCACCCTATAACCTAATTCATACAGCAAAAATAAAACTCGCATTTTAGATACAATAGAGGGTCCTTTTTATTTCTTTCTGGTATCGAATTTGTTGCACAAATTTTTTCACAAGAAGTGACGCTTTTGTATTTAACATATTTCTCATATGTTATGCGTAATAACTCGAAAACAAAATAAAATGGCGGACTGAGGGCCCGAATTTTAAAATGGTCATAACTTTCAAACAACAGGAAGTGGTGTTCTGATCTTGCTTTCACGAATTTGCACAATTTATTTAGTAGCTTATAAGATATTAAACAGGAGCTGCAAGTCAATGGTTTCATTATAATTTGCGTAATAAACTTTGACGTTTAAGAGAACTGAGGGCCCATTTTGAACGAAGATATACGAAGTAGGACAGTGTTTTGCGTTAATATCTTGTTTCCACAAATTTTGTTTAGCTTTAGCTTAGATTTCGGCATAAACACATTTTCTGAAGTGTCTATAGTTTAGCCGGTATAGGTGGGCCCTCAATCCGCAATGTGCGAACTGAGGGCCCGACTTTACAGTCTATAACTCGCTTATTAGACTTTCACAAAATCCGATTCCAACTTTCACATTCCTTTGGGAATGTACACTAACTCCTAAGCATATTTTCAAAGAGTTTTAACAAAGTGGCCCTCACACCACACGCACATCATATTTTTTATACAAAAACTGTCAAACCGCCATATTCATCGGTTTGACAGTTTTGGTATAAAAAATATGTCAAACTGTCATATTTATTCTTTGGATAAGTTATCCGATTATTGAAAAATCAGCTCTTAGAAATAATAAATTAATAAATAAACTAATGCAATAGAATACCTACCCCTAAATTTAGGGTTATATATGCACCACAATAGGGTTTAACGCACAATATGTAGCCTGCAATAGCAAAAGATTTATTCAACCTATTCTATCGACTACAATCCTGAACACAAACTGGTGGGGTGCAGTTATCGGGTAACCCTTTTTATCTGGTTGTTGTGTTGAACTGCGAGTAGTACAGGTCGGTCGGTGTGTTGTTGTACACCACTTCTTTGTAGTATTTCTCCTTCTCCTTCTGCTGTATGGCCATGAGCTGGTTCTCGTCCATGATCTGGCGGGCGATCTCTCTGTACACATACAATTTGAATGGTTAGAATTTCGGTCGTTGAAACGATTCTTGGGGAAAGCCTTTGGAAACTCTTGAAAGAACCCAACCAAAGATTGTAACAAAGGGGAAAGGCGGTAGGCTGCCGCGTCTTTAGTCGCGATTTATTTATTTTACATACAAACATAACATCACGCCTGTAATCCCCGAAAGGTTAGGCAGAGGTGTACCCTTTAGTACACCCATATTTCGCTAGTTATGTTTAAGTCTCGTGCAATAGCGGGCGAGCCTATTGCCATCAACCGGGCACAAATCCTGATTCCGAGATGAGAGAGATTAGGTAAGATGAGAGAGACTTAAAGATGAAAGAGAGTGAAGATAGAAAAGGATTAGTATTACCTTCTCATCCTGTTGTCGGCGATATCCTGTCGCGCTACTTCACGCTGTATGGATTTGGCTAAAGCTTGCCATTCGGCTTCCATCTTCTCCAAGGCCTCGCGTTTCGCCTGGAAAACATTACGTCATCAGGGCAGACTCTAAGGTGTCTTAAATTCAACTTTTTAGGTGATTGTCTTAAAAAATACAGGCTTTAGAGTAATTTCTTAGAGAGCCACGTTATTTAGTCTTGTAAAATCCCTAATCTTCATAACATTCCGATTGACTGACCCTCACAATTAAGTCTGTAAATGTACTTTAAATGATTTGAGAGTTTCGTCTTCAGAAATACCTTAGAAGCAGCCATTTGTTCCTTCTGCGCGGCGTAGAACTTCTTGAGCTCTTCTTGGTTCATACCCTTGTACAAATAGCCAATCGCCCTGGAATGATACGAAGATTCCATAAACAAAACTGGCAATGGCAAACGGCAACCAAACTGTCAATGATCTTATATAAAAATCCTTATAGACTGTCGCCGCGTCAGGAAAGACGTGTGGTGCGGAAAGGGTGTGTCGGACTCGTACCGAATAAAACTCTACGGTGTTCCTCATACTATCTTTCGACTGGGACTCGGGGCTCTCTCAGAGCATTCTTCCGTACCCCGGCAGGTTTTGAGCCTCTGCCACCACAAGGCGGGTCTTGTTACTTGCACCTGCCATGGAATCTCTGCACCACCTTTGGAAGACCTGTAGAGTGAGCGACCCCAGTACCCCGGTCAAAGAGGAACACCGTGGGGTCTCACACGGCCTTCAGCCCTTCCCGAGGTGCAGACAGTCCATGACGTCATCATGGACTGCCTCCGCTTCTGATTCGCTCCTGATTTTTCGCGAGCCAATGCATACTAATGCAAAAATCGTAAGAGAAATAGAACGAAATATCCACAAATACAACATAACCTGGTTTCGATTTAAAACCCACTATATACCTGTCCTTTCCGAGCGCGCTCTTGGCTACGTCAGGGTTCTCAGTGAGCATATCGGATGTGAGGTTGTTGTACATCTCCGCTGTGTTGTCGGCTTGCTCCTGCTCCTTCATGATTTGGTCCAGCTGCTTCTTTTCTGCCGCCTAGCCATGAACAAACGTTTTAGTGCACGTGTTGTTGTATGTGAGAATGGCTCATACTATGGTAAATAAGAAGTGTAAAAAGACATATGAGAAAGCCAAAACTTGTTCTTCGCAACATTGCTTTTTTTTTCTGGAGCATACCTAGGATCCTGCTCGTTTTCCGTAACCAGAAGGCTTCCAGGTATGCTCCATAAAGAATATAGAAAATAATACTTTCAATATCTGGAGATATTGAAGTTTAAAGTCTCTATATTCTGTCGCATTCGTCGCTGCCTATATTTTTAGAAAAAAATATCAATTCCACAATTAATTAAAATGAAAGATTCCTACATTCGGTCCCTAAGCCGGCAGTCTTTTAGGCCTCAGTCCAGAAGTGGACTTCAGATCCGAAAGAGACTTACCAGAGCTTCGTTGTACTTGAGGTTGGCCTGTCCGAGCCTGTAGCGACACTCTCGCTCCATCCTGTCCAGTTCACCAGCGCGTTCGTCACGAGCTTTTATCGCCATCTTTAGAACACAATAATTTAAACTTTAATTGTAAAAAGAACTTTAGGTAAGACAGGATCAGGGTTATTCAGGTCTCGTCCCGTGGAAGTTGAAGTTGTTTCTATTGAAGATGTATGTATGAACATGGAAAAGATTTTATAAAAATCCATGGAGGTGACAATGTGTATGGTAACAGGGTTTGGAAGGGATGTCGTAAAGAAAACTTTTAAGGAACTTTTATGGATTCAACGACAAAGACTCTAGCGTTAACATTTTTCGTCGGTTAAAAGCGCAATAAAAACACGGTCTAGATGTGCGGAACAGTTGGTTTTTTTTTAATTAATGACGATGACTACGCGATATATGAAAGAAATGGAGGGAGGCCTTTGCCCAGCAGTGGGCCAGTACGGACTAGTTATAATTAATATAAATGACGATGTGCTGAATCAATTTAAAAGTTTCCATAACGATTTTCGTTCCTGTATGTAACTATGTAGGCTTTCGTGTAACAAAAGATATTTTTTTGTTTTTTATTTTGGTAAACCCGCTTCTTTTCTGAAATTTAAACACGAAATTGCAAAATCTATTCAAATCTAGTGCATGGGATAAACAAAACGGCTGTTAAATGTAATATAAGCCTCTAACACTGGCCGCAATTCAATATAATCGCTGATAATTAATGAGAGTCACGATTTGCATGTTAACGAATATCATGACTGGTTTATTAAAATGTTATTGATGTGTGATTAAAATACCTATACTGCGGCAAAATGTGGGTGTACTAATGGGTACACACACCTCTGCCTAACCCTTCGGGGATTACAGGCGTGATGTTATGTATTTATTATTTATTTATTTAAACTTAATGCAACAAAAAGGTACAAATGCGGACTTAATGCTTGTTATGTGTGTGTGGGAAGGATTTACGGCCGGTTCTGTAAAAATTCTCTTAGAACGTACCATATAAGCGGCCTCAGCGTTCTTCCTCTCGTCTTGTGCCGCCTGCCGCTCCTGCACTTGCTGTTCGAGCCAGGAGTTCTTCTGCGCAGCCATCATCTTTTTACGTTCTTCATACTCCAAATCTTCACCTTCGAACCTATTCGCATTGTGGCGTTTTATACAAACAATCACTAACAGAAGCCTAAAATAGTCCTAAGGGTAGCTAACGGCCACAGCTTTATTTCGGCAATTCAACTGAGGACTTTAAAAAATTTAAGTTTCAGAAGTGGTTAAATACGCGGTGAAAAAAGACGAAGAAGCAAAAATGGTTACTGGTAAACGATTTTTGTCGTGAAAAATAACTGTTTATGGTAGCGCACAATGTAACGCAAACCATGATTTTGTTTATACAACAGTACAGAGGTCGTTGGGTATTAAAAGTTTAGTTACATAAATCGTGTTGGAAGTAATACTATAAAAAAAGTTATGGTCAGTGGGTCATCTTTATAATTTTGAACTTCGAACTCCGTTCCGAAGCAGAAGGCTTACAAAAAAAATATTAGATAATTATATCCTAACTAATATCCTAACTAATATTATAAATGCGAAAGTAAGTTTGTTTGTTTGTTTGTTACCATTTTACGCCTAAGCCACTGAACCGATCATCCTGAAATTTTGAATATACGTTGCCAGGTGTACAGGAATAAACATAGGGTACCTTTAATCCCAAAAAAAAGTACTGTTTCCGAGGGAAATTACAATAACGTTCTTATTATCATAGATGGCGCCACGTGTCGTTTCGAATCATGATTTTGACTAAATAGTTGAAATGACAGGACATGGGTAATTTTTTCCGCGACTTCGTCTGTGTCCGCGATAACCGAAATTTACGCGGACGAAGTCGCGGGCAAAAGCTAGTTCTAAATATATCTTAAATGTTAGTGTACATACTTCTGTGCGCTGGACATGCCAACTGGATTGTTATCGCCTGCTCTCGGTGGCAGCTGCTTCTTCAGAACCTCAGGGTCATTCAGGTCGTACTCGCGCCTGTCTTCATACCGCTGGTACTTCTGACGGAACGAGTCGATCTCCACGTCGATGCGACGGCGCTCCTGTAAAAATATCCCCCGGTAACATTTTATCTATACTAATATTATAATAAAGAGGAAAGATTTGATTGTTTGTTTGCATTGAATAGGCTCTGATACTGCTGTACTGAATTGAAAAATTCTTTCACAGTTGGGACTACACTGGGTGACATAGGTACCTAAATTATATTAAAAATAATTGGGATCCATAAGAAAAATCACGCGAATGAAGCCGCGGGAAGAGTACTAGTACTAGTGCTTACTAAAGGCTACCAAGAGGACGGCAGTTCATTATCATTCATTTATTTCAAAATGGCGAAACTCAAGAAGCAATGAGCAAGGCACATAGCTTGGAGAGCAGACGGCTGTTAGGGTCGTAAGGCTCTCGAGTGACGACCACGTACCCGGAGGCGCAGTGTGGGAAGACCCCATACGTGATGGACCGACGACCTGGCAAAGGTCGAAAACAGCTGGATATGGGCACCGCAGGACCGGTCATTGTGGCTATCTTTAGGGGAGGCCTATGTTCAGTGGACGTCGTTGGGCTGATGGTAATGAAGATTATTCAGAAATACTCACCTCTTTCTCCCTCGCTTCGAGCACTACGGCAAGGTTGCTATCTTTGATCATCTGCGCTGCAAACGCCAGGTCCTTCCGCTCCTGCTCGGATCGCTCAGCTTTCTTCTCGGCTACCTGACGCTCCAGGAATGGGACGTCCACCTGGTAACAGATTTTTGTAATATTAAAATAGGATGCTTAATCACTTAACATACCCACTGAGCAAATGCTTTAGATATTTTTAAAGGACTATCGATACAGTTCCTTTAACAATAAGGCTCAATTTGTATGACGGCGCGTACGCCGCGCACGGCTCAGCGCCGACCACCGCTTCGCCGTCAGCGCTGACACCTGCGCGTCAGCGTGACTGTAAAACCCGCCTAGTCTCTGGCTTCGGAATCGAATCTGAAACCATACCTTCACCGCACAAATTTAAGACAATTTAGTTATCAGTAGAACCCAGTCTACTAGCAAATCTTTTCAAATCAAATCATTTATTGCAATCCATGATGTACACATACAGGTAGTAAATAAAAATTTGATATAACAGCAAATTCGGGCACAGCAAATTATCTCAATAAGTAGAGAGAGGTGGTTTCTTACCCCAATTTTCCTGTTCCTAGCATTGAAGATCCTGGACCTCCTCTCAAGCTCACATTGTCTTCTCCTCTCTCTATTCTGAGCCTCTTTCCGGTCCCCTTCGTTTGCTATCTGTAATTTCAACATTTTTCCAACTATGTAACCTTTAAATACTCTAAAAACTTGAACACATAAACTGAAATAAAAAACTCCGCGATCGCGATATAACAATGTTTGTTGCTATAGTAACTGTGTGTTATTTTTTTTTAAGAATGGTATTGATTTAATATGGTTGTGGTTCGAGAAAATGTATCCAAAGAGGTTTGTTTTCGTTGGACTTTGAAATGATGAAATAGGCTGCCAGTGTGCAGAGCCGGATAGGCATGTTGGGGCTCATTGGCAATACACGGATCGGGATTCCGCTGCCCTTATTTAACTTCTAAAATTATTTTTTAGCTCTACTTACTAAAACGCAATTTAATGCATAATTCGCTGTTATTTTACTTACTAAAATTACGACGGTATTCCATCATCTTATTAAATAAAAATAAAAATAGAGGCATGGAAAAACAATACTTATGGTAGGTATATTTTTTTAATCGTATTTTTCATTGAGGGTTTACTTGAAAAATATTTTTTAGAGAAGAAGAGTTTGAGACTGTTAGAAAGAAAGAAAAATTTTTATTCACGTGAAAGTGACGCATAATACAAAACAATATTTTAGCAGCACTGTTGATGAATGTTGGTTCGTGATCACAATCGTGACTGCTGAGCGCGGGGTCTTAGATTCGATTTCCAGGTCGCGTAAAATGTTCAAAGATTTTTCATTACACATTTCTTCGCCGTGAGTATGGAAGTTGGTGATGTGACATCCCTGTGTCTTGGAAAGCACGTAGAGCCGCAAATTTAATGGTTTTATTTTTATTTTTATTTCATATTGAATTCCTAGTACCTACGAACTATGGAGCAGCATTTAATAAAAATCATAGAAAAAATGATAAATAAATTGGTTGTTACACCTAGAACTAAATTATTACCAGTAACTTTACTTCAATTAAAAGATAGCTATCTCGGGAACTACATTTAATATTTCTGTTTCCTTATCTTGTAAAGGATATCCGACAGTCAAAGTTCTTTAATAAATTAACTAACACTTGAAAAGAGAGATTTATCTTTCCGGTTTCCCATTTATTATAAGCTTTTATTCAGTTGAATATATTAATTTGTTTGTTTGTTATCAGAAACGAATATACAAAAATGACATTATATCGGCATTTTGTGTACGAATTTATGTATACATTCCGCTCTATTTTGATGTTATTAAAGAAAACCAGTAATTTACTTTTGTTATGACATTAAATCCACAAATTCACACACCAAAATAATAATCTACCATTTTCAAAATTGTATCACGGTAGAAAATAATTTTTTTCGGCTAGCAACACGGACTGCGGACAACGTGAGGTGTACGTCGCAATTGTCGGCCGGCCCACTCGCCGAGTAGCGTAGATTAGAATTCACCCACAGTTCACGACACACCGCTTACGGACGTGGTTGTATCGCGTCCGCGAAATAAACGCCGTATTACATGCGCGTTCTGTAACGTATTTACACACGTATTTTTTTCAGTGTTACAAAATACAAATAAATTAAAGTGCTGTGCTTTTGAATTAATTTTTTTACTGTGTTATGTGACGGAATTATGACAAGTGTTTTAAAGAAATCTAGAGGCACTAAAGGTAAATCTGAATCCATGCAAGAGGATCTGCCTTCAAGATGGGGGGAAGTGTCCCGCGAAAATAAGTCACAGGACGTCGCTAAATTAATAAAATGCATTGATGACAACATTATTGGAAAAGGAAATTCGTTTTGTGGACCTTTTGGAAGGAGAAAAGGTAAGAATTTTTTATGATAAAGTATTTTCTTCCACAAAAAATATTCCGATGCAGATTTTTTGCTGTACTTGACTTTACTTTTAGATTTTATTTTGAAAGGCGATTACGTCATTTGAATATTTTGACATGTCAATAGGAATTTTAAATTTAATCGTGCGCAAATATTCTGAAGTACTCTTTTTGAATGCCGCGTGATTTTTAATGTATTGTAAACAATTTGCATTAAATATTCAAAGGCATTAGTTATTTCAAGATGATAAAACCATGCCAATGTGCCATGTCCGTTGCTATACAACGTCTATAAATAGAGAAACATATGTTGTATTAGTAATAGCCGGCAGCTCGTAAAACTGTTGTTTCAACGATCAAGGTTGAAATCATTATAAAACCATCTTATTATGAAGAGAAATGTATATCACCATTATCATTATGGAACATAATAACAGTTGCAAGACATTTCAGGAATCTGTTTTCTCTCTATCGTTTATAATAATTTTAAAAGAAATTTAAAATCTGCATAGAAAATGGCTTAAATTTTTTAGCTCAAATAAGATGGAAATCCCTAGGTTTTTAGTAGATTTTAAAGGTTGCGGGAAACTGCTGGATGCAGGCAGCGTAGGACCGCTCAATGTGGCCATCATTAGGCAAGACCTATGTCCAGCAGTAGACGTCCTTCCGCTGATAACATGATGATGATTAACCTGGATGCACTTTTATACTTTGTGTAGTTAATGTGCTGCTTAAATCGCGGCTACAGTAGCTGCAACTAATTGATTTTCCGTTTTCAAATTGTACTGCGATAATAATCAACTGAAATTGACATTCCAAGTGGATTTTTTAGGAGAAAATTCCTGTACCGTTAGATAAAGATGGGATTAGATACTATTAACAAAAAAATGCTAGTTTACCACCCACTCATGTGACAAACAAGCCTCACTAAATACAAACAAGACTCTTGGGATAATTTGGAGAGGTGAAATATTGATGTGACGATGTAATGGCTGATATGGGAGCCAAAATTCACAGTCACAAACTGTTATGTTGCAGAATATAATTTTTAGATATTAGTTGAATGAGTTAAGGTTAAAATTAATTATCTTGTTAAAAGTTACCTCGTTGGTCCACTGGTCGCATAGCACGACAGCTGAGTATAAGGTCTTTGGTTTCTATTAACGGTTGTTGGCAATAGGCTCACCCTTTACTAACCCTTCGGAGATTACAAGCGTGATGTTATGTAGAAGCTATCATTGTCTACGTAGTCTTTTCCAACTATGGGCAGTCTAATCAGGTTTAGAATTCAAAAAGCTTTAAAATCCGTACGACCTTGGATTGGAAAAACTAGTGGGCAGCCTTTTTTTAGGAGTACTTTTAATGTCCTTACCTTTTAACACCAACTAGCTAATGAAATAAACGGTCAATTCGTATGCTAACGCGCTTTCCACTATCAGGTTAAGGTCGCAAACGTTTTTAACGCTGCTTTCAATCTATTGTTACTGCGTTTTAACTCAGGTCAACCAACAACAAAAATATAAATGATTACGTACTTTTTAGTACATTACAGAACGCCTGTAATTCTCGAAGGGTTAGGCAGAGGTGTACCCACATTTTGTCGAATGTAATATTGCCACCAACCGGGCACAAATCCTGACTCCGAGGCTGCTAGTGAGAAATTCTTAACGGAAAAACCCATTAACACTTTGCCCGACCTGGAAATCCAACCCAAGACCTTATGCACGGCGAGGCAGTATTTTTCTATAATAATATTCTGTCAATTAGATACGTAATTAAGTAACAATAATTTCTATAAGTAATGTATACACGTGTCCTCGCGTGTTTATAGAGTGTAATTATTTATGGCATGTCGGGTGTGGGCGCCAAAATTTTGCTTCTGACTACCATGCTTCATCCAGCTGGCACAATCAATTGCAGGCTATCAATACTTGTCAGTCGATCATTCGGAAAACATCGTAAATAGATTATTAAATAATGTTTGTTAGTATTAGTAGGAAGAAGAGGCGTTAAATTTTGGTACTAATTATGATAGAATGGAGAAAACTGGATTGGTATAGAGAAATGGCTGATTTATATCCTATTAAATAAAAAAAGAGGTAAACAGTCAGGGACGTTGTCGAGGCAAAACTAATAGTAGAACAGCGAGAATCACAAATATTTTAAAACTATTTGTCTGAATAAAAGGTTTATACATACATACATACATAAACTCACGCCTTTTTCCCAAGGGGGTAGGCAGAAACTACAGAACGCCACCTGTTACGATCCTTACATACTCCTTTCGCCTCATCTACGTTCATACATCTGTAAAAGCCGGAGTCTGGATAAAGGGTTTATATATATTATTATTTATGAATAAAACAATATCAGTTCATCCAAAAGCAACGAGATTGCACAGTGATAAAATAACGGGCATGTTCTATAGTTTCTTTTTTTTTCTGAGCTGAAGTGACATGATTACATTAATTTATCCATCAATCTTATGTTTCATAACTTTCTCGACAGTTTTTATATTACACGGCAGTTATTATAACTTTTTTCCTCATAAGATGTAGAGGAAAACATCTCAGTGAAAGGAGTTCACCCAAAACGGGTTTTGGAGGTCATCTAAAGCGACGGGAGCAAAAACCTGGACCATTTTATGGCCCTACCGGAGCCCGGACGTATTTTAACGACGCTCTTACTTATTTGATCCATTTCATGTATGATACTTCCGTTGCGTTTAAAGCCGTATTAAATTCTCGTTTTATCAGTTAACGTACCTACTAAGAAATTATTGATGTCTTAAGGTCATATTGATAACGAGCATGCAGTCTGAAAACAGGTCAGATGAAATATCTCGTGTAGATATTAATGTATAGATTTCATAAGCGTTTGAGTCAATTTTATTGTGTAGACGTCTATTGGTGAGTTTACCTTAAATAAAATAATACCAGCCTATTATTGTCCCACTGCAGGGCAAAGGCCTCTTCTCATACATAGAAGGCATGAGCATTGATTACAACACTTAAATAATATATCCTATGTATATTATGTATATGACACGTATGATAAAGAATGAGTTTAAAACGTCCTAAAATAAAAACATTTGAAGAATAGCAGTTTCATCCACGTGACCAATGAATATGCTTTGAAATTAAAATTAAACAGCGTACAAAGTCTACAAATAGAAATAATTTATTTTTTATTGATGACTAAGTGTATGGGATGTCAGTGTCATGTTACTGACAAATACAGAAGTGCATATTAAACTAATTGAATGCTATGTGAGTGCGGAAGTGGGTGCAACAAACAATACGCGGCGCAAGCGCATGTTACACCGGCCACGTTTTTAGTCACGTGTTCTCCGACGTTAGTCATTCGTCACTATGCTGTATACTTACTCACTATTATTTATGAATCCAACAAAGGGAAATGTTTGTAATAATTATTATATTGTTAATATAAAAGCTTTTGTTTGTTAAAAATATAATTAACTTTGTATTGGTTTGACTTTGTTGACTTTAAATTTTAAATGATGTGATATTTACACAGCCGTTTGCTTTGTAAACAAAAACAACATTTATTTTAATAATTTAAATTATGATTTTGGATTTTTTAAACAAACAATCACCGCTCAATCACCGTACAAAAACGTTGTTTTAATAAGATGTTATCTTAATCTTTGTGACCTAAGATAATGTCAAAAGAAAAAATAAAGATAATAACAAAATTATATTTCTTATACCTACCTGTATAGTGAAGTAAAAAAATAAGTCACAGCTTGAATGACAATCTAAGTCATCTCGAACCATAAATCGAAGCCCTTGTCTATTGTTATAAGGACAAAACGCACGCTGAATATGAAGAGCAGACATTTGCGACACTCGTCAGTTGAAGACTGGATTAGCATGAAAATTAAATGTGTTTGTGCAAGCGTACTAGATTTCACTGTCAGCAATCAATTAATAAAGGCATCAACAGAAATGTATCTATTATGAATAAAAACGAAACATTTGTTTATTTAAATCGTAGTTTCAATTTTGTTACACAAACATTACTATTTAATTTGAAACATAAAAAATAATTCGTATAAAATATTTTTAATTCCGATAGTAAAGATAACAACAGGTGACATTCACCCTATGCATTCTTTATTTAAAATTTTTTTTTATTGCTTTAGATTCCAGTAGCAGATTATAACGAATATTTATAACGTTATTCTCATAATTTTATTTCATAATCTAATCGGATTAAAAAATGATGTCCCAAAACAATATAATGCATTGCAAGTGCGTTGTATTTTTATTGAAAAGATAAAGATTTTCATTCATGTTGCTGTGGGTTATAACTTTTTCTTATCGGCCATTTTGTATGACATAACTTTATTTAAGTTTTATATGTTCAAGTACAGGTTTATTGATTAGCGTGCTGATAAAATTATCTGTTGGCTGGTGCAGAAGACGTGCTTGTAAATGAATTGTTTTTTATTTTTTATTAATTTGAATACAAAATAATTTATTCATTTTATTCATTCAGCACTCGTGTGATGACCTCAAACACAGATAATTTTAGTTCATTGGCAATAGACAATACAAAGCCGGAAGACAGCGTCTTTCTCTCAAAATACCACAATGACCTAAAATAAAATGCATAAATTGGAATTTTAGCAAAGTTTCTCTACTAATCATTGGTCTAGTGGTCGCAAAGCGCGACTGCTGAGCATGAGGTCTTTTTGGGTTCGATTCCCAGGTCGCGCAGTGCTATGGATTTTTCCGTGAGGAATTTGTCAGTGACAGCCTCGGAGTCTGGATTTGTGCCCGGTTGATGGCAATAGGCTCGCTCCCTATTAGATGGGACTTAAACATAATTGGCGAAATGTGGTTGTACTAATGGATACACCACTGCCTAACCCTTCGGGAATAACAGGCGTGATGTTATATTTCACTTCGAGTATTATCTGAAATTGTCTGTAATACATATCAAAACATCTAGATTGCCATTAATTAGAAATTTATTGGCGTGACACTTCCTGTAAATAAAATGGTTACGTCAGTTAGTTGGCAACACCGACATGGTTATAAATCTTTGGAATATGTTTCAAAATAGGTTGCGTCAGCGATTGTATCTAAATCGATATTATTGCTATAGTATTTATTATTCATCGACTGTATGCTACAAAGATGATTTTAATATGAACTTTATACATATTTATAGTGAAAGTAACTGACATAAATTATTATTGGATACGGGTCGCATAGGACTGGCCATTTTTGCTGTCTTTGGGAGACGCCTATGTCCAGCAGTGAACCTCGTACGATTGTTATGATAAATCTCGAGAATGAATCGACCTTAGTAAACCAATATAAACTAACTTAAACTACTTCTTGTCTAATTTTACAATTTAATTTAAAACATACATAACATAACATAACATCACGCCTGTTATCCCCGAAGGGTTAAGCAGAGGTGTACCCATTAGTTGACCCACATTTCGCCAGTTATGTTTTTAGTAACATGTAATAGGGGGCGAGCCTATTGCCATCAACCGGGCACAAATCCAGACTCCGAGGCTGCTACTGAGAAATTCCTGATGGAAAAACCCAATAACACTTTGCCCGACCTGGGAATCGAACCCTAGACTTCATGCACAGCAGTCGCGCTTACGACCACTAGACCAACGAGGCAGCGAGGCATTTAATTTAAATAACTGTAAAATTAGATTTAAAAGGTGCTTTCAAATTAATAAATAGTTAGTCAATTGAGTCGGCACAAAAATGACGTCACTATTCGATATTGCCATACATAATCTATGGGAGAATCGCGTTTTGACAGGTCATTAAAAGTACGTCGATTGATGGTGTCAACTGACCTAATAAACTCTTCAGCTAAACTGATTTAAACATACATGGGATTGCGTATAATTTTCAGCCAATATCGTAATTAAAGAAGTAAACTACTGGTTACTGGTACTGGTAACTACTGGTTGTCAGCTTGAAAGTCTGACAACCAGTCTTACCCAGGGGTATCGTATTACCCAGTTACTGGGTTGTGGAGGTCAGATAGGCAGTCGCTCCATCTAAAATACTGGTATTCAGCTGCATCCGGTTAGACTGGAAGCCGACCCCAATGTAGTTGGGAAAAGGCTAGGCAGATGATGATCGCAAAATAATTAAAGAAGTAGGTAATGTTTAACGTGACAGATTCAGGGTTCTAAAAACTAGTCTTGTGTATCTGTCGCGATAGTGACCTTATCTGTCGGCTCTTGGCTGACCTTGTGGCCAGCCCTGTTCAATGTAGGTATGTGTAGCAAGACTAGTATTAATAATGATTACTTTTGCAAGGAAGTGTTATAAATAGGTTTGTTTTTTTTTTTTTAATGAACCAACCTATCTCAGACTTGTACACAAAGAGGTTCGTAACTCCGTACAATATTAAAATCGGCAAAAGCAATGAAAAAAACAAGTTTATTTATTTGAACTCTCTTCAAATATTTACTTTATAATTTTATAAATAATATGTATTTCTATAGCGGCCATAGTAGTAAATACTACGGCGTCTACAGCCTATTACGGTTCAAAATATATAGCCCTGTGACAGACAGACGGACTAGCAATAAGGCTCTATTTGGACCGTTTTCATATTTTAAGATACTGTTGACAAGAAGCGGTCTATCTAGTTTAGTCACTTATGCTATAATTATGAAAATATAAGAAAAAACCATTGACAACTGAAACACATTCTACCTATAAGTTAAGTAAAAAGAGCATAATAGTGTATTTGACGGGCTAAATCAAGAATTTCGAGAGATATCCGTATGCACCTAACACTTCCGGGTGAAACTGTAATGCTGTAGGATCAACAAATCAACGCAGAGAGTGCCGGACGTCAGTATCATCACTTTAATGCAACCAAATTGGGGCAGTTTCTTTGAATGCAACGAAAATGGTTTTAACAGTAAACAAAAACAAAAAAGAAAAAAAAGAAGGTAAACTTGCTTTTGGGGACTACCGTATTTAAATGTATTAGCTCAAGCTACTGTCGTCACTATGGCGTGACGTGGTACCGAAATCGCCTCTTGGATCTGTGTGGTCTTTTTCAGGGCACAAATATTATTAATTGAAACGAATCATTAGTGTTAAACTATATGTATATTAAAGATAGACTTTTGACTCTACTGCTCCCTGCCGAGCGAATGACCAAACAACTGTCATCATAGAAAATATTTTATTCTAATTCTAAATACGAATGATTTGTCATAGAGTTTAGAACATAAGTCTTCCAGCCTGCTTGCTTTAGCAAGCAACCTACACACTACGTTGTATTAGCTCAATGAGGTACATTTTTTGACAACAAAAAAAACTAGTATTTTATATTTATTACCCGCTGCCGTATTTTTATCTTCAGACGAAGGCGTGGCATAATTAATAGCCATATCCTTTTTTGGGGTTCAAACATACCCTTTACCAAATTTCATAAAAATCGGTTCAGTGGTTTAGAAATGAAAGCGTAATAGACAGACACATATAGTTATTTTTCGCATTAATAATATTACAGTATGGATGGATGTCATTTATGACTAACTCCTGTAAGACGAGGTTAAAAAACTGCACCTAATATAAAAGCTCGATTATTTGTTTTTTTTTTCAATAGTCAGATAATTCATATCCAAAGAATAAATATGTCAATTTAACATATTTTCTATATAAAAGCTGTCAAACCGCCATATTTATCCCCCCTTTAAAGGTGCTCCCTCACCGGGAGCATTCGCGTGTAATGTAACGTTACAGATTTGAGCATTACATCAGTGAAGGAGGAGAACCGAGCATTACAATGCGCACCTTGTAATGATACAATGTGTAATATCTTGATACAACTTGTAACATCAATGCGCTCCACTTCCAATGTAATGCTCAAAGTCGAATCTACATGTTACATTACACGCAAATGCTCGTTAGTCAGGGAGGTATTATTGTAATGTAATGCTCAAAGTTGAATCTATAATGTTACAATACAAGTGAACGCTCCCGGTGAGGGAGCACCTTTAGAGTTAGCTGTCGATTGAAAAAACAGGCCTAAAAGATATATCTATAATGGACATTTTAATACAGAATAAGTTCACTTGACCGTACAATTATCGCTTGCGTCACTACATCAAGAGATTAGTTGTCATTTGTTTACGTTGTACAAAGCAGACAATATGGCGGGCTGTTATCAGTGTTTAATTGATTAAATGGTTTTTTTATTCGTATTTTTTTATGTTTGCTTTGCGTTTTTCTGGTAAATATTTAATTTAATTAAGTCAATTTTGCTGTGTGGTCTTGATATCAACTTCTTAAATCAATAAACCTTTTTAATCATTTTTAATTAATTTATTTGCTGCGTCATTTACTTATGACAAGATATTATTATTTTAACTGACTGCCTCGTTGGTCTAGTGGTCGCAAGTGCGACTGCTGTGCATGAGGTCTTGGGTTCGATTCCCAGGTCGGGCAAAGTGTTATGAGGTTTTTCCATCAGGAATTTCTCAGTTGCAGCCTCTGAGTCTGGATTTGTGCCCGGTTGATGGCAATAGGCTCGCCCACTATTACATGGGACTAAAAACATAACTGACAAAATGTGGGTGTACTGATGGGTACACCTCTGCCAAACCCTTCGGGGATTACAGGCGTGATGTTATGTTATTATTGTTTTAATAACGTAACTAGGTATATTCTAGGAATGTTATGGAGCTTCGTAACCGTAACCAAACTAATGGATATCCCAAATAAAAAATATATCCGAAACCGTAACCGAATCTGATATAAAAAAAACAAATAATTTCAGATAGGGGTGTAGTCTTAATCTTATGATGACTACTTATGACCAATTTTAGTCTAGCCGTTTTAGCTTAACTACTTTCTGCGTGCTTCCCTTGCATTGTTAAGATAGTTTTTATTACTTACATCTATTGTTATTATACCATACTAATCAGTTATCCATTATTTTGTATTACCTTTACAGTTCTTTCAAAATGTCATATAATCCGTAACTGAATTTATCCGAAACCATCGGAGTATCCGAAATAATTTTATCATCCGTAACCGTTTTTAAAGATTAATGTATAGTTTCCTAAAAACTTGCATAGACGCATAGAACCGTTGGCTGGAAGCCCATTCTTACAAATAACATAGTAACCTATTTTATACAATCGATTCTTACAATATTTGAGTGCGGGCAAGCATGTGATAGTTTCATTATTTATCTTCCATTTTCCCTGTGTACGATGTTCAGATGTTTATCCACTGGACCGTACATAAGTGAGGTCCGGGGGGAGGGGTGCTGTCAGGGACTTTCGACAGCTAGGACCGACAACATAGCGAGATTGTGAGTTCTTTTATGTGTCGTAAAGTCCTATCGTATTACGATTTCGGCTTCAATAGAGCGTATTCTTTTTGATACGTTGTTAATAAAATATATTTTTCTGGGTATTCAGATCAACTCTTTTTACAATAAGCTTATCTTCGACATCACTGACATAGGTGAAGAAAAATATCGTGAGGGAAACTGCACTTTAAATTAATATATTTAAATCTGAAATCGGCAATCCGCGTTGAGCAAGAGTTGTGATCAATGCTGATACCTTCTCTGTATAAGAAGAGGCCTTTGCCCTGTAGAGGGATACATTTTTTAGTCTTCAGAAATGCCTCCGATTTTCCTTTGCAGCCCTATTTTTTATTATTTCGTTGATTCCCAATTTAAACAGATTCAAAAATCAAAAGAAGAAATTCTGACTCCGAAATCAAGCAACGTTTGCCTCACCTTTATCTCATATTAAGCGACTTTCCTGCTACTAAACTAGATAGATAATATTATGCTCACGGCTTGCACTACAACTGACAACACATACATACTTAATTGATTGAAAACCGGTCGAAACGAAGGTCGGGTTGCGCAAACAGTACGATTAAATATTTACGAGAAACCTATCGATGCTGAACAAACATTTTATATAAAGGTAAAGGGACGGAAAATGACAATGGGCAGGGCACTTAGCCCGTAGAGCAGGCGGCTGTTGGGGTCGTAAGACTATCGTGTGGGGACTACTTACTGGAAGGCGCAGTGTAGGAAGGTCCCCGCATTTTTTTTTGGGGTTGTAAAAATCGTAAAACGATTCCTTGCGCCCTGGGTGAGGGGGAAAATACCACCCTGTTCCTTCTGTTGCTCTTTGCGTTTCGGAGCCACTGTATCCTGTTTAGACGTCCCGCGACCCCAGAAAGGCCATGAGGCGGACTGACAACCTGGTAAAGGTAGCGGAAAACTGGATGCGGGCAGCGCAGTACCGGTCATTGTGGTTATCTTTAGGGTAGGCCTATGTCCAGCAGTGGACGTCGAGGAGGTTTTTAGCACCACAGCATTCTCTTCATAAGACACATCAAACATCATTGACAAAATCCATTCCTTTTCTTATAGCCAGTTATATTTAAAGTATAGTTCGTTTGTATATAAATGTTTAAAACCTAGAATAAACTCGATAACTAAAAAGGAAGTGTTCTACATAGCAAACAGGAAAAATATGCGTAAAATTAAGTAGGTACATAATGTGTGCAGTGTGTAACTGTGTACTACCTAATAGTTACTTTGCACTTACTGTTACGATTTTGATGAAATTTGGTACGAGATAAGTTTAAACCCCAAGAAAGGATATAGACTACTTATTTTTCCGCGACTTCATCTAGGTACGTAATCGACTTTACCGACTGAAACGCTAGTACCTATTATATTCTGAAAAAAAAAGGTCTTCAAAATACCTCTGAACACCCATTTGAGTTTACCTAATTCTCAAATATGACTTTCCATTTTTAGCACAATTAACTTTTAATTTCTAAGAACCAATTTGTATAGTTAATAGTTCGGTCGTTGCTCTTGTCAATTATTTTTTGTGGTTGCGTGACTGATCGCTATATTTTTGTTGGCTTAATAGGAATTTATAGTAGACTCGCCACTCGTCAGTAATCACTCAATGGATGCGGACACAACGGTGACCTTAGCTGTGGAAGTTCATCTTCAATGATTAGGCTTTTTTTTAAGGATGAGAAATCATTAAATGACTCTTTCCGCTCTGGGCGGAGCGGAAGGTAGTGCCAGACTTTTACTGACTTAAACCCATCCGTGTTCCTTCTAGTGCGCTTTGCGTTCCAGGGCCGCGGTAACTCTTTCGAACCAATTCTGCAAACCTGGCAAGTCAATGATTAGGCTGTTGTCTTCATCTGTAATTCTCTTAGTTGCTGACTAAAGACCCCGGCCACATTGGAGGGAACAACTTTCGGACGAAGGATTTGTTTCATGGAAATATTAGCTTGACGGCGTTGGTCGCTGGATGGGTGATCATCTATACACACCGAGACTCCTCAGTATCTCGGAAAGCACAGTGGATCATTGACAGTCGTTTGGGCGATCAGAAGCCCGAATGTCTGACACCCATGACACTTACCAGTTACCCAGTTACTGGGTTGTGAAGGTCAGATAGGCTGCCGATCCGCTACATCTGGCTACATCCGGTTAGACTGGTAGCCGACCCCAACATAGTTGGGAAAAGGCTACGCTGATTGGTTGATTTAAGCTCATATAACCTAAAACCTATACTCGTACACTGACCCTTTCGCCATTTGAAAAGCTGTGGCACTGATTTTTTTACTAGTTTGCATTGACTTAAGGCCATGATCAATGTCAATAATCATGGTTAGGAAATGAATTTAACCCACATCGATTACTTCTTAAGGATGTGATTTGATTGACAGATTAATCGCTACCGACTTGCACCAATAACTTAAGCCAGAGTAAGTTCCTAACACAAGGTTAAATAATAATAATATCCTCCCAAACGAATTTTTTATCATAGCGGCCAATTTACAGCCGATTTAACCAACACGACCGGGGAAAGATCAGGTGCAGGACCAAACGGCTTTACGTGCTTTGCGAAGCACTGGGATGTTTCACCTCCAACTTCCAATCTTCGCCCGCTACTGTGAAATTTGTTATGAAAAACTCCAATAACACTTTGTCCGACCTTAGAATCGAACCCAGGATTTCACGCTTAGAAGTCGCGCTTGTGACCACGAGACCAACGGAGCAGGTTAAGTAACAAAATGTTAATAGGTATCATTTGTAATTATAACCTCATGTTAGGAATTCACTTTTGATTAAGTTTTTATTGCAATTGGGCCTGAGGGGACTATAACTATTGGTACGCTAATCAAAACTTAATGCCAGTACTGAATCGTTATTATGAAGGTCAACGGCCTTACATGGCGGCGTCGGGCGGTCTGTCTGAACGGGGCATCTACCTATATAATCTATATGATACTGTATCTACATATCTTTAACTAGCATTTACCAGCGACTTCGTCCGACGAAGACGAAGTCGCGAAATAAAAATTAGCCTGTATCCTTTCTTGAGGTTTAAACTTAGCACGTACCAAATTTCATTTAAATCTGTTCAGTGGTTTAGTCGTGAAAGACGGACTGAGTTGCTCTTATTTATAATATTAGTATTATTTATCACTTCATTTATACATAGTTATCAGTTTTCGGTAGACTCCCGTACTGCTTTTTAAACGAGAAAAAGCAAATCCTCTTCTGGAAAACCCCCGAGGGTCTTTTAAACTAGAATAAACCCATGGTATCCAAGACAGGGTGTTATTGGGTTTTTCCATCAGAAATTTCTTAGTAGCAGCCTCGGAGTCTGGATTTGTGCCCGGTTGATGGCAATAGACTCGCCCCCTATTACATGGGACTTAAACATAACCGGCGAAATGTGGGTGTACTAATGGGTACAGCTCTGCCTAACCCTCCGGGGATTACAGGCGTGATGTTAGGTATGTATCCCAGACAGAAGACAGCCCTTACCTTTACGAGCTTGTAACATACACACAATCAGTCACTGTGTTCTGTCGCCTGCTGAGAAATGGCAGCTTTTTATCAAGAGACGTGTGACGCTGAATAACGTAAAGATAAACTGTAAGCAACTTACAAAGTGGTTATCTTAAGAAAGGTAAACATTTAAACAATTCTTATCACATTTTTTTTATGTTACATGATGTAATGTGTTCATGGATTTGTAGTAATGTTGAATATAACAGTTTAAAGGAGATCTGAATTGAGATATTTATATAAGTGGTTCGGTTATTAGAACAGGTAACAATATCAACAGTTGATTGAGGAATTAATAGATTATAGATTTGTGATAGGAATATCAATATCATATGAAAACAATAGATTAATAGGTAGAGGTTTTAAAAGTTTTTATGAAAATGAATGTAAACTAAATTATAAACAGGAATAATTTGTTAATTAAAAACTACTGGACCGATTTTAAAAATTCTTTCACCATTAGAAAGCTACATTATCTGCGAGTAACATTGGCATTTAATTTTTTTTTTGCACGGACGAAGTCGCGGGCAAAAGCTAGTAACCAATAAGAATTAAGTAATTTCTTTGTATGCTGGAATAAGAGAGCAAGCACGCATATTTGTGTATCTACGTATTTAAAACCTGATAACGTTCAGAAAGTGGGAAGCAATAACGAAAGAAAACATTTTTTTTATGCATTTTGACCATGTTGGTGTTGCACTGGTATATATGTATTTATTTATTTAACTTTAAGCACATGTAAAAAAATACATTGTACAAAGGCGGACTTAATGACTAATTGGGCATTTTCTACTAGCCTGTCTACCTTAGGGTGATGCGGAGACAAAACATGGTAGGTGCACAGGTACGGAAAATTTACAAAAATAATATAAAAAATCGTCTTTTTTTTAAACCGACAAAAATTTAATCGCTGATTCTATTGTAAAAGTTTTCATAACGATGTAATATTCTAAAGAAGCTCAAGATGATCTCAAAAGGATTTAAATACCATCGATTAATCAGACTTTCCTCCTTAAAAATTAAAACCCCTGAAAGCTCACCAAACGTGAAAAACTCACAAAAATCATAATCAATTTCAACAATTAACTAGGTCACACGTCAAAAATCATTTAAAAATACTTGAATAAGATACTTTCAACACCAACACAAACTAATTAGTCAAAACAGACAAACAACGGTTCCCTATGACGTATTCATTAAAAAAACCTCGTTCATTAAAGTACACTAGGCGTCAAGCTGTCTGTCTGTTCATTACTATAAATAAAAACAGTTTATTGCCAAGCGCTTGAAAAAAACTGTAAGTAATTAATACTGACATGTTTCTGTGGGTATTGTGTATCAGCACTCAGGTCAAACGTAAGGTTAACGAACTAGGAACTGACAGTAAACAAAAATAATAGAAGTTTCATTTAAACATGCGACGGTTATGGAGTCTACCGACTACGTCATACCATTCCCCGGTAGCCCGCGGTTTCAACCGCGTTCAGTTACGTCTTTGGGTACTTCTTTGGTCTCCTATAGCCTATATTTCTCCTCATGAATCTAGCTATCATAAACCAGAAGATTCAGAAGAGTGGGAGTTTCAAATACTCGAATTAGTGCGTTTAAACAAACAAATTCTTCATCCTAATTATATTAAAATATATATATTACTAGCTTCTGGCCAGCGACTTTGTCTGCGTCAAAGTTAATATAATATCTCTTGGGGGTAGACTGTGCTATTCTAGACTATAATGTATTTGAGCCTTACATCCAGATTCGTTCAGCCGTTCTGGCGTAATTGAGAAGCAAATGTGTGTTATAACTCAATCTCCACCCACACTTTCGCATTTATGATAATAGTACGATTATGTATTAGAAAATTATAGATTTGTTACACAGAATTGTTAATCTTCTGATATATTTCTATTCTGTGTTACTGACTACCCACTAATTCGGTTCAATTGTCAGGTTGATGCCCTGTTTTTATATCCTGTTAGTAACGCTTGTAACGAAGGGCACGGGCGCGCCAATCGCCTACATGTATAGAAACTTATATGTACTTATGAGCTGCTTCCTTATATTGTATGTACACTTAACAAAAGAGATAGATATCCAGGGTCATCAGATATAGTTGAAGTTTTCTTAGAAACCTATGGATGTAACTTAGATTGTAACTTAACTTAATTGATAAACTGTTTATTATCTACATTTTAAATTAAATAACATTTGAATACATCCATCGGTTTCTAAAAAAACTTCTACTATATCTGACGACCCTGTATACCGATTTGTTTTGTTGAGTGTACTTGATAGTACTGTCAGATGTTGCTAGAGGAAAATTAAGTTTAATGAGGACTTATTGTGCATCTGATGTTTATTTCCCCATTCCGGCTGGCGGTGATAAATTGTTTTGTTACTCAGATGGAATATTGTAGTGGGTAGATATTGTGTTGTTATGGCTAGAGGCAAATGTGAGCGTGTAAAGGTGAGTCCACTCTTCCCTCACTGTCGTAGTTAAAGTGAACGGCTATAGGACACGACCTGGGAGAGATCAGGCATAAAATCAATGAAATGTGGCGGTGTTTTTTGGTTGTTGTCGATGGCCTTTAGAAGGGAAGATGCCCTTGAGATGCCCTTAGCTTAGCCAGTGAAAGTTCCGTCAAAATCGGTCTAGCCGTTTCCGAGATTAGCTGGAACAAACAGACAGCCAAACCAATTTTTTTTTTTGTATGAGTACCGTGTACTCGTTCTTATGCATTTAGTAAAAAAGCTGTTACTTCGAAATTACAAAAAAACACTTCAATAATTTATTTATTTGTAAAGATGGAACAGTATTTACGTTTCAAGGGAATTAGCCGGCTATTTCGTTAAATACCAAAGGTTCGCAAGGGTCAATAACCTGTCTGACCAGATACGAATGGACCGGTATTTACTGTCAGATCTGCCCTTAACAACCCAATTAAATGGGAGCCGAGCGGCTCGAACCCGCATGAAGCATTATTAGGGTTCAGTACCTGAAGGGTGGCAGCGGGACCCTATTACTAAGTCACCGGGTATCTCATAAACTGTAATAGGTAGAGACTTGAAATTTTATTGGGTTGGGTTGTTATTGGGTTTTTCCACCAGGAATTTCTCAGTAGCAGCCTTGATTCGTGCCCGGTTGATGGCAATAGGCTCGCCTCCCATTACATGGGACTTAAACATAACTGGCGAAATGTGGGTGTACTAATGGGAACACCTCTAGCCCTTCGGGGATTGCAGGCGTGATGTTATGTTATGTTACTTGCTACAACAGCAAATCTATACTTCTTCTTCTTCATCGTGTGGGCAATAAGGTCTTACGACTCCACACACCCTAGTGTCAGAGTTTCTAAACCGCCTCAGGAGCCTCTGACATGGTTTGAATGGGACAGTAATAGACTAGTATAAGTCCGGGTTAATCTATACTTCCATACAAATATTATAAAGAGATAAAGTTAATGAAATTGTAGGGGGTAATCTCTGGATCTGCTGAACCGATTTTGAAAATTCTTACGCGAATTCGAAGCTACGTTATCACTGAGTGCTATAGGCTATATTTTATTATCAAGAAAATTAGGGACGTGTAATAAAAATCACGCGAATGAAATCGCGAGGAGAGTGCTAGAAAAAAATAAAATTCAAGGAAAAAAATCCCTTACAAGCATGTATTTTTAAAGTCTATTTTTATACGGTACCCTTCGCGTGCAAGTTCGACTCATACTTGGCCAGTTTCTTTGCGTTGTTCTCTATTTTTAAACATTTAACGACAGTCCAACATAAAATCATTTTGAAATAGAAAATGACGTGCGTTTTGAAATGATATACTGCAAGAAATAGGATCATTATTCTTTTTTAAACTACAAGATCGTACATTAGCCTTTTAGCCCACTTTGTGACGACAGCCGGTAATTAGTAGTTTGAGATAAAATCTTGCGTCTTTGAAGATAATAGTTCTGTTTTTCGAAATCGTTTGAGGAAAACAGTATTTAGGTCACAGTTAATTTTTAATGGGAAATTGTATGAGATATTTTTTGAGTTCATAGTATCTATCTCGAAAATGATTTTGAAGTTTCTCTGTAGACTGTCTTTTGGCAACCAATATTTGATACTAGCTTTTGCCCGCGACTTCGTCCGCGTAAATTTCGGTTATCGCGGACACAGACGAAGTCGCGGAAAAAATTACCCATGTCCTGTCATTTCAATTATTTGGTTAAAATCATGATTCGAAACGACACGTGGCGCCATCTATGATCATAAGAACGTTATTGTGATTTCCCTCGGAAGCAGCAGTTTTTTCGGGATTAAAGGTACCCTATGTTCGTTCCTGTACACCTGGCAACGTATATGCAAAATTTCAGGATGATCGGTTCAGTGGCTTAGGCGTAAAATGGTAACAAACAAACAAACAAACTTACTTTCGCATTTATAATATTAGTTAGGATTTTCATTAAGCGATTGGCTTTTATTAGAGCAGTTGTTTGCCCAGGCTCATGAAGTGAGCACGCTATTTTAAATATAATTCAAATAACACAAATTGTATGCACACTATGGGTGTAAAAAGACATAACATATTGCTGTTAACTGCGCACACTGCGATACTACCCACTAGCAAACTAAGTAGAAAGGCCAGAAATGATTGCTGAGACACTACTTTTATATTTGGTGTAAAAATTACTGTTTGTGGTAATGCACAATGCAATGCACGCAAAACATTGTGCATTTAGCAGTACAAAGGTCATAGGAGTATTTGAAGAATAGTTAGAACATTCCAAACATGTTCTCCTAAATAAACGTTAAAACGACGACTTTCAATGTATCCGTAACCAAAAGGTCAAAAAAAAATATCGCAATGATGAGAAGATAATTATAACTTTTGGCTTCGTGAAGTGTCCTTTTATATCCATTAATACTTACCTACACATAAACCCGGTACCCTGATCACTCCCACACTGATCAAAAAAGTTTTTACAAAAAAGTCAATAAAACACAATACGATCCGTTTAAATAAACACAACAGCGGTGAAGAAGAGAACTAGGTTACTTTAGATAAGAATTACAATCGAATAGATAGTATTATTTGTAGCCTAACTAGTTGAATAAACATGGCTGGATCGTTCTCGCCATTTACAGTCATTTACAATGATAATAAATCATATTTATGATGTGTTTTCTTTGGGAATCTTACAAATACTGCTCCCAGAAAATATGGTCATTTGGAAGACTAGTTATATGTAGAAACGTCTATGTATCTAAATATATAAGGAATGTTTCTTAAATAAGAGTATATTAGAGAAATCATCAATTTTACACTGAAAGACAGAATTATCTTATTTCTTGAGTTGAACTTCAAACTTGGCACAAATTCGAACTCAAGTGAGTAATAAAACTTGGCGGTATAAGTTGTTTTTAACTAATTCGGGGTGTTGAGCATCACGCCTGCAATACCCGAAGGGTTAGGCAGAGGTGTATGTACAGTCTATGTGTATGACTAATATGTATTAGTATACCCACATTTAGGGGCGAACACATTGCCATCAGCCGGGCACAAATCCAGACTCCGCGGCTGCTACTGAGAAATTTCTGATGGAAGAACTCAAAACACTTTGCCCTTGTTCAAAAAGAATCTGGTATTAACCATATCTTTTAAAATCTACACACAGCTTTTGCACGCAATCTCCTAGCAGGTTTATCCTTAGTGTAAATGTCAAGGATGTAGGCACTTCTAGACCAAAACCTTCTCCATACACTTAAAGAGTTGCTTTTGCCAGATTACTAATAAAACCGGACTAGTCAGGCTTTTTGGAGGCCTCGAAAAGGGCTAAAAAAGGCTTCACTGTCCTCCAGCTTTGCTTAAGATTGCAGTTATTTCCTTAGACAGTTTAGTTTAGGTAGGTAGGGCGATGATCCGTAAGAAAACACTGGCAAAGTCACGGGTAAAAGCTAGTGACCTAAATAAAAGAATAAATAGTATCTGACAATTTATTAGCAGTTGAGTTGTCTGGTATCAAATAAAGTAAATACAATACATAAGATATTAATTCAATCCAAGTGATCTAGTAGTTTATATCGTTTACTAGTCTCATAATTTTCTGTTATTTGTTTTATGGATAATACTTTGAGGAAGTATTATTATTTTCAATTTAGGCCATACGGTTTGGTTTGCGAAGTTTCAGTGTTTGTTTTTGTAGTCTATATTTTTTGTAGGAATTCTGCGGCTTCGTGTATTTGGTACATACTTTCTCGTAATGATTACACGCAAATATTAATTTTGAACTGTTTTCTTATGCTGTACAGTTTTTATCATCTCAATGTAGCATGCCTTTTGGTGAAATCTTCCTCTAACAGTTTTCACTGAGTTCTGTCACGAACGACTCACGAGTTACTCTCCTCCAGTTAGGGTCCGCTGTTTATTTTATTCGTCCTCCTATCTTCTTATTTGTTTTCCCTACTGTCCCTTGGATAATAATTCCAGCCTATTAATGTCCTACTACAGTGCAAAGGCCTCTTCTCATACAAAGGAGACAAGAGACTCTTACTGCCTAAAACCCATCCGTGTTCTTCCTAATGCCTTTTGCGATCCAGGGCCGCGGTGTCTCTCTCGAACGAATTCCCTGGCAGATAAAAATTCACCTTAATATTGAAAGTAAAGGTGTAAGTGACTAGAAATAAACCTACGGACTGTAAAGTTGGTTAGTTAGTTGTTTAGATGTTATTCTGAAAATGAAGGGCACATATCAGATGTTAATACAAAATGATAACTCGCTTGATTGATTATCCTCTCCACTCTACATATCAAATCAGGAAGGAGTTACGTTAAACTACTTGTTCAGTTAACCGTCCGGTTTTACTCTAGATAATATCGTTAACCTGTTTCCTGCCTGGGTCTTTCAGATGATTCTGAAATAGGTACGTCAGAAAGAAAAACTCGTCTCTGACAATTAATGTCAAAAAATTTACTTCCATTTTTTGGCATTAATTGTCACTTGGAAGAGATATGACGTAAATTAGAGGCATAATTGACAGATTGAGACTGAGATTAGATTGCGATCGTGCCTAAAAGTCAGTAAAAATGTCCTCCATTTTGTATAAAAAGATTTTTGAGTGAAACGCTGTAATTATAAGGAGAGGTACCTGAATTCTGCCGTAATTGTGAGATATAGATTCTTACAGAGATCAAAATATATATTCACTTTTGTGTAAAAGTCAAGCGCAATTCCTATTCCATATTCAGTTGTCGATAGGAAGTCCAACCTCAATACTGCAGGAAAAGACTATTCCAAAGATGACACATGCGTCAAAAACACTTAACTCTAGTACTCTCTTACATAAAACATGAAAAATGTACATCGATTACCCTATTACCCCACATACAGACGGACAAACTGTCACCCCGGAACAAAAGATGACGTTCGGCACAAACATGTTGGTGTACGCAGCAATCGGTCGTAAGTTGTAAACAATAGTGACCTATTTCGCTAACAGCCGTATATGCTTCGTTCCAAGAATGTATTGTAACGAGCTCGTGTATTGTAATGTGATCGGTAATGTTATTGTTGTTCTTTTGTTTTTCGATGTAGATTTTCTAAATTGGTGCTTAATTTTGATGAATCAACAGTTTTACTATTAGATTTAGTGTTCACTTACGCCTGCAGGTTCTTGTTCCTTGTTACATTGATCTCAGATTATGCCCTAAAATTGTAATTTTATTTTAATTTTAAAAGAGTTTCTTGCTCATTCCTCTCCATAGAAGCTTACTGTTTAAAACTTGCAACTACCTTCAACTGTCTGACTGACTCCTTGACGATTCAAAAGTGCCTGTCAATGGTTATAAATGATTTCAATATTTTTGGTTGGTGCTTATTTTTATGTATGAAATATGATTACATTGTCTCCATTTGATACTGTCGTGTATACGTTGAGCACAGCAAAACCAACAGCAGTCCTAATCTGATAAAATCTTTCTTACATCAGATGGATGGGATCTCACTTGAGCTAAATTGTGAAGCTTTTTACAGAATATATCGTTAGGGAGAGGTTTTAGAAATAGGCCTTCAATATCGTGGAATCAAAGACCACGGGTCTCGAATCTAAAGAAGCCAAAGCTATTATTGAAGAATATTAAAAACAAGAAATAATTGATAGTATCAATAAATTTGTAAACGTAAGATTAAATAGAAAGCAAACTATAACAAATGGCCCAGATAATGATAGAAAAGAAAACGCTGCCAAGTAATTAAAACATAAGCAAGACAAAAGTTTTATGATAGCTAATAAGAAAGACAATCACAAAGGTTATGAGAACTAATACCTATTATTAATGGTTCTGGGTATAGGGACATCAAAAAGTTCAATTCAAATAGGTTATTGGCATGGCTGACATCTTATATACTTCGTAGAAAGACCTTTTGGCAACATGCAGTCATATGCGTAAATCATTCTGCGTTTTCCTTTTGTTTTTGCCAAGTGGTACGTAAGTTTTCCATGACCTATACTAATGTTGAGGACTTCATTTCTGACTATTTGATGACTGTTTTCAATATTATGCAACACGTAAACAAGTTTAATGAGCCCATTACTTGCATTTAGCATTGTTTAAGTGTAGACGGTTAAGAATATGAGAATTTAAATAGCAATAAGGAAGTAGAGGAATATACTGCTGTTACAGTTCTAAATGAAAATGGTGATGCTATGGAGAAGACTGTAGCAGATACATTGGTTAAATACTACGTAGTTTTAGCACGCATATTCGCCGTCCCTATGAGGCGCATCGTCTCCGTCGCCGGTGGACAACGCTCTCTTGGACACCAAGCTTGACCGTAAAATGTTGATGAATACAAGACAATATTTTCAGTATGGACAGTATGTTAGGAGCATTAGAATATGTCTTTAACTAATGCAATTGGCCAATCGCCGTTTTTCATTCAAGTAAAATAAATAAATAATTTAAACAATACACACAAAGTAAGAAAGAAAATTCTAGACTCCAAAGAAATAACATAACTAAGTCATGTTACTGACAGTTATGAGGCTACAGATCTATTCTGACGTCGTCATCCATCAATTATTGACATTAAAATGTGCATTTTAAGTGTTCCAGTAACCGCTTGTAATGCAGAAGGAAATAGTTAATCTGTCGTTTAATTGACCGTTGATGGATGACCGCGTGCCCGTGTGTCGGCTTTACAAAGCGGTTCTGTTGTATTGCGGAAGATAATCGTTGTACTGCAGAATTGCAGATGCAGGTACGTGTATCAAGGTCTTGTGATATCGTGTGATGAAATAGTCTAGCGGTACCAACCTGTCTAGGAAATGTTGCGGAAGGTTTTATGATTAATATTAATGCTAAAGTTAATATACAACTGTATACAGACAGATATGAAAAAAGACACAGCTGTTAACTATGCATACTGCCCAGCAAACTAAAAAGTCACATTTGGGAAATTTTATTTACTTTTTTTATTTCGGTATGAAAATTCACTGTTAAACCGTTGTACTTTCGTCCTTGACAGTCTGACCCACATTTGGTTTTTTTTTGCAATTATGTATTGTTAAAATCATGATTCTTTTTAGCCAGAGACTTTCCGTGGGTTGAATATTTTTTATTCGTTAGACACCTGAAACCATGTAAAGCCGTTGGTCCTGCCCCTGATCTCCCCCTGATCGTGTCGGATTGCCGTCCCATAGGACTATAAGTGTGATCGAAGATAGAGTGCAGTGTTCGCACAAAATTGGTCTCTATTAATATTGGCTTCTGTGACCAAAATTCGGTCTGAAGAATATTATAATTCGTTATTCAAGTGACTAATCAAATTGAAGGCTGGGAAATGAATGACGTACCTGAAGTAATGATTTCCAAAAATTTGAACGGTGTTAATTTTTCAGTTACATGTTACAAAGAACTAGTGAGTCAATTACTTATTTGTAAATTGTATTCTTCTGAGAATTAATTGTCCAAATGTAAGGAATATTTTTATCGGCGTCGATCTATTGATTTACTGAAGTGGAGTTTGTTACGAGAGCTTCCGAGGTTTATAAAATTATGAAGGCGGGTTTTTACTTTCACGGTTCTAGAATTGTAAAAAATAATACGTATTTTGATAAGGGTGGAATGAAAATTTTTTCCATGAATATTATGGGGTATTTGAGACCATTCAAAAATAATTCCAAGACGTTAAAAAACACTTATTTTGACCTTGAAAACCCCATTAGTTTTCAATTAACTGTAAAATTAGATTTAGTTGCTTTGTAATCAGTAAATAGTTAGTCAATTAAGTTGCCAAAAATGTGACGTCACATTTTAGTTTGGCCATAGAAAATCTCTTCCATGCCTGAGTTTCTGATGGCTTCTATCCTACCCATTTTTTTTCGACAATGGGAAATTATCAAATCATGACTCCGAGGCTGCTACTAAGAAATTCCTGATGGAAAAACCCAATAACACTTTGCCCGACCTGGGAATCGAATCCAAGACCTCATGCACAGCAGTCGCGCTTGCGACCACTAGACCAACGAGGCAGTCAACCATAGAAAATGTATGAAAAATGTCATTTATTGTGTTTAACTTGTGGCCACGTGACAGTCTTGCTTCTCAGTGAGCAAAAGCACTTGGGTAGGCTTTCACGTAACTTTACAATTAACGCAAAATAACAAGGAGAGAAGAAAATGAACCTTTTATGTATTTAAAAGATAATTGGAAAACTTGGGTCGTGGAAGTTTGTTGTTTTATTGTGTAAACAAGTTAGGTATACAATGTTGTACAAACTTTGTATTTGTACAGAGTTAGCGGCAAGTTTACGGATTTGATTATTATGCAAACGTTTTTTTGTTTAATCGCGCTAATCTTTGAAACCAACAGTCGGATTAGAAAAATTCTTTTTGGATATGATAGCCAGACTCATGAGAAAAAGTATAAGCTATATCAAGAGTTCTAAATCTTATTTTGTCTACTGCCCACTTTGAGAATAAATTATTTTCTACCGCCCCCTTTTTTCACCTACTTAAAACCACCTACTTAGTAGATGAAATTACAAATCGCTCACCAAGCCTACATAATGCCCCGATTTTTTATCTGGGTCTCTTACCGCCCCCTTAAGGCCTGAAGCGTCCACAAGGGGGCGTTATCTCCCACTTTGGGGAAGGCTGCGTTATATAATATCATGCTACGACCTACGGAAGCGGAGTAGTACCCAAAGACGTAACTTAACACGGGTGAAAAACGTCCACGCGGACGAAGTCTCGGGCAGAAGCTAGTGCTATAATAAATGGAGTATATGTAGCTGAATACAACAACAGTCCCACAAGTATTCAAGTACCTAATATTTATTTATATTATACATACATTTCCGTGGTGTGTTGTACATAGCGGCTTGGTACTGAAATGCAGCCTAGAATTTTCTAGTAATTAATTGAGGTCAACAACTATAATTTCTTGAGGAATAAGTAGTGTTTCTGGAAAAAATCATTTATTTATGACTGGAAAAAATGTTGAAGGATTTATTTAGGTTCTTTCCGTCTACTTAGGAATAGTATTTAGTTAGCTTTGGTTTACCTTATTGTTTTTTTATGTCATTACAATGACATGGCAAACAAGCCGTTCGTACTAACAATGCAATATCATTATGCTGCGGGAAAATAACCATTAAAACACGGTATATAAAGTGTTTGGAATAATTATTAATACTATAAATTTCTCAATCTATCGGCTTAATTTCGGTATTGGCTGCCATAAGCCGAAACCGTAACTACTTTTGAGAGGCTTCAGGCAGCGATCGGCTATGTTCACTGCACTGAGTTGCAAGCGACAAAGCGTTATTTTGCCGTGTCCGCGCTCACTTTCGTGTGACGTGAAATGACTCGCTTTACTTGTTTTGTTTGCGTTAGTTTGAGACTAATTATGATAATGTTTTGTTTATTTTTCCCACTGCCTCGTTGGTCTAGTGGTCGCAAGCGCGACTGCTGTGCATGAGGTCTTGGGTTCGATTCCCAGGTCGGGCAAAGTGTTATTGGGTTTTTCCATCAGGAATTTCTCAGTAGCAGCCTCGGAGTCTGGATTGGTGCCCGGTTGATGGCAATAGGCTCGCCCCCTATTACATGGGACTAAAAACATAACTGGCGAAATGTGGGTGTACTAATGGGTACACCTCTGCCTAACCCTTCGGGGATAACAGGCGTGATGTTATGTATGTGTATGTTCCCACGCAAATATGGCCGGAGTTTCGGTTTCGGTTTCGGCCAAGACTGAGCCGTATGCCGAAATCTGATTTTGTTTTCGGTTACAGCCGTGAAAATTAGTTTCGGTCGGATACTAGTTTCGTTGAATAACATATTAAGTTAAGTAGGTACAGGATCAACACTTAATTAATTATTTCTGTTTCTTGTTGCAGGTAATTATCATCAATAATGTATAAAACTGCACACACAACAATTTTTATTATCGACGTAAGTATTTAAATGAAGAATAAATAAATTTTCCACATACCTAAGCTTTTTAAAGAGCTGATTTCTTGACAATGGTTCTTATTTCGCAATTTTGATGCTGACGGAGTTGCACTGTTTTTTCGGAACTTTGTAATAATTGGAATTAACGCCAAAATTGACGGTTTTTCATGTCGTATTGTCGCTAGATCTCCATCAATGTCGTTCAAATGCCAAAATATCTCAGCAGCGTGGTTTACAAGTTAATCATTATCATTGTTGACGACTCGGTTGGCGTTGTGGCTAAACGATAGGCTGCTGCGCTGTGTGTCCCGGTTAAACTCACAAATTTTTTACTCGCTAACTTAAAATATCCTTTCAAGTAAAATAACTATGTTCCTGATCGATGTACCTATGTTGTCAAAATTAATAACAATAACGTAACATGTTTTAATGAAGAATTTGTTTGTATTTCATTTTCGATTCCTCAATTTAATTTAATAAGTAAATCAATAATTGCTGTATATCGTGTAATACCTACATTACAAGCGTTTTGTCATCACGTTTTTTCTTTGATTTTGACAGTCGACGGTATGTTTAAAATCTATTAGTTAGATAAGTAACCATGGAACTTTTTAATTTTATCTGAATCTTTGAGTGACGCTGGCTATTATTAGGTAAACTCTATCAAGTATATTCAATGTAATGTTTCAAAATTCATATATAACCTTTCCGTCTCCATAATAATTCTTGGTTAGATTCCAATGAATAACGTTAATATGAGAGAACATTAATGTAGTGTTTACTAACCGTAGGCACTTGATTCTAGGTAAGCGCTGATGTATTTCAATACACGGATACCTGGCACCGTCTCCACTGGACCACGATTTGATGCATTACTTCCTAAACGTGGATCTACAGAAGTAGGTGGGCCCGTATGACTACCAAAAAAAAAAACTCGTTTAACATAACAACATAGCAAACATAACATCACGCCTGTAATCCCCGAGGGGTTAGACAGAGGTGTACCCATTGTACACCCACATTTCGCTAGTTATGTTTTTAGTCCCATGTAATAGGGGGCGAGCCTATTGCCATCAACCGGGCACAAATTCAGACTCCGAGGCTGCTACTGAGAAATTCCTGATGGAAAAACCCAATAACACTTTGCCCGACCTGGGAATCGAAACCAAGACCTCACACACAGCAGTCGCGCTTGCGACCACTAGAGCTACCCCCATGGGACCACTAGACCAACGAGTCAGTCTAGTTTAAAATTGATTTTTTAAATAAGCACTCTATTAAATGTTTTTAATTAAATCTGACATGCTTTTAACGGCATTTAATACACACTTTCATGTCCTTTTTCTTCGAAATGAATGAACCGATTTTAGTATAAAAACTCTGTTCTACTAAAAAGTTAGCAGAGAACGTTTTGTAAAAAAAAAAAATTACTAAAATAGATTGAATTATTCAGGTTTTCTATAAAAACAGAGATTTTAAATTATCTTTTTTTAAATAAGACATTTCGAAAATGTTCCCCGGGTTGGTAGGGTAGTACAAATAACTGATCTTAATGACGGGAACAATATAAGTTTTAGCTCCGTTAACGGTTTTTTTTACAGCAGTTAGATTATGAAAAAAAGAAACACTAATGTAACTATACGACAATCTTGTTGAAATGGTCTACATCATGCATAAGGACTAGAGGTGCATTCCGCCCGATAGGAACATTATTGAATGATATGCATATCTTATCTCTGATCTAGAGTGGAGATTGATAAAAATAGAACGAACTTGAACGCGGTCGTGCGTCTTTGGATCATTTCTGGTATTAGCTGTAGCAATGTTGATGGCAATGAGAGATATTCTCATGAAAACGTCATGTTCTTAGTGTTGTTGTTTTTCTTGTGTGTTCTGTGTTGTTATGTTTTTACTAATGGGTAGGTACACCTCCGCCTAACCCTTCAGGGATTACAGGCGTGATGTTATGTTGTCATGTTGAAGTGGAAATTATGTTTTTTCCTATTACTCCACTCTTATATTCTGATTAATTTCGTTACGGGATCCAAGACTGTTGAATCGGTACTCTAGATGTCGTTGAGCTTCATTGCTTTGGCGCTTATCTGGTGGTTGCCACTGTTTCTGGCTTTTCAGAGTTGCAAAAGTCTGAGAATAGTGTTGGCTTGTTTCAAAAATCTTATTTTTTTTAAATAACCGGTCGCTTAAAATCCTATTCTGAATGCATGGTAAAAGTACTCGTTGCGATGTCCCTTCCAACCGTCACAAAACGCATTTGAATTCATCGATAAAATCGATCACAAATAACATTCCAACGAGAGCACGTCATATCATCAGCAGTATCTAAATAATCAAAATAAAAACGTATATGGTACAACGGACAGTGGACACCTACCAGATATAGCCAGGCCTCAGGTACTAGGTTCAGGATTGATCGGTAAGCGATTTATAATGACTCCTTACTGGGAAATTGGCTAAATCATTACACACGGAGTAAGGTACGGTTGTTAATACATGCTGGAATATAATCTAGGATGACTTTTTAATTCTCTGGGCATTTTTTAGGGGGTTAAAGTACTCTACTAGGGGACTAAATACAAAATTTGGACACAAAGAAAAACAGCTGTTTTGTCAAATGTCGTATGTCGTGTGTCTGGTTTGTAAGCTGTTATAAATATTTTTTCTGATGTTCAGATGTTTCTGTAACATCTTAAAATTAGTTCCGCGGAGAAAAAATGATATAGTGAGTCAGGTTTAAGGTAAGACGTGGGTATTAGGACGTACGTGGGACTTTCTATTCTAGTTTTTAAGCAAAAGTAATTAAAAATGTCAGCTGTTCTGTCGAAAATTATTTTCAAAGTACAAGAAACACCAGATACTTTTGCATATTTTAAAATTGATCCCATAATAAAAGATGTACGCATTTATAAGCACTTCCACCCTCTGAAAGATATGCAATAAATTAAGAGTCAGCCTACATATTGAAAATATATTGAGAGAAAAAACTAAGTTCTAAAAATACAGGAGTTATAACATAAAGTCAAAGTCAAATCCTTATTTCAATTAGGCCATTATAAGGCACTTTTAAATCAAGTTGCCCCTTCCAAAAGGTAGTTTTGAATGGAGAAGAATGGGCAAGAAACTTCATAACACTCCTAAAGACTTTAATAGTGGGTTGTACACAACCCAAAGGGATAATACCTCGAAAATGAGAGCCCAAAATGTCGAGTTTCGAACTAGAGAAGCACTTCGCTTAAGTAAATAAAAGAACATTGAAAGTTTGAAAGTTACAATCCATAAATTGGATTAACTCCAATACTTACTAACTTTCTGTCTCAAGATTTTGACGGGTTTCGGGTACATTCAACCTTGTCTGACACTTGTTCGTCTAGCAGGTATCACATTTCTTGTGACTAAAGAGAGATGAGTCAATATGAGCCAAGTGCCTCGTCTACCGCTGTTAGTCCATTTTGATTGGATAATTCTTTGGTCTAACAAGTTTACTAATCCCAACTGGTACCTATTATGCAATATCCTTTGATTTTGCAAACATAGGTATCGTTATAACTTTAATTTTGAAATTGGAAATACCCGGTTACACTTGAGTAATTTAGTTTAAAGGCTTCATATTCATACCAATCAAATGGGTGATACTATATGGGTATTGGTTTGGGGATTTACTATATGGGTGAATATACAATGAGATAATCGTATTTCCGATTCGATAATCCATTCGGATCGGATATTTTTACTTGTTTACTTTTACGTGTTCATCATTCATTTTTTTAGGGTTCTGTACCCAAAGGCAGTCAAATGTCCGTCCGTTTGTCCGTCTGTCCATCTCTTAGCGGCCGTATCTCACGATCTGTAATAGGTAGATGCAATTATTACAGAGTGTGTATATCTATTGACGTTATAACAAAAAAAAACGTGTTTTTTTTTTTAATGTAGTGTTAAATATTGTACTGTCGTTCTATTAATATTCTTTTCTCCAGGGATATATATTTCAAATACTCCGATAACAATAGCTTCTTGCAACATAATTCTCTATTAACCGGTCGGCTGTGGATTGATAAGTGAATTTACGACCTTTATTCTCCTAAAACATGACTAAAGTACGAAGCAGTCTTATCATCCTTATTCATATATTTGCCATCAATTTACGTGTACACGAGCAAACATGGCGTGACGTCTGTTGTCTCAGTGGGATAAATTTGGACATGTCTCATTAACACCAATTCACACGATGTATTTTGGACATCGGGGGAAGTTTTTTGGGAAGATAAATTTACAGAATGATGTGATGCCTGGATTTGATGAAGAAATGTGTTATGTGCATCATATGTATTAATAATATAAGGCTGAAGAGTTTGTTTTGTTTGAACGCGCAAATTTTGGTCGGATTTGAAATGATTTGAAATTGCGTTATATAGCGCGTTTATCGAGAAAGGTTAGGTCGTATAATATGAGTTACTTGTGTAGGTTTAAACTTATTTAGATATTTGTTTTTAATGGTTTTAAAATCTCATATTTGATTATTTCCTCATGTACAATTTTTTGCACCTGCTTTGTTAACTTTTCACCACCTTTGGTTGACTGGTAGAGAATGCCTAAGGCATTAAGTCCGCCTTTGTACTTTTTTGTTGCATAAAGTTTACATAAATAAATAAAGGTTATAGGTTACATATCATTACGATACGGGAGCGGAGCAGTAATCAAAGACGTAACTTGACGCTTGTGAATCCGGGTTTTGCTGGTATTGGATATAAATAAGCTATGCCGTGGTATATTCATCATGCTTATTTGAATTGATGATCGTCTTATGTTATTTAAAAGCAGATGTATATCAACCTCGTGATTTCAAGCGTCCACTTCTTATGATACAGCAGCCAAAATGTTTTGCGGAGTATTTTAATCTATAGGATCATATCTACTAGGATTATTTTATACTATTGATAATTTTAACATTAGGTTACACCTATTGTCGTCGTGATGGCCCAGAGATAAAGGCGCCCACTTCTCGTGCATGAGGTTTCGAGTTCAGAATCTTGCTTGTGACTTTTTCAATTCATATGGTACTTTTTATTTTCTAAGCTTACCTTGGACATCCCTGACATCGGTCAAAAAAAACTTCATGAGAAAACTTGGATTGGACTTGGACTTGAACTTGGATTTGTGTTTCTTTGTTTGTCTTGGTTTTGATGATCTAAAATCGCCAATCCGCTTTAAGCAAGCATGGTGATTATGGCATGCCATCTCTGTATGGGAAGAGGCCTTTAGCACTGCAGTGGGACAATGATAGATTGGTATTATTATGTTACACCTACACTATTATAGTGATAGTGACCTACTCACATTAAAATTTCCATGTACGAGAGTACCTTCGTCCAAACGAGTTTCCTAAACTCCCACAAATGTTGATACCAGTTCAACAGGCACTTTTCATTGCTAGTACTTCAAAATAACTGTAGAATGAGTAACCAGACCGACAAAGCTAAAATAGTTAAACCTTGAGCTCTCTAGTACTCCTTACTTTGTGGTTACTCATCTACTCAGACGTGTTACAATTTGTTGAAATTAGCCAAGGACATAGTGTGCGAAAACTTGCCTACTACTATATTAATATTTTAAAGCTGAAGAGTTTGTTTGTTGGAATGCGCAAAGATTAGGAACTACTGGTCTAATTTGATAAAAATATTTTGCGTTATATAACCTTTTTATCGAGGAAAGTTATATAACATGCTCCGGGTAGCGGAGAGTAACCAAAGACGCTACTAAATACGAGTGATAAAAACCAAGCGGACCAAGTCGCGGTCAGAAGGTAGTTTTATTATATTTGTGATGCCCTAATGTTGGCGCAAATTCTACTTCCTATACTGCGGAATAACTGACCAATGTTACTGATACATGCGTCGAGATTCAGGAGATGTTTGGCAAGCCTGAGTATGACTTTTTTGTTTGCTCAGCTGTTCTACTTTTAGGAGTTGTGGTTGAAAAGAAAGATAGAGTGGGTCATACCAAAAAAAAAAAAAAACTGAGTAATATTAATGTCTTATAAATCGTTATATTCATACAATAGATAAATAGCATTAGCCCCCGTTGATGTAGTAGCTGAATTCTGTGACAAACAAAAAGAACATTATATAATTAAATATCTATATTTGCCATCGATATGCTAAGAAGAAAATACTCGTAGATAAGAAAATAAAGCAATTAGAGGCTTGCAGCTTAATTAACTTGAGATAAAAGTAAAACCTAAGTACCTATCTGTCTACATGACTAACCTAGTCAAGGCAATACTTATAGACGACACAGAAGTAAACACCACGATAAATAATTTTCCAATCACGTTTCTAACCAATAAATCGCAAACATGAAAATTTTCAATGCGTAGTGCAATGCAGAATTTGTATGCGCGTGCACTGAAACGTGTACGTACGGTTATCTGAGATTTACGATTCTGTTTACTACGACAATTCGACAAGGAGCAACTGTTAGTATCAGGTTCTGTGACAATGGGGCTGTGTTCATTCACACGTGTGTAAACGTGGATTCTAAGACTGTCGCGTGGTTTCCGTATTTTCCCAGGGTACAACGCGTCATCGTTTGTAACATGCCTACTTGTTTGTTCACGACCTTGAGCGTATTAAAGAATTTGTTCGTCTGTCAACATTCGGGACTTGTGCCGCTCTAATTCAGTTTTAAAATACAAATTTTCTCTGAACAATTTACATGCATTTTGTCTCATCTTTCAACTGTCATTGTGCACAACGACGATTGTGAACTGACCTATATTAAATTTTCCACTGGCTTGACATGATTCATAATATATACTTGCTCTGTCCTCGTGTCTCGAAGACCACAAGTTCGATATTACATCCAGTTCGTTCTTAGAATTGCCAATAACGTTGCGATCATAGCCTGCCACATATAATGTAACGGTATCAGCTTGGGAGTACCGCAAGGTATTCGCCTGGGACCCTTTTTGTTTATACTCTATGATATCGGATATCGTGTGGCGTAATAACCTAAAGAATGCATAACAGAAAACTAGTGAAATCTAACACCACTGTTTACGCCGAACGCCATGTAGCATCAACATTATTGCGCCGACACGTGGGCTCCAAACGTGAATGACCGGTAGCTTTAGGCGTCGTGTTACTTCATTTTGTTTACACAACAGAAGGTGGTGCCACCGTTTCTTTATTCTCTCCATACCTACCAATCGCATTGATTCTGTTATTATTGGCATTAAATTACAATTTCAATAGCTTCATCAGTGGTGCATGGTTATTTTTAGGCCAACGGTACTTCAAATAAATTTATGACCTACCTCAAACTCTTTGAAGAATTACCATTTATTTATTTCCGCCTATGAAGCTGTTTAACAGTGCTCAATAGCTTGGCCGGTATTAATGTTAATATTATTGGCATTTATCAAGGTTAAAAACAATAGTTTGGCGTCTATTTGGAATTTTAAGTGTTTAAAATTTTACGGTTTACCTTGGTTTGTTTACTGTTTAGTTAACTAATTTCCTTGAAACTTATTGCTTCGTAGTTAATCTGCGTAATACCAGCGTCTTGTTATGATTGACTAATGTTTGCTGCTTCGAGTATAACATTGTTTACATTACCATTTCTTGCACAATCGTGAAACTTATACAAATTGATTACTTTGGTATTGTGAATTATTTGTGTTGTGTATAATATTTCAGTTCCATTAATATTATAAACTACGTTTTAATATTCATTGTCATTTCGTTTTGAAGAATAACTGTTTATAAATCTCACAGTTTGATCAGCCACAAAAAACTTTGTTCAACTTTGTTTTGAGATTTGTTTGTTCGGCTAATGTTTGTGGCTGGACAATATTATGAGTGTTGTATTGTGAGGTGGAATGACTTTACAATTGCAATGACAATAGACATTGTCGCCTTTATCCGTGATTTTCTCTTTCTTTCATATACTCTTGTTATTTGTTGTATCAATATTGAAGTTGTGGAGAGTTTAGATAACGGAATGACGCCGGGACCTAGTCATGGTTGCCAAAATAACATAGTCTCAGCCAAAAACACCTTTATATTAAGCTTTTTTTGTATCTTAAATCTTAGCAGTGATGCCATTAATGTCAACAATAACGTAATGCACGCAGTTATTCCAGGAATATTTTTTGTTGTAAATCGTGTTAATCTGGTAATAAAGGAAAATATCACGTTTATAAATGACTCCATTTTGAAGTATTTTATGAATGATCGAGATTTGAGATTTTATTTTTAATTGATATGTTATGGGTTATTGAACTGAAAATGTTCTTAGCCTAGTATAGCCAGATAATCAAAACGCTTGTTGATATTCTTATACATGTGGTTTTTACAAAGGTGTATCGGACACAGAAGACTATGAAATGTAGAATGAATGTGCAGACTATGGTACACTAAACAGACGATACAGGGTATAATATAACAGTGCCTATAGTGTATTTTTAGGATGAATACCCTATCAAAAACTAGCTTAGAGTTATAGAGTTATATAAACAAAAAACCGGAATAAATTATTATCACACCAAAAAGATAAAAATAAATACACTCTTTTCATATTTAAACCTACATAGATCGTAGATCCCTTTTACAAACTACATAGCTACGACAGCCACCAAGAATAAAGCGCTGCATTTGTTTGGTCTATAAATTAATCGTTCAACCAATTTGGGAAAGCGGAAAATCACCCGAGCGAGTGTTGGCGCCAGATGGACGGATGCCAGCCTTTCACTGGGAATCAGTGTAACTTTGTGATGTGGACGAGATGTAGGACTGTTAACTTGACACATATTTAGCAGGAGACAATGCAGTTGATGCTGATGAAGAATTTAAATGTGTCCATAGCATGGATAATGAAGAAGCTTAGTACAAAGAAGTATGTAACCTTGCAAATGAATCAGTGACACTTTGTGATGTAAGTGAGAATGTAGTGCTGTTAACTTGACACATATTTAGCAAGGAGACAATGCAGTTGGCGATGATGAAGAATTTCAATGTGCCTATAAAATGAATGATGATAATGTAGAAGTTTCGTAAGAAGAAGGATGAGGAGGAACGTTGCAAATGAATCCGTAAAATTTTGTAATGTGGGCGAGAATGTAGGACTCTTCACTTGACGCATATTTAGCAGGAGACAATGCAGTTGATGCTAATAAAAACAAATTTTAATGTATACGATGATGATAATTTAAAGAAATTTCGCACAAATAAATATAAAACCATGCAAATGAATCACTGTAACTTTTTGATGTCGGCGAGAATATAGACAATAAAGTATATGCTAATTAAGAATTTGGACGTCTTTGTGATGATATTGTTAAAGATTGTGGCGAAGACCACATGGGGATCCTTTCCGATCTTTTATGGGTGTCGGTGTAGGTTACTTTTTAAGTGTATTATAGAAATAAAGCAGACTACTTTCGACTGAAAAGTAACTTAAAAATACTCTTGATAATATGAATGATTTTGTTGCTGTTTCGTACAAAAAAGACGGAGGCTAATTAAAATTTACCTCATTGAAATGCAAAATACTATTTTCCTTTATCGAGCTACCTTTGAACACTCGCGCAAAGTATTCCTGAATAATAATACTTTCATTGAAAAACAAAACTCAAGTTAGCCTACGAAAAGTATATCTATCTTTCTTTAGAACGTTCTACACTGACGAACTATAATCTAAACTCATCTTTATTATCAGTTTTCTTTTGGCATAATTTAGATTGCAGACCAATAAAATGCTTGGTCGATATTTGGCCATGTCAGGCTTCACGACACGAAGTGGAAGACCTAAGTACGTCAATTTGTTAGACTGTAGTAGCAGTGCGTGTCATACTTTGTATTTGTCGATCAATATAGTAAAATATTGAAGCAAATATTGTTTTGACCTAGTTGTTCTATTTCTATTTGATCCTTTGGACTTTATCACTTTAGACAACGAAACGATAGGTTCCCTTAGTAACTGTAGCTGAAAGAATTGGGTAGCTGACACCATTAACCAATAATTCCAGGACACAAAAACACATAAGGAAAGCCCTGAAAATCCGGTTGATTTTCAATTGACAGTATTTTTTTTTTTAGTTTCTTTAAAATCAATAAATGGTTATTCAATTGAGTTGCCAGTTAAGTGACGTCACTGTTTATTATTACCATATAGAATTTAGGGAGGAATTGCGGTTTGACAATTAATAAAAAGTATATCAATTAATTGATGGTGTCATGTGCCCAATTATATTCCCATCATGTCATATTGCTGTGTGGTTGTATTTATGTTATTTTTTCAATTCTAGTGTTGTGTGTGTATTGCCAGTGACGAAATACGACACTGAAACCTGGTGCCTTACTATAGCATCTCATAAGCAAGTTCAAGGGGCAATGGAGAGGGCTATGCTCGGTCGAGATCGAATCAGAAATGAAGAGATCCGCAGAAGAACTCATCATTATCTGCCTAGCCTTTTCCCAACTATGTTGGCGTCGGCTTCCAGTTTTAACGGATGCAGCTGAATACCAGTATTTTACACGGAGCGACTGCCTATCTGACCTCCACAACCCAGTAACTGGGTAATACGATACCCTTGGTAACCGATTAACCGTAGAAGAACTAAGGTAACCGATTTAGTTCTCAAAATTGCAAAACTCAAAGTTTAAAAATTTACTGGAATTGTAACACATTTCTATTTTACTCTTCTATTGAATCGTAACTGTGTCACTTGTACATGAGATTTTTTAAAGCTCTGTTATAAAATATCCATACATCATGTGTGAACCAAATACCGTTTTTCGCTTTATTTATTTTCACATTAAGATAGAAACAGATCTGGCACACTAACGAATGATATATTGTCCACTATTTTTAATGTAACGGTGTATTACTTACAAGCTTTACGCTATATGTATTTTATTATCTACCTATATACACACATAAATAAATAAAATTTAAGTGTCTGTTTGTAATGTCAAAATAACAGCATTTTATCAAATGCATTATAAATGTTTACACGGCACGAAATTATACCAAATGACCATTTTTTTAAACTTTGTCTGTTTGTTCCGGTTTGGTTATCTTTTAAACGGCTGGATCGATTTTGACAGGACTTTCATTGATAGATAGCTAATGTTTTAGGGAGTAAATTACGCTTATTTTAGTTTATATTTTAAAAAAAGTATAAGGAATCCACACAGAAAAACCAGCTATAACCGACATTTGACGCGAATGAAGTCGCGGGTATAATTATATTCTAAGAGCTGTATTTTATTAGTCTATTCTAATTCCGTGTATCGGTCTGACGTTAAAACGATGTAAACTGACCGTAAAACCCCACACGAGGAGTTATCGTCCCATCCCGTTTCACGATGCGGTCGGATGGGTCTCGCATTTGGACTAACTCCAGGTTTTATGTTATAAAGTATTTAGATGATACTCAAATTAGTGTAAATTATGTAAACTTGTCTCTAGACATGGAAACACGCATAAACAAATTAAATATGACACGTGTTTGGTCAGAAGGGGTCCCGGAGGGGGATGGCTGGGCTAGGGGGCTAAATGACTTCTAAAAACCAAGTCGAATTTATAGTGATGTCAATCAATATAATAAGCGGTGAAATTATAATTTTTATCTATGGCATATTGGCATGTTATAAACAAAGATCTAAAAAGTTGTCTAAGAAGATCTAAAACCTTTTATTTAAAAAAATAAAATTGGAAATCTTTATTTCTATGGAAAACTTAAATTCGGCCGAATTTAGCGTTTACACAATTTTTCGAAAATGTTCTTGACTTACTTTTTAAATCTATGTATCCACTTTATGTGTAGTGAGTTTCATTAAAATCGTTTATAAATCATTTCGAAAAATAAGGACTTGAAAGTCTGAACAAAATGCGGTCCGATTTTAAGAATGACAGTAATGAATGAAGCAAATCTTAGTATGCGAATTGTTAAATGGATTAAAATTTGGCCTTTTACTATCTTCTGAGGTTAAGTTGTAGATAAGGGTTTCTTTAGCTACAATATCAAGGATATATCATCCAAAATATTCCAAAGGCTAGATATGATAAGTAAACAAGTCATCATTTGACCTTCAGCTCGAAATAACACAGTGCAAACATGAAACCCGATTCAAAATTCTCAGTAACAAAACTAACAATTAGATTTCCGTAAAATATTTATGCTTGAGAAATAAACATTGAAATAGCTGTAATGGTGCCGATTTCCTTGTTCATTAACTAGACTAAAATTACGAGAATTGGCATCTCTTATAAAAACTTGCCTTGAATTTCTCCATGTTTTTGATCACGTTCTGATATGTCTACTATAATTTTAGGGATGGTTAAAATTAACTAAATTTGACAGCCCTTTCTTCTTTTATTGGAGAAAAGAAAAGACAACAATCTATTAAAGTCTTCTTTTTCTTGTTTTCGTATCGATGATTCATCTATATGTATATGTATAATAAATAAACTATTTGGGTCCAGTAGGTCGCCACGTTTACTGCCGCGTCAGAGGAATGCATAGGTCGTCCAGGGTGTGAATAGACAATTGGGATACTACAGCATAAGGATATAATCTGAACTGGACCTCCAAAAAATCAAAGATCAGAAATCAAAATCTAGGAACTAAAGTTAAGCTCATGCTTAATGAAATCGTCAATTCGACACCATTAATTTACACTGCCCACATTGTACACACTTGCATAATACCAAGTGCCAAAGAAGTTACATCGTGTAGTAGGAAGTGGGTTCCCCGATGGAGGGACCGAGGGACGGTCGTCAAGGAAGAGAGATGGAAGTATACAAAAGAAAGGGATGCAGAGAAAACAGGAGTGACCCTGAACGTAATCGTGGCCTAGTCCCGGGTGAATATTGATCCGGCAAGGGACAAAGGATAATGTTCCTTACGCTTGTCGGCTGGTTACCAGTGTGGAGACGCTTTATTTATGAAACTAGTTTCAGGCCGCGATTTCGTCCGCTTAAATGTCTGTTATTTTATTGGCGACTTAATCTTAAGTTTCTACTTAGTACCTTCGTTTTATCCCCTTATTTTTTGGGAAATCCTTTCTTAACGTATGCTTACGTCACAATAACTATCTGCGTGCATTACAGCGCATTCCGGTCTATGGAGCTAAATGTTGATGGATCAGTCAGTCAGTAACGGTTATCTTTTATATAATTAGATTACGTAATACCAAATCATGTTATCGTATTACCCAGTTACTGGGTTGTGAAGGTCAGATAGGCAGTCGCTCCATGTACAATACTGGTATTCAGCTGCATCCAGTTAGACTAGAAACCGACACTAATATAGTTAGTAAAAAGCTAGGCAGATTGATTGAATACCATATATTTTTCTGTACTAAGAGAAAAACACAATGCTTTTGGGAAGAATGCCGAGCTGTTGTATTGTATCAATGGATGAATCAGCACGTATTATTTGGGCTTTCAGGGCATTGAACTACAGACCTCAAAGAACTAAACTTTAAGGTCTAGAGTTGAATGGCCTGACCTTGACCTGGTGTTACTTTTGTTGTAACGTGTCAGGCTTTGTGTAGAGTTATTAATGTAATTTGTGGTTGTATTTTTTTTAAGGATTTTGCATTATGTGTTTACAGCCCTTTTCAGTGTGGCATAAGCAATTATGGCGGTATCAAACGGGTTATGAATATTGTAATTGAGATGGTTTAATTGGGGAGTTCCACTAACTAATTCCAAGACAAAACTTCTCTAAAAAAACACATTATTTTAGCCCTGAAAACCTAGTTAATTTTCAACTAACTGTAAAAAATTTAATTGCTTTATAATTATTAAATAGTTGGTCAATTGAGTCGACATAAAAGTTATTTTTTGTCATACAAAATCTATGGGAGAATCGCATTTTGACAGGTCATAAAAAGTATGTCAATTGATTGGTGGTGTCATTTACCCTGTTTTAACGAGTGAAAGGGTATTGTAACAAAAACTTTTGCAATGGATTCAGTACCTACATGGTAATATATATTGACCCCCAACGAATCTCAGAAATCAGCTGTTGCATACAGAAGTGCAATATCAACACGATTGGTATTAATTATTGAAATATTTATCTTTTACTTCGCAGTGGGAAAGCATTTCAATAATCTTTTGCGCAATTTCGCGCCAATTAAATACAAATTTTCCACTAATTGAATACCTTCGCTTCCGTTTATTTACGACGTAAAATATGCATTCATTGAAATCGCTGATGTCCATTAATTTGATCGTAGATACAATAAACAATGGAGTCGAATGCTTTAAGTAGGTAAATTAATTGTTTTGATTCAAATTAACATGAGCTTTGAATTTTGTACGAATAATTAAATACTTGAGATTCTTTATTTAAATATCGTTTGAAAAGATTCGATCCGGGTACGTTATTAAATCTATTCTTTGTATTATTTTGAAAATGGAAATCTTATTTTGAAAACATTATTTTTCTCTTTTTTGTTTGATTTCAAAATGCGATTCTACCACATTTTTTTATGGCATAACTAAGCTGTGACGTCATTATTTTGCCAACTCAATTAATTAACTATTTATATATATTTTTTAGGTAATATGTACGATTACAACTTAATTATACACAAAAATACGATTACCTATTACAAAAAAGAAAAAACTCTAAATCTAGGTTTTCAGGGCTAAAATAAATTTCTTTAAAGAAGTTATGTCTTGGAATTATTGATTAAAGGCGTGAAATACACAAATAAGCCAGTTCTTTATTGCCTTCAAATAAAACCTTATTTCACTACAGTCGTGCATTGAATTAAGCACTAGGTTTCTTATTTGAAGCTTTGTTTTCTGGTACGTTGTTATGTAATCTCTACAAAGACAAGCCAATTTCGCTTGGAACCTTCACACTGGCTGTATCCTCCGGATGCGCCTCACGTAATCTTCTCACAGGTACACGGAATACCTACAGCTCGTGTCTGGAAGCTTGCAATCGACTTCAGTTAGAAAATCTATTCTGTTGGGAATTTTGGGATTATCTTGCTTCTCTCCAGGCTCTCTTGCGATCTTTCTTCGTGTTTTTATTTAGTAAGTTGGCACCTACGTGTTTGGTGTTTGTCTCATTCTTAGATTGTTTTGTTGGTAGTTCAGAAAGTGGTGTCTGCCGTCCGGAATTTTGATATTTCGACCGAGTAGTAGATACTTTAGTAGGTATGGCCATAGACTGATGATAGTATTAGTACACGCGTACTCTTTTTAGCAAGCGTAATATTTGACATCATCGTTATTATCATATCAGCCGAACGACATCCACTGCTAGACATAGAGCTCCCCTAAAGATAGCCACAAATGACCGGTACTGCGTTGCCCGAATCCAGCGGTTTCCCCATTGTAATGCACAGTAAATAACCCTAAGTAAATCTTTAATCCATAATATAAACAATATTTGACCTACCACACTTTTTCTTACCATAAACAATGCAAATGATGTAGTTACAAAGTAGGCTGAATAACAAAATGTCATGGCTAAACAAACACTTCATAAAAATGTTATTATGAACATTTGGTCATCGCTCCGCAACGACCCCGCTATCTAAATTGAACAAATTGATAAAAACCAGTTTGTTTTCCATTCCATTCTTATTTCATTCAATTCATTAATTTATTCAACTCGTTTGTGGGTCTCGGTCGTTATCATATTACGTAGCGTGTGTGTGATAGTGTTAATCTGCTTAATTCGTTTTGATGGTTGATAAAAACATGATAATTAAGAAAAGTGGTTACGGCAAGTTACAAGTTAGTAACAAACCAAGAATATGGATTTTATATCTGATTCTCAAACGTATGCTAATTTAAATGACTAATGCTAATCAGTCAAGGTTTATTATTTGTTTGGAAAAAATCGGTTTTGCGATCATCAGTATGGATTTCAGTGGAAACTTCCTACGTTTAGTATACCTACATTGGATTACAAATAAACAGCTGCGCTGTTAAAATACTGATTAACATGCCTATAAATACGATACGGTGGCCACCAGACAAGGTTTTTACAAAAATAACGCATTTTTTCTGAGAAGGCAGTCTGCACATGCCTCGTTACAATTTATCGATTGAGTTTGAATTAAGAACGTCAAAGACGTTTTTGAAACGAGTAGAAGGTACTTCTTAGTCTTTGGATTCGGTTTAACATAGGACCTTTGTTTTCAAGCAAAATACAGTCTGCGGATTGTTTAACTCGTATATTTGTTTGACTAAAACCATACATAAAGACGTCATACAGTAGGCGTTGGAATTACAAGTCATTGCCATGGTAAATTATGAGTATTTTACAATGACAGTAACATTTACGTAACATTGAAATAACCAACCAATGTTTACGTAAACAAAGAAATACAACAGAAGTTTTGCAAAAAGTTCAAACGTTCTTTTTTCAAATGGAGCAGGCGGCCATTGTTGTCCTATTCAATAGAGCAATAAAGACTCCATGGCGCACGTGTTTCGCATAAATACCGCGTTCCAAGGTTATCGCGTATGGTAAAGAACATCTAAGTGGTTCCCGGAACCACATTAGAAATCGAATTTCAAATCTTTTGTAGTACTAATAAGAATTAAATGCGCGTGTCACATCATAATGACGAAGATAATTTGAGTAGGTTAGTTGTCATACAAAAAAAAGGTATTTTAAACAATTTGATGTGTATACAATATAGTAATATGTAATATAGGCCTATATTACATATGCAATATGTAATATAGGTACCTATATTAAGAAAAGTTGAAAAGAACCGAAAGATTTTTAGGTTAATTAAAAATATTTAGAAATTGACATTTTTTTTAATCGGTACGTTATTCAATCTTCAAACGAAAATAAAGTAAAAGTAGGTAACAGCAACCAGTTTACAAATTCCTGAAACACATAGTTAGGGGAATTTACATAAATTTCTAATGTATTGATGATTCATCGTGAACTTTGACTATTTCGTTTAGCATTATTTAGTTCAGTATGACAATAAGTAATTAATTACTAGATATTGTTACTATCATCGTCCACATCGGGGGGCACGGAAGTGCCCCCGCCAAGATATAATATCTTACAGAACCCCTTTTTTTATAGTTAAATATAGACTATAGTACTCAGGAATAACGAAGCTTTCGATTTGAAATTTTTTAGAATCATCAGTGGGTAGTATTTTAATTTTTTCAATGTTGGCCCATGCTAAGAATTTCTCCTGTGGGTGTCTCGTGGGTGTGTTTACAAACATATAAACCCAAAAAAACAAACAACCAGACCCCACCAAAAAAAAAAACCCCGACCTGTTGCTAGCCTCCCTACGAATGGTATACTTAATATCAAAAGACTAACTTTTGCCCACGGCTTCGTTCGCGTAAATCTCGGACCCTCGTTTAATCCCCGCTCTACCTTTCTGCATTTCATCTTTATGCGTAAAGCGGTTTTCGATATTTCGTGATGAGGGAGTGTATGACCTTTTGCTTTTATATATTTAGAATTTTAGATTAGATAGATTTGAAACAAAAAACATCGGAATACAATTCAAAACATGGTTGACATTGCAACCATTCAGGTAAGCACTTGAAACAATAAAAACATAAGGATAACAGAGTAAACAATACATAAATTATTCTGTTAGATACTTGAGAAGATAATAAATTTTCCTCGAAATATATATACAGGTAAATAAATAAATAATGAAAACGTGTTTCTTGTCGTGCCCGTAGTTTAGGAGATTTAGATATGGTTCGAAGAAGACAATAAACTAAAGTCGTAATCTAAGGTTTTGTAAATGTTTTGATGCCTAATTTTTGTAAGGCTGTACCTACAGTACCCGCAGTAGATTTCACTGTGAAAAAAAATTTGAGTGGATACTTTATACCACAAACAAATGACATACTTTTTATGAGCTGTCAAAATGCGATTCTCCCATAGATTTTGTACAGAAAAACTCAATTGATTAACTATTTGTTGATTTCAAAGCATCTAAAATCTTATTTTACTGTTAATTGGAAAAAAGACGGAAAAAGTTTTTAGGGCGAAAATAAAGTGTTTTGTTTTGGAATATTTGATAATGGTGTCAACTTTATCCAATAAAAAAAAAAATTGATTGGTTTCCGGAAAATTTAATCTTCCGTAGAATTTAGTCAAAATAAATTATTTGAAATTGGAATGTGCAATTTTAAACGGAATTTTTATCAGTTTCACAAGGCGTGTTCATTTTCAAGGTCTCGGTTCCCGCCATTCCAACTGACGTCTTCACGGAGGCGATAAAGCATTAATATTTTTTTTTTATATTTACACTGCTCAACAAGCCAGGAATTACTAAAATGTTTTGACTCTTGTGTTATTCCTGAACCTAGTGCCCGATATATCTACCTACAATCAATGACATCATCGAAAAATGTTTTTATTTGTGGTGCTTCTACAAGGGTTAATGTCAATGTACATTTCAGGCTGTATAATTTAAAACCTTTGCCTTGAAGTTTGTACTCTGTGAGATAAAATATACAGCCAAGATTCAAATCTGGAACTGATAATATTTAAAAAAAGAAACGTGTTTTAACCGTCTCTCTAAGAATTTATGTGTTCAAAACATCAACGCGAGCACGTGCGATACCGCGTGTTAAATGTTTGGGCGATTTTTGACGCCCACTGTTCTTTTAGCAGTTTGATAATACGACGGGCTAGGCAGTGAACCAGTGTAATAAAGATTATTGTACAAGTATAATAAAGCGAAACAAGTGTATGGGCCGTAATAAAATGTAAATATGTAGTAAAATCTGACATGTGTCATAAAGTCATCACAATAATGTTTTTTTTTTTTAATTTATGTTTTAATTGTATCGATTAAATAGGTGCGGTTTAGGCATCTTTTTGAGGTTATGGATTCGCAATGGGGAACGGGCTACGAAGATAAGACTTTTTTATTTCATATGTCCTTTCTAAGTATTTTGGACATCACTGACATTGAAGAAGGAAACTTGAACTTATAGTAAACACTCTCCCCGCGACTTCATTCGCGTGTTTTTTTTTTAAAGTTAAGTACCTAATTTTTTGATTATAAAATATAGCATTTAGCACTTAGTGATAACAGAGCTTCCAATTTGCGAAATAATTTTTAACATCGGTCCTTTAGACTCAGAGATTACCCCCTACAATCTCACAAACTTTTACTTCTTCATAATATAAGTAGTATAGATGTATAGTAGATCGCCTTCAAGAAACATGGCGATCATTGCTCGTGCCTTCTCTGTATGAGAATAGACCTTTGCCTTGCAGTAGGACAATAATAGGCTAGCATTACGGCCCACTGAAATATTCTCGTTTGAGCACCGATGCATTGAACTCCAATCAATATTTTAACGTGGTCTTAAAGCACCATTCAAATGGTGCTCAAAAACTAGGTGCTCAAACGGGAATACTTCGGCCCACTGACCTATAATGGTTTTAACAAATGACAACATTATGTAAAAATCCCTTATTACATAACAGTAAACGTAATATAATACAACTTGTATAATACAAAGTGTGTGTTCTAATAGTGATCAAGGTCGATTATTCTCGTTTATTTTCGACTCGAATCGCGAATCGTGACGATCGCAGAGTCGCGTTCAAAATACAGTGATGTGATTACACTTCTCTATTGGCACGTGCTGAAGTTGCGTTCAGTTTATCGGGTTACTTGACTTTTATTAGCTGCCTATTTTTTTAAATTGAGAACAAGAACTGAGCTTCGTTATGCCAGAGTCACAGTCAGATCATTTTATTTCAATTTGGACCGTCAAAAGGCACTTTTAAACGTTATTCATAGGAAAAACTGAATCTAGTTGCCTTTTATAAAAGGTTTTGCATTGAGAAAATGGGCATGAAACTACACTTCTCATCTCTACATAGTATACACATATGTATAACAAAGTCGCTTCCAGCCGTCTCAACGCTTACATCTTTTAAACTCCGCAACGGATTTAAATGCAACGGATTTAAATGCAATGTTTTTATCAATAGATAGAGTGATTCAAGAGGAAGGTTTATGCATCTACATTGCACCCGAGAGAAGCCGGGCGGGTTTAAAATATATGTTTTAGAATATTGCTAAAACGTTTTGACAGTAGTGGTTTATGCCTATAGTAAAACTGTAAAACTGGTCGCTTAAATTTATTTTTCGTGTAACCTATATTTTTGTTGTGGTTAGATTTTATTATGTTATTTATTTAATTGGTTTTAAAACTATTGTTTACTTAGGTATTAATTTTCGAATTAGGTATAAATAAATAAATATTTAATATTTATGTAGTTTTTGTTTTGTTGTTACAAATACTTTACATATAATACATTAATTAGTGGTTAAATTGACTAGTTTGTAAAGATACACATATACATAACATCACGCCTGTAATTCCCGAAGGATTAGGCAGAAATGTACCCATTAGTACACTCACATTTCGCCAGTTATGTTTAAGTCCTATCCTATGTATTAAGGGGCGAGCCTTATATTGCCATCAACCGGGCACAAATCCAGAGAGAGAAATTTCTGATGGAAAAACCCAATAACACTTTGCCCGACCTGGGACTGAAAGTTGAACTCAAGATCTCATAATTAAAAAGGCAATGTTTTATATAACATTTTACATTGCCATCCACCGTGGCAATGCCGACAGTCTCTTGGCAACATTACCAGTTGACAGCGATGCGGAGGAACTTTTGGTGCTTCGTTGCTTCAGTCTATATAGAATATTTTTATTTGTTACTGTTTGTAAATTCTGCAGCTCTGTTTATCAGATAAATTGACTTCAATGATACCCTTTAATCCTAGTTTAGAAGTCAGGTTCTTATTGCTCTGGCCCACTTAGCCATGTTCCTAAAAATAACAACTTGTGTATTTTTTTTGAAAAATAAAGATTTTATTATTATTATTTTTATTAAAATAAAGCGGATGATCGATTATCGAGTTATTATGTGAATATAAATGTATGGAGCAGCTGATTTTTGTTAGCTGGTTAATCCCATATAAAACTGGTATAATGAGTACAATGACCCCCTTTTCAGGTTTTTGGGCAACAAAAAATAAGATTATATCATTATCTTTAATAAAAATAGGTATTCAACATTAGAATAAAAGTTCCAGTGTTTAAAAAATTTGATTATATTTTTTTTATCAAAGACTCGATCAGATCTAAGTCCTAATACCCCTCCTCACGTTTCATAATCGTTTGATTCACGTTTATTTGAACCCGAAATAACATATTACAAGCCTAACATAACGTATTTTATCTAATCGTAATTCTATTATCGAGTATCAATTTAGATAGTTTTCGCTGATACTCCTAAGCTAGTCTAAAATCGGCTAGTTATCGAGAATCGTGAGGTAGGTAACGAACGACTAACGTCAGGCTTGACGTGTCGTGTTATCATGACAATAGGGTTCATTTTACAATCGACAGATAACTTACCTACTTTTATCTGAGTTTTAAATGGGTACTTAAGGTTTGACATATTTTCTAAACAAAAGCTGTCAATCTGTCATGTTTATTAGATACTAGCTTCTGCACGCGGCTACGCCCGCGTAAAAAGTAACTTTGCGTAAAGTAAGTTCAACTGCAAAAATCCTTACAAAAAGCCCTTTCAAACAATACTTCACACGATATATTTAATTTTGGAAAGGTGTAGGAGGGGGGTTGACGTACTCCCTCCCCCACTTCCTTCAGTTAGTCATCGACTACACGTATAATCAAAAAAAAAATTCTTGTTACGACGGTTCTACTGTGATTTTATAAGGAGTTCCGTTCCATATCTCCAAAGTTCCTTCAGATCATGACAATTTTTCTATGGGACCTATTCGGAACTATACTCTTTCAAACAAAAAAAGAATCATCCAAATTGATTCATAATTGGCGGAGAAATCGTAGAACATACATACGAAAAAAAAACATACGCGTCGAATTGAGAACCTCCTCCATTTTGAAGTCGGTTGAAAAAATAAAAACGAGCAAAAAATATCACGTTTCTTGTATGGGGGCCCCCATAAAAAATAATTTATTCTGCTTTTCAGTATTTGTTAATATAGTAGCAACAGATATACATCATCTGTGAAAATGTAAACTGTCTAACTATCACGGTTTATGAGATACAGCTTAGACAGACGGACGGACAGCGGATTCTGCTCTCGTTTTACCCTTTCGAACGGAACCATAAAAAGTAGTTTCTCAGCTAACATTTTTGCTCAAAGTAAGGCTGCCTGTCCATTAAAACGAAGCTAGGCTGCGGAGCGGAAAAACGGAGCAATATTAACCAATAGGATTGCATAAAATCTCAGGTCCCCTCCTGTGGACAATCCTATTGGTTAATATTTCTCTGTTTCTCCGCACCGCAGCCTAGCTCCACTTGCTGCCTTGTTAGACTAGTGGCCGCAAAGCGCGACTGCTGAGCATGAAGTCTTGGGTTCCATTTTCAGGTCGGGCAAAATGTTATTGAGTTTTTCCATCAGGAATTTCTCAGTAGCAGCCTCGGAGTCTGGATTTGTGCCCGGTTGATGACAGTAAGCTCGCTCCTTATATCATGGGACTTAAACATAACTGGCGAAATGTGGGTATATTAATTGGTACACCTCTGCCTAACCCTTCGGGGATTACAGGCGTGATGTTATGCTTCATAGTTCAATGGGCAGTATGCGTAGTCAACAGCTATATAATGTGTCTTCTTACACCCCGAATGTAGGTCAGTAAATAACATAATTTCCTAACCACATAATACTAGTCGCACCTATGTACTTCGTTGTACCTAAGCGTTATCTATCTTTACATAAACATTGACATTGCAAATGAATGTGTCGACTTATATAACGCACGTTAAACAAAGAAATATAAAGTGAATATTAATAAGAATTTACTTTGTTTGTTGAAGGATTTGTTCTATTTGTAAGGTTTTAACTTGAGCTGAAAACTAGGCTTGTTTTTTGTAAAAGATATGCCTTTTTTCTTCATGTGTAGCTGATATAGTTTTAGTGTTACTATTTGTCTAATTTTCTCTGTTTCCTTCACTAGCTTTTGCACGCAACGAATTTTTTTACGGGACCCTAATTTGTCAATGAAATACATATAACTCAGCAGTAACAGTAACTGTAATGGGGCGTTCAAACAAAGAAACTTCTCATCAACTTGTACAATTTGTAGGTATCAATGTCAAAGTAAAAACATTCATTTCAATTAGACCATTTACAGGCACATTTGAATTGTCAAGGAGTCGGTCAGTTAGTCAGAAAGCTGAATCTGATCTAGATTAATTATTATTCAAAAGTCGCAGTTCGGCAAATAATATTCCAACAGTGATTTACTACTTAAATCTTCCTCGATACAATACACCACTACAATAATGGGTACACCTCTGCCTAACCCTTCGGGGATTACAGGCGTGATGTTATGTTATGTTATGTATCTTCCTCGAACCTTCTTCGGCTTAAGGTAAGCTTTAGATCTCTAGCATCATTAAGTCTATTCTGTAAAAATGACCCTCGGCCAATTTAGTTGAAGTGATGTTTCATCTCACCTGAAGCTACTTATTGACGGCTCACCTCAAGTTTACTTCACTTAACCAACCAACACGATCCGTCGCCACTTCCAAACTACAAGTGTATACTTAAACCTTCTTAGTCAACGGGCCTTATGTCTTTGTTTTCGTTTTGCCTTCCTCCGAACTTATTTTAAGTGCTTTTAATTTTATCTCAGCCTATCAGTTATTTATAAACATAAACATAACATCACGCCTGTAATCTCCGAAGGGTTAGGCAGAGGTGTATCCATTAGTACACCCACATATCGCCAGTTATGTTTTTTTTTAGTCCCATGTAATAGGAGGCGAGCCATCAACCGTTATAATGCCATCAACCGGGCACAAATCCAGACTCCGAGGCAGCTACTGAGAAATTCCTGATAGAAAAACCCAATAACACTTTGCCCGACCTGGGGATCGAACCCAAGACCTCATGCACAGCAGTCGCGACCACTAGACCAACGAGGCAGTCACTTATATATAAATATTTTCATTACGAAAACTATGCTAAGCTTTATCCAACGATTACTTAATAACTTCCGCCCGCTACTTATTGAAATTTTTTTCGGGGTGAAAAGTACAGAGAGCACAGATAAAACAGCACCTTACTACTATATACAAATGGATGGATGGATGGATAGATGTTTGTTAGTCAATCACACCAGAACGGCTAAACGTATCTGGATGGAATTTGACACAGAGATAGATTATAAGCTACTTTTAAGTCCGAAAATATGTGCAGTTCCCTTGGGGTAATATATATACTTTAAGGCGGCCGAAGTCGCGAACAACAACAAGGAACCTCATGTCCAACAAACCTACAACTCAATCAATCTGCCTAGCCTTCTTCCAACTACATATATTGGGGTCGGCTTCCAGTCTAACGAGATGTAGCTGAATACCAGTATTTTACATGGAGCGACTGCCTCAACTATTCGAAGTAAATCTGCACAAAACGTAGGTTTTTGCGAACAGACTGCCATCCATATGCAAAACAATTTGTTTGTCATGATAACTGCTATCTAATCTGAAGCAAACACTTGAGACATCTAATTCAAATTCAAACTGTAACCGATACAAGTGCGGTGTTGTGTGAGCGATGGATGACTGTGCGTGGGCAGATAGAGATTGTGCCTTTAGAATTTTTTTGAGGCATGTGTGCACGTATTGGCACTTATCTCTTAAAGATACACAGAGAGCTAGCAATATTTATATTTAATAAGTACTAGCTTTAGCCCGCGACTTCGTCCACGCAAAAATAAAATATAGCCTATGTTACTCGCAGATAATGTAGCTTTCTAATGGTGAAAGAATTTTTTAAATCGGTCCAGTGATTTTTGAGTTTATCCATTACAAAAAAACAAACAAAAATACATTTTTCCTCTTTATAATAATAGTGTAGATAAAGTTACGTTTCGTGAATTATGTTTGTAAGCACACTAACGATACAGAAGACATAGGAATATTTCCAAAGCAGGGCCGGATTAGCCGCTCCGGGCAAAAATAATATTCGCCGCCCTTCACCGTATGCTTACTATTCCAAAGAAGGGATGATATTTAATTGTGTTACAAGTATACAAAAATTCAGGAGAGTACGTTTGTTGGACTTCGTGCAACCGCCAAACACCCTCAATTTTGCCGCCCCTCATTTTTGCAAAAAAATGAAAATAAAACATATAGACCGGTAATATAACTATGTATATTTCAGAGTACCTACATACATACATACATAAACTCACGCCTTTTTCCCATGGGGGTAGGCAGAAACTACAGAACGCCACCTGCTACGATCCTTACATACTCCTTTCGCCTCATCTACGTTCATACATCTCGTCATACAAGCACGCCGGTTACGAGTACTCCGCACCTGACCTTTCTGAAGGACCTCACCAATAAGGTCAGTGTAGGTCTTCCTAGGGCGACCCCTCCCGGCGTTACCACTCACCTCTGCCATATAAATACCTTTTGTTTTCAGAGTACCTACAATACATTCAATTTTTTCCATTCATCCAAGATCAATACCTAGGTCCCTATCTACCATAATGTTTTGCGTTACACGTGGCTCGTGTGCTCCATTATCCTTCGAGCGCATCGATTAGCATCAATGTTTGTTTCTAACAAACCTCGTGAATGTTATTTAATGCACAAGTGTGAAATACCTTCGATAATTGAGTTTGTTAATCAACATGCCGTCTTAGTCTTCCGATAGAACAAAGTTGTTTAGAGTTCAAGTGTTTGCTACTTCTGTATTTAATTAGTAGTCTCTGGCCGCGATTATGTTTGCATAGATTTTTGAATTAAGCTTAAGTTTTGTGTTATCTCAAGGGCTCACAAAAACGGGATAAGTATTATACTTCGCTTAACCCAAAGTACGTGAAGTATGTGTACGTCAAGTGAGTGTTACCACACTCACGGGTGGAAGAAGCATTGTAACAAAAACTTTTAACATGGCTTCAGTCCATCCTAAACAATACAGGGCAATAACTTAGTATACAACAACAAGAACAAATTCTTCTTCTTCTTTTCGTGTGAGCAATAAGGTCTTACGACCCCACACACCCTAGAGTCAGAGTTTCCAAACCGCCTCAAGGGCCTCTGACATGGCCAGATCAATTGACTAACTATTTACTAATTTACAAGAGACAAAACAATCCAATTTTCCAGTTATTTGAAAGACAGTCGGGTTTTGGAGCTAAAAAAATTTAAAATAACTTAGTTTTTTCAGTTTAACAACAGGTTGATACAGTACAACTATTAACTGCTGGGCTTTTCAAAAGTGCCCATTTAAAGAACTTTGATTCTTTGAGTTGCGGCGACAGGCAAGCACTTTTTTAACAATTTTTCATATAATTTCAAAAAACTGCGCAGACACAGCAGTTGCTTCGACTGGCATAAAGATGACAGTCGCATTAATTAATTTGCTCCGTCAGCGAAGTGGTCAAGATTATAAGCAGTTAAGAGATCCAAGAAAAACAAATTTAACATATTTTTAAGAGCATTTGCTATTAGCTATTTAAAAACGATAAAAGGTTTGATAATTAAACGTAACCATAAATAAACCTATTGACGTAAATACGTCTAGTATATTACCAACGCTTGATTTACCATACAAATGCAATTAGCAGAAGCTGCATCACTAAACACATAGTTACGACTATTTTACGATAGAACACAACCGTTTAATCTGAACTGCAGATCTATTCTGAAAATTCTCTCTATAGTGAAAAGATCTTAAAACAAGCTGTCAATCCAGGGGCGTAGCTACCGCAGTATCAGCCTTAGCAAAGACACGGGGCCCCGGCTGCAGGGGGCCCGAACGTTACCTGGAAAATAATAAACATATTGTTTCTTTAGTGAAAACTCTTTACCCTCCATTTAGGCTTTGCCTCAAGAGGTATAGTATTACCCAGTTACTGGGTTGTGAAGGTCAGATAGGCAGTCGCTCCATGTTAAAACTGGTATTCAGCTGTATCCGGTTAGACTGGAAGCCGACCCCAACATAATTGGGAAAAGGCTAGGCAGATGATGTTGATTGGGCTTCGCCGCAATAAGGTAGAAGGGCTATCAAATTTTGATACAGGATCTTGACACTGGACGGACCAGATTGCCGACATGGGTGACACGGTTGCTGATCAATTGGCTGCAGCACTGGGTGTCGCAGGTACGGAAAAAAATATCTGTATGGCTTACAGATATTGTGTATATAGGAGAAAACAACAACAACAACAATACAGGAGAATAATACACAATATAGGAGAAATCCGTAATGTAGGGCATCGATATAAAGAAAAAATCAATGACAATGAAAATGCAGCGCAGTTCAACACATAATGGTTGTAGGGTCAGCACAAATCATGCGCGTGACAGCTGATCGCTGTATTAGCCATACAAATACACAGATTAAATATTATTTGCTAACACGTTCAGCCTTTATGCCTTTGCCAGGTACATACTAAAGATAAACACGTGTTTCCTGTATAATGTTTAAGAAATAGAGTGTGACATACAATGGTTTGCGATTTGTTTTAATTTTGCTATTGTAATTTTAATTTATCACGTTGGATGGAAGTGCAGGCGTAAATAGGGTTGACAATATTTCTTTAGCTGATTATAGTATTTTTTTGAACACGCTATACTACAAATAATATTTATTTTAATGTTTGTGAGGATGTATGGATGTTTCTAACTTTTTCACGCAAAAACTACGTGACGGATCTGGAATAAATTTGGCACACGTATAGATTATAGTCTAGAATAGCACATGGGTTACTTTTTATCTCGAAAAAATATACGGTTCCTGTGGGATAACATATCAGCTTTGAAGTGGACAAAGTCACGGGCAGAAGCTAGTACTTCATTAAATAAAATAGACGACACCTGGTCAATAATCAATGAATACCTTGTTTTTTAGTTGTTTATTATTGATAGTATTTCAGAATACACCTCTTTTAAAGAACAGAATCGCCCCGTTGCGTAAGCAGGAATTCTTTTATTTAGTTTAGTTGGATTTTAATATTTAATACCTAATTGGCGATTTTGCGCCCCCCTTCGAAGGGGCCCAGGTCTTGCGGCCTACTTGCCCCATCCTAGATACGCCTCTGACTGTTAGCAACCCTAAGCGTAATGGATGCACTGACTGCGTGCTTAGGTTTTACATTACACTGAATTGTTTACTATTTATCTTTATTACTGTAGTCAAAACAAATCGAATTGATCTGAGGAAAGTTCTATTTTTTTTCTCTTACTCATATTACTAGTAGACCTATTATAGAACGAGTGTTCTAACGTAAAGTAATACGAGTCGATTTACAAATTGGAAATATGATCAGCATTTTTGTCAATTGGGTACGTAGCTTGACACTACCAAGCAACTGATTTACATTTTTTTTTTACCTTTAGATTTTGTATATTGGCAATAGTAAACTGTAACGTCAGTTACTTACCAACTTAATTTATTAATTTAATAATAACTAAAAATAAAATTACACTATTAATAGAAAATTGGATTTTCAGGGTTAAAATACAGAGTATTTTTAAAAGAAGTTGTGTCTTGGAATTATTGATTACATAACATAGGTATCATCCTTACATCACGCCTGTAATCCTCGAAGGGTTACGCAGAGGTGTACCCTTTAGTACACCCACATTCCACCAGTTATGTTTTAAGTCCCATGTAATAAAGGGCAAGCCTATTGCCATCAATCGGGCACAAATCCAAACTCCGAAGATGCTACTGAGAAATTCCTGAGGGAAAAACTCAACCTCAAGCTCAGCTGTCGCGGTTTGCGACCACTAGACCAACGATGCAGTTATAATATTAGTAGATATGGAAAGATTAACTACTAGGGCAGTACAAATCACAAGTAGCAACAAGGAAGGTCCAATACTACACTACCACTGGCATTGAGGTGCAGGTTACTGCATTTTAATGCAAGTAACTACTGGGAAGTAGGTAGTAATTAAAACTGAGGCAATAAACCATAGACGCATAGGTACCTTCTGATGTTTATCGCTAATCAAGAATCGTCGGGCTGCATTAGATAGTGTATACACTTAAATACCGGTAAAAATCTTGAAGGAATTTATTTTTTATTCAATAGTCAGTCAGTCAGGTCTTATTCCATCACTGTTTACTACTCAAAAAAAGTTAATTCGTATTTTGGTAAATATTCAACAAACCGACAGCTGCAAACCTCATTTCGAAAAACTTAATATTTTATCATTGCCATGTATTTATATATTGGAAATCTGTAAATTTGCGCACACTCACCAAGACTTTTACACCAAACGCGAAGACATACAGTCAAGAATCACACTCCGACATAAAACACGTCTAAACCTACCAACATCTCGCTTAAAAATGCATTCTTCTGGCCCACTTGTAATGTCAATAAAAATTTATAATAAACTACCCGAGCTAATAAGAAATGAAAAAAAGATTACTGTTTTTACAAATAAATTAAAAAAACTATTGCAAAGTAAATGCTACTACAGCATAAATGAATATTTAAATGACAAATTTATACAACTTGAAAAATAATATATAATATACAATATAAACAATAACCATATGAAACATTGTATTATAATTGATTGTAAATAGATTGTTATTAATGTTTAATTTAATGTAATGGATGTATAATTTTATGTAATGTATTTTTAAAATAATTTAATGAATGAATGTTTAATGAAATTGTATAATTAGGATAAGTATTAGTCTATAAGTAATTTTTGTTCTATATAATAATAATGTATTTTGCTGTGCCCTACAGGGTCCACAATTGTGTCAACAATATTGTTCACTACCACCTACTCATGTACATTGTGGAATGCAATAAATGAATTGAATTGAATTGAATATTTTAGTCAATAACTAGCGATCCGCCCCGGCTTCGCACGGTAGCAATGTAGATACATAAACTTTTCTTTTGAATCACTCTATCTATAAATTGATGTAAACCACATTAAAATTCGTTGCGTAGTTTAAAAGATCTAAGCGTACAGACGGCTGGAAGCGACTCTGTTTTATACTATGAGATGACTATTTTATTTTTCTTATTTATCAGTGACTATAAAAGAAAATTGCTCTTTGTGTCCCAGGGCTGCGATAACTCTTTCGAACAAATTCCGCAACCCTGGCGGGCCCCGCCTTCTATTTTTGACAGCTTGAGAATGAGATTAATTTTCTATCGTTCTTAAATCACAACATAACATCACGCCTGTAATCCCCGAAGGGTTAGGCAGAGGTGTAGCCATCAGTACACCCACATTTCGCCAGTTATGTTTTTAGTCCAATATAATAGGGGGCGAGCCTATTGCCAAAACCCGGCACAAATCCAGACTCCGAGGCTGCTACTGAGAAATTCCTGATGGAAAACTCAATAACACTGCCCGGCTTGGGAATCGAACCCAAGACCTCATGCACAACAGTCGCGCTTGCGACCACTAGACCAACGAGGCAGTCTCAGTGTTCTTAAAAATTAGTAGAAATGTTCCCCTCTCGTCAACTGAAACTCAAATTAATGTATTTAGTTCATTTTCAAATCACGAACAGTATTTACAGAAGTAAATATTTTAGTTAAAGCAGTTTTCCTAAAACTAAATACAATATGGGTTTGTTAGTTCTGACTCTATATACACAATGAGCAAAATTAACTGGCGCCTCTCGTATTTGCACGAATTTGACACTAAACCTTGGAACTGTTGCCACAGAATTTATTGTATTTAACTACAGTGTAAAACTTTATGACCCGTTAAAATAATTACGGTCGAAGATGAAAATGAGTAGGAATATATCAAAATCCATACTAATATTATAAATGCGAAAGAAACTCTGTATGTCTGTTAAGCTTTCACGACTAAACTACTGAACCGATTTTGATGAAATTTGGTGCAGGGTAAGTTTGAACCCTAACAAAGGACATAGGCTACTTCGTCTGCGTCCACGAAACCAACATTTAGGCGGACGGAGTATGTTTAAAAGTTTTAAGTCCAATATAATAAGGGGCGAGCCTATTGTCATCAGCCGGGCACCAATCCAGACTCCAAGGCTGCTACTGAGAAATTCCTGATGGAAAAATCCAACAACAATTTGCCCCACATTGGAATCGAATCCTCATGCTCAGCAGTCGCGCTTTGCGACCACTAGACCAACGAGGCAGATACTTAACTTAACCTTGACAAATAATCGCTTGCTTTTCAGCCATAAACTTGATAATAAACGTTAAAGCTGTAACAATGCGGCAGCCGGCCGCTGGTCGTTTACGAGGCGGGCAGCATAGCTACAAAATCAATCATAAAATGGCCGCCAGTGTTTCTTGAATGCAAATCTAGGTAATGCGTGATACGACACGTGACCCACCGATAGGAAGTGTTACCGGTGAAGTGCACTGCGCACGTGGCGTGCATTTGTTTTGTCGCAGAGGTTACGTAATGCTGTAACTGGTGCTCGCATAATGGGTGCTTTTGTTACGGAGGGATCAATGGGAGATGTTTTTGTGAAAGTAATAAAATGGTTTGGGAAAATGTAGAACTTTTAGGAATAAAATGGTTGACAGTTTGACAGGTTTTGTTAAGGAAATGACTTGACTGTCTCGTTGGTCTTGTGGTCGGAAAGCTCGATTCCTAGGTCGGGCAGTGTTATTGGGTTGGTGTAGCAGCCTCGGAGTCTTGATTTGTGCTCAATTGATGGCAGTAGGCTCGTCCCTTATTAAAATGGGATTTAAACATAACTGGCGAAATGTAGGTGTACTAACGGGTACATCTTTGCCTAGCCCTTCGGGGATTAAAGGCGTGATGTTATGACATGTACATATATGTCATAACATGACGCCTCGCCTCGTTTATCTTAAATGAAAAAATGTCAAACTGCTTTTGTATTCTTCAGAACTTTTATTACTCGACCTACCCTGAAAACGAAAAAACAGCTGTTCCGTACATTTTGTTCATGTTGTCATACCTACATTTTTGTAGGGAACAGCAGATTATGTTTTTCTTTCAAAGTAAACCATAACCATGCCCCATCTTCTATCTTGCCCTCTGTGCCCCAAAATATGCAGCCAAAGTAATCTATGTGCCGCCACTAACGATGCCATGGAAATGGCAATGTTTTACACCATAATCAGCAGTCAGCGACACGAAGAAGTTGAAGAAGAACTTTCACCGCCTGAAAGATGTATAAAGAATGAAAAGTCATGTTGCATAAACAGCAAACTCGTGTAACTTTCGTTATCTATGAAAATTTTCCGATATGGATGTCTATGTTTATGTATTAGAATATAGTACAACTGTGTTTACATAAATCGATTGCATCCGTCGACTTTCAGTCAAATAGAGGAGACGTATGTTTACATATTTAAAGGGGGAAAGTCTAAACTGTTATGATATAGTTGTTTGAAGTAGTTTAAGTTTTGACTATGAGTAGGTATTAGATATTCATATGATTTTTTGTTTTATTAGGGTTGGAATAAGGTTCGATATGTTATACAGAGTTATATCTATCCCATGGAGTTTCTTGCCCATTCTTTTGTGTACAAATCTCCTTATGGAAGGCGTAACTAGATTGAATTCTTTTTCCTTATGTATGGGGTTCAAAAGTGCCTTTCATGATCTAAATAAAATAAATACTTTGAATTTGACTATCTAATAATATTTATCTGACAAAACATCACATGAGGAATAGTATGGGCTGTAAACCATCAAACTGTGACCAATGGGAGTGGAGCAATAACCTAAAACGTAACGTAATATGGACGAAAAAAAAACAGGCAGACGAAGTAGCGAGCAGTCTTTAATGAATAGTACCTAAACATAGTCGCAATAAAAATTATACTGCAGGATTCAAACATAGCATTGAGTAGGTAAGTACATCCATATCGCCGACCTGCCCGAGTCTTCATGCGTAACTGTGAAGGTTATACAATCGTTACATATTATTGAGCAGTTCAACTTAATAGGCTTTTCATTGTAAAAATAGCTCGCTGATTAAAAATAACTGACATACTATGGCAATATTGACAAATATAAATTTTCAGCAGCCTCGGAGTGTGGATTTGTGCCCGGTTGATGGCAATAATTATTATTATTAATTATTATTATTATTGGCCCCTTATTACCTACATGAGACTTAACATAACTGGCGAAATGTGTGTGTACTAATGGGTACGCATCTGCCTAACCCTTCGGGGATTACAGGCGTGATGTTATGAAGTCGGAGTATTCTCAAAAAAATTAGCACGAATTTTTGTTATCGCTGTAAAAAAAAACGTTGCCATCTTACAAATTTTAAACTCGAATACGCAAACAAATAGATCGTGTAACAACTGCTCTGAAAGAACCCTTAGTAAACAATTTCTAAACAAGTTGAGTTCCTCAGAAAAACAAATTGTAATCTATAGAAAACAATGGACACGTGACATTGTTGTTTTTGTTATTCATCTTATTTACCTACACCATTCAACTTGCTAATTAACAACTGTTTATTAGTAATTGTTAATCAACTACCGGAAAAATGATTTGTTATTGAAAACCATTTATTGGAATAAAGATAACAGGCTTATGCCTCCGACTTCATTCGCGTGAAAGACGGTTATCACGGAGCTTTAGCCAACCCAATTTTTTTTAAATTTTGAATCAGCCTTAATCACTCCTTATAACATCAGTTATTTGCCAGTTAAAATTCCGTTCAAATCAGTCCAACCGTCCCGGAAAGTACCCGAACAAACAGACAGACAATAATGCAAAAAACGTTATTTTCATTTAGCAAATCATATTTATTTTGTAAAAAGCTGTTATTTTGACATTACAAACAGACACATCAATTTTATTTATTCGTATAGATTGCAACTGTTTGTTAGTAATCGCTAATCGACTACCGGAATAATCATTCGCATAAAAAACCATTTATTGATATTGATAATGATAATCAGGCTGATTTGATAACATCACACTTCTCGGTACGTGAAATGTAAATATTTGGTAGAACCAAGTTCGGGGAATCGTGTTTAAAATATGCACCCATATTTGGCATAACAAGTAATTAGAATATTCAAAATAAATCATGATAAATCATACTCTTTTTTCAAAATGTTTTAGCGTCTGCATATAATCATTATGAAAATCTCACCAGTGCGTTATACGGTTCAAGACCATTTAAGGTGAATTTCACAAGACAAGACTTTTATTCGTGAAATAAATAAATAAATAAATATCTTGGGACAACTCACACACGGCTATCCGATCCCAAGCTAAGCAGAGTTTGTGTTATGGTAACCAGACAACTGATATACATACTTATATAATTTATAAATACTTTACTACTTTACTTACTACTTTACTTCTTTTTTTCTTTTTTTTTTATATTCTAGATAAATCACACCCAGACACAGATCTGACAATCATGCTCATCACACAAAGTTTGTCCTGGGTGGGAATCGAACCCACGACCTCCGGCTTAGCAGTCAGGGCCACTAACCACTAGACCAACAGGCCCGTCAAAATAAAATTAACGTTTAGCAGTTTTCGTACCTATGGAAAAACCGCAAAAAAATTATAAATAATTTTCAGGTTTATATGAAGTAATACTTGTACTAGGAGTAAAAGTGTGGTGAAATTAAAAAAAAAATTATCAGTAGCGCCTTTTCAAAAAAAAAAATGAATCTAGTTGCGCCTCACAAAAAAATAATAATCTGGCCCTTCCAAAAGTAAATGTCACAGACTCATCTGCGGTTCACGATGATTCAGCAAAATGCTGAACAAGTGACGTATTCATCATGATAGTTTACATTTAGATATATCTCGCCATAATCTTAACTGTCTTATCACTAGTTATCACCAAAAAGTTTACTTTCCTTTGTGCTCTAAGATATGATTCATATTCATTCAAATTGTTTTGATATTTTTGGCTGATTATTATTGATAATCTTTTAATTCATTTCATTCTAGTTGAGACATAATGAAAACTATGAATGCTATAGAAAAATTACGAGAGATTTTCGCGGTAGTATAGCCTAACTTCTGTTCGCGACTTCATCTACTTTGAGTATCACATGAAACATTCTATGACACTCGCCAATAAAAGAGTTTTCTATAAGTAAAAGGTTTTTCGTATTCGGATCAGGACTTCAGAGATTATCTCTTACAAACACAAACAAACAAAACCTGTTCATAACATTAATTTAGGTTTTTAACATTAACATTAGTTAGATTTCCTCATTCTCTTAATGGCAAATCACCTGGTCGTCATGGAGACATTGACAGTGATCAGGGAGGACCCCCTGATAATAGACTAAACATTAAAAGAATCGTACCTCCCAAGAATCGAAAAATCGGAGGGGTCTGTCAGACACTTACTGACTAAAAGTTTCCCCACGCCGGGGAACCTAGGAGCGTTTGCAGTTTCGCACCTTCCACGATCTCCGACTGGCCCGCCTCCTCAGTAGATCTCCTTAACTCCTCTAACTGCGCCATGTCCTATTACTGTGTATAATCTACTTCAGACTATTTTTATTGACGTCACAAAACTTTCTACACCATTGTTCTTAATTCAAATACCTTAACAGTTGTTTTTTTTCCCAGTCCTATTGTTTTTTAAACGATGGTATTTTCCTTAAAGCGTCACGTTATCTCAGTGTAATTGAAAACGGGCCAGTAAATGGGTCGCGACTCACGCGCATGTTATCGCCCGTCTGTAGTTATGTTATGTGTTATAATGTTTGTTATTATTTAATTATTCGTTTGCATTGACCAGTGACTGGTGTTGGCCTGGTGGTACAGTTATCTGTATTGTCTACTTTATTATTATATGATAAGGTCGATTTCATTTGGAGAGTGTGTGTTGAGTATTCGCTTAGAATTGAGTGCTTTACACGATCAATCAATTGGCATACTTTCACATACGTGACTCGCCCATAGATTTTCATCATCATCTTCCTGCCCTTGTCCCATGTTACTTGTGGTCGGCGCGACACGTTTTCTTCTTCCATTCCGTCCTGTCAGCTGCCATGCTGTCACTGACTCCCTTTTCTTTCTTTTTCCCCCATAGATTTTGTATGACAATATTATTCTGTGACGTCATTATTGATTTACTATTTAACGATTTCAAAGCAACAAAAAATCTGTCGATGTAGGAAAAGTAATAAATACGAAACAAAATAAATAGGTATATCAATCTGCCTAGCCTTATCCCGACTATATAGGATGACTTCCAGTCTCAATATTCTTTTTTTTTATTGCATTCCTTATATACCTATTATATTATATAGTATATAAAGTAAAACGTAAAACGTGAACGTAACGTAAACGTTTACGTGTAACGTAAAATAATCTTTAATTTGCTTTTTTTTACCCAATTACCTTACAGACCTGTTTATTGTGTCTACTACCTATTTAACTGTGTGTATGTTTACTTTCTTACCTGTGAAAACTTGTAATTGGCCTTTTTAATGGTATCTAAACCCGAACTATTGTATATGACTAGCTGTAAGTTTTCCTAAAATTATTAAAATAAATAAATAAATAAAACAGATCAATATGGGGGCACAGCAAAAACTAGGAGATAATCGAATTCAGCTGAATACTAAGTATTTTACATGGAGCGACTGCCTATCTGACCTCCACAACCCAGTAACTGGGTACCGATACCTCTACGATTCTATACTGGGTAACAACGAAACATTTGTGTAAATTAATTAATTAAAAATTTCCCAGTAATCAATCATCATGTTTTGTTTTACTGCACGTAATTATCTTTTGCACGCTATAATTAATTACCACTATTTTAAATAATTAATGAATATATTATAAAGTTGAAGAGTTTGTTTGTTTGTTTGGAAGCGCTATGTTCAGGAACTATTGGTTCGATAAAAAAAATATTTTTGGCGTTACAGTTATGTATCCGTTTATCAAGGTCGGGTATCCATAATTATATAAATGCGAAAGTAACTCTGACTCTCTGTTACGCTTTTACGACTAAACCACTAAATCAATTTTGACGTAATATAGTACGGGCTAAGTTTAAACCCTAAGTGAGGAAATAGTTTACTTTTTATACATCGTCTGCGATAACCTAACATTAAGTATGCTTTTGCACCTTTTTGTTGCATAAAGTTTAAACAATTTTTCGATATTTACGCGGACGAAGTCGCCGGCAAAAGATAGTAGGCTATACAACATAACATTACGACCCACTGTAGTGGAATAGTAACCAAAGACGTAACTAAACGCGGATGAAACGGCGGGGAGTAGGTTGTTTTAAATAATTGTTAAATTACATGCAAAAACGTGCTTGTTTCCTGTCACCAATGGAAAACAAACCAGATTTTATTATTTACATGTTAAATTATAGGTTACTAGCTATATAAGGTAATAGATAATATATCAAATGTTTTGATATATTGCAATGGGTACTGGTATCTGGTATTAATCACTAATGGTCGGTATACTAAAATATAAAGTCGATGAAAATTTTTCTTGTTTGTTTCTTTAATCGCGCAAAATCTTTGGAACAGTCAGTCCGATTTATGAAATTCTTTTTGTATATGATAGTCAGATTCATGAGGAATAGAATAGGATATAAAACATAATGCTACGACCTAAGGGAGCAGACCAGTAACCAAAGTCGTAACGCGGGTGAAAAAAACTACACAGATGAAGTGCGCGCGCAGATTAATAGCAAAGATATAGATACTGTAATGTCTAATGGTCTTTATGCTAATATAGTTATGTCTGGTCTGCATTTTAATCAGCGTTAACAGCTTTGTAAGTATCGAGTAGTTTTCCTCACACTTAATTAAGATCTTTTCATAAACGTCCAGTAAGTTCCGATTAAATTATTTGGCAGATCATTTTAAAATCTGTTACATTTTGAGACCTTATAACTATGGCTCCACTATCCACCTGCATTGTCCGAGGGGTCTTTTGAGTACTTTTGAGCCGTAATAGGTAGACAATTAATTTTCACTGAGTGTAGGTATATATTTACTATAACGCAACGCAATTGAAATAATTAAAGTTAAAAAATTAAAAGATGGGGAAAAATTGTCTTAGAATGGTGAAAATGCCATTTGATCTTTGCTCAGTGCGCAGTGAGACAAAAATATAAAAAAACAATTATGTTAGTCCATGGAATTCAAACACGCATTTTACTATTCAAATACGAGCGCATGTAGGTATTAATGTATTTAGTTTTTATTTACTTTTAACAAGAACAGCTGCATTAAGATTAAACATATTAAATTGTGTCGTAGTTCACCATCAACTGAGTTGAGACACACTTTTTTTAGAGTTTACCTACCATGTGCATGTTACTAGTTATTCTAGTTTGTCGGTCGACCCTACGACCTTAAATAAGCTTGAGTTTCGAGAGGTTTCACGCCAATTACGTAGCCGATGAGTATTGGACTGAAGTGGGTAGGCCACTTGACCGTCAGTCCTACGGTTCTACCGAAAGAGCTAATTAAACTTAGATAACATTTTATAACTAGAATACTTGGTTCGTATATTTCCCGTTTCTCGGATAGTACGTCTCGCTTTTGGTCTTTCGTCTGATCCCTTTCCGGTCGTGTCGGATTGCGATCCCATCGGACTATGAGAGTGAGGGAAGAGGGAGTGTACCGATGTTTGCGTACCCACTTGTGCAGTTGAGAAGTAAATTGTGTGTTATCAAGCCCATGGTATGTACAATGTACACAAAATATCTCACTTTTGTTAAATTGTGGTACCAAATGAAGTGTTTGGGAAACATAGAGGATAAAAAAGGGCTTTAAATAAAAAACACACGTTTATTGTTCGAAACAAGAAACATGTTGATTACCTAATTAAAACCCTTTAATTTTCACCTGTATTTTATTTTTTATCACCTGCGTTCTTGGCTATCTGCATTGAGATTATCCGCCGTGGCCGAAAGTCCGAGACCGGTATCAAACATTTTAGACTGTTACCACGTAATTAACAAGCTTCTCTTTCTCTTTGTCCAACAGTGATCTACTGCGACTACAATGGATCTGGTCGCGCACTACAATGGGTAGAAGACTACATAGCAAGAGACGTTCTGCCTACCCACGCCACAAGATGTACCGGTCTGTCCTTCACTTCTGGCCAGAGCGAGCTATACAGGTAACTATATATGTGTTTATTGGTAGATATATTTAGCTTAATATTGGATGTAAGGATAGACTATGGTACAGCCATTGTAGCATGGCAACCATGGCTGTTGTTGGCATTACTGCATTTTAGTCTTAAAACAAAACAACATATCATCACGCCTGTAGGTAATCCCCGAAGGGTTAGGCAGAGGTTTACCCATTAGTACACCCACATTGCGCCAGTTATATTTAAGTATCATGTAATAGGGATCCAGACTCTGAGACTGCTACTGAATTATATCTGATGGAAAAACGCAATAACACTTTGTCCGACCTAGGAATCGAACCCAAGACCTCATGTTCAGCAATCGTGTTCTGCGACCACTAGATCTGAATTTAATGAGCAAAACAATGCATAGCTAGTACTTTAAGTGAAATAAAGAAGCTAAACATAAGCTTATATGGAAATAAAGTACTTCTTCTTCTTCTTATCGTGTGGGTAGTAAGGCCTTACGACCCTACACACCCTAGTGTCAGAGTTTCTAAACCGCCTCAAGGGCCTCTGACATGGTTTGAGTGGAACAGTAAGTCCAGTACATTACTACAGTACAGTACTACACCGTAAAGTACTAACAGTTATTTGTCTCGGTCTATAACAGCTGAACTATACCCATGAGACCGCAGTAATACGTGAAAACGTCAGTCAACCACAAACAACCTGAGAGTACGCCAACGCTTGTCATGTCTCATGTCTCCGCTTCACCGGAGACAAAACAGGTGTCGATGTTATTGTTCCAGTCTATTGTCTAGTCGATCACACTAATATACAGTGTAGGTGGGTTGACAATTGATGCTGTGGCATTTATTAAATAGCTAGACTAGATATACACCGCTGTTTCACTCGCGTTGAAGAAAGAAAGAAGGAAAAAATAATACGGATAATAGTGCACACAAAAATAATAAAAAAAACGGTTATTTAATAAAATCACAAAAAAAAAAAAATACATTATTGAGTGCCTTACTGCTATGCTAAACAATTTAAGTTACGTCTTTGGCTACTGCTTCACTCCCTTAGTTCCTAGCGTGTTGTTATATAGCCTAGAATCAACAAGAATATTGTAACCAAGATTTTGTAAAAACGCAATTTATAAGAGTGCCGTGAAGTTTCTTGCTCATTCTTCTCATAGAGGCCTACCTTCGTTTTGGAACGAGCAACTAGCTTCATCTTCCGGACTAACTGACTGACTCCTTAACTATTCAAAAGTGTCTGTAAATGGTCTAATTGAAATAAATGTTTTGACTTTGACCTATACTCTTCCTCATGAATTTGGCTATCATATATAAAAATATTTTTTCCAATTTTACTGGTAGTATAGATTAGCGCATTAAAACGAAAAAAAAAAACAACTATTCAAGTTTGTAATATTAGTTTAAGTAGATGTTGCGAATGATTGTAAGTTCGTAAAATTTTCCATAGAAAAAAAAACTCCTATTATTATTATTAGAGCCTTTTTTATATTGCATAACTGAAAAGAATTTGTATGAAGGGTAAGACGTTCTTTAATCCATTTTGTGTAGTGTAACACAAAGGTAGGCACTCTAGAAGGTTGACATTGGATGCAGTAAAGCCACAGCACACAAGAGTGCAATGTGTAGCGAATTTTGTAGTTAAACATTATTATTTTTATCCACAGATCAGAATCAAAGTCAATAATAAGGAGCCTGGTGGGGGCGTGCCCCGAAGATGTGGCGGTGGTGGGAGCAACACTGGTGCGCTTCCTTAGGGCACTGCGACCAGACAAAGTGGTGCTGTTCGTGTCCTCCAGGGAGACGGAGAGACAGATCGCACCGTGGAGGGAATATGATACTAAGGTAAGGACAAAATTATGTGTCTTAAGCTACTACTGAGAAATTCCTGATGGAATAACCCCATAGCACTGCGCCCGACCTAGGAATCAAACCCGAGACCTCATGCTCAACAGTCTCATTTTGCGACCACAAGACCAACGAGGCAGACTGATGACACCATCAGATTAAAAATATACCTGCAGTAGGTTTTGCTAGATTACATTAAAGATTTAAAATGAAACTGAATAATACATAACATCATAACATAACATCACGCCTGTAATCCCCGAAGGGTTAGGCAGAGGTGTACCTATTAGTACACCCACATTTCGCCAGTTATGTTTTTAGTCCCATGTAATAGGGGGCGAGCCTATTGCCATCAACCGGGCACAAATCCAGACTCCGAGGCTGCTACTGAGAAATTCCTGATAGAAAAACCCAATAACACTGCCCGACCTGGGAATCGAACCCAAGACCTCATGCACAGCAGTCTCATTTTGCGACCACTAGACCAACGGGGCAGTCGAGTCAGCACTGAATAATACTAATATTATAAAGAGGAAAGCTTTGATTGCTTGCATTAAATACGCTCCGCAACTGCTGAACCGATTAGGAAAATTCTTTCACTGCTGGATAGCTATACACTATCCCCGGATGTCATAGGATATATGATATTTTAAAAAAAATTAGGGATACCTTAGAAACATCACGCGAACGAAGTCGCAGGGAGACTGCTAGTGTTTAAATAAAACACTTAAGCTTTATGATGTTCTTAGTCACAGACAGATGCTTTAGTTTTTGATCTTTAAAAGGTAGATAAAAATACACATTATTTTAAAGACATAAACTTAAAACTTATTTGCTTTGATCTCAGAACCGGTTTGACGAAACGGATGTTTAGGAAAAAAAATAGGCAAATAAAGCAACTGAGATAATTTTTAAAAACGTAGGTAGGTATTATTCTTGTGAGTTGTGAAGGCGGTGCCAGGTTTATCTGTGTGTGTGCGGGGCTCCCATTTTTGTATTTGAATGGAAATAAACAGTTTTCTTTAATCAAATATACCTGTTAGCTTTAAAAATGCCAACATTCTGAGTCAGAGCAAACTACTGCCCAGTATAAAAAAAACCCAATCGCCTAAAATATGAAATACGAAGAGGAATTTACCTGAGTGTCTGGATATTTAACTGATCAGCCAGGATGCAGTGGCATATAACCTTCATTTATTTATCTATCTTCTAATAGAAGTAGGCACAAATGCTTTGTCCTGAATGACTGACTGACGGATCAACGCACAGCTTAAACCGCTGATCGTAGAAACCTGAAACTTGGAGGGTGTGATTTTTGTATATCGTAGGCTTCCGATAAGGAAGGATTTTCCAAAATCCCCCCCTAAGGGGATGAAAAAGGGGTCCAACGTTTGTAAGTTTGACGCGGACGAAGTCGCGGGCAGAAGCTTGTGTACCTAATTATGTTATTCATGTGCAACTAGATAGAGCTCTAGGGGATAATCTACAAGTAAAGATCCAAACTGATTGCCATGCGTGATTCCCATGTAGGTAGACTAAGGTCCTACAAAATTGGGCTGGTTTAAAGGTACCAAACTAAGATATTATCGTTAATTTGAATAAATAATGTCAAGGATGTCGTGATGGCCTAGTGATTAAAACACCCACCTCTCATTCACGAGGTTGTGGTTTCGATTTCCGGCAAGTACCAATTTGACATTTTCAATTCATATGGACTTTCTAAGTTTATCTTGAACATCATTGACATCGATGAGGAAACCTGGACTAATCATTGATATACATGAGTTTGAAATGGCCAATTCGCCTTTAACAGGCGTGGTGAATCCTCGTGTCTTCTCTTAATGAGAAGATGCTTTTGCCCTGTAGTGCTGCAGTGCATTATTATTATTATTAATATCAAGGGATATTGAATTTCATCAAATATTTAACAGACATGAAACGTTCCAAAAATGTTTGCTTAAAACCACCAAATAAGTCTGACAAACTGCAATAAATAATTTGTGAAACAAGCTAAAATTTAATTAAACCATGTGAAAACAATGGCCTTCTAGAAGTTTGTCAAAGTACACAGAGAACAATAAACTAATTGATCACGACAGGTCTGTACGTTATTCGCAAAGTTTTTGGAATATTCATTAAAATGGCCGTAATGATGTATTATATTGCTTCGGCGCAATAAAAAAAGCACTTCTAACTTTTGAAAGGGCGTTATATGTCTCTAGGGTAAATATGTATTAGATTGATAAACAGCAGCTTTATGATTATCGTATTACCCAGTTACTGGGTTGTGGAGGTCAGATAGGTAGTCGCTCCATGTGAAATACTGGTATTTAGCTGGATCCGGTTTGACTGGAAGCCGACCCCAACATAGTTGGGAAAAGGCTAGCTAGATGATGATGATGAGACAGCAGTTGAATTTGAATTTCTAATTGCTTGAATAAGATCTTTCACAATATTTAACACTACATACAAATAAACTTGTATCTTGGGGTTCTCCCCTTTAATAAACTTAATGTTAGAGCTCAAATCCGGGTAAGTTCCTACCTACGTATGTGATTTTTCGTAGAGGAAAACGTCGTAAGGAAACCTGGACTCATAATTAATACCTACAAATCTGAAATCGTCAATACGCTTTAAGCAAGCGTGGTGATCAATGCTCGTGTCTTCTCTGCATGAGAAGAGGCTTTTCTCTTTTTTACTCAAAGTCACATCTTCAGTATCAAGATGTTGACTTTGAGTTTGTAAATATCATCATAACATAACATCACGCCTGTAATCCCCGTAGGGTTAGGCAGAGGTGTACCCATTAGTACACCCACATTTCGCCAGTTATGTTTTTAGTCCCATGTAATAAAAGGGGGCGAGCCTATAATATTGCCATCAACTGGGCACAAATCCAGACTCCGAGGCTGCTACTGAGAAATTCCTGATGGAAAAACCTAATAACACTTTGCCCGACCTGGGAATCGAACCCAAGACCTCATGCACAGCAGTCGCGCTTGCAACCTCTGGACCAACGAGGCAGTCAGTTTGTAAATATATCAGGGTTATATCGCGTTGTGCAATTGCCATATGCATTTATTCACATGTCAGTTATCACGTAGTACTTGGCGCTAATTCCGTGCGCTACCAACTGATTGCCATACGTCGTTGCATGATCAGATTTAATTATTTGCTGCAAATTGATCTGAAGCTGTTTTCCTTTAGTTTTAGACCTGAAGGCCAATTTTGGCTCTGCTAATTAATTACATATTATTTAAATTACTTTGGGGTTTAAATTATATCCATTTTTAAAATGTGCTTATTAAGACTTTTCATTAGACACTAAACATGTTTTTTTTATTACGTGTTTTGTGTCCTCTGTAAGCCGCCATTTTGAATTCAATGTGACGTCACATAGCCTATAATTAGCGGACGATCAAGACGCTCCCAACGATACCTTATATATCGAATTGTGTTAAGGAAATAGAAGAATATGAACAAATATATGAACCTCACATACATACAGGTCAAAATCATAACTCTCTTCTTGATTTCGCTGTAGTCGGATAAAAACGTTCAAAACTAGTCGCAAACTGGTCTCAGCGACAATGAATGTAAAAAATATATGCAAATTAGAAGCATTTTTGACAGATTGAGATTTAATTGCGATTGTTCCTAAAAGGTAGTAATATTGCCCCCCAGATGTTAAGGTTTGGACGGTATCTTCTTGTCTTAGCGTTGAAATGATGTCACGTGATCCGTCAATATCAATATCGTTTGCATCAATCGAAGTAACGTGCAACTATGACGACCAGGCGCCGGTATCCACTTGTGGGCAATTGAAAATATAATTGGGACTGGGGCAGGCACGTTTGCTGCATTTAAAATGAATTTATTGTGTTCTAGAACAACACCAAGAGTGATAATGAGTAATAGCTTTGCCTTAAAAGCACAAAGCTTGAGGGATAGCTTGAAATTGTAGCTAAACGTGAGAAATGTTTCTTTTTAGCTCGGGAAATTTAGCACATGACTTCTTCCGCTCTGAGCGGAGCGGAATGGAGTGTCAGACTCTTCCTGATAAAACCCATCCGTGTTCTTCCTAATGCTCTTAACGTTCTAGGGCTGCGGTGACTCTGTCGAATAAATTCCGCAACCTTGGCAGACGCTTGGTAAAGGTTAGGATAGTCTTTAGCTTCCCCTGTCTTCTCTTGAATTAGGAGTAGGAACAGGGCCGGATCTATATATAGGTTCTTTGGACTAGGGCACAAAGGGCTCCTGGGGACTAGGAGCCCTTTGTTTGAAGAAAGAACCCAACGAAAGTGTTCTCTGAAAACTTTTTAGACCTCCTTATGTGATCCCTATGTGTAGGTAGATCCTCCTTATGTGTAGAAAGTTTCATTAAAATCGGTTCATTCATTTCGAAAAATAAGTTCTATTTTTCGAAATGCCGTGCGGCGTAAATGCTCTTTACAATTTTTGTACTGACTACTATGTGAGTATTATAAACATTTTAAAATCATTTCGCAACATAATTGCAAAACGTTGGCCATTTCCACTTAAAGACATCACAACGTGACTATACGTCGAGCAAAGTCAACCGGAGTGCATAATGACCAATAGTTACTGCTGCATATCGACTGCAACTAAACGTATTACGAGTAGGAAGGCCGAATGCCGATAACGCGCCCTTGGGTTACGTAACGGAAGCGTGGCGTTTTATAGTTTTTGCATACAATGAAAGTATGCGGCTGTCAAGTGTGGGCGCCGTCGCGTCGTAGTAAATAATGCTTGCAACGGTTATTTTATGGGTTATTTTATTTGTTTTGCGTTTTGTGTGCTGCGTAGATTGTGTGTTGTGCAACGATATTGCATTTGAATGTCATTGCTGTAGTTTAGAATGTTTGGAAAAATACCTATCCCAAATTATAGCAATTTGCCTAACGGCATTTTATAGAAACATTCAAATCCTTTTTTTCGAAATGAATTAACCAATTTTAAAGAAAACAAAAGGATTATAAGTAAGGATTATAGGCATATTATAGGTCTTCAAAGTTAGTAGAGAACATTTTTAATTGTTACTTAGGCTAAATTCGTATTACCCGATATACGTCCCAGCTTTTAGAAGAGTCAGATATAGATAACACATAACATCACGCCTGTAATCCCCGAAGGGTTAGGCAGAGGTGTACACATAACTGGCGGAATGTGGGTGTACTAATGACCCACATTCCGCCAGTTATGTCAGATATTTTATTTGAATTCACACTTGTTCATGAATTCTAAGTAACTTATCTATTAGACAAGAAATTCACTAATGTTAAGGGTCTAATTTATCTACTTATAGTAACAAAACAGGAGAAATTTTCTGCTTATGTAAAGTGGTTAAATGAAATATTAAACTGAAACAGTTTTCTTCATCACTGCCCACGAATTTGATTTCGTGCATATCGGCACTTTTTAGTAGGTATTTTACGAGTGGTTATGCTCCACGCGGGATTAGAGCATAGGGGGACTAACCGTATTGAAACATCCTATGCCTCAGCTCTATAGGCAGTAGCCACACGGCCGCAACCGCACGCCTTATCACCCGTATATTTCCTTATTATGCAAAACGCATAAACACACTCGACGAACTGCGCTTACGATCGGCAAATTCCTTTATTTTATCAACAAAAGTATGATTTACGTTCTTTTCACACGTGACCTGAACTGTACTTAGTTTGTTATGCCCTTGTACTATTTCTTGAGTCTGTAAGGCCTAGAAAGCTTAGCCTGTAGTCAAGCAGGTGGTTGCAAGGTCAGCGCTTGTGTCTTGAAAGGTCAGTTTGTGGTAGATGTAGTTAGAGAAATAGTTTAGTCTGCTACAACATTAAATTGTTCTGTTCTCTACAATGTTTAGGGACTATGTATCTATATTTTATAGTTTGGAATTTTGAGAAGAGTGAATGTTTTTAGGACTTGATTTTTAAATCTATATACTCTTGTATATAACTCTCGATAACTCTCTAGAAATTCTAAACCGCTACAGTATTAAGGCCAAAGAAACAAAATAAAAATTAAATACAGTAGATTCCATTTTTATTTTTGCGAGACACGGCAATGATTTTATATAACGGGCACCTTTGCTTCAAAAGTTTGTTCCTGTATCTCGTTTAAATATAACATCACAAATACTTATAATATGTTTCTCTGTGTTCCAACGTATGAATTTCTTTAACTAAGCCACAATTCTCGTTTGACCTTTAAACCGCGCGTGGGTATATTACTGGATACTAAAGTCTATCCCATTTCATCCCTATATCAAGTTATGCTTTCATTTCTTTGACGTTTCAAACCCCTATATCATTCACACTCTACACCGATCTTAATATATTATTATGTTTATGTGAAAGGGTATGTTTCTAAGGCTCGTTAGCATTATATTATGTTTCAGTTACTTCTTCAATGTCATCTTTGATAGATAGTTTAGTTGCATGTTTTCTTCTCTCTTTCGTTTTATTTTCTGTTTCGATATCTTTGACATCTTTTTTCCTCTAACAGGAAAGAAAGACACATGTTTTTCTAATCATTTTTTGTTTTGGACCATATCTGAGGCTTTTGGGTTACGGAGATATTGAAGGTCAACGTTCGAAAATAAGTTTTTAATGTTCTAGCTACATAAAGTTTTACATACCTCCACGAACCCTGTACTGCGGGATGAGCACGTAAGCACAATGCGTTATATCGCATGCTCTACATGGATTTTTCGCACCAAAAATAAGTACAAAAATAATTTCCCAGAAAAAAAATTGCTTTCATTTATTGCAAACATAGGTATCTATTAAAGGTATAACGGCGAGACTCCACCAAAGCGGAGACAAGAAGAGATGTGTCTCACAACCAATCAGCTTGCGTCATTTTGACAGCTCAGCGCTAAGCTTTAGCTCAATACATTATGCTATTGGTTAATTACGAAACATCTCTCGTCTCCGCTTTGGTGGAGTCTTGCCATAAAGCAAATGGTATATATACATTACAATAGTCAAAGCGCGTTCCCTTTAATAATTTAAATTATTTTACTTACCCAACAATTTCAGTATGCTTAGTTGACGGCGATGTGATATGTTCTGTTACACCTCGTGTGTCTTCCTACTTATCTACGATGACACACAGAGTAGCATTATTAATAGTAGTTACAGTATTATCCTCTGATTGATTCTTCACGCTTATTATCACGTTGGGTATTTCCTCGTCATGTCGCGGAAGTGATTTGACGAATTTTACCGTCAAAATGTCGACATTCATGTATGAAAATACATTAACGATCTCGTTTATTTTCATAATGCAGATGGTTTTCTTTATAAATTAATTTCCTGTTTACTTTCCTGTAGAATATAATCATTCGATATCGGCTTTGAATTATAATTTATTGGGTGATTTTAATATAAAACTAGCTGGACCAGCGAACTCAGTACCGCCATATCTTTTATTCTTTCTTTTCAAAGAACTTTCCCCTTATAATACATAAACATAACATACATAACATAACATCACGCCTGTAATCCCCGAAGGGTTAGGCAGAGGTGTACCCATTAGCACACCCACATTTCGCCATTTATGTTTTTAGTCCCATGTAATAGGGGGCGAGCCTATTGCCATCAACCGGGCACAAATCCAGACTCCGAGGCTGCTACTGAGAAAATCCTGATGGAAAAACCCAATAACACTTTGCCCGACCTGGGAATCGAACTCAAGACCTCATGCACAGCAGTCGCGCTTGCGACCACTAGACCAAGGAGGCAGTATAATAACAAACACAAGAAAACGAACGTCTTGGCGGAGGCACTACCGTGCCCCCAGATTAATGGAATTAGTCCAGCTGTTCACGCGTGATGCCGTGATCAAGGGAAATAGGGACTCATTTTGATATATTTAGATGTGTATTTTAAAATACTCAAGCGACTTGTAAGACATTAATCCAATGATATAATAATACCAGCCTATTACAGTCGCACTGCAGGGCAAAGGCCTGCTCATACCGAGAAAGCACGATCGTTGATCACCACACTCTTATTAGGCGGATTGGTGATTTTAGGTTTTATTTCCACACGAGGTTTTCTTCACCGATATCAGCGACGTCCAAAATAAACGTAGAAAGTATATACATATGAATTGAAAAAGCCATATAAACTTCTTTAATACAATTACTCATACCTTACACAAGATAAACAAAAATGACTAATTGTACATAATTTAAATATTAATTGTAAGTAATAAAATTTTATCTCCGTGTTATATCGTTGCAATTATTATATTATAATAATGAACTGTCGTAAAACTTGTCTTATTATTAACTAGCTGCGTGCTGCGACTTCGTACGCATGGTTTTGTTTAGCCTTGTTAAGTGACGTCATTAGTTACTACTCCTGAGGGTCATAGCATGATGTTAAAAAGCTATTCCTTATGAATCTGTTTATCCTATCTAAATAAATAAAAGCGAAAGGTCACTCACACACTCATCACGAAATATCGAAAACCGCTTGACGTATAAAGATGAAATTTGGCAGAGAAGTAGTTTGTAGTTAGTAGACGTCCCCTAAAAGAGGATTTCAAAAAATTCATCCCCTAAGGGTATGAAGCGGGGGTCCAAATTTTGTGTGAAGAAATGAACGAGAACGAAGTCGTATCTAGAAAAGTTTTCCACTCCAACTAGCATTTCGAGAGATTAGAGCCTTTAAACAAACAAACAAACAGAAAATCTCTTCACCTTATTATTTTAGATGTCACATTTGTGTCTCAGTGTTGGTCAAGTGTAACGATAGTTTGTTTGTCAACGTGATCGTTTTATTACTGCCGGTGTAGTTGATTTTATTAGCATCATCTTACAATGTTTACAAAGCACTGTTCTGATGTTTTAGTACCTACACCTACTGTTTCATGCCATAATTCACTCGGCATTGTATTAATTTTCACTGTATTAGAACATTATTGCGGCTGCGCACATCTAGTCCTTTTTGCTTTTCATTATTTGTCTGAATATCTGTTTTAATAGGTTTCATACTTAAAAAAAGGAATTTCTTCGATTACATGTACCTTTTATTTTTGATATCAGTTCACCGATTTTTCCCCAAATAGTCGAACAATTTTTTATATTGTAGGTACTTTTTGAAGGCGGCTGTTTTTTTTTTTTTTGTAATAAAGTTGTTTTTATGAGTTATTCCGGTCTGATCCCTTAATCTGATCCCCTGCTGAATTATTATATAAAAAAAAACATCATCAATTCATGTCATCATCATAACATCTGCTCCATTATAAACATTCGTCAGACAGTATTGTATCGCCACATAAAAAATCGAAATGTGGGTGTACTGACGGGTACATTTCTGTCTAACCCTTCGAAGATTACAGGCGTGATGTTATGTTGCTTCGTCACGTTTTATATAAAAATGATTAAGTTTGTGTCAAGGACATGCTATAGCATCTGACACCTTGTACAAAGAGTCTTTATACAGCGTAATAACTTTTTCTGAAAACATATATTCTTGGGATTGTCATTCTCATATACCGGGATTGATCAAGATAGAAAATCGATTCTCTCTCAGATTTTATTAAAAATACTTTCTTTTAAACCTTACAAATTACTTGGTGTAAGAACGAAAATATTCTCTGAGGATGACAAAAGATTGACAAAAACAAAAGACATTTCTTGAATTTGTTATTGAAATACTTTTGTGAGCGTTAGATTGATTACAAAATATTATAGGAAACTTTGAAACCTTTGAAACTTGCCTATATTATTATTGTGTATAGTAAGTAATCTAAACTTTCAAAGGAAAATCTTTCTTCAAAAGATATTTCAAAACGTCTGTGTCGTTCTTTTAAAATATTTTCTTTTTCTGCTTCTTCAAAGTACGTACCTAATGTTTTATTGAATTCTTAGTAATGAAACAAGTTTTAAATAAGTACATATAATAGTAGAAAGTCGTACATTGTAAAGATTTAGGTACAGATTCATTTCTCGAGAATTTTGTCTTATGAAGGAGTACTTTCCCTTTTTTCAAATTTTCCACAAATTAGAGAATATTCCACTGCAAAATTTGAGGCAGTCTACTTTGCCACAGCAGGATGGCAGCTTGATGGGGCAAAGTGGAACTACTCGAAGATAGTATCATAAGCAACTAAATTGCATATTAGATTATTTCCTATATATACTTTGGTTGACTGGTAGAAAATGCCTAATGCATGAAGTCCGCCTTTGTACCTTTTTTGTTGCATAAAGTTTAAATAAACTAAATAAATAATTATTCATAGATACATTAAGCTTCTAAAGAAAGACGAATTCGATCTCTCCTCTTGCAAATGCAAACAGCGAACCCTAACAATAGTCCGGAAACCACTCAGTATCAAGATTATTGATCCTTAGGTCATTTCCTGTCCTCTATTATATTCCACCTAGCACCCTTCCTTCCTCATTTCATTCATTCATTACATACATTGTAACACTAACATCACAAAAGTAAACAGTATCGTGGTTTACAAAGTGTTCCCCCTTTTGTCCTTGTATGTGAAGTTGATCCGTTGGTCCCTACTTTACTTAGGGTCTTAGCAGACGTGAAATTTTTAGCATCGACGATCTGCGATTTAGCTTTTCTTTTAACTTTGCGACTCGAACGCGATTACTGATAAACTGCATTAACAATATGAGATTTTAAATTCATATGTATTTTCTAAGTTCATCTTGGTCGTCACTGACATCGGTTACGTAAATCATTGTCAAGAAACCTTAACTTAAAATTAATATAAGTCTGAATCGCCAATCTGAATTGAGTAAGCGTGATCAATGCTCGTACCTTCTTTATATGAGAAAAGGAATTCGCCCTGCAATGGGACAATAATAGGCTGCTTTTATTTATTCTTAGTTAAAAATATATGCATTGCACTGAGTTTTGCAAAACCTCATTTAACTCGCTACGATTGGCACACAACTGGCTTCAGAAAAACGATTAAATCGTCGATGCTTTAGGGTCGGTACATATCTGACGGAAGATACGCCGCGTATCGTCAGTCGCGTAACGCAGAAACAGTCAAATATATAATAACATATCCAACCATACACACATAACCGATGATGCGTTAGTGCGTCGACCATACTAAAGACGATACGTTCAACGTATCTTCAGTCAGATGTGAACCGATCCTTAGGCGCTTTGCACACGGAGCAACTTAAGTTGAGGCAACTATCAACACTTTAAAAGTTTCCTGTTAAAGTTGATAGTCGCTATAACGTTTACGGTTGCCGCATCTTTATGGCAATCTGTGAGCAACTTTCATAGCCGAGTTGCTCAATCTACGCAGCGGTCAGCGTCAACGGTATAATATTTAACAGTTGCGGCAATTAGGAACTAACTTAGTCATCGATTGTAGCAACTGAAAACTGTTGACGATCGCCGGATCTCGAAACTCGAGTTGCTATGTGTGAGCGGTCCAATTGAAATATATGGAAACAGCTAGTTGCCTGTTGCCAGTTGCAGCAATAGTTGCTCGTGTGCAAAGCGCCTTAGTATCGCGTCTGCTATGACTTAGTTCAATGATGAGTGACGTCATGCCATGGTCATGGGGTTCGCGTCGCAGTATACATATAGCGTGTTTACGGGTCCTTAACGCACCTCTTGTTTACAGCTGGGCCCAACAATGACATCATACGAATTGTACGTTCACATTTTTGGTGGAATTTAGTACGTGTCAGAAATTAATGTTAGTGCGTTGCTTTTGGCAGTATTCCGTTTCCTGTTTTCAATATTTGGTCTAATTAGAAGTGTGGGATAGATCTTGATGAAGTTGTTATGATTGTGTCAGCTGTGGTTTGTTGCCTGGAGTTAATATTTAAGATAAGTATACAGTAGAAGAAGAAGTAGAAAAAAAATCGTCTTAATGTTAAAGAAAGAAGACTAAGTCAAAATCAAATCATATTTTTTTTAAAGTCTCTTCCTGCCTATACGTTTAGTTCTTCTAAACTACGCAACGGATTTAAATGCAGTCAATAGATAGCGAGATTCAAGATGAAGGCTAATGTATCTACAATAATCTACATAGCACCTGTGTGAAGCCGTTTTAGTTTGAAATAAACCATTTACAACACTTTTTAATTATCAAGGAGTCAGTCAGAGAGTTGAAGCTATTTGTTCGTTACAAACAGTAGGTAATTATCGTAAAGTATCGAAAACCTAATACCAATCTAAATGGACTCTTCATAATTGTTTATAGTCCGTCATAATTATTCGTGTTTTCTTTTTTATATTTTTACTTTTATCTGTCTTCTGTGTCTTTAATTATTTTAATTGGTTATTTAACCGTTTTAATTAAAGTAAAATAAATAAATAAATAATGCAAGAGGACAAAATTATTACTCGTTATAAAATTGGTAGATACTTAGTAAGTACAAGAAAATTCTAACTATTATGTCTCATTACAAGGTTTCAAAGTAAAGTTACTTGAAGATGTATCAAGACTCTACAAGTTAGCGACTTCATTGAAATTCTGATCAAGTTTACTGCTTACTTGCTGAAGCTGTTCCGTTGTTATAATAATTATGTTCAGGTTGAAGATTGCGCTTAGTTGAAATGGAACAATTTGCCTGACGATTACGTATTTAATAAAACTGTAAAGGTGAATTGATAATCTCGTTTTTACGTAGGTAGGTAACTTAATGAATACTCATTTTGTTTATGGATTTTGGAGGATTTAGAAGCTGATTTTAAACATTGATGCACACTAACCAATACCGTAGATCATGGCTTCGAGGATGGCAGAAATGTTGACGCTGAGAAAGTCAAAGCATTTATTTTAATTAGACTATTTACAGGCACTTCTGAATCGTCAAGTAGACGGTCAGTTGGTCAGAGAGTTGAAGCTAGTTGCTCGGTCCAAAACTTAGGCTTCTATGGAGAGAAATAAGCAAGAAACTCAACGGGAGAACTTGGTTTACTCAATTATAGAAATATATTTTTTAGTTTCTCGTGAACATCACTGACATCGGTGACGGAAAACATCGTGAGGAAACCTGAACTTACATTAATGTTAATAATTGTTATTAAATGTTTAATTTAAATAAATGCTGTGACTTTGAATATAATGGTATGACATATCATTGATGGGTTTTCCGCCCATATCCGTAACAGACGAAGATGTTTTTATTAAGCATTTTTTTGTCTTAGCAAATTCTGGGATGCAAGTACATTGTTTGCTTTTAAACTTTGGCCGTTTCAAGTTTAATGGTCTGTTTTGTTATAAATTACGTTTATGGCTTGAGTAATGTTGTGTTCTTGTTTGTAATCAGCATTTGGTTTTAGACGTTAAAATATTATTCTTGTCATCTTTATGTTTTGCTTTTTTTTGAGTTGGGTAGGTACAGGGCGCCTGAAGCCATCTCTTAAAACAATATTATTTTAATATTACTTTGTAATTTCTGTTGTTGTATTTTCAACTCTCGGCACTGAGTCGAGCGTTGAAAATTCAACAGTGCTGAAGGCAAAGTAATATTAAAATAATGTTGTTCTAAGAGGTGGTGGTTGGCTCCTTGTAAGGACATTTTTAGAGTTTCGAACTCCAGGGGTGCCTATTACTAAGCCAGCAGAGACTTAGTAATAGGTCGGTCTGTCTGTCTGTCAGCTATCTCATGAATCGTGATAAGAAGAGAGTTAAAATTTCCACAGAGTGTGTATAACTATGGCCGTTATAACAACAAATAATAAATAAAAATAAAACACAGTAAAAAATTACAGGGCGTTTCTCATGTACAAGAAAAGTTTTTTTTTTTCTATGCAGTGTAAAATACAGCACGATGGTAACAGATCATTCGTTTGCGAGTCCCAATCGCATTTGATCGGTTTTAATCGAATTGTTACTCGCCTAAGCTCCATTAGTACCTCCCTACGTAGTTCCTTTGTCTATGACCTGTCACTCTGCTGACTAAGTTCCATTATTAATCCATAGCATAGCATTAGCATGGTCCATAATCTTATAAGTGCTGTAATGAACTACTACCTATGTTTAAGTGGCACGCTCCATCGTTACGTCTCATTAATAAGGCCCATTTGCGACACGCAAACTTATAACTATTTAATTATCGCGTTTTGTGGTAAACGTAAATATATTACTTAGGTTACGGTAACCCAAAACTGTAATAATATCAATTGTGGTAGACTTTTGTTAGACAGTATTCTATTTAATGAACTAATAAAACTTTTGAATCCGACCTAAAGTCCCCGTCACGAGAAGCTATAAATTTTGTAAACACACATTCAGGGGATCGCAAGCCTTAGATCAAATACTGCGTCAGCGTGAACTTACTTCAAAAAGACGGCTCAAATGTTTACGTTCCATGTGTCAGACGGTTTCCAGTAGCACAAAATATTAGACGACAGCGCTTTATATCGCTATAATATAACCCGACCATGTGAAATTGTTCGTTAATTTCCTATTACGCGTATGTTACTTTGAGTTAATTGAATTTGGGATTATTTTATTTTTATTTTATTACATATTCTTAGGAAAACTTACAGCTAAAAACAGAAAATAGATTTAAAAAAAAAAATAGGGCCAATTACAAAGTTTTCACATTTTAATGCGATTATGTTTTTTTTTGGAATTGTCGCTACGTAACTTAATAGAAGTTCTTTATTTACAAAATTTATAGCTTCTCGTGTCGAAGACTTTAGGTCCAAGTCAGTGGACCAAGCTGTTTGTTTAAGTGAATGAACGTCTGACGTCGAGTTTATAGTTGAAACACAGTTTAGTGGAAACTTTGTTAGTTTTGGCCAATCTATTGTTTTACCAAATGTCTGCGAAGTTGGTCCACCAGACCACGAGTTACTGTGGCCGACCTGGAAAACTTTATATAGACTCCGTATCTAAGTTGGCCGTAGCGAAGACAATAGAGGCGAGGGTTCTCAATACCGATCTCTATAATACCTAAGCGGCGACTCTTCACAGACTATGCCCACTTTTCATATTGAGTTGCATGTTCTTAACTAACACGAAGGGAAACATCGTGAGGAAACCTGGACATACTGTTCCTCTCAAACCATGACAGAGACCTTTGAAGCGGTTTAGTAACTCTGACACGAGGGTGTGTGGGGTCATAAGACCTTACTGCCCTCATGATAAAGAAAGAACTTATTAAGACCTATGTATTCTGCTTATGTGTAGGAAGTTTAATTAAAATTGGTTTATTCATTTTGAAAAATAAGGACTTGATAGATTTGTGAAATACCGCGCGGCGTAAACGCTGGCACGCAAAACGCAGAATAAGGGTTTTCATTTCAATAGGTACCTTTTTGGATTGCTTTTGTTTCAATCGCTGTAAGGTCATTTGAAAGACGAACGTCTTGAGAATTTTATTCTTGCGAAGTTAGTCGACAAACCTAGTTGTTTTTCTTTTCTTTCGCTAACTTCGTGTTACCAAGCTCTTCGGAATTTTTGTAGTTAGAACTTCAGGCATATTTGACCGCATTTTTTGTTTTCGATGTAGCCTCAGGTGATTCTCTAAATACGTATGAAGGTATGGTAATATGATCATGTTCATGACTCATATTTTATCGAAGGTGGGCAGTAATTATAGCTGCAGTGCCCCTGTAGGGTTTATTAAGAAAACATTCCGGGGTCGTTGCACTATCAACTTCCAAATTCCGAGTTGCTACTGAGACATTTCCAATGGGAATAACCCAATAACATGTTACCCGACTTTTATTTTTATTTTCGTGGGGAAATCCTCATGGATGCCGTCCGTCTCTGGTAACGAAGGGTTATGTCAGACTCATACCCACTAAAACCTCATCTGTTACCCGACCTGGAAATTGAACACTGACACTGTGCTTGCACTTACGATACCAACCGGACATTTCTGGTGTGTTGGTCTAGTGGTTAGCGGCCCTGACTGCTAAGCCGGAGGTCGTGGGTTCGATTCCCACCCAGGACAAACTTTGTGTGATGACCATGATTGTTAGTTCTGTGTCTGGGTGTGATTTATCTGTAATATGTATGTATTTATAAATTATATAAGATGTATATCAGTTGTCTGGTTACCATAACACAAGCTCTGCTTAGCTTGGGATCAGATAGCCGTGTGTGAGTTGTCCCAAGATATTTTTTTTTTTATTATTTATTTATTTATACTATAAGTACATCGTAATAGATGTACCAAACAAATTAGTAGATAAAAAAAATCTGGGCTTCTTCGAGTTGCAAACATCCCTTTGTGTCTATTGGCCTAGTTCTGTTCTGTCTCCTGCTTGTTTGGAGGGAAGTGGAAATTATATTTTTGTTACTACTCCGTTATTTTTTTCTAATTAATTTCGTTGCGGGACCCAAGACGAAGGAGGGAAGGGACCAAGGTAAGGGAAGAAATCGTTTCTCTGGGACTCGTCGAGCTTCATTGCCGCGGCGCTTTTCTGGTGGCCTCCACTGTTGATTCTGGCTTTCAGGAACTGTCAGTGGGTAGGAACAGTGTGGCGGATTTGTCCCAATAAAAAAAAAGTAAAAACAAATAATTTATTACTGAGTAGGTATTGAGTAACTGTCAATAAAGTTTCTGGTAACCTAATGTCCTATGGTCACCTATAGCTTTATGAGGCGAGAGCTAGAAATAGTACCAATCAAACCTAATTACGACATTGAATCACATTAATCATGCTCTTCTTTTATTGGTTGCGAAGCCTTAAATTATCTATCACGAAGCATTGTAATTTACTAAATAACTACTAGTAGGTACATACTTTGTTTTTATGTAGCACAAGCTTTTGCCGCGACTTCGTCTGTGAAAAAAAATTAGTCTATATATTTTTTTTTTGGGGTTCAAACTTACCCCGTACCAAATTTTTTCCATTTGGTTCAGAGGTTTTGTCGTGCAAGCAAGACAGACAGACAGACAGACAGACTAAGTAACTGTCGAACCTAAAGTCAAAGTCAAATAAATAATAATAATATTGGGTTTTTCCATCAGTAATTTCTCAGTAGCAGCCTCGGAGTCTGGATTTGTGCCCGGTCGATGGCAATAAGCTTGCCCCCTATTACATGGGACTAAAAACACAACTGGCGAAATGTGGGTGTACTAATGGGTACACCTCTGCCTAACCCTTCGGGGATTACAGGCGTGATGTTATGATGTATGATAACTTTTGCCCGCGACTACGTCCTTGTTAAATATCAATTATACCATAAAATATATCCTATAACACTCGGCAATAATGTAGCTTTTTATTAGTGAAAGATCTTTTGTAATTGGCCCAGTACTTTCAGAGATTACCTTATACAAACAAAAAACAAACAAAATGTAAATACTACCTCTTCAGAATATTACTCGTATATATATTAAATCAATCAATAACAAATTCTTACATGTGTGTTTAGAATAGATTCCTCGTATTTTACATTCATCCAGACATATTTATGTGTCGTGTTCAGTAAATTGTTTATTTCGCCAATAATTTTCAAAGTTACTATTATTATCTCGCTAGAAAGCGCTGTTGTCTTCATTTACATAACTGTGTTTGAATTTAAATCAATGTATGGATGATTGCTTTATAGTTATACCTTTAAAGTAAAGTCTATTTGAGTTACTCTGGTGTCGCCATTTTATATTTCTTTGAAGTTCCTCTCTTATTTAGTTGGTTTTATTATGCTGTAGAGTCCGATTAAAAAAAAAAAAGAGTTAAAATCAAATTACATGTGTTTGGGTTATGCAGCTGGCCGCGCACAATTCTTGCTGCTCGAATTTCTATGCTCGTACGCACACATACACTTCTTTATAGAAAGAGACACAGGGAAGGTTGTTTTTTAATGGGCATAACGCTTTTTCCTTACGTGATGATTTCTTGCAGTTAACCTTTCCAGAAAAAAAAAAAATAATAATGACACTGTGACCCTTCGTTATTCAACTTTTCTTATCATTGTTACAGGTCATCAAAATCCCAGAAACAAAAGAAGGCTACATAGACCTGAACAACTTAGAACAAAGGTTGCAGCAGCACTCCAGTTCAGGGAACAGAATGATCGGCTTCTTCCCAGCGGCTTCCAAACTGACTGGGGTCTTAGCTGATGATGTAGCCACCACCCTCCTCCTGCACCAGTATGGAGCCTGGTCTTTTTGGGACTATACGCTGGTAGCGCCATCCTCTGCTGTGGACATGAATCCTACTTTCCCTGGAGTGGACGAAGAGATGGTCAAGAAAGATGCGCTGTTCTTCAACTGTGAAAAGTTTGTGGGGGGTGTTCAGGGGCCTAGTGTAGTGATTGTGAAGAAACATGTGTTTTGTGATACTCCGATATACTCTGAGGATGTTGAGGTACGTACATACATCAAAACTGAATCAATTTTGGGTCTAGAATAAAATAAAGGGCGGAAGATACATGGTAGCATGATTGGGCAACTAAGCAGCAAAGAAATGAATCATCGGTTATTTTAATTTTCCTTATGATATTTTTTGTTTAAGTACCTCTTTTATTTTAATCATTGCTTCTGTTTCTAAATAACGGGTCAAATATTGTAAATATAATATATTGGTATTTTAATACTAATTTTACTAGCTCTTGATCCGTTTGGGACGCCTTGATAGCCCCGGATTTGTCTTAGGCGATTTGTCGGAGGGCGTCTTACGGACGTCCGTAAGGGGTTGTAAAAAAAGTCCGGGTAAAAAAATTAAAAAGGTTCCAACATTGAAGTGAGCAAGTATGTTTCCCTTAAATACATGATCGTCTGTCTATCCTTAAAATTTCAGGCGATTCAGGGATCTAGTAGGTACCAAAATAATGAGAAATTAGAAGGCGGTGAAGAAGGAGAGGAAGGGTTAAGTTAGATTCCACGATCGATTGTTATAGTAGTGTTTTTTACTTACATTCCATGTATTACGGCAAGATCAAAACTATATGAAAATATTAATTTAGATTTTTATGAATGTGTAGTATTTGAATTTAGAACATTTTGTTTTTCCATGTAAGCATGTTGTGGTTCTTACCATCAGGTATTGAGCGAGAGAATTGAAGAGTTGAAGACAACGGAGGGCGTCAGAGCAGCGCTGGTGATGCAGCTGAGAGATGCTGTCGGCCTCCAGACTATCGTCGAGAGACAGGACAACATAAGCAAGTAAGATAACACTATATTTAATACGTAAGACTTTTCGAAGAGCAGATAAAGCCGTGAACCGTTAAGGTAAATCAAATAGGATTAATTTTGGTTCGAAGTTATATTAATAAAGCTCGAACACATTGGAGCGGTCAACTTGTTCGCGGTCAGATACTGCAGAGTTTTACGCGGACAGCGACTGCCCGCGATGGTGTGGACCCGTCATACAACCGCGACCACGTTCGCACCCGCAAGTGGTTCGCTCCAGTGTGGCCGGGCCTTTAGTTAATCTGTTTTTTTATCTAATAATCAAGTAGCAAAAAATTAATCAGTATATAAGTTACTGTTAGTCAAATTATAACTGTAATCGCAATTATTTGATTGCTATAATATTTCTTAGGTTATTTTTTAAATTAATAACATATACATAGGCTATATTTTCTTTGTCCGAATTTCATCTTATGATACTAAGACATTATATGTACAGTCAGCGACAAAAGCTAATTAACACTGTTACTTTTGCAGTGTAATAATATGAATCCTAGATATTGCACTCAATAATTAGGATTAGAAGATCTAAAGGGCAATCCTACTAACTTTTAGAAACGATCACAATCTAATCTCAGTGTCTATCTGTCAAAAATGCTTCTAATTTATTTGACACTAGCTGACCCGTGCCCGCTTCTTTGGGCGGTAACCATTTTCTTGTAAGGAATTTTTTTTTTTTTTTAGAATTTTTCTCTCCGTAAGATCCATCCTCGTAGTTCAAGGAATATTTAAAAAAAAGAATTAGCGAAATCGGTCCAACCGTTCTCGAGTTTTGCGCTTACCAACACATTCAGCGACTCATTTTTATATTATAGATTTCATTGTCGCTGAGATGAGATTGCGACCAGATTTTTAATGATGTAATTGTAAATGTAAATGTTATTGATAAATAAAATTTATTGTGCTTTAGAATTGTTATTCGACTTTGATCGCCGACAGTACCTACTAATACTTTGTCATAATCAAAAGAACAAAAATATCTTAAAAATCCTTCTCCCCATCACAATATAGGCGAAACCTAGGTTACCTCATGCAGGTACGTCATGTTCTATCTAAAAATAGAATTATTTCCGCGCCAAGGACACTGCTTGAACCGTTGAAGCACACTCTGTAGTCTGAGCACGTGTCACTTTAGTAACTAGTTCATTTCGCTTCACTGACTTGCAATATCGACGTTGATCAAAGACTATATGATTAGATTGTGAATACGCCATAGTACATAAAATCGTTATGCACTTTAGACTGCAGCGCGATTCAATGATTTTAGAGCTGAGGGAAGTAGGTACAGGGTAACAGGACGTCTTAACAGGATACCGTCGCCCCGGAACGCAAAGGGCAACAGAAGGAACAGGGTGGTTTTTTAGTCAGTAAAAGTCTGACAGGCCCTTCCGCCACACCCAGGGCGGAAGGAATCATTTGATGATTTTTACCACCCAAAAAAAAAAGGTTAGAAGAAACAGTCAGCCACAAAAGTCGACCTACATAAGCCATTTAATTGAAGATAAAATAAATAAAACAAAACATAAACTCTTAGCAAATGCCTGAAACGGTGAGAAGCATTCATTCCATTGTGTCAATTTAAATGATTATGTCAAAGTAAAAACGTTAACCGACTTTTCTCGCAGACTGTACCTACAGGAAACCTGAAACTATATTTTAAAGCAAACGAAAGGTTTTTAATGCTTTTTGTGTTTTAAAATACCTGTCCAAAACCGTAAAATAAAAATACCAAACAACAGTTTCAAACAAAACTTTTCTGTTCAAACTTCGAATATTTTTAAATTTTAACTTTTGTTATACCGCCATTACGGTCGCCATGTTTGTTTTAATGTTTTCAAATATAGAGCGACAAGGCAAAGGAAAATAACTGTGCAGCCAGTGAGGTTTATAGTGTCAACCCAGATAGAATTTTGTTTACGCAGACGCAAACAGAGGTTTATTTATTTCTCAGATTTATGTTAAGTGACCCTTAGTTAACATTTAGTTAATGTTTAAACGGAATATTTACTAAAGATATTCCATTTTGAAGAGTTGTTTGATGTTGTACCGGGTAGAAGGGACAACTAAACGTAACGAAGACGTAAAAAGATAGTAGTTAGTTGTTCCACCATTCATTGACTGCCTCGTTGGTCTAGTGGTCGCAAAGAGCGACTACTGAGCATGACCTCATGGGTTCGATTCCCAGGTCGGGCAGTGTTACTGGGTTTTTCTATCAGGAATTTATCAGTAGCAGCCTTGGAGTCTGGATTTGTGCCCGATTGATAGTGAATTTTGGAAAATCCGTTCTTAGCGGACGTCTACTAACTATAATCCTCGTCAATGCCAAATTTCATTATATACGTCAAGGAGTGTTCGAGATTTCGTGATGAGTCAGTGAATGAGTGACCTCTCGCTTTTATATTGGATAACATGAGCAGCAACCAAAGACGTAATTTAATGCAAGTGAAACTGTGGAATATGGCTAGTCTATCCTACATTCCAAGTTCAACGTGGAAGTAATACGAAACGAGAATTATTGCATAACACATAGCAAATAACTAGTAAACAATGCGTTAATAAAATTATAACTGCGTTCTTGAGTAATTCCATTGAGTGGCGTTTATATTCCGCTATAAAACTATTTTTGACTGAAGGCTTCTTGGCATCAAAGGAGGGTCACGTAATATTTATTCTAACTCTATGCTAGCCTTTTCCAAAGTGAGAAAGCCATAGTGATAACGCTTGTGGGCGCTGCAGGCCTAAAGGGGGCCAGTAAAATAAAAAAATAAAAATCGGGGCGTTGTGTAGAGACTTGGGGAGCGATTTATAATTTCATCTACTAGGTGGTTTTAAGTAGGTGAAAAACTCCTGCTCTATGCGTATGCTTTATAGCGGATGATGAAAATCTTCATCATTATCTTATCAGCCGTAGGATGTCCACTGCTGAACATAGGCCTTCCCTACAGATTTCCAATAGGACTATTTGAAAGCGGCATCTAGCCCGATTCCGCGGTTCTCATCAAGAATTTCAGTAGCAGCCTCGGAGTCTGTATTTGTGCCCAGTTGATGGCAATAGGTTCGCCCCCTATTACATGGGACTTACACATATTAAGGTACACCTCTGCCTAACCCTTCGGGGATTACAGGCGTGTTGTAATGTTATGCCGACGAATCCGTGGGTTCAAAGTCTCAGGGACAAAGGACAAAGGACAAAGACCGTCTGTACAATAGTAAGGACGACAATTAGTGTGTTGTCTGGCTATCTGTCCTTCGTTATAAGTTTGACTGTATTTGTCTCAAGTTGACATTGCTTTTATCTACCGACACTACGTTGAGAATTTCGATAAATCGATCGAAATGTTCTTTGATCGTAATTGTCAGAATGTTTTCGTCAATATTTTATTTTATTTATTAGCTTTTTTCACCCTCGTTAGTTACGTCTTTGGTTACGGCTCTGCTCCTTTGCGTCGTAGCGTGATGTTATATAGCATATACTAATGAATCTATCTTTCAAATACAAAATGGTTTTAGGAATACGACGGGTAGTTCAAGCGATTAACGTGTTTAAAAAGAACAAAACAACTTTTCAGTGTTGCCTATTAAATTGAGTATAACTATTTAATATGTACTTACTACAAGATTTTACCAAAAAACTGAAAATTTAATTGACCAAAATATGAATAGACTACGCTTGTATGGATCATGCTGTCGGTATGACGGCATAGTCCTCTTAAACCATACATTATAGTGTGCCGGATGCAAAAACGAACAATTTGTCAACGGTACGATTTGTTATACATGAAATATTTATTTTGATTGCTACAACTCGACACTGTTTTCGTGGCGTGTATCCAAACTTCTGCATAACACGGCCTAGTCTTGTGCTCTATTAATTTATTCACTAGCTTCTGCCCTTGACTTTGGCCGCGTCGAAGTCTGCAATGCGATGAAATATACCCCATGACCCTCATCAATAATGTGAGTTTTTGACAGTGAAAGAATTTTTGTGATCGGATCAGTACTTTCAGAGATTACCACTTACAAACAAAGAATTTTATCTCTTTATTAAAAATAAGTTCAGATAATCATGATTGCCGTAGCTCACAATAGACTTTATTGTTAAGTTTCAAGAATGTTTCTCTAAGAATAAATTCTTTTGGCACCGGATTTCGTTAATAAGGCAGTGAGTAAACAATGAAAAGTTTACTTTATATTCTCTTTTTCGTAGTCAGAACGATTTATTTTCTTTATCTATTTAAATATGTGTATAGAGATATGAGTAACAGGGTGTAAAGTCTCTCATCCTATGTGGAGAAGGGAGGATCCTCCTACTAGACGGGGCTACTGCCCGATGGTTTGTTTGATTTTGTATATATGCTAATGTTACGGCAAACTCCGATAGCATGATGTAGGAACTGCGATAGATGGCGTATTACACGTGTAAAAAAAAATACTCTTCAAAAATAAAAAAGAACGGCCCATGCTGCCGGCGCCGCCATTCATGACTCCAGAGAGAGGAACCTTCTAACAACGCAACCGTATCCAAAAGTATCACTTATTGAAAAGCTCTTGATCCAACTGCTTAACGAGAGTCTCTTTAAGTGTCGACCAAGGCTCCAGAAAAGAAAATACTAGCCTATTGCTATCCCAACGCACGATAAAGGCCTTCTTGTAATGAGAAGATAAACTTAGAAAGTACACATGAATTGAAAATGTCATATTGGTAACGAATCCATAGTTGCACTTGTAAGTAACAATATTACTTGGAAAGTACATAATTGAGTTTCCAACTTGCATCTACAAAACTACAAAGAGACTCACTGAATACCTCATGAATAGTATTCTATACATTGTGCCAATATTCATAGTGCAGACCATAACTTTATTATTTTATGAGGTTGTTTGTTTGTCCACCTGTATATATTTACATAGAATTATCTAGTATTGATGGAGTTATTATTCAAATGATCGTTCCAGCGGAAGATTTTGAACTATGTATTATCATGCATATTGGGCGCCATTGATGGATTTAAAGATTATGTAGGAAAATGTTGATTTGAATTTATGAATGGGTCTTATGGGTATTTTGAAGACCTAATTGCCCAGGTATTAAGACCTATGTGTGTACAGGAGTGGGGAAAAATGAAGTCTGGTTGGTAGCACAGTCTACTGTAGTGGTAATTTGAAATGTATCGTCGTTGTGAACTTTTTTGACTCTGCTAAGGTCAACCAGATGCAGACTAACATTTTTATAAAAAAAAAACCGTGGCAATGCTGTCAGCCTTTTGGGCACCTGTCCCATTGACAGCGACGTGGAGGAATTTTTTGATGTTCTATAAGGTTCCTCCTTTCTGTCTTTTTTATAAATTGTACATATTTTATAATTACTCTTAATATTTTATTTTGTTTTAAAACGAATAAAAAAATGATGGCAAGTTCTAATTGAAATAAAGGATTTGACTTGAATTTAATCGCTCAGCCACTGCGCCAACATATCAGCATCTACCATCCCAACTCCGTACACTATTGGGCGAGAATCTCTCATCTTCATTTGTTTTTTTCACAACGCCCCTGCCCCGGGCTGCTTGGTACAGGCCATTATCTGTCGGTCAATCAATAGTTTCCAACACACATCGTCGGATAGTATAACTAGTACTTGTTTCACGATCGCGGAAGGCGCCGAGGGTCTCTGTCTCAAACCCGTGCGTCATCGTTACTACAAGTTACAAGCACATAAAGAGGGTAACTGGGAATTACGTGGAAGTTTCATTTATAGTGTTGGAATTTTAGTGATGTTTACTGTAGAATATAATACCTCATTGGTGGTTAAAGAAAGAAGGCTTGTGTTTATTATCTGCTTAGAATTATCACCTAAGCATAACATAACATCACGCCTGTAATCCCCGAAGAGTTAGGCAGAGGTGTACCCATTAGTACACCCACATTTCGCCAGTTATGTTTAAGTCCAATGTAATAGGGGGCGAGCCTATTGCCATCAACCGGGCACAAATCCAGATTCCGACAAATTCCTGATGGAAAAACCCAAAAACACTTTGCCCGACCTGGGAATCGAACCCAAGACCTCGTCTCAGCAGTGGCGCTTCGAGACCACTAGACCAACGAGGCAGTCACCTAAGCATATTACTAACTATATGCGTTAAGTTATGGTTACTGCTCCGTTTCTGCGAGTCGTAGTGTGATGTTATATGACCTATAACCTTCCTCGATACACGGGGTATATAACACTAAAGGACTTCTTCAAATCAGACAGTAGTTCCCAAGTTGAATGCCTTTTAACAAACAGTCAAAGTAAAGATAATCATTTGAAATTTAGTAATATCTAATAAGAAGTATCGAGTCTCGATCTTTAGGTCTAAAGTGCTTCGATAACTGGAGCTTCAATTTCTGCTGATAGGTTGGTTACCCAAGCTTAGCTGTTCGGTCAATAAAGAACCTTAAGCACCCCGTTTTTGTGCTCTTCATGCCAGATATTATACAACGCTCTTCAGGGGCCAGTCAATTTCGAAGACAAATAGATATTATTGCAACCGTCTGGTTTGGCACTATTCCCGTTGCATTAAGATCTTTACCGCAGTTTTTTATGTCACTGCGGCTTCCGGGACTCAAATTTACATCGCAAATTATTTCGATAACATTTCACTTGATACAGAGTTAGAGAAAAATGAGCTTTAAAGTTATAGTGTAATCTATTTCTAACAGTTTATTTTATTCGTAGGCAATAAGAGCTAGTATCTTAAAACCTAAAGCTCCCAAAACATCACACTCAATAACCATTAGATCTATCAAACATGAAAAAACATTGGCCCCAACACAGATCCTTGTGGAAAACTTTTCTGAAGCTGTTATGATAAAAAGTAATTCATCTATCCCTGATGACGCAAGCATCTGATACGCGAACAAAAATGCTCTGTTCAACGTAACAAACATTCTCGATTATATTAGTTAAAACATTATAACTATATTTATTACAGTTTCTTTTGAAGTTTCAAGTGCTTGATCAATGCGAACGCTTGTTGTATAACAATAATATGATACCCATTCATGTTGTTATCTTTTGTGATCTCTATTGCTTTGTCTGCAGCATTTTATACGTAGACATGACATTTTTCTTCCGCATTGAATTGGAAGACAACCACTTGATTAAATAAAGTTAAGAATTAAAACAATTTTGCCGTCATAAAAGGATTTGTAGAAGATTTTGGTTTTTAATTGTAACTTTGTTTAAAAATATTTAATAGCACCCGCTTATTCAACATTACTAGAGATTAGAAATAGTTACACATCACTATAAAATATTATTTTATGTGCATTTGTCTTAAAACAGTAATTATGTAATTTTGGTCCATTCTTCTCCATACAGAACTGCCTTGTAAACTGAGTCCAATTCTATTATAATTATAATTTTGTATTTATTACCTAGCGCCTGTTAAGTTATTATTTTTAAATACCTATAAATAATCTGAAAGAACAGATGCAAATCTTAGACAATAACAAAGATCCTTCCAGTTTTTAGTGTAAACCTAACATACGAAATGATTTAAAATAAACATTTCCCGTTGCAAAGAATCATTGAATGAATGTTAACAATGTTAGCGCACTGATGTCTTGCCAAAACGATTTGCTTGCTGTATAGGTCGGTAGTGATTTTTTTTACACTTGGCGCCTTCTCAATTTCTTATGACCCAATCGTCTTTACGTGTTGCAGTATACTTATCGATTGTATGGAGGAATGACATTGTCGTGGGATATTACTTGTGAGTTGGTTTCTTTATCTAGCAGCCGGCGGTAACATTTCTTTCTATTTTCCTAAAACTAAAATAATCACAATTGGGTCTTGACACCAATAACCAATAATTCCAGACACAACTTTTGTTAAAAAAACACATCGTTTTGGCCCGATTAATTTTCAATTTAGTCTAATCTTAAATCTATGGGAGAATCGTGTTATGACATCTCATAAAAAGTATTTCAATTGATTGGAGGAGTCTAGTACCCAATTTTCCGAACTTAAAATCTGCATCTATGGATATCAAAAAGGTACAAGCCATGGTTAATACACCTCAGTCTGACGGTTAAATAAAGGTTCACCGTTGAATTTTCAACGCGCGTTTTTACTTGGTGATTTTCATATTCGAACTAGCGATCTTTCCGCTGACTTTGGTTCTTTGAAAGAGGTTTATTCTAAAACGCTGTCAAACATAATCAAGTAAAGAAACAAGTAAATAAAATATTGACCAGATGTCGTAAATTATTTATGTCTTTTATAACATCAACCTCCTAAAATTTGAGGATTTAAAACTGTACTTTACAATGGTAAACCAATCCATACTAATATTATAAATGCGAAAGTGTGTCTGTCTGTTACCTCTTCACGCTTAAATCGCTGAACCAATTTAGTTGAAATTTTGAATAGAGATAGTTTAAGACCCGGGGAAGGACATAGAATAGTTTTTATCCCGGAAATCACCCACTAAGGCGGTAAAAAGGAGGGTGGAAGTTTGTATGCAAATACGATATTAAACAAGTTCCACGCGGACGTAGTCGCTGGCTAAAGCATATAAAACTCTTTTTCCTGTGAGTACTAGAGGAATTAATGTAACCGGACGAACAAATACTTGACTTCCTAACTCAGCATTGAACGCTTTCCGATGGGAAGAACCAATTGAATGAACACTTAACCCAGCCCCGTTCTGAGAATCCATCAACTGCTGCGACCGAAAGATTAGAGGCTATTGTTGTTATAACCCCCTACTGATGTAATTTGGACGTAACAATATTGTTAAAATTGATACTTGGAAGCGTCGTTCTGTCGTTTTTGTTACGCCTTTCTGTGTCCGTAAAAAACTACTTCTGTTGTTACTGAGTTAGCAGAAACTAAAAGAAAAAACACAGACAGATTTTTCCTACTAGTTTATGTTTTTAAGACTAGGTATTATCTGTTACTAATTCTGGTGTAACTTTAACGATATTTTGTAACACTCACTTCATTTTTTACTAACTTTTGCCCGAGACTTCGTCTGCAAAAATGTCGCTTATCGCGGCCGCGAACGACGGCGCGGAATGAAAAGTAGCCTATGTCTTTTCTTAGGGTTCAAAATTATCCCGTACCAACTTTCATCAACATTGGTTCAGTGGTTTACTCGTGAAAGCGTAACAGACAGACAGAGTTACTATCGCATTTATTATATTAGTATAGATGTCATTATCGCATAGAATTAATGTGACACAGCTACAATATTAGACATAAAAAAAACTAATAATAAAACCGTACTCAAGGAAAATGAAACAAAACATAAAAGGCCATCGTCTCAAATTCGCATTTCCGCAAATGTCCACATACACAAGCGTGACACGGGCATCGAATCCGGGTCATTGCAGCGCTGCCCTCGAAAGCTGGTAAATGGGTCAGAGGAACTGGACGTCTGAAATAGAATGCGTTGCTATGTGGTTACGAGTGTCCGTGTACAATTGTACATGAAATATATACATAGGTATATCTGAAAAGAAGAAATGACTTTTTTATTTTGCTCACTATTCGTAGTGATTCATTATTTAATAACACAAACATTTATATTCAAATCTAAGCAAAATAATAAATAATAATAAAACCTTTAATTCAGGCAAAGGCCCATAAAACACAAATAATATACATATTATTTAAGTACTTAACTATAAACTAATACATAATTTATATAATAAACTTAAAAAAAGCTGAAGAGCTGCCTCGTTGGTCTAGTGGTCGCAAGCGCGACCGCTGTGCATGAGGTCTTGGGTTCGATTCCCAGGTCGGGCAAAGTGTTATTGGGTTTTTCCATCAGGAATTTCTCAGTAGCAAGCCTCGGAGTCTGGATTTGTGCCCGGTTGATGAGAATAGGCTCGCCCCCTATTACATTGGACTAAAAACATAACTGGCGTGTGGGTGTACTATTGGGTACACCTCTGCCTAGCCCTTCGGGGATTACAAGCGTGACGTTATGTATGTATGTAAAAGCTGAAGAGATTCTTTGTTAAAACTTGCTGAAATCTGGAACTTTCAGCCATATTGGGAAAAATTTATGGGCCATATTCTTGATGAATTTCATACTATTCCTCATGATTCTGCTTTATAGCGTCACGCCATGTCCCACGAGAGCGGACCTGTAATCAAAGAGGTAATTAAACACGAGTGAAGAAAAAACAAACTGTCATCAAGAAACTCCAAAAAAATCTCGTTGAACTAAATATGTATTACTATGATAAGAATTCCATAGCTTGTAATTTTTGTACAGATAATCATCTCTGTATGATCATACCAATTAAACACTTAATCATCAATATAAATTAACAATTATAAGAGTATTTTGAAGATCATGATTGCTAAAGAGAGTCTCAAAATTCGCCTAATTATAATGAATTAAAAGAATAACTGCTTTTTATTCGAACAAATTCTATAGCCCTACATATTAACAAGTTCTTAGTAACAAACCATGGCTCAATAAAATACAGCTGCTGTAAGCGAAAGTACTCACTTTTATTATCATCCCACAGACCACACAAGAGCAGCAAGTTCATGAACAAATCACGCAGTAGGCTCAAATGACTTCATTGCCCAAGGATAGACTGCCAATCGTCGTGACTTTGCATTATTGCCACCTTTGAACCGAACTGCGTCATTGCTTTATTTAAATGCACATAATATTTCTTCTTTCATAAACGTTTCCGGATTGTTTTTTATTGTTAAGGAAAATAGTGTTTTGTTTATTTCTAGAAGTCGGTCTTATTTTAAAATCTGTTGCGGTCCGGAAGCTTCCGGATACAGAGTTAGTAATCGGAGGAAGGACATGTAGATTACCTTGAGTAACCGTTTGGGTATCTTGACGAATGTTTGGTTTAAAAGTACCTACTGAAACTATTTCTAATATCAATATAATTGAGTGTCTGGTATTCATTGACCGATACATACACACACTAACAAACGATTTTCCCAAAACAGTCGTCCCAAAGCCATGCGTAAGAGCGCGTTCCTTACGTTTAATAGTTAAATGACGTAACGTGACAGATCAACTGCAGGGTGTGGATGTGGAACCAAGTCATAAACCATACTCTACCTTCTATCTTGTCCTCTGTGTCCCAAAACATGCAGCTCAAGTGACCTATGTGCTGCCACCAACGATGCCGTGGAAGTGGCAATGATTTGGACCACGCAAATGCCAGCGACATAAAGAAGAAGAAGATAATAAAATAGATAAATGACTAAATTCAATTACAGCTCAATATTGTTACTCAATATTCTATTAGGGTGATTCCTTGTCTTCAAACTGCTATAAAAACATTATTAAATTCCGCAACAATACCTTATCCGTCATCAATAGGGCTTTGTCCGTACATCTGGTCAGCTTCCTAACATCTAAAGGTCACCCCTTCTCAGATGCATGACGTCATCATACAGCACAGTTTAGGGTCATTTTACTGAGAAATCTAACAATGTCATCTTTGTTCCTTGATATTCATAGCACGTGTATGATTGATAACATCGTGCTGCAAAAACTTAGCATGATATAGTTTGTAGAGGTCAAGCATACAGTCTCGTGCAGCGTGTAACTAGGAAATAGTTAGCTGAAGAGTTTATTTGTTTGGACGCCTTAATCTCCGGAACTACTAGTCCAGTTTTGAAAATTATTTCTCATAAAGGAAGCTATGTTAACCTTGAACGCTATAGACTATAATATTTTGTAACAAAAATAGAAAAAGTCAGGCAAAGTGTTATCGGATCTTTCCATCAGGAATTTCTCAGTAGCAGCGTTGGTGTCTGAATTTGTGCCCAGTTGATGGCAATAGGCTCGCCCCCTATTACATGAAACTTAAATATAACTGGCGAAATGTGGGTGTACTAATACACCTCTGCCCAACCCTTCGGGGATTACAGGCGTAATGTTATGTATGTATGTAGAAGTCTGAATGAAGTAGCGGGTGTAAGATAGTTTCAAGGATTCTCTGTTTCGTAATTACCATAATCAAACTCTATATCTACCTACCATCAATTAGGAATAGGATGGGAAACCCTTTGTGCAGTCAAGTGCGTGAGCATTGCTTTAATCAGGGCCCAGAGCATTGATCCAAGTTAATTAATTTTCTTTCATGAATCTTTGAAACTGCTTGAGAACAAGATTCCGTAAAACATCTTCTATTATATAAAAATGAATCCCTGTTTCCCTTGGTCACAGCATCACGCGTGAACGGTTGGATCAATTTTACTAATTCTTTTTTGTTGTGTTTGTTATTGTAAGGAGAAGGTTCTTACGAAAAAAAAATGGTCAGCTAGTATATATATAAAAACCAGCTAGTTAAACATAAGTGAGTATTGTACCTTACCGTATCTTATGTAGCGGGATTTTTTGTACCTACCTGATTCCCGAAAAAAAGACGTATAAAAAGACACACATCACAATAGTCTTTGATGATTACGCATAGGTACTGCCCATATCCTAACTAATATTATAAATGCGAAAGTAAGTTTGTTTGTTTGTTTGTTACCATTTTACGCCTAAGCCACTAAACCGATCATCCTGAAATTATGCATATACATTGCCAGGTGTACAGAGACAAACATAGGGTACCTTACATCAAGAAAAAAAGTACTGTTCCCGAGAGCAATCACAATAACGTTCTTATGATGACAGACGGCGCCACATGTCTTTCGAATTATGATCGAATTTTAAACTTAATTTGCGAGCGAAGCCGCGGGCGAAAGCTAGTAACTAAATAACTTTAAGCAAACATTTTTGCTGGGAAGCGACATTTATTTCGATGTTAAGAATCATTCTATACTGTAGTGCACAACCATTGCACTTTCGGGTGCATGCAAAAGTATAGGGGTCGTGGCAGTATCTTTTAGTTAGAGCACTTAAAACTGGTTTTCGTAAAAATCGTGCCAAAACTTTGGAACTTTGACTTTCAATATCTTTGTAAACAGAGGATCACAGGCATGGCTTTCTGTCTGAAGATGAGAGCATCATATCTTTTGCCTCTCTATAGCCACTCCTTCAACACGTGACATACATGTGTCCTGATCTGTTACATCTCCTAAATTCTACCCCAATAAAAGCTAAATTCAATTCAGGATTCAATACTTCCAATATATTCACAATCTTATTTATAAAGTCAATAAAGTTTATTTTTGCTTCGGAAATAACTGAAATACCCCGTTCAATGACTTTTTAACACGGTCACAGCAGATATCAGATCGCGTGATTGAATTATATGATGACATAGTAATTTCACATATCAAAGGGGAAAAAAAAACATGTGACAATAAAAATAAAAGTAGATTTTCATGTTTTACAGCATTTTTGTAAGTTATCTAATAATAATTTATAAGAAATTGGCGTGTTTTTAGAGCGTAGACGCACATTCTAATTTGTAATGAGTCCAATGCTATAAAGATTGTCTCGTTTGAGAACGGTGAACCGTGTTGTATAATACGGTCGTTGTTACACTGTCTTGACATAAACATTGAGTATTTTTGTACTCTGTGGTGCGTAATTACGATATCTCAATGTCTTAATACATCTAGGTACACTATCAGATTTAAATGTTAAAACTAAACACGCCAACTGCGTCGTTGGCCCAGTGTAAAAATTGGGCAAAATATTATGGGGTTTTTCTATTAGCAATTTCTCAGTAGCAGCCTCGGAGTCTGGATTTGTGCGCGGTTGATGGCAATAGGCTTGCCTCCATTACATGGACTAAACAAAACTGGCGAAATGTGGGTGAACTAATGGGTACACCTCTGCCTAACACTTCGGGGATTACAAGCGTGATGTTATGATGTTTTACTTAGTTTAATAATCAGTAGTTGTAATTAAAGGCATTATAATATGATGCGTCTTTTTATACTCTTTGAATGTTTTTCTAATTTGTAATTAGGGACGTAATGAAATAATTAGACAACCTACAAATAGTCAATGCGTGTTATTAAAATTCTATTACCTTCAATATTTATTACATTACTAGCTGACCCAGTAAACATCGTACCGCCATCTTTTTTTCGGAACCTTCTCCTTACAATAACAAACACAGAAAAATAAAGTAATAGTGAATGGTCCAGCAGTTCACGCGTGTTGCCGTGACCAAGGGAAATGAGGATTTATTTTTATATAGGTACGATAGATTATTACTTATCATACAATTGTGGTATATTATCATAGTACAGTTCAAAGTCCAGTCCATGAGGAAAATGAAACACATGCATTTGATGCATTTTAAACATGGTTGCAAAAACATAATGCATAGATTTTGCTATGTTTTACATACGATATTAACAACTTACTTATATATGAAGTTTACATATTGTTATGAATATATCTCCATTCTGTTGGTGTATTTTAAATTCATAACATAACATCACGCCTGTAATCCCCGAAGGGTTAGGCGGAGGTGTACCCATTAGTACACCCCCATTTCGCCAGTTACGTTTTTAGTCCCATGTAATAGGGGGCGAGCCTATTGCCATCAACCGGGCACAAATCCAGACTCCGAGGCTGCTACTGAGAAATCCCTGATAGAAAAACCCAATAACACTTTGCCCAACCTGGGAATCGAACCCAAGACCTCGTGCACAGCAGTCGCGCTTGCGACCACTAGACCAACGAGGCAGTCCAGGCAGTTATTTTAAATTCAATTTTGCAGAAAAAAAAAGCTATCTAGTTAGGCCAGAAGATGCGCATCCAAAGAGAAGATAATTCCAGGAGCTATTGCCGCCAGTCTCTTGTGGTACATTATTTATATGCGATATGGAGGAATTTCTTTAATCCCTCTTTGTTTCAGTATCATTGTTATAAAGAAATCATGTTTCTAAACTCGTGGTGGAAGGTAGATCGTGACACAATCTTTAGTAGTCGCAAAGCGCGACTGCTGAACATGAGGCCTTGGGTTTGATTTCTAAGTCGAGCAAACCCAATAACCCAATATTGGGTTTTTTAGATTTTTTCTCGGTGCCTAGAGATTTGTGCCCGGTTGATGGCAATAGGATGGTCCCCTATTACATGGGACTTAAACATATCTGGCGAATTGTGGGTGAACTAACGGATACCTCTGCCTAACCCTTAGAGGATTACAGGCGTGAACATGATGTTATGTTAAAATTCCTTTTAAATTTACATCCCGATTTACCCCCACGTCCCTATTCAACCCGGTACATGGTACCTAAACAAATATATCCACAGCCAATAAATAGCTATACTAGGTACATAAGTACATAACAATGAAGGGTAGCGTATTCAAGGGTCTGTTCAGGGCAAGCGATGACGTCACACATGTTTGCATGGTGTTGGTTTCACTGCCATTATGTCATTGACATTGTGTGATCGAGTGCTATCGCCAGAAATAATTACATGTGTTTTGAATCTGATGGCCAACTCGCGTCAGCGACTAATGTGTGTTATATGTATTTAAATATATCGTTTGTTCACATAGTTAAAATTTCGGGAAGTGGTCGTAATAAATCCATACTAAAATTATAAATTATTACCTGACTTTAATGGTGAGGTCTTTCAGAAAGGTCAGGTGCGGAGTACTCGTAACCGGCGTGCTTGTATGACGAGATGTATGAACGTAGATGAGGCGAAAGGAGTATGTAAGGATCGTAGCAGGTTGCGTTCTGTAGTTTCTGCCTACCCCCATGGGAAGAAGGCGTGTGTTTATGTATGTAAAATTATAAATGCGAAAGTAACTCTGTATATCTGTTACGCTTTCACGACTAAACTACTGAACCTATTCTGATGAAATTTGGTAGGGAGTAAGTTTGAACCCCAACAAAGGACATAGGCTACTTTTTATTCCGCGATTTCATCTGTGCCCGAGAACCGACATTTCCGTGGAAGAAGTCGCGGGCAAAAGCTAGTAATAAAATAATTAGAATTAATTAACTGACCAAAATATGACTTGAATACTTTTATAAGGAACTCGCTGTCGGTAAAGCTCTCTTAAAATTGTTATGAAACTGCGTTATGAACGAAAACTAAAATAATAATTTCGCAAAAATCTTCCGCGTTGGTGAAAAAATAGAAATATTATTATTATGCGCACGCGTGTGTTGATATACCTAATAGCGGAACACGTAGGCGTTTACTGTGAGAACTGAGATATTTTATGAGTTTTATCGAAAAAATAGAACATGAGTTTTAATAAAATTGAGATTATAAAATAGTGCGGTCGGGATACCCCCGTCGGGAACTAAGTCCCGTATGAAAACAAACGAAACACAAAGAAAGTTTAAATTAAATTTAGAACTGACGTTGTACAGCTGACTGCGCACAATGCTTGCTGTTCTCAATTCTTGCATCTACACACCCGTATATAATATAAGAGACAGAGAGAAAGAAAGAGTGGAAAGGTCGGCTGGAGGAGGCATAACGCCTTTTCCTTACGTGACGATATCAGCCAGTTAATTCCAACCGTAAGATGCGTTATATTAATATTAAAGAATATAATGAGAACCGGTCATAAGCTGATACCTACTACGAGTATTCTATAATATCAGCTTTAGTAGCATGAGATTTAAAATAACAAAATTGTACTTACCTTTTTTAATCCAGAAGAAAATAGGAACATAAACTAAATTTTACCATTACTCATACTAATAAAGGTACTCTTGGTCAAAGGTATTCTCGGTTGCCAGCGCTGGCCACGAAAATACTGGAACCAAGGTTTATGTAAGTAGCGTAATGGGCACCCCTCCATAGTTAGTTGGCACAACGGACCCCGGAACCTGATAGGGTTGCTGATATAAAACTGAACTTTTTTTAAAATGAGTACTTAATTTTGAACCTTTTGAAAGGGGCAACTAGATTCAATTCTTAATTCATCAATGATTTGTCTTTGTCTTTGATGACACTCTTTGATGTCACTGAATTATTATTTTGGAGACTAGCTTCTGCTGCACTTCGCTCACCCCCCCCCCCCCCCTAAAGAACAGTTTTTTTTTTCTGGATCTTAGGTAAGGTACTTACAACTGACTTCGTAGATTTGCGAGCAGCAGTGTGTAGACCCTCCTATCCATGGCGTGAAGTTCCGTTTAGAGTCCATTTGAGTATTCAAAAGAGTACGTCAAAACCGACATGACCATCAAACCTGAATGTGATGGCACGCACCTTGATTCCGCCTGATGAAAGACTATTTAATACTTAAATAATATTTTTTATTGTCTCGTTGGTCTAGTAGACACAAGGTCTTGGGTACAATTCCCAGGTCGGGCGAAGTGCTATTGGGTTTTTCCATCAGGAATTTCTCAGTAGCAGCCTCGGAGTCATAATAGACCTTTGTCTAACCCGCCTGTTATGTATGTATATTCTGTAATTTTTAATTTTTTATTGTTATATCTCTGGCCCCTACCAACAGGGGTCGGTAAAGTTACAAGGCAACCCTTTCCCGATAGTATCGTAAATGCTAAGTTTATTGGCTCGATGCAAGGCCATCCGCGATGTACTGTTCATTGGCGAAGTCGATGTGGGCCAATTGTTTACGTACTGGCGCTGTTATACTGAAATATTGCTGTGTTTTCTTCCCCAGAGCCTGAATGAAGTTAATTTTAGATAATGTAAAGTAAATAAAGCAGTTCATTCTTTATATATTGGATACGGATTTTGCTTGCTTGTGGTGCTCTTGGCTGAGTAATAACAGCCACAGGGGTCGATCTATCAGGTTAAGCTTGCCGGGGTTGGTCCGTGAATGGCCATCTACAAGTACCGAGTCTCCTCCGTGTCTCGGAAAGCCCGTCGCGGCTGTCATACGTGGATCTTTGACAAACGTTACGGGTCGTCAGAAGTTCCAAAGTCTGACAACCAGTCTTACCAAGGGGTTCTCAACTAACTTTTTAGACCTAAGTATGTATCCTGCTTATACTTTGTTGTTTATTCTTCGTTGCTTGTTTCTTCTTTGCTTTTATGTACAATTTTTCTTTTTATGTTTTTTGCGTCATTTTCGCGTGAATAAACAGTTTTTCTTTCTTTCTTTCTTTCTTTCTTATGTGTAAGAAATTTCATTAAAATATGTTCATTCATTTCGATAAATAAGGACTTTTAAGTTTGTTTTAAATATCCAATAGATGAGCTTATTCAAGTGTGTTCATACGCGATGCCCTACTTTCGGCCCGATTTGAATACAAATAGGATTATAAGTTATGTGGGGTGCGCCAGCCTTGCCTTTGTCCAGCCACGCTGACTGCATAGGTATGAATGTTCACACGGTACATTATCAAAAAACGATTTTTTTTATAGTTGTCTGTCTGTCTGTTTCGGCTAATTTCCGTAACGGCTGGACCGATTTTGTATTACAGCTCCAGATAGCTCATGTTATAAGGAAATAACAAAGGCAAATGTAACTCGCAAAAAAATTAAAAACCCCGCAGAATACGAAATTGATGCAGACGAAGTCACAAGATATTAAAGTAGAAACCATTGACCATGCGGCAGTAAATTGTCCAAAGCTACACTGTTATTTGGACATTTATTGTTCTCATAAACTGTAGAAAATCAAGACAAACAATCTTTAGTACTAAACCTCAAAGAAATATTGTTTTAAACAAAATATTACCAATCGTGATACTATCTAACCATAGAACGTGTCTAAGTTGAGAGTTGGGGCTTAAAGTTCAGCCATTAAGCGATTGGCAAGACTCCAAATATTAGCGTAGATATGGTGGGTACCTCGGGATCCGTATTCCGTATCCAGTAGAATATTTCCCATCCAAAGATAGTTTTATGTCTTCCCCGACCTCAATTTCTTCGTTTAAAATGTTCTTTTTTGGAAAAAGTACATTGCTGTAGAAGATTTTGATAGTTTTATGGACGTAATTTATGAAACTTAGATGAAATTGGATGATTAAAATCGTTTTTCAGAATTCATAGTCTTGGATTTCTTCTACGGGGTGTTAAAAGACACTTGACCTACCTACCCGTTAAGTATGCATATTATGTCGCAGTACCATCAAACTAAGTCGCAGTCACTCCATGTAAAATACTGGTATTCAGCTGCATCTGGTTAAACTGGAAGCCGACCCTCAACATAGTTGGGAAAGAGCTGTGCAGATGACGATGACTAACCATCAAACTAAGTAAGGTTGCGTAAAAATTATAAACTTTATTTTTTGGCGTGATAAATCTGTATATGGAACAATACAATAAAACACACAAATAATGGTGTTTATGGATGAATGTAAGGGTACAGGGGTTATGGGGGTCATCATCATCTGCCTAGCCAACGATATTGTGGTCGGCTTCCATTCTAATCGGATGCAGCTGAATACCAGTATTTTACTTGGAGCGACTGCCTATCTGACCTCCACAACCCAGTAACTGGGTAATACAGGGTACAGGAATTGTAAAAAGCGGGTTTTTAAAATTTAAGTTAAGTATATGTTTAAAGAAAAACATTGTAACTTTGTCCGTCAATATTTCCTATCCAGAGTGTTTCTAGGTATGGTTCAAATCATCGAATGGAAAAACATGAAATTTTCGGCCCCATTGTCGTGTTACACTAGTAAGTAGTACCTACTACCTAATCCTATATTTGTTCTTGGTCTATTGTAGTTTGTTTACTGTGTACAGGATTTTGTACTGAAACTTTTCTATTCACATTCTTTCTATGACTCATAATGTCTTTATCATGTTTGTTGTTACAGTTCTCAGTGTCACGATCATTTGTTCTATTATGTGACGCGTCCTAGTTAGGAACAGTTCCAAGTGCTGTCCCACATAACTTGGCAACAGAATTGATTGTCAAATTGTCCATAAAATAATCCATATGTACCATTCTCGTATTACTTTCTTTTGTTTCGAATGGTCTTCATAAAACTGATAAATTATCATCCGTTTGACCTACTGTTTTGTTTTAGATCACACACTTTGCTCGTTTCCTAGTATTTTTATTGTGTACGCTTTTAATGTCATCAGTTATATCATTGGGTTTATCATAAAATTATCCATATCGATAAACTCTGCGGCATCTTATGCAGTTGTAATAGGAGCGATTTTACTACAAAAAGGTATAGTCAGATGTGCTGGCGACTGTACTTTTCTCGTATTACTTTCTTTTTTCCGAATGGGCTTCATAAAATTGACAAATTATCTTCCGTTTGACCTACTGCTATGTTTTAGATCATATAATTTACTTGTTTTACTTCTTTTTAGCGTTTTGATGACAAATTGTAATATATTGTTGCGACCCAGAATTTGGCCACTTTGACTCGTTTCCTAGTAGGTATTCTTTTTGTGTACGCTTTAAATGTCATCATTAGTTATATTATTGGGTTTATTGAGTCATTTAATCATTGAAATTCAAAACAATTCCGTTCAAACAATAGATACGAATAAAACCTCTCCTTGGCAACAAACACAAGTGTTATCTTCCGAATAATTTGAATACGAATCGAGGTGATAGTGCACTGAGTTCAAGGTTTTTGACTTATTTTATAAATAGCGCATCAACAATGAGCTGTATTCATTCGAGTCAGGTTGGTCTTGCCGGTGTACTTCCGTCTGCCGTCATTAGAGCATCCATATCGTCGGTATCAGTACCGATTTCCTGCTTAGTGACGTTCTAGTCTTTCAATGCATTTGTAGGAACGTAGAAATGTATAAGTTTATCTTGCCTACTTGCAACTTGGTTAGAATCGATTTAGATTTGGCTCAGTTGGTTGAACATATGCGTTTCTTGGACCATTTTAGAAGTTTGAGCTTTATTTACGATGTTGAAATCATTTTTTCGGTCGAAACAGAATTCGTAGATAATTCCAAACTATACTGAGAAGCGGATTTTAATTGATAGTGTATAATAAACTAGTATAGCCCGTGCCATCGTCCGTGTGAATTTTCTTACGGACCATAACTTTTTTGAAAATAAAATATAGCCTATGTTACTCGCTGATAACGTAGTTTTTCATAGGTGAAAGAATTTTTAAAATCGGACAAGAAGTTTTGTAGTCTATCCATTACAAACACAAATCTTTTCTCTCTTTGTTCAAATTTAGACTTCGAACCCGAAATACTTCAGTCTCGATAAAATTTAAATTGTTTGAAAAGGTCAAAAGTCAGCTTCAAAAGCGGCAGACTACGTGACTGCCAACCTCGCCTTTGAAAACAAAATGCCTAAATTTAGATTACCAGACACCATTTAACATTTAAACTTGAGAAATGTACTGACAAAGGAGAATTATTACCAACTTTGTAGGATTCCGTTGGCTTATCAGCTGGCAAGTCGTAAAATCAGTGGGTCAGTAGCAATGATATCTAAACATAAAGGTTCGTTCAGCAGCTGCTGTGAAGGTTGATAATAATTTTGATTGAGTTGGTGATGTGGGTCAAAAAAACAAATCAAACCTAAGGACTAATGAAAGGAGCTTAGTTCTGCCAATCATATCTACATAAATATCACGCCTGTAATCCCCAAAGGGTTAGGCAAGGTACCCATAGTACATCCACGTTTCGCCAGTTTTAGTAATAGGGGCGAGCCTATTGCCATCAACCGGGCACAAAACCAGACTCCGAGGCTGCTACTGAGAAATTCCTGATGGGAAAACCCAAAAACACTTTGCCCGACTTGGGACAAACAGCGACTGTTTATAGATAGAAGGAAGTCAAATAAAAACGAACAGTAAGAACCGACCTACATTTGTCATAAGCCACATGTTTACAGCAGAATCTACTACAGTTGCTTTATTGATTTCTACCTTTTATTGCTGCGGTCCCACCGAGGCCTTGGCAAGACAATTTACGTGCTAATTGACGGCTTATGCAGATATAATTAACGTACAGTCTATTTAAGTGATTTCTACTTGCTAATCAAAGGAAGGGAGAATTAATGAGGAATGAGGTCATACGAGAACGTTGCGAATTAAAAGAGGATGTAGTGACAAAGATTGAAAGGAGTTGCTTAGATGATGAGTGAAACATCATTAACAAAAGGAATTTATATGGCAGATGTGAGTGGCAAAACAGGGAAGGGACACCCTAGAAAGACCTACACCGACCTTATGGACGAGGTTCTACAGAAAGGTTGGGGCGTAGTACTCATAATATGTATGAACGTAGACGACGCTTAAAGAATATGTAAGGATCGTAGAAGTTGGGGTTTTTTTGTTCTGCCTACCCCAAAGGGGAAAAGGCATGAGTTTATGTTTGTATGTTATCAATGGATTAACTATACGGAACCTTACGAACCACGTTGGGTGTAACGTGAACCTGTGAATTAATTTAATCGTTAAGCATGAGTGATGATGCTATTACTCAGATCGTTTTATTGTCTCTGAGATTTATGACTCGCTATTGTCACGTTTGCATATCATGTGCACGTCCAGCAGGTGTCACACTTCGTACATTGTGGTCAAATGTGACACATCAAAAAATACGGGTGAAAGTGGTACCGTAACGAAACTCTCAATATGGGTTTTTTTTAAGTGGTAAAAATCATCAAATGAGTCCGCCCTGGGTTGGGCGGAAGGGACTGTCACACTTTTACTGACTAAAAAACCACCCTGTTCCTTCTGTTGCCCTTTACGTTCCGGGGCCACGGTATCCTGTTAAGACTTCCCGCAACCCCGGCAGATATGGGTTTAGTTTATGATTATATTATGACGTCGAAATTTTTCGTCTGTTCTTAAAATAGAATTTGCTGTTCCATTAAAAAGACAAGGTCAATATGTATTATATGTATTTAATAGACGAAAAATGTTAACACTTGTATCTAGAATCATGTACTAAATCCATAATAAAAGGTTTCGTTACGATGTCGTTTCCATCGATACTAAATCGATATTCTCGCAAAATAGTCTCTCTTCTACATAGTTTATTCTGCCACTAAGCAACAATTTCTTGAATTCCATAATATGAAACGACGTCAGGGTAATTGTAACTAATCCAATTTATGTTTACGTATTCACACAAATAACTTGCGTAAACAGAAGCCGGAAATTATAAGGACAATGACCTTTATAATACACGCCTACATTAAAACAAAATATTTGTATGTTTATTCAGTTTTTCTTTTGTTTCAGACAAGTTATCTCTCACATAAAGAACATACCGGAGCTGATACTACTGGGGAATGTATCTCCAACTGTGAGGAGACTCCCCATCTTCTCTTTGATGGTGAAACACCCACGAGGAACCTTCCTGCACCACAACTTCATCTGCGCAGTCCTGAATGATGTCTTCGGCATCCAGGCGAGAGGAGGACTGTCTAGCAATCTGAACTACGGTTCTGATATTCTTGGGATTGACGACCAACTTCTGAGAGAATATGAAAAACTGTTGGATGTTGAAGCGTAAGTAGATTTCAATAATACAGTTATTGGCTTGAATATAAACTTAAGACACCATTGATTCATCATCATCATCGTTCAGCCGAATGACATCCACTGCCGAACATAGGCCTTCCCTAAAGTTAGCCACAATGATTGGTCCAACACTGCATGCATCCAGCGGTTTCCCGCGACTTTAACCAAGTCGCCGGCCCACCTCGTGGTGGTGACTCATGGGCACTCGTGGTTTTCCTATTCTGCGCCTTCTAGCACGTGGTCACCTTGATAGCCTTACGACTCTAACGGCCATCGGCTCTACGAGCTATGTGCCTTGCCAATTGCCATTTGAGTTTCAAAATTTGAGACCTATGTAGGTACCTACAATTGATTAGGGACAAATAAATGGGAAAATAAGTAATACTGGTAAACACAGGAGGCCAGAAAATCTTGGTGGAATAAATCTAATCAGTAGCTATTAGCTTTTATTAGTCTTCTCGTTCCAATTTTCGCCACTCGTGATGATATATCACAAGTTTAAAGACGGAAATCTCAGTAGGTATACTTTTAATTTAAATTCAGCATGAACTAACACTCATTGTTGGTATTTATCCAACGAATTCATTTATTAGCGAACGAATTGATAAAACATCTTGAACGTCGACTGTATTTTTAGAAGCACAAACATTTGGGCTCTGTGCGTTTATATTACAAATCTGTTAATTGTATCTCAAGGCCGAATAATTTGCGCGCTCATACAATATCAGCATGTTGGTATTTATCATTGGAATTTATCTTTCAGGCAAAAGGAAGTTGCTCGGGTGCGCAAAATGAGTGATGTAAAAGCACCAGAAGTACCCATCTACAATGAACACTTAAGACCTGGGTTCTGCAGAGTTTCTCTTCCTTTCTTCACTACTGACTGTGAGCTGGCATTTGTTCTCGAAGCCTTGAAGATGGTTGCCACAGAAGGCTGGAAGATTCTGCCACAATACGTAGTGAACCCTGAAACTGGACAGTGGAGACATCACACTTGTGCTGTGCTCAGGGACAGAAAGTCATTGCACTCAGTGAGGTTCAATGAAGGAAAGATGACTGCGCACGAGAGAAGAGTTTCTGGTCAGTTTACACATTTATTTAGACGTTAATATCTAAACACGTGACGTCAATGAGTTTGTTATTATAATTGCATTTGTTTTTCATTTCAGGTCCGGGCATATTCCCTCAAACATACACCGAGACTCTGCAAACAGCGAGAAATCTATTCAACAGAGCGCGAAAATTGGCAATGAAGTGCTCCACGGCTGAGCCAGAAGTCAGTTTTAACCCACGCATAGACTATCTCAGATGGTTTATGCTACCCAAGGAAGCCCATGATCTTCTTCTAGGTCGTTCGGGCAATGTCAAACATATTGTGCCATTTGACCCATCAGGGTACACGGGAGCAAGAAAGAGCCTAAATATGAATGCAAGGTCTTCCATTACTTCGTCGCCTATATTAGGGTCGTCGCCTAGGCATTTCAGTCTTTCAGCAATAGACGATTGCCATATATTTAGACTAAAGCAGAAACAAAAATTTTATTCGCGAGAATCAAGTCTTAGGGAAACCCACAAGGAAGAAGCAGAAACGCCACTTCCAGTGCAATTCGCTGTAGGGGAATCTGTGTCACCATTACGATTGATACCACATAACAGACAACCGCTGCTGATCAGATCTAGATGTTATAGTTTGGGTTCTGACAGTCCTCCAGCAGCACTCAGCGCACAAACAAAGTTAAACTTGGGCTTAAAGGAAACCAGCCCGAATAATATCATAGAGAAATCGAACTTCTGTAACTGTGGCAGTCAAACAGACCTGCAGTCGTTAGATGACCCAATGATCTCACCCGGAAAGGCGTTCCCCTACAGTACACAGAGCAGTACATCAATATCTGACTGCAGCCAAGTAGGCCGAACATCGCCAACTACTTCCTTAAATTCTCAGACTTCAGAGGATATCCAGGCTTATGTCAAAGAAATGACCATGGAAATAGCAACAGAAATAAAATCGGAGATTCGTGAAGTCATATCTAAAGTAGACGACATCTTAGAGAACTCAGACTCTATCGAACAGTCAAATCTTAGCATGAACTCAATTAATTCTAGTCAGAGCGATAAGAACTCAGTATCAGTCATAGACGTGGCTGAGTATCTGATGGGTATGTCGAGGGAGATGGCCTCGGAAGTGAAACACGAAATACGCGAAATGGTTAATCAAGTTGACGAGATGATTTCACCAGATTATACTGGCTCTTGTTCCCGAAAGAGTTCTCCGCCGCAGACTGGCAGACAAAGAATCGGTTCTGGTCCAGAACTGGGACTGGATCTCAAAAAGGCGACTGTCAGTTTAAGAAAGTGTCCCACTAGTCCTATACTGCCTCATTATGAAGAAGATGACAGTCGTTATTGCAAGCGGTCTCCAACGACAAATTCGCCAAAGTCAGCACAATGCACACCTTCGCACGAGGCCTCAGGACCAAACAGCATCTCGTTTAATTCAAGTGAGACGTCGACACCGGACACGATAATCCAAGTGGTCACAACTCAGAACTCTCCGAATCTTCCTAAATCCTTAAGTTCTAACAAATTGTCGGACGATGAAGCGAGTTGTACTGACGCCGCGTGCAGACAATGCAGTGTCAAGAAAAACTGGTGCCAAAATCCTTCAGTGAGCTCACAAGACAGCGGCATCAATATGACCTTCACAGAAACTGATGCATTTTTAGATTTCGGTAAGTTTATATTTGTTTGTTTCTCCATTTCTCTAAATCAAACCCGGACGTAACCGGTCTGCTAAGTGGTGTCAATAAATTGTTCACGTTTTGTGATTCGAGTCGTCGACACCGAACAATTCAATGTCAACAGCTATTAATTAATAGCGATATTCATCATGTCTGGTACCTAACATAGTGTCACTGGCTTTTGACAGAAACGGAAAATTGATTTATGATATTTTGTGTGAATTTAATTAAAATTCAAAAGCAATTATCAGACCTTCTATGGAGGCATGTTATGTGCCCCAGAAAGTGTCACATAAAATAATGTATAACTTCAACTGTCATAAAAATCCTATTTAACATTTGTCAATGAATTTTACTAGATAATTCAAACAAGACCAGAAAATGCCAAGGCAGACTACGGATATGTCAGAAGCATGAGAAGAGCGAAGTGCCAGACATTATCGAAGGTGTACCAGTTTGCTCTGGAGACCATGTGCGGCAGACCAAGAGGTACGACACCACGGACCAAGGCAGGGTCGCGTTTGTCGAAGAACCTGAAAGACAGAACAGGTAAGATGATGAAGACATGTTTATGCTTGAAAATTTTTCGTTTGAAAAGGACTCTAGTGCGCATTCAGTCATGTCATGGTTTTGATTGTCAATAATAGGTACTTGTTTTTACTGCTTTCTTGAATTGATTTCATTCGCGACCCTAAAAAACCCTAAGAAAGATAATACGGTAGTGATGAAAGAGTTTGCTTTTTTAGAAGTCTACATTGTAAATCAGTGAATATGCATTCTTATTCCGAAAAAACCAAACCCAGTCGCTTTGTTTCATTAAAATAGACAAACTCATAAAAATAAAGCATGGTTTCTATTTTAACCAAATTAATTGCATTTCCCGGAACAGCAGTTAGAAGGTCAATAAACTATTTTGCTAAAACTGACGACTGCTTGGCAAGATTTAAATAAAGATTAAATTCCAACCAAAATGGCCACGGGTAAAGTTTTGGCAATCAATCAAAGTATGTCGTCCAACTATCTCATTTTCCACTGAAACAATATTTCATTTTGACACCCAGTTGTTACTTTTGACGCGGTATTTAATGTATCTCTTGAAATTAAGTTTTTTATTTTTTGTATGGTTTCTTACTACTTCTTTAAAAACTTTTTTATTGGTATCTTAAACTTGTTTCACCATATTCGGTTTCATCATCATATACACAGCTATGAAAACATCCATTGCTTACCATGATCATCCTATCATATTGGTGGACGGTCGTCAGAAAATGCATAATGCAGTCATTATCATTTAAACAGAACAGTTGTCATTACTTTCTTCTCTGGAATGTGCTGAAAGCTTAGCACAACTTAGGACCTGGTGGGCTTTAAGGAGAATCTAAAAAGGACGGTCTTCGTGTAGTGTGAATCTTAGTAGGGTTCTAAAAATGCTCAATACACCATACATGCATTCCAGCATGATTTTTGGAGGTTTTCTCCTAAACATCAATCCACAATCCTGCTTTATTGGCTTGGCTTTTCTCTAACATAATTTTGTTCTTCAATCGATTAAAAGACTAATATCCCAGTCAACTAAAAAAAACCTATACTAACCAATGGCCTAACCGATTGTTCTAGGGCCACAACAACAGTGGTAGACTCTAAGCGCTGCAGTCGCTCGTCTAACGCATCGTCCAGCTGCTCTGACCGAAGCTCTCGCTCCAGCGGGTACGGCACCGACCAGAGAACGCATGACGAACGGTTCTATGATAGGAGGTTAGTTCAATAACTTGATACCTAAAGCTATATCATGCTTAGGTTCATCTAATATTTCGACTATGCGACAATTTAGGAAAGAATGCAAGCTTTAGATATTTTGGCAGTTCACGATGTCGTAAGTTCAACATAAACCTGGAATTTAGCCGAAAGCCGATGCTTGATAAGGGCTACCATAAGTGAACCGAATTAGAATCTTGAATCAATTGCCACGGAATCTACAGTGCATGTTCATTTATTGTAAAAATAATAGCAGCGGCACTACATATTTAAAACATCATAAAACCACTTTATTTGGTTATTCAAATGATGGCAAAATTCTACCACGACCGTTCATCACCATTTATTAGCAACTCCATACTTAGCAGCACCCTGAATGACTTCTTTTCCAACATTTTTAACAAAAAATTCTGATATTTCACAGCGAGTCAGAATGCCGCACGTTCAAGCCACATTGGGAGGACGAACGCGAGGAACATGAGGACAGCAGTGCGTGTAGCGACGCATCACTCACAGACCTGACCCTGGATGATGATAGCAACTGGCATTGCCCGCCCAGAGCCGTGTGGAAACCCACTGTTGAGGTACGTATTGTATTGGACATTGAGATCACTATTAAAAGGATTGGTAACCACCTTTCCAGAAACTAACCTATATTTTAATCGTTAAATTAGAAAAGCGTTGACTTAACCAAGTGTTCTGCTTGCAGGCCATCCACGAGTACAACATGATTCGTCCGGGAGACAAGGTGCTGATCTGTCTATCAGGAGGAAGCAGCTCTATCGCACTGCTGCATACCTTGCACCAGTATCAGCTGTACTCCAGGGCTAAGGGCATACACTTCAGTATTGGTAAGAATATAATCATCTAATCTTCGAGTACACCACAATGTTCAACAGCAGATAGAAACCTTAACAAAAATGAATACATACTCTATTAAACACCATTTCTATCTGCTGGTATTAAAACCATAATTTAGACTCTCGGGGATTTTAGATTTCATTTTCCATCAAAATATGCCATTTCTGATCACTGAAATTAAAACTGCGCAACCAGGCTCATATTTTGTTAATATAACTAGAAGAAAACTGGAAGTTCAAAACCTCCCAATTCATCAGAATTAAATAATTTGATTCCTGAAGACTCATTTATTACTCTATTTGTTTTAGGTGCTCTGTTCGTACACGAGACACGTTCGCAAGTGGACCCGCTGCATCTGATGGCCTACTGCAGAACACTTGGCATCAAATTCATTTACGAAGACAAGTTTGAAGAGGATGAACGTGAACGTAAGTTTACATCTAGATAGTAGGGGGGATCAATGTATGATATAACCATGTCAGAGGCCCTTGAGACGGTTAAGCAACTCTGACACTATGGTGTGTGGGGTCGTATGACAATAAGTTCCTTGACAATTCAAAAGTGCCTGTAATCGGTCTAATTGAAATAAATGTTTTTGACTTTGACTTTGAATAACAATACTGCCTACACGATAAAGAAGAATGACCTGCAGCCAAGTTAAAGGGAGGAATACCAGTATTATACTGTCTCCTCCTCTTCTTCTTTTATAGTCCCGTCTCCTAACTTTGCGACACCAAGTTAATCTGCCTTGGGTTGCCGTTTTTGGCAACTGGCTCGCATGAACTCTCTCACGATATTTGAATACCAGGTCGAAGTATTTAATTAAAATGGATTTCTTCCACAGATGCCATTTGTACAAGTCCATGGAGCCTCGCAGCAGAGGCTACTCGCTGGTCGTGTCGTAGCACTCGCAAGCGCGCCATATCCACGGCTGTAGCCCATGGCTACGGCGTAGCAGCACTGGCACAGCACCTGGACCGGGCTGCTACGGCGTTTGTAGCAGCTGCCATGCATGCTGGCACTCTGAGAACCTTGAAGCCACATTATACTCTGCGGTAAGTTTAATAACAATACTGAAAGATCGATCTATTAAAATAATTACCCGTAATTAGGTAGTCATGGAACGTTCGTAATGATTTGCTGAGTTAGGCGGGATTACAGCTTATGGATTCATATTTTTCTTCCAGCGACCACGAAATCCGTATCATCCGGCCATTCATTTACGTGCGCGAGCGTGCGCTGGCCGCGTTTGCATGCGCGCGCAGCCTGCCTGACTTTCGCGTGCCCTGTGACGTCACACTTTCACCGCCTGATAGCCCCGCACAAAGTGACGACAGCGAGGATAATAGGTAAGATTTTTATGATATCAACACTTAGATAAATTTGATGAAAACTGTTATAAGATAATCTTTGGTGGTTAACCAAATAAACCCCTTAAAAAACTGTCCCAAAGAAAAGGTAGATATTAAATTGATAACACAGAGGAGAAGTGAAAACGATAGTCTACCTGCAGACAGTCTTCAAAACGCTCACCAATCACTTCTTCTTTCAAATCGATAGTAGGAAATCCCTTTTTTTTGTAACAGTTCTTGGCCCTTGTATGTGGCGACGTTTATCGCGGCATCGGTGCTCTTTTTAAGTAACTAATTACTGTATTCCGAGAACACGGCTCCCGTTACTAGATTATAATCATGTTTACGTCTACTTCCAGCAAAGACAACATCCTGGACCGTACAGTCTCCGAAGCATGCGGTTCTTCAGACAAGCGACCGGTCCTGCCAACCCGCGAGGACCTGCAAGACAAGTCTCTTGCTGCATCACTGGCAGAACCTCTAGAGAGTGCTCGCGACCTGCTAGCCAGCCAGGAGCGGCTGTACCCGTATCTGTTCACCAGTCTCAAGAGTGCGTTACGTCCTCTTTTTAACGGCAGGTTGGTTTTTTAGTATAAACCGTCGTCCATCCATTCATTCCAGCGTTTTTGCCAGTGTAGTGATCGTATTTCTGAAAATTTGTTATCATCTGTGATATGGACTCTTTCCAACGAATGAATTTTAGCCCCAGCTGACATGACATTTCAAACTATTGGGGCAAAACGAAGTGATTGTAAGGGTACCTTTAAACTCAAATTGGATGGGCAGTCTTTTTTTGTTATGTTCCGGGGTGGAAAATCTTCGTGGATGTCCACCACCCTGGGGAGAGGGGGCGAGGGGTCTGTCAGACTTTTATCAGCTGATAACAACCCTGGTGTCTCCTTCCCACACTTTAGACAGGGATTCCGGGAACATTCTGGGATCCTGTCGACTCTGATGAAAGACCCAACCCAACTCTCTTCATTTATAGACAGACGTATGTAATTTAATTATACTAACTTACCACTAAATTTACAGAGACTTGAACAAGGACCAGAAAGAGCAACGCCACCGAAAGAAGTCGGTCATCCAAATGCGGAACGGAGCACCTGTATACGATTCTGATGAGGATAGTGAAGAGGAACTGATGCCATAGGTGACTGCGGCCTGCCACAGCTGCCTACCTCCCATGCCAGGATGCCAGCTGCTGTAAATATGTGCCAGACGCCGAAAATAAAATGCCAACAAACCAAGCAAGGCTGTAAATTACTATCAATCAGTGCCAGCAACTTTTTTACGGAAAGAAGAAATTAAGTTCGATTTGAAGAAAAATGCTTTTATTGAACAAAAAATGTATGAAAATAGTCGCAATCACATACGTTCGCTTGCTAAGCAGCACATAATTTACTTTTTTGCTCTGTCAAAGAAAATGCAGCTGTAGGCAGGAGCCGCTGAGCCAGTCACCAGAGAGTGTATTTTTGTGGCCATCAAAATTGGAAAGATGGCCAAAATTGAGCTACCCGACATGGTCCATGATGGCTCACCATATTCGGCTGTCACCTGTCAGTGACTACGGGTGTTGCCAGCCGTGAAATACATGTGTTCCAGGTGTGATAGTATGCCAACCTTAAAGGTGGATGTAATTCACCTCACTCGTATGTATGTTGTATTAATGCCGTTTGGCGATGTTTTTTAGTAGTGTATGTTAGAAATCGGCTCGTGATTTCTCAGTGATCGTTTTACTTGTGATCAACTACATTTATGTTATTGTATACGATGGTATTTTTATGGCTCCATGATAATGAATCAGTCGAAATTATTGTTTTTATTCTTCCAAAACATATAAAGTTAATTCGTCTTTTACAATATCCACTTGTTTGTAGGACGACAGAAATGATTGCCAAAAAATATTTTATTATTAGACGTTGTTTAAATTTTATTAGATTAGTTACTCGGAGATGATTTTATTCCAATGAGAGCCATTAAAATTCCATCATATTATTATTCTAGTTTGTAAGTTTGTTCGAGTGATTGAACTTTGTTTTGACGTTAGATTCAGGGTTGCCATGTTGATAATATTTTGTTACTAATAAAATGGTACGATTTTTTTATTCTAATGTATAACTGTGGAATTGAAAACAAAGTGCATTTGTAACAGTCTGTTATTGTAATGTTAAGAAATATATTTTTCAATGTTGTTGTATGAATTGAGATTGTATGAAAACGAAACTATATTGTAAGTATAACGAGGTCTATTTATTCAGTCGGTTGAAGAGAGTTTAATAAATATATCCAAGTGTTTATTATATACTGATTTTATTTTAGGTACAAGTTGTGTACCTAACGATGTACCTAAAAACTATTTTGTGGAACGTAGTTATAAAAGATTTAATTATACAAGTTTACAAAGTAGCAAGTATCAAAGAAAAGCTGTTATTTGTACAAACTTCGTAGTTGTAGGTTATTACGCTTTTTATAAAGATATTAATTTGCTTACCTACTGCAACAGTGTTGCCTGTATTCATTTTTATTACGTAGAAGTTCTAACTACATTTTTCTACAACGAGAGAGTGAATGGTTATTTTTGTAGTGACGTCAACAATCATTTTCCGTGAACATTACCCCCCATTTTGGCTTCGTAGTAGGGTAACAAGGAATATGGCTGTTGATGTGAGACTGAATTTTGAATGTGAACTCATTAAATATTATTTTTCATTAAGTTTTTCTTATGATAATTATGATTTTGCATTGCTATGTGACTACTTATCTTAGATATTTTGTATTGCTCTTATATGCAACTGTAGTTTTTAAGAGAGATTCCTAATTATTTGGGATACAAATAGTAATAAGTATGAATTATAATAATCTTGAAACAACAAGTCCCATTAATTGCTTCCATGATTATAATTATTGTATTCATATACATATTGTCGTATGAAATAAAAATATGTTTTAATGAAACTTCGTAGTTTTATTTCGAAAGCCTGACATCGACTTATTGTGTTTTTCTAGGTACCTATCGTATAGTTCTGTTTGACATTGCTTGGCAGGTCCTTTTTTGGCATTAAAAATTTAAAATAGATAATTACGGTCAGCACAGAGAGAGCAGCAAGAAGCTCGAGGAATTATCATGAATTAATCGATAAAGAACTTAACCAAATTACAAACAGACTAAAAATTCGCTTGTGATAAATATATCCGTGCGGATTACGTACTTACATTAATTTGTACGCAGTTCTGTTATTTTCTACTTTCAGCCTAGCCTTTTCCCAACTGTGTTGAGGTCGGCTTCCAGTCAAACCGGATGCAGCTGAATACCAGTATTTTACATGAAGCTACTCTCCCTCCATCTGACCTCCACAATCCAGTAACTGGATAATACGATACCTACTGGTAAGACTAGTTGTCAGACTTTCGGGCTTATCTGACGGGCCGCAACGACTGACAAAGATCCAAGTATCCACGTATGTGTATTTTCTACTCTATTGCTAATAAATAGGTACTCTATTATCAATCTTCAATACAGCATTATTTGAGCTGACTCTCAGAACTAGTTGGGCTATGTATTGAATTGTGTGTATAGCGCTGTCTCTGTCATTCATTGGAGTGATAGTCTCTTTCTAAAACGCGATGGGGTGCTGTTAAAGTAAACCAACGTTATTCATAACATTAGTAACGACAACATCAGACAACAGTCAGACTGTCTTGAATATATTATTGGTCTGAACTGTATAAGGCATCCTTTTAGCAGAACTACTGCTAAAAGGAGCCAACCCCACAATCTCAATATTAGATACATTCAATTAAAAATAAATAATAGCTACTAGCCTTAATATTTTCCCATTGCCTCTTCTCACACGACGCTCAACGCGGCTAAGCGATTTCAATTAATAACGGTAAACTAATTCAATATGCCAAGTGTGTTACGTTTCTATCCAGTATGAAAAGGTCAACGTTCATTCAAAACTTATGTATATTTATACAAAAGCTTTGAATTACTTAACAAAACTTATGTACCAATGTGCGTTTTCAAATGAATAAGCATTAAATATCACACGGGTTAGTTAATTTCGGACAAATTAAACCCAATCCAAGATTTTCAAAAATATTAAGGTAAAGGTAGCCTTTCGAACTGAGCGTCACAAACGCAGCGTCTAATAGCGTCACCAACATCGCACTACAACAGCGGCACTGTGACGTCACTGACGCCGCGACAGTGACGCTGCGCTCGAATGACATTCCCTAGAATTTCATACATTTGCATAGAACATCTATCTGTCGCACTGTCGCGGCGTCACAGCCGCGGCGCCAATGACGCCATAGACGCTCAGTTCGAAAGGCTACCTTTAGGGGTTAGGTGAAATAAAACACAATTTTTTTTTTTGCTTATTTACTAATTACACTACACAGATTCATGGTGTGTGTGTGCGTGCCCACTTGCCTTACCAAACTAATGAGTATTACAAGTACTACGGATAATCCCTTTAATGGAGACGAAGCTAAACACTGAATGTGACAATCATTATTTACTACACTTAGCAATACATAAGCGGAGACGAATATAAACTATCCTAGATAAGCTATATTTTTTGTAATACTATCATATCTTAAACTAATATTATTTTATTTCATGACGACACAACATTTTTCCTCGATAGTTATATATTTTAAATACGATTAAAGACAACTACATTATAATTGTATTATGTGTTACACGGCTATTTAATCTACGATATAATAAAGGTTATATAATTTTTAAAATAGAGCATCATTTGGGAAAAGATAGTTTAGAATTCGAAGATTGAATTTTACTTTTTTCCACCTCCCTGGCAGCATGGCTTGCCACCTGTGAAAAAAAGAAAACAACTTAAAAATAACGGAAGAGAAAATATTATGTCGGTTTGACATCTGTCAATCCGCCATATTGATTTATTTCTTTTATTGATGTTTCCAAGACACAATTTCTTTAAAAGTACCTACACTTGATTTTAGCTCTGAAAACCTGATTATTTTTTAGTTAAAAGTAAAATTAGATTTTTAATTTCTTTGTGAAAATAATAAATAGTTAATCAATTGAGTTGACAAATAAGTGACGTCGCAGTTTACTATTGCTAAACTAAACCTATGGTGCAATGGCGTTTTCACAGCTCATAAAAAGTACATAAATATCTCAATTGATTGGTAATGTCAAATACTCAATTTAAAAAAATCGGCTCTTAGTGCCACAAAAATTCAATCACAATATTAAAAAATACTCATCAATACCTAAGAAGTAAAGGGGTTTTATTCTCTAAACAATTATTAATAGGCTTTTGTGTTTGAAGGCGAAAATTGGCCATTTCACTTGTGAAGTAGATCATGAAATTTCACACTAACCAGAGGGCTTGCCATCGCCGCATGCGCAGTTGGGGCCGCAGGTGCAGTTGGCACCACACGCGGCCGCCCCGCCAGCGCAGGTATCTGTAATTATATGGTAGTGTTAGTGTGATAGAACTTCGAAATGTGAGTGTACTAATGGGTACAATGTACATGGTTCTGCCTAACCCTTCGGGGATTACAGGCGTGATGTTATGTACATATTCTTTCAAACAAAAAAAGAATTTTGCAAATCCATACTAATATTATAAATGCGAAAGTGTGTCTGTCTGTCTGTCTGTTACCTCTTCACGCTTAAACCGCTGAACCAATTTTGAAATTTGAATTTGAAGCTAGTCCGTCTATACGACGGAGTTATGCTCGAAAATACATAAAAAAATAAAAACATCCGGAATGATAACCTACTCCTTTTTGAAGTCGGTTAAAAATTAAGTATTTTATGAATATGGAATTAGGTATTTTCCATAAACAACAAAGTTAATATGGACCAGTAAGACCGGAATCTAATCGGTGGAACTAAATAGAAAAGTTGTGTTATCTTTTGCCAAATTTTCCGATCTAACCAATTAAGAGTGTCCCGTCTCATGGCAATTTGCACCGTGTTGCCATAGTTTCATGAGTCATATCTCTATGGTGATATCGTTGTCGAGACGTCTTCGATATCCGAGACGCAAAAGTATCTAGGACTAGATTTAATCATATTTTTGCCTTTTGATAAAGTGGCTTCCAATTGAAATCAATGATTTGACTTTCGAGTCTTTAACTTTGCTATCATTGAAGTAGCTGAACATAAAAAATATCGATATTTGAATCATATAAGATTCCATTTATGAAAATTCATAGGGAAGAACAGCGATCGATGGACCGCTAATTCGATTCTATTCGAGCACAAAGTGGAAACTAAAAGCATTTATTTTAATTTGATTATTTACAGGCACTTTTGAATTGTCTAGGAGTCCAGGTACCTACTCTTATCGATTAAGCTTTAACAAAATTCTGATTACAATATTCTTGTTTCTTCTTTATGTTAAAACTTACGATACCGACTTTAACGAAATTTCGTAAGGGGTTTGGAACCCAAGATAGGCTACTTTTCAACCGGCTTCAAAAAGGAGGAGGTTCTCAATTCGACGCGTATGTTTTTTTTTTTTTTTGTATATTTGATCAACAATTACTCCGCCAATTATGAATCGATTTCGATGATTCTTTTTTTGTTTGAAAGAGTATAGTCCCGAATAGGTCCCATATGAATAATGACATGATCTGATGATGAACTTTGGAGATATGGAACGGAATTCCTTGTAAAATCACAGCAGAACCGCCGTAACAAGAAAAATTGCTTTGTTTATACGTGTAGTCGATGACTGACTAAAGGAAGTGGGGAGGGGGTACGTCAACCCCCCTCCTACCACTTTCCAAAATTAAATATATCGTGTGAGGTATTGTTTGAAAGGGCTTTATGTAAGGATTTCAATCATTAACACACAAGCACTAAAAAGTGAAAAATAAAAAGCTTTTTTACAAAAAAATATCACCGCCTTCAAAAATAACAAAATAAAAAATAACTTTAGCTTGGAAGTCGGTGGCTTTGGTTTTGTTTCTTGTTATGTAGGTATTGCCACCGACTTCCTAACCGACTTTTTTAATTCCGCGACTTCGCCTGCGTCCGCGATAACCGACATTTATGCGAACGAAGACGCGGACAAAAGCTAGTCAAAATAATAATAAAGATGTAAACCATGGCAGAGAGATGACCAATCACAACTGACAGTTCTCGTTCATGAACATGAACATGACTATAATCAATTCATTAAAAAAACTCCACCATCGATAGAATTTCACAAAAATCCTTACAATAGGTATAGTCAACAAATTAGATAGGTACCTATGCAGGGTCGTCAAATATAGTTGAAAATTTCAAAAAATCCGATGAAGATTTTCTAATGTAATTTAATTTAAAAAGTAGATAATAAACAGTTCATAATTAAGTTACGTTTCAATCTAAAACATCCAACGACAACTACATTATATCTGCCAACCCTGAATACCTATCTCTTTTGTCGACTGTACATAAAACGTGTTATTCCAATAAAATCGTAGCGCATAACAAAGCAATAACAGTACCTATCTAAGTAAGCGCATTCAACTTTAGATACGTCGTGTTTGTGGGAACTGGTCTACAAACTACAATTGAATGGAATTTCTGTGCCGACTGCCAAACTGCTGGGAATGGAACCAGACTGATAGTCTAAGCTAGGTACTCATTAAGGTTGCCGGGGTTGCGGGACGTCTTAACAGGATACCGTGGCCCCGGAACGTAAAGGGCAAAAGAAGGAACAGGGTGGTTTTTTTAGTCAGTAAACGTCTGACAGTCCCTTTCCGCCCCACCCAGGGCGGAAGGAGGCATTTGATGATTTTTATTACCTTAAAAAAAAAGGTACTCATACCCAAGATACAGGCGTGCCAATATGATACCCGCACAATTTTCAAGACCCCTCCCCCCAAAAGCATTTGAATTCTTCCGTGACTAATCTCAAAGTGAACCTGATATTTTTGTAATTATTATTTTTTTGCAAATATTGCCCCACCTACAAAGAACAACGTGAAAAAAATCTTGCGTCCCCTCCAAATGACAAACTTGGATCTGAGATGAAAGCCGAAAAAAGACACTTCTCTTAACACCCGTTAAAAACATACAAACATAAGACAAAATAGTAATAAGTATTTCGATATTTCTTCTTCTCTCGTATTGGCACGAACTTTCTTCATAATTCGTAAAAGAATTCCTAATGAATTAATAGTACTTCATCAAATTTAATTGGGAAATATATAGAGCCTTTCATAGTCCACCACATAGGGAGAGTGAAAATCAAGTAGGTATCTACCAAAAGAAAAAGAAAATCATTATCATAGTTATCAGCCGAATAACGTCCAATGCTGGATATAGGCCTGCCCTAAAGATAACCACGATGACCGGTCCGCGAAAAAAAGATAATAAATAAGAAAATGTCTGGGCTTAATTGATGACCAAACCCATTGATTATTTGCTGGAAATTAAACGTACATCAATGTACTCAAACAAAATTTTTCACAATTTCCTTTCACCAAACCGAAAACAAAACACAATCATCTAGATTCTAATCTAGGTACGTATACCAACTCAAATTACGTCCAATAAGAAACCACTAGAACGGTAACTAACTGCGTCATTCGCAAAACCGTCCTCAATTGGGCTCAGCCGGCAAAACAAAAACAAAAGAAACACGTGGAGAATAAAAAATAGACAACACGATGAAGAATAAGAACAGGATAAAAAACACAGAATAATTTATTGAAAAAAAAAAATCTTACCTTTACAAGAGTCACAGGGTGCAGGCATCTCGCTGCTAGTCTAAGCTAGACTAAGCTAGCCGGGGATGTGAAGGCAGGGTGCGCGCGCAATGCGAGCGTCTATTGCTGGCGAGAGCTCGACGGGTCAATAACTGAGCGCCTCGAGTGGGGATCGCATCGTTCTGCGATAGGCCGGGAGACAGCGCTCTGATTGACAACGTTATCTCGCTATTGAAAGATTGATGCATGGGATGTCTTTGATTATTATTGATTGTCTTTGAGATAGATAATGCTTATGAAACGAAGATGCTTGAATATGTTTTGGTCGGGTTTTATGTTGCAAATTTTATTTACTAGATTCTGAACTGCCATAACTGAACTGATCCCCACCCCATACTCGCTCTCGTACACCCTTTCATACACTCATTCATCCACTTATACGTCCTACATGACACCACAAAAAACTCATCAATTAAATATTTGATTTAATTATCACGTTAAAATGATATCGAATACAAGATAATTAATGAATGATTGTACTGTGGATACTTTTAACTTGACAGTAGGTGCCGTGCATATCATATTTTAAAGTAGGCAATGCACAATGTACTCATCAAGATAAGATAAGAAAATAAGTAAAAATATCAAAAAACAAGCACAAATTTGGTCCATGTGATCGAAATTAAACAAATATGAACATTACCCTGGCTCCTATACTAAAATAAGATAGTTATTTAAGCCATGGCGTGTTGTGCAGGTATAGCTACAATAAATGATCGGATCGTAAACAAAAACAGGCCGGTACAGACAGCGACCGGACCGGTTCGGAGCATGATTGTATCTATAGCAAGCTTTCAAAGCTTTCAAAAAACTTTGGAACTTTGCAATACCATGAAATTTGCCAACGAATTGAATTTCGTTAGTAATTTTTACTTAGTTTGGCTTAAGGATCTTTTAGATCAATACACAGAATTGGAAGTCGAAAGAAGTTGAAAGTAAAAGAAGAAGAAGCCGTGTTTTGGAATTATTGTATAATAGTGTTTAAGTTTAACAATAACTCCAAAACACGACTTCTTTAAAAAAAACCTTACAAATCCGATATTTTTTTTTCTAAATTCTTAAAATAATTTTTGTTGTTGCTTTTTAATCAATAAATAGTAAATCAATTGAGTTGGCACATACCAATACAGGTTTAAAGAGTTTTAAAATGGGTAATAGATCTTCCACTACACTCAATAAAGCAAACATTTTCTGTTTATTCATGCGCACAAGATACGAATAGCTATAAATCCTTAAGCTATATGGAACAGTAAAATATCTCCCTTATTTTGTCTAGACTTAATACGTTTGGTGCAGTAATGATAATTTGCCAAAAACGGCAGATAATTTCTTGGCGCATAGCGAGGATTTGCTTAATATATCTTATACGCAGTAGCATAAAACTGCGTATAATAGGTATACGCAGTTTTCTGTACCTACTGCGCTTGGAATCACAAGACACTATAATACAACATAACATCAAAACATCATCCCTGGAATCCCCGAAGGGTTATGCAGAGGTGTACCGTGTTCGCCAGTTATATTTTTAAGTGCCATGTAATAGGGGGCGAGCAACAAATCCAAACTCCTAGGCTACTTGTGAGAAATTCATGATGGAAAAACCCAATAACACTTTGCCCGACCTGGACATCGAACCCAAGACCTCATGCTCAGATACTTCAATATTAAAACATTTAATTGTGTGAAAGTTAAAGTCAAAACATTTATTTCAATTAGACCATTTACAGGCACTTTGAATTGTCAAGGAGTCTGTCAGTTAGTCCGAATGTTGAAGCTAGTTGCTCGTTCCTAAACGGAGGTAGGTACTTTTTTCAATTAGTTTTAAACAAAATCTTGGTAACATTATTTTAACAATAACAACCTCATAAGCATCAAGTCAAGACTGCCTCGTTGGTCTAGTGGTCGCAAGCGCGACTGCTGTGCATGAGGTCTTGGGTTCGATTCCCAGGTCGGGTAAAGTGTTATTGGGTTTTTCCATCAGGAATTTCTCAGTAGCAGCCTCGGAGTCTGGATTTGTGCCCGGTTAATGGCAATAGGCTCGCCCCCTATTACATGGGACTAAAAACATAACTGGCGAAATGTGGGTGTACTAATGGGTACCTACACCTCTGCCTAACCCTTCGGGGATTACAGGCGTGATGTTATGTTTATGTAAGCATCTAGTTTGTTTCGCCACATGTTTCATCTGGATCGGAAACTGTGAGTAAAAACTGAACACTTAGCTCTGTCAGGTTCCTCCATATAAGGAATCTCTATAATACGTATAAATAGGGTTACCATCATCTAAATTGCTGACGCCGGACAAAAATTTCAAAAACCCCGGACATTTGGGTGAAATTGTGTTATTTTCCCGGACATCCCAGATTTTTTTTTTACAATAATAGCTCAAGATAATTTTTGACTTAGATTTGTTTTGATTTATCGCTTATCTTTCAATGATTCTTATTCCATCAGGATTCAGGGCTCAGTTCGGATTTTACACGGACTCTTTTTGACAATCCCTTCCGGTCGTCCCCCGGACGCCCTCGAAACTAGGACAAATCCGGGGAAACCCGGGTGGATGTCTGCCCTACGTATAAATAAAATAAAACTTGTATATTTCCCGTGAGAAACGAAAAGACCATTAGAATTATCCTGTAGTTTTTGCATCATTATCAGTCTGGACGCTTGAAGGCACTCTTAGCATTATTAGTTACTTTTTATTAACTCCTGGCCCTTCCAAAAATACTTCACAGAACTGGTTTGCTCGTTACCTGGAATCTGTAGCTTCATTAAAAGTTTGTTTATTTGTTTTACGAAGGAAATCAAAACATTGCAAAAAGTGTAGGTCTTGTTTCACGGTTCGAACTCAGTGGAACTGATATGAATTATATTTTATGAACATATACTACGAGTCACGATTCTCAAGTTTTTCTGCGAATGAATAGAAGCTCCTGATTTTTTTTCTCTGCTTTTTTAAGGATAGGAGGATGATAAATAAAGCCAATATATATACGAGTCTATTATTATCCCACTGCAGAGTAAAAGACACTTCTTATACAGAGAAGGCACGAGTACTAATCATCACGCTACTCAAGGCTGTTTGACGATTTCAGACTTATGTTAAGTATGTTTTTCTTCACCGATGTCAGTGACGCAATGTCACATTGGTCTTTGCCTGGCCCGGTTGCGCACCCACAGCCTCTGTATAAGAAACGGCCGCATTAACCACTTGACCATCACGACATCCTTTTAAAACCTAGCGTCATAATTATATCAGTAAAATTACATACAAAACTTCCCGCCAGTAATCCCCGAAGGGTTAGACAGAGGTGCACCCAAAAGCACACCCAAGTTTCACCATTATCTTTAAGTCCCATGTAATAGGGGCCGAGCCTATTGCCGTTAAGCAGGCACAAAACTGCTACTGAGGAATTTTTGATGGAAATACCCAGTAACACTATACCCGACTTAGGAATCGAACCCAAGACCTCATGCTCGCCCCAGCCGCCGCGGGAGACGCCTAGGGCGTCGGACGTCGCGAGGCGACATCCAGCCACCGTAGGCGCGGGTTTGCGGACGGCGAGTAATGGGTAGCTCGCCGTCCGATCAAGGACCAAGCCCGGGTCGACGGCGCGTTCTGTTCGCGCGCGCCTCAAAGAGCTGTCAGCACAGGGACGGGGCCCCCAACGTGGCCAACGCCTGCCGGGGTTGCGGGACGTCTTAACAGGATACCGTGGCCCCGGAACGTAAAGGGCAACAGAAGGAATAGGGTGGCACCTCAAAAAAAAAAAAAAAAAAAAAAAAAAAGACCTCATGCTCAGCAGTCGCGCTTTGCGTCCAATAAAATAAATAATAAGTAATAGTAGTAGAAAACCACAGAAAAACCACAAGTTCCTCTGAATCTGCAATTTATGTGAAATTACAAGTAAGTAATTCGATACAAAAACTGACTCATTTTCAAGCAAAGATATCTAAACAAAGCATCTAAGAATTAGATAGCAATCAAGATCTACACCTACAAACAAAGATCTGCGGTTTTAGCGGAACGACACGAAGTCTGACGATGTCGTCGACCTGCGTGCGCGCAGTGATTCACTCACTTTATAGCAAGTATCAAACTTCTAATGGTTTATTTTGCAATGCTAAAAGTTTTTGCTTTGTTGTTGAACTAATTTGAGCCCACTTTTGGCAGGTTATTTAGTTTTTGTGTTCGACTTTGAATTCGGGTTTCGTGTGTTGAAACAGATTTGTTTCTCCTTTTATGTTGTGTATTTTTTGTGTTATAGTTATGGGCTATGGTCCTTACGATAATGGCCTTACACCATTTTCTTGTGCTGCATAGAATCATCATCATCATTAGCCTCAACTTCTAAATCGTCGGCGTAATGCAAAAAAGTCATTAATCCACAAATACAAAAATTTCAGTAACCAATAATTTCGTTTTGTTTATATTGATTGCCCTACATCATCATACATATGATGCTCATAGCTGTTATAAACTATACTCAATATTTTTGCAGTTAAAATGAGTTTTTGCAGTTAGCCAGCGATAGATCCAACAAATTCATAAAAACTTTAGTATTTAGATTTGGAAACTTGTGATGATACCAATACCAACTGCTTTATATTCATTTCTTCCTTGCATATTGGGTGGACCAAGTAGGCTTAAAACGGGTTTTTATTATTACGACACAAGAACTTATCACATTTCTCCAGAGAAAGCTAGGAAACGTCAAGACTTTGCGCAAGCGCTCATTACTCAGTAGCCGCTAATTGTTGCGGCTAAAGTGGTCGCACTAATAGTATCTTCAGTAGTATTGTGTGAATTTGTGGGCAGTCGCACATAAGACTATACCATTTTATTGTAAAATCGCTCCTATTACAACCGAATAAGATGCCACAGTGTTATCTTTAAACATCACGACTGTAATCCCGAAGGAGAGGCAGAGGTGTATCCATTAGTACAACCACATTTCGCCAGTTAAAGTCCCATGTAAGGGGGCGTACCTATTGCCATCAACCGGCCACAAACACAGACTCCGAGAATGCTACTGAAAAATGTCTGATGGAAAAACCCAATAGCGCTTTGCCCGACCTGGGAATCGGACCACTACAGCACTAGACCAACGAGGCTAAAAAATATATGGAGGACATCAGAATAGGTTGACGAAAATTAAAAACCAATTTAGTAAGCCTTTGCTCAAAAGCGAATTATGACTTTTTTCCATGTAGGCAATACTCGTAATTCCGTGTAATATTTTCTTTTTACCTATTAAATTGTGCATTTTATTACAGCCATACTTACAGTCTACTCATCTCCTATACGTACGTAAGTACCTACAAGTTACATCTGCGCTCTACTTTTAAATTATACGTTTACATCTTTTTTCTTGATTATGATGACTGGTTGTTCCTACGCTGATCACGAATTATTTTTTTCTGAAGCAGCAGTAAGTACTATGTTACTTTTATCACAAAAAAATATGCCCTTAAGTAGAGTCCGGTCATGTCCAGTGATTAAATAATACCTATCGACAGTTGTTTTATTAGGGTTCCTCACTTCAACATCAAAATACGGAACCCTTATAAAGATATAAGACAGTTTTTTGTCGTTCTGTCGCGAAGGGATTTTCCTATAGAATTATGGAACGTATGAATTTGAATGTTGCCACCGTTTTAGGTCTTGATAACATGCATACACATCCGGGCACAGGCTAGTACTAATATGTTTTTTTCTATTATTATGGTTTATGGACTTTCTAAGTTTATCCTTCTTCTTTTACGTCACTGACACCGGTGAAAGAAAACATCGTGAGGAAACCTGGACTAACAATATTAATGTGTACAAGCCTGCAATCGCCAATTCGTGTTGAGCACGAAGCAAGTGTGGTGATCAATGCCTTCTCTATATGAGAAGAGGCAAGGACCTTACAGTGGGACGATAATAGACTGGAATTATTATTTATATCCTTGTTAGATACGGAAATACAAAAAGATAAATTGATCCTGTCCAGGAATATTTGAAAAGGTGACTAGGAAAGCATGAAGATCAAATGATGCACTGTAAAAGACATAGGTAGGTATCTATGTATGTCTACCGAGCATCACGGGTTCGAGTCACGAGTCACGCTCCGCCTCACAATATACGGAGGGTCCCTTTATGACTATTTATTAATTCAGCCACTTGAATGGCGCAGCGGCGGAGAACGTTGATAGTTTGATGATGCATCAAATGAATAGATAGTTTATTTTGAGTCTGGAAAGTTCCACAGCTGTAGAATTCGTAAAGATATGTCATAAGAAATATTACACCCGGAAAAGTTTTTGGTGGCAATCTCAATCAAGACTTACCGAGTACGCAGGCGATATTTATTTAAACTTAAGCACGTGTAAAAGAAAATACATTGAACAAAGGCGGACTTAATACTTTGGGCATTTTCTACCAGTCTATCTTAGGGTGATGCAGAGACAAAACGTAGTAGGTGCATAATTACAGAAAATTCGTGATATTATAGTGCTGAAGTGTGTGCACGAAAATAGTTCATATCCAGTTCCCTCACTCTTATAGTCCGTAGAGACTCCAAGCTGACACTATCGGGAAGAGATCAGACACAGGACTAACAGCTTTACGTGCTGGCACGCGACTGTCGCACTTTATAACATTCCGGTCTGTTACTGAGAAATGTCTAGTAGAAAAACCCAATAACACTTTGCCCGACCTGAAAATTGAACTAAGGACACCAAGCTCAGCGGTCGCGCTTAAAACACAAAAGAAAGACTATTATCTACCTATAGGACCTACCTTTAACAAAACTTTATTTCAAAGATTATAGAAGATCACAAACAAATGAATATATTCAATACAATGAACAATTTCAATACAAGATCACAATAACTTACCTCCGATACAATAGTTCAATGTCGAACGCAAGATATCTTCAACAAAAGATACAAAAAAATCCGAAAAAAAACGTAAGCAAGAAGTTCTTTAACACAATAATATTAAAAAAACTATTTTTTATAATCTCGGTCTCTATTAGGTATAATCTCGAATTTGCGCCAAAATCGTATCTGTCGCAAAAACACACGACGAGTGTTAAAATTTCAGATCAGTGAACTTGGTAGCGGCACTAATTGATGCAAAAACTCAAGAATAGGTATCAAAATTACGTTATTAAGTATTCACGAAAACGAATAGAAATTGTAGTATGTACAGGTTTCCCAGATTAAGGGATCACCTTAATCACTAGCATCACGTGAGGTTTCCTCGGTGAGGTTCTTCAGAAAGGCCAGGTGCGCAGTACTCGTAACCAGCGTGCTTGTATAACGAGATGTATAAACGTGGATGAGCCGAAAGGAGTATGTAAGGATCGTAGCAGGTGGCGTTCTGTGGTGCCTACCCCCATGGGAAAAAGGCGTGAGTTTATAAGATGCCTCTGCATCATTTCACTATGTATGATTATTTCTATCTATGAGTATGTCTAATGTAAGGATTATTTTAATTTACCATTATTATATTATAGCATCATTATGCCTATTGAGAATTTCGAAGATCATTTTTAAGAAACAGTTAAATTCATTTTAGAAAAGTTCCTTATTAACAATCAACCACGTAAAAAAATGAACACGATAATGTTACAAAATGTAAAAACGCAGCATAATCAAACCCATCACTTCATAATTAGCTAACACAACGACACAAACACGATGACAACAACAGGAACAAACAGACATAAACAAAAAACAGTTTATTGAATACTTTGCATGCTCAGTGGTTTCAAATAAATAAACAAACAAACAAATAAATAGTTAGCCTAGAAATAAATACAGTGCAAATAAAAGAAGATTAGTCAGACTTGGCATGTGAGCTGGGCAATCTAGATTTAGACAACCGTCTCAAGATAGAGTAGCAGACCCAAAAGATAATGTAGATATTGGAATCTGTGGTAACAATCAAGTATGTAGCTATGAGAGCCACAATGATTCCTATGGCGTTAAACAGAAGCTTCATGGGTCTGTCATACGAACTGGCTTTCATGGTCTTGCAAGGGCAGTCAACGGGGCAGCCCAGGGCCTGAGGTTCCTGTTTGGTCTTTGGAGGCAGAATTGTTTTGGTCCTTGGAGACATGATTGACGTCATCTGGGTGTTTGGCAGGACTTCTGTAATGAGAACACGTTGAGTGATTGGTTATGGGAAACAAATAATTATGTTTAGTGTTCACATTTAATCTTATTGTACTATAATAATATTCTCCCGACTAGACTAGCCAAATACGCAGCACATATTGTAGTGTAAACATATATTTCCTCTTTCTTCACTCTGATAGTCTGAAAGAATGGCAATCCGACACGACCCGGAAGATTAGGCGCAGGACCAACAGCTTAACATGTTTTCCAAGGCACGGGGGTGTCACACCACCAATTTCCCAACTCCAGGCTAAGAAATTGCTAATGAAAAAATCCAATAACACTTTGCCCGACCTGGGATTCGAACCCAGGACTGAACTTAGCGTAAGCAGCAGCTACGTTTGCGACACTACTAATAGGGTAGTTACTGTATCATACCAGTTTAAGTGTATAACGAGAGAACAGAAAACGCCTACACATAATATCTGAACCGGTTCTTGCAAAGTATTTGCTTTTTACACCATTAAAGGCGCTGCGAAATGAAAGCCAAAGACGTAAATTAATGAGGAAGTAGTTCATGATCAGGAACTGTAGAAAAACTTAAAGGAAAATCACCATCAATTAAATGAACTTAATAATGTAGATTTGAAACAAATTGATATCAAAATCTTAGCACGTACCTTGCACAGTTTGGGTGATCGTCCGGGTCGCCATAACTGCAATCCACTGTTTCCTGGGTATGAATGATATGAAAATTAGTTTTAATCTCCTAAATATAGGTGCACTGCCCACAAACAAGGTTGCTTGGGGAGCAGGAAGATCCTTGGAGCTGCTTCCTCGATGCTCAGCCGGTGTGATCGTGCGGAACCCTCAAATTGATGGACTGGTTTTCTTTCCTATTTTTTATGTTATTGGGCAAAGTTGAGAGAAAAAAGTATATTGTTAAAGACTTGCTTCATTGGGTGAGTGTGATGCTTGAATGAATGTAAACATAAAATGATATAGGTACCTACAACTTGGAAATTGTAGTTTGAAACAGTCGGCTTAATAATCCATGTAATAATTGTTTTATGCTATGTACAATATTGATAGACTTAATAAATAAGATAACCCATAATTAACAAATAATAATAAAAAAGAAAGTAAAACTGGCATCATTGTGTCTAAAAGACTGGCGGCTTTGCCACGTCGTCGGATGGCATTGCTGAGCCTCTTTCATTTTAGTTAGATTAAAAATAAAACCTCGATATTTATATTACTAACATTATAACAAGTTTAAGAAAAAGAAATAATACATAATTTCCCATTCATTAAAATTTTTTTTGGGCCTTGTTTTGTAACTTTCAGTTTATTTGAAGGTCAAAGGTTCATGATTTTTTTAAATGATATTTTACGAACTAATGTTCTAACTAAATAAAGCATTGCACCCGTAAGCACAATGTTTTGGTATGGTTTGCCTTTATGGTAACGGTTTTTCAAAACAAAAACCAAAAATTGTTTCCCAGCATTAATTTTTTCATAATGGACAGATACGTTGTCTTTGTACACTTCATAATACTGGCAAACGAGAGGCAGATGGCCGGATAGCTAGGCACCTTCTAAGACCAAAGTATTCGGGGTCGCTGTCAAAGTTGTTTGGTACACAAAGAAACAGCCGGTCCATTACATGAAAATCTCCGTCGATGACTATAAAGTGGTATGAGCTGCCATCCCAGAGATCTACACCTTACCTCGCGCACACTTCATCTAATAAGAAAGAAGAAGGAATTTCTCAGTAGCAGCCTCGGAGTCTGGATTTGTGCCCGGTTGATGGCAATAGTCTCGCCCTCTATTACATGGGACTAAAAACATAACTGGTGAAATGTGGGTGTACTAATGGGTACACCTCTGCTTAACCCTTCAGGGATTGGCGTGATGTTATGTTTGATTTTTAAAGAACACGCTGTTAAAAAAATATGACCACAATAAAGTCGTTTTTTACAGAAGAATGATATGCCAAAATCAATAGTGAGCCCAATTGTTTTTTTTATCAGTATCCAAATTTGTTTATCGGTAGCAGTGGGACCTAAATATGTATACAGCGCGACCACAATAACCTAGAACCTACCTAAATGATACCTAGGTTTCTATCAGCAAAATGTAATTCAAATGTAACTTTTATTTTTCCATTAATTCTTTTGTATTTTCAGTAACATTCTTCTATTATATCGACCAGTTTCAGTATTATAATAGGTATCAGTTTTTCGTCAACCTTGCTCCAGATATCGCCGGTTTTTGCTATGTTTGTGCGGTATAAAACATGGTGACTTCTTGGATGATGCATAGTTTGAAGTAAAACTGCAACAACAGCGATCAACATGCCTGCTCCCTGTGAACCGTGCAAAGGTAAGAGATTATCAACACTTTTGTGATGTCATTTATCATTTAGGTTTCATTTGTTTTTTAAGGAGAGTTTATTTGCATAACTATAGAACTGTGGTGTTATTCTGTAAAATATCCTTCGGTAAATAAGATGAAGCGAGTTTTAACTGTCGATGCTTAGCATCAAATGGAATGACAGGTCACCTCAAGCTCACTTTACCTAAATTCACAGAGAGAGAATTTTACAGAATAGGTATACCTACCTGTAGTTTTCGAAAATGGGCCACACGACATAGTGACGGATCTACAGTTTCCATTCCTGATTTTTGTTAAACAGAATTAGACCCAAATCGTTTTGGATCTTTTTAAACCGTATCTAGATTGTTTTATAATTACTTTGTTAGCTAGTTATTAACTTTATTGTGCTTGCTGTAGTCCCCAATAATTAAAGGAGTGCACCTACATAATACATTTTGTTAACCGTTATTTGTATGTCATGATTTGTGTTATCTTTTGCTGGAGTTCTTAAATCAATACATTAATTCTTAATCTTACCTAACTAATCATTGTTAGTTAAGGTAAACGCACATAGATACAAGTACATTTTTATGTATCATTTTCCTTGAATCAAGGTCTTCCTAATACTTTATAAACTGAACACAAGTCTTTTTGAACGTTAGTTATTTCCTTAATTTCATATTGAATAGTACTTCGATGTAGTAGTTAAAATGTGATGTGACCTTCGATTTTCGTAAAATTGCTTCTATCAAGAACAACCAACAATAGCAACCATCTCTTGAAACGGAAAAAATACTTATAACTTTAAAGGGTCTGTTTATTTTTTATGCCATAAAATATACGAATTATCATATGAGTTCATAAGTGAAGTGGATATAATTCAAAAAGTAGAGTTTCCTGCTCGTTCTTCTGCATAGATACTACCTACATTTTGGGAAGAGTAACTAGCTATAACTTTCTGACTAACTAACGGACTCCTTGATAATTCAAAAGTGCCTGTAAATGATTACATTGAAATCAATGCTTAAACTTTTTCTTTTTCAACAACAGATGAAGTATATGAGTGTTATTTATGAATTGACCTAAATTACCTAATTATTATTTTTAGAAACCTGCAAGGGAGGTGCGTGTGCAGACAACTGCACATGCAAGGAAAAGGGCTGTGCTGACGAGTGCACAACTAAAGGTAAAACCATCGACTTTGAGAGTTCCGTAACTGAAGAAGAAAAAAGGAAAACAGTAATCTGACCGTTGAGCTTCTTATGATCTGTGTTCAGCTTACGATGATTGCCAGAAAGGTCCACTTAAATCTATGTGTTTATTTTTTCACAAATAGCAACACGGATTTCGGCCCGCCGGTGGTCCGTGTTGCTCTATACACATAACAGAACGTCACGCCTATAATCTCCAAAGTGTTAGGCAGAGATGTACTCATTTGAACCCCCACATATTTTGCTAGTTCTTTCTTTAAAAGACTAACTCAGATATTAGACAGATAGGTATAGTCGGAACTAACAGACAGACAATTGAAAAAATAAATAGTGATTTGACATAAGTGCCTTGTAAACTTTCTTAAGCAGTTACCAAAATTTAGCTGTTATTTTGACATTACCAACTTCAATTTGATTGATTTGTACAGATTAGTTAAACCTATTCCGATCTTTATAATGTTGTTCATGATATGTTCTTACTTCCAGGCGGCTGCTGCTAACTCCACAACTTCATCATGGACCGAGACAGGCGCGGTCGCCGCCCCTCCCTCTTCACCCGCGCCAGTAACTTCTTGGAGACCTGCTTCCCTATCTCCTTTACTGTAGTCTTCTTCGTCACTCTTGTGTTCTTCTACTGTCTCATATAAATGTTCAGTTGAAGTGATTTTTGTGTTTTCTTGTTACGAATATTTATACACCATTTTTATGGTGGTTTCCGCGTAATCATTTTGTCTTGATTCGATTCAATCGAATTAGTATAACATAACATCATGCCTGTTATCCCTAAAAGGTTAAGCAGAGGTGTAGATACCCATTAGTACACCCACATTTCGCTAATTATGTTTAAGTCCCATGTAATAGGAGGCGAGCCTATTGCAACTAGCCGGGTAAAAATCCAGACTCAGAGACTGAGAAATCCTTGATGAAAAAATCCAATAACACTTTGCCTGACCTGGGAATCGAACTCAGTCTCAGCAGATGCGCTTTGTGACCACTAGACCAACGAGGCAGTTAGATAATGACGGGTAATTAAACAATGCATAATCACTTTCAGTCCAAGAGAACTATTGAACAGAAGTTAGAAAATTGTTTTTCAACAGACGTAAGTAATTAAGTTCTGCATTTTGGTCCTAACGACCGCATTTTTTGGCAATGTTATTAACCGAGATTTTTTAGTAAGATAGCTCCTTAACAGCCAGAGATAAAGACTTTTTTTTTTAGCTAAATGTTCACTTAGCCTTAACTACTAAGGTTTATGGACAAAAAACACGTCTAATTAAATTAATTTAAACTTTTTATAGCAGCATTTTTGGGAAAAAAAGCATTAGGTAAGTAGGTACCTACTTAATTATAAACATAACATCACGCCTGTAATCCCCGAAGGATTAGGCAGAGGTGTACCCATTTGCACTCCCACATTTCGCCAGTTATGTTTTTAGTCCCATGTAATAGGGGGCGAGCCTATTGCCATCAACCGGGCACAAATCCAGACTCCGAGGCTGCTACTAGGAAATTCCTGATGGAAAAACCTAATAACACTTTGCCCGACCTGGGAATCGAACCCAAGACCTCATGCACAGCAGTCGCGCTTGCGACCACTAGACCAAAGAGGCAGTCAATTAAAAGTCACTATTAAGTCACTTAATTATAAAATTCAATTCAATTTAAATTAAGAGACTGGGATTTCTGGGCCTTTCTTTTTATATGGGCTGATAGGTGGCAAGAAGGTATAGAAAACACGTCACTTTGTACTCGTAAAAGTCAAGTACACCTACCACAAAACTTATCCCATTTCACTCGGTAATGGAGTAGCTTTCTATCAGTGAAATATCTTTTGTGATCGGACCAGTACTTTCAGAGGTATATCTTACAACAAACAATCAATATTACCTTCTTATAATATTAGTTAAGATTGCTGGTATCCGCATATTAAGTACCTAATTATAATGCCTTGTTGATCTAGTGATTGCAAAGAGGGATTCGTGGTCTTGGGGTCAATTCTCAAGTCGGGTAAGGTGTGGGTTTTTTCATCAAGAATTCGTAAATAGCAGCTTCGGAATCTGGATTTGTGCCCGGTTGATGGCAATAGGCTCGCCCCCTGGCGAAATGTGGATGTTCTAATGGGCACACCTCAGCTCGACCCTTCAGGAATTTAATAAGCATAATGTGATGTTCATATAATAGTATTTTTTTAGTAAAACTACACGACACACTAGTATAAATGTGCATCCGCTGTAAATGTATTAACCGGTCAAGGCCCGTCCGTCATACCAATAGAAAATCAACTGTGTTTCATTACGTGGGACTTGAGTAATTAATTAGATATGCAAGAGATGACGTCATAACACACCATGACACAACACACCAATTTATGTTCCTAACTTTAAAGTGTGCTTGAGGTGTACTGTCATTCTACCTAATAGCATTCATTCGCCCCTCACCTCACTCACACTTAAATTCTTTGAGGAATTTAGGGAATAACACTGCAATACGTGCATACTATCAAGAACATGACGTCCATGCTTCGTACAGCAGGTCTACGTTGGTACGTCTTGGAACGTCTTTTCGTTGATACAATGCGCGCCACGAAAGATGAGACTTGACAAGCGTCAGTAATGAGGAGCTTGCGCAGGTATGGATGTACGAAATAGTTATATTATATTTAATTTGTGTATCTAGTCAGGTATTTTTCGATGACATTTAAATTAAAGTTCTTATAGTTTTCAATTCAAATAATAAAGTTTGTGTGGTGTGTAAAGTCTCATCTTTTGTGGTGCGTATTGTACAGGCCGTCATTCAGAGATCATTGACAGTCGTTACGGGTAGTCGGAAAGTCTGACAACCAGTGTTAGAAAAAGGTATCGTGTTTCTCAGTAGGTAACTGGGTTGTAGAGGTCAGATACGCAGTCGCTCCATCTCCATATAAAGCCTTAAAACTGGAAGCCGACCCCGACACAGTTGGGGAAAAGCTAGGCAAGTAACGATGATAACGTGTAAAAAAAATGAGAAGAATTTGAAAATATAAAAACAAAAGAAATATCTAATCCATAATATTTTTTATTTATTCAATCAAAAAACAAAAGAACACAAAGCCATTTAAATGAACATACTTATATCAATATTGTTGTATCAGGCATAACAGTCTAGCAGCAGCCCCCTGAAAAGAAAAACAAACAATGTTACTGGTATTACTTTGAGAGTGTGATGAGCAGAGAGATGCCCCTATCTTTTCCAGTCAGCAAGGCAGATTACTGCAGCTTAATACTGCCAATACGAACCAACCCATATCGACTCTAAACAATTTAAATAATTACGTCAAATTAATTAACTTTTACATTATCCAGTAATAACAATAACTGACACAGTTAGAATTTAGAAATCAGCGACAAATATCCAAAATCATTACAATTACTTCGGAAAACGGAAGAAATACGTGAGTTGATTCAATTTGACGCATAATGTGGGTGAACATTAGTACACCTCTGCCTAACCCTTCGGGAATTACAAGCGTGATGTTATGTTATGTATCATATATACTTATGGCAAACTTGTTAATTATTAGTCGATGATCGAGATAATCAGAAATTAGATTTTTTTTCTTAAATATTAATAGGTGTTCTTAGGGTTAAAACAAGTATAGGCCTTATTCCAAAAGAACCCTTATCTCAATAAACCTATGATATATTACCGGGGGATGAGCAGTCGGTGCAGTTGGTCTCGCAGTTGTTATCCTTGCAGCAATCAGCATCTTTGCAGGAGTCTAGAAAGAGGAAAACATAGTGTTAATTAACTTTATGCATGTAGCTACTATGGAGGAAAGACAAACGAAAAACCTTTTTTATAACATTTTATAATTTTTTAGAACTATGTATCCTGCTCATGCTTAGGAAGTTTCATAAAAACTGATTCTTTCATTTAGAAAAATATTGATATTTTGCTTGAAATGACGTACGACGTTAACACGCTTAACACAAATCGAACGATGAAATACATTGATACTATGCTCAGTTTTACAGACATTTATAATGGCTTGATCATCATCGTCCTATTAGAAAAAGACTAGCAGGATTGGAATACTGATCAGGGCCCGATCTAAGCGGGGGCCGGCCGGGTAAATGCACAGAGCGACAAAATTGAGGGTGCCGGGCGATTGCACTAAGGCCAACATACTCTCATGGATTTTTGTATACTGGTTCGGAAGCCGTTGTAGACTAACGTATGTTACTATTGTACAATTCAAACAATGTCTCCTAAATATCTGGGATGATATATCTTTGGTATAGCAAGCTCATGACTTATATGGTGTTAGTGTAAAAGGCGGCGAATATTACTTTTGCCCGGAGCGGCTAAATAACTAGATAGGGCTCTGATACTGATATATTTTGCTTAAATTTCGTTACTACGTACCTTTGCAGGGTTCTGAGGGAGCAGGCATCTTGGTTGGTACGGTTATTTGGCTGTCTGACTGAAGAGCAGAAGAGGCTTAGGTGGTTTATGCTTCTGTAGCAAACGGTGCAGTTTTATATACCTAACAAATTAAAGAAATGTGGTAAAAACTGTGAACAGCAAGGTTATCGAGACCTCGGATGTTTTTTGGAATCATGAGGTTATATCCGATGATGCAGTTACGTAAAAAGTGATCTTAAAAACAACTTGTTTTTCTCTTTCAGGTTCGGTTCCTTTGTTTTTCGTGGGGAAGTCCTTGATACCCTTCTAGTATAGTCCTTGATTAACTCATAACGACTAAAATTCCACCTTCCTCCAGCTACTATGAGTCGGGAGCCTGTTGTCCGTATGACGCTTGATCTGCGTCCCTGACTGAGGTTCGGAACCCTGAAAGCTACACAAGTATAGAATTTTATGCAATTTATCAAGTTATACCTTAATAGATTTTGTGTACATTTTTTACCCGATTACGGCAACTGGTTATATTGTTATATATCATTTTAGATTAGATACCTAACTATCTATGTACCTACTTTTTTTCAGACTACCGTAATGATTATATTTTCTTATTTTTTCTTTTACTGACTCATAGCGAATTCTGCAAAAGTAATTGTTTACTTTAACTCACTCAAATCTTCTATTTCAAATAAATCATTTAGAAGCATTTTTTAATTATCAGGGAGGGTATTTCACAAATTTGAAGCCAGAAGCTCGTTCTCAACAGTAGGTTATGATGGGGAAGAACGAGCAATAATAGAATAGTAATAATAAAATAGTACGGATACAATGTAGCTCTATTGCTCTGGTGCCCACTTCATTTCCAATATATGTTAGAAATATCTTTACATAGTGTTAAACAAAGTCGCTTCCCGCCGTCTGTACGCTTACATCTTTTAAACTACGCAACAGATTTTAATGCGGTTTTCATTATTAGATAGAATGATTCAAGAGGAAGGTTTATGTATCAACATTGCACCCGTGCGAAGCTAGGGCGGGTTGCTAGTTCGGAATAAAGGGCACCAGGTTTTTTTTGGGTAAGTATCGTTACTTATCGTCTGCTATCAGAATCGTTACGTCTCATTAGTTTTCTTTTGTCGTGCTATCAATGCCACTTGCTAGAGCAGTTTTTATTGATGCTGTTTTTTCATAATCTGCCTACAACGGAGACGCAATTTGTTTCATTGTCACAGCTGTTGTGTCGCCCGCTACACGTAACAAGTGCTAATATTGTTTTAGTTGTTAAAATGAGAATCTATTATGGTAGTATGGGTAAGTTTATGAATAACCTACTTGATTTTCGGCTGTCGTTTTACAATTTCTCCATTTGGTCAATCCCATTTAAAATAGTTGGCGAACAACTTTTTCAATTTTAATTCTATCGAAGTCAATCCCGGTGTTTTTTTTTTCTTTCATTGGGCCAGGAACCTTTGCGTAAGTACCAAGCGTACGCAGAATTACCATCAAAGTCTTATCACAATCGGATCAATGGTTTAGGAACGCATAGAGGACAAACCATTTTATTTAATAGATTTAAATGCCTTTTTAATTATAACTACTGCAAGCGAGCTGTAAGATAGGTTTCTTGACAATAGGAATTTTGTATAAGGCAGCTATTTGTTGACTTTCAGATACGATGAAGCCAGAAACTCCCTGGAGTGTCGATTGCGTACCAGGCTGCGACGGTCACGACATCTATATTGATCGTGAGTACCAACCATTTGCAGTGACCCATTGACCTATACTCCCTTATACTACACAGTGGTAGATACCAATCAGTGACAAAGGAAACAAGTTTTTATAAGGGAAGCTAGTTTGAAAATGGACTAAGCGTGAGTCGGGCTCACACTCGGACTCACACTCGGACTTATCTAACTTACCAATGTTTTTTTTTTCAGATTCCTGTATGAAGTGACCATATTTAATGGATTAAATGCATCCAAAACGAACTAACCCACGTCCAAATTTCCGTATTTCGAAGAAATTGTGATTAATGTGTGATTAATTCTAAATTTATTCTAAGCATAAGTTTGGGATGTACCTACTTTGAATTGTTATTGCTCGATAGTACTAAACCAAAACTAAATGGCATCATAAAATTCCCCCGCATCGCCGTCAGCTGGAAATGTGCCCAAAAGACTGGCATTGCCACGCATTGCCACGTTGGAAGGCAATGCTTACCCTCTGGCCGAGGTAAAAACTAGCTCGTGGGTCACGGGAAGTGTCAACCAACCGTTTGGAAAAATGAATTGATAGTTAATTTAATTAATGTGGGATTGTGGACTACTATTATGGGATAAGGCGTTTAATAAAATATAGCTTCTAAAGTAAATTATGAACCTAAAGTAGGTACATAAAGTGTAAGAGTTTATGTTACCTGAATGATGTATATAATAGGTACTTAAAGAAATAAAAAGTAAAACTTATGATAATGACATTTTTATTTTATTTTAACAATAATAAAGAAGTAAGTAGGTTTGGGAACAGAAAAAAAATATACAGTATTTACTGAAATGATACCAGCATAAAAATATTGCGTTTATAAAAGAAAAAATAATGGATGTCGCAACAAAAAATGGTTGGTACATAGATTACGCAATAAACAAAAAAAATAGTGTCTTGAACAATGAAAAAAGTGAGTCAAATAATACGGCTTAACATATTATGATAGGTATCTAATTAATTTTGCATTCAAAATTGTATTTGGTCAGATGTTTTCAATCATGATTCATTAATTTATTGTAATTAAAACAGCACGAAGTAAAGTCACCATGACTTTAATTTCAAGTGCATTTCTGTATTATTTTTAAATTTAGAATGATCATGTTCGAATAATGACTTTCAAATCCGTATCCATAGACTACCTATTAATTGATGTTGAATGTTTTTTTTTGTTTTTTTTTGTCAGTTACATCTACATGTTTAGTTTTTGGTTGCTTTTGTAGTATCTGTGGTGGTCGTTGCTCGTTTGCAGGTGCAGCTGCAAGATGCATCGCACTTGCATGATGTGCAGCACTGGCTTGATGTGCATTTGCAATCTGCAAAAGAAAATATACCTTAAACATCCAGTAGGTAGATATATACTTGCAAAACAACACCGCTATATTTTCCAATGAATGAGGTCTCCGCCCGCGACTTCGTCTGCGTAGACTTCTGCAACGCTTAAGCAGGAAACATAAGTCTAAAAAGTCATGGCCCAGTGTTTAAGGCGTCCGCCTCTCATGCACGGTTGTGGGTCCATAACCAGGCACGGGCGAGTATCAATGTGACTATTTCGATTTAATATGTACTTTCTAAGTTTATCTTGGGCATCACTGATATCGGTGAAGGATATTGTAAGGAAACCTGGATATTATAATTAATATAAGTCTGAAATCGCCAATCCGCCTTGAACAAACTTGGTGATCAATGCTCGTGCCTTCTCTGTATGAGAAGAGGCAAAGATCTTGCAGTGGTACAGTCATAGGTTGGTAGTATTATGGTTATGTTACAATATAATACACGTTAGTCTCTTAGTTATTTACAGTATTCTAACTAATTAGTGTTAATAATACAATAGTCATTAAAACGTACAAGCAATAAATTAGCTAGTTAGGTAGTTACTAGGTGAACCAAGGTGAGACGGATTTCTAAACTAACTGAAACCAAATGATAACAGTGGAAATAAGAGATTTGTTGAAATTAACTCTTTTTTGTTGAAGGATTTGGTGACTCATGTTTAATTTGGTGATTGGATCATCGAATGAGAAAGTATGGATGCGACTTTTAGAAATAATTACTTACTTTGAAGAAGAATGTCGATAAATACATTTTTTACGAAAACTGTATGAATACGACTTTGGCAGATTATTGGATTGGTAACACAAAATCAACGACTTTTTCGATATGAAAGTCTATACTAATGAAATTTTGGTAAATATGTATGCGATTTTCCGACTTTCCCTGCAATCATGTTTGTCGTTTTGACCTCGTTTTTAGGGTTTTTTTTTTGCACTTAGCTCGGCCATGCTAGCCACAATAGCTATTGTCATCAACTAGTAACATCCTTTTCGAACGAATTTTAAAGCGAGAGACATACTTAATTAATTAATTACGTTGCCTGTACATAGCTTGCAGTACTCTTCTTCGCGTTTAGAAAAAAGTATTGTGCTACAAACCAAAATGTTTATAATAATATGCTATTTAAAATTTCGATAGTCAATAAAAGACCAAATTGCGAGGTAGGTACGGCACCTAGTCACTTCGCAAAATCCTAAGTAACGAATTCTCATAGATACTATTAGTTATCGCACAGTATCTTATCTTTAGTATTCTACCTGTCAATTTAGTAAAATTAACTTCATATCACTAAGCGCACAAAACCATTCGTTCACATAATAGGTATTACATTTCGAATCTTAGAGCCTTAGATCTTCCTTAAATATACTTGCTCAGACATATAAGGCCTTACCTACTTTTTAAAAAATTCAACAAAAATAGGAAAGGCCGTAAACAAAACCATAAAAAATAACAGTCGAAAATAAATTAAAAAGAAAAACAAAACACTCACTGTCACCGCAACCTCCGCAAGGCATCTTGATATCAAAATAGAAAAAGTAGAAATTCAAAATTCAAATGTTCGAAATTGGAACGCGTTGTGTTGGCGGGAACGCTGTAGTTGTAATGCGCTTTATAATGCGGCGGTCGATTGTTTTGTTATCGATAATTTAGAGACGAGCTGTTCGGAAACATGAGCGATTGTTTATTTTCTTTTCGTTGGAGACTTGGAGTTAATTATGTTGAAACTTAGGCCGAATGGAGGCATTTAGGTAAGATTATTTTTAGTTAGTTTGGTTTTAGAGCAGGATTTTTCGGTAGAGAAACAAATTATGAGTTTCTGCCATTGTTTTTTTTTTTTGTAGGTAAAATCATTGTTTTCTGCTCGTTTGATTCTTCGAAACCAATTTAGAAACTGTTTTTGTGGCTGCCAATTGACTATTAACCGTTTAATAATTATTACGTAGGTACTGTCTTTTAAAATAACGTCTTTTTCACATTGTATAAAATAATAGCTTGCATTAATAAGTAATAACAAAATATTTGCTGTAATTGTTTATCATAAGATTTTAGTCACATCACATCGTAAGACTGTTAGTAACTGCGGCTGTATAGTAAATTAGTGTTAAGAATTGCAAAGTAATATTAATATTGTAATGATAGCCTATATAGGGCGATTGTTAATTGACCTGTGAACAACTTTTACTATGGGACCAATCAGGAAAACATTTAAAAAAATATTTGCTGTTCCCTACAAAAATACTTTATTACAACACGATCATAATATGTGGAAGAGCAGATTTTTTTCCTGTACCTATAATAAAAATACTGTACTTAATACAGAGAAGCAAACAAAAACAACCAACACAACACCATATTTCGGAACGCATTTATTGCTTTAAATTACATAGTTTAAAGCATTTTACTACAAACACTAACTTTAAAACAACATAAAAATTATTTCGTATTTTTTGAACCATCGCTTGCTACACCTTTTACGTGCGCTCTAACATCTTTACTTGATACGCAATGGAAAGCGAATATGGAAAAAGTGACTTTGTATAGACAGCTACATGTTACGAGTATGGTGTAGGGCCGTGTGCTCCATTTGTTTTGCACTCCGCCACACAAAAGACTCTTGTGTTAAGAGCTGATAAAGACTACAGTCAATGTTTCTTTCTAGAAAGTAGATACTGTTAGGTACTTACCAATAATGCTAAGCCAAGAAGAGCAAATGGAACATTATAATGGGTTTCCTACGTGAAATCGAATGACGTTAGATCAAATAACACTTGCTCGAAAACGTTAGGTAGATAGAACATACATAATCTCGAAGAATAATGAGCTCGACAGGCTGTTCCATCGGTAGAACTAATGGTATATTTTGTTCTTACTAGTACTACGTTTTGATAGGTTCTAGAAATAAATAATAATAAAAATAATTTTTATTTCACATAAAAAGGTACACAAAGTGAAAACAAAAACTCCCATTAGTTCTACCGTGGAACTGTTCAGTAGAACTAGTGAGAATACAGAAGTCCTAATAGTTCTAGTATTTTGTTATACCTAATATCGTAGAACTAGTGAGAATAAAAATTCCCACTAGTTCTACCGTAGAACTGTTCAGTAGAACTAGTGGGAACAAACCGCTCGACAGTTCACTACCTCGATGCATCAAAATCTCAAATAACTATAAGCTTGAATCATCGATTGCGCGAAGGTCCATTATAATTATTGTACTCAAATAAAAATCCTTAAAACTATTACCTATATCCATAAATCGATTAGATGGTCGTTCGAGAAATGATGTTTCATTGGATTTCACGTAGGGAACCCGTAATATGGCATTTTGCCGCTTGAGTCGGTCAGAGTTATTTTGATTATTCACATAATCAATAAGTTAATTGTAATTTAACCTCGTGACAAACAACTTACTCTAAGTTAGGCGCAAGTGAGCATAAGCAAGCTAGCGCCTACAAGATTTTTACTGGCGATTACCTTTTTCGATAGCTGCGCCTGCGCCTGCTAGTTGTATAATATCTCAGTAAAGTCATTCACTTGTTTATAACTACAAGGCGCAGCGGACTTAGAAAGATTCATATTGTTGCTTTTAAAAATCTATAATTTATTTAGTTTAAAAGTCTTATTGTTTATTTTAATTTACAAATATTCCTATATTGTGGCAATAGAGGTTGCGATCAATAAAAAAAAAACGATCAGTGGTTCCACAATTTTTTTATTTACTTTATTACTAAGCTTCAAATATCTATAAAAAAGCAGTCTTACGAATTCTTCATGTTTATCTTGTCAATTTTCAAATCCTTCTACAGTAGGTTACCGTTAATGTCAGTCTAAGCAAGCGTCATCTCTTGCACTCACACTTTTTAAGGTGTTCGTAAAATTCATAAGTATGTATCATCAAATATCTATTCGCACACATTATAATTTTACAATCTGACAATTTTTTTTGTAAATAATTTACCTATTATGTACAAAAGAGATAGGTATTCAGGGCCGTCAGATATAGTTGAGGTTTCCTTAGAAACCGATGGATGGATGTTTTCGGTTTAAACGTAACTTAATTAATTAATGAACTGTTTATTTTTTACTTTTCAAATTATATTATGAGGTAGGCCCCCTGGTTGTCACATAAAGAATGAAAACCAACCGCTTAGTGATTGTTACTTGCATAATAACATTAGTTTTCTTTTTACAGCATAACATAACATCACGCCTGTAATCCCCGAAGGGTTAGGCAGAGGTGTACCCAGTAGTACACCCACATTACGCCAATTATGTTTTTAGTCCCATGTAATAGGGGCGAGCCTATTGCCATTAACCGGGCACAAATCCAGACTCCGAGGCTGCTACTGAGAAATTCCTGATGGAAAAACCCAATAACACTTTGCCCGACCTGGGAATTGAACCCAAGACCTCATGCACAGCAGCCGCGCTTGCGACCACTAGACCAACGAGGCAGTCAAACGAAAAGTTCTTTTTACAGGTAACACACAATACAGCTACTGTTACTATTATTGACTTATAGGTAACTATCTAATCTTCAACGTTCATTCATTAACAATTTCATAGAAAACAATAAGAAGATACAAAACATCCGGCATGACGCATGAATAACACTTCCGTAAAGGAAGTTCTGCTGAAAAATACTGAAAATATGAATCACCACGCCCAGTAGGCGAACGGTGAATAAGTTCAACAAATAGCGAGAAAACAAACGTTATCTATTGATAAAACAAGTAAGTACCTATATACGATTACTTACGCACATACGTTGATTACTAAACGCTTTGATATAGAAATTCAACCTAATGAAGACTCTGAAGATATAACATAACATAACATAACATCAAACTTGTAATCCCCGAAGGGTTAGGCAGAGATGTAGCCATTAGTACACCCACATTTCGCCAGTTATGTCTAAGTCCCATGTAAAAAGAGGCGAGCCTATTGCCTCCAATTGTGCACAAATTCATACTTGGTGGCTGCTACTGAGAAATTACTGATGGAAAAGCCCAATTACACTTTGTCCGTCCTGTAAATCGAACCCAAGACCTTTGCTCTGCAGTCGTGCTTTGCGACTACTAGACCAACGACGCAGTTGATGACGACAACGACTGATGGTAATTTTTTAAACAACAACACTACTCAAACTTGATCTTTAGAGTTACATACATTACAAAAATTAACCCTTACTTTTTCCCAAGGATATGTTTGCTTTTTATACTGATATTAAATTACACGTGCTGCCCATTAAAACAATTTTATCTCAAGTACAAGCGACCCAATAAATTTTATAGTGTAATAAAAATTTATCAAATCAAAATATTTAAATATTTTATGTATAAACTACCCTAATTATAATACATCATTAGTTAATATCTACCCAATCATTAAGGTCTACAGTTCATTGATAACACAGAAAACATAATAAATCTACTATTTATTACATATGAGAAGTAATTATTGTGTAGTAATGTTGTGTGCCTGACAATCAGTGTGAGAAAAGTTTCAATTCTTTCATTTTTTTTTTTAAAGAAAATTCTACAAAATATATCACAGAAAATTAATCTAATTTGTTTAATTCTTTTTCTTGTCATTTTTTTTCGTATTTAGCAATAACATTGTTCCTAATATTTAAAAAATTGTATATAGGTATCTAGGTACCTAATGAGTAGATAATTATGTCTACTCATTAAGGAATTTATTTCATTCAATTAATTCTCTTATTGAATATAAATTTTAGGTGCATTGATGAATAAAAAATTAAGTAGGGACCTACTTATACATTGCGTAATAAAATAAATTATAAAGCTGCGTGATCAAACCACCTTTAATTTGCTTCAAATTATCACCATTATACCGAAGCCCTACATACGAGGGCTACGATTAGGACAAAGAATTTGGCACACCTAACGTTCCTATTTACTATCTTATCATATCTCTTAAAGATAATACCATATCATCGGGCACACAATGTTCCACCACTCTAGTCGACCAGTACAATAGCGAGCCACCTGTTGTCAAAACTGATAAAAAAAAATAATGTGATGAACATTTTGAAAGTGTGAAAATGGGTGTTAAAGTTGTAGCTTTAATAGTACTCTTAGTTGTTAGTGTTTATGGACAAGACAGTGCTGTAGAAAATAATATCACAAATGATGTTGTTGAGGACATTATCATTGGTGATGACGGGACAGTATTAGATACGGTTACAGAAAAAACTGAAGTAAAGGAAGATGAGATTGAGGAAGCGAGTCCAGTGGAGGTTTTGAGTGCTACCGATGGACTGCAACTAAGGAGTGGGAAGTATCAGCTAAACGATGGACTAGTAGGCGAAGAGCCGCTAGCGTTAGACGCTGTTGACTTCAACGCCAATAATGAGGCGATACAGAGCGAAAAACAGCTTCTCTCTCCGGGCACAACACAAATCACGAATAATGAATACGGTAAGTCACTTTTTAAATGAAATAATTAAGACATTTCTAACAATATTGAAAGTTTATTAATTTAAAGATAAAGTAAAAATATAAAACAAAGCAAGGTAAGGTATCAAAGGTTGTAAATAAAAAAAAAGTCAAGATAATCCTGACCTCGTTATATCTACTGATACTAAATCAATGGTGTACTACGTCGGTATGTTTGTTCAAACGTTGGCTCACGTAGTTTTCATAGATGACACAGAAGGGACGAATGACAAACATTGCCAAATGTTTGACAATGTGGAGACGAGATAAGAGATTCTGAATTCAGAGAGCAAATAGAACTTTGTTGTTCTTATTTTCGTTGTCAAACGAATAAGCGTACGTGGTACTTCTACATGTTTAGATTTCTCAAATTGTATATGACCTGTAATCTTCTAGATATTGTATTAAGTATGATTCATTTGTAACAAGATGAGTAACCGTTAATCATAATGTACATAAATTGTTGATGACGTCATTCCATTCAGTACATAATAATACACAGGCAGGGCAACTAAGTAAATGCTTCAATGAACTACTAATTCGAAGGCATGCGAAAAGCCAACGTGCTTCCAAGGACGAATAAAAAAAGTTACACTTTGATGAACCTAACATTTTAACATCAATGAGGAATCACTGAATGTTACTCATGATATGCAAGCTATATCATAAAACAAACACTAGAACCTAATTTTAAAAGAACATTAAGGTACATTACTCATTTAATATAATCAAATAAACGATGTGCTAATCTAAGATAAGGGACCGCACCTTACTTGGTATTACTTGACAAAAATAAAGAAACGCATCACTTTTGCAAAAAGTTAAATGCTCAGACTATACTTTTGAAATATAACGGGTTATACCAATTAAGTACAGAACTTCAGATAAGGGCTACGCATTTTATCAAGAGATAAAAAACCCGGTCAAGTGCGGTTCGTGTTTGCTTTTGGGCCCCGTATTATACGATCTAAAGTACTGCTGCTACTTTTGATGAAATTAATGACTAATAGTGATTACTAGAATTTTGTTAGTGTAAATGAGAATAGGGCTCGTGTAAAAGAAAAGTATGAGATATGCATCAGCGTGATGCATATCTCATAAACTTCTTCTTCTTTTTGAGTCAATGGTTCTAGATAATCGAAGAGTTCTTGTGCCTAGCAGGTGGCCACGTTTATCACAGCATCTGTGGCATTTCTAATGTCCTCGAAAGTGCAGGTGCAGGGTTAATTTAGGCACTGTAGATACGTGGGCCATAGCCTGGTCAGAAGCACTCCTATAAAAAAATCAGATCTTATCCATACATTTATGTTCGCATGGCTGATAAGATGATTTTTTGAGTCCTTCCGCCCTGGGTGGAACCGTAGTGACTGTCAGACTTTTACTGACTAAAAAACCACCCTGTTCCTTCTGTTGCCCTTTACGTTCCGGGGCCACGGGGCCGCGGCCATCCTGTTAAGACGTCCTGCATAAACTAAGTATTATCCCTCCATGCAATCTGTCACTAAAAAGTAGTGGCAACGTAGTATGTGTAGTTACTTAACTACTTACATACTAAGGAGTTTCTTGTCTGTTCTACTCCATAGGAATGTACTCTTGAATCTTCTGAATTATTTATTGACTCATTTTAAAATTCGAAAGTACATGGTTTATTTGAAATGAATGCATCAAGCCTATGCGACATGAGAATATTGAGAATGTGTTCACTAATTATGAATACAGCTGCGACTTTGTCTTACATTCGAAGATTATCGGCTATAGGTTCATCAACATCAAATCAAGCACAAATCATAATTACATTCAACATCATCTCATAATGTTCCAAGACAGTGTTATAACCTACAATTAGAATAAAAATGATTTCATCGCTGTGTTGTATGAGGATTACGTTTTTGGGTCAAATGTAGCGCGCTCAGTAATATAACCAACAGCGAACTAAGTACCTCGTATTGTTTTAAATAATGTTGCTATTGAATCTCTAACAAATGGAAGCTGGAGATAGTTGTATGTTTTCGTGAGTATATTTAACTAGCTTTTATCTGCGACTTCATCCGCGTGGAAGTCGAAGTATCTACTACTTATAAACTATCTGCCTGCCACAAGTATGTAAATAGTTTGCAAGATTATCGTATTTTGTTAGTGACCTTTCGCTTTTATAATGTTAGATAGATAAAAATAATTCCTTTTTTACTTTTTGTCTTCACCCAGACTTCATTATTTATAATAAATCTTCAAATGATGAATTCTAACATGCACATACATACTTGTGGGTCATTCTTATACTTATAATAATAACTGTAACTATATTTCATGAAGGGGAAATAGTTATCATGTTACCATGTTGTCTCTTCACCACCTTTGGTCGACTGTTAGAGAATGCCTAAGGCATTAAGTCCGCCTTTGTACTTAAGTTTAAATAAATAAATTCCAACCATTTCATAAATCTAATGTTTAGTTTGTTTAGCAACTATCACATATTCTTGTTTGATTATGTCCAGTTATTTGTTAAGGCTATCATCGCATGCCTTCTATGTCAATAATTTATCAGTTATGCGTCTTTTATTTGGCACGATTGCGACCACACCCAGCCTTATGTATTTGAGGTTTTTATAATTGCTATCTTAGTCAGAACTAGCAAATCTTTGCGATAGTAAGTATTGGCAGAATTTGAAGACTATACTTTTACATGGTGATCTTTCTTTATCGTGTGAGCAGTAGGGTCTTATGACCCCACACGTCATAAGACCCTACTACTCACACGATAAACACAAAACACAAAACAAACACCGACTGACTCTTCGACAATTCGATTCGTAGGTAAATGGTTTTATTGCAACAAATGCCTTCACTCTAACTTTGATATTTAGAAAGCACTGCTTCGCCACAGTTTCAGTCTTTCTTCAGACCATGCGAAAGTGTTATTTATTATTAGGATCGAGTTTTCATTTTCATAGAATAAGGCCAATTAATTTAGGCCCACATTTTAAAAGTGTTAGGACACTATAGAACAAAATGAGCAGTTTATCTAAATCAAACAAAGTAGATACTCAGTTTTATGACTATTCGTGTGAATTGTAATGAGTCAGTATATGAATGACTGACGAACTATGTAGACACTTATGGAACTTAAACAATTACGTCGCAAAGTACATATATCCGGCTGAAAATTCAGCCGTAGTATTATGCAGTTACTTATAACAATATATTTTTATCATAATAGATAGATAACATATCAGTACCTATATTTATAGTAAGGAATCTACTGTAATACCTACATGGAGACTTGGTTTCTTATCTAGTGTTAAAGACAATTCAATGTTAGATCTGCTTAGTTTGGCCATTATTTCTAATTCAGCTTTTTTGCAGCCCAGCAGGCATGAGTTACTGCCTCGTTGGTCTAGTGGTCACAAGCGCGACTGCTGTACATGAGGTCTTGGGTTCGATTCCCAGGTCGGACAAAGTGTGTGACAAAGTTTTTCCATCAGGAATTTCTCAGTAGCAGCCTCGGAGTCTGGATTTGTGCCCGGTTGATGGCAATAGGCTCGCCCTCTATTACATGGGACTAAAAACATAACTGGCGAAATATGGGTGTACTAATGAGTACACCTCTGCTTAACCCTTCGGGGATTATAGGCGTGATGTTATGTTATGTTATGTAGGCATGAGTTACTAGGAGTAAATGCTACTGGTATGATAACATGATAACTAGGCGACATTATTAATGATAGCATTATTATCCTCCCGACTGAATTTCGATCACGGCGTATCACTTTAATGGAGACTAGCCAAGTAGACAGGACATATTATAGTGCACAAGTGTGTACAACACAGATGCACTCCCTCTTCCCTGACTCTCAAAGTCCGATGGGACGGCAATCGGATACGACCGGACAGAGATCAGGCAATAACGGCATTACAGGCTTTTCGAGGCACGGGGGTGTCACACCACCAAATTCCAAACTCCGGGCTGCTACTAAAAATTCCTAAAGGAAAAACCCAATCGAACTCCACGCTCAGCAGTCGCGCTTATGACCAAAAGGTCAACAGGGCTGTCAAATCGGAATGGCATTATAGGAACATAGTTTTATAGTTAAACCAACCAAGCATGAGATAGAGGAATAAGTCTAATGTGGCCCAACATTTATACCGATAAATGATGATGACGATTAGAGCAGTAATATCGAGATTAAAGTTACACCAATAAAGTGATGCATAAAACAAAACCTGTTTACAGAAAATTGTGAAACAAAGAGGCGTTGCAAGGTGCTAAAATGACATCAGCTTGTGTACTAGGAATCGCTTGTCCGATATAAACTGATAACTTATCATTATCGGCGCCTAGTGTCGATACCAAGCGCGAACACTTGCTTAAACGTATAACAAATTATAGATCGATAAATTATTTTTGTTTGAATGTAGATACTGGAACTTAAACATAACTGGCGAAATATGGGTGAACTAATTAGTACACATCTGCCTAACCCTTCGGGGATTACAAGCGTGATGTTATGTAGATACTGGATAGTTTTAAGAAGGAAATGATGGTGGATATGAAATTGAAGAGGTGGAATATGTACCATTCTCTTTCTCTTTATAAAACGTTGCCCTACACTAGGAATTTTTCCTCTATCGTGGACTTATAAAGTCGCATACACAAACAGTCAGACCCGGAACAGATCTGTAGGCCATACAAATATTTTTACCGTACGCAAATCAATCACGCGACACGTAGCTCAACAAATCTGTTTAAATCGACCAAAACAAAAACGTTTAAAATACCATTTTAGTATCTGAATTTAACAGAATAACATTTACTCCTTTTCTTTTTATATCAGTCATATATATTTAGTGTAATATTTCCTTAGTGAAGTAAAAATTGTATACTTCATTATATCTGAAAGTAACAAATATAAGCTAACTCTAAGCATCATGAACGACAGAGAACCCGCTAACTTTTTCGATGGCATCAGTTCACATTGTGCATAATATGGAATGTAGACATAAAATCTCAATATCATTTTCCAGCCCACATCGACGGCCGAGTTCTCCCTGACACGAGCTACCAGAATAATGGGCAGCCATACGTCATCACCACCGCGAGGCTTGCCCAGATTAGAGGCAACTTCATGTACTGGTTCTACGACCAGGGAGGCAACGAGGGCATCGGAGACTACCAGAGAGACATCCACACTTCCACTCCTCAGATCCATAAGAACTTCAACTTCCAACTGCCATTCTTTGGATTTAGGTTTAATTATACCAGGGTAAGTTTATTAGTTACTATAATCAAGCTATTTAAATTAAAGCCATGGCTTTTCTTAGGTTTCTTTTAGCTTTCGATCTTTGTAGTGTTAATCTGTTAACTGAAAAAAAAGTTAGATTGTCGTATCTACAGTTTAAAATTATATTTTACATTTTGCTTCACTTTATGAATTTCTTCTGTATCGTGTATACTCACATACATAAACAACAAGACCTAGAACCTGTAAGCTACACCTAAGATGCAGCGTAGTAGCAAACCAGTAAAAAAAATAGAAATTATTACTCACCAAACGTGACTGCGAAGGTTGAATAATTATGATAAGAAAAAGGTTTAATTTAATCATTCTCTCTATTTTCCAGTTATCGATGAACGGCTACATCTACTTCAGCGACCCCCCGGACCACTACACCTACCCTTTGTCCTTCCCTGTCAGGGACTGGCCAGATGTCAATGATCCCTCCTTCATTGGGATCTTCTTCAGCAAGTGTCGTATCGGCAGCCAGAACCAGGACGACCCTGATCAGAGGAGACCTGGAGTTTACTTTAGAATGGACAGGGATTTGCAGGTATATCATCTCAAAGATGTTTTTTATGCAATATTAATAATTTGCCTAGTAATTTGTGTTATTGTATGTAAGGCTATAAATCTTTACAGATTTTCTTCCCCAAATCTTTACCTGAATTTAAATCTAGCCAAATTCTGGTGCAAACTGACGATCGTTCAATCTCAAAATATTTCATCTTGATGATGACAAACAGCTCGCCCTCGATTATATGGGACTTAAAAAAACATAACTTGCGATACGTGGGTGTACTAATGGGTACACTTCTGCCGAACCCATTAGGGATTACAAACGTGATATTGAGTGTGTGTTTCTTAACAATATTAACTTGTTTTCCGGTTTTCGAAGCACATCTTTGTCGCCTTCTACTTTAAGCTTCTTTTCCTGTAGACCCGAACAGACCAGCTCGGCGTTGAGATGAGAGAGCGTCTGACATGGGACATACGGACTGGCGTCATCGGTTCCGAAACGTTCTTCCCGAAGCATGCGATCACTATAACATGGAAAAATATGTCCTTTGCTGGAGGCATTGACAACTCACTCTTTATGGTTAGTATTGAAATTTTATTTATAAACTAACAGCACTTGGTGGTTTTAACCGTTTTAAGTTACGTCTTTGAATACTGCTACGCTGTCATGGGTCGTAGCGTAATGATATATACCATATAACCTTCTTCGATAAACACGCTATGTAACGCAGATTTTTTCTAATCGGTCCAATAGTTCTGGAGATTAACGCGTTTAAAAAAACTCTTTCGCTGTATAATATTGTAAACACATATAGATATTGTAAACCAATGTTTCACAGTGTTTGAACACACACTTTTCAAAAAGAAAATAGGCAAATGAAAACACTTCTAGGTATTTAGTCTTCCATTAAAATTTTATCTTCTACAGAAACTAATCCATACTCATATTACAGACGAACACTTTCCAAATGGTCTTGGCTACTGACGAAGTGTTCACGTACGCGATTTTCAACTATTTGGAGATCAACTGGAGCTCGCACACTGAAGCTGGTGGTGATACCACCACTGGAGAAGGTGGTGTACCTGCTTACGTAAGTACAAGACCTGAACTATCAACTGAAACGGGTGTCGGTGTGATTACAGGTGCATGCAAGAAGATGCAATTCTGCTTGCTTTTAAGAACCATCGAAATCTTAAATCAGTCTCAATCTGTCCAAAAATCTTCCAATTTTACTTCATTTACTATTTATTGTTTCTCCCTGAGATGAGTTTACTAATTTTTTTGAATATTTTGAATCAGTAGAATATTGTCCTTTTGGTATTGTACAAATGATGATAACCACTAAGGCGCTGCGCAAACATGTGTCCTGTAGCGGCGATCGGCCACAGTCGCCACTTGCTACTCCTGTGCGCAGTGTCTTACTATTATGTAGGATCGTATTTTAGAAATGGACGCAATCATGATTTTGGATGCAGATTTGAAGTATTATAATTCTAAATTTAACTGACAATTGTTCCAAAAGATCTAGATAACAGATCTAGTTTTTAAATAACTAGCTCACGCCCGCGACTTTGTCCGCGTAACGTAGACGCAGACGAAGTCACGGAATAAAAACTTGGGATTCAAACATATCCTGCACCAAATTTAATTAAAATCTGTTCAGTGGTTTAGTCGTGAAATCATAACAGACAGACAGATAGAGTTACTTTCACACTTATCGTATTAGTATGGATAATTTAACCTTCCAATTATATTACTTACAGATTGGCTTCAACGCTGGCAACGGAACCCAAAGTTACGAGTACAAGCCGTACTCGCAAGCGTCAGTCCTCAGAGATCTGACGGGCAGAGGATGGGCCAACAACTTCCCTGGACGACATATATTTAGGATCGACGAGAAAATACTCATGGGGACTTGTAACAAGGACATTGGTGAGTGCCTTACTGACTCTTACTATGTATTGCTTGTGTAAATAGGTGCATGGTGCGACCTGGCAAACGGAAACTTGTGAGTTCGAACCCCGCTTGTTGTTATGGAACCTGGCAAGCGGAAACTATTGTATTATGGAACCTGGAGTAGGCTCCCATATAATAAGTTTAGTTTCAATGACAAAATACCTATTTCTTTTATGTAAAAAGGAAAGTGACATAAATAAATTGGTATTTAATATCGTTTACTTGGATGTCATTTTTTTTCAGTTATATTGATTTAAACCAAAATCCTTAACCGATTTTGATACTTTTTAACGAGACTAGTCTAAAAGTATATCCTTTAAAAAAACGAATTTTCCAAATCGTTTGATAAATGAACGAGTACCGAGGTAACAAACATACACATAAAAAAATACAACCGAATTGATAACCTCCTCCTTTTTTGAAGTTGGTAAAAATCGCTGAACATAAAAACTGAGAAAAGAAATACATACAGATAGAACTTTGAACTTAATTGAAGTCGATTAAAACTTATTTTTAAGTAAAATTAAGTTCTGCATAAACAAATCCCTTTTCTTATCACCAGATGGGGCGAATCTCCCTTTGATGTTCGCTCCTGAGAGTGGTAACATGTTGGGAGGCACTATCGTCAACATCACCGGCCCTTGCTTCAACCTTGATGACCGGATCACCTGTCGCTTCGACACTGAGTCTGTGATAGGAGCCGTGGTGGACGTCAACAGAGCTATATGTGTCCAGCCCAGGTTCTGGCATAATGGGTATGCGAGATTTGAGATCGCAATCAACAATGAACCTTATAAGTGGAAAGGAAAATACTTCGTTGGTGAGTAGATGATTCTTTACATATTTTCGAAAATCCTGGATTCTCTTTGTAAGATTTTCATAACCTTACTTTCTGTTTGAGTATATCGATTGCTTCGTTCAAGAGTCAGATTTTCTATATAACGGCAACCGTTATTGGCTGACTGATCTATCAACACACAGCTCAAACTACTGAACGGATTGTGCTTAAATATGGCACGCAAATAGTTATTATGTCGTAGACATTCGCCATGAAATTATATTCCAAAATTCACCTCATTCAAGGAATGAAACGGAGGTCCAAAGTTTACATAGAGAAACAAGATTAAATCGCAAAAATAACTAGCTAGTATAAAAATAAACTTAAGCCTTCTTAAATCATTCAACCATCTAAAAAACTTGTTATCTCGTCAGAAACTCCTGCAACAGCAACAGAGAAAATCTTCTTTACCGACAATTCAGTTCACGAGAGATATCCACCAGAGATCAGAATAACTTGGGATCGTTTCAACTTGACCACGAACCTCAACGTCCAACTGCAGATCAGCTTATGGGGCTACAAAGAGATAACCATCAGACCACAGCTCGAATACATAGACATGATTGAAGTTGGTGTGTCTAATACGGGAGAATATGTGATCAATCCTCAAAACTTTAGGAACAGGGATAACTTCATGCAGAATGACATGCAGTTCGGTTTCCTACAGATTAATTTGACTACACCAGAAGTGTTTAAAGGCGTTCCGATATCACCGTAAGTATTTTTATGATTACAGAAACTTGGCATAATTTTTCTTTGAGCATGACTTAACGTCACGCCAATCCTCGAAGGATTAGGCAGAGTTGTGCCCATTAGTACACCCACATTTCACCAGTTATGTTTGAAGTCCTATGTAATAAGGAACGAGCTTAGTGCCATCTGTTAAAAGTCAAAATATTTAATTCAAGACCAATTTACAATTACTTTTGAGTTGTCAAGGGGGGTCTCTCTCGTACAACCCGTATAGATAATGTTCTATTGCTTACTCCTTCCTCTCTCTTTACAGAGTTCTATGGAGTCGTCCCATCCCCTTGGGATGGTACTTCGCCCCACAGTGGGAGAGAATCCACGGCCAACGTTGGCCCAATGCCCTCTGCAACAATTGGCTTCGAACTGACCGTTTCCTAAAGAACTTCGCGTCTCAAGTTTGGGTCTGTCCCTGCACGTTGGAACATGCGTTGCTGGATAAGGGCCGTTTCATGCCGGATGTGGCTTGTGACAAAGATACGAACCCTACTTGTAGGTACCATTGGGGCAGTGTACATTGCGTCAGGAGTGGAGCACCCAGGTAATTTATCATTTATCCTATTTGAAAACATACCTTTAAACCCCTTCCCACTAGCGCCGGCGTTTGTGTCGTAGCGTCTGCACTGCGCATACGTTCATCAAATGCCTATACTGGACAAACGCTAGTATGAAGCAATCAAAACCGAATAAATTCAACCAATTCTTCATGTCCACAGCGCGGAGGGCTCAGGTCAGCAATGCTGCTACGACAAGAACGGCTTCCTCATGTTGTCTTACGATCAGATGTGGGGATCCAGACCCTTGAGGTCCCATGACTTCGGATTCACTCCTTACAACGAGGCTAATAAGGTAAGACCCAGCAAGACTGACTAAGTTAGAGTTTTTAGGTTATAAATTATGGATTAAGCAGAGCAGAGTAGTGTATAGTTCCATGACTGCCTTGTTCCTCTCGTGGTCGTAAGCCCGACTGTTGAACACAGAGTCTTGGGTTCTATTACCAGGTCGGGCAAAATGTGTCATAAGGTTTTACCATTAGGAAATATTTACTTTATACGTTTTTTTTTTTTCATTAGGTACCATCGCTGTCCCATTGGTTCCACGACATGATTCCATTCTACCAGTGCTGCATGTGGCAGGAAGAACAGGCTGTGGGCTGTGAGACGTTCAGGTTTGTTACTGTATTATTTCCTTCTGAAGCTTTTCAAAGGAGTTTTATTCCCAAAACTTTTATTTATATTTCGTCAGTCCCTCTTCCTTGTAATTTGACATTGTAGTTGACCTCACGATCCATCATTTATCTCTCTATCAAGTTATATCAGCAATACATCGAAGTTCTTTAACCACACTATTCACGTTTTTATACATAACGTAACATTCTTTCACTTATGGAAAGCTACGAGTACATTATCAGTAAGTAACCTAAGCTATATTTTATTTCCAAAAAAGTTAGGGATCCCTTTTCAAATTCACGTAGACGGAATAAAGTGCAAAAGCGAATGCGTAGATAAAAATAATAAAAATCCGTTTCATCTCTCCATCTTAACAGATTTGAGCGGCGTCCCTCGCAAGATTGTGTGGCGTACCAGTCACCTGGCGTGGCGGGAATATTCGGAGATCCTCACATCGTAACCTTCGACGATCTGCAGTACACCTTCAACGGAAAAGGTATGGTTTTCATGTACTCTTCTGTTACACTGTTATTTAATTTGTCACTCGAATTTAGCTCTTATTTTGGTGTCTATAGTATTGAGATTGAATGTGATCTCGGTCCTGCTGCTGATTAGTTTAATGCTAAACTTGTTATCACAAATTTTTCGAGATAGTGCTTCGTTGCAGAAACTAAAATAACTATGACATAAGTGTCCATCTTTAGGCTCCAAACTGAGCGCCCATCATGACCGATCTGATTCCTTAACCATACAATTATCATTCATCTCCCTAGGTGAATACGTGTTGGTCAGAGTGGATCATCCGCAGTTGAAATTGGATGTCCAAGGCAGATTTGAGCAAGTGGCTCGCAACATCCACGGACGTGTCAATGCTACACATCTCACATCAGTCGTAGCTGCTTCCAATAACTCCGTACCAGTCGAGGTAAGACACACAAAACTTAGTTTTCATAATATTACGAAGAAACCGAACAGGTCCCAACACTGTCCCTTGAGGAAACCATTTTTGAACGAATTATTTTGCATGCTCTGTATTACTAGCAAAACCTGTAGCGCTATATTTTATTGTATACTTACCATGTTTAAATGTAAATATTATTATTAATTCGCAAGGACTAAAGATATGATATAATATAAGTATTTTTAGCTACATATAACTGCATGGTTGGACTATACAAACTCATTGCTTTTAAGGTTTAAAATTCTTCTAGTCGACAAATATTTCACTGACGCTGTTCCTTCCAGGTTCGTCTGCGTCCGCAGCACGCTCAATGGAGATACAGACTGGATGTGTTTGCTGATAACAAGAGGGTGTACTTCGACAGGCCTGCTCTTAGGGTGCAATACTTCCCAGGTAACCTAACATATTCCTAGGTCTATAGGCAATATTTTGTGCTTATGATTTTTTATTACTAAGCTCCGCTGTCTGGCTGTCTGTCAGCGGGGCATATATCATGAACCGTTATTACGGTTACAATTTTAACTCTATACCAACAGGTCACAGAGTGTAAATTAAAAGAGTCTTCTTAAGTCTTAAGTCAAAAATACGTTTTTTTTTTTCTACTCAAAATTAAAAGTAATAAAATTCATATCAATAAAATACTTCCTAGAGTATCTAACCAAATTCTAGATCTCCAGGCAATATTTTGTGCTTATATTTTTTATGGATCTTCGTACCCTAATCAGCTTCATTCTTTCCTGCTCCTTCAAATCAATAACCCTAAGCATATTTAATGAACAGGTGTGACAGTATACCAGCCTATGTACCTCCTCAACCAGTCAGAGATCGTGATCATGTTTTCTTCGGGCGCCGGCATTGAGGTGGTGGAGAACAAGGGCTTCATGTCAGCAAGGGTCTACTTACCTTGGAACTATATGGTGAGTCCCTGAGATTTTGTTAACGAATCTCACTCAGATTAAAACTATCGTGTGTATGGTGAGTGGTATGGTGATTTTTCCATCGTACTATGAGAGTGAGGGAAGAGGGAGTGCATCTATATTTGAGAACACACTATAACATCTCCTGCGTACCTGCTTAGTCTTCATTTAGTGACTACATGATTGACAGTCGGAGGAAATGTCGTACTTAAAAAAAATGGTTTCTATCTAAACCAAGATTATCTTTATGGCTATGGTACAAGATTTCCGAGTTGCCAGACTTACCGACATTATAGCATGCTCGAAACTTTAATGATAAATAGAAAAATACGTCATAAAGAACGCATATTAAGTACTTATTAGCTTTAACACGCGGGTCTTTTTCAAGTATGCTTTAAATCTTATGCAATCCATCTCTTGCTTATGAGACTTACCTTTTTTTCTGGATATTTTATTGAATATCCAGGAACATATTTTATAAAACATTGCCATTTCTGTTGTAGAATCAAACGCGAGGGCTATTTGGTAACTGGTCGCTGGACGTGAACGACGACTTCACTCGGCCGGACGGAACGCGAGCCAACGTCGACCTCAACAACTTCCAGACTGCTCACAGGGAATTCGCTCAGCACTGTAAGTTTTTTTTGGATTCTAATATTACTAAGACTCCGCTGTCTACTGCCTGTGCGTCCATCTGTCTTCATCAAACCAGGTGCAGTTTTGCATCCTCGTCAAATCGTCAATTTCGGGATATACAAAGAACAGACAGACTGCCTCGTTGGTCTAGTGGTCGCAAACGCGACTGCTGTGCATGAGGTTTTGGGTTCGATTCCCAGGTTGGGCAAAGTGTTGTTGGGTTTTTCCATGAGGAATTTCTCAGTAGCAGCCTCGGTGTCTGGATTTGTGCCCGGTTGATGTCAATAGGTCGCCCCCTATTACATGGGACTAAAAACATAACTGGCGAAATGTGGGTGTACTAATGGGTACACCTCTGCCTAACCCTTCGGGGATTACAGGCGTGATGTTATGTTACAACAAAACAGAATTGTCCCGTTGCGTATATTTTGGTAGGCAGTACCGCGCAGCTATACACTTCATCACCCTGCCTGCCTAAATTCAGCGGCAAGATGGCTAGTTCGAATTAGAAAATCTCAACTAAGTAAGTTACTAAAAACAAAAAAAAATATTATACTATTTGCAATAGGCTCGCCCCCTATTACATGGGACTAAAACATAACTGGCGAAATGTGGGTGTACTGATGGGTACACCTCTGCCTAACCCTTCGGGGATTACAGGCGTGATGTTATATATGTTTGTAATTAAATATTAATTTTATTATTATTAGTTAACTGAATCGTACTGAGAATCATTAACCTTTTGAACGCCAGAGTATAAACGTATCGCCGTACCCCTGGCGCCAGGCCACTTTTTTTGTCAAATGACAATGATAAAGAATAAGGATTCCAAAACTTGATTACACAGTTTATTTCATAGTATGGTGCGACGTGTATTTTGTCATATATTTGTGACGTTGGCGTCCAGGGTAAGATTTCGTTTGTCACATATATGTGACAATGGCGTTCAAAAGGTTAATATGCACATTGCACCTTGACAAATATCTCCAATGTAGGCTTAGTCTCCATTGAGACTGCCCACACACATTACAAGAAGAACGTGACCTTGAATCCACCCCTCTCTTCCAGGGCAACTATCCGACCGAGAGCAACGAGACATAGGCGTGGCCATGTTCTACCGCGAGTACGGCAGAACGGCAGCCTACTACAACGACAACCAATTCGTACCGAACTTCATTCGAGAGCCGGCCGACTTCCTCCCGCTCAACAGGTCGCAGGACGTGGCGAGGGCTACAGAGATATGCCAGGACTCGTACCAATGCCGATATGATTACGGCATGACCCTGAATAGGGACATGGCAGAATTTACCAAGAATTACTTATCTTCGATTGTGAGTATACTTAATATTTTTTGTCAAAGTTAATTTTTTATTTTAATTATTACACCAATAAGGCCTGATTTTTTAACAGTCTAATAACTTTTATCCAAAGAATAAATATGACAGTTTGACATATTTTCTGTACAAAAGCTGTCAAACCGCCATATTTATCCCTTCGTTAACAGTTATCTGACGATTGAAAAATTTGCCCTTAAAGGCACATTTTAACGTCGTTTACACGAAAATCGAATAGAATCTAGTTGCCACTTCGTTAAAGTGATTTCGTATGGACAAGAAACTCTATAGCTACTTGTGGTCTGAGATGAGACATTTTCTAAATAGGTACATTGGAATATTTAAATTCTCAGTGACATTAGCATTTATACAAAATCGCACTGTCGGGCAGTAGCCCACCACACCCAACGCCCCTGTAGTCGAAGGATATATCCTCCCTTTTCAATGGAGGATGAGGAATTTTCCATCCTTTTCCTCATACTTCTAAAGGTGTCTGGGACAGAGTGACTACAAAAATGGAACAACCAGGTTTCATAGGAACTTAGGAGAGGAAAACGTTCAGCCATGAACTGTTGTTGGCCAACGTTAAAGCTACTACGGACATAAAATGCAATATTTCCTTTAAGCAGTTAATACACCATACTTTACCCGTACCAACATAACATTAAAAGTTCAAATGATGTCATTTTACTTGTAAACAAATACGAAACGCAATGATTCAACCATGATTCATCCGAGTTATAAAGTCAATACTTTGTTTGTCAACTTAACGTGAAGACTAGTAATAGATTCCCACACTTAAAATTATTCCAAGATCTTACTTAGAGACGCGGTTCCAACGTCATTAAAACATGGCTGAAATTTTGGGAGTAGAGGAGGAATATTTAGTACTCGTCGTTTTGCTTCAATTAATATAATTCAGCCTTTTCCAAAGTGGGCGATACTGCCCCCCTTGTGGGCACTGCAGGCCTAAAGGGGGCGGTAAAAGATCCAGAAAAAATATCGGAGCGTTGAGTAGAGGCTTGGGGAGCGATTTGTAATTTCATCTACTTACTATGTGGTTTTTGAGTTGATAAGATGGGGGCGCTAGAAAATAATATATTCTCAAAGTGGGCAGACAAAATAAATTTGGGAGACATGATTATAGTCTATACCTCTAATGGTCTAAAAGTCTTAAACTTTTTAATCAAATAAAATATCTTAACATAATATTCCATACCCTGTGCACCTTTAAAATCTCCTAGTCGTGGAAACTCGCGTGCAGTCGGATGCGTCAAGTCATTCCATTGTTCTCTTAATTATAATGCATCTGTCAAGGCCCCCCATAGGACAGACCATGGCAAAGTTACACACTTTAGTCGCTAACGTTAATCCATTCATAATTCTTGTATAGTAGCCGTTATTTATTATCTAGTTGGCTTCAAAACGATTTGTGTGCTTCATTTTACTGTCAAGATTTCGTGCATCAGTGGTTTTTTGAGGACGCCCAAATAGTAATAAACTTAATTATTAAATAATTTACTCGTAAAATACTTATGTTTTTGTGCAAAAGGAAACCTTTTTAGCGATAATATGTTCCTACTTATATAGATATTTTTATGGAAATCTCAAGAATATTAAACAAGAAGTACAAATGAGCAGTCTTTGTGAGGAGATACCAATTTATTTAGAAATATTTGAAAGAGTTAACCTATCTTTTTCTTTTCAGACAAATATAAAAGAGACAAACGCACGACGGGTCATAAGTTGCGGTATCCTGGAGACACCGCGGTTTGGAAGAAAGAGTAACTTCTTCTTCACTCCTGGAACGAGGGTAAGTCGATACCTTCCATCAAAAGATCCATTCAATATTTTGTAAGACTGAATATTTTGTAACATGAATTAATTATTGTGTTTCATTCATTTTGATCGTGTGCACAATGAACTGCAGTTCATTTTTATAGGGATCGGCTGATGTTTTATTATACGCGTATTAATTTTACTTTATTAATAAAAGATTAGTGGTGATTTAAAAGTCAGCCTTAATGCATTAGTTAAAAAATAAATACATCGGACTTGTCAAAAGCAGGACTGGATTGTCCCAGAGTATACAGGGTAATTGATTGAGGAGGAGCTTGTGGCTAAGTAATAACAGCTGCACGGGTCGATCCGTCAGGTTAAGCTACGCTTGCCGGGGTTGGTTCGTGATCTTTACACACCGAGACTCCTCCGTGCCTCGGAAAGCACGTTAAGCCGTTGGTCCCGGCTGTCATACGTGGATCTTTGACAGTCGTTACGGGTCGTCAGAAGCCCGAAAGTCTGACAAACTAGTCTTACCTAGGGGTATCATATTACCCAGTTACTGGGTTGTGGAGGTCAGATAGGCAGTCGCTCCATGTAAAATACTGGTATTCAGCTGCGTCCGGTTAGACTGGAAGCCGACCCCAACGTAGTTGGGAAAAGGCTAGGCAGATGATGATACAGGGTAATTGAAAATATACCCGAAACCTAAAAAGGGGTCATTGTACTCATCATTATGAACAACTTTTACTATGGGACCAATCCTGAAATCATTTAAAAAAATCAGCTGTTCCCTAAAAAACTGCTACATAACAAGATCGTAATGTATGGATCAGCTGTTTTTTTTTCCATGATTTCAGTGTTGGTCCCATTGTAAAAGTTGTTCATAATGATGAGTACAATGACCCCTTTTGAGGTTTCGGGTATATTTTCAATTACCCTGTATAGGCCTCGTGTCTGTGAAAAAATAATCTATAAGGCTTAGGTTAAGGGCTAAAAGATGACGTATTCTAGTGTAGTTTCGGAAAGACGTGAATACAAATTAACGCCTTGTTTGTCCCACTCACAAAACCGCTAAGTATTCGTCACAGGTTGAGGAAACTTTGTAAAACATTCACACTACGTTTTAATTTCCTTATGTATCATCTATTGTATTTCTATACTAGTAATTACCGCGACTTTTTGCGCTTGCCCTATAATATTTACCAGTATTGGTAGAACTTTGTGTAGGAGCTCATGTGGAGCAGTAATTTTCTACCACTATAAGTATTTCTGCCACCAAAGCAGTGCTGATTGAATAGAATTGGTGCAGTAAAGTCATTTGGTAATTGCACCGGTATTTCATACCCTACATACCATACTTTATTTACGAGGTGGACTGACGACCTGGTAAAGGTCACAGGAAACCGCTGGATGCGAGCAGCACAGGACCAGTAAATGTCCGGGGGTGTGTGTGGGTGTATGTGTGGGTGTATGTGTGTGTGTGTGTGTGAATCTTTGAGGGAGGCCTATGTCTAGCTGTGGACATCGTTCGGTTCAAATGATGATTTGAAACATTTCAGCTTTGTCTGTTTGTATTTGGGATGGTAATGACAATGACAATGACAATGGCAATGACTCTAATACTGCACATAACAATATAACGTACCTGCCTACATAGTCATTTTTATGGGAATCTCAAGAATATTAGGAAAGAAGGACGAATGGTCATGTCTTAGCGTGGGATACCAATAGACGGCGGCGACTACTTATCATCAGCGTCTGCTATTCAAAAAAGGCAGCCAATAAAATGAAAAATATTTTATAAAGACACAACAGACAAACCAACAAATATATTTATGTTATTCCTAGTGTGATTTTCAATGTATTGTCTATTGACAGGTCAACTTTGAATGTAACCAAGACTTCATTCTGATCGGCGACAAGCGTCGCGTGTGTGAGGACAACGGACGGTGGAACCTACCGGATTATGGATACACTGAGTGTCTACGTAAGTACCTATATTTTGTTAGTGTTAACTGCTTTCATAGGATTTTTAGTCACGTTTGAATATAACTACTAACAACTAATTAACGGGTGGAAGTATCATAACGAAAATTTTGACCATGGATCAGTTCATGATAAGTAATAGATTTGAAATTTTTGTCGGTCAAAACGTATAGAGCAGCAGATTTTTTTTAACCAATAAAATGTTTTAACTCTTGGGAGTATAGGGGTAAAGAATCATGTAACTACTGCATCATGGCAAAAGTTTTTGTTAAGATATCCCTTCTACCCCGTGTAATTGTAAAAAATACTTTAGTCAGTTAAACTTTATTTATACAAACGAGGGCACTATTTATAATATTGTTGCTAAACTAAGGGCTGATTTTCCAAATCTGATAACTTCATTCGAGGAATAAATTTTTATTTTGGACTGTGCCCACTGTACAAACTGCAAACTTATTCCTCTGATCAAAATATCTGATGTTGGAGAAATTAGTCCATAAATATTATCTTCGTTTAAAGAATACAGTGCAGTGACACAACGTTTTATAATATCCAGGTAACCAAGAGTACTCTCAACGCAATCTGTTTCTGACGTGGGGCATCATACTGGCAGTTATTCTACCGTTAGGCCTGTTGATCTGCCTCCTCTGGTTCTGGTGCTGGTACAAACCCAGGTCCGAAGGCAAAGAGGGATTCCGATTCGAAGACATACCGCGCTCAAAATCAGCCTCCAGGCTCAACCTAAGATCGGCATCAATGGGAAACCTCACGGATACAATGAAATCTTCCACTTTACGTAGCACTAACTCTGATAGTAAACCCAAGTTACCTGATACTCCTACTGAGGAGGCACCTTTGGCTAGGTCCGCTCCTATTACTAGGGCTGCCCCACCGCCCCCACCTATGCCCACAGATGGCGACAGTTCAGGAATAGGGTACCCAGATTCAAACAAGAGCGATTCCAACAAATCTGACAAGTCAAACCCTAAGAAACGAAGGGCTTATGACAAGACATACCGAACTAACGAACCTATCCCGAACGCTCCCGATGTAGAGTTCCCTGAAAAACTTTGGGATCTGTCCGAGGAAGATTTGCTATCTATAACCTCTCCTTCTGACACTGAATCTAATCGAGATTCAACTCTAACTCGACCCGCAAAAGATATAGAATACGTCAGCAGACCACGTCAATTAGGTCGTAGGGCGTTGCCCAGTGACTCGGGGTATTCCACAAAGGATTCTGAGGATCCGTACGCTCCGAAGTACGAAGGTCAATATAGCCCTATTCCTTCCACATATTCTCCGACTTACTCCGAGATATATTCCCCACCGATAAGCCCTACCTCAGACAATAGTCCTAGGAACACGTTCAATAACCCTGGCTTGCCAGATCCCCCGAAGAGTGCTCCAGCAGATGCTATCCAAACATTTACTATGCCACCGCAGAAGGGTAAATCTATGGAGACTCTAATAGACCCACCTAACATTGAAGTACCTACCATGAGCCCTCGCTCTACCATGGTCTGAAAAATCTAGAAATAGAAAACAAGGGAACAGGGAACAATAGCATTCACTGCCCATATAAGAATGACATTTTCAGGAGTAGCATAAGTATTAAGTAATTAAGAATAGGTTTATATAAGTGGCACATTAAGTATTAAAATAGTATTTTGCACTAAATATTTACATAAAAATTAAATTTTAGTGGACTTTCGTGAGTTTCCCATCGTTGTTGAATGTTTGTAAATTCTATTAATTTTGAATAAACTTATTTTAAATCTAAATGCGCAGTCACATGAAGAGGAAATTTCTGTTCCCATATCGGTAGAATAACTTCCTCGCGATGTTGTTTTAGGTAAGAAAGCAAGGAATGACGTTGATAATAATGATGATGAATAGAAATTTTCTCTGAATTGTGATGAGTTATTATTTTTCTCCTTACTAAATGTCTATGGTTATTGCTTGCTTTCTTATCTAGTGTACATAAAAAACCAGGTCATAAGAACAGGTATGTTTATCATTTATTTTTTTATTTACATTTATAGCGGTATCGGTGCTATCTTTAGGGCTTTGCGATGGCTGATAACGTATCTCTGTTTGTTGATAAATTGCGTTATAAGGGCCTACGTTTTTGTTTTTCGTTGGAAAACAAAATGGCTGTTGATAAAGAGTATTTTTATCGCTTTTCTACTACATTATCACTTTATTGCAAATGTATTTCGTCAACATTATGGAATTAGCTGCAACTGTACAGTACCTAAAAGATTGTAGTTCACTTACTTTACTACTACTATAAATGCGCTAGTTTGGATGGATGTTTGTTTCTCAATCACGCCAGAACGGCAAGGCACAAAAATAGCACATGGTAACTTTCTATTTATCAACCTCAACATGGATGAAGTCGCAGGCACAAGCTAATTTTGACATATTTTCCATAACCAGCAGTGGTAATGATGAGCGCCTAAATGGACAGTAAAAATTCCCATCACCAGCGTGTTTGGTAGCCATCTTGGATTAATCATCATAGTTTCTAATCGTTCTTAAACATCAGTGTCTTCAGCTCATAACACCAATAAGAAAGAAACCCCGTATTACCTACCGATACACTTTTTTTTCTCAAATAGCATAAAAATAACTCAATTTTCCAAACACACAGGCAAACAGGAGTACTCATCCCGAACCCTGGGCTCGACATGGGGCATCATCAGTGCGGTGATGGTACCCATCGTCATCGTACTCATCTGCATCGCGTGGAGAATACTACTACGCCGGAAGGCTGAGGAAAAGGAGGAGAATGACTTCTTAACTATTAAGTAAGTAACATAATTATCATCATACGAGTATAATTAATTATTTTATTGTTTATTTATTTAAATTCTTTATTGCGAACTAAGTGTACAGAATTTTGAAGATGTTAATAATAGGTTCTTAGACCTTAGTTGCCCGTTAAGGCATTGCAATTTAAATGGTGATAAATAAAGTTACACATGATTGTATTCAGGATAACAAAAATTCCCAAAGACTTTTTTTTTAATTTGCGTTGCGCGTGACCTCAATTATTACAATCGTATGTAAAAGTATCAGTCACAAATTACCTACCAGTCACCCTATATGTTTTTATGTCAAAAATTTTGTATCGATCAATTTTTTAATCCTTTAAACCTTTCCCCAGGCCATTGGACCCTGAAGAGTCACTCAGAGTCAACTCGGACGACGAGAGTATACCATACAAGAAAGATACGACAGAAGACACTCCTGAGCCAACAGAACCGGTAAAGGTAGTGGATGCTCCAGAACAGTATCCGTATGGTACTCCTTACGACCAGAACAGGCAAGCGCGGCCTTATGTTGGGGAGACAGAAATCAATTAGGTTAGTTTAAGAGATATCCATCATGGCGGCGGTGGTAGAAAACTATAGACCGAGCAAAAGGACCAAAGCAGAAGGACCAAAGTAAAAGGACCAAGGCAAAAGGACCAGTCAAAGAAAAAAAAAAGAAACTTCGAAATTTAAAATACCTGCTATCGCCGCACTATGGTCGACCAAAAATAAAATAAATTATTTTTTAAAACAACCATTTTGGAAAATTGTTTATTAAATTCATAAACTAGTTTAAATATGTAGTTGTGCATGCATTTGTAAGTTTTATATTACCTGTATACAAAAACATAGTACCTAAGTTTAGTTTATGTACTAAATAGCGTTAGCTGCTTTTTCTATCTAAAAAATTAATACTCTAGTATAGGAGATCAAACGAAGTAAATAAAACACGTGTGATTTTTATTACCCTACATAAGAAAACACGTAAACAGATTTATAATTCTGTTATTTTCCTTGTCCTTTCCCTTCCTTTACCTACATAGTTATCTAAAAAGATTCTACTAAGATTTAACGTATCACCTAATATACAAAAAAAAAATTAAATCCAATATTTAGAATTCATGAATAATCCCACCATTGTAATAACTTTAGTTATAATTAAATATAAAATATTTAGGTTCAATACCTGTATTTTTTGTATAACATGACAACAATGAATACAAATTAATAGAAATATTTATGTACACTTTGTCTTAGTCTTTTTTATAGTGCCATTATTAATTTTCTTGTTATTCACTTTTAATAATGTCCATTTGTTTGTATTTTTAAGTCATTTAAAAAAATAATTAAAAGCTAAGTAGTATATTTTTTGTTTGATTTTTTTACTCATATCGTTACTCTTATGCTTTATGCTTTTAGCTTCTATAAGAGTGCTTTTTAGCGATAGCGATAGAGAAGATTGTCAGGACAATCAAGATGATGTTTTTTTGTATAACTACCAAAGAGTTTGTTTTCCAAAGATTTCACGCACGGATTAACAAGGTTTGCATACCTTCTCGGTGCTCATATAATGTACTTTTTTATGTATGGCAACGTTAGCCATGTTGTCATGGAAACCACAAGGCAAACAAACATTCCATTGACATATTGACTTCGTGTAAGACATGAATGTTATCATTTGTGAGTAAAATATACTGCGTGTTCACTGTTTTATTATCAAAATAGGAAAATGGATCTTAAATTAATGGACAAACTGCGTTTACTAAGAATTGACACCGAATTACGTTCGCAAATAAAAATGAAACCGATGAGTAGGTACTATTTTATCACAGGCACAAACCCTGGTGAGCAATTCTACGTTTTTGCGTCAACTGCGGCGTGGCTTATCAGGAAAACTGGGAAAGAATTTGAACAACCCAACGAAGAAGATGATCCAAACAGCATCACAGCTACTATCCTCGACATACTGAGAGAAAAAGACATCGTTGTTGATTTCTCTGCTCACAAACTAAAACAGGGCTACGGTGAACAAGTGTGCTACATATTAAACGTTCTAGCAGACGAAGCTTTAGCAATAGAGAAATTTGAATGGCAAAAACCAGTTTTAGACATCCCGGAGCCAGAAGAAGCAGCAGACGACATAGATCAAGTTGAAGATGAAACCGAAATCCTCCTGGACAAAGTTGAAGAAGAAATGGCTATATATTCCGGAGAATCCGACGAAGAGTTTAATGTAGAAGAAAAAGAAACCAGCTTGGTTAAAAAAGTACATGATTGGGAAGCTTGGAAGCTAGAACTAGAAAGAGTAGCACCAGCTTTAAGACTTAAAATCTCAGCTGATGGCCGCGATTGGAGAGCAAGACATTCTCAAATGCGGACGTATAGAGATGAACTGTTCGAAAGATACAAAACGACAGGTTCTCAACTGAATAAACTGCACAGTAATATAAGCTCTGTTATGGACAAGATATTAGCCAGGGAGAACATACTGAACGAACAGTTCGAGCCGTTAGTACGAGAATACGGTGCTTTATTGGACGAATTGAATAAGGTAACTAATGAGTATAAGGACGTAAGTGTAGGAGTGACAGAGAGGCAAGAAGTACTCAATGAATTAACGTCGAAAGTAGAAAATATAAAGCAGAGAACAGAATCAAAAGGTTCGTCAATGAACGACAATTCCCCGTTGGTGACAGCAAAGAAGGCGGTAACGAATTTGAAGAAGGACATTCAAGATTTGGATTTCCAGATTATTGTATTGCTTTGGTTGTTGACTACTAAGGAGAATCCTAATAGCAACAATTTGTTTACCAATGCAGAGTCTAAGATGGTTGGCATTGAAAGTTATTGAAATGGCGAAGGACGAAGACAGGCTCGCAATTACACTCTTGCTTTGTAAAGGATTGACGGAAATATATTATAAACTATTGCTTTACAAATGTTTGAAAAGTTCGTCGGCGACAAAATAAAGCCGAAGAGTTTTTTTTGTTTGTTTGTTTGTTTAAATTCTCTGGAACTATCAGTCGGATTGAAACAAAATATTTGTATATGATAGCCAGATTTATTAGGAATATTATAGGCTATATAGCATCACGCTACCAAGCACGGGAGCGGAGCCGTAGCCAAAGATGTAAATTGTGTCCTTTCTGCGTTCCAAGTGTAATTAATCTTTGGTGGGATGTCCTGAGTTTACCTGTGATACTAGCCCAAAAAAAAGTTGGAAGTGAAGTCGCGGGCAGCAGTGACTATCCATACTAATATAATAAATGCGAAAGTAACGCAGCCTGTCTGTCTGTTACGCTTTCACGATTAAATCACTGAACTGATTTTGATGAAATTTGGTACGAGGTTAGTTTGAACCCCAAGGAAGGACATAGGCTACCTTTTATGCCGCGACTTCGTCTGTGTCCGCGATTACAGACATTTACGCCGACGAAGTCGCGGCAAGAGCTAGTAACTTAAATAAATAAAACAATTTTTTCTTGTACATATTTATTATTATACAATATTCAAATATTAGGTAAAAATATTACTATGAATACAATAATTTGCCGTCTTGGCTAAATACGTACCACGATATAGTACCACTTAATTAACCTACCTAATTAAAATACTCAAAAATAATACAATCTTTGGCGAAAATAATTTAAAAGGTAACGTTTTAATAATTAAATTATACTAAAGAGGACTATTATTTAATATCAAGATGTAAAATCATAATCTATACAAATCAATAAAATTTAAATGTCTGTGTAATGACTGCCTCGTTGGTCTAGTGGTCGCAAGCGCGACTGCTGTGTATGAGGTCTTGGGTTCGATTCCCAGGTCGGGCAAAGTGTTATTGGGTTTTTCCATCAGGAATTTCTCAGTGACAGCCTCGGAGTCTGGATTTGTGCCCGGTTGGTGGCAATAGGCTCGCCCCCTATTACATGGGACTAAAAACATAACTGGCAAAATGTGGGTGTACTAATGGGTACACCTCTGCCTAACCCTTCGGGGATTACAGGCGTGATGTTATGTATGTATGTTAAATGTCTGTTTGTGTGGCAATGTCTGTGGTGTGTTTTTATAATCAGCTTTTATTTACTTTCATCTGTCTCAGTGTCCGAGACTGAACAAATCTTATAAGTTAAATTTGAGCTACTTCCCGATGTTCGATTGACCTGATATTTTGCTTAAATGTGCAATTTGGATGACAATGCAATATAATGATGTCACAGAGCTGGTCTGATGATGAAGCCGGAAAGTGGCTATAGGAACATAAACAAATCTTACAAGTTAAATTTGACCCACTTCCCGGTGTTTGATTGTGTTGGGATTTTGACATGTATATATGACATAGTATGACATGTATTACCAAACAACGTGCATATTGGTGCCGATTCCCTTGTTCACAAACTAGACTAAATTTTGAGAATTGACATCTCTTACTAACATACAGCGAAAGGAAAGGACGGTGACATTAAAGAACTAAGTTAGCGATGTCAAATTAGTTTTGCCTTGAACTTTTCCGTATTTTTAATCCATACGTTTTAAGATGTCAACTATAATTGTATGGATGTGTCAGATTGACTAAATTTGACAGCTCTAATTGACATTAGTCTCTTTCTTGTTTTATTGGACAGAAAAAGATGGAAATAGTCTAATTTTAGTTTAGTTTGTGACCAAGGGAATCGGTACCATTATGTAACTAAAATTCCAAAACAAGTCAAATATAAAAGCTTGTTTTAATGAAATGATTTTTTAAATAAAACTTATTTACTAAATGCATATGAATGTTTACAAAGTAGGTACTTATACCAAACAACCTTTTTTTTTAATTGTCTTTCCGTCTGTTTGTCCCGGCTAATCTCCGAAACGGCTGGACCGATTGCGACGGGACTTTCACTGGCAGATAGCTGTTATTATAAGAAGTAAGGCTTACTTATACTATTTTTATTTCAAAAAACAAATAAGATTCCGTACAAAAAAAAAAACCTCTCAGAAAAAACGACATTTATAGGGATCAAGTCGCAGGCATAAGCAAGTTTATCATAAATTGTGACATATAAAAAGAAAAAAAAAACAATAAATTTTTTTGCTCATCACGAATTAAAACGCGGCTAAATATGATATAAAAATAATTAAGTAGGCAGTAAAAATATAATTTTTTTATCTCTTGCAAATAGTATAATAATGGCTACTAATGATTTCGCAAATATTATTAATCTACTACAAAATAATATCAATACAATCAAATCCTTATTTTACAACAACTGTTTTCATCATATTAATATTTAAAATATAAGTTTTGCAAGGAACAATAAAAAACTTAAACATAACTGGCGAAATGTGGGTGTACTAATACCCATTAGTACACCCACATTTCGCCAGACAGGCAGGCAGAGGTGTACCCACACCTCTGCCTAACCCTTCGGGTATTACAGGTGTGCTGTTATGTTTCGTTATGTCAATAAAAATAAAAATATTACCCATACCATTGTATAGTCTATTTACGCTATTACCCGGCTGATGCTGCCAAACGAAAATAATACACTATTATACTTAATTTATCAACCGGGCAGTGTCCACATAAAAAAAACTTAAACCCGTTTAAATTAAGATACGTTCACTTCTTAAAGTTATTTGTTGCGCTGCCAAAAATATGTATTTAATAATATCTATAGGTACTGACAATTCACTGAACAAAATGACAACTCAAAAAAAGATATTTTAGTTTATTTTTAAACTGTTCAAGTTTTATTAATTTTAGCATTTATCTGTAACTTTTGACATAATTTAGAAAAAAAAAACGCGTATCCTTAAAATATTGTTCATAAGGTTTCTTAACTCAAAACTGGAGACATTATTTTTATAATACTAATCTCACGTGTCATGGTGTTTGTGGTTGAACTTCTCGGAAACGGCTCGACCGATATTTTTTATGTATATTTGGTAGGTATAAGAATGGTCGTAAAGTATATTTTATACCGCTAGATGATAGGGACCAACTTTGACGCGGACGAAGTCGCGACAAAAAGCTTGTGTTACTATAAGTAATTGATAACAATTCCATTAAATTCGTATTATGAGATCAGTAAAAGATCTTAATCAGAATATTTCTAAGATTTAGAAGAAAAGTGGCACATTTACGTATTCTATTTATATTTAGCGTGGATTATCAAAACATTATGCCCCTTTTCACATGCGCACGGTCACGGCACGGTCGCGCGTACCGTGTATAGTAATAATGTATGACACCCTTCTCTTCTCTTCTTTATCATGTGGGCAGTAAGGTCTTACGACCCCACACACCCTAGTGTCAGAGTTTCTAAACCGCCTCAAGGGCATCTGACATGATTTGAGTGGGACAGTAATAGTCTGGTACAAGTCCAGCTTTCCTCACGATGTTTTCCTTCACCGATGTCAGCTATGTCCAAGTAAAACTTTACATGACACTACAATGATAGCTTCACATAGCACTGCGTTTTTTTTTATATAAGATGGGTTTGCTCTTGACTCTAGTCTAGGTCAGAGGTGACAGAGACAAAGTCTACGATGGAATGGAGCTTACCCAGAAGAAGTTCACTCTTACTTTGAAAAGACTAGGCCGTGACCGCATGCATACATTTCTACTTCACACGGCTCGGAGACCGTATGCATGTGAAAGGGTCTATGAGTAATACAATTCAAAAGGAATGTACATGTTAACATGGAACGTAAGACAGATTTACTGGTTTTTAGCTACGTATTTGTTCATAAAACAATATTTTCGTAAAATATGTGGCCATTTCGCGGATTAACTAGAAAATGTAGGTAACAATTAAACATTAAGGGCTTATTTTAATAGTCGGATAATTTTTATAGAAAAGAATAAATATGACAGTTTGACATATTTTCCATACAAAAGCTGTCAAACCGCCATATTTATCCCTCCTTCAAGAGATATGAAGATTGAAAAATTAGCCCTAAGTTAAAAAGATTATTTGATTCCGCATCTTTGGCCTCGGTGTCTGGATTTGTGTCCGGTTGACGGCAATAGGCTCGCTTCCTATTACATGGGTCTTAAGCATGAGACGCAAAACGCGGGTATACTAATAGGTACACCTGTACCTAACCCTTCGGGACCTTACTGGCGTGATGTTATGTTATCTTTTTTAATTCAAAGCCAATTATTATACAAAACGTTCGAAATTTAGTCGAAATCTCATCTCAGCAACAACAAAATTAATGTAAAAAAATAAAGGTAAATAAGAAGTATTTTTGACAGATTGAGACAAAGATTAGATTGCGATCATTCATAAAAGTTATTAGAACTGTTTTTGTGTAGAAACTATGTAGAAATGTTATTATGTATTTCAAATATAAAATAATATTCTTATACGTAAAACTTAGTACATAGTTACGGTGTACGGTATGCATTTAAAAATTAAACACAACATTTTGATGACATCCAAATGATTTGTTTGTACCATTGTTTTATTTTTTATACAAATCCGGCAGAACTTTTACTTGTGATGCTATACTTTTAAGTCCAATATTGACATTAAATAACTTAATAATATTTATATACAGTTCCCAAAGGCCAGCGCAAATCTGGCGAAACTTGAGCAGCAGGGTTTTCACTGCCAATCAAATATCAACGTTACACTAAGTAGAAATAAAGTCGAAAATAGATAAACTTTTACTACCCCATGAGATCATCAAAGTTTACAGGGGTTTCGCGGAGAATTTTATTTATTTTCGACCTTATTTAAACGCAGATAAAGATGGTATTTGACGAATGCAGTTTTTAACAACCGCAAAACATGTGAGTATTATTTTCAATCCCCACTGCCGCAATACAGTGCCTTTTGACGTTGGTAACATGAACTAATATTACTAGCATAAAGGCAACAACTCGTTCAGTCAATATTTAGGTGTATAACCTGTAAGAGCAGGGGTCATCAACTAGTTTTACTAGAGGTCTGTTTTAGAAAATTATGAGACTGTTGAAGAACACTTGGTGGTAACATATAAAACACGTTAACACACACAACACGACACGTTACACGTTCAGATTTATTTAAATCTGAACGTTTCTTTATCACGAGATAAAGCGCGGGCTAAATTAAATTACCAGAATTATTCGGGCCTGTTGGTCTAGTGGTTAGCGGCCCTGACTGCTAAGCCGGAGGTCGTGGGTTCGATTCCCACCCAGGACAAACTTTGTGTGATGAGCATGATTGTTAGTTCTGTGTCTGGGTGTGATTTATCTTTAATATGTATGTATTTATAAATTATATAAGTATGTATACCAGTTGTCTGGTTACCATAACACAAGCTCTGCTTAGCTTGGGATCAGATAGCCGTGTGTGAGTTGTCCCAAGATATTTATTTATTCAATCAAAAATATTCAAATAGAAGTTTAGGTATGAAGTTCACATTTCATAAGGACCGTACAAAATACTTTGGCGGTCCTGACCCAGACCGCGTTCCACAATTTGGTGACCCCTGCCTTATAGGCTTTCCAACGCTGCGTGTTTATACAAGGTTTTAGACCCTATTCCTTTTTCATAACCACTCACCTTGTAAAAAAAATTACCAGCTGTAAAATTAACTGTAAGTCAAACGGAGGTTGCAAAAAACCAATATAATTGCCGTTATCTTTAAAAAATCTATCTATCGCAATAATACTACTGAAACTGAGTAGTTGACATCATTAACAATTAATTTCAAGACACAATTTCTAAAGCAAGCCGCAGACGTCCGGTTTTCGAATCAGGTTTCCGTTCCGGTACCGTATATGTATATTACATACACACACATACATAAATTACATTTTTTTTACATGTGTGTGTGTATTACGTATGTATGTGTTTGTACATATACGCTTCCGATCTGGAAACCTGATAAAAAAAAACACTTTATTTCAGCAGAAGCCCGACTAATTTTCAATTTACTGTATTTTTTTTTGTGACTTTGAAATCAATAAATAGTAAGTCAATTGAGTAGGCAAAAAAGTGACGTCACAGTTCGATATTGACATACATAATCTATGGCAGAATGGCGTTTTGACAGGTCATAAAAAGTCCGTCAATTGATTGGTGATGTCAACTACACAGTTATTGGGGCATTGCTTTTCGTTTAAATAATGTAATAAATATTATATTTACAACAGTCATTTTACATCTTGCTCTCCGGCTTTCGCCAAGTACACGGGGTCAGGCTTCGACGGTTCTTCGAAGGTAACGTTGTATTTTGTCTTGAGATCCTTCATAAATTCCTGTTTCAATAAGGCTAGGCAGCTGAAATAGAAAAAAAATGCTTTTATATAATTTTTTTTTTAATATGTCTGAGTTTAGGCGAATGTCTTACTAAAGGATTGTGCAGGACGTTATAATAACATAAAAAAACAACATAACTTCACGCCTGTAATCCCCGAAGGGTTAGGCAGAGGTAATAATAATAATAAATAATAATAATAACTTCTCGCTATAATCTCTTGATTATTTTATTAATTAAGTTAAACTAATTCAATACGCGTGCCTTCTCAGTATGAGAAAAGGCCTTTGCCCTGCAGTGGGTCAAAAATAAGCTGGTATTACTATACATCGTATAAAAAAATGTACACTAATACATTTTTTTTTATTTGGGACTAACCCGCCACACTGTTCCCACTCACTGCAACTCCTGAAAGCCAGAATCAACAGTGGAGGCCACCAGAAAAGCGCCGAGGCAATGAAGCTCGACGAGTCCCAGAGAAACGATTAACTGTCTTGGGTCCCGCAACGAAATCAATCAGAAAAGAATAGCGGAGGAGTAAGAAAAAATATAATTTCCTCTTACTTCACTTTACTTATACATAGTATACTCACATGCGATAGTGCGGGTCTGCGCGGAAGGCGGTGATGTCCTGCGACGGCGCGTGCGGTGTGTGCAGCACGAACGCTCCCGGCAGCACCACGCAGCGGTACCCCTGAGCCCGGAGCTCCACACTGTGGGACACCTGCAAAACAAAAAGCCAATCGAATCTATCCATATCCATACTAATATTATAAATACGAAAGTGTGTCTGTCTGTCTGTTACCTCTTCACGCTTAAACCGCTGAACCGATTTAGGTAAAATTTTGTACAGAGATAGTTTAATACCCGGGGACGGACATGGAATAGTTTTTATTCCGGAAATCACCCCCTATAGCGGTGAAAAGGGTGGTAGAAATTTGTATGCAAGTACGATATAAACAAGTTCCACGCAGACGTAGTCGCAGGCAAAAGCTAGTACTATAAATGTAACCTCTGTCCGTCTGTCTGGTACGCTTCTAGGACTAAACCACTGAACCGATTTTGTTGAAATTTGATACGGGGTAAGTTTAAACCCCCAAGAAGAATTAAAAGTAGCATATGTAAAGGACATATGCTACTTTTAATTCTGCTACTTCGCCTGCGTTCGCGATAACCCAGATTTACGCGTCCGAAGTCGCAGGAAAAAGGCGTTCGTGTTGCTTCTAAAAAAAAAAAATCTAATCAAAACAATTAAAAGAAATAAAGATGCCAGTTAAAATAATTATGATGATAATAAAAGTTATACCTTATTCCAGCCAAAGCCAGAGAATCTCGTATCGTATTTAGGCACAGATCTGTGTACGACTAAATACGGCTCGTAGTCTGACTGCCATTCGACCTGAAATTAATAGTATAAAAAGGTTTTTCTGAGAGCAAAATATCGTAGTCTAGGTTTCAATCTTGTCCAAATATGCTTTGCTGTCCTAGTAATAAAGTTGAAATTATCTTGTAAGGTAAAAAATCCTAATAGGGTATTTTAATCTATATGATTAAAGAGAAAATATTTAAAAATATAGAACTGAGAAAGTCAGAAAATGTTCGTTTTAAATCATAAAATAACAAAATCAATTTTAAAATAGATTCAAAGTTTTCACTTGTTTAATTACGCGCGAAAATTTAAATGTAATTTTTTTATGGCACTTATCGATTGGGAAAAGAAAATGAGTTTTTGTAGTGGTTTATTAGAACGTTGGGAACAATTGAGTGTAATAATACCCTATTGTAATTTGCTGCTTCAATTTTGTACGTAATCTATTGGTAAAACATAGTGAGCATAACATAACATAACATAACATCACGCCTGTAATCCCCGAAGGGTTAGGCAGAGGTGTACCCATTAGTACACCCACATTTCGCCAGTTATGTTTTTAGTCCCATGTAATAGGGGGCGAGCCTATTGCCATCAACCGGGCACAAATCCAGACTCCAAGGCTGCTACTGAGAAATTCCTGATGGGAAAACCCAATAACACTTTACCCAACCTGGGAATCGAACCCAAGACCTCATGCACAGCAGTCGCGCTTCCGACCACTAGACCAACGAGGCAGTCATAGTGAGCATATTTTTTTCATTACCCTTAAATGTTTTACAAAACAAATGATCCATCGATTGGTAGTTTCCGTGTCGGTGCCTACCTCGTAGGGTGCGTCTGCGGCGGCCCAGCGCGAGTAGTTGGTGGCGCGGTGTCCGCGCGGCCACTCCCGGGCGCGGAAGGGCTGCACGTCGCCGCGCGCCGCCAGCCGCGCCAGCAGCGCCGCCTTGCTGCGCGGCGCCGACGTGCGGTAGCGCGTCGTCTCGAACGCCGGCACCACTAGGCACTGCGCCACAGATATGCTTCATTATATTTTTCTTAATCTCATGTTTATTTACAAGATGTAGTTTTAATCCTCGTCAAATTCAAGAAAGTATCTATGATAGTGATTCTAATCACAAATCATTATACAGGGTCATTGAACATTTACCCGAAACCTGAAAAGGGGTCATTGTGCTCATCATTATGAACAACTTTTACTATGGGACCAACCTTGAAATCATGAAAAAAAAATCAGCTATTCCCTACAAAAATGCTACACAACAAGATCGTAATGTATGGATCAGCTGGTTTTTTTTTCAAGATTTCAGGGTTGGTCCCATAGTAAAAGTTGTTCACAATGACCTCTTTTCATGTGCAGGGTATTTTTTCCATTACCCTGTATATAAAAATGAATCCCTATTTCCCTTGGTCACGGCATCACGCGTAAACGGCTAAACCAATTTCAGTAATTCTTTTTTTGTTGTATTTGTTATTGTAAGGAGAAGGTTCTTATGAAAGATTTTTTTTATATAGCGGTACGAAGTTCCCTGGGTCAATAAAAAATGCAAAATAATAAAAAACTAATATGGACCTTACACACAGAATGAAAATTACTATTGACAGTATAGTTGAAAACATGACTATGTATCGTTTCTTTAAAGATATATACATAGTAGAAAAGCCGCTTCCGGAAGAAGTCGGGGCGAGTCGCTAGTAACTCTATAGTTGAATAGAATAGTCATTCAAAAATCACCTTAATTTACACACAAGTAAAGTTGATATTTGTATAACAGCCCACCTTTTTCTGCGGATAAGGGTTTACGAGCTGGATGGCGCTCCGCAGATGGTCGTACAAGCCCGCCATGGGCACGAAGTCGACGTCCATCAGGAACACGTACGGCGTGTTCACGTTCTCGAGCGCCACGTTACGGAGGTAGTTCACTGGGTAATGCACCTGCATAAAGAACACCATGTATAGTATCATCAAACTAACAAATTCCATCTAAAAATACACAGGGTCATTGAAAATTTACCAGAAACCTGAAATCACTGAGTCACTGAAATCATTGAAAAAAATAACAGCTGATCCATACATTACATCCATCATACATCCATACATACGAGTCTGAGGAAGAAAGATTAGCTAGGGAAAACACTCGTAGAATGGATCTTAAAAATAAAGTTGGTCCTAACCTTAACATTGTCAAGCACAGCCCTCACTATCAAGCTGTACAAATATTCAATAGACTGCTAGCGGATTTAAAAATTCTGTTATACACTAGCTCTTTTAAGACTAAGCTCAAAGCATTTCTAATGGATAGAAACCTATACTCAGTGGATGACCTGTAATTTAATGTCAGTATCTCAATTTTCTATTTTATGAAATGCTATTATTATTATTGTTGTAGTAATCATGTGTTTCTTTGTTTTCTTTGTCTTCTTTTTTTTTGCATGTTCTAGAATCTACATAAATTTTAGTAATAATGATGTATGGATCAAATACAATGTTAATTGTTCATCATAAATAAATAAATAAATCTCATTACGATCTTGTTATGTAGCATTTTTGTAGGTAACAGCTGTTTTTTTTTCATTATTTCGGGTTTGGTCCAATAGTAAAAGTTGTTCATAATTATGAGCACAATGACCCCCTTTTCAGGTTTTGGATAAATTTTCACAATAATGTGCAAGCAATGTTAACAAGTCCCATCTAAGAATACAAGCAGTGGCGGTTCCAGGGGAGGGAGGGGGGCTAAGGGGCTCAAGTTGAGTTCTTCCGTTGCAAATGTTAAAGTGAACTTGATATTTATCTAATTAAACATTTTTATTTTAGGTACGCCATCAATTAAAATGCTGTGGGCAAAAAAAGTGTCTGTAAACGTTTTCATTGAAATAAATGCTTTGGACTTGAAAGAATGAAAGACTATTTATTCATGCGAAAATGACGCAAATAACATAAAAGAAAAATTTAACACTAAAGCAAAATAAAAACAAGCTGGTATTAAATATAAAAAATTAAAAACTACACCGGCATACTGTAACTGCAGGGTTGAAGGGCGCGGGGGTAGGACGAGAACGGGGAGAGGGACGAGAGAGGTGCGGTCGGCGGGCGCTCGTAGCGTGATATGCAAGTGGCGAAAAGTGCACTGGACAGTTCTTAAGATATGTGACGTCACAATAATTAATGGTGAACAGTGTGAGCAGGTGAGGGCTCAATTTTACGTTTAGCTATAGTTTCAAGTATCACACAATTTCAACTTACCTTATCATTTTTAAATACTAGATGATATCCAATATTCTTCCTATCTCTAAGCGTTTCGGACCAATCTCCGATGAAATTCCACAGTCTTGTCACTTCACAGTCCGACAAGTATATGGCAACACTGAGTGGACCTGTCAAAAAATTATTTTCTTAATAAAATTATATAACATCACGCCTGTAATCCCCGAAGGAGGCAGGGCAGAGGTATACTCATTAGTACACCATCTTTTCGCCAATTATGTTCAAGTCTCTGTTACATGGGATTGAGCCTATTGCCATCAACCGCGCACAAATCTAGACTCCAATGCTGCTACTGAGAAATTCCTGATGGAAAAACCCGATAACACTTTGCTCGACTTTGGAATCGAACCTAAGACCTCATGCTCAGCAGTCGCGCTTTGCGACTACTAGACCAATAAAGCAGTTAAAATATTAATTAATTTTCAATTAACAGTAAAAACAGACTTTTAATAGAAAACTTGTCAGTACCTTCCCAATAATTGACGAGTCTCTCGAGGAACTGCAGACGATCCATGGACAGCTGCAGCGCGAGGGTCACGTCGAAGCTGTCCACGTCCACGTGGCTATAGTCCATGTAGTACAGGTGCGTCCGCAGCTTTACCTTCTGCGCCGCGCGGAAGCTTACGCAGAGGTCTGACTGGTTTATCTGGAAATTCAATTAATCTTCATAATTATATAAACATTTGGCGTCACGATGTTTATCCAGGATAAACTCAGAGACTACTTATGAGCGTTTCCGCCGTACGGATTTCATAGAAACTTTTAAGCCCTTGTTTTGTTTTTTGTAAACAAATGAACCGATTTTTATGAAACTACGCATAACATAGGCAGAGGTGGAACACTTTTTTTTTTTTTTTAGGTGGCAAAAATCATCAAATGACTCCTTCCGCCCTGGGTGGGGCGGTAGGGACTGTCAGACTTTTACTGACTAAAAAACCACCCTGTTCCTTCTGTTGCCCTTTACGTTCCGGGGTCGCGGTATCCTGTTAAGACGTCCCGCAACCCCGGCAGGCGTTGGCCCCATTGGGGGCCCCGTCCTTGTGCTGACAGCTCTTTGAGGCGCGCGCGAACAGACCGCGCCGTCGACCCGGGCTTGGTCCTTGATCGGACGGCGAGCTACCCATTACTCGCCGCTCGCAAGCCCGCGCCTACGGTGGCCGGATGTCGCTTCGCGACGTCCGACGCCCTGGGCGTCTCCCGCGGCGGCTGGGGCGTGAGGTGGTTCTCTCCCTCACGCGGCCCGCCTCCTCCTTCGCAGAGGTGGAACACTGCGGTGGTTTTAGCCGGTAAGAGTCTGGCATCCCCCTCCGACACCCCCACGACGAAGGAAGTCCATGAGGATTTCCACCGGATTTGCACAAAAAAAAGGATACATAGGTCGAAAAAATTATCAAAAAACATTTTCGAAATGTCATATAATATATATTTGTTAAAAATTATGTCTCATCAAGTTATCTGATGGGTGAAGGTCGGTCTTCCACGGCTATTCCTAAATTGCAAGTTCTATACTAACCTTCATGGTGACCTGCTCCATGAAGGTGCACCGATGTAGTTTCTCCCGCAGCAGGTATCCATCGAAGTTAACATACGACTCATAGAAGTCGCGGAAGTAACTCGAGTCGCGGGTGTTTACGTTATGTTTCAAAGGAGAATTCCAATGAATAACCTGGAAGACAGATATATACATTGTGAATTGAGATGAAGTACTTACAATGTGTAGCCAATAATTTCAGTATACCATTAATCAACATAACATAATATCACGCCTATAATCCCTGAAGGGTTAGGCAGAGTCGTACCCATCAGTACCTACACCCACATTTTGCCAGATATGTTTAGGTCTTTTTGCTAAAAGTTACTTAGTTTGATGGGCAGTAACTAAGCGTAGTTAATGGCTATGTGATGTGTATTTTTTATCCCCCGACGCAAAAACGACGGGGTGTTATAAGTTTGACGTGCCTGTGTGTGTCTGTGGCATCGTAACTCCCGAAAGGATGAACCGATTTTGATTTTGTTTTTTTTGTTTGAAAAGTGAATTAGTCGGGAGTGTTCTTTGCTATGTCTGATGAAAATCGGTCCAAGACGGCCGCCGTAGAATCATTTATTTGCTACTAATGTAAATATACAAATTAAATGTTTCATGTCACTAAAATTGTCCCGATACATTTAACCTTTCGGCATGCAAAATATGATAGTCAAAAAGTAATATGAATATTATAATTTTTTAAATTTAATTAAAGATATTATACGCACCTTAACATTATTCCTATCCTCACCGTAACAATTCTTAGCCAGAGTATGCGTAGACATCTGTACGTTGTACTGACAGCTCATATTATACACAAACCGCGGCTGGCTCGTAATAATCGCGTTGATAATATCCTGGTCTGCCAGCGTAGTCTGTTTCAGTCTGCCTATGTTATCGTGAACAGCGTCATGCCATAGTCTTGTCCAATCCGTGGTTGTACGTATTTTCTTGAGGTCTAGGAGCATAAGCCCTGTGTTGTAGCCTCTACCGAGGGCAGGCCAGTGCTTTACCTTGTCTAGGTACCAGTTGCTTTCGTTTTCTACTAAACCTATAAACTGTGAGTAAATTGTTAAAAAATATAAATATAAAAAATAATTGTTCAAAATCCACCCCCTAAGGGGATAAAACATATAATTAAAAAAATATATAATTCAAGACATCAGTTTTAGTATAAGAAATGGTAACATTTCGTAGTCAAAAGTGTATTTATGTAATTGTTTAATGTCCGTAGATTTTCAAAAATAAAATAAGCTTTATTAAAAATACTCAGAACACAAAATTAAATGGTTATAAAGGTTGTAATTTTAAAGTTACAAGATTAATAAAATTACAAGTGCAGACTTTGTAAAAATAAATAATTTAAATATCCTTACCTGTTCCTCTGTCATATTCCTGAACAAGGCCCATATTTCAGCGACATCACACTTGAAGGTCAGGTCCGAGTCCATCACAATAGCCTGACTCAATGTATCCGGCAGGATATCGGGAAATAACAACTTGACTAGAGTATAGATACCAGCATAATGGCTGTTTGGGATCCAACGTACTTGAGTCAGATGATCTTCCGCATTGTAGCAAGAGTATTTTACTGGAAATATCAGAATGTTTAATTAAGTTGCGTTTAAAGCAAAAACAAATTAAACAGTATAACCAGTTTCTTGGTAATGAAAAGACTGTTTAACAATTCAAAATTTACCTTACGTTTTATTATTATAGAGGCCCCCCACGAGGTGGACTGATGACCTGATAAAAGTAGCGAGAAACCGCTAGATGCGGGCAGCACAGAACCAGTCATTGTATCTTTAGGGGAGGTCTATGTACAGCATATATGGACGTCGATTGGATGATATAATGATAATGATGATAGTTACACAACTATTCATGATTTACATACTTTGTTTTGCACTAGGAATTTCTCCTATATTGTGTGTGCCTTTACAAATATTTAAACTGACATACAAAAACAGCCACAATCATTACAAAATGCTGTTTGTAAAATGACTGCCTCGTTGGTCTAGTGGTCGCAAGGGCGACTGCTGTTCATGAGGTCTTGGGTTCGATTCCCAGGTCGGGCAAAGTGTTATTGGGTTTTTCCAACAGGAATTTCTCAGTAGCAGCATCGGAGTCTGGATATGTGCCCGGTTGATGGCAATAGGCTCGCCCCCTATTACATGGGACTAAAAACATAACTGGCGAAATGTGGGTGTACTAATGGGTACACCTCTGCCTAACCCTTCGGGGATTACAGGCGTGATGTTATGTTATGTTATGTTATGTTTGTAAAATAGACCTACTGTACTACTCACCATCAGGTAAATCCCAAGTATCAAACAGCATGTTCAATGTTTTATGAGAACTGGTATCTACCACAAAATGGAAGTGGATGGGGTTCTGACGATGGTGCATCAAGGACTTCAGCATGGGTGTGACCTGCCGTGTACACTTCTTCATGCACACCAAGGCTATGTGGACAGTCTCACATAGTGTACCAACCGCGTCAGGTATCTGTAGAAATATAAATCATCAGTTTTTCCTTAGAAATGGAGATATATTTTTATTGTCTGCAATTTAAAGCCAAGCTAGGCCAATTAATTCAACATTACAATTAAAATAAATATGTAAGTGGCGGGTGCAAATGCTTGTCTCTTATGCAGGAGGTTGCAGGTTCGATACCAAACAAGTATCAAGTATTAAATAATATAATTATGTATGTATAGTTAGCATCTACATTACACCCGTGCAAAGCTGGGGTGGGTCACCAAGTCACCAGTGTCTTTCATACAATTTATTTTTACACATGGTATAATATGTTATGGTGTATTCTAAATAAATATATTGTTAACCTGATGACTGCGGGCGAACATTCGCTACGCCAAACGCCAGTGCGGCTAGCTACCAACGTTCGTGTGTTCGCCATAGAAAAACACATACGGTGTGTGTGCGCCGCACTCGCGTTTTTTAGTCGAAACACAACGTTTGTGTTTTCTCACAGTCAGTGAGTTAATTAACATCATATTAGGAAAACATGAGTACTTACCACAGGTACTTCATAAGTTGACACAGAATCAACGGACATTTGTTTCATGACACTTTGTGACAGTTTCAATTGTGTTTTGAATACTTTGTTCTGTGTTTCCAAAATACTTATCCTGGATATTAGCCACCAGTAGTAAACTATGGAGACCACTATACCTATCCCAAATGGTACGCCTAGCCAGGGCCGAAAAAAAAGGCAGTATAATACATTCTTCACCTTCATGGTTGCATCCATTCATTTCAATTCCATTTTTAAAAACACCGATTTTTTTTCTGTAAAAAATCAAACTTATTATTAATTATAAATAATCATTCTATTAAATTGATTTTGTTTCGCTGATAAGGAAATTCAATATTTGTAAGTACCTTTATTGGTAAACACTTCCGTGGTTTGGTAAATTGGTTTTGGTTATTTTAACACGACCTGTTGTATCTATGGACCAGAGGAAGTTTTATCATTTGTAACGTACAAAAGATTTTAATTTAACGTGATTAAAGTAAGATAATTATGTACACACCAAATAGGTTTAGAGGTCCATCGTCTTTGGTACACACGAACAACTTCTGTACATAATTAATAATAAAGAAACGTGGTTTAATGGTAATTCAAGTACTATGCGTCCCTCCAGGTGTTAATAGATCATGTTTATTGGTTCAGTATTACGTATTTTTTTGTATTTAATTGTTTATTTACACATTTAATCGGAAAAAGGTCGTCAGATTTGCTTGTTGACCTTCAACACGGTGTACGAAACGTCACTTTGACGTTTTCATAACTTTGACAATGACGTCCATAAGATTGCGTTCTTGTTGGAGTTTTCTGCCGATTAGGTACTCCAGTAGTTGTTGAAGGTATTTTTTAAAGATCGTAAATTAATGAGACCAAACCAAGTACCTATACGTTGTTTATTTTGTAGATATATAGTATGTAGTTTTAAGATCATGTTTAGTTATTTGTGTTGCACTTATTAATTATGGAGACAATAGCGCTTGATTGAGACTTTTGAAACTCAACTATTTTTTGGTTATCATCTATCCATTTTTTTTTCTGCTATCATTAGTGCATAAATGCAATGCAAAGCCTAATGTAAATTTTTAAAAGTAATTATTAAAATATTTAAATGTTTATATTTATCTATTATTTATTTATAATAATAAATACCTACAACATCGTACAGATTACCCCAAGACGATGCTATACTTACACACAAGTGTAACTTGAACTATAATAATTGGCTTAGTAGATATTGTAGGAACTTAGCTAAAGCCGATAATTAGCTAGCTTAGCTAAAGCTCGTACGATCTTTAATATTGATTGGATTAAAAAGTTTTGAGAATTCTTGTCATTCTTAAAGAGAACCCTAATTTGTCAAGTACCTATCAATTTATTCTGCTGGGAAACTCGTTAATAGTTACCGAAGTTTACGAAACACTAAATAGTTATTGTAAAGTCTTTAATTAGTTAATTAAATAAAGCTCATGCGATCGAACAGAGTAGAAACTTTTAAGAATCCTTGTTGATACCACCTGTAGGGGGTGTAAAAAGACACATCACAAATTAATTAAGTAAAGAAAGAAAGAAAGAAAAGCTTTATAGTGCCCATCAAACTAAGTAACTCAGAGCAGTCGTGGCAGTATTTAAAGTTTAGTTACAACATTCAAAACTGGTTTTCGTAAAAAAATATATAAACATGTTTAACCGTTTGTTTTTCCAAATAAATAAAAATTAAAATAAAATTAAATATAAAAAGTTGGAACTTTGACCATCAAATCTCCGTAACCAAAACGTTCCCAGGTATGGTGCGGAACAAAAAATCTTTATGCTACGTTATGCGTTTTTTTTTATACCGGCTAATCTCCGAAACAGCTGGACCGATTAGGGTTCCGTGAAAAAAAAAAACCCCACTTACATTCACGCAAACGGAGTCTTTGGAATAATCAAGTGCAAGCTTGGTGATCAATTTTCGTTCCTTCTCCATACGAAAAGAGACCTTTGCCCTGCAGTAAGACAATAGTAGGCTGGTATTATTAATCTTATTACTATTATAAATACGACAGTTTGGATAGATGGATGTTTGTTAAAAATCAAACACGCCAGAACGGGTCTAGATGAAAGGCACAGAGATACTCGTAGATTATAGTCTGGAATACCACATAGGCTTTATTCTGGAAAATGTACGCCAATGTACGGTTCCTGTGGGTGGGATATATAACTTTGATGCGCAAGAAGTCATAGGCAGAAGCTAGTTGGTTAATAAAGCTCTTGCAATTGATCAGATTAGAAAGGTTTCTGAATTCTTGTAATCTGTGTCTAACTATTACGTGACTAGGTCTAGCCAGCATCTGTCTAATTACAGAGAACCCAATTTTTTCAACTAGATATCAATTTATTCTACTAGGAAACTCGTTATTAGCAAAGCTTACAAAACACCAGATAGTTATTGCAATGTTTATGTAATTAAAATCGGAACGACCACGTTGTGTTTATCAGCACCTAAGGCCGAGTGACTAATGGATGTGACACACGGCAGAACAGTACGTCAAGGAATAGAACTACAAATTGTAGACTTTGTGGTTTTGTGTTATTTTAACACTAATTTGTACGTGAAAAACAGTTTTCTGTTTTCGTGTTGTTATTGGGTTTTTCCATCAGGGTCAGTTTCTCAGGAATAAGCCGCCCGGAATTAATCCTGAAGTGACCTTTCTAGGCATACAGGCATGATGGTAATATCTCTTTGATTTGTGTATTTATATCTATACCAACTTCTTCCGAGACTTTCGTGTTTTTCGGTAATAAAAAATAGCCTAAAGCAGTCAAGGATAACGTAGTTTCCTATTTTAGACCAGTAGTTCTAAAGAGAAACGAGTTCAAACAACCAAATATATTCTTCTGCTTTAGTATATAATTACTATAGAATTCTATCGATTGGTCCTTACTTTCGTCTAGTTATAAGAACAATGCTAGGATCCTCAATATGGAGGAGTGGTATAACTTGCTGCTTAGCAGTCAAACGATTTACATTCCTAATGACATCAAAGCTGGAATGCAGAATAAAGGACAAAAGTGATAGATTTAAGCGAAGCTTTCGTCATTGTTTTGAGTGTAATACTGTTAAAAAATAAACAATCTAGAAACATGTGGGCTAACTCTGCCATGGTTCCATTTACACATATTAAAGCGCAAGCAAAGGGTAAGGATATTTGCACAACATAATGATCTCAGTGAAATTAACTGTAGCGTGCCCCAAGGCAGCATCTTCGGTCCTGCACTCATTTTAAAACATATATTTGTTTACCAGTTTAATGAGTAGAACTGGCAAACATTTAGTGATTTAGCCAAGAAAGTCTACAAATAGAACCAAAAAAATAGCCTTCTTACTCTAAATGGGGACATAAAAAAACATAAATTAGGAGATTGTATTCTTAAAAATAAAGATTGTGATATGCAGCAGTTGTTAATTCAAACCAGTCACTTATATAAAGTATCTAAATTCTTTGATTGATTTCGCCACAGCACCGGGTTTTCGCCAGGTGTGTGACATTATCAATTATGTCATTACATGTGAATCTACCTGTTGAGTTGGCTTGCCGTTTTAAGTTCCGTGTGTGTTATGACTGTCATTAAGACACACCCGCGATCACCTTGTAACACTGGATCTGTCTATTTTTAATAAGTTCTTAAGGAAAACTAATCATTACTAACTTACATTTCTCTTTAAGCCTAGGGTATCTGAAATATGGTACAAACTAAAAGACAGACTTATGTAGATGACTTCAAGGTTCATGTCGGAGATAAATTATTTTTTCTGTAAGAAAATAAGCAAGATGTTTTAGCGGAAGATTTCATCGTACTGGATTAACAGACGTTCGCCAAATTCTGAATGATTGAGCAGGAAGAATGAATAGTACGAGTGCCAATGTCACTGTAAGCCAAACTTTATCAATTTATTTCATTATTTTAAACTCGTACTTTTATGGAACTGTTGCCAAGCTTGAATACTGATATTCTGTGGTTTGAGGTACCACATATGAATAACGGTCTTGTTTTCAAACTTCAGGTTCTGTTCCCGACCGACGCAGCTCATTAGTATCTCTGATTCATTTATTTAATCGTTGATTTTCCTTTCGTATAATATAAAATAAAAAAGTCTCAATAAAGACCGGCTTTATCTCGTGTTACTGGAACGATAAAATTAGAAACGTTGCCCGCCATCGCAGTTCAGTCGCGAGTCGCGAGCAAGCGTTCGCCGCGAGCGGACGTCATATTAGTATGCTACAGAAAGTTACAAAAAACAACTTTTAAAATATCCCATTTTGTTTTCAACATTGTGTAAAGTGAAATACTGTATGAATATTGTGTGGATGCTATAATAATTAGTGAATGTGCTTAATGTGCGCTTTTTAATTCAAAAAACGGATTTAATCTTTGGATGCTTTCGATTGTAATGTGAATTTATTTTTCGGAGTCACTAAAGGTAAGTTTATGTTATTCAAAATTTAAGGTCTATCAATTTTAAAATATTATGAAAAACATAAAAAATCGTATCTTTGAAAATTCTATGAACAAGCATTTGACCTGTTGCATGCAAAAACTTGACAAACTTCAGAACAGTTCAGTAAACATTCATCTAACTTTGAAAACAGTACTTTTTTCTGGACAAACAGAAGACTGTCGACAGCCTGAAGAGTGCAGCTTTTTCTCCGCTTAAACTTGTATGATCCGCACGTGACCAAAAACTTTCTCGCCGTCCGAAACACCAATACAAAACTTCAAAAAGTTTACAATCTCGTTTTATAACTTAACATACGGAAAAGGAAGACCAGTCACATAAAATAAAGAAACAGCTCAAAAGTTGAAAGCTATCTAATCCGGAAAGTCTCCGCTAATTATTGTAAGAAAGTTGCATCCATTAGGTCACCGCCGGCGAGAAACGGGTTTGATTTTCACATACGATATGCTTCCATTAATAGTGGTGTACAATGCACTGCTCTCTACAAAAACGAGGTTTTACTAATATAGGCAAAAGGTTAGAAATAGTTATGGAGTTTTTGCGTACGTAGTTTCTTGTGACATGCGGGAAATGGCCACGTTTAACTCTTAACTCACACGTTTACTAAAGACCTACTTTGTAAGGAGATGTGACGATATGCAAAGTAAAGAATAAAGTTTTTCGTACACAGGCCTTCGTTGTTGCAATCGCAAAGAGGATCCTTTTGAAGTCTGTTGTTACTTTTACATTCTGATTGCAAGGTTACCCGTTCAATTCTTTGAGTCTAAATGCTAATCATATCACGAACTGAACGTGTATTGCTGTTCCATTAAAGTCTCCTTTGGTGAATTTAGGTGTACTGAGCTTGAGTTATGCTTTCATCGTATCTGAGATAGCTCATCGAACGTAGTACATACTCACGCCTTTTTTCCATGGGTGTAGGCAGCAACCACAGAGCGCCACCTGCTACGATCCTTACATACTCTTTTCGCCGCATACACGTTAAGAGTACTGCGTACCTGACCTTTTTGAAGAACCTCATCAATAAGGTCAGTTTAGGTCCTCCTAGGGCGTCCCTTCCCAGCGTTGGCACTCGTATCTGCCATATAAATTTCCTTTGTGTTTCACTCATCCTCTCAACATGACCGAACCATCTTCTAAGCATACTCTTCACCTTCACTTCATCTAAATTCACCAAAGGATATTTCTACAGAACAAACCGGTGGTTCTCATAGATAACGGGCCGATTGAGGGACATCGTAACGAAAACTTTTACTATGTATTTATTACAGCTGATTTTTCTTTTGATACCCGACGAGATATGTTTTATTTAGGGGTTCTGAAATCATATTCTGAATTCATGTTTAAAAGGTTTCGTTACGATGGGGACCTTTCACTTCGTAAAGCACGTATTTGTTCTTTCATTCTTTGTACTTCTTCCTCTTCTCCATCTTTCACTTCCTCTCTATTCCCACTCTATTTTCTTTTAAATGTTTCCATGGCATTCATGTTTATGTTTTCCATCTATGTTGTCATGAGATTTTTATTTAATCCCGTCATACTCGTTTAGATTACCGTGGAATTTAATTGGATTTCTCTTTACCATTATATTGCTGTGACATAAACGTTGGTACTTGGAAGGTAGGTTACCTAAAACGTGTAGTCTTCAACTCATTATCTACTTCATTGTGAAGGTAAAAGAGATTATTAATGCAACAGACTTGATTAGATACTTAATACATACATTGATATTACGATGTTAGGTAGGTACACTGTCGATAAAACAATAACTAGGCAGATTGAAACACGTTAGCGTATCGGAATTTGTACTGATAAGTCGTGATAGCTGATTGCTTGTGGTTGAGCAATCAATTTCTGCGTCTCTTTCAATATTATCTTTCAATTCAAAACTAGGTTCATGTTTATACTTGCTGTTTCAGTATTTCACGCTTTGTTGTTTATTTTCGTGATTTCTTTTGTTTTACCCATTTAGTCGTGGATATTTTAAATGTCACTTAACACATCATCACGCCTGTAATCCCCGAAAGATTAGGCAGAGGTGTACCCATTAGTTCACCCACATTTCGCCAGTTATATTTTAATTTCCATGTAATAGGGGGCGAGCCTATTGCCATCAATCGGGGACAAATCCAGTCTCGTGGCTGCTACTGCGAAATTCCTAAAGAAAAACAAAAAAAAAATGTGCTAACAAGTGTTAAATGTCTTTAAATTAAATTTTGAAAATACCTCTCTTAAACGGGGTTCGCAATATTGAACAGACAATTACAAATGTGGCTTTTTCAATTTCACATTACTTTCCTAGTTCAACATCCATCCAAACTTCCACATTTATAATAGTAGTAAGAATAATACCTAATCAAATCGGTTGTTATTTAGCACCAACCAATTAAACGGTCGTATAAAAATTATCTGAACCAGCTGTCTTTACATAAGACACGCATCGTATGCCAGTTGTTTATTTTCCTTCTAATCTTAAACGGGGATATAACTGAAAAAGGTAACTGCACTAGGTAAAGCCTTATCATAAGAGGAAATGTTTACGTATTCTCATGAATTACGTCTGAAGGCCAAATCTACTAATTAAAAACATTCAAAATCTAGTCACAATCTCATCTTAGCGACATTCAATGTCGAAACGTGTAGGTAAGAGACCGTGAGGAAACCTGGATAAGTCTGCAGTCGTCAATCAACCTTGCGCAAGCGCGATGACTAATGCTCGTACCTTCTCTATATGAGAAGAACCCTTTGCCTTGCCGTAGGACAATAATGGTCTGTTATTATTATTTCAAATGTAAGTAACAACAGATGACCTACAGGAAATGGTAGTCGATTATGCTGAGGAGACCACACAGAATGCAAATAAAAAGTCCCATACAAACATTACCATTATGAAAAAGGGAAAATAATCAGTACCCTAAGACTTATTCTAGAACAGCCTTCAGCGCTGCATTCGGAGAAGTATTATTGTTATGCAGAAACAAAAGATGATCGAAAGATGCCACGCACGGAACGACTATTGTCTAGAAAGTTATTCTTTATAACAATAGCTTAGGATGCTATTAGAAATCACTATTGACTCTATACTGTTAATATTGGATAGTAAGAAGGTAATCTTTCATTAGCAAAGAGTTATGTGGCAATTGTGACATTATTCATATACGTGGTATAATGAGCTGGTATTCATATCAAGATTTATGTCACATAAAAGTAAGATGAACCAAAAACATTTCAATTCATACTACAGGAAGTAGGCATGGTTCTAGATCCCCCAGCGATAACATTTTTGTCAGTTCTGAAAAAAAAAACAACTGTATACCTAACATACATTTTGTAAATTCGTCCTGTATCGTGGGTCCGTTTACTAACATTTAATCTCACCGGAATAACTATCTGTAGGCCATACAAATATTTGTTCCGTGCGGGAAGCCGCGAATCGAGCCCGCGACACAGCGCAGCAGTCAATCGCTCAGCGCATATGCCAACCGTGTCGTTTTATAAAATAAATGCTGTACTTTTTTTTTTTTTTTGTTTTAGGGTCTTTAATTCTTGTAAGAACATGTCTATTTGCGGCTCAGCATGTCCTTTCATGTATGTCTAACAGCCGTCATTTTTCAGTATCTACCTCCTTTTCCACCTAAAGCATTCACGCACGCCATCCAGTTGCAGTACCATTTATCGAAATCATTTTCTCTAAAACAGGTTAGGACCCCGGGGTGGCTTTTAGTCTGACAGACCCTTTCGCTCTCCAGGTTTGGAAACTATGAGAATTTTCCAACACAAGACAAAAAAGGGTTAGGTTTGGAGTCTGTAATATTAGTCGGGGATCGTGGAAGACACGTACGTTCCCGTGAAGTGTGTGTGAAGGGAACACCAGGGTTCTTCTTCTTATCGTGTGGGTAATAAGGCCTTACGACCCTACACACCCTAGTGTCAGAGTTTTTAAACCGCCTCAAGGGCCTCTGACATGGTTTGAGTGGGACAGTAAAGTCCAGGTTTCCTCACGATGTTTCCCTTCACCGATGCCAGTGATGTCCAATATAAACTTTAGAAAGTACATTTGAATTGAAAAATTCACATTGGTACTTGCCAGGATTTGAACCCACAACCTCATGCATGAAAGGCGGGCGCCTTAGCCACTGGGCCATCACGACACACCGGGGTGGATTTTAGTCAGTAAGAATCTGACAGACCCCTCCGCCCTCCTGGCCCTCGGTCAGGGCAAAAAAAGGTACCTACCTAAAGTGTCTAAAGCATATTAATAAAAATAATCTACCTATATTCAACCGAGTTACTAGGTATATATTGTGGTTACAAATAAACACGACTAAGCAGTAACTATTTTTATACGGTAAACTAGAAAACGACCGCAACATACTAATAGGTATCAGTTTTCGTAATGTCATTTGATCCATCGCTACCTCAGAACACAGCTGGCCAGGAATTGTGTCCACATCTATAATTTTTATACTATATTTTATAAATATAGCTAAAATCGTGTTAAAACTGAGTTAATTAATGACTGGGTTCATCAGTGCCAATTTGCAGCGCAGTACTCTACGCTTCGTATCGTCAAATGTGACTGCTGAGCGTTCCTGATTCTTAGTAAAGTAATTTGTCAGTATTATACAAAGAGATTTTTCTCAATCCAACTTGTAGTTACAATGATTAGCGTGTTTAAACAATTAAACAAAAATTTTATGGGGTTTTCCATCAGATATTTCTCAGTAGCAGCTTCGGAGTCTGGATTTGTGCCCGGTTGATGGCAATAAGCTCGCCCCCTATTCCATAGGACTTAAACATAACAGGCGAAATGTGGGTGTACTAATGGTTACACCTCTGCCTAACCCTTCGGAGATTACAGGCGTGACGTTAATTTAGATATTCCCATGACAACAAAGAAAACTATTGAAAATAACGTAGACACCTACTTTAAGATAACTACGTTATTTTCCCTTTATCTCGAGACGCCATTTATTTCCATCTCATTGTTTACTAACAAAACAACGCTGGCTGTTATTAACATTGAAATACTCGTAAAAGTTACATAAACAAACAAAATTCCTTGTTGGTTTTTCCTTCAGAACAATATTTATGTTACGTAGTGCTGGAGGCTGGAGGTCATGTTTGTAATGATAGTGTATTTAATATCTCTGTAACTAAGGATACATGTCTTGTTTACTATGCATCTTTAATACAAATGACCTACTATTTTCGCGAGATGGTCACTGACATAAAATATTTCACAGGTTGTTCTAGCATTCTGCCAACGTTATAGCCAATTGGCGAGAAAATCCTGTGAAGTATGGAATTCTAATAATTTACGAGAGGCAGTTGGTAATACAGTTGTTAAAACAGTAGCAGTAGATGATGGTGATGGTGATAGACAGACGGACAGCAGAAGCTTAATTATAGGGTCCAGTTGGCAACCTTTAAGTACGGAACCTAAGACATCAACCAAACTGAAGTTTATAGGCCGTCGTTGCACTTACACATTGCACTCATTCGAATGACTCACAATTTTCTCTAAACGGTAACTGACCAGTTTATTGATTGGTTCCACTTAACATAGACATATAATTTTAGTCACCAGTTAGTATGAATGTGTGATTTTTTGCAACGTCTCGTCGGTTCGGAAATAGCCTGTCTGGCTGGCGCGGCCTCGCGTACCTCGCTTCACTGACACCGCACTACGCTGCACATTGCTACCTAGATTTTACGGAATTACATGAGTAGGTAGCTAGGTGTCTTTATAGTAAGCCACGAGTAATTTTGAACTCGGTGACTGCAGTGGTCTTTCGTTCGTCTTTCGATTCTTACCACCCAATACTTAGCTGTGTCACATCTCTGTGGCGGTTTTACCAGCAGGCTTAATAGGCTTTCGCCTAGGGCGTCAGATTCTACAGCACAAATTTTGTTTCCTTTTAAGACGAAATTCTGATGTCTTGAAGAAACAATTTTACAAGATATCTTTCCGATGATTTATTCCTCTCTTCTTTGATTGTACTTTCAACGCTTCCACAAATATCTATATTGTATCATAAAACACCCAGTTCACTGCCCCCAACCAGTAAAAAGCCTCTGTCCATACTTTGTATGAAACTCCTCTTGAAACTGACAATTGTAGAGGTAAGGGCGGCAAAATTTTAAAAGCCTGTACTTGGGAAACGTGTAAATTAAATCCGCCACTGTTACATCTTCTATCGATGAATGTTTTTTCCGGGACTCTTCAAGCTTAATTGCCTCGGCGCCTTTTTGGTGGGCGCCACAGTTGGTTCTCACTTTCAGAAAATACAGTGGATGACGGGCTTGTCCCAAAAAAAAAAGAGACAGAAAAAGAGAGAGAAGTTTACCTAGAAGAGTCATAACGATTTTTCCTGTCAATTAACTCCCGCGAGAGGCATCAAAGAACTTCGTCAATAATCCTATATCGTTTCATATACTTACCAGTGTGTCTACTAAGCCGTCTTAATCGTTCATTAATGATAGAAGTGTCAGATGCTAGGTGAAATCATTGTGTGGTTTTTTGCGGATATGCAAGTGAAAGTTGCTGTGTTTATCAGATCCACGAGCTATAATGTCAACCGAATGATCAATGCACTATGTTCTTCTGGGGGGTAATCCATTCCAATGATTGCAATGTTGAACTTCTTGTTTTTGCTTGTTCTTCCAATATAATATTTTAACTATCGAGTCTCTGATATAGTTTGGAGGACATCCTTGGTATTAAAAATTTTGTTTAATGTTTCATTTATTTCCCCTCTCTATAAAAAGACGACTTAAACCGCAGTACTTACACATTATGTGACACAACAAGCTATTTTTACTTTACATATTGACGATGAAAATTAAATATCGTCGCTTAACAACGATTTTTCCTTACGTGACGATTTCTACTAATCAACTCCTACAGCAAACCACGCTTAGGAACTTCTTTCTAAAAGACCATCTTCTAACCCTTCTCCCAATAAAGGGGTGAGTGCACTACTTCTGCTTTCACACCAAAAAAAATCATCAGCTGTTACCACGCTCAATTTTTCACTGGAAGTTTCCTTGGTCTTCAAAGCTGAACCGTCATCCGACGGTCTATAAGGTTGTGCGCAATATTCTGTTGTTCCAAACATGGTAGCGCTCCATATCAGTCCATCCATTGTTGTGCACGTTTGCTAAATACCTATCGCTGACTGTCCTTGCGATGAGAAGGTTGTTTTTTACTTTTGGGATGAGGGAAACTGGTTTTATTTTTGTGGTTTTGATAACCGCGACTCTGTTTGCATGAATATCGGGTAACTATGTGGTTGAATTTTTTTTGCGCGGAATCCTAAATTTTTTACTCCTCATGATGTCTCCTATCTACGATTAAGGGTCTCTTTAAAATCAAAACACATCCACACAGATAGATGTTCATGGTTTTCACGTGTATGTAGCTTATAAATAACATTCATATTTATTTAGTCAATAATATTGATATTTAGCTTCAATTAGGTACTTCTTCTAACATCAGCTATATTTAGTGAAAGTCCCGTCAAAATCGGACCAGCTTTTTCGGATATTAACCGGAACAAACAAACAAATAGACGTAATTTTTTCGTGTAAAGTAGCGTGTAAACATAGTTTAAAGCTGTTATTTTGACATTACAAACAGACACTTCAATTTTATTTATTTGTATAGATTATTTTTTCGACAAACCGTATTTAAAGCAAGTGTTAATGGGTACAAAATTTTGTGATCTCTTTAAACTATAAATTCAAAGAATGACGATAAAAAAATTGGTCCTTCTCCAAACTTTTTAGTGTCCCTTTTTTATCCGTTCATATTGTTTCAGACTTCCGCAGTTAAATCTTTATTCGCATTCTTGGCAAGCATTTGATAGGAATCAACTATTTTGATCAACTTTATAATTATCAGAAGACGAAACAAACACTCTTCTTGTTTATATTGTCACAACAATGTTATTCAAGGTGCTGAGTTTTCTGGTTGAACAAACAATAATTTGACTATTCTTTCCCGGTTGAGCCAGACTTCAAACACCTATATGTATATTGTTTGCATACTATGCTTTTTATAGGTAACCTAAGTATTTAAGGAAAATATCCTCTATTATATAAATAAAAATGAATGGCTAAATGTGTTACTAAGCGCAAAACTCGAGAATGGCTTGACCGATTTACATGATTTAATTTTTTTGTTGCGTTCTTAATTTCCATGTTTTTCATGTTCTAATGGTTTGTCTCTGCATCGCCCTAAGATAGACAGGCTAGTAGAAAATGTACAAGGCAATAAGTTCACCTTTGTACAATGTATTTTTTGACATTATTTGCTTAAAGTTTAACTATATAAGGTCAAGGTTTGTATGAAAGAATATTTTTTTGGAAAATCCAAATTCAAAATAGTACCTACTTACCATCAAGTGATCAACGGAGTGAAAATTTTGATAAAATGAACTCTGTTTCAAATAAATAATATAGGTTATATTGCAAAAAGAAAGACAGTTTTAACAAATTCAGTATTTCGTACGACATTTCTGTTGGTCGTGGGCACATATGTAACGTGTTCCGTGTGAGCCTTTTATCAGAAACAAGTTTGGAAAGTTAATTCCGGTCGACGAACCCATGAGCATTCTCCTATCGGTGTACTCCTATGTCGCGTCGAAGCGACAAGCCTTACTCCTCGACCAATTGAAATTAATTTTCGGACTAAATATCACACGTGTTTGATTAAAACCTCTTTTTTTTTTTTTTTTAAATATACCTCATTTCGATTTTAATTTATGGGTGTTCTTTTTTTAACTGTTACTATTTTTGAATTTCTTGTCGCAAAATGTTTAATTTTTATTTTCGGTTTTCACTAATTTAATCATTGATCTTAGTTGAATAAATGCATATTAAAGTATTATAATGGCATCTGCAGTTTCTCTCAGGTGTTTATTTAGACTTCTAGACATACTAGTTTCATTTTAAAATACCTATAACATTTGTGTATTACCTACCTAGATTTATTTCACCTAAAAAAACGTTTAGGTATTGAATGGATATTGACCTTACAGAGTTTTGGCAGATACCTATTGTGCCATGTCACCTACTCACCTAGATATTAAAACTTTAGGTAGATATAACAAATAAAAAAAAATATAAAGATTCAGAGAGACGGCACGGTTGACGCAGTGGCTAACCGATTGACTGTGTGCTGCAAGTAGCGGGTTTGATTTCCGCACGGAACAAATTTTTGTTAGGTACACATAGTTGTTTCGGGTCTGGCTCTTGTATGTCAGATTGTATGTACCATACTCACGATACAGTAGAACTTCCTAGTATGTGACAACGTTTTATTTAAATACAAAAGATGATACTTTAGTTACTTTTAGTTTAGTTTAGTCGGATACCTAATGAAATATTTGAAATTCCAGTTAGGTAGAAAAGTAAATACTAATTCCTGAAATCTTACCTAATTTTAGATCCTTTCTAAAACCAGTTTCAAACGAGCTACTAAATTTATTATATCAACTATCTAGTCTATTTGACCTACCAAGCCACATGCGTCACAGAATATAATATTTACATACGTATAGCCTACCAAAAGTCGCAGTACATCTACGCCTAGCGTGCCACAGTATAAACAGTAGTAAAGTGGAGTCCTGACGTAGACAAGTAGGGTCAACCAAGCAGTCGGCAATAGACTGGTGTGCTGCCAAATTTTAGTGAAATATAGTCAGTTTTTTTTTTGTCATAAAGTTGAATTTTATGGAGGCTAGACAACCTTTTTTGTATTTATAATAGCTGGCAGGCTGACTTTAAATTCAGTAGTATATTGCGAGGGGTGAAAGAACTCTTGAATATGAACAATGTTTTGTAACAGGACCAATTCGAAATATGAAAAAAAAACACCTATTCTCTACAAAAATGCACTACAACACAATAAAAAGGTACAGAAAAACCGTTTTTTTTTTTTTCATATTTTTGAATTGCTCCCATTACAAAAGCTCTGAGCTTAAGTAAATTATTTATACATAGAAACACGACCCATATAAATGTATGCTGACTATTAATTTAATGGACCTACTGTAGATAAGCATGGTTTTACAAAAAGAAATAACGATTTGGCACTAGTCGATCACTGAACTATTTCAAACAATTAAACGCGTGATAGGTAAGCAAACCAGCTTCTGCCGGTTACACCCGCCCTCCCCATGTTGATAAAACAATATTAATTACAGCCATCTATTTAAATAAATATATAATGGCTATTGATATTAAAAATTGATAGGTATTACTCTACAGATGAAATTAATTATTGTCTCGTGCCTGAAACAATTGGCCGTTTCCCCATAGGTACAATGGCGTCTATAACAAACGCATTCCATTTATGATGCCAATTGATTCATCGACGTATGTATCTCATAAGACGATCTTCAATCAATTCAGTTAGCCATTGTCACTTCCTTAAACAAATGATCGTGCCATTGCTCCGTGCATATTAAATTTAAAAAAAAAAGTTTTTTATCCTGTGCTTCAAGTGTGACATTTGAAAACCGTAATGGCGGATTGGCGGCAATTTTAGTGATGTGTTCGTTTTATTTATTCTGATTCTCTAAATTACGAAACGGTTCAGTGGAAAGTTTTAAATTGAACTCGATTGTGATTAATTTAAACAAGAAAAAAATGCAATAACGATGGTTAATTTTTCAAATTTTAGTCAAAAATGGAATTAATTAAAAGTACATAAAGCCTTATTATCATAGCAGAAGTAAATTAAATTAATTCCGTTAATTTACTCTCTCGTTACGGGTAAACAGTGTTAATTTCAAAGAGCCACTTAAAAATCAAAGGGTTTTAACGAACATCAAACATGTCTTAAAATTCCGGACTAATAGTGGAAAAATTACAAAGTGTGTTCCAATTTTAAATAATTCACAGAAGCCAATTTAGTTTTCCACTAGTTCGTTCTCAATTACATTTGACGTTCCTGTTTATTCGCATAGAATATAAAATGTAGGTCTATGTTCTCAGTTTCACTTGCAGCAATAGAAGGATTTCGTTTGGTTCTAGTGTAATGCCGCGCAAGTTTTAGTGAAATAAAGATTTTTTTTTTTGTAAAAATGAGTCCGTTAGCGACGTTCAAGAAAACTAACAGGCAGATGTAAGTACCTACTTAATCGTTTTTAACTCCCGACGCAAAAACGACGGGGTGTAATAAGTTTGACGTGTCTGTGTGTGTGTCTGTCTATGACATCGTAGCTCCCGAACGGATGAACCAATTTTGATTTCGTTTTTTTTGTTTGAAAGGTGAATTAGTTGGGAGTGTTCTTAAGTAGGTATAGAATTTGATTGTTGTTAATCAACAAAAGAGGTTGATCGACAACAAACTTGTAGGTAGAATAAGCATTACACGAGGCAACAAAAAAAATGAACTGAGAAAATGTTTCTCTTTAATCACACAGTAGGTAAATAAAATTGATAAAAAATTAAATTAATAATTCTCGCAAGCATAAAGTGAATAAAATATGTAATTAATTAAGTATCAGCAGTTTAAACGTTTAACCAATGTTGTAATTTGATTAAATTCGTTGTATAACACAGAGCTCAAAAGAATTTCACCTTGATCCGTGAAAGCTGTGTGCAGAATCGTTTTGTGACCCGGCAGCTATGCTAACTAAAGACACACCATCCTAACTTGACACACGACAATGATCCTTAAATGTAAAGGAACAAGAATTTTATTTGTGTAAAAGTATTTGGTGTATGTAAAACCTAGGTTTTCGGTGGTATGTACTTACTACACACGCAAACAGAAGCGTTCGACAGTTGGTACGAATACATTAACTGGTAAAAATAATGATAAATAATTACCTAAATGCTTGTTATTTAGATAGTTAAAAACATTTACAATAGCTGAAATTAAAAGAAAAACAATGAATTAAAATTTTATCAACGAAAGAAAGAAAACAACAGGCTTTAACTAATTAATTAATCTACTGTTATCAGTAATAAATAAAGATTAAACTAGGTAATTTAAACGTCTATGGCCACTGATAATCATTCTATTATTAATTCATAATTAAAGGATACGAATTAACATGTTTATTATGCTTAATATACGGGTCGACAGAAGCCCACAAATCTGACAACCAGTCTTAGGAGGTCAGATAAGCAGTCGCTCCATGAAAAACACTGGTATTCAATTGTATCCGGTTAGACTGGAAGTCGACCCCAACATAGTTGAGAAAAGGCTAGGCAGATGATGATGATAAAAGGAAATACGGAATTGATGCAGAATTAAGATTCTGAGAAGCAGTGCATCGTTAATTCGTGTCTATTTTGATGTTAATGTAAAAGTAACTTAATATTAATCGAATCTTTTGTCGCCGACTGCCTCGTTGGTGTAGTAGTCGCAAATCACAACTGCTGAACGTGAGGTCTTGAGTTTGATTTCCAGGTCTGGCAAAGTGTTAATGGGTTTTTCCGTCTAGGATTTCTCTATAGCAGCCTCAGAGTCTGGATTTGTGCCCGGTTGATGGCAAAAGGCTCGCTCTCTATTACGGCGTAATGTGGGTGTACTAAACACTTATGTCTAGTTATAGGTGTGATGTTATATTACGTTTTGTCGCTGACTGTAGCTACTTTAATATCTTCGTTTTCTTGTAGGTACCTAATATGACAAGCGTTCTTTTAACTTTATGCACGTACAGTAGGTACACGTTGCACTGTAAACATGTATAGAGGTACATTTTAAAAACAATTTTAACCTGATTATTTTAAATAAACATGCAGTCGAGCATAAATCAAGCGGAGTGTGCAAAACCTTATCTGAACATCGGCCTCCTTTCCTCACGTGTATATGTGTTAATCTAACTAATTAAGCAACACATATTTACAAGCTAAAATTACCTCTAAACACCGCTGCATTTAAAGCTATTTTCGTAAAACACTAAAAGTAAAATATACTTTTGTCGGAAATATCTTCGATGTGGGTTTAGGCGCTTTGCACACGGAGCAACTTAAGTTGAGGCAACTATCAACTCTTTAAAAGTTTCCTGGAAAAGTTGATAGTTGATATCAGCAACTTTCATAGCCGGGTTGCTCAGTCTACGCAGCGATCAGTGTTAACGTCATAATATTTAACAGTTGCTAGTTGCGGCAATTAGGAACTAACTTAGTCACCAATTGCAGCAACTAAAAACTGTTGACGCTTGCCGCAACTCGAAACTTGAGTTGCTATGTGTGCGCAGTTGAATTGAAATATATTATTATGTAAACAGCTAGTTGCCAGCTAGTTGCCATTTGCTGCAATAATTGCTCTGTGTGCAAAGGGCCTTAGTTTTAAAAACGTTTAATGGTAATGTAAGGAAGTTGTACGGAGTATGTAATGAGTATTTCTACATGACGTGCAGACTGCAGCACAGATTAAAAACAGAATACAACAGATCTGTTCAGCAAATCCTACTTCCTACTTTTTATGATGGATGGATGTTAGTTACTTTTTCACGCCTAAAAAGCTGAACGGAATCAGCTGAAATTTGGCACACATATAAATATTGATCTAGCTCAACAGATGGGCTAATTAGGACATAAGATTTTTATCCTATGTTTGTGTTCTCGTGGAGTAATTTCGGATTTTGTTCTTAAAGTCCACGAAGACGAAATCGCAAGCAGAAAATATAGTATTTGAATAATTATGTAGAAAGCATAATTTGGATCATTTTTCAGGATTATTAACATAAAAGATTATCTGGGGAGATATTTTATTATAATGACACAGGTCAAATTAAATCTAAAAAACAAAATTATCGAAAAGCCTCTCGGCTAAATTAGGTATATTCTTCATATCTTGGTAGTTGAAAACCTGTTGATAAAAAAAAAAACACTACATACCTACCCATACATACATAAACTCACGCCTATTTCCCATGGGGGTTTGCAGAAACTACAGAAAGCCACCTGCTACACTAAAAAAAACACTGTTTTTTACAAAATTTCAAATAACATACTCAATACAATAGAAAACGAAGTCAAACCAATGATTTTAATTAATTACCGTCGCATCTTCAACGTAAGTAGGTCGAAAGACCAAAAATCCCTCGTTACACCAACCTTGCTCCATTTAAAAAGAATGTTTGATAATATATTTTTTAAATGCTTCTTTTTACGCCCCGATGAACTTGTTTACGATCGGATAACTGGCTGAATGTAAAAACGTTTGAACGAGATTTTATTTAAAAAAAACGCTATTGTGTATATTAGTGTTTTTTATTAAATCCACATATACTAAGACTAGATTTTGCCCGCGGCATCGCTCGCATTAAATTTGGGGTAAAGTAGTTTACTCTATAGAATTCTCCATTCAAACTTTAGACCCTCGTTTTAACCCCTTAGGGGGAACATTTCGGAAAATTCTGCGTGCCTTTCAGCGCAATCCATTCAGTGGTTTGAACTGTGTGTTGATAGATCAGTCAGTCAGTAACGGTTGCCTTTTATACATACATATATACAGAGAGAGTCTTAAAATGTTAATGAAAATATTTGAAGTAAGATCATTGTACAAACATGTATAGTTCACGTTATTCTCAGGTTTGAAAGCAAAAACCTGTTCCCTTCAGATTATTTCTCCCTGAAGTGACATAACAAAGGAGACTTTAAAATATTTTCTGTGCGTATGCCAGTATGTACAGTCAACAAAACCACAAAATAAAAAATAACTTTAGCTAGGAAGTCGGCGGCTTTGGTTTTATTTCTTGTTATGTAGGTATTGCCACCGACTTCCAAGCTAAAGTTATTTTTTATTTTGTGGTTTTTGAAGGCGGTGATCTTTTTTTGTAAAAAAGATTTTTATTTTTCACTTTTTAGTGCTTGTGTGTTAATGTTTGAAATCCTTACATAAAGCCCTTTCAAACAATACCTCACATGATATATTTAATTTTGGAAAGTGGTAGGAGGGGGGTTGACGTGCCCCCTCCCCACTTCCTTCTGTCAATCATCGACTACACATATAAACAAAGCAATTTTTCTTGTTACGGCGGTTCTGCTGTGATTTTATAAGGAGTTCCGTTCCATATCTCCAAAGTTCATCATCAGATCATGACAATATTCCTATGGGACCTATTCGGGATTATACTCTTTCAAACATAAAAAGAATCATCCAAATCGATTCATAATTGGCGGAGTAATCGTTGAACAAACACACAAAAAAAAAAAAAAAAAAAAAAAAAAAAAACATACGCGTCGAATTGAGAACCTCCTCCTTTTTGAAGTCGGTTGAAAAAAGCGTTATTGTGTATATTAGTGTTTTTTATTAAATCCACATATACTAAGACTAGATTTTGCCCGCGGCATCGCTCGCATTAAATTTGGGGTAACGTAGTCTACTCTATAGAATTCTCCATTCAAATTTTAGACCCTCGTTTTAACCCCTTAGCCCGAACATTTCGGAAAATTCTGCGTGCCTTTCAGCGCAATCCGTTCAGTGATTTGATCTGTATGTTGATAGAGATTAGTCAGTCAGTAACGGTTGCCTTTTATACTATGTATATACAAAGATAAAAGAAAATATCTCTTTTTATCTTACTGTCATAAAATGTTAATGAAAATATTTGAAGTAAGATCATTGTCCAAACATCTATAGTTCTCGTTCAGGTCTGAAAGCAAAAACCTGTTCCCTTCAGATTATTTCTCCCAGAAGTGACATAGCAAAGGAGTTTAAAATATTTTCCGTGCGTATGCCAGTATGTACAGTCAACAAAACAGATAGGTATCCAGGGTCGTAGGACATAGTTGAAGTTTTCATAGAAACCAATGGATGTTTTCAAATGTAATTTAATTTAAATTGTAAGTTTCAATTGAAAACATCCAACGGTTTCTAAGAAAATTTCAACTATATCTGATGACCCTGCATACCTATCTGTTTTGTAGAGTGTACCTACAGTTGTTTTTATCTATTCCTCTAGACATCGTACAGTTTTAAACTTGGTAGGTAAATCTTATTAGGAGGTACTGTTTGACGTACGCATTTTTTTAAGTTAATAGAATTAAAAATAAGTAAAACGAATTGGTAAACATGGTGGTGATCTATATGTAACGGTCAGCTCACATCACAGTGTTACGCGACTTCTTGCAGGATCACAAAAAGCCCTCAAAGGCTTTAGTCACTGTCTCTTGAAATCGAAGTTAGTTGCCTGACCTGGTAATCGAACCCTAGTCCTCATGTTCAGCCGTCACGCCTTGCGACTAATTTGGGTTGTGGGCATGCCCTCCGAAACGGTGGATCCACGCTAGAGCAGTGAACATAGTTCGGCTGAAATGATGATGATGAAATTGGCATCAATCTATCATAATTTCAAAAGTATCACAAAAAAACTTTCACAAACATTTATCATATTAGCCAACTCACATGACAAAGCAAAGCAATCCTTCTAAATGCCAGCACAGTGATTTAAAATATGAAATACATATGTGTCCGAGCGATCGACACGATATAATAATGGGCCACAAATGTTAGTACGTAAATAGACGACCCAAATCCGAGCCATTTCAAATGCACGGCTGGACTGCAGAATGTAGTCATCTGATCCACGACATGGAATAGACAGATAATTTATTTATTTATTTATTAGGAACAACAAACAGTTACATGCTACACAAGCTACTATAATTATAAAAAAATAAAAACACGACTGCCAAAATTGCACATATTTGTACTTTGTTTACTCGTTAGTTTATTTTTCAAATCTACTTATCAAATTCTAGACGATAAACATAGACACGACAAGAATAATAAAAAAAAATTGAGGCTGGTATTCATTTACGTTTTAAAGTAACCACACCGGTTTCTTTATTTATTTTACAAGCCCATGTTACTCGGGATAATGCAAGGATTGTAACGATACCCCATACATCTAAATCGGTTTACACGTTTAAAAGTTATGGTGGAATAAAGAAACTCACATAGGTACATACATTAACCCTGTACACATAACACTCCTTTTTTGGGGCAGTCGTGTAAAAATGCAGGGAATTACTTAAACTAAGATTTAACAAACATGTAATCCACAATTGTCCTGGATAGACAAAAGTTTAAAGAATTGCAAAAGACATGTGATTAAAAACAAAAAGAAAACAATAGTCGCTGCTATGATGGCTGTAACTTAGCTTAATTAGTTTAATTTAACTTAAATTAAATTACTCGACAAACAAAATATCTGGAGCCATTTTCTTAAATAAATGCTTAGATAGACAATATATATCAAGTTCCATAAAATTATGAAGAAATTATAGTAAAATACCAGCCTATTACTGACCCACTGCACAGCAAAGGCCTCTTCTCATGCAGAGAAGATAAGTGCTTTGTTCCCTACGCTTGATTAAGGCTTATTGGTAATTTCTGACTTTTGATAGATATAAATCCAGATTTCCTCACCATGTTTTCCTAAACCGTTGTGAAGTCGGTGTTATCCAAAATAACCTTAGAAAGTAGGAATAAAAAATGTCACAATGTTAGAGGATGCCCAACTTCATGCATGAGAGGCGTTAACCACGATAACCATTGGACAAATTATAACCATAAAATAACACAACATCACGCCTTTAATCTCCGAAGGGTTAGGCAAAAGTGTATTACCCATTAGTACACCCACATTTCACCAGTTATTTAAGTCCCATGTAATAGGGGGCGAAACCAATGCCATCAAACCGGGCTTTGCCCGATCTGGACATCGAATCCAAGACCTCATGCTCAGAAGTCGCGCTATGCGACCACTAGATCAACGAGGTAGTCGAGGCAGTGTAATAAGTAAACATGTTCTAATATTTACTAATTTTCAAGAAAAACAACTCAAACTAAAAAAAAAAACATTGGCATACTATTGTTGCTATCCCGCACACTCCCAACACAAGTTTAGAAGACCATTCTGGCAGTAAGCCGAAAAAAACTAAACACAATTCGTATACAATACTGTTTAAAAATAATAACAAAACAAGTCCAAAATAAAAAGCAGTCGGCTCCAAAAGTTCATGGTCATCATTTGTGTTTTTAAAAGTACAATCACTGATGTACAGTCGACAAAAGACATAGGTAGGTAGGTACAATACGCGCCACGAAAGATGAGACTTGACACACCACACAAACTGTATTATTTCGTAATTAATATTACAATATAATTTTAATCTAAATGACATCGAAAAATCTCTCAATAGATAAATTATAGATAACTATTTCGTAAGTACATTTATACCTGTACTGACGCTTGTCAAGTCACATCTTGGGCGCGTATTGTTTAAGCAGGGTTGTCAGATATAGTACGAATATTTTCAAATGAATTTTTAATTTAAAAAGTAGAAAACAAACAGTTCATTAATTAAGTTAAGTTTTTTAACTGGCGAAATGTGGGTGTACTAATGGGTACACCTCTGCCTAACCCTTCGGGGATTACAGGCGTGATGTTATGTTATGTTATGTTATGTAAGTTAAGTTTCAATCGAAGACATCCAGCGGTTTCTAAGAAAACTTCAACTTTATCTGACGACCCTGGATACCTACTTCTTTTATTGAGTGTACCTACTTGGGTTGAATTAAAACACGACTAATGAGATCATAAATAATTCCTAAATTGCTCTCTGAACGTTTAATATTACATTATCTACCCTCTTTCATTTGTACATATTTTAGTACCAGTTTTCAGCAAAGCAATTTTCATGAATATTTAATAGTAATACCAGCCTATTATTAGCCCATTGCAGAGCAAAAGTCTCTTTCCATACAGAAAAGACACAAGCATTGTTCACTATGCTTGCTTCAGGCGGATTGGCGATTTCAGACTTATATTAAATTACTACTTATATTCCGCGGTGTCAACCGCGTTTAGTTACGTCTTTGGTTACAGCTTCGCTCCCGTCGGTCGTAGCGTGATGGTAATATCTATCACATCCAAAAAGATTTTTTCCAATCCAAGTGGAAATTCCAGCGATAAGCGCGTTTAAACAAACAAAGAAACAACAACTCTTTAACTTTATTATAAAGTCCATCTTTGCTCACTGATGTTTTCCTTCACCAATGTCAGTGATGACAAAGATGAACTTAGAAAGTAGACACATATGAAATAGAAAAATCACATTGGGACTTACACGGTAAAGACCCTAGAATCTAATGCATTACCACTAGGCCATCACGACACGTATAATAGGTACCACACACAGAAATCTAAGTGCCTTATTATTTAGATTTCTGTGGTACCACATTATCTTATGTAGAACTACCATCTTTAATTTATAATATTTCAGCACCAATTTTCAGCAAAGCAATTTGTATGAATATTTAAAATGAAATACTGTAAGTAATTCTTATGTTATTGTTTCAGATCATCAGAAATGATTCACGTGGACGAGACGGATCCGGTTGGAGGTAATATTTTATTTAAACACTTTCCTTTATTACTTTTTAAATACGCAAAGGCTGGGCAGACGCAGTAATTGCCGTTTCAAATAAAGAATACATCACGAATAACGGATTTTTATGCCAAAAGTATGACGTCACTGTGGTTGGTTCTGTTGATTTTTAAACCCCCGACGCGACGCAAAAACGACGGTGTGTTATAAGTTTGACGTGTTTGTGTTTGTCTGTCTGTGGCATCTTAGCTTCCGAACGGATGAACGGATTTTGATTTTGTTTTTTTTGTCGTGAGTGTTCTTATCTATATTTGATGAAAATCGACCCAAAATGAGCCCCGTCGGGGGTTTTACATTTTTGTATTATTAATTTGTGTCTGATCACAATAATAACTAGCTACAGTCATATAGGTGTCTATGGTTCAATTCTGTCAAAATGAACTAATCCACACGGCGACGTCATAATTTTTAATTGTACCTATTGATGTTGGATATTTAACGCTGAATATTGTAAATCTATTTCATGCAGTCTTAGATGTTCTTACCAATGTTGAACTGTTATTGCTAAATAGTCCGCAGTATGATTTTTTCACCCGCGCTAAGTTACGTCTTTGCATGGTTACTGCTCCGCTTCCGTTCCTCGTACGTACCGTGATGTTATATCGCCTATACTATTTCCCATGTCTTTGGCTATCTGTTATAAAGAGAACTTTACCAATCTGATTGGTAGTTCGAAAGATTAATGCGTTTAAATAAACAAATAGAAAAACTCTTCAGCTGTATTATTAAAGTTGCCAAAATGACAATGAGAAAAACACAAATGACAAAAAGCCAGAATGACCCAAATCTTCAAATAATAAAATAACTCTTAATAATTAGCGATTGTGACTCAATATCAAAAGATTTTAAATATTCAAAGTCACAAATTACCGACACTCAATTAGCAAAAGACCTCCCACAGTTCTGTAAAAATGACTAATAACGTGTGAATTCAACAACTACTTACAAAAGTCAGTGTAAAATAAAAATCGTACAAAATTCTATGTCAACATCAATATTACTCTTAGCACTTAAAGCACATTCTATTAATTCCACAAATCTAGGTTAAAATCTACAGTTAATTACCTATCGTTACATGTAGTAGGCTAAACTGACAGCAGAATAAAAATAAAGTAAACAAACACAATATTTGGCAGACGAGTGGAATCCATCTTTATTTTTGACTGAGCCGAATATTTGGAATCGTCCGCTCGATGACACTTCGTCGTCATGTTGGTAATACGTGCAGAAGACTCGTGGAGAGATAATGACATTCCTATGACGATTATTGACGGCTATGAATGACGTCAGATTGGATTGTTCCTCATCTCTTAACACTCAGTACTTCAGCAATACAGGGTATAAAAAGACACTAAACGATGCCAAAACTTTGTTCACATGTTCTTTCTTCCCATCATCATCATCATAACATCACGCCTGTAATCCCCGAAAGGTTAGACAGATACCTATTAATACACCCACATTTCGCCAGCTTTGTTCAATGAAGGGTCAAGCCTGTCAACCGGACATCTGACTCCGAGGCTGCTACTGAGGAATTCCTGATGGAAAAACCCATTAACACTTTGCCTAGCCAGAGAATCGCACCCAAGATCTCATACTCAGCAGTCGCGCTCTGCTACCACTAGACCAACGAGGCAATTTGTTCTTCCCATTATTACGATATTTTTTTTTGTTCTTGACACCTTCGAAATAAAATCCCAAAGAAGTAAAGATGAATGAAGTATTCCTAGATATTATAGACTAGCACTCCCCGCGCGACTTCGTTCGCGTGATTTTTCTTACGGATCCCTAACTTTTTTGAAAATATACTATAGCCTATGTCACCCGGGGTTAGTGTAGCTTTCCAACAGTGAAAGAATTCTTCAAATCGGTTCAGTAGTCTCGGAGCCTATTCAATGCAAACAAACAAATAATCAAATCTTATTAGTGTAGAAGATAAAACGTCTACGGACACTTAATGTTTTATGTCAGTCCGGTAGGTATCTATTATAGGTAATTATAACTACAAACTAAATCAAAATCGTTATAATTAAGGCCTCAATTACAAAATCAATCCTGCAACTATCAATTTCTAGAGAAATGCTGACAGAATTCAATCAAAGCATTGCGAAGCTTACTCACAGGAATGTTCGGAATTCAAATTCGGTTAAGACGGAATCCGACAACAGCAGTGCTATTCTGTAAACATCTCCCGCATTTGACGACTGCTAAGCATGTGGGGTTCGATTACCAGGTCGAGCAAAGTGTTATTGGGTTTTTCCATCAGAATTTTTTCAGTAGCAGCCTCGAAGTCTGGATTTGTGCCCGGTTGATGGCAATAGGCTCGCCCGCAAGGGACAGTGGGACTTAAACATGACAGGCAAAATGTGGGTGTACTAATGGGTACACCTCTGTCTACAATTCGGGGATTACAGGCGTGACCTTCCGTGTTGAATCACGGTGAAGTGACCTTGAGGTAAGCCATCAATCCTTAACTTCAAGTAGGATGACAGGTCATATCAATCTCACATCACCAACTCATTTATCCATTTACTAGCTTTTGCCCGCGACTCCGTCCGCATAAAAGCCGGTTATCGCGGACACAGATGAAGTCGCGGAATAAAAAGTAGCCCATGTCCTTTTCTTAGGGTTCAAAACAATCCTTACCTACCAAACATGAAATTAGGAATACCTACCTAGGTATCTAATGTATCGTATGTATCCGGTTTATTAATAAACCGGCAGGTTACTGAGTCAATAATTGAGCTATGCATAAAACAGCGACCAACATCCCTTGACATCCAGGCTTATAGGTACCTGTGGTACATACCACAGGTTTTAATCATTGCATTCCTTCAATTCTTTGTATGACTCATACATCCTGTGGATGTGAACTTTTTTTACTTACCTACGTTCGGCGTTCTGTCTGTTATATCCATACTAATATATAAAAGCTAAATACACTTTTGTTTGTTTATTTGTTTAAACACGATAATCTCGGGAACCTCGCAAAATGATTTCCAATTAAAAATAAGTCTTTTCTCATACAAGTGAATGTAATTATTTTTGAGAAATACATTTTAAACCTTTAAACCTCTAGTCGGATTGGAAAAAATATTTTTGTATATGATAACCAGATTCTTGAGAAATAGGCTATATAATATCACGCTACGACTCCTAAGAGGAGCGGAGCAGTAACCATAGCAAAAAAGTAAGAGTAAACCACACGGACGAAGTCGAGTGCAGAAGCTAGTGTGGATGGTCCTACCTACCTATATGTAGGTAGAATGGAATCTCAAAGTAAATAAATGCGTGAATTGCCCGCTTGACGACAATTTTATTTTAAGAGGTTAATGACATCGAAGACAAAAACACATTTTCACGCTATCGCATTGTTTAAGCAACAAAATTAGTCGTTATAACACACTAGCTGCTCCCTGTGACTTCGTACGCGTGTATTTTTCACTTTCTAAAGTTTATCTTGGACATCACTGGCATCGGTGAAAGAATAAGACATCGTTAAGAAACCTGGACATACTGTTCCACTCAAAACCATGTCAGATTCCCTTGAGGCGGTTTATAAAGTCTGACACTAGGGTGTGTGGGGTCGTAAGACCTTACTGTCCACACGATAAAGATAGAAATTTCTTCTTTTTAACCGACTTCTAAAAAAGGAGGAGTTTCTCAATTCGGATGTTTGTATGTTTTTGTAACCGCACCATCCCATATGTCGTAGGCTCGTAGCATGATTTTATAAGCCTATACATGCAATTCGTACTAAATCTGACTATCATATCCAAAAGGATTTTTTCTAATTAGACTAGTAGTTCCAGAGATGCGTTTAAACAAACAAAATCATCTCTTCGGCTTTATTATACAAGGTGTAATTTTGCATTTATTCTAATATACAAACTAAACGATACTAACATAATTATAAAAAAGTGATGACAATAAAAAACCTTTGGTTTTCCACACCTGCCTACCTAGTACCTACTCATATTTTTATCAAAACATCCGATTGTACATATACAACAATTGATTTATATTTTACCTTACCTAACAATAGAATCGAGTATTAGATAAATAAAATTCAGTGTAGCGTGAAATTATTCGTCTGTATTCTTTAACATAATATTTTCGTAAAAGAATCACAAAAAAGTTAGTTTTTAAAAACCGGCCGGACTCGTAACTAAAGGATGCTCTTTCACTGTAAAATATTAGGATTGAGCAAACTACTTATAATGCTGAAATAAATGCATGGAGAACCCTTTTAATTTTAAACATTATTTTCTTTTAATTATTTGTTGCTATAGCGGCCATAGTAATACATAATTAGTGAAAATTCCAAGTTTCTACCTATTACTGTTCATGAGATACAACTCGCTGACAGACAGACGGACGGCAGGTCAGTGGAGGCTAAGTAAAAGGGTCAGGAAACCTTTGGTTCCGTAGCTACCCCAAAAAAAATTGTATAAAAATATGTGTAACATTAAAAGAAAAAGAACGTACCTAATATGATTTTTTATATCAGCTCAGCAAATCGCTGGTAACCTAAAGTAATCAACTTAAAATGATGACAATGGTAATAATAGAAAGCATATGCAATGCAAAACACAGACAGATTGGCCTATTTTAATAACAAAATGCTACATCGATTTCACTATTAATAACTTTATAACAATGCCAGGCAGATACTAAATCTATATTAATAGCTAAATTCGCAATACGATATAATTTATACCTGTCTGTGAGTGAGACATTTTTTTTTTATCACAGTGACATGATTTAAACGCCTCTAATTGTGTTTCTTTTCTCTAATCAGTTATAAAATCTGGGTTAACGATTTATCTATGTACATCAAAGAGAATATACCTGCCTTTTCGCATTCCATCATTTTCGCAGTTCAAATCTCTACATAGTATAAAAAGTCTGTACACTTAGATCTTTTAAACTGGGCAACGGATTTTAATGCGGTTTTCAATAATAGATAGAGATTCAAGAGGAAGCTTTTTACATAAAGTTAGTATTGATAGATAGGATTTGTACGACCCGATTGATGGCAATAGGCTTGTCCCCTATTAAATGGGACTTAAACATGACTGGCGAAATATGGGTGTACTAATGGGTACACCTCTGCCTAACCCTTCAGGGATTACAGGCGTGGTGTTATGTTATTACACCGTGGTCATAGTATTTGAACTGATTTAAAACAAGCGAGTAATAAAACACAATTATATAAGAGCACGTGTCGATCAGTAGCCAAGTTTCCAACCGGCATGATGTTAGGCAGGAGGCAGCAGAAGGTCGACAGATTTTTGCTGCGGCGCCTGCGCACCCATTCATAACCATTTTATTTTTATAACTAAAACGACGCAATAGGGTTATTACGTTATTTTTTACGTCGTTGCCTCATTGGTTTTGTTGTCGCATGAATTTCAAGCTTGAATTTCATAATTCAGATCTTAGGCATTTATCCAGCTAGAAATAAATCCAAATATTTTAGAAATCACATAACATAATATCGCGCCTGTCACCCTCGAAGGGTTAGGCACAGTGGGACTCATTTGTACACCCACATTTCTCCAGTTATGTTTAAGTCCCAGGGGGCAGGCCTATTGCCATCAACCGGGCACAAATCCGGACTCCGAGGCTGCTACTGGGAAATTCCTGATGGAAAAACCCAATAACACTTTGCCCCACCTGGGAATCGAACCCAAAACCTCATGCTCAGCAGTCGCGCTTTGCGACCACTAGACCAACGAGGCAGTACTGAGCCAGGAATCCCCCATTACATTAAATTAACACTGTCAATACAAAATCTTCAAGGTCTTAAATAAGTCTGATTAAGGAAACCTATTTTTTTGTCTTTGCCAAAATCTATTTCATTTATGGTAAACCCATAAAACATCAGTCTACGTTTATGGTAGCCATTAAACGTTTGAAAAACACACTTTAGTTTCTTGTTTACTACGAGTAATTATTTAGTGAATAATATTATGTTACCCACATCATCTCTTCTTAGTAAGTACTAGGTATTTACTTTTTTCCTAATTTCTGCGGTTTAATCAAAATGTACCCGTCTCTTGGTTGACTACTAGAAAATTCTTAATGGTCATTACCTGTTGATATTTTATCTGTGATTTAGGCTTGATATAAAACCAGCCTTTGTCTTTGTCCCACTGCAGGGCAAAAGCTTCTTCTCATACAGAGAAGGCACGAGCATATTCACTACGCTTGCTCAAAGCGAATTGGCAATTTTAGACCTATACATATTAATTCTAAGTCCATGTTTCGTTCACCGATGTCAGTGCTGTCCAAGATAAACTTAGAAAGTACATATGAATTGAAAAGTCATTATACTCAGATTAAATGTTGTCCTTAATCTCATTAATTAAGTCTCATTAGTCTCATTAGTTAGTCTTTTGAGCTATCCTCTGTGTTAATCTCTATTTGTAAGAGGAATCGAAGATACGAAGTTGTTAGAAGTTTTAGTATCGGAGAAATCAGTTAGAAACATGGGTAGTATGAGGGCTTATTTCGAAAAGAGGATTCTTAAGTATCAGTGGCGAAGTACCAGTGGATCAAATATCGTAAGAGGGAAGCTAAAACAAAAATTGCTTATTTCTTTATTAAAATTATAGGCAAAAAGTATGACGTTTTAGTCTATTTGTTTATGAGAGTTTACCTATATAATTGTAAACGCGCCCACGTTACAGGACGAATTCCTAGAGTAGGGTAACGATAAAAAAAAATTGGCCGGTAGGAATTGAGGTACCTATATGTGCGTCGTCACGATGTGGTAGAGAGGGCAGCAGTTCCCCCCCCCCCCCCCTCCGAGATAAAACAAAAATCTAATACAAAACAACCAAAGTCCTTAAATCCAAACACGTGACTCGCTTTACCGATCATTTCTGCACGTCGAAACGCAAATTCTATTCCAATTACTATGTTAATTTTGTCTGTATCCACAATTCATACTTTCCCCATTCTCCATTTATTTCACCCTCCCCCCCTCCCCTCTGGACCATCGGCGACCGATGACGTGGTGTATCGAGTCCTCGCAGCTGTTAGATACTTACCTACCGGGGTTGCTGGACGTCTTAGGGACTACGCACACTTATTCAGCTCCAATCGGCTTTTGTCAGAAAACGCCGATTTCATGAGACGCGTACGCTTCAGTTTAGCTTTCCGCGTCTGAACGCATGCGATACAAAATCGTTGTTTTCTATGGACAAAAGATGAATAAGGATACCGTGGCCCCGGAACGTAAAGGGCAACAGAAGGAACAGGGTGTTTTTTAGTCTGTAAAAGTCTGACAGTCCCTTCCGCCCCACCCAGGGCGGAAGGAGTCATTTGATGACTTTTACCAACTCAAAAAAAGGTACTTACTTACCTATTTTAGTTATTCAGGCAATGCAATTTGTTGCATAAAGCTCAATAATAAATATACGTTGAAGATCTGACTATATAAAATCGATGACTAATCAGTTCTTGTTGTAAAGGTGGATGAACGCGTCAAAGGCGTCTGCGGTGCGTTCACCCCGTGCACTGTCCAACGTAGTAAGGTTGAACTATATTAGTACTATTGTGTGCCTACTATTAATATTACCACAGGGGCGGATTAGGACTGGCTGCAATGGGGGCATAGAAAAATGTCGTAGTGCTTAAAATATTTTTTTTGTTATTAACAAATATTTTTGTAATTTGCAGTTAGTTCTAATTAAATTTTATGTTATGCAATTTTATTAAAAAGCTGTATTTTTTGTTTTAAATACATTGTATGGTCACCATTAAAATATTAAAAAAATCAAATGATGATATTTGTATTGAACAAACAATTATTACGTGAATAACGTGCAAGATACGATAAGATTAATAATACGTAGTACCCAACGTACTTTTCTATGGATAGGTTTAGAGGCCATAAATAACAATATAAATAGAGTGAAAAAAGAGCAGGTTTAAATTGTAAGCAAATTCGAAAACAACCTAACTTACAATGATTAAACTGAAACCAACTAAATTAAACTTGTTAATTAGCATCAAAACTATAAATTTACCAGCCTATCCAAATACAGACTCCGAAACTTTACTAAATAACGAAATTAACATACAAAATTAGGTTGATTACCATTGAAAATTAACTAAACAAGCCAAACTCTTGCCGGGTACAAAAATATGTAAACAAGATACGGCAAAAACGATGAACACATGTTGGTCAGACTAAACAATAGACAGGCACTCCAAAAATCGCAATGTCGTGCTCAACACGCGTTTTTTACGTCTTGACTTGCTGCCAAAATGATGCATGACGCATTAGTGGGTGCACTCGTAAGTTTATTATTGTCTTTTTTTATTTTTGCTATAGAACTATCGAGAATCGTAATTAATTAGACTAAAAAAATGTGTTGAGGACAGCTTTTTGCATGTCCGCTATTTGTAGATGTAATTTATTGACTTAATAAAATAAATTGCATCATGAATGACGTCGTAATTTCACTGGGTTTAATAATATTAGATAGGACCTATGACATTACTGAGGTGATGAAGTAATTTTCCTAACTAGTATTATCTTATCTGGAGTGTGAAATGTCACTACAATATTAACGCTAGCGTAGATTTTGCTTGCAACAACGATACAAGTCTCTAGTAGACGACGCGAGGAGTGCTCGAACCCTGTTTCTCCATATAAAATATTCGTTGACGTGACTACCATGCCATAGCAGAGCTGAGGTAGCTAAGGTTAAGCATACAGATTGGCTCGTAGGATATCTACAACGACACACACCTGTGTTAGATTTTACTGGATATTTATCTAACGTACCTACCTGTATTACACACCTAGGTATGTCTTTATCGCAATGAGATTAAAATTAGTCCTTTCATTTTATACATTGGATTTTGGTCTGTTTATTAATACGAGGTACAAAAACTAATCAAGTTGATTACAGATAAGGATTATGACAATCTGCAAGATAAAACAATTTTGTACAACAGCGTACAATAACATTTAATAGGCTTATTTTACGGTCAATAATTTATGAAGTTGTCAGCAAAAAATATCTGTTTGCAACCAATCATAGTCCGTTGAGTTTCTAGTGATGGCGCTGATTTTCTGATGAATAAATTATATAAAAAGTTCTTAAAATAAAAGCCAATCTCCCAGTAATTAAATCGAACAAAAGAAAAACATAATTATCAGTAACAAATCATGCATGCCGTTAGAGTATCAAAAAGGAAATATACAAAGGTGACCATAGCACCGTGTCATCGTATTCCAACGCGATAAAGAAGTTAAAAAGGTCAGCAGAACACGTGAAGTGCAGTAGAACACTACTACTTCTAGTAGTGATAATAAGAGATAAGCAATCTGGATAACGGTAGATGATACGATGTCTCTTGTTCGTTACTAGGTCAGGGCTATCCAAAATATTCGAGGACCAGCATATACACAGCGGAAGAGACATCATGACCTTCCAGATTTTAAACTATTTCGTAATTATTCCGTTCATACATTTTGATCGTATAGACGTTGCCCAAAAAATATATTTTTAAATGACCTTTAAAAATTTTCAGCCTCTGTCTTCTAGAATTATGAACCGAATCCATTGTAAAAGATTGCGCCACGATAGTGATATTTCTTCTATCGTGATCATTAAACGAAACCTTTAAATGGGACTGGTTCTTGATAGAAGTATTTTTCTTGTATTGGCCCCAAAATTCTCCTTGAGGTACTCCAACACTTTCCAGCATCAACCATACCATTCTTTCCTTTACAACATTTTTAATTTTGTCTTATTTTTTACAGAGATCGAGCCACCCTTCCCGTGTCGAGATGTCTCAATCAAAAGAAGTACTGATGTTAACGAATTTTATGAAATGCTCTCAGAGATCGGCAGGTGAGTTTATCAAATGCATTACTCAGACTACAATAAGTGTTTGTTGAACACATAAAATGTATTTATACAATGATTATGACGATAAGCTATCGCAATTGTATCGGACATGTCAATTTACATGAAGTAAGTTGACTAGAAAGTGTACAAAACCAACAAAGAGTACTTTACACTGTGTAGGTTGTAGAGTTGTTGACTTTGAGATACCAATGCGATTTGGTTATCGAGTGTTTGTCTGATTTTTAAGTAGGCAGGATACTAAATAGATAAACATGATTCAGTAATTGAAACCTAGTGTTTTCTCTATTGGTCTCAATGCCTAAGTATAGCAGGCAATGGGGTATGACACATCACATATCCGTTAAGTACTCATTTTGCCCATCAAACTGAGTAACTTTGAGCAAAAATGTTTGCTTCTAAACGAGTTGAATTTATGTGAAAAATCACTCTTGGTCGTAGCGCGCAATGTAACGCACGCAACTCAATGTACTTTCGGGTGCATGCAACAGTACAGGGGTCGTGGCAGTATTTAACGTTTAGTTGTAATATTTAAAACTGATTCTCGTATAAAAAAAACGTGTAAAAACTTTGATCTTCAATATCTCCATAACCAGAAGGTTCCTAGATTTGATCTAGAATAAAAGAATGATCGCAATGATGGGAAGGACATGTGACTTTCGGCTACGTTAAGAGTCTCCATACATGTTTTTCCATTATTTTGTCAAATTATCCTATTCTGAATTGTTGACAGTCTGAACTATTCATTCCTAAATTCCTCATGCTATAATCATTGCTATTTAAATCGTTTGTTTCGTTTCAATTTCCTAGGACGTTCTCCACGAGACATTAAAATACCTTGTTATAAATTTGAAACATGGCACATTCACGCGAAGACAATGCCAGTACCATACGTAATCGCCTTATAATTAGATCCCACTAAATTTAATGTCGGAATCGATAGTACAAACGCGTACATAAAAGGTTCCCTCGTTACATGACTCATAAATAATATAACAGGTGGAAACAATAATGGAACTAAAGCTATATATGATTCACTAAATAGTTTATTAATGGTCACTTATCGACTTGAACGTAGAACTTAATGAATTATTTTCGTTACGCAACAATTCTTCATCTGAAAGGGTTTCGTTTGCTATGGAATTAATCTTACCATTGTAATGGCTTCCCTTATCACAAGACCTGTACGTAATTCATTTTCTTAGATCAGCATTCGAATCTATTAAAAGCACTTTGTCGAGATTATTCTCTCTTTCATAAATCTTCGGGAAGCTTTTGTGTTGTAACTGATATTTAGGCAAATCAGATTGAAAACGTGTCTGTTGAGCTTCTTTAGGTTATTATTTATACGATTCCATCGAAATAGACTGGCAAAAAACCTTCATTCGGTATAATAATATCCTATTCATAACTTAAACCTAACTAAATAGGTTTGGAACAGACGTTCCAAACCTATTTAGTACAAATTCTTAACACTAATTTCACTGCCATTTTTTCCAGAGGCAAATTCGGTACCGTATACCTCTGCCGAGAGAGGAGCACTGGACTGGAGCTTGCAGCCAAACTGGTGTCCGTCAGCAGACGAGATGAAAGAAGGAATGTAGAACGAGAAGTAGACGTGATGAGGAGGCTGCGACATCCAAGGCTCATACAGCTGTATGATGCTTACGAATGGGGGAAATACATGTGTGTCGTGCTCGAACTGTAAGTACCATTCAACTTAAAAGTAATACCAGTGTGATAAGAGAGCGATGTTGAAAATGTTATTAACTGACGACACTTCAACCTGCGATTGATTCGATTGCATGAATGAAGTCATGTATTCAAATTAAAATATTACCTGATTGAAAGAAAAGGTAAAATGCAATTATTTGTTGTTCGATCTTCGAAAATAATATTTTGCGTGCAACATTTCATTAAAATGTAGACAAGCGGATGTGAAATTTCATATTATTCCTATCATATTCTAATTAGTCGAAAGTCAACAATGCCAAGAAATCTACCCACGACTGTCCATATGGCGTGGGACATACCAGATGCGTGTTTATCTAATTTTATTCAACGACCTTTCTTTTATAATAAATAATGCGCGCAAATATCGAAATAATCACAGTATCACACGACACTCGCGGAATAACAAGAGGAGAGACGATTCTGAAGTTTCCGTCATGCCAGTTTATTTGTATCTTCACTGTCTAGCTTTCCACAGGAATTTATTTTTTTGTAATAGTTATTTATCATACACACTACGTAGGTGGTGCTGGATTCGTTTGTACAAACATCGTTCGTTGCATTTCGATTTTACCAGTTCATTCAAACGGTAGCTTCACGCGTTGAGTCATGCTCGCAAAACCTGGACAATATCAGGTTATGTTTGAACCCACAGATGTAGGTTAAGGACGCCTGTAATTTTGACGTGCCGGAATTCTAGGCCATTTGTTTCCATTTATCGTTTTACTAAAATGATCTTAAGTTGGCATTATTTATCACCATTTGCTGTCACTCTCAAACTTACTCGTACAATGTCTTATTTTTTTTCTGCTTGTCGTTTTGTAGGTTAATGGAAGCATCTGTTAGCGCTGAAATCTTAAAATCTTTGAAGGGCACGCTAATGTGCCTGAAAACATACACCCAAAAATTATCATTAGCAAAATTCAATATGGAATTCTAATGACTTCGAAAATTTATAAACAACGTCAAAAAATACATCAGCATCTTTGTTAGAGGTTTCGCTGTCATCGCTTTTAATTAGAATATGTTATTTTTTCACTACAACGGAGTTTCCTTCCTGTACTTCACTAAGTCTCCTATTAATAGGAATTATGAATAATCCAGGTGTAATTTGGTCGTTCGTTGACAGACCGCGTGTGCTGACAGGTGCGACTACGCCCGTTACACATTAATTATGGAATTTTCACTTTTAAACCGTGACGTCATACTGATAGTAAATAGTATGACATGAACTCATCTGGATAACTCGTCTGTTCTATTTATCTTATTAATGAAACATTTGAAGGTAGCTGTTCGTCATAATTATATTTTGATGATACTTTAATTAGGTATCTTATGACTCAACTAAATTGTTGTTTAATTGATTACGTTAGTCAGGCAGTCAGACATTTGACGTAAATTTGTCTGACATTCCCAAAATGACTTCCACCCACAGGTGAAAACACGAGAATAAATGACAGGAGAGCATTATGTTAAATGCTTTCATTTGAGACTACATTTAGGTACAAACTTTTTGTAACTACACACATACGTAAATCAGATCAGCGACATGTCAAAAAGGTGAAAGTCAGTCAAGTGATGAGTCACAAGAAACTGTGTAGTATTACTTTACTATTGGAAAGTAACACGAAATGTACAGTTAAGCAAACATGAGGTGGTTTTCTTATCGCTTGGTCTGCGGTTAACCGCGATGAGTACGGGAATTGCACTGCACTGCACTAGTCATAGGGTTTGTCAACTTTGCTTAATTTGGAGACACCCAAATAAGGATTGTTGCGGTAGGACCAACGATATGGTGATTGCTAACTTCTTAGTATCAATTAAAATATAATTCCTTAATTTGGTGATGGTCGGAATTAATATTCTCAATGTGATTGCATTTTTTTCCTATTATTATCAGCTTCTTTAACAGCTGTTTTTAAAGTTGATTAAAAAATTAGTACCTTGTCGCTTGCAAATTATGCACCCATTCAAGCGGAACTAAATACGGCCCTGTATTAAAAAAATAATACATAAAAAACTGTTGTAAATTAAGTCGTAGTGGGTACTCAGTGTGTTTAAAAGGCCCCTCTATCTTCAACTTTGAATCCGAACCATCAATGAACCTATCTTGAATACCGTCTTTGTCTTCCTCTGTGACGCATATCCTGATATAAAAGCGCGCCAAAGTGTAACCCGTAAATGGCGACGGCCACTCCACAGATACAGTATCGCGGCGTCAAACCACGTCAGATGTTGCGGCGGGCGGCGCATAGTTGGCGCACGGCCACGCGACGCCATTCGCACCAAGTTGACAGGGCTGCTAGTTGTCAACGCTTATTTCTTTTTAACTACTTTATAAAACACTTTCTACGTTGTTTGAAGAAATTAAGTACTTACGTGCCAAGGTACAAAAATGCCACGAAAATTAATTAAGGATTGCAAAAAAATTTAACAAAAGAGGGTAGACCTAAGATACTGGCTTTCCTAATTTGGGGCTAATGTGAAAACATTTTATTATTTACTAGCTTCTGCCGGAACTTCATCCGCATGGTATTTTTCAACCGCATTAAGTTGTTTAGTCACTGCTCCGCTCCCGTAGGTCGTAGCGTGATGTTATCATATACCTACTATTCCTCATAAATCTGGCTATCCTATTATTTACAAAAAGATTTTTTTCATTCTGACTAGCAGGTCCAGAGATTAACGCATTTAAACATTAAAAAACAAACTTTATTATATTAGTATAGATATTTTTTTTTTGTCTTGAAAACCCTCATTGGCCTTTTCTTCTCAGAACCATGTCTGTGTATCGTATATCGTGTATCATAATCATCTTTTTTTTGTCAACGCCTAAAGATTTCTTGCCAAAGCTTGCAAAACTATGTTAAAAAAAGCCTCAGTTGCTGTTGACTTTCAAGCCACATATTGAACTCTTCAATGTCCCTACAACCCTAAATCAAACACTGAATAGATCTGCCTACTCTCTTTTCGTACCTACTCTTAGTGTTGACACGTCTATTACATACCTTACTCTGCCTAATTCTAACCTCTTAGAAGCTCTGCCAAGTGTCCATCTTCACATTAAACATGTGACCGCACAATACACAATTTACAAACTAGATAATTGCATAATTTCCTTTTTGGCCACATTAAGATATACCTCTATATCTATTTTTATAAGTTGGCAACCCTGTCACAAGTGGATGCGTTCACTGAAAATGATTAACAATAAGACGAAGTGACACTTCAATAACTTTTTTAATTTATTTTATTTTAAATCTTGTGACTTTTTGCTGACTAACAGGTATAATATTAGATATAATATTATAATACAATATTGTATTATCAATGGATGCGTTAATACCAAGAATATTTTTTTTTCTAAAAATATAAATAATTATTAATTAGTCTTTTTTAATTACATTGGCGTTTTAATCACAAGTCTAACAGAGCGTAAAAGTAGGTAGTCATGAATACTGAGACCCTAAAATAAAAAAAAGCAGCTGTTTTGGTCTTGTTGCAGTACATTTTTGTAGGAAACAGCTGATTTCTGATTCTCTTTTTCATGTTTCAGCCTGTGAGTTAGGTACAATCGCGGGCAACTGCAGTAAATCATTTTTCATCCTAACGCCTTTAGCAATAGAGTTGAAAAATGTACAAACACCATTGTCCTCGGTTATACGTTTGTAGTTTTTTTTTTTTTTGCTTTAAAAACATCAAAGAAATTAGGTACCAAAATAAAGGACTCTGACATGTTTGCATGACTTTCGATCCTATCTCGAGAAAATCTGCACAAAAACTAGTAATGTAAACATAGATTGGTGTTATGACATTGATTGATCATCGTCTGAAGCTGTTTTGTTTATAACCCCGTATATTACCTCGTCTTCTATTTCTAATGACGTACGGTATTAACGGACTTCAGTTTTATAACAATAATGTTTATGTATCCAGTAGCTCTACAACTGTTTACATATCCAACTTATCTGAATAACCGACGCTTCTGCTTACGTCAAAACTGTTCACGGAGCAAGCTATAAATTCAGAAATGTTAACGCCAGAGGGCCTGCGCAAGTGCGCATGAACGCGTAGCTAACGTAAAAATATTCAATACCTAACAGTCGAATTTCGAATTGGAAAAACTACTATCGTATAGTATTTTTTTTTTTTTTAGTTTTAATTTAATACGAAGCACATTAAATATTACCCATTGATAGTCTTCAAACTAACTAAATAATTATGTCCTAAACGGTTATTTCAAATTTGATAATCGAATCGAATTTACATTACCTTTACTCCGCGCGCTTACGCGAGGCCCTAAGTACCGTAAGAATGACGTCATCATGAAAAACAAAAAAAGCGTTGGTCAGAATCAGCTGTCGACGTTCCTCTCCATTCAAACATTCTAATTTTAAATGAGCCGATGACGTTAACGTGCGCCAAGTAAACATAACGTATTGGTAAACGGAAAAATCCGACGTTGATGCTCCGTAACTCGCAGATAGTCGAGTCAGGGCCGTCCCAACAAGAAAAAAGTTAGTAGCATCTCAGGAATGTGTACCTACCTATTTTTAGCCGCAGTTATGGGTCAAGGAAAGAATTTTGCCAGTCTCGCCGGATAAACATGCACTTACGTCCTTTACGAGGCACATATCAAGTCAAGTTATCTTAAATCTTGTCAGATAATCGAAGATCTTCAATAAAAAGTCTATAAAATGCATCTTTACAGCCCACTGTACAAAGATCTGAAGGTAATAAACTTTTTGGACATAGGTATGTGCCATTCGTATTATTTGGCACCAGACAACATTCCTCTGCACAGTCCGAACAATTTGGAATGAACAGCACTTGAATCACAGCCGGATCGTAACACGTAAATAATAATTATTGTCGTTGTTAAATAAATTGATTACGACGGCTAACAATTTTGTGAACAATCTTTTTTGTTCATAAAATAATTTAACTTATGTAATTCAACGTTTTCCGACGACACATAAAGACGGTAGGTATTTAAATACTTAGCTAGTGTTTTAAAACAACTAGCGAAACGCCCCGACTTCGCACGGTTGTAATGTAGATACTTAATATAAGTACATACCTATAAACCTTCCTCCTGAATTACTCTATCTATTGATAAAAACAGCATCAAAAATGCGCGTTGCCGATCAGATTCAAAGACAAGTAACCAATATAAATGTGACTTTTTCAATTCAAAAAGCACGGTAAGCTTTTGCTAGGTCCCGGCTGTCATACGTGGATCTTTGACAGTCGTTACGGGTCGTCAGAAGCCCGAATGTCTGACAACCAGTCTTACAGCTACTGAGCTATGGAGGTTAAATAGGTGAAGGTCAGATCAGTCGCTACGAGTACTTGTAAAACACTGGTAGTTGCATCCGATAAGCCGGGAAGCTAACCCCAACAAAGACGGGTAAAAGCCTCGGTAGATTGATTGATAGCGCGTATTTCTTGTTCATTTAGTTTGCTGTCGCTCAAGTAATCTTAGGTAGCTCAAAACATGCACTATTGTCCAATATATCCAAACTGAAGCTAGACATGCAAATCTTCTTCAAAGCATAGCTGATGAATGACTGAAGAGGTAAGCAGATTATTTCTGCATACTGCAGCTCCATTGGGTCCTAAATCAAAGTCACCTCCAAAATATCCAAGCATATACAAAATTGTCCATATTATTTATATTGGCACCATTCAAATCCACGTGCAACCTAGCTCTTAGTTCACAATTATTTAGCTATTTGAACGCTTTGTTTGAAACCTGTCTGTCGGTTGAACTTTGAAAATAAATGGTCCAACCATTTGTTACTGAAGTACGCAAATGGAAGCAAATTTTCATGTTTCTAGGTACTTACAAGGTTTAAAACAAAGCCTGACTCAAATTTTGAAAATAAATCTAGAGTTTGTTTTGCTCCTGATAAAAATCAAAGTTACTTTTAGTTAATAGATAATATGAGGTTTCGATTCCCAGGTCGGGCAAAGTGTTATCGGGTTTTTCCATCAGGAATTACTCAGTAGCAGCCTTGGAGTCTGGATTTGTGCCCGGTTGATGGCAATAGGCTCGCCCCCTATTACATGGGACTTAAACATAACTGGCGAAATGTGGGTGTAATAACAAGAGTACACCTCTGCCTAACCCTTCGGGGATTACAGGCGTGATGTTATGTGAGATAATATGAAACATTTTGTACCTATGTTTTACATATAATAATTTTATTTCTTTACTAATTAATTTATCTGTTTTGTATAGTTGACCTGACCAATGTTGGTGGGCAACTAGGCAGAGACCATTTTACAAATGGATTCATTTGCTTTCCATTTGATATTAATTTAATTGAAGTGGAGGAGCTCGTGGCTAAGTAATAACAGCCACACGGGTCGATCGATCCATCAGGTTAAGCTACACTTGCCGGTGTTGGTCCGTGGATGGGTGACCATTGTTGCACACTGAGACTCCTCCGTGCCAAGGAAGTTGGTCCCGGCTGTCTTACGTGGATCTTTGACAGTCGTTACGGGTTGTCAGAAGCCCGAAAGTCTGAAAAGCAGTCTTACCATGGGGTATCGTATTATCCAGTAACTGGGTTGTGGAGGTCAGATAGGCAGTCGCTCCATGTAAAATACTGGTTTCAGCTGCATTCGGTTAGGCTGGTAGCCGACCCTAACATAGTTGGGAAAAGGATAGGTAGATTGATGGATTAATTTAATTGCTATAGCATAGCGATCCACACAAAACAATAAATACAGTTGTGTTGTGGCAATTTAGTATTTTAGGGTGAGCTCGAACAGAACGACAAATAAAATAAAATGATATGTTCATCACAAATAAAGTTATAATCTGCACGCAATTACTTAATTTTGAACTCTATTTCTGTCGCATTTTGGTACATTATCAATTAACTAATAAAAACTGCTCAGGCAATCGAGAATATTGCTGACCATAAGTCTTAAACGTCCGTAGGTATTGACACCCACGACAAGAGACCGTGCGTTCTATTTTTAGATGATGCTATTGCACGATCTATGAACAATAGATCTAGCATTCCTTGCATAAATCAGTGCGCACACTACAAACAAACAAAATTGTGTACCTATAGGTATCATTGACAATAGTTCAACTGTGTGTCATTTTCAGTACACTTGATTGTTTTGTTGCAAGTGTCCTCACTACATTAATTATTGTTTTCATAGACCGAGAATCTGCCTATTGGATAGTCTCGTCTCATTCCGTGGAACTGCTTAAAATAGCCGTTCAATTGCACGGCTAGCCCTCTTATTGAACAAAGGCTAGTTTCCGTCGACCTGACTAGCAAATTAACATTTAACTAGTAAGCTGAGCATCGTTACCTATACTTGTTATGTTGTTGTTGAACGTTGTGTTCAGCCACTGGGCTAATCGACCTTTAGACGGGTAGTTGAATGGCTTTGTTCAATGAAAGGACTAGCTGTACAATTGAACGACTATTTTAACTAGTTCACTGCGACTGCGACATATACACCAGGTTTCGACTTTGCCCACTTGGAAGTTGACTTTCACTTCCAAGTGGGCAAAGTCGTTATTTGGGCAGAGTTTCATTCTTAGCTAATGTCTCCTGCTTTTAATCAACTTACATGCCTACGGAAACCACGCGTACGAAGTCGCGGGCAGCAGCTAGTCTCATATATTGGCATGGTGAATCATGCAGCGTATAACATAAATTGCGAATTTATAAAATTACATATTTATGTTCTGACCTACTAACTCCATTGCACTGTGACTATTGTTCGCTATTTTAAATTTTTATTGCGAAATACGGACAGAACGTGCTTTTGCAAATAAAATGGATTTTAAATATTTGGAACGCTGTCTTGTCTATTACTTGAATCGAACGACTTTAGAATGTCTTTATTAAGAGCTCTTTTAACCCGACTGCGTCGAAACCCAAAAATGGGTTATTCGTAGACCTGTAGGCAGGTGTGTATGTTTGTTCGTTCCTATGTCCGCTCGTAACTACTCAACAGTTAAACCAATTTTGATTCGTCTTGACGGCGCGAGTGTTACTGGGTACTTACAATTCTGTCAGAGCCCTTTACGTACTAAGACCGGCTTCAAAATCAAATAATGGGTCCTGAATGTGAAAGTCTAGACTACAGTCCATAGAGCCTATTAAATTTAATAAAATAGCAATTCTCAATGAGCGTTTCAAAACGTCTTTTATAAAATGCGCACAGCAAAGGAGTGGAACTCTACTTGCATCTGTAATTTCCGAACGCATACGACCCTAATCTCTTTAAAGTTAGAGTAAACAGTAGGCTTCTTCTGGGTAAGCTCACTCAATCGCTTCTATCACCTCTGACCTAGACTAGACCGCAGGTGTCGTGGTCGCAAACGCGAATACTGAGTCCTTGGTAAACCCCGATGCATCGAAACGCACCTATAGCTTGCTTCTGATCTCTCCCCAGTCATGTCGGAGTGCCGTGCCATCGGACTATGAAAGTGGGAGTGAACCCGTGTTTGCTCACAGACTTGTGCACTGTCATATCTCCTTCGTCACCTGCGTCAGCTAAAGTCAATTAAGATTGGACGCCGTTACCGGAATTTAGTCCGGAGAATACTTTAATTATTATCTATTACTTACTCGTATACATCTCAAAGTGTTATTGGGATTTTCCATCAGGAATTTCAAAGAAAAAAAATACATACATAAACATACACAACAAACACACACACATACATAATAATTACATTTTTTTTTGTGCCCGGTCGATGGCAATAGGCTCGCCCCCTATTACATAGGACTAAAAACATAACTGGCGAAATGTGGGTTTACTAATTGGTACACCTCTGCCTAACCCTTCGGGATTACAGGCGTGATGTTTATGTTATTTCGTATACATCTATCGCCCACTTCAGGTGCACCAGCTTTAAGGTTTCTCTAGCTTTCGTCTGCTCGTCATTAAACACAGTAGCTATAGAACATTGGCCTCTATAGTGCTGTGAAGGCGTTAACCAATATTGCATTACAAAAAGCTCTAGCCATACAGGACTTTGGTGAAAGTGTGCCACAGTCAAACCTCTCAAAAGCCGTTGAGTTTTATCGCTAATTTCGCGTTTACGGCTATTGATTAAATTATATTGTTTAGGTACACAAAACAAACTGGGCAACGTTAAATGTAAATGATTTTAAGCACTTTTTAGCAATTTAAACAAACACTTTTTTGAGGTTACTGATGGCTGTTGCTAGGGGCCTAAGGAAGTCTCCAAATTAATGCTTAAAAAGTTTCCATAAATGTGTGAATTCCTTCTTGTATTGTTTGACTTGCATTTGGTCCATTAACAGCGACGCTGACAAGTTTTTCAATGCCCTTTAAGCTTCGTCCTGTCTTTTCATACCTAAATTGTTAATTTCATACTTTGTAATAATTATTATTTATAAGTTTTGTGTTATTATAAAGTACTTACAGTTTTTCTTTGAATTATTTGTATATAAAAACTTCTTCAAAGTCCTAAAAACCTCAATAAAACAGGACAACAACCTTATCCTGTTCTTTCAAGCATAAAAATCCCGTTTCTTTCTAACAGCTCGCACACAAAGAGAAACAGTCATCGCTAAAATAAAGAACAGTTAGTTCCCACTTCGTCAGCCTTTCCGAAACATTACTAAAGCACTATTAACGTATTCGTGCACGTGTATGCTAAGGACGTGGTCGAATAGCGTCGCGTTGTCGACCTACACGGAACTCCGAAACACCATTTTAAAGTAAAAACGTTAACAGCCAAAGGAAGATTACAGACTGGTTTTCGGTCCAGGAATGCGGTTTCAAGAATGCATTAAGGCTTAGGGCGATTTAATGGTCATTCTGGATTTGGATTTCGACTTCTAAATGTCGGGGTTTCTGTGATATCTTCCAAAAAGAGATAATGTTCCTACTTGCTCGGGTTGGTGACCGCAGAAAGGCCTGCGTCAGTGGCATTCTGGGTTTTGGCTTTTGATAACTATCCCGTGGGTCGAATTGAGAATATCACATCATTTTATGGTTCCTCAGGAACGTATAACAATATTTTTAAAGCCAGCAACATCGATAAACACGAATAAACGGCCTGACATCAACCTTCAACACCTCTATTTAAGTTTATTTTGGCGCCAACGCACCCGTCGATACTTATTTCGATCATCTTATTTTTTTGGCAACCTTACCCAAAGCACGCTTCAGTCGTGCAATTTCGTAGTTTTTCTATACATATATATTTAAATACGTATTTTCTTGTGTTACGTCAGTTTTTAAGAAGCGTTTTTTGCGTAGGCATTGGTTATTTATTTATTTTTCGATGCTGTAAGAACAACAATGGTTTATTTTGTAATCACGTGAATACGTAATTGTAAGGAGGAAGCTTGTCAATGGCGTCTAAAGATAATATTGGGTGGATGACTCACACATAGCTCGAATTCTAAAGCTTAGGTGTCGGCCATTCTGGCCTTGTGATAACAAATGCACTTTACATTGATAGTGCATGAGTACGCGTCCTTTAACGGCGAACAGAACCTCAGCGTGCATTCCAAGAAATAAGGACTAATTTGGGAGATCTATCTTTGGACGTCGATAATGTGGAACGCGGAAAAACGGGTAATAATTGGGAAAGGTCCAGAAATGACTTCGTGTAGAATTAATGACTAATAAACTCCTCGTAAAAGACATTGAAGATTGTCCAAGAAAGAACAGTAAACCCCATCTAGTAGCATGAGCAACCGCTGAGCCGGAGGTAGATATTTATTTAGAGGGTTCAGCCGAATTTGCATATTCATGCCAATTTTCTGAGTGAGTGAAATCATTCTTCTATTCTTGAGTATAGGATCATAGGATGGAACCTCCTGCCTCTCTCCAGCCGTGTACATCTATCAATAAAAGTCTGATATCTCTTCCAAAATTGCATTTATTCCCAAATTTTTAATTTTTCGCCTAAGTCCAGGCGGCACCATGTTCTTCAACTAGTCATGCAATAAACCGTAGTTTGTGTCCGTTTTACGAGGTTGAGGTGTTCAACGCCGGCTATTAGCAGTAATAGCCTCGGTTTTGTTTGTCCGTTTATACGATCGTAATAAGAATATTACGCGAATATTCGGGATTGTGTTAAAATGATGTAGGTTATGTTTGGGTTGCATCTGCAAAACTGGTTATTTCAATTTTGGTTATACAATAGGCTGCTGTGTATTGTCGCATAGAACAAATATTTGTAGGTATCTATTTATACTTCATGCAACAAAAAAAGTACAAAAGCGGACTCAATGCCTTAGGCATTCTCTAACAGTCAACCAAAGGTGGTGATGACCTACAGGTACAGTTGTTCTGGGTCTTGTTGCTTATGTGAGTTTATATGTTTGTAAACGCACGGCACTTTACAGCAGAAAACCCTTGTGCAGCTTTACACAATGTTTAAAACAAGAAAAAGTTCTTTACACACAAACATGTTACTGCTTGGCGCAATTACGGTTGGACAATCAGCTCCCATGCAGAATCTACAATTATTACCTTCACAAGTACCTACAAATTGAACTGGCAATGTCTCCGAAAATTCTTGCGTCTTCGAAGATCAATTAAGCCACTGATTCTCCACTGGTCACCTAGGTCTATAAACATAACGATGTCAAAACAATTTCTCTTACAAACATAAAATCAGGATATTTAACATATTTTCATTTTCTTTTTTCCAGAATCACCGGCGGTGAGTTGTTCGAGCGCGTCATAGATGAGGACTTCGTGCTGACGGAGCGAGCATGCACGGTGTTCATGCGACAGATATGCGAGGGCATCGAGTTTGTGCACCGGCAGAATATTCTGCATCTGGATATGAAGGTACGTTTGAACTTGATTATTATCAACATCATCATAACAGCCGTAGGACATCCACTGCTAAATATAGGCCTCCCTAAAGATTTCCAATAGGACCGGACGGAAGCGGCTTTTTTTTTGAGGTGTTAAAAATCATCAAATGTCTCCTTACACCCTGGGCGTCTCCCGCGGGGATGAAAGCGGCTTGCATCCAGCGCGATCCCGCGGTCATTATCAGATCGTCTGTCCACCTTGTGGATGGACGTCCTAGGCTGCGCTTGCCGGTCCTGGAGCGGAATTGGATCCTGAAGTCCAATTAAAAATCTGAATTAAATTTAATCGGTTTTCGGAAACAATGAAGCTTAAATAATCATTTAGCTGCAAAGCCAATCATGTAGGTTATTTTTTTACACGTAACGCGACATCATTGTCTAAATTAAGTAATTGAAAATAGCGTGAGGTGAAATAAATTATGTTGACGTAATGATGAATCATACCGAGCTGAAACACATTGTACCTAATTTTCTGGACTAAATTGACGAATTAATTAGACAAAGACATGGCTTGTACCTACTGGCTGACTTTAAATTTACTGCGCATCATTAAGGGGGGCCTTTTATTATAACCAACTTTAAAATACAAATAATATCAAAGTAAAAAAAGATTTTTGGTCGCTTTGAAAATAATAAATAGTGACTCAATTGAGTTGACAAATAAGTGACGTCACATCTTACTATTACCATACATACCTAATCTTTGGGGGAATTGCCATTTGACAGATCATAAAAATTATGTCAATTGATCGAAGAAGGTGTCAAATACCCAATTAATCTTCTTTAAAAAGGTGACGTAACCAAAATAATTGTACATAATGGAAAGGATTTTTTTCTATTTATATGACTTAGGTCAGAAATAGTACAATGATGTCATGTGCTTTGGATCTTTCGATGTTCGTCATCTGCATACACTTATAGAAATTCGTCGGTAGTCGCCAGTAATGAGTCGCCAAAATCTCTTTTTGTTTGTTTTTTTGGGACATCCCTCTTAGTTCACATCTATGACTATGAGAGTATGACTGTGAGAGAATATTTATAATATTGTAAATGGATTGCCGATACTCGGTGAATGTTACTGCCTAGGTATATGAAATAGGTAGGTACACACTGTAAATACAAAGATTAGGAGACCGGCTATGACATTAGTGATGTTTTTCCAAGTCTAAAAAGGAAAACTACTAATAACAGGACAATTATTTGATAGACTTTATAAATACCTACATCTGTCAATTTCTATCCTTAAAAATAAAAATAAATGGCTAAACGTGTTGCTAAGCGCAATATGCGAGAACAGCTGGCCCGATTTGGCTGATTCTTTTTTGTTGTGTTCATACTTTCCCGGGCAAGGTTTGTATGAAAGAATTGTTTTAGAAAAATAACCTGAAATTTGCAGGAGCCGCAGCGATTCGTTAGTCTTGAAATAATTACTTCAAAACATAATTTAAAGCTAAAAGAAAATGCAAAATCGCTTCACCCTTGACTCCCACAATAAATACAGACGTAACTCCGTTTGTACAAATACTAAAGTAAATAAAGAAACGATTACATTGTTCAGCTGTTGCGGTCCCGACTCCCGCCATCGCCATCTTGGTCCGCTTCCAACTAATAAATCAAAATGGCGGAAAAAAGCGCGCGACTTTTATGATTACCGGCCAGTTCAGAGTTTATTTGAAGATGTCGCTTTTGAATTTCGAATTCTTATTTCTGTCATCTGTCGGAAATGTTGCAGAAATGTATTTATTTTATTTTTGTTTTGTTAGATTTTCAATCACATACAAATAATTGGAATGCTTGTTGACTACCTATTACCGGTAGGTAGTCAATTAGTTTTCGAATTATTTTTATGTTTATTTACTTTGAAGTGCCTTGTTTACAAGCGAATTACGTAGACTGCAACCGGAGGTTCGAAAAAAAACCAAATTTATTAAAGACTAATTTATTTTAAAAGAAAGAAATTACAATTAAATCAGGTGAAACCTATTCGATGCGAGAATATGGAATGACCAAAAATACTTATAAAATAATTAATTGCTAATTGGCAGTTTTGCTGCGTCGGCGGCTCGTGGCTGTCCCGCGTGTCGACGATGCAGTTTCCATGCGTCCGGCGTAAACTGATAGATTTGCAGGGTCAGCGATATCCATTAGGGATCCGTACTTAACAAGCGATATCCATTAGGGATCCGTACTTAACACCTCCCCCCGAAGATCAGCAACTATTTTTGATCATGTTAAGAGAAAATGTTGCTGGAGTTTCATCTCGTTTTTTGGTGTGTCTTGTTACCTCTTCATACGTATGAATCTTGGGAGTTTGCTGATTTTCTTTGCTGTTAGCGCTGAGATTCCAACATTTATATCTGCGGCTTATCGCTAAGATGGCGAGTGCGACTACGCTTATAGCGAAGATGTAGAATGGTATGGTTGTGTGGTATAAGGCAACCGGTTGAGTCTTTTCGATCTGCAGAGGGCTTTCCAACATTACTTTTCTCTGGATGCTGTGAAGTTCTTTTAAGTTGACTGAGTTGAGTCCGATGATGTGAGTAACAGGAACATTGGTCTGATTCATCTCGTTGTATGGGATCTTCGATAATTTGAGCGGCTGGCCTTTAATCTCATTGCTGTCGTTGATGATGGTGAATTCCGATGTTTGCAGGTAGCAGTTCACAGGAATGGTGACGAGATAACTGCCTTGTAGAGTGTTGTAGTCTTTTCTCCCACATGCTAATTGTACTTTAGTTGGTTGTGGTAGTGACAGTGTATAGTGCTGGTCGTCTAGTTTTTCCACAGCTTCTTTGGAAAGTGAAATCTTGGCGAAGTGGCAGGTGTCTTCTAGGTGTTGGTTGGTGATGAGCTCCTGGATACAGTCTGGCTTCGTACGGATTTGGTGGCTCGTCTTTTTTTCACAGAGATGTATGTTACTATACTTCGGGCATTCAGCCTCTATGTACACGAATGATTTCTCGTTGGTTGCTATGTAGGGAGTAGGAGGTATGAGGGCAAGTTGTTTCCTATTAGGCACGATGGATAGTCTGTATAGGTCATAGGAGTCTTTGGAAACTATAGGGAAACTGTAAACTATAACTATTCTCTTCTCAATAAAGTAGGAGCCTGGTTTGATAAGATTGTAGTATTCTCTTAACTCTAAATTTAAGATCTGATCTTGGTTGTAGATTGATTTTAGCTTATCTATCATAGTTCTTAAAACTTCTATGTCAATCATCGAATGGTGAGTACTAGACGCGCGTATAAAAGCCATTATATTTTCTAATCTAACTATTTCTAACATTAAATCTTCCACATTATTAGTAATTATACCTAATATTTGTGCGAACTTCGCAAACTTGATTAAACTGTAATCTCTGTAAGCATTTTTCTCTAGTAGTAACTCTATCGTTGCGTTAACTATTTCCTGATTTCTAGTAAGCTGGTCCAGGATGTTACTATGCTGGGACATCCATTCTTTACTAAGACTAATGTGGCTATTAAATTCTGAGACTATTTTATTTTCGTTATTCTGTAAAGTTTTGATGGCATCGTCGTATTTTAAGGCGTCTAGATAATCTAAGTTGCCAGTAACGCTCTTTATTACTGACCCAAGGCTATCTACAAGACCTCGTTTGACTCTAGCAGGTTCCAAGGATCTTACTTGCTTTAATACCCTGTCAAGCTTGTTGGTAAGATAGTCGACCTGATATTCGTAAAGCATGTAAGTTTCATTACTCAGTCGGGTTTTGAAGGTTTGAAGTTGCGTTTGTACAGAGTCTATTTTGTCTTCTATGTCAGTTAGTTGTATGTACTGTATGAATGAATGGTAATGTGTAGTTAGTCTGGTCGATCCTAGTTTATATGGTAGTAGTCCTGGTCCATCGGCTAAGGTCTCAAGTCTTATCTCTTGAGGGTACGTCGCGTGGATTGTCAGTAGTAGCAGAAGCCTGTAACAATTGGTTACTTTTAGGTACACGTTTTAGCCTTGCTTTGGCTACGGGTCCTCGTTTTTTTGAAGTATATATGTGTATGGGTAAGTCAGCTAGTACAGTGTCTTGAGTGTAACGCGGTGCGGCTTTTTGGCGATTGGCAAAAGGATTTTTAACGAAAACCTGTTGCTGAGGGGAATATTCTACTTCTGGTTCACGGGTTTTGTTTCTGTTTTCTATTAAAGCTGTTCGATTGGCAAGAGATGATTCATTAATGATATCATAAACCTGTTTCATTTGTTGCTTATGGTTCTGAGCGTATTGCTGTAAGATATGTCCCGTAAAGTCGATGTCTACCGGATCTCTAGGGTCAAAATGTCCAGTCAATAAGTCATAAGGTCTGCATTTAGTAAAACTATGGATAGAACTGTTGTATGCAATGATGGCGTATGGCATAAGATTAACAATCGGTTCATCTTTATGTTGTAATTTAAGAATTCTAATATGCTCCAGTAACGTTGAATGGAAGCGTTCGATGTTACCATTGTCGTTTGGACTATGAGGTAAAACTTTATGATGAAGAATCTTATGAAGTCGTGTGAATTCGGAGAATAGTTGGTTGGTGAATTCGGTGCCATTGTCAGTAATTATGGTCATAGGTAGTCCATGATGGGTACAGTAACGTAGTAGTGCTTGTATTATGCTAATAGCGGTTCCGTCTCGTAAATGGTAGGCTTGTCCGTACTTTGTGAAAACATCAATGAAAGTCACGTACTTTTCGTTCTGAACTGTAAAAAGGTCCATGTGAATAATTTCAAGTGGTTTAGTAGCTGGGGGAACTATATTGAGCTGTGGTCTGATGGGGTTTCGGTCGTATTTTGCTTGACCACAGATTGTGCACTCATTAATGAACTTTGTGATTTGTTCCTTCATTTTTGGCCAATAGTATCTTCGTGAGAGTGCCAGATGACATTCATTTATCCCGCGGTGATTAGTCTTACCGTCGTGATAATGTCGAATGATGTCTTGCTGTCGCAGGTATTCTTTGACATTTTCTAGTTCTACTTTAGTTAGTACTAAGTTGAGAGAGGAACTTTTGAATTTATCCTGTATGACGGGAATTATTGAATACATTGCTAGTGGGGGATTTATCAGGATGGCTGTTTTAACCTTTGGGTTCACATACTCTTTTATAGCGTTGAAAACATCGCTCTCTAAGTTAGATTCTGAAAGTTGGATTGCAAATCGGGTGTGATTTTCAAAAGGTTTGGTTACTGTCGGTCGTCGTTTTACGTCGTTTACTAGGGTAAAGTAAATCTGTCGATGAAATTTGTTAAGTGGCTCATCCGTAATGGGAACTTCTAATATGGGATGTTCGTTACTGGTATGTACGGTGTCAGTCGAGGAGTTTGTCTGCTGGGGTGGTGCCTCTGATGGATTGTTAATCATTGAGCTAAGATCTTTAATGCTTTCGATTAATGAACTGATCTCGTCGACTTCTTCATTATGGATTTCAACGCGTGAGAGAGCGTCAGCATTGGTGTTGAATTTTCCCTTCTTGTATACTACTGTGAAGTCATATTCGCTTAGTCTGAGTCGCCATCTAGTCAGTCGTGAGTTTGGTTCCTTCAAGTTCATCATCCATTGCAGTGGTTTGTGGTCAGTCAGTACTTTAAATTTTCTACCGAATAAATAAGGTCGGAAATATTTCGTAGCCCAGACTATGGCAAGTAACTCCTTTTCGATGGTACTATAATTTAGCTCACTTTCGTTCAGTGTGCGGGAAGCGTAGCAGACGGGTTTGTCAGACCCTATTGGTCCCTGAGATAACACTGCTCCAATAGCGACATTGGAAGCGTCTGTTGTAAGGTTGAATTCCCTTTTAAAGTCTGGGTATTGTAGTATAGGGTCATTAGTTAATAGGGTCTTACAATTTTCAAAAGCAAGGGTGTATTCGGGGCTGAGAGTTATTCTACTACCTTTCTTTAGGCATTGAGTAAGTGGTTTGGTTATCCGGGCAAAATCGGGAATAAATTTTCGGTAATAACCGAGAAGGCCTAAGAATTGTTTGATCTCCTTGGGGGTCTTTGGAATTGGGTACTTTTGAATAGCGGAGATTTTGTCGGGATTTGGCTTAATGCCGTCTCTACTAATAATGTGTCCTAAGTAGGCAGTCTCAAGCTTCAAAAATTCAGACTTGTCCATTTGAATTTTGAAGTTGGACTCTCTAAGTCTTTGGAAAACCTTTTCCAGGTTATCCATGTGCTCCTGGAGAGAGGTACTATAGACAATTATGTCATCCAGGTACACCAGGCAGATGTTATTTTGGAGGCCTCTTAGAACATTGTCCATAACTCTCTGAAATGTGGATGGGGAGTTTTTAAGTCCCATGGGCATTCGAAGGAACTCGAAGTGACCGTGTTCCACGTTAAATGCAGTTTTAGAAATATCTTGGGGGTCCATTTCGACCTGATAAAATCCACTTGCTAAATCTAGAGTCGTAAAGTATTGGCATTTCCCTAGCTTATCAAGAACGTCATTAATGTTTGGTATGGGGTACTTGTCGTCAATCGTTTTCTCATTCAACTTACGAAAGTCTACTACGATACGCCATTTTTGCTTTCCTGAAGCGTCTATCTTTTTAGGCACAACCCATATGGGTGAGCTCCAGGCTGAGTCTGAGGGCCTAATTATACCCTGATCTAACATTTTGGTTATTTGATTCCTTACTTCCTCGCGATGCACAAAAGGGTATCGATAGCTTTTAGTGTACGCGGGGACTTCGTCAGTGGTTTTTATTCGATGCTTAATTTTGTTAGTGAATGTTAGTGGTTCTCCGTCGATGTAAAATACGTCCGTATAACGGGAACATAGTGTCAAAAGGTTAGCTTTTTCCTCTTCATTGAGATGGTCTGTACGTAACCGTGATATTACATCGTCTGCACGATTGGACTGCTTGGCTGGCATGCAATTGACGTTGAACAGTTCAGCTTGGGCTGGTTGGTCTAACGAAAAGATGACGTCGTTAGATGTTGGGTTCTCTAACTCTACAAAACCACGATTGTTAATTACTGTAGTTAGACACTCGTGAATAATGCAATTGCAAAAGACCTGTTCACTTATTAAAACGTCACCGTCAGTGGCATTGATTGGTATTCGAACTAATTTAGATTTGTTTGCTGGAATAATGTCCTCGTAGAGATTGACGTTGCGTGAATTATATACTTTAATCTGATTTGTAGCAGTTCGCGTAATTAACTTGTAATCTTTTAAGTCTATCTTTGCTTCCCACTTGGATAATAAATCTAATCCTATGAGCCCGTCGAAATAATCGTGAAAGCGATAAATGAATAGTTTTATAGTGTCGGACTCATTGAATTCACTGAAACACGGTAACGTTACGGAATAGTCATTTCTACTAACACCGTGAACGTTTGTGACCTCGAATGGGTCATAGCTGAGGGGGAAATCTGAGAAAAACTTCTGTATAGCCTCGGGGCTAATGAATGACTGGTTAGCGCCAGTGTCTATTAGAAATTTTAAAGGAGGGTTAGCGATTTCAATGTAGGGTAACTGTCTTTGGGTCTGTAAGTTAAGATCTATCCTTGCTCTTTTGATTTCTTGTCCGTTGGAAAATTTTGACTAGCGCTGCTAGGGCCTGGTTGTGGTTCCATCTCGCTTGTAGCCTGATTGTCACAAATCGAATTACTGTCAGTCATGCTAGGGTTGTCATAGTCATAAAGCACATAATAGTCACCATAATCCATGTAATAGCCGAATTCTGGTTCAGGGTAATAGTCAACCGGGTAATAGGTATTTTCAGGTGCGATTTCGTTAAGGTTTACCTCACGCGTTTTAAAATAATTGGACGGTGGTGGATTCCCGTTCCTATGCCAGTCGTTTCCTGACGTCATGGGTAAAGGTTTCGGAATGAAATGTTGCACTCCGCTCATGGGTTTTGCACCCATATTTTGTGGCGAGTTATTTCTGGGTGGTAACCTGAAAACGTTACTTTGCGGATGGTAATTCGGTGGTGGTGCACGGAACATTTGTTGCGTTCGAGTCGGCATGCGATTCTGATATGTATTAGGTGAATTGAATTTAAAAGGTTGGGGCTGAGGCTGGTAGCCACGAAGTCCTACTGGAGCAGGCCAGTTAGACATTGGAGGTCGTGGGGCGCCGTTAAATGGCATAGCATGCATGATAGGGGATTTGTATATTACGGGTACATTGGGGGGTCTGTCTGACCTCGGGCCAGTTTGGGGTTTTGATACGTCATTGCGCTGCTGCAAATACATGATATTTAGCTCTTCCTGAACGAATTCCAGGGCTTTCTCGATAGTTTCTGGGCGCATACAGCGTATACGTGAGCCTAACGGTTCCTTCAGTCCTCGTACAAAGGCTTGCATTGTCACTTTCTTATAGAGCGTTCGTTTAGCTTCAATAGTCGTCCGTACAGTCTCGTGTAAAGTCACGTAGGTCATTATCGTACTAAACAAAGTTTGACATTGATCATAAAATTCCTGAGGGGTTTTATTACCTTGTGTAGCCAATGAGAGGTCGTTGTACAGAGCCGTTTCGTCTCGCTGGTCTGAAAAGTTGTTAATAAGGGCTGATCTAATACCTGCCCAAGTTTCAGGAATACCGTTTGAATTAATAGTGGATGCGGCAGGCCCGGTGATCTTGTTCAAAATGCCATTTAAAAGACACGCATTATTTAACTCGCTGCCCGGTTCAGTACTTGCATACTGAATAACTACTTTATCGCAGATGTTAATAAATCTAGTTAAAATGTTAGGGTTTCCATCAAAATCGGGCACAAGGCGTAAGGCCTTAAAAATGGTATCTGGGTTGAGAGCCATTTCGGGTTCAAATAAACTACTCAAATTTAAATCTAATACACTATCTATATCTCTATTAGTATCTGCTATATGCCGGCGCGCCTGTCGTGATGCAGGTTCCCGGGGACAAGATCTCTCACGATGGAAAATCTTGGACATAAAAGTAACTTAGGAATAAAAGGAAGCAACACGAGAAAGATTCTTGTGCACTTACATATGTTTCATCTCTGGCTCTTCTTCGTGAATCGATGTCTGGATTCGCCACCCGGCTCCACAGCTCTAACGTAGATTCTGGATACTCGTGATGTGACTTGATAGCCGCCCGGGCGACTCGCGATCGCGGAGTCGATATGAGATGATTCTAACGCGTTTCGCGAACCGGCCCGCGAGTATCCTACCGACTGCGCCAATTACGTAGACTGCAACCGGAGGTTCGAAAAAAAACCAAATTTATTAAAGACTAATTTATTTTAAAAGAAAGAAATTACAATTAAATCAGGTGAAACCTATTCGATGCGAGAATATGGAATGACCAAAAATACTTATAAAATAATTAATTGCTAATTGGCAGTTTTGCTGCGTCGGCGGCTCGTGGCTGTCCCGCGTGTCGACGATGCAGTTTCCATGCGTCCGGCGTAAACTGATAGATTTGCAGGGTCAGCGATATCCATTAGGGATCCGTACTTAACAAGCGATATCCATTAGGGATCCGTACTTAACAAGCGACAGTTGTGTGAGTGTGTATTAAAATAGTTGGCACATAGTTGTACATAATTATGATTGATTTACAAATGTTATAACGTTCATTTTATATAATTACCAATTACGTACGGTATTATAAGAAACTGGCTCACGTCAAAGAAAAAAATAACTCCAAACTCCTGTCTTTCTGTAGAAAATATTGTTTCAGACAAGCAGTAATACCCTACACAGTACTCAGATCCGAAACTAGCCGAACTGCAGACCGAAACTTTCAGACTTCCAAGAAAAAACGATCTTTATTAGCTATGTCGTAATTCTTCTTTTCTCTTGCAGCCAGAAAACATCCTCTGCCTGACAAAGCAAGGAAACCGCATCAAGATCATAGACTTCGGTCTTGCCAGGTTCTACGACCCCGAGAAGAAACTCCAAGTCTTGTTCGGTACTCCCGAATTTGTGGCCCCAGAAGTAGTGAATTTCGACCAGATTGGCTATGGGACTGACATGTGGTCTGTGGGAGTCATATGTTATGTGCTGTAAGTATTATTTTGTGAAAAATTGGTTCTTAGATTTTGTATTGCGTAGGTACCTATAATTTGGCAGGAAATTGGGTATAAGACACCTACTAATTAAGGCCTGAAATCCCTATTAATATTCAATTAACTGTAAAATTTGTTTTCCAAGTGGTTTTGGCACAAAAGTGACGTCACACTTGTCTTTTGCCATACAAAATCTATGGGAAAATCGCTTCGTTTTAACAGGTTATAAAAAAGTACGTCAATTGATTTGTGGTGTCTAATACCTAATTGAAAGAGGTCTTGAAACAATAAGTAAGCTCTATCAAGACTACCAAAACATCTAAAGAAACTTCCTTCTGACTACAACCAACGCAGCATCAATAAAACATTTGCTATCTCTTTCCAGCTTATCAGGTCTATCACCGTTCATGGGTGAGACAGACATAGAAACAATGGCTAACGTCACTGTCGCTAAATACGACTTCGACGATGAAGCTTTCACCGAGATCTCTGACGATGCTAAAGACTTCATTCAGAAACTCCTCGTGAAGGACAAAGAGTGAGTATTTTGCTTGATTAGTATTTGTTGTGATATATGTTTAAAGCCTTAGGCTTTAAGCCCAATAGAGACTTAACTTTTTGCAAACGTCTTGAGAGTTCAATATTGTATATTGCTTGCATTGATGGTAACCTTGGAACGTCCTTATCCTTAAGCAATTTCTTTGCTACAGTTCCTTGACTTGTTACATTGAATATCGATACATAATGAAAATATGAAATAACGTAAGGGACATTTGGTCGAAAATGAGATTTTCGACCAAATGTCCCTTACGTAATTTTTATATGTTATGTTTATTTTTCATATTTCCAGTATCGATAATATCTATTATACAACGATTTCTGTTGCAAAAGGTTTGGTGTCTTAGAGTAAGCCTGTACAAATTATAAAGTTTTCTTCCGTAAGAACCTTAGTTCAAAATGCGTGTAAAAAAACAACCTTGATCTTCAATAAAATGCCTTATAAATCCTCGAAATTTTTCAAGTCCGGTGTGATCTCAAAACATCGCGGATTTTTCTAAAGCTGTGTACATACCAGCCTGACGATAAAGAACCCTTGTTACTCGTTTTATCCAACACTAGTAACTAACACTACATAAAACATTGCACGATGTAGATATTATGTTCTAACTTTTACAATAATTATCTAACCCTGTACATATTAGTTATGTAGATGTAGATGAGAATGTATGTGTAACCCACCAGTAACTTTCCTTTCAATTTTGGCACAAATTCTGGCACAAGCTGTCCAATCTTCAAGCTAACCTATTAATCTTTCTGAGACTCTTTCTTCTTATGCACGCATTTCCTCTTGCACCCCACGTTGGCGTAGCTAGGCCCTACCATCCTATTGTTGCCGTCCCGTAGAGCTAGAGACGCCACCCCCTTAACTGTTGTGTCGGTGTTGGGCGCTAGTAACAAGGGTCTTTGTCGCAGGTCGCGGCCGGGCGCCACTGAATGCCTCCGACACGCGTGGCTGCAGCGCAGGCCCCCGCCCCCGCACCTCCCGCCACACGCACCGCCACCTGTCCGCCCTGAGCTCAAGAATCCACTTGACGTCGCCAAAGACAACCTGCGACTCTTCGTCGAACGCTGGAGCGAACACCCTAACTCACCATACGTATTCGACAACCAAGCACACGAAATCACCAGCCTCGCTAATGGAAACTGTGAACGTTCCTCCATCGGGGGTTGCTCCCCTTCACCTAGAAGCTCCCTGAGTAGCTCCCCCGATGTAGTATTTGACGAAGACGACCTGGATCCACCCCCACTAAGAGAACACAACTTCTTATCTGCACCTAAATATAACCCCGTCGAAAGGCGAGCCTCCGACAGCACTTGCTTCTTACACAAGAAACAAGACGTCCTCGTCAGGAAAAACTTAGCGGAAGAAATAAAGAAACTATCCGACCACCTATACATGCTATCCACAATGAACACTGATCTCGCAAACAACAACAGCATGAAGGAACTAGACAAAAACGTTACGGAAACCAAGTCGACCAAAGAAGAGAAGTTACCGAACGGTTTTAAAAAGGAAACGAGGCACACGAAACTAATAACGAATGGCGACGCGTCAGGCAAGGAGAAGAGACTGTTCCTGTCAAAGTCTACGACCAAGATATCGTCATCATTCTTAACAGAGAGAGAGCCAGAGAAACCAATGACGAGTAAAATGCCATGGGTGAAATCGAACAGGTCGAAACGAGTGACGCACACGAGTCGAGACGTCCCAGACCAGCCCGTAGACGTGCGGAACAGTTTCTTCCAAGAATTCGACAGACGGAGGGAGAAAATAGACAAACTAGTGAATGGATCAGAGAATGGAAGACAGATGCCTTACAGGAGGGGAGATGAGAACAATGCGCATCGGACGAAAGACCTCCTTCTACACCTTCTGGAAAAATGGGGCGAATCTGAGGAAGTAGAAGCAGAAAGAACTGCTGGAGGAACCTCTAACGGAGGCAGACACCAGTCGATATCCCTCGAATGGTCGCCCTCCAACCAGTTAGGACAGAGCTCAATGTCAAGTCTACACGCATTCTTCCAAAGACAGACATCGGACGAGAAAACACAAAGAAAGAAAATGACGAATAATGTAGTAACAAAATGACTCCGGTTGTAAGATCGTGCCATGCAGTATGTTACCAAAGTGCGGTATGAGATTAGTTAATGTACTATAACCTAGCGCATATACACGAGTGCGACTCGGGACATCAAGGTTTTGTTTAAATACAGGGTTATTAATACTTACTTACATGAATTTTTTTCCCGTAGTTTTAGGAGATAATTCCGGCCTAACTCGGAAAAAAAGAAAAGGTCATTATGAGGTCTGAGATGCAGTATACGTTATTGCAAAAATTGGCTAGTTGACACCACCAATCAATTGACTTACTTTTTATGACCTGTCAAAACAAAATTCTCCTATAAATTGTATATGGCAGTATCGAACTGTGACGTCACTTATTTGTCCACTCAATTGGTTTACTATTTATTGATGTCAAAGCCGAAAAAAATCTTATTTTACAGTATATTGAAAATGAATCGGGGTTTTCAGGGCTAAAATGAAGTGTTTCTTTAGAGACGTTAGATTTTGGAATTATTGGTGTCAACTACCCAATTCTTACGATCTTTCAGCTTGTCAATAGAGGTCATTGCTCTATTTTTCTGATATCTCTTGGTAGAAATTTGTAAGATAAAAGTTAGTTTTTCACAATTGAAAACATCACGACAAAAATTTGTTTTTTGTGTGCGGGTTGATTATGTTTATAAATATATTACGATTGTATAGACAAAAAACTCTTAGAGACTGGCAAGGTTTCTTATTAAAAAAAAGTTCACATTATTTCCATTTTTGAAATTGAATGAAAAATAATTGAATGCTAGAAACTTTAGTAAGGTCAACGACCGCTATACCTGGTGACTAAAATTTTAAAAGCATAGGCAGGGCCCGATCTTAAGGGAGGCAAGCATTAGTCAGGGCCCGATCTAAGGGGAGGCAAGCCGCCCGGCTTGCCTCCCCTTAGATGCCCAGAGGGGCAAAAATGAGAGACGGCAAAATTGGGGGTACCGGGTGTGTACGAAGTCCAACATACTCTCATGAATTTTAGTATGATTATTCAGAAGCCGTAGTAGACTAACGTATGTGATTATTATACTATTAAAACAGTATCACTTATATTATATCATACCATCTTCGGAATATATGGTGGCCGGAATATAAGCTCATGAATTACATGGTGTTAGTGTAAAAGGCGGCGAATATTATTTTTGCCCGGAGCGGCTAAATAGCTAGATCGGGCTCTGAACATAGGTACCCGAGTGTCCTTATAAGTACTAGACTAGGTATTTTAGAAAACTATCGTATATATGCGCTAGTCTTAAAAAAGGCAGTTAAAATGACAATAATAAAAATCTAGTCTTCAAAATTTTACAAACAGATTTAGATTCAAGACTGAAAAAGAAAAATATCAAATTAATGAACACATTTTGGTAATTTTTTTAAACATTTTGTTTTTTTTTTGTAAATAAGACACGTTTTGAAAAGTAGGGGGTATGTAAATTTTAAATTATGATTGTTCCTTAACTGTACTTACGTGTAACTTAAATGTAATTTATTGTTATTGCGATACGTATGTTGTTAAAATATAAGGCTTTATTAAAATTTGTTGTTTTATTACTTCCTTTAATACAGGGCCATTGAAAAACCTGAAACCTGAAAAGCTTTTTCTATGATTTCTGTATTGGTCTCATAGTAAAAGTTGTTCATAATGATGAGTACAATGACCCCTTTTCAGGTTTCTGGAAAAAATTCAATTACCCTGTAACTACCTATATAAAAAAAAATTAAAGATTTAAATAATTTGATCCTTTTCAAAATGAAGGGTCTACTTAGGGTTACCATCCATTCGGAATTCTCCGGATTTATCTTAGTTTAGAGGGCATCCAAAGGTCGTGTGGAACAGGTTTTCAAAGTGACACTGGTAGACACTTTTTGTGTCAGAGGAATCCTGATTAATTGAATCATGAAAAAATAATTGTTATGTTTTTATTTTATTTTATATTTTTCTCAAGTGCATTCGGGAAAAAAAATCTCAATACATACTTATATATAATTAATATCAGGGGTTTCTAAAGTTTTTTTTAAACGTCGGAAATTTCATTGATGGAAACCATGCACCGACCTAAAAATATAAATTCTTTATATGCCACAAATCAAATTATTAACTATCCCAATCTACAAGAATAATATGACATCATAATAATCAACCTTTCACAGCGATCGTCTATCAGCGTCATCGACTCTGACGCATCCCTGGCTGATCCAATCAGCGCTTTGCACAGAGCTGCACGTTACCAAGTCCAAACTGAAGAGATACGTCATCAAGAAACGGTGGGCTAAGGCAGTATCAGCTGTCATAGCTCTCAAGAGAATGGGCGCGAAGTTCGAAGATCACCATGACGAAAAAATTGAAAAGAAAAATGGAGAAAATTGATTGGGGAAGTATTATTTAGTTGAAAGTTGATTGGGCAGTGTTATGGTGGAAAGGGTGGTAGGGATGTCTCCGTTATGCTTGATGTTTAGGGTCAAATGCAGGGGCGGATCCAGGGTTGGTCATGGGGGCCATGACCTATTAATTATTTCCTCATAATTAGATTTAGTAGGTATCATAATCGAAATGGAATCTGTCTTGATTAGACCTTGATTATAAGACGTCCCCCCCTGACTTGATATCTGGATCCAGCCTTGGTCAAATACTATGCAACACTATGCGAATTGCGAAATGAATTCAATGGTGTGGTTGTATCACAAATTCTAGGTAAACGTCTTATTTATTTTACAGAAATATCCGTGGTCTATACGTAGGATTCTTACTATTTAATTATTAACTTTCGTGTTCTATAAAACTCTATGACTCTTGCATAGCAATATTATTTTTATTTTACCTAGGTACCTGTTTTCTACCTCTGTCTTTCTCTAAATTCAGAGGCATTTGTTCAGTACAGTTCCTCGATTTTAAATCCATAGTCCCACAGATATTTTTGCTAAATTATAGATACTTATACCTACATATTAACGATGCGTCTGAGGCTGACTTAGATATATTTGAACAAATACAAACTTAAATTTGTATTGAAAAAATCCGCGCAAAAACCACTCGCGACTCGCAAATAAAGGGTTTCTACATATTACGGTTTAAAAGATATAACCCTGTGACAAAGGGATAGACCATGACTGGATTTGATTTTATTAATAACATAACACTGCCCAATCTATGACTAAATAAAGGTTAGAAATATTTTAAGGTAAGGTAAGAAATAGTTTAAGACAATTAGTTAAATAAATAAACGCACATAATTCGCAAAAAAACGCACATACGCATATCTAACATAGTAATAATAATTGGTCATAATAATATTGATATAATTTTGTTAATGCACAATATAAGTAAATTATATAAAACGTTAACCTTGCCTGTATTCCGTTAATTTTATCTGTTGATTTAATGGTTTTTTTCTTCAATAACCACTTGTTAATTCGCTAGAGTTCAATGTTGTTTTAGAGATAAATATAAACTATGAAATAAATAATTATATCTAATAGATAAACTACCCTATTCAAAAAACTGAGTAAGTATTGTTAAAGTAAGTACTGGAAACAGGGCCGGATTGACCGTGTCGGGGCCCTAACTTTACACCCCATTTTTTTTTAATAGCTATGTTACGGTTTTTTTTTATTACATTACAGAGACATGCCATCAATATTTTTTAATAGTTTTTTCATTGAAGGTTTAACTTGAAAGATTTTTTTTCTACATCTCGTTCTATATCTCATGCAAGGCCCCTAGACAAGTACCTACACTGTCTATTAGATAATCCAGTCCTGTCTTAAAGATAAACATAATTACTGTCGCATAATACATACTTCATTTTGGTATTTAAGTATACTAACATACTTTTGACATAAAATTATTTTTAGGACATGTGACAATTAAAAATTTATATTAGATCTAATAACGAAATTCAGTATTAAGTCATGATTTCTGAACGCCTGTAAGTACTTAATATAATTTTAGGCAGGTAGGTACTACAATAAAATGGGCCAAATAGGGACGCATAGGGTAGGTCGGTACAAAACATTAAGTTTTGTCCCAATTTGCCCCAAAATCCTTGTTCACTCAATTTTACCGTAGGTACCTAAGTATTGTCACTCTTGTACAACGAAAAAATAACCTCAAAATGAAGGTACAGTTAACATTTTGAAGCTATTAAGAGGCAAAAAACCTTTGGTTTTACATGACTAAAATGGTGCCAAATTATCTACTAACTAGTAACACTAGATGTAAAAGCAGTGCCTATAATAAAAAATATCTTGATATTAATTAAATATAATAAAATAATCTCATTAAGATCTGTATATCAGAAGTTTTCTATACCTACATGTTATATTTTATGTAATAATAATATTTTAGTAAGTAAATAGTTTATTGGGAGTTTCGGAAAACGTCTCAAGTAAGTACAGTCAGCATCGAACGTTAGGATTAGCAGACTTTTTTTAATCATTACGTTTGACTGGTACCTATGTAGATCTCACCTACCTACCTAGGATGCTAAAATTTAGCACATTATCTCAATGATAATGTAAAAATAACAGAACCTATCTATTAGCTTACTTTCGCTGCTGACCGTACCTTGCAAAAAAAAGAAACAGCCTTTGTCATGCAGTGGGACATCATGGGCAAAAAATACATAAATTAAGTCAAATAATGAAAGACATTAACTTCTAACATTAATTATAAGTTTTGTGCTAATTTAAATTAAATAATAATTGCAATCTCATTTAGATCTAACGGTCGTCATCGCATCGCCGCCATTTTGTTCAGCCATATTTATTTTTATAAAAGTTTGATTAAAAAATTTAAAAACTAAATTGTGTGGAATTGTTTAGTCTTATGTTATGTATTGCATTTAATATTCCAAGTGAATGACTATTATTAAAGACATTGGTTTGTAAACGAAATTTTTAGTGTATTATTAAACTTTGTTTGCATTACAAGCGTATTTTTTTTATTAACCCTCTTTTTTACAAGGCTAAGGGGCTTAAGAACTAAACATAAGTCAACCTAGCCTTTTCCCAACTATGATGGCGTCGGCTTCCAGTCCAACCAGATGCAGCTGAATACCAGTATTTTTCATTGAGCGACTGCCTATCTGACCTCCACAACCTAGTTACTGGGTAATATCTACGATACCCCATAATAGGAATGGTTGTCAGACTTTCGGGCTTCTGACGACCCGTAACGACTGTCAAAGATCTACGTATTACAGCCAGGCCAGGACCAACGGCTTAGTGTGCTTTCCGAAGCACGGGGGCCTCGGTGTGTGGTAGTTCAATAAAATGATTAGGCGCACCAAAAGCTGGTGTCGAGAGCCCAGTCGACTCCATAACCCATGATGTAGTTTCCAGTAGCTTGATAAATTCAATGAGTTGAATGCAACTCTGACTGAATATTTCAGTCTATCTGCCAAAAAACTGACTATGCTGCCATCTGTCGGTTATCCGAACCTACTCAATCATCTTACGGGACTTGAACGAGTTAGGGATGATTCTCATTAGAACGTGCCGTGCCCGGGACGGAGCCCGGACGGGGCACGGTTTTAAATCTGTTACATATATTTTGTATGAATCAATTTATATTACACAGTGCATTATCCGTGTCCCGTCCGGGCCCTCTCGACGCACTTCAATACCACGTCAGCTCGTCCACGCCCCGGCCCGTGCACGGCACGTTCTAATGAGAATCATCCCTTAATCGGCAAGAGATAAAATTGACATTGTTTTGTACCAGCTCTACTAGTATTTAGTCATGTCACAAGAGAGCGTGAAAAACAAAACTACAAAAAACTTTTTATACTTTTTTTATTTTTAAAAACACGCAATGATATTGCACTCCCGTATCCACAGCAATGCAATACCATACCGTGGTACCAAAGATGGTATTAACGGTAAGATTTCTGGTAGCGTGCGCGCGCGCCTGGACCACCAAACTTCTTGGGCTCGCAGCGACGAGGGTCGGCGACCAGCAAACTCCTATCGTATTGGACGAGGATGTCCTTGATTTCCTTCTTTGATGCCTCGTCTACATCTGTAATAAAACAAAAAATATTTATATTTCTAAGAATTTAAAAAATGTTGATTTATTCTTTACATTTATGCTATTGTAAATTCTATACTTTTATGTAAACAAGCGTAACATTAATATGAAAGTTAAAATATAAAAACATGGTAAAAATTCACAAAAAAAAAATACTGGTTTGCCACGAAGTTCGCCTTCGCCAGGTTAGCTAGTTTTTAACCCCCTACTCAAAAACGACGGAGTGTTATAAGTTTAACGTGTCAGGGTGTCTGTCTGTGGCATCGTAGCTCCGGAACGAATGAACTGATTTTCTTTTTTTATTTGAATCGTGAATTATTCAGTATTCTGCTGTTTGATTAAAATCAGTCCAAGATGGCCGCCGTTGGACGTTTTTTTAATTTTTGTTTTCTTTTTTTAGAGTAATGTAGTGTACATTTCAAACTAGCAAGTTATTGAAATCATTGCTGCTTGGTAAATGTCACAGTTTTTCTACCCTCCCTGAAATGACTGAGTTACATTATGGCAACACAGCTTTGGAAGAAGGGGTATTTTTAACCTAGCAACATAACAACTGTACAATGATTAGTTTGTATATGCTTACATTTCTGGTAGAAAGCGATGAGTGCCTTAGAGATAGCTTGTCTGATAGCGTACACCTGGGCGACGTGACCACCACCCTTTACGGTGACTCTGATGTCGACACCGGAGAATTTCTCCTGGAAAAGTATAACATTATGTTAGTAAAAGATGATATTGATGAATAATGTATGAAATTTTGCAATATGGTGATCAGAATGCAGTTTTACTTCACATCCAAAGATGCTCAGGTTCGGAATAAGTGTAATCATCATTAGAAACTGGATATTATTGAGTTGATAAGGAGAATATTTTTACACTCAGTAGACACACTTTTTTTTTAAATTATTATGACCCACTGTTATTGTGTTAGTAAACATCTTTACAATAAAAATTTGTAAGACGTCACAGAGTTCAAAATGCTATAATACTCATGGAAAATATGTGTAAAGATAGTTTAGGTTAAATAAAAATTGCAATACCATACAAAAAACTACTACAATGTAAAGAATTATTGTGCACAGTTAACATGCAACCTAATATTACTTTATTACAAACATGAGCAAACTAAAGAGTGAAATAATCATGCAATATCAATAAAATTAATGAATGTTAACTATAGTTGTATTACATGAAATAGCTAGAAATGCCACCTACCATTTTAGTAACTAAAAACACAAAAGCTATGGAAATAAAATTGAAGCAAATGGTGGAATTTTGATGCAAAAGTCAGTGCTCAAAATCAAGAAAAATAATTCTTTCAGTAGTAAATTTAAAAGAGAAAAACAGTACACATAAAAAATACCAGAAAATCGAGACCCAAAACTATCTACAATTTACATTAGCTGGATGTTAACCTGTTGACTGCAGGAAAACACCATTGTTTCTACAAATAAACTCAAGTGTGATGCACACTACCGTTTTGAGTTTTTCTATGGTGCACAAACTGTAGCCAACGGCACTTCAGGCTTCGCCCGCAGTCAACATGTTAATATAAAAACATTACAGAATAGAAAACAACATACAAGAAATACATGCTTCAACGTTTTGTTACTTAGTTTAGTTAGTGTTGATAATGAAAAAAACTGCACATTGAAGACTACTGATCATTCAAATATCAATATTTTCCTGACCTTGCCGAGCAGTAGGATGGGCTCCTGCAGTTTGTACTGCAGCAGGCGGGGCTCCACCAGGTCGAGTGGGCGACCGTTCACTCGCAATACACCGTGCCCACGTTTACAATAAGCCACTGCCGTGGCGGTTTTCTAAAAACATACAAAAGCATTACAAATCTGACAACAAGGAAGAAAACATAAAAAAAAATGTCTCCATACAAAATTGTACATGTTTTAATGCCGAAAATGATTGATAAAAACCAAAATTTGCCATCAAATAAATTATCTGAAATAAAACATATTTTCTTTGAGGTTATGTTGTGTAGATCAAACAGTTGTAAGTTACAGATCAAAATAATAAAAGAAATATGTTCAAAGTGTAATTTTACTGCAGATTTAAAAGAGATTAGCTTCCTGGGACCGCCAAGCGAACGGAAACTATGATGCATCCTGCAAAAAAAGTCGGTTGCATACATAGGTTGCCACATTGATGGGCGGATGGATAATTAGTATTTCGTTTGTTTTATCACTGATCTCTTACTAAACACAAATAACGGGGTAAAAATATGGGCTAAATAACTAAAATAATCACTTAGAAATCGGCACAAACACGTGGATCGAACAAACACTAACCTTACGGCCGAATACTTGGACGGCCTGGATAGGTTCACGTCGCGCCTGAAACACAGGTAAGCAGAAATCGAATGAGAATCAAATCAATTTATAAGGTTTGGTAAAGAAAATACTAGTAAAATAAAATAATTACAGAGCGCAAATCGTCACGCACCTCTTGCGGGGCAGCCATTTTGACAGAGAAAGACTGAATGAATGAACGATTTAATCTTTATGATTGCCAGAGAATAAAATAGTTGAACGAATGACAATTAAAAAATCGAAACATCTCAAAAAGATAAGATGGACATTCTCGCCCGTTTTACAGAATAGTACTACCCTGACATCTGTTGATTAGTAGCAGCAACTTATGGTTGAAATATTCCCTACTAGATGGCGTTACAGTGTTTAGTACACATTCTACCACTAGATGGCACTACAACCCAACATTTTCTCACTACACGTTTACAGTGGGTGAGTCAACTAGCCAATCCATCACGCATAGCAAAGCGGGCGCGCCAAGCTTGTTTTGTATTCGTCGAACGTAATTGTTGAAGTGGAGTCGTGCGGAATGTGCGACAGTAGTGCACGATCACGACAATACGCCGCGAAAAACGCCGAGTTACTAACATTCCCGCGCTTGTGTTAAAAAAACTTAAAACAAAACAGTGTGAATTTGTTATTGTACAAGAGAAATTTGTGAATATTGTTTTGTTTATGTAATGAACAGTTTGTGTTATATTTGAACTGGATTTATTGTGATTTACCTTCTCGAGTAATCATTGAAAATTTGGAGGTATGTTTGGAAACATTTTACACATCAATAAAATTAAATAACCACGTGTGAATTATTTACTAATATAATAGTATTACAGTACACAGCTTTTATTTACATTTTTTTAAGGTAGGTACCTACAAACTGTCAAAAGTTTATAAAAGTTAATTGTTAATTTAATTGAACGGACAAGTAATGTTGAGTTTCTGTTACTAGTCAGTAAAACAAAACAATGTAGGTACAAAATTAAATATAAGTAAATTAAATTCCCAGAACGAATACCTATAGCTTGATACTTAAAACATTGCCGGGAAGATAACTTAATTATAATTTTGCTGTGTTTGCGCTCCACTGTAGGTAGAGAAATAAGATGGGCTTTCAATTTTTCAACTACTTAAGTAATTAAATGGTTTGTTAAACTTTATACTAGATATTATCTTACACGATTCCACTTAAGACTACTTTACCACAAAAATTACCTTTTATTTCTTGATTCAAGTGTTTTAGATCAATAAAAATACCTACTAAACTATTCTTAACTCGTATACACAAATCAAGTACTCTACCTACTTAAGTTTAATACTTAGAGCGACTTAAAACCTTTTTATCACCAATTTTTTGTCGTCTTTACTTATGCGTCATAAAAAAACAAAGTGAATCATTCAAGAATGTTGGCCACAAGCTGACGTAGGTACCTACGCAACGTAGAATATCCAGGAAAAAATAAAAAATGGGAATTTATGTCAAAGTAATTCAATGAATGCGCGGTAAAACCAATGCGTAGGTAAGTCACTGGCAAATAGGATGTTTTGTAAATCGAATACAACAGTATGCGACGCCGATATCTTCGTGGATGTTTAGAAAATCACATAAACATCATGTTATGTAAGGTATTCATGCTTATTACAACAAGATTGATCAAAACACCTGTGGGCCTCGCACGAGCTCGAACGTAAAATGTAAAGTCGATCGACTTTTGAATTGGAAATTAAACATATTTATAATATTTATTTATTTATTATCAATGGGTGATTCTAATTGAAAGACTGCCTCGTTGGTCTAGTGGTCGCAAGCGCGACTGCTGTGCATGAGGTCTTGGGTTCGATTCCCAGGTCGGGCAAAGTGTTATTGGGTTTTTCCATCAGGAATTTCTCAGTAGCAGCCTCGGATTCTGGATTTGTGCCCGTTTGATGGCAATAGGCTCGCCCACTATTACATGGGACTAAAACATAACTGGCGAAATGTGGGTGTACTAATGGGTACACCTCTGCCTAACCCTTCGGGAATTACAGGCGTGATGTTATGTTATCTATGTATTCTGCAATCGAACCTAGGAACTCGTGTGCACAGCCGCGCATCCTAGAGGCTTAACCACTGAATCTACAGATTGACTGTTGGTTATGTGTGGCTTGCAACCACAATACGTACGGTAATGCGTGTTTAAAGACCACGTACCTATAAGTAATTCAGATAATAAACATGGAATCCTAATAATATATTTCAGTACCAAGTTTCAGGTACCAAGGTACTTACTGTTACAGATCTCTATCTATAAATTTATCAGACACGCCACAACGTTCCTCCTACTACAGCATACAAGATAACATCAAAATCATATTATCGTACCTACCTAACTGTATTCCCTAAATCAATCTTATCTTCTAGTGTCTTCTAATTCCAACTACCTAATCGAATTACAAATATATCGGTCAACCGGCGTTATAAGTGATCGTTTTTTTTTGTATTTACTTTTCTTTTAATAGTGTCGTGATGGCCCAGTGGTTAAGGCGCCCGCCTCTCATGCATGAGGTTACGAGTTTTATACCGGGCGGGCAAATATCAATGTGACTTTTTCAATTCATTATCTACTTTCTAAGTTTATCTTGGACATCACTGACATCGGTGATTAGAGGCTTTTGCTCTGTAATGGGACAATAATATGCTGATATTATTATACCGTTTATAAATGATCGAAATGGCTAAAATATGGTTGAACATATAGCTAAACTAGCCAGACTTAGAATACCTATTTACTGTATAGGCATCAATGCACATAAAAATTGTCTACACGGATGATATCACAAACAAATTCTAGACCATCCGAACTGTTACGATTTACGAACATTAGCATATAATTTACATGTATTAAGTACTATTAACGTGTCCACGTCTCAATTAGTGCCCCTATCCACGGCTCAGTTATGTAACAAAACTAGACTAAAAACAATAATTTCCATAATTTCATAATATTGTAATTAGTTGTCAAAATAAATTAAAATAACAAGCTAGTCAAGTAAGTGCTTAATATATAAATATACTCGAATATTGGGATTTTGAAAGTGTAATAAATTAGAGGATTTATTTACTTCCGTATGTCAATGTAACATTTATCAGAAGATTATGTCTCAGCACAATAAAATGGACGTCACATTATTTATGTTATGTTATGTTGCGTTCTAACAAGAGATGGAAAACGACTATCGACCTGCGTATTTAGCATGGTTCTACTTCTTATATATTTTTCTTTTGAACAAGCTCGCCACACTATTCCCAACCACTGCAACTCTTAAAAGCGCCGACTCGACGATTTTCTGAAAAACGATTCAACTGTCTTGGATCCCGATACGAAATTAATCAGAAAAGAAATCGTGGCGCTCAGTGACTTAGTTTGTTGGTGTAGTTAACGACTGTATTTTATTTATGTGTCTTTTTATCATCCCGTACATAACAGAGAACATAAAGATTGTATATGACAATTTGACAAGCTATAACTTTTTAATAATGTTCGGATGTCGTGTTTGTCGGACGACCGTTGTGTGACCGAGAACATGTATCAGTCGATAGTGCTTCCTGTCGATCGCTCGCTACACGTAATACGGTCACGGATAATCCATATTAGGACAAATATATTCTATGACACTACTTGTGAAATTATGGTGTCTGCGATTTTGCAGTGTATGGGGAAAGTGTACCATCTGCTAAAGTCTGCCATCTAATTTAAAACTTCAAAATTCGTTCATCGTCGGCCGTCGTCGACCGTCGTCGGCCGACATCATTGGTTAATCTGCAGCGCTGGAGTTAGTCGATGCAGTTTACCATTATAAATGAATTTTTAACTAATATCATACTTTTTAAAAACCTTTTAAAATAGGACAAAATGACAATTCAGAAAATCTCGGACAGATAAGACGGACAGCCCTAAGCCTAACCTAGTCGTAGTAAATAAGTAGTCTTTATCATTGCATATGAGAATAAGAAGGCAGGTATAAAGTACCTGTCAATCACAGAAATCTCTTGGTACTTTGATGCCCTATTTATGTTATTCTAATCTTGTTGAATCTTGCTTTTATTAGCTAACGTTATGAAGATTCTCAAAAACATGTACCTACACAATTTTAAATTAACATTGTGCAAATAATACCTAACGTGCTTTTAACACGTAGGTAATTAAACACAGAATGGCTATATTTTTTTATTGGAGTACAAAAAATACAATAAAACAAATAAAATATTAAATAAAATAAAAACAGAACCTCTCGGAATGTTAAGTAGTTCTCAGAAAACAATGGCGTTCTAATAATAGTTTAAATATAAGGAAAATTTAATAAATAATTACATGTTATTGTCTGTTTACTTGGTGTTACATTCCTACCTCAGAATTTTATTTAATAAGCTTTGTTATTTACCTAGTTCAATTTATTTAATAGGTACTCAGACTTATAATCACTAGGCGTTTACTATAGGTATATAATATAAAGTATTTAACAATAATAATACCAGGCTATTATGGACCCACTATAGAGCTAAGGGCAAGCCGTTGGCCCCGGCTGTCATTCCGACCCACTTTCATGAAACCAAGATAAGAACACTCACAACTAAATCACCTTTCATTCTTTCAAACAAAATCAAAATCGGTTCATCCGTTCGTGAGCTACGATGCCACAGACAGACACGGGCCTCTACATCTAACACCCCGTCGTTTTGGGGTTTAAAAATAGAAAAAGACAACACAAAGTGTTGTAATAAGCTTTACATTAAAATTTGTTTAATCCAGTCGTGAAGGAAATCCTCAATTTATGTATTTTTTAACTACCAAATTCCCCTGAAAATAACATAAACTTGGTCCACAATAACAAGGAAGAAAACGGCCCATAAAATAATCATTAAAATCATCAAGCTGAAAACTTCCAATGTTTATTTTTCCAGGTTACGGAAGGAAATATCCATGGCAATTAAAATTATTTAATTGTAGCTTTGATTTCCCCGTAATGGATTGAAACACCAGAATCGCTAGTCTTATGTCATTTTAGTTTGGCTGAAATTTAGAGTATAGAGAGGGGAATGAGTAGTTAAGAAGGTAAGCGACGATAGAGTGAGGAGTGAGGTTATACGGGACCGTTGCGGATTAAAAGAAGATGTAGTGACAAAGATAGAAAAGGGTATGCTTAGATGGTTCGGTCATGTTGAGAGGATGAGTGAAAGACGATTGACAAATGGTATTTATATGGCAGAGGTGAGTGGCAACGCCGGGAGGGGTCGCCCTAGGAAGACCTACACTGACTTTATTGGTGAGGTCCTTCAGAAAGGTCAGGTGCGGAGTACTCGTAACCGGCGTGCTTGTATGACGAGATGTATGAACGTAGATGAGGTGAAACGAGTATGTAAGGATCGTAGCAGGTGGCGTTCTGTAGTTTCTGCCTACCCCCATGGGAAAAAGGCGTGAGTTTATGTATGTATGTATGCGAACTAGCTAGATTCAATTTTCAGCCTTTTTTCAAGTATCAGTCATCTTCTTTCTTTATCGTGTGGGCAGTAAGGTATTAGAGTCAGAGTTTCTAAACCGCCTCAAAGGCCTCTGACTTGGTTTAAGTGGAACAGTAGTATCAGTATAAAAGGTACCTTCACACATAGGTTCAAATTTGACGGCTGGTATGTTTAATGTTTGTGGTTTTCTCATCCGCGTTAAGTAACGTCTCCGGTTACTGCTCCGCGCCCGTCGGTAGTAGCGTAATGTTATATTAGGCTATACGTAGGAAGTATTAGTTAATCTGTGCCCATACAGTGTATAGGCGAGGTTTCATTAGGATTTATCCTAATACAATTAATAGTATTAATTCCTAATGAATCTGGCTATTTATATACAACAATATATTTTCGAATTCGACTGGTAGTTCCAGAGAACCAACGAAACAAGTCTTTTTTTTAATACGACTATTGGTTCCAGATTCCAGATTCCAGATTAGCGCGTTTAAACAAACAAACAAAATCTCTAGCTTACTTTTATTAGAATTATTAGTATACATAAAGGTCTCCCAAGACCACCAACAACAGTCATAAAATAAAGTTATTAACTTATATATATGTATGTGCTAATGTTATTAAAGCTAAATCTAGCTAGATACACAAACAGCTTTAAACAACACACGTTCAATTTTCAACCCTACTTTTAAGTATATACGGTGTTAAATCAAATAAATGGTTGTGCAATAGGCTGCATTGTAGTTAAAAGTACTAGGGCTTCATATAATATAGTTAGTAGATTAGCAATGCACGCGGCACGCAATAGGAGCCGGGAAGCCATACCTATGTGCTGCAGATTTTTCGCAGAATATATGTTAATAAAAGGCATTGGAAGGAAGTTTATTGTAGTGTTTGGATTTTATTTAAATAATATTGGTGGCGATTCCCTTGTTCACAAACTAGGCTAAATTTAGAGAATTGACATCTCTTACTAACATACAGCGAAAGCAAAGGACGGTGACATAAATTTAATTTAATTTAATTTAATTTACTTTATTTGGGAAAATAAACGATATTACATTACATAAAGGGCTTATCAATATGTTACATGAAAACAAAATCAATGTAATAACAACAACATTTTCCACATATTAACAAAGAGGTGTCTATGCTATGATGAGGACTAGATGAGCCAGTTACTACTTACAATCTAGGTAACATTTTATAACGTTACAAATCAGTACAAAAAATAAAAAATAAAAATAAGGAGAGAACAATAATAGTAAAAAAAGCTAGGTAGTTAGTTATCAAAAGCTACATTTAAGTTGTTCAGTACATTAATAACTTTACTTCTAAAAGCATTTCTATTGAGCATAAATATGTCTATATCTATGAAGTGTTGCGTGAGACGCCAAAGGGGTGCACGCTTACCCGCGTAAAAAAAAACTAAGAAATAAAAGAACGCGTAATAAAAGAACTAAGTTAGCGATGTCAAATTAGTTTTGCCTTGAACTTCTCCGTATTTTTAATCCATACGTTTTAAGATGTCAACTATAACTGTATGGATGTGTCAGATTGACTAAATTACAGCTCTTTATTACATTATTCTCTTTCTTGTTTTTTTGGACAGAAAGAGATGGAAATAGTCTAATTTTAGTTTAATTTGTGACCAAGGGAATCAGCACCATTGAATGTCTGTTTGTTTTTAATATTTTTAACTCAAGACGCAAAAACGACGGGGTGTTACAAGTTTGACGAGTCTGTGTGTGTGTCTGTCTGTCGTATCGTAGATCCCGAATGGATGAACCGATTTTAATTTTGGTTTTCTCTCCACAATTTGCAATCTATCAAACCATATGATTGAAATTGAGGCCAACGCCAAGTACCTACCTAATTCTAGTTTATAAACAGATTAGATAGTGTATGTATTTGGGAAAAAGTCAAAGCATTTTAGGCCATGTTTGTTTGATATCGATAACTCCGAATGTTTGCTCACAACGATACATTTATCAAGCCAAAGAATTCTGTTATTGAAAATTTAAACCAAATATTTACCGAACCGATTATTTTTCGATGGATGTTTTATGAAATATTTTCTATTGAACTTTATTGATTTGATGAATTTAGTTTTTAATACAAACAGCCGTTTAGCTTCAGGGGGATATTTGACTCTAACAGAAGCGCCTTCCACGGTCTAATTAAAATAAATAATTAAACTTAGAACAAAAATTAACAATATAGTTTAATTTTACTGTCTCGTTGGTCTAGTGTTCGCAAAGCGCGACTGCTGGGCATGAGGTCTTGGGTTCGATTCCCAGGTCGAGCAAAGTGTTATTGGGTTTTTCAATTGAGAATTTCTTAGTAGTAGCTCGCCCCCTATAACATGGATTTAAAAAAAAAAACAGACACAGACAGACTGACATGGCGAAAACGGGTTCTTTGTTGACTACGAAACTCTAAAAAAATGGTCCTTTAGGGTTTATCAAATATGACTTGCAGGCATTTTATCTCTAAAAATGTTTTATCTGTTGTTCAAAGCTCATTCGTCATAATCCTTAACAAAAATGTCTGTAAGTTAACAAACCGCATTCCTTTGTTTTAACTATACTTGCACATCTAAAACCAGCTTATCAAGCACATTTTGTACTTGATCCTAACTTATTCTTCAAGTTATATTTTTGTTTCATATTGACCAATTGCAACATTTCATTACAAAGTTACAACAAAAAATAATTTCATAAAATTATAAATTCTTATACATCATCTATGTATATTGAGACTTGGCTATCGCATTAGGTTACGACCTGTAAAATAATTTTAAGGCATTCTCTGTTCCGCACGATGTCCTTTACAACTTGAGGAATAACATATCCATAGAATTCAATTCAGAACACTTATGAAATAAGTATTGGAAACTTCACCCAAAATGGCATACCAAAGCATAAGTTAACTATTTGAAATATTTAAGGAGTAAACTAAGTTGAGTGTTAGCCCTTTTTAAACCGTTAATAAATGTCAAGTTTTGTTAAAGGCTTGTTTATGGGTAATATGTTACTGTTTTCTATGGAGTAAAAGAAAAGATTAGGAAAGGTAAATCCAGGGACGTAGCCACCACTGTATCTAAGATACGGGCCCCCGCAACTACAGGGGCCCAAACCCATGTAAGCAAAAATACTTAAAATATTATCCACTGGTGCCGATTCTCTTGGTTACAAACTAAACTAAAATTAGACTTTTTCCATCTTTTTCTGTCCAATAAAATAAGAAAGAGACTAATGTAAATAAGAGCTGTCAAATTTAGTCCATCTGACATATCCATACAGTTATAGTTGACATCTTAAAACGTGTGGATTAAAAATACGGCGAAGTTCAAGGCAAAACTAATTTGACATCTCTAACTTAGTTCTTTAATGTCACAGAATGTCGCCGTCCTTTCCTACCGCTGTATGTTAGTAAGAGATGTCAATTCTCTAAATTTAGTCTAGTTTGTGAACAAGGGAATCGGCACCATTATCTCACTCAATCTCTTATGTCGTACGCTAAACTTCCCGGGTGAAAAAACATAGTTTTTTTTCTTGAAAAATCTTTACCTTCCATTTGATCTTCGCCGCATTTTCTAATAATACCGGGATCTACACTTTTGGTAGCAGAAGAAACCATGGGGTTAATAGAAAATATGAGAAATAGCCCTCTCCATTATCCCCAAACAGGGGCACAAATATGAGAATTTTCCTACGAACAAAAAAAAGTAGGACCCCCAACAAACGGGCCCGTCTAGGGTAAGCTACGCCCCTGGGCAGGTCATCAAGCTATTAAAAGCTTTAGTGGTTAAGACGTATCGTAAAACGTTCGTTATTATTTGGATTAGTTAAACCTAAGTGATGTTTCTTGTAATTAGATCCCTTTAAGCTTTTTAAACAGCGCTATGGTAACGTTCAGTAATCTGATCGCTCAAGTTGGCTATTTCCATTTCTATGTTTTCTTTTTTGTCTTGCTTGCCCATAAAAAAATACAGGAATCTTTTATTTAATAACAGTTAAAGAGAAATCGTTACGAAAACTTCTGTCATATACATACAGTATAATAGTATATATGTAATGTATAAATATAAGTATAAAGTGTACCACCATCTCTTAAAATATCACATAACATAACATCACGCCTATAATCGCAGAAGGGTTAGGCAGAGGTGTACCAATTAGTACACCCACATTTTGCCAATTATAATTAAGTCCCATATAACAGGGGGTGAGCCTATTGCCATCAACCGGGCACAAATCCAAACTTCGAGGCTGCTACTGAGAAAATCCTAATCCAATGTCACTGCCTGACCTAGGAATCAAATGCAAGATGTTATAAAATAGTACTACCTATTATGTATTTTTAATATTACTTTGTAATTTCAGTTGTTAGATTTTCAGCTCTCGGCGCTGAACCGCGCGTTGAAAATCCATTAGCGCGCAAGGCGAAGGTAACCAGGAGTAGGCCTGGTCACTGACTGGACTAAACACGAAGTTGTTTGAAAAAAATCGAAACAGAAAGACAGATAGACTTTAAAAAATATTAATATTTATTTAAAACATACATACATAACATCACGCCTGTAATCCCCGAAGGGTTAGGCAGAAGAGTACCCATTAGTACAACCACATTTCGCCAGTTATGTTTTTAGTCCCATGTAATAGGTGGCGAGCCTTTATTTCGCAATAGAATATCTTAAAGGATATTCTATGTAACGTGGAACACGTTTATTTAATTCTAAAACAGTATTTGAGATTAGAATCGTACCATACCCATTTCCTCCAGCGTAAAAGAGTAATACAAACATATATTATTTTAAAGATTAATACCGAATAGACTTATTGACGGCGACATTTTTTAGTCGGATATGCTTATGAGAGCATCAAGCAGGTTCTTCCAACGAGCCGAGTATCTATCGTAAAAAGTTTTTATTACATAACATGTTTAAAATAATATAAAACTTTATTTCTTATATTATGAAAAAGGTCTGTCTGATTGTGTGTTCAAAAAAATATTAAAGGGTTTCCTAGACGCTTAAAATGATACATAATTCAAAACTAACGAACGATATTTTAGTAATTACAATTAAATATTGTTTTTAAAAGGGAAATCGAACTAACTTCAAGCCAAGCAAGGGTATTTAAGAAAAAGGAATACACATTCATCGATTTATATTACTTAATGTAAAAAAAAATACTAGACTACCTGTTATTTTTATTGTCCCCTTATTTTTTCCAATATCCTTCGTTTATTGGCAACATAGTTCCCTTATAATACAATCTACTTACAAAAAAAGCAAGTAAGTACACGGTCAAAGTGCAGCTGTTTTTTTATTAACAACCTACGAAAAATCTTAACTCTTGCGTTTCTTAAATCATGTACTTACTTTCTGAGACATGATAAAATTTTCATGCTAAAACTTCCATGCGTAAATGCAAGCAGAAACACGGTATTCTCCTAGTATCTGAGAGCGAGATGAAATCAAAAGTATCCGGAAATTGATATCATATCTACTATCCGTTCATATAGTCGTGAACGTACAGAAACTGGTTTTTGATACATTTCGTTAAAAATAAACAAGATTTTTATTTCCACTATGCTGCTTACCATATTTTACGTAACGCCATAATGTATTTAGTCCATAAAAGATTTTATAACTTTTTAATGTTTCTATCGAGTTGGATTTATTTTTAACTAGGTTTTACCTGCGACTTCGTCTGCGTAGACTTCTGAATTAAAACAAAGTCTTAAATTGTCCCACAGGAATAAAAATAGGTACGTGATTATAATAAGAAATTGTGTGTTAAGTTAGATCAATAGTAATGTGTTTAGAACAGCTAATTCCGTTCAGCCAACGCAAAAACCATTCATTCATCCTCATAAACGCTCGCGTTTATAAGTAGGTACTAGTAGGATTTAGTTGTAAATAGGATAGCATAATTAATTAAATAGTTGGGGAAATAGTACCCATTTACCCAACCGTTTACCCGTCATTTTTATTTTGGTAGGTAGGTAATTATTGATTAAATCAACCACCACAATTCCACTAATATTTAACTAAAAGTCAATAATATCTAGTGGTGAACAGAATCTTGTTTACTATTTAGTATCTTGTTCCTCCAAATTCGGTTGAGGGCCGCGAGTCCTAAGCTGTTCATTAATTTTGTAGATTTTACCTATATGAAAAATAAAAATTCAACCAATATTTCAGAATTGGTCCTGTAATAAAAGAAGCTCATACTCATTAGTATTTTCACCCCTTAAAATATAAACAGCGACTTAAAAGTCAACCTGTATGAAACAAAAAAATTGTTTAATCACCACAAAACCTCCCCACAGAGCAACCTAATAATATTTTATCGCTTTATTCTTCATCCATACAAGTCCTGACTCGGGTGTCGAACTGCCGATGCCTAAAGACGATACATAAACAATTATTGCCGTCGGACAGTGTCCAGTTCGCGCCATATTCGTGATCATGACTTATTAAACGAGATGTTTTGCTGACTCCGCACTATAAATTAAATCTGATATCTTAGCGAAGGAGCAATGTATGAGGACTGTGATGTTTTATCGTTGAAGCCATGTTATAGGGAACGTGCAGAAGTTTTGTATAAAGATTCTCGTCTCTTGATCCATTGAAAATTTTAGTCAGAGTTAGTTGCTAACACGAGGTTAAATGACAAAAAATATACTTACATAATTTTGCATAATTTTTAGACTGCCTCGTTGGTCTAGTGATCATAAACCGCGACTTCTGCAGGTGGGGGAAAGTGTTATTGGGTTTTTTCATCAAGAATTTCTCAGTAGCAGTCTCGGAGTCTGGATTTGAGCCCGGTTGATAGCAATAGGCTCGCCCCCTTTTACATGTGTCTTAAACATAACTGGCGAAATGTGGGTGTACTAATCGGTAATCCTCTGCCTAACTCTTTGGAGATTACAGGCGTGATGTTAAGTTGTATGTAGTTAGTTTGTTCGAACGCGCTAATCACACGAACTACTGGTCAGATTTGTTTTTAATTTTATACCTACTACGGCTAACGAGAGCAGAGCAGTAACCAAAGATAAACATAACTCAACGCGGGTAAAACCGCGGGATATTGCTAGTCAATTTTAATAAATAAATAAAGCTTGATCATATAATTGCTCTGTTTATTAGCGCGTACGTTTATTCCCATTGGTAATCCGAGCAATATTGTATTTCGTCGAGCCAAAGTTTAAGTTACAAGTAAGCTATTCTGTGTGGTCACCAGCTACATAGCTACTGCACTTATCGACGAAGCCCATCCGGTCGAGATAATAATGACACATGAACAAGAATAATGAGAGTAAGAGACAGACATTTTGTACTAACTAGCTTAGAGCCGCAACTTTGTCCGCACAAATATTGGAAAACGCGGACGCAGAAGTCGCTTCGCGTGTTAATTTTTTTCCCTGTTATCTGCCAGTGAAATCCCATCAAAATCAGTCCAGCCGTTTCGAAAATTAGTCGGAACATACAGACAGACCGATGTCCATATAGTAAGAAGATAAAAGACAATACCGACGTATGCGCAGCTGACTCGAAAAGGTTATTTTATATTGAAGTGTAAAGATAAGTCATTGAATTATTCATCTCATCAAAAAGTAACTCTTGTATGACTTGTATGGCTCGGGATTAACATAAATAAATGTACTCTCCATACTGCCTATGTGATGAATGCAGGTGCACTGTAGAAAATGGCTGTAAAACAAATTCGCATCAAAATAGAACTAACGACACAGCTGCATGTACGGTCGAACAAGCTATTTGGTTTACAGACAGCAATATATGTAGAAAATGTGCCATTTTGATAATTTGCCATTTAAAGAATTGGGCATTCATAGAATTAGGCGTTTTGAGAATTGGCCATTCCGATAAGTAGGCTATTTTAGATTTAGCCATTTTGAGAAGTAGTCCTTTTGCGACTCTGTTGCCATTTTGAGAGTAAGGCCTTCTGCGCCTAAACCCAATAATTATTGCGATTACTTGTTATTTTGTGTACACTTTTTAAACTTGTCTAATAATTTTGAAACCTATTTAATGTGATTTAAAAGACTTGACACACTCAGTGCAAGTTAGCTGCATGCACACCAAATGCCTTGTTCGACTGTACATGGAATATGTATTTAGTATTTAGTTATTTAACTTTACATTTACAATGTGTTATACATTGTACGGCAATCCCCAAACTAGGCAGCGCCTGTAGACGCGCTGGAGGACTGTAGCCTCCAGATCCCACGGCGGCAATCCGGCAAGGAGGTGTCGCTTCGCCGGAGATAGTGCGGTATCACCGGATCACCCAGGGCGGAAGGAGTCAAAAAAAGGCAGCGCCTGTATCGGCCTGTATTAGGGTTCAGATTTGCGTTAAAATAACTTTTAAATCACGACATTTGAAAAAGTAATTAAATTTTTAATAAGTGTCGTGAAATTTCCACCTACTATAAAATACCAGTTCTTTACACAATGGAGCCAATCTACTACGTATTAACAAGTAAAGCATAGTCAAATAATATGAATATACAATGCGTCTGGTATTGTCACGGGCTGTCAGTGAGTCAGGCAGGTAACGACATAACTGAACGCGCCCATTTCAACTTTACATACAATCACTGCATTATAAGACTTATTATAACGACTTGTACGGTGAAAATATTACTGTTTTGTATGATCATTAGATTAGGAAATGATAATAGGTAATATGTTTATTTAAGGTAAATTAAAGTCCCAGGGTTGCGGGACGTCTTAACAGGATAGCGTGGCAACAGAAGGAACAGAGTGGTTTTTAACCGACTTCTTTAGTCAGTAGTCTGATAGTCCCTTCCGCCCTACCCAGGGCGGAAGGACACATTTGATGATTTTTACCACCTAAAAAAAAAAGCTATATTAAAGTCCAGTAATATTGTGATAGCACAGTGGTTAAGGCGCCCGTATCTCATGCTTGAGGCATTGGGTTCGCAACCGGGCACAGCCAAATACCAATGTGACTTTTTCTATTTCATAAGTAATTTCAAAGTTTATCATTCAAATTATATCTCATGAATTCATTTCCAAGTTTATCAGTCAACAAATTAGCGATTTCAGACTTTAACTGTAAGTACAGGCTTCCTCGCAATGTTATCCTTCACCGATGTCAGTGATGTCCAAGATAAAATTGAAAAGTCACATTGGTACTTGCCCGGGTACACCCGGGTACCGGGCCATCGCGACACTAAGCTATAACTTATTTAAATTGAAGATGTATTTACTTATCAAGAGAAATCACTGATAGGTGCCTCTCTGACGACCGCAAAATACCTATTAGATAATCTATATCCATAAAAAATGCGAAAGGCAAATCTGTCTGACGCTTTCACGACTAAGCTACTGAACTGATTTTGATGAAATTTGGCACGGGGTAAGTTTTAACCCCAAAAAAGGACATAGGCTACTTTTTATTGTACGACTTCGGCTGCGTCCGAGATAACCGACATTATGTGGACGAAATCGCGGGCAAAAGTTAATCTAAATACATATACAAAAACGAAAGATCACTCACTCACTCATCACGAAATATAAAAAACCGTTTGACGTATTTTTTTTTTTTTTTTTTTTTTTTTTTACCGATGGGAAATCATCAAATGACTTCCCCCGCCCTGGGCGGGGCGGGAGGGAGTGTCAGACTTTTACTGACTAAAACCCATCCATGTTCCTTCTTGTGCCCTTTGCGTTCCGGGGGCGCGGTATCTCTTTCGAACAACCCGCAGCCCCGGCAGGCATCGGCCCTTAGTGGCCCCTTCAATTGTTTGCTGACATCTCTTTGAGGCGCGCGTGGAACACGAACCCGCCGTCGACACGGTACCGTTTGACGTATAAAGATGAAATTTGGCAGGGAGGTACTTTATACATAGTTGGTAGACGTCCGCTAGGAACGCATTTTCCAATATACACTCCTTAAGGGGATGAAACGGGTCCAAAGTTTGTTAAGAGAAACATGATCGCCAAAAACTACGCGGACGAAGTCGCGGGCAAAAGCTAGCAGGTATATAAATAAAGTGTAGAAAGTGATAAATAAAGAAGGAAAAAAACTAGAAATCATGTACTCGATACGAGGATTAGCTATGTATTACATAACGTTTCGTATTTGCAAGATTATTACATAAGTGTTTACTTTTGCCAAATTATTTGAATTGATTCGATTATCCATTAAGACGGCACGATTGTAGTGGCTCAGTGATTAGCCGCGGTACTGTGTGCCTCAGGATCGAGTCTCGTGGAATACAAACGCTAGATTTTTGAGCATCGTTTTCAAATTCATATTAATTGTTCAAATAATTTAAAACATTTCAAATTATTGAAAACATTTTTTATTAAAATAAAAGAAGTATGAAGTTTCTCACAATTAGATTTTTAATTACAATTTTTTTCTTGTAAATGACGTTCAAAAGTGCCTTTTATTGATTTTATCAAAATAAATGATTTGACTAAAAACTTCATCATCATCTGCTTAGCCTTTTCCCAACTATGTTGGGGTGGCTTCCAGTCTCATCGGATGCAGCTGAGTACTAGTATTTTACATGGAGCGACCTGCTTCAAAGAATAATTACACGAATCAGGTCAATACACTGTATAAATAAATTAATCGTACAGTCCTCTCCACATTTTCTGTGCTAAATCATCGTGAAATATGCCAAACATTCGTTCGCGCCGCGGCGGTTGCCATTACAAGCGAGCTAATGGCAGTAATCGCTCGTGAAACGGTAAACTGCACACTTGATCACCTAAATCGACGTATTAGCGGTTAACATCGGTATTACCGGGTTTTATTGATATTATCGACATTTATCTTTACATCACTTCCCTACAATTGGCGTAAAAATGATAAATAACTTTTTTATTATATTTTAAAACCAGCTTTCGTCCCGGACTTCGTCCACGCAAAAATAAAATAAAATATAGCCTATGTTACTCGCAGATAATGTAGCTTTCTAATGGTGAAAGAATTTTAAAAATCAGTCCAGTAGTTTTTGAGTTTATCCATTACAAACAAAAATACATTTTTTTCCTCTTTATAATATTATATAAGTGTACATGTAGATATCATTAAAAAGTTTTAAAAAATTATGTAGGTATAATTTGTAATGGGTGGGCATCAAAAATCTCGTCCACATCATTGTCAATAAGACACATGCTTACAAAACTGTTGGCATTGCCAGTATTGCCACATTGAATTTCCGCGTTAAACGGCAGTACTAATTAGATACATATTAAGCAATATGTACCTTATTAGTATTGTTGTGAGTTCACAATTACATATCTCACTTACAAGCCAGACTTGGAACAACTATACAAATCTTTGTTCCGTGCGAGAATCGAACCGTCGAAACACAGCGCTTCAATCAATCGCTAACCCAACGCGCCAACCGCGTCGTCATTCGAAAATTCAGTTATTGTACAGTAACTGAATTTTCAATTTAAACTTTACTGTAACTCCTGATTAACTAATATCTAAGTGCACTAATAAATTTAATTAGTACTTCAGACTTCTCTGAATCAACGGCACTTCTCACCTTAACGAGCTACGTAATAACTGTTAATTATTGTAAGAATAAATAATGGTAAAAAAAATCTTTTTTAAATAAGTTTTTTTTTAGTGTGATGTTACTAACTTTATCGTTTTTACTCTTCAAGCCCTTTCATTTGATACCCATATCAATCCGCCATCTTGGATCGGCGGCCATATTTAAATTATTACAATATTGAGTAGTGGGTGTTGCATTGTCACCCGAACTAGGGGTTTATGCAAAATTTCAGCTCAATATAACAACAAACAATCGAAAAATGGTTTGCAAATTTTGAAAGGACAACTTACATACGCACAGTGCATGCTACATAAAAGCTTGTAATAAAAATAACTTCTCAGAGCACAAATCATAGGGTGTGTTCTTATTTCTTGCTGATGCTGTCTCTGCTACAGATATGAGACCCATCAGTCAGACGTCAGACTCCAAGAGATATAGACGTTCCGATAAATCGTGACGTATTTGTCCCGATCCATAATCGAAGTCTATTAATTTCGCGCCGAGAATTTTTTTTATTAAAAATCTCGTAGTATGCTAGAACTTTCTACAACAGGGAATATTGTTACTATTTTATGTTTGTAAATTGTCATTAAATTGGTGTTAGTTGACGCTCTGTATATTTTAATTTTGTATAGGGTCAGTTTTGCATGGTCGTTTTTCAGGAGGCTATCGTAAAAAACATAAATAATAAAATAAAATTATGATACCTACTCAATATTTAATTAACATAACACATAACATCACGCCTGTAATCCCCGAAGGGTAAGTCAGAGATGTACCCATTAGTATACCTACATTTCGCCAGTTATGTTTAAAGTACTATTTAATAGGGGGCGAGCCTATTGCCATTAACCGGGCACAGATCCGGACTCCGAGGCTGCTACTGAGAAATTTCTGATGGAAAATCCAATAACACTTACCCCAAACTGGGAATCGAACCCAAGATCTCATGCTCAACGGTCGCGCTTTGCGACTACTAAACCAATACTTGATACTCAATAATTTAATAAATACTTGTTTGTTTTAGTTGTGTATGTTTTACAGTTTTTCTGTATTCACCTCTTTCAGAGAACAGAATCGCCCTGTTGCACAAATGCGGTAGGCAGTATTACCACAGTATTGCGCAGTCGCACAACACTAGGTACCAATAAACCCGCATGCAAACATCCATATATTCATTTCACATGTAACATACATTTACAACTGTAACCGAAACATAAAACTTACAAATAATGTCGATTTATTAATAAGTTGTTCGTTGCAGCCATCATATATTTTTCTTAGATCTTTTTACAATCATTTCATGGTTTGTTAGTAGGTATAGTTACCTCAGCTTGTACTGATACCTGACCTGGTGAGATCACCCCGGAACGAAACCTAACTCTATGCATTCTTGATGACTCAACCTTTAATCCCTTTCATTTCCTTCGCAGGTCTGACGAGCGACGTGATATCTTTTTCCGCGAAAGTGGGTCTTCAAAAGGTAAGAATTAAGCTCAATTTACATAAAATATATTAATTACTATCTTATTGTGTTTGTCGTTTAACACGTAGTTTTTTTTTGCGCGGAAATCTAATTGTTCTTCTTAAGATAAAAGTAACTAAAGTTACTCCATAAAACAGCTATCGGCCAGTGAAAGTCCCGTGAAATCGGTCCAGCCGTTTCGAAGATTAACCGGAACAAACAGACACAATGGCAGACATTTTTTTTTATATGTAGGTACCTACCCTGTAAACATTCATATTTATTCTGTAAAATGTTGTTAGTTTAACGTTACAAACAGACACTTCAATTTTATTTATTTGTATAGATTATGTACGAATCTAGTAAGTACCTTCTTTTTAATACATAGGTATACAAACTTTAATAAAAATACGTTCGTGAAGAACTATCTAGATTCTAGATCAACTAAAAGAAATTGATTCAAAGAATCGGAAATAGCCATACTTAGGTAACCAATAGGCGAATAAATCAGCAAATTATGTACTACATTCGCCAGAAAATCGGACTATATCTTTTTGTTGTAAAATCGCTCCTATTACAACCAAATAAGATGCTGCAGTGTTAACCTTACCGTGCTGTCGTCCGTATAATCGAAAATGATTCGACAAATTGCTTTAATATGTAAGGAGGTTAATTATAAAACTTGCCATCATCTATAAACATAAACACATTACATAATTTAATTATCATTATGAAGAGTAATTAATTGGTTTGAGAGTAAGGTTGACATCCGTCTGGGATTCCCTGGAATTTTCCCTCTAAGCTAGGACAAATCCGGGGAATTCCCCGAAGAGTCTCGGGGAACTCCAGAAGTCGCCCCGGGTTTATGAAAAAGTGTCCAGGTGAAATTAGGACTCTTTGAATCAAACAAATCTCGGATAATTGATCGATAAACAAAAAATTCAAATATGGACGATGTTTTTATTTTCATTGTAACAATATTTTTCTCAGGGGTGTCCGGAAAAAAACTCAATTTCACCCAAATGTAGCTTTTATCCGGAATCGGCAGTTCAGGTGATGACAGCCCTACCTAAGAGCAGCCCCATCGGCTATGCTGAATTAAATTATTGTTCAAAATTATTCACGCTAAGAGAATTACTCAATAAAATATAAAATACGTGTATTATCCGATTTCTACGCTTTCTTCAACATTTGCAATAAACTAGACACTAACACAAGACAAAAGTAGGTTGTGTTACTTATTTATTTAATGGGCTTTGTTCACGGCATAATCGTTACTAATATTAAATTGTTTGTTTGAATGCACTAATCTCAGGAAGCAAATGGAACGAATTGAATAAAAAAAAGATTTTGTGTTTTTAGAGGACGTTTATTGTGCACAGATAAGATTTAAATTGAATACTTAAACAATATTTAAAAAAATGACAATACGGAAATATGCGTCAATCGCCAATTATTGCAGAATCACCCAAATATAATTACTTGACACCAGAGTGTTTTTAGACAGCCCTTTTTTATGTTCAAATATTGCCTATTAATATATTTTTTGCTATTGGGCAATGAGTCATTTATAGAGTATATTGATAATGTGGTGAAGCATTTTATTACAGCCTAATTTTTTGGACCGATAAAGTTAAATAATTTTGTGTTATTCTTTATCTGTCACCAAGTCATTTAAAGAGTTTATTGGTGTGGCACGAGAACATTTTTATGCAGCCTAATTCTTGAGATTTTTTTTTTACCTGACACCAAGTCATTTCAGGAGTTTATTGATGTGGCACGGTAGCATTTTTATACAGCCAAATTTTTTTTTGCGACTTTAGTGTTAAATATTCTTAAACTGTTTTTTTTTTAATCTGACACCAAGTCATTTAAGCAGCATCCATTCTCGATGGAGTCATTACTTTTATTAAAACAGTAGTGAGCTCTTTTTTCGTTTGGTGGACGTGGGAATCTTTGTCCGTCGAGTCATTAGAAAGTGATAAAATATATTTTAAGTACTTGCAAGTGAAAAGTTACGTCACACATTTGTTTATGAGATTTCTAATAATAATATCGTGATTTCTTTGATGGAAACGTCTGCTTTTCTTGATACCTTGGGCCTTGGTGATGACATGAATATTATGATAATATTAAGAGAACTGTAACGATGGTACGCTCCATTCAAAACGTAGTCTAATCATTTAGGGTTAATCTATACAAATAAATAAAATTGTAGCTTTTTGCAAAATAAATATGAAAGCACGTAGGTACATACCCGAAAAAATCATTTCGTTTTTAATTATTGTCTGTCAGTCTATTTATTCCAGCAAATCCCCGAAACGACTTTACCGATTTTGACCGGCAGATAGCTAAAGTTATAACTATGAAACTTTTATTTTACGATTAACGTTACGATTAACTTTTATTTTAGAAATTGAATTAGGGTTCCGGGCTAAAAAAACTCGTGATAACTGACGTTTACGAAAACAAATTCGTGGTAAGTAAATTAGACTCAATGAACAAGATGCGGATTTGTTTTTCAAAAGAAATAGTAAAAGTTATCTAAAAATCCTCCTTTCTATTCTTTATCCTACGTACAGAATGTTATTGACAAAAATATGACTACTTTTGTATGAGAGCGCTTTGTAAAGTCTTCTTAACAAGCAAGTTCGGTTACGTTAATGTGCCATGTCTAGAACTAATTGGTTTTTTCGATGCTTGCAATATTACTAAATGTCTTTATTATACCTAGTTATTTTAAGATACTCTTTTTTTTTAAGTAGGAAAATCAGTGACGAGGGACTTAACTTCATCGTGCTATTCAAATTGACCCTTAAAGCTTTTAGAATTAAAGATTAATTTTATTTTAGAAACATTAAAACAAACTGGGGTCATAAGCACTCCATAGTTTCAGGTACATTTCGCTCGTGTTAAGCGACGCCTTTATACGACGTAATAGAGCCAAAGTCAAATAATTTATTTCAATTAGACCATTAAAAGGAAAAAGAGACAACAAATATTGAATATTGTTGCCCATTACAAAAGGTAGTTTCGTAAAGAACCGCAGAGTATTAATAATAGCAGTATTACCAGACACAATTTCACATTTGTAAAAAAAAATATGAATCTATAAAAAACAAAAGAATACCACATTTCGTTGTATAGTTTCTAGATTCTAGTTTCTCATATCGATAAAGGCGCCATAATTATTTTATTTTTAGTCATCATCATAATTTTATCGTTGATCCTGCGATTATCTTGTTCTAAGCCGGACGTTTGGACGTAATATTCTTGATGAATGAAGGATTATCGCTCACCTATGGCTTTGAGAAAGACTATTAATTTAAATATTTATCTCTTAATTGCATACCAGTCTGTTTTTGTTGGATAAGTCCTAGGTTTTATCTAAGTACCAAGCTAGTTACTTTAGATTGTTGAGCCTATGACTAGTTGAAAAAAAAAACAGTCGAATTTAGCCGTACCTAACACATTTTTTTTTTTATAATTACGGCGTAAATTACTAAACTAATTGTTGATGATCATCAATCATCAACAATTAGTACAAATCAAGTCCTTATTTATTCGAAATGAATGAACCAATTTTAATGAAACTTCCTACGCACAAGCAGGATATAGGTTTAAAATAGTTATCAGAGAACATTTATTACTCCAATATTTATTTAAAAAACTTCATTTTTTGTTGATGTTGTTTTTTTCTATCTTGAGATTATAATAAAATTTTAGGCGTTCAAACTGGTTTAGGAGGTACTTACCTACATAATTTTGTTTCGACATTGAACTTAGTACAAGGTTATGAAGCTTTTCTTACATAACATTAAATTACTGGTTTTAAAGACTGGAAGCAACAAATGATTAATCAAATGATACATAAAATAAAAACTTCAACTATACATCTTTTTTCGTAGATACCCATGTTTAGAATCAAAGAGATTCTTTAACAAAACGTTCAATAAATAAAACAAATATTAAAGACATGTTCATTCATAAAAACCAAAATGGCCACTATCGAATCAATCAATTAACACTACTATGCAAACTACACAATCCCACACCCGAATACTCAAACATCACTTTACAATTTGAAAACGCTCTCAAAAGTCATTCTGTCGCAACAAAACACTTATAAGTGACAGATATATCATGAGTCTTGAGAAACCAGGTATGTTTGAGCATTCGGCCGTTAGTATGCCAAATGAGTCAGGATGTACCTGGTGAACCTAAGTTCCGAGACAACTGCGTTCTCGGAACAAAACTGACATTCTCGACCACCTCACTTTATGAATGGGCTGCGTCATCAATGACTCATGGTTACTACTTTTACGTTCACTCGTTTTTAGTCCGAAACTTGTTCCTGAGATTCAATTTGGACAAGGTTGATTTATGATGTTTGGAATTGATCATCAGCAACAGGCTTTGCCAAACCTCTGTATGTTATAAACCCGTTTTTTATAAACCCGTTTTTTACTTATAGTTGAAAAAGGATCTATATTATAAGAGACACCTTCAGTACTAAACCAAACACTGTATTTAAACGTTTAAGATACAAAACATGTGGGTGTAATGAGTACTCCTCTGCCTAACCCTTCGGGGATAACGGGTGTATTGTTATGTTATGTTATACACAAAACATTGCGGGTCCTCAGAGGACACTAAAGTTTAGTTAACATAAAAGTGGGCTCTAAAACAGACGATTCCAAATTAAACCGTGTATGCGGAACTAAAGAAGTTTCGATTGGAACCCATGATACCAAGAGTAAATACGAATAAGATAAAATAATGAGCGGGGACACTTAGCTAGACATAGTGCAACTAAATGGTTGCTGAGAGACAGAGAAGAGAAGTTTTGGCAGAGCAATAGCCGGCGGTTGCCAAAAGATGGTCTGAGCGACCTCCTTGCCTCGACTAGAGGCAGTTGGAGGGACACAGGGGATTTACACAACCGTCCGTCTTCTCCGGGGCGGAGACTAACAGCCGGAAGGATGTAAGATGTGGATGAGACTAGCACAGATCAGGGAAGGATGGCACAAAAGAAAGTTGTTTACTTAGCCGTGGGTAGAACAGGGCTGCCAATGATGTCGAAGATTAAGTAAATACCAATTTCCTAGCATAGCACGCCATTATTTGTTAATGATTTGTTCCAAATTTAATTAACTACATTATTAGGTCCCCGTTGTACTCTACATTGAATAAGTTCTCATTTAAATGCTAAATTAACCGGATGAGATACAATATGTCACAATGGCACAGTCTCATTGAAATCTGTGCCATTGTGTGGCATACTGGCATAAAATTATTGTGCTAGTATGGCACTGACATTCTGTGACGTTATTGGGGCAATAGGGATGGGTGGTAAAGTGGCGACGTCATAGTCAGGTTTATTGATAGTTTGGGTATATTTCAAAAATACAGAGTTTGTTGTCCCCGATCTGCCTAGCAGGGGAATACTCTGCTTTGTGCGATGGTATAATGGCATTAGTCAAAGGAATATATGTTAAGCTACGATGGTGTTAGTGATAGTGTATCAGATCTTAGCTTACAAAGAGACAGCAGTCTGTCTCCTAAACATCTTGATAAGGAGTTGTCTCATTTATGATAATATTACAGCAGCGATTTACGGCATTTAAATGAACTAGAAGACGTTAAAAAAGGTCCCCTTAGTTCTCAAACGGCACTTAACTTAAAGATGGTCATGTATCTCTGTCGCTGCAGTACACTTTAAAGTGACAAAGATAGCATAAGACTTAAAATAGAGTTGCGTTTAAGAATTTGGCCGTTACACTTATCATTACGATCATCAAATCTGACACTGTCTACGCCAGATGCCGTTAAAATAAGTGGACATTCGCCTACTTATAAAGTACAGTAATTGAAGAAACAGCGCTTCGTATCCTAGTAATCCTACTAATTAAAAGGAACTGCCAATTTTCGGAGGACCAATTCTACTTAAAACGTTCAAAATCTAATCGCAATCTCTTATTCATAATCAATGTCAAAAAAATTACGTAAATTAGAGGATTTTTTTACAAATTCCGACTGAGATTGGATTGCGAACGTTTCTAAAAGTTTACCAATTCTGGATTCTGACGGCTCAGAGTCAGAGTCATTGATGCGTTGCAAAACAATTCGAAGAAGCATCGAACGGAAAGAAAACAAATAATTACAACATTCTCAATGGTTTTTTTTTTTTTTGGCTAATACATAAATAATGATATTTTGATCACCGGAGGTGTCGATACCTCCAGCGGGAAGCGTTGCCGATTGGTTTTCAATTCGATTCATAAGAATGTATAATACGTTATAAGACCTACGTGTAAACTTTCATTGCTTGAGGCCTATATTTATTTACTAGTATTATGCTCGTGACTTCGTTCGCGTGAATGACGGTTATCATGGAGTTAACCTTAATTCTTTCTTTAAAATAATATTAGCCTTAGTTAATCTTTCGATGCTATTCGCCAGTGAAAGACCCGTCAATATCGGTCTAGCCGTTTCAAAGATAGACCGGAACGAACAAACAGACAGACAAACAAAAAAAATATCTTGTGAGTACCGTGTAAACATTAATATTTATTATTGTAAATAGCTGTTATTTTGCCATTACAAACAGACACTTCAATTTTATATATTTGTTATATGTAAGTTCTTGAGGCCCCGAAATCAGTGGTGTTTGTTTTTTTAATTGTCTAATAGCGCAGAGATATAATGACTCAGTAAAATTAGTCTTAATGACCTCTGTTTTTTTTTTAAACCGCTGTTCGTAGCTGCTAATGGCCCTACAGCGAAACGGGGTGAATGTACTACTTTGAAACCAAACTTCTTGAAGTTTTAAAATGTTCGAGTTAAAATACTTTAAGTGACACCACTGTACTAAACCCGTTACGTACTATTGTAATTTTTTAAGAGAATAAGTACTTGGACTAACACTTGTAGTATTGCAGACGAAAGGCAATTTGCGCCAAAAACTTGAGCAGTAGTGTAGCTGGCCCTAGGCGGGCCCTAAATCAAAATTTGATAGAGGGCCCCTTCCGTCTAACTGCGACGAGCTGGCCCTAGGCGGGCCCTAAATCAAAATTTGATAGAGGGCCCCTTCCGTCTAACTGCGACGAAGCCCAAATGAACGGAAAGAATTTTCAACAAAAAAAGTTTTGCATGCCTAACAGTTTGAGTGCGATAGTGGACAATATTTTACGATTTTTACTTACGGGCCCCTGTAGCTGTGGGGCCCCGCACGGCGGTAGCTACATCCCTGACGATAGGTGTAATGCAGTTGTCACTTTGTCACGTTGGCAACCTCAATATGTCATGACAATTTCATGCCACCGACTTGGGCTGTCACGACTGCGTGTCGATGTGCGTTGCATAATTGAAGAACTTGCTACTGATGCTAAATAATATGAAGCTGTTAGCGTTTCTTGACTTTCAAGTGGCAACCTCCTGCTTGGGCCCTTAGGTGTACGCTTTCGAGAGATACTTTCTTAGGAAATGACCATGCAGGTACTTAAGTGGCTTCTTACGACTTCGTTGGCTTTAAAACTCTGGAGATTCGTTCAAGAGTGAGCGTTGGCTTTTTAAAGCATAGCTAATAAGGCAGATAAGCTTATCCATACCAGTATAATAAAGCTGAAGAGTTTTATTTGTTTAAACGGGCTAATCTCTGGAACCACCAATCGGATTAGAAAAATTGATTGGATTGGATTGTATATGATAGCTAAATTCATGAGGAACAGTACAGACTATATAACATTACGCTACGACACTCGGAAGAGGTGCAATAACTAAAAACGTACACGCGGGGGTGTAGCAAGTAAAGAATATTCGTGATGGTCTTTTGATAGAGCTTTTTTTGCATGAAATCCAATGAAATTAAAAAATACTCCATACTTTCCATCAACCAGCTCGAATTCTTCTATTAAACTTTTAGTTTCTGCTCAAAAATTTCGGAATCAACATGTCGTATGCTCTTCTCAATTTTGTCCTTCTCCTTACAATCAGATCATTAGAAAGTCTCCCCATACCTTCCAATACCAGATAACAGATCTTTATTCATAAACCGACTAACGATCTCTACTCACGCTCGAATTCACTATCGATTCGCAAAAACCATCCATCCAAGTACATATCCATGGATGTCTTACTTACATAAGTCACGAAATAGGCACCCACGGCACGGTATTGTTCAATTGTTTGTTGAGATTACATAATAGTACGGTATACATCGATAATTGTTGAACTAATAGTAATTAAAGCTGTTCGCTAATCGTTGCTCGGTAACAAGAGATCACGCAATGGACAGGTAGTTGAGGAAAAATCACGATAAGGATAATTATCGTGTTTTGTCTACATTTGCATTTTTAAACCTGATTTAGTTAATTTGATGTGGGTAGGTACGCTTTTGTTTTTTAATTGTTTATAATTGGGATGAAAGTGTTCGTTTTTAGGGTTCCTTACAAAATTGACGAATATTTAATTATTAAAATTTTAAAGCTGTGAATATTTTAAATAAAAATAGTCCATGGAAAGATCAACTATGATTATGATTGTCACCATTCAACTGACATACTTTTTATCAGCTGTCAAAACGCAATTCTCCCATAGATTTTGTATTGCAATAGTAAACTGTGACGTCACTTTTTGTCAACTCAATTGAGTAACTACATTCTATTCCATTATCGCAAAGCAACAAAAAATTTTATTTAACAATAAGTCGAATATAAATCCGGTTTTCATGGCTAAAAGCTAATGTAAAGTGTTTCTTTAGAGAAGTAACATCTTGAAATTATTGCCAGACTGTGTCTACTACCAAATTCACACCCTTGAAAACTAAAACCACTAATTACTAGAAGCAAACAGACATACAGTAAACTATAAAGGTACTTCCTCGTATGCTACACAAGTACTTGAAACAATACAAGGTGTACGTAACGCAGTGGCGATGGCGTACCATCACAACGTGATTTGACTACGCACTGACTCATTCGGGATTCTAAAATGGCCGACAGTCCTTTTCGATTGTGTTTTGTTTTAGAAAAGCACTGTTATTTGAGTAAAGTTTCGGAGTGCTTCAAACTGGGAATACATTTTTTAAATCGGTTTTAAAGCTGGCTTGTTAAAATTGGGGTAACTTAGGTGTGGTTCAAAGATTTATGCTCAAGTTTATGACACTACTCTGAAGCCACGTCATGGGCGAAAATGAAGCCACTTTATTGTATCTAGACCGTTCTTCTTCTTCTTCTTCTCGTGTCGAATGACTCAAATTTTGTCCGACCAATATTGAGCAACCTGTACAGCTCTGTCATTGGCCTCATTAAGTAGACCGTTTATTAATAGCTACCAAATTTCGTTTTTTTTTTATGCATTTATTTATTTAGGATCTCGAACCAAAGATATCACAAATAATGGATAACAATACATATACAAGTTTACGCCTTCATTTGTAGAAGACCACTGCATACACAATTCAGTTAACAGGTAGGTAACCTATCCCTCTGCCTAGCCTTTTCCCAACTACTTTGGGGTCGGCTTCCAGTCTAACCGAATGCAGCTGAATACCAGTATTTTACATGGAGCGACTGCCTATCTGACCTCCACAACCCAATAACTGAATATTACGATACCTCTTAGTAAGACTGGTTGTCAAATTTCGGGCTTCTGACGACCCGTAACGGCTGTCAAAGATGCACATTGACAGCCGGGACCAACAGCTTATCAGCTAGGTAACAGAGTACTAATAAAACATTTTGGTAAAAGACCCTAGAAAGTAGGTAATGACTTTGATGCTTCTTTTTAGTTTGATTGCAATGTCATAAAGTTATAAACTTTTTCACCATGTTGAACCACAAAGGCGAAACAAGCTGACCAATTAGCTATGGGTCATTCGATTACTATTTTAAGAAGTGACACTAAACTAATGACAGTTCCTTTGTTTTCTTAACAAAATGGCGTCACAGATGGTCTGGTGTCACGGCTAGCTTGCTTTAGCCAATCAAACGGCTAATTGACTATAGTTCTTGGATGGATTCAATTGTAGTTGTTTATTTGGATGGTTTAGTTAGTTTTGCACTTTTGCAAGATGTTTTTTTTTCCTTTATTCTTTAAATATACATATAAATTACATTTTTAAATATATAGGGATAAAAATGTAAAAATGTAAAAAGATAAAAATGTTCTTTTTTATTTATTGTCAAGATTAAAAAGTCGCGAATACCTAAGGTAACAATTGAAATAGTTTGAATGCTACTCGTCTTCTTTCAGTCCAGAAATAAAAAAGGTTTGTACTTATTTAGGTTAGTCTTCTTTACTTTATGGTTTTCATTTTCTAATATCATTTTATTTTGTGCCACGCCTAGTTTCATCATTATCCTCTAATCCTGTATAAGTACTTTGGTTAGTCCAACGTTGAACATTATTTACCAAATTATTTATTTATGAGGAAAATTCTTAGTATGTAACTATGTATGAAATAATATTGTTATAACAGCCTCAAGTTACGTTGTAAATATGATTTACTCTAATAATTTATGACTTAATACTATGATATATTATTGAATGATTCATTCCTTTGTCACTTGAGCTGCTGCTAGAATATAAACAGCTATTTATGATGATTACCTACATAATAACATGAAGTACAGCCGAATACGGCTAGCTTAGTAATCGGTAAGAAATGTTCTTTGACCCTATGGTAAAAGCAGAAACTCAAACTCAATCCGATGAAAATCACTTTTTATAAATTTAAATGTAAATAAAAAGGAATTATACACTGGCTTTTGCCTACGACTTTGTGCCCTTGAATTTTTCTTATAGATCCTAATTTTTATAGTAAAATATAGAATAAAGCACGCTGGCATATCGTACCTTCCTATTAACGATAATTTTTTTACAAACGGACCAGTAATTTGAATTTACTGCTGTCTGCTTTCTAAAGGTGAAAGAATTTTTAAAATCGGTCCAGTAGTTTTTGAGTTAATCCATTACAAACAAACAAAAATACAATTTTTCCTCTTTATAAGTGTACATTATTATAGATAAACAATTGAAATGAAATAGAAGTTTCTTTACTATTTTATCGTCAACATTAATTTCTTATTCATTATCTCCTAGCGAAGTGATTGTCAATGCCCATACATGTTCGATGAGGAGTTACGAGATCGACTAAGCGTGTCTTTAGCCGTCAGTGAGTCTAGTCATTCAATTGTAGACACAAGCTCATTACCACTTTGTGTCGTATATCTAATACATTGTAATAATATTTTTTTATACATATTTGAAATTTTATGACAGTGGAAATTTCAAATGTGGTTATGTTATTGTCTCATAACATTTTCTGTCTTACTATTTATAAATTACTGCCTCGTTGGTCTAGTGGTCGCAAGCGCGACTGCTGTGCATGAGGTCTTGGGTTGGATTCCCAGGTCGTGCAAAGTGTTATTGGGTTTTTCCATCAGGAATTTCTCAGTAGCAGCCTCGGAGTCTGGATTTGTGCCCGGTTAATGGCAATAGGTTCGCCCCCTCTTACATAAGACTAAAAACATAACTGGCGAAATGTGGGTGTACTAATGGGTACACCTCTGCCTAACCCTTCGGGGATTACAGGCGTGATGTTATGTTATGATATTTATAAATTATTTTTTAATCACACCAGAACGGCTGACCGGATCTGGTTAAAATTTGGTACAGATATAGATTATAGTCTGGAAAAGCTCATAGGCTACTTTTTACCCCGGAAATTTGTACGATTCCTGTGGGATACTATAACAACTTTGAAGCGAATAAAATGATTGGGAGAACCTAATTTAAAAATATCAATTCAATGATCAACACAACATCGAGCGATTGTGAAAATAAAATTAACTTAGTTTTCAAACAAAACGTAAAGAAAAAACAAGCCGTTAATTTCAAACAAAAGAAAATTGAATCTTAGTCAAATCATTAATTTACCATTAATTCTAAACAATTAGTAATCACGGTGGAACGATGAATGACAAAGTTACTAGTAATTCTATATCATTGAATGAATCATATCGTTCCGTTGGCCCTCGTATCGCTAATGCCAACTTAATACGTCATTATAATACTTTAAAAAGACTAAGCGCGAATTAGGAGTTGTTGAAATCTTGCTGCTCGCAAGAATCAGCGGGGTATATTTTTTTTTGTTGGAAAGGCTATTTGAAAAAAAGGAAACGTTTCCTACTTCCGTATGAAGTTCAGAATCAGCTAGTGAAAGTTCTATCAAAATCGGTGCAGTCGTTTCGAAAATTAGCTGGAACAAAGAATTAAAAAAAAAATGTTTTGTTTTGGATAAGTACTGTGTACTACACTGGTGCATTATAACAGGGAAGATTTGAGATATCTAACCGTAGAACGTAGAATTTCTTTGATATAGGCGACGTATCAACCAGGAATATTGGTGCTAATTCCCTTTTTATATACTAAACTTATATTAGACTATGTCTATCTTTTTCTGTCCAATAAAACAAGAAAGGGACGGAAATAAAGTACATCTGTCAATTTTAATTAATCTGAAACTTCCATGCAATTTTATTTGCTATGTCAGAACACATGTCAAAAACACTAAAAAGTTCAAGGGAAAACTAATCTGACATCTCTAACTTAGTTCTAAAATGTCACCGTCCTTTTCTTTCGCTGTATGTTAGTAAGAGATGCCAATTTTGTCATTCTAGTTTCGTTTATGAACAAAGAAATCGTCACCATTATCTCTTCCTTTCCGTCTTTAATAGATCGCATTCCAAGCAGGGGCGTAGCTACCGCCGTATCTGCCGTATCAATTATACGGGGCCCCTGGCCTACGGGGGCCCCCAGGCCCCAAGGTGCGTAAGCAAAAATTAATAAAAACTTCCCAAAGAAGTTTCTCGAAATTAAAACTGATAAAAAAATTATTTAAGATCTATGGGACAGGAACGCCTGTCAGACCTGTCACTATTGTCCATAGAGGCAGAAACTTAAGAAAAACTAAAGTCATCATCAGCTATGAATGATTTAATTAATCAGTTTGCCGAAAAAAATGCAAGGAGAGTTAATATTTAATTTGAATCGTTTTTAAAAATATGAAAGATAGATAATTATGATGAATATTTCTTTTAATTTTATGGAAACATTTTTTCTTTTTTGAGAAATCTTTACCCTTTCTAAGGGCCCCCAAACAAATTTTTATACGGGGCCCCGCCAAGGTACGCTACGCTTCTGATTCCAAGACTACAAAATTCTAAGCAACCTACCAGGCAACGCAACTATCCAAGCGTCAATTACTCCTAAGATAAATGACCTAGGTTTAAGTTACGCCTTATTATAATCCTATTAGTATTCAGTCCACGTCGATAGCTTGGCGAGCATTAAGCAGGTGATCTTTACCACACTCCACTTGCCGCATTCCATGCGATATGAATCGATTTAATTACTATTGTGTTACTTGCTCACTCGGTTTTGCTACTCGATTGCTATTTATGTCATTAATCGATTCTTATGAACTTAAATAGTGCTAGTAAGTCAGATGTGGAAACTGCGTTCTGGGGAATTGTAATTACATGTTTTTTTTTTATTTTGGAATGGCTTCTTGCAGTTTCACCAAGGAGGTTGTCAGCTGCTTGAATAGATTTTCCTGTAGTGCCTTAAAAATATAGGCTTCTAATCAGGACTTCGCGCTTATAAACTATGCGACTATACGCTCAGGGAACCCCTTGTGCGCTACGGACCTCGGCTTTGATAGTCTGTTTGTGAAGCCAGCAAGGTGACAGGCTGGAGCAGATGTCCGTATTTTAATGTTTTGCGAATTTTCCTTAAAATATCCTATAAACCCCTAAAAAAGTTTCAATTCGGTACAGAATTGCAGTGTTATTGTATGCCTAGCACAATGATATACAGCATTGGGTACAAGCCAAATCAATCAATAGACAAAATTAACACAATGAATTAAGTAATGAGATTTTCTTTGCCGCGAAACCTTTTTCTAGAACATTGTCTTAATAAACAAACAGTTGTATGGAGAATGATTTCAATAACAACTTATTATGAGAATAAAACATGCAATGCGTAGTTGATTACAAAATGTCAATCGTCTTCAGATAGTACTTGTTGTAATCGCATCTCGCTACGCGCCGATACAACGTTTAGCGATTAGATAACGCGAGATGTTTGATATCAATATGATGCCAAGCAGTTTTGTCATGCTGTACAAATATTTCATTCTTCAAAATTCGGTGCTTTGTTTGACCTTTATTATCTCCTTAACTAGAACGTTCCTAGGCTTGGGCAGGAACAAATAAATGATTGTAATGATGGGAATCTATAATCGAGTTGTCAAAATGTAAAAATTTCCTTTTTTTTTTTAGCCAAGGGAACTTCACTTTCTCAACAATTCTACATAACGGTTACGTCACATAAGCCCACATGCACCAGGCAAGGTTATCATTAACTACGAGTTAGTTACTAACACGGGCCCATTACTAATTAATATCAGCATATTGTCCCTCAGCATTTTTAATGTCGTGTTAACTTTGAGTTCAATTATTGGTGCAAAGGGGCCTAATAGTTATAAAATAAAATTTTCTGATGGTGGCAACATAGGTTTGTTAAATTTACATACAGTTTGGAAGCAAACACAGATGTTTCTGAAAACAAATTCCTGTATCATTGTGATTGTTATCGAGTATTTCTTTAGAATTCACTTGCTACCTACTTTTTGTTTGGCTTGACGATACTTTCCACGAAATTAAATTATGTTTTTTCGTCTTCGTAATTTCGTATATTTATATACTACCTATATTGCTGGCGACTTCGTCCGCGTGAATTTTCATACGGAACCTTATTTTTTTGTTAATAAAATGTACCTACCTAGAAATAGCTCTTTGGGATAACAATGCTGCCTATTAGCTAAAGATATTTTAGATTTTGAAAATTCTTTTCATCTTTCTTCTTAAATGCATTATGTGGGCTTTCTGTGCCTATCGTTTAGGCGAATATAGACTTACCATTATAGGTACCGACAAGAATACGGAAAAGGTTTTACTCAAATTTTCAGCTTTATAATTTTAGTATAAATACCTGAAAAAGTTTCCCAGCAAGTTACAGCCAGCAAAACGTTCGTACACCTTCTAAATGAATCAATCTTTCCTCAAAATCTTGCTAAAATGACGCAAGTCTGTCAGTTCAGGGTTCTTAGACCATACCATGACTGTCCACCATGAAAGTGTATCAAGCAATCTGTACAGTATCGTTTAGAAAAGTGGTCGAGCCACATTTTCTAGTTGCAGAGGAAACACGAAGTGGTCCGACCATGTTTGTGTCCCCTAGTTGGACATTTATTAATTAATGCCGGATACTTGCGATTTTGATGTCGGGCATTCAATGATTTAGAATGTATGCTAAACCATTACCAGCGACCATTTACTTATAATGCTCGGGAGATAGAAGTGGTTGAAAAAATAGTCAAAACATTTATTCCAATTGAGTTGTTGACACCATTAACCAATAATTCTAAGAAATAACTTCTTTAAAGAAACGCTTTACATTAGCCCTGAAAACCCAATTATCAATTTACAGTAAAATTAGATTTTTTGTGGCTTTGAAATCAATAAATAGATAAATAATTGAATTGCCAACTAAGTGACGTCACAGGCTGCTGTTGCCATAAAAAATCTATGGAAAAATCGCGTTTTGACAGGTCATAAAAAGTACGTCAATTGTTTGGTGGTTTCAACTAGCCTATTAGGGCTAATATTTTTCCATAGTCAGTTATCTTTTATCCAAAGAATAAATACCTGAAGAAAAAAAGAAAGAAAAACTGTTTATTCCCGCGAAAATGACGCAAATAACATAAAAATAGAAAATAAAAATGTACATAAAAACAAAGTAGTAACAAGTTTGTATTCAATCTAAAAAATAACCTATGACAATGCCTATGGCAGTTTGACTTAATCTCCATACAAAAGCTGTCAAACCGCCATATTAATCCCTGCGTTTAGAAAAAATTGCCCTTAAAAAAAATTGAAAATTGTTCCGAAAAAAATAAAATTGCCCATTCCAAATTGTGGTTTCGTATGGAGAAGAACGGGGCAAGAAACTTCATAATTACTCTTAAATAATTTTAGCAATCATTTGTGTACAGATACATTAATTCAATAATTGTACTTGACTTAATATCTTGTAATTAGTACTAATACTTACGATTTTCATTTCCATTTATCGCAGTTTTAAACCTAACTGCGGAAAGGGGTATTTTTGTTAAAAGCAGTCGATAATTCATTATTTTGGATTATTGAATGCAGAAAATTAGAAACTCTACTGTTTGATTTTAAATAGGTAATAGGGTAAACCCTAATACAGCAATAAACTACGTACAATGCTATTAATGGGGGTTTGGTTACAACAATTTTTGGTACAGGGCTTGTTCATGGCAAGCTGCGCCATGATTACAGTATAAGTACTATTGTGAAGAAAATGCACAAGTACTGTACATTCCAGTTCCATGATTAACCCTCCCAGTTTGGTAGGAGATTGGACAAAGAGCATTCCTACTCTGTAAAGGGAGACAGAAACATGGTTGTGTATGGGAATGTATGGGAATGCGTTGTATGCAGGTCCTATTTGTCTTATTAACATAAAATGTAATTAGAGAATACTTTTCTTGGCAATGTAGTTTAAAAACCGTTATTTATTTGTACTTTGGTATTTCTTTTTTCTCTATGCTGCGCAAACGTACTTTATACGAGTCTAAGTACCTACCTACCTAGTAAGAAGATAGGATAAGTTAAGTCGACAAAGTACTGTGCATTTTATTTCCACCTAAGAACCATCTGCATTATGCCCACCTGACTTTACATGCAAGCAGCCATTTTTTTTCGTCTATGATCTTACCACAGATGCCATAAACAAAAATAACCTTAAAATTGCAATTTAAAACCGCGTTCTAAAATTGAAAAATTTCAAACGGTCATAGTCGAGCGTAAGGCTAGCCATACACGGTAAGACATCTGCCGCTGAAGTAAATTGTTAATTGCATTGCAGTAATTCGCAGCTGCCCAGTGTCCAGCCGTTAGAGCTAAATGTCAAACCTATAATCATTTCATTGCGAAGAACAAACGACAAGGTCGGACCGTTTACTCTTGATTAACTTTAAACGGATATGAGTAATGACTAATGTGTTTTACTTGTTCCGTAGGTACATAGTTGTAACATCTTGCTACCGATATTGACAAAGACCGACAAGTTAAACATTACTCATTCATGTACTAGTTTGACTACACGGTTTGCGCAGTGACTGTGTTATCGACTGCTGCGCTGCGTGCCGCAGGTTCCATTCGATTCGGAAAATATTTGTGTTTGTTTGTAAATTTATGTTCGAAAAACTCACCTACCATACAGGAGAAATTCCTAGTGTAAACGTTGCCCCACGTTTTTATAAAAATATAGGCATTCCATTTTCGAGTTGCAATAAAGTTATGGTTCTATAAAAAAATAACAGTGTGGATGAGTTAGTTATGTATAAAGGATAAGCTTAAGTACAATTATTACTGTTCTAGTTTACAAAAAGCAATAAACAAACGCCTACCGTATTGCACTAATAAAGACGTCCAAACAATTTTCATACACCACTGACTTAAAAAAAAAAAACAAATTAAAAAGAAATTAACCGCTGGCACGTGGCTCTTTTTTTAAAGGCAAAGACACGACACGTTATCAGCCATATGCCACCGACGCGTGCCCTATGAACACCTCCCTTTAATCAACCGACCGTATCCCGCTCGTGTTTAAAAATCGAACATTTTAGTTTTTATCCTTTTTGTTTTTTTTTTATACTGCAGGCCGGTCAATTCTCGGAGAAAAACAGCGCTGGCGTGAATTTTAATGCATTCGTATGCATTTGAAATATTAAATACATGTAGATGTTTTCGCGTCAATATAACATTTACATGCTAAAATAATCTAATGTTAAGGAGGATGTAAGAATGTATTTTCTATTGGTTTGCATCTTGAAACAATGGCGAATAATATTGTTGTGATATACAAGGTGTATTACAGTTTAATTCTATACATCATTTACAAATAAATACAATGAAAGTGACTGTTTGAAATGTCAAAATAACAGATAATTATAAAAAAAAATGTTTACACGGTACTAAAAACATTTTTTTTTTCGTTTGGATTAATATTAAAGTCTTTTTTACTTCTTAAAACATCCGACAGACGTCAGAAACAGATAAACAAACGATGTTATAAAGAGTAACTTAGGCTCTACTTTAATTTTAGAAAAATAATTAGGCTTCCGCGCGGAAAAAAATAAAACGCGTGATAACGTTCAAGTGATTCAAAATCAAGTATTAATTAAATTCATATAATTAATTAAATCTATAACTTTTACTAATAATATTCATAAGTAAGGTCACCATTATCGCTTTCGATTACATAACGATACGATACTTTCACTCGGTTGATTTTTTTTTTGCATTTGGGTGCGGAAGTCTCATATTATCTCATATTCTTAATACAGTATCGACCTCGAGTTACGAGCAGATGTTTTCGAACCAGTATGTAACCGTTTGGGGAACCCCTCAGTAGGTGAGAAGGTACGGGACAGTCGCATAATATACAGGGTGTATCTGAAAAAAGAAACGATTTTAGGTACATTTTAAAGTGATCGAAATCAACTAGTTTCAATTTGTTTTTTCTTGTACCTAAATGACGTTCTAAAATGCCTTTTAATAGTATAATGTAAACAAATCTTTGACTTTTTGAGTTGATTATTTTAAGAATTTTAATGTTGCAATTAATTTAAGTAAGTAATAACTAAATTAACTTGCATATCTCGTAAAATAAAGTATGTAGTTGTAAAAACTGTTTAATTACTGAGGAATGTGCTATTTAAATCACTGTTACAAATATGTTAATTAATTAATTGTAACAAGTAACATTGCGAGATCAGTCGTTCACCATTTGTGTGCATTGCGCAAGCGCAAAACAATAGCAACAATCATACTCTGTAAATGAATTATAATGTCACACGCCTGTGAAATGGCGATTTGTTATAGTTAACAATATCACAGTGATTTATCACGTAATAGATAACAGGAGACTTGTTACGCCTTTCAAATTGAACTGATTTACATTTAAACGGCTTGCTAATGGGCAGGCATGTCGTCCATGTTGTTTTAATCTTTCTATGCAAATCTAATGAGTTACATTGGTAAATTAATTACGAATAGATCTTGTCGTATGATGTACATTTCACCATTTATTACTGTCACCGTTGTACGTTTCATTAATTACCTACGTCCTTGTGACATCATGTTCCTTGTACCGTCGCACTGATAACCGAGGTCGGTGAAAAAGTAAGGTCTTATTAGTTTAGTTGCTTTTACTTTTCAGGCGACCGAAGTTTTATTACATCTAACTCTTCATTTATTTCTTAGAAGATAGAAGTCTCGTACCTATAAAAAAACTGATACCTTAATAGTCATTAGAAAACTAATTTATTTTGACTTTCTTGTTCAATTTTTAAATTGACAATAAATGAATCCCTTAAACCCTGGCATGTTGTCTCATTAAATCCAACACGCACTATACAACCATACATTTTCATGACCATTAATTAATAGCTATTGATCGTAAGCCAATCCTAATTCCCCTCTACAGGTTTCTCAATTATGTCACCTAGCTGATTATCAAGCCTGTTTGACCCTGAAACCAATTAGGCATTAATGTAATTCAATATGGAATATTAGGTATCAACATTTTACTGTCATAATTAATCAGTTTATTAAATCAGTCATACTTATTGGCAGTAAATACATTATTAAAATAAGCAAGTGATTATTAAACAGTTACTTTAATTACTTAAGTGTCAGATAAAATTTTATAGCACTGGTTTTAGGCTATCATTTTATTAGCGTATAAAAAATAATTGACGGGGAGCGGAAATGAAATAATGAATTTATTAATAATAAATTCTTATTTGCACCATCGCTGTTATACATTAAATAAAACTTAGATCTTCGAGATGTTAGAATTTTTTCCTTAGAACTGAAATAATTTCAAATCGTTTTATGGAGTAGTATTCAATACACCATGTATATTGTTCAGTGTGCATCGTTTCCCGGAGCGGTATGGGCGCCATCGCAACCCTTGCGCACACGCACAAAAAGTGCCAACACCTGGCCGTAACCATAGAGATCAAATCACTACATCGAACACATGTTTTGCTCACTGCTATTCTAGACTTTAACGTTGATTGTATAAGGCACATTTTCCATGATATAGGTAGTGTTAATTTATAGGATGAAGCTCACGCATTATCGATTATTCGTGTGAAGTGTAACGGTTTTCTTTTGTTGATATTTTGACAGGTGAGAGTCATATAAACGCGTATTAATCTAGTTTTTCGTATCATACTCAATACGTTGCGTAATTTTTATTCCATGTCGTTTTTATGTCAATGCGCTTAATTGCGTTAATAGTCGTCTATCGTGTTTCTAATCGAAACGCATTGTTTTTGTTCAATCGCTTCAATTACCAGGCCACATTGCAGTGTAGAAAATAATTTAAAAAAAGAAATTGCGTCAACCGAATCACGTTCGCGGTGTCACCAATAGTAGAACTTCGAATTCCGTTATTAGAGCAAAAAACAGACCTGTCAATAGAATTCCCGTTCGATTTTGAATTTGGAGCGCAGGATAGGAAATGGGACGCGCATGCGCGTGCCATACTGCGCGGCAGAGCGTGGCGTATGGGAGCAGATGACACGCGACCGTTACACCAGGTGCACGTGCCGGCATATTTTTCACATCGGAATTTATGAACTGTACACCATAACGAGCGGGTGCGAAAGATAAGAGATGGGTATACGGACTCGTTAGGGAAGTAAAAGTTTGTACCGTATTACAATTAACGTGATTTTTCAATTGAATAGTAAATTTTACAACATTCTCAGGGCTCAATTCTATAAAGCTATTTGCATAGGAGATTTGTATCATAAAATCAAAAGTATGAGTGAAATCGTTGAGATCACAGCACATAGAAACAAGGCTGCGTTACAGATACGTACTCTACACAGATCATTTGCTCAAATTGAATAGCGAAGTGTTCGGAATTCTGATGGTTTACATTCACAAAGTTAAAAGGTATGAGTATGACCTATCCTTGGCTTCAATTTGTAGAAAGGAACTATTATTTTCCTTGCTCACGTAGCAGATGATTTGATGTAAATCCGCATTCAATTATCACGGATTATTTCTGATTTTTGCAATAGTATTTTTGAGGCTTGATCAATAAATAATAGCTTAAAACTGCATCATTAAAAATGGCAGATTTCTGTAATTGTGCCACAACATGCATCAGTAAATCACCAATGGACAACATTTTATAATAATGTATAAAAAATTTCAAGATTGATTCGTTGATAAAATTACAGAAATGTACAGTAATCTTGAGATATCAGGAATCAGAGCAAAGCCTCTTAAATCCCAAGCTGTGGCAAGTATCTAAGACTAGCTTTTGCCCGCGACTCCGGCTGCGTAGAAAATAAAAATGGAATAAAAATAATCTTATGTTAAAACTAGATCACTATCATGCATGTCTGGCAAATTTCAGGTTTTTTTTTCCAGTCGTTTAAGTGTGGAAGAATTACAAATATCCACCCCTCCATCCATCCATCCATCCATCCATCCATCCATCTATCTAAACATTCATACAAACTTTCGCATATAATACCAGTGGGATAGTACCTAACATATTGGTAAAAAACGATTGATTATAATTTGATGATATATTTTTATTTATTATGACTCGTAAAACTTGATCGCGTGTAATGGAGCGCTGACAATACGCTACGGTGTACTCGGTCATGCTTTCCCCGCTCCGTGACCATTTCCACTTATAAATATTATATCAGTCTATTCCTAAAAAAAAACTAGACGGAGATTCCTCATTTTTTGTGATGTTTTATTGTTTTTTGGCCAGACCTCCCGTTGAGACACAAAGCCGCGATCCGTTTTTGTTTTCATGGAGAACAGCTATGATAATTTTGTTGCTCGTCGGCTGCATAGAAAGTCGGTGAAGTTGAATATTTTATTGATAGGTATTTATTGTGAAACAATGCTAACGCTATTGCGGTATATCAAATTATAAACTGCTGCAGTTATTGATGGGCAAATCCAATGGTAGAAAGTTATGTTCTCAATTTTTGATAAGACTTGTGGTCTTCGTGTCTTTAAAGTCGTTCAAATTAACTAGCTTCTGCCCGCGTTTCGTCCGCGTCAAAGTTGACTTCTCCATACAAACTTTGGACCCCCTTATCATCACCTTAAGGAATGAATTTTGAAAAATTCTCTCTTATCGAATGCCTACGTCATACAAAGAACACACCCTCCAAGTTTCAGGTCTCTACGATCAGCGGTTAAGGCTGTACGTTGATCCGTCAGTCAGTCAGTCGTTCAGGGCAAAACTTTAGTCAGTCAGTCATTCAGGGAAAAACTTTTAATATGATAAAGAAGATTATTTTCAATATTTTTTTTTCAGTAGACTGAGAGTAAACAGGAGTTCCGGATTCTCTAAGTAAGCTCTCAAAAACCTTTAACACTCAATTAAAATATTCAAAGTCAACACCCATTGAAGGAAACAGCCATTGTTTGCATTGAAGCGTGTCTGTAGAAATGGAGGGAACCGTCAGACCTATCGTACGTCGTGAAGGTTTGATAATAACTTCAAGGTTCCTAATAATGTCACTATTTGGGTCGATTGATAAAATTCAGTGTCAAAATGTCTAATAGCGATTGTGTTTTCAGTTTAATTTTCACTTAAGTTTCTTGGATACGTAGGACGAATATTATGTACCGTAAATAAAAATAGACAGTTTTTTTTTTCATATTCAACCTTCAAAGTAAAAGTTGCTACAGCTAAATAATTTTAATACACAGCTTAATTTTAAAAAATTGAAAACACAGCAATAATAGAACATTTTGCAAAAAAAATTGTCAAAAATGAACGCAATTAATCAAACATGAATAAAATGAAAAAAATATAGTTTTAGTCGTTAATAAAAATACACAAGAATATTCTAAATCTGGATAATCATGACATTTATTATTTTCCAACTATTTTTTTGACTGTGTTTTAACTAAGCTATGAACGGAGTAATAAAATAATGTCGTTACCAGTCGTTATCCCGCATCACTAAAAGACCCACAGAACAATGTAAATGTACACCTTGTATTCCAAAACTAGAATTCCCAAGACCAAATAAATGAGCATCGCTCTAGTGAAGTTTTTTTTTTTAAATGTATTAAATGGCTCCAATTTTGTTCCAAATTAAGTACCTATTTAAAAACTTTGTGTCTGTACATGGATTAAAAATACTTGCGATCTGTCGATATGTAATCGAACAGCCATTAGTTTCTTTCAGATCGTCGATAATCTCGGAATATTATGACAAAAAAAGGAAAAATAAATAATAAAATGTTCTTGCAGCAAGTTGAGTCAGCTGTCAAATTAGAGCCATAGATAAATGGCGACATATTTAAAAACAGAATGTTCACATTGGCTAATATTGACGACAAAAAATCGATTTACGAATGCTTTTGGAAATATGTACCTACCAATACATAAAGTATGCAAAAAAAGTCGTAAAAAGCGTTATTATGACTTACCTAACTATACCAATACAATCACATTTTAAATTCGTTTTCAAAGTTGTACAGACCACACTGCGGCGTTATGTGATTGTAATAAGTGCGATTTTACAACAAGAAGGTATAGTCTGACGTGCTGGCGACTGTACATTCTCTCATTCGAATTCGAAATTCAAAATTTCAAATACCAAATGAATAATAAACATTTTAATGTTCTATAGTGACGAAATAATATCCATTGCGTATTACAAATAGGTGATAATCGCCAATCATTAGCGACTTTGTATTAATAATTATAATTAGTTACAGAATGAGAATATTTCGCCATAGTTTTTCTCAATAGAGGACTAGAGCTTAGGTAGGTACCTATATGCTAATTGTAAGAACAAGACGTAAATGATTGCATACAGGTAATCATCATAAGTATTTAGGTACCTATTCATCCCAGTCCTAGTCCTAACTATCCTAACTAATATTATAAATGCGAAAATAACTTTGTTTGTTTGTTTGTTACCTTTCTACGCCTAAACCATTGAACTGAGTTTTTCACAGAATTGAATCATGAATCCCGAAAAATTTTAAATACTTTGTCACTTGTCAGCAATGTCAGGTGTACAGAAACGGACATACGGACCTTTCATTCCGACAAAATGTACTGTTCCCGTGAAAAACCATAATAACGTTCTTATCATGATAGATGGCGCCACGTGTCTTACGAATCATGATTGGATTTTTAAATTTAATTTGCAAGCGAAGCCGCGGTCGTAAGCTAGTGATTAATAAAAACTCAAAACAATCCACAAATAAGTCCTAAGCTGTGCTGTACTTACCTGTATACATTTATAAGTGAGTCGAACATTATTTTCGAGGCACGGCATTAATGCAACGTATGTTATTAAAACATACCTACCTATCTACATATTAATAAGGTACATAATTATCACCATAGGTCACCTACTGCGCAAAATATGAGTCAATCGAAGGAAAATTATGTACCTATGGTACTTGTAGGTAAGTATCGGTTAACAAGATAGAAGTAATCACTAGAAACTTGTAATCGACGCTTTTATACCGCTTTAATAGGAGCTTTTGCCCACTAAATCCGCGTAAATGTCGATAATCGCGAACGCAGACGAAGTCGCGGAATAAAATGTAGCCTATGTCCTTCCTTGGGGCTAGAACTTGACCCTTACCAAATTTCATCAAAATCCTTACAATAGTTTAGTTGTGAAACAGTATTGTAAGTATTGTAACATACATCTATCCTTATACAAACATTCGCGTTTCATTCTGTCTTTTAAATCCACTTTGATTTTTTTTCGAAATAAAAAAATTATTGAACGTAAAATTAAGGTAGCTGTTCCACGCAATAAGTCACATTCAGTCATTCCTAACATTAATCTTGAATTCCTTCGATAAATCAAGTTTATTATCAATCAGTAAACAAAATCGACTGACTAACATGTTTATTTTGCTACTAACTTTTGCCCGGGATTTCGACCGCGTGGTTTTTTCACCTGTTTTAGGTTATGTCTTTTATTACTGCTCCGCTTCTGTAAGTCGTAGCGTGATGTTGTACAGCCTATACTATTCTTCATGAATCTGGCTATCATATAGAAAAAGATTTTTTCCAATCCGACTGGTATTTCCAGAGATTAGCGCATTTAAACAAACAAAAATACTCTTCAGGTTTTTGTAGGTATTAGTTACTTTATATGTTAGTACATCCAGTAGTACAATGAATCAGATAGTCCGTTGAGTCATTGAGTCAGACAACCGCAAACCGTGGCATACTTTAGTTTACATGTTAGTAAAATGTACCCATATTTATAGTACTGCAAGTCTGCAAATGATAAAAAGACTGACCAAGTACGATTCGGACTCGTACACTAAAGGTTCCTATCCACCGTGCAATATAAAGACTACATATATATTTTTAATAAGTAACTGTTTCTTGAGTGAGAATCTTTAATTCATATTTTTATTATTTGTGCTATAGCGGCAATACAAATACGCACTCAGAAAAAATAGTTCATGAGATTACAGTCCACTGACAGACAGACGGACGGACAGCGGAGACTTATAGTAATAGGGTCCCGTTGGCACCAATCGGTACGGAACCATAAAAAATGCTCTAAAAAAGTTTATTTTGAAGAAAGTCTACTAGTACAAAGTTTTCCAAATTGCATAATGAAAAAAGTGATTATTGTCATTAGCACACATGCATTTCTGTCTTAGGTAAATTTTCTTTGTTGAGTTACAACAAATTTTTTTTCTTCGGACGAATTGTTGTTGTTACGATTGTTTTATTCAAAAAATCATCGGACCGTATACAATCTTCGCAAGCTCCGGAGCCAATGTCAATAGCAAGAGTATTATTTGTATTCGTACGGCGAACTGAAGGGGAGCAAATCACAGCCGATGTGTGAACTCCCTTGCATTCTGTGCACAATAGCCTCTACAACGGTTTTTAACATCTGCCGACCGGCCCTGGTGGAGACTTTCGTGATATGCCACCATTATTATTATTTCAAAAGCACGCGTCATACCGCCTTGGACTGTGTTTTACTACTTTTTTCTTTAACTATTGTAAGCAATCAACACAATAGGCGTACCAAATTCCCATGACTATCAAACAAAAACAAAACAAACTTTACATACGAGATAATTTGGCCTCGAAGGCACCGCGCGTCACGCTTCTCGGGCACGCACCTCTGATGATACTCCTCGTAATGGACCAACACATTACGTCACTGACACCGATCATTAAACCCACCACCTTAGACACGCTGTTCCCACGACTCACTGATTTTTTTTTCTTTTTCAGGATGTCCAATTTTCAACGAACGCGCAGCAAAGTATGGTGGGGTGATTCACCGCCGAATGTAGGAAGTCCGGTAGCACAGCCCGAGTGGAACCGAAACAATCGAGCACGAGACGATCCCGAGTGGGAGCCTCAACTACCTCACTGGATAGCCAATCAGCCCGACGAACCACAGAACAATAGCGCCGATGACATCGCGCAACCCGTACAGATGAATCAATGGCCTCTGCGTCACGGCAGCCCCGGCAGTCACAAGAGTCAAGATTCCGGATTCTCGGATTCCGACAGCTCTCCGCCCCCCTCACAGTATTATCAGGCTCCGGAGAATACAGACAACAATAAATCGACAAGTAGCAGCGATTCTAACAACAATCAAGATATTACTGTGAAACAAGCTGCAGGTTTTAAAAACACGTCCCAAAGCAACGCTGCTAACAATGCGACTATGCCTGATAACGTTAGTTGTGGTATGCCGACACCGAAGCCGCGGCTCAGGAGCAGCAGTGTCATACAGACGCCATACGACTTGCAAAAGTACTGTGAAATACATCATGACGAGGAACATATGGATCTGTTAAAAGATAAAGACACGGAAAATGTAAATAAAACCGAACAAAAATATCCAACGCCGAAAAATATAAACACCGACAAAGCAAATAAAGAAAACTCGAAAAATATTTTAAATAATAATTTAAACAGTAAACCTAAGGCAAAGATCGATAACAAAATAGATATAAAAGTAACACCTCCGAGTAACGTAAGTAATAAAGAAAATAACGTAAACAAAAGTGCAATACAAAAAGATACCAAAGATGTACCAGTTAAAAACATTAATGTTATAAGTCCTTCGAAAAAGTATCCGGCGAAGAAGTCGTTCATATCTAGTACAGACAGCGATAGCACCAAAGTCATTAAAGTAGCTAAAGTAAAGGATTTGGAAACTAGTAAGAATAAATCAGATGACAGTTTAGAATACCTGAAGTTAGAGGACAATAACCAAATAGCTGTAAACAATCAGCCGAGAGTCCGAACGCCGATATCAAACATATCCTACGTACCCACTGAGAGGACGTCTGGAACAAAAGTAGACAGAAAAGTAGAGTATAAACGAAGTTTATCAAATGAGGACGCCATTCCTATTACCACAACTCCACAATTCCAAAGAAATAGACTAAACAAATCTCTAAACTTTGAAGCGCAGAGGTTAGATCAACAGATTCTAGATATTCAAGACGGCTATCATTCGCTAGGATACATTGACGAAGAAGGTTTACCAGACAATGGAATATCCTACGAAAATGAACAAATACATAAACCCGCTAAGGCTATCCTTGGCAAAAATATAATGGACAGTCTTCACTTAAAACCGACCAAAAAAGCTGGACCCAAAGCTAAACAGCGAATGGCCGTTAAAGGAGACAGGACGAAGGATTTATTTAGAATTTTTCCCAAGAAGGAAAAGCCTGGAGTTGTGGAAAGTCACGCTGGTGGCCATATAGCTGGTAGTCGAGTGCCATCGCTCGGTCTACCACGAGCTAAAGACCAAGACTCGTGGGTTATCGTTGCACATCCTGAAGAAATGCTAATACCGCATTACAACGAAAGGCTAGTTGGTACAGAGAATGAACTAAATATTAATGGAAAAGAAAAACCTGAAGAGGATTACCTAAAGAATGGACGACTCACTCCACCGCCACAGTTCCAAGACAAACAGAAGACTCCTTACGAAACAGATTCTAAAACAAATAAAAACTTAACTCACGATTCAAAAAGAGAGAAGTTAAAAGGGGAGATGGACTTTGTGGACGTCCAGCTTAACATGGCATGTACATCAACGCCAAAAATGCTCAGCCCACATGAGTTTATGGACATTCCAAACAGTGAAAACAAAAGTACTCGGAGAGTCAATCTGTTAGACAACTTTAACAGTGGGTAGGTGTCTTACACTCAAATTATAATTTTAAGTAGGCACTAGCGCAATCTAAGGACCATAGTTTTATTTCTATAGGCAATATTCTCACGGTCAAGACAATTTTGAGCATATCCTACTTATAATAATTACAATCACCCTTTTCTCAATGCCATTGGAATCTTTTTTAAGTTCTTACGATTTCCTGAAAACTTAATGGAAACCAATAATTATCTGAAAGCATCCTTTATCTCTTCAATGTTTGGCCTTAATACAACAATTACATTTAATTCAATATCCATTATCCAGTGTCAACTAATTTTAAAAGGTCAACTAGGTACTTAGAATCCTTTGTCTTACTTACATGATATTTAGTGACTATTAAAACATGTATCCTCCATCTTCTTTGAGTGGTAAAGGATTACATTCCTTTATGAATGGGATTCTGTTTGGCTATAGTTGGAATATCTCATATAGTTAACTAAAAATACCACAGGATCGCGCTTCCCAACCGGTCCTATTGGAAACCTATAGGAGGCAATCCTATGTTCAGCAATGGACATCCTAATAATGATATTGTTTACTAACAAACTAACAAATTCTAATAAGACAAAATTGCTCAACAGCGAATACCATTCCAGAATAGTACTGAACAACAAAAACGAAATCTTATACCGGGAGCGTTCAATAGACCAAACTTGCCTAGAAAGGCTTTGCGAAAGGAAGCCAGAACCTGTCCAGTACTGGTTGTGCGACCTGGTGGGGTCTTGTGAGAACGAGTGCATGACGACGCTGCAGAGCAAGCCGCTGGGTGCAGAGATGAAAGCGTTGGTGTCTGTAAGCTCTGCGACTATAACTGGGAATATAAAGAAGGTGCAGACTCATGGACAAATCATTGTGTATCAGTACAGCGATGTTTTGAGGTAAGAACCATTGAAGTATCCCTGAACCTTGTTATAAGTAACATTTTATTGGTTTTAAAAAAGCGTTCATGGAGTTTCTTGCTCGTTCTTCTTAGAAACCTATTGTTTTGGGAACAGCAATTAGCTTAAATTTTCTGATTGACCCCTTGATAAATTCGAAGTTCCTGAAAATGGTTTATTTAAAATAAATGATTTGGTTTTGATTTTTGTAGCGATTATCAACAGAAGGTAGATATAACTTCCTGTTGCAACTTACACAGCAAAAAAAAAAAAAAAAAAAGTAATTTTCATTTCATCCATACCAACTACGGAAACATGTATTTTTCACAATTACCAACTTAGCATATTATGCATATTCGTGATGCACTTATGCAAAACACTTTCACGTTACAGGCAAATCGAATCCAGGAAATCGAGTGAGGAACAAATCTGCTTATTAGTAGCAAATATCAACGAGTTCGTGCTGGCACACAGCATAACGTTGAACACTAAACCACCGGGAGAGACTTCAGAGAGATGGGATAAGATCAAGAAGTCTCTACAGCAGTACTTACAGAAGTTGATAGATGTAGGAGAAGATGTGAAGGTAGAACTGAACGAGAGCAACCCTGAATGGAATCTGGTTATGAAACATCTGGATACATTGATCGAGATTTTCTTGGAGACCACGAAGGCTGTGCTTGTTCAGCAGATGAAGGTAGGAACTTGAGATAATAAATTGGTCAATAGGGAAATATTTATTACGCCCAAAAACTGTATTGTATAATGGAAGATAAGCAAATTAAATACACATAACATGGTTTGCTTTAGCTTTTTCAATGGCAATCATAAATTTTGAGAGCCGCGGCAAGCAATATCTTGGAAGCTTGGTAATAGTTATAATTATATTTTATTTATAACAATTTTAATTAAAATGAATTTTGTTAGGGGAAGTCGTAAAAGTGTAATTTAGACAAACTAAAAAGTATTTTGAGTTTTTCCTGCCAACTCTTTTCCTGTCTTTTTGGTACATTACTCCACTATCGTTTTTGTGTATTTATTTCCTTCTTTAGCTTACTTTAGACCATGGTCATGGAGATAGATGATTTTTGAATTAGCATTTACACCTTGAGCATCTAGAAATGGCTGTATGAATCTAGATATTTTTCATAACAACTCAATTTCCTTCCCACAGACTCTAGTATCAATAATCGAGGAGCCACCATCAGACATGATCCTCAAAAGCACTCTAACATCAATAGGCCACTTAGCCATGCTGAGTGACACTACCGAAACATCTCTTCATGAGAAATGTGCAAAGATCATGAAGAATATCACTGAGTTGCCATTCGTGGACTGCGCAGTACCCAGAGCGTTGCTGACAGCCATCATTGAGTCGAATAAGAGCTCTATAAAGGCGCTATCGCTTCGTGCGCTTGCGACGGTCTGCGTCACTGGAGATGCGGTCAAACAGTTTGAAGAGGTAAGCTGGAGAAAACAATAGTCAAATAATCCGGGCAGTAATCTTATCCAGTTTAATCTTTTTAAAAGGATCTTGATAAAAACATTCTTACGGTATCAGCTTTTGAGATCATACTCAGTGTAGTCGCTTAATAGATTCAAGGTTTTCTTTCTTTGGGATTTAAGGATTTGTTTGTAAATACAGGAGTGTAAACCCATTCAATGTTAACCACACCCATTTTGAGAGCTTACAAGCTAGTTACATACTTTGGCACTGTGCAATGAGAGAAAGTCCTCGTTTTACTATTTTAAAGCTACCCGCGACTTTTTCTTAAAATGTTACAAAAATAGTTGTGTTTGTTTTTTTTCTTGCGCGGAACCTTAATTCTTTCTCTAAAATAAAAGTAGCCTAAAATGCTTCATAAAACAGTCATCAGCTATACAGTCAGAGAAATTTCAAATCGAAAATTTTATAAATTGCTTTTTTTTTATAATGAAGCATTTTGAAAAATATATTGATGGTTAAATATAGGACAAACTTAACCAACATTTTCTTCCTCCAGGGAGGTGGCATCGAGATCATATCAGACATTCTGTCAGACCGGTCGAATCCGGAGCCGCAGATGCGCGAAGCGATCACCGTGCTCACTCAGATCACTGCACCCTGGCTGAGAGGGCACTACGACCTGACCCAGATGCATCTGTACCTCAACACTATTGTTGATAATATTACCGGTAAGTTTGCCATAAAATAATATTGTTACTGAAGTTAAGAAAAAATACTTACAGCGCCATCTAGTTATGAATTTCTGAAACTCTGATTGTAATGTTGCGTATCGTCGGTTTGATTCTCGTAGGAAATAAACATTTGTATGACCTAACATGTACTTGAAAAAGATTGAAAGAATAAAGAATCTTGTAAAGACATAAAAATTCTTAAAAACATCAGCTTTTTAACTAATAGATTATGATCCCATGATATCATTCTAAGTGCTTCTACACACAATGCCGACGGCATGACCGCCGGGCATACCGGTGTTCTTGCCGGCGGCATACGCTGCGGGCGTATGCACTAAGAACCCGATACCCGCGCGGTAAAAACCCGGCGACATGAGTGTATGAACCACAAGTTGATCCTTCAAACAACAATTTTGACGTCAAAATAAAGACACGTACCTACATCCACAGGTATTCTCTCCCGCACGGACTGCTGTCAACTCCTTCTCCTATGCACCGCGTGTCTCGTCAACCTGGTACGAGAGTTGGAGCTAGAGAAGAAGGAAGATGACGTCACCATCGCAGGCTCGGACATCGTTGACGTCATCACCAAGCATCGGACCGTCGAGCGACTGCTGGAGGCAGTCAAACGACGGGGACCAAATATTTCCGTGTTCTTACAAGTAAGTTGAACTTGAATGGCTAACCGATAGTAGACTTCTTTCGATCCATCCGGCCAAAGTTAAATTCAAATCGTTTATAATTTCATTTTAACCTGTGCCCTTCCAACTAGCAGATTAAATAGAATATAACTAATGCATCAAATTGAACACTACTTTAAAACTGTTGAACCGCTACAAAACTATTATAAAAACTTTACATATCTGTTAGTTATATAATTCAAATACCATACAACTTTTTTGGTAGTTTGGCTGTGACATACGGACAGACTGACAGCAGAGCTTTTGTAAATGTTGACTTCTATTTGGTACCGAATACTAAAAAAGACTTGTTAAGATTGATGGAAATAAATGAGAATAGATGATGATGAAAATGAATGATATTACGGATTAACATGTCAAAATGTCAAATTTCAAAAAGGACTTCTCATTACTTACAGATCCCCTATTCAATCATTGTCTAACTACACCTCTTCGATTCCAGGAACAAACAGCATCTCTCCTGGCGTCTCTGTCCCGCATCCCGCGCTGCGTGCTGCTGCTGTCGTGCGTGACGTCAGCGAGCGTGGCGCTGGTGTGCTTCGCGCGCAGCTCGCCCGCACGCAGCGCGCGCGCCGCTGAGCTGCGCGCGCAGGCGCGCCTGCACTGCCACGCCGCTGAGGCTATAGCCAGGTACGTGTGATATGACTCAACAGCTAACCAGCGGTCGTTCAACAGCATCAAATCTTCTAAACTGGCTGATAAAATCACTAGGAGGTGATATCCATTTACAAAGTAAGCTAGGGCTAACTTCAAAAATCCGGGAAATTTCAGTGGAATTGGAATTAAAATTTTTACCGTACTCCCGGCCCCTAAGCAAAATAAAAAATCGTTTACTTTTTGTTTCATTATTTTAATCATTGCTTATATTTCAATTAATAATTAATTGGTATTTTCTGGACACAAAAACCCCTTCCGGGCAACCCCCGGGCGCTCTACAAAAACATCTGGAGAATCCTGAACGGATGGGAACTCTACACTTAGCTACCATGCGCTACCATGCTACAACGAACAATCAGATTTTGAATGATGAGCCATATTTCGTGCCCCCAACACTGACGTTACTAGCAGCCTCTTTGGGAACCAAATAAAATGACTAAACACCATAATTTCTCCACAGACTCTCAGTGATGCCAGACGTCGCACAACAAATCGTGCAACTAGAGGGCGTTCCTCTCCTTACCAAGCTGGTAAGGCTGCAGCGAACGCGCCCCCCCCTCGACACCAACCCGGACCAGACCCTGATTCACTGCCTGAAGGCTCTCAGGACCATCTACAAGCATCAGCCGGACGCATTCGATGATGAACAGGATGTCAACGATATGATTAAACCTCATTTAATGGAATCGCTTATGCTGTTCTCAGCTAAGAAGGAAAGTTACGTCTAATTGTATCGATTTCGCTATTCGATAGTAAAATCGGTTTGATTATATCGGTCAAAAATCGAGTGGTTTATTTATGGTACTTCCGACTTTATCAATTGATAAGTCGAGCAAGTTTGTCCAATGATTGTATTTTATACTTACTTAGTAATATTATAATCATAATCATTCCAATTTATGTGGCTAGAATATTCTAGAGATTTTTTTCCAGGTTAAATGTTTATTAACCTAACTCGAATATAGTTCTGAGACTGAATTGTAGAAAATTATTTAATTATGACATAGTTATGGCTCTATAACTAGGTAATGTACTTAGTCTTATCTTATAGCGAAGCTAAATAAAATCATAATCGATTCTGAAATCGATTTTTATTGTCACATCTCTTAATCGATTAAAACTTAATTCAAGACAAATGAAATTTAATCATGCCTTATTAATCGACTTTGTGAATTTCATGCGGGTATTTTTCCGAAATACGGCTAAACATAGAAGAGGTTATTTATGGCCCGTTTGCACCAACCACAGTTACTTTAACTCCCAAGTTATTTGTTAACTCGGCTCCATTATTTGTGACATTCTGCGCAAGTGGGCCAAAGGTGTTAAATGTTCCCGAAATTTTAAAATTCATTTAGCCTGGCCGCACACCGACCACCGACCTTAACCACAAAACGCCGCCAGCGACGTAGTTTTCATACATTTTAAAGACTCGCCGCACACGGATGACGTCATTGGTCGCCACAATGACGCTTCTAGCTTCAAGTGGCGGCGTTTGTGGGCCGACTGGCCCTTGTGCGACCATGCTTATACGTCGCGATAGTTATATCAAAGACGTTGCTGTACATAAAATTTTATTGTCGCTTTGTAAATTGCGTTCTATCTACTTAATCGTATTTATCTTGAATAGTTTAGTCTTGAGGCCATACTATCGTGAAATTACTTTGACTAGTCTCTAATAATTTGTGTAAACTTAGCTTTATTATATTTAACAGAATTATTTTAAAACACTCCACATGAATCCTGCAATACAAAACAAACGGATATTTCGATTTGAAATGGGCCTTATCCAGACTAGGGTACATCTTTGGCTAGTATTTTTCAGATACTGGTATATAAAATCGATGGTATAATATGTTGACTGCACTTGGGTTTTTCCGTTAGATTTCCCCGTCTCTCAGTGCGCACGAGTTATTATATTGATGCTGCGCCCGATCTCTCCCCGTTCGCGTCGGATTGCCGTACCATCGGACTATGAGAGTGAGAGAAGTGTGTGCGCAAATACAGGTGCACTCCCTCGCACCTGTTTTGCGCACACACTTGTGTACTATATCTCCTGCGTTCTTGACGAGTGACTATTGAGACAGATATCGTAACAGAAAATCGGTCTGAAGAATATTATCATTATATCAATTCGAATGTGGTTGATGCAAATTTTTTTTTTGTATAGTCCTGTATCCCTATTGTTTTGTATTCTGGATTCATTGTATATTAACTTCACATCACTCTTGAGAACACTCCATTATTTTAGTATTGATACCACCTTAATTTTATTGTAAACTACGCTGTATCTACCTACTAATACATGAATACGTAATGTTTGTAAAGAGATCGCGATAAGCGGCGCCCGCCACTGTTATTTGTTCATAATAAAGTATATTATCGATTCCATATTTATTTTTATTTGTGTTTACCAACAGCTCAGGTATATAAGCCAGTAACGACCGGAAAATCCGCCGAGCAATAAACCGACTCGCTGCGCTACGACCTCTTGCGACCCGACCATAGAGTATGCTCGTACCTTTACATCGTAGTTAACTTTAATATTGTCTATGGAATAAAAAATTCCCTTATTTAAATATTCTATGACTGTGGGAATTACCTCATTCTATAACTCGATAATAGAACCAAAGATACATGGAGCCGTTTGCATACATAAGATATTTATTCTACAGTAAGAATAACATTACAAAATAGAAATAACATTATAAAACATTGTTTATTATAAAATATTATTCTCTTAAACTAAACTAGTGTCAGCAGTTCATTATTAATTAACAGTTTATTAATCAATATCATCCATATGATTGTTTGACGTTTTTTGAGTGGACTATGTCCACAGTGGTCTCGTGGCATGATCTGAGATTTAAGTCGTAGACACCTAGACAGAATTTGTTCTCTGGGGGCTTGAAGTAGTCCAGACCTCTTCCAATTTTGATTATCCAGCCAGAACTTAACCTGAAATAGACCATAAAGAAATTATTTTAACAAAGTAATTTTTTAACAGATTTTTTATTGATGGATTCAAAGCAATTGACAAGTAGAGGTTGGGATAGTGTAGAATTTAAAAAATGAGCCCATTTCATTAACATGAAACTAGATTCTGATTACGATTTTGTCTGCATAAACTTTAGAATGAAGCCAATTAAGTCCTAAATTATCCCACGATGACACAAAAATTAGATAAAATTTGTTAGGCTAGAGAATATCTGTGAGCCAAAATTCATTCATCCATCTTCTCAAAAATTTGCTTCTATAATAGTTTATTAAAAGATGGATTTTATAGTTCTATAAAAAACAGCAATATGATGAATAATAATTGAGAATGTTCTTTCTTGAAATAGGTTAAAAATATTGGATACTGCAATTTACTACTAGTTATTATGTTAGACGTCAAATAGTCAACATATCAGTTTTATAAAAGACCTAAACTCTAATAACTAAAACTATTCAATTACATAGGATCACAATATACTTACGTAATCTGTCGGTCATGTAAGGTCTCAGAGAATTTCACAATCAATTGGATTCTATATTTTGACAAGTCATTACTCAAGTTCACGAACCACTCCCGTTGGTCACCTTCAGATTTGCCATCCTTGGACGTGATCAACTCGATCAGTTGGAGGTTGGCACATGACTGGACTAAGAGTTCACATAACCTTAAGAAATTCTGACACTGGAAAAAAAATGTTAGGTACACAAATGAGATTGTAAATAATAAATAAAGCATGGTTACAATGTGGCATTCTAGTTTTTCTTTTATATTGCCATAGCTAGCTGGCTAGATTTACTTTTTTTTTTACATCATCATCATCTTATCGATATGTGAAGGGTTAATGTATTAAGCAACGATTTGGTCATGTTTTATTTTCAACCTTGTTAGGTGTTTGTATACACACATAAATAGGTTGAAAATAAAATACAGCTAAATTGTCGCTTAAAACCTTAAAGCCTTTCACCCGTCTATATCAGCCAAACGATGTCTACTGCTGGACATAGGCCTAAAGAGAGCCACAATGACCGAGCCTGCAGTGCCTAGAAGCAAGGCGGATTTTACTTATTGGTGAAAAATGACTTGTCAAAAGTTGAGAGATTAAACTCACCTGATGAAAGCTTCTAATATAAGGGTCTTCAACAGAAACATATTGTACTTCGTCATCTAAAAACCTCCCAAATAACGCTTTATAACTGTGCCCTGTAGAGTTATTCTCAATATGCACCTGCTCATGAAATTGACCAGCCTCCTTTTGTTGTAAAACTAACTTTTTTATTGTCTCTGCTCTATTCATGTACTCCTCGACTTTTTTTCTAAGGTAAGCTTTGGTAGAATCATCAACGTCCCCTGTTGGAATAATGGCCTTGTAAGTACAATCGAAGTTTTAAACAAAAATAAACAAAGTTGTTATTGTTTCTTACCTTTGATTTTGTCTACTAATATCTGTAATCCTTCTTGATAACATACTAGCGCTTCCGTGTACCTTTTCTTTGTGTCTAATTCAACCCCGCGCTTAAGAATATTTACTGCAGCACTTTCTATGTTCATTATGTATGAATTTAAAAAAATAATGAAGAAAATGAAACTTTCTTTTGCATTTCTGAATTTTTTCAGTTTGAGTTGATTGACACTGACATGACACTGACTTAATGTGAGTTATAACTCACTAACTAGTCGATTGAGATGATAAGGTATGTAAACAACAATTTGTTAATTAGAAATCATTATGAAATCTTTGTTAATAAATTTATAAATTGAACAATGAAAACTTTCTTTAATTTTTGGGGTTTCACCTAATACGTTACATTTCAAGCAATTAAAAATATGTTCAATTTTATAATTTTGAGGTTCGGCCTTTCTGCTCTTTTTTTTTTTATAAATTGTACATATTTTACTTTAGGTTTTATTTTAGTTAAGGTTATTTAGTTTTAATTGTGTTTTCTTTTTTGTCAACTAATAAAACCATTCCAGAAAGTTATTAAAAATAAAATATTTCTAAGAATATTTAAATCTCCTAAATAATACAAACAAAGGGTGTAAATATAACTAAAAGTACTTTCAATAATTTGATTAATGTGCGATTATTTATCTAGGTATAATAATTATTATATCTCTGAATTAGCGCATGTTAAATTGTTTTGTTTGCCACTATGTAGCACAGAACGGAACGTCAAAAATTAGACATTAGGTTTTGTAAATAAAACATAACCTCTAAGGTTTTTCTTTCAATATTTACTTAAAATAAGACGAAAAATAGTATTTAATTTAAATCATGTTAATTGATTTATGTATCATGATTAACGGAATAAAGATTAATTAAGTTTCATTAGAGCTTCATCTTTCGAAGAAAATGTCGCATCAGCTGGGACGTGTAGTGTCGGCAATTTTGCACCGATATTTTGGTGAAATTGTTCAGAAAGTAGGCGATGACTTATTTACGTTTGGCAGTAAACCAATCGGCATGATAGTGAAGACGACCAGCCTCACTCGAGCCCAGGTTATTATCGACAAGCTTATTTAAGTAATATAGGTTAAACAACAATAATAATAATACCAGCCGATTAATGTCCCACTGTCGGGCAGAGGCCTCTTTCCACACAGAAGGCACGAGCATTGATCACCACGCTATCAAGGCGGACTGGTGATTAAAATTTATATTAATTCTAAGGCAGGTTTTCTCACCCTGTTTTTCTGCATGTATAACAGTGAACTTAGCAAGTATTTATGAATTGAAAAAGTCACATTGATACTTGAGCGGTGTATGTATCACACCTGTGATAGTGAGGTCTCTACTTAATCAAAATTAATTTTAGGTCATAGAAAGTCTTCGCACACTGCTCAAGTTTGATTTAGCTGCATTTGAACCGTCTGCCAATGAAGTGATAGCAGATTATAAGTTGCTTCCTGATAATGTGCTTCTACTCATCAGATATCCTAGGTAAATATAATATGACTAGCTATACCCGGTGGTTTCATCCATGTTTCATGTCTCTGGTTACTGACTGCTTCCATGTATCGTAGTGTTAATCTTATAAAGCCTATACTATTCCTCTTGAATCTGGTATGGGCAAGATTTTTTCCAGTCCAACTGGTAATTCCAGAGATAAGCATGTTTCAACAAACAAACTGTAGATAATTATTTCTCAATTATTTATTATTTAGCCTGTGTATCTAGGAAGGTCATAAAATCTATAAACTTCCTTGATAAGTGGGCTAAATAATAACCAATAGTTCCTTTTAGAGATTAGTGCATTTAAACAAAGAAACTCTCCAGGTTTTTATTCTCCAGTAAGTATTGGTAAATATTCCTAATTGAACACTTAAACATTGTCAAAGCTTTCAAAAATCCTTGATATACAAATCTATCATGGGGTCCTGGGGTTTGGTTTCCACAGTTAGTCCTTTATGGTGGATTATTGTGCATGAGCCATGGTGGCCATCATTATTCTAGCCAAACCACCCTCCTTGGGAAACAGATTTATCTTCCCAAATCCTTTAAGTATTATACCAAACTCATCATTGACGGGCCTGTTGGTCTAGTGGTTAGTGGCCCTGACTGCTAAGCCGGAGGTCGTGGGTTTGATTCCCACACAGGACAAACTTTGTGTGATGAGCATGATTGTTAGTTCTGTGTCTGGGTGTGATTTATCTATAATATGTATGTATTTATAAATTATATAAGTATGTATATCAGTTGTCTGGTTACCATAACACAAGCTCTGCTTAGCTTGGGATCAGATAGCCATGTGTGAGTTGTCCCAAGATATTTATATATTATATATTTATATATCTTCATTAATCATAGTAAGCATAGATGCAAACATTTATTATCAAATACCCATTCAAATATTCCAGGTATTTACTGCAGATAAAGAGTAAATTTGGCAGTGAGGCAGAGCTTTTGGTTGAAGAGCTACTGCAACAAGCCACCTGCACGGCCACCGTGCTGCTTTTCACTATAGCCATGAAATATAAGGATGATAAGGTACTTCACAATGTGAGATTAAAACCCACAATTGGCATAGCAGACACCACCAATTTACTTATGAATTGTCAATATTCGATTCTTACACAGATTTTGAATTGCAATAGTGATCGATGGCGTTACTTATTTGTTGAGTCAATTGACTAATTACATACATACCTACATACATAAACTCCGTCTTTTTCCTGTGGCAAAAACTCTAACTCACTCCACGCAGAAACTACACAAGGAAAAATTGACCAACTTAAGAGTGTTAAAAGTCACTTAAGGAATGTTGCATGTTCTTTTCAACATTGCAATAATTTTTACCCTGGCCCATACTAGGGACCTTCTGGCTACAGAGATAATGGTGTCGATGCCCTTGTTCACAAACTAGACTAAATTTAGAGAACTGACATCTCTTACCAACCTATAGCGAAAGAAAAGGATGGTGACATTAAAGAACTAAGTTAGCTATGTCAAATTAGTTTTTCCATATTTTTAATCCATATGTTTTAAGATGTCAACTATAAATTGTATGGATGTGTCAGATTGACTAAATTTGTCAGCTCTTATGTACAATAATCTCTTTCTTGTTTTATTGGACAGAAAAAGATGGAAATAGTTTAATTTTAGTTTAGTTTGTGACCAAGGGAATCGGCACCATTGACAGTCAAAACTATAATTTCTGAATTATAATTAAACTCTAACAAATATCCTAAGCCCTGTATTGTTGCCAATACGCACAATGTTTTTGCGCACTACCCACAAACAGTGACGTTTACTAAATATTTGTTACTTTGATGGGCCGTATCGTATGCAAAATTACAGTACGAGTCACGTAAAAAGAACGCTGGAAGAAAGTGGTGGAGGTCTGTTTGCGCATGGGTACAGTCTCGCACGAAAGTTATGTGCCTATTATTTTATTTTTAAACTAGGATTTCGCTCGCGAGTTGTGGCTTCATACCTACATATTTGTTATTCTTATTAGTTACCACCAAATAGACCGATAAATCGCCTAGCTTGACCTTCTTTTACATGACGCGACCTATAACGACTATTTGTGATGTATCTTTTACAACATGTATTGTTTTAAAAGCAACTTAAAATCGAATTTTATAGTTAGCTTGTAATTAATCAGGTTGTCAGGGCTAAAACAAAACGATTTTTTTTAGAGAAGTTATCATTTTTTTAAAATATTAAGTATTACAGCCTAAACGAAATACTCCAACACTGAAATTCAACTCCATTTTCTAATATCTATTGTTTTATCTTTTCAGGAGAAGAACATAACAATAGTAACCCTAAAAGACATGTTTATAAGCCTGGTGACAGCTGGCTACATCCAGCAGGCTCCCGTGGCCGAGCTGAAGGAGGGCAGCGAGATACCCACACTGGTGCCCGTGGCTACCATAGTGCCAGATATGCTAATATCCAGGACCGGCACTCTGGCACTGGTACAAGCGATGAGTACTGGCAATATTAATGATATAAATGATAGTGAGTATTTATTTATTCTTAAATGACCTGAGGGACAATTTAGTTTTGTTTTATTTTTGTATATGAGCCAGATTCATGGCCTCATGTATCTGGCTATCATTTACAAAAAATATTTCCAATACGACTGTTAGTTCCAGAATTAAATTATTAAAAATTCAATTCTTAACCTTTTTATACAAATAATATTATAAATGCGAGTGTCTGTCTGTCTGTTACCCCTTTTACGAGCAAACCACTGAACCGATCTTAATGAATTTTGATACGGGGTAAGTTTGAATCCCAAGGAAGGTCATGGCTATTTTTTTATCCACGACTTCATTTGTGTCCGCGATAACCGACATTTACGCGGACAAAGTGCTTACTTTCGCTAAGTCATGCTATTGTTGACCATGCTTTGATTCCATTACATACAAAAGGTAAAATGTTTTCTTTGTTTTGCAGATATTTATTGGAAAGTGAATTACGATAGGTTCCACCTGGACTTTAGAGATGAAATCATGATTAAAGCTATCACACGACGTATTGATGAAAATGGTAAGTACCTACCCACATCTGCAATCACTTTCTTCCTGTTAATGTAGCAGAGGAGAGGAAAAAATTTCCTATTTGGATTAGGGTTTTTAATAATAATACAAGCCTATTAATGTACCGCCGCAGCGCAACGGCCTCTACAGAGAAGGCACGAGCGTTGATCACCACACTTGCTCAAGGTGGATTAGGCGATTTTAGAGTTATATTAACTTTAAGACCAGGTTTCCTCACGATGTTTTTTCAATCACAAATGTCAGTGATGTCCAAGATAAACTTAGAAAATACATAATTTTGCATTGAAAAAGTCGCATTGACACTTGCTGTACTTTTTTTATGTTGTCTATTATAGGCTCGCCCCCTATTACATGGGACTAAAACATAACTGGCGAAATGTGGGTGTACTAATGGGTACACCTCTGCCTAACTCTTCGGGGATTACAGGCGTGATGTTATGTTATGTTATGTCTATTATAGGTATATTTTTTTTGCAAATTCCAGCGGGAGAATTAATGCGTTTCCTCCTGGAGAAAATGTATCTGACGTCACCGGCGTGGGCGCCCGAGTCCAGTCCCCTGTGCGCCATCGAGCTGCGGGAGCGCTGTCGCAGTGCTGCCACCGACAGCCCGTTGCTGCATCAGTTCGTAGACCAGTACCTGAAGGTGCTAGGTATGTCGTGTTCACGTGAAAAATATTTTTATTTGTAAGAATTTAAATAGAATAGAATAGAACAATTTTGAACACTTGTACGTTCTGCCTGTAAGGCGTGCAAAATGTATAGTTATACATATTATAATTATGCTAGGAAATTCTGGAAAATATTGAATTTAAATTCCTAACTATGTTGTATTATTTCAGTCAATTTTCAATTAACAGTAAAATTAGATTCTTAGCTGAAAATTTTCTCAATCAATTGAGTTGACAAAAAAGTGACGTCACAATTTATTACTATCACTAAAATTTAAAGGGGAATTGCATTTTGACGGAGTGTTATAAGAATTTTAATAGATTTATAGTGTCTAATTCCCAAATGTGTCTAGAGGAGAACGGCGGCGGGTTTGTCCGTCGTGTGGGCGACGCGGGCAGCGGACAGTACGCCGTGCGCGCCAAGCACGCGGCGCAGCAGCTCGTGCTGTGCGCGCTCGAGCACACCGTCACCGAGCGACTGGGCTCCAAGGCCGCTAGGATATTTAGGTGACAGAAATAACATCATTTTATTAAATAATAATAATAGCACTAATAGTAGTCAGTATTGTCTCACTACAGGGCAAAGGTCTGTTTTCATACAGGGGAGGCACGAGCAGTGATCACCACACTTGCTCAAGGCGGATTGACGAATTCAGACTTATATTAATTACAACTCCAGGTTTCCTCACGATGTTTTCCCTCACTGATGTCAGTGATGTCCAAAATAAACTTAGAAATTACATATGAATTGAAAAAAGCTCGCGCCATCACACTTTTTATGTTGTTTTGAAAATGGATTGTTATGTTCAAGATTGCAAAGAATTCATTTAATTCTCAGCAAAAACTAAGAAATTCAAATGCAAAGCTTTTAGACTCCATTATCTTCTTTTCCACAGGTTAGTTCGTTCTAGAAAGTACATAGAAGAGGATGACATACAGAAGAACGCGATGCTTGTGAACAAGGAGTGTAAGCAGCTCACGTACAAACTGTTAGAAGAACATTTTATTAGTGTGCAGGTAATCAGAGACATACCGTCAAAATATTAGAAGCTTACAAGATTGTACACGTATTAAAATATTTATTTATTCATTAAAACTTTATGCAAAAATAAATACAAAGGCGGACTTAGCCTTGGGCATTTTCTACCACCTACCTACCTTTTGTCTACCTTAGGGTGATGCAGAGTCAAAACATAGTAGGTGCACAGATACAGAATATTCCCGAGAATAAAATATAATAATAAATACATATTTTATATACATACATACAAACAAAATATACAATGTAGAGAGAGGTAAAAATACATAGACGGAGAAGTACAATAAATTAATTCTTATGCAAGCAAATATGCATAGTGCAATTAGCTTTTAGCAAAACTGCACCTATTAGAAACCTGTAGGGAAGGCCTATGTTCAGCAGTGGAAGTCCTACGGCTGATATGAGGATTATGATGATGATGATGAAAACTGCACTTTGTACGCGCTACGACGGAGAAGGATGGTTTGTATTAAAATGAACTAATATAGAAATTATAATTTTCAGCCAATGAGGAAAGCAGCTTCAGCCGGTGGTCTTGCGAAAGCGGTTTATTTATATCACATCAAGTTACATGATGTGAGTACCTTTTAATTAAAAAAAAAAAAACAATTGCTGTTTTGATGTCTCTCAAATTAAAATCTCCTTTGAGATTGGCCAAAATTCGGTCAGGAGGATAATATTATATGTACTCACACGATTAAAACTACTACTCATATCGTCAAATATACTGTTCCAGGTGGCCCACGCAGCACAAGAGATGTGCTACCGCTCGCTGCACAACGTGCTGCGGCGACACGCGCACGAGCGCGCCGCGCATGCGCGCCTGGTGGACAAGCAGCGGCGCGTGCGCAGCATCGTGCACGGCATGCGTCTGCGCGGGGAGCCGCAGCAGAACATAGACGATGTAAGATAAAATATACTACGTACCGGGGTTTTATGAGCGGCCTGGAACTACTACAGCAAACATAATGTTGTTTAAATTGTACTTCAATTGAATTATTCTTTATTTCCTTTTTGTTAATTCTATGATAAATTTGTTATTAATACTATGTATAAATAGTAAAACATTTTATTGTAACTTTGAAATGAAACTGAACGCGCCAATATTATTATGTAAAATGTAGAAATCCTCTAAGAAATTGTTGCACCAAACATATGTATATTTGGAAGTGAAAAGAATTTGTTTGTTGGTGAGTCAGTAAAGGTAAACAATACTTAAAAATTCGGATAAAGAGTTAGGGAGGTATATTTGACGTCCAAAAGTGCCTTTTGGTTTAATTAAAACAAATTATTTGACTTTTGAGTATAAAGATCCACCAAGCAAATTTGAAAAAAAAAATGGGTACTCTGGCCAAACGTTTCATATTGTTTGGCGGGCCACTGTGACAGTCATAGTCTATCCACATATTAGAAGTAAACATCCCCTAAGTTAACCATATCATAAATAACGTTCCAGGTGGAAGAAACTCTAACCCCACCAGAGCTGGCAGTACTGCAGGGCGTCGAGAAGAGACTGAAGCAGCTGAGCATAGCAGAAATGGAGCTCGACAGGAACCTGTTCATCTTCAAGTGGTATTTTATGTTCCCGGAGACAAAATGAGATTTACTTAGTGTTGAACAAGGTAACAGCATAATTATTTCCCTTTGTGATTGGTCAAACCAACTGTGGCCAGTCATTGCCTTTTTCCTAATATCTCTTTAGAGATATTCGAAAGGTGAAGCTGTTCACTAAGCGCCACGAAAGACGAGATTTGACAAAACACACAAACTTTATTATTTCGTTATAAATATACGAAATAATAATTTACGATTATTATTATTAAGAATTTTACCTAAATGTCATCGAAAAATCCCTGAATAGATACACAAATTATATGTACATCCATACCTGCGTAAGCGCCCCATTACTAACGCTTGTCAAGTCTGTCTTTCGTGGCGCGTATTGTAAAACGGGGTTAATAGGGACGAAACTTTATAAGGGATTTTGACGTTGAAATTATATAGTTTGTTGCTATAAAAGGCTCTTATTTTAAATGAATTATAATTTGCAATTTAGTGTAATTGTTGGCAACAAACGACATTATTTCAATGATGAAATCCCTTTTAAAGTTTCGTCCCGCTTTATCTTTGCATCCTTATTTCACCCCTTTAAATGGTACATCGTTTTATATTTGTGGGAAATCTTAACAATACTGAGTATTGATAGAGGATATCAACACTTATATAAGAACCGATATTGACAATTTGACTTTTTCTTAAATCGCCATGAATTTCAGAAGTAAAAAAATGATGTAATAGGTTAACTCACAATGTTAGAATGATACTTAGCATTTGGTTGCTCTTTCATTCACCTTAGTGCCTTGGAAAACCATGCAGATATAGGATTATGGTTTTACTAAATAAAGTAAACGTTGGTTATGAAAACTTCAGAATTCAAAATATATGTATTGTGTATGTATATTGTGTTAGCCTCGCTTCCACTAAAAGCTTAACTGATGAGTAAACTATATACAAAGAGACTAGGATAAGGAAAGTGAATAAAATTCTCAAAATACGTTCTTAAAATTTTATTTGACCCCATTGATACTCAATAGTTGCTCAAACATGTACAACCTATTCCGTCGATCGATAATTATTACAAAACATATCCGACTATCTACCCGGGCAGCCGTCACACGTAATGAAACACAAAATGGCGTATAATTTGAAGCGAAATTTACAACTACCCTCAGAATCATTGCGTACAATGAATACTTCTGTAAATACCTTATATTGGTTAGTTCACCGAAGAATACATTTGAAACTCGTATGGTGAGCTCTATAAAATAAACAATAAAGAAAAATACTCGTGTTTAAAAAACAAAGTCTAAAGTAGATAAATAAATTTTATTGGTAAAAGGCAAATGGACACTGCTGTAGTAAAGTATTAATATTGAATTGAATATACAATAATTCTTATAAAATGTTCGTTGTTACTTGTGTCTGTGTCCGCCCTTACCTTAACTAATTTAAAATTTAAATAAAAATTAGAGCATTTAATTTCCATTACATAATACTTAAGCACATATTTTAATTTAAACAGTTAATTATCTAATATTGCACAAACGATAGCATCGTGTCGGTGAACTGAACCATAGAACACTTCCAAAAGAAATGACAATTAATCAACATTGTTATAATTATTAAGTAATATTAACAAGTATATAGATTATGTACGTACGTAGTTAAACACCTGTTAAACAGTGACATCTAATATTTTTTTATTTATTACAGACACCCGACGATGTGTGTACTGACAGAGATTGCTTAGAAAACTGAGAAGAAATTAATTGCTAACTTAAATTTTTGCTCTTTCGAAATATAATGAAAATTATATTTTAAAAGAGCAAACATTTTATAATAATTACGAATAGGTAATCTCAAACTATTTTTTTTCCTTCTGTTGCAAGACTTTTGTATTAACTATTAAATTAGGGTTCTGAAAAAACGGAATTCTTTAATAATGTTTTTTTGTCCCAAGTGTTTAGGAACAAAATCTTTGTCAACACACACTCGACGTTTCGTAAAGATAATATCCACTTCAAGCTAAATTAGATTTACACTAGAATTTTCTAAATTAAAAAGTTGTCGAATATTTACACGCGTCTGCCTCAGCTCGATGTCTCGTCAAACTAAAAATAAATCTGTCGAATAAATGTATTTACATGTCATTTTGTTTTTAGTTTAAAGTTATTATTATTAGATAGAACACAGAAATCAGTTTACTACAGCATGCAGTATGAAGACATTATTTTGGGGAAATTAAAAACAAATATGACATGTAATAAATTTTCGGTAGACTAATATAAACAGAATAAAATTTCCTACACATAGATCTTATTACTCAGTCGTTAGATTGTTTTTCGAATAATTTCCTAATTGATGGTTACAGCTGTTCTCTACTTCGATTCCAGTGTTAAGATTTCTATTCATCCACTTAAATTTATCTGGCTAGGTACGATACGCAGATAAAGCAAGTGACAATGTATTCATATAAAATTGTGCGCATTTCATTCTGCATTAACAATATTTATTCCTGAAATTTAATTGAAAACTTTAACTCAATATCACGAGAGACATCAAAGCCGGGCCACGAAAACACCCAATCACTTAGTCAGATTATTTTATGAACTATTCTATGGAAATATTAAAAATACAGTGAAGACATCGACTATCTGGCCTAAGATATCACCTTAACGCGAACGAATCGACCTACGTTATCCGACTATACATACTTGAGATGTTTACAAAAGCAGTTATTTATTTAATATTAATGTTATGAATAGTGTGTGTGTAACTCAAGCTAAATAAATGCAAATCAAATAATAAATAGCCTAGAAAATATCCGTAAAAGACGGAAAACGCTTGAATAAATTATTGTTGTTCCGAGGGGCAGCACAATATTGCATTTTTGTAAAATCCAGCTTTTCCGAAATAAATGTACAGCGACATCTATATACAAACGCGAGGTAAAAGGTAAAAAAGCGAAATAAAAAGAAACATGCAAATTAAAATTGTATTTATTTTATTTATAAACTAGGTATTTTATACAACTTAACAAAATACATACAGTAACTAAACAGAGCAACCAAAATATAATCATTCATACTGGCATTGAATCTTTATCAAAACAAAACACATATTGCTGCATTCATTCCTGGCGACATTTGGTCAATACATTATATTATCATTGTCTCGAACGTCTTCGATTGGCAAGAAACATCTCAGTCAATCTTATCATGCAATGGTATCGGAATAAATGAAGCAACACGTTCCTCACACTACGTAGTGCTGTCAATGTATTTTAGTTTCTCTCTAATACTGTTCAAGTTTTATGTTATCACTGAGTACTTAATTTCCTTCAAAAGTATGTCTGAACATGTAATAATTTTATTTGTACTATCACAAAACACTTCGCATTTTATTACGGGATGGAAAGCCAACGCAATTTGTAAATAAACCGAGATATTTTTAACTTATAACAAAAAAAAATTAGGGCTATGCCGAACAATATTTAATGACAACCCAATTTACTAAGAAATATTTTTATAACTAAGAGGCCAAATAAAAATAAGTAAATAGAGGATAGATTTGTGATGTAAAATGAAAATATAATAAAAAGCTCTAATCGATATTTACAAAAGTAATCAGACTGTGGTAACGGTTAGACATGAGGAGCAAACTATAGTTAGACGATAACAAAACGAGAGGAGCCTGGAGGCAGCACCGCCAGGCGCGGCTAGTGTACGTGGTGCTGCTATATCATAATGTAGGCATGTACAGACTTCATAAGCGAGACATATTTAAATATTCCAAATTTACTCTAGTGCTTTATAACTATAAATTTCCCACTGTCGAGTGAACCAGTCGCCGTGTCGTGAACATATCATACACATTGTTTCTCTGAGTAAACATCATGTATGGCGCGAGTGGCGCCACCTGCCGCCGCCTCGCTCCGGCACTACGCTCCGTTACAAGCTACATCTAGCGCAGTAAATAGCATAATTTAGAATAAAACATAAAATAGTCCAAATATATTGCAAGAACTTATCACAAAGAGTAATAAAAAATGTCTCCTAATTCAATTATACTATTTACAATGCAAACCAGGGTAATTTACACACTTCGTTTGTTTCACTAAATAATTTGTCATTTTTTAGATAAATATCTCCATAATGTAATATAAATTTATATAATGATGGCCTAAATAATAATACTAACATTTGTAAATGAACGCGGCTAGCCGGGATAAAGTAAAATATTGATGTGAAGCCAAATACCTATAACGTCCAGGAACTATTAAATCATAGGCTTACTTATACCGACGAACCTTATCCCATATATCTACTAACGTTAACGTATTTGGGCAGCATGATATCTATAAAACGAGCGATAACTTACGCGGTGAGATATACAGTATCGTTTTATAAAGCTATCCATTATGTATCCGACACGCAGCAGCGCTCGCGACTGTACACTTGCGACATTTTCAAACGAAGCGCCCATCGATGTCCGTTTACCATCTTTTATAGTTTCGTACATTGTGCATGATTGTTTTATTAAATTAATTCTACGAAAATTGACAATAAAAGATATCAGTGAGCTACGCAAACTTTTACTTTTTAATTTGTAGTTACTTCATTTAAAAACATCACAAGGATTGTTCTGGGCGACATGGTATCCTGGCTTCTACACTGAACACATAGGAGTCCGTCTCCCGGCGACGCTGTCTCTCTCGCGCCCACTGCCGCTCGTGTAAGTGCGTCTCCCTCACACAGGAAGCCATTACAATATGCAGCAAGACGCTGAACAACAACTGCTAGAACCACCTTTACTTTTTTGCCGTTGATCTGGAAATAAACAAAAGAGAGTGTGTAAGTTTTATTTTATTTTATCTGAAACATTATGTAACACTAATTTTATGCTAAAAGTACTGCCGATACTGATTCTATTATCGGAGCTAGAGTCAAGACAGTTGCTAAGACTCCAGGCGATCGATGGTATCTAAGCAGCTGAGCTGTAGGCCAAGCACAAACAAGGACATATGAGGTATTGTGTGTAATTCGAATCGATATCTAGGTAATTTGAATACGACAATAATTTTGGTTAATTTTTTTACGACAGCCAAAAGTATCACTCATTAATGACTAAAGCCTTGATATCGATAATGGGTTATTCTAATTAAAAATCGATTCAATTTATGTAAAGTTTGCTCCGCATTCACGAGAATGCGAAATAAACGTTACATATTAGGAAGGTTCTCTGTGTTGGTAGCGTGTAAAAGAATCAGCCCCAAAAAAATATGTAGCTTTTAATGATAGTTACATTTTTAACAATGTGAAATGGAAGTTTATATTCTTTACTTCTTGCTTAGTTGCTCTAGAGCAAGCCAGGCCAACTCCAGGCTCTTCAAGTCACTTCAATTTGCCCGCCATTGGTTTTAAATCCAATGATTTACACATAACATAACATCACGCCTGTAATTCCCGAAGGGTTAGGCAGAGGTGTACTTATTAGTACAACCATATTTCGCAATGATTTATAAATTAAAAATTAATTAAATATCTTAATTTGTGTATAATTTTAGTAGTTATCACTATGAGAACCAGGCGCTACCGGAGTCTATGAAATTAGCTCCACCTAAAAAATCAGTTGGCCAGACCTGCTCTACGAGGAATTACGATGCAAGTTGGAATTTGGAAATTATGTGTCAGTGTTGCAGTATCGGCAGTACTGTCTATCATAATCCAAAGTACTTCTAAATAAAACTAATGAGTAGTACAGTAAGTAGTATAGGTATCGTATATTGTATAACACAAACTTACTAAAAAGGAAGAGGAAGTGGGAGGTAGGGAACGGGAAAGGAATCTTTAGTTCCACCGGACTTCTGGAAAACAAGCCTTAGTTTTAGTGACAACGGTCGGTTGCGCTATTTTTTTACTGTGTTGCAGAAAAAATAGCCTGGCCACTAATTACTGCACTATCAACATTACTGTTAAGTGGACTATTAGTAGCTAACGACAAATTATTTTGTATGGTGTACTACAAACTACTTTTAAGTAATGCAAAAATGTTGAATGATTGTCATACAATGTATGAGTACATCAAGCAGTCTTCTACATTTTCTAATAAATGTATTTTTTTTTCTTATTTTACATACTTATAGCTATATAAAACAGAACTAGGGAAGGATATGTTCAAAATTAAACTATTTAAATTATTTATTTCATTGATCTAGCTGTTGACTTTCGGTCAGAGATTTATTTAAACTTTATGCAACAAAGTACAAAGGCGGACCTAATGCCTTAGGCATTCCCTAACAGTCAACCAAAGATCAGGCCAGAAGTCAGATCGTGAAAGTATCACAGCCATCATTCCAGTACCAATTTCTCGCACCCAATACAGTGAGGAGTGATGAGGATAAGGGTTTTCTGGGTAGGTAAAATTATGTTTAGAGTATGTGAAGTCGTACCGTGTGAGTTAGGCTCGGGCAAGTGCTCGCGCGGCACGAGGTGCATGACTGTGGTGCGACCCAGCGGGAGGCCTAGCGCTCCCAGCGTCACCGAACTGTGCAGGAACCGGCCCTGGTAGATCAGTCGCAGGATCTCCGCGCGCGACACGCTTTCAGACGCCCAGTCCGCTGAAAATGTTAGAATATGACTTTTTAGAACAACATAACAAACATATCTTCCGCTCATCTAGTTATAATCCCAACCGTTGCAACTCCTGAAAGCCAGAATTGACAGTGGCGACCATAAAAGCGTCGAGGCAATGAAACTCGACGAGTCCGGGACAAACGATTCAACTACCTTGGAATGAGTTGGTAAGCCTATGTTTAGGAGTGAACGTATTATACGTAGCATCCTAATGCAAAATGGATGAACGAATGAGAGCAACAACAAATAAATACATACAACAGAATTTAAATGTTTGATATTTTATTTTATTATTTTTATTTTTTATTTTTTAATTAAAAATCCTTTAATTCATTCACTTAATATCAGTATCATAAAATAATTTACAGAAAATACTCAAAGGAAAAATGCTAAAAAATTATAAACGAAAAATACTCAAAGAATATACCCTAAATAGTTCTATTATACGGTCTAACAAAGAAAAGATGCTATAAAGTGAAACAAAAAGTAGATTTAAGAGCTGCCCCCAGAGAGATTTGAACTCTCGACCCCTGGTTTACAAGACCAGTGCTCTAACCCCTGAGCTATGGAGGCTGACAGTTGTAGCGCCGTAAATGTTGATACCTATTGACGGCGCGCCGTTTACACACACTACAATGAATCGTATAAACACAGATGTACCGTTTACATGGCGCTTAGTAATTACGACATGACAACTAGATGGCGCTGCATTAAATCGTTCCATCTTCAAAAAATACTTTTGCTACCTATGACGTCTTACTTGATAATAACAAAATATTTATCGTCAAAGTTAGTATTATTTTAGTATTGTTATGAAATGTTGATGCACATTGCAACACAGGATGTGTCAGGAGGCCGGAACTTAGCATGGCGTAACATTATTGTAACTTGTAAGGCAAGCCTATCCGTGGCACTCTATATCGCGTATTCGCGTGATTATAGGGGTGGAAAGCGTGCCCTAACCAATGAAACCATGTACGAGCTAGTCGGTAATTTTATGTTTATTGCATAAATAATTTTAGTGTAAATTATACGAAGTCGATGAACAAAATATTCTTTAATATTACAATGCATTCCAATTACCAATACATTCCAATGTTATTAGTTGTTGTAGCGTAATCATGTTATTCAAGTCGCTTTATTATCGGGAACATGCAAGATAAAAGCAGAAGACATGCATTTTTATTATTTATCTAATAGTGATTAATTTTTATTTGACGCATTTATTTATTTAAACTTTATACAAATTATAAAAAGTACAAAGCGGACTTAATGGTTTAGGCATTATTTACCAGTCAACCAGAGGTGGTGAAGATATAACATGGCAGGTGCAATTACAGTACAAGCGTAAAACAACTAAATTAGAAATTAATCACCATTACGTCACCAATTTATACATTGCGTATTTAGCCTTGATTTACGAGGTACAAACAAGCCATGGTCAGTAGCCCTAACTCTCATGTCTTCCCTGAAAATCCCAACATAGCCAAACTAACAAGCAAACTTCATAAATCACGAGCCGCCAGGAGGCGCCACTATCGTCCGCCACAGCGACAATAACTTGTGGGCCAAACACGAACAACGTTGTTTGCTCGCCGATAAATATCTACGTATCTACGTATTTACGTAGTAGATAAACTTAGACATTTTATTGAGACTTTTCCTACAGTGGAAATCTTTTGGAGTTTTCTACAATTTACTCCACCTTGGTGGTTTGATAGTGGCTTAATTTCGGTTGCGCATGCGATTGTGTTGCCTGATTTTATTGTTGTTGTGGACGGAATTTAGGGATTGCTAAGTTTCTTTACTATGTGACATCGATTTATAAACGTGCTCAAGTTTTCGAAGAATTTATTTGGTACCTTCGTTAATAATTTTGGGTAAAGTGGGGTAAGGGTCAAGGCCATAGCCAATGGGAGGTATTGCACATATCGACGTCCCCGAGGAATAAACCGGTAATCGCAAAAATCAAATTTTACAGGAAAAATGTTTTAGTGTTTTTGGCGTATATCTCTTCAACAAAAGGTAATTATGAGAACATTGTTATATGACGGAAAAGCTAATTTTTACCCGAAAAGTTTAAAGTATTAAGTGTAACTATTAAATATACACAGAATAAGTTATTCACCAAAGTACATATTACCGAAAATGGTTTCATAAAATTTTTAGGGTATTGATATCTTACGATCCTGACTTATCAATATTATTCCAGTAATGTTTACTTACCGATTTATTCTTGTAAATTTCTTAAAACTTATTGGCGTAATATTGCTTTACTGGATTATTGAACGTTTTTTTTCATTACAGAGAGAGAGAGAGATTGATACTCAATTACTTTTGAGGTGTTTTTAAATTCTATCTATGCATTGGGAATCTCCTCTATGACCCGAAAATGTACTTGATTCGCCGAGCGCGACCAAGTTACCGCCAATACGCGAAAATGTGTACCACAAAATTTACGATAATAAACCTGTAATCGCATTAACCAAGATTTTTTTTTAAATATTTTACAGTAATATTACTTTACCGAAATGTAGCCACAGAACTTAAATTGTAATAATGTATAACGTTATTTTTCTAGTAAATAAAAAATGGAAAATTTACAAAGAACAAAAGTGTTATAAGGAAAATCGTTGGAAATTACCGCAGAAAAAATACGAAAAAAATTGCATAGGTGTATCCCGACCCATAGATTCCGAAAATGGAATAACAGTAAAAAGTCAGTAATAGTATAATACAGGTTTATTCCTTGGGGGCGTCGATATGTTCGTACATTTATTTAATTAATAATAGAAGACTTAATAACAATAAATTAAACTGACTGCCAATTACAGCCATATTTTTTCCATAACGTGGATGCGATTAGTTCTGGATGCAGGTGTTACCTTTTGTATATAATTACTAGCTGACCCGTGCCCACTTCGTTGGGCGGTAACCATTTTCTTGTAATGAAATTTTTTTTTTTTTTTTTAGAATTTTTCTCTCCGTAAGAACCATCCTCGTAGTTCAAGGAATATTTAAAAAAAAGAATTAGCGAAATCGGTCCAACCGTTCTCGAGTTTTGCGCTTACCAACACATTCAGCGACTCATTTTTATATTATAGATGACAAAAAATATACAGTAATTATATCTTGGTAAATACAGTTTTATGATGGAGCTATTGATCATAACTTATCAGTACAGCGATGAGGAGCAAAATATGAAAAAATGAACTCTGAATCACAACTTAGCAGCTGCCAAAACAATGAGCAGTTTTCATTAATAAATTGATAATCAACTGAAATACTACAGAAGTAGAGTTAAAAATTGATTGCGAGATTATGCAGTTTTCTACTAGAGCATAGGATTACTTTATCTGAATTGACCCAAACACTGTAGAGAATATAGAATATAGGGTAGTTGACTAAGAAAATATATTTAGTCCATCAGTTAGATTACAAAAAAATATTGTATACGTATTTTTTCTTTTGTCCGGCAAACAAAAATTACGAAGATACAGCGCTTGGGAATTTCGTACGACGTCACGCCGTGCTACAAATTTTACCACGTTATTACGTCAAAGCCCCCCACTTCTAAACTTTGATGTGATATATCTTTGTAATTTTTTATCTATGTGATAAAACAAAATACGTGTTCAATATTTTTTAATAATCTTACTGAGGGACTAAATCGAATCGATTCATTTTTACACAGGCAAAAAAATAAAAACGGCAACATCCCTATTGATTTACTCTTTCAATTTCGACTCCCTATTATTCCGATTCATAAAACAAAAGACACTCGTTTAAAGACGTTCACGCTTGACCTCAAAGGTGGTCAAGTACTTAGGTACTATAATTATTTGCCATGGTATCATTATCAAGTTAATTTTTTACAAGATCACACAGCTTGACGCCGAAGCAAGAAAAAATACATGTAATTACACTAATTACTACAATTTTATTATAGTTTTTAAAGGCATGTTTACACCTATCCGAGCGCAATAAACTGACCTCAGACAACGTGCTGCCAACGAACTCACATTTGCACTTTTTTTCGAACTGCATGAATGTGTGTGTGCCAGCCGTAATAATGATTATGTTGGAAAAACCATGTGTGGATCGGACAGACAAAATGAATGACCTAGGTGGAACTTCCCTAGCATATTTATTGACAAAATTAGGATTTTTATTAGGTATGGGGGGAAAAACTAATATAAAAATAAAACATTAAGACGATGGTTTAAAGAGCTCGTCTATTACTAAAATACAATTCCATATTTAGGTGACTAACAAATATGTACTACGTCAAGATTTTTTTTTTTTCTTTTAATAAAATCAAGTTATTTATTTTCCTTACGACCGTATTTAACGTACCTAACAAAAACAGGAAAAATGATGGAAAATCCTTATTAAGTATTTCGGTAACATACTAAAATATACAAATAAAACATCTGAGGCAACTTAATATTACAATTTACAACTACAAAGAACGCCATGGAATCGCGTTTGAGGCTCGTATCGTTTCGGAGGACCATTGATACGCGATTTAATATTTTATAAGTAAAGCTCAACATACTGTTATTTGTGTTAGAAGGTACGTCTCGTTTATGAAACGTACGATAAAAAGGAACCGACAAAAACATAATATTATTACCATAACATGAAATCCGGGGAATTGTAAGAATTCTACGTGTTTTGTGGAAGAAAAGTATCGTGGAACATTTTTAATATCGCTCCTATTTAGCTTTTCTAGACACGTAAAGGTGAATGGTCCAGAAGCTTATAACTGGTGTAAAAAGATACTTAATGAAGCCGAAGGTTACATATTATATTATATTTTTTTGTTCTGGACCTTAACTGGGAAGATTCTGGTTATAAGAAAGGAAGAAAAACTATAAATTCACGTGAAAATGACGCACATAAAATAAAAGAAAAATTTAACACAAAAGCAAAACAAAAACAAGCTGGTATTAAATCTAAAAAAAAAATACAAATTTAAAAATATGCGCTACTACCCCGCGAAATGGCTGACGCTCAGCATGATGCCGTGGTCCGTACACGAAGGCACGAAAACCACGGCGCTGGTTTTCAGCGTACCCGGGGGCGTATCGAGATAAAAGTTCAAAGGTCAAAGTTCCAACGTTATTTTTTCGAAAGCAACTTAATTGTTTTAACTAAACTAAACTGAATGCAATGTTTTGCGTGATACCATTGGGTAACACTGTTTTTTTCATAGAAAACTAAAGTCGTTTCCCAGCAATGAATTTTACTCAAAGTTACATAGTTTGATGGCCAGCAAGCATAGTTAATGGGTATGAGATGTGTCTTTTACACCCTGTATAGTCAGAGATTTAAATCTAATTTAAAAGTGTTTTCTAACACAAGCGAATGTTTCATACAAACAGTAAGTCGAGCTATGAAGTTTACAAGTTCGTCTTTATCTATGAAACATTTATTTTCTAATTAACTACATCATAGGTACAAGAACAGTTTGCAGTTACAGCTTTATTTTATTTTGCTCTAATGTCCCACTGCTGGGCAAAGGAATCTCCCAGGTCCTTTCAGGTATTCTTTTCTCACTCCACCTCGAACCAACCCTCTCGCGACGCGTCTAGGTCGTAGTTTAATTACAGCTACATCGTAATTACTGCGTCATTTTCATAATAGTCTATTCATAGCCACGCCTCATATTCCAATATCATAAATGAAGCTCGAAGCCTGATCGATTATCTCTAGTCTTCAATACATATTGATTGCTATCCAATGTGTATTATGTACGGCAATTTAATTAGTAAAAGCATGCTTAAAAGTGCAAGGACAATAACATAGCAGACTGCTAATTAGTTAGGTAGCTACTAACTTTTAATTAGATGCAGTAGTTACGATAGGTATTTACTTAGTTAGTGTCAATATTTCAAAGCGGTGTTTTTGCCAAAATATACATAACATTTTTTATTATTACCGCACCTAATATTTTTTATGTTTCGCTTCGTAGGTACGGTGAAACAAAACAACCTCTCTTAATGCATGCAGGATTTGACCCAGTTAGTTCAAATCTTTCGTACCTTGACTTAAATAACAATAAAGACAGAATTCATGGTATAGACATAATACATAGTATAGCTATAGATAATGGTCTTCTCGCACATTTACTACATAGTAAAAAAGTCGCTTTACGCTATCTGTACGTTTAGATCTTTTAAACTACGCAACGTATTCTAATGCGGTTTTCATCTATAGAAGGAAGGTTTAGGCTTATAGTTGGTATCTACAATGCACGCGTGCGAAGTCGGGGCGGGTCACTAGTTCTTAGATATAATAAAGATAATAACGCCAAACAAAAAATCTCTAGCAATGAGTGTTTTTTACAAAACATAATAATTAAAATGATTACGTCAATTGAGAACTGGTTTCCATATTCGCAGTAACCAGCTACCCATACTCTGAACACACTAACAGACAGTCCCCCCACAATAAATACCATCAGTTTCAACTGTTCAAAGCTAAGTGAATTATAGCCAAAACAGACACAAATTGATTTGATTTAAAAGTAATTTCACAGTTGGCTTGTGATACAAATGTTCAAAATTCCGCAGCTGGGTTAACTTTAATGATAATTAATGGGTTCATTTACATTGTATATGAAATCTAGATAGAGTTATCACTGTATTTTGATCAGAATGTCCCCTGAGACAGGAGAAGACACAGATCACAACAAGATTCGACATAAGATTCTTTAAGGACCGCCCTTTGGCAGTCCAGTTGCAGAAAGGTACATGGAACTGATAACATTCTTAAACAGCAAACAGGAAAAACAAAAGGGGATAAGCAGAGGTGCTCGGAGTCTGTCAACTAGTACGTGACACAGCAAGCTCAAATTAAGGGCTCGTCTGATAAGGATTGCTTCTTAAATGTGGAGAAGAAGAATCCTTCTTGTTGGAACCAGTGGCAGTACCTAACTGCTGTTGCGTCCTGCAATACCTTATGACGCAGCTGTACGTGTCCAGACTACATCATTCCACGAAGGTTCTAGGAGGGTGTGTCTCATTAACATTATTTTTGTAACTTCGTTTAGTAGGTGGGTTTGTTTGGGTGCTTTGAGTGCAGAAAGTCCTTTTGGAGATACCATACAGATTACAAGAATCTGTTGGTCTATAAAATTTTATATTAAGTTTAGGCAGAATAGCTGTGAAAACAACTACAATTTTTTTTCATACAATGTTGTTGTATTATTGTGCAGACTGGCACAAAGATGACTGTCGATACGGTTGTGTGGCTAAGCGAATGGCTACTGCACGGTGTATTGTGCTGTGGTTCAATTCCTGCTCGGAACAAATATTTGTATAGGCCTACAGATAGTTGTTCCAGGACTGGCTATTTGTGTGTGTGAAATTTTATGTTTGTAAACGCACCCACAATACAGGAGAAATTCCTAGCGTGGGGCCAAAGTTTCAAAAACTTGATGACAATGATGATGATTTGTTAATACAATCAAATTCAAGTGACATTACCTTCAGGCCAGTTATCGTAGACATGTATCGCGATGTCGCCCGCTGAGTCGACAGGACTGAACACAAACTCCTTCGTTTTGCCAGACACCAGAATTAACCGAAGATTTATCTGTGGAAGAAGAGAAAAAAAAAATATAAGTTTCCTGTTTACTTCGGAGCTTGTGAAAATAATGTGCGTGACGTAATTTTATTTTCCGCAGTATTAAAAAGCGACGATGTTTTTAGTTGTCTATGGTATTTACTGGTAGGCTGTTTGATTTAAATTGCGAATAATGGTGCCGATTCCCTTGTTCACAAACTAGACTAAATTTAGAGAATTGACATCTCTTACTAACATACAGCGAAAGGAAAGGACGGAGACATTCCGGGACATTAAAGAACTAAGTTAGCGATGTCAAATTAGTTTTGCCTTTAACTTTTCCGTATTTTTAATCCATACGTTTTAAGATGTCAACTATAATTGTATGGATGTATTAGATTGACTAAATTTGACAGCTCTTATTTACATTAGTCTCTTTCTTGTTTTATTGGACAGAAAAAGATGGAAATAGTCTAATTTTAGTGTAGTTTGTGACCAAGAGAATCGGCACCATTGTGTAATTAGGTATTCAAGATAGTAACTAGCTTCAACTTTCTTACTAAACTGGAGTAAAAACGCCAGTCGTGACCACAAATAACGAAAAAACATTCTGTACTAGAATAAACATCATATAAATTTCAAAATCTATAATTAACATGTCGAAGCATTGCCAAGTACAAAGAGTCGTTCAAATAAACAGTACCTACCTGCTTTTTCGTGTGAGCTATGTTTCCGATCACGCTAGACTGTAGTTCACCTACTTCAATCTGTACAAGTCTACCAAATAAAATTGAAGTGTCTTTTTGTTATGTCAAAACCAAAAGGAGTTAAAAAAAAATCAGTGTCTGTCTGTCTATTTGTTGCGGATAATCTCCGAAACGGTTGGACCGATATTGACGGGACTTTCACCGGCACATAGCTGATGTTATAAGGAGTAACAAAAGATTATCTACCTTTATTTTAGAAAAAAAAACCCGTGACAAATTAACCGACATTTAAGCGAATGCAGTCGCGGCCATAAACTAGTTTTCCGATATTTTACTGCATAGCGAAAAATTGCCCTTGATACGTGTAGAATTAAAGACCTTGACCCAATATGAGCACAGACAACCACATCATGTTTGTGAGGATGCCAGAAGGTTATGTAGGTCAAGGATGAAGAATGTCGATTCTCATGTAAAAGTGTATGAGGCAATTATTTGTTGACATAAGTTAAATTAATGGTTTGAAAGGGAACTAGAGAAATATTTTTAGTTGATGTAGACTCAGGAATAAAATATGAACAGTTTATTTGACCTTCTCTTAGTAAGAAGGGGTTATAAATCAATATAATAGATATTTATCTCAAGAAAACCTGGACATTCATATAAGTCTGAAATCTTTAATCCGCCTTGAGTAAGCGTGGTGATCAATACTCGTGCCTTCTCTGTTTATGAGGCCTTCGCCCTGCAGAAGGACAGAAATTAAATAAATTATAAAAGGATTAATTTCAAAATTCTAGGACTGTATGACAAGTGAAGCTCTTAAAATAAAAACGTATGTTTTTATTCATTTTTTCGAATAACAAACACCCATAACATACTATACTGAAAAACTATCATACATATTTATATAAACCACAAAAATATGTAGAAAGCTATTGTACACGAAGTGATTCTCGATTTAGATAATTAAATAATCAAAATCGATACAAAAACGATTACTTATTGTTTGTTTTTTTAAATTAGGCCAGTATTCTCGCACAAGTTAACACAATACCGCAAAACAAGGTTTATTTAGTTAGACGACTCATCCTTGCCACAATATGTATGGAAATGCGTGGAGCGTACAATGTGGCATTCCGTCAGTGTGGTGTGTTGGCGCCCTAATGCATTGTTAATAAGTCTCATATAATTTAAACTGTAGCTTTGATATGGCTATATTTTAGCGAGACAAGATTTTTATGTTGATAATGCAAAAAAAAATAGATAATAATTCAATGTTTTTCTATTTGTATCGTTAATAAAACAAGATTTAAAATTTGCTGACTGTATTTTTTACGAAGTTTTTAATAAAACAAACAAAAAGAGAATTGCGACCCTGCCAGGATTCGAACCTGGAATCTTCTGATCCGTAGTCAGACGCGTTATCCATTGCGCCACAGGGCCTGTGGTAACCAATACGAAAATAGCATTACCAAGGCGCACAAACCACGTGGTAGTCCATTCTATTTATTAAGCGCCTAATATTACCTAATTTCCATTATGAATAGGGATTATTTTTCAGGGAAATAAATTTTCTATTCACAGGTATCTGACATTCACCAACAAGGTCGTATTTTACACCTACGCAATGAACTAAAATAAAATTAATGGGTGTGCGGCGACCCTCCCATAGAAATATTACATGTAAACGTATAGGGCACATTTTGTAGGTAGCCGGCCGGCTCTGGGGACGCAGGGTCTTGCGGCGGTCATATTTCATCTTTCCCGCCATCCGGGGAGCCATCCGCCATTTTCATTCTTGCATCAAAACGTACGCGAAGTTTTATATTTCCCTTTGTGTTTTTTTGTCTCCGCGATATTTCAAGGAAATCTGGCGTGGCGCAATATCATGTATATGTATGTAAACAGACAGACAGCGCGGCCTAGATACAATATTACATATTAATCTCCTTTTTATTATTCCTTCAAAGTTTCCAAATAGTGAAGGCTAGCATTAGCAGACCGCATTGTATTACGTCTTTTGTTCTTCGTTATTATTTTGTCTCGAAGGACTTAAGTTGTTTTATTTCATCACAATAAAATTGACGCCTGGCTTGGTTAAAGCTCTTTGTTAAATAAAATGACTAGCTCCATCCATCCATCCATTTCATCCACCCACGCACCTCCAACACAGAACTGTGCTTCACGAATATCGTGCTAAGTGTACCGTAGCCGATCCCATAGTTAGTTTCATCGAGGTCATTGTCGAAAAAGCTTTATAACATAGTAAAAAATTATGTTACGCTCATATTGAGGTCAAGCAGTTTTGAAAAACGGTTTTGTCCGAAATTCTTTAATGATGAAGATTCTTCGCAAACATTTCTTATGGGGGAATGTTATGGGGGTTCCTGGTGTTTTCTTATAGGGTCCGTGTTATTTATCGTTTGTATTGTTCAAACAGACGTTTTTTTGGGGAGACACGTTGTGCTTTTCTTGTTTTTACTCCTCCCACTTTATTTTATGATGTGTAAATAGAGGGTGCCGCGCATATAAACTTACGAATTGCTTATTGATGCCATTACGCTTGAATGATTGAGCAGATAAAGTAACATGAATTTTCATTGTATGTTAACTCAATAACGTCAGAATATTGGATGCTTTGAATATAAATGTTAGAACAATTGAACAATACGTATTTAAGGAAACGACGTCATAAAAGGCGAAAAAGACGTTACTTTTGAGCATATACGATGACATGTGACGTCACGGCCGTTAGTGGCCATAATGTCGCGATTTACGCCATAGACAATAAGCTGCAAGTTTTATGGTTCCATCCGCAATGCGGGGCGACGCCAGTGTACGGAACCAACCACTAGGCTGTTTCCGCTGCACACAACGACATACCAACATAATTGATTACCCTGCTATTAAGTATAACTGTCCCAATAATTAAAAAATTTGCCGTCGTAGTATTTTTTTATTTCTAATGATCTCTTGGCCTGTAGTATTGCACATTGTATTACGAGATACTGCCTAGCCTGTCTACCTGTCTGCCTGTCTGTGTGTGTGTGTGTGTAAACTGTGTTTAATAATCGGTCGTAAGTTTATATTCAAGTGCATGGTACTCGTATTATATTCAAGTGTATGTAGACGAGTACGACCCTTAATCTCGCGTATAAAATCTATGTTCAATATAATAGCAAAGCAACTCGTACAGCAGATCTTATAAACAGAATAAAGAGGAGAATTTTATACATTCCAAGAATTCGTAACGAACAAGAAACAAAATATTGTATTCCTGTAAAGTTTTCAAGTGGGCCATATTACGTTTTCGCTGTACCGCCGAGTCGGGCGTCGCGTCCGCGCCTTTTCAAATTAAACTTAACGGAGCTCAGTCTCGTTCTAAGATGGCTGCCATATAATGTATAACATGGTTCCTAGACAGCATATATCTATGACGTCATACATCAGAAGTTAAGTAAACCGTTACAAATCAAAATTTCTAAATATTTTCGAAGGCCATCTGGAAAATTACTATCCAAAGGCCGTGACATTTAGAAGACTTGAATGTTCGGAAAGCTAACATGTGTTCCAAGTTGGAAACGATTCCGAATAATCAAAACTTTATGATACCGTATAAGCTAGATTTATTAATACAGGCAGGTGAACGGAACCACGCTAGATGTTGAATAAAAATATTGATTTATTTGGATAACATGCGTACTGAAACCGAAACAGGTGTCCTTGTAAAACCATTTTGGGCGCCCATTCATGAACTCCGGGCTCCCGGTTAGAATGAGAAGTCTGTTAAAGTTGCTTTGTCTTAGATGAGATCATGTCACGTCTTAATAACTTCTAATGTCGAGGTGTCTCACTTGAATCAACACATTCTATATGGAAACGGCTCGGGGAGGGGGGCGGCCAGCCTGGTTTTAAGTGGTCTTCGACGCCTATAGACATCTGCAATATCAAGAAGCATCGCAGCGAAGGTGCGTAGCCATCTCACAAACCAAGCTGAAATGTTTTATCTGCTCGAAACACAGCCACAGCTACGCTGTTTGGCGGAAATTGGAATGGTAGTAGTCTATCCTTGGACGAAGTTCACAAAGAGATCTACTACTAGTAAACTAACTTTCCCAATTGACTTAAAGTAAACTTCTTCACTTTATAATGACAAATGGTAAGTCGTGCGCACACTTGTTGGTGTTTTACTTAGACGGTAGTTAGTATCCAGTTCTTGGAACGGTACAAAAAGTAACTAAGCATCTGTTATTTTCCCTGCGGTATTTACTTTAATGCTGGTAAATTAAGTAGTTAGTTTCAATTTTCAACACGAAGAAGAAATTATTTTAATTTTAAGAATGCGTTAAGTCTTTTTTTTTCGATCTCAAAGCACCAAAGGCTTTAAAATTTTGGCATGACATACATAAAAAAAAAGGTATTCAATTAAATCTGTTTTTTGCATTGTCTTCAAGAAGCCTATAGTGAAAAGAATGACAGCCAGTGGACTGTAAAAAGAAACGAAGTCCGTGTTTTTGTTATAGATACTTCCGCGACGGAACACCAATGAACCGGTTTGTTCCTCGACTTGCAATTTTATTAGAACAACCGAAGAAACTTCAGTAGATCGTTACCAAAAATGAACTTTCGTCCCAAGTTTCTTTTCAATTTGACTCGTTGGTCACGGAAAGTCCGACCCTCACAAATATTCAAGAAAATGATCATCGATACAGCCTTTAGCCGAATTATCGAAACAAACATATTCGGGACCTTTCCGTTTCGGGATCCTGACTACACTAGTGGCACAATCTATGTATGTCTCTGGACTTGACCCAAGCTAACAACTACAATTTAAGGTTTCCTGTGACTTGAACTTGTCCGTAGTTTGTGAATGATGGCTCGTTTTAATGTATCGGTCCATTTTAAGGTTTCATTTAGTGGAGAATATTCAATCCTCATTGCGTTAAAAACAATGACTACAAAGCAAAATAAAACTTCCAAGTCGTGATTCTTCTATTAATTAACAAAAATTTTGTTAGGATTATTTTTCTAGTTATAATATCATTGGCGTAGATTTCTGCGATTCTTTATAGCCTCAAGGTTTTAGTAGAATAATACTTTTTCCTGAACTCATTACCTAAACTGTTTTCGTTTATTTTTTTCCTCGAATGGTGACTGGTGTAACCTAATTGTGTAGCAGGGCATGATAAGCTATGAAAACGGTAGACTTCATTATTTGTATAGAAATAAAAATAATTTGAACTCCCCTTATTATACTTCAACGAGGAAATTTTCGTAAGCTGATTACAAATAATTCATAAAAAAGCAGGTAATTTTCCTGTGTGCGTTGCCGTTAACTTAAATTCTTTAAAATCGTGTGAAAGGCTGCAAAAGACAGATAACAAGCTAAACCCAAATGCTCGCTTTTTCAATTTGGTCGTCGTTGTAGAAAGAGTAAAAAAACAAAGGTATTTACTTAATCAGTGTATTATGCTGAGCTACCGGAGTAACCGGCAACATGCAAGCGAACTTCCCTGGCGCAGCGCCAACTAATGCATGAACATGTTTATACTTTCCCGTGTTCGAGAGAAATTCCTGTCGCTGCTGGTTGGTTGGCTTTGACCACAGGCAAAGGCCGTGTTATCAGCATTCTGCTTGTTTTATTAATGCAACGTGCACTTATGCAACGTCCGGTTTTTGGGTCTCTCTCCAAAAATTCTGGCTATTTCCTTTGTACTAGTGCGAAAGAGGATATGGAATGGTTCAGTTAGTTGATTAGGTACGTCCCCATTTCGGTTTTCAGCTTCAATCGGTATAATGGAATCTTTAAATTTACGGGCGTGTTTCATGCTTATACCAGAACACGAAAAATGAATTTAAAACCATCCCATTTCAGTGTCCTATTAGAGCAATCTACTCTGAATTAGCTACTCTGTGACGATGAGATTTTGTCATGCAGTTACGTCTAAGAAGTAGTTAAGTGAAAGGAATCGAATTGCAATGCGCAGCTACCTTTTACGCTTGATGTAATATATTTTTTTCCATATTAATGATGCTAGCTTCTGCGAATACAAGATTATGATTTAACATGAAGACGTTGAATGTTTACATAGTGTAAAAAGTAGCGTAGCTTCCAAGAATTGCTATCAAACTAGGCTAGAAGAAAGAAAAATGATTGTGCGGTAACATAACAACAAATGCTCTCGACAAAAACGCCTTGATATTCAAGGCTCCTTCATCACAAATCACAAAAAAAGAACTGGATTCGATTCCATTCTTCATAGTCTTGACATTTCAATTTGTTAATCCATTGTTGTGTACCATTTACTTATAAATGACGTTCTTATGGCTGGGACCTATTCGAGATAACAATGGGCGATGGAGCAGTGGCTCAGCGGGGCTCACTCCCGACCAGATAATCACGTTTAACGGCAAATAGAATTTGTGCTCTCTAGAGGCACACTCCGGCTGTATGGGCCATTGCTGGCATAATAGAATAATAGATTAGTGCAGGAAGCCGTAATGATCATGTTGGTTCGACATTCACCTACTTTTCATGGTTAAGTGTCGATTGACAGTGCGTTGCAGTCTGATTCTATTCTGTACATAATTTTGCTGCCTTGTCGAGATATCTGAAATGATATAATTCCTTCGCCCATCTCTCTGCTTCAAGCTTTTTGGACTTCCAATAAATAAGATCTTGTCGAAAACAAGGTGTTATTATATTGTTATAATCTCAATTCTCGTTTATAGTAATGTCCGGTATTCTAGAACGTACAGGTGATTGTCCCGATGCAATACACTTCCTAGATCCAACCGGTACAATGGCACCGTTAGCTTTAATTAGTTTCAGCTTATATGGTGCAGACTTTAGCTTACAATGTTCCTAATAGCTGTAGAGTTGAACGCTTTTATTCCTTTATTAGTCGATATATAATCTTTTAAGAGTCTAGCTAGCTATATGCACTTTTATTGTAAAGTACGTTTCTTCAAAAATTAGTTCAAATAAGTTTCTCTAAACTCAGTATTTCTCAGTCGCTAAAGTGTAACGAATGAAAAAATCTTTCGGTAAATAGATTATATTTCGCGCATGCGTGTTGCACCCTAAGTAGATTCTCCCTGATCATAAATCAACCAATTACTGTTTCGAGAAAATTTTCAATTTCTTCTATCAATCAAACGTTTTCCCTTGGGGCTCAAAATTATAGATGGGGAAAAGAATTGCTGTGTATGCAAAATTACCTACTTTTCCAAAATTTGATTCAGACGATATTACTTTTTAAATCGAGTTTTAAAGAGAATATTTAAATAACATTACTTTAACATGTGACTCAGTGGTTAAGGCAACCGCCTCTCATGCACTAAGCTTCGAATCCAGGCGAGGGCAAGTCCTAGTGTTCCTTTACTATATGACTGTACTTTCTAAGTTCATCTTTGACATCACTGCTAACATCAGTGAACGAAACTGTCGTGGAGTTTAGTTTGAGTCTGAAATCGCCAATACGCCTTGAGCAAGCGTGGTGATCAATGCTCGTGTCTTCTCTGTATGAGATGCCTTGGTCCTACAAATGTGGGACAATAATAGGCTAGTATTATTATTAATATATAAAGTGGGTAGTCTTAAATTTTCGTGCGTAGTATATGAATCCTTGAATATCTAATTGCGACTCGTAAGTTCCGTTTTTCATAAAAATATTTCAAGCACGGAATATCTACGTGTCTGTTTTTATCGTTATGAAGTTGACAAGGACAGACATAATTTACAAAGCATTTATAAATTACATTAGAGCATAGTACCGGGTTTTTAATATAGTAAAGAGCTCGACTTTGTGAGTTACTTGGCCAACTGGAAAACAAACAGTTACGTACGTTACGTGCATTTCTTGATAAATAAGTATGGTCGAAAATAAACTGAACTCGGCCGTCTAGTGGTCGCAAAGAGCGACTGCTGAGCATGCGGTCTTGGGTTAGATTCCCAGGTCAAGCAGTGTTATTGAGTTTTTCCATTAGGATTTTCTCAGTAACAGCCTCGGAGTTTGGATTTGTGCCCGGTTGATGGCAATAGGCTCGCCACTTATTACATGGGACCTAAACATAACTGGCGAAATGTGGGTGTACTAATAGTTAGGTACACCTCTGCCTAAGCCTTCGGGGATTACAGGCGTCATGTTATGTTAACTTTTCATCTCTAGAATCATCTACGGGGAGTTCAGTTTAAGAAATAGACGAAAAGATGGACAAGGTAGGACACTGATGACTAATAAATCCATGGTAAAAGTTTTTGTACGATGCCCCCCCCCCCCCTTCCACCCGTTATCTACAGTTTTAAGAAGTTATCTGAAACTTAAACCTTGAGAGAAGAGAAGTAAATTTTACTTGTTCGCAATTTTTATCCTAAAGTTCTATAGCGCGCAAGAGTGCGATTTCCGTAAAGGAGTAAAAAAAGGGCTTCCTAAACTTTTTGCACGGTCACCGTTTCTCGATCTTCAGGGAACATTATGTAGGTAAATTAGGCAAGTTGTGGCCAATATTCGGCTCGTTATCACAAGGTCTATAACAGTAAGATTTTAGTAGCCGATATATGTCAACATCTGTATAGTAGGTGCCTAGAAATAAGGCTATTCAGATAATGGTGTACTTAATAAAAAATATATATGAGCTTGTAACATGGCGGTTCTTGCATAATATTGTAAACATTTTATAAAAGAAATTAGGCACATATTGCATTTTTTTTTAAAGGTGGACTGTTAGAAAATACCCAAGGTATTAAGTCCGCTTTTGTACAGTGTATTTTTTACATGTGCATAAAGTTTAAATCAATAAATAAATAAGGCATTTTTTTTTTTGCCCAATCTAGGAATCCCAGAACAACCCCAGAGAACAACAAGGCAGTCAATACACAGTATAACGGATACAGAAATATTACAAGAATCCATTCGTCCGCAAAACTTTTCCATCTAACCCCCATTTCCTCATATTTAATATCACAATATGAGTGTACCCTTTGATCCATAGTAACATCTTTGTTAAAATATCGGTGGTCCTTTGACATCCAATAACTCCGCTTTAACAGAGGCGAGTGGACCAAGGGTAACTATTTCGGTAACAATCGGCTACGGACGGGGGAATTTAATATTCCACTTTAGCGGTCGAATGTTAGGGGAAGGGGGATTAGGAAAAAGGTATCTTTAGAGATTATTATGTGGTATTCGAGGATATGGGAAAAGGTTAGTCGAAGTCTTTTGCGGTAAACAAAATAACTGTAGTTAGGAATGATAATAACATGGAAAATTATATCAAACGTGAATGGTTTTGGACATAGAAGATTATAAGTATGATTAATCCATATTAGCATTATAAATGCGAAAGTAATTCTGTCTGCCTGTAACCCTTTTATGACCGAACCACTGACCCGATTTTAAAAGAAGAAGAAAGAAAAATAAAAGTTAATTTAGTATATATAAAAAAGTTTGTATATATTTTAGTTTTTTTTTTAATTATCATACATCACGCCTGTAATCCCCGAAGGGTTAGGCAGAGGTGTACCTGTTAGTACACCCACATTTCGCCAGTTATGTTTTTCGTCCCATGTAATAGGGGGGCGAGCCTATTGCCATCAACCGGGCACAAATCCAAACTCCGAGGCTGCTACAGAGAAATTCCTGATGGAAAAACCCAATAACACTTTGCCTGACCTGGGAATCGAACCCAAGACCTCATGCACAGCTGTCGCGCTTGCGACCACTAGACTAACGAGGCAGTCTTTTATTTTTTTTACCTGTAATGTCTTTTATTGTTGCAATTGGTAACAACAAAAAAAAGTGCCTTATTAAAGTTCTAAAACACGTTTAAAATAAAACATCTAGGTACATACTTATGTGGCGAATAAACACATTACCGGGAAAATGTATCCCATGTGCTAATCCAGGAAATGGTCTACCTATGTGCCAATTGTCATTCAAATCTGTTTAACAGTTTACGCGTGATTGAATAACGAGCTTCCAAACATCGACACATCTTCACAAACTTTCACATTTATAATAACATAATATAACATCACGCCTGTAATCCCCGAAGGGTTAGGCAGAGTTGTACCCATTAGTACACCCACATTTCGCCAGTTATGTTTTTAGTCCCATGTAATAGGGGGCGAGCCTATTGCCATCAACCGAGCACAAATCCAGACTCCGAGGCTGCTACTGAGAAATTCTTGATGGAAAAACCCAATAACACTTTGCCCGACCTGGGAATCGAACCCAAGACCTCATGCACAGCAGTCGCGCTTGCGACCACTAGACCAACGAGGCAGTCATTAACAAGACATGACATATGACATAATGTTCATTAGACATTTATAATATTAGTAGGAATTTATGGGAAAAATCCTAAATAAGCAAAATACAAATTAAAATATAAATTAACATTCGCAGGAAGAGCTCCCACATCTTTCACCGAAAGAAATACAGACAAAATTAATGTCTTATTCTTTAAATTTATCATTCGGAATAACGGAAACATAGGAAAAGCCCACGCAAACAATTTAACGCGAATCCAGAGGCAATTACGTGCAAATTCAGTATAATTTCCATAAAAACAAGCCCCTTATGAAAATACCTTAGAAAATTGCGAATTTGTTTATTATTAAAACCAAAGAGTCGTTACAAACACGTGTCTCTTGCCGACCTTGTTGTTAATTACGCCCTTTGCTATGGTAATTTAAACTTTATGTCCGGGGAATAAGGTCCGTGATAATTGGGCATGTTTCCATTAACCTTTTGACCGATTGTCGCGATAAAGCGTCACGAACAGAACTTGTAATTTGTTTTTTCACATGTCGAGGTGACGGGCTTTTCAGCCAGTCCAGTTGTCGCAAACATTTTCACACGTCCATGTAACTAAAGTAAAAAGTTTCGTTGCCGGCAGTTGACAAATTAATTAATTGTTGCAGTAACTTTGTAATGCGGTGTACTTTTTTAAGGGTGTATAATCCGCATTGCTACAATATGAAATACCCGCAAATAAGTACTGCAAAATAAGCTGTCAGAACATAACACATTTGATTTATGTGTATTACTCGTGCCGTGAAAAAGTTGTACCTATTAAGCTGCTATGGTGAAGTGGTATAGAAAATCTAGAAAGTAGAAAATAAGGTTTAATTAACACTTTTTTCACTTCAGCGCAGGTTGATGATTTTCTTTTAATTCTATCCTTATTGAGCTCTTTCCCAGATTTCACTTGACGTATCGCTTACAAATTAAGAAAAATTGTGTCTGTTTATAATTTCTAAATAACATCTAAATAAGTATCCATAATTATTAATAACTTGGTAAAAATAATTGTCTGTTTGTTCCGTCTAATTTATGAAACGGCTGGACTGATAGCTCATGTTTTATGGAGCAACTAAAAATAAAAGAAGCAAAGTTTCGCAAAAATATAAAAAAACCCCAACATTCACACAGAAAAACTCGCGGGTATAAGCTAGTGTAAAATAAAAATGAAAATTTTACACCCTATCTAAAATATCAATCTTCAGGATTAAAACCGGGATCAATATCACGCCTAACATAAATCATTTTCTAACAAAATGTTGATAAATTTTCTCCGACGTTTGAACTCGGTGTGAACCACAGGCGTCTATGACCGCAGTCACCTTCCAATCCTTGAACCCAGTACAAGTAATCAAGAAAATCTTAATACATTCTGTGGAACATGAAACATGAACCCTTATTGGCAACTATATTTCTGAGCCGTTTGTGGTGGAAACCTTCGGGTCGTGGGGTCCATGGCCTTTTTGAGGAGTTGTCCAAAGGGTTGGTTGACACTACCCGTGACCCAAAAGCTGGCTATTACCCTGGCCAAAGGATAAGCATTGCCATCTAACGTGGCAATGCCGCCAGACTTTTGGGCACATTTCCAGTTAACGGCGATGCAGAGATTTTTTTTGATGCCATGTAGGTATTTTGATTTTATCAAAGTAAAATAAATAAAGTAGAATAGATTTTTTTTTTAATGTTGTGGAACATGTCGTTTTTACATTTTATAGCTCAGAGTTACTAAAGAGTGGACTCACATGAACCGGTCTCACTCGAACATAAGGGTATCGATATCAAAGGACAGTTAGTTTATATTTTAACGAAGCTGTAAGTACACCCTGCCTTTGGCGTCTCATTATACAGAATAGAGGGTTTTATGATAAACAGAATTTAGAACCTGTAAGATTAACCCTTTGTTAATGAAAGCCTGATCAATACTCAGCTAATATGCTGTCAATTCTGAAGTATTCGCCTTATCTGGTCTGGTTGTCTGTGCATGTGAGTATTTTATGTTTATAAACGACGCAATGGTACAGGATAGATTCCTAATGTGGGGCAATTTTCTTAACAGTTCAAAATATAACAAAACCCATCACAAAGTAATATTAAAACAGTACTGAGATGGCGGTGGGCTCCCAGGGCCCCAGGGGTCATGGGTGTATTTACAAGTTCAGTTAGAACATTTCATTGTTTTCGTCAAAAAACATTAAAGAAAAGTTGGAACTACGACCTTCAATATCTCCTCCAAAAGTGTATGATGGGAACTTTTCGGCTTCGTTGAGTGTGTTTTCACACTCCTTATGCTATACACATACAGACTGAAATAACAAGAACCAATCCCCATGAATAATGACATCAAAATGCAATCCCCTTCCCCCCTCCAACTCCCGACAAGCTAAGCCATCGCTTACATTGTGACAGAAGATAACATTTGATTAACCCTATTTTTGGCACAGTGAATAACTGGATACGTTAGGCACCTTGCGCATTAGACGGCCACGATCACGACCAGATATAGAAAATCTAGAGACGTTCATTATGTGTAACGCATAAAATTTTTGCTGAAGATAGTGTTAAAAATGAACAGCCTTAAAAAACTAGGGGTCAAACACTTTGCTAAAATGTAAATGCAAACATCTTGAAAAGCCCTTTGGAAGCGTGTTCCTTTTCTATGGTATTCGGTCTCCGAAGCCATCGGTTGCAGGTGCTCTTCAATATTGAATTCAATATGAGAGTGCACTCCGCTAAATTTGGTGACGCTGTTTACGTTACCTTTTATATAGAGCATTATTAGATCGAAAATATGTAACACTGTAGCGCACTTTGTATGGCGTGTACAGTTATAGCACTCGTAAATATCAATGTAGGAAATATTTATGGATTTAAATTTTACAAAAGGGCTTTATTTTATTTAAAAGATAAAATCTTAATATGGACAATTTATTAGTTTCCATAAGTAAGTGATAAGCCATGATAAGCCTTTTAAAAAAGCAATACAAAATATTTCAATTATTTCAAAAAAATGCGACACAAAAAGAGGAAATTGTCAAAACCTAATGCCACGCAATAATAAATCAGAAAATAATTAAAAGCCATCTCCAAACTAGCTCATGCATGAGACGCGGGCACTTCAACCACTAACCTATCACGACTTGACAACGTGAAAACTTAATGCCAATCAATAAACCAGCTTTACTTTTCAGCCGTAACTTTCACTGCTTCCATGAAGCCATTGAAACGATACCTAATTGACACGTCACCTGCCCTGGGCGGTGGTTACTCGGCAGGACTTTTCCCTAGCGTGTCATAACTCATACGACTTGGCGATCAATAAACACGTGTCAAGTTCACATATGGCTGGGAATGTTTCTACGAATCTGTAAGGTCGCCGGCAGCTAATTGACATGTCGGCAGCTTGTCGGCTTAGGACCTTTCAACAGCGTGTTTACTAGTCCTTAGCAGACATGCTACATTGACATACAGCGATTTAGTCGCTTATAAGAAATTTAATATAGACTAGGTTCTAAATCCCGCACACTTCTAGCATAAGCAATTAGCGATTATGTCGCTTTTCGAAAGCTCCGAAACGAAAAAAAAACTACCGGTAGATAACGAGTAATTTCAATATATAGCGCTTGAAAGCAGCAAGATTCCAAAACCCAACGCAAAATTGAAATCATCTCAACACGTTGCAGCATTGATGTAGTCGCAAAATCGCCGATCGCCAATGTTAGTAGCACAACTGCTAAAGCCTAACCAATTTATGACTTGGCGATCAATAAAAGCAATAATAATATATGTCAAGTTCATAACGTGGCCCGAGGTAGGAATATTGGATTCTACGAATGTATTTATTTGCGGACGGCCAATTAGCTTGTATTGTTTTCCTGGTCGACTTGCGGTACTGCAAAATCTAGTAATTTACCTATAAAAATGACCTTGAAGCGGGACTTTTGGTGGCATAAACGAATAAGGTAAATTATTCGGTATTATTAGGTCACAAAACAATCTTCCTCTATTTTTGACTACATACCTATATTGAAACCTGGATTGAATACATAAACTCACGCCTTTTTCCCATGGGGGTAGGCAGAAACTACAGAACGCCACCTGCTACGATCCTTACATACTCCTTTCGCCTCATCTACGTTCATACATCTCGTCATACACGCCGGTTACGAGTACTCCGCACCTTTCTGAAATAGCGAATAATCCGTCAGAAAGACATTTTTTTTCTACATTCACCTGGAACTGCCTCGTTGGTCTAGTGGTCGCAAAGCGCCACTGCTGTACATGAGGTCTTCGGTTCGATTCCCAGGTCGGCAAAGTGATATTAAGTTTTTCCATCAGGAATTTCTCAGTAGCAGTCTCGGAGTCTGGATTTGTGCCCCGTTGATGGCAATAGGCTCGCCCCCTATTACATGGACTTAAACATAACCGGCGAAATGTTGGTTTGATAATGGGTACACCTCTGCCTAGCCCTGCGGGGATTACAAGCGTGATGGTATGTTCACCTGGAACAATTACCAACAGATATCAGACGCCATTACATCAACTAGGTTAACTGGGCGATCAATATAACCACATGTCAAGTTCACACGGCGATAACTCTCACTGTGTTCATAAAACGACATAGTTACAAATGGTTAATGGACGTATAATCTCTGTTTTAGACTTATGGGACCTTGAGTGACCCTAAGTATGGTGTATATGGTACTTAGGAGGTTAGTGTGCAAATTGACGGTAGTTTGTTAAGAGAGAACCTCTTGTGGGCTGTAAAGTGTTATTCTGGAGTTTATATACGAAGTTATTTGACAATTAAGAGATGAATTTTGCTTTGTAAATAAAATGGATGGCTCAGGTGAAAGAAAAACCTATCAGGGTTCCGTACCAACGTACAGTATTAAGATAGCGCAAAAAACACAGAAAAAAAACAGGTTTCTAGTATACCCCTTTAAAGTGGCGGATCCAGGGGGGAGGTTAACGGACTCAAGCACCCCTCCCCTCCCCCCAAATCAACTGAGTTCTTCCGTGACAAATCTTAAAGTGTGCAAATAAAAAACGGTGTCAAGCTCTCCCAAATTACAAAGCTGGATCTGTCACTGCCACCTTTGATTTAAACTTCATTTTATTTTCACTATTTGTTGTTACAGCGGCCCTAGAAATACACACCATGTAAAATTTTTAACTCTACCTATATTACGGTTCCTTCCTATTCCTAAGAGGTTACAGCCTGGGTTTAGGTTCCTCTGGCATCCTTCGGTTACGGAATCCTAAGAACTACAACCCTTCTCCTTTTCGTCGGTTGAAAACGTTGCAAAAACAAACCTCCATTCATTTTTTTTTCTTTAAGGATGGGAAATCATCAAATGATGCTTTCCGCTCTGGGCGGAGCGGAAGGGGTCGTCAGTCTCTTACTGACTAAAACCTATCTGTATTCCCTTTGTGTTCGGGCTGCGGTAACTCTTTTGAACAAAATCCGCAACCCTGGCAGTAATCCTTCTTTCATAGCAAACCAACAATGCCACATAGTAGAAGCACCCCGTCATTCTTCTAGAATAATCGATAAGTTTTAATTTTGTCCCGTTGTGCCCCACTTCTTACCCTGGACGGAGCGCCCCTCCCCCCTGAAATTATAATGAAGCGTGCCTGTCACCGTGGTTTAAATATACTGTTTCATGAAACCGCCCCGACTTGATAGGCGAAACTTTTCGGATGGGATTTTACGAGTTTCGAGCAAATTGTAAATTATGCAAACCAGTAGCTTATATATTACAATTTTCTTAGATTTTTTCTAAAATTGTAAACCAGCCAAATATCGTGGATATAAAATTATTTAGAATTTTCTTTACACAACCATTATTGGCTTTTTATTTGCTTGCTACTGGGAAAGATCGTACGAAATTGCACCAGCTTCCCCGAAGTTATTTATCTTTAAAATTTATTACCCTAAAGCGTAAGAGCTTCTTTACATTTTTAGGGTTACTTACACGAGAGTGCTAACAAGACCCTATTACTAAGCGTCCACTGTTTGTCCTTCTATCTGCGACGGATTGTATCTCATCTCATAATAGGTAAAGTCAAACACCGTACTGTAATAAGCTTCACAGAGTGTGTACTTCTATTGCCGCTTTAACTAAAAATAATAAAAAAAATGATATGTTATTTGGTTACACTATTACGGAACCCATCGTGTGCGAGTCTACCTCGCACTTGACCGGTTTTTTTTTATAACAGTAAATCATACTATAGCAAGATATTTGTTTAGTCTATTATCCAGAAGATTGTCTATGCAAAGGAAAAATAATGAATCATTAATGAAACCAGTGAGCATCGCCACTGAGTAAGAAAAATAAGCTTTGCAAACTTTTATAGATACAATGAAAAGGGGTCACAGTTTTATAGACATTTTGGGAAGGGGTTTAATATAATTAAGCAAAAAGTACTTAGAAAAGTTCTAGCTGCACCCCGCGGTTGGTTACTCCAAAGACGTTACTGAACGCGGATGTTCGCGGAGTTTCTTGCTCGTTCTTCTCCATAGAGGCCTACCTCCGTATTGGAACGAGCAACTAGCTTCAACTTACGGACTAACTGACCGACTCCTTGAGAATTCAAAAGGGCCTGTAAATGGTCTAATTGAAGTAAATGTTTTGACTTTGACTTTGATGAATCCGCGGGGTATATTATATTAGTAAGTTGTGATATACATTATTTAGAATTTTCTTTATACAACCACTAGCCCGTGACTTCTACCGCGTGGTTTTTATCACCCGCGCATTATATGTATAAAGCCTATACCTACCTATTCCTTACGAATCTGGCTATCATAAACAAATAGATTTTTCCAGCTTGACTCCAGACATAGGCGTTAAAACAAACACACAAAAAACACTTCTGTTTTATCACATTAATATGTTTAATTATGCTGTGCTATAGTTTCAATGCTGTAGTCATGTTTTGAGGAGGTTTTCGGCAATAATCGTGCAAAGTGCGATTTATCTACAAAACCCCAAACAGTAATTAAAACTAAAAGTTGTATACATATTAATCCCGACAGTGCTTGCATTGCAAGTAATCTAACAAATTGCTTTCATCCTTGTTTGCAATATAAACCCTGTCCGGTGTTAACTTTTCATACAATCACTGGAATTGACTGTACATGATGTGTTACAATAAAAAAATCTATTTGCAGTAGGAAAACTTATAAAATTGGATAAAAAATATTTGACTTTTACTTAATAGGTACGGAATTGTTGTTTGATAATAAAATCTACTATTAAACTACTATTGAACCTAAGTATTCATCATAACATCACGCCTGTAATCCCCGAAGGGTTAGGCAGAGGTGTACCCATTAGTACAGCCACATTTCGCCAGTTATGTTTTTAGTCCCATGTAATAGGGGGCGAGCCTATTGCCATCAACCGGGCACAAATCCAGACTCCGAGGCTGCTACTGAGAATTCCTGATGGAAAAACCCAATAACAATTTGCCCGACCTAGGAATTGAACCCGAGACCTCATGCACTGCAGTCGCGCTTGCGACCACTAGACCAACGAGGCAGTCCTAAAAACCTAAGAACCTAAGTATTCTTGAACGAAAATGGTTTTGATCAGAAAAGCATAATCCGCAACCCTGGAGCTGTGGGCCTAGCGTTTTATTATTGCTTTTAACTATTAATGTGAGGTCAATAACCAGCAATAAATGCCAAGCGCCCGTAAAACTATTTACTAATTAGTTTATAATAATAATTGCCATTAATTATGTCCATCATAGCACGCAGTTACTGCAAATAACTATAACTCGCTCATAAAATAGGTATTTCGATAAAATGTATTCAAATGTCAACAAGGATGATAATAGGTGTCGTTATAATAATTAATAGTCATTTTACAGCTGTATCGTAAATTATTAATAAATTACTTTGAAACGTGATACATTATTAAGTCCACTATATCAAGTGTTATGAGCTATAGATGTTTTGGAGAATGATATAATTGTAAAGAGCATCAAGCTTTTTTTAGGATTGTTTATTTTTTATTAAATCTAAAAGTTGTCACGATACGATTATTCCTTAATTTTAAAAGGGGTATTTATGGGCTTAAACACACCCACACACTCTCCTACCTAGGGAGAGGGAGGGGCCAAATCTTAATTCTACTAATGCTTAGATTACATAGATCAACTATATTTATAATAAGGCTGAGGTGGTAGTCGAAAGCTACCCCTCTGGGTGCCACTGGCACTTAGATGCATCATCATTATATCAACCGATCGAGGTCCACTGGGCCTCCCCTAAAAGTACCTAGCCACAATGACCGAGTATTAGATACCTACATATTCTAATAATAACTAAGAAGACTAAGAAGAAGACTAAGACTTTGAAGACTCTCACCAAGTCTACCTCTAAAAAGCCAAAAGAACCATGTAGTTAAGTTACTTTTATGATTGTTTCTGATCATCTTCCAGTATTTAGAAGCCCGCAAAAGTATTGTTATTCCGAACAGGTTCGCGCACACCTTTGATCGATTGATAGGCAGTTCATCGGAGAAGTTCCCAAAGAAAGCTTAAAAAATAGGTCAAAAAAAATGTCTGATTTAACTTGGAGTTCCTTGGCAACTTTTATGGATCTTTTTTGTTTTTTTTCTTGCGAAAATAGGAGGATTCTTTAAAAGTTCGATGTTTTGATGGAAGTTTGCTGGCATACAAGGAAACCATTACATCAAGCCAGGTGTTGTGATATTTCTAAATACCGTCCTACATTCAGCAATATTTTGATAATAAAAGATAGCCTATAGCACTGAGTGCTATAGGCAGTATAGGCTATCTTAGATATCTCTAGATAACGCAGCTTCCTATTGACGAAATAATTTATCAGACTAGTAAGCGCGTTCAAACAAAAAACAAACTATTCAGCCTTATAATACAAGTACTGATTGGAGGTCTAAGTTCACGTAGGCAATATTGAGCCGAGTCCGACTCGTGGTCGAACTTCGGCCGTACCTATATTTAAGTAGCTCTATTCGGACCAGGCCCGGGCCTCGCCTAGTAACGTCCAACTTTAATACCTTAGAGACCTAAACTCATAGTTTTAAAGGCTCTAACTACCTAATACGTGTGTCCAAGTTAGTTGCTCATAATGTTTGTTACCGATTGATCGTCCGTGCCCTAAAGGCAGGCCGTACAGCCGCACCCCAAGACTCAAACAAGGGTAAATAATACCACTAGTAGCCGGTACAACGATTTAATATGTTAATTAATCCTATAATGAGACCCTAGACGGATTTAATTACGTATATGAAATAGCATCACGCCTGTTTTAGGTGTGGGATGGGGGTAGGGTGAACTGTGGTATTCTCGATTCACAGGTCAACGCTTACCCGCGACTTATCAGGTCGCCGCCCGGTCCACCATAAGTCTAAGAAGCTATTAGCTAAATAACCCACTAAAATAGCTCATACTCTCACATACAGTTTCTTTGAGACTGAAACTGGATTTTCTTATGGAAAAATCATATTACAATTTAAAAATGCGAATGTAAAGTTTAACCCACTCAAAAGTCATCAATAAATCTTTATTGATGATTACACCCAAGCTATCTAGCTTGGGTGTAATTCCAAACACCTCCACGATGATGACGTATTTACCTGTAACAAAAGAAATAATTATAAATACATTTTCAATTCAATTAATTGTTTACAAAGCAATTAAATTCTAGGGCGCAGCTGCGAACATGAAAGTTCTATGTCATATTAATTGCTAAAGTTTTAAATGCATTATTAATGTCATTTTCAAATTTGAATCTTACTTTAAAACAAATATTGGTTTTAATTTAAATACATTGCTCAATATAACTCCTAAGTTTAATGAAAAGCCGTGGTTGCGGGACGTCTTAACAGGATTCCGTGGCTCCAGAACGTAAAGGGCAACAGAAGGAACAGGATGGTTTTTCAGTCAGTAAAAGTCTGACAGTCCCTTCCGCCCCACCCAGGGCAGGTCATTTGATGATTATTAAAACCTAAAAAAAAAAGTTAAATGAAAAGTTCTCCCTCTAAATTACATTCATCTGTCTTCTGCTATGTCCACACCAAAACAATGTATTTACATGTTATCACGTTCATCCTGCCTTTTCGTCTGACACATGCATGAAGCGCATGCAATAAGGCATGAGCTAGAACAAGTTCAAAACAGTGCACGCCCGTAGTGCACGCTGATGACCATGATGACGCATGCGCTTGATGCGAGACGAATTTAATGTTGAAGACGCAAGATGATTAAGAAAGTGCACTGGTGTGACTTATGACTTTTAAAGTTAAGGAGTAGGATCGTTTTCAAAAGATCTAACATGACAATGTAGTTCCTTTCTCTTTCATTTGTTACGTCACAACATAGATTCTCAGGACCATACAGACAACTAGGCTGAAGGCCATGAGACAGTCATTAGCGTCATCAAATCAGCCTTGAAACATCAACTTCTTTCCATTAAATGATTAAACAGCTGCAATAATTATTGAAGAACCACCAGGGGTACACGTTTTGCGCTGCAGCCTAGGGCCTCCAGCTTATATTGAATAAAAACTAAAATTTTAATAATATTTATGTATATTTTATGACAACACTGACAAATTTAGCTCATTAGTCTCATAATGGACTATTATTGTTCTAATTTGGTACTGAATCCATCATTGGTAAACACTGTTTTTTTTTCAACATAGCAATCCCCCAATTGGTTTAAGCCCGGAGCCCTACAAATTCACTGCCCGCCCCTTCATCCCATCTTAGGTACTACTAAGATAATTGTGAGAGTTTAAATGGATGGATGTTTGTTACTCAGTTGCGCCAGAACCCTGGACGAATCTAGATGAAAGGCACAGAAATAAATTATAGTTTGTATCTCGAAAAAATATACAGTTCCCGTGGGATAATATTTTAAATTTGTCGCGAGCAAAGTCGCGGGCGGATGCGATTCACAAAATAAAATCTCAGTCCTAATAATGTTTCAAAAAAATAAACTCTTCTGAACCACAATAAGATCTGTTAATAGCAGTCAAAAGATTGGCGCGAAATAACACTCGAAGTAGCACCAATGCAAAACTACAAATAGTGTGAATTTAGTAGTAAAGCTATTTATAGGCGTAGAATATAGTAAAGTGCAATAACTAACGACCCTGGCGCTGTGCCAATGCCAGTTTAATTACACCCAGAGACAGTAAATAGCAAGTACACTACATATAACACACGATACGGATTTATCAACTAACGTTCTGGGAACGAATTGACAAAAATGAAGAACTAAACCTGAGTGCCTATATCCAATCTTGAGGAGTTGAGGTATTTATTCTTTTTTATGCCAGATCGTCTATTCTGTAAATGTCCCTTCATTAACAGAATAGGACGGTGAGTTTAAGGTGTGCTGTCAATTCGTAGCTTGATGTGGGTTGATTTCACACTTCACTTAATTTCACCGAGATAGAATTTAACAAAATAGATCTGCTGGTGAATGAAATCTACTTACGTATTTTTATTACAAAAAGAAGTCAATATTAAACAGATAGGGAAACCAGAACAATATTGCATAGGTCAGCAACTCGTTAGACTAGTGAGAACACGACCTGGTTCACGAAAGAAGAATCCTGAAGATAAAACCAACTAAATTCAAGAGTTACAACTTGGGGATTATTGACTTACATATTCGTTAGATCAAAACAGAAAAAATAAATGAATTGACAAGAGTACAGTTAAAAGTACGAACCATAACTTTCTGTATTACTCTATACACACGTAACAAGGTGGGATAAACAACAGTTATCTAACAAACATACGTCGGTATGTAGCAATAAATGGTACAAGCATAGAAGGGCCATCTAGCATTCCACCAGAAGAGTTATCTTTGCAGGGGTATTTAGGGTGAGGGAAAGGGAGGGAGGGATGTCTATGCCTTGTATATGTGTAGAAGGCGGATTTAAAGCGGGACGTAACAGAATACAATCGTAAAGAATGAATCATCAGAATGTTAATAAAATCCTACTAATTGAAAACGTTCAAAATCTATTCACAATCTCTTCTACGTATCATTCAAATAACGTAGGTAAATTGAAGCTTTTTTGACAGATTGAGACTGAGTTTAGATTGCAATGGTTTCTACAAGTTAGTGGGATTGCCCCCCTGAAATCTCTGTAGATCATAATTAAAAACAATGTAGTGTGATAACGTTAAAAAATCTTTTATTCCACCATGAATTTCTTTTACGCCGCTTAACGGGAAGTTCTTAACAGGCGGATGAAGTGTCATGCATTTAAATTAACATTTTTCGCGAATTTTGTTAGAAAAGTTAAATATTTTTACGGAAATTTTACGCGAAATGGACAATTACAGTTATTTTTTATCTTGATAGGGTTTTACGAATATACAAAGTCGTTTTGCGAAACTGAAAATATAATAGCTTTCATAATTATAAGACTTATGATCACACGAAAATAGTATAAATCGTTATGAAAAAAGAAGAAGAGTAATTTTAGGGAAAGGTGGTCTAATTAAAGGAGGGGTAGATGGGCAATTTTGAGCTCTAAATAATGGCCAAAACACGGTCTATAATAATTTTCACGCTGAAATGCACGCTCGTAAAAACTTTTTAACATGGCCAGTCAGTCCACACTCAAATGTTATAACAATCTGGATGATGTCGTTTGGGCAGACTCTTACAATGTACTACCAACATTATGTTGCCAGTTTTTAAGAGTAGACATATTTTAAAATATTTAACATTTCTTCAATGTGATGAGCTTGCTATGCCCTAAACCGTTTATGGTAAGTTGCTCATGAATGACAAAGAAGACGACTACAGGAATTCAAAAGCATAACCAGTAGCGTTCTTTTGTTAAATAATAGCATCAATACTGCAATCGCCTATCTGTCAGTCAAGCGTGGTGATACAGTAATTAATCACGTGACTGCTCATTGAAATATCGTTTGGCTGTCAAAACTTTCAGTCTGATGCAAATTCTTCTCCCTTTATGAAATTCATAATAAAACTATGCTAGTCTTCAGCCAGCTAGACTGGCTGTCTGACCCAATTTGTGCATATTTCCAGAGGTAATTAAATATAGCTCAGTCGCAATGCTGACTAGTCGGCGATTTGTTTGTGGACCGCTAATTGCTTTGCTACTGGAATGAGGAAGTGTGTACTGTTAGCTATGTTAGGATAATTTGTGTCTCTTTGTACTTGTTTATTCAATTGTTATTTCACTGAATTTATTGTAACTGAAGTCTGTGAGTATCTTCGGAGCAAGACTCTCACAAATGTTAAGAAAAAATGACGTCTTATGATGACCGTAGGACAGAAATAGATCCAACTTATTGAGTGGAAAGATATTGGCTGTAATGTCTTCCGAGGTCAACTAAATCGTTAATTTGCCTACCAACAATCACCCTCAACATAATTGAATTATCTATATGGGAAACCGAATGCGACCTTGCTGTTTACGGCTTCATTTGTCCTTGCCTTTTCATTATACCAATCCATTGGATAAAACATGTCATATGTCCAAACTGTTTAGGTACATATGTACTGTTTAGGTACTGTTTAGTTATGTGTTTGACTGCCTCGTTGGTCTAGTGGTCGCAAGCGCGACTGCTGTGCATGAGGTCTTGGGTTCGATTCCCAGGTCGGGCAAAGTGTTATTGGGTTTTTCCATCAGGAATTTCACAGTAGCAGCCTCGGAGTCTGGATTTGTGCCCGGTTGATGGCAATAGGCTCGCCCCCTATTACATGGGACTTAAACATAACTGGCGAAATGTGGGTGTACTAATAAGTACACCTCTGCCTAATCCTTCGGGGATTACAGGCGTGATATTATGTATGTTTAGGTACAGTCACCATCAGAAAACGAGAGCAAGTTCCGTTAAAATGTCTGCATCCAATGCATCAAAATAATTCATCTACATATATCGTGACCAAAAATGCTATTAACTGTTAGTTGACAATTCTAAGTAAACATCTGAATCAAAAGTATGTAAACCTAGCTGATCCTTAATTTTGTATGCACCTTACAATAAGTAAACTAAGTAACTGCAAAATAGCACGTTTAGTCACTATAGATGAATACAGTTATCTGGTGTAATGGATGTAGATACGTAAAAGAAATGGCTTGATTAGTTGATCACGTATACATCTTTCTTCCGACGAACGTAATTGCTAAGGGAAAGAGTGAATCATAATGCTGCCCGACCTTTACAGAACCGTGCCAAAAAACGCACTCAGTTACGGCTTTACGCATACTCCTATATTAAAACAAATTTCCTTTTCGTTCCGTTCTTCCCCCCCCCCCCACCCCTAGTGGGTCGTGACGTCACATGACGGTGGTCGTCAGCGTTTCGCCCGCAGCAAGTGGGCCAAGGATCCCTCTAATTATTATCAGTGTAGACGAAATTACACGGCTTCCGTGAGACAACATGTTTTTAGGCAAAACGCTTGAGAATATGTGGCGAGTACCTACAGAGTACTCGTACTCTGTAAGTACTCGTTTATTGCTTAGAATAAACAGCATCTTATCAATCTTCATTCGTTTAGAGCTGAAAGGATTTAAATATTGCTAAAGCAAAGAGAAAGAGTGTCTCGAATGTTTTGATGATGCAACTGTCGTATCTTTTAATTACCTACTCATCTACAAAATCTTGTATTAAAACGACAAGACCAACTACGACTATATGTTATACTATTCATAAAATAAGTTAGATTGTAAGTTTACGTCATCATCAATCATTGTAAGTTTACCTCATCCCTCCACGTCCAAAAATACAAAAATATACAAAATATTGCTTTAACAATTTTTGTACTTCTTAACTAGTGCTTGTAGCATCCTTTTAGGCAAGAAGAGTCTAAGTTTTCTTTGCTGTGTCCGACAACGTCCACGATTATTCAATTAACAAATGTTTACTTATTAACTAAGCAAGCACATTGTGGAATGCAATTAATCATTGAATATTGAGTATATGCGTCGAATATTGAGTATTTAAGATCCTTTTAGACTTTCGGAAGAAATAGAAGAATATTCAATTAGCGAATTAATCGGGGTATTGGTAGCGTGTCTAAAACACTTCCTTCTAAAGAAAATAACCTTGTACACAACGAGAAGTGACGTCTTCGATAACGAATGGGCAGTTAAACACTGGCGGTTCGGTTACGACTTACCATTCTATTTACGACTGCACGTTATAATATTACAACTTAACCTAATTCTTTTCACGCATATACGTGATGAATGAAAGGTAGTTTTAACGGTATATACTTTAATATTGGATTGAGGGCAATAGTTTTAGTAGATTAAGTATTATAAAAGCTTCTACCCGTGTCGAAGTTGATATTATACCACGAACATTTTTCCGGGATAAAAAGTAAGGTTGTGATCTATCTCTGGGCCAAATTTGATCCAGATCTGTTCAGCCGTTCTGGCGTAATTAAGTAACAAACAACGATCCATCCAAATCTTCGCATTTATAATAGTAGTAAGATAATGTATAAATTAAAATAGCGTCAGGGATTGATGCCTTGGTAAATTTATAAAAGTGTGACTCCTAGGTCTGGGTCACTCTCTTGCACTTCGCATTGCATAATCACACACAGACATGAATTCAACATTACAGTAAAAACATTAGTTTCTCTCTTTTTTTTTTAAATGTCTATGTAACAAAGCCACGATAGTTATTTCCACACGGATTACTCACCGATAATTAGTTACATGATGTTGTTGTATGTTAATGCGTTGAATTTATTTACATTTACTTACACTTTCTTTTATCTAGAAGCGTATAAATAACAACACGTAAGTTGCTAGTCACGGTTATTGGACGGAATTCTCTGAAACTCCACAAATCAATAGTGTTGGACCGAGTTTAGTTTCGGCTTTCGTGCCAAATAAATCTTCCGACTTGATTCAGGATATTAGGATAAGGTCACCTTGAAAACGCAGCGATAGATTAAAACGGATAATGTTTTTCGTCAGATACATGAATAATTTTACCGATTCGAATAGTAGTTCCAGGGATTAGTAGTGTATAAACAAACAAACAAAAAATCTCTTTAGCTTCATTACATTTATATTTTATTAGAATAGATTAGTCCCAGGGTTCTCAGGTCAGGCAAAGTGTTATTGGGTTTTTCAATCAGGAATTTCTCAGTAGCAGCCTCGGAGTCTGGAGTTGTGCCCGGATGATGGTTATAGGCTCGCCCCCTATTACATGGGGATTAAACATAACTGATGAAATGTGACACGCACATCGGAATTGGGAACACCACGCTGCGTTGCAAAATAGGTATAATGGACGTAGGCTAAAAGGCTGCCAGGCTCAAATGGGATTGGTCGGATCACATTAGCCGCATGCAAATTGGCCGCTGGACAAGAGTCTTCATGCAATGGGTGCGTGAAGGTGGACGGCCATGAAAGAGATGGCGATATGATTTGAACTTTGAACGCGTAACACGAGTGCCGGTTCGAGGTGACGCAGCAAAAGAGTGCCTGGAAGGACTTGAAGGACCAACAGTAGGACATAATAATCTAGGTAAATAAAAAGTATCCCAGAAATAATTACATTAGCTTCATGAAAATTGGTAAAATGTTCCGGTATTAACTGTAATTTAATTAGAAATTCAGCGTCTTCAATTTCGTCTGAAAAACTTGTTTCATTCAAACACACTAATCAAGCTTAGCATTGTGAAAGTGTGAAACAAAAAGGCAACAGCTGAGTTTTTGGAAAGTTTTTTTTTGTAACTTTCACGAACAATAATCTTTCCGAAATGAATGAGTATTTCTTTGAATGTATCGAATCAATGTTTTTACGATATCTTATTACAAATTGGGTATACTTTCTTGAGACAACTTCAGGCTAATTATTGCAAACATGTTAATCTTATAACTTCGAATGTTTGGATGCATGAATGTTTGTTACTTCATCACGCCAGAACGAACTGATCTAGATGAAATTTGGCACAGAGAAAGATTATATTCTGGAATAGCACAAAGGCTACTTTTTATCCCAAAAAAAATGGACGGACTAAGTCGCAGGCGGAAGCTCCTAAAATCATAAAACATTAATTAAAATAAATGATACAAGTAGTTAATTATCATTATTGGATTAACTGGATTCTCAGACCTGAATGTCAATGCCATTCTATATTCTAGAGCCTTTTCTATCTTTTCAGCCAATCATATTGCTAAGTGGATTATGAGAAAAGTTGTCAGTGTCCAATCGAGCGGCCTTGGAGGAGACGTGTTCAAGAGGCTGCAGTGAAGCCAACACTGTTAGCCTTCACACAGGCGCCGCATTTTTATATCATGTTCAAGGATACAAGACATAGCGGTTTTATCGAACATTTTATTTCAAGACATATTACAATTTTTAGCGAAGAGACAGGCATCCTTGTAACTTTTACTCGTTGGTGGAACATAAGGGTAAATATGAGTTTAATCCCTTATAGGTAATCTTGTTTCTGAATGTTTTACAATATATTGCATATTATAACAGCTATAATCAAATGTATCGATGTGCTTCGAATAAATCAAAAGTAAAATATTTAATCATATCCAATTATAAGCATTCTTTGAATACTTTAAAAACTTTGTCAGTAATTAGTAATATTTGACTGTTCCTCGATGATCCCAGTTTAATAACATTTCCGTTTTCCTTATGCATGTAGAAAAAATAGCGCCCATATCGGCTTCCCCCGACTAGAAAAGGAAGTCGTTTCCTCTGATAAAAGTTTACGTTCAAAATAAAATTATTTATTCCCCTAAGTCTTTTTACACGGACACAAAATTACAGTCCCGACAGTTTTAAAGAATCATAAAACAGCACCCATCAAATTTTTACAGCTGCATCCCGCTGCTCGCTCATAACATGGCGCACGAGCATTAGAGTGACGGCAGCTCGGCAGCTCGGCGGCTCCTAGTTTTATTGGTGCACCTCGTTTGAAATATGGTAAGAAATGGCCGGGAAACGTGACCGGAGTTCGCATTTCCAACATAATGGCGTTAGAACCAACTCCCTTTGCACACTCCAATGTTCTTTAACCTTATTTGCAAGCCATTTTCACACTGTATGAGGATTTAAGGGGTATAGTGTTAGGTTGAAAGGTGTTAAATCAAATTATTGTAGATCTTTTACGTGCGTGTTTTTTATGTCATGTACTAGCTTGTATTCATTATGTACTAGATTGATATCCGCGTTTTCATCAGAGATTCACGGTTATTGTGGAGTTTTATTTTATGCACGGAACTGTAAATGTGTTTCTAAAATAAAAGTTGGTCCTAAGTTACCCCTTATAACATCAGCTACCTGCCAGTGAAGTCCCGTCGAAATCGGTCCAGCCGTTTATGGGATTAGTCGGAACTAGACAGACAGACACAAATTAAAACATTCAGTTATGTATCTGATAATAAGCTGTTATGTAGAGAAAGAATTTTTGAATGAAATTGTAAATGTATTACAAACTGACACTTTCATTTAATTTATTTGTATAAACTAACTTATACCCGCGGCTTTGTCTGTGATTATGTCACTCGGCAATAGCTCTCTATCAGTGAAAGATTGTTTGTAATCAGACCAGTGGGTACTGGTCTGATTACAAATTCCAGATGAAAAAAACAAACAAACTTTATCTCTTTAAAAAAATATTTTATTTTATTAGTATATAATACATTAGTGTACAGTAATATTATAACTCTTATGTTTTATTAATGTTTACCAGATTAGTTCATTTCGAGTCTGAATCTTGTTGGGAAATTCCATCAAAACACTTTAGGCAGTAAAATGGTGAAGGTTAAACGTAAATAAGTTTTTGCTGTTTATAAAACATTCAATGGTCTTTGTAATAATTGTCCTATAACACTTATTTCGTTTAGTGCCAATTTACACTATCATGTTAATTGGCACTTCCAATCACGACATGATTTTCTTATTTATTTATTTAAAAAATTGTGTCAGTATTACGCATTTAGCACTATTAAATAATAAAACTAGCCTATTATTGTCCCACTTCACGGCAAGGGCCTCTTCTCATACAGAGAAGGCACGATCATTGATCACCACGCTTGCTCAAGGCGGATTGACGATTTCAGACTCATATTAATTATAAGTCCAGGTTTTCTGACGATATTTTCCTTCACCGATGTCCATGATGTCCAAGATAAACTTAGAAAGTACATATGAAATATAAAAGGTCACATTAATACTTGCCCGTGCCCCGTTGCGAACCCACAACCTCGTGCATGAGAGCCGCCATAACCACTGGGCCATCACGACACTATTGACACAAGCAATATTGACATTATCAATTTGTGTCAGTAGTATGCAAATTGAACGTGAATTCTCTCACCGATTCTCTTTGAAAAAATATTTTATCAAAGCTATACTATGAACGGAAACGAATACAATAAAAAGATTGAAAAAACAAATATAAGAGCAAAATGATCATATTTATAGCGATACAAATGGTTTTGCTTAAGAAATCATTTAAGAGAGTATATGATCCATACCTCGTTTGCATACGTCCATAACAAATGAGATAAAAACGAGCTCCCATACGCCTCCAATACAGAATAGCCCATCTCTCAGTCATGCCGAAACCTTCCTATAGCCGTACTAACCCGTAAAAAATCACGGACGACCCACAAAAAGCCAAGAGAGCCAACAGTCACGAAGTGTGAATTTCGAATGCGCACGGAAAGGTTAAGTTCCGTGGGACAGAAAAAAAATAAAACTATTTCCGGTCGGTCGGGTCGCGGAAACAAGATATCCGGGGATGGGAGGCCCAGGAAATAGTCGATCGCGGCCTAATGAGGAGAAGAAGATGAATAGAGGTCCTTCAGTGAGCATCGTACGGAACTCTTATGTGAAACTGAAGCAGAAAGACTTCGCTCAGGCTTTGACTTATTTCCTGCTGGCAGTAATTATTTTAGTAAGAACTTGCGGAGTTAAGGCATAGGTTGCCGCGATAATACAGTGTTAGAAAAGGAACACGTTTTGTGTTGTGTACATACAACATACAGCGTGTTCTTTTTTGTTACTAGTTCCAGTAGTATCTTTTTTACAAGCTTTTATTTAGCTTGCACTGTTCGTATGTATGTATGTAAGTAAGTTGTCCTTTCAAAATTTGCGAACCAATGTCCGACCATTTGTTGATTGAGCTAAAATTTTGCATACACCTTTAGTTCTGATGAGAATACAATGTCCAATACTCAATATTGAAATAATTTTAAATTAAAGATTGATTTTAAAAATATTTTTTTATTTATTTATTCACGGAATGGAAGCAGAAAACACGTTTCGCCGTCCCAAAGTAACATGGGACAAGAGAAGGAAGATGATGATTAGGATGGTAAATTCGTTTTTAAATTGAAGAGAAACGCATTACTTTCCAAAAAAAAAAAAGCATTATAATTTTATTTACGAAAACCTAACTTCTAGTCCCCTAACCCGACACTGACCACCCAATAGTTTCGTGCTAACTATGAATCTATCGGGAATCCCGATCACGGTCAAAGTTATGAAACTAAAGTTATAGCTACCTATAACTTAGGCTTAACAGGCGTACCGAACAAACGCAAACTCGCAAGTTTCGTTTATGTGAATATTTAATTGTCCCTTTCAGGAGCCCTGCGGAGGCCTGCATGATTGATACGTCGTTCGCTCGGTGATATATTTATTGAATGTTTCGGAAAGTCACCGCGCCGTTGCCCGGGGTTACCTGGGCTTCGGCAGAGTGAGGGTTGGTTTTAGGGCTGTCTAAAATGTAATCCTAACTAATATTATAAATGCGAAAGTAAGTTTGTTTGTTACCATTTTACGCCTAAGCCACTAAACCGATCATCCTGAAATTTTGCATATACATTGGCAGGTGTACAGAAACGAACATACCACCTTTCATCAAGAAAAAAAGTACTGTTCCCGAGAGAAATCACAATAACGTTCTTATGACGATAGATGGCGCCACATGTCTTTCGAATTATGATCGAATTTTAAACTTAATTTGCGAGCGAAGCCGCGGGCGAAAGCTAGTAAACTATATAGGATACTAAAGTCTTTTAGTAAGATGCTTACGTCTATGTCATACATATCCTACATCATATGACTTTTACAAATAAATACTTAAAATATATTTTTAAAAGTGACAACATTATGTAATTTTATTCATTTGTTATTGTACTTGTGGCTGCAGAAGTTTTAGTAGAAAGTACTAAAACTTCTGCTTCAATAGATTTCTTCAAAGCTTATAGTTAGTTCGTCATGTGTTGTTTGTGTCCTTTCGCTTCAAAACATGATTAGTAGAAGCATTAAAATACCCTTAACAAAAAAAAAAAACTATATTTCATATTCATTAGGTACAAGTATGCTATATATTAGGAGTGCCAAAAATTCAAAGTAGGATAAAATTTTAATTAATATGTAAATAAATCCAATCCCACTGGAATTCCTACAAATGTCTCAACCACAAAATGACCACATCTGTAACTTATTCTTATTGGCACTTACATTTGTGCCCGGACAAACCGCACGGTACTATTAAACCCACTTTTAACAGCATTACAGGGTTATGGCGGTTTAAAAGCCCCGGTGGTACCATTATGGTGGTACTTACTGCTGTGATATCAATACGAAGTGTGCGGTTTTCGAATCAGAATAATTTCTAACCACAGTTAGGGAAATTCGGATTTATTTTGTTGAGATAAAAATCTGCAACGCCATTATAGCACGACAATTTATCTTATTTAGAAGTACAGTAACTATTTAGTTAAGTAGAATACTTTTTAAACTAACTACGTTAATATAGTATTAACTTTTGATCTACAACGAACTCTTCTCTCAAACTAAATATAAATCACAAAGCTCAATCAATCAATCTCTATCATAAAGTTGGAAAGCTTCTTTGTTTATTTGAACGCGCTAAACTCATGAACTACTGTTCCAGTTTGCAAAAAAAAAAATTTGTTGCGTCTTAAAGCCCATTTATCTATGAAGGGTTACATGACTCACAGAAGCGAAGCAGTAACTAAGGTTGAAACTAAACGCGGGTAAAAACCGCAGGGTATAGTTAGTCACATAAGGGAATAAAAACAACATGGCAAGTCAGCAAAACAGCAGCATCACTCAACAACTCACAACTTTAACCACACATCTATATCTAGCTCACTATACCTTCTACAGTATAAATTACACTAAAGCCTAAATAATATCGTCTTAAGGCAGGCAACCCTGCATTGTTATAAGAGATGACGTGGCGGATAGCCCTCCGATGATGGATAGGCGCGCAAAACGTATCTCGGGGTAATTTGTGCCACCCGACGTCTCGACGTCGACGCCTTCCGGCCGGTCGCATTCGACGGGTTAAGGAATGCGAGAATTTATTTAATTTAATTCGCAAGAGCCTTGAGCTGTGAAAGGGTTAAGAATGAGGATGCATTTTGAAGGTTTTTGAGTATTTTAATCCGTTACAGTTTTAAGCTTAAAAATGCTGCCAACTGTATAGCATTCAGCTATAAGATTGTAAAGATTCCTTCGACTTCGTCCGCGTGATTTTTTTCATCTTTCGTGTAGCTTCATGTTGCCTATAGTAATCCTCATGAATATGGCTTCCATATACAAAAAAAAAAATCCAATTCGACTGGTAGCTTTAGAGATTAGAGAGCTAAAACAAAAAATAAAATCTCTTCGGTTTTATTACATTAAAGTATAGATAACTAATACATCAAAACTTAATAACAGCTAAACTCAGCCGAACAACACGTGGGGGTTAGTGTATCCATCGTATCCATAATATAACCCGTTCAATGCTGAGCTCCAGTGGCCTAGTTGGCACGAGGTGGCTCCACGAGGTGGCCCCTCGAGGAGTGACGTCACCGCCCCCGTGCACTTGCACTAATGGCCCAGCCGGGGCCCCGGGGCCCGCTACATATGTCGGGCTCTGAAGTGTTAGTGTTACAACTAAAGCATTTTTAGATGAGAATTGGATTTGGTGTGTTCTGGAGATTTATGAGATTTGTAAGCTTTTGTAAATTTCTTTGAATTTCGTTGTGTTAGTGTTATTGACTTTTTCCATCAGGAATTTCTTAGTAGCAGCTTCGGAATCTGGATTTGTACCCGGTTGATGGCAATAGGTTCGCCCCCTATTACATGGGACTTAAACATAACTGGCGAAATGTGGGAGTACTAATGGGTATACTTCTGCCTAGCCCTTCGAGGTTTACAGGCGTGATGTTGTTATGTTCGTTGTTGTTACAGTCGAAATTTGTAAAACATCAAATTCAAGCCGGAGACTTTTATTATTACTTACTTCTCTTTGTATTTCATAGTTTAGACTTTTTTATCTTTAGAAGTCATCTTGTATGTAACCTAAGTATATTATTTTAGAAATGCTTCACAATGTACTTTCAATTTTGCTGAAGCTATACTCTGACAGTTTATTTTGTGGTCTTATGTTATGTCATGTATGTACTAAATTCAGCAATTCCTTAGACATATCTGTGTCAAAGTATTTACTTTCTTCTTCCTTATATTCTCGCTTTCTGATCTATTTGTTTGTTATTCCAAGCAATCTGCTTTACCACACAAAAGTGGAATTATGTTCAATGGAGCTTTTAGAAATAAAGTTACAAGAACGTTTACCAATATTTTTTTATCTGTTCATATATCTTTTTGTAAGTGTGTTTTAGTTACTGTGTCTCTCGTTTTATCTTTTCCTTTACATAGACTTTTCAACGTACATAGAAGGGGCTGTCCTTACTTCATTGATCAAAAATTGACATGTAGGAAATCAGTTTTCTTTGTTTGTAAACCTATATGACAAAATATGAAACGAGAGAAATATCAGATTGAATCGGATGATTATTATATAAGCCAAAAGCTGAAATACGGGTTTTTAACTCAAGTCAGCATTTATTTATGTAAACATTTTTGGAAAGAAACGATATTTTATGATATTTTTATTCTGTGTAAAAATATGTAGGTATGCATAGACTTGACGCTTTGATCGTGACTACTTAAGACTACTATTATAAATATACGATAATATTTCAACTTTGACGCGGTCGAAGTCGCAGGCAAAAGTTAGTTTATTATATTTAAAAGACTTCATCATTATTGTTGTGAGTATTGTGAGCGATGGCGATTCACAAGTAGAAAAATTAAACGTATGTTTTAGCGGTGTTTGTATTACAACTCAAAACTTGTGGATTCATAATTAATGAGTTACGTTACCATAACAATAACTGCGGAAGCCAGGCAAGCAGAAATAAAGGTAAAAATTGCCGTTCAAACTACGAAAAGTTCATCTGCACCTTTAAAATATAAAGTTTATCATTTCTCTAGCCTACGCTGTCCCACTAATGGGCAAAGGCCACCCCAAGTCCTTCTTTTTAGCTGCGCCACCTCCAACCGGCCCTCTTGGTACGCGTCCAGATTATCTCGGTACCTCTTTCTGGACCATCCTTGGCGATGCCGTCTATCTTCAGGCACTTAATGCGTAGAGAGTGGTAGGTATTATCACAAAAAGAAAAAAATAAAAGTATCCACATTTAGTCTTGCAAAAATAAACCTTTCGTCATTTCAACAATGCCTCAAATTTCTCGCACCCAATAATTTCACAGTCGACGGAACCCTTACAAAGTGACCAGGAGGACGCAAGATTAGCTTCGGCTTCCCTCGGTCAATTTCGGGGACCTTCGACTCAGTAATTACGGGCCTCGCCAACCATGGTTTCTTTTGCGTAAAAATCGCATTGTCTGTAACGACCTCATTTCATGGACACTTGTTATTGCAAACTGTAGTTTTAATTACTTTTGCGTACGCTTATTACCTAACGAATGTTGTGTTCTGGCGCGAATTGGGGCTTAGTGTTTTAAGCCGGAAGTTTCTAAAAAGGTACTTTTTGGTGAATATTGCATTTTTTTTTAATTGGTGAAAGTTTAATTATTGCAGCATACACAGAGCATGGAATAAACGCGCTTTGGCATCGGCACGCCGCTTAGGTGTCTCCGTGTTCTGTGGTGACATGAAACGGTAAAGAAATGTAATTTTTCCTGTACGTATTTTTAAGGAACTATTCAATTTAGCATGGAAGCATATAAGGCCTTCTTTCTTAATTGTTACGCTCAGAAGTTGTTAGAAGCCAAAAACGGGTCCTTTAAAACGAATTTACCGATAGCTCTATACAGGTCTCCATAACTTGTATAATGTTAAAAAACCGCCAGATTAGACTTCGAATACTCAACATTCCACTTCCTCATACTCAGTTGTATCAGCAGAAGGCAAATTCTGCTGACTAAAAACGTTTAAAATCTAGTCACAATCTCATCTCAGCGAAAATCAATGTAAAAAAATGCAGGTAAATTAGAGGCATTTTTGACAGATTGAGATCATTCCTTAGAAGAATTGCCCCTCTCCTCCCTCTAGTTAGACTGAAAACCGACAAGGACATAACTTAGTAAGACATAGTTTATCTACGTGAGAAAGGACACAAGGTATTCAGCTGCCAAAAAGTATGGAGCCAAGTCAGTATTTTATATGGAACAAAGCCGCAAAACTAAGTCACTTGTACTGGCACAGTTTTTGTGTGTGAAGCTAAAGCTTCCTCCTTTATTTTATTTCTGGTACACATTCCTTTGTTTTTGTACTTACACTGAATTGTGAGCGCTTATCTCAGTTTGTCCTCGTTTTTTTTTACATTACGATATGTGGCTAAATAGTGGAAAATTAACGTTTCATATGAATTGAACAACATTATAGAAAGACTGGTCGTGACGGGAATGGTTGAAGACAAGAGACCTTAAAGGTCGAAGCCCAAAGGGATGGTCAGACCAGATCTCCGAACAGCTGGAGTTACCTGACAGCGTCGCCACCTCCGCCAGGCGACGGACCGGATCAGGTGGAGGCAAACCATTGATCGTCTAAGAAGGAATCACGATCCTCAGCAATGTGGGAACGATCGATTCGGAAGAGAAGAGAAAACGTTTTTATGACATGGATTCTTTAGCGTACACAAGGACAAGCTAAGGCAACAGTCACTTTAAAAAAGCTGCCTTTACGCAGATATCACCAATTTGCTTTTAAAACATAGTAATTAACTGATTAGTATCGTGTTCTTTTAATAGTTTACCAACATATCTACATTCATCAAAAATAATTGGTGATGAATTTATTTCGAGCAAAAACGAGACCCATTTACGTCTTAGTAATTTAATGGCAATTGATGTTTGTTTATGTTCTACAAATATCTAATATCAAAACTTAATTAAACAACTTGAGAACCAGTATCTTATCCTTACATCAAAAACACTTAAATGTAATTCGATCAACTTTCATTTTAACAACATGACTTTTAATTGCAGCCGCTGCCAATCAAGTGAAATTAACAGTGAATACATAAATAGCTTGACACAAAGAGCTGAGAAGATGGATGTCTAGACAGCTAATTAAGCCAATGTTATTAATAGCGCTAGGCGTTTTGCACATAGAGCAACTATTGCAGCAACTGGCAACTAATAAATAAATCAATTGGACTGCGCACACATAGCAACTCGAATTTCCAGTTCCGGCGATCGTCAACAGTTTTCAGTTGCTGTAATCGATGACTAAGTTAGTTCCTAATTGCCGTAACTAACAAAGCTGTTAAATATTATACCGGTGTTTAAAGTTGCCGGTTCCCTCAACCGACAATCGCAACGCGTCAGGCGGTTTCACACTATCCCTCTCCCTGTGCCCGGCAATGCTAGTGTCGCTACGGCAACTATAAACGTTATAGCAACTATCAACTTTTACAGGAAACTTTGAAAATGTTGATAGTTGCCTCAACTTAAGTTGCTCCATGTGTAAAGCGCCTAAATAGCTCACACGCTATATTTAACGTAATATGTTGTTTATTAACGTTTCTATGCAGTTACACGCTTTGATCTGTATTAACACTTGGTTTCTTTGTATGTTGCATGAGTGCATGCTTAGTTGATTTGTTAATGGTTCAGAAAAAAATAATGTGTTAAAAATGTGCTAATACCCTCGATTGAGAAGGTTTTTTACAGAAATTACTTGAAAACTTGTTACGGATTATAACTTGATTTGATTTCATGAATCGTGTCGGTTAATAAAATCTTGATTAAATACTAAGATTGTTTTACTGTAATTAATTGGTTCATTCGTTGTAATTTAACACATAAATTAATAAGTATGTTATTATTAAATAACGGGTGATAAAGAAAGAGGAAGAAATTTTACGATTTACGGAGTATTAAGCGTTAAAGTTCTTTATATTTTGTTTTTTTTTTTACGATAACAAGTTTTAAATATTACTTATGCCCGACATGACGAGAGTTATAAATCATTGTCATTGTATTAAAACTACATTAATTGTTTACTAATTGAATTATCTAACAGCATGATAAAAAACAGTTAGTAGAACAATAATCAACGCGGAACCGCCACAGTCTACGATTAGCACAACGTAGCTAAACATAGCAATAGAACGCGCATTAAATTAGCATTGTTCGAATAATTAGTGCTAGTTGAAGGCACGTTAACAGTGCAGGCTCTTCGGATTAGCGCCATCTGTTGATTCAAAATGGAATCATACCCTTGTTGGTTCTGGTTTTACCTGGAACAAGAATAATAGTTATGTTTAGTAATCAGAATAATATCATCATCATCTGCCTAGCCTTTTCCCAACTATGTTGGTGTCGGCTTCCAGTCTAACCGGATGCAGCTGAATACCAGTATTTTACATGGAGCGATTGCCTATCTAACCTCCACATCCCAGTAACTGAGTAATACGATACCCCTAGGTAAGACAGGTTGTCAGACTTTCAAGCTTCTGACGACTTGTAACGACTGTCAAAGATCCACGTTTGACAGCCGGGACCAACGGCTCCGGCTCAACATGCTTTCCGAGGCACGAAATGATGTCAGTAATGTCTAAGATAAACTTTAGAAACTACATATGAATTGAAAAAGTCACATTGGTACTTGCCCGGATTGGAACCCACAACCTCATGCCAACAATCAGAATAATATCAAAGTTATGTAAATAATTGATGTGGAAATAAAATATTTTATTTCTCTCTTTTTACTTTAATTCTACTCTGTTGTAGAATGCTCCAGGCGCTCTGGCTCACACACTATTTCAATGTTTGTTTAAATGTTAAGAGTAGTCGTCTACAGTTTCAATATTTGTAAATACGAGTACACTATGTATCTATAAACATAATACAGCCGTCATTTCGTACTATGTAATACTTTGTACGTTATTATAATTAGTAGTTTTTATGACAGGTGTGATTCTAAACACCAAATATTGTTAAACATTTATTTCAAAAGAGATATTTTCGTACTTACGTACGAAAATATCTTTGGGAAGTGGCAACTAGATTCAATTCTTTTTTTTTTTTGGTACCTGGTAAATTGAAATGGTCTAAATGAATTGAATGATTTGACTTTGATTATCAAGCTCAATAGAAAGCCTCTTCGAGTGACGGTAAGTAGGTGCGTCTCGCGTACCTACCTTGGGCAGCCAGCCGCGTTGCTAGTCTGCTCCTGAGAAGGAGTCCATTAACCTGAATAGCCCTAGCTAGCCTCAGCCTGACCAGTCAAGAATTCGAGAAGAACTTCTACTGAATTTACCGTCATGCACGAAGCTAAGGAATTGTGGATTCGCAACAGGACACGAGCAAGTACCAATATGATTTTTTTCTATTTCATATGTTCTTTCTAAGTTTATCTTGGATATCACTGACAATCGCCAATCTGCCTTGAGCAAGCAAGGCGATCAGTGCTCCTGCCTTCTTTATAGGGGAAGAAGCTTTTGGCCTGCATTGGGATAAAAAGAGGCTGGTATTATTAATATTATTTACTACTGCTAATAAATAATAAATTTTTGATTCGGGCAATACGATAACTGCAAATGCCGTCCGACTGACAATCAAATTATATCGTGATTTTCGGAGCCATACGTTTGTCATATTGTGGTGAACCCGACCGCACCACAATCATATATCTCAGTGGTGGGGGTGTGTCAGTAATATTAATAACTGGCAACACAATATCTGTCGTGATTAATGCTGTCATGTCCGCCTCCCAACTCTATATTACCTTGGAACTTTAACATCTTCCATAACACAAACGCTTGTTTAAAAAGGTTTATTAGTGGTTTATTACTTTATTAGTAATACGCGGTAAGGTGCGACCGAAAATTCAATTTATCATTTCAGTTTTTTTTGCAGAAAAATTCATACTCGCGTTTTGCCTCAGGCAACATTCCGGGAGCAGAAAACAGAGGAAAAAAAATGGAATACGTATAGCAAAGTCAAATAACAGTTGTTTTTTTTTAACTTTTATTAATTTACTGTGAAATCCCAACTTGTGATTGGCTGACAGAATAACAATAGCCTATCAAGTTTTGTAAAGATTTTGGAACAAATTCTATTTAATGTGTTTTCAGTTGACTGCAGTCAAGTGTCATAAACATCGGTTGAACCTTCCTGTCTGTAATATCCGTCTAACACTGTCTAGTTATATCACAGTGAATTTTCCTCCATCCGCAATAAAACACGATGACAATTATCATAACTTGTAGAAAGCCGTTGAGGAGACCGACTATAAAACAGCTCATACAATTACTACAGAGATATACAAAAGCATGAATTTTCTGCCAATAAAATAGAGTTGTTCATTTTGATGAGTGTGTTCACCCCCTCTCACGTGCTCGTCCACTTTTCCAACGTGTTTATGGCTTTCCTAGATGTCTAGGAGTCCAATAAACTAAAGATTCATAGATATCAATAAAGTTTTATTTCTGGGTTATGGCTGTTTCTGCATGATGATTAAGGGGGTGGGTAACATCATTCAGAGACTCTGAATAATTTTCAATTTGGAATATTGACGATGATTGTAGCGACGTCGGAACTAATTTGCTTGTTTAGATATTTGTTCTCATGTAAGTCCAATTTTTTGCACCTGCTTTGTTATCTATTCAACACCTTTGGTTGACTGGTAGAGAATGCATAAGGCATTAAGTCCGCCTTTGTACTTTTTTGTTGCATAAAGTTTAAATAAATAATAAATAAATAATTTAATACATTTAATGAGAGCCGATAGTGGTGCTGAGTTTTAATCCTCCTTTTGTTGTATTACGATGTCATATTTGCTGTATTTTTGCTATCTCACGATCAATTTGCCCAGCTACCTAATATAAACTCGACTATCGATTTACTAACAAAACAGTACCCTCAAGGGGCCTAGCACACAGAAAGCGAAGATTTTTAGAAACACGTACCTATTATAAAAGCATTTTATCGACGGATATTTTAAAATAAGAAATTCGAAATTCAATTCTCGCGCTCAATATTTGTTATGTCGTCGTAGAGCGCTCGGCAAGCGATTGCTAGCCGATATGAAACGGAGACGTGAACGAAATACCGTTAAGGACGCCCCGTCCATCGGTTTACATGGCTAGAGGAAATTCGATTTTACTGGAAGGACATATTCATATTATGTTATGCAGTGTCACGCTCCTCCCTCGAGGAGTGAACTAAATCTGAAACTAGAATCACTGAAGTAAATATGTACTGTAATAAGATTGTCCTTATATAAAAGCGCAGCAACAATTTTACACATTTTCCTTTCTTTTTTAGTTGTGATTTCCCACGTGGATCTCGAATCCTTTCCTCATTCTATGTGAACGTCAATTCGTCGGATTATAATCTGATATCAGAGAAGAAAATTTTCTTTCTCTTTTATTTCGCACATTGAAACGGTAGTTTTCGGAGAACGTATGGTATAATAGTGGACGACAAGCTTTACTTACACATGACACGACAGAGCTGTAATCGGGTGAACGAACGACCAGACCGATTTTATAATAAGGTGAAGAATTAGATTCAGACCATTTGAAACTGATGCGTTTGTAAGATAAGGTTTATATTTTAAACACGTCAAGTTTTGTCTTTGTGAATTTGTATAGAGAAGCGTTTTGAATGCTAAAATGTAGAATCTTACGTTGTAACTTTGAGTACTTAAATAAGATTATAACAAGTTGATACAAAACAAGGGTACCTACATTTTATTGGTCTCGAAGTCTAGACAATAGGCAATTCTCAGCCTAAAACTTTGACAATTTTCAGTGACAAGTTACAGAAACATTATAAGTTTGGACGCCAACTAGAATATTTCATGTTTTACACAACTCCTACAACTACAAATTACAATTCATAAAAAAAAAAACGCTGCACATTCCGACTACAGAATTTCATTTCATTCATTGAAATTCCGTCCAGCTACAGTTCAAAGTATACAAACATACAAAGTTTTATTTATGCGTGTTATTGTGCAGCGCGTTCCCGCAGCGTGACGGCAGCGTGGCGGCGGCGTTGCGGCTGCGTGACTACGGCGGCGCAAACTAAACGCTCCGCAGATAAATGGCGCGGGGCAAGCGCCATCGTGCATGCATGGCCTTTGTTTAGCCTTTTTATTTCATAACTTGTCCACAAAGGATGGCGGGAATTCGTGCGCTCTAGAGCGAGCAATATTGTTGTTAGGTAGTGTGCGGTTATTGATGGGTTAGCGTTAGGTACAGGTTCTTTTGAATTTAAATCTAAATATGTATATAAAAGACTCATCACGAAATATGGAAAATGATTTGACGTCTAAAGATGAAATTTGGCAGAGAGGTAGCTATAAAGATTATAATTAGTAGACGTCAGCTAAGAATTTTGTAAATTTCACCCCCATAAGGGATGAAACGGGGGTCCAAGGTTTGTGTGGAAAAAGTAAGTCATCCGAATTTAACGCGAGCGAAGCCGCGGGCAAAAGCTACTCTTCAAATAATATTATAACACCGAATCCCCTTTTGTTGTCCGTCTGTCTTTTCTCTCTTGACTTTGAGGACCATCACTGAATAATTGGGCTAATGCTCAAGGCAGCCAAATAAAGCTAAAGCACTTTACTATCATGAATAACAATAGCCGGCCCGCAGGAGCTCATCGATCTTGGCTTAGAACAGGATCATTGCGGCGAGAGAGTTGGGTGGGAATAATACCGTTTCAGTGGGAATCTAGAGCAAGATATACTTAGGTACGAATATCTTGTTCTTCTAACCAGTGTATTTATTGTGGTCGTGATGACACAGTGGTAAGGCGCCTTCCTATCATGCATAAGGTCTCTTCATAACCGGGCAAGTAACAATTAGACTTTTCCAATACATTACCTTCTAAGTATATCATAAACCTCACTGACATGGTTGAAGGAAAATATTGTGAGGACATCTGAACTTTTGCTTAGTCATGGTCGTCAGTGCGTAGAAAGCCTTAATATCAGTCTGAAATTGAAATGCCCTGCAGTAGGACAATGATAGGCTGGTAATTATTAGTACTACCATAAATATAAGTCAGTGTCATAGACGGCAGAACCAAAAGGAAGCCTAAAAAAAGCCAAGAATTCTTCTCCACCTTATCATACATAGCTAAAACAATTGGTGGACAAATCGGGAGCTCGGTTCGGATTGGCTTGGATTCAATCGTGCGTCGTGCACTATTCTATTAGACTGCAAGCTATCGGCTTCGGGTAACGGTGGTCGGACCAGAAACCCGTTAAGAAAATATGGTGCAAGAGGGAAACTTGCAGCGGGTTTGAATGAAGAAAATAAAGTATAAATGTTTATTGACAAAGACCATGTGAACACAAAAAAAAAATTACATTCAATAAAAAATACCAAAAAGAAATCAGATGCTTTTTGCACCAAACAGGCCCACTTCAGCATAAATGCCAGACCAACGCTGTGTTTAACGCTGATTTTCAACTGGACCATTGTGTGCGACATATTACGAATATTAACCAGCTTTATTATGAAACATAGACAAATAAGTAAATAAGAGAGGAAGATGTAACACATTTTTGGTGATTATTTTTGTGTGTTTGCTATTATACTCATTACGAAGACAGTGGTTTTGATTAGTATTAATTTGTGGTTGCTGGGTTTCATCAACTCATTCTACAATCTATAAACCATATCGTAACTCTTAAATTATGAATTTCTTTTGGATACATTACTATCATAATTAATCGAGTAAATTGATGAAGGGTTAAGGAAAAATGTAATGTTTGTTTAACCTTCACCGAAATCATTTATCGCCCAAAAAAACAGGTAGAAAATTGCTGAAACCTCGGTAACTTTTTACTCTCCCAAAAAATATTAAATGTCCCTTATCACCTTGCTGATAGCTGAATTTATACGACAATCATTAAATTGATGACACTCCTCACGACAGGTTTTTGTCGCATCACCTTCTCACTTGGGCACGACAAGCGGTTTTAGATATAACCGTAACGACTCGGATCCGAGTCAGCATTAACTTTAACGATTCGATCGTTGCCGACTAAGATAACTGGTCGGCAGTGCCTTACTTACGTTTAAGTATTTGTTCGTATTTAGACATTCGTGTTACACTAAACCATTACTTATAATAGCATAGAACTGTTAGTTATTACCGTTGTTGGGTGTTAAAAGCTAGTTGACTAAACGCAGTTTTCTTAGTTGATCTTTATTCAGCTGATGAAGTGATGGCTTTGAAATTATACTCCAACCAATTATGTTCTATTGCAGATTCTTCTCGTACAGAGAAGTATGAGCATTGATAACCACCGTTTGATTATAAGTCCAGGTTTCCTGACGATGTTCCCTTCACCGTAAGTGATGTCCAAGAAAACTTAGAAAGTACATATGAATTAAAAAATCGCCTTAACCACTCACTGGGCCATCACAGCATGACACAATATTTGGTACCTAAGTAAATAATTAAGCGAAATTAACTAATTACAATTCCTTTTTTTTCCCTAGCCTGTGCTGTCCCATTGTTGGGATAAGGGCTCCCCTAGTATTTCCATGAACTCTTTTCCCACGTCACCCTAAACCAACGCTCGTGGCCACCTCCCTCTGAATCGTCTTTGGCGACGCCGCCCATCTTCAGTCACCCATTGAGTGGAGATGCTTGGAATTCATTATTTTTATAAAAAAACCAAAAGATTGATTTATGAACCAGCAGATGCACAAACTAGCGTCTTATAATACTTTTTCAGAGTAGTCGTATCTGTTTTCCTCAGGAGACTTGTCGGGCACAGTTGATTAAAGAAATTAATTGTTTATCGTCGACGAAGACGTGCTGCGAATATATTTAAACTGAAAGACTTTGGAAATTTACTTAGTGGCGGGTTTTCTTTACTGAGGTAAGAGAGAGGAGTGAGGGAGGGAGGAGGGGGAGACATTTTTTAATGAAAAAAATTCATGTTCTTACTCTTCTAGATGTTTATGTTGCATAAAGTATAATTTATAAATACGAGAAATGCAGCAGAAATTGTGTACCACATTTACATCAGATCCAAGAATTTTGAAATTAAAATAATTTTGGAGGAAATTCAATATACGTTTGTGCATACAAGTTTCGAAACCATTGTAAGAGTGACGTAATAAGCTTACACTGAGTGATTTTCCTTAAAAAATCCCCCTATTTCATTATGTATTGCACATATTTTAGCACATAGCTGCGTAGTGCGCTGCACAAAGAGCGCACTTGTCATAATACACATAACACATAACAAAAATATGAGACAGCACCTGTTACCCGACATTTATATTTACGTTCCAAACGTGGCTCGCGGGAATGTTTCCATGTCAGAAGTTCACAACCCTAAATCCCGGAAAAGAATATTAATCATACCGCCCAGTGGAGAATAAGGGGGTAGCAGGCTGTTTGCTCGGTTAAATATCATTTGAGGACAAAGCCATCAGTCTAGACCACCGGATTCAGTTAGGAAAAGGGCGAAAAGATTTTGAGGCTTCAAGAAAACCATCTTTTGAGGCCCAAATCTATTCGTTCTTTAGGCACCAGCCTACGATATGTTTCTCCAAGGTCTAAGGATGAAATGAGGTTTGAAAACCCAGCCGATCATAAAGCAAACTTGCCATTATATTCTATTAGTCTGCAGGACAGCTTGTCGCCAAAAAATACTGAATATACGTAAACTATAGTAAAGTCAAACGAGTAGCAGCCCTAACAAACTCCCGGGTAGTATACTCACCCGTGGAAAGTTTCGATGTCGCCCGGACGTGACACGTCTTTGAAAGAAAGTAGGTAATATGGTTATATACGAAATTTTACCGGCGAGAGGACCACCTCGGAATACAAGATAAAGATATTGATTTAATCAGTGACGCGGTTCGCCTGGAAATCTTTGTGTGAGTTTTGGAAGATGAGTATTTGGGGCACCAGCCGCAGTTTTCGTTTGCAATGTGTGGTGAACTAGCTTCTGTTCGTGACAACGTCAGCGTGGAAGTCAAGTATACCAGCACTATGCTATGACACTTGACAATAGTGTAGGTTTTTATCGGTAAAAGATTTTTTTAATCGGAGCATTGCTTCCAGAGATAACATTTTCGTACCTTCTAGAGATCTTCCTACATATAGGTAAACAACTAGCTTTTGCGCGCAACTCTATCCACTTAAACGTCAGTTATCGCGGAAATAACGGAATTAAAAGTAGCCTATGTGTTGGGGTTCAAACTTATAATCGGTTTAATGGTTCAGTCGTGAAAGCGTAACAGACAAACAGAGTTAGTTTCGCATTTATAATATTAGTACGGATTTAAAATCTTTATAATAATAATATTAGTACCTATAGAAGTTGTATGACGGCTGTTCTTTGTAGCAGTTCATTGGGAGATCAGATTTCAGTACTAGATGTCTGCGAAGTGAGGATGTGTGAATTAGGTCGCAGGTCAACAGCTTTAAGATGTAACATGATATAGTCCAGGCCGAACATCATATTGCTGTTTCGTATAGGGGTGTTTTGTTTGGAATATATAAAGTGGCTTGATTGCCACAATCATGTACACAGACACGCATTCAGAAAGACAAAATAGTAAAAAACCGAAAATCAAAAACAATTTCTTTCAAATGCAATACATAGATGTGAAATTATAAAAAAAAAAAACAAAGAAATTCTATTGTGATTGCTAGGTTTTCAGAACTGAGTCCAATTTATTAGCTTGGTTGTTTTTTGACAGTTTATTTAGGTAATAAAAGGAGATTTAAAACGGAATGTTTTCAGATCTATTCAAGATTATAAATATTGGAAGCCTTTGGAAGGTCAATGTCTTCGAGTTCGTGAACTTTGACTTTGGCGTCGTATCTCTAGAAACAATCAATTATTAATATTTAACTATTGTAACGTTTAGAACTAAGTTCGAGTGGGTGTAGCCTTTTTACTCTTAACTCAATTGCTTTTGATCATAAAGTGACACTGTGAGTTAAAAATTAAAACCTTATTTTGGCTGAGAATAGAATAGAATATTAGATGCAGCTTAGTTGCAGTTAGATGCAGCTCCAGCTGGCACTATGAAGATTGGATGATTTGACTAGAGACAGAACCAGTACCAAAAAGGGGTCAATCTGTTAATTCCCGTTCCTTCACCAGCTGATTGAGAAATCGTTTAACACAGACTATTTCGCAATATCTTTTAGCTAACCAATTTTTAACCCTAACACTACAACGCTCAAAATATTGCGACAAAAATTTGACCAAATATTTTCAGAACTTGAAGATAATGCTTTCGGAAAGAATTTCCCAGCGGCTTTATTTTGGAAAACTCGCGGTACATATTTACATAGCAGGGGACTTAATAACAAGCGCTGCCGCTCCACGGCATTGTCTAGAGAGACTGTCGCTCCCTTCATTTTTATGTGCTCATAATTCCCCTGCCTTTTAGTTACAGAGCGACTGCCTTTATACACGTATTCGCCTCATCCCTTATTGTCCTTTTTTTCATATCTACGCTATTACAGCGTTTGTTCATATTCATTGTAGCATGTGCTTTTGCCGTGTTTCAGGGGAATTGACGTACTGTTTATGAAACAATCATATCCGATTCGGATTGTAATTTTTATGTAAACAAAAGGTTTTATTCTTTATATATTTAATTTGATTTTTGTTAATTGAGTTTCTGACTGCTTATAATTATGAATTTGTTTGCAAATGGCTGTTTATTGTAATTTAATTGGCGTTACTTAATATTTTAATTAGGTTTACGAAATCCTGACCAACAATTTTGTTTTAATAAACGTTCTTAATATGATTTGGTACTAATAAGACCTTAGAGCAAAATAATTATTATTTTTATTATGAAATTTTTTAACTGCCACATCTTTTTCAGAAAAGAGAATATGTATAGGTAGACGTCAAATCATTCCTATGTAATAACCATAAATCATTATTACCCAAGGTTTTCAAACACAATTAATTAACCTTACTTTACTCAGAACAAATCCATTCAAAAACAACCATTCCGCGGCTAAATATCCGACACATAACATAACATAACATATCATCACGCCTGTAATCCCCGAAGGGTTAGGCAGAGGTGTACCCATTAGTACACCCACATTTCGCCAGTTATGTTTTTAGTCCCATGTAATAGGGGGCGAGCCTATTGCCATCAACCGGGCGCAAATCCAAACTCCGAGGCTGCTACTGAGAAATTCCTGATGGAAAAACCCAATAACACTTTGCCCGACCTGGGAATCGAACCCAAGACCTCATGCACAGCAGTCGCGCTTGCGACCACTAGACCAACGAGGCAGAAAATCCGACATTTAAAACAATATTTTTACTGTTTTACAGCATATCCTAAATCCAATTTAGCGATAAAATCCGGGATCGTATCTCTCGTCTATTTTGTTTCTCTCATACATTATTCAAAATTATTCCGAGTGAATTACATGTTGTGTGAGAGTATGGGAGTCTGTGCTACTTATTGTAGATATTGTGTCTTACGTGTGTTTTATTGCAAGTGTGTTCTCATAACAAATGTGGGCAGGTTAATGCGAGCGCGCGCTGCCGAAGGGTTAACTGAGTAAAGCTAGGTCTTTGTTGTAACGTGGACTTTGCAATATAATTTCGTAGATTTTGTTCATATGCTAGCTATAAAAAATTATGACTTTATGCAATAGCTACCAGCAAGATTAGGTTGATTTAGTCAACAGTATACTGTATTGTCAAGTTGGAATCAACCTTTTGATTGGAACCATTAAATTCGCTTCCATTAATTTTTTCCCGATCATCATCATCTGCCTAGCCTTTTCCCAACTATATTGGGGTCGGCTTCCAGTTTAACCGGCTGCAGCTGAATACCAGTATTTTACATGGAGCGACTGCCTATCTAACCTCCATAACCCAGTAACTGGGTAATACGATACCCCTAGGTAAGACTGGTTGTCAGACTTTCAGTCCTAATCTAATTCTCTCTAATTTTTTAATCAGGTAATATCGAAAAAATATAATCACTAGCTTCCGTCCGCGACTGCGTCTGTATGAAAGTCAAACACCCCTCAAATTGGGTGTGTCGCAAAATCCGTTCTTACCCGTCTTTCAGCTTCAGGTCAAGGTTAGTTTTCGAGATTTCGTATTTAATCATTGAGTAAATGAGTGACCTTTCACTTCAATATCAATAGATAGAAGATAGATTATCTATATTTGTTTTCTGGACGGTTACTTGAGAGCTGTGAGAAACCCCATCAACATTTTAAATCTTGCAGCTGTGTGCAAATCATACATGACTGAACAAACATCTGGAAAACGACCCTATTCAATATTCAAGGGTCAAATACCCGCTGCCATTCATTGTTTCTATGGCATATTAATGAACTAGCAATACCCCGCAGCTTTACCCCCGTTCAGTTACGTCTTTGGTTACTGCTCGGCTGCTGTGGGTCGTAGCGTATTGTTATAGCCTTTAACCTTCCTTGATAAGCGGGTTTGTATACAGTAACAAGACTATTCAGATCAGGCAAGTAGTTCACGGATTAGCGCTTTTAAACCAACAAACTTTTCAGTTTTATAATATTAATTAATAACTAGTTGCTGACTTGCTGCCCTTCGTTTTCACCCGCAGGGTTCGTCTTTGGCTACTGCTCCATTCCTGTGGTGTATAGCGTTATACTAGTCGGATTGGAATAGTATACGCTATATATGACAAGGCCTATACTAAACCCGATTGGTAGTTCCAGAAATAAGCGCGTTAAAACCCAACAAAAAAATATTTAGCTTTATTACATTAATAGTATAGACATAATATCACGCCTGTAATCCCCAAAGGGTTAGGCAGAGGTGTACCCATTAGTACACCCACATTTCGCCAGTTATGTTTTTAATCTCATGTAAAAGGGGGCGAGCCTATTGCCATCAACCGGGCACAAATTCAGACTCCGAGGCTGCTACTGAGAAATTCGTAATGGAAAAACCCAATAACACTTGGCCCGACCTGGAAATCCAACCCAAGACCTCATGCACAGCAGTCGCGCTCGCGACCACTAGACCAACGAAGCAGTCAGTCGAGTTAGTAATAGTATAGAATTATAGATAATAATAGGTATATTAGATTCTTATTGCAAAAAAGTAAGCAATTATTGGTTAGCAAAGGTCCTACAAGATACAGCTATAAATAAACATAGAATATCGCAAGCCGTAAGTGTTGCCTATTTGATATTTATAAATATTGCAATAGTGTAGTTCTTGAGCAGATTTCCTCCTTCTTGGTTTCTGTTGCAAGAAGGATTAGCAAATGTACATAGCAGTGTGTAATGTTGACCATAATATTATTTATGAAACTTGATTGGATATCGTCATGGTTTTTTTAAAGGCTGTCAGCTGTCAAATAGCTGATGAACTTCAGAAATTATTTTTTCTATCATGCTAAAAAGGCAACTGTTATTGACTAACTGATCCATCAACACACAGTTCAAACCACTGAACGGATTGCGCTGAAAGTCACGCCAAAAAAGGATTTTCCAAAATTCACCCCCAAAGGGGATGAAACGAAGATAGATTATTTACGCGCACAAAGTCATGGGCAGAAGCTAGTAATATAATAATAAACAATATCTGCCAATTATTGTCCCACTACAGGGCAAAGACCTCTTCTTATACATAATACAGAAGAAACGAGCATTGATCGTCACGTTGTTCAAGGCGGATTGGCGATCTCAGACTCACTTCTGTCTTGTTAATCATTAATAAATCATCATAAATGATGTAGGGTTTAATTTTAGATGTTACATAATGTCTCGGTAACAATTCGACACAAAATTTAATCATGTGTTATGTACCCTAAGCCCACTCAAATAATTGTTTCAACACCCAAAGTTCTATAACACAATATACGAAATAAGTTTACCAACCCTATTCCCGCCACAGTATTGGCATTTCGTAACAATACAGCAGCAAACAACCGATTCTGACAGGGCATCAACCGCGGGGTATTTTCGACCCACGTGTGTGATGTTTTCGACCTCACAACCAATAGATGCACATACATAATTAATCGAGAACGAGGATATCGGGTTTACATCGGCTTCCTATAATAACGAAACAGGGAAAGCAGAAAACCCACTACCTGTTGGGAAAACAAACATTGTTACAACAAACGAATGAGCTGGAATGCTTTTGAACTCAAAACAACCCAACATTCTGTGGCCTGGAAGGTACTACTAAATTCTGATACACCGGTATAAGCATCCAACTTGGTAAGCTACAGGCATGTTGGATACTTGGGTGCTGAAGAATGGTCTGAGCGATCTCCTGCCCCAACCGAAGGTAGTAGGAATACCGTGGGGTTTTAGTCGACCGTAGAAGTCCGACACATCTCTCAGTCAAAAAGGCAGTCCATTAATATATCCCCACGAAAAAAAACATAACATGACTTAACGTCACGCCTGTAATCCCTGAAGGGTTAGGCAGAGGTGTACCCATTAGTGAACCCACAATTCGCCAGTTATGTTTTTAGTCCCATGAAATAGGGGGCGAGCCTATTGCCATCAACCGGGCACAAATCCAGACTCCGAGGCTGCTACTGAGAAAAAAAAAAACCTTGTATACTTCAACCGCTTCGTCTACATTTGCATTGGCCCTGAGACCAAAGACTTTTCAGACATCGGGCACAACTATTGGTTCAGTTTTCGCAAGATCTAAAAAGTAAAACGGTGTTTTTTCTGTGATTAGTTGATTACCAATGATTTGATTTGAGTACTTATGAGTAGGTTTTCTGTACGTATTCTGCGTAACAGATCTGCAGAACCAACATGTAGGTCAGTATAATTAATGGCTACCGACAGATGCCATTCGACACCCATATTTATTTCAATTTGAGCCCCAGCAACGGTGCGAATGGAAACGATGTGTCAGCTTATTTTCGTTTTAAAGTTACGACCAGATTAGTGAGTGATATAGTTCTTGCTGATAAGTTTAATTAAATGACGTTTACTCTTGTTAAAACCTGAGTATAGATGGAATACACTAAGCAGTTTGATCTATAGAACGAAGTGCAAATATGTATAGTATTTTGCATTATAATCCCATTTTATTTTTATATGTATTTTCAGAACTAGCTTCTGCCCACGACTTCGTCTGCGTAGACTTCAGAATTAAGCAATTGTCCTAAATTATCCTACGGGAACACAAAAACGGGATAACAAATTATCGTATATCTTCAGCTAAATTAATAAATGTGCCAAATCTCAGCGAATCCCATTTAGCCGTTGAAAAAGTATCAAACATTTATACATCCATTCATCTATACCTACAAACTTTCGCATTTGTATCAAACAGCAGGATTGGTTTGATTATCAGAAAGTAGGTAGGTACTTATGGAGAAAAACTTTTGTCATTAGTTTAACTTTGACGTGTGTTGTGTAACTTTGTGGCATCATCAGCTTTCCCACAGACATGCATTCCTTAGCATGGATTTAATATACCGCAAGCGTTGATGCAGTATCTATACAGGTAGGTCAGTCCTCTCCGGTTTATAAGCGTGACAGATAATATATGATGTAACATGTAATGGCGCATGTTCTTGTGATGTTACAACATAATGTTACAAAGCGTACCTGCTATACACAGGTATGTATTCGCAACGCGTGATTGCAGACTCGACATGTCTTTGGTGAATACTGATTAATTGCCCAAAGCGAGAGCTTCCTACACTCAGTACCTACAAATGCTTGGGTAAATTATTACAATCCTGTGTCAGCATATTAATTGCATGATGTATTCGTACATCGGAGCTTTTCATTAATGTATGGAAGCTGTTTAGCGGAAATAGACTATTCTGGGTGCAATTACGTCTGCAAAATTACCTCCCCAAAAAGTCCTTACTCCAAGATTATAACCCCAGGAAAAGGTATCCCCTACCCGGGTCCTATTAATAACCCTACGACAAATTTCAGTCACGGCGCATCCCCTTGTCCCTACGGCCCGGGACGGCGATTAATTCTTTAATTAACCCTACAGCGGCGCAGGTCATTGGCGCCGCGAATTAGAAGAAATGGCGACGAGATAACTCTGCGAACGCACTCACCATTTGTCTCCATTCAAGATGGCACCCAGTTAAACAGAATAAAAGGAATCCTGGACTGGTAGGAAATATTATTAACTCGCTGTGTAAACTTGGCGCTCGGTTATAGGCATTGCGGAGATAGTTGGAGCTGTGGTTCAAGAGTATTTGTAGTGCATACAGGAGTTAGCGCAGATATTGTTAGTATTATGCTAAGGTGCGCCACTTTCTCGTGATAAAATTATTACAGCGGCACGAGGTCATAAGAAACTTGTCGAAAGTGAGGTTCTAGAGTCGATCCTTGAGAAGTTTCTTTAATTGAGGTTTTTACTTCACCTGTGGTGTGAGTTCTTCTGTCCCAGTAATCAATCAGCGATGATACAAAAATTCTTGAAAGGGATTTATTGTAACCCTAAGGTCATTGTATAATTCGTTTATCTTTGTACTTTTACCATGGATACAGTACACAATTCTAGACCTACCAGCGTTAATATTTTTCGTTGGGTAATAAAAAAAGAATCAGTTGTAATGTATGGCAAGACAGATATTTTGTTTTTACTTAATTTTATAGCTGGACGCTCTAGAATCATGATGTGAGTGTGTAAATGTTTTTCTTACGACATCTTTTTCTATAATATCTATCAAAGCAAGCGTAACCCACAGTTTTACACTTCTAGTCCTATAATTATTCACTCCCGCATTTCCTATACGCCCAAAACTATCCAAGTAATAAATCTACCGTAGATGTACGATTAGCTGCAAGTAGGTACAGGAGGTAGGTAAGAAATTCCTCAGGGCCCGATGCGGCAACCAGCTACCGTGTCGGCCTGACATTCTCGTATGCGGAAGTAGTAGCGCAATCATTTTAAACATGACTATGATAGATTTATAACTATTGGTAAATTTGAGAAATATGTATTAAATATCGTGTTACCGATTGGACATTAACAGGTGGAATAGGAACGTATATTAATTAAGAAAAAAAACGCCGTGTTGGAGATATGCTTACATAAAACTGAAAATATTAGAATGGCCGTTATTTATTTTTGATGATTTGAATGTTCAGTCTGTTGTCAACATTATCTGACCCACTTTGATCTTTAACACGTAAAATTAAGGGTCAGCTAATGTTCACAAAAGACTGTACAACTGAGGACAATGGCGGTTGACCCCATTTCAACCTTATTACTAAGGGCGTAAGGGTGAAATGTGTTTATACCAAGTACGATAACTTCACTAACGCTGAACATGCTAAAATACAAAAGTGGAAAAAAGCAACAAAATGCTCCCGGCGCGGCGTCCTTCTCTTGCCTGAATTCTGCATTTCAATTAGAAATAATGAAATCGGAGGTACCGCGCTAAACGTAGGCAACCCTCTCTCTCCCAAGGGAGTCGCAAATACTTCGCTAAGTAGCGTTAATTAACGTTTAGTGTATGGCACAGTGTATGACACTTTGGCCGCAATTCGTTTCGCGCTATTAACTTTGAAAGAAACTAACCATATTGATGTATGTGAACTGTACATGTTTGAAATAAGATAAGACTCTCAGATATCTTGCCTATATGTAGGCTTATTACTCTGAATCAAATGAGGAAGAATAAAAACTCCTACCTTGATAATACATATTATAAATGTGATGGATACAACATAGGATACTTTTATCCCGGTAACATAGATAATAGTTCAACTTATTTTACAATGAGTTACTTTTGATGTGGGCGGAGCCGCGGGCAGAAGCCAGCAATTAATAAATATATCATATTTTTAATAATAAATGAACAAACCTTAATAAATGATTTATTTTATTAAATTGATGTACCGATACTTTTGTTTCACATAATTTTAATTAGCACGCGCGGGACCAGTTGCGATGGAAGGTTGTGAACGGGATGTACTATATTAGAACAACGTGTTCCATATTTGAAGGCACAAATGGCTCAAATTTATATATAGAATGTAGGTATTATTACAGGGTATTATATCAGTGTGAATAAAAAAAACATGAATTAAGTCTTTACTTCCTCTTCTTAACAGGACGTTTTTTATTGAGTCTGTGATAATTAGATTTTTTAATAAGTTAGTAAAAAAGTTGAAAACACATGAAATGCTTGATGCTGTGCCTGTAATGTTGTTTTATATTACCTGTAATAATTATTATTACGTAAAGTTTCTTTATATAACAATTTTAAAGTTTGTGATTTGATTTTACTTTTAGGTATTTAGCGGTAGCTGCAAAAAAGTTTAATAATATTACCAACAAAACCAAATTCTAAAACACTCCATTACACCCCATATAACCACAGTAAAGCTTTTCTTAACCCTTACTCGCAGCCCCTCTCGAAAACTCTTTCCCAACAGAAACCACCTGCATTCATTCTTTCACTCCAGCACCAAATCTCTAAACAACAGCAATAGAACAATTAAAGAGCAATATAACGCCAGGAGCCGCAGCTCCCGGGGCAATAAATTGCACAAGCTAAGCTGCACGGGAAAGTTGGCAAGATGTATACGAGCCAGATTATACTGCTATGCAAATTCTGTAGATGTGAACTTCCTAACTTCGGATATTAACATAGCTCGCGGTGGTTGGAACGATTTCCGTCGGCACGTGTGTGGTATTTGTTTTTGGGGTACCTATGAAACATTGTCTTGCGTGTTTATTAGCGGAGAATTCCTTGGCTGTTCGTCCTACTAATGATCGGTTGACTATACGTGGAAATATTTGTGTGTCACTATGTTACTTGTGCCGCAGAACTAATTTAGAGAAACAATATTTTCCTGTAACAATATTCTCACTTAAAATTCTTTATTAATACAATACAAAATAAAGCCTTGTAGTATTTATAGTAGGAACGTAAAACTGGACGCAGCTTAAATTCAAATTCAAATCATTTATTTCAGACTTTTCAGGTCCATAGAGTGTTAGTATTACATCAAGATGACTTAAAGCTAAAATAATCTAATCATCACGCAAACTCTGCCACAGCTAGCCTTTTAATAAATTTCATCAGATCCGCAATGTTGCACCAGAATGACACGGCAACAGTTGCACGGTACATAAAGTGCGCTCGCATATCGCATGCCTAATGCCTTCCGTAACGTTAGACTCGCTCGTCCCATGTGGAAACACTTCCGCAATCGCAGGGTTAATATCAGTTAAAACTTTAGCGTTATAGCCGTTATTTGTAATGTAAAGCAAAGGCATTTCCATCATCAAAGTGTCATCCTCTTGGGATGGACTTTATGTTTTGGTTTTACATTACGCACTGTATATGGTAGGATTACTTTTCTTCATAATTCATTAACCCTTTCAGTTCTAACGTAACACCTAAATAAAAAGCCCAACAAGTACAAGTAGAAGAAATAATTATGACCGTGTGATAACTACTTTCCGACAACTAATCACTTTTCTTTTGCGTACTTAATAGATTCCTAATCAATTTCCCTTCATTCATCATCACCCAAGCACAACACTCAAACTTGTTATGAACACATGAAGTAGCTAAAACACCAAATCCCATCGATACGAAATTGTTACATAAAATCTCATTTCTACTTTTAATTACACAGTTAAGTCGTTTCCATTAACTTAAAAGGATGAAACTGTAATGGATATTAAGTCTGTGCAAATTCCCGGTTCAATGCTTGGTGCCAATGAAAAACGACCAATTGAACAGTTAATAGTTGGAACTCTCCCACTGAGAATGAATGCAAATCCGATAAGTGATTAAAAGATGGTGGCGAATCTTTTAAAACTTGAAGACAGTAGTCTTAGTATGAATGGCGGTGCAGCTGATCATTTGAAATGGCTTAAAAACAAGAAAATGTTGGCTTTGACAGCTTGTTTTGATAACGGGTTTTAACCTGACCTGTGTCGTCAAGAATCTGACATTTGTTCCAGAAACTGCATCTCACCTTTAAACTTTTCAATTTCGTTAGCCAGTGTCGGATTTTCATACTCATAGTTCCAAAATGTTTTAAAACTTCAAGGAGGTTCAATCAATATCAATCTGGTAAAGAGTGGCAGAGCTTGTTAGGTGCAAATTGATATTGACTCGATTGACGGCCCCGGGGTCAATCACCAATTACAGCGAGTTTTTAGCAGATAGTGTCGCAACGTTGTGTCGTAAGCGATCGATTGTTGGCAACGTGACAACTTTAATAAAATTGCTTATTGATCGAGTTGAGTGAATCTTGCGCAGTTTTGTCGATTTGGCGCACAGAAAATAAGCAGTTGGGCAAGAAATTTGTATAATACTGAGTGTCAGATAAAGTTAAACACAATATTACTGATGCTATGGAAAACGCTGGGTAAGCAGAGTATGAACTGATCTGTATAAAGATACTAAAACACTATGAAGGCTTACCCATGAAAGTTAAATCCTTATAGTATTTATCGATAAAAAACCACGAAGTAATATACACCATCAAGATACAAACAACGCCACTGACGACATAGCAGGGAGAAATAAACCGTTATCGTGACTCTGACCAACGACATATAACTGCTGATAAGAAACTGAAAAGGGCCACTCCCGAAGGCTTTATGGACAACGTAAAAAGACAATCCAAATAACAGCCAATGGTGCATGGTGGAGATAACAGAATACGATGGTGTTTTTCAATGGTTGAATTTGTTGTTTAATAGTTTTGGGTAAGCCTATAAAATGTCGGTTACGGGTTTTACAAAGTTTTGGAGGACAAACGGTTTATTTTGTATACGTCTTATGAGGATCTACATTCATATTAGATTTTCTACTCTTTGATCTTCAGTTGGGCAAAAGAGCGTTATTATAAGAAATGATTCTAAACATGTCTTGGGCAATCAGAAATCTGTAGCTAGTAGACTAGAACAAGCGTCAGTAATGAGCTTGCATTTGTGTATCTATTCAGGGACTTTTTGATGACATTTAGATTAAAACTCTTAACAGTATTATAATATTTATTACGAAATAATGTTCGTGTGGTGTGTCAAGTTTTATCTTTCGTGGCAGGTATTGTGTGCCTTGCACAATTTCCGAAAAGTTAAATGTTGTAACTTTTCGGAAATTGCAGATGCAGATGGTATTTCACTAATGTGTTTGCCCTCTCACATTTCACTGCTTCATTAAATACATATTCAATCACCTATGTATCTACAAATACATTTGAACTATTAGATAACCGACACCGATGAACTGATAATGGATAACGCTAGGATTACAGTTAGACAAGTAATATTCTCTCTTAGAGAAATATATGTAGCATCGCTCTGTCAAATGTTATCACAATAACATGATTTACTGGCACAACAAGAGAAAGAAGATGTAGAAGGTTTGATAAAGAAAGGGAAGAGGAGATAAGAAACGAGTCTCCAGCCTCAATGTCCGCATCAGCATCATTTTATACCATTTGCATAGGCCGTGTGATTTCGCTTCAAAACGTGACACTTTTTTTTAGATTTCGTCACGCTACTAAAGTACCACCTGCCGCTATTGTTCTTGTATTGCTACAAAGGATTACGGCGGCAGGGGTGCAACTTCTGCGAGACCCCTACGCCAGAATGACCCTTCTGTCCCTACCTTATCTGTTTTGTGGTGACAGTCCCTGGTGAAGTGAACCGAATTAGGCAATTAATGGGTGCGGCAGCATGACCGCAGTACCAATTACATTGTTAGTTAGCGAACACTTTATGTGCCAATTGTATGGTGATGGCGGATGGAAAATATGGCACTGCTCAATTTTGGGTAAACTGATTTTTATCTAAAAGAGCATAATACTATAAGGTGAGCTGAATAAACTAAGCTTGATAGAAAACTAGTTCCTGTTCCTGATGAATTGGAATATTAATTTCAAATCGCGAGTTCGTCCATAAAATATTATAGACTACTGAGAAATACTCAAATAGACTGAGATTTTTAGTGCTATCTAACCAGACAATTACAAATCCAGGCAATAACAGATTTTAAGGGAATCTATTATTGACCAATAAATATGACGAAGTACTACATAATACACCTGCCATTAGTGTTTGTAAAGTCAAAACCCTACCTAAGTACATAGTAAATAGAATATACAATAGCTACCTAACACGAATTCAGCCTCAGGAGCACATGCTGTGGATGGATATTGCTTCGAGCTACGCACAGTGATGGGAACTGTGTTTGACATTATTAATGGTGAAAGCTAACTGTAGTACAAATATACGAGTAAATCATCTATCTATCATGGGGGGTTTGGTTTTCGCACTAAGTCCTAATTGGTGGACCATTGTGATTGAATATGTCGTATACTTCACATAGGTTTTTGTTAAATACGTTATTTTGACAGCTTTCTTCATCACAAACAGCTTGAAAATTACCTGTAACAAAAGAAAGGAAAATTATTAGAATATTTTTCGTTGCTCATAAACTTGGCAATAACTTTAGACAATCGCCAAAATTATTACTCACAAACTTTACAATAATTTCACACAAAGTCTAATTAGGAAATGCTTGTTACAGGGAGAATATCAAACCACAAAGTCAATTTGCAAACAAATCAACGATTAATAAAATTGTTGAAAGAAGGCCTATAAATGCGAAAGTAACTCTGTCCTTTCACATTAAACCACTGAACCGATTTTGATGATATTTGGCACGGGGTAAGTTTGAACCCCAAGAAATGACATAGGCTACTTTTTAACCCGCGACATCATCTGCGTCCGCGATAATAGACATTTATAAAAGCGAAGTCGTGAGCGGAAGCCAGTAGCAAATAATGATGATGGAAATTGGAACAACACACAAAGGAAAGACATGTTCAAACGGGTATTTATAACTGGTACAATCATACGATAGAGCAACCCTCAAGTTGTAAGGAGAGCGGAAATTGAAAACGTAAACAGTAGCAAGACGAAATATTTTATGTTCAGTCGTAAACATGTAACGATTGCGTATGAAGTTAATATTATGCGCAAAAGGAGTAGTGTAGCACGAGTTGCTGTGTAGTTTCCTATTTACAACACCCATGAGAGTAAGGTTTGATTTTAGATAGATACACGCACGCAGCACGTTAAGCTGTTGGTCCCGGCTGTCATTGGATCTTTGACAGTCGTTACGAGTCGTCAGAAGCTTGAAAGTCTGACAACCAGTCTAACCAAGGGGTATCGAATTACCCAATTACTGGGTTGTTGAGGTCAGATAGGCAGTTACTCCATGTAAAGTACTGGTATTCAGCTGCATCTGGTTAGACTGGAAGCCGACTCCAACATAGTTGGGAAAAGGCTAGGCAGATGATGAGATAGATAGATAAAACATTTATTCAGTGCAGACAAAAGACACATCATCATCTATTTGTTACTGATACATTTGGTTACAAAGGTATTTGTTTTAGTTGGAATCTCGACCTGAATACCTATGATTTTGTTTAACCCTAAAGTTACGCGTGTTGTTAAGTTCATTGACGTCTATATTTAGACTACAAATGGAACACTTACGTCCCTTAATCCGTGAGACAGTGTGGTTATCCAAGTACATTCATTCGATTGTCTGTAACATAACATTACGCCTATAATCCTCGAAGGGTGGATAATCGTCGAAAGGCAGAGGTGTACCCATTAGTACACCCACATTTTAGAGAATTATGTTTAAGCCCCACCTAATTGGAGGCGAACCTATAGTCATCACACAAATCCAGACTCCGAGGCTGGTTCTGAGAAATTCCTCATGGAAAAATCTAATAACACTTTGCCCGACCTCGCAATAGAACTTAATACGTTATGATTAGCAATCGTACTTTGCGGCCACTAGACCAACGAAGCACGAAGTCAGTGTCCATGTGAAAATAGTCCAAGTTCTCTCAACTTCTCAACAAAGCGCCTACGACCGTACATTAGCAGTAGCTGTTTCAAATATCAGTATTGACTCACCCTACAGGCTTTAACGTAAACGTAATATCCTTTCAGTCTGCCTCTTGTGTTTGCCTTGCCAGTATCTACTCTCCTTAGATAGTTACTTGTATATAGTGACTAACAAATGTCTGTCTGAGACCGTCATCGGACGTAACTGAATGTTTTGTTAAGGTAAAGTTACGTAAAGCTATCTGGCGTATTATGTTACCTAACTTATCTGGAATTAAAGGAAAACAGAGGATCGATTTGTTACATTCTACGTAAAGGAGATTCTAGCGAAGTTTGGATAGCTTGGAGCTACCCGGCATTATAATATGACGTCAGTGTTTTCGATAGCGGAGAAACGGGTAAGGTCTTTTGTGTATCCTTTGTTCGGTGTAGGTTGTAGATTTTAATATGAGAGGAGCGGAAATTGGTTGCTCCTAAATCAATCAAATCAGTCTTTCGCAGTTTCCTACTGCCCTTTTATATAACATAACATCAGGCCTGCAATCCCCGAAGGGATAGGCAGAGATGTACCCATTAGTACACCCACATTTCGCCAGTTACGTTTAAGTCCCATGTGCCTTTTTTATATTATACATAACACTCAACTTTCGCAGAAAGAAAGAATAATCAATTGAAACTGAGATTTTGTGAAAAAAAATCAGAATCATAAATAAGACTGCCTCGTTGGTCTTGTGGTCGCAAGCGCGACTGCTGTGTATGAGGTCTTGGGTTCGATTCCCAGGTCGGGCAAAGTGTTATTGGGTTTTTCCATCAGGAATTTCTCAGTAGCAGCCTCGGAGTCTGGATTTGTGCCCGGTTGATGGCAATAGGCTCGCCCCCTATTACATGGGACTAAAAACATAACTGGCGAAATGTGGGTGTACTACTAATGGGTACACCTCTGCCTAACCCTTCGGGGATTACAGGCGTAATGTTATGTTATGTTAAAAATCAGAATAACACTGCCTCTGTACTGTTATTCCAAGATGCCATTAAGACTTACATCAGATAACGCACCAAAAGCCATAGCGGTTCTTAGTAATACGCGTCATCAGAGTAACTTTCCCATTGATACGAAAATTTTCCTACTTGAGCTATACCAACCGAAATCCGACTTAATCAAAGACAGATTGCTAAATGCCAGCCCATTGTCTTCGAACATAGTGACGTCATTTTCAGTCCACTATTGCACGGATGAATTGGGTGACTTCCAGCTTGTTTTAAGACGCAGTTGGAAAATGGGTTAAGGACGTGATGTTTGCCTATCTAAGCTGGCCTGGAAAATGCTAAATCAGCGTGATATTACATAGAATATAGGTGTTAGAGAGCTTTTAATTACATTAAAAATAAGGGTTAAAATGATTAGTCATGATTACGCAGTTTCGGAGCTCCGTGTTTTATTGAAGCTACTAAAACTGGCACTGTTTATGGGGGGAGCGATGTAGGCAAAAAATAGAACTTATAGTACTATACAGAACTACCCGTTCAATTTCTTAAAACTACGAATGAATTGACTAGATCTCTACAACCCATCGTGAGGAAACCTAAACTTAAGCTAGGAAACTAAAACTAAATATAAGTCTGAAATCACCACTCTGCCTTGAGCAAGCGTGGTAATCAATGCTCGTGCCTTCTATCAGAATAGGCTTTTGCCCTGCAATGAATCCGGACTTAATAATAGGTTACAGGCTATATTATCAATCAGGTACGCGTGATCGTGTCCACTTACACTTAATCAAATCTCACCACAAAAAAAAATCTTATTCTTACAAAAACCTCTTCAGTGTTCACCGATAACAATAATTAATTATCATTAGCACGTCGCGGTGACGTATGCGCCCGGGGAGCGTACGTCGTTTGTAATCAGGCCTGACCTGGATACTTCTTTGTTCGCCGTTGAATGAGAGCCGACGAGCGCAGGGTTAATTGCTGGTACACCCGTCTTTGGAGGGTTACAACTAATACACTAAGTGCGTATGTTGGTGTTGGCAGGCAAGGGTTGGCTTTTTGTTTTGAGGCTCTATATTAAATAAGCAGTACACCTCAAATAAGGCACTGAATTGTTTTTATTGTACTTACTGGCTACCTACGGCCCTAGTCTTCTCATCTATGACAGTAGTTATAGCCTTAAAGTTGTGATAGAGAAAATAAACATGTTAGTGGTGAAAACTACTCAATAATAAGCACTTTTACCAAAGTCGACTTTACGTTATTGCAAAATATATTAATGAGGCACGCTCCTAACGCCTAGAAATAGTATAAACCACAATCGTAATAAAAGAATGAATCCATACAGCTAACAGATATGAAAGAAAGAAAATCAAAAGCTTCAAGTTTTGTGACGAAACGACTGTAATCAAAGTCAAACAGAATCGTTTACAAATCATATTACACAATCATATTAAACAGTTCAGGTACTAATTCGTCCAACGTCCGCGTGAATTTCTAAGGGATTCCTATTTTTTCTAAAATTTAAATATTGCCTGCTAATTGCTGAAAGTGCAGCTTTTGATAAGTGAATAATTAATAAAAAAAAATAGTTAAGTAGTTTCAAAATTAAAAATTAAAATCGTTTGTCTTTAAAATTTTAGTTTAGATTTAAGTATCATCAGACCAGCTTGACAAGATCAACTCAATATTTGTTAACAATCGCAGGCATACGCAAGCTCGTATTTTCAAGGTTTCAACAATTTATTTTAACAAGCATGCAAAAACAGAAAGCGGTTCACGAAATCTTTAGAGTTTCAACACCAATTAAATGATTAATGAGAGTATCGTATGGACGGCGCACGTGTAACGTTATATCTTTCTCCAGCCTTGTTTGTGGTAACAGCCACACTGGTTTTAGTGTTTTGTTTTAATTGAATCATTTTTCAAGGTTCCGTGCAAAATGGTGCTAAACGGGAATCTAATAATATGATTCTGCTGTCTGTCTCGACTCTCGCCATCCGTCTGTCACACGGCTTTTGCTGTCTTTTGAACCGTAATAGGTAGAACCTTATAAAAAGCAGTTGTACTTACAGCGCTACCGTGTGTCGTAGCCGTAGCGTGATTTTATAGTCTATATAACCGTCCCCGATACTCGGGTCATTATAACGCAAAAAAGATTTTCTCATATCAGACCAGTAGTTTCTGAGAGCGCGTTCAAACAAACAAACTCTCCAAGTTTATATATTAATATAGTAACGTAGCTTCAGGATAATTTGTGATATTGATTTAATCATAAAACCTCGTTGCCTGACTAGCTAAAACTACGACATAGCAAAGAACGAATCGATACTATTTGACATGATTGTGAAACTAGGATGTTATTAATGCAAGAACGTTGGCAATCATGACGTTGTCTTGGGAAATCGTATAAGAGACGAATTTATTTATTCTGTCATGACTCCATGTCTCTCTAAACACGAGGGAATGTGGCAAACACGTTCTTAGTTGAAATGCGTCGGATCGACATCCGTAATCAAATATCCGTGTTTCCAAGGCTCGAAAACCAAGCAAGCATCAATATTCTACTGCAAAGCGTGTTCAGTGTTCAAACTGGTACTTAACGTACTGATCTATTCCCTCTAGATGGTCCATTGAGGAAGGTTTCCATCTGACTGGCGATCAAAGCATAAACATGAACGATCTAGATTGCTGGTAACCACCGTCTAAATATGTTTAGTTTCTCATTCGACTGACTGACTTGAACTGTTTGATTGGCTTCGGAATATTCCGACTTTCCGAGGAATATTTATGGATACCTACGTTGAATTTGTAATTAGTGGTTCCCATTTCTCTTGGGGTATCGGAATTGGTAATTCAAATTTGGTATTGCTTTTGGGAAATGTGTTTATTTTGGAATCTAATAAAAATGTCCTGTCTGAAAATTATCATTTCTGTACCATCCTGATATCATCTGATTACGAAAATCATTTATTAGTACTCCCTTTTCAACTTTTGCTTTGGAAATCCGAGATAAAAGTAATGAGACCATTCGGAAAATGTCTATTAAAAACAATGAATGAGTCGGAAGATAACCTGTAAAAGCTTGTATTTTCCTAGGGCAAATTTTAATAGTCAACTAGTGTTACAAACTGGATGCTTCGCAATTTCCGCTCGAGGGAGACAGGGAATTGGATTAAGGACACGTACTAAGTTAATTTTAAAATTGTTTCTCGCTGAGCTTTTCATATTTTAAAATATTTACATTCAGTTAGGTAAGCGAGCTTGTATGGTATGGCAATATGCATATTAAGCATGTTATCATAAACAGAAACTCTCACAACAGCTGGTAATATAAAGGCTTCCTCGGCTGCTTCTGTAGCGAAACTTTTGAAAGACATCGCTATAATATCCGCTTTGAGGGACTGTTGATCAAAGTTACTACCTTACTTTGAGCTTCTTTTATCTTTCTATGAAAGCTTATCCTTAAACAGACCATCAAAATTTTCTTAAAAACAGAATATAGTACCCAGTACTCATCCAAAATGGCAGACACGTCGAAATGTAATACGGTGAGTTTCTAAAAAGTAGTAGCCGACTACGTAGGCACGGCGGCACCATTTACAAAGGACAATGCAAAACCTGAGGTTAACAAATTAAATTTTCGGGACAGTTTAGAGCCTACTTCTGAACTGGGGCGTGAAATGTAAAATATAATTAGGGACAGGGCGGTGAGAATCGTGGCCAGATTGTATTTGTTTTAACCCCTAACGTGTCGCACTCAAATTAACAGCGGGTTTTAGTAAAAATATATGCAAGTTGACGACGAAGTTTTCTCAGCTTTTTGTTTAAGTGTTATAATTCGGTATTTCTACGTTTTGGGGTCCGTTTGGAGTATCATGTTAAAGTTGAGTGTTAAGCAGCTTGACATAAGACATATATTTTGTAATGATTTACAAACTGAGAGTTACGATCGTAGTTTTTTGAGGATTTGAAGCCTCGATACCGCAATTTGCAGTTCATTGAAGACATAAAGGCACTTTGTGGAGAGGATGGTCAATTAGGAAGCTTATCTCTTGTTTGACATTCTCTGCACAACCTGCTTCGGATACTTTTATTCATAATGTGCTTGTGTCGTTTTAAATTCCGAACACCAATTATAAGTTATGTATCTTTACTAACATGCTGGATTGCATTGCTGTATGAAGTTAATATACAAAATAAAATTAATTATAGACTCATCAAAAGCTGTACTACAACAAGCAAGCAACCGTCGTTTACATTGCTAAACCGAATTTTAAGCCATTCTCTATAGCAAGACGCTTGGCCTCGCAAGTACATACTGCGAAAGGCTGATTTTATTTACCTTAATCTCAACGGACCTAAGAATAACGATAAAACTTTCAGAGAACCCAGTGTGCCTACTAGTAACTTATTTACTTTTTGTTTTGATAAAAAAGTGGTCTACCTGACCTTTGGGAGGAAACGTTTTCTTTGTTCCTCGGTACCGCTTCGTCCGTAAGTAAAACATTTACTGCTGAAAGGTTAAAAGATCACACGACGGTATTTCGATCCGACCAACGAGACAGCCGGACATTTATCTTTTAATGCATATTTTACGTTTAAAAGGTACATTACATCGTCACCATTCCCAAAGGTGTAAACAAAACTTCCATCCCTTGAAACTCACACCATTAAGCGCAGAAACAATATGAAGTAAGAGGGTTCATTTGGGGCGAGTTAAGCCTTCCGACCTATTTCTCTCTTACAAGTTACACTGATGCTGCCACAGACTACATAATACAGATGCTTCCTGCATCCGTGACCAATCCCACGCACACATGGAAATTCGTCATTCACGTCATTCAGAATTCTAGGTAGGAATAAGGGGCTTTGAATGCGGTAAAATCTTTGGCTGGTGAATAAAGTCTCTACTATATTATCTTCTACAGTACAGTCTATGGTCCGACCTATTTTCGCTCAACCATCTACGTTGATTCCCAGGCTATAGTCAGCGGATCTCCTTTTCGTTCTTTTCTTTAGATTGCAATTAGGGACCCAACTTATTACCTTGCTATTTTCGTTTCATTTATTCCTGATGTTCCGAGAAACTACTTATGTGTTTTAATTAATTTGCTGATATGAAGTAAGTTGATCTTGTTTCACTTGATTGATATGAGAAAATGGAGGCTGCCTGAGAAAGTTCAGTTCTATTTCGGCGTACGAAAGTAATTATTTCGGTGCTTCGATGTTTGTGGGAATCCCAAGTCTATTTAAAGGAATTCCTTGCTTTATTTTAGACACATTCATATTTATGATCGATTAGGGTTTCGTTCGCGTGTATATTTCGGGGAAGTTTCAGATTGGAATGAAGTCCCTTATGAGGAGCTGATCGAGTGGTACGTTAATTATAAAACTTGAGCATGAGTAAAAAAATTATTTGAAGAAAGTTGTCTAGAATAAAAAGATCTTATTACTGCCTACACTACACGACTCGGTCCTTAAACTTAGTAGAACATACAACGGCCATCCGAATTGGATTCATAAGGCTTACGAGAATACCCGTCTCTAATTTACATAGGAAGGCTCTTGTTTAAGTTCTTTACATCCCCTTGTATATTCAATTGTAAGTTTTTTCTCTTTGTAAAAGAGAAACCCGGCTGTTTATATGTGAAAACAGGATTCTACATTTCATGTAGATACTAACATAAATACCGTGGCTTTCTCTGAAAAATTATTGGTTGGTTCGTCTTGTAGTTTTAGGAAAAGAGGTAAGAAAAGCAACATAGGGATAATGCCAAGATGATAGGATAGCAAACTTTGATAAAATAACTCTTTTGGCAAGCCTAATGGTTAAAGTGTTTTATCCTCAGTCATTATGCCGACATGAAGCATATCAAGACACGTTCGTCGACGATTACAAATTGATTTTATGAATAACTAGCGACCCGTCCCGGCTTCGCCCGGGTGCAAATTCTGACTATTCCGGTAGATTTCCTTAAAAAGTTCTTTTATAAGAACCTTGTCTGAAAAATTACGAACACAACAAAAAAAGAATCAACTAAATCGGTCCAGCAGTTCTCGAGTTTTGCGCTTAGCAACACATTCAGCGGTTCATTTTTATATTATAGACTAGCTACCGCATTTGACGTTATCCGCCTCAAAGTTAGTATTTTATCCCATCATAATCTATCTCTGTGCCAAATTTTATCCTGATCAGTTCAGCCGTTCTAGCGTGATTGAGTAACAAACATGCATTCAAACTTACGCATTTATAATAGTAGTAAGATGACAAAGATTATAAAACATCGCAACTATAAGTAAACAGTATTATAACTTTTTGTCAAACCTCATAATGTCGCATTACCCAAATATTATAAGGAATGAGTCTGAGACCAAACTAGAGACCACTGAATCCGCCATTGTGAATTAAATTTAGTGCAACTGTCGCCATTTGTTACAGTTATCTCAAACTACCCTCCTTTTACTTGTGTATCGTTCAAAACGTACCCTTATCGGCGTTACACTTTTGTTTCAGAATGTTATCCCAACTTGGAACTGTTAAAGCTGTTTTTAGTGCTTTTTTGTATCGATTTAGGGAGGCGTTTTATTTATGAGTACAGTTAGGGGATGTTGAATTCAGATTTAATTGTTTGTTCTGGGTGTCTTTCTGGTAAGATAAAACTAAAATAATGGAAGCTGGATGACGTGGTAAAGGTACAAAGGCAGCAGAGCTTGGTATGAAAAAAAAATGAAACAGCGGAAGAGCTGTACGGAATTTAGCCGGTAGCATGCACGCGTAAGCACAATGGTTTGGGTGTGTTTGGTGGGCTATCGTAAATATAAACTCTTCACACTAAAAGTAAAAAGTCGTTTCTTAACAAGACTTTTTGCTTAATATTATTTAGTCTGATCTTCTTTTTCTTTATCGTGTGGGCAGGACTTACGTACGACCCAACACACCCTAGTGTCAGAGTTTCTAAACCGCCTCAAGAGCCTCTGGTACATGGTAACTGATCAAGAAGATTTAGTCTGATTAACAGTATGCGGTTCACCTCGTATAGTTAAGAAGAAAAGAAACCTTAGTTATCCCTGCGCTCAACGGGCAAAACGAATACTTCGTAGTATGCCAGCGGTTAGTTGGACGGTGACCCCGTGGCGACGACTCTTTGTATTGAATAGCCTGATATTTAATACGCCTATACAGGGACATCTGTAAGTACAGTTCACTTGTATTCAAGTATTGTCATGTAAATTTCGTACCAGTGCATAAATACTTTATTTTTATTTAAGCAACACATTTCATTTGCATTTCTATTTCTGAAAGTCACAAGCTTTAGTGACTGTTTGTACAAACTTACATACATAAACTCATGCCTTTTTCCTATGGGGATAGGCAGAAACCACAGTCACCTGCTACATTCCTTACTGTATACTCCTTTGCCCCTCCACGTTCATACAAGCACGCCGGTTACGTGTACTGTGCACCTGACCTTTCTGAAGAACCTCGATCACCAATAAGGTCAGTGTAGGTCTTCCTAGGGCGACCCCTCCCAGCGTTGCCACTCACATCTGCAACTTAATTATTCCGTATTTTCTTGTATTACGTTACTCTATGGTATTTTATCCTAAGACATTCGCGAACTGTCGACGATCCCCGTTGATTTATTAAGCGTTATTTATTAGATAGCCTCGTCGAAACTTCGCTCGTTTATATTAAAATTCGTAACAAGTTGGTAAGTTTAAAAATTTTGTTTGAGAACTTGTTCATATCGATTCTGTCTGCGAGGTAGTGGGAGGTGACGTCACTTTTATTGAGTACGCCCTTGAAACGTTTGTATAGAAGACATTTTTATGTTTATTTATTCGACAACTGGAATAGACTAGGTATCCTGTCTCCCTTAGGTGACGTAAGAGCAGACTTAGCTACTGTATCAGGTGAATTTGCAGAAGCCGCCTACAAGATGACGCCATACTGACATCATCAGTCTACGTAAGTAGGGTGATCCCCAAAGCCATTCTAAGATTTGCTTGATGTGGTTGAGTTACAACAATAATCTTGAATGCTTTTGCCCACAATAAGGAATATGCTTACGTTGTTGAGACACACCACAAGGCTGTATTATCCTACTGCTGTAATCCCCTTCTATTGTATGCTTGTAACTATCGCATCCTTGTCAGTCCTGTGATCGCTTCCTTGTCACTTTTTAAGGTGGCTGAAGTACTGTTCCATTTTCTATTCATGAACTTATATTTCAATCAAGTATAATTAACTCACAAATAATGAGTTAGCGACACAATTCAGATCCATATGCCTGGGTACGAATATTCCTGTTGTTGCCAGCAGTTGAATATCAAATTTATTGTATCTTAATTAGAATCTGTTAGCGCAATATCGATATCATATCAAAGCCTCAAAGGCAAAGTTAATCCGGGCTGTGTAATTACTGTAATTATATTCTATGTGCGCGGTGTATTATTGTTATTAGGGTCTAACCAACAAACAAGCCAATTCCGCTTTCCATAGTATGGTAGTATTGATTTAAATTGTTACTGTTTGAATGTTTTTCACGGATGATGAGTTGGACAGTCCGTTTAAGTCTTATATGGTTATCAAAACTGTGTAACTTCTATTTTTGGTCATCTTCACCTTTCTGTGGAGAAAGTAGAGAGGTATGGAAGACTAAACTCTCCACTATGTTCGAAAAATAGTCACAAAGATCGAGCAGATCCTTTAACCACAATAGGATTCCCTTAGCGTCATGAGAGTGCTACAAACAAAGAACACATTTGCACAAAATCCTTGACCCGAATAAACTAATATTTCTGTCGGACGGGTAATTGAATCTCCTCTTACTCTTGAACATGCATGGATAACCCACTGACTTTCAATATTCCTACCAACTTAATTACTTACTAGTCATAGAGTTCCTAGCTTGTGCTTTTCCAAATGAATCAACCAATTGGAGCCGTGCATCTAACTTCTGACATATCATCCTTACGAAATTAAATATTTTGGATTTGATTTGTTAAGCAACATATAATTTAGCGTGCCAACACCTCAGTGCCACTCCCATAATATATTATCATCACGCCATGTGATTCTCATCTCAACACGCAGCGGCTTAACCCGTCAATATTCCTATATGAGCCTACTTCGGCAAGTCTCGGCAGGTTTCGTTGAGCCTCGGCAATACATCTATATTGTACCCTCGTTGGCTTGTCAATTATTTGAGAAAAATATACCGGCTTCAGGTGACGTGGGTAGGTTGAGCCTGAACGAGCGTAATGTAGGTATACGTGAATGTAATTGATGTGAGATGAGAAGCTAATTATTGTTTAAGATTGCTGAAAGAAGAGATGATTGATGAAAATGTTGTTTTCTGCCTAAATACACACAAAAATGAATAACGACAAAATGTGTGAAGGGAAAATTACACGAGTACTATGATATCATTTGATCTGATATAGGTAATGAATACAGAATATTAAAGCTAATATAGATATATCTAAACTATAGTTATATCATACACAAACGTTTTTGTGTTATTGCATTCGTTTATCTACAACCGAGCTTCGACCGACATCGAAACTAATCCATTACCTGATGGAACATACCAGAATAAAGTTGGGAATATCAGATATTTTCTACTCACAGTAGGTACCATGCATGTTACCGTTCGGCGTTGCAATGTAAAAACTGTTGAACAATTTTTTATTGGTGTCCAACGTATTTTGTTTGCCTAGGGTTACTAGGATCAACGGGATCGGAGAAAAAACATTAACTATCTAACCTTTGAAACAACTAAAGAAAGTATGTAAGATGGCTGTCAAATTGAGGCCTGTGAGTCGGCATCGATTAAAAAAAAAAGTAGGAACGTGAGCCTGACGCGTTCGCGATTGGGTTGCTTTTCTATAATATTAAAGAAAAATAATATGCAACGTCGATGGGGCGAATGCCCCATTGGTTTCGTCCTGGTTTTATTAATTCTATTAGGAGTATCTCAGTAGCAGCCTGGAGTTTGGGAGTTGGTGGTGTGACTCCCCCGTGCCTCGAAAAGCACGTAAAGCCATTGGTCATGCGCCTGATCTCACCCCGGTCGTGTCGGATTACCGTCCCATCGGATTATTATGAAAGTGAAGAGGGAGTGCAATCGGGTTTGCGCATACACTAGTGCATTAATCTTCTGCGTACTTGGCTAATCTGCATAAAGATTGGCCGCTGTGACCGAAATTTGCGAGTATTATTTAAAGAAATATTAGGCCCAATCATCCTCCCACATTTATCCCAATTAATTTCGGGTTAACGCAGCATATTCCCTTTTTCTAAATCCGCTGTTCTACTAAAATAATACTCCGCTAAACCGAATTATTTCTCGGCAATCGTAAATATGAGAAGATTTATTGGACCGTAACAATTCTCGTCAGGATCAGCCCTAGCAATCGCATTGTAACGGTGCGCGTTGTAACAATCATCGCCATCGCATGCTCATCAAATAACGTTCGTTCAACAAACGCTGCTTGTTTATTTGTAGTACGGCTATACACATGATGACTTGATTTCATTACCAAACGTATCTATCTATATGGAATATCTGTCATGATGGCACAGTAGTTAAAGCAAGCACCAATGTGCCTTTCTCAATTTTATATGTACTTTATTTCTCTATCGACCTTGGAAATATTGACATCGGTGAATTATGAGATTATAAGATTAATCTAAGATAAGATTAATCTTCAATTAACTGTAAAATTAGATTTTTTGTTGCTTTGGCATCAATTATAATTAAGCAATTGAAGTCACAGATTACTATAGCTATTCAAAATCTATGGAAGAATCACGTTTTGACAGATCATAAAAAGTACTCGTATATCTATTGTTTGGTGGTTTCTAGTACCTAATTATAACAAGTTCTGATGAAGCTACAATATGGATACATATTTTTCCTTCGAAATACTTGTACAGCAAAGGGTGTAATAAATGTACATAAGTACATTTTATTACTGTACTTTTATGGTTTTCCCACGTCTTATATTTACATAAAATTATTCCGGAAAACGAGTAACATAAATGCAAAATGTGAATTCCTATGAATAATGGTTCTATGCTAATTTAGATGGTAAACGTTGTATTCATAATTTTCTCTTGCTGCTAACGACTCACTTGATATAAGAGGCAATTTCATATATGTATATTCTTTATTACATAGTGTTAATTGTAATTACGTTTTCTAGTACGAGCTACTGGTCGTGGAGCTATGAAGTATGACACAATAGATGATTGTTTTAATCAACAAAGCAAGGCGATTTGTTAATAATCAAAGGTAGTGCTGTTGTCTCGGTAGTGGCTAGATCATATTCCTGTTCATTTGTTGGCATACCATAATGTGTATAAAAGATTTTACATAAGGCTTAAAAATTAGGTGGTAAAAATCATCAATCGGAAGGGACTGTCAGACTTTTACTGACTAAAAAACCATCCTGTTCCTTCTGTTGCCCTTTGAATAGCTTAAAGTTTGAATACAATAATCAGGTGTAAAAATATCAATTCCGCGACTTCGTCAATGTAGATAACAAAGTTAAACCAAAGTTCTAAATTATATAGTCTACGTGCTATTTCAGACCATAATCTCTCCTCCAGATCCGTTTAGCCGTTCTGGCGTCATTATTATAGGCAATGAATTAGTTATAGTACCATCCACCAAACATACTATATTTAAACAGGCGCACCGAGCAATTGAATAATTTCAAAGTCATTTTGAAACACGATTCTACCTCCGAAATTGAATACCGCCACTTTGTCACATGAAACAGCAATTGGCAATTTTGTACATCCCTAACCATCTACAGATAAGTACCTACTTATAGATCCTAATGATTGTTTGAGAGTGGGCTTCCGTGCATGAGTATCAAATATTCCGTGGGGATTCATCAAACCGTCCATTCCCGCTTTGACGGTTGTTTAATTAAATTCAGGCCCCGGTTTAACGGAAGAGCACTGCAAATTCGACCTCCGCACCTCTTTGTTTCTTCAATTATTGTACATTCAAAGCGAAACCGTCATGAGAACTTGAGTCTGTCGGAATAGACTTGGGAACCAGTTGACTGATTCCTGTCCAAAGTTTCACGAATATTAATGAACGTTATTCAGAACAGTTATAATATAATTAAAAGATGATGTTTAGAAATGGGAATAATACGGAATGTTTTGCATTCAAACAAAGTTACGACGAAGAGTATCATTCTGACCTTTTGGAACAAAAATAACAAGGAACAGACAATACTTGGTTATTATAAGCAAAGCCAACGAGGCTCGAGCTACAAGTGGGTTCAATAAAAGAATGCGCAGTGAAAAATGATAAGGCGTTTTACCAATGGTGTCGGTTAAAAAGCTGCAACGATCGCTGCGCGAGAGCACATGACGTGTGACCGCGAGCTTGCACTATGGCTCCAGTACTCCACGCCCGCACATGAGTCAGAGCGCGTTGACCCGCGACGCGGAGCGGACGCCTCTCGACACATTAGATACCGCTTTAGTAACACACTGTGATAATTTTACAACCGGTTCCACGTACATGGGCCTGTACTATTATGATAATTGAAACGACTACTAGAACGGTTACTAGAGTGTAAACAAGATAACGGTAACGTGGCTCGCGACTGTTCCTATATATGCAAATATTTATGTTAAATATTTGAGCGACAGTCATAATTAGGTCTTTCAAATAGCCTTTAACAAAGTAAAAAAATCAAGTGACGTCACGCATGCGTTAACGAAAATAGATGACCGATGACGAGTCCATTGTGTCGTGACTTTCCCTTTTGTCCTCGCCGTTTTCTAACTGGTAAGAATTTATCAAAGAGAAAATTGAATTACGAACTGGGTATGCAGACAAAAAATACACGTAAAAGAGCATTAAAAAAAATGGTTACTTAAATCTTTTGAAGAGTTAAAAAATCAAATCGCAATATGCAAGCAGAGAAAGTTAAAGAAAGCTATAGTAAGACGTGACTAAGGAATACACGAGGACACTGAATGACGTTGAAGCCGACACGATAATTTGTCTCAAACTTGAATAAGGAAATTGTTTCATTGATATAAAGGAAGGGGTTCCGGCAATGCTGGATAGCATTCTATTACTCATATTACGGGCCTTGTTACATTAGTGATACAAGTAGATATATAAGGAGACGTACACGAGCCGAAATATTTCTCTTCGAAAATATTTGCTGGACCGTGGAAAGAGAGCGAATATTTTTATAACGAAAAACCGATTTATGCGGGATGAGAAATTTCATTTAGAAGGCTGTAATTTAGTTTTCTAGGTAACTGAATAAATTGCGTCTCTAAAAATAAAATTGTAGCGATAAAGGTCAAGAGCCCAATCTAAGCTTTATAAAGCGAAGGAATTTCTACTTGACTGTACGATTTAATAGTTATTCTTTATGGCAGTAAATGAATTGGTAGTTAATTATGCGTTAAATTAACAAATTATTTCATAAAGTTAATTAATTAGTTAATTTAGTACAAAGCAAAAGTCGGTGTTCAAAAAAAACGAAGAAGACATAACAGCAATTTATTGCAATGTTAAATAAAAAAAGCAAAAAGTAATATTTTTCTTTTGCAAAAAAAACTTCACTAACGTTTGCAGTTCCAAGTGAAAATTGTTACTTTATACAACGCAACAATACGGTCACAATAAAGAAATCTTGAAACGGTGACGCCCAAGTTTCTCCGTAAGCGGCGTTCTTATTTCACCTGAACTTTTTTACGATACAAGTTCGGAGAGTGCCTGTGGAAACTATTTTAAAACGACTTTTATATCACTATTAAAACTTTCCAAGGGCGTATAATAAACGGTCGCAGGAAGACCGTGAGATTTTATGTCCCCAAGGATATTGTTTGGTATTTAATTTTATTGCGGGTATTTGAAGATTTGTCTCGGAAGAGGAATGTGGGGTTGGCGACCAGTTTTTGTTTTTGTAAAAGTTCGACTATTGATAAATCTTAAGTTTTATTTGCACATCTTAGGTAGTTTACAACCATGAACTTTACTAGTGACGATTACCTAGTCCTCAAATGTTGATGTTGGGAATGACACTGGCTTACCTACACACACAGAGGACACATTATAGTAAATTTTTATGAGTTACTTGCTTTTGCCCGCTACTTCATCTGTGTGTATTTTCTTACCGATCCTTTATCTTTTTGATCATAAAATATACCTTATAGCATTTAGGGATAACGTTGCTTCCTATTAACAAAAGAATTTTCAGAATCGGACCAGAAGTTCCGAAGATTAGCGCGTTCAAACAAAAAAACAAACTCATCAGCTTTGTGCGTATAGATAGATTAATCGGGTCCGACAATGTTTGTTATTTCCCTCTAATTATTGACCAAGTCGTTGGCAAAAGCCAGTAAGGTTATAAAGGGCTCCTTGTATTTATAGCTATATTACGCACTGGGTCATAGAACCGCCGGGATTCCAATCGCGACCTTTATTGACCCTAATAGCGGGCGTTGATTGAATCATAATAGTGCTCTATCGGTATAGATCCTTTATTGAACAGTTCTACTTTTATAGCGCCTGTAATGGATTTTAATTGGAATTCTTTTGTTGTTTGCGTTTCTGTATTTATTACTTTTCGCTCGACTACAGCACAGTCAGGAGAAAGGTTTTGGTTTTAGCATTCTATGCATGTGTATCTGCATGAATTAATATGTTCAGATGTTACTTCCTATCTTCAAAACTACTCATACTATTTTAAACAAATGAGGTCTGAATGAATGTATCTATCCCTTTTTTTAATCCTCAACCGTTAACAGTTGAGGAACAAAACACAACACACACTACGATAAGATGATTTAGCAATACGAGATATATATTGCGACAGAGACTAGATTGAGATTGTTCCTTAAAATTAGTAGAATTGCCTCCCTGATTATGCCTGCCCTTATGAAATGAAACATGTATTCAAATAAATTAACACAAAGCTTTCTAAGTTTATCTTGGAGGTTGTGAAGTAACCTGGACTTATAATTAATATTTTTTTTGCTTTTGTCTCTAGCCGAGGTCAGAGGTGACAGAGACAAAATCTACGATGGAATGAGCTTACTCAGAAGAAGTCTGTTCACTCTAACTTTGAAGAAATTAGGGTCTAATGCGTTCGAATGTAAGTCTGAAATCGTAGTAATCAATGCTTGTGACTTCTTAAAAAGAGGTCTTTGCGCTGCAGTGGGACAATAATGGGTTGGTATTAATATTATTATAATACTAAGCTTTCAACTTAAGCTTACGCATTGCGGACTCTTTCGTTCACAGGATGAATGCGCCTTAATTTTAAAAGCATCATTAATATCGGCATAAAATACTGAAATGTTTATTATCCAACTGAATTACGCTTTAAAAATATTATAGAGGACATATTTCCGTTTAAAGTTTATTTGTGGAGAGTTACGATTCAGTGTAATAACTCAATCTACATATTTATCATGTGCCCTTGATCCGGCAATTTTTTATAGTTTATTGGGAATTTTATGCCGGAATTGAGTCGGGTAATATCTTATTACGTTACGAACATTAAATATTATAGATACATTTCTGTTCTTGAACATCGCTATGTTAACATAATTTTGTAAAGAATATTCTTTAACCCTAGCCAGTGATTTTGCTGTTTATCTTACTACTATTATAAATGCAAAAGTTTAGATGGATATTGCTGAATGAGGCCAAAACAGCTGAACGGATCTTAATGAAATTTGGCACAGAGATAAAATATTGCCTGGAGTTGCACATAGACTTGTTTTTTATTCCGAAAACTGTCCGGTTCCTATGGGATAATTCGGGGTGGAAGCTAGTAATTTATTAAATTATATAAAATACCTTTTTTTAACATATTTGGCAAGTGTAACAAAACGAAGTAAAGATTCGGTGTGAATTGGTACCTGAAACAAGAAAAAATACTTATTAGTACAATATTTCTTGATGATAATCAAGAGTGCTCTTATTAGAGCTCCGAGTAACAAACCAAAACGCAACAAAAACAAAGGGTATTAACGTTCTGCGCAATGCAGTTACACGTCAGACTCAGACACAAGTTCTGCCTCTGTAGTTTAAATTATGAAAGAACGAACATTTATTGAATAGTCACAGAACTACGTTGGGATTTCATTCATCCGCGCTGCAGTACGGAGGAACGCTGAGCGAACGTGCGCTTCGGTGCGGTGCAAGTCATAAACTGACGATATCGTCTCGGAATAAAATGCTACGACGGTAGTTTTGAATTGAAGTAGTTTCAAGTTTCGATACTTTAGTTTTAAAGCTTCCAAATATTAGAAGTTAGTGCTATGATCCAATTTTTCGAATATATGGATAGTATTAAACAGGCGAAAAGCTTCAAAAGATCGAACGTAATACCTACATACGTCACCATCACTGCATACAAATCGAAATTGCATTTCAAAGAATACTATTGCTTACTTAAATGGAAATTGTACAGTTGAGTAAAGTACGAAAGTGTCGCTTGCTCAAAAATTTGTACCTATCATGCTCTCTCGTCATCACTTTTGGTCGACTAGTATAGGAATGCCTTAGGTACTAATATGCATTTGCTGTTAGTTGCTTAAAGTTTAAATAAATTTTAATTATTAGAAGTGTTAGACACAAAAATCGCTTATTACATGGACCTGCTGCTGGACCTGCAGGGACCTGTCGTTTACATCGAAGTGTGACAGTGAGCGCTGACAACTTTATCTCAAAAGCGCAGTCTGTTGACTAGCAAATGTGGGTAATGAATAATGAACCATCACAACCGTGATTTAGTGTCATTTTACTCAACCCTGCATCTAAAATATAGTCAGTAAACATGACGAAAATTGTATGTCGTTGTTCATACATTTGCTCTGACACAGGCTGCCGGCCCTGCTTTACTTTTGACAGCTCATTTGTCAAAATCTGTCAGCCCATTTATCAGGATCGGTCTAACCAAATGTACGCCATAGAGAGGGTAAATGTATGTCAAGGATATCAATACAGGACACAGGATAACAAACATTATTTTCCTTGTAGCTTTGCAGTATAACCAACCAGTAACAAAACTTTTACAAAAAGTTGTTTTCGCTTCTTCGCTTGTAACATGCACCTTCCGAAGTGTAACATTGAATGTTGACAACTTTATCTCGGTGCTGACTATACTCGGTGAGCGGTCGCAGACAATGAACCAAGCGCTAATGTCATATTTACGCCTCACTACATTCGCCTCGCCTCGCCTCGACTTGCCCCGCCTCGCCATCGCCCTGTGAAACGCTTTCTCGTTGGACTAACACTTTGTTGTCACTGAGGCAATGCCTAAAACATTTATTTTTAGACGAAAATAATGTTTTTTTTTTTTGAGGATATTTTGAGTGTTGTAGTGAAAGTCATTAAGCGAGAAGATTTCGTTGTGTTTATAGTTTTGTTGTTCCACTAAATGCAAATGCAAATAATAAATGAATATATTCATAAATTTTACCTGATTTGATTTGACTCCACATAAATCTTGAGTGAATGGCATACGGAGCAATATATTCGGAGTATATTGCGAGATAATTAACGGGCAGTAGAAAATGAGCAGTATTCTATAATGTTCACGTTTTCATGAAAAAATATCAAAAGGAGTTCAAAGTTTTCAATAGGAGGATAATGATTGGAGCATTCAATGTATGTATGTGCCGCATCCAACTGTTTTTTTTTTTCGGAAATCAATAGGCGGGGTTTTACTAACGTAGATCTCAGTTTTACTAACAGTGTGTTGAGTCTTGGTTACTCGAATAAATCAAATTCTATTCTAATAGGAGGGGCCTATGTTCAGTAGTGGACATCCTACAGCTGATATGATGATGACGATGTACCTAAGTGCATCTATGTGTGCATATTTCCTACACTATTCGTCGTACAACAAATCAAGTATCTTTGGAAGAGTCATGATATTCTGCCGGCTATATGGAGTTACAAAAAAAAAAGATACTATCAAATTTTTTTATTGAATATTGACAGAATATTGCTAATGAACGTTTTTGTCGTAGTAGGGTTCTAGATATATTTACCTTTTTTTGAGTCAGAAAAGATACATTTTCTTGAGATTTTATTATCATCTGAATCAGTGCTTAAACCTAGGTGTTTAAAGTGCATTTTTTCAATAGCACACTGAAATTCACCTAGTAAGTAAAGCATTTAATTCCGTAGCTTCAGTCAAGCACATGTAGGTACCGCTATCAACCGCGTTCAGGACATAGATTAGGTCGGCGCCGGCCAGGCTTATCTAAACCGCCTGGTGATATATTCGCGCACATGATGCATGTTGATACAAGATACAGCACAGTTAGGCTCCTGACTCATAAACTATTGTGATATTATTTGCATACTTGTTTTATGGTGGCGAGGAAGCTAGGAGATAAGGATATTCCAGTTAAAATGTGAACGATATTATTACAGATGTGAATTAATGTCGAAATAAAGAGAAGGGTTGGCGCTTGCGGATCGGGAATTTCAAAACAAGGTTATCAAAGGTTGGGTTCAGAATTCGGCATTCTGAATACAACCTGGATAGGCAGACCTGGAGACCCTTTTTACATGCACACTCATAATATGCACGGTCGCCGTGCTGACTAAAGCGGTAATGTATGAGCTACAATAAGAGCTTTCACATGGCACGGCGCCCGTGCCGTGACCGTATGCATGTGAGGCTAAAGTGTATAGAAATATCAACCCTTATTGATGCTGTACCAGATTATCACGTGCTAGATCTGGGTGTAACTAGAACAAGTTTTCATGTTCGCTCTTTGGTTGTAAAAAGTTATTTGTATTGCAATAAACCTCTCTGAAATTGAGCGTTTTTTCCGTTTTTTTTTTAATTCATTATCATCACTGTCGTTGGTGTAAAAACATACCGTTAGCTTTGATTGATTGATTGATTGTTGAATAAATAAATGGAGTGAAAAGTTACCGTTGACACATTTTCATTTTCATCAAAGCTTGTGTCACTACAGCATCAACCTAAATGATTGATTCGTTGATGGTTCCTTTCTTCAGATGAAGATAATTATGATACCCTTTTCACATACATCTCGTTTTCATCGTACTTTTTATTACGAGCTTTCATTTATTTTCACCTGCTCCGGTGTCTGTGGCTCATCAAGTCTTACAAGTAAAATTTGAGCCACTTCCCGATGTTCAATTGATCTGAAATTTAGCGTAAATATGCAATTTGCATGATAATGCAACATAATGATGTCACAGAGCTGTCCTGGTTACGCCACACGATGGCGCAAAATAAGTTGTTAGTTTCAGTTGAGCGTAAATTACGCGACTCAAAAAACATTTCATGTGACCTCACACTAAGAGATAAAAGAACTGGTATAGTATGTATGCCTATTTCTATTGCCTAGATGTAACTTTTTAGATACTTCTTCTAGGTTAGCAATGATTATGTAGATAGGCAATGCAAATTAGCATTTAGAAATAGTGCAAAATATGTAAAAGTAGAAACTGTTTTCAGTCCGAGACAAACGCATGCAAATAGCTAATCAAAGACAAAGGAAATCTTTGTGCGACACACACCATAGACAAAGCAGAGCGATACTTTCCTTTTTTAAATACTTGACGAGTAGAATATATTGAGATACGAAAAGGAAGGAATACATTCCATTGACAGTTCAGTTGAGGAATCGATTTTAGAAATTAATTATTAAAAGACAAAGTTCTAATATTATTAAAAATTCAAGAACAGACCGAGACTGTAATAATTTGATTCGATAAACGAATATGCACTTTAAAACCTCTGCAAGCAATGGTTCAACATTTGTAAATAGTGTTGCCAGGTATTCGATTTAAGCGGGATGTCTCGATTTTGTCTGACAACACGTCCCGATACGCTAATTGTTTGCTAACCTCCCTAGTCAGTATTTTACAATACTTTTTCAGAAAGGATCAATTGGATTATATTGTAATCTGTTATTACAATTTTTTTGCCTTTACATTTTGTCATCAAACTCAGAAATGTTACAATGATAGCTGTCCCTATAAAAGAACCACATTCCCGATAATTTTAACCTGAGTTCCGAAATTTCACACACTGCACCTGGCAACACTATTTCCAAAGTACAAACCGCCACGAACCAAAAAAGGATTGTCCTGTTAGCTATTCAAACAATAAGGTTCAATATTCTATGTCAGACACCCCACAAATCCTTCACTCCTTTATAGATATTCTACAAACAAATTCCACGATAACACACATAAACGATCTACAGTCCACAACACACCAACATCGTTCCGAACAAGTACAGACAAGTAGATAAAATGCGCAAAACTTTCTAACTGCACCCTCAGCCAGCATGCGGGCACATTGTTTTCGGTTCACTTCCCGGCTCGTACATTTGTACACTCGTAGGCTCGTCGACTACTGTTATGTTCGTTGAACTGGCAGACGGTAACATGTTGTGTCTATGTGTGTGTGAATGCAGTTTGTCGATGGACTTGGTATGTGTTTCGGACATTATAGATCGGCGTGTGAGTCAAAGAATGCTACCTACACTGTGAAAGCTAAACAAATCTGTAAGGTTAATTTCTCGGTAATTATAGTAATTTTACTAATAATTTATCGGCAAATTGGAATAAATGCTAATTCATTCTGTATTTTCGGTCCATTTAGCCAGTAGACATACTGCATGCATGTGTGGGTAAATAACAATGCTTTCACTATCTGCAGGTATTAACAAGAAGGTGCTTGTTAATCATATTAATAAGGTTATTAGTATCGAAAAAAAAACCATAAGAAGCAACACCTTTTCAATTTCATCTGCTCCCTTACAAGTTAAAATAAACCCTATCAACAAGTAACACTGCATATTTCTATTTAAGGTAAAAAAAATACAATTTCCCTCTTAAACGTAAAATTACTTTCACCCCTGCATTGTTAAGGACATTTGAACACACAACAAACTTCACATTTGTGATAACAAGGAAAACCCACAAACTCTAGTCCCATCAAGTTTTCCTTTCAATAGCCTGGTAGGCTGGGACACAGTTTCACGTGCCTATTGTGCTGAGTTGCATAGTAACAGGACAGTGACCGGCGACAGGATCCGGCGTGCGAGCCCGCCGAGCATGGCGGCGATAACGCAGCGTTACTGTGGCCACGTCTGAACACGACGTTATGCGAACACGGTGGAGTTGAGAGAACTTTCTCGAGAGACAAGGACTTACTGATTCTAATTCCCACAGTTTCTCACACGTTTCGACCCGTATGACAAGAGTTGGAAGGCACATGGGAAGGCTGGAGGGAGCTTCCTCGTGTACCGTGGATCGTGTGTATTTTATAGTAAAACTAACACAAAAACTCCCAAAAAAACTTCAACCAGCATCAATAAAAAATATCACTGACATTTATTTTATTATTGAAAGCTTTTGCCTTAATAAAAAGCGTACTCCAATAAAAAATGTACCTACGAACGAAATATTTAATAAAACGGTAAAATATTTCAATATTGAAGTAAAATGCAATTTTGTAGGTACATAAAACTCTACATAGTTCGCTATCCATTAAAAATATTGCATGTATATACCTCCTAATATAATACATTTCATTATAGGCATACCTTGCATAGCAAGATTGAAAATCGATCTTGAAATTCGTTTATTTTTACCAGAGGTATTCCAAGCGTGTGTTGTAGCGTCATGTATTAACCAGACGACATTGAAAGGGTGGCGGGACTCGAGTGTAGACTGCACAGTCTACTGGACACTGGCGACACGACGCGTGGCGACGATAACGCGACAATAACATTTCAGTGGCGACGTCTGAGCACGGCGTAATTCGATCAAGATTCAAGAGAGTGTGACAACGTGTGTTGAAAGACTAAAAAGCAGAAGCTTTTACATTTTCGTTTTAGTACTCGAATCTTTTCAACCAGACGCATACAAGCTTACGTATGATTGAAAGTTGTAATGATCCCATGTAAAATGATGGTCTGAAACACAGGATCAAATTAACCTAGATCGGGTGGGTCGCTTCCTTATTTGCACCTCACGCCTGTTATCCCCGAAGGGTTAGGCAGAGGTGTACCCATGAGTACACCCACATTTCGCCAGTTATGTTTAAGTCCCATGTAATAGGGGGCGAGCCTATTGCCATCAACCGGGCACAAATCCAGACTCCGAGGCTGCTACTGAGAAATTCCTGATGGAAAAACCCAATAACACTTTGCCCGACCTGGGAATCGAACCCAAGACCTCGTGCTCAGCAGCCGCGCTTTGCGACCACTAGACCAACGAGGCAGTCAATAAAATAATAATAATTATATCTTAGTTTTATTTTATTTTTAGGCACTATAATTGTATGAAAAATCTTATTACTGTTGGCTAATGTACACTTTATGTAAACGTTTTTACTTGAATAAATTATTTTATGATGAGATTAAAATGACTTGTTAGTCAGTTATCATAGTTTTAATAAAAACTACCTAATTCCTTTATATTGTAATTCGTCAAAAAACAACAAGATACAACTCACTTCACATGACTTCACATAACTAAAGGCATCTTAAAACTTCACGTATCCTTTCAAAATATTTGAACTTCAAAACCCTTGGCTCAGACATCAAAATACCGTATAAGTTGAGCCTAAGTCATCCTGCAATCTACAACCAAGTTTTGTCGGCCGTCTCCACCAATGGTGAATTTAATTAGATACCTTGTAACAAACGTTGTATGTCTAAAAGTCTGTTAAAACTTTAATCAACTCTTGACTTGATGTTAATCCAAAATAATAAATATTAAAAAATACATACATTGTCCCTCGGCAGGGCAAAAGCCTCTTTTGACACAGAGAAGGCACGAGTATTGATCGCCTTGCGTGCTCAAGGCGGATTAGCGATTTCTGATGTACTTTAATTAATTTATGTTTCCTCATGATGTTTTTCTTCGCCGATGTCAGTGATGTCCAAGAAAAACTTGAAAAAACGAATTAAAAAAATATTTTTAAAAACAAGCTTAAATTTGTAATTTGTATAATATTGAATATTGAACATTGTTTTGTGATCAGAACTAAAGGTGTAAGCAAAATTTCAGCTCTATCGGATACCCTCAAATGCTCGAAAAATGGTTTGCAAATTTTGAAAGGACAACTTACTTACATACGAACAGTGCAAGCTAATTAAAAGCTTGTAAAAATACAAATTAAGTGAAAAAGTCACATTGGTACTTGGCATAAGAGGCGAGCGTCTTAACTTATTCACTGAGTCATCACGAGACCTACCGAAAGGCACGTCTAAAAATGTTTCATACACGTCAAAAACTGAAACTCCAAAAATCTACATGCGCGTCATCCCTTAATCCAGGACATTGCGTCGACGGTCCCCACCAGTAGGTGAATTTAATTACAGTGTAGCGAACGATAAATCGCCCCGGGGAAGCGACGCGCCAAACAGACTATGTACTGTTTCATTATAATATTGAGCTCTGGGGTATTTGTGGGGTGGAATCGTGAAACATAAATTAGTAGACATGACGCCATATTTTCTTTTAAGAATTTTGATGTATTGAGAAGTTTTGCTTCGAAGTTTTTTTCTGAAGGTTTTAAAATGTTCTGTTCTTTGCTCAAGGACTTTCCAAGTGTGTTAGTGTGTTATTTACGAGTAACTTTTATTCTTCAAAGTGGTACCAACCCGCAACCGTGTGTGACTTTCCCCACCATTTTGCTGTCATTAACTCAAAATAAAACTCATTGCAGTTGCTTGGTAGATGTCAGTGTGAATGTCAATTTTTTTTGGTATGGTTTCAAAAGTGTGCAATGTGCAATTTTTTAAGAAAAAATTTTGATACTCTTCATCTGCTTAGTATTTACCCAAGTATGTTGGGTCCGCTTCCAGTCCAACCGCATGCAACAGAATGCCAGTGTTTTACATGGACCAACTGCCTGTTTGACCTCCACAACCCAGTTGCTGGATAGACAAATAGTCAATCTTTCGGGGTTCTGGCTACCCGTAACCACTGTCAAAGATCTACGAATGCCGAGACCAACGGATTTATGTGCTTTCCGAGGCACGGGGTTTTACACTGTTAACTTACTCTGAAATTACCTAATAGAAATACCCAATAACGCTTTGCCGGACCTGGAAATCGTGCTTGCGAACATGAGATTAAGAGGCAGTCAAAATCCAGACACTAATACGACAAAAATACACAAATTCAAAATTTAATCTCATTAAATTAAAGGTTAAGCAAACTATCAATTCGTGTTGCAATCCGGAATCAATGAGCATTTAATTGAATTAGCGTAATGAGTAAATAATGCATAATGTAAAATAATGAACTGAAAACACTTCATTATGTATTCAATTGACAATTGCATTTGGCAGACTGTTACCGGCTAACGGTCGTAGGGTTGAAACCATAGCCACCGTTGCCGTGTTGCCAGATTTAAAATCCCGTATACTCGCACAGTCGCTCCAGTTCCGTGGTGAAATAAAAAAATATTTGAAAATGGATTCTCTAGCCCAACCATTGAGGTAAGCCAGCCAGGTTATAGAATTTATAAAACATTCGGAGTAGGTATGAATCAATATGTACGCGGTATTTTTTTAAACTAATTAACCGCAAAATGAATTGTCTCTTACTGTGCCCTTGGTAATTTTCATAAATGTTTTATTTTAAAAGTTCACTCTGTGAGCAAATGTGTCGGTTGTGTTAGGCTCCGTAACGTAACTTCGAGAGTCATATAATCGATTAACGAAAAGTCGACTGAACGTTAATCGAACATATGACTCTAGAAGTTACGTTGTGTTATACCTAAGCTTGAAAATCTAACTCGATTTTTATCCACGCGTAACGTTCGTGAACGGGCGCTGTTAGTTAGCATTAGTCATCTCTTAACTGCCATGGCTTAAATGTTTATTTCTTTGTATTAAATATTGCTCTTCACGTACATTGTTTTATTCACATGAAGAAGCAATAGGATTATGTATTGAAGATTTTGTGAAAACTTAATTGAAAAGAGTGAACGTGGAGTTTTTTTTGCTTGTTCTTCTCCATAGAGACTTTACTACGTTTTAGAACGAGCAACTAGCTTCAGCTTTCTAACTAACTGACCGACTCCTTGACAATTACACAAGTGCCTGAAAATGGTTGATCTATTCTATACAGTTAAATAATATGACTATAAAATTTGCAATATAATGGGTGTTCAACCCTGTTGATGATATCAATAATAATGGGATGATTTTGATGGTCGATACAGATTTCTGTTTCGTATGCATTTATGCTCTTTGCGCTTTGCTCTCTGCGCAGAGCATCAGAGTATTATTCAATACTGTAATCCCTGGTACCTGTTTCGCTGAAATAGGATTAACGATTCGTTCGTGGTCTAGTCAGGGTTTTCGATATTCTCGTAACAAATAATGATATCTGATAATTTGTGCAGATCGAATAACTACTGAATGTTATTAGGGTTCCGACCTTCAATGGAAAACGGAACATTTATTATATCATTTCGTCTGTTTGTCTCAAAGGGGTTCGGTGAAATTACAATACATTAAAAATAAAAGATCCTGTAGGTATTTACAAAGTCTTAACTAGTCCTAATTCAATTTAATTCACTCTCGATTAACTAGACCAACTGGCTAAAGACGAGAAGTTGAGTCACTTAACTGCTCCTTTTCTTGACCAGCACTGACCTTGTGGAACAACGAACTTAAATTAGAAACTTTCTTTGCTATGAGTATACCTAATAAAGCTGTACCTCGGATTGTGGGTGTAAGAGTTACACGGATAAGGTAATGAGATGGAGTACTAACTATTTACAGTTACGCAAGTCGTGGAACTGAAAAACGTGATACGAACGAAATATGCAACGTCGACGCAACGCCAATTTGCAACAACGGCGAAAATTTTAATGTATTAAATTACATAGACACTGAGATAGTAATTGTTTGGCGTGTTGGAGATGTTGAAATACAAAATATCCTACAAAATAACGTATTACAACTTTGCCAGTGTCTGATGCATTTTACCGAACATAGCCCTCCATTACTTCTTACTCCATGACTGTAACACAAAAGGCCAAATAACGGGACAAATTGAAACATAGATCAAACCAAAGTTGGAGAACTTTCGCTACGTAAGAAGAAACTCGAAAAGTACGTGTGTAGTAGGCCAAGCTATGTTTGGTTTCTTATGAATCAAAAAAGACATAATAGGTAATAGCTTAGCTTTCAGCCATTTTGATGGACTGTCTGACACGGCAAAAGGAAATGGTTTAAGTCGTCTGTTAGATATCGCTATTATTAATAAGATCGCCATATTTGTACCCTTAAACTCGTAAAATTATTAATTATTGTTAATGAGCGGTGTTCATACAAAGAATGAGTTGAAGATTGTTATTTTGCTTGGTTTAAATAATCTAATTATTTAAATATAATTGTAGCATTAAACAATGAGATAATAATAACCAAACCGCCTAACGCTTATAGTGTAATCATGATGCAGTTGAAAAACCAGTTCATACTGTTAATGCGTTCACAGTTTAAAATAAAACAAACAGACTCCAGAACCATAACTTTGTGTGTTAATAACGTTAACTCACAACTATACTATTAAGTACTTAATTAGTTTTGTTAATTAAACCAAACGAGAGTGACGTAACTCCGTTTTAAAACGTCGTGATTACGAAACCGTTTGGCAAAGGAAATTACTTAAGTAAATAAAAAAGAGGCTTTTAGTGACTCTTTCGTTGGTAAAACGGGTCTTTGTTATAGCCTTTTTTTCTGGTAAGTAAACTGTGTTACTTGGAAAGTTAAAGGGTCAAAAGTAGGTAAAGAGTTTGGTTGATAGCTAGTAAGGTAATATTTTTAAAGTAGCCCAAGGCAATTGTAGGCTCTCGTATATGATTTCAGGGTCATGGGCGCCGGCAGCAGGGTGCAAGGGGGTGCATTTCCAAAAGAAAATACATACATAACATCACGCCTGTAATCCCCGAAGGGTTAGGCAGAGGTGTACCCATTAGTACACCCACATTTCGCCAGTTATGTTGTTTAGTCCCATGTAATAGGGGGCGAGCCTATTGCCATCAACCGGGCACAAATCCAGACTCCGAGGCTGCTACTGAGAAATTCCTGATGGAAAAACCCAATAACACTTTGCCCGACCTGGGAATCGAACCCAAGACCTCATGCACAGCAGTCGCGATTGCGACCACTAGACCAACGAGTCAATCGCAAAAGAAAATACATTGAAAGGAATAAGATTTTTATTATTTAATTTACTGGTCGAACTGGACGGATTTCTCTAAAACTGGAGGGATGAGGCACGGAAACAGGAAGGATAGAAGGAGTGAAGGGAGGCCTTTACCCAGAAGAGGGACAGAAAAGGCTAACAAAAAGAAAATGTTTATTTATAAACTTAAGGCGTCGAGATTGCTGTGTAATGAACACAATTGAAGTAACAAACATGTAGGTAATGTAGGTATTTCTATAATTTATATTTTATTAGTTACTAGTATAGTGTGTACTTGTGTAGGTACAAATGCATCTCTCTGAAAGTAATCTCGGCAGCGCCCATGATTAGGGTCCTAGCTCAGACACCGTGTGACTATCTGTTACAGACACATTCAATATTTCATATTAAGCTTTCTCTTTCTTTGAAATTCAGACTCTAAAAAACCATTCTAATAAATTTTTAGATACATCTTTAAATACAAGCACAAAATGAAGCCCAACAATGTTATTGGTTTCATATTGAAATTCTGCAACAAAAGAGTTACGGATTTTTTTTTAGATTTAAAATAAAAATTGAAAAATATCGCTGATGAATTCCAGTCACAAAAATAGACTCAGACCAATTTTAGAATAGAAGATTTATATTACAAGAAATCTTAGATTGTTTTTTTTTTTTTATCAATGTCACGTACAATATTGAATTATTTCTGTAGAGATCAGACGGACCCAAGTGTTATTGAATTTTCGACTCTAAAGGTATCTTTTATATCAATTTTGGGGTCTAAGGAATCTTTAAAGAATGCTACGTCATGGTGACTTTTAAAACTAAGTCTAATTATTTTCAATTATTACTTACCAGGGAATTTGATCCTTACTGCCCTGTATTTAATTAAAGCTATGTATTTGGTTTAGATACTAAACAAAATCATCCTTTTAAAAAAAAAACTAAAATTCCGATCTAGCATTTTCCTAAACGATTCCAACACAGCCGCTTGTCCTATTAAGTAAATTATTAATTTACGAGTGGTCACAGAGGGGACCGCTAACGAATTGAAGTGGACAAATTCCACGTCGGGGATCGGGAAGCTATTTCATTTATACTTAACACAGCACTACTAGAAATAGATAGGTATAGACAGAAGGCCGGGTCTATGATCGCGCATGCTATTAGTCACACAGTTTCAGTACGTACACTCAAAAAAAGAGATAGGTATCCAGAGTCGTGAGATATAGTTGAAGTTTTCTTAGAAACCGATGGATGTCTTCGATTGAAACTTAACTTAATTAATCAACTGTTTATTATCTACTTTTTAAATTAAATTACATTTGAAAACATTCATGGGTTTCTAATAAAACTTCAACTATATTTGACGACCCTGCTTACCTAACTTTTTTGTTAAGTGTACGTTACGTTTATGTGTGCGTGCGTTTTCACTTGTCTTATAAGTATAGCTGTCCTTCTGGTACGTATCTATTCTGTGGTGCTGGGGAAATGGATTATCACACCATGTGTATGTGGAAGCACATTTGTAGTCCCAGGATTTCCTTGATTACAGTTTGTGTTGTCTGAATTCATTACTTTTTGTGTGTGGATTTAATGTTTGATGGAAGTTTGTTTGATGGGAAGTAGGGGTGGTTTATAGGCAAGATTAAATGAATTGCTGCATGCAGTTTAATGTTTGTTTTAACTACTCTGGTATCCTTGCCAAAGATATTATGGTCATGTTTGTGAACGAGCGCTGTCAGTTGAGATTGGTCATCTCTTAACTGCCATCTTTATTCTTATTATTGTTTTATATTCATCTTCATTGTTTTCGCAACAAGAATATCGTAACCAGCATTTTGAAAAGAGTTTTCGTGGAGTTTCTTGCTCGTTTTTCTCCATAGAGGCCTACTTCTGTTTGAGAACAAGCAACTAGCTTTAAATTTCTGACTAACTGATCGACTTCTTGGCAATTCAAAAGTGCCTGTAAATGGTAAAATTGAAATAAAAATGATGACTTTGAGTTAAACCGAATGAAATTCTCATCAGTTTAAAAGTATTTAAAAGTTATAAATCTGTAGTAGAAGTCTTGAAAGTTGACCTAGAGAAACAGTTCCTATTGAACTAGATTTAGAATATAAACGATGAGTTGGCAGACTGCCACTAAACTACTAACTAATGCTCGGTTATCAATATTTAACCCTCTGTGTTCATGCCAAATCGTTTCTAGTACAGTTTGGCAACAATAGCAGCTACTTAACACTTTATTAATCATCATAACTGTTATTACTAGTATTTAATGTTTGAATAATATTTATCTATGTAATAAAAATAGCCTATGCCTGCGACTTCGTCCGCGATATTATCGGTTGTCGCGGACGCAGACGAAATTGCGGAATGGAAAGTAACATGTGTCCTTTCTTGGTGTTCAAACTTACACCGTACCAAATTTTATCAAAATCGATTCACTGGTTTAGTCGCGAAAGCGTAGCCGACAGACCGAGAGTGTTATTTTCACATTTATAATTATGGATATGGATTTTAACATCTTAAAAAAATATGAATATTATAATATCACATACTTGCTGCTTGCGACGATGCTATTTTCAACACACGACAAGAATTTCAAATTCTCGACACAATTCCATAGCAAAATAGATTACCTACCTAAATTCTAAAATCATTTTGCACGTCCGAATCCCCCTTTAAACAACCGTTCGTCTCAAACGCTTGTTCAAATATCTTTAGACGAGCTTTATCATTGAATTCGATTTTCGAATCCGAAGCTTCAAAGACGGTACGCGATGAGATTATTTTTCATTAATAAACGAGAGCGTTGCTCGCACTAGACGTCTGTGTTTACCACCCAAGTTCCAATCTAGCTATTTGCTGTACCAGACTGTCGCTGCATTACGAAGTACAAATAAACATCTTAGTACTTTAGAGTTCCGTCTAGTCCCGCTATATGCTAGGAATACTGATTGCCTTTTTACTGGTCGCCTTTTCTATAGGTTTTCAACGTAGATAACAAACTTTGAGGCAAAAAATTCGAAAGAATTTTCGCATTTTTCGAACCGAAAATTAATGGAGGGAATTTTAATTCCAGAAAGTTGGAGGTGTCCCATCTTTTACTGGAAGCGAATTGGCGCGAGAAAATTTCTAGGTGGTATTGGTGTTGAAAATCTTTATTGGTGCGGAGTGTCGAGTTATGTGACGCAGTAATGTGAAGGGTTGTTTGTGAGTACAATCAATACTAATATAATGAAACTGAAAGGTCTTTTTGTTTGTTTAGACGCGTTTGTCTAATCTGCGCAACTACCAGACGGATTGGAAAAAATGTTTTTGTATATCATAGCCGGATCGGTCATCATATCTAGGGGGCCTATGTCTAGCAGTGGACGTCGCTCGGCTGATATGGTGATGATGATATCATAGCCTATGATATAATGCGACGGCTCAGCGGTTAAGGCGCCTCTTATACATAAGGTTTTGGGTTCAAGTCCGAGCAAGTACCCACTAATGTGACTTTTTCAATTCACATGTACTTTTTGAGTTTATCCAGGACACCACTGACATCGGCGAAGTGAAAATGTCGTCAAAATCTCCCATCCGCCTTGAGCGCTCTTGGTGATCAATGCTCGTGCCTTCTCTGCATTAGAAGAGGCCTTTGCAGTGGAACAATAATAGGCTGGTATTATTATATGTTGGCCAGATTCATGAGGAATAATTTAGGCTATATAACATCATGCTACGACCCTGGGAAGCGGAGCAGTAACCTAAAACATAACGAGGGTAAAAAAAAACCACGCTGACAAAGTCGTTGGCAGAAGCTAGTGCTAAAATAATAAAAGAGTAACAATGACGTGTATTGTGACGTCATGTGGTTACAGTGCTGTTGACGTGCGGAAAATGTGATTGTTCCAAATACGATATGCTTGAAGCGTGAAATGTTTGTTTGCGTATTTCGTAATGTACCTTTCAAATTACATTACTGTATTATTTGCAATATTGTTGTTTAAAATCCTTAGAATAAGAAAACCTAAGAATAATTTTGACTCTAGACATCGATAGAGATGTAAATATTTTATGGACGACAGCGCTTAAGGAAAACACTGTGGCACCTTGTGCATAGGAGCGATTTTAAATCAAAAAGGTGTTTGTAGTCTGATGTGCTGGCTGCCTATACCTACACACTTGTTCCTTTTTCCGAAGGCCAATTCTACTAATTAAAAACGATCACAAACTAGTTGCTTGTGCAAAGTCTAGAAGAAAAAAAATCATCGAAAGCGCTGTTGAAATCTCGAATTTTATATTGATGATTGTTAATTTTTCTAAAAACCTGAAAAGGGGTAATTGTACTCATTATTATCATGAACAATTAAAATATATGGAACCAACACTGAAATAGTGAAAGGAAATTTGCTGTTCCCTTTAAAAATTCTTTACAACACTATTATAATGTATGGAATTTCTGTCAATCTGTATTTAAACATGTGTTTTGACAACTTCTTTTACAGTAAATATCAAGTAAGTACGTGAAACGGCAATAGACTACAATTTACACGCACCAACAAGCTATCACCTCATTGCCGCTTCTACGAACAGTATGGAAATCTATTTCGAACAAAAACCGTTCCGAATACGTCGAGCAGGTTACTACATCGAGAACTTTCACGAGTCAATAACGCAGTTACCATGACAACAATATAAGAGAAAGGTAAGCCACAAATCATGCGCGCGCGCCTCTGGTCAGACACGCTGCGAATGGAGACACGACTAGAAACTGATGCTTGCATCTGGCCTTTGCGTTTTCAATACGATAAGTTTATTGATTTCTATTTAGTACTTTTAACCATAATTGATTCTAAAAGTACCTATCTACTTTTACAAAATTATGACGTCAATGGATTCCTTTAATAAATTTTTAAAAGGTTTATTTATTTATTTGATACGTACATTGCACAGTAATTCTAAAAATCACGTTTACATAACTTTTCGGAGATTTTACCAATAATAATATTTTCACAGTGGCTTTTTAATTGTTAGGTACGCCAACCAAACGTAAAATAATGGATCTACATCTAATACTAATAAGTATCTTACTATACAGTACTTCCAAAAACTGTAACCAGTCTTCATCAAGCATTTTAAGAGATGAATGCGAACAAGCAGTACCTACATGACTTTGACATTGAGTGACACTTACAATGACAGTTAAAGGAAAAATCTGCGCAAACAGTGCACAGTCTACAGTTACCATAATGATTATAATCAAATCATTATCTTCTTAGCAAACATTTCCTTTGCTTCACTTGAGAATATTGACTTGCGGAAAGATGACTAGAGTTTCTGAACGTAATCAATATTTAATGTGTTTGCTGACGTTCAAATGACGCAGAACGAAGTGCCTTCTGTACTTTGTCGCGGATTCCCATCATTAGGGCTAATATTTGTATGGTCTCGGATACTTGTTCTATGTGTGTGCACGTTATTTGTGTTTGGTTATACCAGAGCTTTCTAGAATGTGTCGACATGAGGTAGTGGGTTCAAATCCGGGCAAGTACCAATGCGAATTTTTCAATTCATATGTACTTTCTAAAGTTTATCTTGGACATCACTGGCATTGGTGAAAGAAAACATCGTGAGGAAACCTGGACTTACTGTTCCACTCAAACCATGTCAGAGGCTCATGAGGCGGTTTAGGAACCCTGACACTAGGGTGTGTGGAGTCGTACGACCTTACTGTCTACAGAAAGAAAGAATGAGAGCTTTCCAATCTGTTTTATACCCTGACCCTTACAGGTTGTTATTTTTTTGCCGCGCCTTTCTATAAGAAGATATTTGTGTAGCGCTAACAGACGTTAAGAATACTTTATTTATTTAAAAAAAAAAATATCTTAATTATTACTATTTATTTGAAAATATAACAGTTTAATGATTGTACTACAATCAACGAAAGCGACGACGCAGATTTGGGTACAGTCGCGCGTCGCCCTCAGGATAGTTCCACGAAGCCCACAGTTGCGGCACACAGTTTCGGAACCCCTGGGTTATTCAATACGTACAGGGTTTTCTAGAACAAAGAGCGTAGGTTTTGTTTGCCATTCAAAGGCCAATTCTCAGTAGAACAAAAACTATACGGTCATTGTGAAAGCTATCAGATTTTCACAGAAAAGGCCGGCTCCTGTAAAAGGCTAAAAAGGCTTTTAAAGGCTAGGTCCTATATTTACATACACGTGACTAATATTATAACCTTATTTTATTTTTTCCTAGACATAGATTACAGTCTGGAATTGCTAATCCACACTATAACTCATTGACTGCGGGAACACACACGTTGTGTTTCGACTAAAAAACGTGAGTGCGGCGCACACACACCGTATGTGTTTTTCTATGGCGAACACACGAACATTGGTAGCTAGCCGCACTTGCATTTGGCGTAGCGAATGTTCGCCCGCAGTCTACGGGATAATCTATCTCTGTGCTGATTTGATCCAGATTCATTTAGCCGTTCGGGCGTGATTGAGTTACAAACATCTAAACTTTCGCATTTACCCGTACCCGAACCGTACATTTTTCTGGGATAAAAAGTACCTAGCCTATGTGCTCATAGGCTACTTTTTATCCCCGAAAAATGGTCAATTTCCGTGACAAAGTCGCAGGCAGAAGCTTCTAATTAATAAACACTTCGTAATTAAATGAAACTCTTATTTACCTCTTTGTTTATTAGTTTAACACGCATGACACACCAACACAATGTACACTACAGGTCAAAATTACACAAAATAGCGGACAACACGCGATAATAATGACTCTTTTATCCAATTAACGTTTAAACGGAATTCAATCATCTGTTCACGATGTTACACAATACAATAGCACGCCATTGTCAATTTAAACCCTATTCTCATAGCGATAAGTGTGTAATTTAAACAAAACACGGTAATGAGAACGAAAGTTTCGATGCGTGGGCCATTGTACGTTTTTGCAATGTTCAATTAGCAATTTGATACGTCGATTCGTTTCCGATAAATAGTTAAGCAGATGTAGCATCTAATTATGGGTAGTCCTAGTCAGCAAAGTGCCGCTGCGTTTGCGCTGCCGGATTTATTTACTATAATTATACTGACTGCCTCGTTGGTCTAGTGGTCACAAAGCGCAACTGATGAGCATGAGGTCCTGGGTTTTTCCCAGGTCGGTCAGTGTTATTCTGATTATCCATCAGGAATTCCTCAGTAACAACCTCGGAGTCTGGATTTGTGCTCGGTTAAACATAACTGGCGAAATATGGGCGTATTAATGGGTACACCTCTGTCTAACCCTTCGGGGATTACAGGCGTGATGTTATGTTTAATTCTATACGGAAGTTGCCTCGGTTATTTTACACATGTAGTTGTATGTTACCACATACGTAGCGAATGAGTTTACTGCAGATAAATATCATTTAAAATGCACTAAAGAAGTAACTTTCATTTTTAAAATCGTATATTCAATTTACCGTTTATGCACTAAAATGACTCAGTAAAGCGATAACAAAGACTTTGGTACATGCTTATATTTTTCGAGATTATAAAAAGAATTACAGACACTGAAAATATTGATCTATATCGTCTGGATAAGAATCAGAAGACATTTCGAAAATCCGTAATCATTATTTTTGCATTTGGAGACTTCAAATTATTTGGAAATAGACAAGAGTGACATTATGACACCTGAATCATACATAAGTTTACGATATCCATACTAAATAAATAAAAGTGTCTGTTAGTAATGTCAAAATAACAGCTTTTTATTTCAAGTTTACACGGTAGATAAATAAACTAAGTAATCAAAAACAATTTTGTCGGTCTGTTGGTTCCGGTTAGTATTCGAAACGGCTGGACCGATTTTGACGGGACTTTCACTGGCATATAGCTGATGTTGCAAATGTTATAAGAGTGATGAGTAACTTAGGTTTTTTTTCTCTCTATAGAACAGGAATTAGAGTACCGCGCATAAAATTAAGACTCCGCAGGTATCCAATAAACACGCGGACAAAGTCGCGGGCATAAGTTAGTAAGATAGTACACAATAAATTGCACCTAACTTAAAACTTTAACGAGACACTCGTCAAGTTGTCACTTAAACACGTCCTGTCCGAAATAACCAGCAGTTATTTTATCCCCATTTGACAAGTCCGTGATGCCAATTAGCCCAGCTTCTCACGTGTAAAGTATTCCGTGTATTTTTGTTACGGACACCAAGGAAGAAGATAACAAAAGGTCAATTCCGAAAAAGCAGTGTAGCACGAATAGAAATGCCTTTTTAATTTGTTTTCTTTTCGGGTCAATAGTTTTACCTTTTTTTGCCGGTTCATGTAGTTGTTAAATTCGATGAAAAGTATCAAATGACTACTATCTAATTCCATATTTTATCTAATTTACCTTAATTTGATGTGAATTTTATGGTCATATGATATCTGAGAAGATTAGGGGGCACAGAAGATCCTGTAAGTGACGGGTAAGAACACTGACTTTCATGAATTTTATCGATTTTGAGGCTCTATATTGTTCAATCACAATATTTTCGGTTTACCTTAATCTTTGAACGTATGGCCATACATATCCGCATGAAAGTTGGGGGGGAACAGAAGAACCAAACTGTGATCGGTAAGAAGACTGACGTTTCATATATTTAATTGATTTTTAAGTTCTATACTACAGAAAGAGAAAAGGTGTCTTTAAATCAGTAGGTTTGTCTGTCTGACAAGGGGAAATAGGAACAGTCCTTTTGTACTAATTTCTTTGTTTTGACTTTCCCGTCTCGTCACAGTTTTCGTGTCACGTAGGAACTCGGGAGCGTGACGACTGACGATGACGACAGCAATACTAATTCTTATATCTTATACTTACATTTCATGTCAAAGGGCGAACAGATTTTAATTGACTTGAAATTCATTTTGAAATTAGATTTTGAGGTTAATGGTAAGTCATTTGAGCTGATTGGTGTTTTATTATTTTGAAAATTCATCGGTTGGTAGATACGCATTAGGATTTTTTGAATCCGTGTGCATTATGCCTTATTAGGTTCAATGAGCAATTTAGTCTTTGTATCTCTTTGGTATATTTTCAGTAACTACCGAATCGAGAACGATTAAATAGTCAGAAAGGTTAAGTGTTTCTATGAGTAAGACAAAGCATTTTTTCAAACGTCTTTCGGAGCTGCTGGGCCTGTACCCAACTGCTCAGAGCAGTGAGTTCTTATATTGAGTATTGGCTGTCCAATACTCAATGTAAGAACTTCTTCAAATGAGGTAAAAAGAACAGGTTTAGGTTATTTGCTGGTCTCAGCATGGGCATAATATGGGGTTTTAGTCTATAATTATTATACGAAGTTAAAACGTAAGTAATTACTATGTGTAAAATAGGTATAAACTATCAATGTCAACCTAGGAAACAGGGGGACGTCAGCCGATCGTTTTGCGTTGTCACTAGGTAGACTAACACGACCTTGGCATAGACATTAAAATAATTATTTCACATCACTCCTGTTATCAGCAAAACAAATTAACACGACAGACATTGGACAATTTATCAATATGTCCACAGCAATAAACAAAGAGTAGTCGATATCGGTTTTTTTTATTAATAAAAAAGACAAGTCGACCCTGAACCCGAGTAGGTCGGGTCTTGCAAATGAAATCCGGTGCAGATTGGCTGCTATTGGTTTAAATTGGTTACTATGACATGTGCGGGACCTTGCAGCACCAATGAACCAATGAACTGTGCTTGTTACTGAGTGCTTTCAACGAATAGTAGTGATGTGAAATCGATTTTTCCGAAGGTTTCCTTAGATTTCCTGGTAGATAGTTACTTTCTGTAATCGATGATGCATGAACACCTCGGATTGGAAAACATTGTCACAGTGGAAAGGTAAATCCATTGTTCTCCGCACTCAATTGCGATACCAAGGATTTTTCACGTGATTTTAACGTGGAAACTTTTCCATATAATTATGGAAGAGTACATTATTGTGACATTTGTTTTTGGACTAAATTCCTATTGAAGACTACTATAACTTAATGTAGCGATGATGATATTATTAAAATCAGATCCACAGCCACTTAGACCATCAGCTGTAAACGTCTCTCAAAGTCTAGCTAGAAAAAATACACTTTCAAAAAGATATACGTCCTACGTATCTATATCGTATATCGTACCTACGTAACTCATAATTCAAAAGAAGTCCATTCCACACCTAACACATTCACCATCTTGCACGTTCCCATATCGTCGTAGAAGGCATCACGAGAATGTCTCACACAGACGGATGAACGTGACGGAATTATACGAATTCCTAATGGGCACGGGACCCTAAAAAGGTTCTTTTCGTAGTTTTTTCTAGTTACACGGAATGTTTTCGCTCTAGTTACACTGTATGTAGATACATAATGCCGACCGGTTGTCGAGGGGTCGACTACGAAGTCTTGAGTACGATTACGGAGACCGGACAACGTCGTTTTGAGTTTTCGGAGGTGGAAGGTAATTTAGAGTTCCAAATTGCGACAAATAAATGTAATAATTCCAAAATGTTGATGTTCTTAACTTTTTTCTAAACATGGGGGTCCTCAAAATTTTAGAGCCCACGGAACTTTTACGAAAATATTAAAAAACGGGGTTTTACTTTTACACGCTTTTATTTTTATGAATAGTAAGTGTGATGGTTAGTGCTGCTTATACTGGATTGGAATGTCAAATAGGAGTCATTTTTGACAATGTTGGATAACCGCCAAATGGCAGAAAAAATAAAAAGTATACGAATTTAAAAATAATGTATTCTGTTATGTAGGTTAGTTATGGACCACCGGTGTTCCTTACAAGGACCCTTTAGGGATCCATGGACCATAGGTTAAGAAACCCTGATGTAAAGCAAGCCCTATTTCCTAGAAATACATCCGAGATGTTGAACTAGAATCCATAATATTCTCGTCACGTTCACGTGGTTATGTATGCAAAATGCAAATGCTTTAAATAATCTTGTTACAAAGATATACAACTGCTAGAGCCGTCGTGAGATGTTCGCTGTGAGAACACTGACTCAATGTTAGCTTTGCAATTTGTAAGTCATTAACGGTATGCAAATAAATAAACAAAGTTAATGATTTCGTATCGTGACAAGACATGTGTCACATTTTGTCGTACATTTCGTATGAAGTTTCGATTATAATTGTGACACATGTCTTGATAATGCTGTAGTGGTGCTTGTTGTATTACATACGTATACGGTGCGGAACATTTGAAATAATTAATTGAATTACTTCGAAACAAATAGAAACGATACAATTATCGAAGCCGATAAAACAAAGAAACTAATTTTCTTTGTTTTATGATTGCTTTACCACCTTATTAAAACAGTTTATTAAAACCTATTTTAAAGTAACTGCCTCGTTTGTGTAGTGTACGCAAAACGCGATCGATGAGCATGAGGATTTTCCATCAGGCATTTCTCAGTAGCAGCCTCGGAGTTTGGATTTGTGCCCGTATGATGACAATAGGATCGGTCCCTATTACGTGGGACTTAAACATAACTGGCGAAATGTGGATGTACAAATAGGTACACCTCTGCCTAACCCTTCGGGGATTACACGTGTGATGTTATGTTTTTTAAAGTGAATTGATTATACTACTTAACTACTTACCGCTAGCAATAGAAACTAATACAATTTATGAACACCATTTTTGAAATGACTCATCAAAATAAAATAAAAAATAGACCGATATTTCAAATAGATTTCCAATTAAAGTCCACGAAGACACGTCTCACGGTCCAACTAAAAGATTAATATCGTACAAAAGTAAAAACTTGTTTACAGCAAATACAATATTGGTCGTAGAAGCCTCAAGCCGCAATCTCGGCGGTAATTAAAAACTCGCCCCAAAGGAACAAACTATGAGAAAGTAGCACATAACAAGCGACAGAAAGGCTATAAAAGGCTATAAATTTGTGAACTCGTGAAATCTTAGATCTAGGTCTCAACTTGACGAATAGCCAGTCTCATTGCACTTTTTATATTCTCTTTTTAGTTTGTATGAAGAAGAGAATATTGATAGTCTTATGATGGCGTATAAAATTGTGTTAGTATTTTAAATATCAGATTTTTTTTTTTCGTGGGGTTGTCCTCCTGGACAGCCTCCGCCTCGGGGAAGGCAGAGGGGTATGTCGGAATGATGTAAAAAATATTCGTAGATATTTGTACTACATAACATGAAGAAATATGAACATTGTATCAATGTTCATATTTCTATTAAATCTATTAAAATCTTAATAAAACGTTAATAGAATAGAATAGAATATATATTTATTGTAAAACATGAGTGTACATCAAATAATATGTGCAAGGTCTTAAAAATAAAAGGTAGATCTGCATGTTTTGCCATATTATGGCGTACAAAACAACATATTTTTGGTATTTTTCTTTTCTCAAAAGAAAAAACCATAATGATAATTAGAGTCTATACAACAAACTATTAAATTGAATTGAAAAATAAAAACTGAATTTAAAAAAAAAAAAAAAAAACACACAAATATATAAAAATTAATGGTCAAATTGTGAAAATGTCGTAATTATAGGGATTCATTTGATTAAATGCGGTCATTTAAGAATTCCGATATGGTATAATAACATTTGGCTATGAGAAATTTTTTTAAGTGTATTTTAAACAGAGCAGTAGGCATTTGTCTAATAGGTTTTGGGATTTTATTATAGACGATTGGTGCTAAACAAGAAATACTTTTTCGCATCAATGCCGTGGTTGATCTTGGTACATATAGTTTATTATTATCCCGTCGATTACGAATAGAAACATCTGATAGTTTTTTAAATAGGTTAGGATTGGTTTGTGTAAAATTAGCTATTTCGTAAATAAATAAAGAAGGTAAACTCAAAATGTTATATTTAATAAAATACTGTTTGCAACTATCAGTTATTTTTAAACCAAACATAGCCCTTATACACCTTTTTTGTGACTTAAAAATTCTCTCTTTGTTAGTAGAGTTCCCCCAAAATATAACTCCAAACCTCAGAATGGAGCCGACAATACCATGGTAGGCCGTTACAAGCGCATTAGTACTTATAATAGGTTTTAGTTTATAAAGGGCATAGGCAGAAGAACATACTTTTTTATTCAGTTCTTCTGTGTGTGCTTTCCAGTTCAGACGTTTATCAATAGTTACGCCTAAAAATTTAGCTGTTTCTACCTTTTTTATAACAGTTGATTTGTGTTTGACATTAATATTTGGTGCTTCTAAGCGTTGACTGAAGAACATAATTTTTGTTTTGTCAAGATTGATTTTTAAATTATTATTATTTAACCAATTAATTATTGAATTGATTGTGCCATTAATTTCGTGTTCATATCTATCTTTATTTATAGAATTGATAGTGACTGTGCTGTCATCGGCAAAAAGTGACACAGGATAACTAGTTACTAATGGCAAATCATTTATATAGATTATAAATAACAGAGGACCCAGTACACTCCCTTGCGGGACCCCATATTTAACTATAAGTTTTTTTGATGCATATCTTTCTTCTTTTTTAGCGATAATGTTTATTTTAGAAATTTCTGTGTATTGTTTACGGTTTTTTAAATAAGATTCTATGAGATTTAGTAAGTTGCCTCTAATGCCATAAGCTTCCAGTTTACGAAGGAGAATGTCATGATCAACATAATCAAAAGCCTGGGTCATATCGCAGTAAATGGAACATACTGGCGTCCTTTTATCCACATTGCCCACGACGTTATTTATAAAATCAAAAATGGCCATGTTTATTGTTTTATTCTTGCGGAAACCTTTCTGGTTTTCTGAAAGTATATTGAATTTTTCTAAATAGTTGTAAATTTGATGGTATATGTATTTTTCAAAAACTTTAGAAACCATAGGAATAAGCGCAATAGGTCTGTAACAGTTCATGCTCTGCTTGTTTCCTTTTTTGAAGATGGGTTTAACGATAGTAGTTTTTAGACTTTCCGGGTATGATCCAGCAGTTATACACATATTAATGATATGGCTTAGGTGGTCACATATATGATAAGCGACATACTTTAGGATTTTTGTAGAGATCCCATCATATCCAACACTTGTAGTATTTTTAAGCGATCTTATAATTTGAAGTATGTCATAAGGAGTACTTGGTGCCATGAACATAGATTGAGTTGATTTAGAAATATTTACGGTTACGTCCTTACCAGCGTCTGGTATTGGTTCTATCTTTTCTATAAAGAAATTGTTAAAAGCATTCGCAATCGCTTGTGGCCTGGTTATAGTTTTATGGTTTGCTTCAATGGAAGTAATACTACCCTTTGGTAAATTCAGTTTAGACCTATTTATAATCGCCCATGTGGCTTTGGATTTGTTAGTAGAAAATTTGATTTTATAATTGTTTTGTGCCCGTTGCGTTAAGTTAATTATATTTCTATATACTTTAGAGTATATAGCTAAGCTAAAGTAGTTTCGCTTTCAGTGAAAAATCAGCTTTAAATAGAACCAGAAGAAAAAAAAAACTGCGAGGTCCAAGCTCCGGGTAAGTTAAAATGAGTTGTAAATGTAAGTAAAGACTCAGTTACCAACAGGTGATAATGAAAAAGTTAACTGTTACTGAGAACTTGACAGGCTTTAGAACAAACAACTAGCAAGTGTTAAGGAAAACAAGTCAGATTACGACTACTAGAGTTTATGTAGACGATGTTTTAGTTTTTATTCTGTATTCATAGTTCTTTAAGTATTCCAAGAGCTTTACTTAGCTCTTGGATATTTTTCTTTAATCAATTCTTAATAAGAGAAGAGTTGGGTGTGAATGAGAATGGCTAAATCAAAAGAGGCAGTCCTTTTTTTTCGTGCGATGCCAGGCCTAAGATTAGATTTTGTAGGTAATAGAAATAATACCAGCCTTTCATTGTTCCACTGCATGGCAAAGGGGCACATGAGCATTGGTTACAATGCTTGCTCAATGCTGATTATCTCAGAATCGTGTCTAGGTTTCCTCACGATGTTTTCCTTCAACCAAAGTCAGTGATGTCCAAGATAAACTTAGAAAGTACTGTTTATGAAATAAAAAAATCACATTGGTATTTTTCCGTAAAACCAAACCCTTGTTCATAAGTGACAGGCGCCTTTACCTCTAGGCCATTACGACAAATGTATTAATGCATAAAAGATTCAATTAAAACTTAATAAAAAGGAACTGAATTTTGAGACGACTTCCAGTAGGTACCTCGAAATACATTCGGATATTTTTGTTAGTTTCCACAGCATGCCTCGTTGGTCTAGTGGTCGCAAGCGCGACTGCTGTGCATGAGGTCTTGGGTTCGATTCCCAGGTCGGGCAAAGTGTTATTGGGTTTTTCCATCAGGAATTTCGCAGTAGCAGCCTCGGAGTCTGGATTTGTGCACGGTTGATGGCAATAGGCTCGCCCCCTATTACATGGGACTAAAAACATAACTGGCGAAATGTGGGTGTATTAATGGGTACACCTCTGCCTAACCCTTCGGGGATTACAGGCGTGATGTTATGTTATGTGTATTAATGCATAAAAGATTCAATTAAAACTTAAAAAGGAACTGAATTTTGAGACGACTTCCAGTACCTCCAAGTACATTCGGATATTTTTGTCGATCTCCACAGCATGACGTGTCTGAAACAACAAACTGAATCCAGTCCAGACTAGACTTTGGCTCAAACGGAGCGGATATAACAGTTTTGGCAGATGATTGCGCACTTATGTGTTCTTGCAAACAATTTGGAGATTTTATCATCATTAAATGAGGTCTAAGTCTGGTTGACGCTATATTGCTTCAATGTCAAAGTTTCAGTGTATTTTTTTTAATCTCGGAGACAAACTGACAGCTCCATACGTCAAAATTATGTTTGACGTATGGAGCTGTCAATTGTGTAATAGGTAATGTGCTTTCGGCAACTTAACATAAAACACACCTTTTTCAAGTTTGACTTATAAAGCCGTCAAATTAGTCTTTAAGATTAAAAGACACTTGTACTTAATTTTTTATTTATTTATAATTAACTGTGTCTTCGTATGCGTGTTTTTTATTTGTCCGTTTTATGTTACATCTTTGGTTATTGCTTCGCTCTCGTGGTCCAAAGCGTGATGTTGTATAGCTATAGCCTATACTATAGGTATTACTACATCATGAATCTGGCTATGACACATAAACATTACGCTATGTCCCATGGGAGCGGAGCAGAAACCAAATACGTAACCTAAAGCGGCAGAAAATACCACTCGAACGAAGTCGCGGGCCGAAGCTAGTAAAACCATTTATACATAATTAAAGGTTTTATTGAATAACATTTTGAGGCACCATAGTTACCTAAGATTTAAACAAACCTACAAAAAAATAACGAATCACCAAACCCTTTGGTCGGTCAAAAAGATTACCCAGTCAGCTTTTCATCTTAAATTAAACATAACATTGTCAACAACTTTGCTAGTAATGTACATATTTTTCATACCGTAACTAACGGTCTGGCCATAAATGCCCGTTGCGAGGCAGGTTCCATCACGTAATTCTACCGGCTAAACTTCACAGATATTAAGCTCGGGTTAAATGTATTAGCATCGTCAGTGTCGTAGAGTAAACACTAACAACATGTTTTGAACACGAGCGTGCAATTATCCGTAGTTGAACACTAAATGGTGCACTCTACCACTTTGACTTGAAGCGTGAAACCTAAAATTGGGTGGTTGCCATTTACGAAGCATTTCACCTGTAGTGTATGTTGCAATGTTTTTACATAACATAACATCACGCCTGTAATCCCCAAAGGGTTAGGCAGATGTGTACCCATTAGTACACCCACATTTCGCCAGTTATGTTTTTAGTCCCATGTAATAGGGGGCGAGTCTATTGCCATCAACCGCCCGGTTGATGGCAATAGACTCGCCCCCTCCTTTACAAAAGACCATTTTTTGTTCAATTTTTGTCTGCCTATTCCGGCTTTTCCCAGAAACAGCTGGACCGATTTTGACGGAACTTTCACTGTGGCAGATAACCAATGTTACATTAGAGCTCTGCTTAAAAAAATATAAACCAGTGGCATGCGAACGAAGTCGCAGGCACACTCTAGTTGTAACTAACAATGTGTTTCATTTAGTGAGCTCGACGACCGGCCTATACAAGTAAGTTTCCTTTCCGTTTGTGCAGCTCGAGAACGCTAAAAAATTATTGTTAAGAACGTTTCTTAGCCTTAAAACATCACCTCAATTCCCTTCCTCCGGTCTCTGAACCGATAAAATCTCGATACAGATTCCGATAGTCTACGTCATTTCCGCTTCCTCCCTTACCTGCAACAAAACAAAACACGTTAATACAAACAGATCGAAGGAAAACAAGTAGGAACGCGTCCAGTTAAACAAGATCTCTGTAAACAGTGGGAGCTGTGGAGAAATCGTGGTCTGAGACAGCTATATAGCGTATAGGGGCCTAATTTTTTTTTTTGTTTGAACCACTACTTCTGTTAGACCTGTTTTTCTTCTTCTCCTTCTGGGAATAACGGAGGGTTATGTCGGACTCTTACCGACTAAAACCCCACGCCAGATACCAAGAGTCGGGAGCCTGGTTCGCGTGAAGCCTGATCCGCGCCCCCGACTGGTACTGGTCCGCCATTGGCGCGCCCTTTCACCAAATGCGGCTGCCTTTTTTTTTTTTTTTTTAAGAATAGGTTTCATCAAATGACTTCAGCTCTGCTTAAAGAGGAAGGGAGTGTCAGACTTTTAGTGAACAAAACCCATCCGTGTTTCTCACATGCCATTTGCGTTCCAGGGCGATAAGCGACCGCATATTCTCCAAGAGAGGCGTGCAAGAAATACTGCACGCCGCAATCACAGGCTATGTCTGGTAGAGCAACGTACTGCCCCAAGTTCGTCACTCGCAGACCTCTCCTTATGGTGGCCAGAGATTTTTAAGCGACTTCTGTTCTGAAAACGAGGCTACCACAACAGCTATAAAAAGTAGTCAACCCTGAACAGGTTTCAAACGTGATGAACAATTCAGAAGTAGAACACGTCAACGCAGTCTTGTTTTAATTAAACTTCTATGAATACCGTATATTCAGCGGCTAAACTATCTTAAACTAAAACTATTTTCAGCTTTTCAGTTTCAATATGCGCGTAGTTTTTGTGTCGAGCTTTTGAAGCTAGATTGAAACTGTTGCTAACATGTTACCTTGTACTAAGGTAAGGATGGGAAATCATCAAATGACGCTTTCCGCTCTGGGCGGAGCGGAAGGGAGTGTCAGACTTTTACTGACTAAAACCCATCCGTGTTCCTTCTAGTGCCCTTTGCGTTCCAGGGTCGCGGTAAAAACAACAACCAAAATTCCGCAACCCTGGCAGTTGTTATTTCCATGGCAGCCCTAATCTGGATTTCAATATAAACTGGTTGATTTGTTTGGCGTAAGTCAAATGAAGCGTTCTTTAATTCTTAAGGTAAACATGGCCTTTGTTTTTCCCCCCACTATATTGAGGTAAGTTTTCAAATTACATGTTACTAGCGTTTTCCCGCGAATTCGTCCGCGTAAATGTCGGTTATCGTGACTGCAGATAAATTCGCGGGTTAATAAGTATTAGTCTATGTCCTTATTCAGATCTTAAGCAATCACTTTGTTAAATTTTATTACGTTCGATCCAGTGGTTTTGCCGTGCCGAGCAAACAGACAGAGTTATTTTTGCATTTATAATATTAGTGCAATTTAGTTCAATAGAATAAATATATTAATAAAAAATTTCAGTCTCCTAGTTACGATTTTCGTAAAGAAAATTTTTTTTTCGAGTTGGAAATTACTTGGGGCATTTTTTTTATGTTAGAAACTTTTAACGACTCCTTTCCCACGGGCATTGTTACCCTCATGTTAAAGTAAAAGTAAACTTATGATAAAAGACAATAAGACCAATTTATCTTTATGTAATGTTACAATCTCCGTTTTATCTCCTTTCTTATATTATCTTCCTTTGACCAACAGAGCTAAAGTAACTAAATAATATTATTAGTATTTTAGTAAGTCGTCCAAGTAGACAAATCGATACATTATAAATTACCAATAGCACCGAAATAGCCATTCGCGCTGACCCAATAACCTAGATTCTGTAGTTAATCTGAGAAGTGTCCGTCCATTATTGAAATGGTATAATTCCTACAATTACTTAAGTTATTAACATATTAATGTCCGACTGCTTTATTTTATGAAATAACGTAGTTATTTCAGTATTTATCTGTGAACTAGCGACTCGCCCGTTTTTCGCACGGGTGGAAAAATAATCTATTGACGAAAACCGAATTAAAATTCGTTGCGTTTTAGGATCTAAGCGTATAGACGGCGAGAAGCGACTCTGTTTTATACTATGCAGAGATTACGTAGGTATTTCAGTATTTATCTATGAATTATATACCTACCTATAGCATCTGATAATGCCAAACAGAGGTTAATACCCAAAAATTTGGTCAGAAAGGACTTGGTATTTATCTATCTACATAAAAAACGCAAGCGAAATTAACAAAGCTGGTAAACGGTGCGTGTAAAAACGTAGGTGTTTTATTTAACATTGTATAATATGTATCTATTTGAATTTCAAAATAAGTAATGCCAATTAAATAAATTGAGCTTTTGTCGTTTAAACACGAATCCATTATAAAAAATCCATTATATTTACTGGTTCTTACGAGTTGTTCGATGAATGATGCAGAAAAATACGGAAACAAGAATGGTATGCTCAAATTAATATGCTTCTGAATTTGACAAATAAGGAAGCAAGCGACTTTTACATTTCTTTATAGAATGACTTGCAAATCCTTGTTTGATATACCAAATATGAAACAACGTCGACATCAAAGAAAGAGAAAGCGCACAAATTGAAAGCAAACGCTAAATAAGGCCAAATAATTCCGTGTTAATTTTCAAAACCTCCGAGACAGGGCAGCAGAAAGTTTATTTCTAAAAACGTAACAAATACAAGCGCAATTTGTAAAAAAATAAAGACAGACAACCATTACCCGAAAAGCAATCAAAACTATCGAGTGATCCAATTCCAAAATCGCGTTGTTTTTCGGTACGAAATCGCCGCGGGCGCCAATCGGCTGCTCCCTGTAATTTCCGCGCACTAACAACTATTGAGCGCACCATTGTTTCCAATCTTTTTCACGATTTAGCAGTTTCGCAACACGCTCCGCTGGATCCAACACTTGAGTGTTCATTTGCGCTCCGAAATTCCTAAAAACACTGCATTTAATCAACATTAAGAGAGGCATCCGGCGTTCCCGGAAAAAAGTGTTTACAAAAAGCTAACCTTGCACACTGTGTTCGTTTTCTCTTTGCAGCTTTGCAGTAAAAAGCAGCAATATAATGAAGATAATTAAAATTAAAGTGAAGTAGAGTTGTAGATTCCTACGCAAAAAATAAACAAATTGATGTTACGGAAATGAATTCATTTAGTTTGATTTCAGTCATTACTTTTAAGCTGCTATAATCGAAATCGAAAAGAGAGCTACTTCCAGAAATAACAAACGCATGGAAAACAAAACTAGCTATGTCAATAAAAAAATATATGCGACATAAATTGTACTTTTATTAGAGACGAGCCACGCGGAAGACATAACGAGACATAAAAATGGTCATACGATCGACTGGCTAATCTACAGATCCCGGCCGAGATAATCGGAACGACAAGGGTACCGGCCTGATCGTGACAGCGATCTTTGGAGGAATTTATTGCTCAAGAGAAACAGTTTATTTTTCCCGACATAAAAACTTTGTGTATTTTTTCGCAGGCTAAAAATTTCACAATTGTAATTCAGATCACACGTGCCTTCTAAAACCTTTAAACCTTCACAGGAAAGGGGACACTTAAGGCGCAGGGACCGCCGAAAGGGGTTTGGTAATGAGCCTAAAAGCACTTCAGCTGAGGTACGTCACTCGGCTTAGAAAGTCGTGGCGAACGGGTACGACTATAAAATATTCAAAACTTGAACTAGGTATAAGCAAAGTTCATTCAATTGGTTATAGTTTGATGATGGTTCAACAATAATTAAACCTCGAAAAGATACTACAAATGTAGAACCACAAACTCTGTAGATGCTGTAACTCTCAAATAGATTTTCTCCTATCCCAACGCTTACCAATAAACTAGTTACACTTAAGTAACTTAATTAATTCACGGAGACGAATAAAATTTACAACTGGTAAAAGCGGTGTCACGAAAATAAATAAATCAGTCGATCAAAAACACGACACCGCGACATCTTCCAATCGTTTCCAATTGAATTTATCTGCATTAATGTACAAATTTTCAAGCACTCAAGTAATTTGTAAACTGTGCCATGAGATTTTGGGCAAATCCCATTCAACTGTGTAGAGTAAGAGGTAGACTCGTCGTCGGATCGATCGGTCGAGTCAGCCCTGGATAGATGACACTGTGACCCATTTCCTAAAGGGGGCATTCGTGTCGACGCATACTGACTATTTTTGCTAATGTATTACCAAAAACGATTTTTCTAAATTGATACTTATATTGAGGGTTTATCAGGCTTTTAGTACTTTAAGTTAATATTTTACGGGTGTTGAATTAACGAAGGCTGTTTTAAGTCTATGTTCAATATGTAAATAAATAGATCACATTCAAAGTGTCGGTGACCTGAAGGTATTGAGTGTTTGAAAGCATTTGATTGAAAGGATAAATTTTAATGAATTACTCGTTTTTATTCCAGTGTGTTCGTTATCGCTGTTTTTTCCGGGTATTTCATAAATTGAATTATCTATAGATAATGGTAAAGTACCGGAGAGTTGATAGGAAAACATTTGTTGTTTTTTTTTTCTAAAAAGAACATTTCGTCAACTAAAAAAAAACAATAGACACGTTATCATGCCGAGATTTTGACACAAGCAAATCATGGCGGCTCTCCCGAATATAAAGCGACCTACAAAACCAGCAAGCGACTCGTGAAAGTTGTCTCCCTTTCAACTAAACTTCAGTCAAATAACATACTCGCATAAGTCGGGACCATGAATAATAGAGCGGCAGAGACAGGAAATTAAACACTGGGAATAGATAGCAACCTTAATGAAATTGAAAATAGGTCGATCCAGTCACCTGGATCCGTTGCAAATGTTCAGTAAAATGGGCGGCTTGACATTTAAGAGAGTTCTCAAAATAGAAATGTTCGCTAATACACAAACCCAAAGGGACAATGAATCATTAATCACAATAATTCTTTATTTACTTAAAACACGGTAATATGTATTATTGTTAATGTACATTACATGTGTAACCAAAGACTGGCATGCTAATGTCAAAGATATATTCATTTTTTTTTTGTTTGCTCTCCATTCTAGTCTAGGTCAGAGGTGATAGAGACAAAGTCTACGATGGAGCGACCTTACCAAGAAGAAGCCTGTTCACTCTTAACAGATTAGGGTCGAATGCGTTCGGATATACAGACGCAGGCAGAGAGTTCCACTCTTTTGCCGTACGTACTGTAAAAGACTAATTTCTTTTGTTTTGGTATTTTATAAGTTTTCGAATTTATATGGAAAACTATTAATTCTGTCCTTATGTTTGCTAGAATTAAAGCAGAACTTACGCTTGTCGTCTTAAATGTAAAAATAATTATTAGTTTTTCTTTCATAACGACAAATGACATTTGGTTTGATATGTCATAAATATAGAAACAAATTTGGAGGTGACCTCAAATAAAGTCAAATTCGGAGCATTTATTTGAATTAAACCATTTACAGGCACTTATCTATAGTCAAGGAGTGAATCCCTCAGAAAATTGAAGCTAGATGCTCGTTCCAAATCGTAGGTAGGTCTCTATGGAGAAGAACAAGCAAGAAACTCCAAGGAAGTCTCAATTAGTACAGTATCGTAGACCAATAAAAAATATATACCTACCATTTAGTACAAAGTTTCATGTCATGTATTAAGGTTACCATAAAAAATCTCGAAATAATTACAATGTCGTTCACAAGAAGTTATAAAGTCATAATAAAGACATGTCTTTGTTCTCACTTATGTATTCATTCTTAGAAGCTGTAATGTTCAGCTTGAGTAAAACCGTGGAAAATATTGCTTTAAATCTGTGGATTACCTAATAAATAGTACCTACGCTTTCTTACCTGATTTATAAACTCCGGATTTTAGATTGAACTTACGTTAGAATTCTCTAGTTTTATGTTATTTTATATGAGCTTTCTGTGCGGACAAAAACTTTACAATTTGATCAACCGGTCGAGACACACGTCTTTCATTTTTAAACAAGGTCAGTACTTTACAGTCTGCTGGTTTCTAATGAAAGAAAGAAAATCTTTCTTACTTTTCTCGAAAATAAGTAGTTGGCTGTCTCTTAGTTTACGAGTAACTTGAAGACCTTATCATCAAATATGTCAGGGTATAATTTGGCCTACAGGAGAAGGAGATTCAACAAATTCCACTTATAATCTACTAGCATCTGCACGCGACTTCGTTCGCGTCGAAGTTGATATATTATCCTATGGGAGTCGTACATTTTCCCGGGATAAAAATTCGGTAGCCTATGTGCTCTTCCAATCTATAATCTATCTGTGTGGTTGATTTTATCCAGATCAGTTCAGCCTTTCAGCTTGATTGAGTAACAAACATTCATTCATTCAAGCTTTCGCATTTATGATAGTAGTGAGATATCTAAGCAAATCAGTCAGTCAGCAGTCTATCAATTGTGTACGCTTTAGGAATACAGTCTCAAGCTGAACTTTAATAATCTGTGTAATGGAATGTATTGTCTGTATTGCTTTATGTTCCTTTAATAAATAAATCGTAATAATCAGAATCGAATAACGAATGTTTTGCAATGATAATTGATTCGGAAAAATCAATCGTGTTGAATTTTCGGTGAACAATTATTGATTCGTAGTGGCGAAATGCTTTGTGCGCTCCGAACGTTAACATCAAGCGAGTGTGAAATTAATAATTAATGAAACGTAATAATCACGGAGGATGTTCGGTATGTATGATCATGGAATGTTGAGGAATACCGCATTATTCTATTACGCTGAACATTAGCGTATACTTTTGACAAATATTATGCCTCACTGCGTGCAGCCTTTGGTTACAATTTACCATTGAGGTACCAACAGTTTGTCATCCTTTACGAGTTTGAAGTCAGGTAACTTTTATCCAAAGAATAAATATGACACTTTTACACATTATCTATACAAAAGCTGTCAAATCGCCATATTTACCTCTACGTTAAGAGTTTTCTGAAGATTAAAAAATTAGCCCTTAGTAAGTCCGTGCCATACCAAATATCTGGTACGCTAAGCTTTCACAGGATATATTAAGCTTGTCATCTCTTCTTATGCCTCAAGACTCACGAGCCGCTATCATTCTGATAACAGCTTACTGATTTTCAATACGTAATGACGTTGTCGCCCCAAAAGCGTTTAAAGCAATCTAAGGGAAACGACCCAATAGGGAATGCCATAAGCCCAGCATGTTCGTATGCCATAAACCAAACGTAAAAAATGTCATCCAAGTAATGTATGTTTTCTTTGGAATAAAATAAATTAAAAAGATGGATGTCTAGTTTAATGCCGGCACGGCTAGGCCAGTCGTGTAGGGCGGCGACATTGTGCGACCTTGTGCCCAACCCGCGGCCAATCGATACTGCGACACTGGCACAACACTATACGGTACTCATCGACTAACTGTCCTGGTTCTTCCGCCTGGCATTGTATCGAGTAACAATTACATGTACTGCGTAAGCTTAAAAAATAGGCAGATATGCACAAACACAAAAAAAAATCAAGCCAGTTTTTTTTGGACGAAATCATTTTCTTTACGCAAATGATTGTGTCCGGTCAGTAGCAAACTGACATTAAAAATAAGATGAAAAGATGCATGAAGAAAATTAGTTATGAACTTCGTAGAACTTCGGTTCACAAAGTAATTTAAAAAAGGAACGGTGATTGTGCGTGGCCAGTATTATTACATAGGTGTAGAAGAAGAATAATTATTTCAAAATCTTACGCCTTTGTTCTGCAAAAATATATTTTATATTCGGCAAAATATAAATATTCAAATAGCGAAGCCACAAAACTGTGTACACAATGGAGGTTAAAATTATTTATTTCAGAAAAGAAAACACTCAGTCATCATTTCTCATTTGTTAATGTTGGTTTATTACCTAGGCGCTGTATTCTCGGTAAACCAAATTACTTCAATGTCTTTGAAGCTTCTTGTTGTAATCTTATATTTATTACATCTTTCATTTAACCGACTTCATTTTGCTCCATCAATTTGTGATTTTTTCTCAAATATATTTTAATATGATGTTTGGATTTTGGTCCTTCGGTACAACGTCTAGAAGCTGCTTCGGATGCAAAAATAAGCTCATGAAAACTAATTTAGTTTATTTCTTTTAACAAGTAGATCTGTGCTAATATAATCAATGTCTTTTCATGCGAATCGGAGTCAGTGTCATTTGGCATTCAAAACAGAGGAAACAAGAAATATGTCGGATTTCCTTGCCTTCGACTTTAATTATTAGGCTATCCATCCTACTATTTTAATTTAACTAAAAGTATAACTAGGTAGATAGCTACTTAGAGTAATGCTTTAGACATGTCAATTTCTACATAATCGTATAAAGAAAATCGAATCGACCTCATGCTTCAGCAGTTGCGTTTTGCGACCACTAAACCAACTAGGCAGTCATCTGCCTAGCCTTTTCCCAACTATGTTGGGGTCGACTTCCAGTCTAACCGGATGCAGCTGAATACCAGTATTTTACATGGAGGGGCTGCCTATCTGACCTCTATAATCCAGTAACTGGGTAATACGATATCTCTTGGTAAACCAACTAGGCAGTAAATAATAAAAATAGTTGACAAAGACAGGTTCGTTCGCAAACAGCGCCCTGAACCCAAATCCCATGGTTTTTGATTATCATTGGAACCAAATTAATCGGAGGCACCTGGTCACGTTTAACGGATCGAATCCGGACAAATCGACGTTAATTGAGGTTTGCAACCCTGCTTTAAGAACGATGTCCCCGAGGAGGTTTAGTTACAACCGACTTGCAGTATGGAAACATTTACTTTTTCATAGAGAGCTGACTTGCTGTTCATGGTGGCTATAATCCGTGACAAAATTTATTCTAATCTTTGTATTCAATCTAGATTTACATACGTGTTAAGGTACATAAGTTCTGCCTTATCTAGATCCCAAGCTAACCCTTAGTCAAATTTCATTACGATCGGTTCAGCGGTTTTGCCGTAATGAGGTATCAAACAAATAGATAGAGTTATATTTGCATTCATAAAATTTGCACATTGTTTCTTTAATTACAAGAACTCTTGTTGCAATAGCGTTGCTTTTAAAATGATGAGACCCAAGATGCTCTATAAAAATAAGGTATATAACCTATCCACTTTACTGTTTTTCTGCTGACTAGAAAGGCATTCCAAATTTGAATGCGCTCAAACATCAAACTTTACCAAGTACCCTCACTTAAACGCTGAGCCATAAAATATGCTGTGATCGTCGAAGCGGGTCGGGGACACGTCTTTCGCCCCAATTTTAGCTCAAAGGGCTACGCAGGCCAAGTAACATGTTCCGCCCACTTTGATTCAATCCATACAGATTTAAGGGTCACGGTTTGAGGTACCTATCTTTCAAAGCATATTTATGACCATTCATATGTTAAGTGTCAAGTTTCCTCTTGATCCCAAGCTTGACATACATACTTGCTAAACTAAACTAATACAAGGCCAATACTTGACACAGATTTCATATTTATGAGGAGTGCTCATGAGATTTAGTTGCTAATTAAAGTTATCACAAAACAATGTTAAGTGTTACAGTCATTGTTGAAAATAATTAGTTCAACATTCTAATAACATTTATTTAGTTTCATAATATTTTTTTAAGTTTTTCTATTTGTATTCTTCTTTTTTACATGTGGCAATCAGAAGAGCTATTTCGTCAAATCTCCCTTGGTGAATATAGGTGATGTAAGGTGAGGTTGAGGAAAGCTGTCAATCCCGCTGGGTCGCGGAAAAATGCTCAGGCCGACCCCCGTGCCGTGGCAAAAGGTAATTGGAGGAACACCGTGATTTTAGTTGGTAGTCCGACACACCCCAGGCCGTCCATAAAGATTTCCCCCACGAAAAAAGCTGTTAATACCTAGCATCGGTAGAATCCAATAACAGTTCATCTTAAGCCATTTAGGAAAGCTGTAACTGATTATTGTGATGTTTCAAAGTCGATTTAGAGCAAGGGTTTCATCAGGTTCACATGAAGATAGTAAAGTTACTGAAAAGATTCGCCCAACAATGACCAAGCTGTGGCCGGCGCAAATAATTATGAGCAGACAATCTCATTAGGTTAGTTTATTTTATAAGCCTAATATAAGTTTACGTACTGCAATTAACGTGAACATTTAACCAACCATGTCATGCCAAAACTGTTGTAAGTAAGTAGTAGTGCTTTGGCACGAATTCTAACAATGCCTAAGCCATTAGTGATAATAAGTGTGATGTTATGTATGACTGTTAAATTATGGCGCACGTCCAATCAAATGCTTTTACGTTGTTTCGGGACAACAAAAAGTTTTTGTTGCTTATTTTCCTTATAGGCAACTGTATAGATAAGGCAATAAATGGGAATAGGTTACATAATATGTTTGTATTGCTTGAAGTTGCCTAACTAACTGTTTGAATAATTCAATGGAAACAAACATATTATCATTACGAAAATAATCATTACTTCAGTTGAATATAATCATTACGCCAGGCAAATGCAATGTTGATATCAGCATATTGAAACGCTGCTGTCCATGTTCTTGAAGAATCCCTTTGAGGACAACGTCAGGTAAGAAAGGCGTGACATGTGAGAAGCCCGAATAAACCTTATTTAAACCCATGTAAAGCGGTAGATTATTGTAACAACCACGTAAATAGAAAATTAATCCTAAACATGAAACTTAAGCAATATTCTACGTCAGTAATATTTGATGTGGAAATAAACAGGGGTAAGTATGCTAAGTTTATTGCTTTACCCGTATGAGAACCCTGTACGAGCGAAGTCGAAAGACAACATTAAGAGAGATTATACGGATACTAGAGAACATCGGCAAGTGAATATAATAAATGTCAAACTACTACAATGTAATACGTGTAATAGAATGATAAATAAATGCTCGTGTTGAAAATTAACATGTTATTATTGATATAGGAACAAAGAATATTCCCAAAGTAGGACCAAATGAACAGGCGATCGTAGAATCACTTCGATTTGAAACTAGAAATAAAATATTCCGTCCAAGAATGGAATTCTTCTTTAATACTTGTCAGTAAATGCATGTCTTGTCAAAAATAACATGATAAAAAATTGAAAAATCATACTCCTACAATATTCAATTACAATGTCACAATACCACATAATCTGCTACATTTCACACTTCACCCGTATCGATTCTTACACATCCGCAGTGCACAATTGTACGGGTATACAAAACACGTAGAGTGCAGAGTCTACACTGAGTGCCGAGAGGGTAAACAACCACCTTTGGTGTGCGCCAAGGTTGCCGAGCTGTTTGCGAATCTGCCACCTTTGCACTGCGCTGCTTGCAGTTCCAATGGATCTTTGGATAGGAGTTTTTCTTTGAGGATTGTTTGGTTTGAATTGGTAACAGGTAATGTACGTTGGATTAACTTACGTTTCAGACATTACCTACTCTTGTTAATTTTAAACTTTGCTTACATCACCACGGAAGTACAGCCGTTGGAATATATCGCCTTAAAATGTCGCTGAATTCATGAATTCATTTTGTTTACTTATCATAATTTTCAAATTCAAACTTTGTAACGGCAGCAGTGCTGCAAAAGGGATTTAGGAGTTGTGATAAATTGGTAAGTAATGGTTTCGGTTATTGTAAGCCACTTTGTGGAGCCCTAGGGGACTGCAATACTGAGGATTAAATTTGAATTCGCACCAAATTAATGGCAGATGTTCTGCGCCAAAATTACAGTAACTTATCAAACCTACACCCAAGTCATAACTATTCAGTAATCTGTGCCCAAGTATAGTTGTGAAGCGCTTGCTCTGTAACACCATGTGTAGTAAAGATACACTTTCGAATATATTTTCATGTTATTGAGGTATTTTTCTGTACGGTATAAAAACATGTTAGTAAAATGTTTTTATTGTTAAGCTCCTCATGAGACTATGTCCCATTATGCCCGTTCATCTGCACCTCTGACGACTTGTGCAACGCCTCTGACGCGGCAGTAAACGTGGCCATCTATTGGTCCCAAATAATTAAAGGATCGATAGGAAAAAGAAGCCAAAAGTAAACACTCAATGAAAACCAAATTTTAAATTTCTTTTACCAGTGTATACAGTCAGGTTCGGCCACGTAGCAATTCCCCGTCGTAATTAATGCATTCTCAATCCCAAGTGTCCCGGTGTCCGGGCCTCTTCAGTATTCATGAGAGGGCCTACCGCTGGCACATTACACCCAGATCTGCTTGCAAGTAGTTTCGGATTAGGCTGCCCCACTCACGATTGCGTTTCACTTAGAATTAAGTAGTTTCAAGTCCTCGTGAGCAATTTGTAAGCGTTGCTTGAAGGAAGTTAGGTAAGTTTGAGTTGCGAGTTCCTTTAGTTGCGTTGGTTTATGTATTTAATTTATTACGTTTACTATCAGTATCGCTAAAACAAGTTATTTTTTTAGATGCTTCCATTGATTAATTTTAAAATCGTCTCTTCCTTTTCTTTTATACTAGCTATGTAGTCGATATTAAGGCGTACGTGTAATACTTGCCAATTACGCATTGATCCCTGATATGATGAGCCTAAAGTTCAAATATAATATTATAAACAGTGGGCGGAAACTTGGTCGCTACCGGCAAATATATCTATAGGAAAATTACTAACTTGTTACTCGACGTTTCTAATACAATTTTATATACTAAACCAACATTTTGTACATGCGAATGATTTGCAAATCCAGAAGCCACGTGTAACGAATTAACGATCTTATTTAGAGAACGTAACTCTTTTGAAAGTTTCAAGTACAGAACAGAACAACATAAATGCTTGCACTTGAAAAAAATGTTTATTAATAATAAGATCGTAATTCAGTATTACGTCTGTCTTTATAGGCCAACTAGCTTTTGCCGCGACTTCGTCCGCGTAAATGTCGGACCTCTGTTTCATCTCCTTAGGGGTGGATTTTGGAAAATCCTTTCTTAGCGGTCGTCTACTAACTACAAACTACCTCCCTGACAATTTTCCATCTTTATACGTCAAGCGATTTAAGATATTTCGTGATGAGTAAGTGAGTGACCTTTCGCTTTTAAATATTTAGATTTTATATATTTAGATTTTATATATTTAGATTTAGTAATGTGCGCGCTTTTACTGCTTCAGTCTGTACTGGATATTATGATGACCAATCTTTTCGCCACGGAATTTCGTTTGAGGATTTTTTTTCAATGCCCCGCCTCTGGGTTGCGTTACTAACTCTAGTTAATTGCATTTTTTCCAGTTTCACGTATTTATGAACGTGTTTTGGCGAGGCCAGAAATTTTTGCTACTTTTTACTTCACGGCTTTTACATGTGTTGTAAATTTTTAACCAGCAGTGAAAACAACATTTCCATTTTTGTATTAAATGTATTATTATTCTGAAGTTTGCTACATGGAAGTATTATGTGATCGCACCACACAAACTATTGATTATGTAGTACCTAGACAGAGATGGATTCTGGGTTATTTGTTGGCCGTAGCTCCTTTCCAATTATTTTTTGGAATTGCGTATTTTCATGCAAATAGTGTTGGGAACACTATCCGCTCTGTTTAATCCCGGTCTTTATTACGAGGGGTCCCAATCAGCCCCCTAGATCCGATGCTGGATTACGTGATACTCGCGAAAGTTCTATCAATATTCATGAGCAGACGATCGTCGATGAATAGTCGATGAGTGTTGAACGTGTCGATGTCGTGTCGATATGTCGATCCGCTTTCCATGATGGTCGTCACTGTTTTTCGAAGTTTGAAAATCTCATTGCTTCGAATTCAACTTCTAAATTACATTCAGAGATGAGACTATCAACTAAAAAACTATCAGTTCTTCGCCGAGAACCATAAAAATGTTCGTTAGTAATATTAAGCAGTTACGTTTTTACTTGACTTTGTAAACCGACCGTGTATTTTAATGCAGATTTGGACGAAACTCTAACAATTCAAATCAACGTCCAAAAACGGGTTTTCATTATGAGAGTTCCCTCTGAACCTCCGTTACATTAGTATGCAAATTTTTCATATCACCCCGCGACGAATGGCCAGACTATCAATCTAAAACGTCCAGGTGTCGGCCCGTTGTCATGGTAACGATCTCCTTTGTTCCGCCCCTTTTAACGATGTTACTTGATTCCATTACGAACGTTCAAGTTTTTGTCCAAGCAACGAATGCGATTTATAACCCTTTTGCAAATGAACAATTGTGTTTAACTAGCCCTGTAGAAAAAATCATAATTCAGTATTGAACCACTCACATAAATTATAATCATAGCCATTCTGTTATTCCATCGTCAAGTAAATAAATAAAACATGTTGACGTTTGAATAAAAAAACTAACAAGTTTATATCCGACTCATAAAACGACCAACGGATTTTCCTAGAGCTGACTTTCAAAGGACGGACGTCCAACGCGGACAGACAAGCTGCTCTCCTCAAAAAAACTGACAAATTCGCACATGTGCCAGCTAGCAGCAATAATTATAAAAACGGAGTGTCCGTTTGGCTGTCCGTCCACTAATACCCCTCAAACCCGCTGGATATCCAGTCCCGAAATAGACATCCAGGTCAAACGTAGTCGTGCAAATTTTAAAACAAATTGACCTAGATTTAGTGTCTCATAAATATTACATTTTTGCCCCGTTTACCCGATAAGCTTTTGTGCCAAAGTTATTCCAGTTCCATATGCAAAATTGGGTTCGGCATACGAGATTGTTTGTACCGAGAGGATTAATAGCGATTTATACGAGAGTACCATGCGCTAGCGCCGCGTTGACGTGATTTTACTAGTTATTAAACTGATTGGCAAAGCCTGCGTAACTACATCCATTGTTTTCCATGCCTTGACATTTCTTATTATACTCGTGTGTAATCAGCTGTATTCGGTAATAATAAGCCAGGTCTAGCCGATGTGTACTTGTCAAAGGCTGTAAGTGTTTTACACGGATGAAATAAAAATCATAATCTCCGTGTATTTATTACTTTTTTTCCTATATACTAATTCCTATCAAAAAGGTACCTACATAATATTTGTATACGAAAATAATAGAGCTGAAGAGTTTGTTTTATTACTAAGTCCCACGTAATAAGACACAATTGATTTTCTATTGTTCTGTCATCCCGGTATGACAGGACCTCTTTTTGTATATAATAATCAGACGCATGAGCTGAGGCCAGAAATCTTTTTGTTTGTTTGTTCTTGTTGTTTGTTGATGACCAGACTCATGAGGAATAGTATAGGCTTTATGACACGACGCTACGACCACGGGACGACTACGGGGCAGAGCAGGAAAAAAAAAAACAGGACCATAGGCAAAAAAAAAATAAACACGTGTAGGAAGTCGCGGGCAGCAGTTAGTACCGCTTTGTTTTAGTACGATATTTATAGTTGGCCACGAATACTTGGAGCTAAGACTAGTAAAGTACCGTCACTACAGGTGAATATTGATGAACGAAACTAAGCCATTAAATCGTTTAAAAAATTAATAGACCATTCGACACTAAGCTTGCATTATTCACGGTTCGTTTCGGATACGCGTGGAAATCGCCTGTTTCACGTCGGGTGACAATTTTTTACGCCATTTTCAAATCAACTTTCTAACGCTTAACTGATTACTATTACATTTTCTACATCACGGTAGATCGAGTTAACAGCGTGGGTTTTGACATTTTTTACTGGGGTTTGGCTTGCGTAAACGTGTTTTTAGCTGCCGTCAATTAAGATTGGTAATCTCTAACTGTCATGGTTTATATCTTCGTTTATTTTAATTACTTTTTAATTTTCTACACTTTTGAAAACGACAAAAATAATGTAATTAGGACTTTGTAAAAAAACTTTATAGAAAAGTGTGTCCGTGGAGATTCTTGCTCGTCATTCTCCATAAGTTTTAGAGCTTCAACATTACGACTAACTGATCAACTCCTTTACAGTTCAAAAGTGTCTGTAAATGGTTTAATTGAAATAAATACTTTAACCTGATTTTATTACGACGATCATCAAGGCTTGTCTTTATTACTATATACATAATCATTTGTTGGTATCAGGTATCAGTAACTGTATAAAAACGAACACCTTGCTTTTTGCGCCATTAATATCAATGACAAGGCCCCTTAAAAACTTAACAATGATTGTATTCTCTACAAGGTGCAATTCTGAAAGGTTGTCATAAAAGACTTCAATAATCAAATAAAATTGCGACACCTGATCACGTCATTAATTAATAATTTTTATATTTTTTTGTTGTTGTTTAAGTTTCACAGTAATTTAAATTTCAGAATACACCTTTTTGACCCCGTTGCATATACGGTAGATAGTGTCGCGCGACTATATCAATGTGTGCGTGGGGCAAGATTCGAAAACCACAAAAAAATAATAAAAATACTTTTGATTTGGGCTGAGATTCACTAGCCTAATTACTTTCTTGAATTTGACTAGGAACACTGCACCTTGTATAAATAGCGAGCCTCTGGATTTCCTCTTTGACCGTTATTGAATCCAATATTTGCTTTCAAACTATGCGGCTCTAATCTAAATTTAAATATTCGAGCACTAACTACGAGCGTCCGTATCGTTGAATCGCTTACACACAGCGATGCATCGCTTTAAATCATCACACTGTAAATGGCAGAAAACATTGTTCGGGGTTTGCGTTGTTCGAAAATTTCGCTGAAAGCACGTTTCAGCGGCGGAGGCGCGGCGTTGCATTATGCTGTGGTTCATTCGGCTACGGCCGCTTTAAAGCTTTTAATGCTTGATTTACATTACCTATATTTTATGGCCCGATGATATTTTAATAATTTATCGCTGTATTTTCAATTTCAAGTTGTGCTTCAAAAGTGATGCATGTAGGTATTTAATTATATTTTTTGTTCATTATAATAATGTCAATATTCAGGTTTGCGATGCAGGTTTGAATTTACAACAACCATGTCATTGCTCAAAATATATTGTAAAGTTTTGCATCATCATGGAATACATGGAAAAAAAAACTTACTGTAAGCGTCCAAGATTATGACACACCAGTAAAAAAAGTGTTTAAAATACCTATATTATTGAAACTTTGAAGTTACTAGCTCTTGCCCACGACTTCGTCCGCGTAAATGACGGTTATCGCAGACGAAGACGAAGTCGAATAAAAGGTTTAGTCCCATCTCATCCCCTTCCCATCTCATCCCCCATGCTTTAATACCTAAAAAAAAATCACACCTCTCACTCCTGGCATAAATCTGTCAACGGTACAGTCATGAACAAAAAAAAAGTCATGCAGTAAAATTGAGTAATATAATATATTAAAAATTAATAAATAAATATATTATATTCAAAATTAATAATTAAACTATTCTTTTACTTTTTAAGATAACCTATACAAAACCATGTAATAGGGGGCGAGCCTATTGCCATCAACCGGGCACAAATCCAGACTCCGAGGCTGCTACTGAGAAATTCCTGGTGGAAAAACCCAATAACACTTTGCTCGACCTGGGAATCGAACCCAAGACCTCATGCTCAGCAGTCGCGCTTTGCCACCACTAAACCAACGAGGCAGACAAAATATCACTGAAAATATTTTTCTCGTCGCCGTTAAATTACAGAGGCCGTTTTCTTAAACTAGTTAATCATCAATCAAAGATTTTAAAAATATATCATCATAGAAAAATTGTAAATCCAAAACCAAAAAATTAAATTAATGTTAAATATATTTGTTAAATATAATGTTGTATAATTATTTGGTAGGTATGTGAAAAGGTCATAACGTATATTTCATACCACTAGGTAATAGGGATTAGTTTTGACGCAGACGAAGTCGCGGGCAGAAGCTAGTATATCACATAAATGTCGTTGAGACTGTACTTTAAACAATTGATTTATGCCAGGAGTGAGAGGTGTGAAATTTTTGTAGGTATTAAAGCATGGGGGATGAGATGGGAAGGGGATGAGATGGGACTAAACCGAATAAAAAGTAGCCTTTGTCCCTTGGTCGGGTCCAAACTAACAGACAGCCAGAATGACTACTAAGACATCCGTCAAAGTAACTCTATTCTTAATTACAATAGGTAGGTACCTAAATACTTTATCAACTCTAGTGTCCAATGTACCCTGACAGAAGGTACCTAATCACAGCCTTGTTTATTTCTATTTTTTTCTAGATTTTCGATACCAACATCCCGTCATGCTTCACTTGTTTTTACCACCACATAAAATGTTCAAAAAGAAAACGCACCTATCCAACTAAACCACGTGCATCAGTTAGTGAGCATAATATCAGTGCGTTATTTATAAAGTGGTCCACTCTCACGAGTCTCGCCGTGATGTTTACGCGACGAAACAATCGCAGCCGCTGCATGTTTGTGATACGCGAAGTTGGTATTACTACTAGGGTCGCCACATGGTCGGGATTCGTCGAAATTCTCCCGACATTACACACGATTCCCGACAATACACGGACAAAAAAAAATCATTTCATGTTCATGGCGGCAGGAATACATTATGTAGGCTGATTTAAAAATAAAAAGTAGCTCTTTAATATCATCAACTGGCAGGTGTTTATTTCTCCCGACACTTACCTCAAAAATTCCAACAATTTCCAGCCATCCAACTATTTTGATCTTATGGTCCGGCAACCCTAACTACTACTACTGCAGTAACTATGTAGGTAAATCCACTTCAAGACCCTTACCTGTCTGACCACCACACTAAAGCCAGTTTCCCGCTATAGCCAATAAAAAGCCGCAGAAATGAAACCATAATACGGATCAGATGAGCGAATAAACGACGAAGCTACATACATAATATAGCAGAGGTCCATTGGAAATCAATAATCGATTCATGTTGAAAATCGTGACAAGACTGCGACGGCAATTTTTCATCCACAATCGCTCGGAACCTAATCGTCTGGAAAATGCAAGAACATCGAGCCGCATCACTATCTGTCCGCGACTCGATACCTACCTACGTATCGATAAGTCGAGTCGTCGACTCGATTATTTTTGCGTCATAACGTTACCGGTTATATCCGTTTAAATCTGGTTGATGTAAGCGGATATTGGCTTTTTTGTGATTCTGGTTTCGAAACGACCGATACTGGTTTTAAATAAAAATAGTGCAATGCGAGATAACTTTCTGCTGTTGCATGACTGAAAGCTTGTTTTAACGTGTTTGATATTAAAGCATCTAAACTAAGTACTGACAGATAAATCAGTGGTCGGACAGGGTCTACTACTATATCTATACTTATTCAAATAAGACATGGTTTACCAAAACTGATCACGTGTAATCATTAGCCTTTTCCCAACTGTTGCGGTCGGCTTCCAGTCTAACCGGATGCAGCTGAGTACCAGTTTTTTAGATGAAGCGACTGCCTATCAGACTTCCACAACCCAGTAACTGGGTAATACGATACCCCTTGGTAAGACTGGTTGTCAGACTTGCGGGCTTCTGACGACCAGAAACGTGACGTGACGTTCACGTGTATTTACGTGTGATGTTTTATTATTCTCGTATCTCACTCTCTACTAAATATTTATTTCTTAAAGCGATTCTCACGCTCAATTCAAATTATGTTAACAGCAATAAGTTGAATGTTAATTTGCGAACACAAGAAACACTTTACAAACTTAGAAAAAAAAAAACACATTAAGTAAAGTTTATCTATAGCTGTTACTTAAAAGTCGACTATCGTTAAAGCAATCAACTAATGGAAAACAGTCACCCCATATTTTTTCTCGCTCCATTTCCAAACACTATAATATACTTAGCACAAAAACGTGATTTCATTGAATACTAAAACTTATCGCAAAGTAAACAGAACTTGTTATTGCATATCACCACAAAAGCTTGCCATATTGAATGGAGATTTTTAACATGCAGTGTTTGGACGAAGTCACAAAATCAATTTGTAAACGTTTTATTTACGGCGAAGAAAAGTGTGCTCTATTTTAGTGAAGCGTAGACTTTATTTTAGGACATGCATTCCAGTGTAGTGATGTGAATGTAATGTTGGAAAAACGATACGAGTCGTGCCATATTTATAGTCTGTGAAAAAGCTTTTCTCAATGAATTTAGGTAAAGTAGCTTGAGGTGAGTTGTCAATTTCAAGCATTACAGCTTATATCAAGCTCAATTCACCAAGGAATTTTTTACAAAACAAAAATAAATAGAATTCAGGCAATTGCCTTGTGTAGGGTGATTGTTCGTTTTCAATGTTATTATTAATTAAATATACCGTTCAAAAATAAATTTGTTTAGTGATTAATTCAATTAATGCAGATGTGCTTACATTTATTTCATTTAGCCGCAGGCTTTTACTTTTAAAAACTATTGTTTGTTCAATTATTCTTGATTTGAAAGGAAAATCATTCACGTCTAGTATAACGCCATAATAATCATGCTTAGCGAAATATTCATTTATTTCTAAAAACATGGCGAGATTATCTATGAAAAAAAAAAATGTAGCTCCTCTTTCATTTTATAATAAAATATTATGATTTGTCGCTGGTAATAAAATAATAATGACGTCTATAGTTCAAAGCGATGTACCTACATACATATTAACGTCATAATTAAATATGCTCTGTAAAACCTTTCAACCCATTAGCACAAAAAAAAACAAAGCCACATAATTACACAAAATATAACAATTTCGTGATTCACTGGCATATTAACATTATTACCGCGTAACGTTCTCTACGTTTACTTGACTATTCTGAAAATGTAATAATGATTAGCATAAACAGTGTATCAAAATTCAAAACATTTTACGTAATAACTTGTGTACCGTGAATAGGCCGCTTTAAAAAGTGTATTTTACAAAAATATTGTCAGATACCTTGATACTTTAACTCCTGAATAATAATAGTACCAGTCTATTACTGTCCTGCTTAATCTCCGCGCTTGCTCAAGGCGGATTGGCGTTTTCAGACTTATCTATACAGTATATGAAATGCTTTGTCCTGAATAACTAACAGAGACCTGAAACTTGGAGGGTGTATGACGAGGCATCCGATAAGAAAGGATTTTTCATAATTCCAAAGTTTGTATGGAGAGTTCTATAGAGTGAATGGATTTAACGTGAGCGAAGCCGCGGGAAAAAGCTAGTCTTAGTCCAGGTTTTCTTACGATGCTTTCCATCACTGTCTTCAGTGATTTTCTAAGATAAACTTAGAAAGTGCAAAAGAATCGATAAACTCATAATGGTACTTACACGGTATCGAGCATATGTTAGTACAGGATTTCTCAAAATTTTTTCCTTCACCGACACATCAGTGATTGCTTAACTCCTCAATAAAAAAAATAATTTCAACATTAAAATTTAAATACTCCTGCAATTAGAGGTCTTCATTTTGACAATTAATGTTAATAAGCTTGATTATTTTCGTGTAAACGACTCACTAATTAATTATTCAAGCAACAACAACAACTATAAATTAAAACAATGATAAAACAAAGGTTAAATATATAAAAGTTAAGTAGTTGTTCTTGTATTTAACGTTTAGTGTTGTGCCATTGGCCTGTATATTCACGAAAAATTCAATAACGAAAAGAATTTAAATGTCAGAAGCAGGCAAGAAATTCGGAATATGAAAATAAATTATTCCCTCTGTACAAAGCACGCGAAATAATAGGAATTCTAATAAATTACCCATATTCCGCCAGCTCAAGTGACTTTATCATCAACTCGGAGCCCGCCTCAAATCTAATTTCCTTTTAATATGTCGAGCTCCTTGCAAGCGCGTTAACTAAATCTGTTATCCCAGCGAGAATGAAGGTTGAATACTAATACGTGAAGTACCGATCATTTTGGCTGCGTATCCGAATAGGGCCGAGTTTAACTTACATTGTCGTTATGGTTACAAAGTAGTGAGTTTATGAATAACTTGGTTAGGAAAGGTAGAACTTATTACTTTACTAGCTTATGTTACGACTTCGTCCGCTCGAATGTTGGTTTTCTGCGGGGTTCTTTTTTTTGTGCAAAACCTTAATTCATTTTCTAAAATAAAAGTAGCCTATCTTACTTTTCATGATATCACCTTTCTGCCAGCGAAAATCCCGTCAAAATCGGTTCAACCGTTTGGGTGATTAGCCGGAACAAACAGACAGACAGACAAAACGTTAATAAATTGGTTGTTTGGAATAAGTCCCATGTAAACATGCAAACATATATTTTGACATTACAAATAGACATAATTGTATTTTTATAAACTACATCTTACGGTAACAGAATAGTTTCCCAAGTTCCAACAAAACGTTGACTTGTACCTGTGGAAGAATAAAACAAGTGATTAATAAAACATTACCAAGACTCTTAAACTGCAACGTAACTACGAGTTTTTGTGACATTTTAAAACGAAGCCAATATATTAAAGAGGGCAGAGACTCACGAATTCACGACCTCCCCTCTACTCCCCTTAAAAAGTTCTTAGTCAACATTTCTTTTATTTATTAGGTACCTACAGTTCGTTTGTTTGTGAACCACTATTTCTTTCTTCTGGCGATTACAAATGGGAAAATTATACATATCATGCGATGTAAAACAAACATTTCTTTTAAATATAATGCGATGTCGCTAACCCACACTAGTATGGGTGAATCATGACTTGAGTCTTGCCCTATTATACATTTAGCTCTTGTTTATTTAAATATATTACTACTGTTAGTACTTTGTTTGAATATTAAATTCTTTTTTTATTTTTATTTGTAGTGGAATCCACTAATTTTGATGCATGGATACCTAAATCAAACAGATTTGAAAGATTTGTCTAGAATTCTATGTAGTGCATGAAAATCTGATATTGACTACAGAGAATTCTCAATTTTATAAATGGCAAGCACATAGTTCGGATCGGTTATTTAAGAAATATGATCTGGAATTAAAAGATGCCCGTGAAAGTGACAAAAGTAACTAAATATATCAAAGAAAGAGAAATAGTTAGCTAGATAATTTGTTTAAATGGTTGATTGTTTGGCAAAGTTAGGCCAGTTTGGTTAGTTGGTTTGGGTGTTAGGTAGTAGATACTTAAGTAGATGATTTTTGTTTTCAATATTTAATTTCTCTCCCCTCTTTCTTATATAGACAACTCCAATTACATATTCGAGTTAGTAGACGAATACGTTTAAACCTAATTAAGATGCAATTAAAACGGCCGCACCTACACTTGTGACATACAAGCAAACACGTAGGTCTTTCTCGCCTAAATACACTACGCAATTTAGACCTTACTTCGGGTAGGTTAAGTTTTCTTTTTGAATACAAAAATAAAGGCAACTTTGACGTCTCAAGCAGAGAAGCTGAAAACCATTCAACACTAAAATATTAAAAACTTTCAGAAGGTTACAAAAGCCCCTTTTGACTCGAACCTTTGACCTTTACAACCTTAATTGGTTCACTGCAGTGAGTTAATAATGAAAATACAAATTAACCGAGTAAATGAAAGACGACTAACGACTCACATCCGCATCGCATCGTTTAATTAGCTCTACGAGGTGTGACGTCATATTATGTCCTTCCAGTGTACTATTAAGGACGATTGGACGAACCATTTCGTCGTCCGTTTTTGGTCGTACATTGATGTTTATGTTAATTTGTTTGAGGTTATTTTGCGTTCGTTCAAAGAGGAAATGGTAGTAAAGATATTAACAGTTTCTTTCTGGATTTGAAAGGACTTCATCGTAATAGCCCAACACACACAGAGAGCGGCAGCGGGACGGGAGCGGGACGTGAGCGTGTCGTCGGGTTGTATTTATTGTTTTTATGGAGTTTCTTGCCCATTCTTCTACATACAAAACTACCTTTTGAAAGGGACCACTAGATTCAATCTTTTTTTTTGTGTATGACGTTCAAAAGTGCCTTATATTGGCCTAATTGAAATAAATGATTTGACTTTAACTTGTTTTTGACTTTATGTCCACACACTCAATGCTCACGTCCCGTTCAAATCACGCTCACGTCCCGCTCAAGTCACGCTTACGTCACGCTCACGTCCCGCTCAAGTCACGCTCACGCCCCGCTCACGGCACGCTCACGTCTCGCTCAAGTCACGCTCACGTCCCGCTCACGGCACGCTCACGTCCCGCTCAAGTCACGCTCACGGCACGCTCACGTCCCGCTCAAGTCACGCTCACGTCCCGCTCACGGCATGCTCACGTCCCGCTCACATCACGCTTACGTCCCGCTCTCTGTGTTAGGGTTATAGGTTACTAATCCTTTGTTAAAGTATTTTGTCCTCTCAATTCTTAACTGGACTGGTCGAGTGCTAAGAGTTCTTTGACTTATAAATCATTCAAATTCATTTAGAGATCAATAACCGCCTGACCTCTGCTACCTTTAGCCAACCACGTCATCAACATAGTTAGAAAAAAGAAAATGTCGGGTGTAAAAAATATTTAACGGAGCCGAATGTTATGTTCTCCTAAATACTGCAATTTTTTTTTTTTGGTCCATACCTGGGCACCTTCTGGTTACGAAGATATTGATGGTCAAAGTTCCAATTTTTAATTAGGTACGTTTTTAAAGAAAAAATGTTTTAAATACCCGTTTCATAACCCCCAAGACCTCTGTACTGTTGTATGCACCCATAAGCACAACACAGTGTATGATTTGTATGGCACCATAAACAGTGATTTTTCACACCAAAAAAGAGTTGTTTCCCAGCAATTATTTTCGTTCAAAGTGACTTAGTTTACAGTATACGTAGTTAACGGCTGTTTTTTTTAAACCCCGTATGTAGGTATGCTTAAATACTCTCGGAGTTTTTCAAGTAACAAAAAACACAACGTATTCTAGTAGAAAAACACTAACACCACGTTCAAAGTCAAGTACACACTAACAATTACACGTCAGGTTAAAAGATCAGCCAACATATTACAACATGTACCTTTAGCTCATTAATACTGTATAACCTGCACTTGTACCGCAAGCAAGGGCGGGAACAGGGTCACGGAAGTACACCTGCATAGTCGGCCGCACGGACAAGTACATGGTAAGTTTGACTTTGACACTTTATTGCGTAGCAGTAAGGGTGGTTTTCGTTGTTATTGTAGTGATGTAATGCGGGCTGCGGACTCGGGGTCAGTCCGTAGACCGAACAGAGACAGGACAGAACAAGAGTGTTCCCCTTCGGGCTTTTCTGAAGACAATGGGGCCGGCGGGTGACGTAAGCCACCTTGTGGTAGTGGCAGGTCAATACCTGCTGGGTTGCAGAAGAATCCTCAGAGTGACCCTGGTGCCTCGGCCAAAAGTAATTGCTGAAACACTGTGGGGTTGTCGGGAGGAGTCCGACACACCCCTCCGCCTTCCCCGAAGCGGAGGAGTTCCAAGAGGATTTCCCCGCGAAAAAAATAGTGTGTGATGGTGACCGTACACCTGCTACGTTCAATACTAGTACGGTTACAGGTATGACAGACATGTGTATTGTAATTATTACGACATAGATGTAATTAAATAAACATCTCTATTGTCATAAGGAATGTCAATGGTTCAATGGTGTAGTATTTCTACAAACAGATATTTGCTATTAGGTTCTGCTCGCGACTTCGTCTGTGCATTTTCTGCACCCGCAGTAGCTTACGTCTTCGGTTACTGTTCCGCTCCTGTGGGTCGCGGCGTGATGTTATATAGCTTATACTATTCCTCATGAATCTAGCTGTCATACACAAAAGATATTTTTCCATTTCGACAGGCAGTTACAGAGATTAACGCGTTTAAACCACCACACAAACAAACAAAAAAACCTCTACAAAATTATTATTTTAGTAATACATAGTACAGATTATCGTTGCGCGCGCAGGTATTGTACACTAATTATAGTTATAAGATTGCCCAAATGTTTACAACTCGTTTTTCGGGTAGAAATCTCATCTCACAGTTTAATGACCATATCATAAGTAAGAATTGTATGAGTCGACCGTATCTGAGAAACTTTGAAAGCCGCAGGATCGAATAAGCGAATGACCATAAAATAAGAAACTTATTAGAAGATATTTTTGTATCTGGAAACTATTGTAGTAAAGAGGATTATGTATGTGTATGTAGGATACAATAAGCTTATAAATACATTATATGTTTGTCTTTTTCATCCCTCCTATTTTCTTTGCTGTGCCCGACAACCTCAATGATTGTTTAATTTAAAAATATTTAACCACATAAGCATTATCATTCTTAAATACGATTTAAAAACGCTGATGATAAGGTTTAGTCCCATCTCATCCCCTTCCCATCTCATCCCCCATGCTTTTATACTTACAAAAATTTCACACCTCTCACTCCTGGCATAAATCTGTCAACGGTACAGTCATGAACAAAAAAACTCAGGTTGTGAAATTAATATACATTCAAAATTAACAAATAAAATTCTTTTTCTTTAAGATATAAAAACACAATAACAAAAAGCCCTAAACGGAAAAAACTAAATATTTTTCTTGTTGCCGATGTAATATGTATATAAATACACTATATCAAATAACAGAGGCCGTTGCCATAAACTCGTTAATCTACATCAATAAATGATTTAAAAAATATATCACTGTAGAAAAAAAAGAATGTAAAAATCCAAAAATAAAATTAATGTTAAAACGGGTCCCACACAGACGCGGCCTGCGGTGGCGGCCTACCGCGAGCCGTGGCTCCAGCCTCTGCGGCGACTCACCACCGTGATCACGGTGGCGGCCTGCAGCATGATTAGCTGAGGTGTTGTGTTCTTTTTTTTCTACAGTGGTATTTTTACAGGGATATTATGAGTAATAGGACTAGGAGATAAGAAAAAAAATGAAATAAAAAAAACAGTTTAAACTTTTGAGGTGTGAGATACCTATATTATCATTGGCATCACTTACTTTCAGGAACAGAAAAATGTGGATTCATTTTCTATTACAATTTACGTATTTTTCAACGCGGTACAAGCGGCCTGTTGTAAAAATGTGCAACTGACCGCGTGGCACAAGGGGCGGGGCATGCGGCCGCGGCCAACCGCTCGCAGGCCGCGTCATGACCGCGCGTGTTTAAAGACTCCCTTGCATTGCAACCGAATACAACTGACCGTCACTGCGGCCGCCACCGCAGGCTACTTCTGTGTAGGACCCGCTTAAATACATTTGTTATATTATATAATGTTGTAGGTATATTTGGTAGGTAAGAGTATTCTCATACCTACCAAATATGCAACATATAATTGCATTCCGCTAGATAATAGGGATTAACTGACGCGCACGAAGTTGCGGGCGGAAGCTAGTATGTAATACAAATGTCGATAAGACTGTATCTTAAACAATTGATTTATGCCAGGAGTGAGAGGTGTGAAAATTTTGTAGGTATAAAAGCATGGGGGATGAGATGGGAAGGGGATGAGATGGGACTAAACCGATGATAAATAAGTGCAAAGAAGTTTTAAACTCTACTCTCCAATCAGTAAGTACCTAAATAATACTAGCCTATTCACTCGCCCACTGCTGGGCAAAAGCCTTTACTCGTCAAGAGAAGGCACGAGCATTAATCACCACGTTTGATCAAGGCGGATTGGCGATTTCAGACATATGTAAATTATTTTACACCCAGGTTTCCTCACGATGTTTTTTCTTCACCCATGTCAGTGATGTCCAAAATAATCTTAGAAAGTACTTTAAGAATTGGAAAAGTTATATATAATTGATATTTGCACAATTTTATACATGAGACACTTTTAGCATTGCACCATCACAGCATCAGTAAATATTTTATGATTTTTTGGGACAAAGTTCCTTAACGCGACTTACGGAAGGAGATTACTGGCCAAAATCGTCACGTAAAGAAAAGGCGTTACATCACCACTAAGCGACTTTCTCTTTTTATTATACGGGTGTTCCCCGACCGCACTTTTCCTTTTTTTTTCTCTGCTAAACTTTTATAACGTTTATTTCACCTTCCCAGCAAACCATATAGGTACTCGGAACACGTTTAGGCTCTTAACCCTAACCACAAGCCCATCCGACACAGTTCTCGGCTGTTAAACAACAAAAAAGTATTTTTAAACTATCTTTTTGCTGTAACAAAATCCAGACAAACTTGTTTAATAAGAACTTGTTTTTAACAGGTAGGTTTAGAGTCCTTGGCTGTTTTGTCCAGAATATAAATATTATTTTGGACAATACCTGGACTATTTTTATGTATCTAATAAATTATAACATGTGCAGTCGATTTTATTTACTAAATAAATATTATTTGATTTGGTTAAAGGGAATATTTATTTTAAGTACATTAACGATTATCCATCCTACAGGCATGTAAATCACTAAACAAGTCTCTAAATGTTCTGGAATTCTATCCAACCTTTCTACTTACTATTATAAATGTGAAAGTTCGAGAGGATAGATTGATGAATGGAAGAATGTGTGTTATTATTTCACGCAAAAACTATAAAACGGATTTTTAAGAAACTTCATTATTATAGCATACTAGCTTTTACCCGCGGCTTCGCCCGCGTTTGTTTAGAATTTGACAATCAATTCGGGCTGTACTCGGCTTGTTGTTCGGCCAGATCCAGAATTATTAAATACCTACAGACCAACAGACTGTGACTCATAAAAGTCCGTCGGCGTTCAGTTTGCATTTCTGCAAACTTCTCTTCTTCTAGAGTTTCTGTCGCTGTAATGGCTGAGCTTGTTCTCTGAGACGAAGTTGTGTTTGATTGAAAAGGTGTCTCAGTTGCTCTTACAGCTCTCTGGCTTTCGGCTTGTTCCTCCAAAAGCAATTGCGTTTAAAAGGGCGTTTCAGTCACTCTCTGAGTAGCTTGGAGGGCGGACGGCTTGGCTCTCTAGTCTTTCCTGGCTTTAAGAAAATGTCTCATCAGCTCTCAAATTTACTTGTCGCTCCGGTTGTGCTTGCCTTCTTAATGCGGCATGAACGGAAGATTCCGAGGATTGAGCAGTTATTTTTGCTCGGGCTCGCAATGAGCTTTTGGTTGTGTGTTGGACCTGCGAGATATTCTAAAATTGAAAAACGTAACCTACCTACCCTCATTAAAACACACCGGAAATACCTCTAACGAAAAAATAAACAGTACTGAGGGACAAACTTAACTTTGCCGTTGAAAAACTGTTGTCTACATAAATCGACATAGGTCAAGGTTAGTTTAGCAACTAACCTCTTCCTTCATTCAATCATCGACTACACGCATTAAACAAAGCAATTTTACTGTTAAGACAGTTCTGCGCTGTGATCTTATGAGGAGTTTCCTTTCCATATCTCCGAAGTTCATTATCACATAATAACAGTATTTATTTGGGACCAATTCGAAAAAATAACAAAAAAAGAATCATCCAAATCAATTTACAATTAGCGGAGTAATCGCAGAGTATGCTTCATTGACAGTGCGTAGGTTCACCTTTATTCTTCCATGCATCCTCTATGAATGCGTTTACACCTGTCAGTGTCAGTGATGACAGTGTCAGTTACGCAGTTTTTCTGTATCCCTGACAACGTATATAAAGTGGGTCACAGACAAACGCGAAATGTTGTGGCGGCCGCGTCAATTGCAAATTTTAACAACCGGCCGCGTGTACTGCTTTGTAAAATGACGCCAAATATGGAAATTGTAATAGAAATAGTTGAATTTAAATAATAATTTAAATTTAACTCACACTTCTCTATTCCTAAGAGTAATATGCGATGCTAATGATAATATAGGTAGAGATAAACTATTATACCTTGACGCTTCCCTCCATAACACCATTTCAATGTGTGTAGTCACATTCGTATGAAAGACTTTGTGAGTAATCGTCTTCAGTAGCAGGCTAGCATATTTTTTGTCAACTAATCATAAATTGCCGACCGCGCAAGACGACGTACCTCTCATTTTCATAGAGAATGTCAGTGCAGCGCCATACTAATAATAATGAGTAATTTTTGACGCCGCTAGTCGGACAACAAATCGCTGACTTGTTTTTGTCTCGAGAGCCGTCTCAATACGCACACATGCGTTGTGAGTATTTTTAATACTATTAAAAACACTTTCAAACGTTTTGAATTGTGGAAGGGCGAGTCATGTTACTGTAGTTTATCTCTACCTCACACCTCAAGTGTTTAAATAAACGGTTTTCCTACCTTTTTCTTATCTTCTGAGAGGACTAATGAGTCATGAGTGTAATAAGACAACGTTACGGTTAGCCATATTGACTGACGTCCGATTGCGACGTCCGATTGTCCGATTGTAGCACAATCACCACGCTAATGACACTTCAGGCCGCCACTGTGACCGCGGTGGTGTGTTTTTGGAGCGTTAGGAGCCGCGGCCTGCGGTTTGCCGTAACCGCAAGTCCGTCCGTCTGGAAGCCACTTTATGCAAAATGTCAGGATACTCTTCAGCGGTTTTGGGCATGAAAAATTATTAAGCAAACAACTTTCGTACTCCTAGGTTGTTTACTTGAAACTGGTCTATCGACAGTGTAGACTCATAATGTATTACATGCTTAAACTTAAAATTTAATCATGATCCGATAGACACGTGGCGCCATCTACTGTCATAAGGACGTTTTTGTGATTTCCCTCGGGAACAGTACTTTTTTTCGGGATTAAAGGTACCCTATGTTCGTCCCTGTACACCTGGCAACGTATATGCAAAATTTCAGGATGATCGGTTCAGTGGTTTAGGCGTAAAATGGTAGCAAACAAACAAACAAACTTACTTTCACATTTATAATATTAGTTAGGATGCATCAGAATAACATACAGGGTACCTATATCTAAATAATATAAACGCGAAAGGTCACTCACTCACTCATCATTATATACCTATACTCATCGTTTATAGTTAGTAGACGCTCGCTAAAAAAGGATTTTCCAAAATTAACCCCTTAAGGGGATGAAACGGAGGTTCAAAGTTTGTATGAAGAAATCAACTTTGATGTGGAAGGAGCTAGTAGGTAATTTATAAAGATATTGTGTAATTTGGTCAAAATATAACAACAACTGTCAAGCAAGTCGGAAAAATTCCCAACATCTAAGACCCTCGCAGACAGCGCGTTACATGTTAGTTTATAAAGCGAACAAAATAACCACGTTCCATTTTAACTAGCAACACTTTCACAGCCAACAATAGTGAGATAGTATCGTTGTGTGCCAACGGCTGTATCATCAATGGACGTGTAACTAAACATTGGTTACGTAATCTGTTACTTTAACCACAGTTTATGAGTTACACAAGTGGACTCATTACGGTGGCTGTTTCAAAGTTAATTGACTTGATCTTCTTTAAATAGTTTTGGTGATTACTAAACCACTTGTAAAGACAACCACGGCGTTGTTTGGACAATAAAAATATTAATTTAATAAACTAATCTATCCATACTAATATTATAAATGCGAAAGTGTGTCTGTCTGTCTGTTGTCTTCACGCTGTTAGACTTCGACTTCGTCTGCGTCCGCGATAATCGACATTTGCGCGGACGAAGTCGCGGGCAAAAGCTAGTAGTAGTATAAAAAAGAAGAGATTCTTTGTTTGTGTCTTTCTTTAAACGCGCTGACTTCTAGAACCAACAGTCCGATTGGAAAAGTCCCTCGTGTATATGAGAACCAGAACATGAGGAATAGTATAGATTGTAACATCACACTACGAACTACGAGAGCGGAACAGTAACTTAAACACGGGTGGAAAAAGCCACGCGTATAAAGTCTTCTTGGCAGCTATAAAGATTCACTTAGGTACAAAGATACTGCTATGAGAGATATGAGATCCCTATGAATGAGAAACAACGGAATATGGACAGACCCCAAACGATGTATACGATTCATTAAAGGTTATAAAGACGGTACGTGCAAGGATAAAATCAATTGAGCATCAAGAAAAAGTTGCCAAATTACACAATACATAAAAAGCAGACTATCCGGTCTACAAGATCATCGATAGTGTTTGCCGGCTGTAATGAAAGCGTTGAGAAATACATGCTTCCCTTCTTGGCAGTCCGGTGAAAAGGAAAGAGGAACTTGCTCAATATCGCATACTGTATATATGCATTATGATATTATAAATGTAAATGTATCTCTGTCTGTTATCTCACTACGGCAAAACTACTGAATTGATTGTAATGGACAAAGAGCTAGGCAAAACAGATAGCTATGCAGGGTCGTCAGATATAGTTGATGTTTTCTAAGAAACCGATGGACGTCTTTGACTGAAACTTAACTTAATTAATTAACTGTTCATTGTCTATTTTTTAAATTAAATTACATTCAAAAAAATCTATCGGTTTCTAAGAAAACTTCACTCAACTATATCTTATGATCTTGCATACTTGTTTTGCTGACAGTACATCGGCTACTTTTCAATCCGCGACTTCGTCTGCGTCCGCGATAACCGCCATTTATGCGAACGAAGTTGAGGACAAAAGCAAGTAAAATTATAATCGACTAGAACTAGCCAAGGTCGTAAGACGTAGTAGGCTTGCATAAACTGTAAATAGGTCACATAGTAACAGCATGAAAATGAAAAGTTTTATTGGAAGCATTAAAAATGCAGTTTGATAACAATTTTACTGCGGTGTACAATAAAGTATGCAGCTATGAAATGAAGTAATCAAGCGCCATTTTAAATTTCAAAGGAACGAAATATGAAACTGCGATAAACATTACAGCGGCTAATTATTTAAAAAAACTTGTTTTTTAGACCCACAGATAAACTCAACTCTCATCGCCTTATTATTTTAAACCTTCGAGCCAGTTTTTGAATTTCCAACTTTATTTAATACAGATAAAGTTTCTAATACAAAATTGGCTTAATGGTTTAACAAAGACTTTGTTTTATAATAAGGCCTACAATACCATTAGCTAATGATTCGACAAAGCCATCAGTTCGTTAGCTATTCTTTTCCATAACTGAATGATTAGAAATAGTTACGTCAATTTATCGAACAAAATACCTTAAAAATTAAGCATAAATCACATGGTTTTAGTTACATTAGCTAATTTGCGAGTGCAGTTATGAAATATAAAAAGAGTAGATACATCGACCCAATGACCTGGGCGCGCGACCTTTCAAACAAAGAGTTCACAGCCGTTGCGACGCGAGTTCGCTTTCAATGTGGCCAATTGAATGAAAATCCTTTGTTTTGTAACTTTACTGATGATATCTTATTCTCACAACGTGGGGGGGTACAGTAATTAGGTTGGCGTGGAGGCTTTTACCATACTCCGGCAAAGCTAGCGTTGGTAATGTGTTTTGTTTTCTGACTAAGCAATGCTTTGCTTACTCACTAAAGAACTGAAAATGGTTGAACATTTTACTTTGTTTTTGCTTTATTGCAGATTTTATGAGAATTAAAAGAAACATGGTCGAGTTACTTTTGACGAAAAAATAACTCTCGACGGTGACTCTTCTTTTATACTTGGGTAATATTATTGCCGTACTTAATCCTATTTTTTTCTTAGCCGTACTAAAACCACCGTTTAAATTTACAAGCCAAGCATTACCATTCATCACATCTATAACAACATTTGGTAAATAATATTTGTCTCATCACCCCTCATGTCAAGTCCCGTCACTCCGCGTTGGTATCAATTAATGCACACAATCTAGGACACACCAAAAATACCATGATTACATGTCAACACGTGTGATCGTCTATTCAAATGCACTTATTACTATGCATGTTGCAGCATCCATTGGGGATGCCACCAGCAACGCAATAACACGCAGCTGTCTATTGTTATCACGCTAATGTATGCTTTATTTTAGTGAAATAGAAGCTATAGTGGCATGTGAGCTGTCATGTCGTTGGAAACCGATTTAAAACACACTTGTAATAGACCCTGGTACCTTCAAGACGTGGGCGGTACTCGAAGACACTTCTTTGACCATGAGAAAGTTTCAGAATGTATCATGTCCTATTAAACAGCTACGATTTTTAGTAATCAAGGTACAGTTTGGTGCAGTTCGGCATTAAGTAAGGTAACAACATAACCTTTAAAATGTCTAAAAAAAAATTGGCAAGAAATGCTATTTATTCAGTAAAGTCAAACAAACGCATCGCAAAAATACCTGACAGACACATTCGCATCAAGTAACACGATACAATACACAGATCATATTATAACTGCTTATTTATCAAGCTTGTTTTTGTAAACAAACAAAGCTAAATACTCGATAAAATTTAAACAACAGGCAGCCTAATTGGACGATTCACGTTATTTAAGCATTTCTTTAGTAGATATTCATCGCAATCAGAGCGCGCTGATAAGTCTGCGTAACAACATCAAAATATGACTTTAGCAGTATTGCTTATAAACGTAAACGATTGTTATGGATGGTTTATTATGGTCAATTGACCAGCTGGCTGACGTCATAAGTTCCTTGTCCTCGGCCTAGGAATCACTTTACATGCTCGTTGTAGAGAATGAGGCATATTATGTTAACCTAGATCAATTGATCTCATTACTTCATTGCACATAAGAATTGCGTCTGTTTGTAGGACTGAACAATTAGCCGCAATTACAATACAGAAAGCAAATGACTAATTACATGTATCATTTGGACTTTCCTATGTAGTCGTTAAATACATTGTCCAAGCATTGTTTTGATTTCACAGCCTAAGTCGGCCATTTCTAAGCCATAAGTCAAGGTTTCTAGAACAATAATCATATCATCCATGTAGGTAGTTCTGGTTTCATGATAGATTCGTGTCTGCATCTGACTTTAAGCCGAAACTATTTTAAATTTATGATTTTTTTTTACGATATCAGTTTTTTTTTATATCTGGGTTGTTTATACCTTCTTCAACTTACAAACATTAACCATTTCTATCTGGATGTAGACTCTTCCTAGGTCCAACCTCATTTTTTACTAAGACATGTGGGCATTTGATAGAAAGAGGTCTCAAGTAATGTACCTAATTTTAAATTCCCAACAATTTATACTCCTAACCCAAGCAACAAGATTAATATCTCCCCACTTTTTGTTATAGGCACTTATAGCAAAGTTTTACAAAATAGTCTCTCTGTTCTAAAAACCAAGGTTGATTGCAACAACCGTTGAACGATAAGATTTCGCGTTTTTAATCTTACGGAACAATCCAAGGGTATTCAACGAGTTCAGTTTTATGCTCCATGAACAGTGAATATTACTCTACAGACGAATACTATTGTTGACTATAACGACAAACACTATTGTTCAAATCGTACTAACTATTGTTCAAATCATGCTTTTCAAAAGTTTTATTTCATTACTAAGTTACATATTTCTTTTAAAGATTTTAAACATAAATCATCGGATTTAAATCTAAGAAAATGTTGGAATTTGGGGTTTAAGAATGATCAGAAAAAAAAAGAATAAACAAATACAGTATTTATACTATTTTTCTGGCATTAACTAACAATGTGACACAGACTATCTATGATTTTGACTATATGTGATTTTTAATTTCAATACTAATCATGCTGGAACTACCTACATTGCTTGGTCTACCGATTAGTACCGATGCCGTAACAGTACTTACCAATAAGCAAAACCGTCAATAAGCCGATCTTAACCCGATAAGAAATCCAACATACCGAGCCTCAGATAGTTATAATAACATGGCTGGCGTAGCATCTACTAAACCATAAACAAACTTATCGATTCAAGCACACTCAGCAGTGATCCGTCATGTATTGACACTAACCTCTATGATAAATCGTTCTGGGGAAAACGATAAAACCCCGCCAAAATGGCGACCAGCTGTCTGGTTGCTATGTTTGTTCAGATGATAACTTAATCTATTTACCTAAACTACCTAAATAAAATTTGATTGCTTTGTGTGCTATCTACGAAGTGGATAATCCAGTGTCGTTGAACTTTCATACACCTAAACTTTTATCCGATTTTTGTTTGTCTTATCGAAGTTAAGCAAAACGCAACGAATTATTGGAAGAACAACAATGTTTACTATGATATTTAAGATAAGACTAATAAAAATACACTAAGCTAAATATAAACGATTTCTATTCAATATATCCATGTTTTGCTTAACGCACTACATGAAATTGAAAGCTACAAACATAGCAACACCCCAAAATCACTAACGAATGTAACGTGTCATTTCCAATAATGAACAACACATGTCGCCTGCCATAACTTAACGCGAGGGTAGGAATAACGAGGAAAAAACAAGTTAATGGCGTCATATTTGAACAGGATAATGTTAAAGCACAAAATAATGAAGTACTCACAGAAGGTTTACTTCTTATTACTGTAATTATAATAGCGGCCTATCATTGTTCAACTGCAGAGCAAGGGCCTCTTCTCATGCAGAGACGTTAGTAATCTTCTACATATAAAATACTTTGTCCTTAATAAATGACTGACTGACCGACGGATCAACGCACAGCCTAAACGGCTGATCGTAGAGACCTGAAACTTGGAGGGTGCGTTCTTTGTATGACGTAGGTATCCGATAAGAAAGGATTTTCTGAAATTTTACTCCTTAGGGGCTGAAAAATAGGGTCAAAGTTTGTATGGAGAAGAAGCTGTAGTTACCTAAATAAAATATTTTTACATCAGGTTACGAGATTAACACGCTTTCAGCTTCAGTTGCGATACAAATACTGTCTAATTAGTAAGAGTAAACCTTCTGCAAGATGTGTACGATTGTTTTAAAAGAAAGTGTTAAGCGTGACTTTCAATTAGTGCTGTGCGCTAATGTAAATATTATCTTCAAATAACGCGTTAAGAGCCCGTTAAGATTACAATCGTAATGATCCAACATCTTTAAACGTTCAAAAGCTTTTTTAATTAAGCATTATTATTGTACCGAGTGTTGTAAATGGGTGTTATACTCAATTTAACCTTTGTTGTTTAAAGCAATGCGTATTACATACTTCTGGTACACGTCGTAGAATATATTTGGAATGACTGCTAAATTAGCGGTTGTTTTGTCCTTATAGTCGCGTACTTTAATTGAGTCACTAAGTACCTAAATTAATGTAAAACAACAACTATTATTTACACGTCAATCACTAAACTTTAATACACGACGTACTTATGTAAGTATAATTAGAAAACCACAGAATACTTAGACGTTATCAGAGACCTTAATCTCAACATTAAAACTAAGTTTAATCACAGTCTTTATAAAGACTTCATTAAATCCGTAAAACTACGATCTCAGTTTAACTTTTCTGTCTAATAAAGCAAAAGTAAGCCTTCTTAATATTCTGAAAACTAAAATTTAAAGGAGGTTCATAATTAACGTTCAAGGCACGCCCTCCACGCTTGTGGAATAAGTTTTTAGAGTTTGAATAATAACAAAATTACATATTCTCTACTTGTTCATTACTGATTAGAATAATGATGGAGCTTGAAACTTCTATAGACCTGCAAAGTAAATTCTGAATCATGTTCATTACAAAGCATTTTTTTTTTCTCTAAAATGAATAAGTATTCAGATTTTAAAATATTTAAATTCGTCTAAACTGGACTAAGTACATCAAACAATCTCAAAAGGGCTGTGGGCTGGTCTTTCCTTGGACCAAAGAATCAGCACTGGTATACAACGTAGCATGCTGTCAACCTTTTGGGCACTCGAAACATTGACAGCGATTCGGCGAATTATTTGATGCTCTATAAGCTTCCTCCTTTCTTTTTTTATAAAATAAACATACATACTTTGTAATTTTATTATTATTCAAAAGTTTTAATAATATGGCAGATACTTATGGTAATAATTTTCACAATACCTAAATTAAATTGTATCTCAAATCGGAAAATGACTCAAAGTTAGAAATGAATCCTGAATTAAATTTCATTTTTCATAACAAAATGTGGTTAGGTCCCAGTAAAGCGATACAATATAAAATGTGGGTAGGTTGTAGTTAAGTGATAAAACAACGTTGCTCACCGGTGCCACCCACACGTGTGGTTTTCTTATTTAATACTATCAACACATGTTCCCCTTTATAAAAAAAAAACAACATAAATAGACCGTCCCTAGATGTTTTATCGACCATAAACAGGCGTGCGGACTCTTTCGCCGATAGATCACGTTCACACGGGGGAATACACTTTTTCTCCTAAACACAACACATTTTTTCCTTAAGGTATGGTGAAAAGAAATTGCGCTATGTTTACTCTGTATACTGTTGTATTTTTTTCTTTTATTCTCCTCCGGTTGGTGTATGTTCTGTATCAGTACAAGCAAATACAATCAAGCTTTAGATGTCTTTTTTTGAATGAAGAACGTTGTAGTGTCGTTTGTACCTACTTAGAAAAAATAATAAGTACGGAACGTTGCCGTTTGCGTTACCTACTCTTAATTAAATAAAAAATAATATGAAAATCTTTAGTGCATATACAAAGTATGTAATACAGTACAAATATAACCTTTAAGTGCTAAATTACAAGTTCCCTGAGCCTGAGCACTAGGATTCTCCGTATCGCGTAGTCTTAAAAGTTAACTAAATATTATACTACCAAACTAAAACATACAGTAGTAATGGCATCATAGATTTTTATATTCGAAAGATTCAGATCACTGGCGTACAAAACACAAAAGCAAAAATCTAAATAAATAGTTTCCTAACAACATCGACTACTTGTATTAAATCTTAAAAGCCATACCAGCTGTCATCGTGCAGAATCAGTAAATTTTGACCTGTAAACCGGTAAGAAGATCCTAAGAAGGCGTGTCGAAAAGATTTATTAACAACCGCTGGTTCCGTGTGGGAGCCATCATGGAGATTTGTAACTCTACACCCTGAGGCGAGGGATACACACTAAAAAGCTGTTTTAGAAACCGCCTCTATTCCCGGAATGGAAAGAACTATGGTTCTTCTAAAGATATTTAGTTCTAAACAGGGTTTGTTTGCTTTACGACTAGCGTTGTCAGGTTCTAAATTCGGAAAGCCGAACTATCAGCCAAACTTTAGGTAAAAAAGTAGAATTTTATATTTGAAATGTTTAAATGATGACAATAGTGAATTTGTTTTATTTTTTTATTAATTTTCTTTGGGAAATCAAACAGTTACACAAAGGTTTCTTAATTAACAATCCTTAGTATCTAAAGTATATAGTGTATGTGTACCTCACAACGTTATCCACATGTTGTCTATTCCATTTTTTATACAAGAACTAACTAGGCATGCGAGTAATTTATTTTTACATTATGCTTAGGTTACAGTTATAGTAAATTTAGTTTGTTAATTTTTGGATTACACTATTTCGAAATTTGTTGGATGATAAAGTAAATAGATCTATATTAATAGTCCTTTATCAAAAATCAAAATTTCTGCTTATTTGGTTAAATTAATAAGCCTAACAAAAGCCGGACAAGCCATACACCGAATAATTAGGCCGGTGACGCATCCTAACAGCCTGACTATGTCCGGCTTTATTCAGACGCCTGGCAGTTGCAACCTTATTTGCGACTATTTTTGGACAACGATTATATTGTAAGTACTTGCTTGAGTTTTCAGGACACCCTTTTCGGAGTCTCTTTGTTCCTAAAATAAATATTGGAGCTCAATGGAGGATGTTTATTAACAAAGGGTGAAGTTACCATTTGTAATTTCTTGAACGTTGGTTCACTGATTGTTCGTACCTTTTGTGAAAAGATTTAGCTAAATGTGGCTTGTTTTGATTGATGCTATTGCAACCTTTTCATTTTAAACAAGATATTTTAAAACTTAATATTCATTTACTAGCTTCTACCGATGACTTCGTTCGTGTCAAAAAATATCCAACGGGAACCATACATGTACGCATATAAGCTGTTCCAGATTATAATACCTTTACTGTAATTGGTTTAACCGTTGTAAATTAAATGAATAAATAATCTATCACTGTGCCAACTTTCAAGCAGATCCGTTGAGTAACAAACATCCATCCAAACTTTCGCATTATAATAGAAGTCTTCAAGATTTGTTTGTTTCGAGAAAAAACAACATAAAACATACTAAAATGTTATGCATACATTATGTAGTGACATAAAAAAGATATAGGTAGAACAAACTCACCGTCGAACATATCCAAATGCCTAGTAGGTATTTTCGTTTCCTTTTTTACGTAAAATAACATCAGTATATTTTTAAACAATTAGTTCAATTCGAAAGTCCATATTTTAACCTGAATCCACTTAATTTTAAGTATGTTTTGACATCTTATTTTTAGTTTCCAGTTTCGTTGTGAAGTATTTCCCTAAATCTTTCTCATTCTCTCGGATAAAATCAGAGCTTATCCCGAAGTAAATCTCCCTCTTTCTCAATGGTCACAGCACGTGTTTCAAAGTCATCATTATCATAATCCTATTTTGCAAAAATGAATGTTGCCCCCTCATCTTATTCGCCTCATTTGAATTATTGCAGAGCTGCCAGGGGACACATTAAAGGGCCCTTAGATTTTATATGTAATGCGAAAAACACGTTTCTTATTTAAGTCTGTCAATGTAAGTTATGACTTTGATAACACGTTGGATTTAGTTTTTTGTGAGGATAAACAAGTCATATTGACAATACTTGATAGTATTATACTAATATAATAAAGCTATAGAGTTGTTTTGCTTGTTTAAACGTGCCAATCTCTGGAAAAAATAACAACCGTATAGACAGTATTACAATTTTACATAATAACGCGCGACCTGTTATTAAAGTCAAAGCAAAGATCCCAAGAATTTCAACAGTTACAGTTTTCTAAACAACATTGTACGTCATTTCTCCTCATTGTCCCCCAGACGCTGCATTTCATAACTTCAGCAAAACAGAATTCAATTTGCGAGCCTTACCAATCAGTTGACGGTATCGATATTCCCTTTGTTCTTTGTAATTTGCCTTTACGATAAAAAGCCCGGGGGACGATCCGGTGAATATTTGATTTCGGGCAATTTTTTTTCCCGAAATACGTCCTCGCCAATTAAATTCTGGGCTGAGTCTCAAATAAGATGTAATGTTATTCTGTTGTTTGTCTACTAAACTACTTAGCTAAGTCTAGTTACATAATAAGTTTGGGACTTGATAAGCTTAATACCTACCTATTATTATAGAAGTTAAATGGAACTAACCACATTTATTACTGTGTAATGTCCGAAGCTAAATTCTATCTTCACTATAATCAGTTTACAGGTTTCGCCAAACCGCAACAGCGAAAACGATTCAGGGAAAAACAGTAATTGCACTATATTCTTGTTTGTACCTTAACTGCTTTCTATCATCTTCCACAATCCTTTAGTTTCTTGGAATGCTAGTGGTTGGTCGTAAATAGCAGATACCACACGGCAATTTGATAGAGAATCGATTGAGTTTACACCGAAGCTCAGAGCAATGGGCAATGCATTAGTTGCACGTACAGCTGTTATTTACTGTTATGTAATAAAGTGAGTTAATACATTGTTTCTGTACGTGGCTACGAGCGGAGACTAGGTCTTAGAGGTGTACGGAAGTATTTCTTGAAAATCTTCCGCAGCGTTTTATTTCGTGCTTACAAAGAAAAATTGTAGCATCCATCTGGACTCAGTTTTATATTTTAAAACATTTGCACTAATCTGGCCCATTTTCTCTCTATGTTTATTTATCTAGGTTCATTACGACAGATGTAAGTTATACTCCACAAAATCCGTATTACCATAATTTGCAAACAGCGCACATAAATATTTTCACCCGTAGTTTAAAATTCAACCGGGGAAAATGGATTACCACCGGTGGTGGCGATAGCAAGCGCCCGGGCGCTGCTTACGTTGTAAAAGATACAATCTTGCCCATACATCGCTATAGTTTACTCCGAAACGGATCTACGGGCGGTTTGGAACAAAGCAAGATAAAGAGGGCATGACTAACCACCTTGAACTTTGGAATTTTATTGCTCAAGCCAAGCTAGAATGTATTTGACACTGACCGACCGCGTAGCTTTGAACAGTCACTGTGACATCACAACGGGCACGCGTAAGTACCAATGTGGCTTTTTCTATTTCATATAGTATAAGACTTTCGAAGTTTATCTTTGTCTTGGACATCACTGACATCGGTGATGGAAAACATCGTGAAGAAATCTGGATAAAAAATTAATATAAGTCTGAAATCGCCAATCTTCCTTGAACAAGCGTGGTCTTCAATGCTCGTGCCTTCTCTGTACAAGAAAAGGCCTTGTTTTACTATGACCATCCATTTTGTAATACGAGTCTTGTACCAAATACGCTAATAAAAGCGAATTACCCGAAGCATTGCAATTTGTTTTATTGACACAAATTGGGTTAATAAATTGGCAATTTTAACGCACGATTTATACTTGTAACCACGAGTCTTATTTACAATACCTAACTGTTCGAAAAGTGGAATATATCATGGGCGAGGTAAGAAGTTAAACGTTAACTCGGCACGGTAAGTTACGTTTACCAGTGGTTCGCGATGCGGATCATCGGCAGAAAGTTTAATGACTTCATACCTAGTTAGTTCCTAACTGTACCGCACTTATTGCCGTTTGGAAGTTTTGCCAAGCGTCACCAGTCATGCGATACCAACATTAATGAAACGCGACTTTTTCATATTCTCTATTCCGATGTCCCAATACATTTTAAATGAAACAAGAGAAATAAAGACGATGTTTTCGCAGTAGCAAATTATCTTATCTATCACCAGGTATTTACATCGTAACCTTTACCTGCATTGAGAATGAATTTTATCTTCTTAAATAAACATAACAAATTCTTATTTTCCTTGTACAAGGTTAAAGAACCGGTTCGTTCTACAAAGATAACTCAGTCGCGAAACTATTCAAGTCTTCAAGTAGGTAATTTAGTTGCATTTTGAAACATCGCCAATAGCACTAAACGTGGTACTCCATCAACAAACGTAAGAAGTGGCCACTTTAAGCATCGCTCCCTCGGGGCTGGCTTGGAACGTCAAGCTTAAAGCCTTTAAGAATGAAAGGCGCCTGATTTAAGGCCCCCTGTCGGCGATAACGAGGAAACAGGCTGCGCCAGTGGCCGCTCAATAAAACTTCCAACTAGCCAGGTTTTATCGGCGTTCACCATCTACCCGCATCTCCGCAGTCTAAGCGTGTCAGTGTAGAACACTCCACGCGAATTATGTAGCCATTATGCCTGATGTACGACTCCGGCGCCAGATGTTCCAATAAATCCGACGGTTTAAATGCCTTTAGTGACCTGAACGTAATTCTCGTTCGAATGCAGCTTTCAATTTGAACTAACGATAAGATTACGCTGAACCTGTGGTTCAATGTTTTGCCTTTCTCTTTTGTCTAACGATGCCTACTGTACATTTTGCTTGTTAAATCAAGATATTTGAATATTTTTACGACCTTTCCCGTCTTTTACGACAAATTCAATAAGTAAATAAATATAGAAAATGTTCGAAATTCTCCGATGTGGAAGAAATTGGCTTTACTTTTATATTAGGCAAGACAGAAAAGCGTACCAATGTAGCTCATATTACATAAGCACGCGAAACGCGAATCCCAAGCGATTTGCAACGGGGGCGAAATAAAATTACACAACGTCCCCTAAAGACGGCGACACGCGACAGTTACAATAAAGAGGATTATTGCCTGCACTTGAGAATGCACCCTCGGTGATACGCCATAACGACACATATTGGACTAAAGGGCGACAACCCTAAAAGACATTAGTTCGGATTATCGTTATATCTTTACAAAGCATTAGTCGATAAGTCACCTTAATCTTAACTCTCTTTGTCTAGATTATCGATACATACAATTGTTCACAATTGTCATTTGATTAGATAGGGCAAGACAATTAGAATATAAAAGAATCGTTTGTTGTTGCCGTACGTGACGCATAAAGCATTAACGTACTCCATATTATTTTAGTAAAATAATTTTTTTATAAAACTTTGATTCAATGTCGATGAAATTTTGAATACGAAAGTTTCATTACACCAAGGGACACATTTGGCTATTTAGTCACGGTCATCTGGTAGCCCCATAAATTACGTAGACGGACAACACCCTCAACTTCCCGATGAGTCACCGGGCACGACGACAAATGAGCTAGCATGTCCATTGTGAGGGTTCACGTCAATTAGTTCAACAGCAGGTTTCATACTTAGACGACACTACGATTTGTTAAAATCCCCTCGCATGTTCTTTTTATTCAATTTGGATTCCGGTGGGGAAGAAAATGTTTTCAATTTAGACGCTTTTAGTCCGAATGGCTCCAGTTTTATACGTAGCTTACAATGAAACAAGAGAACAGTGCAAACTTTACGAAGCTGAAAATAAAACATTGTGTACGGTTTCTCCGATAAACTTTTTGCTGAGAAGGCTGGTCTCCAAATAGAAATTGCAGTGGTCTGGAAATGAAAATGGGTTACAGTGGTCAAATACCGAAACGTCGTGGTCGCGCTACCAACCGGAATAGATACTGTGTATTGAATTCTATATTTTAGTACACTATATTTTGGGCAGATTGTTCAGAATTTGCTTTTCTACCAGCCAGATCTATTTTTTTCAAACAAACTAACCAAAAAAATTAGTATTCACGTAAAAAAACCGAACGAATACCTGGTTTCTAAACCACTTTCTAACAAGTAGTTACCCAATACAGTTCCATCTTATAATCGGATAGTAGTCACAGGTCTCAATAACTCGTCCTAAGATAGAATAATCGGATTACATCGCCACAAAGAAATGTTGAGCGGCTTTAGAAAACTACTCGGGCTATAACGAGCCGACTACCCTCTTCCAAGAATACAAGATACGTAGGTACCTATGTTTTATTGAAACCCAACGACAATCAGATTGGATTTCAAGGATTGACGATTTTGATATGTAGAATTTGATTAAGGTTATCTACGCGTGAAAATCCAATTTACGTGATGTATTTTTCCAGATTTCAACAAATTATAATACCTACTTAACTAAGAGCTGGAATTTTACTGTCTTTTTATATGCCGTGAGGAATATTGCCTTAATACATAGTTTTATTTCTAGACAGGCGACTGGATATAATCGACTGAAATTATCTTAAATTTAAAAGGTTTACACAGACGCGTCACCTACTAAAAAAAACTATTAATTATTGAGCTACTATCAAGCAGACGATGTTAAGGTTGCAACCCAATTAAAACACCTTTCTTCAAATGAATAAAAACTTGATAAACAACGGTGCAAATCTACCTCGATTTAGTTCAGGGCTAGACACACATAAACATAAGAAATGTGCTACAATGTCACACACTCGAGTTGTTGATTGAAGAATTATGCAAAGTATGTCTCTCGTCATATCCTATAGAAAATAAAATATTCAGCAGCTTCTTTATCCAAGAGAATCGCGTGAATTCCGCGGGCTCTTCTCGACCCATTTGCGACGTAATGGCACGACGGAGTCTGCCTTCAGGATTCTAATGGAAAAACGTCTGAGTCCGATCACAGCCTTTCAACTCTTATTTCACTTTAGCGTATAAGCACAAACGCTTTTGCGGAGGTAATACGTTGAGAGCTGTTAAAAAAAGTATGAAAACGTTTCAAGTTTATATTGACGACCTTGTTTTTTTGCGCGTCTGAGTTAAGAAAACTCCATAGTGCAATTTACCATGACATTTTTGTTTTTTTAATATGAATTCCCAGTTTCCCCACGCTATTTTCTAAGCGAGGCGTGATGTAGACCTATTTACACGCATGTGTTCGATTACTAGAGGGGTGAGTACCAAACTAACAAGGGTGCAGTTCTTATTAACGGCCTGTCAAAAGTGTTAAACCCAAATCCCGGTGAATCATATCCCTTCAGATGCAGTCTTACTGATGCAATGAGTCAGCATACAAAATGCTTTGTTTACCAACGTTTGTTTAACTTTATACTTTCGTACAGAGAATTTTGTATTTTTCATAAAAGCTGTATATTGCTCTAAACTCGAAAATATGTTTCATGAATTGATTTTAAAATTAGTTCTAGACACATAGCACTGTGATCACTGATATCTTTTTACACAGTACCCCGCAAAAAGAGTGCTCATAACGTGCAAGGAGAAATGTGCATCACACAAGACGGGTTGTAATTGAAACAGTAACTGATAGCAGAATAAACAAACAGCCAAGTCGGTAAGCGATGTTGATATTGATTCCGCTGAACTGCACGCAAACATGGTGTTGTATCGTGTATTGTGACGTTTAATTGAATGTAAAGTATTATAACGAACAGAATACTATTGGTTTTTTACTTTTATACCAGGCGACGGCAGAGCCAAAAGAAGGGTCGTGATTTTAGCAGTCAATGTATGTGCGCATCATATTTTTTAAACTAAGTATTCTTATTCTAACGAATTACGAATTATAAACAAGACTATACATAGTATAGTTTTTTTTAATATTGTTTTTTGATATTTATTGATTTAAAAAAATAAGATAAGATTTGAATAATACATAGATGTAGTCACTGAAAGTCTTGTTCAAAGCTTTCTTTATAATAAGTGATGCATGTCTCTCTCACCGATTCAAAAGATACTAACATAAACTAGCTCCGTAATAATGCTTCCCAAAGCTCGACTGTCATTGGGTCTTAAAACACCGTCTTCAATAAAACAAACAGTACAGTCAGAAACAAAAGCACTAAAATTAGATGTTCTTATTGTTTTAAACATTAAAACAGCTAATAAATTGGCAAACATTTCAAATTTGCCTTTTAACGAAGCACCTTGAGTAACTACAATGATTTTATTTGAACGAATTACGTACCTTCAGACACCGGGCCGAAACAAAGCAATGGCCAATTTATTTATTGTTCTACTTGTGAGAGGTGAAAACTGGGTGGTGAAGGTGGGGCACCCCCGACAGGGGAGGGCCTTCATCCCCCGGGACATTGGGCAGGCAAACACTTTAATACGGCACGAACCAATTCGTCTAACATCAAGTAACATTGAGGAAATTAAGATGAACCGCATTACGAACGGAAGAAACATTATTGACTTGTAATTCAGTTTTGTTTCTTTTTTTACAGTACGGTACATATTAAATAAGATCCATAGTCATAAACATTCTGGAAAGGCAAGAAAAAATATCTAAGGGTGACGTATCGTTAAAGGAAAACATCGTGAGGAAACCAAGACCTATGTTCGGTCCGACATTTTTTATATAAAGTTATATTGAGAATGCCGAACCGAATATACAATGTATGTGAATAACCTTAAGACCCTAAATTAAACAATACTTATACTTACACAACAATAACAGCGCAATAATTTGGGCTAACATTGAAGCACAAAGATTGTTATCAACGTCAGACTAATGGTGTTTCTGACATTTCAATCAAAGTTCCGACATAACGGAGTTAATCAGCATCATGTAGTTTTTCCCCGGGCTAGAACTATAACAAAGGAATACGTGACGTAGTAACTGGGCAATCTCGGCGAACCACGGCGGTAATTAAAAATGTTTTCGATGTTCCGCCGAGGAAGTTTACCTCGATAGTGGTCGGTTTTCTAGCGACTAGAGCGGCTAAGTTTTTTTTTTCTACCGCACCAAACTCTACGTAACAACTTTCTATCGGTAGCTGATAACAATCTATTGCACAACTACCCACTGCTAAAGTTATTCTAGGTTGAAAATTCCTGGACTACGGTTTTTTGGATATTTAAAATTGGACTCGCGAATTTGTGGTCCTTTACTTAGATTTTTCGCCCAAATAAGATCTCAATAATCTACACGCTTGCCAAAGGCGGATTGGCGATTTCACCACGTTTTTCTTCACCAATTTAAGTGGTGTCCAAGATAGACATAGAAAGCACAGAAAGTCACATTGGCACTTGCCCTGTATCGCACCCGCAACTTCATGCATGAGAGGCGGGTGTCTTAACAACTGGGCCATCACATCACAGATATTAAGTCTAAAAAAGAAGTATTTCGTAAACATATCAATCAACATCTGCAGTACAAAATACAAAACCAGTTATAAAATGCTTGAGAGAACGCAATAAAGGCAGATTTACAACTTGATTAATTGAAACAAAGTCGTTTCTTTGTCCAGGTGTAATTAAGAGTTTTCACAACGCTTGATATCGTACATTGTGAACGATGAATAACAATAGGAGCTAGTTACAAAATCTTTAGGATGTGAACGTCCCTCATCAAGAGTTTCGAGATGTTATGAGTCAAATCTTTGTTGGATCGCCCACGCAAGTTCTGTTAGCTCTGTGGTATTGAGATAGCATCCATCTAGTTCAGCGGTTTTCAAAGTGGGGAGCGCAGAGACCAGCAAAGGGGGGCGTTTAGAATCTTATTTACAGATTACGAGCGTTTCCGTTTACGCCGTACCTATGGCATTAAATACAAACTAATATTAAAAAGTTTGGCATTAAATACAAATGGAAAGAATGGATAAGGTCAGGAATGAGTACATAAGAGGAAGTCTGAGAGTAGCGCCAGTGACAGAAAAGTTGAAAGGGAATCGTTTGTCTTGGTATGGGCATGTGAAGCGGAGGGATGAAACGCATGTGACCAGGAGAGTTATGAATATGAATGTGGATGGATGGAGAGCACGAGGAAGACCAAAGAAAAGATGGATGGATTGTGTGAAGAAGGACATGAATGAAAGAGGAGTCAGTGATTGCATGACGGCTGACAGGACGGAATGGAAGAAGAAAACGTGTTGCGCCGACCCCAAATAACTTGGGACAAGGGCAGGAAGATGATGATGATGATTAAATACAAACTTGACTAAGTTAGATACTGGAACATTTTCGCAAAAAAAAAATTCTTTTAATTTTTAATCTGTTTAATCTTTGATAGTAACCTTATTATCATGGCAGGGGGGCGCCGATATTTTTTGTTTGTAGAAAGGGGGCGCATCATAAATAATTTAAGGAACCCCTGATCTAATTAATGGAGTAAAGAAGTTTTGGTAACAGAAGTTGCAATGGTCACTCATGTAAGTGTAGCTGTTTCGTCTGAAGTTTTGTGAGATTTTATCGCAGATCAGAGAGATCTATACAAGTGATTAATGCGCCTGCATCTGATGCAAGTGATATTGGGAAACAACATGATGAGGAAACCTGGACCAATAAAGACTGAAATCGCCAATCCGCCTTGACCAAACATGGTGATCAATTCTCATGCCTTCTCTGCATAAGATGAGGCCTTTGCCCTGCAGAGGGACGATAATAGGCTAGTATAATTATGTATTAGATCAGACCGAAGTAACAGTTTGAAATAGGTACCTATTTTTTTATTCATAAATCACATTACAGTATAATTTAATCCCACTCACATTCACGACATAGAAAATCTCAAACAAAGCAACGTTCCTAAATATGCGTAGAGTTGAATAAACTATGGAGCAATAGGTAGGTAGATGAACAGTAATCGCTTGATTATCACGTGGAGATCAGAGCAATAACCACTCGGCACCGTTAGAATCATGTCACGCCCATCGCGAGTACGGTCAACGACACGTCAGCAGTAACACTTGAAGTAGGAAAACCGCCCTTATCGCTACGAAAAAAAGGCTCTGTCATAGTCAAGTTGCTACCATTGACATGCGATTGACTGTACAGAACAGTAATGTACCGTGGTACCGGAAAATGTTCTTTTAAATGTACCATGAGACAGTTTTAACAGTGCATGGTGGAATCAGTGTTATTTAAGGCTGGGATTAATGTACCTAACGGATGGTGATCATATTACCTTCAGATACACATGCAAACCTTACTTAGGTTTGCATACCTATGAAGGTACAGTCGAGCAAGCCATTTGGTATACAGGCAGCTAACTTGCAACTAGGTACTTTATACAATGGTGCCGATTCTCTTGGTCACAAACTAAACTAAAATCTACTACTATTTCCATCTTTTTCTGTCTAATTAAACAAGAAAGAGACTAATGTAAATAAGAGCTGTCAAATTTAGTCAATCTGACACATCCATACAATTATAGTTGACATCTTAAAACGTATGGATTAAAAATACGGAAAAGTTCAAGGCAAAACTAATTTGACATCGCTAACTTAGTTTTTTAATGTCACGGAATGTCACCGTCCTTTCCTTTCGCTGTAAGAGATGAGTCTAGTTTGTGAACAAGGGAATCGGCACCAATACTTACCAATTTCGAATGTGTCAATTATTTGAAATCATTTTAAATAGTTTTCAATATAGACACCAAGAGTTTAAAAATTGAACACAAAATGATAATAAGTGGCAATGCAGCAGAAAGATAATTATTGTTGCCTGTAATCCAAACAGCTTGTTCGACCGTACCTACAGCACATTTCTATGATACTATGTTAAGTAAGTGACATTTGATCCTAGCTCATAATATGGCGACTAGATTTAATAATGCAGTGTAAGTACTCACTATAAGATTTTTCACTGAGATTGCAATAATTCAACACTTGGGACGTTGCACATGCAAAACCGAGCACTTCTCATAGTTTTTAAAGGCAAGACCGCCCGTAAGATAATTTAATATTATTATTCAACAAATTGTCACAACCTACAGTGATCATCCTGTTTTTTAAGCTCCGATAAAGATCAACATTCAAGAAACGACGATATTACATCTATAAATAAAATAGAAGTGTCGGTTCGTAATGTCAAAATAACAGCATTTTACAAAATGGCAACAAGGCACTCACACGAAAAAATAAAAATCTTAAAATGTTTGTCTGTCTGTCTGATTGTTTTGGCTTACTGAAATGGCTGGACAGGTTTTGACTTGATTGTAAAGAATAACTAAGAACTTTTATTTAAGAAAAACAATTAGGAAACCGCGAAAAATAAATACCACGTTATAACCAACATTCAGATAAACGAAGTCGCGAGCATAAGATAATAAATTCACACAACCCGCATGATTTGTTTCCGTTTAATTGCTTGTTACAATGTAATACTAATTACTAGTAACATTTAGAAACGGGAACATGCCCGACCCGGAACCTGTCTCTAACTAAACAACTAGGTACAGTCAACAAAAAAAGATAGGTAAATATCCAGGGTCGTCAGATATAGTTAAAGTTTTCTTAGAAACCGATGGATGTCTTTAATTGAAAGTTTACATGACGAATGAACTGTTTATTGACCACTTTTTCCTACATTTGAAAACGTCCATCACTTTCTGAGTAAACTACAACTATATCTGACGGTACCCTGCATACCTATCTCTTTTGTTGACTGTACCAAGCCCTACATTTTATGGCAAAACAACCTGACAACTGAATGTTAATGAAAATCTAGTTACATGTTGAGATTCGCTTGTTTACATAAATGTAGGTTGTGTTTATTTAAACGTGGGAAGTTCTCATTTGTATTGAAGCAGACTCGGTATTCAGATTGACACAAAATTTAATGACGTAATTTGATTGAGGTTAAAGAATGTTATCAAAGAATTATATTGTCCAGCCTATTATTGTCCCACTTCAAGGCAAAAGCTTCTTCACATACAGACAAGACACGAGCATTGAACACTATTCTTGGTCAACTCGGATTGGCGATTCCAGACTTTTAGCTATAAGACCAAGTCAATGATGTTTTGTGTGTGATGTCCAAGATAAACTTAGAAAATAAGTCCGCCTTTGTACAGTGTATTTTTTACATGTGCATAAAGTTTAAATAAATAAATAAATAAAATACATAAGAATTTAAAATGTCACGTTAGTACCTGCCTGGATTTGAAACCACAATCTCATGTATGGCTTTAGCTGCTGGGCCATTATGACATGACCAAAAAAAAGAGGGTATTCAAAGATTTATTGTAATCAGTTAGTGCATGCGCAAACAAGTTAAATGTTATAATTAAACATGACACCTTCAACCGCTTTGCCCTCTAATTAAACAACTATTAATAGTTCTAATACGAGTGAATCAAGGAAAACATAACATGTCATTAAGTTAGATTCTAATTAATTATTAAAATGTCCTGGATTTTGTCGACCAATCACGTGTTAAGCCATATGAGACGAGCAGATGATGCATCCGTATAAAATATTCATGAGACTGCTAATTATTATTAATGAATCATGCAAAACATTCAAAGACTGCTGCACAAAGTAAACCTGTTTATGCACTGAGAATATTTAAACTTGAAAACAAAGTCTTGAATTTATTCTTTTTTGGAACGAAGTAGCTTAACGCCTTTTGCGGTGAGGGTAAGGGAAAAGCGTTTTTCTCTTGTCTTTCTATTAAAGACTGGTGTATTTTTTTGTTGTTGTAGAAGTACGTTTATATTTTGTCCCGACATTGTTATAGACAAGACAAGGATAAGGACACAAAGCGATTTTTAAGGCGAAAAGAAGAAGGCGATATTCGTTTTCATTGTTACGAATTACCTACAATCATGATATTATTAGATGAAATACTTATTGAGGTCAATAATACAGGCAGGCGATGTTGTCAATGTCGTCAAAACAGACAAAAAAGTTTTAAAAGGTTATTAAAGCAGAAAATTACACATTCCGCTGTCGTTTGTAAAACGTAACGTATTGTGCTAACGGTTTCAAGATAATTACGTAACGGCATACGTTTCTGATGACTCACGCCTGTAATTTAACAGAACTGTCCATTTCAAGTATTGTTAAAAACAAACAATGAAAAACCCACTCCGAAAACGTTTTGGACAACGGAGCTTTCGATTTCCATGTGGGCAAAACTCGTGACTAGGAAATCTAGTTCTTCACACTAAATATTGCGGCTATCTTTTTTTTCCGAGTTGTATCCTCACGGGATATCGGCTGTCAATTTGCAAAGAAAGATGTGTGAAAGAACACAAAAGTGAATAATAATCTTCTTGCTGTAAAACAGTATACCAAAATCGATAGTGTCTGTATTTTTCTGCAAATCTTATCAAGAAATATTTTTTCTTTCTTCCCCTCCCAAGTTGAAAGCACTCAGAAGTCAGATGGTTCGTGATTGCGCGACGTTAATCAAAAATAAACGTTACATTGTGAAACACCGAATCCAATTCAATAATTGTGGCGGAACATTAACCTAGTGGCCATCGACCACCATATTGTTGCGGAAAGTGGATAAAAAGTGGATCAAGGGGTTTTAGCAATGGCCGACGTGACGAAAGACTAAGGTACAGTTAAGCGTGTTATTGTTCAGGCTCAGGGAGCGAGACAACTCATCTAGACACGTCATAATTACCGATCATTAACCCCTGGATTTTGAGGTCGCCAGTGAATAAGTTGACATGGTGACCGAGCAGAACAGTTCTGCAAATTGTGGTACACCGTCCTACACTTCGAGTTTCGGAACTTGTGAAAGCTTTACAAATGTTGGTGATTTATTCTCTTCGGGGTTTGGTCGTTTGACTAAGTAGAAGCCGGGCTTAGCTACAATTGTTTTCTCCATTTAGAGTATTTTGTTCTGTCCGGTCTTTCTGGAAAACAATGTAGGAATCCTCATTTTTTTGGCTAGTTTCTGAGCATGTTTTAGTGATCGCGTTCTTGCCCGGTGAGACAATATCGAATTACTGGTTTCACCCGTTTTTAAACTAAGTTTCGCAGTACGATGTTATCAGTGCAAATGTACACAAGGGCGATGTAATGACTAGTTAAACAAGACTAGGTGGAAACATGCGAACAGTATGATTCGAAGAAAAGCCAGTTAAGTCTAGTGCGAATAAAGGAATTAAGTTGCTTGAAATAATAGAGTTCAACTAACCGTGTGAGTGAATGTATAGCGGTTTTTATACATTCCTACCTAATTAGAAGGATATGCATTATAATACAAATATGTATGCAAAGAGTACGTAGGGAGTTACTTGCCCATTCTTCTCCATATAAAATTACCTTTTGGAAGGGGCGCCTAAATTCATTAATTTTTTTTATATTTTTTTTTTGTATGTATTATGACGTTCAAAAGTGCCTTATGGCCTAGATGGTGTGACTTTAAATGATTTTTGAAATCTGGAACAAGATGTGACTCACATAATAAAAACTAGGTTATTTGAGACAAGAAACTGACTAAACACAAGCCTAGATAATAGTGCTCTCATCTTATTTCCAAGGTATCATCAAGTTTAATTACTTATTGAGCAAAATATAACTAGACTAAGTTTCGTCAGGAATATTCTCCAGTAAAAATTTCAATAAAAGACGTTAATTTAATATCTTAGCAACACTTAAATTACCCTTAATTGCAAGACATTGAAAGAGGCGTGCGTGGAAAGCTCCCAAAACTCCTCTTAATTGCGAAAAAGCTCATTAAAACAATTAAGTAAGCCAAATTATGATTTCCTTTACCTAAGTTAAGATTGATCACTTAGTCTGAAAAGCGAGTTTTTAATTTGGCAGATTACTTTTTAATTATCTCCTTAATTTATGCTTACTTGAACATGTTTCAGAGTTGTTATAATACTAGTTACAGTGAGAAATATTTCACATCTAGCAACATTTACAGAACACTAATCCATGTACGGGCTACAGCCTACGCCTAAGGTAAACACTGGGGCGTCTTATGCGGTTGTAATAAGAGCGAAATTACAACAAAAAGGTATTCGGATTCATGTTTCAAAACCTAATGTGAAATTAGAAACTATGATGAACGGAATATGAAACTAGATTCAACCGTTCAGCACCTACAAAAGGTTTGTTCCATTTACGATTTACCTTATTTAATTTTCGACCGATCCTGAGATCTTCAAATTGCAACTGAGTAGTTGCATACACACATTAGTTTTAAACCATAACTACAGTCTAAACGAATCCATTTCACAATTGAAGAATGGCAGACAAAAGGCATTGTTTCACGAGGCAAAGCTATATGAGTGGTATCTGAAAAGGGGTCTGGGTAAAAACATAAGCCTCCCTAAAACAAAACTGGCGGTTGGTCTGCCGTTGTGCGTTGTTTTGACATTGTACTCAATGAAAATATGTATGCTGTGTATGTATGTCCATAATATCAGTGGCAAAGATCGCATACAACTCTATTCCTAAAATCTTCTCTTTAAAAGTTCAGTAATTTTACGGAAAACTACTTTTTACGCGGGCAGAAGCTAGAAGTTTAATAAAAATAAAGTTTTGACATTTTTAGATGTCCTCGTACTGTTTTATACTATTTCGTTGGACCTCGGAATTTTCCACAAAAGTACCTAGTGCAAAAACGTAAATTATTCGCCATACAATATGCTGCGTTGGCCGTTGGCTGGCTCACGCAAACCCATTGTATCCTCTCATTTTCTTCTTTTTCCGCACTCTTTTGTTTCGGTAATGAAAAGTATTTCCATTCAGATTACTGAACGTTTTGAAATCGAGACTATTTTGCTATTGTAACACCAATTAGTTAAAGATCTACCTGAAACAATAAAGTAATTAAAAATTTAAAATCTTTTAGTTGCCAAACAATAGGCAGAACCTAGGTAGGCTCAAAGACTCGCCTTTCACTAGAGTTCACTAGACTAATGAAATTCTGATATAATTTCAAATACTATTACGTATAATTTGAGTGGTTAGCATAAATAAATTCAAGACTATTATGTAAAAATAAAGAATTTAGGCAGCGTTAAAGCCGTGGAACGATATGTAAACGCGCCAAAATCCGTCGCAAAATCCAAGATGGCGCTGACGAGTGTGAAATCTACTAGTGAATTTCATATTATTGATTCATTAAAAAACACACGTTGCATAATTCATAAGAAGGAAAGTAGTTCCGTTAGCACCGCGTGTTTTGTTAATGACCGCATGTTTTCTAATATAAAATATTTGCATTTTATACGTGTTTATTCAATCACAATACCCGTGGGTTTTGTGGCACTGCGAAACTACAGGATTCAAGGTCAGGCCAACAAATTTTAATGTGTTTTCACCAATCATCAAATACCTAACTTAATATGATTTGATTCATTGTACAAAAAGACCGTTGATATTTTTTCTGTTCTATCTAATTAAAATGACGTAAGACTTATCTTAAATATAGGTACCTACTTAAAACTTATTAGAATTCAGCGGCAAACCACTAAAGCCCACAATATCACCATAAGCTTACAACAAAGGGGGTTCTCATAGCTCACCACATTACAACTAAAATCAAGAAATATCTTTGTACCTACAAATAAAAGATTACGAACCGACGCGATCCCTTGAACAAAGGCTTGATTAAAGACATCAAAAGCGTGACGCTTTGCTGCATCCTATTTAGATGCTACTCTCGTAGATAAACAAAGTGTCTCTCTGTAACTTCAATAACTTGATCTCTTGTATTTACAAAACAAAGGTTAATGGTTCTACAAAGTGCGGGAAAGTGGACTCGGAAGAGTGAGCCCGCCGCACATCTCAATCCCATTTTCAAAGGTTCCATCTATTGTTCTTTATTACGCCATCGTCAGGCCGATATAAAAAAATCGCTTTGAATTTAGAATGCGTCACAAATCTTTTCCTGACTGATTCTATTTATTCGTCGGAATAAAAACGCGTAGACACAGATACGAAAAAGCTTGTTTGCTCGGAAATCGGTTGAAACACGTGCTATTTTTCGTGTGTATCGGTGATATTGGAATCTACAAATAGAAAAAAAAGGTTTTTCTGTCCATTAGACCCCTGGAAACGGCCAGCATATCAGTACAATGATTAGTTATACGAGGTTTGCCCGTATTCGGATCTAATCGACCTGTAAATAGACAATCCAATACAAGAATGTATGTTGTGCTAGTAAGGCTAATTCAACGGTACACTAACTCCGTTTTGTAGCCAATTGGATAGCAAATATTTGAACAAGAATGTGGAGTAGGCGTTTGGTATCATGTTCCGCGATAATTGGGATTGCGAAGTTAAATAGCTATTTTCATACTTTGTGATTACGGAACAGTGCTTTACTTTAGTTTATATGTCCAGACGGAATTTAATGAGTGTTCAATAACAGCCAGCCTTTTATATCTGCCTCAAAGAGATTTGGGTGTGTATTGCAGATGATAATATGTAATAAAAGCAATGAAGGTTCCCTAATATTAAAAGGAATAACAGTAGCGCAGAGAGAATGATCGTTATTATGAATAACAAAATGAAACAAGAGTGCCAAGCGCAGATACCGTATACAAAATTGCGCGTAGATTGTCGAGGTCCCAAATTGCATAATGTTCGGATGGCCATCACTAAAGCCAGTCACCGGCTATAATATAGAGTTGTGCCACAAAAGAACAAAAAAACAACTCCCGCGAAATGGTGGTGGATTTAGAAATTTATGTTCGTATAATCTGTAGTTACGTTTCACTTCGCTTTCATACCCGCAAATGTGGGTCCGTTGGCTTATTGTATAAAAGGACCACCGCATTTTGGGTCCTTTAAGGACTGATTTACTGGGACACCGACTTTTGTCGCGTTGACCTACTTTTTGAACAGATATCGCAAAACCTTTGACCGTCTGTGTTCATCGCTTGAAGTGATCAATAGGGGGATTCGTCTAGTCATGTTTGAAATTATGGTTGCAGTAAAATGTTTGGTTCATTGGTGCATAATTCTGGAGATCAATAAGACGGTAGTAAATATTGGTCTTTGTTCTGCTTTGAATAAGATTGAAAATGTAATGTAAGTTGTGTTAGAATGTTATATTTTAAGCTTTGTAGTTGGTGTCGTTTCGTGAAGGTGGTTGCGTGTCGTAGGCGGAGATGTTCAGCGGTGCGTTCAAACGGAAGACTTGCCGGTGTCACTTTAGTTTATTATTGTTCGTAGTGCCTGTTCGGGTTCTATACACAACTATTGTTTCTGTCAGCTTTCTAAGCAGCTCCAGTGAGAATAACAACTTAATATCAAGCGCGTGGGTGGAAGCTGGCCATTTATGAAAATAGTCGTTCAGCTGCCTGATAAAGTCAAAAGAAAGAAAATAAATAGAAAAAGGGCCTTTTATTATCTTCTTTTTAATATTAAAAGCGAAAGGTCACTCACTCACTCATCACGAAATAATGCAAACCGCTTGACGTATAAAGATGAAATTTGGCAGGGAGGTAGTTTATGATTGGAGACGTCCGTAGAAATAATTTTCTAAAATTCACACGGGTGTCCCAAGTTTGTATGGATAAACCAACTTTGACCGCGGACGGAGTCGCGGCGCGTAGAAACTAGTATTGTCTTACAAATGAACTTTCTTGATTTCTCGATAACATTACTGAGCTTTGAAATGTGATTAGGTAGGTATAGTACCGGGTCTGGTATAGTCGGGTTTTAGAAAGAGACTGTCGCACAGAATATGAGTGAAAGAGACTACACACACTAAAATCGGTCTTTTCTTGAATTACTTTTTGCATCTGATTGCGTTCGTGTGACTTTTTTTACGAAGATTTTCTTAAGAATCTATAGGCTCGAATTATATGAGTAGCTTCGGTGATTTAATTTTTCAAACTAATTCTTCAGTTTTATACCTTTTTTAGTGAATGTCGGTTTTCTGCGGGGTTTTTTTTTCTTGCGCGAACCCCTAATTCTTTTTTCTAAAATAATTCTAGACTAAGACTAAAAAATGATGTCTAAATCCTTATATGTATGTTATAGTACTCCTTGAAACATCAGCTATCTACTGAGAAATTCCTGATGGAAAAATCCAATAACACTTTGCCCGACCTTGGAATCGAACCCAAGACCTCATGCACAGCAGTCGCGCTTGCGACCACTAGACCAACGAGACAGTCAAGACAATAAAAAAATAGATACAATTAAAAAAATTATGTTTTTTTTTGGTATTTCTGCTGCTTAAATATTATATACTTAATGCATTTAGTAAAAAGCTGTTATTGATAACGAAAAAATAGGCACCAAGTAGGAACAAAAAAAAAAATAGGAACTGTTGAAAATGACGTAGGTAATTACCTACTCACCAATGAGCTTTGTAAGTAGAATATTTCAATGATTTTAAAATGGTAGGATTATATTTTTGCAATAACTATGTAACATAAATAACAATATTTAGTAAATTCCTTCTTTGTACGCTACCAATTTAAATTTCCCTTCTTTTTGAGTAGGTAATACAGGCATCCATAAAACATGTCAGTCAGTACATTATAATATTACCGATAAATCAAAATTATTGCAATTTAAAATTGAGTAGGTAAAATTTTCAACATAAGCAGAAAGGTTTACTGTAATGACAGCCCTGTGCCTGCATTTCTTAAAAATCAATTTTAGTTTACAACGGATGTTACCGAGTTGTTCTAAAAGGTGTTTGTCATTTCTGTTTGTATTTTTATTTTACCAATTATTCTTAAATGTGTAAAACATGCACTTTAGGTACTTTGTTGCTTGTTGTTTGATGAATGCAACAACATTCTGTGAAATATTGTTACAGAAATGATGATCTTCAAGGAGAGATTATATATACACATATAATCTCTCCTCATCGCATACATATCTTTCCTCCCTGTGTACATAAATAAATCAACCAATCAAAATATTAGTAGGTTTTCATACAGACAAAGGTATCACCTTTATGAAACCTCAAACACCGCTGGCAAAGGTACTTATTAGGTACCTACTTTATTGATTGCAGACTTGGAATTTGAATGCTGGTCTGTATTTCCATTGTACTTAACATTTTCATCATTCACATAAAGTTTATCAAGGATTGAGTTCTTGTCCAACACATACATACTCTAAAAAGATCCTAAGAACGAAAGTCTTAAGGTCAAAATTTTAATACAGCGTTGTATGAGCCCTATAAATGCTGTATTACAAGTTTGATTTAAGTGCAAAAAATATATCGTTTTTTTTCTATAGGACCAGTTATTATGGCTATCTTTAGGGGAGTCCTACATCCAGCAGTGGACGTTGTTTGGCTGATATGATGACGATGATGAATGATTATATCATTTTTATCTCCACTGGAGTTGAAATTAGAAGTGTTAAAGTACCTACCTACCTACAAGAGAATTGTTTTTAAAAGAAACATAGGTACCTTCAAATAACTTATGGATTGTGAATGACATGTGCCTACCTTGAGCATAATTAAATTGAAATCAATGTTTTTGTTATATGACCAATTTAGTACTTTGAACAAGGTCTATTATTCATCATTATCATCTACTATTAGTAAACTTTACTACAGCTTCCAGCTTTTTTTTATAAAACAAAGTTTAATAATCTGGAAAAATATAATTTAAAAGGTGAATGGTTACACAAATTCACAAAAATAAATACTCATTCAATAAACCTATTTAGTAAAATAAATATGAATGCCGCCAAAATTGGGTCAAACCAATTCTATGTGAATGAAAGCACTGATTGGAAAACATCAATGAAACAAAACATTGCCAAAAATGTTACAACATTACAAACGACACATATGTAATGTAAACTGTTCATGTAATCAGTGTGAACATTGGTGTGAACGCTGGTTACAAATACGAGAGAAAGGAGCGAGTTTAGAAACAAAAAAAATATGACCTTTACGGACGAAAATGCTCGGCTACGTCGCCAACTCACAACATACCTTATCTCCTGGTAAGTTTTTTGACGACATGGTGTGTCACCTTTCTGTTCTGTGATCTGACGTCGTCTTGGGGACGATTTATCCAGAGAAAGGATCTCACTGTAGCCGTGAGAGCCCAGCATACGACACAAAACACTCCACTTTACCAATCACTTGGCCATTATCACTGATCGAAAGATGCATCAAAGCCACAAACACAATAACCGACCCATCGTTTGGAGTCGTAATCAGCACGATTTCCCATTGAGATTCATCGACACAGATAATTTTCACAACACTATACACAAACACAGCGACTGACAGAAGCTAACTTGATTGAGTTGAGCTTGACGGAAAATGGCGAGGGATGGATGACGTCCCTCCCGCCTCTCGCCCCGCGCATGCCATCTATGTCACTATTAGTTCTCAAAAAAAATCTAGAGGGCAGCTCTTTACAATAACAAACAATGTCCTTGAAAAACTTTATTTTCAGTTTTATGAACAGATGGCGCATTTATCAATAATAGTTCGTTAAAGCTTTTCTGCTCCTGTTGAACCAGTTCTTTTGTATTGTTATCATTACTTAATAATTATAAAAATACTTCGAAGAGTCGACACTTTTTTCGTTATAATGAAATCTAAAAGAAAGAAGCATCATTTGTATATATTTTACTTACAGCTTGTAATGCCATCTATATTCATTAAAGTAAACGACTTTTTAGTATGTTTCTTTGAGATGAGCTGTTACCAAATCGACTAATAGAGCTAATGGTAACAAATTCGGATACAAATTAAAAAATGAAGGGAACCAAACTTATTTTTTTTATTTCTAGAAATAACTCCCAAAAGTTTAACAACCACCTTTTAAGAAAAATAGGAGTCTTTGTTTCCAATTATTAACATTTTTGGCGCTTAGGGCCAAAGCTACTTAACCTCTAAGCTCTTTGGTGGATGGTGAGCGACATAGTACTAGGGCGACGTAGTAGTTTTACACTTGTTTGCTTCGTGCACTGCAATGTATACAACTTATAAAATTATAATAAAAGAAATATTAAAGAATTGTAATCGCCTAAAATAAAATTTCTGGACCGGTTATGAAAATGACAGTGTCATAGACAAACCACACCTACTTCCGCTGCTGCCCAGTTCAAGCCAGCCAGCCAGCGTAGCCGTAGAATTCGCAAAATGGCGGATGGTGGCGTGGATATAGATTTGTACGCCGATGATATTGAGTCCGATTTTAATCGCCAGGTAAGCAAAACGTTATCCAAGTGTTATTTGTAAACCAATAGTAGTGTGGAAATAAATTCCGGCACGTTTCTGGCTTTGTATTGTAAAATAATTGAATTGGGCGGTCTCCTTCAGGACGAATTCGGCGGTGAAAATGTGGATCTGTACGACGACGTGATCGCCGCACCAGCAGTTAAACAGGAAGATGGCGATGGCCCCCCCAACTCAGCACCGCAGCACCAGCATCCACCGGAGGAGACCAACGGCAGCATTCCTTATCACAACAACGCATCAAACCACGGCCATCATGGCCGCCGTTTTCAGCTTTACGTCGGCAACCTAACTTGGGTTTGTACATGATTTTGTCTCATTTAGATTATAATGTAAATATAGGAGAGTTTTTATTGTTTTGGATGTCTGTTTTTCTCTTGGTAACGAGAAAAACTGATGTCATTTGGACTGCCGTTCGCCACTCAGGTTTTGTTACTGAGCCGTTTAGGTAATAATTCATTGTTTTACTTAGGCTAATTTATTTATGTCATTAGAAGCTGCAAATCATTAGTTCAGGGATGAGTTTGAACTAAGTAAGTTTTATAATATAGTAGGTACCCAGTTCATGAAACACTTGCTATTTGCAGTACTTAGATCAAACTCCTCAGACTTTGTATAGAGCAGGATTATAATAAATTATTAACAAGCGTCCAAGTAAATGTTGGGATTGTTTACAACACAATCATATTTTGATAATGTATGTCTAGAATAAAACATAAATGGTTTTCTGTTATTTTTTCTTTTTGTATGTAAAATAATAATATTACATCTGGATGTCTTTAAATTATAAAATCAAAATTTGTTGTCATTCATAATGTTATTAAACAAAACAATATTTGTAATATGACGAGTCAATAACTTAAGCGCTACAATATTCAACACTATGTAAAGTCCGAATAAAAAAAAATCTTGTGATAAGTTACTTTTTAAATTGATTAATTTATTGGCAAATGTACCAAAATCTGAGTATAGACGGCAGTTCTTTTGGTGACCAGGTGAAAAATTACAAGTTAATGTTGCATCTATTGATATGGATAACTTTGATTGAGATTAATAAAGTTCAAAATATTTATTTTATTCAACCTTCAAACTTGATAGAGTTGTTTTTCACTTGGTTGCCCGTTCTTACTAGTCAATGTGCATCTGTGTATAAAAAAGCATATTGCACAGCCGCACATGTCAATCACAGGCCTTATTTTAAACAAAACTTGCAAGCTATGACTTGACAGTCTACATTTTGTCATTGAAATAAGGCCTCAAATTATTTGTTTGGCTAAATATCTTACTAAAATGAAATCACTTTATGTATAGCAAAATCTCGAAATTAACTAAATCTTATTTGGTGGTGTTTAGAAACAATAAAAATTATTTGAATAAAAAGTTTTTACACAATCCTTTTCGGACATTGTCTATGATTTTGCTATACTAAATACTTAGAAGCAAAAACAAGGAAGTGTAACTTTTGACGATTTAAATTAAGTTAAAATTGTCAGAAATTATTTAATAGTTATTTAGAGGCTGGATTAGGTATATGAAAATCTGGATTCAGTATTAGGTATGTTCTTCAGTGTATGTACTGGCACCAATTCCTGATTCTCAATATTCCATCATATTACTGAATTCCTTCTTAGCAATAATGTTAAAAGATATTAATTATTCTGTTAAGCTTAACAACTTTTTGTTCTACATTATAATTGTCAATTTTTTCTTATAACCTGCATTATGTCAAATGTTGACCATCATCTCAACTAAAAACTTAATTTTTTGTCAAATTAGGTGAATCTTTAATTACCTGTTAAAATTTTGTCTTGCTTTGTTAAGGTTTTTGTACATAATCCAGTCTCCAGTTATCTTCTTTCAATTAATGTTACTTGTGTTAAAATGTAATAACTTGCATAATTAATTAATAGCTAATGTAGCATTTCTGTCAACTAACTTATTTATTGTTATAATATAAATTATTCTTTTTAGGTTGTGAATAGGAACTTAATAAATTATAGTATAGAAAAATCTTCATTCATAGTGTCGCGATTATAAAGGAATTGTAAAGTAATTCAATCTGTTAGTAAGTTGATTACTTAACACACAACTTGTTTTTGCTTCATTTTATAAAAATTTAATATACTTATTATCAATATTTTAGAAGCAGTACATTTTTTCACACAGATAATGTCCCAAATTTTTTTATAAAGTCAGTGGGGGGGTTCTATTGAAATCTGTGTGAATTAATTTACAATATTATAATGAACTTTTTAGTTTACTTCTGCACCAATCAAGGAAATGATCTTAATTAAAAAGATTAGTTTCCAAGATATTGTTCCACATTTTCTGCGTTTTGGAGAATGTCCAACTTGTGATATTTTTAATAACTTGTGCTATTGTTTTCGTATTTTTATTTTATTGGATTTCATATTTATAGTTGATCGAAACAAAGAGATATTTGCATTTAGTGTTATGGTTTGTACATTCAGCACCACAGTCACCCACACATTTATACAATTAGAAATAGTAATGGTGTTCATTAATTAGGTACATTCTTTTTATGTAATAGCTGTATCATTTATTTGTTTACGTTGTAAATAGTTATTTTCATATCTTGAGTGAATTCATAGTTAATATCCCGGTAGCTCACATTCATTTGTGAGAAAAAAAATTATTATTTGTTGAGAAGCACAGTTTAAAACATGTTAATAATTGACTTTAGCTGACATGCAATAGGAATGTCAGGACGCAATAAGTACAAGCTATATTAAAATCTTGTAAATATCTCTTTGATGTATTGCATTGTTGGTTTTGTGGCAGTAATTAATACTGTCGTTTGTGATTAAGGTTAATTTTTGGCATGTTGGTATGGGTGCAATCTGGTGAAGTACCACAAAAGTATAGAACTTTTATGTTTTTCCATTTAAGATCTTGGTTATCTGGTATCTTATTGAGGTTACTCAACTGTAATGTGTGATACTGAGAATCAACATACTTTTGTGCATCTTGTGACTTTTGAATATTGGATTTTGAGTGTTGAAGAATGAATGATTTCTATGTATTTATATATTAGTTCATGTAACATTTTATTATACAAAGCTGCCCCCCTAGTCGTTACAACATGTTAACTACACATATTGGAAATTTTTGCTTCATACATCAAACACTGTCTTTGCACATATTTAGAACAAAAATCGAGTGTTCTGTATGATATTATAATTATTACAATACTGTTGCAATGGTTATCTGTTATCCTTACTATACATTGCTTTAGTGAATAACATAGAGAATTTGTGTGTCACATACTGTGTGTAGGCTATAAACTAGTATTTCGGGCATAGTGAGGGCAATGCATTCAACAATATTTTTTAGTAGTGACGTATATAGCGTTATTCGCCTGTTTCAACATGCTTGTCACTTGAAAATTGGAATCTTGAGGCGGGAGTTGCAGTACATTTAAAAAAAAATTAAATATCTATTTCGCGCCCAAAATTCTGGTTTGGTTGACTTATGTATTTTACTAACTAATGTTTTTCTTTATCAGGTTTTCAGAGGTAAGATGTTTGAGCTTGTTCCGCGTAATGATGTAGCTATTTGTGTCTTAATTCGATATTTTTTTTTATTGTTTTCTTTTCTTTTTTTTGTTCCTTTCATCTTGGCAGGCGTGTTTAACATTTTGTCTGCATTGCGGTTGGAACTTGTCCAATTTTATGTTGATGTGTAAACATATTATGTACTATTTTTAAATTGGCGTAAATTGTTCAATTGTTTATCTCTACAGTAAAAATTATAAATCTGTATGTTATCATACTTAATTATCTAAAATTTTGTTTATATCCGGGCGAAAATATAATATTGATAAACCGAAAGCATTCACACTATTTAGTTACCATAGTGGTAGTATTTAAAGTCAGCTATGTAAAAACATGGATAAAATTTATACTTCGCGGCGTCATACGTAATTTATATTTTCTGTCACGACTTTGTAATCACGTTTTCTAAAGATTTACGAGGATTGTAAGTCAAGAAAGTATCCATATTGTTATATCCCCTGTAACATTACACTATACTATTGGCAGATGGTTAATGGCATAAATACATAAACTGTAATAATGCTAAAATAATTATTACTTATGATGTAATAACTCCCTGCTTAAAATATTTTTGTACGTTAGATGATATCTATTAAAACCTTGTCTAGTGTAACAAAGTATTTATCACCTAACTTCATTAGATTGGTTTCCAATAAATTAAGTCGTGATACGATTTTAAAGTGTAAAACTATGTTAATGACCAAAGATGTTAAATCCTTGTACTAAGTGAGTAAATTATCCTTCCTTTCTGTTAAGAAGGATCTCGTGTCCCGCTTGAGAGTGATGGAGTCTGCAGTTTTGCGAACTGCTCTATTTATTTATCTTGATACTGCCAATATCTGTGATAAATTTATGAATGACAATAAAAACATGGTAACAATAAAAACTGTTTCCTTTCTCCCGAAGTCTCCTGTTACGAAATGAGAGAACGACATTTTTTTCTAAAACAACAAAATCAAATAATTTTTAGTAGTGCTTCGTGCTTCAAATCGTGCAAACAGATTAGTTTTTGTTTAGGATTCACAAACACGTTTTGAGTGACACGTACAGTTTCGCTTGTTTATTCACTCTACGCAACTTAGAAGTTAGGTGCATTATTATTAGCAAAAAATCGTGTTAAAATTTTGACGGTTTTGTTATTCGGGCTAAAAGGTATGTTCTTGGACGAGGTTCCATACGTCAGAGTCGTGGCTGGCTTCATCACGTATGTATACTACTTATCGCTTAGTTGCCCAGCTTGTATCGTGGTTTAGTTTTTGGTAAAACCTTTTGCAGTGGGCGACGGATCAAGACATTGCTAACAACATCGCAGACATTGGCGTTACCGATTTCCAAGACGTGAAGTTCTTCGAGAATAGGGCGAATGGACAGTCGAAGGGGTTCTGCGTCATATCCCTGGGCTCTGACCAGTCCATTAGGATGGTAATGGACCGGCTGCCCAAGAAAGAGATACACGGACAGCATCCAGTTGTCACATTACCTACTAAACAGGTAAGTAGCGAGCGAAACCTTCAACGGGTCTCTGCTTATACTATTAAAAAAAAACTTACAGCAAGTACGATTTTCATAGGTAACAAGATTTGCGGATGTTAGGTCAAACAAACCAAAATATAGGTAATAATGAGAAAATATTTTCTAATCTATAGAGTTGAATATGCTGTGTTTCTGAAAAAATACTTGTAAACAAAGTAGGTCAGGGCGTTTTTGAGCATGGGCTTTTTACATGTGTACTAAAATTTGACAAGACCAGATCAGATTTTTTTAAGACTCACAAAATTATGTTGGATCTTTGCACGTATGATCAAATACCCGTTCCTACACCTCGCTACTTGATAGGTGTTTCAGTATTTGAAGTTATTTCTGGTTAATTACTACGAAATTAAATTGCGGGTCTGTTGCCTTAGATCAGGATAGTAAAATTGTTTCTGACTTCAAAATTAAACTAGGATAAAAAAGAAATCACTCAAAATCAAACCTATTCTGAACATGACATTTAAAGAATGCCAGTAGCTTACAATGAGCATATATTCCACAGGCTTTGAACCAGTTTGAGAGTCAGTCTAAGACTAGATCTACACCGCCTGGACCTAACCCAGGCATGAGAGGACCACACCCGGGCGGCCCGCCCGGGCCACATCCAGGAGGTAAAGCTTTGTTTTTGATTTAAATATGATTATGGATGGAAAATACCTGATGGTAGGTATTAATTAGTTGCATTATTGACTGAAAACTTATTTTAGACGCTAGTTATGGTACTGAAGTGAGACAGTACGAAATAGGATCAATTCCTAGATCAGATGAAAATTAAGGGGTTTTTCTGTCCAAAAGTTACAATTCAAGATAGAAATACTCTAGGCACGACATTCCTACCATTAGACACGTCAAGAAGGTACTTTTAACGCCAGGGGGCTATTATAATATGTACCTACGCTAACTTTGGAGTCTCAGTCGAATTTTGGTGTCAATCTGTCAAAAATGTCTAATTGATTGCCGCTGAGATGAGATTGCGAATAGATTTCGAAGGTTTTCAATTACTAGATTGGCCTTCTGGTTTTAGGTCGGCAACGTAAACGATCCAGTTGATACTGTTGATAGGTACCTACTGGTTCAATTATATACAAAGAAACCCTGAAAATTTTACTCGTAACAGCGATAGTGGGCAAACTACCAGTAGGTATGCCAGCATTACAGTGCTCAAGAACTTGCAATAATATCGGCCAGTATGTTACTGATTGCGATAAGAGCTCCTATTCGTAGTACGTTTCTCAATATTTACGATACATTTCGTGTAAACCAGAGTAACGTATCGTGTTCAAAGTTTAAACGGTCAACTACACTTGAGTAACATTTGAATTACAAAAATCGCCTTTATTGTTACGTAATAGAGGCGACTATACCAAATTGTTACCATAGAAGTGAGGGTTTTTGACTATGCAATAACTGTGCACAGACTTCTTCGGCGGTGGACCAAACGGGCCGGGCCCCAACGGGCCGCGCATGATGATGGCAGGCGGGGCGCCGCACCACCAACTACGTGGACCAGCAGGCGGACAGCATGGGCCGCATGGGCCGCACGGACCTCCTCATGGCCCACCGCATCACCTGCCGCAACACCAGGGCCCGCCTCCGCATCATCTGCCTCATCAAGGACCTCCGCCGCATCAAGGACCTCCCCCCAGAGGGCCACCAATGCAGGTAAGATTAAGCTGTACAATATAGTGTTGTATTAGGTCAGGAATATTCAGTTCAATGTAACTCCGGTCCCTAAATGCTTTATTTCATTCAATTCTTAAATGGATTGGAGAGTTGTAAGTCCCAGCTGGAACAATCAGGATAAGGTACTTTTTACTTTTGGTACTATCTTGTTATGCTATTATTTCAAACTGGTGCACTTAGTTGGATACTCCAAAGTTTTCTTGTTAGTTCCAAGGTCCACCACAGCTACAACGTGGTCCTGGTGGTCCCGGCGGGCCAGGAGGGCCTGGAGGTCCTGGCGGCCGGCCAGACTGGGGCCCACGTGGGCCCCCGCAGCAGTTGCCCCCTCACCCCGCTCCGCAGTATGGCCCCCCGCAACACCAGATGCCGCATCAGATGCCCCCACCGCATCCGGTTAGTTGTATTTTAAAATTATTAGCTATTTGATTTAATTCATTATTTTTATCATAAATTAGGCTTGTGTTTTCACCTTTGTGACTAATTGACCGATTCTTGACCATTCAAAAGTGCTTGTTGGCAAATGGTTTAACTTATATAAATTCTTTGACTTGATGTGTAGTATGTCGTGTGTACTCGCTTGAGTGCGCCATCTAAAGCCGTGTTCGCAAAAGAATTGGCGACCATAAATATCAAACACAAACATTTAGTTCGCAATAGACGCAAATTAGAAATGCAACCATGCACTCTGTCTCGGTAGCCATGTGTCCGCCGTTGAGAGAGTGATCGATGGTGAAGTAATAATGTTTTTTGAAGTTCTCTGCACCACGGGCATTTTTAACGGACTCTGTGTTTGGTGTCGTGTATAAATGTTTGATGTTCAATGTCCGTACGTGCGCACACGGCTTATCACGTGGCTGTTGTTCACCAGCGCGATGTTCGCTTGCAGGGCGGGGCTGCGCACGCGCTGGCGGTGCCGCGCGGCCCGGCGCCGCTGCCGCATCACCCAGGTATGCCCCCCTACCCAGGTACGCACACACCAGCTTTTTTATTTACTACTAACATACTAACTTGACAACTTGGGACAGTCATTCTCATACCTATTTCTAACGCCAAGTAGCGTTGCAATATTCTGATTTGGCAAGTATTTGTGCCATTGCAATGACAGAAATGACAGACTAAATATGAGCAGCAGTCATCACTCACTATGAAATGGCCCAAAGGCTTGTTTGTCACCTATTAAAATAAAAAAAGAGACAAAAACATTTGATTATCTATGGAAAGTGAATGAACTGTACTAACATACTGTTTGTCTCTATACTAACCAATTTCAAGATCTATTGATTGATTCAATTCAGATCCTGTTAGATCCATATTTAAAAGCCGCCAATAGCGAATATTCTGGCAATGATCGTATTTATATTCAACTGTCTTTTCCAACAACGTGTGTCTTGTACACTTACTACCCAACTCCTAAACATACTTTATCTATAAAAGTATGACTTATACTAGCAGCCAGTCTCAGAGTTGCACGGGTAAAAAAAGATTGTTTTCTGCACATTTAACTTCAAAACTCTATCGACAGAGAAAACACACTGACAAACCAGTTACAGACATTTTTTTTGTTTCAATACCCCGTTTCTATTTTGTGTTTAATTTCCTTTGTTCCCCTTGTCCTCGTGCTGCTTAGTGCTTGTATAAAGCGGCGTGTCTGTTGTCGTAGGAGTGGGCGGAGGCGCGCCGGCCCCGCACGTGAACCCCGCGTTCTTCGCGCAACAGCCGCCTGTACAGCCGCAGCCCAACGTGCAGCCGCCGCCGCAGCCCGGCCCGCCCGGTATGTATACCAGTATAATAATTCGGCCTAGCTTAATCGAGTCTAGTTATGTACGCACGAGATAGTGTAGTGGATAAGTGTGCACCTCTTCCCGCACTCTCATAGCCCGATGTGACGGTAACCCGGGAGAAACCAGATAAAGGACCTTTAGGCGCAATCCGAGGCACGGGAATGTAACCACCAACTTCCAAAGACTGCTACTACAAAATTGTTAATGGAAAAGCCCAATAACACTTCCCAACTTGGAAAATGAACCAAGCACAGCAGTTGCCCTTGCAATCACGCGGTCAAGAGGGTAGTGAAATGCCAGTAAAATATCCTGTGTATAGCTGGATGGTCTGTGATTTCTGACTATCCGTAACGACTGGCTAAGAATGACAGCCGGGACTAACTGCTTTTACGTACCATTTAAAATGTATTATGTAAATATTGTATGTGTAGGTCCAGGAGCACCTTACGGTCACCCCGCTCTAGGAGCGCCTCCGCCTGCGCAGGGCCCGCCGCCTGCTGCGAGACAGCCTTACGGAAGACCGCCACAGGTAAGCTATATTATAACTAACATTTGATAAGTACTACATTTACATTAAGATATACCAAAATTTTGTTCAAATAACTCGTTGCATATGTGTTGCAAAATTGATGATGTTTGATCATGGCACGGTAGGATGTTTATGCCTCGTTAGAGATCAGGATCACGATGCACTTAAAACTTTAAGCGTTTCCCAGACTGGCCTCGTTTTGTGATGCTCCGCACGTCGCTTCGCTGATGGTCACTCATTACGCACTTGCGCCTCCCTCAGAGCTACCCGCCGGCGGGCGAGGCCGGGCGCGGCGCGCACCCGGGGCTGGCGGGCGCGCACGCGGCGCACGCGCCGCACGCCGCGCACGCGCCGCACCCCGCGCACGCCGCGCACCCGCAGCACGCGCCGCACGTCGGCATCAGCGAGGCCGAGTTCGAGGAAGTCATGTCCCGGAACCGCACCGTGTCGTCTAGTGCTATCGCGAGAGCTGTCAGCGACGCGGCCGCCGGCGAGTATGCGTCGGCTATCGAGACGCTCGTCACGGCTATATCGCTTATCAAACAAAGCAAGGTAGGATTTGAATTTATTCATGTTAGTTGTGGTTCGGGAGCGATGACGATGGCTTCCGATCTTCTAAGTACAATGTTTTTAATTTATACTTGACAAAGCGATCGAAAAGTTCGGTCTGCGTGTGCGAATTTACTATCTATTACTGGCCAAATACAAGAAATCATAGTAAATACGTGATTTACGAACAAAATTTTGTGCATTGAGATTGCTTTAAGTCCTAAAGATATTTAAAAATAAAAATATTTTTACTTATTTTTGGAGAGACAACACGAGATGTATACATGGTATAATAAATTACAAAGCATGTTTTGTTGGGCCTTACTACAGATTTTCTATTGATTACTTTACTATTGTAAAAATCAACAGGTCGCCCATGACGATCGCTGCAAGATCCTAATATCGTCCCTACAAGACACGCTGCACGGCGTGGAGACCAAGTCGTACGGCTCGGGCGAGCGCTCGCGCCGCTCCCGCTCGCGCGACCGCGACGCGCGCGCGCACCACCGCACGCCGCGCCGCCGCGAGCGCTCCGCCAGCCGCTACCGCGACCGCAGCCGCGACCGGGAGGACCGCGACAGGTTATTATTGTTTCCGTTATTATCTCTCTGCTTTGCTTTGATGCCTCGCGCTGCAGATGGCGATTCAAGGTCCACTAGTTGATTTTGATCGCGTTGACATGTCATTTCATCATGCTAACTGAGCCCAACGTTCTCACCCTCATAGAGGTTAGAGAGCAATTTCCAGGAAAAAAAGTATCTTTACCTCGGTGCTACGTGAAAGAAGGACAAGCCAACAAAAGATGTCTTTAAATATTATACCACAATATCTTTAATGAATGTAGATCAAGCGCGGTCTAGTATCACACCAGATAAAAAAGTTTCTGTAACCGTGCTGCAGAATGTATAATTTACTAAAACACCGCCCAAAGATGCATGCTGCATCAAATATTGAGCATATTGCGCGCAATTAACTCAGTCAGCATATTGTGCGTTCTTTATGTGCTTAATAACTCAGGTATTTGTACTGGCTAATAACTACTCACACTTAAAAAATACATGGTCGAAATAATATCCTTGAAAGGACAGGCAATATAACAAACTAGACCAGCAGCGATGCAACGTAACGGGTAAGTCAACCGACAATGGTAGGTTACTTAAAAATACCAATTTGATATTGTCATCAAACCACACATTGTAAGTACATAAGGTAGCGTCATTTGTGCAAGAGGGCTAACTAGGTAATACTATGTTTGAAAGAGTTATAAGAGGACAGGACGGTAACGTAGCATACCGCTAAAGTATTACTGACGCTATGCCCTTGCTTGCAGGTACAGGGAACGCTCGAGGGAACGTGATCGCGAGCGTGACCGCGATGCGTAAGTGTCGCGCATTTCTCCACAAAATGTTCGCTATCGTCACGCACGTTTACCTTATGACGTGGACAGTATTCTAGGTTTACTTCTGGCTGATATACTCGATGTTTTTCGCTTTGGTTTATATTTTCAAGTACCTTTAATTCTTGTCTGTTCCGGCATCTTAATAGCGATGGTAGAAGACCCACTGTATTTTGTTCCTGTGTTGACAAATATTGCGTCGTGTTAATTATGCTTGTCGAGCTTTGGTATGAATCTATTTGGTGTGATTTTTTTTTTATCCCTAGACTGTCTTCAACATTGTGAAATAGTGTGATGTTAATGGTGTTATTGTCTTTGTTTCAGGTATTACAGGGACTATCGTGAGCGTGAACGCGATAGGTCCCGCTCCAGGGATCGGGAACGTGCTGACCATTACAATAGAGGCCACAGTCGCGAGGAGAGGTAAGCACTCGTTTTGATAATGTAAACAGCAGATTACATGTAGAAAAATGAATCATGCAGAGGCCGCGCATTAATTTTTGTATTTATAATTTCTGTTCGCTTACTATATGTAAATGCGTAAGTCCACAGTTTTTGACTCCAGAGATGGTTTGACTAAAACGGTCAGGTTAATACCCTCATTCAGCTTTGGACAATAACTGATTTCTACTGGTGCAAGAGTGCTGCTAAGCATAGCCAAAATGTATTTTTTGATAGGTTAAGGATAACACGTAACTTACTTATATCATCAGCTCTGCCACCAGGCCGCGCAAGTCGCCAGTGGAGCCCGCGGCGGAGACAGGCGGAGGTGACGCCACCGGCACCAAGAGCCGCACGGCCGCCGCGCCCTACTACGACGAGCGCTACCGCGAGAGACGCGACCGCGACCCGCCGCCCGCCGACCGTGACCGCGACCGCGACCACCGCCGCGACGCACGCCACTAGGCACCAGCACTGCAGCCGCATGACCAAACACTTCGCTCTAATCGAGTCAGTAAGGACAATGGACGCAAGACTACGATCAACAGCTCGCGATACCATAGAGAACCTAATACAAATACTATCCAAAATAAATAAAAACAACAGACAATATGTGTATATTTTAAATTGTTACAAATTCGTTTTGATAACCAAGATGTGGCATTTTACATTGTTAAAATATGTCAAGAATACTTTGTCGTTTAAGATGTTGAGACAGCCATATTATGTTTAGGTCTCAATATTTAGAGCATTAAGAACTTGCTAGACGGGGTGCGGTTCGTCCGCGGAGATCAAACAAAGCGTCTCTAGTGGAGTAGCAAGATGACATTATAAAGTTATAATGGAATTATGAGAACTGGATAATACCGGTTAGGTGTAAAGTTAGTGCACTTGCGTTTTCTAATTTGTATAAGACTGGAAATAGCTTGGACTTAATTCTAAAATGTGGTCTTACATGTATGCGGCAAGTTTTAGTGTCGAAATACCTTATGAAAAGCAATTTTAATAAATTGACGTTGTATATTTTGTTTCCATTTAGGGGTGGAAGGGACATCGTCACGAAGAGTTTTACCGTGGATTCAGTACTGGATTCTATAAGCTCTAGCGTTAATATTTATCGTAGGTTAAAGAGTCTCCTTCCACGTCAGACAATCTGTGAGCGATTTTATCGGATTTGTCGGAGGGAAATGAACCATATGAATTCCAATGCACCGACGCAGACGTTCCTCATAAAGACGGACTTATAAAACTACTAGCCACCCGCCCCGGCTTCACACGGGTGCAATGCTGATAAGTACTAAATAAACAACAGTGAAAGAATTTTCAAATCGGTTAAGTACTTTCGGAGTCTATTCAATGTAAACAAACAAACAAACGATCAAATCTTTCCTCTTTATAGTATTAGTATAGATATAGATAAAAGAATCGTCCGATCCGATAACCGGTCCTACAAATATTCTGAAGTGGGTGGAGGATCTTATAAAAAAGAATCAGCTGTTCTATACATGTTGTCTGTGTAAGTAGGTTTTGCAATTTTATATTTAACAGCTTGATTTTTTTATTAAGCTGATTCCTTTGCTGAGGTTCTATTCTTACTTTATCTACGGTAAAAGTTGCTACGATGTCCCTTCCAACTGTATTAGCTTGCGTCCAAAATAGTTGGATTGGAAACAGTAATAACCAAAGGATTTAATATTAAAATCCGTTTTTATTTTTATTTTAAATAAAATAAAATAGGTAGATAGATGAATATTAATGCTGCTCTTTTTTTAATACAAATCTTAGCCAACACAGCCGTTTTGCTTAAAAGTTTATTTGAAAATTATCCCATGTTTCGCAGATGTTAGACTAATTTGACATTCCAAAAATACATTTTCCACCCTGACCATTAATCCGGTGAATTTTTCTGTCGATTCAGATTTATCTTCGAACCATGTGTATACTGCATTAGTGTTAAGAAGGATTCTATTATTTTCATTTATGAAAAATAATTTTATTGTTTTAAATTAGGTTGCACCATGGTTTTCATTTAAATCATAGTCATCTTATTACTGTAAATGTATTTCCTCAGGGTTTCAATCATTATGTTTTCAATACGGAAATCTATCAGTAATACTGTAGGGTTAGTCATGTAAGTTTTAAGATATTCTTATATGGATTGTTCCATATGATTAGATTATGACACTGATTTAGCAGTTAATTTAATAAATTGATGTAATACACAATGCAATGATTGTTTTAATATTTGAATCACCTATTGGTGCCGATTTCCCTTGTTCACTAACTACACTAAAATTAGAGAATTAGCATCTCTTATTAACAAACAGCAAAAAAACGGACAGTGAGTCAGTGACATTTTAGAACTAAGTTAGAGATGCCAAATTAGTTTTGCCTTGAACATTTTCGTGTTTTTAATCCATACGTCGCCCCTTTCTTGTTTTATTGGACAGAAAAAGATAGAAATAGTCTTAGTTTAGTTTGTGAACAAGGGAATCGGCAATCTACATCGTCGTGGCTGCCTTTTGAAACATAACTGATGTTTCATTGTACTGAAAACAAAACATAACATGCGGAAGCAAATATTGCATCAATAAACTACGCTACAGACACGCCGTTATGCGGTTAAGTCAGCCGTATAGCGCAGCGTGCATACCTATGCATCTCCCTGCTTTACTATGTTCAGTTGAATATATTTTTGTTCCCAGGAATACGTTAAACCTTAACAGCAGAAATCACTCGTGAAGGTTCTAGTATAATTTCACAAAATCCGATAATAACAGGTACTTAGTCCGATCCGTTCAGTCCTCGCAATCAAACCCGCCGCCCACACTCATTGTGTGGGTGATTATCTTTTGGTCAGTCAAGTAATACGACTGAGGCTTTCAGTATTAGATTTTATTACCTCCCACAAACATACGTAGGTTTATAGCAAACTAGCTTTTGCCCGCGACTTCGCATGTCTGTTATCGCGGACGCAGAGGAAGTGACTGAATAAAAAGTAGCCTATGTCCTTTCTTGGGGTTCAAACTTTCTTCCAATCAAAGTTCATCCAAATTGGTTCAGAGGTTTAGTCGTGAAAGCGTAACACACAGTTACTTTCGCATTTATAATATTAGTATAGAATAATTATTCGATTTTAAATGATCGGCTCAACCCTTTACCATAGAAATAAAAAATTGTTGGTGCATAAATAGGTGTCATCAATTCATAAAAAAAAAGAAATACTCTAGCTGCTTTTATGTAGAATAGGTACCAACACAATATAAAATAATTTCACATTAGTACTGAAACGTTAACACGAGCTAATCCATTCCACAGCTATTCTTGTTTAACATGCCTGCAAAAATAAACGCCTCGGTGAACCTGCCAACCTCTGCCATCACTAGGTACTTACATTGAAACAAAGAGTTTTTATAATTCTAGGGCTACATTAGCGGGCGAAGGTTCGTGTCGCGTTGGCGCGGTAAAACATCGTGTATGGGCATACGCGATGTTTAGTGGTGTAGCGGTACAACTTATTTAAAGTTAAAGATACATTTTACCATTGCTTCGGAAGGAACATACATCTATGGGAAGTAATGGGGCCCATCGCCATTTCTTAAAACAGTACCATTTTATTACTTTGTAATTTCTGTTTAATTTGCTTGACACGTAAAATTGCGGGCGCGATTTAGAGTTTTTTTTTAGTTTCAGTTTAAAGTTTCGCCCGGGGCCTAGGACGACTTGGTTGCAACGATCTACCCCCATATTGTGTTATCTGTGTATGGAGGCGCGTTAACACGAATATTCGCCGTAGTCCGCTAATGTAGCCCCAGCATAACTACGAGTAGATACCTACTTACACCTAATTATGACTTTTTCTACGTGATGGAGAAGATTAATCTTTAAGGAGAACAATAAGATCAGCACATATTCGATTAGGTAATCTTCGTAAATTGTTTTCATTGATAGGTATCAGGTTGAAAGAATGTAATTGGATATTGATTTTCGGTAAATAAAATGAGAGGACGATTCTCGATAGGATCTCGTAGGATTTTTACAAATGAAATTGTCTGGATTCAGCACAGGTGGATTTTGTATCTACTCCACGAATAAGCAAGGCATAACCTTAGATTGGGATGGAAGAAGGAGCCGAATGGTTATAAAGTATATTTCAAATACGGGTTTTGAAAATACTACCGTTCGCTACTCCTACTACCCGTCGATCTAAATAACATTGAACAACGACATTATGGTTCGGAAATGCTTCAGGGGGCTTCAGGGGTTAGAAATGCATACTGGTGCATTTTTAACTCCCGAAGCAAAGGATTTTATAAGTTTGACGTGTCTGTGTGTGTGTCAGTCTGTGACTAGCTCCCGAACGGATGAACCGATTTTGATTTAGTTTTTTTGTTTGAACGGTGAATTTGTCGTGTGATTTTTTTTTAATTAGTTGGATTTTAGACCTCCAATATTACCGTAACCTGGTTCCCAGATACGGTTTAGGCTAACTAGGTACCTAGGCTTTGCTAGGCATCTCATTACACATGTTTATTTTTAGCGCAAGACATTTCGCAATAACTAAGTACAGCTATCGTCGCGATCAATTTTGTTTTAATTGATTAGAATAAGATATTAGTACAAAACATATAGGTATGAGGATAATGCAGAAAGTATGTACCTACCTAAATATGTGTATAAGCTGTTCGCCCGAAGCCGAGCCACAGGTTGGCATAGATACTATCTTTGCACGGGTTGAACAACGGCTGTTCAGTTCACCGAAGGATAAATACATAAAGATTATAAAGGAAAATCATTTTATTATGTGGCAGAGCCTTTCCTAAAAGGGTCAGTTTAGCTTAATGTAAGGTGGGATCTTTCGGGTTACTAATGGTTTAGGTATAGGTACCCTTTGGTTTTAAATGTCAACGCTTTTATTCCGGCTTTGGTGCTTTTTGGTTTTACTTGTACGTGTATGTGTATTGTACTTGTAACTAGCTTTTTTGATTTCGTGATTCAATCATAGGGGTTTTCGATTCCAAGGTCGGGTAAAGTGTTATTGGGTTTTCCATCAGAAATTTCTCAGTAGCAGCCTCGGAGTCTGTAATTGTGCTCGATTGATGTAAATAGGCTCGCCCCCTATTACATTTTCACCAGTTATTTTTGAGTCCCACGTAATATAGCTATAACGTGGGACTCAAAAATAAATGGCGAAATGTGGGTGTACCAATGGGTACCTACACCTCTGCCTAACCCTTCGGGGATTACAGACGTTATGTAATGTGTATGTGATTTAGGATCAGTGACAAACATTCAAAGCAATATTCAAAGTTACGAACTGATTGGCCGAAATATTTTTTTTTTCGGGACATCGCCAAGCAAGTAAGTAATCGACTCTTCACGTGACTAGAGGGCTGGCTTTTTCTTGGGCCAAAGAATCAGTATTGCCATACAACGTGACATTGCTGCCAGCCTTTTGGACACTTTTCTCACTGATAGCGACGCGGACGAGTTTTTTGATGCTTTTCCCCATATTCTTTTACGAATTGCTCATACCTATTTTTCTTTTTTAGCTTCGTGCATCGGTTATTTATTGATTTAAATGAGTAAATAAATAAACATGCTATACTTCTAACCAAAATAGGTAACTATATACATCTATGATGGAAGTTTTACAACATTTATTGGTGCGTAGGTACTTTGCCCCTACATAGTCGCTACACGTAAACAACTATATCCTTTTTTTTAAGCTACGGTTACACGATCGCAAATGGCCTAAAACTGTCACACACGAACAAGCTCGCTTTACAATGGCTAGTGCACTAGTGACACAGTGTAATAAAGCAGTAGCAGAGGGAAATGCAGTCCTATTTTGTTATAACAGTCACTCTAAATTTTGGTAAAGTGTGCATGAGGCGTGCCGTCAATCCTCAGCGTCAGGTGGGGTCCTCCGATTAAATTCATCTATAGGTACTACATAATTGGCATTAGAAAAATAACGGCATTTATTTTGTTCTACAGGCTGTCCCAGACAAGGACGTCCAAACGAAAATTTTGGAAGCCTCTATTCTTGGGCTATCCAAACCATCCCCAAGTATGTTCTACGTTTTTTTGTGGTTTAGGAGCTAAACGATTAAAAAAAAATATTAGGATATTCTTCATTGAATCAGATTTTGTTAATTTCCTTTTTTTGTGTCGCGTTTTTGGGAAATATTTTTATTTTTAATTAATCCTGAAAGTATGGTCTTCGATCGAAAAAAAACTGATCTGTACTTTAACTGTCTGTCTTATAGACACCCGAAATTACCAAAACTTAGTTCAGAGAGAAAAATGTTGTTTTGCACAATTCCCTTAACCTCAAGAGATATGATGAGTACTCATATCGATACAATATTAACATACCCACTACAAGGGCCCTAAGGAGCGTATACTTTTTTTAAATAAAGTACAAATAAATGTAGCACGTTTCGGCTTGTGTAGCCCGGGGTTAAACGCCGAATATTACTATGTACTGACGTCAGTCCGCTCAACAAAACCTTAGGAAGGAAAAGATAGGGATATCGCCTCAGGACAATCGTACTTCCTGCTGTGTCTAAGGATACTGATGAAATTAATATGACAATATATTCTGTTAGGTATTAGTGAGTCCTAGGGCTGTTTATATAAAGGACACTGTTCTGGAAAATGGAAATTCGCTTGCGTTATTGTATAGGTAGCGAATTATAGTAAATACGAAACCATAAAAATTACAACAGCTAAATAATTGTGTCTTCTGTCATCAGGATATTCACAAACTTCCATACATAAACTCACGCCTTTTTCCCATTGGGGTAGGCAGAAACCACAGAACGCCACCTTACGATCCTTTCATTCTTCCGCCTCATCCACGTTCATATATCTCTTCATACAAGCACGCCGGTTACGAGTACAAAATAATGAGAGAAAAATAAAAAAGAGAGATATAAATAATGTTTCATTAATATGTAAGATGTGGGTCGGTGTTAGCTAGTTATCAAATAACTCGAAGAAAAAGATCTCAAAAATCTCCGTCTAAAAGATCTCCATCTGACGCAAACGGGCATAAAGATTTTAAAGTTTGCAGTCTGTCAAGAAGGTCGCGGGGAACAAACTAAAAATAAACTACTTTTTCCAATTACCTACATCGATAGCAGTAAATCTATTTGTCTTGTGGTCTTCACCTAAGAATAGATGAAGCTGCTACATCCCACGCGAGGTCGTAAAAGCAATCCAAGTCAGTTGAGTAGACGGAAAGCTTGCACTTAACTGTACGTACCTATAGGTAGATACGTAGAAACTTGCTAGAAAGTAATACATTTCTAAAGTATCTACTTACCAGTTAAATTCATGAATATTGTTTAAATATTAGCTTATACATACGATTCCGTCCGTGTGCTTCTCGGTTACTTGCAGGATTTAATTTATTTGCGCGGAACCCTATGTATTGTTCTAAAATAAGATAAATGTAGCCTAAGATACTACTTATAAGATCAGTGAAAGTTTGGTCAAACGTTTCGGTCCAGACGTTTTAGAGATTTGAAAATTAAAAATAGCTTACGTGTAAACTTTGATGTCGGTAGTAAACAGCTGTTATTTTGATATTACAAACAGACACTTTAATTATATTTATTAGTAAATATATAGATAAATCTAACACAAAAATAAAATATACCCCAACATCTAGCTACGACACATGAGAGAGGAGATGTAGTTATCAATTTAACTCAATAATCAAAGACGAATCGTAACGCTTCGGAAACTGTGGAGTATTGCTAGTCTTAAAACGGTACGTTACTTACCAACTTTAAATAGGATGACTATGTATCGTCCACCAGTGTGAACCAACACACCAAACTTATTTTATTTCTTCCACATTGTTCTATCAGACGAAAAGAACGAAACAAAATAAAAAAGGGCTTTATCAAATAACACCGTTTTACTACCTGTTCGGATTTATTTTTATTTTTTGAGACATTTCATACGAAACCTTTTGCCGTGGTCAAAAGGGAAATGTACCTATTCTTTTTTCCTGTTCAAACAATATTTTCCGGAGTGCTAGTTTAATAAATGGGCTGTAAAAATGTAGGATTACAAGTAGGCGGATAAAGAATCGTTTTAATAATATAACTTGACCTGAATTCGATAAACGTCTATATTTACTTCAGAGTTTCAGAGGTAAAAATGGAATGAATTAAAGGAAAAAATGTGACTTTTAGGACGGAGTTTCTTAAAGCGGCTTGCGGTAAAACGGAGGAAGCGTTATGCCCCCTTCTCTCTCTTTCTCTATTATATATGGATGTGTGTATGTGTGTTGAGATTCCAGTAAGCACAATTCAAACTTGTGTAAATTTTATTTAAACTAATGTTTTGCTTAACTTTTTTTATTGTCATTAATAATGTTTATTTTTTTTTTCTGTAAATTACTAAGGCTCACTTCCACCACTATTTTGTTTTTAATTCTTTGGTGGAAAATTTTCAAGGCGGGGAAATCTATCAGTCTTTCAGTCTTTCCGAGTTGCTAATACGGACCCATATAAAATCATATTTAGAAACTAATCTCGTGTCAGGGACTAACTGTGAGTTACCTTTTAGGCGTAAGTGAGCCTTAGTACATCTCTGTATTTTGCGAGAGACAAGTAAAAGGGCAATGGCCTATACACCGTACACGCGGTCAACGACCTCCACATTAGTTCCAAAAGTTTGATTTAACGTTTTCTGGTGAAAACGGAAATTAAACCATTTAGGTGTTAAGCATTGTTTTGCGTTGTAATTTATAGGGTTAGCACGAGTTTAACGTTTTCGACTGTTATTTATGGAAATAAGCTCGTTTTGTGCGTGTTTTAATGTAAAGAGTTATTTGTATAATAAATTGAGCTAATTTACACTTTCTTATATACTAAAGCTGAAGAGTTTGTTTGTTTGTTTGAACGCGCTAATCTCAGGATCTCATGTTATGATTTGTGAAAATCCTAATATTGCGTTTTATAAACCTTTTGCCGAGGGAGGTTATAGGCTATATAACATAATGCTACGACCGACGGGAGCGAAGCAGTCAACAGAGACGAAAAAATATACGAAACCGCAGGGTACTGCTAATTTCGCCAGGGTTGCGGGACGTTTTAACAGGATACCGTGGCCCCGGAACATTAAGGGCAACAGAAGGAACAGGGTGGTTTTGTAGTCAGTAAAAGTCTGACAGTCCCTTCCTCTCCAACCAGGGCGGAAGGACACAATTGATGATTTTTACTACCCCAAAAAAAAGGGGGTAGGTACCTACTGCTAGTTATTAATCTATATTGACAGAATAAAACCCAAATAAGATTAAAGATAAATGATCACCTTTCCGTCGATATAATGAGAAAGGCCTCGAGTTTGGTAAATAAATGTAGTGTGACATTGTAGGATAACGAGCGTGTGTACAAAATATATGTCGTTATTGTGTACAATACCAAGGTTAGCTAACAGGGAAGTCGCTTGCAGTAAGGTCGGGTGGTTAGAGATATCAATAAGAGACGCGATATCGTTATTTTCTAATGTTGGGGCTACATTAGCGAGCGAAGATTCGTGTCGCTTTGGCGCGCTGAAATATTGTGTCTAAACGATGATCTTGTCTACATTAGGCGGGCGAAGATTCAATAAGCCGGATTGTGTTGTTCTCTGTTGTAGCCACCCAAACGAATATTGTCGCGACAAATCCCTTTGATGCGCGCCAGTTTACCGACAGCGCCCCGATAGAACATCGTTTTCGCCCAAATACAACGATTTACCCGACAATGAGTGTGTCATTGCGTTAACACGAATAGGTAAGTATTCGCCATAGCCCCCCAGCATAAAAATCGACTTGGTGCGTCGTCGTCAATTCCAAAGTATTAATTCTTTATAGCAGCACCTGGTCAATATTAATTAATAAGGTACCTACATGTTTTTTTAATTGTTTATGTGTGACGCACAGAAAACACCTCTTTTTTTATAGAACGGAATCGCTCCGTTGCGTAGGTATGCTGTAGGCAGTGTCGCGTGACTAAATCACTGTGTGCTTCTTTAACCCAGCAGCAAGATGAGGCGATAGCCTGCATAGATAATCCGAATGCAAAAATTAGCAATTTATCTATTTATTTTATTCTTAAATTGTTTTGAGAAACACTAGCATAGTTATCTGTTTCAGTTTCAAACATGCACTTTAATCTTTATAAAATTAAACTTGCTATCAGAATCTTTATAACATTAAGTCGGTTTCCATTTCATTGAAAGAGTATAAAAAAAAATAAGTCATCAATATGTGTAGGTGTGATTTCAACCTTCTACATATATTGTTGTAAAGTAAGTAGATAAATAAATAAAACATTTATTCGATGTGTGCATCGAATAAATGTTTTATCTATTCAAAAGACACATCACAACACTAAAGTACAATCAATCAGCTATAGACTAGGACAAAGTAAGGTGTGTGTCTCGAGTTGCACCAGTGGGAGTCCAGCTCAGCATGTGCCAGGCCAATATACCTGACGCTGATGTTCTGCTGAATCCCTTTTTTTTTTTTTTTTTTTTTGAGGTGGTAAAAATCATCAAATGACTCCTTCCGCCCTGGGTGGGGCGGAAGGGACTGTCAGACTTTTACTGACTAAAAAACCACCCTGTTCCTTCTGTTGCCCTTTACGTTCCGGGGCCACGGTATCCTGTTAAGACGTCCCGCAACCCCGGCCTGCTGAATCCCTGCAGTGACATGCGGACGTCGAGCAGCGGGCGCATGCGCGGACTAAGTTTTGTTAGTATACCCGCAATTACAATTATATTGTATTCTACAATAAGTTTTGCATTGAACCGTTCCTGTTCGTTGTGTAAATTATGTCTTGATTACTTGATTATTCATAAGTACAAGTGTATAATATGATAATGAGTAAACTTAATACCTATAATTATAGTGGCATAAGTGCGAATAAAATAAACGATTTCGCGAGAACAGAAAATGTTTACAATAAATAAATATAGGTGATTAACATTATACCTATTATTCAACATAAAATCCACGAACCATTCGCGAGTTCTAATTTCCACCCTGCTGTTGTTCACAGGTTTATGATAGCCAGCTACATAAAAGACAGGTTTGAGACAGTCATATCTAGATCTTTCTGCGAGGCGAATACAAACTGCTGCAGTCTTACTCTGAAGGTTGCAAGATATTTAAGATTCCTTATTGGCGGGGTAAGTACATAATATCATACATAACATAACATCACGCCTGTAATCCCCGAAGGGTTAGGCAGAGTTGTACCCATTAGTCCCATGTATTAGGGGGCGAGCCTATTGCCATCAACCGGGCACAAATCCAGACTTCGAGACTGCTACTGAGAAATTCCTGATGGAAAAACACAATAACACTTTGCCTGACCTGGAAATCGTACCCAAGACCTCATGCACAGCAGTCGCGCTTGCGACCACTAGACCAGCGAGGCAGTCAGTACATAATATCGTTACTTTATATCTTAGGTTTACACGACATTACACATTATATTCGATTCCATTAAGACTACCTTCCTTTACGATACTCTTAAAGTTAAAAATAGAATGATTCATGGCACCTTTGAAGTAGAGTTCATCGTCTTATTAATGTAAATCATGTCTTTGATTACTGCTCCGTTTCTGTGTGTCGTAGCGTTAGGTATATGGCCTATAACCTTCCTCGATAAACGAGCTATATAACGCCACGGATAATATAATACTAAATACTAAGTATAATGCATAAAGTTTTTCTCAAATCGGTTCCAGTATTACCTGAGATTAGAGCGTTTGAACAAACAAACAAACTTATCAGTTTTAAATCCGTTGGACTACAAAAACCAGAGAGCAGCTTACAATTTTATCTGATTTTTTATCCCCTAAGAGGTTTCTGGTCTGATATTTTACTTGATAATTTAATGTTTAACCATTTCATGAAATAAGTAGGCTTCTCTGATATACCTACTCGTACCAAGATTATTCAGACTTGATGAACGCCAAACATCTGTAAATTCGTATCAAAATTAGGACCTTACATGTTATTTGAGGTACAAAGTCAAAGTCAAAAACATTTATTTCAATTAGACCGTTTACAGCCACTTTTGAATTGTCAAGGAGTCTGTCAGTTAGTCCGAAAATTGAAGCTAGTTGCTCGTTCCAAAACAGAGGTAGGCCTCTATGGAGAAGAACGAGCAAGAAACTCCACGGCACTCTTTTAAATTAGGTTTTTACAAAATCCTGGTTACATTATTCTTGTACGGAGTAGTCTTGCACAATTATTGACGGAGTAAACCAGTAATAGGTCAGTTGGTTCTTTATCCAATAGGTACATGTTAGTACTCTTATTCACGCTAGATGGCGTGCAATGAAGGCGCTCCACCCAAAACCAATCCACAAATGGGATTGAATTACGTTGCACTTTTTAGTTCCAATTTTAAATCATAGATGGCGCTGTAGCATTAAGAGTTTTAATCTTGAATCTTCGACTTATGCATAACTAGTTTTTAAGTCGCGGAATAAAAAGTAGACTATGTCCTTTCTTGGCGTGCAACCTTACTCGTAACCTTACTCGTACGTAATAATTTTCTTTAAAATCGGTTTACACGTGTAAGCTGAACAGACAGACTGACATACTTTCTTTCACATTTATGTAGTAGTATGGTATTTATAGTATTGGTCCAGCGGTCGCAAAGCGCGACTGCTGAGCATGGGGTCTTGGGTTCGATTCCCAGGTCGGGTTTTAACATCTGGAATTTCTGAGTCTAGTTTTGTGCCCGGTTGATGGCAATAAGCTCGCCCCCTATTACATGGGACTTAAAGTCTTAAACATAATTGGCGAAATGTGGGTTTACAAATGGGTAGGTACACCTCTGCTGCCTAACCCATCGGGGGTTTTAGGCGTGATATATTGTAAAAAAACATTTACCTAATGTTTGTTCTGGCATCTCGATTTACGTGAATTTCAACTCAAGTCAAGTTTTTTCCGAGTTGGCACATCAATAGAGTAAACGCAGCAAGTTTTGCTTTTACTTTAACTCTTTGAAACTCTGAACATTTTTATTGATATTTAAGCAACATTCAGTTAGATAATATTTAGTTAGACGAGTTGATGCAGCAATATAATTATGTAAACCAGAGGTTCCCAAATTTATTTTGTCTACTGCCCATTTTAAGAATAAATTATTTTCTAGCGCCCCCATTTTTTAGTTAAAATACCAAACGCTCCCCAAACCGCTTCACAACGTGATTTTCTGGGTCTCTTACCGCCACCCTTTAGGTCTGCAGCGCCCACAAGAGGGCGTTATCGCCCACTTTGGAAAACACTGATCACTGACTGACAAACAAACCAACAGACTGGATTAACTGTAGTCAAAGTGTTACAAAAACTGTCTCCGAGACTTAATTATGATTTATCTCAGACAAACTTCCGTCGTTAGTATTAATTTGTAAATAAAAGTTTTTAATGAAAAACGCGAACTGTGGACAAGTTGCTTTGATGTTTTAACCCAATTTTCATTGCTTCAAATCATTTGAATATTATTTAAATATTTTTGTTGAGTTTCATCTTATTTTTCTCTAGAATTTATTCTTATTATAATTAACCTATTCTGTTCCACTGTTAGGCAAAAGCCTCCCTCCATTCCTTCCATCGGTCACGACTTTAGAATACAGAATACACTAGCTTCTGCCCACGACTTCGTCCGCGTCAAAGTTGGTATATTATTCCACAGGAATCGTACATTTTTCATATGTGCTATTCCAGACTATAATCTATTATTTAAGTGACGTATTTTGTTTTTATTGAGAATAAAGTTTCTTTAAACCTTATCTATACATATATGTGCCAAATTTAATCCAGATCCGTTCAGTAGTTTATGCGTGAAAGAGTAACAAACATTCATACATCCTCACAAAGTTTCGCATTTAATACCTAAGTAAACACAATATGAGTAGCGATACAATTCTGTACAGCAATACGAGCCTACACAATCTCTACATAGATTACTTTTTATCCCGGAAAAATGTACGATCCCCGTGGGATAATATTTTAACTTTGACGCGGACGAAGTCGTGGGCGAAACTATGTATTTATAATAATTTTATTACTTCAAACTAAATTACTATTTTAATTTCTTCAAAAATTGGAGAACTTTTACATGGATCTAAATAATGATGATACCTAATGATTCGATAAAGTAACTAAGTAAAATGAATATCTTATTTTTCCAGTTTATTTATCATACTGGAAAATAAGAAAACTTTAAGTAGACGATCACTGAGGTATATTCAATTATGACTTACTTGCCTTAAACTTGTTGTTAAAATCAATCAATTTGGCGTTTCATAGAAGTTATAAAACTTTGTGTTTACCTATTCTTTCGCCTTGAAGATTTCGTGAAATACTTACTGAAAACTTGTGTCGTGATGGCCCAGTGATTAAGGCGCCCGCCTTTCATGCATGAGGTTGTGGGTTCAAATCCGGGTAAGTACCAATGTGAATTTTTCAATTCTTATGTACTTTCTTAAGTTTATCTTGAACATCACTGGCATCAGTACCGGTCGTAAGGCCTTACTACCCACACGATAAGAAAAAGAAGAAAAAAGTTTTCAACTGCCCCGTTGTCAGCAAACTTTAATAATCGTCCGATTCCCCGATTCCCAAGTCGGACGAGGTATTAAAATCATTGTCAAGTCAAAGTTATAGCACTAATTTCAATTAGACCATTTACAGGCACTTTACACTGTCGAGGAGTTGGTCTGTTAATCAGATTGTTGAAACTAGTTAAGTGTGTTTTTATGCCTAATCTTCTTCTTCTAAGTATATAAAAACGAAAGGTCACTCACTCACTCAAAGTCAAATCATTTATTTCAATCAGGCCATTATTAGGCACTTGAACGTCATGTACAAAAGAAAAGAGGAATTGAATCTAGTTGCCCCTTCCAAAAGGTAGTTTTGTATGGAGAAGAATCGGCAAGAAACTCCTACGTACTCTTTTAAAATCGATGTTTACAATCACAAAACATCGAAAACCGCTTTTTTTTTTAGGTTGTAAAAATCATCAAATGACTCCTTCCGCCCTGGGTGGGGCGGAAGGGACTGTCAGACTTTTACTGACTAAAAAACCACCCTGTTCCTTCTATTGCCCTTTACGTTCCGGGGCCACGGTATCCTGTTAAGACGTCCCGCAACTATAACGATGCCTATGTTTTCAAAATCAAAAGATATTACAACCGTTTGACAAAATTAAACTTAAAACCGCTTGACTTATAAAAATGAAATTTGGCAAGAAAGTAATTTATAGTAAGTAGACGTCCTCTAAGAAAAGATTTTCTAAAATTCACCACCTGAGGGGATGAACCGGGGGTCCAAAGTTCGTATGGAGAAATCAACTTTGACGTGGACGAGGTCGCGGGCAGAAGTTAGTAGCCTGTATTCCAATAGGTCATGTATTACATGACACTATCACGCTTGTCTTACGACTTAATGACGTGTTTGATGTTGACGTAATCAAATCTGGTTCTCACATAGACGATATTTTGTCAAAAAGCAAGGAAACCTTCGTCAAAATCTTTACGACTAAAAGTCTCAATACATCAAAGCATATTCTTATCCATTCACCTGTATTTTCATATATAGGTAGTGTCCATTTCTCCTCAAATCCCCTATACATGACGAGGGTTACTATAATGTCATGTCGCGGCTCCATTTACGTCTATCGTTCACACACTGGGCAATTTTTATGACGTTTCGACACGCCAGTGTAATGTTACCTTCCTCTGAATGAAAGGAAATGCCGTCAGGAATATAAATGATCAGGTATGCTAAAATTATAAAGTTGAAGACATAATTTCAATTCGACTATATTCCATACGTACTATAATGGTGCGAGTGACACATGTCAGCAATTCATCTATGGATGTTAGAATCGCATAACTTGGTTAGTAACATTATTTAATTTACTAGTTATTTACTTACTTATTATTGATTCCGTATTTTACGATTATGATATTAGTGTGCAGTTGCTATATTTAATTATGATCGTAAATCGCCGTAACGTTCAAAACTGGAAAGCAACAGTTTGACAAATGTCATCCGCACCATTCTGGAGCGTGAGGAATATAGCAAGTTTTGAGGATTAGTGTGTTTGGGCACACAAAAAAAACTTTTCAGGTTTATATTATTAGTATCTATAGATAGAATTTCAATTCTATCGTATTTGAGACGCTCGTGTACCTACCTAATAAATCGATAACTTAAGAACGTTGTAGACTGGAAAATTTCTAGTTCGGTAGCTCTATTCTAGTTACAGCTGTTTACTACTGGAAACTAATAAAACCTGTGAAAATTATTACGTCATAAATCAGTGGAGCCAACGCAACCAACTTGAATTCTCAATAGACTGATCCCAGAGTCGAAATACTTGCGCCATTTTAGAATGGCTGAATCTTACTACTATTTTATAAATGCGAACGTTGGGATGAATGGATGTTTGTTACTCAGTCACGCTTATGTCAAGCAGTGAACGTCGTTCGGCTGATAAAATCATGATAATGATAATACAAAAAAATCACCTTACTCACTCTTATTCAAGTATGATGGTTGCAAGGAATATATTTAAAACCACACATACGTCTCTGGAAATAATTTCCCAAAGACTTTCCGTAAACCATAGCTGTGCCAGACTTTAAAGTTCCAATTTTTCCTACACATTTAGACCGCAAAGCTTTTCAAACTAATTTCACCGTACCATAAATTAGAAAATTTACAACAACAAATCAACATTGTCAAAACATCAAACACAATTAACTGTAAACATAAAGTTTGACGGCCGCATTATAATCGATATTCGGCACAATCGAGACAAAGGTTCGACGGTTCGATTCACAATCTACTCGGTTTTCAATGTTATCAGCAAATATAATCAAAACGGGCGACTGTGAAAGCCGATGGAGTAAAGAGTAATTCAATTCTGTGTGCATTACTAGTGTTTATATTGAACGAGTGTGCTCGTCGCTGAGTAATAACAGCCGCACGGGTCTATCCATTATACCACTTACACTAGTCGGGGTTGGTCCGTGGATGGGTGACCATCTTAACACACCGAAACTCCTCCGGGCCTTGGAAAGCCCGTTAAACCGTTAGTCCCGGCTGTCATACGTGGATCTTCGAAAGTCGTCAGAAGCCCGAAAATCTGACAACCAGTCTTACCAAGAAGTATGAATTTAAAAACATCACATTGGTACTTGCCCAGTACCTGACGAACCCGTAACCTCATGCATGAGAGACGGGCGCCTTAACCACTGGGCCATCACCATGAACCACACAAGGTCACAACGTAGACAAACAATAATAATCATGGTAAAGTCAGAAACTATAGAACGTTTACATTCATCCATCATACACGCTCGCCGGTCAAGAGTACCTGACCTTTGACCTTTCGAAGGACGTTACCAATAAGGTCAGTGTATGTCCTTCTAAGAGGTTTCCCTCCCGGCATTCCCCATGTTTAACAAGACACTGTAAGCACATTATTATACCATTCTTCTATACACATAAATAAAATGTCTGGATGTATGTAATGTCAAAATAACTAACTGTTTTTTTTTATTATTGGCAAATTTTTCAATCGTCAGATAACTCTTAATGGAGGGATAAATATGACGGTTTGACAGCTTTTATATAGAAAATATGTCAAACTGTCATATTTATTCTTTGGATAAAAGTTTTGTAACTATTGAAAAATCAGGCCTAAATGGATTATGTAGGGATGTAGGTTTACATGGTCCTCATACCAACAACATAATCTTAATATTTTTTGTCTGTTTCTTCCGGCTAATCTCCGAAACGGCTGGACAGATTTTGACGAGCTTTCACTGACATATAGCTGGAGATTGTTACAAGGAGTAAATACGGCTACTTCTATTTACAAAAAAAGAAAAAAGTGTGTCGCTAAAAAAATACCTCGCAGATATCCGATATTTACGCGGACGAAGTCGGAGGCATTAGCTAGTTCTACAATAAAATCCAACTAACATGGAACAATGATGAGAACTAACATAAGGTATTTAGTTAGTAGATATAAACGAATCTTTTATATAAAGATAATAGTTGTTGGAGTCCTGTTGTTTTCTTTTTTGCAGAATATTCCAACGGAATGAGAGAAATGAACAGATGGCCAGTGAGGTGAGAATGGAACAGCGAATGTAATGGAGATGCATTTACGGTTTCAAGTTTCAATAAGAAGCGTTTAGCAGGTTTTTTCGTCCGAACGATGCGACTTTTGTTTAGTTTCAAGTGATGTGTCTTTTGTTTTGTTCTTCAAAAAATCATGGCGGTTGGCGGTTCGCAAGCAGAAGACAATTTTTACAAAGGCGTATATGTACGATAGATCGAAAAAATTAGTGAATGAATGACAGCGGCCGGATTTGAAATCTATGACATATTCCTTTTTTCACCGATAGATGGCGTGAACAGACTATATTATAACTTCCTTTCTGCTACAATAGATGGCGTGAACAAAGCGTTTGTCTGAATTGCCTTGAATTTTGAACACGCAGAAACTTATTTCAATACTTATTTCAATTTAAATTAGTCCATGGATGGGTAACCGCCTTTACATACCGAAACTACTCCGTGCCTCTTAAAGCAAGCCGTTGTTTCCGGCTGTCATACGTGGATCTTTGACATTCGTTTCAGGTACAGTAGCCCAAAAGTCTGACAGCCAGTCTTATCAAGGGTATATTACCCAGTTACTGGGTTGTGGAGGTCAGAGAGGCAGTCGTTACTGGTTGTAATATATATGGTAGACGTGAGTGGCAACGCAGGAAGGGACCCTAAAAGATTGATGAGGATCTTCAGAAAGGTCGAGTGCGCAGTACTCGTAACCGGCGGGCTTGTATGATCAGATGTATGAACGTGGACGAGGCGAAGGGAGTATGTAAGGATCTTAACAGGTGGTGTGCTGTGGTTTCCGTCTACCGCCATGGGAAAAAGGGGTGAGTTTATGCATGAATGTATGAGTCGTAATTTTATTTGATTACTAGTTGATCTATCAAACTTCGTACCGCCATATTTTTTTGTTATAAAAAAAAAAATGTTGGCCGATTATCAGGCCTACCCGATATGCCCACAAAATTTCATAAAAATCTGTCCAACCGTTTCGGAAGAGTTTGGTGGACAAACACTTCGACACGAGAATTTTATATATTAGATTTACGTCTTTTATGCAACTCTCTGAAATTTTCCGAGGATGCGAATTTCACCTTGTATGTCTTATCTTTTACTTAGTAAAGTTTCTTTAATTTATGCGCATGCGTTGATCACAAGGACAGTTGTTTAGTAGTTTTTCGTTTAATTAATAAATAATGAAGATATTTACTGAAACTCGACCTCTATTCAAGTGTGTTATTCAGTTTTTAAAGACATACTTTAGCCTATTTTATTACTACACTGAAGAATTAATGTACAGTCTACAAAACAGATAGGTATGCAGGGTCGTCAGATATAGTTGAATTTTCTTAGAAACCAATGAATGTTTTCGATTGAAACTAAACTCAATTAATGAATGTTTTTTTTTTTTTTATTAAATTACATTTGAAAACATCGATATCTCTTTTGTTGACTCTACCTAATTATTATGTACCTACATGTGTGTGTATTGGAGTTTGATGATTCACTTATATTTGAGGCATGTATCGAATATGATTACAGACCAATTTTCTAACGTTGATCGTGTTTGAGCTTGAAAATTGAATTATTGAAGATTTTACATTATTTATTTGTAATTGTATTTACTTTGTATAATGTTTACTTAGAAGTGATTACGAAAGTTAGTTAAGAAATATTTTAGTCGTTCAAAATATCTTTTTTGCTTCTATCTATCTAATTGTTTGATTTAATTTAATTTAAAAGTTAATTTGAGTTTAAGTTTTAATTGTTATTCAGTTTTTTTATTTCAACAATTATGTTAGTTTATTATTCTTTTACAATAGTTTTATCTTTTTTTTGGTGGTAAAAATCATTAAATGACTCCTTCCGCCCTGGGGGGGGCGGAAGAGACTGTCAGACTTTTACTGACTAAAAAACCCCCCTGTTCCTTCTGTTGTCCTTTACGTTCCGGGGCCACGGTATCCTGTATCTTGGAATTGATTTTAACAATTTATAATTTTTTGTACAATTACACAATTTTATTGTCATATATTTTCCACCGTTTTTTGTTTTTCAGTATAGACACAGTGATAATGTTAATGCCCTTAGTTGTGTTATTGATGAGTAATTTTGTAATTGTAGTTAATTGAATTGTAATTGTAACTAAATGATAAGAAAATTTAATTGCGGGAGCCGTGGCACCCAAAACATATGTTAATTCTTACCTTGAGTTCTTTTAAATTAGTAAAATAATAGGTGTAAACATCTGTATAATTATATGAAAACTAAATTCTAAACTACTCTATACATTTATACTAATATTATAAATGCTTAAGTAACTCTGTCTGTCTGTCTGTTACGCTTTCACGATTAAACCACTGAACCAATTTTGATGGAATTTGGTACGGGTAAGATTGAACCTCAAGAAAGGACACAGGCTATTTTTTATTCAACAACTTCTGCGTCCGTAATAACCGAAGTCGTGGGTAAAACCTATTTCAATTTTTTTTACTTCCTCCACAAAAAATATTTTCTTTTTTGCAACTTCAATCTCCACTCCACCGATTTCCCTGTCCATTGTCAATAGCTGGTATTGGAAAACATTAAAACGAGGGTATTCTGCCTTCCAGATGACAACACAATAGCTGCCACGAAGTCACTAGACTAGCAACATGATTTGAACGAGTTACTGACATCTGACGTCATCTGTTGATAAATAATTTCCCATTTCATGATTAAAATTTTTGGATGAGTTTGATTTTGATCATTGAGCAATTGTTTTGCGAACAATCTGTTACTGACCGTTCGTAGTTGCTAGGCGTCTGGATAAACCCGGACATAGGCAGGCTTTTGAGCTCGGTGTCTGGCTTGTCCGGCTTTTACATACATAACATCACGCCTGTAATCCCTGAAGGGTTAGGCAGAGGTGTGCCCATTAGTACACCCACATTTCGCCAGTTATGTTTAAGTCCCATGTAAAAGGGGGCGAGCATATTGCCATCAACCGGGCACAAATCTAGACTCCGAGGCTGCTACTGAGAAATTTCTAATGGAAAAGCCCAATAACACTTTGCCCGACCAGGGAATCGGACCCAAGACCTCATGCTCAGCAGCCATGCATTGCGACCAGTAGACCAACGAGGCAGCAAACCCATATACTTTTTTATAGCTACTACATACTTTATCTTGTTATAAGTAGGTACACATGTGGTTTATAGCGATACAGTCACGCAGATGTGAATTAAAATTCAGTAAAAGATTTCCATTCCACTTTATACGGCCGTATCTGTGAGTTATGTTCTTATTGTAAGACGAAATCTAATTTCATTGTCACGAAACACGCCGCGAAAAAATCTAGTTAAAAGTGATTTGCACGTACGATGCGTGCCAAGTATTTTTGACTAAGTATTATTGAATTGTAGCCTAGATCTGCCCTAAAACTATTTTCAAAACTTCATCGACCTTAAATAGTTGTTGACCAAAGTATAAAAAACGGTGTGTTAAAAGACACATCACATCACTTCAACGTTGTCACTGATATGCAAGACAATTTAAAAAGTCACAGTGTCTTGATTTGAACCCTGAATCTCATGTGTGAGCGGCGGGCGTCTTATCCGCTGGCCCATAACGTCAGAAAAATAATCTTATAAACTTTGTGTGACTTAAACTGACAGTAACAATATAGGCTACATATAGGTTTAAATCATCAAACATTTACTATTTATTACCAATAATTATTTACAGTGTTGCCATATACTCCATATTTGGCAGATTGGTAAGAAAGAAAGAAAAACTAGGTTTATTAACGCGAAAATGACGCATGTAACATAAAAAGAAAAATAAAATAATTGTACAAAAAAGCAAAGTAGAAACAGTTTGTATTAAATCGAAAATTCAAAATATTTGATTTTTATTTGATAAATAAAAATTAAATAAATTCAAAAAGAAATATGCCCCACTACCGCACGAAATGGCTTACGCTCAGCATAATGACGTAGCCCGTGCACGGAGGCGCTAAAACCACGGCGAAGGTTTTCAGCGTAAGCCGGCGGCATGTCGCTGTCTTAGTTTTTTTTTTATTGACAGGGTAGCCTATTTTCCCAGTTGGCCACGCTTCTCCAAAGTACCACCATCATCACACGTTTAGTGTGCTTACGAGACTGCGTCATTTCACCTGTTCCTACTAGAATATTATTACTGTGCACACGTACCTAAATAGCACGGTATTAAAATGCCCACAATCTCGCAGTCCTTGACACCACTTTACGACGACCCTAAGCCCGGTTAGATTAGTTGGTTATGATTATTTTATAGAGGTAATAAGTGGTGAACGAAAGAAGGTTATGAAGCCAAAGTAGGGATAAGATCATTTGTGTATTTAGGCAAAGAAAGGACACTTCACTCACAACGAGCTCCAAACAAAAGTACTGTGAAACTTACACGTTGTTCCCATTATTGAGCATTTTTATTAAACGACTGCCCCAAAAAAAGGAGTGTTATGTGTTCAGGGTTAATGTATGTATGTGAGATTTATTTATTCCACCATAACGTTTAAACGCCTGGACCGATTTAGATGTATGGGGTATCGTTACAATACTTGCATAGTTCCGAGTAACATAGGTTAAAAATAAAAAGAATCCTGTGTGGTCACTTTAAAACATAAATTAATACCAGTCTAGTTTATTTTTTTAAATTAATGAATCTGATCGTGTCTATGTTTATCGTCTAGAATTTGACAAGTAGATTTAAAAAATATATAAAACTGTAAATAAAAAACGACATAAAAAAAAAACTGACGAGTAAACAAAGTATGTTTACGTTTTTACGTGTTTTTTAATTTTTTTAATTACAGTAGCTTGTTTTGTTGTTTTGGATCATGTCTACATGTCTAGGAACCGCTTCACCGCTTACCGCGGCGGTGCGCGGTGCCGTGTGTTAATCGCCTAAGCACAACGTTTTGCATGCGTTGTTTTTCCAGTATTTGGGGATAATAAATCTCCACAACAAAAATTTTGGTCCTTTTCCCAGCAATAATTTTGCTCAATGTTACTATGCTATGCTCAACTATGCGACGTGGCTTTTTACACCCCGTCTTCATATGTTTGTCAATAGCTAATGTGAGCTTTACTTACAGTTACTTACAGTTTAAAACCACTAATCCGCGTAGAGCATGTGAGGTGATCAATGCTCGTGTCTTCTCTGTACGAGAATAGGCTTTAGCCCTGCAGTGGGCTTATACAAGCTGGTATTATTACAATTTATTTTCTTTAATTACTGTGTTTCTTCGAATTGAACTGTGTGTCAAACTATGACATGTTCATTAGCTGTGGTTAACACTTCAAATAAAATTATTATTATCCTACAATATTTTTTGTCTAGTGGTCGCAAGCGCGACTACTGTGCATGAGGTCTTGGGTTCGATTCCCAGGTCGGGCAAAGTGTTATTGGGTTTTTCCATCAGGAATTTCTCAGTAGCAGCCTCGGAGTCTGGATTTGTGCCCGGTTGATGGCAATAGGCTCGCCCCCTATTACATGGGACTAAAAACATAACTGGCGAAATGTGGGTGTACTAATGGGTACACCTCTGCCTTACCCTTCGGGGATTACAGGCGTGATGTTATGTATGTAATATTTTTGTGCTTTAAAAATATATGGAAAAGATTGTGAAGGTGCGCTCCGTCGCTGAAGCAAAGGCGAGGTGAGACGGGATATAAATGTGTTGTCGTTTGGACGAGATAAATGATTCGCATTTGTCCCTCCATGCTGGGATTTGCTGTCAGTTGTCATGGCAACAAATAAAACAACACGATTTATATTTAAGAATCACTCTGTGCAGTTTGTTTACTTTTTGACCTCACTAGGCAATCCATACTATATTTAATACGCATTTCTATATACATACTAAGAATCTATCTGTACCTACTATCATTATAAATGAGCACGTAACTCTTTCACGACTAGTGACTGAACCGATTTTGATGAAATTTTGGTTGATGTAAGTTTGCGCATGTACATTTAGTCAATTACGTCAAAATCTGGCCAAATTACGCGCCGGCAACAGTAGCTATGCAATGTATTGTCAACTAGCTGTGCCCGCGGCTACGCTCGTGTGGACCTAAGTGTTTAATTAAGCAGTGAATGTCATCAAAATCCTCCAAGCAAGTCGAATGGTTGCAAAGGTAAAGTTATGACAGTTAGTTTTTCTGTAAGCATTTTTTGTCAATATAACGTCTTAAAGTGCGTTCATGGTCAAATTAAAATAAAATAAAAGCCTCTGCCTTTGTATTCTTTACAAAAATAAATAAAAATAAGAGTAACAATGCCGTGAAAAACAACTCTTTATTATTGGTTAATAATTTAGTTATTCCAATAATCTGAGGTTCATTGACCGCTGGAGGTTGAACAATGGCGTCTATGTCGAGTGGTATTGATCTTATGATGATGTTCTATTACATTTGGTATAGTGTAGTACCTACAGGTTATTCCCGCGAGTTCTTTCCTTGTCGCAACTAGTCCAACTAGCTTCAACTTTCGGACTAACTGACCGACTCTTTGACAATTCAAAAGTGCCTGTAAATGGTCTAATTGAAATAAATGTTTTGACTTTGACTTTGTTTTGACAAGCTTTTTGCGTGGATTTCTAATTCTGTTTTTAGTATTAAAGTAGCTTAAGTTACTCCTTATAATATCATGAAAGTCTCATCAAAATTGGCCCAGCCATTAAGTAGAAAAGATAGGAAACAAAAATAAATAAAAAAATGTAAAATGTGTAAGTATTGAGTAAACGTTCATATTTATTTGGTTTTTGTTTGTAATTATAATTAATGGCATTACAAACAAACATCAATTTTATGAATAGATTATTATATTTATATTAATATTAATAGATTATACACTAGGTAACGTTTTTAGGTCAATCAGAACGAACCTATGTCAAAATTGGTTCCATATTTCTAAGTACCTAATAGTAATAATTAATTTTAAATCAATTTAAAGCATTAATTTGAAAAAAAAATATTGATGCGTAAAAAAGGAAAAAACAAAACTCGAAGCTCTAATAATCTTGCAATAATATAGTGTAAACAGCACGAATGCATAATACGAGCCATTATGGACCCAAAAGCGGTGCAATAAGGTCCACTAAACGAGCAAGTGTGTTAAATGTAAATTGAATATACTGCTTAAACGAAACCAAATTAAACAATACATTAGATGCCATCGCTTAAGCCAACAAAGATAAGTCAACAGCCTTAGCTTTTAGACTGCATTCGTACATTAATAGATCTCAAGTGTTTGAACCCAGCAGAGGTGGTCAAGTGAACCAGCCTGTGATAAATTCTCAGGCTAACTTAGTATGGAGTAGGCGCTTTGAGGGAATTGCACCGACAACACACTCTGTACTTACAAAACGTTGTCAAGTCTTAATTTGACCAATAAGTAAATAAAAAAGTGATTTTTCAAAATGGAATACTCATAATGTATTTTTTTTTTGTGCGAAGTTAGAATAATTTTTGTTTAAACAAAAGTGAAAGTCTCGTCATAATCGGTCCAGCCGTTTCGGAAATTAGCCGGATATTTACCGTCTTATGGGCAAACAAATCGTAATTAGAATTTATTTATTATTTCAATATTCGTGTAAGTTTAATAAAAAGCTGTTTTTGACATCTCAAATAGACACTCAAATATTTATTTGTATAGATTCTTAAATTGCTTCAAAAATAATACTTTTATATTAGGCCTATTGATGTTCTGCGCACCGTCTGGAGTCTTATCAGCCTATCACCATCCACTATCGGTCGTCTGCATACGTCACAAGTTCATTGAATAACTAAGTTCCAAGATAATATTGAATGACAAAAATTTGATAAGAAAGTTTGTTGACTGGCTAAGTACAAGCTGCGAGTAACGACTGCAACGAGACACTTAATCTATACTTTACTATACAAATATAGTCCTCAGCAGCGTTTGTCTATTTATTCGCGAGGAACTCAAAAACTACTACACCGCTTTTCATGCGGTTTTAACCAATGAATAGAGATGAGGAAGGTTTAGGTTTATGATTTATCAAGTGTAAATCGGTTGTATAATTATTGGAGCTTTCATCGACGATTGCACACGTGTAACGTCGGGGCGGGTCGCTAGTATAAAATAAAGCAGAAGACTTTTTTTGACAGAAGGACGAGATACAGGGAGTGCACACTCAATAAGTAATCATCTGCCTAGCCTTTTCCCAATTACTTATGTTGGGTTTGGCTTCCAATCTAACTGAATGCAGCTGCAAACCAGTTTTTTACATGGAGCGACTGCCTATCTGACCTCCACAATCCAGTAACTGGGTAATACGATACCCCTTGGTAAGACTTGTTGTCAGATTTTCGGGCTTCTGAGTACCCGTAACGACTGTCAAAGCTCCACGTTTGACAGCCGGGACCAACGGCTTAACGTGTTTTCCGAGGCACGGAACGATGTCTGACTTAATAGATGATGGATAATAATTATTATTATTTATTTAAAAGCAGCTGTCTCCACACATTTTAGCAATGCGTGGGATGCCGCTTAGTCCAGCGGAGCGCATTACTTACGTCACAGGTACTTTCTACGTTAGGCGAAAGCGCTTTTGTAGCCTGCGAATTCTAATTTTTATGTTCTTTCGTAAATTCTTACGTTTTTTTGGTTAGCTTCATCATCATTATCATCATATCAGCCGTAGGACGTCCACTGCTGAACATAGGCCTCCCCTACAGTTTTCCAATAAGACCGGATGGAAGCGGCTTGCATCCAGCGCAATCCCGCGGTCTTCATCAGATCGTCTGTCCAGCTTAAGTCCTTAATAACCAAAGGTTATATATAAGAAAAATATTATGTACAATATAAAAATGGGGGAACTTATAGGGTATTAAAAATGACGCCCTTTATAAGAGCAACATTGCTACATAGCGAAGGCAATGTTGCTATTTTTTTGTAATATATACATCTAAAAAGTAAATTATACTCATCATCAGGAACAACTTCTACTATGGGACCAGAAATCGGGAAAAAAAAATCTGCTGTTCCATACATTACAGGTAGTTAATAATTATTGTTAGTAGCCGTCCGCTACATATTTTTGATAAAACGCAGGGCATTTTTTGTTGTTTTGACCTAGTTGTGCAGGAGAAATACTTAAATGTATGTCATGCGCTCATTAGGCAGTCAATCCCGGCGCTATCGGGTTCACTGGCTAATAATATAAACTGACTGCCTCGTCGGGCTATCGGTCACAAAGCGCGACTGCTGAGCATGAGGTCTGGGGTTCGATTTCCAACTCAGGCAAAGTGTTATTGGGTTTTTCCTAGTAGCAGTCTCGGAGTCTGAATTTGTGCCCGGTTTATTTATTTAAACTTTATGCAACAGAAGTACAAAAGCGGATTTAATGCCATAGGCAATCTCCAACAGTAAACCAAAGGTGGTGAAGAGATAACACGGAAGGTGTTCGGTTGATGGCAATAGGCTCGCCCCATATTACATGGGACTTAAACATAACTGGCAGAATGAAGGTGTACTAATGGGTACACCGTTGTCTAACCCTTCGGGGATTACAGGCGTGATATGATGTGTAAGAAGGTAGATTTCGTAACATTTTTATGAACTGAAAAACCAAGTACTAAAGAATAAAACTGAATAGGCACTTAAAAGACCGATGACATCGATCAAAATCATGGCATTATGAACCCTTGTCAAGCGTCACATTAATTTCATGTACCTATAGCAACTATTTTCTGCTTGCGACTTCACGCGCGTTTTTTTTTTATCCACATAAAGTTACGTCTTTGGATACTGCCCTGCTCTTGTGAGTCGTAGCGTGATGACATAAAGCTATACTATTCCTCATTAGTCTAGCTATCATATACATAGAGAATTTTTCCAATCGGATTTGTAGTTCCAGAGATTACCGCATTTAAAAAACATACAAAAAAATATATTGATTCTCTCGTTGGTCTAGTGGTCGCAAGCGCGACTGCTGTGCATGAGCTCTTGGGTTCGATTCCCAGGTCGGGCAAAGTGTTTTGGGGTTTTTCCAATAGGAATTTCTCAGTAGCAGCCTTGGAGTCTGGGTTTGTGCCCGGCTGATGGCAATAGGCTCGCCCTATTACATGGGACTAAAAACATAATTGGCGAAATGTGGGTGTACTAATGTGTACACCTCTGCCTAACCCTTCGGGGATTACATGCGTGATGTTATGTGTTACAAAAATATTTTCAGCATCTATGTTAATAAAAATGTGATGTCACGGTGTTTGTGGTCACAATCCTCCGAAACGGCTCTACCAATTTTTATGCTTTTTTATGTATATTTAGTAGTAATAGGTATAAGAATATGTTGAAAAGTATATTTCCTACCGCTAGGTAATAGGGATCAACTTTGACTATAGGTACTATTCTTTATGAGTCTGGCTATCATTTATACAGAAATAATTCTTTAGATACGATTGGCAGTTCCAGTAATTACAGCGTTTAAATAAACCTACAAACAAACATAAAAACTCTTCACATTATTATATGTATAATGTACAGCTGTTAAGTATGCGAGTACTATAACTACATGTAAATGGCAATTTCTTTTTGAATGTGAGAGGAATTTTAAGTAACTGTAGCCACTCTGAAGTGAGTGGCTTTCTTTCTCAGCTAATGTGAATTGTGATTTTTAACATAACATCATCACGCCTGTACTCCCCGAAGGGTTAGGCAGTGGTGTTCGTATTAGTACACCAACATTTCGCTAGTTATGTTAAAGTTCCATGTAATGGAGGGCGAGCCTATTGAGGCTTCCTCGTGAGATAATATAATATCAATTTTGACGCAGTCGAAGTCATGGGCAGTAGCTAATAATAAAACTAGCTTTTGGCCGCGACTTCGTCCGCGCAAATGTCGGTTATCGCGGGCGCAGACGAAGTCGAAGTCTAATAAAAAGTAGCCTATGTCCTTCTCCGGGACTTAAACTATCTCCATGGCAAATTTCATCAAGATCTATTCAGCGGTTTAAGCGTGAAGAGGTAACAGACGGACAGACAGACAGACAGACACACTTTCGCATTTATAATATTAGTATGGATTTCGATATTTGTTATCGATAGGCTACAAAGAATTATTATTCCATTACAAACATTTTTTTGTATAATATGGATAAAAAGTGGCTAAAGGTTTCCACCCACTAAGTCGTAACGTGCAGGGCCTTACGACAGACGGATTATGCAAAAATCCAAGTGTCTGTGTTTATATTGGGATCTCGTATTTCAATTTTCACGCTCTTTATCCTTGACATGTCATAATACTGTGTCTGCTATAAATATGTATTGAGATTGAATAGCGGAAATTTTGACTTAAGTTCAATGGAAATATACTATGATTCAGTAATGCTTGATGATATTATTATCTTTTCTTATGAGTCCTTCCGCTCTGGGTGGGGCGGAAGGGTCTGTCAGACCTTTACTGACTAAAAAACCACCCTGTTCCTTCTGTTGCCCTTTATGTTCCGGGGCCGCGGTATCCTGTTTTTTATTTTTATTTTTTGGTGGTAAAAATCACCAAATGACTCCTTCCGCCCTGGGTGGGGCGAAAGGGACTGTCAGACTTTTACTGATTAAAAAAACCACCCTGTTCCTTCTGTTGCCCTTTACGTTACGGGGTCACGGTATCCTGTTAAAGTGTCCCGTAACCGCATGTTATTATTATTATCTCAAGGGCAAATTTTTTCAATCGTCAAATAACTCTTAACGGAAGGTTAAGTATGGCGGTTTGACAGGTTTTGTATAGAAAATATGTCAAACTGTCATATTTACATATATCTCGGATTGAAAAATCAGCCCTAAATATTTTAAAAACGGATTTGTGAGAATGATCTTGCGCGACAAAAGAGCTTGTACTACGAAAACCGCTCTTAGCACAACAAAATAAAAGCGTTGTCAATGTTTGGTATTGACTTGTACTTAATCGGTAACTACGTAATGTAAATCATTTCAATGATACTAAGCTATTATGTATATGTCTATCAAGATTTTTGCATGTACTGCATGCAGTATATTAAAGTGCGTTGCCCCAACAGCCGTAACGTAACAAAAGGAATCTTATAACAGTACTTATAATTATGTAAAAGGCTTGTCAGTATGAAGACTTGCGGTTGAAGTAAAATCTTTGATGACTGAACATTTCGTTTCGTATGAGTAACTTTATAAGTTTGTTTCTATAAAAACAGAGCAATGAACTATCAAAGCTAGCAAGTAATCCTCTAAAAGTGCAAACAAAGAGAGTTTGAGTTTACTTTAAAATCCACGTCATTGATGTCAATCAATCAAGTCGCCTCAATGTGTGCCCACCCTCATCTAGAAGGCCTAACAGCGGTTCTACCGCTTAATTAAGTTTTAATTATTTTAACACAAATGTTGATTTTTGGTAAGGTTTCAGCAAACACGTGAATACTCGACGTAAAACGACTACTTTTATTTAATTAGGGTACAAACATAGTTTCGTACCACCTATAAAATTAAAATAAGTAGAAAGAGGGGAATTCTGGGCCCTAAGCGTAATAAAATGGGATATACTTAGTTTAATAAAAACGTTTGATTTTTCTTTTTCTAAATATTGAAAAATTAACTCACGAGAGACGAGAAAAGTATTTTTTTTTTAATATTTCTGAAATCATCAAACGACTGCGCGGGAGTGTGTGTCAGACTCTTGCTGACTAAAAGCCATCCGTGTTTCTCCTAATGCCCTTTGCATTTCAGAATTGTGGTAACTCTTTCAAACAAATTTCCCAACCAAATAGTCTTACCTGAGAGCTTTTTCTAGGTACTTTAACTTTTAGAGGTATTGTTGATAGTTTGAGACTGAAATAAGATTGTGATGATTCCTAACAGTTTATAGAATCGCTCCCCTGATCATTTTGTCGATGTTTCTGAAGTTCTTCTATTGTCATATAATTCAAGAACATCTTGATTATTTATTGTAATTGACTTAACATTACGCCTGTAATCCCCGAAAGGGGTGTACCCATTAGCACACCCACATTTCGCCAGTTATACATATTTAGGTCCCATGTAAAAGGGGGCGAGCCTATTGCTATCAAGGCACAGAGCCAGACTACGAGGCTGCTACTGAGGAATTCCTGATGGAAAAACCCAATAACACTTTGCTCGACCTGGGAATCGATCCCAAGATCCCTCATGCTCAGTAGTCGTACTTTGCGACCACTAGACCAACGAGGCGGTTTGTTGTAATTGAACTTTCCGAAATTAATAATGACCATTTTTTTTTGGTTTACAATTGGCTTTTTTGTAAGCCAATTCATTTCACAAATACTATAATTTAAGGTTTCTTTTTCGAGAACATAATAATTACTGTTCAATGATAAAATGGCAAGCTTACAGATGAAGTGTTTTCTGATTGGTTATTTAATTAAATTCGTACCTAACTAAGAGGGATCTTACCTCTTGGGAGTTGTTGTCAATTGGTCGATGTCAGCTTAAGTAGGTACACTTTGAAATTACTTACAGTCAATGTTGTTATTAAGGGGACTCGTCTGTCGCAGGGATGTGTCTTTTAAACCGTTATAGGAAAACAATTGAAATTTTTAGTGTGTATTACATTCATTAGAGATAAACTATGTATAATACATATAATAGCATAGCGCGCCCCTCCACAATTCAAACGTTTGAAAGTGTTTGTGATAGTATTTAAAAGACTCACTAGCATGTGTGCGCATCCAGACGGCTCCCAAAACAAAAACAAATCAGCGATTAGTTGCTAGACTAGTGGCGTCATTAATCAGGGATGTTTGTGGCAGCCCAGGTTGATGGCTTCCATGCTATACTGCGCAAAAGAATTGGCTCCCTGATGCGGCGTGTGCGGTGCAGTCCCAACAGCCTCCTGAGGGTAGTGGCAGAACGACTGGATGCCGACTGTCCCGTTATAAGGCACTGGACGAGGGTCCACATTACCTGTGAAACCTCGTCGTGTGCCCTCAGGTTTTTATTGTTGTTGTTTTTATTTATTTTTTATGTTGTACTAACATAGTTTATAAGTCTAATTGTTACTAACCTAATATGGACCTACTACAGTCTGAAATAAATGATTTTTATTAATTAATTTATTTATTAATCACTCATTATTACTAGTATGGCGCTGCACTGATATATTCTATGAAAATGACAGATGCGTTGTCTTGCGCGGTCGGCTATTTATGATTAGTTGTCAAACAAATCTGCCAGCCTGCTACTGAAGACGATTACTTACAACTATATACAAATTCTTTCATACGGATGTGACTACACACATTGAAATAGTAATATGGGGGGGCGCACCATGTTACAGTAGTTTATCTATAATGGAAGGTTAATCTATGGCTACTGTAACAACAAATCATAAAATAAAATACGTATATTATATGTATAGTAAATGTGTATTTTACCTATTTTTGTATTTTGTAAGTTTATAACTTTTAACTTTGTACTTGCATGTTATCTCTTTACCACCTTGGTTGACTTGTAGAGAAGGCCTAAGGCATTAAGTCCGCCTTTGTACATTTTTGTATAAAAAGTTTTAAATAAAAATAAATGGGTACACCTCTGCCTAACCCTTCGGGGATTACAGGCGTGATGTTATGTATATAAAAATAAATGAAAATATGTAGTGTTAGTCAGGCCCGCATTTGACCAGTTTTTTTAAATAAAGCAACCTCAGATAACCCCTCATTATTGACATTACTGCCTACAAAATTTTGTGTACCAACTTTCTTTTTTTTCTTTTTCTTATATTGTTTACTTAATTTTATCTAAACTTTCGTAAGTTTAGGGTTAAAATGTGAATTTATTTTGCTTAAGGTCAATGACTTTACTTCTGTTCCAAAAGTGATAGGCAGAGATTCCAATGCTATTGTTTGGTTTAACTTCGAACGAGTAGAGTCTTAAGTTGTCTTCCAATTTAAATTAATTTTCTGTTCACTTAGTCGCGGATTCATAGACAATCGACCTTTGGAACCCTCTCTGGTAATAAATGATTCCCTATGTTTCTTAAAGTTTATTAACCCTACTATTATTTATATTTCAAACAAGTGGGATTCGTATGAGCTCCCGGAGTAAACGTAACGAATTTCGGTCGATTTTAAAATTGGAAATTCTACATTCAAAATTTTCATTGGAGGTTCCAATTTCAAAAATTATTTAGTTTGAAGACTGTTCTTATCAATAGGTGATACGAATTGCTATTGGGTAGTCAGAATCAGCAGTGACGACATCCAGAAAAGAGCCCAGACAATGAAGCTGGACAAGTCCTCCAGGAGCGCTATCTTGGATCCCGCAACGAATTTCATTAGAAAAGGGCAGCGAAAGGCGAAAAAACCACATTTATTTCAACTTCCCTTCATAACAAGCAGGAGCCAGAACAGATGGATGGATGATACTATGGATTAAAATTAACATTAATTAATAATACCTCTACTACTGAACAAGAACGCCGAATGAATTGACTCAATGCGGATTAGCAATTTCAGATTGATATCGATTATAAGTCTAGAATTCTTCACGATGTTTTCCTTCACCGATGTAAGTGATGTTCAAGAAAAGTACATAAACTATGAATTGAAAAATCTGTGGGACAGTGGTACACTTAGATGAATGAGAAAGTAAACTCTTAAGATAAAAAATAATCTATCTGTATCAGACAATGCCATCTTTATTGCTGTGCTCCTGTGAGCGCCCACACCGCTTCTTAATCGCTTCTTCCTACACAGGAAGAGGCTATTAGGGAATTATATGAACAATATTGATAGTCACATCAACACGTGCGGGTAACTAATCCATTTAGTTACATTAATTAGATTAAAACCTCCGTTGGTCCCTGCTGTCGTACGTGGATCTTTGACAGTCGTTATGTGTCGTCAGAAGCCAGATAGACATTTATCCTCTTTTACATGGAGAGGCTGCCTTTCTGACCTCCACAACCCAGTTACTGGGTACCTCGATATCCCTTGGTAAGACTTGTTGTCAGACTTTTGGGTTAATGTCAAGCAATATGATAATTAATAAAAAATACACACAAATCCTTTTTGATTATTTATTCTAGGACTCCTTCTAATATTTGGTTTTTAATTGGGTTACTTCGCACTGCGCACTGTCGCGGTTGGCGGTGAAGCAGATCTCATGTCGCATTGGCATCTAAGAAATCTGTTGATGCCTGACACACGTACACCGCCTGACCGCGCGGTCCAGCGGTATAATCCACTTACCGCCACCGCCCTCCGCAGCCGAGCGCGGTGCCGTGTGTTAATCGCCACACAGAGAATTACAAAAAAAATACCTGAACGTTGCAAACATGATTGATCAATCATTCGACCAACACCAATCCGAAGCCCCCAGGGAATCGTAAATAAATTGTCTACCATCAGCAAACACGTAACATTTGTCTCTGGGCAATAAATCTGTTCGTATTTAGTCGACCTTAAACAAATATCAGGAATACTAATCGAAATACAATAGGTCATTACAAACGTGACCGGTGTTGGCAGACTGTTTTGTACAGATGTATTATGGAAAATCATTGAGGTTAATTGCAAAGTCAAAGTCAAATGATTAATTGGATGCAGTTTTTACAGAAAGGTTTCTCTGAATAATGCTTTAGTTAACTAGTGGTCGCAAGGCGTGACTGCATGAAGTCTTGGGCTCCGACTCCCAGGTCGTGCAGTTTTATTGGGTTTTACTACAGTATATGGGCCATAGTCAGAACAAGAGCTCCGCAATCGCACTGGGTGTCAAAAGGGTCTATGATGTCCCGTTTTGCCAAATTAGGTTTGCATATATTATAAAAGTGTAACTTTCTATTGGTAAATTATTTGTTGTAATAGCACCAGAAATTGAAGAGATTATTTTATGAGAAGTAACTAATCTCAAATACAAATTTTACTTCTTTATAATAACAGGAAGACCTACACTGACCTTATTGGTGAGGTCCTTCAGAAAGGTCAGGTGCAGAGTACTCTTAACCGGCGTGCTTGTATGACGAGATGTATGAACGTAGATGAGGCGAAAGGAGTATGTAAGGATCGTAACAGGTGGCGTTCTGTAGTTTCTGCCTACCTCCATGGGAGAAAGGCGTGAGTTTATGTATGTATGTATAATAATAGTGTAGACTGTAGACACTTATGATATCATTTTTCCCCCCCTATTTGTGTATTAGTGGGATAATTTAGGACGTTGGCTTAATTTTGAAGTCTACGCAAGCGAAGTCGCAGGCTGAAGCTAGTTTTTTTATAGCCCAGAGCTATGGTCACTACCACCCAAGACCACAGAGACTCTCTGTTAATTAATTATTAAACAAGATATTCAATTCCCCGACTGCAGTCGTTTCAGAGTTGTAATTAATAGATTGCAAAGATATTGTCTCTGTACTGTTTACAAATGAAAATTAAATTGTAATAGTATCTTTGTTAGTTAGTATTTAATTGTATTGACTTCTAGTGCCAACTGAGTGTGGGGTTAGATTCCCATGTTGGGCAAAAAGTGTTACACAGTTTTTCATTAGGAATTTCTCAGTAGCAGCCCGGAGTTTGAAGATGGTGATGTGCCCCGTGCTTTGGAAAGCACGTAAAGCTTATGTCTTGGAAATCTCTGTCTCTATGGAAAAATTAAAATCGGTCAAATTTAAAATGTTCTCTGATAACTTTTTAGCCTTATGTACTCGTATCCTGCTCATGCGTCGAAAGTTTCATTAAAATCGGTACATTCAAAAGAGTATGTAAGGATCGTAGCAGTTGGCGTTCTGTAGTTTCTGCCTACCCCCATGGGACAAAGGCGTGAGTTTATGTATGTACGTATGTGTCATTTCTAAAAATAAGGACTTGCTTGAACGTTTGTATGAAACGCTGTAAGGTGTCAACGCTGTATATAACATACATACAAAAAATACTACTGCAGCTTTTGACCGCGCCCATGACCACCAACGCGACCGCAAATTTCCGCTCCGGTGCGGCCAAGCTTAAGTAAAAACCTTGCTTTTCCACCAACATCCAAAACGTTTTAAGCGCCAGCCCAGTCATTATACACACAAAAATAAAACACACTTTCGTGGAACAGGGCGAGGTCGAAATTAAAAGCAAAGCACTAATGATTACCCAATCTGTTTACCCCTAAATGTAAATGATGCCATGATAGCATCAATTTACATCAGTAAACAGTACCTACGCAGTACGCAGCCTTCTCGATAAACTAACTATCTTGTTAAACAAGCCGACGGTCTCAAAGAGCTACGAGCTACGGCGCTACGGCGTAGCGCTACGGGCTACGAAATGATGTAAATACGTAGACGGTGTTCATTTGTAAGCCGACTTCAAAAAGGAGGTTGTCAATCTAATTGTATATTTTTTTATTTGATGTTTGTTACGCAATATCTCCGCCATTTTCGTAAACAAATTTTGCTGGTTTATTTTTTTATAACCTACCTATGTACGTGAATTTCGGTTTGTGGTTTTTTTTTTTACTTTACTTTTACAGTTATTGTTTTACCCTAATTCTTTTCTAAAGTAAGTATCTACCACTGAAAGCCCGTTCAAAATCAATCCAGACGTTTGTTGTGTACGTTATTTCCCGGACTAGGTGTGTATGAAGAAATAGTTTTTTGAAAATCCACCGAATAGCGGCAGGTCGCTAGTATTTATATAAAAAAAATACAAGACCTTGTTACATAAATGAAGTATTTAACATACATAACATTACATCTTTAACCCGGGAGGGGTTAGACATAGGTGTACCAATTAGTACACCTACATTTCGCCAGTTATATTTAAGTCCCATGTAATAGGGGGCGAGCCTATTGCCATCAACCGGGCACAAATCCAGACTCCGCCGCTGCTACTAAGAAATTCCTGATGGAAAACCCAATAACACTTTGACCGACCTGGGAATCACACCTAAGACCTCATGATCAACATTCGCGCTTTGCGACCACTAGATCAACGAGGCAGTATTAATAAGATATTAACCATAATAATCTTTACAAGTAAAGGTACCATCTTTTTTGAACACCTACCTTTTTCCCCAGATTGTACTTAAGTTAAGTTATATTGTAACCTCTTAGTTTGCAATGTACGATATTAAAATGTAAATCTTGCTAAGTAATATTCTCAAGTAAGTAAACTAAGTAAGGCAGTCACTTATGTTTTATAACATTTTGCTCGAGCTTCAGTAGCGCGGAAGTACGCTTGAGGGCTGTTAGGGTAAGTTGACACTGACGTATGTCATCAAAGTGTTAGAGATCTACTATAACATGGTACGCCCTTCCATATTACTATTTCAATGTGTGTAGTCACATCCGTATGAAAGAGTTTGTATATAGTTGTGAGTAAACGTCTTCGGTAGCAGGCAGATTTGTTGGTCAACTAATCATAAACGAGCCGACCGCGCAAGACAGCGCACGTGTCATGTCAGAGTATATCAGTGCACCGCCATACGAATAGTTTCTTTTAAGGTGATAAAAATCATCAAATGTGTCCTTCCGCCCTGGGTGGGGCGGAAGGGACTGTCAGACTTTTACTGACTGAAAAACCGTCCCCCTTTACGTTCCGGGGCCACGGTATCCTGTTATGACATCCCGCAACCCCGAGCCAAACTAATGAAATAAGTATTTATTGACGCCGCTAGTCGAGCAACAAATCGCTGATTTGTTTTTGTTTCGAAAGCCGTCTTAGTACCACATTTATATTACATACGTCTGAAGAAAGAAACGCGGAGAAGCTCGTGGCTAAGTAATAACAGCCGCACGGGTCGATCCATCAGGTTAAACTACGCTTGCCGGGGTTAGTCCGTGGATGGGTGACCATCTTTACACACCGAGACTCCTCCGTGTCTCGGAAAGCACGTTAAGCTGTTGGTCCCGGCTGACATATGTGGATCTTTGACAGTGCTTACGGGTCGTCAAAAGCCCGAAAGTCTGACAACCAAGGAGTATTGTATTACCCAGTTACTGGGTTGTGGAGGTCAGATAGGCAGTCGTTCCATGTAAAATAAAATAAACCTTATTAGGTAAGGGTGGGCATTTAAAGTGACCGCTTACATATAAGTGGAATAATACAGACATTAATATAAAACTTAATCAGTCTTCCTCTCTGTCAACAATTTCAATCAGAAATCAAAACTATGAAAACATCTATTCTATCTCATACAAGAATAACTCCTTCATAATAAACACAAATTACTTGTACAAAACTATAGTTTACACCCATTATGAGGTTAGCACAAACAATCAAACAAACATACACATACATTACACTCCAAGGATCGTATGTCGTTTCTTTGTCGACGATTGTGTGTTAGCGCTGACCTTGAAAACAACTAGATCGATAGCGATTAGGTTCGGCTTGTAGGTAAGGTAAAGTAGGTATTACAATTTGAGAGGATATTCTGGTTACTTATAGTAAGAATAGGAATACATCCTCTTTAGAATCAAATTCTTCTTAATAACAAACGTGATTTCAAAAATGGAACGTTTTTTGATTTGACAGAACTCTTGGAATGCTATGTGTAGTCGCCAGCACGTCAGATTATACCTTTTTGTTGTAAAATCACTCCTATTACAACCGCATAAGACACCGCAGTTTTTACCTTCCTACATAATACTAGAACTATTTATTCAGCAAAAGGAGTGAATTAATATCTTTTAAGTTCTTTATTTTTTTGCTTTAGCATAACAGTTAGAAATAGTGTGGGCTTCCACAATATTTTGACTTGAAGTTATTCATAAAATTTAAGTAAGAAGTTTTAAAATAATACCTGCCTGTTATAGTCCCACTGTTGAACAAAAGCCTCTTGTAATACAGAGAAGGCACGAGCATTGATCACCACACTTGCTCAAGATGGATTGGGGATTTTAGACTTATAAGGTACATACATACATCAACTCACGCCTTTTTCCCTTGGGGGTAGGCAGAAACTACAGAATACCACCTGCTACGATCCTTACATACTCCTTTCGCCTCATCTACGTTCATACAAGCACGCCGGTTACGAGTACTCCGCACCTGACCTTTCTGAAGGACCTCACCAATAAGGTCAGTGTAGGTCTTCCTAAGGCGACCCTTCCCGGCGTTGCCACTCACCTCTGCCATATAAATACCTTTTGTCAATCGTCTTTCACTCATACTCTCAACATGAGCGAACCATCCATCCATCCATCCATCGTCCATCTTATAAGGTACCTCAATATATTTTCCTTTACCGATGTCAGTAATGTCCAAGATAAACTTAGGCAGTACACATAAATTGCATACATCACATAGGTACTTGCTCGGTACAAAACTTACAACTTCAATATTCATAAGCTTAAAAATATTAAAATTAATCCCAAGATTTGACTGCTTTTAAAACTACATACATTAATTTTATCTCAAATCCTTTGCACATTATACACAACCCTTTAATGTGTACGTTTCAAAGTGCACTCAAAATATTGTTACTTAAGATACATTATGGCTTAATTAAACTTACTATGCACTCTCACTAGGATGGGTTTAAAATGGCGTATGTGCAAATAGATGTTTTTGCACGTGTTAGGTCTATGTCAACAGAAAAGTTCCACTTAGCCCCATCAAACTGCCACCCTGTTAAGTAGGAAGATTATTAAATTAAACATAACATAACATCACGGATGCGATCCCCGAAGGGTTAGGCAGAGGTATACCCATTAGTACACCCACATTTCGCCAGATATGTTTAAGTCCCATGTAATAGGGCGAGCCTATTGCCATTAACCGGACACAAACCCTGACACTGAAGCTGCTACTGAGAAATTCCTGATGGAAAAACCCAATAACACTTTGCTAGACCTGAGAATCGAGAAGTGTTGCTTTGAATAAAAAAAGAAAACCATTAAAAATGTAAACCGGCTCTAATCTTCCATTTCTAGTACATTATAAGTAACGTACGTTTATATGAAATTAGTAAAAAGTTGTTATTTTGACATTACATTTAACACCTGGTGGGTATTGTTAATTAATTGTCCAAAAATTCCTACTACGCTAACTTTAAATACCCTAGTGGGAATTTCTGGAAAAAAAAATCCCCACGGTGGGTAATTGTCGGTGGGGATTTCTGGAATAAACCTTCAATTTTAATTATTTGTATAGATTATTCAATCGCTTGCTGATTCTTCGTATAATTATGTAGCGTCGAGTTCATTACTCCTAATTAATAATTTAAATAGAAAAGAGCCTCATGTTACTTAAGTTATTTGTCAAAACTTAAGTACGTTGTAAATATTTGATAGGCCTTTGTATTATATAAGGCCTTTTCTTTTAATTGCATAGTAATTAAATAATAATGACCAACTTTAGATTGTATCGATGTAAAAGAACGTAAATTGTTTGTTTGTAATTGGAAAACTAATTAAAGCGTCTTAGAAAACATTATTACTGTACGTCAAAAGCGAATTCCTTGAATTCGTCACGACTTTTTTGTTTTAGATATTTTTTAAATGTATTACTAGCTGACTTGACCACGCGTTGCTGTGGCTTGATGTAAGTAAAGATATTGAGGTCAATAATCGAGATTGACAACAGGTATTTATATGGCAGAGGTGAGTGGCAACGCTGGGAGGGGTCGCCCTAGGAAGACCTACACTGACGTTATTGGCGAGGTCCTTTAGAAAGGTCAGGTGCGGAGTACTCGTAACCGGCATGCTTGTATGACGAGATTCATGAACGTGGATGAGGCGAAAGGAGTATGTAAGAATCGTAGCAGGTGGCGTTATGTAGTTTCTGCTTACTCCCTTGGGAAATAGGCGTGAGTTTATGTATGCATGTATGTAATCGAGATAAAAACTATCTACTATCTAACTACTAACTATCATCTTTTAAGTTTGACTAAATTACACACAGTAAAAAAAGGATTAGTAGTTTAGGAGTCAACAACGTGACGCGTAATTTATAAATATTAAGATTACAGCCTCTTAGTTTTTACCATTTCCTAAAAATATTGAAACTAATGATACATTGAGACAATTAAATACCAGTCAAAATGTAGGTGTAATAGTGCAAGAAAAGCCCGTAATAATTAATAGTCTTGAAACAAAAATTCGCAAAATTAAACAAGCTTTAATTAAAAATTATTACAATATTGACATTGTATTGTCATCAGAACTAAAGGTGTATGCAAAATTTCAGCTCAATCGAATACCAACAAATAGTCGAAAAACGGTTCGCAAATGAAAGGACAACTTACTTACAAACTGTTTTTACTTTTTGTAAAAACTGTGTTTTCCTAGTTACAACATCTCTACTATGATCCTATGAGGAGTTCCGTTCCATATCTCCGAAGTTCATCATCAGATCATGACAATATTTCTACAAACCGAGAGTATAATAGTTCAAACAAAAAAAAAATTATTCACCTGCTATCAAACTCCAATCAAATAAGTAATTTTCTAGAAATGTCCTAATAAAATACTCCAACAAAGCTTCTAGTTTTGTTGACAGTAATTATAATATTATGTTCATTTTTATTTTCTTCTACCCGCACTTATGTGACATATTTATTTATAAAATTTATTGTTCTCATGTAAGTGACGATTGTCCTAATGAGAAATAAAGTTCTTTAAACCGAGCACTTCGCCCGACCTGGGGGTCTAAGCCAGGACCCCACGCTCCGCAGTCGTGTTTGTTTTAGTAAGTGCTTCATGTTCAAAAGCGAGCTACTACACGAGCGTAAAGCCCCGGCCACTGTTGCACTCACTGAAATTGCCTTTGACCTTGACCTTGACCATGTCAAATATTTCCCTATTTTACGTCGTCACTGTAATTTGAATTTAATTCTAATAACAATCAATTGTTTTCAATACTAATGACAAATAGATGACTTAGGGCTGATTGTTTAATAGTCAGATAATTTTTATCCGAAGAATAAATATGACAGTCTGATTTATTTTCTATACAAAAGCTGTCATGCTGCCATATTTATTATTCCGATAAGAGTTAACTGACGATTGAAAAATTAACCCTTAATTAAGTAATTAAATACTCGTGACGTTAAATTTCTTACAAGAAAGACGCCATTTTGTATAACCGGCCGATATTTAACTACGGCATAATAATCTTTATGTTATGTAAACATGAAAACATATAGAACATAGATGTACCTACCTGATCCCATACCTGTCAAGTACAATCGAATCGAACTTACAAAGCGCAACCCTCAACTGCAGCCCACACCTGCGTATAGATGCCCCCCGATTGTTTCCGAGCCACATTCGCGCTCAGACCGTCGAACGCGATGGGCGTTCCCCAAGTCGGTACGACCGTTTCACCCGCCGAGCTAGGGCTCGAGCGACCGCGTCGACCCCACCTGTTGATCGTTGACGATACCAGGGAAGCGAGAGCGGCTGAAGGTTAGTTCTTATTTTAAATTATTTTTTTTTTATTGAAAAATTATTGTGGTGTTTTTTTAAATCGGTGTTTTTTTTAATCCTTTTTGGAATTAATATTTCTAAAATTGTAAAATAAAAATGAGTTTTTTGTAAATAAAAATAAAATTACATAAAAATATTTTTAATTGAAGGAAATATTCGAACGATATTATAAACAATTTTTATTTTTTTATTTTATCCGAACAAAAAAAAAATAAATTAATGATATATTTCTTGCGGAAAAGAAATAGTTCAAATATTTGCTAAAATATTCAACAACAAAAAACTTAATAATTAGAAAAAAAATACTTATAATATTTTACGAAAAATAAACTACATATCGAAGTGGGTGTGACAGTGAAAATTTTATTGCTAAAAACAAATTAATAAAATAAATAAATAACAAAAAATTAAAATCATTGACATTGAATCTAAACTGCTATTAAGATAAATAATAAAATAAAACACAAATCGCGAATAGATAACAAAACAAAATATTGCATAGTTTTATCACCGGATCCCACTATCAGGGAATAGTGTGTAGGTTTATCCGTATGACACTATTGCGAACACATTACTGGTAGTTGGTTGATAAAAACGGGCGAGTATGTCTGGCAGTGAAATATTTATAACCCTCCGTAGTATTGGTAGTAAACGCGTTACGACTCGTAAAGAATATTTTGTGGCACTCTTTGCTCTTGGAGGTTTTAAGAAAATAAAGGTTAGTTTCTTTTTTTTATTTATCTTTTTTTTTCAATTCAACAAAAATAAATTTGTGTTTTATTATTTTCATGCAAATGTTTTTGAATTTATTTCTTTAATCGTGTACTTATTTATCTACTTTTAAAAATTAAAATTTAGAACGTACAGTGTTTTTTTTTATTTAGAAAATGTGGACTTTTCGTCACAAACGTTTTATTAAATTTGGAAATTTATTCGTTCCGTCGAATTAATTTATAAATGATAATTCATAATACAAAGTTATAATACAAAATAATAAGCTGTAAACTCAAGCCTTTTTCCCATGGGGATAAGCAGAGACCTCAGAACGCCACCTGCTACGATCCTTACATATTACTATTATACAATTATAATAATATACAATTACAATATAATTATTAGTGTATTAGCTCAAAATGAAGTTAATCACTGTAGTGACAAACTTAATATCCGTCTTTAACTAACCAAACAAAAGAAAAAAATAATTAGAATGGTGACTTTAATATCCGTTTTCCGAAAGCCTTTCTGCTCAACTGAACATGTTCATAATAAAACTCTATTGTCTTTGGAAAGGCATTCATTTATGAATCTTTCATTGTCATTTTTGTACTTCCGGACACTTAAATCGAACCATAATTGAAAATATCTGTAACGTTTTAAATGCTTGTGAATTTAAATTTGGAACGATGATGACGTCAGAATTATGGCCAGTATGTCGGATTTAAAACTGCATTACTACGTTTATTGAGAAAAAGGTATGAATAATAAAGGAAAAAGCGTGGAGATATTATTTTTTATAACAAGTAATATAACCTCTTTATGTTATATATTTATTTCGGACAATATATTACACATATGTATGTGCATTTTTTTTATAATACATACTCCGAGTCTGTCTGGATTTGTACCCGGTTGATAGCAATAGTCTCGCCCCCTATTACATGGGACTTAAATATAACTGACGAAATGTGGGTGTACTAACGAATACATCTCTGCCTAACCCTTTGGGGATTAGAGGCGTGATGTTATGTTTGTTTTTATAATATTGCCCCAAATAAAAATATCTCCTATCTCGTAGGTGCGTTCACATACACAAATAACTAGACTCGGGGTCTAGACAAAGTAACATCGCTTCGTCGATTGACCACGTGACTTGACGCGGCTTATGTCAATCCCATACATTTTAGTATTTTCTAACTTCGTTATCGTTTTGAAATTGTTACTTTGTCTGAGCTCCCTGGACCCACTACCTGTATATTGTACTACAATATTTGTTGCGTGTGGCAAACGAAATCACGATACGCAGCACAGCAGCCAATCGCTCAGCCACTGTGCCGAACGTGTTATTATTACTCGTATGTTGTATAAGTAGGTATATTGTTTATATCGTGTCGTATATGGTTATAGACCATAAATAATGCCATGCCCAAAATGGTGGTCTTTGTGGTTATGGTTGAAACTTACTAGTTTCTTTAAAGAAGATTAATTTACTTTAAGATTTTTGTAAAGTGAGTTTTTCTGGGTCAATAAACATTTTTATTATTATTATTATAGACTGTAAAAATATTAAAAGTATTTTTATTGTTAGTATTTTCATGCTTTATTGTTGTCCAGCTTTTGATGGCAAACAGCTGAGAGAGAACTTCTGTGATTATGTGTTACAATCTACGTCAAACCCGCGACTTTGTCTGCGTCAATTTTCTTATAGATACCTATTTTTAATGAAAATACAGTTTGACTTTTAGGTATCAAGGATAGGATAACGTAGTTTCTCGTAGAGAATTTTCCGAATCAGACTAGTTTCGCAGAGTAGCGCTAGCGCTAATACCTAAACAAACTTTTCAACGTAGTTTGCTAGTTAGTATGTTTCACACGGATTTTGCCAGAATAAATGCTGTGACACACATGTTCTGTCGGGCGTAGAATGTCTGTTGCGTCTGATATAAGGCCAACTATTCTCTCAGGGAGCAAACAGTTGTTTACATTGCTAAAAAAGAATAACATACATATCCTTTATTACTATGTCTCTATCTCCTTCTATGACTATCTATCTTCTTCTATCTATCTGTATAAATATAAATGAATGGCCAAATGTGTTGCTGAGCGTTAGACTCGAGAACGGCTGGATCGATTTGGCTGATTCTTTTTTGTTGTGTTTGTAATTTCCCGAGCAAAGTTTTTTTTTAAACGATTTTTTTTATGGTCTACCGGCAATGTCGGTGCAGCGGTGGAAGCCGGGATGGTTTGCTAGTATAGATAGCATTGTTCTGTATTTTATAAGTGAAGACCTGTTATTGGCTGTCAGTCTAATTTATTGTTCCTAGTTTATAATTAGTTGATATGAGCTGTAAGTCATCCATGTTAATTCAATGAATTAAAATTAAATTATACCCAGACTACCTCGTCGACCAAGTGGTCGAAAAGCATGACTGCTGAGCATGAGGTCTTGGGTTTGATTCCAAGGTCGGACAAAATGTCATTGGGCTTTCCAATCAGGAATTTTTCAGCAGCAACCTTGGGCTCTGGATTTGTGCCCGGTTGATAGCATTAGGCTCGCCCCCTGTTAAGTGAGACTTAATCTACTGGCGAAATATGGGTGGTACTAATGGGTACACCTCTGCCTAACCCTTCGGGGATTACAGGCGTGATGTTCTGTTATGTTATATTTAGAGTTGAATAACATACTGTATAAACAGTTTAGCCATAATTTATAAAGGTTCAATTTTGACATTACTTTATTCCGGGTTAATCCGGTCAAGACCCGGCTGACTTACCAGTAAGTCAGAACAATAGAAAATCAATTGTGTCTCATTACGTGGGACTTGAATAATTAAGGGCACTTTCACAAAACAAAGTTTTTACAAAAAAAAAAGCAAAATTATTTTTAGAAAATAAAAACGTTAATTAAAAAGAAGTTTATGCTTTTAGTCAATTCTAAGTTTGAAAAAAAATATTTAACAAGTGAAGTTTTGATAAAACTTTTTAAGAAAACATTAGAAGTTTGGATTGAAGAATATAATATAATCATAATGTGGGCGTAAAAAGACTAAGTCATAATCTATAGTTGACAAAGAGGGTTCAGTACAAAGTTACAAAAAGTTCTGACGATTTAGGTAATACGGTTTATTATGAAACTAGCTTTAGTCCACGACTACGTCCGCGTGGAACTTGTTTATATCAAAGTCAAAGTCAAAGTCAAATCATTTATTTCAATTAGGCCAATAAGGCACTTTTGAACGACAAACACAAAAAACAAAATAGAATGAATCTAGTTGCCCCTTCCAAAAGGTAGTTTTGTATGGAGAAGAATGGGCAAGAAACTCCATACGTACTCTTTTAAAATCAATGTTTGTAAACATTTGTTTACAAAATCATACACGACATGGCACGTGAAAGCAATGTATGTACCCTATAAAAAAAAACTAATTAATCATAATAATTAAAAGGCACAAATTAAGAATTTAAAAGTTAAAATATGTTCAAATATACATAGTTTTCACGTGTTTACAAATATTGGAACTACAGACGACCACTCATAACATCTCAACCAACATGAAATAGTGTGTGAGTCCGCGCAATCTATAACACACTTCAAAATCAATAATCAAAAATAAAACAAAATTAAGTATTAAGAAAAATGAAAAACAAAAAAAAAAAAATAATAACCAGTTTGATTTTGTCTAGAATGTGTCATTGTCCCATGGAGCAGGACCAGCATGTTTCCAAGCATTCTTATCTTTATTATAATCCTCTAGTTTATAATATGCTTGTTTGCAAAGTGTACTTTTAATGTGTGTCTTAAATTTCCTTTCATTTAATTTTAATATATCAGAAGGAATTTTATTGTATCGTACTTGCATACAAACTTCCACCCCCCTTGTCACCGCCTTACGGGATGATTTCCGGGAAAAAACTATTTTATGTTCTTCTCCGGGTCTTAAACTATCTCCATGCCAAATTTCATCAAATTCGATTTAGCGGTTTAAGCGTGAACAGACAGACACGCATTCGCATTTATAATATTAGTATGGATCTAGCTTCTGGCCGCGACTTTGTCTGTCAAAGTTTAGGTATTATGCCAGTATTATATTATCTGTGGCCACGGGAACCGTAAATTTTTCACTATAGCTCATGTGCTATACCTGACTTTAATATCTGTGCCAAATTTTATCCAGATTCGCTAAGCCATTTTTGAGCAGCAATTGATTGAGTAACAAACATCCATCTAAAATATTTCGTGTTGAAACTAGCGAAGTTGTTTGAGAGTTATTTATTACTAGCTTTTGCTCGTGACTTCGTCTGCATAAATGTCGGTTATCGCTAAATTAAAAGTAGCCTGTGTCCTTCCTTGGAGTTCATACTTATAACGTACCAAATGTGGGTGTACTTATGGGTACAACTCTGCCTAACCCTGCGAGGATTACAGGCGTAATGTTATGTACATTTATTATCTTAGTGGGGTTTAGAATTATGTACTGAATTCATAGTATTTTTTTCTTTACAATGACCTTTTTTCTTGTATGACGAGATGTATGAACGTAGATGAGGCGAAAGGAGTATATGTATAAGGATCGTAGCAGGTGGCGTTTTGTAGTTTCTGCCTACCCCCATGGGAAAAAGGCGTGAGTTTATGTATGTATGTATGACCTTTTTAACCATTTCAGACACTCCATATGCATCTATCTTGATTTTTAGCTAGATTTTAGTACGGTTTTCACCAAAAATTTGCCTTTACACCGTGAAAGCTTTCAACTTTTTTTTCATCCACGTGTCGCACCGCTGCTGGCTAGTAGTTTTTGTTTTGTTCCTATCTGACAGATAAGCCAGCACGTGCGGGTTTTGGCCTTTGATCTGTGCAGTACGACGTTTGAATTTGAATACCCTATCATCAAGCTTGCAACCTCCGAAGGGTTGGGCAGAGGTGTACTCATTAGTACACCCACATTTCGCCAGTTATGTTTAAGTCCTATGTAATAGGGGGCGAGCTTATTGCTGTCAACCGGGCACAAATCCAGATTTCTACCCAAAAAAATTCATGATGGAAAAACCCAATTACACTTTGCCTTACCTGGGAATCGAAATCCTCCTCCTCATGATTAGCAGTCGCACTTTGCGACCACTAGACCAACGAGGCAGTCTTGATTTAAGTAGACGTTCTTAATTAATTAGTGACATCATTAAAACCTCTTAAGATGATGAGGTTTAGTTCATCCCCTTAACAGAGTTTTTATTAGGAGACTTACTCTTTGGAAATGTTCCCGACAATGATTTTTTTTCTTTTATGGGACACTAGGTTTTTCCTTTAACTTTTATCTTTGATGTTATAGTAAAAGATATTGCATTAAAGTCTTTTACTTAACTTTAATTTATCAAGATTTTATTCTAAGTATTTCTTGAGTTATTCTCACATTTCTTAGCTAAGTAATTCGATGTTAAGATTTCTGTTTTCATAGAAATTATAATTTGCTTGAAGATGTTTTTTAACCCCTGGACGCGAAAACGACGGGGTGTATAGGTTTGAAGTGTCTTTGTGTGTGTCTGTCTGTGGCATCGTAGCTCCCGAACAGATGAACTGATTTTGTTTTTTTTATCTTTGAAAGGTGAACTAGTCGGGAGTGTTCTTAGCTATGTGTGATGAAAATCGGTTCAAGATTTTTTCCAATTAATAGAGTTAATTAATTTAGTTACGCCATCGTATCTTCGTCCACGTTAATGTCGATTATTGCAGACGCAGACGAAGTCGCGGCATAAAGAGTAGCCTATATCCTTTCTTAAGGTTCAAACTAACCCCATACTAAATTTTACCAAAATTTGTTCAGTGGTTTTGTCGTGAAAGCGTGACAGACATACAGAGTTTATTTCACATTTGTAATATTAGTATGTATGTATACTAGCTACATGTAGGTATGTATGTCTTTAATACCACTTCATATGTAGTATATTCTAGCAATAAAAAGCTGCCCTTAGATTTTATTCTCAATCTCAGTAATGGCGGCATAAGGACGTGAGTACACTTATAGTTAAATCGCTTAATTCAGTCCTCGTCTGCGGCGTACAAGGGTGCGGGGGTAGGACGAGAACGGGGACTGAAAAACCCAATAACACTTTGTTCGACCTGGGTATCGAACTAAAGACCTCATTCACAGCAGTCGCGCTTTGTGACCATTGGACCAACGAGGCAGTTAAATATTATAATATAAGATACTAGCACTCTCCCCGCCATTTCGTTCGCGTGATTTCCGTACGGATCCCTAACTTTTTTAAAAAACAATATAGCTTATGTTACTCAGGGTGAATGTAGCTTTCTAATGGTGATAAAAATTTTGATATCGGCACAGTAGTTTTTTAGTTTATTCATTACAAACATACACACACACCCTCACACACAAAAATACAAATCTTTCCTCTTTAAAATATTAGTGTAGACATTGAGGAAAAAAAACCAATAACTAAATATACAATGACTGCCTCGTTGGAATAGTGGTCGCAAGCGCGACTACTGTGCATGAGGTCTTGGGTTCGATTCCCAGGTCGGGCAAAGTGTTATTGGGTTTTACCATCAGGAATTTCTCAGTAGCAGCCTCGGAGTCTGGATTTGTGCCCGGTTGATGGCAATAGGCTCGCCCCCTATTACATGGGACTAAAAACATAACTGGCGAAATGTGGGTGTACTAATGGGTATACCTCTGCCTAACCCTTCGGGGATTACAGGCGTGATGTTATGTTATGTTTAAAAACCAATAACAACAAACACAAGTACTACAATGTTACAGCTAAACGGCCAAAATAGGTATCCACTCATGCGACGTAGCCACCGGAATAAACAAAGAACGTTTATATTTAGCCATCTTTTAGGGACTACACGGTTTACCAAACATCTGTTATTTACCCTCAAGTTCACAAAACAGTTCTCATGTAAGTTATTTACTAACAAACAGCTATCTGTAGCTATAATATCTACATATTGTGTTGTAGGTATATGGAGGTGGTAAATAAGCAGTAGACTTGTTAATAGTTAAGAGCTATTGGAGCTAGTAAACAAAATCAAAGCATTTATTTCAATTTTAAATACATACATAAACTAACGCCTTTTTGCCATGGGGGTAGGTAGAAATGACAGAACGCCACCAGCTACGATCCTTCCATACTCCTTTCGCCTCATGCACGTTCATACATCTCGTCATACAAGCACGCCGGTTACAAGTACTGCGTACCTGACCTTTATAACCCCCCCCCCAAACCCCGGACGTTTTTTTTCAAATTTTACAAGCACTTTTATATTGTCAAGGAGTCGGTTAGTTAGTCTAGTAAGTTAAATCTAGTTTCATATGATTTCGACGGGATGAAAATTTGTTTGTGAGTAATTTGTAATACTAGTCTATTAGTTTTGTTATCAAAACGGCGGATAACCTAAATAATTTAAAGTAATAATGGGAAATTACAAAGATTAGTTGCTTCGAGGATTCAGATAAGCACTACGAAAGATTTATCAAAACCATACCTCAGGACTCTTTCTGAATGCCTCGTTGGTCTAGTGGTCGCTAAGCGCGACTGCTGAGCACGAGGTCTTGGGTTCGATTCCCAGGTCGTGCAAAGTGTTATTGGGTTTTTCCATCAGGAATTTCTCAGTAGCAGCCTCGGAGTCTGGATTTTGGCCGGGTTGATGGCAACAGGCTCGCCCCCTATTACAAGGGACTTAAACATAACTGGCGAAATGTGGGTGTACTAATGGGTACACCTCTGCCTAACCCTTCGGGGATTACAGGCGTGATGTTATGTTATGTCATACCCCAGGAGAGCAGCTATTCTACTAACTTTAAGGAACGCAATCTAATCTCAGACTCAGTCTGTAATAAAATGCATTATCAAAACTTTAGATTGATGCTGAGATGAGATAACGACTAGATTTTAAACGTTTTTAATTAATTAAATGGCCTTCTGATTTACTCTGTACCCTCAAAAATAATACAGATTTCATTTTTAAAGGGAAAATACATTTTGCTAATTACATAATTCAAGCCCACAGTCTGTACAAAGAAAGGTAAACCCGTAACAACTTGATTACTCCCTGTAACTGAACCCTGTAGGGTGTTATTCTAACCCCGGAGGGTCGAGTTTCGGTTGGCCAAAATACACATTTCACTTTAGTCTGGTTAAATATAAAATGTGAGGTTATATACTGACGAGTAACGCGGGGTAACGCAAGTGTTAAGCAAAGTGTTCATGTGTACCTAAAAAATGAGTTATTATTTTTGAGTAATTTTTAAAACTGCCTAATTGGTCTACTGGTCGCAAAGCGTGACTGCTAAGCATGAGCTCTTGGGTTCGATTCCAGAGGCGGAAAAAGTGCTATTGGGTCTTTCCGTCAGGAATTTTTCAGTAGCAGCCTGGATTTGAGCTTGATTGATGGCAAAGTTTCGCCCCTTATTAAATAGGACTTAACCGGTCCAGCCCCGGCTGGCTTACCGGTATGACAGAACAATAGAAAATCAATTGTGTCTCATTACGTGGGACTTGAGAAATTAAAACCGTAACTGGCGAAATGTGTGTGTACTTATGAGTACACTTCTGCTTAACCCTTCAGGGATTACAAGCGTCATGTTATGTGTTAATTTTTAAAGCTTTTGTTGACAAAATTGAGCCCATTTTTCATGAAACATTTTACCTCAATTAGATCAGTATCTATAGCACTTTAACAAGACAAATATAACGAACACAATGTTTTCAAAATTCTGTGTTTGTTTTTTTAAACGATAAAAAGCGTTGTGTTTACGTTTTCTAATAAAAAAAAAGTTTAGTCGTCATCTTTTTTTTTAAATAATTTTATTCATGGTTTACCCAAATTAATTTGCTTTGATTGAAAGATACTTGAATGGTTTACTTTTATGTTTGCACAGTTCATTGAAACAGTTAAATTGATCAATACTAATATTACACATGCGAAAGTAACTGTCTGTCTTTCTGTTTTGCTTTCATGACTAAACCACTGAACCTATTTTGAGAAAATTTGGTTTGTTTAAACCCCAAGAAAGGGTACAGGTTACTCATTCATTCCGTCCGCGACAACCGACATTTATGTGGACAAAATCGCGGGCAAAAACTATATATAATATGATCGTGTGACTAAATTAATTAATTAATTAACTCTATTAATTGGCAATTATAAACAGAAAAAAGATTCATTTACAAAATGAAGTAGGAGTAAAATTCGATATTACTTTTAGTCGAAAATATATCGTTTTATAACTTCCAAAAAGAGTAAAGATTTTACAAAGTAAGAAAAGATATTGTCGAGGAATCTTTTTTATTACAAATGGCACAATTTATTCTAGTTAATTGGTTCCACAATAATCTCGCTTGTTAGATTTAATTGAATTTTCTTTTGACTTTTCCTTAAGCGGATATGTCATACTGACTTACTAGCCGAGTACTTAATTGGGCCAAGTTATTATGTATAGTCAACTAAGTACATAGGTATGCAGGCTCGTCAGATAATGGTGCCGATTCCCTTGTTCACAAACTAGACAAAATTTAGAGAATTGACATCTCTTACTAACATACAGTGAAAGGAAAGGACGGCGACGTTTTGCCTTGAACTTTTCCGTATTTTTAATCCACACGTTTTAGGATATCAACTATAATTGTATGGATGTGTCAGATTGACTAAATTTGACAGCTCTTATTTACATTAGTCTCTTTCTTGTTTTATTGGACAGAAAAATATGGAAATAGTCTAATTTTAGTTTAGTTTGTGCCCAAGAGAATCGGCACCATTGTTGAGGTTTTCTTAGAAACCGATGGATGTCTTCGATTGAAACTTAACTTAATTAATGAACTGTTTAGTATCTACTTTTTAAATTAAATTACATTTGTTAACATCTATCGGTTACTGCCTCGTTGGTCTAGTGGTCGCAAGCGCGACTGCTGTGCATGAGGTCTTGGGTTCGATTCCCAGGTCCGGCAAAGTGTTATTGGGTTTTTCCATCAGGAATTTCTCAGTAGCAGCCTCGTAATCTGGATTTGTGCCCGGTTGATGGCAATAGGCTCGCCCCCTATTACATGGGACTAGAAAAAACATAACTGGCGAAATGTGGGTGTACTAATGGGTACACCTGTGCCTAACCCTTCGGGGATTACAGGCGTGATGTTATGTTATGTTATCTATCGGTTTCTAAGGAAACCTCAACTATATCTGGCGACCCTGTATACCTATCTACTTTGTTGACTGTACATAATAGGCTAGTTGATACTACCAATCAATTGACGTAAGTATTTTTTATGACCTGTCAAAACGCCATACGCAAATTCTTCCATAGATTTTGTATGACAATATCGAACTGTGACGTCACTTATTTAGCTTATCAAATGACTTACTATTTATTGATTTCAAAGCCATTATTTAAGAAAATCACGGGATTTTTCTGCTCTTTAAAACTAATCTCAGGATTTGAGAAATATCCACTTCATTCTTAAGCTGTGTGAAATCAGTGTAAGTACATAAATATCTTCTAATTCCGACCTCTGGTCATTATGGACGCCGAATTAAGTTTAAACTTTGTTAAGTTACTCCTTGATTGAGTTTCTCTTTATTTGAGGCAACCAGTAAAACGTTAAACACAATATTCGTTCTGTATTATTTATTTTCTCTTTAAAATTCTCTAGAGATCTCTAGTAGATTAACGAACGATGTTTGAATACTAACATAGTAAATAACCACTGAAAATTAACTACTTTTGGTTAGGTAAATGAATGTTCTGTTAGGGTTTTAATTTGGTTCAGTCTATCAAATTTGTTGGAGCTTTTTGTTGTCCCACTGCTGGGCTATAGTCTATTTCGTTTGTTCTAGTTTCTCTCAATGATTTGTTGACCTTAGCTTTGCCATTTACAGTTTGCAGTTTCCATACAAAAAGTCTTTCTATGTATAATTATAATTTGTAAAAATGGGAAATTTACTATCAATAAATGCCATATAGCGTGGCAATGCTGCCAGCCTTACATATTAACCAAAATTTTGCCACACGATTTCTTAAGCTAATCAAACCAATACTCAAAAGGGTAACAGCACCAATTCACGTCCACGTCACGTCAAAAACTCTTTTTTCCGTGTCCTTGACAACAAGGAACTTTCCTGATATCCGGGCGAACTTGGCCCGGTTATCCGGTCTCAAGGTCGGGTGGCAGGTGATTTTTGGCGCATTATGTTCGTCATGATGGATGGTTCAATGGCGGGTACTGAATAATTGATTGGGTAGTAGTTGCCCGGCCAATCGATTATAGTGCCATTGAGTATTCGATGTGTTTTTGTTTATTCGTTTAGTCCACATTCTGTATTATATCATATTTTTACACATATTTTCTTAAAAAAAATACAATTAATATAATTAACAAAAAAATATGTAATAAAAATAGTGCTCCGCCCGCAACGAGGTGGTAAAACCCAAGCTACCGGAGGTTAGGGATCCAGAGAGAGGAACCGCCTCACTATGCGTGCCGTGTCCAAGACAACCGCTTTCTGCATCTGACTCTTGACCCAGCTGTTGAGGGATACTTTCTTGAGGTGTTCAACCGTTCACTGACATGACAATCGGAACATTAATTGTCGAGTCCATACTCCACATGCTGGTCACCTCGTGAGCTAGATCTAGATATTTAATGTTCTTTTCTTTTTCAGCTTTCGTTTAGTTATTGTTAATTTGTTTAATAGATAAAAGTTATTTTATTTATAAAACATAAGTACTTACAATATGCGCCACGAAAGATGAGACTTGGCACACCATAAAAACTTTACTATTTCATAATAAATAACATAACATCACGCCCGTAATCCCGGAGGGGTTAGGCAGAGGTACGCCCACATTTCGCCAGTTACATAATTATGATTAAGTCCCATGTAAGGCGAGCCTATTGCTATCTGCCGAGCTCAAATCAGACTCTAAGGCTGTTACTAAGAAATTCCTGATGGAAAAACACAATAACACTTTGCCCGATCTGGGAATCGAAGGCAAGACTTCATGCACAGCAGTCGCGATTGGCGATCACTAGACCAACGAGCAAGCCACTAAACCAACGAGACAGTCCTGATAACAAGCAATTAACCTATAAAGAAATATTTTTTATAATCAAACGATAAAGCAATCGTGCAATCAAAAAAGATTACTCGCTGTTCGATTGAGAGCTAGTACATACTGGGCGCTCGGCGTGGCGTTGAGCGCGCGTTGGTCGCGTACACACTGCGCTTAGCACGGCGTTCAGCGCGCGAAATCAGTATCAAAATGCTCCAATCAAATCTCCATTTTCGAAAAGTGCGTCCTCTCTACACAAAAGCGTACAACAAAATGGCCGCTCTTGTATCTCAAAGCGCGCAGCTTACGCTCGAGTAACGTGCAATTGACGCGCGCTAGAGCAGCAGCGCGCTTGCATGTGTACACTTCAATAGAATTCGAGGTTCTCATAACGCGCGTTAGCAAAGCGCGCGTTTCAAAACGCCCAATGTGTACCCGCTCTAAAAAAACAAATCCTTTTTTATTTGTACTATAAACAATATTATAACAAAATAACCTGTTTTATAACAACCTCATAGCTAATTAAAATGGTTGTGTTTCCCCTTTTTCCTCCGTGGCCTTTATTGGGTCTTCCTCCTCTTATTCGTGGCGCTATTGAGTCTGGAGCGGCATCCAATAACTGCATAATGAACTACATCTGCGTTGCCCTCTTCAACGGTAATTGCTTTCAAAAAGAGGTATTTTTCATAACTGTGATGTATTTATTTGAAATATTCATCAATTAAGTGAGAAATTTAATTACTGGGCAATTAGACTGATAATAATGACAAACAAACATAGTCTAGTGTTCGCTAGGAGCGACTGCTGAGCATGAGGTCTTGGGTTCGATTCCCCGGTCGGGCAAAGTGTTATTAAGATTTTCCATTAGGAACTTCTTATTTGTAGCCTCAGAGTCTGGATTTGTGGCAATAGGCCTCCTATTACATGGAACTTAGGTAAAAACGGCGAAACGTAACTGTGTGGGCACACGTCTGTCTAACCCTTCGGGGATTACACGCGTGATGTTATGTATGTATACATAAACTCACGCCTTTCGCCTCGTTCACGTTCATACACCTGGTCATACAAGCACAACGGTTACGAGTACTGCGCACCCAGCCTTCCTGAAGAACGAGTGAAAAGAATGAGTACTATGTTAATTAGTTGTTAGAATTTATAATGATAAGCGTACACAGCCTTGAGCTACGGCGTAGCTACTTGAGCTAAGGCGTAGCTTCTAGAGCTACGGCGTAGCGTGATCTTAGAATAGTGCTACAATTGTGTAGTGTTTCTACGCTTCGGTAGCTTTTTGAGGATAAATGAGCTTCTGAACATTGAAATAAAGAGCTGCAAAAGATTATTCGTAATGACAGGAATATTACACACATTTAGTAAAACTACTGCATAAAATCAAAATAATTTATTTTCAAATAAACCATTTACAGGCAATTTTGAAATGTCAAGGTGTTCCGTGTCCGTCAGTCAGAAAGTTAGAAGTTAGTTATTCGTTCCAAACAGTAGGTTTCTATGGAGAAGATGAGTTTAGAACAATGTTACAAATCATGCACTTTAAAAGAGGTCTAAAGTAAAATCTAAATATTTAACTGCCTCGTTGGTCTAGTGGTCACAAGCGCGACTGCAGTGCATGAGGTCTTGGGTTCGATTCCTAGGTCGGGCAAAGTGTTATTGGGTTTTTCCATCAGGAATTTCTCAGTAGCAGCCTCGGAGTCTGGATTTGTGCCCCGTTGATGGCAATAGGCTCGCCCCCTATTACATGGGACTAAAAACATAACTGGCGAAATGTGGGTGTACTAATAGGTATACCTCTGCCTAACCCTTGGGGGATTACAGGCGTGATGTTATGTTTCTATTATTTAAATAATAGGCCACTCACTCACTCATCACGAAATATCCAAAACCGCTTGACACGTAAAGATAAAATTTGGCAGGGAGGTAGTTTACAGTTAGTAGACGTCTACTAACTAAGTCTTTTCCAAAATAACCCCCCTAAGGGGATGAAACGGGGGTCCAAAGTTTGTATCGAGAAATCAACTTTGACGGAGACGAAGTCGCGGGCAGCAGCTAATAAAAAAATTAAAATATTTAAAAGATGTTTAAAATTTCCTCTAAAAACATAAAATAAATGTGAGTGTACTAATGGGTACACCTCTGCCTAGCCCTTCTGGGATTTCAGGCGTGATGTTATGTTATGTTAATTTCCTCTAACCATTGTCCCAGAGCGGAAATAGCAATACGATGAATTAACATCTTTAAAAAAAATATCACTACTAACCTAAATACATTTTACTACGTCTTAGTACTACTTAGTACGTCTTAGTACACACCCCCACGTATGAGTGTGTATAAAATATTAAACGCACACATATAAACACAGACGGTTATGAACACACACAGACGTAGAGGCGACTTCCCCAGAACGTAGGCGTGGCTGCCGTCAGTACCGTCGCCGACACAATATTTTATCTACACCCACGAGTATGACGATTATTATTAATAGTACTCTTGTTGCTATACAAAGTCAGGTTGTTAATTTATCAAAAACCTGAAAAGGGATCACTGTACCTACTCATCATCAGGAACTTTTACTAAGATACCAATAATGAAACACGTCAGGCTCGTGAACGAGTGCTGTCAGTTGGGATTGGTCATCTCTTAACTGCTAGTATTTACATCTTGATTCTTATAACAACACACACATACACACATTCTTATAACTTTCTTCTTGATTCTTCTTCTCTTGATTCTTTTTCTTCTTGATTCTTCTTCTTCTTTTTTACATAACATAACATAACATCACGCCAGAAATCCCCGAAGGGTTAGGCAGAGGTGTACCCATTAGTACACCCACATTTCGCCAGTTATGTTTTTAGTCCCATGTAATAGGGAGCGAGCCTATTGCTATCAACTGGGCACAAATCCAGACTCCGAGGCTGCTACTGAGAAATTCCTTATGTAAAAACCCAATAACACTTTGCCTGACCTGGGAATCGAACCCAAGACCTCATGCACAGCAGTCACGCTTGCGACCACTAAACCAACGAGGCAGTCAGTATTATTGTGTAGAATATACACCATAATAAAAAAAAACTGTAATAAGAATCAAGATTAGTAGCGGCCTCGGAGTCTGGATTTGTACCAAGTTGATGGCAATAGGCTCGCCCCTATTACATGAGACTTAGTAAACATAACTAGCGAAATGTGGTTGTACTAATGGGTACACCTCTACCCAACCCTTTGGGGATTACGACCGTCATGTTATGTAAAGAAGAAAACGTGGCAAAAATAAAATAGGACGTAAATTCAAATTGTGTAAAATGACGATGACTTACACCGCGACGCTCCCGCCCTCTAGGGAGATTGGCACTGAGAAAAAGGTAAAAGGAAAATCCACAAAAGAAAAATAAAACTTAAGATGCAGTGCTTAAAGTCTTTATTAGAAAGACATACTTGTACACACAGTCCCCGGCGTCAAAGTCAAAGATGGCTTCCTGTTTTTACCTCAAAATCAGTGGTAGCTTCCAAACGGCTTGCCAAACGAAACCTATTACTAAGACATCGGTTTTTGTTTGTCTGTTCGTCTGCCACATGGAAAATCTTCTAAATATAGAAACTAAAAGTCATAAACAAACTCATAACGTAATATTAATAAAAATCGCTTGAAATTTGGCAGGGAGGTATATTATAGTTAGAAAACGCCCGCTAAGAACTGAATTTTCAAAATTCCCCCTTTATACGCCCCAATATATACGCGGGCGAAGTCGCGGGCAAAAGCTAGTATCTTATAAACCGTTACCGTAACCGTAATTACGAAACAAAAAAATAATGACAATACAAAAAGGTGACGGCTCGCGGGCGGCGTGCTACCACCTAACAGTTAGATCTTTCGAGGACGGGAGAATCGTTGCCTTGTCAGAGCAACAATGAGCATAAATTTAACTTTTAAAAATACAGAGTAAAAATATTACTAACTTACTTAACCACTGTTGAAGCGGCACTTTTATGCACAAAGAACTTAGTTTCAGTCTCGCGGGCTTGAAAGCGGAGAGATACAACACATTAACTAATTAAAAAGTTAAAAGAAAAATGCAATATAAAGGTTTCTTCTCTTCATTTGATTCATTTAGTGCAGTAAAGGGAGTTGTATGTAATGCTGAGGTTGTCCCCGGGCTATTGCAAAATAACATTTTGTTGAAAAATTGTTTGTGAAAAATAGTTTTTGTTTAAAAAATTGTGTGTTTTAGAAGAGAACTTGTAATTTTGTTGATGCTGGTAAATTAAAGTTAACTGACATTTTATTTAATGGTAGTAATAAAGGATTTTTTGACCCATAACTTGCTTTTTTGAATCTTTATTAGTTTATGCGCTCGACTGTGCTCGCGTGAACGTTCGCATCTCGGGTTTTTTTTCTGCACAGAAAACTAATTTAAAAAAATGGGGCTTAAGGTGCAGGCGTAACTCCAGCTATTTGCTAGTGAAAGCCTCGTCAAAATCGGTCCAGCCGTATCGAAGATTAACGAAAACAAACAGACAACAAAAGTAAAAATTGATTTTCTTATCTTGTTTGACATTACAAACAGACATTTTAACAATATTTACTTGTATAGATTTTATTTTGTGCCTTTTAATCAATACAATGAATTATAACAAGCCTCTTGTTAATTATAAGAGAACAAGTCCGCCTTTTATCCTTGATTGTCAACAAGAAGAAATATTGGCCTCATAATAAACTCATAACAAAGAGTATTTGACCGTTTTTAGTGAGTTGTACCTTCAAACTTCGGCCGTAGGGTGGGGTTTACAAGGGTCCCCGTTATTATTATATTAAGCCCTCTGTCATCGAGTGTACTTGGCAAGTTTAGCAACCATTTTGATTTTCATTACTTTTTGTGCCTTTGAGTGTTGAAAAATGCTTTTGAAAGCGGATGTTTAATAAGATTTGAGCGCTTTGTAGACGGGGCTTTAATGACGCAGGTGTCAACTTTTGAAGTTTGTTATCGTTAGTTTATAATCTGTATAATTTTTTTGTTGTTAGATTACGAAATTTTTAACCTAATCTAGATCGATGTTTGTTGCTCAATCACGCCAAAACGTGTGCATGGATCTAGATGACATTTGACACAGAGATGATCATAGTCTGGAATAGCAAATAAGCTCCATTTTATCTAAAAAAAAAAATGTACGGTTCTGGGGTAAGATATACCAACTTTGACGCAGACGAAGTCGCGGTTTGAGGCTATTACAAATAATGAGAAGCAAAGTGCTTGCTGTTTGGCTTATTGTTTTTTTGTTAATAAGGAATATTGGAACACTAGGATTTATAAGGAATGACTAGGAACATAGGGTGAGTTTATAAACATACAAACTCACATAAACATACAGCCAGACCTAGATCAACTATCTAAAGTCCATACAAATATTTGTTCTGTGCGGGAATCGAACGAGCAATGCCCAGCGCAACAGTCAATCGTTTCGTTTAATGTTTGTATAAACGTGATGTTTAATTTCACTGGACCTCTATTTGTGACGAATGAATGAACGATGACTAAGTGCCATTCATTCATCATTCACTGTGTCGTTGTTAGAATGATGGATAGCGTTCACTTTAGAAGTGATCTAAAATTATGAAGTTACGAGCATTTTTAGGATTTCATGTGTAACGATGAGTGATAAATGACTTTGAATAGTATTTGATGAAAATGGGTAATATTACGTGTCATGATAATCACAGGCCTATTGTTATTCAATTGTACCACCAAATGTACAGTCAGCAAAGTAGATGGGAATGTAACTATATCTGACGACCTTGCATACCTATCTACTTTGCTGACTGTACCTAAAAGTAATAAAAAAATAACATTTCGCCAGTTATCTTTAAGACCCATGTAATAGGGGGCGAGCCTATTGCCATTAAACGGGCACAAATCCAGACTCCGAGGCTGCTACTGAGAAATTTCTGACGGAAAAACCCAATAACACTTTGCCCCACCTGGGAATCGAACCCAAGACCTCATGCTCAGCAGTCGCGCTTTGCGACCACTCCAATAAGATAGTCATAGACATAAATTTCATTATTTAATTCGTTTTTAGTTATTTTTTGTTTAAACTAAAATTAAATTGTAAAATACACTCCAAAACAATATTACACTGCGTTTTTATTAACAAAAAACAAACACTGACACTAAACAACGGAAACAAAAATAAAACATTATTCTACCTTTCGTATAAATACAGAATTCCCGGTCTGCAAATATATTTTCAAGGTCCATTTAAATACACGCGGTATCGATGTACCAGGAAGAGGAAGCAAGGTCGGAGGCTGCGCGGGACACGATCGTGACCTAGTGCCGGGTCAAGATCAAACAGGAGGGGTTGAGGGGGGTGGGGGTCGGATGTGACGCTAGAAGCGTGCGCGCGCCGCTACATTGGCATTATAGTGAATGAATTTCAAAGTGAATCGTTTCCTTTCACAGCATGTTATTTCCTGTAGTGTTTGTTTGTTGCAGTTCTACGTAAATGTTTATGGGATTTATTCTACTTTCAACGTTTCGAATTTTATTTTATTTGATAGAAAATTCTAGTGTGTGACATAGATTTTATGTGAAAACTTCTTTTGTTTTTGATTGTTACGGGTACACACGCTAAGTGATGAATCTCATTAGAGCGGGCCGTGCCCGGGGCGTGGACCGGACGTGGCACGGACGGGGCACGGTTTTAAATCCGTTACATATATTTTGTATGAATCAATTTATATTACACAGTGCATTATCCGTGTCCCGTCCGGGCCCTCTCGACGGAGTTCAATACCACGTCGGCTCGTCCACGCCCCGGCCCGGGCACGGCCCGCTCTAATGAGAATTATCCCTAAACCGTTGGTCCCAGCTGTCATACGTGGATATTTGACAGTCCTTTCACGTTGTCGGAAGCCTGAATGTCTGACAACCAGTCTTACCAAGGGGTATCGTATAATCCAGTAACTGGGGTTGTGGAGGTCAGATAGGCGGTCGCTTCATGTAAAATACTGGCGTCCAGTTGGAAGACTGGTAGCCGACCCCAACATATTCGAGAAAAGGCTAGGCAGATTGATTTCAAACAAATATTTTGACATCAATGAAAGTTACTTAACACATAATTAACGCAACTAAAATCCTCTATTGTTACGTTATAAACTGTTCAGACTACAATGGAAATATTATAGCTTTATCTCCCCACAAGGGGATTACCTGTTATGCTAATGGGTACGTCCAATATTGAAGGACTGCCAATATACCTTCGTTATACCGATATATATTTAATTGATAACGTAGAGAATATATAATGTTGGAGCCATTTCTTTGTTCTTTTACCTTGGCTGCTCTGTGTGTGCTATATAGTTCATCAGTAATTATAATACAAACATACATACATAAACTCACGCCTTTTTCCATGGGGGTAGGCAGAAACTACAGAACGCCACCAGCTACGATACTTACATACTCCTTTCGACTCATCTACGTTCATACATCTCTTCATACAAGCACGCCGGTTACGAATACTCCGCACCTGACCTTTCTGAATTATATTATTATACTAGTTTCTTCTCGTGTGTGTTTGCGTGGACTGACTCGTTTGTCTCGGTCTTAGGTTCGGTTCCACGGTCCGGTAAAGTGTCATTGGGTTGTTCCACCAGGAATTTCTCAGTAGCAGCCTCGGAGTCTGGCTTTATGCCCGATTGATGGCAATTGGCTCGACCCCTATTACATGCAACTTAAACATTACTGGTCAAATGTGGGTGTACTAATGGGTACACCTCTGCCTAACCCTTCGTGGATTACAGGCGTAACGTTATATTTTCTTCCCGTGTTGTTGTTTTTTATCAGCAAAAGTTGTTTTAGAATGTTGTATTTTTCTTAACGACACGGTTGATGTAGTGGATGAACATTTGACTGCTGTGCTTTGTGTCGCGGATTCGATTTCTGTATAGCAAATAATAATAGGCTGGTATTATGATTAAAGAAGTTTTGCCACTACAGCTATCAAAGCAATGGAACTTTCGACGTTTAATAAGAGTAAAAGTTCTAATCGTCGTATTGATAACATTATCATTAGAAGCCCAACATTAAAACCGTGGTTGAAAAGCAACATCGTGTTGTTCGTTGAAGTTTGAGCTAAATAGATAATGAGTTTCCAATCAAAGCAATAATTCAGAGAACAAACTTTTGTTAAAACAACAAACAAAACAAAACACAACGTAGCAAAGAAAAGTCCGAAATTCGGAGTAAGTTCAGTACCTAGTCCTTTTATTTTTGGGGTTCGGTACTTAAGGGTGCTAACAGGACGCAATTATTAAGACAAAGTGACAAAGTCACTATAGTATTATTTAAGAAATCCTGTATGTACGAATGTTTTTGTGACTTTGTCGTTGGAATGCCATAATTTTATTTTATTTTCCTTTATTGGCCAACCAACAATTGTTTACACTGTTAATATTTTGAGTAATTATCTACCATTATGTAAGGTTAGTGTAACAATTTCTTACAGGTTAGCACCGCATGCCCCATAAACATATTAGGTGTGCCACAAACACTGTACTATAAAACTGGTGTCTAATTAACTAACATTAACAAGTTTAAATTAACATTGTGTAATTGAATATAAAACTAAAACTATATATAATAAATAAATAAATAAAGACCGTTCGTTTGTTAGCGGGCTGTACTTATCTCATGAACAGTAATAACTAGAGAGTTGAAATTTTCACAGAATGTGTATTTCTCTTGACGCTATACAAATAAATAATAAAAATAAATAAAATTTAAAGATCAGCAGGGGAAAAAGTCATCTTTCTTATATGGGGATGGGGACCTTTTTGTATTTAATACTAGCTTCTGCTCGGGACTTTGTCTATGTGAAAGTTGGTTTCTCCATACAAACTTTTGACCCCAGTTTCATCCGCTCAGAGGGTGCATTTTGGAATATACTTTCTTGATAGATGCCTACGTCAAACAAAGAACACACCCTCCAAGTTTCAGGTCTCTACGATCAGCCGTTTAGGCTGTGCGTTGATCCGTCAGTTAGTAATTCTGGACAAAGCATTTTATATGCATAGATAGAAGATTGGACGTTGGTACGAAATCCTTAACGTACGCGTCCGACACGCACTTGGCCGTTTTTTTGTCTGTATTCGGCAGAATACGGTGAACGCTCCAGTTATGTTCATCAGTTTTATGAAATATGGTAATGCGAAATTCTTGTAAAGTAACACAGACGGGCAATATCGGAATGGTCAAAAGTTGAAAAGTTATTGTGACTTGTGAGATTTGGTGAATAACTTTGAGAAATGTTGCTTTGGTGAAATAATGTGGTTATATTTCATGTTTTGTTTGCTTTAAGGATAAACAAATACAAATCTATAATTATATATATACATGATAAAGCTGAAGAGCTTTTGTTTGTTTGTTTAAACGCGCTAGTCGAATTGGATAAATTCTTTATAATTTTATATTAATATAATAGCCATATTTATGAGGAATAGTATAGGCATAGTCACGCTAAAAGACCCACGGGAGCTGGGCTGTAACCAAAGACGTAACAGAACGTGAGTGAAACCGCGGGGTATAGTTAGTTTATATATTATTTATTAATATTTTATACCTACGGACAGCCGAGACTTAGTAATAGGGTCTTAAAATTTGTTACATACAAAATTGCAACAATTGCACCGTCACAATGTATGGAACAGCTGACTCCGAAATATTTCTTAAAGTTTTTAATTTTTTTTTTGACAATATTCATGAAACTTAATTTCAGAGCAGGATACTTGGTTCACAAACTAGTAACCAAATTTAATTTTCGTTCAAAAAAATAATAATAATCGGGCTAGAAGTTACACAGTTACCTGATCTAATAAAAGAAACGTAAGTATTATGCTTTCCAATAACTAGATATTTTTACTTTCTTTATTTAAAGCCTCCAAAGTTAATAGAATCAAATATTTAAAGAGATTTTCTTTTTCAATTTGGATATTTTTAGTAAAATTTTGTTCTTATTTTAAATTTTCTTTCTATAAAACCAGTTTTTGTGTAAACAATTTTAATGAATTGTCCCACTGCAGGGCAAAGGCCTGCCTGCCGGAGTTGCGGGACGTCTTAACAGGATACCGTGGCCCCGGAACGTAAAGGGCAACAGAAGGAACAGGGTAGTTTTTTAGTCAGTAAAAGTCTGACAGTCCTTTCCGCCCCACCCAGGGCGGAAGGAGTCATTTGATGATTTTTACCACTTAAAAAAAAAAGGGGCATAGGCCTCTTCTCGTACAGAGAAGGCACGAGCATTGATCACCACGTTTGCTTAAGGCGAATTGACGATTTCAGAATTATATTTATTAACTTCAGTCAAGGTTACCTCACGATGTTTTCTTTTACCAATGTCAGTAATATCTAAGATGAACTTAGAATGTTAGTTCATATGTAAACTCGAATTGTTATTTGCCTGTGCCCGGTTACGAATCCACAGCCTCACACATGTATGAGAGGCGGGCGCCTCAACCAAAATCTATCAAGCAATCTGAGAAATCAAAATCTGAGAAATTCCTGATGGAAAACTCCAATATCACTTTGCCCGACCTGGGAATCGAACCCAAGACCTCACGCTCAGCAGTCGGACTTTGCGACCACTAGACTATTGAAGTAAAAGGCTCGGTCTGTGTTACATGGAAATGTGGGTGTACAAATGGGTACACCTCTGCCTTACCCTTTAGGGATTACAAGCGTGATGTTATGTTTAATTATTTTATTATGACGTTGATTGATACGAAGTAATGCACCGATATTTATTTTCATAATTTTGTTCAAATATTTTCATTCGGTTTATGAATCGAATGATTGACACTGCTATTTGGTTAAAATTTTGTGGCACGATAATTTTAATATTGACACGTAATTAATCATTTTCGTTTGAAGAAAACTTTAGTTGAATAGTTCTTGAGGCAATAATAATGTCATACTTGTTTACAACTCTCGCCTTTTTCTCATGGGGGAAGGCAGAAACCACAGAACGCCACCTGTTACGATCCTTACATACTCCTTTCGCCTCATCTACGTTAATACATCTCGTCATACAAGCACGCCGCGTTAAAGGCTATGTATGAACTTGTTTACCATTTTCTTAATGTTAGGGTAAGCATTGCTCGGTATTTACATTTTTTCAGTTTATTAGAGTTCCGTAACCGAAGGGTGTCTACGAAACCCTATTACTAAGCCTCCGCTGTCCATCCGTCTGTCACCAGTCTGTATCTCATGAACCGTGACAGTTAGACATTAGAAAATTTCGGACGTGCTGTGTTGCCGCTATAATACAATAAACAGAGTAAAATAAATATTTAAAGGGGCTCCATTACAACAAACGTGATTACTCTTTTCAGTTTTCATTTTAAGTTCATGTTTTACGCAGTCGGTCTGTTTGTCAGCGGGTTGTATCTCATCAATCGTAATAGGTAGAGAGTTATAAAATAGTACAAAAAATATGATTTGTTTTACTTTTTAAATATAATAATGTTGGAAGCATTACATTAATTATTTATTAGAACCAAACACCTTATTAGAAAAAGACTTGACAAGAATAAAGTGAAGCGTACATTTTTTTTATTTTTGTATTAGTCTTTAAACACCTATCTAATAAGGTTGAAAATATAACACGACCAAATTGTCGCTTAATACCATTTTCCTTTCACCCATCGATACTAGTCTATTACATAAACATAACATTACATACTATTTTATTCTGCTTCTATTCTAGTTTTGCTTTTAAAAAGGGGTAAATAAATTAAATTACCGCTGATGGTATGTTGAGTATTGTATCCACTTTCTACTGGTAGAGTGGATTCATCACTCAACCTCCCTGCACAAGAATCCATCATGATTCTACCTATAAAACCAAACAACAGGTGAGCTTATTTTATAAAACTTATATACACTGTAAGAGTATTAACGGCACGTGCACAACCGACTATGATTAATGATGTGTACCTAGCCTATATCTCGGAACGTTCGTTAATTAACACTCCGCTTTATACAATAATGCGAGCTTGTTGCAAGCTTGATGAATTATTAATTAATTTTAATTGATTATTGATTTTGGATATTCAGCATGTACAGCACTATTATAGATAATGGTATAGCTAAACTGCTTAATTGATTCATCGTCTGCTGACACTGGTAATCGTTAATCACTCATTTCTGAAGAATGGTCAGCGCATGTTAGTGCAGTGATCACTGACATCGTTCTGTGCCTTGGAAACCACGTTAAGCCGTTTGTCTCGACTGTCATACGTGGATTTTTGACAGTCGTTACGGGACGTCAGAAACCCGAAAATCTTACAACTAGCCTTACCAAGGGGTGTTGCGGGACGTTTTAACAGGATACCGTGGCCCCCGAACGTAAAGGGCAACAGAAGGAACAGGTGGTTTTTTAGTCAGTGAAAGTCTGACAGTCCCTTCCGCCCCACCCAGGGCGGAAGGAGCTATTTGATGATTTTTACCACATAAAAAAAAAGCCTTACCAAGGGGTAAAGTATTACCTAGATACTGGATTTTGGAGTTCAGATAGACAGTCGCTCTATGTAAAATACTGGTATTCAGCTGCATACGGTAACACTGGAAGCCGACCCCAACATAATTGGGAAAAGGCTAGTCGATGACAATGAATTAAAATTATTTAGAAAAATGAGAAAACGCTGGTGGATTCCTTTGTTTTGACAGAACTAATCCCAATTAAATTAATGTCATTTAACAGTTTATGAACATCTGTGAGTATAACGGTTAACCATTTGTTAATCCCTTGAATTAGCTCAAGCAAATAGACCATTTAACTTGATTTATTGAAAGTTAATCGTCATCTAATCCTCTAATAAATTGCTATGGACACGCTGTATTTTGTGGTTGATAAACATTTCAAACATTTATTAGGATAAGCTCTTAAAAACATTTATTTTATTCCTAAGTAAGTTTTTGCCTACGAGTTCGTTTGTGTGAATTTTCTTGCGGATCCCATTTTTAAAAAAATATTATGTATAGCCTATAACACTCAGGGATAACGTAGCTTCATATTAGCGGAATAATTTTCAGAATCGGAACGGTAGTTCCGGAGATTAGCGCGTTTAAACAGAAAACAAAATCTTCTGCTTTATAATATTATAAGTGTATAGATAGGTATTTCGAATATTTACCAAGAAAAGTTAAGTTTAAGTAAAGAACATTTATTTGAAATGCATTTTAACATTTAAAAAGTTTTAACAGTTCCGGAGATTAGCGCGTTTAAACAGAAAACAAAATCTTCTGCTTTATAATATTATAAGTGTATAGATAGGTATTTCGAATATTTACCAAGAAAAGTTAAGTTTAAGTAAAGAACATTTATTTGAAATGCATTTTAACATTTAAAAAGTTTTAACCAAAAGTCAATTTGAAAATAGAACTTGTTTCTTTCCAATTACATTGTTTTCTTTTTTATTACAATAAAGAACTTTTTTTATTGTTTGTATTGCTTTTTAACGTATTTAGGTTCTTCAGAGTCATGAAGTTCAAGATCTTGTGTTTATATTTATATTTTATTAATGATAGGTAACGTAAGTTCTATGCTATCAAATAGACACTTGGAGAAAGTGTAGCTTTTTATATTCCTTAGTAGCAGCCTCGGAGTCTAAATGTATGCCCGGTTGACAGCAATAGGCTTGCCCAATATTACATGGAACTTAAACATAACTGGCGAAATGTGGGTGTTCTAATGGGTACACCTCTGTCTAACCCTTCGGGGTTGTTATGTTATGTCATTACTTTAAACAAAAAAATAAAACCTAATAACTAACTCATTTTATTTACTCATAACCGATTTTTATTACAACAAAAAAGTAACAACAAATTAACATTCTACCTACAGCTCTGTTACTAACAGGAATGACACGAAAAATATCACATTTCCAGCAAAATATCCTCGTAAAATTACCTTTATCAGCATAATGTTTTATTCAAAGAAGATTCTCGATAAAAACGTTATTGATCTCTGTTCTCATACAAGAGCGAGGTTCCGTGCAAACATCCTTCAGTGGACCGAATAATGGCATTGAAAAGGAGTAGGTCAAGATCGCGCTTGGCCGGGCAAGTGACCCGGTTTCGGTCATGACCAACACCGGGCAACACGCCCAGTTTTATGACAAGCATTTATAATTCCCGGACATGGAAACCTTTTTTTATCATCGCTGTCCAATCGTGACAGTTTAATTTTATGCTGCCATAAAAAAATATATGGCCTTTATTAAGTTGCCATGTTTTAAGAAATAATAATAATAATAATGTCTCTCTTAACGGTTGTGTACCTGTAAAAAGGACAACGGTAGTTAAAATGAAAATAATGATTAATAATACCGGCCTATTATTATCCCACAGAAGAGCCAAGGCCTCTTCTTATACAGAGAAGGCATAAGCATTGATCACAAAACGCTTTGAAAATTAATATTATTTCATTTATTTTTTAAAAACTTTATTTTTTACTGAATTGGCATACACTTAAAACTCTCACGATATAACTGGGAGCTGGCGAGCCGTTCATTTATCCTTAACTAGCGGACTGCTTCGGCTTCGCAGGGTTGTGAATTTCCAACTTTTTACGAGGATATTCCGAAAAATATATTTTATAAAAACCAATGAATTACAAACATAACAAAAAAGAGTCAGTCAAATCTGTCCACCCGTTCTCGTGTTTTGCACTTAACATCACATTTAGCGATTCATTTTTATTATTAGATAACAAAGTTGCTGTTATACATTTTTTGTATATATATTATTGGTAAACTAAAACAAACTTTATGTAAGTACAGGAGCAATAAATATCGTCCTTTATAATAAAAAGTAGGTACGCTAAAATTATCTCACTAAGTCGTGAAATACAGTACTTGAAAATATGTAATAATTTGCGCAGTAACCTTGATATATTCCTAGTAGTTTTCACGATCGCCTGAAAGCCAATACCTGTTGCCATTGACAATATCCGGACTAGGTCACGATCGCGCCTCAGCCAGGTGACCCGGTTATCGGTCATGATCAACCTTACATCGACTGCAGCCTTATAGATACTGTTGATATGCTATGTATATCATGAAAGCGATATGGATTGTACCGTCGAACAAGCCATTTGGTATACAGGCAGCTCTTGTTCTTTACCTTTCCTACTTTTCTTTAGGTATATACCTAACATAACATAACATCACGCCTGTAATCCCCGAAGGGTTAAGCAGAGGTGTACCCATTAGTACACCCACACTTCGCCAGTTATGTTTTATTTTTTATTTTAGTCCCATGTAATATGGGGCGAGCCTATTGCCATCAACCCGGCACAAATCCAGACTCCGAGGCTGCTACTGAGAAATTCCTGATGGAAAAACCCAATAACACTTTGCCCGACCTGGGAATCGAACCCAAGACCTCATGCACAGCAGTCGCGCTTGCGACCACTAGACCAACGAGGCAGTTGTTTATACTTATTTTACTATAATTGCTTTCTCTGTACGAGAAGATCCCCTTTTTCTTGAAAACTATAGCAGGCTTTTTTTACTTTATTTATTACTTTCTTCTTGTACTTTATAATTATAATTTTACTCGTTATTTTTTTATATTATACTTTTATATTTTTACTATTAAAGTCCCCTGGGTTTTACAAAAAACAAAAAAGAAAATACAAAATATTATTTTCGGTTAACGCTGTGTTCTACCAACTTATGGAAAGTACTTAAACATTTTGAGTGAATTAATATTTGTCCTAATAGGTAAAACTTTTGATGGCACGTGCCTTAATAGGTCAAGGTCACACCCCGGGAATTGATGACCTGGTTAACGGTCATGATCAACTTTTCCGCTAGGGATGAGGAAAAGCTTCACGTTCATACTTTTGTAATATTATCCAGATTGAAGGTTATTTTGGCTTTTATTCTCAGATCCTGCCCGCGATTTCTTCCGCTTTTTTTTTCACCCGTGTTAAGTTAGATCTTTGGGTAGTGCTCCGTACCCGTGGGTCGCGAAATGTCTAAATGGCGGCTTAAATAGGGCATAATTTAAGTGATTATGAAAAAAAAAAAAAAAAAACAATGAAACGTTTTAAAAAGCACATCTCTTCTTCTTTATCGTGCGAGCAGTAAGGTCTTACGACCCCACACACCCTAGTGTCAGAGTTTCTTAACCGCCTCAAGGGCCTCTGACATGGCAAACCATGTCAACAGTAAGTCCAGGTTTCCTCACGATGTTTTCCTTCACCGATGCCAGTAATATCCAAGATAAACTTTAAAAAGTACATATGAATTGAAAAAGTCACATTGGTACTTGCCCGGATAAAAAAAGCACAAAAAAAACACATAAAATATATTTACGGGGTGGAGGGTACGTAACTACGTACAGCAAAAAATGATTTTAGAACCCCAAGCGACGAAATTTTTCCATTTACTTCTACAATCTATCTTTTGTTGTAGGCGTTTAGATTATCGATTAAAAAAAAAGTTAAACAATTCTTCTCTTATGGCATAGTCGGGTAAATAGACAACTTTGCATATGCAGAACCATTTTTTTATCTTCATAAGACTGCCTCGATATTATATTCTTTGTGAGCCTGCATACCAAACTATATTGAACATGAAATATATACATGTAAGACAAAATATTTTACCCAGTCAGCTGTAGGTAATCCTAGCACGCTTACCTCAAATATCCTTATAAACTTCTTTACGCTTAATGTTTATAAGATCGAATTTTCCACATACGTTCCAGAAAATATCTGCCCAAAGTTCTTTACGTGATAGAATTATTGAAGAGGGTATAATCGTGTACATTGCTTACCAAACCACGTCTTTTCGATTAAGACAACCACCGATGTCTGAGTCTGTTTTATTTTGTTTTTGTTTGTGTGAGAAAGAAAGAAAGAAAGACATTGGTTTTGGACTTGAGTTTTGTGTTGTTACATGATTGACAGAGAGCAAAAAAGTAACGAGATGAATATAAATAAATATTTACTGTGCACGCATTGTAAAACTGACCAATTCGAAATTTTTTTCAACTTAAAAGTTTAATTAAAAAATAAATTTTAAAAGCAAGCTATTATAATTTAGTGTGACGTACTCTTATTAACAAGCCCTTTCATTTGATACTCATATCATGAAAGTGCACAAATAAACTAGGCCGCCATCTTGACTGGTCCGCCATATTGCATTTAGAATGACGTCACTTAACAGTAATGTCATTCGAACTAAATGTGTATGCAAAATTTTAGCTCAATCGCTTAAGGACAACTGCGTTAGAAATCAGTTGTAAGATTTGACCCGAAAAAAGATAGATTACAAGTCAAATAAAAACTTGTATATTGGAATTATATTATTTTCGTATTTCAAATTATCGCGGTCCATTTTTTTAATTAACACATTTTTTTTACAGTATCACGATATTCTACCAATCCATAACATAAATTTACATACATACACGCATGCATACTAATAACCTTAGCACTCCTTGTTAAACAAAAATAAACAAAAGCATCAACCGGCTTAGTGCGAATCGGAGTCGCGCACTAAAGGTTCCGTATCACCTGTAATATTTAACACTACATAGAAAAAATACGTTTCTTGTATGGGAACCTCTTTTATTTGTAACTAGTGAACCGCCCTGGCTTCGCACGGGCGCCAATTTCCAAAGAATCCGGTGGATTTTCTAAAAAAAATCGTGTATAAAAACCTTGTCCGGAAAATTAGGAATACAACAAAAAAAGAATCAAACAAATCGATACAGCCGTTCTTGAGATTTGCGCTTAGCAACACATTTAGCGACACATTTTTATTATACAGATTAAATTTTGTTGTTACGGCAGCAATAGAAATTCGCATTCTCTGAAAATTCAATTGTCTTTCATGAGATACAGCTCGCTGACGGACAGCTGAGGCTTTGTAATAGGCTCCTCTTGGCAGTGCCTGCCTGTTTATTTCAAGTCTAATTTAAAAGAGTGTCGAGGAGTTACTTGCTTGTTCATCTAAATAGAGGCCTACCTCCGTTTTGGAACGAGCAACTAGCTTCAGCTTTCGTACTAACTGACCGACTTCTTGACAATTCAAAAGTGCCTGTTATTGGTCTAATTGAAATAAATGTTTTTAACTTCGACTTTGTGGGCGGCGGCTTTGGGGCTAGTCCATAGCCCGAACAGAGACAGGCCCGAGAGTAAGGCGCGCGGTGTTACCCGCGCGCCATTCTGGTCAGTGCGGGCGGTCAGTCCGGGGTATGGAAGAATGCGTAGCGATCCCCGTGCCCCAAAGGTAATTGTAGGAACACCGTGAGTCGATACAAGTTCAAGATACCCCTCTGCTTTCTTCTAGGCAGTTCATAAGGGTTTTCCCACAAAAAAAAGGGTCCCGTAGGCACCCTTCGAGTACAGAACCCTTCAAAACAATTCTAAATTTGAAACCTGTTGAAAATGTTGCGCTACCAACAGGTCATGTTTAAGTTGCGTGACCGCTCCGTACATAAAAGATTATAAACTTCATTTTACTGTCGACGCCTTTACAAGGTCACAGTCGTTGTACCTAATTGCCTTTGCAGTGACACGGTATAAATGAAAGTTATTTTTAAAATTAGAATTTTTATGGCAATGTTTAAATGTCATGGTTTCAACAATTCTTTGTTTTTTAGTCTGTTTTTTGATAACTGTTTTTACGTCACAATAAGTGAAATTAGCAAGCACTGTGAAGATCAGAAGTGAGGAGTTCAAAGTCAAATCATTTATTTTAATTAGCGGCACGGACCAAATGTGTTGTGGTGTGGCCTACAGGGACTGGCTGTATGTATATGTGAATTATTATGTTTCTTATTGCACTCACAATACAGGACAAATTCCTAGAGTAGGGGCAACAAGGTAGGGGGTTCGTGTGGGCAGTAAGGTCTTACGACCCCACCAACCCGTTTTTTTTTTTTTTTTTGAGTTGGTAAAAATCATCAAATGACTCCTTCCGCCCTGGGTGAGGCAGAAGGGGCTGTCAGACTTTTACTGACTAAAAAACGACCCTGTTCCTTCTGTTGCCCTTTACGTTCCGGGGCCACGGTATCCTGTTAAGACGTCCCACAACCCCGGCAGGCGTTGGCCCCGTTGGGGGCCCCGTCCCTGTGCTGACAGCTCTTTGAGGCGCGCGCGAACTGAACGCGCCGTCGACCCGGGCTTGGTCCTTGATCGGACGGCGAGCTACCCATTACTCGCCGTCCGCAAGCCCGCGCCTAGGGTGGCCGGATGTCGCCTCGCGACGTCCGACGCCCTGGGCGTCTCCCGCGGCGGGTGGGGCGTGAGGTGGTTCTCTCCCTCACGCGGCCCGCCTCCTCCTTCGCTAGCATTACTGCTTCGCAGAAGGAGGCGACTGCATCCCATTCCCTCTCGCCCCGGAGCATGGCCTGAACCAGGTCCGGACGCGAGAGGTCGCCGCCGCCTATCGTCTCCGTGAGGACACGGCGGTGGTCTGCCCAAGCGGGGCAGTCCTGCACCGTATGCTCCACCGTGTCCTCCGGGCGATCCACACAGTGGTGATACCCGGGCGTTTCCTCCCGCCCTATCCGACACAGGAACCTCCCGAAACTACCGTGTCCGGTGAGGACCTGCGTCAGGCGGTAGGTGAGGACGCCGTAGCGCCTCTCCAGCCACTCCTCGTCTGGGTCTCGTCCTGGGTCCTGGGTCCTGGGTCCTGGGTCTCGTCCTCGACAGCCGGTGGAGCTTCAAGGAGCACTTCCGACGTCTGGCTCCTCGATTGGACAGGGCTGGGGCCGCTTTTTGGCGGCTTTTTGGCGGCCACCAGCCAAGTTGGTGGCATGCCAGAGGGTCATGGCCATCCGGATAATCCGGGGATACCGTACGGTCTCCGGCGAAGCGGCAAGCCTCCTTGCCGGACTGCCGCCGTGGATCTGGAGGTAACAGTCCTCCAGCGCGTCTACGAGTGGCGTGTGGACGCGCAGCGCCGGGGTGAAACCCTGCTGCCGCGGCAAATCGCGGCACTGCGGGGTGAGCTCCGGTGCGATCTCATGGCGGAATGGGAGATGCGACTGTCGCAAGCGCAACCCAAGTTCGGGCACGCCGCAATCGCGGCGGTAAGACCCCTCTTTGAGGAGTGACCCCACACACCCCTGTGTCAGAGTTTGTATTAAATTCACTTAACGTTAAATTGTTCATAAAAAGTGATGTCAAAATAATATAATTAACGTTACTCGCCCAAAAAACAAAAATGGGCTCGTTATAGTATATTTTGACGCAGTTACAAGGTCACGTCTGCTGTCACTCAGGGTGTCATGGCGACGAAAGCGTGCGATCGAGTGGAAAATGGAATTGGTAATAAAGCCTTTACAGCGATCTCAAGGGCTGTTCGCGTATTGGTCTAAGATTCTAGTCACCAGAGCTACGTCGTATTAGAAAAGCTGAAATTTTGAGGATTTACTATGTGTTAAAAGCATCACATAACCGTTAACACATACACAGAACAATATACGTTTTGTGTTCCCATGGAATCATTTTGGAATTTTACTTAATTCTGAAGTCTACACAGACAATATTTGTAAAATAAAAAAAACGATACAATACGATACAAAACTTTACGACCGAACGCAAACTAATCTCAGACACAATCTGCCAAAAATCCTATATTTTTTAAAATTGATTGTCGCTGAGATGAGATTGCGACTTGATTTTAATTGGTAAAATATAACTTTTTATAGTATCCGAATAACAGGTTACTTTTAAAAGCGTTTAAATAGGTCATTAAACGCTTTTAAAAATAACCAGTTGTTGTAAAGTAAAAATTTCAATCCATTCCAAATAAAATATATTCTATACATCATTCTTCTCCAAATAATAACTCCATGACAGGGTATTATAATAAAACCTTCTTCAACAGGTTGCCGCGTTCCCCATGAAAGATTTCCTATACAAAATCTTTGCGTATCGTCTGACAATCATGAATGACTCGGGAGTTTTCCATGCATTCGAAATTCAAATAACGACCAATAGCGATTGAGTATTCTGTTTTGTATTGGAGATGTTTGCAAAGCGTTAGGCCTGGTTCACATTAGGTTGGATGGACAGTTTAATCGAACCGACAAACAACTCACAACTGCTTTGGCTGTTGTATAACAACGGTAACGACGAAAGTGTTCAAATTAGGTCAGATCGGCAGCTTCTAGTGTGTACAGGGTCCGACTTAATGTGAACCAGCTCCTAATAATGAAGATGTGTGTTTGTTTTTCGAGTTCTATTACTAATCCTCCGCTGTACATCCGTCTGTCAGCGGGCTGTATCTCATGAACCGTAATAGGTAGAAAGTTGAAACTTTTACAGTGTGTGTTTTTTTTTCTCACCGCTATAACAACAGATAATAAAATGAAAGTAAAAAGTAAATGGGGATCCCCCCCCATTAATTTCAAACTTTAAATATTAGTCCTCGCGGTTGTTTTAAAAAAACGTGACGTCAGCATTGCTGACGTCACTAATATCCTGGTCAGGGTTGCTGCTCATCTTGGATAATGAAAATAAACACAGTAAATGCTTTCTGTAATTTATTCTTCGACTTACCGAGGAGGTCCGATCGCTACGACGGCTCGAGTAAGAATGCCCGAGTCCGGCGAGCGCTCGGCTTTTTATAGTAGAATTGAGTGTGTCATTCATTTGAACAAAACACCCACTTCCGCACAATAAAATTAGTTTTTACATTATAAAATGTTACTATTTTATAAACAAACGTTTTATAACATTTTTAAATCAATTAACATGCGTAAATCTATTTTTAATGTTAACACGTGGTCAAATAATGACCACGTGTTTTTATTTTTGAAATGTAGTTTCTCACCAACGTGACATACATTGAAAATAATATGTATTCTTATAAGTATTACTGATTTGATAATTAAATGATTTGAAATACAATTTTTGACTTAGTTACAATCAACAAATCTGATTTGATTTTAAGGTTATTCCGGAAACGTGTTTTTATTTGTTATCGAATTGTGGCGACCCGCCGACATATATTATTCAGTGATACAGATACCTTTCGAGTAATTCCACTTTGCCATATGTCAAACCCGATGGCATTAAATCAAATTAGTGGGGCATATTCCACTGCAAAATTTGAGTCATTCTACTTTGCCACAGTAGGGTGGCAGCTTGATGGGGCAAAGTTGAACTACTCAACCTTTCGTGTGTCAGTTCGACTCAAACTAGGCAGTTTTTTTTTAGTGAGACGTAATTCCGTATCCTTTATGGTATACAAGCTATTGCATACGACTTTGTCCGTCCGTCATTACGATCAGTTTTGTATATGTGCATCTCTTTCACGTAAATAAACAGTTTTGCTGTATTTCTCTTTCATGTTCATTATACTCAGTATGATACGCTAGACTTTGCACGCGACTTCGCTCGCGTGGATTTTGTTATGATTCTAATTTTATTTTTATATTTATATCCCTCATTATTCAGGGCTAATGTAGCTTATTAGCGAAAGAATTTTCCGTTATGAAAAAAATACTAATTTTATGGAAACCAAACAATTTTGAAATCTTTTCCAATAAATACAGTATTTACTGCCGACATATTTAGGTCAAACATTGTATCTTCCGGGAATACTGCCTTTGTTGTACTTAACAGACCATTAACTTTGAATAATCTTCTTTTACGCTTGTGTTCACCGATCGAGTTTCTTTGAAATCTTTGAAAGATATAAATAAAAACAGTAGATAGCTATTAAAAATAGAAAGCTAATTCTGCTAATAAAGACTTTGAAAATCTAGTCGCAATATCATCTCAGCGAATATCAATGTCAAAAAATGTAAGTAAATTAAATATCCATATTTTTTATTTGATTTTATTTTATTTCATTATTAAGATTGAGACTGAGATTAGATTGCAATCGTTCCTAAGGGCCGGTTCACATCTGACAGAAAATACACCGCGTATCGTCGCAGAAACGCAGAAACAGTCAAATACATAATAAAATATCCAACCGTACACACAACCGATGATGCGTTAGTGCGTCGACCATACTAAAGACGATACGTTCGACGTATCTTCCGTCAGATGTGAACCGACCTTAAAAGATAGCAGAGTTGCCCCCAAAGCGTCAAGCGAGAATCATATGAGAATGTAACCTAAACAAAAACAATCGTTCTCCTTCAGTTACAACACAGGTCATTGCCCCATATGTACTTACTTATATTGTAGAAAATTCTACTCGCATTTATTATACGAAGAACTTTACGACATTCGCCGCGAAAAAGTAAATAATAATATATAAGCTATTTACTTACACGGGTTAATTCTAGCACGAAAGAATCAATCTAATATAAGGTCGTGAACTGAAAGACTTTGAACCAATGGAAATAAGAAGGTACGTAATAATGCATAAAGGCGATAAAATAATCATAAAAGTTTATGTATATTTTGTTATGAAGATCAGACAATAGGCCTTACCGGCTGATTAGATACGCGCTCGTAAAATGGGGTTTGGGAAAGAAGTTTTAGAATTGGTTTGACTGTAAATCGATTCGTACATAACATAGAAAATGAATCACCTGACGCTTAAAATACACAGATTTAGCTAATTTTGCGCATCTCCAAATAGCGTTAAGATTCAAAATGGAATAAAAATCAGCTCATTTTGACGAAAATGGATTGCTATTATCGTGCGAGTCGGATTCGTACAGGAAGGGTTTCGTACTTCCGTTCAATATTAAATACTCTATATAAAATACACGTTTCTTTTACTCGTAACCGGCGTGCTTGTATGAAGAGATGTATGAACGTAGAAGAGGCGAAAGGAGTATGTAAGGATCATAGCAGGTGGCGTTCTGTAGTTTCATGCTTACCCCCATGGGAAAAAAGCGTGAGTTTATATATGTATGTATCCAAGTGTACTTCTTACGTGTGTACCTCTTACTGTTCAAGATATACAGCTTTGTGACAGACAGAAGGAAGCACAAACAGCGGGGTTTTAGTAGAGGGGTTACGGAACCCCGAAAACGTAACCAAGGTCTCCAAAGCAAGGTTGCAATAGGCAGTAGTATAATATTTTCACGACAAAATATGAAACAGGGTTATCCTTGAGAAATATCAATTTCCACATGGACGGAGCAAACGACAAAAATCTTTCATAAAATCTTTAGATTCATACAAAACATCCGCTCGAGAGATGTTCCTTTCAAAAAGATTAGTATCTTTCCATATCTTTTCGTGTGCGTAAAAGCGAGTATTATTTTTCTTATAAAAAATATAAATTCTGAAAGCATTAAAATGTTCCTGAAGAGTTCCTTAATTCCGCTTTTAATGTGGAAGTACAATATGAAAAGTACTTGCTTTCAAAGTTAATGGAACAAGACGTTCTGTCATAATTATGGTAATTTGACTTTTTTTAGCATTCTTTTTTTTTTGCTCGTATCTTATTTTTTAGTATTGTCACAATGAGCGTGGGTTACTGAACCGAGATATTCAATTTACGTGATTGAAACACTTTTATTTATTACTTCGTATAGTGAATGAATATAATATTTGACAGGCCTGTTGGTCTAGTGGTTAGCGGCCCTGAAGGCTAAGCCGGAGGTCGTGGGTTCGATTCCCACCCAGGACAAACTTTGTGTGATGAGCATGATTGTTAGTTCTGTGTCTGGGTGTGATTTATCTATATTATGTATGTATTTATAAATTATATAGGTATGTATACCAGTTGTCTGGTTACCATAACACAAGCTCTGCTTAGCTTGGGATCAGATAGCCGTGTGTGAGTTGTCCCAAGATATTTATTTATTTAATATTATTTTTAGACCCCTAGTCCGCGATTTCAAATAGTTTTTTAATGCAGCGGTATGTTATGTCTTTGGTAACTGCTCCGCTCCCTACGGTGGTGGCGTGATAAGAATCTGGCCATCATATTCTAGAAAGATTCTTACGAACCGACTGGTAGTTCCAATGATTTGCACGTTAAAACAAACACAATCAAAAAAGTAACATTTAGCAAAAATGATAACTGGAAAACAGTTTTTTTTTTCTTCAGGTAGAACATTAAAAAAAACCCGTTCAGTAGTTTCTGCGTGGCTAACAAACTTGTTTTACTAGTAGTAAGAAGTTTATTTGTGTGTTTGTTTAACTGGGTTAAATGTGTACTAATATTGGGTACACCTCTCTGTCTAACCCTTCGGAGATTAAAAGCGTCGGGTTTTTTCGAAAATTCCAGTTAGCAACAAACATTTATTCCAACAAACACCTGAAAGTCTCGAATCGCAACCAAATGCGTCAATTTGAATACCCATTAAAATGTCCCATTCGTTTCGCTCTGGTTGGGACAAAGTACCAATGAATAAATGGTACACCTCAAAGTGTTTTTACGACAGTGACTTGAGAGTTTGGGATCAAACAACTGAACCCTTCTTGATCGGTTGTTGATGGGTTTTAATTAAACTATTTATTAGTTGTGACTGCCTCGTTGGTCTAGCAGTCGCAAGCGCGACTGCTGTGCATGAGGTCTTCCAGGTCAGGCAAAGTGTTATTGGGTTTTTCCATCAGGAATTTCTCAGTAGCAGCCTCGGAGTCTGGATTTGTGCCCGGTTGATGGTAATAGGCTCGCCCCGTATTACATGGGACTAAAAACATAACTGGCGAAATGTGGGTGTACTAATGTGTACACCTCGGCCTAACCCTTAGGAGATTACAGGCGTGATGTTATGTTTATTAGTTGTAAATTATATAGATCCATACTAATATTATAAATGCGAAAGTAACTCTGTCTTTCCGTCTGTTACGCCGTAACATTTCTTCTTTGAATCGTAGTTGCGCTGTTGAAACCATTAACAATAATTCATTAAGTCAAATTTGATTTTATGTGGCTTTGAAATCAATAAATAGTTAAACAATTGAGTTGCCAATTAAGTGACGTCACAGGCAAGTATTGCCATACAAAATCTATGGAAGAATCGCATTTTGACATGTCACAAAAAGTACGTCAAAATTTATAATTGATGATAGTGTCAACTAGCCTATTCCAGAAAATAGCTCGATTAAAAAAACAAACAAACATTTCCATGTTGTAAGTGTTATTTTGGTATGACTAACAGTATTGGTATTCAATAAAAAAAATGTTATTGTACAAACCCACAAACAAAACACAATAAGCTTATTGTGTTTTATTGTGCTTATTTCAGTACCTAAACTATGAAGTAATATTAATATAAAAGGAATACACCTACGACGCTTAAGAATATTCTACGTGATTCGTAGCGTAGGTGTCGTAGCAATGGGCCTACGCAACACCGGCTACGGCGTAGTAGCTTTGTTGATTGACTATATTCATTGTAAATAATAATTATTAACATTGAAACATTACAAACTAATTAAATTTTAAACAAAGTTCAACGACCTCTTCAGAAACATAACATAACATCACGCCTGTAACCCCGAAGGGTTAGGCAGAGGTGTACTCATTAGTACACCCACATTTCGCCAGTTATGTTTTTAGTCCCATGTAATAGGGGGCGAGCCTATTGCCATCAACCGGGCACAAATCCAGACTCCGAGGCTGCTACTGAGAAATTCCTGATGGAAAACCCAATATCACTTTGCCCGACCTGGGAATCGAACCCAAGACCTCACGCACAGCAGTCGCGCTTGCGACCACTAGACCAAAGAGGCAGTCGGAAAAGGACAGAAATTTTTATTTAGGTAATTTATCTGAATAGATAATGAATCTTCAATGTTTTAATTAGTCAAACGCTTAAGCCTTTTTAGGCCCGCAAATTGATGAAGGGATAAACAAATTAATGAAGTCCCTATTAGAGTTCAAAATCCTTTCAATCCTAACATTCTAGGCAAACATTCGTGTTTTTAAAGTTCACCCTAAACGTAGGTCCTTTGTTATTTAATTGTACTAAATTGGGGGTGGTTAGAGCGGTGAATAACCTTGAATTAATGAGTAGGAAGCTGTGATATTGTTTGGGAAAGTTTAGAGATTCTGTTGCTTCGTTATTGTCTACAATACTAGGTACTGGTTTGTTTTTAGGAAGGGTGATACTGAGCTTACGTAATTTTGTCTTGATAAAGACCTGTTTTTTTTTAGTGAACGGTATTTTAGTATTAAATTTAATAAATAATATAAGAAAACTAACAATAGATAAATAATAACAAGAAAAAACATATGATATAAATAAATAAACTGAATTGTAATAATAAAACAACACATTAATATTAAAATAAATTAAAATACTCACATAATATAAAATAATATCAAACATAATACAATATATAAGTAAAGTAATAATAAGTTATTTATAATCACTAAATATTGATTATTCTTAAGTCAGAATTTATTTCTATCAAAAACTTAATAATCTCTTAAAACAGGGCTTCTCTCCTACGCTTTTGTTGGGCAGGCTCCTACAGGCTCCTCAATGATATTAATTATAAAGTTACTACTTAAGAATACATAAGCAATAAAAATGCTGAGGCATGTGCTGTTTTAAACTAGTTTTAGCGCATACCTTATTACATGCACTCTTGCGCTTCATGCATGCATTAGATGAAAAGACAAGATGAACGTAAAAGCGCACTGATGTGTACATAACCTTATACCTCTATTTATTTCAACTATGATACAATGACGTCAAATCTTCTACCATAACTAAATCCTTGACATATAAAACTTAACATTTTATATGAATGTGACAGTAAAACTATGAGCATACAGTCTAATATACACAGCAGTGAAACTTAAATGAGCCGCGAAAATGTTTGTCTGTCTCATGTAAACGTTCAGTAATGTCAAGGGCAGCTTTGCATGCAGTAATTATTTTGTTGGTTATAAAGAATAACTTCTGCCAGCGACTTCGTCCGTGTCGGGAACTGTACATTTTTTCCGAGATTAAAAGTAGGCTATGTGCTTTTCAAGACTATAATATATTTCTGTGCTAAATTTCATTCAGGTTCGTTAAGCAGTTCTGGTGTGATTGAGTAATAAACATCCATCCATCCAAAGATATAAGTATAAAACATTATGTAAATAGGTAATTTTTTTTTGTTACCTCATATCAATTTCTATAATGTTAATGATTTTTTTAATATGAATTGCTTCTGGCTTTTTGACTTTAAATAATTGTTGGTTTAAGTTTGCATGCTTTAATTTTAAGCAGAACATGTTAGATCTCATATTTTATAATAACACCTTGTATACCATGTTTTAAGCAAATAAATATATTCTATTCTATTCTATTCTATCACCGAGTTTTCTGAACCGAATTGAGAGATTATTTTTTACTTGAAAGGCTATACTTTGAGTACATGTGATTCATTATTTATTTCGATAGAACTCCTCAATAACCAACAGTATTGCGTTTTGGTCACTGTACTGAACATTAAAGAAAGTTTTCCAAATGACTGTTTCCATACTCATTTGTAAAACAATTGAAAATTGTGGCTCTTGTGATGCCCTTTCCCTCGCTTGCCATACTGTGCGAGTGACATGGCATGATAAGCTCCTTTGTTTGGCCGCTCTTTTATTCCTTGAATGGCACGAGCCTGTTATTAAAACTGTACCTATACACGAAATGTCGCCAGGTAGTGTCCAAAAAAGAAATGGCTTCCTGAGATAAGACGCTATACCTTCAATGTACGAGTAGACGGTGAATCTCAAAATTTTCACATGCGGTAATGTCATAAACATTATCAAATAAATCATGGTGAGACATATTTATTAGGTGTCTGCCTTTGACTGCCTCGTTGGTCGGGCAAAGTGTTATTGGGTTTTTCCATCAAGAATTTCTCAGTAGCAGCATCGGAGTCTGGATTTGTGCCCGGTTGATGGCAATAGGGTCGCTCCCTATAACATGGGACTAAAAAACATAACTGGCGAAATGTGGGTGTACTTATGGGTACACCTCTGCCTAAACCTTCGGGGATTACAGGCGTGATGTTATGTTATATTTATTAAGTAGATTAACTAATTAGACTAAGTGAACATCGTACCAACTAGATTTTTTAATTTCTGATTTTTTTTTCCTAAACCAGCTCAGTGCTTAGGCAAAAACAAATTGATAGATAACACACAGTAGTTTATTTATTTTTAAATTAAAAAAAAATGTCTATTTCGCAAAAAAATTACGACTTCCAGTAAATATGATTTCGAGAGCTAGATTGTTGTACACATACATATATAAACTCACGCCTTTTTCCCATGGGGGTAGGCAGAAACCACAGAACGCCACCTGCTACGATCCTTACATACTCCTTTCGCCTCATCTACGTTCATACATCTCGTCATACAAGCACGCCAGTTACGAGTACTCCGCACCTGACCTTTCTGAAGAACCTCGCCAATAAGGTTGTGGTTGTGTTAAATGATAATCTATAATATAAAAATGAGTCGCTGAATGTGTTGGTAAGCGCAAAACTCGAGAACGGTTGGACCGATTTCCCTAATTCTTTTTTTTAAATATTCCTTGAAGTACGAGGATGGTTCTTACGGAGAGAAAAATTCTAAAAAAAAAAAAACCTGAAAAAGTCTAAAAACAACAATTTTCTATACTCACATACAAAAGATTTGTGATAATACTTAAAAGTCAATTTAAACTGTTAGGCGATACGAAGTTCGCCGGGTCAGCTAGTAATTATATAATTAACAATAACGTATCATACCATGTACTCTTCAATGTTTTGGTAAATGTCAGTTTCAGTTTTAGTATGCTTCAAGTATCTAAAGACTCCATAATTACCACACGCGAGTTTCGACCAACAAACAACATAAAACAGCACATTTTACAAACAACGCAACAAATGTTGAATTTCTCGTGTTACTTTGACTGATACTCTTCAAGTATCCATTTTTGTCGACTTACAATTTAAAAGCAATAACGTTGTCCTCGTAATAATACCGTAGGTACTGATGATACGATATGATGTACAACTATCATACGCATCGCGGAACGGCGTTTTACATGCATCATATACGGGAAACGGAAAACGGAACGGCGTATCGCATGCGTCATAAACGGCAAGAATTTAATATTAGTCTGAAGCTTCGTATGAATTTTTTTATTGCACTTTTTCATTTCGTTGCGTTCGTGTTAAAAACGTGTGAATATATCTTCGTAGTAGGGCTTCAGATTCATGAAGAATAGTAACATAATATCATAGTGTTATTGGGATTTTCCATCAGAAATTTCTCAGTAGCAGCCTCGGAGTCTGGGTTTGTGCCCGGTTGATGGTAATAGGCTCGCCCCCTATTACATGGGACTAAAAACATAACTGGCGAAATTTGGGTGTACTAATGGGTACACCTCTGCCTAACTCTTCGGAGATTACAGACGTGAAGTTTAAGTGAAAAAAAAAAAATACGCGGACGAAGTGAATTGTCAAACCATCGTTCACCTACGTCAGTACACAATGGTAGTTGATTGCCCACTTAGTGGACAATGCTGGTGATAGATTGATATAGTAATATAATTATTAATTAATCTAATGTTTATCTTGTCCATCGATAGCTAGACACGGGTTCATATCCATCATTGTCTATTGTGTGTTCACGATATAATTATAATAGTAGTAAGTACTTACGTATTAAAGTGGTGAAGTTAATGTGATTGGTTTATTGATTGATTGGATGTTCAATCTAGATAAATCTAGATAGAACTGGATTTTGTTTGAATCTCTCTTTCAAATGAAAAAGAAAATACCAGTTTTTACATCTATTTGTGTTGTAGGAAATTTAAAGATTTTGTTGTTTATTACATTAAAATAACATAACATCACGCCTGTAATCCCTGAAGGGTTAGGCAAAGGTGTACCCATTAGTGCACCCACATTTCGCCAGTTATGTTTAAGTCCCATGTAATAGGGGCGAGCCAATTGCAATTAACGGCGAACAAATCCAGACTTGGAGGCTGCTACTGAGAAATTCCTGATGGAAAAACCCAATAACACTTTGCCTGACCTGGGAATTGAACCCAAAACCTCATGCTCAGCAGTCGCGCTTTTTTTCTCATTTACTGTTACTTGTCAGTTTCTTTTCCACATTACTTAAATACATAAAACGGAGAGATTTTTAAATCCTTTAACCTCTCATTAAAATCTCTCAAAACTTTAAGCAATAACAAACACTTAACTTTTGCTGTCATTAAAATAAAAATATTAATTTATATTAAACCGTTTTTGTAGTTAAACTATTGTAAAACCCTATGTCATAATAGACTTTGCAACCGAAATTCAATTAAGACGCTACCACAAACTATTCACACCCAACTGTTCCCAAATCCATTATTCATCATAAAAAGAAACAAGCACAAACAAACTATTCATTTGAAAGTGTTTAAAAGCCGTCTAACGAGAACTGTATAGAACTATGTTTCAACTTTGAAATAACCTCTATTAAAATGAATAAATATTTAGACACCGGGCAAGTTTTTCATTAGGATCCGTCTCCACGAGCGAGAGAATCGCGGCGATATTATCCTCGTGCCACGTGCTCTCTTAGAACATGTCTACACATAACATCACGCCTGTTAACCTCGAAGGGTTAGGCAGAGGTGTACTCATCAGTACACCCACATTTTGCTAATAATGTTTAAGTCCCATGTGAACGGGGGCGAGCCTATTGCCATCGACCGGGCACAAATCCAAACTCCGAGGCTGCAAAATGGATGGAGAAATCAAATAACACTGCCCGACTTGGGAATCGAACCCAAGACGATATGCTTTGCGACCACAAGACCAACGAGGCAGTCAATCAATTTTAAATAGTGATTTTTCTAATAGCAATAAAAGCAATTGTCAAGAGAATTAGACGATGCCTTTCCAATCAATCAGAAAGAATCAGAACTATAACTTAAATAAATTTATTCTTTTTTAATATAAATATTTACAATATTTATAGAGAACTCTCCAAATAAACAATAAATAAATAATCACTTAAAATTGCAATTTGTTCACCGATTCTGCTACATTTAAAATGTATGGATGAGTTACGAAGCAATGAAAACGTATTTTTTAGTACGAATCAAAAACTTAAAAAGAAAAAGTAAGTTGGGTTTTTAAATTACTTGATGTTTAAAAAGAGAAGAATGGAAAATAAACGTTGCCAGTATTAAATTTAATTATTATTTCGTGGTTCTGCCAACACTTCAAAATAAAAGACTACAGAAAATAACAACTAATAATTAAATAATAACTCTTTTTTAATCCGAAATGTTAGTTCAACTAAATTATAAAACAAAGGTTTTCTTAGAAACGTACAATACATGAACCTTTATATTTAAGTCCGAAAAAAAAATGTTTTTTGTTATAATTTGGTTTATTTAGTTTTTACGTATTTTAGTTTCATTAATTACATTGTTTCTAATATTTGTACGCCTTCACGGCAAAACATAGCGCCTACTTGGGCGCTATGTTTGGTTAACCTAACACCTTATGTAAATACCTATGTGTTGCAAATAAATAATCTGAATCTGAATCTGAATATTAAACAGTACATAATAAAAAAAAACTTGAATAGGGGTCACCTTTATTTTATTTTTATTATTTGTTGTTATAGCGGCTATAGTTTAAAACACACAGTATATGACAATTTCAAGTAGGTACCTATCTATGAGTTTTCAAAAGATACCTGTGACACACGGACAGACAGGGGTCCACCCTTAGTAAAAGAGTACCGTTTAGCACCCTTTCGGTACAGACCCCTAAAAATAACACAAAAACACTGCCCATTCCAGTTGATATACAAGAAAAACTCGACGGTTATTTTATTTTCCTAAGAAAAAATAAAAAGCATCCAATATTTTTTATCGTATCCTCCATCCAAGGTTGTACTCATCCGTAAAGTCATCGTTCTCATCCACTCAATATATTACTAGACACACGACGATATATCAAGGTAAACATTGCCAGTATAAGCTGACCACGTATTGTATGAACTTTCAGTTTATAAGGAGATCAACATATGCTGGAAATTTTTCTTGATATGTGTTGCTGTATGTACTATGATTAGGATTACCATATGTCGCGTATAAGCGGTACTGTCGGTGTATTTGAACATGGCGTCTCATATTGCTTCACGTCTTGTAATTGTTCCGTGTTTCAATAAATTTCACAACATTTAAAATTACACAAGAATTATTACAATTATTATATAAAATTTGATATTATTTTATTTACAATTATTATTTTATTTTTATTATTATTTTTATTATTTGGTCTTGGGTTCGATTCCCAGGTCAGGCAAAGTGTTATAGGGTTTTTTCATCTGGAATTTCTCAGTAGCTGCCTTGGAGTCTGGATTTGTGCCCGGTTGATGGCAATAGGCTCGCCCCCTATTACATGGGACTTAAATATAACTGGCGAAATGTGGGTGTACTAATGGCTACGCCTCTGCCTAACCCTTCGGGGATTACAGACGTGATGTTATGTTATGTTATGTTATGTTATGTTAAAATTACATCATCATCATATCAGTTATTATGTGAAAAAAAAAATGATTTTTTTCATTTAATTTTTTTGTAACGTCCCGTATTTGTCCCTGAAAGTTATGGCAAGCCTAACCATGAGATATGGCGATGTTTTACTGTAAACTTTCTTTGTTTTTCTATCAAAACAAACCATTAAGAATCATATATACTTGAGTGTGTCCACAAGAAGTTTCTGAGAAAACTTTGTCGAGCATTTACACCGTACGCCATTTCATATAAACTTTGAAGTGTTTTTTTTTCGAAATGATAGAACTGATTTCAATGAAACTTCTTACACATGAGCAGGACATAGGTCTAAAAAGTTAGTAGAGAACATTTTCAAAATGTCTTATTTAAGAAATCTCTGTTTCTATAGAGAATTTAAATTCGCTCTAATTTTGACGCAACTAAATTTTTTGAAAATGTTCTCAAGTTACTTTTAGACGTAAGTAACTTACTGAACTTACGCCTTAATCGATATGTGTTTTTGCACTAGCAAAAACAAGTATACACTTAGCAAAATTCACACACATATTTTCTACACATATGCAGAATACAGTCACGAGACTGTATTCTGCATATGTGTAGAAAATTTCATTAAAATCGGTTCATTCATTTCGAAAAATAAGGACTTAAAAGTTTATATGAAATTCCGTACGGTGTAAACGCTCCTAAAAATCATATAAACTTGTGTGTGTCTCACTGTATGTCTCCAAGAAGTTTCTCAGAAAACTTTGCCTCAAATGTTTGTTTAGGCTTTAAGGGATTGGTTTCACGCCCATTACGGGGCTTCTCATTAAGCTTATGTAAGTAAACAGATCTTTAACATCGGTTAGGTGATATTGGTGAATTTACACTCAATTTGTACAATCGACATAACATAACATCACGCCTGTAATCCCCGAAGGGTTAGGTAGAGGTGTACTCATTAGTACCTACACTCACATTTCGCCAGTTATGTTTAAGGCCCATGTAAGCGAGCGTATTGCCATCAATCGGACACAAATTCCTTATTTTCTTCTTTTTTTAAGGATGGGAAATTATTAAATGATTGTAATTCGTCATCGACGTCTAATTCTCATTGTAAGTAATTGTTTTAACTAGCGCGGAAGCTAAAGAACTTTATTTATGTATACCGTCAATGGACATTTATCGTTCGTTTATGTTATTAGAAGTTTAAACGCCCAGCAAAGGATTATAGAGTACAAGCCCAGGTCGTAAACCTTGGTTGCATGCATTCTGTTGATTACAATATATAGAAAACATATTTCTATAGATTCATCTATGACATTCAAAACAAAAGTCAAAGTCAAAGTTGAAACTAAAGTTTTAATCGCAAAACATAGTTACAAAAGGTTGTAAATAGAATTATAAGTTTGGATCAGTATGTATCGCCGTCAGCAGCGTACAATTATTAATTTAGTTAGATTATTAAAGAAACAAAATTAAATTAATTAAAACAATCAAGTCAGAATCACTATTTTAATTTATATAATTCTCAAAACGTGCTATAGGTACATTCCTTTCTAAGCAGTTTTTAGTGTCGTTGACATTACAGAGAACACATTTGAAATATAACGTATTCCCGATTTTAAAATTCGAATTGCACATTCTTATTGACATTCGAAATGTTCATTGGTTTGTTTGAATTTTATTCTCCATTTTATGGCTTCGTAAAAGTTTCTTATTATAAAACATGCCAGTATCTAGCCAAGTCAAATATTGCAGGCCAAACTAATGCTTGGCTGGAAATCAACTTCCATGTTGCATAATTCCATTAGTTCTTGTTTACTGTACTGAATAGTGTTCTGAATGCGAATAGTTCCTAAAAACATAAAGGCAGGTACAGACTGCCAGGATTAATTTGACTGTTCCAAATTCAATTTCAAAGGTTGCGTAATTATACTAGTTCAATAAATCGTCTTTTGAGGTCTTGATTTTGTAATGGATTTCGTTTGTGTGTTACATGCTTAACATTTTAGGATAATGTAGGTTAGAATCAAAGATCATTGTTAGGCAACATGTTTTGGGTAACATATTAATTACTTCTCTAGTCAATCAAATCAATCTGCCTAGCCTTTTCCCGACTACATTGGGGTCGGTTTTGCAAAACGCGACTGTTGAGTACGAGCTTAACAGTCGCGCTTTGCGACCACTAGACCAACGAGGCAGTCTTTTTGCGTTGGCAACAAGTTTTATTTCTCAATTTCATTCTATATTCTGTACAGACGACAGCGCTTTAAGGTGAACGCCGCGGTATCTTATGCGGTTGTAATAGGAGCGATTTTACAACAGTATAGTCTGGTTTGCTAGCGACTGTATCTTTGACTAATACCAAAAGTTACATTAACTTTTGTAATTTGTCATATAATTTGAGAGCCTTTTTTTCTAGCAAGGCGCGGTTTGACAAATGAGAAAGGTTTACGTTTATGACTTTCCAGGGCCGGCTTGTCTACCTAGCCTGATTTTACGGCCGCCATATTTTTCGTGAGACGTTTTAAATTTCGAACTGGGCTAGATCTTTCGATGTCGTAAAATGTGATCTATGTCTATGTAGGTGGATAATGTTTATGTTTAGAGATATTGGTTTTTGATGTTTTAGTCGATACGACATGTTAGTGTGTATGTTTATGTTTAATGATTTGTTTATGTAGTAGTAACGTGTTTTGTTAAAAAGGAAGGTTAAGGTTCCGTAGTTGCCTGAAGTACATTTTATAAAAACATAACATAACCACACACACGTAATCTCCGAAGGGTTATGCAGAGGTGTACTCATTAGTACACCCGCATTTCGCTAGTTATGTTTAAGTCCCATGTAACAGCCTATTGCCATCATCCGGGCACAACTTCATGCTCCAGAGCTGCTACTGAGATATTCCTGCTTGAAACCCCAATAATACTTTGCCCGACCTTGGCAATCGAACCCAACAATGATGTGGGTATTGAATCCATGTTAACGGGGTAGTTACTGCCTTCCATTTTATTTTTTTCTGAGTCTTCGGAAGCCAAGTCCGGCCCTGTGATAAACAATAGTCACAAGTCATAAATATTACTAAGGTAACGACTGCTAGTTTTTACGAGCACATATTTTTCAACTGAAATCACTTTCATGTTGTAAAAGAAAGCACAAAGTTAAAACATATGTTAGACAATAATCTTTCAGGCATATTGTCTAAGTTTTTATTAAAGTCAAAGTCAAAAAGTTGGAAATCTGTTGGGGAGGCCTATGTTCAGCAGTAGACGTCCTACGGCTGATATGATGATGATGAGAAAAGTCAAATCATTTATTTCAACGCAGTCAGAAGGTATTATACTATAAAGGTCCATTATCTAATGAGAAAATTAAGGTTTATCATACATAACATCACGCCTGTAATTCCCGAAGGGTTAGGCAGAGGTGTACCCATTAGTACACCCACATTTCGCCAGTTATGTTTTTAGTCCCATGTAATAGGGGGCGAGCCTATTGCCATCAACCGGGCACAAATCCAGACTCCGAGGCTGCTACTGAGAAATTCCTGATGGAAAAACCCAATAACACTTTGCCCGACCTGGGAATCGAACCCAAGACCTCATGCACAGCAGTCGCGCTCTCGACCACTAGACCAAGGAGGCAGGATTAAGGTTTATCAACACAACTGAAACCTTATTGTAAGGTTTGGAAATCTTTAAATGACTTCTTCAGTCTGCTCTGGCTGAAGCAGAAGGGAGTGTTAGACTCTCACTGACTAAAAACAATCTGTGTTTCTCCTTACAGGGTAAAACGCCTGCTGGGGTTGCGGACGGGACGTTTTAACAGGATACCGTGGCCCCGGAACGTAAAGGTGCTCCCTCACCGGGCGCATTCGCGTGTAATGTAATGTTACAGATTTGAGCATTACATTAGTGAAGGAGGAGAACCGAGCATTACAATGCGCACCTTGTAATGATACAATGTGTAATATCTTGATATAACTTGTAACATCAATGCGCTCCACTTCCAATGTAATGCTCAAAGTCGAATCTATATGTTACATTACACGCAAATGCTCGTTAGGCAGGGAGGTATTATTGTAATGTAATGCTCAAAGTTGAATCTATAATGTTACAATACACGTGAATGCTCCTGGTGAGGGAGCACCTTAAAGGGCAACAGAAGGAACAGGGTGGTTTTTTAGTCAGTAAAAGTCCGACAGTCCCTTCGGCCTTATTCAGGGTGGAAAGCCTCATTTGATGATGTAAACCAACTAAAAAAAATTGCCCTTTGCGTTCCAGGGCTGCGGTAACTCTTTCGAACAAACGCAACCCTGGCAGACAACTTAACCCTTACAAATCCAACAAGTTATTAACATAACCATAATACACTATACTTGTGTTAAAGGATTTAGACGATACATTAAAACAGTAAGATTCAAAGCAAAAATAACCCTTCCACACACAAACAGTGAGACCAAACTTATGCATATTCAACAGACTACTAACTCTGGGGATGAATTTACACGTTTTGCGGCGAAATTCATCCCTCTATACCCCTCTATCTGGGGTGAAGGTACGATTAACGGGGTTGAAGTATTTCTTGAATATAGCTGTAAAGTTTTACGCAGAAGCCGCGCTCATTGGGTTCAATTTACGCTAAATTTCCTTCGGGAATGTTGTAAGTAAATGTTGGACTGATTAATTGTAAATTGGTTTAGATTTTCTCGAAGTATTGGGTTCTGTTCATTTAACGAATGTTTATCGGCTTAGTTTCCAATGTTTTGTTTTTTTTTTTTACTGTTTTACCTTTGGTCATAATTATTGCAGAAGATCATTTTTAATAATTAAAACAAATTCAAAATGTTGTCGCAATCTTATTTTAGTGGCAATCAATGTAAAAAAAAAGGGTAAATTAGAGACATTTTTGACAGATACGTTCTTCAAAGTTAGCAAAATTGGAATGCAAGCTGCAGAGATTTCAAGCAAAGACTGTAAGCACTTTATTCAAAAGATAGCACTTTCCCCGCGACTTCGTCCGCGTGATTTTTCATTACGAATCCTTAACTTTTTAAAAATATTATAATACAACCTATAGGCTTAAAACATAGATGTTACTCAGGGTGAATATAGCTAAATTTGTGAAATTGGTACAATAGTTTTTGAGTTTATTCATTACAAACATACACACACACACACAAATGCAAAACTTTCCTCTTTATAATATTAGTGTAGATGTAGATAAATAAAAGTTTTACTAAATTAAGAACAGATAAAATTATTATCATCCTTAGTTATATATTATACATTATTTAGGTTCATTCGACATTCGCAAAAACTGTACAAAACTTGCCACAAATCCACGTATAAATGGAAGGGGTATCGGTGTGTAAAGATGGACACCCATCCACGGACCAACCCTAACAAGCGTAGCTTAACCTGATGATTTAACCCTCAAAACATAAAATTAGTTGATTAAGAAGATTCCCGGTTTCTCGAAAACATTCAGAGTTTATCACACATCCCATCGTTATAATTGAGCATCCACGCGGGCGATGTCGCGAGCACAAGCTAGTCTTGTAATTTTAATAATGTATACCACCGGCTTTACAAAAGTATCCAGTCTATTCATCATAACATAAAATTTTACACTCAAATTATATATAATATTTCCACGAAAATTACACTGAAAACTGAAGATTAATGTTTCTAAGAACTTCTTACGTTGTAATGACAGAAGTTTCTCGAATTATTTGGTACTTGCAAGTGTATTTTAAATAAGTTTTCTTGAATTACTGATAAACGTTGTTTGAATGTAAGTTAAAATTTGATTTTGAGATCTGTACCTTTTGATGGTGTGTAGTATATTAATGCCATATGTTGGTAAGGTTTCTTTTTAACAATTTCCAACTCAACATAAGGTTGTTTGATAATAAAATGTATTAATTTTTCCACCTGATATTTTGATAGAATTATCTATACTGTATATTAAATGCTTTGTCCTGAATGACTGATTGACGGATCAACGCACAGCCTAAACCGCTGATCGTAGAGACCTGAAACTTGGAAGGTATGTTTTATGTATGACGTAGGCAACTGATAAGAAAGGATTTTCTGAAATTCACTCCCTAAGTGGATGATACGGTGGTCCAAAGTTTGTATGGAGAAATCAATTTTGACTCGGACGAAGTCGCGGGTAGCGTTGCCAGGCGTCCGGTTAAAGCCGGACATATTTAGGCTTGACGTGTCCGGCCAAAAAAAAAACGGTGTCTGGCTTTAGGTTTTCCTTTAAAAATGTTATTAAATGTTGGTCTAGAACTCAATTTTGGCTGATGACTCTATTTGACTGACAAATAATAAAGTACTTAGACTGATTTTGCATTCGATTTTTTTTTAGATTAGATTAGAATTTAACAAGTTTAATAGTAATAATAAAAAAGCTTGATTTTACATACAATTTTTCCTATAAATGCTGAGACACAAAATACTCAATAATGTAGGGTGTCCGGCCATTTTACCCAAATGTCCGGCCAAACTGACTGTCTGTCTGTCCGGCTATTAGGTTTGGCGACCTAGCAACCCGAGTCGTCGTCAGAAGCTACTAGCATATAAATAAGCACAGAACTACGCAGTTTATCCAAAGAGCAATTAGCCATAAAAATCTCCCCTATACCATAACAGTAACGTTCCTTAAACTGCTATCAATTGCAAAACGTTGCAACTGCTATTATGCTAAAGCGTATTTCACGTTACGTAATTGAAAAATACAGTTTTTTTACGCTCGTACAATGTTTGCTTGCCATGGAATTTAATGATATCTTTTTACAATGTTAAGAAATATTAAGTATTTACGAGAAATACACTTTTTTGATCTTTGTAAGGGTTTTAAAATCCCATCATTGGGAACATTTTTAGGGTTCCGTACCCGAAGGGCGCTAATGAGGCCCTTTTACTAAGCCTCCGCTGTCCGTCCGTCTGTCCGTCTGTCAGCGGGCTGTATCTCATGAACCGTTATAGTTAGAGAGTTGAAATTTTCACACAATGTGTATTTCCCTTGCCGCTGTACAGTGATTTTTACAAGCTTTTATTTAGCTTGCACTGTTCGTATGTAAGTAAGCTGTCCCTTCAAAATTTGCAAACCATTTTTCAACCATTTATTGGTATCCGATTGAGCTGAAATTTTGCATACACCTTTAGTTCTGATGACAATACAATGTCCAATACCAAATGCTTGTTTTTAAAAATATTTTTAATAAGTTTTTATTATTCACATTAAAAATGAAAGTTTTATTTCCTAGCCTAATTTTTTGCTCAAAGTTCTTAGTTTGAAGTAGTTATTTTGCATGATGTAGTTAATAGCTTGTAAAGTGTCTTTTAAGGCGCTTTGCACACAGAGCAACTATTGCAGCAGCCAGTAACTGGCAACTAGCTGGCAACTAGCTGTTTACATACATTTCAATTGGACTGCGTACACAGAGCAACTCGAATTTCGAGTTGCGGCAATCGTCAACAGTTTTCAGTTGCTGCAATCGATGACTAAGTTAGTTGCTAGTTGCCGCAACTAGCAACTTTTAAATATTGTACCGGTTTTTAAAGTTGCCGTTTTCCTCAACCGTCAATCGCAACGCTTCGGGCGATTTCACACCCTCCCTCCCTCTCCGTGTGCCCGGCAATGACAGCGTCGCTCCGCTAACGGCATACGGCAACTCGGCTATGAAAGTTGCTCACAAATTGCCAAAAGTTGCGGCAACCGGCATCGTTATAGCAACTATCAACTTTAACAGGAAACTTTTAAAGAGTTGCCAGTTGCCTCAACTTAAGTTGCTCCGTGTGCAAAGCGCCTTACACTCTGTACGTACAGCAACGGTCATAAGTGCAGAAGCATGCTAAGGTTTGAATTGCTGTGAACACGGGGTATAAGTGATGTATTCAAAGTTAAAATCAAAGTAAAATCATTTATTTAATTAGGCCACTATAAGGCACTTTTTAACGTAATAACACAGTAGCTAAGTACACCTCAAAATGCGCACGCGACGTCGAAAGGTCGTAAGTTTAACCAAAGTGTCAATCGATTTGCTTTGTTGATTGCTACCCCACTTACCTTTTAGTTTTTCGACAGTTATCCAATTGTATCTAATTATTTAACATTCAAAGAACAAACAATGTATTTCTAAGGTTAAAACGTTTTACATAAACACTCGCTTCAAGAGGTAAATTATACTCATTGTAAACGTCTAGACGGATAGTTTATTTACTAATGGAATCTGTTTACAATTTATTTTGTTTACAATTTTTTTGTGAAGAAATTTGTCTTGAAAAAATGATTTTCTGATGATGTACTAAGTGCATTATTTTTGATAGAGTTTTATCTTAGATAGTAATATAATTAAGCTAAAGAGCTTTTTTGTTTGTTTAAACGCGCTAATCTCTGAAACTACCAGAGTCGTATTTTAATAATCTTTTTGTATATCATAGCTAGATTTATAAGGAAAAGTATAAACTATAGAACATCACGCTTCGACACACGCGAGCGAAGCTGTAACCAAAGACGTTACTGAACGCTATTGAAACCGCGAGTATAGATGCAGTGTAATAATAATCCTAGCCTATTATGGTCCCACTGCCCTAGTAATAGGGGGCGAGCCTATTGCCATCAACCGGGCACAAATCCAGACTCCGAGGCTTCTACTGAGAAAAAAGCTTAATTCTCTGAATGGTCAATTCTCTAAAAGCCAAATTCTCTGAACGGCTAATTATCAAAATGGCACATTTCCCATACAACAAACGTGTTTTTTTTGTTCGTTTTTATAGATAATGGTAAGGAACCAAAAAAAAAACTTTTTTTTTAGTTTGAGACTTTTTCAGAATAGTCTTGCGCAGCTGTCGTCATTATTGTTCAAGATATTTCCGCCAATTACTTATACTTGATCTTTTTTTCAAATTCATGGACAATGAACATTGTTCAAAAGTCGAGGAATAAAAGAGCGTCGACAATGATGCTTAAGTACGTCCGGCGGGCTCTTGACGGCACCACTTCGTATCTTTTCACTACGACGAGACCTGTTCTTGTATAACTAAGGGACACCTGCGCTGATGTCTTGGCCTAGTGGTTATGACAGCCTCTTATGTAGGTGGTTGGTTTGACACCGGGATTGGTAGAAATATGACTTTTTCAGTAAATTCAATTTGCAGTATAAAAGGATCTTAGCAGGTGGCGTTGTGGTTTCTGCCTACCCCTACGGGAAAACGGCGTGAGTTTTATTTATTTATTTATTTATTTTTATTTTATATCAGACTGCCTAGTTGGTCTAGTGGTCGCAAAGCGCGACTGCTGAGCATGAGGTCTTGGGTTCGATTCCCAGGTCGGGCAAAGTGTTATTGGTTTTTTCCATCAGGAATTTCTCAGTAGCAGCCTCGGAGTCTGGACTGTGCCTTATGCCCGGTTGATGGCAATAGGCTCGCCCCCTATTACATGGGACTTAAATATAACTGGCGAAATGTGGGTTTACTAATGGGTACACCTCTGCCTAACCCTTCGGGGATTACATTACAGGCGTGATGTTATGTTATTTTATTTATTAGGTCTACCAACAATTGTTTACACTCATATAAACAATAATAAAACGTGCATTTAAACTTAACATAGTGCAACAATTACTTAAAGGTAAACACCACATGAATAAAAAGGAAACAACAATAATAAATCACAATTCTAAACTACATACAACGTACGAGTAAACATAATGAGCAAAATTTTAAAAGCTTAATTTCCAAAACATGTGTTTTATGTATGTATGCGTAACAAGCTACTATAATTTAAAAAATTAAAAAACACGACTGCAAAAATTGCACATATTTGTACTTTGTTTACTCGTCATTTTTATTTACAGTGTTATATATTTTATAAATCTACTTGTCAAATTCTAGACGATAAACTTAGACACGACCAGATTCATTAAAAAACATAATTGAGGCTGGTATTAATTTACATTTTAAAGTGACTACACAGGATTCTTTTTATTTTTAACTAGCCTATGTTACGTTGCAAGGATTGTAACGATACCCCATACATCTAAATCGGTTCAGGCATTTAAAAGTTATGGTGGAATAAAGAATCTCACATACATACATACATTAACCCTAAACACATAACACTCCTTTTTTTGGGGCAGTCGTGTAAAAAGAATATTATCCACTCAACGTGTAGGAGAGGTACCTTACATTTTGTAATGTATATCAAATAACAGTTTTCTAGTTCTAAGAGTCTCTGAGCTAAGCCGCGGACAGACAGACGGACGGACTACGAAACCCCAAAAACACGACACTGTTCAAACCAGCTGAAAAAAATAAACAACGATTACTTTTCGTTCAGTGTGTCTCACCTTTACATTAAGAGTGTCTCTGTAAACAGTATTATCGCATTCTCATTTTGAAAGTAAGATAATATTTATTTTGTTTGCAAGACTCCGTTTATTCGATAACTTTATCGGAGAATTCGAATTATATTTTTTTTTCGTACTCTTTGGCAAAGACTTGATCTTCAGACGGAGAGCTGTTTAAATAATAGTAGATATATGCTTAGATTATTTATTGAAAATTATAAATATTCAAAGTCAAAGTGACACCATTTATTTCATTTGAATATAGACTGTACTAGTAGTACACTTAGCAACTAAAGTCCATTAACACAGTTATTTTTATATTTTTATCTCTAAATTAACCGATACAGAATAATTATTTACATTTTCTTTTTAATGTTTCACGTTACGGCTAAAAGCTTATAATAATACTAGATACTAGCCTATTATTGTCCCACTTCAAGACAAAGACCTCTTGTCATACCGAGAAGGCACGAGCATTGACCACCAGGTCACCAGACTTAGGTATATCTATTAATTACTTAAAAAGTTCTCATGAATTGAAAAAGTCACATTGGTACAAACTTATATATTAATATTAATATCTTAGGACAACAAACACATCGCCATCTGATCCCAAACTAGGCAGAGCCTGTACTATGGTAACCAGACAACTGATAAATATACTTATACATTTCTAAATACATACATAATATATAAAAATAACACCCAGACACAGAACAAATCATCGTGTTCAACACACAAAGGTTTGGCCTGGGTGGGAATCGAACCCGACCTCGAATCGAACGACCTCCATCCTAGCAGTCAGGGTCACTAACTACTAGACCAACAGGCTATATTAATTTTGGATCTGCTATTTACTCAATAATTACGTATCAAAAATCTGAAATGTTAATAAACTTTCATGGCTGACTGTCCCTAGGTACTTTATTAAGTCCAGTCAGTGTCACCTTCATATGAAGTTTAAGATTTTTGACCCTAACCTAACCATACAACTTTAGAAGTAAACTATTTCAATAACTACAAAGTAATAAAGGCAAACTGGCGTTGTTTAAAGTGATAGCAATTCAACTTGTGACCGTAAATTGTTGCCGCCATTGTGAGGCCTATGTTTAACAGTTTACTTATTACTGTTATTCATGCATCAGCCATTTTACTGCCTCGTTGGCTTAGTAGTTACAAAAAGGTTTTGATACCCAGGTCGGGCAAAGTGTTATTAGGTTTTCTCATCAGGAATTTCTCAGTAGCAGCCTCAAAGTCTGCCTCCTACTACATGGGACTTAAACATAATTGGCGAAATGTGGATGTAGTAAAGTGTACCTCTATCTAACCCTATGGGGATTACAGGCGTGATGTTATGTTATGTCAATAATTCTTGCGGTGGGGTGCACGGCAGATGGCATGACGCGTTTTCGTATCAACAGACAACGTAGGTACTATCTAATCAATGTTTTTTATCAGCCAGACAGATACACAGACACCTACGTAATTTAAGGCATTAGTCGGTCACTGTGTTATGGTTACGGGGAAAATAACCTTGGGTAAGGTTAGGTTTGTTATTTCGTTTAGGAGAAGTATTAACTATCAATTAATTGTAGAGAAATTATAGCATTTTAAAGTGTTATTGTTTTTATACCTGTATAGTACTAGTATATTTTTCTATCTTTTTATGATAGCATTTTTTTCTTTTTTTTTACATAACATAACATCACGCCTGAAATCCCCGAAGGGTTAGACAGAGGTGTACCCATTAGTACACCCACATTTCGCGAGTTATGTTTTTAGTCCCATGTAATAGGGGGCGAGCCTATTGCCATCAACCGGGCACAAATCCAGACTCCGAGGCTGCTACTGAGAAATTCCTGATGGAAAAACCCAATAACACCTTTTTTTTTTTAAGTTTGGAAAATCATTAAATGACTCGTTCAGCTCTGAGTGGAGCGGAAGGGAGTGTCAGACTTTTACTGACTAAAACCCATCTGAGTTCCTTCTAGTGCCCTTTGCGTTCCAGGGCAAATCTTTCCAACAAATCCGCAACCCTGGCAGGTTTATGATAATATCGTGCAAATATTAATTTTGACATTGTTTTGATTTTTACTATAAAGACGTTATGATAGCATGAGTGTAAATAAATAAATAAAAAAATACTGAAAAACAATATGTAATACAATTTTATAACTTCTAGAATTTTTTCAGAACAGATACTGTGATAATCAAAATTAGTTTTTGCAACAATTTCATTGATGCTCAGGTCCTTTTGATCGTAGCGTGATGTTATATAGTCTATAGCCTTCCTGGATAAATGGACTATTTAACTAAAAAAGTTTTTTTATAATTCGAACTAGTAGTTCCTGAGATTAACGTGTTCAATCAAACAAACAAACAAACAAGCGAACTCTTCAGCTGTATAATATTAATTAAAATTTAAATCATTTGCTTCATACATTTCGCCGATCAAAGTGAACACAGATGTATGTCTATCGATTGCGTGTACCCAATGTTTGTTTATGTAACGGTTTTTGTGAAAAACCGATAAAAGGAAAGAATTTCACATTCATCGCAACTAACTTTCAACCGACAATATTGGAATATTCCGATTCAAACTAGTATTCGTTTTAGTATCCGGCATTCAAAGTTAGTGGTAGTTCCCACTGACCGCTAGCTATGCGAGGTAATAAACTTCGGATCAATCGAATCGTTGAATTAGAACACATTGTTCTTGATATCTTTGTAGTGTTATTGTGTTTTGTTTTGAAGATTGTGTTTTGCTTTTAATGTTTAATGTATGTGTTGTGTGATGCATGAGGTTGTGAGTTCACCATCGGACAAGTACCAATGTGACTTTTACATACACAACATCACGCTAGTAATCCTCGAAGGGTTAGGCAGAGGTGTACCCATTAGTACACTCACATTTCACCAGTTATGTTTAAGTCCCATGCAATAAGGGGCGAGCCTATTGTCATAAACTGAGCACAAATCTAGACTCCGAAGCTGCTACTGAGGAATTCCTGATGGAAAAACCCAATAACACTTTGCCTGACCAGGTAATGGAATCCAAGACATCATGCTCAGCAGTTGCGCTTTGCGACCAGTAGACCAACGAGGCAGTCGCAGAGAAGAATAGCAAATAAATCTGTTGCTCCACCTCAAACATAATTGATCTCCACGAAACTGTCTCTAATCATTACACCAAAACAATACTACCTACAGATATAGAATTGTTTGTATTATATTGTTATCGTGTTGCCATACCGCGGCCTACAGGTAAACCACGGAATTCGGAATTAATATGGCAACACAATGATTGTTATCCGCATTGTGGATGCCTTTGATTATATTGGAATACTAGCTTCTACTCGCGACTTTGTTCAAGTCAAATCGTACTTCTACACTAATATTATAAAGAGGATTTTTTTTATTTTTGTTTATTTGTAATGGATAAACTCAAAAACTGCTGGGCCGATTTTAAAATTTCTTACACTATTAGAAAGCTACATTATCTGCGAGTAACATAGGCTATATTTTATTTTATTTTTGCGCGGACTAAGTCGCGGGCAAAAGCTAGGAATTTATAAATATGAAAATTTATGAAGATGTTTGGATGTTTATTACTCAATCACGTGTAAACCGTTGAACAGATCTTAATGAAAATTGGCACAGCAATGCAATGTGCGATATTCAATATTGTAAGAATTTAAAATCGAAGCTTGTGTTATAATTTTTTTTTTTAAATATTTAACGTCGTCATATTATTGCTGTTGCCATATTTGTTTCTTGACTGTCTCATTGGCAAAATGCGACTGCTGAACATGAAGTCTTAGGTTCGATCAGAAATCTCTCAGTAGCAGCCTTGGAGTTTAAATTTGTACTCAGTTGATGGCAATAGACTCGCCGTATTACATGGAACTTAAACATAACTGGCGAAATGTGGGTGTACTAATGGATGCACCCTTGCCAAACCCTTTGGGGATTACAGGTGTCATGTTATGCCATATTTGTTAGAAATCTCCTTGTTACAATGCCAAGGTAACGTTACAAACAATTATTTGACGTTAAACAACCTTGAGCTTGTTTTCATATCACACCTCATGCGCAGGGCGACCCTGACAAGTGATATAATATTTGCTTACCCTCGCCTTTATCATTCACAACCTACTAAAGTTTCACGAATATGATAGCCTTCGCCCGCGGCTTCGCTCGCAAATTAAGTTGAAAATTCGATCATATTTCGAAAGACATGTGGCGCCATCTATCATCATAAGAACGTTATTATGATTTCTCTCGGGAACAGTACTTTTTTTCCGGATGAAAGGTACCCTATGTTCGTTCCTGTACACCTGGCAATGTATATGCTAAATTTCAGGATGATCGGTTCAGTGGCTTAGGCGTAAAATGGTAACAAACAAACAAACAAACTTACTTTCGCATTATTAGTTAGGATTGTGTGTATTTCTGTCATAATACTATCGTGAGTGACTTGCGCAGGTGGGGTGTTTCTTTAAAAGGGAACTCATAAGGCTGTGGCGTTATCTAAGTAACCACAATTGAACCAATTGAAATATCCTACATTGCGATATCTACTTCATACTATAAGTTGAATAAACCTTAATTTTGCCTCGTTGGTCTAGTGGTCGCAAGCGCGACTGCTGTGCATGAGGTCTTGGGTTCGATTCCCAGGTCGGGCAAAGTGTTATTGGGTTTTTCCATCAAGAATTTCTCAGTAGCAGCCTCGGAGTCTGGATTTGTGCCCGGTAGATGGCAATAGGCTCGCCCCCTATTACATGGGACTAAAACACAACTGGCGAAATGTGGGTGTCCTAATGGGTACACCTCTGCCTAACCCTTCGGGGATTACAGGCGTGGTGTTATGTTTTTAACCTTAATTTTACAGACAGAGGGTCCAAATTCGTTTGTTTTTAGGGTGGGTGATAATGTTAACAACAGATCGTACTAGCTTTTGTCACCTATGTGGATGAAACGGAGTTCCAATGTTTGTAAATGGAGGAATCGACGTCGACGCGGCCGGAGTCGCGGGCAGAAGCTAGTTAATTATAAAGACATTTTCTTCATTTGCTTCATTTTCCTTATTAATGACAAACAAATATTTTCAAACAAAATAAATCTTGTTAAGAGTTAAGATACTTTTCTTTTTAATTACGAATGTTAATTTAACTTCTTAATTATGAGGAACAAGAGTCTGTAAAAATCAGAAATTCTTATTATTTTGAGAAGGATTTTAATTGGTACTATTTATAAAATACCAGCCTTTTATTGCTCCACTGAATGGCAATGGTCTCTTCTCATACAGCGAAGGCACAAGCATTGATCACCACAGCTTGCTCAAGGCGGTCAAAGTCAAAGTCAAAGTCAAAACATTTATTTCAATTAGACCATTTACAGGCACTTTTGAATTGTCAAAGAGTCGGTCAGTTAGTCCGAAAGTTGAAGCTAGTTGCTCGTTCCAAAACGGAGGTAGGCCTCTATGGAGAAGAACGAGCAAGAAACTCCACGGCACTCTTTTAAATTAGATTATTACAAAATCTTGGTTACATTATTCTTGTAGATTCTATATGTGATCACAATGAAGATGAATATAAAATAGTAGTAAAAAAAATATAAAGAAATTAAAGCAATAGCAGTTAAGAGATGACCAATCCCAACTGACAGCACTCGTTCACGAGCATGACGCATGGATCAGCACCACCTAGCTCAACCATTATGGAGGGAGCCAAATGATCCAACACACGCGCCACCATCAGCGAGATATTTGAGTGAGCATGACAAGCTCTCAACTGCCATGCTTATTAAGTCAAAACACATCGTAACTTAATAAATAAAAAATGCTCCATGGTACTCACATTTACAAAATTGAAATAAATGATATTAAATTATACAATACTAACACTTTCAGTGTACTTATTCGTTGGATGACTGTGATATGTAAAAATAAAATAAAAAGTAATCGTACTGATAACAGTAAAAGTTATTCAGGTCGACATAAAAAAAGGGTAAGAAACATCATTCTCTTAAAAAACAATCCTATTTAGTGAGCCCGAGTGGCTGTGGAGCAGGACTAGCATTTAGCCAAGCATTTTTGTCCGTGATATAATCATCTAACTTATAATATGCTTGATTACATAGTGTGCGTTTTATGCATGTCTTAAATTTTCTCTCATTTAGTTGGAGAATATCAACTGGTATTTTATTATAGCATTTTACACAGTACCCCATAAAAGAAGTGCTTACTTTCGACAATCTGAAACTTGGTTGATCTAATTTGTTCCTATTTCTAGTATTAAAATCATGTCTATCACTAATTTTCTTAAAAAGATGAAGATTTTTTCGAACATGCATAATGTTTTCATATATATATTGACAAGGTACCGCCATGATGTTAATTTTTTTAAACAATTCTCTTAGAGACTCGCGTCTGCCAAGATTATAGATGGCTCTGACAGCCCTCTTTTGCAGAACAAAGATAGAATTTATATCTGCAGCTCGTCCCCAAAGCAAAATACCGTAAGACATGATGCTATGAAAATAACTAAAATAGACTAGTCTCGCGGTATCCACGTCTGTTAATTGTCTAATTTTTCTGACAGCGTAAGCGGCTGTACTTAACCGCCCTGCAAGAGATGTTAAGTGGGGACTCCACTGCAGCTTTGAATCGAGCGTAATCCCTAGAAAAACTGTCTTCTCAACGAATTCTAGCATGTCCTTGTTCAATATAACGTTACATTTACTCCCTCTAACATTAGGTAAAGCGAATCTTATACATTTCGTTTTTTTCTCATTTAACACTAAATTATTAACAGTAAACCAATTGTGAACCTTAAGCATAGCGTTATTTACGTCGTCAAGGTGCTGTGCTTGTCTATTTACTCTAAAAATGAGTGAAGTATCATCAGCAAATAACACCATTTGTGGTTGGTTTTCTAGTAAATGAGGTAAATCGTTTATATATACTAAAAAGAGGAACGGACCCAATATTGAACCCTGCGGAACGCCCATCTTTACTTTTAAGCTTGATGAATTTACACCGTTTATTTGAACTTGCTGTAGTCTATCATTCAAATACGATTTTACTAAGTTAAGTGCTAGATCACCGAGACCGTAATGCTCAAGCTTTAGGAGCAGTGTTTCGTGATTCACGCAATCGAACGCTTTAGAGAGGTCGCAGAAAATGCCAACAGCATCCTGTGAGTCCTCCCATGCATTAAAGATGTGCTTAATTAAAGTAACACCGGCGTCAGTAGTACAACGTCCTCTGGTGAAACCATATTGTTGATCGTGTAGGATGTTGTTACAGTTAAAATGATTGAGCATTTGATTGAGCATCACTTTTTCAAACCCTTGCTGAAAACCGGCAAAACCGAAACAGGTCTGTAATTATTGGTGTCCTTGCTATCTCCGGATTTGAAGAGCGGTATAACTTTGCTGTACTTCATTAAATCCGGGAATATCCCTTGGTCTACGCACAGATTAAATATTAAAGCTAAATAGGGTGCGGATTGGTGATTATAGACTTACAAGATCAGGTTTCCTCACGATGTTTTGATGATACATTACCGATATTAGTGATGCCCAAGATGATAACAGAAAGTATCTAATCTACCTAGCCTTTTCCCGACTATGTTGGGGTCGGCTTCCAGTCTAACCGAATGCAGCTAAATACCAGTATTTCACACGAAGCGACTGCTTACTTGACTTCCACAACCCAGTAACTGGGTAATACGATACCTCTTGGTAAGACTGCTTGTCAGACTTCCGATGATCGGTAACAACTGTCAAAGATCTACGTATGACATCCGGGACCAACGGCTTAACGTGCTTTCCGAGGCACGGAGGAATCTCGGTGCGTTAAGATGGTCACCCACGAACTAACCCTGGCAAGCGTCCGGGGTTGCGGGACGTCTTAACAGGATACCGTGGCCCCGGAACGTAAAGGGCATCAGAAGGAACAGGGTGGTTTTTTAGTCAGTAAAAGTCTGAGAGTCACCCAGGGCGGAAGGAGTCATTTGATGATTCTACCAACTAAAAAAAAACACTGGCAAGCGTAGCTTAATCTGATGCATGGACCCGTGTGGCTGTTATCACTTAGCCACGAGCGAACCTCTGAAAGTAAATATGAATTGAGAAAGTCATAGTTGTTTTCGCCCGGTTTCAAACCTACAACATCACATTACGAGAGGCTCTAAGAATGATTAGGCCATCACGATACTATTTAATTGACAGAAAATTGATTGTGTTTTTTCTTTAAGAGTCATAACATAACATAACATTACGCCTGTAATCCCCGAAGGGTTAGGCAGATGTGTACCCATTAGTACACCCACATGTCGCCAGTTATGTTTTTAGTCCCATGTAATAGGGGGCGAGCCTATTGCCATCAACCGGGCACAAATCCAGACTCCGAGGCTACTACTGAGAAATTCCTGATGGAAAAACCCAATAACACTTTGCCTCACCTGGGAATTGAACCCAAGACCTCATGTACAGCAGTCGCGCTTGCGACCACTAGACCTACAAGGCAGTCAGTCTTTAAGAGTCCTTGAAGTAATAAAGTATTGAAGTGTTTCACAAAGTGCTCTAGTTCAGTTGTTTTTCTTATAACCTAGATTGGAAGAAAAATAACACTTTTTAGGCTACGACCTTGCTACCTCGTTTTCTGATATTATAATTAGGCCGGATTTGTTTTTCTTTTCATCATTTGCGTCATTGCTTTTATTAACTATATTTTCAACTCTTATTACTTTTTTCTTTACTGTTGTTTTGCTCCTGTGTAATGGTAGTTACCTACTTAATATTATTATAATAAACAACAACTTGCTTCGGGTAATATTATACTACCTTTTGCTCCCACTTCGTTTGCCATGTCTTAATTAATCAAAATAACTTAATTATCCTACAGAAACTGTCATTTCAGCATGACAGAGTAACAAACATACATCCATCCAACCTATACCGCTGTCTTTTAGGTCCAAGTTTTCATTTCAGTTTTTTCAATTAAATTAAAATCGCTGAGGTCTTGGATTCGATTCCATAGTCGGGAAAAGTGTTATTGGATTTTTCCATCAGGAATTTTTCAGAAGCAGCCTCGGAGAATTTGTGCCCTGTTGATGACAATAGGCTCGCCCCCTATTACATGGGGCTTAAACATAACTAACTGGCGAAATGTAGGTGTACTAATGGGCACACTTCTGCCTAACCCTTCCAGGATTACAAGCGTAATGTTATTTTGGGTTTTTAGCAAGCAATCCAGTCTCTATGAAATGTTATTTATCGTGACTATGTACTGTATTTTACATTTTTTTTAAATAAATAAAGAATTATTAATAATCTGTTCATAACAAGCACAATACATTTTCATGTCATTGAACTAGTACCTAACAATTTACTTCATTTTGCTACAGTTGTTATTTTCCACTTGAATTTCTCTTTTGTAGTAAATCTATCATCCTTTGAATACTGATAGAGGTAAGTCGTATCTGGTGTTGACGTGTATGTTGCGTTATTGCATGTAGATATATATATATATTTAAGGAGGGTTTAGGTACGGTTTACTTAAATAAGAACACAGATTTACGTAGATTCATTGGATTTAATTCCGTTCTAGTCAATAAAATCGTTGAAACAATCGTGTTATTCGTAAAATTAAATAGACAGCTGTCACAGTAAAATGACAGCTGTTAGGGCTTGTCAATTGAATACAGATAATATATTAAAATGCGATATGTGAAATTGCCATGAGAAATAATTACACTAAATGTCAGTAAGTAACAATATATACCTCAAATTCACACTTATCCAGCTTGAGCAATCTGTCAAGATTTTGAACGTTTAAATACGAGATTTTATTCTGAATAACACATCCATCTTATACGCGAAAATATACCTATTAGGTATGCGAAATGTAGTTATGAATGCGAAAGTAACTCTGTTCGTTGGTCTGTTCTATTCTTTGTTGTGTGGGCAGTAAGGTCTTAGGACCCTACACACCCTAGTGTCAGAGTTTCTGAACCGATCAAGGGCCTCTGACATGGTATGAGTGGAACAGTAAGTCTAGGTTTCCTCACGATGTTTTCCTTCACCGATGCCAGTGATGTCCAAGATAAACTTTAGAAAGTACATATAAATTAAAAAAGTCACATTGGTACTTGCCCGGATTTGAACCTGCAACCTGATGCATGAGAGGTGGGCGCCTTAACCACTGGGCCATCACGACACATTATCTGTTGCACTTCCACGACTAAAGTGGGGTAAGGAATCCGAAGAAAGGCACTAGGCAGAAGAAAGGGGTAGGCTACTTTTTGCTTCGCGACTTCGTCTGCGTCCAAGATAACCGATATTTGTGTCTATTCGAAACTACCTTTTGAACGTTTTTTCTTGTATACGACGTTTAAAAGTGCCTTTTAATTATCAAATGAAAATAAATGATTTATCTTTGAGTTCAAAACGGTCTAATTGAGGTAAATTATTTATTTCTGTCTTTCACTTTAACGCTACGCCAACGCAGCGTTAACGCAACGATAGGTTTGATACAACAAACATCAGATGTAAGGTACCCTTATAAGCTCAAGACTCATTGGTCCTGTATATTTTATTGAGCCCAAGAATATATATGTATAAGTTACTCGGCTTTGGTAAATCTCGGGAAGCGTCATTGTGATCCCGGAATACAAATAATATCCCGGGATACGAATCAAATAGGTTTCCGGTATATGAACGGAGTGAAAGTAACCGTAATTTATTTGACGTATATGAATTACTAGCTTCTGCTTTCGGATTCGTCCGCATATTATATTTTTAGATCAATTTATATTTTATTATAATTACTTTATAGCCTAAGGGATAACGTAGCTTCTTATTAGCGAAACAATTTTCAGAATCTGTCTAGTGATTCCGGCGTTTAGCGCGTTCAAACAAACAAAAAATATTTTTTTGTTTTTATTAGCAATACGCTGCGTTAAGCTACGTTGTTGATTACTTCGGTCCCGAGTGTAATAGCGTTATGATATAGGCCTATAACATACCCGATACACGGGTCCATCTAGTAGTTACACCTTTGGTTCCTGCTCAGCTCCCGTAGGTAGTAGCGTGATGTTATATACCGTATACTATTTCTTGTGAATGTGGCTATCATATACAAAATATTTTTTCTAATCCGTCTGGTAGTTCCAGAGATTAGCGCGCTACAAACAAACAAAAAATTTTTCAACTTTATAATATTGATAAGTATGGATAGTAAGTAGAATAGATAAGTATAGATTAGCTTTACTACTTTGAGGACTGCCTCGTTGGTCTAGTGGTCGCAAGCGCGACTGCTGTGCATGAGGTCTTGGGTTCGATTCCCAGGTCGGGCAAAGTGTTATTGGGTTTTTCCATGGAATTTCTCAGTAGCAGCCTGCGTAATGTTATGTTATGTATGAAGATTAGCTTTAAAACCTATGTTTTATAAACTTATAACCATTATGAAGCAAACTTGATAAAATTATACCTTACAAACGTTATTAAGTAGTCTGTGCCCTACACTAGTATTACGCCAGTGTCGTTATAACCTACGGCTTATGTGACCTTCTGTGTTGAATCATTGTGTTGTTGTGTCTGGAATCTTGCGCCGTAATATTTCACGAATAACGAGCTTTATAACACGTAGTCATATTCCGTTTCTGATATCTTTAGAAGGTTCATTTTGTGGTCCAATTAAAGTTTGTGCCTTATTTATTTGGGGTGTGAAGTCAAAATTATTTGTCGGAAATGTTTTTGGAAACCAATAGATCAATCTGCCTAGCCTTTTCCCAACTATGTTGGTGTCAGCTTTCAGTTTAACCGGAGACAGCTGAATACCAGTTTTACATGTAGTGATTGCCTATCTGACCTCCACAACTCAGTAACTGGGTAATACACTACCTCTTGGTAAGACTGGTTGTCAGACTTTTGGGCTTATGGCTACCTGTAGCGAGTGTCAAAGATCCACGGAGACCAACGGTATAACGTGCTTTTCGGGGCACGAAGAAGTCTCGGTGTGTAAAGATGGTCACCCATCCACGGCTCAACCATGGTAAGCGTAGCTTAACCTGATGCATCGACCTGTGCGGCTGGTTTTACTTAGCCACGAGCTTCTCGAAACGAATAGAATAGATATAAAAATTGTTATACCACTAACTTCGATCTATCATTATCTTGTATCTACCCACTGAAACCAGACATTGACATGTTCGACATACTCGTATTGACGAATATTTTTATTATAATTGTGTTTGACATTTATTTTATTTCATCTATGGTATCCATTTTTATTTGGTGTTGCGATATTTTTGTGCTGTTATTTTAATAACATCGGAAATATAATATACCTATACTATTTACATAAGTTTGCATCTGCTAGGTCTTTTGTACGGAAATATCTATCGGAAGCGCCTACCTCCTAATGTCAGCAATAACATAACATCACGCCTTTAATCTCCGAAGGGTTAGGCAGAGGTACCCATTAGAACACCCAATTTCGCCAGTTATGTTTAAGTCCTATGTAATAGGTGGTGTTCCTATTGCCATAAACCGAGCACAAATCTAGATTCCGAGGCTGCTACTGAGAAATTTCTGATGGAAAAACCCTATGACACTTTGCCCGAGCTAGGAATCTGGGAACCCAATACTTCATTCTCAGTAGCAGTGCTTTACGACCACTAGACCAACGAGGCAGTCAGCAGTACTATTCTGTAAAAATCTTCCTCGGTGAGTTATCGTGAGGCGAGCTTGAGGCCTATGTTCAGCATTAGACGGCTCTAAGCTGATATGATGCACAAAAACTGAATGTGAACTGACATCCCACATGATATTGATCGGTAGCTCACCTAAAACTCACTTCACCTAATTTTTTCACGGAATAGTACTGCTGTTGAGTCATCGGCTTATTGGCTTTGCATTGATATAAGTGTTTTTCAGGTGAATACTTAGTTTTGAATGTTAGTCAAATATGCATTACCTAGAAGAAACTCAATTTCCATGAAAAAAAAAAACAATCGTTCTGCAATCGATTCTTGCTAAATAAATATTAACAAGGCCTTGTTAACCGAGGGCCTAGCACGAACCCGCGGATTTAACGGAATTTATATTCAATCGATTTTTTTTGTAGGAAATTTAGAAAAAAAAATATTTGTTTCACATTCTAAGAATGCGCGTCCAGTATCGTGGGTGCATTTAAAAACATGTAAAATCTCATACATAAACAACTAGACCTAGAACAACTACCTATAGGCCATGTAAATATTTTTTCACATGAGAATGGAACCCGTGACAAACAGTGCTGCACCCAATCGCTTAGCAATTGAGCCAACTGCGATGTAGCATTGATATTGATCAATGCTACATCGCAGTTAATTATAAGCTAGCGTAAATTAAAATTAATAAGCTAGCGTATTAATTTTAATTTTGACTGCCTCGTTGGTGTAGTGGTCGCAAGCGCGACTGCTGTGCATGAGGTTTTGGGTTCGATTCCCAGGTCGGGCAAAGTGTTATTGGGTTTTTCCATCAGTAATTTCTCAGTGGCAGCCTCGGAGTCTGGATTTGTGCCCGGTTGATGGCAATAGGCTCGCCCCCTATTACATGGGACTAAAAACATAACTGGCGGAATGTGGGTGTACTAATGGGTACACCTCTGCCTAACCCTTCGGGGATTACAGGCGTGATGTTATGTTATGTTAATTTTAAGTCCCGGTTTCCTTACGATATTTTCCTATGAAATAAAGAACGTGAAATAAAAAAGTCATATTGGTACTTGCCCGAACCCGATATCGAACCCACAGTCTAGTTGTGGTCTAGTGCATACCCCTTAAGCATTAGGCAATCACGACATTTTTTGAAAAAAAACCGCTATAACGCTTTTTACTCACGTGACGATTTATTTATTTTATTTATTTTATTTTAATAATTTTAGGAAAACTTACAGCTAGTCATATACAATAGTTTGGGTTTAGATACCATTAAAAAGGCCAATTACAAATAAGAAAGTAAACATAGAATTAAATAGGTAGTAGACACAATAAACAGGTCTGTAAGGTACTTGGAGAAAAAAAAAAGCAAATTAAAGACTATTTTAAGATTGCTGCCAGTTAACTCCTACCAAAAAAAGGGATAAGGAACATCGTTCCAAAGACTTTTTTGTCAGTGCGCTCATACAAGGCCTACAGTAAACAGTCATCAATATTCTACGGCATCGACACAGCAACTGTCATATTGTTGTCATCATTTTATATAATTAAGAGCGTATGTCAAGGTTTCAGGTGCAGCTGTTCCCACCCAAGTTTGTAGTGTTAATGAGTCGTACCTTGTTGCGGTAGGGCAGTGTATGCCGACGGTGGGGTTCGCGTGAAGCTTAAGGCTTTGTAGGCTTTTATCTTTATTTGCGTTGTGTGTTTTGTTCTTTTTCGTTTTTACTTGAGTATTGCCAGATTCGGTGAGTTTTTGTATTGATAACAATTATCGAAATATATATTTTTTTCAACAAATATAAATAACTCTTATTGAATCGCTTATAGGGTCACGATGCGGTATATTACGCATGAGTGCTTTTCACATAACATTACCGCACTGTGAGTTGTAGCGTAATGTTATGCCTATAACCTTATTCGATAAACGTACTATATAACGTGATAGATTTTTAATATCGGATCAGTAGTTCCTGAGATTAGCGCGATCAAACAAACTCTTCCGCTTTATAATATTCGTTTCGAGATACACGACTACCCGAAAAGGAGTGTAATGGTATTACCATTTTTTTTTTAAAGCCGATTCTTTTAGATTCATTTACGAAAGACCTACCTACCTATCTAGTATCTATTTCTACGTTTATCATAAAATTTTAGTTGTTCCTTAAACATTAAAGTGAAATTCTCCCTTTGTTCTCAGGAGTGTGGCCTGCTGAGAGCTTGGAAGGACCGCCAACGGTTCGCGGGAGCTCCGTGGACTACGCGGCAGCACTGCTTCTGGCTGCAATGGCCGCTGTACTGCTTGCTGCTGTGGGCTACCAATGTGCTGCTACCTGGAGGTGGATTGTAGGCAGGTGGGTGGCCCGACCGTCGTATTTTTTTTTTGGGGCGTGGTAAAAATCATCATATGAGTCCTTCCGCCCTGGGTGGGGTGGAAGGGACTGCCAGACTTTAACTGACTAAAGAAACACCCTGTTCCTTCTGTAGCCCTTTGCTTTCATGACTCAAAATGTTATTAAATTAGAGGCATTTTGGCCACAGTTAACGCGACAGTTACAAAACAAAAATATTAATATTTCCTGAAAATAGGCTTGTATTTAGACCAGACTTGTTTTCAATTAAGTTTAACTTAATTGTAAACAAGTCTCGTTATCTTTGTTTTTCGGGACATTGCTAAGCGACTGGTCGACTCTTCACATGACCAGAGGGCTGGCCTTTTCTTAGGTCCAAAAATCAGCCGGGGTTGCGGGACGTCTTAACAGGATACCATGGCCCCGGAATGCAAAGGCTACAGAAGGAATAGGGGTGTTTTTTTAGTCAGTAAAAGTCTGACAGTCCCTTCTGCCCCACCCAGGGCGGAAGGAGTCATTTGATGATTTTTACCACCTAAAAAAAAGCCCCAAGAATCAGCATTGCCATACAACGTGGCAAAGCTGTCAGCCTTTTGGGCACTTGCCCCATTGACAGCGACGCGGACGAATTTTTTGATGCCCTATGTGGTTCCTCCTTTCTGTCTTTTTTATAAATTGTACATATTTTATAATTACTCTTAGGTATTATGTTTAGGTTAATTATTGTATATTGTATTAAAATGTTTAAAAATAAAAGCTCGTTGTCAACAAGTTAAATTATCAAAGTCTTTTAAAAAAGGAAAAGCATTTCACAGTAAATTCACATCTCAAATGTTTAAAATGTCATTTCATTGCACACTGCAAAACGTCTGCTAAACACTCAACGTTAACATCTTGCTTCCGACGCCTGAAGTCTACTTTAAATATTTAAGTTTACAGGCAAGTGAAGGAAATGCTATATGGAAAATGGAAGCGAGGATATATACGACAAGATGAAGTTACTTGCCTATTCTACATACGAAACTACTTTTTGGAAGGATGGAACTAGATTCTATTTTTCTTTTAGTGTGACGTTTCAAAAGTGTCTTTTAACTATCTTATTTATTTATTTAACATCATGCCTGTAATCCCCGAAGGGTAAGGCAGAGGTGTAAAAACACTTTATCCGATCTGAGAATCAAACCCAAGACCTCATGCTCAGCAGTCGCACTTTGAGACCACTAGACCAGTGAGGCAGTCAGAAACTATAAATTTATAAATCAATGTAAATATTTTATGATATTAAAAAGCAAGAGGAAAATCGTTAGAAAATAGTACATGGCTATGTGATATGTCCTTTTAAACCATAAATATCTTTTATCAAAGTCTTATTTTCCTCTTCCCAAATCGAACATTAGCCTCACACTACTTGTTCCTCATTTTCCCTTCTATTTTCTTGATCTACCACTATCATCATAATTCACCATAAAAGTTTCTTAACAGATCACTTTGGTGCAGGGCACGCCGGGACTCTGAAGAAAGCAACTGCGACTCCCTCTCCCGGCAGGCTGCTATCCGCATCAGTCACTCTCTGCCCGACCTGCAGACAGAACCATTGAAGCAGGAATATGTGCAGGAGCATAAGGATCCTGCTAAGAAGGTGAGTTGAATGCAGGGATTGTATGGAAGTGTGTGTGAGAAAATGTGGTACTCTAAGTGACTTTTTCTAATTCATATGCACGTTCTAAGTTTATCTTGGAAATCACTGACTTCAGTGAAGGCAAAACATCGTAAGGAACCCTGAAATTATAATAAATATATCAAATCCAATAAGCAATATTGATGGTCACAAAACGCGACTGCTGAGTATGAGGTCTTGGGTTCGATTCCCAGGTCAGGCAAATTGTTATTGGATTTTTCATCAGAAATTTCTCAGTAGCAGCCTCGGAGTCTGGATTTGTGCCCGGTTGATGGCAATAGGCTCGCCCCCTATTACATAGGAGATAAACATAACGGGCGAAATATGCAAAGGCCTTTCTTTGCCTTGCAGAAGGACAATGATATTATTGCTAGTACAAAATTTTATACAATGAAAACTAGACGATCACATTTACAATAACAAAAGAATTTGCTTACTTTTTTATGTACCTATGTACAGTCACGAGCAAAAACAAGTACACACTTAGCAACATTACAAAGCTATTTTCTCCGAATATATTGATTGAAATGTCTTGTTTTTAGTAATATAGTATTTTGAATTCAATATCTACTTCTACGAAATAGGTCTAACCGTCTCATATCAAAGTTGAAACCATTATTTCACTAGAAAAACTATATATATACTTGTTTTTGCTCGTAACTGTACATACGACGTCGCTAGACTGTCAGTAAAAAGGCTAAAACATTGTTATATTCTTTCACACCTCTTTCAAATCAAAACAAAACACTTTCTACGTGGATTTTCCCTACAGCGCGCTGTACAAACGTAGTCAAGTCATGTTTTAGTCAATAAGTAACTAAACTTGATGAAATTTTATAAGTTGCATAAAAGCACACTAATATTTAGGCTTGTGATTGCACACTTGTGACTGCCTCGTTGGTCTAGTGGTCGCAAGCGCGACTGCTGTGTATGAGGTCTTGGGTTCGATTCCCAGGTCGGGCAAAGCGTTATTGGGTTTTTCCATCAGGAATTTCTCAGTAGCAGCCTCGGAGTCTGGATTTGTGCCCGGTTGATGGCAATAGGCTCGCCCCTTTTACATGGGACTAAAAAAAAACATAACTGGTGAAATGTGGGTGTACTAATGGGTACACCTCTGCCTAACCCTTCGGGGATTACAGGCGTGATGTTATGTTATGTTATGTTATGTGAGCACGGTAACACAAAAAATGTTGTTTTTTATCATGAGTTATTGAATTACCTGTATTTTAAAATTAAGATGCATATAAAAAGTATAAAAAAATTGAATATTGTGCGTTCACCAATAAAGGTTCACAGGCGAGATGTAGATGTCTTATACAGAGTGTTAGTTTAAACACCGTTATCCTTGAAACCAGTGGTTTGGTTTCACTAATAGAAAGTAAATTCAATTAAAAAATGACTTTTTTTTTAAAGTAAAATCTCCATTTATCCCCAAAATTATTTCACCCTATATTACAATGATGTAATTAGTTAAAACTTATGTAGATAGTTACAACGGACGGCCAGTGCAGCAGGTCAACGCTCTTTGCGGTGATTACGTAACTCGGGCGCATAGTATCCATGAATTTACGGACGGTGTGGGATAGTTTTTTTTTTAATTTTTGAAAGAAAACTTTGTTTATTTATTTTTAAATTCAGATAAACATTTTTATAATAAATCAAGTACCTATGGTTTTAGTGACAACGGTGTTAACACTAACAGTATGTATAACAAAAATCTTGGATTTTAGTAACGTGAAGTAGACTAGACTATGTTTTGTATGGAGAGCGCTGTCGGTACACTGCTCTCTTAAAAGGCGCCGACAAAACAAACAAGCAGCCGCGGTGAGATAAATCACGTCGACAGAGAAAACCTTTCAATAGGAAGCTGTGTAAACATGTGGGAAGATCGCACTGTGTAAATAATACGCAATTTTCTTTACATTATTGCCTTGGTATTTCAATGATACTGCAGACTTCAGTCAAAACGTTATCAAAAGGGCAATTCTTGTATTTTTAAGAACGTTCACATTATTTTTTTCTTGCTTCCTGCTTTCTTTTATCTTTGTATAAACCATGTTTATGCTCAACGCTATTTAATTTGTTACTAGCTTCCGCCCGCGATTTTGTTCGCGTCAAAGTTAATTTAGTATCCTACTGGCAGTATTTTTTGGGTTAAAAAGTAGCCTTTGTAGCTTATCTATAATATCTAATAATATCTTAGGACAACCAACACAACGCCATCTGATTCCAAACTAGGCAGAGCCTGTACTATGGTAACCAGATAACTGATAAATATACTTATATATTTCTAAATACATACATGTTATAGATAAGTTCCAAAACTTCTATCTCTATGTCAAATAAATTCTATCTCTGTGCCAAATTTCATCAAAATCCGTCCAGCAATTTTGCCTAATAAAACTTTCGTTGACATCACTGACACCAATGATGGGAAACATTGAGAGAAAACCTGGACTTATTAATAATATACCTAAGTTTGAAATCGCTATTCAGTCTTGAGCTTGCCATCTCTGTATGATAAGAGGCTTTTGCCCAGCAGTGGGACAATAATAGTATTATTCCATTTATTTATTTAAAATACATATACAATTACATTTTGAAATATTATTATAAAAAAATAAAAACATTTAAAAATATAAAAAATAGTATCCTACCGGCGTCGGGAACAGGGTCCAAGCCACCGGTGGTCAGGGCTCCTGAGAAAGGAATCTCCTAACAATACGAGCCGTGTCCAGGAGTACCGCTTTCTGAATCAAGCCCTTGATCCAACCGCCCAACGAGAGCCTCCTTAGGTGTTGGTCGAGGCTCTTGGCTATTATGCCATTGGCCGTCACGACTATCGGCACAGATTTGCTGTACTCACATCCCACATGTCGACAACCTCGCGAGCCAAGTCCAGATATAGTATTATTTATTATTTCTACGTATTTTATCAATTGAACTGAAATGTTCGCTGTCGGTAAGTACACGAAATGTATAGGTACCTATCCCTTTTGTGTAGTTTTCATAAATAATATTATGTACTATGATAAAGAAATAAGGCTCATTTTACCTTAGATTTGGTAATCCAATTCGATGGAACTTTACCTGTGGAATTGAAATATTATTCCCTGAAGTGAAGTACTCATCTCTCTCTTATATATTGCTGTAGAATTCAGTGAAAGTGGAGCCATTTAACCTTTTTGTATAAAGAGCCTCACATACATATTGATTTTCAATAGTATGTACTTTGTAGACAATATTATTATGTAAGATTTTGTGACTTGAAGTGAAAAATTAAAACGTCAAAAGTATCAAGATTTTTTTCATTCACATGAACATGCATATAGAAAATTCTTGAATTTGTTTTAGTGCTTTGTTTTATAATATTACTTTTATTAGTGGGTCCAAATTTAATATAATTTTAAGTGCAGACGAAGTCTAAGTTGAATAAAAAGTAGCCTTTGTCTTTTGTTGGGTTTCAAACTTACTCTGTACCAAATTTTATAAGAATCGGTTCATTGATTTAGTCGAGAAAGCGTAACATAGTTACTTTTGCATTTATAATATTAGTATGGATAGTCAGAGAATTTTTTGTGTCTGATGATAAAAGATTTAAAAAATCATAATTTTATCGGTCAATGTTTTGTATGATGTTCAAGTATCAAAACTTTATTGTTTCTTAAAGCAGATATTTTTAACTAAAAGCTCTTTAGACACCGAAATAACGAGACTCTTCTTCGTAATTAAAAAGTGTTGCTTTTAAAAACTTTCGCTTTGTTTATTTAGATATTTTCGGAGGCAACAACCTTATGAAATTGAGATTTATAAGTTTGCTTACTTCAAAATTCCCGGTTCATTTAAAATTCATTTTTGTTTTGTTAAAATTGCATTTTTATTCCGTTTTAATTGCATTTTTATTTCGTTTTAATTGAATTTTTATTAAAGGTTCATATTCAAAGTACAACATATTTGATATCAACATAATTAAAGGCCATTTAGCAAGCAATTGAATTGCTTATAGCACCAACAAAGTCACATGATATCTCTGAGATAGATATTAATATTTATTGTTATGGTCAATGAAATACATGCGTTATTTTCCCTTTCATAAGATCCATATTTCTTTTTCGTAGCGATAAGATAATGTTTTTGATCCACGTCTTTCTCAAAATTCATTATTTATGACATTGGGACATAATATTCCGGATCAGTGCCCGTTCAGTAGACAGGAACTGAATTTTAATATACAAATATGGTATTCAAAGTATCTTTTCTTTCACACATACCTTCCTAGGGGAGCAATGACCTGCTTTCTGTGTTAGGTATGTGTATGATAGAGTGATGGAAACCTTTTTCTAAGCATTTATCTGGAGTGCCATCTGTTGTTAACATCTTGTTACAATTTTTGACACGTTTTTTTCTTAGTTCAAGTTTGGGATAAAAAAAAAATATTTTGGCTAAGGTTTGTTGCTTGTCGTTGCATGTTTAACTAAACTTTTTAGTTTTAGATTCAAACAATTATGTTGATCAGGACCCAGAATTATACACGGTGTAACGGACCAAGCTTTAAAGGTTTTTGTCGTTTATAAAAAAATCTGCTGTAGCGAACAACTCAGCAGATTCCCAAGTTATTGGGCGCAGTGTTATTGGGTTTTTCCATCAAAAAATTCTAAGTAGCAGCCTCGGAGACTGGATGTGCGCCCTAGATGGCAGTAGGCTCGCCCTCTATTACATGGGACCTAAATATAACGGGCGAAATGTGGGTGTACTAATGGTGTACCAATTAGTGCCCTCTGCCTAATCATTTGGGGATTTCAGGCTATGTGTTATGTAGACTTGAGCCTCTTAGCCCCTCTTCCCCCCCTTTGGATCCGCTACTACCGATAACTCTGACAAAAACCTTATAGAAACGTTTTACATAATAAGAGAGAGCACATAAGATAAATTTAATATGCCATTACCTTTACGTAACTGAAACTACAAAACTGTTCAAGAAACTTGTGAAATAATGATGTGAACTTCTTTCACACGGCAACAAAGGGTCCGTACGTAAGTTTGGAAACTCCTCAATACTTTCGTTTTACTTTTTAAGGGCGGGACGGCCAGACGAGACGGGTTGATCGATTTCTTGGTATAGTCAACAAAAAAGGTATGTATCCAGAGTCGTCAGATCTTATTGAAGTTTCCTTGGAAACTTAGGAATCCTTTTTCTTTGTGTATGACGTTAAAAAGTGCCTTATTTTGGCCTAATTGAAAGAAATGATTTGACTTTGACATTAGTTATTGGTGTGTAAGTAAGTAATTGAGTTATGATTTTAAATGTGTCTGTTGTTTCGACATAATAAAATTTATTATTATTCGTACGCTCTCGAGTAAAATGTAGCGAACTGACCATCTTATTATGTCATCCTATTGTATTTAAAACCTACATTTACGAATAAATTTGACTTTGAGGGATGTCTTCGATTGAAACTTAACTTAAATAATGCACTTTTGGTTGACACTTCCCGTGACCCAAGGGCTGGCTATTACCTTGGCCAGAGGTTAAGCATTGCCATCCATCGTGGCAATGCGGCAGTCTTTTGGGCACATTTCCAGTGAACGGCGATGCGGATGAATTTTTTGATGTCATTTAGTTTTAGTTTCTCTTTTTTTATACTTTTTTTAAATTAAATTACATAAATGGTTAACATCCATCGGTTTCTAAAAAAACTTAAAAAATATCTGACGACCCTGGATACATATTTGTTTTGTTGAGTGTACCTACATGAAAGGAAGAATAAGGTTTCCGAGAAAGTAAATGTGTTACTCGTTATTTGTTACCAGTAAGGCTTCTTTGGGTTAACGCTAACTGAGCAGGAATTTGGCGAGAAGTTCTAATTGATCTGTACAATATAGTAAAGCTGAAGTGTTTTTTTGTTTAAACGGTCTAATCTCTGGTACTGTCAGTGGGATTGTAAAAAAATCTTTTTGTATATGATAGTCAGATTTATGAGGGATTTATGTATTGGCTATATAACATCACCCTACGACCCACGGAAGTGGAGCAGAAACCAACGACGTGAAAACTACGCGTAACAAGGCTTTTCTTTTCGGCGTCATTAATCACTCATTCTTACAAGTATGGCGCTGCACTGACATACTCTATTAATATTTTTTAACAGACTTCAAAGCGCACGAACCTCGATCCTTCGCTAAGTTTGCGAAAGAATGTCTGACGACCCTTCACATGGGCGCAAATATTCGTATATTGTACGAATGTTTGCACGCGTGTGAATGACCGCGGTAAGGAGTAGAATAGGATATATTGATACCTACCAAACCAAAGATACCTAAGGATTGAATTGATATGGCAGAAGTGAGTGGCAACGCAGGGAGGGGTTGCCCTAGGAAGACCTACACTGACCTTACTGGTGAGGTCCTTCAGAAAGGTCAGGTGCTCAGTACTCGTAACCGGCGTGCTTGTACGACGAGATGTATGAACGTAGATGAGGCGAAAGGAGTATGTAAGGATCGTAGCGGGTGGCGTTTTGTGGTTTCTGCCTACCTCCGAGGGAAAAAGGCGTAAGTTTATTTATGTGTGTACCAAACCAAGTACTTCAAAATAAATTAACCTTCTACAGCCCGGTCATTCCTCAATTCAATTCACCAACAAAAAAAATGTAGAGGTAGGTATGTAAGGCATTATATTTCTTTACAAGCGGTTTCCTATTGAGTGAATACAAGTGACCCAGAAAATATTGCTTGATAGTTCGTTGCCCCTCGCCCATGGGGTTGAGGTCATTCCGATCCCTCAACAAATAAGGCTTGAAATCCTTCGCGATCGGCATCGGCGGTAGCAGGTGGCGTTCTGTAGTTTCTGCCTACCCCCATGGGAAAAAGGCGTGAGTTTATGTTTGTATGTATGTAGAAAGAAATAAAAAAGTGAATTTAGCACAGATAAGGAAAACAGATTAACAAGAATAAAAATAAAGAACAGTATCACATGTTTCTCACAGCTGCGTAAAGTAGGTCTAATTCTGTAAAAATGTCAGACAGATTTTGTCCGACGCTGAATTTCAACTAAACCTTTTGATACTAACATAGTAGTAGAGATAAACAACTATAACATGGCGCGCCCCTCCACAAATTTAAAACGTTTGCAAGTATTTGTGAAAGTATTTACAAGACTCACGACGCGCGTGTGCGTACTAAGACGGCTCTCGAAACAAAAAACAAATCAGTGATTTGTTGCTAGACTAGCGGCGTCATACATACATAACATACTCAATGAAAATGACACGTGCGTTGTCTTGCGCGGTCTACCTAGTAATGATTAGTTGACCAACAAATCTGCCGACCTGCTACTGAAGACTAATAGAAGACTTACAACTACATAGAAACTCCACCACACCTCTGGTCCCTCCACTTCGACGCACAAAGTTCGGTGCAAACTCACCGATACCACGCCTCTGTAAGCTTGTCAACGAGCGCAGCGATCTGTGTGACATACACACAGACAATGTCAAGTACTTTTCACGTGTCTTGGAGTACTAATCGTGTCCCACTTGAAGACGCTAATTGTGCCTTAGTTACAGCATGCGATTTTATTTAACCGGTCAAATGGCCCTATCTGTTTATTCTATATTTTTTTTGTACACAAAATATTTAAATTAACTACGTTTTTATTTTAAGATATTTCATATTAAGATTTTCTTTACTTTTATATACTCGTATTCTACTCCCTTTGTAAAGGCAAATATCCTAAGCATGCAGTGTTTGCCTATAATTGGTTGTGCAGTGATACTTATAACTAGATTGCACACTTATGTATACATACATTACTGTAACAATTGTTGGCAGACCATAAACAAATAAATAAATAAACTCTTTCATATGAATATACACATTGAAATAGTAATATGGAGGGGCGCGCCATGTTACAGTAGTTTATCTATAGGATACTACATTATATAATAGAAGCGGTCAATCTATTCATACTGGCATAAACGTTGTCTAAGACTGAATTGTGGTTATGAATGCGGCCAAGGAAATTTTCGGTTCAGTGAGCCCGGGCCTTTAGTGGACGATTATTAATTTATTACAACTGTCTCTATAATAGAATCTACGTGTCATTCAACTTTAGTTAATTGTATTGTGATTAAACTGTTCTTTCGTATTTAATCCTTTAATCGTTCATTGACTTTCAAAATTGTATCAACTAAATAGCTTTTAAAAACTTTAAAGGTATAAGAATTTAATTTAATCATTTTCTTGTACACTCTTTGTTGGTAGATTGTTAAAAGCTTAGTAAACACGGTATTATTTTTCTGAATCTCTAAGATAAGATATTTTTTAAGTTTGTTAGTTTATAGACGAGTAGCTTTTGCTCGCGACTTCATCCACGTAAATGGCGGTTACCGCAAACGCAGTAAAGTGTTAAGGCAGTAATTATACAGGGTAATTGAAAATATACCCAAAACCTTAAAAGGGGTCATTGTACTCATCATTATGAACAACTTTTACTATGGGACTAACCCTGAATTCATTAAAAAAAAACAGCTGATCTATACATTACGATCTTGTTATGTAGCATTTTTGTAGGGAACAGCTGATTTTTTTTTCATGATTTAGGGGTAATTGAAAATATATCGGAAACCTTAAATAATTTGTATATTTTCTTTTTGTATAAAGTTTTTAAAATATCCTATCAGACTCAGGAAAGCTGACCATGCTGATCCTATTTGTACGTACATGTCTTCACGCCTGTAATCCCCGAAGGGTTAGTCCTCTGCATGTGTACGCAATCATTACACGCACATTTCGCCAGTTATGTTTAAATCTCATTTATTAGGAGGCGATCCTATTGCTATCAACCGGGCACAAATCCAGACTCCGAGGCTGCTACTGAGATATTCCCCAAGGAAAAGCCCAATTGCATTTTGCCCGACCGGGAAATGGAACCCAAGACCGCATGCCCAGCAGTCGCGCTTTGCGGTCACTAGACCACTAGACTTTTTTTTTATAGTCGATCAATATACTAAACAAGGTCAATGAACTCATTCCATTCCTTTTAATAGAGGTAAACTCTTACAATAAACATAGATTATAGTACATTTATCTAACTTTATTACGGTCTACGCTAAGAAGGGCTATCCAAGGTTGCTCTAAGTAGGTAGTTGTAGAAATACGGACAACCCATATGGTCTTAGAATTAATAGAAATTGAGTACAGCTTAAGCCGATTGGGTGTAGTAACTAAAGGTAGGATACAGGCTCATAACTTGCACAAAAGTCTGCAAGTCTTTGTTGTATAACAACTTGTGTAAATAATTGAGGAAGATTTTTACAGCAGAAAATCCTGTAAAATACCTGTAGACATGTAATTGGCTTCTTGTCAACTATGGTCTCCTTTTTAACTTAGTTTTTAAGCTGTGAAAACTTCCATGCTTCATTAAATAAATAAAATCTTGAATAATGAATAAAAAAAAATCAAATTAAAAAAAGCCTAATCTTTAATCTTGATTTTTGTGTGTGTGTCTTGATTATAAATGCGAAAGTAAATCTGTTTGTCTGTCTGTTGCGCTTTGACGAATAAGGGATGATTCTCATTAGAGCGGGCCGTGCCCGGGCCGGGGCTTTGACGAGCCGACGTGGTATTGAAGTGCGTCGAGAGGGCCCGGACGGGACACGAATCAATTTATATTACACAGTGCATTATCTGTGTAATATAAATTGATTCATACAAAATATATGTAACAGATTTAAAACCGTGCCCCGTCCGGGCCCCGCCCCGGGCACGGCCCGCTCTAATGAGAATCATCCCTAAACCAATCAACTAATTTTTATAATAGTTAGTACGGGGTAAGATTGAACCCCAAGAAAGGACATAGGCTACTTTCGCGACTTCATCTACATCCGCGAAAACCGACATTTGTACGGACGAAGTCGCAGACAAAAGCTAGTATTATAATAAAACACTGCACCATTGCCTACCTCAACAAAATCACATAAACAAACACGATTCCAAATTAAACATTCAAAGTTATAAATATTGAGTTCACGAAAAGGGTTACGCCCACCTGATTTCAAGTCTTACGTCACCAAATAAACTATGAGCGACGTAAAACTCCAACGTAGCAACAGTTAAACACGGCTTTTATATAAATATACGTTGAACAACATTCGCCTCCTCATTTCGCAAAATGCTCGGAGCTACGCTAAGATAAACATTATCATAATTAGGTATGTTAAACATGTTTTTTATTTTACCGACAATTCTTTGTATAAGGCTGCTCTCTCATTTGTCGGCCAGGTATCGAAATATTCGGCCCATTCCATCAATCTGCTTAGCCTTTTCCCAACTATGTTCAGGTCTGCTTCCAGTCTAACCGGATGCAGCTGAATACCAGTATTTTACATGGAGCGACTGCCTATCTGACCTCCACAACCCAGCAGCTAGGTAATACGATACCCCTTGGTAAGCCTGGTTGTCAGACTTTCGGGCTTCTGACGACCCGTAACGGCTGTCAAAGAACCACGTATGTCAGCCGGGACCAACGGCTTAACGTGCTTTCCAAGTACGGAGGAGTCTCGGCGTGTAAAGATGGTCATCCATTCACAGACCAACCGCGGCAAGCGTAGCTTAACCTGGCGGATCGACCTTTGTGGCTGTTATAACTTAGCCACGACCTCCTCGAAATAATCAGAACATTATGGAGTATTAATCTCTGAGTACGTTGCTCCTGATCAGACGACAGCTCATTTATTACAGTGCCCTAAGCGTCCTTACAACTGGATATTAGGTCATTAAAAATGGCACTGATGCGTTATTAATGAGGCTACCTACTGGGATCAAGTACTTAAAAAAATTTTTTTTCACAATTTCTATTAATATTATACATTTATTACAAAAATAAATAAATTCTTTAAAATAAAAAGACTATAACTGGGTTAAATTGTAATACATTATTAATATAAAGAATTACTGTGTCCTTAGCTTCATATTTTTTTTTTAAAGCCTATGCTGTTCCATTACTGGGCAAAGGCTTTTCTTCACTCCTTCCATACTTCAGGTTTCCTTGCCTCCTCCTTCTAGTATTGGTCAACTTAACTCTCATAAAATCGTTCATAACTAGCATATTATATTTACTATTATTTATTCATATTTATTTAGCTCATTAGAATACCTCTCTGTGATTTCTAATCTCTTCATACATCGACTACGGATGATTCCTCAACGACATGGCATATGAGAAAACAGCCTTAGCAAAACCTACCTACAATTTTTACAGAACCAGAATAATGCTTAAATTAGTATTATTCCTATTTTATTCGAATAATTTTCCTTTGATATTGGATACCAACGGCTGTTCGCCGTCGGCTACTTGGTTATAACATCCAGTGCCGAATTTCCCTTTAATTAAGAAAATTAAATAGGAAGCAAAGTTTGTAAGCCCTTGATAATAAGTTCGTAGGAAAACGCATGGTTTTGAAGGAGCTGTATTTTACAGTTTCGATATTATTCATTAAATGTCCAAGTTTTCAAGTCGTGAAACTAAATCAAAATCTTATATTATAGACAAAACCTAAGTCCGACCCTGGTTTACGTTTGTGTACCTGCATATATTAGTTTTTGTTTCGCATTAATTTTTAACCTTCATTATTTCGTTGTATACAGTCAACAAAACAGATAAGTATCTGCGTACCTATCTCTTGTTTGATGTGTTTTCTTTTACCAAACACCTCACAACTTGGGCTAATAACCATTTAATACGACCATGTGCTGTACTTATACTGAGGTGATTATACAAGTCTGGATCTCAACTTAACGCCGTCTTAAATATGAAGGTAATAAGGAAAGCGACTTGAGTCGCTTCTGGGTTTACCACAGAATAATGTGAACTAGATGTGTCACGTAAAATGCTTGTTTATATTCAGTGTCTGGGTAAACGAGACTCCTCCTTAACCATGCCAAAACAGTAACGAAAACGAACAACTTTTACTACGGGAAACCATTGAAATTGCAAAAAAAACAGCTAAGTAGTTCCTTCGTCTTGTCCAGTTATGCTGATTTTTTTCTGTATTTTTATTTATTTTATTTTATTTTGTTACTTTTAAGAATAGGTATAATTATATTAGGTAACAACAACACTTTATCCAGTTGCTAATACAAGCCTCCACAGATAATAATTATTGTGATATTTTTTGTGAGATCTTTTTTTTAACTATACAATAAAACGTACAAATACAAACATTATGCTTTAAGCATTATCAACTACCCAACTACAGGTGGTGAAGAGATAACATGGCAGGTGCAAAATATTGTTCAAGTGTAAACGAAAAACAAAGAAAATAAAATAAAAAATGCAAAATAAAACACAAAGCAGTACTGTCGCAAACCTCTATCGAATTGAAATCAATGTTTACATTTGACAATTAAACAAAATATTAATTTTCGACCGTAACAGTTTACAAAAAACAATATCCATATTCTCAGATAAAATTCAATAAAATTTAAGTATAGACGCATTCAGCAAAACTGTACCTCTATGTTGTTTGCGTTGCAAAATAGTTAATCGTCGTTGAACACTTCGTTTTAAGTGTTATTTACAGTAAAGCTTGGTTTAACCAAAGCCAGCGCTTGCAATATGTAAACACTCGTGAAAGCCTGTTGCTTTTTAGTTTTTTGAAGTTTTCTGTGCTTTTTGACGTTGCCTTTCCTTTGAGAAACCTTACTCTATTTAATTGCACGTCAACTGAAAGTTTATGCCAGTTTTCAATTCCTGTTTTTATTTTACATTAACGTTTTTTAAAAACATCATTCCGTTTTCCGAAGTAAATTATTCTTTTTCTGGCATGAAAAGCTTATGTGCCACAACATAACATCACGCCTGTAATCCGCGGAGGGTTAGGCAGAGGTGTACCCAAGGGGTCAGCTTATTACCATCAACCGGGCACAAAATAAATTCAAAAAATTCTTAACCGATTTTAAAATTACTTTAATTAATTACAAAAAAAAAAAAATAACAATAATACCAGCCTTTTTTGCCCCACTGCAGGGCAAAGGCCGCTTCTCATACAGAGAAGTAACCACGCTTGCTCAAAGCGGATTGGCGATTCCTTATATTACTTATAAGTCCAGGTTTCATTACCATGTTTTCCTTCACCAAATGTCAGACATCACTGACATAGAGGCTTATTTTATAAGGAAAAAATTTATTTATTCGGACGAAGTCCCGGCCCAAGAGCTAGTTACTCTATAATTATCTTAAAGCCATCTATTCACAGTGCATTTTGTCTCCAGGTTCTCCGCCAGACAACTCTGCCAATTGTTCCAACTCGCCACCAGACGTTCCAGCGCCAACTGTCCCACCGACTCGACTTGCCTTCAATCCAGTTTAGCATCTGCAGCCTGGAGCGAGCTGACTCTTCTATTGGACTCATTAAGGTAAGGACATTTGAAAGTATAGTCTTTCCGTGTGTAGTTTTTCCGTGTATTTTGTTTTCTTATTTTTTTTTTAATGTTATGTGCGTTATTTTAACGTTTTTTTTTCGGGATGGAAATTATTCTGTTTTAAATTATATCTATATCTATATGTGCGTCTTTCAGCTAATTCTGTTCAGCGGTTTAAGCGTGAAAGAGTTACATACATCCATCCTAACAAATTTAGGTTACAAGACTTACATAATTTAGGTACAGACTAGAAAATAATTGATCATGAAAAATGAGTTCTCAAGTAAACTTGATATATTAAGCCGATATTGAGTATGACGTAGAAACATCGCCTAGGACTGCCACCTAGCTGCCTCTAGAATAAATTATAATTACCTACCTACCTTCACGAACGAATGATAAGTTATAGACTGAGATCCTAGTGTCGACTAACCTAAGTTATCTGGCCATGCAAAAAAACGGCAAAATGCGAGTCGGACTCACACACGAAGGGTTTCTATACAACCATTCAATATTTAACAATACAAAAAAATACGCAAAAAGAAACCAGATCTCTTGTATGTCACGAAACGCTCTATTTTGTCTTACATATGTAAAATAAGAAATAAAGTATTTTAGTTCACCAAAAACCCCTTTCCAATGAAGAAAACCTTCAGTTCCTACATTTGGGGACATTTGATTTGTATAACCTAAAAAAAAAACATTTGGGGACCCGCTTCCAGTTTTAATTGATGTCTTTCTAATACAATTCCAATTAGTTGCATAGCTTTTCTTGCCCATAAGGGGAATACGGTCACGCATAACCTGGTGCTAAACCTGTGTTCTGAAAGTCAGAATCAATAGAAGCGACCACCAGAAAAGCGCTGAGTCAATTAAGTTCGACGAAGAAATGATTTAACTGTCTTGGATCTTACAACGAAATTAATCAGAAAAGAACAGCGGAGGCGTAAGATAAAAGACAATTTCCACAACCCTCCAAATAAGCAGAATACAGGATGGAACTAGGCCAAAAGGCACAGACATTAAACTGTCTTCAAATTAAAGTACCCGAGGCCGTTGACACGTCAGTTAAACAATTGACTCACTTGCAAAAGTTGTCTTGAGTCCAGAACCCGATATGTTCAAAAATAAACATCTAAAAATGAACCAGGAATATAATCCCCCTTCATTATTACTTTAAAAGTAAAAGTCCGCTGTCATTACAATCTCTTTGACAAAATATACTATCCCTCTAATAAAGGCTTGTGCACATGATTCTCGTTTCTTAATTATCACCCCTTTTGTCTTGTCATTTTGCGTTCTTTTCTCTTACATTTTTTGCAATTTTTTGTGTGACAAAACTCTTTGATAGAAAACAGAAGCGAGACAGGCTAGTGTGTTCCAAGCCTATAATTAAAAAGAACAATTTTGGAGAGTTCGTTTCTTTTGAAATTAGAAGTTGTGTTTTAAAAATAAAAATAAAATTGTAAACAAGAGGAACATCGGAAAGAGAACTGTTACCACGAATTCAGTATTTGAATAAAGGGCCACAGGGTAAACATTTTGCGTTGGGAATTCTATAAAATATCAGCTGGTCCAAACATTTTGACTGTGTACCTAGATGTTGTACTTTTGCTGGGGGTGTATCTGAATCCAAAGATTTTTTTGACGTTGTCCTTTCCACCTATTGTTATTGAATTTGCTTAGTGTTTGTTGAGCTTGTATTGGTTTTTAGATTCGTTTCTTAAAGTGCTTTTTCCACGAGAAACTATTAGATCGACCTTAAAAATTGAAAGTATAATAAAGTTGAAGTCTTGAACGAAGAATTCATTTTCCTCATCAAGTTAACCAGCTTTGAAAACCCTTTTCTGGCCGCGAAAGCAAAACTAGCATCGAAAATAACATTGCCTGCATAAACACTGACATTGGCCTTACCTCAGGGCTGTCAAAACACGTCCTCAACAATATATTACCCAACGCGTCATACCCACAGGCCACAGGTACTAAATTAACTTCATTGTTCCCACGTAGATTGTCACCGTCACGTCACAACCAGACGTGTCATTTCCACATGATTTCCGTAACGTGGGGCTGCTGACGTAAAGGAAAATGCCCACTCAACGCTAGCATTTGCGTAACAATGTATAATTCCACTTCAAAATCAATGTCGAAGCATTTATTTCAATTGAGCTTAGTTTTTCTGGCTTACAATCTCTCAATAATTCAAGTAACAATAATAAAGCCTTTAATTTGAATTGTAATGCTACGAGAGAAATTAAAATTTCTTATTTTAGAATCGATCGAATTTATGTTTTATTCCGCATGCTTGCGTTTGTCTATGCCTCCGTAATGCTCCCTTGAATGCTCTTAAGCTGTGTTCAACTTAAGCTGTGTATAGGCACACAACCAGCGTCGTGCTCTTGTGGTAGTAAACGAGGCAGCTGTGATCCGCCAGCCGGTCAACCGACCGCGGCCGCGTTACACAACTAAGTTGGTGCACGCCTCTACGCATCACTGTGTTCGCGAATATTTTTACTAACAACACTGCTTACTATTAATATATTTTTTTTAATATAACATGCATTCCAATACACTTTTTCATTGTGTTCCACCTTTCGTGACGAACAAGCTGTTACATTACAAGTGGGGCGCATTGGGCACTATCCTTTGAATAGTGATCTTATAATACTGTAACGTAGCAACCCTAGAAATCCGGCGTCGAAAAAAGTACGTCTCCAAGTAATAATGAAGTCTTCCGTCGTTTTATTTCTTTTCTAAAATCGTTTGAGACTTTTTGTTGTTGATTGAAAAGAAAGTTCTTTGAAAACGTAGATATTGCTTATTCCCTGACTCTTGTAACATAGCAATTGAAGTAACTTATTGCGTTCGTCAAGTAAAAATTCTGAGTATTTGTAGATTTAGGGTGGTAATACCACCCCTTGTCGTATCGAAAGAAGGATTAAAATCAAAAGAGAGGTCGATAGAGAGCTCTTTGAACCCTTTGTCAATATTTGATATAATGTCTTATTATAAAAGAATGTACCTCACGGGGTTATTACACAAGATTTTAAATGTAACTTGTTAATATTCATCCATTTGAAAGACAGTGATCCCCAAACTAGAAACTTACTTGATTTTGGGGATCTTTTACCTATTTTAAAGACTACAATGGTGCCGATTCCCTTGTTCACAAACTAGACTAAATTTAGAGAATTGACATCTCTTACTAACATACAGTGAAAGGAAAGGTGACATGGTGACATTAAAGAACTAAGTTAGCGATGTCAAATTACTTTTGCCTTGAAGTTCTCCGTATTTTTAATCCATACGTTTTAAGATATCAACTATAACTGTATGGATGTGTCAGATTGACCAAATTTGTCAGCTCTTATTTACATTTGTCTCTTTCTTATTTTATTGGACAGAAAAAGATGGAAATAGTCTGATTTAAGTTTAGTTTGTGGTCAAGGGAATCGGCACCATTATATATCTTATTAGTTATTTCTCTTAGGTATAAGATCTGGCCAAGTCAGATCTTAGGTTTCAACATATTATCCTGAGTTCTAAGAAGTTATATTTTAATTTTATTTTGTTATAAATAAATTTTAGGATTGACTATTGAACTTGGCAACCATTTAGATCTTATTTCTTTTGTTGTTCAAGTCAACAACCAAGGCATTTATCTTAATATTGACTTTGGCTCTCATTTAAAATTTATGATTTTTTGTAGGAATATTTTTCAGAATAACAATATCATAATCTATTTATGAATTTATATTATAGTTATGTATAATAGCAGGTATTTAAAGCAGAAGCGTGGAGTTTCTTACTCGTTCTTCTCCATAGAGGCCTACCTCCGTTTCGGTACGAGCAACTAGCTTCAGCTTTCAGACTAACTGACCGACTCCTTGACAATTCAAAAGTGCCTGTAAATGGTCTAATTGAAATTAATGTTTTGACTTTGACTTTGACTATGAAAGTAAACATTTCAAACTCATATAAGCGGCACACATGCCCTGTTTCGCTATTCCATTGAAATGAAACTCATTACAACCTCCTCTTTCAATCTGGAGGGTGCATTATTGAATAGTGTTCGCGTTCAAAGCGCCACCGATAATGAAAGGGTGGAAATCGAGTTGTCACCTGAAGGCTCGATGGTCTTGTTCCAGTTATAATGAAGGAAATCGATGACAGCGGCGTTTGAAGGGTTGCTTTTTATGAGCTCATTTGTCTTAAGAACACGCTTGTGTAGCGATCGCCTTTTGTTTTGACCTGTAGGATTGGTTTTTTTGGGGTAGTTTGTACGTTGTGGTGTTGATTATTAAATTTAAATTCATTTATTTTAGACCACATGATCCATAATAGTACAATGAAAACTTAAAAAATCAAAATAAAATAAAATAAAACAATTCGAAATGTAAAATAAGATAAAAAATTAAAATTTGAAATTAAAACATTCAAAAAATAAAATTAAAACAATTCCAAAAGTTTTTTATGGTAACAGGTTCGTATGTAAAACAGTGTAAATAAAATGCGTAATACATAAAATAGTGACAACCAATAATTTCAAGACACAAATTCTTATATTAGACTTAAAGTGTTATATTAGACTGCCTTGTTGGTCTTTGTCGCAATGCGCGACTGCTGAGCATGAGGTCTTGGGTTCCCAGGTCGGGCAAAGTGTTATTGGGTTTTTCCATCAAGAATTTCTCAGTAGCAGCCTCGGAGTCTGAATTTCTGCCTGGTAGATAGCAATAGGCTCGCCCCCCATTACATGGGACTTAAACATAACCGGCGAAATGTGTACGACTCTGCCTAACCCTACGGGGATTATAGGCTTGATGTTATGTATGTAAGTAGGTATTATTTAAGAGTACGTTGCCCCCACATTTTCTCCTGAGTCTTGGGTGCGTAAACATATAAACATTTATAGTCAGGTGGCTCGTGTTTTCAATGTTTATACACAAACAGCCAAATCGGGAACAATTTTGTTCTACCTACTATTGACTATTGAGTATCTGTATCTTAATTTTACCTTTTGTTATGTTAAAATAGATTGTTTATCTTCCAAATTGGAAATATTAATGGAATCGATATAGTATTAAAGGTCGATGTAATAGAATAGAATAGAATTTTATTTATTCGAGTAACTAAGACTCAACACACTGTTAGTAAAACTTAGATTTACGTTAGTAAGCACTGACATTATACAAAAAATAAAAGAAAAACAAAACAAGAAATAACGTTTGGTTTGACAGTCGTTACGAATCGTCAGAAGCTTGAGAGTCTGACAACCAGTCTTACCTAGGGGTATCGTGTTACCCAGTTACTGGGTTGTGGAGGTCAGATAGGCAGTCGCTCCATGTAAAGCACTGGTATTCAGCTGCATCCGGTTAGACTGGAAGCCGACCCTAACATAGTTGGGAAAAGGCTAGGCAGATGATTGGGCGCAAACACAGCTGAACTATTTTGTTTGGACAACAAATTAATGGCTGTTGTGTTATTTGAGCAACTAAATAGTTTGGCGTCCCATCTCGTTGCCAGAAATTGAGTATTCGATGTTTATTTTGTATCAATCCTTCCTACTATGTACTATTTATAATTAATGTGAAAGTTTGCGAGGATAGATCGATGTTTGTTACTGTTTTGCACTTAAACGGTTAGATGAAATTATTTGGGCACACATACATTTGCTTAATATATAGAACAAGCTTTTGCCCGCGACTTCGTCCGCGTTAAAGTTGAGTTATCTATACAAACTTAGGACCCCCGTTTCGTTACCTTAGTGAATAAATTCTATAAAATCCTTTCTAAACGGTCGTTTAGATTATAAATTACCTTCCAAACATCTTTATATGTCAAGCGGTTTTCGATATTTCATGATGAGTTAGTGCGTGAGTGATTGATTGAACTTTCGCTTTATATTAAGAAGATATTGGTGCCGATTCCCTTGTTCACAAACTAGACTAAATTTAGAGAATTGACATCTCTTACTAACACACAGCGAAAGGAAAGGACGGTGACATTCCGTGACATTAAAGAACTAAGTTAGCGATGTCAAATTAGTTTTGCCTTGAACTTTCATGTATTTTTAATCCATACGTTTTAAGATGTCAACTATAATTGTATGGATGTGTCAGATTAACTAAATTTGACAGCTCTTATTTACATTAGTCTCTTTCTTGTTTTATTGGACAGAAAAAGATGAAAATAAACTAATTTTAGTTTAGATTGTGACCAACAGAATCGGCACCAATTTCTGGGATAATTTAGTATTAGGTAAGGCTTTATTCTGAAGTTTGATGAAGTCGTGAACAGAAACTGGTATGTTCATAAGATACGACAATATTCCTTCTACTCTGTTATGTAGCTAAGCACAGACGGCACCGTTACCCCCTTAAGTAACCCTCTTTTTTAAGTTAATTTAATGCGTAAGCGATACAAAATGAATGCAACTGTGTGTACATTTTTGATAAAAATAATTTTATTTTCAAATTAATTACGCGATAATTTCAATTTAACACAGTTAATTATGTGAGTTAACTTAATATGAAATTTATTTCACTATTACATACTGGAATTAATTTTATTATTTTATTATTATTATTGTTTATTTTATTATTTATTTATTTACACACACAATTATAACGCCTTTACAGTAAGAAACCAAAACGATGTTATAAGTAATACTAGAATTAAGTTAAAAATATCAAATTTCAATAGAAAACTAAATAAAATATAGTAATATACTAGGGTACACATATAATACAATACTAGGTACTAATAAAATAACACTTAAAATATTATAATTTTTCAATAAGTAATTGGACATTTTGGAACAATTGATTTTGGTTTTGCCCAAATATATCCTCCGACATAGTTATTATATTAATAAGACGTGCGGCTCGCGACAAAGTACCTACTTACTTATTTGACCAAAAAATACTATAACGAGTAGATTAATCATAAGAGAAACAAAAACACAAGCTAATTTTCTTTTTATTCTCATAAACGTAAAGAGATTTTTGTAATGAGACATTTTCGAAACAATTTCGCTAAATAAATTCAAAGACTTGTTTAGTTGACAAGATTGAGAAATGTGGGTACTTAAAACCTGTATTTAAATTAGTAGTACCTACTTTATACGTTTGTGTCTCGCAAAAGACTTTGTGGAATTACCTGACCATTAGATAAGTAATTTGGAGAAGTCTCTCTGCGTGATCAGAAATGAGGAGCTTCGTAGATGAACCACAGTTACCGACATAGCTCAGCAATTTAGTGCAGTGGCTAGGTCACATAGCACGCAGAACTGATGGCCGATGGGGCCGTAAAGTTCTCGAATGGAGACCACGCACCGGCAAGCGCAGTGTACGACGTCCATCCACAAGGTGGACAGACGATCTGATGAGAACCGCGGGATCGCGCTAGATGCAAGCCGCTTCGAATCGGTTCTATAGGAAATCAGTAGGGGAGGCCTATATTCAGCAGTGGACGTCCTACGGCTGATATGATGATGAAATTGGAGAATTAGGTACTTGACGAATACAGTTGTGGTTGCAGCAGACAGGGTTGTAATACAAGGGACAGGTTGCTAGTGATGCTCAACATGAATCAATAACAAAGTGTTACGTTAATTTTTTTAGTAGGTGGTTTTCGAATGCGAACTATCTTGACGCTGGGTTTAGGCAGGCGGGGTGATGAACCAAGTTCAGTGATATAGTCGCACGTCACTGCCTACCGCATACGCAACAGGGCGATTCTGTTCTTTGAAAAAGGTGTATTTTGAAATACTGTCAAACATAAATAGGTAAAAAACAGGTATTTATTAATGACTAACGACCCGCCCCGGCTTTGCACGGATGCAATGTAGATACTAACTATATACGTTTAAACCTTACTCTTGTATCACTCTATCGATTGGTGAAAACCTATAAAAATAAACAATTAATATAAATTTGCTATCGCCAAAAGGCTCGCCCCCTATTACATGGGACATAAACATAACTGGCCGAATGTGCGTATAGGTGCTAATGGGTACACCTATGCCTACTTCGGAGATTACAGACATGATGTTATGCTATCGCCAATCCACCATGAGCAAGCGTGGTGATTAATGCTCGTGCCTTCTCTGTATGAGAAGAGGCCTTTGCCCTGCAGTGGGACGAAAAGCTGGTAATATTTTTTTATAGGAAATCTTCCAATAAAAAAATACTACTGCCTCGTTGGTCTAGTGGTCGCAAGCGCGACTGCTGTGCATGAGGTCTTGGGTTCAATTCCCAGGTCGGGCAAAGTGTTATTGGGTTTTTCCATCAGGAATTTGTCAGTAGCAGCCTCGGAGTCTGGATTTGTGCCCGATGGATGGCAATAGGCTCGCCCCCTATTACATGGGACTAAAAACATAACTGGCGAAATGTGGGTGTACTAATGGGTTCACCTCTGCCTAACCCTTCGGGGATTACAGGCGTGATGTTATGTTATGTTATGTGGAAATCTTCCCCTCTTAACCAACAGTTTAAGCCATATTTAAAAAAAAACCTCCACCCATAAAATTACTTTTAGCGTAAAAGCACGCTCTATTGAATAATTTTTATTGGCCACGTTAAATTTAAACGCCCAAGTTTTAGCCGTAAATTAAATTTTGTGTGTAGATTGAGGTTAGATTGGCTGTAAAGGCTTTTTATTGTTTTTGATTGGTCAGGTGGGAAGGTTATTAACATTGTTGGTTTAACTTCTATTCGGTGATAAACGTGGGTAATTAAAACGATTGTTTGTATTGTTTAATTAATGTTACGACTTGAAATGGCACCTATAACCTGCCAAGTTTTATAGGGCAACAAATAAGGTGTTAAAATAATGCCAGCCTTTTAATGTCCTACTGCAGGGCAATGACCTTTTATCACAGAAAAGGTGCGAGCATTAATCACACACACATACACATAACATCACGCCTGTAATTCCCGAAGGGTTAGGCAGAGGTGTATCCATTAGTACACTCACATTTCGCCAGTTATGTTTAAGTCCCATGTAATAGGGGGCGAGCCTATTTCCATCAACCGGCACAAATCCAGACTCCGAGGCTGCTATTGAGAAATTCCTGATGGAAAAACCCAATAACACTTTGCCCGACCTGGGAATCGAGCCCAAGAACTCATACACAGCAGTCGCGTTTGCGACCACTAGACCAACGAGGCAGTCACAACGCTTGCTTATTGGGATTGGCTGGGATTGGCGATTTCAGACTTATATGAATAATAAGTCCAGGTTTCCTCACAATGCAGTGAAGGAGATAAGGTTTTACAATAGACGTTTGTCAATGTTAATGACCTATACTAGTTTTTACACGCGACTTTATCCGCGTTAATGTCAAAACTTACCCCGTACCAAATTCCATAACAATTGATTAAGTGATTAGTGTAACAGACACAGAGTTACTCTGGCTTATTTATTTTTGGTTTATTGTATTTCCAGGCAACAAAGACAAACTAACACTTTAGATTGTGCACCGGAACAAGTCCTATTTGGAAATTCATTACAATTATAATAATTTAATTTAAATTATCATCTCCTTTTTTTGATTATTTAATTCTATATAATATTATATAACATTTCGTGTATGTATGTCTAGTTAAAAAAAACCCTTTTTCTCGGTTATAAATTCAAAGAATTAATTTCCATAAAATCATTTACAGGCAATTTTGTATTGTCAAGGAGTTGGTCAGATAGTCAGAAAGTTGAAGTACAAAATAAGTTACTACAAAGTACTATGTCTCTTTCAATACTAATATAAAGCCTTTGTTCTAGCCGGAACTATACAAGAACGAGCTAGTACGCCAGTCGTCTACCGACAGCGCCGAGCTAGAGTTCTGCGGCAAGCTACACTTCGCGCTTAAGTACGACCAGGAAGTTGAGGCGCTTGTTGTTAAGGTATGTTACACACACCGAGATATGTGCCACCTACATAGATGAAAGTATCGCGGCGATACTAAATAAATAACGAATCATCTATTTTCAAGTACCAATACTCATATTGACTGATTGAGACTGCCTCATTGGTTGCTGAGCATGAGGTCTTTTTTGTAGTGATGATTTGAAAATCATCAAATGACTCCTTCCGCCCTGGGTGGGGCGGAAGGGACTGTCAGACTTTTACTGACTAAAAAACCACCCTGTTTCTTTCTGTTGCCCTTTGCGTTCCGGGGCCACGATACGCGGGACATCCGACTCCGGCGAGCGTGAGGTCTTGGATTCGATTCCCAGGTCGGGCAAAGTGTTATTGGGTTTTTCCATAACGAATTTCTCTGTAGCCTCGGTTTCTGGATTTGTCCCAGGTTGATGGCAACAGGCTCGCCCCCTATTATTTATTATTTATTTATTTATTTATTTTATTTTAGGAAAGCTTACAGACTAATAACATTATAATAACAATAACATATAACTAAGTACCAAGTAGTATTATATAGGACTTAAACATATTGTCTCTATTGTTGTCGACAAAATAAAATATCGGAACCGATATAACATCACGCCTTTAATCCTCGAAGAGTTAGGCAGAGGTGTACCCATTATAGTACACCAACATTTCGCCAGTTATGTAATAAATATCGGAACCGATTTATTCAACAATTTCTAGATGCAACTTTTAATCTTAAGTAAACTCTCAAAAGGCTGGAATTAGGATGTAACAAAATAAAAACAAAACATAGAAAAAATAATCTACACTATTATCACTAGATACATCCACCTGAAACCCGTTAACATGACGATCAAAATTAAAATGAATAACAAAAGCACAAACGATGTTACTGAAGCCTTAATGAGCCAATTAAAACTAATTAACAATGTACTTACTAGATAAATGTTATCATAAAAGGGCTTAACTGCTTTCCCAATTTACCTACTTCAAAATAAGCGTGCATTATTTTTGTTAAAGTGACAAAAAATTGGTCCGGAGGGTATTATTACTATGTGCTGATAGGGACATAATACTTTACATAGAATTACAACTCTTCACACATGAAAATAATTAAAATCTAATAACCAATAACCTCCCCTCTATCTAATATTGTTTTTTAATATACAAGGTAATTGAAAATATACCCGAAACCTTAAAAGGGGTCATTGTACTTATCATTATGAACAACTTTTACTATGGGACCAACCTTGAAATCAAGAAAAAAAAAAACAGCTGATCCGTACATTACGATATTGTTATGTAGCATTTTTGTACAACTGATTTTTTTTCATGATTTCATAGTTGGTCCCATAGTAAAAGTTGTTTGTTTTGTTTGTTCTTAACAGGATAACGTGGCCCCGGAACGTAAATGGCAACAGAAGGAACAGGGTGGTTTTTTAGTCAGTAAAAGTCTGACAGTCCCTTCCGCCCCACCCAGGGCAGAAGGAGTCATTTGATGATTTTTACCACGTAAAAAAAAAAAATTGTAAATGTTGTTCATAATGATGATCCTGAATCCTTTGCAGGTTTCGGGTATATTTTCAATTACCCTGTATATTACTTTTGATTAAAAAAATATAACTGGCTAAAAACTGGGTGTACAGTCCTGCTTAACCTGTTATAATTTTTTATTAACATCTTAAGTGTTATTTTAGATCACTTTATATAAGAAAAGAAAGCTTTTATTTCTGATTATTCTTGAGTTTCCTATGAAGTTTATTTAATTAAATTATGGGAACCAACGACGGTGAAACTTTTCCACTTAACATGTATTTTTACTCCAAGTTCAACAACCGAGACTTTAGTTGAAATTAATCTTTGTCACTACATACACTACAAAGATAGAAAAGGGTATGCTTAGATGGTTCGGTCATGTTGAGAGGATGAGTGAAAGACGATTGACAAAAGGTATTTATATGGCAGAGGTGAGTGGCAACGCCGGGAGGGGTCGCCCTAGGAAGACCTACACTGACCTTATTAGTGAGGTCCTTCAGAAAGGTCAGGTGCGGAGTACTCGTAACCGGCGTGCTTGTATGACGAGATGTATGAACGTAGATGAGGCTAAAGGAGTATGAAAGGATCGTAGCAGGTGGCGTTCTATAGTTTCTGCCTACCCCCATGGGAAAAAGGCGTGAGTTGATGTATGTAGTTGAAATTTAATCACTGATTGCTTTCAGTACGTCCTATCCTGTTGAATAATTGTATCACAATAGGAGCCGATTGATCTGAAAATAAAAAGCACAGTAATATTTATTATTAACCCTCGACGACGCAGTTTTATTATATTATAAGTTTGACGTGTCTGTGGGTGTGTCTGTCTGTGGCATCGAAGCTCCCGAACGGACGAACCGATTTTGTTTTTTTTTGTGTGGAAGGTGAATTAGTCGACAGTGTACTAAGCTATGTTTGATGAAAACCGGCCGAAGATGGCCGACGGGGGTTTTTAAATTTAATTTTATTGTAAAGAGAACTTTTCTACCTTCTATTTCCACTGCACGAATAACATAGATAGAATAAAAAAAAATACACGAATTGGGCATTATTCTTTCATAAAACCTACTGAAACAAAAAAAAACATCGGTGAAAGAAAACATCGTGAGAAAATCTTCTCTGTATGAGAAGAGGCAGTGGTACAATACTAGGCTGGTATGATCGACTTAGCAATAGAGTCCACAATCTCAATTTTCATAGAACTACTTTCTGGAAGTATCTACGCTGTAAAACAAGGCGCATTTAAAATATCTTTATTGACATAAAAAATAAATTACTTACTGCTAAAATGCTTAAGAACGTTAAGTACGTACCCTGTATATTAAATGTTCGAGACCTCACAAGCGTATTGGAGTTCCAATTTAATAATAATTATTAACTAACTTGCCAATATCAATACCATAACGAGGCCATTTACCCCGGGACGCGTATTTTGAAACCATTATGAGACCCAGAACCGAGCATGTTTCATAATTCAATTTATTCCGAAAACATGGCGTAGTATAGAGCTCTCGCAGTTCTGTAAAGCACACATTTTTTTGTCGGTAATCATCAATTGTGTGGTCTGAATTTATAGTGTAGCATAGATTTTCTACGTAAAAAATGCCACTCTTGAGCTCTGGATAGCGCTAGTTTTATAATTCAAAATACATTGAGCTTTCCAAGTAATTTTAGGATATCTAACTACTTCAACTAGGAACGTAAAACTATGCACACTGCTCTCTTTTAATGATGTAAGCGGAAAGCATTAAAAAAATTAACTCGTAAGGTAACAAAATGGGGTGAATTTTATTGTTAACCTCATATTTTTGGTGAACCAATACGTAAAACTTGGATAGAAGAGAATAAGAAGAAGAGATAGTTTTTCGTCATTAATTTAACTACCCCTTTAAGGAGCGTTGAGATTGTGGAGGAAACAAGAGAAAAATGCTAAAGCGTTACGTACTTTAACTTCAGACTCCCATAATGGTTTCTTAATACGCTCCCGGGACGAAAGCGTCAGGGTTGAAAACCGCGAAATCGGCGAAATTGCTGTTCTTATGAATTAATTATTTTATATGCCTCATCTTTGACAATAATTCGTTTATTAAGGTCCCTACATTAAATTAAACTGTGGAATTTTGGTAGAAATTTAACTTTACTTACCCTAATTAGTAGGTAGCAATTAACAAGGATACCTAGTTAGCCTAGTTTCATTTTTAGGTCCTCTAAAGTTAGTTTAGACAAGTTGATGATGACAACTCGCCTTAACTCTCCCTTTTCTGGGCCAAGGCCTCGCCTATCCCTTCCATTTCCCTCAATGTTTTAACTCATCACGCCATTCCTTCTTTTTTTCATATATATACTTTTTAATAATAATTTAAATTGTATTTAAATACGGCTTATGCTTGCAACTTCGTTTGCTTAAATTTCGGTTATCGCAAGCGTGGAGGAAGTCGCGAATTAAAAAGTGTCCTTTCTTAAACTTCAAGTGTACCAAAATTTCATCAAAAAGGGTCAATGGTTTAGTCAGAAAAGCGTAATAGACAGACAGACTTAACTTCGTACTTTCGCATTTTTAATATTAGTATGGATACAAATTAAAACAAACAAATACATATTTGGTTATTAATTAATGTTTTCATCATCAAATAAATACATATTCCATTAACAAAACTACCTCGACGACTGCCTCGTTGGTCTAGTGGTCGCAAGCGCGACTGCTGTGCATGAGGTCCTGGGTTCGATTAACAGGTCGGGCAAAGTGTTATTAGGTTTTTCCATTAGGAATTTCTCAGTAGCAGCCTCGGAGTCTGGATTTGTGCCCGGTTGATGGCAATAGGCTCGCCCCCTATTACATGGGACTAAAAACATAACTGGCGAAATGTGGGTGTACTAATGGGTACACCTCTGCCTAACCCTTTGGAGATTACAGGCGTGATGTTATGTTATGTTTAACAAAACTACATTCAATTATAATTGACTGATCATTGATTGTTCATAATTATTGGTTTTAATAATAATGTTGACGACAGTAGTCAGTTTAATATTTTTGTAAACGCATCCACGAAACAGGAGAAATTATTAGAGTGGGACAAAGTTTTACAAAAAAAAGAAATTTTAATTTTAACATTACATGTCACGTACAATAATAATTCAATAACAAATTCATAACTTACCAAAGTTCCAATTAATTCACCGGCCATATTAAAAAGGGCTCAAACGTGTCAAAAAACGAATAAAACAGTACACTCGCGATCAAAATCATTAATCTCAACTACGTCTTTTCCGGCTTCATTTTGCTGTCCAATCAAAATTTTTAGGTCAACCAGATGTAACTTGCTGATTCCGCGCAATTTTTCCAAATCAAACGCTGCTCTACGGACTCCTGAATCGAGGCCAGGGGACATTAAGGCCAAGATTTGTGAAAATGTTACGGCTCATTTACACTCGTACATTTTCTCGTCTCGAATAGGCGATAACATTGTGACCCCTGGTAAAGAGTAGCTTAAGTATGTCTAATTAGTATTATTCTCCTGATCGTATTTAGGTCACGGCGGATAATCCCAATGGACACTAGCCAAGTATACAGGAGTTATAATAGTGTACAAGTGTCTGTGCGAGTACAGGTGTACTCCCTTTTCCCTAGTAGCGACATCTATCGCAGAGCATGTGAACTATATCTGACAATTCCTACATCGCGCAATCAAAGCCGCGATATTACCATATAAACAAAATCCTGACAACAGTCGTCGGGCAGTTAGCCCACTAGACATAACCATAACACCCATCTGGTCGGAGGAGCCTCCCTTTTCAACGGAGGATGAGAAACTTTACACCCTGTTTTTCATTTCTCTAAACCCTCACTCTCATAATACTCCGATGGGACGGTAATTCGACACGATCGGGAGACATTATAGGCAGGACAGGACAGACTATTTTACGTGCTTTCTGAGGCAAGGAGGTGTCACTCCAACAGCTTCCAAATTCCAAGCTGATATTTATTTATTTATTAAAGTACACCAACAGCGTATACATTCATTGAAATAAAAGTACTTACAAACTACTTGTTACGCAGTATTATTTCTAATGTAAGTACACATCAATTATAGGTATACATGACATTCAACGGAAAATGTAGAGGACAAAACTGCTTACAAACTAAACAAGGAAATAAAACTAAAACCAACTGAGCAAAGTCAAGGCAAAAAATGCACAAATGAAAATAAAGCAAAACATAAAATTACAAATTAAATACTGTAAAGAGCATCATGAACATACTATTGAAAAGTTCTTAAAAGAAAAACCAAATAACTCGTTGTCCTACCTGGGGTACAACCCCAGGACCTAACGCTTGCCGGAGACTACCGGAGCAGTGAGTGGGTCCAATAGCTACACGATATTTTTTTTTTTTTTTTTTTAGTTGTTCGAAATCATCAAATGACTCCTTTCGCCCCACCCAGGGCGGAAGGGACTGTCAGACTTTTACTGACTAAAAAACCACCCTGTTCCTTCTGTTGCCCTTTACGCTCCGGGGCCACGGTATCCTGTTAAGACGTTCAACAAAAAATCTGTTTTCGAAAGTCGGTTGTCAAGTCTCAAACATAATCTAATTCCAGTTTTTTTTTTGTAAACACATGAATGTGCTCATAACCACCTTCTCGCGTGAAATCCTCGGCTCTTGTAAGGAGAAACTTTCTTCGAATAAATGAGCTTTAAGATTAAATGTCAAAGATATATATTTTTTTGAGGAAAGCTCAGAGTGCGAACGATCTTAATTGAATTTCCTCGAGTGTGGGTCACGACCTTTATCTACAGGTTGTTGAACTCTATTGAACTTGAATGGGTGAATTTAATGGTATTTACATGCTCTCAAGGTTTGTACGTTTGAGCGATTTTGTGAAGCATTTGTGCGTGTTTTCAGTTGTTGGCAAAAATATTTTTAGAAGTTAAATTGTACAGAATTGATACTTGCTTACTTAGGGTCGCTTAGTGAACCATAAAAAGGGTTGTACTCTCGCTCTGAGAAATCCGGAATGAGAACTTAAGTCGTCAGTGAAGCTCATTGAATAAGCAAGCTTAAGTGTGTGTTTTTGAGTGGAGACCGCCAATTGGTCAAGTACGTCCGCCAGGTGACAATGTTCGCATGGTGGATAGCAGATGCTGGATGAGGGTTGCCGGTAATCGAGATGAATGGCTTGCGATTAGAGAGACCTATGTCCAACACTAGACAGCTGTAGTCTAATGATGATGACAATAATAATAATGCCACGCTTTTACCCCACATAGGCCTAGGTATAGGCCTAGGTATCTTCTCATACACAGAACGTTGCATTGATTACCAAGCCTGCTCAAGGCGATTTCAGACTTGTAATCATAATAAGTCTAGGTTTCTTCACGATGTTTTCCAGCATCGATGTCAGTTAATTGAAATGAAAATAAATCAGCGATATTTTATGATCATGAAATATTCCCATGGCGTCACAGACCAGTTCCAGGGTCATTCAAAATTAATTGATGAAAAATTTGATGAACGAGGCCAGTATGGGAAGCAGGGTGGTTAATTAATTTATTGAATTGGTGACAACCAAGTATAGGAAATGTCAGGGGGATTAATTTCTAAATTGATCGCTTGAATTTTATGATTTTTTGAAGCCCGCTCATGGCTGTATTTCTAAGCGCCGCGGGGGCGATATATCATCGAAAAAATAAATACAATAACGTAAGGGATTTTGTGAAAAGCGTTAGGGTCGGAAAATATTTTGTTTTGTTCTAAAATACATGTTGTGGTTTTTTGTACGTATTCTATTCTGGGAAAATAATCGTGTGTCCAATTTTATATCCACATCCAATCATTCATAATCCGTTCGAATTGGTAGACGTGATATAACAAAATATTATTGTTAAAAATAAAATGTTCAGAATTAGGTCGCAAACTCATGTCAGCGAGAATCAATGTAGAAAATGTAGGTAAATTACGGAGATTTTTGACAGATAGAGACAGAATAGATTACAATCGTTTATAAAAGTTAAAAGAGTTGCTCTCTAGTAAGTAAGTACGTAATAGTAGGCTCGCTTTCTATTACATGGAACTTAAACATAACTGATGAAATGTGGATGTACTAATGGGTACACTTCTGCCTAACCTTAGGGGATTACAGGCGTGATGTTATGTGTAACAAATAATATAAAAACGTTTTCATACTTCAACCTTATTTTTAATCCACTCGTTCGGGTCAGGCCGAACTCAATATCGACGCGTACAGAAAATCGATAAAAATAATTGTTTTCTTTTGTCCAGATATTTGAAGCTCGCGACCTGCCCATCAAGGACGTGACCGGCAGCAGTGACCCTTACATCAAGGTGTTCCTCCTCCCTGACCGCAAGAAGAAGTTCCAGACCAAGGTCCACCGCAAGAACCTGAACCCTGTCTTCAATGAGACATTCTTATTCAGGTTAGTATAGCATAGTTCTTTGGTCCTTAGAGTCTAGTCTATTCGTTCATTATAAAAGTACGGAAAGCCAAGAATATTATAATTCTCACGATATTTGAAATATATGTACTACTAGCTTCTGTCCGCTTGATTACTCCATACAAACTCTACCTCCCTATCAAATTTTATCTTTATACGTGAATCGGTTTTTGATATTTCGTCATGAGTGAGTGAGCGAGTGAGTGAGTGAGTGACCTTTTATACATTTAAATAGCTGTCGTGTGTGGTCTCCAGATGTTTTCTATGGAAAGATGTAATGAGATGAATCGTGCTATAATACAGAGTGTTAGTGTAAATACCGTTATCCTTGAAACCAGTAGTTTGATTTCACTAATAGAACGTAAATTCAATGCAAAAAAAAATATTTTTTTTTTAAGTAAAATCTCCATTTTTCCTCAAAATTATTTCACCCTAGATTACAATGATGTAATTAGTTAAAACTTATGTAGGTAGTTATAACGGACGGCCAGTGCAGCAGGTCAACGCTCTTTGCGGTGATTACGTAACTCGGGCGCATAGTATCCATGAATTTACGGACGGTGTCGGACAGTTTTTTTTTAATTTTAGAAAGAAAACTTTGTTTATTTATTTTTAAAATCAGATAAACATTTTTTATAATAAGTCAAGTACCTATGGTTTTAGTGACAACGGTGTTTACACTAACAGTCTGTATACATCTTCACGTTATAGCTGTCGTGTGTGAAGTGCTTTAAAAGGACGGGTCCAAACACGGTCAGCGCCTGCCCGCATGTTACAACTATAACTCTCCGCTTCAGTGTGGCCACACCTTTAGTGCACCATACAGCAAAAACATGCTATAAATTTTCCAGCCATCAAAATTCAATATCAATTTTGTCAACTTGTCAAGATACGAATCGCCTTAAATTTCTATTTCTACTTTAATCCGTATTCGTTCCCTCCCTAGGGGCTCGGCGACAGAACTTGGCAATATTTCGTCAAAATATTAGTTTTGTTGAGTGCCACCTGACTTTCTAAGTTACCGGTAAATTGAGTTTGCTCCTAGTTATCATCTTGATGGTAATTGTACTTCACTTTAAAAGTTTTATCAGAATTTCTGGAATATTAGCTTTTCTTACTTAATTTTGATGTAGATTAAAATTAAATTTTTAATGTTGTTTAATCAAAAGTTGCATTGTTTTGTGTTTTGATTGATTGACTGGCAAATGTTTGTTACTCTTTTCTTTGACTGCCTCGTTTGTCTAGTGGTCGTAAAGCGCGACTGCTGGTCTTGGGTTCGATTCCCAGGTCAGGCAAAGTGTTATTGGGTTTTCCCATTAGGAATTATACAGTAGAAGCCTCGGAGTTTGGATTTGTATCCGGTTGATGGCAATAGGCTCGCGCCCTATAATATGGAACTTAAACATAACTGGCGAAATGTGGGTGTACTAATGGGTACTCCTCTGCCTAACATTCTGGGGATTATAGGCGTGATGTTATGTGTCCCCTTTACTCTTAAACGACTGAATGGGTTTAGAATCTCTATGTCTAAAATTTGGCTCACATAATTATAAGATATTGATTTACTTTAACACACTGGATATTTTTGACTTGGTTTTGTGTTTCTGTGGTATAATTTAGGTTTTAGCTTAATTCTGAAGTCTATGCTTAATAAACCAAGAGCAAAAGCTAGTAGTATCCTATAAAAATGGAGTGTGTATGGAAATTCTTTTTTACAAGCGTTTTTTTTTTAAATTTGGCCTAAAAAGGATGTCAAAAGTTTCAGCTAAATTGCTTCAAGCTCCTTAATGAAACTCTTAAACGGCTTCTAGAAATTTCTGGCAACTTCTCATAATTACATCCGACCCTCGGCAAAGGTTAACGCCCTCTACGGATATCGCAGCGACAAAAATGCCTAATTTGTATGCAAAACAAATAAATTGACAAACTTTTGGAAAGTTTTTTTTTTCTGAAAGTTCAGAAACCTTACCTGAAAAAGTGAAATTTCAAAGGCAATCATAAGTTTGTGATTGGCCAAAACGAGTAAAAATTCAACAGAAAAGATTTGGGTACATGGCAAATAATGTGCCACGTTTGAATTTTATTTTCATGGTACTGCAAATGTCAAAGTTGGTTGGTCATATTAGAACGTTTGTATAAGAAATCCGTTTTATCTAAGGAAATAAAACGTTTGGTACATACCTAAATAAAGCCAACTAATTTTGCTAATCTTTCAATAATAGTTATAAATAATAATAATAAATATCATGGGAAAACTCACACACGGCTATCTGATCCCAAGCTAAGCAGAGCTTGTGTTATGGTAACCAAACAACTGATATACATACTTATATAATTTATAATTTCATACTTATTATAGATAAATCACACCCAGACACAGAACTAACAATCATGCTCATCACACAAAGTTTGTCCTGGGTGGGAATCGAACCCACGACTTCCGGCTTAGCAGTCAGGGCCACTAACCACTAGACCAACAGGCTCGTCAAAGTTCATTGTCGAGTTATTAATTTTGCCTAGTGTTTATTATTTTACCTGTTTTGTTAGTTTTACAAATATTTAAACTCATATATGAAAACAACTAGACTCGAAACAACTAACAGTATGCCATATAAATATTTTTTTCTAAATTGGCTTAATTCAATTGTTTTTTTCTGTTCTCAGTGTGCCGTATGAAGAGCTTCGTCAACGCTACATCCAGTTCTCTGTATACGATTTCGACCGGTTCAGCCGCCATGATCTGATCGGCCACGTGGTGCTCAAGGGCCTGCTGGAGTCGGCTGACCTTCAGCAGGAGATCGAGTATACCATGAACATCCTCGCTGCGCCTCAGGTAAGGAAAACCATTGCCTGTTAGAAGAAAGGAACAAATCAAATCAAAATCCAAACGTTTGTCCGCAATTTCGTCCGCGAGGATTTTCTTTACGGAATCCTATTTTTTTAAGAATAAAATATAGCCTAAGGTACGTTACTTATGTAAACGGGAAGGATGGAAGGAGTGGAGGGAGGCATATGCCCAGGAGTACGACAGAATAACCTAACAAAAAAAGTTTTTGAACACAATTTAATGATCGAAAATTTTTAACTCCCAATGCAAAAACAACGGGATGTTATAAGTATGACGTGTCTGTGTGTGTGTGTCTGTCTGTGGCATCGTAGCTCCCGAACGGATGAACCGATTTCGTTTTTATTGTTTGAAAGGTGAATTAGTCGTGAGTTGTCTTAGCGATGTTTTGTGAAAATCTAAGATGGCCGCCGTCGGGGTTATTTTTTTAATTCTTAATTTATTATTTATTGGTAAACAGTTTTAAACTTAACATTGTCTAGTAAGTAAGACATTCTTTATTAATCATAAAACATAGATAAAAAAAGGAAATGAAAGACGTAAATAAAGTATCAAAGAGTCCATTTTCTGTTGACACATTGCCGGTATTACGGATAGAGTTACGATGACAAATGATAAAAACATGACATTATTATTGCTGTCAGAAGCCAATAGCTATTGAAATGGATTTATTAGCTTTGCCTATGATATGTTGTTCAAAAAGCAATATCTATACTAATCTAATGAAGCTGAAGAGATATTTATTTGTTTGTTTGTTTAAACGTGTTTTTCTCTATGACTACCAGTCGGATTGGAAAAATCTTTTTGTATATGATAGACAGATTCATGAGGAGTAATATCCATACTAATCCATCTATACTATCCTTACTAATATTATAAATGTAAAAGTAAATCTGTTCGTCTGTCTGTTGCGCTTTCACGAATAAACCACTGAAACGCTTGTGAACTTTGGTCCGGGGTAAATTTAAATTCTAGAAGGAAAAATAGAAGAAATTGTTCATAAAAGCTAAGTAGAAACAAGCTTGTATTAAATCTAAAAAATACACATACATAACATCACGTCTGTAATCCCCGAAGGGTTAGGCACAGATGTACCCATTATTACACCCACATTTCGCCAGTTATGTTTTTAGTTCCATGTAATAGGGGGCGAGCCTATTGCCATCAACAGCGGTTTTTATGTAAAAAATTAAAACCAAATAAATACAAAAATTAAGAAATATGCGCCACTACCGCCCGGGCTTACGCTCAGCATAATGCCGGTGCCCGTGCATGCTGGCACTAATAACAACGGCGCTGGTTGGAGAAAGGACATATTATAATACTCTTTATTTCGCCACATCGTCTGCGTCCACGACAACCGACATTTACGCGGACAAAGTCACGGGCAAAAGCAAGTAAACCATAAATTCTTAAGCAAATGACAGACACTCTTGAGGTTAGGGAAAGTCAACATTTATTAAATTATTGAGCTCACTTCTGGAAGCTTCGTTATCTACTCTCATATAAGATTCTTGTGCAAAATTTTTTTTTTGTGTTCGTAAAATGAGAGATTATTTTGTCATGCCATATAATTGGTTTTATAAACTCGAATTTGCTTATGTTTCTTCCTTCATTAAGTTGTTTTTTTACACCGCTTAAGATATTACGCTTTAGGGACTACGCTCACTTATTTCTCCGTTCAGCTTTTGCCCATACAAAACAACGATTTTGTATGGCATGCGTTCAAACGCGGAAAGCTGAACGGACGCGTACGCGTCTCATACGAAATCGGCGTTTTCTTAAGATAAAGATTTAAGATAAAATGTAAAATATTTTTTTTATTACATTCTAACTGTATTTCGTTCACGGTGGCCAATGGAGGCTAGGCAAATACGTGGGACCAATTATAGTGCACAAGTGGTTGTACAAACATAGGTTGATCTCGTCCTCCCTCGCTCATAATCCGAAAGGACGGCAATACAACACGACCGGGGAGAGATCGGGTGCAAGACTAACGGTTTTACGTGCTTTTCGAGGCACTGTTTGTTACACCATCGACTGCTGACCTTGGAGTCGCTATTAAGGAAATTCTTAATAGAAAAACCCAATAAGATTAATAACATTAGGATTCCCCGTGGAGCAGTCGTGCTTGCGATTGAAACTTAGCCACAATTCAGTTATAATATTTTTTTCATTAACTTTGGTTTCATCAATAATATCGATTGTTATAATGCCAATGTTCTAACTACACTAAAGGCTGATTTTTCAATAGACAGATAATTTTTATCCAAAGAATAAATATGACATTTTGACATATTTTCTACACAAAAGCTGTCAAACCGCCATATTTAACCCTCCGAGAAGAATTAACTGACGATTGAAAAATTAGCCCTAACTTAACTTTTCTAACCTAACTCAAGTCTGGAATTCAGGACCATCAATTGCTGTAGACATATCAAATTTATCTTACAACCTAAAATAGCCACACCTTAAAATAGCCACCAGAATCGATCAAACTCACAGAAACCCGAATCTTAACCCCGCAAAACTCAATCAAACATCTCAGATTTGACATTTCAATACCCCACAATTAATCATTACTGCAATTTTCCTTCAACTTAATTTAATTTCTGCGATGTATACAGTTAGGCTTAACAATCCAATTCGGTCTAAAGCAAGGGCCGTAACCCATTAATCAAGTAGATACGTCTTACGTGGCTTTCTTGTGCCCTTTTCCTTTTGGTCCTTTGAGTCTATTTTGAAGGACAAGGGACCTTTTATCCTACACCTTGCCTTGAGGTGTATGGTGTCGTGAATATAAAATGGTTGACCTACTTTTATGAGGTTATGTGATGGGATATTTAGATATGTCAGCTTTCATGTTAAAAGATGTCGTTAGTTTTGATGGTGTTTGTTTACTTTTTATGCAGTATTACTTTTGAGATTATATTCTGTGTCATTTCTGAGAATATTCTCTTTTGTTTGCTACAAAAATGTGTGGTCAAATAGTACTCAGTGGCGTGCATACCATAGAGGCAGAAAGACACTGCCGACCCTACGTAACTCAGATAAATATTTATAATGTTGTTCTGATATGTAATATTATTTTATAAACGAGTATTTATCAATAAACAAAAAAAAACTTAAATCATAATTCAGCGCCATCTCTCGAGTGTCGTATTAATAACATTAACATCGATACATAATAGTCAGCTCGTTCGTACAATTTGACGCGATTTCACATTGCGCTACGCTAACGCCGCTGACTGCCGCGGATAAGACACAAACTATTCGTGCCTTAATGTGTATATGTGTGCTCTCGTGGTCATACGGATTAAATGGGTGTGCGTTCGTATAGATACGAGGCACACATGTCACAAATAACGCACACAAACGCACCAAATAGACACTGCATGACTTGTTACCGACGAATCACGATACTTACCGAAGTGTTCCGATCGGAAGCTAGCTTTATTATGCGACTATTTTAAAAAGTAACATTATTTCATTCAACTTTCTCTAAATAAAGCACCATTTTTTTTGTCGTATTTTATAAACAAGTAGTTTGAGCGGCCATTAGTTGTTTGTTTTTGATTTGGTCGTGAGCTTTGTTATCAGATATTTAAGATTTAACGATGTTATTAGTGTGAAAAAATGGATAATATTCACTGTGAAAGTTGTTTATGTTGTGTGTGTATAGAGGAAATAAAAAATATGCGTTTTTAAAACTATCGGTGAAAAAAAGACGTGATCGTGCTTTGTTATCAGATATTTAAGATTTAACGATGTTATTAGTGTGAAAAAATGGATAATATTCACTGTGAAAGTTGTTCATGTGGTGTGTGTATAGAGGAAATAAAAAAATATGCGCTTTTAAAACTATCGGCGACAAAAAGACGTGATCGTTAAAGGTCAATGACACCGGATTTTATTTAATTTGACTGCTATTATGAAAACATAATTATATCTAGGCTATTTAAGGTAGCAATTACCTACATTATTATTTAAGTCGACAAGACGACGAACCAAAACCATGATAGGTAGGTACATGTTTGGTAAGATACCTACCTAGCGTAAATAGCTTTTAACTGTTCTGCCTACCCTGTCTAAAAACTCTGTGCACGCCACTGATAGTACTTAGTAATATCGCAACAAATAATATACTAACTTTGTGCAAAAATAATTGCTGGGAAATGACTATTACTTTTACTTTTTATTATAAAGCGCTGGCGAAAAAATTTGGATACTTTCGGGTGTTTGCAAGAGTACATAGGGGTTTCGCTAAAAGTCAAAGTCAATCATTCATTCCAACTAGGCTATTAAAAGACACTTTTGAACGTCATACACAAGAAAAAGAAAAATTATATCTAGTTGCCCCTTCCAAAAGGTAGTTTTGTATGGAGAAGAGTTAGGCAAGAAACTCCATATGTACTCTTTAAAAAATCAATTATTTAAAATATATGTAGGTATTCAGAATCAAAATAAAAAAAGAGAACCTAAAACTAAATGGCATCAAAAAATCTTTTGTAATCCAAACTAATATTATAAATGCGAAAGTAAGTTTGTTTGTTTGTTTGTTACCATTTTACGCCTAAGCCACTGAACCGATCATCCTGAAATTTTGCATAAACGTTGCCAGGTGTACAGGGACAAACATAGGGTACTTTTAATCCCGAAAAAAAGTACTGTTCCCGAGGGAAATCACAATAACGTCCTTATGACAGTAGATGGCGCCACGTGTCTATCGAATCGTGATCAAATTTTAAGTTTAAGCATCTAATACATTTTGAGTCTAGACTGTCGATAGACCAGTTTCAAGTAAACAACCTAGGAGTACGAGAGTTGTTTGCTTAATCATTTTTATGCCCAAAACCGCTGAAGAGCGTACTGACATTTTGCATAAAGTGGCTACCAGACGGACGGACCTGCGGTTGCGGCTAACCGCAGGCCGCAGCTCCAACCTCTGTAAAAACACACCACCGCGGTCACAGTGGCGGCCTGAAGTGTCATTAGCGTGGTGTTTGTGCTACAATCGGACGTCAGTCAATATGGCTAACCGTAACGTTGTCTTATTACTCTCATGACTCATTAGCCCTCTCAGAAGATGAGAAAAAAGTTAGAAAAAAAACTGTTTATTTAAACACTTGAGGTGTGAGGTTATAGTAGATATAGTAGTTTATCTCTACCTATATTATCATTAGCATCGCATATTACTCTTAGGATTAGAGAAGTGTGGGTTAAATTGAAATTATTCTTTAAATTCAACTATTTCTATTACAATTTCCATATTTGGTGTCATTTTACAAAGTAGTACACGCGGCCTGTTGTTAAAATTTGCAACTGACGCGGCTGCCACAACATTCCGCGATTGTCTGGGACCCACTTTATATACGTTGTCAGGGTTACAGAAAAACTGCGTAATTGACACTGACATCACTGTGTCTTCACTGACACTGACAGGTGTAAATGCATTCATAGAGGATGCATGGAAGAATAAAGGCGAACTTATAACACGCTCCGTCAGTGAAGCATACTCTGCGATTACTCCGCCAATTGTGAATTGATTTGGATGATTTTTTTATTATTTATTTTTTCCGAATTGGTCCCATATAAATACTGTCATGATCTGATGATGAACTTCGGAGATATGAAACGGAACTCCTCATAGGATCACAGCAAAACTGTCGTAACAGTAAAATTGCTTTATTTGATGCGTGTAGTCGATGACTGGACTGACTGAAGGAAGAGGTTAGTTGCTAAACTAAACGTGACCTATGTCGATGTATGTAGACAACAGTTTTCCAACGGCACAGTTAAGTTTGTCCTTCAGTACTGTTTATTTTTTCGTAAGAGGTATGTTCGGTGTGTTTTAATGAAGGTAGGTAGGTTACTTTTTTCTTACATACATACATAACATCACGCCTGTTATCCCCGAAGGGTTAGGCAGAGGTGTACCCATTAGTACACCCACATTTCGTATGTATTTTTTTAGTCCCATGTAATAGGGGGCGAGCCTATTGCCATCATCCGGGCACAAATCCAAACTCCAAAGCTGCTACTGAGAAATCGAATCGACCTGGGAATTGAACCCAAGACCTCATGCACAGCAGTCACGCTTGCGACCACTAGACCAACGAGGCAGTCAACTTCGAGACTTTTTTTATTTTAAAATATCTCACAGCTCCAACTCAGGCAAAAGCTTATTGCGAGCCCGACCCAAAATTACTGCTCAATCCCCGGAATCTTACGTTCATGCCACATTAAGAAGGCAAGCACAACTGGAGCGACAAGCAAATTTGAGAGCTGATGAGACATTTTCTTAAAGCCAGGAAAGACTGGAGAGCCAAGCCATCCGCCCGCCAAGCTTCTTTGAGAGTGACTGAGACGCCCTTCTAATCGCAATTGGTTTTGGAGGAACAAGCCCAAAGCCAGAGAGCTGTAAGAGCAACTGAGACGCCTATTCAAACACGACTTCGTCTCAGAGGACAAGCTCAGCCATTACAGCGACAGAAACTCCAGAACAGACGCAGGCGAGAAGGACCTCTCTTGCAGAAATGAAAACTGAACGCCGACGGACTTTTATGAGTCACAGTCTGTTGGTCCGTAGGTATTTAATAATTCTGGATCTGGCCGAACAACAAGCCGAGTACAGCCCAAATTGATTTTCAAATTCTAAATAAACGCGGGCGAAGCCGCGGGTAAAAGCTAGTTAAGCATATAAATGATGTATATATAAAATAAATTACAGAATCATACATAGTCACTGAGACATTTATAACTTGTTTTCGTAAAAAACAGGATTTTGACCTTCAACATCTTTGTAACCAGATTTTCTAAGGTATGGTCCAGGTATGGAGGAACATAATATAGCTTTCGACTTTGTTGAGTGTCTTTCTAGACCCTGTTGCCTACCAAAAATAAGTTATTGATTTATATCAAAGAACCTGTAATCCAGTTTAACCTGACGAAGTCTATTAATAAATCTAATCACGTTTGGATCCGCCTTTTAGCTGTCATCCATATTATTGACGCGTAGTTTAGCTCGCGTACAGTCACGTGCTAACTACTTAAACCTTTATTAAATTATTATTAGAATATTTGAAGTCTTTATTGAAATATTAATTTTGGTAAGAAAATGGAATATTTTGAGGCAGTGATTTTATTAGATTGAGATTGGAATTTGTGGCCTAAATATTATTTCGTTTTTTTTTTGTTTGGTTTGAAGAGGGTTAGGTTTTGTTATTGTGTTTAAATGGTTTTAAATAACCCTGGAATTTACTTTCTTCTGTCAAAGATCTAGCTTTTAACTAATTATTCTTTTGAAATTTTATACCTACAAACCTATCACCATAACTGTGTGGGTTTAGTTTTTCTTAAATGCCCACATCAATGAAAATTTCTCCCGTTTTACAAGTAATTATAACAGTTTTGCATGAAATAATAACGCTTAATAACTTTCAAGCAAAACTTTTAGACCTATCTAGATATTGAATTACTTTGACGTAAGTAATTAATTAAAATACTTAGGTATATTATTGAAAACTTGTTGGCAGAATTTTTTGGCGGTTTTTTCCTAGAGTATAAAATTACCTGGTACAGTGAGCATGAGTCATTATACTTGGTTAACGTACACCTATATATTTCTGTGGGCGATTGTACGTCTTGAACAAAGCTGACATGTCTTAGCTGTAATTACAAATACAACCGTATATCATGTAATGACAACTTAATTATTATGTTGCGTTCGAGTAGCAGCTGTTATGGGTCTTACACATTACAGCCAACGGCAGTTGCCTGAAATATAAAGCGCTTTATTTGCTGCGTTGTCAGGTGGTCGTGATATGGTGCTTTAAAAATGTCGTGTGTTTTCATTCAGCTAGATACATATTTTTCTATACGTATCTGATTGTACGTAAATTGGGGTTAACATAACATCACGCCTGTAGATAATCCCCGAAGGGTTAGACAGAGGTATACCCGTTAGTATACCCATATTCTGCCAGTTATATTGAAGTCCCATGTAATAGGGGGCGAGCCTATTGCCATCAACTGGGCACAAATCCAGACTCCGAGACTGCTACTAACAAATTCCACACTTTCCTGACCTGGGAATCAAACCCAAGACCTCATGCTCATCAATCGTGCTTACGACCACTAGAGCAACGATTTCAGCGAGACCATTTAAGTTGTAATCATTTTTAAAGTTTCCAGGTTAATGGTTTCGCTAATTTATTGTCAAATTCTTAAAATACTACAAAGTGTTTGCAGATTTTATATAACGGAAATAAATAAAAGGTCATTATCAAGGCTTTAGTGACCTTTAGACATTCACACGACATACGATGGATTAATCTTGAAGCCATAATGCGATATAAAACTGCTGACATAGGAAACTAAGTCTGGAACGCGCGACGAAGGTGCCTGTCTGTAGAGGTCGTTACATTTCCTCCTTCACTTATTAAATTAACTACAGGCCCATTTTTCTTCATTATTATATTTTTCTTTAGCAACCTTGGAGTCTGGATTTGTGCCCGGTTGATGGCAAAACGCTCTCCCCCTATTATATGGGACTTGTGGGTTCACTAATGGGTAAATCTCTGTCTCACCCTTCGAAGATTACAGATGTGATGATATATTATATTTTTCTTTAGCAGCCACGGAGTCTAGATGTGTGCCCGGTTGATGGCAATAGGCTCTGCCCTTATTATTATGGGACTTAAAACATAACTGGCGAAATGTGGGTTTACTAATGGGTAAATCTCTGCCTCACCCTTCGGGGACTACAGGCGTGATGTTATATTATATTTTTTTTAGCAGCCACGGAGTCTAGATTTGTGCCCGGTTGATAGCAATAGGTTCTCCCCCTATTATATGGGACTTAAAACATAACTGGCGAAATGTGGGTTTACTAATGAGTAAATCTCTGCCTCACCCTTCGGGGATTACAGGCGTGATGTTATATTATGTTTTTTTTTAGCAGCCTCGGAGTCTGGATTTGTGCCTGGTTGCTGGCAATAGGCTCCCCCCCTATTATATGGGACTTAAAACATAACTAGCGAAATGTGGGTTTACTAATGGGTAAATCTCTGCCTCACCCTTCGGGGATTACAGGCGTGATGTTATGTATGTTATTTTTTCTTTAATAACATAAGACATTTTATTCATAATATACAGGGTGTAAAAAAGACACCTAACATTGGTGTTAATTACGTATGCTGTCTATAAAACTGAGTAACACTGGTGCTAGGAAATCTCTTAAATTTTTTGTGTAAAAAATCGCTGTTTATGGTTGTACCGCAAGTAAAATATTTTGGTTGCATGCAACAGTACAGGCACAGAGGGATACCTAATGTTGCGTGCAATCGTAAGCAAAATTCATCAATTTCATTTACGACCCCCGTCTTGAGGTATTTAAAGTTTCGTGCTAACGTTTAAATCTTAGGAACTCGTGGCTAAGTAATAAGAGCCACACAGGTCGATCCGTCAGGTTAAGCTACGCTTGCCGGGGTTGGTCCTTGGATGGGTGACCATCTTTACACACCGAGACTCCTCCGTGCTTCAGAAAGCACGTTAAGCCGTTGGTCCCGGCTGTCATATGTGGATCTTTGACAGTCGTAACGGGTCGTCAGAAGTCCGAAAATCTGACAACCAGTCTTACCAAGGGGTATCGTATTACCCAGTTACAGCTGGGCTGTGGAGGTCAGATAGGCAGTCGCTCCATGTAAAATACTGGTATTCAGCTGGATCCGGTTAGACTGGAAGCCGATCCCAACATAGTTGGGAAAAAGCTAGGCAGATGACTAACGTTTAAATCTTGATTTTGTCGACTGTCAATATTTCGGCAACCATCATGTTCCCAGAAATATGGTCCAGAACAAAACAATTATTGCAATGATCGAAAAAAAGAGAATTTTAGCTTCTTTTAGTATCTTTTAACACCCGGTAAATGTCACAATGCTTACTTACTCATTCTATTTCTCTTTATATTTTTACTAGCTAAGCCCCGCAGTCTCACCCACATTCAGTTACATCTTTGGTTACTGCTGCGCTCCCGTGCGTCGTAGCGAGATGATATGTAGCCTAATTATACTATTACACATGAATCCAGCTATTGTATTCAAAATATTTTCCAATCCGACTGGTAGTTCCAGAGAGTAGTATGTTCAAACAAACAAACAAAAAAATCTTTAGCTTTATTTTGTTACTACTTAACTCCCAAATCCCAACTCTAGAATGCCACTTGAAAAATCCACATCTATATCCAAACTCAAAAACAATTTCGGCCCGAGTACCTACTTCCTTACAGATAAAAAAGTGAACATAGTCAGACTTGGGGATTGAACCCAGGACGTTATACAATACTTAGCAGACGCCATTGCGATCAAAACCAACGCGGTCATCTTTCTAATGATAATATTTTTGTTACAGGAGAAAAAGGATCTCGGTGAACTGATGCTATCGCTGTGCTACCTACCCACTGCTGGTCGACTTACTGTCACCGTCATCAAAGCTAGGAACCTGAAAGCAATGGACATCAATGGATCATCAGGTTAGTGAAGCAAAAATTGTTTGGTACACTCGAGCCGTTGTACATTTGTGTTAGTAAAAGACAAAGTCAATTACTTATTTCAAGACCATTAAAACTATTAAAAGGCACTTTTGAATGACATACAAGAAAAATGTAGTTTCGTATGGAGAAAATGACGAAACTCCATACTTACTGTTTTAAAATAAATGTTTTACAATACTTGTATACAGGATTACATGTAAATTACGTTACACAAAAACTATTATATCATAATAAACATAACATAACATCACGCCTGTAATCCCCGAAGAGTTAGGCAGAGGTGTACCCATTAGTACACCCACATTTCGCCAGTTATGTTTTTTTTTAGTCCCATGTAATAGGGGGCGAGCCTATTGCCATCAGCCGGGCACAAATCCAGACGCCTAGGCTGCTACTGAGAAATTCCTGATGGAAAAACCCAATAACACTGCCTGAGAATCGAACCCATGACCTCATGCACAGCAGTCGCGCTTGCGACCACTAGACCAATGAGGCAGTCAATTATATCATAATGTTCAAATTGTTACAAACTAGCTTCTGAATGCGACTTCGTCCGCGTCAAAGTTGATATATTTTTCTACGGGGACCGTATATCTTTCCAAGATAAAAAGTAGTCTATGTGATAATCTATCTCTGTGTCAGATTCGTTCAGCCGTTCTGGCATGAAAGAGTAACATACATCCATCCATTTTTCCAAATATTGGAACTGTAGACGACCGTTAGGTGTTAACACCTAAGTCACCTATGAAATGTTATACACTGGCCAATATTTGTGTGTAAACTTAAAAAAGATTATTACCCTAAAATGCATGGTTTTTCCATGTCATGTTTCATGGTTGTAGCATTAGGCCCTCTTGTTCATGACAACATATTCCACATTGCGTAAGTCCCCTAGACCAACAATTAGAAACAACTTCGGTACTCCTAATCACATTACGGCATCCCCAAGTATTGGCCAGTAATTAGGTTTCCCCTAAAACAGATTACCCGAATCTATAACTAAGTGGGCTAGCCTAATTCCGTTAGCGTACACTAATATAATTGGACCGTTGTATCGTTTGTAAACAGATGTGGTCCTTGGATACGGGAAAATAGCTGTGGTTGTTATCGTTTTGATGACTTCAATAATATTATATACATAACATAACATCACGCCTGTAATCCCCGAAGAGTTAGGCAGAGGTGTGGTCATCAATACACCTACATTTCGCCAGTTATGTTTAAGTCCCATGTAATGGGGGCGGAGCCTATTGCCATTCTATTCTTCATCATATTCCAAAAACATAAATTTTCATAATTTTAATTTTCTCTTGAACCTTTACTTGAAAATGACACACAGCTTTTAAAACTATTATGAAATGAAGACTCCGAGGCTACTACTAAGAAATTCCTGATGGAAAAACTCAATAACACTATACCCGACCTGGGAATCGAACTCAAGACACTAGACCAACGAGGTAGTCACTATAATAACGAGGCGAGGTCGAGGTGAGACTTTATACATTCTAGCCTATTATTGTCCCACTGCAGGGCAAAGACCTCTTCTCATAACGAGAAGGCACTAGCATTGATCACTACGCTTGTTTATGACACTTGAAAAAAAATCTTTCATCTACTTGGTGATAACAAATACAATATGCCACAGTTTTAATTTTGTTATTCACATAACTTCTGACATATTTAAATAATAATAGTTTTAGGTATGCAGTTTTCTGTTTTCTTAAGGTCCGCACAATATTAGTCGGCGGTCCGCATTTTGGTGACCTCTGCTTTACTCCTTTCTCACTTACATAAAACCTCTACCTCTCCTCTTTTCCTCTTACCTCCAATCCACACAATGACAATAATATAAAACAAAAACTGCACCTAACACGTAACGACAGAGCTAGCAATTTTAGAAGTTGTATCGCTGAACGAATGTTACTAGAATACTAATACTCATACGCCCGGGTATCGATATCGGCCTCGGTATAGGTATTTGGGACGAATCCACTGATGAACTTTCCAATAAACTGAAGGAATTGGAAAAAGGTACGGGGAATTTTATTTTCCGATATCGAGGTAAAATGGAATTTTATAAAGTGAAATGCAATGGGCGATTATCTGTGCTATAGCTAGACTAGTAATTTTTCCTACGGCTTCGTTTGCGTAGTATTCGGACTTACATACATAAACTCAGGCATTTTGCCCTTAGGGGTAGGCAGAAACCACAGAACGTCTTTCGGATTTTTCCTTTTAAATTCAATACCCCCAATAGAGGGTGAGTTTTAATAAAAATGATAAGGTCAGGCTATTTACTTAAATTAATTAGCCAAAGAAATAAAAAGGAAACATACAATTGAACTTCCCCCTATTCACCCCATTAGGGGTTAAATGAGGCGAAAGGAGTGTGTAAGGATCGTAGCAGTTTGCGTTCTATGTTCTTCCAGGTTCTCCCTTGTTCCGTTTCTGCCTACCCCCAAAAAGGCGTGAGTTTATGTATATATGTGTATGTATGGGTTGAAATATAAAATTAAATCTTTCTTATCAATCACCTAAAGTAATTTATTATGTCAGTGTGTTTACAACAAATCAAACAATGAATCAACATAACCTACTTCCTCAAAAATGGAGAGGTTGATTAATGGAAATATAATTACTCAAACGGAAAGTTATAGTAAATGATAGAATGAATAGAACACAAGGACCAATTTGTCTTTTGCTCCGCGTCCTTTACACACGGCAGTGTCGACTATTTGTCAAAACTTGAGAATGGGAAGTGAATAATTAGTGAGAATAAATTTTCGAGAAAATCTGAAAGTTTGCTCGTTTGATATTCAGCTTCAAATGTACGTTTTTGTGAGATTTTTCAATTACGACTTAGTTCTAAAATGGTTAAGGTCTTCATGCATGAACTTTCGATTATGGTTTTTTCAATTCCTAATTATAAGTATTTTCTTAATTTATCATGAAATCGCTGACATTGGTGAAGGCAATCATCTTCGTGAGGAAACCTGATCTTTCGCCAATCTGCCTTAAGCAAGCATTATGATCAATGCTTCTCTGTATAAGAAGCGGCGTTAGCCCTGCAGTGGAACAAAAATAGGCTGAAAATATTTCTTATCTAAGACAAAACTTTTTTGGATCTGAAAATTTTACATTGAAATCATACAAAATGTTTGAGTTCCCGTTAATAAATTATTCGAAGAAATAAATTACATTATTCTTTTGTTGACCTAGAATCTGAAACCACAAAGCTGTTCGCTGTTCCGATTACCATTTCATGCAAATCGTGAGAGCCAATTACAGCAAATGGGATAAAATGCTTGCAGATAAAGCCATCACTATTATCTTTCTTTAACAAGCTCTTGTGGATTATTGATCGAGAATATTTTCTCGGTATTAGCTTTCAAAGTCGAAAGTAAAATCATTTATTTTAATTTGACCCATTAAAAGGAACTTTTAAAACTCATTTCACAAGAAAAAAAAAAAAGAAACGAGTTGCCCCTTCTGAAAAGTAGTTTCGTATGGAGAAGAATGGGCAAGAATATCATCATCTGCCTAGCCTTTTCCCAACTATGTTGGGGTCGGCTTCCAGTCAGTATTTTATATGGAGCGACTGTCTCTATCTGACCTCCACAACCCAGTAACTGGGTAATACGAAGAATGGACATGAATATTTATGTTGAAAAAAAAAATGTTCTACAACTTCAACAATGTTGTTCATTGTTGTAATCTGTTGTCTCTTTTTATGGAATTAAATTATGTTTAATTTACACAGAAAACCTAATCTTGGCCGGAACCAAACCTCATGTTGCCAGTCCTGCGTCATTATAACATGGCTGACACTTGGTTTTCTTTTGTTTCCCAATCTTTTTTCCATCTAGCGTGTACTTTTACACTGCTTGGCAAATATCTCCCCCAAGTCCAGGTATTCTCAAACCAATCCTCGCGGGACGCGTCTAGGTCATGTTGGCACCTCTTACTGAGTCGGCCTCGAAGACGCCAACTAGCCTCAAGCCTCTAATACGTGGAAAGTTTTGCTTAGCGATCACTGTGCACGTGGCTAATGTGACACCATCCCACATAAGCCTACACTTTATGGCCCATTTTCACTTTACAATACATCCTATCAATAATCTTAATAACCTACAAAAAAACTTTGACAATACAAACGTTTAACCCTCACACGACGTCATAAAATCAACAATCGACCACAATTTCCGAAAGTTGTTAAGGACCAACGTGACTAGATTACCGAAGATCCCCGAACTTTCCCGAAAATCACCGAATCCGCCTACTGAAGAAAATGTAGAACGAAGTAATAAAACCGTGAACCTTACCTATAAAAGCTGGTCTAGTAGGTAAAGTTTGACTGTAAAAGTGTACAAATTGGATGCTATTTCTGACTGGATTAGTGAGATTTCTGTAAATAAACAAATTAAAAGGTTACGTAAACTTTGAGTCGTCTTGATTTGGTCAAAGTTTCCGCGTAGGCTGTTAAAGGGTTAACGGAAGAGTTATTTTAGTGTAGGTGCCAACTGACCTTAATTTGACATTTATCTCTGGCTAACTTGCCAAATTAACCATGCTTTACAAACGTTTAGGTACGGAGATTTGGACCTCAATTTATGAATCGTACTTTGGTTTTTTTCGTCAGATAGCGTATGATATGGTTCTATCTATCGGTTTATTTAATGTAGGAATGTATTTAAATGTCGGATAAATCTGAAGAATAAATGTGACAGCTTATGTTCAAAAGCTGTCAAAGTCATATTTATTGCTTCGTTATGAGTTATCTGACGATTAAAATCGGCAAGTTATTAAGAAATTTGACCACGTTCCCGATATCAGTATCGGGAACATGGTCAAATTTATCACTCTGTCGGGTTACCCTTTTTTATACAAAAATGTAGGTAATTGATAATATTATGTGCTTGAATAGAATGATTGTCTTATGTTTGTTTTAAGGATGGGAAATCCTTCTTCCGCTCTGTGCGGAGCAGAAGGGAGTGTCAGACTCTTGCCTCTTAAACCCATCCGTGTTCCTCTTAATGCTCTTTGTGTTCCAGGGCCGCGGTAACTCTTTCGAACAAAATCTGCAACGCTGGCACTTATATTCAACCTAGCATAGCATCGTTTTATACCAAAATGCAGCAAGCAACTGAGTGCCATTAAGTGCTATACAGAGCTCATTATTAGCCCCAGAAACACACATAGGTGCCGATTCTCTTGGTCACAAACTAAACCAAAATTAGACTATTTCCATCCTTTTTTGTCCAATAAAACAAGAAAGAGACTAATGTAAATAAAAGCTGTCAAATTTAGTCAATCTGACACATCCATACAATTATAGTTGACATGTCAAAACGTATGGATTAAAAATACGGAAAGTTCAAGGCAAAACTAATTTGACATCGCTAACTTAGTTGTTTAATGTCACGGAATGTCACCGTCCTTTCCTTTCGCTGTATGTTAGTAAGAGATGTCAATTCTCTAAATTTAGACTAGTTTGTGAACAAGGGAATCGGCACCTAACTAAACGGGTTAAAATGAATCTGTCTAATTACTGTAGTGCACGAAAGGTTTCAGTTGCCTATAATTATATTAAATAATAATATTAATTAGTAATATTCTACCGTATACTTAATGTGAACGACGGTACCTAATTAAAACGAGTCGAATCGACTCATAAGTAGGATATCATATAACGTTTATTAAAATCGTCAAAAGTTTTTTAATTACAACCTTTTCGTTAAAATTCTTCACACTCTCACACATACGACAAATTGTAAAAAGGTTTTATAATATTTAATATTGTACCGTAGACACTGGCTGGTTGTGTCAGATATAAACTCTTTTAAAAACTTTATGCTATGAGATAAATACTACATAAACATAACATCACGCTTGTATTCCCCGAAGGGTTAGGCAGAGGTGTACCCCCATGTAATAGGGGGCGAGCCTATTGCCATCAACCGGGCACAAATCTAGACTCCGAGTAGTAAGCAATTTCTGATGGAAAAACCCAATAATACTTTGCCCGAACAGGGAATTGAACCCAAGACCTAATGCTCAGCAGTCGCGCTTTGCGACCACTACGACTGCGACCAATGAGGAAGTAAAAAAAAGAGACTTGTGTGTGAAAACATTGTGAGAAAACTTGAGTTTATAATTTATATAAATCTCAAATCGCCAATCTGCATTGAGCAAACGTGGTGATCAATGCTCGTGCCTTCTCTGCGAGATAAGAGTACTTTACCAGTTTATACTTTCCTTCTTATACATTATATTACCTCGGAACCCTACGGTCAGTCTTGTATTACTATTACATATTTTCTAAGAACTACATTGCATCCACAATTGCTTCGACAATTTTTAATGCCTTGATAAAATATAAACTAAAATCCACGTATCCCTAAAATATTATTTTAGTCTTTTGCATGACTTTTCGGCAACTGTGCGAGAACGTGTGGGCTAAAGTAATTTGCATACAATTTGAGTCAAGGTTCCGGATTTGTGCCTTAGAATGGGTTGTTTTTCATATCCCAATTTTATCTCTGTGTAGGCTTTTATTAGATAAGAGAATTTAAGTATCATATAGGATGTAACAGATGTTTATTCCTATTTTGAGTGTTCTAAAAATAAGTAAGAGGAATTACTGTCAAACATATTTGGAAAATTTTGTCAGAAGCTTGAAAGTCTGATAACCAGTCTCACCTAGAGAAATCGTATTATCCAGTTACTGGGTTGTTGAGGTCAAATAGGCAGTCGCTCCATGTAAAATACTGGTACTCAGCTGCATCCGGTTAGGTAGAAGGCCGACCCCAGTTGGGAAAAGGCTAGGCAGATGATGATGATATTTGGAAAATTTAACGAACGGATTTTCATGCGGTTTTTACCAATAGATACGAGTAGAATGATTCATGATAATTATTGGAATGTTATTTTATAAGATAGCCAGTGAGGAATAGTAGGCTATATAATATCACGCACATCGCCATTGGAGCGGAGCAGTAACTGAAAAAAAACCACGCGGACATAGTCGTGCAGAAACTAATTTAATTATATTGTTTTCATATTTCTCCATCTTGAAATCATTTCATTTCATCTTCATCTTACCTGGGTCACAAAATACCTAAGTTAATAAAAAAAAAACCAGTATTCTTACATCAAAAATCAAGTCCTCCATCTAAAACATCTTGATACTTTTTTCCCATCTTTTTTCTTTTACCAGTATCTTTTCCTTTTAACCCTTTTAGTATTCTTTAGAAATTCGAAACGTACGTTATACACGTTTGGATTTCTTTTGTATTCAAGACCGGTCTCGCAATGGGAAAGGAGAGACTTTAATGTGTTTCCTAGGATTTTTCTCATTAGGAAAGGTATGGTAAGGTCTGACGTATTTTTGTCATATTATGGAAACTAGCTTTTTGTCTATATAATAATAATAATAATAATTTATTTATTGACAGTAAAATGATACATGGTTATTTGCAGTACATGGAGGGCTAATACATTCTAGTAACAGAACACAACAAAAAAAACATGTAGTACATACAAATACTTGGGCGAGGCACTGATCTCCTAGCTAGATCACCAAATGATCTGTGTATATTGCTTAAGAAACTGTGCTATGTAATAGTGCTCCTTACAAACTTGTTTTAGTCATCGTTTGGTTACATAAACATAACATAACGCCTGTAATCCCCTAAGGGTTAGGCAGAGGTGTACGCATTAGTACACCCACATTTCGCCAGTTATGTTTTTAGTTGCATTTAATAGGGGGCGAGCCTATTGCCATCAACCGGGCACAAACTCAAACTCCGAGGCTGCTACTGAGAAATTCTTTATGGAAAAACCCAATAACACTTTGTCCGACCTGGGAATCGAACCCAAGACCATAAGGTCTTGGACTTCTGTGCATAAGCACAGCAGTCACGCTTGCGACCACTAGACCAACGAGGCAGTTAAAGCAGAGGCAGTCGAGGCAGTCGTTTGGCTAATTTATTTATTTATTTAAACTATAGGCAACAAAAGTACAAAGGCGGACTTAATACCTTAGGCATTCTCTAACAGTCAACCAAAGGTGGTGAAGGGATAACATGAAAGGTGCAAATTAATGTGCGAGCGCTAAAAAGCAAAAAAAAAAACACACAAAAAGTATTTATCTAAATAAAATAAATTGAACATAAGTACAAATTATAGTTGTATTGTTTTTGTGCCCGGTAGATGGCAATAGGCTCGCCCCCTATTACATGGGTCTAAAAACATAACTGGCTATCTATCTTCGTAATCTATCAATACGTTTAAAATGCTTTGCCCTGAATGACGACTAACTGACGGATCAACGCACAGCCTAAACCGCTGATCGTAGAGACCTGAAACTTGGAGGGTGTGTTCTTTGTATAACGTAGGCATCCGATAAGAAAGGATTTTCCGAATTTTTACCTTTTAGGTGGTGAAAAAGGGGGTCAAAGTTTAACGTAAGAAATCAATTAAAGATCCTATTAGAACCATTTTCGACTTCTACGCGGACGAAGTCGCGGTCAGAAGCTAGTCTATACTTACTTACTTATACAAATTTCATCCAGATCCGTACAGCGGTTCTAGAGTGATTGACTAACATACATTCATCTATACAAACTTTCACATTTATAACACTAGTAAGATTTTCAATAGTGGACTGAATTATAAATTACTAGATTTTGCCCGCGACTTCGTCCGCGCAAAAATAAAATAAATAAAATATAGCCTATGTTACTCGCAGATAATGTAGCTTTCTAATGGTGAAAGTATTTTTAAAATCGGTCCAGTAGTTTTTGATTTTATCCATTACAAACAAACAAAAATACAATTTTTTCCTCCTTTTTTTAATATTAGTATAGATTAGTGTAGGCAAACAATAGCAGGTTACAGCGATAGCGCTTGACATTTAGGCATATTCATTGTTCGGTCGAGAAACTGTGGGTAAGTCAAAAGCTGAAAAAGCACTCTTATCCAAATACACGTAGGTGTTATTTTTCTTTATCCAAACAACAATACGCCCAAAACTTAAGCCTTGTTCGATAAACGTTTGTAAAGAAAATTTCAATGATATACCATATGAAAGCGAACAATGTAACGTCTTCATATTGTTTTAAACAGCATTGTATATAAGGTATAGGATGACTGTATTGTTAGGTTTAAAGTGAAGGATACGACTAAATACAAAGCAGACTTCATCAAAGGGAATTCAGCTTTCGTGTTTCTAGCAGACGTTTCAAATTTTAATAGATAAAAAGTTATTTTATTAGAAAAACTTGAGTTTACACAAGGTTATTGTGTAGGTTGTTTTTTTTTTTATTATGTACTGCCCTTATAACATTTTTGTAATAATAAAAAAATTGACAGCTGATCCATACATTTATGTTCGTGTAACTTGACAAAATGTACGGATCTGCTGATTTTTTTTTTAACGATTTCTGTTTTGGCGTGGAGTTTCTTATCTATTCTTTCTCCATACGAAACTACCTTTTGGAAGGGGCAACTAGTTTCAATCAAATATGCATTTTAATGGTCTAATAGAAATAAATGATTGGATTTTAACTTAGTGAAAATTGTTCATAATGATGAGCAAAGTACACAACTTTCCAGCTCGTATTAACCAGATAAATAAATAAATACATAAATAAATATCTTGGGACAACTTCACACACGGCTATCTGATCCCAAGCTAAGCAGAGCTTGTGTTATGGTAACCAGACAACTGATATACATACTTATATAATTTATAAATACATACATATTATAGATAAATCACACCAAGACAAAGAACTAACAATCATGCTCATCACACAAAGTTTGTCCTAGGTGGGAATCGAACCCACGACCTCCGGCTTAGCAGTCAGGGCCGCTAACCACTACACCAACAGGCCCGTCAAACCAAGATCTAATCATCAACCCTTTTTCTGATCCAAACAGATCCATACGTGAAGATATGCCTGATCTGCCAGGGCAAGCGCATCAAGAAGAAGAAGACAACGGTTAAGAAGAATACCCTGTCTCCAGTCTACAATGAGGCTCTGGTCTTCGACCTGCCAGCTGAGAACGTGTATGATATCACGTTGCTCGTCAAAGTAATTGATTATGACAGGTAAGAGGTCTAGGTTATTTATTTTTGTCAGGCGGCGGTGCTTTCCTTTCCTTTCTTCCTTTGTCGTGTGGGCAGTAAGGTCTTACGACCCCACACACCTTAGTATGTGTATTTTATTTATAAGATAAATTTTACGTTATTCACTAATATTGCACAAAAGTGTACAGTAGCGGAATGACAGGCGATAGACCAATAGACGTGAGCATCAATTGACGAACCAATCGCATGCAGCCGACTGCAAGATCGGCGCCCCCCGCCTTCTTCATTCCGCCAAAGAGACCGGAATATTAACAAATGCGCAGGTAAAATTTGTGCTCACCACTCGTGGCGGTACCTATACGAGGGTCGTACTTCAATGGGGTATGGTACCTAATGTAATACCCAGCTGATTGTTTTGCGATTTCAACATTGGTTCCTTATTAAAAGTTGTTCGTTTTCAGTAGTACTATACTTCCCTCGTTCAACATAACAACTAGTATATAAAAGCCGTCACTATCCCACTTCTGAGTAAAGGCCTCTCGCCATTCTTTCCACTTCCCTCTGTGTTGTGCCTCCTCTAGCCAGTTCCTGAGGAAGCCATTCAAGGCGTCCTGCCATCTCCTCGATCTGCTGCGACCTCGTCTTACTATGTCAGGGCTCCACTCTTGTGATATGCGGGCCCATTGCTTAGCCTCCGACAGACATGGCCTGCCCAGACCCCGTCCCAGTTTAAGAGCTACGTTTTAGCGTTCTGGAACACAGTATGGTGTTCCTAATACGATCTGTCAATGTAACATTAAGTATACTGCACTCCATCGCCCGTAAGCATACCTTGAGTATGGACTTCCGGATGTTAGTCAAAGTCCGTGCACCATAAGTCAAGATGGAGAGAATACACATGTCTATTAGCTTGCGCTTTAAGGGGATACCAATTAGATGCACTTATTAACCAACTCTGTCCAAAATTGAGCTTGTAAAACCAGTACCAGGATATAATACAGATATATAGATATATGTTTCGTTCAGGCTTTATATTAAAGCTCGCTTTGATGGTTGGCCAAGTTGATTACCTCACCAAACGTCGTACGGTCCAATCACAGTATCGAAGACCTTCCAAGAATTTAAATTCAGAATGCTTTCCTCACTGTGATCCCAATACGAAATGGTCGGGTATTTTCGAATTACATGCCAACATCTCAGGATTGTAATTTGCGTTTCAGATTAATAGAAAGGTGGGTTACTAAATAGAATGTTATACTTGGTAGCCTACTGGAATGATTGATCAAGTAACCGTTTATCAAAATAATATGATTAGGAACTTAATCAAAAATTAGATGGACTTGACATTTAGTAAATTTGATTTAAATAAATGTCGTTAAGGCCCAGTAGTAAAGGCGGGCAAGTATCAATGTGACTTTTTCAATTCACAAGTACTTTTTAAGATTATTTTGGACATCATTGACGACATAAACGTCATGAGTCAACATTCGCCTTGAGCATAGTGACCAATGCTCGTGCCTTCTCTGCATGAGAAGAGGCCTTTGCCCTGAGGCTCAGCGGGACAATAATTGGCTGGTATTATTAATATTAATAAGTTAAATTTGGTTAGACTGTGATCTGATTGAGACGATGAAGTCTTTAGTATATTTCTGTACCAAATAAAGAAAAAATAATTTAGGGCTGTGTGTTTTCTTCTTGTGATTTTCTGTACAGTTGTATTTTACCTTTGAGTTCTGAGCTAGGAAACATAATAATATGCTGATAGACATGCAGTTATGATTAAATAGTTAACATAACATCACGCCTGTAATCCCCGAAGAGTTACGCAGAGGTGTATCCATGAAGAGTGTTAAATAGTTATAAAAATAAATAGAAGTGTCTGTATGTAATGCCAAAATAATAGTTTATTTAACTAAATGCACATTGGTGCCGATTCTTTTGGACACAAACTAAACTAAAATTAGACTATTTCCATCTTTTTCTGTCCAAAAGAAAGTTTTAAGAGCTGTCAAATTTAGTCAATCTGACACATCCATACAATTATAGTCCTAGACATCTTAAAACGTGTGGATTAAAAATACGGAAAAGTTCAAGGCAAAACCAATTTGACATCGCTAACTTAGTTCTTTGATGTCACGGAATGTCACCGTCCTTTCCTTTCGCTGTATGTTAGTAAGAGATGTCAATTCTCTAAATTTAGTCTAGTTTGTGAACAAGACACTCTTGGTCACAAACTAAACTAAAATTAGACTATTTCCATCTTTTTCTGTCCAATAAAACAAGAAAGTTTTAAGAGCTGTCAAATTTAGTCAATCTGACACATCCATACAATTATAGTTGACATCTTAAAACGTATGAATTAAAAATACGGAAAAGTTCAAGGCAAAACCAATTTGACATCGGTAACTTAGTTCTTTGATGTCACGGAATGTCACCGTCCTTTCCTTTCGCTGTATGTTAGTAAGAGATGTCAATTCTCTAAATTTAGTCTAGTTTGTGAACAAGACACTCTTGGTCACAAACTAAACTAAAATTAGACTATTTCCATCTTTTTCTGTCCAATAAAACAAGAAAGTTTTAAGAGCTGTCAAATTTAGTCAATCTGACACATCCATACAATTATAGTTGACATCTTAAAACGTATGAATTAAAAATACGGAAAAGTTCAAGGCAAAACCAATTTGACATCGGTAACTTAGTTCTTTGATGTCACGGAATGTCACCGTCCTTTCCTTTCGCTGTATGTTAGTAAGAGATGTCAATTCTCTAAATTTAGTCTAGTTTGTGAACAAGGGAATCGGCACCATTGTCTCCTTTATCAACAACAAATAACACAAATGTTTGTCACCAGGATTGGTCCAAACGAGCTGATTGGCTGCTCAGCAATCGGATCCACTCTGATCGGCATTGGACGCGACCACTGGCTGCAAATGTTGGATAACCCTCGCAAGCCGGTGGCCCAGTGGTATCCGTTGAACAAGAGCCCCCCGGCAAACATCACGCTACCCAGCAATGATGCACAGAACTCTGGACTTAGCTGCTTGAATGGAAGGTGGGTAATACAATGACTGTTGTTTTCTTTTAAATGTTCCATTATACATTTTTATTGATTCTAGTTTTAGAAGAGCGGAGTTTCCTAGCACAGGTACCTATCTTACTCAAAAGGAGGCCTCTATGCAAGAATAATTGTTGTAGAAGTTTGTAATGACACAGAAATAAAAATTTATTTATTTATTAATAACGTCAGAGGGGATGATGCCCGTATATTTAGGAACGTTCGCATTCTAATCTTAATCTATCTAAAATACCTATAATTTTCCGTCAGTTTTGCCATATTTTTAACAATAATTTACTCTAAACGTAACTTAAATGTTTTCAGTTAAAGAAAGTAACCTCTTATGGGGTTCAAACTTACCTCGTACCAAATTTCATCGAAATCAGTTCAGTGATTTAGTCGTAGAAGCGTAACAGACAGGCAGAGTTACTTCAACATAATATTAGTATGGATCTGCAACATAGTTCGAATAGAGCTAGGAAGTACAGTCGATGCCATATAGACTACGCAAACAATCGTGCGCAAACATTCAAACTATGAACAAACATCTGAGATAGTACAAATATTTGTGATATTCTACTGCGTCGATTGGGTCGACCATCTCTATATACATAAACATGATAACATCGCGCCTGTAATCCCCGAAGGGTTAGGCAGAGGTGTACCCATTAGTACACCCACATTTCGCCAGTTATGTTTTTAGTCCCATGTAATAGGGGGCGAGCCTATTGCCATCAACTGGGCACAAATCCAGACTCCGAGGCTGCTACTGAGAAATTCCTGATGGAAAAACCCAATAACACTTTGCCCGACCTGGGAATCGAACCCAAGACCTCATGCACAGCAATCGCGCTTGCAACCACTAGACCAAAGAGGCAGTAAATATATGTATACAATAGGTATTAATAGGTATAGCTAGTTATAGGTTATTAGCTTTTAAACAAAGACATACTTAAATATATAAAAGCGAAAGGTTACTCACTTACTCATCACGAAGTATTAAAAACCGCTTGACGTATAAAGATGAAATTTGGTAGGGAGGTAGTTTATAGTTAGAAGACCGTAGTCCGCTAAGAACGGATTTTACAAAATTCACCCCCTAATCGGATGAAACAGGGGGCTAAAGTTTGTATAGAGAAGCCATCTTTGACGCGGATGAAGTCGCGGACAGAAGCTAGTATTGTTTAAATTAAAAAGAGAATAATTGCTTTGTTGTTAGCATATCTTGAAGAAAAGAACATGGTCCATAACATAAATTATTTGTCAACAGAAAAGATTATATCTTTTCTATTTACAAAGAAAACAAGAACATAAAAGATGTTCAACTTGTTTTTAAAAATAAATATTTTATAATTTTGATAAAACATTTTTGTTGTAATATACATTTTTTTTTGTAAAAATCTTTTATGTAGAATAGTTTATGTTACCATTTTATAAACTTTTGGAAGGTTAATTGCAAAAAAAATGCTTACATTTCAGTACCTACAGATCTAGTTTAGCCTAGACGAACTAACCCACAATCTTTATTTAAAGTCAAAGTCAAAGTTAAATGTGAAAGTCAAAAGACAGAGTCGAAAGTCACAGTCAAGAGCCAAAGTAAAAAATCAAATCATTTATTTTAATTAAACTATTAGGTCACTTTTAAACACTAATTAAAATAAATACGACAAACTAATTTAATATGCTAAATGTTCAACTTTAATATCCAGCAAAAACCGTTCATCTTTATCGTTGTTCTTTAACATTAAATTGACTTTGAAAAATGGAGAAAGTATTGGCGTGGCTTGGTTCATTTTGGTAGAATTAACCCCATTTTTTCGCAATTTTACTGGCAATAGATCGTACGCCGTATAACGGGGTTTAACCTTAAATATCTTTGAAGCTTTAAGTTACGACTTGATCCATTTGTTTTTTGTTTACGGCTGTACAATCAATTTTTATACCCAGTATAACCATTTATAACGATTTCAACTAATCTCAAAAGCCATTGACACCTAAGTTAATACTTTAACAAACAAACTCATTGTTCCCACAGAATTGTTCACAAAACATTTTCATAATAATTTACGCAAAGTAAATTTTCAAAGCTATTTAAAATGTTTCAAAACTAGCGGCTCTCAAACTTTTTTGGTGACTGAACCCTTTTGGGATATGAAATATTTGACGGATTCTCTAAAATAATCAAAACCTGGTTTAATGTATATTATTTATTTAAAAAACAATCAGAATAAAAAAAAAGGAAACTGCATCAAAAAATTCATCCGCATTGCCATTCACTGCAAATGTGTCAAAAAGACTGGCCGCATTGCCACGTTAGATGGGAATGCTTAACCTCTGGCCATTCCTCATCTATTAAAAATATTCTTTGTTTTTTAAATTTTGCATTAAGAGGTACGATAGTTTGTTTTACTCTTAACTAATTGTTCTTCAATTGTTTGTAGTGCTGTCACTTGTCAGGTTTTTCATTAAAACCAGTATTTTCGCGGAACCCCCCCACAGATGCTTTGCGGAGGTTGTCGGTTGCTTAACCGAACTTTCCTGTGGTGCCTTAAAAATTAAGGCCCCTAGACAGGGCTTAAAATTTATAAGCTAAGCGACTACACGCTTAGGGCACCCCCTTTTGGGTACAGAATGCGGCTTGGAGTGTCCTTGGGGAAGGACTGCAAGGGGTCAGGCTGTATCGGATCTCGCCCTCGAGTACCCCGAGTACCGCATACACACTTTGAGTACAGCTGTTAAATAATTCGACTTTTATGCTAAATGTTATCTCTTTTTGCAGATGAAGAGATTGAGGACAAAGGACTGAAGATAATTAACATCAATTAAAAAGGCGTCGGCTACTACGATATAGACAGGTATTCTCGCGATGCCAAAATGTTTATGATAAGTAAATGTGATTATAATAAACGGTTGTATGTCCATTTACTGTAGAGAAATGAATCAAAAAAATCAATGTTAAGTGATATTGAAACGTAGAGAAAGAATTAGACTAGATATCTGTTGATGTAGAAGAAAATGAATTTAACCAATAGAAGTTCTAATTGTTTATAGATAGAGTTTAATTTTGTAGGCAGTAGTTTGAATAATCAAAATGTTTTCTCATATCATTGCCATACATGTCCTACGTCTGTATACTTTACTAAACCTGTATTTTGTCAAGGATATATACAATGTTACTTCAATATTTACACCTTGGAATACGCACACTTCAAATTCAAGACTTATTCACATCATGTACATAAATATTATATACTTATTAATGTTGTATAGTTGTTGTCTTTTATGATAAGCGTATTTAAACTTGTCGTCATATCTAATAATTTGATATGTTAATGTGGATTCTTACATAAATTATATTACACTGCAGAGAGTAACGATTTATTGAAATTGATGAAAATGGACGAATGTTACAAACATTCTTTTGTCGGACAATAATGTACCTACCTAGTTGGAAAAATAATATATATTATGTCTATGCGAAACACTAAAAATATAATTTTCACAGAAGGCACAAGATTTGTATTCTAAAATATATATTTTGTTTTGTATATGTTACATGAAATTGTAAGATGAAAATGAAGCTTTAAATCGTGTTAAAATTAAAATATATCTAAAATATATCAATGTATTTAAAGTATATATTATATTAATAAGTTTAAAATTATAAACGTTCAATAAATAATAAACAATGGAGATTGATTAATAGAGCTGTCATATTATGCATTTTACGCGCGCAGCAGCAAATCTTTTACAAAACGGTTCAGCCGTGAAGAAATTATTTTTAAATTGACAACATAATTTATTACCGTGCACCATTTAAGCGACGCGTGCGTTTTAAATTGAATGGAGATTATTGTAAAAGTTATTTATTTAAATTTGAATAATCCTGTATCTTTTCCAATTGAATATAGCATAAATAAACTTTGATATTATTCAATTAAATTGCTATTTTATGAAAATTATTTGTTCTGAAAAACATTTATCGATGTATACCCTATTTAAATAATTGTAAGATAAATGTTAAGATTAGATATCCTCTCTATGCCTGCTAATTTTCTACTGTTGTTGTATTGTGTCACTCAAAGATTCAGATTTCCTAAACGATGATATTTTTCTGGCAAGTTTCCATGTTAAATGGTTGAGTCTGACGTGTTAATTCAGAATGAAATTATTTGGTAAGAAAGTGATATTAATCTGGGCTTACGAATTCTCATCTCGTGGATCCAAGTATATTTATATTCTAAAAATTTTATTTAGATAAAAAACATATCTATGTACTTAATGTAAAGTGCATATTTAATTGATTGGTGTAGAACATTTTTGTGGGGAATTTTGTATTTTAATGCGAGGTTTTGCTCGAAATATAATTGTCTATAAACGCATTTGATTATAAGTACAGATAAGGGTACAATTTCGTATTTCGGCACCATTGTTGCAAATCGCGCTCCCTTTGTAAACCTTGAGACGAAGGACCGTAATATCCTTTGAAGTCCAAGCCAGATGCATCCCTTCGGCTTCACTGCACACAATAAAGCATCGTGTCTCGGAATCTGTATTTACGATCAACATGTCAGGTCATTGACCTGCGACAACATAAAATATTCTTGAAAACAAAATCTGTATATGATATTAAATATTTTTCTTTCTTTAAATTACAAAGATAATGGAAATGACAGCTTATGAGATGGTCGAATGAGAGGTAATATTTTTGTATGAGATTAGGATACTTGTCGTAAACGTTGCTAAGTCTTTATACTGTAAACTGTATAGATGTAAGTGAATGTAAGTACTTATACTGATTTATGGAATAAAATGTTGACATTTTTATTACTGCTATTTTATTTTCTTCCCGCTATCGATTTGAAATGAATGTCAGTAAAGTTTTGGACGAACAGTACAAAAGTCTAAGGCTGCCTTTACACTTGTAAGTTTTACGCACGGAAGTAAAGTCAAAGTCAAAGTCAAATCATTTATTTCAATAAGGCCAATATAAGGCACTTTTGAACGTCATATACAAAAAACGTTTGAATCTAGTTGCCCCTTACAAAAGGCACTTTTCTATGGAGAACAAGTAGTAGTTTTGTATGGAGTAACTATCGTTATTAACTAACGATAGGTTTGCAAATGTAAGCACTCTTTGTAAGTCGCATAACGTAATTTCTTAACACTTTCGAATACAGCCGTAAGTTACTTACATAAATACAGAAATAATTTACAAGTGTAAGGTCTGGCATAAAAACTTTAGAGGAACAAAATGCAGTTTTTAATCTGACAGTACTTGTCATTATTTTAGTGTCATTATTGTTCCAAATTTGAATTTTCAAGTGTTTAAACCGTCATATACTTTCATGCAGGATCGATTTATGAGTCAAGCGACGCCAAATTAAATTCAAAATTAAAAACAAATGTAAATTAGGTAAGTGTTAGTATTCATTATGAGGTAGGGGTTAAAAAACTTGAAAAGAAAATAAATGTTTTTTTTTTAATATATGGGTTCTCAATTTTCTAGCCATTCAGGGAACAAAAGTGCTTATGAATTCAAACATGTTTAACTATAAAACCAACACAGAAATACAAAAAAACAAAACAGCTATTCAATACATTTTGATTGTGTTATGCATTTGTGAATGTGCAGTGCATGAATTTAAAAAAGTCAAATTGGTACCTACCCGATAAAGAACATGTAACCACATATATGAAAGGCGAGTGTCTTAACCATTGGGCCGATGACATTAACCTAGCAATAAAGTCTTATAAATCCGGCCCCTGTTCTGTAAAGCAATACCTGTCACATTGACATACAGCAGCTCACGACGGGGTCGGCAGACATATTGAATTTAAAATGAATCCGGACTTACATCTTACCTTCAGATGTCTTCACATGACATGTTGCTACAATATTACGATACAGATTCAAGTTCATTGACCTACGTTTGTATGTAGGTAGGTATTAGATAAAATTTACTGACTACGAACAAAACTCAAACTCTCAACTCTCTCTCCTTTATATATTTGGTTGTATGTATGTATAACATAACATAACATAACATCACGCCTGTAATCCCCAAAGGGTTAGGCAGAGGTGTACCCATTAGTACACCCACATTTCGCCAGTTATGTTTTTTAGTCCCATTTATTTATTTATTTATTTATTTAATTTACAACGGTTAAACCAATTACAGTAAATCAATCTGATAAACGTTATTACATAAAATGCAATAAACATGTGCATCAACAAAACATGGTAAAAAAAAAGGTTTAAAAAGAAATAAAATAAAAGAAAACATGGTACGAAGAATTATACACTTATTATGCATTCGTCTCGCAGTACCTCAGGCATTCTGACAGGATCACCTTCCATTCATCCGCAAACACATCACAGTCCGGTCTGGTGTCCAGAAGAGCATTGAGCGCGGTGAGGGTACGCGGTATGGGAGATCTAGCCCGAGCAATAGTCCTACTAGTTGGAACTGCAAACAGCTTGTGCTTCCTGCTTCGGCGATAATTATCAGGAATAGGGGGCGAGCCTATTGCCATCAACCGGGCACAAATCCAGACTCCGAGGCTGCTACTGAGAAATTCCTGATGGAAAAACCCAATTACACTTTGCCCGACCTGGTAATCGAACCCAAGACCTCATGCACAGCAGTCGCGCTTGTGACCACTAGACCAACGAGGCAGATGTATGTATAATGTACCTATATATTATATTTTATTCTAGAAAATTCTAGAAAATTCTAGAAAATACTTTTGGCCCCAAATTTTAAAATGACCCAAAACCAAGTATACACTTAGCAACATTACGAAGCTATTTTCTTCGGATATATTAATTAAAATATCTTGTTTTTAGGAATATAGTATTTTAAATTCAATACTACTATGAAATAGGTCTTATGTGAAAGTTACAACCATTATTTAACAAGAAAATCGCTTTTGAATTTTGCTAAGTGTATTCTTGTTTTTGCTCGTGATTGTACACAACGTACACAAGACGCGCACACACGGACATATTTAACACAACGAACAGGAACGTTTCAATGCAAAACTCATTGTAGAATACAATACAATTGTAATTGCGGGTATACTAACAAAACTTAGTCGCGCATAAAACTTTGCCACAACACAAATATATCTCATCTGCTCGACGTCCGCATGTCACTGCAGGGACTCAGCAGAACATCAGCGTCAGGTATATTTGCTGGCACATGCTGAGTTGGACTCCCATTTAGTGCAACTTGAGACACAGTTTTTGTCCTAGTCCATAGCTGATTGATTGTGTTTAGTGTTGTGATGTGTCTTTTGTGTGTACCTAATAAATGTTTTATCTATCCTGGTATTTATGATAGCCAGATTCATGAGGAGTAGTAAAGGCTATATAACATCACGCCAGAACCCACGGGAGCAGAGCAGTAACGAAAGACGCAACTTAACACGGGTGAAAAAAGCAGGAAGCAACTAGCAGTAAGTATACTTTAAGCTTAAGAGTTTTTTGGCAATAAGCTCGCCCCCTATTACATTGAACTTACACATAACTGGCGAGCTGTGGTTGTACTAATAGATAGCTGCCTGCCGGGCCTAGCCCTTCGGGGATTGCAGGCATAATGTTAGAGGACCCATACACCTACAATAATATTGCGCAATGTACACAACACACTGACACACACACTGACACACACACACACACACACACACACACACACACACACACACACACACACACACACCACACACACACACACCACGCATACACTCACTCACACTGTTGTGTTGTGTTGTGATTGTACAATATGACTGGTGAGCTCCGAAACCCACACGGTACCTACAATTAAATTGAGACAATATAAAATTGAACAAGAATTCTCGTCATAACTTTCTTCAGTGCACTATGTCTGATAAAGATTTGGAATATTGGGCAATAAATACACAAGACACAATAAATAAATATTGTGCAATAAAAAAATAAAAAAATGAATACTCGTCAATCTTTTACTCAATCATTGCGCAATCTTTAATACTACTCCTATATATTATATATGTTCAATAATATTGTGCAATCATCAACATTGTGCAATATTATTGTAGGTGTATGGGTCCTCTAAGGGACTACTCACGCTTATTCAGCTCAATTCAGCTTTTGTCCATAGAAATTTCCGCCGATGCCGAAGCCGATTTCGTATGAGACGCGTACGCGTCCGTTCAGCTTTCCGCGTCTGAACGCATGCCATACAAAATCGTTGTTTTCTATGGACAAACGCTGAATAGAGCTGAATAAGTCGCATGCTTAATATTAAAGTGACCTAAATCAAAAAAGGTCTAAAATTAGTTAGATGCACTATAATCCTTAATACAGCGCCTTCTATCGACATAAAATATGAAAGTCTTAAAAAGTTAGTGTTAAAGTGCTGTTACAAATTTTCGGTCTCTTTCACACTCAGGAGTTTGAAGATGTCATTTTAACATAACACTGACACATTCAATATTCGTTCAACCGCTGTGAAGTGAATTTGTTTGAAAAGTGACTTATTAATATTTAGGATTTACATTAAAAATCCTAACTACTAAAATGTTTTATAATTTCTTGTAATAATGTGACTTAAATCTTAAATATACAGCCAAGAAGTATTTGAATTTAATAATAAACTAACCTAAAACTAATTAGGTCTTAATATTTTAGCGCAGATTTAGTATTAAATAGACCTAAAACTACAAAAATAATTTTGACGGCCTACAATAAACAAAATAATTAGTATTTAATTAAAATTTAAGTTTCAATCAAATAGGTGGTTAACATTTTATCACTAAAAAAAAATTGAACTGTTCAACTAACATTTTGCATCATTTATGTCCAAATAAACAGCCCAAGTCGTAATTGCAAAACGTTTTTTGCGATTTCCCTAAAAACTGTTTTTTTGAGTTAGGTCAGTCTATTATTAAGCATGCGAAGTGTGAGTAGTCCCTAACACGTAATATAACGCACGCAAAACATTGTGCTGAGTGCTTTATGTAATAGTACAGGGGACGTTAGAACATTTGAAGTTTAGTTATAACATTCAAAATTTGTTATCGTAAAAAAAATACACAAAAAATTTACCTTCAATATTTCCGTAACCAAAATATGTTAATTATCTGAAATACTTCACAAATTTTAATACCCTTGAAAATCGTCTGTAAGATATAACTTCGCATTTATTATCTGGCATAAAAAATATGCAAATTTCAACTCTATTATTATGGCTTTAAAGTTCATTATCAAATACGCAATGAAACTTGTTAAAGCTGACCCCTAAATGGTATTCAAAGTTACACGTGTAGAAAGAAGTACTAAGACACACAAACTAACACACGTCTTACATTGTACTGAGTTATAGCTAAATCGCTTAATTGAGTCCTCCGCGGGATATAGGGTCGCGGGGGTACGACGAGAACGGAGACATGCATGCACTGGACAGTTCTTAGATATGTGACGTCACTGTGGTACAGGAAGATTTTCTAATCAGGTTCCACATTTAAATATTATCATCTTTATTGAAAATAATAAAATACGTATTTTTTCTTTTAGTATCACTCATAACATAACATAACATCACGCCTGTTATCCCCGAAGGGTTAGGCAGAGGTGTACCCATTAGTACACCCACATTTCGCCAGTTATGTTTTTAGTCCCATGTAATAGGGGGCGAGCCTATTGCCATCAACCGGGCACAAATCCAGACTCCGGGGCTGCTACTGAGAAATTCCTGATGGAAAAGCCCAATAACACTTTGCCCGACCTGGGAATCGAACCCAAGACCTCATGCACAGCAGTCGCGCTTGCGACCACTAGACCAACGAGGCAGTATCACTCAGTACTAATATATTAAGATATAGCATCACATGGTTGTCCTAAAAAAGTAAATATTTGTGGACATTATGCTCCGCGTCGAACTACTCGACTCGCGCGCCTGGCCCAGCCTCCAAACATTGATAACAATCAAAACATAAGTTGCAAATTTTCCCTTCACACTTTCACCATGCAAAAATTAAATTCCGGATAGAACAATATTTTATTTTATACATTTTACTTATTATGTAAGTACCAATTTTTTTTTTTCATAAATGGTGTCTTTAAAAGATGTCTAGAAAAAATCTGGAACGTGATAAAAATGTCTTCCTGCCTATAGGTATTTATTATTTATTTTCCACCTTCGAGGACTATATTAAGCGGTTTTGTTATAGTATCTACATCAAGTTTCTTACAAAAGTGTTCAGGGTATCGCTAGACGTATAGTCGTGAACAAAACTTGCGGCTAGCACTCGTCTTTTGAGTGTTTACTATCCATCTGTTCTAAGAAGAGAGCATAGCAGAGGAGCGGTCATCGCTCACTATAACTGCAAATAATTTGCCATTCAAATTAGGGCTTTGAATAGTATGTGTTAAAATAGTTTTTGTAATGACAAGATAAAAAAAAGATGACGGATCGCGGGCGGCGTGTTGACAGCTAACAGTTGGATTTTAAAGGAGCAGTGACTTTTTGTCTGACATCCTAGAGTCGCCAGATAAATGACTTTTATCAAGCGTGGCTGAATTTTTCAAGTAGATACAGGATTGTGGAGTTTAGAAGTTTACTACTCTCAAAGCTGAGTCATTGTTCAGGTATCAGGTACAAAATCAAAAACTGAAAATCATTTATCTATCTATACAGAGTGTTAGTGTAAACACCGTTATCCTTGAAACCAGTGGTTTGGTTTCACTAATAGAACATAAATTCAATGAAAAAAAATATCTTTTTTTTTCCATTATTCCTCAAAATTATTTCACCCTTTAATACAATGATGTAATAAGTTAAAACTTATGTAGGTAGTTATAACGGACGGCAAGTGCAGCAGGTTAACACCCTTTGCGGTGATTACGTAACTCGGGCGCATAGTATCCATGAATTTACGGACGGTGTCGGACAGATTTTTTTAATATTTATTTTTAAATTCAGATAAACATTTTTTATAATAAATCCTAATCCTAATGTACCTATGGTTTTAGTGACAACGGTGTTTCCACTTACAGCCTGTATAAATAAAACAAGTAAAAAGCCATAGCAAACTAATAATATTAAACAAACAAATAAAAAGTAGCGTATGTGCTAATATGTCTCTGCCAAGTTTCATCCAAATCCGATCAGCCATTCTAGCGTGATTTAATGACAAAAATCCATCCATCCAAACGATCGCATTGTAGTTTATTGCCAGCCACTTTCCAAAATCCATAACGTCTGCCAGACGCTTCGTTCCGACCTTTAAAAAGTGTCTATCTATTACAAATCAGGGCAGACGTTATATTAAAGTCAAAACTGTTTAGAATCAGCTATAAACTCTCACTTAATGTCGGTAACATTGTAATGTCAAACATTGTAGTACCATTCAATGAACCGACTAGGGTTACCAAATTTTTAGAGAAAAAAACAAAGACTTATCAAATACAATAAAAAATTAAAAATTTAGAAGAAAAAACATAACATAACATCGAAGGGTTAGGCAGAGGTGTATCCATTAGTAGAGATAAACTACTATAATATATACTATAATATTATTATTTCAATAATAATGAGCAATTAATGACGCCGCTAGTCGAGCAACAACGACACGCTCATTTGTTTTTGTTTCGAGACCCGTCTCAGTACGGACACATGCGTTGTGAGTCTTGTAAATACTTTCAAACATTTTGAATTTGTGGAGGGGGCGCCATGTTATGTAGCTTCTCTCTAACAATAAAAAATGACATAACAAGAAGAAACATTACATAATATCAAGCCTGTAATTCCCGAAGTGTAAGGCAGAGATGTACTTCTTAGAAAAAAAAGCAAGATTCATTATTGTATGGTTACCAACCCTAGTAGCAACCTTCTTCTCAACAATCTTGGTACTCCATAAGGGTATTTATAGAGTACCAAGATTGTTTGTCTGATAAAAGGAATCAAAAGGACAGGTATGAAGGACGGGTCCTAAGACTCGTCCAAGGAAACATTTCCAAGGTACAATTTAATAGGAATGGGGCATCGGAATCATATTGTGTTTCTGCGGAAGTTGATAAGGCTTCTTGAAGACATTTATTGATAAAGGAAAATAAACGTTGGAAGTAGGCTTGCCATCCTTAATGTATGATAGGTTTTGCAACCTTAATATATGAATTTAGCAGGACTACATAACATCAAGCCTGTAATCCTCGATCTCCGGCCACCATGAGATGGGGCCTGCGGGCAGCGGACTTGGGGGCAGTCCGTGGCCCGAACAGACACAGGCCCGAGAGTAAGGCGCGCGTGGTGTTCCCCGGTGTCGATACCTTCCGGGGTGCGGAAGAATGCTCTGAGCGCCCCCGTGCCTCGGCGAAAGGTAATTGGTGGAACACCGTGGGGTTTTAGTCGGTAAGAGTCCGACACACCCCTCCGCCTTCCCCGAGGTGGAGGCAGTCCATGAGGATTTCCCTGCGAAAAAAAAAGCCTGTAATCCCCGAAGGGTTAGGCAGAGGTCTACCCATTAGTATACCCACGTTTCGCTAGTGAAACTAAAAAAACGGATAACAAAAAAACTATTTTACAAAAAATGACAACTGCTTTCAAAAATAACTAATGAAAAAATAACTATAGTTTTGGAAGTCGGTGGCAGTTTTTTAATTTTTCAAATTTTTGGTGCTTTACTACTTGTCGTTAATATTTGAAATTATTACACAAATTGGTTCAGTCAAACGTGATAAGGTCGCGGAAAAACATACATACAAATGGTTCAAACTGAGAGCCGCCTTTATTTTAAAGCCGGTTGGAAAAAAATCGCTTCACAAAAAAGAAAATAAGGAACTAAAGACAGATGTTTCTCTTCACATTTAATAAAATATGAAATTAAAAAACTGTAACCTACATTCCCATATTCCCAAAGCTTGAGCAAAGTCCTTGTAAAATGTTGCTAACTAAGTAGGAATTAAGGTTCTAATTTCCTTATCTACCACAGCATCCACAAACCCAGTTCATACTAGATTAAGTAATAAATTGAGACAATCTTAAAAATGTAACCGCCATTTTTCCAAGAGCCACAGAGTAAAAAAACTTGAGACTTTATTCCTGTGGCACTATTTTTATCGCAATCTCTGATCTTTTAAATTGTATGAAATAAATCAAGCCTTTTTATTTTTTGATGAAACAATCTATTCATTTGATTTTTATATAGGCGAAATTATCTCTGTCTGTCTGTCTGTTACGTTGTCACATCTAAACCACTGAACCGACTTTGATAAAATTTGGCACGGGGTCAGTTTGAACCCCAAGATGCGTCCACGATAATCGACATTTACGCAGACGAAGTTGTAGGCTAAAGCTTAGCCACGAGTTCCTAATGGCAATTCCTCTTAAAATTCTCTACTTCTTTGGTCCCATAGTTCAAAGTTCTTTATAATGATGAGTACAACAGCCTCGTTTCAGGTTTTCCGTAAACAACAAATAACCTTGTAGATATAATACTCTTAATATCAGCTAGATCAGGGGTTCCCAAACTTATTTTGTCTGCTGCCCACTTTGAGAATAAATTATTTCTAGCGCCCCCGTTTCACCTACTTAAAAACCACCTAGTAGATGAAATTAAAAACCGCTCCCCAAGCCTCTACACAACGCCCCGGTTTTTTTTCTGGGTATCTTACCCTTAAGGCCTGCAGCGCCCACAAGGGGGCGTTATCGCCCACTATGGGAAAGGGTGAACTAGACAGATTATTAATACCTATCTGCCAAAAGCTTCACGGCTTACTGATATAGCTGACGTTTCCTTAAGATTTAACATTATTGGCGTGAAGGGATTATCACATCTCTCCTGTGGATTTTACATGACAAAAGAAAAGGTATCAAAGCCATCTTTGTTGTTATTAAATATGGAAATCAGGGCCTTTAAAGTTTATGCGTCTTAATTTTCTGTAACAAAATATTTAATGGAACGAACAAATAAAATGAAAGAAACAAATTAATATGTAAGTTTTTGAACATCAAAGATAATAAATGTACCTATCTAGATTATTATTTTTACGAAAAAGGTTTAGTTGTTAGTAAAATTGTGTGTTTTTATATATGTTTATGTATATTATATAGCCTTTTATAGTAAGTATGTAGAATTTAATTATTTTGTACTTGTGTACACTTTAATTTATGATGTAAAATGTTATAGTACTTTTTTTTTTAATCTCTAATTCTGTTGTGTTACAATCTTAAAAATAGCTTGCACCTACCATGTTATCTCTTCACCGCCTCTCGTTGACTGTTAGAGAATGCCTAAGGCATTAAGTCCGCCTTTGTACATTTGTTGCATAAAGTTTAAATAAATAAAATAACTTTTATTAAAAGCATTTAGGATCAGTTTTACGACCGATCAATAGACACTTTTGAACAGATAACATTCACTACAAAACTATAACCCTACGACGACAAAACTGTTATAGTTCACAAGTGTGTGTGCACTCCGTCTTCTCTCATTCTCATAGACCAATGGGTCTGCAATCGGAGTCGGGCAGAGAGAGATCAGGCGCAGAACCAACGGCTTACGTACTTTCCGAGGCATGGGGGTGTCTTGCCTACCACCAACTTCCATACTTCGGGCTAGTACTAAGAAACTCTTAATGGAAAAGCCAAATGAAACTACATAAACAAATGGGTGTCGGTATCGGAATCTCATTAATATATTCAGGTTAAGTATTTCAAGTGTCTCAACAAGGTGTGAAATCAGATACTATGATAGATTTAGGTTTCAAGATCTAGATTTCTGAGGAAACCATCATCATCATCTGCCTAGCTTTTTCCCAACTACGTTGGGGTCGGCTTCCAGTCTAACCGGATGCAGCTGAATACCAGTATTTTACATGGAGCGACTGCCTATCTGACCTCCACAACCCAGTAACTGGGTAATATGATACCCCTAGGTAAGACTGGTTTGTCAGACTTTCGGGCTTCTGACGAACCGTAACGACTGTCAAAGATCCACGTATGACAGCCGGGACCAACGGCTTAACGTGCTTTCCGAGGCACGGAGGAGTCTCGGTGTGTAAAGATGGTCACCCATCCACGGACCAACCCCGGCAAGCGTAGCTTAACCTGACGGATCGACCAGTGCGGCTGTTATTACTTAGCCACGAGCTCCTCATTTCTGAGGAAACCAAAACTATTTATTTTTATTTCGGGTAACGCATATTCAAAACGTATATACCTTATAAACTGTTATACATGCTTATATGAACCATAAAAATATTTATATAACTATTGTACAGTCAACAAAGGTGATAGGTATGCAGGGTCGCCAGATATAGCTGAAGTTTTCTTAGAAACTAATGGATGTCTTCGATTAAAACACAACTTAATTAATGATCTATTTTTTAACTTAAATTCTATTTTAAAACATTCATCGGTTTCTAAGAAAACTTCAACTATATCTGTCTACCTTGTATACCTATCTCTTTCGTTGACTGTACATGATGACGAATTTTTTGATGCCCTATGAGGTTTCTCCTTTCTGTTTTTTTTTTAATTGTACATATTTACCATATTTACTTTAAGGCTTAATGCATAGGTTAATTATCTTCTTAATAAATAAATAAATATTTTGTGAGTTCAAAGTAGTACCAAAGATAATGATTATATGATACATGAAGACCAAAACAAACCAAAACTATACAATTCGATCATCAGTAGTAGAATCCACAAAGTCTAATAACGAAGTTTACAACCGACCCTAATGTCGGGCGGTCGGCTAGCTAAACTCCATTTGACGAGTTCACTTTCGATCCATGTTTCGCATATTTGTTCAAAGTTGTAAGTTCAATTAAAAATCAGAATGCGGTCAGTTGTTTTTTGCAAAATGCGGCTTAGTTATTGGAATGTTAGGATAAAAAATTGCTTGTGTATCAAATTCCATTGAATTTTTTTTTTAATAAAATAAATAAAGTTCATTTTATTATTTACAAAAATTACAGTTATCATTTCCCTTGGTCCTAAACGGATATTTGCGATTACATTTTCACTGAAGCGGTTTTATTTAAAGCTACAATAAACTACATTATACTGTTTCAGTGGTTTGTCTGTGAAAGTACCAAAGTGTTTTATTTCACTTTTATGGATATTAAATCTTTGGCAACATTGTATCTTTATTGTGTTGCAAGTAACATTGTGATTCTTTTTTTAACGTTTATAATTTTTTTTTATTTGAAATGTTGCCTCACACTGTGTCGTGGGTGGGTTTCCAAACATAAAAATCTCGTAAACACAAACATGCAGACCTAGAACTGCTATGGCCTGGGCCTGGGCCTGGCCTGGCCTGGCCTGGTGGTAACGACAGTTTTATCGAAACGGCAAACAATCCACAACTGTTTTGAACCGACCTCGGGCCGTCACAAAGCGGTTGTGAGTTGGCTGTGGTAAAACGGTGGTGTTTCACATTAGGTCGTTTCGGCAGTTTCTAGTGTGAACACCAACACCCGACAGTCTACCAGCTCTAAGTGCCTTACAAATATTTGTTCAGTGAGGGCATTGAATCTGCGGCAAATGTTATTACAGCATAGAAGAGTTCGTCAAAGATAATAGTAGTTCGAACTAATTTGAGATTACTTAATTTTACTTACTTTAAGTAATATGTTCGACATTCTATCATGACATTACATCTAATGATTTTTTTGACATTAAAATCCTTTGAATTTGTTGACATTTATCTACATTTTTTTTTAGATTAACTTTTAGCTTTTTTTCCCTAACAATACATATAATTATATCCTTTTTGTTACTTATGATTAATAATGTTGTGATAAATGGGGAATGTATTATAAATATATTTTTCTTTTCCTGGCTTTATTAACTATTACTGTACTGACATACTGATTTTGATTTCGACACAAATGTAATTTGTTGATGAATAAATAAAATAAATATGACATGCAGCGCAGCAGCCAACTACTTCGTCAATCAATTTCCTGCCAGCCATTCTGTGCAATAGCATCACATACAATTTCGTTCCACACTTTAGATTTCTTTTTGATGTCGTTGGTGTCGTGATGGCCTAGCGGTAAGGCGCCCGCCTCTCATGCTTGAGGTTGTGGGTTCGAATCCGGGCAAGTAACAATGTGACTTTTTCAATGTACTTTCTAAAGTTTATCTTAGACATTACTGACATCATTCCGTGCCTCGGAAAGCACGTTAAGCTGTTGGTCCGGCTGTCATACGTGGATCTTTAACAGTCGTTACGAGTCGTCAGAAGCTTGAAAGTCTGACAACCAGTCTTACCTAGAGGTATCGTATTACCCAGTTACTGGGTTGTGGAGGTCAGATAGGCAGTCGCTCCATGTAAAATACTGGTATTCAGCTGCATCCGGCGAGACTGGAAGCCGACCCCAATATAGTTGGGAAAAGTCTAGGCAGATAACTCTAGATTTCTACGAATAAACGTTAAAAATCTAGTCGCAATCTCATCTCAGCGAATATCAATGTCAATCAATGATTATATTCCGATCGTTTCCTAAAAGTCAGGAGAATAGCATTAAGACCTAAATTCGTCGAGGAAGATTCTTTATAAATAACTCTATTGTGTTATTGTGTTCTTGTTCAAGGGGAAATAGAACGTTAATATTTTTCACCAGCATCCCGGTGATCCTTCATCAAGGCTGCGGAACATCCATCTATTTCTATAAATAGAACTTTAAGGCCGTGCCCTTCGCGATGTTTCTTCAATAAGTAGGTCAAACCGTTGCCTGGTTGTCTTGCATCCTGATATTGAACTTGCTCAGAATATTGAACTTTGTGTATCTTTTCAATTAGACGGTGGAAAGGACATCGATGAGCAAATTTTTGTTGCCATTGATGCAAAACTGTATTTTATATAATTTTAGATAAATCACAGTTGCAATCTTTCGTCTTTTATTTAAAAAAAAAACTGTTCTGGATATTTTGACCAAACGCTATTAGTATTACGTTAAATTATTTACATACATACATAAACTCACGCCTTTTTCCCATGGGGGTAGGCAGAAACTACAGAACGCCACCTGCTACGATTCTTACATACTACTTTCGCCGCATCTACGTTCAAAAAAAAATTATTTATTTACTTTAAAAATAACGATCACAGAACCAATTAGAATAGTTATTAAAGACACTTAGAACTGATAAAAAAATATATGAAAAAGAAAACACGATAATATAGTTCTACCTACATTTAAAGCAATATATCGTCATCCCTTTCACAAATTCGTCTCACAGTACTTCTGACATACCAACATTATGAAACTGCATTTTTATTTTATTTAACTTTATATTCATACATACATGATCTCACTCTTTTTTCCCATGGGGGTAAGCAGAAACCACAGAACACACCCTGCTACGATCCTTACATACTCCTTTCGCCTCGTCCATGTTCGTAAAACTCGCCATACAATCACGCCGGTTACGAGCACTGCACACCTGACCTTTCTGAAGAACCTCACCAACCAACCAATTAAACTTTTTTCTGGGTTATTAATGTGACAAAAGTTTATTTCCTATCCAGATTATAGTAATTAAAAAATCTCCAACTTCATCTATCCTATTTTCAAGGTCAAATACAGCTATCGTCAATAGAAAACGGTCTCACTCAAATCTCAAGGTCACAAAACCTTAACCTCCAAACGTCTGCCTCCTAATGACTACCCGAAATTAAATTATCATAACTGTATGATTAATTTTATTAATTTTATGCCTACAAGCCTTTATTAAGCTCTGTACCCACTATGATTGCGGACCTGCAGTGCTACGTCATTCCCGGTTATTACGTACATATTGTTATGTTAATAGATTGGTATTATGCTGTCCCTCTCTCTCACTAGTGTCTGATTGATTGGCATTTAACAACCCTAATGGTTAGGTTCTGGGGTCGGACTATGTGTTTAGGTTTCTCCTCTAGAAATTACTCAGTAGCAGCCTCGGAGTTTGGATTTGTGCCCGGTTGATGGCAATAGGCTCGCCTCCTATTACATGGGACTTAATCATAACTGGCGAAATGTAGGTGTACACCTCTGCCTAATCCGTAGGGGATTACACGCGTGATGTTAGACATTATATATTTCTCAAGAGCAGCCCAGAGTAAGGAAGTTGGTGATGTGACACTTCTGTGACTAACAAGCAACTATAATTAAAAAATTAAAAAACACGACTGCCAAAATTGCACATATTTGTACTTTGTTTACTCGGTAGTTTTTTTTACGACGTTTTTTATTTACAGAGTTATATATTTTTTAAATCTACTTGTCAAATTCTAGACGATAAACATAGACACGGCCAGATTCATTAAAAAAAATAATTGAGGCTGGTATTAATTTACGTTTTAAAGTGACCACATAGGATCTTTTTATTTTTAACTAGCCTATGTTACTCGGGACGATGCAAGGATTGTAACGATACCCCATACATCTAAATCGGTTCAGGCGTTCAAAAGTTATGGTGGAATAAAGAACATCACATACATACATACATTAACCCTGAACACATAACACTCCTTTTTTTGGGGCAGTCGTGTAAAAACACGTATAGGTGTTCTTCGTTTGAACTCTTCCAGGTCGTATTGGATTGCCAATTTATCGGACAATGAGAGGAAGACGAAACGCACTTGTCCGCCATAATATCTTTTGTAACGAGCAAAAACATATTCACTTAGCAACATTACAAAGATTTTTTTTTCAAATATATTGATTGAAATGTCATGTTTTTAGAAATATATTATTTTGAATTCAATACTACTATGAAATACGTCTTATATTAAAGTTACAACCGTATATTCACAAGAAAATCGTTTTTGAATTTGCCTAAGTGACGTAACTTGTTTTTGCTCATGACTGTGCCTGGCTGGTCTCCATTAAAATTGGTCGAGATTTGGTTGGGAGAATATTGTTACGTAACTACTAGATAAAATTAATACTGAAAATGTACTGAAAGATACTAAAAAAATGATAAGAAACCCTTTCAAAAACCAACTGCTTCTAAAACAGGAGGCAGCGTCATGAAAAGATTATGAGTAGGAGTTAATGCATAACTTAAAGAGACAATGGTTGGTTGACAATTATTAAATAATACAATTATTTATGTGGTTAATTTGTAGTTTAACACAAGTAAGCTTTATTTTTTATATTTGCATGTAAAATTGTAATTAATTCTTTTTGTTTGCCTTCAATAGGCTGATCATAGTCCAAATAAACCTAAAACATGTCCAACGAATGTACCTACCTATGTATCACAAAAAAAGATAACCGCCTTCAAAAACTACAAAATAAAAAATAACTTTAGCTTGGAACTCGGCGGCTTTGGTTTTGTTTCTTGTTATGTAGGTATTGCCACCGACTTCCAAGCTAAAGTTATTTTTTATTTTGTAGTTTTTGAAGGCGGTTATCTTTTTTTGTAAAAAAGCTTTTTATTTTTCACTTTTTAGTGCTTGTGTGTTAATGTTTGAAATCCTTACATAAAGCCCTTTCAAACAATACCCCACACGATATATTTAATTTTGGGAAGTGGTAGGAGGGGGATTGACGTACCCCCTCCCCACTTCCTTCAGTCAGTCATCGACTAAACGTATAAACAAAGCAATTTTTCTTGTTACGGAGGTTCTGCTGTGATTTTATAAGGAGTTCCGTTCCATATCTCCAAAGTTCATCATCAGATCATGACAATATTCCTATGGGACCTATTCGGAACTATACTCTTTCGAACAAAAAAAGAATCATCCAAATCGATTCATAATTGGCGGAGTAACCGTGGAACAAACACACAAAAAAAAAAAAAAAAAACATACGCGTCGAATTGAGAACCTCCTCCTTTTTGAAGTCGGTTGAAAAAATATTTCTGATTTCTGATTTGGAATTTTTCGCCAAATTCACAAACTGCTCCATCCCTATTTTAAGTGGTCCGTGCCCAATCTTCATCACTAATAACTACGGTTTAACAACAACATGACTATTAATCGAGCATTGTCGGTTTTCCTTAACAACACAAAGTCTAGTCAAAATTGTTTCGTTCAAGACAGCGCCTAAAGGTCTAATTACACAGTACTAACTACTAATCTGACAGTAGACAGCCTTTGTGTACTCGCATGACAGAAACTCGGCTCTCATCGACCGGTCACACGATTAAAGTAGCAAGACAAGTCTATTCGAGAAACTAGAAAGGTAACAATTTGTGAATTGTATACGAAGTGAACTTAGGCGGCCCACGTAAAGAAATAAAATTGGTATTCCCAATTAAACGGAGGTGGACCACGGGGAAAAAAAATACCGCTTATACTATGTAGGTAGACCACGGGTAGAGAAGGGAATTACTGATCAGCTCGCATGTGATTTCAAAGACTGATCATTTATTTCAAATCGACAAAAGGCACTATTGAACGAAATAAGAATTGATCCTAGTTGCCCCTTCTAAATGTAGATTTTTATGAAGAAAAACGGACTAGAAACCTTATACTTCATTTAAAATATTTTAAAATACTTTGTTTACAGGTTCATAGATGATTCCACGTTAATGCAGCTATGCATAGAAATTTTCGTATTGGATACACCTAAAAGTAGTAGTATTACAAATTGAGATATAACGTTCAAAGATACAAAGTGATCACGTATTTACAAATATTGGAACTGTAGACGACCACTCTTAACATTTCGACAAACAATGAAGTAGTGTGTAATTCAAAGGAGATACTCATAGGAAGTGGTCACACGATGCGACTAGCTACACTGCAGTACTCGTGTAAGTCAACTGGCACTGTGTCATCATCATCTGCCTAGCCTTTTCCCAACTATGTTGGGGTCGGCCTCCAGTCTAACCGGATGCAGCTGAATACCAGTATTTTACATGGAGCGACTGCCTATCTGACCTCCACAACCCAGTAACTGGGTAATATGATACCCCTAGGTAAGACTGGTTGTCAGACTTTCGGGCTTCTGACGACCCGTAACGACTGTCAAAGATCCACGTATGACAGCCGGGACCAACGGCTTAACGTGCTTTCCGAGGCACGGAGGAGTCTCGGTGTGTAAAGATGGTCACCCATCCACGGACCAACCCCGGCGAGCGTAGCTTAACCTGACGGATCGACCCGTGCGGCTGTTATTACTTAGCCACGAGCTCCTCAACTGGCACTGTGTAACCAAGCCTTAAGGTTCACGAATATTACTGCTCCCAAATACAGTGAACACACAGGTTTATGTTAGTCGTGTCGAGTTCGCCGGATGTTAATTTGCATTAATTTGCGTGTACGTCTTCATTTTCGTGTGTTTTAGAGGTGAGGTTATGAAACATTTTGTTCGTACTAATTAAATGTACTTGTTAGAGGTGTGTGTGATTGGAGTCGATTTGTTTAGCGCTAGTATGGTATAGTTAGTGATTTAGTTTGATTTACAGTAATTACATTCAATAAGATTTATATGGGACTAGCTTCTGCCCGCGACTTCGTCCGCCTCAAAGGTGACTTTTTCATATGAACTTTGGATCTCCGCTTCATTACCTCAGGGAGACAATTTTGTAAAATCTTTTCTTAGCGGACGTCTTTTAACTATAAACTATCTCCTTCCTAAATTTCATTTTTAAACGTCAAGCGGATTTTGATATTTCGATACCTTCCGCTTTTATATATTTAGACTAAGTGTTTTTGAGATGACATTTGCCCAAAGATTGTCAAATAATATGGCGGCTGGACCAGGGGCTTTAGAAGTCAGTATTTCTGGAAATCCAGCCTGCTCCGTGCGACCCCCTTCTTCCCAGCGACGCCTTTTGCCTAGGTCCGTATCGCATCTCATAGCGAGTAGTCGTATAACTGCATAGGAAAGTCCGTAATGTCCTAGGATAACCTGCAAAATAGACGGCCACAGACTCTAACCGTCTACGTACAGTCAAATGAATCATCATCATATCAGCCTATGCCCGTCCACTGTTGAAAGCAGGCCTCCCCCAACAGGGGTTTCGGGACGTCTTAACAGGATACCGTGGCCCCGGAACGTAAAGGGCAACAGAAGGAACAGGGTGTTTTTTTAGTCAGTAAAAGTCTGACGGTCCCTTCCGCTCCACCCAGGGCGGAAGGAGTAATTTGATGATTTTAAACACCAAAAAAAAAGAGCACCAACGTGAATGAATACTATGAAATTCAAGAAAACATTTACCAACACATGAAAAGTAATAGAAACAAATTTTTACGAATGCCTTTGACATTTCAGCAAAACAAAACAAATAACAAACATTGACCTTTAACATTTGTACTTCAAAAAGTAATAATATGGCAACAGGCAACGCCACGGGACGTAGACTAGTACACAGTAAATACATTACACAGTTGGTGTAGCCACTCTCGATACACAGAGGAAATCAGAACGCGTATACGACAATAATTGTTCGCATAGACTTCAGAAAGAGAACGAGGGGGCAGGAGAGAATTGTGTTAGTGATTGGTTTATTTTATTTTAATTTATTTCTTTAGGATATCTAACAAAAGATATACACAAATCATGACCTACAAATAATAGTCAATAAAAGTTATTAGATAGGTGTACTCTTTCACTCATAGGAGAGCAAGCATGCACAATAAACTTAACAACTAGCTAACAAAATTTAGTAAAATCGAGAAACAGACAATAACAAGAGGCACATTATCCCACAATAGTATACCCTAAGTCATGAGAATTTTTCATCTTACGTAAAACAAAAAGGCAAGGCATTAAGTCCGCCTTTGTACAGTGTATTTTTTACGTGTGCATAAAGTTTAAATAAATAAATAAAATAGATACAATTTATTAGTATTTTTTTTTTAACAAATTAATAAAAAGTAAAAGGAAAAAGATTTTTGTATAAGTTTTGAGTGCAGCAATGGTTGTTCTGATTGGTATGTAGTATTATGTGAGGTTATAAGTGTGAGTGAGGGAGGGGGAGTGTAGCGGGGGGTCGAGATGTAGGTGAACGTATCACCATTTTGTTGCAAAATTATGTTTTTCTCGTCTATACCATTCATAGCTCTACTTTTAGTAACTAAAGCGCAGCATAACTCCTGCTGACGCCCATTCAACACTAGCAATTATAGATTTTACTCCTCCAACGACCCCCGCACAGTCCCTCGAGCATTTTGATTGGCTTTTATACTGTCAATGGAAAACAAAAAGTTCAAAGGTGAGTGCACAATTTATCAATCAAGTTCATGATATTTCTCAGTTGAACATCAATTGTTTATTAAAAAAAACTAGTGCCCTGCCTCGGCTTTTAACAACTTTTTGAATGTGATTTTTCACATTTATATCCCTTACATCCACTTTATTTTCGTACCAACCTTGTCCTGACAATTACTAATACAAGAACTACAACGATTAAGTAAATAAATAGCAAAAAGAAAAAAAACTTTGCAAAGATTATACTTACTTAAAAGATATAATATCTTTAAATTCTATAAATATTTGTTAGTAGATCGCACTAACAAATTTTAAAATTAAAAAATTAAGTATGTTAAGCTCTCGTTCGCATTATATACATATAATAATAAGAATAATTCCTTAATATACTTAATTTATGACCTGACCTGCAACTTTGCAGTAACAACGTCACAAACAGTTTTTTTTTTAAGTAAATTGTTTAGAATAGAATAGAATAAACGTTTATTTGCAAATATGAGTACTCAATAGTTGTTATAAATCAAAATCAGTTCAGCCATATTTTACCATTCGGCATGCAAATATTTACAAAATTAATACTATTAAATTATCAATTATATAACATTATTACTAAAATAAACATAACATCACGCCTGTAATCCTCGAAGGGTTAGGCAGAGGTGTACCCATTAGTACACCAACATTTCGCCAGTTATGTTTTTAGTCCCATGTAATAGGGGGCGAGCCTATTGCCATCAACCGGGCACAAATCCAGACTCCCGATTATTATTACTAAAATTAACGTTATTATTAAATTATCAATTAGGTATATCACATTATTATTCAAATTAAAGTATATTATTAAATTATCAATTATATCACATTTTTATTCAAAATCAAGTACATAATTAAATTATCAATAAAATAAAACATTGCTATTAAATAATCATTATCCTGAATTAATGTATTTTTCTGTTAAAAACTCAGTTACACTGTAGTATGTTTTTTCTAACAAATATTTACATTTTATTATTATTGCATTTATTACTGCATTTAAATCTTTCCAAACACTTGGTAATTTATTGTATATAAGCATTTATTGTTACTAGCACTATGAGGTTTGGTACTTACTAAATGATTCAATTTAATTAATTTGAGGGTATTAGGTATTTTCATCCCATGTTAGTGCTGGTTCATAAACCAACATAACGCTAAGACAACATCGCTTTGAGCAGGTAGGTAGTGCCTATAGACTTAACGCAGGGAACCGACTTTAACGCAGTACCAAAGCAATTTGCGTTCGCCCAGAGTTTACACAAGTACTAAGCGGTAGTAAGTCCATTGAAGCATCAAACGCGCCCAAGCCTTAAGTTATAAGTACATCGGCTAACATTATATTACTGTGATTGCTTTTAAATGTCATTTATGAAATAGGGTATTTAATAAATCCTCGGATTTAGTTTTTAGGATCGACTATTTACGTGAAATTGTTCCCAAAAAATCCCTTGCGTGTTGAAAATTGAAAGCATAATGGTGCCGATTCCCTTGGTCACAAACTAAACTAAAATTAGTTTTTCTTTCCAATAAAACAGGAAAGAGACTAGTGTAAATAAGAGCTGTCAAATTTAGTCAATCTGACACATCCATACAGTTATAGTTGACATCTAAAAACGTATGGATTAAAAATACGAAAAAGTTCTAGTCAAAACTAATTTGACATCGCTAACTTAGTTCTTTGATGTCACCGTCCTTTTCTTTCACTGTATGTTAGTAAGAGATGCTAATTCTCTAAATTTAGTCTAGTTTGTGTACAAGGGAATCGGCACCAATGTCAGTTGCGCTTGCTTTTTTTTACGTTGACGATAACATTATGTACTAAAAATGATATTGGTGCCGATTCCCTTGTTCACAAACTAGCCTAAATTTAGAGAATTGACATCTCTTACTAACACACAGCGAACGGAAAGGACGGTGACATTGAAGAACTAAGTTAGCGATGTCAAATTAGTTTTGCCTTGAACTTCTTCGTATTTTTAATCCATACGTTTTAAGATGTCAACTATAACTGTATGGATGTGTCAGATTGACTAAATTTGACAGCTCTTATTTACATTAGTCTCTTTCTTATTTTATTGGACAGAAAAAGATGGAAATAGTCTAATTTTAGTTTAGTTTGTGACCAAGAGAATCGGCACCACTGTATAGATAAACTACTATAACATGGCGTACTCCTCCATATTACTATTTCAATGTGTGTTGTCACATCAGAATGAAAGAGTTTGCATTTAGTTGTAAGTAATCGTCTTCAGTAGCAGGCTGGCAGTTTTGTTTGTCAACTAATCATAAATAGCCAACCGCGCAAGACAACGCACTTGTCATTTTCATAGAGTATGTCAGAGCAGCGCCATACTAGTAATGACGCCGCCTAGCAATTTGTCTAGCAACAAATCGGTGATTGGTTTTTGTTTCGATAGGTGTCTCAGTACGTACACATGCGTTGTGAGTCTTTTAAATAATGTCACAAACTCTTTCAAAAGTTTTGAATAGTGGAATCTTTATGGAACTATTTGCCACAGCTGTATGACAGTTAAATATATTTACCGTGATTTTTATGTGTCGTATAAGCACACGTTTATTGCATTTATATAACCACATTATCAGATTATTTTACTATTATTTAACCGTTGTCAATTACATAAATAAATAAATTTCTTGAAACTTTAAACGCAATGACCTTTAAGGTAGGTTTACAAGAGCGAAAAGGTTTGAAACGAAAGGTAAATTATTGGACTACCCTCAGTACCGGAGGCATGCCCTAAAATAACCAAACAAAAGGTAAGGACATGCATTAGAAACTTTGTTTGCCCAGCGGTGGGCGGTTAGGTTCAAACTTTTGTGAAAATAATTAGGTATTACCTTTGTAATGTGGTAAGAGAATTAATTACTAATTCAGAACGTGTTTTGCAGTTTATGTTTAGATTAACGATGAAAAGGTCAATGTGCTTAGGGAGTATTTTATTTGCAGTGTGAAAATAGACAGAGAGAGAGAGTCTTGTCTTGTCGAAAAGCCCTGTAGTGCGTCCTTCTGTAAAGTTTACTTCGAATTTTTGATTTAAACTCTTTGATCACACATATTTAAAAATTCATTTCGTTTGTTTTTAAAAGTAACTTTCTATAAAGTAAGTTGAACTAAGTATCAACCCAAAAAGTTCCTATGTTTTAATTCAGGAAATGATCTATGTATGTCTCAATTTTCATCCAGATCTGTTCAACTGTTTACGCGTAATTGAGTAGCGAACATTTAAACAAACTTTCACATTTATAATATTAGTAGGAAAACAGCCAGAAACTATATAGATTTTTATCTGATCCGGTAAAACCTGAAGAGAGTTAACTATAGCGATTGTGTATGGTAAGCTTTAAGAGTAAAGAACCGGCTTTTATCCGCACAACAATATTTACAGCGAAGCCAAGCTTAGCGCAGACAATTACAGGCGCACAATATAAGTTGAGCGTCAGGTAAACCCTTGAAAGTTGGTCAACTGCGCGCCATAGTCGAACGTTTCATTATATAACTTTGCCTTTCTACACACGGAAGAGGCAACTGTAACACTTACAGATATTTTATGAGAACGATGTGAAAGGTTTTAGTTATTACCATACGTCTGCATGCTTCGTCATTAGACGACGATTATTTATATTAAATGATAAAACTCATATAAGTGAACTGTATCATGTTCTTATGAGAAATAAAGTATCTTTAAACCTAAGGTTAATAGGTAAATATTGCATTAGATCAATGACTGGAATAACTTCAACAGACAGCTGCGTTCCTATGTTTAAATCTCTTAACATACTAACCTTTCCATCGCTCTATATTTTGGAAATGGGACTGTTTGTGAAAAGTAATCAAAATTTATTTTGTTCAAATATTGATTAGGTACTCAACAAGGCCTACATTAATAAGATCTCAATATAAAAATCTTTTACATACAGGCAATTTTAAAACAGCACTGCTGAAAAAGAATATTATGCATATGGGACCGGTGATATACAATAAAATAGGTACCTGATGATACAAAAATTTGCACACAACAAATATTTAAAAGTAAATTAAATAAATTACTACTTAAAAAATGTTACTATACTATTGATGAATTTTTGAATGACAAATCAATGTGACTATTTATATACAATAATTTTCCTTGCGATTTTAGTTTTCAAATTTCATTACGTTTTGGACAAATTATTGACTTATTATTGACATTGTATTATTGACTAATTATTAACTTATTATTGACATAGTTTACCACTGAATGAACTTACAAATTGAATGATTCATATTTTTATTGATTAACTATTTAAGACTGACTCGTTGGTCTAGTGGTCGCAAAGCGCGACTGCTGAGCATGAGGTCTTGGGTTCGATTCCCAGGTCGGGCAAAGTGTTATTGGGTTTTTCCATCAGGAATTTCCCAGTAGCAGCTTCGGAGTCTGGATTTGTGCCCGGTTGATGGCAATAGGCTCGCCCCCTATTACATGGGACGTAAACATAACTGGCGAAATGTGGGTGTACTAATGGGTACACCTCTGCCTAACCCTTCGGGGATTACAGGCGTGATGTTATGTTATGTTAACTATTTAAGATTATTTCATAATTATTACTACTATAAAAAATGTTTGCATGCCTCACGGTAGAATGTAATGGATCCTTCTCTTACTTATCAGCATATTTTGTACCTACATTTATAGCAAATAAATTATTTCATTTCATTTCATTTCAAGGTTTTTGTGTTGGTGATACGCTTGATTTTAAGTTATTGTCTTAACAGGATATCGTGGCCCCGGAACGCTACAGTAGAAACAGGAGGAGAAACGGAGCGCATCTTAAACGATTTACTATCGAAAAAAAAAGTATGTATAGTTTACATGTAGGTACAGTTATTCCGCTGTTGTCCATGATGGAACTGTGTTGTAAAACAACTAACGGTTTTAACTACCTCGTTAGTCTAGTCTGGTCATAAAGTGCGCAGGAACTTTTCAGTAGCAGCCTCGGCAGCCTCCATACATGTATGCACTTGTCTATCGATTTAAGAACGGCAACGTTAATTTAGCTATTACTATGAATTAATATGGCAATAGGCTCGCCCCCTATTACATGGGACTTAAACATAACTGGCGAAATGTGGGTTTACTAATGGATACACCTCTGCCTAACCCTTCAGGAATTACAGGCGTGATGTTATGTATGAATTATCTAGGTGGTTACTATTCCGTCATACTATTTTGATTTTAAACAGGATAATTCGATATTAACATTAATTTTATGTCATTTTTGGATTTTTAAACACTTAATTTTCTATATTAATATATTGTTTTATAACATAACATCACGCCTGTAATCCCCGAAAGGTTAGGCAGAGGTGTACCCATCAGTACACCCACATTTCGCCAGTTATATTTTAGTCCCGTGTAATAGGGGGCAAACCTATTGCCATCAACCGGGCACAAATCCAGACTCCGAGGCTGCTACTGAGAAATTCATAATGGAAAAACCCAATAACACTTTGCCCGACCTGGGAATCGAACCCAAGACCTCATGAACAGCAGTCGCGCTTGCGACCACTAGACCAACGAGGCAGTTGTTTTATGTCTTTTATATTATTAATGTAGATTAACGAGTTTAAGAGAACGTTATCTATCATTTAACATATTGTTTAAACTATTCGTGTATTTGAAGATAACTTTCAAAATGAATGCCATTTAACTCAATAAGCTACGTATTTTACCTTTTACAGTTCACAACTGCATGCGAGCGGCATCGTTGACAGACAAAGAGAACAGAACCTTTTGTAGTCATGTTCTTCAGTTAACTAGGTACAATTGGAAGTTGTTGAGAAATTCAACGCTGTATTGTAACGTGGAATATACTTCGAAGAGTAATAATGTAGGTGTATTTATGTGAGGAATGTTTGCTTTTACAATAAAAACTTAAGATAAAGTATAGGTTGTGGTAATATTTTATGTACACTCAACAAAAGAGATAGGTATGCAGGGGGCTTAGATAAAGTAACCATTTCAAAACTATAACGAATTTAGAAAAGACTAAAATGTATGGGATTGTCATAAGCCGCGTTAAGTCACGTGGTCAATCGACGAAGCGATGACCACATGAAAGACTAAAATGTATGTTGTATGTGTATCGTACCAAAATATGTTAAAAACATTGAATTGTAAATTATTTAAAATCCAATTATATAAATGGCTCAATAATAAGAATTTCTATGATGTTAATGATTTTTTAATATGAATTGCTTCTGGCTTTTCGACTGTAAATAATTGTTGGTTTAAGTCAGAACATGTTAGATCTCATATTTTACAATAACACCTTGTATACCATGTTTTAAGCAAATAAATATATTCTATTCTATTCTATGGGATTGAGATAAGCGTTAAGTCACGTGGTCACTCGACGAAGCGATGTTACTTTGCCTAAGCCCCCAGGGTCGTCAGATATAGTTGAAATTTCTTAGAAATCGATTGATGTCTTAGATTGAAACTTAATTTTAATATAAATGCTTAAAAAAATATTTCAAAAAGAGAAAAATACAATAAAAGGTACACAGTACCTATGTCTAAAATTTCAGCCATGCTAAATAAGCCTGGGCTAGTGACTCTGGGTTTTTGACTATTAATCAACATATTCTACAACTGCCTTGTGGGCGCTGCAAGCCTAAAGGGAGGCGGTAGGAGACTCAGAAAAAAAATCAGGGCGCTGTGTAGAGGCTTGGGGAGCGATTTGTAATTTTTTTTTCTAGGTGGTTTTTAAGTAGGTGAAATAATAGGGGCGCTATAAAACAATTTATTCTCAAAGTGGGCAGTAAACGAAATAAATTTGGAAACCTCTTTTCTACAAGAGCTTATTATGTTCAAATCTAAAAATAAAAAAAAATAATTTTGAAAATCCGTCGACAATTGGCAGAGTATTTGATGAACAAATATACAAAAAAAAAAAACATAAAATCATCCGAACATAGTACCTCCTCCTTTTTATGAAGTCGGTAAAAAGATATGGATCGTCGTAGGCTCTTGGCATGATCAAAATTGCTCGCAATTTGGATCGTTTTTGAATAGTATACGATGAATACTTGACGAAAATTATTAGACACTTTTCAAATGCCTTTCAAGTATGCTCGACTGTCCAAGGAGCCCATTCGAAATTATCCTGACTAGGCCAAAACCGCTAATTTGAAGTGCGCATGCATAGTCATTAATACTGGTCCCCTTTCTGTATGAGAAGGGGTCATTTACCTGGATTTTTTTCGTAGTCCTGATAGCCCAATGGTATGGAATTATGTACTTTCTTAGTTTATCTTGAACATAGCTGACATTGATGAAAGACTGTAATCCCTGAAGGGTTAGGCAGAGGTGTACCCATTAGTACACCCACATTTCGCCAGTTATGTTTTAAGTCCCATGTAATAGGGTGCGAGCCTATTGCCATCAACCGGGCACAAATTCAGACTCCGAGGCTGCTTCTGAGAAATTCCTGATGGAAAAACCCAATAACACTTTGCCTGACCTGGGAATCGAACCCAAGACCTCATGCACAGCAGTCGCGCTTGCGACCACTAGACCAACGAGGTAGTCAAAAAAAGCCAAGTAATCTAGAATTCTGTTACATGATTGAAGTTAAATCTTAACAAATCATGTGCTTTTATCTTCTTTTGTTGACTTGTTTATTTCTTTCCAGTTGTTATTTAAAGTTCATGTTTTACATAGTGAAGTTTTTTTTTCTACCTACCCTACCTACACTGGAAAAAACCAAAATCAGCTGTTTCCACGCCAGACACTTATACACCTATTAAGACTAATTAAGTGATTCTCCAGAACAAATCGTTTTCACAGTAAGTACTTAAAAACAACAAGATCTCACGTCCTTGAAAAAGAAAAAAAAGACCACGAAACAACCCCAACTTTCCAAATTCGAAGCAGGTCCCGATTTTTAAAACGAGTTCTTTATAGGGTTCCGTATCCAAAGGGACCCTATTACTAGGCTTCCGCTGTCTATTCGTCCGTTTGTCTGTCGACGGGCTAAATCTCATGAACCGTAAAAGGTACAGAGTTGAAAATAAATTTTCACAAAGTGTGTATTCCTATTCCTGCAATAACAAGAAATTATAAAAGTCATATAAAATAGAAATTATAAAAAAATCATGTGAAGATAAAAAGGTGATGGTTATTGATGGATGGAATTTAAATTTTTTACGGCTGTTCAACATGAAATCATTAAAAAAATAGTTTCTTCTATGAGGACAAAAAACGCGTGCCTAATATTAAATATCGTTCGGTAGTACGGAACCCTTCGTGTGAGACTATACCCGCGCCGATTTTTTTTTAATATTTGCATAATTGCTTGAAGAGGCTCTCGTTAAGGTAAGCCTTGAGTCGCGACCTCCCTCGAGTGCTCTCAGTCTTCGGCCTTCTCTGACCTTCGATGCATTCTTTGCATACTAAGTACTATCTGGTTTTTTTTTAGAATGACCGGATGAGCGTTTTTGAGTTCAGAAACCATGTTTTGTAAAAATATGTAAGTACTATAACGTATGAATACCTAAGTTAAAGTCAAACTCAAGTCAATATATTTCAATTAGGCCATTAAAAGACACTTTTGCCCCTTCCAAAAGGTAGTTTGTATGGAGAAGAATGGGCAAGAAACTCCAGTAAGTCTAGTCTAGTTATGTGGTTATGAGACATCGATATTCTTATAGATATTAAATTAGGTAACTATACATAATATATAAATGTCATATCTAATATTTCCAATAAGACCGGATAGAAGCGGCTTGCATCTTATTGGAAATCTGTAGGGGAGGCCTATGTTCAGCAGTGGACGTCCTACGGCTGATATGATGATGATGATGATATCTAAGAAATTAGGTAAAGAATGTATGGATGTTGAAATCCCATCTTTTGCATGTTTGAAGAATTGTACCTTTTCTTCGCCATGAATCATAAAAACATGTCATCTGATATCAAATATGATTCATGGCGACGCCTGAAGCACATTTGGCCACTATTAACGTAACATAACATCACGCCTGTAATCCCCGAAGGGTTAGGCAGAGGTGTACCCATTAGTACACCTACATTTCGCCAGTTATGTTCTTAGTCCCATGTAATAGGGGGCGAGCCCATTGCCATCAACCGAGCACAAATCCAGACTCCGAGGCCCACTATTAAATATGCCAAACAGTGTGTAAGCAAAACATACATACATACATATATAACATCACGCCTGTAAACCCCGAAGGGTTAGGCAGAGGTGTACCCATTTAGTACACCTACATTTCGCCAGTTATGTTCTTAGTCCCATGTAATAGGGGGCGAGCCTATTGCCATCAACCGGGCACAAATCCAGACTCCGAGGCCCATTATTAAATATGCCAAAAAGTGTGTAAGCAAAACTAAAATTAATTAAGGCTGGTAAAATTTAAGCAATGAGTTTCGAAACTACTTTAATAACTCGAATAAAATCAATCAATTAAATGTACACAGGTCAAAACCGAACCGCCTATGTAAACTTGAACCGTGAAAAAACAGTACGATAATGTCAGTTACTGAAAGAGGAAGCCTTTCATACGAATATGAACCTTATGAAGAAGTCTTAATGTTCAAATTCGTATAATAACCTTAGTGAAGTAAGTCGAACCGTGGTCTATGAATCTTATTAACGTAGGTAGTAACAAATACTTTAATTGTTCAAGTAAACTGAAATGGGGAGGTCGATTAGAAAGAGTTGAATTAATAGATCCATGAATATTAAGTAATTCGTCGGCCATTTTGTATGATTGACATAACATCAAATTGACGTTTGACCTTCTTCATGGAAAATGGTTCGGAGAAATCGCTGTAGCTTTTTTTTGTGAAAGCTTTGATGTTGAGTGAGCCCAATTCTGGGTAAACTGTAATTATGGCTCAAATTTAGGACAGTAAAATGGTCTAATCTAGTTATTTGACTTTGAGATTTATGTGAAGAAGACAGTCTCCACACAATAATAGGATAAGTGTGTATTTGTGTTATTTGATTATTTTAATGAAGTAACCAGGGTTTTCAGATATAGTTGAAGTTTTCTTAGAAGTCGATGAAAACTGCAACTACTCGTATATCGAACGACCCTGGTTAGTTTTATCTTTTGTTGTCTGTACATGTGTTTTTTACGATGTTAATTTTTTATTTAATGTATGGACTAAATCTGTCTGAAATAAATTATGTTGTTTTTTTCTTATTATTTTTATAGCCTTTTTGTTATTATTACTCTTGTGAGCGCATAGTCTGTGTTTTCTAAATAATTTCATTCCGAGATCCGAGAAAGTTGAATTGTTTTTACGGAACTCGTCGAGCTTCATTGCCTCGGCCCTTTTCTGGCGGTCTCCACTGTTGAATCTGGCTTTTAGGAGTTGCAGTGGACAGGAAGAGTGTGGCAGTCTTGTCCCAAAAAAAACCTCATAAAAAGGTGGCTCGAGCGTTGATTGCATTGCACTTTGAGGTATAAAGGGAAAAACAGCTCAAACAACCCCAAGTCTATAAGCCCGTCAAAGGTAATTAATAAAATATTAACAACGAGAAAACAACGTTAATTACAATATCAGTTTCAATACTCAATTATGAATAATTTAGTTACTAGGGCTATAACAATAAAATTAACTTACTACTTGGGTTTAGGTAAAGCAATTCTTACTAAGTAATTAATTTAGTTCCTGGAAGTTCTGAAATTATTACTCTATTTTTTTTTATAGTAATAAATCTTTACTCAGTGTAGATACTGAGTTAAAAGTTAAAAGTTTAGCTTTCAGATTCAAGATGTAATCTGAAAGCTAAACATTGAAAGCGAAAGGTCACTCACTCACTCATCACGAAATATCGAAAACCGACATCCGTTAAGAAAGGATTTTCCAAAATTCAACCCCTAAGAAGATGAAAGGGGGTCCAAAGTTTGTATGGAGAAACATAGCCAAGTTTTGATTTTGGGTGGGGCAATACTGACAAATATAAAGTATTACCTACCTATAATAGTATTCAATGTACAAAACTATGGCATAATTTTTGGATTGTAAAACTTTTTTAAGTGTAATTAAGTTTTCTTGCCTATTCTACATGAAACCTTTAAAAAGTCTAACTTTTGAAAGCAGCAACTAATTTAATTTAATTTTCTCTCTAATAAGTTTCAAAATGAGACAGGCTGGGTGGGGCAAGCGCCCCACTCTGCCTCACTGTGGCTACGCCCATGTGGAGAAATCAACTAAAACGTTTTTTAAGTACATAAAATCTCTGACTCACATTGCAATTTCCAATTAGTCTCGTAATTAGAAAACAGGGCCATGAATATCCACATTGAAAGAATATAAAAAGAAAGCCACTTCAAATTCTTCTTTAGCTTAATTACAAAATTATTAGCACTCTTAGTAACAGCCGATACAGAAATTAATTAACATTGTTTAAGAACTGAGAAATGATTTATTTAATTAATATGTTCCTTCAAAGCGGTCCTTTTTATCTATAGAATATTATTGAAACTTTTTGGTGATCAGCTGGATACCTAGTTAGTCTTTTTTTTTTTTTTTTACCGATGGGAAATCGTCAAATGACTTCCCCCGCCCTGGGCGGGGCGGGAGGGAGTGTCAGACTTTTACTGACTAAAACTCATCCATGTTCCTTCTTGTGCCCTTTGCGTTCCGGGGGCGCGGTATCTCTTTCGAACAACCCGCAGCCCCGGCAGGCATCGGCCCTTAGTGGCCCCTTCAATTGTTTGCTGACATCTCTTTGAGGCGCGCGTGGAACACGAACGCGCCGTCGACACGGTACCTAGTTAGTCTGTAATGTTTCTAGTGCGAGTGCTGTGCTCCTGATCTGACGATTACATAACATAACATCAATTTTCACTTTACTTTCGATTCCAACTTGCTTCACGATAAAAAAAAAAACGACTTTTATTTATTTATATTGAACTTTGTGCACATGTACAAAAAATACATTTTACATTATATTTTACAAAGGCGGACTTTAAAGCCTTGGGCATTTTCTACCAATCTACCTTAGGGTGATGCAGAGACAAAACATAGTAAGTGCACAGGTACAGAACAAAAATAAAAAATAATATAGGTACCAAGTAAACAAAATAAAGAGAGATAAAAACACATAGATGGAGAAATATATAATAATAAATTAATTGTGGGACGAGTCTGACAACTTCTTACTTTTCCGTTCAGCATTAGACTGAAATAAGGGTCGGTACATATCTGCCGGAAGACACGCCGCGCATCGTCAGTCGTGTAATCCAGAAACAGTCAAATTGATAATAAAATATACAACCATACACACACAACCGATGATGCGTTAGTGCGTCGACCATACTAAAGACGATACGTTCGACGTATCTTCCGTCAGATGTGAACCGACCCTAAAACCCCATATCATAAAGCTTGGAAAAAATTGTGTTATCTTTGTCCTTAATATCTCTGCTTATGTACTAAACATACCGTGGGTGGATATAGGTAGTATGTATCCTGAAAATAACTTAAACCTATTTTCCTTCAAATGGGGCACTTGAAATTCCTTTTAATGTTTTACTTTTACATTATGGTAACTATTTGTAACGATTACATTATTATGTAAATTACGGGGAAATTAGGACATTGTAACGAACTTTCACCATGGATTTTGTACAGTCTACAAAACAGATGGGTATGCAAGGTCGTCATATACAATTGAAGTTTTCTTAAAAACCAATGGATGTTTTGAAGTGTAAATTAATTTAAACAGTAGCTAATAAACAGTTTATTAATTAGGATAAGGTTCAAACGAAGACATCCATCGGTTTCTAAGAAAACATCAACTATATCTGACGACCCAGCATACCTATCTACTTTGTTGACTGTACATCATTCTAAATTCCCCATTCGTAGGAAATTAAATAAAAAATCAGCTGTTTTAATGTAGGTGTTATATTTTTGTTAAGAACAGTAATTTTCAACCGATTAAACTACCACATTCTTAATATTTATTTATGAAATTCAGCTTCTAATTTCAAAAGAAACGTAACTCTCACCAATTATTTTATTTTTATTTTAGGGTTGGAACGCACAAGCCTGGCAGTTCTGTTTTCTGTCAAAGAGTTTTGTAACACAAAAAAATAACCATTGAGTACTGTAATTATAAGAAAATAAAAAGCTTTTTTACAAAAAAAGATCACCGCCTTCAAAAACCACAAAATAAAAAATAACTTTAGCTTGGAAGTCGGCGGCTTTGGTTTTGTTTCTTGTTATGTAGGTATTGCCACCGACTTCCAAGCTAAAGTTATTTTTTATTTTGTGGTTTTTGAAGGCGGTGATCTTTTTTTGTAAAAAAGCTTTTTATTTTTCACTTTTTAGTGCTTGTGTGTTAATATTTGAAATCCTTACATAAAGCCCTTTCAAACAATACCCCACACGATATATTTAATTTTGGAAAGTGGTAGGAGGGGGGTTGACGTACCCCCTCCCCACTTCCTTTAGTCAGTCATCGACTACACGTATAAACAAAGCAATTTTTCTTGTTACGGCGGTTCTGCTGTAAATTTATAAGGAGTTCCGTTCCATATCTCCAAAGTTCATCATCAGATCATGACAATATTTCTATGGGACCTATTCGGGACTATACTCTTTCAAACAAAAAAAGAATCATCCAAATCGATTCATAATAGGCGGAGTAATCGCTGAACAAATATACAAAAAAAAAAAAAAAAAAAAAAAAAAAAAAAAAAAAAAACATACGCGTCGAATTGAGAACCTCCTCCTTTTTGAAGTCGGTTGAAAATGTTAGAGAAAAGAGCGCAAAATGTTCCACCTCATAAATTGAATAGAAAATATGACAAGCCGAAGTTAGTTCAGAGGGGAAGGGTAAGCCCCTTTTTGTCATTATTTAAAGGATTAACATTCATGAACGGGTTATCACCAGTAAAGTTAGTTGTTAGTTGCTATTCTGTATTTAAAATAAATATTTAAAAAACATGACTTAAAAGCAAAAACTTAAATTTTATTTTAAACTATATTACTCGGAACGATGCAACGATTGTAATGTATACATCTAAATCGGTTCAATTATTTAAAAGCTATGGTGGAATAAAGTAACTCACATACATACATTTAAACATTAACCCTGAACACATAACACTCCTATTTTTGGGGCAGTCGTGTAAAAATCGTGAAGTAACCTGTCAATCCTATTAGGCAGGATAACAGGCTTAGGTAAAAAACGATTTGCCTTTATTAGTACTAATAAAATAAAAATATAGTTGAATAACAGGTGTAAAACCACACGCTAGCCCCACCCGAGCCACAAACGGTCTAACCAGTGGCTTAGGGTAAGGTCTTCGCCGCCTGGGGCCAGCCGGAATTTTGCCCTCCTCTGCTGTAATTATCCGATAAATTAGGTAGGTATGAAAATTATATTCAACGGACCTAATGTTCATTGTCAAACTTATTGAAAGTCAAGATAAACTACCACTTTTTCGATTGCTTCGGTAGGAACATATATCTATGGGAAGAATTGGAGGCCCACCCCCTTCTCTAACAGTACCATTTTAATACTACTTTGAAATTTTTGTTGTTGGATTTAGAGTTTTTTTTTTATTTCTTATTTAAGAAACCGCCGACTTGCCGCCGTCCCCTGTCATATGCCACCCAGGGCCAAGACCCCCCTGCCATTTGATAAGCTTGTAGAGAAAGTGAGAATGTACAAAATCTACGCGGACAAAATCGCGGATCTAAGCTAGTATTATTACAAGAAATTGAATATATTATTAAGTGCCTGGATCAGTAGGTTACGACATAATAGAGCTGAAATGTCAAGGATATGATAATCAAAAGGGCTTCATCACTGTCTGGCACTCAATAACGTTGTTATTGTCTGTAAATTGTATGTAGGAGTGAAAAATATGGCTTTATCCTATTTTGATATCCCTGCCTTGATAATATTTACGTACATAAAAGCGTGCAAGGCTCATGCGCAGTGTAGGGTTCCGTAGTTGCCCATTTTAAAGCTTGCTTAGGTGTCTTGATTTTCTTTTAAACAAGCTTTTATTTAGCTTGCCTGTTCGTATGTAAGTTGGCCTTTTAAAATTAGAAAAACCATTTTTCGACCCTTTGTTGGTATCCGATTAAGCTATTTTTTTCATAATGGCTTCTCACAGGTCTACCTATGAGGTTATCGCCTACTTAATTGGACTTTGCTGTAGTGCCTTAAAAATTAATATGTCCAGCCAGGGCTTTATACTAAAAAAAATTGCGACTACATGTTAAGGGCACCCCCTGTGAGGTTTGAGCCTCGTCTTAGGGCGTCGCTGAGGACAGCAAAGGGACAGGCTGGATCGGATCTTTGTTGATTTTCCTTTTAACTTATTATTTTAAACTACCGTCGTGAATTTTTCAATAATTACCTTTTAGGTAGCCTAGAGCAGGGGCATTCGAATCTAACGAAAATTGTCACTTAATATTACGCCTAGTATTACGCAAACCCACAATATTTTTAAGCGACCTATCCAACGAAGCTCGAAAACAAAAGATCCCTACGCTACGTTTAGGAAAAGTACGTAAATTTTAAAAAAATATGCTTTTGATAACGGTATCCTAAAAACACTCATTGTACAAAAATATAGCAAACGAATTATACAATAATAATTTACGATACAATTACATAACACATTTTTTTTTTAAATTTTAATCGTGTGTATGTTTTTTTGTTTGCTGTTCTTTTTTTCTGCCTTAGACTTATACTTTTCTACAGATTTTTATTTTTAATTACAAACATAACTATTGATATACCAGTAATCTCTTTTGGCGATAAAAACTAGCCAGAGAGACAAAAACTGCCATAAAAATCATAAAATCCTCCACGACAGAACAAAATTATCGTAAACAAGACTGCCTGTACACGTAAAACAATATCGATGGGGTGACATAAGCACGTGTCTATTCCTGTAGCGTGGACAATGACGCACATCGTGGGGTGGGACGGCGTCATAATATCTGAAATTCATATTTGGTCATTTTGCCTGACCGACACTGTCTACAGTGTAAAGTGTAAGCGGAAAGCGGTCAATTATGAATCATATCTGCGCTTTTTGTACACATGTTATTTATAGAGAAGTTTTATGGTAGCGAGTGCAACAACAGTGGTCTAAAATACTCGTGATTGTGTATTGTGCGTTCGATTCCTGCACGAACCAAATGTTTGTGTGGTCTACAGTCAGTTGTTTCGCGTCTGGATTAGTGTACACTATGAGAGTTTATGTTAGTAAACACACCCATGGTATAGAAGAAATTTCTAGTCATCGTCGTAACATCATGCCTATAATCCCCGAAGGGTTAGGCAGAGGTGTATCCATTTCGCCAGTTATGTTTAAGTCCCATGTAATAGGGGACGAACCTATTGCCATCAACTGAGCCCAAATTCCGACTCTGATGCTGCTAGTGAAAATTTCCTGATAGAAAAACCCAAAAACACTTTGCCCGACCTGGAAATCGAAGCCAAGACTACATGCTCAACGCTCGCGCTTTGCAATCACTAGACCAACGAGGCAGTACTAGTGTGAGGCAACATTTTTTTTAAAGAACAAGCCAAAATTGATAGACTAAAATAATTATTCAGCCGCCAATGTCCGACATTCGCTCATAACTTGGACCACCCAAAATATAATTACAAGTATTTGTACGCACATTTCGTCCTTAACTGGTTCGTGATTGGATATCGTCGATTTTTCCTGAGAATTGACATTTGCTTACAGATGAATAATATAATATGGATTGCTATTGAATGAATCACAAATATTTATCGAAATAATAGAAATCTACGCATTGTTCCCTGGTTTGTTTTGAATAACATTGGTTTGATTGAATTGGGTCGAGAACTTAGGAATGATGAACGAAAAACTGTGACAAAATGTAAAATCTGTGATATAAATTAAATTAACGAAGAAACTTGATAGAATTATTCACTCGTGTGAGCAAAATTTTTATGAAGAATCTCAATTAATAATTTAAAATGGTTATACTTAATTGACCAAAAATGTCAAATCTGCGACAATTTTTTTTGATGTTACTTGATAATTTCTAATTAACAACAAAAGTCGATTAATGTTACTTTATTATATTTAAATGGCTACTAGAAAGCCTGATGACAGACGGACCTACAGCGGAGTCTTAGTAATAGGGTCCCGTTTTACCCTTTGAGCACGGAACCCTAAAAAGATTGTCAAGCAAGGGGGAAACTAGGAACTCATAATCGCATGATGTGACTCTTTACCTACTAGTTCAGTAAAAAAAATATTCAAATACCATATACACTGAAAACAAGCACCGCGGTTTTAGTGCCTCCGTGCACTGGGCACGGCATTATGCTGAGCGTTAGCGCTTTCGCATATTCACAGGATTTTTATTTTTTAGGTTTAAAAAAAAAATGTACACAAAAGCAAGATAAAACATTATTATTTTATTTTCGTCATTTACGCGTGAATAAACATGTTTTCTTTCTTTCTTTCCTTACTCATCTATTGTGAATACCTACTTAATCTTCTCCCTAACCCTTTAATAGTACCTCTCTGTAGGTGTCCACGAGTGTGCAATACGCAGGCCGCACGTGACACTACGGAGTTGACATTCACTTGCCGATGACAATGACATTGTCGTCATTCGATGGCCGGGGAATACAAAGATGTAGAGTTTATTGAATAGTCATAATAATAATAAAGATTTATTGAAGAATTTTAAATTCTGACTTTATTATTTATGAAGATAATTAAGATGATTATAATATATAGTGTAAGTGTGTATTTAAAGTATTATTGGGTATTTCCATCAGGAATTTCTCAGTAGCAGCCTCGGAGTCTGGATTTGTGCCCGGTTGATGGCAATAGGCTCGCCCCCTATTACATGGGACTAAAAACATAACTGGCGAAATGTGGGTGTACTAATGGGTACACCTCTGCCTAACCCTTTGGTGATTACAGGCGGATGTTATGTTGTTATGTGATTATAATACAGTCCAAAGTCAAAGTCAAAACATTTATTTCAATTGGGTAGTACACACCATTTATCAATAATTTCAAGACACTTTTCTAAATACTTAATTTTAGCCCTTAAAACCCGATTCATTTTCATTTTACTGAAAAATTTGATATTTAGTTATTTTGAAATTATTAAATAGTTATGGACCCTCTTAGGGCATAGCAATAAGTTTATAATGTATTACGTATGTCTTTCGAGTACGTACATTTGTTTACCTTAGTCGCTTCCAGCAAGGGGAGTCAGTGATTGCATGACGGCTGACAGGACGGAGTGGAAGAGGAAAACGTGTTGCTCCGACCCCAAGTAACTTGGGACAAGGGCAGGAAGATGATGATGAGTCGCTTCCAGCATTTTATATAGGCACTAGCTTAGCTAGCTTTTGTCCACTACTACGATCCCTATAACCTATAAGACCCATAAATATCGTAGCTTTCTATTACTGAAAGCATTTTCAAAATCGAACCAGTAGTTTTGGAGATTCGAGTGTTCAACCGAACAGATTATTAAGCCTACTAATATTAGTATAGATTAAAATAGATCCATTTCGAACAATTTGTGGTATGTTTGTGCAAATTAATCAATGTCCATCAATGTTAGTTTGTGACTTTATGCCTGCAAAAAACAAAACTAGTAAAATAGCTGGAATGTAGACAGACACAACGTTTTCATATTGGCTTAAAAATGTTTTTTTCATGCAATCGATTTTAAAACTTCTAACTGAACAGTTAAGGTGCAATATTGATTGATGTGGCGGAGATCTATTTTCAGGGTTTGTAAACCATTGAGGTGTGAAAAACTGGAAGGGGAGTTGCCAACCAGTACCTTTTTACTTCGTTTACCAATGCAGGTAAAAAAGTAAAAGTTATTGATGCGAATGAAGTACTCGTAATATTTTGAAATTTTAACTAACTTTTAACTTAAAAAAGGTTGCTATCTATGATTTCAATTATTTTATGTTGATTCAACTAAATAAATTATGTATAGGACGAAAAAATTATTAATGATAAAGTATTTAGAAATATTTTTAATACTCTATAGGGGAGGCCTATGTTCAGCAGTGGACGTCCTGTGGCTGATATGATGATGATGAAGTGCCTAGAAATGAAGGATGGAAGGAGTTTGCCCAGAAGTGGGACCTAAAAGGCTAACAAAAAAACTAAATAGGTCCCTTTTTTTCGCATGTTTGGTCATTTTTACAAATAAAAAGCAATATAATTTACCTATTTTATTCATTTACATTCTGAAATAAATAACCTTAACTTAAATAAAACCCTAAAGTAAATTAAAGTAAATTTACCTATTTTAATTTCTATGCTCAAAATAATAGTCTTTATTATGAATTTAAATGATAATATTAATTATTTAAATTAGAAAGTAAGAAAAAAATACAAAAATATTTTGGCAGCGGTGGGATTCGAACCCACGCCTCCGAAGAGACTGGTGCCTTAAACCAGCGCCTTAGACCGCTCGGCCACGCTACCACATGACAACCGCGTCGAAATTACCGAAAACTTTATACGGCGCTGTTGGAATATTAAATTCATTAGGATTTTCTTATCTTTCCTATTTATAACAGTAAGCGCGAGCGCTGTTGCGATAAATTCGATGTTTCGTTTTATATAATATACGAAAATGATAACATTCATCCATTTTTTTATTTGGCGCTTTCAGCATAATATCAACTATAAGTATATTTATATATCCCCAACGTCAATGATGTTCAAGAACAACTTAGAATCCACAACTTCATGCAAGCCGCCTTGAGCAAGCATGGTGAACCATACTCTTGCCTTCTCTGTTTAAGAAGAGGCTTTTGGGCCTGTAGTGGGACTATAATCACTTTTGTCCTTTGTCGGTCAGACTAGACTAACTATAGCTTCGTAAAAGTAACTAATACATAATTTTGAGACAGTCAATGATTTTCAGGTTAACCGTAGAGCAAGTCATATCTTTATTAATATGAAAATTACGTATTTTATCACAGGAGTCAACAAAATATGGTAAGAAAAAAAAAAAACTCAAACCAGAGAAAACCAAAGCGCAATATTATAGCGATATCAAACTCGATTACACTTTTTAATCCGAGTCTGCCTGAAACAATTTTTCCCTCCGAAGCACCAATTACCGTTTATGATTGCAAATGGTTGCCGTATCGAGAGGCAGTAATATATCGACCACCTGGCACGCGTTGCTGTGCACTGGTTTGAGTACAGGGCCGGAGTAGGACTAATGGGAAACACAGGGTTGAAATAGGTGCATGGGAATCAGGTGCACTTTGGGATTTTTGGTTATGCATGATGTGATGATTAAAATTAGGTTTTAAAATACGATTTATTGCTTACATTTTTATCATATCCCCCATTTCTGTCCTGTGTTAACTGACATAACACAGGACAGAAATGGGGGACTTACGGCAACAGTATTATATAGTTCTTTCTTTTTGCATTGATAATAATGTCTAAGATATTTTATACAATTTGGGGCCAAGTATGTGGCCATGTTTGTTACTGCGGCAGAAGCAAGTGAAGCAAGTTGCAAGTAAACTGACAATTGTGACTCTTTAGCACATAGGATAATTTATATTCATAATTTGATCATGAGCTTTGCAATCGCACGGGGTGTCAAACAGGTCTATGATGCCCTATTTCGCCAAAGTATATTTGCAGTGGCCTTCTTGGGTGTTCACAGTCGAGAGTGTTTAATGCTATAAACATACTCAAATACTACCGGAATTAAAAGCATTCATTAGAAAAAAAATATATCTTTAGCTGACCGCGTCCGACAGTCAAGGAAGGACCAAAAAATAACGTTCAAGCTGATTTAAAAAAACATGAAAGGAAGCATCAAAAAAATGTCCAGTAAATCCCCTTTTGCATCTCATGCACCTTAAACGCCGTCCCTCACAACTAGCCACTCCGCAGGGACCATTGTGTTGTAATGGACCGATTACGCCACCACATTGAAATGCCGGCCATTCTAAATGAGAAAATCACGGTTTAACGACTTTTATGGATGACGTCACAATTTAAATACTTCTGAGTGTTTTCAATACAGGCGTTCTTTTAATAATGTTGAAGCTTTTACTTTGAAGAGTTTTCTGATGTTGCTGACTTTATTTGTCGGTTCGGTACAAAGAAACAATTTAAAAAGATTCTTTATGTTATATTTTGAGCAGAAATGATTTCACTTTATAAGAAAATATTTTACTTTTGGGTGTCTATAACAGTATAGGGGTCGTGGTAGTATTTATAGTTTAGCTATAACATTTTAAAATATTATTCGTAAAAAAAACGTGTCAAAGAATTGGAACTTTGACATTCATATTTCCGTAACCAGAAGTTTCCCAGGTATGGTCTAGGGCAAAAACAAAATTCTAATGATGGGAAAATCATGTAATTTTTGGCCACGTTAAACTTCGTTTACATCTACACTAATATTATAAGAGGAAAAATTTGATTGTTTATTTATTTGCCCTGAATAGACTCCGAAACTACTGCACCGATTTGAAGAATTGTTTCACTATTGGGAAGCTACGCTATCCCCGAGTGACATAGGCTATATTATATATAAAAAAATAGGGATCCGTAAGGAAAATCACGCGAACGGGAAGTGTGTTAGTCTCGTATTAATAGTACTGCGTTAAAAGAAGCGTTATCAAAAAAGTTTTAAATTCCAATTTTCTAAATTAAGAATCATAATCTTTCTTAAACAACAAAAGCTTACTTAACAGTGTAGGTAGCAAAGTAAAAAATAACCTAACTTTTGTAAGTCGTTTTAATTGGCTCCTTTATCTAGCTTCTATTTTTAACTCAAGCCAAAGTTATGTCACTAATGTTCGATCCCGCGTTCCCGGGATAACATTCTGCATTAATGTTGGCTCATCTCTCATTATCCGGGATTCATAGTGATCCAATTAGGAGGTATTGTAGTTAATCGGCTTCATTGTTCTGTCGAATGGCGAGATTTCGGTTTAAGATTATGTAGGCATGATTTTTAGTTCTCTGTTCATCTGAGCGCTTACGTAAATTCTTTAGTTAGTTTTCAACTAAAATGGTTTAGGTAAAAATCAAAATAAAAATATTCTTGAATGAAGAGTTTTTCGTTCGCGTGGCAGTAAATATAGGTTACATAAAACATAGTCTATGATGGTCGGCAATATAAGTATGTCGCCAGGCCCCCGTTTCGCCCCTGAGGGGCTGATTTTGGAAAATACTTTTTTAGCTGTCATAATTATTAACTATCTGCAAAGTTTGGGAGTATGAAAGTGGCGCCAGTGACAGAAAAGTTGAAAAGGAATCGTTTGTCTAGGTATGGGTATTTGAAGAGGAGGGATAAAAAGCATGTGACCAGAAGAGTTATGAATATGAATGTGGATGGATGGAGAGCAAGAGGAAGACCAAAGAAAAGATGGATCGATTGTGTGAAGAATGATATGAATGAAAGGGGAGTCAGTGATTGCATGACGGCTGACAGGACAGAATGGAAGAGGAAAACGTGTTGCGCCGACCCCAAGTAACATGGAGCAAGGGCAGGAAGATGATGATGAATTAATAACTGTCTGCATGCCTTTCAGGGCATTCCGTTCAATGGTTTTAGTTGTGTGTTGATTAATCAGTCAGTGAGTAACGGTTGCCTTTTATATATTGTATAGATATAGAAGATAACGACTCCAAAATAAAATGTGTACGCTTTTTGGTCACAAACAAAACAATACTTCTAAAAGTTATTACAGCTTGCATCTTTATGAAAACATTCTTGGACTTTGTCCTCTCTTCAATAAGGTTTATTTTTGTTTGTATTCAAGTACTGACTGTAGACTGCAGACACATTAGTTGGTAGACGCGCCAGGTGCAAGGGATAGCTCGTAAAGTAAAGGTTTTTACGGAACTTAGTCTATTACCAATAAGTACCAGTCTAGTACTACTCCAGACCCAGACTTAGCTGTTTAGTACCTCGTCTCGGTCTCGAACTATGTGATAGAATTAATGGAAAAGTTCTCGAATTGATTTTCTTTTGTTTTTAATTTAGTAGCTTTTATCCGAAGATTTTTCGATTATGTACTTTCTATGTTAATTTTGGACATTCTTTATCGTGTGGGCAGTAAGGTCTTATGACCCCACACACCCTAGTGTCGAGAGTTTTTAAACCGCCTCAAGGGCCTCTGATGATGATGTTTATTGAGAGGTCTTAATCTTTTGGTTGGCAGAAATAAATTCGTGACGTATAAACGTAATAGGTTAATTGATAATAATTTTGTTTGTTTATTTTTTATTTTATTTTAACATAACATAATATCACGCCTGTAATCCCCGAAGGGTTAGGCAGAGGTGTACCCATTAGTACACCCACATTTCGCCAGTTATGTTTTTAGTCCCATGTAATAGGGGGCGAGCCTATTGCCATCAACCGGGCACAAATCCAGACTCCGAGGCTGCTAACGAGAAATTCCTGATGGAAAAACTAAATAACACTTTGCCCGACCTGGGAATCGAACCCAAGACCTCGTGCACAGCAGTCGCGTATGCGACCTCTAGTCCAACGAGGCAGTCAACGAGGCGGTTTATTTTATTTTATTTATTTTATTGCATTAGGATCTCCAACAAAAGATATACACAAACATGACATATAAATAATGGTCGACAACGATTGCAGGTGTACTCCTTCACCTATAATTCTTTTCCCACAAACCCACAACCCTACCTTCATTCGCACAAGATTGATGCAAACATATCCGTTCCTTCCGCATCAAGCAAATCTATCCATTACTTGTCTACTGAATTCCCTCCACGTTTCAGTCTGCGAAATACGAAATATCTCTCTTTTGAAATTTGACATACGATTTTAAACCTTAATGTCAAAGTGTTAAAGTAGTGGTGGTTTAGAAAAGTAGAGTTGTGAGATGTCAAGTTAAATTGGTCGGGTTATCACCAAAATTATGAGACAGCCTGTCTATAGTAAATGTGTAACTGAATTGTAGGTAAGTTTATCAAAATAATGTAATTATGTTAATAGGGACACTAAATACCTATTTAGATTGTATTTGGTACTGTTATTACGCTTATTAGTCTCCTGAGAATACAATTTGTATACGTAGGGGAAAATACAACATTGATATCGGCCTAAATAACTAGATAACGTACTTGTTTACATCTATTTAACTATAATGCATAATAGGGCTATTTTCGCTAGCGTTATGTTACGTTTTTGGTTACTGCTCCGCTCCTGTAGGTCGTAGCGTGATGTTATACAGCCTTCATTACTTCTCATGAATCCGACTTTCACATACATAAAAGTCCATTCGTTGCATTCGACCGGCATTTCCAGAGATTAGCGCATTTAAACAAACAAAAAAAATCTACATAACACATAACATAACATCACGCCTATAATCCCCGAAGGGTTAGGCAGAGGTGTACCCTTTAGTACACCCACATTTCGCCAGTTATGTTTAAGTCCCATGTAATAGGTGGTGATCCTATTGCCATAAACCGCGCACAAATCCAGACTCCAAGGCTGCTACTGAGAAATTCCTGATGGAAAAACCCAATACCACTTTGCCCGACTTGGTAATCGAACCCAAGACCTCGTGCTCAGCAGTCGCGTTTAGCGACCACTAGACCAGCGAGGCAAAAAAGTCTATTCGACGAATGATTATTCCGATTTTAACAGCCCTATTCTAATGCAATCAGATCCTTTCAAGTCCTTGAACGCAAGCTGGAATACTGCACAAATTACATGTCCAAGCATTTATGTGTACATTTAAATCTGTGTCGTTAGCTCGATTCATATTTAAATTATTATACACGACTGTACAAGAGAATACTCCAACGTTCTGGAAATCGATATGAGGCTACATGAAATGTAAATATGTACCTACCCATTTTGTTTTTCAGTGTACCGTAATGGTACTCGACTACTGGCAACAGTTTACTTTTATTTGTTTGTAGAATTTCAAATTTGGAATGTAAAATACAACGTAACAAGAACGCATTCAAATTCAAATTGAAAAAAAGAACTTAAATTCGAGTAATGCTAAGTATTTATTTATACCGGCGTGATGTTTTATATAATAACATCACGCTTGTAATCCCCACAGGGTTAGGCAGGGGCGTACCTATTAGTTTATCCACATTTAGCCAGTTATGCTTAATTACCATGTAATAGGGTGCGAGCCTATTGCCAACAAACGGGCACAAATTCAAACTCCGAGGCTGCTAAAGTAGTCTGAATGGGAAACTATAACATGAAGTCCTTTTTAGTAAGCTATATTTTGTTATGTAATTATGGACTAATAAATTATTCTTATTCTATTGTTGGTTCAATAAAACAATATTGTGCATTTAGTTTTGATCTACAGGTTACGCCAAGCAAAAATACATAAAAATACGATACCTACACATAGGAAAATGTACACTATAGTAATATTTACAGGGTTCAGAAATCGATAAAACCATTACCCGGAACGCTAAAACGTGAGTACAGTGTACTACGGTTGCGAGGCTCGTATACCAATTTCCTAGAACTTACACAGAGCTTGTACTACAAACATAATCCAATTAAAACATAGTAGGGAACCATAAGTTTAACAAAGCAACTTGAACTCTAAAGCAGGCTTTAAACTAACGCGACTGGTAGGAAGTCGTAGATGGCAGGTAAATTACTACGCCTTTTCAGTAGCGTAAAAGTATAAAAGGGCGCGTCAAACTAAGAGGCTTTTCGCACACAAGCGACCTCCGAGCGCGTGCAGCCCGCGGCCCAGACGGGACGACGAGCCCACTGTGCGAGAGAAACAAAAGACACAATTTTCCACGCGTTAGAAGAGAACAGAACAGTGATATTGACCTTGCGGGCGCTGACGTCATTCGCGACCTAGCTGCAGCTTCCCCTGTATTTCGTTTCTATGTGTGCGTGAACCAGACCCTGAAAATGGGTGTGTGCGTTCGATTTCCTCGACATTGTTTATGTGTGCGTGTTCTATCCATGTTTTGTACTGTCCTATGTTTACAGGGTTCTGTGCAACAGGCGAGCATGTGTGTGTGTTGTGACATTGATTTCTTGTCTCCGGCGAAGCAACAGGCGAATTACATTGTTCGTGTCTTTAGACAAATATACAGGGGTTTAATTAGCGTAATATCGCTTGCTTGATAACGTTAGTATGCGTAATAAGGGAGATCCCTGGGGGTATTGTGTTATTTTAGTTACCAAGTTGAGGGCGGTTATGTCTTCTTTGGTTAAATGTTGATATTTTAGTAGACTAGAAAATCAACAATGAGGTACAAAATGGATATTGAAGTTAAACTTTGTTATCTCATCTTTTGAGTGCCTGAAGGCATTCTTTTTCTTTCAAGTAACAATAATCTTCTGCTTAATACTGTCGTGAGTCCAGTTGTCTTTCTTCAAACTATTGTTATTGCTTTTTACTACTATTATTTTAATATAGTAGTTTATGCAAGGCAAATCGTATTCACGTGTAATCCTGTGCAATCCTGTATATAAAATATTAAAATGTCGTTGTGTGTTGTAGTTATTGTTAGTAGTAAATTCCTTGCTCATTCTTCTTCATAAGTAACTACCTTTTGAAAGGGGTAACTATGGTATAGTTTAGGGTATAGTTTCAATTCCTTACAAGTCTAAACGAAACCTTAGAAAATATTATTTTAATTTTAATTTCTTTTTCTTTTTTTTCTGGATACTTAATTTTAATAATGTGCGATTTTTGCAGGTCAGGTACGGAGTACTCGTAACCGGCGTGCTTGTATGACGAGATGTATTCAGAACGTGGATGAGGCGAAAGGAGTATGTAAAGATCGTAGCAGGTGGCGTTCTATGGTTTCTGCCTACTCCCATGGGAAAAGGCGTGAGTTTATGTTTATGCGATTTATGCGCCTCATTCGATAGGTGGCCAGGGCTCGTACCCTACTTGCACCACCCAATATACGCCTCTGGCTAAACCAGCCAGTCTGTAGACTACCTACCTACCTATTTACACTGCTGCTCACAAATTCTGTGTTCCTTTGTATTCACCTTCCACAGAGCAACAGGTGCCAGAAGGTGTTGTCAAGATTTGGCAGCCTAAATTCTTTGCATTTAGAAAAGATAATCTATACTTGTTTATTACAATTGTTACGAGTTTTTAAGTTTGTGAAGTTGTAGGGGGAGGGGGGGGGGGTATCTCTGATTCTACAGAACCGATTTTTTCTTTCGCATATTGGAAGCTACTTTATCACTAAGTGCGATAGTCGATATATTTTACCTATATATTATTACCAATAAATTTTGAATCTGCAAGAAAAATGACGCGAACGAAGTCGCAGGGTTAGTGTTAGTCTATATCTACTAATGTTTGTGATGAAACGACTTTTATTAATTTATACGTATATTTATTCACAAGGCAACTACAACAGGTAACAAACATACATTTATGACACAATTTTAAATTATTGTCCAAGGGGATTATTTCAGACAACATTTCAAGTAACATTACGCAGAGGACAATTAATTGGACAGCAGGACAGTAGATACCAGTAATCAATTGTCTTACAGTTTATGAATCTTTTTGCGTTATCCATTACACTACGAACCACGGGAGTAGACTAGTATCCAAACGCAGGTGAAACCGCGAGCTAGTAAAAACAATAAAGAAGTAGAGTGGCTTTAAGGAAACAAACAATAACTAATACGTTCCCGCCCTCATCACGAGAATAGGTCAGCTGTGAACCAACACAGCGTGGGTAGAGCAATGTTTATTGCCCTACTAGGAAATTGCCCAGGTTTAGGCAATGAAAACTAAGAGCGTGAAATTAGGAACATTGAGGAATTCCCAATACCTACTAATCTTCTAAAGTAAAAAAGCTTTTTTACAAAAAACAAAATATGACCGCCTTCAAAAACTACAAAATAAAAAATAACTTCAGCTTGAAAGTCGGCGGCTTTGGTTTTGTTTCTTGTTATGTAGGTATTGCCACCGACTGCCATATTCCTATTACTTCCGATTTTAAAAGGAGTTCCGTTCCATATCTCCAAAGTTCATCATCAGATCATGACAATATTTCTCTTTCAACCAAAAAAAAGAATCATCCAAATCGATTCATAATTGGCGGAGTAATCGAAGAACAAATATACAAAACCGACTTCAAAAAGGAGGAGGTTCTCAATTCGACACGTATGTTTTTTACGTGCCGAATTGAGAACCTCCTCCTTTTTGAAGTCGGTTGAAAAGAGCCACTTGCGCCAAAATCTTAACATAATATAATATCACTCCTGTAATCCCCAAAGGGTTAGGCAGAGGTGTACTAATAAGTTTAACAAGTTTAACGTTTTGCCAGTTATGTTTAAGTCTCATGTAATTGGGGGCGAGCCTATTGCCATCAACCGGGCACAAATCCAGTCTCTGAGGCTGCTACTGAGAAATTCCTGCAGGAAAACCCCAATAACACTTTGCTCAACCAGGGAATCGAACCTAAGCAAACACAAACACTATGTATCTACTTTTAAAATACTTTCGTATTGCCAATATAGTACCCAGCCAAAAGAAAACCTCTTCCCAGTAGTGTCTTGAAAGCGCACGATGCACTACGATTAAAAATGATTTTTCATACTAAAATTCGAACTAATTATTCCACCAATCTTAAAACGTATACCGTCACCGTCCTTTTCTTTCGTTGTATGTTAGTAAGAGATGTCAATTCTCTAAATTTAGTCTAGTTTGTGAACAAGAGAATTGGCACCAATATTTTTATTTGCTCAATACAAAACTTAGTTTGCTTGGCAGTATGCGCAGTATAATAGGCCTGTGTTACCAATTGACTCGGAGTTAATAAGATAACCCTGGCTGGTGTAAGCGGGTGTAACTGGATTTTCGGTCATGTTTCAACTGGCTTACTTTATTTGTCGTCAGCTCGGAGACACCAACGCCATCTAGCGGGGACGGCCCGAAACTTTTGACTTCGAAGTTTTAATGTGTATAATAATATTTTTTATTTTTTTTATTTTATTTTTTTTTATTTGACTGCCTCGTTGGTCTAGTGGTCGCAAAGCGCGACTGCTGAGCACGAGGTCTTGGGTTCGATTCCCAGGTCGGGCAAAGTGTTATTGGGTTTTTCCATCGGGAATTTCTCAGTAGCAGTCTCAGAGTCTGGATTTGTGCCCGGCTGGTGGCAATAGGCTCGCCCCCTATTACATGGGACTTAAACATAACTGGCGAATTGTGGGTGTACTAATGGGTACACCTCTGCCTAACCCTTCGGGGATTACAGGCGTGATGTTATGTTATGTTATGTTATATTATTAACATGTAATAGGGGGCGAGACTACGTTAATAATATTTTAGAGTTTAATGTGTATAGGTAGCTACAATGAGTTAGTCTTCTTCTTCTTCTTTATCGTGTGTGCAGTAAAGTCTTATGACCCTACACAGGGTGTGTAGGGTCATAAGTGTCAGAGTTTCTAAACCGCCTCAAGGGCCTCTCACATGGTTTGAGTGGAACAGTAAGTCCAGGTTTTCTCACGATGTTTTCCTTCACCGATGAATAATTCGTCTAATGAGTTATTAAAACTGGGTCTATCTTTTTCTAAAGATATCATGTGTAATTTCGATTATTTTTAATGCGCTTACTGAGTCAGACAGCGTTTAAGTATTTTTAGAACTTTCGGGGAATATCTGAAAAATGTCATGCAATGCTTCAATTAATAAAAGATAATTAGAAATCTCTGCTTCTATGAAAAATTTAAAATCGATCGAATTCAATTGCAACTCAACTTTTCGAAAATATTCTCTGATATATTTTTAGAACTATGTATCTTGCTCATGCGTAGGAAGTTTCATAAAAATTGATTCTTTCTTTTCGAAAAATAAGGACCTGAATGCTTGTATGAAATACTGTATGGCGTCACTAAACGCTCTTAATGATGATAATGAACAAATAAATCAAAGAGAACATTAAATTAAGACTTATGCTTTTCTTAATAATCTTAACAATGTAAATTGAGAGATGGGAAACATCAATCGATATTACATAACATCATACCTGTACTCCCCGAAGGGTTAAGTAGAGGCGTACACATTAGTACACCCACATTTCGCCAGTCCCATGTAATAGGGGCGAGCCGGGCACAAATCCAGACTCCGAGTCTACTACTGAGAAATTCCTGATGGAAAAACTCAATAACACTTTGCTCGACCTGGGAATCGAACCCAAGACCTCATGCTCAGCAGTCACGCTTTGCGACCACTAAACTAACGAGGTAGTCAAATAATTTGCCACTTCGTATGTCCAGCTTGTTCCTAGTTGAAACGTTCATATGCTCTGCAGCCCTGACCTAAAAATCCAATCAAGGCAACCACGCAATGCCTAGGTCTCTTCGGGAATTGGTTGCAGGAAGTTTCCAGAACTTTTCTGATTACTAGACCAGAGTAACCGTGTATGTGTGTATTTGAGAGTTTAGTGTTTTAGTTTTACCTTATTGGTGAGGTCCTTCAGAAAGGTCAGGTGCGGAGTACTCGTAACCGGCGCGCTTGTATGACGAGATGTATGAACGTAGATGAGGCGAAAGGAGTATGTAAGGATCGTAGCAGGTGGCGTTCTGTAGTTTCTGCCTACCCCCATGGGAAAAAGGCGTGAGTTTATGTATGTATGAATGTAAAACAGAAGAATGTCAACAAAAGAAATATGTATGCACGGTCGATAGATATAGTTGATGTTTTCTTAATAACCGATAACCGAGGAGACGTCAGCTAAAAACGGATTTTACGACAAGGCCATCTTTGACTTCTACGGAGACGAAGTCGCGGGCGATAGCTAGCTTGTACCATAATAAAACCATGCTATTCAAAAGTGCCTTATTGGCCTAATTGAAATAAATGATTTGACTTTGATGCTGGTAAACATAAAAGGGCAGTTATGATAATATTATAATGAGATAATTAGGGATATGTATGCAAACATGATAAAGAGTGGAGTATCATTAAGTTAATGCTTTTCTTTGAATATGCAATGAAAAGGAAGAATTAGTTCATGAGAAACATGGTGTGTTTTCATAATTTTCATTAAATGATTTTGTAAAGGTGAGAGTACAAAATTTAAAGTGACTTACCATTTTCGGAAAGGTACTGGTGCCGATTTCACAAACTACACCAAAATCAGAGAATTGGCATCTCTTTCTAACATACAGCGAAAGAAAAGGACATTTCACTTTTAAGAACTAAATTAGAGATGTCAAATTAGTTTTTAATCAATGCGTTCTGACGTGTCAACAAAAATTGCATGGAAGTTTCAGATTAACTAAAATTGACAGGTCTAAATTATTTTCGCCACTTTCTTGTTTTAAAAAAGATAGAAATAGTCTAATTTTAGTTTGGTTTGTGAACAAGGGAATCGGCACCACTGTTTAGAAATAAAAAGAAAAAAGAGTTTTGTTATCCTACTTCCTACTACTATTATAAGTTCGTGGAGATGCATTAATGGATCAATAAATGGATGTACGAAAAGCTATGTTTTACTCTTCTACGCTTAAATGACTGAATGGAACTAGTTGAACTTGTATACTTGTGACTTGTAGACTTCAGAATTAGGAAAACATCCTAAATTACCCAAACTAGGATCTTCTCCTAATTCTGAAGTCTCCGCAAAGAGCTAGTTTTTTTTAAAAATGTTCTTTCCAGTGTGGCCTTAGCTTTAGGCGATAATTTTATGTTTATAAGACGTGGAAGAAACTAAGACATCAACAAACGGCAAACGGAAACACATGATCACAAGCAGCTTGCCAAGAGTAAAGAGACAGTTCTAGGACATTAGATATCATCTCTAATGTTTCAAAATTGAGTTAAACGTTAATTTTATTCGGTAAAATGACTTTAAGAACATTTCTTTTTGAAAACGATGCTGTGCGGTAAGTTTTCATTTTTATGCAAAAAAAAAATCTGAATAACATCTGTGTCATCTGTGATTGAATGGGTTGGGTTTGGATTGGTTCATTTATTTTTTCACTAACTTAAAAAAAGGAGAGGGTTCTCAATTCGTCATTCGTCAGGTTAAGTGCCTGGATGATCTGTGGATGGGTTGACCATCTTTTGGATGATCTGTGGATGGGTTGACCATCTTTACACACCAAGACTCCTCTGTGCCGCGGAAAGCACGTTAACGTCCCGACTATTGTACCTGAATCTTTGACAGTCATTACTGGTCGCCAGAAGCTCGATAGTCTGACAACCAGGCTTGCCAAGGGGTATCGCATTACCCAGTTACTGAGTTGTGAAGGTCAGATAGGCAGTCGCACCATGTAAAATACTGATATTCAGCTGCATCCAGTTAAACTGGAAGTTGACCCCATAGTCGGGAAAAGGGTAGGCAGATGATGATCTCTGTAACTAGAAGGTTCCCAAGTATGTTTCAGAACAAAAAAAAAATTGCCAACGAGAAGAATATGTAGCATTCTTTGTTAATGGTTTTTGTACTTCTGGTAAAGGACACCAAGACAATTTTTGTTACCCGCGTGACATGACACGTGCCTTGTCTTGCGCGGTCTTGCTAGTCTTGATTAGTTGACCAACAAATCTGCTAGCCTGCTATTGAAGACGTGCCGTGACGTGTGTCATGATGGCTCAGTGGTTAAGGGTTTAAATCCAGGCAAGTACCAATGTGAATTTTTCAATTCATATGTACTTTCCAAAGTTTATCTTGCACATCACTGGCATCGGTGAAGGAAAATATCGTGAGGAAACCTGGCCTTACTGTTTCACTCAAACCATGTCAGAGGCCCTGGAGGCGGTTTAGAAACTCTGACACTAGGGTGTGTAGGGTCGTAAGACCTTACTGCCCACACGATAAAGAAAGAAAGACTGACGAAGAATACTTACAACTATATAGAAACTCTTTCATATGGGTATGACTATACACATTGAAATAGTAATGTGGAGGGGCGCACCATTTTATATATATATTTAAAAAAGACAGTAGTAGTTAGTACTTAGTTTATAGTAGTTTATCTTCATCTGTAGTCACTAAGGACGTAGTTAGAATATTGACCATGCTGACATTTCTGTTACAGTGGCATCAATACTCCGTCTGATTACCTACACATAAAACTCGTACGATACATTTTGGTACAAGTCTGCTCCTGGCCTCGGAAAGAAATCGGGGAGCCGGAGCCGTACTACCAAACGTTATTCCTTAAATACTACTACTTGTGTATCACTTTAATTGGTTGTTCCGCATCTATTTGTTACGTCATTTTCCATTTTAATGAACTTACTTTTCTTGAACTTGGAACTTCATATATATTGATATTGATGAGTACGATTGATTTGGTAAGAAATATTGAATTTTATGAACACACTGGAGCACTTTATTCTATCAAAATCTACTGAAATATCACTAAATATCACTCACTCACTCATTCATCACGAAATATCGAAAACCGCTTGACGTATAAACATGAAACGCAGGAAGGTAGTTTATAGTTAGTTGACGTCCGCTAAGAAAGGATATTTATTTATTTACCCCCTAAAGGCATAAAACGGGGGGTTTAAAGTTTGTATGGAAAAACATAGTAGAAACGTAGGAGTAAACTAAGCCATCCGAATTTAAGGTCAGCGATCCCGCGGAAAAAAGTAGTATAAGTAATGATGAGTAGATGGATGGATGGTGGATTAGTTGGTCATACTTAAACAAATGATTGTAGTCATGATAACCAACTACTTTCCTAAAGAAACTATTTCTTTTTATTTTCAAAGCGCATGACCTCAATCTTTCTAATAGAATACTGAGTAACAAAATAACAGACAATTAGCCTTCATTTAATTTAATTAATCATTCCTTTTCACAAACAAAACTATTCAACTTTTACCATGCATATTTCTTTTTTCATTTTACTATTAAACGGAAGGAACGCGCACTCAGTCGTTGGTCTAGTGGTCACTAACCACCACTGCTGAGAATGAGATCTTTGGTTTAAGAACCAGGTCGGGCGGTAATTGGATTTCTTCATCTGAAATTTTAATAGGCTCGCCCCCTATTACATAAGACTTAAACATAACTGGCGAAAATGTGGGTGTTGTTACTAATGGGTACACCTCTGCCTAACTCTTCGGGATTACAGGCGTGATGCTGTGTTAAAATGATGTTAAGTTATGGTATATACGGCTTTGATATGTTACAGTCCAGGGTTTCGACGCTGACACTTTCGAAGAAGTATCGAAATGTGGTCAAACAATTTCTGACTGAAATGCATCTGTTCTACTATAAAGATCGTTCAAAATATGCGATGAAGGTAACGTAAACATTTATTATTCAGTTGTGTTTTTCCGTGCGGCAATATGTATAATTTAGGTATTCTATACAATACCTAGGCAATGTATAAAATACCTGGGGAGTACAGGCAATGTATGAAACATTATGAATCTTATTCTCCATGACATACTTTACCTAGGTAATGTATACAATTCCTAGGGATTGTATAGAGTACCTGCTGGTCCACCTGCTATGTGTAAATAAATAGATTTTGGTCTATATGTTACTGTAAATCATAGTTTTTACAAGTAAATCTAGAATCGGTACTAGCCAAGGAACTGTAACCAACTTGGCTGTGGAATGGTTGTATTGGTACAATCCTACCCCTTTTTTTGGTTTGGGTGTAAAATTCTTAGATAATGTCTTAGGGCTCATTTTACAATAGTCAGATAACTCCTAACGAAGGGAAAATGTCACCAATATGTGGTCCATCTTAAGCGAGCGGAGCGAGCTCAAGACTTGGGGCACCCCGACTCGGACAGGTTAGGTTAGAAGGAGATGGAGGATTTTGAAAGACCCCGCCATCGCCATCGTGGTTTTTTTTTTAAACCACCCAGAAATAGGAGCCCCGCGCAGTACTCCATTGACCGAGCCTTTCCTGCTCCTTTATAAACATTGCTGGCTGCGCATTGGGTATTGTATAGAATACCTAGGCAAAGTATAAAATAAATAATATTTCATAATATGACTCACGGCAATAGGGCAGTAATCATAGGCGTTACTGAATGCGGGTGAACCGCTGGGTATGCCTAGTGAATATGTTCCCTGCCTAGCTTATAATTTGATCAAACTATCTGAGGTTTCTAGGTTTAGCAGCTGTTTCAAATATCTAACTGGTTCTAATATTAAAACGTGTAAGCTCGAATTTAGATAAAAATTAATTAAAGTGGGTCCCAAAATACTACCCTGAGGAACCCCTAATATTTTGAGTATTTTGCTTTTTTGTTCCAGACTCACAAGACGGTCCACTTGATGTCTCATCTGTTCACGATATTCTTAGTAATTCAAATGTTTGCTGGCCTCTCTCTTTTCAACCTGATTCCTATGTACAGTAACTATGCGGCGGGGAGGTACAAAAGAGGGGGTTTGCAAAACTCTTCGTTTGAACACTCTCTCTACAATTCGTACCCAATCAATATCTCAACTGATGTTAAGGGATACATTTTTGGTTGTATTCTTCATTGGTGAGTTTTTTTCGACTGTGACATTGTCAGATAGCTTTATTGGATGAGACCAGCGGTGGGTGAAAGCCAGGCTGTGGGCGATACTTTATTTATATTAAAAATGTTGCCCCAAACTAGGAATTTCTCCTGTATTGACAGTATGAACTTACTTCAAAATGACGGCACAAATGTTTACTTCCCATGTGTCAGACGCGTTCCAGTACCACAAAACATTATATACGACAGCGCTTTGGATCGCTATAATATAACCCGACCAACTGAAATTACTCGTTAGTTTCGTATGACACGTATGTTATTTTAAGTTGATTGAATTTGGGATTATTTGTTGTCGATTGAATTGTCGCTACGTAACTTAGTTCTTTATTTACACAATTTATAACTCCTCGTGACAGAGACTTTAGAATATAATAATAAATTTTCTTTTTAGGTATTTCTCATATCTATGTTCGGTATGGTTCTGCATATTTGATCTCATTCTATCATTAATGGTTTTCCATCTATGGGGGCATTTTAAAATACTTATTAACCTTTTGGATGATTTTCCACGACCAAGCACTTATTCAAAATGTACATTGGAAAATGGGTTTGTTATACGAACTGAAATATATACTAAAGAAGAACTCTTGGAAGTTTCTGAGAGATTAAAAGAATGTATCAACTACCACCGAGACATATTGCGGTAAGTTATTTACAATCATTTTAAAACAAAGATTGAAAAGGGTATGCTTAGATGGTTCGGTCATGTTGAGAGAATGAATGAAAGACGATTAACAAAAGGAAGAGGCAGAGGTGAGTGGCAACGCAGGGAGGGGTCGCCCTAGGAAGACCTACACTGACCTTATTGGTGAGGTTCTTCAGAAAAGTCAGATGCGCAGTACTCGTAACCGGCGGCGTGCTTGTATATCGTCATGGGAAAAATGTTTGAGTGAATGTATGTATAAAACAAGTCATAGAACTTACTGCTACTTTCCTAGTTCAAAGCGATGCTGCTGCAGCTGCAGCAAACCTCAATCAGGGAAAGTATAATAAGCATATATTGGTAACTACTAAATATATTCAAGCTGTTTGAGGGGGAAACCCTCGGGTTGTGGGGTCTGAGTGCCCATGCATGTAACGTATAAAAATTTTAAAATTTTAATACATATAAAAATATAAACAATAAAAAGAATATTAGCCCACCGGTGACGGAAACTGGGTCCAAGCCATTAAAGTCCAGGCAATTAGGGCTCTAAAGAGAGGAACCTCCTATCTATGCGGGCCGTTTCTAAATGTAACATAATACTTTCTGAATCAAGCCCTTGATCCAGCTGCCTAACGAGATCCTCCTAAGTTATTTTTATTTATAATTATTTGTTTGATATAAGTTATATTATTTATTAACTGGAAATCTGATTTTTTAGTTTCACACACTCAATGTCAGATGTATTTGGACCGATGTTGTTCATTTATTACATATTCCACCAGGCAAGTGGCTGCCTATTGCTCCTAGAATGTTCCCAAATGGTCAGTATCTGGTCTGTAATGTAAAAATTATAGGCTTATGTGAAGAGTTTCTTCTAAAGCCGGCTACGTTGAAAACCAGCGCCGTGGTTTTTGCGCCTTTGTGCACGGACCATGGCATTATGCTGAGCGTCAGCCGTTTTGCGCGGTAGTGGCGCATATTTCTTATTTGTTTTTAATTTTTTAGACTTCCTTTTATATTGTTTTTGTAGACAATTTGTCTTCTGTGCGTTATATTCGCGTGATTAGACAGTTTTTCTCTCTTTCTTTCTTTTTTCTTTCTATAGTCTTTTGCTATATTGATTTTACAGACTGTCACAGCACTGCTGCGTTATCTGCCGCTCACGATAATATTAACCCAGCAATTAATACAGTTGTCAGTTATTTTCGAACTTGTTGGAACTGAGGTAAGAATTTGAGTATAAAAATTATTATACACAGTACGTATCACGGTACTCTTATTTCTTCAACTTCAGAAAGTTGAAGAAAACCAATGGCATGATTTACAGTCTCCTAATATGCTTTGAGTGACTTAATCTACACTAATATAATTAAGAGGAAAGATTTGTAATTTTGTTTGAAGTTGTGTGTATGTGTTTGTAATGAATAAACTGAAAAACTACTGTGCTGATTTAAAAAAAAAAACCCTAAAAAGCTACACTCACTGTAAGTAAAATAGGCTTTATTGTATTTTCTAAAAAGTTAATGATCCGTAAGGAAAATCACGCGAATGAAGTCGCGGGGAGAATGCTAGTCTTATATATGCTTTGTCCTGAATGACTGACTGACGGATCAACGCACAGCCTAAACCGCTGATCGTAGACACCTGAAACTGTGGTGGTGTGTTTTTTGCATTATCCCTTAGGAGATGAAAAAGTTGGACTAAGTTTATATGGAGAAACAAGATTGGGGAAGAAGCTACTTGACAGATAATTTCTGAAGTTCATTTTCCACTATGTCTGGCAAACATTTGCCTTAATATTGTTCAGCACAAAGTTTATGTATAAATAATTTTAAATTTGCAGAGAATTAATAATTATTATCTGCCTGTTAGTATATACAATATTTACAAGCTTAATAATAAAAACAAAATAAATAACAACCCGAATAAAAAAAAAGAGAAACTAAAATTAAATGGCATCAAAAAATTCATCCAATCATTCATTCTTTCAATTTCCAGAGTGGTAAATTGAAAGACGCTGTATATGGGGTACCATGGGAGTGCATGGACTGCGCGAACAGGAAAGTGGTGAACTTCTTCTTAATGAATGTACAGGAGCCAGTGCACATAAAGGCACTGGGTGTCGCTAATGTTGGTGTCACTTCAATGGCGATGGTAGGATATAATTTATTAATAGTTTAAATAGTCCACAAGATCTAGTAAGTAGGCCGGCAACGTACTGCAAGGACATTCGCAATACCAGAGGCCTGACACATTAGTTACGTCCTTGAGATAAAATTGAAATATGGTTTCAGAGTCACGCTGACCGTTGGCACTGACGGCTTGATATGTATGAGTGTCTTAGGAGCGTTTTGGAATCACGCGTCGGCGCCGCTGAGGGCTCCGCGCCTACCGCCGACCGCACGCCTCCGTTTTCAATGAGTATTACAGTGTCGAGTCGACGTCGTCAGCGAGAAGCGATGGCGAGCGGCGATCAGCAGGAAACTAAAACGTTCAGTCTATAAAAAATGCCTCTAATTTACCTACATGATTTAGCATTGGTTGTCGCTGAGATGACATTGCGATTAGATTTTTAACGTTTTCAACCGACTTCAAAAAGGAGGAGGTTCTCAATTCGACGCGCATGTTTTTTTTTTTTTTTTGTGTGTTTGTTCAACGATTGCTCCGCCAATTACGACGATGATTCTTTTTTTGTTTGAAAGAGTATAGTCGCGAATAGGTCCCATAGGAATATTGTCATGATCTGATGATGAACTTTGGAGATATGGAACGGAACTCCTTGTAAAATCACAGCAGAACCGCCGTAACAAGAAAAATTGCTTTGTTTATACGTGTAGTCGATGACTGACTAAAGGAAGTGGGGAGGGGGTACGTCAACCCCCCTCCTACCACTTTCCAAAATTTAATATATCGTGTGTGGTATTGTTTGAAAGGGCTTTATGTAAGGATTTCAAACATTAACAAACAAGCACTAAAAAGTGAAAAATAAAAAGCTTTTTTACAAAAAAATATCACCGCCTTCAAAAATCACAAAATAAAAAATAACTTTAGCTTGGAAGTCGGTGGCAATACCTACATAACAAGAAACAAAACCAAAGCCGCCGACTTCCAAGCTAAAGTTATTTTTTATTTTGTCATTTTTGAAGGCGGTGATATTTTTTATTTAACAGAATTGGCGCTCTGTGCATTACACCTACAAAATGGCACCAGATCTGATTCTTTTTCATTACAGATTTTGAAAACTTCAGTGTCTTACTTCACCTTTCTACGCAGCATGTGAATATGATGCAGCTCTTGAAATATCTTTTGTCTTGATTACTTGTAATCTTTTGTCTTTTAACATAATTTTAAATTTGATTACAACAAGGTTCGCTTTTTGATAACCTTTTAATTGTTTTAGTCACATTTTCTTCTCTTATTGTATCTAGAGCTTTTTATTACAATGATATTAAATTCATTACACAAGTAGCTTCATGACTTGGTATTTTTATTTAATTGCTCCTATTTTTTTCCTTGTTTAAGGCGATTAACACACGGAACCGCGCACCGCCGCGGTTGGCGGAGAAGCGGATCTCATGTCACATTGGCCTCTAAGAAATCCCTTGATGCCTAACACACGTACACCGTCCGACCGCGCGGTCGAGCGGTGCAATCTGCTTTACTGCCACCGCCCTCCGCAGCGGTGGGCGGTGCCGTTTGTTACCTAATCACTTAAGATTATACCTACCTCGTTCTTAATTAAATGCCCCGTTGGTTCCATTCCCGTATCGGGCAGTGATATTGGGTTTTGCTACACATCATTTCTTAGTAGCAGCCTTTTTTTTTGGTGGTAAAAATCATCAAATGACTCCTTCCGCCCTGGGTGGGGTGGAAGGGACTGTCAGACTTTTACTGACTAAAAAACCACCCTGTTCCTTCTGTTGCTCTTTACGTTCCGGGGCCACGGTATCCTGTTAAGATGCCCCAAAACCCCGGCAGGCGTTGGCCCCGTTGGGGGCCCCGTCCCTGTACTGACTGCTCTTTGAAGCAGTTGCAGCCTTAAGCTTAAAAATTGGTGGTGTAAACCCCCTTGCTTCGGTAATCATGTGAAGCCGTTGGTGCTGCGCTCCAGTCGCTCTTCAGTGATTGAATACACCTCTGTTTGTGCATACATTATAATATCTTTTACGTCTTTATTTAGATTGCGACCAGCGTGCTGCGGGTTCAATTCTTACAACTCACAGAATGGGACAAGTATTTTTTTTTTTAATCTTCATCCATTTATGGAACTACAGTGTAACTGTGTTACTTTTAATTTGCACGTCAAAGGTCTAAATCACAAAATTAAAGACTTCAAGATCAGATTAAACTTTAATTAAAACCAATATTAAAACATAAAATATAATAAATAAAATGGCGAAAGGAGTAGGTACGTAAGGATCGTAGCAGGTGGCGTTCTGTAGTTTCTGCCTAACCCCATGGGAAAGAGGCGTGAGTTTATGTATGTATGTGTGTATGTATAAAATAAGAGAAGATTTTAACAAATTGTTATTTTTAACACAAGTTTTGTATAGTCGTTCACTTGCTGTTCAGGAAAGTGAAATTGGACATCGAAGTTTTCAAAATCTGTAAAAAAGAAAAAGTTAAATAAATACATATATTTGTATGTATGGTCAATATAGCGACCGAGCGCGCGGCGGCTTAGCGGCAACTAGATTCAATTCTTTTTTTGTATATGACGTTCAAGAGGGTATTTAGTCTAAATGACCTAAACCTCATGGGCCATTCGACCAGTGAAAAAAGTCATAAACAAATTCAGTCTTTAACCATAAACTACATCATGTATCATGTACTACATTCAGGTGCGAAAATAAAAAGTTGAATAAAAAATATTTTTTTTTGCTTGTTTGAATGAGTAACGTATGGTGCGCCGTCATTGCCCACCATCGTTGTAGGTATGTAGCGCGTTTATAGTCACCTGATATTATTTGAACATACATACATAATATCACGCCTGTAATCCCCGAAGGGTTAGGCAGGGGCGTAGCCATTAGTACACCCACATTTCGCCAGTTATGTTTAAGTCCCATGTAATAGGGGGCGAGCCTATTGCCACCGGGCACAAATCCAGACTCCAAGGCAGCTACTGAGAAATTCCAGATGAAAAAACCCAATAACACTTTGCTTCACCTGGGAATCGAACCCAAGACCTCGTGCTCAGCAGTCACGCTTTGCGACCACTAGACCAACGAGGCAGTCTTGAAGATTTTAAATACATATTTTTTTTGTTTTTCAATTTCCCAATTACCGTAGTCATAGAAGTAACTCCAACGTCAGCAAGACCTAGTGCCTTCACATGGACTGCTTCCTGTGTGTTCATTAGGAAGAATGCCACAGTTCGTCTGTTCTTCGTATCCATGCACTCCCATGGTAGACCATACACTGCGAACTTTAATCTGTCACTCTGTGGAATAATCACAAACAACGTTATTTCATCTTGTATTTTTATAGCCACTGAAAATTTACCTGAAACCTGAAAACTGAAACTGAACTTTTACCATGGGATTAACCATGAAATCATGAAAATAAAGTTGTTAATAATGATGAGTACAATGACCCCTTTTCCGGTTTCGGGTAAATTTTCAATGAATATGTTAAAGCTGAAGGTCACTCGAAAACCGCTTAACGTACAAAGATGAAATTTGGCAGGGAGGTAGTTTATAGTTAGTAGACGTCCGCTAAAAAAGGATATTCCAAAATTAACTGAATTAAAATTAGGACAACACCTTATCATCCGCAATCCAATGGAATGATAGAGAGATTTCATAGAACTTTAAAGGTAGCGTTAATGACAAGAGAATCCAACGAAAATTGGTTAAAAGAAATCCCAACAGTTTTACTCGGGTTGCGGAGTAGCTTGCGAGAAGACACAGGTTATAGTTCAGCAGAGATGACATATGGAACGCCAATACGACTCCCTGGAGGATTTTTTGAGTCATCAGCAGCACAGTTATCAACGTACGAAGAATTTGTAAAACAAATTCAAAAGGACATCACACAAATGACATCAATTCCGAAAAGAAAAAACCATTACCAAGCTATATTTGTGCATCCCGAACTCAAAGAATGCTCACACGTATTTGTTCGGTGTGATAGAATGAAGAAAGCCCTGACACCGCCGTATGAAGGACCCTACCCAGTAATTAGTAAAACAGATAAAACATTTTGCATTAGAATTAGGGATAAAGAGACAGTGATATCAATTGATAGATTGAAACCAGCATTCATGATCAATGACGAATCAAACTACGTGCCAGATTCAAAGGATTGCGACAGACATTCACACACGTACACTACACGATCGGGTCGTACGTAAATCGCTGATAGAAGCAAGTTATCCGTATATATATTAACCTAGATCTTAACATATACCATTAATTCACAACTACTCGTAACAACAAGACATCTAAAATGGGAAATCAAAGTTCTAAGGACCAGATAACATACAATACGGACAGTTGCCTCAATCAAAACGAAGCGGACAAACTCCGTAACCTGATCCAGGAGGACTTACGGTGGACAAGAAATGTTGCAATGGGACAGATTATTTTAACAATCGGTGCGATCCTAATTTACGGCATAATGAAAACACTGGACAGAAGAATGAAGAGTTTAACGGAAAAAAATAATAAACACTCGTGCAACAGCTAAGTCAAAATTACAGACGTCAGCAAATCACACCACAACAGGCGTCATCAAATTCCACCGCGTACAATAGCATTATTATTTATATACATCAGCAAATAACTAGTAAGGTCTAGATCAAATTTATATTGTAAACACTATTACCATAATATTTATTATTTTCTTTTAAAGGGGGGTGTACTGTTACAGTACAATATCTTTGTGCTGTATCTACAATCTACATCGCAATCTTATGTTCTTTATCGCACGTTCAATATCTATTAAATGTTTCTACTATCTGTTATCAACACGCAGTCGTTAGTATATAAGATGCACCTTTGGATAATTATAACCAGACTACCTATACTACATCTTTTGTCTCATCTATACATATAATAAAATCGTAGAGACGTCAAAACTGTACATTTAATATTTTTGAAAAAGAGTAAATGTTATGAGGTCGGGGAGTGATTCTGATGCCGAAAATATTTTTTTTAGAATTTTTGTCTGTTTGTCTGGTTGTCTGTATGTTTGTTAGAGCATCACGCGAATACTGCCGGATAGATTCTGTTGAAATTTTGTATAAATATTCCACATTTTCCAAATTAGAACATAGGCTATAAATTATCACGCTATTGGCTTTGGGGGGTGAGCTATGTTGCATTATGTTCATAGTTTTATGCAAATCTCAGTGACAAAATGTTACAATATTTTAAATAGGTGCAGACTGAAGTTCTAAACTAATTATTATCACGCTATACCTGCAAGGAGCTAAGTAGTGAATTATGGAAAACTAGAACGGCTATTTGAAGTCTTTTGTCATCGAAGCAAATTGCCTAACGGTTCGACGACCGCCTTGCGAAACTGTTGGCGGAAGTTCGGTCCCCAGTGTCAGCTTTTCTTTTTGTATTTTTCTAATATTGTTTTGAATGTTGTTTAATTGATTAATGAGATTTCCATACAAAAAAAATAAAATAAAAGCAGGAGTGCATGTTTCTACTACAACTTTGATTTCTTAACGTATTTTTTAAATGTTAATGTAGAAAATAATATCTATACATAGTTACACAACACATAAATCAGCAGCTTTAGAACTTTTGCCTGTTTGCACGACTGCAAAGCATGAGGTCTTGGGTTCGATTCCAAGGTCGGGCAAAGTGTTATTGGATTTTTCCATTAGAAATTTCACAATAGCAACCTCGGAGTCTGGATTTGTGCCCGGTTGATGGCAATAGGCTCGCCCCCTATTACATGGGATTAAACATAACTAATGTGTGTAGGTAAGGGTTATCGCATTATGGCTTTTATTCTTAATCATTTTACTGCTGGATTGCTATAAAACGACACCAACGTTACATACAATACTACAGTTAGGTATTAGTTATAATTTATTCTCTGAAATCAAAATCATTACGCTTTATCTACAAGAAGCTACTCAACACTCAATAAGTGACGGGCAGCCTCTCTGCAAACATTTTAAGTATACAATATTTTATTACCTGGGCTTAGCTAAGCCAATCATAGCACAACAATACTGCCAAGTATACTACTGGAGTACCAGCGGACGATAAATTAGCAAGGATTGGCGAGTGTTATTTTTTTACGCAGTAGTATTTAGTTTTCCTTTCGTTGCGCTTCCGAATTATTTTATAAAAAGATCTTAGTGTAAGATGAGTGATTAGGTAGGTACTAAAAAGAATACTAATATTTCAATTGCTAAATAGAAATAATACTTCTATTTCAATGGCTGAAAGAATTTGGCAACAACCGGAAGTGCACCAAAATCAATTAAATCAATTAAAAAATCTGTTGCAGTAATTCTCCTGTCGGAGAATGTCTCGCAAGTCTGCTTGAAGTCTCAAGCTTTCTGGGTACTTGATTTGATGAAGCGACTGTGATCGCAGGAAGAGGTTTTTTTTTTATAGGCACCGTAAATAGTATTCATCACATTCATATTCCCCACGCTTTAAAATCAATTTCTAAATGGCATTACATTTTTTAGGTTACTTATTACCGCGGCTGTGCTGCAAGACATGAATCTTTCCATCTTTACAATAGATTCGCAAACAGGACACTTAGTATTTCGTGGCGAGGAAGTTACGTAGACTATTAGAAGATCCCTAAGTACCCTGATGTTATATTGGACAGAGCACTTACTTTTTATATACCTACATTGCTACAACACCAATCAAAAAATCATCTGCTACGACACCTTATTTCTACCAACTAGGGAGCAGCACCCGATGTTTTTCGCATAACTGTTACGTCTTTATGCTCCTTCTGCTGGTGAATTTTCGTGTTCAGTGTGTCATTGAACAAAAAGCAATATCATCCCTAACGAGACGTGTAAAATTATATCGGGGCTGCCTGAAACTGACTGCTCAATAAGCTTTTCCCAATGGCTGGAATTACACCACCTTTCATTCGAAGGTTAGATACACACAGGCCATACAGGACCAGGTCGACACCCACCATAACACAACTTCCACCAAAAAGAGTTCAACCCCAGGAACACATGGCACTCTGTTGAGATCTTTAGTGGCCTATATGGAAAGCGCTTAATGGACTGCGCACTCATGTAAGCCGCTGCAAACGTAAACTAGCCAAATGAGGAGTTATAGATGCCGCAGATACTCAGGGCAAGTGTGGTGTTCCTTTTATATGATGGCCCACTTACTACAGCGCCCGTGGAACACTAGGGCACAACTGGGCCAGAAAAATATTGCAAAAAATCGGCCAAGTGCGAGTCGGACTCTTACACGGGTTCCGTTACACCATACAATATTTAACACAACAGAAAAAAAGGTTAATAATCGCTTACAAAAGTAATTATTATGTCTACATTGCATTGCTTCTTGCCTTTCATGATTCTAGGTCAACGGGAAGTTTCCTTTATATTTGGTTTTGATTCCCTAGCGAGCGTCAAAATATGCGCCATAAACGTCCTTATCTTTAGTTTGCATATATAATAATATAAATTTTTCACGGCTGCAGACCAAAGTATTTTTTTGGGTAGTGAAAATCATCATATGAGTCCTTCTGCCCTGGGTGGGGCGGAAGGGACTGTCAGAGTTTTACTGACTAAAAAACCACCCTGTTTCTTCTGTTGCCCTTTGCGTTCCGGGGCCACGGTATCCTGTTAAGACTTCCCGCGACTCCGGCAGGCGTTTGGCCCTGTCGGGGCCCCGTCCCTGTGCTGACAGCTCTTTTGTGCTGACAGCTCTTTGAAACGCGTGTGGAACAAAACGCGCTGTTGACCTGGGCCTGGTCCTTGATTGGACGACGAGCTACCCGTCACTCGCCGTCCGCAAGCCTGCACTTACGGTAGCTGGATGACGTCTCGCAACGTCCGATGCCCTGGGGGTCTCCCGCGGTGGCTGGGGCGTGAGGTGGAGGATGTCCTCTCTTCACGTGTTTCGCCTCCTTCTTCGTTAGCATTACTGCTTCGCAGAAGAAGGTTACTGCTTCCCATTCCCTCTCGCTCCGGAGCATGGCCTGAACCGGGGCCCGGACGCGAGAGGACACGGCGGTGCTCTGTCCAAGCGGGGCAGATCTACACCGTATGCTCTACCGTGTCTTCCGGGCGGTCCACACAGTGGTGACACCCGGGCGTTTCCTTCCGCTGAATCCATGCAGGAACCTCCCGAAACAATCGCGTCCGGTGAGGACCTGCGTCAAGCGAGACGTGAGGACGCCGTGGCGCACCTCCAGCCACTCCTCAAAGAGTGGTCTTACCGCCGCGATTGCGGCGTGCCCGAGACCTGAGTATTTCATTTTAATTTAAGCTTGATACCTCCACGCGTTCCTTAGAAAAGGGTCTTTACAGACAGACAGACGGAAAATAATGTGATTCTATAAGGGTTCCGTATTTGCCGACTGAGGTACGAAACCCTAAAAAAGATAATATTTAAAATCATCGATGAATCGTGATTTAAAACGGTAAAACTTTGCTCATACTTTCTTTCAAAAACACGAAAGCCAGATTCTGATTTCAGTTGCTCTATCGAATCCAATATCTAAATAATCGAAGCTACAATGTGAGGTACAGTATTAAAACAGTAGTGTATTAAACTTGCGTTTCAATGGTTTGGGATCGAAAAATAAGTCAATTTTGATACCACTTCATAATATTTTGGAAAGAGGTAATCTAAATATACCTTAAATAAATATACAAAAGCGAAAGTTCACTCACTCATCACGAAATATCGGAAATTTCGCAGGGAGGTAGTTTATGTTAGTTAGTAGACGTCCGCTAAGTAACGATTTTTCAAAATATATTACCCATTTCCCAAAGAGTAGGTATGAAATGGCGGTCCAAAGTTTGTGTGGAGTTATCAACTTTGACGCGGACGAAGTCGCGGGCAGAAGCTAGTTTATACCTAATCATATACTGCCAAGAAGTTTGGCAAAGTATAGTTTAGGGTATAGTTTCAATTCCTTACAAGTCTAAACGAAACCGTAGAAAATATTAAATTAATTTTAATTTCTTTTTCTTTTTTTTCTGGATACTTAATTTTAATAATGTGCGATTTTTGCAGGTCAGGTACGGAGTACTCGTAACCGGCGTGCTTGTATGACGAGATGTATTCAGAACGTGGATGAGGCGAAAGGAGTATGTAAAGATCGTAGCAGGTGGCGTTCTATGGTTTCTGCCTACTCCCATGGGAAAAGGCGTGAGTTTATGTTTATGCGATTTATGCGCCTCATTCGATAGGTGCCCAGGGCTCGTACCCTACTTGCACCACCCAATATACGCCTCTGGCTAAACCAGCCAGTCTGTAGACTACCTACCTACCTATTTACACTGCTGCTCACAAATTCTGTGTTCCTTTGTATTCACCTTCCACAGAGCAACAGGTGCCAGAAGGTGTTGTCAAGATTTGGCAGCCTAAATTCTTTGCATTTAGAAAAGATAATCTATACTTGTTTATTACAATTGTTACGAGTTTTTAAGTTTGTGAAGTTGTAGGGGGAGGGGGGGTGTATCTCTGATTCTACAGAACCGATTTTTTCTTTCGCATATTGGAAGCTACTTTATCACTAAGTGCGATAGTCGATATATTTTACCTATATATTATTACCAATAAATTTTGAATCTGCAAGAAAAATGACGCGAACGAAGTCGCGGGGTTAGTGTTAGTCTATATCTACTAATGTTTGTGATGAAACGACTTTTATTAATTTATACGTATATTTATTCACAAGGCAACTACAACAGGTAACAAACATACATTTATGACACAATTTTAAATTATTGTCCAAGGGGATTATTTCAGACAAAATTTCAAGTAACATTACGCAGAGGACAATTAATTGGACAGCAGGACAGTAGATACCAGTAATCAATTGTCTTACTGTTTATCAATCTTTTTGCGTTATCCATTACGCTACGAACCACGGGAGCAGACTAGTATTCAAACGCAGGTGAAACCGCGAGGCATAACTAGTAAAAACAATAAAGAAGTAGAGTGGCTTTAAGGAAACAAACAATAACTAATACGTTCCCGCCCTCATCACGAGAATAGGTCAGCTGTGAACCAACACAGCGTGGGTAGAGCAATGTTTATTGCCCTACTAGGAAATTGCCCAGGCTTAGGCAATGAAAACTAAGAGCGTGAAATTAGGAACATTGAGGAATTTCCAATACCTACTAATCTTCTAAAGTAAAAAGAGCCACAATTTTTTTTTTTTTTTTAGGTGGTAAAAATCATCAAATTACTCCATCTGCCCTGCGTGGGGCGGAAGGGACTGTCAGACTTTTACTGACTAAAAAACCACCCCGTTCCTTCTGTTGCCCTTTACGTTCCGGGGCCACGGTATCCTGTTAAGACGTCCCGCAACCCCGGCAGGCGTTGGCCCCGTTGGGGGTCCCGTCCCTGTGCTGACAGCTCTTTGAGGCGCGCGCGAACAGAACGCGCCGTCGACCCGAGCCACTTGAAAGAGCTCTTGCGCCAAAATCTTAACATAATATAATATCACTCCTGTAATCCCCAAAGGGTTAGGCAGAGGTGTACTAATAAGTTTAACATTTCGAAAGTTATGTTTAAGTCTCATGTAATAGGGGGCGAGCCTATTGCCATCAACCGGGCACAAATCCAGACTACGAGGCTGCTACTGAGAAATTCCTGCAGGAAAACCCCAATAACACTTTGCTCAACCAGGGAATTGAACCTAAGCAAACACACAAACACTATGTAGGTACTTTTAAAATAATTGCGTATTGCCAATATAGTACCCAGCTAAAAAATAACCTCTATTTCCAATAGTGTCTTGAAAGCGCACAATGCACTACGATTAAAAATGATTTTTCATACTAAAATTCGAACTAATTATTCCACCAATGGTGCCGATTCTCCTGTTCACAAACTAGACTATTTCTATCTTTTTTTCTATAATTAAACAAGAAAGAGACTAATGTAAATAAGAGCTGTCAAATTTAGTCAATCTGATGCATCCATATAATTTTAGCTGACATCTTAAAACGTACACCGTCACCGTCCTTTTCTTTCGTTGTATGTTAGTAAGAGATGTCAATTCTCTAAATTTAGTCTAGTTTGTGAACAAGAGAATTGGCACCAATATTTTTATTTGCTCAATACAAAACTTAGTTTGCTTGGCAGTATGCGCAGTATAATAGGCCTGTGTTACCAATTGACTCGGAGTTAATAAGATAACCCTGGCTGGTGTAAGCGGGTGTAACTGGATTTTCGGTCATGTTTCAACTGGCTTACTTTATTTGTCGTCAGCTCGGAGACACCAACGCCATCTAGCGGGGTCGGCCCGAAACTTTTGACTTCGAAGTTTTAATGTGTATAATAATATTTAAGAGTTTAATGTGTATAGGTAGCTACAATGAGTTAGTCTTCTTCTTCTTCTTTATCGTGTGGGCAGTAAAGTCTTATGACCCTACACACCCTAGTGTCAGAGTTTCTAAACCGCCTCAAGGGCCTCTGACATGGTTTGAGTGGAACAGTAAGTCCAGGTTTTCTCACGATGTTTTCCTTCACCGATGAATAATTCGTCTAATGAGTTATTAAAACTGGGTCTATCTTTTTCTAAAGATATCATGTGTAATTTCGATTATTTTTAATGCGCTTACTGAGTCAGACAGCGTTTAAGTATTTTTAGACCTTGCGGGGAATATCTGAAAAATGTCATGCAATGCTTCAATTAATAAAAGATAATTAGAAATCTCTGCTTCTATGCGTAGGAAGTTTCATTAAAATCGATCGAACTAAAATTAGACTATTTCCATCTTTTTCTATCCAATAAAACAAGAAAGAGACTAATGTAAATAAGAGCTGTCAAATTTAGTCAATCTGACACATCCATACTTATAGTTGACATCTTAAAACGTATGGATTAAAAATACGGTAAATTCAAGGCAAAACTAATTTGACATCGCTAACTAAGTTCTTTACACCGTTCTTTCCGTTCGCTGTATGGTTAGTAAGAGATGTCAATTTTCTAAATTTAGTCTAGTTTGTGAAAAAAGGAATCGGCACCAATGAACAAATAAATCAAAGAGAACAATAAACTAAGACTTATGCTTTTCTTAATAATCTTAACAATGTAAATTGAGAGATGGGAAACATCAATCTATATTACATAACATCACACCTGTAATCCCCGAAGGGTTAAGTAGGGGCGTACACATTAGTACACCCACATTTCGCCAGTCCCATGTAATAGGGGCGAGCCGGGCACAAATCCAGACTCCGAGTCTGCTACTGAGAAATTCCTGATGGAAAAACCCAATAACACTTTACTCGACCTGGGAATCGAACCCAAGACCTCATGCTCAGCAGTCACGCTTTGCGACCACTAGACCAACGAGGTAGTCAAATAATTTGCCACTTCGTATGTCCAGCTTGTTCCTAGTTGAAACGTTCATATGCTCTGCAGCCCTGACCTAAAAATCCAATCAAGGCAACCACGCAATGCCTAGGTCTCTTCGGGAATTGGTTGCAGGAAGTTTCCAGAACTTTTCTGATTACTAGACCAGAGTAACCGTGTATGTGTGTATTTGAGAGTTTAGTGTTTTAGTTTTACCTTATTGGTGAGGTCCTTCAGAAAGGTCAGGTGCGGAGTACTCGTAAGCGGCGCGCTTGTATGCCGAGATGTATGAACGTAGATGAGGCGAAAGGAGTATGTAAGGATCGTAGCAGGTGGCGTTCTGTAGTTTCTGCCTACCCCCATGGGAAAAAGGCATGAGTTTATGTATGTATGAATACACATAGTTAACAAAAGAGATATGTATGCACGGTCGATAGATAGAGTTGGTGTTTTCTTAATAACCGATAACCGAGGAGACGTCAGCTAAAAACGGATTTTACGTACAAGGCCATCTTTGACTTCTACGCAGACGAAGTCGCGGGCAATAGCTAGCTTGTACCATAATAAAACCATGCTGTTCAAAAGTGCCTTATTGGCCTAATTGAAATAAATGATTTGACTTTGATGCTGGTAAACATAAAAGGGCAGTTATGATAATATTATAATGAGATAATTAGGGATATGTATGCAAACATGATAAAGAGTGGAGTATCATTAAGTTAATGCTTTTCTTTGAATATGCAATGAAAAGGAAGAATTAGTTCATGAGAAACATGGTGTGTTTTCATAATTTTCATTAAATGATTTTGTAAAGGTGAGAGTACAAAATTTAAAGTGACTAACCATTTTCGGAAAGGTACTGGTGCCGATTTCATAAACTACACTAAAATCAGAGAATTGGCATGTCTTTCTAACATACAGCGAAAGAAAAGGACATTTCACTTTTAAGAACTAAATTAGAGATGTCAAATTAGTTTTTAATCAATGCGTTCTGACGTGTCAACTAAAATTGCATGGAAGTTTCAGATTAACTAAAATTGACAGGTCTAAATTATTTTCGCCACTTTCTTGTTTTCAAAAAGATAGAAATAGTTTAATTTTAGTTTGGTTTGTGAACAAGGGAATCGGCGCCACTGTTTTAGAAATAAAAAGAAAAAAGAGTTTTGTCATCCTACTTCCTACTACTATTATAAGTTCGTGGAGATGCATTAATGGATCAATAAATGGATGGACGAAAAGCTATGTTTTACTCTTCTACGCTTAAATGACTGAATGGAACTAGTTGAACTTGTATTCTTGTGACTTGTAGACTGAAGACTCCGCAAAGAGCTAGTTTTTTTTAATAATGTTCTTTACAGTGTGGCCTTAGCTTTAGGCGATAATTTTATGTTTATAAGACGTGGAAGAAACTAAGACATCAACAAACGGCAAACGGAAACACATGATCACAAGCAGCTTACCAAGAGTAAAGAGACAGTTCTAGGACATTAGATATCATCTCTAATGTTTCAAAATTGAGTTAAACGTTAATTTTATTCGGTAAAATGACTATAAGAACATTTCTTTTTGAAAACGATGCTGTGCGGTAAGTTTTCATTTTTATGCAAAAAAAAAATCTGAATAACATCTGTGTCATCTGTGATTGAATGGGTTGGGTTTGGATTGGTTTATTTATTTTATCACTAACTTAAAAAAAGGAGAGGGTTCTCAATTCGTCATTCGTCAGGTTAAGTGCCTGGATGATCTGTGGATGGGTGACCATCTTTACACACCAAGACTCCTCTGTGCCGCGGAAAGCACGTTAACGTCCCGACTATCATACCTGAATCTTTGACAGTCATTACTGGTCGCCAGAAGCTCGATAGTCTGACAACCAGGCTTACCAAGGGGTATCGCATTACCCAGTTACTGAGTTGTGAAGGTCAGATAGGCAGTCGCACCATGTAAAATACTGATATTCAGCTGCATCCAGTTAAACTGGAAGTTGACCCCATAGTCGGGAAAAGGGTAGGTAGATGATGATCTCTGTAACTAGAAGGTCCCCAAGTATGTTTCAGAATAAAAAAAAATTGCCAACGAGAAGAATATGTAACATTCTTTGTTAATGGTTTTTGTACTTCTGGTAAAGGACACCAAGACAATTTTTGTTACCCGCGTGACATGACACGTGCCTTGTCTTGCGCGGTCTTGCTAGTCTTGATTAGTTGACCAACAAATCTGCTATTGAAGACGTGCCGTGACGTGACGTGTGTCATGATGGCCCAGTGGTTAAGGGTTCAAATCCGGGCAAGTACCAATGTGATTTTTTCAATTCTTATGTACTTTCCAAAGTTTATCTTGCACATCACTGGCATCGGTGAAGGAAAATATCGTGAGGAAACCTGGCCTTACTGTTTCACTCAAACCATGTCAGAGGCCCTGGAGGCGGTTTAGAAACTCTGACACTAGGGTGTGTAGGGTCGTAAGACCTTACTGCCCACACGATGAAGAAAGAAAGACTGACGAAGAATACTTACAACTATATAGAAACTCTTTCATATGGGTATGACTATACACATTGAAATAGTAATATGGAGGGGCGCACCATTTTAAATATATATTTAAAAAAAGACAGTAGTAGTTAGTACTTACTTTATAGTAGTTTATCTTCATCTGTAGTCACTAAGGACGTAGTTAGAATATTGACCATGCTGACATTTCTGTTACAGTGGCATCAATACTCCGTCTGATTACCTACACATAAAACTCGTACGATACATTTTGGTACAAGTCTGCTCCTGGCCTCGGAAAGAAATCGGGGAGCCGGAGCCGTACTACCAAACGTTATTCCTTAAATACTACTACTTGTGTATCACTTTAATTGGTTGTTCCGCATCTATTTGTTACGTCATTTTCCATTGGGATGAACTTACTTTTTTTGAACTTGGAACTTCATATATATTGATATTGATGAGTTCGATTGATTTGGTAAGAAATATTGAATTTTATGAACACACTGGAGCACTTTATTCTATCAAAATCTACTGAAATATCACTAAATATCACTCACTCACTCATCACGAAATATCGAAAACCGCTTGACGTATAAACATGAAACGCAGGAAGGTAGTTTATAGTTAGTTGACGTCCGCTAAGAAAGGATATTTATTTATTTACCCCCTAAAGGCATAAAACGGGGGTTTAAAGTTTGTATGGAAAAACATAGTAGAAACGTAGGAGTAAACTAAGTCATCCGAATTTAAGGTCAGCAATCCCGCGGAAAAAAGTAGTATAAGTAATGATGAGTAGATGGATGGATGGTGGATTAGTTGGTCATACTTAAACAAATGATTGTACTCATGATAACCAACTACTTTCCTAAAGAAACTATTTCTTTTTATTTTCAAAGCGCATGACCTCAATCTTTCTAATAGAATACTGAGTAACAAAATAACAGACAATTAGCCTTCATTTAATTTAATTAATCATTCCTTTTCACAAACAAAACTATTCAACTTTTACCATGCATATTTATTTTTTCATTTTACTATTAAACGGAAGGAACGCGCACTCCCTCGTTGGTCTAGTGGTCACTAACCACCACTGCTGAGAATGAGATCTTTGGTTTAAGAACCAGGTCGGGCGGTAATTGGATTTCTTCATCTGAAATTTTAATAGGCTCGCCCCCTATTACATAAGGCTTAAACATAACTGGCGAAAATGTGGGTGTTGTTACTAATGGGTACACCTCTGCCTAACTCTTCGGGATTACAGGCGTGATGCTGTGTTAAAATGATGTTAAGTTATGGTATATACGGCTTTTGATATGTTACAGTCCAGGGTTTCGACGCTGACACTTTCGAAGAAGTATCGAAATGTGGTCAAACAATTTCTGACTGAAATGCATCTGTTCTACTATAAAGATCGTTCAAAATATGCGATGAAGGTAACGTAAACATTTATTATTCAGTTGTGTTTTTCCGTGCGGCAATATGTATAATTCAGGTATTCTATACAATACCTAGGCAATGTATAAAATACCTGGGGAGTACAGGCAATGTATGAAACATTATGAATCTTATTCTCCATGACATACTTTACCTAGGTAATGTATACAATTCCTAGGGATTGTATAGAGTACCTGCTGGTCCACCTGCTTTGTGTAAATAAATAGATTTTGGTCTATATGTTACTGTAAATCATAGTTTTTACAAGTAAATCTAGAATCGGTACTAGCCAAGGAACTGTAACCAACTTGGCTGTGGAATGGTTGTGTTGGTACAATCCTACCCCTTTTTTTGGTTTGGGTGTAAAATTCTTAGATAATGTCTTAGGGCTCATTTTACAATAGTCAGATAACTCCTAACGAAGGGAAAATGTCACCAATATGTGGTCCATCTTAAGCGAGCGGAGCGAGCTCAAGACTTGGGGCACCCCGACTCGGACAGGTTAGGTTAGAAGGAGATGGAGGATTTTGAAAGACCCCGCCATCGCCATCGTGGTTTTTTTTTAAACCACCCAGAAATAGGAGCCCCGCGCAGTACTCCATTGACCGAGCCTTACCTGCTCCTTTATAAACATTGCTGGCTGCGCATTGGGTATTGTATAGAATAACTAGGCAAAGTATAAAATAAATAATATTTCATAATATGACTCACGGCAATAGGGCAGTAATCATAGGCGTTACTGAATGCGGGTGAACCGCTGGGTATGCCTAGTGAATATGTTCCCTGCCTAGCTTATAATTTGATCAAACTATCTGAGGTTTCTAGGTTTAGCAGCTGTTCCAAATATCTAACTGGTTCTAATATTAAAACGTGTAAGCTCGAATTTAGATAAAAATTAATTAAAGTGGGTCCCAAAATACTACCCTGAGGAACCCCTACTATTTTGAGTATTTTGCTTTTTTGTTCCAGACTCACAAGAGGGTACACTTGATGTCTCATCTGTTCACGATATTCTTAGTAATTCAAATGTTTGCTGGCCTCTCTCTTTTCAACCTGATTCCTATGTACAGTAACTATGCGGCGGGGAGGTACAAAAGAGGGGGTTTGCAAAACTCTTCGTTTGAACACTCTCTCTACTATTCGTACCCAATCAATATCTCAACTGATGTTAAGGGATACATTTTTGGTTGTATTCTTCATTGGTGAGTTTTTTTCGACTGTGACATTGTCAGATAGCTTTATTGGATGAGACCAGTCGTGGGTGAAAGCCAGGCTGTGGGCGATACTTTTTTTATATTAAAAATGTTGCCCCAAACTAGGAATTTCTCCTGTATTGACAGTATGAACTTACTTCAAAATGACGGCACAAATGTTTACTTCCCATGTGTCAGACGCGTTCCAGTACCACAAAACATTATACGACAGCGCTTTGGATCGCTATAATATAACCCGACCAACTGAAATTACTCGTTAGTTTCGTATGACACGTATGTTATTTTAAGTTGATTGAATTTGGGATTATTTGTTGTCGATTGAATTGTCGCTACGTAACTTAGTTCTTTATTTACACAATTTATAACTCCTCGTGACAGAGACTTTAGAATATAATAATAAATTTTCTTTTTAGGTATTTCTCATATCTATGTTCGGTATGGTTCTGCATATTTGATCTCATTCTATCATTAATGGTTTTCCATCTATGGGGGCATTTTAAAATACTTATTAACCTTTTGGATGATTTTCCACGACCAAGCACTTATTCAAAATGTACATTGGAAAATGGGTTTGTTATACGAACTGAAATATATACTAAAGAAGAACTCTTGGAAGTTTCTGAGAGATTAAAAGAATGTATCAACTACCACCGAGACATATTGCGGTAAGTTAGTTACAATCATTTTAAAACAAAGATTGAAAAGGGTATGCTTAGATGGTTCGGTCATGTTGAGAGAATGAGTGAAAGACGATTAACAAAAGGAAGAGGCAGAGGTGAGTGGCAACGCAGGGAGGGGTCGCCCTAGGAAGACCTACACTGACCTTATTGGTGAGGTTCTTCAGAAAAGTCAGATGCGCAGTACTCGTAACCGGCGGCGTGCTTGTATATCGTAATGGGAAAAATGTTTGAGTAAATGTATGTATAAAACAAGTCATAGAACTTACTGCTACTTTCCTAGTTCAAAGCGCTGCTGCTGCAGCTGCAACAAACCTCAATCGGGGAAAGTATAATAAGCATATATTGGTAACAACTAAATATTTTCAAACTGTTTGAGGGGGATACCTGTGGGGTCTGAGTGCCCATGCATGTAACGTATAAACATTTTTAAATTTTAATACATATAAAAATATAAACAATAAAAAGAATATTAGCCCACCGGTGACGGAAACTGGGTCCAAGCCACCGGCAATTAGGGCTCTAAAGAGAGGAACCTCCTATCTATGCGGGCCGTTTCTAAATGTAACATACTACTTTCTGAATCAAGCCCTTGATCCAGCTGCCTAACGAGATCCTCCTAAGTTATTTTTATTTATTATTATATGTTTGATATAAGTTATATTATTTTTTAACTGGAAATCTGTTTTTTTAGTTTCACACACTCAATGTCAGATGTATTTGGACCGATGTTGTTCATTTATTACATATTCCACCAGGCAAGTGGCTGCCTATTGCTCCTAGAATGTTCCCAAATGGTCAGTATCTGGTCTGTAATGTAAAAATTATAGGCTTATGTGAAGAGTTTCTTCTATAGCCGGCTACGTTGAAAACCAGCGCCGTGGTTGTTGCGCCTTCGTGCACGGACCATGGCATTATGCTGAGCGTCAGCCGTTTCGCGCGGTAGTGGCGCATATTTCTTATTTGTTTTTAATTTTTTAGACTTCCTTTTATATTGTTTTTGTATACAATTTGTCTTCTGTGCGTTATATTCGCGTGATTAGACAGTTTTTCTCTCTTTCGAAAGAAAGAGAGAAAAACTGTCTAATCACTATAGAAGAAAGAAAAAAGAAATTAATAAGACTATAGAAAGAAAAAAGAATTTTTTTCTTTCTATAGTCTTTTGCTATATTGATTTTACAGACTGTCACAGCACTGATGCGTTATCTGCCGCTCACGATAATATTAACCCAGCAATTAATACAGTTGTCAGTTATTTTCGAACTTGTTGGAACTGAGGTAAGAATTTGAGTATAAAAATTATTATACACAGTACGTATCACGGTACTCTTATTTCTTCAACTTCAGAAAGTTGAAGAAAACCAATGGCATGATTTACAGTCTCCTAATATGCTTTGAGTGACTTAATCTAAACTAATATTATTAAGAGAAAAGATTTGTAATTTTGTTTGAAGGTGTGTGTATGTGTTTGTAATGAATAAACTGAAAAACTACTGTGCTGATTTAAAAAAAAAAAACCCCAATAAGCTACACTCACTGTAATAGGCTTTATTATATTTTCTAAAAAGTTACGGACCCGTAAGTAAAATCACGCGTACGAAGTCGCGGGGAGAATGCTAGTCTTATATATGCTTTGTCCTGAATGACTGACTGACGGATCAACGCACAGCCTAAACCGCTGATCGTAGACACCTGAAACTGGGGTGGTGTGTTTTTTCCATTATCCCTTAGGAGATGAAAAAGTTGGACTAAGTTTATATGGAGAAACAAGATTGGAGAAGAAGCTACTTGACAGATAATTTCTGAAGTTCTTTTTCCATTATTTCTGGCAAACATTTGTCTTAATATTGATCAGCACAAAGTTTATGTATAAATAATTTTAAATTTGCAGAGAATTAATAATTATTATCTGCCTGTTAGTATATACAATATTTACAAGCTTAGTAATAAAAACAAAATAAATAACAACCCGAATAAAAAAAAAGAGAAACTAAAATTAAATGGCATCAAAAAATTCATCCAATCATTCATTCTTTCAATTTGCAGAGTGGAAAATTGAAAGACGCTGTATATGGGGTACCATGGGAGTGCATGGACTGCGCGAACAGGAAAGTGGTGAACTTCTTCTTAATGAATGTACAGGAGCCAGTGCACATAAAGGCACTGGGTGTCGCTAATGTTGGTGTCACTTCAATGGCGATGGTAGGATATAATTTATTAATAGTTTAAATAGTCCACAAGATCTAGTAAGTAGGCCGGCAACCTAACGGAAGGACATTCGCAATACCAAAATCCTGACAGATTAGTTACGCCCTTGAGACAAAATTGAAATATCTCTTGCTGGTTTTAGAGTCACGCTGACCGTTGGCACTGACGGCTTGATATGTGTGAGTCTCTTAGGAGCGTTTTGAAATCACGCGTTGGCGCCGCTAAGGTCTCCGCGCCTACCGCCGACCGCACGCCTCCGTTTTCAATGAGTATTACAGTGTCGAGTCGACGTCGTCAGCGAGAAGCGATGGCGAGCGGCGATCAGCAGGAAACTAACACGTTCAGTCTATAAAAAATGCCTCTAATGTATCTACATGATTTAGCATTGGTTGTCGCTGAGATGACATTGCGATTAGATTTTTAACGTTTTTATTTAATTGCCTCGTTGGTCTAGTGGTCGCAAGCGCGACTGCTGTGCATGAGGTCTTGGGTTCGATTCCCAGGTCGGGCAAAGTGTTATTGGGTTTTTCCATCAGGAATTTCTCAGTAGCAGCCTCGGAGTCTGGATTTGTGCCTGGTAGATGGCAATAGGCTCGCCCCCTATTACATGGGACTAAAAACATAACTGGCGAAATGTGGGTGTACTAATGGGTACACCTCTGCCCAACCCTTCGGGGATTACAGGCGTGATGTTATGTATGTATGTTATTTAACAGAAATGGCACCTGATCTGATTCTTTTTTCATTACAGATTTTGAAAACTTCAGTGTCTTACTTCACCTTTCTACGCAGCATGTGAATATGATGCAGTTCTTGAAATATCTTTTGTCTTGATTACTTGTAATCTTTTGTCTTTTAACATAATTTTAAATTTCATTAAAAGAATATTCACTTTTTGATAACCTTTTAATTGTTTTAGTCACATTTTCTTCTCTTATTGTATTTAGAGCTTATTATCACAATAATATTAAATGCATTACACAAGTAGCTTCATGACTTGGTATTTTTATTGCTCCTATGTTTTCCCTTGTTTAAGGCGATTAACACAAGGAACCGCGCACCGCCGCGGTTGGCGGTGAAGCGGGTCTCATGTCGCATTGGCGTCTAAGAAATCCGTTGATGCCTAACACACTTACACCGCGCGGTCAAGCGGCCACCGCCCTCCGCAACGGTGCGCGGTGCCGTGTGTTACCTAATCACTTAAGATATACCTACCTCGTTCTTAATTAAATGCCCCGTTGGTTTGATTCCCGTATCGGGCAGTGATATTAGGTTTTGCAACAAATAATTTCTTAGTGGCAGCCTTTTTTTTTGGTGGTAAAAATCCTCAAATGACTCCTTCCGCCCTGGGTGGGGTGGAAGGGACTGTCAGACTTTTACTGACTAAAAAACCACCCTGTTCCTTCTGTTGCTCTTTACGTTCCGGGGCCACGGTATCCTGATAAGACGACCCGCAATCCCGGCAGGCGTTGGCCCCGTTGGGGGCCCCGTCCCTGTGCTGACAGCTCTTTGAGGCAGTAGCAGCCTTAAGCTTGAAAATTGGTGGTGCAAACCCCCTTGCTTCGGTAATCATGTGAAGCCGTTGGTGGTGCGCTCCAGTCGCTCTTCAGTGATTGAATACACCTGTGTTTGTGCATACATTACTTCTCGTCTTCTACGTCTTTATTTAGATTGCGATTAGCGTGCCGCGGGTTCAATTCTCACAACTCACAGAATGGGACAACTATTATTATTTTTTAATCTTCATCCATTTATGGAACTACAGTGTAACTGTGTTACTTTAATTTGCATGTCAAAGGTCTAAATCACAAAATTAAAGACTTCAAGATCAGATTAAACTTTAATTAAAACCAATATTAAAACATAAAATATAATAAATAAAATGGCGAAAGGAGTAGGTACGTAAGGATCGTAGCAGGTGGCATTCTGTAGTTTCTGCCTAACCCCAAGGGAAAGAGGCGTGAGTTTATGTATGTATGTGTGTATAAATAAAATATGAGAAGATTTTAACAAATTGTTATTTTTAACACAAGTTTTGTATAGTCGTTCACTTGCTGTTCAGGAAAGTGAAATAGGACATCGAAGTTTTCAAAATCTGTAAAAAAGAAAAAGCTAAATAAATACATACATTTGTATGTATGGTCAATATAGCGACCGAGCGCGCGGCGGCGTAGCGGCAACTAGATTCAATTCTTTTTTTGTATATGACGTTCAAGAGAGTAGTTAGTCTAAATGATCTAAACCTCATGGGCCATTCTACCAGTGAAAAAAGTCGTAAACAAATTCAGTCTTTAACCATAAACTACATCATTTAGGAGCAAAAAATAAAAAGTTGAAATAAAAAAAAATTTTTTTTGCTTGTTTGAATGAGTAACGTATGGTGCGCCATCATTGCCCACCATCGTTGTAGGTATGTAGCGCGTTTATAGTCACCTGATATTTTTCGAAATTTTAACAAATTTCTAATTGATTATAAACATTTTTTTTAAAGTTTTTTGCAGGGAATATCAATATTATTAAATAATAAAGATTTTAAGTACATTTTTTTTTTAGTTTTTCAATTTCCCAATTACCGTAGTCATAGAAGTAACTCCAACGTCAGCAAGACCTAGTGCCTTCACATGGACTGCTTCCTGTGTGTTCATGAGGAAGAATGCCACAGTTCGTCTGTTCTTCGTATCCATGCACTCCCATGGTAGACCATACACTGCGAACTTTAATCTGTCGCTCTGTGGAATAATCACTGAAAACTGTAAACTGAAACTCATTGTACTCATCATTATGAACTACTTTTACTATGGGATTAGCCTTGAAATCATGAAAAATAAAGTTGTTCATAATTAAGAGTACAATGACTCCTTTTCAGGTTTCGGGTAAATTTTTAATGACCATATAAAAGCTAGAGGTCACTCGAAATATCGAAAACCGCTTGACGTATAAAGATGAAATTTGACAGGGAGGTAGTTTATAGTTAGTAGACGTCCGCTAAAAAAGGATATTCCAAAATTAACCCCCTAAGGGGATGAAACAGGGGTCCAAAGATTGTATGGAGAAATCAACTTTAACGCGGACGAAGTCGTGGGCTAGAAGCTAGTTCCGTATAAACTACTTTGTCAGTTGGTTACCCTTGTAAGAATAATATCACGCCTGTATTCATAGAAGAAGTAAGCAGAGAAATACAGGCTGACTTTTAATATAATTGCCATTTTCCTAGGAGTTGAAGTACTCTAAATTAAGATAAAATAACCTTTAAAAAATAAAACCATTTTGCCAAATTATGTTTGCAGTGGCCTACTTGGGCGAGCAGTAGATTCAATGCCATTCAAGACCACTGCAGATTCATCATTATCATCATCATATCAGCCATAGGACGTCCACTGCTGAACATTGGCCTCCCCTACAGATTTCCAATAGGACTGCAATCCATCCGGGATTGCAGTTTACAACCTGGTAAATATTAGGCGATTAACACACGGCACCGCGCACCGCCGCGGAGGGCGGTGGCGATAAAGCGGATTACACCGCTCGTCCGCGCGGTCGGGCGGAATACGCGTGTTAGGCATCAGCGGATTTCTTAAACGCCAATGCGACATGAGATCCGCTTTACCGCCAACCGCGGCGGTGCGCGGCTTGGTGTGTTAATTGCCTTAGTGTAAAATAAAATAGGTTATAATGAATTATGTTCCTTACGATACTGCCTATAAGTTCGAAAATTATTGATAGTTGCATCAGTTGTTGAAACAGTATTATTGTGAGCGGTAGATAACGAATTAAAGCGGCCGCCGTCTGAAAATAAAGAAAAATTAAACATTCGTTTTTTTTTTAATTCAATATTATGATAATAAATTAATAAAATATAAAAATTAACAAAAAAAATATAACTATAGTAATGGGGTTGTTCTCTTATAGTGTGTGATATCCTTAATTGACAATTAACCATTAAAATCAGTATAATAACTCTATAAGTCGGTATAATCCTAAAATGTCAAGATTTTATGAAATAGTCATTCTTTCGGGTTACCTACGGGCTCTATGGAGATTTATTGCTTACTTAAATGGTTATAATTCTGAAAATACATACTTCTTACGCCCGCGAATCACACTTTAATCAACATTAAACCTAATACTGACTTGCAAATTGCAAAAAACGTAAGAAAATTTGAATTTCGCGGGCTGCCGTGGAGCTTCCACCTCAAGGGCTTGGAAATACCGTGGCCCTGGAACGTAAAGGGCACCACAAGAAACAGGGTTTTTTAGTCAGTAAAAGTCTGACAGTCCCTTACGCCCCACCCAGGGCGGAAAGAGTCACTTGATGTTTTTTCCACCTAAAAAAAAAGGGCTTGGAAATAACGACATACTACTGGATACTGACCATTTGCGAACACTCCAGAAGCAGTAAACATCCACTTGCTTGATGAAATGCGTAATAAGCAAGTAGCATTGGCCCAAACACATCCGAAATTTGGTCTGTAAAACTTAAGTTAAAAAAAACAGGTTAATTATGGAAATTGTTTTCACCTGTAGAAGCAACAAGAATAATGTAATCAGGATTTTGTAAAAACCTAATTGAAAGAGTGCCGTGGAGTTTCTTGCTCGTTCTTCTCCACAGAGGCCTACCTCCGTTTTGGAACGAGCAACTAGCTTCAACTTTCGGGCTAACTGATCGACTCCAATTTAAAAGTGCCTGTAAATGGTCTAATCGGATTTGGTGTTTGGTTTATCTGTGGAAGACATACAGCTAAATAAAACATATCAACTTACTTTACAATCTCTCGATGATATTCGATCATGTCACTTAATTGCTTACTAACTCGCTTCAGCTCAGTGGTGGAATACATTTCAGAAGTAAGAGTCGCAGTGCTATTTTCTATCATAAAATTTATCTTCGACGATGGTCTCGGAAAGTATTCGAGATTATGAAGCAAAATTTTAAAATGTCCCCAAATATGAAACACCATTAGTGATAGAAAGCAATCATGCATACAGAACCATGTTGCACATAAGTATGAGATCATCCTGCAAGAAAACAAATGATGATTTAAAAAAAAATAGAATTTAATAATATCACGCTGATATCCACCGAAGGGTTAGGCAGAGGTGCACCCATTAGTACACGCACATTTCGTCAGTTTTTATATTGAAGTCCCATGTAATAAGAGGCGAGACTATTGCAATCAACCGGGCACGAATCCAGACTCCGAGGCTGCTACTGAGGAATTCCTGATTGAAAAACCCAATAACACTTTGCCCGACCTAGGCATAAAACCCAAGACCTCATGCACAGCAGTCGCTCAATTCACTCGATGCACTATTGCTCAGGGTCCATCCATCAGTATCTATCAATTCAGTTTGTTAGGGTATAGGCCTCTCCTAAGGGCCTGTGCACACATCATTTTTTAAACGCTCTATTGACGCACGTTTTAGAAACTTGCGTCGACGATTCGCTTTTATCCTACAGAGCAGGTGCAAAGGTCTGCAGGCTGCGTCAGACTCGCGTGCGTATCGCTACATGGGCGCGTTTAAATAACTCGAATGTGTACAGGCCCTAAATCCTTCAAAGAACTTCTTTCCCGCGCCACTTCAAATCAGTAAACAATTTAAATTAACCAATTTACTCACCAATGAAAAATATTAGCAAGAATATACCATTTCAAATCTGTTGACGAATCGAAAGGGTAGGAGAAGTACAGAGCGTGTTCATATGTTCCGTTTTCCTTCAAGCCTCCACTGGCGTAGTTCCCAGCGGAATAGTTGTTGTACATGGGTGTTATATTGAAAAGAAAAAGACCAGCCAGCATTTGACCAGCTAAGTACAATGTGAATAAGTGGGAGATACGATGAACTTGTTTGTGGGTCTGGAACGTGAAGAAGAACGTTAGACAAGGTGACTTGAATTTTTTCAGATTTTTTTCATATGAAATGTTTTTTTTTTATTAACATAACATAACATCACGCCTGTAATCCCTGAAGGGTTAGGCAGAGGTGTACCCATTAGTACACCCACATTTCGCCAGTTATGTTTTTAGTCCCATGTAATAGGGGGCGAGCCTATTGCCATCAACCGGGCACAAATCCAGACTCCGAAGCTGCTACTGAGAAATTCCTGATGGAAAAACCCAATAACATTTTGCCCGACCTGGGAATCGAACCCAAGACCTCATGCACAGCAGTCGCGCTTGCGACCACTAGACCAACGAGGCAGTCAATTATGTAATATTAGTAATTAAAAAGAAAATTTAAATAATATCAGATCAAAGTGAATACACCGTCTACTCTGAACAGTAGGCTCATTAGTCTCGCAACACACTAATGAATTTGAATATTTTTAATAGGGAACTAATCCTTCCCACAAAAAAAGCACATTATGAATTAAGTTGTATAATACGGAAAATCTTTTTTTATTTAATTTTTCAGGTTTAATTCTATAATAAATATTGACTGATGATTTTTTTTTACTGTGATATGATAAAGGCCGAATTTACTAAGTAATTATAACTTTTATTTCTTCATTAATTAGTTTCAAAATATATTAAGCAAGGTAAAAAAAAAGTAAAAAAATTAGAGGCATTTTTGACAGATTTTGACTGAGGTTAGATTGCGATTATTCCTAAACAATATCGCTCCTATATGTTATTTTAAGGTTGAAAAAAGTGGTAGGACGAAGGTTTAATATTATGAGAAGGTAAAACTGACTTACCTCCATTGAGTATTCAGAGCGGTCTTTATAAAAGAACAGGTGGATCTTTTCCAAAAAATGTCTGGCAACTACTATGTACTCGTCAGAAAAACACAGTGTAGTGATTCTAGACTGTAAAATTCCATTAGAAACATTAGCTTTATAAAAATTCTGCTCAATATTAGGCCACCGTCAAGTCTTCTTCTAATTTTTCTATATCAAATATTTCCATTAATATTGTAATAAAAATAACATAACAAAACATCACGCCTGTAATCTCTGAAGTGTTAGGCACAGGTGTACCCATTAGTACACCCACATTTCGCCATTTATTTAAGTCCCATGTAATAGAGGGAATACTTATTTCCATCAACCGGGCACAAATCTAGCCTCCAAGGCTGCTACTGAGAAATTCCTGATGGAAAAACCCAATAACACTATGCCCAACCTGGGAATCGAACCCAATATCTCATGCTCAGCTGTCGCGCTTGACCACTAGACCAACGAAGGTATGAAGAAAGACCTATAATAATACTTACAAAAATAACAGTAGTCATAAGCAGAGAAATATATAGGTGTCCAAGCTCGAAGAAAGTCATTGAATCCTTATGTAATACTACATACATGACACCGCCAACAGTGGTTATAAGACAGACAAACATATGGAAAGTTCTTTGGATGGTGACCCAAACCTTTCGTCTTTTTATAGCCCTTGTATCGAGAGGGTCTATTGGCTTGAGAGGCCAACAGCTTATCACTGATAACAAGTGACGCATCATTATCAGGTACGGATAGTCGCTCGGGGAGCTAATGTCACTGAAAAAATAATTTTAAGTGGAGTCTGTTAGGTTCAATTTAAAAAGGCGAAACTCCGCGAAAATTGGGAAGTATTTACGGAATGTGGGCGGCACAGGTTTCCAAAAAATATTATTTAAATCTTTAATTTGAATTAGATTTTGTTTACACATATATAGGTACATACTAACAAAGAGAGATACTTGAAAATTATCGCCTACAATAATTACATAAACTGCTACAAGTAACATTATCGGCTTAGAAACTCTGACACTAGGGTGTGTTTGGTCGCAAGACCTTACTGCCCACACGATAAAGTAGAAGAAGTTACATTATTATAAATTATACATATAATACACACCTAGGTAACCACTGTTAACACATTATCGAGTATACTTACACAAAAAAATAAAAAATATAAAGATTAGGTACTGCATAAAAGAATAGAAAAAAGTCCTAAGAAAATACCTGTTCAATCTTTTACAGATCATAGGATTGGTCCAATAGTGAAAACTGACTATATTCATGAAGTCATGAATATGATCGATTTTCACCCTGAAAATATTATTATTATAATAGTGCCTATAATTGTCTCACTGTAGGGCAAAGGCCTCTTCTCGTACAGAGAAGGCACAAGCATTGATTTCCACACTAGCTAAATGCGGATTGGAAATATTATTTCTGCTATAAAACTTACTCCTGCGGCTCATAGTCTAGGAAGAAATCACGCAAACTCGAAGACATTTTTACCATACGCTGCCTGCAGCTGTGTGAAAGTAAATTTGAGAAAGTTTCAGCTTTTATATTGCAGTTGAAATCGAACAATTTCTTTATAAAGCTTGAGCCGCACACACACGGGGCAATTCCATACGTACGTAGATACGATCGCAATCTAATCTCAGTCTCAATCTGTAAAATATGCTTTTAATGTACATCCATACGTATTTTTCGACATTGACCTTCACAGAAATAAAACACAATTTCTCTTCAGCGACAGTCAATGTCTAGAACTACTGTACTAGAACGTTAAACATTTTTGTTTAGTAGAATTAGCCTTTAGATGTTTCAGTCATGTTAAGATGATGTGAGAAAGGTGATTAACAAAGGAATTTATTTGGCAGATGTGAGTAGCATCGCAGGGAGGGGACACCCTAGAAAGATCTAGTCAGTAGATGGCGATGCCGTGGCTAAATACTGGGGTAAACAAAATATATAACTCATAAAAAGTAATAATAAATTGATACGCTAAGAAGAAGCTGATAATATTCCTATCGTCCTACTCCAAAAACATACACACACTTAGACGATTTCAAAAACTTACTTAGGTACTTGCTTACTGGTTTTGCCGAAAACTAGAACCAACTATGGCAAAAAAAATGCTGACCTTTGAAGGAGCACAGCTTTATAATAAAATACCCTCACGAATACAAAATGTAAAAAACACTCATTCAATGCATTTAAAACTTTGGCTGAGCTGAGTTTTAAATGCATTGTATGTCAGACTTCTGAAGAAATGAATGCATTGGGATGGTCGGGTTTCAAATAATTATGTTAATTAGTCTGTAAGTGGTGATGTCGATTTTTTTTTCTATATTTATTATGATGATTAGTACTGTTCTCAAGTAAGTGACATATTATTATGTTTTTATTGAGAATAAAGTTTATTTAAACCTAAAACTAACAGAACAACTGCCCCTAGAGCCAGTGCAGTTTATGTGGCTTTACCTTAACAGTGAGCATTCATAGGCATTCATTATAAAAACACACTACAGTTCTCATGGTCTGAACATTCTTGATCCTGTGATCTTTCATTAAACTAATAACACAGAATTTTTCAAGATTTGTGACAACCATTAATTACTATAATGTATGTACAGACGAACAAACTATTTGGTTTAGCTATATTTTGTATTTGGTTAAGCTTTTCTTCTTTTCTAAGTTGATTCCTAATCATCAAATGCCTTCTTCCGCTCGAGGCAGAGGAAGGGAGTGTCAGACTCTTAGTGACCAAAAATAAATTGCTTATCCTTAATGTACTACTGTCTGTTTTCCCAAATGTAATAAATAAATAAATAAATACCTAACCGTATTCCTCCTAATGCCCTATGCGTTCCAGGACCGCTGTGTCTCTTTCAAACAAATTCCGCAACCTTGACAGATTTGCTTAAGCTAGAGTACTTACTTACTCAAGCTGCTTGATACGTTATTAGTGATGCAGCTACACGAAGGCTGCGCTGACATTCATGGTCGAGGTCACCAGTTTTTAAGTGTAAGAAACAAGGTAGAAAGTTCCACATTTATTGAAAGGGAATAATCCTTCGAATGTTGTGTATTGTGGGCTACTGATCCACTGTTTCTGTCGGGATTTTGTATATACAAGTTAAAGTCGCGGGTAACTTGATATTGCGATGTTATTTACGTCAGTTGTAGTTCACATGTGTAGCGATAGATGTCGCTACATACGCAACAAATATTCATTTTTTTATTATACTGCTAATATTCATTTTTATTGTGTCCGTATTAACTTTTTAAGTTGATGGCACACAAGAGAATGTTTTAAAGGAATTACATACTTAGTACTCTTACGGCGTTGTTTAATAGTAGTTGCTTGTATACCATTTAGCTTGTTCGAAAGTACACTTTGGCATGCAGGATATGATAAAGCAAAAGCAACCTTGGAAAAAAAAGATATTTTTCAGACTTTTAAACTATAATGGTGGTGGAAAATCTCTTTTTTTATTCCTGATATTATTATTGCACGTTTAAATCACTTTTGTAAATAACAATAACAAACAAAAAAGAAGCGTCCCATACTAAAGATAAGGAAATAAGACAAAGAAAATAAAGTTAAGTCGTCCGAACTTTTTCCATCGTCGTAAGCCTTTTCTTAATCTAACCATTAGTTTAAAAAATTACTGCAATTAATATTATAAATCATCACGACCATTTTCCTAAAAAAGCTCAAGCAGAATAGAATAATTTATCATATCGAGTTACTGGCCTGCATATAACAACAAAGACTGTAAATTAATTAATTAATTAATTTATTAGTAATTACTGGTTAATTAATTAAATTTAATTAAATTTCATACACACACACACACACACCCTCACCACAGACACTCACACACACCCTCACACACAGACACACTACACTACGGACATTTCTCTCAGTATTTCTTGAAACTCTAATAAACATCTATTGTGAAACCCTTCAGTAGATACGAACATTTATTTCTTCCTAGAAAAATCCTTGTTAGAAAATGTATTTCAGCATAAAGGGATCTTTCGAAGAAAGCCTTTAGAAATTTCTTAGTATCCAAAATGAAGTTTCTTTTCCAGTTCCTGGAATTTTAACAGCAAAAGAAAATGTTCTTTCTCGCTCTCTTTTGTATGGGATTCATATATATCTTGTGCAAAAAAATTTTGAAATGCATTGTAGTTGGAGCATTCATTTATTTCATATATGCTTTAATAAAAATTCATACTTATACTGTAAATGCGCTCATGTGTTTTATTGAATTCATCATTTATTTATTTAAACTTTATGCAACAAAAGGTACAAAGTCGGATTTAATACCTTAGGCATTCTCTACCGGTCAACCAAAGGGCCATCTCCCTCCTCAGAGGATCATCTTCCTGCCCTTGTCCCATGTTGCTTGGGGTCGAAGCAACTCTATGTCCTCTTCCACTCCGTCCTGTCAAATATCCTCTATAATTCCTAATAATATCTTAATATTCATTTTTGACCCAGTTAATTACGATATAACCTTAAAAAAAAATACCTACCAAATTATTTGATCATGCTACTTACTGGGTAATTATGCACATGGCTACTAGTATAATACCTTTTCAAAGAAAATTCTTTCCGTCTGTGATAATGACAGGATTTTGATGATCTTTGATCGACCATTGATAATGTAGTATTAGTTTTATAAGCCTTTAATCAGGAAAATATAAAAGAATCATTAAGTCATGGGAAATGTATTGTGTGCTTTTTATATTACACTTCAGTGCAAGAATAAGGTATAGATAAATTACAATAACATTGCGCGCCCTTCCACAATTCAAAACCTTCGAAAGTGTTTGTAAAACTATTTTATTTACGCATGTGTGCAAACTGAGACGCCTCTCGAAAACAAAAACAAATCAGCGATTTGTTACTCGACTTGCGGTGTCATTTTATTACTCATTATTATTAGTGTTATGGCTCTGCACTATGAAAATGACACGTGCGTTGTCTTGCGCGGTCGGCCTATTTATAATTACTTGACAACAAATCTGCCGGCCTGCTACTGAGGACGAATACTTACAACTACATACAAACTCTTTCGCATGGATATGACTACACACATTGAAATAGTAATATGGAGGGGAGCGTCATGTTGTAGTATTTTATTTATTTCTAATAAAACAACAAATATAAACATGCAAAAGTTTATTCTCAAAACAATGAGAACCTAAAATCACCTTGACTTATTTAAAAACTATTTTATCCACATTTAAAAAATAAATACAATTTAAAATTTCATGCTTCATTTGTTAAAATGACGTAATTTCATATAGATATAGGTATAATGTTATACTACTCTAAGTATTTCTAACAAAAAATCTATAAACATTTGTATAAAAAGAATAAAATATTGCAGCTAATTTATGGCATATTATTATCATTATACTAACCTTATATTTCCTGAACTACGTTTTCAGGAAGAGCTACTTAGCACTATTTCTTCACGCTTATTTGTATTGGGAGTAAGTAGGACTTATTCTACATGCAGCTACTTTTCTTCCATACATTCACACACGGTGTGTCGTGAACTTGCTAATAAATACAAAAAATAGAAATGAAAATCACACTGCAATAATAACTCACAAAATTACTGGTGGCCAAAAAACAGACCCAGTAAAATACTAATATTTGAAAATTACATCACAAATTCTTTTAGAAAAACGTTTCTATTCAGTAAGTTTTCAAATGAAGCGTTTTTAATAGAATTTATTTAGATATTTTTACAAAGGTCTCAAGTTCTTTGAGTCGAGATACCGACTTAAATTCTTAATGTATTAATCTTGCATGCAAGTTACTAAATTGTTTTAACCCCGACGTAAAATCGACGGGGTGTTATAAGTTTGACGTGTCTGTGTGTGTGTGTTTGTCTGTGACACCGTAGATCCCGAACGGATGAACCGATTTTGTTTGAAAGGTGAATTAGTCGGGAGTGTTTTTGACTATGTTTTTTTTTATCAGAAATTACAAGATAATTTCTGCACCTCACAATGTCCAGACACTTAATAAGAAATAAGCTAATTTTAGTTACATTACATTTAAACTCGCTATTTTAACGTAGGTACCTATAAAGTTATAAGCCCTAAATTACTCTCACAGAATTAAATCGTGAAGATAGCTTATATTTACGAATATACATATTATTTTACTAACATAGGTTGACTTAATTTCACTATATACAAATAAAATGAAGTTAAAATGTAGTCAACCATTTTCAATGTTAGCAAATATTATTTATCTAAACGTAAGCTAATGTTAAGAATAAAAAAGAAATGCCCGTTGGAGGTTTGAGCAAAATCTTATAGATTATTGTTTAAAAATTAGAAAAATATGTTTAAAAATCACTTTTGTTTGCTCATCTCCGATTTAATATAATATTAATGTCTTTTTTTATGTCATTATTTTATATTTTATAATAATAAGCAGTAAATAATTGCAATGAATTAGCATTATCCAAATTTATCTTTAACAGCAACGCAAGATGGCGTTGATGTAGGAATATAATAGTAATTTATATATTTTCTTCTCTAATGATTGTGATTTATTTGTTAAACCAATATTTAATAACAATTAATGCTTGAGCGCTTTGTTTATTTCAATAATTTGTATGAAAATGTGTTACAATTATTTTAAGACAGCGCTTTCGCCTAACGCCTTAGTTTTAATTGACAAATAATGTATAGCTATGCGTATTCGAATTAAAGTAAAAAAAAATAGTAATCTACTTTAAGTACTTTTAAAACGATCCAAAAGAATATTAGTATTATTCTAATTAATTCTTGCGTTCTAAATTCTTTTTATGCATCAATAATTCTGTCCTCATGTGTAACCATTAGACACAAGCCTCACACCTCACGAGGCCCACTTCATCACAATTCATGCACTTGAGTGCCACAAACTCTGCTGTGAAGTGGTTCCTGTGAAGGCTTTTCTTGGATCCGTTGCAGATCCTGCATGGTAGGAGACGGAATCCGCCGCACATTTGACAGGTGTTGCAGGCATCTGGGCTCTGGAAATGAGAAAAAAAAATGGAGTTAATCATATTGTCAGTGACCTGAACTAACACCTGTTCTTTTTCCTAAAAAGGGTCAGATAATGCAGGGTCGTAAAATATGAAGTCCTTTTTAACAGTTTTTTGAAAGATTTTTGGTAAATAAATATACTGTCAAATCACCAACGACCAATCAAATTGAGCTCAATGAGATATGACTAAACATAAAAAAAACCTTTCTGGGAAAAAGACGTCTTTAGCGACACCTATCGCACAGCATGCGAACTACAACTGACAATTCCTACATCGCGCTATCAAAGTTCGCCGCGTCATCCTACAAATCCTGACAACACGTCCGTCGGACAGTACCAACCAGACATATCACCCGTCTGGTTGGGGGATCCTGCCTTTCAACGGAGGATGAGAAACTTTACACCCGGTTTTCATTTCACTAAACATTAAATATATATATTTTTCATCTCCTCTAAGGGGATTCACACACAGCACCGCACACCGCCGCGGAGGGCGGTGGCGGTAAAGCGGATTGCACCGCTCGACCGCGCGGCCGGGCGGTGTACGTGTGTTAGGCATCAACGGATTTCTTAGACGCCAATGCGACATGAGATCCACTTCACCGCCAACCGCGACGGTGCGCGGTGCCGTATGTTAATCATTCAACTGTCTTTAAAACTGAACAATTTTATTTTAAACTTTTAAACAAATTCCGGAAAAACGGTATTCGAACCTGACAAAGCAATAAGAATCAAAATCATATTTTCTTTCAATAAAATCCTCGTTTCACTTCTAACTTAGACGACAAACATATTCCGCGTTACCCCTTTATCTCGTATTGAGATGTTTGCCTAGACTCCAGACGGAGTGGTTTCACAGCATACAAATCACATTCCTCCTTCCATACAATAATTGGATTATTGGCTGTGTCCTTGACAACGGTTTGTGTATGTATTCCGATAAGTTATTCCATGTCTAGACGAGCTTTTATCCGACCCCTACCGGGTATTTAAATCGGATTTACTTTTCCTACTTGATGTCATAAATGTACTTTCGAAGTTTGGTTTAGATATTACTGACATTGGAGAAGTAGACATGTACCAATTTTATATCAGACTAAGGCGCTTTACACACAGAGCAACTATTGCCGCAACTGGCAACTAGCTGTTTACATACATTTTAATTGGACTGCGCACACATAGCTACTCGAGTTTCGAGGTGCGGCAATCGTCAACAGTTTTCAGTTGCTGCAATCGATGACTAAGTTAGTTCCTAATTGCCGCAACTAGCAACTGTTAAATATTGTACCGTTAACGCTGATCGTTATAGCAACTATCAACTTTTACAGGAAACTTTTAAAGAGTTGATAGTTGCCTCAACTTAAGTTGCTCCGTGTGCAAAGCGCCTAACTATCGCGACTTTGTCCGTGTGATTTCTTTGCATATTCCTTATTCTTTTGATAATAAAATATAGCCTATAGGTATAAGGGATTTATAGCTTCCTATCAGCCTAATATTTTCGGAATCAGACAAGTAGTTCCGGAGATTAGCTATGTTCAAACAAACACTTCACTTAACTGAAAAGTACCCAGCATTGAATCTAGCAACATAATTATTATCTTCTACATATTTCCCTAACTAGCCGCAAAATTTCAGCCAAGCTAAAAACGTAGCTCTAACGACGGGTTAAAACCCACAATGCCATGTATGAGAGGCGTGCCTTAAGCACTGGGCCAGCACATCATTTATTACGATTACGGTGTAAAAACAAATATTAAACAAAATGTGTCGAAACTTGTTTGCGATATGTGAATGTTCTTGCATAAGTATGTGGTCAGTTTTGTAACTATTTTTTTTTGGTGATTTTTTCTCTTCTTATTGATTACATGTTTCGTGTAAGTTAATTGGCCGGAAGGTAAAAATGATTGATTAATCGTTTTGTGTTTTATTTTAATTAGATAAGAGCTAATTTTGTGTGTGTTGTCAACTTGACTTTGGCTGACAGCAATTAATGTTCATATAATATTAAATATCAATACCAATGTAACTTTTTCAATTTATAATGTCCTTTCTAGGTCTTATTATACAACGAAGTCTTTGCTTGAACCAGTTTTAAGCCATTGAGCCGAAGAATAATAATAAAATTATAAACACATACACACATATCATTGAAGCCACAGTTCCGGCACCGTACCGTATCACAACCAGTACCGCGTCGGAACTGACATAGAGCACTGTGTCGTCACTGACACTGACTAGTATGAACGTTCATAGATGAAATGTATGAAAATTAATTGATCACTGATCATCACAGTTTCGGCACCGTACCGTAGTACGGTGCCGAAACTGTGACTTCACTGATATGTGTGAATCAAGCTTTAGTATAGATAGATACAGGTCTGAAATAGCCATATCCACCTTGAGCAAGCTTATTGTTTCGGGCACCAAGTTTACTAGGCCATACAATATACTTATACTTGTCACTTCCTATTACACAACGAGTGTGCGACACGCAATATAGTCACAAGTAATGACACTAACTAACATAATTGACTGCGAAGGAATCGATTTCACTTGTTTGTGCAATCTCTTTTGGACTGTGTTCCCAAAGTCAACCGACCTACATGTTTTAGCATGGTTGACATTTTGTTTATCTATCTTATTTATTTACTAGTTACCCGCCTCGGTTTCGTCCGCGTAAAATGAACTTTCCCATTATGAAATTTTATCCAAATCCAATTGGCTTGATTGAGTAAAAAAACATGTAAAATAATTATCTTAGTCTTAACATTGCGTTCTATGATTATGGCAGTGCCGTTTATTGATAAAGTTCAGAACTAAAGTTTTGTTAAAATTACATTAAAGTTCAGCTGTTATCCCAAGGGAACACATTACCGGGATAAAAAAATATTCTATGTGTTAATCCAGAAAATGGTCTATCTATGTGTCAAGTTTCATCCAAATTGCAAACATCCAAAAATCTAAACATCGTCACACGTTACATATTTATGCCCGTGACTTCGGTTGCTTGAGCAACCAGGGTTTTGACTAAACCATAGAACCGATTTTGGTGAAATTTGGTACGGGGTTTTGACTCCAAAAGAGGACATTGGCAATTTGGTGTGTGTCCGCAATAACTGACATTTGCGTGGTCAAAATCTCGGGCCAAGGCTAATAAGAAAATAAATTGAATTTAATGATATAAAAATTTACCATCGAATAGTGTTTTACATTTTAGTTGTAATGCAAATCTAACTAAAGTCAATTGAACTAGACTAATGTAGGTCTCATTTACAAATCCCCAACTATAACATGATCAACACAAATTAGTGACCCGAGCTCCACAAAAGCTTCCCCGCTCGAATCCAGTAACATTCTGCCACGGAATAAATAGATACAGAGAGTCAGCTTCATACAACGACAGCAAACACAATAAACACACACATCTGCATAGGTACAGCATGAGGAGCTCGTGGCTAAGTAATAACAGCCGCACGGGTCGATCTGTCAGGTTAAGCTACGCTTGCCGGGGTTGGTCCGTGGATGGGTGACCATCTTTACACAACGAGACTCCTCCGTGCCTCGGAAAGCACGTTAAGCTGTTGGTCCCGGCTGTCATACGTGGATCTTTGACAGTCATTACGGGTCGTCAGAAGCCCGATAGTCTGACAACCAGTCTTACCTAGGGGTATCATATGGTAATATGATACCCCTAGGTAAGACTGGTTGACCTCCACAACCCAGTAACTGGGTACAGTTACTGGGTTGTGGAGGTCAGATAGGCAGTCGCTCCATGTAAAATACTGGTATTCAGCTGCATCCGGTTAGACTGGAAGCCGACCCCAACATAGTTGGGAAAAGACTAGGCAGATGATGATGATCTGCATAGGTACAGCGAGTGCAAGTACATTGGGATATGTGCACATACAGGGCCTGATCTAGCTATTTAGCCGCTCCGGGCAAGAGTAATATTTACCGCCCTTTATACTGACACCATATTATGTCGTAAGCTTGCCATTCCGAAGATGGGACGTTATATTGTTTTAATTGTTTAATATTCACATACGTTAGTCTACTACGGCTTCTGAACAACTAGACCCTAGACCAAAGTGCGGCTTCTGTATTTATCTTTTTCTGTGCCAGCAAAGTTGTGCGGTGAATTAAGCGCAGAGTAAACTTTGTTTTGTGGTCTCATCTGTTCTCAGCCTTCTGTAAACGCGTTACAGTTGCTATGTGGCTACAATGATGGATTAGATAGACTAGCTAGAGAAAATCTGATATATGTACATCTTGGGGCACGGTAGTGCTCCCGCCAAGAGGAGCCAAGCGAAGCGCAAGGGCACTACCTACCTTTCCTCGAAGTGATTCGTCGTTTATTTTATTTTAAAGAGTATTTTATGTCTCATTATTTTGACCATTGAAAAGAGTGGAAAGAACACTAAACGAAACAAATGGAAGGAGACCTATAAGCAGGGCTGTCATCCGTCCGGGATTCCTCGGATTTATTCTAGTTTAAAGGGCATCGGGGGATTGTCCGGAATGGATTTTCAAAATGTGTTTCGAAACCTGATCAGGTTTTGAGTAGAAGGGTAGAGGGGTTCTCGATTAACTGAACAGTAAACAATAAATTAAAATAGTAAAAAAAAAAATGTTTTTTTTTGTAATTATATTTTTTCAGGGTTGTATAAAATGTTAATCGTCGGCGATTTTGGCGATAGCAACCCTACGTATAAAGTCATTCTGGCCATGTCAAAAAGGCTGATCGGTACAATATTTTAAACCTTACTAACAAACAAATTTTTATGCCTGGCTGAAGAGAAACAATAAACTTGTTCTTGGAATTAATAAAAATATACTGTGACTAGCTTTCTGTTAGAGTTGATGTATTATCCCACGTTTTTCCGGGATAAAGTAGCCTATGTGACCAATGTGACTATAATCTACCTCATTGCCAAATTTCATCTATATCTGTTCAGCCGTTCTCACGTAATTGAGTAACAAACATCCATCAGTACTTTCGCGTTTATAATAGTAGTAAGATTAAACCAACAAGAGATATTTCATTACGTTCATTATCACAGCGTTTAGGGAATTGCCACTAATTAACATTTCGGGGAAATCATAATGAACTTCACCTAGTTTGTAATAAATATTTGCAATGGCACAATATACGCTAGGGTGAAGGCTATATAAGCGTAGCAAAACGTTGAGACAACTAATAGAATACTAGTAGAAGTAAATAGTAATAGTAGGTATACATGTTTTATCAATTGGATGGGTCTCTAATGAATGAACGTACATTTATATATTTCATTCCTTAGGACATAACATAACATAACATCACGCCTGTAATCCTCGAAGGGTTAGGCAGAGGTGTACCCATTAGTACACCCACATTTCGCCAGCTATGTTTTTAGTCCCATGTAATTAGGGGGCGAGCCTATTGCATGGAATTGGGGGGGGGGTCTTCCTTAGGAAAGAACTCAATACTCAAAAGTAGGTATTCAGTATTCAACCTAGGCCCAAATATGTTGGGTCGGTTTCCACTGAATACCAGCATTTTAACCCAATAACTGAGTAATACGATACCACTTGGCAAAACTATTTGTCAGACATTCGGGCTTCTGACGACCCGTAACGACTGTCAGATTTCAACGTATGATAGACGGGGTAAAGGCTTAAAGTGTTTTTTGAGGCACGGAGAAGTGCTTGGTATGTAAAGATGGTTACCCATCCACGGACCAGCCCCGGCAATTGTAGCTTAACCTGATGGATCGACCCGTGCGGCTACAATTATTAGGCTACGAGCTCTTTTTTTTAATATCTCAAATGATACTAGACTTATGTGCCGTACGTTTACGTATTAAATTTAATTAAAGTCAGTACATTATTACTACGATTTTGGACTTAAAGGTTTGTATGAAACACCGTGTTGTGATGCTCTTAAGACTTAACTACTCAAGAAAAAAGACAAAAAAATAAGCAAGTTTCAAATTAAAATTATTGAAATATTGAGTAATGCACATTGTATTGTTATCAGAACTAAAGGTGTAATGCAAAATTTCAGCTCAATCATATACCAATAATTGTTGAAAAATGGTTTGCTTTGAAAGGACAACTTACTTACATACATACAAATGAACAGTGCAAGCTAAATAAAAGCTTGTAAAAATGATATGTGGAATATTAAAACACAATAGTACCTTATAAGGCTTCAACATTTTCCTCAGTTCTCCACTCTCGTTCAATTTCTCCACAGTGTCTGCATCCTGAAACCAAATAAGATAGAATTTAATTAAAAAAGTTTTTAATTAAGCCACCTCGGTGACACTAGCTGGGAAATCTGCAATATTGTTGCTTTGTCTGCAATATTAAAAATGTGGCTCATTTGTAAGACGTAGTATAATTGTATGATTTATTTGTGGTTTAATTTGTCTTTGTTTTTATTAATTTTGGAAAATGTTCGTTTTTACAAATGTTTGCTTGCTTATTTGACAGTCAGAACAGTGGTCATTATAATATTAATAATGTAAAACCATACCTTTTAATTACTGCTCGGATACAGCAAATAATTTGCCATTCAAATTAGATTTTTAAATCGTGTGTGTTAAAATTATTTTTATAATGACAAGATAAAAAAGGTGAAAGGCGAGGGCGGCGCGTTTAACTAAACTTGAAATATCCTTTAAAATATATATGTGTCCCATATAAAGCTAAACAGTTTGTTTGTTTAAACGCGCTAATCTCCGAAAGCACTGGTCCGATACTAAAAATTCTACCTGTAGTAGAAAGCTACGTTATCCTTAAGTATTATAGGCCATAATAATATCTAAAAATATATAAAAGCGAAAGATCTTACACGAAATATCGAAAGCCGCTTGACGTATAAAAAAAAAATTCGGCAGGAAGGTAGTTTATAGTAAGTCGACGTCCGTTAAGAAAGGAATTTTCAAAATTCATCCCGTAAGGGGGCCCGACATTTACGCGGACGAAACCGCAAGCGAAAGCTAGTTTTATAATAAAAAAGTCAGGAACCCGTTAGAAAATTGACGCGAGCAAACTCGCAGACAAAAGCTAGTGACAAATAAAGTGCATCATCTATTTCCCGAACACATTTACATAAATAAAACGAACGGATGCGACCGTCCATAATATTTTTCAAAACAACATTTTTCAATCTCAGTATCGTCTTAAAAGGAAGACACTGCGCATAAATTTCGCTTAGTTTTCCGTTTCGTACTAGATTTCCATGGAAATGCAACGACAGGTGGAAGCTGGTAATTGATGGCGATGAGCACACAACAATAGGAAAATCTCGGTACTGTTCACACACTGGTACGTTCCGTTTTTAAAAACCAGAAAGTCAGTTCTACTTTTTAAAAAAGGTTTAATGTCTAGTCGCAATCTCATCTGAGTGACAATCAATTTAAAAAAAAATGCCGGTTATTTTGACAAATTGAGACTAAGATTAGGTTGCGATCTTTCCTAAAAGATAGTCAAATTACCGCCAAGAATTAATTCAACTATTATTATAAACGCGAAAGTTTGTGAAGATTGTTGGATGAACGAATGTTTGTTACACTTTCACGCAAAAACTTTTAAACGGATTTTGATGTCACATTGCAGTAATATGCGGAGTACTCGTAACCGGCGTGCTTGTATGACGAGATGTATGAACGTAGATGAGGCGAAAGGAGTATGTAAGGATCGTAGCAGGTGGCGTTCTGTAGTTTCTGCCTACCCGCATGGGAAAAGGCGTGAGTTTATGTATGTATTGCAGTAATATAGCTTACTAGCTGCCTCCGATTTTATTTATTTATTTATTTATTAAAACTTTATGCACATGTAAAAAAATACACTGTACAAAGGCGGACTTAATAGGCGGATTTTCTTACGGAGTTCTTATTTTTTAAATAAAATGTAGCCTAGATAAAGTAGCTTTCTATTGGCGAAAGAACTTTCAGAATTGGACCAGCAGTTCCTCAGATTAGCAAGTTCAAACAAGCAAACTCTTCAGTCTTATAATAATAAATAAATAAATAGTATAATAATCCATTGTGTTGAAAGCCAGTTCTATGTAGATTAAAAACAAAAGCGAAGCCGGAAAATACCAGTAACTATTGTACTATCATACGAGCACACCGGTAATGCAGTATCCGATAGGCGGCCTCAGTACAGTCTAGGTTTTATCAGCTTTATTCCACTTTGACACAGAGGTAGATATGATAATTGGATGTGGCATTTTTTTAACACTATTTTTACATTGCGCCCGTAGATTCTATATAAAAACTGTGACTTAAAGTAATATTTTGTTGATTTTAAAAGAGTGTTCATAGATTTCTTACTCGTTCTTATGTATGGAACGAGAAACAAGCTTCAAATTATCGACTGACTGACTCCTTGACAATTCAAAAGTGCCTTACAAGCGGCTTTTTCTGTTTGACAGATGATTTAGATTATTGTAATCCAAAGATATTTACCTATATGGATTCCTATACATATAAATAAATGAGTTTACCACATTTGTTGTTTTTTTATTCTTTTATCTACAGCAATGCTTTTATGTAGAAAATTTCCCTCGGTGAATTTAAGTGAGCTTTTTTTTTCAAATGACTCCTTCCGCCCTGGGTGGGGCGGAAGGGACTGTCAGGCTTTTACTGACTAAAAAACCACCCTGTTCCTTCTGTTGCCCTTTACGTTCCGGGGCCACGGTATCCTGTTAAGACGTCCCGCAACCCCGGCAGGCGTTGGCCCTGTTCCTGTGCTGACAGCTCTTTGAGGCGCGCGCGAACAGAACGCGCCGTCGACCCGGGCTTGGTCCTTGATCGGACGGCGAGCTACCCATTACTCGTCGTCCGCAAGCTCGCGCCTACGGTGGCCAATTTAAGTGAACTTGGAGTGAGATGTCAATCCAAAGCATCAGATGAGAAGACAGCTCCTCTCCACCAAACCTAAATTCCTCCCGGAAGATTTTTACAGAATAGACCAGCTGACCACCCCAACAAAACTAGTGAAACTGAGTTATAACCACACAAAAGACTATCAAAACAACTGACAAGACTGTAAGCGACATGCACACCTATTCAGTAAACTTCCAAAAATGTTTAAACTGGTCCATTTTCATTTTCTTCTTGTATCTATGTTCTTAGTTATAGTTTGTATGTTAATGTGGACTGTTCGCTACGACTAGGCTATCGGCTTTTAATACTAGTGGCATTAGGATAAAAAAGTCGGGATTATTTAACAGAGGCCTATAATTATAAAAGACATATACTTACAAGGTACTGCCTTGTTGGTCTAGTGGTCGTAAAGGCGACTTTTGAGCATGAGGTTTTGGCATCGATTCCCATGTCGGGCAAAGTGTTATTGGGTTTTCACCATCAGGATTTTCTTAGTAGCAGCCTCGGAGTCTGGATTTGTGTCTAGGTGATGGCAATAGGCTCGCCCCCTATTACAGGGGACCTAAATATAACTGGCAAAATGTGGGTGTAGGTACTAATGGGTACACCTTTACTAAATCATCGAGGATTACAGGCGTGATTATATATGTCACCGGAAAATAACAAGATCCGTAAGTTTATCAATTTACTAGGAAGTTTATAAACTTTCGTAAGATTCTAAACGGGAGATAAATTGTAATGTTTTACGTCCACATTTTCGTAAATTTATCAATTTCCGACGTGGTACGGTAAATTTATAAACTAACGAATATCTATTCGTAAGATTTTATATGGTTCGACCAATCACAGAAACTCTTTTAAATATACGATCTTTGAAATACGTAAATTAACACACTGCTCTCTGATTGGTCAATGTTCATAGTGGCAATGCTTGTGTCCATAGACTTTAGAATAATCAGACTTGACAAACTATAAATTGGAAGCAACAATGCCTGGTTCCTCTCTGGCACGGATGTAGTGAGTTGAGTTTTATATTATCAGTTTCAATAAGCTATTTAACAGTTACTTGCTAAAATACAGGAATACTCTTATAAAACACACTAATGAACACTACTTTGCTCTATTTAAATAAAACGACAGAAATTGTGTAATACGAAAGGCATTTATTATCAAAAAAATATAAAACATACCAGTTTTTGCAAAAAAACTAAAAGAATTATGGCTTTTTCGTCCGTGTCATACATACCTACTCAGTCGTAGTTAAATAATTCAATAATTAGTAACTCGTTCGTAATTATTCAATTCAGTCTTAACATGACTTAAAAAACATATAGTAAAAATAAGTAAAAATTATATAAGTTTATTTTCCGTGGCCAGCAATGGCGGCCGCGAGGAAGGAGAAGTGACACGTGACAGCCAACCAATCAGATCGCGCGTAGCGTTTGGTTACTGCTTACTTATTATTTTACGAGTGAGTTCAGTAAGTTTATCAATTTACGAAAATGTGGACGTAAAATATTACAATTTATCTCCCGTTTAGAATCTTACGAAAGTTTATAAACTTCCTAGTAAATTGATAAACTTACGGATCTTGTTATTTTCCGGTGACATACAAGGTGTAGTATTGTATCCTCGTTAAATTCAAAGAGCCAACTATCATAGTGATTTACGCCCTAGCAGCTGAACAGAATAAGTTGAAAAGCACAACTAGCTTAATAAATGACATATTTAATTCGTTTTTTGATAACTTTTGAAATGAAATTTTGCTTTAATTCTAAGACTACGCAGAAAAAGTCTCGGACAGCTAGCTTTGAATATTACCTCAAGAGATCAATCTAAGTACGACTCTCTACGTTACAATACAAAAACAAAGGTCTTTGCACACTATTATGTCACACAATCGTATAACTATGCAAATGCAAAAAAAAATATTAGCTATAACTTTTCTATAATTCCTGCAAATTGTGTTTATTGACATTGTAATGGCAGTGGATAATAGTAATCGGTCGGTAAAACATTATTTTCTCACAATAAACACCTACTTCTATTGTTAGTTGCTGTATTAGAAAAATATAAGGCCAATGTTACACGAACTGATTAAAAAGACGATTAGTTCTAAAAATGCGTATAGATGGCGCTGTTACCAATTTATATTTTTCGTGTTATACTGTCTTAATAATATGACTTGTATTTTTGCAGTTCACAGGAAAATATTGTTTGTTTTTCTCTAAACTAAAAATCACACATAATTTTCTGTAAAAAGTATGGCAGACTAATATCATATAAGTATATATAGTAGTATATATAATAGTATATATATAGTAAGCTCTTTGTTGTTTGTAAGATCAATTTAAATTACAATTACGACAAAACTCTTCTAGAATTCCTTTCATTTTGTCAAAACAAACCTTGAAATTTATTATTCAAAGACGAACTACAGTACTTCGTGATAATTGTTTTAAGTAGTTTCTGTTTTTCTCAGTAACTGTTCAATAAAACAACGTAAACAAAAGTCGATCAAAGTTTTCGTTCAAATAACCAGTAGACCCATTTAATTCTAAGCACGTAGACGGAGATATGGATGTATTACCCTGAAACTATACTTATTAAGAGGAAAATGATAAGGTTGCCCATATGATGTAAAATCTCTCTACATAGCTATAGTATAGAACAAAGTCGCTTCCAGCCGTCTGTACGCTAAAATCTTTTAAACTGCGCAACGGATTTTAGTGCGGTTTTCTTCAATAGAAGATTCAATAGAATGATTCAAGAGGAAGGTTTATGTATCTTCATGGTACCCGTGCGAAGCCGATGCGGGGCGCTAGTTTCTTATATTTTTTGCAATTATCAGCTCAGTATCAGGTTGTATGGTACAGTACATATACAATTAGTAGCTTCTGCCTGCGACTTCGTCTGCGTCAAAGTTGGTCCCTATCACCTAGCAGTATGAAATATACTTTACGACCTATTCTCATACCTACCAAATATATCTACATAAAAAATCATAAAAATTGATCGAGCCGTTTCGGAGGAGTGCGACCACAAAACATGCACACAAACAACACGTGACACAAGATTACTAACTTGCAAAAACACACGAAAAACAATTAAGTTATAAACATTTGTCTATTCTATATTGCATAAATGCCTACTAGGTTATAACTATCGATGTATAACCACGACTACACCCGCCAAGAGTGTACAACTAACAACTAAGAAGAAGAGATTACAACTCTTCAATCTCAATACAAAATCACATACAAAGCAAAATAAATCAATCACTTAGACCTACGGTATGCATCAACCTTTACACAAGACACTATTGTTGGGTCCCTCGGGAAAACGTACAGTAAAAACCTCGCATGCTTTCTTAGAACAGTGATAAACGCTGTACTCAGTATCACATACGTTTTTACTAGCTGCGGAATAATCTGGAAGCATTACTATCACAGTAATGAGACAGCGACTTCATGTGATCGGTGAGATGGCAACCACTGAACAGCACAACAGAATGAAGAGAAGAGTTTTACCATTGATATCTATACTAATATTATAGCCGTTTTTTTTTCGGTTTGTTTGTCGCGCTCAACTTTGGAATTACTGAACTGATTTAAAAAAAAAAAATTAAAGTTATAAAGTCCGTTTATTCAAAAAGGTCAAAGGTTATGTAACGTCACGCTACCACCCACAGGAGCGGTGCAGTAAGCAAAGATGTAACTTGATAGCTATCGTCTCTTCTAATTCTAATAAATACCATTTTAAGTTTACTAGATTGGTAAATACTTGATCTTTTACCCAACTAAGTGATTATGTTAGGTTACCATTGGATAGAAGAGCTATAAGTGCATATAAGTACAGTGCACAGTGTATATAAGCTTTAATATCAAACATTTTGGTGCTGTTTCAAACAAAAACAAAATTTATTTATTTACAGTTAAAATTGTATTTACTTTATTCATGTAAAAATGTAAATGTAAAAACTTCCTCAATTTTCAGTTTGAACTTAAGTTGAGTTCAATTTGCCTCGTTTCCCTAAAACTAGCCTATGCTTGCGACTTTATCTTCGTAGAAGTCAAGTATACCATCTTCTTTTTCTTCTCGTACCGATGATTATGCTTCTTCTCATACAGAGAAGGCACGAGCATTGATCATAACGCTTGCACAAGGCGAGTTGGCAATTTTAGACTTATATTAATACTAGCGGTTTTAAGTAAGTAAAGATATTGAGGTCAACAATCAAGAAAAAAACTATCCTATCTTTGAAGTTTGACCAAATTACACGCAGTGAGCCATATTTAATCAAAAAAGGTTCAGTAGTTTAGGAGTCCATCCCGGACAAACAACGTGACGCGTAATTTATATACATTAAGACTAAGACAAGTCCAGGTTTCCTCACGACGTTTTCTTCACCAAGTAAACAAAAATATAAATAACTTTAACTCTTTAAAATTATAAAAACATAAACATAACATAACATCACGCCTGTAATCCCCGAAGGGTTAGGCAGAGGTGTACCCATTAGTACACCCACATTTCGCCATTTCGCATTTTTTGATTTTTTCGCAAAATTATAAGTATAGATAATAATTACACCATTACAGTAGGTAATCCATAACAGTACTCGATAAAAAATCTCGTTTAAACCGACTCAAGATCTTAATCTATTTGCCTGTAAGTACAAACTTTTACCTACTTTCTTTACATTGCACATAATGAGACCATCCAAGAAAATCTTCTGGGGAAATTATTATTAAAACACACTGTAATTTACACCTTATAGCTAAGAGCTAAGGTATATTTTCTAAATTGTGAAGTTAATGGCTTCGTTGCCATAAGTTTCTTTTCTAGTAGGTCAGTATATTATGTTGGTTTTATTTTAAAATGTTCACTTTGTCTTCCGTAGGCCTGTTTCCGGAAAAGTTATTACATTTTCTTTAAGCTGCGTATTGTAAAAGGATAAAAGTATTTCAAATTAGCTTTTTCTTATCTCCGGTGGGTAGTAATTAAGACATCTAGTAGTTTGACTGGCCTGTTGGTCTAGTAGTTAGTGACCCTGACTGCTAGGACGGAGGTCGTGGGTTCGATTCCCACCCAGGACAAATCTTTGTGTGTTGAGCAAGATGATTTGTTCTGTGTCTGTTTGTAATTTATATATAATATGTATGTATTTAGAAATATATAAGTATATTTATCAGTTGTCTGGTTACCATAGTACAGGCTCTGCCTAGTTTGGGATCAGATGGCAATGTGTTGGTTATCCTAAGATATTATTATTATTATTAGTTAGCCAATGGTTAGGTAATGGTTAGTGCCTATTATTGTGGCTATAAGGGGAAACATTAATAGCCTATTTTTCAAAAACTTTCTTTCTTTATCGTATGGGCAGTAAGGTCTTACGACCCCACACATCCTAGTGTCAGAGTTTCTAAACCGCCTCAAGGGCCTCTGACATGATTCAAGTGGATCAGTCCAAGATAAACTTTAGAAAGTACATATAAATTGAAAAATTCTCATTAGTACTTGCCCGAATTTGAACCCACAACCTCATACATGAGAGGCGGGCGCCTTCACCATTGGGCCATCACGACATAATAGGAACTTATAGTTCTTTAACATTTATTAATGTATTACAATCAGATTGACAGATTTTTATCACACTAGTGACATAATAACGTCTGTTATTATTTCCAGCTCCTGTAACACAGGTACGGACTATACATAGTACAGGAGTCAGGGCCTTACTATTTTTGTAAAATATATTTTATTATTTTTAAGGTCGAAATAGTATTTTTCCAAGTTATGAGCGTTTTTCCTTTTCATACAAACTTACTCGTTTCGTTACATGGCTTAGCTTTAACATTTCGCCCGACCTGGGAATCGGACCCAAGACCCCATGCTCAGCAGTCGCCTTTTGCGAACACTAGGCCAACGAGGCAGTAAAAAAAAATACTTAGTAGGTACCACGGCATTATACTGAGCGTCAGCCGTTTCGTGCGGTAGTGGCGCAAATTTCTTAGTTTTATTTGTTTGTAACTTTTTAGACTTAATAACAACTTGTTTTTATTTTGCCTTTGTATACAATTTTTCTTATGTTACGTGCATCATTTTCTCTTGAATAAACAGCTTTTCTTTCGTTCTTTTCTTTTATTAGGTAAAATTACTTATTGGTCAAAATATATCTCTAGACTGTTCTATGAAACGTGCTGTCAGAACAGTCCCCATAACTACTCTTCACGCCCCACTTACCCTGCCAGGTTCCCTGCGTAACAAAACAAACAAAACACGGACATCGCACGAGAGGGGTCAAGGGTAAACGATGCACGTGGACGTAGGGTGGCTGACGCGTGCTTAATGTAAGCTCAGAGGGAACCAAGAAAAAATAATTCACAGTTACCTGTGAGGGAAAAATATTGTCAGGTATACCTGGACTTATGGACTCCGTCCGCGTAATGTCGTTCTTTATAGTGGCGTGTATTGTAAATTATTGCAATTGTATTGTAACCGATTAACGCATAATTTATTTAATAATTTAAAACAACAAAAAACACATGGTGGGGACACTCTGACAGGCCTGTTGGTCTAGTGGTTAGCGCCCCTGGCTGCTAAGCCGAAGGTCGTGGGTTCGATTCCCACCCAGGACAAACTTTGTGTGATGAGCATGATTGTTAGTTCTGTGTCTGGGTGTGATTTATCTATAATATGTATGTATTTATAAACTATATAAGTATGTATATCAGTTGTCTGGTTACCATAACACAAGCTCTGCTTAGCTTGGGATCAGATAGCCGTGTATGAGTTGTCCCAAGATATGTATTTACTTATTTTTCAAATAAACCCCACTAGGTTGTGCTTATATACCTAGTGGGGATTACTGGAAAAGAAAAAGTAACAATCCCCACTGGTGGGGAGAGGTCGGTGGGGATTTCTGGAATAAACCTCAGTGTTTTAGTCGTGGAAGCGTAACAGACAGACAGATTTACTTTCCCATTTATAATATTAGTGTGAATTTTAAGTTGAGTTAAGCCTTAAAACCTAAAGACTTTGTTTTTATTTGAGCGTGTTTATCTCAGGAACTACTGCTTTTTTTTGTAATGACATCTTTTTGCATGAAGATTAAAAATTTTCGTCATCAATAATTTAAAAAATCCAAAATATCTTATTTCAAAACATAAGTATCCGCCTAATTTGGATACAACTTAAGATCGGTCACAGAAAAACAATTTTTTTCTATCAAAAACCTTAATAAAGGTTTCTTGTTCAATGCCATGCATCATTAGTTTTAATAAAAGACATTGTAGGTATTTCCTTTTAAAAACATAACATAACTGAATAAACATGATTAATATTGAAGGTTAGTAGGCCGCAACGGATGCCTATAACGTGCCCTCGAGATCACGGAGTGCGCATAAAAATGAGCTGATTTCCTTCATGTTTGTATAATATTTATACGACAATGCTAATTTTCGTCAGCGAGTTCATTTTCCTCAAAACTTTGTCAAGTAGTAGAACGTTTTTTTTAAACTTGAAAAACTACAATTTTTTTTTCTCGATTATCTTGATTTAACATAACACAACATCTCGCCTGTAATCCCCGAAGGGCTAGGCAGAGATGTACCCATTAGTACACCCACATTTCGCCAGTTATGTTTTTAGTCCCATGAAATAGGGGGCGAGCCTATTGCCATCAACCGGTCACAAATCCAGACTCCGAGGCTGCTACTGAGAAATTCCTGATGGAAAAACCCAATAACATTTTGCCCGACCTGGGAATCGAACTCAAGACCTCATGCACAGCAGTCGCGCTTGCGACCACTAGACCAACGAGGCAGTCAATCTTGATTTATCTTTTGCTAAATGAATGCATTACTACTATATAGGTAGGCAGACTATGCATAGGCCTTTTTTTTGAGCGCGGTGGAATTTCTAATGGACTTTCTCCGTCGTGGGGGTGACGGCGGGGCATGCCGGACTCTTACCGGTTAAAACCACCGCACTTCTGCCTATGACCGGGATTGCGGGATTCGCATAAGCATTTACCTCTCCCCCGGCAGGACTATGCATAGGCCTACCTACGTAGACGGCTACGTGCAACCTATGGAGCTCATAGAATAATAACAAAAGCAGAATAAAAAAAGAAAAGCAAAATATAACTGTCTCCCTCTCACAGAATCCTCTCCCAGTAATCTTGCTAAGCAACATAATCCTCACACATAACTCTTAGGGGGTGTTTGAGACAATTAACTGTATTTGTCTCAACGTCTGCAAGAAGATTGGATCAGCTTTCCATTGATTAGGAAAAAGGACCTTATTAGACATATAATTAGTTCCTTTATTGCGGGTTTGTGAAGGTGTCATAATTATTTCACGTGTTTACACGGTGAAAGGAATATTTTGATGCAAATAGATTAGGGTTTGGAAGTAGTAGTCCGAATACGAAGATTCTTTATTGATAGAAAAAAACACTATTGTCGAGTGTCGTGTTATATCGTGTTATATGTTTTATAGCCTACCTCCGTTTTGAACGCAACTAGCTCCAACGTTCTGATTAATTGACCGACCCCTTGACAATTCAATGCCTGTAATTGGTCTAATTGAAATAAATGTTTTGACTTTGACTTTGTCTTTATTTGGTTTCCACGAAGATATTATAGTAGTGTTACACTGTGTCGAATGTTGATATCTGATTGATTTATTGACGGGCCTGTTGGTTTAGTGGTTAGCGGCCCTGACTGCTAAGCCTGAGGTCGTGGGTTCATTCCCACCCAGGACAAACTTTGTGTGATGAGCATGATTGTTAGTTCTGTGTCTGGGTGTGATTTATCTATAATATGTATGTATTTATAAATTATATAAGTATGTATATCAGTTGTCTGGTTACCATAACACAAGCTCTGCTTAGCTTGGGATCAGATAGCCGTGTGTGAGTTGTCACAAGATATATATATATATATATTTTTTTTATTTGATTAATATTAATTCATTTGTACAAACAGGTATTTAATTTGTTTTTAAATGTAATAAATATTGTATATATTTCTTGTTTCATTTTATTACTTGTTCATTTTTGCGTTACTAGAACCCAAAAGTATCAACTTAAAATCAGCATATTTTACACAAATTTTAATACAGTTTTAATTTTGTTTGTTGTTGTTCAATTCTGTGGGTCTTTTTCTACACAAACAATTCCATCTATGTGTGTGTATGTGTAACACGTGGCTGTTCAACAGGTAGAAAGTTTAGCTATGTAGATACTTTACGCGCCATCTGTACGAGTGAGAAAATCGTAGCGACAGACTCGCTATGTACTAAAATTTTTGCTGCGATGATATCGCCATGCTCTATAGAGCAAAAAAACAAACTGCTGTTCTATACATTTTGACCGTTGTGTATGAAACAGATAATTTTGGAACGAAATTCCTTAACGTGGCTTGCGGTAGAAGTTAATTGGCAGAAATCGTCACGTAAGGAAAAAGCGTTATATCCCATCCAGGCAACCTTCCTTCTCTTTCTCTTTCTATTATACACGAGTATGCGCGTGTGAGTAATATCGAAATTCGAGCAGCAAGCATTGTGCGCGGCCAGCTGTATAACCTCGATTCTAAACATGTATAAATTTTATTTAAACTTATATTTCTGACGGGGATTTCCTTACACCATTTTTTTAACCAACAAAGAACTTCATTGTTGGTATTTTAGAACTATATTACTGAATCGATGGTAAAAGATTTCGTTACTATCTCCTTTCCAGCAGTTATATCCACTACATGTTTTTTTATTAGTAAAACAATATAAAACAATATACATAATAAAGGTAAGTGTACACGTCTGGCGCAGCGCAGACAGTTGCAATAAAGCTGGTAGCTGCGCGCAATGGTCGCCTGAATATCCTACCTGCGGTTATGACTTGCCAACGCAGGGTTGACCGAGGTAAATAAATTATTACGTATTTTTTTTTGTGTTATAAATAAACCAGTCATGTGTGAATCGGACTCGCTAGTAAAAGGTTCCGTACCTCTGTATAGTAATAAGATTAGGTAAAAATGCCGATAAAATACTCCCTTATTTTTTTATTTTTAATGGGTCGTTAGGTTTTCCATTAGAAATGTAACAGCTCAAAGGTTAAAAGTTGGTGGTATGATATCCCCGTGTCTCGGAAAGCACGTAAAACGTTGGTCCTGAGCCTGATTTCTTCCCGGTCGTGCCAGATTGCTATTTCATCCAATTATGAGAGTGAGAGAAGAGGGAATGCACCTTTTTTTTTAAGTTGTTAAAAATCATCAAATGACTCCTTCCGCGCTGGGTGGGGCGGAAGGGACTGTCAGACTTTTACTGACTAAAAAACCACCCTGTTCCTTCTGTTGCCCTTTACGTTCCGGGGCCACGGTATCCTGTTAAGACGTCCCGCAACCCCGGAGGAAATGCACCTGTGGTTGTGTACACAGTAGTTAACATCTCCTTTATAATACATGGAACAGAAAAAAGCAGGTATTCCATACAATCCAATCGTGTTGTAGTTTACTTTTAGCAACCGCTTTTATTAGTGTTAATCCCATACTTTCTTTTTTGTATTTATAAGTAATTTTACCTCCTGAAAGTTACGCAGCGAATCAAAAATCAACCTGTACCCTTATTTGCGAGGCAGCCCTACCCTAATGCGATAGCTCGGCTTTACGAGCGGTCCCATTGTGGCACAGACTATTTTTTATATTATAACGTTAATTGCGAGGTACGGAGTAACATGTTCATCAATGTTTCGACTGCAGTATGACATTTTCAGTGCATTTCTGTATACCCTTAAATTTTGATTATTGGTTGATGCAGAAGCTTAATGTGGCTACTTTCAGCCTGAGTTAATGTATGTTTTTTTTTTCAAACGTACATACCATCACACCTTCAATTCCCGAAGGATTAGGCAGAGGTGTACCCATTAAGTATTCCCACATTTTGCCAGTTATGTTTAAACTTCAAACTCAACCTGTTTGAACTGATCCAAACTTAACCTGTTTGTTGTGTTTGAACTGTTTTTCAAACTTTTGCCCGTACAAAGATTTTTTTCTGTATCGTGGGTGCCTTTATAACGTATCAACTCACATACACCATCAACCAGACGCGGAACCACTACCTGTAGGCCTAACAAACATTTTTATCGTGCGGGAATCGAACCCGTGACTATTTACGTCGTCAAAAAATGTTAAAATTAGGATTTCTTACAATATGACAAAAAAAAATCATCAGATGTCATAAAATATCATTTTCTTATTGAAAATATGACTTTCCTAGAATATTTTGATTGGTTTTAAATAAGAAGCCCAATTAGGATCACTCGTTAATAAAAATAAAGCCTACAAACGATATAAATATTGTATACAAAATGGCCACTTCATCGAATTTACGTTACGTTTAGGTACACCGCGTATTTGTGCGAGTTTCTGAACAAGATTTGCCACAACTCTTTTTTAATTTAAAATTAATTCTGATGGTGAAAATGACACATTTTGAAGGGCGTTCTTGATGTCAACACTATTAGTAGGTACGATACGACATACATTAAGCTGGGTCATGGTGTAAAAACTGCAATATTCCGTGAGTGTTATATTAAAAGCCAATGGTTGACAAACACCATGGAATTTTAAGTAGATATGCAATACCTTGTCACATAATACGAGTTTTATATTACTTATTACATAGACACAATAATAAATACGGAGCGTACAAATATTGCATCTATCTATGCATGCACTACGCATTCTTTCCAAGTAGTAATCACATTATGTAGGTAACGTTAAGCAAAAATTATTGGGGAACTTTCATTTTTGGTGTGAAATATCACCGTTTATGGGTTATGTAAGGCAAAAAATTATGCTTTTGGGTGCATCCAAAAGTACAGTTGCCGTGGAGGTGTTTTAAGTTCAGTTAGAATATTTTAACCTGCCTCGTTGGTCTTGTGGTCGCAAGCGCGACTGCTGTGCACGAGGTCGTGGGTTCGATTCCCAGGTCGGGCAAAGTGTTATTGGGTTTTTCCATTAGAAATTTCTCAGTAGCAGCCTCGGAGTCTGGATTTGTGCCGGTTGATGGCAATAGGCTCGCCCCCTATTACATGGGACTAAAAACATAACTGGCGAAATGTGGGTGTACTATTGGGTACATCTCTGCCTAACCCTTCGGGGATAACAGGCGTGATGTTATGTATGTTTATGTTTATGTAAGGCAAAACATTATGCTTCTAGATGCATCCAAAAGTGCAGGGGCTGTGGAGGTGTTTTAAGTTCAGTTAGAAAATTTTAAACTTCGTTTCATAAAAAAAAAACATTAATATAGTTGTAACTTTGATCTTCAATATCTCCGTAAGCTGAAGTTTTTTTCTCTTTTTGCACTTGTCATACGTATATCAAAATGAGATGTATATTTTCCGTGAAACTTAGCAAGTTTTTGTATCGAATTTGGGTCTTAAGTACACCTCATAAGGATTATTTAAATAAACAATGAGGAAAGGAACCATTTTATAGGAAAAACGTTCGTTATAAGCGACCTTCTAAGAGATTTTCCTAAAAACCCATTGAAATCATTGTGCTAATCAAAATTTGAGGAAAGGTAAAATACGTCCATTTTACGTAGATTTCCGTGAACATAACATATACGCCTGTTATCCCCGAAGGGTTAGGCAGAGGTGTACCCATTAGTACACCCACATTTCGCCAGTTATGTTTTTTAGTCCCATGTAATAGGGGGCGAGCCTATTGCCACCAACCGGGCACAAATCCAGACTCCTAGGCTGCTACTGAAAAAATCCTGATGGAAAAGCCCAATAATACTTTGCCCGACCTGGGAATCGAACCCAAAACCTCATGCACAGCAGTCGCGCTTGTGACCACTAGACCAACGAGGCAGTCACGAGTCAGCGTTTAGTAGTAACCAATTTTTTGCAAACCTGCCTATTCCTCAATGGTATTATTAAGATATTCCGATAATAGAGTTTGGCTGGTCAGGGGCAGTAATACATATTGTCCATTTTTTAATCACTCGTGCATGCCAACTCCTCTTAATCAGTTACCAGAATATTACAAGAATAAAGAACAAAAATTTAATTTTATTTCTTTTAGCGTAATAATACAAAGGAAAAAGTACTTCAAATGTTTCGTGTAAATTACGATTGGCACGTGTTACACAAACTTTTGTGTTAATTAGGTACTTAACTGGTTTAATTGCCTTGAACAGGATACCGACTTGACTAAGTTCGTAGAGAGACTTGCCTTTTAGAGTATCTAAGAATGACTATTTTTATAACTTTTCATTCATTGCGCCCTCATATTTTAGGCCGTATAAGTTCATGACCTTAAAGAATTTAATTAGTATTCTGAAAGCCAAAATCAACAGAAGTAACTATCAGAGAAGAGCCAAGCCGTAGCAGCAGCTCGATAGTCTTGGAGAAACGATTCAACAGTCTTGGACCCCGCAATGAAAGAAAAAAAGAAAAGCCTCCTCCTCAATTGAGTAACGATTTGTATTTCGAATAATCGACTACCGGACACCAATAATATCAGCTATTATCAACATAGTAGTTATTCCCTTCAAAGTATCTAAAATTACATTGATCAAACACATCAGTGTTATTTCGGCTCAGGCTAGATTAAGGATCTAGACAAGTGACCTTCAGAATGTCTCAAGGATTCTAATTGGCCTTGTTATTGTAAATCTTATGAAGGCCGATCATAATCTTTGTTTGTATTGTAAATTTTGGGAGGCCTTAGAATCCTTGAAAGCGGTTGTTCTGCTATATTGGTATCGAGAAACTGTCAAATCTGGCTTCAATAATTAAGCGTTAGTCATTATCAAATCAGTCTTAGTTTGAAATCTGTCGGTTTGTTGGTTTAAGGAGTAATTTGTTCTAGAAATTAGGATGTTAGGAAATGAGAATTACCTACTTATTATCATCTTTCTGCGCTGCGCTCGCGCTGATTAAATATTGGGAAAAAATTAAGGACGATCACCGAGGATCATTACGATGATAATTTTTTTTTTAGGTTTCTTTAGTACATTAAGTACTACGTAAGAATTAAGTAAATATCTAATCAAATTGAAGGCTTAACATCTAAATCAGAACCTACTTTAAACAAGCCACATTTAGCCACATATTTTTACTCACCCCAATATGCTGTCCATCAAGGAACAGCTGCGGGACCAAGATCTGGTCGCTCTTCATCCTGTCCCTGATCTCGTCTTGATACTCGGTGCTCATGAAGACATCCCGTTCTTCGTACTTTATCAGTAAGTTTCTCAGGATCTTTTTCACAAGGACGCATCGTTGGTATGTACTCCGGACGATGCCCATCGTCGTCGTGTACACCACCACCTTGCCGGCATCTTTTTCTTTGTAACTCTGTAGAAGAAAGAATAAAATAAGAAATTAATATCTTGTATAGAAAAATTTACTTTGGCAGGAATTTAGTTAATGGTGAAAGTTAATAGATGGCGCTTATATACATTTGAGAACAGCACCATCTGTGAAATTATGGTCGTACTAAAACGTTTGCCACTTTCGTTTTGGTTCTAAATTTACGTGGAATTGGTAATAAGTTTAGTACTTTCTCGATAGGTTGCGCTTTTCCGAATAAAGATGAAGTTGAAAACTCTTGTCCAACAAATACGGTATCTAATTGAAGAATTAAATGTAGATCTAACAAATGATTGTACTTAGGTCCTAAGGTTCGGGGCTGTGGGTAGAAGAGATACCGCGCCCCCGGAACGCAAAGGGCACAAGAAGGAACATGGATGGGTTTTAGTCAGTAAAAGTCTGACACTCCCTCTCGCCCCGCCCAGGGCGGGGGAAGTCATTTGACGATTTCCCATCGGTAAAAAAATAAAAATAAAAAAAAGGTCCTAAGGTTTTTTATTAAAAGTTAGCACCTTATTTATTGTCATCGATTCCAGGGGCTGATCATGAATTTCTGGGGCTTAGGGCTAATTTTACCAAATGATTTAAACTAATTGTCATTTTGTTTATAAACTGTTTATTATGATGATGTATACGATACGGTACCTATAGCAAACAAATTACTGCAATAAAGGTTAATTATTAAACAAGTGAGCTAAGTTTGTCATAATAATCGAGTTTGAATTGCAATATATTTTTAGTTTATGTTAAAATAGTTAGGGGCCCCTTATATTCACGGGGCCCAAAAGTAAATCCGGCTCTGTTCGATTGATTAATTGTTTAAACAAAGAAAGAGCTTGATTTTAAGACGTTTTTATCTTCAATATTTTTAGCACCAGTTCACGTCAAACTCACCAGTCCTAGAAACCTATTAACACCACAGTGACATATTGAAGCTTGTGCAACTTGCTCATCACAAACATGGACGTAATGTGCAACTACATATATGTACAGTCAACAAAAGAGATAGGTATCCAGGATCTTCAAATATAGTTGAAGTTTTTTTAAAAACCGATGGACGTCTTCGTTTGAAACTTAACTTAATGAATGAACTGTTTAATGGTGCCGATTCTCTTGGTCGCAAACTAAACTAAAATTAGACTATTTCCATCTTTTTCTGTCCAATAAAATAAGAAAGAGACTAATGTAAATAAGAGCTGTCAAATTTAGTCCATCTGACACATCCATACAGTTATAGTTGACATCTTAAAACGCGTGGATTAAAAATACGGAGAAGTTCAAGGCAAAACTAATTTGACATCTCTAACTTAGTCCTTTAATGTCACGGAATGTCACCGTCCTTTCCTTTCGCTGTATGTTAGTAAGAGACGTCAATTCTCTAAATTTAGTCTAGTTTGTGAATAAGGGAATCGGCACCAATATCTACTTTTGAAATTAAATTACATTTGGAAAGATCCATTGGTATCTAAGAAAACTTTAACTATATCTGACGACCTATCTCTTTAGTTGACTGTACTTATCGTTGAAGTGTCAAAGTGTCGACCACAAATTCACATGATTTACGATACAAACAGACAAACGTTTTGCGTAACTTCCTATTGGCTATTAAAAGTACAGGAGAACACAAAAGTTTTACTACTGGCGCGAGTATTTTGTTTTTATTGTTGTTGTTGCTTTTTGTTGCTACAAAACAAGGAAGAAAGGAAGAGGTTGTTTTTCCAGTGTGTCTTCTATAACAGTCACTATAAAAATAAAGTAATTATATAGAATCGAATCTGTTTTATTTTCGTCGTATTAGATAAATAATTAAGGGCTAATTTTTCAATTGTCAGATAACTTTTATCCAAATAATAAATAACTATGACAGTTTGACAAATTTTTTATACAAGAGCTGTCAAATCGCCATATTTATCCGCTTATTTAAGCTGAATAGATATTTGTTACTTAGTCAGTCGAATTAGAAAAAATATTTTTGTATAAGATAGCCATATTCATGAGGAAATGTAGCTACTTGTAGGCTATTTAAAATCACGCTACGACCACGGGAGCAGAGCAGTAACTAAAGATATGACTTAACATGGGTGAAGAAACCACGAAACCACAGGGAGCAGCTATTATTTGTATAAATAAAAAATCTTTTAATAATCATAAATTCAAATAATTTCTGTAGCGATGCCATAAAAAAGCTCTTCAATATATCAAAATATTTAACTCATCAATAGTACTTTTACTACCACAGTGACGCAACAAATTACGAGATATATTCGCGTAGGTACCTACTGTCTATTTATACGTAACAAGGTACCTAACACATCTCCAATGATTGATACGATGACACGCTCCGTAACGTGTCATATTGATGTCAAAGTCAAAGTCAAAGTCAAAGTCAAAACATTTATTTCAATTAGACCATTTACAGGCACTTTTGAATTGTCAAAGAGTCGGTCAGTTAGTCCGAAAGTTGAAGCTAGTTGCTCGTTCCAAAACGGAGGTAGGCCTCTATGGAGAAGAACGAGCAAGAAACTCCACGGCACTCTTTTAAATTAGGTTATTACAAAATCTTGGTTACATTATTCTTGTCGATTCTATATGTGATCACAATGGAGATGAATAAGTATAAAATGGTAGTAAAAAAAGCCATAGCAGTTAAGAGATGACCAATCCCAACTGACAGCACTCGTTCACGAGCATGACGCATGGATCAGCACCACCTAGCTCAACCATTATGGAGGGAGCCAAATGATCCAACACACGCGCCACCATCAGCGAGACATTTGAGTGAGCATGACAAGCTCTCAACTGCCATGCTTATTAAGTCAAAACACATAGTAAAGTTACTATAAATAAAAATGCTCCATGGTACTCACATTTACAAAATTGAAATAAATGATATTAAATTATACAATACTAACACTTTCAGTGTACTTATTCGATGGATGACTTTGATATGTAAAAAATAAAATAAAAAGTAATCGTACTGATAACAGTAAAAGTTATTCAGGTCAACATAAAAAAAGGGTAAGAAACATCATTCTCTTAAGAAAAAAAAAAAAAAAAAAAAGATCCTATTAAGTGAGCCCGAGTGGCTGTGGAGCAGGACTAGCATTTAGCCAAGCATTTTTGTCCGTGATATAATCATCTAACTTATAATATGCTTGATTACATAGTGTGCGTTTTATGCATGTCTTAAATTTTCTCTCATTTAGTTGGAGAATATCGACTGGTATTTTATTATAGCATTTTACACAGTACCCCATAAAAGAAGTGCTTACTTTCGACAATCTGAAACTTGGTTGATCTAATTTGTTCCTATTTCTAGTATTAAAATCATGTCTATCACTAATTTTCTTAAAAAGATGAAGATTTTTTCGAACATGCATAATGTTTTCATATATATATTGACAAGGTACCGTCATGATGTTAATTTTTTTGAACAATTCCCTTAGAGACTCGCGTCTGCCAAGATTATAGATGGCTCTGACAGCCCTCTTTTGCAGAACAAAGATAGAATTTATATCTGCAGCTCGTCCCCAAAGCAAAATACCGTAAGACATGATGCTATGAAAATAACTAAAATAAACTAGTCTCGCGGTATACACGTCTGTTAATTGTCTAATTTTTCTGACAGCGTAAGCGGCTGAACTTAACCGCCCTGCAAGAGATGTTAAGTGGGGACTCCACTGCAGCTTTGAATCGAGCGTAATCCCTAGAAAAACTGTCTTCTCAACGAATTCTAGCATGTCCTTGTTCAATATAACGTTACATTTACTCCCTCTAACATTAGGTAAAGCGAATCTTATACATTTCGTTTTTTTCTCATTTAACACTAAATTATTAACAGTAAACCAATTGTGAACCTTAAGCATGATGACGGGAACTAATCAATTTTGATGCTTAATTTTTTTTTAATTTAATTGAGGTTGTCCACGCTTTTTTAATTAATTTCATTTTCCCCGAATGTGGATACCTATAGACGTGTTTTAAGGCATTTCATTTTTTGTTCACAGCACATTTGACCTTATTTCTATCAGATATTTAAAATTCAAAATGGCGGACATGTTGACAGATAATCCCAACTAATATTATAAATGCGAAAGTTAGTTTGTTTGTTGCCCTTTCACGCCTAAACCACTAACCGAAATTTTGCATATACGTTATCAGATGTACGGAAACGGTAAACATAAGGTACTTTTAACACGAAAAAAAATACTGTTTCCGAGGGAATAACGTTCGTAACAATAACGTTCCTTTGATGATAGATTGCGCCACATGTCTTTGCTTTTTGTGATGGTTTCACGTATAGAAATTGCTCTATCTTAAAAAGTAGCATTTTTATTCTGTTTTTATGTTCACAGACCAGTCTATGCAAACAAAGTCGCAGGCAAAAGCTAGTTTGTTCAAACATTTAAAAGTTCTGGGCATCTACATAAGTTTATCTCTATGCTATAAACAAATTTTTGTTGTCAAGTTGCGTCATCCCTGCTCATCTTCATAGATCAACAACCTTTTCCATTGGTGTTACATTTCGATTTAATTAATTGTTTTCATAATTTTAGAAAGTGATTTATCAATACTTCTTTTGACGGAAGTAAATTTAAAGTAAGGTATTAAGAAGCTGCCTGTATCAGCTATATATAGTATAGTATGCAGTATAGTATGACACAACTATGTCTGCTGTTGCTTGAAATCAGTATAACACACCACATAATTCAACGAAGTCTTATAAAATTACCGTAAGGTACGGTTTAAGAGCAAAATTCACTACGCAGAATTTTCGACAGATTTTCCATACAAAAACTATCAGACATCAATTTTATCGTATACAATTTTGGTTAAATTCTATCACAAAGAAAAAATCTTTTAATTAAGAAGTTATTATTGTCATCCTTTGATAACATAAAACATTCTATTTATTTATTTAGAAAATCCACAGCTCTAGTATACTAGTCTATTCTCAATCATTTATAAACTAAGATTTTTATAGAATGACCGTTTAAACCACTTTACTTATAAACGAAATCTAAACATAGTTATAATTAAAAAAATAACATCATTGAACGCCATAAACCAGAAGGCCAACTACTTATAAACGTTCAAAATCTAGTCGCAATCACATCTCAGTGACAATCATTAAAAAATATGTAAAGGTATTTTTGACAAACTGACACTGAGTTTAGATTGCGATCGCTCCTAAAACTTTGTAGAATTATCCCCCATATATTTACCGAAAAGTTTAGATTCGTTACACCACTACAAACTATAGTATCTACATACTATATCCATGCGAGGCTGTGTGTTCGCAATCTAGTACGGACAAGTACCGATTCCCACCCAGGACAAACTTTGTGTGATGAGCATGATTGTTAGTTCTGTGTCTCACACCCAGACACAGAACTAACAATCATATATAATTATAATTATCTATAATATGTATGTATTTATAAATTATATAAGTAAGTATATCAGTTGTCTGGTTACCATAACACAAGCTCTGCTTAGCTTGGGATCAGATAGCCGTGTGTGAGTTGTCTCAAGATATTTAAAAAAAATTAAAAAAAAAATGTGACTTTTTCAAATTAATGTACTTTCTAAGTTTATTTTGGACATCGCTGAAATCAGTGAGGGGAAACATCGTGAGGAAATCTGGACTTACTAATTAATATAAGTTTGAAATCGCCAATCCGCCTGGTGATCAATTCACGTGCCTCCTTTTTACGAAAAGAGGTATTTGTCCTGCAGTGGGACAATAAGACTAGTATTAAATAACCATCTACTATATCCGTGCACCAAATCAAAACCAGCTGACACATAGTTTACGTGATCTACACACTACTTACGTCAGACCTGTCACACATATGCAACCTCGCCATAACACGGCCTTCCCTGTTCGTGTAACACTTTACTACAAACTAAATATGGAGGTTTACGACCATTTTTGGTGCGGAGAAAATTGGTTTAATATACAAAATTATTTTCCGGTATGACAAGAAATGTATGCGTAATAATCTTGTAAGTTTTGTTTATTTAAACTTTATGCAATAACAATGTACAAAAGCGGACAACCGTAAGCATTCTCTACCAGTCAACCAAAGTTGTAAAGAGATACCATGGCAGGACGAGAGGTACCTAAAACCACTAAATAAGAGATTGAAAAAAGTTCAAAACAATTACAAACATAAATAAGTTTTGGCTTGCTTAATGATCTTAATTTCAAAAGAAGAGGCTGCAGTAGTGTAGATATCACCTAAGTTTATGCCTAACTCTAGAACACACTTAGCCATATAAGTATTTCGATATTTTAGATTGACTTAGTACAATAATATTATTATGGCCCATACATACATACATACATAAACTTACGCCTTTTTCCCATGGGGGTAGGCAGAAATTACAGAACGCCACCTGCTACGATCCTTACATACTACTTACGCCTCATCTACGTTCATACATCTCGTCATACAAGCACGCCGGTTAAGAGTACTCCGCACCTGACCTTTCTGAAGGACCTCACCAATAAGGTCAGTGTAGGTCTTCCTAGGGCGACCCTTCCCGGCGTTGCCACTCACCTCTGCCATATAAATACCTTTTGTCAATCATCTTTCACTCATCCTCTCAACATGACCGAACCATTATAAATATGGCCCAATAGTAAAGAATTATAGTTTAAAACTTTAATTCTTTACTAGTCGACCCGAAAATTGTCATTAGAAAATAATTATTGCCCTAGTTCTTGACTTGTGTAGCTTTCAATAACAAGCTGACCACAAGGGACCTTCACCTTTTGAATAAAATAGTTTCGTTTAAAATCTAGCTTGATAATGACGCTTAGTCATAGAAGCGTAGATATTACACTGGTTTACTGGCGATTTACTATTTTTATTATGGAATGAAGTCAAAATCAGATATGTTCTACAGAAATACAACACATTCAAATATCATAAAATTATAAAAAGCAGTTTGTTTTTTTTTGTATTCATATTTAAAAATGTAATTTAAATGCTAATGTAATGAATAAAAGAGATAATATTTACAATATTTTAATGAGATTTATAATTATTTTTGTTTTTAATGGATCAACTCAAAAATTACTAAACCGATTCTGAAAATTCTTTCACCGATGGAAGGCGACCATTAATGAGCGAGTAACATAGGCTATATAAAATCACACTACCACCCAAGGGAGCGGAGCAGTACTCACAGACGTAAGTTCACGCAGGTGAATCCACGGTTTATTGCATTTTTTTATATTTCTGGGTCTTATAGTAAAAGTTTTTCGTATTATTAAGAACTTTCAATCGATAAAAAATAGCCAACAAATTAAATATCAACCTGTATAAATTCTAAAGAAAAACAAAAATGAAAATTACACCATCACACCATAACATTAAAGTCTACATTTTATTGCCCACAGGTGACCGAATACTCATTAACGCTGACAGTTTTTCCACTGTTTACGTCACCATTTCTTCGACCGTCCATGTTACGTCACCTGCCCTAAGCCCTCACAGTTTAGCGGTTTTCCAAGTTGGCAACATTTCTCAAGTTACAACATTTATAATTTACTGGTTAACGTGAAGAAAATTACTAGAAAGGTTTCTATGTTATCCTGAGTATTGCTGGAATTATGCAAGTGTAGTTGATATTTTGTAACTGTGTCACTGTTCTTATAATTATTTTACATGTAACACGTAGTCACAAGAAAGTAGATCCATTGGTTGCTTGTGCGCAGAACAACAAGACTATCAAGTTATTTTCGTGCTTTATGAATTGATATAAAAGTTGTTTGTCAGTTATTATAAATTACACCTAAATATTCTCAAAAATCGTCTGTCATTCAATTGTCTAGGTAGGTATTTATTTACGAAGGAAATATTTCGCGATAACATTAGGTAACTCTAGAACGAACGAGGCAGACATTACATTGCATTGCATTTACTATCAGACAAAAGAAATAGGATGATTTGACTTTATTAAATAATCCAGTTAATGTAACCAAAATAAACATGGCGGCCAAACAAAAGAAATCATCATGCCATTTCATTCGCATAATAGCGACCAAGTGAGACCACACGATAAGTGCCACTAATTTTAATTCATCTTTTTAATGGCGTATTATCCTCGTGCAAATTCCACATCGGTCGATAACCACCTTCAGTATTTTTCCAAAGGTGCTCTTATTTAATTGGCGGTTAACAGTTATTGCCTCAAGCTCTGCTAAACGCGGTTAGCGTTAACCGTGGACATTCACACATACCGTAATAACCGCAACCAATCAATTGACCTCATCTATTAACCTTGCATAGAATTGCAAAATGAATTCACACGAAATCATAATTTCATAACACTAAATTCATCTTAAAAAAAGTTTTATTTAATTTCGTTGTTTTTATGAAGGTAAACGTTCAATCATTGACAGGATTAACATTTGACTTCAACTGTAACCTAATGTCGCGATGGCTCAATGGTCTCATGCCTGAGGCTGTGGTTCCCCAGCTGGCACGGGCAAGTGCCTACCAATGATATAGACATTTTCTCCAACAGCCTAAGTAAATTTAAGTTGCTGTTACACACAAATCTCAATATTGAGTAAGTGTTGACCGACCTCCCTACTGTTTAATTCAATATATATATATATATATATATATTTTATAATTTTAGTTTTAATTTTTGTTATTTGATTTTTTTAAATTTTATACTTTATTTCCATATAATATTACTTATTATTTGATTGTTTGATATCTTAATGCAAGTTGTGGTCTCCTATAATTGAAGATGCACAAGGATTTGTATATGTTTATGTTATTTTTAGCATGTAAGGTGTAATCTTTGTTGGAGATCCAAATAAATACAAATACAAATACAATGTGCCTTTTTTATTTCATACTATCTTGGATGGACATCACTGCCGTCAGTGAAGGAAAACATAGTGACATAACCTGGACTAAGTATGAAATCGCTTATCCGCCTTGACTGTCTGTATGAGAAGAGGCCTTTGCTCTGCAGTGGGACAGTAATAGGCTGGTATTATCTGAATTATAATTTTTGAAAACCAAAAGAGGAGGTCCGATTTTATGAATGCAACATTCGATTTTATTTATTTTTTAATTAAACCAGATTTCATATTTTTTATCATCTACCTAAGTAGGTAGTCTCTGTAGTGGCATATTTAGAATATAAGGATATTCTTAAAAGCCACACACTTTTGAGGGCCAGTAATGATTATCATCAGAATATTCACAAGGTTGTACTTGCTATGTTTAGATTTTTGATCCATTAAAGATCGTCGTTGACAATATTTTTAGCCATGAACAAACCAATATTTCTGGCTTTTCTGTTCAGAAAAATAGTAGCTACGACTAAACAGCGGGATTGCTACAGACACCGTTACTCGTATCTTGATATGATTTACATAATTTGGTTATAAAAGTTACTCAATGGTGTCAGTTTCAATTTTGATCACCGGATACTTAGTAGTTCTTATGTAATCAGATTCACAGTAGTAGATAAATAGCTAAATGAATGATTTCCTTTTGATAGTTTTATGTTACAAAGAACCTATGTTTTGGTCGATGTGTAGTCACTATCATCAGCATATAAAGCTTTTAGTCACTATTGCTTTAATCAAATAGGTCGTCATTTATACCCAAAGCCTTTTTGAGAAATTGCCCAAACGGTTGGTGGACACTTTCCGTAACCCAAGAACTGGCTTCTACTATTGCCAGAGACGAAGCATGCCATCCAACGTGGCAGTCTTTTGGGCACATTTCCAGTTGACGGCGATGTGGAGGTTTTTTTTTATGCCGTTTAGTTTTAGTTTGTCTTTTTTATTTACAGGTTTTTATTTATATAAAGTCTTTATTTATTAAAGCAAATAGGTACATAAACAAACAAACAAAGAAGCTCTTCATCTTTGTTAAATTAGTAAAGGTAGATTCTGGAATTCTGGACACGTGCGTAGTATCGGTTACATACAAGTGTGCCCAAACCTTTAGCGTTATTTACGGTAACCATACTCGGTGTTATTAAGAACGAACCGCTAACCGCTACCATAGAATATTTGTATAGAGGCGAACGTGTTCCATGCCGACAGCAATGGTTTTCTCTAAAAAACCCCCTTGGTGAATTTAGGTGAAGTGAACTTGAGGTGAGCATTTTCCTTTAGTACCAGGCGGTCTATTCGGTAAAAACCTAGAGGTTTTTAGGCTCGGTGGAGTTTGAGTCATCACCATCCAAGATCCGGCAAGGCCAATGGTAGTGCTAAAATGGTAGGCCAATACTGGTCAGACAAAATTTAATACGAGTCAGTCGATATGAAAAGCAGAAGAAGAAGCTCGGTGGAAGCGGGGTGCGGAAGAAGCGTCTCCCGTGTCCCAGCCAAAAGTTGATTGGAGGAACACAGAAGAGTTTTAGTCGGTGAGTGTCTAACACAGCCTTGCGCTTTGACCGAGGCGATGATGGGAACTACCCAAAAAAAAAACATAGTTGTAGGTATAATGTATGTAGTTCATCTCAAGCTTACTTAACCTAAAACATGACACAATAGCATTGCTGGTCGCCACGTCCAGCCACGGTATCGCAGCTAAAGCACCTTATTCTTCAGACTTCTCTAGCCCTTTCTTATTCTATGACACCACTTACGTCACCGGTATGCAACCTAAGTGGACATTGCACACTAAGTGAGATTAAGCACAAGCTTTTAGCGGTAAGTTGAGCGAGACTTATGTGCTTACTTGCAAAATAGTTGGGTCGGTATTAAGTAAACAAAAATACCTTTGAATTTACGTAATTTTTAGGAATTCATTTTTGTAATGTCGTCAAGGCTCAATGGTGGCGCTTGCCTCTTATTTAACGAGGCTGCCAGTTCGCGACCGGATACGGGCATGTACCATACATACATAAACTCACGCCTTTTTCCCATGGGGGCAGGCAGAACCACTGAACGCCACCTGCTACGATCCTTACATACATGTACAAATGTAACTTTTTATTCCATACCAGCTTTTGCCCGCGACTTTGTATGCGTGAATGTCAGTTATCTCTGACGCAGACCAAGTCGTGAAACATAAAGTAGCCTACGTCCTTTATCAGGGTTCAAACCTTTCATTAAAATCGGTTCAGTGGTTTAATCGTTAAAGCGCAACAAACGGACAGACAGACTCATAATATTAGTATGGATGTGCTTTCTAAGTTTATCCTAGACATCACGGACATTGGTGAAGTAAAACATCGTGAGGAAGCTTGAACTTATTATGAACTAGCGTTTGCCCGGAGGTTTCATCCCCTATGGGTGGGGTGAATTTTGGAAAATCAGTTATTAAGGACATCTACTAACTACATTATAATCTATTTCCCTGCCAAACATCATTATACATAAAGCGGTTTTCGATATTTCGTGATGAGTGAGTGAGTGAGTGAGTGAGTGTATGATCATACACTCACAGGCCACACATACACTCCATACATACACTCCATGCTTTTATATATTTAGATAAGACATAATATATTAAGTCTGAAATCGCCAATCAGCCATGAGCAAGTGTGATAGCGTTGATCAATGCTCATGTCATATCTCTACAAGAAAAGGCCTTTGTATTTACCGGGACAAACATAGGCCGGTATTATTATTAATTTTAAATATTTATATGGTCTACAGCTGTAAACAATAACAACATTTAGGTTAAGAAAAAAATTAAGGAACGAATATAATGAGATAATAATGAATTATTGAGATCTAAAAGATAATTAAATTAAATCATGTTTGTATTAAAAACGTTTACAAGGGACGAATTATAAATAGAAATGCTTTATATTAATGTAAAATCATTTAAAAGCATAATTTGGCCAAAATCATAAAAATCTATAGGTAGGTATTTATAAAAGAAGAACCGGACTTATTGGGCTTTATGGTGGAATTTTATTTGAAGTAGAAATAAGAAATATATGCTGACAAAATCGCGAGCACAGTGCTACAATATAAACGTGCAGATTTAATTCACAAAAACCCATTTTAGATTACCTTGCTTATCAAGGTTAATTACATCAATATAACTGTATAGTGCTTAACTTTCAGCACCTAATAATTTAAAATCAGACTATGTAATTCAAGTACTAATTGCAGACTCTATAATCAAAATAAAACCTTCCTTTCTTAACCTTTTCATACCGAACGTTATTAATAACTAGCTACAAATATCTCGCGGTTTCACTCGCGTTCAGTTACATCTTTGTTTACTGCTCTGCTCCTCTGGGTTGCAGCGTAATGTTATATAAGAAATACTAGGTATTCCTTATGAATCTGGCAATCATTGATCAACATATTTTTTTCAATCCGACTAGTAGTTCTAGGGTTTAGCGTGTTTAAACTATCAAATATTTTAATATTATTTTATAAACCTCTGCCTAACCCTTCGGGGATTACGGGCGTGATGTAATGTGTAGTTTTATAAAAATCTCGCGTTTAATATTTGTCTGGGATAAACTCTGAAACTGCGTAACCAATTTTTATACAATTTGGCTTACCGAGTGTAATTCTCTAAAAACAAAAACTTAAAAAAAATGGATAGTTTTTTCTCGATCATTGACCTCAATATTTATTTATTGCAAACATCCACAGCAACGCATGGCCGGGTCATCTAGTTAGTATATAGATTTTGAACGTATCATTAATTTGCAAATAGTAGTACAACATCTAATTATTATCAAGTAGGAAGTTGATCGTCACGGTTATTGAATGTGAAATTATTGCTTGTCGATCGTAATGGCCGGGAAATAATAGCATGGCGTATCAATAGGTGGACAGATTTGTACGACAATATGCAACTACGGATATAGAGGAGCTCGTGGCTAAATAATAACAGCCACACGTTTCGATCCGACAGGTTAAGCGACGCTTCCCGGGGTTGGTCCGTAGATGGGTGACCATCTTTACACAACGAGACTCCTTCGTGCCTCGGAAAGCACGTTCAGCCGTTGGTCCCTGCTGTCATATGTAGATCTTTGACAGTCGTTACGAGTCGTCAGAAGCCCGAAAATCTGACAACCAGTCTTACTGAGGGGTATCGTATTACCCAGTTGCTGGGTTGTGGAGGTAAAATACGCAGTCGCTCCATGTGAAATACTGGTATTTAGCTGCATCCGGTGAGACTGGAAGCCGACCCCAACATTGTTGGGAAAAGGCTAGGCAGATGATGACGCAACTACGGATATATAGTGCACAAGTATGTGCACTAACACAGTTGCAATAACTCTCACTTCATTCTCATAGTTCGATGGAACTGAGACCCGACAAGAGCGACGCAAGCCCAGGACTAACGTTTCCTAAGTCTAAGAAATCCTTCAGTGATTTTTATTATTCACTAGTGTTTAGAGTTATGAGGAACACGGTGTAAAGTTTCTCATCCTCCATGGAAAATAAATATATAATATATATAATATGGCAATAGGCTACTCGCCCCCTATTTGACCATAGGCTCGCCCCCTATAACATGGGACTAAAAACATAACTGGCGAAATGTGGGTGTACTATTGGATACACCTCTGCCTAACCCTTCGGGGATCACAGGCGTGATGTTATGTTACTAAGTCTGAATGGTGACTCGACTTCCTTGAGCAAACGCTCAATCTCAATCAATGCTCGCGCCTTCTCTGTATGAAGAGAGGCCTTTGCCCTGCAGTAAGACAACAATAAGCTGATATAATTATTATTATACATTACTATATCCATTGCTTAATATGATAATCCTGTGAACCAAGAACGAATCCATGCTAACCTTGCATAATACGAGTAATATTACATCAGTTCAATCAATAAGGTGTTAGAACATTAAAAACACAGGTTATTGAGAAATGATTTTGTCAGTATGTAGGTACTAAAAATTATAATGATGTAGATAAATCTTTAGTAATTGGGTAATGAATCGTAGATCGCGTAAGTAAATTATCTTGAATGGTCCATTAGCATAGTTTACAACTATGTGATCGACGTCCATAGTTTAGAATTAGTAGGCATTCTAGATTTTCCCATTGGGGGAAGTTTTATAGCTTTTAGTTTTCCTCATGAATCTGGCTATCATATACAAAGCGATGTTTTCATTCCGAGTGGTAGTTCTAGAAATTAGCGTGTTTAAACAAACAAACAAAATACGTCCAAACGTTGACATTTCTCGTAATCAAAGAGCTGGCTATTAGCTAAGATAATATTTTGGGCACATTTCGAATTGACGGCGATGCGGAAGAATTTTTCCTTGCCATGTAGTTTTAGTCTCTTTTTTTATAATTAAGTCTGTAAATATTGTTAATATTTTTTGATTACAACATAAATATAAATAGGAATTTTTCAGTAGCAGCCTTGGTGTCTGGATTTGTGCCCGGTTGATGGCAATAGGCTCGCCTCCTATTACATGGGACTTAAACATAGCTGGCGAAATGTGGGTGTACTAATGTGTACACCTCTGCCTTACTCTTTGGAGATTACAGGCGTGATGTTATGTGTGCAACATAAATAAATAAACCAAAAGCCCTTTAATTTCATAATACTAGTACTTATAGATTATTTTCATATCCACAAAACAAACGACTGTCGTAATCTCTATCCAATCAAACTATACCTACATTTATAAAACAAACGATTTTATATTTATCAGCCAGTTCTACTAAGAATGTCACCTGACACCTGTAACACAAATCACCATAGCTTAACGTGCATACCTCATTAAAATGTGCCTGATTGAATTAACCATCAGCGTTTAGAGCTAACATAAACATCTAACTAAGCCTATCTGGTCACGATTTAGTTACCATACCATAGATCATAGAAAATAAAAGAGATGTGGCATTATGGCTACATGAAGCGCTTAGAGTATTGTCATTATTGATATGTCAGGCGTTTTCAACGTGATGTAGAAAATATTAGTGAGGGCATTTTAAACTATTTGGTCTCTGGGTATGGGCATAGTCTTTCTAGTAAACTTTTACACCATGACGTCATTTTACTTAATTTTGATAAAATTCCGCCTTTAAACCACTTATTAGTGGTTACCTGAAATTTTATGTGAAATTCGGTATAGTTAATTGTTGACTGACTTGTTGCTGATTGACATAAAGAGTTCTATTAGTTCTTAATTTGTAATCGATATTGAGAAAGAAAGAAATATTGACACAGGCCATGTGCACATAAAAATAATAATGAAAAAAAAAATATTCGATAGAACAAAAATAATAATAATAGGTATTGCGTGCGTCACAACACAGTTGCGTAAAATTCGTTGGCCGTTCTAAATAAACCCTTATTATGTAGAAGCTAAAGGTCACTCACTGATTAAGTAGGTACGTATTTTTGCAACCAATCAAGGAACAAACAAATAATTAAATAATGATTAAAAGTAAAGTTAAAAAAATAATAAACAACAAAAAAAAATGATAACAAAAAAATATAATAAATATAAATAATAATAAAAGATTTGATTCCACTCGCTAACCTAAAAAACAGGCGCTACAGAAATTCAATCAAAGACACGCCACATCTCTTACTTCTATAATCTTAGTACACGACCTTGTGAGGCTAACCAGTCCGGTTCCGAACCGGTACGGACCGGTCCAGGGAAACTAGGGAACCGTGGATATCATTAATTTGTATGTGAAAGTTTGTATGACTTGGAATGCATTGGGAATGTTGGTGAATTCTATTTATGCTGTTTAAAAGGGCTTTAAGATGGTGATTATAAATGTTTTCGTTGGTTGTGTTAACAAAAATGTGTTTGTTTAAACGCGCTTATCTCTGAAACTATCGATCGGATTGGAAAGATTTGTTTTGAATACCTATGATAGCTTGATTTATGAGGCATGGTATCCATACTAATTTTATAAATGTAAATATAAAATAAAATAAATAAATATCTTGGGACAACTCACACACGGCTATCTGATCCCAAGCTAAGCAGAGCTTGTGTTATGGTAACCAGACAACTGATATACATACAAATATAATTTATAAATACATACATATTATAGATAAATCACACCCAGACACAGAACTAACAATCATGCTCATCACACAAAGTTTAAATATTATCTGTATGTTGTCTGTATGCACCTACTATGTTTTGTCTTTGTATCACCCTAAGGTAGACTGGTAGAAAATGCCCAAGGTAACCACTCCGCCTTTGTACAGTGTATTTTTTCACATGATTGTGCATAAAGTTTAAATAAATACATAAATGTAACTTAATTTGTGTGTCTGTTATACTTTTACGACTAAACGACTAAACCACCGATCGTTCTTCTTCATAAAAACCTACAGTTTAAAGAGAGCTAGCTTCAACTTACTGACTTACTTCTTGATAATTCAAAAGTGCCTGTTAATAGTTTATCTATATACTTGTATTTATACAAATAAGTAAAATTTAAGTGTCTATTTGCAATGTCAAAATAACAGAATTTTGCTAATTGCAAACGGAATTTATTTCAAAACATTTTTCTTTTATTCTTTGTCTCTGTGCCTCTTTGTTCCAGCTTAACTCTGAAATGACTGTATGGATTTGAGTGGGACTTTCACTGACAGATAGCTGATGTTATAAGAAGTAACATAGCCTTTTATTTTAAACCCCGCAGAACACCGACATTTACGCAGACAAAGTCGCAGATATATGTTAGTTTTAAATAAATTATTTGATTTTAATTTTTCATCTATCTATACTAATATGACGTACGTCTGACACCTATAGGATCTCGGACTACTACATATAATGCTAATATCACAGCTGTCATACTATATTTCCTTTCCGCAATCAGTAGGAACTTTCTTCAGGGAAATGGATTACAATGACAGTCTAATGTCAAACGTAAGTAAGACATCGGCCATTAGCAATGGACAGTTCATGTTGATCGTCACGCGAGCTTCCGAGGATATATTGCCTTTATTGACGGCGTAGTGGCTAAATGATTGGTGCGTTATAATAATTACTGCGTGTCGCGGGATCGACTCTCGCACGGGACAAATATTTGTATGGCCTACAGATAGTTGTTCCGGGTCTGCCATGGTTTGTATGTGAGTTTTATATGTTGGTAAACACAACCACGAGAACTTCTTAGTAAGGGGCAAAGTTTTTTTTTAATAAATAAATTGTAGGTAAACAGAATGAGATATTATACGCGGTGGACAGCATATCCTAAAACAAACATTTAGTACGGATTTAGGACTCCTAACTTTTGGGGGTAGTATATAATAAAAGAAAATACATACATACACAAACTATAGACTTATAATTGTTATTGTGTCTAAAATCGCCAATCTACCTTGAGCAGTCGTGGTGATCAATGTTCGCGTCTTTTTTGTGTGAAAAGATGTCTTTTTCATAGAGTGGAACAATAATAGGCTGATATTACCACATTTCAAAAGTAGCCTCACTGCCTCGTTGGTCTAGTGGTCGCAAGCGCGACTGCTGTGCATGAGGTCTTGGGTCCGATTCCCAGGTCGGGCAATGTGTTATTGGGTTTTTTCATCAGGAATTTCTCAGTAGCAGCCTCGGAGTCTGGATTTGTGCCCGGTTGATGGCAATAGGCTCGCCCCCTATTACATGGGACTAAAAACATAACAAGCGAAAAGTGGGTGTACTAATGGGTACACCTCTGCCTAACCCTTCGGGGATTACAGGCGTGATGTTATTTATGTTTATGTTCAAAAGTAGGTGGTCCATAACAAGACAACTTTCTTATCAAATTGTCCTATAACACTATAAGGTTAAGAACTATTGCTATAAATAGATAATTAAACATTCAAATAGTATAAAAACTATTTCTTTCATAACACAGGTATACCCCATTGTACAAGCAAACAGAAATGACTAAGCATGTATCTAATTACAATATTGATAGACAAGGACAGTAAATGCAATGGAGTCGGTATTAAATTGCCAAACATACATTTGTGAAATGTACACCTTTGTAAACGTAATCCAATATCATTATTTAACATTTTCTGTGTAATTAATATAACGTTGTAATGTTTTAATTAAGTTTTTTAAAGTTGATAATGATTCATTCTATGTTTTTTGATTGACTGAAGTTAAGGTTATTGATCTTTATCCCAGGAATATCATCTTTCATAAATATACAGTCAAAGTTATTTATTATGTTATAAATAACTTAACTTTGACAGTAATCACGACTGCTGAGCATGAGGTTTTGGGTTCGATTCGCAGATAAGGAAAAATTTTATTGGGTTTTTGTATTAGGAATTTCTCAGTAACAGCTTCGGAGTCTGGATTTGTGCCCGGTTGATGGCAATAGGCACGCCCCCTATTACATGGAACTTAAACATAACTGGCGAAATGTGAGTTTACTAATGGGTACACCTCTGCCTAACCCTTCTCCTGCTTATTTGGAGGGAAGTGGAAATTATATATTTTTTTCTACTCGTCCGCTGTGTTTTTCTGATTAATTTCGTTGCGGGACCCAAGACAGTTAATTGTTTCTCTGGGACTCGTCGAGCTTCATTGCCTTGGCGCTTTTCTGGTGGTCTCCACTGTTGATTCTGGCTTTCAGGAGTTGCAGTGGGTGGGAACAGAGTGGCGGGCTTGTCTCAATATAAAAAAAGATAACCCTCCGGGGATTACAGGCGTGATGATGTCATGTTAAAAGTCAAATTGGTACTTGCCAGCTACATTGGCAATTCAAATAAAGAAATTAAACATCTGACAAAGCCAATTACGCTTACACACCTTACATAAAAAGCTCTTTACAAATTGATTTCAATAAATCCATGCAATAGAAATGTTAGGAACAATGGCGGCATGTCCTTCCCACGCTTTCAAGTTGACGTTTGGCAAGAATGGCGCATGCGTGATGAACATTCTTGTATGTGACGACATCATAGTGTTGACCCCTAATTGTTAAGTGATTAATGAACGACCTTAGTCAAGAATTTTTGGCTTAGAGTATTAGTAGTATGATGTAGCTTTGATAAGTTTGAAATTGGAATTGAGGTCTCGTTTAGCTGAAAGACCGAGAAACTGGCAGTCACTGTGTTAAAAATAAAAAAATAATAAAAAAAAATTAGATCTTATACAGGCTGTAAAAAGACAATTCAATATTATTTATAATCATTAACTACGTATACTGTTCAACTAACAAAGTAAGTCTAAGCAAAAATTATTGCTAGGGAGCGACTAGTTTAGTTTGTTTTAGCTTATCTTGGACATCACTGGCATCGGTGAAGGAAAACATCATGAGGAAACCTGGGCTTACTGTTCCACTCAAACCATGTCAGAGGCCCTTGAGGCGGTTTAGAAATTTTGACACTAGGGTGTGTGGGGTCGTAAGACCTTACTGCCCACACGCTAAAGAAAGAAAGAAAGATTGGAACGCGCAATCAAAACATGGTGCATACCTACCAAACTGTAGGGGCCTTGGCAGTATTTAAAGTTTAATAATCATAACAGATTAAAAACTTGTTATTATAGACGCAGGCTATACGGCTATAGATCCTTTTTGGAGACACTGGGGTGTTGTACCATCCAACCACTGGCCTGTTGGTCTCGTAGTTAATGACCCTGACTGCTAGGACGGAGGTCGTGGGTTCGATTACCACCCAGGACAAATCTATGTGTGATGAGCACGATGATTTGTTCTGTGCCTGGGTGTAATTTTTCTATAATATGTATGTATTTAGAAATATTATAAGTATGTTTATCAGTTGTCTGGTTACCATAGTACAGGCTCTGCCTAGTTTGGGATCAGATGGTGATGTGTTTGTTGTCCTAAGATATTATTATTATTAAGTTCGAAACTCGCGACCTATGTCCTGCATTCTTGGCTAGCTCCTTTGGGAGAGGTCAACGTATCTAAAATTCGGTCAGAACAGTAATAAGTAGAAATCTTCTATCATTATTTTAGGCCTATCTTTGGCCACTTAAGTTTTATTAGTAAGAGTAAATTATTTCTGTTTTTAGGCGTAGGTTATTTGTTAATGTTAAGAATATCAAAATATTTAAGACTAACAAGTTATCCTCTTAAAACCCAGTAAAATAAAACGGCGCTTAGCAAATACCTATAAATAATATGGAACAAGAATATATAAGTAATATTTTGTATCTTCTTTTGATAATTATGATGATTATTTACGTCAAATCCTGCTTGTAATATTATAAATGCGAAAGTTTGTAAGGATGTATGGATGTTTGTTACTCTTTCACGCAAAAACTACTCAACGGATCTGGATGAAATTTGACACGCATATAGATTATAGTATGGAATAGGCTACTTTTTATCCCGGATAAATGTACGGCTCCCTTGGCATAGTATAATTATTTATTTAAACTTTAAGCACATAAAAAAAATACATTGTACAAAGGTGAACTGACGAATTTTATACCAGTCGTTTTTTCATATGTATTATAGGTATATCAACTTTGACGCAGACGAAGTCGCAGGCAGAAACTAGTATTACCATAATAATATTCAAAATCCATACTAAATCAATGTTTATGGAAGGATTTACCAATACCTTGATATTTTTGAATATATTTTTTTCCTAGTTTGAGGAATTTAAATTATGCTAATCTGTGGATAAATCTATTCATAAAATATCAGCTTTTGTGGTCATATGGAGGTTTTTATTGCATAGTTAAACTAGTAAAGAAGTTATTGCCTTAAAAGTGTTAAATATAGGACTTTCAATGTCATCACCTACTTATTTGTCATTCATGGCAATACTTATGTAGATTGGAGTGTTTAAAATTGATGTAATCGTTCTCTAATACACCTACTTCATCATTCATCATTCGGAAGACACCCACACTGGAAATATGTTTTCATCAAGGTTTTCCAAACGAACCAGTCCTGGGCTGTGCGCATCCAGCGATTTCCTACTACTCTCACCAGGTTATAAATCCACCTTGTAGGGATTCTACCAACCCTACGTTATCCAGTGTGTAGCTACCACTCTAAAACCTTTATATCTCATCATTTCCACAGGCAATGTCTCCAGCCTACTGTCAATGAACCTGACTATTCTAACTACTAATAAATAGCCTTTCCCATGGTTCTAAAATTTCATAAAAAAACAGATATGCTAAATTGAGGAATTATGGAGTAATATGTGGGTATACAAATTATAGTAAAACATGTACTATGGGGTTTCTTTTCCATTCTTCTCCATACGAAAGTACCTTTTTAAAATTATTTTTGTGTAGTTCCAAAGTTAAGTAATTTTCCGAATTCCACGAAACCTTTGAACCGAAACAAAATGACCTTGAAAAACATTTATTGTGTGTTCGCCACACATGCAAGACAATACCACATTAGGGCACTTTATCGATTCATAAATCGATCACACATGTCACGATTTTCAATCTGCTGATCGATCACTTTTAAAACAATCGAGTTGCCTATTCCAGTGACAACCTTGGTATGAATAATCGACTTTTTATTGGGTTTGAGAACATGCTAATTTGTCGATTATAATCGATTTAATGGTCGATTTTTTACCGATTTTACATCGAGTGAATGTACGTTCACTATAAATTCAGGGCTGTGGTTGTTGATTTGTTATTAAACATGTTTTTGTATTTAATAACAGTTTTTTTAAATGTTTCTATGATTTTTTTTTTGCGTAATTATTTTGGTCATGAGTTTCAGCCTAGTGGTTGGAAGTGACTGTTGTGTTTTAAGTGTAAGCAGAGATAAAATGACACATTCGTCAGACTTGCTGAACTTTAAAGTCCTATGTAACAAGAGCCAACTTTAAGGCCTAAATAAAACCAGCATGATTAGTAAATCCAATACTGTATGATACGAAACAAGACAGTTAGAGCCTACACAATATTATCCACAGTACCTTAACTATTTTTCATTCTATTACTGTTATACATCCTACAATAAGCTTACTAATTATTTTATTATTATAAATGCGAAAAATTGGATGGATGGATGTTTGTTACTCAATCACGCCAGAACGGTTGAACAGATCTGGATGAAATCTTGAAGAGAGATAGATTATTGTCTGGAATAGCACGTAAGCTACTTTTTACTGTGGAAAAATTTACGGTCCCCGTGAGATAATATATCAACTTTGATGCGTAAACTAGTAAACAATATTCAAAAGTTTTTGAGGGTGGATGGATGGATGTTTTTGACTCTTTCACACAAAAATTACTTGATGGATTTTAATAAACTCTTACAGTAATATAGCCAATAAATCGAAATAACACATAGGCTATAATTAATAAAAATATTGTGTTATTTATCTAAAACATAACAATAAGTGTAAGTCAGAAGAAAATCCTGCTACCTCAGAGCTTGGAAAGTATCAACACAACGCAAGCAAAGCCTCGGGCTGCAAGCTAGCATCAAAATATTCGGTCATAACTACCTCTAGGCTCTAGTCATCGACACAAACGGTATCACACATTACAGTACTAACGGTGCCTACCTATCTTCAACATAACATGGTTTGCAATCAATCATGATTGTTATGTATAACAGCTTGTTGATTCGTGATGGTCTTTGTTCAATTATGTTTGACAAATGGGGAGGTATTTGACACAATTAACCTAAAATTAGAGAAAAGAGCATATAAGAGAGAGAGAGGGGAGAGTAAATAATAAAAGCAGTTAGTATGAGTTTGTGTGTTAATTAATTTACCTAACAATAACAAAACATAAACATAACATCACGCGTGTAATCCCCGAAGGGTTAGGCAGAGGTGCTCATTAGCACATCCACATTTCGCCAGTTATATTTAAGTTCCATGTAATAGGGGGCGAGTCTATCGAGCCATCAACCCGGTATAAATCCAGACTCCGAGGCTGCTACTGAGAAACTCCTGATGGGAAAACCCAATAAAACTTTGCCCGACCTGGGAATCGAATCTAAGACCTCATGCACAGCAGTCGCGGTATACGACCACTAGACCAATGAGGCAGTCCAACCTACACTTTGTTACCTTTTAATTGTTAATTTTTTACTTCTTTTTCACAAAATAACAATATACTTGATAGGCAGAATGCGTCAACTAATAAAAATGGATTTGCGACAGGGCTGTATTAAGAGACGGTTCGATATACAGATGGACGGAGTCGCGGAGAAATCCTAGTACCTATATAAACCGAATGTAAGTATTGCGTAAGAAAACTCATAAATTTCTAACAATTTATACAGCAAACAAAATCTCTAATTACACTCGTATTCATACAATTTTATCAATGATCAAGTATCAAGATTGCCCAGTAGAGTGGCAGCACTGGCAACAGCATCTCGGTATAATATCAACAAGTGCCTCGAATAACTGCACGCCACGCGAATGAAATTCATTTCTCACTAATTATTACAAAACGGTTTTTTTTTGTGCGCACAGGCAGACATGTGATTAATTACTTATGTACTGAGTGCGGTGTGGTCCATCGCTTAGTGAAGAAGAAAATTTAATTACTTAATGTGATTTTTAATAAAATAAAATATCCCATAGATATTATTCCCTGAATAACATAGGCTGAATAAGATGTGAACTTATACTATGTGGAGAAGTATGATTTACGATGATTTATTTGATGATGATGATTGCTGAAAAAAACCGGATATTTTCAGACCTCCAGACGTAAACTCAGTCACCCGAGTACCTATCGAACCAAAGACTCAAGTCTTTCGGGCTTCCGACGACCCGTAACAACTGTCAAAGATCTTTGTATGACAGCCGGGACCAACAGCTTAACGTGCTTTCCGAGGTACGGAACGATGTCTGTGATGTCTAAGTAAAACTCAGAAAGTACATGTATATTATTAGAAAAATTGACATTGAATAGTTCTAGTGGTTGTTTGTTGTATACATATAACAAAAATATGTATAAAACAATCGAGACAAACTTATTTCATCTACTACAAAAGTAAGTATAAGTTGGTTTCAATTAAAGAAATGCCTATTACAAAATACTTTTGCTTGCGTGACCAATAAGTATGTCAATAAATAAAGACATAAGACTGACTAACGAATGAATGAAATGATTAGAATCTCGATCAGTTAGCGAATGAAACTGTTAATGAGAGCATTTTATCATTCCCTCACGAATGGATCTGTTTTGTTTTAAAATCAATAATCATGACTACCCCGATGATCCCGAGGTCGCAAGCGCGACTACTGAACGTGGGGTCCTGGGTTCAATTCTCAGGTCGGACAAAGTGTTATTGGATCTTCCGTAAGCAATTTCTCAATGGTAGTTCGGAGTTTTAGAGGTGGTGTCATACCCCTACGTCTCGGAAAGGACGTAAAGCCGTTGGTCTTGATCCGAAACTTGCCCCGATCGTGTCGGAATACCATCCCTTATAAGACTGAGGGAATAGGGAGTACATCAGTGTTTGCGCGCACACTTATATATATATCTCCTGCATACTTGGCTCTAAGTCTCGACTGACATCAAACCATCCATCCATTTTTATCCAAATTTGTTACACGTGATTGAGTAACAAACATCTAAACAACTTCTCAAACTTTCACATGATAGGAGTCGGATTTAATTTCTAAAATAATTTCTTCAATTTGTGCACCACTTTTTTAAAACAATTAAATTGTTCGCTAAGCTATAGTTAGCTGAGCTAGAAAAACAATTTTCGAGATTTAGTTTACTCTAGCGTAAAAAATAATTAAAAAGTCATTTATTTCGTTCCAAAAATGAAAAATTACTATTTTACGAACAACCATTTGTCAAATCAATGATAATATATATGGAAGGTGTTCGTTTTTTAAAATCTCTTTTTTATTTCTAATTATTTACGTGACGTGACGTTGACAGTAGTCGCGTGCGCAGACAAATCCGATAAGTATGACTTGGTTTTAAACGTTAATTAGACACGGTATGCATGTAATTAGCTTAGTGTAGGAAGTTCTTTCTTCAGTCGTTTATAGTGATTAAATTGTGCGGTTTCACGCTTTTTTGTTTTTAATTTGCTATGCTTATTTTTATGCTGTTGTTGAGTGCAGTAAGCACAACGTAAACACAACCGGTTTTAAAATTGGAACTAGGTACTCGACTTACACATGATATTTATTTAATGTGTAGGCTTTATATAAATTAATTGATCATACTAATTGTGCTTGTCGTGTCCATTCGAATTCTAGAAAGATGTCCAATCCGAAAAATATCCAATCCAAAAACAGAATTCAATTTGAAAAACTCGAATTGAATTCAAGTACGATATCTCGTGGTAGGCTTACCGATGTTATGAAATTGGACTTGACTATCTTGTTATTACTACATTATACTTAAAAAAACATTTTGTTTCCATTTATTTTTTATTAGATACTTTAACCGTGTGAAACATAAAGTCCATTGTAATCAAATAATGTAAGATTTTAGTTAAAACACAAATCGTAACAAAAATCTTATCTAATTCATGAATTTTCTCGAGTTAAGCAAACATTAATGTATGAATCGTGTGAATATTTTTTTTTAATTTCAAGATTGGTCCCATAGGAAAATTTGTTCATAATGATGAGTACAATGACCCCTTTTGGTTTTTGATAAACTAAAAAAAATGTTAGCACTTAAATATTGGCTTGATATTTTTTAAGTAACTGTTCCAAATAAAACTTTATTAATTACTTGTTCATACTGCCTCGTTGGTCTAGTGATCGCAAAGCGCGACTGCTAAACATGAGATCATGAGTTCGATTCCTATGTCGGGAAAAGTGTTATTGTGATTTTCCATCAGTAATTTCTCAGTAGCAGGCTCGGAGTCTGGATTTGAACCCGATTGATAACAATAGGCTCGCCCCCTATTAAATGGGACTTGAACATTACTGGCGAAATGTGGGTGTACTAATAGGTACATCTCTGCTTAACCCTTCGGAGATTACAGGCGTTATGTTAAGTGTGTGTTATTTATAATTTGTAACCTGTAATTTACAATCTACCAAATACATTTCAGAATTCCTTTTCCTTTACAGTTTATTCTCTAACCGCAATCTGGTAACAAATCTTAGATTTAATTACAGCCCACGCTTTAATGAATGCGAATTAACAATTATTACTTAATACTGGTCGGTAAGTCATGGTGCCGAGTTATGACAAGAACGCCGACTGCCTTGGGACGCTTATTGTTAGGGTTGCCAACGAAATAAATACAGTAAGTGCAGTAGAAAGTACTTGCAGTTATAATGAGATGCAAGCAGCCGTAATAGAGTAGAGATAAACTACAGTAACATGACGCGCCCTTCCATAATTCAAATCGTTTGTAATAGTATTAAAAAGACAGACAACGCATGTGTGAGACGGCTCGCGAAACAAAACCAAATCAGCGATTTGTTGCTCGACTAGCGCCGTCAAAAATCACTCTTTATTATTAGTATGGGGCTGCACTGACATTCTCTATGAAAATGACAGGTGCGTTGTCTTGCGCTGTCGGCTATGTATGATTAGTTGACAAACAAATATACTGGCCTGCTACTCAAAACAACTACTTATAACTACATACAAACTCATTCATATGAATGTGACCACACATTGAAATGGTAAAATGGAGATGAGCGTCAAGTTATAGTAATTTAACTCTAACAAATGTCTAAAGTTGAATAGTTTTGTTTATAAAAAGGGATAGCTAAGTTAAATTACCACTGATGGAGTGTATTTTTTTTCATATTTACTTTTGAAGACTGGTTGTCAGACTTTCGGGCTTCTAACAACCCGTAACGACTGTCAAAGTTCCACGTATGACAGCCGGGACCAACAGTGCTTTCCGAGGCACAGAACGATGTCACTCCCCTCCGCTCCCTTACTTACTAAACTTTATAATTTGCCACGCAAACAACTCTACAAGAAAGTGCGCCTGACACCCCTGGAGGCGGTGCGCCTACGTCGATGCGATCTACGACAGAGAAGAGATAAGAGAATGGACATTGTTGAGGAGGTATTTCAGGGAGAACTATGTATTTTATATCTAACTTTTGCCTGCGACTACGTCCGTTTGATTTACAGTATATTTATTTATCATAACATCACGCCTGTAATCCCCGAAGGGTTAGGCAGAGGTGTACCCATTAGTACACCCACATTTCGCCAGTTATGTTTTTAGACCCATGTAATAGGGGGCGAGCCTATTGCCATCAACCGGGCACAAATCCAGACTCAGAGGCTGCTACTGAGAAATTCCTGATGGAAAAGCCCAATAACACTTTGCCCGACCTGGGAATCGAACCCAAGACCTCATGCACAGCAGTCGCGCTTGCGACCACTACACCAACAAGGCAGTCTTGTTTATATTTATTTATTAATATTTTCCTCCAGATCCATAATTATTTTGACTCACAGGTGCGTTGTCATTCAAGAGACAAAGCTGATGTCTTATGTACAGCCAACAAAAGAGATAGGTATCTAGGGTCGTCAGAAATAGTAGGAGTTTTCTTAGAAACCGATGGATGTCTTCGACTAAAAATTTACATAATTAATGAACTGTTTATTATCTACTTTTTAAATTTGAAAATAGACATCAGTTTCTAAGAAAACTTCAACTATATCTGACGACCCTGCATACCTATCTTTTTCGTTGACTGTACGTGGTCGTTACAGTAGCCGAATAATTGGCTTCTGTATGCAAGTTTAATCACGAAGAGTTAATACAAGACTATGCAAATTTAAACCTAAGCGGATTAGAACAAGTCTTACATTCCATTACGATAGCCATAGTGCTGAGTTAAGAATGTCAATATAAACATGTGGTCTACTAGTCTACCTTGAGTGGCCCACGTGTGGCCTACGGCAATGATGGGGTTTTAATAAAACCTGATAAAAATGACATAACTCGGACTGTTTTGATTATTGTTTATTTGTTTCGCAACCTTTCAATAATTTAACTAATTACGTCAAAGTAATGGAATTATTGAATGACTGTAAATGTAGTTGTTAGTATGTAAACAATTAAATAATAGTTAAAATTATTGTAAGTTTGGCTTTCCATAACTATTTAAAATCTTTTATGGAACATAATTTTTTTATGCGAAGATAGATCTAAGCGTACAGACTGCGTGAAGCAACAAATTTGTTTTATACTATGTTAAGATGATAAACCTTGACAATTCAAAAGTTCCTGTTATTGGTTCAATTAAAATAAATGCTAAAATAAATGCTGGATTTATATTAGATACATTTTTCCGTTACCCTAAGATCTATGTGAGTAAACTCGCAAGCACAGCCAGTTCAACAAAATTATAGTAATATCCTACCAAAAAAATTAATACCACATCCATATTTCCTACTCCATGGACCTATCGAAACAGGTGTTCGCGCCATAAAGCGACATTCCTGCGGCAAGCGGCTCGCTGGAAGCTTCTGGATACCGTAACTGTGGGATGGGTCTATTGATCAAAGTAGCTGTTTTCTATGGGTATATTACTAGCTTGTCAATGTACCTGTAGAGAGCGGCTCGTTAGAAAAATGAGAGCTGATTATAATGTTATGAAGAGTGATGTTTAGTTAGAGAGAGATAGAATGATATAAGTAATTGTTAGAGGGAACAGGGATACGGAAATTGCCGATTTAAATGAACTTAACATTACTTATAGAAATACCTAGCTCTTTGAATTAGTAGGTCATAAAACATCTTATTTTGGATATTTGCATTCCATTTTTTAGCGAAATGATGTTATCGTTTCTGTCTTTAACTCGTTCGTTATACAATTCAACTGTAGTACTTAGGTTTAGATGGAGCAAATTTCGGCGAATGTAATTTTGTGTGTACTTTTTGTTATTATTTATTTATTTTTATGCTGGGTATTGATCTCAGTTTAATATGTTATAGGTATACACCGCGAATCCCACCCAAGAGTAAAAAACATTTTTAAAATTTTCAAATAGTTCCAGAGATTAGGGCGTTAAAAATTCCTCATCAGTAGGTAGGTATTTATTCGATGAATTAAACACTGTAGTTGAAATAACAAACAGCAATATCTCATGCAACGGTAAAATCACACTTTGCGATTTTGCCGTTGCTTGAAATGTTGCCGTTTGATGCCTCTTATGCCAAGATATTAAATTACAGAATAACACCATTTTATCTTCAATTTAAGCTCATGTTATTAACCGATTCTGTGAAAGCTTTTGGCGTAGAGGGCCATCTGCCATATGATAAAAAAAAACAAGATCAGCTGACATTTATTTATATCGCAGAAATATAATACTTTGCACATTCCAATGGCTATCGTCATAAGCACCGACGACATAAAAGATTAATATAATCGCCCACAGATAATAAGTTAGGTTAGAACTTGTTTTACCAGATAAGTTGACACTCGTGTGGGTTGGAATAACATAGCTAGGTTCAATAATAACAGTGGTCATCTAATTAACCTAGTCGTAACAGGATAGAAAATAATTTTATAGCAATTTGTTAATGTGAAATCGTTGTCTTTAAAACTGCTTATACGGCTACTTAATACTAATGATACATGATCATTAAGCTCGTTTAATTTTGTTTCGTTTAACGTCTAATTACTTGACTGCGGTGGAGCGAAAGGAGGGCTGTGATTTTGACTGGTTTGGACATACCTAACGCAGAAGATCATCATCTGCCTAGCCTTTTCCCAACTATGTTGGAGTCGGCTTCTAGTCTAACCGGATGCAGCTGAATACCAGTATTTTACATGGAGCGACTGCCTATCTGACCTCCACAACCCAGTAACTGGGTAATATGATACCCCTAGGTAAGACTGGTTGTCAGACTTTCGGGCTTCTGACGACCCGTAACGACTGTCAAAGATCCACGTATGACAGCCGGGACCAACAGTGCTTTCGGAGGCACAGAACGATGTCACTCCCCCTCCTCCCTACCGCTCCCTTACTTACTAAACGTTATAATTTGCCACGTAAACGACTCTACAAGAAAAGGCTCACGTAAAGATGGTCACCCATCCACGGACCAACCCCGGGAAGCGTAGCTTAACCTGACGGATCGACCCGTGCGGCTGTTATTACTTAGCCACGAGCTCCTCACCTAACGCAGAAGATATTACAAGTAAATGATAAGTATTTTCAGAATCATGCCGCATGCAATGAAAAAATTCATGCATTCTTTTCATCTTTTAATATACTGAATATCCCTCGACTACTGGACTGCCTTGCATTGGTCTAGTGGTCGCAAAGCGCCACGGCTGAGCATAAGGTCTTGGGTTCGATTCCCAGGTCGGGCAAAGTGTTATTGGGTTTTTCCATCAGGAATTACTCAGTAGCAGCCTCGCAGTCTGGATTTATGCTAACGAATTAACTTATGCTAAGTTGTTTGAAGTTGACAAACAAGTGGCAACATTATGCTATACAATATCGATGAGGAATCGCGTTTTGAAAGATCATAAAAAGTATGTCAATTGATTGGCGGTGCTACCCAATTTCCAGTGACAGTTGAACATTTTGCCAAGTTAATCTTACTCCAAATAATCAAGATAACTAGAGCTTATCCTGAACAAGTACTTATGTACTGACCCAGTTCTCATCACCAGTGATAAGTATGATTACGTCTGTCACTTTCCTTATCACGCTTAGGTGGGTGTGTAATGTATATAAAATTGTTAAGAACAACTAGGTACAGTCAGCAACAAAAGTCGATTAACATTATGATTTTAATAAATCCTTAGCCTTAAATTCTGAAAGAAAGTAAATTATGTGTTTAGTGTCAGTTTAAATGATATAAAAAAGTAACATTGTTAATCGACTTTTGTTGTTGACTGTACTTAATAGAACTTTTTAATAGATCTCTACTTTTACTACATAGACCAGCTTTTGCCCGCGACTTCGTCTAAACACCTCTTTAATTTCTATTTACAAAGTACGGCGAGTACAAACCAGCTGAATTGAGTTTTTATTTCGTGTTAAGTCAGTGACTGACTTTTCGCTTTTATAATGTAAGAATACGCGTCGTTATTTCTGCGTGATTTGTTTTTCATAAAAAACTAAGCGCGCACAATTTTAGTCGCGCGATTTTCGGCGGGTGATTTTTTACTCTAAAAAGTTAAAAATCGCGAAATTAATATTATTTTCCCACGCATGATTCCTTTTATAACCGATTGATAGTGAGCAAAATTGATAAATCAGCAAACATAGGTTCAAGATAAACTGTATGGTTCAATGACCTGTATGACATGTTTAGTAGGTAAATATCTAGATACCTATCGTATTAAGCTTTATATCATACAATAAAAAAACAGCTCTTTCATACAGTATGATCGTATTGTGGTGCCTTTTTGTATGAAATAGCTGATTTTTTAGGGTTAGACTTCGCTGTTCGTTTGTCTGTCTATCCGTTAGTTATCTATCTGTTAGAAAGTTGAAATTTTCACTGATGAATACAAAGTATCGCCCTATATTACATGGGACTTAAACATGACTGGCGAAATGTTGATGTACTAATGGGTACATTATTACCCTGCCTAACCCTTCGGGGATTACAGGCGTGATGAAATTTTCACTGATGAAGTAATTCTGTTGCAGCTATAGCAACAAATACTAAAAAACAGCATTCAATAATTTTTTAATATTTTTTTTTATAAAACGCACAGTGTATACATATTTAATGTTTTTGTTTAAAAGGAATGCAATTAAAATCATAGTTAGTATCATAGGTACCACAGTTAAGTGAATGTTAAGAAATCTACTAAAATCCGTACACTTTATTTGGTAAAAGTTAAAAATAATAACGTTTTATTCGTTCGTTTTGTACTATTAAAAGAAATGAATGTTGATAAAAATCTCGTATTTATTCAAATTTTATACAACTTTTATTTGAGTATTTAGTGAAAGTTTACTTGTTGTGTGTCCTCCTTTCTTTTATATACATATATATATATTAATTCATATAAACTTAGGATGACGTTAGAACAAGGAAACAAAGAAATTGCAACGGTAGTTTATGTTTTAAGATAAAATTGAACACCAGCCTGTTCTACTGTAGGATAATGCAGTCCTATATATATATATATATATTGCATGGGGTCTTCCACATCTCGTAAAACAGTATCATTTTAATATTACTTTGTAATGTCTGTTGTTGAATTTTTAACTCTCGGTGGTGAGCAGAGCGTCCAACATACAACAGTGTGCAAGGCAAAGTAATATTAAAAAAAATACAGAGCATTAATCGTTACGCGGCGGAATATCGATTTCAGGCTTATATTATTAATCCAGGTTTCCTCATAAAAGTTACCTTTACTTATGTCAGTGATACATAACATAAACTCACGCCTTTTTCCCATGGGGGTAGGCAGAAACTACAGAACGCCACCTGCTACGATCCTTACATACTCCTTTCGCCTCATCTACGTTCATTCATCTCGTCATACAAGCACGCCGGTTACGAGTACTTCGCACCTGACCTTTCTGAAGGACCTCACCAATAAGGTCAGTGTAGGTCTTCCTAGGGCGACCCCTCCCGGCGTTGCCACTCACCTCAGTCAGTTTATGTTAGTGATGTCCAAGATAATAGGAGATAAAGAAACAATAACGTGCAAAGACATCAAAAAAAGTCACATGGATATTTGCTCGGTGTCTAGCCTACAACCTCATGTACAAAAGACTAGCGTTTTAATTACTAGGCTACATTATGTTTGTGTATATAAACCCTTAGAAGTATTTTTTTGCTTCTACTTATTAGATACTGAATTCATATTATTCCTAGAGCCCACATAATATTTACACTCTAAGATAAATAAACAAAATAAAAAAATGGCAGCAAAAAAATCTCATTTTTAGACGACTGCTCTAAAAAAGGAGTGTTATGTGTTTAGGGTTAATGTATGTATGTATGTGGGATTCTTTATTCCACCATAACTTTTAAACGCCTGAACCGATTTAGATGTATGGGGTATTGTTACAATCCTTGCATCGTTCCGAGTAACATAGGCTAGTTAAAGAATCCTGTGTTGTCACCTTAAAACGTAAATTAATACCAGCCTCAATTATTTTTTTTTATAAATCTGGTCGTGTCTATATTTGTCGTCTAAAATTTGACAAGTAGATTTAAAAAATATAGGTATAACACTGTAAATAAAAAACGTCGTAAAAAAGACTGACGAGTAAATAAAGTACAAATATGTGCAATTTTTGCAGTCGTGTTTTTTTTTTAATTATAGTAGCTTGTTCACTGGTAAACTATGAATCAGATTTCACCAGAAAAATAAATCGGTCATTTATATAGATACGGCTGGATTAGGTTGCTTTTATTTTTTCTATGTCTAGAAAAATAATCCTAAACACGTAACTTGCAGACGGAAAAGTAAACGTCTTACACAATTCTTTTGTTAACATGCTTTGTGCAATAACTTCTAGCATTTAAACATTTCATCATACGTTTGCACACTTTCTTCCAATTAACACTAGTATCTACAAAAGTCTTTCTCAAAATTAGCGATAACTTCCACTTGTGGGCGCTGGAAACATAGAGGGGGGCGATAAGGGGCCCAGAATAAAATGGGGAGTATTGAAATGGTTTAGTAGGGCGAAGGCTGATTAGTAATTTCATTTATTTTTTTAAATTTACATAACATAACATCACGCCTGCAATCCCCGAAGGGCTAGGCAGAGGTGTACCCATTAGTATACCCACATTTCGCATGGTTTAGTCCGAAGTAATAGGGGGCGAGTCTATTGCCATCAACCAGGCACAAATCCAGACTCCGAGGCTGCTACTGAGAAATTCTTGATGGAAGAACCCAATAACACTATGCCCGACCTGGGCGCGCAGCGACAGTCGCGCTTACGACCACTAGACCAACGAGGCAGTCAGTTGCCTTTTGATTTGTGCCCAGTTGATGGCAATAGGCTCGCCCCCTATTACATGGGACTAAAAACATAACTGGCGAAATGTGGGTATACTAATGGGTACACCTCTGCCTAACCCTTCGGGGATTACAGGCGTGATGTTATGTTTTTTATTTACATTAAACAAAACGTTTGAAATAAAAAGACCAAAAGTAAAATTTTACCCATTACACGTTTGTGGCTATAAACTTTTACAATGATATAGTTATCAATATGATTTTCTATGTTACCCAACCACAATAATAGACAAACCATGATAGGTACTTACTGCAATCTACAGTTACTTCCAATCTATGTTATTATGATCCAATGTTTGTTTTTTAAAGGTTGCCATGATTGAAAATAAGAATATAATTTCTTTTGGACATTGATTTGACACTTATTAACTGAAACATTAGGTCAAATGGGGTGTATAGTGACACAGGAGTGAATCGGGGCAAAACTTTAGAAGAGATTTTAAAATGTGCCGACACAAACTCCACGAGAAAATCTCGAATCATAAGAAATCTGTAATTACTAATCCGCTTAGCATGGCAATCAATGCTTTTGCCCTGTATGCATACATTTAACGTCACGCCTGTAATCCCCGAAGGGTTAGGCAGAGGTGTACCCATTGGTACACCCACATTTCGCCAGTTACGTTTTTAAGTTCCATGTAATAGGGGGCGAGCCTAGTTTTTCTTGCTTTTTGTACTGTAGTGTGACAATAATAGCCTGTTATAATTATGTATATGTCTTGCAAGGTATTCTAGTATGTTAATTTATAATGTAGGAATTTTATAGTTCAGTCATTCCAAATTGGGAAACTGAGCCACCTTTCAAGTTGCTTCAATCTTCGCATACCTACAGTAAGTAACCTTATCAAAACTATGTGTAGTTTGAATATACGCTCTTTGTAAATTGAAAGAGTAAGGTGCGTTGGAGTAAGACCGGACGGATTTTCGAATAGTTGCAAGGATGTTGCAAAAACTTTTTTTTCTCAATTTTGGTAAACACCACATTCTTGGGAAATGGTGGAAATTGATAATTATTAATCAGAGTATCATTTTCATATTATTTTATTTATTAAAACACAATAGTTTTTGTTTGGGAAGCCTGTAAAATCAGGAAAAAAAAATTCAGAGTTTAATGACGATCTGGCCGTCTTGGGGTAAGTTCGGACGACAATTTAATACTATTTCTATTGCTAGGAGCACAAAATATAAGAAAAGAATGTATGCAATCTTCCCTCTTCTTTTAAATGACATTAACAAAATCTTCATAATACTAAAAACAAAGATGTTCCAAATGATTCCCTTTTTTTTGGTTTAAACTGTCCAATCTTACCCCACATACCAAATTTAGGAGATAATAAGGTTCTCAAAGTTTGTTTTATCCACAAGCATACTACCAAATAAATTTAGCGTGTGATAAAGCGTCTTATGAAATCGGAATACCTACTGTACGTTTTGTAGAGGGATGAAGTAGCAAAAAAGCAGTAGAAAAAAATATAGTGTAATAATAATAAATTAGGTATAGAAAAGTCACAAACACGGAATGATATAATTTAAAAATTTAACAAATGTCACATACAGTTCAGTATAATTAGGATAAGAATCCTAATAAAACTGTCTTCGACAACGGTATTGAAAAAAAAATATAATTATAATTTTAATATTCATCAACATTTATTAAACAATTACCTATACAAATATAATTATATTATTCATCAACATTTTACCACCTTAAAGTATAAAAATCAAAACATGGAATGAAATAATATTAATACAAATTATATCAAAGAATTGACCGCTATCATGGTCGTTGTTCAGGTGCGGGCGCCGCCGGCCATTCGGCAACCTTTGGCTGCTGTTATGAGACTTCTGAACGCGGCGGGCGACGGCGATGTGCGGAATGCGGGTCATGGAACTAAATAATAAAAGTTTGACAATCACTACCAATTTTGAAACAGGTTAAGTCCGGATATTTTTGTCCGATCTTCACTCGGGAGGGGTAACACCGGATTTCAGCCTATAGAGATAGTAGACATTTATGGATTAGTTTTATCGGGTTATCACTACTTAAAACTTAGTATTTGGGCAAAATAATACCAAAATAAGCAATACTTTAGCTAATATATGCAAATACAAATGACGGTGAAAGACCGGACGGACGTAAATTTTACAAAACTTACCTTGTTTCCTTTGACGGCGCGTAGTACACGTCCCAGTTGCCGGAGGGACTGGCGGTCACTGCAGGGCGGGGCGGAACAAAATGAAGTAGTACGCAATGTGACTATCATTAAAAAATATAGCCAAATAAATGAAATATTTGATTCCTACGTTCTTACCCCAGCGCCGATCTTACCCCAACGCACCTTACCTACTTAGTGACATTCGATATTATCTAAGTCATAGTATATGTGACAGTTGACACAGAAGCAAAAGGTTCTAAGTTACAACGTTGTGGTGTTATGTTTACACCCCATTTGTAGCTTTAGGCTAATGACTTTATAGTTGAAAATTGCATAACAGGTAGAGCGCTAACACAAAGTGCATTCATATATTCTTCATAGATTTCTGTTCCTAGTGGAACCTAATTTTGGATGAAACGTTTTTACGTAGGCATGCTCTTAGTAAGTTTTCCAAAAATTCACCCGGTGCGATAACGAAACGGGAGTCCGGATTTAACGCGAGCGTAGCCGCGGGCAAAAGCTAGTTATTTATAAAAAAAGAGTCTAATTTTTAATTTTTATGTAAGGATGTAAACAATTGTTAATATTACCAATAATGTTCCCACATTACTTTCTCTGACTTCTTTTTAGGACAACCCTGAACCCAAGAATATTTAAACCGCAAGATTTGATCACTAAACCGTTGAAAACCTGTCTATTCTACAAACCTACTTTAAAGTCTTCACTGAGAGTTAGAAATATTTCACATTATACATTTATTTGGTGAAAGTAAATCATGCTTGAATCTCATTTGTCTGATCGATGAGAAAGTTACACCGACGATAGTGTTGTTATTGATAGGAAAATTTTAATTAGGAGTATATCCGAAAATATAGTTAATCCATTAAAACGTTAAACCTCATGCGGCGAAAGTGTAGGTTCTTACTGGAAAAATATATTTTGGAACATTGACACTTGCCAGAGCAACATTGCCATCCCACGTGGCAATGCCGTCAGTCTTTTGGGCACATTTTCAGTTGACAGCGATGCGTAGGAATTTTTCTTAGCCATTTAGTTTTTGTTTATTTTTTTAATATTTTATATTTGTTTTTTATATCATATTTATGAAGAAGATGATGAGATGATGATGATATTTATTTATGAAGACTTAAAATATTTTCAAATAGTTATACTTAAAACGTTCAATATTATAACTTCTTGCCAGTACTCGCACGATACCATGGATTGTCAGGTCGCCCCACTTAGCTTTATGGCAGAACATCGGGTAAAAACTAGTATTGCTATACGATATTTTTAAAGTTACTTATAAACTTCACAATCGTACTACTAATGGAATCAATAATTAGAACAAGATATTACAAAAAAACCTTCAATAAAACCACAATTTGTAATTCCACAGCCCCACTCAAATAAAAACCACGATCTCTCAACAACACATTATACAAAACCGACATCTTTACAAATGATTTATCTAATCGCAATGGATAGATCGATTAGTCGCGACGGCATCCAGTTGCGACCGCGATCATGATCGGTCGCAAATCGCAGGAAGCGTTCACAACCGTGTAATCAATTCTTCCTATGCCGTGTGTAAAAACAAGCAAGCGCGCGCATGTAATTAGATTATACGCTGCGCAGGCGCCGAGTAAAATGATTACAGTAGATTAACTTTGTTGGTATTACGTTAAGAGAACCGCCATGTGTCTTTTGAATGTAATTAGTAATGGTATTGCAAAACTGCCTCGACTGCCTCGTTGGTCTAGTGGTCGCAATCGCGACTGCTGTGCATGAGGTCTTGAGTTCGATTCCCAGGCCGGGCAAAGTGTTATTGGGTTTTTTCATCAGGAATTTCTCAGTAGCAGCCTCGGAGTCTGGATTTGTGCCTGGTTGATGGCAATAGGCTCGCCCCCTATTACATGGAACTAAAAACATAACTGGCGAAATGTGGGTGTACTGATGGGTACACCTCTGCCTAAGCCTTCGGGGATTACAGGCGTGATGTTATGTTGCAAAACATTTGTTTAAGAAAGTGCTTTTTAACGTTTGACGTTCAAAAGTTCCTTTAATTGAAATAAATGATTTGACTTTGACTTTAATTGTGCTTTTTGTGAAGTTAAGATCTGATCTGCGCACCTAAGTTAAAAAGGGGATTAAAGATCCCTCCGAAACTCAGTATGTGTGTGGTGTTCCTGGCCAGACAATGGCCCATTTACCTACTACAGCGCTCAGTGTCCCTACGTATCCTAACGTGGTCATCTATAGGGCCCAAAGACGATAGAAGTAAAGACTAATTTGCGTCACATAAGCAAATGGTGGTTTGGTGATCAATCCGTGTTCTTTCCTTTTAAGACAAAATTCCATTCATTTGTTTGCAGTAAAATGGGTGGTTATTTGATAATTGGTAGCAGAAGACCGCTATCTGGTTCTGCATTTCATTTCTTTTTTGTCAAATAATATTTGAAATTATTCTTCTATGTTTATGGATTCTTTGCGTGAAATGAAACACAGCCGTGGAAGTAGTACGATTTCAATGTTACGTTGGCAACACCGATGTGATAAATGACAATGACAGTGACAGTGTCATTTATAAATACTTTAGTTATATGAGAAAGTATGTACCATTTAGTTATTGTAAAAACAAAAGATAACGGCAACAAAGGCTATTTTATTTATTTTAGCAGAAGACCGATGAAGCTATATAAAAGTTTTACGAGAAGACTTTGTCTTGTCACAGATTTTGTCGCTGTTTACATGAAATTCTAGGTTAAACCATAAGATATTGCGTGGCAGGGCCGCTCCCAGATCCGGCCGAAACGAAAGTCTATACGTACAAGAAAAAGAATGGAGCGTTTTTACATCATCACAAATAAATATTTTCACAAGGATAGGTTTCATCGAAGGCACTTACATCTCTCTAAATATTGACTTAACATTAAACTTAAGTAGGCAGCTGTCATCTATCACAATCTACGAAATTACACAACAATAGTCAGAATAATAGTCCTTTAATCATTGCAATTTAAACCTTATAACAATGGACATAAAACTCACTAGGAGCGCGCCTGTTTGCAACGACTATAATCTGCCAGTAGATAGGTATATGCCAACAATAATGGCGCTTGTCATTTGTTTGGTAATTGATGTCAAAATTCATGAATAATGAAGAGTCAATATTCATTTAATTGTGTAATTGACATCAGCATTACATGATTGATATTACCAATCGTCAGTTGGGTGTGTATGACTTGATTGTTAAGTGTTAGAAGTGATTGTGTGTGAGCAGGCCCCCCACGAGGTGGACTGACGACCCGGTAAAGGTCGCGAGAAACCGCTGGATGAGGGCAGTGCAGGCCGGTCATTGTGGTTATCTTTAGGGGAGGCTTGTGACCAGAAGTGGACGTTTTCGGCTGATATGACGATGAGAAGTGATTGGAAGAGGTAATGATTGATTCACAAAATTGCGTTTGTACAGGGCTAGTCTCAACTAGGAACTTGCATTGCGAGAATATTATTATATATTTTTATTTTATGTAATTTGCATTGTTTTTCAATACCAGATACAAGCTCAAAACTGAAAAAACGTTTGACGAGAACTCCCCGACCCATAAATATGAGAGAGAGAGGCACTTCGCTGGTGCGGCGAGTGCGGGGGAGCTCCAACAGCATGCTGGCAGCGCTCTCAGAAAGGCTCGACTGCGCCTACATAAATAATTGCTGCAGGTTGCACATTGGATGCGGGTAAATTCATGTTTGTGTTGTCCAATAATTTAAATTGTATATTCTTATTTTATCAATGTGACTGGTCATAATTATTAATAATGTGTATATGAGTCTTGGTAACTTGAAATAAATGATTATTATTATTATTATTGAGAAAATTTTACGTCGAGTTCCAATATTTCTGTAATTTTTAAGAGATAAAAGTTCAAACGTTTTCTCGTTTTGAGCCAAAGTTCTCGTGCAGAGCCAAGTAGCCCGTATTTACGGTATTGATCTACTGCTTTACAATTTTACAATGCACATCAATATTGTATGATAAACAAGATTTACTTAAAAAAAACGTTCCATTCTCGTTTACCGTGAGTAGGTATGCCAAGCTAAAATTATTGAATTAAAACTATCAATGTTTCTGCTATGGTCTATTTGTAGATTTACTTGACGCTTGAATAGGTAGATATCACTTTCTTATGTGGACTATGCTCTTGTGTGTATGTATAAATAAGTAGGTAAGCATGTGTTTGGAATAAGGTAAAAGTTAAAAAGTTATTATCGTTGTTTTGTGTTTGGCAATGAGTAAAATCAAAGTCTAATCATTTATTTCAATAGGACTATTAAAAACTTTACCATCATTATACACGAGAAAAATGTAATTAGATCTAAGTGGCCCCTATACCTCACTATACATGTATAGTATCAAAATTTCAATAAAAAAATTATAACGTGTTTGTGATACACGTTTTGATGTATGAAAAATCTGTTTTCATATTTTTTTTTGCAAAATCTATCTAAGGATTCGTAATTTAGTAAAACAAAAATATAGGTACAGACCTATATTTTTGTTTAAGGTTAAATATTATCTTGGGAACAGGTATTTTTTTTTTAAACATTGCTTGGCGCTAATTTATAAAAAAAAACAAGACTAATATATTATTATAGGTATAACTTTTCTCACATCCAACCAATTCATTCGATTTAAGAGCGACTTTAAAACCCGAACACAGACCAATAAATATATAATCTCTCATAACAAAACGACAACCAAGAACGCGGCAGAACGAAGCACGCAGCACGAGAGAACGTAAAGCAATCTTACCTAGAGAACATGCAAATACGATTTTTATTCTGGCTCGAAAGTTCGCACGAAATATCAAGGTTGATGGACAAAGACACTATCGAGGAATGCCAGTGGATGTGTCATTATACAGGATGTTTAATAATAAATGACTTTATACTGAACTGTAGAGAGTCTACCACGAGCCTGTTTGTTATTATTTAATTAATGTACAGCCGAACAAGGCATTTGGTATACAGGCAACTTGCAACAATTTTTACACAATGATTCCAGTTAAAACCTCTGCCGAGAATATGTGAACAATATGATTTATTATTTTCTATCTATATCTATCTTCTATCTATCATATAAAATGCTTTGTCCTGAAAGGCTGACTGACGGATCAACGCACAGCCTACACCGCTGATTGTAGAGACTTGAAACTTAGAGGATGCTTGTGTTCTTTGTATGACGTAGGCATCCGATAAGAAAGGATTTTCCGAAATAATACCCCTTAGGGGGTGAAAAAGGGGGGCAATGTTTGTATGGGACACGTGAGTCCTTAATCCAATTAACTGCAGCATAAACATTCTTTAATAGAATTGATGAAAGACATGCTTTGTTTTGCTAACTTTTTGTTAATCGTCGACTTCTACACGGACGAAGTCGTGAACAAAATGTAGTCCTTACTAATATTATAAGCAGTCTTTGCCCAGCAGTGGAAAATAACAGGTTGGCATTACAATTATTCAGACCAACTTTTTTTTCGTTTTAAAATGGTTGAAATCAACCCACAATGACTTTAACCTAGCTTGCCATGGAGCTCAATCTCCTTGAGCTTACATTAAAACGTTCAAATTATAGCACAATAAATCAACCAAATCGGCAAGGGCAGAATCCACATTAACTCCAACCAATAACATATCCAACACAATTTAAATCACTTCAAAAGAATCGTGAATACAATCATCTTTGAACTTATTACATCTAATTACCGAACAAGTTAAAAACAAACAGTTAGTTATAACCTGTCCAATGAAGCGAAGAGTGAATGTAAGTAACGCCAAGGCTAAAAACTATAGCACACGGAAGGCGGTATGAGGAAGTTTCAGATTGTAACGTGTGTGTGTGTGAGTCCAGTATTTTGAATTGTATTTAAGGTCGAATCGGATCTAAATCCAATTTATAATGTTGGGTTATTAATTATGCACCGTACATAATTAAGGCGCTTTGCACACAGAGCAACTATTGCAGCAACTAGCTGTTTACATACATTTCAATTGGACTGCGCACACAGAGCAACTCGAGTTTCGAGTTCTGTTGCGCCAACGTCAACAGTTTTCAGATGCTGCAATCGATGACTAAGTTGGTTGCTAGTTGCCGCAACTAGCAACTTTTAAATATTGTACCGGTTTTTAAAGTTGCCGGTTTTCTCAACCGTTAATCGCAACGCTTCGGACGATTTCACACCCTCCTTCCCTCTTCGTGTGCCCGGCAATGACAGCGTCGCTACGGCAACGGCAACTCGGCTATAAAAGTTGCTTACAAATTGCCAAAAAGTTGCGGACACCGGCAACGTTATAGCAACTATCAACTTTGACAGGAAACTTTTAAAGAGTTGCCAGTTGCCTCAACCTAAGTTGCTCCGTATGCAAAGCGCCTAATAATCACATTGAAGTTTTGATTAGTGTGCCTCCTACATATCTGTTTTGTCTCAATAAACAATACCGCCTATGATAATGATAAATGATGAAAATATCGCTAGGAAATCTGGACTTCTAGGTTTTCTACGAATGTTTTTCTACCGATGTCAGTGGTGTCCAAGATAAACTTAGAAAGTACATAGGTAATATGTATTTGAATTGAAAAAGTCACATTGGTACTTGCCCAGTATTAAACACTCCTAAGTGAGACGCAACAAAACAACGATCAACAATTCGTAGCAGATAATGTTCATTGAATATCTATATATTAGACTCCAATAATTTTCTTGAGTGAATAACAAAGGCAAAGTCAAATCATTTCTTTTATTAGGAAAATTAAAAGGCTTTTACGTAAAGGACGATGCGTCAAAACGTCCTCCATACCAACAGAAATGAAATGTATCTCAATCAATAGATCTTAGTAAGGTAATATTTTTTTACTATGGCGACATCTTTCAAAGATGTGGGAGAACAGAGTAAAACCGTTTTGAAAATTGCAATATTTCAATATATACTATACCTACTATATATATATATATTGAAATATTGCAATTTTCATAATACAATACATACTATACCTATTTACAGGCATTATGGATAGTGGGAAAAGACCAACAACATAGACAAATAAACAACAACATTAACAACAAAAACAGCATTACTTTTAGGTACTTAAAGTAGGTACCTTATTTGAATAATGGGTTAAATGCGGTTTCCAGGATCATAATTAATGGTCAAAATCATCAAAATTTGCACAAAAGCGCATCTGTCACAAATCTAGGACAATGTCACAGAATTTGACGAAATGAAAAGTTATTACAATGTCGAGTTATCTAGTCTAGAATTTTACAATATGAAGGTAGAATCTAGGTCACAAATGGCACGGATAATTTGCACTATTCTATGAATGAAAGGTTCACGATGTGCAATTTGTGTCTTTAAATCGGTGCAAGTAAAAATTGGTCTCCATTATACAAATAAGTAAAATTAAAGTGTCAGTTTGAGATATCAGAATAACACAGCTTTTTAAAAAATAAATTGTCGGTCTCTGTCTGTTCGTTTGTTCCGGCTAATCTGCGAAATGGCTAGAGCGATTCTGACCGGACTTTCACAGGCAGACAGCTGATGTTATAAGGAGTAATTAAGGCTACTATAAATATTAGGAAAATAAATTAGGGTGCCGCACAATACCAATAAAACCCCGTAATAACGACAGGAACATAGCAGTAACTAAAGATGTAACTCAACGCGGGTAAAAATCACAACGTGAACGAAGTCGCGGGCAGAAGCTAGTAGTAAATTAATAGGAATCATGATAATATCTGCCTATTACTGTCCCATAACATAACATAACATCACGCCTGTAATCCCCGAAGGGTTAGGCAGAGGTGTACCCATTAGCACACCCACATTTCGCCAGTTATGTTTTTAGTCCCATGTAATAGGGGGCGAGCCTATTGCCATCAACCGGGCACAAATCCAGACTCCGAGGCTGTTACTGAGAAATTCCTGATGGAAAAACCCAATAACACTTTGCCCGACCTGGGAATCGAACCCAAGACCTCATGCACAGCAGTCGCGCTTGCAACCACTAGACCAACGAGGCAGTCCCACTACAGGGCACTATAGGGCAAAGGCCTCTTCTCATACAGAGATTGCTCATGCCTAATCAAAATTAAAATCACCACGCTTGGTCAAGGCGGATTGGCGATTTCAGACTTATATTAATTACAAGTCCAACTTTCCTTAAGATGTTTTCCTCTACTGATGTGAGTGGTGTCCAAGATAATTACATTGGTATTTGCCCGGATTCAAATCTCATACATGAGAGGCGGGTGCTTTAACCACTATGCCATTATGACACCTAGTAGTAGTAGATTAAGTCTTACCTATTAGCTTGATAGCATCTGTCTTATCTACATACCAATCGACCAATCACAATCATTCTATACTAACAATGGCAGCTGTTAACGTCATCAACAATTTTTCCTAACTTTCTAGCCGTTCAATAGAATCGCATAGAAAACTAGAAGTCACACTTCCGACACACTTAAAGCTAGACGTGAGACCTCAGCAGTAGGAAACGACAATTTTACCTTAATTAAAACTTGTAGAAAAGCGGAAGATGATCTTGCAGCAATTATGGCAATGAAAAACAGTTTAGATGATAACTGATACTGATTTGTAGAAAAAACGTGGCAAACGACGTTAGTAGATAGATAACATAACATAACATCACGCCTGTAATCTCTGAAGGGTTAGGCAGAGATGTACACATTAGCGCACCCACATTTTCGCCAGCTATGTTTTCATGTAAAAGGGGGCTTGCCTATTGCCATCAACCGGGCACAAATTTCGATACAGAGGCTGCTAATGAGAAAATCCAGATAAAAAAAATCATCCAGATTTGCCTGACCTGAGAATCTAACCCAAGACCTCATACTCAGCAAACAACTACAACTTACCATTATAAATGCTAGACTATAAACACTAACCTCTACCCTAGGTCAACATTTACGACTAGCGAAAGTAAAATTAAAGTCTCGATAGCGTATTTCAAGTTCTAAGGACGCATTCTCAACAATTTGATATCAAAATAAAAGTAACTAACTTTGGCCCGTGACTTCTTCCGTACGGAAGTAAAGTATTATGTAAAACGTAGCTTATGACATTCGGAAATAGTCTAGCTTTCTAGCACTATAAGATTATTTGTATTCAGATTAATATTTCGAGAGATAACCTAGTATAAACAAAATGAACAATTCTTTTCTCTTTAGAATATAATAAAAAACAGAAATTTAAATAAAATGGCTTCTAAAAATTTCGTCAATTCGGAAATATGACCAAAAGACGCGGCATTGCCACGTTGAATGGCAATGCAATTTATAACATTACTTTGTCTATAAAAATCTGTAGACGAATATTATATTTTGCGACAATTATGTAATAACATGCAATGCTAAGGAAAAAGGTCGATTGTTTACAAATTAGACATGAGCTATCACAGCAGGTTTTCCAGAAATTACATCATACGATGTTGCTACAATGACAATTGTTATCATACAAAAGCCTTCGGACCAAGAAACGTCCGTTCATAATTCTCAATGCCAATTAAACCTGCCAATTGTTTATCCATTCTGTTCCTTCACCCTTCCATTGTTAACGACAATCTACCATGAAGGTTCAATATCGAACATTTTCACGAATGCCATTTAAATATGAGCATTTTAATAAACTAGAATAGCGTGTAATACTTTCGAATGCATTTAGTGGTGACCTCTAAAATCAGTACGTGTATAACGAGGCAGTAGTCGACATAAAAACCGAGCGAGCTGAAATTAAAAAGTAAGACAATCACAAAAAAATTACCTTTGTCGTGCTCTGCATTTGCAAAAACGTCGCTATGCCCGCCCGTACGCGGTTCTTCACGCCCCTTATTGTTCCCTTGGAACTTTTTATCGTCGAAGGTATCTCCTCGTTTTTGTAATCCTTCACACCGGCGAAGTATTCCACTTCCGACACTTCACACTCACTTTTTACACTAACACTTTTCACATCATCAAATTGTTTTTCGTTCAGATGGAAATCGTAGAATTTGTCCGTATCAAAGTAATGACTGCTGTAAAACATTTGTTCTTGTTTCATTTTGTCCTGTTGTTTACGGTCTTCGTAAGTGCTCTCGCTAATCAGTGGAGTTTTGGAGCACAAGTTCGCGGGTAGCGACTCTGTCGTGTTGTTACACTCGCTATTAAACTGAGAAACTAGACGGAACGATGTGAGTTGTGCGCTTTCTTTTGAAATATTAGCATCCTCATTAATATTCTGGTTCGCTTCCTCGTGTGGCTCGGGCTTCGCCTCGCTTTCAGTTTCGACCGTATTTAGTTTCGCTGAACGGTCTCTTATGTCTTGCAGCAGACCCAGCGGTAGAAAGCTACTGTCTTTATTGTTCGCTTTGGCGAACGTCTCCGGCGCATCGGGTGATTCCGCACTCTGTTTCTTTTCTTTTTTACTATATTCACTATGACTTTCATCGGCGTGCACGCTTACGTTCAGCTCGCTACTATTCAAAGAATCGCATGATATATTCGAGTCGTTGTCTTCAAAATCCACTTCGCTTTGGCTGCTCCCATTTCTCGAGCTGATTAACGTTACAGATACGGCTTTCTTTATTGAACTAGTTTTTGAGGTCTTCTTTTTGGGTAGAGGTGGAGGAGTGCCGTCAAGGTCGCTGCAGGTACCGGAGTCCAGAGTATCACTAGGAGAGCACTGCCCGCTTGACATAACCATATTTGTCATAGAATTCACAAAGGAATTGCAATATATGTATGGTGCCTTGTCAGTTTTCAGGTGATCTTCGTTTTCTATAATTTTCGGTTTGTTTTCATCAACATTTATTCTGACTAAGCTGTTGTTTTTCTTGCACACGTCGTTAATCTTAAACGTTTCGAAATCAACGTCGCTCTTGAGGTGTACGCTGGATATTTTTGGTGCTTTTGGTTTGTCTGCGTCGGTGTTTATTCTGATAGTGACCACGTGTGGACCGTTGAGAGCGTCCGTGCTAGGCGTACTCGCGGGTCGATCTGACTGGGTCGCCGCTACAAATACCGTTGCAGATGGTGTCTTAGAATTAAGGACGAGTGAGTGCATCGAACTTAGCGAGTCCATCCGGACGTCGGTAGCGGTGAACCCGTTTGTGTTCATCGTAGTTTCGTCACTATTTATTTGTGTATAAGTTGTCGATCCTCTTTGCTTCACCTTTGGAGGTAAAGGAGGGATGTATTCGACACTGGGGCGAGGCGTTACTTCTTCCATCATTGTGGTTGCTAATAAATTGGCATAATTAACGGTGCTTCCCGTTCGCAATGCTGGTCAGGTCCGTTCAGATAGTGTTGGATGTATAAGGCATAATGGTTCCGGTGACCGTTCGTGACTGGGTCAATAATCCGCTCAGGTGGCCTGTTTTTCTTGCGCGTTGTTTATTTACATCTGGAAAGAGAGAGAATTCGTATGTTAGATTACTGGAGATATAGAACAGGTTATATATGTAAGTCATATTTCTAGGCTATGTTGTTGCTTGTTTGCGAGAGGATGCAAATAAAACATTTATTTATATATTAAGATTTGCTTCTGTGTTCATTAAATCTTAATTATTACAATTCCCGATGAATTGTAATAATTAAGATCAAGGTCTTATACAGTCCCCACTAATAGGTTAGACAACATATCTAGAAATTAAATAACACTTGAAAAATGACACGGAACTTAACTTTAAAAAAAAAACGTGATTGCTTTGTTTAATTCATTTCAAAATCAATTTTTATGTACTACCGAATTGTTTATCGATATGCACCCGTGCAACAACGTTTTGTACAGTAATGACCTACCTATGTCACACTCTTGAAATGTCACGTTAGTACAAACAGACCTACTAACGCAATTTCCACTATCAATGGTTCTGACGAAGACATCAATTTCAATATTTATTTGACGCAACGTCTTACATAAGATACTCAATGTGGAGTAATTTAAACCAAACTGTGATAGTTGTATTCCAATAAAACAACGTGCGTTTTCTGTAATATATATCTCGTTTTCGTGATACTCTATTTTCAGAGTTTTAAGGTTGAATATCGTGTATCATTTGCAGTTATAAGTAGTACATAATGTTGTTTTTGTAACAGGAAATTGGGCCGCAATCAAATTTTCTAATATGGTAGCTCCCACGAGTAAACTGAATATTTATTATTTCGTAATGTATTTCTATGGTGAATGGTTTTCCCTATAATGAGGGGATTAAGAGTTATGATTATCTTGTTAATTGCGGAAAAGTATTTGATTTTATGCAATCGGATTCTCATGTGAATAACTAGTTTATGCTGCGACTTCTTCCGCGTGAATGTCGGCTATCGCGGAAGCAGACGACACTTGCTAGTAAAATTGACCGTTGAACCAGATTTTGTTCAAAATGCCATGTTTTTTTTTTGCGCGGATCAGGGGGCCAAACACAAGCTCTTAAAACAATATTATTCGAATATTACTTTGCCTTCCACACTGTTGGATTTTCAACGCTCGGATCAGCGCCGAAAGTTGAAAATGCAACAACAGAAATTACAAAGTAATATTAAAATAATATTGTTATAAGAGATGGCGGTAGGCGCCCTGATATCCTTTTCCCAAAATAAAAGTAGTTACTCCTTATAATATCAGCTATCTGTCCAGTGAAAGAATTCATGAATTTGAACAGCTTTTAATTATAATGGAAAAAAACCCTAAAATATAAAAAAAAAACGTCGTTAATTTATTGTTTTTATAGGTACCTATATGAAATTGGATGTTAATCTAGTAGGTAGGTAATTTTTAATTTTCATTTTATTTCATTTTCATACGTTTTGATCGTATTGTAGGGAAAAGCGCGGCTATATTCATATTCCAATGTTGATCCCAAAAAAATAATTGTTCGTAATATGAGTAGGTACATTGACCCCCTTAAAAATGGTAAGTGAATTAAAAAACGTATTTAACTATCTAAAGTGTTAGTAACACATCGATAATTAGTTTTTTTTTGTACTCATACAATAACGAAATATTTAGCAAGATTAGGTACTTTTCAAAGAATTCATGAACATTTGTAAGTAAAAAGTTCTGATTTCAAATATACAGTTGCATTAAAGTATTGCAAATCGGCGTGTGAATTCAGACTTGAACTGTTTCTTACTGTAGGTACTATTACGAAATTGTTTAGTAAATTCAGAACAAAAATAGAGAGTAATGCTCAAATAGACGATGAGCATAAAACATCGATTATTCACAGACAAATCATCGGAACAAGTATTGTTTTGAAAACGAAGAATAGTTAAAAAACGTTCGCCACACAATAGTGAACGATGTTATTTTATGTAATCTTTGTTGAGATTAAGAATTAAAAAACGAATATGTATAGTAGGTATTTGAGAAAATTTATATAGTTGGTTGGTCTTAAAAGGAATTGCTAAACAAAACTAAAGTAAATATCTATATATTCTATCGATAAGCTATGAAGATGACGCTACGAATCAAAAATTGCTAGATCTTGTTAATCCGACCGTTTTTCATCAAACACTTCCGACTAATCCACAATTCAAACAAAAAAACAATATCAAAATTGGTTTATCCGTTCGGTGCTACGATGCCACAAGCAGACACACACACAAACACGTCAAACTTATCAACACCCCGTCGCTTTTGCTTTGGGAGTTAAAAAATACTTCTGACGTCGCGAGGCGACATCCGGCCACCGTAGGCGCGGGCTTGCGGACGGCGAGTAATGGGTAGCTCGCCGTCCGATCAAGGACCAAGCCCGGGTCGACGGCGCGTTCTGTTCGCGCGCGCCTCAAGGAGCTGTCAGCACAGGGACGGGGCCAACGCCTGCCGGGGTTGCGGGACGTCTTAACGGGATACCGCGGCCCCGGAACGTAAAGGGCAACAGAAGGAACAGGGAGGTTTTTTAGTCAGTAAAAGTCTGACAGTCCCTTCCGAAAAATCATCAAATGACTCCTTCGGCCCTGGGTGGGGCCCAGGGCCGAAGGAGTCATTTGATGATTTTTACCACTTAAAAAAAAAGGCCAATTTGCTTCATAATCGCGCGGCGAAATCGTAGTCAAACGGAAGCATGTCATATATTACAATTAAAAATACATCGTATGCAGAGAAAGTTAGAGTATAATATTGGCTCGAGCCAATCAAATTGGTAGCACTACTGTCTTTAGTGAAGTGGTTACTGACAGCGACAGTATTAAGGATAGCTTTATCCTTTTATAACGCTAGAGCCTTAAAAGGAACACGGATATGATTATTGTATTATTTGGAATGACATAAACATCACGCCTGTATTCCCAAAAGGGTAAGGCAGAGGTGTACCCATTAGCACACCTACATCAGTAATGTTTTAGTCCCAAATATTAGGGAGCGAGCCTATTGCCATCAACCGGGCACAAATCTAGACTCAAAGCTGCTACTGAGAAATTCCTGATGGAAAAACCCCATAACACTATGCCCGACCTGGGAATCGATCCCAAGACTGCTCAGCAGTCCCGCTTTGCGACCACTAGACCAACAAGGCAGCAAAAAGGAGAAGTTTTTTTTGTATGAATGAAAGTACAATTAAAGAGAATGTGAATGGCAAAGACAAACAAACACATAAACTAAACACTGGCATTATACAACGTTCTAGTTTGTTTATCGGAAACCTGAAGAGGTCATTGTACTCATCATTATTTAATAAACAACTTTTACTATGTTACCAACTCGGAAATAGCTAAACAAAGTCGGCTGATCCAAATATTTTGTCGAGTTACGCGAACAAAAATCAACAATTTAAAAAAAATCTTTTCATATATATTTAATCAATACTTATATAATAAAGCAGAAGTTTTTTTGGCCGTTTGTTTGTTTAAATGCCCTAATCTCTGAAACTACCAGTTGGATTACAAAAAATCTATATCTATTAAAAAAAAAAACTAGATATTACTATATATACATAGAATATAAATATAAATAGACATAGAATATTAAAATAAATGATATATGAATATAAATGACATAAAAATGATATAGAATTTTTATTTTAACACAAGATGCATGATGAGTGTTTACTTGTGTTTACAAACATAAAAACTCATATACACAAACAACCAGACCCGGAACAACTAACTATAGGCCATACAGATAATTGTCCCGTCAGAGAATCAAACCCGCGACACACAGCGCAGCAGCCAATCCCTCAGCCTCTGCGCCTGCCGTGCCATCATAATAATTGTTTAAAGAACAAACAGCTGCACACCTTGACCTTGCGCTTACGCATAAAAGAAAGAGCAAATAAAAGTCAGTGCACTCTAACAAGCAGCTATGTAACCAACTCACGCGCAGATGTCTTCACGTAAATAAATGATACGGTAAATCTAGACAACTGATAACCAGATCAACTGACAGATTTACATGTACAAGTCTAGAATCATTGTTGGAATCGATTTAAATTTATATCGATTTGTATTGGATTTATCCGGGAACAAAAGAATCTATTAAGTTTCCTAGTTATTTATAGATTTGTATGTGACTTGAAAAGCCCGGTAAAGTTATAAATTACTTAATTATACAAACTAGTTTCCCACTGCAAGGCAAAAGCTTCTTTTCAATACAGATAAGGCACGAGCATTGATCACCACGCTTGCTCAAGGCAGATTGGCGATTTCAGACTTATATACATCACGCTTATAGATGTATGAACGTGGATGAGGCGAAAGGAGTATGTAAGGATCGTAGCAGGTAACGTTCTGTGGTTTCTTCCCTGGGAAAAAGGCGTGAGTTTATGTATGCATATCCGTGATTTTATGACCGCAGTTTTTTCACCAGCGTCAAATTACGTGCTTTTATTGATAACTGTTATGCTCCCGTGGCTTGCAGCGTGAAGTTATATAGCTTTTACTATTTCTTATAAATCTGGCTATCATTCACAAAGAGGTTTTTTCCAATCCGTCTAGGAGTTCAAGAGATTTGCTCGTTTGAATAAACAAACAAAAACTTTCTAGCTTTATTATATGGGCGCTAGTAAGTTCTTACTTAAAGAGTAAAGTAAAGTTACCAAATTAACGACAATAAAGTAATTTGTTTTGAACGACAAATTGAGCAAACAATAAATACATAACGCCTACAGCCGCCACGCTATTGTCATTAGATTTATAGTCTGGACAAATTTTAATTATCAATTTAATTCTCATTAAAGCTGGACAGTGAAATACCGTATTGCCAAGAGATATAGGCTTGTTTGATGGTAAACTTGACTTCTACGTGGACGAAGACACGGGCACAACCTAGTATTATAAGTATAAATCTATATATATTTTTTAATATTTTATTCATTCTTTATTTCATATCAGGATTTTTTCAGTAGCAGTTCCGGAGTCAGGATTTGTGCCCGGTTGACGGCAATAGTCTCGCCACTTATTACATGTAACTTAAACATAACTGGTGAAATGTGGGTGTAAGTACTAATGGGTACACCTCTGCCTAACCCTTCGGGGATTACAGTCGTGATTTTATATTTATCCTAAGAATGGCCAATTGTATTTCATAACGTTATGAGATATTACTATTAATACACTTGATAGTAATTACGCAGATGTCAATAAGAGAGTACTCCTTAATAAAATAATCCAATTTAACGGCCATCTCAATAACCATCACGACTATTGCAAAACGGTACAAATCATCTGTCAGAATACAAATAAGAAAAAATAATACTTTCGCTTTGTACAAATATCGGTGCGAATTGAGATTTTCTAATGAATTCTTTATGCTTTGAACAATTTGTTTTGGCTTCTGTTGCGTATCACAATGGAGACTGATGGCTATTGCCATCAACTGTAATGGCTATAGTTCCAGTACTACAAAGAATTTATTCGTTTTTAATTTAATGATGTTCTTCTTTGTCATGTGGACAGTAAGGTCTTACGACCCCACACACCCTAGTGTCAAAGTTTCTAAACCGCTTCAAAGGCCTCTGACTTGGTTTGAGTGACACAGTACGTCCAGGTTTCCTCACGATGTTTACCTTCACCGATGTCAATGATATCCAAGATAATTTACTTGAGTTCAAGACTGGGATAGTCCTTAATTCAATACATGAGTTAGAAAATAGTCATTAGAGTAGCGATTTTTCAAGGTTGTTGTTTTTAAAACAATGCACTGTATTAAGTAGAAAAAAAAACCTAATAGCATAATCTGCGTTATTTTGTAAAATAAAGAACAATTAAATTTTACCGCTCACTTAACTCCTAATTTTAATGTGGTGTTAGCATGCATTTTTATAATTAGTAATAGCAGTAGCTTGTCTTTACAAATTAAATGTCGACTTTCTTTTGATGACACGTTTTAATTGCCTCTTATACTTATCATTAACAAAGGAGCTTTTGTATTGAGCTAAGAGTACAATTTTATTTTTTAGTAATTTACCGCAATTATCAGATTTTAATTCAAATTTTGATAAAAATAAAGATATATTTATTGCGCAACTGTCTACATTAAGGTCATTTTTATTTTCAACAGTCTACCTAACTCGGATATGCAATAGTATTTTGAGAAATATTAGGTGCTTTTAAATATTATTATAAAGAATTAGTCAATAAATACTGTTGTTAAGTGCAAATTGGCACTGAATGCTCACAATATTCGAACAGAATCAAGTGACAATCAAAATCTCTATCTTTTATTTTATTGCTCATCGCGATACCTAATAGATCACTGTTCCAGAGAATGATCTCAGTTGATGATAAATCAGTTTTATTCACAGTAACAGTGAAATTGTTTTGTTTGATTTTAACGAACGAAATTATTAAGTAAGATGTTACAGTTTTCTGTTGTGATTTCAAGAGCGAAAAGAATTTGATGCTATGTTGTTGTCTTTTGCTTGAGTGGATGTTTACCTACAAATAAAAAATACTGGTTTATTTATGAATAGCTTCCGTCCACGTGAATGTCTGTTTTCACGGATGTAGATGAAATCTCGGATTAAAAAGTAGCCTGCGTCTTTTCTTGAGGTTCAAGCTCAGTCTATACCAAATTTCATCACAAACGGTTGAGTTGTTTAGTCGTGAAAACTTAACAAACATATATACAAACTAACATTTATAACAAACATTTTATAACAAACGTTTATAACAAACATTTTATATATTTTTGGATTAAGAACAAAATGGAATTCGTCTAAAGACAAAATTTAAAAAGTTTGGTGAACAAAAACTTTAAAAAATAATGAAATAATGTGAACGTTTAATTAAAAATAAATCATCGAAATATTAAATGAATTAATTATAAATTGATTTAGTTCCTGATCAATGTGATATAACCGATCCACAATCCAATGGTATATTATAAGATTATGATGTAAACACACAATAAATATCGTATTTGAATAAAAAAAAGAGAAAGTTATTAATTACTTCCGTTTTTTTTAATGATTTAACTATAAACAGGTTGTTAGCACCAGTTCTAGAAGATTAACAAAATTTTAGAATATAACTAACTGGTAATTTAGTTTTCCATAATACCTTTTTATTAATCATTATAATTCCAGTTCGCGTACTTTTTCGTTTACAATATACCTCAGTATTTTTTGCTGTGAGAATTATTTTCCTATTTTATTCCTCAACATTTAATCAAAAAAGTCATTTTCATCAGAAATGTCAGGTGCAGAGTACTTGTAACCGCGTGCTTGCATGACGAGATGTAGGTATGAGCGTAGATGAGGCGAAAGGAGTATGTAAAGATCGAAGCAGTTGGCGTTCTCTAGTTTTTGCCTACCCCATGGGAAAAAGGCGCGAATTTATGCATGACACATACATGCGGATCATTTTTAACACTTAATGTGCGTAGTATTTTTTTTGAGTAAAAATGATTAAAAATTTTTTTTGTTTTTTTTTTGGGTAAGATTGTTTTAAATTATTCTTTTTGGAGTAAGAATGATTAAAATTATTATTTTTCGAGTAAGAATGATTAAAATTATTTATATGCATTTTATTAGTAGGTGTATGGAAAAAATTCTAGGTATGTTTTAACCGACTTTAATACCAGTTTATTCTTTCGTTTCTTAGAACTGTCCTTTTAACTTTCTACAGTAAAACGGTAAATGAGGTAAAATGAGTGTTTCTATGTGAACGCAGACATAAACAAACCAAAAGTTATTTTCTATGTTATTTACATATTTTAGTAATTTCAGGAAATTAACAATAAATATTTCGAAATACATATGTAATGCCCGTTCACTTCCTCCTTTCAGTGATCAAAAATAATATTGTTCAAATATTTAAATAATACATTTGATTCTCATTTGAAGTCGGTCAGATAATTATAATTCGTTAATTTATTATTAATAATCACGTAATAATCACACTTTGAGAGAATAGACCTAGATTCATCATGATTGTACGCGTGTGTTTTTTTCACCCATGTCTTTGGTTACTGCTCCCCTCCTGTAGGTCGTAGCGTGATGTTATATAGCCTATAGTATTCCCTATGAATTTGGCTATTTTATACAAAAATATTTTTCCAATACGATTGGTAGTTTCAGAGATAAGCTCGTTTAAACAAACAAACAAAAATATCTCTTTAGTTTTAGTATATTTCATCAAAAACCCAAAAAACAAAGAATTCTTAACGCCTGCTAGTTCACACAAATATTTTTTTAAATATTCGTCGAAAAGAAATCACAACTCTTAAAACGTTCTTACAGCTAAACTGCTGAACCTTGAAAGGTGTACTGGGGACCGAAGTCAAATTGCAGAGGCTCCTTAGCCAACTTTAGATATATTAAATTAGACACCAACCGATGATTATCCATGTACAATCAGTAAAAGAGATATATATTCAGGGTCGTCCATACACCTTTGCCTAACCCTTCGGGAAATACAGGTGTGATGTTATGTGATGTTACCTACTTTTAAAATGAAATTACATTGAGAAACATTTATTGGTTTCTAAGAAAACTTGAACTATATCTGACGATCCTGCATACCTATCTCTTTTGCTGTGTGTACACATTATGCTCTTAAAATCTAACCCAAATTGAATGATGTTCTTAATTCTAGGGCTTAAAGAAAATACCTACACTTTCTCTTTGCATGTGACTATAAAATGGACACATACGGTCTATAAAATGGTCTCCTGAGAAGGGAAACCGAAACGAACCCACTTCAATCATATAGAAAGTGCAAGTACTACGACTAGGTTGTAACGTATGTGTAATGTTTAAAAATTTCTATTGTAAACAAACGACTGTCGCTGTATACCTCCGGCGGGCGAAGCATAATATTTATGCTTTTTATTGCCCGTGTATGTCGTATTAAACGTACAATATACAGGAACACATATATTATAGTTGAATAAACCTGACTTTCCAACGAAACAGTGTTACTTTGCAAAATATTGACTGCCTCGTTGGTCTAGTGGTCGCAAGCGCGACTGTTGTGCATGAGGTCTTGGTCCTTGGTCTTGGTCTTGGTCTTGGTTCCCAGATCGGGCAAAGTGTTATTGGGTTTTTCCATCAGGAATTACTCAGTAGCAGCCTCGGAGTCTGGATTTGTGCCCGGTTGATGGCAATAGGCTCGCCGCCTATTACATGGGACTTAAACATAACTGGCGAAATGTGGGTGTGCTAATGGGTACACCTCTGCCTAACCCTTAGGGGATTACGGGCGTGATGTTATGTTATGTTATGTTATATTGAGGCGCGATTTTATCTGTTTCAATGTGAGTTTCAATGTCCATCCCAAATGGAGTGCCAGTGTGGAGCACCATCACAGGACATGCGTTACCTCCGCAGTTGTCCGTCGGGCAGTACCACCTGCACCATCCAAGACCTTAATGAGGTCAATGTAAGAGCTGTGCAGGTTGCTCAATATTGGTCGAACAAAATTTGAGTCATTCGACACGAGAAGAAGAAGAATATGCTTTCGCGAATATAGATGAAGTTGCGGATTAAATAGTAACCTTACCCTTTGGGGTGCAGAAGACTGCTCAGAGCGACAAAAAAAGCCTGTAATCTTACCTAGATCCGTAGCTACTTTTTTACACGACTGCCCCAAAAAAGGAGTGTTATGTATTCAGGGTTAATGTTCTTATGTATGTGAGTTTCTTTATTTCACCATAACTTTAAAACGCCTGAACCGATTTAGATGTATGGAGTATCGCTACAATCCTTGCATCGTTCCGAGTAATATAGGCTAGTTTAAAATACAAAGAATCCTGTGTGGTCACTTTAAAACGTAAATTAATACCAGCCTCAATTTATTTTTTTAATGAATCTGGTAGTATGTATGTTTTTCGCCTAGAATTTGACAAACTAGATTTAAAAAATATATGTCACTGTAAACTTTGTTTACCCGACAGTTTTTTTTACGACGTTATTTAACATCGTAAAAAAAACTGTCGGGTAAACAAAGTCAAATGTTAATTTTTTGTTGCTGTATTCTTTTAATAAATCTTTAATTTTTTTAAATTAATCTTGTTATCAAATGTCATTATGATCGGTTTAATAATTTTGCCGTCATGAAACACCAAGCTGACAGACTTACTTTCGCATTTGAAACATTACTTCGGATTGTTTATAATAACAGTAACTAAATAATAAGCCAATACTTTTTCTTTCCTCACCTTATTACCGTCGTTACCAACAGTAAGTACTACTTACGGACAATCAAATTCATCTTGCGTAACTGTAACCATTGGTTGTTGACAAAATATGGTACTTCATACTTTCACTCTTGGCCAGATGTCCGACATTCGACCGCTCAACTGGCCGATAGAGGCAACCGGCAAACATGTGGAATTTGATAGGCTAGAGCCGGGGCTCTCAATTTTTTTAACTTTTTGGCAGTAAGGTCAGGACCCCACACGCCCTAGTGTTAGAGTTTCTAAACCGTCTCAAGGTCCTCTGACATGGTTTGAGTGGAACAGTAAGTCCAGGTTTCCTCACGATGTTTTCCTTCACCGATGCCGGTAATCTCCAAGTTAAACTTTAGAAAATACATATGAATTGAAAAACTCACTTTGGTACTTGCCCGCATTCGAACCAACAACCTTATGCATGAGAGGCGGGCGCTTTAACCACTTGGCCATTACGACACAAAACGACATAAGCGACTCATTTTATACAGACAGAAAAAATCCACAATGTGTATACTCGACTTTCTTGTCAAAACACGTATTGTAGGCACGCTACATAACATCTGGATATCTCACTTTGCATATACAGCATGCACTGTTTTGAAGTATGTGGCCATTATCCACAATGATCGGTTGTCACGGCATTTGTGCGTAAATATTGAATATTTTTCACGATTCATCACTTGTGAAGGAAAATGAATAGAAGTTTCGAGATTGTATAAGACGCGTTTTGATGCTATTATACAGTGTAGCAGGATTTTGTTAAAGTCTGTACCTATAAGTATACAAAATGGAGTAACTGTCACAAAATCCTGCTCCATATTTAATTCTAACATTAGACGAATATAGTTGTAACGCTTTCGTTATTTTAATCATTGTCATTATCATATCAGCCGAATGATGTCCACTGCATGACATGGCAAGAAGAGGACGCGGCAGACCACGAAGGAGATGGTAGCGGGACGACTTAATTGATCAAGTTGACTTCCTTGAGAATTGGCAAGATGTAGCGCAAAGTCGCGACCGATAGAAGGAATGTTAAATCCAAAATAATAGTAATTTATTTATTGAGGAAAACAAACAATTACACATTAATTTAATGGCCACAAAGGAATTATAACAAAAATTTACAGGGATATCAACAGCGTTCTCCACAGATTAAACCATGAGACATTTTGGTTTGACAAGTGTAGTTTTAAAAAAGGAAAGCAAAAATGAAACACAATTAATTACAAAGTTGTTAACACACGATACAGTTGTCTTGTTGTTGACTGCCTCGTTGGTCTAGTGGTCGCAAGCGCGACTGCTGTGCATGAGGTCTTGGGTTCGATTCCCAGGTCGGGCAAAGTGTTATTGTGTTTTTCCATCAGGAATTTCTCAGTAGCAGCCTCGGAGTCTGGATTTGTGCCCGGTTGATGGCAATAGGCTCGCCCCCTATTACATGGGACTAAAAACATAACTGGCGAAATGTGGGTGTACTAATGGGTACACCTCTGCCTAACCCTTCGGGGATTACAGGCGTGATGTTATGTTATGTTACAGTTGTCTTAGCTCGAAACCACATCATAGAAATTATAATAAACAAAAAAAAACATAAAAATTAGTTTTATGCTCATGTTTTTTATAGTTTAACCAATGATTACAAAATACACACTTCCACCTGGTGATCATTAAAGCGTTATTATCATAGCCATCACGGCTTGTCTTAAATATTTGAAATAAATCAACTAAAATGACCAATTTACTGTCAAACGGACAGCGCGTCCGGCGATTAAGGAATATTTTAGTAATTATAACGTAGGTATATGTTTTATGTCGTAATCATTAACGTCTTCAGAAAAACGGGTAATAAGAAATACTCATTTAAAAAAATAAAACGAATTTTCCAAGTAGGATATATCATGAATTTTTACTAAGCCAAAGTTATAAGTTTATATAAAATACAAAAAAAAACATACTGTATTGTTTTTCTTTAGCTGGTTAATACTAAATATCTTAAATTTATACTTTAGCTAGCTAATATGTCACGCAAGGATCGAAAAATATTTTCGAGTCAATCAGATCGAAGAAATGAATAAGAAACTTTTGCGTGTGGTAGGAATGATCTTTTCAAAAAGTTCAATATTTTTATCTGTCAAAAAAAATTAAGAAATGTGCCTATTTGTAAATAATTGTTGAAACATGATGGTAAAGTAAAAAAAAAGTGAAAAACCTGAAGTAATTTTTTTAAGTTAGTTAAGTAACTTTTTTAAGTTACGGTGAAAAAAACTAGATCATCAATCTGCTTGACTGAAGAACTATACCAAAGTATCTCAGAATTATTCTACTATTCTTCATCATACTTCCGCTTGATATCTTGATCACATAAAGTAGTGTAGTAACATAACATAACATCACGCCTGTAATCCCCGAAGGGTTAGGCAGAGGTGTACCCATTAGTACACCCACATTTCGCCAGTTATGTTTTGTTAGTCCCATGTAATAGGGGGCGAGCCTATTGCCAACAACCGGGCACAAATCCAGACTCCGAGGCTGCTACTGAGAAATTCCTGATGGAAAAACCCAATAACACTTTGCCCGACCTGGGAATCGAACCCAAGAAGTAGTAGTAGTGTAATAATTTATCTTTAAGTTATTTTTTAGAACTTATTAAGAGACAAAATGATTTGTTTGTTTGTAAGATCTAATCTCCGGAAATCCAATTAAAGAACATCTTTTACTGATAGAAATCGACACTACTGGCGAGTGTCATAGGATTTGAATTTTATAGTAAAGACTTCCGCGCGGATGAAAACAGTTCAAATATTTTCCATGATTTTTTAAAGTTCGAGAAAGTCAATAGAAAATAACAATCGTAATTACAAGATTGTATTTTTTATGACAACAGCTTTCACACCATTTTTCTAATACCATTAATAAAACAATAGAATCGAACAAATACGTAACAAGTTCTCCATTCCACTCTGTCATCGGATTCTTTATGTCATTGAAATGAGGTCTTTGAAAATTTTGTGGTGGTGGTGGTTTAGGGGTATGAGAAACGGTTTAAAGTTTCTCATCCTCTACTGAAAAGGGAGGATGTTGACGGGTGTTGTGTCTGGTAGGCTACTGCCCAACGGTTGTTGTCGGGATTTTGTATCCACGTGACTACTGAAGCAGTCACATTTATAAATATATAATCTAAATAGGATTAAAAATGTAACTACATTTTATTTTTTAAATGTTTTAATTGGTTTGTTAACCTAATGTATTCTAGACAATGGTGCGGATTCTCTTGATCACAAACTAAACTAAAATTAGACTATTTCCATCTTTTTCTGTCCAATAAAACAAGAAAGAGACTAATGTAAGTAAGAGCTGTCAAATTTAGTCAATCTGACACATCCATACAATTATAGTTGACATCTTAAAACGTATGGATCAAAAATACGGAAAAGTTGAAGGTAAAACTAATTTGACATCGCTAACTTAGTTCTTTAATGTCACTGTCCTTTCCGTTCGCTGTATGTTAGTAAGAGATGTCAATTCTCTAAATTTAGTCTAGTTTGTAAACAAGGGAATTGGCACCACTGTATGCTAATGTCACGACGAACTTTGATTGCGCGATGTAGGAACTGTCAATCGTACTTCGTATTCTGTGCGATTAATGTCAAAACAGTGGGTATGGCACTTAACAAAATAAATAATAATACTACATTAACAGATTTTAAAGAACATTTATTTCAGACACATCACAATAATATAGAGAAGTACGTTGTGGCAGATGATAATAATTGAATACTAACAATTTATACCAGAAGCAAAACAGTAACAAGAAGAAAAAATTTAATAAGAAGAAAAGAAAATAAATTGTACTGGTTTTCTTTAATTTACACGCTACGTAGAAAAGTGAAATAAGACAGTGAAGTTTTCAGAATCTGAAAAAGAGATAGATAGAGATAGAAAGAGAAACCTAGATAGAGAGATGGAGATAATACTTAAGATAATGTAAGATAAGTACTGTTAACTAACCAAATCATTATATTAAAATATCAAGATCATTAAAAGGCACTTCCGAACGTCATTTACAAGGAAAAATAATTTAATCCAGTTGCCCTTCTTAAAAGTTGGTTAGTTTTAAAATGCGAAATGTTAATAGGTCACTGATAATCAGTAATCGGATAATTGAATCCATATTTACTTTAAATTCAGGTGTTAGCTTAGTATGGAATGGACTTTTTAAAGAATCCCGAAATTTCGAGACTAACATGGATTTTTTTAAGTCAATTATTTCTAGAAGTCGTATCCATACATTCTTAGCGAAATATGAATTTTAGGTAAATATGCATCTGATAATACGATCTCTGCTTTACCCTTACCGTAGCCATGGTCGTGACTCCAACACTGACCACCCCTAGTGCCTTTATATGTATTGGTTCCTGAACATTGTATAGAAAAATAGCAACAATCTTTCTATTATCTGTGTCCATATATTGCCACGGAACACCATAAACGGCATCCTTTAGTTTTTCACTCTGAAATAATATTTCATTGAGTCATTTTTTTTTTCAAAAATGATTTCATTCAGAAGATTGGAACACAAAGGCCATTAGGAGGAACACGGATGGGTTTTAGTCAGTAGGAGACTGGCACTCCCTTTTGCTCTGCCCGGAGCGGAGGCTTAAAAAGAAGCTTAAAGAGATAAATCTTAATCTCTCTTCATTTTTATTATTTCGCTATTTGTTATAATTATTTTTGTGTTCATATAAGTGAAAAATTGTTGACTAAATATGGTCTGTGTCAATAAACATTTTTTCTTTCTTTCTAATTTGTCAAACTATTTAAGTCCATAATTCTTGAAAATACTGCATCTTGAATGCATCATTTAAGTTTTTGTCTTACCGTGCTTCCTATCAACTCAAATATAATTGACAGCTGAATTAATTGTTGAAATAGTATGATTGACAACGGTACGTATCGCATCAAGGCCTCTGGTGTCTGAAACAATTGACAGTGCAAAAGATAGATTATACCCAATAACATTTTGCCCGACCTGGGAATCTAAACCAAGACCTCGTGCTCAGCAGTCGCGCTTTGCGAACACTAGATCAAAGAGGCAGTCATACATGTATGTATGTATGTTAGTATAACTGGATAAAATGTGTGAATTAGCCGAACATTTTTTAGTGATTAGAATTGATCCAAAATTAAGAGTGGTTCAGAATGCAAAAAAGTAGCTAGAATTTTTTTTGAGGGTGATACAAAAAAAAAGTATGCATTTTTACTGACCATTTGTGAACATTCAAGCAGCAGTAAACACCCGCTTACTTGATGGAAAGCGTAATAAACTAACAAGACGGGTCCGAAAGCTTCTGACATATCATCCGTGAAACTGTAAGTTAGAAACTTGTTTTGAATTCTTGGAAAACAACTTAAAATACCACATAACATCACACCTGTAATTCCCGAAGGGAATTTCAGGGCTATACCCATCGCACACCCATATTTCTCCAGTTGTGTTTAACCACTCTGCTCGACAAGATTTTTACATTTGACACATCCCTTGACTCGGCAGGGTGTTGTGGATCACGTCATAAAATTCTGGAATTTACATCAACTTTCAGGATTCATTTTTTTAAGAATAATAAACGTTTGCAGTTATTTTATAGAATAAGTTTGTGGCAAATATCTTTAATTATAACTCGAGGCCGGTAAAACCACTTCAGATCACTGCAAAATTGGTACAATATAAGTTTTTCTGCACCCTATCCAAAGGCAGACCACTCAGATTAGCTAAAATTAAGTACATAAAGAACCTTCTCGCTTGCTGAAAAGATGCATTCAGACGAAATAAAGACATTATCATTCCATTTCCATTGTTATTTTTGGCATAATCCATACATAAGTACTTTAAAAATACAATTAAATTTTGTCAAAATTTACACAAAATTGTGGCACTTTTTAGTGCTGACCGTTTACCCAAGTTTCATAATTCGATTCAAAAGTCGCGTTCAGCATAATCGATACTTGAAATAAAATCGACGTTGGCCAAAGGAGTCCGAATGAAAAAAAAACCTTTTGATAATATTTCTCAGGATTTATATTTTATATTAAATGGATAAATAAACGCAAAGCTTAATCAGGAGTGTAACTTATTTTTAATAAGGTATAAGAAAGTAGATATTTTAACTGACTTCAAAAAGGAGGATGTTCATAATTCATTAAATACATAATTATGCATAAATCTACTAAAATATTAACTGAATTATTTTGTTTTGCGTAGACTTTAAATGATGAGGTCGAAGTGAAAATCCAAGATGGCGGTCGTGAAATTTTACAAAAGATGCGCCATGGGTTCGTGACCACGAAATAAACCCAAAACCAAGGAACCAACACCCATGACGCATATTTTGTAACATTACCTCATTTTCGGCATTAGCACACCCGAAAACCATGGACATGACACCCATGACTCATATGTCGTTAAATTTAGCGGCCGCCATCTTGGATTTTCACTTCGACCTCAATTTCGGCATCACCACCCCCGAAAACCATGGATACGATACCTATAATGCATATGTTGTAAAATTTTGCGGCCGCCATCTTGGATTTTGATTGTGACAAACGGACGGACAGACAAACACACGCGTGATCCTATAAAGTTTCCGTTTCCATTTGAACGTACGTAACCCTAATCCAATGTTACAGCCCCAGTCAAACTAATTAGATAAGTTAATTATTAATATTGATGGAAATAAGTAGATGTTCTATTAAATGTGTGAAAAAGGCGATATACACCAATCTGAGATAAATGTATACTGTGCACGCTGCATCAAATTTAAAAAAAGTAGGTAATGCACCAAAATTCAAATTCTTAATTAAATTTAATATAAAATTTAAAAAAAAATATATAGGTAGGTATCATAGATATAGTCCATTGGTAAGGACCAATGAGCTGTACCTATCGTAGATACATATTTTTTCTTTTGAGTCTTGAACTAGAAAACTATAAATAACCATTATTAACTGAGCTGGATAGCATAAATAATTATTGTTTATTGTAATTTAAACTTAAATTCCATTTATATTAATTTTTACGAGTCGATATCTGATATGAGTAATTTTAATTACTCGAATCGATTGAAATAAAAAAAATAATCGATTGACATAATCACAATCGTACATCAATGCATTAAAAAAAAAAAAATGGTTGACAATTGCTAAGAACACAAAATGAGTAGTGGTAATAAATATTCCGTGTTTTTAGACCCGTGTTTGTAATTTACACTAAGAATTGGGCATTTTCTTGTTGTTTATTATATTTTGAATGACATTTGTCATGTTTTTAACAATATCTAAATGTATTATAGTGATATTTGTGACAAACAAAAATGTAAACACGCACGGATTGGCGCGAAGTTTCGACTTTGGATATCAAAAACTTTATTACCACTACTAATTTATGTTAAACTATGGATGAAATCGACAAATAAATCAATTATGAGTTATTTACTGCTCCTGTAGTGGAGCTTGGATGTCTAAAATCCTCAATTTTTAAGTTTTTTAGCCTCGACTACTATGGTCTTCAAAATGGCGATGATTGCATTTTCACACTTGGATTTTAAAACGGTAATTTTATATACTCGCGTGCTAAATCTAAAAGAGTGGATGGCGCTAACATTTAAACATTTTATCAAACTCTGTTATTTAATGCTCACACATGAGATTAGATGGCTACCATAATCAGTATTTACACTTATTGGTCAGGATGACGCATGCGCGAACTCCGGGGTCCAATTGGACCCACTACTGAGCCGGCGGAGGTTTCTGTGTTCGGGTCCAATTGGGGGCGCTTCCGAACTATACGGTTAAGTACCATGTCATCAATCCAAAATTCGAGGCTGCTACTGATAAATTCCTGATAAAAAACCCAATAACACTTTGCCCAGCCTGGTAATCGAACCCAAGACCTCATGCTCAGCAGTCGTGCTTTGCGACCACTAGACCAACAAGGCAGTCAAAGTTAAAAATTAGTAATAAAAATCTTTATATTCAGCTTATAAAATCGAGAAAAGGCTATTAGGGCATCAAGAAACTTGTCCAAATCTTTATCAATGGATACCCATAAGACTAGCAGCACAGCCACGGCGGTATGGCAAAGCTGATTCTGCAGGGTCGTTAAAAATTTACTAGAAACCTCAAAAGGGGTCATTGTTTTCATGATGATTTTTGTTTCATGATTTCCGGTATGGTCCCATAGTAAAAGTTGTTCATAATGATGAGTACAATGGTACTTTATAGGTTTTTGGTACATTTTCAATGACCCTGTTTAGCCAGTCAGCCCTCTGGTCATGTGAATTCTTGAGACAATAAAGCAGATACAGCATGTAACTAACGATTATCTTGTGTGACTAATTATAGTAATAAGACTGATAAACACAAATCATAATGACATTAAAGAGAAAATCTTAGCTCAGAATTATAATTGTTAATGTTAATGCTACTTACGCCGCAATAAGCCGGTGATAATCAATGCACCGTTTCAACTTGTGAGAAATTACTTTTAATTCTTCTTTGGAATACATTTCTGCGGTGACACTAACGGTTTTATCTTCCATTAACAAGACCACTTTATTAGCCGGCAATGGAAACGTTGCTAGATCATTGAGTAGTATTTTGAAATGTCCCCAGATATTGAATACTATAAGTGATAGAAGTAGATCCACCATACAGAAAGAGGTCGAACATAGGTATGACATGAAACTGAAGAGAGAAAATAAAATGGTTAATTATACTAGGTCTAAAAAGAAAGAAAGAATGAAAGAAAGAGATACATCCGTTAACTACGCATTCTACCCATCAAATAGGACTCAAATAACCTGATAACATTTATTTGTGCTCAAATTTTATTACCTACTTGTATTTATCATGGAAATGGTTTGAAATAAAGATTTTATTAATACATTATTAATAATGGTCTAACCTAAAAGCGTGTGGCTAAAGTTTAGCTTACAGAAAGTGTCTAACAACAAAGATTTTTGTTTTTATTCTTTCATAATAGTGAAGTTGAAGCTAGCAATAAATTTATTACGACTTATTCCACTATGTATTATAAAAATGCTGTGTTTAAAAGACGTACACTTGGTGTTACGATTCTGAGATCTCATTATATAGCTATTTTGTTATAACAACAACATAACGTCGTGCCTGTAATCTCTGAAGGGTAAGACAGAGGTGTACCCATTAGTACACCTACATTTAGCCAGTTATATTTAAGTCCCATGTAATAGAGGGCTAGCCTCATTGCCATTGACCGGGTACAAATTTTCTAACAAATTTTCGAGAAATCTTGAGCTCATCAAAAGAAACCATTTAATAAAAATCTAGTTGTATTGATGAAACTTACCAATTATAAACGCAACTACCAATATGTGCATTGAAGTTCGTAGACACATCAAAAGGCAAAGAAAGGTATAGGGTTTGTTCATACGTTTGATTATAAAGGACTTTTTCTTTGTATTTCCCAGAAGAATAATTGCTCCAGATAGGAATAGAATTAAACAAGATTATACCGCAAAACATCTGGCCTGTTAAGCATATTGTAAAGAGATGGGAAATTAAATGAACTTTTCTGTACATCTGAAAAAAGCAAACGAATTGTTCACTTATGTCCTATACATTAATACTTAGATATGTGACAATCAATGTTAATAAATTGTGTTATAAATAGGGACCGAATAATCCAATGCATATTTAGGTCCATAAATTTTATTTTTTGACAGTAAAGTATGAATAAGTACGACTTTTAGAAAGAATTGATTTGATTAAAATTAGCCCGAGATTCCGGGATCGTAAAACAAATCAAATGCATACATTTAGTTTACTGCTTTTTATACAGTTCATAAAAATAGCCTCGCTTTTTATCTATTTTCATAAGATAAACTAAATCGTTACCATATTAATAATGAAAGGTTCCGAAATAAATAAATTAGAATCTATAAAAAAAACTCTACATTTTAGTCTCGAAATCACGAGACTTTTTCAATACAAAAGTCCATTCCATACTAAGCCAACATCTGAAGTTTAGGTAAATATGACCGGTGATTCGATCCCTAGTTATAAAGTACAAACATGATTCCGTGTTCCATTTTTAGTTTGTACACTTTATTGCTATTATTATAAAGTTTATTTTTGTATAAATTCTTACCTCCATTGCATATTCAGATTTGTCTTTGAAGAAAAACACGTGTGTTTTAGTAAGAAATTCAGTAATCAGGGTTCTGTACTTTTTATTTTGAGGTAATGTTACTATTATCCTCGTCTGAATACAAAAAAAAAAACAAAATACAATAAATACAATTACTCGTTACTTAATCAGGTTTAAAACATTACTGAAGAAATGAGGTATATTAGAATATATAACATCACGCCTGTAATCCCCGAAGAGTTAGGCAGAGGTACCCATTAGTACACCCACATTTCGCGAGTTATGTTTTAAGTCCTATGTAATAGGGAGAATATTAAATTTATTAGAATTGAGAAATTATGATTCAAAGCCACTATCATTATTTGTATGGCAAGATTTTTTTTTAAAAATTATTACTATAGACCAGAACAATAATTAAAAAGTATAGCCAGAATTTTTTCCTGAAAAGATTTATGATATCTGTTTCACCCCGAATTGAGCATCAATAGTATCAGATGCCGCACTACCGACAAGAGAGAAGTTACTAAAGGGGGAAAGTAAAAAAAAAAAAACCTTTTTTTTTAGGGTGGTAAAAAACATGAAATGAGTCCTTCCGCCCTGGGTGGAGTGGAAGGGACTGTCAGACTTTTACTGACTAAAAAACTACCGTGTTCCTTCTGTTGCCCTTTGCTTCCGAGGCCCTAGCAGGCGTTTGGCCTTATTGGGGTCCCGTCCCTGTACTGACAGGTCTATGAGGCGCGCGTGGAACAAAACCGAGTATAAAAAAACCCTCACAAAAATAAAAGGTACTTACGAACGCATTTATTCCCATAAGTACAGTTATAATCATGTGTCCCATTTGGTAAAAACCAATGTCTGAATGTAATACCAAAAACGATATGCCAGTGCTCCAACAAAATACATTTAAAACAATTTGTGCAACGCTGTGCACCCAAGTATTTGGGTTCTTCTCACCAATCTCCTTTCCCGGCCACGCATTTATGAGTATCAGATTCAAACGTAAGGCTTTCATATATCGAAAATCGGTTGGTTTTTCGATGTCACCTCTAAAAGTATAGAAAGAAAATTACTGAATTGGGTGTAAGGCGGTGCCGTGTGTTAATTGCCTAAGAGACAAAAACACTGAATACCAGTATTTTTACTTCCGACGCAAAAACGACGGGGTATTATAAGTTTGACGTATCTGTGTCTGTCTGTGGCATCGTAACTCCCAAACGGATGAACCGATTTTGATTTTGTTTTTTTTTTTGTTTAAAATGGTGAGATTGTCGGGAGTGTTCTTAGCTATGTTTTATGAAATTCGATCCAAGATGTCGCTGTCAGGAGTTTTTTAATATTATAATTTAATTTTTAATGGAGCGTCTGACTATCTGACCTCCACAACCTAGTAACTGGGTAATACGATACGCCTTGGTGAGACTAAAAAGAATATTTTTTTTTTACATTGATGAGTTTCGGAGTTTCGAAAAAACTTACAAGTCTGCAGCGTCTTCGAATAAATTTTTCTTTAATTTTTCCATTATTGTATACTCTGTTCTTTTGTACTTATTGCGACTAGCGTCAATGCAAAGACATTTCTTCTTGAGACAGTCACGAGACTGTCTTTTTATAATACTTTTTAGGGTTCCGTATCCAAATGATATCAAACGAGACCCCATGTTGAGACTCCGCTGTCTGACTGTCACAGGGCTGTATCTTTTAAACCGTAGGCAGTTACTTGTAGTTTTACAGAGAGTGTACTAAGGCCGTTAAAAAAACAAATAATAAAGTTTAAAATTACACGCCACATATCATATAACAAACGTTTTTTTTTTATCTATAACATCACGCTTGTAATTTCCGTAGGGTTAGGCAGAGAAATACCCATTAGTACACTTACTTTTCGCAAGTTATATTTTAAGTCCCATGTAATAGGGGCGAGCCTATTGCCATCAACTGGGCACAAATCCAGACTCTAGGAAATTTCTGATGGAAAAACATATTAACACTATGCCCGAATCATGGTCAGCAGTCGCGCTTTGCGACCACTAGACCAACGAGGCAGTCAGTTTTTTTTTATCTAGTGTTAAGTATTGTACGGTGTTAGAACCCTTTGTCTATTTGTCAGACTCGCACTTGCCGCTTTTTTATGACTTTCTATTCAACGGGTTGAAGAAAATTGATCGTAATTAGATCTATAGAATTATTAATAGCCAATTAATTATTTAATCATCAGGAAACGTACAAGGCTATGCAAAAATGAGGTTTAATCCTACTATCTCTAAAACGATTATGATAATTTTTCTTTTCACAATATGACCTAAGTTTTTTTTTTAATTGATTACGTCAAGCTTATTCAATATGTCAAATGTTAGAAGTGAAAGAATTTTTATAAAAATAATTTACTTCCGAGATTACATCCCCACAATAAAAAAAAAAATAAACTTTACCTTTTAATATTTTAATTTTAATTTATTTTTTATTGACTGCCTCGTTGGTCTAGTGGTCGCAAGCACGACTGCTGTGCATGAGGTCTTGGGTTCGATTCCCAGGTCGGGCAGTGTTAATGGGTTTTTCCATCACGAATTTGTCAGTAGCAGCCTCGGAGTCTGGATTTATGCCCGATTGATGGCAATAGGCTCGCCCCCTATTACATAGGACTAAAAAAATAACCGGCGAAATGTGGGTGTACTATTTAATGGGTACACCTTTGCCTAACCCTTCGGGGATTACAGGCGTGATGTTATGTTTATGTTATGTACCTTTTTATATTACTAGCTTTTGCGCGTGCAAAAGCTAACCGATATTTATGTGGATGAAATCGCGTGATTTCATCCACATAAATATCGGTTATGGCGCATGTAGACAAGTCGCAAAATAAAAAAGTCGCTTATACAGGGTAATTGAAAATATACCCGAAACCTGAAAAGGGGTCATTGTACTCATCATTACGAACAACTTTTACTATGGGACCAACTCTCTCAACTCCCTTAAAAAGACTACATAACAAGAGCATAATGGATAACCTTTTTTTTATTTATTTCAGGGTTGGTCCCATAGTAAAAGTTGCTCGTAATGATGAGTACAATGACCCCTTTTCAGGTTTCGGGTGTATTTTGAATTACCCTGTATAATTTAATCAAAATCGTTTTAGTGGTATAGTCGTGATAGCGGACAGTCAGATGAAGTTACTTTCACATATATAATACATAGTAGTATGGATGGTAAGATAATATAATTTACGCTTTAGTATTCTTGTTCAAAACTTCACCCCTACTTAGGCCCCTAGCTAGGTTGTTTTCATCTTCTTAGCGTTTCAATTACATAATTAATATATACATTATTTACAAGCTTAATAATAAAAATAAAATAAAAAAACAACCAGAATAAAAAAAGAGAAACTAAAATTAAATGGCATCAAAAAATTCATCCGCATCGCTGTCCACTGGAAATGTGCCCAAAAGACTGGCCGCATTGCCACGTTGAATGTCAATGCTTAACCTCTGGCTAATGGCTATGCTTTTATTTAAGTCTCTTTTAAATCAATAAAAAGATCCGCGAATAAAGGTTATATTTTTGTTAAAAAAAGAAAACAAAATAAAGAAGGAAAAAATATTTTTAAAATGATTGTGATTGACTTAACCTTTTAGGGCTTAAGGTGGCTCCTATGTCAACGTCTAGTCACCCAGGAATTCAATCAGATAATTATTTACATAAAGTAATTACATGCCAAGATACATAAGACAGGTACACACAGCAAAACGGATAGGTATGCAGCGTCGTCAGAAATAGTTGAAGTTTTCTTAGAAACCGATGGATGTTTTCGAATCTAATTTAATTTAAAACGTAGATATTAAATAGTTCTTTATTTAGGTTAAGTTTCAGTCAAAGACATCCATCGGTTTCTTAGAAAACTTCAACTATATCTGACGACCCTGCATACCTGTTTTTCTGACTGTACATGATAAATAAGATGTCATGTCTATATAACTAACAGGCTATTCGCTTGCTCCATAATGACATATTACCCTCGTTTGACTTGCGCATGTTGACAAGCGATGTGTATATTTATCTAAGGTCCGTGTAACAGTTTATTCAAGACTAACTTCTGCCCACGACTTTGTCCACTTGGGAATCAAGTATATAACATAAAACAGAATTCAATTTAATCTGCCTAGCTTTTTCCTAACTATGTTGGAGTTGGCTTCCAGTCTAACCAGATGCAGCTGAACACAGATTATGCAGAGCAAGCTTTTACATGGATCGACTGCCTCTCTGACCTCCACAACTCAGTAACTGAGTAATACGATACCCCTCGGTCAGACTTTCGGGCTTCTGACGACCCTTAACGACTGTCAAAAATCCTCCTATCCGCCAGGACCAAAGGCGAGGCGTAGAGATGTAAAAGATGACAAGCGTAGTTTATGATAGATCGACCCTTGCGGCTATTAATACTTAGTAGAATACACGATAATTTGTCGTTGCTTAACCCTGCATCCTTATTTACCCCGTTATATGGGTACAGCGGTTTTGTTTTGTTGGCCAGTTGCACGTAAAACCGATACTCCAAAGCCTATGAAAAATATGCTTTAATGTTATTCCTCTAAGACATCTTACATGTTTTTCGTTCAATGTTGACATAATAAACATTCTAACCTAGATATTAAATTGCTCACTTAACCTTGCTCGTGCCGTATCGTGTAGACTCGCACTAATACTTTACTTTTTAGGGTTCCGTACCCGATAGGTGCTAAACTTGTCATGGATATACACCATCTGGGTTTATCTGAGGGTTATGTTGGACTCTTGCCGGCTAAAACTCCACGGATGCTCATGCTACAATGAGTCGGAACCCTAGTAATCGCATGACGCATGATCCCTATTGCTAAGCCTCCGCTGTTCGTCTGTCTGTTTGCCCATCTGTCGGTCAGGAGACTGCATCTCATGAATAGTAATTGATGGAGAGAAGAAATTTTCAGTGTATTTTTCTATTGCCGCTATAACAATTAATTATAATAAAAATTAAGTTGATAATTAGAAAATAAATAATTCTATTACATGTTCATTATTAAATTTATAGGTATAATAATTAATTGAAATCTGAAATCGCTAATCCGAGAAAGCGTGGTGATCAATGCTCGTGCCTTGTCTGTATGAGAAGAGGCCTTTGTCTTGCAGTGGGAAGATTATAGGTTGGCATTACCTGTTACTATTTGAGTTTAAAAACAGTTTAAAATTACATAACATAAGACACGTTTTTCTGTAGACAAATATTGTATTGTGGTACGGAACCCTAAGCATGCGAGTCCGACTCCCACTTGGCCGGTTATTATTAGATTGACAACTTTATTATTATTATTAATCTGTGTAACGGTCACGTAATTGTAAAATATAATAATATGTTTGATTGTACATATTTCAAGGTTCAAACTAAACACCTACTTATCTGTCAATATTAAATATGAAACTTGACATTCATGTTGAAATCTATTTAAATAGGTATTTACAAATATTGCATTGCTCTGTAGCTTACTTATATTACATACTCATTGCGTTATGAATTGTTTTTACCCGATTACGGCGAAGTATAAAGAAGGGTTAAGTATGATTTTGACCGGTATGTATTTGTAAATGTTTTTATTATTGTTTTTTGTATATTTTATTTTTATTCTCATAGTCAACTTGCAAAAAAAAAAACTAAATACAATATTTATTATTAATACGTAATTATAAGCTTTATTTCATGAATGAATGCAACAGACAGACAGAAGTTTTGGTGCACTTTGCACCCTATTTACCTTTTGCGTAATACCGGCGTGATTTTATTATTTACAAACTATAGCTTCTGCCCGCAATTTCGTTCACGTAAAAGTCAAGTAGGTACCTACACCATGAAACAGGCTAATGTAGCTTTCCATCAGTGAAAGAATTTTTGTATGGGTTAAGCCATCTAACTCTCTAAGTACTGGAGTACTTAGAGAGTTAGAGATCCTAACCCTTTAAGTCCGGTACGATTACAAACAAGCAAACTTCCTCTTAATTTTTAATATATTTTATTTATAATAAATAATATAAACACAACAAAAAAAACACACACAACTGGCGAAACATACAAACATAACTGGCGAAATGTAGGTGTACTAAAGGGTACACCTCTGCCTAACCCTTCGGGGATTACAGGCGTGATGTTATGTAATATAAACATCGAGCACACGTCACAAAACTTAATACCAATTATAATTTTAATCACAAATTATGATTGCAAAAAATTTTGTTAATCAAAACAATTAAAGTGATTATTTTTTGTTTCTGAATACATACCTGTACTCAATTACTTTAGCATAGTATTGCATATTAATTAACAAATGGTCAAGGATATTCGACAGGTGCAAATACTTATGTTTTTTCCTTAGTCATTATTTTAACTCTATGGTATTAATTAAATATTATACTTAGATTGATAATTCTACGATAATTAAAATGGCTCACCAAAAACTATAAGTAGGTACGTTAAGTGGTTTAGAGCTTTTAACGTGGACGTCATGCAACATATTAATCGTACTATACAACCTTAATTACTCAAGTCCCACGTAATGAGACACAATTGATTTTCTATTGTTCTGACTTGCCGGTAAGTCAGCCGGGGCTTGACCGGGTAAATAATGTTGTTTCGGTTGGATACTGAACCGAATAAGCCTACCCGCGTAAATGTATAACATACCTAAAGTAGGTAGTTAAAAGTTATTTAGAAATATTAAACCAATTTCGCATAGCCTTAAGAATAAAAAAAAATGAATCACAACATAAAACATAACATAACATCACGCTTATAATCGCCGAAAGGTATGGCAGAGGTGTAGGTACCCATTCGTACACCCACATTTTGCACAGTCATATTTAAGTTCTATGTACCTACGAGTGATATAGGGCGAGCCTATTGTTATCAACCGGGCACAAATCCAGACTCCGAGGCTGCTACTGAGAAATTCCTGATAGAAACACCTACTAAAACTTTGCCGGAACTGCAAATCGAACCCAGGGCCTCATGCCTCCACTAGACCAACGAGGCAGGCACAATAATATAACAAGAATCAAGCGCATCATCTTTGAATACAACACAATTATACGGATGCCCGTTTCATTACAATACATGTAATACAAAACATATTATTAGTATTATGATATTCTAATGGTTTTGGCCTTTGATATTACCGATCCCGACATTTAGTTGGGTCTCAAAAGTCAAGCTGTCAAGGCCGTTGTGATGCGCACGCGACGAGTACAGTCACCTCCACGCACATGTAACAAGTTGATTTTGGTAGTGCTTTATTTTTGTAGACGTAAGTCGTTTTTGTCAGGGATGTATTTGGATATGGATTACGGTATATCCGTATCAATATTCAAATCCGAAATTTAATAATATACGAATGAATAATATTTACCGGTTTCAAATAGGGTTGCGAATACGAAATTTTCGCAATGAAAACAATAATAAAACCTGTCACAACGTGTCTTCTTTAGCTTCCGCCCCTATCCGAAATTATTCGAACTTTTTTAACAGACTAGCTTCTGCTTTCGATTTGTCCGCATCAAAGTTGATACGTTATCTCAAAAGAACCCAACATTTCTCCGGAATAAAAAGTAACCTATAAACTATTCCAGACTATAAGGTATTTTTGTACAAAATTTCATCCAGTTCCGTTCAGCCATTCTGCCGTGGTTGAGTAACAAACATCCACCAAAACAATTCGCATTTACGAGTATAATAGTATAGTAAAATTCAAATGCGATTTCGGATAAATTTTTATTTCGGATATCCGATAATTTCGGATACGATTACGAAGCTCCATAACATCCTTAGCTTTGTATTTAAATTGACGTGCTTTTGATTGTACGTGGTACATTGATGAAGGTGTTACATTTTTTCGATTCCTTCATTACTTGTAACTGGTGGCCTTGTATGAAAAGGTTAGAAGAATTAGTGGCTTGTTCATTGGAATTTAATTTGTGTGTGAGAAATTTTTAATGATTTAAACTTTTGCAATGATCAAGAATTTTAATGTCATCGTTGTCTAAAATTAATGCATTCGTTCAATGAGAAATGACATGGTCATATCTGTACTAATATTATAAGCTGACGAGTTTGTTTGGTTGTTTGAACGCGCTTATCTTGGGAACTACTTGTCCGATTTGGAAAAAATCTTATTACATAATGTAGAACATTTATCGAGAAAGGTTATAGGCATAACGCTACGGCACACGGGAGCTGAGCAGTAACCATCTTAAAACAAGATATTTTTTATCCCCTTTCTGTGTGGTTTAGGACTTTGACTTAATTCCGCTAATTTAGCTCCTAATTTAGCTCCGGCCTGTGACTGTTTGTGTAGACTTCATCTACACAGACGCAATCACAGGCTTGTACAGAATATTTCCATCTCTTTCACTCACTAAATTAACCTGAGCTTCACTTTTTCTAATGATTATTTATACACTTGCATACCCTCACTAACTCCGAGACTATTATGTACGACGAAAATATCTAGTAGAAGACGTCCATTGATCGATTACTAACAAGTTTGACAGCTCTCTTTTACGTTCAAGAAGCAATGGATGTTAATCTAACGCGATTGGAACGCTCACACCTTATTGGGACAAGAACTCGTAATGGATATCATTAGCTTTGGACATGTTCATCGTTGTTTGAACATGTCTTTAGATAAGGTTTAAAAGCCCTTTTAAGGGACTAGCCCATGGCGATAAACGGACTCTTGTCATTGATTACTGGATGCACATTGAAGGTGGAAAGGAAAAAATATTACCAAGTGACAATTTAACTATGGTTTTTAACTAACGAAAGGTTTAGTACAAACCATAATTGTCATCCATAATCAATATTATAAATTCGAAGAAACTCTGTCTGTTAGGTAAAATTTGACTGCTTTTTATTTAAAAACTTTTCAAAAGCTTGTTTGATATATTTAATTAATTGGGGGGCACGGCAGTGCCCCCGCCAAGACGTTATATTATAATTATAATATACTAAAACCCGTCTTGTCAGCCCTCGTAGCGCACTGTAAAGCCCATCTTTGGGCCTTACAGTTTACAGTTTCTTCAATATTTTATTTTAAAGAATATTCATAAAAAATAAGTTAAATAAAAAAAAACTAGATAAATCTTAAATATTTCAATACCAATCACATTTTTACCTTATCTATCAGATTTTTCCTTTACAATAAGAAGTTGAGCAGCACACAACAAAAATCCAAGCGTAATTTCAAAACAACTCTAAACGCTACTCAAGAATGTCCTGAAGGTAAACACCTATTCATCTGACCTAGGATTCTAAGACACCACTAATGAGACACCGATTTAAAAATCCTTAACAATTAAAAAATTCTCACCTTCAAACCAGTTAGACTTTCGATCCGATCTGAATGCCCATTAACTAACGTTACTAGTTACCATATTAAGTATTCAAGAAGTTTCCATCTTGATTTATATGTTTATGTTTGTATAGATGGCGCGCCCCTCCATATTACTATATTTCAATGTGTGTAGTCACATCCGTATGAAAGAGTTTGCGTGTAGTTATAAGTAATCGTCTTCAGTCGATACGGCCGCCAGATTTCTTTGTCAAGTAATCATAAATAGCTGACCGGGCAAGACAACGCACCTGTCATTTTCATAGAGTATGTCAGTGCAGCGCCTTATTAATAATAATGAGTGATTCATGGCGCCGCTAGTCGAGCAACAAATCAGTCTTTTGTTTTTGTTTCGAGAGCCGTCTCAGTATGCACACATGCAATTTTAATCTTTTAAATATTATCACAAACACTTTCAATCGTTTTGAATTGTGGAGGGTCGCGCTGTTATTATAGTTTATCTTCTACTCGGATTGATGCTTTGATTGGTCGATATCACGTAATAGAAAATGTTAATAAAATTATTATGGTATCATGTTTCATGGACTGTGAAATACGATGTTTCTTGTTGTGCTTTTTGTGATTGTACGGTAGGAAATACAAAAGAGTGGGACTAAAAACATAACTGGCGAAATGTGGGTGAACTAATGGGTACACCTCTGCCTAACCCTTCGGGGATTACAGGCGTGATGTTATGTTATGTTATGTGAAATACAGCGTCTGTTTGGTAGGTTAATTGGTTTAAAAAATATTGGAATCGGTTTACAATTGTCAAAGATATTGCGAAAAATACACAAAACCCCAAAAAAAAAGTGAATACAAAATTTTAAAAAGTGCGTAAAAATTAAAAATAAATAAAAACTGAAAAGAAAACAAAATAAGTGCGAACACAAACGAATAATTAATTCAAAAGCTTATAGAACATAGCGACTTAAACAGTTGGGACCCATTATTGTGACGATTTAAGCCGGTCTATATTACCTGTAGGCATTTCAAGTTTTTAATGAATTATGACTGTCGATAAAAACTATAAATGCCTGTTTTAAAGATAGGCAAATTTTTCCTATAACATAATAATTATGAAGATATAAAAACTTAGTAGCTAACTGCGCAACACTTGAATGGGACAAGAATTTCTGGTAAATAAAAAACAATAGAAACATTATAGCCCGAGATCCTGAGGTCTTCGAACCTACATCATCTTGACTTGGTTGAAAATTTGAAGATAGATAGAGAAGTGTAGTTTAAAAAGGTATAATAATGACATGTTTGTATTTAATACTGGCCTATTTTCCATTTAGCATTTTAGATCGTCATTTACAAGAAAAAAATAATAAAATTGAATCTAGGTCTTTTGAATAAAATGTGTCAAAAGGTATATTACCTACTTGCTTACTTTCAAGTGTGCCGGCTATTTTTTATGTGTGTTTTATAGGATATTATTAATTACCAATATAATAATATATAGGTACATTATTGTCATACATTTTCTATTGGCTATAACTTCGGCCCGACGCTTTATAGGGTAGAATTTTAACCCAGCAAGAACGTATACCTTCTTATCGATATATATATTCTCAATCCACAAAATTACAGCCCTACGTCAATAGATCATTCTAGCGACATAGGTCTGGAAACTCCGGGATCTTGGACTATAAGTCTGTCATATACAGTTCGATAAATATTTAAATACTTGGTTTTTTCCATTCGATCTCGCAACGACTTGTAGATGCGAGTTTTTTTTGCTGTTCCAAAATGTTAAAAAATAATGGCACGAATTTTTGTTTTTAAGTTTTTTTGGACACTGTTTGGTTAAGTATAGACAACTGGATTTTTTATTTGGTTCACACAGAACTTGTACATAAGCATTAGACTTAACTCACATTTCACCAGTTATGTTTAAGTTCCATGTAATAGGGGGCGAGCCTATTGCTATCAACCGGGCACAAATCCAGACTCCGAGGCTGCTACTGAGATATTCCTGATGGAAAAACCCAATGACACTTTGCCCGACCTGCCTATTTTTCATAAATCCAAAATATGAACTTTTACTCAAGTTCGATATTTAACAAATAATATGTTTCTGATTTTTGGTTATAATCTTACCGTATTGTATTCCGTAACGAACGGTTAATAAATTTTAGTCATAGTCATGAAACTGAAGGGCAGTACATCTTTTCTAAGATTATTATTTCACAATACTATGCTTTACTGCCTCGTTGGTCTAGTGGTCGTAAGCGCGACTGCTGTGCATGAGGTCTTGGGTTCGATTCCCAGGTCGGGCAAAGTGTTATTGGGCTTTTCCATCAGGAATTTCTCAGTAGCAGCCTCGGAGTCTGGATTTGTGCCCGGTTGATGGCAATAGGCTCGCCCCCTATTACATGGGACTAAAAACATAACTGGCGAAATGTGGGTGTACTAATGGGTACACCTCTGCCTAACCCTTCGGGGATTATAGGCGTGATGTTATGTTATGTTATGTTATGTACTATGCTTTAATTTTAAAATTAAAGCATTTTCTACAAACCAAAAAATACGCTTTAAAAAGAAAAAGAAACATCCATTGATTCGATAAAAATCAACTGTTCTCTTTAAAGACTTGCCATAGAGCAAACCAGTCCACTTCATAACAAGTTGGAACTGCCTCGAAAGCGTCCATTGACGGCTATGAACGTTAACATGCGACTCACGCGCAGGCTTTCATCAACACATTTAACACAGATATTATACTTGTATGTGTGAGATAGATCCGTGTGTGTGTGAGACATGCTGTAAGGTGTCAGGCGGAAGCGCAGTGTTGATTATAATTCGTTGGTTCCAATTGTAGATCGATCTATGAAACAAGTGTAATTCATTGAAATAATATTAATTTGTCTCTAGGTAATGTGAAGCTAATTATGCTTAAGTAATTTTTTTTGTGCAGTCGCTCCATGTGAAATATTGGTATTCAGCTGCATCTAGTTAGACTGGAAGCCACCCCAACGTAGTTGGGAAAAGACTAGGCAGCTGATGATGAAATTTGTTGGTGCCTGAGTCAAATATGAGCAAGATATCTTGCAAGTTTAGTTATTATCAAATGAAACTCAACTGTTTGAGTGACTCTGATTGTCAAAAATTATTTTAATATTTCACCTGTATTCCAAATATTTCTTATGATTGTTACAATACGCGCCACGAAAGATTAGACTTGACACATTATACAAACTTTATTATTTCGTTATACTTATTATAATATTGTTAAGAATTTTAATCTAAATGTCATCGAAAAATCCCTGAATAAATACACAAGTTATGGATAACTATTTCGTACATCCATACCTGCGCAAGATCGCCACTACTAACGCTTGTCAAGTCTCATCTTTTACCCTATTATACTACTTACTATCTATCCAAAGAAACCCAAAACATTAAATTGGCAATAGAAAACATCAGTCAGTGTGCACCTGCCCTCGACAAAATACCTGCGACTATACCATATAGGCACGCCCTTATGCAATGAATAATGTTCAAAAGTTTTTAGGAATGAATCAGCAGACAAATTTACAATCCGGGTTCACTGTGAAACAGGTACATCAGTAATGTAAGTGGGTAGCTATACTATGAAACCTTTTTTGAAGTTGAGGGCGAAGCAGACTGGTGGTGGTTGGTCTTAATACAAATAATGACCTATAATATTCCTTGTCGAGTTCTAGTTATAGTCTTGACTGCCTCGTTGGTCTAGTGGTCGCAAGCGCAACTGCTGTGCATGAGGTCTTGGGTTAAATTCCCAAATCGGGCAAAGGGTTATTGGGTTTTTCCATCAGGAATTTCTCAGTAGCAGCCTCGGAGTCTGGATTTGTGCCCGGTTGATGGCAATAGGCTCACCCTCTATTACATGGGACTAAAAACATAACTGGCGAAATGTTGGTGTACTAATGGGTACACCTCTGCCTAACCCTTCGGGGATTATAGGCGATAAATATATATATATATATATATATATATTATAATATTCCATGTCTAGTTCTAGTTATAGCTATGTCAGGGACAAAAAATCTACCAATATAATGACTAACTGAGCAAAAAATACGTGATATTTTAACCGGAACAAAATGTATGTCGATCATTTCAATTCATGAGATCACCTGCTTGCAAAACTTATAAAAAAGCATTCAGCTATGCTCCCCAAGTGTACGAATATTATTTTGAGACACGTAATTTACATACAGCTGAAACTCATTTTGCGCCGCCATGTGGCACAAACTGGACTTTTGTATCTTTGTTTTATTAAAGGTACGCAGCGTAAATTACGCGACTCATTTGTAAAATTACATTCGTTCGCCCTCACACTAACATGACACTACAAGAATCCGTTGTGAACAAAACATGAATTTAAAACATAAAAAAATCTAGCCAATAAATAAAATAAGCTCCCTTAACACGTTTTTACTTCCCGACATCGTGTGACTAACAGACCGGAAATACTGGCTACCTGCGCCTGAGCATAACAACTAACCATTTCTTAATGTTAGGAGTTAGATAAAAAAAACGGAAGACGGCTCGTATTTCTAAGGAATGAGGTGGATGACAGCTGGTAGTCGCTTGAAGTTGTTAAAGATTTTTTTTGTGTGGTTTTATTTTGTAACATAATACTTTGTAGGTGTGTCGTGATGGCCTAGTGATGGAGCTCCGAAACTTTTGTATACCGGGATTCCCTTTAAGGGTTGTAAATTGTTGTTTTTTTGCGTCGTCTTTCCATAAGAAGATTTTTGTTTGTAGCGTTAACAGATAGTAAGATTACTTTATCTCTATTTTTTTTTATTTAATTAAATGAAACTCTGAAAAATATTATCTTAATTATTACTATTTAGAGGTCTAAGGTCGAGCAGTGTTTTATGAGTTTTTCCTACAGGAATTTCTCAGTTGCAGACTCGGAGTCTGGATTCGTGTCCGATTGTTGGCAATAGGCTCGCCCCCCTATTACATGAGACTTAAACATAACTGGCGAAATGTAAGTGGTACACTTACATTTACAAACGGGTATACTTCTGCGTAATCCTTCGGGGATTACAGGTGTGATATAATATATATGTTATTACTATTTATTTAAAATTTGACAGTTAAATGATTGCAATGTGCTCCCAGGATAGCTCCATGACATCCTAGGGCGTCGCGACACACAGTTTAGGAATCCCTGGCCTAATGGTTTTGGTTAGTAGTTATGGTGTGTAGTCACAGACACTGCTAGATAGTACGAGGACTTTAAAAAAACGGTTTTTACAGGTCGAATGCGCAAGGTTGAAAATCGAGAGTAATGGGGCAACATGGAACATTTTGTCAAACTATGAGAATTTAGGTATGTCATGCATCAGCTGATTTTTCAATACAGAAAAAGTTATTCCTAATGAAGAGTGCAATGACCCCTTTCCAGGATTACAGTAAATTAAAACCTAAGCATGTATAATAAACTTCATAATTGTTTGCAAGTTCTTCTCAGAAAATTATTCTTTAGAACCTTCTAGGCCGGATAAAAAGGTATGGACATAAAAAGTACGTTATGAGAAATTTTCTCATAGTTGGAAAAAGGTCTTTAAGGTTACAAGCCATTGTTGAGTGAGTATTATTAATAATACCTTTGTGAGTTGCTCACCTATCTGTAACCAATGGGATTGTAATCATTATTATTATTTATTTATTTTAATTTGATATAAAATGGACATCAGCCGGTAACATTAGGTAGGTACTTATGAAAACGATAGTATCGTTTTTTGATAACATACAAAATTGTTTCTCGAGAATATAATACCGGGATACCAAGATCCCGAAATATCGAGATTCGGGAATGTTTAAAAACAAAAAATCAGGCATTTGAAAATTGAAAATAATTATCTAGTGGGATTTCCTAACACTGACCCTTTATCTTTAGGTCGCTATACTCATATTCGGGTCGGCACTTTCGGTTCGGCAGATTTAATACAATATTATCAAAGGATGTATGAAAAATTAATTTATGTAATAATTGGTAATTGGTTTATTTTTGAAGATTTTAATTAGATTCATTTTTTTATTTAGTTAGTTATCATCAGATAACACGAAGTTGTTTTATATATTAATTAGGAATGTAGGTAGGTAATAAAAATAATAAAATGTCTGTAAAAACCAATTATTCTTATGAATTAGAGCGAGGTCTGTAGAAAGACAAAAGCAATGAAAGTATTTGTTATCTGGGTTTACTTACTGAAGTTTTTCTCCTAAAGAGGCCGTAGAAATCAATGAGTGTTACCATTTTCTACTATCAACTATGTACGCAAAGAAAAAAATTATGGTTCAGGTAAAAAAAACAATAGTCCAGTATTCAATGTATCAAAAGTGGTTCAATAGATACAGCCCTGTAACAGAAGGACGGACATTCAATGGAGTTCTTATAATAGAGTTCCATTTGGCAATCCTTGGGTATAAAACCCTTAAAATGACTTGTTCATTAACGTAAGTACTTGAAATAAAAGTATTGTTATTCGAGGCAGCTTGATTTTACTGATGTAAATAACTTACTAACGCCCAAAATTTCAAACACAACTCAATTTTAAGTTGCCTTTAAGTCTTATGCTATCTCTGTCACATTAATGTGTATAGTAGCGACCGAGATACGTTTAATAAGGTCTTAAAATTAAGTGTAGTTTGAGAATTTGGGATTTAGGCTCGCTTTATCTTATTTAACTGGCAAAATATGTGTGTACTTATGGGTACACCTCTGCCTAATCAGGGGATTACAAGCGTGATGTTATGTTCTGTAATTTAACCCCAGCAGTTGACGTGGGTCCATTACCTATTACATATTCATTATTTAACCTCGTGTTACCAACAAACTCGAGTTAGTTTTTGTCTCAAGTGGGCCTAACAAAAACAGACTCTAACCGTTACTAAAAACACGTATCAATATCAATTAATCTAAATGTCAAATGACCTACATGTAATTAAGTTGTCCATTGCGTGTTATACCCAAATGATTCGATACGTCTCGCGTAACACCTGTGTCGGGACTTTCACCTCAAAAATCAAGTTTGGTACAAGACGAAACAAGAAATCGGTTATACAACTCACTTGAGCGTAAAGATGCTGATTATTTATCTCAACATTCTTTTGGAGTTTGTGTTATTTCATTAATTTTGGAAGGTAAAGCAGAATCATTAAAAATACCATTAGCAGCTGACGACATTGATGTCGCAGTGCATGATGTAGATGTGTGTTATGACATAGACTTTGCGGATATCATAAATACTTAAAACATAACATAACATAACATCACGCCTGTAATCCCCGAAAGGTTAGGCAGAGGTGTACCCATTAGTACACCCACATTTCGCCAGTTATGTTTTTAGTCCCATGTAATAGGGCGCGAGCCTATTGCCATCAACCGGGCACAAATCCAGACTCCGAGGCTGCTACTGAGAAATTCCTGATGGAAAAACCCAATAACACTTTGCCCGACCTGGGAATCAAACCCAAGACCTCATGCACAGCAGTCGCGCTTGCGACCACTAGACCAACGAGGCAGTCCTTAAAACTTTTTGGAATTTTGATAATCGAACATTCTAGAAATTAAAAAGATTACGAAACTTATTATATCAATGAGTAATGTGATTTTTAAATTTAGAATGACATAGGAAACTAACGGTTTTAGTAAAAGTTACGGACGATGTTGTATAAAGTATAAAAATGATTTTTGGAACGAAATTGAAAGTTATACAGCGTTTGATATTGGTCTACTTTAAGATATTTATTTTATTTTGTAAATTGTTGAAATAGGTGTAATCAATACTTATATTATAAAGCTGGGGAGTTGGTTTATTTGTTTGAACATACTAATCTAAGAAACTACTGATCAGATTCGAAAAAATCCTTTTGCGTTTTATAACACTTAAGGAGGATGGTCCCTCGGATGCCGAACAGTATTAAAAACGTAACTAAACGCGGGTGAAACCGCACCATATTGCCGGAGCAACAAAATATATATTTGTAAATAGAAATATCGCCATCTTTGTCATTCAAACCTCAAAGAAAAGGATGACGTAATAACCAGAATATCTAATACACAAAGCACAAAAAGACCACTCACTGAGTGAAATAATATCAAGAAGATCTAAATCAGATACAAAAACTGTCCAACTAATAATAAGTCCGTCAGTTTGTCTGATCACCCGTCACTGCAGATCACGAACCAGCAAGGCCAGTAGTAATCGTGATTTTGTTACTTCTAAATATTTTGAATGCAAAAAACTTAATGCGGCTAGCAAAAGTACTAGTATTATTTATGTATTCTGAGGCATAAGGCACAGCAATCAAATACAAGCATACACGATTCGACGAAATATTTCAAAATAATCAAGAATCGATAAAAACAGTAATGAAATGTGTTGAGAAAATGTATAAATTGTAATTTTAATGACTGATAGTTTCAAAATAAGTAATGATGGTTATATTGCAATCACTAATCAAGCTACCCTAATTGGTAATTTTAAAGGTTATAGAAAAACTTATGTTGACACTACAGGTCGCTGTAACAGGGATTTGTAATCTTCAATTTCAAATAAATATACATTTAGCTATTTAGGTAGCTACATAAAAAATATAACATTACATCATACGTGTACACCCACATTTTGCCAGTTATGTTTAAGTATTATGTAATAGGGGGCGAGCCTATTGCCATCAACCGGGCACAAATTCAGACTCCGAGGCTATTAAAGAAGACTAAGAAATTCCTCATGGAAAAACCCAATAACACTTTGCACGACCTGGAAATCGAACCCAAGACCTCATGATCAGCAGTCGCGCTTTGCGTCTATTAGACCAACGATGCAGTCAATGAATATAATATATAAAAAACCGGAAAGTTTATTTCGTATACCTTAATATGTTTTCCTTAAATCATTATAAAATCACTTTAGTCATTCATATTTCATCAGAATTGCCGCCTAAAATTTTCACAAGTAATTCACAAGAAAGGCAATAAAGAAGAAAGTTGACAGCACCATATTCGACATTAAATAACCATTGAGTGAATGGATCAGATACTCATTCGGTCAGCGAGGTCATTCACTCGCATTCTGTTAATATGTAACATCTGTGTGGTAGAATTATGAGAACTGAAATGGTTTGCGAATTTGATAAGTTTGACGATGACTTTAAATTTTTTGATTAAATGACTAATAATGATGCTAGAAGGTAAAAGAAGGAAATTTATGCTTTCAAAGTTGGCAATCACGACAACACACGATGAATGAAGCTAGGCTGGTCTAAGAGAGTCAGTATTAAAAGTTGAATTCACTACCCTACATGCAGTTAAATTGTCCCTGAAATATCTATATATAAGGCCGTTCCAGTTTTCGGAATAGTAGCATTTATATGGGTTTCAAATATGTTCGAATAAATATGTTATTTTTTTTTATATTAACGTGTTCTGCCTCCCTCTACTACTTCCATCTTTATGATTCTGTGCGTCGTCCCTCCAATTTTGGAGGAATCCATTTAGTTCATCCCACTATCTTCTTCGTGGCTTGCTGCGGGGTACTAGCTTTATTTAATTGCTTAGAGCCACAGTTGGCATGCGGCAGATGTGTCCTTCTCAGAACCATTTAAATCGAAAAACCTTTTGAGCCACGTCAGGGCAAATGCAGAATATGAATTCAAGCAGTACTGCAGGCCTACACAAATATTATAAAATAATGTAACATAAGGTACACTTCCAGCAAAAAAATAAACACGAAGTAAAAGATGAATCAACATCAAATATTGCCGACTCAGTTTTTTTGCAATTAAGTTTTGAAATTGTGTGAGAATTCGGCGAAATGTTTGAGTCACTTATATCAGCAAGCAATATTGCTTTCTATTGATATTAATCTAAACATGTATTAATTTCCGTTTTGGTTTCAGGAGGATACTCAAGTGGGTTATTCGGTGCAGTGTGATGAGTCATAAAAGGTATTTGATTAGCAAGACACAAAATAGTCGTATTCAAAACCTACTTTTTTAATTCTTTGAAATCTGTGTATAAATAAACAAAAATGAAGCCTGTTTGTCATGTCAAATTAATAGGTTTTTATTAAATGCATATGGGTGAATGTTTACGTGGTACTTATATCAAACTGCCAATTTTTAAAGTCTTGTGTCTGTCATCGGTCCGTTTGTTCCGGCTAATTTGTAAAACTCTAAAAATACTAGTGCCCCGAAGAAAACCGACAAAACTGATCAAGTAGAGGTCGCGGGCATAAGCTAGTCTAAAATATATGCCCAAGAAAGTCCCATCATGTTTTGTTTCGTCTTTGTAAACTGCCCTTTTGTCGTTTACTGAATAGACAACGTTTGTGGCTACAGCAATTTAATATTCATCATCTTTTAATAGAATCCTCAAGAATGCGAAAAATACCCCAATATAGTCTAAATATTTGTTTCCACCCATTATTGTAACTGTCGTAAAATTAGCATCAATTACAAAAATAGCTCTTGATTATATTTAATCGAATATCCAAACACGGACTCACTTAATACTTGCCAACGTAATTATTTCCTTCCTTAACGAAAATGCCAGTTCACTAACCTTGGATACGGTCAAGTCTGCTGAAAATTGTGACCAATTTTTACCTTAATTCCTTGGCAAAAACTCTTCCGTGGCTAATAAGGAAATTATGGTGACAAAAACTGTGTTTAGTACACAAGACACGAAACAAATGCTGTAAAGCACTTTCACTAAAGAATGAATAATAAAAATATTTCGTTCACCGATGCGTAACGCTTACTTGGTGGTCGGACAAGAGACCAATAAAAATGTAAATTAGCGGAAGTTTTTTGTAGTAACATTGACAAGAAATTCTTGGTCAGTCAGCTGTTTGTTGCTCTGCTTATGGTTAGTAGCTAGGTTGTTCGCAAGGACAGTTATGACGGTGTTGATAGCTGTACAATGGATTTATAAACTTTCTTTTAAACGTTGCCCCACACTAGAAATTTCTCCTGTATCGTGGGTGCGTTCACAAACATATAAACTCACATAAACAAACACAATCAGACCCTAGAAATTACCTGTGGACCATATTAATGTTTGTTCCGTAAGGAATAGAACTGGCGACACGCAAAGCCAGTGCACCAACTGTGTCGCCATTTTGTTACATCGAATACATTTGGAATATTGTCTCGATTTTAAAGCTCTTTAACGTTCTGTTTGTTATTTCTTGTGTCTCATCTTATCTTCATTGATAATGGTACCGTTTAATTTGATCTTATTTTATGGTTTTCGTCTGAATTTTAGATACTCGTAGAAGTAATTAACTGCGTTTAGAACGGTGTTATATGTTCAAACATTCACGTTTCTCCTCGTTCTGATTGACTTTCTATCTGCTTGATGTGTGAATGTAGTTAATATTGTTGGGTTTATAAAAGTTATTTAAACCTTAGTTTTGTTAATATTTTATTTTATTGGTTCTTGAAAAGGTTCTTTATTAAAGAAAGTTACGTAAATTTCGAGTAGATATTTGAAATAAAAATAATAATTGCATTAAATTGCAATTCAAAAGTCAAAACTGAATCAGATCCCGACTTACATCAACACCTATCTATCAATTGTTAAAAATAGAATAAAAAAAGAACGATATTGACTCAATTGCGATCCATACAAACATCTTTGGAAAAGAACGATTAAAAATCTTTGTAAAAGAACGATTAGAAGATCCGACCCCACATAAAGATTGGATAAGGCCAGAAGAAGAAAAAGAAGAAGAGAAATATTCATGGCTTCTTGCTAATCTGTTCCTTTATAAAGAACTTAGCTGTTGAACTCAACTAACATTATACCACATTTAGATCAATCTAACCTCAAATCACGTCTTCAGACACAGAGTGTAGATCACAGACAATCCGCTAGTCACGATAGATCGTTAAACGGCATTGAACTTTCAATGTGTCGAAAAAATCCGACTCCGTATTCATTGCTAATATCTGAACTCTCTTTTTTATTTCAAATTATTATTGTGGCCAGATTCTGTTGGTCATTTTTTAAATCTTTATCTGCAACATTTTGTATTATTTCATTATGAATTGTTAAATGATTTTGAGATTCATTTTCAATATTCTTAAAGTTATCTTTAGCTCAAACTGATTTTAAACTAGTATTAGTACAATGTATATATTTATAGGTTTCTGTTCCCGATCACTCTTTGCCAAAAGGATTTTTACTATTGGAAGCTTCGATCAACATCACCATTATGTCTAACCTTTTTCCAATTATGTTAGGGTAGGCTTCCAGTCTATCGGATGCAGCTGATTACCAGTATTTTACATGGACCGATGCTTCGATCAACAATGACCACAAAAATGCTCTGCTAACATCCAGGGAATTATCGAAATTTGAACAGGTCGCCGTACCACAATATAGGGAAGCCCTCTTCCATCCACTCACCCACTCCATCATCTATCTATATCTATATGTAGATCTATTTTGTATACCCACGATTCCCCCATTCTTATTCTTTGATTTACTTTCATTCATTTATCTAGATTTGACACATTATGGGCCTGACCTTGGCTGAATGTATTATTAGTTACTGATCATTGTTACTAATGGTTAAAGCAAAGAAATTGATGACTTGGCATTTCTCTTGCATGTTTTGAAGATTTGGTGCCGTATCGTAAATATGCTGGTAACTGTATTATGACCGGGTTTTAAGTTCAAGTTTCGGTAACACGATTCGTTTGGTACGTTTGTAAGTATATATTAGTGAGACGGTGAGCTTATTTTGATTAAACATAGAATATTTTACTACATCAATAGAATATTTTGAGAAGAATCTCAATTAAAATATGTATCATTAAAACTTACCATGTTTGTTATTGCAATTATTTTGTTTTGGTTGCATCGTTCAGACAGACGCAGTAGCGGTCAGTTGTTCAATTTAACATCAAATTCATAAAATGCTCTTTCAAAGATTCAAGCAGAAAATAAGAAATGACTGTGGCGCTGAAAACTTTATTTACTTGGATTTTGTTATGTTTTACACAAGTTACGTTTTCGATTGTTTGATCCCTTTCTTCTATATTCCAACCTATAATAAACTACTCCTGACCGAATTTCGGTCATAGAACCAACGAAGACTGGACCAAGTATGCATGAGATATTATAATAGTGCACAAACCCTTGTGCACAGCTGTGCACACGTTAGTATGACTATTACGTTGTCGCACAAACGTTTTAGCTAAGACTGTAATATAACATCGTTTAGTTTAGTCTTACCAACGTTGCTAAGACCAGCTTATTATGACATATTCGTCGCACGACTAATAAGTTAAATCAATGACGTCTAAAGGACCTAGTAGTCATCTCACTATCATTATAAGACTGCTATCCAACTTTATGTCGTATAAGTCAAGACTTATATAACGTTTTTGTTTGTTGGGAGGTGTATGACACCACCAACTTCGAGCTGCTACTAAGAAATTCTTAATAGAAAATCCTTTTAACCCGACATGGGAATCGACTAAGGACGTTCAGCAGTCACGCTTGCGACCACAAGCCCAACAGGGCAGTTAATCCCGACCTATAATACAACTTTAACCACCGGATCTCACACAAACAATAAGTTTAGCGCCATTGTTATAGCCCATAGGCTACTGGCCATGAGACGGCTCCCGGTCGTTCAACCTGCAGGACCTCCTGCCACCGAATCAGTACCGGTTTCAACATCAATAAGTAATTACGGGAAGATGGTTTTAAAGAAACTGAATTTTGGACGTATGATGAATGCGTGATGTTTTTATTGGATGGGTAATCAGAATTATCATGTTCTTTTCTGTAATGAACTGTTATGGAAAAAGCAAAAACGAAATTAAAAGATGCACGGAACGGAATGAAAGATTTGTAAGCTTAATAAAATGGTTCTAAATTGTATTCGGTACAGTTTAAGTGAACCAACATACGTCAAATCCAAGGGGTCAAGTCAAAATTTAATCCATTTTTCGAAGTAATAATTTTGAATATTTATATCAATTTTAAATCTATTCTACGCACAAGAGTTGACTATACAACAAATTGTCATTGCGTAATGAACTCGGTTTTGAGAGATTTTGGGAGTTTGTCAGAACTATGCTCAATGATGATATTTAAGCATTTTATTTTGACATTCGTCCAAGTATGTGTACTTTGTAGGTTGTATGCCATTGCAACTTGGCTGAACAGTTTCATTTTATCTGAACACTCAGCCAAATTACAAAAAGAAAAAAAAGAAAAATAATAACTATGCCTTTGGTTTTTTTATATCGTGCGTTCTGCCCTAGGTCAGAATGTGAGCATGCTATTTTAAACCTTATGATTTGTTATATAAAAGTGTTTATTTCAAATATTAATGGAGTCGCACTCAGGCACATAAAAGTCTGGCGGTAACAAGGATGAACAAAAACGGCATAGGAACCTCCAAAATATTATTTAAACGATTAGATAATTTTCTATGAAACTGGGTTAAATAATCATTCAAGCAAATGGCTTCATTGCAAAATAAATGATTGCGCGCCCATAATGCGTAAAGAGGCGGTTAGTTTGCCAGTTGTTGGAATTACATAACAGAATAATTGCAATTTTCTAACACTGAAATGTTAATAATTTCGTGAGATAATGTCGGTTTTCGATGACTTGTGATTAATGGATTGTTTTGCTTGTTTAGTTAATTAATTAGTTAAATTAGTTTTTAATGACCAGCTTTTTATGTTTTGTTCAAGTTTATGTTACCCGCATTCGTGGTCAACAAACTCTTGAACAATACAGGGGGCAATTCTACTAACTTTGAGGTACGATTACTTTCAAAGCTCAGTGACAATTTGTCAAAAATGCTTTAAAACCAAAGATTTTTGACAATGATTTTCACTGAGTTCAGATTGCGACTGGACTTTGAACGTAATAGAATTAATCTTCTAGTTTACTACTCAAATAAGTTCTATAAATCCAAAAATCTTCTTCCATGTCGTAATACGTTGAATGAATGTCTAAAATGGCTGTGTACAAATTCTTGAATGGTCAAGTTCATCAAATACTACACTAGTGACGAAAAAATCCCACGCTAAAAGAAATTTAGATGAAACTGCGAGAAAGGACATAACAACATTCTTAGACGCAATAAACCTAGATATGAAACAAACAACTCTTGCTTTTATATCCCAATAGCCCGCGACTACGTCCGCGTAAATATTCCACGGAACCCCTATTTAAAAAGAAAAAAATTAAAGCCTATATTGCTTGCTGATAATGTAGCTTTCCATAGGTGAAAGAATTTTGAAAATCGGTTAAGTAGGTTTTAATTTTATCCATAACAAACAAACATACGAATTTTTTTTCTTTATAATATTAGTTTAGATAACAGGTGTGGCAGTTTCTCATCCTACCATTACCCAACATCCCACAAACTTCGTAAAACACGACAATGGCAAAGGTGCGGTCGATATCGAAAAAATTTTAACAATCGCACACCCAGTCAACTGTAAATAGTCAGTGAAATTCCGTATATACCACGCCATTGTTATTTTAAACGTTTTCCGCATTTCATAAGGGGTCCCCGATTAGAATAAAATGCATATAAATTGAATATTAAAAATTAATAGGCCGGGAGATCATTAGATATGGTGTGAACTTAATAATAGTATTGCGATAATGAATTGAATTGGTTCATCGGATCTAATGCGAGGAATTTTTGCAACTGGCACATTGTTTGATCATTCCAATTAAATTAGGCACACTTAGTGAGAGTGGTGTGAAACTTGATGATTGTAGAATAGCTAATTGTTATTGTTAGGCCACTTTAAATAACAATTGATACTTATTTAAACGAAGCATTATGAAAACAATCTGTCACAATCAATTTAAAACATGGAAGTTACTCTGTCTGTATGTTTGTTTGTAACTTGAATGGTAATGAAATAATGTGTCAAAACGACTTCGACATTCACGTAGATGAAGTCGAGAACAAAAGCTCTAGAGTAAATACTCTTATACATTTAAAACATTCAAGATCATTCCAGACATTATCTCAACCTTTGTATAATAAATTATTCAGCAAAAGCCAGCCTGGAAATCCTCGCAAGTCCAACAAAAGACAGTGAATGAATAGCTCCACAAAGGCAGGTGATGGCGATTACACCTCAAGGCGACGTACGCAATCAAGAACAATTTATTAAAGGTATCAGACGATCTTACTCTTGAGCTCCTGACTCCATATAAAGCTTCGTTAGGAATCCGAAAATAAAAGCAAAGAGTTAGGAGATTCGCTTCACCGCCCTTCGAGGCGGTCGTTCCGAGAACCGAGAAAGAAATTTGAAGACTGGACATGGCAGGTTATTTCGAAGAAAAAGATGATAAATTATAGTAATATTGTTGCGAAAATGTTAATAAGAATACTTTGAAACAGGTAGACTAACAAAATATATTTTGAACCTTTATTATATCAAATTACAATAATAAAATGATGTCGTAATTTTGATAATGCGTGTTACGAGGTTGTGTTAAAGTCACATTAACCTGTCGAACTATATTCTTAACAAAAGGTTAAATTAGGACATCCGTTTCATTAACATATTGCTCTTCAACCATTTCAATTTATATAACATCTACTTTGTTTTGTTTTGCTATATTGATGTCAATGCGCAAATCATTTTTCAATCTACTAACCGTTTTGCAATTACGTTTAATTCTACCTTGCTTGACTGATTTAAATACTAGTTATGATGCAATAGGTCTTCAAGTTCCTCTTCCGCATCTATATAAGGTACCTACTCTTTGAATACTAAGTGAATACCGGCCAATGAGCTCTTCTAATGTTAGGATAAAGAAAGGCGTAATAAAAAATAATGTATGAGCATTGGATGGAAATGTAACTTCCTCTTTAGTCGTAGGCCGCTGAGAAAGATTTCTCTCTTCAAAGCTTTTAGACAATGGTCTAATAACCTTCCTGCCTTCACTAGGCAATAAACGTCCGCTTTCAACCATTTCTTGTCATAAATATGCCCGTTGGAAATCTTTAAATGTTTCTCTTTCTGACAGTCACCTGTTTTATGGGGCCAGAATCCTGTCAGGGTTATACATTCAACCCATTAGTCAGGGATCCAATTATCACATTGGCATCTTCGGGCGCAGCATATTTATGCATCGATGGCGTCAGACTCAAAGTTATTGCTTTTCGGAACCAGTTTGTGGTCGTGCTCACGTTTGCACTAAAGGGCTTCGGGCAAGAGGACAAAATCAAGGACAAAGGTTTTCTGAAACCGAAGACTCCTTATTTTTCTGTATTATTTCATGAGCATGTTTGAATAGGACACAAGTATTGAGAAAATATTGATACATGCTTATTTTAGTATTTCATTTTGTAGTAGCATCCTTGAGGTTGATGTCATTTTGTAGGTACCTATTTATAAAGAATTCTGTTTGTTAATATAATAGGTTAAAATATTTATCAAAATCGAAACACGCCTTATTTTCTACAACTTATGAATCAATATGCGATGATCAAATCCTGACCTTTACATTCTGCTTGTAATACTTTATTTTACAACATTGACCTCTTACCAACGACTTAACGTCATGATTTCCATTGCAAATTTTGCTGCTATTTTTAAATCCTACGTGTTAAAATTCATCCGTTAGTACAAGTTTATTCTGATTGCCCCGTTGCTGCTGACTGCCGAGCATGGGCTCCTAGGTTTACATCCCAGGTCAGGTACGAAATGTTGTCGGGTTTTCCCATTAGGATATTTTCCCCGTGCCTCGGGAAGCAAGTAAAGCCGTTGGTACTGCGCCTGATCTCTCCCCAGTCGTGTCAGATTGCCATCTCATTGAACTATGAGACTGAGGAAAAAGGGAGTACAACTATATTTGTGCACACACTTTCTTATGTCCTATAATATCTCCTGAGAACTTGGCTAAGCTCCATTGAAGTGGCCATGACCGAATTTCTTGTTAACATAACCGAATATTGATATTATCCTAACAACCGTTATATTGAGTTAAAACCGAATCTATCATATCTTCCTTTCCAAATTATGAAAAACGTCTGTAAATTGTTCAGCTCTTTCAACTTTACCAATATTATTTGCAATTATTTTGAACATTGTAGTTTTTAAATCAATTTCTATAATACAAAGTGGTTTACCTATTAGCAAGTCTGTCACTGCGGCTAAACGTGTTGATGAACTCAGCCTTTGTTTGTGCGCGCACGCAGCACTGTATCCGCGATCGTTGTATTTATTTTGAGCTTTGAATGTTAATCAGATTCTGATGTGGTTTGCTTTTGTCAATTACAGTAATGTAAACGTAATGAGTTTTGTTTATGAGGCTTGGTAAAGTTTTGCAAATTTCATTGGCCTTTGGGAATTCCAAGAGAAGTTTTTAAACTGGATTTGCTGTACACGGTTGACTAATTGAAATTACCTTTCGGCCACCAAGGAATTACTTTTTATGTGTGATTTTAGCAAGACTTTTAAACTGTTGAAATGATCTAATTCCTTGAGTAATTGTGATACAATATTAAATATTTCTCTAATACATTTTCTCCCAATTTTTGAAGTGTAATTGTAATTATAATCATAACTTTAAGATGTAGGTCAAATCATTTATTTCAATTATATCATTAAAGGCACTTTTAAATGTCATTTACAAGGGAAAAAAAAGGAATTTAGTTGCCACTTTCAAAAGGGAGTTTCGTATAGAGAAGATACAGATATAGTATTATAGTTTAACATAAATAATTTAATCATTGAAAGTATTGAGGTGCTCTAACGGATACACCTCTACCTAACCCTTTGGGGATTACTAGCGTGACGTATATGAAAGTTTTGGCTCGTTTCTTTAAAACTCAAATCAATTGCGAAATTGTGAACCTTGTTTTTATTCTAGATCTAGAACTTCGTAACAGTTAATGACATCTCAGAATGATTTTCTCAACACAAAATAGTATGTTGCAGATATCATTTTAAATCTAGATGAGATCTGATATCGCATTAGCCTAGATTTTATCACTGCGAAGTAATGACAAGTGCTTTCTTGCAATCCGTTTCTTGTGGTATAAACTATGTTAGTCAGCAAAAATGTTTCATTTTCTCTCGTGATTTAAAGTTATTTTATTTCAAGCAACAGTTGCTTAAAATAATGTTAGTTCTTGGAATGCCAAGTTGCTTAAACGAGGTTAAATTATACTTGCGAGTTATATCTTGAGCCTGAAGACATCGTGGCATATTCTTCATATTTTCTTATTTCATGAAGCAACTTCGAAGTCGTTCGTATAAAGCTTGATTGACACATATTGACTGCCTCGTTGGTCTAGTGGTCGCAAGCGTGACTGCTGTGCATGAGGTCTTGGGTTCGATTCCCAGGTCGGGCAAAGTGTTATTGGGTTTTTCCATCAGTAATTTCTCGGTTGATGGCAATAGGCTCGCCCCCTATTACATGGGACTAAAAACATAACTGGCGAAATGTGGGTGTACTAATGGATACACCTCTGCCTAACCCTTCGGGAATTACAGGCGTGATGTTATGTTATGTGACACATATCAGTAAAGTTACAGTTCCGGCACCGTGCCGTATCAGTGATAAAATAATCTTTCATACATTCCCTATGAACGCGGTCACACTTGTCAGTGTCAGTGACAACACAGTGCTCTCAGTGTCAGTTCTGGCGTGTTCTTAGAGAATGTATGAAAGAATAATTATCAATGATACGGGACGGTTCTGGAACTGAACCGGCACTGTTATGTGTGAATCAGCCTATAGACTACGTTTTCCCCTTTTTTTAGGAATACAATTTCTCATGATCAGACTTCAAGAACGCCAATACGTAGATGTAAATAAGACGTTAATAAGGTCTAAAGTTAAAGTATAGTTATAGATGCTGGACGGGCATAGAAGCATATGTATATTTTAAAATTTAAATTCAACAATAAAGTTTAGAATAAAGCAATTCTTATTTAAATTAAACATTTAATGGTTATAAGATTATAAATAACGTAACGTATTACAATAGTTATAGTTACTGAGATCAGTAGTTTGAATATTTCTATGGAGACGCCCAAGATATCACCGTTTAAATAGGAATGTGGACTGCCAAAAGTAACTGACATAACTGACATCGGTGAAGGAAAACAACGTAAGGAAAACTGGACTTGAATATAAGTCTGAAATCGCCAATCCGCCTTGAGCAAGCGTGGTGATCAATGCTCGCGCCTTCGCTGTATGAGTCTTTGCCCTGCAGTGAGACAGTAATAGGCGGGTATTATTTTAAATGTAAATTTTAAATGTTTTTAAATTAAATATTACTGAATTATGTTAACTAAATTATGAGGTAACTATTGTAACAAGATAAACTAAAATTCTATTTTTAAAATTATTTAAAGCTGTGAGTTTTTTTTTTATATTCGCTAATTACTCCCTTTCAGCTTCGCTGAAGTGACGTAATTCTAGTGACTCTAGGTTCTTGGACGTTTTCATCTACAGTTTAGTTTCACTTAATACATTGAAAGTTCACGATCGGTGCATGAACCTGCGATAATGTTCAACGCATTCCAAAGTCAACTTTTTTCATAAAAAAATATTTAAATTATTGTCGTTATACTACTTTCAATGCGTGAGAGTTGATTCGACAGGACAGTATGTGGACTAACTTTTGTGCGTGACTCTGTCTATAAGTAAATTATGTGTTTAAGTTAAGTAGGAGTGCGTGTCTGTGGATACTGTGTGATCGTAATTTCGATTATATGACACATAACATAACATCACGCCTGTAATGTAATCCCCGAAGGGTTAGGCAGAGGTGTACCCATTAGTAAACCCACATTTCGCCAGTTATGTTTAAGTCCCATGTAATAGGGGGCGAGCCTATTGCCATCAACCGGGCACAAATCCAGACTCCGGGCCGCTACTGAGAAATTCCTCATGGAAAAACCCAATAACACTTTGCCCGACCTGGGAATCGAACCCAAGACCTCGTGCTCAGCAGTCGCGCTTTTCTGACCACTAGACCAACGAGGCAGTCACATGTCAGTCAGTCAGTCGAGTGAGGGTGTGTCATTATATGACACGGAATTATAAATTTAGTGGCGTCCATTTTATTTTCGTTTTTAGAAAAGATCAAAACTTGTTTGAACTCAAAATTAAAACTTCCCCTGACTAATCCTGAACTTTCAAAGGTTATAAAAGTTGTTAGTGATGTTCATGATCAACATAGAAAGTACTCGTATGTATGTATATGAAATAGAAAAAGTCGCATTGGTACTTTCTAATGCCCAGTTCCGAACCTACAACCTCGTGCATGAAAGGCGGCACTTACCACTGGGCCATCACGATACAGCAACTGTTACAAAGCAAGCAAAATATGGGGAATGCAATGCTATCCAAACGTGGTAATGTCGCCAGTCTTTTGGGTATATTTCTAGTTGACGGTGATGTGGAGACATTTTTTTATACCATTTAGTTTTAATTTCTTTTTTTTACAAGCTTTAATTTAATTTGCACTGTTTGTATGTATGTATATAAGTTGTCCTTTCTAAAGCAAACCATTTTTAGACCATTTGTTGGTACCTATCCGATTGAGCTGAAATGCACCTTTAGTTCTGATGACAATGCAAGTTTCAATACGAAATAAAGTATTTTTTTTAAATTTAAGCTTGTTTTTATATTATTATTTTTTAAATACATACATAACGTCACGCCTGTAATTCCCGAAGGGTTAGGCAGAGGTGTATCCATTCGTATACCCACATTTCGCCAGTTATGTTTAAGTCCCATGTAATAGGGGGCGAGTCTATTGCCATCAACCGGGCACAAATCCAGACTCCGAGGCTGCTACTGAGAAATTCCTCATGGAAAAACCCAATAACACTTTGCCCGACCTGGGAATCGAACCCAAGACTCTCTTTGCGACCACTAGACCAACGAGGCAGTCAAAAGTATTAAGTATTTTTTGAAATACCTAGTTATATATTGTAGATATTAATTTAATTACTTTAATACTCATTAAATCATTATAATTACAAGAAACAGATTTCACCTCTAAATCACCATTCCCAACAACAACGCAAGCTATAAACCATCTACTAAATATGCCATTTTCATCTTCAACATCACCTGTCATCGTAACTCGTAACATAGTGGTGGTAACTGCCATAACTGCGCAAGAGTCGACGCATAGTATCGACGCATAACAACCTAATAGCTCACATGCTCATGAGCATTTTCTTGGAGAAACTCACACGGAAATGATTGGTAATAAAAGAAATAAGTAATTTCGATTGCTTATTGGTTATTCGATCAATAGTTACTGTCGATATAAAGAGATTTGAAATTGAGTTTCTTGGTGAAAATGTTCTTACCTTATATCAAGTCACTTTTACCATATCCTACCATTTCCATAAGAAGAGTATATTAGAATATACTCTCCTACGCATGCTAAATTTTGGTCGTAAAAGTCAAAGTCAAAACATTTATTTTAACTAGACCATTTACAGGCACTTTTGCATTGTCAAGGAGTCGGTCAGTTAGTCAGAAAGTTGAAGCTAGTTGCTCGTTCTATAACGGAGGCAGGCCTCTATGTTGGGCAAAATTCTATTTGATTTTTACATCAGGAATTTCTCAGTAGCAGCCTCGGACTCTGGATTTGTGCCCGGTTGATGACAATAGGCTCGCCCCCTATTACATGGAACTAAAAACATAACTGGCGAAATGTGGATGTACTAATGGGTATACCTCTGCCTAAACCCTTCGGGGATTACAGGCGTGATGTTATGTTTATGATTGCGATAGGCTCGCCCCCTATTATAAGGACCTTAAACATAACTGGCGAAATGTGGGTGTGCTATTGAGTACACCTCTGCCTAAGCCTTCGTGGATTACAGGCATGATGATATTATGTATGGTACGTGATCAGAAATGTATGGATGTTTTTTACCCTTGCATAAACAGATTCAAGAGCGTAAACAAAGACATTTTGTTTACCATTATCTCAATAGACAGAGACATATTAATTATTATCCTAATGCGTGGTAATACATCTAACAACACGCTAACATGCGACTGCGCAAAAAATAAACATGTATACAGTACAGTGTGAAAAATGGCAAATGTGAGTGAAATAATCAGTCTCATGTTTAATACATGAACGAAATTAAATTACAGATGTGTTGAAATATAATCGGCTAATAAATTATGCACATTTTGTATTGAGAAGAAAAAAAAAACATAATTATTGCGGCATCTGTAAGTTTCTCAGTTAATTAAAATTATATTTTGATCATGAGGACGAGTTGTTAAATTTTTATGAATTTTAAATATTTATTTTCTTACTAGGAAATTCCCAGTGTTAATATCATGGTTAACTAGTTTTTGTTATTTGCAGTTATAATGCAGAAGAGGACGTGAATTAAAAAGTGGAATAAATAATGTCTTTATTTGCTTGTAAAGTAGATAATTATACGAAATAAAGGCGATGACTTCATCATCATCATATCAGCCGTAGGACGTCCACTGCTGAACATAGGCCTCCCCTACAGATTTCTAATAAGACCGGATGGAAGCGGCTAAAGGCAATGACAACATTAGCAGTATTTTCAACCGACTTCAAAAAGGAGGAGGTTCTCAATTCGACGCGTATGTTTTTTTTTTTTTTTTTTTTTTTGTATATATGTTCTACGATTACTCCGCCAATTATGAATCGATTTGGATGATTCTTTTTACAAGTACTATAAGTCCTTTCAGATCCCAATTTACTTCATAGCCGATTTTAAGAAGATCGTGAGTGTCTTTTTTAATCGTGTGATTTTGCCGTGATGAGGTAACAGATAGCGAAGTCATTTTCACATTTATAATATACGAATTCTCAGTTTCTAATATCTTTATTAATAATCTCATCAATTAATCGAGTGTAAAATTGCATTCTGTCCATTAGCAATGCCTAACATAGCCTTAAAATTCTCTCACTAAAGAATTCGAAATAGCATTCTAAAATCTAGAGCGTTAAAAGATTTGAAATTCAAATCATCACTGAAACACAAAAGAGAAAGAATGTCTGCAGTATGTAACAAAAACAAAACATTAACAGCGTAAGAGTAAAATTAAAAACATTTCTCTAATTCAACGAAGTGAGCAATTAAAACAGTTGCACAACTATCAACACTACATCATTACATAAACAATTATAATACCTACTACAATTTGTTTAGAGGCGGTGTATTCTGTAAAGATATTGCGCGAAATTTAGGTGAAGTGAATTTGTAGTGAGATGTCAATAGTATCACAAGGTCAGCTCATCTTAAACTTCATTATCATCATCATATCAGTCGAATAACGTCCACTACTGGATATAAACCTCCCCTAAAGATAGCCACAAGTTCTACGCTACCTGCATCCAGTGGATTCCCGTAACGTTTACTTGTCGCCGGTCCACCTCGTGGGGGGTTTTCCCATACTGCGCTATCCTTAACCTTCATCATCATATCAGCCGTAGGACGTCCACTGCTGAATAATAGGCCTCCCCTACAGATTGCCTTAAGCTAACTTCAACTAAATTCATCGAGGGTTTTTTTACAGAATAACTGCAGAAAGTTTATTTGTACAACTGTATTATGACACCCTGTATAGATGATTCTGTGTGTAACCAAAAGTATGAATATACATACATACATGCATGCATACATAATAATAAATACTTAAAACAAAAAGGTAATTTTAAATGTCAATTATTATCAAGTCTTCGCGCCAAGGTTTTTCAAATGAGTTGCTTAACGAAGATGACACAAGTTTTGTTTTGTCAATTTGTTTTAAAAGTGGACGGAATATTAAATAATTATTCTGAGTTACACTTTGTTAGAATGTCAACAGAATATTAAAAGTCGGTTGTGTAAATGCGACCTTTATTTTGTAAGCGATACGGTATGTTGATCAGATCAGTTTTGTGATAGGTCTGTGTGCGGGGTCATTTGGGCTCGAATTTGTCATTTTACACATAGCATTAAAGTTAGTGTAAAAATATTTGTGATATTTTTTGCCCGACTGCTCCATAAGGAAGCAATTTTCTTACTTACAATACAATAACAATACGAGAATTAAAATAAAAGCAAAAAAAAAGACAAAATCGTAATTCTACTTTTAAACTTTTGCATCGAAATGTACATGATGTAGTTTATGGTTTATGACATTGTACACACATACATAACATCACGCTTGTAATCCCCAAAGGGTTAGGCAGAGGTGTACCCATTAGTACACCCACATTTCGCCAGTTATGTTTTTAGTCCCATGTAATAGGGGGCGAGCCTATTGCCATCAACCGGGCACAAATCCAGACTCCGAGGCTGCTACTGAGAAATTCCTGATGGAAAAACCCAATAACATTTGAACAACAACATCAAACAACATTTTTTAACATTTCAATGACATTGTATTTGTTTACAATTTGTTGTCAATGGACTTTAAAACATAGACGATTTTTGTTTACGGTCGAATGGCCCATGGGCTATAAGATTTGGCCCATTTAGACTCATATAACACTAGCAGACCGGCCCACGCGGTGCTGGGGCTCAGGTTTGCAATTAAAAAATTTTAAGACCAATAATTAAGATAAAAACTATCCTATCTTTCAAGTTGGATCAAATTGCACATGGTGAGCAAATTTGATTAAAATCGATTAAATAGTTTAGGAGTCCATCCTGGACAAACAACGTGACGCGTAATTTATATATATTAAGATTACATTTAACCCAACAATACGATCAACACAAGCAAAGCATACAAACTCAATGCTAATCAATCTTTCCTCATTACCCCAATCCTTCACTTAAACACAACTTAATCAAACAAACTTGGCATACCCACTACTACGTATACACTTACTTACCCTTATTTCATGTGGGTCAGTAGTAACAACGTCATTTCATGTGGGTCAGTTGTAACACGTCTATTTACTGGAACATATCCAACATGAAGCGATGGCCTTAAGGATAAGCCGACAGAAAGATAATTGTTAGTAATTACAATTATGATAACGTGAATTTGTAACTGTTGTTAACGCGCAGTGTAGGCCTTCACCTTTGTCAGATTGACGTAAAGTAAACAATGTATACAGAAATAAGTTTTTGTTAACATTTTTTTGGAGGAGCAGAGTGGCTCGTGGCTAAGTAATAACAGCCGCACGGGTCGATCCATCACGTTAAGCTTCGCTTGCCGGGGTTTTTATTTTTATTTTATTTATTAGGGACAAAAAAACAGTTACATGCCAAGATTAACAAACAAAAAAAATATCTTAAATTAACAAAATACATATAAATGCATTTATACATAAGCTATTCTATATTTATATTACTACACATGTAACCCACAGCATTGTCCACGAATTCACAAAAAAGTTAAAAGTAAACAGACATACAGTGTGCATAAAAAAAAAAATACAGTTAAGGAGAGAAATTAAAAAAAATAATAATAAGATAAGAATAATAATATAAAAAAAAAAAAAATATTAAACTTAAGAAGTCACTAATTCTTTTACTCTTGCCTTGAAACGGGTCTTGGAAAGATCGAATATGTCGAGCTCCATAAAGTGAGTGTTATACGCATCAACGAGGTGACGAAGAGGCACGCGCTCACCAGCGTTAGTCCTGCATGAGTCTGTGTGGAATAGTCGAGGCACACGTACCCCACGAAGCATAACAGATCTAGGTACTCTATAATGTAAACTATTAGATAAAGGGATGCAGTCAAATCTATTATTACATATGCCATGCAGCATCATTACACCCAGAAGTAATCGTCTAGATTCCAAGCTAAGGACATTATAGCGTTTCAGCAATTGTTCATAGGACACTTTAGGGCGATAACATTTATAATTCACAGTACGTAAATACTTTTTTTGAACAATTTCTAGCCTATCTTTGTACTTGTCATATAAAGGATCGCAAATTTGGACGGCGTATTCTAATTGTGGCCGAATCAGGCATTTATATAACATTAAGAATGTAGAGGGTCGCACAAAGCTACTTGAAAATCTCATCACTAGGCCATACATTTGAAAAGCTTTATTAACAATATTGTCAATATGAGCATCAAAATGCAGACGACAGTCAAGGGTAACACCCAAATCGCGCACAGATTGCACTTCATTAAGATATATATTATTTATGGAATAATTAAATTTGATTTGATTTGTATTTTTGGTAAAAGAAATTGTGTAACATTTAGGAAGACTAAGAAACAGTTTATTTTTGCGGCAGTATTCATAAAATCTATCCAGGTCCTGTTGTAAATAATAGCAGTCACGAATATTTTTACATGTGTTATAAATTTTCATATCGTCAGCATACATCAAGAAATGTGAATTGATAAAACAAGATTTAATGTCATTAATGAACAATACAAAAAGAAAAGGCCCTAATACTGATCCCTGGGGCACCCCGGATTTAACAACTATAGAGTCAGATTCATGCCCACTAATGACAATCTTCTGAGTCCTATTGAAAACATATGAAGCAAACCATCTGAGTAAGTTACCGCGTATCCCATTAAATGCAATTTTTTCCATAAGCAGGACGTGATCCACCTTGTCAAAGGCCTTCTGAAAATCAGTGTAAACAGCGTCAACCTGCACCCGGCGGTCCATATTTTCGAAGAGGTAGTTGACAAAAGTCATGAGGTTAGTGGTGGTAGAGCGACGTTTTACGAAACCATGTTGTTCGGGTATGATAAGATGACGGATATGAGGGTATAGTGCACTGTGAACAAGACGCTCGAATACCTTCGACAAAGTGGAGAGAATAGAAATTGGCCGATAATTCTCGACATTATTTTTATCGCCACTCTTGTACACCGGGGTGATTGAGGCTCGTTTCCAAACAGTAGGAAAGACCCCTTCACTCAAACATTTATTAAAAATTATATGTAATGCGCAAGACAAGTGATCAGATGTTCTTATGAAGAAGGAAGGTGGTATGCCATCAGGTCCAGCTCCTTTAGATGGGTCCAGCGACTTCAATGCTGTACGGATTGATTCCGTTGGCAAGTAAATGTCAGAGATACAGGGTGAATTACTGTCATAGCAATTAGACGGCTGCCAATGGTCTGGGTCGAAGGTAGAAGGTTCATATACCGAGCAAAAGTAATTTGAAAACAAATTGCATATTTCCTTTGGGTCATCAGACGAAGCATTTTTGTAAAACATATTAGCAGGGTACTTAGCTTTACCTTTCTTGGAAGAGACATACGACCAAAAATACTTAACAGACTTAGGAATACTGTCTTCAACTGATGTCATGTATCTCTTATAACATTTAGTGGTCTCAATATGGAATAATTTGCGATAGTTTGAAAAATGCACGTAATCAGAGTGATTACCATAATTTTTCCACTTAATCCAAGCACGTTCTTTAGTTTTAAATATTTTTATTAGAGACGGTGTAAACCAGATCGGAAATTTAGAAGTTTTGGCGTAAGTTAATGGAATATGTGACCTGATAATTCTATATATAGTTTCATAAAAAAAATCAACCGCCATCTCGGAGGAGTAACGAGAGAGTAACTCTTCCCAATCTACATTACCCAAATCGTATTTAACGCAATCGTAATTTGCTTTGTAAAAGTTATACCTGCGAACCGGGTGGCATTTCATCGGTTTGAAATGCACATCTAGGTGAGTTAATATAGAAAAAGGAGGGTGGAGGCTATCGGGTGTCACCAGAATATTGCAAGGCACCATTTGAGGGTCCGCATTGGAGACTATCAAATCTAGTACATGACCTGAACTGTTTTTTGTGCAGTTAAATTGTGAACCATTTATTATATTTATAAAATTAAGTAATATACGTCCCGTAGAGCCCGTGTGACGCGCAGTGGCATGATTGCCTTGTTGCACCCAGTCAATCTCAGGTAAGTTATAGTCACCAAAGAAGTGATATGAATTGCAATTAGGATTATTAGCGAAGCCTTGCAGCATGTCTAAGTATTGCTCATATACTTCTGCACTAGACGCTGGTGGTATATACACGACACCAATGATATGACGTGTGTGCTGCTGGGTGGCAGGCATCTGTACTAGTACCTGTTCAATTTCAGAGTTAAATAATCGAGTTGTTAATATTGTCGCACGCAATTCACGAAGCATAGCTATCAGAACACCACCTCCATCTTTTTTGTTTGTCGCGACACGGTCACGGTCACATCTATAAACAACATAACGGTCATCAATAAATTCAGTATCACGAATGTCAGGAATAAGCCAAGTTTCAGTCAGGACAATAACGTCGTAAGAGTTACTCAATATGTTCATATAGAGCGTTTGCAACTTTGTACGAGTACCTCTACAATTCTGATAGTAAAACGTAATATTGTCAGTAGCCATTAATAACAGTTATGTAATAAATCTGTGTTATGTAACGCTTACCACCCAATTGATAATACTTAATCCCGATGTCTACAGTAATAAAATGACAAGTTACAGATAAGCCAGAATTACATGGTTTAAATTTGCTCCAGTGTTTCCCATTGTACTTCAAGGAAGCTTCCGATATTATACTTAAATGTCTAACGGACACAAGAAAAAACCATCGAATGTAACTTATAAAACTGAGAACAAAAAGCAAGATTTTTTTAAATTTAAGCAATGATAACAAATGGCATAAAAAAGGAGGCAAGAGATAACAATAACATTTGAGACTAACATACCCAATAAATAAACTTATAAAGCTATCAGATAAATATACAATAAAGAAACAAAGACGAAGCACAATATAGTTATGTATACAAACTGTGTGAACATTGGTATAGCTAGGACTCAGGGTTTTCAGCACACTTCTTCTCACTGCTAACAACCCTTTTAAGATCCTGCGCTGAACGTATAGCAATTGCTGACAATCCGTCGCGTTCCCGCACAAGTACCGTCCCATGTTTGATCCAAACGTATTTAAAACCACTCTCATTGGCAATCCTTTTAGCTTCTCGAAATAACGCTTTATTATTTAGGGTTAAATGTTCATTAAAGTAAACTTGCACCGGGGCACCAGAGACTCCCAGCTGATCAGACTTTAGGCCCTTCTTTTGACGACAGGCGCTAAGGATATTATCACGTATAATACGTGTTCTAAACTTGATTATAATATTTTTAGGTTTATTATCTTGTTGTTGCCCGCGTGGCACTCTATGTATCGATATGATGTCATTGTGAGACACAGGTAATTTAATAGCAGAGCCTATGGAATCTAAGATGGCGAACAAATTTTCGTTGCGCTTTTCCGGTAAATTACAAATTTCCATGTTACATGAACGTGCCTGCTGTTCCATTGCCTCAATCTTAGCCTCAAGCTTAGCCACAGCTTGTACATTGGCACCGTTAGCCAAGTCATTCAAGCGTCTAACACTCTCTCCATGCTCAACTTCCAGGCATTCCAGACGAGACTTCATCTCTTCGTAGCCTAAGTTGAAAGATTGAATAGATTTTTCAATCTCAGAATATGAATTCTGGATATTCTGATTTTGCTTCTTCAACTCAGAAACTTCTGTGACTATTTTTTTAAGAATAACATCTTGATCATTTTTCCAAGACTGCAACATATTCTTCAGATCTTCGAATCTGTCTGTCTCCATGCAATCGTCATCACCTCTGAAGCGTTTCTTGCTCTGCCGTGTTGTAACATTATCTATTTTATCACCAGTATTCAAATCAGGAACAGATGTAGCACAGGACAAATCAGGCTCTGAGCGAGTTTCAGGTAACGCGCAGGTGGAATTCTGGGGTGGTGATCGTATAGTGCGCGGCATTGCTGTTCTGTGCAATTGCTATTACAAGACCAGTAAAATAATAGATGGAAATCCTCACAGTCGATACTGCTTGGTAATTTCGTGCGTGCGGCCAGATGTTCACTTAGCTCAGTGTGCGCACGCGCAGCCTTCAACGCTCAGGCGATGCAGGTTCGAGCCCAGCCAAGTGCGAAACTTTTTGTGTTTATTTAAATGAGTTTTTCAAATTTATTTGAACACACACTTGAAATAGGAGCTGACAAAAATGTTCTGTCCTGCTCAAACTCCTCCCAGTGGGCGTAGACCACAGGTAACAACACCACAGGAGTGACAAGGAATCGAAAATAGCAACAGCAACCAATCACAGTACCACAAATTACAAAAACGACACAATACACAGCGCGATGCGACACACGTCTGTCCGCTTCCAGTTAAAGAGTCGTAATGGTTACGGTTGGTCCGTGGATGGGTGACTCTCTATACCAAAACACCTCCGTGCCTCGGAAAGCACGTTGGTCCCGGCTGTCATACGAGGATCCTTGACAGTCGTTACGGGTCAACAGAAGACCAAAAGTCTGACAACCAGTCTTACCAAGGGGTAAGACCAGTTACTGAGTTGTGGAGGTCATATAGGCAGTCGCATCCTATAAAATACTGGTACTCAGCTGCATCTGGTTAGACTGGAAGACGACCCCAACATAGCTGGTAAAAGGCTAGGCACATTTATTGCTTTTATTTGTTATTCTTTTAACGTGTGGGCAGTAAGGTCTTACGACCCAACACACCCTAGTGTCAGAGTCTCTAAACCGCCTCAAGGGCATCTGTCATGGTTTGAGTATTTGTTATCAGAATAGTTCAGTAAAGGCCTAGAAAATTTACATCAAAATAAAATAAAAAAACTACGATTGACCAGACAATGGCCCACTGACTACAGCGCCCAGTGTCCATACTACTGCACTTTAGAGAACATTCATAACAATTAATGTTCTCATAAGTGGAGGTGTAGGGAAGTCGCCAATCCACCTTGAATAATGTGATCAATGCTCGTACCTTCTCTGTGTGAGAAGAGGCCTTTGCCTTACAATGTGACAATAATAGACATAACATAACATCACGCCTGTAATCCCCGAAGGGTTAGGCAGAGGAATACCCATTAGTACACCCACACTTCGCCAGTTTTGTTTACAATAATAGACTAGTAAGTATTATTATTGTACATAGATTATTGCAAAAATCTAACACGCTTTCATTGCTCTAAACAGTCTTTTGTTTTTGTTCAAAATACACGTCTGCTTCGTCTGCAATTTAACTGTTTGACTTCGATCCCTAATTTTTTGATAACAAAATATAATACGTGTAGCTTGTGTCACCCGGGGATAGTGTAGCTTTCCAAGAGTGAAAGAATTTTTCCAATCGGTTCAGTAGTTTCCGAGCATATTCAATGTAAACAAACAAACTAACATAACATCACGCCTGTTATCCCCGAAGGGTTAGGCAGAGGTGTACCCATTAGTACACCCACATTTCACCAGTTATGTTTTTAGTCCCATGTAATAGGGGGCGAGCTTATTGCCATCAACCGGGCACAAATCCAGACTCCGAGTCTGCTACTGAGAAATTCCTGATGGAAAAACCCAATAACACTTTACCCGACCTGGGAATCGAACCCAAGACCTCATGCACAGCAGTCGCACTTGCGACCACTAGACCAACGAGGCAGTCAAGACAAACTAACAATCAAATATTTTCTCTTTAGAGAATTGATAAGTTGGTATAGATGACATTTTGAATTTCGAATTGAACTAGACATGCTTTTGTTAAGTTCAATAGCACGAGTACTTTCAACTAGGGGTAACCCCCTTGAACTGAGAATCGTTAATCATTCCCCCCGTTGTTCTAAGTCAGTTAACGTACGCAATTAGTGATGCGCAACACCGCAAAGCTTTTTTATTACCTAGTGATGTGAATCTCGTACTGCGTCTTATGAGGTCATACCGATTGGTAGGTATTTAAATATCACGTTTTACCGCGACTGGTGATCTCAGCAAGCATATATTTAATCAGTCATTTGTATGTATAAACTTGAGTCCGCTAAATAAATATTCAGTATTGGAAATTAAAATAAATAGATATCTTAAAAAAAAAACTAGCTTCCGTTCGCGATTTCGTCCGCTTCAATCTTAATATGTTATTCCACGGGAGCTGTACATTTTTCCGGGATAAAAAGTAGACTACAAGCTACTCTAGACTGTAATCTATGTCAGTGCTAGATTTCATTAAAATTCGTACAGCCGTTCTGGCGTTATTGAGTAACAAACATTCACCCATCGAAACTTTCGTATTTATAAAAGAAGTAAGATGTGGGTATTTTATATTTATAAAGTTATTGTAAGTATATAAGAAAATTACAACCATGACACTGAATTGTCGTAACCATTTCAAAATCAAGTTATCTCGAAATAGACACAAACAAGCAACAACCGTGTGAATGAAGATAAGAGTCATCCAAACAAAAAAAAACAGACGAATGATACAATTAACAGCAAATTATATCTAAAATATCTTACCAGAAAACGTGAGAAAACATCCGACCTTGTAGCGTAGAGCATAAAGCCGTTATTAATATACACTGTCTTCAAATGTCACAAACACAGGTCACAATAACGGAACACAACGTACATGCAAAAAGTGGACGCGAAAAGAAATCAAACGATCGAACGCGATTGGCCGGTCGGTTAGAACGTTCGAATCCGAAATTCAAATTGGCCAATGGGAAGAGATCGCGCATGCGTGCAGCAACGACGAACGCTTGTCGCGGACTGAGGCAGTTTCTCAAAATGAGTGGTGGTTGACGAGCCTTCTCCATTCACACTGTCAAGTTAATTGTTTTTGTTATTAACAATTTTGAACCTTAGTACCTTTTACTTGTAGGTAAAAATTCCCTTGTGTAGTTTTGGCGGTTAAGTTCATTGATACTAAAAAGAAACACATTGCCACCTCGGTCGCCTTCACATGCGCAGGAGTACACTTTTTTGCAATGTCGCGTTTTAATTTTCTTTGTACATTTATAAATTTTACATAATGTAAAAAAGAATAAATGATGTTATGGCTTTCACATTGTATTTCAAAACTGTTATATAAAAAATAGTTAAACAAATTATATCGTAAATATACCTAATATAATAAACATTACATAAATTGACACTTAGCATATTTAAAAACATAAGTAAAGAAAGTTTCGGACTCAATTCTACTATTTATGTAATAAAAAAAAATATCATAATTTGTTTCTTTTTTTATATCTAGGTGTTCGCGTTGATGTCTTTAAAATACAGCTAGTCAGCTTATAAGTCAAGGTAACCAACACCTTTATTTTAATTTAAACCTTAACATCTCAATTATAAAGTCGCATTCACAATGCGTCTGACTCACTAAAACATAAACAATGGTCACATTTTTCATAATAAGGAATTTTCATTAAATTAAAATTAATTAATGTGTGAAAAAGATCTGCATTTCATAATAATTATTTAACTTTTTCATATGAGGTTAACACCCGCAGTTAAACATAATGTTATACGATTAGAATTATATGAATGCTCGTAATTTGAAAAATGTTGTATAATAAAAAATGTGAAAAAAAAATTTTACGCCTTCATGTATGATTGTGTTTTAATTAGCATAATTAAAACGATCAGTTTGAAACTAGACTCAACTTATTTATATAGCAAATAATCTACACAAGTAAATAAAATTGACGTGTCTGTCATGTCAAAATAATAGCTTTTTATGTACTACCTATGAATGTTAATAAGTGAGTTTAATAATTTTATTCTGTCTCTGTCTCTTTTTTCTGGTTAAACTCCGAAACAGCTGGACCGATTTTGACAAGACAGATAGCTGATGATATACGGAGTAACTTAGCTAACTTTTGTTCTAATAAAAAAATAAGGTACGACGCAATAAATAGAACCCTGTCATAACATTTGCGAGGTCGCAAAGCCGCGGTTAGCTAGTTACTCCCTTATAAATCGTGTCCTCCCAACCTCAAGAGTATGGTACTACCATTTGGAGCCACAAACTGCTTGTTATTTATTTAAACGCAACTACAGATATGGAAAAAAATATTTGCGTTACTTATACGGCTATTTATCTGACCAATAAAGAAATATATTCCATTTTAGCCCTAACTTAGACATACACTGGAAAAGTTAGTTAGGTATTTAGGTTCCACAATACGTAATGATGGTTGACAGTGACTAAGTAAACACTTGATTTTAAAAGAGCATGTATGGAGTTTCTTGCCCATTCTTCTCCATACAAAACTACCTTCTGTAAGGGGCAACTAAATTCAATTCCTTTTTCTTTTCGTATATGACGTGCAAAAGTGCCTTATAATGGCCTAATTGAAATAAATGATTTGACTTTGACTTTGACAAACAACTGTGCTTATTGGTAGGGTGATTAAAGGTCGTAGCTCATCAGATCCACCGGACACTCGACCAGCAACGCCTCGCTTCGAAAGGTTAGTATTCTTTCTATGGAGTACTATGTGTATACAACGAGCCAAGTACTTAGTAAGTACGTACTTGACAATCAATTTGGGCTGTACTCGGCTTATTGTTCGGCCAGATCCAGAATTATTAAATACCTACGGACCAACAGACTGTGACTCATAAAAGTCCGTCGGCTTTCAGTTTGCATTTCTGCAAGAGAGGTCCTTCTCGCCTGCGTCTGTTCTGGAGTTTCTGTCGCTGTAATGGCTGAGCTTTTTCTCTGAGACGAAGTCGTGTTTGAATAGGCGTCTCAGTTGCTCTTACAGTTCTCTGGCTCTCGGCTTCTTCCTCCAAAAGCAAATATTTAATTTTATGTTTTATTGTATTTATCAACTAAAGGTAACCATGCTTGGTAAAATTCGCACCCCTGAGTCACAAGATACAAGGTTTGCTTAGTTTGTGACTCGCCAACTATTACCTACTTTTGGTTAAATAAACGTTATTATTATTAATATTTGCATTTATTTATTTTATAATTACATTTTTAAATATCAATATAAAACATTTATTATTATTAATTAGGGGTAAGAAATTAAATCCGCCTTTGTAATTTTTTGCTGAATGAAGATTAAAATAAATAAATAAATGTTATGAACTTGTGTATGTAAGTTTTGAGTTCACTTGTGTTTACTCACTCTCTCTTCATTCACTCTTCACTCACTCTTCACTCCCTCTTATCGTTCGATAAGGAAAGATAAGAAAAAGAAAAGAGGGGTAAGAAAACGGATAACTGTGTGTATTATTGTTGTTACTGGGTCATGCGATAACATATTAAATTAATAAAATATATTTTTAGGTGTTTGTTATATGTAATTGTAAAAAATAATTATTGTACTAATTACCAGTTACTCTACATAAGACAAAAACACACAAATATTAGACAAATAAAAACAAAAGACAAACGTATTAATAAAAACGGTATTCCAATAATTCGAAATGCGTGAACTCAAGAAAAGGGCCAAACATGTAACAGCTACAAGTACTCGACCAGTTATTAACCAAGCCTCTGAAATGTACGCTTAAGTACAGTTAAACAAATGGTGCGTTTTGAGGTCTGTCAGAGCTTAGGCTGGTAAATAGTTATGTGAGAATGGTAAAGAAATAAACTATATACATAACATCACATAACACAAATAAATTTTCTGTATTTTCTGCACCTACTACGTTTTGTCTCTGCATCACCCTAAGGTAAACTGGTAGAAAATGCCCAAGGCGTTAAGTCCGCCTTTGTACAGTGTATTTTTTACATGTGCATAAAGTTTAGATAAATAAATAAATAACACCACGCCTGTAACCCCCGAAGGGTCAGGCAGAGGTGTACCCATTAGTACCGCACAGTATTTAATAGTGGGCGAGTCAATTGTCATCAACCGGGCACAAATCCAAACTCCGAGGCTGCTACTGAGAAATTCCTGAGAAAGACTTGGAAGTCGAACCCAAGATCATGCTCAGCAGTACTATACTGCTACTATACGATATACGATCACGATATGATACTATAAATATATTAATATAATAATGTTGAATAGTTTTGTTATTTAAACGCTCTAATTTCCAGAAATACCAGTTGGATTGGAAGAATTCTTTTTACGTTTGAGAGCCAGATTCATTAGGAATAGTAAAGGCTATATAACATCACGCTATGTACCAAGAGAGCAGAGCTAACTAAAAACGTAACTTAACGCGAATAAGAAAAAACCAAATGGATGAACTCGCAGATAGAAGCTAGAATTCAAATAAAACGGACTAAAAAATGTAGTCGATATAAAATTTAATTGATACACTTACTTTTGCTTTCTTTTTTGTGTAGGCGTAATATTATAGTTTTAGATTTTGACATACTTTCCATAAATGTTGAAATCTAGAATCTATGCTGTTTTTTTTAACAATACAATTTATTATTTTGTTAAACTATTTAATATTCTGGGTTTGTGTGTTAAGAATTTTATGACAATCTGATTCAGAAAGGGGTCAAAAATAAAATACACACAGATATATAAACTCACGCTTATTTCCCATTGGGGTAAGCAGAAACCACAGAACGCCACAAGCTGCTACGATCCTTACATACTCCTTTTGCCACGTCCACGTTCTTACATGTCGTCACACAAGCACGCCGGTGACGAGTACTCCGCCCCTGACCTTTCTGAAGAACCTCACCAATAAGGTCTGTGTAGGTCTTCCTAGGGCGACCCCTCCCTGCGTTGCCACTCACCTCTGCCAGATCAATAACTTTAGTTAATCGTCTTTCACTCATCCTCGCAACATGACCGAACCATCAAAAACAACAAAACAACACAGAAAGAGACCCCAAAAAGACCCCTAAAAGTAAGAAGATTACAGAAACTTGTTTCGTTGGTCGTCAAGTTCGTACGAACGGATGGCGGAGGTCGCCAGACAACATTCCACATCAATGATTATTTTTAGGCGTTCGCTAATATCAGTCGAACAGATACTGTAGCTGCGGTTTGAGAGAAAAAAAACGAAGGCGCGAGGCAGGTTGATGTATGAATAGAATTAGATAATGTTATAGCAGGTAATGAATTTTATTAATGCGTAGATTATGACTGGATTAACTATGTTTGGAGATAGTGGATATATTTAGACATTTTGGTTGTCGTTTTGATGTAGGACTTTATTTATTTATTTTTAAAAGAAGATGTAGTGACAAAGATAGAAAAGGGTATGCTCAGATGGTTCGGTCATGTTGAGAGGATGAGTGAAAGATGATTGACAAAAGGTATACGACATATGGCATATGGCAGAGGTGAGTGGCAACGCCGGGAGGGGTCGCCCTAGGAAGACCTTATTGGCGAGGTCCTTCAGAAAGGTCAGGTGCGGAATACTCGTAACCGGCGTGCTTGTATGACGAGATGTATGAACGAAGATGAGGCGAAAGGAGTATGTAAGGATCGTAGCAGGTGGCGTTCTGTAGTTACTGCCTAACCCCATGGGAAAAAGGCGTGAGTTTGTGTATGTATGTTTTAAAAACATTGCCCCACACTGGGAATTTCTTCTGTATCTTTGATACGTTTACAACCATATAAACTCACACACAAAAACAGACAAACCCGGAACAACTATCTGTAGGCCATACAAGTATTTATTCCGTGCGGAAATCGCACCCACTACATCGGGCAAATCGCTTAGCCACTGCAGCAACCGTGATTTCAAAAAAGAAAGAAAAAGAAGGGACGAATTTGTCTGTACAAAAAAGATATTTATAGCCTGCACAGGGAGATCCGCTAAGGAACAGCCGGTCGAGGCCTGTCGGGGAGCGGTGAGCGAATCCCGTAGGCCATAGGCAGAGGGGGAACACTACAGTGGGTTCAGCCAGTAACAGTCCGGCATGCCCCTCCATCCCCCACGACGGAGGAAGTCCACGAGGATTTCCACCGAGCACAAAAAAAAAGTAGGTAATATCACGTGACGTATAAACTAATGACCTCTTGCCCAAAGCCCCATTGAGTGATCAAATACTACCACAAAAGAACAGTTAGATACCACATAATATTTACTATAACGCCTCCAGCTTACATCGGTCGTTGAACTCAAAATAAATTTAATAATATTATATGCTGTCGCGTGCTGAAAAATACGTAAAGCGATCAGACATTAACACCGTTATGTTAACTGTGTGCCGCTTATGTTATGAAATACCATGCCAATGTCGGTTCTAGTAAAAAACCGCTTTGCACATAGAGCAACTTTTGCAGCAACTGGCAATTACTAGCAAGTAGCTGTATATATTGTATATTTCAATTTGACTACGCACACATAGCAACTCGCGTTTCGAGTTGCGGCGATCGTCAACAGTTTTCAGTTGCTGCAATCGATGACTTAGTTAGTTCCTAATTGCCGCAACTAGCAACTGTTAAATATTATACCGTTAACGCTGATCGCTGCGTAGATTGAGCAACTCGGCTATGAAAGTTGCTCTTAGATTGCCATAAAGTTGCGGCAACCGTAAACGTTGTAGCAACTATCAACTTTTACAGTGGTAGTTGCCTCAACTTAAAATGCAAAGCGCCTAAGATCAACAATGCCAATAAGTAATGTTGAATTTCAGTTTTTAGAGAGAGAGAGAGAGTTTCTATGAAATCGTGAATATCGGGTAAAAGACTCATCAAAACACAATAAAGCTATAGTTTATTTTCTTTATTTCTAATAACTTTGACATGGATATTTATCACAATAGTAGAAATAATATTACATATTACAACACCGTTAGTATGTATGAAGTATATGATTTCTCTAAAACATTCAATAAATATTAAAGCTTTAACTAAATATAGATTGACTAGATTACAATAAACATTTGAATAAACAACGAAACATATAAAGCAACAATAGTAAATAGTGTATAATATATAAAGTGACTGGTATATAGTGACCAATACTTATATACATGATTGTACTCATAATAACAAACAACTATATTGAAGAAACTATTTTGAAAAGCAAGACGCGTAACTTTAATTACTCCGATAGAATATTGAGTAACAAAAATAACACACAATCAGCTGTAGTTAATTAAGTTATTTTTCCCTTTTATATCATAACATGACATCACGCCTGTAATTCCTAAAGGGATAGGCAGAGGTGTACTAATTAGTACACACCCCACATTTCGCCAGTTATGTTTTTAGTTCCATGTAATAGGAGACGAGCCTAATGCAATAAACTGGGTACAAATCCAGACTCCGACGCTGTTACTGAAAAATTTCTAATAGCAATTTGCCCGACCTGGAAATCGAACCAAATACCTCATGCTCAACAGTTATAAACCAAACTATTCAACTTTTACTCTGGGATATATTTTTATTTAACTATTAACTACATGGAACGCGCGCGTGCGCTCGCCTTTTGAATTATGGGGGTAATTTCTTTGGGAAAGTTGTATGTTATCATGATACAATTAATATCTGTCACTGATTACCAGTAAACCTATATAATGTTCTTTAATAGATATAAACATTAGTATACATTAGGCCTTCCACATTAGGCTAAAGAAGAAATAAACTACTGAGATTCTTAAACTCCCTCAGGAATGTAATATTTAATTTACTAAATACTGGAACAATATAAATGCAATCTATAGACACACATCAAAACACGAATAAAAAACTAAGAACATCTGATTTATAAGCACATATTGTCAAGACTGATGACGCTTTTGTAAGAAAAGCAGTAACAGATACACAACTATAAAATTACGAACATAAGACAGAATAATTTCTATTTAATAATAGGCCTTCAATCACAATAGAATATACTAAAGAAGAGACAGTACTGTTTCTTGGTAATAAGTATAGAACACAGCATCTGACAGAGGTCAATCAATTGGCTATTAATTTGATTCAATACTTTCATTATGTTGTGGTTGGCCAAGCGTTTATAGCACCCACTTATCATACATAAAGGTTGTGGGTTCAAATCCGGGCAAGTACCGATGCAACTTTTTCAATGTTTAAGTTCTTTCTAAGTTTATCATCGACATCACTGGCATCGGTACAGGAAAACATCGTGAGGAAACCTGGCCTTACAGTGAATATAAGTCTGAAATTGCACACACCCTAGTGTCAGAGTTTCTAAACTTCCTCAAGAGCTTCTGACGTGGTTTGAATGGGACAGTAATAGGCTGGTATAAGTTCAGGATTCCTCACGTTGTTTTTCCTGCACCGATGGCAGTGAATTGATGTCCAAGATAAAGTTTAGAAAGTACTTATGAATTGAAAAAGTCACGTTGGCACTTGTACGGATTTGAACCCACAACCTCAAGCATGAGAAGCGAGCGCCTTAACCACAGGGCCATTATTATACTCTTTGCCTTTGCCCTGCAGTGGGGCATTAAAAAGCTGGTATTATACTTTCATAAAGCTTTTTGAGTTTTCGTACATCTCGACCTTTGATGATGTAACATCCATTTAAAGAGTACTAGAAGTACTACGTAGAACACAAAACCAAATTTATTTGACCTACAGAGTTAGATATCGATACTAGTTTTAGGCTCTCTAATACTCTATTCATCGATAGACTACCATACGTCTTAGATATATTGATGCGTCCTTAGATTCAGATCTTCTTTTTGGTCAGGAACCAGGTCTGCATCGGCTCTGCCTTGCCTTTCATGGATACGTGACCACGGTATGTTAGTTCGAATCGTTCATCGTAGTTATCTTCACGCATCAGGTATCTGGAAAGAAATGCATGGATTTAAAGATACTTTATGGAAATGATGCAGAAGTTTTCAAAAGGATAAACTGTTTTTTGTAGTTCTTGGTGTCCAATGCTCATGCTGTCACTGTATGAGAAGAGGCATTGACTCTGCAGTAGGACAATAATAGGCAGACATAATTTTATTATTATAAGTTAATCTTTGAATGTATTTTATCTTATCTCTGAATTGATGATGTTCCTAAGAACGAATTCTATGTGTAGGTATAAGTTTCAGCTGGGTCTAACCTAACCTAACCAATTTTAATCGATTACTTTCAGAGGTATCAGAGGTAACTAACCCGTAAAAGTGGTTCTGTCGTCACACATAAAGGGTGTTCAAAGGCACCTAACGAAGTTGAAAGTTAGATAATTACACGTTCTTTTCGTAATTGCGATATATTTTTTTTGTTTACACCATATATTCTTTCCTCCTAGTTACCTACATATTCAAGATCAAAGTTACAACTTCTTTTTAGGGATTATTACGAAATCTTTGAAAAATTCTACAATGGGATTCATTAATCCCGACTGTATTGGAATTATTTTGAGTAGGTACCCGATTTGCCCGAAAAAGAAATCTGACAGTAATAGTACCTCAGTACAGCTGTTGCGAGTACACTAATAAAATGTAACAAAACTTTAAATACCTTTATGACAACTGTACTGTTACTGCACCCCTTATGGGTACAATATTTGGCATACGTTAAATTGCACATTAAAAACAGTGACTTGTCACATAAAAAAAAACAAGTATTTTCCCAGCAAATAACTTTTGCTCATTGTTGCTTAGTTTGATGGGAAGTATGCATAGGTAACGGGTACAACACGCGCCACGAAAGATGAGACTTGAAACACCACACAAAGTTCATTCATTCCTTATACATATTATTGATAAGAATTTTTATCTAAATGTCATCGAAAAATCCCATAATAGATACACAAATTATGGATAACATATTCGACTATTTTAAGAGATCATAGCCCTAGCAATTAGTTAATAAGTGCATTTGTAACTGCTAGCTTCTGTATATTAATCTGTGGATAACGTCTTGGGTAGCGTATTTGTTATTTTATTGTAAGTTTTATATTTTATGCCTACGGTATAATATATCTACTGTTAGTTATTCCTATTAAATAAATATCATCAAACAAAGTAAAATAAAACTGCCTTGTTGGTTTAGTGGTCGCAAGCGCGACTGCTGTGCATGAGGTCTTGGGTTCGATTCCCAGGTCGGGCAAAGTGTTATTGGGTTTTTCCATCAGGAATTTCTCAGTAGCAGCCCGGAGTCTGGATTTGTGCCCGGTTGATGGCAATAGGCTCGCCCCCTATTACATGGGACTAAAAACATAACTGACGAAATGTGGGTGTACTAATGGGCACACCTCTGCCTAACCCTTCGGGGATTACAGGCGTGAGTAAAATAAAAATACCTGCGCATGCTCCCCACTACTGGCGCTTGTCAAGTCTCGTCTTTCTTGGCGCGTATTATAAGTGATGAGTCTTTTAACAACCTGTATAGTACAGACACAAGCAAAAAAGTATCGACTTCCTAATGTCTCGCGACTATCGCACCTATAAAACAGGTAACTACTAGAGCTTCCCAACATAAGAGGATTATACTGCATTTCAAAGTTTTCTTATTAAAACCGAGGGGTGGAAACTGATTTCATGGCTATTGCTTCACCAACTGTGGCAGTAAACAGTTCAGTCAAGTTTACTTGTCGATTTTAAATAAGTGTTCAAAGAAAAGTTTACAAATTAAAATTTTTATTACTGGTGCAAATAAAATTAAAATTAAATTGAAAAGTCAAAATGATGTTTCTGAAATTGTAGTGTGCTTTGTTTGAATATTTTGTTTACAATTGAAGAATTCTTGTGTTTATTATGGATACGTTCATGGAGTATTATTTCGAAGGTGTTTTCAGTAATATGGATCGTGACTGTTTGAACGAGAGGTATAAAAGGCGGGAACTCGTCGAATACTTCAATACTGTCATTGCTGGTTGTGCGAGAGGTTATTTTTTTAATTATCATTTTCTTTGGCGCCTTTGGTCTATGTCTTTTTTATTAATGATCATTCTAAGTCTCAATTTTATTTTCTTTGGGAGTAATTTATAATGGTAGCTGATTCAGTTTCGTAACTTCCAGATAAGTAAATCTATATCGTAATATAATAAGGCTAAAGCTTTTTTTTGTTTGTTTGTTGGTTTAAACGTGTTCGTTTCTGAACTACTACGTAAAACCACACTACAACCCACAGAAGCGAAGCAGTAATTAAAGATTTTGCTGAACGTAGATGAAACTGTGGGGTACTACATGCGGGGTATAACTAGTTTACATATATTAAGTCAAAAATATAAATTATACATAAATTCAACCTTTATAGAATTTGACATTCAAGTAAAGATATTAATTCAAACACCACTTTCCTTTTATTTCGAACTAGTTTTTGCCCGCGATTCCGTCCGCGTATATGCCGGTTATCACGGGCACAGACGAAGTCACGGAATTACAAGTATCCTATATTCTTTCTGGGATTCAAACTAATCTCGTACCAAATTTCATCAAAATCGGTCTATTAGTTTTTGAGCTAATTCGTTACAAACACAAAAACACAAATCTTGCCTCTTTATAAATTATCGCGGACACAGACGAAGTCGCGAAATAACAACTAGCCTATATCCTTTTTTGGGGTTCAATCCTGCTCCGTTAAAAATTTCATCAAAATCGGTCCAGTAGTTTTTGAGCTAATTCGGAACAAACATACAAAAGACAAATCTTTTCTCTCAATAATATTAGTGTAGATATTCAGAATGATGAGTACGTTAGTTCTATTTTCACTCACGACAAGAGATCAGATACTCGTTTCTTCGACAATGACCACACAGCCTTGGAGATTCGCAGAGAAACGTTACAGTCATAAATACCATTAATAATAAATTATGATAGTCTAGCAAAACTAAGTTTATTGCCTATTAATATAAGCTTTCTCTTCGTCAGTTTATGTGACTTTAATTATTGCGATTCAATGAAATTTTATGTGCCTACATGATATTTAGAAAATTGTGCGTTTACACCGTACGGAATTTCGAACAAACTTTCAAGTCCTTGTTTTTCTAAACAAATGAACCTATTTTAATAAAACTTCCTACACATGAGTTGGATACATAACATAACATCACGCCTGTAATCCCCGATGGGTTAGGCAGAGGTGTATCCACACCTGTGTGTACACCCACATATCGCCAGTTATGTTTTAGTCCCATGTAATAGGGGGCGAGCCTATTGAAATCAACCGGGCACAAATCTAGACTCCGAGGCTGCTACTGAGAAATTCCTGATGGAAAAACCCAATAATACTTTGCCCGACCTGGGAATCGAACCCAAGACCTCATGCACAGCAGTCGCGCTTGCGACCACTAGACCAACGAAGCAGTCAAGGATACATAGGTCTTAAAATTAGTAGGGAATTTTTGCTCGCGGCTTTGCGACGTCTTCTATGCTGTTGCATGCACTCAAATGTACTCGTAAAATGTTTTGCGTGCGTTTTATTGTGCCCGACTATAAAGAGTGATTTTTAACATTAAAAAAAGTAGTTGAAGTGTTAAAATTCTTGCTGAAACTGACTTAATTTCATAGGCAGTATGCGTTGTTAAGGGCTGCGTGATGTGACAAAAAAAAATTGATCGATTTTAACATAACATAACATCACGCCTGTAATCCCCGAAGCGTTAGGCAGAGGTGTACCCATTAGTACACCCACATTTCGCCAGCTATGTTTTTAGTCCCATGTAATAAGGGACGAGCCTATTGCCATCAACCGGGCACAAATCCAGACTCCGAGGCTGCTACTGAGAAATTCCTGATGGAAAAACCCAAAAACACTTTGCGCGACCTGGGAATCGAACCCAAGACCGCATGCACAGCAGTCGCGCTTGCGACTACTAGACCAACGAGGCAGTCAGATCGATTTTAAGTTTTCCATAGAAACAAAGATTTCTAATAATCTTTTTTGATAAGACAATCTTCTTCGATAAAGAAGAAGAATAAGACAATGTAACAATAAAAGAAAATGTTCTCCGATGACTTTTAAGACCTATTAATCCAGCTTACGCGTAGGAAGTTCTATTAACAAGCTACTATAATTATAAACATTAAAAAACACAATTGCACATATTTGTACTTTGTTTACTCGTCAGTTTTTTTTTTACGACGTTTTTTATTTACCGTTTTATATATTTTTTAAATCTACTTGTCAAATTCTAGACGTTAAACTTAGACACGGCCACATTCATTAAAAAAAATATTGAGGCTGGTATTAATTTACGTTTTAAAGTGACCACACAGGATTCTTTTTATTTTTAACTAGCCTATGTTACTCGGAACGATGCAAGGATTGTAACGATATCCCATACATCGAAATCGGTTCAGGCGTTCAAAAGTTATGGTGGAATAAAGAATCTCACATACATACATTAACCCTGAACACATAACACTCCTTTTTTTGGGGCAGTCGTATAGAAATAATTAAAATCCGTTCTTTTTTTCATTTTTCGAAATGAATTCGAAAAATATAGACTTGAAAGTATGTATGAGGTGCCGTACGGAGTAAACACTCCCGTTGGCACCGTTAGTGTGCGGAACCCTAAAAATAAAACTATTTAATTATTCTCCCTACAGGTCAGAACCATTCAGACAATACATCATGCAAGAACTTCGTGACCTCAGCCTTGAGGTACCACAACAACTGCAAGACAGAGAACGGAGATGTGTGTCGCATGGGGAAGTACCACAACCTGCTATATGTTGCCATGAAGCTGGCATTTGATTGGAGCTTGCAGGACAATGAGGTGATGGCTGCCTTGTTGGACGAGATATACTCTTGTGAGAAGACTTTTGAGAGGATATTTTTAGGTATATTATAGATTTATTTAAAAGATTTTTACTGTATAGGGTAAAATTGAAAACACAAAATCCGATAAATCAAAATAAGAGTTTAAGAAACTGTTGCTTACCCATTTTTGTAAAAAATGGGTAATTTAATCAATTTTTTTCAAGTTGAATAAATTACTCTCTACCTCCATTAGGTAAGAGAAGTTAGGTAAGACTGGTTGTCAGACTTTTGGGCTCCTGACGACCCGTAACGACTGTCAAAGATCCACGTATGACAGCCGGGACCAGCGGCTTAACGTGCTTTCCGAGGCACGGAGGAGTCTTGGTGTGTAAAGATGGTCACCCATCCACGGACTAACCCCGGTAAGCGTTGCTTAACCTGACGGATCGACCCGTGCGGCTGTTATTACTTAGCCACAAGCTCCTCCCTCATTGCCTTACAATGTATTAATTGTAAAATCTAATTAAATGATAATTATTATCATGTTCTAGGAGCAATATTTGGAACATCAGCACCGTACTTCTTAGCTGGTTGGAAATCAGATTTCATGGATAAAGAAGAAAACGTACACGCTTTAGTATTCTACCTAGACCATGCAACTAATGCTAACCTCGAGTACAAGGAGAGTGGACAGACTTATCGCTTTATAGATGTGCCTTTAGAAAGCTGTGGTCATGCATCTCCAATAAGAGTCGTAATACAGATGGGAGCATCAGAGATGCTAATGATCTTACTAAGATTTGGAGCAAGGATAACTACGGATACAGCATCCACGAATCCAATAGAATCCATCTTGGATCGTCTCAATGAATACAATAGAAAATATCCATATGAACTCGTGTCTTGTCTGAAGCTGGCAATGAGAGCTGTTCCAACGATCTCTTTATCGATTAACAAAACATTGTTTAAAGAATTGGAACTGCCAGATGACTACAACTATCAAAGAAAACTGATGTTGGAGAAGTACGGAGATATTCTGGCAGATCATCTTGTGCCAACTTCAAGATGTGGCTTGAAGCCGGTTGAGTTGAAACATTTATCGAGATGTGCGATAAGGCAAACGCTTTGGCAGAACTTTGAGCTTCCGTTTGGAATACAGAAATTGCCCATTCCATTAACTTTGCAGCGATATTTAGATCTGTGTGATGATTAAATTTTTGTGCTTATTTAAACGTATTGAGTTTTTTATTTTCTAAATGTATCCTTTTTAATGTTCATCCATGTTTATTGTTTGGTTTACTTTAATAAATGTGAAAGTTTGGACGGATGTTTGTTACGAAATCACATCGGAACGGGTGAACGGACCTGAATGAAATTTGGCACAGAGATAGATATAGTCTGCAATAGCACAAAGGCTACTTTTTTCTTACGGTAAATGTATGGGATAATAAATCAACTTAAACGGGGACGAAGTCGCGTGCAGAAGCTAGTGATTTCTAAAAGGTGATTGTGGTACTGCAATCGCATCTGTAGTACTACAGAATCTACATCTAAACAATCGTTTATAATCTCCAATCTATAGCCTTGGTCTATTCGGACTACGTCATCATTATACTGCAAAAAATATTAGATAAAATTACCCATAAGTATCTTCGCTGACGTTGATGGTTCCCGGCACACCAGTGGTCTCGCAGCGGCTGGTCAAGTTGACAGTATTGCCAAAGAGGCAATACCGCGGCATGCGGTGACCGATCACACCGGTCACCACCTCACCAGTGTGGATCCCGATTGTGATACCCTGGGTAACACAAGAAGTGTTGGTCAATGAGTTATTAATGAGTTTGGGAGTAATTGAAGTACTACACTTTATAGAATGATGGAGAAAAAACGTGGCACAATACAGCTCACGCCCTCAGACAGAGAGGAGGTCTGTGACCCATTTGTGGAAACATTATAATAAAGCTGATTATTTTTTGGTTGCTGTTTCTTAGCTGCAACCAAAAAATGTTCTCTTGACTTTCTTTACAATCACAGTTATCATTTTACTAGGTTAGTTTAAAGTAATCGGCTTCTTTTCTTACTTACACTAAGATCTGATAAAATAACGTTGTCCATAATAATAGTCACCCGAAAGAAAGCTTATATAAATAACAAAAAAAGAGTACTTACAACAGGTTCACCATCAACGGTGACAGTCTGAGATAGATCCATCATCTCTAAAGCAAGAAGAGAGATGTGCTTGGCATGGCCCACCTCGTACTCTGGTAGACCAGATACTGCCATGTATTTGTCGCCAACTGTCTCGACCTGAAATTGATTATTATGTATTTAAAAAAAGTGTCTCTCTATGCTCCTGGTGTTTCAACTTTCCTGATCCTGTATATATTGGTCTAATGTATTTAAATAAGTGCATTAGAGGCACGATGATCTTGAGTCTATAGATAAATAATAATTTATTAATCCATTTTTATGCTGTAGGTGAAGAACTGCTGGAACGCACAGGATGTTAAGAGAAACACGGATGGGTTTTAGTCAGTAAGAGTATGACACTGCCTTCCGCTCCTCCATGAGCGGAAAAAGTCATTTGATGATTTTCCATTATATAATTAAGCTAGCAACCATTTACCAGAATAATGGTTACCGTCAAAGAGATTTTAATATGTTAATAAAATCTTTGGTTACCATTGTTTCTAGTATGGTATTATTATGAAAGAAACAAACCTAATAAAGCATCTATATACATAGTTTTATTAGTGTGATCTTACCTTATAAACATTAGGATTCCTCTTCGGATCAGTCAGCACATCAAACGCTGTGTACAAATCATTGAGCATCCTCACGATTTTCATGGCACCCTTATGGTCGGTGTGCCTAGCGCAGTAGTTGGCAAACCCGACGATGCCGCTGAAGAGTAAAGTGACGGTGTCGTAGCGACGAGCTGGGACTGGACGCTGATGACGTAGCTCGGTAGCAACGCTGATTGGTAGAACTGAGTAGAGGAGCCTGTAAAGATAAATAGACAAAAAAAATATGACGTTAATAAATTGGTGGTAGTTGGAATAAATTATCATTATGGCTATCATAAATGTTTTAGCTACATTTTTTTTTGTATTTCCAAATGAAGCGATTATAGAAATTGCCAATATACTCATACATAGTTATATATACAGTAAAAATGAGAATAGAAAACCTATTGTCTTAACGTGAGCTGTCATCCAACTTGATTAGAGAAAGTTATTTCCCTTCACCTAGACTTTTTTATAAAACAACACTGCTAGTGTTTTTTGTCCTTCCTATCTCCTACTCATAATAATACTAAGCAATAATTTTGCACCATCTATGTTTATGGGCCATATTATAAGGGCGTCGAAATTGCACTTATCCTGAAAAATTATATCTACGAGAGCAAATTCTGGCAGCATCAAAAAACGACAATAAATAAAAAAATACCTGTCAGTCTTTTGTTTCTCAGAGTCCAACTCTCGGAAGGTCTGCTGCAGCTTGTCAGTGAGCACTTCCAGATTTTGTGTAAGCTTGTAATCGGCTTCAAACTGTTCTGACATGAGCACCAGGTCTCGGGTCGCGTCGTGGAGAGGGATGTCAGAGATGCAGAGGCCGCGGCTGTTAAAAAAATCCGTAACAAAAGCTTTTTTAATTGGAATTGTCTGGCTCTGTTAAATTCCCCAACTACAGGACACAGATCTTTACTCATATAGAGAAGATACGAGCATTAATCATCATTACAGTACTGAATTATGTATATTAGTTTTAAGTCCAAGTTTTCTTACGATGTTGTCCTTCGCCAATGTCAGAGGTGTCTAAGATAAACTTAGAAAATAGGTATGCATGTGAAGCACCCTAACTGCTGCCATCACGGAAGGTGACATTTAAATGTCTAATGATAAAGCAGCTACTGCCTCTCGAATTGATAAGACCATGATCCTTATGAGCTTTTTACTGTTGAAATGAGATCAAACAATGTTATTACCGTGTCAAGTCATCCAAGTTGGTTACACTGGGGTAGCACTGGAATACTACCACGTCTGTTTCCGGAATGTACAGCATTTGACCCTGGAATACGAAAAGCATACAATTTACATATTGAAAAACGAATACAGCACCAAGGTAGCCCATCCAAACTAAACAATAAAAAAAATTACGTGTCTCATAATAATGACAAAATAATAGCTATTTACTAAATACATTTATGAATGCTGACAAGGTACTTATAACAAAAACACATTTCTTGGGAATTTGTCTGTTTGTCTGTTGTACCGATTTTATGCGACTCTCACTGGCAGTTAGACTGATGATGATAACGGGAGTTACTCAGGCTGCTTTTATTTCAGAAAAAGCAAAAAACCCTCTTGAGAACCGACATTCATTTAATAAAGTCGCGGGCATATGCTAGTTTTTGACATAAAATTGAGAAATACAAAGCCAATCTACCTTCAGACGCAGAGAAGCAATATCCTCGTCAGGAGCTGTGACGGTCATCTCCTCTGGTTTGGTCTTCAGCACATACACCGTGTTGATGTGAGCTAATACGTTGGCGAAAGTCATCTCCAAGTGGGGTCGCACCTGTAATGATATTATTATTGTGATTTTAATAACAACCTTACCAGTCGCCGTAGTGCCACAGATTAACTCATAGTTCCTACGGTAATGCTTACTAAAAACCAATGGACGTATATGTAACTTTGCGAACTTTTATTACGACGAAATCAAAAGAACATTGAGTAATGTTCAAATCTGATATTTCCTTCATATAGCCGCGAGCAATGAGACCAAAAATACTTCTCAGAAAAACGAAGTTAGTAGTGAACGGATTTTCCTAGTAGTGGAGAATAGAACCAAAATTATGTATCATGTAGGACAGGTAGGTAGTCAAATATTTCAGTCCCTATGGCATCTAGTATGACTTACTAATCCATACCAACATTTAACTAACATACCGTATCCAAGACATCAGTGATCTTGCATCCCTGCCTCGTAACTCTTGGCATCAGACGAGAGACAGTACGTCCAGCCTGCACGATGTTGAGCTCCCGATCAAACATCAAGTGGAAGGGGAATACGCGGCAGAATGTTGCTGGACTCACTTTGGGCTCTGGAAAGTATTGGGAACCATGGTAACCGTACATAACATGAAGCCTGTTATCTACAAAAGGGTTAGCAAAGCGTGTATATGACCACCGAGTCTGCTCCAGGTAATTTTAGGCGAGACTGAGAAGATAGTCTTAAAGAGATTCAAGGTATGTAATATCAAATAGACGACCTTAATTGAAAATAGTAAAAAATCTACTGAAAACTCATAATACACTATGCTGATGCTACTTAGGCATCTATTGAACAATGCATAACCTAAACCACTGGGTCTATAAATTTAAAATGTACAAGAGTTCCTTCTACATGCATGTAACAAAGGTGAATACTAAGGAAAGATTTTTGAAAGTTCTTTAAAGGGGATAAAACGTATTGGAACATTGCTTGTAAATGAATTACTCTTACCAAGAGATAGGGTTTCGATTTCAGCCATCTCAGGAGCACACACTCGTCCAGAAGTGGAAGTCTCAGTGATGAGGAACTGGACGTGGTCACATTCTTCTTTAGTCTTCAAGATCTCGACTTTCACTTCTGTGTCATGCAGCTTGCTGGCTACCGTCTGTCATAGAAGTTGTTTACAAAATATTGTTAATTCTATGCTTCATCTAATGCTTTTTTCTATCATGATGGTTTTCAAAGTTCTACATGTTTCGAAAAATGAAAAATATGAGGGTATTTATTAGCAAAACGGTTTGCTAAACTAACATTGTAAAATAGAAAAGATTTTGAATGGATGGAAGAATGTTTGTAATGGATAAACTCAAAACCACAAAACCAATTTTAAAAAATCTTTACTTTACGGAGAGCTACATTATCAGAAAATAACATAGGCTATGTTTTATTTTCAAACCAACTTGAAAACCTTTGAAAATTGAAATAATATAGCTCAAAATATCAACTATTTGCCTGTACCAGTCTTGTTTGTCGTGCGAATATATGAGTTTCAATTTTTCGATTTCTGAATAAAAATCTTTTTTCACTCACCTTGACAATACCAATAACGATATGCTCCAAGCCAGGTCTATCGGAATAGTAATGCAGAACTAAAGCTCCGTCTTCTGGCCTCTCAGTGCAACGGAAAGAAGGCGATCGCATGCCAGGGTACAGAGTACCCAGATGATCGTGGAGACCGTCCAAATTCTGGAAAAAAATGGAATATTATTGTGTATATAATGAAGTTAAAGAAAGACCGACCAGAAGGGAGGGAAGTATAGAATGTTCAATCATTGAGCATTTTAGAGTATTGTTATTTTTGGTTTGTGCTTATTTTACATATGTTCCATACTAATAAGGGCGCTTTTTCTTAGCTTATCTCGTATAGCAATGACAACATCTTAGGTAATGACAAAAAAAAACACTATTTATATGAACCTGTAATTGTAAATAAACATTATCAAAAACACAAATCATTATCATCCGCTTTAAAGATTCTTTGATTAGCTACTTACAATTGCTCTTTATATGTACTTCTAGGCAAATGATTAGCTTGTAGGTACTACTACTGGATTAAATCTTCATGATAATCACAAAACAGCTGAGAATTATAGGCGGTAACAACACAACCCAGTGCACGGTGGCGCTTCATACGGATTTAATCGTAAACTTTTATTGATGAGTAGTATGTACGACTGTCGACTACCTCTACAATTCCTATTAGATATTTATATTATTATTTTTTTTCAATCACTTTAATTTTTAAGACCATTGATTAATGGTAAGATTTTTGATATTGACGAAATTCATGGTATTTCGCTAAAGAGAATAGTTCAAAATTGAGCCAATAGATGGCATTAATTTCAATTAATTTGTAACTTGGAACCTGTCAGGCTTTTTTTGTATTGATCTTTGCTTATTCTGGGACATATGAATTATTATAAAGAATTTAGAATAAAAATTAAGTAACCTGCAAGAAATCTCTCGGCGTAGCGCCCAAAACTTGCAAAATCTTATCGTATCCGGAATCTTGGCAGAATTCGAAAAAAGTCTTCCCAAACAGCTCCAGAATTGCGTCAGCTGGAATTTCTGAAATGAAAGCAACAAATAATGTTACCATCGTTTTGAATGAGTATAAAGCTCCATTTTACTATTTGATGAGATTTTTGACCAAATCACTTTGAAATCCATTACGCGTGTTAAACTCACATACCCTTAAAACCAGATCTGTAGACCATACAACATTTTGATGTGAGCGGGAATCGAATCCGTGATACTTAGCACAACAGTCATTTGCTATTTATTTTAAAACTAGCTGACCCAGCGAACGCCCCTTTTTTTAATTTAATTTTCTTCTCCTTCTCCTTACAATAAAAATCACAAAAAAAAAAGAATTACTGAACTTGGTCCGTTTACGTGTAATGCCGTGACCAAGGGAAATAGGGGTTCATTTTTGTATATATACGTACAGATTTAAATAAACTCACCCTTTTTTCCCATAGGGGTAGGCAGAAACAAAACAGAAACACAGAACGCCACCTACTACGATCCTTAGGTACATACTCGTTTCGCCTCATCTACGTTCATACATCTCGTCATATAAGCACGCCGGTTACAAGTACGTAACCATACGTACATACGTATCGATTTATGTACTAAATACCTTAAGCATTTTCTACCAATCAACCAAAGGTGGTGAAGAGTTCACATGGTAGGTGCAAGTATTAAATGAGGTGAAGGTAAACTGTCAATTAGTATGATTCCTTACGTAGTACTTCCACGGCAGCTGTGATCAGGTGATAAGTGATCTCGTCCTCGTAGATCTGTCGCACAAGGAAGCTGCCTTCCATTGCAACGTCCGCTTTTTTCCTGTACAAAGATTATTGGATATAATAAATAAAAAGTTTAAATAAACTATTATTTTAACTATTAAATGTCGGCCTGTAACAGTCGCGTCATCGCCATGCGACTGTTGAACTGGGAGCCCTGTTTCCGATTCCCCGGTCGGGCAAAAAGTGTCATTCGTTATATCTATAAGAATTTCTCAGTAGCAACCTTTAGTTTGGAATTTGGTCGTGCGATACCACCGTGCGTCGAAAAGCACGTAAGGCCGTTAGTCCTGAGCTTATTTACATCTACAGACTGTTAGTGTAAACACCGTTATCCTTGAAACCAGTGGTTTAGTTTCACTTATAGAGCGTAAATTCAATGAAAAAAAAAACGCGGTAACTCAGCGCTAGATTAAACCCCCTTCCACACCGGCCACACTCCACATCCCTCAGTCTGTCCGCAGCCTCGTGGTCGATCGTACGTCATGTCACGCTTGCTCACGCGCAGAGCTCGCGCCCGCGCCGCCCGCGCGCCACCGCTCATTTGTGTAGTTTTCTCGCGCAAGTGTGTAGTTTATTGTGTAGTTAGGTTAGGTAGGTGTAGGTTATGTCGTACACAAACGTACAGTGGACCGAAATGGTTCGGGTTTACGCCGCGTCGAGTGTTAACCTGAACGGATTCGTAGTACGTTTAGAGACCTGAAAAATGACACTGTTGTGCTTCCTAGAGTGCGAAACAATTTAAGAATACGTGCGGAGGCATGCGTGGCCGTAAATGGATCCCATTTTGAACAGATTTTGAGATTAATGTAAGTGTAAAATTAAATTCAAATCAGTGTACATATTCAATCAGTGTAAATAAAACTAGTAAGTAATTTTTAATTAAACTGTAGATAAAAATGTGATTAACTTTTAAATACGCAAAAATATCTACCCAGTTGTTTGTATTTTTTTTTTCTTTATTGTCTAATGTACCTTCCATTTGGACTCGTCACGCAACACAAGGTAGGTATTTTTTGCCTGTCCTTAGGTAGGTAGGTATTTTAGCCAGGAAAAGTATGAAGGGAAAGTTACATCACAGGTTACGTGTATTGTGTTTTTATTACAATGATGTTATTAGTTAAAACTTATGTGGGTAGTTATAACGGCCAGTGCAGCAGGTCAACGCCCTGTGCATGACGTAACTCGGGCGCATAGTATCCATGAATTTACAGACAGTGTAGGACCGAAACTTTTTTTAATTTTTGAATGACATATTCGTTTATTTATTTTTAAATTCAAATTAACATTTTTATAATATATCAAGTACCTATGGTTTTAGTGACAACGGTGTTTACACTAACAGTCTGTATATTGATCGCTCAAGCCCCGGCTGTCATACCCGTAAGTCAGAACAATAGGAAATCAATTGTGTCTCATTACGTGGGACTTGAGTAATTAAACTTTCGACTTACTTGATAGTCTCCCATGTTTCTTCGTCAAAAGTTTTGGTGACAAGCAGCTCGAGTGCGTAGTTCACAAAGCCGTACTGAAAACGAAAATGCAAATTATTTATTTATGACAAAAATTTTATAATTATTCAAAATGTTGTTTTAAACTTACCATTTTGGAGCTTTTTTTATGGTTCTGGAACAAAAATGATAGACTAATTAACTTATAATGATAATTATTTTAACCTATTATTGTCCCACAGGGCAACGGCCTCTTCTCGTACAGAAAATTGATCATCAAGCTTGCTCAAGGCGGATTGGCGAATTCAGATTTCTATAAATTATTTTAAGTCCAGGTTTCTTCACGGTAGTTTCTTAGAATGATGTCCAAGATATACTTAGAAAGTACATATGAAATGAAATAGTCACATTAGTACTTGCTCAGTATCGAGCCCGCAATCTAATGTATAAGAGGAATGCGCCATAATCACTAGGCCATCACGACGTTAATATAAATCTCTAAATACTTGTCCTACACAAAGCCGCTTCCCGTCACCTGTATGCTTAGATCTTATATTAACTGCACAACGGATTTTAATGTGGTTTTCATCAATAGACAGAGTGATTCAAGAGAAACGTTTATGTATTTATATTGCAGCTGTGCGAAGCCGGGGCGAGTCGCTAGTTTAAGTATAAAACTGAACGGTTCAATACTTCATTGGGCAGAAAACTCATTTTCTTTGCGCGATCTCACGCTTTGAGGACAAAAGAAGCTGTTTCTTTTTGTTTTAATCTTCTTTACGCGCGCTGTTACGAAAAAGAATGAAAGAATTCATTCATTATTATTTTCTTTGATATTTTTATGAACGGAGATACTTTTTTAAAGTGATGGGTAGCTGTAAATTAGTTTTCGTTTGAGTCTAGACTTTCTTTGATGATACAGAGTGTTTGCTAAAACAAATTAAAGTCGGTAGTTGAAAAATTAAAAAGTGGTTTAGTAATATTGAAATGATTTAAAGAATGGTTGTTAGGGAATTTTAAGTCTTAATAATACGCCTTAAGATTGTTATTATAGTCAGTCATTTCTTTCTTCATGAAGACGCCTACACATAATTATCTAGATACTTACTGTTGTGTGTAATCTCTATCATAACAGGGTTTTATGTACAAACTCTGTTTGAAATTACAAACAAAAACTTCAATTTTATTTCTTTGTAAAAATTTATTTTCCTTTTATTCTTTTATGTCTCTGTCATGTCCTAATCTGGGTTAGTTATATCGAAATTTCAAATTGAAGAACTACTAATGAACGTTATTACCTAATCATAAGTTTATACAATCTCTTTTTATATTTGTTTGATTAAATATCTGAGCTGCTTGATACTAGATGGCAGCACCACCACATATTCTGTAGTAACTTCATTAATCCATTACTCACTAGATGGCGTTGTATTGCGCATGTATTACAAGTGAGAGATATTGAAATGTTTAAAGTATATTCTAGCTATTAAAATCAACAAATAAATAAAAACGAATAAGAAAATTTAACCAAAAATATATTGTAGGCTTTACTGTGATCAGTTATAAATTAATTGATAATTGAATTAGATAACCATTCTGTAATAATTACAAATAGAAAAGAAAATAAAATAGAAAGAAATTCGTGATTAAAAAACATAATTAAAGACAGCAATAAACAATCAACAACTCAAAAAACATGAGTATAAATACAATTTTCATCACTAAAATATTAAATAGGTCAATTAGTAACACTCACCTTTTCAAATCCAAAAGTTGGAAACGAATTCACAACGTTCTCAAAGTCGAGCGTATTGAAGCCATATAAATTAAATACGTGATGTTTGTTTTTGTTTTAGGCCGACGCAACACCCTCCCACATAACTGCACGCGCCAAGAGTCTGGCGGCAACTGACGTACGGCTGTCATTGGCCGAACATCTAACGCGTAATTACACACAAAATTGCGAAATTATCTTGAAAAAGAGCAATAATTATAATTCATATTAATCCAGAAAATATTCTTTATATATTTTTTATGCGAAGATGATATTTTTCCATGTATTCAATACTTTTAAACCATCTTATCATTATACCGTCTAGCGACATTTTCCGAAACTAATAACGTTAGACTACTCGACAACAGATGGCGTTAGTAGTCGTCACGTATGCGAGGCTCTATTTTCTTTACCTTGATGTTTCTGAAAATGAAATTGGATGTAATGAAATACTAGTATTTGCTCGCGGCGGCGCCCACATGGAAATTAATAATCTACTATCTCGAGGGAATCACTATGAAAAAGGAAAGTCCTTGAAATGGTTTTGTACTTACTTATGTGGATCACACGCTACTATTGTATATATATAGTGACTGTGCATGGTTAAAAATAGATGCACGAAGCTTGATTGATTCCCTTTATGATTGTTTATGGGGTCATTATCATTATTGTGTATACTGCCTATGGAAATGCGTAAGTGGTTAAAGTGTATTAGTTGATAATATACGCTTCTTTACATAGTATAAAACAAAGTCGCGTCACTGCGTCTGTACTCTTAGATCTTTTAAACTCCGTAACGGATTTTAATGCGGTTTTCATCAATAGATAGAGTGATTAAAGGGGAACGTTTATGTATTTATATTTCACCCGTGCGAAGCCAGGGCGGGTCGCTAGTATATTAAAACTACTCGATCTATGAAGCTGATATTTAGCAGGTAGGTAATTTATAAGTAGGAGATGTCAGTTAAAAATGGATTTGACTTTGACTTCGATGCAGACGAAGTCGCGAGCAAAAGCAAATGATTTTAATTTTGATTGCTTACAATATTGTATATTGTAAAGTACCAGCCTATCTGCCTACGACTATGTATACTCGGCTGGTACTTTAATGGTTTCCATACACTTCCATTTTCCGTTTTTTCTTTGGAATAGTATCTCGCAGCTCAACCTTATAGATTGTCGACTGCTCAAGCTGACTTTCCTGTAGTGCTGTAAAAATTATAGCCTCCAGTCAGGGCTTTAAGCTTATAAACTAAGCGATTTAGGAACACGCTAAGGGTACCCCCTTTTTTTAGTAAGGGAAACCACCAGGAAGGGAGTATCACATTCCTACTGATTAAAAAATATCCGTGTTCCTTCCTTCGCGTTCCAGGGCCGTTGTGAAGGGTACACCTGTGACTAAAATTATTTCAGCAAGTTACTACATAGTTAGTTACTTATCGGTGAGGTTCTTCAGAAAGGTCAGGTGCGCAGTACATGTAACCGGCGTGCTTGTATCACGAGATGTATGAACGTGGAAGAAGCGAAAGGAGTATGTTAGGATCGTAGCAGGTGGCGTTCTGTGGTTTCTGCCTACCTCCATGGGAAAAAGGATCTTTTGTATGTATGTATATATGCTACCTATCATAGTTACTATCTATCTACTTAAAACAATAACAATCCACAGAGTAACACATACATAGCCAGAATTAATTCGTAAATAAGGGTGGGTGATATTAATCCATTTGTGTAATTACTTGCCGCGCCCACGCATCGTGTCAAATCAGTGAGCATTGTGGGCAAGGCTCGCGTGTTTTGGCTTTCTGTGCCAACTTTATACTTATTACTTTATGGAATTAAGTTGCCTCTAATTGACTGCTAATTGTATGTTTATTATTTTGGTAAAAACATTAGGTAGATGACTGCCTCGTTGGTCTAGTGGTCGCAAGCTCGACTGCTGTTTATGATGTCTTGGGTTCGATTCCCAGGTCGGGCAAAGTGTTATTGGGTTTTTCCATTAGGGATTTCTCAGTAGCAGCCTCGGAGTCTGGATTTGTGCCTGGTTGATGGCAATAGGCTCGCCCCCTATTACATGGGACTAAAAACATAACTGGCGAAATGTGGGGGTACTACACACTTTACGACCACTAGACCAACGAGGCTATTATAACAAAAAGATTTAATTATGTATTATTGAGCTTTTCAACAATTAGTTGATGAGCTTTACAATACTTTACAATAATAATGATATGTTTTTATCCTTCGTCTTACAAGCAACGGGCATCCATTTTCTACAAACAAATTCAAAGTAAAACTTATATTTCTCACGAAATCTACTTCGAAAATTAAATCAGAATTTGACCACAAAAAATACAGCGACTACATTCAATCCTCAAAGTTGATACAAACCGTAACATTTTTCTTTAAAAATGCTGAAAAGAAAATTGTTGAATCTAGATTATAATTTCAGTCTGGAATTAGTTTTACCGTGTACCTTAGTGAGTAAATTAGTTTTTTGCCGTCTTCCGTTTCCGCTGCAGGTTTACAAGAATAATTATTTTGTTTTTTAAGTCATAGGTTTTTTATCCATTTTTCTATACTAATATTGTAAGAGGAAAGATTCGATTGTTTGTTTGAATTGAATAGGCTCCAAAACTACTGAACCGATTTGAAAAATTCTTTCGCTGTTGGGAACCTACACTATCCCCGAGTGACATAGGCTATATTTTATTATTAACATAACATAACATCACGCCTGTAATCCCCGAAGGGTTAGGCAGAGGTGTACGCATTAGTACACCCACATTTCGCTATTTATGTTTTTAGTCCCATGTATTAGGGGGCGAGTCTATTGCCATCAACCGGGCACAAATCCAGAGATATTTTATTATTGAAAACATGATTAACATAACTGGCGAAATGTGGGTATACTAATGGCTACACCTCTGCCTAACCCTTCGGGGATTACATGCAAGATGTTATGATGTTATGTTAATTTTAAAATTATACACGGTTATTTAAAAAATCGCATTTTTCCCATTTTACGTTTCTGCTTAACCCTTCGGGCATTACAGGCGAGATTTTATGTACTTATGTGGCATAATTTAATTCTTTGACAGTCTAGAATTATGTATTGAATCAGTGTTAAAAGTTTTTATTATGTTGTCCCTTCCGCCCATTATTACGTGAAAACTTTTCCACTACAAAGTAACTGCCCATTTTAAACCAGTAGACTTGGCCAGTCTTAACTGTTCCTCGAACACTTAACCCTTAACTGTGGTTAAAAATAACGACCACATTACCATACTTATTGTAGTCGGGAACTAACAGAAGCGTAGCGTGACCGTAGAGGTACTTTTTACAGTTAATTGCTAAACATAAGTGGCTTTTTTAATTGAAGGCTTCACGTGCTTTGGCGTCGTTTGAAATATTTCAGAGTAAGTTTTAAATATGTGTTCAAAGATGATATATTGTTGTAAATTGGCAGTTTGAGGGTTAGTGCATGATGAAAGTCCCTACTTATTTACAGCTAAATTCGTTAAAGTACAACATTACAACACATACATAACATAACATCACGCCTGTAATCCCCGAAGGGTTAGGCAGAGGTGTACCCATTAGTACACCCACATTTCGCCAGTTATGTTTTTAGTCCCATGTAATAGGGGGCGAGCCTATTGCCATCAACCGGGCACAAGTCCAGACTCCGAGGCTGCTACTAAGAAATTCCTGATGGAAAAATCCAATAACACTTTGCCCGACCTGCGAATCGAACCCAAGACCTCATGCACAGCAGTCGCGCTTGCAACCACTAGACCAACGAGGCAGTCCGACATTACAACATTTGAGCTATAATAATATTCTCCCGACATGTCAGGAGATAATATAATTGTACTGAGTGTCCACCGTTGGGCTGGTCCATAAATTCAAAGTCGCTTAGCGTGCGTTGGAGAGGGCAATGCTCGGAGTTTCTCTGAGGGACAGAATTCGTAATGAAGTCATCAGTCAGAGAACGAAAGTCACCGACATTGCTCGCAAAATTAGTGCGCTGAAGTGGAAGTAGGCCGGCCATGTCTGCGGACCTACAGACGGTCGGTGGAGCAGACACGTGTTAGAGTGGAGACCACGCCCTGCCGCGCGGTGGACCGACGATTTAAAGAAGGTGGCGGGCAGCGGGTGGATGCGGGCTGCCCAAGACCGGGATGGTTGGCGCTCTTTGGGGGAGGCCTACGTTCAGCAGTGGATGGCCATAGGCTGATATGATGATGATGATGATGAACCAAAGAAAGAGAGAGTGCACCTCTTTCTTTCCTCACTTTCATAATCCACTTGACACCTTCCAAGGCATGGGGGTGTTAAATTCCTAATGGAAAAACCTAATAATACTTTGTCCGACAAAGGAATCAAACGCACTTGCAACCAATAAGGCAATTTAAACAATTTAGTACAATAATCGCGACAGCATTATTTGCATGCATTTATTCATTTATATTCATTTATAGTCAAGATGGCCCAGTGGTTACGGCGCCCGCCTCTCATGCATGAGGTTGTGGGTTCAAATCCGGGCAAGTACCAATGTGACTTTTTCAATTCATATGTACTTTCTAAAGTTTATCTTGGACATCACTGGCATCGGTGAGGGAAAACATCGTGAGGAAACCACTGAAAACCATGTCAGAGGCCCTTGAGGCGGTTTAAAAACTCTGACACTAGGTTTGTGGGGTCGTAAGACCTTACTACCCACACGATAAGAAGAAGAATAAGATGCATTTATTCAAAAATCATAATCTGTTCTCAAAAATAAATTTTACCTTTAAAAACTCCCAAATTTTTGCTCAAATTTTCAAGTTAACACAAACAAAGCAAGCTGGCTCACCCCACTAAACTCTACGTTGGCGCCTCTTCCACCCGCAACCCGCATCAAAGTTCCCTGTGAAATTCTATGTGACTGGTCGCAACGAAACACCACAAAGAGATTCTGAATTTAATAAAACAAAACTGTTCTGATTTTAGCTGAATAGATATAAACCACACCACACGACTTTCAATATCTTCGTAATCGTCTTTTTGTAGAACAGTCTTGTTAAGCTAAAATAAACTTTATGAATATAAGCGTTTAGGTTCGTAATTATAACTGCAATACACAATTTTCTACCATAATATTAAACCAGTAGCAATCAATTACAAAAAAAAACCTTTTAACTCTAAATCTTCTCTGTACCTACCCCAATTTAATAGAAAACTACAAAATACAATCTTCTAATGAAACGCACTGACAATGTTATTTCACCAACACAAAAGGTCCACGGAAAATCGATGTGCGTACAGATGACCAAGCTATTTGATATGCAGGCAAAGTTATATTAATATTTTTACTCAAATGTTCGCTGAGTTTTACCGGGCGATACCGGATAAAGTAGAGGTTCTGGCTGGAGGCTAAAAATAAGTAGAAGCTCTGACTGGAGGCTAAATATAAGTAGAAACTCTGGCTGGATGATACAACCTATTTTCAATTTTTCAAAATGGGCCCCACGGCTGAATGGTTAAGAGATAAATACTAGAAAGAGACAGACCGTGTGTCGACGGCTGTCAAGCCAAAACATAAAATAAAATCTAGAAATAAATAAGCTAATATATAAAATTCTCGTGTTGCAGTGTTTGTTACCAAACACCTCCGAAATGACTGGACCAATTTTTATGAAATTCTGTGTGCATATCGGGTAGGTCTGAGAATCGGTCAACATCTATTTTACACACCAAAAAACATGGCGGTACGAAGTTTGTAGGGTCATAGCTGACCCTACAAACAATATAATATAATATAAACAGTATAATATAATAAGTTAAAGTTACTAATAAAAAAGTTAATATAAAAATACGTGTTTCAATAATAGTAATCTATTGGTGCCGATTCCCTTGTTCACAAACTAGACTAAATTCAGAGAATTGACATCTCTTACTAACATACAGCGAACGGAAAGGACGATGACATTCCGTGACATTAAAGAACTAAGTTAGCGATCTCAAATTAGTTTTGCCTCGAACTTTTCGGTATTTTTAATCCATACATTTTAAGATATCAACTATAATTGTATAGATGTGTCAGATTTACTAAATTTGACAACTCTTATTTACATTAGTCTCTTTCTTGTTTTATTGGCTAGAAAAAGATGGAAATAGTCTAATTTTGGTTTAGTTTGTGACCAAGACACGATTTTCTTACACACAATATCCCGTTACAGTACCTAGTGACTGAAATTGTCAATCCGCCTTGAGTAAGCGTGGTGATCAATGCTAGTACCTTCTCAGTAAGCATATCAAAAATATTTAGTTGCCTGTATAGCAAATAGTTTGTTCGACTGTAGGTACCCTACGTCCATTGTTCGATAGAACACACTCCGATCATAGAATTGTATAAAATATGTTACTATTGCTACAGATAATACTTTACTGCTGAAGACAAGCAATCTTATAATATATAAAAGCGAAAAGTTATTTTCATTGACTATATTCCTCACGCTCTAGGATGGTGCCGGTGACATTTGTCAAACTGTTGGTTTTCACTCTCGAATGTTACGGCGATTTACAATCACGATTGAATATTTTAACTGCACACTAATATCATAGTCGTAAAATACGGAATTAGTAATAAGTAAGTACCTAAATAACTAGTAAATTAAATAATGTCACTGACCTAGTTATGTGATGCTGACATTCATAGATGAATTGCTGACATGTGTCACCCGCACCATCATAAAACGTATGGAATCTCCTACCCCATGGGAAAAAGGGTTGAGTTTATGTATGTAATTTTTTTAGGAACTAGCTTATGCCCACGTTTTCGTCCGCATTGATGTCGGTTTTCGCGGACACAGACGAAATCGCGGATTAAAAAAGTAGCCTATGTGATATTTCAGAATATAATCTATCACTGTCCCAAATTTCATCCACATCCGTTCAGCCGTTCTGGCGTGAATGAGTTACAAACATTACACCACATCCACACTTTCACATTTAATATGGTGAGTAAGATGATAAGTTAAATGCGTCATAGACAACCCTGGCACAGTGACTCATCTAGTTTTCTTTGTAAAGTACTTATTAGGAAAGCTTTTAAAAGCTCTTTTCATCGTCTCGATTTCACTTTAAAGCTAGTAAATATTTACAGAGCTTGAAAATACAAGTGACGTCATTAAAAAAGATCCGAAATTTAATAATATTCTGGCTCAATATCGGGCAAGTTCCTATGTGAATTATTCAATTCATATGTAAGTTTTCTAAAGTCTTGAATATCACTGACATGGTCAAAATTGTAACTGTAATGATTTTTAATTTTGACCTCTGATTAATTTACACATAACGCCTGTAATCCCCGAAAGGTTAGGCAGAGGTGTACGCCTTATTACACCCACTCTTCGCCAGTTATGTTTTCTATGTAATAGCCTATTGCCATCAACTGGGCACAAACCAGGCTACTACTGAGAAACTCCTGATGGAAAAACCCAATAACTCTTTGCCCGACCTGGGAATCCCACCCAAGACCTCAAGCTTAGCCACACTTTGCGACCAACGAGGCAGACTTTTTTGAGAGATTGTGGTAACAGCTTGTTTTGGAGGAACTAAGTTGCAATACTTTATCAACGGTAAAAAGAGGCCAATTGTGAGTCGGACTCGCCCATGAAAGGTTCCGTAGTAGAACTGCGGTTTACAAATTTATGACGTACCTACCTATTATGAAGAAAATACTAGATCTCGTTCAAATCTCGTTTGGTGAAAGTTTACATAGTAATGTACATCATATATATTTTTTTTAGTTTTATCGTTCTCTTATTTAAGAAGTTACAGGGACACTGGTGCCATCTTTTTCTGTCCAATAAAATAAGAAAGAGACTAATGTAAATAAGAGCTGTCAAATTTAGTCAATCTTACACATCCATACAATTATAGTTGATATCTTAAAACGTATGGATTAAAAATACGGAAAAGTTCAAGGAAAAGCCAATTTGACATCGCTAACTTAGTTCTTTAATGCCACGGAATGTCACCGTCCTTTCCTTTCGCTGTATGTTAGCAAGAGATGTCAATTCTCTAAATTTAGTCTAGTTTGTGAACAACGGAATCGGCACCAATGTCACAGAATACATCTTCTTACCAAGTTTCAACAGTATAGTTCTTATAGTTTCGGAAAAAAGTGGCTGTGAAATACGTACGTACAGACAGACAGACATGACGAATCCATAAGGGTTCGGTTTTTTGCCATTTGGCTACGGAACCCTAAAAAGAACATAAAACTAGACAGTATTTAATCCGGATAACAATCAAACGAGGTTCAATAAAAAACTAAAGTTAACACCGAAACATGGTGTTCTCGATTTATTTGAATAGGGCAAGATAAATACTTAAACATTTACTATCGAACCTCGCCCTTATCGCTCTGCACGCAAGGAGTAAAATGTGAGCATCGGATTTCCTGCTAGATCTTTACGGTTTTACGATTCTTAACACGAAGTGTCGATCGCGCGTTTATCTATGCCATGCGATACTCGATAGGTCACCTGGCAGAAATCGTTACGTAAGGAAAAAGCGTTATGGCCAAAATGACCTCCCCTTTCTTTCTCCCTGTCTCTTGTCAAAGTCAAATCATTTATTTTTATTTTTGGCCATTACAAAACACTTTTGAACGTCATACATAAAAAGAAAAAGGAAACGAATCTAGTTGCCCCTTTCAAAAGGTAGTTTTGTATGCGTGTACTCCATACGTACTCTTTTAAAATCATGGTTTTTTTTTTCTATTACAAACGGGTGTGGGTGTAAGTGTGCGTGTGTGTATTTGAGCAGCAAGCGTTGTGCGCGGCCAGCTGTTAAACCTCAATTTGAAAAACATGTAAATTTTATTGAATACAGGGTAATTGAAAATATACACGAAACCTTAAAAGGGGTCATTGTACTGTCTTGGTATGGTCCCTGTATAATTTTTTGTTCTTTTTTTATTTATTGTTTTTGTTGTCAGCAGTTATGACCAGCGACCACAAAACTAACGGGGGCCTTGTGGTCGCTGGTCGTAACTGCTGATTGGTCGTGAGGCCAAATCCCATTTACGAAACAATTTCAATTCCAAGGCAATCCATACACTTTGTATGGGACTCGAGACTTCCGTAAAGTATTCTCTTGGGAGAACGGTCATGGGTTAAGTACCTACTAATGACTGCGATAGTTTTGAGGGAAGTGGCTTTGGTACCTTGGGGACGTGTCAAATAGACTCAGAGCCGCTAAACCTACATCATTTTAGCAAGGTCGATATAGTAAGAATAAATACCAGTCAAGTGAGAGTCAGACTGGCGCATGAAGTTTCGGTACCATCTATCTATTATATCAATAAAAATAATCGTCGTGCACTACCACCTGCACCATCCAAGACCTTAATGAGGCCAATGACAGAGCTGTACAGGTTGCTCAATATTGGTCGGACAACATTTGAGTCATTCGACACGAGAAGAAAAAGAAGAATAAAAATGAATCGTTAAATGTGTCGAAAACGGGTAGACCGATATGGTTGATTCTTTTTTTGTTTTACTCGTAATTTTACGGACAAAGTTCTTATGAAAAAAAAATTGTTTAAAAATTGACCGAGTCGGAAATTGGTAACCGTGCGAAGCCGGGGCGGTTCGCTAGTTATCTATAATCATAATCCTAACTAATATTATAAATGCGAAAGTAAGTTTGTTTGTTTGTTTGTTACCATTTTACGCCTAAGCCACTGAACCGATCATCCTGAAATTTTGCATATACGTTGCCAGGTGTACAGGAACGAACATAGGGTACCTTTAATCCCGAAAAAAGTACTGTTTCCGAGGGAAATCACAAAAACGTTCTTATGATCATAGATGGCGCCACGTGTCGTTTCGAATCATGATTTTAACTAAATAATTGACATGACAGGACACGGGTAATTTTTTCCGCGACTTCGTCTGTGCCCGCGATAACCGAAATTTACGCGGACGAAGTCGCGGGCAAAAGCTAGTATTATATATTTATAAATTTTGTTTCGTAACTATGACCCAATGAATTTATTCTTTTTCTTATTATAATATTTCATAACAAAATATCAGTTTGTTATGACGATGTTTTGACCAAGCCTGTTGGGGCGTGGCAAACAGTTTTATTTACACATTTTATCAGGCAAGGGTTCATACACGTATCGTCAAGGTCGCTTCTTGTACCTAAAATAACTTTTCCGGATTTGTCCGAGTTTCGTTGTAATTTGTATGAATTAACTACTGTTTATCAATATTTTTGTCCTTTCATTATAATATTAGACAAATATAGTTATTTAAAAAAAATTATCACTCGTTGTATCGATAAACTAATATAACATGGCCCTCCCCTCCATATTACTATTTCAGTGTGTGTAGTCACATCCGTATGAAAGTATTGTATGTAATTGTCAGTAATCGTCGTCAGTAGCAAGCCGGCAGATTTGTTTGACAACTAATCATAAAGTTAGTTAATTAGTTTCTCTTTTTTATATTCTGGTTGTTTTTTATTTTATTTGTATTATTAAGCTTGTAAATAATGTATATATTACATATAAATTAAAAAAAAAAAAAAATATCATAAATAACCGACCGCGCAAGACAACGCACCTGTCATTTTCATAGAGTATGTCAGTGCAGCGCTATACTAGTAATAATGAGTAATTAATGACGCCGCTGGTCTAGCAACGAATCGGTGATTCATTTTTGGGTCGAGAGCTGTCTCAAACGCACACATGCGCTGTGAGTCTTTTAAATACTATCACAAACATTTTTAAACGTTTTGAATTGTGGAGGGGCGCGCCATGTTACTGTAATGTATCTCTAGATACCCAAAAATCATAAAAAAACATATTTTCACATAATTAACTACCTAATAAAGAGTAAACCATTTATGTAGTATCTTTACATCATTATAATAACTAAAAACAATACAAGTATCAAAGACACAGCAAAAGTTCAAACATCATATTTTTTTTCATCAAAATACCGATTGCATTCAATTTGAATAAAATGGCGATCGAATATGCAGCGTCGACACTCATTGAGTTAACGTGAGCAGCTGCCAGCGAGTTTTATCGACAGCTCAGTCAGCAGACTACCGTAATTTTATTATTAAGTGGTATTAATTGACGAAGGAGTTAATTAACGTAGTTTGTTGGAGATAGTGGTCGATCGTAATTGTGTGAGAGGGGACTGTACTGAAAGCGAAATTACCTTTTGAAAGGGGCAACCAGATTCGTTTTTTTTTTCTTGTAAATTAACTAGCTAATCTACAAATCTAATAACATAAATTAAAGTTGCCACTTTTAGTGGTTATCTACGATTCCCTTAATCACCATTAAGTACTTGAGATTAACTTGGATGGAATGAAAAATTAATGTTACAAGGTGTTTAGTATTTTGAATGATTTCTGAGTAAAAAAAAATTGCTTAAAAATCTCAGTATAGCTTTTGATAGTCTCAACGTGGACATAATCGATCTCAGATGTTTTTATTTATCAACTTTATAGTTTAGAGAAGCTTGTCTCGCAACTGGCATTACTATCGGCAGATGTTAGAAAAATTCTCAACATTATGACAATGTTTGGAAAGCCACTGACTGCCTCGTTGGTCTAGTGGTCGCAAGCGCGACTGCCGTGCATGAGGTCTTGGGTTCGATTCCCAGGTCGGGCAAAGTGTTATTGGGTTTTTCCATCAGGAATTTCTCAGTAGCAGCCTCGGAGTCTGGATTTGTGCCCGATTGATGGCAATAGGCTCGCCCCCTATTACATGGGACTAAAAACATAACTGGCGAAATGTGAGTGTAATAATGGGTACACCTCTGCCTAACCCTTCGGGGATTACAGGCGTGATGTTATGTTATGTTGAAAAGCCATCTTCAAGTTTGTACTCAAATATGTCTTTTAATAAACCCAGAGAGCCGGACTTAATAAGCTCTATTTTACAGTCTGAGTCTGTTGCAGCGACGAACGCTCGTTGACGTGCGCGCTTATGTTGGAACTCTTCTGTATTTATGTCCCGAGGACCTTGATCTAGGTTTAATTCTTCCGAGCGCAACATTGAGGTTTGAGATGTTTGTTTCCCATAAAAATAAATTCACTTTTTTTTGAAGGTGGTAAAAATCATCAAATGACTCCTGCCGCCCTAGGTGAACAAAATAACGATTATTTTGTTTTTTTTTGAGGCAAATTATTATTATTATTAATTCTGTTTATTACTTGTAATTAAATAATAACTAAATAAAAAATTGCAAACTTTAGAAAATTGACAAAAAAATTGGAACCAAGCAGAGTAATTAAAGACTAAAACACGTTCTTATACCTAATTATTTTTTTAGGGTCGATACTTAAAAATTTGAACTTATTGTAGGTATATTTCGTTCGCAGTCTTTTTGCGCTCACGATACTTTGGTACCTACGTGTATCTTGTATGGCGCCCGCGCGGTAGTTTCCGTTGTGTAAACAAATAGATTTTATGGTGTAGTTATTATTTCAAAGTGGAATTAATTTGTGTTATCATTGTCAATTTAATTTTACAATTAGTGTTATTTTGGTGAATGTGTGTGTGTGAATTCGAAACATTGTGGTGAAGTTTTCAAGGTTGTGTGAGTGAAGATTCGATTATCAAAATGGAAACATAATCACATCGCTGCGAGTTGAGGTAGGTTTTATTTTCTTATTATATTGTTTAACTACTTAAGTAAACTTATAACGAAGCCTGGAAGGTATAATATGTACAGTGTTACTGGCTGTAGATATTGCCGAATTTTGCATTATTTCCGAAGACCTACCAAAGAACCAAAAACATTGAAAAGAGGTAAACTTTCAGTGTGTTTAGGTAAACCTAGGCTCGACACTGGACGGATTAATGTTTATAGTTCAAACTCTCTAGAAACTTACCTACACCAAAGTTTTAATTCAAACTGCTTATTTTTCTATAACACTATTTGTGAATCTGTTCTAACGTCTTAAATCAACAGTATGAAAAATAAAACTATGTTTTGTTTGATTGAATATTATCTTTATTAGTAGGTAGGTACTCACTGTGTGTCACAGAATTTTGTACTGCCGCCGCGCCGCCGCGCTTTACGTCATTTCGCCTCCTCTCTTTTACACCCTTGCCGTTTTGTCTGACAAACAGTTATTATTTTTTCTTTTTTTTCAAATTCATTGTATTTTTCTTTTTTTTTTCGAAATCGTGGCACTTGCCGCCGCGCCCTGTCATATGCCGCACGGAGAGTGGCACCCCCGCCCCCCTCCAAGCTACGCCACTGTTAAGTCCCATGTAATAGGGAGCGAGACTAATGCCATTAACCGGGCACAAATCCGGACTCCGAGGCTGCTACTGAGAAATTCCTGTTGGAAAAACCCAATAACACTTTGGCCGACATGGGAATCGAACCCAAGACCTCATGCTTAGTAGTCGCGCTTTGCGACCACTACACCAACGAGGCAGTCTCTAATCTAATTTACTAATTAGTGTCTTGCCGCGCTTCTTGACGACGTAAAACTGTGGATGCCAAGCGACACAGCTTGGCTCACCGCCTGCAAGGTATCCTGCTTATCGGTCTTCTACAGATTGTATTTCGGTGAGTATGCCCGAGAATTCCACGACTTTATCCCAATAGCCCTCTTCCACCATCCACCATCCCTTCGTTGTTGCTATTCAACCAAGAAAGACGGGTTAGGCGGGAAAGGAGATGAACAAAACGTTGTCCAGTTTTGTACCGGAATAAAAGTATTACAATGAAATTACTAAAAAGAATAAATAAAATAAAAAATAACTATTTGCATTTCGAAACAGAAGTTAAAATAAAATCGAAAGTATTTTCCCTTTAAACTTTAACAGAGGTTGCCAAAAATTATATGGGTTTGTACCCCAGATTGTACAGATATAAAATGGGTGCCATTTAATAATACAGGTCTTGTCTACACTAATATTATAAAGAGTAAAAAATAATATTTTTACATAACGTAACATAACGCCTGTAATCCCCGAAGGGTTAGGCAGAGGTGTACCCAATAGTACACCCACATTTCGCCAGTTATGTTTTTTTTTTAGTCCCATGTAATAGGGGGCGAGCCTATTGCCATCAACCGGGCACAAATCCAGACTCCGAGGCTGCTACTGGGAAATTCCTGATGGAAAAACTCAATAACACTGCCCGACCTGGGAATCGAACCCAAGACCTCATGCACAGCAGTCGCGCTTGCGACCACTAGACCAACGAGGCAGTCCAAATAATAAATAATAATATTTTTGTTTGTTTGTAATGGTATACTTACTCAAATACTACTGGACCGATTATCGAAATTCTTTAACTATTAGAGAGCCACATTATCTACGAGTAGCATAGGCTATATTTTATTTTATTTTTGCGCGGACGAAGTCGCGGGCAAAAGCTTGTATTCTATAACTCAAAAAGATGTATACTACTGAGTAGTCGTGAACTAAATCTATGAAGGTTTAAAAAGCTGACGTTTTTTGGCAAGATCGAATCTTTACACTGCAGACACATTAGCTACAGAACGGTGTTTCTAACTCAACAGTGTTTTATTGTCACGTAGGTACTTTTCATAACAAAATTTCAACTAAAGCTCATAAAACTATCGCATAACAAGTACCTACAATGTAACTTCTAATGCATTTCCATAGCTAAGCAGTAACCATGGCATCAGTAATACAAAATAAAAACCCACAATTTTATTACAACCATATAAAGAACATTGTATGAAGAGTATTGAAAAAAAGCGAAGTGCCGTGTTATGTATCGTAAAAAGGTTATGACCCAAATATGGCACTTTCATAGTCATTTTATTGCAAAAAATGTGAATTTTCTTGAAAAGTGAGGAGCTTAAAACATTGCCTTGCTTTTTTTACTTTTAAGGTAGCATTGAGTATTGTGTAATGGAGTGATTTGAAAATCAAAGAGGAACTTGAAGATTTATGCCTATATTACCATCTGTTTATATAGGTACTTTTATGATTTTGTTGTAATACTAGCTTTTGCCTGCGGTTTTTAGTCTTATTTTAAGCATTTTTTTTTCATATACTGAGATAAAAAATATCCTATGTTTTTATCCAAGACATGTTCTACAATGGGCGTGAAAAGACACGGAAAAAAATAGACTTAATTATATTCTTCTTATCATTGCGATATTTTTTTGGTTCAGGACTTTACCTCGAATGTAGGTGATATTAAATTTCTTAGACATTTAATATTTCCTAGTTTCCAAGTATTGACGGAAACAAGTTTGAAAACAATTTAACAAAAATTTAAATACCCTACGACCCCTGTAATGTTACATTCACCCGCAAGCACAATAATGTTTTGCAAGCGTTCAAAAACAGTAATTTTTCACACTAAAAAGAAAAGTTTATTCTACAAATAATTTTTGCTCAAAGTTACCTACTTAGTTTGATGGGTAGTATCCGTAGGTTAACGGTGGTGATGTGTCTTGTTACTGTCTGTATGTGAGCTTAAGTTCATCTAAAAATGGAGCAAAGGCTCCTTCACACAGCCAAGCCACGGTGCACAAGCGGGTTTTATAGCCTTTGCAAAGGAGCCGCCGGGATGGCCGCGTTGCAAGGACAGTTCACTATTGACAACTAACAACGGAATGATGCTCCGCGGTTTTGTGCAAGATTATGCGGCACATGCCGGCGGAACAAACGCCCGGCAAAAGCCGGCGGCACTGTGCGTAGGAGCCTTAACAAACTTTCACATTTACGACAACGATAAATTAAAAAACAGCAAACGAATATTCCATTTCTGAATGACACGACCAAAGTCACCTCGAACCGGGAACATCCACAAAACTCATAAATCCGAGAATAAAGCGTAACGAAGTAAACTTGAGTGTGCAATTAAACGTTATATATTGTGAGTTAAACCATTTGCTCGTCGTGCATCAAAGTGTTCGCCAGTTAGTTAGAATATGCAGAAGTTCCGTTTCCTATAATGGGCCAGTAGACATTGTTATTGAGATAAAGACTTTTTTTTCTGCTCTTTGTTTGCATGAAGTTTTTTATGCATATAATTTTATTTTAGAAAATTTATAAATCGTTCTAAATTATATAACATTAGTGCCGATTCTCTTGGTCACAAACTAAACTAAAATTAGACTATTTCCTTCTTTTTCTGTCCAATATAACAAGAAAGAGACTAATGTAAATAAGAGCTGTCAAATTTAGTCAATCTGATACATCCATACAATTATTATAGTTGACATCTTAAAACGTATGGATTAAAGTACGGAGAAGTTCAAGGCAAAACTAATTTGACATAGCTAACTTATTAGTTCTTTAATGTCACCGTCCTTTCCGTTCGCTGTATGTTAGTAAGAGATGTAAATTCTCTAAATTTAGTCTAGTTTGTGAACAAGGGAATCGGCACCATTGACAAGTGATGAGTCACTTTCATTAATTCAAGTTTATAAATCCAATGGTGTTAAATAATCCTTAGATTTTTAGTATCAACTTAAACTGAGGGCGCCACTAGTAGGTACAAGACTGGTGCCCCGAGGCAGTGCGACGAGTTCGCGGCATTCTGCGAAGGAGATGGGGGAAGAACTGGATATTTTCCTCTAAAAGCGGTGATTGAAGCACATAATTGTGAAAGATGGAAGGAGAAGAGGGGGGCCGTTTCCCAGGAGTGGGACAGAACAGAGTTATAAGAAAAAAAAAGTCAGTTCACCTTGTATATTTTTTTGTTTTGTGGCGTAAGTACTGAGCTCATTAGAAAGAGTTGTTTTTGTCAGACGGCAAGAGTGTATGCGGGCTTTTAGATTTTTTTTTTCGAAACGAAGGAAAATATAGTCCTTTATTTTTATTTGTGAATGCGTAGAAGCTTATGTGATGGTCTCATTTATGTACCAATTTATTTTATACTAGCTTGTGCCCGCGACTTCGTCCGAATAAAATAAAATATTCGGACGCCTATGTTACTTGCAGATAATGTAGCTTTCTAATGGCGAAAGAATTTTTAAAATCGGTCCAGTCTAGGTCCGGTCTAGTTTTTGAGTTTATCCATTACAAAAAAACAAACAAAAATACAATTTTTTTCTCTTTATAATATTAGTGTAGACAAAATCATTGAAAATTTACCCGATACCTGAAAAGGGTCATTATGAAAAACTTTTACTATGGGACCGACCTTGAAATCATGGAAAAAAAAACAGTTTTGTAGGGAACAACTGATTTTTCTTAGTACCAAAATTGCTGTCTTCTCGTTATAAATAAGAATAATAATACCAGCCTATTATTGTTTTACTGCAGGACAAAGGCCTCTTCTCATACAGAGAAGGCATGAGTGTTGATCACCACGCCTGCTCAAGGCGGATTGGCAATTTCAAACTTATATTAATTATAAGTCAGTCACGATGTTTTCCTTCACCAATGTCTGTGATGTCCAAGATAAACTTCAAAAGTAAGTACATACCTATGCATTAAAAAAATCACATTGGTAACGACACAGTTCTGAAGCCACAACCTCATGTAAAAGAGGCAGGCGTCTTAACCACTGGGCTATAACGTGATAATAGCTTATCATTATCATTCAAATAACATTCCTGCCTTAATAATAATAATTCCATAAACGAAACGTGCACTAAAATATTCACGACCTATAAAAGTAACTAGTAACATTCAACATTCAGCTCTAACCCAATAAAATAATGTCGGAAATAATTTAATGAAACTAAAAACTGTAGAATGCTTTAATTATTCGCGGCTAGACGATAATTACGGGTGAAGCCGGTCTTTTAAGACTTCTCCATTATACTAACCTCCTTTGAAAAAAAAAAGGTTAAATGAAAAACTGTTGATTTTCTAACTGGCTGGTTTTATTCAAGGTAAAACGTTTAATGCGTTGTTTAAACAGTCTGTGGCAGTGTTCTGAAAAAAAAACGCGGGTAGTGGTTAGCCGGTTTGGAGTGGTGAGTGGTAGTCTGTTTGTTAAAATTACGACGTACAGCTGTCAACGAATGAACTTATTATTTTGATTTTGTAATAAACAAAACCAAAATTTTAATTTTAATTTTGTTATAAACAAAATCAAAATTTTAATTTTAATTTTGTTATAAACAAAATCAAAATTGATTGAAAAATGTTTTAAAGGTGAATTGAATAAATTATTATTAAAGAAAATATTATATTACGAGTATAACTTCTCTCTTAAAAACTAGTTAATATATAATAGTTTTTATGGTTGATATGAGTAGAGGGCAGAATTAGAATTACATTGTTAAAAGGATGGCTTTTTTTTTAGAGATAGCCTTACTAATAATCATAACATACTCTGTGAAAATTCCAACTGTTTACATAATAATATTATGGTTACAAAGATACACCCTGTGACAGACGGACGGACAGCAAAGTCTTAGTAATACAATCCTTTAGCACCCTTTGGGTACAGAACCCAAAAAAAACCACAACTAATTTCGTTGTTACATAACCAAAGTCCAATTCCATTGAAAAAAGCCGTTACATCTCTACATTGAAAAAAAAAACAAAATTGGCAAAACTTTGCCAAATCGAGAACACGCAATTCGCACAACGAGCTGGTGCGCTACCAATTTGGAACCGTCCGTGCGATAATTAAACATATTATGAGCTGTGCCAAGTTGGAACTAGCCAGGAAGTAGGTACTTATTTGGATGAGAAAAAGTTTGATTCAAAATACAATCACGATTGCATATAGAATAGAATTAGATAAACTTGTGGTCAAATCTCATTTGCGCTAAGATTTCCCCGCGAAATTCATAATTACTTATTTTTTTGCTTATTTCTTTTTTTTGGTCCTATTTTTGTATCAGGTTGTGATAAAAAAAAATGTGCTAAAATTACCTCGTAAATGCGACAGTAACGTGAATGATAATATTTATGGTTATAATTTAGTGGTTATAATTATAATTTTATAATTTTAATTATGCGATCTACCTTTGCGCTTTCATCTCTTAATATAAATACTTGTACGAAATTAATGTTATTCATTATTAAAAAAACCTCTATTAACAAAGTTATAACTATTTTATACTTTATTACTACATCGGTAGTGAGTTTATTTCACTTTCCAGCATAGGCCCTCCCCAGATCATTCTACAATTTTCAATTTTAGATTATCCTTTTCCGTGTTGCCAAATTAGAATTCCTTAAAGATCGTTTCAAAATTGAACGAAAACTTATCTATTTATCGGCAGAACTCAGAGACGTGGTAGTACGTAGGTGGTCTTAGTAGAATCTTCCGATATTGAAAAATTCTCACGTGGTGAGGCAAGGTGCTTCGGGGTCTTAATGAAATTCCTTTCAACCCCCGCATCGCTGAAGGATACGGTAATTAAGTTAAGGGTTCCAATGCATAGCGGAATGGAAGTATAGAATATAGATATTGGAAGGACGTGGAACGTTCAGGGTTAGAGGTAACTAGATTAATTAATCTTTGAGCTGTCGATTTCTATGAAAGGTAGTGTGGGCAGGATTGATAAGTTGTTTTCTTAATCAGTTTAAAAGCTTGAATAGTCGAGGTCCATACCAGACGCACTAACAGTATCCTGAGCGTATTGTCTGAGCGGTCGGACTCGGCGCTGTTGGAGAGGTGGATGCACCTGCACGCCAGTTCGTCACCATTTATTAAGTGATCCATTTCGAGTTTATTTTAATTTCATTTTAATTTAATTGTATTATTTATTTTCATTTTAAATTTGTAATTTATAATTTATGTATTTTCTAATTTGTAAATTTTAGAATTTTATTGTAATGTTATTTAATTCTAATTGATATCTGTATTTAGAAATTATGGGTGTAAATTACCTGAAATAAATTAATTTATTATTATTATTATAAGGTTCTTATGCATATAGATAAAAGTAGAATTCTTGGCGCTAAAGCATGAAATGCAAGAAAAAAGAATTTAATAGAATAGAATAAGTCTTTATTTTCTTAGAATGTAGGTACACAAGAATGGGAAAGAAACTCTGTACTTACTCTTTTAAAATAAATGTATTACAATATTTTGTAAACAGGATTATACGTGAATTGATGTTCTTTGCATAAAAATTGTTTATCTTTTGAAAATACATATAAGCTCAGTATTTTTTGAAAAATAATGATCAAATATAATACAGGGTTTGGTATATTATGTCAGCTAAGAAGTCGCCTTAGGAAGGTAAGCTTATTATCTATATCCTTTGAAATAACGATGGATTTATAACATAAATAGAAACTTGTAGGTATACGTTTTGAAGTCTTCGGAAAAATATTTATCTGAAATCTTTTTGAGATATCTCTATAATTATTTGTTTATTTTTTACATATTACATAACATCACGCCTGTAATCCCTGAAGGGTTAAGCAGAGGTGTACTCATTAGTACATCCACATTTGGCCAGTTTTTTTTTAAGTCCCATGTAATAGGGGGCGAGCCAATAGCCATCAATCGGGCACAAATCCAGGTTCCGAGACTGCTACCGAGAAATTCCTGATGGAAAAACCCAATAACCCTTAGTCCGACCTGGGAATCGAACCCAAGACCTTATGCTCAGCAAACAAGCTTAGCGACGAATTAAAAAAATTTACGAAAAGACAACCGCTTTAAAAAATTACAAATTGAAGTATTATCTGGGGTCGCGGGACGTCTTAACAGGATACCGTGGCCCCGGAACGCAAAGGGTAACAGAAGGAACAGGGTGGTTTTTAAGTCAGTAAAATTCTGACAGTCCCTTCCTCCACACCCAGGCCGGAAGGACACATTTGATGATTTTTACCATCCAAAAAAATCAGTACAGTTTTGAATACCCTCTAATGTGCAAGTCCAAATACCTAAATATTAGAAAGAAAATCAATTACGTGTTTGTCTGGACATTTAAAAAAATTAAAAATGCTATCGTCTAGACTAGAAAATTGTTTAATCTTTTAAAAAATACGAATAATCTTAGTTTTCATTGTCAGCAAAATTTTTAATAGCGGCAGGTACAGTCACAAGAAAACAAGTATACACTTAGCAAAATTCAAAAGGTATTTTCTTGTGAAATAATGGTTGTAACTTTGATATAACTGCCTCGTTGGTCTAGTGGTCGCAAAGCGCGACTGCTGAGCACGAGGTCTTGGGTTCGATTCCCAGGTCGGGCAAAGTGTTATTGGGTTTTTCCATCAGGAATTTCTCAGTAGCAGCCTCGAAATCTGGACTTGTGCCCGGTTGATGGCAATAGGCTCGCCCCCTATTACATGGGACTTAAACATAACTCTGCCTAACCCTTCGGGGATTACAGGCGTGATGTTTTATGTTTTAACTTTGATATAAGACCTATTTCATAGTAGCACTGAATTTAAGATACTATATTCTTAAAAAACAAGACATTTCTATCAATATATTAAGAAGAAAAATAGCTTCATAAAGTTGCTAAGTGTACACTTGTTTTTGCACGTGACTGTACATAACCGAACATTTATAGCATCTCTTTTATTAAAGTTAAAACAATCTGCTTTATGACTTCTGAAAGTCAAATTATTATCTTCACAAAGAAATATTATCAAGGTAACGATATCTTTAATGGTCTTTTGAGGGGTAGTTTGAAGTTTCAATGACATTACTTATCCGCTAAGCGTACTTACACGCTTGTGCGGTGATTTTATGTGGTCGGAATTGTAATCAGAACTTTTCAATGTGAGGCTCGAGAAAATATGATTTGAGACTTACAACATTTTCAAGGGTTTTTAATGAAACCTTTTTTTAATAAAAAAAAAAAAAACATTTTAAAATAAGGTACGTTATAAAAACCATTGCAAAAAAAATTGTTACAATTTTGTTCTATTTTGATAAATTATAATTTGAAACACAGTAGATAATTACTTCATCAAACATATCAATGTCTACTGCCTATTTGGACATAGTACTTATTACAAAGAACAATATTTATCCATACAATAATATAAAAATCTCGTGTCACTGTGTTAGTGGTTGCACTACTCCGAAACAGCTCGACCCATTTTTATGTTTTTTTATGTGTATTTGGTAGGTATAAAAATAGGACGTTAAGTATATTTCTATAGCGTTACGAAGTCGTGGGTAGTAGCTAGTAATTTTACAAGTATCACTTTATTAGTCACTACAATAAATACATAGATATATACATATAGTTATGCTGTATTCATATAAGATAACTTATACTTCATCTCTCGATTTTAACACCTGCATTTTTATAGAACTAAATTCAAAAACAAGTAAACACCATATAAACCTCAGCCATTACCTCTCCATCACGACATTATTAAATATAAAACCGCTTTAGTTGCTTCTATGGCCGGTATACGGTGATTAATTCGTTTTGTGCTAGCAATAACTAAGTTATTGCAAGCTGGTTCACGTGCACTCCACAGAATAGCTAGCAAATGGAGTTATCAGAATTTGTAAATCGATGGCCGAGTATCTGTGTTTGAATCACGGTGAGGTTAAATTGCAATATTTGCACTGCGCTTTCAGCCATCGTAGTTATGATTAACAAAAAGAGGATTTAGCAATTTGTTTCTAATTCATAAAAAAAACACACACACGTGGTTAGCTTGTTATTGGCGACAGTGTAAGAACAAAACCGGTAATTGAAATATTTATGATCTAATATACAGGGTAATTGAAAATATACCCGAAACCTTAAAAGGGGTCATTACGATCTTGTTATGTAGCATTTTGAAGGGAACAGCAGATTTTTTTTTTCATAATTTCAGGTTTGGTCCCATAGTAAAAGTTGTTCATAATGATGAGTACAATGACCCCTTTTCAGGTTTCGAGTATATTTTCAATTACCCTGTATACAGAAGGTGTCGGCAAATTTAAAAAAGTATATTAAATAATTCACCCGTTATCACCAAGACTGACCTCTCCTTAGTCGCGTCAGATTACCATCCCATTGGTCTGTAAGAGCCAGTAAAGAGGGAGTGCACGAAGGATTGCACACATTTTTGCACTATATGATATTATGTCCTATGTACGTGGCTATATATATACGTGGCACCATTAAAATTGACCGCCGAAACTGAAATTTTCCAAAGAATATTAATTGTTCACACTATTTCTACAACAAAATTCATTGAGTACTCCATTTACACACTTCTCTGTGGTAGCCCTTACTATAGTTTATATAATAAATTGCTGTTAACTGGCTGTTCCTAATAAAAGCTATTAAGGCTACAGCATCAAATTTAGAGAGCCTATGATATTAAAGTGAAATACTTTAATATTGTGTTAGGGAAACAGCAAAAGCTTTTGTTTAGAAAATTATAATGTTGGCAGAATAGGAAGAGCAAGTAGATTATCTTATCAACTTTAACAAATACCACCATTTCTAAAATTTACTTTATATTATAAAGGAATTAAGTTTGTTTGTTCATAATTATGTTCTTTTTTAATTTGTAAGAGGGTATCTCTAGAAGTACCTACTGATCCGATCACAAAAAAATATTGACTGATCGAAAGCTACTTTATTGCTAAGTGCCATAGGATAGGTTTTAAGTTAGCAGTACAGCATTAAAAGGTAACAGCATAACAAGTAATTTTTGTTGAATTTTTTAATTATTATTAATAATGTTTTTTTCACTACTACGGTGTTGTTTTCTGATTTATTTTGTTGCGGGATCCAAGACAGTTGAATCAGAACATCACGCCTGTAATCCCCGAAGAGTTAAGCAGAGGTGTACCCACGTTTCGCCAGTTATGTTTTTAGTCCCATGTAATAGGGGGCGAGCCTATTGCCATCAACCGGGCACAAATCCAGACTCCGAGGCTGCTACTGAGAAATTCCTGATGGAACAACCCAATAACACTTTGTCCGACCTGGGAATCGAACCCAAGACCTCATGCGCAGCAGTCGCGCTTGCGACCACTAGACCAACGAGGCAGTCAACAGTTGAATCGTTTTCCGCAACGCGTCAAGCTTCTTTGCTTTGGTGCTTTTCTAGTGGTTGCTACTGTTAATATCGAATTTCAAAATTCGTGATAATTATCTAGCAGACAATTTAGACAAGACAGACGGTTTAGAAACTCTGACACTAGGGTGTATGGGGTCGTAAGACCTTACTGCCCACGCGATAAAGAAGAAGAAGAAGCAGACAATGAATTCTGTAAATTCTTCTAAAAGAAAAACAGCGAGTTTTTTTGTGATTATAAGGCTACTCCCTTCTCTAGTAAAATGACATCACTTCACTAACGTTTACTTCCCGGCAGTTTATAAATAGAACAATAGCCGATACAGTTCCGATGCGTGCCCGCAACACATAAACGTGTTCTAGATAATGTTTCAACCGACCCTTGTTAACCGGCCGACCAGTTAGCCCGGATATTAGTCTAACACAATTAATCCGGGCAGGGTTTCAACCACTTTATGTTGCTATATACGGAACTCTAATTTTCCTTGATTAAGACCATGATTAGGTTGGTGAATGTTAATTGAAAGTCTTAATTGATTTGGTTTTTAGTTTATGACTTTTTGAATGTGGCTAGTTTTGATGAGCTTTGCTAGCTTTCTTTAAATGTCAGATTGGATTTTCATTCCTAGGATTTTAATAGTAACTTAGTGTTTGACTTTTAAATAACGTTACATAACAAATAAACTTTGTAAAGCATGTCAATGATTAAAATAAAAACCTTTTTGTCGTTGTGGCCCCGATTTTATGTTCAAAAATGATCGATCGGCACTCGACTGAGTTTAGAGGTGGAAAATTATAGATATTATTTTATTGTTCTTTAAAAAAAAACGTAGCCTATCACTAAAAATGTCTTTTGATTTTGGGTGTGTTTACAAACATATAGCCCATACAAGCATTTGTGATTGAGAATCGAGCCCACGATACGCAATGGAGCAGGCGTGTATGGATGATAGGAAAAATAAAAGCATAGGTATACTTGAAATTGCAGTCGGTTAAAGAAAAAGTAATAGCTAAAGAAATTGAACACACTACACGAATCAGCAAATTTCAAAAACAACGTTTTTTCCGGTACTTACACAAAAACAATAAATTAATTTACAAATCAGAACTTCGAAATGTAAGACCAAACCAAGTTCTTCGTCAACACTAAGTAGACTTTCAATATTACTTTTGTAAGACTAAGTTGTGTTAGAAACTCGAAAATGAATTGAATAAGCCAGTCACGCTTTCTAACTTATAAATTTTTGTAAAGATCTTTAGAAAATAATGAGTACTTTCAGAAGAATATAATAGTAATAACAATTCTATGTTGCTGTGAACGGAACCCTATTTTTATACATAACTAGTGAACCACCAAACGTCAGTTGTCTACGGGGTTTCAATTTGATTGCGCGAATCCCTAATTATTTTTCTTGTATAAATGAAGCGTAAGTTACTCCTTATAACCTTGTTACCTGCCACTGTAAGTCCCGTCAAAATCAGTATAGCCATTTCAATGACGGTTAAACAGACAGACGGAGAAAATAAAATAAAAATGTATTTTTTAGGTGTAAGTGTCAACATTCACATGAATTTAGTCTCTCCTTCTTCTTCTTATCGTGTGGGTAGTAAGGCCTTACGACCCTACACATCCTAGTGTCAGAGTTTCTAAACCGCCATAAGGGCCTCTGATATGGTTTGAGTGGAACAGTAAGTCCAGGTTTCCTCACGATGTTTTCCTTCACCGATGCCAGTGATGTCCAAGATAAACTTTAGATAGTGCATATGAATTGAAAAATTCACATTGGTATGAATTTAGTAAAAATCTGTTACTTCGATATTAATTATTATTCTCTTCGTTTATTTTTTTTTTATTTTGAGAGAGAGGTTGCTGTAGGTATTGAGTCAAATCAAATCAAACCATTTATTGCAATTCATGATGCATTTATATAATAATTATGTATATTTAAATAAAGTAAATTGTATAATAAAATATTTATAAATGCTTTAAGAAATGGAATAAAAAACATAATAATTTTTCAACTAAACAAGTAACATAAATAAATTAAACACAAATTAGTTTTCATTCATACCAACTCGGTTTACACGACTTTCAACTTTCCTATATTAAATTAAACAGTTAAGTTACAACACAGCAAACGTGGTTACATACAACAGAATTTGCACGCTGTTATATTAAAACTATCGATTGGCTTTTAGACAACGCTGACTTGGCTATTACCAAACTAGGTCACGACCAAAATATTCACACTGTGGCGCATAAATACGTACGTTTGGAGTCCGATGAAGATATAATGTCCATTTGATTCAGTATTATTACCGCTGTTTTAGCATATTCGAAGTGCAGTTCAATTTCAGCAACTACGCTTATAATAGGTACTGTAGACTCTGGCTGATTTAGCATGTACTTAAAACCTACTTATTTTTTTAAAAATATTTCCAAAGAAAAAATGGATTCTTCACACAATCCGTGTGAAGAATGTTAATTGGAAAGAAAAGGGAGTCAGTGACAGCAAGACGGCTGATAGGACGAAAAGGAAAAAGAAAATGTGTTGCGCTGACCCCAAGTAACATGGGACAAGGGCAGGAAGATGTTGAAGTAATTCATTCAATCATTGAAATTATAGTTGGGTATAAATGATTCAATGTTTGACTACCTCATCGGTCTAGTTTCTAGTCTGGGTTCTTCCATCAGGAATTTCTTAGTGGCAGCCTCAGAGTATGGATATGTGCCCGGTTGATGGCAATAGGCTCGCCCCCTATTACATGGGACTGGCGAAATGTGGGTGCACAAATGGGTACACCTCTGCCTAACCCTTTGGGAATTACAGGCGTGATGTTATGTATCAATCAGTTAGATACTTTATCTTATTACAGTAACCCGCATCCAGGGGTTACAAGTACTTACTAGCTTTTTGCTAGCAAGAAGCCTATTACGAGTATAACAAGGCACTTAATGAACTTAAAAGTAACGACATGTTCTACCTTTTATTGCGATATTTTTTTGTTCTAGACCATGCCTAGAAACCTTCTAGGATCAAAACAACGATAGCATTTTTCTGGTAACGAAGATAACGTTGTAACGTTATTTTTTTATTGTTATATTTAATGAAGAATAGAATACAACAAATTTTCATTTTTTCATATACATTATTAGCAAGCTTTCCTGCTGGGGCTGCGGGACATCTTAACAGGATACCGTGGCCCCGGAACGTAAAGGGCAACAGAAGGAACAGGGTGGTTTTTAGTCAGTAAAAGTCTGACAGGACTCATTTGAAGATTTTTACCACCCTAAAAAAAACAATAAAATAAAAAGAGAAACAACAAATAAATGGCATCAAAAAATTCCATCCGCATTGCTGTCCACTGGAAATGTGCCCAAAAGACGTTGGATGGCAATGCTTAACCTCTGGCCAAGGTAATAAGCAGCCCTTGGGTCACGGGAAGTGTCAACTAGCCGTTTGGCCAACTCCTTGAAGAGGCCATGGGTACACGGACCTGGACACGAGGGTTTCCACTCCAAACGGCTCGAAAATATAGTTACCAGAAAGGGTAATATACTTATACCGTTTGAGTTAAATAAAAATAAAATAAAATATAGATAATTAGATACTATACTTATATATAATAATATAAATAACTAGGCCTCTTCCTCTCTCCTAAATTTTTTGCTGTGCCCGACAGGGTCCATTTTGATCTTTTACTTTATTATAAATGTGTGTAATAGGTTATTATGGAATGCAATAAAAAATTGAGAATTGAGAATTGAGTTTTTCTGCAGCCATACAACAAAGGCAGAAGCATTTTATAAATCAACCAGCGCAAAAAATAAACAATCCACAACCGCTCAACGGAAAAGATCGTTTAGAACGCATCAACATCTTTGTAAAAACACAAGTAATTCCAAAAAAAAATTCTTTCAGACGGTTCCCTCTAAACTTTCATATTCTTTTCCAACTTTTTCCTGAAATAATGTAAAAGGTGCAAGATTTCTCTTCATTGCATGATGTCAAAAGCAAATGTAGAGGGTCATTATGACGTCGAATTTCGTCAAGATAAAAAATGTTCCTCGTTTTATTTGTGTATAGCCGTCATAAAGATTCAGGAGAGCTCTCCTTGAATATTTTTACGTTTTCATCTTAACTTTGAAAGATGGCGGCTGTAAGGCTTAATTTGTTCGGTGCTTGTAACAATATGGTACGATTTAAAGGTTTTTTTTTTATAATTCTGGAATGAAGTTCCTTAATGCGGCTTGCGGTTGGAGTTAATTGGTAGAAATCGTCACGTAAGGAAAAAGCGTTATACCTCCTTATTCTCCTCCTTTCTTCCATCTTTCGTCTTTCTTTCTCTCTTTGTCTCTTTCTAATTTAATACGGAGTATGTGCAAGTATTGAGATTCGAACAGCAAACATTGTGCGCGGCCAGCTGTATAACCTCAATTCTAAACTGGTGTAATTTTTTTTGAGCATAAAAAAGATCTGATAAAATTCAATATCAGTTAACGCAAATTTATAGAATGTCAAATATTTGTTCCGTGCGGAACTCGAACTCGTGACACGCAGCGCAGCAAATCGCCAACCGTGTCTTCAAAAACCCTAAAAGCATTAATAGCCGTAACAATTACTAGACATCGTAATTTAGAAGCATAAAGTTAAGGTGAGGACATATTACTGACACTGCCTAGTACTGTAGGTGTAGGCAGTGTAACGTCGTAACACGTATCAGTTGATAGGGTATTTCTGACAGCGCGTTTCTACGCAGTTCATACAAATTAAGTGATAATTATTTTGGTCAGTAAAATCATCCTTACTTCTCTAGTATCGTAGATGCGTTTACGTACACACATATACACAAACAACCAAACATACAATATCTTATTGTTGTTTATCTTGGTCCTGAATGACTGACTGATCGAATGACGCATCAACGCACAGCCTTAACCGCTGATCGTAGAGACCTGAAATTTGGAGGGTGTGTTCTTTGTTTGACGTAGGCATCTGATAAGAAAGGATTTTCCAAAATTCACCCCCAAAGGGGATGAAACCGGGATCCAAAGTTTGTATGGAGAGTGCGGGTACTAACGGAAACTAAAAAATCATACTTTTCAATAAGAGAATTACCTACGTATAGTTTAAAAAAAAAAAGTTATTCGATGGATTACATACTAACCACAAGCCTAGTGCCCTCATTCTATTTTTAAAATTTCATCGAGTAGGCTACGTGTTGTATGGAGCTTATTGTAGGTACAGATCTTTTAAGAGCCAAAAATTATCTTCGCTGGCTATCAGTGAGGGAGGCACGTTCTGGCTAATGCGACCTGTGTGGACCTAGCTTAAGGACTAATAGCTTTACTACGTTTCATTAAGGTTACATTTTTATTAAATTGACCTTGTTTGTATTTATTACGTGTAATGTCGTGAATTTGTTTATTAGTGATTAGCTTGCGCCCGCGACTGCGTTCGCGCTGGAATTCAAATCATTACTTATTTTAATATTATAAATGCAAAAGTCACTGTATGTCTGTCTGTTATGCCTTCACGACTAAACCACTGAACCAATTTTGATGAAAGGTATGTTTGAACCCCAAGAAAGAATATAGGCTGCTTTTTATTCCGTGCCTTCGCCTGCGTCCGCGATAGCCGACATTTACGTGGACGAAATCGAGGGCAAAAGCTAGTATATCTTATAAAAGGTATATCGTAGGATTCTCAGCAATAGTAAAGCTTTATAACAGTGAGTTTTTTTGTCAGAACTTCCAAAGTTTGCGTCTTTAAAACGAAAAAAAAAGCAAATTAATTTTAATAAACTTTCTCTTTAATTAGGGATAGTACTATTGTATTAGTAGTTCTAATGATTTTGGAATTAACGCTTATTAAATCTGAATCCATTTTAAGTATATTTTTAGGACGTATATTGAACTGTTATTGCTTTGTAACGCATAAGGCATTATTAATAAGTAATGTGACGTAATTAATTATATTTTCAAAAGATTGTGGGTCGGCTGGTTTTGGCCTTATTTATTATCTGTTAATGTTATATTTCCTTATATTTCTTTTGAGATAATAAATGATGATTTTCTTCCCTTAATATAGATTAGCTACACATAAACCACACTTGTGTCGAAAATTCATTAAAACGTAATCAGCAATCTTCTTTCAAAGGTAATTTCGAGATAAACAGACAAATTTCAAAGCTCATAAAGCGAAATTCAGCAGAAATATTAAACTAGTCTCCTTTGTGTTAAGTTCACAAGTTAAACGAATAAACCATGCGCCATTTAAAAGCGAGAATATGAACACCCGAAGCCTCTAAAATAGTCTAAAAGCGAAATTAATATTTTAGTACACCTCCATAATTAATAGTGTAAAGAGAAAATGCCACGGCAATGTGCCCGCCCTGTTTCACGGTGTGCATTTTAAATGAGTCGGGTTAAATTTTATTGTGTTTTCCAACTACACCGTGTTCCTACCAATTTCGGTAGTCTTAAGACACTGTGTGACACGGTGTTCGTGAATTCTTTTGTTCGGAATCGCGTGTTGGGTAAGGAAGGTATCACGTTTGGTTTGAGTGTAATTACGAGTTGGTTAACTCGTATGAACTTGGGTGTGAACTGAGAATGAAGCTTTGAAATGGTTGATTTACTAACCGTAAGTAAATACAGTGGGCGGTGTTTAAATTGTTTGGTGTTAATCTTTCACGGTGTTTGAATATTTTGGGTTTGATATAGTTTAGCGATACGAAAACAATATAAAATGAAGGATTTTTTACGACTATAGTAACTATCGGACAAATACCAAACTGTTTTTTTTTCTATTTAATACTTTTTAAGTTTGTCTTGGACATCTTCAAGACATCATGAAGTAAAACTTCGTGAAGAAACCTGAACTTACAATAAGTAAAAGTCTGCCATGAAATCGCTATTCCGCCTTTTTTCGGGATGGTAAAAATCATCAAATGAGTCCTGCTTTCACTGTCAGACTTTTACTGACTAAAAAACCACCCTGTTCCTTCTGTTGCCCTTCGCGAATCCGGGCCATTCCGCCTTGAGCAAGCTTGGTGATCAATGCTTCTGCATTATCTGTATAAGAACAGGCCTTTGCCCAACAGTGGGACAATAATAGGCCAGTATTTTTTTATATTATTATTTAGGTATGTAGAAAGAGACTATAATAAGTCTTTCCTAAAAAACTTGATTAACACAAATCAAAAAGTCAAAAACTTTGCAGCTGACACAGTTACCGACAAATAATGAAATAAACAAAAACCTTTAAACATTCTCGCTTTAAAAAAATCTACGAAATTCCACTGCAACCCTCAAAAATTCCAAGCGTTCAAAATACATGTTCAGTTCAACGTCGTGATGCGTTCAAAGGCTTTTATGCAAACATCATTTTTCATTCCTTTTCTAACAGCATATGTTACCGAAAACCGGGCAAATACGAATCGGATTTGTACACGAAGGATTCCGTACTACCGTACAATGTTTAGCATATATGACATACTTAACATCACGCCTGTAATCCCTGAAGGGTTGGGCAGATGTGTATCCACATTTCGCCAGTTATGTTTCAGTCTCATGTTATAGGGGGCGAGCCTTTTGGTATCAACTGGGCGCAAATCTAGACTCCGAGGCTGCTACTGAGAAATTTCTGATAAAAAACCCATTCACTTTCAAACATTTTGCCCGACTTGGGAATCGAACCCAAGACCTCATGCACAGCAGTCGCGCTTGCGACCACTAGACCAACGAGGCAGTCCTAAAAAATTCCTAGTGTGTGGCAAAAAATAATAAAAAAAATCATGGTCAGTGCCGAAGCAGTGTACAGTCAGCAAAGTAGATCGGTAGGCAGCGTCGTCAGATATAGTTGGGTTTTTTTTAGAAACCGATGGATGTCTTTAATTGAAACTTAATTAATTAACTGTTTATTATCTACTTCTTAAATTCTTTTTTATTTATTCTGGTTGTTTTTTTATTTTATTATTAAGCTTGTAAATAATGTACATATTTTTAAATTATTATTTAAATAAACATTAATTTTTCTTAAATTAAATAACATTTGTTAACATCCATCGGTTTCTAAGAAAATTACAACTATATCTGACGACCCTGCGTACTGCGACCCCCGAACGTGGGTAGTCACTTGTACCGGGATATGTTTATATTATTGAAAGACTTGTTATTAATTTATACTCTTGTATTCACTTTAAATAAAATATATTTGTTACTTCTAGTTATTACTCTAGGCTTGACAGCCGCTGACACCCGGTCTGCTTCTATTCTAAAATCAAAGTCATATTTATCTCATATCAAATAGTTTGCATATGGCTCAACCAGCCAGGGTCTCTACAGTACCTATCTACTTTGCTGATTGTACAACGTACGACACGAATTTTTGCTTAGGCCCCGGCGACTTTTCTTACCGTGTATACGCCGCCTTAATATTAGGATCCCGTTGGCATTGTTCGTGTACGGAACCCTAGAAACCTTCAATAGGAGCTTCGAGAAGTTGGTGAAATGTATTAAGTCTGTCCGCAGGCAAATCCGGTACGTTTGCAGAACTATAATTATGTTTGTTGAAGGACATGTGCAATCAAAATGGGAGTAAACTGATTTCCGTGTTAGTTTTAGAGAATTGTGAGTTTTAAGCAAATTGATTTACGACACTAAATTGCGATTGTATTATGGAAGAAGTTTGTTTTGCAGTTTGTGGAATGAGATTTTGGAGTTGCCAGACCTTTGTCACTTTAGTTTGTATTTAATATTATAATATAAAGCTTTTTTGTTTGTTAGATAAAAAATTGTATCTATCTATTTATATGATTTGTTCTTATTAAATTGTATAAGTACCAAATAGCTTTGACCAACATCAAAATGTATCTGTAATGTATCTGTTGTATGCTCACTTTTAAGTTTCCACTCTAAAACGGGGTAGTCAAATACCGACAGTTAGAGATAAACTACAGTAACATGACGCGCCCTTCCACAATTTAAAACGTTTGAAAGTGTTTGTAATAGTATTAAAAAGACACACAACGCATGTGTGCGTATTTAGACGGCTCTCGAAACAAAAACAAATCAGCGATTTCTTGCTCGACTAGCGGCGTCAAAAATTACTCATTATTATTAGTATGGCGCTGCACTGACATTCTCTATGAAAATGACAGGTGCGTCGTCTTGCGCGGTCGGCTTTTTATGATTAGTTGACAAACAAATCCCTAGCCTGCTACTGAAGACGACTACTCACAACTACATACAAACTCTTTCATACAAACATACATTGAAATGGTAATATGGAGGGGAGCGTCACGTTATAGTAGTTTATCTCTACGTAGCCATAAGTTCTTTCTAGGAATTTTTCCTTTCCCTTCCAATTTAGTGGAATTTTCGTGAAATAAACCTTCATATTAAACGTTCGTCAGACCCGAGATGAACCCGAGGCATGCGTAAGCAGTAACTCTGAAGTAAAGTAAGCGATAAATTAAGTCGTAACAAATTGGTGACCCGGGTGGTGTAATGGCGCCTTGGACGCTGTTTGTACGACAAATATTGGCACCAAGTGAATGTTTGCGTACGATCCGTGTGTATTCTCGGTATTACACAGGTATAGGTTTGTTAGACAGGTGTCTATATATTTAATTAGATCGATTCATACATGATGATCATAGGCCTTTTTTTTTTGGGTGGTAAAAATCATCAAATGAGTCCGCCCTGGGTGGAGCGGAAGGGACTGTCAGACTTTTACTGAGTAAAAATCACCCAATTCCTTCTGTTGCCCTTTACGTTCCGGGGCCACGGTATCCTGTTAAGACGTCCCGTAACCCCTTACATATTTCAAATAGACATGGGGAAGACCTATGTTCAGCAGTGGATGTCCTACGGCTGATATGATCATTATGATACATGATAAGATTAAAATCTAAATGTCGAAAATCAAAGTCAATAATTCTGTAAGCTTACCATCGCAGTCACAGTTTCTTCTGATTCTAATAAGGTATTCAAAATTGTAATGTTTCTACATTTTTTTGCTAATTATTACTTAATTAGTAACAAAAATAAATAAATATACATATAATAGGTACCTGCCTGTAGGTGACTGCCTCGTTGGTCTAGTGGTCGCAAGCGCGACTGCTGTGCATGAGGTCTTGGGTTCGATTCCCAGGTCGGGCAAAGTGTTATTGGGTTTTTCCATCAGGAATTTCTCAGTAGCAGCTTCGGAGTCTGGATTTGTGCCCGGTTGATGGCAATAGGCTTGCCCCTTATTACATGGGACTAAAAACATAACTGGCGAAATGTGGGTGTACTAATGGGTACACCTCTGCCTAACCCTTCGGGGATTACAGGCGTGATGTTATGTTATGTTATGTAATAGGTACCTAAATAATCTATAAGCGAATTTTGTACGGGCACTACGAACATTACATTTCGTAACGCTGGGGTGCGTTCGCGCTGATCGCTGTCGCTTTTACCACGATCGCAAATAAACTCGTAGAGCACGATTTCTTTAAACTCAAGTGTGAAATCGGCTTTAGATGTTCCCTCTGAATTATTATCAAAGGATAAGTAAGGGTATCTAAGTTATTCAAAAAGTTCCAGTAAACTCCGAAACTTTATTAAAATCATGCTTAGAATGTTAAGCATCTCGAACATAATAATTTCAAAAATGTTACCTAGCGAAACAAAATACAACAAAAGTTTGTTTTAACAATCAAGAACAGTGGTAAAACAAAACAATGGGATATAAACAATGTTTGGTGAAATTGAAACGGAAAATATTTCCGCTTGGCAAAACCTGACGCCACCGGAATGCTATAACTTTGCCAACGTGACGGCAGTTTAGTTCTGAACAATACTTAGTACTTTTAATTTGGAATTTAATGTCTGAGTTTTTGGGTTGTTTTTTGTTAAATTGCTACTTTATGGATTTGTTTGTGGATTATTTAAATTAGCGAAGTCATTTGGGACTTGTTTTTGTAATGAATTTTAATGAAATGCCGTAACTTTTCTGAAGAGATCTAAGAATTACAGCGATTGTGGCAGCCTGAAATTGATAAAATGACATAATATCACCCCTCCAATCTCCGAAGGGTTAAGCAGAGGTGTACCCATTAGTTCACCCATATTTCACCAGTTATGTTTAAGTCCCATTTAATAGGGGACGAGCCTATTGCCATCAACCGGGCACAAATCCAGACTCCGAGGCTGCATACAAAGAAATTGCTGATAGTAAAACCCAATAACACTTTGCCCGACCAATAATAATAATAATATTTAGAAATGAAAAAAAAAAAAATTGTAATCAGCATTGTGAATAAACAATAATAAGGACTATCGTATAAATATAGCTATAGAGAAGAATTGACATCCTTCTTTTTACAGCTGGTTAAAAATATTTCTTTCCATTGGGAATAAAAAATACCCACTATTTTAATTTAAAATGTGATAACTCAATCAAAAGTTAACACTTATTGTAACAATGCAAAAAATATTCATACGATAAAAACATGGCCGATTTCCAAATCTCCGCCATGTAATTTGAAAATAGAATACATTTATATGAAATTAATTCGATTGTCTATGAGTGGAGGTTGTTGTTTGACGAGTGTAACGAAGCTTGCATTTTTATTTAGATTTTTTGTAAATGGAACACACAATAGTATTATCGAACGTCATGTAATTTGATAGACATGGGAATCGAGTGCATGTTATTTTTTTTTTTTCTAAAATAAGTGAGGAGGATTTTGTTCAGCAGTGGAACAGCGTGTTATTTTTCTGTGTTTCAACGCCTAGCGTATCCCTAAATTATTGAGCATTTTTTAATGATGAAATGTAGAATTGTCTTGGACATCATTGAGATTGGTGATGAAAAAAAATTGCGAAGAAACATCGCTTCAATAATAATTATAACATCACGCCTGTAAAGACCACGAAGGGATAGGCAGGGATGTACCCATTAGTACATCCACATTTCGACAGTTATGTTTTAGTCTTATATCATAATGGGCGAGCCTATTGCCATCAATCGGGCACAAGTCCAGACTCCAAGAACTCATGCGCAGCAATCGCGCTTTGCGACCACTAGACTCACGAGGCAGTCTAAAGTCACCGATTTTCCTAGAATAGGCTTGGTCATCAATGCTTATGCCTTCTCTGTGTGAGAAGAGGACTTATTTCTGGGACAATAATCGTAGGTATGGTATCATTTTATTACTTTTGTTCTGTCTCCATTTTTTACCTTTTTGAGAAAACGACTAATATTAACAGTCGTTTATAATTAAATTCACGTCTAATTAATTAGAAATACTACGGTAATAATATGATTATTTTCCTTAACATGCTAATTACAATAATTATGAAAAAGTAATACAGTGGGATATTTTTATTGCCCTATTCTATTTTACTTTACATAATGTTGGTACTTATTCAACTTTTTAATTCTTTACTTTATGTAATATAGTTGAAAAGATTTAGTGGTTGCTTGTGTGTTTGTTTAAAAGCACTCATCTCTGGAACTACCAGTCCGATTGGAAAAAATGTTGTATAATATAATTATGACGGCCAGGTTCATGAGGCCGTTGAGGATGATAGTAAAGGCCGTATAACATCACGCTATAATCAGCGTTAGAGTAGCAGTAACCAAAGCAATAAAAGTCACATTATACAAAGACGCAGGGAGTAGCTACTTTTTAACCAACTTCTAAAAAAGGAGGAGTTTCTCAATTCGGATGTTTGTATATTTTGTTTTTCTTTTTAGCTTTGATCGCGCTTAAGTCCGTCGCTTGCCAACCGATTTGAAAAATTTTTTTGGAGTCGGTGCCAAGCAACATTCGATACCTAAATGACTATATACCTACAGACTAGCCAGAAAAAAAAAACGATACAAAATTCTCACAGCTTCTAAATAATAAACAAAAAGCTAAAAAAAAAAATACTCTGGAATTACCCGTCGTTTCATTAATTTCGCTTGGCACCGACTCCAACAAAAATGTTAAATTTTAGTATAGGTTAATCGTAGGTTAGGTTAGGTTTATTAATATAGGTAGGTTATAGTATTCTTTTTAACTTTTTAGTACTTTTAGGGTTTTTTGAAGCCGGTTATTTTATTTGAAAAAAAAATATATTTGGTATAAAGCTGAAGAGTTTGTTTGTTTAGGCGCGCTAATCTTAGAAACTACTGGTCCGAATTAAAAATAATATTTTTCAATAAATAACTCGTTTATTGAGTAAGGTTAAAGGCTATATAACATAACGCTGCAACCCACAGGAGCGGAGCAGTAACTAAAACCATTTACTAGTGCTAGTGATTTATGATAAAACTATAAATTACATAAGCAATTTTGATCATTGCCCAAGCATGCTCGCGGTATACACATAAAGAGACAACGTCTGATATTGTTAGCGATAGGGTCGCATATCCGCCATAACACATAAAAAGTTAACACGCTGTTGCCTCCAAGGGCAATTGTTGACCACAGTGAAAGATAGACAGTAGGTGAGATTGGATTTGTCTGTGAGAAATTATTAAATACTAGATTCTGCCCGCGTCAAAAATAATTTCTCCATATAAACTTTGGACCCGTGTTTCTTCCCATTAGGGGATGAATTTTGGAAAATCGTTTCTTAGCTGACGTCTACTAACTATTAACTACTTTCCTGCCAAATTTCATCTTTGTGCGTGAAGTGGTTTTGAATATTTCATGATAATTGAATGAGTGAGTAAGAACCTTTCGCTTTTATACAAGTACTAGCTTTTGCCCGCGACTTCGTCCGCGTTAAGTCAAAAGTCAAAGTCAAAAACATTTATTTCAATTAGACCGATTACAGGCACTTTTGAATTGTCAAGGAGTCTGTCAGTTAGTCCGAAAATTGAAGCTAGTTGCTCGTTCCAAAACGGAGGTAGGCCTCTATGGAGAAGAACGAGCAAGAAACTCCACGGCACTCTTTTAAATTAGGTTTTTACAAAATCCTGGTTACATTATTCATGTTGATTCTACATGTGAACACAATGAAGGTGAATATAAAACTGAAGTTAAATATAAATTAAAGATGTAAGCTATAGCAGTTAAGAGATGACCAATCCCAACTGACAGCACCCGTTCACAAGCATGACGCATGGATCAGCACCACCTAGCTCAACCATTATGGAGGGAGCCAAATGATCCAACACACGCGCCACCATCAGCGAGACATTTGAGTGAGCATGACAAGCTCTCAACTGCCATGCTCATTAAGCCAAAGCACATAGTAACTTAATAAACAAAAAGCTCCAAGGTACTCACATTTACAGAATTGAAATAAATGATATTAAATTGTACAACACTAACACTTCAGTGTACTTCATCGTTAGATGAACTGTGGTATGTAAAAAAGAAAAAGTAATAGTATTGATAACGAAACAAGTTATTCAGGTCAATAAAAATAAAAAGGGGGTAAGAAACATCATTAACTTAAAAAAAAAAAAAAAACTAATTAGTGAGCCCGAGTGGAGCAGGACTAGCATTAAGCCAAGCATTTTTATCTGTCATATAATCTTCTAACTTATAGTATGCTCGACTACATAGTGTGCGTTTAATGCATGTTTTAAACTTTCTCTCATTTAGTTGTAGAATATCCAGAGGTATTTTATTATAGCATTTAACACAGTACCCCATAAAAGAAGTGCTTACTTTTGACAATCTGAAACTTGGTTGATCTAATTTGTTCCTATTTCTAGTATTAAAATTATGTCTATCACTAATTTTCTTAAAAAGTTGAAGGTTTTTCCGAACGTGCATGATGTTTTCATATATATATTGACAAGGTACCGTCATGATGTTAATTTTTTTAAACAATTCCCTTAGAGTATCTCGACTGCCAAGATTATAGATGGCTCTGACGGCCCTCTTTTGCAGGATAAAGATAGAATTTATATCTGCAGCCCGTCCCCAAAGCAAAATACCGTAAGACATGATGCTATGAAAGTAACTAAAATAGACTAGTCTCGTTAATTTTGGTTATCGCGGACACAGACGAAGTTGCGAAAAATTACTTACCCTTGTACTGTCATTTTAATTCGAAGCGACACGTGGCGCCATCTATGATCATAAGAACGTTATTGTGATTTCCCTCGGAAACAGTACTTTTTTTCGGGATTAAAGGTACCCTATGTTCGTTCCAATAAACCTGGCAACGTATATTTCAGGATGATCGGTTCAGTGGCTTGCGTAAAATGATAACAAACAAACAAACAAACTTACTTTCGCATTTATAATATTAGTTAGGATTTAGATTATGATTATTGTTATATTCACGCGGAATACTGTTAGGTACATTAAATACACAAACAGTATAGTTCGCTTTCTTGATTATCTGAACTAGATAAACAAAACACACTTTTAAACATCAGCTTCTTCCATATGATTACTTTTATAGTCATTATAAGGAAGAATCAACGAGCATTTTGAGGAAACGATGAGAATCTATACTGCTAGCGTGTCAAGAATACATGTACTTAATCCATAGTAACAGGTTATGTGCTGATGTCCATTTCTACTAATATAAGATACAAAGGTACAGCGCTGCAGCAAAGCTAACACAAATTGAAAGAATTGGCAGCACCAATCTAGCCGCTTTTACAATTTACGCTTTACTGTAGAACAGACTGAGGGCCTAGCGAAAGCGCGCGAAGTAAACGCAACGTTAATACGATCGATTTTTAAATTGGTTTCACCCGTTTCGCACATAGTATTCCCGTAGTGCAATTTACTTTTTTTTTTCATCAGGATCCTGTACGGCCGTATGCAGAACCACATATCAAAGTTTTATTACAATAGGATAAATGGTATAGGAACGCATAGACGACAAACATTCGTTTTTAACCTTCGACCTATAGAGTGGTGCTATAAGTTTAACGTAAATATCTATTTATGTCCGGGGTTGCGGGACGTCTTAACAGGATACCGTGGCCCCGGAACGTAAAGGGCAACAGAAGGAACAGGATGGTTTTTTAGTCAGTAAAAGTCTGACAGTCCCTTCCGTCCCATCCAGGGCCGAAGGAGTCAAGGGATGATTTTTATCACCTAAAAAAAAAAACATATCTGTTTATGTGTGTGTGTCTCTGTCTGTGGCATGGTAGCTCCTAATCGAATAAATCGATTTTTGTTTGAAAGCTGACATGATCGAGACGGTTCTTAGCTATAACTTATAAAGATCTGTTCAACCGCTTGATGACCAATAGCTCATTTCCTACTTGACACAAGGGCCTTACTAACTTGAACATACGACTGATTTGAAATTTACTGGTTTTTACTTCGGTGTTAAAAGAAATGGTGGCATCATTATATTAATGGACAACCATTGTGCTTTTGCTTACGTATGTGCATTATAGTATTTTTAGTTCAAAAATCGATTCAAATTAAATTCTTCCCAACAGCGCGCTCGTGCAAGACCTACAGAACTCAATTGTAATCCCATTCTTGTCCAATTTTCCGCCAATTGACTCACTGATATTTTCTTTGTTGCTAACGCCTATGTCACCTACTGCCCGAGGCTAGCTCCGCACATATGGGCCGATCGTTACCTTTATCTCACTGAAACGGTACACATCAAGCGTTCTGTTGTTTTCTTATTCTATTTATTAATTTAAGTTGATAGTTATTCACAATACAAAAACATGGTTATTTATGTGGTTTGTGTTTTTTATGTACGAATAGTTTGACAAACGATAATATTTTAAATGAGATACGTAATTAATTTTGTTACTATAACTTGCTTCTGTTCGCGGTTTCGTCCACTTTAAACTTGAGCGATGGTTATTTTTTCCGTTTTTTTTTATACAACGTGTAACGGATAGGGTATATACATACAAAGAGTAAGGCTTCTTTGGATGATAACTAACGAAATGGCAAGGGTTTCAGCTCAATATAAAACTGACACCAAATTTTCGGTTTCATATGTTTCTTATATTTTTATATAATTTTTATATAATTCAAATCATAACAAACGTGTCAAACCGCACTTCATGGGTCAAAAACTGTTCACGTTACTTGCCTAATATCATGATAAATCTCTTCCGTAATTCTGCGCGCCTAGTACAACATAGTAGCCTACTGCAGGCGGTGTTTTTTGTTGATCATAATTTCCGAACATGTAGAGATAGGATTGAAAAACCCTTGCCATATCGTTTGATATCATTCAAAGAAGCCTTGCTCTTGGTATGTATATACCCTTTCCGTTACACGTTGTATAATTATATATGAATGTAACTTTAGTTACTTCTTATAACATGTTAATCTATCTCTTTAGTTACATCTGACTGTGGAAGTCCCTTCAAAATCGGCCCAGCCGCTTAAAAATAGAAAATACATTTTTTTCGAGCAACATTAACTCATATGTGAAGTACCTACACACAAATACAGACAGATTTTAGAGATAGGTAGCAACAGTGTTGGTACAGTGTTTGTGCTGTTTAAACATTTAAATATATGCATTTAGTGAAAAACTGTTATTTTTTACAAACAGACACATCAATTCTATTTATTTTTATAGATTTCTTTTTTATTGTATCAACAATATCATTGAAAATTATTTATTTTTACATTGAAATAATAATCTCTAATTTCAACGTGATGATTTAATCCCATGTAATAAGGGGTTTTGTAGTTTCTGCCTACCTCCATGGGAAAAAGGCGTGATTTTATGTATGTATGTATTTTCAACATCAATATTTTGGTCGTAATCATTGAAATCAAAACGTTTAGCATTCACTTCAATTAATTTCAAATGTAGTACCAACACATATTCCCCGAAGCTTAATCTCAAATACAGATAAGGTAATATTGACAATCCTACACACGCTATCCAAAATTATCAACAAAAGCATACCTAATATTATCAACGCTACAAACTCCTCACATCCAATTAGATTTCATCCCCAAAACAAACAAACAAATACCTATTCACCCCTTCATTAATTTGTAACCAAACCTAAAGCTTGCCACACACGTGCAGTCAAAACTGAACAGGCGAACTGACAGTTCGGCTTGTAAATGAAACAGTGGTAGATTCAGGCAATTCAAATTTGGAACGTGACGAAAAATCTGCTTCGTTGGTCTAGTGGTCGCAAAGTGCGACTGCAAAGCATAAGGTCTTGGGTTAAATTCTCAGATCGGTCAAAGTGTTATTGGGTTTTTCCATCAGGAATTTCTCAGTAGCAGCCTCGGAGTCTGGATTTGTGCCCTGTTGATGGCAATTGGCTCGCCCCCAGTACCTCTGCCTATTATAGGCGTGATGTTATGATGTTAAATGCTATATTAAATAGTATTTATATTTGCCATCGATAAACTAAGAAATAATTATTCAACCCTAATCTCTTAAAAGTTAGAGTAATCTGGATTCTTCTGGTTAAGCTCACTCCATGGTCTAAGAGCAAACCCATCTAGAATAAAAGATACGCTAAGAAGAATATCATGCCTTTTTTATTTAGGTTGTAAAAATCATCAAATAAGTCCTACCACCCTGAGTGGGGCGGAAAGGACTGTCAGACTTTTACTGACTAAAAAACCACCCTGTTCCTTCTGTTGCCACGGTATCCTGTTAAGACGTCCCGCAACCCAGGCAGAACATCATGCCCTGCATGGTCAGTTTTACCTTCAGTTACGACTGACCGTGTAAAGTAAGCCTTAATAGATTAAGTTCGTTTAAAATCATAGCACCTTCGCCGAAGAATAACGAGGCGTCCCCCATTAGTTGGGACAGACCATTGTGGGCTGGAATTAAGCCTTACACAATGCTATTCATTCCGACTATTGTTTTGGAGGGGTGTTACTATTACTTGGAATGGAATAGTTTATTATTGGTGTTAAATATCAGTGAAATGTTTAAACGATAAGTCTATATTAAATAAAGTAAATTGTAGTTGTATAAAATTAGTTTTGGCCTGTGACTTTGTCTGCGTAGACTTTTAATTTAATCAGGGAAAATCGATTGAGATTTTTTTTAGTAAAAAATAACATAGCATAATATCACGCCTGTAATCCCCGAAAGGTTAGGCAGAGGTATACACCCACATATCGCCAGCTATGTTTAAGTCTCATGTAATAGGGGGCGAGCCTATTGTCATCAACCGGCCACAAAGTCAGACTCTCGGAGTCTGATTTTGTGGCCGTTTGCTACTGAGAAATTCTTGATGGAAAATCCCAATAATACTTTTCCCGACTTGGGAATTGATCTCAAGACCTCACTAGACCAACGAGGCGGTAAGAAATGTCCTAAATTAATTGCCACGGGTACATAATAAAAATTATTCTATGTGATATGCTAGATCAATATTTTTTATGTGCGCCAAGTTCAAGTAATTCCGTTCAGCCGGTAAAGCTTGATTGGGTAACAAACAAACTTTCACGTTTACAATATTGAAGTAAGTTACTAAGATTGTTGAGCGATATCAAAACAATTCTGTTAATATCTTACTATTTCTGTTTGAATTGACATCCAAAGCCTTATTTAACCTAACCTTGTAATTAATTCCTTACCCTAAATCGTGGTCTTAAAATAGATATTGGAATGGCGTCTTTCAAAATATACACAGAAATCTTGACAAATTTGACTCAAATCGATCTATTTTAATATGTCTGGGTTAATTTTTATTTACATAGCTATATCCTGATGGAAAAACTGAATAACACGTTGCCGGACCTAAGAATTTAACCCAAAAGGTCTTGGGGTCAAATCTCAGTATTCTCACTAGCAGCCTCGGAGTCTGGATTTGTGATGGCATAGGCCCCCTATTACATGGGACTTAAACATAACTGTCGAAATGTGGCGGTACTAATAGGTACACTTCTGCCTACCCTTCGGGTATTACAGGCGTGATGTTATGATATATTATAGCTATATCAAAACATAAATAAAAAACATTGTTATCTAATTTGAAAGTTCAGAAATAAATGTTCTTCGACTTCTAAACTTAATCATCTACATAATAAACTATTCTTATACAAAGCTGAATGGACTTTTGGTTTGTTTGTTAAGACGTGCTAATCTCTGAAACTGCCAGTCAGATTGAAAAAAATACATAGCTATTGTATATGATAGCTAGATTCATAAGGAATAGTATAAGCTTTATAACTTTACGCCACGACTCATGAAAGCGGAGCAGTAACCAAAGATATAACAGAACCCGGATAAAAAAAATGACGCAGACAAAATCGCGGGCAGGAACTAGTAATTTATTATACTTAGATGATACAAGGTCCTCACGACTTTAAGCAGATCAAACTTTCTCTTCAAACTGCAAAACTTTACGAAGAACTTGGCACATAGAACTTTCAATATACGAGCACGCGTCATGTGACTCTTAACCCATTAAAATAAGGTATAAATTGCAATGGGTATCGAGCATTCATGAAAGAAGCAAGTAAAATAACGAAGCATTAATCTAGTGCTTCTTATAGAAAACTTATAAACTTGAGACTTATGTTCAGATGGCAAAGTTCGGGTAAATATACGAACAGTAAGAATGATGCAGCTACCGGCTTCCAGGAATCTCTTGGAATTAATGGAAGACACGGAAGTTCTGTTACTAGATAAGTCGAAATAAGGAGAGTGTAGAGATAAACTATTATATCATAGCGCACACCGCCATGTTACTATTTCTATGTGTGTAATCATATCCTTATGAAAAACTTTGCCATTTCGCGCGGTAGTGGCGCATATTTCTTATTTGTATTTATTTGTTTTTATTTTTTTAGATTTTATATCGATTTGATTTTTTTTATTTTGTGTACATTTTTTTTTAATAAACATAACAACACGCCTGTAATCCCCGAAGGGTTAGGCAGAGGTGTACCCATTAGTACACCCACATTTCGCTAGTTATGTTTTTAGTCCCATATGATAGGGGGCGAGCCTATCGCCAACAACCGGGCACAAATCCAGACTCCGAGGCTGCTACTGAGAAATTCCTGATGGAAAAACCCAATAACACTTTGCCCGACCTGGGAATTGAACCCAAGACCTCATGCACAGCAGTCGCGCTTGCGACCACTAGACCAACGAGTCAGTCACTAGACCAAAGAGGCAGTCAAGTCGAGTCAGTTTTTTTTTAATAATATTATGTTATGTAGGTATGACATTTTCGCACCAATAAACAGATTTACTTTCTTTCTTTTCTTTACATACAAACATACATACAAACTATATCGTCGTTACCTCTGTTAAATTCAGAAATACCAGGATGACATAAATTCACAACAGCGTAGAGATGTACCCACGAGTATAAAGGTACGCCACACACACCTTTGTGATTTCAACTGGACTCGAGTTTATCCCATAATTTGGGACGTCTGTGTGACAGGAGCCTAACAAAATAGACCTCGCATGTTGGACTTAGCTGCCTTTGAGGTTGAATTGTGGATGGGTTATGACTGGCTCTTTGTTGTGTAGTCGGTACGTTTATTCAAATGTGAGAAAGGTATGTCAAAAATGTAGTTTTCCGGGTAAAATAAATGTAGTTTTCGTCGTAGTTGGTGAAGAAATAAATAAATAAACAAACGGCCATAACAAAAGACTTTTGAGCACTTATCCCGTTGACAACGATGTCAAAGAATTTTTTAGGTGGTAAAAATCATCAAACGTCTCCGTCCGCCCTGGGAGGGGCGAAAGGGACCGTCAGACTTTTACTGACTGCCCCGTCCCTGTGCTGACAGCTCTTTGACGCGCGCATGGAACAGAACACGCCGTCGACCCGAGCCTGGTTCTTGATCGGACGGCGAGCTACCCATCACTCGCCGTCCGCAAGCCCGCGCCTACGATGGACGGATGTCGTCTCGCTGGATGTTTTCTCCCTCTCACGTCCCGCCTCCTCCTTCCCTAGCATTACTGTTTCGCAGAAGGAGGTGAATGCTCCCATTCCCTCTCGCTCCGGAGCATGGGCTGAACCAGGGCCGGACGCGAGAGATCGCCGCCTATCGCCTCCGTGAGGACACGGCGGTGTTCTTATTTGTATAGATCAGATACTTAATTCATTAGGGTCGACATTTCCATAATTAGGCATAGTCTTAACTACGACTAAAATAAATTATGTATCTTTCTTCCATAATCCTATTCTAAATTACATCTAAGTAGGCTTAAGTTTAGAGATGCTATCAAAGATTCATAGCCAGTTAGAAACAGTTAATTAATTACCCTAATTACAAGTAGGTACTATTATCTTTAGAGTATCCATTTTGGAATTAAATTTAATGACTTGCTCAATTTTAATCTGGCTAGAGATATAACATAGATCTCTAGGTGACGTGGTCAAAGTCAAAGTCTAAACATTTATTTCAATTGGACCATTTACAGTCACTTTTGAATTGTCAAAGAGTCGGTCAGTTAGTCCGAAAGTTGAAGCTAGTTGCTGGTTCCAAAACGGAGGTAGGCCTCTATGGAGAAGAACGAGCAAGAAACTCCACGGCACTCTTTTAAATTAGGTTTTTACAAAATCCTGGTTACATACCACCTGAACCCGGTACCCCGGTCCTGGTATTCTTGTCGATTCTATATGTGATCACAATGAAGATGAATATAAAATAGTAGTAGTAAAAAATAATAAAGAAATTAAAGCCATAGCAGTTAAAAAATGACCAATCCCAACTGACAGCACTCGTTCACGAGCATGACGCACGTGGGTGACTGTGTTGTTTAAAAGTCATAGAGGTTAATTTAAACTATTGTGGTAAAAAGGTTAAGCTTGGCCGCATACGGGCCACTGACCACAACCACAAAACGCCGCCACCGACTTATTTTCAGTTGTTTTCATACATTTTATATGTACTCGCTGCATACGGTTGACGTCGGTGGCCGTCGCTGCTTCTAGCTTCAGCTGGTGGCGTTTGTGTCTGTCGCGTAGTGTGGCCAGTGTACTTATTTTTTTTTTAAACTTTATGCAACAAAAAAGTACAAAGGCGGACTTAATGCCTTAGGCGTTCTCTACCAGTCAACCAAAGGTGGTTAAGAGATAACAAATCAGGTGCAAAAAATTGTACATAAGGAAATAATCAAATATGAAATTTTAAAATCATTTAAAACAAATATCTAAACAAGTTTAAGCGTAAACGTATAGGTATTGCTGACGCAGACGAAGTCGCCGATTTAAAAAGTAGCCTTTGTCCTTTCTTGGGGTTTAAAGTTATCCCGTACCAAATTTTATCTATATCGGTTCAGAAATTTAGACGTGAAAGCGCACGCAGGCATGCAGACAGTTACTTTCGCAATCATAATTTTACATAGTATGGATCTGTCATCTCTTCACTAACTTTGGTTGACTGATAGAGAATACCTGAAGCTTAGATTAAAAAAATATATATCTGAGGCCACTTCCGGTGCATTTAGATTTGCGTTTAAATGAATCTCGACTAAATATTAAGAGAGATTAACACCGGGACACCGAGAAAAGACATCTTTGCGGAACTCGTCCTCAGTTAAATTACAGAAAAATGTCGGAGTGCTTTTAATTAATTTTATGAGAGTAATATTGCTTTGTTTTGTATGTGTTTTTAGTTGTTAACACATGACTATATACCCTTAATATATGTGCTATTAAATAAATATAAAAACCAAAAGACGTCCCGTAAAAAAAACCGGCCAAATGCGAGTCAGACTCGTACACGAAGGGTTCCGTACCATACCACCATACAATATTTTATAATCGCAAAACTGTAATTGTTTTTTGATGTTACTACTTCACAGACACACTTCCCACGATACAGCAATCACAACAGGGGGCCTATCTTTTAAAATAGTATTATATAAATATTAGGTACTTTGCCTTGCACACTGTTCGATTTCCAACGCTCTGCTCAGCGCTGAGAGTTGAAAATCCAACAACAGATATTACAAAGAAATATTACAATAACATAACATAACATCACGCCTGTAATCCCCGAAGGGTTAGGCGGAGGTGTACCCATTAGTACTCCCACATTTCGCCAGTTATACTTTAGTCCCATGTAATAGGGGGCGAGCCTATTGCCATCAACCGGGCACAAATCCAGACTCCGAGGCTGCTACTGAGAAATTCCCGATGGAAAAACCCAATAACACTTTGCCTGACCTGGAAATCGAACACAAGACCTCGTGCACAGCAGTCGCGCTTGTGACCACTAGACCAACGAGGCAGTCAAAAAAAACAAATATTAAAATCTTACTGTTTTAAGAGATGGTGGTTGGTCCCCTGTACTGACATAACTTATTAATCTTAAGATTAATAAGTTATGTTGTCGTTATTAATAACGACACACACAAAACTAAAATAGAACATACCCATTTAGAGCACTCCACGAGTCTTGAAGAAAATCTCTCTGACTAATAGTAGGTACAATTTTCTACGTTTCGTACAAAAAGCGTTGTTGAAAACTGTAAAAAAACTCCATTGCGAAGGAATAGTAGAATTGAATTTCTGTATCATGTTGAAAATACAAGGTAATTGCATTAACTGAAAACCCGAAAATCGGTCCTTGTACTCATAAAGAACTTTTGGGTCCAACCCTAAAATCATGAAAAACGAATTAGCTCCAATAAAGCCGTGGTATTTAAAGTTTAGTTATAACATTATCAAACTTCTTTTCACAAAAACACGTACAAAAAAAAGGAATTTTGATCTTCAATATTTATTCATGTAATTATTTAAACTTTATGCAACAAAAAGGGACAAAGACGGAATTCATGCCTTAGGTATAGGCATTTTCTACCAGTCAACCAAAGGTGGTCCAGAGATTAACATGGCAGGTAAAAATTATTGTAAAACAACCAAAGTTTCCCAGGTATGGTCCAGGACAAAAAATGGTTGAAATTATGACAAAGAATATGAAATTTTCCATTTTGTTAATTACCTTTATATAGGTAGACTAGTAGGAAATGTCAAGGTATTAAGTCCACCTTTGTATTTTTTTTACATGTGCATAAAGTTTAAATAAATAAATGAATATTCTGGAATTAAAAGAAAATGTTATTAAAAACCTTATTGGTAAGGTTCTTCAGAAAGGTCAGGTGCGGAGTACTCGTAACCGGCGTGCTTGTATGACGAGATGTATGAACGTAGATGAGGCGAAAGGAGTACTTAAGTAAGGATCGTAGCAGGTGGCGTTCTGTAGTTTCTGTTTACCCCCATGGGAAAAAGTGTGAGTTTATGTATGTATGTTAAAAGTTTATGAATCTATCTATGCTTTCCCGCATTTTCCAAGTATCATTAAATCGTGTCTGAATAGATTATATCTAAGTTAGCGTGTTTCATAGTTGGTACATCATCGCTAACTATCAGATAAGCCAGTTGCCTAAAGGGTCATGTTTTTTTTTATAAAGCATGTTATACACAAATGATTATTTTGTAGTCACACACTTAAAAATATATTCTCAATCAACCATACATGTAGGTACTCACACAGTTTCCCTTCAACACTCAATGAAAAAAAATTACAATACATTCAAAAAACGTAAAAAGAACCAATTTTTACTCGTAATGCTGACAGATTCGGCGCCCACAGGCAATAAGAAATACACGTAATATTTTATCGAGTTATTCCCCAATATATTCGGCACCCATTTTGTTTGATATACAATTATACACGTATCGCCCGAGGGTGTTAACGTATTCTCGACGTATCGGAAGTGTACTCAAGTTTTCTTGATCTGTTCAGTTATTAGGGTTGATTATCAACTGATTGAATTCATTTTAAGATGATTTTATGATTTGAATGTGTGAGGGTTTGTTGTAATACTGTAATGAGCTAAGCTTCGGACAAAGTGTTATTGGGTTTATCCATCAGGAATTTCTCAGTAGCGGCCTCAAAGTCAGGATTTGTGCCCGGTTGATGGCAATAGGCTCGCCCCTATTTCGTGGGACTTTGGGAAAACTGGCGAAATGTGGGTGTGCTAATCAGTACACCTCAGCCTAACCCGAGATTACAGGCGTGATGTTATGTAGGCACCGTATTGAGTAAACAGACTTAAATTTGACACGCGGTTTTACAGTGACCTGAAGGCTAATTCTACTCATTAAAAATGTTCGAAATCTAGTCGCATTCTTATCTCAGCGACAATCAATGCCACATTGTGTGGCAATTAAGCTACATTATTTTAATTAATACGTTAATTCTCCATGTTGAATGTTTTACATTGCTAATCAGCGATAACAGTTATCAAAACTTCCAAACTAATTTAATAAATTAATTTACGGAAAGTTAGTTTTACGCGGGCGAAGCCGTGGGCAGTAGCTAGTTGTTAAGTATTTTAATGATCTTAATTATTAATATCTGTATCATAAGCAAGTTCCCCGACTCTGCATTGCAGATAATTTTAAGTAAAACTTCAAAGTATTATTTTCATCCCCATATTATGTTGGGATATTATATTTACTAAAGCCTTCGTATTTTTGGCAAACGCCTACCTCTTACATAAAATTACTTTGTTACGAACTTCAGGCCTTTTGGCAATCACCATTTTCTACCTATCCTTCTATACTTTTATGAAGAGGTCAATTTATTATTATGAATTTGTGTGTTTATATCTCTAAAGTGGACTACAAAACCGACTCGTTTATGTAATAAAGCATATTATCTGTTAAAACATTATAATTATAGTCATTAGTCATTTATTTATGAACAAAAAATTGTATTTGAAATTACACTTTATAAAATAAAATAATTAAAAAAAGGAAATATTAAATTACATTAAGTCAATTACAACAACAATGCATAAACAACATCAGGAATTTTGTTAAAGATCGTCAACAGCATAAAGACACTTATTCAATAGGAAACTCTTAAGTTCACATCACAATGTTCAGTTCATCAATCATCATGTTTGTTATACATCACATACTTAACATCACCCCTGTAATGCTCGAAGGGTTAGGCAGAGGTGTTCCTATTATACACCCACATTTCGCCAGTTTTGTTTAAGTCCTATGTAAAAAGGGCGAGCCTATTATTTCTATACAATATATATATATATATATATATTTTTTGTTTGTATAGAAATACCTACTGTTGTACCTATTCTTTTCTTTTTAAGGGTAAACTAAACCAATAAGAATAGATGTTGTACTTTCTATGACACCATAAAGGGTAGGTGTAAAACTCTAGGGCTAATTTCTTCTTCATCGAAAGAGGTCCACTGCTGGGCATAACCCTCCTCAAATATCGCCACTACAACCAATCAACCAATCTTGCTCTGCCCTCATCGAGCATTTTACCAGAAAGCGTTTCAATTAACCGCAATTTTCTTAAAATCTTTCCTGCATTAATTAACTGATTATTAATTTAAAGAAGATTAATTATGCTCATACCACATGCTTATACCTCGAAAATTATTATATTGTTCACTAAATCGTTTTAGCGGTTAATTAAATCGTAAAAGACGTTACCAGGGAAGGGGTGTGATTTTAATTTCCCTACACGGATTACGCAAACGTTACGTACCCCTTTGCGTATCTTTCAAAGTCATCTTAACACTTATCTTTTTATATTTTATCTTGAAAAATAAAGTACTGTGTGTAAATGAAAGCTTATAACAAATAATTAATGGTCTACAGAGAACCATTAATACATGATTACACAAAAAAATTGGGAAGTGGGGTAGTCGAAAAGCAAGAACTGCATATTCAAATATTAGTCGTAATTGCCTAGTGGCTCTCAAGCACAAGGCTATCACCAATACGCGTTAAGAAATCATGCTGCTCAATGCACGTGCTTTCTCTATTTCAGAAGAGGCATTTGTCCGGCAGTGGGACAATATTACACTGGCATTATAATAATTTTATCAAGTCAAGAACTTAATCTTGTTTTTGTAACAAAACATAACACAATATTACCTTACTTTTATCCAAACTACAAGTTTATTACAACATAAGTATCAAAGGACCAATACGCCTACTATTTTCTTACTAGCCCCTTTATCACCGGAATACGCCGAGTTAACGATCTGTCTGTAATTGGTGAGATTACTCCATGGATCTCGGCAAAGCCACCCAGCTGTGAGCAAGATGAAAATCTCAAATATTCGGAATATAGAGGATTTTTGGTTTATATTTTATCCGCTGGAAATTGGGTGTTGGTTTTTGTTAGTATTAAAAAGTAGGTGTTTGATCAGTTCGATAATAATAAGGGAAAGGGCTCAAAAAACTCTTGTAACATCCCGTTCTGTAGGCCAAGTGCGTGAAAATGCTGTTTCTTAGGCCCAAAAAAAGACCAGACTTCTGGTCACGTAAAAAATCGACTAATCGTTTGCATTGATGTCCTGAACAACAAGGTAAACATTTGGACCTCATATCCCTAGTGATTCAAATTCAAACAGCTTAAACATATAGCTTCCAAAAAGGTTGTTATATGAGCCGTTTAAGGTTTTCGGCACCTGCAGCAGCTGCCCTAGCACAGCACACATCGTCGGTTCTTTTATTTTGGTCTTTAGATACGGGATACACACTTATTATGTGTTTCGTATATTGGTCTAATTATTTTATTTTAAGGTAAATCGTCTTGGTAGTTGTTCTCTCAAATATAGTTCATCTCATAAAAATATTAATACCAGTTAGTCTTTACTGTACGATTGCACCGTGTGACGAGACCGGCCTTGTGGTCGCGGGTCAATACCTGCCGGGGTGCGGAAGGATTCTTTGGGCGACCCCCGTGTCCCGGCCCCCGGCCAAAAATAGTTGGAGAAATACCGTGGGGTTTAAGTCGGTAGGAATCTGATTCACCCTTTCGCCTTACCCAAGGCGGAGGCACTCCATGAGGACTTCAAGATGAAAATAGTAACGTCTGTTTTTTTTCAACAGTACCCAGAATTCTGCTTAATCATCAACTCAGAATTTTTGTATATGAAATACAGTTGTTTAGCCTTGAACAAATTGATTCATTCGAATTCCAAATGCGTCTGAATCTTAGTAGAAAGAATATCTCTTCTGAAACCTTCACAGTATTTTTATTTCTTCGTAACTCAGCCGTCACGTTAACGATCGGCCGGTAATTGCTGAGATTACTTCGTGGCTTCCACTAATTCTAGCAGCTTGGTCCTTTGAGACGGTGCCCTCAAATATTCCGAGAGCTAAGGATTTTGTAGCGATAGTGCGTAAGTAAATAAACTTTAATATGTTGGAGGTATTGGAAGTTTGTTATTAATGCTTTTTTTTATTTAAGCTTTTTACCCGACTACAGCCAAAAGGAGAGTTATGATTTTAGCTGTCTATGTATGTCATCTCAATGATGATGCAACAAGCTATAGCGCTTAAAAATCAGTATTAAGTTTGTCCCGTAAAATACAGACACAGTGAGATGGGGTCGCGGTAGACCGCGAATGTAGCTTCCTCAGAGATTAGTGAGATGAGACATAACACCAATGGAAACAGATGGAGACGGCAAAGCCCAAGAGAGAGACAGTAAAAGCGAGCGGAATCAAAAACTTAATAATTTCTACTGAACTGATTACTATTGAATAAAAACCACGAAAGTAAAAAAAAACGCGGGTATACGTGTTTTCTTTATTACAGATACAGACTGTTAGTGTAAACATTGTTGTCACTGAAACCATAGGTACTTGATTTATTATAAAAAATGTTTATCTGAGTTTAGAAAAAAAAAACAAAGGTTTCTTTAGAAAATTAAAAAAAAATCTGTCCGACACCGTCCGTAAATTTATGGATACTATGCGCCCGAGTTACGTAATCACCGCAATGGGCGTTGACCTGTTGCACTGGACGTCCGTTATAACAACCTACATAAGTTTTAACTAATTACATCATTGTAATATAAGGTGAAGTAATTTTGAGGAAAAATAGAGATTTTACTTTCGAAAAAAAATGTTTTTTTTTTCATTGAATTTATGTTCTATTAGTGAAACCAAACCACTGGTTTCAAGGATAACGGTGTTTACACTAACACTTTGTATACCCACTTAAAAAGTTACGCCTAGTAGTCAAAGCTCAAGTTAACATAAACAAACGATAAGGACTTTCGGATGAGTGGTCGGTTAAATGTGCCTCTGAGTGTAGACTAATATCTATAAAAAAAAAACAAGTAGGATAGGTATACTCAGTTTTTTCAACAAAAAAAAAACCAAGAAAAATTACTATAACGCAGCTTTCCTTAAAAGCTTACGACTATAATTAATCAAGAAAAGCGGTTACCGAAAGTTACTTTAATTTTCCAAAACTTCTAAGACATCTTTGATGGCCGGCGGTTTGACGAGACAAGCTTCATTAATCTAATGTTCATAATTACTGAAAAAAAGCTGACTAACTTTTAAAGAAACGATTAATCTTTCAAAAATGTTTTGAAGTACGTACTTATCTTTGAACAGTTTTATTCAAGGGTTAATAAAGGCAAGTATATTGTGTTTAAGTCTCCATTCTATCTAAACTAATATTATAAAAGTAGAATAAATAATAAACACTAGAATGGCGCATCGAGTAACCAACACGCCGCCCGCCGTTCTGCTCACTCACCCAGTGTCAGTGTATGTGTACATTTTTATGTATGTTCAGTATAAATTAATAATCAGAATCGCCTTATTTATTTAGAAAATCTATGTATTCCCCTTCGTTAGTTCCAGTTCAATTGTAGCGCCATTTCAATGATAGAAAGCTACATTTCCGCATTCCATTGGTTATGTTTTATGGTAGCTAAAACTTCCACACGGACGAAGTCTTGGGCAACAGGTTTTTGGCAATATTATGTATCAATAACATTAGCAATATGTGGGTAGTATTTGTATAAGTCATTTAATGGTAATTTGATTAACCACAAACGTAAATATTAGTACCCAAATACTATTAATAAAATAGCATCGAGTACTATATATAACTAATTTAGCAAAACATGACTACACTCCGTTTTTATGGAAAGGATCCCCTTAAAAGCTGTGACGATAAAATCGCAAAACAAAATGTTTTACTCCGAAATTCACATGACGTTGTACTCTAAAAAAGATTATGCAGGATCACTATTACCCCTCCCGTAATAGCGCACCTGTGTAGGAATAACATAGAGTAAGGAATCTGTAGAAAAGCGAAACTCGTGTAGGCAATGGGCTGCATGGGGAAGAGGGACTCACTGAGGAACAGCGGGTTGAGACCTGCCGGGGAAGCGGTGAAAGTTTATGCGAATCCCTCACTCCCGGCCATAAATCATCAAATGACTTCCGCCCTGGGTAGGGCGGAAGGGACTGTCAGACTTTTACTGACTAAAAAACCACCCTGTTTCTTCTGTTGCCCTTTACGTTCCGGGGCCACGGTATCCTGTTAAGACGTCCCGCAACCCCGGCAGGCGTTGGCCCCGTTGGGGGCCCCGTCCCTGTGCTGACAGCTCTTAGAGGCGCGCGCGAACAGAACGCGCCGTCGACCCGGGCTTGGTCCTTGATCGGACGGCGAGCTACCCATTACTCGTCGTCCGCAGGCCCGCGCCTACGGTGGCCGGATGTCGCCTCAGAGGTAGAACACAGCGATGGTTTTAGCTGGTAAAAATTCAGCATGCCCCTTCGTCATCCCTACGACGGAGGAAGTCTTGAGGATTTCCACCGTGCACAAAAAAAGGGCTGATCAATGTGTCAAATTTGTGAACGGGCGCAGTCAGTTGGGAATGGTCATTTCTAAACTGACATGGCTTAGGTACATCTTTTTTAATTATTTAATAAAATATTTTCAAGAGTTTTAAGGACCTACTGACTACAGAATATATACAGAACATCACGCCAGTAATCCCCTAAGGGTTAGGCAGAGGTACATTAGTAGACTCACATTTCGCCAGTTATGTTTAAGTCCCATGTAATAGAGGGGCGAGCCTATTGCTGACTACAGCAATACACGAGAATCCACGTTCTAATAAATCGTAGTACTAAAATTAGAGTATAGTTTTTCTCCAAGTCACGCACTGAAACCAATCAATCCAGTCAGCTCGAATGTGATTGGTTGTAACAAATAGTACTATTGCGTGATCCAGACATAGCTAGGCATTTATATAGCTAGTCTTTAAAAGTAAGTAGCTACGTAACAAATCTCAAAGGGCTTAGCAGATATGTAAAAAAAATACTTATAATAAAAAAATATCTTAATGATAAACTTGTATGACGCGATGTATGAACGTAGATGAGGCGAAAGGAGTATGTAAGGATCGTAGCAGGTGGCGTTCTGTAGTTTCTGCCTACCCCCACGGGAAACAGGCGTGAGTGTATGTATGTATCACTGATACGGTACGATGCCGGAACTGTGACTTCACGGATATTTGTGAGTCAAGCTTTAAATATTTACATATTTATAAAGTTAATGAGAAAGCTAAGCGGCATAACAATTTTATTTTCTCCTATACGTCATGACGTGAATAGATAAACTTTTAATTGGCTCGCAGTTGACTTCAAGTTTTTTATTCGAAATATTTTCCGTTTGAAATGTCGTACTTAAATACTTTTATATGAAAAAAAAATTCGATATCCAGAAAATTAAAGTATGTTTTTAAGCAATTAATGCCTTGTAATGTAGTTTATTTGATTAAAGGCTGATTTTTTAATGGGCAGATAACTTTTATCTAAAGAATAAATATGACAGTTTGACATATTTATTTTCTATACAAATGCTGTCAAACCGCCAGATTTATCCATCCGTTAAGAGTTATCTGACGGTTGAAAAATTAACACTAAATCAAGAATTCTATTGTATTTCTAAAAGTCTTACTAATTATCCGTCGTGGTTGAAAACATTCATGTTTTTAACCTTATAAGGTCATACCATTAATAAACTCAACGCAAACAAGACTAACACCACTTTAATCTTGTTACATTGTTCTTTATTCTTCGTAAAATAAGACAACTAAGTAAAAATGGACACAAACGAAGCGACAGGATAAGTATGTGAAGACAGATGAAAATACTGCGTGATTCTGCTTGTCCTCGGAGAGACAGCCTTCTAGATGTAAAGGATTTATAATACGGTTTATTTATTGTACTAGATTTTGCCTCTGACTTCGTTCGCGTGTTTTTTTTTACCCGCGTTTTTTTCATCTCTTGGTTACTGCAATCGTGGGTCGAAGCGTGATGTTGTATAGCCTATACTGTTCCTTATGAATCTGGCTATCATATATAAAAAGTCTTATTCCAATCTGACTGGCAGTTCCAAAGATTAGTGCATTTCAACAAACAAAAAAACAAAAAACTTTTAAGCTATAATATTTTTTCATCTGCTGAAGTTATGTCCTTGGTTACTGCTCCACTTCCGTGGGTCGTAGCGTGATGTTATATAGCCTATACTATTCCTCATTAATCTGCTTATCATATACAAGAATATTTTTTCCAGTCCAGCAGTTCCAGCGTTTAGTGCGTTTAAACAAACAAAAAAACTATTCAGCTTTATTTTACTAGAATAGAAACTTACGTGTTGTTGACCCGTGGTGGTACCGCCGTCTGACCCACAAGTGACATTATCACCAAGGGGATAATGTCGAAGGCGAATTAGAGACATTGTTGTACAGATATAAATATATCGTTCCTGATGAAAATATTACTCGTATATTTATGGTTACGGTTAATATTAACTTAACAATCGTAAATGTTGTCCCATAGCTCAATAAATAGCGTTAAGCTGTTTAAATTAGCGCTATGGTTTCGTTACCTACGATTAGCTATAAGAAATTAATTTTTATGCAATAAATGTACTCAAAATAGCAACGTCTTGTTTAATATATTTTCAGTCTTGTCTTTAAATAAAGGTGTAGGTATTTAGTAGTTGAATGCCCTTATAGAGTAAATTTTTGTAGCAAAGTGCCAGCGTGGTCACGAGAATTTCAAATCACAAACAAAAATGGACCTTAATTGTTGGTGCTTCGTGAGTAAAATGCGCTTCCACAAAACATTGAACATTCTTTACTAAAGTCAGGAATGTACAAAAGGTACTTCAACTCACAAAGCAAGGCACATAATATTAATAAAGGAATTTCCACCTTCGTACCTGGTTTTCCTCCGCTCCGAATGCTCTGAACCATTTAATATTGATGGCAATCCGCTTACGTGGGGCATCGTCCGTGCCTGCACGCCTTTTTGTTTACAAAATATTTGGAACACTTTTACATTTTCATTTTTTTCGGATCCGTTTTACAGGGTAAATAAAAAGAGAGAATATAGAATGTAGGGTAAGTTATAGTGATGAAATTAGATCCATGCGAAGCATAAATTATACAAACATACATACATAAACTCACGCCTTTTTCCCATGGGGGTAGGCAGAAACTGCAGAACGCCACCTGCTACGATCCTTACATACTCCTTTCGCCTCATCTACGTTCATACATCTCGTCATACAAGCATGAATTATTTGGATAATTATTACCATTTATTGCACGTATGTTATTGATGGAAAATAATTTCACGACTTGTGTCGTTACAAAGTCCTTTTAATATAGAATAGATGGATTTTCGTTAACTACTCTCTCTCTCTACAGTTATTTAACTTATAAATCAAATACAGCTGCAGCTGAATACCAGTATTTTATATGGAGCGACTGCCAATCTGACCTCCACCACAAGGTAACACGATACTCCATGAAAAGACTGGTTATCAGACTTTTAGGTTTTCGACTACCCATATCGACTGTCAAAGATCTACAAATGACAGCCAGAGTCAACGGCTTTTCGTGGTTTCCGAATTCAAAAAATCTGAACATCTTCATATAATTCCAAGCACGTAGGAATTTTATCGACTTCTCTGAAAGAACAGTTCTACATCGGTAAGCATTTTATGGAGGTATTTGACTTTTCTATTCCTTTTTGATGTCTCTAGTGTATCACAACAATGTTTAAATGTCATGGCGAGAAGGGGTTTTTATGTCATCGCCCTGCCCTTTACTTTATTATGTCATTATGTCATCATTATGGCAAACAAGCCGACGCGACGGCCCAGAAGGCCCGTAAAATCAAAATATATTAAACCTATTTTAGCGACAATCAATGTCAAAGAATACCTGCAATTTTGCATTGACAGGTTGAGACTGCGATTAAAATGTTATCATATACATACCCATAAAGAAAAAAAAAGAAAACAATCAGATAAAAAAATAAAGAAAGTAAAACAAAATGACATCAACAAATTCATCTGCATCGCCGTCCATTGGAAATGTGCCCAAAAGACTGGCCGCATTGCCACGTTGGATGGCAATGCTTAACCTCTGGTCAAGGTAATAACCAGCCCTTAGGTTACGGGAAGTGTCAACCAACCGTTTGGACAACGCCTTGAAGAGGCCATGGGTACACGAACCCCACGACCCGAGGGTTTCCATCAGAAAGGGCTCGAGAATATAGTTACCAGTAAGGGTACTCGTTTGAGGTATTCTGCCGCCGTACAGCAAGCCGAACTAGGAAGATGATAGGTACTTAGAGGATTATCATAACATAGGGGGGGAGGGGTTGCCTTACTAGAGACAAAGCTAAAATATTTTACATACACACACTATACATAAGGATACTTAACCAATAGAATTGAAATAAATAAAATCTTGTAAAAAATATTAATGGTGAACTTATCCCCAGTTTCTCAAACGGAAAATCTACTTAAAATTATTGTGACAAATTGTCAGGCGCTCTGTGATTGGCTGTTGATAATTCAGTCAACCAATTACAGCAGCTTACGCGCTCTTGTTTGTCACAATTTTCGTTTGAGAAACTGCGGGTTAGTGGCTTACGCAGTCTCTGCCTGACAGGCGCGGAGTGGAGAGATAACGTGGCAGGTGTTTGGCCCTTTTTAAGGTCGGTTTAGATCGAGCGAGGGAATGCTTATTCTATCCCCGTTCTACCATATTTTCATTGTTTTTACAGAGCTTTTCTTCGTTGCTGTATGATTTTTTATGCCGCAGTGTCTGCTCCTCAAAATTATTGAAGTTAAAAAATACAGCAAAAAAATGATGTAGGCAGAAATAATATATATATATATAATGATAAATATAAGCAAAATGAATGTTAAAATCAAAATCAAGTAAAAATAAATTAAGAAAAATTAAAATGGACGTAAATCTTAAAAAAATTACTGGTACTGGTAGCATATTGGTGCCGATTCCCTTTTTCACAACTAGACTAAAAGAGAATTGACATCTCTTACCAACCTACAGGGAAAGGAAAGGACGGTGACATTAAAGATCTAAGTTAGCGATGTCAAATAAGTTTTGCCTTGAACTTTTCCATATTTTTAATCCATACGTTTTAAGATGTCAACTATAATTGTATGGATGTGTCAGATTGACTAAATTTGACAGCTCTCATTTACATTAGTCTCTTTCTTATTTTATTGGACAGAAAAAGATGGAAATAGTTTAATTTTAGTTTAGTTTGTGACCAAGGGAATCGGCACCATTAACTGTCGTGAATTCTCTAACATAAAGCTTTTTTTTAAATTCTCATAGTTACTTTCACTCCTCACAGCTGTTACATACGATTTCTTAGAACTTACCTTCAAACAAGACCTAAAACATATAACCACAGTGCCTCTTGTTATTCATTCCACTGTCTGTCAGAGTTTAAACCATCAAAACCTACTCTTTGATGTAAACATCAACTTGATAAAGTAACAACTAAGTAAGTTGAAGCACCTTGTAGACATAGTTCTGATTACTCGGGAAGTTCTGAACAAAGATTGGCTGGTGGTCGCTGAACCTATGTTTAGTTATCTTGTTGTTATAGACTAGGGTCTGTATTTATGTTGATGACGTTGTACTGTGATGCTAGTTTTACAGAAAGAAAGAACAAAAAAGAAAGAAAAGCTGTTTATCCACGCGAAAATGACGCACATAACATTAAAAGAAAAAAATATATAAAAATTGTACAATCAACAATAGAGATAGGTATACGGTATAGGTAGACGTCCCTGGTCTAATATAGTTATTTTTTTCTTAGAAACCGATGGATGTATTCAAATGTAATTAATTTAAAAAGTAGATAATAAACAGTTTATTAATTATGTTTAGTTTCAATCAAATACATTTCTAAGACAGACGTTTCTAAGAAAACTTCAACTATATCTGACGGCTTTGGATAGCTATTTCTTTTGTTGACTGTACATAAAAGCAATGTAAAAAAAGTACAGCTCAATGTTTCACTAGGACTGCCTCGTTGGTCTAGTGGTCGAAGCGAGACTGCTGAGCATGAGGTCTTGGGTTTGATTAACAAGTCGTGCATATTGTTGTTGGGTTTTTCCATGAGGAATTTCTTAGTAGCAGCCTCGGAGTCCGGATTTGTGCCCGTTTGTTGGCAATAGGCTCGCCCTCTATTACATGGGACTTAAACATAACTAGCGAAATGTGGGTTTACTAATGGGCACACCTGTGCCTAACCCTTCGAGGATTATAGGCGTGATGATATGTGTGCAACTTCGTTCCTAGCGGGGGTCCGGTTACTACTATAAAGTTGTTTTTCTCGACAAATGACATAGCAATTAGGTCAAGAAACTATATGCGTTGTGTCTATTTGATCATAAAACAACTAAACTGAATAAACATTACCTACCTATTAGCTAATTGAGGACATAAAGCGCCACATAGCTGTAAATTACTTCCAAGAATTTGGCTGTCGAAATGAGTTTAGCAATTAGCCTATAATGTCAGTAACAACTGTAAATTAATAGGTAGGTAATCTTCTTTTTAATGTTTAAACTGTAAACAGGAAAAAAACACATACATACATAACAACACGCCTGTAATCTCTGAAGGGTTAGGCAGAGGTGTACCCATTAGCACACCGACATTTTGCCAGTTATATTTAAGTTTCATGTAATAGGGGGCGAGCTTATTGCCATCACTTGGGCACAAATCCAGACTCCGAAGCTGCTACTAAGAAATTCCTGATGAAAAAACCCAATAACACTTTGCCCGACCTGGAAGTTGAAACCAAAACTCACTGGAAGTTGAAACCAAAGCTCAACAGTCGATCTTTGCGACCACTAGACCAACGAGGCAGTCAAATAGGAAACAACATTTTTATAAATTTTCGTCCGATTGTCTGTATCTGTAGATTTTGACGGGACCTTCACTGACTGGTAATGTTATAAGAAGTAACTAAGGCTACTCTTATTTAAAAAAAAAAATTAGGGATCAGCGAAAAAAAGAACCCATGCTTATCAACATTTACGTGAACGAAGTTGAACGAGTGAAACAATATAATAAGCTACCTAAAGAGGTAAAGAATGCGAGCTGATCGCTGACCGACTGCCTCGTTGGTCTAGTGGTCACAAGTGCGACCGCTGTGCATGAGATCTTGGGTCCGATTCCCAGGTCGGGCAAAGTGTTATTGGGTTTTTCCTTCAGGAATTTCTCAGTAGCATCCTCAGAGTCTGGATTTGTGCCCGGTTGATGGCAATAGGCTCGCCCCCTATTACATGGGACTAAAAACATAACTGGCGAAATGTGGGTGTACTAATGGGTACACCTCTGCCTACCCATTCGGGGATTACAGGCGTGATGTTATGTGATGTTATCTTATGAAATTTAAAAAATCATATACTAAATGATCGAACATTACCTACTTTAAAGTTAAACAAACTTGCCCTACTGCTGCCATGTTTTATTATGGCACCGTGTCCTTATCTGTTATGGATTATTCGCGACCACGATAACTATTTCTTTTGCGGGTGGATGTAAATTATTTTGCTCTCTGTGTCTCGTGAATGTTATTTGCGTTTGAAATTAAATTTTTATATTTAATAGATTTGTTAAATTATAAACAGTGTAAATGTCTGTCTTAGTCTGTATGGCAAAGTGTAATTGGTGTATTTTAGTTACAAATGTTCTCAAGTAAGTGGAATCAGCGTAATTTCTTATTGAGAAATAAATTTCTTTAACCATAAGTTGCCGGTATAAGCTGGTAAGCAAAATATGTAAGTCCCCTACAGATTTCCCATGAGACCGGATAAAAAACTGATATTATTTTTACTTGCCTTATAGTTTTTATTTTTTATTTATTTATTATAGTAACAAAAAAACTTTTTCAAAATTAAAACTTATTTATCATTTAAGTATGGCTTATCTTAGATTACCATTTTTATTTGTTTTTTTTTTTTCAGATATTGGCTGTTGCTACCTAAAGGTAAGTTTTATACATAAGAAATTCACAGCGTGAGGAGAACGTTTTATAGAAATTAAACTTTGAATAATAACACCTAAAACCTAACTTGCTACAACAAAAAACTCACTAAAATCACAACTTTTAAAAGGATATGTCCGAAATCCTATCCGTGTATACCCATCGATCTACTCGAATTAAACCCACGTTGATTTCCTAACTCATGATCCCTACAATAAAACTGTCTTCAAATAATGGCTATAATCTCGTTTCTCTAATATAAAAAGGTCGGTTTGTCTATTTGTACGCCAAGTCACGGAGTTTCCGACAATATGGGGGCAAACAAGTGTTTTGGAATAGTGTTGAAAATTGTAGCGCATAAAAATAACGATTCGAGATGGAGCGAGATATCCTACCTATGCATAATTTTCAAGATTAATTGTGCTATGCATTATCGTATTGTACGTTGTTACTTAAAAAATAGATCGCGTCGTAATGGCCCAGTGGTTAAGGCGACCGCCTCTCATGTATGAGGTTGTGGTTTCAAATCCAGGCAAGTACCAATGTGACTTTTTCAATTCATATGTACTTTATAAAGTTTATCATAAACATCACTGGCATCGGTGAAGGAAAACATCGTGAGGAAACCTGGGACTTACTGTTCCACTCAAACCATGTAAGACCTTACTGCCCACACAATAAAGAAGAAGATTTAAAAAATATGGTTTTATTAAAATACTTGGTGATCAATGGCATGAGCATTGATTCATAATTCCTTCTCTGTATAAGAAGAGGCCTTCCACTAGAGAACCTGGAAAATGCCCTTGATAAGACTGATTGTCAGAATTTCGGGCTTCTGACAACCCGTAACGACTGTTAAAGATCTTCGTATAACAGCCGAGACCAACGGCTTATTCCAAGGCGCGAAGGAGTCTCGGTGTGTAAAGATGGTCACCAATCCACGGAACAACCCCGGCAAGCATAGCTTTACCTGGTAGATCGACCCGTGCGGCTATTATTACTTAGCATCCAAACTCCTATAAAACCAAAAGTTCAAGACTGCCAATAATAGTAAAAATCTAATCCATAATTTTAACCAACACATAAATTACTGAAAGTCCCTGAATCTTTATTACGTTTGACCTCACTGAAATTAATTCATGTACCTCATTCGCATGCACCGCGTGTATGTATAGAATTTATAACTCACAAGGTTTATTTTATTACAGATCTTGAATTACGTGTCCTTTTATTCAATGTGGCCTTAGTTTTTGCGATGGTGAATTGAAATGTTGACTACATTTTATTTTCTTTTGTGGTTAGTGTTTGGATTATAATTAGTAGGTACTAGCTTATTTAATTATACAGTAGACTGCTTTATCTAGACCCGGAATAACATAACATAACATAACATCACGCCTGTAATCCCCGAAGGGTTAGGCAGAGGTGTACTCATTAGTACACCCACATTTCGCCAGTTATGTTTTTAGTCCCATGTAATAGGGGGCGAGCCTATTGCCATCAACCGGGCACAAATCCAGACTCCGAGGCTGCTACTGAGAAATTCCTGATGGAAAAACCCAATAACACTTTGCCCGACCTGGGAATCGAACCCAAGACCTCATGCACAGCAGTCGCGCTTGCGACCACTAGACCAACGAGGCAGTCCCGGAATAACCTGCAGGCCATAAACATATTATTTATTTATTTACGGGAATCATACTCGCGACATTTAGCGCTGCAGTTTTCTAGTTTAGGAGTTAAAGCATTAACATTTTTGTAGCCTAGTTATAAGGTTTATATTGTCTTAGTTTGTGGTTTTGCACTGTGTTGGCTTTTGGTGTGACAAAGAATTTGAAGAATTTATGTAGTATTTAATTCCCATAGCTTACCTTACATACCTTTACTTAGTGTTGCGGTATTCGTTCGTAAGACTCGCCGCGATCTTGGAACGCAAAGGGCAATAGGAGGAACATGGATGACTTTTAGTCAGTAAGAGTCAAATCTCAAAAAAAAATACCTTCCCATAATTTCGTCCGCGTGAATGTCAGTTATTTTCTTTGTTTTTCCCTAAATCTTTTTCTAAAAGAAACATAGCCTAAGTTACTCTAGTTAATATTAGCTATCTGACAGTGTAAGTCCCGTCAAAATAGGTCCAACCGTTTTGGACATTATCAGAAACAAAGAGACAGACAAACCGTGTAAACAATCATAAGCATTTAGTGAAAAGCTTCTATTTTGACATTACAAGCAGATACTTATTTTTTTTTTGTACATATTAAAGATTCCTTTTAGGAAACACGAAAGGTAGTAACTGTTTATTGTATTATTATGTAGGTAATATCTCTTATTTTTGTAATTTCATGTCAAGTCCGTATTTTGTGAAAGATCAAATAATAATTTTCTTTTTTAATTATAGAATTTATTTCGCATCAAATATGATACTTGAAAGGGAATAAGGATAGCTTTAATATTCTATTTACTTACTTTAGCATGCAAAGGATATTCCTTAAGATTATATTAACAATTCTTATTATGTACTAGTGATCATAACTGACAACAAAAGATCAAGGAAAAAATTCTGTTTGTTTTAACAAGGCGTGTCTCTTTCACTTTTACTTAATATAACATGATCCATAATTATCATAATCAAAATCATAATATCATGTTAGCCCAGTGGTTATGGCGCTAGCCTCTTATGCAAAAGGATGCGGGTTTGTTACCGGACTAGTATCAAGTGACTTTTTCTACAATTAAGTGAGTATTCATATTACGTAAGTTTATCTTGGACATCACAGATAAAGAAAAATATCGTGTGGAGTCCTGTCCTTAAAAGTCCGAAATCGCCAATCCAAATTGGTGATTAATGCGCGAGCCCTCTGTATGAGAACAGGCTTTTGCCGTGCAGTTTGACAAATATAGGCTGATACTCGTATTATTAATCATAACCAAATTACATATATTTTTTTTAAAAATGTAGGTAAATACTATCCGTATCGAAGGACCAGTTAATAAACTGATCTTTCACAAAACAGAAAGTTTGATAAACCTGCCATTAAAACTTTTACGAATAAAAAATATACCTACACAATTTCATTGTGCCTCAAGATTAAGCTGACTAAGAAGCCGTGTTTGTTTGTTAAAAATATTCATGAAACGCTCCTCCTTTTAGAATTTTCCACGAAATTTATTTCATGTTTATGTTTTATTTATTAGTATTTGTGTAGCTTTTATTAAGGGTGAATTTGAAATGATACCTATGAACTCGGTATTTTAGGGTTGGTCGGACACTGTACGCTTGAACGCGTTCACTGTGAAGACGAGTGAAAATATATTCAAAGAAAGAGTGGGTGTTTTGCATATATTGTTTGGTTTTGACCTTACTTTAGAAGAGATTTAAGCTACATGTTATTACCTTTTCTATTTTAGTCCAGGGTGGAATAGTATAGTTACAGTTATTTTGACAAAAGATTTAGTAAATAAAAATTTTCGTCAATAACTCATCGTTATTTTAGAATACTTTCCAGCACACGCGCGTGTCGAAAGACCAGCACATAATTCTTCCATTCCCACACCCGAGAAAGTTAAATGACAGTCGTAAATTACAATTTAACGCCAGAAACAGCGATTACAAATCGTATAACATGAATATTAATCTTTACGGAACCACGTTGACCCTTGGTGTCACTTTCAGGTTGTTTTATGCAGATTTATGACAGAAAAACGAAGTTTGCGACCTGATTGCTAAGTGGCTCTGACATTTTAATTCTTGCAATTTTTTCTTTTATTTTCTTTCTTTACTGTTTGCTAAATAGTATTGCTAAATAGTAATGATTTTCGTATTTAAAACACATACACATACATAAACTCACGCCTTTTTTATGGGGGTAGGCAGAAACTACAGAACGCCACCTGCTACGATCCTTACATACTCCTTTCGCTTCATCTACGTTCATACACTCGTCATACAAACACGCCGGTTACGAGTACTCCGCACCTGACCTTTCTGAAGGACCTCACCGATAAGGTCAGTGTAGGTCTTCCTAGGGCGACCCCTCCTGGCGTTGCCACTCACCTCTGCCATATAAATACCTTTTGTCAATCGTAATTAAAAATGTTTGCAATGTTGTTTGTTGATATTGTTATCTCGGCGACAATGAATCAAAAGAACTTGTCAAAAATGTATGCAAATTACAAGTAATTGAGACAGATTGAGCCTGATATCAGAGTGCGAATGTTCTTAAAATACGATAATTAGATTTAATAATGACAATGATCGATGATTTTTTTTTTAAGATTTGTAACTTCATTTTCAAAGTGACATATTATATGAATAAATTAAATACATATTGGTTATAATTTCATCTTATGATTTGTATAGAGCATTTAGTCACTAAGCTAAAATTTTCGCAAGGCATAAAAGGACTGCTAGAGCAAGAAAGCTATTCTTGATGACTTTTTCTTCGTAAATTCACAATATTTCAGGATTTTTGCTTTGCTATTATAAACTTTAATAAATAGATTTGCCATACATAAAAAGTAAATTTCTATTAAAAATATCTCCTAAGGGCGACATTTACCAAACTTTTATACTTTTTACGTGAATAAATTTTAAACTTTTGACAGTTTTTCCATACAAAAACTTTCAGATTTCAATTTTATTCCACCGATAAAAACGCTAGGTGCAAAGTTCGGTGGAATTCACCGTAGGTAAGTATAAAAAGTCACGATTTTTCATAAGGTTTGGTAAAAACAAAGGCATTTCAAAGACATCTGTCGTGGCAATAAATGGTGCACGTGCTTACCAAACGGCTTTCAGTTTATGGTCCTTTCAATGTACATTGTAAGAAGCTCTTGGTGAAATAAATAAATCGGGAAACGATACGTCATTGGATAGACAAGATGGCATTTGATGGGAATGTATTTTGTTATGTGTTTTTGTAGGATTAATGCTGTAGAAATGCGTTTCTTGCGGAGTATGTGTGGTGTAACTTTGAATGACAGAGTGAGGAATGAGGTTATACGGGACCTTTGCGGATTGAAAGAAGATGTAGTGAATAAGATAGAAAAGGGTATGCTTAGATGGTTCGGTCATGTTGAGAGGATGAGTGAAAGACGATTGACAAAAGGTATTTATAGGTGAGTGGTAACGCCGGGAGGGGTCGCCCTAGGAAGACCTACACTTATTTGTGAGGTCCTTCAGAAAGGTCAGGTACGGAGTACTCGTAACCGGCGTGCTCGTATGACGAGATGTATGAACGTAGATGAGGCGAAAGGAGTATGTAAAGATCGTAGCAGTTGGCGTTCTGTAGTTTCTGCCTACCCCCATGGGAAAAGGCGTGAGTTTATGTATGTGTGTATGTATTATATGTATTTTGTCATATTTATGAAACCTTCGCTTAACATTTTAGAACTCATGTGTTACTATGCGGCTGAGCAACTGGCTACTGCGCTGGGTGTCGTGGGTTAGTTTCCCGGACGGATTAAAAATTTGTATGGTTTGCTATAGTTGTTACAGGACTGGCTGTTTGTATAATGTGAGTTTTGTATGTTTTAAAACGCACTTACGGTACAGGACAAATTCCTAATGTGATACAAAGTTTTCTTTTTATATTTCGGTCCTACATCTATTCCCAATTCAATTTAGGTGCAAATTTTCTAATCAAATATGTCAACAGCTGCAAGATCAACAAACATGGCGGCTGATTCCCAATTTTGAATATACGAGGTCTTAGGTTCGATTCCCAGGTCGGGCAAAGTGATATTGGGTTTTTCCATCAGAAATTTCTCAGTAGCAGCCTCGGAGTCTGGATTTGTGCCCGGTTGATGGCAATAGGCTCGCCCCCTATTACATGGGACTTGAACATAACTGGCGAAATGTGGGTGTACTAATGGGTACACCTCTGCCTAACCCTTCGGGGATTACAGGCATGATGTTATGTTATGTTAAGAAAATTCTAATATCACCGAAAGCTTTTCACAAAACCAATATTTGACCGACGTGGGCTCTCAAAATTTAGGGTTGGCCTGAGTTTGTGGCGAAACTCCATTTGCTAATGACGATGTTCGCTCGCCCAGCGGCTCGGTGGCGGCCCTATTATTCCAAGCATTGGCAGAGTGCCACTCGAGTTTCTAATAATCTCACTTTGTATCTGTTAATTAATAATTTTTGGTCTACCTATCAATACCTACGTATTGGGGTTGGGAACTTTGATTAAACTCTTGGTTGTTTTGTTGTTGTATTTCGTACGTTTTAACGGAATCATTATTTCGACTCCTGCCCTTGTACTTTATCGTTCTATTAAAGTTTTGAGTTGTAATTTATTATTTTCAGAATTACATGTTCAACTACCAGTCAGATTGGAAAGAATCATTTCGTATACCTATAATAGCCAGATTTATAAGGAATAGTATAGGGTGTATATCGTCATTGGCACTACAGTAGTAACCAAAGACGTTATTTAACGCGGATCAAAAGACCACTCGGAAAAACTATCGTAATCGCCAATCCGCCTTATGGAAGCGTATCAAGTGAGATCAATTCGCCTTCTCTGAATGGGAAGAGGCCTAAACCCTACAGTGAAACAAAAATTAGCTGGTATTATTATTACCTATTAATATACAATGGTTAGTCATTTATTATTATTGTTCAAATAAGTTGAATAAAATACTAGTTAGGTCTAAATCTTGGTAGATATAATTATATACGTACATGAGAATCCTGAAAGAAATCTGTAACGTAATTTATATGAGCGAAATAAATATCCTTAACATTTTGCTCACGGAACATTACCATGTAAAAAAGACATTTATTTACACCAGCAAAAAGTCTTAATTAACATTATCATATTAAATTACTCGTGTTTAAAAAATGTCAGGGCTACATTAAAATATAAAAAAAGTCCCTTTAAACATTTCGGGGCATCACGTAAACAAACTGGGAGGTATTTATGAATTATTCACATGTTTGTACCAGCCCTGACCATAGAGTATTAAAATCGTACAGATGCGAAACTCATGAGGGTTGCCTATGGTTGATACGTGAGGGTAAAATTTTTGACATGGGTAATATCGAAATTGGGACGGAAACAGTCTAAGTCAAAGCATTTATTTCAATTAGACCATTTACAGGCACTTTTGAATTGTCAAGGAGTCGGTCAGTTAGTCAGAAAGTTAAAGCTAGTTGCTCGTTCTAAAATAGAAGTAAGCTTCTATGGAGAAAAATGAGCAAGAAACTATTACTCCATTGGTTTAGGTACAGTGAGTGTGGGATAAGCTGTCGACCCTTAGCATCAAATGAGCTTACCTCAAACTCAATACATTTAAATTCATCGAGAGAGATTTTTTCAAAATAACAGTGTAGGCATTTAAAATGCGTTTAAATCTTAATCTATGGCCAAGCTCCATTGCAAAAAAAGTACGCAAGTAATTTTGAGAACCCCTCCGTTTCGTAATTAAAATGTTTGTGGGGACTATTAAACAATGTTTTGGGCTTTATTTTCAGGGTTTTATGATTATAAGTTCTGATGCGTTTTGTGAATTTTAAATAAGTATGCTCATTATTGGGGACAAGCTCAAATGTAGCTTACGAGGTCACCAAACTTGCTCTGAATATGTATGTAGGTTTATTATAACTTGAATATTGTGGGGAGTAGAGGTTACGCGATAACAGGAATATTCTTTTCCGAATATGTTCGAAATTTAAGGAGAATTTGTACATGTCAGGATTTTTCAATAGAAAGAGAAAAATATTTTTTATTGAAGAGTTTGGTCACAAAAATAATAATGAAAGAATCGAAAAAACAAACTAAGTTACGTCTTTAGTTACTGCTCCGCCTTCATGGTTCGTAGCGTGATTATAACATCACGTTATAGTCTATAACCTTCTCAGATAAGCAGACTATTAAACTTAAAAAGATTTTTTCAAATCGGATCCATAGATCTTGACATTAGCGCGGTTCAAACAAACAAATAAACAAACTTTTCAGTTTTATAAAATACGTATAGATAACGAACAATTTTCTCTCATCACACCTAACTTAAAACACAAAATGGCGTCGTGCTATCACATTACACGCAGCAAAGTTTTCTCTCTACGTGATTATTGCACTTGACTCAAAGAAAACGCTGCTAGGTGGTCTACCGTACAATAGGCACAGCACAAGCGCGCCTACAAAATTTGGAAATTACGACTAGGTTATCCTATGGCATTTTCCTTTTTTTTTTGTACAAACACATTGATAGAAATAAAACTTAACATACATAACATCACGCCTGTAATCCCCGAAGGGTTAGGCAGAGGTGTACCCATTAGTACACCTACATTTCGCCAGTTATGTTTTTAGTCCCATGTAATAGGGGGCGAGCCTATTACCATCAACCGGGCACAAATCCAGACTCCGAGGCTGCTACTGAGAAATTCCTGATGGAAAAACCCAATAACACTTTGCCCGACCTGGGAATCGAACCCAAGACCTCATGCACAGCAGCCGCGCTTGCGACCACTAGACCAACGAGGCAGTCCAGTTTCATTTTTTTTTGTACAAACACATTGATAGAAATAAAACTTTTTACTACATAAAACTTAAGTATGTAAAACACGGGACTTTGCTGTTGCTTAAGCTAAATTGCCCAACCAATGTTTACTCGTATTCTTTTCATTTTTATTGTTATCATTCTGTATGCCACGGAACCGATTTTGATATAAAAGTACGGGGTAAGTTTGTACCCCAAAAGAGGAAATAGGCTACCTACTTCTTATTAAGAAATATCGGTTATAGTGGACAGTAAATTAATTAAAAGTCGATCAAATTTACATTGCGTTTGCTCCGCGCCCTTGTACTAGACTCTCCAGTACCGAAGGTATGTCGCCCGTCACCGCATTCGTAATAGCTTTGCACTGAATATAGTGTGCACTGTTCTTGAGAATTTGTCTCTATGCACTCCTGGTAAGCAGCTTATGTTTGTGGAGAAGTTGGGAGAACTTTCACAATGGTAGATACCAGTTTCAGCCTGTAAAAGCAATTTATTCCTGTGTTTTAGATTCTGGTTAAAAAGTTCTTTGTTGTTCTGTTCGGATTCATTTCATTCCGGTATCCGAGGGAGTTGTTTGGCCTTGGAGGTTTTCTGATGGCCCCCTCTATTAATTCTAGGTTTCAGAACTAAAACGTATGGTCAGTTTGTTCCAGCAAAAGAACATATTTAGCACTGTCTATGTATACATATACCTGTCAATTAAGTTATCAAATAATAAAAAACTTCCTTTTTGCGGAAACTAAAAGAAAAACAATATAGGTAGGTTCTGGTAAAAAAAAAACTCTGATGCTTTAATCGACACCAAAAATGAATACAAATATTAAATTAAACCCAATCATCATGATTTAAACGCTTAATTAATTAAGCTTCAGTGAAACCAGTGTACCGGGCAAATTAACGAGCTTTTATGATATCATACAACGGTCTCCAAACCAGCTGACATGTTCAACAGACGGATTATTATGACCTGGATAAACTTCGATTTAACTCGGATTATGTCGCATTACTCGACACTCGTATAATATATTGGATACTAGCTTTTGCCCGCGACTTCGTGCGCGGATGTTGGTTATCGAGGACGCATCTTGGGGTTCAAACTTACTCCTTGCCAAATTTCATCAAACTCAGTGCAGTGGTTTAGTCGTGAAAGCGTAACAGACAGACTTTCGCATTTATAAATATTAGTATTGATTACAGGAATGACATGGATAATTTTTTGGTTGAATAATGTTGAGAATTAATTAAAATTAGTGCACAAATGTGTGCACCTCTTCCCTCACTCTCATAGTGCAATATTATTAGGGCAATAGACGGCAACAGCCACAGCGGCTAAGTTGACGTCATTTCTTTGACGCTAATCTTAACAAACTTTCTAGACAGTTGACTAACGACTTAGCTCACCTTCTTTTTACGATTCCCCAAAAAAACAAGAAAGTAGGTCGGACTATTAAATTGTACAATGAACAAAAATCTATGCTTAATATTATAATGCTAAAGAGAATTTTTGTTTATTGGTTTAAACGCACTTTTCTCTGGAACTACCAGATGAATTAGAAAAAATCTTCATATATTATATTATAGCCAGATTCACGACGAACAGCATAAGCTATATAACATCACGCTAAGGTACACGGAAGCGGAGCAGTAACCAAAACTTCACATTAGTGAAAAAGAACCACGCGGATGAAGTCGCAGGGAGCAGCTAGTATTGTTCTAAGCCTGTCGCCATTTTTTCCTATTCAGTAGCTAAAAGATGTTTGTTTCTCTTTAGAATATTTTTCCCTGTTTACGTTTGAGACCCCGTTTTGTCCGGCGCGGTAATTTTTACAGAATCTTGTTATGTTTAGGGGTGTTCAAAGTTTTTTTGGTCCTGTTCTCGTATCAAAGGACCAGAGAGATTTTTGTCGTTTTCATCCGACCCGCTTAGAAGGAGGGTACTGTTTATTAATAAAATTTTGTTATTTGCTGTGCTTACAGGTGGTACGGAAACTTTCTATATAAAAACCGGTGTACTTGTAGCGGGTGTAAAAGACACTTGTGAAGTCGAAATTTACATGTCATTTCCATAATTTCGGTCATTTTTTTTTATTCTGGACCAATACCTGGGAACCTTCTGAATAAATCTATTGATTTTTTACGTTTTTTTCACGAAAACGAGTTTAATATATTACGAATAAACTTTAAGTACCTACCGCTACGAGCCCTGTACTGTTGCATGCAGCCGTAAGCACAATTTGCGTTACATTACATGCTCATTAAATTATAGTATACAGTGAATTCTCACATAAAAATAGAAATCGATTCCGAGCAAACATTTTTACTTAAAGTTACTTAGTTTCATGGGTAGTATGAACAGTTAACAACTAAATATTGTGTCTTTTTTCACCCCCTATAGGTAGTATTGTCTCTTACGTCAAACGAGACATATTTTCAAAGAATATTATTATGCTAAAAATGTTTGACGTGTGACTCACAAAATGAATCGTCTTCATATAGATTTTCTGTCAAGGCTTTAGGCTCATCAAAATACATGACGCGCCTTAATATCGACGGATTTTTACACAGAAATTCTATTTTTGTTACTCGTGGAACGCTGCAATTACACTCGTAAAGTCAAAGTCAAAGCATTTATTTCAATTAGACCATTGGCAGGCACTTTTGAATTGATAAGGAGTCAGCTAGTTACTCAAAAAGTTGAAACTTGTTGCTCGTTTTGAAACGTAGGTAGGCTTCTATGGACAAAAACGAGCAAAAAATCTCCTTACGATCTTTTCAATTAGGTTTTGACAATACCTAGGCAACAATATACTTGTTACTTCTTTATGTAAAAACAATAAAGGTGAAACAAACAATAAAAAAAAAACCGATGTCAGTTAAGATGACCACATCCAGCTGACAGCACCCGTTCGCGAACATGACGCTAGCTATCCCACAACAACTTAATATTAAGTATAAGTTAAAAACCTCCATCAGCGAAGCCTTAATATTCGCTTCCCCCATTTTCTGCGAGCCATTTTCATTCCATAATCTGAGATTTAAAATTTCAAAACGAAATGTGCGAGTGACAGCCCTACGGCAAGCTCTCAGGGGTGTCTACTAAATTACTTTTAAAGGACTTTTTCTCCGCTTTGCATTTACTGCAACCCTTTTATGTCCCAATAACTGCCTGCTCGGACGTGCAAAAAAAATAAGAGTTGAAATAATTCCGGCACGAAACCGGTAAATTGGAATTTGTGTTTGTTGAAATTATTTCTCTGTTATTTCTCGTGAATAACTATACAAATAAATAAAATTTGAGTGTCTGTTTTTAATGTCAGAAAAACAGGTTTTTTTACAAAATAAATATGCACGTTTACACGGTAATAACATGAAAAAGACAATTATTTTTTTAAAAATTGTCTACGTCTGTCTGTTCTTACTAGTCTCTAAAACGGCTGGACCGATTTCGATTTGACTTTCATTGGCAGATAGCTGATGTTATATGGAATAACTTAAAAAAATATTTTGGAAGAACTTTATTCAAGAGTAGTAGAATTAGGTACCCGCACAAAAAAAAATCCACGAAATCCGAATTTTACGAACGCAGCCGAGAGTATAAGCTAGTATTAAATAACTTTATTTTATCCTCGTAGGCGGTAGAATGCTTTGCTTCCTTTGTGGTTTTAAATACCTACTAGGATTTTTTTAAACTTTGAGCTAAAGGATTTTTGTCGTTTTCATGTTTTTAGCTCGTTTTTGGGTGTATAGCTAACAATAGCTTGAAAGTTCTTCAGTTGCAACTGAAGAACGGTTTGAATTAGGTAAATTTGTGAAAAACTAGCTTGTTTTTTTTTTTTAATTCAGTCTACATTATGATTAGGTATTATTAATAGTCAAATAAATTTTATGTTAAGAATAAATATGACAGTTTGACATATTTTTCACACTAAAGCTGTCATAGGGCTAACATACACAAAAGTGTTGCGGCGCTGTACCGCGATTCGTTGCGGCACCATGTCACAATGCGTTGCGGCGCCTTGTTGCAATGCGTTGGGGCGTCATGCTAGTAGACGGATTTTCTTTTACAAAACATCAACGTACAATCTATTGAATTTTCAACCTTAAGTTAATTAAATCTCAAGCTAACAGAATAAAAATCAAAAGTAATTAAAAAGACGGTGTAACAAGGTGTCATAATTCAGGCAACAAGAGAAGCGATGGAAATGCGAAATTTAATTAGCTGTCAGAACGGCGAGCACTCTTTGTGAGAGTTGCAGTCAAAGTTGTTACGAATATGCCTCCAAGCCTTTCGCATAAAAGGCTCTTTATATAACTGCGAAAATGTCGGGCTAAGGCTTTCATACTTGAAGCTTTAACAAGTTAAGGTGTAGCTGTTTAATCTGATTTTTTAAATTGAGTTTACTTCCCGCGACAAGAATAAATCTACGTCCTTTCTTCCATTTTTCGACTGCCTCGTTGGTCTAGTGGTCGTAAAACGCGACTGCAGGTATGAGGTCTCGGGTTCGATTCCCAGGTAGCAAAGTGTTATAGGGTTTTTCCATATTTTCTCAGTAGTTGCCTCGGAGTCTAGATTTGTGCCGGTTTGATGGCAATTGGCTTGCCTCCTATTACAAGGGACTTAAACATAACTAGCAAAATGTGGGTGCACGATAATGGGTACATCTCTGCCTAACCCTTCGGGGATTTCAGGCTTGATGTTTATTGAACTGTTATTGCTGGATAGAAGGTAATCTATCGTCTTCTTCTAAATATATAAGAGCGACAGGTCTCTCACTCACTCATTCATCACAAAAGATCGAAAACGCGGACAAAGTCGTGGGCAGAAGTTTATGTAACATATCTCGTATATTAAAGTTATTTGATGTAATTAAACTATTATTAAAAAAAGTAAAAAACATTTCTGATTTTCTTTTAAACTGACGCATTGCACAGATAGTTATTTTTTTTTTGTCCTTAAAAACCTTATTATTTTAAAGTCAAAACAACTTTAAGTTATAAAACTATTCACTACCCTATAAACTAGAATCATAAATTATAAAACTGACTCGCCGTCTCTCTAATGCTTCGTGCCACCATTAATATGACAGCTTAGCAGCCTTCTAACCGCTAAATATTTAATGGTGTGACGTCATAACTTGAGACCGCATAGCTAACGACCCTTGTTGCTGCACTTAGTTGAAGATCTAGAGAAAAAAACTATGAATAAAATTGAAATAGTTGATTTTTTTTTTTTTTGAAGTTTTATCATCAAATCATACTATCTCATCTATACTATAATTAATAAATATTATAAAGAGGAAAGATTTGATTATTTGTTCGATTACATTAAATAGGCTTCGAAACTACTGAACCGTTTTGAAACATTCTTTCATTGTTGGGAAGCTACACTATCCCCGGGTGACATAGGCATATACTATATTTAAAAAAAAATAGGGATCCGTAAGAAAAATCACGTGAACGAAGTCGCAGGAAGAGCGCTGTGTGTAACAAAAAAATACTCTTCTTGTAGGCTGTGCTGCAGTCGGATAAGAACATCAAACTACATTTATGAGATCTACAGTCTGCTACGCCGTAGCTCGTAGATGCAATTTTGGCAGCTACGCCGTAGACTCTGCGTATTAAATGTTACAACCAATGATGTTTTTGTTGTCATTGTATAAACGAATAATATTTCAAACAAAAATTGAATAATTAGAAATGTATTAAGCCCCTTTTTTTCGCTAGACATGGCTCTGCGATCATTAGGTCTATTAGGTTCGCTAAATATTCAAGGTGAAGGTCACCTAAAGGAGTCATAACGCTTTTTCCTTACGTGACGATTTCTACCATTTAACTTCTACCGCAAGCCGCTTTAAGGAATTTAGTTCTAAATATATTTTCCAACACGCTTCCAGGTTAACTAAATCTTAGTAACATCAAGCACCGAATTGACAGCCTCCCCACATTCACATAATAACATTATGCAGGCTACTAAGTTAGTCGAAAAGTCAGTCTGAACTTTCACTTAGCATTTAGGAATGATAGTGACTTTGAGTACTTATATAACTTTTATTTCAAAGCATAATAGAAGTTAGCTAATAAAACATTCGTAATCCTACTTTAAAAGGGGTTATTAAATAGTTTCAATTTTGAACTTTGACAGTTTGAAGTTAAGGTCAGTTTTTGAAAACTTTGTTTTAGTAGGTTTTTTTTTGTTAGCCTATTCTGCCTCACTCCTGGGCAAAGGCCTCCCTCCACTCCTTCCATCCTTCACGATTCAGTGCCTCATCTCTGCAGTTTTGAAGAAATCCATCCAGTTCGTCCCGCCATCTCCTTCATGGCCTGCCGCGAAGGAGATTGTTTTGTAGGTTGAGTAGTAAAATATTATAGTGGACTAGCTTCTGACCGCGACAATGGTGCCGATTCTCTTGGTCACAAACTAAATTAAAATTAGACTATTTCTATCTTTTTCTGTCCAATAAAACAAGAAAGAGACTAATGTAAATAAGAGCTGTCAAATTTAGTCAATTTGACACATCCATACAATTATAGTTGACATCTTAAAACGTATGGATTAAAAATACGGAAAAATTCAAGGCAAAACTAATTTGACATCGCTAACTTAGTTATTTAATGTCACCGTCCCTTCCTTCCGCTGTATGTTAGTAAGAGATGTCAATTCTCTAAATTTAGTCTAGTTGGTGAACAAGGGAAACGGCACCATTGTCCGCGTTAAAGTTAAATCCCCACTCACTCTCTTCGTACTCAGTGTAGTTTTTAATGGAATTAAAAATTCCAATTTATTTTGACTTATTTGCATAAATTAATTTGCTTAATTTTATCAGGATTCCGATACAGGCAACTTCACGCCAATTCAATCACCAAAATTAAATTATGTTAACCCGTTCGACGATCGTCAATTAAATTAATCATTGAATTTTAATTGATCCCGAAATCAATTAAAGTAAACGCCAATATCAATTATAATCAATTAAAATGCTGTTTTCAAAAGAGGGGTAAATGTTTTGTTAGGTTATTGTTTTGGTCAACGAAAATACCTGTAAAGGTTTTTTTATAAATTTTCTTTTTTTTGTTTTAATGGTTCTATTTACCTAGGAAAGGTTACATAAAAACATCACTCAGGTACGGTTAGTGACATAATGTGGTGATAATTTTTTAGTTTTTAATTTTTCGGGTCTTGAAATCTAATTGTTGTTTTTTTATACATAAGTGTATAATCCTAATATGAGATTTTAATTAAAAAAAAAAAGAAAACAGCGTGAATTTATGTATGTATGAGATTTTAATGTATTTTATTCTCTATAGTACATTTTTAGAGTCAAATAATGATGTAATATTGGCAATATTATGTGATTAGTCTTCTTATTATATTTAACTTAATAAATAGTTAACGCTAATTATATCAGTGAAGCCACAGTTCCGGTACCGTCCCGTATCAGTGTTAATTATTCGTTCATACATTTTCTATGACTGTGACTTTCACTGGTATGTGTGAATTAAGCTTTAGTGTTAATCATAAAAAGTTTTATTGCGGGACCAACCCACAAAATTTCGAAAAAAATATATGGAATTTTATTCACGATTTAATGTTCCAAAAGTGGAGTTTCAAATTATATTATAAGTACAATGACCCTTTTTCCAGTTTATGATAAACAAAACTAAGCTTGTAGAACTTCTAATATACATCAGCGTTTAAAGTACCTACTCTGGAAAGCAGTATGTCATTCGCCACCGAGGTGCACGCTCCACATAATTATAAGCCGGAAATTAATTATAAGCGTCACTCGTCAGTAATATATGATCGTAATTAACATACCTCCATATTGGTAATTCATTTCACTGACTTGACAACATTGTTTAATTAGGATTGTGTTTATTCTGTTCGATTGTTATTGTAATATAGAATTTAATCGTTGGTGCTAAGGTTCAAAAGTTAAAAGTCGAAACATTTATTTCAATCAGACCAAATACAGGCACTTTTGAACTGTCGAGGAGTCGGTCAGTTAGTCTGAAAGTTGAAGCTAGTTGCTCGTTCCAAAAGGGAGGTAGGCCTCTATGAAGAAGAACGAGCAAGACACTCCACGGCACTCTATCTAAGATCTTGCAGTGTAAATAGCGTAGCTCGTGAGACACACAATCGTGAAACTAAACAGGCCAAGAGCGAGTTGTACTCGCATACGAAAGGTTCCGTACCGCCATATTGAATAATACATTTAAACACGTTTCTTGTATAAGGATCCTCTTTAATTTTAAATCTATTTTTCTCCATATTTTTATTACTATATATTTTGAAAAACACTTTTAAAAAAATAAATTACTAATAATAATTTATTTTTGGATCTATTTTATTTTAATTATTTGTTATTTTAGCGTCAATAGAAATACTAAGTCTCTGAAAATTTCGACGTTCTACCTATTATGGTTCATGAGATACAGCTCGCTGACAGACAGACGGACTAATAACGGAGACTTAGTATATGGTCCCGTTGGTACTCTTAAGGACATTTAAAAAGTATTCATTTTTACTTATCTTTGTTTTTTCGTTCATTCAGTTCGTTCGTAGTTCGGTTGATTGAATTCGGCAGACGTAAAACCAATTATTCAAATATTCACTAACATTAATCATGTGTTTCTGTATGTTAATGTATTAAATACTATTATGTACCTACAATACATGTGTTAATGTGAATATGTAGGTAAGCGCGTTTGTTAATTTAATATTATTTAGACTATCATGTTAAACATAATAGAGTAATTTGAATTATATTTGGAGAATTAAATTGCTTACAAATTTCTGATAGAATTTACATTCAAAAGGAAAATGTTTTAGTTAGTACAGTCAACATAAGATATAGGTATCCAGAGTCGTCAGATATAGTTGAAGTTTTCTTTGAAACTGATGGATGTCTTTGATTTAAACTTAACTTATTAATAAACTGTTTATTGGTGCCGATTCCCTTGTTCACAAACTAGAATAAATTTAGAGAATTGACATCTCTTACTTACATACAGCGAAAGGAAAGGACGGTGACATTCCGTGACATTAAAGAACTAAGTTAGAGATGTCAAATTAGTTTTACCTTGAACTTCTTCGTATTTTTAATCCATACGTTTTAAGATGTCAACTATAACTGTAAGGATGTGTCAGATTGACTAAATTTGACAGCTCTTATTTACATTAGTCTCTTTCTTATTTTATTGAACAGAAATAGATGGATATAGTCTAATTTTAGTTCGGTTTGTGACCAAGGGAATCGACACCATTATCTACTTTTTAAATTAAATTACATTTGAAAACATCCATCGGTTTCTAAGAAAACTTCAACTATATCTGATGACCCTAAATACCTATCTTTTTTGTTGACTGTATCTGCAGATAAATCACAGAGTCAATGCTCTTATTTACATTATTACAAGCTATACTTCACCGTGTTCAGTTACGTCTTTGGTTACTGTATAGCGTGATATTATATAGCCTACACTATTTTAACAGGTTTAGTTTTTATACATTTCATGAAAATAAAGTACTCTATCTAATGCAGTACTCAATAGGCTCACCCTCTTTTACATGGGACTTAAACATAACTAACGAAATGTGAGTGTACTAAAGGGTACATCTCTGCCTAACCCTCCGGGGATTACAGACGTGATGTTATGTGTGTGTCTACCTAATGCAGTGAAGAATATTCTTGTAAGTTCTTAAGGTTTGAACAGCTGCTGGCGTGCATCTGTTGTTCGTGATGCAATCACCGACGTGACTGGCCTATGTGTGACCACAAAACATAAGTGAAAGCGGAAAAAAAAACAAGCTAGTAAAAAGTCAAAGTCAAAACATTTATTTCAATTAGACCATTTACATGCAATTTTAAATTTAAAGTCAAAGTCAAATAATTTATTTCAATTAAGCTATTACAAGGCACTTTTGAACATCGTATACAAAAGGAAAAGGAATTAAATCTAATTGCGTAATTGTCCAGTTATCGGTCAGTTGGTCAGAAAGTTGAAGCTAGTTGCTCGTTCCAAAACGGAGGTATGCCTCTATGGAAATGAATGAGCAGGAAACTTGACGGACACTCTTTTTAAATCAGGTTTTTTACAAAAATCTGGCTGCCATATTAACTGACTTGGCAATGCGGTCAGCATTTTGGGCACATTTCCAGTTGACGACTTGAAGAGTTCTTTGATGTAATTTAGTTTTAATTTCTTTTTTTAATTTTTCTTTTTTTATATTTAAGTCTGTACCTAAATATTGTACATATTACCAAAGTAAATATTGCTTACGATGTAAGTTTAATATATAAACTTACTTCTTCTATTTAGACCTAAATATGGCCGCTGAGAATTTTAAACGTTCACCGCTGACTTCTTTACACTTGCGCCCTACATTCAGTTTTTCTACTATGACTATTCTACAAATCCTCAATTTTCTTGACTTAAAAATAAGACATTTTCTCTCTGCTCCCTATTTTCTACATTTTATTGTATGTAATCTGATTTTCTCATTCTTTAAGTCATTACCTTGTCGTGAACATGCATTGTAATGAGTTTTCATGAGTTTGGAGTCGGTGCAATTTAAAAAAACATAACATCTCGCCTGTAATCCCCGAAGGTTTATTTAGAAGTTATAGGTGGCGAGCCTATTGCTGTCAACTGGGCACAAATCCAGACTCCGAGGCTGCTACTGAGAATTTTTGATGGAAAAACCAAATAAAACTTTGCCAGGCCTGGGAATCGAACCAAGAAACTCATGTTTAGCAGTCGCGCTTGGCGACCACAGGACAACGAGGCAGGCAATAAAAAAAAAGATAAAACCTATTGATTTGTTTGTGAAAATGGCTCAATACAGTAGTAGTTAAGACGCTGCCTTTTGTGTACGACATGGCGAGTTCAAATCTAGCAAATAACATTGTGATTTTTATTATCATAGGTATGTATTTTCTACATTTCATGGACATCAATGATGAAAAATATGGCAGGAAGCCTTTGTTTTGCAGTTGTTCAGTAATATAACGTTCTTTCTTTCAATATTAACTACTAATAAAAATATCGACATTAGTCATTAACTCCGAACATTTTTTCCGTGCATGAAAGTTAAGTTAAATATCGAAATAATGATACCAACCAACAACAACTACGATACAATCAAAAGGTTAACTGAAACACGCTTTAAAAACCCGGCCATGTGTGAATTGGACTCGCACACAAAGGGTTCCGTACAATATTATTTAATTAAAATATTTAACAAAAAGTCATGTTTCTTGTGTGGGTACTCCTGTTAATATTTTACTTTATTTTATTCTAATTTGATGTTATCTATTCAAACACCAAAAGTGACAGTTTCAAGAATGACATAAGTGACAGTTCCTATTTTCCGGGTCGTCCGGGGAAAAATGCACCCGGTCTACTGTTTTTTACATTAGGGTCAATTTTGACCCGCTAGTGTTTGAATGCTAATAGCGGCCATAGTGATGCATGTGAAAATTTCAAAATTCTAATTTTTGAGGTTGTACAAAAATGTAATTATACATCCCTGTGTTAGATTAGATGGTCGTACAGACAGCAGAGTCTTAGTAAAAGAATCTCGTTTACTACCATTCGAGTACCTACGGAACCTTAAAAAGTAAATAAACGAGTAAAGTACCACCACAGAACATGAAAAAATGCCAATAACATTTCCATGTAAAGTCATTCATACAAAATGGCGTCAGTTTTTACAGCATTAAAACGATGATATCTTTTTGTCACGCGATGAAAGCATCAGGATTGTGTTTAATCAAAACAAGTCGAGTTGACTAGGTGCTAGGCCTACCACGAGCTAGCTATCGTAAAAGTATTTGTTAGAAGTCGATTTCCACATTGGAAATTCAACCATGTTATAATATAATTTTGATTTAATTTTATACGACAAGCAACATAAGTATCGCTCATTTTGTTCTTATTAACTTTCCAAAAGGTAGTTTCGTATAGAGAAGAATGAGCAAGAACTTAATTATCTTTAAAAAAATGTTATATTATATATTGTTAATTAAAACGGTAACACCAATAACATTCACTACATAGAGATTGTAAACAAGTAATTTTACAAAAATATTTTTAAATACTTAAATTTAAATTTAAATAAATTTCTTTATTTACCTTACACAAAGATCATATTATGCAAACTAGTGATACACATAGATCATTATACAGACACGGGACAATTCAGCAGGTGTAGCGACGGGTCCCAAACTAGGCATAGCCTGTATCTTGGTGACCCAGGATATTCAATATTAACATACAATTTGTCTTGTTCTGCTAGCGCAGGTTTGAACGTTGCAGGCATAGTGAATTATAATATAACGAAAATACAGGAACTGATGGTACAGAAACAAGGTTAAAAATAAAAATAAAAAATAAAAAACAGCTGACAGAAACAGTTATGGTGAGTTGAGGTGAGTGAGTGTGTGAAAGAGTGTATGTTGAGCGTGTGTGAGTGGTACTACCTGGCACTAAAAAGTAGCCTTTCCGTTTCCTCGTAAGTTTGTCCCAGCAGCCATACTTTCAGCTTTGTTTTGGCCTCATGATAACTACTCGGGATTACGGTGATTTTGCTAACAGCATTGAACACTTGGGTAGGTAAGGACAGGGAAAACCGGGCAGCAAAGAGGGTTTTTGTTCTTGGGAGTGGAATCCTTTCAACTATTTTCCTACCCCTTTTACTGGTGTCAAAGCGAGTGGGGTTGCCTTTTAAGAGGTTCAAAATCGACCCCAACACGAACAGCTGGCGGACACGTAGGACCCCCGTTTCCTTGTACAATACATCGGTAGAGAAGCGCCTGTTCTTCCCCAGTAGCACTTTGAGTACAGCCCGCTGGGCCCGCTCCAGATCCATCATGAACGTCTTGGCGGCACTGCCCCAGATAGTTACACAGTATTGCAAGACGGATTGGCAAAGAGCGACAAAAACCTGAATACGTAAGTCCTTAGGGGCGCTGGTTCTCAAGAGCTTCGCCACGTAAATGAATTTCCGAGTCTGTTTTGCGAGTGTGCGGATATGTTCTTTGAAAGACAGTTTCTGATCAATAATGACGCCCAAATATTTAGTAGTCTCTACTCTAGTGATGGCACCACAGGTGCAGTTGGAAGCAGAGACTGGAGCTGCAGTTAGCACATTGCAGTGGAGGCTGTGTATTTTTAGTGACTCCACGCATGGTCTACTAGATTGAGCGGCGTAAAAGGTCAGGAAGTTTGTTTTTTTAATATTTAGAGTCAACAGATTTAGTCCAAGCCATTTTGTTATTATAGCCATACCTTTCTCCGCTGCAAACATAGCCTCATCCCATGTGGGGCCGTGGAAAATTACCGCTGTGTCATCAGCATAGCAAATGACGTCAGCTTGAGCGATTTCGATCCTCAGAATGTCATCCATGTACATTGTGAAGAGGGTAGGTCCCAATATACTTCCCTGTGGTACACCAAAGACTACCGGAAGACTCCTGCTTACATGATCTCCAATCTTAACAAGCTGACGTCTATCAGACAGGTAACTGTTGAACCAATGCAAAGACAGGCCTCTGACACCAAATGATTCGAGTTTTTTCAGCAGTGTGGAAATTGAGACGGTGTCGAAGGCCTTGGCAAGGTCGAGGAAGACACCGGCGGAACGAAGACCCTTGTCTACGTTTGCGGCTATGATGCCAGTCAATAAACAGACAGCTTGCTCAGTAGACTTACCCCGCCGAAAGCCAAACTGCCTATCCGACAATAAGAAGTTTTTCTCTAGAAAACTTACAAGCCGGTTGTTTACCAGTTTCTCTAGGATTTTTGATGGTACACAAAGCAGTGATATTGGCCTGTAATTATCCGGAGAATCCTTGGTTCCACCTTTGTAGATAGGCGTGATGACAGCCGTTTTCCAGCATCTGGGAACAGTTCCAGTTTCCATACTTAGGTTACAAATGAATTTTAATGGTTCTAAAATGAATCTCTTAATGCGTTTTAAAAGCAGAGGGCGAAGCTCATCAAGGCCTGGAGCACTGTCATCCTTGAGGTTGTCCATAATGTTACTAATTTCTTGATTGTCGGTAGGATGAAGGAACAGTGAATCCTTGGGCGAGTTTCCATTTCCAACCCAAAGACCTTCTTTGTCTCCTTGTACCATCCGCCCATCCAAAATATTGGTTGCTAGGTTCCGCCCAACCGAAACAAAGTACTCGTTACATTTGTTGATAGAGGTATTGCTGTTTTCTTTGTACCTCAGCAGTTCTGTGTTGTCGTTGGACTTACTTAATATTTAATCGAAGGCACCCTAGCATTCTTCCTCTCCCTCTCTTTTCTTCTTCATTATGTTTAAATCCAATGTAATAGAGGGCGAGCCTTTTGCCATCGACCGGGTACAAATTCAGACTCCGAGGCTGCTACCGAGAAATTCCAGAAGGACAAGCTACTATAATTTAAAAATTAAAAAACACGACTGCCATTATTTGCACATATTATATTTGTACTTTGTTTATTCGTTAGTTTTTTTTTTACGACGTTTTTTATTTACAGTGTTATATGTTTTTTAAATCTACTTGTCAAATTCTAGACGATAAACATAGACACGATCAGATTCATAAAAAAAAAATTGAGGTGGGTATTAATTTACGTTTTAAAGGGAGCACACGGATTTCTTTTAATCTTTTAGCCTATGTTACTCAGAACGATGCAAGGATTGTAACAATACCCCATACATCTAAATCGGTTCAGGCGTTCAAAAGTTATAGTGGAATAAAGAATCTCACATACATACATACATTAACCCTGAACACATTGTTACGACTGCCCCAAAAAAAGGAGTGTTCTCCTTTTTTTGGGGCAGTCGTGTAAAAATACAATTACACTTCGCCCGACCTGGGAAAAGTATCCAAGACCTCATGCTCAGCAGTCGCGCTTTGCGACCAGTAGACCAAAGAGGCAGTCAAGGTTGGTGCTCACATATTTACAACATTGTGCAACATTGTGCAATCACTGCTAACATTTCAATGAAAATAACGATGCTCGATAATAATTCCATCAAGTTTTATGTAATACGATCCCATTTCATGGTGAGGGACTTGTAATTCCCATACATTTACTTCGCAGTTTTCCGGATTCGTGAATAAATATTTCCGCATCCCTTGGGACACTAACGGGAAGTAACTACGTACCTACCAACATTATATTATGTTTGGCTGGTAGTGAATTTAAATCTATACTAATATGATAACTGCTTCATTGCTCTGCGCTGCCGACTGCTGAAGATGAGGTCTTGGGTTGGATTACCAGGCCAGGCAAAGTGTTTTTGAATCCACCATCAGGAATTTCTCAGTAGCAGCCTCGGAATTTGGATTAGTGCCCGGTTGAGGGCAATAGGCTCGCCCCCAATTACATGAGACTTAAGCATACTTGGCTAAATGTGGGTGTACTAACGGGTACACCGCGGCCTTACCCTTTGAAGATTACAGACGTGATGTTATGTTATGTTATGACTCTTCTTCTTCTTTATCGTGTGGGCAGTGAGGTCTTACCACACACCCTTTTTTTGAAGTAGTAAAAATCATCACATGGGTCCTTCCTTCACCGATGTCAGTGATGTCCTAGATAAACTTTAGAAAGTACATATGAATAGAATAGAATATAATAGTTCTTTATTTGCACAGAAAGTAGGTACAAGTTACAGTTGTTTAGTTTAAAAGATGATCCTTATACTAACTACACATTGGTACTTGCCCAGATTTGAACCCACAACCTCATGCATGAGAGGCGGGCACCTTAACCACTAGGCCATCACGACAGGCTATGAGGACGATTAATTGTAATTTATCTGAAAAAAAATAATGAAATTAATATGAATATGAACCGCTGACTCGTGCGCTGCGGACTCTCAACACGGTAGCGGATGTCACAGACATATTTACATATACACTGGGTGAGTTCACAAGGACCATGTACTGTGTAGTATGTAAGGTATAGTTCCTATGTATATTTTTTAAGTTACTTTGTCACATTAGATTTAATCCGTAATGGGAAAGAAAACGTTTGTGAAATAAATCAATGAATAAAGAACAACTCTATCAAAACTCATCCTTTTTATGACAACCAAACTTTCTCAGTACTTCCTGTTTTCATTATTATGAACATAAAATAACGAGGTCCCTATTGTAATCCGTATTAAGCCTCACATGCAAAGAGAAGTTTAAAATTCAAAACGAAAGTCGCTTCGTTGTGTATTTGATTTAGCTTTGAGTTTTACTGAAGTTGGAATCGTTTCACAAATAAATTATAACTTGTATGAGGAGAGTTCTCGACTGGGTGTGCAATTTATAATTAAATGGTATTACTGATATCTTGTTTGTTGAGGAAATTTTTTTTTTTTAATCCCCGACGCAAAGGGTGTTGTTATAAGTATGACGTGTCTATCTGTGGCTTTGTAGCTCCTAAACTAATGGACCGATTTTGATGCGGTTTTTTTTGTTTGATTGCTGATTTGATCATAATAACAACATAGCAATATTCTAAAGCAATTTCCTCCGAAAGGATTGATCAAAATATAAAGGTGTTAAGAATGTCATATCTTTTTATTTCTTTAAGGTGGTAAAAAGCATCAAATGACTCCTACCGCCCTGGGTGGGGCGGAAGGGACTGACAGACTTATACTGACTAAAAAACAACCCTGTTCCTTCTGTTACCCTTTACGTTCCGGGGCCACGGTATCCTGTAAGACGTCTCGCAACAAGAATGTCATATCCTGGAATCCATGCTGCTACGAAGTAATTCTAATTTCAAAGTTACAATCATTTACTAACGAAAAAAACGGAAAAGTTTGTGATCGTGACTGTACTCAAGTGTACACTAACCTTAGCTGTATTCCGATGAACAGCAACGCAATATAATCTAAACTGCACGCTGCATTCCAAAAAATTTCATTCAATCTGATATTACTTACGTGCACTGCATTTTGTATTAAAGCCTTTTCCACTGCCGGGTCCTGTGGCTGAACCATGCATGCGTGATATCATTATTATTGCGAGAATTTGATTTCCCTTGAGACTTAAGTATATAGATATGTATGTCATATTGGCTGTCGGTATTCTGAAATAAAAATATGATTTACTAGTAGTAAGTCACATACATACATACACATACATTAACTCACGCCTTTTTCCCATGGGGGTAGGCAGAAACTACAGAACGCCACCTGCTGCAGCTACGATCCTTACATACTCCTTTCGCCTCATCTACGTTCATACATCTCGTCATACAAGCACGCCGGTTACGAGTACTCGGCACCTGACCTTTCTGAAGGATCTCACCAATAAGGTCAGTGTAGGTCTTCCTAGGGCGACCCCTCCCGGCGTTGCCAGTCACCTCTGCCAAATAAATACCTTTTGTCAATCGTCTTTCACTCATCCTCCCAACATGACCGAACCATGTTTTTAATATCTCTAGTAAAACCTAATTCCTTATTACTACTATTATAAAGCTAAACATTTTGTTTACTTGTTTGAGCGCGCTAATTTAAAAAACTATTGGTTCGATTAAAAAAAAATCGTTTTATGTTATATAGCCCATTTATTGTAGAAGATTATAGGCTATAATAACATCACGCTACGACGACGGGAGCTGAGCAGTAATCAAAGCTGTAACTTAACATGTAGTCTACGTCTACGTAGTATGGAATTCTAAAAACGAATATTTAAATCGAATAGTCACGGTGAAAAATAAACTAAAACATATACTAATCGAATTCCATTTCACGTTAAATACAGTCTCGATTTACTCAAAGTTTTCGATTAAGGAATTTAAATCGAATACTCTTAGTGGACTTTAAAAAAAGCTATTTTCACATCTATTTTTTGTCTCTTGAGTACTATTTTGTGATGCAGAATATTTTTCTCCATTTCGTTTCAAAGATGATATACTGGGAGCACCTTCAACTGTTTAATCTTAAGAATATGGTACATATTTCGTCGCGAACACGAATCTGGGTTCGGAATCATATTGAAATCTTTATAAAGTGGTCGTGCCTTCTTTGTATAAGAAGAGGCCTTTGCTCTGTATAGGACAATAGCAAGCTGGTGTTATTATTTATTTGGTTAGTGTTATATTGTTGAAACGACTGCTTATAGGTGATTTTTATCGGCTATATTATAATTATCTCGAAGTAGTAATTTACCTTCTAAAATTTTTGGGAGTACTGGTCACGTACTAGGTAAGATGACTTTTAATGCATTTGGGACGAAAATACTCATAAATATATACAGTTTTTACTATGAAATCAAGTCTGAAATACTTTACTGCTATGGGTGAAATGTTTGTAAAAACGTGCTATGCCTGAAATAAAATGATTTTTATTTATTTATATATATACTTTAATGAATTATATATATTTTAATGAAGATTTTATATTGCATTGTCATACAGTGTGCACTCAATCGAACGCCGGGAAGTGGGTCACATTTAACTCGTGAGATTTGATTAACTCGCCATAGGGACCTATGGCGAGTTTCGGCTCCATCATTAAACCAGCTCTGTAACATAATCATATTGCATTGTCATGCAAATAACACAATTATGCAAAATTACAGTTCAACCGAACTGGTTCAAATTTAACTTGTAAGATTTGATCAGCCACAGACACCGGGACAAATGAAAGTAAATAAAAGCTTGCAAAAAAAAATCGTTACGTTATATAAAAATCAGCCTGTGAAGTTAAAACAGTTTGAAGAAAATTTTTGCAAAGAAAACAGTGACTGAGATTATTGGGTATCACTTTGATTTTTTGACAGTCAAGCGGAATTATCTAAAAATATTCGTGACACGAATACTCACTTTCCAATCACATCTCCTTTGTTTCCACGATCGGTAGGCCTAGCATGAGTGCGCGGATGAAACGTAAAGAAAATTCGATCAAATTTTACATTTTAAATACCAAGTTTTACATTGCTTAAATATAAATAAAAATATAATAAATCTAACCTTTTATTGTTGCACTGCAGGACAAACGCCTTGCTAACGATTAGCAATTTAAGACTTAGAATTGTAAGTCTAGGTTTTCTCACGATGTTATCCTTAATCGATGTCTGTGATGAACAAGATAAACTTAGAAAGTACGTAGGTATTTTAAGAATGTATGCCACGTGTATGAGCAGGCACCTTAATCGCTGGGCTATATTGGTGTGGACAGTCGCATTCCAAATTTGAAAATTAAATGAATTTTTTTTATCAAAGCGGTTGTACTAGGCTTACATTAGGTAGCTCCTATCTGCAACGATTTGAAAATGGAACAAGAAATGGAACGTGTTCCCCACACGTACTTCGAATATGTTTTATTTTTTTTTATTTGATTTTTAACATAATGGGTTTTCGCTTGCGATGCCAAGTAATAGCTTTTCTCTCTTGATTTACCTTTATGTGATGAATATGTTTTTCTTTTTCACAAGATTTTTCTTTCAGATTAGGTACGTCTGTTCAAATATATGGTTACGAAATCAGCTTACGTTTGTAGCAAAAGGCAAAATTGAGGTTTCATAAATTAGCCTCGAAAATGTTTGAGCAAAAAACATTGTTTCATAAAATAAATGATTGGTTTTTTTTTCATGTTTCCAGGGCTTGTTTCTTAAAATAAAATTATTATTTTTTCGTGAGAACCTTCTAATAAGACTAGCTTATACCCGCGACTTCGCGTGAATTTCAGTTATCACGGGTATTTTTGTGCACGGAACCCTTAATCTTTTTCTGAAATAAAAATAGCCAAGTTACTTTTTATAACATCAGCTTTCTACCAGTAAAAGTCCCGTCAATATCGGCTCAATGGTTTCGGAGATAAGCCGGAACAAACAGACACACAAACTGGCAAATAATAAAAATAATGTTTTTTATGTAAATACCACGTAGGGGAAGGTGGTTACCCTTCGTACACTTTTTAGATTTTATTTTTTTACTTAATGGTTAATTGTCGAATTTATCTCGTTTATGTACTTAAGTGTAACAAATATATTGTAGTTTGTTACAAAAAAGTCCGAAACCTTTCTGTCAAAAGGTTGAAAAGTTATAGTAATTTTTCTACGACAAGATTTTTGTACGAACGTTCCCCACGTATGGGGTACGTTCGTACAGTAGGTGGGGTACTTTCGTACGCCATGGGGTAGATTCATACAGGGTAATTAAAAAGCCGATTAAAGTCGTTAATTATTTATTATTTGTTATAAAAATATTAATTTATCAAAAGAAACTAACTTAACAATATTTGACTTGACTCATAGTCGATAAATCTCTTCTTAGAAAAATAACAAAAAATTTAATGTTATTAATAATATATTAAGCTTTACGATCAGTCTAAATGAGGTCTCTACAACCATATTGTATGAGATTTTACAGTCAGGGTACAGTCTTTGACAATTTTAACTTAAAGCCCACCACACATAGAGAGCGGATGCGGGACGGGAGCGGGTCGTGAGCGTGACGAGAGCGGGATGTGAGCGGGTCGGCAGACTGGCCAATAGCGGCGGGCCATTTTAGTCCACGACATATCGTGGCAAATGAACACGTCCCGCTCTCGTCCCGCTCCCGCTCTCTCTGTGTGTTGGGTTTATAAAGTAGGTAAGCAGGTAGGTAGGTATTTTGACTGTTACTTTGGAACTTATTGCACATTATAATTATTTAAATGAACTGTATTATGATATTTTAAATTCAACGCTTTCGCGTATTTGTAGCCACGCGGCTTTTCTATACGACAACCGTCCTTGAATTATATTATCAATTGCTAGATTTGTGGACTCTTCACCCATTTCCTGTTTACGTGTACCCTCTTTCTTATATTTTCGCACCATGATTCTGCAATAAAATATTAATTATAAGCTTTACCTACATAATAAAAATATTTCATTTTGTTAGTAGAAATACTTCATAAAAGGAAAAATATGTTATTGGGCTGTCTGCATGATAATTTTATTATAAAAATTGATGTGGTGGTTAATAAAATCTAAAGGGACACATTCGTACGCGTACGAATGTGCCCCCTGTTTGGCTGTCCGAAAGTGCCCCATTGCCTTGCACAAAATTAAAATACAACTTTATACAAATTCTAATTTAGTTCGAGAAATATAACAATTAAAGCTCAAAATAAACAATGTTAAGATTATTTAATCATCACCATTTTGTCAAAAGCATAACAATCTATTTGCAATTACGAACTAAACATAGGTAAAAAATTTACTCACCGCGCACGAAAACACGTTAAGTCTTGTCAGCTGATACACCGTAGTGCGATTGTCGCGATACTCCACTAGCAACATGGTGGCCGGTATGTCTATGCACACAAGCAAAGGCGTGTTTCTGTGCCGTTTAGTTTTTTTCGTATACTAACTGTACGAATGTGCCCCGCGTACGAAGGGTAACCACTTTCCCCTAACTATTTTTTTTTAAAGTTTATATTATACTGACATTACAATTAGACACTAGAATTGTATTTATTGGTATAGATTTTTCTTATCATGAAGGAGGCATCATTAGAACTTTCTATATAATAATAAAATCACTTAATGTTACTAAATAAAACGTGAGATTCATTTTAAACATTGTAGGCACTTTATTTTTACAAAATAAAATCAGAAGTTCTATCACGGACGAACAAAGTAAACGTAACGATTCAATCAACTTTTGAATAGAAAAAATCCGTTTCATACATCATTTTTATTGTACTTTTTGTATACAGAATGAAAAGTGCAAAATGTATCGAACAGTTGTTTTTTTTTTTAATTATCTGATATAAACTGTGTGCTCTGAAGTTTTAAAGTAGGTACCTATTTATAATTATGTACTCAATCCATGGTGAAAGTTTTAGTTGTATAATATGTTCTTTCATCCCGTATAAAACATTTTATTTTCAGAAACCTCGCCCTAGGCTTATTAAAGACTTCATATACTTCACACGCAACTGTGAAACTAACAATATTTCAAACTATAATTTTATTAGACCATATTTCCTAACCACATATTTATACATTAAAGCTTCCAATTGCAAATTAAAAGCAATATTTCTCGGTAAATGCAATCTTTTTGTACAGCATTTTCCCGGTTTCCCGAGAGTAATTTCTTTCGCTGTTTTCAAACATAAATTAAAAACGGGAAAAATGCATTCAGAATCAAACGTTCAAACTTAATTTATTGCTGGTAATTAATCGTTACGCCAACGTTCATTAATATATTCTAGAACTGAACAATATCGGTTTTTAATTAAAGTGCTTATGAGTAATTGATCCAATAGATTCTAAAGTAAATGGGTAGTTGCTACCATCAGTCAATTTTTATACATACATAAACTCACGCCTTTTTCCCATGGGGGTAGGCAGAAACTACAGAACGCCACCTGCTGCGATCCTTACATACTCCTTTCGCTTCTCTCTGTTTCTCTCTCAATTTATATATTTTTTAAGAACTCTCAACACGCGTTTCTCCCATACATTTTGTATGGTAATACGGTGACTTCACTTATTCGCCAATTCAATTTGTACTCTATTTATTGATTTCATAGCGGCTAAAATGATTTTATAGTTTATTGAAAATTAATTGAGTTTTTGGGTCTGAAATAAAGTGTTTATTTAGAGAAGTCGTGTCTTAGAATTGTTGGTAACTACCCAATTAAACTTTTGTAATTAAGTTTTTGGGTTAGCCGATTTTCATACCTACTTACACCGGAAAATATAATTAGGTACTATATCAAGGGTGTAACGACACAGACAGTAGCCGAAAGAAAGAAGAAAATTAGTCACGTTCTTTTATCGAAAGTCGAAGTAGTAACTTTTTTGTATTTTCTTTTTTACGAAATCTAGTTTTAAAAATGTTCTAGCATTTTTTTTAATATCCTTTGGGCCTATTGCATGCACCTGTAAGCATAATGTTTTACATGGTATCCTTTTTTAAGTTGGTAAAAATCATCAAATGAGTCCTTCCGCGGCGGAAGGGACTGTCAGACTTTTACTGACTAAAAAACCACCCTGTTTCTTCTGTTGCCCTTTACGTTCCGGGGTCACGGTATCCTGTTAAGACGTCCCGCAACCCCGGCAGGTGTTTTGCCCTGTTGAGGCCCCGTCTCTACATGGTATCCTTTGCACCGCTTGCCGCAACGGTGCGCGGCGTCGTATGGGAAGGGTTTATGTGTCACCTAATGTTTTAAAAGTTAGTTGTGATTAGTTTGGGTTTTATTAAGGTTACCTATAAACAAGTACCTATGTTTTATTAAAATAGTTTTGTTTTATTATTAAATTAAACTTGTTTGTCGGCGGCTGGTAATAAAACGGTGCCGAGGGCTGTTTTAATATCATTCTGTCGTTATTTTATTTGTTTACCTTTAGTGAAACACAACACAGAATGCTTTAGAGTTTAATTTATGTAGATGGTAGGTAGGTATGATTTCATGAAAGTCAGTTCAAAGACGAAGTTACTAAACTATTCAAGTCATTTTTTTAGCCATAAAATATTGCTATGTCTTACGATATATATTGGGACAGAACTTGTAAATAAAAATGGGCCAAAGTCATGTCAGGCCACGGGCAGTGTAGGGTTCCATAGTTGCTCGTATTAGGCCTAACTTTTTTTTTATCGTGGTAAAATCCTCATGTACTATCCCCCGTCCGGGGGAAGAGGGGGGGTGTACCGGACTCTTACCGGCTAAAACCACCACGGCGTTCTTGGTATTCAGCTGTAACCGGTTAGATTGGAAGCCGACCCCAACAAGGTTGGGAAAAGGCTAAGCAGATGATGAAGGCTTCTTTGTTGACTAAGGAACCCTATTAAAAGCTCCCAAAACGAACTTGTATAAAAAATGGTTTGTATAAAAAAGTTATACACTAGTAAATTACATGAATGAACATAATACTTTGACCATAACGAGTAAGGTCAATATTTACCAACATTTCGTGTCATGCCCGTACATCGGGCTTCAACTTTGTAAAGTACTTTTTTATTCAATATTTTAAGTAGGGGAGCGAGGGGCTTGTTGTAACAGGGGTAAGTAGTAACAGGCTCATTTCACTAGGATCTTAAACGCTATTAACGTATTTCTTTGACTCGATTTAACCTATAAACCGCGCCGCATCATGTTGCCATAGCCAGTGTCCCGCCGGCCGGCGCAGTGAGCGGAAGTGTGCACGCGCTTCATTTCTGCCAGGTAATATAAAATTGTACTGTCGTAAAATTTCGGTTTGCGTTTTTAATATCGACTAATTTCTAATTTTCTATATCTTATTTCCATTCAAATTTGTCTATCTCTGACAATGTATAATAGTTTTTATGATTGCTAAATTGTTTAAATAGTTATCTTGATAAATGTTAAAAATCATACCATAGGGTTAGTTGTAACAAAATCCCGGGGCTTGTTGTAACGTGTTACAACATGCCCCCAGTTATGATGTAGATAAGGTGGGTGTACCATGGAAGGCCACTCTAACAAATAAACAGTTATTATTCGTTTATTTACTGGATAAATGAAACTAACAAATATTTAAGTAATACTTTGTTTTATTACGTAACATATAAACCACTTTTTTGAATTTCAGATTTGATCAATATTGATTAAACTTAAGTTTCATTGAACTCTTCCAAATGACCTTGCTAGGAAAAAGGCTCCTTAGAAGGCCATTATAATAAATCAGTCATTTAACACAAAAAATTAATAAATAGCGATTAAATCTACAATAAAAAGAAATGGTTTATATGTTACGTAATAAAACAAAGTATAACTTAAATATTTGTTAGTTTCATTTATCCAGTAAATAAACGAATAATAACTGTTTATTTGTTAGAGTGGCCTTCTATGGTACACCCACCTTATTTTAACGTCGCCGATTTCCGATATCAATGACACGAGGGACCGTTCGGCCAAAATAGTAGTGCAAACGATTCACTGCCGCGTCTGTGGTTTCCAGTTCGATGGGTGTTTATGTAAATAGAAGGAATTTGTCATCACATGGCAATAACTACGAAATTTTAATAATTGGCCTTCGAAGGAGCATGGCCTTCCATGGTCCACCCACCTTACCTACTTTTTTCCTTTGTTTTAGAATGAGGGTGTATAAAAGAAAGTCAGAACGGGCAACACAAAGCCAAGAAGTGTACGAGTTAGCGGCAGCTGAAGTTTTAGAAAAAAAATGCAGTATTCGAAAAGCTAGTCAGACTTTCGGATTATGTCACGTCTCTCTTTATAGATACATAAAGAAAAAGAAGAATAATGAAATATTAAGAGTTGGTTATGTTAAGCCTAGACAAGTATTCACTGCAGAAGAGGAAGGTAAGATAGCTTCCTACCTACTCAAGTGCGCCGATATATATTTTGGACTACTTCCTATTGAAGTTAGGAAACTAGCTTACCAATGCGGTGTGCAGCTTAGTGCTAAAAACATTCCTCCTTCTTGGCATCAAAATAAGATGGCTGGTACTGACTGGTTCCAAAATTTTATGCGCAGAAATGCACATTTATCTTTAAGGACACCAGAAGCAACGTCTTTAAGTCGAGCGACGTCTTTCAATAAGACTAATGTTAAGAGGGGGCAGTAAGCCAGCAAAATTTTAAAATTCACCCGCGCGCCCCTGTCCTCCCCTCACATCGAACACGATTGCGCACCAAAACAAGTGAACCTAGCCGAGCTCGCTCGTCACGTTTCTTCTGTAGTATACGTAAAATAATCAGATAAACATTCACAGTAGGTACCTATAAGTGCAGCAAAATAGCATAAAATAAAAACAAGTAGGTAAGTGACTATACCATTGATACTGAACATGAATCCATAAAAAAGTGAATACCCCTTAAAAATCTAGTTGCCCTTTCCAATATGTAGTTTTGTATGGAGAAGAATGGGTAAGAAATACGTCCATACGTACTCTTTTAAAATCAATGTTTTACAATATTATTATTTGTATACAATCATACGTAATTACATTCGAATGCATTGTACCTTATATAACACGCAAAAGAAATTTATATTACAAATTAGGAATTGACGGTACAAATACATATATTTAAAGTTACCTAGTGTTCACATGTTAACAAATATTGGAACGACGTATATTGTATGAAAAATTAAAATGTTGCCAAGAACGAAAAAATAAGTTTTTACAGATCGAAAAAAGTAATGGCTAGTAATAGTTAAATTAAAATAAACATTCCAAGCAACTTTTCAATAACCTTTTTTATTAGACCTCCCAAAGACATCATCGACGGCTCTACATCGCCGTGGCGTATTTGGTTTGAGGTTGTCAATTATAGTGATCTGTGGAAGAAAGCTCCATACCCTAGAAAGATCTGCAAAAAGCTCATCTTCCTAGATCAACCTTTGGAGAAAATCAAAAACCACCGGCCTTGCTACACAGCAAGATCGAGCACATTATATTGCACGAATAGGATTGCTTAGCCTACCTCGTTGGTAAGAGATGACTATAGGTTTCATAATCTCGTGAGGGTATTCCTTCGCATTTAAATTGCCTCGTATTAAAAAAGGAATTATGATCTTTACTCCTTGGTAAGTATGAATTGGGGTGAAATCCGAAGTAAGACTCATTGGAAAACAGAGTATGTTGGCCCGCACTAAACTATGGCCTCGATTTCGATATTAAAGAGTTGGTAATCTTAGCAGTCTACAAGCGTAAAGATTGACCTCATGTTAACTTCTCCTCGCGACTTGGTCTTTGCTTAGTGCCGAGACTGAAGTCTTCCTTTCACTGACGAGCCGTAATTTGGAACGATATAATAAATTCGTATACTCATTGACCCTATATAAATATATAACAAACACAGACCATCTAAAATCATGTATTTATATTGCATATACCATACACTATATTTTTGTGCCTTTATTATGTCATTTTGGTTTTCATGTAACACAACGACTTTATTATTTTTGTACAAAATACAATGCTTTTTAAGTACTACCTCAGTTCGATCTTCAGTGAATAAACGAGGCAATGTAAAAATATCATAGCGATACTTTGAATATTCGTGTTACCTGCCGCAGATAACGGCTATCGGTACAAGTAAGGCCTATTACGTTTTAGCAATTGGCCGCCGACGTGTTTGGAACAGCGGTTGACCGCCATGACGGCCGACCGCGATAAAACTGCGTAGAGCGTTTGGATCGCTTAAAGGCGTGTTGGTCCATAAACTATAGCATGTATTATCTATTGTTATTACCAAAAACCACAAAAAAAGAACTAGATTCATCCTTTATTTGAAACGCTGCTGACTAAACCGCCCATAAACCGCCAGTGCGTAGAAACTAGATGGCGGGCAGCAACAAAGCGGGCCGTGGTCCCGTATTCACCGCTGCGGTTGAAATTTTATGGCGTGCGTACGTTAATAGAAAAGCGGCTAGCCGCCTTAGTGATTAACCGCTAGTGTGTAGGGGGGCCTACACTCAAAATTACCCCCGACAATCAGCCGTTCTTTCAATTTATATTTGTATTTTTAAGTTCTCGTTTCGAAAGTCTTTTCAATGCTTTCTTATTATTTTCCATTTTACTATTTATTTCGACCAATAAAGCAGCCAAATATTTGAGTGTAGTCCTCTCGTCTCAACAGAGCGGCAGCGACTGACGTGTGAAACAAAAAATATGCTTGAGGCCCTGTCAAAGTGCGACGACAGATGACTTGATTCGCGGAATTAAAACGTAGTATGTGCCAAAAGTATTTTATCGTAATAACTCGAAAACTAAAAGGAATTACCAAAAATGCCTAGACAAAACCCTCACTTATGACTAAATACAACTAATTATCGAATTTTTGTCATATTAGTCATTATAATATCGTGTATAAATCGAAAAAATGAAAAAGTTAGAGGCTACTTCGTGATGTTATTCTATCGAGAAAATGTTATTATTTTATGTTTTTGATCAATGAGAACCCTCGAAAATATGATGTAGTTTTCATACATATGTATTTTAAGCCTAGAAATCTAGAATTGTTCATGTAAAATCAAAAAAAAGATTGGTAATTTTGCTTACTACGCCCTCTTAATTCATTCTTTGAAATATATCAACGACTTCTCCAAAAATATCAGTTTAATGCTTCTCGAATATGGAACATTGATGAAACAGGGGTCACAACGGTTCAAAAACCTAAGAAAATAGTAGCTGCTCGTGGCCAAAAGCAAATTGGAGCTATCACATCGGCTGAGAGGGGAACTCTTGTAACACTTGCTTGTGCCTCTAACGCTGCGGGTAATTTTATCCCACCGATGTTCATTTTTCCCAGGCTTAAATATTCTGAAATGTTTATTCGTGGTGGACCTCCAGATTGCATTGGTGCTGGTAATTCCTCCGGATGGATGACCGAAAAAGAATTTATAATTTTCATGGATCATTTTATCAAACATGCAAATCCCACCAAGGAAGAGCCAGTTCTGTTGTTACTTGATAACCATAGCTCACACGTGAATATTGGAGTAGTTGAAAAAGCCAAAGAAAATAATGTCATCATGTTATCGTTTCCGCCGCACTGCTCCCACAATTTGCAACCTTTAGACGTAGGAGTGTACGGCCCTTTTAAAAATTACACAAATAGGGCACAGACAGCATGGATGCACAACAACCCGGGGAAAACGATGACAATATATGACATTCCAGGTATTGTGAAAGAGTCGTTACCACTTGCCCTAAACCCTGCCAATATTATGAGTGGATTTAAAGCTTCTGGTTTATGGCCTTTGAATGCTGACATTTTCCAAGACTCTGACTTCGCGCCATCTTATGTTACTGATCGTCCAGATCCTACACAAGAGCCAGATGACGTAAATGTCACAGATATATCTTTGAATCTTGAAAATCCAGAACTATTAGATTCTGTCCCTGAAATAGATATAAGCACCACGGAAATTATAAGCCAAATCGAAACTGCAAACGAACCAACTCCGAGTTGCTCCGGTCTACAAAAAACTTTCTCGCCATCGAAGATTAGACCTTTGCCAAAGGCGCCACCAAGAAAAACTAATACAAATAGCAGACGCAAAAGAAAATCTACAGTATTGACGGACACTCCTGAAAAGGAAGCTTTACAAAAGGAATATGAGGAAAAGATGAAGAAAAAACAGAAAAAAGATGACAAAATTAAAGGAAAAGGGAAAGGAAAGGGGAAGGGGAAGGGAAAAGCTAAAGGTAAATCAACAAATAATAAAACCGGAGTGGACAGAGCTAAAAAAAAGATTTTATGTTCAGATTCAGAATCTGAAGCAGAAGACTGGTATTGTCTGGTATGTGGTGAAGCTTACACAGATACAAATAAAGAAGATTGGATAGAGTGTATAATTTGTAAAATGTGGGCACATGTAGGATGTGTTACAGGGAACGTTATATCTTTTATTTGTATGAATTGTAGCTCAGATGAAGACTGAATTTAATTATAATGAAACCCACCAAATGTTGATTGTTATATAAGTATAATACTTTGTTAGATATATATTATAAGAAGAGATAATTACGAAGCATACCTTAAATATAAATAATTTAATTACTTACTGTGATTTAAAAGTGCCATGATGATTAAAAGTATTGTTTAACTAAATAAAGCTGTTAATTACTTAATTTTTAAGTGTTGATTATTAATAAAAGTGTTTTTGAGTTGATTTTTGATAAGAATTACTTAATACTTAATTTAGAAAGATGTCCATTTTGTTGAAAATAAACAAAGAATAAATGACTAGAGGTATTATTGCCGTTTTTTTTTTGTCGTTACTACTTGCCCCGGTACAAGTTACAACTTGCCCCAAGCACGAGGTAAGTTGTAACACCGCACTTTTTCTAGAAAATAATTGATTGTAAAATAATGACCAATAGTTATGGTATTATTTTTACGTGATTTGTTAGAGGAAGAGTTACAGTATCCATCCATCTTTATTTAGTAGAAATTCAATCAATAGATCTCAAGATATATTAGTTTTAATGAAAACTGTTACAACAAGCCCCTCGCTCCCCTACGTTCGGATTTATAATAAACTAGCTTTTGCCCGCGACTATGTCCGCGTGGAATTTGTTTATATGGTACTTGCATACAAACTTCCGCCTCCTTTTTCACTGCCTTATTGGATGATTTCCGGGATAAAAACTGATGTCCTTCCCCGGATCTTAAACTGTCTCCATGCCAAGTTTCATCTAAATCGGTTCAGCGGTTTAAGCGTGAAGAGGTAACAGACAGATAGACAGACACACTTTCGCATTTATAATATTAGTATGGATTTAATACGGTTAAACTTTATCCGTTATACATGTACAAATCATGAAAAAGAAAACAGCATTATTGTATTGTAGCATTTTTGTAGGGAACAGCTGTTTTTTTTCATGATTTCAGGGTTGGTCCCATAGTAAAAGTTGTTCATAATGATGAGAACAATGACCCCTTTTAAGGTTTCGGGTATATTTTCAATTACCCTGTATAATTTTACGTTAAACAAACTCATCTTAGCGACTATCAGCGTCAAAAAATGTAGATAAATTCAACACATTCTTAACAGATTGAGACTGAGATTAGATTGAAATTATTTCTAATGGTTGAATTAAGTACCCCTTTATTATTCTACTGTTCCTATGGTTAAAATTACCCCAGAATCGAAAATAACCCAACACTTACTCGTCACATTTACGGCTTTTATCATAAATTTTTACCTCACTCACAGACTAACAACCCGTCACAACAAATCTGGCAAAATGTGCCACAAAAGCCGCTCATGGACAAAGTTTGCCATTTATTTGTTAACCCACATCATTACCCAACTAAATGGGTTTTAATACTCTACAGGAACTCACAAATAGTAACAACTTAGGCGGCAGAGTGATTCTGTTTATGTTTGTTGAACTTTCTAGTGTATTTCGTGAATGAGTGGATATATTCTAATGAGACGTCCTTCTAGTTTTGTGTTTTGTAATTTGAATTGTAATGTAGTTGGGATAAAGTATTCTTCCAGAGGACCTGTTATAAAATTCTGTTGTCTGCTTGTTCGTCCGCCCTTCCGTTTGTCACAGAACTGTATCTTTTGAACCGTAATTGGTAAATACTTGAAATTTTACAGAGTGTGTATGACCTCTATAACAACAAAATAAAATAATATTAATAAAACTCAGTTAAAAATTAACGACAGTTCTGATTTTCCACCGACTTCAAAAAGGTTCTCAATTCGGCAGTGTTTTTTTTTTTTTGTAAGTATGTATGTTACTCGATTACTCCACCAATTATGAATTGATTTGGATCATTTCTTTTTTATTTGAAAGAGTATACTTCTAAATAGGTCCCTTAGAAATATTGTTGTGATCTGATGATGAACTTCGGAGATTTATATGTCATGTTAAAAATATTGTACGATGTTCCGAAACCTCTAAGTACGGGTCCAACTCGCACTCGGTCGGTATTTTTATAGTAACAAAATAAGATGGTATCCAATAACGTCATGATAGTATGAGTAAAATTAAAGCCATTTTAATATTATCACTGTTTAAAACATAACATAACAACACGCCTGTAATCCCCGAAGGGTTAGGCAAAGGTGTACCCATAAGTACAACCACGTTAAGTTCCATATGTTTCTAGACGCACCCACGATTCAGAAGAAATTCCTAGTTAGAGTAACGTTCTTTTAAAAGAAAAAGAACTATATAACGGAACAGAAAACCACTTAGTGAAGCCAAAATTTACATATCTTTTCCGTAATTTCGATAATTTTAGTGTACTAAAAAAGTAAATGTAAAGATAAACACGGAAAAATAAACTTAGTCGGTAACGTAAGATGTAAGGTACTCAAGTATTCATACAAGACGATCGCTTAAGATGCAGCGAACGTTTTACGATCGAAAATTGGGTGACATGAAAAATATCGGGGAAGTAAAATACGGAGGGGATGACTGAAACAAGGTGTTACGGAGAAATAATGAAAATATAAGTAGGTATGTATGAACGTGGACGAGGCGAAAGGAGTATGTAAGGATTGTAGCAGGTGGCATTCTGTAGTTTCTGCCTACCATTATGTACGTAAAATAGAAAAAAATATCCAAGTCTGCTTTGCCAGGTTCCAGTCCCAAGTACCACTAAATCTACTATTGATTTTGACACGAAGACGATCCCAGGGGTCATGAAGTCAGTGCGGCCAGAGTCGGGAGCCCAATATTCGCTTGACGCATTATTATATCCTGCCTATTAGCCTAGTGTTGTTCTGTCTCCTGCTTGTTTGAAGAGAAGTTTTCTAGTATTATTTTCTGATTAATTTTGTTGTTATGTAGGACCCAAGACAGTTGAATCGTTCCTCCGGGACTCGTCGAGCTTCATTGCCTCGGCGCTTTTTTGGTTGTCTCCACTGTTGATTCTGGCTTTCAGGAGCAGAGGGTGGGCTGGTCCCAAATAAAAAAAAATATGACGCTTATAATGCGCTCCTGACTAATATTGAACCGGTATTGGCAGGCCTCTTCACCATTTGCGGTCTGTCCTGCAACTGCTCATTCACCTAGAGAGAAATAACGCGCGGTGCTGATACTGGGTTTAAAGACCTAAGATAGTGATGGAGGGGTGATTGAACCAGCTATCGTTCAGCTCATTTTTCCTTCCGCTTATCGCTCCGCTCCACGCCATATCTAGTGCCAAAACCTTACCTGTCTAGTCCTACTTAGTTAAGCCACGGGAGTGCACATTGCATTAAATTATTACCAAAGTAATTACGGAGGCCACCCAGGGAATATATTCCGTGATCATTTGGAAACTTAATTGTAAAATATGTAGATCATGTGTGGTTTGAACTAGAGCCTTATTTAGACGATGCAAGAAATTAGTGCTAGGCTGCCTCGTTGGTCTAGTGGCCGCAAGCGCGACTGCTGTGCATGAGGTCTAGGGTTCGATTCCCAGGTCGGGCAAAGTGTTATTGGGTTTTTCCATCAGGAATTTCTCAGTAGCAGCCTCGGAGTCTGAATTTGTGCCCGGTTGATGGCAATAGGCTCGCCCCCTATTACATGGGACTAAAAACATAACTGGCGAAATGTGGGTGCACTAATGAGTACACCTCTGCCTAACCGTGATGTTATGTATGTTATGTAAATTAGTGCGTTTTGTCGTACATTGCGGGACCGCGCGGCTGTCGTGTCATAAGTAACCGATTATCGACGGAAATGTACAGTTACTGTACATTTGTAGCGATCATAAGTGGAGCACTATAATATCTCCTGCGTATTAGACTTGTTTCCATTGAGATTGGCCGCCAAAACCGAAATTGGTCTGGAGAATATTACTATGTGACGTTAGAACGCCGAAATACGCGGCGCATTGCGTGTCGCAGATCTATGCGTTGTGGCGACCGGCGGCGCCAATTTTATGTATGTCAAGTCTTGGAGACTATACTCAAGTACTAAAAAACACGTAATAAAACATGTTTTAGTGATTTTATCTACGTTTTATTCACACCATTCAAGTTAACTGCTATATAAATACTCGGGTCAAGCAGACGAACACTAAATACTTTCTTCATTTAAAGAGTTGTTACTATAAATCAGAGTTATAGGCCATTAACGTCAAGATGGCGGAGATGCGGACCCCCAAATTGATATAAAAGCGATTCTGATTATTATTTTCTGTTAAGCAATGGGTTTTAATATGTTTGTAATGGGTACGTTGAAATTTTCGGGCGATTTATTGTATTACTTAGTTATGGCTCCGCTCGAGCGATGAAATGATGAAAAAATATTATGAGAAAATGGGAATCTACTCATTCTTTTATCGATTATTATGTAGAATGTATGTACGAGTATAAAAATCAGCCGTCACTCTTAAACATTACTGAGTAAAATGTGTTTTGAAACTGAAAGTCGATTCTACTACTTAATCGAAAACGTTGAAAACCCAGTCACAATCTCATCTCAGCGATAGTCAACGTCTTAAAATTATTTTTTGACTGCCTCGTTAGTCTACAGTGGTCGCAAAGCGCGACTGCTGACCATGGGGTCTTGGGTTCGATTCCCAAATCGGGCAATGTGTTATTCGGCTTTTCCATCATTAATTTCTCAGTCAGAAGCAGCCTCGGAGTCTGAATTTGTGAACAGTTAATGGCAATAAACTCGCCCGCTTCAATGGGATTTAAACATAACTGGCGAAAAATGTGGGTGTATGAGTACACCTCTGCCTAACCCTTCTGGGATTACAAGCGTAATGTTATGAATTTATAAGTCACCTAAACCTTCCTAAACGTAAAACGCTTCCCGAATATCAAACAAAAGAAAAAACAATTGAAACACGCCCCAAAAACTCGAAAACCATTGCTTTAAAAACCTTTTATTGGACTATAAGCTTTAATACTGTGAAGTACAGTCGACCATTGAAATGGCTGCTATAAACTGATTATTGCCAGGCGCTTCGGGTACACGAACACTGCCAGTTGCCACGTCGTGCCATCTCGGGGGATTTAACTACATGCCAGTTATATTGACTTGAATACTAATATTATAAAAGCGAAAGTGTCTCTGTCTGTCTGTTACGTTTGACGACTAAACCAGTGAACCGATTTTGAAAAAACTTGGTACAGGGTAAGTTAGAACCGTAAGACAGGACATTAGGCTACTTTTTTTGCAAGAGCGGGGTCAATGCTCGTGCCTTTTCTGTATGGAAAGAGACCTTTACCCAGCAGTCGGACAACAATGGGCTGGTACCGAATCTCGAATAAGAAATACGACTATCCGATATTTTATTCCTATATTATATAATATATTATTACTTAAAATCTGTAAGCGTCTGTCTCACGATTACAAAACATTCACTTCCACCCGAAATAACAGCCCATGCAAGTCATAAAAGGATCAATACGATGCCAACTGGCACCAGCTTTACATAGGTACAATCAACAAACGCGATAAGTATTCAGGGTCGTCAGGTATAGTTTGAAGTTTTCTTAGAAACCGATGGATGTCTTTGATTTAAATATAGCTTAATTGATGAACTGTTTACTTACACAACATAACATAACATAACACATAACATCACGCCTGTAATCCCCGAAGGGTTAGGCAGAGGTGTACCCATTAGTATACCCACATTTCGCCAGTTATGTTTTTAGTCCCATGCAATAGGGGGCGAGCCTATTGCCATCAACTGGGCACAAATCAATACAGGCTGCTACTGAGAAATTCCTGATGGAAAAATCCAATAAAACTTTGCCCGACCTGGGAACAGAACCCAAGACCCCATGCTACTGCGAACATCTGCAAGTACTATGAACTGTTTACTTTTTAAATTAAATTACATTTGAAAACAACCTCCAGTATCTAAGAAAACTTCAACTATATTTGTCGACCCTGCACACCTATCACCTTTGTAGACTGTACACAATCAAAACAAAAGTAAACACCGTTCCAATCCAAAGTTTCTTTGAAAACTTCGTCAAGTTGTTCAAATAAAAACCGAAATGTATTAACGCATTTGAGAACCTGAACAAGTCTGTCAGGCGCCCCGCGTGAATATCTTACCCAGAATGAGATCTAGGTGAAAGATATAGGAAAATGTATTTGGTTCAACAATGTAGGCACAAAATAAGGTAACACATAAGATCGAGTATTATAGAATGAGCAAAATCGCACGTACACTTAAGGTTATATTTGCCATTCAAGTTAGAATTTTAAGTTGTATGCGTTAAAATATGTGTTACGATGACAAGATAAAAGATGACTGCCTCGTTGCTCTAGCAGTGCAGTAGTAGTTAAGCGCGACTGCTGAGTATGAGGGCTTGGTTTCGACTGCCAGGTCGGGCAGAGTGTTAATGGGTTTTTCCGTCAGGAATTCTCAGTAGCGGCCAAGGAGTCTGGATGTGTGCACGGTTGATGGCAATAGGCTAACCCCCTATTACAATATGGGACCTTAACCTAAATGGCGAAATTTGGATGTAATAATGGGTACCTACATTTCTGCCTAACCCTTTGGAGATTACCGGCGTGATGTTAGAATCTCTGACACTAGGATTGCTACCTCAAGATTGAGTAAGTCTTTGGGACGTTACCGAGTTGAGCTGATTTACCTCAGAAAATAAATAAATTGATAAGATCCTATTATTTACCTAAGGAAGAAAAGTAGAAAGAAATCGGATAAGATGTTTTCATGTGAAACGTTAGAATAATCTTATTCTGAATGAAAATAAGACACAGATATTAAATAATATATCTGGGGTTCCAACAAACAATGATATCATATAACTATCTTCTGCTCGCGACTCCGTCCACAAAAAGGTCAAAACATACACTTTGCAAAGCTTTCTATCAGTTAATTTTTTTTTTTTAATATATAATCGAACCAGAATTTTCTCACATACAGATTACCTTTTAATTATAAACAATTTTACATCTTCATATTACATAATACTTTTTATTGAAGAAAATATATTTAGGTATTTGTGCATTTTTACCAGGTAAGGGGTTGTTTTGAAACAAAATAGGTACGTTTATGTAATATGAAATAAATGTACCTAATACTTAGTGTGGTACAATTTTTTTTGATAAGAGTATCTATGTATAGAGTTTCTTGCCTATTCTTCTCCAAATGAAAATATCTTTTGGGAAGTGCAACTAGATTCAATATATTAAATAAAAAAATCTTGTAAATGACGTTAAAGTGCCTTTTAATGGTCTAATTGAAATAAATGATTTGACTTTGACTTTGACGTAGCATAATTCTGTACTTTTCTATTGATTCAGTTTTTTTTATGCCATTTTATTTTAACACATTTAAATTTAAACCTTACTCTTTGCTCCTTTGATCTATATTTGAAAAATAAAACCCTTAAGTGTTCCCTCGATACCAACATTCAACTAACTCAAACGTGACAGAAAACTAAATTATATCCAGTCTTGCTACTCCGAAATTTCAGTCACACATTTCAGTCCTAAAATATAGACTATTTCTTATCCTAGTCCACTGATACTAAACCTTAGTATTTATACTTATCGTAGAATGTTAAGTTTGTGCCTAGTTAGGGTTAAGAGGGGTAAATAGGGTAGGAACACGCCAACATTTACATGTGGCGTCTTACGGGTTGAGTACGAAATTAATGGGTAGCATGCGAGTGTTAAAATTGTGTACTTTTTTTGTGGCCATTTGTGAAGAAAATGTTAAGCCTGAATTTCATGGTGGTTAAGGCGCCCGCCTCTCATGCATGAGGTTGTGGGGTCAAATCCGGGCAAGTGATTTTTTCAATTCATAATATGTACTTTCTAAAGTTGATCTTGGACATCACTGACATCGGTGAAGGAAAACATCGTGAGGAAACCTGGGACTTACAGTCCCACTCAAACCATGTCAGAGGCCCTTGAGGCGGTTTAGAAACTCTGACACTAGGGTGTGTGGGGTCGTAAGCCTTATTGCCCACACGATAAAGAAGAAGATGCAAATATATATATTTTTTTTGTTAACTGACACAGAAAATAAAATAAAACTAAAATATTTATTGGTACAAAAATACCTAGGTAATAAAAATACATCTTAAAAAAAAATACAAGCGAGCCAGTCAAATTAAACAATTAAGTAAAATACTCATGGGGGTAGGCAGAAACCACAGAACGCCACCTGCAACGATCCTTACATACTCATTTCACCGCGTCCACGTTCATACATCTGGTCAAGCACGCCTGTTAGGAGTAGGTACTGCGCACTCGACCTTTCCGAAAGAAATAGATATAAATATGACGTAACAACATAATATCACGCCTGTCATTCCCGAAGGGTTACGCAGAGGTGTACCCATTAATACACCCCCCCTTTTACCAGTTATGTTTAAGTACCTACCATGTCAAAGGGGGCGAACCTATTGTCATCAACCAGGCACAAATCCAGACTCCGAAGCTGCTACTGAGGAATATCTAATGGAAAAACTCAATAACACTTTGTTTGACCTGGTAATCGAACTCAAGATCTCATGCTCAGCAGCATGAATAAAATAAAATAAACATTACTGCTTATTTTTAAGAACTGTTTTAAAATGTATTTTTCATCTTCACTTGTGGTAAATGTCTGCCACTACTACAAATTATCTGTCTTGTTTCATTGCAATAAATATTTTTTGGTGAAGCCTGTCACACAGAGACAAAACACAGACTGAATAATATTAAAAAAGTCCTGTTTAATAAATTATGATGAATGTATTAACACCCTTATTATTTTAAACTAAAAACACATTAAATGACTAGCTACTAGTCCGCAACTTCGTAGCGTAATAAATTATTTTTAAGACGTATTCTCATATTTTATTTATTTTCTATTTTGATTATAATTTTATATTTCAAATATTCATAAAAAATGTCATAAAAATCAGTCGAGCCAATTCGGAGGAGTGTGACCACAAACACTGCAACACAAGAATTTTATATACTAGGCTAGCTAATCCAGCACAACTCAACTATGTAGCGCCATATTTTTTTACTTAGTGTGAAAAATAGATGTTGGCCTATTCTCAGACCTACCCGATATGCACACAAAATTTCATAAAAATCGGTCGAGCCGTTTCGAAGGAGTTTGGTAACAAACACTGTGACACAAGAATTTTACATATTATATTTTATAAGAATGATAAATGATTTAATAAAAATGTCCTCCGTAATTTCAACAGAAATTAATGTTTAAACAACGCGACGTTCCCGAAAATTTAATAATTGAGATATCATTTTATAAATGCGTGAAAAATAATCCTTTCATTTATTAATATCTTTTAATTACACCTCTGTAAACCAATTTGCTACTTGAAACACTGATTAAAGTAATTAATTCTAAAAGTCCTTGGAAATACCATCTTTATACTGATAATAAAATAAAGTTAAAGACATTTTTTGTTTGTTTATTTAAACGGGCTAATATCTGGATCTGCCAGATCGATTGGAAAAAATATTTTGTATATGATAGCCAGATTCATGAGATTAGGTTATAACATCACGAATGTGAAAAAATATTGAGTTACTGAGCCCTTAATGACTGCCTCGTTGGTCTAGTGGTCGCAAGCGCGACTGCTGTGCATGAGGTCTTGGGTTCGATTCCCAGGTCGGGCAAAGTGTTATTGGGTTTTTCCATCAGGAATTTCTCAGTAGCAGCCTCGGAGTCTGGATTTGTGCCCGGTTGATGGCAATAGGCTCGCCCCCTATTACATGGGACTAAAAACATAACTGGCGAAATGTGGGTGTACTAATGGGTACACCTCTGCTCTTAACCCTTCGGGAATTACAGGCGTGATGTTATGTTATGTTATGAGCCCTTAATTGGTCGCGTGAGGTGTCATACACCCCAACACATTATCCCAGGCTCCTACTTTTTAAATGTTTTGATTTTGCATTTTTTTTTTGAATAAACTAAATCGGGGTGCTACGTACCCCTCGCGACGACTTATGCAATTTTTTAGGAGCGCCCAATTAAGCGTTAAGGCGGGTGAAAGAAACTACGCAGGCGAAGTCACGGGCAGAAGTTAGTTTCAAATAAAACAAAAAAATCGCCAGTAATTATAGCAGTTTAAAACTAATTTCGCCAGTGAAATGGCATTTACCTTTTATGTATAAGCGTTGCCACCCAATGTGGTAGTCTGGCGTGGTTGCCAGACTTCATGGCTGATTGCCAAGTGACAAGCAGTACGTTGTAGACAGCAAGGTTTTGCATAGCTGGAAAGATAACATTAGTTCATCTTGTCAGGTTCAAACATGAATCAATTTGTATTTTTTACCTGAGTAAGAAATTAGGAAGAAAAGTAAATATTTTATTTGAGACACTCACGGGAATATATTATAAGTCTTTTGTACATGTGTTTGTTACCGAACTCCTCAATACTCATTTTTTTATTGTATTCCATATAAACATTTATTTTATATTACATCTATACTAATATTATAAAGCTGCAGTGTTTGTTTGTTTGAACGTGGTAATCTCTGGAACTACTGGTCTGATTTGAATGATTCTTTCAGTGTTAGATGGATTAGTTATCGAAGAAGGCTATAGGCTATATACCATCACGCTACGACCTACGGGAGCGGAGTAGTAACCAAAGTCGCGGGAGTAACCGCGGCGGACAGCTAGTTATATAATAAAGTAAAAGAGATCAATACCTATAGGGCAATATAGGTCAGCACAGTAAAAATTTAGGAGAGAGGAAAAGGCCTTATTAGTTATTTATATTCTTGTAGATAGGTATAGTACCTATATTAGTTATTTTTATTTTATGTAGTGCATGAACATAATTTCTGTAATAATTTGTGTACTAATATTTTCCTCCTAAACGACATGACCGATTTGGATGAAATTCTGTGTGCTTTGAGATTAGTAGCTATGACAGAAATTCGGCCAAGATATTATTACATAAAACATAACATAACATCACGCCTGTAATCACCGAAGCGTTAGGCAGAGGTGTACCCATTAGTACACCCACATTTCGCCAGCTATGTTTCACAAATCCAGACTCCGAGGCTGCTACTGAGAAATTCCTGATGGAAAAACCCAATACGCTTTGCCCGACCTGGGAATCGAACCCAAGACCTCATGCACAGCAGTCGCGCTTGCGACCACTAGACCAACGAGACAGTCCAGATATTATTATTATTTTATCTGACCGCGACCGCCACCGCTACAGCGCCCTATATGGTCCGGCTTCGGAACGGGTACATAGTTGAAGTAAAAGCAGACAGGCAAGCAAACCCAATCACTATAAGGAATAACACAATTTTCGCTCCAAAACTCCTGTAAATAAATCCAAACATTCTTCGACGTCCCCAATACACTAAAGTCAACAGTATTGAACGATTTCCATACATTCAGTTTGTATCATCGGCAACCAAAATAGGTTAGCACTATCTGAAGTTTCCGAATAGATTTATGAATGAAAATCTCTAAAATATTAAATATTTGTTGTATATTGTAATAATAGACTTTTAGGTAAGTCTATTACAAATATAAATAAGATGCATGTAATAGTCATTAATAACTAATGTTTAAGACTAAAATTTTAATACTTGACTAATAATTTATTTTGACATTGGTGCCGATTCCCTTGTTCACAAACTAGACTAAATTTAGAGAATTGACATCTCTTACTAACATACAGCGAAAGGAAAGGACGGTGACATTCCGTGACATTTGAAAAACTAAGTTAGCGATGTCAAATTAGTTTTGCCTTGAATTTTTCCGTATTTTTAATCCATACGTTTTAAGATGTCAACTATAATTGTATGGATGTGTCAGATTGACTAGTTAGTTTGTGACCAAGAGAATCGGGACCAATGGTGCCGATTCTCTTGGTCACAAACTAAACTAAAATTAGACTATTTCCATCTTTTTCTGTCCAATAAAACAAGAAACAGACTAATGTAAATAAGAGCTGTCAAATTTAGTCAATCTGACACATCCATACAATTATAGTTGACATCTTAAAACGTATGGATTAAAAATACGGAAAAGTTCAAGGCAAAACTAATTTGACATCGCATACTTAGTACTTTAATGTCACCGTCCTTTTCATTCGCTGTATGTTAGTAAGAGATGTCAATTCACTAAATTTAGTCTAGTTTGTGAACAAGGGAATCGGCACCATTGTACTTGTGTTGTGTGTCTGTGTTAAGTATGCATGTATTTGTATTTGTTTTATTAAACTGTTTTGCATGCCTTAGTTAAGGCAGAAAGTATAAGGCAGATGATATGATAATACTTCTTAGTGGACTGTATGATTGTGACTTAGCTAGGTGCGTAACCTTATTCCTAATATCATTCGCTTAATCAGTCGCTGAGACGACATTGTGACTAGATTTAAAACGTTTTTAATAAGTAAAATTACCTTTCAAGTTTCAATAAAATAAAATAAAAATTAATATAACACATAACATAACATCACGCCTGTAATCCTCGAAGGGTTGGGCAGAGGTATACCCATTAGTACACCCACATTTCACCAGTTATGTTTTTAGTCCCATGTAATAGGGGGCGAGCCTATTGCCATCAACCGGGCACAAATCCAGACTCCGAGGCTGCTACTGAGAAATTCCTGATGGAAAAACCCAACAACACTTTGCACGACCTGGGAATCGAACCCAAGACCTCATGCACAGCAGTCGCGCTTGCGACCACTAGACCAACGAGGCAGTCCAAAAATTAAAATCATGAGCGTAAATTGGATCGTGGAAAATCACTTCACAGGTTTCTAGCTGATTCGGGTTTCACAAACTTTTGGTATTTTCCACCGGATTTCCTGTTAAATAATACTTTGCGTAAAACAAAGAGATTTGACTATACTTAATTAAAACGTCCGGTATTACCAGTACCTAATTTAAAGAGTTGAGCTTAGTTTTGCCAAAAGCCAATGCATAATCTCCCAATAATAATAATAATAATAATGAAGTATCTTGACTTGGCTCGCGAGGTTGTCGACATGTGGGATGTGAGTACAGCAGTCACTGTGCCGATAGTCGTGACGGCCAATGGCATAATAGCCAAGAGCCTCGACCAACATCTTAGGAGACTCTCGTTGGGCGGTTGGATCAAGGGCTTGATTCAGAAAGCGGTACTCCTGGACACGGCTCGTATTGTTAGGAGATTTCTTTCTCAGGAGCCCTGACCACCGGTGGCTTGGACCCTGTTTCCGACGCCGGTGGGATACTATTTTTTATATTTTTAAATGTTTTTATATCTATTTTATAATAATATTTAAAAATGTAATTATATATGTATATAATTACTAAATAAATAAATGGAATAATAATAATACCAGCCTATTATTATCCCACTGCAGTGCAAAGGCCTCTGGTTCAATTTCCAGGTCGGACAAACGTTATTGGTTTTTTCCACCAAGAATCTCTCAGTAGCAACCTCGGAGTTTGGATTTGTGCCCGGTTGTTGGCAATAAGCTCGCCCTCTATTTATTTATTTATTTAAACTTTATGCAACAAAAGTACAAAGGCGGACTTAATGCCTCAGGCATTCTCTAACAGTCAACCAAAACATCATCATCTATTAAATAAGACTTAAACAACTAGAGGAATGTGGATGTCCTAATGGGTACTTACACCTCTGCCTAACCCCTACCAGCGTGATGTTAGAAAATTTGACACTAGGCTGTGTGGGATTGTAAGACCTTACTTAACTGCCCACACGATAAACAAGAAGGAGGCGTGATGTTACATAAATAGTGTTATAATACCTCATTTTCGTATTCAAACGGATAATTACTTTTCCGTCTCTCCTACTAATTCTACGAGATCTATTGTGTCGTAAAGTGTAGCTTGGGGCTATAGATAATATATACATTAACTAGTATACGCCCGCGGTTTCGTCCACGTGGATGCCGGTTACGGCGACTTTATTTTTATAAAATAGGCCTAAGATACTCCTTTTAACATTGCTATCTGCCAGTAAAAGTTCCATCAAAATCAGTCCAGCCGTTTAGGAGATAAGATGCAACAAACAGATACAATTGATTTTTTGGTATAATAACATTGTGAAGATTCCTGTTTCAAAGTCAAAGTTAAAAGATTTATTTCAATCAGACCAATTACAGGCACTTTTGAATTATCAAGGAGCCGGTCAGTTAGTCCGAAAGTATGAATGTCTGAGTATGTAATATATGTATTTTGATATTACAAACAGACACTTTAATTTTATTCATTTGTGTAGATGGGGATTTAAATATATACGTAATAGGTACTTAGGTAGTCTACGCGTACATTTCTTTATTACAGCCACAATCTCTGGAATATTATGGATATTCATCACTTTCGGGCCAAATAAAACAGCAAGATTTCTTCAAGAAATGTTAAACTTACTCATTTTTTACTGTGTTCCAACGTCTGATTCAGTCTTCACTTTGTCATTTTTTGTATTTTTCTTTTGGCGTTTTCGTAATAAAAGTAAAAGTGTGATATTACTATAATTATAAAAATTTGGCCAACATTGGAATTTAGATATTCTACGTGAAAATTGTCACAGTTAAATGCAGTGTGCGTTCAAAAATATTCTTCGTTGAAGCGAGTTTAAAGTAAGGTTCCGTGTGATGCTAGGGGTTGACAGCTCTTCATAAGCTCACCATGATGACGTGATGATAGGACTGTCAGAATAGACCGATTGAAGTGTGACTGTAATGGAAAAATGGGATAAACGTCACAATGTCACAAAATAGGTAATAAACACATACATACATACATAAACTCACGCCTTTTTCCCGTGGGGGTAGACAAAAACGACAGAACACCACCTGCTACGATCCTTAGATACTCCGTTCGCCTCATCCACGCGAAAGAAAGGTCAGGTGCGCAGTACTCGTAACCGGCGTGCTTGTATGACGAGATGTATTGATGACCTTGACGATAAGTTTGAAAAATCAGTAACGGTTAATCATTGAATAGTAAAATTTATTAATCTTATCTATCCTAACAAAATAAAGCTGAAAAGTATTTTTGTTTGCCGTTTGAATGCGCGACTCTCTGGAAATGCCAGTCGTATTGGAAATATGCTGTTTTCTTTATGATAGCCAAAATTACTGGAGCTAGATACATGTTACTTTGCACACGTCTTCCTTTCACGATGTAAACGAGCACGAAGAACGGATTTTTTGACATTCATCTCAAAAGGGGTGAAATGGGAGTTCGATTATATAAAAATCATATTTCTTAGGTTAATGAACTTGAAACTTGGCACGTATTCAAACGATAAGTGAATATCTATAGTATTACGTTTTTTTTAATAACCTTTAAAGAGGATGTACGGGGTCAAATGTGGCTCTTACAGCCGTAACGGGTCGTCAGAAGCCCGAAAATCTGATAACCAGTCTTTTCCAAGGGGTATCGTGTTACCCAGTTACTGAGTTGTCAGTAACTGGGTAACACACAGGTCACACAGTCACAGGTCAGATAGGCAGTCGCTCCATGTAAAATACTGGTATTCAGCTGCATCCGGTTAAACTGGAAGCCGACCCCAACATAGTTGGGAAAAGGCTAGGCAGTAAGGGGATTTATGGGGTGTAGAGTTTGTAGACTAATACCGAATCGCAGACGCAGTCGCGGGTAATGTGCTAGTATTCCAAAAAACCATCTTTATAATGACAGCCACATAAAGACCAATTCTGAATATGAATGAACGCGTACTCCTAAAATTACACTGAGTGCCAACAAAAGTGTGGATACCTTTTAATGCGTCCTTCTATTGTTCTCAAGTACTTTATGAGTCTCAAGGTCACTTAATGATAGGATAGTCTCGTTCGGGAGAACTTGAAAATGAGCCAATTTTTTTGCACTGACGTGTCATTAAAAATGTAGATCGATGTTTCACTGCTTTTTAAAAGCCTTTTACAGTGGTTTTCAAAGTTTTTGAAAATAGAGAAATAGAATTCGGATGAAATTATTTTTAAACTAAGCTAAGTAACCCGAATGTTACTCGAAAAGGCGACGTGAAATACAATTCAAATTAGTATATTTTCTAAAATTCTTGAGATGTCGAATGTCATAAGACTAACAACAAAAAAGCCTCAAGCTTTAAAGAAACTGATTACCTCATTGGTCTAGTAGTAGCAAAGCGATACTGCTGAGCATGAAGTCTTCGGTTCGATTACCAGGTCGGGAAAAGTGTTATTGGGTTTTTTCCATCAGGAATTTCTCAGTAGCAGCTTCGGAGTATGGAATTATGTCCGTTAAACGCAGTAAGCTCGCCCACTATAAATTACAGTACTACTAAACTTATATGGAACAGACAGGGTTACTTTCGCAGTCATATTATTAGTATAGATAATTAGGATTGGACTATAAATATCATGTATACTTTCAATTTTGTCATTAGTGACTTCGGAATCCGCCTTACGCAATCGTGGTGATAAATGCTCGTGCCTTCTCTGTATGAGAATAGGCCTTTGCCCTGCAGTGAGACAGTAATACCTAATAGGCAACAATACAAGAGAATATCAATAAAAACACATAAATTCACCCGTAGGTACGTCCATGTGTGGTGTTATCGCAACAAAAGTTAAATATGGTCTCGTTACGCTCGAGTTTGCAACAATAGTTTTAAACCGGATTCGTACTCGCGGCCTTTCGATCGGAAATCCACATGTTCTTGTTTTAAAACTGTTACTGCGTTTCATTAGAATCTGTCGTATTATTGCTTATGCTTTAATCCAACGAGTTTTAATAACATTCGTTGTGTTGTCGCGGAAATGTCGAGTTTCTACGGAGTTTTTACTTTTTTTGCGCGTAACTCTAATTATTTTTCTAAATCAAAAGTAGTTTTAGTTACTCCTTTAAACGTTAGGTTGGCTGCCCATAAAAAACCCAGTTTATTTATTTATATACTTAGATTTGTTATGTAAAAACTGTCATTTTGATATTACATACAGACACTTTAGTTTTATTTATTTGTATATAACTCTCGATTCTCAAACAACAAAATGGAGTTAAAATTATTCAATTATACACGAATGTTAATGACAGTTAATCAAACTGATATCTGTCGGAAAATAATTAATTTAAATACTTAACCCGGCAAATGCAAATGACAATTTGTATTCCAACCCAATTGATTTCGGAAATTAATTTAAGTGTATGAGGTTTTATGTTAAAGTGTTTTCACGGTATTGTTGATATAATACGAATAGTATGATTCCAGCGTCGATAAAGTCGTTTTTTGCTTGATTATCTGTCTTCACTGAAATGAAAGAGCATACTCTTTTATCAGTATCATATTTAAAACTAAAATCTATCGAAACTTTAGGTAGTAATAGTCTTTCTGTCTGTTTGTCTGCCTGACATTTTCACGACAAACCACTGAACCAATTTAGATGAGATTTGGTACGGAGTAAGTTTTAACCCCAAGTGTCCGCGATAACCGACATTTATGTGTACGAACACGCGGGCAAAAGCTAGTCAGAAATATTGAAATATTTCAATTAGTTTTCAATTTTGATTTAAGAACAAATGTAATTTGTGTTTAGGGTTCATTTTATTTTGTAAATAAAAATGACAACTTTATGGATAGTAACAAAAATTACAATATCATCGGTATAAATTACATGTGCCCATTTTTATATCAAAAGTTCACTCTAGAATTTCCAATTCCTCTATCCATTAAAATCTTGATCATGTATATTAACAGTGAGTGAGTGCTGATATTAAATTCCCGATAGACATGAGTACAGAACGTGTTCATTAAACGTCGTCCTCAAATGAACACGGGGATAATATTGGATTTCGATTCAAGAGGAATTTGGTGATATCCCTTTGTTAGGTCTAAATTCTAAGATTGGTATTTGTAGTGATGTAGGTAGTTAAACTATAAATATTTTTAAACTTTAATGTTCGTTTTTACATAAAAAAACAAACGTACGTAATTTTCAGTACAACCATAATTCCACAACAGTAAAATCTGTACTAATATTATAAAAATCTTTCCCTGATAGAAAGCGACACTATGTCGAGTACCGTAGGATATATTTTATGATATTCTTGACTTCCACGTACACGAAGTCGTAGGCAAAAGCTAGTTTATGACTAGTACATTTAAACCCAAACAAAAAAAAAAAAACAACAAACAGTACTATTTTCATTATTCCAAAAAACAGCAAAATTTTCTAAGACCGATGATATTACAATACCTTAAACAAAATATAAACTAAGTAAGTACTTCTTTTATTTGAACAAAAGGGATTGACCATAACAAAATAATATCATCAAAGGAGTTTTACTTTACCTGAAAACCACACGTGGGTTTGAAATCTTACGAAAAATAGAAACTTATAGAAATACTCTCCTTCGAAGTTCTTTCAATTTTCAGAACGATTGATATTTACAAAGGGCTCGCGTGAAATAAGCTTGCACGGGTCTCCTAAGTTTGTTTATTTACTTAGACGTGCGAGAATTTGTTGACAAGAAAATGTTTTTCATACTGTGTTAAAAGGATACTCTGTAAGTATATTTTTGTGACATTTCTTTGTGTAAATAAATCCAAAGTGTTTGATGTCGCTAAAATATTACATTCACGCCTGTAATCTCCGAAGCGTTTGGCAGAGGTGTACCTATTATACACCCACATTTCGCCAGTTATGTTTAAGTCCCATGGTAATAAGGGGCGAGCCTATTGCCATCAACCGGGCACAAACCCAGATTCCGAGACTGCTACTGAGAAATTTCTGACAGGACAACCCAAAAATAGTTTGCCCGACCTGGAAATCGAACCCAAGACCTTAGGCTTAGCAGTCGTGCTTTGCGACCACTAGACTAACAAGGCAGTCCATAAAAAAATAAATATTTTCCATAAATGCCGTATTCGACTGTAGGTCCCAAAAACGAAAGACTCATAATAATCAGGCAAATATACCTGTCGTTTTTATTCCCTTTACAATTTCCATATCAAAAATATGAGTTACGAGATTCGCTTTAATTTACGAGTTAAGAACAATTGGCGCCCAAATGGTACTGACAGTCCCAATTGGCGCCCAAATGGGCCTGATGGTCCCAACTGCCCGCCAATAATTCAGAATAAATTCACAAAATTATAGTTGCCTTGTCCAACATTATATTTATAAATCCCAAAATACATCTATTAACATATTATTTATATTATCAGAAATCTAAGCTATTATCCATTTACAAGGGCCTTTGACATCGGGGACGCGAACCTCGGGGGAAATCAAAGGCATGTCATGTCTTGAATACAGCGGACAATTTAAACATCGCAAATAAGTGGCTTTTTTGATCTTGGATTAAAATGTATTTTGAGTGGGTTGTTGAGTTAGACAAGTATTTTGAAATCTCGATTTTGTTTTGCCAATTTCAATTTCTATTATGCTTTACTTAATTCGATTTAGTCTGTATTAAGCCACTTTATAAATATTTTTTGAAATACTCATTGTTAATTGCTTATTATGTGATCATTTTAGGAGAAGAACAAAGACAAAATCAAATCATTTATTGAATTAATACATTAAAAGAATAAAGAATTGAATGTAGTTGCCCCGTTTAATATGTATTTTTGCATGGAAAAGAATGAACCAAAAGCTCCATACTTACTGTTTAAAAATAAAGTTTTAAAATTATTTGTATAAAACAATTAATTGAAGAATCATAATATGATTCTTCATCTCCCATTGTTCCCAATGCATAAATTAGGTACATTATAAAGCATATCCATTATTATCCATGTTGCTGTCAGAATGAAAGGTAGAATATTATATTTATTTTAATTACTAGCTTTTGCCCGCTGCTTTATATGTATATAGTTCAGAGTTAAGCCAAAGTCAGAAATGGTTCTAGGAGAACAGAAAGTGGGATAAAAATGTTCTATGTATTAAGTTAGATCAATATCTATATGTATGCAAATTTTCAGCTAATTTCGTACAGCTGTTTATACTTGAAAGGGTAACAAAACATCTATTCATGTATATTATACATCCTTACAAATGTTCGTGTTTATAATAGTAGTAGGCAAGTAGTAAGAAGATAGAGGATAAGATAGGACAAACAAGTTACATTTCTCAGTAATAATATCAATTATCAATATTTATGTGAATTAATGTTAACGTGATCATCGCTCATCAACATCGCCTCAAAAAATCCTACCATTTCTTCGTCATGTTATTTAAAAAAATATCTATTTTAACGCTCACGATTCAAAGCTCAAACTTGAATAGCAAATTATTTGCTGTTTCGAAAGAGCGTTTTTATAATGAGCGTTGCTCCAAAAGCTGCTGAAATTCCAATATTGGCGATCGAATGTTTACAGCACAATGCTCATAACGCTTACTTAACCAACATAAACACTAACTATACTAATACAGCGAGCAATGTATAAGGCACTTATGTAAGCAATAGTTTCGTATTTGCATACATAATGTTGACACATTTGTTGGAATAACAGATTAGATGTAGGCGGTTTGCTGTTGTATTACCTTGTTATTTTTGACGTTAACATTACGTTCACGATGTGTTCCATAGGGATAGGTTGTACTGAATAAACCTACATTGTTTTTACATATAGAAGCAACAATAATAATGTTATAGGGTTTTTTCTAAAACTTCATTGAAAAGAGTGTCCTTAGAGTTTCGTTTGTTTTTCTCCATATAAACTTCAACTTTTGACTAACTGACTAGTCAGTCATTTAGTCCGAAACTTGAAGTCTGGACTAGTTACGGACACTTTTGAATTTTCAAGCGCTCCCTTGACAGTTCAAGAGTGTCCGAAAATGGTTTAATTAAAACAAATGCTTTAACTTTAAGACCACCGTATTTCACCAACTCTTATGTATTAAATTAGAGTTCATTGAATAGTCAATGAACTCTAATTTAATTTAATTACAAAGTATAGACTTTGTAAACAGTTTTTTGTTAAAAGTCTGATGATTTATTCTCAAAATTTTAAAAGTTATTTTTAGATCGGTATCTACTATTCCAATATAATTTCATGCGAGTGCACAATACATCAAATTTTTCAAAGTTAGACGAAAAATACACTAAAGATTTTGTGTTAACAAAAAAAAAAACTGTGAAAATAAAATACATGATCACAATACATTCTCGTCATAAATCACAGACAGCCCTATCATAAACGGTAGATAACAATGATAAGAAATAAGCCGAAAACCTTGATTCAAAACGGATGCAGCGACAACCCCTTCCTCGCTCGTTCCTGAAATATCTTCCTATCGATTTTATACAAAAGCGCCGTTCGCCCGAATACTGAAAAATTGTAACAGAATGAGACATTCGTTCAAGAGCATATTTTATCTGAATCGAGTGTGCTCGTGCCAGGAATTTATGTTATGAATTCAATCCAAGTGACTTTTTAGAATTGGATCAAGTATTTTCTAGAAAATGTGACATTTTATGCAAATAAAGTACCTTTTCCTTCTTACTTTCCTTTGTTTGTTTAAGTTTGTCTCTCTTAAGATTTCTCCTGTATTGTCTGGTGTCTTGCGTGTGCCTGTGAGCTTCTGGACTTGATGGACGACATTGATGGCAGCATTCACCAAGCCCAAGCTCTATGTTCTGAACCGACTCAATAGAAAAATAATCTTCTATTTATCAAGACCACTGGGGGCGCCGCAACAGAGCCCTGAAAGTTTTATTATATTGTACTCTGAAAATATACTAGTCACTGACTTGAATATAGACTGTCCGTAACGCTAATAAGAATAACTGCCACATTATTTTTCTATCATTCTCTTGAAATACATTATAATAATTATTTATAAGTCATCATCTGCCTAGTCTTTTTCCAATTATGTTGGAGTCGGCTTCCAGTCTAACCGGATCCAGCTGAATACCAGTATCCAGTAGTGGAGCGACTGCCTATCTGACCTCCACAACCCAATAACTGGGTAATACGATTCGATACCCCTTGGTAAGACTGGTAGTTAGATTTTTCAGGTCGGGATTCTGACGACCCGTAACGACTGTCAAAGATCCATGTATGACAGCCAGGACAGACGGCTCAACGTGCTTTGTGAGGCACGGAACGATGTCAGTGACGTCAACAATAATTATTTATAAGTACCATGTATTAAAACTTTATTTATAACTGTTTCTAATGAGGGCAAGCTTAGTTGGCATTAACTTCTCTTTGAACAATAGGCTCGAAAAGTAATGAAAAGCTTTACAGTCTATTGTAAAACTATTTTAATTACTTATGTTGGATATTTTTATTAATTAGCTAGCGACCCGCCCTAGCTTCGCACGAGCGCGTTCTACTGGTGTGGCCACATGTCATAAACATAGATATTTATGTGCTAAGCTTGTTAAATGTTAATGTTACTAAACTTTTAAAAATATCTGATTGACCCAGCGGTTAAGGCACTCATACTTGAGTTTGTGGGTTTAAATCGATGTGTTTTAAATTTAGATGTAAATTCTTGGCTAATCACTGACATCGGTGAAGGCAAAATATCATGAGGAAACCTGGACTTATAATTTATTTGAGATCGACAATCCACCTTGAGCAAGCGTGGTGATCAATCCTCATGGCTTCTCTGTATGAGAAGAGGTGTTTGCCCTGCAGTAGGATAGCAATAGGCTGGTATTTTTATTTTCGCCATTTTTTGTACGTAGTGTTGTCATACTCAGATTGTACTTGGGCGTACTGCCCAACAACTAATACACTGCATTATCTATTTATTTTATTAGAAACCAGTATTTTATATTTTTTTAATGAAAAACTTGCATTTTCATTATTAATCTTTTTTCTTCACATTAACTTAAATTATGAGGACATAATTATAGTTTAGCCCCATTTCTAATTAAGTAGTAGCAACTGTCAAGTTCATGTGCAATACTGCCAATGTTATCGGAACCATTTGATTCCCTCGGTGTAGATGCACGTGTCGAGGAAAAACACAAGTCCTTGTAACCCACGTGCTGATAAAAATACACTACAGTGTTTTTTTTCCTTGCATTTCTCATTTGAAAAACAAATGAATGTCACGAGTTTTTGGATCAATTTTACACTCTAAGATAGGGATGAAAAGCTTGATTATTGCAAAAATGTACACGATTTTAACGGAAAATATAGACATTTATTCTCTCTTTATAAAAATTGAAGCATGTATAGCAAGTTTCATTCACAAATTAATAACACGTAACAACTACAGTTGGCTGCAAAAAATCCGGGAACCGGGAATTCTTTGAAAAACTTAGATCATGTTTCAAATGGTTTTATTGACTAGAGTGAGTTTAGTATCCAGTGTTACGGATAAAAAAGCCTATATGCTATTTCAGGCCTAAATCGACTTCTTTTTTTTAAGCTGGTAAAAATCATCGAATGAGTCCTCTCGCCCGGGGGTCTGTTAGACTTTTACTGACTAAAAAACCACCCTGTTACTTCTAAACCAACGGCTGAATAGCTGGATGAAATTTCGACTTTTGTGACAAATATCATCCAGATCTGTTCAGCCGTTCTGGCGTGTTTGAATAACAAGCATCCAACTAAACTTTGGCATTCTTAATAGTAGTTAATTCATTAACCACTATTGGAGGAATAACATCTAACAGACCTTACGCACCAATCAAAATTAATTCATAGATATAATTTCAAATACTTTAGGTAAATTCTCTCCTGCACGTTTCAAATAATTGTTGGTTCCATCCCCTTCATTTGCAAATCTTTTACCCAAGCCACGTTTTGGCGCGGTAATTATTTTGGCCTCGTTTGTATCGATCTAGTGACGTCATTAAAGGGATTCGGAATATCCAAGGCTTGGTCCGGTTTAAACAATGTTGAGGCCTGTCTATTATAGATAGTGTTTATTGTTGATTTTCTACACGTGCTTAATATACTGGACCCGTTCACCTTTTATTGGTTCTGTTATTCAATTTAGAGCTGATTTTTTAATAGTCAATCTTTTATCCAAGGAATAAAATATGACAGTTTGACATATTTTCTATATAAAAGCTGTCAAACTGCCATATTTATCCCTCCGTTAAGAGTTATCTGACGATTGAAATATTAGCCCTTAATCTATAGTAGATAAGCTTCTAGAATGTATAACATTAAAGTGTTATTTTTTCTTATGTCAAAATAACAGCTTTTTCCTAATTAATGCATAGAAATAATTACACGCTACATATAACATTTTTTTATATAAATATTTTTTGCTGTCTGTATGCTTGTTCCGAGTAATCTTTGAAAAGACTGAACCAGTTATGACGGGGCTCTGGCAGATAGCTGGTATTACAAAGAGTGACTTGGACTACTTTTGACGTATTTTTTTAGAAAAAGCCTTAAGGTTCTGCACAAAAATATTAAAATACCGCAAATACCTAACCGACATTGACGTGAAAGAAGTCACAGGCATTTTAAGCTACATTCTTAAAGTAATAAGTTTTAAAGTTAATTGACCATTTGTTTGTGCGAAAACAACAAGAAAGTTGAAGCTTTTATATTTTAACAAGTTCTTTTGGCGTGTCATCAAAAAACTAACACACACAGCAAGTTTTGGCACGAGCGATGTTACAAATATTTATCACCCTTTATTTTTCAGCTTCATTGAACATCACGGAGTTTTGTTATTTTTGCGCGAAACCCTAATTATTTTCCTAAAATAAAAATGGAAGCTCAAGTTACTCCTTATACTTAACATCAGCTATCTGCTTATGAAAGTCCCATCAAAATCGGTCTAACTGTTTCAATGTTTAGCCTAAACAAAAATATAGAAGAAACAAAATGTTATTTTTTGTATAAATAAAAAATATAATGGGTTCTTTTTTTTTGGTATAGGTATGTACCGTGTAAAAAACGATATTTCTATTGAAAAAAGCTATTGTAAATTTTAACATTACAAGCAGACACTTAAATTTTAATAATTTGTTGGTACACAAGTAGATTACGTGTAAACAAAGTTGTTTTATCTACATACTTTATATTAAATTCAGTTAACACTTTTCACAATCGATAGCAGCAGCACTTACATAATATCTATTTATAACAATATATCCACTTTTGACTAACTTTTGTCCACGGCTTTGTTGTATGAATACCAGTTATCGCGGATGCAGGCAAAGTTGCAAAACAAAAAGTAACCATATAGGCTACTTTTTATCTTCTATACAGATCCCAAGCTACCACTTTATCGAACATCAGCTGCACACTCCTTGTCAGCACAGGTACGGGGCCCAAACAGTATCAAACGCCTGCCGGGGTTGCGGGACGTCTTAACAGGATACCGTGGCCCCGGAGCGTAAAGGGCAACAGAAGGAACAGGGTGGTTTTTAAGTCAGTAAAAGTCTGACAGTCCCTTCCACCCCACCCAGGGCGGAAGGAGCCATTTGATGATTTTTACCACCTAAAAAAAAAAAATAGTTACGTTTAAGGTCACTGCGTCACTCCCGTAAGTCGTAGCGTGATGTTATAAAGTCTATACTATTCATTATAAATCTGGCTATCATACACAAAAAGGTTTATTCAGATATGACGTGTAGTTCTAGAGTTCCGCGTTTAAACAACACACACACACACAAAACAACTCTTCAGCTTTATTCTTAATAATAAGATAAATTTCGGACTTACTGACCGACTCCTTGACAATTCAAAGGTCTGTGAATGGTCTAATTAACCGCTCAAGGCCCGTCCGTCACACCGGTATGACAGAACAATAGAAAATCTATCAATAGTGTCTCATTACGATCCGAGGGACTTGAGTAATTAAAATAAATGTTTTGATTTTGACTTTGTTAGATTATAATCGGTTCAGTGGTTTTACCGTGATGAGGCAACAAACAGACAGACAGAACAACTTTTACATTTATAATATTAAGTGTGAATTTTATCGCTATCATAATATTGGTTATCCTCACGCTCTAATTCACTAACGAGCCGATTAGAATTCCAGGTTGTCACGCCCTACCTCGTAACCGTCCATTGTGTCAACGAAATGATTTTTCACACCATAGAAGTCGTTAATTAGTGATTTTCGTGACTAAATAGGTGATACAATGTAATCACAGTTGAATCTATAATGGATGATGATTTGATGAATGCGTTCACCATTGTGCCTCCGTTTGGCTTGTCAGGTGTTTCGGGTACTTGTGTCCTTGAATCGTAATGGGGCGGAGCAGGAATGCCTCGCAGTTATCACGTTACGGTGTTTAAGCTGAGTCCACACCTGCGGACGTGCACGGAAAGCCCAGTGCGTCACACCACACAACACAATGAGAGGTGCTTTTATACACACTCAAAATTATTTAACTAATCAAACATTTCTTTATACAGTAAAGAACTTCATTGGTATGAAGTTCCTTAACGCGGCTTGCCTTAGGAATTAAATGGTAGAAATCGTCACGTACGGAAAAAGCGTTATGCCACTTCCAGGCAATCTTCTCTCTCTTTCTCTGTGTTTCTTTTTATTATATGTGGGTGTATGTTTATCTAATTGTATTCTTAAATGTTAGCACTTATTTTTCTTGTATTTCAAGGCGATTGTCATTGAAATCGAAATACAAGTTCTTCCTAGTTCGGGTTCAGATGTTAAAAACTGTGTATACGATCTATAATACCATTACATTTATTTTTTATTTTAGAAACAACATAACTTTTGACACAATCGCGAGTGGTATGCGTACAAGTTATCCATAAACTTTTGAAACGTGCAGTGTGCACGATTCGTGGGCCTGCGTAGGTGTGGACTCAGCCTTACATTGCAATGACTCATACCTCACGACCGCGACTTGACACAACTCACGTTGGTCGCCACAAAATATTTTTACAACTGTATAAGTACCTACAGTTTATTTACTTTTGTTACTGTTACTAAATAACTTCCTGTTAAAACTAAAACTTATAAATAAGAATTTAAATTGCGTTACCATACAACGACTAATTCTGACATTTTAATTTTATATCTTTTTATGAATCTCACAAATTTTTAACTCATGTATGCCTTTATACATGAGTTAAAAAAATTGTGAGATGCATACCCTGCTGATATATCACTAGATTCTAGTTCATCTTCGTCGTGTTTTTTTTTTACCCTCGTTAAGGCGATTAACCACACGGTTTTCATGTCGCATTGGCCTCATGAAATCCGTCGATGCCTTACACACTCACAACGCCCGACCGCGCGGTCGAGCGGTGCGATCTTTGCCGCCACCGCCTTCCGCCGCGGTGCGCGGTGCCGTGTGTTAATCGTCTAAGTTACGTATTACTAAAGCTGCGTTTATAAAGCTATCGGTTTCGTACATTAACCAGGTAGGCGGAACTAATGAATCAGGAATCAGTCCTATACTAAGCAGTGTTATAATCAATCGCTAGATACTTAAAAATCTGGGTTTAATAGACCCGCCAAACAGACCATGTTATATTTCGCTACCAAGCAAGCTAAGAGTTAATAAAAATAACCTCCTATCTCTCAGCGAAAATCATGAAAGAACAACCAAATAATGTAATTTTACTAAAAGCACACAAATGCAATTATGAGCGACCACACTTAACTCACATATATTATTCTAGCTGTACTTTCACAAAGAGATCTGAAAATACGACACATGAGAGTTACAGACACAAGTTGAGAATGAACTAAAACATTATTTACATACATACATAAACTCACGCCTTTTTCCCATGGGGGCAGGCAGAAACTACAGAACACCATCTGCTACGATCCTTACACACTCCTTTCGCCTCATCTTCGTTCATACATCTAGTCATACAAGCACGCCGGTCACGAGTACTCCGCACCTGACCTCTCTAAAGAACCTCACCTATAAGGTCAGTGTAGGTCTTCCTAGGGCGACCCCTCCCTGCGTTGCCACTCACCTCTGCCATATAAATACCTTTTGTTAATCGTCTTTCACTCATCCTCTCAACATGACCAAACCATCTAAAACCTTATTTGTGGTAATTAAATTAAATTCATATGTAACGTGTTAGCCGCTAGGCAGTTATGAGGGTTTGAGAGACTTTAATACCTTTTTAAATGTGAATGTGAGATATTAATTGGTGTTTTTCTTATTGTAAAATCAAATGTTTGACTAATAAATAATTCCATTCTATTCTATTCTCTTAAGATGTATTAAAGCATACAAACATAACATAATACCGGTGACCCCTGAAGGGTTAAGTGGAGGTGTACCCATTAGTACACCCACATTTCATTAGTTATTTTTAAGGCCCAATTAATAAAGAGCGAGCCTATGGGCACAAAAATTTAAATAAATAATGTTTCTATTAATAAATTATTTATTTTAAATTATTATCTATTTATTAAATAAATATTATACACATAAATATATTTGAAAAACCTTTCACAAGTGTTATATTTACTGCTTCAATACGTAAAAAACAAATTATTGAAAATTTATTTTAGCATCTGAAATATGAAACGAAATTTTCAGTGAACACCTTTACATAACAGAAAAAGTTAAATTGAATGCGAATTTAAAATACTATCATAAAATATATTTTTTAACGCTAGCGAAATATTCATTTATTTTTTTGAATGCAATACTTACTACAATAATTTCTTTCTCTTATTATTTTGGTGAAAAGTGTTTTAAAAACACAATATTTTGATATTTATCCGCGATATAACCACACGTAGACGAAGTCGCGTGCAAAAGCTTCTATATCATCATCTACCTAGCCTTTTCCCAAGTATGTTGGGGTCGGCTTCCAGTCTAACCGCATGCAGCTGAATAACAGTATTTTACATGGAGCGACTGCCTATCTGTCCTTCACAACCCTGTAGCTAGGTAATACGATACCCCTTGGTAAGACTGGTTGTCAGACTTTCGGTCTTCTGACGGCCCGTAACGACTGTCAAAGATCTACGTATGACAGCTGGTACCAACAGCTTAACGTGCTTTCCGAGGCACGGATTTTAAAGCTAATACTTCCATATATCCATACTAATATTATAAATGCGAAAGTGTGTCTGTCTGACTGTTACCTCTTCACGCTTAAACCGCTGAATCGATTTTGATGAAATAGAGAGAGAGAGTTTTTTGGAGATAGTTTATGATTCGAGGAAGGACATAGCATAGTTTTCATGCCGGAAATCACCCCTTAAGGCGGTGAAAACCGGGTGGAAGTTTGTATGCAAGTACGATATAAACAAGTTCCACGCGGACATAGTCGCGGGCAGAAGCTGGTATTTAATAAATTGTGCCAAAAATCTATAATGCCCAACAACTGGTAGACGGCAAATTAGTGCCATAAAGCTCGACTAATGGGTCCTTTAATTACATTTAGTTACTAAATTAAGGGCTAGTTGTTCCCCGCTACATTTAGTACCTACCCTTGTTTGCTTTCAACTCAAATAAGTACCGCAGTGTTATTATTTTAAAGCAATTTACATAAAATCGAAATTAAATTGGTAGACTGGGTAGATGTCGCGATGGCCCAGAGGTTAAGGCGTACGTCTCTCTGGCATAAGGTTGCGTGTTCGATACCTGACATGTACCAATGTGATCTTATCCATTCATAATATGTACTTTCTAGACATCATTGCCGACAGTAAAGAAAAACATCGTATGGAAACATAGACATTTAATGAATATAAGTCTGAAATCACTAATCCGCCTTGAGCAATCGTGGTGATCAATTGTCGTGTTTTCTCTGTATGAGGACAATAATAGGCTCGGAACTTAAAAAATTATAAAAACAATATACCATTTAAGTTCCGATAACGAATTAACATAATAAAAATAATTGTTTAATTTAAGTTTATGTCGGATTTCTGTTTTATCTTTTCACGGAAAATATAACACCGTACACCACATACAATGCTTGCATACTTCGTTGCATTTGAATCAAGGCTTATCAAGACACACAAAAGACCGAGTAAGGGCACGATAAAGCTTGTCTACTCGCTCAAAGTTTACCAAAGACAAACAGACGATCGCAAGATACGATTGTCACAGAATGGTAAAGTAAGTAAAGGTACACATCTCTGAATACTCCGTAATTGAGTTTGTGGTCTTGCTAGAAATAGAATAGACTGCATGCAACTCTGCAGATTCCTCTGTGTTCAAGCTTCGTTATAAAAATTCTTGTTTATATTGAATATTTTTAGTTGACATAAGTATTCACGTCGTGTTATGCTAGAATTTTACTCACTTGGTGATTTTGGAAAAATATATTTAATAAATATATTTATGGTCTAGTTGAAATAAAAAAAAAAAACTATTTGTTTGCCAAATTTTCTAATAATAATTATCGTTTATGAGATCATTAACCCACTTCTAAAAAAGGAGGAGGTTCTCAATTCGGATGTTTGTATTTTTTTTTAATGCCATAATTACCTATTAATCAATCATTATTCGTGAATTACTTTATCTATAAAAAGTAACATAATATTTTAACTTGTACTAATACTCCACAGAAGGTCGAGCCTATCTCATAGAGAACGTTAGTAAACTTCACGCAAATAGTCAATATTTATCGTTCAAAATAATTACAACAAAATAATACGAAAAATACAGCAGGTATTCAATGTCCTAACTCAAACAATGAATATTCGACAAAACAAACTGATTATCCGATTTGAGATTAAAGATAAAACCTCATTTGGGTCTAAAACCTTTGACCCAATGGTCAAACTGCCAGTACATAGACAATTGATAAAGGTAAAATATTTAGGTCCGATTTTCAGGTGTCAGCGCGACCAGGCGGTGACATTTTTGGGTTATAAATTGAGTTTGTTTTGTTCGGGATGGTGTGCTTAACCCTTTCGCATAGTTTGGAAACAGTAGTGAAATAGACTGAAATAGATAATCACTAGAGAGATATAATAGGTGGAAGGAACATTGTAACTTTCACAGTGGATTTAGTAGGTACATTACCTAGCAAAATGGGGGATTATAAATTCTATCGAACCTACAATACCTAGTGCGAGTGCTGTGCCCCTGATCAGACGATTAGAGCGACTGCCTATTTGTGACCTCCACAATCCAGTAACAGGGCCTAGAAAAGATAAAAGGTATTGCCTTAAATCAACGACTCGATAAGATGAGGAAGTAGGTATTTAGTAGAGCCTACCTATGCGGTTTACCTATGCGGTAAAATTTATAAAACACCCTTTTTTTATTACACGACTGCCCCAAAAAAGAGTGTTATGTGTTCAGGGTTAATGTCTGTATGTATGTATGTATGTGAGATTCTTTATTCCACTTAACACATAACTTTTGAACGCCTGAACCGATTTAGATGTATGGAGAATCGTTACAATCCTTGCATCGTTCCGAGTAACATAGGCTAGATAAAAATAAAAGCAATCCTGTGTGGTCACTTTCAAACGTAAATTAATACTAGCCTCAATTTTTTTCTCAATCTGGCCGTGTCTATGTTTGTCGCTAGAATTTAACACACTGTAAATAAAAAACGTCGTAAAAAAAACTGACGAGTAAACGAAGTACAAATACCTATGTGCAGTTTTGGCAGTAATGTTTTTTAATTTTTTTAATTATAGTAGCTTGTTAGGTAATAACCTGCATATGTAAAAGATGGGAGGTCAATATACAAAGATATACATAGGTACATACTTCTATACTGTTTCTTATACATAAAAAACCCAATAGTATGGTCTACAAATCATTTCCCGGATGCACAAGCCTTATTAGTAGTTACAAAATCGTCTCAATCATTTTACAAAATGTCCCAAAAATCACCTAACAGCATGCTCAGATTGCTCTGTCAATAAACAAAACACCATCGCAATATAAGACCCGTTCCGTAAAATTCAAATTCGTCATAAAACCAAATGCAATCACTCCATATCAAAATGTTTACCTTCCATATTGAGACAGATTTGTACAATATTTTTTTAAGCGCGATACCCATCACACGCGAATAATGTTTGCATGAACCCAATACCTTTTAATTTTTTTCCATTTAAAGGCTCGTTTACACGAAGAGAGTTTTTCGTGTCTTTTTTAGACGTGTTTTTTGTGAGATTCGCTAGGTGAGAATTAAAAACTCGTCTAAGATTACGAAATTCGAAACTCGATATGGGTTTTCGTTTAACACAATTGTTTGGAAAACTCTAAATACGATATTTCTAGGGTTTTGAAATACGATTCTTGCCTTTTGTCGGATGGTTATAGGTCCAGCGAATAATCGCATAATTATTTATCTGGTTTCGATTAATAGAACTTCAGCTGTTTACAGGTTTAATTCTACTAAGTTTTAGGAACGATCGCAATTTCTTCTCAAAAATACATCTTATTAATTTACATTTTATGACAATACTGTACGGCTAAATTATATTGCGAATTGGAACATTTCTAATTAGTAAAACTAGCCTGTGAGGCACTGTCGTCGCAGTGACTGAGCGATTGGCTGCTGCGCTGCATGTCGCGAGTTCGATCCCACACGGAACAAACTTTGTGTGATGAGCATGATTGTTAGTTCTGTGTCTGGGTGTGATTTATCTATAATATGTATGTATTTATAAATTAAATAAGTATGTATCAGTTGTCTGGTTACCATAACACAAGCTCTGCTTAGCTTGGGATCAGATAGCCGTGTGTGAGTTGTCCCAAGATATTTATTTATTATTATTTATTATTTATTTGTTATGGTCTACAGATAGTTCCCGGTCTGACTTTTTGTGTATGTCAGTTTATATCTTTGTAAACGCATCCAGGATTGAGGAGAAATTCCTAGAGCCGGATAAAATTTTAAAAAAAATGATTTGAGCTGTATAAGTGTAGTTCTTAAGCTTCCAGGCGAGAAATCTTCTCCATGTAAATGAGACACGACTGTTGTGTTTACCTCAGGCATTAATAAAATTTTATCAGAATCTTGTTCATTGATTGAACATATTATTTGAAAGAGTATGGTAATATCATAATTGATTTTGAAGTGAGTTTGCTGGTACCTAATTTGGGCTTTAAAAGATTTGTTCGTAAAATATTTTGTGCCCTGCGGCTTTTTATACAGGGGTGGTGAGTCTCATTTGTTTTTTCTTGGCTTTTATCTTTTCGTTTCTTTTTGTTATTATTTGAACATCGTCACATCGTGGGGAAGCCTGGACTTATAAAATATGGAGTTTACAAGTAGGTGTAGATCGAAGTACTACGCGGTGTTGCTTGCAAAATTCGTGCTGACTATATGCTAAGGGTTTCACCCGTAGAGTCTTTAATTTAATGACGGTACACTCAATAGCATATACCTGATCAGCGAACGAAATCTCCATATCACCGAACTTTAATAGGATATTCACTGGCAGATAGTTGATGTTGAGTGTCGTGATGGCCCAGTGGTTAAGTACCAATGTGACCTTTTCAACTCATATATTATTTCTAAATCTTGGACATCAATGACATCGGTGAAGGAAAACATCGCGAGAAAACCTGGACTTATACCAGCCTATTACTGTCTCACTCAAACCATGTCAGAGGCCCTTGAGGCGGTTTAGAAACTGGGTGTGTGGGGTCGTAAGACCTTACTGCACACACGATAAAGAAAGAAGCTGATGCTATAATCAGTAACTTAAGCTAATTTGTTTTTGAGTAGTAATTAGGGTTCGACGCCAAAAAATTAAAACCCTACTGAAAACCGACATTCAAGCTATCAACTTGACAAATATACCCAGTCTCCAAGGCCATTTTGTAACTACGCAAGACCCTTAATAGACACACTTATCAAAATGTCGTAGTTCACTGCTCGTCAGTTGGTACCTGGAGAATAAAGTTGTTTTTTTCATCGTTATTACTTCAATTTGAGTCGCTCTGGTATTTTTGTAGGTGTTATATTTATGAAGGAATTTCATAACGGCTTGAGAAATAGATTTATCTTTCCTCTCTTGGGCTTTATTTTTGGAGTAAGAGCTTGTGTGAGGATGTTTTTTGTAAAGAAGTTCCTTAAATCAGCTTCATCATTATCATATCAGCCTGTGGCTGTCCACTGCCGATCGTAGGCCTCCCCCAAAGAGCGCCAACCATCCCGGTCTTGGGCAGCCCCCATCCATCCGCTGCCTACCACCTTCTTTAAATCGTCGGTTCATCGCGCAGCAGGGTGTCCCACACTACGTTTTGCCTAAACGTGGTCTCCACTCTAACGCGTGTCTGCTCCACAGACTGTCTGTCCGTCCGCAGACATGGCCGGCCCACTTCTACTTCAGCACACTAATTTTGCGAGCAATGTAGGTGACTTTAGTTCTATGACAGATGACTTTATTGCGAATTTTGTCCCTCAGAGAAACTCCGAGCATTGCCTTCTCCAACGCACGCTGAGCGACTTGGAAATTTAAATCAGCATGAGGTAGGAGAATTAGTCGCGTAAGGAACAAGCGTTATGCCCCCGCCAGCTGACCTTTTCTCTATTACTCTGTCTATTTTTAGCATACACGAGTGTCAAAAACTTCGTTCGTTACGAGGATCCCCGACCGCACAATTCTTTTTTATTAACCAGTTTTGTCTTACTTTTGTGCAAAAGTCTATCTCATAGGCTTCCACTCTTCCCAGTATGTTGGCTTCATATAACATCCTATATTATACCACTAAATCCTCCCATTCCCCTAGTCCCTTATCTAGTAAGACAGAAAGCTCATTTCACCATAATTGAGAACCGGCTAGGGAAATAACTAGTAGATAGGTACCTATATTGTGTGTGTATGTAAAATGTCAGTCAAGTAATTACAATTTATCTCATTCCATCACTACATTTTTAGTTCAAATACCGCATCAAATAAAAATATTTACATTACAAGTACTGTATGACGGTAACCATAATGTTTGTATTGGCATAACATATCAGCGGATATAGCGCTTTATATTTATAGTATGAAGCGCTGTAAATCATAGCTTGCGGTATTTTTAGTTTGTGTCAGAAATTATTTATTTGATTTAGAGTAATCTGGACATTTTTAATATATTTCTGCGTCGATTTTGAAATGAAATAAACTGAAATTGTTTATTGCAATGTGTGTACTAAAAAAAGCATTTTAATATAATAAAATCGTTACCATTTTGTGCTTGCCAGTAATTTAGAAATTCAAAAATAAACGTCAGTTCTGTATTTTATTATTTATATGTATATAATTATAATTAGCTTCCACCCGCAACTTTGTCCACGTCAAAGCTAATGTATTATTGACGTCCATTAGGTAAATTGAAACACTAATAAAGTTGACACTAACATCTAACTGTTACATTAGTCTTACAGTCAAAATATTTGATATTTAATGACATGCAAGTGAAATAAAATTCATTCATAACGAGAACGAGAATTATAATAATTAAATAATAATTAAATAGATAACGAGAATTTTACGAGAACTATGATATTATCGCCAAAGACTACTTTAAATCACCGCGTTCGATGCTCTCCTGGACACCAGAAGGAACTATGATGTGTTGAATCTTGTCAGAATGCTTAAAGTATTTCAAGAAAAATATACCTATAAAGGTATGAAACTGTATACTTTTTACATACCATGTTTAGTTGAATTTATATAACTACTAGCTTTTGCCCGCGACTTTGTCCGCGTAAATGTCGAACTGCCGTTTCATTCCCATATAGAGTGAATTTTGGAAAATCCTTTCTTAGCGTACGTCTACTAACTATAAACTACCTCCCTGCCTTTAAACTTTATACATCAAGTGGTTTTTGATGCCTGCCTGCCGGGGTTGCGGAACGTCGTAGACGACGTAGAAGGAACAGGGTGGTTCTTTAGTCAGTAAAAGTCTGACAGTCCCTTCCGCCCACCCAGGGCGGAAGGAGTCTTTTGATGATTTTTACCACCTAAAAAAAGTGGTTTTTGATATTTCGTGATGAGTAAGTGACTTTTCGCTTTTGTAATTATATTAAGATGTTATCAAATTGATTGAATGTAATTAGTAACAAACAAATACATTGAGCAATGAATTTAGGACGTTAAAACATATTTGACGCCTAGCAACAAACAATTCTAAATAAGTAAAGGAAACCTAAAAAGGGCCAAAACGGACCAATCAATGCCAATTATAGTTTAATAACAACTTGATCCCCGAGAGGGCGCCACTTTCGTAGTTCATATCGGATGAGAAGTTATTGAGTTAGGCTCTAGACTAGAACCAATTATCTAGACGTAATCATATCAAGTGGAATAAACGAGACGATTCGGGCGTATGTAACTAGGTGCCTACGTTTTGTTGATTAGCTGGTATTTGTTGTTGACGTAAGGGTGTATATGAATCGATCTCCTATTCTCGTGAGAAATCGATGAAGAAGTCGAAAATCCTTTCTTAGCGAACGTCCAACTATAAACTACCTCCCTGCCAAATTTCATCTTTATACGTCAAGCGGTTTGTTGAGTGAGTGAGTTTCCTCTTCATTTATGTATTAGATTAGACTAGCTTTTGCCCGCGAATTCGCTCGCATCCATGTTGGTTTCTCCATGCAAACTTTGGACCACTGTTTCATCCTCCTGCGGGAGGGGGGGAACTTTCTGAAAAATCCTTTCATATCGGCCAACGTAATACAAAAAATACAGCCTCCGAGTTTTAGGTGTGCTATTCTCTAAGCAGACAGCCATATTTATGATCACAAATGGAGTAGCAATCTCACAAAGCAATAGATTGTTATTTTTTAACTTACGACCTATCGACGCCGTCTACGAATTTTGGGGTGTTCGCAGGAACTGTGTTAATACATAATCACATCACACACAGATGTAAGTACGGTCTGTACGTTGTGTTCACAGCAAGTCAAACCTTAGCATGTTACTGCACTTATGACCCCTTACTGTACATAGAATAGATAGATTTATACACACTGTTAGTGTAAACACCGTTGTCACTAAAACCATAGGTACTTGACTTATTATAAAAAATGTTTATCTGAATTTAAAAATAAATAAACAAAGATTTCTTACAAAAAAATTAAAAAAATCTGTCCGACACCGTCCGTAAATTCATGGATACTATGCGCCCGAGTAACGTAATCACCGCAAAGAGCGTTGTCCTGCTGCACTGGCCGTCCGTTATAACTACCTACATAAGTTTTAACTAATTACATCATTGTAATATAGGGTGAAATCATTTTGAGGAAAATGGAGATTTTACTTTTGTATGGACGGTTTATGCTATTTGTTTAGTTTACTTTACGACTACCAATTTCCCATAAAGCGTCACACATACGTCGCTTCATCAACAAGAAATAATTTTAAACCAACCTTTATATTCAATTACAGTACAGTTTGAAACCAATATCGTGTGCGCATTAACCAGAATGCCTCATAAACGTCTGGAGAGTACCATAAATTTAAGTGCGCATAGAATTTACGATATTATACCTCGTTTTAGAGTTATTAGAAGTTTCTGTCTTGACGATATGTTTCTGTTTAAATGAGGGTAGATGTGGCATTTAGTGCGTCGGTTTGGGAACAATGCTAGTGGGTTACGTAAATATAAGTTTGTGGGTTGTTGGAGGAAAAAGATGTGTTCAAGAGTTTAAATAGATTTATTTATTTACCTGAAATATAGTATTTTACAAATTTTATAACAAATTTGGCATGCTGTTGTGAAAATAACAATGATTCTAATTTAATTTCAATTGAAATTCTAATGACAAAAAAACATATAAGTAGGTACTAAATAAAGAATTGTCTAAATTATCAAAAATTACCAATGTCTTATAAAAATTATTCAATTACAAATTTCTAAACATCAACTTACAAAATAAATGTCAAATAATTACATAACATGACATTTAGGCGATTAACACACGGCACCGCGCAGAGCCGCGGTAGGCAGTGAAGCGGATCTCATGTCGCATTGGCCTCTATGAAATCCGTCAATGCCTAACACACGTACACCGCCCGACCATGCGGTCGAGCGGTGCAATCCGCTTTGCCGCTTTGCCGCGTCATCCACGCCAACGCAGGGAGGGGTCGCCCTAGGAAGACCTACACTGACCTTATTGGTTCTTCAGAAAGGCCAGGTACTTGCGGCTTGTATGACGAGATGTGTGAACGTGTATAAGGCGAAAGGATTATGTAAAGATCGTAGCACGTGTCTTTCTGCTTACCCCCATGGGAAAATGGCGTGAGTTTATGTGTGTATGTAAGATGACGCCTGTAATCCCCGAAGGGGTACTTATTATTACACCCACAATTTGCCAGTCATGTTTAAGTCATGTAATAGGGGGCGCGCCTATTGCCATCAATCGAACACAAATCTAGACTCCGAGGCTGCTACTGAGAAATTGCTGATGGAAAAACCCAATATCACTTTGCCATACCTGGGAATTAAACCCAAGATCTCATGTTCAGCAGTATGTAGGTATTACCTGTTATTGTAATTTTCAAGAATATGAAGAGAGAGCAGATCTGTGACTCCATTTTATTTGTACGACATTTAAAATACTTTTTTGAATAAACAAGATGTAAGGTGATTCTATTCATTTGCACGTATGCTTCTCGTGTCAGCGAGATGAGCTAAGCAGTAATAAATCTCTTAATATTTATGAGTTTTCGTGTTACAGAAGCGTAGTGAGAATTTTATTATGTAGGTACCTCAACGTGTTATTTAGTCAAACATTCAATATAGTACCTAAAAACTTTTTCTATATTATTATATTATTTTTATATTATTGAATACAAATAATTTCTAAATAAATTTAAACGTACACAAGTACTAAATAATAAGCTTCCCTTTGTCTATTCAAACTTAGTTATCTGTCATAAAAAAAAACAGTTAAAACCTCTTTTTTAAGAGTACTACAGTAAAAAGACTAGATAATGTGTTCGAATAATCTTTTAATCGTTGCAGCTTCTAACAGTCAAACTTCGTAATACTTTATTACTCCCGAGAGGCGATGAATGCTCAAGAGTCCAATACTTAACGAAAATATGTACAGTAAAGGTGATTTCAGAACGGCGAGGAGAAGCGCGTAATTGATGGGTGAAAATTAAAATCACACCCTTTTACACCGAAAAAAGTAGCTTGTTGACTAGCGGCGGTGGCACGCAAGACTTGCGTGTCTATTTTGCGAAGTAATAAATACTCTTATTATTCAGCAATATTGTTCAATGTTGTGCTAACAAATATTTCGATTCTAATAATAATAATAATAATAAGCTGGCAACTCTAAATAAGCTGGCAACTCTAAATATCATGTCATGTTATTTTCGTATCTCCTATCTCCTAATTTTATTTATATTTTATTTAACAGTTTTAGACCAACATAAACCATTGAAAAATCTACAGTTTTTATTTTATTTTGTTCAATTTAATAGTAAGTAAAACCTGTGTTTATGCAATAGACTTTAAATAAATAAAAATGTGTTTTGACATGACAAGTGTCACCAAGAGCCCCTTCAAAAGAAAAGTTCAAAAAAATAATAAATAACGATAACATGATAACGAGATCAGCAAGTCGACGTGCACGCCTACCACCTCCGGACTCGTCGCTCAGCTCCGCCTCGCCGCCGCCGGAATCCAGCCCCACCGTGAGTGCTGTGATACCGGCCTTGGCAGTTGCGTCGAGCTCAAGCGACGAGTATTTCTCTCCGCCTTCGACGCCACCACCTGTTCGTCGGCGGGGAGGACGCCGGCCGCCGGGTTGTTTGGGACTCCGAGGCCCACCGGCCTCTGATAGGGTCCCCGCTTCCGGTGGAAGTGTGCAGCGCATGAGATGGACACAGTCCGTTAATGAAAACGTCATGCGCTCATACTTTGGGGCTACAGAGGGGGGAAGTAACCTGACTGCGTACCGTGGTCGGATGCTCTCTCTGTTTCAGGTGCTTGAGCCAGCTGTCAACGTATCGGCACAACGTCTATCGGATCAGGTGCGTGCCATCCAACGTAATCATATGTTGGATGACATTGTGCTTGATCGACTACGCATCGAATCACGGAGTAGCCACGTTACACTTGCTTCGCCAGTGGTTGCAGTCGCGGTTCAATCGCCGAATTTACCTAGTGATTCACCGCGACTCGACCGCATAGGTGAGGAGGTTGATGACGGGGCTATTACTGTGAGTTCCCAGTGTAATGTACAGTTGAGGAGTGCTTTGGAGGATGCGTTTCGGGAATATCGTTCTATGCAGCCTGAGCTGAGACCTCGATTGCCTCGTTTGCCCATGCACAAGAAAAATAAGGCGCTGGTGTGTGCTCTGGATTCACAGCTGTCAAACTGTTTTGACAGCAGTGTAGACCTTGTTGATGCCCACTCGATCTTGTACTGTGCAGCTGTAGCGGCATGTCGTGTGGCTCACGTCAAATTTCCCAATAGTGACGGAGCTACACGACTAAAACCAGCGGTGCCAGCATGGCAGTGCAGGATCGAGCGTCGTATCGATGGGGCTAGAGCACTCATCGGCAAGCTAATCTGTTTTAGGGAGGGCAATACTCGCCCTAGAGTAATGCGCTTTGTGAGGCGGGCGTTCTCGGGGACTGATGTCAGTCCTCGAGATTATTTGTCCCGCGTCACAGAGCGTATCGACTTCCTGAAGCAGAAAATCTGTGCATGGGCAAACCGTATTCGTCGGTACAAGCGGCGAGTGGAACGATACACTCAGAATCGCATATTCCAGAGTGATGAGAGGTGGGTATACAGAGCTTGGGAGCGACCAGGCCAAGGTGTGATTGATACGCGCCTACCGGATGATGACGCCATGTGTTCGTTCTGGCGCAGCATCTGGTCGGTGCCTGTCAGTCACACTGAGAGCGATTGGACACGGGAGGTTGAGCGAGCGTGCGACCTGATACCAGAAATGGGGGCAATTACCATCAGCCCCCAAGATGTGGCTCGTGCGGTCCGGTCATTGCCTAATTGGAAATCTCCAGGGCCGGACGGGCTGCATAACTTCTGGATCAAATGGTTCAGAAGCTCGCACGTTTGCTTGGCGTCCCAGTTCCAGTCAGCTTTAGTGTCTGGATCGTTGCCCCAGTTCTTAACAACTGGAATAACCCACCTGCTCCACAAATCGGGTAGCACTGCGGAACCCAAAAATTATAGACCGATCACTTGTCTGCCGACGGTCTATAAAGTTCTTACATCCATTTTGAGAGCTAAAATTAACAAACATATTGAAGACAATTCTATCATGTCTGCCTCTCAAAATGGATGTAGGAATGGGTCCCGTGGTACTAAGGAGCTGCTCCTCATTGATATGGCCATTAACCAGCAGGTTCGACGTTCTCGAAAGGATCTGTCTACATGTTGGATAGATTATAAGAAGGCCTATGACTCGGTGCCACATACATGGCTTATGAGGGTGTTGGAGTTGTACAAAGTAGATGCAACTTTACGCACCTTCCTAATGTCATGTATGGGGCAATGGAGGACGGTCCTTCGCTATCCAGGATGTAGGCAGATTCCAGAGAGCAGCGAACCGATAAGGATAGAGCGTGGTATATTTCAGGGTGATAGTCTGAGTCCTCTGTGGTTTTGTTTAGCCTTGAACCCTCTAAGCACACTGTTGGAGGGTTCGGGTCTGGGCTATCGGTTGAGAAGAGGTGGTCAGGTCATATCTCACCTTCTTTACATGGATGATCTGAAACTCTTTGCCCCCAACAATTCGCGACTGATGGAGCTACTGAAGGTAACGGAAACTTTCAGTAGTGCCATCAGGATGGAATTTGGTGTGGACAAATGTGCAGTCATGCATGTGAAGCGAGGGGAGATTATGGAATCTGTGGGAACCCAACTCTCGGATTCCATAAACCTTAGATCCCTTTCCTCAACTGAAACCTACAAATATTTGGGTATGTCGGAAGCGTTAGGCATCAATGCTGCCGATATGAAACGATCGTTGAGGGAGCGCTTCTTTGGCCGCCTGAATAAAGTATTAAATAGTCTTTTGTCAGGCGGAAACAAGGTGCGCGCCTTCAACGGTTGGGTCATGCCGGTTTTGATGTACTCTTTCGGCATACTCAAATGGACTCAGACGGAACTTGATGCCCTGGATAGGAGGGTCCGCACATTGTTGACCGCAAATCGGATGCATCACCCACGGTCATCGGTAATGAGACTGTATGTCCCGCGGAAGTGTGGAGGTCGAGGCTTTTTAAATGCTAAGACCTTGCACAACCGTGAGATATGCAGTCTCAGGGAGTATTTCCTAAAAGCCGACGTGGGTATGCACCGAGATGTGGTCTTAGTGGACAAGGGCCTCACCCCGCTCTCCTTAGCGAACGAGAACTGGCGCAAACCTGTAGTATTGGATGCTAATGATCGCATGGAGGTATGGAAGAGCAAGGAGCTTCACGGGCGCTACTACCGGGCCCTACATGGGCCTGATGTAGACTTTATGGCGTCCGTATCCTGGCTGCGCTTTGGTGATCTCTTTGGGGAAACCGAAGGTTTTGTCTGTGCAATTATGGACGAAGTTATAATGACGAACAACTACCGGAGATATATTGTGAAGGACGGTACGGTTGACATTTGTCGGGCATGCCACCGTCCCGGGGAATCAATCCGGCACATTATATCTGGGTGTTCTCGTCTGGCTAACGGAGACTACTTGCATAGGCATAACCTAGTAGCCAGGATTATCCACCAGCAGCTTGCCCTTAAATACAGTCTTGTGGAATCGGAAGTACCCTACTACAGGTATGTGCCCGACCCAGTTCTTGAAAATGGCAATATCACATTATATTGGGATCGATCTATCATCACTGACAGGACTATTGTTGCCAATAAGCCTGACATAGTGGTGATAGATCGATTAGAGCGTCGCGCAGTGATTGTGGATATAACAGTCCCGCATGACGAGAACCTCGTGAAGGCTGAGAAAGATAAACAAATGAAGTATCTTGATTTGGCTCGCGAGGTTGTCGACATGTGGGATGTGAGTACAGCAATCACTGTGCCGATAGTCGTGACGGCCAATGGCATAATAGCCAAGAGCCTCGACCAACACCTTAGGAGGCTCTCGTTGGGCGGTTGGATCAAGGGCTTGATTCAGAAAGCGGTACTCCTGGACACGGCGCGTATTGTTAGGAGATTCCTTTCTCAGGAGCCCTGACCACCGGTGGCTCTGACCCTGTTCCCGACGCCGGTGGGATACTATTTTTTATATTTTTAAATGTTTTTATATCTTTTTCATAATAATATTTAAAAATGTAATTATATATGTATACAAAATAAATAATAATAATAATAATAATAACGTTTATTGTGTCTAAAAGTTATACACAAACAATATTGGGTTTGGAGTCTTCATTTAAGCATATATTGCCTGTATTAGAAGACTCCGCTCCTTCACAACAGTAGTTAAATTACTTAAAACACAAAATTAAAATAAAAAATGGGTGTAACTAAAAACAAAGGATAGTTACATGAACGTGTGAGTGCGTGTGCATGAGTGGGCCATGTGATTGTTGAGTGTACAAGAGTGTTATGGATGTGTGGTTGTTTGTGTATGTGTGTGTGGGTGTACGTGTAGGTATGGGAGGGTCTATGTGTGTTTGAGTGGGTCGTGTATTTGTATTAAGTTACGTTTTGTAAGAGAGCTTCAGTATCTTCAAATGTCAATGGTTTTATCCAGTCAAACAACATTTCTTTACATTTATGATAAGATTTTGCATATACGAAAATTTCTTTATTTATTTTGTTATACAATTGAGCTGATCGTTTACTAAATTGCATTGATCCGAATTTGGTCTTGGATATTGGCAATTGAACTATGTCATGTTTTCTTCTCCTAGAGTGTATATCCGCATTATAGGGTATGGTTTTGTGCTTTTTTAAAATCATTTGAGTAATGTATAGTTTCCTCACTGACAGTACATCACTTAGTTTGTAGAGGTTTTCTGTAGAATATCTCCTTTTTTTAAAATACATTATTTTGAGTAGGGCTCGTTGTGCTCGCTCCAATTGAATGAATTTAAATTTATTTGCCCCACCCCAAATAGGGATACAGTATATTAATATTGATTGCGCAAGAGAGATATATATTTGTGTGAGCACATTTCTAACCGGCTTACCGCTACGCTGTATAGACCGAGGCAGCACGTGACGCAAAGTCTTAAAAATCCAATTCAGCTTGCGGACTCTATTGGCTACTTGCTCAATATGGGGGTACCAGCACAATTTCTGATCCAGCAGTACCCCTAAATATTTTGTGCAAGAAACTTTGCCAATACTAGAACAGTTACAATTATCAACATTAATACCATCACAAGTATGTATAATGATTTGAAAATCACCGGTTGGTTGAGTACGATTGCAGATGCTGAAACTTATAAAGTTTGTTTTGGAGGTATTTAATGTGAGAACATTAGCATTGAGCCAATTCGCAACCTGGGACATTCCTGTTTCAGCACTTAGCCGCACATTGTGCCATGACTTACCATGGAAGATGACAGCTGTATCATCGGCGTACGACAGGACTTTGGCATAGGGGATTTTCATGTTACACAGGTCGTTAATGTATATTAAGAAGAGCGTTGGGCCTAATACACTTCCTTGGGGGACGCCGTATGATACATCTGTGACATCACTTATATGATGACCCACTTTGACACTTTGCTTCCTATTTGAAAGATAGTTTTTAAATAGATCAAGCGCGATATCTCTGATACCTATATTTTCTAGCTTGTTTACAAGGATAGGCGCAGAGACGGTATCAAATGCCTTTTTAAGGTCTAAAAAGACAGTTAGGCACTTATCTCCATTGTCAAGATGATTAGCTACTAATGAAGTTAGTGATATGACAGCGTCCTCAGTGGAGATACCTTGACGAAAACCAAACTGAGAGTCAGAAATGATATTGAATTTGTTTAAGTAATTGAGAAGTCTAACATTTATTAATTTTTCAATAATTTTGGATATACTAGGAAGAACTGAAATTGGTCTATAATTATTAATATCGTCTCTACCCCCACCCTTGTGGACAGGAGTAATAATGGCTATTTTTAGCGGGGCCGGGAAGATGCCCGTTTTAAAGCAGAGGTTCGCAAGATGGGCTATGACAGGGACGGCTTCCATGCCTATAAACTTTAAAAATTTCGTAGAAATGTTGTCCCAGCCAGGGGCACTGTCAGCTTTTAGGTTAATTAATATTCTATATACTTCGTCGGCGTCAGTTTCCAGTAGCACAAAAGAGTTTGCAAGATTAAAAGCGTTACTGCTCTGACCGAAGTCATAATTGACAGTTGTAGGTGGGATTTGTTGAGCCAGGTCATAACCAATTTTTGAAAAATAATTGTTAATGAAATTTACTGAATCAACCGGGGATGACTGAAGTTTCAACAGTTCTGCATCATAATTATTTGTTTTCTGAGCGTCGGTAATAGCTTTTATATTTTTCCACAATAATTTATTGTTATTTACTGATTTAGATAGCAGATTCCTCTCATATTGCCTTTTTAGTTTTTTAATCAGATTGTTACAGTAGTTTCTGTAACGTCTGTATGTTATTTTTAGAATTTCATTGGTTTGATCCCGACGAAGTTTATTTTGGAGTTTATTCCGATTATTTATACAGCGCAAAATACCATTGGTAATCCACGGTTTTAAAATGCGTTTTTTGTTAGGGATCTTCAATGTAATTGTATTTAATTTAATGGAGTCAGCTAGAGTTTGTATCAAGAAAGTACACAGAGAATTAGGATCGTCACAGAAAAGTAATTCACTCAAGTTCTTTTCTTTCAGATAATGTAGGGCCTGTTCAAAGTCAACAAATGTTTTAGTTTTACGAACATTATGTAAACAATTTTGTTTAGATAATACTAGAAGGGTTGTGTAATGGTCAGTTACTGTGGTGTTAAGGATAGCGATAGTGGGTGAAAACTTTTTCTTATTTACTTTAAGCATGAAGTGGTCTAGGCATGATTTGTCTCTCGTTGGCAACAGGTGCCCTGGAAGGATACCGTGTAAAGACAGCATGTTGAGGTAGTTCATTCTATTTTTCAGTTCGTTAGACTGCTCATTTATTTTAGGTATAATATTAATGTTTATGTCGCCTGCCACAATAATGTTTTTATTTGGTGTTATGGTCTCCAAATGATTGTTGAGCGAACTCACAAAACTGTCAGTGTTTGAGTTTGATGGTGATCGGTAAATACAGAGAATGACGTTATTCAATATTTCTAGGCTTAGACAAGAGGCCTGGGGTAGTAATATTTCTGTAACCTGATGTACGAGTGCACTCTTCACGTAAACGACTACCCCATCATTTTGGTTTAACTGACTTAAGGTCATATATGAACTGTAATTGTTAAGTTGAGGAATAGGTTTAATAGAATTTAGCCTACATTCAGTCAGTATTATAATATCTGTTTCGAAGTTAAACGTAGACAATGTCAATAAAAAATCATCAAAGTTACAATAAATGCTTCTAATGTTTTGCGAACAAATGGTTAGGTCACTTTTCTTTACAAAAATGTGTTTAGACAGCTCATTACTGTCGCATTCAATGGTGGATGCAATAACAAAATTATCTATATCATTAACTGTTTGCAGCGTATCACACATTTTGTTGAAGTTTTATTAGAATGAATGTCATGACATAGAACAAGAATCTTAAAGTAACGGTAATTGTTGTACTCTCATAATGAATGGTTACAAGAAAAGATAATGACGAATTTATATAGTAACGAACGATTGCTCTTTTTATATTACTAACGTACTGTAATACACGACACGGTATGAGGTATATGTAAATGTAAATAGCGACTGAATGTATTGTAAGTGTAAGTAACGATGTGTATATTATTATGTATAAATGAGTTGTGGTTGGGGATGTGAAGAATAAGTTTATGAGAATTAAGATTGTTATGGATAAATGATTTTTGTGTAAGTGTATAATGCTTGTATATGAGTTGTGTGTAGTCATATGTGATATAAAGTTACAACGTGTTATATAACATCCATTTATAACTATGGTGATTAGCACCGCGCAGAAAGAGTTAATAATAAACAGTAAAAAGCGGGTAACTGCATAAAAAACACGGGGCAAAGCGGTAATGCTGCATACAATATTTAAAGTATAATACAAATAGGGGCATAAATACCGGTAGGAACTTGTTACATATAGTCAGTTCTGAAGAATCAGTCTGTGAATCTGGTCTTCGCTTCTAATGATAATAGTCGGCGATTGTTCGTCCTTTTTAACATACACCTTACCGTAGGCGGTCCAACAGAATTTAAAGGCGCCTGATTTCACTAGGTCTCGGGCGAGGAAATGTAGGCGAGATCCTTTTGTTGTTAAATGCTCCGTAATAAATATGGGGGTATCTTCCTGCGTTTTAAATCCAAGGTGTTTACAGCATAGCTTAGTTTTGTGTTTGATATTAAACGCTCTTCCCATCTTCAATATTTCGTTCTTCAAAAGAGTGGAACTCATTTCAACAATAATAGGTGACTGATTGTTGTCTCTGTTGGTACCTCGCAGTCTGTAAATATCCTTAATATCATATTTATTAATTTTACAATCGATACTTTGCGACAGGGATATGGTCATATCTATAAGATCGTCCTTGGTTTCGTTATTTTTTTTCGGAACCTGTTTTATTACAAAGTTAGATTTTCTAATGCCAATTTGCATGTCCTCAAGTTTGTGCTCCAATGTAACGATGTACTCCTTATCTTTCTTCGCCTCGGTTTCTAACTGGTGAATTTGTTCCTTGAGTTCAACGTTTTGTGCGGTGAGAGAAGCAATTGAGTTCTCGATATTGGCATTTGATAGCTGAATTTCATTCAGAGTAGCGGAGATTTTTGACATCTCATTACATTGATTAACTGAAAAAAGAGACATCATCTTCCTCATCTCTTCTTTAAACTCTTGCAGTTGCCTAGAGAGACTATCATCCATATCCTCTCTGGTCCTCTTGGCTCGTTGAAAAACGAAATTAGGTGGGGTTTTACTTGTGTTTCCCATTAGGTTTACGTCAGTATCGGACAGTGATTTATTCAACGAAGTGTCCATAGTGGTCAAAGTACTTGTAGAAGTGCGGCTGCGTTAAATCGTAGTAATATTCTTCAGCGCACTTTACGTGAGGTATGTACTTGGATATTTGTTTCGCCGGTCGCCGTGTAGCAAGCAACTAGGTACTCACACGACGGGCGCGCAAGACAAAGACGACAATTATTTTTGACACAGCTTGTACTACTCGCACAGGCACTCTGCGTTTATCAAGGTCAGGCTTGCTCTTCACTTAACTACACAGGTAGCACTTGATTTAGAGTTTTATGGCCAGTAACATAAGTAATATTTTCGAGTGCCAAAACATTAAAATGCGAAATTATTTAAGTAAAAAATAGCTAACACGTCCGATTAGGAACACGGCACGGACGAAAGAGTCAATCACGGACGAAAAAGTCGATTCTCGCCTCGCACATTTGACACCAAAGAGTGGCGAGACATAAATTAAAATATTTGTTCGTACAGCATTGAACTATGCTGCTGCATAAATAGAGCATTTATTTACTTATCCAAATTTTTATCCTCGTCCATTCAATCCGTCGCCTCGCCAGTGTAAAACCATCTTCATACTCTCAACACCAAACCTACCAACTTATGTTAAGTTCTCAAGTTTGTAACCACTGGAGCGGTCAAAACGCATCTTTGCCATAAGTTTTTAATAAGACTATTTAAATTCATTGTGTCGTTCCCTCATACCTTGGAATCAGCTATTCAATTGGGCAATTAAGGATTCGTAATTTCCTTGTTCTTTGGAACGTGGTTTCGAGATTCAGAAATTAAACGATTTTTTAGAGAATAATTAGATGACCATTCAGCTTAAGTTCCTGTTCAAGGCGGATATCTACGAGTACATGAGTTTTATGTACCTTTAGAGCCTAGACCTTTAGACCTATATGTATTGCATCCAAACCGAACCCGAAGAAATCAGGCGGTACATCCGCCTTCTCTTCTTATCTTGTAGTACCTACCTACTATTTGTATGGCCCGATTGGATGGAACTCTAATTCAAATCCAAGCAATGATAGTCCGATCTCGCCTGATTAGGTACTTTAATTTTGTATGCGCACTGGGTTCGAATTTCTTTCGTCCGAATGTAAAGCATTTCCAATCGGATCTCGAATTTGGTTTCAGATAAGATGCAGTTTCGCTATTCACGCTGTTGTGGTACTCGCTCTTCGAAGCCCTCATTTTAATGGCAATAGGTGTCGATCGGTGCAGTTATGCTATAATAAGCAATGAGAATTGATATTTTTGTTCGTATATCATTGAATTACTAGTATAGGTACACCTGAATGAATAGGCTATTTATTACTTTACAAAATAAATACAAAAAAACACGCGCGATACCAGCACTGGTCACCGCGACATGGCGCGAAATAGCTTTCGGTGGTAAATGGTAATTTCAATTCTCGCCTCGCCTCGCCTCGCAGGCGTGAAACCACCTTAATAACTCCTAAAAGAAAAACAACAACAAAACATAAGTTACTATAACGGGATCAATGAAAACAATGTCCTTTTTCCACGACATTAGATTAACTTAGGGACCGAAACATTAGCCGGAATTAGGGTTGGGAGCATGCCTAATGTGTTGATGCACTTACAGTAATTAATAAAGATCAAAGGGACAATTGGAAAGGTACGGATAATGTTCTATGATCATGTTTTGTTTGGTTATCTAAATTATGTTATTGCCATGGTACCGTTTAACACTCCTCAGGTATAAAACGTGCTACGAAAGATGACACTTGACAAGCGTCAGTAATGGGGAGCTTGGAGTATGGATGTACGAAATAGTAATTCATGATTTGTGTATCTATTCAGGGATATTTCGAAGACATTTAGATTAAAATTCTTAACAATATTATAATATTTATTACGAAAAATAAAGTTTGTATGGTGAGTCAAGTTTTATCTTTCGTGGCACGTAATATATGGAAGTAAGTTTTAATAGTATTTTTAGTACGAAGTTTATTTTGAAAGTCTACTAGAATATGCACCGATTATCACCTCCAATAAAATTAAACTGTAATCATAATTACTAAAACTTTGTAAAACGTAATTGTAATTAACACTTTCATACATTAAATTGTAACTCCGTCTTACCCTTTTGGGATCATTATCGGGATCTAACGTAAACACAAAGATTTCGAGACACTCTCGAAAATTCAGTTTGTTAACAAACTTGTGTAGTTGTTTCGACAATATTAGGTTTCGGTTCTAATTAAAGGTTTTGAGGTTTTGTTTTTATTAGAGAAAGTCTTACTATGTTTTTAATAAAGCAATAGTTATTTGATGACCACATGTTTTGTAAAAAACAAAATTGTCGTGCCTTTTTTACATGGTTTGTGTCATTAAACATTAATTATTTCTTTTTTAATATCTCTTTTTCTTTCTTTCTTTCCTTTCCTTTCGTACATAAGGTTTCGAGTTCGATAACGGATAAGTACCAATATCACTATTTCATCAATTCATATAAGGACTTTGTTTATCTTTATCTTATATACACCAGTGTATATATTTCGTGGAGACAAATATTTCAAATTCTGTGACAATAGTTACCTATGCCGCCACCAAACTTGTTAATCGGGTAACCCTTTTGCCACGATCAATCGTTGAGTGATAACCCGTGTCAAAACGTGCGAACCAAAATAGAAGGTGGAAACACATCGATGTGTAAACTTTTAGGATGAAAGATTGATGATATTGTACATGACCAGCCAGTGTAGAAATTTTTGATGCTTTCGTTTTTAAAAAATGCCTAAACGGAGTTGTTACGGGTTTGACTGTTTGTCTGAGTTTATTTGTTTTTTAAACGCCCCCACGATGGATACTATACAGGGAACATGCCTAGTGTAGGGCATCGTTAATTTTATTCTGAGATCGCTTCCCAGGTCGTGAAAAGCGTTTCCACTGGGAATTTCTTAGCGTTCCCTGTTCTTGACTAGTTTTCGTTGTTATGGACCGCCGCGCGCCGTGACCAATATTCCAATTATAGTACCTACATTAAATTATTATTGTGTGGTACATCTACTTGTCTATGTAATAGGTTGCTCAACGATTTCCTTTCGACCATTTAATTATTAATAGAAACTACTTTGAAGCCGATTTATTACAGTAACCTAGTTGAAAGCCTATTCCATTTCAATAAACTCTATTCATAATGAGTTGTTTTGTAACTCAAAGGTACCAAAATCTTAGACCTCTTAGCGATTCAATGTTTTCGCTGATTCATCTTAGTCTGTAAACAAGCCTTCAAAAACAGGTTTTCACTTTATACTTGAAAAATATGGGCGCCTTTTATTATATTACTTATATTATAAAGAAGTAAAATTTGTTTGTTTTTAAAAGGTAAACTCTGGAAGTAGGTACGTAATGGACAATTTTAAAATCCAATAAATTATTTTTTCTTCTAAGTATATGTTGTTGAAATGTACTTTTTTGATGGTCTTATTGAAACAAATGATTTGACTTTGACACTGAAAAGTCGTGTACCTTTCTCAAAGTCAATGTCAAAGCCAAAATCAGAGTAAAACATAACCTATAGCACTCAGCAATAATGTTATTGCTGAATACCATAGGCTATGTTTTACTGTTTTGTTTGGTTTTCATACATACTCTTTAATAGTAGACCATTTTTGTGAGCCATATCGGTCATCACTCCAGCTAGCCGGGGGGCTAGCTGGAGTGATGACCGATATGGCTCACAATCATGCCTATTGCTATGCTTCCAATAGGCATGATTCATTTCATGGTTCACTTAGCTTCCAAGCTGACAGAAGCTTGTACAAAATAAAGCAACAATTGACTGGTTTGTAAAGATAGGAAGCTACTGAATAAAATACATTATAGGTTCCTTGGCAAGGAATCTCGTGGCCATATTTTCTTGGTAAGTTAATGTTAGTCATAGATAAAGCACGTTCAGTTCAAGACAAACTCATTATTATGTGAAAGTTAGGAGTTTCCACCAAATGTGTTTATATTGCTGATGTTATTGTTAAATTATTTTTTGGAACGATGTTGTTTAACTTGGTAAAAGTTGACTAGCAGAAATTGTCACGTAAGAAAAAACCGTCATGCCCGTCCATGCGACCTTCCTTCTCTTTCTCTCTATCTCTTTCTATAAGATACGGGTATGGGTGTGCGTGCGACTATCGAGCAGCAAGCATTGTGCGCGGCCAGCTTATAACCTCAATTCTAAACACGTGTTTTGAAACATGAATGATTGTTTATGTGTAGGTATTTCCCTACAGACAAAGTTTTTAATTTATCTACTGTATAACTAACAACTGACTATCGGATCATATTCGAAATACAAAAAACACAACTATTCTAAGTATTTCAATCGAGTTGCAGTGGATTCTTGTTGCCAAGCTTCTTATTATAGTTTGGATTTGGTTCAATAGTACAAGTTCTGCCCATTCATGAATATTTTCATCCCCTGATAGATGCAAACTTACTTACATAGTAGGTATCACTTCACTCTTCACTGCACATACTTACCAAATCAGTTTTCTGCTTACAATCAGTAATTTTTCTGAATAGGTTTCTTTTTAAACTAGTGAATCACTCCGGCTTCGCTCGGGTACAATTGACTAAACGTCACATTTTTTGTATTTTGATTTTCATACAAAATATTTCCCAATTTTCCGACGGGTTCTTAATTTTTATGTCTATTTACTCAAATCCCACGTAATGAGACATAATTGATTTCCTATTGCTCCGACTTACTGGTAAGTCAGCCGGGTCTTGACCGGTTAAACCCTTTTTTACTGACCATTACGAATACAACAAAGAATAAATTCTAACAAATTACTTTAGAACTATCACATACTTCGATCCAAATGTTTTTCAGCTATGCAATTTTGACTACATGAGTGCCGTCAAAGCCGACTTTACTGAGATTATCAGCGTGTCATGATTGTGTTTTGATAACAAAAGTGCACCCAAAATATGTTAATTCAGTTAAGTATTATAGATAAGATTACTTGCTATGTTGAGTGTGTTTGATAAGGGATTTTTTAAATGAATAAAATAGACATAGTGAGAAAACCTGGTATTGTAATAAATATGAATCTTGAAGTCGCTCATGCGCCGTGAGCAAGCGTGATGATTAATGTTTATGCCTTCTCTGAGAAGAGGCTTTCGCTCTACTGTGGGACAATAATAGTGTGGTATTATTATGGTTTTAGTATTTATGTTTCTCGGCGTAGCCGTGAAGAACTGATGGCATGGGCCTTTTTTTTCTGTTACCGGGTTGAAAAATCCCAACGGAGGGAGGGCTGAGGGGTCTGCCAGACTCTTACTGACTAAAAACCACCCCAGTGTTCCCTTCTCACACTTACGCCGGGGATCACAGGAATCGCGCTTTCCGCGATCCCCAACTGGTGCCGGCCCGCCTCTGCGGGCCTCCTCAGCACGGCCCTAAGCCAAGTGTTCACCAGTTAGTAGTTGGAGAAATACAAATTGTAAAATTGTTTTTTTTTTGTGCTGTATGTGGATAGGGGTGTATTTGTGTAGGTATGCTTGTGTGGGTTATCTAATTCTATAATTATTAAAATAAAACATTCATATTATGAAAGAAACATTTTATTTTTTTTATAGTTTTTCACTAACAGTGCATTCACAGTTAAAGTTTCTTACGGCAAGAAACTATTTATTAAAAATTAATATTAAAACAAAACAATACATTTTTCGAAACAGCGTGAAATACAAATAGCTTACATTGATAGTGAAATATATATTTTTTTCTCTAATTTTATTAGACTTAAAGATTCGTGACTATTATTATTATCCTCTACAGAAGGCCGTGTTCTTAGGCATTAATAATAAGTTAATAATTTATAAAACAATGAAGTTTACGCGTAACTTACCGATGCACAGAAGTATTCTACAAGATTTACATTTTTTTTAAAGGACAGAGAAAAAATTCAAGTTCTCGTTAATATACATATATAACCCTATATAAAATGTATATGAAGTTAGATATATATGAAGGTAATATCTACGTACTTATATACAAGTAATGAAATATTCTCTAGGAATGTTAGTTGTTATTTTGTATTTTTTCGACAAATCTTAGAGTGTACTAATTATATTTCGCTTTTACTAGCAGTACGATGTTGAATACCAGTACATATTCAGCTATTACATATACTAATCTATAAAAGGATAGAAAAGAATATAAATACATTATTATTATTTCTAAAATTAGTATGAAGTTTCGCTATTTGAATTTAAGAATGGTTTCAAGATCGTTTTTGGGTTTTGTTTAAACAATTTTATTATTAATCTGCTATTTTTGATTTCAATAAAAAGTAATCAATTTAATTCGATTGTACTATCAAGGAAAAAACATTATGCTGCGTTTTAACAACCATTAAAATTTCATGGTGCAATACTTGGTTATTTAACAAGATTTTATTTAAGAATTTTACCAGCCCGATATCTGTGGCTCATCAAATCTTACAAGTAAAATTTGAGCTACTTCCCGATGTTCAATTGAGCTGAGATTTTGCAAAAATGTGCAATTTGCATGACAATGCAATATCATGATGTCATAGAATTGGTCTGATGATGGAGCCGAAAAGTGGCCATAGGAACTGAATCAAATCTTACAAGTTAAATTTGACTCACTTCTCGGTGTTCGATTGAGCTGGACTTTTGAATACATATGCAAATTACACGACAATACAAAAAAAAATATTTTAAAATAAATAACAATTAGAACTTGTTTCTCTTATATCAAGATAAAACTGAATCATGAAGGTTCCTAATTAGTTCGTGTTTGTTTGAGAGTTAATTAGAGTGAGTTCTTTATTGTCTATTATAGTAGATACAGATACTATTATTTTAAATGTTAATCTCTAAATGCTATATTAAATGATGACTAGTCCAAAAAATCGCCATGTTATAGAACCCTGCAAGTTATATGACATACTTTTGTTTATATATTTTTTTGTGTATTTAAGTTTTTTTTTTCATAACTACTTACTACGAGTACATTTTTTTCTCATTTCTATAAAGAGATTCAATATAATTTCATTTCTATTAGAAAAATTAAAATTAATATTTTCTTGCAGAGTCATACAAAATGACAGAACACTAAGCTACTTAAAATTACTGACTAGATGAGAATGTTAAAAGTAACCTATGCGATATGTGACGCAAACGCTTTAAAGCATAGCATAATGAACCTTACACTAATAAACATACGATTTATAATTAAATCTAGTACGCTAAATCACAACACTGCAAAATTTAAACGTGTGGAATGTTTATACTATAATAGTACTTATCGCTGAATAATTGTAATTAAATAAATAAACCCGTAAGTACACATAAAACATATTCAATTTGGGAAAGCCATTATGTTGGTCTATATTGGGTCGCTTTAAAAGAGAACGGAGGCAGAAATAATGGTTTAAGATGGAGGTTTACTGTTCCCGATATATCAGTGTAAGCCAATATTTATTTGGGTTTTCGTAGAGCCTATGGAATGAAGTTAATATATCTTTGGATCGAGAATATACAGGGTGTAAAGAACGTACTTACCTTAAATACACGGTAGAAGACACATCATGACACAAACTGTTACTATGGATTCAGAATATACTTCTAAACGATATAGCGTGAACATTTTTCGTCAATTAAAAATAATAGCTGTTTCGTACATTTTATCTGCCTAGGTGTTGTAGTTTTGTGTCTAACAGCTGTTTTTTTTCTTGAATAGCGACCAAAAGTTTTACTGCCTTCTAGAATAATACTATTACGTACACTTTATCTGCATAGGTGTTGTAGTTTTGTGTCGATCAGTTGATTTTTTCTTGAATAACCGACCAAAATATTCACATCTGACTGGTTTTTAGTCTTGTACTGAATCCATGGTGTTAAGTTAGGTCACAAGCATGTGTAATCTGAAAGCAATATAATTCAATGGAAACACTCTTTTATTTTTTAAACTAAACTTACTTTTTTGATTTTTTGGAACATAGTTCCTCAACGCTGCTGCTCCTTGTAGTAGGAGTTAACTGGTAGAAATCGTCACGCAAGGAAAAACGTTACATCCCTCCAGGAGACCTTCCTTCTCTTTCTATAATGGGTATCCACCGATCGCTTTTTTTTTTTGCTTTTTACCTTGTTTCCTACAGGTAACCTATACTTTTTTGACAAACTCGTTTTTTACACCCTGTATATAGAAATGCTTGAACTAATTTTGTTGATTCTTGAATAAAAGAGGTAAGTGTACCTTTAATATGATTGTGATCAGAGTGTGTTATTAAGTACTTGAATACGAAAAAAATAGTACTATTTTAACATTTTAAATTACAATATCTAATAGTATTCAAGGTATCGCAGTAAGCACATTAACTATTTTAGAACATACGCTTTTTTGTAAGTATGTATATTGTTCAGAAGTCTTAATATAATAATATACAATGCTTAATACTATCAATAAATCAAAATTTAAAAATAGTATAAAACTTGATCGTTTTGAAAATCTTAGCTTCGAGTTAGATACTAACATTTTTGGTTCATTTGGAAATATTAAATAATACATCGATTGTAAACATGTTAGTTAAGTAAAAATCCGCAAAATATTAAGACTTTTTAGCATTATCAAATACTATAGAAATAAAAAACAATATTGATCGCTAAAAGAGATTGATTTGCTATTTTTTTTTTGTTTTGTTTAAATAAATATTCACTTTTTCTTAAACAAGCCGAATTATCTTACACAGCTACAAAGTATCCAATACAGCAAAACACAATTTTTGATTTTTTTAAATCTATTTATCTGAAAAAAACTACAATAATATTCGTTTCAACTATTATGCTATACAGGGTATCAAAAGACACTTACAGACACATTACATAGCCGCATGCTGCCCATCAAATGAAGTAATACTGAGCAAAAAATATTTCTGGAAAACGCCTTTTATGTTTGCTGTGATAAATCACTTTTTATGGTAGCGTGCAATATTATACACGCAACACAAATAATGTGGTAACGGGAGCATGCAACAATAGGTTAGGCAGAGGTGTACCGATTAGTACACCAGTTGTATTTAAGTCCCATGTAATAACGGGCCCATTGCCATCAACCGGGCACAAATTCATACTCCAAGGTTGCTACTGGGAAATTCCTGATAGAAAAACCCAATACCACTTTGCCCGCCCTGGAAATCGAACCCAAGATCTCATGCTCAGCAGTCGCGCTTTGCGACCACTAAACGAACGAGGCAGTCACTTGGTTTAAAAAAAAGTTGAAAGTTGAAATTTTGAACTTTAACTCCGAAACCAGAAGAAACCCCAGGTACGGTAAAAAAAAACGAGTAACTTTCGGCTTTGTTAAGAATCTTTTTATACCCGTTATGTTATGACTTCAATTATGTTACTTAAATATTAATATCCTAATATAATCTGAATGAATTACCTCTAGAAGCAAACCACATTTTGCCTTAATTACTTTATCTACAGCGTCGCTTTAAATCTATGTAAGTCGTAATTATCCCAGGTTCAACTTTATATACATATTCCTTACGATTATATAGTAAAGCTTCACATAGATCACTAGTAGTTACACCTATATGAAAATGTGTTGGTACAAACACGATAGAGAAACATGAACTACGTTTTATATGAGTTTAAAGAATCCACTTGAGACTGAGAAAAGACATGAGTCTTTCTTCAGCATAATGTAATTTTTTTTTCCAAAAATCGTCGTCCATTATACAGCATCAGTTATTATATCAACACGATCGATGGTTGTTATCAACAATGAGAACAGTACAGTTATCTATAAACACGCGATGTTTCAGCATCATTTGCACTATAATTACACCTATAGAAAAGCATTCAGTATCAACCACAACAGCCATAAAAATCTTAGCACTAAAAACGACAAAGAAACAGCTTGAATACAAAGAGTATTAAAACTTCCAAGTGACATTTTTACACAAAACAGTTGATGAACAAAGTTTTTAATCAACGCTTTACAAAGCAATTACAAGATAAGTATTTACAATGTCAACAGTTTCCTCCAATTTGAAACTTGAAACGATTTTGGTCTAATTTTAATTCTGAGACTCGGTTGCTCCGCTCGACTCGTCGTTCTCAATATCATCTGGTTTTGTTTGTCCAATGTTGAAATCTTTTAACGCATCCTGTATATGTTTGACCTGTCAAAGAAAAATGTATTACAAAAACTTTTCTCCATAGAATCGTAACTCTAAGGTGTTGGAACTGAAATAAATGTTATAACTAAGTTCAACTTGGTAAAGAAAAAAATCCATATAGATTCCTACAACAGGGGCGTAGCTAAGGCTGTATCAGCCGTATCAAAAATACGGGCCCGCCAGGTACAGGGGCCCTGACCTCTGCAAGGTAAAATTTGTAAAATATCTACTATCTCACTCAAACCCTTAGGCTGTACGCTAAAGTTCGTTTTTTGTTTTTTTTTTTAACCTCTATTGGGGCTTTCGCAGTTATGTCAAAAGGCCCCAAAATTTATACAGGGCCCATCTAGGACAGACTACATCCCTGTCCTACACTATCAAACATTCATAGGATATCATAAAGTTTATCCAATATCTGTAGGAAGTAAGAATAAGAAACTTGTCGAAAGGAATGGTCGTATCTGACTTTGATGGAATTGAAAAGTTGTATTTGTTGGATATCAAAAGTAATAAAGCCTGCGGATTTATTTAACTTATTTTCCGAAGCGAGAAGAAAGTTGAATGCGATTATAGATGCTGCTGTGTTTTTTCCATAGATTCGCTGTCTCTTTATGTTTTATTTTGATTAAAATAATATAAGGTTGAAGGGACCTCGTCACGAACACTTTTACCATGGATACAGCTTATATTCTAGACCCTCAGCGTTTATAATTTTCGTTGGTAAAAGAAATCAGAAATCAGATTCATACAAAAGTGCAACACCTACATGGTCAAAATATATGGTACAGCTGATTATTATTTAAAAACAACGGACGATCATTTTTAACGTTAAGAATTCATGGGAAAAAATTCATTACAATGACCCTTAATCTTATACAAACTGTATACGAGGGTGACACTAGTATCCGTATATGAACTGTATATTAGTATCCGTATCACTAGTATCCATCCGTACACACTGTATACAGGGTGTAAAAGGAGCGTATGAACTAATGCTGTGTCTTATAATGTCATAACCAGTTACCGCAAAGCTCATAATTATAAAACCTGAGTCGCTTTTATAAAATTTTTCGTACTACCCTTCAATTGCAATATTTACATTATTTTTTTTATTTTCATGTTGCAAAGTCCTTTGTCCTCTGGCCTTTATATTCATCACAGTCTTTATAACTTTAGAAATATCCACAAGAACATGAACTAAGGCTAGAACAGTAATTAGTTTTAAGTACTTAATGAATATTCAGGACCTTGTGAAAATGAGTGTAGGCCTATGAAATTATACCCGACCTCGTTTGGTATGCAACGGGAGAATTTTGTCAACTTAATTATGTTACCAAGATTAAGGCAATGTTTTTTTCTTTTTATCTTATAAACATTTTTTGAACACTACGTTATTCTATATAATTTCACATCTGGGGGGTCTAGAAGCATGTACTATAGTACATGATAAAGTTTTCGTTATGAAGTCCCATCCACTTTTTATTTTATTTGTCAAATGATTTTCAATTTGGTTCAAGTGTTGGTGATCGGATTCTCTTTGACTTGCTTAGTCTTTGACTTGCTAGAATAACATTGTATTTTTTTTTAAAGATTTAAAAAAAGAACCCGAAGAGGCAGATAGGTAAAGAAGATTAGGGTTATCTTTCAATTCAAGCATTTGCTGCCGGATTGCTGCTGAGCCGAAGTGATGCGGGCGTCGGCCTATTTGACGTGTAACGTCTGTCTTTCAGCCGTCGTGCGTGCGCGGTACGGGTAGAGGACTATCTACTATAACATGGCATATCCATATGAAAGAGTTTCTATGTATTTTCATAGAGTATGTCAGTGCAGCGGCAGCGCCGTACTAATAATAATGAGTAATCAATGACACCGCTAGTCGAGCAATAAATCGCTGATTAATTTTTGTTTCGAGAGCTGACTAAACATGCGTTATGAGTCTTGTAAATACTTTCACAAATATTTTCAAACGAGCGCGGCATGTTATAGTAGTTCATGTCTATCACATGGTGCTCTCGCAAAAGTAACCTATTAAAAAATACAACCGTTCGTATGCAGAACGATATCTCGCATTACTCTGGAGCCACAGCAGACTAAACACTTAAATTAAAAGACCCCTTAGGCTGTCACTAAACTATGAATAATTCAGCAAAAATATAGATAAAAATGTCCACTTAAAAAATGATCACCTGTGAGGCGGTAGGGTCGGTTCCAGGATGCTTGTACTTGTGAAGGAAATAACACGTCCCCGGGATGTCCTTGGGGAACGAATTTGGGAGACAGGAGCGGTCTCGGGCCTCCATGTCGAAGCCCGGGAATTTTATTAGCCACCTGTCAAAAAAGTTGTGTTTAGAAACTGATGGTCCCTTCTGCGAAAAAAAATCTTTAGTGTTTTTGTACAGTTCACAAAAGAGTTATAAAATAATGATAATAATTTTTCTGTAACAAGATTAATAATGACACTAAACATGTCTTAATTTCCTTAAGTTAAGTTTACTTAATTATCCGTCAAATATAATTATTTAAAATTTAAAAATATCGCGTAATCTTTCTTGGGTTTTTCCATCAGGAATTTTTCAGTAGCAGCTTCGGAGTCTGGATTTGTGCAATTTGTGGCAATAGGCTCGCCCCCTATTACATGGGACTAAAAACATAACTGGCGAAATGTGGGTACACCTCTGCCTAAACCTTCGGGGATTACAGGCGTGATGTTATGTTATGTTATGTAAACTTTCAATCCCACAGCAAAGAAAATTTAAAATAAACCCTAGTAGGTTATATGCACGTTATATCATAAATTTTTCTCGCGCCCATAAAAATCCCCTAAAAAATGTATGCCAGTAGGGTCATAAAGTACACACCCCTTTCACGCCAGAAACTAATGGATCATAACAGAAATGCCGCAATGAATTTTCATGAATAAAGAAAGTACCTTTTTTGGCAGCATCGCTATAGGTAATGGTTCTGGCTGAATAAGCCATATACAATCTTATTCATAATAGTTTATGCTATGAGATAAAGACTATTTTAAAATAAGAACGCAATGAGAGTGCATGTCTACAGCTGATAGGCTAAGTGAGATAAGATACATAACATAACATCACGCTTGTAATCTCCGAAGAGTAGAGCAGAGGTGTACCTACATTTCGCCAGTTATGTTTAAGTCCCATGTAATAGGAGGCGAGCCTATTGCCGTCAACCGGGCACAAATTCAGACTCCGAGGTTGTTGCTGAGAAATTCCTGATGGAAAAACCTAATAAAATTTTGCCCGACCTGGGAATCGAACACAAGACCTCATGTTTAGCAGTCGCGCTTTGCGACCACTAGACCGACATGGCAGTCTCAGTCATAGTAGATTAAATATCTAGGTACAAGTAGTGACCCCACGACCAAGAATCGCTATAGTATCTAGCTTTTACCCGTTTCAGTTTTAGAAAATCATTTTTCTGACGTAAATAGTTAAAAGGAAGTGGTATTTTTTTCTTACATCAAAATTGAGTTCGTAGTTGTTAATTAAGTAAAATTAAAAAAGAAATTGGTTGGCTTCAAATACTGACGTCCAAATTAGACATTATTTGGACTCAACCTCTTTTTTTTGTAAAACTGTTGACGAAGTAATAAGTAGATTCCTTTGAAACACCTTTTAATGATTTTCAGACTATTATATAATGTTCTTTGATTACCCCGTTGGTCTATTGGTTGCAAGCGCGACCGTGAAGCGCCCCGGGGTTGATTCCCAGGTTGGCCAAATGTGTTATTGGGTTTTTCAGTTACAACATTTTCAGTAGCAGCCTGGAATTTTGAAGTTACTGAAGTCTTGCGCCTAACCTCTTCCCGGTGGTGTCGGACTACCAGAGAAAGGGAAAAGGGGGAGTACACCTCTGTTTGTTGACACACTCGTGCACTATAATATCTCTTGCGTACTCGGTTTGTCTCCATTGAGATTAGCCGCCGTGATCAAAATTGGTCTGGAGAATAATATGTATTACTATGTACTGTATACATAACATTAACTTTACATGTATTGCATTTGAGCGCATTATACAAAGGTACCGATCAAAGGCATCCCAATCAGTCCAGTTCATGAACAGATAAAGATAATTAATCCAGCGCATCAAAGGATCTACCAAGTACTCTCCTGGATTAGCATCTATCTTCACAGTACATATACCGAAGCAGAAACTTAAGGTGTACTTACACGGGTAATTACAAGATACTAAATTTTGGGCAATATTGGTCTATATAGCGTTACAGTTGTCGTTGGTCAAGGATATTGCCAAATTATACTACACATCATTAAGTAGGTACTCGAAAATACGAATAATTTTTGTAATTGGACCAATTCTAAAATATTCATAATAAAAATCAGCGGTTTCATGCATTTTAACTGTCTTTTAAAGGAAGTTTGTTTGGGAGCAGAACCTTTTTAAAATATCTCAGAGCTAGTCCAAGTATAAAAGATATTTACTTTCACCCCTAAATTAAAATTCAGCATGTATATTATGTGTTAAGGAACTTAATAAACTAAACACAATATCAAATTAGCAATAGAATATTTATACAGAGTTAATATGTCAGAGGGGCATTAAATTATACTACGTATACTATACGTGTTTAGTATTAATTCGATACGGTATAAAATATTTTTTTTTTTTTTTTTTCAAACAAACTAAATAGCTTGCGTAAAACGCAAACACTCTTTGTAAATTAATTCAACTGACCTTAGATACCTAGGTATTAAAGCAGCTTATTGCAACGTAGGTGCATGACCTATGCGTATAGACATAATCAGATGTTCAAACGGGGCAAAAACTTAAAATATCATTTGCGACTAAACTACTGCTCCTATTTAATTGATTTTTGGTACAGAGCTTGAAAATGGTACCTAGTATAGGCAGTTTAAAGGAAAGTCCATCTGTCGTATCAACTTTGTATAAAGATGTAATTATTGAAATCTACTTGGGCAATAAGATACAATTTTTTTTTTATATACATTATGACGTTTAAAAGTGCCTTTTGATGGACTAAAAATGAAATTAATGATTTGACATCCATGTAGGCTCGTCCCCTATTACATGGGACTAAAAACATAACTGGCGAAATGTGGGTGTACTAATGGGTACACCTCTGCCTAACCCTTCGGGGATTACAGGCGTGATGTTATGTATGTATGTACATCAATGTAAAAAAAAAAAATGTTCCACCACTTCCAGCAATAGAAGCCGGGAAATAACTAACACTCGTGTAAACGCATCTTTAGGTAGTACTGGACCAATTTGTATGTCGGAATACAAGGAATATTGCACCTCATTAAGATACCAATCAGTATCCTAATATCCATGCAGTGAGCCGAGGCGTGAATAGAATTCCACCTGATTTGGGTAGCGTGCAAGCATTTCGAATACAAGCTTGGTTGGCGGCTATTCATTAAATTGGTCAATCGATATTGTGTAGTGTATACAATTGTATTATGTAGTAACTAGTGTTAGGCCCTGCTGTATCAATATACAGCAAGACTCAATAGCCATTGGTGCCGATTCCCATGTTCACAAACTAGACTAAATTTAGAGAATTGGTATCTCTTACTAACATACAGCGAAAGAAAAGGACATTGCAGAATTAAGTTAGAGATGTCAAATTACCTACCCTGACCTTATTGGTGAGGTCCTTCAGAAAGGTCAGGTGCGGAGTACTCGTAACCGGCGTGCTTGTATGGCCAGATGTATGAACGTAGATGAGGCGAAAGGAGTATGTAAGGATCGTTGCAGGTGGCGTTCTGTAATTTCTGCCTACCCCCATGGGAAAAAGGCGTGAGTTTATGTATGTATGTATGTAAGTACGTCAAATTAGTTTTGCCTTGAACTTCTCCGTATTTTAAATCTATACATTTTGAAATGTCAACTATAGTAAAATTGTATGGATGTGTCAGATTTACTAAATTTTAAAGCTCTTATATACATTCGTCTCTTTCTTGTTTTATTGGGCAGAAAAAGATAGATATAGTCCAATTTTAGTTTAGTTTGTGAACAAGGGAATCGGCTCCATTATTGGAGGCTAGACTAGACTAATGGAGACTAACCAAATACCTACGCAGGAGATATTATAGTGAACGAGTGTGTGCGCAAAGACAGATGCACTCTCTCTTCCCTCACTCTCATATTCTGTTGGGACGGCAATCTGATACGACCAAGGAAGACCGAAGCGCAGGACCAACGGCTTTCCAAGGCACAGGGGTGTCACAACACCAATTTACAAACTCCGGGCTGGTACTAAGAAATTCCTAAAGGAAAAACCCTAATGACACTTTTTTCCCGACCTTGGAATCAAAACTATGGTATCTATCGCATGGCAACCCATCGTAGCCACTAATGGGCCCTTACGCACTGTCGACTAGTCGCCGGCAACTAGCACTCGCTTGTTCGTCGTCACTGCGCGACGAGTCGTCGAGTCACCGAGCGACAGGCGACCAAGTGCGTTTAACACCTATTTGAATTAATGAAAGTCACGGTGGCTGTCGGTCGAGTAAAGGCTCTAAAAGCGGCCACTAGTAGCTCAGTGTACGCAAACACTAAAAAAGCACAGCTTTAAAATATAATTAGCTGTATAATACGTTGTCTCTCAAACTGGCTGACAGTCTTCTCAAAAAGCTTGAAGAGTCGCATTAACCACCGGGTACTACGGTGTGTTTGTGTAGAAAACAGCTTTTAATAAAATAATTCATCACACTATTTTAATTAATTTAATGTTTAACTCGTTCATTTCATTTAATTCTGCAAACTTAAAATTAAATGCACAAAGTTCGTTCATAACGTGCGACCCACTGAACAGGGTTTTATTTAATTAAATTTGTACAGATTTAATATGAATGTTTGTGAATTTGCCCGAATAAAACGTTTTAAAGTTGATGAAAAACGGCAAACGGCATAAAGCTTGATACACACATATCAGTGAAGTCATCAGGGATAAATTATTCTTTCATACATTTTCTATGAACACGAGTTTACACTAGTCAGTGTCAGTGATGGCACAGTGCTCTCAGTGTCAGTTCCGGCGCGTTCATAGAGAATGTATGAAAGAATAATTATCACTGATACGGGACGGTGCCGGACACGGATATGTGTGAATCAGCCTTAAATTTGTTTGACGAGATTTAATGTCACATTCAATTATCTTTATACCATGTGACGTCACTGAGATTTATCGAACTAATCAATGATTTAATTACACATAGAATATTCACACGTAATTCTCGTTAATTCCAGATTAACTATTCACATTTGGCTTCACACTCTCTCCTCTATAAATGCTTAAATATTTAACTGAAATTGGGTTTAGTTGTACCAAACGACCCATATCTGGATAATTGAATTAATTACGTCAAACTAATTCAATATGCCTAATGTGTTACATAACTGTTCAGCAGTAACACTTCATGCAATATGTAACTTAGGTACACTTAAAATATGTACTTACATATACTTGTCAATAAAAACTATATATCTGAGCTGGATTTAAAAAAAAAACTATTCATACTATAATAGTCTAGGTGACACCACCAATCAATTGATATACTTTTTATGACCAAAACGCGATTCTTTATACATAGATTTTGTACAGCAATATCGAAATATGACGTCACTTACTTGCCAACTCAATTGACTAACTATTTATTGATTTCAAAGTTGCAAAAAACTAATTTTACCGTAAATTAAAAAATCATCGAGTTTTTTCTAAAATAAAGTGTTTCTTTAAAGAAGTTTTTTTTAAATTATTGGTTTATGGTAACAACTATAACAACAAACGAGGAGCTTGTGGCTAAGTAATAACAGCCGCACGGGTCGATCCGTCAGGTTAAGCTACGCTTGCCGGGGTTGGTTCGTGGATGGGTGACCATCTTTACACACCGAGACTCCTCCGTGCCTCGGAAAGCACGATAAGCCGTTGGTCCCGGCTGTCATACGTGGATCTTTGACAGTCGTTACGGGTCGTCAGAAGCCCGAAAGTCTGACAAACCAGTCTTACCTAGGCGTATCATATTACCCAGTTACTGGGTTGTGGAGGTCAGATAGGCAGTCGCTCCATGTAAAATACTGGTATTCAGCTGCATCCGGTTAGACTGGAAGCCGACCCCAACGTAGTTGGGACAAGGCTAGGCAGATGATGATGTTAATGGTAACAACTAACCAATTATGTACATGCGGCAATAGATTTTTATTTATATATAGGGTGACTATTATTGTGAACGATACTTATAAACATAATTGTAGCCTCTTAAAAATAAATAACTTTCCTAAAACCAGTCGCCCTATAATAAATGGTGTAATTAATAACTTACTCATAAGTAGTGGGACTGACGTTGATCTTCAAAGGTTCAGAGCCGGACTCGAACTTGTTCGCAAGCGTGACGTTGTGTCCAAACAGACAGTACTTCAACATCGTCTTGCCGACCACTCCGGCTAGGACTGTGCCGGTGTGCAGGCCTATGCGCATCTAGGAAGAAGAACAATATTGTTAGGTTTGGATAGTCAGGTATTAAAAGTAAAAACTGGGTGTAAGAAGAAAAAGTCTGTATTATAAGAGGAATACAACGTTTTTCAATTTGACGACAAGCTTCATTGTAAGGCGATTAACACACGAACCGCTGCCGCCGCGGTTCGCGGTAAAGCGATCTCATGTCGCATTGGCCTCTAAGAAATCCGTTGATGACTAACGAACGTACACCGCCTGACCGCGCGATCGAGCGGTGCTCTCGCCGCCACCTCTCTTCCGCGCTGACGTCCGCGCGATGGGGCGGCGCCTTACACACGGGGGCCGCATAACCGCGCGGATCATTGTGGGTTCGGGATAACTCGTGTTGCAATTCAAAAATGGAATTCTTGCCAGTATCTGTGATAAAACTGGTCAAAACCAAGTTTAATCCATCCGCGCGGACAGGCGCGTAAACTGCCTTTCTGTGCGGGGCACCGCTAAGAAATCCGCTTTACCTTCACCAGATTAATTGGGGAAAGAAAACACCTACAGTTGTAATAAAGTCATAATCATTTCCTTGAAAGGTTTGTTTTTTATTTCAATCAAAATATTAGTCGTTAAAAATAGGAATTCAGACACTAGGTATCAGAAACATAAATTTTACTGACCATAAATAACAACTAGAATAAAAATAAAATAATATTTTATAGCAACTATAAAATACGAAAAATTCCATCTCTAAATATAAAACTACCATTAAACCATTTTAATACTATTTTCAAGTATTAAGATATGAACTTTATAGACTTTGCTGAATGGTATAATTTTAAAACCAATATCGATGTCAAACTAACAAAAGATTTTTTCTATTTACTTTCTAGGGTCTAATGATATTGATAAACGTGTAAATAAAGCCTTCTTGGTCGTAAATATAGACACACAAATGCCAAATGACCGTTAAAAAATAATACCTAACCAAATTCAAAAAAGGAATTTCGGAATTCAAACTTAGAGCATGAATTATCTTTCATGAAAAGTGTATAAAACTTTGATTAAGCTCTGCGTCAACGTTAACGCGGAGGGCTAACGTAAATGTTTACATGGGAAGGCATGCTGTTGATTCTTTGAAGGAAATAGCTTGCGTGAACACACAACTGCTATCTTTACACCTAGTTCTACGTAAACCGTGCTTTCATTAGTATTAAAATGAAATGTTGACTTGAACGGGAATGGTTGAATGTCGGGCGGAAAAAAACCATTGTAGGATCATCTTTAAATTCTAACAATTATACAACCAATTTTTTATACAAAATCTACTGATATTACCAGTGTAAAAAAACTAGTCAAGTGTAAGTCTGACTCGGACATGTATATCTCGAAAAAAAAAACTCCTTGATTTTAAACTTTATTTTATTTTTATTATATTTTGTTGTTAAAGCTCAAATGAAAATAAACTGAAAATTGCAACTCTCTAACGATGATGCTTATGAGATATAGCACGCTGATAAACAGATGGCCGGATGGGAGTACTGACGGAGGCTTATAACAGCTTAGTAATACACTCTTCAGATACGGAACCCTAAAGATTAATTATTATGGATTAGTTAGGAGATCGGAAAAAGTGTGTAGCTAATTAGTGTTACCTACCTAAGATAAAACTTCAAGAACCAAGGTGTTATCAAAATAGAAAAACATACCTTTATAGGATTTCCTTCATGCGTCAAATGCTGCGCGCACGTCTCAACCATGCGCAGTGCCATCCACGCTATCTGCGGCGCGTGAGTGTCAATCTTACGATGTAGCCCGCTAGCCACGCAGTATGCATCGCCTATTGTTTCCACCTAGATAAGAAATTCGAGACGTTAAATCTTTAGTATAAAAAATAGTTGCTTCTCGCCATCTGTACGCTTAAATCTTTGTAAACTACGCAACGGATTTTAATGCGATTTTCATCAATAGATATCTATAGTGAGTAATTCAAGAGAAAGGTTTATGAATCTACATTGCACCCTTGTCAAGCATGGACCGGTCGTTAGTAAAGAGATAAAATATATTTTTCTTTTTTCAACAAAAATTTTGGGAAGACTTTCTACAAAATTTTACGAACGATCGCAAAATTTTGTAATCTCAGATTCTATCTTCCAAAAATGTCTCTAAACCAATATTTTTTTTTTACAATTATTGTTGTTAATAAAGGATTGCGACTAGGATTTTAACGTTTTTAAATTGGCAGAAATGGCCTTTAAACGTTTGGGATGTTCAATAAAAAAAAAGTGTTTTTCGTGACAAATTCAAATTCTACCGCAGAATTTGGACTCGACTCGAGTCCAGCAAAATCAACTTTAATACGCATTTTATCAAAATCTTTGTAAAATTGAATACCTGTTTTCCTTACTCCTCAAAGATTAATACATCATTATTATTCATCATTAATATAAAGCTTCTATAATATCCGCCATCTTTCAAATAGATTAACAACAAGAGTAAATTATCCCCAGTAAACGGCTATTAATTACACAGAACAGTAATTATAATTATGCCTTAATTATTATTATATTAGAGTACGGATCACTGGTTACAATTTTGTTTGTGTTATTTGATCTACAAAGCTGTTCTTCCGTGACACTTCATTAAGAGCCCTTTGATGTTTTAATTTATAAAACGATAAATCAACGGATGGGTAGACATTTGCGGCCTTATTATAAAACAAAGTCTTTGCTTAAACCAGGTTTGATGCAGGTTTTTGAACTTCGAACTTTATTTCGATAATGATAAAGTTTGTAATACAAAAATTGGTTCGATGCTTTAAACTTGGTTTGAGCAAAGTCTTTGTTTAATAATAAGGCGGTTAAAGCTTTTTAGAATGGAATATAAAATCGAGTTTCATTTTTAAAACAATAATTTTCGGGAGAATTAAAATATCTTAGTTTTACAAAATTCTATTTACAATTTGTCCTTTAAAATAACCATAATTTTGATGATTTCCCTAAAAAAAGGGGCATCCCGAAAAAAATCTCAATTTCACTGTCCACTCCGTGATACTGCCAGCCCTAAACGTCCTTCACAAAACTCCTTCAAAACGAACGGACTGAACCGTCGACCATTGAAGTATTTTGTTTCCAAAAGGCAGAATTTCATTCTAATTACTAACGGTAATTGTATGCTCCTTGTTTCAAATTACGGAGCTCTTTAGGTTAATTTGAATGTCAAAAGAGAGCAATTTTCCAACGGTCTTTAGTATGTAACATGAGCATGTAAGGCTTCCAACATCTGTGAGGTGAGGTGTAGCTGTTTACTTGTACTAAGGGGTACTTGCCCTTGGTACACTTTTGTAAGGTTTTCTGAAATGATGAAGCTTTAGATATTTTAATTATGACCAGGTTGGTCTTTTCAAGCAACGGTTCTTAATCTTTTAGTTCTGTGGGACCATTTGTCTACCAACCGTTTGGTAGTGCTATTAATGACTGGCCTTTGTTCTTCCTTGGGTTTCAAACCAACCCCGTATCAAATTTCATCAAAATCGGTACAATGGTTTAGTCGTGAAAGAGTAATAGACAGACGTTTGTCTGTCTAAGCGATATGTATTTGCTTATCTCTGTGTCTGTTACGGAAAATTATGTCTAAGTTATAAAACGTATGCAAAAAATAATTCAAATGAAAATAACTGAAAAAAAAAAATCTTAATAAAGTCCTATGCACACCACATTTCTCATTCGACATAGAAGTTCGTTTGCGTTTGTATCGATACAAATGGGCTTAGACAAGGCGCGATTAAAAAAGGCGGTGTGCATAGGGTCTTAGATCATTTACCTTATAAACGTCAAGCTCCTCACAGAAAATATCGAACACGCTGTACAGGTCTTCCAGCATAGCGATGACCATCATTGGTGTAGCTGTAGCACATATTGATGTGAAGCCCACTATATCACTGAACAGCATTGTGACATCATCGTGGCTTTTAGCTTCGATCTTCTCACCTTTGAAAGGAATGGTTTTGATTAGATTTAATCAGAATAGATTATTGTTTTGGAGTTGTTTCTGTTGATCATCATCATCATCATGTAATCCAAACGACGTCCACTACTGGACATAGGTCTCCCCTAAAGATAACTACAATAGCTCAGTCATTTTTATCAAAAATAAGATCCTCAGTACGTTTTATCATCCCTTCATTTTTATTTTAGTTCAAAATAGTGTCGGTGCATTTTTGGAACCAAATTTCTTAACGCGGCTTGCGGTAGAGCCTATTCATCACGTTCGTTATGCCCCCTTTCCTCTCCTTCAATTTCCCTCTGCCTCTTATACTATATAAGGGTGTCAAGTCCACTGACTGCACGATTTTTTTATTATTCTCCGTGTGCCTCTTACATGGTTTTATATGTTTAGATTTAGATTAAAATAATTATAATCCCACAACTACTTTTAGTTTAAAGAATCCATTCTAATTGTTTTATAATATCTACACAAGAAACTATAACACAAGCTGCTGCATTAAATGATCCATCGCAATTAATCCCAGTACAATTACTTATCCAGGCGTTATAAACATAATGGAATTATAAAAGTTTGGCGCACCTGTCTAACTTAGTGCACACTCAACGCATGATTAAAGTTAGTAATTAATGTGTGCCAACTAACAATGGTTTACAACCCCGTTGTTGCGGTGAGGGGCGTGTGACATGATATAAAGGAGGATAGCATAATAGGAGTACATATAGTGTTATGGTGTGTGTTAGGTTATGGTGATGACTGACTTTATTGTGTCGTTGTGACGTCATTATTCATAGTTCCGGGACTATACAAGATTGAAGTTAATGTTGATGTAGTAAATGATGGTAGGTTATTATGCCGATTGATCTGAAGAAAGCTGTCTATAAGAGTATTTTCTCTTAAATATTCTATTAAATTTATACCATTTTTTTTTATAATAATCGCACACGGTTTGGAAAATAAAAGAGGATAGAAGCTCGGAGATCTTCCAAAAAACTCATATCCATCATTGTCAATTGGATAAGTGCCTTAAAGGCTGATTCTTTAGGTCTTATACATATGTAAGCTTAGTGTTGGCTCAAACAAAAATTTAAATCAGCATCAAAATTAAAACACCTAAGCTTTTTATTAAACCTAGTCGTAACAAAGTAATAACAATCATAAATCCAGCAAAACTTTTACTTATTCAGCATCATAATAATTTGTTTTTATAATATGACACTTAAACTCAAGCCCACGTAAACAAGCTAGACAAATTAAACCAAATAAATTTTGTAACAGACAATATTACTCGAAATAAGGTTTTGTAAGCATTTGACATTAACATCAGTCAGTTTACATGACAAAATGGCGTGATAACTGGGTGCGTCACGCAATTCGTCGAGTCGAAACAAATGTCGCTGAGTGAATGGGACGCCTCAGTTTTGGTTTATGACTGTAATAAGGGCTCGTGGAAATAAAGGCTCCAATCTTGAGTGCTTACGTGTGGTACGAGATTGGAATCTGTATTTAAGTTTTTGAACAATGTAATGTAGGTCAACTTTTAATTGAAGCACGACTGTAACCCTAGAAATAAAAGCCAACTTTACTTGTAAATATGGGTAAGAAATGATTTCGAAAGTGTTGGTATAAAGTAGGAAAAATGTCGTGAAAGAGAGAAGGATAACACTATGCAATAGAAGAAGAAAAAAGACTGTGAATAAAGAAAATAACGCTACTAAAGAAGATATCAAAACACTTCTAAATAACCTTTACACACAACTAGTGAACTGTGCCACAAGACACCACTTCGAAACAAGTTTGACTCGCTAAATTCCCTCTAACGCCTAACTTACTTCAATTCCCAGGAAGGAAACTTTAATCAAACATAGTGCGTACTTAAATTAAACCATACATAAATCAATTTCAAAGTGTACGAACAGATAATTGACTTACAAACTTACCTAACCACAGTCGCTTGGCTATGTGTGGAGGAAATATTAAATGTAGAAGACTGACGTTCTTTTGTCTTTCCTTGTCAACGGCTTTGCTTGCTTCTTCTATTGAGTTCTTTAGCTTGTCCATGCGTCTTCGGAGTCCATCCTGGATTAAAAATAATGTTGATAAATAGACTGTAAGAAATCACGTCATAGTGTCATGGGTACACATTATTCCTATAATATTACCCTAGTATTGTCTCATTGTGGGGTGTTTCTCATACACAATGCGCAACGCTTACTCAAGGCGGATTGCGATTTTTCCAGGTAACATTTCGAATTTTCCCTTGACCGATGTTAGTGACATCCGAAAGTACATATTATATCAAATGAAATAGTAATTAAGGTACTTGCTGGTTAATCTCTCACTTACTATTTTTAACTCCACCATTACGACATAATTATTCCAATAAATAGTCTAGTCTAAAAATATAGTGACATTCTATTTACTAGTTCCAAGTACCTATAGTTGTATCGATGTTCAATGAATGTTACAGAAATAAGACAGTTGGAAAGCTGCCAACATGCACTGATAGTAAAGAGTAATTTCAGTTGCACTGTCGCCAACGTCCATACCATGTTGAGAACACCGGTTCTCGTTCCGATCACCGAAGTTAAGCAACATCGGGCGTGGTTAGTACTTGGATGGGTGACCGCCTGGGAATACCACGTGACGTTGGCTTTTTGCAATATTTTTTTTCATAAATATTTCTATAATATTGTAGGATTTATTTATTGCTTACAATTTTTTATTGACTACGAGTCCAAGTTTATTCAAGACCTTATGGTTTATTTTTCCAATTAAATCTTATAAACTTTACTGCTTAGTTGGAAAATAAAAATAAATTCTTCAGCATCTTGCACTCAAGCCTGTGACTCCGCAAAGCAAGTTTCAAGCACTCTGCCACAGACATCGGACTTTAAGACGATCAACAAGTGTGAACTTCAAACTGGTGTTTTAAAACTACTTCTAAAGTGATGCTACTAAAGTTTTTGATACTTCTTTTGTAATTCTTGTTTAACTCTGTCATCGAGGCAGACAGAGTCTGTTGTGTCACAGAGTTTTTGAGCTTTATTTCATTTATTTATCACAGATTTATTACAATTTATTCTGTAATAGTTTTCCATAGTTATTTCATTGACCGTACATCTGTTCATAAATATGGAAAAAAAGTCCATAAATTCTATTCACTATCATATTGTAAAAATTTTGATTTATGACAATGTCATTTCAAATTTCTCACAAATCATTGGAAATGGTTATTTCTACTAAAAATGTTTGTTTTGTTTATCGTTCACAAAGTGTTGAAGAAAATTAACAAACACAATAGTATTCAAATTAAATAATCTTACCTGAGCTCTCGCCTGTTCCCCAACCAAGATAACATCTCTTGTGGCGTCATGCAGCGGTATATCAGATATGAAGAGACCTCTGCCAGTGAGACCCTCAAGGCCATCGAGGAAAGGAGATCCAACGAAGAGAAGTGAGTCCGACTCCGAACAGAATACCATCTGACCTTTGATCTCCAAACCCTGTTAACAACATAAATAAGGTTCATAATTAGTCAATTTAAAGTTAATAAAATTCGGGAAAAGATAACTACTATAGATTCTCATCGCTTTACAGTGAGTTTCAGGGGAGCTCCCTCACAGTCTCCCCGGGGATATGCCCTAACATGCGTGGTACAGGGAGAATTCTTGTGCGGCCTTTAAGAGAAATAAAATCCCCTAATTTGCGGGTTTTATTTAGGTAAGAACCCCACACTCCCAATCTTTTTTTCAAAGACCGGAGGTTTTTTGGAGGTTTCTACCCAAAAATTGGACACATGCTGGTCCTGCTCCATGGGACAATGATACATTCTAGACAAAATCAAACTGGTTATTAATGTTTTTTTTGTTTTTTTTTGTTTTTCATTTTTCTTAATACTTAATTTTGTTTTATTTTTGTTTTATTTTTGATTATTGATTTTGAAGTGTGTTATAGATTGCGCGGACTCACACACTATTTCATGATGGTTGAGATGTTATGAGTGGTCGTCAGTAGTTCCAATATTTGTAAACACGTGAAAACTATGTATATTTGAACATATTTTAACTTTTAAATTCTTAATTTGTGCCTTTTAATTATTATGATTAATTAGTTTTTTTTTATAGGGTACATACATTGCTTTCGCGTGCCATGTTGTGTATGATTCTGTAAACAAATATTGTAAACATTGATTTTAAAAGAGTACGTATGGAGTTTCTTGCCCATTCTTCTCCATACAAAACTACCTTTTGGAAAGGGCAACTAGATTCAATTCTATTTTGTTTTTTGTGTTTGACGTTCAAAAGTGCCTTATTGGCCTAATTGAAATAAATGATTTGACTTTGACTTTGACTTTGAAAACAAAAAATAAAATAAAAAATTTGGCCTCGGCTCTGCATACTACTAAAACCTCGCTACATAATAATTTAAATAAGAAATGCAGCTTCTTTTTTAATATTTTGAACTTATTTTGAATGATGAATATTTATGAGATCCTTAGTCCAAAGAACAGAATGATAAGCTAGGCAAAACAGTAACATAGACTTAAATGGGGAAGATGAATGTGTACCCGGCTTTTAGTCTCATCCAGTCTTTTGACTTTGTTTTGTTTCAAGCTAAAAGCTGAAAGTCAACACGTCGGCGGCAATTAGAGCCTGATTGTGGTTTTGATATGGAGCCGTGCCAAAATTATTTCATTACGAAACTTAATACATTAGGTAATTATCCTGTTTGTCTTAAATCTTTTATTTTCGCTTATACAGGGATCTTTTGAAGATCTCTTAGATCATTTTCATAAAAACCCTTAAAATGAAGTTCGAACTTAACCGTCAAGCCATCGGCCAAAGGTCAAGAACAAAACAAAATATCACTGTGACTGAAGAAACATGTAACTTTCAGCGTTGTTAAGTGTTTTTTTACACCCCTTATACATTTTATATGCTTTTTGAACGGACACACTGAGCTCCGAAACACTTTTAGTAAAACTTTCTGTGCAAAAATATAAAACAATGTTTCAGAGCCTCTTTCGACCTCTATACACGTTGTAGCGACAGTCCGGGCAGTCCATTCCGAAGTTCCAGCGATGCGGGTGTAGAAGGCAATTTTGGAGCACGTAGTATAAAACGCGGTTACTGCAACACTTTAGCTTTTGTTTTTTCAAGTAAAAGATAAAAGTTTGTTCATCATACCGTGAAGATGAAAATGGAGCATGGAACTGGGCTACGGTTATAATCAGATAGTAATGTAATGGTAATTTATCTTGTTGATAGTTATGAGTCTTTGTAAGTCTTTTTAATTTAAAATAAAGAATACTTTGGATATTAAAAAAAGGACTTAATATAAATATTGTCATTCCCTTAGATAATTTTACAAAATAGCAAAAGAAGTGTATTTAGATGATATACTTGTTATATTATTAAATTCGAAAAACAAAAAAGTTTAAGTCCAGTTTTCTCTCTCAAATTGTCGACTATTTTCCCTTTTTATTTGAACAAAAATAAAACAGTATTTCAGTTGGGATGGGAAGGTGTGAGAAGTTTCCGGGTCAGTCCACTTATTTACCCTCTATCCTTTCTATTCGGTCAAGAATTTAATTCCATAGACAAAATAATAAACAATGTACAATTGAACAATAAACTTTTACGAAATGCTATTAAAATGTATTTGTTGAAACAAACTTTTTAGGTCAACTTGATTTAATTAACAGTTCTAATTATTTCTCTTGATGGTGTAAGTAGAAATCTTTCTTGTACGAGTATTAATAAATAAAAACTAATGGCTCAATGTGTTGTTGAGCGCAAACTCGAGAACGGCTAGACTGATTTGGCTAATTGTTTTTTGTTGTGCTAGTGATTTCCCGAACAACGCTTATTGAAATAATTTTTTCGGACAATCCGCCGAAAACGTTGGAAATTTGCATCCGTGCGAAGCCGGGGTGGGTCATTAGTCATAAATAACATTCTATATTATAGGAGTTTTCTATAGCTAATATTAATTAGTAAGTCATCATTTTCATTCGTTTTCCCATTTAAATTTCGTTATTGCTTTTAACAATCCATTTATAAAAGCCATTTAACAAACAAAAGCTTTTTAGGCTTATTTTCTGTTTCGAGTTAAATGTTTCCGATTCTTCCTGGTTCGTACGTATATTATGTGCTTTTAAAAGCTTTCAGAAAGCGATGCAGAAATAAGGAAAAGAGGTTTATTTATGTGAATGATAACCGGCCTTTCATCTTTTCGCCAAATCCGATATATCAACTCGCTCATTGTGCCTTTTTAATCCCACGAGAATAAAACGAAATGTTTTGCTCTTTTCAAGCAGCTCTTTTGTATTTAAAAGAAAAATGGGAAACCAAATCATTTACAAAAAAAGATTTATTTGTTTTATACGTTTCATTGCTTCCGATTTAGTAAAAAAACAACAACTGTTACTTAAGGCTATTAGATGGCTTAATAAGCTCTTAAAAAAACGCGTTAAAAATACGAAACTAAATAAAATATTCAGCGGTACCTAACATTTTAGAAGCGTTTAGCAATTAAGAAAAGGACTAAGTGTGGGTCGTTTAAATCGTAGAACAAACAGACCGCCTAGGAGTTGTGGCAGATAAAGTGAATCCGGTACAAAACTAGGATTAAGCCATTTCCATTAGTTGTGGCTTTACGGTTAGGGATAAGGAAAAAGGATTGTGGAAGTTTAAACTAATCGGTTTATTCAGGAGACAAACAAATTCTCTGCTGTCTCCTGATAATGAGAGTCCTTTCTCTAACAATGCCTTTGGGAAAAAGTGAAACTGCTAGTTTTTATTCGTGACTGTAAACCTTGAAGATTGTCGCAATGGCCCATTGGTTAAGCCCTAACTTTTCGTATAATAGGTTATGGATTCGGAATCAGGTAAGCACCAATGTATCTTTGCAATTATGTTCTTTCTAATATTATCTTGGATACCACTGACATCGGTGATGGAAACCATCCAAGGCCATGCAGTAAGGTTGGTATTATGTTTTATAAACCTTGGGCCACGACCCAATGGTTCCGTTTACATAGCAAACGGCATCGCAGGTCTAAAAGTAAATGGCGAGCTGAACTAAACTCTTCAGACAAAGAGTGGTCCAAAATATCTCTAAATAAAGAGACATGAAAAGATAGTAGCGAGGCGTTCCCTCTGCAGTGTGAAAATTCAGGTTAATGATACTAAAACTAAGATAAAACAAAAGAAACGCAAAAACAAATATTAGTGTAGTATTTACCTGTTAGTCGTTTTTTTATTACTTGACTAGATTTAGTAGATCCTGAACAAAGAACGAATTTACAGAAAAAATACTCCTGAATTTACGCGACATTTGTTAAGATTTAATGCTTAACGCTTAACGTTAGTTTCATAGAACACTGTTTTTTTTTATCTTATAGCCTGTATAAAATATTATTGCCGTAAAAATTTTGTGTAGAACAACCGAGGACAAAAGCGGTTGACTTTGAACCTTATTACCTAGGGCGTAAGGGTGAACAGTGGTTCCCCACCATTGTCCGTGATTATACCCAGGTCAAAAAAATATGCTAACCTTAATATTTTTAATAAAGCTTTGTTAGTGAGGTTATATTTTGTTTTTGTATTCAAAAGTCAAGTGAGCGTATGGAATTTGTTTATTGGAATTAGTGGTACGCGGATCAAATATTGTTATAAAAAATCAGACTCATTGGTAAATTGGCAATTATAGATAGAAATAGAAAATGATACGAACTGAAACATATTTTTGAAACAAAGTTCCCTATTGAAACTAATTTCTCTCTCTTATTTCTCTTTGTTTATTTTAGCCAAATAAAATTGTTAGCAGGTATTACAATTATGGTATGGTATGTAGGTATGGTGAAAGGAATATCAGTACATGATTGAAGAAATATTTTTTTTAGTCGTTTAATAAAACTAATCAGCTGCTGCATCTCACTGATCCATTAGGAATTTCTTAATAGCAGCCTCGGAGTCTGGATTTGTGCCCGATTGATGGCAATAGGCTCGCCCCCTATTACATGGGACTGAAACGCAACTGGCGAAATGTGGGTGTACTAATGGGTACGCCTCTGCCTAACCCTAGGGGGATTACAGGCGTGATGTTAAGTTATGTCGACCACTGCTGGACATAGGCCTCCTCTAAAGATAGCCACAATAGTCGGTCCTCCGCATACTTAAGTACCTAATCTATCAAAATACTACCAATTAATTAGAATTCATAATACGTTTACGAGCTTCCAACCGTTTGATTCCAAACAATGGTTCATTTAGTAAATAACCAAACAAACTTCCGTCTACCTACAGTTTGCGAAACAAACTTGTACTCACAACTTTTGCGAATAAACTCAAATGAATGCGCCAAAAGTTGTGCGGTATGAAACAAAGGAGGTTTGAGAGTGCAGATTGGCGCTGGGACAAGTCTACGTCTAATTAGATACAGTACTTAGTTTTTGAAGTAGAAACAGTACCCAAACTGTTAGATAGACAAAAAATTTCAACAATAGGGTATCGTTGAAATTTTTTGTCAAAAGATTTGTTTGTATAAGCTGTTTTGTATGGCATTATTAATGCTGTGACGTCACTTATTTGACAACTCAATTGATTAACTATTTATTAATTAAAAAGCAACTATTTTTTTAAGAAGTTGTGTATTCTTCTTCTTCTTCTCGTGTCGATTGACTTGAATTTTGTCAGACCAATATTGAGCAACCTGTACCGCTCTGCCATTGGCCTCATTAAGGTATTAAAATGTAATTATATCAGTTGTGTATTGAAATTATTAGTTAATCTTGTCAACTAAGTAATTATGAGAATTGGTCTTTGATCTGGCAATAGGGTTAAACTTAAGTACAATGGACAAGATAATAAAGAAGATACATAACAGAGAAATCTTTGACACTTTCCACAGGATGAAAAGGATGATAATGTAATAAAAGAAGAACTACAAATGCTTTCCCATTATGTTTCTTGTATAGAAAACGTCGATCAAAGTAGTCCTAATCTATTAGATAATGGATGGTACAATATAACATAAATAGGAAAAGTAGATTTTTTTAAAGAGTTTCTATTTAAGTTAGATAATAGATTTTTACCTGACTGATTGATGGTAAATAAATTGATTAAAGTGGCCCTATTTGCTTTGTATTGTGTATATATTGGATTGACGAAGAAGTACACTGGCTAGATGTGACAAAGGAATTTAATGAAGTAAGTAATGATTTCAAAATATAGAAAACGAACGAAATTTTCTTTTTATTAAACTTTTCACTGCTCAAGGAATCTGTATCTGTATCTGAATTTCCTGTATTTTGAGTGTGTTTACAGACATAAGTATAAACTGACATACACAAACAGCTAGACTCTGAACCTATAGACAATACAAATATTGGTTCTGTGAAGGAATTGAACATGTGACACGTAGCGCTAGTGATATAATCATTCAAAAAAGAGTTCGAATCACATACACAAATTGTTTAACATGTAACAATACGCGCCACGAAAGATGGGCGTCAGTAATGGGGAGCTTGCGCAGGTATGGATGTACGAAATAGTTATTCAAAATTTGTGTATCTATTCAGGGATTTTTTGAAGACATTTAGATTAAAATTCTTAACAATATTATAATATTTATTACGAAATAACAGTTTGTGTGGAGTGTCAAGTCTCATCTTTCGTGGCACGTATTCTTCATCTAGGGATTACTATACCTAGTAGGTATAATCTGTAAACTTCAATTACGTAAACAAATGAATACAACAGAGGTATCCATATAGCACACGTGTCAACATGACAGTGATAAAGTGCTGGCAACGTGACGATATGAAACCATTTACTGCTGCTGCTGTTTGAACAGTGTCACATGATGTACTAAATTACATTATGTACGATAAAACGACATAAAACGATTAATAATTTTAGTATTGAATAACATAACATCACGCCTGTACTCCTCGAAGGGTTAGGCAGAGGTGTACCCACATTTCGCCAGTTAAGTTTTAGTCCCATGTAATAGGGCGCGAGCCTATTGCCATCAACCAGACAACGGGCTTACCCCCATCTCTTAAAACAGCAATGTAATATTAAACACATAACATAACATCACGCCTGTAACCCCGAAGAGTTAGGCAGAGGTGTACCCTTTAGTACACCCACATTTCGCCAGTTATGTTTTTAGTCCCATGTAATAGGGGGCGAGCCTATTGCCATCAACCGGGCAAAAATCCATACTCCGAGGCTGCTACTGAGAAATTCCTGATGGAAAAACCCAATAACATATTGCCCGACCTGGGAATTGAACTTAAGACCTCATGTACAGCAGTCGCGCTTGCGACCACTAGACCAACGAGGCAGTCAAAAATAATAAAAGTCATAAATAAGTCATAGTGATATTAAAATAATACTATTTTAAGAAATGGCGTTAGGCCCCCCGAACTATAGTTATCCTTTTCGCACGCCAAGCGCTAGAAGGCGACAGAGATAGTTTCTTCTTAAACCTAATTTTGTAAAATCTCTCTTCCCGCGTTTTCTCAAAAACCGTTCAATTCTTTGACAAAAGATACAATGCCACATTCAGACGAACGTAATCTTTGTGCAAACTTTTTGGGCGGACCAGCTCAATTCCCTATACAAACATAGTTAAGGAACGGACAAACAGACGGATCTACTATTTACATTACCTAATAAATCTGAAGTAACGAGTTCAGGTTTTTTTTCTAGTTCAATTGCATGTAAACGGAGTGTTAGATATTTCAATAGAAAGAAAATAGTTAATTAGATTGAACTTCCAAATTTTACATAACATCACGCCTGTAGTCTGCGTAGGATTAGGCAGAGGTGTACCTATTAGTACACCCTCATTTCGCTAGTTATGTTTAACCCCTATGTAATAGGGGGCGAGCCTATTGCCATTAACCGGTCCCAAATCCAGATTCTGAAGACGCTACTGAGAAATTCCTGATGAAAAAACCCAATAACACTTTGTCCGACCTAGGAATTAAACCCAAGACCTCATGCTCAGCAGTCGTGCTTTGTGACCACTAAACAACTGAAGCAGTTAGTTTGTTTATTTCATTTTCATGCAACAACCTTTTGTTGCATAAAGACAAATAAGTAAGAAATATAAAGTAAAACAGACAGAATATTGTCCGTCCCTAAACAATTTTCACGGGCCATTGTCCATCCAAAGACATTAATAGTCTAGCTATTGTGTCTTACTACGCGTTTACACACACAGACTCTTGTGTGACACACTTCCAAGGTAGGTCACTGGAAAAACTGTTGTTGCAAGCTTTTGTCTAGCCAGCGCTTCGCTTTATTGATACGTAATCAGAGCTAGGGGGCGAATGGGGAAGTTTGAGAGGGTCTGTTATAATGGACCAAGATCCGCACAGTCTTTAGAGCTACGTCATTTTAACATGGCAAAAATTTTGAAAATAGTTAAAGGAATATACAGGGAACTTTTTGGAGGGTCGAAAATGGGAGGGAGTATTCTCAGAGGGAGTACTCATGAATATAAACAACTTTTATTACGGAATCAAAACAATCACATGAAAAAAAAAACAACTGTTCCCTATAAAATAGCATTACACCGCGATCAATATGTATAGACACAACTGCATAACTGGCAAAATGTAGGTACTAATGAGTACACCTCTGTGTACCCTTCGTGGACTACAGGCGTGATGTTAGGCAAAATGTATAAAACGGTTGATTTGATTTTATTATATCTAGGAGTATTTTCAACCCTAGAAAATTGGCTAGTGTATTATAATTCAGACTAGTACAGTTGAGAAGGTACGTATGCACATTTGCTAGGTTAAATTTTAGGTCCTTTTTTAGGTATCAGGGATGCACCTAATATACTTTACTCACTAACGTTCAAGCCCAGCCGTTCGGGAGATTATCCAAAACAAACAGACAGACAGACAGACGAAATAGAGAGTAAATGTTTTTTTTTTATAAGTGCGGTGTACACTTTAATATGCATTTAGTAAAAAGCTGTTATTAAGACATTACAAACAGACACTTTAATTTTATATTTATAGGCAGCAATTTCAGAATTCTCAGTTTCATAAAATTCGTCTCGAATAACATTATTTTCTTCACCGTTAAAATCAAAAACGAAACTTGAAAGACACCGGCATCATAAAACAATTTCGAAAACAAACAAGCCCCAATTATTTCCATAATCCCACTTTCATCACAGTCTTTGTAATCATCTTAACACCGAGATGAACCACCAATATTGAAACAAGGTTTAATCACGGCCTATGTAAGTGTGTTTATATTGATCTTATCTACGAAACACCTAAACAAATTTGGTCAGAGAGCAAATAATTCGACGGTGTCCATTCGGAACGTTATTGTGTGCAAACTTCGTAAAGTGCCTCCCATCAAAGGGATGCTCTTGAAATGGAAGTGTTTCGAGGGTGGCGGACAAAGAAAGCGGATAAACATAGTTATAACGGGTTTGGTTACATGTGTTTTGAGATCTATTGTGTTATGGTACATGGGAGAAAGGGTTTATAAACGGATTGTTGTGATGCTCGCTTTACATAGATATTGTTCATGTTTATAAAGGAGCAAAATATGAGGGCGATCTTGTTTGGATTGAATTTTTTAACAGTTTTATTTTTTAGAATAAGAAACTAGATTTTTCCTGCGGCTTCGCTCGCGTTTAATTCGAGTACTTTAGTTTACTCCTACGTTCCTATTAAGTTTTTCCGTACAAACTTTGGACACTCGTTTTATCCCCTTAGGGGGAGAATAAAAAAATAAAATTTCCTTAGCGTGCGCCTACTATCTATAAACTATCTTCCTGCCAAATTTCATCTTAAAACGTCAAGCGATTTTTGATAATTCGTGATGAGTGAGTTAGTGAGTGGAGCCTTTAGCTTGTATATGTATATTTACTATATAATAACTAATAAACAGCGAGACTCGTAACAACTAACTGTAGGCTATTCAAATATTTGTTTCGTGCGGGAATCAAACTTGCGATGCACAGCGCAGCAGCCCATCGCTTAGTCACTGCACCAATCGTGTCGGACTAGTAGTTTCAAAGATTAGCGCGTTCAAACAAACAAGCAAACAAAAAGAAAATATAATTTAAATAATTGATTAACATTTTTAATCCACAACATAGGCGCGAAGAGTAAACAAAAAAGACTACATAATATATTAAAACCTTTTTTTGAACTTGTAAAACTTTGGAAATTCGGGAATAATAAATTAAAACTTGGCGACACTTCCGTTTCCTCGGCGGCAAAATTTTGTTAAAAAAGATGAAGATGAGATTATTTCGGATAACATTTTGTTGCTTCAAAGATTACTCGTTTAATATTTAAATAAGTTGCGAATTAAATACTGAACAACACGACGAAGTGACAAATAAATGCCTTTTTGTGTAGAACTTTTAATTTTTAGGGTTTCGTACTCAAAGGGTAACAACGAAACCCTATTATTTTGGGTACTTCTGTCTGTTAAGCCGTTTGACACAAGTCTGTATCTTTTAAACCGTAATACCGCACACTTGTAATTTGAAATTTTCACCAAGTGTACTATGGCCGCTAAAATAATAATATATAAAAATAAAGTAAAAAATATATACCTACATACAGTGTTAAAATATTGTACGGTGGAATGGAACCCTTTGAGTGAGAGTTCGACTGGCTCTCGGTTGCTTTTTTAAAAACTTACGCGGGCATGTGCCAGTTAGGGATTTTTTATTAGCTCCCAGACTGATTTAGTTGCAAACACGGGCCCATTGTGTATGACATTGTTTGTAATTTAACCTCTGCTGCCAACTAACTGTGAGTTAAGTTTTAGGTCTAAATTGGCATTATTAATGCATTCAGTGGGGGGGGGGGGGCAATTAAAACAACTAATAAGACCCACTCGTTACAATAACTCAGAGATACTTAAAGTAAATAGTTTAAATATTTTCCTGTCACAAACTTAGTAATATAAAACTACCTACAAAAACAATTTTCGAAAAACAAAATTAAGTTCATTCGGTTATAATCAAGGGGACAATTTTTGTAATTTTTGGAAATCTTTGCAATCAAATAGCCTATCAAAAATGCCTCTATTTTATCTACATTTTAGTCACAATTTTGACTTAAAATTGTTGCTGAGACGAGATTGCGACTAGATTTAAAATGTTTTTAATTAATTAAGTCGTACGTGAGCGTTCTTTAAAATACCAGTATATCCCCACTGGTTTTCCTCTGCTTAAGCAACTTAATAACCTCTACTTTAGCAAGATTAGCATAGCAAATGTTCATTATCTTTCTAAAAATTTTGCTTTCACAGAGAAAAAGAATTCTAATTAAAAATTCCTCAAATTAAATGGAAACTTTGTACGTTTATTTCTTAAAAAGTGTATTAAGCTAAGCTAAGCTAAACTTACTAAGAAAAAATTCTTAGGTAAGCTTGATTTTATGGTGATTATTAACTGGGTCGATTTTCATCTCGTGCTAGGAGTTGGTAACTTAATCTAAGTAACTCAGCGTTCAATCTGTACGGTGTATTAGATTTTGATTGGATAATCTAAATTAAGTTATTTACGGCCTCTGTGCTCCATATGAAATGAGGTTCAAGGGTCACAAGACATATGTCGATCTGTCATGATTGTAATGTTGTGTCTTTAGTTTATTTTTTTTATTTTAACATAACATAACAATTATTTAAACAAGACTGCCTCGTCGGTCTAGTGGTCGCAATGCGCGACTGCTGAGCGTGAGGTCTTGGGTTCAATTCCCAGGTCGGGCAAAGTGTTATTGGGTTTTTCCATTGGGAATTTCTCAGTAGCAGCCTCGGAGTCTGGATTTGTGCCCGGTTGATGGCAATAGGCTCGCCCCCTATTACATGGGACTAAAAACATAACTGGCGAAATGTGGGTGTACAATGGGTACACCTCTGCCTAACCCTTCGGGGATTACAGGCGTGATGTTATGTACTTAACTTCCTTCCATCCTTTTCTGTTTTATACACTATTTATCCATACTTTAACGTACGGTCGAACAAGCTATTTTGTTCACAGACAACCAAAATTACTTTTCTGCTACATTGCTATTCATTGTTATTTTGTGTTCACGTTTTATCCTTGTGGTGTCTAATAACACTCGAAACAATATTCAGAATTAGTTGCAAGTCGCAATAAGTTGCTAATGGCTTATTCGTTAAAACCGATCTGAAAATCATAAAAGTAACAATATTTAATTATTAACTCTTATACAGTAAAACGGGGTGAATAGAGAGGCAAGGGTGAATCGAGACGGAACTTTAAAAGGGATTTTAAAATCAAACTAATAAAGTTGGTCGCCAACAATGAGACTAATTTGTAAATTATAATTCAGAAAAAAAAGGAGTCTTTTTTGCCAACAAACTATATAATTTTAACATTAAAATGTCTTTTAAAGTTTCGTTTCGATTCACCCCTGCCTTTCTATACACCCCGTTTTACGGTAACTACCACCTACCTCAGCCGGAGAAGAAGATCCAGGCACCTTTAAGCAGAACATGAACGGAGTGTTGACTCTCTTCAGGATCTCGCGAAAGTCGAGAGGAACCCCTCTTGGACGCAGCAACCTGAAGTACGTGCCTAGTGAGGATCCGTGGGACGCGAGGTAGGTGCCGAAGAGACGCATGAAGCCAGCACCTGATGGATAGAAGTAGAGATATAGAGTAACATTCTCTTGACCGAATTTAACAGTAGCCAATCTCAATTGAGACTGACCAAGTACGCAGGTAATATAATAATGTACAAGTGTGTGCGCAAATTGAGGTGTACTGCCTCTTCCTCACTCTCATAGTCCGATGATATGGCAATCCAAGACATGGAAACATCATGGATCATGGATCATGGGAAAGGAACCCAAGACCTCATGCTCAGCAGTCGCGTTTTACGACCGCTAAACCGACTAGACAGTTACGTATGACAATACAAATATATTTTTAATTCGTTAAAATATGTAACACTTATACAAAGTAACCTACACAAAGAGACACAAAGTAAGTTTATAATATATGGAAAAGCCACAAAATTAAAAAGCCAGTCTAATGCTTTTACTTACGTAAATTAATATAATGTAAACTTTTCATTACATTAAACGTACCGAATGGTAACAATCATACTAAGTATAACGTGACCGTGTCACAGAATACATTTTTCGCAAGCTTCAAATAACTAACCTCGTTTTAATTAGTTTTTGCTACCACCAAAGGAGACATAAAGTCTAATATTGTATGTCAAGTTAATGAATACCTAAAAACTAAGCTGAAGTTTAAAAGTCAAGGCAAAATGATAATTACTTTTTTGTTTACACAAAAATAGGCTTTAGGAGCGGTTTTATGGAAGCGACTATTGACGAGAAAACTTTTACCATGAATTAAGTACCTGTATGATAGTGGGGATGGAAATTTTATTCTTTCTTATCTCTTTATTATATCTTTACACACCGAGACTCCTCCGTGCCTCGGAAAGCACTTTAAGCCGTTGTGGTCCCGGCTGTCATACGTGGATCTTTGACAGTCGTTACGGGTCGTCAGGAGCCCAAAAGTCTGACAACCAGTCTTACCTAGGGGTATCATATTACCCAGTTACTGGGTTGTGGAGGTCAGATAGGCAGTCGCTCCATGTAAAATACTGGTATTCAGCTGCATCGTTTAGACTGGAAGCCGACCCCAACATAGTTGGGTAAAGGCTAGGCAGATGATGATGATATGGTTCATAGTTACATTGCTTTCACGTGCCATGTCGTGTAACTACATATGATTCTGCATACAAATATTGTAAACATTGATTTTAAAAGAGTATGTAGGGAGTTTTTTTCCCATTATTCTCCATACAAATCTACCCTTTGAAAGGGGCAACTATATTCAATTAATTTTTCTTTTTGTATATGACGTTCAAAAGTGCCTTATGATGGCCTAATTGAAATAAATAATTTGACTTTGACTTTGACTTCTGACCACTCTCACATTGATAAAATTGTATACTTTTTGCGCAAACAAGAGAAAAATCTAAAACAAATTGATCAAATCATATACAATTTAAAGCTGTTCTTGTTTTGTTCGTTTATTTGGTTAATGTTACACATTTGTAACGTTACATGAGTATCCTCATTTATTATTTGTTCTGTGTCCTCATCTGAGGCAATCCGTCAAATTGCGTCCTCGAATGAGCCTCCCTTGTTCTGACATTGTTGTGAATCATTCATATTTTGTGATTAATCGTGTGTGTCGCAATCGTATATGAGCGCGTTAGTAAACCACTAGAATTGGGGGTTAGAAATGGGGAAAATAACTATATTATGACTACTAGTTTTCTAGTCTACCAACCACTGTTACTGCACCGCCCTCGTGGGTATTGGGGTAATGTAATAATTGTAGCTTATACCATTTCTCGTGAATCTCGCTATCATATACTATAATGCATACCAACTAACTTACATGACCTCTTTTATATTATTTATTGTTAACTTCTGTCTTTTCTTATTTTTATTTGATTTAGGTTTTTTAATTTTAAAGTGATATCTTTACAAAAATGCATCTCACTCTTCTATAACAGTAACACAGTTGGGCCATCCTAGGGGGGCACTGACCTCTGTGATACAGGTATTTTCCTAGTACAGAGGCCAGTTTTGACAATGAAGTGTAAAATTATTTGTAATTAGGTAACCTAAATGTGAATTGTGTACCTTTTTTAGCGTAATAAAGATTATCATTATTATTATTAATGTTTTTTTTTTAATCCGACTGCTAGTTGCACGTTAGTAGTTAGTAGACTGTTAGGTGCACGTTGTAATAAACAAACTTACAAACAAAAAGATCTAAATTTTTATTAACTTAGTGTTCCTATAATATGACTGTGCCAGTTTCATATACCAGAGATACATAGATCACCACAAAGGTATACAAGTCTCAGTTTGACATTAAAGTAAATAAATGACATTTTATATTTAACTAACCTAGCGACCAACCCAACTGAAGAGTATTTTTTTTGTTTCTTTTATTTTTGTAAAAATAGTATGTATATTCGTCTAATAAAATAAGTAAACTCATTCTAGTTATTACACTCAAAAGCTTGTAAGTATTGTATTATACTACCAAGATAATTAAAAAAATATGTTATAACATTGTTTTCGAAAATGTTACTAGTTTAAAAATGTATCGTAGAAGATTGTAAAAACTTCTAGTTACCGGAGCAAAAGTTCCTAGAAGCATTGCAGCTATTTCAGTAGACAATATCTTGCGGTTAAAATAACAAAATGCTCGTAAATTCTTACCAGGAACTTCCTACATAGTTTTAGAGGCGAATGAGAATTTATTTTTATAGCTACATGTAGGTACTATGAAGGTTGCTTGCTAAAGCAAGCAGACTGAAAGACTTCTATTCTAAACTCTCTGACAAATCATTAATTCGTATTTAGAATTAAAATAAAACGAAGATACGAACGATGTAGTAACAAAGATAGAAAAGGGTATGCTTAGATGGTTCGGTCATGTTGAGAGGATGAGTGAGAGACGATTGACAAAAGGTATTTATATGGCAGAGGTGAGTGGGAACGCCGGGAGGGGTCGCCCTAGGAAGACCTACACTGACCTTATTGGTGAGGTCCTTCAGAAAGGTCAGGTGCGGAGTACTCGTAACCGGCATGCTTGTATTACGAGATGTATGAACGTAGATGAGGCGAAAGGAGTATGTAAGGATCGTAGCAGGTGGCGTTCTGTAGTTTCTGCCTACCCCCATGGGAAAAAGGCGTGAGTTTATGTATGTATGTGTATGTGACAATTGTTTGGTCATTTGCTCTGCAGGGAGCAGTAGAGTCAAAAGTCTATTTTCAATACAAGTTTAAAACTAATGATTCGTTTGAATTAATAATATTTGTGCCCTGTAAAAGACCCCACAGATCCAAGAGTTGATTTCGGTACCACGTCACGCCATAGCATAATGACTACAGTACTGTATTCTACAACACATGTGAGGAGCTCGTGGCTAAGTAATAACAGCCGCACGGTTCGATCCATCAGGTTAAGCTACCGTTGCCTCGGTTGGTCCGTCGAGGGGTGACCATCTTTACACACTGAGATACCTCCGTGCCTCGGAAAGCACATTAAGCCGTTGGTCCCGGCTGTCTTAAGTGGATCTTTGACAGTCGTTACGTGTCGTCAGAAGCCCGTAAGTCTAAGAACCAGTCTAACCGAAGGGTATCGTATTACCCAGTTAGGTACTGGATTGTGGAGGTCAGATAGGCAGTCGCTCCATGTAAAATACTGGTATTCAAATGCATCAGATTAGACTGGAATTCGACCCCGAAAAAATTGGTATTGTTGTATATAATAAGTACCATTTAAACATTTAATATTTAATTTGTAAAAAATTTTGTTTATTTTTATTATTTTGACATTACAATGAGATACTTCAATTTTACTTATTTGTATAGAACAGATACAAAAGTCGGTACAAATGCGAAGTCTATTGTGACATCTTGGAAGTGGTGACAATACACATTAATTATTAAAGGGAACACCCGTGAATAATTAACGTAAGTTACAAAATTAGACTGATGAAGACATGAGTCTAATTTCTTCTCTAATCTAATCTAATTGTTCTGTAATAGATTAAACTTTGCGTTCCTAGCGTAAATGTTCTTAATCATAGTTATTTAAATGGTCTAATTAGTTGTATAATTACAACAATTTAGTTTAGTAGCTTTAAACTTATCTATACTTATATAATAAACTTGAAAAGAATTTGTTTGTTTTAAAGCGATAATCTTTGAAACTCCTATACACTTAGAAAGAAAGAAAAACTATTTATTCTCGCGAAAGTGACGCACATGACATAGACAATTTTTGTTTACAAAAGCTCAAGCCTAAAAACAAGTACATAGTCTAGTTTTTTTTTTTTACAAAAATGGAAATATGCGCCACTACCGCGCGTAACGGCCGACGCTCAGCATAATACCGTGGTCCATGCACGAAGGCACAAGGCACCACGGCGCTAGTTCTTAGCGTAGCCGGCGGTGTGTCGCTGACGTAGCTGTCGGACTATAAGTAAAACATCTATCACCTATAGTTCCGAGGCACAGAACCATAATAAAGTGAAAGTCAAAATCAAATCATTTATTTCAATTAGGTCATTACAAGACACTTATGAACGTCAAATACAAAAGTAAAAGGAATGGAATCTAGTTGCCCCTTCCAAAAGGTAGTTTTGTATGGAAAAGAATGGGCAAGAACCTCCATACGTACTCTTTTTAAATACACTCACGAGTGCTTGTACGCAGGAGATAGTATTTACTATACTATCTCTATTTGGCTAGAAACCATTGAGATTTCCCGACCGGAATTGGGTCGAGAGTATATTATCACTGACCCAAAACTATCAACAATATAATCACCTTAAAAAAGTAGGTACTTGTACCCTCGTTAACAGCTATGGGCACCAACAAAGGTAAGAAAATGAAGGTAGTATAGTAAAAGACCTTTTGCCGATAATCACCTCGCGTTGCCGTAAATTTAACGACACCATTTTGGGAACCCTATCAAGTTTTCGGCTGAAACTATACAGTAATTCACAGTAACTGAACGACGCTCTATTTATTCCATTTGGGATTTTATTGGTGGAAAGACTATAAAGATAATCGAAAAAAGGTCTGTATTGGATTTCTTTTTTCAAAAATAGAATGCAGTAGATATTGTTACTGCCTCGTTTGTCTAGTGGTCGCAAAGCGCGACTGCTGAGCGTGAGGTCTTGGGTTCGATTTCCAGGTAGGGCAAAGTGTTATTGTTTTTTTCCCATCAGGAATATTTCAGTAGCAGCCTCGGACTCAAAATTTGAGCCCGGTTGATGGCAATAGGCTTGCCCCCTATTACATGGAATTTAAACGTAACTAGCAAAATATGGGTGTACTAATGGGTAAACCTCTGCATATTTTTTTTGTAGTTTACAGGCGTGATGTTATGTTATGTTATTGTTAAAACTGGCTGGTTTATCCATGTTCAACCTTATTTTAATTCGTTTATTCTTTACAATTCAAATATTATGACATAAATACGGTTTGAATATAGAAAAGTAAATCGTATTCTATAGAACTTGCCTTCCAGCCGTGATAACTGACACGACATCATTTGTATCAAAGACCGGTACTTCAAGACACTCCGTTTAATATTTCAAATCCATACTAATATTATGAAACTGAAGAGTTTGTTGATTTCAACACGCTAATCTCAGAAAGTACTGAACCGATTTTAAAAACTGTTTATTTAATAGAAAGCTTCATTACCCTGAGTACTATAACTAATTAAATAAAAAAATATGGGTCTAAAAGAAAAGCCAAGCGAACGAAAACACTCAACTTTGAAACCTACAATTTGTTAAGAACCCTTTGAACAGAGATTTTTAATAATCTAAAGCCAAATATTCATGACTGTTAAATATAAAATTCAAAAAGATTAAGCAGATTAACGATTTAAAACGAACTTCTTTCCACCGAGCCCTTTTTAATTAATTACCAATTCTTTGTGGAATACTTTCGCTGAGATCATTTAAAAGTATCTAGACATTATTCATTTCAATTCCCTAATGAATATTTGTAACAAAAGTAGGTACCTCATCTACTAATATTACAAAACTGATGAGTTTGTTTGTTTGAACTCGCTTATCACCGAAACTACTGGTCCGATTCTGAAAAATCTATATGCGGTATTAATCAATAAACAGAGTGATTCAAGAGGAAGGTTTATGCATCTACATTCTACATTGCACCCATTCTACATTGTACTAGCGACCCAATACGGCGAAGTCGTGTTGGGTCGCTAGTACAATGTAGAATGGGTATATATACCTATATCATCATCATCATAACATTACGCTTGTAATCCCCGTAGGGTTAGGTAGAGGTGTACCCATTAGTACACCCACATTTCGCCAGTTATGTTTTAGTCCCATGTAAATAACAAATCCTGACTCCAAGGCTGCTACTGAGAAATTCCTGATGGAAAAACCCAATAATACTTTGCCCGACCTGAGAATCGAACCCAAGACCTCATGCACAGCAGTCGCGGTTGCGACCACTAGACCAACGAGGCAATCATATATTTTATTTATTTATTAGGGATTCGTAATAAAATTTACGTGGACAAAATCGCGGGCATGAGCTAGTCAAGAAGATGGAAGGTAGATGAAAATAAATAATTAATGGCTTTTCCGAGGTAAATCTCGATCCAACAGGGACTAGTTAGCTCAATCGTGCCAACGAAGTGTTAAAGAAAAGAGATGAATATTTTAATGGAGACTTCATTAATTAAGCTGATACTGATTATAATAAATCTCTTGGAACATTTTCAGATTTTATTCCGTAAGACGTAAATGCAAGTTTCAGAGATTTCATAGCTGGAAAACTTCATTATGAGGTAACGAATCCAAAATGATTAATGATAGTGCTAAGAGCTTGTGCAGATTAAACATTTTTGTGCCTTAAAGTCATCATCGACCAAACGACTTCATTTTAGCACTCCTTGTGTGTCATGGCGGATCGTAATGCATTTTTTTTTATTCCCAAAATGGATAACACGGTAATAAATCATAAACAAATACAAAGTAATACCAGCCTATTATTGTCTTACTGCATGGTAAAGGCTTCTTCTCATACAAAGAAAGCACGAGCATTGATCACCATGCTTGCTCAAGGCGGATAGCGGTTCTAGACTTTATAAGTACAAATTTTCTCGCTTAAAAAAATACAGTTTTCACCAAAGATTTTTATAGGGAGTTTATAAACTTTATTGTCGCAGACATGGCTGTACAAAAAATCTGCCATCTCTTAAAATTAACTAATAAAGAATGATGTCCCAGAACTAAATCCAAAACTCACAATATACATTGAATTTACACTAATGTCATCCAAAGATCTTTGTCCTATGCAGTGCATACAAGCCCAATTTGAAAGCTAGTTTTAAATTTAAAACACACTATCAAATGAAGAAGGATACCTATTTCAGGTTCTACAGAAAAGCACATTAACATGATACACGTGTAAAATCATCTAATTTTAGACTTTATCTTGTAGGTAATAGAATCAGAGTTACACACATTTCATTTGTAGATGAACGTAATCTAGACACGTAATAAATGCAACGTCCGAAGATCATAAATCAATAAAATGTAAATAATATTTCTAGGTCAAACGCAGATATTTTGAGATATTCCGTTATAGAATTCTATTCGCAGACAAACGTTTTATACGAAAAATTGTACTGAACTATTCACGACTTGCTACATTTTGTATTTTACAGTATTTCTTGGAGCGCTAAAATATCGTCTTCTTTAGCTTTTGTAAATCTTTCGAAAACTTTTTTTATATGTTACAAAATTGTTTCGGGTTTCTCGTATAGATAGTATATTGTTGTTGTATATTGTTAACTGGCGAAATGTGGGTGTACTAATGGGTACACCTCTGCCTAACCCTTCGGGGATTACAGGCGTGATGTTATGTTTTGTTATGTTATTGTTACGTTGTCATGTCATTCTGTATGAAACCTCGGGGTTATTTAGTTTTACTGGGCTATTTGCACTTAGCCTCTTGATTGGGCCATTATGCGTGTCTCTTTATATGGACTTACTCCAACCAGTCCAGCACTTCCCAGAAGGTTGGCCTTTTGAGACCGATACTGGGGAATGCAGAATTCGTGCTCGTTGATCTACCACGTTCTTGCATTCCGTAAGAAATGGAAGTGAATGGTATTGCTGAAGTGTTTCTTCTACCACCATGTATAAACAAAACAAATGCAGACACCACGGGGTAAAGCTAGTTTTATAATATGTACATATATTTCTATAGAAGGCTTCATAAATTAATGTGTCATACGGCTTGAATTTAATGAAATTATGTATGTAATTCCTGAACATGAAATACCACTTCAATTAGTGTGAGTAATTTCACAGAAATGGAAATGTTCCTTCTAGTGTCACTATTGAAAAGAGGCTTTTCAAATTCATATTAATTATTCATAGATTCACAAAGCTACATTAAGATCTCAAAGGAAAGACTAGTATGAATAACTTAGTATCTTTTTGTACCTACTTCCTTGAGTGGATTAACATCTTCAATTTCTAATAAACTTTTAGTTTAATTATTTTAAAGTCATTATTAGGCTTCGTTAACGCGCGTCTACATCGCTACTTTTTGTATGCTACTCGCGACTTCATCGTTAAAAACGTGCGGTTGTAATGATATACCAACGCCACTAACGCGCGAATATATCGATACAAACGCGCGACCGTACTCAACGTTGTCCGAGTTCATCTTTCAAATGCAGCGTCCACGGGTGCTCACAGGTAGTCACTACAACCGACGGACGACCGTATCCATGCTGTATCACGTTAGTAGCGCGTCAATCTACAATTCGTCGTAACATGGTCAAAGGTAACCGATTAACGTCAGCACCGCGACTGTATCGCGGTATTTTTGCGATTGTATCGTTAAAAAGAGTCGTGGACCTCCTTAATTATTCCGTTTTCTTTCTGTGGAGCTTAGCCTTGGATGGCGTTCACTGATTTACAGAGCAATAAAATATTCTTCTAAATGCCACTTTATTACGTACTTAGTATCGACCATGAAACCACTATGATGGTATTATGAAGAAGTATAGAGCTATTAACTCACCCATATCTCATATTCTTTGTAAAGAGAATCAGACATAAATGTTTTTTCTCATAAGTTTTATTACTTTTATGGTTACTGTTGAGTGTATCTTCTATATACTTCCATTTAATTTAATAGAAAACGTTATGGTTTTAGACGAATTTTCTATATTAGAAAATGGTGGCACAAAGAACTTCAATTACTTTACAGAGCTATTGTTAGTATGTCTTGTTAGTAAAGCAGTATTGCGTACTAGCGTTTGTCTCCGACTTCGTCTGCGTAAATTTCGGTTTTTTCGTCAAACTCGTATATTAAAAAGTAACCTATCACTATAACGGGATCTTGGTGAAAACTACCTTCATGTCTAATACGATTCGAGGGTCTTTTTGGTGAGGATCTTCAGAAAGGTCAGGTGGGCAGTACTCGTAACCAGCGTGCTTGTATGAGATGTAAGGACGTAGTTGAGGCGAAAGGAGTGCGTAAGGATCGTAGCAGGTGACGTTCAATGGTTTTTGCCTACCCTCATGGGAAAAAGACGTGAGTTTATGTACTTATGTGTCCGATTGGTTTAGTGATTCTGCTATGATGAGGTAACATACAGATATACTAACTTTCGTATTTGTTGTTAGTGTAAATTTATCTTAGTTTATTTGTAAGAGATAATCTCTGAAAGTACTGGTTCGAAGTTACACTATTACAGAGTGTCATAGGATATATTATATTTTATTCTTTGGTGTACTTACTTACCTAGCACACCTTACTTGACTTCGATACGGACAACGTCGCGGCCAGAAGCTAGTTAATAATAAAACAGTACATACCCAATTGCACCAGCTCCAACCGCTTGTCAGTCACAAAATGCCACGGGAACGCCTTGCAGAAACTGGCCACTCCGATCCTCAAATCTGTCACTTTTGTTGAAGTAGCAATACATGATGCTTCTGACTGCTCGCAGTCGCTATCTTTTGACTTCTGGTGTAATGGCACTGCGTTTATTTCGTACCTGAAATACAATACAAATGAAAAAATGGCTAAGTATATCATTATTTTTTTGCCTAGTCTTTTTCTAGTGGTCGCAAAGCGCGACTGCTGAGCTTGAGGTCCTGGGTTTGATTTTCAGGTCGGGCAAAACGTTATTGGATTTTTTTATCAGGAATTCCTCAGTCTGGATTTATGCCCGGTGATGGCAATTAGCTCGCCTCCTATTACATGTGACTTAAATATAACTGGCGAAATATGGGTGTATTAAAGAGTACACCTTTGCCTAACCCTTCGGGGATTAAAGGCGTGATGATATGTTATTAATAATTGTATATGTGCCTCTTCTCACTTCTCATGAAATGCTTATTTGGCGACTGAGGAATTAGCTGCTATGCGATTTCCACACGGAACAAACTTTTATATAGCATAAAGATATTTGTTCCGGATCTGATTATGTATTAGAGTTTATATGTTTGACAACGTGTTTTTTTAATAAGTGAAATCTAATAAAACTGCACACATTTTCATTGAAATATGTTTAATAGGCTGGTTTTTACCTTGGCCAGAGGTTAAGCATTGCCATTCAACGTGGCAATGCGGCCAGTCTTTTGGGCACATTTCCAGTGGACAGCGATGCGGATGAATTTTTTGATGCCATTTAATTTTAGTTTATCTTTTTTTTTTTTATTCGGGTTGTTATTTATTTTGTTTTTATTATTAAGCTTGTAAATATTCATATTAAGATAATAAATTTGAGTAATATGTTTTAAATAAGCTGCGAAGAGTTTCAACGGTAAGACTAAAATCATGTTCTGAATTCACGGTAGCAGGTTGCGCGTATTCAACCTTGTACATACCATATTTCATTAAAAAAAACTTTTCAAGCAATTAAAAAGGGATCGCCTTGCTAATGGAAGTTGATCGAAGGAAGTAACTCAAATAATAACTAATTTCCAAGTTCCGAAGGGATGACTCATTATTCGTTCGCTCGTTCTATTTTCGTATTACATTTTGTTTTCGCGGAAGCGTGGTAGGGTTTGATTCCTAGGTCGAGCAAAGTGTTATTGGGATTTTCTATTAAGAGGGCGTAGTAAGCAAAATTACCAATCTTTTTTTTGATTTTACATGAACAATTCTAGATTTCTAGGCTTAAAATACATATGTATGAAAACTACATCATATTTTCGAGGGTTCTCATTGATCAAAAACATAAAATAATAACATTTTCTCGATAGAATAACATCACGAAGTAGCCTCTAACTTTTTCATTTTTTCGATTTATACACGATATTATAATGACTAATATGACAAAAATTCGATAATTAGTTGTATTTAGTCATAAGTGAGGGTTTTGTCTAGGCATTTTTGGTAATTCCTTTTAGTTTTCGAGTTATTACGATAAAATACTTTTGGCACATACTACGTTTTAATTCCGCGAATCAAGTCATCTGTCGTCGCACTTTGACAGGGCCTCAAGCATATTTTTTGTTTCACACGTCAGTCGCTGCCGCTCTGTTGAGACGAGAGGACTACACTCAAATATTTGGCTGCTTTATTGGTCGAAATAAATAGTAAAATGGAAAATAATAAGAAAGCATTGAAAAGACTTTCGAAACGAGAACTTAAAAATACAAATATAAATTGAAAGAACGGCTGATTGTCGGGGGTAATTTTGAGTGTAGGCCCCCCTACACACTAGCGGTTAATCACTAAGGCGGCTAGCCGCTTTTCTATTAACGTACGCACGCCATAAAATTTCAACCGCAGCGGTGAATACGGGACCACGGCCCGCTTTGTTGCTGCCCGCCATCTAGTTTCTACGCACTGGCGGTTTATGGGCGGTTTAGTCAGCAGCGTTTCAAATAAAGGATGAATCTAGTTCTTTTTTTGTGGTTTTTGGTAATAACAATAGATAATACATGCTATAGTTTATGGACCAACACGCCTTTAAGCGATCCAAACGCTCTACGCAGTTTTATCGCGGTCGGCCGTCATGGCGGTCAACCGCTGTTCCAAACACGTCGGCGGCCAATTGCTAAAACGTAATAGGCCTTACTTGTACCGATAGCCGTTATCTGCGGCAGGTAACACGAATATTCAAAGTATCGCTATGATATTTTTACATTGCCTCGTTTATTCACTGAAGATCGAACTGAGGTAGTACTTAAAAAGCATTGTATTTTGTACAAAAATAATAAAGTCGTTGTGTTACATGAAAACCAAAATGACATAATAAAGGCACAAAAATATAGTGTATGGTATATGCAATATAAATACATGATTTTAGATGGTCTGTGTTTGTTATATATTTATATAGGGTCAATGAGTATACGAATTTATTATATCGTTCCAAATTACGGCTCGTCAGTGAAAGGAAGACTTCAGTCTCGGCACTAAGCAAAGACCAAGTCGCGAGGAGAAGTTAACATGAGGTCAATCTTTACGCTTGTAGACTGCTAAGATTACCAACTCTTTAATATCGAAATCGAGGCCATAGTTTAGTGCGGGCCAACATACTCTGTTTTCCAATGAGTCTTACTTCGGATTTCACCCCAATTCATACTTACCAAGGAGTAAAGATCATAATTCCTTTTTTAATACGAGGCAATTTAAATGCGAAGGAATACCCTCACGAGATTATGAAACCTATAGTCATCTCTTACCAACGAGGTAGGCTAAGCAATCCTATTCGTGCAATATAATGTGCTCGATCTTGCTGTGTAGCAAGGCCGGTGGTTTTTGATTTTCTCCAAAGGTTGATCTAGGAAGATGAGCTTTTTGCAGATCTTTCTAGGGTATGGAGCTTTCTTCCACAGATCACTATAATTGACAACCTCAAACCAAATACGCCACGGCGATGTAGAGCCGTCGATGATGTCTTTGGGAGGTCTAATAAAAAAGGTTATTGAAAAGTTGCTTGGAATGTTTATTTTAATTTAACTATTACTAGCCATTACTTTTTTCGATCTGTAAAAACTTATTTTTTCGTTCTTGGCAACATTTTAATTTTTCATACAATATACGTCGTTCCAATATTTGTTAACATGTGAACACTAGGTAACTTTAAATATATGTATTTGTACCGTCAATTCCTAATTTGTAATATAAATTTCTTTTGCGTGTTATATAAGGTACAATGCATTCGAATGTAATTACGTATGATTGTATACAAATAATAATATTGTAAAACATTGATTTTAAAAGAGTACGTATGGACGTATTTCTTACCCATTCTTCTCCATACAAAACTACATATTGGAAAGGGCAACTAGATTTTTAAGGGGTATTCACTTTTTTATGGATTCATGTTCAGTATCAATGGTATAGTCACTTACCTACTTGTTTTTATTTTATGCTATTTTGCTGCACTTATAGGTACCTACTGTGAATGTTTATCTGATTATTTTACGTATACTACAGAAGAAACGTGACGAGCGAGCTCGGCTAGGTTCACTTGTTTTGGTGCGCAATCGTGTTCGATGTGAGGGGAGGACAGGGGCGCGCGGGTGAATTTTAAAATTTTGCTGGCTTACTGCCCCCTCTTAAGGATGGCAGTTGGTAGTGTAGCAACCCTTTGCTTTGGAAAGCACGTAAACCCGTTGGTTCTGTCTCTCATTCTTTAATTTTTGTTAGACGTTACGGATAGTCAGAAGCCAGAAAGTCGGACAACCACCTTGGTCTAAGGGGTATCGTGTTCCTAGCGATTAGGTTGGGCCAGGTGTAATGATAAATTTAAATAAGAATAAATTAATGATTCAACTGCATTTGGTTAGAATGGAAGACCCATACATACAGAAAAGGCTCGACAGATAATGAGCCATAATAAGTACAATATTGACCTTGTCAGTATGTTTGGAGTTAAATATTGTTAGTTATTTAACTAAATTAAATATTAAATATTATAAGTTGTTAAATATTTATATTTAACTAATGTAACTGACCAATTGCAGTTTTATTCTAAAGTAATTAAAAATATGACGGAAATCCCTCTGTGCAGAGGATGTATGGAGGCAGAAGAAACGACACAACACGTGCTGACGGAATGCAGGAGCGTGGCAGATCAAGGAAGCCTTTAGATGTCTGAAAAGGCTGCTAAGTCTCTGGGATGGCTTGGTTTGGTTGAAGTAAGACCAAACAGAAAGACACCTATACTGACCTAATCACGAGGTTACGTGTGGAAACAGTCCAACTAAACTAAAGTAATCTTATACGCGTCACGTTGTTCGTCCGGGATGGACTCCTAAACTACTCAACAATTTCTTTTTAAAATATTGCTTAATGTATGTAACTTGGTCAAATTTAAAAGATGGATAGTTTTTATCTCGATTATTAACCTCAATATCTTAATTACTTCATGCCACAGAAACGCGTGGCCGAGTCAGCTAGTAGTAATATACTAAATTGATACAGTTATAAACTAAATTAATAGAAGAAAACTCCAAAGCCAGCCAAGAATGATTACAATATTGTGTAATCATATACTTCGTAAACAATACCACGGGTATAAAAATAGCGTTACCTAAATCCCCACGGAAATAAACCAGATAAGCCAAATATAAAGCTTCATGAAAAATTCTGACTTGTAAATACAACAGTTCTTTTGATACTTTTTGAATATTTCAATAAAGGTTTGTGTATTAACGAAAAAATCAAATCTTCTACATTTTTGGATGCAAAATTCAAAGGCTCAGAAAGCACGATCATTAATCATCAGGCTTGCTCAAAGCATGTTAGCGATTTTAGACTTATATCTCTACATAATAAAAAACGAAGTCGCTTCCCGCCGTCTGTACGCTTAGATCTTTTAAACTTCAGAACGGATTTTAATGTGGTTTTCTTTAATAGATAGAATGATTCAAGAGGATGGTTTATACGTATAGTTAGTATCTACACTGCACCCGTGCGAAGTCAGAGCTGGTGGCTAGTTAACTATGTTCAGGTTCTTCACAATGTTTTCTTTCACCGACATCAGTGATGTCCAAGATTAACTTAGAAGTACATAATTATAGATTGAAAAAGTCACATTAGTATATGCCCGGATTATAACCCATGCCTATCCTCATAATATGAGAGATGAACGCCTTAACCGCTCGGCCATTACGTATGTCATAAAAATTGATTATAATGGAATTTAAATATCAAAGGTCGTAGAGAAATTATAATTCAATAACGTTTAATATTAAAATCGGTATCATGCACTCGACATCGTGTTTATTTCACGTCACAAAGGTTTAAGGTTCAAAATTGAGCTTGTTATAATTGTGAAGTTGTTTAATTATTGTGCCAGTCGTTTGTGAACACGAATTAATGATTCAGTTCGAAGTCAGTTTTCCGTTAAATGTGTATCTGACATTTTGTTCAATGATTTTAATTTTATGCTGTGCAACATAATTTATATTTCAATTTTGATGATTTTTTTGTTGTTGTGTACTTATTTATCTTCATTACAAAAGTTTCATGTCCGTAACATCACGCCTGTAATCCCCAAAGGGTTAAACAGAGCTGTATGCATTATTACAGCCACAGAAAACAAATGCATAAAAAAATTACAGTATCCTATAACAACTTAAAAAGCTAGCAAAGTGACATCAAAAATCATATATCAAGATGGAAACTTAGCCCACAATGGTGCCGATTCCCTTGGTCACAAACTAAACCAAAATTAGACTATTTCCATCTTTTTCTGTCCAATAAAATAGGAAAGAGACTAATGTAAATAAGAGCTGTCAAATTTAGTCAATCTGACACATCCATACAGTTATAGTTGACATTAAAAATACGGAGAAGTTCAAGGCAAAACTAATTTGGCATTTCTAACTTAGTTCTCTAATGTCGCGGAATGTCACCGTCCTTTAATTTTGCTGTATGTTAGTAAGAGATGTCAATTCACTTCATTTAGTCTAGTTTGTGAACAAGGGAATCGGCACCAATATCTCTTTTCTCTCATACTTACTTAAATCTTCTAGGGTCGTTAGTATAACTGGTCAGTCTTATATCCGTCTGTGTATCATATAACAGCCTCGCTATTGATTTCAGGCTGCCAACTAGAATATATGCGACAGGCTCACTTTCTGTTGTCAAGTGAAGTTGAATTTTTCCGTCTTGTGATGTCGTACAAACGAAATTTGCTTCGTATTCCATTGTTTCATCTTTCTGAACATCATCCTGCGGGAACACAATGGCGTCATTAGTCATGTTGATTTCTTCATTAACGTTTTAAGTGGATGTCTAACAATTTGATTTGTTTGGAGTAGGTAATGCTTTGATCTTTGAAAAGAGACTCTCGTAAAAATGATCTCATGAATAATACTGGTGAGGAATTTAAAATACGATGTTATGGATTTTTACTTTGTGTTTAGATTTATCCATAGAATTTCTCGTCTGTTTTGAGTTTATGCACCAATATTTAGAATAATAATATTAAGTTTATTTAGCCAAAAAATACTGATTGATACAGCGTTTCTTAGATTTAGTAATTTATACAATCAAAGTTCATGTTGCAAATCTGTATAAGAATGCTATTACTGTACCTCTTAAAGTAGGAGAATAATAGTAGTATCATCCATTTCTACATTATAATTCATTATTAACTCTAATCGTATATACAGGTAGATTTTTATTTTACTGCACATCTATCAAGTAGGCGGTAAAAGTACTCAAAATTACAAACAAGTTTTAAAAAAAAAACCAACTGTTCTTTGTTCACTGATACATTTGCATCGTGTTACAGTTCATTTTTGCAGGAAACATTTGAATTTATTACTCAACTCAAACAAAAACTGATACTCTGTAAACGAACTAACCAACTCTGAAATGTGAGCTGGGTCAGTAATACATTATTCACCAAATGTTTTTTTTTTTAAATTTAAAAATGATGTTATATAGGTGATTCAATTCTAAAACATAAAAATGCACTTACCTGATCATGCAACACGTCGTGAACGCTGTCTAGGGTAGTGAGAAATTCAGTCAAATTGGTGCCTAAACATTTAAAAGCTCTCTCAAGTCGACAGTTGTGTGAAAACGCCGTTAAAATTAAATATTCCCCTAATTTTGCCATAAAGTCCTTAGTGCTAACACCTGCAACAAGTAATGGAAACTTTAATACGTTATTATTATGGTTCTTATAATAAAACTCGTGTTATGGTTGACGTATGCGCTTAATACATTTTTATTATAAGACGAAATGGAATTTAGAATTTTATAGCACTTGTGAAAGTGCTTAAAGATGGCAATGTTCCCATTAAAGCTGTCTGAATGAAAAATGAAAATAATTGTCTAGGCCATAAACGTTTAATGACAGAAAGGGTCACGGTGTAGGTTGAAAATTAAATTAAAACAAATGAAGTTCAAACAAAAGAAATATTGTCAAGAAAAAAAACAGAATACCATCAAGAATTATATCGAGGGGTGAAAGGAAAAAAGCGACTATTTGGTCGTGTTATATAATATTCAACCTTATTAGGAGTGAAAAAAAGGTATGCTTTGTTTTACTCTTTCAACAGAATAATGTTCATTAATTTATTTATTATTAGAACCAAACAGCTTATTAGAAAAGAAAAGACTTAAGAAGAATAAAGTGAAACGTAGAAAAGATAACTTTTTGTATTGTTCTTTACGCACAATAAAACAGAACTAAAATGTCACTTGATACATTTTTCCTTTCACTTCTCGTATGATATTTCAATTATTAAAACATTGAAGGCAATCTCATTGTAGACGAAATACAATTATTTTAGAAAGTACACAAACACTTTTGAAAAGTTATTGGTTTGTGCAACTGAATTGAAAATAAACTAAGTGAATTACTGCATCTGACATTAGTCGTGCAGCATAATACCAGTCATTGTGGCGATCTTTAGGGGAGACCTATGTCCAGCAGTGAACGCCGTCCGACTGAAACGATGACAATGATGATGATTTTTGTCAAATATAGGTCAACGAATACTTTACTCAAAGTTAAATCATTAATTTCAAATAGACCATTAAAAGGCATATTTGAACGTAATAATACAAAAAAAAAAATATTGACTCTAGTGGGCCCTTTCAAGATAGTTTAGTATAGACAAGAAAACTCCATACTTACTCTTTTAATTTAAAATACATGTTCCTTGATCAACCAAGTACCAATTAATATTACAGTTTTCTTTAATTACTACTTTATCTGTTGCGTATTTTCAAAAGATTGTTCACTCTTTCATTCAAAGCTAGATTAGCAGTTTTACTAGTGCACGTTTGAACCATTTTGAAAAAATACTCTTACAAATTCCGTGTTCCCCAGTCGTCAGATGTCAGTCATTTATGTCCGACTGTGAATCTCGGTTTCATGTTGACACAGAGTTACTTCAAAGCGACGGTACCGTGACGCCAGTGTTGGCTTTGTAACACAGCAGACTTTTGTGTGTGTTAGCCACACTGAACGCATGACATGTGGCGTCAAGGTATTTGGTTATCGAAGTTTATTTTCATGAGGGATGAAGATATATTATGTTTGAAAAGGGTGAAAATGTTTGCTGAAAACTAGGCTGTAATATGTTGGAAACGAAGCTAGGATTCTTTACCTTAAAGGATAAACTGTCTACTAAAAAATAAGTTTGAAATAGGTGAAGTTTTCTGTATTCTTTTTAAAGTGTAACTACCTTACATTTTATTTTCAGAAAAGTGTCAATCTATCATTCATTTATTTTCAAGATATGCAAGATGTACCATACAAATATTGAAAAAGAAAAAATTAAAATTTGACCATAAGTACCTAAATTTTTGGTTCAAAAATAAATTTGATTTGATTTGACCTACATGAATATTATATGAGAATTATTATAACGTTAAAAGAATTGTGAATTCTATTTGATCAATGGATTACAATGAATCTCTAAAAAAAATGACAACATGATTTTTTCTTTAAAAATATTTTCTATTCTCGTGCAATGTCCTCTAAGACATGGAAGAGGTAAAGTAACAATACTCATTCACACTTTGGGCAAATTTTTCCTAATACCCAAAGAAAATTTTCATCGCTTGGGATTCTAGAAGCATATTCTTAATCCTCAGCAAAAGTTTTCGTAACAATGGCCCTTCCGCCCCGCATAACATTGTGATAAATACACGTCCGTTAGACATCGTATCACCCTCTTATTAATATAACTTTCATACAAAATTGAATTATGACAAGCTGCCAGAAGTTAGCCAACTCCGTGACAGACGGAAAAGTTACGAACGAAAGGGAAAATTAATGTCAACCATTTTGGTAACTCACATTGTCAGAATGATTGGGTAAAATTAAGGTGTAATGATATCGGTACCGGTATCGGTATTGGTATCTAGGATGGATTTAGGTATATATGTTATTTTGTGTCTATTTTGTATCGACAATATCACAGATTTCTAGATAGTAACGCCATCTACCATAGAGTATAAACAAAATAAAGTCAGTTCTTTTCTGTGACTCAAGTGTTTTTTTTATTAAAATATACCTTCAAGATTTCAATAAGATATGAATACTCCTTATTTGGCTTTATAGAAAGAGGGGATTAAACATTTAATTCTATACAAAATTTTGCCGCAAGTATTTTTTTAAACCAAACGATTAGAAATGTGAAATCTTGTCTCCCGCCAAAATGACAAGGGATTGTTTTTTGAATTTAAAGAGAAATTGCTATTAAAAGTCGACGGCGACAATATGATTTAATCCTTTGTGCAAAATTTCTAGAATACCTATGATTTTATGGTTATTAAAAAAAATTCTGAAATTCTGAAAGGTGTGTATGACGTGTCCTAGGAATTTTGTACAACTACAACGAAACACGCAAACCATTGTGCTCTTAAATGCATGCAACAGGGGCTGTGAGGATTCTAAAGCTTAGTTATAACATTTAAACTTGTTTATAACCAGAAAATTCTCAGGAATTCAATCAGAATAAAAAGAAGACAGTAGTGATGGGAAAAATATATAACTTTCGGTTTTAAGTGTTTTTCTTTTTTACTTTTTTTATTTTAAAATGGCCCTATTACATTTTTGCCCAGTAGTGTATATTTTCAAACGTACCAATATCTAGTTCAAACATAGTTTGTGTACAGAATTAACGTCTCCATTATTTAAGATAGTGATGGATGGATACTTACTGTCTGTAGCTCGTACCGCATCGTAAATTTCTTGTAAATACGCGTAATTCCTACAAGTTTTAACATCGTCTGGTAGTCTTCGTCTGCAAACAAAATGGGTGCTTTTATATTTTTGGGTTCATTAAGAAAGGAATGGGTAGGCTGTAACAATAAAAAGGGAATGTTTCCATTTTGTTTTATGTCTTGTTTCTTGCAAATTACACTTTGAGTTATTGATGTTAAAACAATGACATGAAGTAAGGACATTTCTATTAACTTTTAGGAATGATCGCAATAACACTCCATCTCCAACTTTCAAAAATGCCTCAAATGTAATTTTGACATTTATTGTCGCTGGTTGAATTTTAAACGTTTTTATTTACTAGAATGGATCTTCTGTACTTGTTTTAACATCAAGTGCTGTCTACATACAAGGATCTAGAAGTGTTCTTATTTCTCAATTACATTCTGATTGGCTACATTATACTGCTACATTTACTGCCTAATTACAGTACAAGATAAGGGCCTACTCCTTATCATCAGTCTATCCTAGTTCTCTTTCGTACAAGATTATCTAGTTAAGCCTTTTGTGTCTGTGTTTTTGGGTTACGTCTGTAAAGTCCTTCATTAAGATGGATTGCGATAGGCTCGTTTTGTAAAAGATTACTCTTAATAACTTCCATAACAAGTTATAAATAAACATTCTGTTTAAATTCTTCCCCATTTATTTTAAAGCTACCTCGAGTTATGTTGCTTAAACAAACATGAAACAAACAACAAACAAACATATAATTTCGCCTACATCTCATAAGCGTGTTACACGACCAATTTAAGTAGTCCTTGTAATTAAAATGAATCTTACAAGTGGAAGTTAATTAGTAAGGATGCTTATTCACAACTGGGTGTCTTATAATTTAAACGGTTTATATTTACATACAATGCTTTTGATTTTGGGAGGCATTTGTATCGCAATTTATGCTACAGTGATTTCGCCCGTCTTTTGTTGCAACGGCCGTCATCTTTAAGAGGCACTGACCAAATTACCAATAAGGGCTGGGTTATTCACTGGCCATATTTTGGGGGGGTAATTACGAGCAACTTTCCTTATACTCTTTACTTTGAATAGACCAGCTGAAAGTTTGCAATGACGACCAACTGCAATATATGAGAAGTTGATGATGTGTAGCCAATATTAAAGGTGGTGTCACTCCGGCGAGACGAGGAATGAATTGAATAGGTGAGAATTCAAATTCATATAAACTAATAAATACTTTATTTATGCAACAATATAGTTCAAAGTGGTACGAAAAATATTTCATCTTGCCACTCTTTGAAGTGAAAGGTCTGCGAATGCGCGTGAATGTGCGAGGCGAGAATCGAAATATAATCGTACAACATTGAACTATATTGCTGCATAAATAGGGTATTCATTATTTTTCAATCTATTTGAAAAATAATGAATACCCTATTTATTTACATTTACACGTGCCAGCGCTCGTCGGCGCGATACATATTTAAATGTGTCAGTGTAATTTCAATTCTCGCCCGTCTAATCCGCTCCTCGCCTAGCCGAGACGAAACCACATTTAAGGGTAATTTGTGCTAAAGCAGTGCCAATAACCATGTTCGTGACAAATATGGTGATTCGAAAGCCGACATCGATATTATGCACATAAAGTTTACAATGATTAAGAATCACAATATTACTCACGCATGATTGACTGTTGTTTTACTGGTGTAGATCTTCATGAAATATTTGGATATATTTATCCATACCTGTTTAGGCTGGTTGTCGACCCTGATTTAGGACCAGAATAGTTTTAGTTTAGGGGGTGGTAAAGACATCGTAAGGAAACTGTTGCCATGGATATTCTCCACTATACTAGATCCCCAAAGGAATTACTATAAAAAAAAGTTTATGCTTAGGTAATTACTCAAGTCCCACGTAATGAGACACAATAGATTTTCTTTTGTTCTGACTTACAGGTACGTCAGCCGACGTAAACCATTGAGCCAATTTTTGTATTAAAAACTTTATCTTCATCGAAATTAAGTTCGAAATTCAAAAACTGCAAACTGGTTAAAGCAAAGACTTTGTTTTTTATTATAATAAGGCGGCAAGTGTTAAAAAATTACGGTTATTAAAAAAGGAATCTGTCACTGTCAAAATATTTTGACAGTGTAGATATCTACTAAAAATTTCATCACTGTGGGCTCGTTACGATGTCTTCTCCACCTGTTAGTTCTAGTCAGTTTAGTTTATAGGCGAATACTATTTTATTCATAGGAAGTTCACAGGAGAAATTTTGGTAATGATGTGTCAACTTGAGGGTAAAATAATTATACTAAAATAATTTGTTTTACCATTTCTGCCTAAGTTGTGGATAGCTCATAATACCTACTAGCCTCTTATTATCCCACTGCAGTGCAAAGACCTCTTCTTATACAAAGGAAGCATGAGCTTTGGTTACTTTTGTATATGGCTGGTTATTTGTGACCAATACTTATACACATGATAACAAACGAACCAAAGAAGCGATTCTTTTTAAATTTTCGAAGTGCATAGAACTAAATCACCACAATATAATATTAAGTAACAAAAATAACACAAAAACAGCTGTAATTTAATCGAGTTACTTATCCCTTTTAATAAACAAAACTATTCAATTCGTCTTCGTCTTTTTACTATTAATACTAGCGCTCGCCTTTTGAGTGATTGAGGTCGCGTGCTTTGTAAATTAAAAAACAAATATTTATTTGGGAAAGTTGTTTGTTATCATGAATACAGCACTAATTACCAGTCACCTTGTATTATTTTTCTTTGTTTAATCTCCTAATGTGTATCCGTTAAAGGTAAAATATAAGCCCCAAATGTTTAGTTAATTAGATTGGCTACTTACAAACAGTTGTATTTGTCGTAGTGCTCCGATTGGTTCTTTGTCAGTGCTGTCACCGCTGTGTGGAGGCATTCATTCTGGAAATAAAAAAAGTAATTTTGTTTTAATAATAATTATGATTATTACAAAACATCGCCAGTAAGCGCGACTGCTGAGCATGGGGTTCTGAGTTTGAGTCCCTAACAGGCAACAAAAAAATTGCCCATGGAAATAATAACATGACCTATGTAACATTACATTTGACTGCCTCGTTGGTCTAGTGGTCGCAAGCGCGACTGCTGTGCATGAGGTTTTGGGTTCAATTCCCAGGTCGAGCAAAGTGTTATTGGGTTTTTCCATCAGGAATTTCTCAGTACCAGCCTTGGAGTCTGCATCTGTGCCCGGTCGATGGCAATAGGCTCGCCCCCTGTACATGGGACTAAAAAAAACACATAACTGGCGAAATGTGGGTGTACTAATGGGTACACCTCTGCCTAACCCTTCGGGGATTGCAGGCGTGATGTTATGTTATGTCAAAGTAGCTAGCAAGCAACTTCATTTTCACCCTTTCAACTTTACTCACAATTCTCACAAAGTCTTCAAGTTCTGACAGAGCCCACAAGCTGACAAATATATAGCCATCCCTTTTGGTCCGAGCCTACCAAGCGTGAAAGGACCAATTTCCCAACGTTTTCTTTACGAGGCGTCGTGCGTAGTCAGGACGCTTTAAATGCGGTAGCTTGATGAATTGGCCAGCGTAGAACAATTGACGAGCATAATCCTACGATGTTTTGCTTGTGATTTATTTGTGGTTGAACCGTGTCATGGTTTATGGAAGATATTTATGTGTGGTACTTATTTGTAGGTACCATTGCTGTTGGTTTACAGAATGCGGTGTGTAAAAAGACATAGCCGATAATTATGCATACTGTTCATTAAACTAAGTAACTTAAAGCAAAAATTCCTTAGTTTTCGTGTGAAATTACTGTTTATAGTAGTACGCGACATTGTACTTTCGGGTAAATGTAATAGTTCAAAGGTCGTGAGTTTTTTTTTTATAAAGTAGCTATAGTGGGTATAGCATTTATATATATATATACTGTCTATCGTAAAAGAAGTTGGAAGAAAGTTGGACCTTTGACTTTCAATATCACCATCACCGTAATCAGGTTTCCAGAACAAAAAATGAACGCACGTAAAGTGTCTTTTTTAAATTCAAATTATTTATTTCAGACATGATCAAGTACACAGTGTTAGTATGACATCATTTTTACATCCTATTGGTATAAAACTGACATCTATGTCGAATTTTCGACATACATTGAAGATAATAATATTAAAAGATATTTTTCGTGTGTTTTTGTTTGCTAGTTTATTGAGCACTACAACTAATAGCTATAACAGTACCCCTGGAACGACCAGATCAATTATATGTATTTATGTAAATATCTATATGATAGAAAAGTTCATGAGGCATAGGCTAGACGCAACATCACGCAACTACCCACGGAAACAGAGCAGTAACCAAAGCCGTAACTTACACGTACGAACTTTACGTACTTAACCACGCGTCCAAAGTCGCACGGAATATCCAGTCCGCTGGTTATAGGCTATGCAAATTGACATTAAATTGTATATGGTGACCTCTAGAGGGCATAATCAAACTCATGAACTAAAGTATAATTTATTAAAAAAGCGCTTAGATGACTTATTGAACAAAATTGCTACATTCTCAAAGATTGGACATTTTGCGAGTTGGACATTTTGACCATTGGGCATTTTGAGAATTGGACATTTTGACCATTGGACATTTTGGGTATTTGGACATTTTGACACCGTTTGACATTTTGAGAATTGGACATTTTGCCCCTGAACGTTCTAAAGATATTCACAATATTGTAAGGCACATTACAAAAATAGATCGCCCATGTATTACCGACGACGCGCGACGGCTTGCAGCCCTGCACTATGGCTTCTTGTCCTTACTAGTCAGCTTACTTCACCCGGTGATCCGGTTTACGCCTGATCTAATTCTAGGTAGGACGCATATTTTATACGATGTCGTTGATAGAGAATTTTAATAGGAAACTGTAGGAAACATGAAAGTTTTCATCCACGGGATTCTTTTTTACTGACACGCCAGGCATAATAATTTACTGACAAGCAGGCATAATTATAGCAACCTATTCTTGTCTCACAGCAGGGAAAAGGCCTCTTCTCATTAAGAGAAAGCACGAGAATTGATCATTGAGTTTTGGTACCTGTTTATTACAACAAAATCCTAAAAAAACAATGTAATTTTATCTGAAAAAAATATTGTCTATCGTAATGGAAAAGTCACCGACACTTTACTGTCAGACTTGATTACACCATCTGAGTAGGTATCTCTTTACAAGAAGCCTTAAAAGTGTTTACCTTACCTAAAATATATTTTTTTCGCTGGTCTTAAGGTCGCAAGTGCGACCGCTGAAGGTGGATTTGTTTTCCAAGTCGGGCAGAAAGTGTTATTGGGTAATTCCCGAAGTTTGAAAGTTGGGGGCGTGTTGACCCCGTGCTTCAGAAAATAAGTAAAGACGTTGGTTATTTAGCGGTCGGTTGCCTAAAAGTTAATAGAATGCCCCTTAATGAAATGAAACATGTTTAAAAATCCAGTCTAGTTTTAATAATTGTTTTACAATATATGTAAAAAACACAAAAAATATTAAAAACGAACTCACTGAGAATTATTAATAACATCGCGCCTGTAATCCCTGACGGGTTAGGCAAAGGTGTACCCACATTCCTTCATAGCTTATTGCCATCTATGGGCACAAATTCAGACTCCGAGCAAAGAAATTCCTGATAAAAAAACCCAATAACACTGCCCGACCTGGGAACAACGAGGCAGTCATAAAAAATATTACTGAAGCAAAAACCATCAAAAGATTCGAAACAGTTAACAAATAAATCAACTCAATACTCAATTAAATTCCCGGGTTCACCTAAATCAATTAAATGAGAACTTTTGACAGTTTTATCAGCCTACTAAAACGAATCCATCAAAATAAGTTGTCCATTTCAATTAATTGGTGGATTGTTGGTGTCGAGAGAATTATTCTATTCATAAACAGTTAAAGGGTTTCCCTAATTGAAATTAATACAAAGATAGAATGGTAATAATGACTGCCTCGTTGGTCTAGTGGTCGCAAAGCGCGGCTGCTGAGCATGAGGTCTCGGTTTCGATTCCCAGGTCAAGCAAAGTGTTATTGGGTTTTTCCACCAGGAATTTCTCCGTAGCAGCGTCGGAATCTGGATTTGTGCCCGGTTGATGGCAATAGGCTCGCCCCCTATTACATGGGACTTAAACATAACTTGCGAAATGTGGGTGTACTAATGGATACACCTCTGCCTAACCCTTCGGGGATTACAGGCATGATGTTATGTTATGTTAGGATGGTAATAATGGAATTTAGTGTACGGTTTAATGGACAAAGTGAAATATTTTATTATGTAGATTCCATTACAGAGGCTAACTTTTAATCCACTCTCCATCTTTCAAGGGGTGAAACCATTCATGAATATGAATAACTTTTATTGTAGGGACATGATCAGAATGTATAGTTCATCTAATTTTTTTCATATTTCTGACTCGCATAATGGATATCTGTAGTTGAAAAAGATTTAAAATAACGATATTGACCCAACTTTTGGCGACACGGTTAGCGCAGTGGCTGAGCGATTGGCTACTGCACTGCGTGTAGCAGGTTTTAATTTCACGGGGAATAATAACTAGTCTGTTTTTTGTGTACCTATGAGAGTTTAAATTATGTTTGTAAACGTACCCACGTTACAGAAGAAAATCATAGAGTGAGGCAACGATAAAAAAAACCTGCGGCCCAGAAAGAGAAGCATTGGAGTTGGAGAAGAACTATTAAGAGAGTTGATCGCAAATAAAGATATAAGGCCAGAAGAAGAAGAGATTTAGAGACAAATAAACCAAAAAATCAAAAAAAATCTCTAAAAAAAAATATAAAAAAAAACTCAAAAGTTTTTATTTTTTATTTTTTTTTTTAAGATTTTTTTATTTTTTTTATTTTTTTCTATTCTTTAGTATAGTTTAGACATTTAGTAAAAAAAAAACAGTCCATATTTCTGGTTTTCACATTAACTACTGTGTAATATTCTAAAAGACAAAACATTTTAGCGTCAACAAAGACCTTATTGATATCGGATCCGAAATAATAACACGAATATCACACTTCCAAAACCACTTAATCGTCACACAAAAGACTATGATAATTATAAAGGACCAACGTTACATAGCCCACAACGTGTAACAGTACACCTTAAGTGAACGTGCCAAGTCTATGACGTCACGGGTAGATGAATGGTGGGAAATGGGGGGAAAAATGGCTGATATCAGCGTATCGGATTTCTAATGGATAGGGTGCTAACTGCTTAGTTTGTTTTGATTTCTGGTAACCCATTTAGGTTAGCAATTTGTGGATTCATTAGCTTTTGTGTGACTCATAATACTATGGTTTTGAGTCCTATCCTAGTCGCTTCATGTAAAATATTGGTATTCAGCTGAATCCGGTTATAATCCTATCCTTCTCTTATAAATACGGAAGTTTATGAGGTTAGATGTTTGTTATTTTTCTACGCTTTTTTTTTACCGATGGGAAATCATCAAATGACTTCCCCCGCCCTGGGCGGGGCGGGAGGGAGTGTCAGACTTTTACTGACTAAAACCCATCCATGTTCCTTCTTGTGCCCTTTGCGTTCCGGGGGCGCGGTATCTCTTTCGAACAACCCACAGCCCCGGCAGGCATCGGCCCTTAGTGGCCCCTCCAATTGTTTGCTGACATCTCTTTGAGGCGCGCGTGGAACACGAACGCGCCGTCGACACGGTCTGTCGTTATTCAACGAACGGACGGTGAGCTACCCATTGCTCACCGCCCATAGACCCGCGTCTACGGTATTAAATGAAATTAGGCGCACATACTTTAGGAACTAACTTAACTTAATAAGATAATTTTCATCTCATTTTTGTGTTCCTCATTCACTGTATTTAAAGCGATAGATTCAGATTTTCACGAAATTAATATGATGCTAACTCAGGGACATGAACAAACATTAAAGAATATTAAAGTCAAGTATAATTAGCGGAATAATCGCGCAACGAACATACAAAAAAAACATACAATCTAACTGAGAATCTCATTCTTTTTAAAGTCGGTTAGAAAATTGTAGACTGTCTGACCGATAATATTCTGTGGAATATAGAAAATTTCACGCTTATCGTGACAATAGTTGGTTCGATCGATGATCTAATACCCAAGAGGGTCTAGAATGGTTGCCAAGATTGATTAACATAAAAATATAACAAGGCTAAGTCTCTAGAGTATGTAGTATATATAATAAAATACCTTTTCCGCGAAATATAACAAATTAAATTATACGAAGTCTATTTCAGGAATCTTCGTTATTGATGGTTTTATACGACAAGTATCCCTGATGAGGCCTATTTGAAATGTTATAAGACTCGTTAAGATTTTATAGAGAAGCAGTCATCTATCGAAGAGGTAATTTTGAATTTTAATAATCTTCATCATCTTGTTGACTTCTCTATTATAACTGCCACATTGGTCTCGAGGTTGCAAGCGTGACTGTGGAGCGTGGGGTCCTAGTTTTGATTCCTAGGTCGGGCAAATGTTATTGTGTCTTTCCAGTAGCAATTTCTGAGTGACATGTGACATCCCCGTGCTTCAAATAACATGTAAAGTAGTTGGTTCTGCGTCAGATTCCTGACCGACCGTATCGAATTGCCGCCCGCTGATAATTTGTGCAACTAATAAGAATGTATACAGGGTAATTAAAAATATACCTGAAACCTTTAAAGGGGTCATTGTACTCATCATTATGAACAACATTTACTATGGGACCAACCCTGAAATCATGAAAAATCTGCTGTACCCTACAAAAATGCTACATAATAAGATTGTAATGTATGGATCAGCTGTTTTTTTTTTCATGATTTCAGGGTTGGTCCCTTAATAAAAATTGTTCATAATGATGAGTAAAATGGCTCATTTTAAGGTTTCGGGTATATTTTCTATTACCCTGTATAAATATATAAATAATTGCTTTATACTGAAGTGAACACCATGTAATTAGTAGGTACCTACGACTCGTAATGATACACTTCAAAGATAAAGAAGAATTTGCTAGCACGTCCTAGATCATGTATAAAAGCGTGTACGTCGCACGTATACATCATCAGTAGCAATTACTTTGTGGAATTTAAAGACGTGAAGAGATAGGAATTGGTACAAGCTATAAACTTATAGAGGGATAATAATCTATGCTAATTATAATGAAGCTTAAGAGTTATTTTGTTTAAACGCGATAATCTCAGAAACTTTTAGCGAGATTTGAAATAATCTTTTTGTATATGATAGCTATATTCATGAGGAATTGTATAGTCTTTATAACATCACGCTACGACCCACGGGGGTGGAGCAGTTACAAAAAACCTAATACAGACTGTTAGTGTAAACACCGCTGTAAAACCATAGGTACTTGATTTATTATAAAAAATGTTTATCTGACTTTAAAAATAAATAAACAAAGTTTTTTTATCAAAAATTTAAAAAAATATCTGTCCGACACCGTTCTCGTTATCCCCGAAGGGTTAGGCAAAGGTGTACCCATTAGTACATCCACAATTCGCCAGTTATGTTTAAGTCTTATGTAATAAGGGGAAAGCCTATTGCCATCAACCGGGCACACAACCAGACTCCGAGGCTGCTTCTGAGATATTCCTGATGGAAAAACCCTAGAACACATTTTTCGGAATCGAACCCAAGAACTCATCAGACCAAACGAGACAATAAAATGTCCAAATAACTTTAACCCTTCAACTGCCCAACTAAAAGTGCGGGTCACGGAACAAAAAAATAAACATACGTTCAACGTCAAAAGGTACCCATAATATTTTGTCAAGTTTATCCTGCTCATATATATTTTGCCAAGTCTACCAAGCCAAGTGTGAAATGAACACTTGATCCTTATAAATCCTACCGTTTTAAGCTCATCCCTTGAGCCAAGTTCTTTACTTTATTTACAAGGGACGTGTTAGACATAGTTCTATGCTGGGAATTGCCTGCCATCTGTATAATTACAAGCTACCGATGTACCGAGTCTCAGAAGTGTTCAACTATTTACAGGGTTGATAAGTTTTCAGATTAGTTCAATCGATGTTGGGTTATTGGTTTATTTTGACGTTTCTTTTTAAGACTGGTTTATTTTGACTGCCTCGTTGGTTTAGTGGTCGTAAAGCGCGACTGCTGAGCACGAGGTCTTGGGTTCGATTCCCAGGTCTGGCAAAGTGTTATTGGGTTTTCCATCAGGAATTTCTCAGTAGCAGCCTCGGAGTCTGGATTTGTGCCCGGTTGATGGCAATAGGCTCGCCCCCTATTACATGGGACTTAAACATAACTGGCGAAATGTGGGTGTACTAATGAGTACACCTCTGCCTAACCCTTCGGGGATTACAGGCGTGATGTTATGTATGTATATGTTTGTTCTTTTTAAGACTGGTCTTGTCGTCGTAAAGCGCGACTGCTGAGCATGAGGTCTTGGGTTTCATTCCCAGGTCGGATAAAGTGTTACCTTGCCTTGCAGTGGGATAATAATAGGCTAGTATTTTGATTTCGGGTTAGAAACTGAGGGACGGTAAACACGGTAACGTGAAAAAACATCAATTTTAGTTTGACTTTATGTATTGGTGATAATTATTATGTATAAACATATAAAAATAACTCAAAAATACATAAAAAGAAATTGAAATTTTGATCTTTAATAATTTCGTTACTCGAAGAAATGCTCCAGAACGAAACATGTAATTTTCGACTTTATCTAGTGTCCTATAACAGTCCATATACCTTGGACATCACTTGCATCGGTGAAGGAAAACATCGTGAGGAAACCTGGACTTACTGTTCCAGTCAAACCATGTCAGAGGCCCTTGAGGCGGTTTAGAAATTCTGACACTAGGGTGTGTGGGGTCGTTAGACCTTACTGCCCACACGATAAAGAAAGTAGACGTTCTGTAAATACATAGTATATTCAAACATATCAGAGAATGATCATGGTGCTCAACCATAAATTTTAGTAATTATATTTCCCTTGTATATCTCCCAAGAAATGGAGTAAAGATGTAAATATTTGCTGACTCATGTTAATGTAAATGTTAAGTACGTGCTTCTGGTATTAGGGCGTCACCTAATTTCCGAGTTGCGGTGCTATCGCCGGTTACTCGCACAGCCATGGAATATTTAACGAGCAACATTTCAAATACATTAATAACCTTTATGAATAAAGATTTGTTTATTTACATAGCTAGAGAGTCGTTTTGAGAAATAAATGAGAAAGTTAAGACTGCCTTGTTGGTCTCGTGGTTACAAAGAGCGACTGCTGAGTATGAGATTTTGGGTTCGATTCTCAGGTCGGTCGGTCAATAAAAGTATTGAATTTCCACAGTCAAAATCAAATTATTTATTACTATTTCCTTTAAAATATACTTTTGAACGTCATTTACGAGAAATGATTAGATTCTAAGGATCTAATCGCCCCTTCCAATAGGTTTTGTCTCAAGAAAAATAGGCAAGAAACTCAACACATATTCATCCTTATTTTACCGTTAGGAGATGATTTTTTAATTGCACACAACATCACGCCTGTAATCCCCAAAGGGTTACGCAGAGGTTTACCCATTAGTACCTACACCCACATTTCGCCAGTTATGTTTAAGTCCCATGTAATAGGGGGCGAGCCTATTGCCATCAACCAGACACAAATCCAGACTTCGAGGCTGCTTCTGAGAAATTCCTGATAGAAAAACAAACCCAACAACACTTTGCCCGACCTGGGAATCGATCCCAAGAAAAAAAGAACTGGGGACAGTTCTTTTTTCTACTTTTTAGTAGCCATCCTACAAAAACTACAATTTCAATTGTTATCCCCAAACTAAAAAAACGACAAACCAACTATCAAAATAAATCACTACACGTCGAATATTTTCCTGAACTTTCACTCTCAAGTAAAACGTGTTCCGCGACATCCATTTCGTTCACAATCTGAAACACCAACTATTTCAATCGAAACATTCCTTCGGGAATGGAGAAAGTTTCAGGGAAACAAATTGCTGTCATTAATCATACCCATCTGTTAATAATTAGAGAACGCACCTGTGTTTTACGTAATAGAACAAAAAAATATAATTTAGGGTATTATTAGTTCTAAATTATTTTTTGGTAGACTACTTATTTTATTTCTCGTTGCTTCCAAACTGGCCTATTGGTCTAGTAGTTAGTGACTCTGACTGCTTGGATGGAGGTTGTGGGTTCGATTCCCAACCAGGACAAATCTTTGTGTGATGAGCACGATGATTTGTTCTGTGTCTGAGTGTAATTTATCTATGATATGTATGTATTTAGAAATATATAAGTATATTTATCAGTTGTCTGGTTACCATAGTACAGGCTCTGCCTAGTTTGGGATCAGATGGCCATGTGTTGGTTGTCCTAAGATATTATTATTATTATTAAACCTCTATATCTTGTGCGTTAACTGGCCACGTTGGGGGGCAAATAAAAGAAAACTGTTTTTTTTTTTTTAAATAATACTGTTTTCTTTTATATTCTAACAATTTCTCCTATATTGACTGCCTCGTTGGTCTAGTGGTCGCAAGCGCGACTGCTGTGCATGAGGTCTTGGGTTCAATACCCAGGTCGGGCATAGTGTTATTGGGTTTTTTCATCAGGAATTTCTCAGTAGCAGCCTCGGAGTCTGGATTTGTGCCCGGTTGATGGCAATAGGCTCGCCCCCTATTACATGGGACTAAAAACATAACTGGCGAAATGTGGGTGTATTAATGGGTACACCTCTGCCTAACCCTCCGGGAATTACAGGCGTGATGTTATGTTATGTTCTCCTTTATTGTGTGTGTGTCTTACAAACATATAAACTCACATTCACATACAGCTAGACCAGGAACAACTATCTATAGGCCATACAAATATTATTTTGATATGTGAACTAAATTAACAATCATTTTGTGCAAGCGTGTTTGATCGTCTGTATCTATTTGCTCACTTTTGCAAAGTACGGATGCTTTCACAAAATCAAGCGTTCAATCATGCTCGCGCAGAATACACAATCATTTTGTGCAAGCATGATTGAGTATCTCGAATGAAAATGAGATTTTGTGAAAGTAGATTTGACTTTTTACACGACTGCCCCAAAAATAACACTCCTTGTGTTATATGTTCAGGGTTAATGTATGTATGTATGTGAGATTCTTTATTCCACCATAACTTTTAAACGGCTGAACCGATTTAGATGTATGGGGTATCGCTACAATCCTTGCATCGTTCCGAGTAATATAGTGAAAAATAAAAAGAATCCTGTGTGGTCACTTTAAAACGTAAATTAATACCAGCCTCAATTATTTTTTTTTATTAATGAATCCTGTCTTATCTACGTTTATCGTCTAGAATTTGACAAGTAGATTTAAAAAATATAGTAACACTGTAAATAAAAAACGTCGAAAAAAAAAACTGACGAGTAAACAAAGTACAAATATGTGCAATTTTTTGCAGTCGTTTTTTTTTTTTAATTATTCTGTAGCTTGTAGTAATTATTAAGCAGATTGTTAATTTTGTGTGTTATTAAAATGTGCGTTCGGCGTTATTGTGTCATATAATACTTGACTTGATTGCAGTAAGTTGTGTTGCCAGCTTAATATGAGTAGAGCTTTGGAAGATATTGGAAACAATCAACAAAAACAACATTTTTGACGTCTGTTTTTTAACAACATGACATTAAAGGACCAATAAAACCTAATAGATAAAACAATGTTGTAATTAAATTAAACAGTCGCCAAATAAACAATCATTGATCTACAGAAGTAGAATTGCTCTGTGCGATGTTCATGCCTCAAACGCTGGCAAATAAACACATCTAGATGTTTTTCTTTTTAAATTAGGAGTGTAGGTAACAGTGTATAGCTTTAAAACAGACAAATACACTGCTACTAGTACTTTGTGTCAATTTCTTTCTTACTCTACAAATTCATCACCCACTGTAAGGGGAGTTAAAGTAATAACATCAATCTCTTTTTTGATTTTTCCCTCATGTACAATTTCTTGCACCTGCCATGTTATCTCTTCAACACCTTTGGTGGACTGGTAGAGAATGCCTAAGGCATTAAGTCCGCCTTTGTACCTTTTTGTTGCATAAAGTTTAAATAAATGACATGAAACTTTGCTATTTAAGTACTTAGGTTTTCATTTACGTCAATGAACGAGATTTTATACTATTGGACAGCCACCTATTCAGCCTCTAATAGTTGAATTTCCAAATAATTATCCTTTCCGTCAACTAGTTTCTAATCGCGATTTCGTTCTCTTAGAAGTTGAAAAATACATCCATTATCTTATGGAATTTGTCAATAATATATCCTTCTATCAGTGAAATGAAAATTGCGCAATTTATGGCAATTTGATATTGGCCAAATTGTTCAGTATATCCGAACAGAAGTCATCGCAAAATTGAGGAATTAACTTACCCGTAAAGTAGGCAATTTTTCATCATTCTATTCATTACTACATATTATTATATTATCATCTCTATATCTTATTATTAACATATTTTTTCACAACATGCCGTCTTAAAAATAAAATTTTACAATATTTGAATACATAAATTTGACTGCCTCGTTGGTCTAGTGGTCGCAACCGCGACTGCTATGCATGAGGTCTTGGGTTCGATTCCCAGGTCGGGCAAAGTGTAATTGGGTTTTTCCATTAGGAATTTCTTAGTAGCAGCCTCGGAGTCTGGATTTGTGCCCGGTTGATGGCAATAGGCTCGTCCCTTTTACATCGGACTAAAAACATAACTGGCGAAATGTGGGTGTACTAATGGGTACACCTCTGCCTAACCCTTCGGGGATTACAGGCGTGCTGTTATGTTTATCATCTCATCGTACCTACACAAAGCCCTTTCATGTTCTCAGGCTATTATTTAGAGCTCCACGTACCCATGGCTCCTATCAATAGCTCGCACCATTGGTAACGCAAAAAGGAGGGTAGGTATGGAAGATACGAAACCTTGAATGAAAGCAAAGAGACCCATTAATCACGAATACATTTGGGCTATCTTGTGTTAGGATTGGGGTATTAATTAACTACGATTAGTTGCGTTGGTTTAACTTCATTATTATACAAGGTACAGTTTAATTTAAGGACGTTGTTATAAAAGACAACAAGACATAAATCTGTATATATGAAAGGCAACCATTACTGACTGACCCATTTCATCCCATCAGGGGGTGAATTTTGGATTTTTTAATTCTTATCCGGTGCCTACGTCATACGAAAAATGACTGAATGATGAAAAAGACCTAAAACCTTCTGTGTTTTAGGTCTCTACGATCAGCGGTTTAAGCTGTACGTTAATCCGTCAGTCAGACAGTCATTCATTTAGGACAAAGCATTTTATATGTATTAATAGATAGATAACTTAAACATGACAACACAAGATTTAAATTAATAAGAGAAGGGAGGTGGTCAAAAAAGTGAATCTAAGCCAGAAATATTACTGTCTAGTAACAATATGTTTTCCTCAATATTTTTGACTAGCGTCAGCATTACCTTGTCCCTCCTTTTTAAAAATTCAATACCGTATGGTAATAAAATTACAAAATACATGAAAAATACAGTCTATTACCTAAAATCTCGCAACAAAATCATTAAACAAACTTTTTCCTACTTTGACAGCCAGCTGTTATGTCACTGTCAAACTGACAAATTGCCGTAACACAGATATTGATTGGTATTATATTTTCTTCTCTTCCAGTAATATTACCGGAAGAGATTCGATTCAATTCATCAAAACAAAATTGCTTTGATGAATTGAAGCTGACAACAACACCCGCGTTGAACGGAAAATGATCCGTTAAAAGACTAAAAACCAACCATTTCATAATATTTCATACATGATGTTATGTATGAAATATTATGAAATGGTTGGTTTTTATTTAACCAGATTGCTTATGACAGTTTAAACAGAAAAATACACACTGATACTTTGTGTGTCAATTAAAGGTTAGCGCTAAAGATTCCAGAATTTAGCTCTTTATAACATTAATTGTTTATTCAAAAAACGTAAACTTTTATTTTTACAATAGCATGTTCAGACATAACAAGGAAAAAAAAATTCATTAACAGACAAATTATTTGACTTTGACTTAATATGAATGTCAAAGTAAACTAGCAGGATAAGTTCAGATGTTGTGCATTTTTTCTTGAAGAAATTTATGATTTGTATCTGTAATTAGACGCAATAGAATCAAGTTAACTACGTTGTAAGTGGAATTATGCGATTGTATTGTTTTTATCCATTTGTAAATAAAGCAAAAACTGGAACCATTGTAACGTTTACGACGCAATTTATCATTGTGCTAATTAAATTCAATTACTGCTAATAGAAAATAACTGATAGGTACGTCATTTTTAAGAAAAAGTGTTTTTTAAGTCAGTTAAATTGAATATACTGACTACCACGCTGCCACACCACTGCTACCACTGTTTATATTGACTGCCTCGTTGGTCTAGTGGTCGCAAGTGCGACTGCTGTGCAAGAGGGTAAGAAGATGTAGAGAGAGAAGGTGGAATATAGGAGGAGGGGGATGGAGGAATAGATTCAATATTATAATCTTTCTTTTCTCTTGTAAATGACGTTCAAAAGTGTCTTTTAACTGGACTTGTGTGTCTTGTCTTGTCTTAAGTGTCTTTTAATTGGACTGCCTTGTTGGTCTACTGGTCGCAAACGCGACTGCTGTGCATGAGGTCTTGGGTTCGATTCCCAGGTCAGGCAAAGTGTTATTGGGTTTTTCCATCAGGAATTTCTCAGTAGCAGCTTCGGAGTCTGGATTTGTACCCGGTTGATGGCAATAGGCTCGCCCCCTATTACATGGGACTAAAAAAAAACATAACTGGCGAAATGTGGGTGTACTAAAGCGTACACCTCTGCCTAACCCTACGAGGATTACAGGTGTGATGTTATGTTTTGTTAAATTAAATATTTTCTAATGGTTTTTGTGTTTTTTAAGGTAGCAATAATAAAGATTTCTTTACTTTAATTTCGTAATAATATTTCAGACTTAGAAAGTACGTACTGATAAATACAAAAAACTTTTACTATGAGTCCCACCCAGAAATATGTAAAAACCCAACATCTGTTCAATATACTCAAAGTCAGGCTACATAAAGTCGTTCACCAATAACCGAGTAAACTCAGGTTAAATCACAATACCTAAAGGCACAATACCACGATGAACCGATCGCCAATCACGTTTAAGCTCACTCAATTAACCCGAAGGCGAGCCAATCAAACAACAGTACCGTTTGCTTTAGTCCGGCAACTAGTGAATTCTGTACTCCTTCAATTTTTAATTACTGTGAAAAGCAAAATACATGTTTGTTAAGAAAATTTGTTGCTAAGCAAAAATTTTGTGAATTTGTGATATACTTTTGTTGACTCAGGAGTACTTAAAGTGACTAAATTCAGTGAACGACTGCGTGTCTTCTCGACGTATAATTTACAGAACAGCTGAAAATTAATATATTTTAATTAGCTCAATTACCTACCCAACTATTAATCCATTTGGGATAAATTCTGAATATCAATTAATTTTAAGTCTTTGTAACGTTACTAGCTATTACTTTGCTCATGACATCGTTCATGTGTAAGTCAAATAAATATATTTGCCTTATAAAATATCACTCACATATAGAGTAAGTTTTCTATCAGTGTTTTTTTAATAGGACCTTTCTAGAGATTACCTCATACAAACATAAAAAAACTCTACTTTCTCTATAATAATATTAGCATAGACATTATACATGATAAACTACACGTTAGAGAAATGTCCTGTAGATAATGGCACAAAAGACCACCACACGATACAAAGGACCACAGCACGGACTAAAATACATTTCACTCAAAACTGCACACAAAATCCGAAATACCGAAGTGCAATCGCCTAAAGTCCCAATTAAGCGAGTCCCAATCACGGCATTAGCACATTTCCAGTTCGCTTTCAATCGATGCGATCGCTACATTAGTCACCCGATACGATTTCCGTGGCTGTGCGGCGATTTCGGACTCGTCTATTAAGACACTAATAGTTCATTGTTCTGATTGTATTACGTTTTTTAGAACGCTGAATTTTTTTTTTTAGTTGTTGTTAATGAATGAATTTGTCGCAATTGTCTTTGTTTCTAGTCTGTTTTCCTTGTTTGCCTCATTAGTCTAGTGATCGCAAAACGCGACTGCTCAGCATGAGGTCTTGAGTTCGATTCCTTGGTCGGGCAAAAGTTATTGGAATTTTTCATCAGGAATTTCTCAGTAGCAGCTTCGGAGTCTGGATTTGTGCCCGATTGATGGCAATAGGCTCACCACCAACATGGGACTTTAACATAACTGGCGAATGTGATGTTTTGTTTTTCTTGTACTTGTCTACACACTCACAAAAATTTAAATGTGTCGATGTTAATAAAAGTAAATAGAAATATAAATACTGTTTTAATATTCTTCCATTGCAGGGCAAAGGCCTCTTTTCATACAGAGAAGGTCTACCTTCTCTAGGATTCGTCTTCTAAGACGAATTAATGGATTCTGAGTTACATCCTATCCTACCACAAGTATAAGTGAAAGTTTGTCAGAATGGATGAATGGATGGTAATAGATGGATGGTTTCAAACGGCTAAACGGTTCGATTGTGATCTAACTTATCACATAGGTTTTTTTAATTTCGTTTTTACGTTCCCGTGGTATCCCGCGAGACCTAGAGGGAGATTCTGGATTTTGCCTTAATTTAAAAGGCTACATAGGCGAAGTAGCGGGCAGAAGATGGTTCAAAATAATTATTTATTCGTAGGTCTTAATCAAATTAGTCTTACAAAATAACCTTCAAAGCAAGTTACTCATGTTAAATCTACAAGATCAAGTAACAAAGATAGGTGACAAAATTACAAGTACTTATCCAAGACAATACAGCACCCGAGTAATGCAAATCCAATCCTAGAATGAATCGTTGAGACGAAGAACAATGTTCATACCAGACCATACATCACTACCCAAGTACACGGCGTTTCATTAGTATAGCACTGACAGACAAAGACAGATAACTTTGCCCGACTCTAACCCGCCGGCTGCCGGGTGACACAGATTTAACGGAATTAAACCGCGGGTCTTAAGACCAGTTTTAATTAATACCCAAAAATAGACTTCAGTTCACACAGAGCTTCTGTAATTTCCAGAACGGAAGCAATGAAGTGTGTAAGCCCACACAAAGACTCGGTTCCAAAGATTTGTTTAATCGATTTCTTTTTCTTGAATCGTGATTTATTTTTTGAGATTTATGAATGAGTTTCAGAGGAACCAGAAGAGTATTAAAGCGATTTATTACATTGGTCTGTCGACGTTGAACTTGCTTAATTAACAAACCTTTTGAAACTTTTCAAATTAATTTTGTAAATTAATTTACTCCACTCTGTAATGAGTGGATGTTAGGAGATGAATGGCTACGTTACTTCAACACGCGAAACACTTAGCAGTATCCAACGAACTTAAAAAAATTGATAATTCTTTCGTTATTTTTCAAATAGGCGAAATGTCTATTTTTTCGGTAAGCCGATAAAAAATCTAGTCTATAAATAAAATTTCATTTTGCGTTTAATATTATTCAAATAATTTCATCGTCACAACAAACACAAACAGAAGGCCACTGAGACCATTCGTAAAGATTTAATTTCACGGCATTTGATTTAAAACCAAATTACTTCAAAGCTAGATTCTAAAAGGGAATATAATGAAAATGTCGCAAAAATGTCCTTTGATAAATATCAAAGAGATTGTGACGAAAGAACTTATACAAATTCGTGGTACACATCGTGTGAATGCAACTCAATAGGTATCACAAAAGAACGTTTGGAAAATTCATAAGGGTGCTTTATGTACCATACGGCTGCCGAGAACGGGTTGGATCACACGTCACACAAAGAATATGGTCTTTGGAATTGAAATGTGAATTTATACGTACAAAAGAATAAATGCCTTTCTAATGTGCTTTAGATGAAAATATTGTGGTCCTCACTGACAGTTTATTCTTCATTTTAAAATGAATTCCAGTGTAAACCTTTTAAAATGAAAGATAACTACAAAATAAAAGAGAAATAAAACCTGAAACACATATTTATGTAAAACCTATTTTAGGCACCAGTCTCCCAAAATATTGAATTTTACCTCTCTGATAACTCTGTAATTTGTATTACTATGGCGAGAAAAAAAGGAAATGTTGGAATCCAAAAAAATAATCTAAAAGGACCAAAAATCTATTCGCATTCACGGAACAAATCGTCCGTAAAGACCGCTCCATTTACCTCACATAAGACCAAAGGGGAAAAGTTTAAAACCATTACGTATTTGTAAAACAATTTTCTTCGCTGATGTTCAGTGAAAACCCATGCAAAAGTTTGTGAGTTCGTGAAACTCCATAAACGTTGGCATGAGTCCTTGTACAAACAAAAGTTGGGTCAACCACCAACTTCAGAATATTTGCAACCTGCCATAACTTTGTGTATGGGGGGGGGGGGGCACTCGGGATACTGTGAACTATCCCATTATGAAAATTGTCATTCTCATTCAAAGTTGGAATCGACGTGATGGCTCATTGGTTAACGCCCGAGGCTGTGGGTACAAGCAAGTACCAATGTCACTTTTTCTATTCATAAGCACTTTTAAGGTTTATCTTGGACATCACTGACATCGGTGAAGTAAAGCATCGTAAGAAATATCAAAATATATAAAATATCAGCTATCCAAACGCCTTCGAACGCATGGTTTATTCACCTGTTTAAGTTGCGTTTTTAGTTACTACTCCGCTCCAGAAGGTCGTAGCGTGATGTTATATAGTCTATACTATTCGTCATAGATTTGGCTATCATTTACAATAAGATTTTTACCAATCCTACTACTAGTTCTAGATATTAGCGCGTTTAAACAAACAAACAAAAATCTGTTCAGCTTTATTATATTAAATATAGTATAATAAAATAGATAAGTTTGTTATTACCAATGTTAATTGGTATGGCAATCAGTACTTCTTAATGCGTCTTCACTGTATGACTTCTCATACAACCTTTGCAGTGACACAATAATTGACTAGTATTCTAGTATTGGATACTATCTCTCGCTCTTCTGTATTGGGACTGCCTCGTTGGTCTAGTGGTCGCAAGCGCAACTGCTGTGCATGAGGTCTTGGGTTCGATTCCCAGGTCGGGCAAAGTGTTATTGGGTTTTTCCATCAGGAATTTCTCAGTAGCAGCCTCGGAGTCTGGATTTGTGCCCGGTTGATGGCAATAGGCTCGCTCCCTATTACATGGGACTTGAAACATAACTGACGCAATGTGGGTGTACTAATGGGTACACCTCTGCCTAACCCTTCGGGGATTACAGGCGTGATGTTAGGTGGTTATGTATTCTAGTATTATTTGTATTTCTTTACAGTGTAAAGAGGAAGTGACCGTCAAACATTCGCGAATGACTGAAAACTGAAAATCCAATTATTTGGTTTATTAATGCTCGCTGGAGAAAATGAAGAACATTTTGTGAAACGATTGTGAAACGTGTCTGATTCGACAGTGCAATAATGGAAAATTGAAACGAGGTCAGTTGAATGTTTCTGTTTAACGAAATAAATTTGCATAGAGTTTTAATATTAGTTTGACAAAGTTGCTTAGGTATAGCTGTGATTGTGTGTTGTTATTTTATGTAACTAGTTGTGCCTTCGGCTCTGTTTGCATAGACTGACATAGAAATATAAATGGCCAGTGTTTTAGAACCTGCTAAATGAGAACTAAAATTCACATAAATCGATTATACATTTTTGGTGTTCGATAAGGAACCCTTATAGTTTCACCATATCCGTCTGTCTATGTACGCGGCTTAGCTCAGGGACTCTTGTTAGTACTAGACTAGAAAAATGTAGTTTGGCAAGAGTATACATATTAATCATACTGAGAAAGTGGTAAATTAAAATCCTGAAAAGAAACGTCCTCTAGACGTAAGGTGGAGATATTTTCAGGATTTCGTACCCACAGGGTGCTAACGTCCGTCTGTCCGTCCGTCCGTCCGTCTGACTGTCAGTGATAGCTAGAGAGTAAAAATTTTCACAGAATGTGTCATTATATTGCCGCTATACCAACAAATAAAATAAAATAAAAACCCTAAATACAATACCGGAACAATCTTGTTACATGCATCGAAAGAAATAATTATAGCAAACGACCACTGCTTAAGCAAGCGTCAATCATGATTTAATTTAAAGCAGGCAACTTCGATTAAATTACCACTGAATGCTCACGATACCCTAGGGATGCAGTATCTCATACAAGATACAACTATTTGATGTATGGCCTGACCCTGCAAATGAATCTCGATTATTAATGGCTTGGCCTCACCAGGCCCTCGTTACCGCGCTAATTGGACTGAAATTGGTATAAGAGGACCTTACCTTTAGACAGAATGTAAAAAGACACATCGCATACATACATACATACATAAACTCACGCCTTTTTCCCATGGGGGTAGGCAGAAACTACAGAACGCCACCTGCTACGATCCTTACATACTCTTTTCGCCTCATCTACGTTCATACATCTCGTCATACAAGCACGCCGGTTACGAGTACTCCGCACCTAACCTTTCTGAAGGACCTCACCGATAAGGTCAGTGTAGGTCTTCCTAGGATGACCCCTCCCGGCGTTGCCACTCACCTCTGCCATATAAATGCCTTTTGTCAATCGTCTTTCACTCATCCTCTCAACATGACCGAACCATCTAAGCATACCCTTTTCGCATACATACATAAACTCAAGCCTTTTTCTCATAGGGGTACGCAGACACCTACCCTTTCCCCTCGTCCACGTTCATACATCTCGTCATATAAGCACGCCGGTTACGAGTGCTGTGCACCTGACCATTCTGAAGACCCTCACCAATAAAATTTTTAGCAAAAAAATATCGCAATGATGAAAAGAACAATCATATAACTCTCGCCTCCATTAATTGTCGGTTTAGGTACATTTTTTATGGCTTGACCCAGCAAATGAATCTCGACTATAAATGGTATGGCCCCACTAGGCCGTTACCGCGCTAATTGGACCTGAAATTGGTGTGAGAGTACCTTTATATTATTATCTACGGTTATGTTTGTGAGTTAAGTTGTATTTAACTTTTGATTGAAGGTATAATTTTCCTCTAAGGAACACAATTTTTTTTTTTTTTAAAGTGTTATTGGGTTTTTCCATCAGGAATTTCTCAGTAGCAGCCTCGGAGTCTGGATTTGTGCCCGGTTGATGGCAATAGGCTCGCCCCCTATTACATGGGACTACAAACATAACTGGCGAAATGTGGGTGTACTAATAGGTATACCTCTGCCTAACCCTTCGGGGATTACAGGCGTGATGGTATGAATGTGTACAATTATTATCACGTCTGTCTTCAAATGGGTAGGTAAAGTTGACCGATGACTGCTGAGCGTTGGGTGTTGAGTTTGTTCCCCAGGTAGGGCAGGCTCTTTTTTACAAGCGTTTGTTGGAATTTTACAACTCAATTTTGAACCTGAAGATATATTCAGCCGATTGAGCTGAAATTTTGTATACACGATCAGTTTTAATGCATTCCTACAATATGAGTATCAAATGAAAGGGCTTGCTGAGAATAACTCCAAAAATAAATTCAATATGGCGGATTTCAAGATGGCGGACTAAATTTTTAATGCTTTCCTACAATACGGGTATCAAATGAAAAAGTAGTAGAACTATTATACTTCTACTACTTTTACTTTTCTTCAAAACATTGTTTTAAAAACCAAACTGAAACATTAAGTTTTTGTATTAAATCCATTGAAAGAGAGTTACTACTTTCGAAATGATTAAATGGCAAAAAAATCTCAAGAATGTACCTATTATCAAAGGCTTGAGTCAGATTATATTTTGTCCTAATTACTTTACCGAACTTCTGATTAGAAACTAGACACCTATCTTAATATTAAGTTACTTTTTGAAGATGGTAAAGAAAACAAGAATCTTTTTCTTAATAAATTATATTTGAAAGTCAACGTCAAAGTCAAAGTCAAATCATTTATTTCAATTAGTAAAAGGCACTTTTGATCGTCCTACACAGAAAAGAATGCCCTTCTAAGAAGTATTTTCGTATGGAGTATAATGTGCATGAAGCTCCATACATACCTACTCTTTTCAAATCATTGATTTACACGTGAATGCAATGTACGTTGCATAAAAACTACTATATGATATTACATAAAGAGTATTACAAATTAAGAATTGACGGATCTTGGCCATGTGGCCAGTCTTTTGGGCACATTTCCAGTAGGCGTTGATGCGGATGAATTTTTTGATGCCATTTAGTTTTAGTTTATTCTGTTCAAAGATACATAGTATTTACAAGTATTGGAACAGCAGTAGAACTAGTGTTTACTGTGGAACAAAGATGCAGAACATTGTTTCAGCAACATATTTCTATGTTGTGTGGTAGGGTAACACACAGACAGAGCTTTTCGACATTATATTATTAGTGGGGATGTGATTAACAATAAACATTATTATTATAAAGTGATTGATGCTTCTTAATTTAGATTATAGTATCTAGTTACAACTAGCGACATCTATTGAAATTTAAGATGAAACTATTTACCTAGATTCTCATTTCGAGTTTTTAAAACTGAGAACTAAAGGGTTAATCTTTTATGAAGAATTTATTTTAACCTTAGGTATATGACGCTGCACCTACTTTAATCTTCATCATTCATTTATTAAGTTCAATACCTCTATGAATGGTAAAGGTTACAAAATAGTTACTTGTAAGAAAATTCATACGAATTAATTACTCAAGTCCTTCGTAATGATTGATTTTCTATTGATCTGTCATACCGGTAAGTTGGCCGGGGCTTGACCGGTATAGTCGAGTTAAAAGTAATATAAATAAATAAAATAAAATAAATAAATATCTTGGGACAACTCGCACACGGCGATCTGATCCCAAGCTAAGCAGAGCTTGTGTTATGGTAACCAGACAACTGATATACAATACTTATATAATTTATAAACACATACATATTATAGATAAATCACACCCAGACAGAGAACAAACAATCATGCTCATGACACAAAGTATGTCCTGGGTGGGAATCGAACCCACGACCTCCGGCTTAGCAGTCAGGGGCGCTAACCACTAGACCAACAGGCCCCAGACCCAGACAGACCTCTATATCGCTTTAGGTGCAAACTTATAATGATGAGACAAACAAATAAATCAATCAAATACCCAATAACAGTAGGTAGTATTTTTAAAACATAATAAAATAAAATGAAAAGATGATATAAATATTCTTCAGGGTTGTCCCATAAACGTGCAAACAATGGACACTTTAGCAGCAATCACCAACAAGCATTTAATGCCTTTGTTTCTGACGGATACATGGATTATTATACAATTTTGGTAATGATGGATTTCCTTGAGGTTAGGCAAATAAATGATATTTAATTAATTATAGATAAGCCAATATTTCACTGTTTAAAAATTCAAACAATCGGCAAAGTGCGTGTCGGACTGACACATGGAAGGTTCCATACCATCATAGAAGATATAATTATATCTACTTTCAGTATACTGAAAAAACTACTCTTTTTGTGAAAAAAATACAATACGGTGACAATAAAAAATTGTGTACAATTAAGAGGAAAAATGCAACCGTTACATTTTAACGTGCAGTACATGTACACGTACGAACTCGTAATATGCTATAGACCTATTAAACTATAGAGGTGACCACACAATGTTATGTGAGTTTAAGTTAAATGCGATTATGTGTGTATAAGTGTACATCGGGTCGGTTAGTAACAAAACTGATGGCAGATATTAAGTTTAATAATAAAAAGAATTGTTTAACATATTTTGTTTTTTTTTTTCATTGAAATGGTTAGGATGGACTTTTTTCTGCAGACCTCTGAAGATAGAATAATAAATTTTAATTTATTTAGTTTAAACTAACGTCTCACAGATTCGCAGTTTTGATTGCCTTTGAATGATTGATGATTTGATTGAATTTTTACCATGACAACTAGTTTTACCAAGAGGTATCGTATTACCCAGTTACTGGGTTATGGAAATCAAATAGGCAGTCGCACTTTAGAAAATACTGGTATTCAGCTGCGTCCGATTAGACTAGATGCCAACCCCAACATAATTGAAAAAAGGCAAGGCATATAGATAGAGAAATGTACACCATGTATTTGAGTCTTAGACTTATGAAAAATACCAACAGCCGAGGAAAGTAATATCAATAAATATGCATCCATGTGTCACCATTCCAGGACGCAGATTGAATTTAAATCACATTGTAAAACTAAATGATGTCATCAAAACCATCCAATGTACCTACTTCCGAATAACGAGCGGTAGTAATATTAACGATGCTGATAGCGTAGCCAGATATCCTGCATTTCCTTGTTATTGATGAGAGCTGTTATAAGTTATAATGAGTCACTGTTTGATTCCCTGCTTTGGTAATGTATTGTGATGTCGAATGGGATAGTAGTATGCAGGATGGAAGGGATATGGTAAGGAAGAGTTTTGCCACACCGATGAAATTGTTGCTGCAGAGCTGATCCATACATTTTGGCTGTAAGTATTGTACATATGTATGTAACAGCTGTTTTTTTTTAAACTGACTTGAAATGCGTTGTTATTTTTACAGAAAATATGTAAAAATCAGTATGAATTCACTTGTAATTCTTCTTTTATTTTTGTTATAGGTACTTAGCTCCGTCTTGCGACCACATTGTCCTGGTATTAGTGGACTTATTAAATATTACGACATGTCACATGACTAATAGTCCACAAGAAAAAGAAACAAAAGACAAACGCACAAACACATGCTCATATCAAAGTAGTCAATGTCTATCATGGTCAATCGAAAGCTCTTTGATTGGCATTTGTATACTCTTAAATCAATTCATTGGCAATTAAAGACCAACCCAATTTTTTTATAAATACAATCTCTTTTTCAAATTACTGTCGTCTCACCATTGATCTTCTTTTAATCAATCGCGATATTATTGTTTACTCTTGAGCAATAGGTCTGTTCATGATACTCTTTTGAAAATGTTTATCGGATAGCTCAATACTACAGTTATTCCTTCGTCTTTTACCGTATTGTATATTCAATGTTCATGAATCTGTACATCTGTTGCCAAATCATCAATTCCGTCAAAGAATAATAGTGATTTATCGTATCAGCCGAACAACTAACACTGCTGGACATAGGTCTCTGCATTTTTTTTAAGGATTGAAAATCGTCTAATGACCCTTTCCACTCTGGGCGGAGCGGAAGGGAGTGTCAGACTTTTACTGACTAAAACCCATTAGTGTTCCTTATAGTGCCCTTTGCGTTCCAGGGCCGAGGTAACTCTTTCGAACAAATTCCGCAACCTTAGCAGGATAAGTCTCTCCTAAAGATAATTAAAATGACTGGTCTTGTGCTGCCCGCATCCTCCGCGTCCTTGTGGGAGACCTTCCCACACTGCGCACTGCGCTTTTCGACATATTATTGCCACTCGAGAGCCTTACGACCCCAAAGACCATCAAAATGACTAAAAGCAACAAACCAAGGCTACATTACTATTAGCTTCACGTTATTTATTATGTTTTATTAATTATGTTGTGATGACTTACGGGTGGCCGGCGCCCGCCTCATATGCACGTCACTGTGTCTTCCTAACCGGACACGAGCAAATACCAATTTAACTTTTTCTATTTCTTTCTTTCCTATAACCGGTGAAGGAAAACATTCTGGGTAAACCTGGACTTATAATTATCGTATGTGAGCTATGCTCATGCCGTCTTTGTATGAGAAGAGGCTTTTGCCCTGCAGTGGGACAATAAATAATAGGCTGGTATTATTATTTGTGTCTACATCGTTACAGTAAACTCCTGCTTGAATTGATTTCAAGTCACTCGTGCCAATACGCCAAACTTTTCAGTTGATTTAACAACAGCTAACTAACTATAAAATATTAAAACAGTCTCGGAACTCACGCCTTATGTACGTTACAATATTAATGGTATAAGTTCGCTAAGTCGTCTTAAGCGCCACCATTTCACTAAAAGAAATCTTATTTTGAAGTGGTAAGGCTTAAATTGGAACGGTAAGATTCGAATAAGCCGCAGTCAGCAGCTGCAATGCTTCGCTTAAGCGCTTAAGCGTCAATATGTTTCAGCGTTCCTCACCGATAACTTTCAGACTAAGTTTCGACAGCAGACCTTAAGATGGAGTGATAAAGTTCAAACTGGAACGAACCGATTAACTAGAGGCACAGTTAACTTGCCTTCCTCTACGACATGCACCGATGACTCACAACTAACTCTTCTAAATTAAATTTAGCTTTATGCCTTTATAATAAAGTTCAGAATTGAACATCAGAGCTCATATACGCAGTTACTTGCCTCAGCGGGTCTTAAAGGTGCTAAGCTTACTTTTCGCGTTTCATCTTCCTATGCAAGACAAATAGATGAATCCAACAATTTCCACTCAGAATCCCCAGCTCAAAACTAATCGTATACCCTGAAGATACAGTCGAAATTACATTGAAAACTTACCGAAGGTGCCGTGAGAAGTTGAAGTGCCTCGCTCAAGTTCTTGAGTGTTAACGTGTTTCTTTCGCTGTCTTCCTCTTCAGGTCCTGGAAGGTGGACTGAGGACTGTCGAGACCGGAATTCCGGTTTCTTAGCACCACTGGAACCACTCCCGTTGGCAAACTGATGCTGTGAGGACGCTCGGCGGAATGGACACGTCATGGTGGAAACGATTTAGTTTTAGTTTCAAGTCATTTGTTTTGAAGGGGAGGTTCGCACACTGGGTTAGCACTGACACGTTGGAGATGATATCTGAAAAGAAAGAAACAACATTTTATTGATTTGGTCTCTTGATAAACTACTTACGACCAAACTCAATTTAGAAATAGTTGCTAACGCAAAGTTAAATTACAAAATGTACTACATAATGGGGCCCGTATGTAACTAACTTGAAGTTAAAAGATAACCTTGGCTGGTGCAAGTGAACAGTAAGGCTGATGAAAACATTTATTTTTAAACCGCGCTTTATTGACCTATTGCTAAAAATAGATTACAAAAACCTGCTGTAGGTCAACCTATTTAAAATTATAATAAATTCCGCATGATTATAAGATATTAACTGTCTCTTAATAATAAATAATAATAAATAATAAATATCTTGAGACAACTCACACACGGCTATCTGATCCCAAGCTAAGCAGAGCTTGTGTTATGGTAACCAGACAACTGATATACATACTTAAATAATTTATAAATACATACATATTATAGATAAATCACACCCAGACACAGAACTAACAATCATGCTCATCACACAAAGTTTGTCCTGGGTGGGAATCGAACCCACGACCTCCGGCTTAGCAGTCAGGGCCGCTAACCACTAGACCAATAGGCCCGTCAATTAATGAACTTGTAAGATAAGGTTGGATTTGACTATCACACGATAATTATTTGTAAATCATTGAAATACTATTTCATTTCTTGTGTCAACTAAAACAGGTTTCTTTTGTTTTATTTTTGATAAACAAATCGTACGGAACATCTATCTATTCCTAGCTCTGTAGTCGACACTTATTAAACTACTAATCCTGAAATGCTTAGTTAAAATACACAGAAACTTGTAAATACATGGTTAAGAACCCAAAACAAACAAACGATCCTTTACAAAGCAAATAACATAATGGTCTACTCGCTGTAAATATTTGAGGAAGTTCTGTTTAACAAGTAATATTTCGTGTTAATTACTTTACACCGATTTCAGACGGTTATTTTTCAAGGACGGAAGTTTAACTTAAACGTTACTGACATCATTCCATGCCTCGGGTTGGTCCAGGCTGTCATACGTGGATCTTTGACAGACTCACAATCACGTGTCACGGCTCTCTGGACGCAGCAACTGTATATTAAAAACGGCCAAGTGCAAGAAAAAAAAATACGTTTCTTTAAAAGCGTTTCTTTTATGCATACCTTTTATTTATTTTTTGTTTTTATAGCGACCATAGTAATACGTGGTTATATTATACACTGTGAAATTTTCAAGTTTCTACCTTTTACATTTCAATAGATACAACCCTGTGACAGACAGATAGACAAAAGAGTAATAGAGTTCCGCATCGCACCCTAAAAAGACAACCGTCCGTCTGTAGTCACACAAAAGATTATTATTAAACACAAAATAAGAATCATTTTCGTCAATAAATTAGCTATAAACGTACCCAAAGAGGTATTAATCTCAATCCCTTACAAGAAATCCAATTTGTCAATAGACTCGTGACGTAGGTAGGTATGAAGTACAAATAGTTTTATTAATCCTTATTATGTTCGAGGCCTTCATATATTGGCAATTTTCTGCGAGGACACCGACCCGTTCATGAATACATATCAAATGTCTTATATATATATATAATAAACTAGTAATACCCTTTTTTTTTAGTTGGTAAAAATCATCAAATGACTCCTTCCACCCTGGGTGGGGCGGAAGGGACTGTCAGACTTTTACTGACTAAAAAACCACCCTGTTCCTTCTGTTGCCCTTTACGTTCCGGGGCCACGGTATCCTGTTAAGACGTCCCGCAAGCCCGGCAGGCGTTGGCCCTGTTGGGGGCCCCGTCCCTGTGCTGACAGCTCTTTGAGGCGCGCGCGAACAGAACGCGACGTCGACCCGGGCTTGGTCCTTGATCGGACGGCGAGCTACCCATTACTCGTCGTCCGCTACTAACTAAGCCCGAACTAGTTATACCCTGCTGTTTTACCCGCGTTAAGTTTCGTCGTAGCATGGTGACATGGTTCTCGATAGTTGCTCAATCACGTCAAAACGCCTGAATGGATCTGTATGAAACGTGGCACATGGATATTCTGGAATAGCACATAGGCGTATTGTATGACCAGATGTATGTAAACGTGGACGAGGCGAAAGCAGTATGAAAGGATCGTAGCAGGTGGCGTTCTGTGGTTTCTGCCTACCCCCATAGCACACATAGGCTACTCTTTATCCCGAAAAAATTAACGGTTCCCGAGGGTTTATATATCAATTTTGTCGCGGACGAAGACACAGAAGCTAGTAATAAAATAATAGATTAAATATACAAAGTAACAAATTACGAAGTAAATCTAAAGTCTTTCAAATACGTTTATTGATAACCATGGTACCTACCTACCACGTCTAAAGGATTATATAATAGAACCTAAGACAATCAATGCAGGATTTAATTACTTAAAACTTCTCAGTAGATTGAATAGACTGTAAAAACTAGGCCAAAAGAAACCTTCCAAACGAAAACAATCAAATTTTTTTTTAACAAAACTTCCTGAGCCCGTAAAAATGAGTAAAAACCAATTAAAGACGGACCAAATAAAATCTTTATCTGAAATCTAAATCTTCTTAAAGTTGAAACGACTCGAAGAACAAACGTAAGTAGGTACTATAAATTACTTGGGCACCCAAGTAAGTAACCTTGTTACAACTTTACCTATAATAATAATTGACTTAGTTTGGTTATAACTAAACAGAAATGTTACAATGGATTTACTTAAGGGTCAATTTATACTAGCGCAGAGTCGAAGCGCATCGAAGCGTCTTTTCAAAACCAAACATAATAAATTCAACCTTAACTCCACAGTGTAACGCACACACTAATGCGCGCGCACTAATCAGCGTTGTTCACGCACAGACGCGCGAATTCCGAAGAATGCGCGCGACTTTTTAAAATCTCCCAAGTAATGTGTGCGTTACGCTGTGGAGTTAAGGTTGAATTTGTTATGTTTGATTTTGGAAAGACGCTTCGATGCGCTTCGACTCTGCGCTAGTATAAATTGACCCTAAGTGGTATTCATACAATTGACTGACCCGTAATTCTCGTCTTTAGAAGCACGACTACTGCACACGAGATCTTGGGTTCGATCTTTAAATTGAGCAAAAAAAGTGTTATTGGAACTTTCCATCAGGAATTTCTCAGTAGCTGCCTGGAGTTTGGAAGTTGGTAGTGTGGCTCCGTGTCTCGGAAAGCACGTAAAGCCGTTAGTCCTGCGGTTGATCTTTCTCCGGTCGTGTCGGATTACAGTTCCATCAGACTCTGAGAGTGAGGGAAGAGGGAGTGCACCTGTGTTTGCGCACAGACTTATGCACTATAATATCTCCTGCGTACTTAGGGCCGGGACACATAAACACGATACGACGTCGCATCGTGCTACGACGCGGCAAAATCTTGGAAAAATTTACCTATTTTCTAAGTTTACGCCGCGTCGTAGTACGATGCGACGTCGTATCGTGTTTATGTGTACGAGCCCTTAGTTGAAATTGGCCGCCGAGACTGAATCGGTCTGGAGAATATTATTTTATACATAATAACGTAAGAATAATGTAATAATCTTATCGTTTTAACTAAATAATAATATCAATGAATTAATTATGCTATTGTGATCGATTGTAAACTATTCGTCTCCAGAGGTACAATATTAGGCATAAAACTAAATTGTTCAGGGGGCCTGGTGTACTGACTGGCTTTGAAAAAGAAAACCTAGTTTAGGCAACTGTCTTCCACAAAAACACAAAATTGTTCTGTTGGCTATTTTAACTTTTATTTATTTTTTTATTTATTCTATTCTATATTATTCATACAATTACCCTGTTCCCATGAAACACAAAATGATGTGTTTATTTGAAGTTTACAGTGCTCTTGTTAATTCAGTTTTATTCCCAAATGTTTTGAGAATTATAATAAAAAAGTCATGATATTGTTTGTCAAAATTGGCTTTGTGAAAAACACTTCAAAAACAAATAAACACAGTTCCAAGGATTCTTAAATTGTTGTGAAAATGTCTGCTTTTGGCTTTAGGTACTCTTTTTCGATGTGATGTTTTTTGTAATCATTTTTATTTTTACCGACTTCACAAAATGGAGGAGGTACTATGTTTGGATGATTGTATGTATTTTTTTTCTTTTTTTGTACGTTTGCTGTTCATCGAATACTTCGCCAATTGTCGACAGATTTTTAATATTCTTTTTTACCTTATAAGTTCTAAAGCATAAAATTAGAAACGGTTTAATAATAACAGTAGGTTATACCAGCCTATTATTGTCCTACTGCCTCGATGGTCTAGTGGTCGCAAAGCGCGACTGCCGAGCATGAGGTCTTGGATGCAATGCCCAAGTCGGGCAAAACGTTATTTGGTTTTTTCGGCAATATCTCAGTAGCAGCTTCGAAGTCTGGACTTGTGCTCGGTTGATGGCAATAGGCCCCCTTCTTCTTCTTAGCGTGTCGATGGCAAATATAGATACGTATAAATTTATGAAATGTTTTGTTTGGCCCAGTATCTAGCTACTGTAACACCATCCGTGCCCCCAATTACAAGGAACTTTAACATAAACAGCAAAAATGTGGGTGTACTTATAATGGATACACCTTTGTCTAACCCTTCAGAGATTATAGATGTGATGTTATGTAATATATAATATGTTGATCACTTATTTACCAATCACTGCTGACTTCGGCGGCTCAATTAAATGCAGCACAATAAAGGCGACGCAGCGGAATATTGTTATATTCTGCTTAAATTGACTGTATACACAACGATGACCTAGATTTAAAATGCTGTATTTATTTGCAAACTTCATGAATGAGGCATTATTGAGCGGAAATCGCTTGGACGATAAAACAATAATGTACAGCAGAAGACATTTACCGAAGTCGAAAATTACATGGTCATCTCATAACAGAGATAGTGAGGGTCAAATTTTAATAACCAAACTTTAAAAAATAAAAACCCCAACAAAACATGGTATAAAAACCACACGATCCTTGTTCAGTCGCATGCACCGTGTCTTGCATACTGCCATATACGGTACATTGATTAATACTGTACTTACTAAGTTATACACCCAGAAAATGAAATAACGATTTTATATTTACTAAAAACATAACTGACGAAATGTGGGTGTACTAATGGGTACACCTCTGCCTAACTCTTCGGGGATTACAGGCGTGATGTTATGTTAAGTTATATTTGCTACGTCCGCGTGTAACTTGTTTATATCGTACTTACATCCAAACATTGAGAACGCGGAATAAATACGTGCGCCCTGCAAAAATATTTCGGGAATGTTACGTGCTATTTCGTATCATTTTTGTGTACACTAAGTGCCTTTACAAGCCCCGGCCAGGTTGCCGGTACCCGGTGGCGAATTTACGGGGTAGTCTTTTAAAAGCTTTTATGCCTACGCTAGCTTATACCCGCGAATTTGTTTGCGTGGTTTATTTTACCCGTGTGAAGTTACGTTTTTGGTTACTGCTCCGCTCCCATGTGTTGTAGCGTGATGTTATATAGCCTTTATTATTCTTTATGAATCTGGCTATGATATACAAGATTTTTTTTTAATCTGACTGGTATTTTAACAAACAAAAAAACAGGAATCCCATGGTGAATTTCTCTCTGGATTTGTGCCCGGTTGATGGCTATAGGCTCGCCCTCTATTACATGGGACTTAAAACATAACTGGCGAAATGTGGGTGTACTAATGGGTACACCTCTGCCCAACCCTTCGGGAATTACAGGCGTGATGTTATGTTATGTTATGTTAAAAAAACGTCAGCTTTTTTTATATTACTAACTTAAATTCTTCCGCGTGTTTTTTTAACTCGTAACGAATCTGGCTATGATAAACAAAATATTTTTTTCAATCTTGTAAGTAGTTCAAAAGATTAGCACATTTAAACAAACAAACAAATACTCTTCAGCTTTATTTTATTAGTATAGATAGTTATGTTCTCGAGCATTTTGCGATCGAGGTTTCGACGCCGACGTTCCTAAATGGGCTTATTCTGTGATAAAACTTTAGGCAGAGATCCTAATGGTTTTCGCTCACATTTTAAATTGCCATTCTTAATTTGATTGCTATCTGAATCTGTTTCTTTTCCAGCAAATAAATGAGTTTAATAGCTTTTTAAATATTATGGGTAACGTTTTTCGTGTAAATAGAATAAGTACTTAACGTTCGTGTAATTCTGTATTTGAAATACTGCAATACATTTATTTCAAAAGAGTACCTACTGCCTCGTTGGTCTAGTGGTTGTAAGCGCGACTGCTGTGCATGAGGTCTTGGGTTCGATTCCCAGGTCCGGCAAAGTGTTATTGGGTTTTTCCTTCAGGAATTTCTCAGTAGCAGCCTCGGAGTCTGGATTTGTGGCCGGTTGATGGCAATAGGCTCGCCCCAATTACATGGGACTACATGGGAAAAACATAACTGGCGAAATGTGGGTGTACTAATGGGTACACCTCTGCCTAACCCTTCGGGGATTACAGGCGTGATGTTATGTTTAAGTTATGTTCAAAAGAGTAAATATGAAGTTTCTTGTACATTTATTTATTTAAACTTTATGCAACAAAAAAAAAGTACAAAAGCGAACTTAAACGGCATTCTCTACCAGTCAACCAAAGGTGGTGAAGAGATAACATGGCAGGGCAATGGATACGAATTATTGTACTAGACTAAAACAACCAAAATTAGAGATAAAAGAAAATAACAATTTCTTCTCCATACGAAACTACCTTTTGGAAGAAGCAACCAGATTTATTTATTTTAACTTGTTTACGACGTTCAAGAAAGAGTGCCTTTTAATAGTCTAATTGAAAGAATTTATTTGACTTGTGCCGTTAAAAATACGAACTGTCAATCCAGGAAATTAGGAAATTACTGACTTCAATATCAATAAAAAAGCAGAAATATATATCACATTTCAAAACAGCAAGACAGTTTGATTCAACTTATTTCCACGCCTCAATATCTGGATCAGATAACCAATTTCCCGTCATTTAGGACCATTTTCCCTTGACGTTATTGCCAGCCTTTAGGAACACGTTTCGTCTGAGGGTCTCGACTTTGCCCAATTCTATCCACATGTGGCCTTGGGGATCCCCATTCAATCTTGACCTTTCGCTGCGTATTTCAGGTAGGACAGCCATTTTGAGTCAGGTAGAATTTATTAAGTAAGAAAAGGGATATTGGAATTATTTATCAGATGGTAGTGCTTTTTATATACCTTATGTTTTGTTTGTTTTTATTAATACGTAGATTATGGATTAGGTACATAAAATATTTATTATCACTAGTGATCCGTCTCGGTTTTGCACAGGTGCAATGTACCTCTACGTGCGTCTGACTCATCATCTGCCTACCCTTTCCCAATAACATCGGGGTCGGCTTCCAGTCTAACCGGATGCAGCTAAATACTAGTATTTTACATGGAGCGACTGCCTATCTAACCTCCACAACCCAGTAACTGGGTAATACGATAGCCCATGGTAAAACTGGTTGTCAGATTTTCAGGCTTCTGACGACCTTGCCTTGCCCTGCCTTGTCAGTCGCGCATCAGTCCGTCGTAAAGATATTTTCTGTGGGATAATTCTCACATCCTCTTTCTGAGGAGAACAGAGGGTTATATCGGCTTCTTAACAACTAAAAACTCACGTTTCCTCCTACTGCTATGAGTCAGAAGCTCAGTATTCATTTAAACCATAATCTGCGTCCTTGACTGGTAATAAATGAATCTATCTAAAACAAAAAAATGTTTATTCCGTTAAAAATAACGACACAAACAACGTATATAATTTCAGATAGCAATATCGAAATAAAACAATGAAAAAGGCTATGAAATTATTTTAGTTCATATAACTTTAAAAACGGAAATACAGTTTTGTAACTCAACTAAAGCTTTTAGAATTCATTGTACTGGATATTGACCATAAAATAGGAACATTTTACGATGACGCTATTGAATAACGTTATTGTTTTTTTAACCGATAGATGTTTCTGATTGAAACTTTATTAAAGCACTGTGTATTATCTACTTTTTAAATTAACCCGTTAACTGCGGGAAAACACACACGTTTCGACTAAAAAACGCAAGTGCGGCTCACACACAAACGTATGTGTTTTTCTACGGTGAACACATGAACTTTAGTAGCTAGCCACACTTGCGCTTGGCGTAGCGAATGTTCTTATGTGTCCACAGTCAAAGGGAATACATCCATCGGTTTTTAAGAAAACTTGAACTATATCTGACGACCCTGCATACCTGTATCTTTTGTTGATTGTACAGTAAGCGGTCATAAGTGCAGTAGCATGCTAAGGTTTGAATAGCTGTGAACACGTGGTACAGGCCGTACCTACATCTGTGTGTAAAGTGATTACGTGTTAACACAGTAACTAACACTTCAGAATTCGCACAAGGCGTCGAAGGTCGTAAGTTACAAAAAGTCTATTGCTTTGTGAGATTGCTACTCCACTTATGACCCCTACAGTACCTAGACTCGCGATACAGAGAAGGGAAAAAATTAACCGTGGGCTTACACGTGTAATATTATTCACCTACAAAGGTACGTTACAAATTCTACGGAAACTCAGTATCATCAAAAGATCCCGAAGATGTAAGATATCATGAAATTTCCTGTTTCTACGAACTTGTTCAGTGATGTAGTTAATTTTCTGCGGCGTCGTGTTGAATGAAACTCGATGTAGATATATATCTTTCAGATTCGAGCGTTTGAACTTGTTTCTGATTCTTGGTTCTTGAAATTATATCGTTTCAGCTGCTCCCTGCGATTTCGTAGTAGTGTTTTTACATCTTTGGATACTACTCTGCTACCTTGTGTCGAAGCGTGATGCTATACATATAGCCTATAGTCTATTCCTCATGAATCTGGCTATGATATACAAAAACATTTTTTTTATTTCGATCGGCAGTTTCAGAGATTAGTGCGTTTAAACATACACACAATAAATCAAACAAACAAAAAACCCCCTAGGCTTTAATATGGGTAATAATATAGATTAATGAGTTTGAATAATTTAATTAATATACTTGTGCAAATTATTGTAAAACATTATTTTTTAAAAGATGTAGTTTCTTGCCCATTCTTCTCCATACGAAACTACCTTTTGGTAAGAGCAACTAGATTCATTTATATTTCTTGTATATAACGTTCTAAAGTACCTTCTAACGGTCTAATTGAAGAAAAAATATGATTTAACTTTGAAAACAAAGAAACCGAAAACTCCCGATGACTCCAATCTTACACGTAGAAAAACAAGAATACTTTCGCAGACCAACCTAATAGAAGAAAACCAATTTCGTGAACCGAAACAAAAGGCTCTCCAGACGAGAGAGGGGCCATAACTTTTAATAACAGCGCGTCCAATTTTCTACGAAGCCTTAAAACAGTTTAACAAGTAAAGGAAAAGACAACGTCTGCACTGTGCAGCATTGCAGTGCAATATAAACTGGATGACTCAGTGATTTTCAAAACTAACAACTCTGCCGATCTTTACTTGCCGATGTGAGTTTCTTTTTTCGCATTTCTAGAAGTTCAACATCATAACTTCACGCCTATAATACCTGATGGGTTAGGCAGAGGTGTAGCCATTAGTATACTCACATTTCGCCAGTAATGTTTAAGTCCCATGTAATAGGGGGCGAGCCTATTGCCATCAACTGAGCACAAATCCAGACTCCGCGTCTGCTACTGAGAAATTCCTCATGGAAAACCCAAATACTTACTAATACTACACCTCTGCCCAACCCTTCGGGGATTACAGGAGTGATGTTATGTAACTTCTACGCTATAAAATTTTTGATGGAAGTCTTTAAACTTGCCTGTGGTAAAGATTATGATGTAAATGAAGATTAATACTAAACTTATTTAGTAGAAATACTTTGTACCAACCGAGGTAACTTAGCCATTAAATATTTTAGGAATGTACTTCGTTCCTTTATAAGCTCCGGTATTAAACTATTTTATGTTTCTACTAGCTTCAGCCTTTGACTTCGTCTGCGTAAATTTGGCAGAAAGATGAAGTCGGTACATTTTTTCCGGATAAAAGTAGCTTATATGCTATTCCAAAACATCTGCCAAATTTTATCCAGATCCGTTAAGCAGTTCTGGCGTGATTGAGGGACAAACATTCATCCATCCAAAACTTTCCGATTAATAATAGTAGTGAAATATATAGTATAGAGTTTGAAACTACACATACCATGAAGCTTGTAATCCCCGAAGGGTTAGGCAGAGGTCAAGGTAATAATGTGGGTGTACGAATGGGTACCCATTCGTACACCCACATTATTAGGAGCGAGTCTATTGCCATCGACCGGTCACAAATCCAGACTCCGAGGCTGCAACTGAGAAATTCCTGACGGAAAAACTCAATAACACGAAAGATAATATACAACTAATAATTCACAACACAAAACTGATTACTTGATTTACTGGGTTTTGGAGGTCAGATAGGCAGTCGCTCCATGTAAAATTCTGGTATTCAGCTGCATCCGGTTAGACTGGAAGCCGACCCCAACATATTTGGGAAATGGCTAGGCAAATGCTGAATTTACAACTCAAAAGCTTCAAATATATAGTTTGTTATCCGACCTTCTAGATAAGTTCCTTCAAAATCTCGCCAAACGATGCGTTCAAACCTTGTCATCAATTTCTTTATCCGTCATTTTGCTCAAAGACAAACGAGTGAAAATCTACCCTGTTTCATCAAAATTCTAAGGCTCAGTGTAGAATTTATTAGCTTGAGTCGCGCGTTTGATAAAATTCACGTCTTTTTTATGAAATTGAAGGCAAAGAGGTAGGTAATTTTGAGACAAGATAATATAACGTAATACCCAGTTGTCAGGGAAGTTTATTGTTGGTTTCTTTGGATATCTTCTTTTAAATATATTCGGATCAGGTACACAGGTACACGCAACAAAAGACAAAGGTATGCAGGGTCGTCAGATATAGTTGAAGTTTTATTAGCAACCGATGGATGTCTTCGATTGAAACTTAACTTAATTAATAAAATGTTTATTGGTGCCGATTCTCTTGGTTACAAACTAAACTAAAATTAGACTTTTTCCAACTTTTTCTGTCCAATAAAACAAGGAAGAGACTAATGTAAATAAGAGCTGTCAAATTTAGTCAATCTGACACATCCATACAATTATAGTTGACAACTTAAAACGTATGGATTAAAAATACAGAAAAGTTCAAGGCAAAACTAGTTTGACATCGCTAACTTAGTTCTTTAATGTCGCCGTCTTTTCCGTTCGCTGTACGTTAGTAAGAGATGACAATTCTCTAAATTAAGTCTAGTTTGTGAACAAGGGAATCGGAACCATTATCTACTTTTTAAATTAAATTGCATTTGAAAACATCCATCGGTTTCTAAGAAAACTTCAACTATATTCGATAACCTTGCATACCTATCTTTTTTGTTGACTGTACCATAGGATATTGAATTATATTATTCGTCTTTGTTGTCTTAGACAACGTATACATAAGTTTAGAAAGAAATATAGGTGCTTTCCTTTTTTTTAATTAATAAAATAGTAGCATGTGAACTTAAAGTTAAAGCATTTATTTGACTTTTATTATTTACAGGCACTTTCAATTGTCAAGGAGTCGGTCAGTTAGCCTAATTGAAGCATGGATGCACCCGTAAGTACCATAAAAATATTGATTTTTACCAAAAATAAATGTAGTTTCCGAGTAAACATTTTTTGCTTAACAACGTTAGATGTGGAATATGTATAGTTAGAGCCGCATGGTGAACTTCCTTACTAATATTATAAATGCGAAAGTAACTCTGTCTGTCTGTCTAATCCACTGAACTAATTTTGATGAAATTTAGCACGGGGTAAGTTTGATCCCCATGGAAGGACATTACTCTTTATTTCACGACTTCGTCTGCATCAGCGATAACCAACAGTTATGCTAAAAAGCTTGTCATGTATATTGACATACATACATACATAAACTCACTACTTCCCAAGGGGGTAGGCAGAAACTACAGAACGCCACCTGCTACGATCCTTACATACTCCTTTCGCCTCATCTAAATTCATACATCTCGTCATACAAGCACGCCGGTTACGAGTACTCCGCATCTGACCTTTCTGAAGGACCTCACTAATATGGTCAGTGTATATATGTGTGCGTGTGTATATTGAGAGCTGTTAAAATAGGTCCCAAGTCTTTAAACTACTTTTAAGATAACTGAATAAAGAAACTGGAGCATCTCATAGGCTATAACGCGACAAGTTCAGATCATTAACAGTACTCGTCCTGAATTTGGAACTACCAGTTGACTTTTATGCTTCCAGTACCGACGCGCATTGACTACTAATGAAAATTCTTGGTAGCTAGAAGTACTTTCTCGTTTTTTGTCATTTTTAGGGTTCTGTACGAAAAGGGTGCGAACGAACCTGATCCTATTACTACGCCTCCGCTGTTCGTCTGTCAGCAGGCTGTATTTCATGAAAGTAATAGGCAGAAAGTTAAAATTTTTACCGATTGTGTAGGTATTACTCTGATAATGGTATGTATTGTCCTTTTGCGTGTTACGATATAGTAGTTTTTTTATATAAGGTACATTGCATTCACGTGTAATTATGTATGATTCTGTATGCAAATATTGAAAAACATAGTTTTTAAAAGAATAAGTATGTAATTTCTTGCCTATTCTTCTCCATACAAAACTATCTTTTGAAAGGAGCAACTAAATTTAATTCCATTTTTTGTTTTCTTTTGCCTGCCTTCAAAATAACTTATAATGCCCTAATTGTAAAAAGAATATTTGACTTTGACTTTATTACTATGAAGGTGTGTATTGAATATAAATATAAATGGTATAAAAATAAAAAATAATAAAAGATAAATATTTTAAATAGAGGTTCCCCACACAAGAAACGTGCTATTGTATGTAATTCAAAATATTGAACGGTGGTACGGAACCCTTCATTTGCGAGTTCCACCCGCACTTGTTACAACAGTACTTACTGTGTATATACAGAAGTTTTTCTACTACATAAGCGTTTTTGCAAAAATGTCGAGTTGGTTTCTCGTAATAAATAGGTACGTGAAAACACGTAGCTATTCTAAGTATGGTACTTCATAAAATGATAATACCAACTCTACTTAAGACGCTGACTACAGCTGTGAGATTGTACAGAAAAAAAAAGAAAATTGCGATGTGACACAACGTTAGGCGTTTTTACAAAATGTGAAGCAAAATTAGATCTTCTATATATATGTATAAAATTCTTTGTCCTGAATGAATGACTGACTGACGGATCAATGCCCAGCTGAAAGCGTTGATCGTAGACACCTGAAACTTGAAGGGTGTGTTCTCTGTATCTTTTAATCTTTCTCATTTTTTCTGACCTATTCTCTCTCTTCATCTCTTTCTCTTCTCATAATACTTATTATTTACCACAACAATACCAAACACGCAAATAATTTTATTTACCATAACAATACCAAGCAAATAGGTACCAATTGCATAACTAAACCAAATGCGCTTTGTATAAGCAAACTTGGCGCATTGGTTTTACGACTTTCATGAACATGGCTCGTTATTTATGACAGCATGATTATGTTAAACATTCGCATATTCCTAAATGACCCTTAACTAAAGAACATAAAGTTCAAATTCGTGAACAAAAATACTACTAAAATCTATAATGTATTTATCAATAAATTGCTTGGCAATACTCGCGATGAGTTTTGTCGAGTTTATGGTATATTTATCATGCGAATAAGGCAACTTCCCCGTAGTATTGTGGGTATAAAAGTGAGCAATAAATTGCTGAAAAGACGCCATTTTGTAGAAAAAAATGATCGCCATTGAAAGAACGTTGGATGCTTGTGTATTTGTAGGATTTTTGCTATTCATTGGCTATTTAATCTTTATTTTTGTGGATCGAGGATTCAATATGGCGGCGATAAAAATGATTAAGTGTGCGGTTTGTTTTCTCTTTTGTTGATCTTTAGAAGGTTTTTTTTCTGTTTGAAAGATTTTATATTTGAAATGTTCGTTTTCTACAAAACATGTTAATTACTCATATCCCACGTAATGAGACACAATTGATTTTCTATTATTCTGACTTACCGGTAAGTTAGTCGGAGGCTCTGCAACTTCATTAAGTTTAATTTATAAAATTGTGGGGCAGTTTCCCATATTAATTTTGGTGTAGTTCTTACAAATGGTATGTTTTACTCGGTTTATTCTTTTTTTATTAACTACTTACTTGATTTAGAGAATGTTAATAATTATTTCTTACTCCTATTGTTGTGGGCTGGCTCAACGCAGTTTAAAATTAATTAATTCGTTTAAAGTTTATGAACAAAACCAGCATTTAGTTTAGTTTAGTTTAATTCGTTCCATAAATGTAAAAATGTTTTTTTAAGAAACTGTATTTCCCTAACTTTAATGCATGCCGTGGCAGCCTTTAATTAGGGCTACACTATATATTTTGTATTTGTGTTAGCGTTTTTAACATGTATATTGATGTAGCTTTGTTGGTTGTCCTTAAATAAATAAATAAATAAACAAAACAAACAAATTCATATCAAAATTTCCTCTATTTTGGAATTAATTGTAATATTTTTTAGATATGAAACGCTGCATTAACATAAATCTCTTAGTATAACTTATAGAGATATAAGGTATTGAATTGTTATTGCTGGATAGTAATGTAACACATTTCAACATATCATCATCATCATATTAGCCTAACGATGTCCATTGCTGGACATAGGCCACATTTGACAAGCTTAAATTTCAAGGCCGTTTTAGCATATTTAACCAAGTTAGTCAATCAGCCTGAATTTGAAACCTGTTAGTAATAAGTAGTATAAAGTTCAAAACCGTTAAATTGTACAGGTTGGTCCCAATAGCGACGCCACAAAAAAGATTCCTGATGTTTCGCCATTCTTAATAGTTTTTGATATTTTTAATGTATTTTTAAAAGTTTTATGAAAACCCTTAAAAAACATCTTGCAATCTAAATACAAGGTGTATCAATAAGAACAATGGTGCCGATTCCCTTGATCACAAACTAAACTAAAATTAGACTATTTCCATATTTTTCTGTCCAATAAAATAAGAAAGTGATTAATGTAAATAAGAGCCGTCTAATTTAGTCAATCTGACACATCCATACAGTTATAGTTGACATCTTAAAACGTATGGATTAAAAATACGGAGAAGTTCAAGGCAAAACTAATTTGACATCGCTAACTTAGTTCTTTAATGTCACCGGTCTTTCCTTTCGCTATATGTTAGTAAGAGATGTGAATTCTCTAAATTTAGTCTAGTTTGTGAACAAGGGAATCGGCACCACTATAAGACTAAATTCTCTCACCATAATATTATCAAATCAAACAAATACAAAAGCCAATTCATTACCCAAACCTGACTCTTCTAAATACTCATTAAACACGATGAATATAAAGTATGGGAATATATAGAATTCTCATTTTTCCGCCTTTCTTGTCCCCAGAGAAAGTGCCAATTGCCGAGATAAAATACGGCATATTGAATTTATACCTGGATTCTTTACGTGAAGCCATTCGAAACGAAGCTAAATTCTCCAATAAATATATGGGTTTAATACCTTCTGCCCGCGATTTAATCCGCCTGGTTTTTCTCGTCCGGGTTACGTCTTTAGGTACTGCTCTACTCGTGTAGGTCATAGCGTGATGTTATATAGACCATACTATTCCTCCCCTGGTCGATGGCAATAGGCTCGCCCCCTATTACATGGGACTTAAACATAACTGGTGAAATGCTTGTGTACTAATGGGTGCACCTCTGCCTAACCCTTCGGGGATTACAGGCGTGATGTAATTCCTCATGAATCTGGCTATCTAGAGATTAGCGCGTTTAAACAAAAAAACAGCTTTATTATATTAGTATCAAATAAAGGGGTGTTTGATTAATATAGTTTGTTTTTTACAAAATTATAGATTATGATTAAACTTCTTCATTAGCAACTAGCCTCCTTCCTCTCCCCGCGACTTCGTACGCGTAATGTTTCTTACGGATCTCTTATTTTTATATGACAAAATATAGCCTATGTTACTCGGAGATAGTGTAGCTTCCCAACAGTGAAAGAATTTTTTAAGTCGGTTCAGTAGTTTCGGAGCCTACTCAATGCAAACAAGCAGCAATGAAATCTTTGCTCTTTAAAATATTAGACTTCAACGTTAAAATCCCTTCTAACTTTCGTCTCTATTCATCCCTGCATTCCTGTTCACCTCGTTTGACGGTAGGTGTAAATATATGTAGATAATCGCATGAGTAATTCAATAATATAGAGAATATTATTGAATTCAAATCGGTAATTGTGGCAAAAATGGTACGGCGTATTTGAGAATGCGAAAAGTGTTAAAAGTGCCCCGTATTTGGGTAACGACCTACCATTTTAGACGGAATGAGGGGAATTTTCTCCGTTTCTTGCGTTTTACATATTATTATTAGCGATTTTCACTCATTTGATAGGTTATAAACTTGGTCTGTTTAATTTAGTGTTATGTAGGTATGTATATTTTAGTGTTATTGAGTTTTTCCATTAGGAAATTTCTCAGTAGCAGCTTGCAGTTTGAAAGTTGGAGGTCTGACAGCCCTGTGCCTTGATTTTATATTAAAGTGGCTGATTGATGTGAAAAAATCAGAACATCATAATAACATCACGCCTGTAATCCCCGAAGGGTTAGGCAGAGGCGTACTCATTAGTACACCCACATTTCGCCAGTTATGTTTAAGTCCCATGTCCCAATAGGGGGCGAGCCTATTGCCATCAACCGGGCACAAATCCAGACTCCGAGGCTGCTACTGAGAAAAAAAAAATCAGAACATAAAACAAAAAAAAAAAAAAACTACTATAAGATAAAGTCCTTCTCTTAAGCTGTATGCCAATTAGAGATGTCAATTATCGGCACCATTAAAGAACTAAGTTAGCGATGTCAAATTAGTTTTGCCTTGAACTTCTCCGTATTTTTAATCCATACGTTTTAAGATGTCAACTACAATTGTAAGGATGTGTGAGATTGACTAAATTTGACAGCTCTTATTTACATTAGTCTCTTTCTTGTTTTATTGGACAGAAAAATATAGTAATAGTCTAATATTAGTCTACTTTGTGACTAAGAGAATCGGCATCAATATGCTACTTTTAACATTTAAGTAATGGGCAAAAACTAGTATTAAATATATGCAAATGCATTCCACTTTGCCACCAATGTCAAAGTTTATTAAAACAAACACTATATAGGTCAAGTGAATATGCTAATTTGTAATTAGTAGCGGTCACGAAAACCGTTGTAATTATAATCCCGAAAGCTAATTAACAGACGTCCTTGCGTATGACGTCACTATGTAATAAGAACTCCTTCGTAAGTGGATGCTAGATGACGTCATTCTTGGCATTGATACCGCACTGCAATTGTTTTCTAAATTGCAACCGTTGACACGCTTACGTAAATCAAGTAACATTTAATAATGTCGAAGAATATCGCCCTAGGAAGACCTACACTGACCTTATTGGTGAGGTTCTTCAGAAAGGTCAGGTGCGGAGTACTCGTAACCGGCGTTCTTGTATGAACATAGATGACAGGTGATGAGCAGGTGGCGTTCTGTGGTGTCTGCCTACTCCCATGTGAAAAAGTCGTGATTTTATGTATTTATTTTCAAAAAAACCACTTCTGGCTTCAAAGGGTAACTCAATGTTCTTTTAAAGTTTAGTCATAATCTCACAAAACTCAAAACACGATATGATGCTTGACATTGATCCATCTAATACAAAAGACGAATAAAAACAGACTACTAAACATGAATGGCGATATATCCCCCCTCTCCCCTCATACCGTTACCCACCATTACCCCATACATGGTGCACCATAACGGTGTACGACCATTGTTCTATCATTATGGGCTATATTTCCTCTTATTTGTCAGTTATCTCATAAAAACAGCTGCCAAATGTGTGTCGTCGTAATAGAGTAAGGTTCTGTAGGTTACTGTTATTTGATTTTAAGGTTTATGACTTTAGATTGTTCAATAATAACAAGGTAAATAAATATGGAAAAAAAAAACAATTTATTTTCGCAGTTTTTAACGGACTTCAAAGAAGGTTCTGTGTTCTTCTGTATGTACCTTTTTATTTCTTGTATATTCACAACTATTTAAGCCAAATGTGGACCAGTTTAGAAGATTTTCTACTATTTGAAAAGGTATAATACTCCTGAGATGGCCCCCATATCAATTTTGTTAAAATCTGATGTAGACTTTCGAAGAGAGACAGTGGAACTCCTCAATAACGAACAGTACATGTACTGTGATTTGGTTATTGTACTTTAGATCTAACATTATTACTGGGTACTACCGACCACACACACTGAAAGTACTGAAACTAATGAATCCTTCTTACATACGGAACCCCAAAACCAGTCTATTGATTCTCTATTAAAATGATCATAACGCTATCATTTTAAGAGGTTATTTTATGTGACTGCCTATTCAGTCGTACTAATATATTTTTATTGCCGATGAGGTAATATTTACTGTCAACGATTGGCACTATACGATTGGTATTTAATCAATGGGGGAGTCGAAGGTCCCCCACTGATTAAATGCCGGACCGATTGGTTCCATTGGGGTGTTTTTGTAGGCAATAAAAAGGGTAGTTTGCAGCGTGTTACACTCGTGATTGATGTTAGATTCGATCTTGTTTTTGTGAAGTTTTATTGGTAAAGTTACGAAGTTTTTGTTGAACTAATTCGATAAGGAATGTTTGAGTGTGTTTTTTGTTTTGGTGGATAGATAGGTAATAGTAGATAATATACTTGAACTCTTGCAGCATGTATCACTCTTGAGTCTTGGTCGAAATGGGCGTAAAACCAACCAACCGCTTCAAGTATATCATATTTCAACAGCAATTCACACATTATGCTGCGAGTATACTTTACCTGCCTCATACATATAGCAGGTTGTTCCACGCCACGCGGGGCGGGACTAATATGATCAGTCCTATAATGTATGAAGCCGATAGCTTTTCCACGCGTGGCGACACGCGGTGCAGGAACGCAGCTTAATACACATATTTGACAGTATATTGACCGGGAGAGATCAGGCACAGGACCAACGGGTTAACGTGCTTTCCGAGACACGGAGTTGCCACGCCACCAACTTACAAACTCTGGGCTGTTATCGAGAACTTTCTAAAGTTTATCTTGGACATCACTGACATCGGCGCAGGAAAACATCGTGAGGAAACCTGGACTTACTGTTTCACTTAAACCATGTCAGAGGCCCTTGATGCGGTTGAGAAACTCTGACACTAGGGTATTTGGGGTCATAAGACCTTACTGCCCACACGATTAAGTAGAAAATTGAGAATTTCCTAATATAAACACCCAATAATACTTTTTGCCCAACCTGAAAATTGAATCTAACGATCAGTTCGTCATATTATGCGTAGTCTATCACGATGTCATCTAGCAGTACCAGGGTTACTTGTAGTAGTTCTTTTAGCTCAAAGTTCAATGTATGTAGTAAACGTGGCTCCGTTTATTTACCTTTCTTGTAACTTAATAGCATTATTTTATCTTTTTCCAATATTATGTGTGACAAAATATAAGAAAAAAATACAACCACAATTTCGCAGAAATTTTGACAATGGATTATTAACTCAACGCAATATTCCTGATGAAATCAGCTCCTAAACAAATTTCATGGTTCATTGATAATTTTTCTCATTTCTCGCCTCACAACTTTGTACCTTATCTCTTCAAGATAAAGAAGGTTTTAGTTTGTGAATACAGTATACTTTGAAGTAAACGGATTTTAGGGTAGGTGCGTACAAGGTAAATTGGTGTTGACAATGTAATTTGGGTCTCATTTGCTTCATATAACGCTAATTCGTATTGTACTTACAAGTATTATTTAATCGGATGTTTAAGTAACTTTGTATTCAATTAAATTGAACAGGATAACTACTGTTTACATTACGTGGGAATGTTTCGAGAAATTAGCGAGATTTTGCTATGCTTACACTGATAATAATTATGTAACCATATCTTCGAACTGTACTTGAGAAACCATAATTAATGTAAACACGATAGGTACTGAAAAGGTTGTATACGAATATAATCTAGTCGACAGTAAGACTGGCAGAAAGAAAAAGTTTTAAAAACTCAGGTGAATTCCAGAACGAATTCAAATTTAAAGATTTTATAAACAAGTATAAAAAAAAACTTAACGAACCTGAAAATTACATGTTCTTTTTATCATTGTGATATTTTTTTTAGTTCTGTGGTTTACCTTTTGGTTAAGAAGAAATTGAAGGTCAAATATCCAAATTTCTTTACGTTTTTTACGAAAACAGGTACTCTTGCTTGCACCCATAATAACAATGATCTGTGTGATACTCATAAACAGTGATTTTTCACACCAAATTCGAAGTCACAACAGTTGTTTCCGAGCAATTACTTTTCTCAATGTTACCTATTTTGATGGCAATATGCAGCTTTGTGTTCTCTCTTGTAACATCCAGTATGACTCAGATAATAAATATAAAAATACCAGTCTTCTCATACAGAGAAGGCACGAGCATTGGTCGCCAAGCTTGCTCAAGACGGATTGGTAATTTCTCAACAAATAATTTATTCGAATAGTGGTAGAATGGTACACTGCCTCCTTGGTCTAGTGATCGCAAAGCGCGACTGCTGAGCGTGAGGTCTTGGGTTCGATCCCAGGTCGGGCAAAGTGATATTGAGGATTTCCATCAGGAATTTCTCAGTAGCAGCATCGGAGTCTAGATTTGTGCCCAGTTGATGGCAATAGGCCTGCCCTCCATTACATGGGACTTAAACGTAACTGGCGAAGTGAAGGTTCACTAATGGTTATTCTTTTGCCTAACCCTTTGGGGTTTACAGGCGTGATGTTATGATAGTATTAATATCTACCTGCAACTACTCTAGTTGTAGGTAGATAAACCCATTGATTAATACAAGCATATCTTCTCTACAAATCATTACTCTTTGTCCTAAACATTGCCCCTAATCCATTCCTCGTCAGCCCATATTAAACCTTATTGCCATAACACTTACCTAACTCTAATAAAAACTCCGTTGCACAACTTTCTGCACCTCGTTACTCAGTTCCCATTTACTCGGAGATAAAGCTTGAGCGACGCGTCCACGGAGGAAGTATAACTCAGTGACTTCACATTGTCTGGCCGTACGACCCATTTCCAAAAATAGCTGCCTAGTGCCTAGGTGCCTACGAACGGGCCCAAAACTTAGGCTGCTATGTAGGTCGCATTTCTCCCGTGTTTGCCAAAATCGATGAGGTTATTTTATTCTTGTTGTGTCTAGTTTAGAACTAGTGACTAAGAATTTGTAATATAGTACCTACTTGACATTCAATTGACTATTATAATAAGGAATTTGGCCGTGGCGGATTATGTGAATAGATTTTTTATTTTCTTCTTTTTAAAACATTGCGTTTATCCACATACACAAACACCCTGTAGGCCATAAAAGTATTTGTTTAGTGCTGAAATTCGAAACTGCGAGACACAGCGCAGCAGTCAATCGCTTGGCCACTGCGCCAACCGCGTCTTTATCAGCGTTGAAGTTAGGTAAGTTGTACCAACACACCTTATCAATAACATACTTTTTAAGGACGTTTACATCTATCTAACCTCAAAATTTCAGCCTTCTTAAAATGTCGTAGGCAGGTTTGGCGACTCTAAGGCGATTCAAATACGGCACCGCACACCGCCGCGGAGAGCAGTGGCGGTAAAGCGGATTGCATCGCTCGACAGCGCGGCCGGGCGGTGTACGTGTGTTAGGCATCAACGTAATTCTTAAAGGCCAATGCGACATGAGATCCGCTTCACCGCCAACCGCGGCGGTGCGCGGTGCAGTGCATTAATCGCCTAAGATGTCAGTCCAAAGTTAGAGTAAGAAAAACAAAAGAAAGTAATAGAAAAACAATTGAAAACCCAAGATCTAGAACAGAACATTAGAATTGCAGACAAACTAAGTTAAATTCCCATTATCTTGCACTAACAATCGCTTAAATGTGTTTCTAGAACACAATTTGCTATAGTTTCTATATAGCACTTATGAGACGATGCAGTGTTCCAAAACATTTATACTATGTATTATAAGTACAGTTTCAAGTTACGCTGTACTAAATTTCAATATCGTTGAGAAGATGGCGCCGAAACGTGGAGTGCAATTTTATCTTGATGTCTTTTGTGGGTACTAAAAAGTTACAATTAAGAAAACGATTTATGTAAGTACATACGTCTGCAAGTATTGTAGAAAATTAGGTATACTACTATTGTTGTCATTTGTGTTTAATATTTTATATTTAATACCAACTTGTTTTTATTTTTCTTTTATGTGCATATTTTTCTTTTTTTGTTATGTGCGTCTATTTCGCGTGAATAAACAGTTTTTCTATCTTTTTTCTTTCTTCCAATCAATTGTCATCATTTTTATATGGATTATGTATGGTAATAGTAAATTGTGACGTCACATTTTACTGTTTATTGAAAACTAGCTTTTGCTTTAAATGTAAGTGTCAGTTATCGCAGACGCAGGCGAAGTCGCGGAATAAAAAGTACCCTATGTCCTTTCATGGAAAGGACATAAGCTACTTTTAAATCATTATCAAATTTTATCAAAATCGGTTTAGTGATTTAGTCGTGAAAGAATAACGAACAGACAGACAGTTACTTACACATTAAAATGATTGGTATGGAAGTATAGATCTGAAGCCAAATGCACCTGCACATTATCATCATTAAAAAATGGTAAACAAATGCAGTATGGGTAATATTACATGAATGTTTATATTTTTTTGACTTCAAAGCTGCAACAAAAAGACAAGAACGGCATTCTTAAGAACTACCAACAAATTATTCTCTCTCATAAACCGAACATTTCCGAGGAACGACGAAAATACCGATACGATGATTTACGATGCATAGGTATACTGACTACTGAGTCAACACACCAACTCAAGTTTCTCCTTCAACTTTCAAGAGGTTTTCATTGGGTATCGAATACTGAAACGGAATTTTTATTTAACTCATTCAGCGAGTTCTTTTTATTAAATATAGCCTTTATGAGTAGCTATACTTGGAGGAACTGCAGATTCTATGCTGCCAGTTTGCTTAATGAGCAACATTTTTATGTTTTGATCAATAAGTAATGGAATTCGATATTTTTTTAGTTCAAATAAAAGACCTTATATGTGGTAGATTTTGTTTTTCCGTAAAATAAATTAATTTCAAATTTGCATGTTATTTTTACGAGAGGTTATGTATTTTTCACCTCACGTTATCTAACACTAAGATTTTTTGTTATGTTTACAAACATATAAACTCACAACAACGGCCTATAGGCCACACAGATATTAGTTCCGTGACGGAATTGAACCTCCGACATGTAGCTAACTACTCAGCTATAAAGAATATGTCTAGATTTAAAAAGAATTATCCTTACCCGTTCTTATCCTATTTACGTATTAATTATTTTTTCTATTTATTTATTTAAACTTTATGCAAATAAAAAGTATACGGACATAGACGGACTTAATGCCTTAGGCATTCTCTACCAGTCAACCAAAGGTGGTGAAGAGATAACATGGCAAGTGCTATTTCTATTGTACAAAACATTTACTATATCTGTGTTTATGGAATGCACTTTTTTGACCATGTCTTTTCATCTTGTAGTGTCTTTCAAAATGGCGCCTCAAAACTGTCTCAAATAATCATCGAACAGAAATAATTAGTACAAATACGGGTATACGATGTAATCAATGCAGTGTTCTTTGTTTGATTTTCATGATTGGTCAAATTAACGCACAATCAAGAGAAGGACATACAAATTGCCGTGCATACTGATAGTTAAAAGATGTCTGTTTGTATGTAACGTACATGTTTTGTATACATATTCGTGTCACGTCATGGAGCATAAAGGCCGTTTAACATCAGAAAAATAAGACAATGCCTGTAGATACCATTAAATTATACCGAATTATTGAGTTCATATTTTTATAAACTACATACATACATAACATCACGCCTGTAATTCCCGCAGGGTTAGGCAGAGGTTAACCTATTAAAACACCCACATTTCGCCAGTTATGTTTTTTAAGCCCCATGTAATAGGGGGCGAGCCTATTGCCATCAACCGGGCACAAATCTAGACTCCGAGGCTGCTACTGAGAAATTCCTGATGGAAAAACCCAATAACATTTTGCCCAAGACCTCATGCTCAGCAGTCGAGCTTTGCGACCACTAGATCAACGAGGTAGTCGGTTTAGTAAACTAATCAGTCATAATAGGTAGGTTAGACAAATAATAATTCTAGCTTATTGCTTATCTAATCTATAGTCCCACTGCATTGGATAATAGTTAATTTTCATAATTATAGACAACAATAACGTTCATAATGTGTTTTCATATCTTTTAAAAATAATTTTATTTAAGGATTATTTATTTTTAATCGTTTTAATTTTTTAATTTTAAATTAGTCGTAATTTATGGTTTTATTTTTAATTCTTTTATTGGAAACAATATTTGAGTAAAGCGAGCACCTATCATAAAAATGCTGCAAACACACAACGATCAATACCTACCTACATTAAACGTCCTCAGCATACAGAACTAGTCCTCACTCTTGTAAAATTCACGTCACGCCACCGTTAAACTACGGAGATGCAGTCTTTCCGAGGCCACTGCCGCGCCGCAAACGAGCCGAGTCCAAGGCCTCCAACTCAATAAAGACGGAATTTGTTCAATGACAAAACCAGATAAAATGTAGAGGACTGTAAATAGGGGAAATTGAACGGACAAGTAAACGTTCCAGGTTTAATAGTACTCTGTATTTTATGTCAAGGACTGGTGAAAACTTGGCCTGCAGTTACTTTTAGTCCGATTATCCGACTTTTAGGTATAAACGTAGGTAAGTTTGTCGGGATAAATAAATGGATGTTTATTACTCCTTTATGCTTAAAGGCAAATGTAATAGATACTAATCTAGCTTTACACCTACATGAATTTTAATGCCATTTTTGTGTAACTCCCTCGTTGGTCTAGTGGTTGCACAGCGGGACTGCTGAGCATGAGGTCTTAGGTTCGAATCCCAGGTCGGACAGTGTAATTGGGTTTTTTCATCAGGAAGTTCTCAGTAGCAGCTTGGAAGTCTGGATTTGTGCCCGGTTGGTGGCAATAGGCTCGCCCTCTATTACATTGGACTTAAATAAAACTGGCGAAATGTGAGTGTACACTTATGCCTAAGCCGGGGATTAAGGCGTGGTGTTATGATGTTATGTTTTGTGTTACGTGGCATAATTTTAAAGTCGAAGACTTAAGCTTGTTGAATACATTTAGACATAATAGAATTTATGAAGGCCTGCTTTAAAATATTCAATGAAAATAGGATTCCTTTAAAGCGCTAAAGAACTACTATAAGTTGAGCAATTTACTAAAAAAGAAAGTCGTGTATCCTCTTTCCTAGTTCCAGTAATTTCGGTTGTGCGCTAATAGGTCAGGTTTTTATCTACACTATAATAATATTATAAAGAGAAAAGATTTGTTTTTTTTTTGTGTGAGGGAGGGTGTGTGTGTATGTTTGTAATGAATCAACGCAAAAACTACTGAACCGATTTGAAAAATTCTTTCACTGTTGGGGAGCTACACCAATCCCGAGTGACAAAGGTTATATACATATATTTTTGAAAAAAGTGAGGGTTCCGTGAGGAAAATCACGCAAACCAAGTCGCGGGGAGAGTATTAGTGTATTAAAAAAGTGTACTCACTACTCTCTACCGCGTAGTAAATATTGATGTAAGCATCACATAGTAATATTATTCATGGCACGCCACTATCGATCTAGAGGGAATGCAATCTCGCGAGGCCGTTTCCAGGCCCAACATTTGTATATTCCATTTCAAGGCCTAGACTAAGAAGTCGTAAATAGCGTGAAATTGGATTGATTCATCTCCATAATTTACTTTTTTTTATTGTGTGTACTATTTTGACACTTTTTTACATACAGTATTTCTTTTTTACTTTAATGTAACAGCCATTATAGTTTTTGATAATTTTCAAAAGCAATTTTTTTGTGTTTTAGTTCACTTTCAAATCATAAAAGAAAACTGCTCGATTATATTGCTACACTTTCTGTGTTAATCCTTACTTTAACTCTGTTACATTCGTTAGGGTATGCCTGTTACTTGCGGGGATTTCTTTTATTGCGCCGAGTCTTAATTTTTTTTCTAAAATATAATTATGTAGACATGTTACTCCTTATAAAATCTTCATATGCCATTGAAAATCCCGTCAAAATCCGTTCAACCGTTTCGAATATTAGTCGAAATAATCAGACAGACAAGATTTGTTTTTAAATGTATTTTTGTTATAAGTACCGTGTAAACATTCATATGCAGTAGGTAAGTAAGAAGCTGATATTTTGACAGTATAAACAGACACTTAAATTTTATTTATTTGTATAGATTTTGCGAAGGCGCTTATTACACAAACCTTTCGGAAGAGTCCCTTTTTCCTAGGTAGGGTAGTGTAATAACAGAAAGAGATATGCCTTACTGCTAGAACGATCGGGTGTTCCCGACTGCACTAATTGCCATGCTGCGTTTACCCTATCAAAAGGACCCTACCGATTAGGGAGTGTAATAAGCGCGTTTATCATACCCCTCTAGAATAAGCATGCAGTAATTTCCCCTAACTTTATCTTCACTGTAGTGCAAAATAATTACAAACCACTAACTAACACTGTCTTTATTTTTAATAACGTTATAAATAACGGCTATTTGTAACACGCGATATTGTCACGCTACACGTTATTTCTAACTTAAACACGTTATACGTAAACGAGAATGAAATATTTTTAATTAAAATTATAAAGTACTTATTGCCTTGAGACTTCATATTTATATTACTGCATTTACATTATTATTATTATTATTATAACTAGCCTGTACTGTCCCACTGCTGGGCAAAGGCCTCCCTCCATTCCTTCCATTTCTCGCGATTTTGCGCTTCGTCTTGCCAATTCTCAAGCCCACCAAGTCGTCCCGCCATCTCCTTCTCGGTCTGCCGCGTCCCCGTCTTGTCGTTTCGGGACACCAATCTTGGGCTCTACGGGCCCACAGATTGTTCGACATGCGGCAGACGTGTCCAGCCCAGTCCCATTTTAGCTGGGCAGCCTTTTGAGCCACGTCAATAATCTGTGTTTTGGAGCGCAGGGTGGTGTTTCGTACGCGATCTGTTAGTTTAACGCCAAGTATGCTGCGCTCCATAGCACGTTGGCAAACCTTGAGTTTGGACTTTTGGATGTTAGTCAAAGACCAAGTCTGTGCACCATAGGTCAAGATGGGGAGAATACACATGTCCATAAGCTTGCGCTTAAGTGGCATTTACATATCACTGAAATATTTGAGTGAAAGTGATTATTACCGTCACACCCTATGACAACCTATGACCCTATGACCTATGACACCCTATGACCGTCAAAGATGTGTCTTGCCCATTCTTTCCCATATGAAACTACATTTTAGAAGGGGTCAATTGTTTTTTTCTTGTACACGACTCTCAAAAATCCGTTTTAATGGCCTAATTGAAATAAATGATTTGACTTTGACTGTGAATTTGACTATGACAGTCAAAAAATAAAACAAAGGCTTTTTAGTGTAAGTATCGTGTAAACATTCATATTTATTGTGTAAACGCTGTTATTTTGACATTACAAGCACACTTCAATTTTATTTATTTGTTTAGTTAAAATTACGTAGTAGCGTAGATCGTTAGGTACGCTTGTTGTACGCAATTTCAGGCTGTCGACAGTCGTCTATTTACATTACATTTAATTTAATTTTACGCCTAAGCTAGATGTATTAATTATTTTAATGAAAATTGATGAAGCGAGTTGCCAATTAATTTTAACTGAATATTATTAAAACAGGCTTCTTCTTAATGAAAATGTAGAATTTGTCTTTATTTATTTTTTACTTTTATACATGGCTTTCTAAGCAACATACGTCTCTAACTTAACTTGTCAAAAGGGTAAACTTTAAATAAGTGTTATGATAAAAAATTGTGTTATGTTTTTATTAAAGTTGATTGTTTTGTCTTTATTCATTTCATAGGGCTAGTATTGACAAGTCGATGCCCCAACCAGTGCTTCCCAAATAAAGTAGGATTATTTATAATTAAAATTGTACATCACTTCATAATAATATTAACCTAATCAAACTCTCAGCATAACTCGTCACACACAGACGAGGTGTCACAAATCTGCCTCCATCACAAACTTACAAAAACAGTAAAATTACAAAGTATGTACAATTTATGAAAAAATAGGAGAAAGCTTCCTTAATTGAACAAAAACAAACTGTCAGATTTACACGCCATTGTCTTTGGTACGTACGCCTTTACAAAAAATGTTGCTTAAAGTTAAGAGCGTTTATGCCGTACGGTGTAAGTCCTTATTTTTTTTTTCGAAATAAATACACTAATGATTTAATGAAACTTCCTATACATACCTAAGCACACATACATACATACATTGGTTAGTCAGTTGAGATCATTTTCGAAAGGTCTTATTTAAAAAAAAAAGAAAACTTAAATGTTCTTTTTTTTTTTAAATGTGCTCAACTAACTCGTAAGATACGATTAACTGTCAAAAAATTTACGGATAAACTGACGGTAATCATTACTTACATACCAACGTTTGTGGGTTAATGTTTAAGGTAAAACTTGAGCATAAATTTTGTGTTGTGCGGCTTCTTTGGTACGTTACCTTTGTCGTGGCTGTCCAAATTTTTAATTATACAACGACTCATGAAATTAATTTACAGAGTTTGCTATTTAAGCGTGATATTTGTGGTATATTAATTTGAAAATAAGTGTAAGAATCGACAGTACTTTTGTACTACTTAGTTATTATATTTTTAAATAAATATATTAAGATAGAACTGCTTCACTGAAACATAAAACTATTTTTTTCGTACCACTTTTTTTTTGGTATAGACCTACACTGACCTTATTGGTGAGGTTCTTCAAAAAGGTCAGGTGCGCAGTACTCGTAACCGGCGTGCTTGTATGACGAGAGGTATGAACGTGGAAGAGGCGAAATGAGAATATAAGGATCGTAGCAGGTAGCGTTCTGTGGTTTCTGCCTACCCCCATGAGAAAAACGCACGAGTTTAAGTAATACTCTGACTCAAAACGAAAAGTTTTGAGTGAGCGCGTACTAGGCCTACAGACATTTTTCTCTGTCAGTAATACCTACTTATCGACTGCTAAAAGATGGAATAACGTGGCGCCATTTTGTAAAGGCCATTGTCCATGGACCAATATCCGTACAATGATCGTGATTGATGGAACACTTATCGTACTAAACACAAACCTTTGTTTACTAAATATTTCATCACTCAAATATCCACTTATAATACAGACTAGCTTCTGCTCGCGACTTCGTCCGCATTGTTTTTTCACCCGAGTTTACGTCTTTGGTTACTGCTCCACTCCCGTAGATTGCAGCGAGATGTTATATAGCCTATACTATGCCTCATGAGTCTGGCTATCACATACAGAAAGATTTTTTTCCAATTCGACTGGTTATGTCAGAGATTTGCACGTTTAAACAAACATACAAACAAAAATATTCTTTAGCTTTATAATAAGTATATAGATTATCCAAATTTAGAAGCAACCATAATGTTCAATGTTTTCCAAACATCTTGGGAAGAATAATGGTTAGTATATTACGGTCCGTTACGTGAACTTACGCGTTTACGTAAGAGCTTTTCATAATATTACGCTCAATTTTACGGGAAACGATATTTAGAGGCAACGCTTTCTGAATATTTCAGCTGATTTTTGTATGTAAATCAATAGTATAAAACTTGGTTCTACATTTTTTGTGCGTATCTTTCTACTATTATAAATGGGAAAGTTTGGATGGATGTTTGTTACTGAATCCCTACAGAAACTCAAATGTATAGTTCCGTTCATCCAACTGGCGTGATTAACAAACAATCATCCATTAAAACTTGGCATTTTTAATATAATAGAATATATGTACGATAACTGTAACGAGACCTATGATCTACCTAGAAACATATCATTTTAAATTAAATTAAATTCATTTATTTCAGACTAATAATTTCCATAGTTGTTAGTTACAAAGGTCTTAATACTATGTTAGTCAAAAATATTAGAACTCAAATCAAATCAACAAAAACTCAAAGTAATAAAAAATCATAAAATCACAAAGTTCTAAAATCATAAAATCAAAAATAAAATAAAAAACATAATGTCAAAAATAATAATAACAATAAATTAAAATAATACATGTTAACAAATAGAATAATTATACATAGTGTCATTTTGTCACATGAAGCTGGATAATCTCCCCAGCACTACTGACTCAGGCCTCTCTGATATCATCCTTAGGATTCCGATGGCGCTCTCCCGAATCCGTTGCTTCAGAGAAGCTGTTTTCTTGCGCATAATGGCATAGAAGTCATCGACTCTTGCGTCAGCAAACATTTTAAAGCATAAAGGAACATATAAACAAACTTTTTCGAAAAACTAACTGGGTAGATAGGTAGGTTCTAATAACAGCTACTATTGTTATTTAATAGTATTTATGGAATGTCTCTCCCATTCTTCTTAAAAGACGTTCAAAAGTGTCTTTTCAACCAACGAAAAAACGGAGAAGGTTCTCAAGTCGACGCGTATTTTTCTTTTAACTGTCTTATTGAATTTATATGGTTTGACATTGACTATGAATAAGCATTTTGAAAAATTCACTCAACATTCATTATACTCAACAGAGCAAATAGCTAACTGTCGCACCGCACGCAGTAGGTAATCAACCTGTCAATACCGAGGTATTGCAATAACCCTCCCGATGCGTTACTGCTTGACCCGCTTCGATATCGACACTCCCTGATTTGAGTGGCTAGGAGTACTAATAATGCTCGTAGGGGAAAAATTCGAGTGCAGTACTTGTACGTAATAAGGTAACCTGTATTGGTCTCTTGAGCGGTAAATGAGAAATGTTTATTTAAGGCGCTGACAACAGGTAAAGCATGATCAGTGTCAGACAGCATGAAAAGAAAGAGAAGCGCGATGGTGTAACACTTGTAATTTGTGACAAAATATTGAAGCATTTGTTAGTTAATTAAAAATAAGTAAGGTAATCAACAAAATAAGTTATTGTTTGTATTTAATTTACTGAATGTGGGTTGGTAAATGTTTACTATTTAGTATTGAAGGTATACGTTACAGGTCACTTGCGCAGATATATTATTTCAAAAATTTGTTTTAGTCATAGTACATCCTCTCATAACATTTTTTCCGCTGCCGCAAATTCATTTGGATAGAAATATCTATGATTTAAAAAAGAGTCGTGCAATTTGTCATCGCCTTAAAATAATTGAATGAAGAATTAAACATTTTCATAAAAAAGAATTTAAAAAATTAAATCGTTTGTCGGTTTTTTTCTTTTCGGCTAAAATCCAAGACTGTCACTGGCACAAACCTGATGTTATATCGAGTAATTAAGGCTACTTTTATAACAGAAACGATGTAGGGTTCCTCGCAAAACCCGTGATAACTGAAATTCACGTGAACGAAGTCGCAGGATTTTGTTAGTTGGCATTAAAAGTGATGTAACAATATGCACCTACGCTATATTACTGTTTGTACTCTGTAATCTGAGATACTAATCATTAGCCGGCGCTAATGATTAGTATCTCAGATTACGGAGTGAGAACAGTAGTATTACTAACTAATTAAATCTATGGTTTGATGATCTGATGTTTGTGTACGGATAAATATTATAATTAACACAAAATCCATAAGCCATTGAGTTTCTCCAAGAAAAAGAATATGTATGTTAAACATCGAAGGAAGAGAGCCATTAGGATGGTTCTTAAGGTGACTATCTATACTAATAAAATATATCAGTAGACTTTTTCCTTTGTTTGCTTAAACGCGCTAATCTCTAGAACTACCAATCGGATTTGAAAAAATATTTTTGTATATGATAGCCAGATTTATAAGTCATGTATAGGTTATGAAACATTGCGCTACGACGCACGGCGGCAGAAGCTAGTTATTTATACCATAAATATTTGACATACAAAATCCATGCTGGGTTAGGGTTTTTTCTATAAAACCTGAATCATTTCGTTGACCTTATTCTCTATAACATTAAGTTTACAATCGTGTACCTACGCTCCAAAAAATAAATTGGTAATTTTTATTTGTACACAATTTATTTATTTTAACAACTACATCTTTTAATACACAAAACAAAACAAAACGTAACTGAACTGGCGTAATGTGGGTGTACTAATGGGTACAACTCTGCCTAACCCTTCGGGGATTACAGGCGTGATGTTATGTTATGTAGTGTTATGTTATCTTTTAATACAAGTTCTAACTGCGGAGGTCTAGGAGTGAAATAAAAATACAAGAAAACTTATTACTGACAAGTAATACCTACAACGTAATTCTCACAAGAAAATGAACAATTTTCTCGTAACATTTATAAAATTTTGATGAGAGTATGAATCACTTTATTCGGCCAAGAAAAAACAATTTGTTTTATTTTCTGCCAGAACAAATTTTTTGTTTGTTAAAAGAAATAGATAACACAAAGAAAGACAATAATATGAGAAATTATTAAAATACAGAAAAAATGTTACAAAAATTTGTTAAAGTGTCTCTTCATTACTTTTGATCATATATCTCACGTGTATCTTGAAGAAAGAAAAAATAAATTATATTTGGTATTTTTTTCTTTCTTGCAAATTAAACATAATTTTCTTTTCTTTTCCTTAATGATTTTTTATAAACAATTCAGGGTTCTTCTCTAGTCACACCAGTAGTTTGTTACTTAAAAATAAATTTGAATCTAAACTATTTCTAGAACTAGCGACACGGGCAAATACCAACGTGACTTTTTCATTTTACTAAAACGGGTAAAGTTCGTTAGTTTATAAGGAGTAATCTCTGGAATTACTAGGCCGATTACAAAAAATATTTCGCTAATAGAAAGCGACATTATCGCCGATTGCCGTATGCTTTTTTTAAGGATGGGAAATCATCAAATGTGTTCCTTTGCTCTGACCGGAGCAGAAGGAAGTGTCAGACTCTTATTGACTAAAATCCATCCGTGTTCTTCCTAATGCCCTTTGTGTTCCAGGGCCGCGATAACACTTTCGAATAAAATCGACAACCCTGGCAGGAAGCTATTTATTATTATTTATTTATTTAAAGTTTATGCATCAAAAAAGTACAAAGGCGGACTTAATGCCTTAGGCATTTTCTACCAGTCAACCAAAGGTGGCACCAGCTATGTTTCGTGTTATACTTGACTTTCACGCACTTTGACAAAATTCCGAGTAGAACTTAGTTCGTAAAAGTGCAAAATTGCAATCCACCATGAGCAAACATCGTGACCCAGTACTCATGCTTTTTTTATGAAAAAAAGGGCTTTGCCTACCAGTAACATATAATACGCTAGTATTTTTTAAAATTAGGAACAGTCCGAAAGTAATTAGCAATTTCGTCTTAAACAAACTCATAATTATGCTCTTCCTCCAAAATAGCAGCTCTTGGAAAAGCGAATTCTAATGTAACTAACTTGTAAGTACTGCCAAATAATTATGCACTCATTACCGCAAAATACTTCAACTAAAATATGAATAACATTATAGTACATTACCATGAAATGCATAACTTACATTAATTCTAGTTGGTTTAGTGTCTAAAGGTAGGCGTCGACTAAACGAAAGGGTCGGGGCGCATCGGAAATTTAAAAAATGCGCCATCTTATATATTTTGTAGGAAATTGCGTCGAGTAGAGGCGCGGTGGGGTGCAGCTGACAGATGTCAAAATGGCAAGCCGATTTTTGGGGCCCGACACGCCCCTAATGGACGCCTGGCTTTAAGTAACATGGCCCGATTGTAGGTACTTTTGAAATAAATTAGTGCAGTGTCATTTGCGATGCACTTACCTAAAATAGATTGTAGTTATGATATATTTGTTCCATAATAACATTGTACTAATATCTTTATAATATCTGCATGAAAGTCTTTAAGCATTTTGTAAATAATGGATGATTTTTTACAGAAAAAGGTGGGGTGATAATTAAATAATGGTGCCGATTCTCTTGTTCACAAACTAGACTAAATTTAGAGAATTGACATCTCTTACTAACATACAGCGAAAGGAAAGGACAGACATGTGAGAACTAAGTTAGCGATGTCAAATTAGTTTTGTCTTGAACTTCTCCGTATTTTTAATCCATACGTTTTAAAATGTCAACTATAACTTATGGATGTGTCAGATTGACTAAATTTGACAGCTTTTATTTACATTAGTCTCTTTCTTGTTTTATTGGATAGAAAACGATGGAAATCGTATTATTTTAGTTTAGTTTGTGACCAAGGGAATCGGCACCACTGCCAACCAAACTAAGTAAGTTTAAGCACAAATCATTGCTGGAAAACTTCTATTTTAGGTGTGAAAAATCACTTTGCTTATGTATGCATGAAGCAATACATTTCCAGTTATTTGGTCCAGTGATGGGAAAAACATTAACTTTCTGCTCCTTTAAGTGTCTTTTACACCCCTTATTAAAACTTAAAGCAACAGGAGATAATTATAACACCATTTCCGTTTATAGAATGAAAATTTATTCATAGCATACCTAGAAATTCCGGGTTACTATGGACTTTTATTAATAAAATTCTTTAAATAAATCATTTGAATTACGGAATTTAATCAGCCAGTGCTGAAATCATCCATATACAACTTTTATTGCAAACCATAAACAAAACCAGAGACTTACGGAAGTATAAATTACCATAAACAACTTTGGCGTTCGAAATACGAAATGTATTTTTTTTATTATCACATGCTCACACATTACGTTTCTGCTATATTCCTTTTTTGAATTCCCTTTCGATTTTTGAATTATTCTGTCGCCAATGATTTGTCGTTTAGCTATTTGGGTATTGATTGGAATTTGAATAAAATCGTAATTCTATAGTTCTTGTGACATGGAAATTCTTATCTTGTTTCATCTTCTTCACTAGTTTTGAAAGCTCTGTGACTACTTGATTGAAAGATAAACCACAGTCTTCATCTACATAACATCACGCCTGGAATCCACGAAGGGTTAGGCAGAGGTACAGCCATTAGCACATCCACATTTCGCAAGTCATGTTTAAGTCCCATGTAACAGGGAGCGAATCTATCAGTAAATCTAGTTTAAACTTATGAAATATACAATAGTAGCTAACTGTCACTTGAAACGTAGCCAAGACTACAAGATAAGGCGCCAAGACTTACCTTGACCTAGCATCGAATATACTTGGCATAGTCCATAACTGATATAGTTTGATAATTGACTTTTATTCTTGTATAATATTTTCCATATAAAGAGGCACCATGAAAAATAGAAAAAAATATTTTCAGTCATTTCTTTCATAAATAATAGATATTCTCCAGACCGAATTTTTGTCACGACGGCCATTTTTAATGTAGACTAGGTACGTACGCAGGAGATATTGTAGTGTCCAAGTGTGTGCGCAAACACATGTGCACTTTCTCTTCTCTCATAGTCCGACATGACCGAGAAGGACCAACGGCTTAACGTGCACGGGGCATCATACCATCAATTTACAGAAATGAATGAATAAACACAAAACTCATCCCTAAAAAGTCAAAAGCAAAACATTTTTTTCTATTAGAAAATTTCAAGCAATTTTGAATTGTCAAAGGAGTCGGTCAGTGAGTCAGAAAGTTGAAGCTGTATATGGAGAAGAATGAGCAAGAAATTTCTCGGACAGTCTTTTAAATGAGGTGGTTTACACCTACCTTGTGGCTATTCCACCTATTCGCACTAAGCGCTTCCGTAGACTTTGACTCTGTCACTTTTGATCTAGACTAGAGTCAAGAGCAAACCCATTTTGTATTAAAAAAAAAAACATTTTACACAACCATCTTTTTTTTGCAATACAGATAAATCTACACTATACGTACATACGAGTAATGTCAATACTGATTTCTTTGATAAATAAAATCGCGACATATCATTTATAACTACAAAGAATCGTTCAAGAAAAAGAGTGAGTTCAATTGATCACGTGAACAATGCAAGAACATCCTCGGAAATTCCCGACAATTCCCGACAACGGTAAATCGGGGAACGTTACAAAGATTCTCTTGAGATTTGTTAGGAAAAAACTGAAAGTGGAACTATTACGAGCTTGACGGAGATGTGAAATCTAAAGAAAAAATGTTGCTTTATAAAGAATGTTTTTTCTCTTTTTAATAACGGATGGATAGTGAAAAGTTCTTATGTTCAAATTCATTTCAAATTAAAACGTAGTTCAACTTCCGTATGAGTTTTAAAAATCATTATTCTCATTTTTTAAATTGAGCCTTTTGATGGATAACTACAAGCAAGGGTATAATAGGTATATGGCCTTATTATATAGTAATTTATAAATATGAAGAATTTTAATTATTTTGTACGTATGTACACAGATTTAATTATTTTTTTCAAAATCGAATTTTGTTGAAATACTCTCGTGCAATAATTTACACCTGCCATGTTTTCTCTTCACCACCTTTGGTTGACTGGTAGAGATTAGTGCCGATTCCCTTGTTCACAAACTAGACTAAATTTAGAGAATTGACATCTCTTACTAACATACAGCGAAAGGAAAGGACGGTGACATTCCGTGGCATTAAAGAACTAAGTTAGAGATGTCAAATTAGTTTTGCCTTGAACTTCTCCGTATTTTTAATCCACACGTTTTAAGATGTCAACTATAACTGTATGGATGTGTCAGATGGACTAAATTTGACAGCTCTTATTTACATTAGTCTCTTTCTTATTTTATTGGACAGAAAAAGATGGAAATAGCCTAATTTTAGTTTAGTTTGTGACCAAGGGAATCGGCACCAATGCCTAAGGCATTAAGTCCGTCTTTGTACATTTTTTATTGCATAATGTTTAAATTAATAAATAAGAAGGATATCAGTGCTCTTATTCTATTTATAGACATTTCATCGAGTTCAGTGATCTATTAACCAAAATATGACTATTTTTGTATGAAGTACGCTGTCAATACAGTCCCCTTATGAGGTATTATAGGAAGCCCGTGTTTAGCCGAGCATTATCATCAGACCGTAAACGTAGTTATACTAAAATCCTATTAGAATTAATTAGTCCTCGGTTAACGAAGCGTCGCGTAATAGGGTTAAAAAATAGTTTAAGGACATCTTGAAAAGAATCCAAAAATAGTTAAAGTTCATAATAGAAACAGTCCAAAAACAAACAAAGTACCTTCATCATGTAAAAATCCAGAAAATGACGGAAAAATCAGTTAGGACCTTTTCCAAAATGAAATATTTTCTTACTTCCGAAATCACTATGGAAATGTTGCTTAAAATACATACTGCCGAATTGAAAACCTCCTTCTTTTTGAAGTCGGTTAAAAAGGCCCTAATATCTATGACATCATTAATTTGTTTCATTTTGAAGTGACGTAAATCTGTTTTCATGTTTTTGTATAGTAATGGTACGGCGCATTTAGGATCTTTCAGCAAAAATCACCTTTCCTTTAAAAAAAGATTGAAAAAATATTACGGATAAAATATATCATAATTATCAGCTAATTCCCTGTTTAAGAATAATATATAATTATGATGGTGTCGTTTTGTTTCTTTATTAATTAAAACACGCACCATATTTATATAACATTATGTTAGACAATTAATAAACTATAAGGGTTTCGTTTTTTCCTTTTGAAGAACGGAACGCTAAAAAGATATATAATTAGAAAATAGATACTAAAACGGTAACTTATTGAGTAAATTACAAGAACAAAAGGCAATTTTTTTAAAAATATTCAATCAACGCACCACGAAATAGTTTTGTTTTCATTTTCTAATTATTAATTATTTTCTCGTCTTACCTTAATTTATGGTGCTAATTAAAACGTTTGAAGGTTGATAAATATAATAGGTCTTAAATTGGTTGTAACTTAAATCCAAATGCTTCATAAACAAGGGTTTAAATTACCTCAAGTATTATTAAATAATAGCTCTTATCACCTAAATAATAAACGCTACACTTAAATATCAAATAACCAACATTCCTCAAAGACATTCAATAAACTTGTCTACAAAAAAAAGTTTCACAAAACCTTAATACGAAAGTAAATAATTAATCCAATTTAAAACTAGGTACGAACCTGTTCAGCAACTTTGCGAAGCCACACAAATAAAAAAAGAAACTAAAGTCACCTAAACACAGCACTAATAAAATTAGTCTAGAATAAATAATTATAATACACACTACACGAAGATTATTTACACAGATTAATATATAGTATAATTTGGTTCGCGATCTGGCGATTCGTAGCCGATAGGACGTAGAGTCTGTAGCGAGGTCTACGCGGCACTGCTGCTACGGCGGACTATGAATACCTACATTCGTCGTGCGCAAGCTTAGGCTCGGCACAGATGGTGCGATTGAGTTTTAGCCGCGCGTTTTCTCGTATGTCCGGGGTTTATGGTGAAAATGGGTAATCTTCTCGCGTTTCAATTTGTTGATGTAATCTGAGTTTTGAATGTGTTTTTTTTTTGTTGGTAATTTAAATTTTAAGTCTATTGATATTTTCTGTGTGGTGAGGAATTTTAAACGAATCTGAAGTAAGTAAAAATGAACATTATAAAAAATTGGTACCTACAAGTCCCATTCAAATGCCATAGCTGATACAGTTGAAGTGTATTTTACAATTACCAAATTATTAAAAAAAAAAATTTTAGTAAAAAAATATTTTATTATTATTACTAGCCTGTACTGCTGGACAAAAGCCTCCCTCCATTTCTCCCATCTATCGCGTCTTTGCGCTACGTCTTGCCAATTCTCGAGGAAGTCCACCATGTCGTCGTTCTTCTGCCGCGTGTCCCGAATTGGTGTCCCGAAATGGCCAAAAAATATTACTGAAAATAAAAAAAATATATATAAAAAGTGATAAAACGTCGTAGCTTAATACAAATCAAACAAAAATTTTACCATAAAATATTACATAATCTGTATTTGCCATCGATACGCTAAAAAGAAAAAAAAAGAAAAAAATATCGACATCAAAATCATTAGCTGCTACAGATTTTTAACATGGAAACAAGTTTTTTAGTCGCCATTCCATCCGACCAAGACTATTTCCTCGCGTGACTATAAAATTACTTCAACTTTATTGCGGTCCTAACAAATGGCCATTGTTAGTGTTTATCAAGATTTCTTGTGTGATAACATTTGAATGACTTGCTAACGGTTATAGTGAATTATGGTTATTATTTAATTTTGTAAGATTGATGTTATGGCAGTCCTTAACACATCAATCTTATAGTCTTATCTTCTTATCATAAATGTACTACTAGAATAAACTAATACACGTCACTATTTCTACCAATTTTTGACTAATTTTAGATTTTATTTTTAATCTAAAATTACCCTCGACTGCCTCGTTGGTCTAGTGGTCTTGACTGCCTCGTTGGTCTAGTGGTCTCAAGCGCGACTGCTGAGCATGAGGTCTTTGGTTCGATTCCCAGGTCGAGCAAGTGTTATTGGGTTTTTTCCATCAGGAATTTCTCAGTAGCAGCCTCGGAGTCTGGATTTGTGCCCGGTTGATGGCAATAGGCTCGCCCCCTATTACATGGGACTAAAAACATAACTGGCGAAATGTGGGTGTACTAATGCGTACACCTCTGCCTAACCCTTCGGGGATTACAGGCGTGATGTTATGTATGTATGTATCTATGTATGTATTTTAAATCTATTATAAGATTAAGTTTTGACTGTACAATATTATAGTGTTATTGCTGAATAGTAGTGTCATTTGTCTTATTGAATTAGTTTAATTAATTAAACTATTGAGATATTGCGGGTTGGCTCGTTTTGACAAAACAAATATTTGTTGTGTTTGAAAATTGTCTATAAATTAATTTAGATTATTTTTGCCAAATAGGTAGGTATTTTTATAAAAATCGTACTCATAGGTAGGTAGGTACTAGGTACTTTTCATTTGTTTTGTTAGATTCATTTCATTAGAGTAGATGGTAAACCTTGATGTAATAGAGACTTTATTAAAAGTACTGTCACATTCGTTGGTGTAATGGTCGCAAAACGCGACTACTGACTTGAGTTTAATTCCTAGGTCGGGCAAAGTGTTATTGGGTTTTTTCCGTTTGGAATTTCTCAGTAGCAGCCTCGGAGTCTTGATTTGTGCCTGATTGATAGCAATATGCTCGTCCCGCATTAAATGTGTCTTAAACATAACTGGCGAAATGTGGGTGTACTAATTGGGTACAATGAAATGAAATGATATTTATTCAGTAAATTGGTTATAAATAACACTTTTACACGTCACATTTTAAACTAGATGAGTCCAGTGTTTCCTAGCCGACTGCTCTGAGAAGAAACACCGAAACAACACCTCTGCCTAACCCTTCGAGGATTACAGGCGTGATGTTATTTGTGAAATCTTTATTTCCAGAACAGTATAACAAAAGCACTAATCACTAGTCCCTTCACATTAGGATTCCCTTTGTTCCCTTTATTCCCTCTTGCAAAATAAATCTAGATTATCTAGACCACATTTATATGGAGAGCGCTGCTGGTACCTTTCTCCTGGTAGTGGGTGGTAAACATTGATGTTCCACACTATCAGACTTAACACCCAATTTATGTTTTAAAAATAAACATGATCTTTAAAACCCTCGGAGCAAGACTTACAATCCCGCGATATAATGAAAGTGTGGGTATAAAGCATAAAAAGGAAGATTATGTACAGTCAGCTACATAAATAAGTTACCAGCGGTCGTTAACGGTGGTGAGTGGTGTTTTCTATAAAATAACTAAATTTAAAATGACATAAGATTTTTTTTTTGTTAACCATTTAACCCACATTAGAAAGTTCTCAATTTCTCTTTTTTTTTTTCGATGTGGGTGTACTAATGGGTACACATCTGCGTAACTCTTCGGGGATTACTCACATACACAAAAAGCCTATCCGAAACAACTATCTGTAGACCATAAAAATATTTGTTCAGTGCGGGAATTGAACCCACGATACGCAGCATAGCGGCCAATTGTTCAGCCACTGCGCCAATCGTGTCATCATAACTCATTTCATCATAACCAAATCATAAATCATTTATTTCAATTAAACCATTAAAAGGCACATTTGAAGGTTATTTACAAGAAAGAAAAAAATAAAATAATTGAATTTAGTTGCCTATTCCAAAAGGTAGTTTTGTATGGCAAAGAATGCGCGGGAAACTCGATTCGTCACTTGTATTTCTTGTTAACTGTACATTCATTCTAAATAGTCGGCAAAAGAACGTGATTTATGTACGCGTACTTTGATGCTAATACTTTATTTTTAAATCGAAGGTCGATACAGTTCCGTACATCTTTTTTTATTGATCTTATTGGAATTAGAGTAATGATACGACTTCTGTTTGGTAATGTAGCGTGTATTTTTAACGGATATAAGCTTGATACACACATATTAATGAAGTCGCAGTCCCGGCGGCGTTCCGTGTCAATCCTATACTGCTGCAAAACTGACATTGAGAGCACTGTGTCGTCACTGACACAGAGAGGTGTGAACCCGTTCATATAGGGCGACGTGGCCTGACAGGCCTGTTGGTCTAGTGGTTAGCGGCCCTGACTGCTAAGCCGGAGGTCGTGGGTTCGATTCCCATACAGGACAAACTTTGTGTGATGAGCATGATTGTTAGTTCTGTGTCTGGGTGTGATTTATCTATAATATGTATGTATTTATAAATTACATAAGTATGTATATCAGTTGTCTGGTTACCATAACACAAGCTCTGATTAGCTTGGGATCAGATAGCCGTGTGTGAGTTGTCTCAAGATATTTATTTATTTAGTATTATTTATATAGGATGTAAGAATGATTAATTATCACGGTGACGGAACGGTGCCGGAACTACGTCGGAACTGTGACTTCACTGATATTTGTGTGAACCTATAAAAGAGTTTATTACATACTATCTAAGGAATGTGGAAATATTCGCTCCATAGTTGTTTTACGTCTTTTTGTTTGTATAGAAAAACTCCTGACAGTCCGACCACAAAAAAATCTAATACTCAGTCGGAATTCTAATACCCAAACAATATTATTCCTATTATAATAGTTACGCAAAAATAAAATAAAATATAGCCTATGTTACTCGCAGATAATGTAGCTTTCTAATGGTGAAAGAATTTTTAAAATCGGTCCATAACTTTTTGAATTTATCCATTACAAACAAACAAAAATACAAAATTTTCCTCTTTATAATATTAGTGTAGATTAATTTGCATACCTATTAAGGTAGGATATATGGTTTTAAGTTCTTTGGTTATATTTATCATCCTCATGTTTAGGTAGGTACAGATATTCAAGCAAATAAATTACATACAAAAATAATAATCACACGTTTGCTGCCACGTCAGGCACATGTGCCTGACGCCTGTGGCAGTTTGACCTTCAACATTTTCGACCCGCAAGTGAATGTATTAACTCAACAGGAATTACCTATTTTTAAAATAAATAACTTAACATTTTTATAAACATGAAAACTTTTAAGTAGGTACCTACCGACTTATCAACAAAACAAAACATATAATAATTTAGGTACAGTAAGCGATCATAAGTGCAGTAGCATGCTAAGATTTGAATTGCTGTGAACACAGAGTACAGACGGTACCTACATCTGTTTGTATACCTTTTTTTTAGGTGGTAAAAATCATCAAATGGCTCCTTCCGCCCTAGGTGAGGCAGAAGGGACTGTCAGACTTTTACTGACTAAAAAACCACCCTGTTCCTTCTGTAGCCCTTTGCGTTCCGGGGCCACGTTATCCTGTTAAGACGTCCCGCAACCCCGGCAGGCGTTTGGCCCTGTTGGATCTGATTGTATACCCTAGTGATATATTTACACAGTACCTACACGAACACATACCTCAGAATTCGAACACGGAGTCGGAAGGTCGTAAGATAAACCAAATTGTTAATCTATTATTTTGTGAGATTGCTAATCCACTTATGACCGCTAATGTATTTACGCTATAGTCATCTACTTGACATGTCACAAGCTTCAAACTTTAAAATTCCGAACACTGAAACGCGCATCGCTTATCTGCTTTTAGCCTTACGTTATTTGTGGCGCATAAAATATTTATCATAATTATTTGCCGATATTTATGCGCCATTTTAATAACCACAGTAACGTTGAGAATTTTCATTGAAATATTTAACATTGAAGGCGGCTTAATCCTTCCGTTGAGAGGCAGGTTTGCTAATAATGGTACTTTCAATATTGTGGGGGAAATTTTCTTCTTTATTATTATTTGGTGATAAATTGTTTTATTTTTGGCAAAAATGTATATTGTTTTTAAGGGGATTTTCTTTGTTATTGTTCTGTCTCTTTTAAGATGTAGGTAAGTAGGTACCTGTTTTAGGGTAAGATTTATTGATTTTTGAACATAAATGTATAATGTTTTTTATAGAATAACTAGCTTTTACCCGCGGCTTCGCCCGCGTTGGTTTAGAATTTGACAATCAATTCGGGCTGTACTCGGCTTGTTGCTCGGCCAGATCCAGAATTATTAAATACCTACGGACCAACAGACTGTGACTCATAAAAGTCGGTCGGCGTCCAGTTTGCATTTCTGCAAGGGAGGTCCTTCTCGCCTGCGTCTGTTCTGGAGTTTCAGTCGCTGTAATGGCTGAGCTTCTTCTCTGAGACGAAGTCGTGTAGTCATGTGTGTTGTGTGTCGTGTGTGAATAGGCGTCTCAGTTGCTCTTACAGCTCTCTGACTTTCGGCTTGTTCCTCCAAAAGCAATTGCGTTTAGAAGGGCGTCTCATTCACTCTCAGAGAAGCTTGGCGGGCGGACGGTTTAGCTTTCCAGTCTTTCCTGGCTTTAATAAAATGTCTCATCAGCTCTCAAATTTGCTTGTCGCTCCGGTTGTGCTTGCTTTCTTAATGCGGCACGAACGGAAGATTCCGGGGATTGAGCAGTAATTTTTGCTCGGGCTAGCAAAGAGCTTTTGCCTGACTTGGAGCTGTGAGACAATTTTAAAAAAAAGGAACCTACCTACCGTCATTAAAATACACCGAACATACCTCTAAAGAAAACATAAACAGTACTGAGGAACAAACTTAACTTTGCCGTTGGAAAACTGCTGTCTACACATCTACATCGACATAGGTCACGGTCATAGTTTAGCAACTAACCTCTTCCTTCAGTCAGTCATCGACTAAACGCATTAAACAAAGCAATTTTACTGCTACGACAGTTCTGCTGTGATCCTATGAGGAATTCCGTTCCATATCTCCGAAGTTCATCATCAGATCATGACAGTATTTATATGGGACCAATTCGGAAAAAATAAACAAAAAAAGAATCATCCAAATCAATTCACAATTGGCGGAGCGTGTTATAAGTTCGCCTTAATTCTTCCATGCATCCTCTATGAATGCGTTTACACCTGTCAGTGTCAGAGACGACACAGTGATGACAGTGTCAGTTACGCAGTTTTTCTGTATCCCGACAACGTATATAAAGTGGGTCCCAGACAAACGCGAAATGTTGTGGCGGCCGCGTCAGTTGCAAATTTTAACAACAGGCCGCGTGTACTGCTTTGTAAAATAACACCAAATATGAAAATTGTAATAGAAATACATAGTTGAATTTAAATAATAATTTAAATTTAACCCACACTTCTCCATTCCTAAGAGTAATATGCGATGCTAATGATAATATAGGTAGAGATAAACTACTATAACCTCACACCACTCACCACCTCAAGTGTTTAAATAAACGGTTTTTTTTCTACCTTTTTTCTCATCATCTGAGAGGGCTAATGAGTCATGTGAGTAATAAGACAACGTTACGGTTAGCCATATTGACTTACGTCCGATTGTGGCACAAACACCGCGCTAATGACACTTCAGGCCGCCACTGTGACCGCGGTGGTGTGTTTTTACAGCGGTTGGAGCCGCGGCCTGCGGTTAGCCGCAACCGCAGGTCGATCCGTCTGGTAGCCACTTTATGCAAAATGTCAATATGCTCTTCAGCGGTTTTGGGCATAAAAAATGATTAAGCAAACAACTCCGTACTCCTAGGTTGTATACTTGAAACTGGTCTATCGACAGTCTAGACTCAAAATGTATTAGATGCTTAAGCTTAAAATTTGATCATGATTCGATAGACACGTGGCGCCATCTACTGTCATAGGGACGTTATTGTGATTTCCCACGGGAACAGTACTTTTTTTCGGGATTAAAAGTACCCTATGTTTGTCCCTGAACACCTGGCAACGTTTATGCTAAATTTCGGGATGATCGGTTTAGTGGCTTAGGCGTAAAGTGGTAGCAAACAAACAAACAAACTTACTTTCGCATTTATAATATTAGTTAGGAAGTTAGGATAAGAGACTCCGATAGACTGCTTCGTTTGTTGTAGTGGTCGCCAAGCGCGACTGCTGAGCATGAGGTCTTAGGTTCGATTCCCAGGTCGGGTAAAGTGTTATTGAGTTTTTCCGTCAGAAATATCTCAATAGCAGCCTCGGAGTCTGGATTTGGGCCCGACTGATGGCATTAAGCTCGCCTCCTATCACATGGGACTTAAACATAACTGGCGAAATGTGGGTGTACTAATGGGTACACCTCTGCCTAACCCTTCGGGAATTACAGGCGTGATTTTATGTTGTAGATATTTCTTATACGGTTCCATTAATCAGCTGCTGTATAATTTATAGCAGTGCTCCCATGTAAGACGCTATCCTGAAACTTTATATTGACACTGTATAGAAGTTTCAAGAACAAACTTGAAGTACGAACTAAAAATAAACCTAGTATATTCAGAACTTCTTAAGCGATTGTTTAAAGCTAGCATCTAGCAAGTTATTTTAAACTGTAATACTTTAGAGAGAAGATATACTTTCAGATTAAAAATGTGAAGTAAGAAAAGTTTTATCACTCCGAGTTTTATATAAAACTACCATTTTCATGTAGGGATGGGATAAACAAAAAAACTGCGAAGATGCAAAAATGATTGGTTCATTTTTTTTTTTTATACATACAACTTAAATATTAAATAAATACTTCGTCCACGCCAGAGATCTTGGGTGGTGCAAGTAGGGGTACGAGCCTCTGGTGTCTATCTAAGGGGGCGCAAAAACAGCCAATTATTATAATTAAAAATCAAAATACGCTACAATATACTCTTTTTGACTGTTATATTCACTTCGTGATTTTGCGAGTCAATTTTTTAATGTGTGTATCTGTATCCCTCATTCTCATAAACACGACCGAATAAGATCAAGCGCAGAACCAACTACTCAACGTACTTTCCGTCAGGCACGGAAGTGTCACAACATCGACTGTCAAACTTCGGGCTGCTACTAAGAAATTCCTAACAGAAAAGCTCAATGCGTGACCTGGAAGTCGAATCTAAAAGTCTGTATGCGAAAACAAGACGAAATAAAACCATTTACGAATACCAATTTTTTTTAACCGAATACTTTGATCTTTCAAAAAGTGCCTATATACATTAGAAGGTAAGGTACAAATTCTACAAACAGCTTACAGTAATATAGACCTTTGTACCTAGACCCCTAAATCATAATTACAGTTCCCGTATCCACAGAGCTTGTTAAGGAGCACGTATCTCAGACGAGAGCTAAACATTCTGGTACGTTGTGTAACCAAGCCGGAAGGGATCATGGCGGAATAATAACATGTATGCTGTTATAATTTTAATACGGTTAATTTCAACGATAAGTTGGAAACAGATTTAGGCAAAATAGATGCATGTAACAGTGTCGACACGGTTGAGCGATTGGCTGGTGCGTTGCTTGTCGCGTGTGCGATTCCCGGACGGGACAAATTGTTCCATGGTTCCGGGTTTAGTTTTCTGCGTAAGTAAGTGAGTTTACATTTCATACATAACATCACGCCTGTAATCCCCGAAGGGTTAGGCAGAGGTGTATCCATTAGTACACCCACATTTCGCCAGTTATGTTTTTAGTCCCATGTAATAGGGGGCGAGCCTATTGCCATCAACCGGGCACAAATCCAGACTCCGAGTTTGCTACTGAGAAATTCCTGATGTTAAAACCTAATAACACTTTGCCCGACCTGGGAATCGAACCCAAGACCTCATGCACAGCAGTCGCGCTTGCGACCACTAGACCAACGAGGCAGTTATATCATATATTTGATAAATTATACTTTCAGCAGTACATAAATTACTTTTGCGACCTATACAATAGTGCAGTATAGAAACACTTTCCTCCACTGATTTGTATCTATGAATAGGCCGAAACTACGAAAAAAAGCTATCATCGTAAGACAACATAACATCACGCCTGTAATCCCCGAAGGGTTAGGCAGAGATTCCCATTAGTAAACCCACATTTCGCCAGTTATAAATAGCTGCCGATAGTACTCGCCTCAAATCATTTCATATAATATTACTTTTCTTAATATAATATTAATATTATTTCAATCGACATTTGATACTCAAAATGGCGGACCAGCCACGTTTTAACAGGTATTTTATTCATACAATACATATCAATGTGAACCTTACACTAGATTTCCCCAAAAATATGAACATAAAACCATTGGTTGTCCCATAAAGGAGACTGATTGTCACCAAATGAAGACAAATAACGTCTTAGGCAATGCCCAAAAAATAAACACAATAAGAAAATTCAAGTTAGTGAATAAACGTCAAACAATAAGTGATTGTCTGGAGTTGTTCAACTTAGAATGGAACTAAGTCTATAAGTATGAACTTATTAAGTTAAGAATATCAAAGATAAATAATTCTTTATTATTTATTTACCCGAGACTTTCGCATGAATATCGATTTTCACGGGGTGTTTTTTTTATTTGAGCTGAACCCTAACACTTTTTCTCAAATATAATAAGCCTTAGTTACTCTTTAGAATATCAACTAATTGCAGTACAAATCCCGCTAAAATCAGTCTAGTCGTTCAGGAGATTAGCTGAAATAAACTGACATATTGATAGACAGACAAAAAGATATTGGTTTTATGATACTTAGTCCTGCAACTAAAATAAAATGTGTCAAACTGTTATATTTATTCATTGGATAAAAGTTATTTGACTATTGAAAAATCAGCCGTAAAATAAATATTTTAAGTTTATTTATATACACGAATTATAATTTCACGTGGTCGTACCTTCCTGGGAAATCCAGGGGGATGATTAAGTAAGCCAAGATGAATTATTATTATATAATGAATTTGAGTCTGAAATCGCCAATCCGCCTTGAGCAAGCGCGGTGATCAATGCCCGTGCCTTCTCTGTATAAGAAGAGGCCTTTGCCCAGCAATGGGACTATAATAGGCTGGTATTCTTGTTATTAAAATTTTGCCCGTAATAACTAAGCACCAGTTACAGGTAAATTCAACGATAAGCTATTACCTCAGTATGTTATTATCCAATGTCAAATGACATCACAAAAATGGCTCGCAGTGCGACATAAGAATAATATTTGTTAAAGTCTCCGGTTAATTTAGTAATGGCCACGTACGTTCGAGGACAGAACTGTTTACCCTTATTAAGTGTCACTCATTAGGGGTGGGAGAAAGTAATGATTGACGTGTTCTGATAAATATAATTTATTTTTAGACTTACTAAAACTAAATAACATCGAAAAATTCTTTCGCATCGCTGTCAACTAAAAAGGTGCCATAAAGACTGGCGGAATTGCCACGTTGGATATTTATGTTTAGCCTTTGGACGAGGTAAAGGTCCTTGAAAAAGGACTTGTATTAAATCTATAAATATTGTAGTAAGTTTAGTAAGTTTCGGTCCAAAACAAGCTCGTCAAAATACGAGCAGTAGATCTTCTATACCGACATCCTAGGCAATAAGGGGGCAATACAACTAAATTTTAGGTACGATCGCAATCTAATCTCAGTCTCAATCTGTCAAAAATGCCTCTAAATTATAGTCATTTTTTGATGTTTATTGTCGCTGAGATGTGATTGCGACTAGATATTAAACGTTTTTATTCAGTAGAATTTGACATTTCAATAAAAAAAAAAAACACTTAAATCTATAACCTAGCTGCTACTTAGCTAACTTTAGCTGCTCATGCCCTCTGTATAAGAAAAGGCCGTGTAAGTACAGGCAGTGCAAGTAAGACTGATATTTCTTTTTATTTAAGAGTAGTAAGAAATGGAATACAAACACGCGAGTTTAAAATTTTAAAGATCAACTTACCTAGACGTATCACTTTCATACATGGTTCTTTTTCCATCCACAACTCTCTCTCATTTTTCAACATAAATTCTCTTATAATTTAACAACTGCCTATCCGAAAATGAACCGTAACCAAACCACATAATTAAGCCAAAACAAAAATATTTGAAACAATTTTGCGCGCGATGATCCTCATGCCACACATTTATTAATCAAATTATGCCTGCGCGGTTCGTGTTATTTTCCATCACATTTACCTTCGTTGTGTACTTATTATGTACCTATATACATAATTATGACAACATGTACTTCAGGATACATAATTAAGGACTTCAGGCTGTTTGACATCGCACTGAATTCAGTCAAAATAAGTGTAATTCACAAAACTGACCGCTCTGTTTGTCTGTCTGTTTGTTCCGGCTAATCTCCAAAACGGCTGATCCAATTTTGACAGGACTTGCACAGGCAGATAGCTGATATTATAAGGAGTAGCAAGGTCACTTTTACTTTAGAAATATAAAATTTGCGCAAAAATTTCAAACCTGCATGTGTCTATCCGTCTGTTACGCAATCACGACTAAACCACTGGACGGGTTGCAATAAAATTTGGTACAGGGTAAGTTCGAACCCCAAGAAAGAAAATAGGCTACTTTTTATTCCGCGATTTCGTGGGCATCCGCAATAACCAACATTTACGCGGACGAAGTGGCGGGTAAAAGTTAGTAGTTTATAAATCGTCACGGTTTTCCTTGCTATTGATTCAAAAGGACCAAGAGACACAAATCGAACGAAAAAGACCAAAAAAATTTTTCACCTTTTCCATAAATATTATCGCTGTCATAAATCCCTTAGCATCAAACATTCGTATTCCTAAAAAATGTCAATTGTAGCGTACTAAATTAAATAAATTATAATCTCCCGAGGCAAAAGGAGGTGAAATGTGGCACAATAGGGTCGGGAAAATGTAGCCTGAAATATTATTTAGATATGGTCCTCTAGGGATCCTTCTAGAAGAATTTGGGGATAAAATACTATTGAGTAGGTAGATCGTAAAATTATTCTTGATACTTAATTCGGAATAAATAGAATAACTAACTTTTGCCATTAACCGGGCACAAATCCAGACTCTGAGGCTGCTACTGAGAAATTCCTGATGGAAACCCAATAACACTTTGCCCGACCTGGGAATCGAACCCAAGACCTCATGCACAGCAGTCGCGCTTGCGACCACTAGACCAACGAGGCAATAGGCTCGCCCTCTATTACATGGGCCTAAAAACATAACTGGCGAAATTTGGGTGTACTAATGGGTACACCTCTGCCTAACCCTTCGGGGATTACAGGCGTGATGTTATGATGATGAACATCATCAAGTAGCTTTTGCCCGCGATTTCGTTCGCGTAAATGTCGAACTCTTGTTTCATCCCCTTAGGGAGTGAATTTTGAAAAATCCGTTATTAACAGACGTATACTGACTATAAACTACCTCCCTACCAAATTTCATCTTATACGACAAGAGGTTTTCGATATTTTGTGATAAGGGAGTGAGTGAGTATGAGTGAGTGACCTTTCGCTTTTATATATTTACAAAGAATACTAGCGACCCGACCCTGTTTCGCACGAGTGCAATGTAGATACTAACTATACAGTACAAACTTTCCTCTAGAATCACTCTTATCTATTGATGAAAACCTCATTAAAATCCGTTGCGTAGTTTAAAAGGTTTAAGTGCACAGACGGTGGAAAGCGTTTGACGGGCCTGTTGGTCTACTGGTTAGCGGCCCGTGGGTTCGATTCCCACCCAGGACAAACTTTGTGTGATGAGCATGATTGTTAGTTCTGTGTCTGGGTGTGATTTATCTATAATATGTATGTATTTATAAATTGTTTAAGTATGTATAATTATCAGTTGTCTGGTTACCATAACACAAGCTCTGCTTAGCTTGGGATCAGATAGCCGTGTGTGAGTTGTCCCTAGATATTTATTATTATTTAATGCCCCCCAACCGTTCACGTCGATATGTTCTGTGTTTGAAATTGTTTTTTTTTTTTCAGTTTTTATTTAATATTCATTTTTACGCATTTTTTTTTCATTTTTTATTTTCACTGTTTTTTTGCAGTCGGGTTATTTTTAATATTTTTTTTTGTTCCATTTTTGTGTTCTCATAGGATAATTTAGGATATTCGACTTAATTCTGAAGACTACATAGATGAAGTCGCGAGCAGAAGCTAGTACAACCTAATTATATTGCGATAAGGCATCAGCTGCTCGTCAAATTTTTTGCAAGAGTTTTCAGTTTGCTTCTCAAGAGATTGCATAAGACAGACTTTTCTGTTATGCTAAGTAGGTTCCGACGATAAGTTAGGAAAAGTTTGTTTAAAAGAAAGAGAACAATTTAGATCGATATTCTATGCAGAGATGCACTTACTAAGAATAATATTACTTCCGAAAAGACTAAAACAAACTGCCTAGCCTTTTCCCAAATATGTTGTTATGACGCAGCTGAATACCAGCATTTAACATGAAGCGACTGCCTACCTTACCTCCACAACCCAGTACTTGGGTAATTCAATACCCCTTGGTATGGACTGCTTGTCAGACTTCCGGGCTTCTGAAGACCCGTAACGACTGTCAAAGATCCACGTATGACAGCCGGGACCAACGACTTAACGTACTTTCTGAGGCGCGGTGGAGTCTCAGTGTGTAAAGTTGGTCACCCATCCCCGGAAGGTGATTTAAGGTGACTTAAGATACTAACACAAGACGATTGGCTGTACTTGTACAAGACATATCCTCTCCTCTGCTCTCTGTTTTCGTGGCCTTAGCCTCTCACCCCAGCTCTCCTATCTCTGGTCTGCTACGCTGACGACACGCTCGTCCTGGCACAGGGAGAGTCGCACCAGGCGGCGGCCGACTTAGCGACGCGAGGGGTTGCGACAGTCGTCGAAAGGATCCGGCAATTGGGACTCGAGGTGGCATTGCACAAATCCGAGGCCATGTGCTTTCATGGTCTTCGGAACGCGCCACCGTCGGGTTCCCAAATAACGGTGGGAGGGGTTCACATCGGCGTCGAGGCGACGATGAAGTATCTGGGTCTCGTCCTCGACAGCCGGTGGAGCTTCAAGGAGCACTTCCGACGTCTGGCTCCTCGATTGGACAGGGCTGGGGCCGCTTTTTGGCGGCTCCTGCCCAACCTCGGGGGACCAGGCGCCTCCTGCCGGAGGCTTTACGCCGGAGTCGTGCGGTCCATGGCCCTCTACGGGGCCCCTGTGTGGGCCCCTACCATCAGGCGGCGGCCACCAGCCAAGTTGGTGGCATGCCAGAGGGTCATGGCCATCCGGATAATCCGGGGATACCGTACGGTCTCCGGCGAAGCGGCAAGCCTCCTTGCCGGTTTGCCGCCGTGGGATCTGGAGGCAACAGTCCTCCAGCGCGTCTACGAGTGGCGTGTGGACGCGCAGCGCCGGGGCGAAACCCTGCTGCCGCGGCAAATCGTGGCACTGCGGGGCGAGCTCCGGTGCGATCTCATGGCGGAATGGGAGATGCGACTGTCGCAACCCAAGTTCGGGCACGCCGCAATCGCGGCGGTAAGACCCCTCTTTGAGGAGTGGCTGGAGAGGCGCTACGGCGTCCTCACCTACCGCCTGACGCAGGTCCTCACCGGACACGGTAGTTTCGGGAGGTTCCTGTGTCGGATAGGGCGGGAGGAAACGCCCGGGTGTCACCACTGTGTGGATCGCCCGGAGGACACGGTGGAGCATACGGTGCAGGACTGCCCCGCTTGGGCAGATCACCGCCGTGTCCTCACGGAGGCGATAGGCGGCGGCGACCTCTCGCGTCCGGACCTGGTTCAGGCCATGCTCCGGGGCGAGAGGGAATGGGATGCAGTCACCTCCTTCTGCGAAGCAGTAATGCTAGCGAAGGAGGAGGCGGGCCGCGTGAGGGAGAGAACCACCTCACGCCCCAGCCGCCGCGGGAGACGCCCAGGGCGTCGGACGTCGCGAGGCGACATCCGGCCACCGTAGGCGCGGGCTTGCGGACGGCGAGTAATGGGTAGCTCGCCGTCCGATCAAGGACCAAGCCCGGGTCGACGGCGCGTTCTGTTCGCGCGCGCCTCAAAGAGCTGTCAGCACAGGGACGGGGCCCCTAAAGGGGCCAACGCCTGCCGGGGTTGCGGGACGTCTTAACAGGATACCGTGGCCCCGGAACGTAAAGGGCAACAGAAGGAACAGGGTGGTTTTTTAGTCAGTAAAAGTCTGACAGTCCCTTCCGCCCCACCCAGGGCGGAAGGAGTCATTTGATGATTTTTACCACCTCAAAAAAAAAAAAAAAAAAAAAAAAAAAAAGCTCTCCTATCTCGCATACGAAAGTTTTATATTTCGCCTTCGAAACCATATTTCATCGTTTATATTGAGCTTATCGCTATTGAGTTATTGTGATAGATAAATGCCCGAATATCTTGTTTGGAGTGAGTTATTAATGTTTTCATTTTAGTCAGAAAAAGCCTGTGTAAAGGTCTAAGGTCTCTGAAGTAACAAGACAATTACAGCTCAAACTTGACGTTAAGCTATCAAATATTGAAGTAACCTGCCAGTCTATTCTGTAGAAACTTTGGATGAGATGAATATCAGAAGGCCTAGTAATTGGAAACGTTCAATATCTAGTCGCGATCTTAACTCAGCGAAGATCTAAATAAAAAAATAAGAGCCATTTTGACAGATTGAGACTAAGATTAGATTGCTATTTTTTTGGAAATAGAACGCTGCGAGAAACTAAAGCAGCTAGAAAAGATTCATGATTGCGCAGTCAGCAACAAAAAGCCGAATAACATTTTTAATTTTAAATATTAATTATTGAACATACTATAAATAAGATATTATAATAGATAGGGTATAAAATAAAATAAAATCATAACTACCTATTACCTGAAATGCTGAAAATTGAATTATATGATAATGTACCTAAAATTAACACTGTTATTAGACTTTCGTCGCTGACAATACCAAGTTTGATTTTAGAAATGCTTTTAATTGTTATCTGCTTTGGTTAGCCCCGCTTATACCTTCCGGGTTAGTTGCTAATCCATTCTCATTATGACATTTTGTGATTTAACCTCGTGTCAGCAACTAACTCTAAGTTAAATATTCGGTGCAAGTCGGCCTTAGCAGGTAAATAGGATAATAACGGCTTGCAATAAAAAGTAAATCAAGTTTGTTTTCCGTCCGTAATAAATATTATTAGGTAGTAACATTTAGATTGCTATCTTATTGTTATTGTCTTAATCAAAAATTTATCACGTAACAATAAGTCACAAAATAAACTATAAATTTCACGACGAAAACAAGGATAAATTTTTATTCTTACGTTATAAAAACTTTTGGTTCTAAAAGTTTTGTACCATCAAAACAAAATAAATCCAAATAACTACATAGTTGGTCCATTATTTTTTTAAATGTTGCAATTTTTATTTGCCAGCCTTTAGTAAAGCGTGGTATTGTATAACGTATACAATTACTTATAAATCTGGCTATTATATACAAAAAGATTTTTCCTATCCATTGGGTAATTATAGAGATTAGCGCGTTTTATAAACAAACAAAAATGTCTTCATAACTTTAGAAAATAACAATAATTTCCAGCCTATTTTTAGTTCCACTACTGGACAAAGGCCTTTCCTCATACTACAACACTCCATTAATAAATATCCTCAGAGTAAAGTTACGCCTAATAATTTGTATTATGGACAATTATTTCGAGGTTTAATAAGTTGAAGGTTAATTTTAAATTACAAAATTCATACATAACATAACAAAACATAACTGGCGAAATGTGGGTGTACTAATAGGTACCTACACCTCTGCCTAACCCTTCGGGGATTACAGGCGTGATGTTATGTTATGTTAAAATTCATACATAGGTAATTGGCCACTCTGAGCAATTAACTCAAAATAAAAACAAAAAAAAAGGATATTCATGACATTAATATCCATCAAAAAAGTTCTACAAACTATTACAGTAACCAAGTACCTATTCTTGTTCCTTTTTTCCCAGTAAGCTTAAACAAAACACGATCACTTGGTAACCCTACATGAGCGAGCAACGTGGCGCATTGGGGCTGGAGATGTACATCAATTTAGCTCGTTCTGTACGATTAAAATCAGTTGAAACTGCCCCGTTAGATTTACAGTTAGTAGCGAATGTTCCTTTACTTACTGTGAAAGGAAAACGCTTTATTTTGTTCAAGTTTATTTTCTAGCGTGTTTAAGTTGGATTTGTTTTCTGGCTTGTTTAATGCAGAGAATTTTCTGACAATTATATTTATTAAAATCGAAATACTGATATCGCGGCACCGAGATTCGATTTTCAAATTATTTTTAAGCTAGTGTCGTGATGACCGAGTGGTTTAGATGCCCGCCTCTCATGTATAAGGTTGTGAGTTCGATTCCAGGCAAGTACCAACGTGAACTTTTTGATTCATAAGTACTTTTAAGGTTATTATGGAGATCACTGAAATTGGTGAAAGAAAACATCGTGAGGAAACCTGGACTTAAAAACGATGTAAATTTAAAATCGCCAATCCGCCTTGAGCAAGCATCAATCAATGGTCGTGCCTTTAAATTTAATCAGTATTACGTGCTAATTGGTTAATTGGTTATCTAACTACAGAATCGGTTAAATCAAGTTTGCTTGTTATCTGACAACGCATATTGCGTCGCCATGTGGCATAAACAGGACTTTTGTATAAAAAGGAATGCAGCGTAAATTACGCAACTGACAACACACATTTCGTTAGTTTTCCTTAACATTTACGTTACGTTTATTCTGCGCCTCCGTCCTGGGCCCCCAGCTTTTAGGACCGGGCCCAATCAATCTTTGCGTACGATTTCGCTTAGTCAGCCAAACTGGAGCGTGTCGGCAACCTGTGAATCAGTTTTTGAGTTAGTTTTATGGGAAACATAGGATACTTTTTAGTTTGTCATCGTCAGTGATAGTCGTGTTTTAAGTGAAATTGAGAGCAAATTTTTAGAGAGATTGAAATTTAGAGCACTGAAACTCACGTCGAAAGTTTTCTCGATTTTCAAAGTAATTTTATTATAATGCTTTTACATAAGGTGCATTTTGGTGCAGCTTCGTTTAGTGTCCTTTTAGACCATGATGCAAGGTCTAAAATACACTAAACGAAGCTAAAATTTACAATGATATATTCTTCTCATTATTATCATGTTATTTTTTTTTTGTTTTGGATCAATCCTGGGAACCCTCTAGTTGCAAAAATATTGAAGGAGTAGTATATAATTATTATACTTATATGATAGTCAGATCATAAATAATTAGTACAGGCTAAAGGCAAAAAATGCTAAAAGGTGTTTATATGGCCGAGGTAAGTGGCAACGCCGGGAGGGGTCGCCCTAGGAAGACCTACACTGACCTTATTGGTGAAGTCCTTCAGAAAGGTCAGGTGCGGAGTACTCGTAACCGGCGTGCTTGTATGACGAGATGTATGAAAGTAGATGAGGCGAAAGGAGTATGTAAGGATCGTAGCAGGTGGCGTTCTGTAGTTTCTGCCTACCCCCATGGGAAAAAGGCGTGAGTTATGTATGTGTGTATGTAGTACAGGCTATATAACATTGCTCTACGAACCACGGGAGCAGAGCAGTAACAAAAAATATAACTTAACGCGAGTGAAATAAACCACGCGGACAAAGTCGGCGGCCGAAGCTAGTATACCAATAAACAGAAACATTCCCACTCAGATTCCATCAAACAGTATTTACAGTTAATTTAAAATAAGCCAGCCAATAACAGGGTAAAGCTCTGTAGCGAATAAACTAGTGCATTCAAGACTACTCTCTCATATTCTAGTACTACTATTCACTGTTACCGGAGAAAAATTAAAACATTTACATCCACACAGAAAAATAAACTTTATCACACAAGCTTTCACTTCATTTTACAATGACATCATTGTTCAGTTACGCCGTTTTTCCATAGTCAGCGTTTCGCTATTACAATTTGTATTGTCACTTCGAACGGAAATATTTTATGGTTGGCAAGAAAGTTTGGGCTTTGTTGCTAGCGTCGTTAGGTTGATTGTTAAGTGGCAGTGTGGTTAGATAAACAGATCTGAAAGGCTTGATGCAGAAATTGCATACAGAAATTACATACCTTGTCATATAAAATCTTGTTTCAAAGTACTTTTGGTTATTCTATGTCATGTTATTTAGTTTTTTACATACATACATAAACTCACGCCAAACGATACGTTTGCTGCAATAATATGTAGCAGATAAAGTAGAATGGTCGAAAGGTTGATTTAAATTATAAGTCAAGTAAGTAATAATTATAAGTTATGTATTTTTACATACATACATAAACTCACGCCTTTTTCCCATGGGGGTAGGCAAAAACCACAAAACGCCACCTGCTACGATCCTTACATACTCCTTTCGCCTCATCCACGTTCATACATCTCGTCACACAAGCATGCCGGTTACGAGTACTGCACACCTGACTTTTGCGAAGAACCTCACTAATAAGGTCAGTGTAGGTCTTTCTAGGGCGATCCCTCCCTGCATCGCCCTCACCTCTGCCATATAAATACCTTTTGTTAATCGTCTTAAGCTCATCCTCTTATTCTTCTTATTTTTTTAGCCAGTATTTTTCTGGATCAAATCTAATATCTAATTTAATCAACTGGTTATAAATAATATTAAAAAGTTGCTAAGATTGAACGATTGGCTACTGTAGCGCTGCTTGTTGCGGGTTCATTTCCTACAAGGAACAAATATTTGAATGCCTCCAGGTAGTTACTCCAAGTCTGGCTGTAAACTAAAAGTTCGAAGAATTAATAACTATTACTTATAAAAATTAATCCTATAAATAATAATATTGTACAAGACTTTGATTAAAATAATAATATTGTACTCTTTTTAAAAAAAAGCGTTTTATGTTTAAACCTAAACTCACACACACATACAACCAGACCCGGAACAACTACCTGTAACCTATAAAAATAGGATTTCAGTGCTGGAAATGAACCAGTGTCAGCACAGCATCCAATATATCACCCACTGCACGTCAATCTACTTTCCCTATTGTATTTTGTGCACCAGTCCTTGCACGATTATCCCCAATGGACTTACCGCTACTAGAAAATAGGTACTAATTAATTTGACCAAACAAAAGGTACATTCACATACAAAACACATAATGTAATTGAATACAGCAGCAAATGGTCCGCGCTCTCCGCTATTAACACTAGCACTCATCTAATTTCACGCCTCGACTATACTGTCAGGGCTGTCAATTTATATATAAGCTTTGATATTGTGTTTTATTCGTTAGTATGGTCTACGAATGACTGACGAATCAACGAACAGCCTAAATCGCTATGCTGATCGTAAAGACCTGAAACTTGGAGGGGCGTACTTTGTATGACATAGGCATCCGATAGGATTTTTTTTTCCAAAATTTACTCCCTAAGGGGTTGAAACAGGAGTTCAAAGTTTGTATGGAGAAAAAAACTTTGACGCGGAAAAGTCGTGATTAGAAGCTAATAGGTATGCAATAAAAAAAGACTCAGCAAAGAGATAAATTTATTCATATTTGAATCAGACATTGGCATATGATTCCGTAAAAGTCTATAAAGACAAAATACTAGAATCCCCAAAAGACGCATTATTATAATTTGCTGTAGAAATTCTAAGTATATACCACCCACTAAGAATAAAAAAGGAAACAGGAAAGAAAATCACAATATATAAATAAATTGGGATGTAATTACACCAATAGCAATGTCGAATTTAACTCTTGATTTTGGGGAGAAACTGCCACAATTTCATTAATAGCAATAAACTAAATAAAAAGGTTCCAAATATTACAAAGAGGAAGTGACATCCCTAAAACGTTTCAATAATGAGGCTAGACAGATTAAAATAAATAGATTTCCAATGTAATTGTGACGAACGGTATTCAAAGCTAATACCTATTACAGGTCAAACTAATATCATTGATATTTAAATTATCGTCCGTATTATGTTTTGAGTATTGTGAAAATGGGCATCGATGTTCGTGGTTTTATGAATAATTAGGACTAATATTTAGGCTTGTGATTAATCAGCCCTGTAATAACTTTAATTCTAAACCAGCTTCAGCCTGCAACTTCGTCCGCGTTAAAGTTGGTTTCTCAAACAAACTTTGGACCCCCGTTTCATATTCATAAGGAGTGAATTTTGGAAAATCCTTTCTTATCGGATGCATATGTCATACAAAAGACACACACTCCAAGTTTCAGGTCTCTACGATCAGTGTATAGGGTGTGCGTTGATCCGTCAGTCAGTCAGTCATAGCATTTTATGTGTATGACAAGATGATACGTAACTCAAAATTGACAAGGCGAGAAACAGACTAAAAATTATCTTGTAGAAAGGATATACTAAAGGATGATATAATCACTTATTGATTAAAATATGACTACATTCTTTTCTGTGGAGGACACTGTTGGTAAAGTCTAATTAATGGGCTACTCAATTGAACTCCATGATTTCACTGAAGTAAGTAACATATTTAAAATACCAGTCTATTATTGTCCAAATGCACGGCAAAGGCCTTTTCTCAAAAAGAAAAAAGCACGAGCATCGATCTTACCGCTTGCTCAAGGCGGATTAGCGATTTCAGACCTATAACTATGTATTGCTAACTCATTCATCTGGTACGTCTTTGGTTACTGCTATATATAGGTATATAAGTCGTGGCGTGATGTTATATAGCCTATACTATTTCTCATAAATCTGGCTATCATATACAAAATATTTTTACCAATTCGACTAGTAGTTCCAAAGATTTAGAGCATATAGATAAACAAACAGACTAAATAAACCCAAAGATTAGCGCGGTTAAACAAACAAAAATATAGCTTTATTACACAAGTACAAGTCTAAGTTTTCCATCACCGATATCAGTGAAGTCCAAGATAAACTTAGAAAGTACATATGGAATTGTAAAATCCATTTATTGATCAAACCTATAGGCTTACTCTTGAACAAAATCGAGAATGAGATTGGAATCGACTGCATGTTTGACTACAGCGATTGACATGAGGTTGCCATACAAATGAAAACGTAAATTACCAAATTTTAAAATATTAAACACCTCGTTAATTCTATAAATAAATGTCTTCTTATATTTATTGGAATTGAAACTGGATCGGATGTACATGTAATGTCGATTCCAATCTCATTCTCGATTTTGTTCAAGAGTAAGCCTACTGGTTGTGAACCTGACGGCATCAAAATAAATCTTAGCTAAAATAACACAATACAACATAACTATGTTTTTCATTACAAAGTATCACAAGACAAAGCAATATTCTCTTCACCTATACACTACAATTCTGATAACAGTGTAAGTCGAACTCAATATCTCGTCGAAGTTATCTCATCGTGATTGCAAGTTCGATGGTTACGGATATATACTCCAACAGACAGACGGGCAAACTTTGTAATATGTATTAGTCTGTGTTGTACCCGCATGAGATGAGATATCTTTATAGTTAAGTGGATATATAGGTACAATGATCTATACTTATATTATAAAGAGGAAAGATTTGAATGTTTTTTGTTTGTTTGCATGGAATAGGCTCTGAAACTACTGAAGCGATTTGAACCAGTTTGCCGTAATTAATACTTATGAAGAGTGTGTTGGCTCCGTTTGCTCCGTACGCTAAGTAGTTTATGCTCAATAAGATCGCATATTTGAGATTCAAATATTATGAAAAGGCTCCGAAGCTGCTAAACCGATTTGAACCAGTTTAACGTAATTAATACTTATGAAGAGTGGGTTGGCTCCATTTGACTCTTATGCTCAATAAGATCACATATTTGAGATTCAAATATTATCCAATAATACATACAATAATAATACATGATTTCACTCTCAAATCATTTATTGCAATTCATGATGTACACTTGTGCTTACAGGTGGTAAATAAAAATTAGATATAATAGAAACAATTATGGACTCTGTCTCGTATATTATTTAACTGAAGAGATATTCAACCGTTCATGTGAAATTTCATAAGCCTTTTTTTATTGGGTAACTCATATTTTACATATATGTATTTTTAAACTTCAGATATCAAAATTTAAATTTATTTATTACGGTTTCCTAAAAAACGAATGTACCTACAAACTTTGATAGTATTACAACTTAGGTAAGGTAAGGTTGTGCCTTTATTAAAGGCACCTATTTTGATCGCATCAAGAACCCTTTTACCACATCAAAACCTCGACCTATAACTCAACACGTTATCGGATACTTTGATTAAATATTCACGTGTCGCTTACATTATGGCAGTATTACACGGTTCAACCAAATTGATTTACTTTGGTTGAAAGGCGCAGGCTCTGGCCGACATAAAATGAATCACTTTTATGTGCCATACCAGCCTTTTATTGTCTTCTGCAAGGTAAAGACTTCTTTTCATACATCCAGGTTGCCCTTACACAGCCCTGCACAGATGTCAATAACGTCCAAGATAAACTTAGAATATATATACTTATCCATGAGAGCCCTTTAAGTTCAAACGATTAAATTAGGTTGATTCATCTAAATTGAACCGTGTAATGACAGCATTATTAGCGGTACTCTAGCCCCTTACAGTAATATGCTTAGGTGTGAAGAGTCAATCGTCCCTATTGTTTAAGAGACCCAGTAAACATTGATTGACCGGTCCCTAATCAATGCTACCCGAGGGCTAACCTGATTGACATCGCTTGTATTATGTAGATTAATTTTGGGTACGTTATGTTATGTGTGAACACCCTTAGGGTACGCTAAGTAGTTGAAACACTTTCTGAAGTTTCTGAACGTCAACATAGTAATTGATTTGGTTGAACCATGAACTGGGTCAATATCTAAACTAATAATATACAAAGAAACGATTTGTATTTTTATATGTAATGAATAATTATACTCAAAAATTACTTAACCGAATTTAAAAAAATCTTTTATAAAATCTTTTGATCGTAGTAAAATATGACGGACGCCTAAAAAATCTGATTCCGTGAGCACTAAGGTTGAAAATTCAACACTTTAAAATTCTGACACATCAAAAATTCGGGATGTTCAACATTTTAAACCATCTGGCAACGCCAACTGAGGTTGTTATGTTTCTCTTGTTGCCCTAATGGCCTGTTGGCAGGCCTGGCCACAACTGACGTCGTCTGCCCCGTTTTAGGGTCTTTTTGTGACGTCACAATTTGTGAACGGGCGCGGAAAAATTGATTTACATTTTATTTTTCGATAAATTCAAACGGAAAATGTTGTGTACAAAAAATGTTGGGTGAAATTCGTATAAAGTTTGAGTTTTTGATAGTAGATAGGTTAGTATGTTTTTAGTAATTTAAGTTAACAGCATTCAAAAGTAAAATTTCTTAGGAATACCGAAGGCAGAACTAGTGCAGTAATCTGAATTAAAAAAAGCGTAAGGTAACTCACTCATTTACTCACACATCATGAATTATCAAAAACCGCTTGACGTATTAATATGAGGGAGGTATTTTATAGTTAGTAGACGTCAGCTAAAGCCGGGTACTCATTAGCGAGCTGTAACTGTAACCGTTGCATGTACTGTAACCAAAAAACATAGTGTGTACGTGGTTCGCAAACCTGCTGCGAGCGGTACACGTGCGGCTTGCAGCGACCCGGCGGCGTTTACAACGCACTCATTCGCGTACACACTAGAACCTCGTTATTGTATCACATAAGTTACGGTTACAGCTCGCTAATGAGTACCCGGCTTAAGAAAGCATTTTTTTCCGAAATTCGCTCCTTGAGGGTATGAAACGGGGGTCCAAAGTTTGTGTGGAGAAATCGAGTTTAATGCGGACAAAACCGCGGGCAGAAGCTATCATACTACTTAATACTAATTTTTTTTCTCAAACACAAAACTAAAAGGTTTTTGCCTAAAACTAGTTAGGCATCTGTTAAATAGCCCATTCCACTAACGACTAGACCTGGGGCCGTTTTATGAAGTGTTAATGCCATAATTTTTTCAGTATAAGAAAGAGACGGAGTTATACATGGCCTATAGCACCATCCCTTTTTCGCAACGTAACAACGACACAGTATTAACACGTACGTAATAAAATGTAAGGTCTCTGAACAGTGTGGTTTCCTTTCAGGAAACTATAACCTGATAAACAGCTAGTATGAAAAGGCAATTAAATACCTACCTATTTAAATAAAAAATGTTTTTTTGCAAAAAAAATAACCGACTTCGAAAAATCCTAAAAGCACTAAAAAGTTAAAAATAATGCTATAACCTACCTTTATTAATAAACCTAACCTAACCTACGATTAACCTATACTAAAATTTAACAAAACTTTAACTAAAATACAAACATCCGAATTGAGAACCTCCTCCTTTTTTAGAAGTCGGTTAAAAAGGTGACATTCAAAAACAGTTAAATGAATACTATGAAAATGTTTTATGGATGAACGCTTGTTATTTCTTTTTAAACTTACGTATGAACAAGTTAATAATCTACGTAAAACTACTATTTATGTATACAAAAAAATAAAGTCGTTTGTAAAATCATCATCTTCATCATCTTCCTGCCCTTGTCCCATGTTACTTGGGGTCGGCGCAACACGTTTTCCTCTTCCATTCTGTCCTGTCAGCGGTCATGCAATCACTGACTCCCCTTTCATTCATATCGTTTGTAACAACAAACAGCTTTAAAAAAAATTAAAAAAAAAAAGTTTATAAAAGCAGAAATAGAATCGTTTTTTTTTTTACTGGTTGTCTGTCTATCTTTTTGTTTGCTTTTACTGGCAGATATCTGATGTTATAAAGAGTAACTTAGGCTTAACTTAGGGAGTCCGCAAAAAAATACAAATCTCGCGATAAGCAAATATTCGCGAACGAAGTCGCCGGCATAAGCTAGTATATATAATAGATGATGTTTTCAAAATACCAAAATACTATTCCTCTTATCAACATAGGTGTCCTAAATACGACGAGAAACTTTATTTTAGAACACGCTGTAGCTGAGGTACTGTGGTCTCAAATCACCATACAAATTAGTTACCTCGTAGAACGAAGTGAGCACACACACCTTAATTAAAAGAAAACAGTGCAAGACAAGTCCGTGCAAAGAAAAAAGCAGGGCTGAAGCAATTAGGTCATTTTTATTACACCTCAGGTTTATATGAAAGCTTTTTATGACAGCCCTAATTAAGAAGCTTCTTTATAGAATAAGGTAGAATGGAATTAAATATAGGAAGTAATTACAATTTTTAAAATTGCATTAATTGCAGTTTTAACTTAGTTTGCATTTCAGTTTATAATCAATATATAAATACAACAGACTGCCTCGTTGGTCTAGTGGTCGCAAGCGCGACTGCTGTGCATGAGGTCTTGGGTACGATTCCCAGATCGGGCAAAGTGTTATTGAGTTTTTCCATCAGGAATTACTCAGTAGCAGCCTCGGAGTCTGGATTTGTGACCGGTTGATGGCAATAGGCTCGCCCGCTATTACATGGGACTTAAACATAACTGGCGAAATGTGGGTGTACTAATGGCACACCTCTGCCTAACCCTTCGGGGATTACAGGCGTGAAGTTATATAAGTTATAAATACAAAACTGCTCGAACATTTTGTTGCTCTGTTTGTACTGGCTCATATACACTAATCCGAATCATTTTTAGGGTTCCATAGGTAACAACAAACCCATATACAATTTCGCAATGTCCGTCCGTCACGTACCTACACATTACATATTAATCATGTCGACAAAGTGGTAAAATATTATCCTAAAAAAAAAAACAAGTACAGCAAAATACTACTAATGGGTACACCTCTGCCTAACCCTTCGGGGATTACAGGCGTGATGTTATGTTATGTTATGTTATGTAAGTACAGCAAAAATAAGTAAACGTTTAGCAAAATTTAAAAGCGACTTTCTCGCGAAATAACGGTTACAACTTTAACATCAGACCTATTTTTTGTAGTAGGTATTCAATTCAAAATATTGTTTTCCTAACAACATAACGTTTCAATCAATAAATTCGAAGAAAATCGCTTCGTAACGTTGCTATGTATACTAGTTTTTGCTCATGACTAGTCAAGTAATTTCGTATGGAGAAGAATGGGAAAGAAACTTTATACATACTCTTTTAAAAATAATGTTTTATTACAATATTTTTATACAGAATCAAATAGAATAACACGTGAATGCAACATGCCATTCATAAAATCAACTATATCCTAAATGAAAAAGTATTACAAATTAAGAATTTACACATATCTTATATATAGTGTTCATGTTAAACACATAAACACTATATATAAGATATGTGTAAATTCAAACATTGGAACTGCAGATGACCACTCTTAACAACTTAACCAACTATTAAATAGTGTGTGAGCCAGTGCAATCTATGACACACTTGAAAGTAAAAAGAAATCTTCATCATCTGCCTAGCCTTTTCCCAACTACGTAGGAGTCGGCTTCCAGTCTAACCGGATGCAGCTGAATACCAGTATTTTACATGGAGCGACTGCCTTTCTGACCTCCATAACCCAGTAACTGGGTAATACGATACCCCTTGGTAAGACTGGTTGTCAGACTATCGGGCTAAAAACATAAAAATATAATATTATAATCGTAGTACTATTCCAAAACCTTCGTTTCATCTCGCCTCGCCATTCCTCTACCCAACAGTCACGTCTGCTCAGTACGCAGCACCTAAAAAATCAATTTACGTTGCACGAGGGGTGCCAAAAAAATCTGCATGTTACGTAATGTAATCTCAATACATAGCTGTTACATGAACGGCGATTGGACGCGTGCCAGTAGACTTAGGGTTGTCACAGAGACGGGGCCCGCTAGGGCCCGGCCTTCCAGGGTTGCGGATTTTTGTCTAAAGATTCATCACGGCCCTGGAAGGTAAAAGGCATTAGGAGGAACACGGATGGGTTTTAATTAGTAAGAGTCTGACACTCCCTTTCGCTTCGCCCAAAGCTATAGAATAAACTCCAAACTTAAAAGAAATGGCACGTGGAGTGAGGTCTTTATTGTGAGCCTCAGTTCTAAAAGCCGAAACGTCTTAAACAATTAAAGATCAGTGATAAACTGACTCATATGCGATGGGTTCAGAGTCACAGCATTAATTTCAATTGTACCATTTGCAAGCCGCTTTCAACCCGTCCTAATGGAAATCTGTAGGGGAGGCCTATGTTCAGCAGTGGACGTCTTACGGCTGATATGATGATGATGACGATGAAAACATTTATAGGCCGCTTTAAATTGGCAAGGAGTTGGTCAGTTATGTCGGAAAGTTGAAGCTCGTTCCAAAATGTAGGTGGTCCTCTATGAAGAAGAACGAGCAAGGAACTCCACGGACACTCTTTTCAATTAAGTTTTTACTTGAAATACCACTTCAACTAGTTTTTGGAACATTTCAATGTAGATTAGGGTTGCAAAAAGCTACACCAAGCTGTCGTGTTGCTGTCACGGTGGTTCCGTAGCCAAGGAAATGGTTCTCATATCGTTTAAATAAATCCGTCCGCCTGTCCTTCATTCTGTCCGTCCGTACGACACAGCTGCATTGTGTGGTTAAGTGAAAGATCCACAAAGTAAGGGTTTACAATGATTAAATAAGTGAGACACAGAAACCCTGCTATCATGCTCGTGGACGAGTGCTGTCAGTTGAGATTGGTCATCTCTTAACTGCTATGGCTTACATCTTTATTTTTATAATTTTTTACTATTGTTTTAACATCTTCATTTCACATGTAGAATCAACAAGAATAATGTAACCAGTACAATGTAAACATTCTTATTACATACATACATACATACATAAACTCACTCCTTTTTTCCATGGGGGTAGGCAGAAACTACAGAACGCCACCTGCTACGATCCTTACATACTCCTTTCGCCTCATCTACGCATACATCTCGTCATACAAGCACGCCGGTTACGAGTACTCCGCACCTGACCTTTCTGAAGGACCTCACTAATAAGGTCAGTGTAGGTCTTCCTAGGGCGACCCCTCCCGGCGTTGCCACTCACCTCTGCCATATAAATACCTTTTGTCAATCGTCTTTCACTCATCCTCTCAACATGACCGAACCATCTAAGCATACCCTTTTCTATCATTCTACATTCTTATTAATTCAGTAATAACCTGTTATTTTGATATACAGACACTTCAATTGTATCTTTTTGTATGGATTGTGTAAAACCACGTCCTTACAATACAATACAATACACTCCAACCATTGTGTATGACTCACTAATAGTAAAGTTATTCAAGTCATGACACGGAAATTCATTCTTTTCGTATGAAATATAATATTTTTCCTGTAGAAAGCTGCTTAGTCATTCTTGTACGAAAATCGTTAGATCGTTTGCCCTTAATACATAGTTATGGATTAGGATATAAATAATAGAATGTCTTGTTTGTTTGACTGGGTTGTTATTCGGGCCTTTGACTTTATTTACGTGCAAAATTGAACCTTCTGCTTGAACTTTACAGGGGTGTGTTTTTTACCCCCACCGCAAAAATGACGGGGAGTTATAGTTTGACGTGTTTGTGTGTGGACATCGTAGCTTCCGAACGGATGAACCGATTTTGATGTTATTTATTTTTTCTGACCTTATTGGTGAGGTTCTTCAGAAAGGTCAGGTGCGGAGTACTCGTAACCGGCGTGCTTGTATGAACGTAGATGAGGCGAAAGGAGTATGTAAGGCTCGTAGCAGGTGGCGTTCTATAGTTTCTGCCTACCCCCATGGGAAAAAGGCGTGAGTTTTTGTATGTGTGTATTTTATTTTTTTGTTTGAAAGTTAAATTAGTCGGAAGTGTTCTTAAATATGTTTCATGATCCCAGATAGCCGCCATCGGGAGGTTTTTAATATCTGGGAAAATAGTTCTATTTTTAACCGACTTCAAAAAGGAGGAGGTTCTCAATTCGACGCGTATGTTTTTTTTTTTTTTTGTTTTTTTTTTGTGTGTTTGTTCAACGATTACTCCGCCAATTATGAATCGATTTGGATGATTCTTTTTATGTTTGAAAGAGTATGGTCCCGAATAGGTCCCATAGGAATATTGTCATGATCTGATGATGAACTTTGGAGATATGGAACGGAACTCCTTATAAAATCACAGCAGAACCGCCGTAACAAGAAAAATTGCTTTGTATAAACGTGTAATCGATGACTGACTGTAGGAAGTGGGGAGGGGGTACGTCAACCCCCCTCTTACCACTTTCCAAAATTAAATATATCGTGTGAGGTATTGTTTGAAAGGGCTTTATGTAAGGATTTCAAACATGAACACACAGCACTAAAAAGTGAAAAATAAAAAGCTTTTTTACAAAAAAAGATCACCGCCTTCAAAAACCACAAAATAAAAAATAACTTTAGCTTGGAAGTCGGTGGCAATACCTACATAACAAGAAATAAAACCAAAGCCGACGACTTCCTAGCTAAAGTTATTTTTTATTTTGTGGTTTTTGAAGGCGGTGATCTTTTTAATACGCTTAAGTTTACAATTCAGAAACAAACAACCCTACAAAAACATTCCCCGCGACTAAGTCATTATAAAGATTGTCTACACCAATGCGCCCGCAGTGAAATTGCTACGGTTATCGGCTGTACTTCCGTTTGTATGGCACAACCTTTATTGAACACCATTCGGCTGTACCAAGGGAGCTATTGTGAGCAATACAATCCTAGATATTGATACTTTCGGCTTGTCGACATCAAAATAGATTGAGGACGTGCGGTTTTACATTTAAATTCCTTCGTAACTAGCTTTTGCCAGCGACTTCGTGCGCGACAAAGTTGGTTTCTTCATTCATAATTTAAATCCCTGCTTCATCCCCTTAGCGGATGAATTTTGGAAAATCCTTTCCAATCGGACCCCTTCGCCATACAAAGAACACACCCTCCAAGTTTCAGGTGTCTACGATTAGCGGTTTAGGCTGTGCGTTGATCCGTCAGTCTGTCAGTCATTCAGGACAAAGCAATTTATATGTATATATGGATAGATGTAAATAATTAATTAAGAACCGGTCATTGTTTTAACTTTAGAGGAGGCCTATGCCCAGCAGTAGATGCCGTTTGGCTGATATGATGATGATGCTTAATTAACGTTAAGAGCAAAAAAAAGTTTAGAGGCATGAGAAACAGAGTCCTCCGACCAGACGGGTGTCATGTCTTGTGGGCTACTGCCCAACGGCTGTCGCTATAGAATAATACTTAGTGATAACCGACATAACAGCAGTACAGCAGTGGGCAGTGTTTGTATGTTTATTCTATGGTATTTTTATCTTATAATATGTAGTATTTTGTACTTATGTACATTTTATTTTATTTAGTTAAATACTTTTTGTGTTTTTTTAAATTAATTTTGCTGTTTAGCGCTCGTACTACTTACATTAATTTGCACCTACCATGTATTCACCACCTTTGTTTGACTGTTAGAGAATGCCTAAGGTATTAAGTCCGCCTTTGTTCTTTTGTTGCATAAAGTTTAACAAATAAATAATCGCAAACGAAGCCGCGCGCTTAAGCTAGTAAAGAATAATAACAGCAACGTATCAGTAACATGGCAATGCCAAAATAAATTACCAATGCAGATCCGTGTGGTCGCGAGTGGTTTGTATAAGCCCGGCTTTTGTTTACATATGTGCATACAGTATGTCCAATTTACATAGACCGTGACTCGGGAAGTGACGGTAGGCGAGACCGTTGTTAGGTTATTTTTTTATTCTATGTTTATGGAATGGAAAGGCGGTAAGTTAGTGTATTATTCGGCTTTTTTTATTGTCTTTGCTATTTGTATATTACTGGAATGAAGTTCCTTAACGAGGCGGAGGACAATCGTCACATAAGGGAAAAGCGTTATGCCTCTTCCAGGCGCCCGTTCTTTCTCTTTTTTTCTGTCTCTTTCTACTTTATACGGCTGTGTGTGTTTCGACAATTGAAATACAATCTTGACACACGGCGTATTTTAAACACGCACGACGCGCGATGTCGCGCTTAAACGCTCTTCAAACGAGATCCGAACGCAACCTTGTAACCTGAGCACACGGGGCGATCGTGAATCCCGTCTATACTGCGCGGATTCGCGCAGTTACAAACATCATCAATACAAACGCAACAATCAGCATCTACGGCGCCGAAAACGCGCGTCGCCTGTGCGTTTAAAATACGCCGTGTGCTCACGGCCCAATACTCCGCGTTACCTATGCAGTGTATTGGCTGTATTCTGTTTTGTGTTCCTTAAATAAATAAAACCCGGGCACTTACGGGTACAAGAAAGTTTCAATATAAAAGGCTTGCGTCTTACGTCGAGGTCTTGCGGTTTGCATCGCATCAGTAACTCACGGCTTACCGAGATATATAGCGAGTTGTCGCCCGACACTAATTGTTATGTAGGTATTACAGGTATATACATACAGACTTGTTTTGTAACAAGCTGATGTGCTCGACTCCGTTTGTGAAAACGTTGTTTCTATTTTATTGCGTGGAACCTTAATTCTTAAAAGTAGTCTTAGTTAGCCAATACAACAACAGCTACCTGCCAGCCCCGCCAAAATCAGTCCAACCGTTTGGAGATTAGCCGGAATAAGCCAGATAGACCGATGTAAAATTACAAAAAAAAAAGTTTTTTTCGACTTTTAACCGCAAATTCGCCTTGAGCAGCTTCGCTCATACTTTCTCTGCATGAAAAGAGGTCTGTGCCATACAGTGGGATAGTAATAGGCTGGTATTATTATTATTTTTTATTCATAGATAAATAAATAAAGGTATATTATTTTGTAAAAAATCGTAAATAATTATTCTACACTGACCTTATTGGTGAGGTCCTTCAGAAAGGTCAGGTGCGGAGTACTCGTAACCGGCGTGCTTGTATGACGAGATGTATGAACGTAGAAGAGGCGAAAGGAGTATGTAAGGATCGTAGCAGGTGGCGTTCTGTAGTTTCTGCCTACCCCCATGGGAAAAAGGCGTGAGTTTATGTATGTATGTATGTAATTATTCACATTTTTTCTACTTTTTACGTTGTTGTAATGTGTTGTGGCTATGTTTTGCAGACTATACTTTCAAAAACAATCGAAAACCTACATCCACACAATAAAATCAATGGCCATTCAGAAAAAAAATATCTTATAAAAAAAGAAAATTCACGCCACGAAGTTGTTTACGTTACGTCACAATGTACTCACCCGCGAGCGTATTGTTTTTATGTATAAAAAAAAACATTACGCTTGCCAATCTAAATGAAATTTAATGGGCCAATAAAATTTCGCGTCCCAAAATAGCTCATTCCACCCTACATAGATTCGAATTAATCGTTTCCCTCCTTCAGAAAGCAGATGGATATTCTTTGTCAGATTCTATTTTGAAAATTTTCATGTCATTGTGTTTTTTTTGGGGTCGGATGAAGTTGCCACAGGGCCCATAGGCTTTATAGTCTACTAGATTTCGCCCGCGGCTTCGCTCGCAAATTAAGTTTAAAATTCGATTATAATTCGAAAGACATGTGGCGCCATCTATCATTATAATAATGTTATTGTGATTTCTCTCGGAAAAGGTACTTTTTTTCGGGATTATGGGTACCCTATGTTCGTTCCTGTACACCTGGTAATGTATATGCAAAATTTCAGGATGATCGGTTCTGTGGCTTAGGCGTAAAATGGTAACAAACAAACCAACAAACTTACTTTCACATTTATAATATTAGTTAGGATAGTTAGGATGTTGTATGACTGTCTGTCAAGGTGTCTTTTGACCGTAATATATAGAAGGACATCCTTGACACCGCATATATTAATCACTAACTTTTGCTCGCGACTCTGTCCGCCACAAATTCGATTTCAACACACAAACTTTGGACCCTCGTTTCATACCCTTAGGGGGTAAATTTTGGAAAATTAGTTCTTAGCAGTCGTCTCTACTAACTATCAAGTACCTCCATGCCAAATTTCATCTTTATACGTCAAGCGATTTTCAATATTTCGTAGTGAGTGAATGACTGACTGACTTTTCACTTTCATATATTTAGATTTTGATCAAGAATTTATTCATAAAGAGTGTAAAAAGACACGTAATGGAGCCGAAACTTGTATGTACTTTTTACCATTGCTTTAACAGACTACAAAAATAAATAAAGACAGACTTAAAAACACCAAAATATTAAAAAAAAAATTGTCAATGACATTATGTAAATCACAAAACGACACCGACCAAGCCTTCTTGATCCTCAAAATTTCCATACCGCAGTTTTAAAACCATCATAACGTAAATTACGCAAAAAGTACAGTCAACCCGCGTTAAAAGTGATAGTAGGAATACAAACTCCCTTGTAGATCTACAAAATAAGGGTATTATGAATGCCATAATACGTACCAAGGGCATTCGAATGACTGTACAGTAAACAACAAATGTCAATTAAAATTTCAGATTTTTATATTTAAATTATCGAGCACAATATCAAAGAAAATATGAAAAAGATGTAAAATAAGCATAAAATAAACTCTTAACTATGAACCTGAAACAGTGAGAAGAGAAGCATTGTGTTGTTAAAATATCGGGTCATTGAAAATAAACCAAAAATGCTTTACGACACGATAATAATGTATAGAACAGCTGTTTTTTTGTCATGTTTTCAGCGTCGGTCGCGTAAAAGTTGTTCGTAATAATGAGTGCAATGACCCCTTTTCAGGTTTCTAGTAAATCTTTAATGACCCTGTATATATTTAAATGATATGTAAAATTAACAGTGTTAATCGGCTTGTGTCACTGACTGTACACGGTGCAATGTCATTGAGTAATCACCTACATAACTCAAGGAGGGTTTTTTGAATTCATCCCTCTTGATATTAGCATAGGAATGTAGGGGTACCGTGAAGAACGAGGGAGAGAGAAGAATTTTTGTTTATATTTTAATTTGCTATTTACAAGCCAAATACTTTGTACATAATGTAAGTATTTATCTTCGTATTCTTTAAGATTCTTCTTGATTTAAGTCCTTCTTCATCATCGGGTAGATGATGATCATCATCACCTGCCTATCCTTTTCCCAACTATGTTGGGGTCAGCTTCCAGTCTAATCGGATGCAGCTGAATACCAGTATTTTATATGGAGCGACGGCCTATCTGGCCCCCACAACCCAGTAACTGAGTAGGAATGCCTAAGGCATTAAGTCCGCCTTTAGGCTTTAGTCCGTACTTTTTTTTTGCATAAAGTTTAAATAAATAAATAAGACTGGTTATCAGACTTTCGGGCTTGATTTAAGTCCTTATTTTTCGAAATTAAAAAGAAAATGGGTGTTACAGCCAAATTGAACGTGAGTTTTCCATAGAAACGGAGATTTCCATTTGTCTTGCTTTAAATTAGACATTTCAAAAATATTCTCAACTAATTTTTAAGACCTACTTATGTGGAGCAAGTTTCATTAAAATCGGTTTATTTATTTCAAAAAATGAAAGACTTAAAAGTTTGTATTAAATGCCTAATTAGGTTTCCTTGTTTGACATACGGACTACTGAAAAATATTCAAATCAAAAGATTTTATATTTAGTACCAACACCAATATATCTCATCTGCTCGACGTCCGCATGTCACTGCAGGGAGTCAGCAGAATATCAGCGTCAGGTATATTTGCCTGGCACAAGCTGAGCTGGACTCCCATTTGGGACAACTTGAGACACACACCTTACTTTGTCCTATCTGTCCTATCCATAGCTGATTGATTGTACTTTAGTGTTGTGATGTGTCTTTTGTGTGCACCGAGTAAATATTTTATCTATGTATCTATCTAGTATCTATGATAAGGGTATTTTTTTTATTCAGTTTATAGAGCCTATGCAATTGACAAACAGTAAATTGCCTTTTTTACGTTTTTTAGTATTTGTTCAGATAGGAAACCGACCTACCCAAAACAATAAGTCTCAAAATTAGACACAAACAAAAGATATCCTACGCCCTCTTAAATTTGACCGCCCAAATGACGTCATCGCAATCGCCTTAGAAGACGTCATTATGCGCCTACAAACATACCACTTTCTCCTCCACACCCTTTGTGTTCTGAACAATAAGGTTGAAATTGGCATGATCGGTGCACAAACTAAATCAGTACGTTAGGTGTCATTGATGAATCTGCCCCATTTCTCATCAAGCATCATTATGGAATGTCACCAGCGGTTGTCATGAGCTATCATTTGCGTTGTAATACAGAAAATGACGACTTTCAATACCCAGGTGAGGTAATTTCGAGGTTTACGTGATCGAAATGGAAAGGGACTCTCTAAAGGGATTGGTAGATATACAGTGGTGCCGATTCTCTCGGTCACAAACAAAACTAAAATTAGACTATTTCCATCTCTGTCCAATAAAACAAGAAAGAGACTAATGTAAATAAGAGCTGTCAAATTTAGTCAATCTGACACATCCATACAATTATAGTTGACATCTTAAATTGTATGGATTAAAAATACGGAAAAGTTCAAGGCAAAACTAGTTTGACATCGCTAACTTAGTTCTTTAATGTCACGGAATGTCACCGTCCTTTTCTTTCGCTGCATGTTAGTAAGAGATGTGAATTCTCTAAATTTAGTCTAGTTTGTGAACAAGGGAATCGACACCACAGTCTAGTTGGTCTAGTGGTCGCAAACCGCGACTGCCCAACAGGAGGTCTTTGGTTTAATTTCCAGATCGGGTAGTGTTATTGGTTTCTCCATCAGGAATTTATCAGTAGCAGCATCGGAGTCTGGATTTGTGCCCGGTTCAATAGGTTCTCCCCCTATTACATGGGACTTAAACATAACAGGCGAAATGTGGGAGTGTGGGGTACACCTCTGCCTAATCCTTCGAGGATTACAGGCGTGATGTTATATAATAATATAAAGGGGGATTGGTAGATCAAATAAAGGAGTTTATACTCCTTTCTCCTTTCTTTATTTGTTCTTTATAGAACACGATTCGATTTTCATCAAACATAGCTAAGAACACTCCCGACTAATTCACTTTTCAAACGAAAACAAAATCAAAATCAGTTCATTCCTTTGGGAGCTACGATGCCACAGACAGACAAACCCTCACACAGACACGTCGAACTTATAACACACCGTCGTTTTTGCGTCGCGGGTTAAAAATAGACTCAAAAAGTAACAAAGGCTACTTTTTAGCTACCTTTAAGCCACTAACAAATTCAGTTTTATACCAATAACAGCTTTTGCCCGCGACTTCGTCAGGGCAAAAATAAAATATAGCCTATTTTACTCGCAGATAATGTAGCTTTCTAATGGTGAAAGAATTTTTAAAATCAGTGCAGTAGTTTTTGCATTTATCCATTACAAACAAACAAACAAAAATACAAATTTTTCCTCTTTATAAATTAGTGTAGATAAAATACATAGTGAAATTCAACTTCAATGGACCAGTAAACATCATTAAACTTATCGGTTACGGTAATGATTTTAATATTGTAATTAACTCGCACTGATGAAATTAGTTTCTGTCCAACTGATTATTACTGGGTATTCGTTCACGTTTAATCACTGTAATTACTGGTTTAAAGTTATTCCGTTATATTTGTATATTAATTGTTATTATTCCAGAACGGAAATCTGAAACACGGAATTATTGCAACTGCGAAATATTAAATGAAATTGTTCGTGTATTTTCTTTGTGCTCGTTTAAAGGCTTGATTACTTTGTTAAAATACTGATTGAATTAATTTGATTTTGAGGTAACTTAGGGTTTATATTCATACTCTAAAGCATGGGTTCCGAACATGAGGATAAAATAGCTATTCTTCGAGGGTAATAAATCTAAGACTAATAATTTGCTTATTATTATTTATTTATTTATATAAACTTTTTGTAACAAAAAAGTTCAAAGGCGGGCTTAATGCCTTAGACATTACCTACCAGTCAACCGAAGGTGGTGAAGAGGTAACATGGCAGGTACATGAGTAATCACATAAGAGATTTAAAAGTCATTGAAAATAATTATCTAAATTAATTATAATTATTATATTATAAACTGGATAACGTTAAGCTTAATTGATTAGCTTCTTTGTTGATTTTAATATCAACAAAAACATTGTAACATAACGTTTTAAAGCTTTCTTGTAATTAGGTACCGACATATATTGTATTTATTTATTTTATGTAATTTGAATGGGGAGGGGGTAAAACCAAATTCATTGATCACAGGGACAAGATCAACGGTTAGGACAGCTGCTCTATAGGATTACCATGCTATACTATACCGTAAAGTACTATTCTTAAGTCAAAGTAAAGCATTTATTTCAATTAAACTATGTCCATGAAGTTTCCTGCTCGTTCTTCTCAATAGAGGCCTACCGAGAACGCGGAACTAGCTTCAATTTTCTGACTAACTGACCGACTTCTTGAAAATTTAAAAGTGCCTGTAAATGATAAAAAAAAATGTTTTGACTTAAGTTTTTAGACTATTATACTATACCAAACTATACTAAATCATTTTATTCCATCCTATACTACATTTTACTATCCTGCAATGATATTATATTCCTTTGAAAAGGCTAGGGTTTCTACTCATACATACATACTCGTAGAAAATGAACCGCATAAATCAGCAAAGCAAACCAATAAATATTTACCGCCCCCAATCTACGGAACTGAACTACAAATACTAGAATCACCATAAATATCCAGACTAGACTTAACTCCTTTAATAATTAGGTCCAAAATTGACTTCTGCTAACAAAGCTAGTCGAGGTCATAAAGTTTCCTAGAAATACCCTCGTCAAATTCTTCAATGTCAATAATATGACCTCGACCATTTATGACATTGTGTAGTTATGACACGACCAGTATATCTAAAATATCGTAACAGCCTAGTAGTTAAGGCGCCTGCTATTCGTGCTCGAAGTTGTGAGTTCGCTACCGGGCTCAGGCAAGTACCAATGTGACATTTTGAATTCATATGTACATTCTAAGTTTATCTTGGTCAATTTTTACATCGGTGAAGGAAAACATCGTGGAGAAAACTGTACTTACTTATTACATTCGCCTTGAAAAGTGTGGTGGTCAATTCTCATGCCTTCTCTATATAAAAAGAGGCCTTTGCCCAGCAGTGGGATACTACTAGACTGATTTCACATCCGCCTTGAGCAAACGTGGTGATCAATGCTCGTGCCTTCTGTGTATAAAAAGATTCCTTTTCCCTGCAGTAGGACACTAATAGGCTGATTTCGTCCATGTAAGCGAAGCTGTGGGCACAGTTTGTCTCGTTCTTCTTCTCCGAATTGTTCTTCCCAAAAGATATATCTTATCAGGCACAAGTGGGTACAGCTATTGTGGTTTGACTAAGCACAGGTAGAACTAACACTGAAAGTTCTTTATTCTCCATTTTGCCATTATCCTATAGACATTGCCCATTTAAATAAGACATCTTTTGTTAGCCCACAAAGTTCAAAATGAACTGGTCACTCAATAAAAAATACTTTCAATGTAAGGGAAAGTAAACATTTTTTGGTCTCACCTCTTTGTAAGTAATCGGGTAACTTTGGCAGTAAAATGATTTAATGGCTATTTCCTTTGCCTCGTCTTTATGGCCACTTAACTTTTTAATTTATAGACGTAATGCACCTACGTTGGCAGGTCTTGTGAGTTATCGCTGAAAAATAATTAAAAATACTTAGAAAGTGCCGTGTGTTACTGACGTGTTCGATTTATGTCCGTTTTAGTATTGTTCTAGAACGGTGTAACAATTTAACAAGACACATTTTTAAAGCACTATTTTGCCACCAAAATTACATAACATTACGCCTGCAATCCCCGAAGGGTTAGGCAGAGCACATTTCGCCAGTTATGTTTAAGTCCCATGTAATAGGGGGCGAACCTATTGCCGTCAACCGGGCACAAATCCAGGCTCCGAGGGTGCTACTAAGAATTTCTTGATGACAAAACCCAATAACACTTTAAATGTGCGACCATGAAAAAACCCTATAACACTTTGCCCAACCTGAGAATCGAACCCAAGACATCATGCTCAGCACTACTAGACCAACGAGGCAGTCACAGTTAATTATAAATAATAATTATCATACAATATTCGAAACACTATTATTCTCGTACTCAAAACTGAATAAAATAACTTACAATATCAAAAGACGGGCCTGTTGGTCTAGTGGTTTGCGGCCCTGACTGCTAAGCCGGAGGTCGTGGGTTCGATTCCCACCCAGGACAAACTTTGTGTGATGAGCATGATTGTTAGTTCTGTGTCTGAGTGTGATTTATCTATAATATGTATGTATTTATAAATTATATAAGTATGTTTATCAGTTGTCTGGTTACCATAACACAAGCTCTGCTTAGCTTGGGATCAGATAGCCGTGTGTGAGTTGTCCCAAGATATTTATTTATTTATTTAAAAGTAATAAAAACTTAACATTTCAACACGACGCTAATAATTACTCACAGTACATAATTGAAAGTAGCAGAAAAACTACAAAAACACACACTGACATTACGCAAACGAATGCAAATTAACGAGCAACGGAACAAGACAAACATATCAAAACAAACACACCGGAGATACCGCAACATGTTTCCGTAGAAAAGAAACATAAACACGTTTGAACAAAACAAGAATAAACATTACACAATGTAGTTGGTTGTTCAAGAATGTAAGTGGTGCTCACAGCTGTACATTTTGATCAACACTGTACTATGAACTTAATTTATTAGGTTACTGGAGAAATTCGATACAGAAGTTTCAGTTTTCAGTAAATGCGAAAGTAACTCTGTTTGTCTGTTTGTAACGCTATCACGGCTAAACCACTGAACTGAAATTTGGTACGGGATAAGTTTGAATCCCAATAAAGGACATAGATTATTTCTTATTCTGCGACTTCGTCTGCGACTTCGTCTGCGTCCGGGTTAAGCGACATTTACGCGGACGAAGTCGCGGGCAAAAGCCTTCTCTACATAACATACTACTAGCTTCATCCGCGATTTCGTCTGCGATTTTCCTTACGAATATAGGATCATCATCTACCTAGCCTTTTCCCTACTACGTTGGGGTCGGCTTCCAGTCCAACCGGATGCAGCTGAGTACCAGAATTTTACATGGAGCGACTGCCTATCTGACCTCCACAACCCAGTAACTGGGTAATACGATACCCCTAGGTAAGACTGGTTTTTAGACTCTCAAGCTTCTGACAATTCATAACGACTGTAGGAATATAGGATATTTGGAGAAAATAGAAGTGACTATCTATGCTTAGGTACAAATTTAATAAACCTGAAAAGTTTGTTTGTAAGAACTAATCTCCAGAAATGCTTGTCCGACTCTGAAAATTCTTTCGCAAATATAAAGCTACGTTATCCATAAATGTTAAAGGCTTACTTTTTTTTAATTCATGCTAAAATTAGTACAAAGCTGCAAATTGCAGAGTAGCTCGATTTAGAGGACAATTTTAGAATCTGTAAATAAGGAAAACCAAAAAAAAATATTGATGAAATTTTACATGATTGGATACGATTTTCATAATATTTTAAGCCTTGACCACCGTCCATACGTATACAATTCGGATATTTGGTAATTTCATCAGATGGCCCAATTCCGTATTGGCAGCACTGCCAAATTGGATAACAATGCTAATCACCGAGTAACCTACTAAATTGCGTTTTGATGGAGTGACGAAACGATAACTGACTGTATTATTTTATTTAAACATAACATAACATTACGCCTGCAATCCCCGAAGGGTTAGGCAGAGGTGTACTCATTAGTACACCCACATTTTGCCAGATATGTTTTTAGTCCCATGTAATAGGGGGCGAGCCTATTGCCATCAACCGGGCACAATTCCAGACTCCGAGGCTGCTACTGAGAAATTTCTGACGGAAAACCCAATAACACTTTACCCGACCTGGGAATCGAACCCAAGACCTCATGCACAGCAGTCGCGCTGGGTATTTATTTAAATTCATGCAAAAAATAGGCCTCCCCTACAGATTTCCAATAGGACTAGATGGAAGCGGCTTGCATCCAGCGCGATCCCGCGGTCTTTATCAGATCGTCTGTCCACCTTGTGGGTGGACGTCCTACGCTGCGCTTGCCGGTGCGTGGTCTCCCTTCGAGAACTTTACGACCCCATCGGCCATCCGCTCTGCGTGCTATGTGGCCTGCCCACTGCCACTTCAACTTGCTAATTCCCTGAGCCGCCTCCTCGGACGTCCACTGCTGATATGATGATGATTATGAAAAAAAATTGGTGTACGGTGTACTTATGGGTAAACCTCTGCCTAACCTCTGATAACAGGAGTAATGTTATTTTACTTTGTACAAAAAATGGTTCAAAGACTTAATGCCTTAGGCATTCTCTACCAGAAAACCAAAGGTGGTGAAGGAGGTCTATGGTTTTCTTAATAAAAAATATTCAAGACGTAAAAGTTTGTGAAGATGTATGAATGGATGTTTTTTATTCTAAAGCTATGTCTACACTAGTGCGCATTTACGTTCATCTTCCCTTTTCGTCTGACGCATGTATCAAACGGAATAGCGCATGCAATAACGCGTGGCCTAAGACTAGTTCAAAACAGCGCATGCCCATAGACATAGCTTTACACGCTTAAATGGCTAAACACAATTACATGAAATTTGCCAAACACATATGTTGATCCAGCTTAACATGTTGGATAATTTATATATTCCGTTTCTGTGTTTAGGATTTTGGATTCATTCTCAAGTATACGCAGACGAAGTTGCCATCAAAAGCTAGTAAAATAATATAACTAAATGACAACATACAAAACTACTGCATTACCTGTACAATACTGAAACTAAAACGTAATAATTCACAGCAAGTATCAAGATTACTTGTGCCACAAACAACATTAGTGCCGGTGTTTGAAGAGACACCTTTAGTGCCAAACCGACACTCAGTTCTTACACTAAAAGCACTAAGTTTTCTCTCCGTTTTACAGAGAATTAGTTCATTTAATTTACTTAGTAGAAGATATTTTAATTGTACAATTGCTACAATATGAATTCAAATTATTACGATTCATCAAATTAAATATAACATATTATGTTATATTTAATTTAATGAATATAATATAATATGAATTCATGCTGTTAAATATGAATTCATGAATTGATAAATTATTGAATTAATTTGATGAATTGGTATATTATTGTTTTTAATACTAAAAAACAATAACATACCAATATGAAATAACATGTATTTTTATACTAATGTTCATTAAGAGTTAAATACCTGAAAAAAATATTTTTATTACACGACTGCCCCAAAAAAGGAGTGTTATGTGTTCAGGGTTAATGTATGTATGTATGTGAGATTATTTATTCCACCATAACTTTTAAACGCCTGAACCGATTTAGATGTATGGGGTATCGTTACAATCCTTGCATCGTTCCGAGTAACATATGCTAGTTAAAAATAAAAATAATCCTTTGGGGTCACTTTAAAACGTAAATTTATACCAGCCTCAATTATTTTTTTTAATGAATCTGGCCGTGTCTCTGTTTATTGTCTAGAATTGGACAAGTAGATCTAAAAAAATATATAACACTGTAAATAAAAAACGTCTTAAAAAAGAACTGACGAGTAAACAAAGTACAAATATGTGCAAATTGGCAGTCGTGTTTTTTATTTTTTTAAATTATAGTAGCTTGTTTTTTATAACATATTTTGATTGACAAGGCAAGTTTTAGGATTTGGTATATTTTTTATATTATACGAGGTGTTTAAAGACATCGCTGTTAACTACTCATCCTGCCCATCAAACTATGTAACTTTAAGCAAAAATTATTGCTGGGAAACTGGGACTTTTTTGGTGTGAAAAATCTCTCTTTATAGCAGCGCACAATGTTAGGCATGTACGATATTGAGCTTACGTGTGTATTACTGTACAGTACAGAGATCGTGGGGTTATTTAAAGTTCAGTTATTATATTTAAAGCTCGCTGTCGGTAAAATGCTCTCAAGTAAGCCAGAGTTTCTTAACCTGTGGTTCGTGTAGGTAATGAACGCGGAGTCCATGACGAGCCTGCCTACCTCGTAGTGAAAGATGATGCGCTTTGCATGATCAAAATCGGCTCTTCGATTTGAAATTCTAATACAGCATACATACATACATAAACTCACGCCTTTTTCCCATGGGGGTAGGCAGAAACTACAGAACGCCACCTGCTCCGATCCTTACATACTCCTTTCGCCTCATCTACGTTCATACATCTCTAATACAGTATAGGTTGGACCAATGGCAAGCAATAAATTCTGGTACAAACTTCACACCGGTCTTTTAAGGGTTTGTGAGCTCTGAAAATTTAAGAGGGGTCCATGGCTAGAAAAAGGTTGAGAGCCCCTGATCTTTGCCAACAAACACTATGAGAGAGTTAATGTATTTTATTGTACTGTTTACGTCATTAAATTATTATTTTATTGTGTTCATTGACGTAACTTAGTTTTTTATTGACACTCTTGTGAACAAAGTCATGTATTGCTAATGTTAAGGACTTATATCACCTTGTTTGTTGTTTTTTTACGACTCAAATTGTTCTTATTTGTGATAAAAATAAAATATGCCTCTCCTTATCCTTTTTGTGATGAATGATATGAAAGAAAAGGGAGTCAGTGATAGCATGACGGCTGGCAGGACGGAATGGAAGAAGAAAACGTGTTGCACCGACCACAAGTAACATGGGAGAAGGGCAGGAAGATGATGGGTTGATGATGATCCTTATCCTTTTAGGAACGAATTTTCTTAGCGCGGCTTGCGATACGAGCTAACTGGCAGAAATAGTCACATCAGGAAAAAGCGTTATGCCCCTTCTAGGTGACCTTCCCTCTTTCTCTTTATCTCTTTCTATTATACACGGGTGTGTAAATGCGAGTATCAAATTTAGAGCAGCAAGCATTGTGCGCGGCCAGCTATATAACCTCAATTTTAAACATGTGTAATTTAAATTGTTTATTTTTTTGTTTTAATTCTTATGGAATTTACATTGTGTCATTACACAATGTTCTAACTTAATTTCTAGACTTCCAGACTCCCGACCGCACAGATATTTTTTTTTCATATCTACTCTAATTCACTTTAAACAGAACATAGAACATGCATGTTGAGAGGATGAGTGAAAGACGATTGACAAAAGGTATTTATATGGCAGAGGTGAGTGGCAACGCCGGGAGGGGTCGCCCTACGAAGACCTACACTGACCTTATTGGTGAGTTCCTTCAGAAAGGTCAGGTGCGGAGTACTCGTAACCGGCGTGCTTGTATGACGAGATGTATGAACGTAGATGAGGCGAAAGGAGTATGTAAGGATCGTAGCAGGTGGCGTTCTGTAGTTTCTGCCTACTCCTATGGGAAAAAGGAGTGAGTTTAAGTATGTATGTAGAACATGCAAAAAAGTAACTAGATCTGGGACCTGGGATTTCATATAACTAGGTCTCAATGAAATGCCAATTTATATTTATTTATTAATAGCTTCTGCGGGCGACTTCATTTGCCTAGATTTGAGAATTAATCCGAAATTATCACTTGGAATCTCAAAAATAGAATAAAAAGCACCTATGTACCATTTTAAACTATAATCTTTATCTGTGACAAGTTTCACATACACACACGTTACTGTACAGTAGCCGACTTGGAAAACTTTAAGCAAAGTCCGCACCCAAGTCAGCCGCAACAAAGAGAATCAGAAGAATAAAGAAGAAGAAGTGCCTAGGCAGCGTCTCTCCGCAGACCATGGCCCACCTTTTATCTTGCGCCGCATGCCCTGTCACCTGCACACGTGAGGACCTAATAACTGCGTCAGCGGATGGTGAATACCGGACAAAAAAAAATGATATTATTTAGTTCTTTATTTTCCCTCAATATGCTGAGACTCGATTCTAGTGAAACTGCTAGATACCTCGTCATCTGCCTAGCCTTTTCCCAACTATGTTGGGGTCGGCTTCTAGTCTAACCGGATGCAGCTGAATATCAGTATTTTACATGGAGCGACTGCCTATCTGACCTCCACAACCCAGTAACTGGGTAATACGATACCCCTTGGTGAGACTGGTTGTCAGATTTTCGGGCTATCAAACAAAAACTAGAAACAACAAACTGCTAGATACCTATAGGTCTCAATTAAAACTTGTCGTCATGTCGCTCTTATTACTTGTCTAGAGCCTTCTCCAACTCCTAAAATTGGGTCTTTACGACCCTTAAAAAAACCTGTTCATCCCAAAAAAAAATGTTACACTAAATTCCCTTTTTTGAGGCAAACCATTAAAGCCATACATCGTACAACACGACACACTAAGCGTGCGCCATCTTGACGTAGATCGAAACAGAAACAAAAGCCGGCTAACATAAGATTTATTACCAGAAAAAGTGGCCTTTTGAAATTGTCAGCTTATTACGTTGCGCCCGAATAAATAAGAAATGGTCTTGAAGTATGGGCAATGAGTCCGAAAATGTCCACAAAACTTGGCAAGTCAGTATTGTTTAGTTTGGTTAGTCGGCTAAAGTGCTAAACAATGGATAGATAGATTTATTTATTGACTAGCTTCTGTCTGCGACGTTGTCTGTGTGAATTTATTCGGGTCCCCATTTTTTTTTTCCAATCAAGTAGGTATAGCATTTTTTTCTCACTGATTAGGTATGTAGCTGTCAATAGATGTAAGAATTTTTAAAAATGGTTCAGTTGTTTTTGTGTTTATCCGTTACAAATAAAAATATAATATTTTCTCTTTATAATATTAGTTTCGACTAGCTTCTGCTCGCCGCTTCGTCTGTGTAGCCATTACTTTTAAACCAGAAAAATAATGAAGAAATTGAGTTTTATAAATAATAAAATTTCTTAAGTTATCCCACGGTAATACAGAAACGGAATGAGTTAATGTTAGATTCATATTTATATGTATGGTAAACAACTTATTTTGTTCGGTCGTTGAGTAACAAACAAACAAACGGTTATAATATTAGTAAGATTTGCGCACTCGACGCCATGTTTGATTATTTCTGTGTGGGAGGAAGATGAATGATTACGCTGTTATAGTATCACATAAGAATGGAATATATAAAATCACTGTTTGTTTAATTATAAACCTTATTAGGTATTTGTTATGAACAATAATAAATTAACCAGTCTAACAGAAAGTTACACAATGTTCTTTCCATCAGCGCTATATTTTTTTTTGTTTTGTTCTGGACCATACCTGGGAACCTTGTAGTTGCGGAGATATTAAAGGCACAGTTGTGAAAGCAAAAGAATCCATTACTACACTGTGAAAGTCAAAGTCAAATCATTCATTTCAATTAGACCATTAAAAGACACTTTTGAACGTCATTTACAAGAGAAAAGTAAGATTATAATATTGACTGCCTCGTTGGTCTAGTGGTCGCAAGCGCGACTGCTGCATGAGGTCTTGGGTTCAAATCCCATGTCGGGCAAAGTGTTATTGGGTTTTTCCATGAGGAATTTCTCAGTAGCAGCCTCGGAGTCTGGATTTGTGCCCGGTTGATGGCAATAGGCTCGCCCCCTATTCAAATGGGACTAAAAACATAACTGGCGAAATGTGGGTGTACTAATGGGTACACCTCTGCCTAACCCTTTGGGGATTACAGGCGTCATGTTATGTGTTTATTATCAAATGTAATTTAATTCAAGAAGTAGATAATAAACAGTTCATTAATCTAACCTAACCTGGGAATCGAACCCAAGACCTCATGCACAGCAGTCGCGCTTGCGACCACTAGACCAATGAGGCAGACATTTGATAATATCCATCGGTTTCAAAGAAAACTTCAACTATACGAGTATCTCACGACCCTGCATACCCATCTCTTTTGTCGTGTGTACATACATTCCACAAATTATGGATAGTCACTAATGCAACGTTGGGTAATATCCGGGTAATATTGCTCGCTATAGTGTAAGATGAGCTTCAGCTGATATGAGAAAGGAAATTACTTTTAATTGAAGTATCTCATTACAGCGCGTATCAAAACCACGCGTAATCAGCCACTGTAATAGTGTTGTAACCGTTCTTACATCCTACTATACCTTTTCTAGGGTTTCGTACGAATTTGGACATTTAAAGCTAATTAATTTTAAGAATATTCTAAACATAAGTTGTACATTCAATTGCAATAATAATGTAATACTCAATTTAATTGGATATTGGTGCCGATTCCCTTGTTCACAAACTAGACTAAAAGAGAATTGACATCCCTTACTAACATACAGCGAAAGGAAAGGACGGTGACATTCCGTGACATTAAAGAACTAAGTTAGCGATGTCAAATTAGTTTTACCTTGAACTTCTACGTATTTTTAATCCATACGTTTTAAGATGTCAACTATAACTGTATGGATGTGTTAGATTGACTAAATTTGACAGCTCTTATTTACATTAGTCTCTTTCTTATTTTACTGGACAGAAAAAGATGGAAATAGTCTAATTTTAGTTTAATTTGTGACCAAGAGAATCGGCACCATTAAGTCGTAATTTTTTTTGCACTGCTCAAGGCCCGGCTGTCATTCCAGTAAGTCAGAACAATAGAAAATCAATTGTGTCTCATTACGTGGGACTTGAATAATTAATTTAACTTAAATGTAATAAATTTTATAATTGCACGATTGTGGGTTCTGCTATTTTAACAAAACTAACCCCACTTGGCCATGTCCAAATAAATAAATATTCTATTGCTTGTGCCCTTTGTTATGATGACTAATTATATTATAAACTAATTACTTAGGCCGTGTGTACATCAAAAGAAATATAAATTTAATATTCTCTGCACTGAAAAATACTTATTTCAGTGAAATCATTCTCAGAAATATTACAGCAATATCTACTCCAATGTATTTTAAATTTTACTGAGAGCGGGCGGCGGTATCTTTGATTTATTGTAACCGTATTTCATAACTCGAAAGTTACTTGGAGTGCGATGATGAGTTTTTTTTTACCACTAGTCTATGCCTGTGCCTTTGTCTGTCTGAATTTCGATTATCTGCGTTTTTTTTTTAAGGAAACTCTATTTCTCTTGCCTAAAATAAAAGTAACTTTAGGAGTGACTTCTTATATCATTTGCTACATGCCAGTCAAATCCAGTCAAAATCGGTTCAGCCGTTTAGGAGATTAGTCAAAACATACGAACAGACAAAAAAAATATGAAATCGTTTTTTTTTATACAGCTATCGTGTAAAAATTCATATACATTTAGTAAAAAGCTGTTCTAAGTTGTGTTATGTAAAAATTACAAACAGACATTTCAATTTTATTTATTTGTATAGATTATTACTTCAAAACATTCTTGGGTTAATCTTATTTAGGTGGAATGCTTTGAATACTTTTTTATTCTTACAGAATTTTATTTTCAATAACTTTGAAACTAATACTTAAGCTTTTTCAAGATTTAAAAAAAAAAAATTTAAATTAAGATTTATCATGACTTTTTGATCATATTATAGGCTGTTAGGTACTTTTAGAATATGTTTGTAATGTACGCGTTTGAAGGTACAAATGCGCCGTAAGGTAAACGATGTTGCACCTTATGCGGTTATTATAAGAGCGATTTTACAACAAACATCATGAAAAATCGGGCGTGGATTATACGTAAAGCAGATACGGGGCTTCCAACTTATGGTAGCAGGAGGAATCGTAGGGTTTTAGTCAGTATGAGTCTGACATAACCTTCCGTTATCCTCACACGGAGGGCATCCATGAGGATTTCTCCACGACAAAAAAATAGTGTGTACCTATTATTAGATACAGTCACGAGCAAAAACTAGTATATACTTAGCAAAATTCAAAAGCGATTTTCTTGTTAAATAATGGTTGTAACTTTCACATAAGACCTATTCCATAGTAGTATTGTAATTTAAAATACTATATTCCTAAAAACATGACATTTCAATCAATATATTCGAAGAAAATAGCTTCTCGTGACTGTACAGTTCAGAAGAAATTGCAGTTGTTTGATTGTTTTTATTCACATTTTTTTTATGTTATGTCAAGATCAAATGCAAAACACAACACAATAACGAAAAGCTCAAACTGAAACGTTTTTAATATTTACGTTCCAAGAAATCCATTCTGCTACAAACTTACACAAACAGAAAAATCAGAAAGAGGAAAAGTATTAAGTAATACATTTTTCTTTGTCAACACCAACTATGTACAAGCACTTAGCAGGAAAATGACACCCTTCGTCTTATTTACCCTCCATATAGCACTGAAAGACGTTTCCTGAAAAAGATATAAATAATGCAAGATATGAGATCTATTTGAGTATGTTTATTACTAGCTTTTGCGTGCGGCTTCTTTCTTGGGGAAGTTTTCTATACTATGTAAAGGATGACTTACGCTAGACCGTGTCGGGTCCGAGCCGAGTGTCGGCCGTAGCACGGCCACCGAGCCGGTTCCGTGTCTGAAATTACTAAGATGTTCCTCGACCGGGCAATCATCGTTGCGCTGTGATGCAGTATACTCGTCCGTGAAAAATCAGTGTTGCAACTAAACTACAATCATGTTCAATTTTAATGATCTGGAATTAGCGGCTGTTGCGATCGCTCTGGATGACGAAGAATCTGAAGAATCTTAAACTACAAGGAAATGGAGTATGCATCCACTGAGTTGTTTCCGAGCGTTGTCCGTGGCTCGGGCGTCACTCGGTTGCCGCTCGGTATGACGTGAGTGTGTTCATACAAAATATATATAATATTAGTTGACCGTGCTACGGCCGACACTCGGCTCGGACCCGACACGGTCTAGCGTGAGTTATCCTTTACATCGACGATATAAAATAAGAATTTACTAGCGGGAACGAAGCGGAACGTAAGCGGAGCTGAGCGATGTCTTTTTACACCCATAACGTGCATTGCTACGCAGTAGCAGATGGCGTAGAGCCCATCACCTACGTCGTAGCAAATACGGAGATTCTTTTCGTAGATCCTGTACGGGGCCCCAACGGGACCAAACGCCTGCCGGGGTTGCGGAACAACTTAACAGGATACCGTGGCCCCGGAACGTAAAGGGCAACAGAAGGAACAGGGTGGTTTTTTAGTCAGTAAAAGTCTGACAGTCCCTTCCGCCACACCCAGGGCGGAAGGAGTCATTCGATGAGTTGAACTACATGCCCCGACGATAATATTGCCGCGAATCTCTCGCTCGTGAAGACGGCTCTTAACTAAGTACTAATTAAGATCTACGCTACGCTATAATAATTATAATAGCATATAGTTCACCACGCATTTATTATTTTGTAGCAGTCTGAACTGAGCTTTATGTGTAAGGTAAAGCTAAGTAGGTGCTTATATTGTACCTACAAGAGTATTCGATACTTTCAATAACAATGTTCTGAAGTTTCGACTTTCCTTTAATTAACGAGAACATGTTTTTAAGCGGATTAAATGCCGTAAAAACGATTTCCCAGTTGAATAAAATGTAAACTAAAAATTATTTTGTAATTTTTCACCAAGATATTATATTTTCCATTCTAAATCTAGGTAAGATTAGGAAACATAATGCCTATGCTATTTCTACTTTGTCAATAATCTGGGGTAAGTAAAAGGTTTACGTTAAAAATAAATATCATATATTTTTAGCTTATCACAGTTACTTTCAAATCGTTTCAAAATCCAATCAAGTTTTTTCTACTCAACTCATACAATTAAGATATTCCATTAATAATTTAATTTACTTTTCGCCCAAATACATTCTGGGTTAACCAAATCACTACAATAAATTGCCAACCAGAAAACCTGTCCAATAAGTAAAAAAATCCGTAACATACAAGCCGAAACTACTCCTATTAGAGGTCCCAACAAGGGCAATATCGACACAAATTGCTCAAGTGAGAGATGTCCTGGGCAATTTCATTAGGGAGCCGTTTTATAGCTAGTTTTACTGAGATACACCGGATCTTTCCAATCACGAGCGAGACTCGGTTAGGGAAACATGTTTTGAGTTTACCAATAGTGACTAAGATGTGGAATTACGTCGAATTAGATCTTGCTTTAAGTAACTCTCGAATTTGTGGCAATACATTCATGTGCTAATTTATAATTACTGACTTGTAAAATGTATTTCTAAGTGTCAAATAAACATTTTTATTTATTTATTTTACTTGTAAGAATTGTGGTGTATTTTTCACTTAGCCATTGACCATGCATACTGGCCATCAAACTAAGTATTATTGAGCAAACATTATTACTGGGAAATTACTTTTTTTTCGATGTAAAAATTACTGTTTATGATAGCGTACACGCGCAAAATATTGAGCTTCCACGTGCATGCTTTAGTACAGGATATTTTATATATTTTTCTGACTGCCGCGTTGATTTAGTGGTCGCAAAGCGCGACTCCTGAGCATGAGGTCTTGAGCTCAATTCTTGGATCGAGCAACATGTTATTGGGTTTTTCATTAGGAATTTCTCAGCAGCAGCCTCGAAGTCTTGGTTTTTGCCTGGTTGATGGCAATAGGCTAGCCCCCTATTACATGTGACTTAAACATAACTGGCGAAATGTGGGAGTATGGGTACACCTCTGCCTCACCCTTTGGGGATTACAGGCGTGATGTTGTAAATTATGGGATATAAGATCATTTTCGCATTTAATGCTCTGGTGTCATGGTTCTAATCTGACTGTTTTATGCAAGTGATGGAAAATGGATGTGGGTGGACTAATAGTGTCTAACTCTTCCGGGATTACAGGCGTGATGTTATGAAAAATTAAGTACACCTGTGTTTGTGCACACCCTTGTGCACAACAATATCTTCTACGTTACTGGCTAGTCTTCATCAAGATTGGCCACCTTGACTAATGTTTCGGGAGAATATATTACTGTACATATATCTTACATGCTTAATTAATTCTGTTCTTTTTCTTATTTATTTTTCCTAAGAAAACCTTACGCCATTTTTTTATTAAGTTTTATAAATTCAGGTTGTTTTTCTTAATGCACATTTTAATTCAACACACAACAAAACAAAAAGATTAATCCTTATTATCTTCATCAGAATTCCAAGAGAACATTATAACCCAGCCTAATAAAACGTTATCTTATACAACGAGGCACTCTTAGTTTCATGGACTTCTAAACTTGGTCGGGTTATCTGCAAATTGTCGGCAGCAGTGCAGTGATAGTTGGAGAGCTAGTGATGTTGGCAGATTCTCCATCATAAATATTTTCTTCGTAATGAAAAGAACCGTTGTGAGAAAACTTGGATTGATTACAAACATAAGTCTGAAACCGATAATCTGCCTTCAGTAAGTGTGGTGATTAATGAAAGTGCATTTTCTCCATAAAAAGAGACCTTTTGTCCTCATTAGGGCAATAACAGTTGCAATATTTGTAAACACGTGAACACTTTGTATCTTTGAACAAAATCTAGCCGTCATTCCTTAATGTGTAATATTTTGTACATATAAAAATAAGGTAGTTTTTATGCAAAGTATATCGTATTAACGTGCAAAATATTCGAGAATATTCAATTTAAATGGGCAAGTATGGAGTTTTTTCCCATTCTTCTCCATCCAAAACTTCAATTTGGAAAGAGATACTGGATTTCATTACTTTTCTTGTATATGACGTTCAAACGTGCCTTTTAATGGTATAATTGAAATAAATCATAAGATTACAATTTGATTTTACTCACGGATGGAAATTGTTTTACTATTCAGGACCCTAGCTCCCTGACTACAAGGATTATCTTGTGTTGTGATAGCAGTTTATGTTTGATGTTGCCTGCAACGGATTATGATGGAAATGATACACGGCGTTTGTAGATACGAGCGTTATGTTTTACTTTGTGTTTATGAAACATCGTTGCAGTTAAGCTGTAGAAGGCTCTTAGTCCCTAGCGTTAAATCTTACTAATATTACATTATAACGGTTTGAATTTTTGGATGTATGGATGTTTAGATATTTGGATGTTTGTTACTTAATCATGCTCTAATGGTTAAACGGAGTTAACTAAAATGCACACAGATATAAATATGATGCAGCTTAGTTTTTTTATTGATAGCTTCTCTCTGGCCAGCTAGTTAAAATTAAACAAAAAGGTTTTTATTACTGTGTTTATTCTAATTATTTACTGGCAACTTATTAAAAAGCTGTTGGTTATTATAAAATTACCAAGACCGTGAGACTACGGATTTTTACTATCAAATCACAAGTTAAATCATTAAACCTGTCACGGACGTTGGCTAGTTCTGACATAAAACGATAATAAAAAAAGAAAAACTAAAAACAAAAGCATAAAACCTTTATTTCAATACACACGGAAATTTTTGTAAACAAACAAAACAAAACCGACCCGAATTTATTGTTGGACAAACAAAATGGTTGCCTCAAAACTTTTATATTCAAAAGTTAGTGATACCAACTCAAACGAACTTTACTTCAAAAAATTTTATCCGGGTTTTTTGACGGAAAGCCTTGTTTGTAAAACGTGTTTCGGGTTTTCGGTATTTGAATATATTCCAAGTTTAAATTGTCGTATTGTTGTCTGCCTGATTTTCAATGTCAATTAAAAGTTGTTCTTAAAAACGTTTTTATAAAAATCTGCTAAAATAATCGTCAATTTAAAAATAATTTAGTATCCGCTTAAAGTAATTATAAGATAAAATAGTACAATTAAATAATTGCTAGCACAAAAACGAGTATATTTCACGCTTGTCTTAGACATCACTGACATCATGACTCGGAAAGCACGTTAAGCTATTGGTCCCGGCTGTCTTACGTGGATCTCTGACAGTCGTTACGGGTCGTCAGAAGCCCGAAAGTCTAACAACCAGTCTTACCAAGGGGTATCGTATTACCCAGTTACTGGGTTGTGGAGGTCCGATAGGCAGCCACTCCGTGTAAAATACTGGTATTCAGCTGCATCCAGTTAGACTGGAAGCGGACCCCAACATAGTTGGGAAAAGGCTAGGTAGATGATGAGTACAGCTGTTTTTTTTAATAACCGTCGAAAAATTTTTGGTTGTAGAAGTCTAGAATCATGAACTGACTCCATGGTAAAAGTTCTCGTCTAATTCCATAGCGACTATTTCTATACTTATTGCAACTATATCGAAAGTACCAGTAGATACATAGCAACAATGTACCGGATAGGATGGGTGCACAATAAATCATATAAATCTTGATAGTTTGTATTCTATACCGAAGCTGAGTACCTACTTACCTATGATTTATTGATACGCGGGTTGCTATCGCAGTAGTCGTACATACTCGTACAATGTGTCGCTGGGTCGTGAAATATGTTAGTTCTAAGTTATCATCGCGTACCTACTCTTTAGACCCTTTTAAAGAAAGAAAGAAATAAAGAAAATAAGAAAGAAAGAAAGAAAGAAGGAAAGGAAGAAAGAAAGAAAGAGAGAGAGAAAAAAAGGAGGAAAGAGAGAAAGAAAGAAAGAGAAAGAAAGGAGGAAAGAGAGAAAGAAAGGAGGAAAGAAAGAAAGAAAGAGAGAGAGAAAGAAAGGAGGAAAGAGAGAAAGAAAGAGAGAGAGAAAGAAAGGAGGAAAGAGAGAAAGAAAGAAAGAAAGAGAGAAAGAAAGAAAGGAAGAAAAAGGGAAATAAAGAAAGAAAGCATATAACATATTTTTTTTTGAATACCCAATAATAATTAACCCGATTTGGTAATGGAAACCAAGACCTCATGCTCAGCAGTCACGCTTTGCGACCACTAGACCAACGAGGCAGACATACCCTATAAAAAGTCCAGCTGTTATTATCAAACTCCTTATCTTAGAAAGTAATACCACCAATGTTCCCATATTAGCAGAACAGCGAGGAAAAATTACATTAAACAAGAAAATTTAATATGCACCGCGTCTAATAAATCTGGTAAACAACGCAGGAGCCTCCACCAGTGATCGATAAAGGTATGTTAACAAATTTATCTACACCGCAGCGCGGCTTTTACATCTAAGGCTAGGTACCCACTATGTTTGCGCACCACCCCTGCTTCGTGCATCTCTTTTATGATTGCATAAATAACACAACAGATACACAAGTTTTTATTGTTGTTTTAAAGAAGTTTCTATTTATATTGAAAATATAGAAACTTCTTTAAAATAGTGAAAATAAATATTTACGTATTATGTAATTGTCGTTATGGCACCGTTGTTATGGCACCGTTGTTAAGGCACCTGCCTCTTATGCATTAGGTTTTGGGTTGGTTAACGTGCAAGTACCAATATAAATATTTAGTTTAGAGGTACTTTCTAATTTTATCTTGAACTTCACTGACTGATTTTTGAATTAATACATCGTGAGGTAACTTGGACTTAAATGAATATAAGTCTAAAATCGCTTATCCACCTTGAGCATGCGTGGTGATCATTACGCGTGTGTTTTCTCCATGAGAAAAAGGTGTTTGGCTTGCAGTAAGACAGAAAAGGTTGGTATTTGGTATTATTATGTGATTATTGTGTAATTAAACCAAAAAAGACACTTTTGAACGTCATTTACAACGTTGTCCCTTCCAAAAACTTAGTTTCATATGGCGAAGAATGGACTGGAAAAGAAACTCCATAGTTTATTTACTCAATATCTTTACTGCTATTCATATGTATTCTTAGGTGGTAACTTAATAATTAAGATTATAATAGACCCTGTAGGGCACAACAGAAGGGTAGGAGAGAGAAAGCTCTGCTTTAAAAGAGAGCAGATGCGTGACAGTTGATGTGCAAACACAGTGGACACCTAGCTTTATGTAAATACACCTAAGAGGTAGCTATCGATTCCTAATTGAAGCAAAGTGGTACAGGTTGAACAAACATAAAATATTAAAGGTCCTATTAATAAGCAACTCGATTTTGAGGCTTCCATCGTTATGATAACGCCTTCAATATTCAAATTAGATCAAAAGATTATCAATATTAAATTTTACTCGATTTTGTTATAATGAGGAACTGAAATGTTGTATAATTATTAAAAACACGTGAAATGTTGATGGATTCTAGTTTAACAAGGTATTTTGAGAGGGTCGGGGACAGCCTCGTTGGTCGGGCAAAGTGTTTTTGGGTTTTTGGCGAGTCTCTTGCCATCAACCGGGCACAAATCCAGACTCCGAGGCTGCTACTGAGAAATTCCTGATGGAAAAACCCAATAACACTTTGCCCGACCTTAAAATCGAACCCAAGACCTCATCAGTAGGTACTGAATTTCTTGAGCATTCCTAAACGGCATTTCATTTGATCTTAATCATCTTTCTTTAACTTAACCAACACATTAAAAAATATCCTGTATGCTAAGCTAAATCAATATTTACGTGTGTGTATAGGTAGCTACACGTATAAAATAAATGTGCGGGGACACATTTCAAAATCCCGCTGTAATCCCGGGACTGAAGTACGAGTAAGCCAGTTTGCTGACGTTAACTCAAAGCAATTACACAAGTGAACCCCCGGGATCGAGTAAGTGACGTCAACTTAAGGTGGATGTATTAACATGCTGCAGAAGTTACGTCGGATGAGTCGCTTCCATTTCATGTAGGTCGGTATTATTATGGTAATTCAAATAGGTACTGAGGTCGACAGATAATATACTATACATAAAACAATTTAGATTTAATTTGACGTTGCTAATGAGATTTACAAAACATTTCGTTATACACACATACAAATAAATCAAATTGAAGTGTATGTTTGTAATGTCATAATAACAAATTTTGGAATATTTACACGGTACTTACGCCAAAAAACGCAGTGGATGAGTGATTGGTTACTGCTTTGCGTGTCTAGAATTCGATTTCCGATACAATTAAATGTATCTATTTTTCCTACAAGTGTGGCTTGTATAGTTGTGTTTCTGCGTGAGATTTAAAATAATAATTATTATGATTGTATGTAACAGTCACGATACAGGTAAAAATTAAAAATGTAGGGAACATTTAAAAACAACAGGGGTTTGAAATGTTTTTGAATTCTTTTATCTTCTTTTTTATAACGAAAATATCTTTGAACATAATTTTATTTGACATGGTTTTTACAATCAAGCCAACAAAAATGTAAATTAAACTCTTTGATCTTTATTAATCTAATACATTATTTTATTTTCATTTTTTTAAAGTGCTCATTGGTCTAGTGGTCGCAAAGCGCGACTGCTGAGCAGTCTTGGGTTCGATTCATAGTTCGGGCAAAGTGTTACTGGGTTTTTCCATCAGCAATTTCCCAAAGGCAGCCTCGGAGCAGACTCTGAGGGTGAGCCTATTACATGGGACTAAAACATAACTGGCAAAATATGGGTGTACTAATGTTAACACCTCTGCCCAACTTTTCGGGGATTACATGCGATTACGCGCTATAATGTTATGCAGATAAAATCTCATTTATGCTGTATAAAAATATCTAAAACAATAATTATGACCAGAATAACTTTTTAATTCTACTAAAAACTTAGCCTCGGTCCGTATTCGTTAGAATTTAGGTTATTAGGTCACGTCTGAGCCTACCTAAAAATGGATCATTTTTCACTTCCAGGCTTTTAGAGTCGACCTATTTTTAGTATAAGCTGTATGGTTCCTTACACAAAAAGCTTTGCCATTTTATTCGTGATTGTAATAAAAAGACCTGCGTCTTTGAAAGCATCGCTAATTCAACTTTGGTTTTATTCTCACTGTACAGTGGTGACCAGAAGTGCATAGGCAATCTCACAAAGCAAACGTTTAGTTTGACTTATCGACATGTGGTTGTATTTTATAATTTCTGCGCTATAATACAAGTCAAGGCGGCTAAGCGCCTTCAGATAGATGTGTGAACCAATGAGTCGTTTTAGAATGTTTGAAATGAGCAACTAGCTTCAACTTTCTGACTGAGTGAGAGACAATTCGTGCCTGCAAATCTGCAAATCATTTCTTTGTAATAAATGATTTTGTGTTGAGTTTGTATCACGTTACTGGTTGATAACAGTGAAATTTGAATGCCTGATTTTCAACCGACTTCTAAAAGGAGGAGGTTCTCAATTCGGCGGTTATGGTTTTTATGGCAGAACATCAATCCCCCTCCTACCACTTTCCAAAAATAAATAAGTATATCGTGTGAGGTTTTTCAAGGTATTTTAAACATTAGCGACAAGCAATAAAAAGTGAAATATTTTATCATGCCATGACTAATGTGTATCAATAAACTTGTATCTAGAAGTTCTGCCCGCAATGTCATCTGCATTGACCTTCAAATTTAAGCCAAAGTCCTAATTTACTCCATGAGAATAAAAACAATCCTGTATGTTAAGGTCAATCAATATCTATGTATGTCTTTTAAATTTAATATTGGTAACCACAATATTTACAATAAATTCCGCAAATACACAAAAATAAATTTAAAAGTACTGCAATAATATCATTAAATCACTGTGCTTTAATCTGTTGATCCCGCACAATATGTCCCGGGATCAATCCCGGACTGTGGGCCACCTTAATTACCAAAGAGAGCAATAAAATAAATCCGATTATTAATTAAATAAAGAATATTCTGATTGAGAATATAAAATTTTTTCCTAATTGACAAAGTAAGTTTTAATTGATGAAATTAACAATCTGACACCTATTATGAAGTTGTCGACTTCAATTTGAGCACAAAATGTTTCGTAAAATTAATGTAGCTTAGAAACATGATAAATAAAATTAACTGAGAAAATTATTTTCCATCAATTTTTTTCTTCAAACTTTTTAGGGATCTGTATCATATTATAGATAACATAACATCACGCCTGTAATTCCCGAAGGGTTAGGCAGAGGTGTACCCATTAGTACACCCACATTTCGCCAGTTATGTTTATAATAAAGATACTACACATTGTATATTCCTCACGCTCTAGGATGGTGCCGGTGACATTAGTCAAACTGTTGCTTTTCACTTTTGAACGTTACGATGATTTACAATCATTTTTGAATAATTTAACTGCACACTAATATCATAGTCGTAAAATACGGAATCAGTAATAAGTAAGTAAATAATGTCACTGACATAATTATGCGATTCTGACATCCATAGATAAGCTGACATGTGTCATCCGCACCATTATATACAGTATGGAATATACTTATTTTTTTAAAGGATGTGTGTCGTTTCTTTCCATATAAAAGTTTCTTTAAAAAAAAGACAAGGCTTTGGCAAAGACACAAACAATAAAATACTTGCAGCTCATAAAAACTAAAACTCCTGCAACAAAGCACTGTTGATGAGCAAGACATCCATTATTTACACCATCTGCATGACAAGCACTACTTCCACGAACACCGCACAAAGTAGTGCCAAGTAAATTAAAGTCTTTGTACTGCAAAGTTCAGTTCAAAGTAGGGAGATTCGAGGTTGCGAATATACGAATCCGTATTCGCAATCGCGGAACTGTAGAAGAGTATTGGCTGACTGGCTTGACTGTCCCGTTGGTCTCGTGGTCGCAAGTGCGACTGCTAAGCGTGGGGTCTCGATTTATGAACGAAAACATCTATATCTATCATCTATATATCGAGTTATTGTTGCAAAAATGTTACTATTCTATATCCGATTTTTTGAATGATGATTTGTAATAGTCTAAAGGAACATGCACTGGTAAGCTATAATGTTTTATGTATGTACCCCGATGTCGTCTATCCATAAATGTTTGTATGCCGAAAGGCAGAATGTATAAGGACTCTTGAACATTGTTAACATCTTATTGTAATACCTACATTCTAAACAAATAAAAAATTCTTATTCTTATTCTTATTCTTTTACTGTTTATACTAGTTTTTCCATCACATACATACATAAACTCACGCCTTTTTCCCATGGGGGTAGGCAGAAACTACAGAACGCCACCTGCTACGATCCTTACATACTATACTCCTTTCGCCTCATCTACGTTCATACATCTCGTCATACAAGCACGCCGGTTACGAGTACTCCGCACCACGTTTTTCTATCACGTAATGTTAATTTAAACTTTTAATTATGTTTGTGGGGGATTGACTGCCTTGTTAGTCTCTAGTAGTCGGAAAGGGCGACTGCTGAGCATAAGGTCCTGGGTTCAATTCCTAGGTCGGGCAAAAAGTTTAGTGTTATTGGGTTTATCTATTAGTTTCTTAGTAGCAGAAGATCTGAGTATGAAAGTAGGTGGTGTATCACTCCCGTGCCTCGGAGAGCATTGTAAAGCTGCTAGTCTTGCGTCTGATCTCTTTCCAGTTGTGTTGAATTGCCCACAGGATTATGAGAGTGAGGGAAGATGGAGTGCACCTGAGTTTTTACACACACATATACACTTTAATATCTCCTGCGTACTAGGCTAGTCTCCTTTGAGATTGACCGCCGTTACCTAAATCTGTCTGAAGAATGCCTATTATTATTACATAACATAAACATACATAACATCACGCCTGTAATCCCCGAAGGGTTAGGCAGAGGTGTACCCATTAGTACCCCCACATTTCGCCAGTTATGTTTTTAGTCCCATGTAATAGGGGGCGAGCCTATTGCCATCAACCGGGCACAAATCCAGACTCCGAGGCTGCCACTGTGAAATTCCTGATGGAAAAACCCAATAACTCTTTGCCCGACCTGGGAATCTAACCCAAGACCTCATGCACAGCAGTCGCGCTTGCGAGCACTAGACCAACGAGGCAGTCCAAGACAAGAGTAACTTAATATTTTTTGAATCAACATTTGAAGCCATATGTGGGATATTATATGATTATAGCTAGCCAAAATTCTAATTGAGACCTTAAGACCGTACTTGATACACAATAATGTGATCAGTTTGTTTTGTATGCCGCATCATAAATCACCTAACACGAACATTAAACTGACTAATTAGGGATAATTATCAAGCATCCGGTACTCAATAGATACATTAGCAGACTATTATTGTAATTATTGTTATGTTAATATGTCATTGTTTACTATAGCTAAACCGCTTAATTATAGGTAGAACGAAAACGGGGGCTGGAAAGGTGCGGGCGGCGGCGGGCGGTTGTAGCGTGATACACAAGAGGCGAAATGTTCACTCGACCCTACCGCCATCGCTTAAAACAATATTATTTCAATTTCTGTTGTTGCATTTTCATCAACAGTTCGGAAGGCAAAGTAATATAAAATAATATTGTTTTAAGAGTTGGTGGTGGGATACATACATACTTAAACTCACGCCTTTTTCCCATGGGGGTAGGCAGAAACCACAGAACGCCACCTGCTACGATCCTTACATACTCCTTTCGCCTCATCTACGTTCATACATCTCGTCATGTATGAACTCGTTGGTGGTGGCAGTTTTTAAGATATGTGACGTCACAGTGGTGGTATTTAATTTTATTTCTCGCATACGAGGACTTAATTAAGCGGTTTACAAACAATACAATAATCTAGTTAACAGTTGAATGGATCACGCAATCGATTACAATGAGAATCGGTTATCAGATGAATCGGTTTTACAACTAGGTCGATCCGAATCCGAGCAACGATTGTTGAAACGATTGGATTTCGATATTAATAAACTTCGATGCAACTATTTAAATAGGTATCGATTCCGGAATGGGAATCGTTACATAGGATAGCTTTATCGATAGAATTTCAAATGTGTATGAAATGTTTCGTGCTGTAGTATTCCGAAGTCAGTTATAAAATGTTGCATTTTTGATATAATGTTTTATAGGCCTAGCAAGAGCATGAAGCTTGTATGACCAGATGTATGAACGTGGACGAGGCGAAAGGCGTAAATTTATGTATTTATGTACTAGCTTTTGCCAGCGACTTCATCCGCGTAAATGAAGTAGCATATGTCCTTTCTTGGGGTTCAAACTAACCCTGTACCATATTTCATCAAAATTGGTCCAGTAATTTTTGAGCTAATTTGTTACAAACATACAAAAATACAAATCTTTCCTCTTTTTTAAATGTAATGTACATGTTAACCAAATTATACCTCGACTACTTTTATACAAAACAAGCTATCGGAAATCCTCTTAGTAAATATATATGCAAAGCAAACTCAAATCCAATACTTTATTACAACCTCGAGTAAAGAGGTAATTTTCTCTTTGATACCTCGCCCTTCAAACTTCTGAAGTGGGCCTACAAACAAAATGGTGGCTTGTGACGTAAAACTGAGCTCGCTACTAATTTTACGACTCGACCTCTGATCAAGGTTAAGAAGTTTAGGATATTTTGGTGTCATGGTTTATTTTAGACTAGCGGCCCGCCCCGGCTTCGCACGGATGCAATGTGGTTACAGTTTTTTCTATGAATAAATATAAGCTATGTTACTAAGGGATAGTGTAGCTTCCCAGCTGTGATTTTTTTTTTCAAATCGGTGCAGTAGTTTCTGAGCCTACTCAATGCAAACAAACAATCAAATCCTACTTTGTGATATTGAGTATGGACTAGCTTTTGCTCGCGACTTAGTCCGCCTGGTTTTTTTCACCCACGTTGAGTCACGCCGTTGGTTACTGATCCGCTCCTGTCAGTCGTAGCGTGATGTTATATAGCTTATTCATCAATCTGGCTATAAATATTTTTTCTAATCCGACTGGCATTTCCAGAGATTAATGCGTTTTTTTAAAAACAAACAAAAATCTCTTCAGCTTTATTATACTTATACTAGTTCTTGCCCGCGATTTCGTCCGCGTTAATGTCGGTTAAACGAAGTTGCAAAATAAAAAGTAGCCTTAGTCTAATTTTAGTGTTTAAGCAAACCCCGTACCAAATTTAATCAAAATCGGTTCAGTGGTTTAGTCATGAAAACGTTACAGACATACAGAGTTACTTTCGCATTTATAATATTATCGGAAAACAAACAAACACACTCCAATTTTATTTATCTTCACAGAGAAGAGCTTCCCATTTTATAAAAAAAAAATACAAAGTAACCCTGCAAATCCCGACTATGGTTTTAAAACTCTTTCAAAGTGTCAAATGTTAGAGTGGCTTCCCAAGGTTCAACTCAAAGCGCTTTTATTTTGTTCACTTTACTTAATACTTGTTCTACTAAGTACTGGGTAGCTTTTAAGATGGCACTGCCTTAGCTTGAATGTTTTATTTTGTACTTGCATTAAATTACTTTGTTTTTAAATAGATCTTGGGATTTCATAAACACTTCTTACATACTTCACTTCTTCTTCTTCACTTCACATAAAATTCTGTCCTTGTCGTTCTTATGTGAATAGGTGAGAGGGCAATAACAATACGCAACACAGACATTTTGATATGAGACGTTTTATAAATAAGAGACTGAGGTAATGATCACCTTGTGTGTAACTTTTGAGGATTTTGAAGTGTAATTTAAAAGGTACAATACGCGCCACGAAGGATGAGACTTGACAAGCGTCAGTAGTGGGGAGATTGCACAGATATGGATGTACGAAATAGTTATCCGTAAGTTGTGTCTATTCAGGAATTTTTCCATGATATTTAGATTAAAATTCTTAACAATATTATAATATTATAATATTTATTACGAATAATAAAGCTTGTGTGGTGTGTCAAATCTCATCATTCGTGGCGCGTATTGTAAGTAAAATGAATATTCTCTTTGTAGTAGGTATTTGGAACAATTTTATTAAACTCTGTTTGTTACCTCAATACAGCAAAACTTTGGAGAAAGTTTAGAGTTTAGATAAGGACATAGGCTTCATTTAAATCCGCGACTTTGTCTACAGCCTCGATAACCCTTAATCACAGAGTCGAAGTTTTGTAAAAGTTTAAAGATTTATTAAGATAAGTTTAAAAAAAAAAAATTAATTGGACACTTGTTTGTTCTTCTCCTTTTGACATACATTTAACAGTGATGTTATCACATATTTTAATAATTAACTTAGATCAAAGACTGCATAATTATCTTTGATATTAAAACATTATTATAATTAATATTTTCATACAAAGTAGGTAGTCTATCCTTTAAAATACACTTTATAAGGAAAACAAAACACGACCGTGATACAATGTTTAATTAAAATTATGAGCTCATGGGGTGAAATATGGTAGGTTATATTAATTACAACTTAATAATGTGTGTGATAAGGTATATTTTTCAAAAATAATGAGTGTCTGTGAAAAGAAAATTAATTTGTAGTTTATTTTCATGTTATATGTTTTGTCACATGTTTTGATGATATTCTTTTTTTAATTCAAATAATAATACCAGCTTATTATTGTCCCACTGCAGGGTAAAAGCCTGTTCTCATACAGAAACGACTCTAACATCAATCACCACCCTTGCTTAATTACTCAACTCCCACGTAATGACACACAATTGATTTTCTATTGTTCTGTCATACCTGTAAGTCAACCGGGGCTTGACCGGTTAAGGCGATTGCAGACCTATATTAATAAATAATAATAAAACGATTTAATTTAATTAAAAAAAAACTACTATATTTTGTCTACAACTGACCTACTCCTTGACAATTCAAAAGTGCCTGTAAATTGTCTAATTAAAATAAATGTTTCGACTTTGACCTTTGACTTTTGTAGTCCGCGCGACCACTGCAGGGTTAAACACTGGGCATCTTTTATTATAATGCTCACATAATAATATATGTGCATCAACATAATTATATACGACGAAATTCCAGTTTTTAAGTAACTCCAAAAAAAAAAAACCAGTTTAACATAACATAAAATATTCACGCAGGTATTTCCCAGATCAAATTAAACCAATTGTAGGTACTTTAACATACTGAGTAACATAAATCAGCATTAATTCACGAACATTCGCTCTGGATACCTCTGGGATTCAAAACGCAGAGGCGCCATTATATACGTACTTCACGAGGTAATAAATCGCTTAGGGAGATTTAGTATGGGGGAAAATTCTATATTATCAGTATTTGATTAACTGGGTACGTCATTATTTTCCTCTACAAATTAACCAGCTTTGAAGGACCTTGTTAAAAATCTTGTTATTTATGTTAAAATGAGGTAGCTATACCCAGCATATTAGACTGTAATGTTATTTCTAAAACTTATAATATAAAGTCTCTATAACATAATTATGTAAAAATCAGCACTAAGACTTTAATAAATACATAAATTTATTTTTTATTTTCATATTTAATAATAAAAATTCAAGAGATAAAAATTTCAAACGTGTTTCAGATTTTACCCAAAGTATTCCTGCAGGGTTCAAGTGACCCGCATTTAAGGTATGTACCATGTAGTCTTTACCCCAAGTGGACCTCCAAATAAATCATGTTGAACTTGTTCAGTCTGATATCCCTAACTGTTAGATAATGCGAAAAGGTTTCGAATAATGGCTAACCCTACAAATGGTTTTGTAATCCTTACCACACAATAGATCGGTACAGAAGGTTGGCATCAGCGGCGAAGGGTTAATTTAAGTAAGAGTGAAAATTGCTTAATTCTATTGCTAATTGGATGGATGTTGGTTACTCAATCATGTCAGAACGGCTAAACGGATCTGCATGACATTTACCACAGAGATAGATTATAGTTGATCGCGGCAAGGCAAAAAATATAAATACGTTTAACTGACTGAGCAACGTAATCAAACCAAATGCTGTGCAAATCTCGTCTTGTGTGATTTTAAAATTATGTAAATAAGTGTACCTAAGACCTTCTTATCTGGGCCACCCTGTATATAGTGTTAGTGTAAACACCGTTATCCTTGAAACCAGTGGTTTGGTTTCACTAATGGAACGTAAATTCAATGAAAAAAAATATGGGAAAAAATATTGGGGAATCGAACCCAAGACCTCATGCACAGCAGTCGCGCTTGCGACCACTAGACCAACGAGGCAGTCTTTGAAAGTCAATCTTTAAGTTTTTTTTAAAGTAAAAAATAAGTAACGTATATCAGTTTATTTCATTTGAATATGCGTTAACGCTCATTGCATATACCCGAGCCCTCTGTACCTCTCTAATCAGTGTCCCTACGTTTAGGTACTTACCTATGTTGGCTTCTTGTTACTAATTACCCGACCATAAGTTAGGGTTGTGGGAACGCGTATTTAATGACCATTTGCTGTAATAATATTGCTGTAAATTATATTTAAGTGTTGTATTATGCCTATTAGTTTGTGGTTATTGTCTGTGTAGTTTGGTTAATGTTATGAGAAGGTTGCATGGTAATTTTATAGACTTATGTATTCTGCTTGTGCATAGAATGTTTAAAAAATTCGAAAGTCTTCTTCTGCCTAGCCGTGATGAAAATCGTATCGTATATAATACGATACCCCAACATAGTTGGGACAAGGTAAGACTGTGCTTGATAAGACTGGTTGTCAGACTTTCGGACTTCTGACGGCCTGTAACGACCGTCAAATATCCACGTATGAGAGCAGAAATCATCGATTTAAAGTACTTTCCGAGGCGAACGATGTCAGTGATGTCTAAAATAAACTTAGACAGTGCTTTGAATTGAAAAAGTCACTTTAGTACTTGCCCGGATTCGAACCCACAAGCTCATGCATGAGAGGCGGGCGCCTCAACTACGGGGCCATCACGGAATCATTCATAAATAATTAGGACTCTTTTGTTCGAAATGCCGTACGGCGTAAATGCAAGACACAGAGAATGCACAAGCTGATTACACAATGGGCGATAACTCCTTACCATGAATTAATAGCATCGTACTGTATTCAGTAATCCACCTGTCAGTTATGGAGCCATGACTGATCGAAATAATAGTCTAGATATATGCACAATTGTTCATTATCATCATCAATTTGTGCTTTGGTGCTTTTAGCGAGGTAAGATTATTTATAATTAAGGCTCTAATTAATATTCGTTTAAAGTGTAAGATAATTATCAAAATATGATAGTGTGCTAGCTTCCACCAGCATCTACGACTGCGTAGAGTTAAGAAAAGCCAAAATCGTAAAGTATCCTACGAGAACAAAAAAACAGGATAAACATCGTATTTGTTAAGATAGATCCATATCCATTTGTTTGCTATATTAGGTAATTTCGTTAAGCTATTTAAGCGTGAAAGAGTTACAAATATCCATCCATCCATCTATTCATCCATCCTCGCAAACTTTCGTGTTTATAATAGTAGGTAAAGAATAGGTAGGTAGTATGAGCGTGGATGAGGCAAAAAGAGTATGTAAGGATCGTAGCAGGTGGCGTTCTGTAGTTTCTGCCTACCCCCATGGGAAAAAGGCGTGAGTTTATGTATGTATGTATGTGTGTAAAGAATAAGACATAATGTATGAAAATAATTAGTGATACCTTTAACAATTATAGCTAACAAACGCTTTTTTTTTTTTGTTAGCCTATTCTGTCCCACTCCTGAGCAAAGGCCTCCCTCCACTCCTTCCATCCTTCACGATTCAGTGCCTCATCCCTCCAGTTTTGAAGAAATTTATTCAGTTCGTCCCGCCATCTCCTTCGTGGCCTGCCGCGGCCCCGACTCCCTGTTTCAGGGCACCAGTTCTGCACTATTTGGGCCCACCGTTTGAACAAACGCTTAAATATTTATAAATATTCAAAAAACTCTAATGGGATACTACGTTATTCTTTTGCACAAAAGGCTATATTTTATTATCAAAAATATTAGGGATCTGTATGAAAAATCACATGGTCGAAGTCGCTTTTAAAAAATAATCTATACTATTTTAAATAATATTATAAAGAGGAATGATTTGATTGTTTGCATTGAATAAGGCTCCGAAACTACTGAACCGATTTGAAAAACTATTTCACTGCTGGTAAGCTACACTATCCCCGGGTGACGTAGGCTATATTTTATTATCAAGAAATTAGGGATCCGTAAGAAAAATCACGCGAACAAAGTGGCGGGAAGAGCGCTAGTGGATAATAATTAAAATAATTATTAATTCAAAAATAAGAACCAACACAAAATAATGTTTAAACTTTAAAAAATACTAAACGTAGTCGTAAAATAAAAAGTGTGTTAAAAATCGAATTTATGTACAAAAATACATTTAAGTATAAGTACTTTGCAAGTCAAATTTGACCCCTAAACTGTAGGCATTAGGAATCCATTAAATAAATATTTTATCTTGGAAACTTTTGCAAAGAAGCTTTTTATATACCTGCCTCCAGGGAATTAGCTACCTAAGAAATTTGGGGGAAATCAAGGAACTTGGTGTGAAAGTAATCTGCGTTAGGTATCGTTATAATCTGCTAGTAATTAGTCTGGTTTAAAGATCTTTATTTAATACTCGCTTATCGTCGCGGCTTCGGTTTTGTAAATGTCGGTTATCTGTGGGGATTTCACTATTTTGAACGGGTGTCTAATTCTTTTGCTAAAATGATAGTAGTCTTAGTTTTGCCTTATAACATCTGCTATCTGTCAATGAAAGTGTCGTCTCGTCCAGCCGCTTCGGATAACAGCCGAAACAAACAGACAGACTAAAATTTTTAAACTGTTTTTTGTTTTTGTTTCGTGTACCATGTTAATATTTCTTTTGTGAAAAGCTGGTTTGTTTTACATTACTAACAGACACTTCATTTTTTTTGTACCTATAGATATTTTCAACTAAGCTGTTATAGCGGCCATTCTCGATATCGGTCAAGAACGCAGGAGACCCTATAGTGCACAAATTAGTGTGTGCACAAACATAGGTGCACTCCCTCTCCCCTGACTCTCATAGTCCGATATGAATAGAATAGAAATAGTATGCAGTAGTAGTAGAAAAAATAGTAGATCTTTATTTGCACAGAAACATACATACATAACGCCTGTAATCCCCGAAGGGTTAGACAGAGGTGTACCCATTAGTACACCCACATTTCGCCAGTTATGTTTTTAGTCCCATGTAAGGGGCGGGCACAGAAAATAGGTACGAATAGCCGAAACAGTCACGACACAAAGTATTACAATTTAATAAGTCTTGTCTCTCTTATATTTTGTAAGAAAGTCATCATAACTGTTTCAGTCCTGCAAAAGTCATAAACCAATTAAAATGTAGATATGTTATTTTATCGCTGAAAGCCTTACGAACTAGTCGCATGTGCAATAATTTGTCCATGGAATAAGAAGAAATGGAGTGCCGGGTGACGGCTTCAACTATGTATAGATTGACGAGCGCGGCCACGCCACGGTCTGTAAGCCGGAGTGTCATTTTCCCGCGGTCCGAACAACTATATTATTTTATTTATTTATATATAAATAAATATATAAATAAATAAATAAATATAGAAATATTAATAATAAACAAAATTAATATAAATCGACTCATAAATAATATCTACTTAAATATCTAAATATAAGATTTACTCCTTAATTTCAATATTATTATGTTTTTAAACAAAAAGCGCTTCTTCCTCTCCTCTAAAAACTAACTTGCTGTGCCCGACAGGGTCCATAATTGTTTCTCTATAATTTACCTACCAGCCTTGTATACATTATGGAATGCAATAAAGTATTGAGTATTGAGTATATTTTCTACTTGATACCCTTTTTACTTTAGTTTGCTCTCTTTAAACACTCGACCTTTTTTCTTATAGACATTATTTTGTAATTTGACGATAAGTTTTGGATCAGATTTTGTCTGGTTAAAACTCATTGTCATCTGCAACCGCGAATAACGGGAATTCTTATTACTAAAGGACTAAGCGTGGAAAGTAGTTTACCGTAATTGTCCGCGATGCTACAAAAGAGAAAGTTATCTTAGAAACCAATCTGTCTTCGATTAAAAATTAACTTAATTAGTGAACTGTTTAGGTATAATCTACTTATGAACTAAATTACTTTTAAAAACATCCATCAGTTTCTAAGAATACTTTAACTATAGAAATATCTGACGACCCTGCATATTAATCCCTTAGTTGACTGTACATTCCGTTACTCTTAGTTTTCTGAGCTTTTTTTCCCCAATTACAAGGAAAGCGAAAGATAATAGACCCTAGTACTCCATTCTCAATACTCCTTGTGTACCTACACCAAACATTTCCCGAACTTACCCTTTATTGTTGTATGCAACTGGACTTTACAGGACCAGTTTACTGCTGAACTAACGCGGGTAACTTAAGTTATACTGTGCCCCTTGTAAAGTGCTTTGTGTGGGACACAATTGCTACAAATTGTTGCAAGTTGGCGTCATTCTCTACACAGTTTACTATGAAGAGGGTAACAGTAATAATACAGTGGTACGGCGGTGTATTTACTTTAGGTGGCTAGAGTAATGTTATAGGTAATTCGTAGAGAATTTACGCGATTAGAGAAAATGTAGATGCATGATGGCTGGGCGAGTGGCTGCTGGGGTGAATGTTTGTTTGGCTTAGAGGTAGCTGTTCCTGATCTGGCTGTTTGTGTATGTGACACAGCGTCGTGGATCGTAAGTGGGCGCTTTATCCATTTTACCAAAAAATGTTTATTACATAAATTATTTTCTACAGATCTAGTTAGCCTCGATTATATGTATAGTCGAGTATATTTAGTAAAACATTCTCGGGATCAGACTAGCGCTGTGCTGTAGGACTAATATTTAAAAACTGAATAAACAAAATAAATAAAAACTACCCTGCCTCCGCCTTATCTCCGTAAAATGGCAACGTGGTCAAAAACTGGCGGCATGGTTACGTTAGATGGCAATACCTAGTCTCTGGCCAAAGTAAAAGCCAGCCCTTGGTTAAAAGTCAGTCACTGGGTTGTGGAGGTGAGATAGGCAGTCGCTCCATTTAAAATACTGGTATTCAGCCGCATCCGGCTAACCGGATCGGACCGGTCGGTTTTCAGTCTAAACTGAAAGCCGACCCCGACGTAGTCGGGAAGAGGCTGGGCAGATTGATTGTATATCTGTCACAATAAACATTTTCTTTCCATTTTTCTTTGTCTTTCAATCAGAAAGTCGTATTACCAGCAACCTAAGGCTGATATTGTATTGAGTAAAGACAAAGGGTGTTATGTGCTAACTAATAAATGACAACGCACAAAATATGATTGCGTCAGAACCTCGACTGTTGCCATGCCGTATCAGTATGAGTTGTGATCTTAGTTTGCCTCTAAAAGCAGCGGAATAGGACTTTCATTCTCTATTTGTATCTTCCGCTCTTCTTTTGTACTGCAATGTCTTGATAGCCCTGTAGATACGCGCCCGCTTCTCATGCACGAGGCTGTGGGTTCAAAACCAGACTTGGGCAAGTACCAATGTGACTTTTTCTGTTTCATATATACTTTCAAGGTAGTCTACTACAATAAAAAAGGGTTATTTGGGTCAGGCAGAAGGCCTTTATGGCTATGTAATATCAGACTATAAAAATCCTTCCTCCACAAAACTTAACAGAAGACAATAATGATATTGTCCTTTTACGGGGCAAAGGCCGCTTCTCACACAGTGAAGGCACGAGCATTAATCACTACGCTTGCTCAAAACGGATTGGCAATTCCAGACTTATATTAATTGTAAGTCTAGGTTTCCTCACGATGTTTTCCTTCGCCGTTGTCAGCGATGTCCCAGATAAACTTAATATTCAGTATACTTTTAATCATGTATTAAAGCTATTTCCGATAAGCAGATCATATCAAATCGCTGTTCTAGAGCCCGTTACTTAAGTGGGTACACGACGCTGTCACTGGTCCCGACTTTGATGGATTAAAGATACGAGCACACGCTCGTTACAAAGATATTATATACGGAACCAGCTGTTCGGTTGTTGCACTGTGCGTGGCATGGGCTGGATTAATGTGTGTACATATCTCATTTATTGTCGGGGTTATACTGTGCTTGTGTGGCTTAATGGAGCTTATGGAATGGGGAAAAGAAACTTCTGATTGGGTACCCAAATCCGATTTTTGTTTTTGTTTTTGTGGAGGCAATAGTCTAAGGCAATAGTAGCAGTTACGACACAAAGGAAACATTCTTTCATTAAAAAAAAAATACAAAAAAAATATTCTTTATCATAGGTATACAGATAATGAAACATACATACACAAGCAGAACCTGATCCTTTTAGGCCATACAAATATTTATTCCATACAAGAATCAAACCCGCGTGATTGGTGGTAAGGTGTCTAACAAAGAGGGTAGTAGTTTAATCGCTATCTGTTTTTGGCGTTGGTTCAAAGGGCGAGGTTCTAATTAAACGCTATGAATTTAAATATTTTTTATACACTTCGCAAGTAGGTATTCGCAGTTTAAATAATTGGTTAAAACAAAAAATAAAGACATGTAGGTACATGTTGCGCTGTGAATCTCAGTTTTTAAAACGTTAAACATAAACAAAACACTTTAACTAATCTATAATATTACCATTTTCCATTAAATCTAAACAAACAATAATATTCTCAAAGCTTGATGCTTTGACACAAAAAATACGTTGAAAAATACTATAAACAAACTTTTATTCAATCACAGTTTAAAAAACGAATAACAGTTTCAAAAATCGAATGAAATGAAACGAACTAAACCATTTGACCAAAACAATAACACTTTTTTAAAAACACGTTCTTTTTTCAAAGCGGAAAGTTAAATAAGCTTTCGAAACGGCAAAACGAGCATGTCATATTCCAAATGGGTATGTAACTTGTATGAAAACAAAAGCATCCATTTTGCCGTCGGGATATCATAGCAAAATAAATAAAAGCACCAAATCCCGGTAGATGGGGCTTCAGTGAGGCGCATTTCAGACTGCAATGCCCGGAGACATGACACATAGGGATGCGACAAGTAAGGGGCAACAAAAAAACCTTTCGATAAAATACATTATTTAAAATAATTTAATTTAAAATAAGTCCCACGTAATGAGACACAATTGATTTTCTATTGTTCTGACTTACTGGTAAGTCAGCCGGGCTTGACCAGTTAAGTAAGGTACAATATATACCTATATATATATATATTTTAAGCGATGAGCGATAATTATTATTATAGTATATCCATACTATAATAATATTAATTTGAAAGTAACTCTGTCTGTTCGTATGTAGCGCATTCACGACAAAAAAAAATATTTTTGTCGTTTTGTCTGTCGGTTTGTTACGGCTGATCTCTGAAACGGATAGATCGATTATGAAGAGACTCATCAGCAGATGGCAGACTTTTAGAGAAAAAAATAAGGTTCCTCACAAATAAATAAAATCTCTGCAAATAACCAACATTCATGCGGACAAAATCGCAGGCATAACCTAGTACCTACTAAAAATAAAATGCGACCCTGCCAGGATTCGAACCTGGAATCTTCTGATCCGTAGTCAGACGCGTTATCCATTGCGCCACAGGGCCAGTCCTTTACAAGTACAAAAACGCGGTAGCATACTGTTCAACAAGATGAATTTTCTTCTTTTTAGGAGGACTCTCTTGGCACATTGCCAGACTTTCACTCTGCATCATAGTAACTAATATCATGCTTGCATTCATTAGCAAGACTGCGACTAATTTTCTTAATGAAAACAATTTATAAGTGTAACTTTATGCATATGTAAAAAACCTTTTTTACAAAAAAATATGACCGCCTTCAACATTGCCACCGACTTCCAAGCCAAAGTTATTTTTTTATTTTGTAGTTTTTGAAGGCGGTCATATTTTTTTGTAAAAAAGCTTTTTATTTTTTACTTTTTAGTGCTTGTGTTTTAATGTTTGAAATCCTTACATAAGGACCTTTCAAACAATACTTCACACGATATATTTAATTTTGGAAAGTGGTAGGAGGGGGGTTGACGTACCCCCTCCCCACTTCCTTCAGTCAGTCATCGACTACACGTATAAACAAAGCAATTTTTCTTGTTACGGCGGTTCTGCTGTGATTTTATAAGGAGTTCCGTTCCATATCTCCAAAGTTCATCATGAGATCATGACAATATTCCTATGGGACCTATTTGGAGCTATACTCTTTCAAACAAAACAAGAATCATCCAAATCGATTCATAATTGGCGGAGTAATGGTAGAACAAATATAGAAAAAAAAAAAAAAAAACGCGTCGAATTGAGAACCTCCTCCTTTTTGAAGTCGGTTGAAAACACATTGGTGATTAGATAACATACACCGCACCGCGCACCACCGCGGTTGGCAGTGAAACGGATGTCATGTCACATTGGCCTCTAAATCCGTTGATGCCTAACCGCGCGGTCGAACGGTGAAATCGGCTTTATCGCCACCGCCCTCCGCGGCGGTGCGCGGCGCCGTGTGTTATTCGCCTTAGGCATTTTCTAACAGTCTACCTTAGAAACCTACAAAGGTAAGGTAGGTAACCTTACCTTCGTTATGATTATTCTGAACCTATGTCTTTATGCACACCTCGCACTGGGTTTTTCGTAAAATAATAATTACCTATTATAAAAAAAGGTATAACTATATCTTCGAGCCGTTGAAGTTAGAAACTCTCGGGTTGGGGGATTTATGTGGCCATAGGCTTTTTAAGGAAAATAATGTTCAAACGGTTTGTTGACATGACCATACGCAAGCACGTATTTAGAATAACCATATTACTTAAAACTTATTATACTATATATACTTGTATCATATTGCTTGTATTATTAGGATAAACAGTGTAACAATTTTAGATAGGCCAATAAATAAATAAATAAAATGTAGTTTCAATACGTGGTAATATTTTCCATAGGGCCCGACCACTCCGGTAAGTAACAGTACTTTTTATATGATCACTCCACGCAGTCTACTTTTTGTTGCTAATACACAGAACATATTTTCCCATGAGTACAATTTTCCATTAGTATTAAATATTGATCGGGTACCAGAGAGAGCAAAAAGATAAGTCAAAGTACGACGCACCTGTGCTTGAAAACGATTTCCAATATATTAATCAACACCCTTGTGCATTGGACCATATTTTCCCTGATCACCCAGCGGGAGCTCTTGATCGTCTCCTTTATCAATTCTATTGATCATCCTCGTCTTTTGTTACGGAGTCAGCAGAATTCAAAGGGACGGTATTGTCACAGACTTCAAGCGAATAACGAAGACAATTTGTAGTGACTGTGGATGTATCTTTTTGTAGAAGATTTCTTTTAGGTAAATAAAGGAGGGTAGCACCTTTCTATTAGTGTAGGTACTTATATGTATGCACACATTACATTATATTATTCGGCTTATTTAAGATCATGAGGGATACTTTTAGTTTACTGTAGGTACTCGCAGAGTTTTGCACGCATCCTTAATTAGCAGCCAAGAAATTAGTTCCTATTATTACTAATATTAACGCGTAAGTTTGTGAGGATGTAGGATGTAGGGATGATGTTTGTTACTCTTTCACGCTTAAACAGCTAAACGACATTGACATACGAAATAGTTATTAGTCTTTTTTGCGCCGTTTTTGTGTTCTCGTGGGTTAATTTATAAGACTTAGCCTTAATTTTGACGATGTCGCAAGCACTTGTAGCAATTCTAAACTCACCATCAAACGAAAAAGTTTGGCGAGTTTAGAATTAAGTCACACGTCTGTATTTATTTCATTAAATAAATAATTTAATAAAAAAAGCAGAGACTAGTCGTCCAAAAAGGTATTCTCAGCGATGGTAGGTAGATACAATCCCTCTTTTTCTTCAAGACATCGGTTCTAAAGAATCAAAAACATCGACAAATAAATTCATCGAGCAAGCCCCATCACTAATGGCTCGACAGACGCCGTGTGCAGCGGTGACCCCGCGAGATACCCGGAATTAGATTTGTAAGCTATCACAGCTCTACCGGGTCAGGCCCGGATATTATACTCGCTTTAAAACAATGCCTCTAGATAACACCCGGCTATACAAATGTCTTTCAACACGTGTGCCTTTGTAGATTACGATTTGGGATGTTTAAGGATGTTAAAGGAAAATTGTTGTGTTGTTTAAAATATTATGTATACAGTGTTTTCTTTTCATAATTTTTCTTTTCATCTGTTTTAAGTGTTACGTATTTAATTATTGTAATTGGTTTCGACTGTAACCTTTATAATTGAAATATAAAATTAAAAATTGATAACTGAGGCCAATAGTACTTAAGCCTGCCGGGGTTGCGGGACGTCTTAACAGGATACCGTGGCCCCGGAACGTAAAGAACAACAGAAGGAACAGGGTGGTATTTTAGTCGGTAAAAGTGTGAGGAAGAAAGGATTAGTTACATTTGTAGTGTGACTAAGCCATGATTGGATACGGGATTAATTCATAAAGATTAAAAAGCTCTAATAATCTAGACGCAATCTTATCTTAGAGACAATCAATATTAATTAGAGGAATTTTGAACGTACAAAGACTGAGATTACATAGCGAACTTTTCTAAAAGTTAGAGATTTTAAAGGTAGGGAACCTCCTCTTTAGTACAAATATTAAGTGCTGTACTGACAGAAACGATGGTTGACATAGTTGTCAATTACTGATTTAATTAATAAATAATTCAATGCTTCGAACATTATTCTATTCTTAAGTTAATTGGACAACCTATAACTTTTTTGTATTAATCTTTACATACCTAATAAAGTTGATAGGTACAACACGACCAAATTGTCGCTTGGTAAATTTTTCATTTTACGTAAAATACTTTTACTATAATTAGTAGCACCCACTGTCTTAACGATCATGAATAGTTGCACAACCTTCTAATTGAAACACCAACATAGCCAACCAAAGTAAAAAAACATAAACATTATAATAATAAACATGAGTTTTACGGCTTCAGGCTCCATCGGCACCTCTCAAAGCGCGTAAAAATAAACAAAATCTTTTAAATTAGAACAAGAATTATCTTCCTCTTAAAACATAACAACTTGTAAACATACGGAAACTTTTTCCAGCGAACTTGGCCGAACTTTGATGAAAAACCTTGGCCATATTTCAGAGCTAAGACAAATTTAATGTAGGTACAAATTTTGTACGTACTTGAGAGGCCTTTCTAATAAAACTTTTTTAATAACGTTTCTCATTTTTATCTCACTTATTCATCGATACGGTGTGGGTGAGATTAGTCAAGACCTTTATCAAAAATGTGACAAATTTTGTCACTTGGGACTTCTGACAGTGATTAGGATCGTCAATGATTTATTGGTTACGTGTTTGAACTGTGAGATGTGTCACTTTACCCCTTTTGCGTCTGTAGCGTAAAAGGGTGGGGACTGAATAAATTGAGTGATAAAGATACGAACAGATTCCTTTGCAATTATGTTCTAACTAAATATTTAAAAGTGAAAGATCATTCACTCACTCATCACGAAATATCGAAAACCACTCGACGTATAAAGATGAAATTTGGCAGGGAGGTAATTTATAGTTATTAGACGTCCGCTAAGAAAGGATTTTCCAAAACTCATTACCTAAAGGGATAAAATGGAGGTCCGAAGTCGCCAGCAAAAGCTATATCTTATACCTTTATATATTTCTCATTGCTAAAATCGATTTTCATATCGAAAGGCCAGAAAATTGGAACTGATAGTAACCGGGCCCTGTGGCGCAATGGATAACGCGTCTGACTACGGATCAGAAGATTCCAGGTTCGAATCCTGGCAGGGTCGTTTAATCATCTTTTTGCGATTTCAAGTTATTACATTTTACAATTGAAAAATAAATAAAAATTGTCAACATTCCTACTTAAAAGTTCGAATCTGGAAGTACTAATAATATTATAAGAAGCTGTTTGTAAGTGATAGTCTCTAGAATTACTGATCCAATTACTATTTTTTTTTCCCTTTTGATATACTAGCACTCTTCCCGCGAATCCGTTCGCGTGACTTTTCTTACGGATCCCAAATTTTTTGATACTAAAATATAATATAGCTTATGTCAACCGGAGATAGTGTTAGCTTCCCAGCAGTGAAAGAATTTTCAAATCGGCTCACTTGTTTCGGAGCCTATTTATTGCAAACAAACAATCAATACTTACCTCTTTATAATATTAGAATAGACTATCTTTGCCCGCGATTTCGTCCGCATACTGCCGCATACATTTCCACATAAGAAAATTGAAGCAACTAGCTTCAATTTTCGAACTAACTGACAGACTCCTTGACAATTCAAAAGTGCCTGTAATCGGTCTAATTGAAATAAATGTTTTTGACTTTGACTTTGAAATAAACGTCGGTTATCACGTACGCAGACAAAGAGCGTTTTTAAATAAAGAAACCCCATTTTTTCTTGTTATTCTTCATCTTGTTTTTTCCGTCAAAACAGCAATAAAAAAATATCACACATAGGTATAAGGAAGAATTTTCGTATCATAAAACCTCATCATACAACGATATCTTTTGATACGTGAACTTTGCATCAATCCGGGGGTTAGCGTCGGCAATAAAACCGTAACGACGAATAACACGGTTCCGCATAACGCAATAAACGATTCTTTATACGGTACACATATTAGAGAAATGTAAACAGGCCACGTCCTTGGAGAAAGGGGGATACCAAAATGGCGTCTTTGGAGTAAGCTTTTGTTTTTTTATCTATCTAAGATACTTTTTTCTTTTTTTTATAGAATTAAGCTGAAGAGTGTTTTTGTTTGTTAGTTTAAACGCGCTAAGCTCTGAAATTACCAGTTGGTTTAAAAAAATCTTTGTGTATATGAATAGCTACACTCATAAGGAATAGTATAGGAATAATCTAAACTGATAAGATTTTATAAAACTAAGGTTGCAACTTTGAAATTTTTTTTTTACTAATTGGAAGCTACGATAGCCTTGATTGCTATAGACTATAATTCACGCAGACGAAGTCGCGGGCAAAGCTTTAATTTTACATTACGTTACGGCCCTGGAAACGTAGCAATTAAAGACGGAACTGAAAGCAGGTGAGACCGCGGGATATACCTAGTTAATCGTAAATAATAAATTCTAATTTAGCAGATACACGTTCCTTTTTATTCAGAATTCAGGTAGGTAGTTAACATATAATTATGAGTAGGTTTCCTCACAAATAAAGCATTCTAATTTTGATTCTGATTCTGAATCTGAAAAAAAAATCATACCAACTAAGTTTCAGAAAAATCGTTCCTAAATCAAACGGAAAAAAAAAACAAAAAGCAATCGAAGATTCCAATATATTTTTATTCCCTTCTCGAAAGGTAAGAAAAGTGATTAGGGTAAGGCCACATTACTGTCAGGCCTCTCCAAGGTCAAGGCTTGGCCACAAAAAGAGGGACGCGTTATAAGGAAGAGGATGGCCATAGGATCATAAATCAGTGTATTTTAGTTTAAAAATAGAACCAGGATACTTATTTTTTAAATGTCGTGATGACTCAGTGATTTTAGAGCCCACCTCACAAGCAACCAATGTAGATTTTCAATTTCATATGTATTTTAAGTTTATCTTGGACATCGCTGACATCGGTGAGGGAAAATATCGTGATAACATCTTTCTCGCATTTCATCCAGATGCATTCCCCAGTTCTGACATGTATAAGTAACAAACATCTATCCTTCCCAACTTATGCATTTATGATAGTACCTACATAATCCCCGAAGAGTTAGGCAGAGGTACCATTACGAATTAGTAAGTACACCCACATTTCGCCAGTTATGTTTTAGTCCCATGTAATAGGGGGCGAGCCTATTGCCATCAACAGGGCACAAATCCAGACTCCAAGACTGCTACTAAGAAATGGATGATGGAAATACTCAATAGCAATTTGCCCAACCTGGGAATCGAACCCAAAACCTCATGCGCAGCAGTCACGCTTAGCGACCACTATACTAACGAGGCAGTAATTTATGATAGTAGTACGATAATACTCAAAAATAATCGGATCGGATCGGATTTACTGATCCGATTCTGAAAATGAAACTAACCCATTTACTGTTAGTGTTCCGGAGATAACCGGGTACAAACAAAAAAACATTAAACAAACTTTTCAGCTTTATTACAAAATTAAAGTAAAGATTGCTTTTTATTCTCTTAGTCTATTCTATCGTTGTTTAAGATTTCTTTTAATAAATTAATACTTGGTATTTCCCCCAAATCAATTGAGATAAATCGGAGACAAGAAATCTCAATGTATTTTTGTTTTTTCAGGGCGGATATTGGAAAGCTACAGATGCTTTTTTCCTATTACGTTAAATGTTTGGATATTGTAAATACTTATGTAATTACCATTCCATTCAAATTTCAGAGAGTTTACACCTTATGGCATTTGTGTATGAAAAAAAAACTTTTAAGTACTTATTTTTGAAATGAATGAACCGACTTTAATGAAATTTGCTACACACAAGCAGGAAAATGAGCCTAAAGAGTTAATTGAGAACATTTTAAAAATGTAACATAACATCACGCCTGTAATCTCTGAAGGTGTTAGGTGTACCCACTAGTACACCCACATTTCGCCAGTTATGTTTTAACTCCCATGTAATAGGGGACGAGCCTATTGCCATTAAGTGTCTTATTTAAAAAAAGATATTTAGAAATGTCTGTTTCTATCTAACTTAAATTCGCTCGATTTTAGCAGCAACACGTTTTTTTTTTAAATATTCTCAGCCAACTTTTTACACCTATGTATCTTTCTTATGTATTAGAAAGTTTCATTAAAAGGCAGTTCCTTAAATTCAATAAATAAACTAAGAGATAAATTATTGTGATAAAATAAAATAAAATTGAGATTCGTAAGAACCTGACACATGCTTTTAATGTTTACAATCTACCTTGATGCGTTAAATACACATGCTTGTGGGCTATCTGTAAATATAAACTGCTAGTAAAATTACTATTAATAATATTATGTAATGAAAATGTTGTGATACTTAAATTAATTTTGACATGCATGTAATTTCTGTTTGTGATTAATTATTTTGACATGCGTGTAATTTTCTATTTATTTTATATTGCTGTACGCCCAAAGGGCGGGACACTGCGGGTTACAAAATGTTTATTATCACCATCTAAATTAATTACACCTCTCTATGATCCACAATACAAACGAATTGAATTGAATTTTGAAACATGTGAATAACAGGATCCCACCAAAAACATTTCATGTAAAATGTTGCCAAGACAACCTTTTAACTTCACAAATGTTACATATTAGTAAAAATGTATAATAGTGCCCTTGCCCTTCGCTTGGCTCTTCTTGACGGGGGCACTACCGTGCCCCCAGATTGTTGAAAATTGAGCTCAATTTCCACGCCAGTAAATGCAAAATATAAAAGTCAAAGACCCTATCCCCAAAAGAAGTGAAAAACAAAAACTAATATCGGTTATCGCAATTCATTAATAGTTATGTGTGGTGTACGTTACTATCACAATCTTATATCAGATCCCATAAATAACTGAGGGAAATCTTTTTTTGTTTTCTTTTTCTTATTGCTTCCATTGTCTCGGGAATTATTGGATTGTATCGTCGCCAGGTGCTTGTAAGGGTTATTAATGGTTTAAGTAGGTAGATAGTCTGTTTTTTTTTTATTCAGGGATTTTTTTTTTACCTTGATTAGATTTTTATGTAGACTTTATGTGATGACTGCCGTGCTGAGCATGAGGTCTTCCAGGTCGGGCAAACTGTTATTGGGTTTGTCCATCAGGAATTTCTCAGTAACAGCCTCGGAGTCTGGATTTGTGCCCAGTTGATGGCAATAGTCTCGCTTTCATGGAACTTAAACATCACTGGCGAAATGTGTCTCCCCTACCTCACCAATCCCCCCCTCTGCCTAACCTACCTACATTTTTATATAACTTAAATATGTGGGCCTTTGCCCACTGCTGGGTAAAGGCTTCCCTTCAGTCCTTCCATCGCGTCCAAACCCCCGTCCAAGTCATCCATCCATCTTATTCTTGAGCACTAATCTTGGGTTCTACGGGCCCATAGTTCATTGAACTTTTCTCATAAAAACATTATTATTTACTTACAAGATAGAGTGCCATAATAACAACCTACATGTCTTCAATATACAACATTAATCATAGCACTATGCTTTCTCGCCTGAGACAATGTTGAGCAGTCATCGTAGTTAATGACGAGGGGAGGTGTGGCCTATTCGGAGCGCACGTTTTTGTAATATCAATACCTATAAGTGTGTGCCAGCGTGTTTGTTCATATGGAAGACGAGTATGCTATAAAACGTAGCCTCTGTCACTCACGCTAATTTCGTTGCGAAATCCGGGACAGTTGAATCGTTTCTCTCGGACTCGTCAAGCTTCATTGCCTCGGCGCTTTTCTGGTGGTCGCCACGATTGATTCTGGCATTCAGGAGTACAATTATGTCTTGAATACATGGTAAAAGTTTCTGTAACGATGCCCCTTTAAAATAAATTAAATAGAAAACGACTACTTCCTATAACGTTTTTTTATTTATCTTTATTAAATCGGTTAATGCGGACGCAGATGTAATGGCGAAATAAAAAATAACCGATGTCCTTTCCTGGGGATAAAACTCATTTATATCGGTTCTGTAGTTTAGTCTTGAAACATTTCACAGACAGACAGACCGACAGACAGACAAGGTTACATTCGCATTTATAGTAATCGTATTAAATATCATATTTAGGTTAACCCTATATTTTATAGAAAATACCTAACCTTAATTTGACGAAATAGCCAAGCCTTGACTGAAAGATATTATCGTTTTAATAACGTTTCATTATCGTTAGTGGTTCGGTAATCGCAATTACAGTCACATTGAACGAAATGTATGGTCCCTTCGCACGGCTACTTGGCTTTTGTTCGAGTTACTTGACGTTCATTTGTTTTGAGTAGTGACTGATTATATTTATGTTGATTTGGAAGAATAATGACTGTCGTGCCAGTTGACCATTAATCAAGCAAGTCATAAAGATAGAATATGTTGCTTAGTGTAGATACATTGTGTAAGTAATTCCTTATTACTTCCTATATTTATAGGTATTTATTTTGGAAACAAAGTAATGTCTTATTTTACTCTAAATACAAGATGCAGTAATTTAGCATCTTCATTAATCAGGAGGTTGTCATAAAAGCCATAAATAATCAAGTAAAATTACGACTTCTGGTCAACAATTATAAAATTTTTGTTTTTTATTTGCTGAAAAAACTAATTATTACTCTCTTTGATATTGAATTTCAAACATGGCCTATAAAACTAAAAAAAAAAATCTAGCTGTTAATATAATTAATTATCCAACGGATTTTAATGGTACGATTTTAAATTTCTAAAAAGTAGTAAGTTTATAAAACCATTTGGAAAAATGTAGTAGGTACAATCTGTTGTCAACATTATCTGACCCACCCTAAAAACAAAACTAATTTGGACCCTCTATCTATAACATTAAGGTTTATTCAGTTTGTAGGAGCTTATCGGACAAGTGCTCGAGAACTCGATGAACAAATACAATAATAATACAGAAACGCTTTGATATTTTAATTCCTAAGTGAAGGAGTCAAATATTTTAACAATACGGATGAGATAAGTTAATCTAGCTTGCTAGTGAACAGACTGAACGCAGCATGGCCCGAAATCAGGCCAGTCATGTCAGATAATGTGGTTAACTCGGAAAATGCACGATAACGGTCAAAAACAACGCTGGTTATTAAATAACCTTTCATATAGTTCTAGAATGAAGTCGCGTTATTTGATTTTCTTGATATAGTCGTGTTTTTATTCCCTGTCTTGCCCAGACGGGGGATAGTTCATGAGTATGTCTCCACGATAAATAAAAACGAATTTTATCAAGGGCTCTGTTCTTCTTCGTATTTTATTGTTTGTAGTACTATATTCTACTATAATCTCATTTTACGTTGGCGATTCTATTATAGCTATATAGCGATTCTGTTTATGTTTCAATTTCAACATTAGTTAATTTTTACCTAGTTATTTTTTTTTTGTTAATTATTTTTTTACAGTTTAGTTTTCTATTCTTCTTTGCTTCTTTTTAATGCTTTTACTTTTTCTTTGTTATTGTTGCGTATTCTATAAACCTGTGTCAAATCTTCCACCTATTGGCTTCTTTATCTTTGAACCGTTTTTCAACTTGAATTTGTACTGCAAAAATACGGTGTCCGTTTTGTAGTTTGAAAGTAGACGTCTAGGAAGAACGAAAGGTTATGTTGAAATCTTACCATCTAAAACCTCGCGGTTTATATAATACAACCTGCTAGCTTAAGCCGCGCCCCCGACTGTGTTTACCTTACCAAAAAATATTCTTCAATTTTTTTTATTGTTTATTCTACTCACCTTATATTTTCATTTACAATGAACATCTTAAGCATACAGGAAACAAATTACGTTAAAAAAAACATACCTGCCTATTATTGTCCACTATAGGGCAAAGGCCTTGAGCATTGATCACCACGCTTGCTCAAGGCGAATTGGCGATTTCGGACTTATATTAATTATAAGTCCAGGTTTCCTCACGATGTTAAAAAATATCTTATCATTATTATTTAATTCATAAAATAATTATGTTTTATAATTATATGAAGCACGCCCCTGATAAGTTAAGTTAATCAAGTAACAGAATTTAATTTATAATTACTTAAATTTTAAATCAATTACCAAATAAAACTTGCGTAATTAATCATAACAGCCAGTCGGGTTCAACACTCGTTTCTCCGAATTGTTCCCTAAATATTGGATAAGAAGAAGAAACTTTACCAAAGACTTTGGAATACCTAATTGTCTTCCTAAACTTACCTTTAACTCTTTGCACGTCGAATAGACATTTCAAAGACAGAATATTAGGACTCTTACAGACAACCTATTTTCAAATGGTAATGGTATTTTCAAATGGTAATTCTAAAATCCAGCGACGATTTTTTAAGATGGTTTAAAAAATACAACATTTTCATGATTCAACAATGTGTGTTCTGAATTTTTATAGTTACGAATCTAGCCTCAATCTCATGTCAGCGACAAACAATGTCAAAAACTTGTCAAAAATGTAGACAAATAAGAAGTATTAATAGTCCGGTCAAATTAGACCAAAAAATAGGAGTGAGGTTACAAAAATTCACACCCAGCTGAAAATTGGTAGGATTGTTCTCAACAACAACAATCAATCTACAACAAAATCACATAATCGAAATCACAATAATAATCAATCGGATTGTACAATCTTAACAATTTAACGAAACCTAAAAAGTCCTCATCGATCCGACACCTGGATTATTTTTTATCGGATGTCTAAATTGACCGGTCTATAATGACAAAATGACACTTGTGATTTGACTATGATTTTTGTCACGCGACAACCTACCGCATACTCAACAGGACGATTCCGTTCTTTGAAAGAGGTGTATTCTGAAATACTGTCAAAGATAAACAACTAAAAAATCAAGTAGGCATTTATTTACTATCAATATGTCTTTGTTTGATTATTTATGTATTTAAGGCCAAATTGCACTTTGTATATGAAAACGAAGAAATGGTGAGTAAATGAGTAAAGTAATAATCCATAACATCCATTATGGATGTTGATAAACAGCTAGCAGTCTGCAGGAACCCTAATTCGCGTCAGGTTCAGAAGCCAAAATAAATTACTTCTTATCTTGTATACCATTCGAAAGAGATTTTGGGGGTTGCTCCCTAATCCCTAATAATGGAGGCCACCGATTTTTAGACATGGCTTAAACTGTTTTGGGGTAAAAAAAGGTTTTTTGTACGTTTTATTGCATCATTTTTCAACTTAGGCTTCCAAGGGTTTGTTTATATTTTGAACATTTTCTTGTAGATCATGGTCTAGACCAGGGTTCTTTTAAGTGGGGGGCGCAGAGCAGTGTAGCTAACCCTTTGGGGGTTACAGGCGTGATGTTATTTTTTTTAATGATTAATAAGTGAATAAAAAAGCTCATATCACTGTTTCAAAATTGGACTTCGATTGGTCATTTGAATATTTTACATTAGATTAAAATAAACTCGTTATTTTTCTGTCAAAACATGACATCATCATCATTTGCCTAGCCTTTTCCCAACTATGTTGGGGTCGGCTTCCAGTCTAACCGGATGCAGCTGAATATCAGTATTTTACATGGAGCGACTGCCTATGTGACCTCCACAACCCAGTAACTGGGTAATATGATACCCCTTGGTAAGACTGGTTATCAGACTTTCAAGCTTCTGACAACTCGTAACGACTGTCAAAGTATGTAAAAGATAACATGTTTTTACTCTTGTAAATTCTTATATCTGTGAAAAGTAACTAAATATTTAATATCTGATTTCATTTTTATATCTGAAATCTTTGTTGAAGTGCTTCTTGGAGTATATTTATTCAAAATACAGATAGTTAGGTACTTAGCTTTAAGGTTTAAGTTCTTAGAATAGGTTTAGAAAACGTTTATCTACGATTAGCATCTGTGTGGGTTTTGTAAGACGGTGTTTATTTAGGTAAGACAGCTTTATATTATTCTTTTTAGTGGCTTTTAGTCTTAGTCTGTGGTAGATCAATATGATAATATTTTATCAAAATAAATCTACATGAAACTAGTGAGAATCTTACATTTAATCAGCACTCTGATAAGTAATTATTTGGCACAAATTCTCGGGTTTTACTCCTATAATTTGGAACTAGCTTCTTGCGCGTGGTTTTTTCACCTGCCTTACGTTACTTCTTTGTTTACTGCTCCGCTTTAATGGGTCGCAGCGTGATGTTGAACAAACGAACAAAAAAACTCTTCAGCTTTATTATATTAGCATAAATAAGAAAAATATTACGTAGCAAAATATTTTTTAATCATTACTAACTTTTATCTGCCTAAAACACGCGTCCCCAAATCTCAAAATGTAACAGTTTAATCAAGGACTCTGCAACCATCGGTAATGTTCGGCAATTTACGACTATACTTTTTATCGTTGAGCCAAGGCGCAATTATCCATCAGACAGCCACATCCGTTTCTGGATGTTAATTCATTGCTATTTATGTTCCTATTTGCATCCCAGTTTCATCTCAGCTTTACGAGATTTGGCTGTTTTGTTTTTCAAACGAGTTTCCCTTTGAAATCTGCAATTTGGATGTTTGAATTTTAATTCCGAATGATTTCGTTTCAGCGTCTGTTTTGGTATTTTTGTTGTTGGTTTTCTTTAGTTATCTGAAAAGAATAAATGCTATTAAAACGTTTATTATTTAGAGCGTGAGCGTTAGCGTAAGTCATAAAGGAAAGCAATAAATAATATTAAGTAAATAACATCACGCCTGTAATCCCCGAAGGGTTAAGCAGAGGTGTACCGATTAGAACACTCACATTTTGCCAGTTATGTTTAAGTCCCATGTTATAGAGGGCGAGCCTATTGCCATCAACTGGGCACAAATCCAAACTCCAAGGTTGCGATAGAGAAATTCTTTATGAAAAAACCTCAATAACACTTTGCTCGACCTGGGAATCGAACCTAAGACCTCATGCTCAGCAGTCACGCTTTGAGACTACTAGACCAACGAGGCAGTCATTTTTTATTTATCTTGTTAATAATGCTTATCCGAACACAGTTAAACATAACCTTAAAATCGTATTGTGAATAATCTTTTCTGCGTCTTGGCCTATAAACATTCAACTGTTCTTTATCTACGCGGCTACCCTTATCACTCATTCGCTCACAAACGGTCTCCTCGTCATCAGACCGTATCGTGGAAGCGCACTGATAAGTCTCGCTAACTCATCTCGTAGGGCTGTCACATTACGAATCAAGGAGGAGAGTAAAATTGCTTTTTATCCAACCAAAAATGTTTTTGTAAGATTCTTGACAATATTATTTATCTCTTAATTGTCATGGCTTCTTCTCTTATCTCTAATTTTATTCTTCTCTCTTAATTTTTATGAATTATTTTATATTTCTGCTCACCTACACTGTTTTCACATATTATTACAGAAGTAAGAAGAATAATGTAACTAGGATTTTGTAAAACCTGATTGAAAGGGCCTCATTATTTTCTTTAGCGACCTAACGCCGGGGTTGCGGGACGTCTTAACAGGATACCGTGGCCCCGGAACGTAAAGGGATGGTATATAGAAGGAACAGGGTGGTTAAAGTCTGACAGTCTCTTTCACGCCACCCAGAGCGGAAGGACTCATTTGACACTTCGAAAAAAAAGCGACCTAACGAACAAGCAACTCGCTGCAACTTTCTGAGTAACTTACTAAGTTTTTGACAGTTAAAAAGTGCCTGTAAATAGTTTAATTGTCATTACCATACCACGTACGTGTTACACTAACATACATCGTACAAGAATCTCTAGTATTATATAATTAACCTTTAATTCTGACCCATATTTACATTAAATATCAACCTAAATTGTAATGATAATACACTACCTACCTGAGTAGCCTTTTCCCAACTGGGTTGGGGTCGGCTTCCAGTCTAACCGAATGCAGCGGAATATCAGTGTTTTACACTGAGCGACTGCCTATCTGACCTCCACATTCCAGCTACTGGGTGACACGAGACCCCTTGATCAGACTTTTTGTCAGTCTTCCGGGCATGAAACGACAGACAACGAATGACAGCCGAAATCAACTGATTTACGTGCTTTCCGAGGCACGGGCTGATGTCAGATCTGAAATTGTAATGATAATATATGGTATTTTAAAATATTTGTTACACGTTACACGCTTGACAACCCTGCATAAATTGCCTAAGGGACAGGACACAAAAGTTGTAAGGGCGGTGAGTGAAATACATGGCCACTGGTATTAAAATATATTGTTCAACTAGTTTGCAGAAGGGAAGATCACAAGAGAATTTTATAGGATTTGGTTTTTTTTTATTTACTGGTTTATACAGGTTTATTTCAACAAAAAACAACAAAAAAATAACAAATATCTTGGGACAACTCACACACGGCTATCTGATCCCAAGCTAAGCAGAGCTTGTGTTATGGTAACCAGGCAACTGATATACATACTTATATAATTATAAATACATACATATTATAGATAAATCACACCCAGATACAGAACCAACAATCATGCTCATCACACAAAGTTTGTCCTGGTTGGGAATCGAACCCACGACCTCCGGCTTAGCAGTCAGGGCCACTAACCACTAGACCAACAGGCCCATCAGACATTTCGTTTGGTTTTGTTTTGTAAACCGAGCCAACCCACAATATTCCAAAAATTTATTACGTCAGATGCCTAAAATTTTTTTATTTAACTTCATTCCGACCGCGACTTCGTCCGCGACAGTTTGTTTCTCTATACAAGCTTTGGACCCCCGTTTTATCCACTTATGGGGTGAATTTTGGAAAATCCTTTTATAGCGGACGTTATTTCCAAATAGGAGAAATTTTGGCGTGGCTTGGTTTGTTTCAGCAGAATATTAAGTTACTAACCTTACTTGTATCATATTATTTTATTTAAAACATGCTTGTGCCCGCGACTTCGCATAATACTTTTTCTAAAATAAAAGTCTAAATTACTCTTTATAACATCAGCTATGTGCCTGTGAAAGTACAGTCAAAATCGGTCTAGCCGTTTCGGATATTAGCAGGAACAAACAGACAAAAATTTTAATATTGATTTCGTGTCTCATGTTTTAGTGTAAACCGCTGTTATTTGAACAATACAAAATAGAAACCTCAATTTTATTTATTTTCTAGAATAGAATATTTGGTTTAGCAAACAGAATGTGTCGTGAGAATCGGCTTTATACGAAGTCAAAGAGAGTGAGTTAGTTACGTTGAAAGCGTGCGGCGGATCAAAAGGTTCATTGCAGTACAAAGCCTTTACAGTTCACTGACGAGCTGACTACATTAGAAGGTAATTAGACATCCTCGCTACTCCTCGCTAATTGGTTTTTATACATATAAAGATTCTGTAATGTAACCATTACAGAATCTTTATACGTATAAAAACCAATGGACATGAATATGCTAGCTTAATTGAAGCAACCAGTAACCAGTTTTTTTTATACGTGAGTAAGTAACTATGTGAATGCCTCGTTGGTCTAGTGATCGCAAAACGCGGCTGCTGAGCATGAGGTCTCGGGTTCGATTTTTGGGTCGGGCAGTGTTATTGGGATTATTCATCAGGAATTTCTCAGTAGCTGTTGAACTGCTACTGATGCATGGGACGCATGGGACTTAAACATAACTGGCAAGACCAGAAGGCTGGTAAAGCAGTGCTTGCCATGGTTATCTGGAACGATCCAATCCAGCCTGTCCCTTTGCTGACCTCCCCCAGCGATGCCCTAAGCCGAGTCTCGTACCCCATGGGGTGTACCATTAGCGTGTAGTTGCTTAGATTTTAAGTTTTGAGCCCTGGCCTTAGCTGCCTAGGCCTATAGGCCTAGGCAGCTAAGGCAGCACTGGATAGTCCAGTTAGTAGCCAATAACCTCATAGATTGAATTGCGAGATGTCGTTCTGAAAAAAAATGCGAGTATATATCTGGACTGCCGTGAGACGGGCTGAATGTCAGCTGAGCCTGCCAGTTCACTCAGAGTTTTCTTAACTTAATATTGTAAAACCTAACTGCACTTGACCCTTTGTAGATCATAACCATCTTTTCCTTCCTCGAGTAACCCAAGGTCACAATTCGCCCACATTCCAACATATATGAGTATGTAACTACACTAAAAGCAGACAAGGGCATAGGTTACTAAAACGCGCGTGATATTGCATAGTAATAGAGGATAAGGGGTATAGGGTGATATAGAGTACGTGGCGTGTGATAAAGTGAATAAATAAAAGCAAAATGGCTGACAGAGTGACAATCTTTGTAGGCGGTAATGGTAATCTTTCATGGTAAGTTTTACAATAGAGCGCCGCCTTTTGCCCAAGATTTGTGCACTATCACGGGTGTAAAAATTACGTTTAACGTTAAAAAGTTACATAGTCTTCATAATATAACACCACGCCTGTAATGCCCGAAGTGTTAGGCAGAGTTGTCCCCAATATTACACCCACATTTCACCAGTTATGTTTAAGTTCCATGTAATAGGGCTTTGCGACCACTAGGCCAACGAGGCAGGCCAAAGTAAGACAAGAAGATCCGAGGCAAGTTTCAAATGGTCTAAATTTGTACCAAAGGTTTTTGAAAGTACCAATTTTAGTAGTTCTTTGTTGATGATGCTAAAGTTCTTATAATATTATATTTCTTACATTCTTGTTTCTTAATATTCGGTTCGAAAATTTAATTTCGTATTAAGTAGTATCTTTAGAAAAGTCGGAATAAAGTCCAAAATACAATAACTGGCTTAGAGGTTCAAGCTTGCCGGGGTTGCGGGACGTCTTAACAGGATACCGTAGCCCCGGAACGTAAAGGGCAACAGAAGGAACTGGGTGGTTTTTTAGTCAGTAAAATTCTGACAGTGCCTTCCGCCCGACCCAGGGTTGAAAGAGTCATTTGATGATTTTTACCACCTAAAAAAAAAAGAGGTTCAAGCTTAGAATAAAGTTGAAACACTTTCTTCAAATTTTCGTATGTATAAATCATAAAAATATCCTAATAGAAATAAGAATATCGGTCTATTTCTATCTCTTTTTATAGATATTTTCTAAGTATTCGAAGGTGATACAATATTTTATGACAGCCACTTATTTACGACACATCTCATAAACTGGAATTGCTATTTACGATTAGTAAAATATTTAGTTTATGATTTATTTTATGACCTTTGTCTTGTTAGGTTAGGCCGGAGTTTTTATGGCTATAAGATATAGGCTGAGACCTGACTAAGATATTTTTCTTATCTAGGAATGAATTAAGTATTTATGCTACCATTTGCTTCGGATTTTTCGTATTTTCTGCAAAACGTGGGTTGAAGATTTCGCCCATTTAAATAAGATTAATCTATATTTATACTAATTATCGGTTGTTAAAACTTAAAACATAAAACATCAATCCCATACATTTTGACCATGTAGGTGTAACATTTTTGTATTATTTTGTATTTTAAAAGAGAAGACGAAAGACTTTATTTACGGCCAGGCGTTGCTTGGCTTGAAGTAAGTAAAGATATTGAAGTCAATAATTGAGGTAAAAACTATCCCATATTTTAAGTTTGACTAAATTATACACAGTATATTTCATCAAAAAATGGTTAAGTAGTTTAGGAGTCCATCCCGGACAAACAACGTGACGCGTAATTTAGACATGAAGTAAAAACGAAATCTTCCCGAATTGTGAACTGTTTTAGTTCTCTTTCGATATTTTAGAAGCTAAATTATACACTCTTGACCAAGCTTAGTACATGTGCACTCCCTCTTCCCTCACTCACATTGTCCAATGGAACAGCAATCCGACACGACCGCAGAAGAGATCACACACAGAACGAGCGATTTTACGTGTTTTTCGAGCCACAGGGCTGACACCACTAACTTCCAATGTCCGGGCTGCTACTGAGAATTTCCTACAGAAAAAATAAAACGTCACTTTACTCGACCTGGCTATAGAACTCAAGACCCCAAATTCAGCAGTCGCGCCAGCTACCAAGAGACTAACGGGACATATAAAAGACCTATCGAAAATAACAATCAACTTAATTGTTTCAATAAATTGGTTTCCATTAATTCAATTATAAAAGTTCAATGCATAAATGTTTCGTTAAACGAAACGGAACTAATCTCGAAATAATGAACTACAAAACTCTGTTCGCGTTTAAAAATAACTTTTTTTTAAAGGTTTGCTCAAATCCGTTTGAATAATTCCAAAATGGACGAGGGAGGCTGAATAACTTTGTCGACAATTGTTTGATAAAAAATCTATTATTAACTCGTTTCATTTGTATCCGATTGAATAAATCTGAAGTGAACATAGATAATAGAATTTTAATCTGAAGTCTATTTACAATGCTGGGTAAAGATTTTTTTTTTTAAACCTTCCTATATTTCTTAAGGCCGGTTTTAACTTTTAACAGGGGATTCAATCATCCATTTATAGGCACTTGAATTGTTAAGGAGTCAGTCAGGAAGAAGATGAAGCTAGATGCTTGTTCTAAACAGCAGGTTTCTATGGAGAAGAACTAGCAAGAAACTCTTTTATGACTTTATTAAATTCAATAAAATATTACTTTAGGTTATACGTCATCATAATTTATCCTCAATAGTGTTCTACATTTGTAATGTAAGTTATTAGTTCGATTAATTAGACCTATAAGAAAAACGTTCAATAGACTATCCAGGTAAGCTACAAAACATTTATTCAAAGTCAAAGTCAAAACATTTATTTCAATTAGAACATTTACAGGCACTTTTGAATTGTCAAGGAGGTACTGCAAACATAACCTAGCTAAATTGGGGATTATAGATCTCACCGACACCCAGTGCAAATGCAATGCACCTGACCAATTAATGGCCCAATTGCTGCAGTCACATCTGCACTTTTGAAATTCGATATTAGAAATGGCACTGATGCTAAACTATCAATGTTATTACCTATAGAAACAAAACCGTTTTAAACTCAACAAATCATTCATCATCTTAGAACACTACAATTCCAACATTCCTTTCATGCCAAATAGATACAAAATAAGGGCGTCCTAATAAATAAAATAAAAAATAAATCAAGCTATATTGTACGATAAAAACGTTCAGAATCCGTGGCCATTCCAACATCCCAAATAGAGCCGGGTTTTTTGACGAAACTAACTTCATTTTTCGTGTACTCAACCGTGAAAAGGGCGTTCAACCTTCAAGAAAAAGGAAACACCCCGTGTCGTTATTAGAATTTTGATAGTTTTCTAAGCACAACCGCCTTCGAGTTTATTGGAAAAAAACTGGCCAAGAACTAGTCGATTTTGTGTGCTAAGGGTTCTTATAATGTAGACTGTTGCTGTGCTGAAGACTGACACTTTTCACACTGACAGTTGTCTTTTTAAGATTCCCAAAGAGTGTCAAATAGAGCTCCTATTTCTAAGACTCCGGTGTCTGTCTGTTCGTCTGTCACAAGGCTGTATTTTTTTAACACTTTAAAATTTCATAGAGTAATAAAATTACCAATTATTAAAAATATAAATTATAGGGGGAAAAAAAGTGTTGCGTTTTTTTTTTTCAAGTTTTCTTGTATGGGCACTCTTTGACTTGTACATATGTTTAACATAATATTATAAACTCAATATTACTGTCACTAAAAGCAGTCATAGTATTCAATAAACAATAAAAAATAGCAACCTATTTTAGTTACAGAGACACAACCCTGTGGTAGACAGACGCAATACATTTAATAATAAAGCGCCATTGAGAACCATTCGATATGGACCCCTAAAACCAAAGTTCTTCTCTATGGACCCCTAGATTGTTCAGAAAACAATTTCTTTGCGGCTTTGTCAGACGGTCGATTCCCGCTCAAGTACAAGTAATAGAAAAGTCTTAAGCGTTTGATCTAAGAAGAGCTATTATTTTTTTATTTGCAAGATTTTCTTTTATGATTTGTTTTTGTAATGGGAACTTACTGAAGTTTGTAGAAAAATCTTTCCATTTTCATTTCAGATATCTATATTTTTGTTAATAAGTGCGAGATTCGACTTTTCTTAGTGGCTATAAAAATATGTTAAAAATTAAACGTTTGAGAAACAAAAGGTGACTTTTAATATACCATCTTTCTTTCTTTTCTTACTTTTTGACTGGCCGTTTGATCTAGTGGTCGCAAAGCGCGACTGCTGAGCATGAGGCTTTGGATTCGATTTTTAGGTTGAGCAAAGCGCTATTGGGTTTTTGAGGATTTTCTCTGTAGCAGCCTCGGAGTCTGGATTCGTGCCCGGTTGATGGCAATAAACTCGCCACTTTTACATGAGACTTAAATATAACTAGCGAAATGTGTGTACACTTCTGCCTAACCCTTCGGGGATTACAGGCGTGACGTTATGTATGTAGAACATTTTAGTACTAAACAAACAGTACGTACCTATTACTTGTTTTCACAAATTAGCAAACACGTCAACATAAACAACACAATTCAGTAAAATTTCAGAAAATATTTTCTAAAATATACAGAAGTAAATAAGGTGCAAAATATTATACACTACGTAGGTTTAAAACCCGCAAAATTTTCATTTTGATCTCTTCAGGCGGTAAATTAAGTACTAGATGAAAGCTGGGAGTTTCAGCCCTAAACCCGTGAAGGACTGCTATTTTAACTTTTGGTGTCATAAAATGATGTCCTGTGGAATATTGTAGACCCTTTTTGCGGGTAACTTTGCCTTTAGCAGCAGGTGAGAAGGCCCGAAAATACTTTACATTTTTTTTAGAAAATGTAAATTAAATGTAATTTTTTGCGAATATTAAATGAATTGTAATGATGTTAGTGGCACTTTTGTCCTAAGTGAAGGCTTTAAAGTAACTGTAGTAGTATTTTTAAGTACAATAAAGGAAATCTTGACTAATATAAATCTTTAAAACTGCCACTCAGATTAGAATAAAAATTGCGTACAGGGTGTCGCAGACAAGGACATCCAAACGAAAATTTTGGAACCCCCTCTTTTCAACCGACTTCAAAAAGGAGGAGGTTCTCAATTCGACGCGTATGTTTTTTTTTTTTTTTTTTTTTGTTTTTTTTTTTTTTTGTATATTTGTTCTACGATTACTCCGCCAATTATGAATCGATTTGGATGATTCTTTTTTTGTTTGAAAGAGTATAGTCCCGAATAGGTCCCATAGGAATATTGTCATGATTTGATGATGAACTTTGGAGATATGGAACGGAACTCCTTATAAAATCACAGCAGAACCGCCGTAACAAGAAAAATTGCTTTGATTATACGTGTAGTCGATGACTGACTGAAGGAAGTGGGGAGGGGGTACGTCAACCCTCCACCTTCCACTTTCCAAAATTAAATATATCGTGTGAGGTATTGTTTGAAAGGGCTTTATGTAAGGAATTCAAACATTAACACACAAGCACTAAAAAGTGAAAAATAAAAAGCTTTTAAAGAAGTCGGCGGCTTTGGTTTTGTTTCTTGTTATGTAGGTATTGCCACCGACTTCCAAGCTAAAGTTATTTTTTATTTATTTTGTAGTTTTTGAAGGCGGTCATATTTTTTTGTAAAAAAGCTTTTTATTGGGCTATCCAAACCACTACGATTTTTTGTGGTTTAGGAGCTAGACCATTTTTTTCATTTTTTTGGGATATTCTTCCTTGCAACAGATTTTTTTGATGTTCCGTTTTCTATCCCGTTTTTGGACATATTTTTATTGATAATTAATCCTGAAAGTATGGTCTTCGATCGGTAAAAACAACTGTCTGTCTTGTAGTCACCCAAAATTACCAATACTTAATTCAAAGGGAAAATATGTTAGTACGGAACCTTTTGTGTGCGTATCTGACTCGCACTTTATATAGCTAATACACACATTTTGAAGGCAAGACAATCTAAACAACCTCAAATACTAATATTGCTTTATCACTGTTAAACAAATGACTGCCTCGTTGGTCTAGTGGTCGCAAGCGCGACTGCTGTGCATGAGGTCTTGGGTTCGATTCCCAGGTCGGGCAAAGTGTTATTGGGTTTTTCCATCAGGAATTTCTCAGTAGCAGCCTCGGAGTCTGGATTTGTGCCCGGTTGATGGCAATAGGCTCGCCCCCTATTACATGGGACTAAAAACATAACTGGCGAAATGTGGGTGTACTAATGGGCACACCTCTGCCTAACCCTTCGGGGATTACAGGCGTGAGGTTATGTTATGTTAAACAAATATAGCTCCTTAACGCTCAACCAATGGCCAAGCTTACCTAACAACAAATTGCGTTTGAAATCAACACTAATAGTAATATTCTTCAATTTGGTTCAAAGAAAACTGTTCTCATTATAATGGTAAAGGAAAAACATCGCTCCTTTGTAATCCTATTGTAGTTGCTCCGTGGAATGCCGCAAGCGCGAAATTGTAATAACTACGCTTTAATACCCAACTTAGGCCTCGGCTAGTTATTCTTTGTAAGTTTACTTTTTATCTTCTTTTTTTAAATATACGGTGTGGAAGGGGAACGTCGGAGGGAACAGTTCTACCATGAATTCGGTGCATGATTCTTAACCTCCTAGAGTTTTTTTTTTTTGCGGTCGATACATTCTCGCCTCATTGGTCTAGTGGTCGCAAGCGCGACTGCTGTGCATGAGGTTTTGGGTTCGATTCTCAGGTCGGGCAAAGTGTTATTGGGTTTTTACATCAGGAATTTCTTAGTAGCACCCTCGGAGTCTGGATTTGTGCCCGGTTGATGGCAATAGGCTCGCCCGCTATTACATGGGACTTGAACATAACTTGCGAAATGTGGGTGTACTAATGGGTACACCTCTGCCTAACCCATCGGGGATTATAGGCGTGAGGTTATGTTATGATACATTTTCGCCGTGTAAGTAGGTGTTGTATTTATGTATGGAACAACCTGATGTTTTAACTTTAACCGATCAAGCCCCGGCTATCTTACCGAACACTTTACAAAACAATAGAAAATCAATTGTGTCTCATTACCTGAGACTTGAGGAATTAAGTTACAGTTAAGCACACTAAGTTAAAAAATAAATGTTATACAATTATAAATAGGTAAGTACTTAATGGTTGTAAAAAAGTTCAAGATTCTATTTGCAACATTGTTAAAGTTAAAAAAAACATACATAACATAACATCACGCCTGTAATCCCCGAAGGGTTAGGCAGAGGTGTACCCATTAGTACAAAAAAAAACTGCCGTATCAAAAAAGAATTACCTACCTCTAAAATGTATTAGGTACCAATATTTTTCCGCTTCGATAAAACCAACAATAACCGACGTATCCTCTGGTAAAATATACGGATAAAATAAATCCGTTTCCGCACAGAAATAGCACCATAACATAAAATATTGAACAACAAAAAACTGTGCGGTTTACAAAATTCCTCTAGAAAGGCATTTATTTTCATTCGTTCATAGGTTCGACCGAAACCATTACGTTAAAGCCGAAAATTCCCTATTCGGCACTCGGCCCAAATAAATGGCATTGCAAATAATTTTGGGGACAAACAACGCCGGACTAAATTCTTATAGACGCCTCTAAAGCTAGTAGCGTCAGCAAAATAAATTAGAATATAATTTTTTGGTTATTTTTAACTTACAGAGAATTTCACATTTTCAATTTAATATTAAAAGTTTCGACAAAATAATTATGATAAATAGCTTTAACTTCTACAAGGTTTGCTTAAGCCCAGCAGTGGGCAAATATTGGATAGGGTTGTCACTTGTTCTTTATAATTGAGTATTCAATCAATCTGCTTAGCCTTTTCCCAACTATGAACGACTGCCTAACTGACGTATTATTATATCTAATATATTTTGCGACACCTCGCAGCGTACACGACCCCAACACTTCGTGTGCAGTAATTTTTATAGGATAATTATATAAAATATGTGTTAGTTTATAGTTATTGTACTTATTTATTTATGTATTTGTGTTTTATGGGCCTTAGTTGCTCTGAAATAAAGGTTTATTATTATTATATAAAACATACAAAAAGTTAAGCGATCGGATCGCATCGATAAATCATATGCTAAGGCATATGATTTATAAACTTAATAATATACTTTATTTTTCAGATGTTGATTTATCTTTTTTTTACCCTGTAAAGTAAATATACACTACTTGCTTAAAAAAGGTAACTTAAAGGTAACTTTGGATGGTGATGATAAATTCCTCTCCCAAAAAATATTCCATTTTTTTCTACCACGATTTTTTTGCTACCACTACAGGAAAGATATCAGCAGTACTACATTATTCAAGTTGTAGTGGCCATACCTTATATTGGGCGGTACGCTCATAGTTGCCCGCCCTGAATATTTTACCTGCCGCCCGCGTTGTCAATTTTGTAGTAGCCTCCGACTAAATAAATTACATTTCGCTGACAACATGGCTTGAATTTAGTTTACGATGAATGATGTTTTAGTGTTTTTTTAACAGCATCATAAATTATGGTAATGAAATGAATGTAATGGTAATGAAAATGGTATGGAATAAAATAATAATAATCCGAGTCTAAGTCAATAGTAATAATCAGAGACCTCTTCTCATACATAAAAGACATGAGCATTGATCACCACGTTTGCTGAAGTCAAATGAGCGATTTCAGACTTGTACAAATTAGGTACTAGCTACTGGCCGCGCTTTTGTAGAGGAATGAAATATACTTTACGACCTATTCTCTATACCTAGCAAATATACATTTTTTTTTATATGAAAATCTGTCGAGCCGTTTCGGAGGAATGCGACCAAAATATCACCCGGGACACGATATTTTTATATTGTTTATAGATAAAACTAAATATTTTTCGATATTAGTTTAGTTTTATTATTTCACATACTAAATGGGGTGTAGGTGTACGCTCATTAAAATACAGGTTATATAGAACGATCTATAGATAACGTCTAGGTTTCCTCACGATGATTTTCATCACCCAAGTCAAAAAAGAAAGAAAAAGAGTCAAATAAAAGTGAGAATATTTTGATTTACTTTTTCCTGCTAAATCCCCAAAACTAAATCACCATAAATCATTATCACAAAAAAATACAAACTTTACTTTACTTTACTTTACTTTTTAACTGTAACAATGTGGCAAAAGAATCTTCAACTTTTTTACAACCATTAAGTACTTACCTATTTAAATTGTAATACATTTATTTTTTTACTTGTATAACAAATCAAATACTTGAATAATTAATTCATCTCTTAATACCTAGAAGCTATTCTCACGGAACGGAGAACACAAAAAGTCGGCAGTTATTTTCAAGTCGTTCAATTACACAGCAAGACAGATTAATTTGACTGAAGTCACAATCATCTAGATTGATTGTCGTTCATCATAACGCTTTAATATTATTTATTTTATTGTAATACCGTCATTTGTTTTCACGATTCGTCTGTTTTATTTAAGAGTGAAACAAAAGATGGCTGCCGTTTGTTTGATGCTTCGTTTATATTGAATCTGTCGTGCTGTGTTTTGTTGTTGGGTGCTAAAAATAGGTGTGTTTCAGTGAATTGAAAAGTCATGAGTCTTATTGTCATGGATAGATCAAACAAGAAATAAATTAATAAATAATTCAAGGGGAGCGCTTATTGTTTCGCGATTAATTTTCTATATTCATTCGGATTAAGTAATTCGGTTTAGCGTTCAATCATTAACGTTATTTTGGGCTTGCATTATAGGATATATAGTTATTCAATATTTCCATTTCCATTTTTCCGTATAATTTTAATAGTATCCATTTTTTTTTTGGTTTGGTAAAAATCGTCAAATGTCACTGGGCTGTCAGACTTTTACTGACTAAAAAACCACCCTGTTCCTTCTGTTGGCGTTTGCGTTCCGGGGCCACGGTATCCTAAAAAGACGTCCCGTGACCCCGGCAAATAGTATCCATCAGTAGAAAAACATAAGGACGAACTCTTTTCATCACCCTTTTATGGTGAGCAATGGAAACCCTCATGTACTTCCTCCGTCGTTGGGGTGACAAAACTACCGCAGTGTTCCACCTCTGCCTATGGCCGGGGGAGCGGGAATTGCATAAGCATTCACTGCTCCTCCGACCACCCTCGACTTGCTAGTGTTCCCCCAGCGGGTCCCCCGTGCTAGACCCAAAGGACATAATTCTAAACAGCCACTGATAAAAGTTCACAAAGTATTATTAAGGCCACGCGACAAGGCCCAAAGAAATTGATTTTAATTAAAGTTTGAAGGTGATTCAGCATATTATTAATATTTTATCAGATCCAAGCGAAGTTTTGTTGTTTTGGCTTTGGGCGCCTAAATATTTATAATTTATAAATCGGTACTTAAACGAACAAATACTTTTTAAATATTCCATTTATTTGTAAGATTTTAGGAATAAAACTTGAACTGTTTTAAGGAAAATGTTTAAAAAAATAAAAAGCAATTTGACAACATTAGGAAAGTTATTCAGCTTTTAAAAATGAGCCTTTGTAAGCGAGTACTACGGGTAGGATTAACTATATACCTGCTTACAATCACAGTTACACAGTAAGAGAATAAGGTAGCAGGACCTGTGTTTGCATACTTGTGCACTATAATAAAATATCTTGCTTAAATATGTGGCTAAGGGCTAAATCGTTAGATAACATAACATAACATCACGCCTGTAATCCCCGAAGGGTTAGGCAGAGGTGTACCCATTAGTACACCCACATTTCGCCAGTTATGTTTTTAGTCCCATGTAGTAGGGGGCGAGCCTATTGCCACCAACCGGGCACAAATCCAGACTCCGAGGCTGCTACTGAGAAATTCCTGATGGAAAAACCCAATAACACTTTGCCCGACCTGGGAATCGAACCCAAGACCTCATGCACAGCAGTCGCGCTTGCGACCACTAGACCAACGAGGCAGTCGAACGAGGAAGATCGTTAGATAACTCCTAACGTATAGAAAATATTTCAAACGGTCATATTTATTCTTTAGATAGAAGTTATATGACTCGAAAAATCAGCAGTAAGTCTTTTAATCTAAGATTATTATAATGAAATAAGTAGCCACGTATCCACGACTTAAACGTTCGTTTTTGTGTACGTGCGAACCTTTTTTCTTTTTCTAGGACTCATCATTAATCTCTATAAATCTATTAGTCTAGGAATCTCATCACTTGATAGTGGCTAGTCAAAATCGGTTTAGCCGTTTCGGCGATTAGCCGGAACTAACAGATAAACAAACAAACAGAAAAAAAATTAAAAAAGATTTTTTGGTACAAGTACCGTGTAAACATTCACATGCATTTAGTAAAAGCTGTTATTTAGACTTACAAACAGACACTTCAATTTTATTTATTAATGTACAGATTAAAGACACTGATAAACGATAAAAATCTTAGTCTCCACAATATTAATGTTTAAACCTAAGACAGTTTCGCTAAAGCCATTCCCTTAACGTTCTAGTTTGATGGCTAATGGGAGTTTTTCTTCGACCTATTTCTCTATAACAGCGGTTCCCAAACTTATTTGGTCTACTTTGAGAATTAATTATTTTCTAGCGCCCCCATTTTTTCACCTTCTTAAAAACCTCCTAGTAGATGAAATTACAAATCGCTTCATATTGTTCTGTTCTGTCTCCTGCTTAGTTGGAGGGAAGTGGAAACTACTTTTTCTTACTCCTCCGCTATTATTTTCTGATTGATTTCGTTGCAGGACCCAAGACGGTTAATCGTTTCTCTGGGACTCGTCGAGCTTCATTGCCTCGACGCTTTTCTGGTGGCCTCCACTGTTGATTCTGGCTTTCAGAAGTTGCAGTGGGTGGGAACAGTGTGGCGGGCTTGTCCCAATCGCTCCCGAAGCCCGATTTTTTTCCTGGGTCTCTTACCGCTCCCCTTTAGGCCTGCAGCGCCCACAAGGGGGCGTTATCAGCCACTTTGAGAAAAGCTGCTCTATAAAGTAGTTTCAACTGTAATCTATCTTTATAAGAACGACTGTCCATAAAGGGATCAGTAGAGTCCCATAAATCTTTATTTGTAGCTCTTGTCTTACTCGTAGGGAATTTTCAGGGTTAGCTTTTTCATGTACTGTCGGAGAAACTGTTTGGTGTACAGGCAAAAATATTTCTGGTACACTGCCATTATTTTATTGTGCGCGTTATGTTTTTGTACTTATGGCATATTACTGCTTGATACACTCAAAATATTGAGTAAAAGTTACACTTCGTTTTATTTTTGTACGTTTTTCTATATAAGGACTTGCTACTGTATTGACCAGAATACCAGACCATAAGACCATACAAATATTAACCAGAACCCTAATTCTTTTTCTACAATAAAAGTAGCCTAAATTACTCCTTGTGACATCAGTTATATACCAGTGAAAGTCCTGTTAAAATCTGTCCAGCAGTTTGGAAGATTAGCTGGAATAAACACACCACACACACAGAGAAAAAAAATAAAAATGTATTTTATCGTGTAAATACATTCTTTTTTATTTTGTAAAAGCTCTTTTATTGACATTACAAACTGACACTTCAATTTTATTTGTCTGTATAGATATTGAAAGTACAATCACCAAGTACACGTGACAATTATCACATTTTCTCAAAAAACAGAAATAATTTATTTAGAAACATTAATAAAAATTATTACACGAGAATCCAATTTAATTCATTCGAAGCCCATAAAAATAATTTCATCAGTAAAGTGGCTTGAAAACAAATTGAATACGAAATTGAAAACAACGGTCTAATTGAAATACAAAACAAATGTCGTTCCATAATGAAATAAAATGACATTGAACTATTTAGATGCAAGCGTCTGCCAAAGTATTAAATAATGAATTTTGGGGCCGAATATGAAAATGAGAATAAGTACGGTCGGAAAAAAAGGCTGAGGGTTTTTCGTAAAATTCCGTTTGTAATTGGACTGGTAATTGTCCGATACTTAAAACATGACTGTACCTATGATATCAAAAACTTTTCCTTAGAGATTATTGACCTTAATCACCCCAAAGGTATGGGATCGCGAGCGTTTCTTACAGTAAAAAAAAATCGTTCAGCCGTTTAAGCGTGAATAAGTAACAAACATCCAAACATCCATCCTACCCTAATACTTCCACGTTTATAATTTTATACCTGCAATTAATTGTGATCAAAAATATTCTAACATCGAGGAGTATTTAGTATTTACTACCTGCTACTACGTATATGTAATTGTTAGACTATATTCTAATTTGTTTATTGCTTGTGTCAGTGTATACAATTGTTGGTGAACCAAGTAAATAAATAAATACAAAAAAAAATAGATAAATAAATAATTATACGATACATTCTGCATTCACCTGTCCAATCCGTGAGGTATACGTAAGGCGTAGTATATTGGGTATTAACTGCTTCGGCTGAACAGCATGACAGAACAATAGATTAAATTATAATTGTGTTAATTAATTTATAATTGTGTGTCATTACGTGGGCCTTGAAGTATTAAGTTTAGCGACTAATTACAATGCGACGATACGCTCCAAAACTCGCAGATATGAGCAATAAGTCTGCAAGGCTAACGTGGGATTGAACGGGCCACGTAAGCGGAACATCGACTATCACCATTAAAAATAATACTTTCGCTTCCCACTTTACTCACTGACCATACAATACAGCTAAAACGCAGTACCTAACCGCACAGTACAACGGGTCGTCCAAATGTTCAATTTGCTACAACACGCAGCCAAATTGAATTCTTTGTCGTTTACCATGTTCTGCGTATTGCCGTGTGCGCACGCAACGTTGAACGGCTCTCATTCAGTTTTATTATTAGTATCTACTCACTTACAGGTAGCAAGATATTAAATTGTACTAGAATTTATAAGTTTAATGTTAACATAACATCACGCCTGTAATCCCCGAAGTGTTAGGCAGTGGTGTACCCATTAGTACACCCACATTTCGCCAGTTATGGTTTTAGTCCCATGTAATTGGGGGCGAGCCTATGTTAAGCCATGCTAAGTTAGCCTATGTTGCCTAAGTTTAATGTTGTTATCTGTTATTCTTCTTTTCCAAGACATTTTTGGTGTCGGCTTTCCTTCATTCTTCTCCAATGCTGTCTTTTCTGAGTCGCAATTGCGTCAATACTGTTGTTTTTTTTATATTTCCTAACTACAGACATCTATGTAAGTCGTGGTCTTCCGCGTTATTTCGGCCCTGACTTGTGATATTAATATACTTTTTCTTTACATAGTATAAATACCTATGTATGTGTAAGAAAGTCGATTTCGTTTGCGCTTTTCGATATTTCGTGATGAGTGAACATTCGCTATCTATCCCATTTGTGTGTGCCCATAGGATAACTAAGGAAAGAAACATGAATTTTTGGACTTTTCCTTTTGAAGTCAACGCAGACGAAGTCGCGGGCAGCAACTAGTTAAATATAAACTGAAAAGTGGCAGACAGAGTGACCTGCTGAGCTGACTTACTGATTTTGATGGGTAAGTGCAGAGTGTAAAGTAAAATAGTGTTTAGATTCAATTTTTTAGTTTTTTGATGGATATAGTTGTCCTAACTAATTTAAACTAAAATACAATTAATAACTGCCTCGTTGGTCTAGTGGTCGTAAGCGCGACTGCTGTGCATGAGGTCTTGGGTTCGATTCCCAGGTCGGGCAAAGTGTTATTGGGCTTTTCCATCAGGAATTTCTCAGTAGCAGCCTCGGAGTCTGGATTTGTGCCCGGTTGATGGCAATAGGCTCGCCCCCTATTACATGGGACTAAAAAAATAACTGGCGAAATGTGGGTGTACTAATGGGTACACCTCTGCCTAACCCTTCGGGGATTACAGGCGTGATGTTATGTTATGTTACAATTAATAACAACTGCTCCACTTAGACAAATAAAGTAATAGCCCTTGGCTATAATCAGGTGAAAGAGCATGAAAATAGACAATAAAAATATGCCCAATAGACAAAAATCTCATTATTATCCGAACAAGCAATATCCGACTATCGGCTTATTAACTATTAATAATACGGTTCGCGTGTTCTTGAGGCTATAACTTCGTTTGTATCTACTTATTACATCTCTCTCATATTTTTTGAGATGATTTTATATCTCTGTCAGATTGGGCTGGTAGGAAGCCCTCTACGGCACTTACTTTGTGTTTTATTTCCTTGAATATTTGACGGGCCTGTTGGTCTAGTGGTTAGTGTCCCTGACTGCTAAGCCGGAGGTCGTGGGTTCGATTCCCACCCAGGACAAACTTTGTGTGGTGAGCATGATTGTTAGTTCTGTGTCTGGGTGTGATTTATCTATAATATGTATGTATTTATAAATTATATAAGTATGTTTATCAGTTGTCTGGTTACCATAACACAAGCTCTGCTTAGCTTGGGATCAGATAGCCGTGTGTGAGTTGTCCCAAGATATTTATTTATTTATTTCATTTTATTTAATATCAATGAATATAATGAAAGTTATAGAAAGTACTGTTTTACATCTTCATCAAATTCAAGGAGGTAACTGTAATAATGTCTTCTTGGTAATGAAAGTATATTGAACAGTCTCCTATGTATTTATTTAGTCATTTAAAAAATATAAAGACACTTACAATAATATAATTAATATAATAAATAAAAAAATATAAAATAATAATAATAATAAATAAAAAAAATCGTTTTTATAAATAATAAATTAATATAATTAATAATTATGTTGATATACCGTTTGTTTTGCTTCTATGGTTCAAGTGAAGACATCTTGACATCTATCAAACATGTAACCTTCAGTAACTGAAGGTTATGCTAGTGTTCTAAATATATAAAAGCGAAAGGTCACTCACTAACTCACTCACACATCACGAAATATCGAAAACCACTTGACCTAAGAAGATGAAATTTGGCAAGGAGATAGTTAATAGTTAGTAGACGTCTCAGTCTAAGAATTTTCCAATATTCACCCCTTAAGGGGATGAAACTGGGGTTTAAAGTTTGTATGGAGAAACAAGATAAGATCGCGAATAACCGGCATTTACGCAGCAGTCGCCGCGGGGGAAGCCAGTCAATAATAATACAAATTGGTGTTTTTTTTCTTTACTAGGTGATTTTCGTATTCAAACTAGCCTTTATATCGCTGTGTTTAAAGTGTGTTTTTGTTTAAACGAATACCAGGTTCTCGACTAATAGTAGCCGAAGGAACCGTGTGATTTAAGTCGGTAAGAGTCCAACATAACCTTCCATTCTCCCCAGACGGAGGAAATCCACAAGGATGTTCCTACAATAAAAAAATATATTTCTAATTCCTTTATTATTTTAGGTCAGTGGTTCCCAATGTTGACTGAAAACCGGGGTACTGGGGTATTACTATTTATTACAAATAATAAATAAATAAATATCTTGGGACAACTCACACACGGCTATCCGATCCCAAGCTAAGCAGAGCTTGTGTTATGGTAACCAGACAACTGAAATACATACTTATATAATTTATAAATACATACATATTATAGATAAATCACACCCAGACACAGAACTAACAATCATGCTCATCACACAAAGCTTGTCCTGGGTGGGAATCGAACCCACGACCTCCGGCTTAGCAGTCAGGGCCACTAACCACTAGACCAACAGGCCCGTCAATGATGAAACTGGGATGGGATGGAACTGGGATGAAACTGGGGTCTAAAGTTTGTATGGAGAAACAAGATTAGATCGCGAATAACCGGCATTTGCGCAGCAATCGCCGCGGGGGAAGCTAGTCAAAAATAAAATAAATTGGTGTTTTTTTCTTTACTAGGTGATTTTCGAATTCAAACTAGCCTTTATGTCGCTGTGTTTAAAGTGTGTTTTTGTTTAATAGAATACCAGGTTCTCGACTTATAATAGCCGAAGGAACCGTGTGGTTTTAGTCGGTAAGAGTCCAAAATAACCTTCCATTCTCCCCAGACGGATCCACAAGGATGTTCCTACAACAAAAAAATATATTTCTAATTCCTTTATTATTTTAGGTCAGTGGTTCCCAATGTTGCTTGAAAACCGGGGATATTATAACTAAAGGACTATTCAAATAAGAATAGAAAACATTCAGTAACAATAGAAAATTATAGTAACTAGCTGAGCCATCGAACTTCGTACCGCTTATATATTTTTTTAATTTTCTTTCTTAAGAACCTTCTCCTTACAATAACAAAAACAACAAACAAAAAAAGTGGAATTGGTCCGCCCGTTCACGCGTGATGCCGTGATGAAGGGAAATAGGGATTAATATTTATTTAAATAGATATAGATTAAATAATACTATTTCAATGAGAAGGAATGTTATTGTTCCCCATTTTTCATTATAGTGACTGCCTCGTTGGTCTAGTGGTCGCAAGCGTGACTGCTGTGCATAAGGTCTTGCGTTCGATTCCCAGGTCGGGCAAAGTGTTATTGGGTTTTTCCATCAGGAATTTCTCAGTAGCAGCCTCGGAGTCTGGATTTGTGCCCGGTTGATGGCAATAGGCTCGCTCGATGTGGGTGTATACCTACACTGGGGTACACCTCTGCCTAACCCTTCGAGGATTACAGGCGTGATGTTATGTTATGTTATGTTTTCATCATAGCTGTTTTTTTAAGGTTCTTCTAATATTCGCTCGCTTCTTCCCAGTGGGTCCCACAGTTTGGGAAATTTAGATACACATCTGTAGTACCTAAGTACATAACTACTAATAAACGCAAAAGGGCTGTCCAGCCCAACGGTCAGTGGTGAGGGTCAACCCTCAACTTCTGAAGCGGCCACAAACCGGACAGAATACAAATAGGCTGTTCAAAAAAGCCGATACTTTTGTCCGAAAAATATGGCGTCCGGATTATGGAGGCTAGAGGACAGAAATGATTCATTGACGCGGGTGTGACGTATTTTTTTGTGCTCGTGAAACTATGTAGGTATGCTTTGTGTTAGGTTTTTATTTATAGATAATTTTGTGTTAGCCTTTTTGTATTTAGACTCGAAATATATGATGAATTTAGTGTATTTTTTTTTACATACATTTTCTTTTGTCACCTGTGTTTTCCCACTGCTGGGCAAAGGTCTCCCCCATACCCTGCCAAATTACCCCTATGTGCGCCCTCTTCTTTCAATCTCCTATAAACATCTCGCAAGTAGAATAATGAAAATCTGTCCAATTGCAATTAAAATATTTCCCTCTTTCTAGCCTCCTTAAAATAGCAAAATTGCAAACAACGAATTATAACTTTATTAATTACCAAAACATGAATTATACCTACCAATACTACTACAATTACTATTACAAATACTATTTATAATAAAATAAAAATAACAGTACGTATTCCAAAATATTGTCATTACAATAACACGCAATAAATAATAATAGCACTCAAAAACAAAGCAGCCTCACTTGCTCAGTAAAAGCGTCTTTATCTTGACCGCAAAAAAGATAGATGCAGAAGATCAACTCCATACAAGAACACTTTTTTGATTGTCTACATTGCCTTACTCTTATTATTTGTCCTGTATTGGTTGTGTATTATTTAAACTGAAACAGAATCTATATATTATTTTGTACCTATGTCTTAAACAATTAATAAATGATTTAATTTTTCGACTGGACCAATCTAGTGGTCGCAAAGCGTGACTGCTGAGCATAAGGACTTAAGTTCTTTTCCCTGGTCTTTTGCTAAATGTAGTCTATACTTATTGTGCGTACACCTCTGCCTAATTCTTCGGGGATTACAGGCGTGATGCTATATTAATTTTACGTACAAAAAATTAAATTTTTAAATCATAGTGTTCGCTTGTATGGAGTTGACCTTCTGTGTTCACCCACTGTGACCGTTGACGCGCATCTAATACAATTTACGTTCACGATGAGATGCACCGTTGAGCAAGCTTGGCTTTTACATTTATTGTAAGATGCAATATAGACGGTGAACAAATAAGGAAAATATTGCCGGGTTATGATTATTTAGAGAGTAATTGAGTTGGGCAAGCGTAAGGTGGGACGCCTTCAGGCTCGGTGGGGCGACGATCTACAGAAGATAGCGCGTAACAACTGGATGAAGGCGAAAACAGACCTTTAATACGCAAAAAAGTCAAAGTCAAATCATTTATTTCAGTTAGGCCATTATAAGGCACTTTTGAACGTCATACACAAAAGAAGAGATTGAATCTAGTTGCCCCTTCCAAAGGGTAGTTTTGTATGGAGAAGAATTTGTATGGAAAAGTTTTGTAAGGTGAAACTACTCTTTGTCTTTTGGCCGTTGAGCACAAGTGGGATGGCGTAGCGTATTATAAGTCTGTTTTCGCCTTGAAAGTGGCGTGCGATTGGAGAGGCCTACGTCCGGCAGTGTGGACTTTAATAAAAAAAAAATATTCTATTCTATATCACTCTAAAACAAAAAAAAAGGATTTCTTACAGAAATACATAAAACCAGATAATAGATGGAAAAGCTTCGAATACTTCATTTGGTACCTTTGTATGGAGATAAGTATTACGTGAAACACTAAAACAAACCTTACGTCTAACCAAATAGAGGCTTTTTAATCTTCTAAGCTTAATACAAAGGTGTAATTTAGATAGGTTTGTTGAAGTCTGACGTTTGATCACGATATGAAATAGGATGGAGGTACTCTGAAATATCTACTCGAAATTATTACCGTAGGCTCTTTAGATGAAGAACTAAAATAATATGTTTTTTTGTCAGGGAAACGATAAATTTTGTTATTTAAATTTATACATGAAGACTTTTTTTATCACGTTCCAATTTTTTTCTAGATATCAGGTAACCTTCAAGGACACCATTTTTGAAAAAAAAATTGCCTTCATATTTTTCAAAACAAAATATTGCTATATTCAGAATACGATATACCTCTCCCATATGACGGTCCTAAGCCCGTGAAAGTAAGGGAAAATTTGCAACTTATGTTTTGATTGTTATTAATGTTTGGGGGTGAGGCTAGGCGCGCGAGTCGGGTCTGTGTTCGACGCGGTGCATAATGCCCACAACTGTGTGATGCTATCTTAATATTTTAGTAGGTACTGAGTAATACTGAAAAAAAAATATACGTTTTTTATTATTCTCGATAAACATCATAATATAAAAAATTGGAACCTGATAAAAAATCTTCCTGTACACACTTACATTGGTACAATCACGAACATAAATATAAAGTGACGACGAGTACGAATATTGCAAAAAGAACATGAGCAGGTATCTAGCTTCAAAAGAATAAGTTTAAAAAGATTTTTAAAACTTCTTACGAAGAAGTAAAGTAGTTTACTTTTGAAACGTCAAAATTCCTTGGAAGAAAGCTTTAGAAATTCATAATTTTCGTCTTTAATATCTTAAGACTTATCTTGACAATCAACCACTTTAAAGTTAAACCATCAGAGATGAGTAAAGTTTTGATCTTAAAGATTTAAACGTCACTGACAAGTAAAAGCTCTTTATAATCTGTACTTAATATTATAAAGCTGAAGTTTGTTTGTTTATTTTTTTGTTTGAACTCGCAAATCTGCGTACTGGTCTGATTCAGAAAATTATTTCGCTAATAGAAAGTTATTTTATCCCTGAGTGCTATACGCTGTATTTTATTCCAAAATCAGAACTTACAAACAATCACGCCTGTAATACCCGACGGGTTAGGCAGAAGTGTGCCCACACACATTGCACCAGTTATGTTTAAGTCCCATGTAATAGGGACTGCTTAGTTGGTCTAGTGGTCGCAAAGCGCAAATGTTGAGCACGAGGTCTTGGGTTCGATTCCCAGGTCGGGCAAAGTGTTAGCAGCCTCGGAGTCTGGATTTGTGCCCAGTTGATGGCAAAAAGCTCGCCCCCTACTACATGGGACTTAAACATAACGGGCGAAATGTCGAAATCCCTTCAGGGATTACAGGCATGATGTTATGTTACGTAAAATTATTTTTTTTGTTGCTTTGAAATCAAACAAATAAGTTGGCAAATAAGTGACGTCACAGCTCACTACAGTCATACAACATTTTTGAGGGAATCGCGTTTTAACAGCTCCTAAAAAGTATGTCAATGATTGGTGGTTTTAGGCACCCGAAGTTTTTCAAACTATGCCTTTTTAGCTTTTAATTTGGGTAGTTTTAGTATGAACTATTTATCAACCTCAATAAGACATCTTATTTCATATTTATATTCATTTAGTGCTTACCAAAATGCGTATAAAACAATGTTACATAAGGTCTAAAGCACTGCCCTCCGCGCGCGCGCTCGGTGCAGTGGCGATTTATTTCGCTGCTAATTATAAATACGTTTTTTGTGTTTTGTGATCGATTTCCGGCTCGTGAGTTGTTTCTAGTTGTGTGCTATTGTGCTAAGTGCTGGTATCGTAAGTTTTTATACGTGTTTATTTCCATAATTAGTGGTAATTCGTTAATTTCGTCAATTATCGGTAAGTACATTTATTTTCTTCGGTGTGAGGGTATCGCGACATAATTTATTCGTCCGTTATTTTATCGTTTTCTTTTCTCCTTATACTAGTTTATCGTTTACTCTAATTAAATATGTTATCAAATAACGATGATCCACCTGATCGTGGTGGGGATATTTTTCGGAGAAATACAAAAACACCCAGGTCGCCGCCCGCGCCGACCTCCGCTAATATCAAACGTTTGTACAGCGATATGTCTCCGACTGTCTCGCCCGAAGATAGATCAAAAAGATTGCAAACATCGGATTCTTGTGAAAAGTCCTCGCCAATATTAAATATCAGTAATTCGAGCAATTCTCACCACCAAAACAGTACCGACTATTGCGATTTAGTTTCTGAGGCATCGGCGTATTTATCTAAAATTAACGATCTCGTCAATGATCAAGGGTCCCGTATTAATGTTGCGAATAAATCCGCTATCATGGACATGACTCAGCGAGTTACGGCCATTGTTTCGATGCTAGCCTTAAAATCATCGTGCAATGAAACGAAGTTAGCCAATACGGAACGTGAATTAGATAAAATTAAATTAAATCCCGGTGTCAATGTTGCGAATACGAGTAATGATAACAAAAAAATATCATATGCGGATTCTTTAAAACTTCGCTTGCCTAAAGTAGCTCCAGTGATGGAGACGCGTACGCCGTTGCCGTGTGTCGTCGCATACCCCACCGCCGAGCGCTCAGCTGATTACGCGTCATCGTCGGCAACTAAACAAGCCCTAATGAAGGCGATTAAACCTAGCGATGACGGTTTTCAAATTGTAGGAGTTAAAAAAACCGCAAAGTCTGGCGTTGTACTGCGTGTCGCTAACGAAAATCAATTAAAAAAGTTAGAATCGGTCGATGCCATAAGGTCCGCTGGATTACGTTTGGAGAAACCAAAAGGCCGTAGGCCCCGCATCCTTGTTAAAGACATCCCATCTTCAATGGAAGACAGCGCTTTTTTGGTCGCGTTATACCGGCAAAATATTAATAATGAATTAGCCATCAAAGAGGATGATTTTATAAAATCAACAAAAATCATTCGTAGGCGCACTACTGAAAATGGTCGGAAATGGATAGGCATTGAAATTGAATCTGCGGTACGAAAACACCTAGTGTCTACCAAGGACAAGTTATTCATTGACTGGGCTACGTGCCGTTTTATTGATGATATCGAGGTAGTTCGGTGCTTATATTGTCAACAGTTCGGTCACGTCAAGAAACACTGCACTAATAAAACACCTGCTTGTGCTAACTGTTCGGAGGCACATGAAACAAATGATTGCCCCCATAAGGACAATTTAAATTACAAACCGACTTGCGTGGCGTGTAAACGTTTTAAAAAACCGTCTGACCATCGTTGCGGGTCTGAAGATTGTTCCACCTATAAACTTAAACTTGAGCAACTTATCCTGAACACTAATTACTAATTTAAGATGGATAGTTTAAAAATAGGACAATTAAATCTTCACAACGATAGGGTTGCGACTTCCGAGTTAGATAAATTAATCATCGATAACAGTTTAGATATAGTACTTGTGCAAGAGCAATATCAAAACGCGTGCTTACGTCACAAGGTAGTACAGCTGGATTCCAAAGCACGAGCCGGAATTTATGTAGCGCGTTCTGCTAACTTTACAGTAACGTCTTTGCGTAACCTCGTGACGCCTCACTGTGCCGTTGCGGAAGTTTCATCAGCTTCTTTCAAAGTTTACGTTGTGAGCTGTTACTTTCAATATTCAGATCCTGTTGCTCCTCACATACATAACCTCCGTCACGTCTTGCGGTCGCTCGCGGGCTGCAAAGTCATCGTTGGCGCGGATGTCAACGCGTCATCGTCCCTGTGGTATGGCAAGGTTCGGGCCACGGATTCCGAACGACGCCGCGCTGTTGAGGACTTCATTGCTGAAATGAATCTATCGATCCATAACACCCCTGACGCACCACCTACTTTTTGCAGCCAAATGGGCGAATCTTGTATTGACGTCACACTTTCTAGTGTTGACGTTCGCTTGGTTAGGTGGCGTGTCCTACCGGACGCGTCTTGTAGTGATCATCGCCTGATCGTGTACGAATTTGTTCCTATGTTTACTCAGGGTCCGTCCCATATTACAGGTAATTTTAGATATAAGTGTAAAGGCGCGAACTGGGAATTTTTTAGCTCGCTTTTTGCTTGTCACGCCAAAGACTTCACTCACGACGGATTATCAGCTGAAGAAAGTGCTGAAATTATGTCAGACACTTTTACATACTGTGCTGACATCGCCATTGGTCGCGGATCTATGACCAATATTCATAGATGTGATTGGTGGAGTGATTACTTAGTTGAACAGCGTAAGTGTTACCGTAGAGCGCGTAGACAGCTTAACAAGCTTAAAAAACGTAAGGTTACCGGAGACTTGTTTACTTCTGCTTTAAATACGTTTAGAGTTGCCAAGTCACGCTACAGAGCATCGGTGGAAAAATCTAAGGGTAATTTATTGCGTAAAATTGTAGAAAAACTAGATAAAGAAGGTCCATGGTCTCCTTTATATCATGAGTTTAAAGCCAATAGATCGGTCGATCTTGCGTATATTGAAAACATTAAAGTAAATAATAAACATACCACCGGTATCGAAGAAACAACGGAAGTTCTACTTAATACTCTTATACCCGATGATTCAGCGTTCAACGACAACGATTACCACCAGCAGATCAGAGCGTGGGCTGCTGTGCCTCCTGAATCACCAGCGTCAGATCTACCATCCACTGACGAGTTCATAAATGTTATCAGGAGACTACCACTCAACAAATCATCGGGTGAAGATAAAATTTCAAATAGAATGATTATAGAAGCGTGTAAAACAGCGGGTGACGCGATCTTAACTGTTTATAATCGATGCATTGCAGAAGGCATTTTTCCTCGTATATGGCGACGTGGTTTTATAAGAATAATTCCAAAAAGCGGCGATAAGCCCCCGGACGATCCAAAGTCGTATCGACCTATAACCCTACTACCATCTTTGGGTAAACTTTTGGAGCGCCTTATCGTACCACGTTTGCTTCCAGATGGACCGAAATTTCATAACAATCAATTCGGTTTCACAATAGGAAAATCCACCGTCGACGCGGTGCTTTCTGTCCGGCAAACTGTAAATTTGTCAGAACATAAATACGTGATTGGGATTTTCCTCGATATTTCTGGAGCTTTTGATAACGCATGGTGGCCTATGCTACTACTTAAAATGAAAACTCGCGGCTGCTACAGAAACATCTATCATCTTGTTTCTTACTTTATAAATGGCTCCGCGAAGCTCAAACTTGGACATCATTCCGCGTCGAAGTCACTAACCATGGGATGTCCTCAGGGTTCGGTTCTCGGTCCTTATTTATGGAATTTAGGTTTTGATGATTTTCTCGCGATTCCACTTCCATGCGGCTGTTCACTAACCGGTTACGCGGACGACGGCCTTCTGCTCATTCAGGCAAGTACTCGGGCTGGGCTTGAGAATTTGGCTGACACATGCCTACGTTTAATATCTCAGTGGGGTGTTCGAAACCGTTTGACCTTTGCACCGCAAAAAACCTATCAGCTTATTCTAAAAGGTAATCTTAAATCATGTCCTAGTATTAAATTTAATAACGTTTCAGTTAAACGTAAACAATCCGTGTGCTACCTTGGTCTGGTCTTAGAAAAGAACTTTTCATTTATTGACCACATTAAAACAGTAGGAGAAAAAGCCAAGAAGAACTTTTATGCCTTAACGAGAATTTCTAAAGCTACCTGGGGCCTATCTTTCTTAACTCTAAAAACTATTTATGGGGCTACTTATCTAGGTTGTATGTGCTACGGTGCACCTGTTTGGGCCGATAGGGCCACCATAGGGGCGGTACGACGTAAATTGCTTCAAAGTCAACGGTTAGCTTTAATATTTTTATGTAAAGCGTATAGGACCGTTAGTACTGAAGGCCTACCAGTACTTGCAGGTGTACTTCCAGTCGATCTTGAGGTGCAGCGACGTGCTGCAATGTACTATTCCGCACGAGAGACCATGGACATAAACTTTCTGACACAACGGGACCGTGCTAAGATCTCTAGATTATTTAAACCGCAGGCTGACGTCTGGGAGGAACTTTTAACCGAATGGCAATGTAGGTGGGATAATTCTATCAAGGGCCGGCACCTGTATCAGTTCTTTCCATCCGTTCGTGAGCGGCTGGCCAGAACATGGCTGGAGGTGGACCACTGTGTTGCCCAATTTTTCACAGGTCATGGTAACTTTAAGAGTAAATTATTTTCTTTCAAGCTTGTTGCTTCTCCTTTGTGTCAATGTTCTACATCTGACTGTGAATATGAACAATCTGCTCATCACATCTTATGGGAGTGTATTCTTTGGCAGAATGAACGCAATATTATGCTAGATAGTGTACAGGCTACATCCGGTGTTGTTTATTATGCGGACCTTGTAGAAACTAGAACTAATTTCCGTGCGTTCAAGCGTTTTTGCCATACCTATTACTGGAATCAAAAGTAACAGCTCACATTAGGACCCATTAATTTTGTAATAATTGCAATCCGTGGTGCTTGGCAATCTGGGCTTTTCCCAGTTGCAAACGTCCCTTTGTGCCTATTGGCCTAGTTCTGTTCTGTCTCCTGCTTGTATGGAGGGAAGTGGAAACTATTTTTTTCTTACTCCTCCGCTATTATTTTCTGATTAATTTCGTTGCGGGACCCAAGACAGTTATACGTTTCTCTGGGACTCGTCGAGCTTCATTGCCTCGACGCTTTTCTGGTGGCCTCCACTGTTGATTCTGGCTTTCAGGAGTTGCAGTGGGTGGGAAAAGTGTGGCGGGCTTGTCCCAATTAAAAAAAAAAAAAAAAAAAAAAAAAAAAAAAAAAAAAGGTCTAAAGCTGAAGTACAGTTATGGGCCCTGTTAGGGCACAGCAACATAGTATTAATTAAAATTATCAATTCAAATTAATTTGAACTTTTAAATTACGACGACACACGATTGTCACAGTTTTTTAAATTATAAAATTATTATAAAAAATTAAGAATATTATTGTTATTATTTTGTAATCGCATTATTTATTTACATTATGGTACTCAATGCTCAATACTTTATTGCATTCCATAAAAGTTTCAATATGAAAATATTATCTTAAATCTCAAAATACCACACAAAAAACGGTTCTCCGATTTTCATTTCCTCAAAATCTTAGTATTTCTAATAAAAAGGCGCCGAAATACTGTCTCTCTTGTCTATTATAATATCACTTGACTGACCTTAAACCTTCGCATATCGATTCCCAGTTGGGTTGAAGAGGTCAGGTCGGTTACCCGTGTAATATTGAAAATATACTTGGCAGCCTAAATTATATTAATATTCGGAAAGGTTTACTTGTCAGGGGAAATGATTAGGATAATGTCAATCTCCTGTAATTGTTTATTTTCATAATTTATTACATATAAGATTAGGCGAATAGACCATTATATAACATAAACATATAGGTCTAAAACAGTTATTAGACACAGCAGACTGTACATACATAAGTAATATTATGTATCCTGCTTATGCGTAAGAATAAGAAGTTTCATTAAAGTCGATTCATTTATCTCTAAAAATTAGGACTTTAACATAAACTTTATTAATATGACACTAGGTAATTGATCAGGGATTTTTTTTATCTTTTGCGCTCCTACGATTATTTTTACTTGCCCTGATATATCTTTTACCCTTTTGGTTGACAGAAAAAGAATGCCTAAGGCGTTAAGCCCGCCTTTATGCCTTTTGTTGCATAAAGTTTAAATATAAATATTATATTTAAGTCTTGCGTACCTAAGTAAGTAAGTAGCATAACATCCCGTGTGCTTCAGTAAGCACATTAAGTCGTTGGTCGCGGGCGCCCACTTATAGGCGGCCGGGGAACCACTCTGGGTTGTCATAACATAACATCACGCCTGTAATCCCCGAAGGGTTAGGCAGAGGTGTACCCATTAGTACACCCACATTTCGCCAGTTATGTTTTTAGTCCCATGTAATAGGGGGCGAGCCTATTGCCATCAACCGGGCACAAATCCAGACTCCGAGGCTGCTACTGAGAAATTCCTGATGGAAAAACCCAATAACACTTTGCCCGACCTGGGAATCGAACCCAAGACCTCATGCACAGCAGTCGCGCTTGCGACCACTAGACCGACGATGCAGTCTAACTATCAGATCTTTCTCTAATAATGCGCGGGCGCCCACTTATAGGCGGCCGGGGTACCACTCTGGGTTGTCATAGAACAATAATTACACTCTGCCGCACGCTATAACACGCATTTGCGCACTATAATATCTCCTGCATACTTGATTAATCTTAATTAAGATTAACCTCTGTGACCAACATTCGATCAAGAGATATTACTACTAGAGCGAATACATGGCGTTGCATGATGTTTCGCGTCAATAGGCACTGTTTCTCCATAACCACACGACTGCACTAGTATTGTGGCTACCACGCATGACTGAACTTGTGTGCGATGTTTGCGTGAACAGCGCGGCTGACCGAAACGCAAACGTGACGCCGCAAGTTGCGTTGCGTTTCACACGTACTATAGAAACTTTGGCTGGTTTAGCCATACCTATAGAACCTTATTTGCAGAAATTATTTCTTTAAATGACTATTAAAATAAGCTCTATTTAAAATAAGTGAATAAGGCCAAGGCAATAAGGCCTTCGCATTGCATTTTATGCGTTTTTACTGAAAAAATGGGGACTACCTCGTTGGCCTAGTGGTCGCAAAGCGCGACTGCTGGGGCTGCTGACCTGGGAATCGAACCCAAAACATCATTCTTGGGTTCGATTCCCAGGTCGGGCAAAGATGTTATTAGGTTTTTGCTTTTGGATTTTTCCCTGAAGCAGCCTCGGATTCTGAATTCGTGCCCGGTATGAGACTGCAAATTAAAGAGACTTAATAAATGGCGAAATGTGGGTATACTAATGGGTACACCTCTGCCTAACCCTTACAGGCGTGATGTTATATTATTGTAGGAATTAAATGTGGTCCAAATATCAAATCTCTCAGTAAATCCTTTCCCAGAAGAATTATTAATCCAAATTATGTAAAATCATAACAAACGGTAAAGTATTTGAATTAAAATCAAACCAAATGGATGAATTACTCGACTCAATTTGCATTTGTTATATCAAATGTTTCGGCTAGAGTTTCATTTCCAAAATGGAGATTATTTCGACGCCAGACAGGGATTAAAGATTCAGGTGCTTGCTGAATTGGAGAACTGGGTTATTTTATCTGGGTGGAATTGGGTGACCGATTCCAGGTCTCTGCAATTGTTTAATATCGGAAAACGCAATGTCAACACTTTCTAGCTTGCAATAGAATTGATATTTTCTTGTACTAATAATAACTCACTAAAGATGAAATTTGGCAGGGTGGTAGTTTTTAGGTTACAGTAGACGTCTGCTAACAAAAGGGTTTTCAAAAATTCACCCCCCTTTTTTTTGAAGGACTAATTTGACGAATTTTAACACCCAAACAAAACATCTCCTAATGGGATGAAGCGTGATCCAAAGTTTGTATGGAGAAATCACCTTTGACGCGGACAAAGTCGCGGGCAGAACTTAGTGTTTTAAAATTGATAATCGGAGCCTGTTTTAAACTAAAATCCAAAAACAATTTGTTCACATAAACTATAGGTATTGTAAAGCTTCTTAATTAAATATCATTATAAAACAATGTGACGCAAAATTCACTCGTTATCGCCTGGACACAGGTTTATAAAATTAAACACAGTAATTAAATTTTAACGAAATGCTGTAATAAGTGCAGCACGTTTAATTATTAAACTGACAATTTGCAACAACATTTATATCGACAGATCAATAAGACCAACGTCGGTGTAAGTGAGCTTTAACCCACAGATACTTACTAGCCTTTACCTGCGACTTCGTCCGCATAAATGTCAGTTATCGTGGACGCCAGCGAAGTCGCGGAATACAAAGTAGTCTAGCTATGATCTTCCTTGGGGTTTAAAGGGCGGGGGCTTGGGTTTAGTCGTGAAAGCTTTACAGACAGACAGAGTTACTTTTGCATTGATAATATTAGTAAGGATAGAATATACACTCACAATAAGTGGTCTAAAATTCTAGCCTACCTATGGATAGCCCAGAATTTTAATTTGAAACCATTCTGTTATATAGTATAGCGTTCTTTTGCTTAGAGAATGAATGAATCAATGATATCTATATTTGCTAGAATATAGGATGGATATGGATATCTTTGACTGAAACTTAAATAATTAACTGTTCATTATCAATGTTTTAAATTAAATTACAATTGAAAAAATCTATCGGTTTCTTTGAAAACTTCAACTATATCTGACGACCTTGAATACCTATCTGTTTTGCTGTCTGTATATTAGGTGTTATACAATTTTAAATGAAACAGAAAACAAACAAAGTTTGAAAGCGCTTAAAACGATAGTACCTAGCTAGAAAGTCTGGGCCATCACGACATCTTCCAAAGAACAATGAGCGTTCTGTCCGTCAATGAAACTAGCATCATTTGAAAGGTGAATTCTTTCCGAACAAATATTGTTCGAGGAGTGCGATTAAATATCGTTCAGAAAGAAAGAAAATGGTGAAATACATTAAACATAAAAATATATCTTACTATTTACCAAATACACTATCCACAAAGCCACATAAATACATTGACTCTACTTATAACCGGACACATGTAAATGAAGCCCCAAACCGCTTGAAAAATGGCTATAATGACCATGACCATGAGTATACAAGTCCATTGCCCTCCAGTGGTAGACCGTTCCCATTAGTCCAAGACCCTAAAATCACCAGACTTACGTCATCATATTAATTTAACTAAATTTTTTCAGTTCAGTTCAACACGATCAAAATGTGTGGGTCAGCTGATTTTTTTTTCATTATTTCATATTACCCTGTATATAATAATAATAATAATAATAATTTTTATATTTTTAAATGTTTTTATATCTTTTTATAATAATATTTAAAAATGTAATTATATATGTATACAAAATAAATAAATGGAATAATAATAATAATTCATTTATTTCAGGTCTTTAACCCATATACATTTTAAGAAATAATAATTATACAACCGTTATGCACTATATGAGTTTACGTAATTGTAAACGAACCTCATGAGAAAATCCAAGATTGGGCAACAGGTTTAAAAAAAAAAAAAACAAAATTTGAGGTATTCTAAAATGACGTAGGTGAGCGGATGCGGTATCTTAGTCCATGAGTACAAGTCCACTATCTTTTATCTTATCCAGCTACCCTCCATCCCTCGCATATTTATTTTTTCACCCCCATCATTCCCCATAACATGGGGTCTGTTGGCATCGAACTTGCTTCCATACTCATCAATCATCGGTTCTAAAAACAAGCTTTCGACTAAACTTCTTATCATAACCTTTAGTAAAAAGTAAATTCAAATATCAATCTTACCTTTGCATTCTTAAGGAGGATTTTCGCTTGCACTAAGTAATATTTATCATATTACAATTTTATTATGAGGTAGTTTGTAAAGTGATTACAACGCACATTTTGGTTGTTATATGGCAAACAAACACCTAATATGGCCGCCTTAGAATAGAATAATAGCAGTAAATAAGGTAAAAGCGCTGAGTGTGGGATAACTTGAACATAACATAACATCACGCCTGTAATCCTCAAAGGGTTAGGCAGAGGTATACCCACTAGTATTTAGTATTAGTATGTAGTATTAGTACACCCACATTTCGCCAGTTATTTTTAAGTCCCATATAATCAACCGGGCACAAATTTACACTCCGAGGCTGCTACTGAAAAATTCCTGATGGAAAAACCCAATAACACTTTGCCCGACCTGGGAATCTAACCTAAAACCTCATGCTCAGCAGTCACTAGGCTAACGAGGCAGCAAAAAAAAATGTAAAAGGGAAGAAATCCCGCCGTTTATTGACGTCAATATTTTATGACAGAAAAGGATAAACTATAAACGGTAACAATATATTCCGAAACTCGTGCACACAGCAATTTCTCTATCCAAATATTTTCCTCCGCGGGCGTGACTCATGCCGTGTGTGTAAAATATTTCCTCTATGGTTATGAAATATCTTAAAAACACAAACAGTCTACGCTTAGTTAACTGGTGTCAAAATTGTTCCCATTATTGGGATCTTTTTTTTTATTCTGGACCATAAATTGGAAGCTTCTTGTTCCAGGAAATTCAAGATCAAAGTTTTAATTTTGCGATAGGTTGATTTACGAAAAGAAGTTTTTTAATTATCATAACTAAGACTAATACGACTAATAAGTTTAGATCCCCTTATGACCGTTGTGCTGCTGTTTGCATCCTAAAGTACAATGTTTAGAGTTATTACATACTAAGCTGGTACTGGTATCCGGTAAGACTGGAAGCCGACCCCAACATGATTGGGAAAAGGCTAGGCAGAAGATGACATACTAAGCGCACTATTCGTTTCCAAGTGAATTTTATTCTATTCTATAATGTACACGGCAAAGGAGTGGAACTCTCTGCCTGCGTCTGTATTTCCGAACGATTTCGACCCTAATCTCTTTAAAGTTACTCCATCACAGACTTTGTCTCTGTCACCTCTGACCTAGACTAGAGTCAAAAGCAAAGCTATCTCATATACCTAATATAAAAAAGTAAACAATGATTTTTCACACCAAAAATAAAGTTCATTTCCCCGTGATATTCTTTGCTTAAAGTTACTTAGTTAGTTGGGCAGTTGCATTTGATGTGTCTTTTCACACCCTGAACAAGAAGATGTGAGCAAAAATCATACCAAAAAAATTGTCCAAAGATACCCTTTGAAAACTTCTAAATTCAACCAGAGACAAACACTTTAGCTTTACGAGCTAAGAAGATTGCTTTACTTTAGCCGAAAGGGAAAGAAATTACAAAAGTGTAATTTGTTAAAAGTTTTATTTGTTTTGGTTGAATGGTTGACTTTCAATCATGGGCTCAATTTAGGGAACATGTATTTTTTATGGCCTGAGAGCCTGCCATGAGTACGCGGCGTTAGCGTAAAGGTATATAAATAAAAACTAATATACCTTAGAACATTATCTCTAGCATTTTAATGTTATGTAACATAACTCTCTCTCACTAGTTGTATAACTACACCATAATACACCCTTATAACACTAAATACCTACCTATCCAACATATTATTTTTTTTTACTTTTTATTTTTGTTTTGCTTCTTCTTCTATAATTTCTTAACACGTAATAAAGACTGCCTCGTTGGTCTAGTGGCCGCAAAGCGCTACTGCTGAGCATTAGGTCTTGGGTTCAATTCCCAAGGCGGGCGAAGTGTTATTGGGATTTTCCATTAAGAATTTTTCAGTAGCAGCCTTGAAGTCTGTATTTGTGCCCGATTGATGGCAATAGGCTCGCCCTCTATTACGTACATGGGACTTAAACATAAATGGCGAAATGTGGGTGTACTGATGGGTATACCTCTGCCTTACCCTTCAGGGGATTACAAGCGTAATATTATGTTATGTTTTGTGTTATGAAAACTTGTAATTGGTTATAATCTTTTTAAACAGTTTATCTATATCTTGTTCTAAGCTGTCAGTTTTTCGAATAAAATAAAATAAATGATGATGCCTCTATTATACCAACTCGTCTAAAGTAATCCTTCTATCTCACTCACTCCTATACAAAAGAATCTCTTATGCATAAAATTGCAAAGGCATTCCAGGTGACGATAAAACACAGAACATTGAACTAAGTGATCATAAATTAAAAGAAATTCTGTCGAGACTGCAGACTTAAAGCGATATGGTGTCGAATATCAATTTTGTTTGATAGCATAATGCTATTTTACGTGAAACTTTTGATCGCTTCATCTGATGTGGAAGATAGGAGAGAAGAATGAAAGTCATTTATTTTCGACTAGCCTTTGCTCGTGACTTCGTCCGCGAAAATGTCGGTTAAATCACGCTAAGCCTCACGAGAAGGAAGTATTAAGCAAAAATGCAAGTGAAACAAATGTGTATTGCTAGTATTTTAGAATTTGTTTATTTGTTTGTACGCGTTAAACACGGAAGCTATTTGATCGATTTTGATAAATTATTTCGGTAAAAGGAAGCCACATTACTAGGTATATTTTATTACAAAAAAAAAGGGATCATTAAGCAAACGTAGACGAAGTCACAGGAAAAAGTTATGTCAGTTATTTCAGGTACTTTTATAATCAAAAACAAATGATACAAACAAAGACAAAGACGAATTTGCCCAATAATAAAAAAAACTACACAGACAAAGAGGAAATTACCCAATAATAAAAAAAAATTAACGAACTTTAATTTTAAATTATTACAATATTGAGTATTGAACATTATATTGTCATCAGAACTAAAGGTGTATGCAAAATTTCAGCTCAATCGGATAGCAAGAAATGGTCGAAAAATGATTTGCAAGTTTCGAAAGGACAACTTACTTACATACATACATACTTACATACGAACAGTGCAAGCTAAATAAAAGCTTGTAAAAAGTAGGCTATGTCCTTTCTTCAAACTTAGCTACAGTCAGCAACAAAAGCCGATTAACAGTGTAACTTTTTTATATCATCTAAACAGACACTAAACACATAATGCACTGGCTCTCAGAGTTTCAGGCAATAGCTAAGGGTTTATTATATCTTAATTTTATATTCATTGCGTTTTACTTTTAATATTGCACTTAATAATTTGGATTTAAAAATCATAAATGTTAATCGACTTTTGTTGCTGACTGTACCTTTCATTAAAAGATTTCAGTCATTTAGTTGGGAAAGCGAAACAGACAGACAGAGTTACAATAGCATTTATAATATTAGTATGGATTTTTAGAACGTCGTGAAAGAATATCGTGAAAAGTCTATAATTTTTCCACGCTTCAAGGAACAGGTTGACATGAGTTATGTTTTCATTCATTTCGTTTTATAACCTTTACTGATTATAAAAGCACTAGCTTTTTCCTGTGACTTTGTGTCCATGTTCTTACCTTTTCTTGTAATAAAATACAGAGTGTTAGTGTAAACACCGTTATCCTTGAAACCAGTGGTTTGGTTTCACAAATAGAACGTAAATTCAATGAAAAAAAAATTCTTTTTTTTTAAGTAAAATCTCCATTTTTTCTCAAAATTATTTCACCCTACATTACAATGATGTAATTAATTAAAACTTATGTAGGTAGTAATAACGGACGGCCAGTGCAGCAGGTCAACGCCCTTTGCGGTAATTACGTAACTCGGGCGCATAGTATCCATGAATTTACGGACGGTGTCGGACAGTTTATTTTTTGAAAGAAAACTTTGTTTATTGATTTTTAAATTCAGATAATTTTTTTTTTATAATAAATCAAGTACCTATGGTTTTAGTGACAATGGTGTTTACACTAACAGTCTGTATAATAAAGTTGCTTCCTATTACCGAAACAATTTTCAGAATCGGACAAGTAGCTCCCGAGTTTAACGCGTACAAACAAATAAACAAATTCTAAATTGTTATAAAAATACTAGCAATACACTCTTGTTTCACTTGCATTTTTGCTTAATACTTCCTTCTCGTGAGGCTTAGCGTGATTTAACCGGCATTCACGAAGTCACGAGCAAAGGCTAGTCGAAAATAAATGACTTTCATTCTTTTCTCCTATCTTCCACATCAGATGAAGCCATCGAAAGTTTCACGTAAAATAGCATTATGCTATCAAACAAAATTGATATTCGGCACCATATCGCTTTCGTGTCTTTGCTCAATACTTCCTTCTCGTAAATCGTAGCGTGATGCTATGAAGAGTTCCTCGAGAAACGGACTGTGACAAAGTTTTTTTCAAATGAGACTAGTAGTTCTTAATATTTGATGCGTTCAACTAAACAAACAAACTCTTCAGCTTTCTAATATTAGTATAGAATTATAAGTATTCATCTAAAACGGCGTAGTAGAGTGCTACGCCGTAGCACTTGCCTACGCCAGCTACTACGTAGTAGCTGATAAAGTTAATCATTATACATCAAATTGATACTATGGAATAGTCGAGCAAAGTGTTATTAGGTTTTTCCAACTGGAATTTCTCAGTAGCAGCCTCGGAGTCTGGAATTGTGCCCGGTTGATGGCAATAGGCTCGCCCCCTATTACATGGGACGTAAACATAACTGGCCAAATGTGAGTGTACTAATTGGCTCATCTCTGTCTTACCCTTCGGGGATTACAGGCGTGATGTTATGTTATCTCTTTATCTCTAGGATAAAGTTACGTATTGTCTTGTTAACGGCAACATTGTGAGTACAGAGACATTGTTACTTTGTGTACAGTAGACCAACTTCACTTTGCATGTCAAGTTCGAGGAGTCATTGAGCTATTTGACTTTCTTTGTCTATGTTAATTGGGTATTTGCTAACAACTTGTCAGGACAACACGACAGAATACTAAGTAGCGCGAGACGAGCTCGTGTGAATCTATTTGCGCGGATAAGATATTTAATTTTGCAAATATGGGTACAATTAAAACAAAGTGAAAAGAGCAAATTTATCTTAATTTTTTTGAAAGCAAACTGGTGTCTTAATAGAAAACACCCCTATTTTACCATAAGGTTTAAAAAAAATGATTTTTCACATTTGCGGCATCAGCACCCCCTAAAATCATGGAAAGGACGCCCATGACGCATAATATAACACACACGTGCTTAGAATTGAGGTGGCTGGCAGAGCCTGCCGCCTGCCGGGGTTGCGGGACGTCTTAACAGGATACCGTGGCCCCGGAACGTAAAGGGCAACAGAAGGAACAGGGTGGTTTTTTAGTCAGTAAAAGTCTGACAGTCCCTTCCGCCCCACCCAGGACGGAAGAAGTCATTTGATGATTTTAACACCTAAAAAAAAAAGCCTTGTCAGAGATGCTATTTTTTTTTTATTATAAATGTATCTACCTACTATTTCTTAGTAATACTTGTAATTGGCCAAGAACCTTCACGGGCGTTTACTATATAATCCACTCAAAACTTCATTACAATCAGATCAATGGTTTAAGAACACACAAAGATAAACATAGAAACATTAATTTTTATTATAAGAAAATAACAAATAAATTCATACATAACATTACGCCTGTAATCCTCGAAGGGTTAGGCAGAGGTGTACCTTTTAGTACACCCACATTTCGCCAGTTATGTTTTTAGTCCCATGTAACAGGGGACGAGCCTATTGACATCAACCAGGCACAAATCCAGACTCCGAGGCTGCTTCTGAAAAATTCCTGATGGAAAAACCCAATAACACTTTGCCCGACCTGGGAATCAAACCCAAGACCGCAGCAGAGTAGTCGCGCTTGCGACCACTAGACCAACGAGACAGTCAAAAAAATAAATAAATTTAATTTATTCAAAAAAACACCAATAGTTAAATAGGTACTAAAATAATTATCTTAAGAATAAATACTATTCCATATAATTACAAGCACAAATCAATGTGACAAGCAGTCCAGCAAACCATTCAAATCTATCTTAAAAGACAAAAACCACTAGTTTGATCCCCACGAATATTCTATCTACCATAACACCCAATTATGGGTTAACACACCCCATAATAACTAGGTAATAATTTAATACCCACCACCGCACCACGGCAATTACGCCTAATTAATCACGCGCAATACCCGGACGATTCAATTAATATGTATGTACTGGAACTCAGGTGAGAATGGGTCAATTTAGTGCGGTTATTAGTCGTGGTCTAATGATGCAGGGGTGAGATTACAAGGTGAATAGAGGTCATTTATAAGAATAACTGCTTATTGATATCTACGAGGGGCCTACAGCTATCTCATAAAAAAAAAATTGTAATATTACTTTGCCTAGCGCTGTGTTGGATTTTCGACGTTCGGCTTAGCGCCGAGAGTTGAAAATCTAACAATAGAAATAAAAAAGTTTTATTATAATAATATTGTTTTAAGAGATGGCGGTAGGCCCCCTAACGGGGCCAACGCCTGCCGGGGTTGCGGGACGTCTTAACAGGATACCGTAGCCCCGGAACGTAAAGGGCAACAGAAGGAACAGGGTGGTTTTTTAGTCAGTAAAAGTCTGACAGTCCCTTCCGCCCCACCCAGGGCGGAAGGAGTCATTTGATGATTTTTACCACCTAAAAAAAAAAAAGCCCCCCTGGACCCTTATTTATTACAGACTGCCTCGATGGTCTTGTAGAGTCCTGGGTTCAATTTTCGAATTAAGCGAAATGTGTTATTGGGTTTTTCTATTACGAATTTCTTAGTTAGTTAGCTCGTAGTTTCTTTAAAAGTTGGTGATGTAACACCCTCGTGCCTCAGAAAGTAGGTAGAGCCGTCAGACCTGCGCCTTTATGTTCCAGGGCCTCAGTAACTCTTTCGAACAAATTCCGCAACCCTAACAGGCACTAGCCCTAGCGGGCGCCGTCTTCTGTGCTGACAGCTCTTTAAGGCGCGCGTGAAACACTAACTCGCCGTCGACTCGGGCCTGGTCCTTACGACGGGCCTTGCTACGGGCTACCCATTTCCCGCCGCCCGAGTCCTGGGCCTGCGGTTTATAATATATGAAAATAAAAACAAACCTCCCTTTTTTGAAAAAATAGTTTTTTAAATCACATAACTATCTTCATTTTATCCAACCCGAGTTCAAAACAATCAGCAAAACTACAAGAATAATTAAAATATTGTCTTAAACAATGGAAACTGCATTGTACTGTATTACCTCGTTAAATCTTAGTTAGGTGCAATTATACACCTACCACAGTTAGTTCCAGACAAGTTAGTTTAAACTAGGAGCGCAATTAACTATGAAAGTTGAACTTGTTTGAAACTTAATGCTTGACTTGAATTACAGCTGAAGAGATGTATGAAAGAAAACGATGTGTTGCGGTGAGTCCAAATTGGTTGAGACAGGAACAGAGGGGTGATACTCCTGAAAGCCAATCCTACTTATTAAAAACGTTTATAATCTAGTCGCAATGTCATCTCAGAAAAATCAATGTAAAAAAAAATGAAATAAATTAGAGGCATTAGAGTTCAATGTTGTACGACCAGGTGGCGTTCTGTGGTTTCTGCCTACCCCCATGGCAAAAAGGCGTGATTTTATATATGTATGGGTGTATGTTGTACGAACAAATAATATTTAAATGGTCGTCTCGCACATCCACGCGCATTTGACCTTTCACACCAAAGATTGGCGATATGTGAATTGAAATATTTTTTCGTACAACATTGAACAATATTGCTGCATTAATAGAGTATAATATTACTTACTAGCGAACGGCCTCGGCTTCGCAGGGGCCCTAATTTCCGAATACTTCGTTGGATTTTCCAAAAAAATTGTCACACAAACCTTACCCGGAAAATACAACAAAAAAAGAATCACCAAAATCGGTCCAGCCGTTCCCGAGTTTTGTGCTTAGCAAAACTCGAGAACACATTTAGACGTTGTTTTTTATTTATACAGATACAAATTAAAATTCTTGCAAACCCGTCACTTTTATGAATTTACCTTATTATACTGATCCCAAGCTACCAAGTACACATACCTTCTCAACGAGGTATAATCCTCTTCTATCCATTTTGACATGACGTAAGTAGGGATACTCTAGGATACCAGTCCAAAGCACCTACTCACAAAAAGCAATAACAAAACATGATAAACGTAAAGGCATTACTCGAGTCACTCATCACTAGAGACGTGCCAATCGATTCGTGCCCGATCATTCCCGACTGTGCCCGAGCTGACAATAGGACTATTGTCGCCCTGGGTGCCGGTCTCAGAGGTTATCGGTACACACACGGTTGGAATTTGTTATTAACATACCTATAGATTTTGTGGATAAATTTGAATGTAGATTACGTTATGGTGATCTGCTGGTGTATTCTGTATTCTAATGTCACTCGGTATGTTATGGGGAAGTGTGTTCGAGGTGTGCTGTCAATGCCTAGCATCTCAATAGGTGGAATGACAAGTACTTCAACGTGAGATTTTTTACATAATAATAGTGCACTATTGTCAAAAGTCAACAAAAACATTGTAAGGAAACCTAGGCTCACATAATTATGACATAACATACCATTACACCTGTAATCCTAGAAGGGACAAGCAGGCAATAGTACACTCACATTTCCAGTGAGTATATTGCCATCAACTGAGCACAAATCCAAACTCCGAGGCTACTACTGAGAAATTCCTCATGAAAAAACTCAATAACATTTTGCCCGACCTGGGAATGTTTGAAATCCCCAATCCGCCTTGAGCAAGCGTGGTGATCAATGCTCGTGCTTTCTCTGTATGAGAAGAGACCTTTGCCCTGCAGTGAGACAAATAGACTAGTAGGGTGTGTGGGTTAAAATTGACGTAAATATTAATTTATCTATTTTATTTTTAATTGTTAGTTTTTACTATGTTTTCGTGTATTGTACTATATATATATGTATTATATGTGCACCAAATAAATGATTTATCTATTAATCTGTCTAGAATTATAATAATTATATCCTTTACGTATTAAAAAAGGGATCATACCTTTTCATACATACTTATACAAAATTCTGTTTACTACCACAATCTCCAATGCAAACGCGACCTAATTCTGCCAATCATATCTATTGGAATACCTCTCCAATAAATGTTATTATGTGAAGCCGGCACACAGGCGCCCCCGTGTGGTGAATATTAACTACCTGTGAGTTAATTACATGCATACTTGAAAACTGAACACTTGATAGTTGGTGAAGCAAGAGGTCTTAGATACTATTACTAGCTAATGCCCGCGACTTCGTCCGCATAAATTTCGGTTATCGCAGACACAGACGAAGTCGCGGAACAAAAAGTATGTGCTTTCTTGGGGTCCTTTTTTGTGCTTCCTCCATCGTGGGGATGACGGAGGGGCATTCCAGACTCTTACCGGCTAAAACCACCGCAGTGTTCACTATCTCACGCCCCAGCCACCGCGGGAGACGCCCAGGGCGTCGGACGTCGCGAGGCGACATCCGGCCACCGTAGGCGCGGGCTTGCGGACAGCGAGTAATGGGTAGCTCGCCGTCCGATCAACGACCAAGCCCGGGTCGTCTTAACAGGATACCGTGGCCCCTGAACGTAAAGGGTAACAGAAGGAACAGGGTGGTTTTTTAGTCAGTAAAAGTCTGACAGTCCCTTCCGCCCCACCCAGGGCGGAAGGAGTCATTTGATGATTTTTACCACCTAAAAAAAAAAGTGTTCCACCTCTGCCCATCCAGTGCGAGATTCGCATAAGCATTCACCGCTACCATATTTTATCAAAATCGGTTTCATGAAAAGCACACACTTCTGTACTAACCTGTATTGAGACCGTAATTCAATGACAAGAATAATATTACTATCGTATTCAACCGTTAAATCTTTTAACATGTTTTTTTCTTCAGAATAAAAATACTCTTTATAGGTACTCGTAGTACCAAGTTGTTGCTAACATTGAAATCTACATGAATAAAATCTTAGTGCCTCAGTCGGTACAGACCATCAGATCTCAGGAGACGACCACAGAAGAGATGGTTTCGTCTCACAAAGGAAACATTCCAGTAAAAAGCTGCTTCAGTAAAATATACGCTTCAGAATGAATATAAATATAGTGCAGTTCCCTAGGTGCTTGCAGTAGTTGGAAATTTTATGGACTTTGTCTGTTCTTTTGAATTTTTAAAGAACTTAACATAATATCACGCGTGTAATCCCGAAAGATTTAATCAGAGGTGTACCCATTGGTACACCCACATTAGACTTAAACATAACTGGCGAAATGTGGATATACTAATGGATACACCTCTGCCTAACCCTTCGAAGGTTACAGGTGTGATGTTATGTCGTATTACAAGAGTTTTTCTCTGCTTCTCTTTCTTTACTAGCCAGTCTGACAATGTCAAAACTTTAAGTGTCAGTGCCTTAAGTGTGTGTAAAAAACAGCTGACTTTATTCGTGCAAAGTCTACAGAAATTCATGCAGAGTAAACTTATTTTACTTCTTAGCAACAAAACTAAGACACATAAATCGTCTTTCTTGGCATTCTGCCGAAACACATTCGACGTTTTAAGACCTTACACGTCCCCTTTCATACGACTCACCGTAAACATAGGCGAACGTAAATGTAGGTCCCGACGTTGGTACTTATTGAGGTTTTATTTTTGGTGGCCTGTGGCACTATTTCAGAAGTTAGTTTGAGGTGAGCTGTCATTCAGCTGCTTACGTCATTGTAAGAAGGCTGTCATTTTTTAAATTTTAATGTTGAGGTTTGATAGAGGTAAGGCTACGTTTCTTTTAAGGTATGTTAGTGTAGTATACTTGTCTTCCACGCTTAGAAAATCGCGGACAGAAGTAAGTATTGATGACAAGGTTGTCTCTATAAATGAGCGATTGACTGCTGCGCTGCGTCTCGCAGTTTCATATGATAGATAAACTACTATAACATGGTGCGCCCCTCCATATTACTATTTCAATGTATGTAGTCACATCCGTATTAAAGAGTTTGCATGTAGTTGTAAGTAGTCGTCTTCAGTTGCAGGCCGGTCAGGATACCGTGGCCCCGAAACGTAAAGGGCAACAGAAGGAACAGGGTGGTTTTTTAGTCAGTAAAAGTCTGACAGTCCCTTCCGGCACACCCAGGGCGGAAGGAGTCATTCGAAGATTTTTAGCAAAAAAAAAAAAAAAAAAAATGCCGGTACATTTGTTTGTCAACTAATCATAAATAGCCGACCGCGCAAGACAACGCACCTGCCATTTTCATAGAGAATGTCAGTGCAGCGCCATACTAGTAATAAAGAGTGTTTAATGACGCCGCTAGTCTAGCAACAAATCGCTGATTTGTTTTTGTTTCGGAAGACGTTTCAGTACGCACAATTGCGTTGTTAGTCTTTTAAATACTTTCATAAACACTTTTGAAAGTATTTAAAAGACGTTTTGAATTGTGGAGGAGCGCGCGATGTTATTGTAGTTTATCTCTACTAATAAATTCGCAGAAGTATATTCTTGGGGTTCCGTACACAAGGATGTTTCTTCTTCTAGCTGCTTCTTGCTTCTGCTTCTTGCTTCTTGCTGGGTGCTAAATGGAACCTATTACTAAGGCTCTTAAACTGCCTATCTGTTGGTCCGACTGTCACAGGACTGTATCTTTTGAACCGTCATGGATAAAAACTTGAAATTTTCACGAATGTCTATGCTGCTAATAACACCAAAAAAAAATTAAATCAAAAGAGAGTCCTCCATAGAACCGTTGTTTTCTTATATGTAGTAAAGTTTCCGTACAGTGATACGAAAGCAGTCATTTTTTACAGTATGAACCATCTTCACTTTTAGGATATCCATTTATTTTCAGCGCAAATGAGAGAGCTTACTTAAATGACTATCTACATCACTTTATTATGCAAAAATAAGGCGTTATACGGCTATCTAGCTTAAGAAATGTAGAAATGAAATTGTTTTGATATCTAGCGGGTAACTGGATTACACTTTTTATGGAAAATGCAACTCTATAACCAAAAAGATTCTCCTATGTTTACGGGTTCTGATTATACAATTTTATTCTTTGTTAGCTATAAACCCGAAACCCGGGTGTTGTACTTATCTTTATGAACAACTTTTATTATGGGACCAATTCGGAAATCGCAAAATAAACTGCATACCTGCCAAAAGATCTCATATTATGTGTTTATTAATGACATGATCAGAACAATTGACAGCCTCGTTGGTCTATTGGTCGCAAGCGCGACTGCTGTGCATGAGGTCTTGGGTTCGATTCCCAGGTCGGGCAAAGTGTTATTGGGTTTTTCCATCAGAAATTTCTCAGTAGCAGCCTCGGAGTCTGGATTTGTGCCCGGTTGATGGCAATAGGCTCGCCCCCTATTACATGGGACTAAAAACATAACTGGCGAAATGTGGGTGTACTAATAGGTACACTTCTGCCTAGCCCTTCAGGGATTTCAGGCGTGATGTTATATTATGTTATGAACAAATTGATCAAGCTAAAATTTGAAACGTTAATTTAAAGTTAATCAAAACTGACTGATATAATTATATGAATGAAAAGACGACGTACCTAAAATTAACATCATTTAAAGTAGGTAGGTACTACAATAGGACAAGTGCTACAAAAACAAAAATCAAAATCACAACAACCTACCCAACCATTAAAAAACACAAACAGCATTAAAAAAGATATATCACAACATTAAAACATTCCTAATTCCGTTCAGAACATCCAAAACATCCAACAAAAACTTTTTCATTAAAATGTCGGGGAACATCTTGTAGGGAGTAGGAAAATGTATAAAAACCACAGTTGAGCCGTTAAGATAAAAGTTTACTCGATTTATGAGACATTCGGTGGGTCAAGAGCTTCGGGAGAAAGGTTTAGGCGTGAGAAGACGCGATAAAAGCAGCTGTTCGCTGCTAGGATGTGGTTTAAGACAATGGTTTAAAGCGGAGACGTCTATCTACCCCTTGCTATTAACTTACGGTTTGTGTACTGTGTACATTGAGTTTTGTGACGAGATTTCTAAGGATTGTAAAGTATGAGAAGTTTTAAAAATTTAGTCATGCCTGTATTATGTTAGCGCACTTAGTAAACTAAGTGCGCTAACATAATACAACTAAAAAACCACCCTGTTCCTCCTGTAGCCCTTTGCGTTCCAGGGCCACGGCATCCTGTAAAGACGTCCCGCAACCCCAGAGACGTCCCAAAGGCGGAGCTCACATTACCACGCATCACGCTCTCGTGCGCAGGACTACGTTTTTAAGGCGATTGACACACGGCATTGTTATTATTTTAAGCCCATTTTCGGATTAGAAATAAGACTAGTCTCTAACCTTTTGTTATGAGTTTAAGGGATGATTCTCATTAGAACGTGCCGTGCACGGGCCGGGGCGTGGACGAGCCGACGTGGTATTGAAGTGCGTCGAGAGGGCCCGGACGGGTCACGGATAATGCACTGTGTAATATAAATTGATTCATACAAAATATTCTAATGCACGTTCTAATGAGAATCATCCCTTATAGGACAAGCACAATACACATTTTACAGTCAACGTTAAAAAAAGCAATCCCCGCGCACCAAAGCATGGTGCATGATAGTGTGAGATTCGCCTTACAAGCATAACAAAAACCTTGTTCCACAACATCACCAGAAAAAAGAGAAAAAAAAATACGAAAATAGAACGATAACAAACCGTCTCCCCTAACTTGATCTCTAATCTCACATATCGAGTCACAATGAAAGTATATCGAGTAGAGGCTTTGCTCCGTTCGATACAATCGGGATTCAATCCCGGGCCGAGCCCTGTATCGGAGGGTAGTCAGGAATTCAGTTGTGACTACGTGGCTCGAATGGAAACATTTTTGTAACTGTATTTATGATTGGTTCTGCAGTGGGTTTTGTGGGGAGATAAACTTGGTTATGTTTGGGGTGAATATGATATGTAAATGTACCTTTTTTCAGGGGGTGGAAGGGATGTCGTAATGAAAATTTTACTATGGAATTGGTACATGATTCTAGATCCTACGGAATTAAAAATTTTCGTCGATAAAAAAAACAGTTATTCCACACATTTTGACAGTATATAGCGTACAGTCAGCAACAAAAGTCGCTTAACAATCTTTCTTTTTTATATAATTTAAACAGACACTAAACACATAATGCACTATCTTTCAGAATGTCAGGCAATAGCTAAGGGTTTATTATATCTTAATTTTATATTCATTGCGTTTTACTGTTAATATTGTACTTAATCATTAGAATTTAAAAATCATAAATGTTAATCGACTTTTGTTGCCGACTGTACATTAACAGTTTGTACCAGACATACAAGTTATTGGACGATATAAATATAATCATAAAACTTTGAATTATACAGAACTAGCTTTTAACCGCTACTTCGTCCGCGTAAATATCGATTATCGCGGCCGCAGACGAAGTCGCGAAAAAAAAATAGCCTACGTCATTTCTTGGGGTTCAAACTTACCCCTTATCCATCAAGATCAGTTTAGTATGGGCGTGAAAGGGTAACAGGCAGACAAACAGAGTTACTTTCGCATTAATCAAATTAGTATGGATTACAGAATTAAAAAAAAAATAGATACCATTAATGGCAAGATACAAATTGAATTTGTTAATTTTATAGATGTTGCACTTATGTAATTAATCACAGAAATTAAATTAGTTTTTTCGGGACATCGCTAAGCGACTGGTCGACTCTTCACATGACCAGAGGTCGGCCTTTTCTTAGGCCTAAGAATCAGCATTGCCATACAACGTGGCAATAATAAATCACAGATATCTTTTAATAATCGATGGGAGAGATAGAGCGGGATACTAGTCATTTACACAAATAACTTTCTTTTCAAGACATACCCAAGTTATCCGCAAGCAGAGAGCGTTAGTGACCGCGGCACACTGCTGTGCAGTCACGCGATTTACAAAACTGACAGCTGTTTCCACACTGTCAATCTAACATGGCTGCGGACGTCACAAAACATTTGCTAGATACCTAATGCCAGCGTTAAATGATAGCTCCTGTACAGACCCTTATCAAAACGTCATGTTTTGTTTCCGTGTTTTTTACATTGCAAACATAAGCCCTACCTACTAACATCTTACAATACCACTGTTATTTTAAATAACATAACATCACGCCTGTATCCCCAAAAGGTTATGCGTTTTTATTTTTATAACGTTGATCCCCAATCCCTTGGCTGTGCACGTATTTTGGGGACGTGATACCTCTTCTTATATAATAACAGTCATTGCAATTAAGATAATCCACAACACCTACTAAATGACAAACAAACATAACATCACGCCTGTAATCCCCGAAGGGTTAGGCAGAGGTGTATCCATTAATACACCCACATTTCGCCAGTTATGTTTTTTACGTCCCATGTAATAGGGGGCGAGCCTATCGCCATCAACCGGGCACAAATCCAGACTCCGAAGCTGCTACTGAGAAATTCCTGATGGAAAAACCCAATACCACTTTGTCCGACCTGAGAATCGAATCCAAGTCCTCATGCTCAGCAATCGCACTTTAGAAAGTAACACAAAAATAGGTTAAGAAAAATAAAATCCAGTACATCATTAAGAAATAATTTGGGAAACGATTAATTCTTTGATTTACTTTTATTTCTATATCATAAAATACTAAATCATTATCTGTACAACAAATAAAGATATACCGTCCATTTATTAATTTACGAGGCAATAAAACGGTTCGTTATCAAGAAACTACGTATATTCCACGTCTGGCCTAATGTTCGATGTGGTACAGTCAGCAAAAAAAAGTTTGGCGTGCAAACAAAAAATAAATAAAAGAATGATGAATGAGATAATCGTTTTGTGTTGATGTGTTTGCACCTGACGCTACCACGTGTTTACGTAAGGGTTGAATTTCAAAATAAGTGTAGTGACATCGCGTCATTCTTTTCGGCAATTTTTGAAGTGTTTCTTGAAAAAATGGTCGAAATTTTAGCGGTTCGGCATTGTCTTTATGTGTAGTCATAGTTGTATCTACTAGATACTCACCTGAGATTAGTCATATAATTTTAAGTTAAAGTTTTTAGAAAGTTGAACCCATTGTTCAAGAGGCAGAAATTTGACCATGCTCTAAAGCAGTCAAGCCGTATCAAAGCTTTTATGATTTATTGGCATTAAAATCGTTAGGGATTCGTAGAAAAAAATCACGCGGACGAAGTCGCAGGCGAAACCTAGTATTTTAAAATAATTCATTGAACTCATAGAAGATCCGTAAATAGTCAATTTATCACTACTTTTTTATTTTCGTTTTCTTTTTATGTGAGGTTTAGTCAGACGATCAATGTCAAAGATTTGACCACTCAGCGTACACACATCATAAGATAAAACACAGTCATAGTCGCATGTATAACCTCTTTTGCTGACAGTACATCATTATTCCCTCGTTTCAGTATTTTGTTCACGAAGGATTTGTGTAATCGGGTCAGACAGATAAAATAGCGATTCTTGCCTTAGGCTCTGTTTACATAAGAGCCGTATGAGTACCTCTTTACCAGTAACTAAATACCCGTATTTACTGAAATAAAAGGTAAAGTTTTAGGTTTCAGTGAGTCTTTGTTACATGAGGGATTGAAGTGGGAGTTTGTATCAGTTTTAACCTTTTTGTTAGGCGTCTGGAAATTAATTCTCATTTAATTTGTCTATGTTAAACAGTGGGCCCGCATAACACAAGAGCCCTAACACTGTTAGGTGGGGTCGCAGCAGACCGAAAAGAAGATGGCGAGACGCCTTTGATTGCTTCCTTAGGTATAAGCGAGATGAGACGAAACATTGAAGGATTGTGGGAAGGTCTTTGCCCAGGAGTTTGCCCAGGAGTGGGACAGTAAAGGCTAACAAAAAAGAATTTAAGTTGTTTTAAAAAATAAAGTTTGGCGAGTATTGTTTCGATTGCAATCATTACAATGACTACAAATCTTTTAGTGTTGTGTAGAAAACTTCCTCGGTGACATAAGCGTATGTTTAGCTATCAAGCCTTATCTACAATACCTACCTGCGTTTACCTATAATCGTCATGAACTGCCTCCACTTTGGGAAAGACTGAAAGGTATGTCGGGCCCCTACCGACTACAGCCATACGGTCTTTCTCCAACTACCTTTGACTGAGGCACGATAGTCATTCAGCGCATTCTTCCACACCTCGGCAAGTATTGACCCACCACCAAGGTGGGTCCCGTCATCCAAGATGGAATGACAGTTTGCCTTAAACTCACTTCACCAAAATTCACAAATTTAAAATTCTTCAGAACTGACCATCGATCTACGCCTGTAAAATGAACCACTTCAATCAAACATTCGAGCCCCATTCCAAATTCAAAGAAACTTTCGACCATTTTAATGAACGCAACTCAAAAATACTATTCAGTTCTACCAACCTCATAAACAAGCAGGCATCCCATTGAAAACTGTGTACAAGTCCTTATGCTATCTCTCAAACTGGCGAAATGAATTTTGTGCATGACGTATTCACTGTTATATACCAGTTTTATTCGAGTTCCCATTTATTGCTCCAAACGGTTCGGGGATCTCCGGAAATCTTCGGGATTGTGTCGAGCTTTTGATTGATGTTTATCATACAGAAGGGATCGTCACACGATTGAGCACAAATTGTTTGTTTTGACATATCGTGAGGCTTCGGATTCTGTTCATGCTAAATGATTTTCGATATTTGGAAGTGTGATATTTATGTCTTTTGAAGATAGTAGGTACCTATGAATATTGTACAAGGTAGAAAGGACATCGTAATTCAGATTTACCATAGATTCAGGTCATAATTCTAGAGCCCCAGCAATGATATTTTTTAAATCGACATAAAACGCTGTCTCTTTAATTGTTTTATTTATTTATTTATAAGGAACACAAAACAGAATACAGACACAGCATTAAAGTTCAGGTCGAGAACTCGACTGCACTTCTAAATCATTCATCATGTTGTAGTGTTTGAAAGCTACATTGAATTATGATATTTTTCTTGCAGGGCAAAAGCCTCTTCTTATACAGAGAAGACCACCACGTTTACACAAAGCGGATTGGCGATTTTAGACTTATATTCCAGACTTATTCGTTCAGGTTTAATCACGTTGTTCTTTTCACCAATGTCAGTGATGTTTAAGAGTAATATATTATAACAAAAAACAACATTTAAAATGGAATGATTACGACACCAATATTAACTGCTATAAATAAATAAAACGTATGATATTAAACATACTATTTGATTTTAAAGTAAAATAACATATTTATAATCATTACAAAACAACCGGTAAATTATTATAGGTATCAAGCAGCATAATTGATTCACTGTAAAAGGTTAAAACCGCTGTAACTCATAAATATTATTTATTACAATGTAAATAAAATGTTGAAAGGAAAAGGAAACATATTTTTTACAGTATCACGCCTAAATCAACGGATTATTAATTACTCTGGCAACCCTTTATACATCTTTATTTGACGGTTTGATGCCTCTGGTAAAATGAAAAACCACGGCCCTGCCAGCCGCAAGGCTTGGTGCTTTAAAATGTTTTTCGTTGGAAGCTTATCGTTTAAAATTGAAAAGATACTTGTGCTAATTAACAGCCAAATCTTTTATTAAAATACTGGTTTCTACCCGCAGCTTCGTCTGCTTCAAAGTTTGAATATTATCTTACGCGAACCGCACTTTTTTTGGGATAAAAAGTAGCATGTGCTTTCCCAGAATGTTATTTATCTCTGTACCAAATGTCATTCAATCAAACATTTATTTATTTATTTATCTTCTTAACTATACCATTACAGGACATCCCAATGCGGTAAATGCGCCTTAACTTATTCTAACTTCATTGTAACTTATAACTAATAACAAACAAAGCATTCCTTGTGAATTCACTCAGAGACTACAGAATAAGGTCATCTCACTCACTATGAGTTTGAGCGTGCAGAGTGCACGCGTCAGCGAGGCTAGTTCATTGGTATGTCATCCAGATTCAGTTCATAATTAAGATTTAAAAATCTAAAATATTAATCGACTTTAACTACCGACTGTACCTTTAACAAAACTTACAGAATTAAAGAAAATGAATGCAACATAACAATATAGTCTTGATAAAAGCGCTTTGGAGATGTTTAATCTTCTAACATTTAAGTGACGCACCTGTGCGCGACGTCTGTCACAATGGCTGTTATTACCGACGGTATACATGGTGTACATTATATACATTATGGATACACATTTTTACACAATATATATTTACCGCACAGCACATCTGTTCGGTAAATATATATAATATATTCTTTCTCCGTAAAAAAAACTGCCTCGTTGGTCTAGTGGTCGCAAGCGCGACTGCTGTGCATGAGGTCTTGGGTTCGATTCCCAGGTCGGGCAAAGTGTTATTGGGTTTTTCAATCAGGAATTTCTCAGTAGCAGCCTCGGAGTCTGGATTTGTGCCCGGTTGATGGCAATAGGCTCGCCCCCTATTACATGGGACTAAAAACATAATTTGCGAAGTGTGGGTGTACTAATGGGTACACCTCTGCCTAACCCTTCGGGGATTACAGGCGTGATGTTATGTTTTCTCCGTAAAAACTTAGCGGACAAGAATGTTGGCATAAACATATAAGAATATCGTATATCGTACTTCACAAAAATTTTGTTTAGCAAACGATTGCGAAAAAAGTAATCATTTTTTTCCAAACTGTGTCTTCAAACGATTTTCTTTTTTCTTTCTTTGTTCTTCTTTTTTTTTAAATAAATCATTGCCCCACACTAGGCTATTTTCTGTATTGTGGGTGCGCTAACAAATACAGATGGTGTTAAAAACATTTTAGGACCAGCTATGTCCTACCCTTATAGGGCGTACAATTATTATTAGTATTTAATACACTTAAAATTAATACAATACAATTAATTAGTATTTATTCCGTGCGGGAATCGAACCTACGACACGTAATGCAGCAGTCAATCACTCAGCCACTGCACAAATCGTGTCGCCAAATACCAATAAAATAATGATATGCGGTACCCAAGGGTAAACAAAGACTTGTATGAGTTTATAGTACCTACTTCTTCATCAATTTAATCCATCAAAACTTCCAATACATTTCAAAAGTATTCTTCAACAAAAGTTTCTCCCTCACATTTCAATAAAAGCGTATATAACGTGACAGAACTTGAGCGGTGCGCTGTTCATATGCTAATATGACAGTGGACACGGGCAGTGGCAATTGTCGGATGCAGATTACAGCCTTTGTGGCACGTCTGGGACTGGCCGAAGACTATTATTAAACTATACAAGTTGTGCCTTGCTGTTCCACCTGTAGGATAGACTTTATTGTTGTATTATATACAGGGTCATTGAAAATTTACCTGAAACCTAAAAAGGTAATTTTACTTATCATTATGTGTCGTGATGGCCTAGTGGTTAAGGCGCCCGCCTCTCATGCATGAGGTTGTGGGTTCAAATCCGGGCAAGTACCAATGTGAATTTTTCAATTTATAAATACTTTCTAAATTTTATCTTGGACATCACTGGCATCGGTGAAGGAAAACATCATGAGGAAACCTGAACTTACCTACTGTTCCACTCAAATCATGTCAGAGGCCTTTGAGGCGGTTTAGAAACTCTGACACTAGGGTGTGTAGGTACCTTACTGCCCACACGATAAAGAAGAAGAAGACTCATCATTATGAACAACTTTTACTATGGGACAAACCTTAAAATCATGAAAATGAAAATCAGCTGCTCATCAATGACCCAATATAATCGATAGATATTAATTATACCGTTTGTTCGAACGTGCTAATATTAGGGTCTTCTGGACCAATTTGTAAAAATCCATCCTTTGCGTTGTATAACCCGTTTATCGAGGAAGATTATAGGCTACGACTCAAAAGACCAGAATATGAGAGAACAATAGATAATCAATTGTATCTCAGTACGTGAGACTAAAAGTATTAATAAATAAGAAAAACAAAACCTAAAATTACTTCATCCATATTATTATATCTTTTCTAAAAATTAAAAATAAATGATTAATGGACTTACTCTCCAATTTTTATTTATATAATACGGAAGGTGTTTTAAAACAATATACAAGTATAAGTTTCAAAGACATCCTGAAGAATTCAGCGAAGTGAAAAATTTAAACACAAAGGCAATGGGCGTTCTGAGTTTTATAAAAGCGTTGTATTATATGGACAAAGCTTTTAAATACAAAGTAACACGGGATACCCGGTAGATGTGAAATATCTATGTTAATGTTAGAAAGAAAGAAAGAAAAGCTGTTTATTTAAAATGTCGCACATATCATAAAAAAACGCCAGTGTCGACCAATGCGAGGCGAAAAAATATGTATGTGCAAAATGTATGGGACAACTGTTTTTCTTTTTATAATATACGAAAAACGTTAACTTTAGGGGTCTAGAATAATGTCCTCCACCACGCTTTTCGTTATAAAGACCTGTACATCATGTATAGGTACTAGAAACAAAAACACAACATCAAGCAATCGAACGAAGTTTCAGTAATTAATTTGAAGTGGTAAAAGTTTAAAGCATTTTTTTTCGTACTACGGAATATTCAAAAAGTTGATCGACAACAGCGATGAACCCTTACCAATAATATATGAAAGGAACCCACGTACCACTTATACGTATCTACTCCGAAAGGACCGAAATACTAGATGCTACGTGAGAGTATTCGAAATTGACATCCAACATACCGACCGACCCTGTGGTACCTTCATATCATTTCCGAATATTCGTATATACAGCATGACTGGTCGTACGCATGCCTATGAACAAATAATAATGATAAAAATGCCCATTTATTCTTCCACTGTAGGGCAAAGGTTGTGCGCGGGCTTGCGGACAGCGAGTGATGGGTAGCTCACCGTCCGATCAAGGCCTAGGTCGACGGCGCGTTCTGTTCGCGCGCGCCTCAAAGAGTTGTCAGCACAGGGACGGGGCCCCAACAGGGCCAAATGCCTGCCGGGTTCGCGGAACGTCTTAATTAGATACCGTGGCCCCGGAACGCAAAGGGCTACAGAAGGAACAGGGTGGTTTTTCAGTCAGTAAAAGTCTGACAGTCCCTTCCGCCCCATCCAGGGCGAAAGGACCATTTGATGATAAATTATTATTAATGTCCCGATTTTCTCACGATGTTTTCCTTCATCGATGTCAGTGATGTTTAACATTTATTTAGATAATACATATGATACCAAAAAGTCACAGTGGTACTTGCCCGGTTGTAAAAACAACAACAACCCGACCTCAAACAACCTTGTGCAGGTGGACGCTTTAACCACTGGGTCAACAACCTACCAACAAATAATTAAGATAAACAGTGAATTTTCATACCAAAAAAAAAAGTCTCTCAATTTTAGTTAGTCTGATGAGTTGTATAACGGCTATCTTGTATTTTTACACCCTGTATAAAAAATATCTCTTAAAGTAATTATTTCATTACAAAAATGCTAAATGTTACAGCATATCACGTTTAAAATCACTCCAATAATTTAATTAACGACGACCCCTAATTAGCTAAACACGATTTTAATGAAAATAACGAGAATTCAGGGAGGTTTTAATTTAAACAGCCGGTAATATTCATATTACAATTAGTGGTTTTCTAATTATATACCTAGATCTAATAAATTAAATACACACACATAAAAGTAGCCTAATTATGGCGATATAAACAATGTTGTTGGCATAACTAACGATGATATTAATCACTCTTCCCTAGTTATAAATAATCAATAAATTAAAAACATGCGCTAACTAACTTTATTAAAATAATAACTGGTTCTTTTAACTGACAGTTTTTGCAATAAATTATTACTTTATGGCGTAAAGTGGTTTTTATCGACATTAAATTAATGTGGCACACAGATAGTTATTATGACGTAGATATATACTATGAAAGGATTTTCCAAAACTCACCCCCTAAGGGGGTGAAAGGGGGTCCAAAGTTTATATGGATAGTTCTATATGACGCGGGCTGAAACAAGTATTATAATAAAGTTAAAGAGTTGTATTGCTTTCTTAAACAGGCTAAGGCGATTAACACACGGCACCGCACACCGCCGCGGTAGGCGGTGAAGCGGATCTCATGTGTCGCATTGGCCTCTATGAAATACGCTGAAGCCTTTCACACGTACACCGCCTATCGCGGCGGTGAGCGGTGCCGTGTGTTATTCGCCTAATCTCTGGAACTACCAGCTGAATTGAAAAAAATAAAAAAAAATTGTTTAATAATGGTACCCAGATTCATGAAGTACAGACATAACATCAGGCTACAGCCCAAGGGAGCGGAGCAGTAACTAAAGACGTGACTTAACCCGGTTAAAAAACACGCGGAGAAAGAAGCAAACAGAAACTAGTCTTCAAAATAAATTAAAATATACATAATTACAAAAACGAATTTCTTTTTCATAAAAGCAAAGAATATTTTCCCAGAACTACGCACAAAGATAGCGCAAACAAATAATGCTAAGCGCAGCCGGGGTAGCGAAACAGTCCATAACTTCATTATTGTACTGCGCTTCCCTTATTACGCACAGCTTATGAAGAAAAAAACCGGCCAAGGTTGAGTCGGACTCCGCGACTGAGGATTCCGTAGGTATTCGTATAAAAACGAGCAATAAATACTTAAAAAATTATAAAATAAAAAATATTTCAATTCAAATTCTAAATCTTTATTTCGAGCGCAGGCTTATAAGGGTAAGTGACATAGTGCTTAAAAACTAAGTGTTAGTAAACAACACGACACGATGACACATGTAACTGACTGCAGCGATCTCTGTCAGCAATCAAATTTTTTTTTTTATCCATTTATTAGTATTTGTTGTCATAGTGGCAACAGAAATACATCATCTGTGAAAATTTCAACTATCTATCACTGCCTGGTAACACACGGACAGACAGACTGACGGACGGACTGCGGAGTCTCAGTAATACAGTCCCGTTTTACCCTTTGGATGCAGAACCCTAAAAACGTTTCCTTCTACAAGTTATATTGTTAATTTTAAAATGTTATGAACAATTTTCTTGTTCCTTCGCGTTTTTTTTTGCGTTTTTACTACGCTAGAGATTGTCTTATTATAGAGATAAAGTTTGTTATATTATTTTTTTGTACTTGATTTTTTATTTAAGTTTTTTTCTTCATTTCTGTGTCGATGATACATTTAATAGGCGCTTCTAACCGCGACTTCGCTTGCTATTTTTTTGGTTAGACTTTGGTTACTGCTCCGCACCCGTTGGTCATGGCATGATGTTTTATTTAGTTACTATTCCTTATTCCTTAACAAGCTGGCTATCATATACAATACATATTTTTGTGATCTGATTGGTAGTTTAAGAGATTAGCGCGTTTAACAACCAAAGAAACAGAAAATCTCTTCAGATTTATCCTATTAGTATTTAGATATAGATTTGGACTCAATAAATGGCCATGTTTATTAACTGTATCATTATTTTTTATTTATTTAATAAAAAAAAATAAAAGCATTTCTTCAAATTAATAGTTACAGTTGTATTATATTTAAATTAATTAATATTTATATTACTATTATTTTAAAGTGTAACTTATTACAAAGTAGAAATGCAGGTGTACTAATAGATACACTTCTGCCTAACCCTCCGGGCATTACTGGTGTGATGTTATGTAAAGTATAACCTATCCTTAATAACGTTAACCATCATTCAAACATTTCAACATACCTTATTGAATTTGTATTGTGTAAAAACCACCAAACAAAACCACAGAAAAAAAAAACCCAATATGTTACTGAATGGACACATAAATTGTAGTCACTCAAAGCTGCCTACCATAAATAAATCCCTGCTCCATTTAATTTATAGCTTGTAACTGTTTACCACAGAGTAAAAAACCTGATTGATACATTTACTATGTGGAAAGGAAGCGCTCGCGGAGCGAAAAACCGGCCACAAGCTAGAAAATTTATGGCCTACGAGCAAAGCGGTTTTACTACAGACAGACAGTTTTATCTATGTAGTTATTCTGTTTTGAACATCTAGATTAGTTTGATTATTTTAAAAGGAAGTAAAATTTTTGTTTGTAATCATTCATTAGTGTACCGTATTTTCTGTCATATATTTTACATTTGGCAACATAACATCAAGCCTGTAATCTCCGAAGGATTAGGCAGAGGTGTACCGGTTAGTACACTCACATTTTGCCAGTTATGTTTATGTGCTATGGTAACAGGATGCGAGCCCATTTCCGTCAACCGGGCACAAATCTAGTAGTAGTTAGTGAATTCAATTTGTTTACCGCATTGGTCTAGTGGTCGCAAAGCATGAGTTCTTGGGATAGATTCCCAGGTTGATTAAAGTGTTATTGAGTTTTTCCATCACGAATTTCTCAGTAGCAACCTCGGAGTCTGAATTTGTGCCCGGTTGATGGGAGTAGCATCGCCCCCTATTACATAAAACTTAAACATAACTGGCGAAATGTGGGTGTACTAATGGGCACACGTCTGCCTAAGCCTACGAGATTACAGGCGTGATGTTATGTTATTTGTAGAGTACGCTTGTAGTATAAGTTTTTTTTTACAGCTTAAAAATTGTGTCACGTTCACTTGCTGTAGATCTTAAGCTTAGCGCAAGTACCTAAACAGAATCCCGAATATCTTATCACGAACATCTTTATAAATACTAGCTCAACTATTACTGATATCGATTCGATTGTATTGTCTAGTAGATTAGTCGATTCTAACAATCTTTATGAAAAGAAAGTATGATTTTATTCATGGCTAGCCCACAAAAGTCTGATAACTTAAAAATATTTCTTCTAGATATTGAAGCTCGCACAATATTCAAGTCTGAATTTTTCATGTTCCTTCTGGCAATCGTCCAAACTATGCTATTGTAGAACCAACTTTCATTGCCATTCACAAATAAGCCGTCATAAAAATGTACACCTTATACTGAAGTGGTAAAATTGATTTTTGTGTGAACGTGTGTTGTGTTAAGGTATATTTTTGTTGAGGTGCGCTGTAAGTTGTCGAAACTCCGCCCTTGATATTTTGCCAATACACGTAGATGTCAAAGTTTGTAGACTTTGATCTGAAAAAATGAGAACTTTTCTATCGGCCATAAATACTTGAGAATGTTTGAATTGATCGGGAACGGTATGAGATCACTTTATTTTTGTTCGCAAGCTTTTTTTGGCTAAAATGTTTCTTTTAAATTATTGGGTATGAGGTGTGTTTGATTGTTGGGTCTTAAAGACGTTATTTTTTAGAGAGATTCTATGTACTTCTTCTAAGTGTAAGATACAATAATGAACCTGTTTACATATTAATCTAATCAATGCGATTTTTTTTTGTTTCGAGACCTGGAAATCTGAATATAAAGAATATTGTTATTATAACTAGCCTATAAAGTCCCACTGCTGAGCAAAGGCCTCCATCCATTTCTTCCATCTATCGCGACTTTGCGCTACATATTGCCAATTCTCGAGAAAGTCGACCAAGTCTTCACGCCATCTCCTTCTTGGTCTGCCGCTTCCCTGTCACGCCATTTCAGGACACTAATCTTGGGCTCTACGGGCCCATAGATGGTTCGACATGCGGCAGACATGTCCAGCCCAGTCCCATTTTAGTTGGGTAGCCATTTGAACCAACAAATTAATAAACTTCTAAATTTGTAACCCTAAGTGTGGAGTCTTGAATTTATTGATGAAGAACATCCATACATTTTCACAAACCTAGTACGATACTTATAAAATACATCACTAGGTCATAACGTTATCTCAAGAAAATCACTGGAAGCCATAGGAAAATGTCTGCTTTCCAAATAATTTCGATCACGACAAAGTTTGTAACTTCCAAACAACTAAGTACAACAAAACTCATGATATTGTAAACGATCTCCAACAAATTTAATTAAAAGTAACTTAATTAATTAATTATTGAACTGAACGAGAACCCATACGTACTTATTACTTAGAAGTTATAGACACATTCAAAAAATTTGAGGGACCAAAATTGTTTGCTTTCTTGATACTTTGCAGTAGTGTCATTATGATACTAACGGATGGGAGGAACATAGTGACGAAAATTTTTAACGTGAATTAGTAGCCAAGTAGGTACGCGGGATATTGTATTGTAGTGCACAAGAGCCTGCACAAACAGGTGCACTCCCTCTTCCCTCACTCACGTAGTGGCATGATGAGACGAGACACAATGGATTAAACATGACTATGAGATATTGAAAAACCTATCAAATCTTTTTATTAACAAAACTTATAACAAGCTAGGTACTATAATAATTAAAAAATTAAAAAACACGACTTGTTTACTCGTCAGCTTTTTTTTTACGACGTCATTTATTTACAGTGTTATATTTTTTTTAATCTACTTGTCAAATTCTAGACGACAAACATAGACACGACAAGATTCATTAAAAAAAAATTTATTAAGGCTGGTATTAATTTACGTTTTAAAGTGACCACACAGGATTATTTTTATTTTTAACCTATGTTACTCGGAACGATGTAAGGATTGTAACGATACCGAATACATCTAAATCGGTGCAGGCGTTTAAAAGTTATGGTGGAATAAAAAATCTCACATACATATATTAACCCTAAACACATAACGCTCCTTTTTTTGGGGCAGTCGTGTAAAAACACTAAGTATTAACAGTTCTTTGCGAATTTTTACGAGAATAAATGAAGTTAGGCCTACACAATAGGCAAATTAGTGCGGTCCAGACATGAATGAAATAAATCCCATTCAATTCAATATTCCCAGCATTTGTTAGTAAAACAATGAGTTTAGTATGTATTTTGGAAATTGGCATCAGATAGCAGATACAATTTGCACAAAATGTAGGTAAATACAAAAGTTCGATTCGTTATAACTAATAAAAATAGGCGCACACAAATGAACACGCTTCATGTGCAGCGAGTACATCGACTGATAATTGATAAGCGTAACCCTCTCTCGGTTTAATGAAAGATAAATCAATGTGACAAATTGTAATGTATTGTAACCTATTACATGGGACTGAAAACATAACTGGCCAAATGTGGGTTTACTAATGGGTGCACCTCTGCCTAACCCTTCGGGGATTACAGGCGTGATGTTATGTTACGTAAATTATAATGTTTTCAAATTCAAAAGTTAGTTTTTCGTTTTTTCGTGTATGTGAATTTATATGTTTGTGATATTAGTTTAAGAAACCGGGACATAAGTTAGACATAAGTGTTATATCGCCATAATTATGTACTGCCAAAAAAAAGATGATAGGAATGCAGGGTCATCAGATATAGTTGAAGTTTTCTTAGAAACCGATAGATATTGGTGCCGATTCCCTTGGTGACAAACTAAACTTAAATTAGACTATTTCCATCTTTTTCTGTCCAATAAAATAAAAAAGAGACTAATGTAAATAAGAGCTGTCAAATTTAGTCCATCTGACACGTCCATACAGTTATAGTTGACATCTTAAAACGTGTGGATTAAAAATACGGAGAAGTTCAAGGCAAAACTAATTTGACATCTCTAACTTAGTACTTTATTGTCACGGAATGTGACCGTCCTTTCCTTTCGCTGTATGTTAGTAAGAGATGTCAATTCTCTAAATTTAGTCTAGTTTTTGAACAAGGGAATCGGCACCAATTTTCAAATATAATTTAATTTAAATAAGTAGAAAATAAACAGTTAATTAATTAAGCTAAGTTTCAATCGAAGACATCTATCAGTTTCTAAGAAAAGTTCAACTATACCTGAAGACCTTGGATACCTATATTCCTTTTGGTGACTGTATGTGTCTTGTTCTCGTACGTTTATATTGAGCTAACCTTCTGAACGTATTTGTATTATATAATTAGTGTTCCTTGGCACAAAGTGAAGGACAATAGCCCTGTGATTAGGCTCGCTAGCAGTGACTTAATGCATTTACAGTATTTGTTTTAAACTTGGCTCTTGTTTCAAAAGATCTTGGCAGAGCTTGTGTTCTGAGTGGAGATGGAAGAAATAACTTAGTGTGTTTTATTTTTAAAAAATAGGTATTTAAATATTAATACTACCAGCCAGCCTATTATTGTCCCACTGCAGCGCAAAGGCCTCTTCTTATACAGAGGAGGCATTAATCACCACACTAGCTCAAGGTGAATTGGTGATTTCAGGCTAAAGAGTTTCTTGTTTGTTTTTTTTTTAACTCGTAATACCAGGAACTGTCAGACAGATTGAAAAAATTGTGTTTGTATATGATAGCCAGATTAATTCGGCTCTTTTATAGATATAGATAGATGATACAGTATAGATATTACTACCCGCATAGAACCTTTAAGATGGAGGGCGATAATTTTTCCCTTTTTAAAACCAGTGAAGATTATTATTTCTATACAATGTATGTGGATACTTATATACTAAGACTAGGTACTGCTTCGTTAATATAGACAGATAAAATATTGAATATTTAAAGCCAGAATATTATAACAAAACAGATCATAATTATTATGTTAATAGAACAATCACAAAGAAAATTACGAATGGAACAAAAAAAAAACATTGTGAATTTGCATGCATTCATTTATAAATGTCAAACTTAATCACCTGATATTACGAGTTGGTCCTTAAAAACCCATTAAAGTTCATTTTCGTCATCATTTTAGACAGAATAATAAATTATAAGTAACTCCGAACTGCCCCTGATGCCAATCTGTGACCGTTTCATTTAATAAAATATTGAAATAATGGATGGAATTTACATCATAAAAAAATCTGCTGTTCCATTTTGACCGTGTACGTATTAAATGGTACAACTGATTTTTTATTGAATAACCGACAAAATGTTTACTCTAGGGTGTCTAAAAGCCAAGGTTGAGTTTGTTTGAAAGACTCACCGCAGCCCTGGAACGCAAAGGGCATTAAGAGGAACACGGATGGATTTAAGTCAGTAAGATTCTGACACTCCCTGCCGCTCCGCCCAGAGCGGAAGAAACCATTTGATGATTACCAATCAAGAAAAAAAAAAGTGTGTCTAGAAGCCTTCTATAAGCCTAGTACGAGAGCTATAACCTTAAAGTATTTTGATTTAATTCGATTTTCGAATTTGAAACTACTATCTTATAGGTTTAAATTTGTACGCCAAGCAACATTTGTATCCGGGGTTGCGGGACTTCCAGGGTACCGTGGCCCTGGAACGTAAAGGGCAACAGAAGGAACAGGGTGGTTTTTTTGTCAGTAAAAGTCTAACAGTCCCTTCCTCGCTTCTTCCACCTTCCTCTTGGAATCTTTTGATGATTCTTACCACGTAAAAAATAATCCATTCTAAAAGTAAACACAAAACTAACAAACACCGATGGATATAAACGAAGAATTTCACCAACGTTCTTACACAAAGCACTCGCAACCCGAAGAACGAATGACCCTAATTTGTTATGTACCAAGAATCTCCTAAATTAAGTTCCGTTGCGTACATAGCACCACAAATTTTAGTCAAGTGGTATGTCAATGGATTTAGGTAACACTATTTACTTTTGCCTCGTTAGTCTAGCGGTCGCAAAACGCGACTGCTGTGCATGAGGTCTTGCGTTCGATTCCCAGGTTGGGCAAAGTGATATTGGGTTTTTCCATCAGGAATTTCTCAGTAGCTGCCTCGGTGTCTGGGTTTGTGCAATACGCCTATTACATGTGACTTAAACATAACTGGCGAATGTGGGTGTATTAATGTGTACACCTCTGCCTAACCCTTCCGGGATAACAGGCGTGATGTTATGTTATTTACTTTAGTACAAACCTTGTTTATTCAACGAGTTAATTGAGAGAATAAATAAAGAGTAAGGAGTTTACGCAGTGCGGTAGATTTCCTAATTAGAAGGGGCTTGAGAAATTAGGACGGCGTTTGACATTTGTTTTTTTCTTTTAGGAAGGGTGTATTTATTATGTACATTCAACAAAGGAGATAGGTTTTCAGGGTCGTCAGATATAGTTGAAGTTTTCTTAAAAACCGATGTATGTTTTCATATGTGATTTAATTTAATAAGTAGATAATAAACAGTTCATTAATTAAGTTTCAATCGAAGACATCCATCGGTTTCTAAAAAAATTACAACTATATCAATTACAATTATACCTACATATTTTGTTGACTAATAAATCTTCAAAAGCTCTGAACCCTCATTTTTAGGGTTACGTAGCTACCCGATGGGTGCTACGGACCCTATTACTAAGCCTTCGCTGTCCGTCCGTCTGTCTCTCTGTATCTCATGAACCGTAACAGCTAGAGAGTTGAAATTTTCACAGAATGTGTTTTTCTATTGACGGTATACCAACAAATAGTAAAAGTTAAAAATGAAAGCTGGCAATTCCAAAACATAGTTTTGCATGGAGAAGAATGCTGAAGAAACTCCATAGTTATTCACTCTAAAAAAAATAGTTTTATAACAGTTTCGAATAAAGCCGATGACACAGATTGAACAACTCTCACGTCAATGGGCATTGAAGAGTCAATCGAGTCTCATCAAATCGATGACTTTCAACTGAAATTGTGCAGTTTTTTACACGAAATAAATTGAATGATATTTTGTTAAATGGAAGGTATTCATTTCAGTACTTAATATTGTGTATTCATTTTTATAAAATCTATTATAAAAACGTAAGTTTTGAATTTGAACATAATATGAATATAAATAACGACTAGATTCAATATTATAATTTTTATTTTCTCTCGTAAATGACGTTCAAAAGTGCCTTTTAACGGTCTAATTAAAATAAATGATTTGACTTTGAATTATTTATTTTTTTGTATTTTTATACATATGAATTGAAAAAGTCACATTGGTACGTGCCCGAATTTGAACCCAAGCATGAGAGGCGGGTGTCTTAACCACTGGGCCATAAAAATATACGAGAAGCCGAATAGAAATAAAAAAGTCTTCCCTACGATGCAGTACTGAGACTAACTTACTAACTATGCCTTACATTAACTTAACGCAAAACGTTTATTACGTGTCCTTACATTTATTGTCCATTTTATAGCTTATCTCCAAAACTGGCCCAATACATGTATTTTTAATCCTTTCCTAAACCGGTCGGGAATACCCGGTCCGGATAAGAGATATTCTAGCAGTAACTTCCGGTCCACCGGCTACGGATCATCCTGTTAAAATATAACCGGGTGTCCGGCGAACCGTGAAATGCGTATTGGATTGAGTTTACTATGAATTTTATTTACAGAAAAAGTTTTATTGAAGTGAGTATGTCGTGGGATTTTGTTGAATTATACTTATACATACAAATAAATAAAATTTAAGTTCTGTTTGTAATTTTAAAATAACAGCTTTCTACTAAATACAAATTATGAACGTTTACCCGGTACTCCTTCTTCCTTTTTTTTATTTTATAACGTGTTATTTCAAATACAATTTGTTGTTCATGAATAAATGACTAATAATGACTTAAATCAAGTCAAAAAAAAAATTATCTCAATTTTAGCCTGTCTATCTGTTCAAAAATCTTTACTAGGTACTATAGAAAACTTTCAACTTAATCTTGGAGTTCACTGAAATAGATGAAGAAAAACATCGTGAAAAGTCTTGGTTATACATATCAATGCTCTATATGAGAAGAGGACATTGCCATGCAATGGAACAGTAATAGTTTGGGGTCTTTTTTTACAAGTTTATATTCCATGCAATTCATTTTTTTACATAATATAACATCACGCCTGTTATCCCGAAGGGTTAGGCAGAGGTGTACCCATAAGTACACGCATATTTCACTAGTTCCAGCGCCAAACTCCGATGCTGCTACTGAGAAATCAATCCTAGTTAAACTTTGCGGTTGTTGGCAAACTACAACATACAGCATGTTCCAAAATGATAACATATTGTTACTGTCTTCTTGCTCAGTTTTGCACAGACCTTGCCAAGAAATTGCTGGTTCCAGAAAACACTTTGATGCATAAGTTATTATTATTTATGTGCAATTGTGGAACAAGAAATAAATTGAAGGAAATAAAATAAATAACCTCTTAATGCCTCGTTGGTCTAGTGGTTGCAAAGTGGGACTGCTGAGCATGAGGTCTTGGATTCGATTACCAGGTCGGGCTAAGTGGTATTGGATTTTTCCATGAGGAATATCTCAGTAGCAGCCTCGGAGTCTGGATTTGTGCCCGGTTGATGTCAATAGACTCGCCCCCTATTACATGGGACTTAATCATAATTGGCAAAATGTGGGTGTACTAATAGGTACACCTCTGCTTAGCCCTTCTGGGAAAACAGACATGATGTTATGTCAAAAAATCAAATCAAGCACACGTTTTAACTTACCCACGAACAGACACAGTTAATTAAATATAATATAACGTAAGAATAACAAACACAGATTTCTGCTCAACAAACTTGAGCTACGTCGAACAAAAGATTGATAATAAAAGCATGACTCCAGAAAGTTGCATGTAATCCTTATCCCGGCATGAAGATACGAGTAACAGAACTTTGTTCATTAGGGAACTGTTATAAACCAAATAATAGGAATCAGACCTTCGATATCAGTCTGTCTTGTGAACGTGACTGTACTTTTGTATTAGACGATACTGGGTGAAACATACTGATTGGAATGGTCCAAGATCTCGGAGAACTTTTAGCAAGGCTGGAATTGTGATTAGAGATTGAATGCTCGCCCCTTTTTCAGATATCAGGTACAAAAGCTACCTTGTCTACGTTCAAGTGTGATGATTGGTTTTAGTTTTTGTACAACGACGAAGCATTTATGTCAATTTGATCATGTACAGATTAGATGTTTGTTTTTCATGATTTTAAAATTTCATATTTGATGATGATTATTTCTTCATATACAATCTTTTGCACCTGCTTTGTTATCTCTTCACCACCTTTGGTTGTCTGGTAGAGAATGCCTAAGGCATTAAGTCCGCCTTTGTACTTTTTTTGTTGCATAAAGTGGCGGATAAATAAATACAGGCACTTTAGAATTTCAAGGAGACGGTCAGTCAGAAAGTTGAAGCAAGTTGCACGTTCCAAAACGTAGGTTGTCAATCTGATTAATGATAATAAATAGTCCATTATTGAAGATAATAATTAAATCTAGTATATATTAAAATGTTTTGCACGATATTGTTAAAAACCATTCCTCATTATTGCGTTTTGTTACCTGTTACCCCGTTTTCGATACCTGAAAAGGGGAGCTAGCAAGAACGCACATCTTTCTAACTACATACCTATTCCTTCTTCTATTTTTCTATGACGTAGGTCTGGCGACTTCTGGATCTATGCTCAGAAACCAAGCAGTCGCTTATGTTTGTTTTTTTTTTTACAAAATGTTTGTGTCAAAATGTCACACACGTTTTACATAACGCTCACTATTTAAAGCCCTTTTTTGAATGGCAAATTAATTGCTGTGTCTGGGATAATGAGACTTAAGTTTAGGCCTTTATATCCAAAGCATCTTCTATTCTTGGACGTGTATACCACGCACTTATTTGATCCTATAAGAACGACCGGACGTTACATGGTTATCTCCAATTTATTATTCAATCCTGTTATATTGCCTTGCACAGATTAGGTGTGAAATTGAAGGTCTAAAACTTCCCCTTATCTCCGAAGAATAATCTTGGAAACCGTTGGACCGAATTTGATGGTGATTTTATCATTCGAGAGTTTATTATAATGAGGTTTTCAGCTATAAAAATTCACTGTCTTCTGAGTATTACGCTGAAAACAATAAATTTTGACGTTTTAAGTGTTAAAAGAGAATAAAATTTTAGTAGTTCTTTGCTTTAAAATTGTGAATTTTAAAGCAAGTGGTCTTATTTTTTGATTATGCTGTGTACCTTAAGCGTAATCTCCACGAACGTTTTGTGTGCTATCAAATAACTTCATTTGCACTTCATTTTAACCACCTAATAAGGATAACTGTAAATTCTGATTTTGTAGTAGATCAACACGTACTCAATCCCGTTTGCAGAAAAATGGCGTCACTGTTTACCATACAAAATCTTTATGAGAATCGCATTTGGACAGGTCATAAAAAGTAAGTCGACTCATTGGTAGTATCTAATACCCAATGATCACCAATAATGTAGGGCCTTGAACTGACAAAGTTACGAATAATAATGATGATAATGATGTGATCCAACCGATTTCGGCCAAGAAGACTGTTTGAGTTTGATAAAAAAATTAGGAATAGATATTTCCTTTAGCACATATATTCTTATAATACATAGATATTACTAGTGCTAAATTGGACAAATTAATTTTTTATCCATATCACGATTTCTTAACATTATATAAACACAATAATTTGATGTGCTAGTACGTAATATTAATTATAATTTGCTTTAGAATAGTCACAAAAATGAAAAAAGAAAGAAAGCAGTAATAATTATAATTAAATGGAATAATATTCTAATAAAAATTATAATTAATTCTGTGGTTTCTGCCTACCCCCATGGGAAAAAGGCGCGAGTTTATGAATGTATGTAAATAGAAGTACATGAACACAACATGCTAACTATGTTTTGAAAGCTGTATACATAGTTAGGTACGTCATTTCACAGTGCTTGTCCCATCAGTGAATAGATATGGCTATATTACTATCCGTGTTTCATGTAACCGGATATTAGTGCCTCTATCCATACTCGACTAGTCAGCTGGTATGTGGTTAGACTGTGGTCTAAACCGGAGCGGTAGTCTTCCGGCTCATTGAAACATAAATTCTATTGAAACGATCGATACTACAAGAACGATAATATCTCTCGCTATTGAATTTAGGTAAAGCGGTCAATCTCAATGGAGACTAAGCAAGTGCGCAGAAGATATTATAATGCTTGTGTGTGCTGTGTTCTTCCTTTTCCCTTACTCCCATAGTCTGATGGAACGGCAATCTGATACGACCGGAGAGAGATCAGGAGCAGGCTGTGCCGGTGTCATATCACTAACTTCCAAATAGGCTGCTACTAATTTCATTTCTTTTTCAATTACCTACATTTTACTCGACCTTGAAATCAAACCCAGGACCAGCTCAGCAATCGCGCTTTTATCCACAAGAGCGACGAGGCAGTCATATGAGACTGTATGTATGTAAGTAAAAGGATCTCCTTTTAACAATCCGTACTCAACCACGCTCTATATAACATTTTTTACTCAATTCTAAAGCAATGAGTACACTACCTCGAAACGGTAAATATTTTAAATGACTTTGATACCACAATAAAACACGGGTCATATTGTTCCCTATCCTTATTATAAAAGGCTGTTGATAGTAAGACTTCATTTTAAAGAAAGGGCCGCCCTTTATTCCCTAAATCCACTTTCCGCCTCACATACCATAAATAGCTTTACAAAATCCCAATATATTACAAAAGAAGCTCCTTCCACTACCCTCACGCTCTGAAAACACAATTTACACTATTTTTAAAGGCGACTGGCGTTGAATGCTCAGTCGGATATTGACCGGCTAGGGACACGTTAGCCGGAAATTGATCGTTAGCCGCAACCCGTGAACGCACCCTTTGTACTTAGAAACTAACTTTGTTTAAGATTTTAAAAGTATTTTAAAAATGGACGGTGTTAGTCAATTTTTCTGGTTAGTGTTTGGGGTCATTGTAACGTGTTTTTAGACTGTGTTCAATGATGCAAGTTACATGAAATTAAAATTGACTGTTCTGGGGGCCTACCTCCATCTCATAGAACAGTACTATTTTAATATTACCTAGTAATTTCGGTTGTTAGATTTTTAACTTTCGGCGCTGAGCCGAGCGTTGAAAATCCAACAATGCGCAAGACAAATTAATATTAAAATAATACTGTTATAAGAGATGGCGATAGGCCCCCTAGTCTTTATAGAATACTGAATACTAATATGGACAATAGATACTATATGTCAAAATATAGCTGTTAGATAAAATACAAAATACCAACATTGCTTAAACATTTTAGCTATTTTTAAGGATTTCGTATTCAAAAAGTGCCAACCGGGGGTCCCGTCTGGCACTTTTTGGATACGTAATCCTAGTTATAGTATTACTAAGGACTCCACTATCTATCTGTCCGCCCGTCTGTCACAGGGCTGTATCTTTTGAACCGAATTAGGGAGACACTTGAAATTTTTTTCAGAGGATGTCCGTTACAGCAACAAGTAAAATTAAAATAAATTAAAATCAAAGTGAAGGTCAAGGACACACAAAAAACGTGGAGTTTTATGTACAGTACTCGCACTTGGCCAGCTTTTTTCTACAGATAAACGTGTAAAACGAGCAAGCCGTTTACTATTTAAAACACGCATTCCGAAATGAATAACAGAAAACATTATAAATGCTACTCCGCTTAACCCACAATAAAATTAATAAACTCATATAACTAAACAAATAAACTTAGTTAGAACCAGCGAACCGTAATCAATGATTTAAAAACTTCCCGAAACTATAGAAGTTGAGAAACAAATAACAGTTTTAATTAAATTTATAACTCTTGTATGTAACTAACTTAGAGTTGAAAGTTACTGCGAACGCTTGCTCATATTTCTCGATTATTCGTTTGGTATCCAGTACCTAAAACTTAGTGCGTTCTTTTTTTTTAAATTCTCTTGGTCCTTTTCGTGAACAATGGGTACAAAGCTTTAAAAAAATATATATTGGTACCGATATTTTTTGGTACCGATACCATTACTAAACAGACTAATGAGTACGCACCCTTATGTCTCTGAGTATTTATTTATATTTATTGAGTGTGTCTTGAACCAGGCCAACATTTCTTTTAATACCTACATTATCTGTTGTTTTTAGTTTAACCAAGTTAAGATGCAAGCTTAAAGACATTTTGTTTAATTTTATTATTCAAATCTTCAATCAAATATTTGACACAGATATATTATACTCTGGAATAGCACAGGCTAATTTACGTAATCCCGAAAAATGTACGATTCCCGTGGGATAATAGATCAACTTTGACGCGTACGAAGTCGCGAGCAGAAGCTACTTCCTTTATAAATACACATTTCGATTTTAATTCCCAAATAAAAACTCTCAAGGACTATATCATTCAGCCTTGAATAGAGTCGGTCCGATGTAAGTACTGATGTCTATTCGACGGAAATCTATTCAACCATAAGTAAATAATATCAAAAGCCGTTACACAACTAGATAATGGTGCTACAGCTCTTTGCTATGTAAATGTTGAGTCGAAGTGCATTCCGTATTCAATACCCGGAAGCCATCTTTGAAACACCTGTTTCTGTCAAACGAGAATAATAATATTTCGCCTCAGAATTTGAGTTGGTCGAAATAATATCCTACAAACAGTTGTAATAGCTGTGTAAATGTTTTGTACTAGCTTTTCCCCGCGACTACGTCTGCGTAAACCTTACGTATTTCTATTTTTTTTTAAATTAAATATTGCCTTTGTTGTTCGCTGATAATGACGTTTCTATAGGTAAAAGAATCTTTAAAATCGGTTAAGAAGTTTTTGCGTTCAAAATTAGAATTATTCTATACAAATCGATAATATAGTGAACGATTACATTAACGCTATGGAGTACGAATAAAAATTCACACTCAAATAAATAAACTCACACTTGCCACTATGACAAACTGTTGACCAAACCTCTAATAACTTTTAAGACCAATCTTGATTTCGTACTTAATTTATCAAGAATGTCTTTAATTTACCTACATTTTTTTACATTGATTAATTTAGATTTTGAATGACCTAGGTACATTTATTATCGCCAAGTTTTTATTGCGACTAGATTTTGAACGTTTAAATATGTAGAAGAATAAAATTGGCCTTCAGAACGGTATCGCGTCTATGTCAATTTTTAAAAAGATGAATTCTACTTTTGAATTGTGTAACCGCACACAATTCAAAAATAGAATTTAATCTTTTTCAGAGATTGAATAGAATTCCAAGTACGGATTTAAAGTGCTGTTCGTTCAACACCATCAATAAACACTCCGAGAGTCCTAAGCTCACTCAACAATATATTTTCGTGATCCCTCGTCCATTCAGACCTCCAGCTCCCTCATTAAGTCCTGACGCGTCCCCACAGACAATGATATATGCGGCTGCACCTTCTAAAGCTTTTAACGTTATATTGCATTTGTGTGGGAGGGTAGGACACTGACTAATTTGACACTATTTCAAGAGAACCGCGGCGTAAATCTGAGTTTTTTTCTACAGTGTGTGTTTTTAAGGTTTTAAGTGTCTTTTTACATACATTAAAAGTAGTACATACATATTTTTGGGATATGGATGAGTCCTCTATAAGTACTTCTAAGTCGACAGCACGGCATACTGCTGCTGAGTTTTTCTATGGTAGCCAGGAACATTTCGGAGTTCGGATTTCTGCCCGATTTTGTTCGCACCTATAACTTGGGACGTATAATTGACGAAAAGTGGGTAAAAAAAAGCACTTCTGCTTTCTTCTACATAAGAAGTGTTATACATATTTATACAATTAAAATGGCAGCGTATCCTTCATGCACGTTTAATATTAACAAGCATCAACGCGTAAATCCCTACAATTTCTCCACAAATCATAACACCAGGAACAATTAATCCAAGAGATAATTATGACACAAAGCAAAATCCATAATTTAAGCCGACGACGACGCCTCAGAGAATGGGGCTAAAAACTCCAATTAGTGCCAAAACGACTTCAAAGATGTGCACCGATATTAAGATCTCAAAATGGGTCGACTTCAAAACGGGACGGCTTCAAAATGGGACGAAGAGGAAGCAAAAGAAATGGGCCTATATTGCCTAATGGTATGCAAGAATCGGGGATTTTGAAAGCTTATTACGGCTCAAATGGAATATTGATTATGGGTAATTGATGAGATAAAAGATCGCTCTTTTTTGTGGTTCTCGGTCAAATTATACTTTTGGTTTAGGATTCTCGCCTACTTCGGAGCCATTACTTTAAAGTAAAATGATTGATGTTCATTTATTAAGAGTTGGCGCGTTAAGATGTGGGTATCTTATGCGGTTGTAATAGGAGCGATTTTACAACAAAAAGGTATAGGCTGTAATGAGCTGGCAAATGTACATATCTAATACCTATAAACTCTATAAACCCACTCTGCAAAAAGGGAATTGCTGTCATCTGAAGGCTTTGTCTTTTATGTGTGAGTCAGTCTGTGCCCATATAACTGTACCAATTATGCTCAAATGTGAATTATTTATTATTTTTCAGGATTATATACAATTTATTTAATAACATAACATTACGGCTGTAATCCCCGGAGGGTTAGGCAGCTTTGTACCCATTAGTACACCCACATAACAAAAAAATGATAATAAAAATGAAATTTAAAACAAAATGGCATCAAAAAAATCCTCATCGCTGCCAACTGGAGAATAATGGCATTGCCACGTTGAATGGCCAAGATAAAAGCCAGCCTTCAGCCCTTGAGTTACGGGAAGTAGGTACCAATTCCTTAAAAAGGCTATGGGCACTCCTAATTAGATAAACTGATGTAGGGTAGGTAACATCAAAAGATCGCAAACTTGCGCAGAAAAAACAACACTTTTTTCTATCGTCATCGTCAGAATATCATCAAAGAAGCACTTATTTCTCCAATCTACAATATTTAAAGCAAAGTCAAGATATTCTAAGACAATGTTACTCAGAATTCCTTTAGTTTTACTCCCGAATTCTGACTCCATTGAATAATTCATTTGGAACGTTTCAGGAGATGATGAAATTAAAAGTACCCGCACACTGACTCGAGTCACGAAATAGATAAATGTAGAAGGTCGACTCCGTACAACGAGTGACAATAGGCGCAAACACATAGTGATCTTTATATTAGGTTCATCGCCTTCACGTTAATACATTTTTGAATATATGTACGTGTACAAATTATTGTAAAACATTTTTTGTTCTAAAAGAGTAAGTATGAACTATCTTGCCTATTCTTCTCCGTACGAAATTTCCTTTTGAAAGGGGTAATTAGATTATTTTTTTATTTTTCTTGTAAATGACTGTTAAAAGACCTTAAGTTTTATTCTGTTAAGTGTATTTTGAAAAGTGTTTTGCCTTTAAATGGTCTAATTTAAATAAATGATTTGACTTACATGGGACTTAAAAACATAACTGGCAAAATGTGTATGTATTAACACCTCTGCCTAATCTTGTGTGTGAATTAATTGACTTCGACGCATATGTAACGCTGTCGGTTCCAAACTATATCATACAAATGCCTGTCGCGAGTGTACTTACTCCCGCTCTACGTCGACGTATGTCGATGTGTGCGTGCAGGTTCGCTCGTTGCTGTAGAAAGCTAACCTTCTGTACCTATCTACTCTGTGACGCGAGTTTTGAGGGTGGCAATATAATAGATTAAATTCTCTTTGACTAATTCGCGTTTTCCCATCCTATTAACGTTTCTTCTCTGTTTTGTGAATCTGCTAAGACTTGAGCAATCTTTTATGTTATTGTTTGTCTTTTTTTATGGTTAAAGAAGATTTTAACTTTGTCTGCTAATCTTGTTGTCACCACGACTTTAATGGTTTATGGGCTTATTGTCGGGTGCGTAATGTGATTTTGTCTTTATGACATGAATGATAATATCACTATGTTATTTTAAATTACAGGTCTTACCCGTGCAGAACGGAGAAGGTTTATAGTTTTAGGATGAGAGGTCGTTTGTTTGAGCCAACGAATGTTCCCATTTATCCCCAAAACGATTGATTCCTTTTATCCTATACTTACTGTCCTATTCCTAGGCAGGACACTCTCTCCACTCCTTCCACCTTTCATAATGCCGTGCTCATCATCGTGTTCATCCCTCCAGTTTTGGAGGAATCCATCCAGTTCGTCCTACTATCTCATTTGTGGCCTGCTGCGAGCCTGTCGCCCTGCCTCAAGGCATCAGCTCTGTGATTTAGATTAAATATAGATTTAGATACAGTTTTCTTTATTATATTGAAACAAGTAATATACCAATAATATCAAAATATTGAACATATTCTGTTTACATAATTATATTTAAAACAAACATCGACAAAAGAGTCTTGTTAAATAATACCTACTTGTTTATGGAAAAAAAAGGGTTAGGTATGTATATCTTTCTTGACAAGGTACAACTTACAAAGGTATGTTACAAAAGAATACATTCATTTATTTTCGAGGCATACGATTTTATTTCTTTATTTTAGTAAACAAAGCTAAAACTATGAAACATAATACGTAAATTTATGTTGTTAATAGCAATAAAAAAAGAAAAATAGTTCAACATCTACTCGCAATCTTATATCAGCGACAGTCAATGTCAAAAAAATCTGTATTTTTGACAGCAACCGTTTCTATAAGTTAGTAGAATCGCCCCCCTGAGCTATCAGAAAAATACCGTCCCTATATTTAATAGTAACAATTTAATAACTACTAGCACTCTCCCCGCGACTTCTATCGGATCCCTATTTTTTTTATAATAAAATATAGCCTATGTCACCCGGGGATAGTGTAGCTATCCAACAGTGAAAGAATTTTTCAAATCGGGTCAGTAGTTTCGGAGCCTACAAACGGAGCAAACAAACAATAAAATCTTTCCTCTTTATAATATTAGAATAGAAACACATATCTATACAAGGTGTATAAAAAACCCAATTAATAAAAACACCCTGTATACAAAAAAAAAAACTTTCTCGCACAATTTAACCTAAGTTCATTCCTTTTAATATACAAGGGCGCTAATATTAATAAATGAGGGTATTTCAGAAGGTCAGCTGCGAGCTCCACAAGGCCTCTCCATCTTCCTTGGAAGTCCGTTGCATAAAGGAATCTAGGCCATTGAAAAATTGCTAGGAATATTACAAAAGATCGGCGATGTCTGGATATGAAATAAGCGATTTATTTTTCAAGTTAAAACTGGTGTTAGGTGATCAGGGTACGGGTGGATTTATTTTTAGGGTTCCTTACCCGAAGGGTAAAACGTGACCCTATTGATACTGTTGTCCGTCCGTCTGTCACCAGTCTGTATCTCATGAACCGTGGTAGTTAGACAGTTAAAATTTTTACATATGATGTATTTCTGTTGCCGCTATAACAACAACGGAACCCTTCGTGCGCAAGTCCGACTCGCACTTGGCCGGTTTTTTTTTTATCGTCAAATCTATTACTTTCATGTCAATCTGCCTATCTGCTTAGCCTTTTCCCTACTATGTTGGAGTCGGATTCCAGTCTAACTAGATGCAGCTGAATGCAAGTATTTTACATGAAGCGACTGCCTATTTGAAAATACGTGTCTTCGGTGACCCAGTCTCATTTATAACTTTGTTAATGCAGCTATAGTTATACATACTCAGTAAAAAATTCAAGTGTCTACCAATTACAGTTCATGAGATATAACCGTTGATAGACAGACGGCCGGACAGCTGCCCTAAAACAGGCTTCCAGATTTCGCACTAATTAAGTAAGTTTAATTAGTTTCTTATTTTACCTGGGGCACTTTACAGAACACTACGATCTTCCTAAACAATATTTCTCACAAGTTTTTCAATCCCTTTCAACTTAATATTTGAGGTAAGTAAGTTTTTCTTCTATTTAATTAATTTTCTGCTCCTAAACTTTGTTTCTCAGTTTCCTGTTAAATTGTGAACCTTGACGTTATTTAATTAAAGTAGATTTTGCTTTATTATTTACTTCTGCTAATATAATTGTATTCAACCTTAGTTCTTGTTTACCCTAACTCTGAAAAACTATTTAAAAAAATATTTTTAAAAACAAGCTTTCATTTAAAATTATTACACTGTTGAGTATTGTTCATTGTATTGTCATCAGAACTAAACGGAGATTAACTAAATTTTAAAAGGATAATTTACTTACATACATACATACGAACAGTGCAAGCTAAATAAAAGCATGTAAAAAAGGTCGTTGTTACTTATTGGACAACTGCATTCAAAAAGCAAATTACATAAAGTTATACTAGGCAAACAGGGAAATCTAATTTAAGCCATACAATACTAAAATAATGCACTATTCCAAAATATACTATACTAACTTCTGCTCGCGGTTATTGGCGATCTAATCTTGTTTCTCAATACAAATTTTGGACGCCTGTTTCATCCCCTTAAGGGGGGGGCAATTTTGTAAAATCCTTTCTTAGTGCATGCCTACATTATAGTAACTATCTGCGTACTTTTAAAACTGTGCGAACTGTTAATTGGTTTGTGCTGTGTGTTGATGAATCAGTCAGACAGTTAGTGAAGATGATGACCGCATCAAACAGAAGAAGTATTGTCGTACGTCGCCTAAATAAAAAAAATATGTAGAATTCCCAGGTCAGGCAAAGTGTTATTGAGTTGTTCCACACGAAATTCTCAGTAGTAGCCTTGGAGTCTGGATTTGTGCCTGGTTGATGGCAATAGGCTCGAATAGTACATGGGACTTGAACATAACTGGCGAAATGTGGGTGTACTAATCTTACGCCTCTGCCTAACCCTTCGGGGATTACAGGCGTGATGTTATGTTATGAAGAATTTTTACTTACACTAAAATCGTGAAAAAAAAACAGCTATTTCTTACATTTGTGTTTGCATAAATCAAGAAAATGTAGAAACGTAAAATATTAAAAGAGAGGAAGCAAAATGGAAAATATTAAAATACGTAACGAGAACCGTCGAACGATAAACGTTTTAGGATCAATTTTAGACCGAAGGGAATAAGTAAGATGCGCTGCATCTCTTTTGCAAGTTCTAGATATCTTTTAGTTCAGTGGTTCTTAGCCTTTTGGTGATAAGGGTCCATTTGCCAAAAAAAATATCTTGCCATGGACTACCAAACGTTTCGCGGTAATATGAATTATTTGTAGCGGTTGACCGATTCCCAAATAGGCCGCTGTAAACATAACCTAGCATAATGGGGGATTATAAATCTTACCAATACCTACTCAGTGCGAGTGCGGTACTACCGATCAGACGATGGCTCACTTATTATAGCGCCCAAAGCGTCCCTAGACTTGCTCTTTAGGAGACATTAAAAACGCTATTAAACGCCGCGATAATAGTCGCCACCTACTAGGCTAAAAAATTATGGGTAAAAAAAGGATTGTATAAATCATCGACTCGAAAACGAGAGAAGGGTACTCTTTAAGAAAAACACCTACAAAATTATTTGAAACTCGTTTATTTAGTCATTAGTTATGATGGCGTTGCGGGCCATTTTTGTTGCTTTCAGGAATCACCATTTGTCTGCGGACCACAGATTAAGAACCACTGTTTTAGTTTATTCCGCAGCGAGTCTAGCTTCAATGTTTTATTTATGTACCGGCCGGGCGAGGTTGTGCGGAAATACATTTGGAGTGATGGCTTGTGGCTACTTCCATATTATGTAGGACTGGAGGTGTACGTCGGACTTCGGAATAAAATATATTGCCTTTCGATTTCTATACATACCTAACTTTGTTTTTTTTTTCTTGGTGTAATCCTTATGGATAACCTTCGTTTGGGGAGAATGGAGGGTCGTGTCAGACTCATACTAACCTTAGGGTTTCTCCAGCTACCTTGAGTCGGGGGTTTTCATTTGACACACGATCCATGCCACACACATGTACACTAAGTAAAGTGTATTAAGTTAGTTATGTTCAAAGGATTGAACCTTGTAAATTGATTCGTACAAATACTTTAGTTTGACATTATTTCGGATACCGCCGTAATAATGATAACTATCGGTTGCCGCCGTAATAATAATATCTATACATAAACGGGCTCCGGGTTTTACTTGAAATCGAATGACGTTAGATCGAATAACACTTGCTCGAAAACGTTAACTCGATAGTAAATGAAATCGAAAAATTATTATTATTATATTCACTACCTCGACGCATGAACTGACTTCCTATATTAATTATTTTGTAAAACCTTCCACCCGCAGCTTGCAGTATCTCTTAGGAGCAGAACCGAGAATGCGTTCCATGCAATGGTAGTCTAGGCATAGGTATGTTAGACAATAAGCAATTAAACTCAATTACATTTTGTAGATAGAATAAGAAAACTTACATACATGGTATTAAAAGACAAATTATTATACCTCTTTACTGCGCTTACTGCCCATCATACTAAGCAGCATTTAGCTTGAAGTCGACAGAGACAGAATAATAATTTAACTACTCAAGTCCCACGTAATGAGACACAATTGATTTTCTATTGTTCTGACTAGTCAGCCGGGCCTTGAGCGGTCAAAGACGTTTAACGTTAAAGGTGTATAATTTAGTGATTTGTGATACAAGACTGGCGAATAGTAAGTAAACCCCAACATTACAAAAAGACAAAAAAAAAGAAACGAATGAACGAAAATAGCCACTTTCATTCATTAAAGTGCTCCGTTTGCGTCACAGCTCCAACGGCGTGGGTTGAAAGGCACCTTATTTAATCAACACCTTCTTTTTCTTTCACTACATGAAATTCATGGGACTATGTCGTGTCGAAAGCCTAAACAAAGTACCTCTGAAGAATTTCAAACGGGTCCGAATAGAAATGGTTTCGTTGTCCGCAACAAATAGGTACCTACACCAAATGGTTTATCTTTATTACGCTCTTCTTTAAACCCGCGCGTTTCATTCAGTTAGTAAAGTGTTCGTTTCTGGTCAGAAAGGGAGCTTGGTATATAAAGTACAAGGGACATCAACGAGTACACTTTTGTCATCAATTCAGTAGATATACAATTCTAGAACCCAAATCGTAGTAAATTTTATGTCGCTTATAAAAAAAAGTTTTGTATTTAACAGATTTTTTTATGAGCGACTAGTTATTCTGTCCACATCTTATTCATAAAATAAAATATATCCTACGACACTTGGCAATAAGTAGTGTAACTTTCTATTAGCGAAATATTTTTTGTAATCAGACCAGTAATTCCAGAGATTACCTCATACAAATAATTAAACAAACAACTTTGAAATATGAAGGTATTAGTACCTATAGACACAAAAAATCGTTTATTTATTTATTTAGTGAATTATGGAAGACTTACAGCTTAATAACTAAGTAAAAAAGGAGACAGGAAGCCAATTACAAGTCTTCGCGTATAGAATTAGAGTGGAAACTTAAAAGGGAGCATACAGCAGAATAGATCCTACATTACAGATACATTTAGACGTAGATTACATATTGGTCAAAGCTATTTAGTATTCAATTTAATAAGAACAAATAATAGAAATAGATAGGTAACAATCAAAGGAAGCTATTTAAAAAATTAGCTTAAGTACCTTCTAGCTGACGTCACACTAGTTGACAGCATTTGTGTAAGTGAGTGAGATTCTAAATAACCGTTGCTTACCTATTACAAAAACAACATAATTAATTAAGCTTTATTATCACAAAACTAATTCACTTCCACAGCATCAAAAACTTAGAAAGAAAACCACTTAAACACGATTCCGTTTTCCTGATCTATTCCCCTCCAAATATTCCTCGAAATACTTCGTATATTGCTTTCTTGAGATTGGGAACTCGGAAAAAGGCGTCGAGGTAACTAATAAATAAGTTTCGATGTCAAAACTTTGTGGTTAAGCCATTAATGTGACCATTGCATCTCTCCAAATAGAGACTCGACCCGAAAAAAGTTTGCAGAGTTCCGATAAGGCTTTATTTATTACTTGTAACTAGTTAGTTTGGGAGGAATAAGATGATGGTTATAAAGATAAAAAGATTAGGGAACGATGCCCAGCCTCCGTCCAAACAGACTTCGATTTATGTTATTTCTTAGCCATAAAAAATATTCTACCGGCCCAATTTTGGTCACTGCGGTCAATATCAATAAAGATTAGGCAAGTACACAGGAGATATTATAGCGCACAACACATGTGTGCACAAACACAGGTGCACTCCTTCTTTCCTCACTGTCATAGTCCGATGGGACGGCAATCCGACACGACCGGCGAGAGATTAAACGGTAGACCAACAGTTTTGCATACTTTCTGAGACACGGTGGTGTCACACCACCAACGACAAGTAAACAATTCCTGACAGAAAAACTCTATAACACTTTTCGTGACCTGAAAATCAATCAATGACCCCATGTTGCGTAGTTGCGCTTGGGACCACAAGACCAACGGAACCATCATAGAGTCTTAATATTTGTCGAAGTAAAAAACACGACACTTCAAATACATAACATAACATCACACCTGTAATCCCTGAAGGGTTAGGCAGAGGTATACCCATTAGTACACCCATATTTCGCCAGTTATGTTTAAGTCCCATGTAATAAGGGCGAGCCTATTACCATTAACCGGGCACAAATCCAAACTCCAAGGCTGCCACTAAAAATTCCTAATTAAAAAACCAATAACACTTTGCCCGACCTGGGAATAAAGACCTAAAGCTCAGCAGTCGCGCTTGCAACTAGTAGATCAACGAGACAGTCTTCAAATAAACGACATTTATTATTGAGCTCTCAGAATGCTTGGTCACCACTCCCTAGTGTTAAGTTTAAAAGCTCCTTTGTCATCGCCCAGACGGCCCTGAATGATTGATTGTAATACGACTTGATTATCTTACTTTCTGTTACCGCTGAGAAGTCTGACTGTCTGAGCCTTTTGGGTTACCCCTGGAGTAAGCTGATTATGAAGCTAAATATAGATTCGGGAGATTTCTACGTTAATTTTTTACCTACCTAAGTTTTTTATTTGATTCTGGAGTGAGGATTCTAGAACAGTGCTCGGTAATGAACCTTGATTTGTAACTAGATTTGGCTGGTGATTATTCTGTGTGAATGAAATCTATGGGTATCAATCTTATTATTTTTAGGTACAAATGCGAAATTTTAAATGGATGGATGTCACGCCAAAACGGACGATATTGACACAAAGATTTGAATATTATGGACTATTCCGTACTTATAACTATCTATGTGCCAAAATAGGTTTTTTTTAAGTTTCTTTGGAATGATAATAATAACTTTGACGCAGAAAAAGTCGCGTATGTACGGAAGGTAGTTTAAAAAAAAACTATTAGCTACTGGACTACTTCATTATGCAAAATCATTCGATTATAACGATTGCATATTTGTACTAAAAAATCCATAAAAATATATTTATAAAAAAAAAAGAATGAAGTCTTTTTTCGAGATAATTTCAAATTAAGAAGCCAACCGTAAAAAGTCATATTCTCTAAGCGTCACAAGAATCACCGGGGTAATAAATTACCCTTACCGTTTATAAATAAAACACATAAAAGCGCCACTTTAGCGTTCCCAAGCCAAATAAATGGCGCCGAACGTAATTTGTTACGTCTCACTTATACGACGTGGAAATATAAAAATGACCTATGTCACACTGTGTCCTAGGCGAGGGATATATGCGATGTGAGGCAAAGATATTAAAAAAATAAAAGCTACTTGGAACCTAATGTTACTTGTAATGTTTTAATTTCTCTGCTTGTTTTGGCTTACCTATCAAGTCGTACTACGGGGTATTCCTCCCAGCGCACCCGTTTTTATACGTGAGGAATAGTTTGGATGCGTTTCGACGGGTGCTCTGGGAGGAATACCCCGTACTACTATAAAAAAGCAAAAGTATGGATGGATTTTTGTTACTCAAGTACGTGACTCTAAACCTAAAGCTTTGAAACTGTTTTGTCACTGTTTGTATTAAAAAAAAACAGCTATTTTATAGAAAGGTGCAATACCAATGTCATAAAAATAAAATTATGCAACAGCATTTTTTTTTATAAGCGACGAAAAATTACGAAACTGGCGAAATGTGGGTGTACTAATGGGTACATCACTGCCTAACCCTTCGGGGATTACAGGCGTGATGTTATGTATGTATGTTAAGTATGAAAAAATACTTTTATTGGGGGTCTAAAATCTTGATTGCACGTTTATATCCCTTCTCACTTGATATAGGCCACCACAAATTATTCGCCTCGCCTCGCATTCGTTTCTCACGTAGGCCACCAGGCCTAACTTAACGTCAGGGTGTCACACTTAATAATACTACCCCCTCTCTTCTGTCTCGTCCCCTTACGTTTATTATTTATTTTAATACTATAAATGGGGTAATATATCATACTGTCTATTCTACTTGATAGAACATGTACACTATGTATTTATTTATTGGTGTAGGCACAGGTAGGAGCTGCTTAGAAATGACTGTAGACAAATATGGTCCAAGTATTGCCAAGGATGTTGCGAGACGTCTTAACAGGATACCGTGGCCCCGGAACGTAAAGGGCAACAGTAGGAACAGGGTGGTGTTTTTTAGTCAGTATAAGTCTGACAGTCCCTTCCGCCCCACCCAGGGCGGAAGGACTCATTTGATGATTTTTAACACCTAAAAAAAGCGTTGCCAATGATGAATCATATAGCAAATGAAAGGGGACAAGGTATTCTTAAAACACGCAAAAGGGTATTAAAATCTGTCCAAGAGATTTTGAGTAATGATAAATTAATTTTTGCCTCAAAATTTCTTATATATTTTTTTCACTTTGCTTGGCAGTCGAATAATAATTTTGTTATTATACTTTTTTATTATAGATTTCCTTCGTATTTAGCTTGTTGAAAGCAGCAAGCATAGCAGAACTAGATTACGTGTTCCAGATACCCCAAAAAAAATACTTCTAATGTATATGATTGCGTATGTTTTTCTTGGTCTGGCTGTTTATGTATGTGAGTTTATATGTTTGTGAATGCATCCGCGATACAGGAGACAATGGTGCCGATTCTCTTGGTCACAAACTAAACTAAAATTAGACTATTTCCATCATTTTCTGTCCAATTAAACAAGAAAGAGACTAAAGTAAATAAGAGCTGTCAAATTTAGTCAATCTGACACATCCACACAGTTATAGTTGACATCTTAAAACGTGTGGATTAAAAATACGGAGAAGTTCAAGGCAAAACTAATTTGACATCTCTAACTTAGTTCTTTAATGTCACGAAATGTCACCGGGAAGGACCCGTTCCCTGTATGTTAGTAAGAGATGTCAATTCTCTAAATTTAGTCTAGTTTGTGAACAAGGGAATTGGCACCATTGTTAGTTTTTCTCTTTAAACCTACATGACATGAACACAATTGACGACCAACAGTTTTCTGAGGAAATTCTTTCAAGAATTTAATTTAGTAGCCTTGGATATAACGTAGGCACGATGCCAGCTCTTGCATGTATTACATGCCGTTTTAAAAGCAGAATTAGGAATGGAGGACGATGCATGTAAGTGGATTTCCTCGTACTATATAAACTTTATTCTGATAGAAAAGATTATTTCATTCTATTCTATTCATCTGAGTATATGATTTTCTACTTACCTTTTAGATACTATCCATTCATTGATTGCATTGAATGTCGTGATGATCCAGTGGTTAAGGCGCACGCCTCTTACGTATAAGCTTGTGGGTTCAATACCAAGCAAGTACCAAGATGTCGTTCAATTCACATGTATTTCTATGTTTATCTTAGACATCACAAACATGAGACTGCCTCGTTGGTCTAGTGGTCGCAAGCGTGACTGCTGTGCATGAGGTCTTGGGTTCGATTCCCAGGTCGGGCAAAGAGTTATTGGCTTTTTCCATCAGGAATTTCTCAGTAGCAGCCTCGGAGTCTGGATTTGTGCCCGGTTGATGGCAATAGGCTCGCCCCCTATTACATGGGACTAAAAACATAACTGGCGAAATGTGGATGTACTAATGGGTACACCTCTGCCTAACCCTTCGGGGATTACAGGCGTGATGTTATGTATGTATGTATCACAAACATAGACGAAGGAAAATATATCGTAAGGAAACCTAGAATATACAATAGCCTAAAATCGCTAATCCGCACTGCGCAAGCGTGATGAATGCTCGTACCTTCTTCGTATGAGAAGAGGCTCTACCGTGTCGTGGGATAGTAACAGACAAGCAGCTGGTATGTTACATATTTAAATAATTATTTAAATAAAAAAATTCTAATTGATTGCCTCTTTAGTCGCGTGGTGGAGGCGTGACAGCTGAATGTGGAGTTTTTGGTTCAATACCAGGTCGGGCAGTGTCATTGGATTTTTCCATTAGTACTGCGACACCTCCTTCCCTCCCTGCCTCGTTAAGCAGTTGGTCCTGCGCCTGATCTCTCCCCGATCGGGTCGGATTACCGTCCTATCGAACTGAGAAAGGAAAAAGTGTGTATACGTAAATAATTTATAAAAAAAGGCAAAACTCTTTTTCCTTACGTGACGATTTATGCTTAACTCTTGCCGCAAGCCGCGTTAAGAAACGTCATTCCAAAAAAGCACTAACGTTTCTTTCTTTATTTATTTTAAAAATAACAAAATTGTCTGAACAAACACTGCTACAATCGGCCGTTGCCCCCTACAAAACAAAACATAGTAGTAGGTGGATATGCAAAGCAAATTCATATTTCAATTTCAAAGCTATCCACACTCAACCGTATAATCGAATTGATACATAGAATGGCGGCAAAATAAAAGTGTTTTCGATGAAATCGCGATTAGGGTTGACAATGTCAAAAAAAACTGTACACACATTTTATTTGAATCTTTTGTCATTTTATTAATTACCAGCACGCTCCCTGCGACTTCATTCGCGTGATTTTCCTTATGGATCCCTAACTTTTTTCACTATATAATAATTATAGCCTATGTTACTCGCAGATAATGTAGCTTTCTAATGGTGAAAGAATTTTTAAAATCGGTCGCAAATAATGTAGTTTTTAAAATCGGTCCAGTAGTTTTTGTGTTTATCCATTACAAACAAACAAAAAAAAATCCTCTTTGTAATATTAGTGTAGATAGTGTAGATGTAGATGTAGACAAACACACACACCCCCACCCAAAAATACAAACCTTTCCTCTTCATAATATTAATGGAGATTGAGATTAATCATGAAACGTAGTTCACTTAATATCTACATTGCACCAGTGCGCAGCCGGGGCGGGGCGCTAGTAAGTAACAATAATTCCAACCTTCATTCTTCGACTGCAAAGCAAAGACCTCTTCTCGTACAGTACAACAAGAGCATTGATCACCACACTTCACAAAAAACATCCTTTTTATTGTTTTTTATTTAGCTTGCCCTGTTCGTATGTCAGTTGTCCTTTTAAAATTTGCAAACTATTTTTCGATCATTTGTTGGTATGCGATTGAGCTTCAATTTCCCAAACACCTTTATTTAAAAAGATGAAAATAATTTTATGGGTAAAACAATTTTGCAATTTTGTTGAGCAGTACGTGTTTTGGTTTGTTTTAATAATAGTATGACACCGATACTGTGTTATTTTCACTTAATTCATTTTCACGCTTTCGCGGCACACAGCCAAAATAATATTTTGGTATATTTTTACACTACTCAAAGTGATTTCACACCGGCGATTGGAAAGGCGAGGATTAAAAAATTGTACAAGTAATAAACACTCTATTTATGCAGCAATATAGTTCAATGTTGTACAAACAAATGTTTCAATTCACGTATTACCATTCTTTGGTGTGTAAAGTCTAGATACGAGGCGAGACGAGACTTGAAATATTTACTCATATAAAATTGAACTATATTGCTACATTAATAAAGTAGCTATTTATTACTTTACTGATTTCATTTCTCGCCTATCCGCGCCTTACCTCGCCTGTTGAAAACCACCTTTACACGAAGTATTTTTCATCATACTTTAGTATACATAGTCCACCAGAGTGAGGCAGTAACTATAACAATTACGATAATAGCTTCGGACATTTCCATAAAATTTCAGACGCCTGCAATAGACCGTAAACGTGCACAGAATGACAATATGGGGCCGCAAAATGTTAGTTTGTTATGATGGCTTGGAGAGAGAATGGGTACGGCTATTTAAGGTGTTAATATAAGGGGTGAGGGTAGGAAAGGACCACGTAACGAAATCTTCTGCTATGCCTTCAGTAAGTACTCAACCCGCCAGAACTAAAAATTTTCGTGGAATTAAAAAAAGACAGCTATTTTATACATTTTGACCGTGTAGGTGTTATGAATCGCACTTATGGACGGAACAGCAGATCTTTTTTTTTTAATAACCTATGAGAAATGTGTCTAGACTTCTAGAATCATTTAAAAAAATCTCTAAAAAAAGTGCTTGTTTTATAATAATATGTAGTGATCAGGAGTCCGCTAAAGTGCAATACCTACAAGATCAAAATTTTAAAGAGTTGAATCGAATTTCAATTAAAGGTCTATTTTAATAAATTCGCTTCTTCCTCAATGGCCTTACCTCTGTCGCGGTAGCAATCCTTATGGGTTTCTTCCGTCGTGAGAAGCCGGAGCAGCATGCCAGACTCCTACCGACTAAAACCACTAAAACGGCTAAAAGTGAAAGTCATCAGCAGCTGAATACCAGTATTTCACATGGAGCGACTACCTATCTGACCTCCACAACCCAAAAACTGGGTAATACGATACCCTTTGGTAAGACAGGTTGTCAGATTTTCGGGCTTCTGACGACCCGTAACGACTGTCAAAGATTCATGTATGACAGTCGGGACCAACGGCTTAACGTGCTTTCCGAGGCACGGAACGATGTCACCCTATGTGAAAGTAACCGTTTTCAATTTACCCGACAACCCTAAACGGCGAGTGAAAATCTATCGAGATCAAAGCGATACCAGCGCGATTATCAGCGGAGACATTGAAAGGAACGGATATTACAATCGCGTGCTTGAGATTTTTTAAAGTTCTCGCTGTGAAATTTATCTCGAAATATAATTTATGTATCATTTTTACCTTTTCATCTGAAAAATCGTTTTCTTTATGACTTCATTTATTGTCATTTAATTGAGTCGAGTGTTAAAACAAAACCAGTTAAGTGCGGGTCGAACTCGGACACGAAGGGTTTCGTACCACCGTGCACGTAATATTTAACGCTACCTACAAAAAATAAAATTATAAATAAAAAAATATTTATAAAAAAAGCTTTTATTTAACAAAAAAATGTACTAAAAAGGAGAAAATAAGTTTTGGGTTGACAAAGGGTCTGAGCTTATCAATTTTGGGCCTTCAATATATTTCAACAAAAATATACCTTTAACGTATTTCTTCACGGTATTTCTGTATTCGTATGACTATAAATAAAAGCTTTGGCGCTCTTTAAGAATGAAAAGCAGAATTATGATTAAACATTTTTTCAGCAGCTTTAAATATTTAATCATATCTTCCTTCGCCTTGTTCTACTTCATTTTACTTCATCTAGTATTATTACACCTGGTGTTAGTTTATTCAGCATAATAACGCTTCGCTTCCCTTCGTGTCACTACTGCTATTTTATAATTTTAATATTTAAAGAGCGCCAAAGCTTTTATTTATAGTCATACGAATACAGAAATACCGTGAAAAAATACGTTAAAGGTATATTTTTGTTGAAATATATTGAAGGCCCAAAATTGATAAGCTCAGACCCTTTGTCAACCCAAAACTTATTTTCTCCTTTTTAGTACATTTTTTTGTTAAATAAAAGCTTTTTTTATAAATATTTTTTTATTTATAATTTTATTTTCTACTTTTTAGTCTTTTGAAATCTATATTGATATTGATTACAACAGGAGGGCCCCCGGTATCTTGAGGTTGTACGTTAGCGGCAAGACATTTTTTAGCACCCCCATACCATTCAGCTCTCGGCACGTACTCACCTTAGCATTGGGTGCTTGTATGTCAGCGTTATAACATCTTTCAACACCCTCATGCCATTCAGCTCTCGGCACTTACTTACCTTAGCATTGGTTTTTTATTTAGCTATGGCCACATTTCAGTTCCATGTCATAATAACATTGCATTGTCATGTAAGACGTCTGCCATGTTGGATTTAGAATGACGTGACTTTACTTATTGCTGTTTCAATTATATTGCCCTTTTGTTTGATACCCATATCGTACGAGTTACTATTAAAATTATAAATCAGCATTTTGTGACGTCTGCCATATTGGATTTAGAATTACGTCAATTTATTTAATATTTATACCTATTATGCCTGTTAGATCGGTTGACCGTTGAGGAGTTCCCTGGTTTGCAGCCAACCCTGGATATGGCATCAATTTCATGTTGAACCCACTAACTGTCTATCATATCCGAACGGGTATGCAAAATTTCAAATCCCTACTGCCGACCGTTAAGGAGTTCTCTGGTTTGGAGCCAACTCTGAAGGTGGACCTGCTAACTATCATTCCAATTGATGTGCAAAATTTCATGTCAGTACTGTTAACCGTTGAGGAGTTCCCTCGTCTGGAGCCAATCCTGGCAGCAGCATCACGTCATGCATATCATAATCATGCATTGTCATTGGGATTTAACCAGTATATAAAATTTCATGTCCCTACTGTTAACCGTTGAGGAGTTCCCTTGTCTGGAGCCAATCCTGGCAGCAGTATCACGTCATGCTTATCATAATCATGCATTGTCATTGTGACTGGACCAGTATGTAAAATTTCATGTCCCTACTGTTAACCATTGAGGAGTTCCCTCGCCTGGAGCCAATCCTGGCAGCAGCATCACGTCATACTTATCATCAACATGCATTGTCACAGGAACTGTACCAGTATGTAAAATGCAAAATTTAATGTCCCAATTGGCAACCGTTGAGGAGTTCCCTCGTCTGAAGCCAATCCTGGCAGCAGCATCACGTCATGCATATCATAATCATGCATTGTCATTGCTACTGGACCAGTATGTAAAATTTCATGTCCCTACTGTTAACCGTTGAGGAGTTCCCTTGTCTGGAGCCAATCCTGGCAGCAGTATCACGTCATGCTTATCATAATCATGCATTGTCATCAAAACCAAACGTGTGTGCCAAATTTCAGCTCGATAGCTTTAGTAGAAGTGGATGAAATATTGATTGCAAAATTCCAGGACATACATACAAAGTTACATACATACAGGTGAAGTTAAATAAAAGCTTTTAAAAACATTTTTTGTGTAGAGATCCCCATTCTTTTTTTTCTTCAATTATAATATATTTATTTACTATTACAACGGCGATAGTAGGTAATACACACTCTATTATGTTTTGCGTTGCATTAAAATGACGTTTTAAAAGATACAGCCCTGTGACAGACAGACGGACGGAAAACGGAGCTAGTCTAGAGAAGATAGGGTTTCGTATGGCACTGTATAAGTACAGAACCCTAAAATGATACTCCTCGAATACAATATAACTATTTTTTTAAGTCGGTTAGTTTAGGTTATTTATAAAAATCCTTTACAATTTATTTCTCGTTACACACTAAAAGTCGAGCAAAAACACGAAAGTGCAATAAAAAATTCCTGCAAACGTTAAAAAAAGGTAAACTGCTTCAAAAATATTCCGACACAAAATAAAACAAACTTTTATTCGCTAACGAAGTAACCACACGAACTAAAAACTAAATAACTTTAAACTTGCTGAGTTAAGTTTTTGAATGTTCCGTGATTGGGCTCCTTAAACGGTCGTTTCTTGCAGCTGCATTTACGAACGTAACTGTACTTTCAAATTTCGACTTTCAATTGGTCATTACTGGTGTAATGGCGGTTGGGGGCACCGCCGGTTGACAAAATGAAATTTCGAAATAACGAAAGTAATAATTGGCTAAAATGATGATGATATATCAAATCAAATCATTTAGTGTAATCCACGATGTACACTTACAGGTGGTAAATAAAAAATATATAATAGAAACAATCATGGACCCTGTCGGGCACAGCAAATTATCTCAATAAGTAGAGAGTGCTTTATTAATATTAATGTGTATGTCAATGTGTCCATTCTGCGGAAACCTGGGCTTACTGTTCCACTCAAACCATGTCAGAGGCCCTTGAGACAGTTTAGAAACTCTGACACTAGGGTATGTGGGGTCATAAGACCTTACTGCCCACACGTTAAAGAAGAAGAAATAATGTCTATGGCTTTCTGTATAGTAAAATTATTCGCTAATAATCTAGCCAAACTATTAATTAGCTGCTTGTTTGTTGACACGCTCAAAACTAAGTACAAAATTGTGAATGTTAGGTATTTTACTTTTGGTAATTGGTATAATTTAATTCGCTGTGTTACACCCGCCATTTTGACACTCACCTTCATCCACGGCTGCATAGATCAAATACAACCATCAAACCTTTATTAAAACAATGCAAACACAACCATAAATATATACACCATTAAAATTCAAAGTCCTTCAAAATATTATCAATCAGTCTGCCGCAAGCTGCCCATGCGACGCGCTATAGATACACGCTATATTCCATTCCCCAGACACGTTCAAATGGCCAGGCGGAGCCATTCTGTGGTCGTCGAACGGCCAGTGTGGGCGTCTATAGTACATTATACAGGACATGTTGAGTGTCAAGCGTTTGTATGGATGAATAAACACTGGAGTAATAGTCCCGAAGGCTGTCATGGCGTTTAGAAGCTGTTAAATTGATACAGACAACATGAAATATAACGGGTGAGCACTCAAGGGATTTATTGAATGAAATACGTCAAACTAATTCAATAAACTACATGTTATATTACATTTTTATCCAGCGTACATTAGCGGTAATAAGTGGAATAGCAATCTCAAAAAGCAATAGATTGTTTAACTTACGTCCTTTCGACGCCGCCACCGTCTGCGAATTCTGAGGTGTTCATAGGTACTGTGTTAATACATAATCACTTATACACACAGATATTAGGTACGGCCTGTACGGGATGTTCACAGCAATTCAAACCTTAACATGTTACTGCACTTATAACCGCTTATTGTGGGTAATTCGTGCAACATACATTCGGAATGTGTGTGTAGCTAGCTAGCTAACTAATATAATTATCGTGTGTGCTGAAAGTCACATGTTCTTCCTATCATTGCAATATTTTTTTTATTCTAGACCATACCTGGAAACGTTCCGTTTAAAGAGATATTGAAGGTCAAATTTCCGACCTTTTGGCGAATTTGTTTGTTTGCTATTTATCTTTGTTTGAACGCACTTATTTCGGGAATAAGATATTATAGTACACATACATGTGGAGTTATGAATATGAATGTGGATGGATGCAGAGCAAGAGGAAGACCAAAGAAAAGATGGATGGATTGTGTGAAGAAGAATATGAATGAAAGAAGAGTCAGTGATTGCATGACGGCTGACAGGACGGAATTGAAGAAGAAAACGTGTTGCGCCGACCCCAAATAACGTGGGACAAGGGCAGGAAGATGATGATGATACATGTGCACTAATCGATCGGATATAATATGATGCTCTGCTTGTGCTACGAAGAAGACATCATTCAGAAACATGGGCATCCATTGTGGGAGAGACGTCGTAAAAAAGCTCAGTACAAGAATTAATTATGAACTTCTTACGAGGCAGCCCTGAACTCAGATATTAATTGGCAACAAGATGCGATGCTGAAGTGAACTTTAAACTATTTAAGTTGTTTACCGATTGCTACCAGCTTTCGAAACTTCAGGCTGAAATTAATACTAGCTACTGACTCGATTGGTATTTCTTTAGTTTGTTTATTTCAATATGCAAGCTTGTTTTTTGTTTACTACCAATCTAAGAAGGGGTCGTTGTACCTGCTCATTATTATAAAAAGGTAACTTAAAACTAAACAAACTATAAAACTAAATAAAATTGCGAAATAAAACAGGTGATCCATGGATCATGTCAATGAATGATCAATTACTAATTTTGGTTCTCTCATAGTTAGTAGAATCACAGAAATTGAAGTAGAAACAAAATGAGAAATGTATCTTTTATCTTTTACTTATATACATACATACATAAACTCACGCCTTTTTCCCATGGGGGTAGGCAGAAACTACAGAACGCCACCTGCTATGATCCTTACATACTCCTTTCGCCTCATCTACGTTCATACATCTCGTCATACAAGCACGCCGGTTACGAGTACTCCGTACCTGACCTTTCTGAACGACCTCACCAATAAGGTCAGTGTAGGTCTTCCTAGGGCGACCCCTCCCGGCGTTACCACTCACCTTTGCCATATAAATACCTTTTGTCAATCGTCTTTCACTCATCCTCTCAAGATGACCGAACCATATAAGCATACCCTTTTCTATCTTTGTCACTACATCTTCTTTTAATCCATATAAACATATTACTATACATAATACATATTCTTTTACTTACTACATCTTTCTAATATTGTTCACGTATACCTCCATGAGCAGAACTTCGGTTCAGTTGACTTTTTTTTGTTTTTATTAAGCTTGTAAATAATGAAAATATTCATTAAGTTTAATTATGAAATAAAAGACTTACTTTTTATCAATTTTTGATTGTTGTTTTTTGTTTGCTGACTTTTACCTTCGCCTGAAGCTAAGCTGTGCCATCCAAAGTGGCAATACCGCCAGTCATTTGGCCACATTTCCACTTCACGGCGAAGAATTCTTTAATGATATTACTGTTAAAATATTTTGAAGAAAACGTTTAAGAAAATCATAAAAAGGAAACAAAAGCATTTTAAGAGCTCATACTTACATAAGTACTTTCATTAAATGAGACAACAAAATACATAATTTCGAAAACGGAACATTTAATTTCGCAAACCCAAATTAATTAATCCTAATCCTTATTCGTCAACTAAACATTGTCTCATCCCCGAAGGCACCGAATTGCTAATCTCGTGTCTCAGAGAAAACTTGATAGGTACAATTCAGAATTAGCAGCTCATATTGTCAGAGTTTTGAGAAGGATTCTACATAATTTTATTTGTGTTGAAATATGTTTATGTACTTTCTGGCTTTTGCTCACGACTCAATACAATTATTAACCTAGGTTTTGTCTTGCGTCAGGCTAAAATCTTCGATAATCGGCTAGCCATATCCATACTGTACAATGCATACATCCGTAGTTTACTAGAAACTAACAGTTCAATCAGGATCCCCCATGAAAAAGCCTATATCCTGCTTATTGAACAGATTCAAAAGTCTTTTGCCGGCTACCTCTATTTGAAATTATATGGATACTATCCATACATGTACCCAACACCATTTGTGCTAGGTATGGTGGCCTACCAGAGTTTGGAAGTTAGCAGAAATTTTGCTCTCGTCAAATATTTTTTCCGTCTGATCCGTGGTTCCCACTTCAATTCCTCGTTATTGTCATACATTACATTTCTAGTTCCGCTTCCTATCAGGCACGCACTTCGCCCTCGCCAGCAACGTCCCCTATTTGCGATACCCCTAGCTAGTACCATGGCCCTTAGAAACAGTCCACTATACCTAGCCCTTTCCCTCATTAATAGCATTTTGCTGCATGATCTTTCATTAGATGTCTTTGCAAGCACTGAACTGAGGCTCCTGAGTGCTGCAAATCGATACCTGGAGTCTATCGCCACCCCCAGCACAATCTCTTTGTCTTAAATTAATTAAATTAATTCATTTTTATTTTTCTATTGTAATTCAGTTAAATTGTATGTTTTATGTTTCTCTTTTTTTATTTTTTTATGTTTTTATATTTAGTAATTAGGATATTAGTATTATTATTAGCCAAAAACTTGTACGTCTGGTGCACACCGTAAGTGTAAGTTGGTTGTTTTTAAATAAATAAATAAATAATAAATAATTATCCCACGGAAGCGTAAATTTTTCTGCTATTTTAGACAATAATCTATCTCTGTGCCAAATTTTATCCAAATCCGTTCAGTCGTTAAGGCGTGATTGAGTAACAAACATCTATCCGTTTTAACTTTCGCATTTATAATAGAAGTAAGAACACAATGAGGCAATTTCATAAATTTAACAACGATCGCCTTTTAATCTGTCTCAGTTTGTCAAAAACACAACTAATATTTACCTTCACATTCCTTTTTTTAATGTTTGTTACTCAATAGCGCCAGAACAGCTGAGCGGACCTGGATAAAATTTGGCACAAAGATAGATCATAATCTGGAATTGTACATAGGCTACATTTATCCCGTAAAAATGTACGGTTCCCGTAGGATAATATATCATCTTTGCCGAGGGCATAGTCGTTGGCAGAAGCACGTATACATTTTTCTACTTGGTCATCATTTAACTTACCATAATATTTTTGAATATATCCCTGTTTATTCCGAATACATACTAAGAAAAATTCATGAGCCCTAACCAATGAGTTCCCGAAATATTTCTCCTCCTTATCAAAATGGAATTTTCCTGTAAAAATATTCCTTTGTTTATGCGCCGTTCTTATTATTATACAACCTTATGATACTGACAAAATATGTTAAAATAAAGGGTCAGATAAAATTGTAGGTCTCGTTATATTCTGTTTTTTCTTTTGATATGTCGATATGACCCTTGTTTGCTTAGTTTTAGGTAAATAGTGAACTTTTCGTTCCTTTCATTTACTTGAGGGTATATAAAGCAAGAGTACTCTGACGTAAAAGTATGTTATTGAATCGGATAGTTTAAGTCATGACAGCCCATTAGTTAAGGCACCCGCCTCTCATGCATGAGGTTGTGGGTTCAAACCTCATATGTACTTTCTAAAGTTTATAAAATAAATAAATAAATATCTTGGGACAACTCACACACAGCTATCTGATCCCAAGCTAAGCAGAGCTTGTGTTATGGTAACCAGACAACTGATATGCATACTTATATAATTTATAAATACATACATATAATAGATAAATCAAACCCAGACACAGAACTAACAATCATGCTCATCACACAAAGTTTGTCCTGGGTGGGAATCGAACCCACGACCTCCAGCTTAGCAGCAGGGCCGCCAACCACTAGACCAACAGGCCCGTCAATTATCTTGGACATCATTGACATCGGTGAAGAAAAACATCGTGAAGAAACCTGGACTTACTGTTCCACTCAAACCAAGTCACCTTTTAGGTGGTTTAGAAACTCTGACACTAGAGTGTGTGGAGTCGTAAGACCTTACTACCCAGTGGCGTGCATACCATAGAGGCAGAAAGACACTGCCGACCCTACGTAACTCAGATAAATATTTATAATGTTGTTTTGATATGTAATATTATTTTATAAACGAGTATTTATCAATAAACAAAAAAAATCTTAAATCATAATTCAGCGCCATCTCTCGAGTGTCGTATAAATAACATTAACATCGATACATAATAGTCAGCTCGTTCGTACAATTTGACGCGATTTCACATTGCGCTACGCTAACGCCGCTGACTGCCGCGGATAAGACACAAACTATTCGTGCCTTAATGTGTATATGTGTGCTCTCGTGGTCATACGGAATAAATGGGTGTGCGTTCGTATAGATACGAGGCACACATGTCACAAATAACGCACACAACGCACCAAATAGACACTGCATGACTTGTTACCGACGAATCACGATACTTACCGAAGTGTTCCGATCGGAAGCTAGCTTTATTATGCGACTATTTTAAAAAGTAACATTATTTCATTCAACTTTCTCTAAATAAAGCACCATTTTTTTTTGTCGTATTTTATAAACAAGTAGTTTGAGCGGCCATTAGTTGTTTGTTTGTTTTGATTTGGTCGTGAGCTTTGTTATCAGATATTTAAGATTTAACGATGTTATTAGTGTGAAAAAATGGATAATATTCAATGTGAAAGTTGTTTATGTGGTGTGTGCATAGAGGAAATAAAAAATATGCGTTTTTAAAACTATCGGTGAAAAAAAGACGTGATCGTGCTTTGTTATCAGATATTTAAGATTTAACGATGTTATTAGTGTGAAAAAATGGATAATATTCACTGTAAAAGTTGTTCATGTGGTGTGTGTATAAAGGAAATAAAAAAATATGCGCTTTTAAAACTATCGGCGACAAAAAGACGTGATCGTTAAAGGTCAATGACACCGGATTTTATTTAATTTGACTGCTATTATGAAAACATATAGGTATCCGTAAAATATGTCTACAAAATCAGTCAATTTAGGCTATTTAAGGTGGCAATTACCTACATTATTATTTAAGTCGACAAGACGACGAACCAAAACCATGATAGGTAGGTACATGTTTGGTAAGATACCTACCTAGCGTAAATAGCTTTTAACTGTTCTGCCTACCCTGTCTAAAAACTCTGTGCACGCCACTGTTACTACCCCACAATAAAGAAGAAGAAGAAGATTGAATCGGAAATGCGACTATCCTTTAACAGCTTTTCCCCGCAAATTCGTCCGCGTAAATGTCGGTTATCGCGGACGTAGACGAAGTCGAGAAGAAAAGCTTAGCCTTTCTTGGGGTTCAAACTTACCTCGTACCTACCTACTGTATTTCATTTATCTGTGTTATTTTGTTTTAACATTTTTAAATTATGGATCTCTGTGTCTGAAATAAAGAATATTATTATTATTTATTAATAAATTACATCAAAATCGGTTTAGTCGTTAAATCGTAAAAGATAAACAGAAACCACGAAATTAAAACTTGGATAGCCTGTTTCTCGAAACGGTTACGTTTAAACTTGCTTTAAACTCTTTTCAAAATGAAAATCCAATAGCAACGCAAAATAAGGGTAACATTTTCTTAAAATTTGAATATTAAGTTAACATGAAGATGCATTGTAAAAATGTTTCGGAAGACGACATGCACTGCAGTAGAATATAGGGTGACTATCATTCATATAATAATACCCGCCTATTACTGTCCCACTGCAGGGCAAAGGCCTCTTCTCATACAGAGAAGGCATGAACATTGATCGCCACGCTTGTTAAAGACGGATTGGCGATTCCAAACTTATATTATTTACAAGTCCAGGTTTCCTCGCGATGTTTTCCTTCACCAATGACAGTGATGTCCAAGATAAACTTTAGAAAGTACATATGAATTGAAAATGTCACATTGGTACTTGCCCGGATTCGAACCCACAACCTCATGCATGAGAGGCGGGCGCCTTAACCACTGGGCCATTACTACACCATTCTTGTACCAGTTGTTAATTCATGTATGCATTAAGCCTTTAATCCCCTAAGAGGGGCATTAGAAAAACTAGTTCTATTAAAAAATATATATTTTTTAACCAGCTTTTATATGCTTATATAAGCCCGCGACTTCGCCCGCCAATCTCTCTCTTGCTGGTCGACCTAAATTGCTATAAAACTGTAAGATTTTATTACATTTAAAATTCTAAACCGATTTCGCAACTAAATTGAACGACTTCAAAGGGTGGGAAATAACCAATTTTCGTCAAAAAAAGGAAGAATATTCTGTCCTGGCTTAATGCGGCGTTGACCGTGGCCGAAATTGAATGTCTCTTGAATGTTTTCTAAAAGTTGATTAACTTTTTTATTTAATAAAGAAAAGGAAGGTATCGTTATAAATGGATTTGTCAGGGTATTGAACAGCCGAGGTTGCGGGACGTCTTAACATGATACCGTGGCCCCGGAACGTAAAGGGCAACAGACGGAACAGGGTGGTTTTTTGGTTAGTAAAAGTCTGACAGTCCCTTCCGCCCCACCCAGGGTGGAAGGAGTAATTTGATGATTTTTACCAACTAAAAAAAAAAAATGCAAATAAAGCTAGGCGTCCATTAAGGGCGAACCCTAAAAAAACCGCCAGGCTATTCATTTTGACATGTGTTCGCCACACTGCATCTTCATACAGCGCAGTTTTATACAAAAGGCAAACGGAGGTTTTTAAATTGCGATTCGTGCCTGCGTGTCCGCCTTGTAGACGCCTAGCTTTAGCCTGTTTAGCAGATGATGTACTTAAAATGTTTTTCAAAATGGTCTTTTGCATAAAACTAAAGCTTAAAACCCATCCGTGTTCTCTCTTTGCCTTCCAGAGCTGTGATGACTCTTTCGAACAAATTTCACAACACTGGTCACTGGTCCTAGTAGGCCCCGTCTACTATGCTGACATCTCTTTAAGACGTCGACCCGGGCCTGGTTCTGATCGGAACTACCCAACGCTCCCCGTCCGAAAGTCCGCGCCTACGGTGGCAAGAAGTCGTCCTACTGCTCCCCACGCCCGGGGCGTCTTCTTTTGTTGGTTTCCGCTGCACTTTAAAGTGCATCATTGGCATTTTTAGTGTTTAAACACTAAAAATGCCGTGATAAACGTGGCCACCTTCTGGGGCCAAGTACTCAAAAAAGTAAATAGGTCCTTACCTTACCTTAACACATAACATAACATAATATCACGCCTGTAATCCCCGAAGGGTTAGGTTAGGTTAGGTTATGTTTTTTAGTCCCATATAATAGGGGGCGAGCCTATTGCCATCAACCGGGCACAAATCCAGACTCCGAAGCTGCTAATGAGAAATTCCTGATGGAAAAACCCAATACCACTTTGCTCGACCTGGGAATCGAACCCAAGACCTCATGAACAGCAGTCGCGCTTGCGACTACTAGACCAACGCGGCAGTCCTACCTTACCTTACCTTAACTATCTACTATATTGGAAAAGTAGATAAACATTTATCTTTTATTCGAAAACATGGTTTCCCTACCGCAGTCAGGGTTGTTGATGCGAGAATATTGTTAGCACAGGTATGCCCGGGATCTGCCGGAGAATGGACTACGTGTTACGTCACAGCGAGATCTAAACTACATCTTTGTTTCTATTTTATTCTTTCTGACCATTATGGGAGATGATCCGGGCGTCATGTTCGTGAACGGCCGCTGTCAGTTGTGATTGGTCATCTCTTAACTGCCATGTCTTCTAGCTTTTTTTTATATTGTTAAAACGATAAAAAAAAAAAATGTTTTTCTACATTCACATATTGAATCAACAAGAATAATTTATCCAGGATTTTGTAAAAACTTAAATGAGAAGTGTCCGTGGAGCTTTAGCTTTATAAAACACTGACCAACTCTTTGACAATTCAAAATCGTTTGTAAAATATTTAATTTAAATACATTAATGCCTTGACTTTGGAGTAAACTGACATTCCTTTAGAATTATTATTTAGTTATTTATTATTTACATATTTTTTTCAGAAGTAATTAATTTAATTTTTACTAATATTTAATTTTGACTCAATCAAGAGCTTAATTTTCGTGTGCCAAACTCCTTTATAATTCGAAAAAAGGTTATTAGCGTTTATGATTATTAGATCTGACATTATAAAAAAAAAAAACATTTTTTGACATTTGGAAAACAACCAATTGTCAAAAAAGGTTTTCTACACTATTTTGACGCAGTTTCTCCATGTTTGTCCAGTTTTTAGATTTTTTATAATTAAAATTTCATGGCCCAGTCACACATATACAGTGATATGGCATTTTTCAAACTATGTTTCCATCCTGTACTACGAACGCCTGTGAAGACTGTTTCATCGGGTAAACTTATTTCCACTTATCGTATTCCCAAAAGAAATTACGCAGATGATAAAAAAAAATCATGTGGATCATCAACCACACCAAAAAAAGAATCATGTCCACCATCAACGGGAAAAAAGGATATTGACCCTCGAAGAGTTTTTAAAGTGTATCGATTTGGAGGAATACTTATGAAAGAGCAGCCCAAAGTACAAAATTATGAACTCGACATCACGAAATGTGGGCCAATGGTTCTCGATGCGTTAATAAAACTTAAGGATATGGATCCAACACTCACTTTCAGGAGATCGTGCAGAGAAGGCATCTGCGGCTCCTGTGCCATCTGCCTTCAAGGACAAAACTGCCTCGCGTGCACCACTGCGATCCCGAAAAGCAAGACGATCAGTATCCACCCGATACCACACATGTACGTTATCAGGGACTTGGTCGTGGATATGACGCACTTCCTCTCGCAGTACGATTCCGTCAGACCATATCTTATAAGGAAATCACCGCCGGAGTTGGGGCAGATACAGTTTTTACAGAGTGATCCTGACTGGCAAAAGTTCGTGGGCCTGTACGAGTGTATATTGTGTGCGTGCTGCGCTACAGCGTGCCCCAGTTACTGGTGGAATGGTCGGAGGTTCATGGGGCCTGCTTCATTATTACATTCCTATCGGTGGATTATAGACACCCGCGACGAGGACACAGAGAAACGTTTATGTGACTTACGTGACGACTTCAAGGCATTCCGCTGTCACACAATTTTGAACTGCACCTTAGCGTGTCCTAAGGGCCTGAATCCGGGCTATGTTATTGCTAGGTTGAAACGATTGATCAGTGGATTAGACAAGAGACCGAGGCCTGACCTGGATCCTATGGGCGCTGGTAGCAGCGGTGGTTTAGAAGCTTGTATCAAAAAAAAGAAAAAGTAATATTATTATACTTTCGTTTGCCCACTCAATTTAATAAAATATTTTTAGTTATAGGTTTTTTTTTCTCGCTCGATAGATCATCAATTAACAAACACATTTTTTAAGATGTTATCTGTATTGTTATGGCTTATAGCGTATGACTTAAAAAGGGATGAATAGAAGGCAGGGGTGAATCGGAACGAAACTATAAAAGACATTTTAATGTTAAAATAATATAGTTTGTTGGAATAAAAGACTACTGTTTTTACTGAATTATAATTTACAAATGGCTCCTTGTTGGCGACAAACTTTATTATTTTAACGTTAAAATCCCTTTCAAAGTTCTGTCTCGTTTCACCCCCCCCCCCCCTCCACCGGCCCTGCCTCTCTATTCACCCTATTACACGGTGCGCTACAAGTCGCGTAGGAGCACGTTCGTGTGCAGAAGCGGTCGTAGTGCGCAACACGACTGGTACTTCCAGAGGTTAGTACGTTTACACATACATACACAACCTCACGCCGTTTTCCCAAGGGGGTAGGCAGAAACTACAGAACGCCACCTGCTACAATCCTTACACACAAACGAACAAACAAAAAAATCTTTTCAACTTTATTAATATTAGTGTAGATACTTGAATGTTAGAGCAGCGTTCAAGCAATATTCTCGGTTAGCATCAAGAGACATTGACCTTGACTAAAGGCGAAACGATCATCCTATAGCTAGGAACCCATCAATCAGTCCTCAACACCATTAATCATACAAACTGATGTATTGATTCTGCATGACGCCTAACTTTAGGCTACCACTATCATTACATTCTGCAAAAGAATTTGGACTCTGGGCGCAAACAAATAGGATTGCTTTTCTTTATTGTTTTTTTTTCTTAAATCGAGTTGACCATGTTTGGGGCATCCTAAATAACTTCTAGGATATACTTTAGTAGGTATTATTGATAAATCGTATTAATAGAAAATTTTATTTGTTATTAAAATCTACCTTCGTATTCATATTCATTTATATTTTTATAAAAGACTTTTGCCCACGGCTTCATCCACATGGTTTCTTTTACGCGCGTTCAGTTAATTCTGAATTAACAAAAAATTCAAATAATGCCTGTAATCCCTGAAGGGTTAGGCAGAGGTGTTATACCCATTAGTAGGTAACACCACATTTCGCCAGTTATGTTTAAGTCCCATGTAAAATGGGGCGAGCCTATTGCCATAAACTGTGCACAAATCCGGACTCCGAGGCTGCTACTGAGAAATTCCTGATGGTAAAACCCAATAACACTTTGCCCGACCTGGGAATAGAAACCAAGACAGCAATCGCGACTTTGCGACTAATAGGCAGTAGTGTAATGTATATTAGTAACGTAATATAAAAAGTACTTAAGCATAAAACACAGCATTATAAACCTTAAACCGATGCAATAAGAGCAACTTTACACGCGTATTAAAATAAAATAAAAACTTACCCTTAAGCCCAAAGTTCTACACATTTAACCTATGTCAGTGGTGTAAAATATTAACACCAAAAACATAGTGATAACCTACAGATGTTTATTAACAAATTACACACAGACAGACAGTTATCTCTCAGGATTACGCACGTAACAGATTAGGTGTACGTACGTATACTAAACGAAATTGTACGCCCAAGAGAATTCTCTAACGCGAGATGTGTTAGACCATCCTTGACACGCCGTGCCATTGAACAAGTAATAGATAGAAGGGCAAGAAAGTTTGTCAAGTATTATTATCCCTACCCTTTCTAGAAAAGAGCGAGACAACCCCAACATGCTGTTGCATTCACACCTATAATCATAACCATTTGAGAGACAATCAACAATTTATATCATATTTTTGTCTCTCCTACCGTTTAGCTGTGCCTTACAGAGTCCATAATGATCTCAATTATAAAGTTACCACCTAAGAATACAAATATGGACAAGTAATACGAGATTATTGAGTATTGGGTGTAATCTATTATAAAAGGCAACCATTTCTGACTGACTGATCTATCATCACAAACAGATAGTTATTATGACGTAGGCATTCGAAATGTTAGATGTTGAGTACAATCTGCCAGGGTTACAGATTTTGTTTGAAAGAGTTACCGCGACCCTGGAACAGAAAGGCCTTTAGGAGGAACACGGATGGGTTTTAGTCAGTAAGAGTCTGACACTCCCTTCCGCTACTCCCAGAGCGGGGGAAGAAGCCATTAGATGACTTCCCATGCTTAAAAAAAAAAAAGAAAAACAAAACATGAGTCTAACATAATATAATAATAACATGTAAAAATATATTACACTAACTAGCTTCTGCCCGCGACTTCGTCCGCGTCAAAGTTTATTTCTCCATACAAACTTTGGACCCCCGTTTTATCCCCTTACAGGGTGAATTTCCGGGGTTGCGGGACGTCTTAACAGGAATACGTGGCCCCGGAATGTAGAGGGCAACAGAAGGAACAGGATGGTTTTTTAGTCAGTTCCTTCCCACCCAGGGCGTAAGGAGTAATTTGATGATTTTTACCACCTCAAAAAAAAGGGGGTGAATTTTGGAAAATCCTTTCTTAGTGGACTTTTAGTGATTTTAAACTACCTTCCTTAGCTACCTAATCTTTTTACGTCAAGCGGTTTTCGATGTTTCGTGATCTCTGAGTCAGTGACCTTTCGCTTTTATATATTAAGAAGATTACCTTTTTCCAAAATATTATTATATTACACTAATTACCAGTCACCCTATATAGTTCTTTATCGAAACGCTAAGAAGAACAAAAAGAATACTAAATCTTTCACAACTTCACCTTCTGTTTCTCACGCTCCTTCGTGCCTCTGAAACGACAAAGAAAAGCCCTGCTCAGTGATCGATGTCCCCGCGCACATCAGTCTTCATTGGGCGGCCGTCGCCTGCGCCAATTATTACTACAAAGATATTAATAGCCCGCTATTGGATTACCTTCGTAATGAATGGCATTTGGGCCTATTTATTACAATAATGAGATTTATAAGAAATAGGCCTATATTATTTTGGATAATACTTAGTAATTATTAACATTTAAGGAATGAGAAACATTTTTCTTTTAATTGAAATCTTTACTCAAACATTCTCGAATTCTCTCGAATTTCTCCTGTATAATGAGTGCATTTATAAATTCTCATACACAAACAGACATACCCAAAGTTCTAATTTATTAATCACTGGCTAACCCGACAGACATTGCCCTGTCTAAATTCTTCCATTCTTCTTCTTCTGTTTAAATTATATAAATTCGTTCATACATAAATCCCACGGAAAAATAGACGCGCAGTTTTTATCGATTTTGAATTATCTCTTCTCATGAACATACCTCGGAATTCATGCTGAATTATGACTGTTTTCGAGTTTGGCACTTAACATTACATTTAGCAATATATTTTTATTTATATACAAAGCGTCAAAGTTGGTTTCCCCATACAAACTTTGCACCCCTTTGACCCCTGTGGCATGAATTTTGGAAAATCCTTTCCTAATGGATGCCTACGTCATACAAAGAGCGCACCCTCCAAGTTTCAGGTCTCTACGATCAGCGGTTTAGGCTGTGCGTTGATTTGTCAGTCAGTCATCTAGAACAAAAAAAGTCTGACAGTCCCTTTCGCCCCACCCTGGGCGGATAGAGTCATTTGATGACTTTTACCACCTCAAAAAAAAAAAGGGCAATGCATTTTATATTGTATAGAAGATAGATATACGGAACTCGTCAAACTTCATTGCCTCGGCCCTTTTGTGGTGTTCGCCACTGTTGATTCTGCCTTCCAAGATTTGCAGTAGTTGGAAATAGACAAGCTAGCTTGTCCCATACAAAAAACATTTCTTAATTTCTCTTAAAACGTTCGGTTCACCCACCAATAAATCATTATCCAAATAAAACCCGGTAGTAAACCTTAATGTATTAAAAGAACTACTGAACACAAATCGTGTGCGCGCGCAGTCGGCTGAATGATTTATGAAATCTTGACGGGACCCTAATTAATCACCGATTAACCTGAAACGAAAGGTGTTCCTCATTCGTGAGTAATTAGGACAAGCCAGGAAAATTATTAACCTAACCAGAGGTTTAAAATTGTTCTCTTAGATTAAATGGTCTCGAATAATAGTCTAATTTCAAAAAGTTTTGAAAATCAATGTAAGATTAAAACGACAAATTGTCAAACGCGCGAGAACTGATCTGATTGGCTGTTGATAATTAAGTCAATAAATTACTTTCACCACGTGCTTGACAATTAATAATAATTTTTCGGTGGTTAGAACAGATAAGTATAATAAATATGTAATCTTTGTGAATAGCGAAGAAACGATTCAACTGTCTTGGATCAACGGCGGAGGTGTAAGAAAAAAGTATAATTTTCACATAGCATGCAAGTTAGCATTCTTTTATGCCAGATACTAGTGGATACTTATGTATACAGCACGCTTAAACTGTTCTTCCAAGCTATAATACCAACTCTAGACCAGCTAAAAACAAAACGAGCATCAACAAACAGGCAGATTGTGTTTAGAGAAAATAAAATATCTTTCCTCGAAAAAATCTAAAGCTGATTTTCTTCCTGCGCCCGTTTTCCTTATTGACGATATAAAACATAGGAAGTGAAATGTTTCACACTCACCCTATTCGGGTGAACTTTTATTTAAGTTAAGAGGCGGATATTTGTTTTAATTTAGTTTTACTGTGTGTATACATACTAACAATTATTATTAATGCGATCTGCGACTAAACCACTGAATCGATTTTGATCAGTACAGGGTGAGTTAGAACTCCAACAACTTCAACTTCGTTTGCGTCCGCGATAACTGACATTTACACAGACGAAATCGCGGGCAAAAGCTAGTTTTAAATGAATATTTTTTAATTATTACTTCTTGTACATTATACCAAGTCTGATAATTGTATTATACCAAGTTCTAATTATTTATACGAACAATCGCAACCTAATCTCAGTATCAATTTACTTACATTTTTTGACAAAAGAATGTCATTCAGTTGAGATTGTGGCTAGATTGTGAAGGATTTTATTTATTAGAATTGGCTCTAAGGCCGCGTTCACACCAACGTTACGCCCGCTGACAGTCAGCCGTCACAATCAGTAGATAAATCGGCGGCTGACTATGATTGCTCATACATTTAGATCTTAAAGCTCATAGACGGCGGCTGACTATGCGTTTGGTGTGAACGCGGCCTAAGTTAAAATTATATCCTACTTTCCTTTGATTTCTGTTTCGAAACTTTATAGTTCCTTGTTAAATTACAGTCATCTGGCTGATCACAGCTTCTCATTAACATCTACCTACTATCGTTTAGCGGTGGCGCCATCTGTTAATAACTTTGAATTGCTTGCTAAACGACCAAGATTACTTAGTTTTGTTTAGTGGGTTTTGGTCGGTAGAAGTTCTGTATAAACTCGCCATTCGACCTTTGAGGAATGAAATCAATGGACGATAAAATCCCACGAGACAAAATTGAGTTGTGCTTTTTATTTTATATAATTTTATTTTACGAATTTTATAAAAGACTTACCAGCTAATAAACCATAACCAAATTGTATGTATAAGAATGTAATATTCACATATTTGGTATTTTAGCCTATTACAATAAGATAGCTGATTTTATAAGGAACAATTTAGACAATGGTGCCGATTCCCTTGTTCACAAACTAGACTAAATTTAGAGAATTGACATATCTTACTAACATACAGCGAAAGGAAAGGACGGTGACATTCCGTGACATTAAAGAACTAAGTTAGCGATGTCAAATTAGTTTTGCCTTGAACTTTTCCGTATTTTTAATCCATACGTTTTAAGATGTCAACTATAATTGTATGGATGTGTCAGATTGACTAAATTTGACAGCTCTTATTTACATTAGTCTCTTTCTTCTTTTATTGGACAGAAAAAGATGGAAATAGTCTAATTTTAGTTTAGTTTGTGACCCAGAGAATCGGCACCATTAGCATTTGTTTTTTAATTTTAGAAAATGAATCAGTGTTTACACAAAAACAGCCCATATATTATGCCTATCATTCGTGTGCGAAATCGCGGAATAAGGTAGTCAAAAATACAATACCTAAATTCAATCCGTATTATAAAATACTACGTTATTCTAACTAGTTCCTTCAACCATCGTTTGTTTAATAAAAGGCACAGATATTTGGTATTCAATTTCAAAACAAAGCATGTTTTTTTCTCAAAAACATGCTTTATCCCTCTAGAAACATGACATATTTCAAGATTAACATATTATTTTCCCTTGCCCCAAACTTAATAGATTTGGTTTAAAACATGTTTGAAATATACCTATTTGGAATATTTGGGTCCTGTCAGCGCCTTAAGTGAACCCCGGGGGGTCATATTTCGTTTGACGATTGTAGATTAAGTAAATAAATATCAAACCAATCACAGTCACAAAACTACAAATACTGAAGATTTTGACTTCTTTTCAGTTAAAAGAAAATCAACATAACACAACAACACGCCTATAATCCTCGAAGAGTTAGGCAGAGGTGTGTACACCCACATTTCGCCAGTTGTTTTAGTCCCATGCAATAGGGGGCAAGCTTATTGCTACCGGGCAAAAATCCATCCGAGGCTGCTACAGAGGAATTCCTGATGGAAAAATCCTACAATACTTTGCCCGACCTGGGAATCGAACCGAAGACCTCATGCTCAGCAGTTGCGCTTCGCGACCACTTGAAAATCAAGAAAATCAAGTGCTTTTTTAATTGTTTGTGATGGGTTTGCTCTTGACTCTAGTCTAGATCATGACAGAGACAAAGTCGATGATGGTGTGAGCTTACCCAGAAGAAGCCTGTTCATTGTAACTTTGAAAAAAATTGGAATGAATCCATTCAGAAATACAAACGCAGGTAAAGAGATTTACTCCTTTGTTGTGCGCATCATAGAAGACGTTTGGAAACGTTTCGTGTGAATTGTTAAAATAGCAACAAGGTTAGATGTCCGATGGTGGAAGGAAGGTAGGATAAGGTCGTGGAGTTCTTGGGCACACAAACCGAAGTAATTCTTCAACAATCTATCATATCTGTAAAGAATGACAAGCAAGAAACCTTGCATCGATGAGCCTTGGCTCATCGATGCAAGGTTGGACCTTGGTGTGAAGCTTGGCATCCACCAGTATAACGTCGCCAATGACCCATCATTTAGCTAAACCATCCTAAAGGTGGCTGATTCTCCATACAGAATCAGACTTGTGCTTTGTACAGGGTTAAAAGCTGTCCAGGCGTGAAGTATCGCTTGACTCTATTCCCTAAAGATTGAAGTTGTCGACAGTTAAGTAATATCGCACAAGTTTGAATCACGACTTAGGACGTGGACACACCACCACAGCGTGGCGCTGCCGCTGTCAAATGACACAACGTCGTACCTCTGCGCGATGCCTTGTGCGGTGCGCCGCGCCGGCTCCGCTTGTCAGTTGATGTTCTGTTTTTAGGGTTCCGTATTCAACAAGAAACCCTTATGGTTTCACCATGTCCGTCTGTCTGTCCGCTCGCGGTTTAAATCAGAGACTACTACTACTACTACTAGTACTAGTAGCTAGTGCTAGTATTTTAGTACTAGAAAGCTGTAATTTGACATGGGTATACAAATAATTCAGGCCGACAAAGTGGTAATGAAATCTTGTATTAAATATTTAATTCCTTAATGTCTTTCTCGACGAAAGACGGAAAATATTTCAGCAGATATCTTCCCACCCTTCGGTTTTCAAAATTTTGTCCTTAAAATCGACAATTGTCTTGTTCCAGAGAACAGACGGCCTAAACCCATCTCATAAAACAATATTATTTTAATATTACTTTGCCTTCCGTACTGTTGGATTTTCAACGCTCGCCTCAGCGCCGAGAGTTCAAAATCCAACAACAGAAATTACAAAGTAATATTAAAATAACATTATTTTAAGAGATGGCGGTAGGCCCTCAGAACTTGCCTCTACTAATAAAATAACAAGTCGGCATCGATGTTGTCAGCCATCTTTTTTTTTGCATTCACGTACGAACTTCGAGTACCGTGTTGCGGTACGTTGTCGTGCCGTGGTGATGTGTCCACACCCTTACTACAGGCACTAAGATGTCTATTGAAACAAAAGTTACGGACGAGCGTAGTCGCTTCATTGCATTTTATTGCTTTCCGATTCATGAGCGCGCACTTACAACATTTACAAGTAATTTAGGACCTTATTTTATTACTTTGCTCTATATTTTTCGATTGGTAAGTTTAGTAACTGCTAAACTAGGTACCAAAAAACGAGTTAGGGCGCGTTCACACGACACGCGCACGCTCAGCGCACGCCACCCGCGTCCAACTCGCATTGAAATTTGTTAAATAAGAATTTGAGCCTTATAATGCATCAATAGATCTCAAATTGCATTTAACGAGGTCTACACGCGCACGCCATGCGCACGCCCCGCGCCCGCCTCGCGCCAACCCTGCACTCGCCCTGCCCGCGCTCTGCACCCTCCCCGCGTACGCCTTGCGTACGTTGTGACACCTGGAAGCCAGTATGCCTAGTGAACGAAGTAGTCCAGTCACTAGTAGTTTAAGTGGGTGCGAGGCGTGTGCGAGGCGGATGCAGCGCGTGTGCGGGTTTAAGGCGGGCACAACGCGTGCACGGGTGCTGTGCGTGATCGGCGCGTGTCATCTGAATACGCCCTAAGATCTTTTTTTTTAATTAATCATTTAAACTGTAAATATATATGGTTGGCTTAGCGATTGGTAACTGCTTGATTGGATTCCTGCGCTGATCAAATATTTAGGAAATCTGGCTTTTTGTAAATGTGAGTTTATGTGTTTTTAAACGCAACCACGATACAAGAGGCATTCCATTATGAATTTATCGCGATCTCGTTACATGTGTCATTATTTTTGGAAACGAGAAAAACAAGTTCAACCCACATAACATAACATCACGCCTGTAATCCCCGAAGGGTTAGGCAGAGGTGTACCCATTAGTACACCCACATTTCGCCAGTTATGTTTTTAAGTTTCATGTAATAGGGGGCGAGCCTATTGCCATCAACCGGGCACAAATCCAGACTCCGAGGCTGCTACTGAGAAAATCCTGATGGAAAAACCCAAAAACACTTTGCCCTACCTGGGAATCGAACCCAAGACCTCATGCACAGCAGTCGCGCTTGCGACCACTTGACCAACGAGGCAGTCTAAGTAAGTACACCCCCGGACACCAAAGACAAGTCACACACACACACACCCTGACACTGTTTAATTATTGCACTATAGGTGACTTTAAAGAATTCTTTGGAACGACAATGACACTAAAATGGTGGTCAGCCTATCGGCTATAAAAATGAAAAAAAAAACCTTCCCTTTTCAACCGACTTCAAAAAGGAGGAGGTTCTCAATTCGACGCGTATGTTTTTTTTTTTTTTTTTTTTTTGTGTGTTTGTTCTACGATTACTCCGCCAATTATGAATCGATTTGGATGATTCTTTTTTTGTTTGAAAGAGTATAGTTCCGAATAGGTCCCATAGGAATATTGTCATTATCTGATGATGAACTTTGGAGATACGGAACGGAACTCCTTATAAAATCACAGCAGAACCGCCGTAACAAGACAAATTGCTTTGTTTATACGTGTAGACGATGACTGACTGAAGGAAGTGGGGAGGGGGTACGTCAACCCCCCTCCAACCAATTTCCAAAATTTAATATATCGTGTGAGGTATTGTTTGAAAGGGCTTTATGTAAGGATTTCAAACATTAACACACAAGCACTAAAAAGTGAAAAATAAAAAGCTTTTTTACAAAAAAATATGACCGCCTTCAAAAACTACAAAATAAAAAAAATAACTTTAGCTTGGAAGTCGGTGGCAATACCTACATAACAAGAAACAAAACCAAAGCCGCCGACTTTCAAGCTAAAGTTATTTTTTTTATTTTGTAGTTTTTTAAGGCGGTCATATTTTTTTGTAAAAAAGCTTTTTTACTCATCATTATTTCACGTTTCAAACTCAGATAGTAGTGTGTATTCTTTATTAAACCCTATCCACGCTCCTATGAATAAAATAAATAATCATTTATTCATACAGAAGGTCTGTGAATATTACATATTCTTTGCATGTAGACCAGAAATGCATTATATTAACCCACGAGGTTCTCTGGCGAAGATCTTGACCTATATATCTTTGTTCATTGAAGTCTTATTGTGGAAATGGCATGCGTATTGTATATGAAGTGTTGGATGAATGAGAATATATTGTTTGGGTTAACTTAGTTTAGTTTTAAAGCTAAAATTATTTAAGGTATACTACGGCTATTATCACAATTGGAAAATATTACAAAGCGAAAAAAAAAACAGTTTTTTTTTTATGGTACAAGCCCGCCTCACTGTTCCCACCCACTGCAACTCCTGAAAGCCAGAATCAACAGTGCAGGCCACCAGAAAAGCGTCGAGGCAATGAAGCTCGACGAGTCCCAGAGAAACGATTAACTGTCTTGGGTCCCGCAACGAAATTAATCAGAAAAGAATAGCGGAGGAGTAAGAAACAAAATAGTTTCCACTTCCCTCCAAACAAGCAGGAGACAGAACAGAACTAGGCCAATAGGCACAAAGGGACGTTTGCAACTGGGAAAAATTCAGTATTTACGTAACTACATACTAAATGTACTCAGACAAATGTAGGTTATATAGGGATCAGCAAATATTTTTTAGCGATTTCAGAGTTCGTCCCATTGAAAAGTGGTTCATAAAAGGAGTACAATGACCACTTTCCAGATTTCTGGTACCTAAATGCAAAATAACTTTATAAATACATACATTAATAATATGTAACATATTAACCAATATAACTGGCGAAATGTGGGTGTACTAATGGTTACACCTCTGCCTAACCCTTCGAGTATTACAGGCGTTATGTTATATTATTAATAAAATTGTCGTGACACATGAATCAATTTGTTAGAGAGTGTTTGATGTGAATCAGTTGTTCCTAGACCTCCACATTACCCATACATCGCTCGTTCCTCTGGCCCACTGTTTACTAAGACTATGTAACATGCGACGTGCACTGTGCTCTATTTACTGTGAACGATACACTTTCGACCCACGTAGCGGGGTAATTTGTAGACTAGACACCTGTATAGAAGTCAGAAAACTGTTTGGAGGTGGCATGTTGAAGATTTTGCAAGACTCTAAAGTGACCAGTAGTCCTACCAAAAACTCATAACGATTCAACAAAGGCCATTCCATCTGACAGTGATTTTCTTCTTTCGATTTTTGTAATATAGTACTATGACGTCCTAATAGCGGTTCAACTCAAACGCTCTACTGTAATTTGATTTAAAGTTTCTATTTCTCTAACCTAAATTATTTCAACGATTCAAATGCCGCTGAGCGAATTAGACGTTATGGTATGAATTTGAGCGATGCAATTTAAGAACTTCAACTGAAATGTCTTACTTTTGAATCGTTTTTAATTAGATCATAGTACACCTACAGGGCGCCTACCGCCATCGCTTAAAACAATATTATTTCAATATTACTTAGTAATTTTATTGTGTAGTTGGATTTTAAACTCTCGGCGTTGAGCCAAGCATTTAAAATCTAACAGTGTGCAATGCAAAATGTTATTAAAATAATATTGTTTTAAGAGATGGCGGTAGGCCCCCTGGTTTCCCAAAACTAACTTTTTGTGATAGCACCCTGATAAGGGGGTCCCCCTTATCAGGGTGCTATCACAAAAAGTTAGTTTGTCTGATGTCGTATCGTGTTAATGCCAGCTATCCTGGTTGCGTGTTGGTGATGCCTTTGCCCAGAAGTTAGACAAAAAGCCTAGCAAAAAAAATCTGTGTTTATATTTCGTATTTTATTATTGATATGATAATTTGCACCTACCATGTTATCTCTTCACCACCTTTGATTTACTGATAGGGAATGCCTAAAGCATTAAGTCCGCCTTTGTACCTTTTGTTACATACAGATTAAATTAATTAACAAGCCTTCGTGATACGGCCTGAGAGCTCGGAATGGCTAGAGAATGGGTAAGCCAGATCAATATCTATTTGTGTGCCAAACAGCTAATTCCGTGCATCCGTTCAAGCGTGAAAGAGTAACTAACATCCATCCATCCGACAAACAAATCTTCGTACGTATAAATATAACTATAGTAGTAGGATAACATAAAACAAAACAAAAAATAAGATTAAAATATTTATTAAACAATTTCTTAACAAATAATATAATATGTACAATCAAATCCCAACATTTTTTTTTTATTGCCATAAAGATTCTTTGCGCAAATAATGAGGCTCTAACTCCTGTACCTGAAACACGAAACAAAAAGATTTATACAAAGATTTATACTAAGAGACGTTCTAAACAAATAATTACAATCAAATCCCAACGATAACAATATGTATATTTTTTTTTGTTTTATAGCATAAACAATTTTTGACCAAAATACATTTATACTAAGAATTTTTGTCACTGGATCAATAAACATTCATTAATAGATCAGATCCAGTCAGTCCCCTTGCCGTTCTCCCCCAGTGACGCCTTAAACCGAGGTTGATACTATATATACTATCATAACTTCAATTAAGTCCTCATATACATATTTCTGCCCTTTCCCCTCACTTCTATATGCCTACGTCTGGCCACGTCTGCCCCATTACAGTCATTGCATGCAAATCCCAAACTCCCATATCTGTTTTCAGAAACATCCCCTGGGACTCTGTGCAAGGATAAAAATACAGCTGGAAAATCTCCCTCGGACGCGGAGTTAAAAATTTAAATTGCTTTGCAAATAGGGAGAATAAACAATTTAAGTTATGCGCGCTGGCATTTTAGAGGTCTTAGCAACTGTGCCTGTTTGTATTGTCCATGTTTTATGAAGCATTTTGAAAATAATATGTCGTGGGCCGTTGTGGTGTCGTGATCGCAAAGCGCGACTGCTGAGCATGAGGTCTTGTATTCGATTCCCAGGTCGGGTAAAGTGTTATTGAGTTTTTCCATCAAATATTTCTCATATAGTTATCGGTTGATGACAATAGGCTCGCTATTACAAGGGACTACTGGCGAAATCTGGGTGTACTAATGGGTACACCTTTACCTAACCCTTCGTGGATTACAGGCATGATGTTATGTATGTGGTAAAGGCCTCTCACGATACTTGACATGTACCAATGTGACTTTTCAATTCATATGTATTTTAGACATCACTGACATCGGTGAAGGAAAATATTGTAAGCAAACCTGGACTTACAATTAGTGTCTGAATCGCCAATCCACCTTGAACAAGCGAGGTGATAAATCCTCGTGCCTTCTCTAGATGAAGGGAAGAGGGCTTTGCCCGGCAGTAGGATAATAACAGACTGGTATTTTTTTTTATTGTAAATATAAACAAGATATCAATATCAAAATAAAATAATTTATTTCAATCAGAGATTTTTTTTCTTGTACATGTAGTTCAAAGGCTCTTTTGAACATCTTGTACCAAACTGTTTTTGTTTTGGGCTTTTGTAAACAACAATTTTTAAGTATATGCGTCACTTTCACGTGAATAAACAGTTCTTTTTTTCTTTTCTTTCTTTCCTGTAAAAAGAAAGAAAAAAATAGTGATCATCATCTGCCTAATTCTCCCAACTTTGTTGGGGTCGGCTTCCAGTCTAGCCGTATGCAGCTGAATACCAGTATTTTACATGGAGCGACTGCCTATCTGACCTCCACAACCCAGTAACTGGGTAATACGATGCTCCTAGGTATGACTGGTTGTCAGACTTTCGTGCTTTTGACGACCCGTAACGACTGTCAAAGATCCACGTATGACAGCCGGGCTTAAAAAAAAGTAATGATATGAATCTAAAAGGTATGGTAAGGTAAATAAGATGGGTACTTCAAGTATATGGAGTACTACGTTTAACGTACTTTATGTCTGAGACATCTCATATACTTCGTAGCTCCTAAAATTTACACAAGCGACGTTGAAACATTGTGCTTTTAGTTGATTACGATACCGAAAGTTTCTACGCTCCATCTCAATACGTAATAGCGGTTTTGTAAACAAACTTATGTTGGTACAAACTTGAATTGATGTCGCGTCTTACATTTTACTTCGTCTTTTTAAAAAGAAAATAATAACACAACATCACGCCTGTAATCCCCAAAGGGTTAGGCAGAGGTGTACCCATTAGTATACCCACATTTCGCCAGTTATGTTTAAGTCCCTTGTAATAGGGGGCGAGCTTATAAGAAAATAATAATCTTACAATTATTAGAAATGCAAAAGTTTGGATGAATCTTTGCTACTCAATAACGCTAAAACGTCTGAACAGATCTGAATCAAATTTTACAAAGATACCTATAGATTATAGTCTGGATATAGTCTGGCTACTTTTTATCTCGGAAAAATGTTCCGTTCCCGTGGGATAATTCAGAACTTTTGGCTTAATTCTGAAATCTACACAAACGAAGTTGCGGGCAGTTGCTAGTATGCTAATATGATAAAGAGGGAATCGTTTGTTTTTCTGTTATTTAATATGTAAGAAGTAAAATCTAGAAGTACTAGTACGATTACAAAAAATCTTTCACTGATAGAAAGCTACACTGTTGCCGAGTGTCATAGAATAAGTTTTATGGTATATTTGACTTCAGACGAAGTCACAGTCAGAAGATAGTTGTTTTATATTTCGGATAGGAAAACAGTGATAATGTTAGTCGTTATTTTAATAACAATAGTATATATAGTGCCTATTCCTTCGACGTAAGAAAACATAGACAGTCAGTAATAATTTTACAAAGGAACCCCACAACAGAAAAACAGTTTCGAATAGTTTTTTTTTTTATAAATGTTGTTAGTGAATGTGAATTTCTTATTATGCAATCTACAATCTCTAAAAAACAAGGTTAAAATAAAACGTATCTTTACCATTAAAACTGAACTAACCATTAATATAAGTCTGAAATAACCTCTTTAAGCAAGCGTTATGAACTTATGATCAGTGCTCGCGCGTGCCTTCTATATGAGAAGCGTACTTTAAAACGTACCTTTATTTCAAAGTCTAGACACTGAGATGGAATTAGGTTAATAGAATAATGAAGGACGATGCCTAGAATGGCGTATAACACAATAAGACCGTGACATAACTACAGAATGCCCTGACCGCCTTTTCAGGCTGTGAAGGGCAAGCGATCAAGCAATTATTGCCAAAGATCATACATATGTAGCGACATCTATGAACTACATCTGACAATTCCTACATCACGCGTTCAACATTCGGCGCAACGTTAGCATTAATACAAAACCGTTGGGCCGTAGCCCACTAGACATAAAACCCGTCTGATCGGACGGTACTTAGGATACGAAAAATTGTGTTACAACTAAATTAGACCGAATTTAAGTTTGAAATTTATTAAAGAAGTAAAGAATTCTATATAAAAAATCGAACTACTTCCGACATTTCATTTACGAAAAGTCTTATTTAAAAAAATATCTATCTCTAATTATCTTTTTGAAATAAGACATTTCGAAAATATTCCCAACTAAATTTTAAGATCTTATCCTGCTCATTTGTAGGAAATTTCATCAAAATCAGTTTAATTAGAATAAGGAATTGAAAGTTTGTACGAAGTGCCGTACGAAGTAAACGCATTAAATTGCTTCTAATAATCCTGAAACTGACCAAAACACCGAGTGAGTACCTACCGCCGAAGGATCAGTTTACACTTGATAAGGGTCGCAGTTTCACGGATCACCGCTCTGATCCGGATTTATTGATAGTCTCGTCCTGTCACACGGGATCAAGTCGACGTGTTTGTCGATTACAAAGTGTGATGAAACCTACTTCTTTAATTGTCTTGGTGTGTGTAATCTTTGTGGTGGAAGGGATATTACAACGAAAACATGTACTATGGATTCAGTACTTAGGTACATAATTTTGGTACATAAATTTGAATTGAATTGAATAATCCCATGAGTTAACATTTTCCGTCAGTTATTATAAAAAAAATAATCAGCTGTGCCATACATTTTGAACGTGTAGGTGTTGCACTTTTGCATGTAACAGCAGATTTTTGTTTTTTTTTCCATGCAGTGATTTTAATTCAATGTACAGTCAACAAAAGAACTAGATAAGCAGGGCCGTCAGATATAATTGAAGTTTTGAAATTTAATTTAATTTAAAAGTAGATAATTAACATTTCATTAATAAAGTTAAGTTTCAATCGAAGACATCTATCGATGTGCACGACGGTACCCGGTTCTATGTTGTACTCGTAGTTTCATTGTCTCGAACAACAGACAAACAAGGAACTATGTTGGGTACATACTTAAATTAATCGTTAGAAGGTACATTGTTACGTAACAAAGGAAGTAATCCAAGAGATACCGCAAAGCAATGTCTTTGTTTAATACAATTAGTAAAATAGATATAATAAAATTGGTTTAATTCAAGTTACAAGACTCTTATTCAAAAAGGCACAGCAAACAAAATAAATGCAGGTTCGTCAGATATAGTTGAAGTTTTCTTAGAAACCGATGGATGTTTTTAATTGTAATTTAATATAAAAAGTAGATAATAAGCAGTTCATTCATTAAGTTAAGGTTCCCTTTATCATATTTACGGGGCCCTCGACTGAGGCCCAAAAAGCCTTATATCCTAAATCCGCCCCTGCACACAGCTAGTTAAGCGGGGGTACGTTAAAACGATGGATATCGAAAAACTGTTGTGACACAATACTGTATTCAATTTGCATTCGTGAGTGCAGGGTTAAATATTTGCGGGCACTTCACAGCTGTGGCAAAGTTACGACACTTGAAATAAAACGGGTTTTGACATTTCAATTCTACGAGTTTTTCCAACTTGAATTTTGTCATGTGAATCGAAACGTAAGGATTTTATGAAACGGATTCGGTTCTTTTGTTATATAACGGGTTGAAGGGATATTGAAACGAAAACTTTTGCCATGGATTGAGTAGGCATATGATTCTAGATCCCCCAGCAACTAACCTGCCGAAATTATTGTAAGCTGGCCAATAAATTATATATACACCTATATACCTTAATATATATTCTATCTTTTTTATTGAAATTTTAATAGCATAGTAAATTTCTAATATTACTTTAATTACATACTGATTTAAAAGAGTGCCGTGGAGTTTCTTGCTCGTTCTTCTCCATAGAGGCCTACCTACGTTTTGGAATGAGCAGCTAGCTTCAACTTTTGGACTAACTGACTGACTCCTTGACAATTTAAAAGTGCCTGTAAATGGTCCAATTGAAATAAATGTTTTGACTTTGACTTATAACACCGTTTTGGCAGCTGACACCATTAACCAATAATTCAAAGACACAAATTTTAAACAAAACACTTTATTTTTAACCTAGGAAACCCGATACATTTTTAATTAACTGTTAAAAGATTTTTTGTTGCTTTAAAATCAATAAATAGTTAGTCAATTGATTTTTCGAATAAATGACGTAAAAAATTGTCTATTTCCATAAAAAAACCAATGGAGGAATCACGTTTTGACAGTTCTTTAAAAGCATGACAGTTGATAGGTGGGTGTCTTGTTCCTAATTACCTAATTATTATAATTACCTATTAACGAGTAAAACAAAGCCACAGACCATTATTATCATCTGTTTCAATTTTCGCTTTGTGAACGTATCGAGGCCACGGTTAACCTACTTACCATTAATTACTTAACGAATGGATATAAATGATGTAATGTGAGAATATATACTTATTTACTAACGCAGTGTTTCTAGGCTAATCTAGGCTAATTGTTGGTAGCATGCACGTATGATATGACAAAAGCAAAAGTTACATGTTCTGCTTATTATTAACATAACATCACGCCTGTAATCCCCGAAGGGTTAGGCAGAGGTGTACCCATTAGTACACCCACATTTCGCCAGTTATGTTTAAGTCCCATGTAATAGGGGGCGAGCCTATTGCCATCAACCAGGCACAAATCCAGACTCCGAGGCTGCTACTGAGAAATTATTTGCTTATTATTGCGATCATTTATTGGTTCCCAACCATCGATCCTTCTGGTTTCGAAGATTTCTATAGCCAACGTTCCAATTATTTTGCACATATTTTTGTGATAACATGTTTTAAATTATAATAACTAAACTTTAAATACGCCCCTGACCTCAGTACTGTTGAAAGCATAATGGTTTGCCTGCTACCAGTGATACCAACATGAACAATGATTTTTCATAATATAACATCCCGCCTGTTATCCCCGAAGAGTTAGGCAGAGGTGTAGGTACCCATTAAGTAGTAGGTACACATAACACACACATTTCGCCAGTTATGTTTAAGTCTCATGTGGGTGCCTATTGCCATAAACCGAACACAAATCCAGACACCGAGGCTGCTACTAATAAAATCCTGATGAAAAAAACCCAATAACACTTTCCACGACCAGGGAATCAAACCCAAGACCTTATACTCAGCAGTCGCGCTTTGCGACTACTAGACCAACGCGGCATAATGATGCCTATAATTTTACATAATTTCGTTTAAGTGTCATACTTTAAACGAATTTACGTACAATACCAGCTCTGAAATAATAGAGAGAATGGTAACACAAATTGCCCTTGAAAACTTAGCTCATATACAGACTCATCATTATGAATGGACCAGGCGAGCGACGCCATGTCGGCTTGTCCCATCCCTAGAGAAATCTGGTACTGTAACGCGCCACATAAAGAAGACGTGACAGGCCAAACGCGCCGATGAAATTATATTATACGCTGGTAACTATTGGAGTTGAAAATACTGGGACACTGGAGTTCCAGGCAGTTGGGGGTTAAAAAATAAAATAAAACAGCCTTTTTTTAAATAAAATTAACAATATTTACAAAAAAAAAGAATTAGAAGAAAACGTAACAGAATTTAATTTTTACTCTAAATAAAGTTATACTGATTAAGTTACTTGCGTGCATATGTTTATTTAATTTTTTTTATAAATTCTTTCATTTATTTAATCATGTATCTTTATTTTTTGCTATTTCTTTTTTATCATAGTATATTATGATTATTGTAAATATTATATCTTTAACTAATGTAATAGGCCAAGGGCCGTTTTATGTTAAAGTAAAATAAATAAATAAATGTATTTATTAATTAATTCATTCATTCAGTTGAGGGTTTAAATTGTTTCTGAAACGTTTCGCCAACAGTCGATTGGCCCATGAACTGTTGGTCAACATAATCTTTCAACCACGAACTTTTTATCCAAAGCACTTTTCACCCACGAACGTTTCGCCAACATGATTTTTCGCCAGTGAATGTTTCACCAACAGAATGTTTCGACCATTCACTTTTCATCCAAACCACGTTTGGCCCATGCACTGTTCCCCAACAGAACGGTACGTCAGTGATTGTTTAGCCAACAGAATTTAAGTATTTCTAGGCAAAAAAACACGTGGACGAAGTCGTGAGCAGAACCTTGTAATAATATAAAAAAACACAATTCCGATTTGTATATTGTGACATACAACAAATAAATCACTTTCAATCTATCTAAAAAGATATTGAGCGCGTGGGCACAATACACGTGCTCCTGAAATCTAAACATAGTTTGAACTTTGAAAAGATGTCCGGCACGTGGATGATAAAGAAATACCAGCCTATTACTTTCCCACTGTAAGACAAAGGCCTCTTCTCATGCAGAGAAGGCATCATCACGCTTGCTCAAAGAGGATTAGTGGTCTCAAACTCTCAAACTTATATTAATAAATTAGAATGCCTCGTTGGGCTGATGGAGGCAAACCGCGACTGCTGTGCATCAGGTCTTGAACGATTCCTATAAGTCAGGCAAAGTATTGGGTTTTCCATCAGGAATTGCTCAGTAGAAGCCTCGGAGTCTGGATTTGTGGTTAATGGCAATAGGCTCGCCCCCTATTATATGGAAATTAACTTGAGAAATGTGGGTGTACTATTAGATACCTCTCTGCCTAACCCTTATGAGATTACAGGCATGATAATAATTATGTTTTGTTATTAATAAAGTCGAAATTTTCTCACGATGTTTTCCTTCACCAATGTCAGTGATGTCTAAGACAAACTAAACTACGTGATTTTTTTTTTTTTTTGAGGTGATAAAAATCATCAAATGACTCCTTTCGCCCTGGGTGGGGCGGAAGGGACTGTCAGACTTTTACTGACTAAAAAACCACCCTGTTCTTTCTGTTGCCCTTTACGTTCCGGGCCACGGTATCCTGTTAAGACGTCCCGCAATGGATCGAAAAAGTCACATTGATACCTGCTTGAACTTACAATCATAATTGTATGACATAAAAAACAACAATTTTAATTAAATTGTTTGTCATACCGACTGAACGGGACCCTCAAATAAATATATCATTTCATTCAGATTACTTAATAAGAGCCGGCACCAATTTGTGGCCCGATTTCATCTTTATTTCATTTCATTTTATGGGCGGGCAGGCAGATTTGTTTATTGAAACTCGGATTTACTTAATAAATTGCATACATAAACATAACATCACGCCTGTAATCCCCGAAGGGTTAGGCAGAGGTGTACCCATTAGTACACCCACATTTCGCCAGTTATGTTTTTAGTCCCATGTAACAGGGGGCGAGCCTATTGCTATCAACCGGGCATAAATCCAGACTCCGAGGCTGCCACTAAGAAATTCCTGATGGAAAAACCCAATAACACTTTGCCCGACCTGGGAATCGAACCCAAGACCTCATGCACAGCAGTTGCGTTACTTAATAAATTGATGACAATTAAACCTACCATTAATGGCCGGCCTACGGTTTGCTTTAACCTTACTGGCTTACTGATGGTTTTGTTTCGGCCTTGCAACATTGTGACGACCATAGAGCAGGGGCGGAAGTTGGCAACACTGTGCGCGTCACTTCCCAACAAGACACCGGCGCACTCGCCAGACAATGTACGCGATTTTTATTTTAATATAATTATGAAGAAACCCAATTAAAGTAAACGTGGTTTTATTGTTGAAATTCTCAACAGTATAGTAGATTGTTGTTTAATATGTTAAAATTCACACACTAGTATATGTATAATTACCAGCCAGCTACTGTCTCACTGCGGGCAAAGGCCTCTTCTCATACAGAGAAGGCATGAACATTGATCACCACGCTTGCTCAAGGCGGATTGGCGATTTCAGACTTATGTTAACTACAAGTCCAGGTTTCCTCACGATGTTTTCCTTCACCGATGTCAGTGATGTCCAAGATAAACTTTAGAAAGTACATATGAATTGAAAAAGTCACATTGGTACTTGCCCGGATTCGAACCCACAACCTCATGCATGAGAGGCGGGCGCCTTAACCACTAGGCCATCACGACGATCACGACATTTACATTTTAAGTATAATAATTATGGATTTTAAATGATGTACGCAATGCTACGCATGCAAATCATTCTGTCTACTTACTTACTGACTACTGGGGACGTTCTGTTATTAAATAAATAACGTATGAAATCTATATTTATCGTATGAAATCTGTCAGGCTTACCTATTTTGACTCCTAGGTGTTACTGTTAGGTTCTTAGATGAAAAACTATTTATTAATCAGAGTTTATTCAAGAAAAAACATGGCGTCACACACACCGTACAAGGGTGGTTGGGTCGAACAGAAAACAATTGAAAACAGACCATAGTCAATTATAGAAACTAATCTACCATAGATATATTATTGACTAGCTTTTGCCCGCGGCTTCGTCCGCGTTTCCGGTTATCGCGGACGCATACAAAGTCGCGTAGCGTATGTCCTTTTTGAAAGACATGTGGCGCCATCTATCATCATAAGAACGTTATTGTTGTTTTTCTCGGGAACAGTACGTTTTTTCGGAATGAAAAGTACCCTATGCCCGTTTCTGTACACCTGACTACGTACATGCAAAATATCAGGGTGATCGGTTCAGTAGTTTAGGCGTAAAAAGGTAACAAACAAACAAACAAACTTAATTTCGCATTTATAATATTAGTTAGGATGTGCGTACCAATACGTAAACTAAGCCAAAAGTCCAAAAAAAAAAAACCATATTCTTTCTAAATCCAACAATATTTTTTAAGCCGAAATAAAAATTCAGCTATTTCTACATAATACCGTCTTGAGTTAATGCCATCCTTTCAGTACCTTCGCACCTCCCCCTCTCGGAAGCTCCGCGGGTGTTGTGTCAATATTTCTCCAGCTAAAACGTTCGAGTTCGCTTGCCCGAGCATCGAATTGGGTCAAATGTACTCCACATGGATATGAGGCTATGAGCGTACTGTAAATAATTGTTGAGGATCACTTTTTATACGGGCAGTGCGCTTATTGGATGTACTGGGTAACTACAATGATGAAGGGTACAGCGTCATGCAAACTTTCACCAAGGTTTCAGACCCTCCATCTTTAAAAAAAATCCGTCGCTTTTTCATACAAAATTGCACAACACCATACGCTGAATCATAACCGTATGAAATAGCTGTTATCTGTCTTCTATACATATAAAATGCTTTGTCCTGAATGACTGGCGGATCAACGCAAAGCCTAAACTGCTGATCGTAGAGACCTGAAACTTGGAGGCTGTGTTCTTTGTATGACGTACGCATCAGATAAGAAAGGATTTTCCAAAATTCACTCCCTGACGGGATAAAACGGAGGTCCAAAGTTTGTATGGAGAAATTAACTTTGATGAGGACGAAGTCGCGGGTAGAAGCTAGTTTTATTATTTAGCAAACGCCTAAATAAATCTTCGTAAATTATAGCTAAGATTCTGCTCAAATACGACAGCTTTCAAACTAAAAAACCGTTTCAAAATCGGTCCATTCGTTTAGGTGCCACGATCCCACAAACAAACACATCATACTTATAATATCACCCTGCTTTTTGTGTTGTGATTAGATGTACCCGAGCTTAACTCATGTCAAACTACAGAATGCAAGCGAAGCATTTTGTACGATATTCAGAGATAGATAGTTGAATTTAAATACTTTAATAGCAACTGTGAGGACAGTTGCTATAATCCTCTCTGTTCAAACTGTGAAGTACACGGAGTAACAAACGAATGGAATGCTAAGGTGATTTTCTTTACACCGCGTAACTAGCTGTATTTAAAACTGTCTAATTTGTTTTTAGTGTAAAATCTTTAAGCATCCTCATATAGATAAAAAAATGGCTTAAAAACTATCAAATTCACGGAAAGTTACTTCATGACCATCTGTTATTTTAGCCGGCCAATCAGAGCTGTTAATTTTAACAATGACAACCGCCGGGGTAATGTCTTATTGGGTAAAAATTTTACACAATGTATACCAGAACGCTTAGTTCTATAATTCGGAGTTAAATACTTATTTCTTAGATTAATATCACTTATGTCACTTATTTATTTAAATTAAAAAGAGATAATAAAAAAATGTATTGTGACTTTTGTTGGCAAAAGATGGCAAACGACCTATGCAATTTTAATAGCCAATAACAGACATATATGCAGAGGCCTTTACGCGGAGTAGGAGGATGCATGTTGGTAGTAGCAATAGTACTTCTTAAAAGTTAAAAGACCTACTCGGAGCACCTTCACCGCTTGTTAAAAAAACGCAACAAACAATAAGACGTATTTTGTTAAATTCTAGCACTCCATTTTAACACTACTCTGTGGTATGATGCAGCTACGGAAGCTTTAGGGAAGGTACATCTAATATGCAACGTCTGCAATTCTTGCCGACTAAGCGATGCCTTTTAAATGTGCTCTCTCTCTCACAATCTCAGGGCTAGCTCAAGAATTAGGTTCCACGGTTATAACTAACTAACTCTGTCAGATTTAAAGCAGTTTTAATTGTATTGTTTAGGTTATGAAGTTTGCTTTCTTTTCTCGATTGTGAAGGATTATGATTTTAGCAGTCTACGTATATGTATGTTCATTTGTGTGCGCATATCTCCTACAGGTAAGAGGAGGTAAAAGCTGGGTTCCGCAGGTCATAAGGTATATGACGTCACGAAAACTTCAAAATGGCGGCTTACAGCGTATGCAAAACTTTTATTGGGCGTTTTGTCGGGTTATAATTCTATTTATTTATTTAAACTCTATGCAACAAAAATGTAGGTACAACGGCGTACTTAATGCCTCTAATGTACTATGAGATATGTCAGACCAGTTCAATTAAATGAGCAGATATATGAATGTAAAGACGATGTATAAATAACCACTATAAGTACTTCATAATTTGTACCACATAATTAATTTGTACCATATAATTTGTATCACATAATTTATTACGTAACAAAACGCGACAACCCTAGCAATCGAGATAGCTGGCTAGTAGAAAGCCACTACCTACTGGAATTTGATATCTTCATTTTAATATCAGGGTTTCAAATGAGAAATGCTGGGCGCTTGACGCATCAAAATTTCACTTTATGATTTTATGTGTTCACCAGAGAATTTAATACGTGCGGCATGCTAAGATAAAATCATAAAATAAAGAACTCGTAATAATAATACCAGCCTATTTTATTGTTCCACTACGGGCAATTAGGCATCCTCACACACAGAGAAGGCACGAGCATTGATAACCAAGCTTGGTCAAAGTGGATTGGTTGATTTCAGACTTTAATAGGTATAAGTCCAGGTTTCCATACGATATGTTTACCTTCACCGATGTCCGTGATGTCTATAAACTTAGAAAACAGATAATAATATGTAGATAATACCTAGGTAGGCATCTTTTACTTCTCTTCAAGATTTTTTGTTCAGAGCAAGATTTGAACGGTAAGCAAATTAGAACCGACATTAATGAATAAAATTAGTACTTTTGTTAGTAGGTACCTACCAAGCAAGATGGACCGAGAGAACGGAAAGTTAAACGGCGTTATTTCTCCACTTGAGAAATGCCATTTTCTAAGTATGTTCTCATTTTTATTCATCTCTATTCTCTGTGCCTTCAATTTAAACACCAGTCGCAACTTGGTATTTAAAAAATTGATAAAACGTCTAGTAATTCTTGCCGATAAATTTTTTGCAACGTTCCAGCGAAAAAAGCGTTAAAGCGACATCTATTCTTCAGGCAATCAATGAACTATCATATTGTTTCTTAATTGAAAACAGCGCCATCTCTATTATACACTCTGAACTTTTAAACCTAAACGCGAAGTTCCGAAAGACAAAGATGTTGTTGCAAAAGCAGAAAAAAAATTAGAAGCACACAAAATACTACAATAATCATATTAAATCATTTAATTGTTCTTACAATATTGCGCTGATAAAAATAATAAAATTTGGTCAGCCAGTTTTTTCTTTTTGTTGTTTTGCTTCGCACGGTTTGGTCTGCCAGTTATAAAATAATGTTTCAATTTGACATTCTAGTTTAAGTTTTCAAATTATTACAACCCAGGCTAGTGCTGTGCGTTTATCGATTTTTAAGTATCGCAAGCTGCAGTATTATATTTTCAAACGAAAAGAAACATAATGCAAATGGACATAGCAAGGAAAACATATCTTTATGAGAAATCCGTCGTAGTAGCCTGCTGAATGCAATTCTTTTTCATTTTTTCCAACGTTTACCTCTTTTTGCGCGGAATGTTTTTCAAAACTTATTACGTGAGAATTAGGCTAGAAACAGACATCAGGACATGACACGAGACGTCAATGAAGCGTTTTCATTAGCCACATTTTATTATCTGGTGAAGACATAATCTACTTCATTTATTGGCCACAATACACGCGAGCCGTGGCGTCGGGTATTACAAGTGTGCGGCCTTTGTGTAACACAAACAAAACAATTGTACCAATTTTATTGTACAATGTGTGTTGTGTTGTTGTTGTCAATTGTTAATGATAACATATTTATTAAATTATTATGATTGAACATTATTAGTATGCATCTCGAGACCATATTGATTTCAGATGATTTGATGATTGCCCTATGCTAAAATTGCTCAGGGTTTCATAAATTTTTCGATATGTGATTTAGAACACCATAAAGCACTAACTTTGCAACGGCGGCTGCGTAAATATATTGATTCGCAGGTAATCGCCCTGTAATACACTTGCATAGCTGCAATCACATTCCCGAGCCAGTGAGGTGGCGTAAGCTTGCAAGTATTAAAACAATAGAAATCAGTAATTTTAGTTTCCTTATTGAAATTTAAATATTATATTTAAAAAAGTTATTAATTTTATATCAGCGGTAGGTTTATTTTGCATTTTATCGATTCGGTCAAAGACTACAAGATTCGGTGGACAGTTCGTTGCGGAGTTCTTAAAGAAAATCAGTGTAGAGTGTAGATGTGATACTTCACTGATTTTATCTTAGGATTTCACCGATATCTTAAACGATTAAAAAAAATGAAGAATCAACTTTTTGGATTTTCTCAGTCCATTTTAAAATGAGCTTTCAATATGGCGTATGGACCCTTGGTGGTCACCATTTTTTTGGTATCAGAGGGTTATCCCTTCCTCCAAAAATCATTTTCAAAAAGATGAGTTCAGTGCTGATGTTTAATTCGCTTTTATTATAAATTTAAATAAAACAAAATAATGATGTTCCAGAAAAATCAATGTACAACATGAAATTCTCCACGAAGAGAACAAAGAACTGGGACATAAGTGTCTTACCCCCCTTACTACTTATTTACATACGCCTATTCCCATAATTATGTGTAGGGGTAATTAGGTAAGTATGAAGGCATTTTGAAGATGAACTTCAAACTTCTGACATCGTTTGAAAGGAGATAAGTATGGTTAATTAATCACTGCATAATTTGTCAGGTTTATTGTATTGCATAACAAACCTGATGTTTATGAGACATTGAAATTTATTTTAAGTTGTCTTTTAAAATAAATGTTTTACAATATATTTTGTATGCAGAATCATACAGAAGTACAATATGCCTTACTTAAAAATTACTATATTAAAATAAGTAAAAAGTATTACAAATTAAGAATTATGTTCAAAGATACATAGTGTTCACTCGTTTACAAATATTGAAACTGTAGAGGACCACTCTTAATTTTTCAACCATTAATCAAATTGTGACGCAGTCAATTTATAATACAACAAAAAAGACAACCGCCTTCTAAAACCACAAAACTAAAAATTACTTTAGTTTTGGAAGTCGGTGACAATACCTACAAACCAACAAACAAAACCAAGCCGCCGACTTTCAAAACTGTTGGTTGTCTTTTTTGTAAAAATGTTTTTTTTTTCCTTTTTTTTTTTTAAATCCTAACAAGAAGCCTTTTCAAACAATACCTTACACGATATATTTCATTTTGGAAAGTAATTTTACTTGTTATGACAGATAAGCTATGATCCTATGAGGAGTTCCGTTATTTTTTTAATGATGATTTTAGTCTTTTTAATGTTGTTTTGTAATAAAAAAATTAAAATCATTATTAAAAAATAAACTGTATGATTGTGTTGTACAAAGACCTCTTTTGGGGTTTCTAGGTTTTTGGTAAATTAACAATCACCTATCCTTTAATTTGTAATCTTGTTTGCAAAGTCTTCTTAAATATGTGCCTTAAATTTTATTTCCTATAATTTTAAGTAACACATATGTATTACTTTAAGCAATCTAGAATATAGATGAGCTTTTTTTAATAGAGTATAACTTTATTAAAAAAATCTAGTTCGCGAATTAAATTGGCTAGGTAACACATTTAACACTAGTGGATTAGGCCTACTGGGGAAACCACTATAAAAAAAACGCACCTACTAAGTGCTTTACCTCAAGGGTGGTGTGGAAAAGAGCACACAAATCATATAAGTCGATGTTATACTGGATCATAAAATATTTAACATCATTTATGAGGTCAATACGTAAAACTGTCTTGTCTTCTATCTGACGGTATAGTTGGACTATTGAAGAAAATTTGTTCTAGGATGCAGCCCGACTTTGAAGTTGGAGTTTTTAACAAACAAACAGAACTAGGTACTAAAATAAAAAAGTAGTAGGCAATCTATCAATTTATTTAATTTGAAAATAAAATATACTTAAAACTATGTTCTTCCACAGCTGACTTTGAAGTTCGAATGTAACTCTACATAAAAACGTATTTAATTATTTTAGAAAATAATAGCATACATTACAAGATAGGGTCGATAAGTTTTTTTTTTTTTTCAATTTACCATGGGCCTACACTAATCAAATTAGTAATGAAATCCTGACTCGAACGTGGAACATTATAAAACTGTCATTTGTCAATTTTGTTTGTCATTTTCATCGTCTTTTTTTTCCATTCCATAGTTCCGTCAGTTAATCAGTTTATTTCATTTCATTTGTTGCTGTCGTTTGGTCGGTTGATCGTTCTTCGCAGCGTCTATCACAAAATCTGCTAAAAGTTGAAGCCTTGTAAGTATTCAAAATCAGTAATATTGCAATTAACGTGTCTAATTATTTGTCTTAAATTTATTTAAACCTTTTATCTATCATTCTAAAGGTTATCAAGAAACAATGGAAGGATCGGAATCGAAGTTTCTAGAAAACCCTGATAAGGCAAATCGAAGAGGCGCAGTTACCTAAGGCGTGGCGCTAACTCTGAGGGACTTTTATACAAAGATGAGATGAGGAATAGAATCGAAATGCCCAGATAAGGGTATAAGGTATAATCCAGGTCCAAAAGAACGAAGTGTAACTGACACGTTGCAGTTTAGCTTTGTTCACGATTTATAAATTCTATGCATTCCAATCGCCCAGCCCAAGTACCTACCGTACTTGATTTCATTTGAAATTAAGATTAAAATCAATAAATAACCTAACCTATGATATGATTCTATTCTAACTTACTCGAACGTTGTAAATCCGCCTTTGTACAGTGTAGGTACCTATTTTTTTTTTTATTTGTGCAAAATAATTTAAGAATGGCCTACCTACTTCTGATCAATAAAACAAGGTAATAAGAGCTTGGGCTTTTGTAATGCATACCAAGCAGAATGAAAGTTCTGCTTTCAGTCAATACTAGAATAAGCGTAGGGAAATGTTAGGGCTACCCTACTACACAAAAAGTAGCGTTTCACGATTTAGTCATCCCATTATGGATGGTTCGATGCCACCATGTCAGGTAAAGTAATATGACTAGTGAGTGGATTAGGCCTACAGGGGATACCACTATAAAAAAAACGCACCTTGTGCTCTACCTCTAGGGTGGTGTGGAAACGAGCACCTGTTCACTATAGCAATCAAGATGGGTGATGAATCTGGATTTCAAGAGAGAAATGTGCTGGTAAGTTGTGTATTTTTATAATAACATTGGTGCCGGCAACTCAAATGCAGACATCGGACAAAAATTTCAAAGATCTGGACATTGTAAATTATTTTTTAACTTGACTGTGGGAAAACACTTCATTTGTTTCCACTAAAAAACGCGAGTGCAAAGCACACACTACTGTATGTTTTTCTATGGCGAACACACAAACTGTAGCCAATGATCATGGCCAAAAATGCAAAAATTAAAGATGTGACAAAAATTACAAAATTATTTTTTTATTTCTCCTTATACAAAGTGGCCTTTTGGCCTTCCATGTGACCCCTGGACGTCCTGCTCCACTTGAGAACAAATCTGAGTAATCCTGGATAGTTGGCAGCCATAGGCACACTTACTTATTATTATACAAGTTGTATCTAGGCAATAAGGCAACCTCTGTTTAAGCTTTCACATGCTAGTAGAACTAGAAAATGCCAGATGAGGCCTCTGTTTGTATGTAGTCTCACTACTTTCACAATTTTGCTGTAAGTTACAACCAAATCACTAGTCCACCTTGAGCAAGCGTGAAGGTTGATGCCTGTGCCTCTCAGTATGAGAAGAGACGTTTGCCCTGCAGTAGAATGATGACTTGCTTCTATTTTACCCACCAAGGTGATGTATACTATTGGTAATTTAGTACAGATATGCTAATTATATGTAAAAATTAAATATGCAGCCTCTAAACACCATTGCTCAGAACTCTGAAGATAAAGATAGAATATATATACAGTCTGCTTATTATCTTTATAATTTATTATTATCATGAGGTGAGTGGAATACTAAGCTTTGATATTGTGTAGTGTTGTTTATGTATTTTTGTCACGGGATGTTTTTATTATTGTGCGAATTTGAATATATTATACATGTCTTTTAACAAAAATATATAATTCAAAAGTGTTTTACTTTCAACAAATGCTTATGGATAATGCTCCAGACTCTCATTCAAGGTCATAATAAACATGTACTTTGTAATAAAACTCAGCAAATTGTCTAAAAATTATTTATTTTCCGTTGCACTTACATCGTTTCACTGTCCTCATTGTTACAGTCTCACATTGTTAAAATTAAATTATTTTCAGACATTCCTGCAGACTTGCAAAAATAATACTTGTCATCCACTTGTAACCTAGTTTTAAAGTATTTAGTACTTATATTAATCTAAATAGTAATGTACACTTGAGATATTTTACAAATAAAAGTAAAAGTACTATGACGGTTTCTAGGAAACATTAGCTTAGAATTTAAAAAAATTACCTATAACAATTTTGTTAACCTTCAAAGTTCTAAAACGTTAATTTCGACAGAATTTCGAGATATCTAATATTACAAATTGGCTAAAGTCTTTTTAATATTTATTATAATTGTTTTCTTTCTTTTAATATCAAAGTATTCACTTTCAATTTCGACAATTCAGAAAGAAACAGGATATAAAATCTATATTTATTTGTTCCGTTCAATGCAATAATCTTTAATTAAAACAATGCTTGGTTTAACAACGCATACCTACGACCATTCATATTCATAAGTACTTGGCAACCTTTCATGTAATGTGATCTATTTTAATAATTTGTAGTACAAAACTTACAGTACTTAATGATAATAATGCGAGTTAAAGTGGTACCATTAATATACTAAAAACCAAGATACACACTCCACAAATCCCTTAAAAATAAGTATGTACTCATTGATTAAATTTAAAGTGTTGTTTTGTGTGTGTTGTGTTATTCTATTCTATTCTAAAAAGGATTTTATCCAGAGTGTGTAAGGTCGAAATTGTATTTGAGTGTGGTGTAAAGGCCACTTTGTTAAAACTCTTTGAAAATGTTATAATGGTCAGAATTTAGTGAACATTCCCAAAGAATTGTAAAAGTTAGAATCAATTTTGTGAAAATCAAATAAGCGACTTATGGACTGTAAAGTTGTTTTACATTAATTATATTGTTTAATTTGAAGGATCCAAGAAAGGTCGCGGAATACCGCTGGAAGCGGGCAGTGCAGGACTGGTCACCGTACCTATGTTTAGGGGAGGCCTATGCCCGACAGTGGACGTCGTTCAGTTAATATGATGATGATGAAGACACTTTATTGTGATACCGTAAGGAACTGTGCATCTAAGTTTTTAGTATATCAATGATTGGTACCTATTACAAACAAATGGCTCTTTACATACTAGTGGCTCGTGCCAATCTAAGGAACTTTTTTATCGTGACAATATGTGACAATAGGGGTTCTGTGAGTGCGATATCATAGTGCTAAGTGTGTTTTCTCACTCACGTTTGATCGCAAGCGCGTTTGTATAATGTATGGGAAACGAGGTTTTCCTAGTAACCACCAGATGGCGGTATAACTTTTTCCCATATAAAATACTAACGCGCTCGCAATCGAACGTGAGTGACAAAACTCACACTTAGCACTCAGCTCATGATAAGCTGATACGACACACTGCAGTAATAAAGGCGCGATTGTATAGAATCGATTTTAATTTATCATCGGGCATGGCATGACGTTTACAAAATTACGTTGCAAAATTAAATGCGTGTTCCTAGTGCGCCATGCTAATATGGTGAGATAAGACAAGAATAAAGCTGCGCGTGCGCATGTTAACGAGACTGATAGCATGCTATCGTGACAAGTTTTTGTGTTTTACAAAATTAGTTATAAAAGCGCCCTTCACTAAGTTTCAATCAAACGATGTAAAATTATTATTATTTAACTAAGTTACATAATAAATGTTTTAAAACAATATCTTTTGACACCGTTGTATTAAGTATCATTAAAAACGAAAAACTGTCATAATTGGTTTAAATTAATTATCCTAAATATTAATGAAACGCTAATTTGCACACATTTCTTTCTTATTGTAATTAGTTTTAATTATAGTTATGTATTTTAATTCAGATCGTCGCTAGGGGCTAATTTACATTGATTTAGTGTAATAAACGCGTGATATATTCAAATCTAGGTCTGAATACCGGGTGGATGCTGAAGTGGATTTAAGTAATTAAGGTGCCCTGTCCCCAGATGACGTTTAAAAGTGCCTGTTAATGTTTTAATTGAAATAAGTTTTCCGACTTTGACTTTGTACAGTCAACAACAAAAGTCGATTAACAATGTTACTTTTTTATATCATTTAAACTGACACTAAACACATAATGTACTGGCTTTCAGAATTTCAGGCAATAGCTAAGGGCTTATTATATCTTAATTTTATATTCATTGCGTTTTACTTTTAATATTGTACTTAATAATTAGGATTTAAAAATCATAAATGTTAATCGACTTTTGTTGCTGACTGTACAATGTACATTCAGTGCAAAAATAGGATACATAAGCCACATTAGAGCACACGCTTGTAACTTTTATGTCAAAAACTGTCACCGTATTCGAAAACGGCATGGGGCTTTTAGGCGCTTTGCACACAGAGCAACTATTGCAGCAACTGGCAACTAGCTGTTTACATACATTTCAATTGGACTGCGCACACAGAGCAACTCGAGTTTCGAGTTGCGGCAATCGTCAACAGTTTTCAGTTGCTGCAATCGATGACTAAGTTAGTTGCTAGTTGCCGCAACTAGCAACTTTTAAATATTGTACCGGTTTTTAAAGTTGCCGGTATCCTCAACCGTTAATCTCCACGCTTCGGGCGATCCCGAAGCGTGGAGATTCCCTCTCCGTGTGCCCGGCAATGCCAGTGTCGCTACGGCAACGGCATACGGCAACTAAGCTATGAAAGTTGCTTACAAATTGCCAAAAAGTTGCGGCAATCGGCAACGTTATAGCAACTATAAACTTTTACAGGATACTTTTAAAGAGTTGCCAGTTGCCTCAACTTAACTTGCTCCGTGTACAAAGCGCCTCATGGTGTAATATGAATCCAGGGTCACTTGAATGGATAACTGGATCGGTGTTATTCAACCTTATCCTTTAAATTATGTATGTGCAAGTGTCGGACTGCACACGGACGGTTTCATACAGTTGTCACGTTACGTTAGTCGTGCTCGACTGTACTGATGTAAAATTAAAGCGGAAACAGACTACAAAACCCGCTACGCCACGTCAGCGTACTTATTGGCCACATTACATCTTGTGAAACTACTCTTTGTCTTTTGGCCAATAAGCACGCGTGGGATGGCGTAGCGCGTCAGTTTTTGCCTTTAGTGTCATGTCTTTCACGCTTTCAAGGTTATAAGACGAGTCGATTGACATAAGAATCATCAAAATTGACCCAGGCGTTTGGACTCTAGAAGAACATAACATACGCTGATAAACACAATCTTCCCTTTGCGTGGTGCAGTCGGATAAAAAGAGAACCGTCCGTCTTCAGTCCTACACCTGCTCCCGTCCAGCACCACAGCACACCGGAACGCATAACAATAATTGCACCTCGTATTTTAACAGTTTGTTAAATGCACTTAACTAATCACATACAAAACTACTTTTTCATTTCAATCACAACTTTAGTCATTGTCAACAAGCATTTCACTTTCTAATAATTATCACTTTTGTTTAAGTCCCACCCACAAACTATTTTAGACAGAATCAAATCAGATTTTTCTTTTCCTGACAGCCGTGTCTTGTAATTGGTCAAAAATGACATCACAGAGGCTGATTAACCAATGACAATCGACGCTCGATATTAATCAGCTATGCAAGAAAGAGAAAATCTTATTTGCTATCTCTGTCTAACTATTCACAGTGGCGGTATGTACTGTAATAGCTAGTCTTGGGCTGTATGCCCATTGAGTGATTCTCATATATTGTTCATGTCGTATAACACTTGGGCGATTGTTCGTGAAGCTTCCACGCTGCTTAACGCGATTGTTGCTAGGTGAGCCTCGTAGGACCGGAGTTGTCTGTAATGGAATGATTTATTTACATTACATATTATATTATATGTTGAGTATAAATTAAGCTGTTGGCTGCCCCGGCTGTCATACGTGGATATTTGACAGTCGTTACGAGTCATCAGAAGCTTGAAAGTCTGACAACCAGTCTTACCAAGGGGTATCGTATTACCCAGTTACTGGGTTGTGGAGGTCAGATAGGCACTCACTCCATGTAAAACACTGGTATTCAGCTGCATCCGGTTAGACTGGAAGCCGACCCCAATATAGTTGGGAAAAGGCTAGACCAGATGATGATGATGATGTTTAGTATAAATTACTTTACGGTATTTTTACGTGGTTTGCTTTCTTGTTCCCTATAGGTGGCCACGCTTATCCTTTGACGACCTCTAAAGTGTCTTTATTTATTACAATTCTATTTCAAACATAATTCTTATAGTTTTCTGATCAACAAAATAGGCTAGTTGACACCACCAAACAATTGACGTACTTTTTATGACCTGTCAAAACGCGATTTTTCCATAGATTTTGTATGGCAACAGCGGCCTGTGACGTCACTTATTTGGCAACTCAATTGTTTAACTATTTATTGATTTCAAAGCTACGAAAAATCGAATTTTACTGTAAATTGAAAATTAATCAGGTTTTCAGGGCTAAAGTACAGCGTTTTTTAAAGAAGTTATTTCTTGGAATTATTGGTTAATGGTGTCAACTAGCCAATTATGGCTAGGCTGATATCTCAAAATGTCCGTGTCTCAAATCAACATTTTAATTTATTTAGTTTAAATTTTAATTATTACATACTTATAAATAAAATCAGCCTATAATTATTATACTGCTAGGCAAAGGCCTCTTTTCATTAGAGAAGGCACGAGCACTGATCATGACACTTGCTTAAGGCGGATTCTCATGTATACGACAAGACCAGGTTTCCTCATTATGTTTTTCCTTTAACAATGTCAGTGATGTCCAATCTATACTAATATTATAAAGCTGCAGTGTTTGTTTGTTTGTTTGAACGCGCTAATCTCTGGAACTACTGGTCCGATTTGAATGATTCTTTCAGTGTTAGATAGAGAAGTTATCGAGGAAGGCTATAGGCTATATACCGCTACGACCTACGGGAGCGGAGCAGTAACCAAAGACGCGGGTGTAACCGCGGCCGACAGCTAGTTTAAGATAAACTTAGAAAGAGTACATTTAAATGGTAAATTTCCATTGATACTTTCCCGTGTAACATACATTTTAATCAAACAAGTGTGCTTCTTACCTCCTTCCAGTATTGGAATATATGACAATATTTCTTAATATAAGGGCTGCTGTCAACCGTATACTTTTTGTTACTGGACCCTCGTTCTCATCCTGTCAAACGGATAACATTATAATCAATTAAATAATACATTATTTAAATGTGGTACAGGCAGACTATTTAGCTGGTATTTATATAAACCCATATCATATAATGAATCTCTTTTAAGAGAACTGTTGCCGAGAGAGCGCGCCATCCAAAATGTAGTGTAGTCATAATTTGGACAATAGGTTAAACTCGATAAAATTATACTACTATAATATCAAAAGTTTGGATAAAATATCCATCAACTCGTGTGTAACTCAATCACGCCAAGAACGGCCCAGAAGCCCCCCTCCAAGCAACCGAGTTCTTCCATTGTAAAATTTAAGTTTGAACTTGTTATTCTCCTAATTATACTTTTTTTTTTGCGATTTGTTCTTCAATTTATCCTCAATTATAAATTGTATGCTTTGTTTAGTGTTTACTTTGCTAAAAATCTACACTCAGCGGGGCCCATCCCAAATGACAATCCTGGATCCGTCCCTGGCTACACTATATTTGTATGAAGCGCGCTATCAATAATATCCTCGTAACCATTCACGTTTAATATATCGCCGTCTCACTCTGCCACGATTTTCAAAGCTACATAGTCAACCTGTACCGTTTTATGTAAATGCACATATGAAACTGTTATTTATAATGTGAGTTTCTATTGGCATCAAAGCGTAGCATACGTGGACAAGTGACATGCATTATGTTTAACACAAAACACTAACTAGAACATACATAAACAACAACAGATACACAAAAAACCAAAATTATACGTACAAGGTTTATACGTGAACTCTGAAAAAAATATTCAACTGTGCTATAAAAAAAAACATGCATCGAATAATTTTAAAAAAAGAATAGTGCAAATTTATTCTTTATCTAGTGGCTTTAACAGGGGTTCCCAGACTGCGTCGCGACGCCCTAGGGGGGCGGGGGTTGCGGAGATCAGAGCGAAGTGTTTCTCATTCGTTTGTTATGTTATTATACTTTTATATCTTACTAATCCATGATTTTCTTAACTAAAATAATAATTATAAATAAACAAAGTGATAACAAATATCTTCATTTAGAAATGAATGCTTTCCGATGGCAAAATCCACAATGACCGATTTGACCATTGGCCAATAGCCTAATAAAATCTTTTTTAAACGATTTTATCAGGCTATTGGAAAATGGGATCGCAAAAAAAATACAATCAGTAAAGCGAGTCGCAATATAAAAAAGATTGGGAACCCCTGGTTTGAAAGACAGATTGTGAGAACTAATTAAAAAAAAAAACAACGACCAAATAATAGACAATACCAAAAATAACGCACACACTGACATACACACAAGCTACAACAAACACAGGTGGTAGTCGTCGTCCTAATTAAATGAGATTTAGCGGCCATCTTAAGTTCGCGCGAACATCGTGCGTGAGATCGAACAATACCGAACGGTAGGCCTAAAGAGCGCGCTGGCGTAAAAGTATTCGATTTTCAAATCAGAAATATGACTCATATAGAACATTATGGTTCGTTTTATACGACAAGCAAAATTAATATCAACCAATATGGTACGAAATGAGTAATTTCGATTTATTAATAACAATTTTCTGTCAAAGTCAAAGTTAAATCATTTATTTCAATTAGAGCCATAAAAGGCACTTTTGAATGTCATATTAAGAAAAAATAATTCAATCTAGTTGCCTCTTCCAAAAGGAAGTCTCGTATGGAAAAAAACGGCAAGAAAGTATATTTTACAATGCATAAAAACTACTATATTATGTCAAATAAAAAATGATAACTGAATTTAATACCTATGACTTTAACGCCGCGCGCTCGGGCTTAGTCATATGATACCGAATAAGGTAACCTAATCCAATTGACATTCGCGCGAACATTATAACGTCAAAAACATGTGACTGACGCGATGCGACCACGCAAAAATGCGAAGGGATCGTGTATTCATGCGATAGTCGCGTAACCGCATTTTATTAGGACAACGCCTCAGGTGTGAATCTCACCAATTGTTCCGGCGTGCGACTGAGTTCGGCCCTGTGCTGCACGTGCACAAACACATAGACACGTTAGTGACGTCACACGCTGCGTGACACTATTAGTGGTTGTGACTATGCGAGTATAGGGTCATCAAATTGGGAGTCTACATGACTAGTTGAAAAGCAAGCTTAGATTGTTCTTTAAAACATTTTTTTTTTCTTCATAATAGTTCTCATTAAACTTTATTGTGTAGCAGACACCACCACATTGATGTACTTTTCATGGGCTGTAGGCCCATAGACACATGCCATACAAATATAGCAATAGCAAACACGCCACTTGTGTGCAAACTCATTTGACTAACAATCAATTGATTTTTAAAACAACTTAAGCAATTAAGAACTTACGCTTACGCTATACGGCATTTCATAAAAGAAAAATGTTTTCAACTAACTTTTTAGACCCAGGTACCGTGCTTATGTGTAGGAAGTTTCATTAAAATCGGTTCATTCATTTCGAAAAATTGGGACTTGAAAGTCTGTACGAAAAGCCGTACGCCGTAATCGCTCTTAAAATTGAAAATGGTTTGTCAGAGCTTAACTTGTGTCTTGGATTAATTGGTTGGTGTCTACTACCCAATCGTAGAATGTCTTACATTATTATTCTTTGCTGAGTATTGTCAAAATTCGCAAAATTTTATAATGATCGGAAGTTTTTTTTTTGACTGCACACTTTTTGTCTTACATAAGCAAAACCATAGCCTAGCACAGATGTGAGTAAAATGAGAATGAGTATAATGACTATGACAAGCTCTGCTCCCCAAAATTTTAGTCATTGTTAGAAATTATCCTAAACATATAGATGATGACAAAATGTTACTAAATGAAAAACGCAAAGCGTTTTTGATCAGTAATTTTCTTATAGTAAGGATGGGGGATTTGAGCGGATATAAACATGGCGGATAGGCGCACGCGCAATTCCGCTGTATTTCGCTCAGATTACTCCTTGGCCTAACGCAGATAGAACAGGTATTTCTAATTCGACCAGTAATAAACTAAAAAAAAACAATAGAAATAATATTGAAAATTGCTTACAAGATAATATTTACTGCAATGTATATCTTGCACACAATTTCCAACTTTATTTGTGATACGTTTAAGTTCATTTTCAATTAATAAATTAATACTGCTCGAACATTTTGCAGATGTAACCCTTGGTGTCTTTATTCTGTGTAACATAAAATGTAGTGTATCCTTACCATAAGCTCTCTGGGGTTGAACATGTCAGCTGCATGTTTGTTGAGGGCGGCGAGCGCAGCGTTGGGTGGGTACCCGAGAGTAACCGGCTTACCGTCTGCCCCCTCCGTGGCCGCGTGACGCCGCGAGTTGTAGATAGTTTTTAACGCCTGAAAGGTTGAAAATTACATATTTTTCTTGAAAAGATGTCGCGCAATACTGAACATACAGTTAGTTGTAAGACTTGAAAGTTACAGAAGGTGGTCGAATAGGAAACTATGTATTAGTCTCCTATTCAGACATTTTAAATGATACTGGTGCCGATTCCCTTGGTGTGACCAACTAAACTAAAATTAGACTATTTCCATTTTTTCTGTCCAATAAAATAAGAAAGAGACTAATGTAAATAAGAGCTGTCGAATTTAGTCAATCTGACACATCCATACAATTATAGTTGACATCATAAAACGTATGGATTAAAAATACGGAGAAGTTCAAGGCAAAACTAATTTGACATTTCTAACTTAGTTCTTTAATGTCACGGAATGTCACCGAATTGACATCTCTTACTAACATACAGCGAAAGGAAAGGCCTTTCACTGTATGTTAGTAAGAGATGTCAATTCTCTAAATGTAGTCTAGTTTGTGAACAAGGGAATCGGCACCATTAAGTAAACACTACACAATTTTAGTTCTGTTGTGCGTCATTTAGACTATCCTGACTTACAAATTGGTATAAGTGATAATAATACCAGCCTATTATTGTTCCATTGCAGGGTAAAGGCCTCTTCTCATATAAATAAGGCATGAGCATTGATCACCACACTTACTCACGGGGGATTGGCAAATTTAAACTTATATTAACTACGACTCCAGGCTTCACCGAAGTCGGGACGTCCAAGATAAAGTTAGAAAGTACATATTTATTGAAAAGTGATCATCATCATCTGCCTAGCCTTTTCCCAACTATGTTGGGGTCGGCTTCCAGTCTAACCGGATGCAGCTGAATACCAGTATTTTACATGGAGCGACTGCCTATCTGACCTCCACAACCCAGTAACTGGGTAATATGATACCCCTAGGTAAGACTGGTTGTCAGACTTTCGGGCTTCTGACGACCCGTAACGACTGTCAAAGATCCACGTATGACAGCCGGGACCAACGGCTTAACGTGCTTTCCGAGGCACGGAGGAGTCTCGGTATGTAAAGATGGTCACCCATCCACGGACCAACCCCGGCAAGCTTAGCTTAACCTGACGGATCGACCCGTGCGGCTGTTATTACTTAGCCACGAGCTCCTTGATTGATTGATTTATTGAAAAGTGATATATATATATATTTTTTTGCTTTGGGACAATCCCGCTATTCTATTCCCAGCCCTGCAACTCTAACAAACCAGAATCAACAATAGCAACCACCAAAAAAGCGTCGAGGCAATGAAGCTCGACGAGTCCCAGGGAAAAGATTCAACTGTCTTGGATCCCACATCAAATTAATCAGAAGCTAGGAAGAGAAAAATATAATTTCTAGTTCCACTTACATGTGCCGTACAGTGCTTGTCAGTGAGATGGTTGAGCAGCGCGAAGGTCTTCCTGGGCACGCGGTCGCAGTCCAGCCACATGCACGGCGCCTCCCCGCCCGCGCTGGGGGGGCAGTGCGTGCGCGCCGCGTGCGTGAACACGTCGGCTGCGTTGGTGAACGATCTGGGAACGAATTGCAAACATCCAAAATGTTAGTACCATGAAGCCGTTTTTTTATTAAGTTTGTTTTTGTGTTTGTCTTAATAAGCAAACGGTTGACATGCTTTGTCATGCTCACACAAATGTCTCGCTGAAGAAGCCGCGTGTGTTGGATCATTTGGTTCTCTTCACGATGGTTGAGCTAAGTGGTGCTGATCCACACGTCAAGTTCGTGTACAGGCGCTGTCAGTTGTAATTGATCATCTCTTAACCGCCACGGCCTACATGTTTTTTGTATTGTCTTATATTGATCTTCATTGTTTTTAAATAAAGAAGCAACAAAAATAAAGTAACCAGGATTTTGTAAAAAGTGTCCGAGGAGTTTCGTGCTCGTTCTTCTCCATAGAGCCTACCCACTTTTTGGAACGAGAAACTATAGCTTCATCTTTCTGAGTAACTGACCGACTCCGTGACAATTCAAAAGTGCCTGTAAATGGTCTAATTTAGATACATGCTTTGACTTGGACGTCTTTTTCTTTGGCGTTACTCACTTGCCACATCCCCTCCAGTGACATATCCAGGGGGTCTCGTCCAGGTTGATGGCTTGTACCGGCTGCGCCGTGGGCGCGAGAGGTGGCGGCGTCGCTGACAGCTTCGGCGGTGGCGGCTTTTGCTATAAAACAAAAAAGGTTCTCGTAGGCCCACATTCATCAAAAATTTAACCAGAATTATACGGTGTTAACTTACAAAATGTCATTTCGTACATAATGGGCCTGTGTAAGCAACTAACTCGAAGTTAATAGATAACCCTGGCTGGTGGAAACGGGTCATATCTCTACATAGTCTAAAACAAAGTCACTTCTCACTGTCTGTACGTTTAGATTTTTTAAACTACGTGACATTTTATCAATACATAGAGTGTTTCAAATGGAATGTTTATATGTTTAGTTAGTATTTACATTACACCCGTGCGAAATTAGGCCGGTTCACTAGTATGATTATATTTATTATAACTTTATGCAGCAAAAAACAAACATGATTACCTCAGCAACAGGCTGGTTGACCACGAGTTCCTTATCACCGATCTTGGTGTTACCCACCATCACCGGTTGGCGGGTGATCACTTGCCTCATCACCGGCTGTGTGCTGGCCTTCTGTAAATATAATGATAACATTTTAAATGACAATTTCTATGCAAATCGCGAAATTGAGATTGTCTTACTTTTTTTGCACTGTTTGACAGTGTACAATCAAAATTCAATACGCGACAAACATGTTAAGGTAATTAGGTATTAAAAAACTTTCAAAAATATCAAACAATAACTTAACTCTCGAAATTATATTAAGACTATTTCGTTATCTTTCAAATATAATTTCAAGAAATAATAACGCTGCTATTTGTAAAAAGAAATGGAAGATTTTGAATTTAATTTACTTACGAATATCGTCATAATTTTATTTAAGGTAATGGGTCGAAAAGGCAACAGTGTTTATCAGATGGCTAAGGGGAAGACTTTTGCACGTTAAGTCTAAGAAAACTGGTTATAAAAAGTGTCCTGACTAACGGTTTTCCGTGGCACGGGATTATCACACCAACAAATTAAAAAAAACGAGCTGTTATTGAGAAATTCCTAATTAAAAAACCCAATAACTCTTTTTGCCCGACCTGGTTATAAAACTCGGGACTCTACGCTTGCTGACTACAAGACCACGTCTTCTGGTTTTGTTTCTTTAGATCCTAGAGAATATTATTGACCTTCTAAGGACAGGTTTTTATTGGCGATAACATTCTCTAAACCCTAGAGAATATTATTACAAATTACAATATACAAAACACACTTACTGGACAACTCTGTATGACGCTGGTTTTCGCCTCACTAACAACTGAAACCTGGTTGCTTTGTACACTAGTAACCACTGGGCTCCTTTGTGGTTGCTGCACTACTCTATGGACGTTGCTCTTCATTGGCGCGTTCATTATGATCGGCTGGTTGTTCGAGACGGCTATTATTTGTTGGTTGCCTTGAAGAAGTTGTTGGTTGCCTTAAAGGAAGACAGATATAAAATGATTACAAAGAAAATAGCATAATACTCGTAAGGGTTCTCTGTTTTGACTCATTGCAGACTTTTAGATAGTAAAATTCCAATCAAAATTAAAGTATTCGCTTAGTTAAGGCGGATTTGCGATTTCAGATTTATACTAATTATAAGTCTAGGTTTCCTCACGATGTTCTCCTATACCGATGTTAGAAATGTCTAAGATAAGCTTAGAAAGAAGGTCATTTCAAATGCGGAAATAAAAAAAACTATTTTAAGACAATTCACCACAAACATTTGGGCCGTATTTTTGAAGTAAGTTCACACTGACGCGACGCAGTATTTGATCCAAAGGTTGCGATCCCCTGAATGTGTGTTTACAAAATTTATGGCTTCTCCTGACGGGGACGATAGATGTAAAACTGCAGTTTGTAAAATGCAAATTCTACATGAAAAATTACCTTGTATTAGCTGCGCAGTACTGGTCACAATCTGATTGCTGTTAGACGTACTAATAAGAGCCGGTGGTTGTTTCTGAGTAACCACAATCTGTTGAGGTTGCTGCTGGTTGATGATCTGAGCTTTATGTGGCTGCGGTTGATTGGTTATTATCGGTTGTTGGCTTGGCGTTATTTGTGGAGCACTCTGCGGAATTTTTTATCGATATTTTAGTAGTTCCATTGATTTTCGAAATTAAATACATTGATAAGCTAGATAAGTAAATAAGAATTTAAAAAATACTAAACATTTATACAAAAATAAACTCTACACAAATATGTACTGTACGACACATGATGAAAGCAAATATGTATACATACCTAAGTAAATATGTTACATGAACGTGTATGATAAAAATTATTATGTATAAAGAAACAATGAGATACAATCATAATAGAACATGCTTGCTCCTAGCAAAACACGATTCATGATTCTGAAGCAAACTTGAAAGGAAAACACGGCTAGAAAATATTGCTATAAAAACAAAAAAAAATTCTAAACATACACTGGTTAACTTGCTGCTGTGATTCAAAATTGCAATAAAAATAATTAAAGTCAATAATCGAGATAAAAACTATCCTATCTTTTTTTAGTTTGACCACATTACACGTAGTACACCAAATTTCATTTTTGGTTAAGTACCTAGTTCCGGAGTTTATCCCCGACATTGTGACGCGATATTTTAACATATAAAGATTAAAACAAGTTTGCTTTAGATTTAAATATAAACATACGCTAATCATATAGCTAGTAAATTGCGAAATAATTACGCATAACAAAAGCATCCGAAAACATAGCCCGCATACAGAGATTAAAAAAGATAAAAAAAAAAACATTTTACATAAATAAACACAGACCAATAACCAAGCTACCAGAAATACTGACTACCCTATGATTTAATAATGACGTAAATATAAATACGTTATGCCTTTTGAACTTAAAATCTAAAGCCGCAGAGTCTAAAATGAAACAGCACATCATGCCTGGCAAAGAGCATTCAAAACATAGAAAGATTATACTCGGTACAAAATGGTTTTGCAATAATAATAATAATTATGAGATTTACTCTACAATAGTATAAGTACTGGAAATGACAAAGTATGATATATGATACTCAAAGTACTCATGCACATTGACAAATTACAACAACCTACTAAGGACAGGTTTTTAGGTCAGTTGCGTACGCGCACGTTAACTGAACAACAACCGTGGGTCAGACGGAAAGAGTACGACATAACCCTCCGTTCTCCCCAAAAGGGGGGTATCTACGAGGAATTAATTAGCCACGAAAAAAAAAGGTTCATTATCAATGAAAACTTTTTCAGCGTATTAGTGCTCTTTCTGCATTGACCCACCCATATACAGTATTATTCATCATCATCATCAGTCAATGCAACATACGACCGTGTATTGTATCAGTTTCAGGTTACACTGTAAAGTATTTTTGACCCACAATTTAGCATCTTTATGAAAATTGACCAGATTGCCAAAAACTGGTTCAATAACAGAGCAATATAAAAAAAAATACATGCTATATATTTTCTTATTCTTTTTTTAAATTTAAAACCGTTGCAAATGCTTGCAAACCGACAAACGAACCCAAAACCTGTCCCAAAAGCTAAAGGCTAGAATATTCTGTGCATGGAACCTGAGCGAGGGCATTCTTCATCAACGTGATGGCCTGCGAAGTACTCACTAACGTAGGCTGACTCAACACTCTTTGAGTCGACTGTATCACACCCGAGTTCTGCGATAACCAACTTTATTTCAACAAGGTAAAGATCAAATTCTTATTCTACTTTTCCTATGTGCCGATCTAGAATAATTGATTAAAAGTTTAAGGTGTTTGTGCACTGCGGGTCCTTTGAAATAATCTTACTACTATTATAGATGAGAAATTTTGTATGAATGTTTGTTACTCAATCACGTAAGAACGGCTGAACTGATCTAGATGAAAATGTCTGTAATAGCACATCGGTATTGGTTCCCGTGTATACATCAACTTTGACGCGGACAAAGTCGCGGTTGGAAGTTAGTTATACCAATAAATGCTACCACCATTTGCATAAACACAAGTTGATTATTTTTTTGGAAAGGGCGCAGTGCATTTACACCCTAAACATAATTATTTTACATTTTATTTTATTATCGTGCACGGATTTACTCATATTTATGAGTGAGTACAACTTTAGTACATACTTGCTTTATGCCGGGGCCTTTATTAGTGTGTATCTCTCGCGTTAAAATTGCAATACTCACTCACAAACATGAATTACGAGTAACTTACCAATTTTGTAAATAATGTTAGTAAGTTAAAAGACCGATAATATAAAAAAAAAAGTTAATATTTATAAAATTTTGTAACCCATAAGTTAGTAAAGCGACGATTGTTATAATTATTATGATTTGATGAGCCCAATGTACACGCAAAACAATAAAAAAAAACGTGCAATACCCATATAATTTAGTTTCAATTTTTTTTTTTACACTTACTCATTTTTTTTATACCTCAATAAAATTACTAGAAAACCAGTATTGCCGGCGGCCTTTATTGCTGTCGCAAAGAATAAGGCACACTAATAAAGGCCGCCTCGACCCTATTAAGATTCCATTTGACTGAACACGTCACATTCGCAAGAAAATACGAAACAAAAATAATAATATCAAGTTTCCTAAAAAACGAGAATACCCACTTCACCCGTAGACGTATGTTAGACACAAAGAAGCATAACAGAAAGGAAAATGATCATTATTATTATGAGAACCCAAAACTTACTATTAAGAATTATCCCGAACTATTAGTATGAGTTGAAGCCAAGATTATTAGCACAGTATTAATACCATCCACTCCATATAGCCGTTCATAACTGTTCCATACTAAACGCCAACTTTTGCAGTTGACTCGGTCTTAAAACGTGGAAGTGAGACGACACGAGACGGAAACCGATCACTTTTCCGAATTTTTTTTTTGTTCGAATTTTGTTTTACCAATAACTATTGACCGACGTCTTTTTGCTATATTTTATGCATTATTTGACATATTTTTAGATCATCGAAGTGTCATGTGTCTTCGGTTTAATTTTACCGAACTATATTTCGCCGATTTACAAAATAACTTTTTGCTATTCGCCGAAGCCTCTTTTGACTCTTTTGCATTTGCCATATTTTCACCACACCGAAACAATATTTTACGGAATATAATTTGGACACAAAAATATAGCCGTTTGTATTTAATAGTTATGTATAATGGTTGAAAAGTTTTAGGTAAAATGAAATTCGGTCAAATATTTTTCGAACTTATGATAACCCACGAGATCTCTAACTGTCCTTTTCGCACGTTTTATAACCGCGGCCTTCGCAAATCTTAGCGTTTAGTATATTCAAAATTAAAAAAGTGACACCCTGAATGGATTATCCCAAGTTACAGTACCATAACTTGGGATGCATGTACCCACCGCTTCCTCCCTGACCGACTATATGGAGTAAGATATAAACTGTGGTGTTAGCTACTTGATTTGGGTGTAACCTGTATAATTTGCTGTTGGGTTATCGCCTCTGTTGCCTGCGTAATAAGGCTGTTAAGCGTCGCCTCGTCCAGGCCGCCTGGGTTGTTCACCTTTTTGTCATAACACTTAAGTTTTAAAACTTATGTCTTTTTTTGTATGATTTCATTTCAAATGTCGCCAAAGCTATTAAACTAGAACTATTTATCTTTTCAACGCGAGACACGTCGAAATCTAGCGTATCGATTGTGGCTTCCCATACCATCGCATCTAACGTAGGCGTTTGTCGAACGTATAAGCTGCGTTAACGCGACACAAATGTCGTGTTAACACGTTAAAAAAAAAACGCTTGATGCGAAGGCAACCACACATACAGATTAAATCACAGACTATACGAGACGGAAAGTATATCGTAACAAAAACTTTTGAACGTAACAAGACCAGCCACAGGAAATATTTTTCTTCAGTTATAAAAGCTGTTTTATACATAATTGCCATACGAAATATTTTGACTGCACGTAAAAAGTACGTTAATTGGTAGTGTCTTTTACCCAATTATAGGCGAAAATATTTATTATTTTATTGTTCAAAAAATTGTCAAAAATTACTTCCAAAGTTCATGGTAAAAGTTTTCATTACGATGTCTTTTCCGTTAATATGCTTTTTTTAAGTGCCTCTTATTTCTTAATAGTAGATGAGTGCTATAGCGTGCTTTACTTGGACGTACCGTTAAAGTAAGCGGTCCCCCGCCGGTGGGGCCTTGAACTATAATAATAGTTTTCTGCATCATGTTCCCTGGTATATTCTGGGCGATGTAACTTATACCACCTGTAATAAAAGAGGAAAAATAATGACTTACATTTTAAAAAATCAAACACGTTCAATTACTATTTAAATCAAAATGAATGGCTAAATGTGTGCTGATGACTTTGGCTGATTCCTTTTTATTTTGTTCGTAATTTCCCGGACAAGGTTTATATAAAAGAAAATTTCTGGAAAATGTACAGGATAAGCCAAAAAATTCCACCCGTGCAAAGCCGGGGCGGTCCGCCAGTTTTTTTAATATCACATTGCCACAGTCTTCAAATTACGAACCAAATACAATTTTCTTTTGGCAATGGCGACCAAATTCAAGCAAAATAAAACAGAAAACTTATGAAAAAGACGGTATTGTTTTTTTTTTAACATTGTATGTAAAAACACAAAGGCGATTGTAAACTCAATACAGTACCTTGAGCATTGCTCGGCGTGGCTATGATCTGCATCGGCTGCTGCATGTACTGAGTAGGTTGAGTTGATATAGTTTTCTCTGCGGACAAAACGTTAAAGATGTCAATATAAAATGAAAAAAAAACAGCAAAAATATGAAAATCTTTACCAAACAAATATTATTTATTTAAACTTTATGCAAAAACATCATCACGCCTGTATTACCCGAAGGGTTAGGCAGAGGTGTAAACATTAGTACACCCACATTTCGCCAGTTATGTTTTTAGTCCCATGTAATAGGGGGCGAGCCTATTGCCATCAACCGGGCACAAATCCAGACTCCGAGGAAACTCATCACGGGGATCTCAAACTTTATGCACATGTAAAAAAATAAACTGTACTAAGGCGGACTTAATGCCTTGGGAGTTCTCACATTGCAAAAAGATAACTCATCATTTAGCCTAGTCTTGCCACACTATGCTGGGGCCGGCTTCCAGTCTAACCGGATGCAGCTGACTACCAGTGTTTTATAAGGATCGACTGCCTTTCTCACTTCAATGACATAATTATAAGTAATACAATATCTCTTGGTTACACTAGTTGTTAGACTTTCCGACTTCTGACTACCCTGAACGACTGAAAGAATGATATTGGATAATCGACCTTATTGCTTGCAAATTAGTTAAAAAGTGCACATTATTTACCTTGCAAGATGAGCTGTCCGGCCTGCGAAGCTATGATGTTCTGAACATCCATGGGTTGCACTTGCAGCATTGGCGATTGCATTTGTATCGTCTGCTGTTGAAGCAAAGAAAAATATATATAAAGTAAGTTTTCGTGAATCAAAGAGAAATAACAAAAAAGACTCGACCGAATAACGGGCTCGGCGGTCAATCTCAATAGAGCACCAATGTGTGCGCAAACGCAGGCGCACTCTTCCCTCACTCGCATAGTCTGATGGGATGGCAATCCGACACGACTGGGGAGAAATCAGGCGCAGAACCATCAGCTTTACGTGCTTGCCGAGGCATGGGGGTGTCACACCACCGACTTCCAAACTCCAGGCAGCTCCTGTGAAATTGCTAATGGAAAAAGCAATACCAGGTTGCCTGCCCTGGTAGTCGAACACAGGACCCCACGCTTCAACATTTTTTTTTAGAAAATCAGAAGCCTTGTAGAGCGTCCTCTCTCTCTATCATGTCTGTCTCTTTCTAAAGCTCGACTTATCATTAAAATGCCTGTATAAAGTAGTTCTGTTATAGACAATTAGTAACATTACCTGCATCGTAGGCGCCTGAACTTGTAACGTGGGTTGTTGCACCTGCAGTGTCGGCTGTTGCACTTGCATTGTGGGCTGTTGCACCGACATGGTTGGTTGTTGTACCTAGTGGTACAAATTAAGTTCGTATTATTAATTATTGATATTACAGTTTAGTGTAAAAATGGCGGCTTATAGTTTTGGCTTATTTTAACTAAGTTTATTTATTTAAACTTTATGCAACAAAAGTACATAGGCGGACTTAATGCCTTAGGCATTCTCTAGCAGTCAACCAAAGGTGATGAAGAGATAACATGGTAGGTGCAAATTACTAAGTTATTATTAAGTTTCTAAGTTCAAAAAAGGTTTCCGAGCATTGAAACATACACCTTATTTCGATAAGTATAAAATAACATAACATCACGCCTGTAATCCCCGAAAGGTTAGGCAGATGTGTACCCACCCATTAGTACACCCACATTTCGCAAGTTATGTTTAAGCCCCATGTAATTTGCTAAAAAGCTATTGCCATTAACCGGGCATAAGTCCAGACTCCGAGGCTGCTACTGAGAAATTCCTGATGGAAAAACTCAATAACACTTTGCCCGTTCTGGGAATCGAACCCAAGACCTCATCCAACGAGGAAAGTATAAAATATGAATCGTTAAAAAAAGTCCTATGCCGTTCCGACCGCCGACTCGTATCATAAAACGCGAGAGCGAGACATGCGACATATACATAGTTATATAATTATCTTACCTGTAGAATAGGCTCTTGTATGATGACGGAATTTTCACCAGCTGCCATCAAAACCGTTGGTGGAACCATATCAACGGGCTCTTGTTTCGGTGGCAACTGGTTACAACAAAATACATTAATATATCGTCTACATCAATTATAAAATTGCTACTAACAGTTCTATCTACAACGTAAGCAATAGAGAAGAAATGACGTCATAAAATTTAATGGCCGATTTTTGAATCGTCTGAAAACTCTTAATGGAGGAATAAATATGGCGGATTGACAGTTTTTGTATAGAAAATATATCAAACCGTCATATTTTTCTCTACAGATAAGTTATTTTATTTGACTATTCAAAAATCAGCCCTAACAGAAAACAATTAACGGTCGTTTTTGGTTGACAATAAAAGATTATTATTGTATAAATAATAGCAGTAGAAATAGGTAGGTACAGTACAGCGACCCAGAAAATGCTACTTCATAAAAAAAAATACCTAAAAGCACTTCAAATACTACTTAGAATATACTGAAGTTGAATGCAGATCACAAACGGTGAGTGGCTAACAATACAAAAATAGAAAGATATAAAACAAGCAAAAACCGGTGCGCGCGCGCACTTAGGCGTGTACGGCATTAATCTTAAACGAATATCAGCTGCGAGTGCGCTTGTACAGCGCTAAAGCGCTTTATGAGTGCGAGCATTCCCGCTTGTTGTATACAAGGTGCAGATTTGCACCCTCACCAAATATCAGGAGGGGGTCATAAAAGACACAAACAATCCAAAAAAATGACGACATCTGCATAATACCACGCCTGTACCGCCCTTAGGGTTAGGCAGAGGTATATCTATTAGTAAATTAGTTACTTATGTTTGACAGTATTTCAAAATAAACTTCTTTAAAAGAACAGAATCGCCTCGTTAAGTATAGTGTGGGCAGTGACCCACGACTATATCGCTTATTGCGTGCGGGTTCATCGCTTCGCCAGCCTAAACCCAGCGGCAAGATGGCTAGTTCGAATTTGAAAATGACCTACTAGTTAGAAAAAATATATATTCCTATTTTCTTTTCCATTAATTCGTGTTGGCAATGACTAGTATATTTACCCCCTTGAATTTGACGAGAGTGCAAATTTGCACCTTATGTAGCTAACCTTAACATTGTGTTTTGTGGTACCTAATGAAGGAATCTGTAAATCTCTACTACTTACAAACAATCTGCGTATAGATTATACATTATACATAATAAAATATTGTTAGTATCAAGACCTTAGCTCGTAGGGCGCCCAATAGCAATCCGTGGGGGCGCTAAGTTACGCCAGAATGGACAGACATGAAATAAAGATTACACAATATAGAAACCGAATAATTATGATAATAACACCTATTTGAGTTTAATTACTACTAAACAACATTATTTTGTCATTTCTTTAAAAAATATATTATCAAATAAATAATACTGAGTTAAAATAAAAGAGAAATGGCACCTTTTCGTTTTAAGGTTTTTTTTTTAATTTTAATTTCAATGGAATATAGTCTCGAAATACACACCCTTATGTTATTGCGAAAAATGAGCATAAAATGATGCATTTTTAATCTGATTATTATTAGACTGTTCTTAGTTTTAGTATACTTAATACATTTTTACCATGCTAAAACAGAGGCCATGTCAGAGGCCCTTGAGGGAATTTGGAAACTCTGACACTATTGTGTGGGGTCGTAAGACCTTACTGCCCACACGATAAAGAAGAAGAATAAGATTTTTACTACCACGAGTATAGTAATGATAACGTTTTTTTTTTTTTTGAAGTGTTAAAAGTCATCAAACCACCCTGTTCCTTCTGTTGCCCTTTACGTTCCGTAGTCACGGTATCCTGTTAAGACGTACCGCAACCCCGGCAGGCGTTGACCCCGTTGGGGGCCCCGTCCCTGTGCTGACAGCTCTTTGAGGCTAGTCCTTGATCGGACGGCGAGCTACCCAATACTCGTCGACTTTTTTTTGTTTTTTGGTTTGTAAGAGGTAATCTCTGGAAGAACTGGTCCGATAATAAAAAACTTTCACTGATAGAAAGCTACACTATTGCCGATTGTCCTAGTCTATGTTTTAAAGTATATTTGACTTCTATGCGAAAGAAGTCGCGAACAGAAACTAGTCAGAGATATAAAGCGAAATATGGGCGCTAGAACTCCGTTGCATTAATAAGTACATTTCACTTACCAAATCCTCTTCATCTTCCAATGCTGATGCTGCGAGAGCTGCATAGAGATTCGCTGCGGTTTTTGATACACTTTCTTGTGGAGCCATGTTCTAAAAACGAAATATTTTTTTAAAATCTTTAACTTACTTATGAGGTCATAGAAATAACTGTACGCACCGCACTGTTATGTTAGTGTACTAATGGATACACCTCTGTTTAACCCTTCGGGGATTACAGGCGTGATGTTATGTTAAAGAAATGACTCTTTAAGTCTTTGAAGCAGGCTAAGGTTATTTAATTGGGCTTAAAACACTGATTAAGTTTAAATCTATTCTAAGCATGAGTTTTGGATGTACATCAAACAGTTATTACAGGATTGTAGTGTAAGAAATTTAGCAAATTGAATTTTTAATCTCAGGCTATGAGAGTGGTATAAAAGAATTTACTACTATATTATTTAGTAAATCTTGATAGCCCAGTGGTAAAGCCTCTCATGCACTCTGTGAAAATTACACACAGATAGCGGAGTCTTACTAACAAGTTCCCATCTTGCAACCTTTTGAATACACAACCTTAATAAATAAGATATTATTTTTACACAATTTTATATATTATAAATAAATAAATATCTTGGGACAACTCACACACGGCTATCTGATCCCAAGCTAAGCAGAGCTTGTGTTATGGTAACCAGACAACTGATATACATACTTATATAATTTATAAATACATACATATTATAGATAAATCACACCCAGACACAGAACCAACAATCATGCTCATCACACAAAGTTTGTCCTGGGTGGGAATCGAACCCACGACCTCCGGCTTAGCAGTCAGGGCCACTAACCACTAGACCAACAGGCCCGTCGAATTTTTAATTATATAAGTTATATTTATTATATTTCGACACAAAAACTAACCTTTTCTTCTACCTTAATTTTCTTAGTAGGCGGTTCTGTATACGAATGATCAGTGACCACAGTTTCAACGGCGTCCTTGTCAGTTTTAATCTGAATTTGACTGTCAGTCTTCACCTGAACCAATTGACCTTGTTCATTCTTGTACTGAAGAATCGGCGCTTGTAATTGGTCACTTTTCAACTGAATGATTTGACCTTGCTCATTCTTTATTTGAATCAGCTGTCCCTGTTCGTTCTTTATTTGAAAGTACTGATTTCCTTGCGATACTAAGCCTGAGTCAGCGTTTATTTGGATGACTGGTGTTGGGTCAGACTTGACCTGAACGATTTGACCCGTCTCTGTGATTTGGATGGTAGGAGCGTTGATCTGAGGGCCCATTTGCACGACTTGCAGTGGAGGGTTTGAGTTTTTCTTTAGTAAATCTGCTAGCATTTTGTTTTGGGCTGATTTCTGTGGAAATAAAAAAATAATACATAATTTACTGTTGTAATGTTGGGTAGTTTTGTAATCAATAGTAGAAAATATACTTACAATAGTCAGTTGTGTTTGTTCGTCTATCTGGATTTGCACTGGCTCTTCTTTCGGTACTGAAAACGTTAAAAACAATTCAATCAACAAATAGTGTACAGAAAAACCACATGTTTTCGTGTCTTGTGTTATTATAGCGGTCTGATATTGATGCTGAACTGGGCTTATTTCACGGACCTGTGGAACACACGATGTTTTTTTTTTTTTTTATTGGAGTGCCATTTTACCCTTTTTTTTGTGTAATGGTCTGTTTTAATAAATATTATTTCATTTTAATTTACATAAAACATAACATAACATCACGCCTGTAATCCCCTAAGGGTTAGGCAGAGGTGTACCCATTAGTACACCAACTGTTCGCCAGTTATGTTTTTAGTCCCATGTAATAGGGGGCGAGCCTATTGCCATCAACCGGGCACAAATCCAGACTCCGAGGCTGCAACTGAGAATTTCCTGATGGAAAAACCCAATAACACTTTGCCCGACCTGGGGATCGAACCCAAGACCTCATGCACAGCAGTCGCGCTTGCGACCACTAGACCAACGAGGCTGTCCATTCATTCGTTCATTTTAATTTGTCCTTAGAATATGTAATAAAATATTTATTTAATATTTACCTACTATTTCCTCTTGTTGATTTACGTGAACCTGCAAATGACAATAAAATATAGTAAAGATTGTAATTCAGAATTGTTTTAGCTGCAATAAATTTTAATAATTTATTTCTACCTTATCTGTGGGCGTGCTACTGGCAACACCGCCAGGAGTTATTGTTGTACACTTGATCAAGGCTTCCGGGTCGACATCCATTACCTGTACAGGTTTAGTTATTATCATTTTGATTTCTAAGCTATTTTTATCACGTAAATAAAATATAAAAAGGCCTCCCTAACACTTAATATATTTTTTTATTCTGGACCATACCTGAGTACCAGGCTTACTGAAATATTGAAGGTCAATGTTTTAACTACTTTTACAAAAACCCCACAGACTCGTACTGTTGCATGTACTCATAAGCACGTCTTCTGCACGCGTTACATTGCGCGCTACCTCAAACGGTGATTTTACAAAAGCCAAAAAATACCAAAAATAAAGAATTTGATGGGCAATATGGTTAGTTAACGGCTATGCTTTGTGTCTTTTGATATCCGTATATGGGTAGACTCATATACGGGGTGTCATGTGTATTGAAAATATGGTCCTTAACAAAGTAAGTAATAAAGTTTTTGATCACCTGATTAGTTTGCACCACAACTGTGCTCGGGGCAGCCGGACCTCGCTGTTGACTTTGTTGCCTTTGCGCGACCTACAGTCAGTACAAATATTGAATTAAAATGTTCAAACTTTTGCCGTGTCCCTGATCCTACATATTAAGTAAATGAAAAAAATTGAAAACAGAAAAATGATGAAATTAATGTAATATTTTTTTTCTGTAGATGAAAATGTCGTTAAATATTTTTACTCTGTGCAATTCAAAAACGATATAAATTTTCTCTAAAATAGATGAAAGTCCTAAAAAAATAAATCATGCTCAACAAATAAGCTAGCAGAATACTCATGCCGTTTCAAACCAGTTACTTTATTATGTTAGTTATTAACTAGTGATACTTGGCATGCCTTTCTACGTCGCTTTAAACTGCCACTACTCGGCAATGTTGCCATATGCAAAAATATGTTTTATTTTAAGGCGTTTCTGCGCTGTAGTCGAACACTGCACCCTGGCTTTATAGGCAAAGGTATTGCCTTACCAAAGCCTCAAGTTCAAGCGCTTACTTCAAAAAAATACTTTTGTACAAAACATGCTAGATCTAATACTTCAGAACAGGGGCCGAAAGAAAATGTCAATGTCAGTCAGTGCGAAAAAGAGACATCGGTCCTGATAACTCAGTCTCTTTTCCGCACTGGATTTTAATAAGACTGACATTTATATACGACTCCTGAAGTACCAAATTGTTATTATAACGTTCATAGTCAACTCAAACTAACATGCGGTTTGTTAATTTTTCACTGTGTTTTTGCAATTTATATACCTTTCATTGTGATACGCACGTCACCTGCATTTGTCTAGTTTTTAAAGTAAATGGTGAAATTAAAATAGAAAATAAAGTAAAAGAAGAAATGAAAGTGATAATATGACAAAATAATATATAAGAAATACCTATATACGTTCTTTTTGAGTGATAAATATCTTATGATTACATCTTATATATACCTCATACAGCTATTTAAATTGCTATAAAAAATCTTTCACATTTTTTTAGTTTCTGACAAACAGTACATTATTTGCAAGTTAGGATTGACTCGTAAATGATTCCATTTTTCAATGGAACGGAATGTTTTTTTTTTTCATAAAAAAAATTAAAATACCACACACATTCTCATCAACAGCTCATTTTATTTTACTTCTTTTATACAATCTGATAAATTAAAACTTTAGGGCTCAATCAATCTTATGATGTTTATTTATTTAATTTTTATGCAACAAAAAAAGTACAAAGGTAAACGAAAAGTCAAATTGTATTTTATTTTTCCGATAAGTCATCTGACTATTGAAAAATCAACTCCTCTCTATCAACAGCTATTGTTACTACCCCCACTATATCAACAAACCCTCTCTCTACCCCCCCCCCCACAGCCAAAAACTCATCCACACATCCCTACAACAGTGGTTATCGTTAGTATGGTTAGTATCACTTACTTGCGGTGTCGGTTGGGCGGGGCTTACTTTGTGCGCTAACAAATGCTTGATCAGCGTCGTATTCGAAGGAGTGGATTCGAGCGCTTGAGACAGATGTGGGTGGGACGCTATGGGCTGTTGCTGGGTCTAAGGAAATGTATAGAATTAGTTGTAGAACACCTCAATAAATCATATTTTAAATGTATAAATTTTAGCTTTCTGCACTTGTCCAGTGCACGACGAGACCACGAAGTCAAGTCTAAACTTGCACAAGTTGTTGATATTTTGGGATGAAATCATTGAATAAATTTAGAATTTGGAAAAATATGCAGAAAAGTATTTTATTCACCACACACGACACCGAAGATGGCCAGAGAAAAAAATGTTGCCAACTTAAAAAAACATAAATGGTTGCGTTCTCATTTACTAACACAAGTATATCATTACGCAAATGGCCTGCATCAGGCTTAACATAACGTTTTGAAAATTGAAAGTGTATTTAAATAAACGCACAATTAAAAAAGAAGGCTGTCACGGAGACTGCCGACAAAAAATCTTAACGACACTTTAGCATGTCGGTGACGCGAACTCATAAGATTTGTCTCCACCAAAAATCACTCAACGAGGCTAAAGTAGTTTTCATTTTAAAAAAAAGCTGTCAATTGGATAAATGAAAGAGAGATAAAGTCAAATGTGTACCTGTGTTTGCGGTAGTGTTACAGCGGGTTTCGCTTCTGCTGCTGCCTTATTCGTTAGCTGCGCTTTCAGGATCGGAGATGAAGGTCCTAAACAAAGAGGTAATTTTTTCCTTACTTCGGCTAAGTGACAAGCGAAACTAAATATTCGGAGCCCTTTTGCATTTTTGATAATAAACAAAAATAAAGGTACGCGGAAAAGCACACATGAAAACTTGCAGAAGACGATGGTTTTCCCATTATGATGACAATAATTTACTTTGTAATATTCAATGAGTGAATATTACAAAGTGAATAGTCAAAGAATTCATATTTGTATTAAGCCGTCGACTGCGGGCGAACATTCGCTATCCCCAGCCCGAATCGCATCTCGCTACACAGTTGGTGTGTTCGCCGTCAAACAAAAACGGTTGCGTGTGCGCCGCACTTGCCTTTTTTTTTAGAAACACAACGGATGTGTGTTCCCGCAGTCAACAGATTAAAGGGAGCCGATAAAAGCTAGAACATCATAAGTCAAGCAACGTTTATGCCACTTATTTTAACGATTTTTAGAATTTCCACTATTTCCTTTTTAAAGGGGCTTAAGTTAGATAGTAGCCATCATTATTTCTAAACCTTCTCATATTTTGGTTTTTCCATCAGGAATTTCTCAGTAGCAGCCTCGGAGATTTGTATCCGGTTGACGACAAAAGGCTCGCCCCTTACATGGGACTTTAATTTAACTGGCTTAATGTGGGTGTACTAATGGGTATACCTCTGCCTAACCCTTCGGGGATTACAGTCGTGGTGTAATGTTTATGTTATGTTTAAACTACGCTATACTGCAATATTTCAATAATAACAAACAAACCTGTAGTAGTAGTGGTTCTGTTCTGCATAGCTCTGGATCTAATGCCGATATACGCTTGTTGAGTCTCGCCGGTCGATAGCGTCACCGTATTTGGCCCCACCGTACCGCCGAACACCGTTCTAAGGCAATTAAAATATCATAATAAGCTTTTTTTTGTAATAATAACATCACGCAAGTAAACGTGACTTAAATTGGATCGATTTTCAAATTAGAAACACTATATAATATTTGTTTAGTTCTAAGCCTTTAGTCTTGTCTATAGGTTTATGAAGAAATCAACTTTAACGCAAACGAAGTCGTGAGCAGAAGCTAGTAAATAAAATAATTAACAAGTGAGTGATGGTCATGCCTTACCTGACTAGCCTGGGAAAGTGCGCAGGCGCAATGACTCCCTTCCTAGACAGTTTGGTGCAGCACGCCATGTACTGCCTGTACATGTCGTTCGCGTCGCAAGCGCTGTTGTCGTTCGCTGGTAACACTTCGTATGCCGAACGAAGCCATGCTTGAGCAAAGTGTTCGTTTTCCTGATGAAAAACAATATTCAACCATAAAGCCGTGTTCACAATCAGCAGTTAGTGGGGGCAAATATTTTATTTGACTTTATGTTTGGTATGAACGCAGCCTAATGTCTGTTCATAGAGAATGTATGAAAGAATAATTTATCCATGATACGGTACGGTGCCGGAACTGTGAATTCACTGATATGTGTGAATCAAGCTTAATACTTCCAGTTCCACGTATTGAGACACAATTGATTATCTATTGTTCTGTCATACCAGTATATAAGTTAATTAGCCTATAAAAGGTAAAACAAGTTATTCATATAAACGTACAAAAAAAAAACTAAACACTATATAGCCATTTAACACGATTGACAAAGCATAAGTTACAAGTAAGCGGACAAATTTATTTGGAAATCAATTTGCTCAAAAACCAGCGCCCCTGACTGTACAAAACAAAAATAGACAAAAATACAAGTAAAATAAAATAGATTCCCTCACCTTACTGTCACTCACCTGCACGGTCCGCTGCTGCAGGTGCGACTGTTGTATAGACGAGACGGGCGCGAGCGACGACACGGCGGACGTGGTCGCAGCCGCTGAAGTCGTCTGGGGAGGCTCTTGTACCGGCTTTGTTGGTGTTGTGATCTGAGGGTAGGAGGATGATGTACGAATTATTGGCAGTAAACAACTACATAATGTAAATAAAAAATAATCGTATACTAATTACCAGTCACCCTATATATTATATAGGGTACGATAGGGGCTTATTTAATGTACGATATTTATACACATGATTGTACTCATGTCAACAAGCAATTTACCGAAAATTAAATTCAAAGTATAAAATTAATTGGGGTAATTGGGGTTGGGGGTAATTGGGGTTGACTGCCTCGTTGGTCTAGTGGTCGCAAGCGCGACTGCTGTGCATGAGGTCTTGGGTTCGATTCCCAGGTCGGGCGAAGTGTTATTGGATTTTTTTTATTAGGAATCTCAGTAGCAGCTTTGGAGTCTGGATTTGTGCCCGGTTGATGGCAATAGGGTCGCCCCCTATTACATGGGACTAAAAAAAAAAAACATAACTGGCGAAATGTGGGTGTACTAATGGTTACACCTCTGCCTAATCCTTCGGGGATTACAGGCGTGATGTTATGTTATGTTATGTAAATTGGGGTCATCGACCGGCCTCGCTCGAATCAGCTGTGCGCGCGTTATGTACAGTTGTTATTTGATCGAAAAAAGAGTAATAAATCTGAAAAATTTGTTTGTAAAAAGGGATAACTAAGTTAAATTACCATTGATGGAGTGTTTTTCCAATTTTCGTTTTTTTTTTTTTTTTCGGTGTGTTGTTTGTTATCATGAGTACAATCATCATCTGCCTAGCCTTTTCCCAACTATGTTGGAGTCGGCTTCCAGTCTAACCGGATGCAGCGGAATACCAGTATTTTACATGGAGCGACTGCCTATGTGACCTCCACAACCCAGCAACTAGGTAATATGATACCCCTAGGTAAGACTGGTTGTCAGACTTTCGGGCTTCTGACGACCCGTAACGACTGTCAAAGATCCACGTATGACAGCCGGGACCAACGGCTTAACGTGCTTTCCGAGGCACGGAGGAGTCTCGGTATGTAAAGATGGTCACCCATCCACGGACCAACCCCGGCAAGCGTAGCTTAACCTGACGGATCGACCCGTACGGCTGTTATTACTTAGCCACGAGCACCTCTATGTGTTAAAAATCTTCTATCATGAGTACAATCATGTGTATAAATGTCGTACACTAATTACCAGTCACCCCTTAAACAGATAAATAAAATTGAAGTGTCCATTGTAAACTGACACTTCAATTTGTGTCATTAAATGTGTCAATAAAAGTTTTTTTACAATATAAATATGAATGTTTACACAACACAAAAAAAAAAACATTTTTTAAATGTTTTATCTGTCTATTTGTTCCGGCTAATCTACAAAACGGCTGGACGGATTGTGCCCAAACTTGGCAGATAGCTGATGTTTTAAGAAGTAACTTAGGTTACGAGGATGATGAAGGTTAGGTTTGTCGAGAATGCACCTTGTAGATGATACAAGTCTTACCGATTGTTGTTGCTGTGTCTGTCTCTCCTGCGCGTCACGCTCAGCCTGCGCAGCGATGGCGCTGGGCCCGCTCACCGTCTCCACCACGCGCATAAGTATACACGCGCGCGGCCCGTAGCTTTGAGCCTGAAAGTGTCATAAAATGTTTCAGTTATTATCATGATTATCGCTCATTGTATACGAGCACGAATTCGACCTGGACTTAAAACTAATATAAGTCTGAAATCGCCAATCCGCCTTGAGCGAGCGAGGTGATCAATGCTTGTGCCTTTTCTGTATGAGAAAATGCATTTGCCTTGCAGTGGGAAAACAATAGACTGGTATTATCTCACTCCTATTATAAAAGCGAAAATTTGGATGAAAGTTTGTTACTCAATCATGCCAGAATTGCTGAACAGATTTGGATGAAAAATGGCACTGAGATAGATTATAGTCTCGAATAATATATAGGCTATTTTTTATCCAGGAAAAATATATGGTTCTCATCGGAAAATTTATTAACTTTGACGCGGACGAAGTCGCGGGCGCAAGCTTGTTTACCATAATATTACGTACCTCGACAGTAACGAGCGAGACGAGCGTGTGTATAAGTCCGGGCACCCTCGCGACAGACTCGCTGGCGCGGTCGCCCAGTGACGTCAGTGCGTACACGCATTCCAACGTGCACACTAGCACCATTATGTCGCGGAGTGTCAGTAGGGCGCAAACGTCGTGGTACAACTGGAAACAAGTAAGTATGTCAGACTATTTTAAAAAATTACCTTTTTTTTTAATGGGTATGTATGAAGTTTCTTGACCATTCTTCTGCATATGAAATTACCTTTTGGAATGGGCAACTAGAATCAATATTATATTTGTTTCTTGTAAATTTATAACATTGAAAAGTGCCTTTTAGTGGTCTAATTGAAATAAATGACTTCAAATTGGAATCAGACTCGCACAAAAAAAATCTATGGCCTCTTTTAATTTGTACGTTTGTTTTAATTTTATTATTTGTTGTTTTAGCAGCCATATTATACACAATAGGAAAATTACAAGTGTCTATCTATTACCATTCAACAGATACAGCCTTATGACAGACGGACGGTCATTCAGGCAGACAGCAGATTCTTAGTAATAGAAGACTACCTTTGGCACGGAACAATAAAAACAAGTCACAGATAATAAAAAAAAGCTCTCCAGTCTTTATACCTTAGATTCCAGCGATTTAAGCAGCGCATCTTCATTGACCTCATTCTGAGCGAGCTTATTGAGCAACTCAAGCGCTGCAAGCACTCTGGCGCGGTCTTCAGATACTAATGCCGATTGAATTGTTGATAACACGTGCCGGGATATCAAACATGTTGCTGGGTCCTACAAACAAATAAAAATTATATGAATAATATTTACAACTGCGTGAAATTACAATATAATTTTAAGTATGAAACTGAAAATAATTAGGTCAGAATAAGTAATAGCATCCGTCTAATACTAGGTAATATTATAAAGCTAAAGATTTTTTGTATGTTTGTTTAAACGCAATAATCTTTGAATGTGCCAGTCGAATTGGAAAAATTCTACCTGTATATGATAGCCAGATTCATAAGGAATAACATAATATCACATGATGACTCTAATTCCCGAAGGGTTAGGCAGAGGCGTACCCATTAGCACACCCGCCTTTCGCCAGTTATGTTTAAGCCCCAAGTAATGGGGGGCGAGCCTATTGCCGTCAACGGACCAGAAATTCAGAGTCCGATAAAGTTCAATAAATATATTTAAACTAGAATATAGTTTGAAAGTCTTTACCTTGATTATAAGTTCAGCAGATACATTGCCAAGTGTATCAAGACCTGACTGCCGCAACGTTCCCACCCAGCTGTTTGCGCATAGCAACAAAAACCTGAAAAGGGAATAATTATTACATAACAATGGCAAAACGTTACATTTGAGCACTCAGACATAGCCGTAGCTGACAATCGATCTGCAGAATATATTATTATTTTTAATCCTGTGTCTTAGTTTTCAAAATTCTCACCTGATGAGAGTAGTGTTCTTAGCTAAATACTGCACGTTTTCATCGTGGAAGGACAGCGAGCGTACTATGGAGGCTATCTGCAACACTCGCTGCGTGTAAACACAGGAGGCGCCGCCGGGCAGCTCTGGTGCGAACAGCTCTTCAGACGGGTCTGCTATCCAGTCTTCCAATGCGTCCTATTGGGAATCAGATACGGTTTAGTACCTTCTTGTGGTAAAGAGGGAAAGTGGGAAAAACAATACCCAAAACAAACCAACCCTTAAAATATCCCATTTATCAAAGTAATTCTAATAATTATTTTCATACAAAGATTAAATAGGGAGTTTCTTGCCCTTTTCTTCTCGATTCGAAACTACCTTTTGGAAGAAGCAACTAGATTAAATTATTAGTTTTTTGTTAACGACATTAGAAAATGCCTTTTAATAGTCTAGTTGGAATAAATGATTAGACAGATGAAAGATTGTTATTCACCAAGTCGTTCACAATCAATGGATTCGATCATAAATTGGGGCTATTGCACCTCTTATAACTCAAATAACCTAAGTAAAGCTTAGATCACAGAAGTAATAAAAAAAATGTAAAAATGATATTTGTAAAAAGAACTCACATCTTCATAAACCTTCTCCACCACCGGCTCTTCTTCCTCAGGCCCATTCAGCAAGCAATCAGTCAACGTATTATACGCCGCCCTAGCCTGCACTATAAAGTCTGGTTCCTCGACTCCTGGCTGCATGAACTTGGTCTCGTCAGCCAGTTCCTTGGCCCCGCCCCCTCCAGCCCGCAAGCTCCAGAAGTCATTGGGGTAACGACCTCGGGCCTCGAAGTAGGAACGGCCGATTGTGTCGCGGAGACTCGCTGACAAAACAGAACAGCATTATACTAAATGCATATTATGCATATAATAAAAAATCTATTTTTTAAATTTGAGTCTGTCTTTCTATTTGTTCTGGCTATATGTCCTAAATGGCTGGCCAAATTTTAACAGGACTTTTACTGGGAGATAGCTGATGTTATAAGGAAAAACTTAGGCTACATTAATTTTAGAAAAAAAAAAATTGGGTACCGCACAAAATAAAATTATGTACATGTGTGTATTCGGTTTCCTGTGAAGTAGATGGTACACATTTAAGAGAAAAGTTAGTTTTAACTGTATCGTAACACATTATTGAGAATTATGTGTGAAAGTGTTTGATGCCTTTAAAGTGATCAATTTTTTTTTGTCGCGAAATTGAACTCTTTTTTAAATACTAACAACTAAACCTACAGTAAAACGGGGTGAATAGAGAGGCAGGGGTGAATCGAGACGGAACTTTAAAAGGGATTTTAAAATCAAACTAATAAAGTTGGTCGCCAACAATGATACTAATTCGTAAATTATAATTCAGAAAAAAAAGTAGAGTCTTTTTTGCCAACAAACTATATTATTTTCACATTAAAATCTCTTTTAAAGTTTCGTTTCGATTCACCCCTGCCTTTCTATACACCCCGTTTTACGGTAACTCGAAATAAGCATTTATTCAATTTATGTTTGATAATCTTCAAGTTTCACAGTAAAACAATCAATATTGTGGCCAAGAATAGGGTTCAATAAAATCCGACTAAAAATCTAAACTGTATACAATAATAGTTGCTTCTGCCAGCGACTTCGGCCGCGTAAATGTCGGTTATTGGCGATTTAATCTTGTATCTCCATACAAACTAAGGATTCCCGTTTCGTCCCCTAAGAGGATGTAACCATTTGCGAGCAATTTCACAATCTGTTCAGTGGTTTCAGCTGTGAGGTCAGTCAGTCAGCAACGTTTGCTTTTTAATATATATAAATTATACTTACAATGATTATAAACACCAGCATGCGCCAACAAGAAGTCCAATATATGCGGTGTAGTACTCAAAGGCAGTCTGTTTGAGTGGTCAGCAGCAAGCACGGTGCACACGTTGACGGCGAAGTCTTGCTCGTTAGGCATCGGCGATAAGAGCGAGAGGGCAAGTCGCTCCGATGCAGCTGCCACGCGGTTTGTGGTGCGCAGTGCCTCACCTGATGCTTAGATGCCGATAAATAATATTGCCTAACAACTGGTAAGGTTGTTAAGGAATTGGTGTAGAACAGGGGTGGCCAACCAGACAATAGCGGCTGTTAGAGTCTGGCCAACGAAAGCTGACCACATGAAAGCGCGGCAATTAAAAAAAACGACTTTATCTGTAATAAAATAAGATAGAATATGCGCTGTGTAACGAAGTTATAACATCACGCCTGTAATCCCCGAAGGGTTGGTCAGAGGTGTACCCATTAGTACACCCACATTTCGCCAGTTATGTTTTTTTTAAGTCCCATGTAATGGGGGCGAGCCTATTGCCATCAACCGGACACAAATCCAGACTCCGAGGCTGGCGAAGTTGATGATTTAATGTAATTAGAAAATGAAACAGTATCAATTTAGTTTATTCAGGTTAAAGTTGGGTGACTTAAGCCGAGATTATTTTAAAATTCCCGCCTTTTCATTTAGTCTGGTTTCGTTGGCCAGACTCTAATCGATTCGATCCCAGATGAAATGCTTACACTAAAATAAGTTGTTACTAAAAATAATCTACAATTTAGTTGTATTATCCTTCTTAACAAAATAAAAAATACTACTCGTAAGTAAACTGTTTCCTATAAGAATAATAATGCCAATTATGTGAAATACGGTTAAATGTCAAGCTTATGAAGAAGTACAGAGATCGCACAAAGTCTGCTGAGTAAAGAGTCCATCTTGGGTCGTTTTAAGTTGGCCATCCCTGGTGTGGCCCGTTTATATCGGTAAATTAAATTTAGTATTTAAAGTTTTTGAGATTTTTTGATAAAGATGCTAAAATCTTAAAATAGTCGTTTTAATTTTTTTTCCGAAAGAGTCCAGAATGTATCTATTTTATATCAATATAAAATATAGCGCAGATTTACACCCTCGTCTTTCAAGAGGTTATCATAGAAGACATAAATAATCAAATAAAATTATTTCAATGATGAGGCTAGTCAATAATTTATTTATTTATTCAGGTTTGCCAACAGCTGCTGTATACATAATATTTCAATTACGGGTTTTATTTTTAATAAATTGATAAATAATTGTTTAGTTTTTTTTTTTTATGTACGACGATATTTCAAAATACACCTCTTTTAAAGAACGGAATCGCCCCGTCGCGTATGCGGTCGGCAGGCAATTGTTAGCATAATAACCTCCTTGAATTTAACGAGGATGCAAAACGCACCTTGTAAGTTACATCAAAAGTTTAAAAGGAAATGGCAAAGTAAAATAGAATCTATACTACTTAAGACAAGGGCCACATTTAAATCATCAGATAACTTTGTAACATTCATTAATAATTGAGAACTTTTATATGGAAATCTTTAAAAAAAACGTCAATTTAAGACACTAACCATTATTTGTTATAAGTTTTCTGATGATTACAATTTTGCAATTGACACCATTAATCAATAATTCTAAGACATAACTTTTCTAAAGAAACAATTAATTTTGCCTCGAAAACCCGATTACTTTTTTCAATTAACAGTAATAATTAATTTTTAATTCCTTTCAAATTAATAAATAGTTAGTCAATTGACTTTTTCCATAAAAAATCTACGAAAGAATCGCAGTTTGACAGATCATAAAGAGTACGTCAATTGATTGGTGGTGTCATCTATGCTAATAAAAAAAAAACAAAAAAATAGAGAAGAATAAGCACAGATATCAACATGTTTCCGTTTGAAACATACCTGATATGTACGTACCCCCACCAAAGGATATGCGTGGCATCCCACTGCCGCGCCCGCGCCGCGGGTCTTCGTCCATATCATTGTCGTCATCCCTGCCTGGCGGGCCCTTCGCTCTCTCATACCTGGACGAAGGAAAGATATATGTATTTATTTATTCAAACTTTATGCAACAAAAAAGAACAAAGGCGGACTTAATGCCTTAGGCATTCTAAGGTGGTGAAGAGCTAACATGACAGGTGCAAAAAATTGTACAGTCAGCAAAGTAGATTGGTATGCAGGGTCGTCAGATATAGTTGGTGTATTCTTAGAAACCGATGGATGACTTCGATTGAAACTTAAACTTAATTAATGAACTGTTTACTATCTACTTTTTAAATTAAATTACATTTGTTAACATCCATCGGTTTCTAAGAAAATTACAACTATATCTGACGACCCTGCATACCTATCTACTTTGCTGACTGTACGTAAGTGTAGAATCAATAGAAGATTCAAAAATCGACGAAAACAATTATCTAAAAAAATTTAAATGTACACAAGGATTAAATAATTAAAATTCATGTAAAAGTTACTGTATGTTTTATGTACCTATGCGGTGCATACAACTCTCAATGGATTAATCAATTAATCTTACTTTTCTAAATATGATCCGTATATTCTTCTAAGCAGAGTAGAACCATTGATGCAGGGATGTGGCAGTCGCAATGGTCGCAGGAATGATTCCCATGTGTCATTCTGGTTTACCTGTAAATAAGACAAGTACAATCATACCTACTTATGTTAAAGTTCAAAAGTTGTACCTTAAAACTTTAAAAAATTATTCAAAAATCAACTAGTAGTTATGTCGACACTCTTGCGCCATCCCACCTTCCTAGCACGACGTGCTGTGCTGGGGCTGCCGCTGCTGGTGCCGAAAACCTCAAACGGCGCAAATATAACAACCTTCTTGTAAGTTATGTGTTTGAGCCATTTGGGGTTGAAACACTGGGGCCATGGGGTCCGAGCGCTCACCTTGTTTTTCGGGACATCGCCAAGCGACTGGTCGACTCTTCACACGACCAGAGGGCTGGCCTTTTCTTAGGTCAAAGAATCAGCATTGCCATACAACGTGGCAATGCTGTCAGCCTTTTGGGCACTTGCCCCATTGACAGCGACGCGGACGAATTTTTTGTTGCCCTATGAGATTTTTCCTCTCTGCCTTTTTTTTTTTAATTGTACATATTTTACATTTACTTTAAGGTTTTATGTATAGGTTAATTATTTTATAATACAGACAGAAATAAAAATCTTCATAGTTACTTTAGTTTTAGTAAATTATTACAAGAATAATCTGTTGACACAATAAATGTTGTTTACAAGATTTAATGCATTTTAATAAAAGGAGGAGTATAATGGATGTAAAAAGTTTATTATTCTGTTGACTGCAGGAAAAAAAACGCATTACATAGTGCACACACACAATCGTAATACACAAGCTATGTAGCCAGCCGAACTTTGAGCTTGGTGTAGCAAATGATTGCCACATTCAATAAGTTAACGCATTGACTGCGGGCGAACATTCGATGTGCCATACGCGAGTGCGGCTAGCTACCACTGTTTGTGTGTTCTCCATTGAAAAACACATATGTTTGTGTGTGCCGCACTTGCGTTTTTTTGTCAAAACACAACGTGTGTTTTCCTGCAGTTAATGGGTTAACAAAGCAGAAAAATACTTGTGTCGATCATTAAGATATATTATTTTGTTGTAAACCATGACTGTTTTCAGTTATGGTCTTTGTGATTAATAAAACACTGAACATCAAAATTCTAATTATATTGTACTTTTTTTTGTGAAATCAAAAGAGATCAACAGTATCTGCCCAATTTTCTACAGAAGGTACACTTAGTGGCATAATATACACTAGATTACACTGAATAATATTGCACTCTTAAATTATTTATATCTATAGTTGCCCGGGGAAGAGAATAAAATATCTTTTAATCGTAATAAAAAGCACGCCATTTTGGCACTCTAGTAAATAAGCACCTAAAAAAACTGTAAAGTTGACAGACAAGTACTCCAAAACACAAAACAAAATGACATTTATGAAATGTCAACCTGCGTGCCAATCAATGGAAACGCAATTGTACATGCAATGTTGACACGTTTTAATTGTATAACAGGTTATTAGGTTTTATTTGAATAATTTATTGAATAGTTAAAAATGATTTATAAATAAAAGTAAACTTTTTTTTTTCGATTTCCTCTATTTTTTCTCTACAATTTGGTGCATGTGTAAGGTACATAGTTGGGCAAAGTTGTATGGGATTTTGTTGACCTCCTTTTCTTTCAGAGCAAAAACTTTTGCTCAGTTGTATAATTTGATGGGCAGTATGCATACTTAGCGGATATGTGGTCTTTATACATCTGAAATAAATAGTGCCAGTGTAGAACATGACCGACCTTGCCTACTCCTCCGCGCTGTTGAACTAATGTGTAGAACAGGTACAGATCTATTTCTATGCCATTAACAATCGGCACTTTTGTAGGTAGGCTGAAAAAAAATGAAGATTCAATTTCAGTTTTTAATATTTTATTATAACACATCAATTACACAATAATTCATGAAACAAGATTGTACAACTCAAAAAGTTCAGGAAGTAATTGTTAAAATGTTTTTAAAAGTTTTTAGGTTAGCTGTAGTATGTACACAAACAGTTTCCAATAAGTAGGCAGTATTTTGTGAAAATAAGAGGTGCACTTTAGATGTAAATATTTTATAAATAAAATAATCATCTCATAGAGGTTTTAGGAAAACTACCAGCCCTTTAGATAATACGGCTTTAAATGTATAGTAAGTCAATGTAGTACCAGATTATGTAGAGTAGTTATATACAAACAAACAGTGTCACAAAAGCGGTATACTCACTTTTTACTCTCATTGAATTGCTTCAACTCCTTAAGAAAAACTTCCCTGTCTTTTAAATAGTTACTAGATTTCGTATTTATTTGTGCTTTAGCCATTATTACCAATTATAACTGTATCTGGAAACGGCTTACAACACGCACTTGTGACACGAAATACCGTCGCTTATGGATGGTGACACGCGATTATAGTGTTTATAGAAGAACACACATGTCACATAATTAGGTAAATGATCTATTTTATCTCATAATTAATAAAGAAAACGATAATTTTCATTATTGTGAACAGTTTGCTTCTTGATTTTCTTTGACATTGACAGTATGCCGGACAAACGACGCTTGTTTGTTACCAGCAGATAAAAAACAAAAAAGTCCTATCATACTGATATTCTCTTAAGGTTTGGCATTTTGATAAGACAGTAGAATTTTTTAAATGTGCCGGAAGATTTTTGGTTTATTTGCACGAAATGAAATTCGTAGTTCCATTTAAATAAAAGATCTACGTTGTTTACGTAGTAAACTAAGATCAATGACTAAAGTTTGTTTTCTAAATGTGTTGCACATAGAGATGGGTTTTTGCCTGGGCATTTACGGACGTATTGAGTAAATGCCCAATAAGCGTCCATTTACGCCCAATAAATGTCCAAAAACAGGGCATTTATTTTAATTGTAAAATATCATAAATTATAAATAACTAACTACTATTATTAATAACTTTAAAGTGTTTTATTTTTGTAAAATAAAACTATACTTAATTCCATATTTAAATACCTAGTTTTGTAGACACATACCTATTTCTTATACTCACCTAGATGTGGATACCTATTTTGTGTTCCAATTTAAAAAATAAAAATATTTTGATTATCACCAGCTTGCACCACCAGCTTTAGAAGGTAAATATGTAATTAAGTTTACATAGTACCTAAACACACTTAGACGTGGACACGTGTAGTGAAAAAAATATAATTTCCAAATTTCTCTCCAAACAAGACAGGAGACAAAACAGAACGAGGCCAGTAGGCACAAAGGGATGTTTGTAACTAGGAGAAACATTACTATTAGACGAATTATTATTAAATTAATGGGTCCTAATGTGAGCTGTCACTTTTGATTCCAGTAATAGGTAGGTATGGCATAAACGCTTGAACGCACAGAAATTCGTTCTAGTTTCTACAAGGTCCGCATAATAATCAACACCGGATGTAACCTGTACACTATCTAGCATAATATTGCGTTCGTTCTGCCAAAGAATACACTCCCATAAGATGTGACGAGCAGATTGTTCATATTCACAGTCGGATGTAGAACATTGACACAAAAGAAAATAATTTAATCTTAAAGTTTCCATGACCTGTGAGAAATTGGGCAACACAGTGGTCCACCTCCAGCCATGTTCTGGCCAGCCGCTCACAAACTGATGAAAAGAACTGAGGAAGGCCCTTGATAGAATTATCCCACAGACCTACATTGATTAAAAGTTCTTCCCAGACGTCAGCCTGCGATTTAAATAATCTGGAGATCTTAGCTCGGTCACGTTGTGTTAGAAAGTTTGCGTCCATGGTCTCTCGCGTGGAATAGTACATTGCAGCACGTCGCTGCACCTTGAGATCGACTGGAAGTACACCTGCAAGTACTGGTAGGGCTTCATTACTGACGGTCCTATACGCTTTATTTACTTGAAAATATTAAAGCTAACCGTTGACTTTGAAGCAATTTACGTCGTACCACCCCTATGGTGGCCCTATCGGCCCAAACAGGTGCACCGTGCTCCGGTGCGATCTTATGGCGGAATGGGAGATGCGACTGTCGCAACCCAAGTTCGGGCACGCCGCAATCGTGGCGGTAAGACCCCTCTTTGAGGAGTGGCTGGAGAGGCGCTACGGCGTACTCACCTACCGCCTGACGGAAGTGCTCATCGGACACGGTTGTTTCGGGAGGTTCCTGTGTCGGATAGGGCGGGAGGAAACGCCCGGGTGTCACCACTGTGTGGATCGCCCGGAGAACACGGTGGAGCATACGGTGAAGGACTGCCCCGCTTAGGCAGAGCACCGCCGTGTCCTCACGGAGGCGATAGGCGGCGGCGACCTCTCGCGTCCGGACCTGGTTCAGGCCGTGCTCCGGAACGAGAGGGAATGGGATGCAGTCACCTCCTTCTGCGAAGCAGTAATGCTAGCGAAGGAGGAGGCGGGCCGCGTGAGGGAGAGAACCACCTCACGCTCCAGCCGCCGCGGGAGACACCCAGGGCGTAGGACGTCGCGAGGCGACATCCGGCCACCGTAGGCGCGGGCTTGCGGACGGCGAGTAATGGGTAGCTCGCCGTCCGATTAAGGACCAAGCCCGGGTCGACGGCGCGTTCTGTTCGCGCGCGCCTTAAAGAGCTGTAAGCATAGGGACGGGGCCCCCAACGGGGCCAGCGCCTGCCGGGGTTGCGGGACGTCTTAACAGGATACCGTGGACCCGGAACGTAAAGGGCAACAGAAGGAACAGGGTGGTTTTTAGTCAGTAAAAGTCTGACAGTCCCTTCCGCCCCACCTAGGGCGGAAGTAGTCATTTGATGATTTTTACCACCTAAAAATAAAAAGATAAGATCGCGTCGCCCGCTGTTTTACACGCTTCTATAATCATTCAATTTGAAATTATCTTCACCCGATGATTTGTCAAGTGGATAACATTTATGAACACGTCAGTGGATGGTAAATCTGACGCTGGTCATTCAGGAGGCACAGCAGCCCACACTCTGATCTGCTGGTGGTAATCGTTGACCGCTGAATCATCGAGTATAAGAGTATTAAATAGAACCTTTTTGGTCAATACAATTGTTTTTAATATTATACTAAACTAGCAGACCCGTGCCCACTTCGTTGGGCGGTAACCATTTAAACTTGTGATGAAATTATGAGTGTGGTTCGGTTAGTACCGAGTGCTATAATTTATTTCCTGCCTAAAGACGCTGCGCACGTTCAGCGCCAGATTCATTCCCGAGCACGGGCCTGCGATGTTCTCGCGCTCTGGCTAGCGAGCCTCCGCGAGCGCTCAGCGCTAGACTCCCTATTCCTTGTTGCAGAGACATGCTGCCTTAAATCACTGAGACGCTGCGCATGTTCAGCGCTAGATTCCCGAGCACGGGCCTGCGATGTTCTCTTTGGTTAGTAAGCCGCTGTGAACGCTCGGAGCTAGATTCCTCAGAGCGTGCTTGCGAAATATTTTCTCTATTCCTCAAGAGGCGCTGATGCTTTTCAAGAGCAGGCTCTTCCGTACGCCGTACTCGAGCTGCTCTGGGATGTCTGACGGGAAAACTGTGATTTCCTTTTAGGCATGATAAACAATCGTTGAAACTGTCCGATATCCCAAAAACAGAAATACCATGGGTAAATGGATAAAACGTCCTTACAAAGCATGTTCTAATGTGGTTCGGCATTTTGCGATATAGTAATTTTATATTATCTTCGAAACTATTTAACCAATTCACATACTGTTTTGGGCAAATCGTATCTCTATGATGTTCTTGTGATGATAATAATATTTTTTTCGATAAGGTTTAAAATTTTGTTGTTTAAAAAATCGTCCAAAGGTAAGTACATCGAAAAATACTTTTTTTAACACATAAAAGCTACTTTAACTGCTAAAATATAAAAGATAGAAACATGGTGATGTTGACTTTTTTGTAGAACTATTAAAGGCGGACCAGGTTGCCATACATTGTTTTCAATTATATACAACCGTTAAGGCAGCGCATGCAAAAAACTTTGTTGTAAGAGCTATTTTTTTCCACCTGGCTAGACAAAAATTGAGATAGTTTGGCTATTTTGCATGATATCTTTATAATTTATAGCCTATAGCACTCACGAATAATGTAGCTTTATACCAGTGAAACAATTTTTAAAATCGGTTCATTACTTCCGGACATTACCCCCTACAAACAAACTTACAAACAAATGTTACCTCTTTATAATATTAATTATTATAGTATAGATAATATAATATTTATCTTTCTTTATTTTCCATATTTTTACACATATTTTCCTTTAAAAAACAAATAATATAGTTAAAAAAAAAAATATGTATAAAAATAGTGCTCCGCCTGCAACGAGGTGGTAAAACCCAAGCTACCGGCGGTTAGGGATCCAGAGAGAGGAACCTCCTCACTATGCGTGCCGTGTCCAAGACAACCGCCTTCTGCATCTGACTCTTGATCCAGCTGTTGAGCGAAAGTTTCTCAAGATGTTGGTCGAAACTTTTCGCTATTAAACCGTTCACTGACATGACAATCGGAACAATAATTGTCGAGTCCATACCCCACATGCTGGTCACCTCGTGAGCTAGATCTAAATATTTAATGCTTTTTTCTTTCTCAGCTTTCACTAGGTTCTCATCATGGGGAATAGTGACATCAACAAGTATTGCACGACGCACTGACCTATCAATTATCACTATATCAGGTTTATTAGCAGTAATAAATCTATCAGTGATAATTGATCTGTCCCAGTAGAGCGTGATCTGACCATTATCAAGAACTGGTTCAGGATGGTATTGATAATAGGGTACCTCGATTTCCACAAGGGCATATTTAAGGGCAAGTTGTTGATGGATTATCCTGGCTACTAGGTTATGTCTATGCAAATACTCGCCGTTAGCAAGACGAGAACATCCAGAGACAATATGTCTTATTGACTCACCGGGAAGGTGACAAGCACGACATATGTCCACGGTACCATCTTTTATAATATGTCTCTGGTAGTTCTTCGTCTTGATAACTTCATCCATAATTGCAAAGACAAAACCTTCGGTTTCCCCAAAGAGGTTACCGAAACGCAGCCAGGCAACAGAAGCTATCAGGTCAACATCAGGACCTGTCAGGGCCCGATAAAACCTGCCATGTAACTCCTTACCCCTCCATACATCCTTGCGGTCCGAAGTACTCAATACCAAGGGTTTCCTCCAGTTCCCGTTTGCTAAGGATAACGGCGTAAGGCCCTTGTCAACCGATACAACATCTTGATGCATACCCACGTCAGAATGGAGAAAGTACTCCCTGAGATTGTACACCTCCCGATTATGTATATTCTTGGCATTGAGAAATCCCCGTCCTCCACATCTCCGAGGGATGTACAATCTCATCACAGATGACCTTGGGTGATGCATCCGATGTGCAGTCAACAAACACCTTACTTTTCTGTCCAAAGCGTCCAACTCAGTCTGAGTCCATCTGAGAACACCAAAAGAGTAGGACAACAGTGGCATAACCCAGCCATTGAAGGCACGGACCTTGTTGCCACCAGATAAGAGACTATTAAGTACTCTTAAAAGGCGCGCAAAGAACCGGTCCCTCAATGACTGTTTTACTGCCTTGTTGTCTATACTAAGTGCTTGTGGCATTCCCAGATATTTGTAGGTTTCGAGTTCAGAGAGGGATCTGAGAGTAATATCCTCTGAAAGTAGTAAGCTCTCTGAGTTCCATCGCATGCGGCGCACTACACCACAGCGGGGATTGTTGGCGGAGCACAAGGATCCGTTCGTCCCAAGCTGGCCGGCAGCGGCGGTCGCCCTCTCGGGGCAGGTCTTCTCCGTTGAGAGGGCGTTGGCGGCCCGGTGTCTTCATCACTCGATGCTCCAGTAACAGGTGGGGTGAAAAATACCTCCTCCGACGACTGAGACGAGGACGATTAATCTTATATTAATCTTACCACTACTTAATGAAAAAGTCTTAATAACTATGAAATTTAACTAATTATAGTTTCCGCCCTGTTTTTGGGCATTTAAAAGGACGTCAATTCGTTTTTGCCCTATTTGCCCAGTTTATGCCCTTTTTGCCCAGTTGGGTTTAAACCCACTGCCCATCTCTAGTTGCACAGCAATAATTCTATGAATTGGAGGAGTACTTGAGCGTTTTAGTTTTTGGTGGGGGTCTCGTTATGACGTGAACCCCACCCAAAACTAAAACGCTTAAGTGCTAACATATGGGTTAGCGCTTAATATAATATGCTGTCAAGTTTACAACCTCCTATTCAAGTGTTTAAGTCTGGATGGATAGTCCCTGTCTATCTTCATTAGTCCGCTTGCCAGTGCCAGTTCTCCTTAAATGGTCATTGCAAAAATTTAGCTGGGCTGTCATTGTCATTGACAGCACAGCCAAATTTTGAATACACGACAGTAACAGTACTGAAATTGAATGACACTGGCAACAGAAAATAAACATGCTTTTGAAAGCCGTGTTATTTTATAGGTTATAAAGTGTAGCAACCTTTCTATTACTTGTAAAATTAAACTATAAGCTAACAAAATGGTGAAAAAGAAAATAGATAACCGTATCAGGGTTATGATAGAGAACGGCGTTAAGTTGGGGCATCGGACTATGATACTTCTTGTGGGAGACAAAAGTAGAGATCAAGTAAGCACACTGTTTTGTTTTCTGTTTCAACCGTCTTATAACATGAAGCAAGCACAAGACTTTTTATCGCCTTTCCGCTCACTTCCATAGAAATTTATTCAGCGATAAAAAAATCACAGGCCATGCTCATTCTAAAACTTTTATCCTAACTTATAATATTGAAAAGAAATTAACCGAGCATGTAACAAAAGACCTCAGAAACCCATGCTTGTTTATAGAGATATAATAAAACTCTTGAAGAATTGGAGGACTCTCTTGGCTAAAATCTAACTATCACAAACCAACTGTTTTACCAAACAATTGTGGGTGAATACTCTGTAATACAAAAGTTTTATCATTTTTTATTGAGTTACAAAATTATGTGTTGTTTCAGGTTCCCATCTTATATGATATGCTAGTTAAATCAACCGTTAAGGCCAGGCCGACAGTTCTATGGTGCTATAAGAATAAAGATGAAGCTATAAGCAAGTAAGTTTAAATAAACACGTTTTATACTATCCATAAAAATAATACACTATCATTTATTTTTCACTATGCTTCCATCCGTGACTTCATCTGCATCAAAGTTAATATATTAAGTCAGGAACAATACATTTTGTTCGAGATAGAAGAAGTCTTAATGCTAAATCCAGTCTATAATCTATGTCTGTGCCAAATTTCATTCAGATCCGTTAAGCTATTCTGGTGTGATTCAGTAGCAAAAACCCGTCCGTCCAAACTACACATTTAATTGTCCTAAGATCCTTACATTATACCATTTACTTGCTTTTAGTCATGGCCGCAAAAGAGCGAAAAAGATAGCTGCTGGCAAGTTGGAAGTGTCAGAAGAATCTCTATTTGATGCGTTCAGAGTAGCAACCACTATACATGGACGTTATTACTCTGAGAGTCACACCATGCTTGGACAGACGTATGGAATGTGTGTATTACAGGTAATGTAGTGACTTGAGATCTATGTATACATATGCACAGTTTGAACAGCAGCTTTTCCCTTGTTTTTGCACAGAAAAAATGTCCATACAGCAGTTTCTACTGACAACTACATGTATAGTTGTAGTCAGTAGAAACTCCCACACAGTAGAGATTCCTAGTGTGGGGAACTATTACAGAAAAAACAAGCAGCATATACCTACATAAGGAATTCATTATATTGTTATTAGCCTAAGCACAGCCTTAACAGTATTCACAACTTTGGTCAATTCACTGTCACCTAAATCCTATTTCACACAGGACTTTGAAGCCCTTACCCCAAATTTGATGGCACGCACAGTGGAAACAGTGGAAGGTGGAGGTTTGATTGTGTTCCTGCTCAAATCTATGGACTCCTTGAGGCAGTTGCATTCAATTACAATGGACGTTCATTCCAGGTACAGTGGTTCATCATATTGTCATTTCTATTTTAACCATAAATTAAAGCGACAAACACATGCAGCATTATCATCTATACATTTTCTGTTCAAAGTAAATTATTATATGAAGTAAGATAAACACCGATAATAAGGTCGAAACTTGTATAGAGTGGTAATTATTATGTGTATTCTATAGAAGAAACCTTTCTCTTTCTTTCAAACTTCTTCTTCATATTGTGTGGGTAGTAAGGCCTTACGACCCCACACACCCAAGTGTCAGAGTTTCTAAACCGCCTCAAGGGCCTCTGACATGGTTTGAGTGGAATAGTAAGTCCAGGTTTCCTCACGATGTTTTCCTTCACCAATGCCAATGCTGTCCAAGATAAACTTTAGAAAGTACATATGAATTGAAAAATTCACATTGGTACTTGACCGGGTTTGAACCCACAACCTCATGCATGAGAGGCGGGCGCCTTAACCACTGGGCCATCACGACACAACAATCCATCTTTCAAACTTAAAAACTGCAAAGTATGAGTAAGAGACTTCATGATCTAATTAGTTCCTAATTGCAAAAAAACAGCGTGCGTAATTTGCTGCATTATGAACCTAAAATCAGTGCACTAGGAGCCACTTTACAAGCATGCGTGTTGAAAAACATTTTACTTCCAGATTTAAGACAGAAGCATATGACACAGTGGTGAATCGTTTCAACGAGAGGTTCCTGCTATCACTGGCAGATAACCCTCGTTGCTTGGTGCTGGATGACTCGCTCACTGTGTTGCCAATATCGTCTAAGACTGCGCAAGTAGAGCCCGTTGATATAACACCTGAGGTAAATCTATTTTTTCATGTTTATTTATCTAAATATCTAAAATGTGACTATCAGTCACTTAATAAACCGCCATGTGATTTAAAATTGCTTTTTAAATCATATTCCACCTACAATGTTATTTTTTGTTCACCAGAACCCTGAAAACGGGTCAGTGTACTCATTGTTATGAACAACTTTTACTACAATTCTAAACCAGATATCACAAAAAAAAAGCTGATCCATAGCTACACTTTGTCGAGTCAAGCAAGCATTAATGTTTAAATCAGTTGTGTTTTTTTTTATAAAAAGAATATGTTGTGTAATATGTGCCTTCCGTTTTTCCGGACAAGATGATTAATTAATTTACTAAATAATTTTCTCTGAATATGTTTCAGCGCGTCAACCCAAAACTGACGGAACTGATATCATCCTTATCAGACTCGCCGCCAGCCGGCCCATTGGTCGCACTATGTCGCACCTACGACCAAGCGACCGCACTCGTTGCTCTCATCAACACTCTTGCTGACAAACAGTCGAGGTGAGTACTAAGTTTTTTATGAGGTACCATTAAAACAAACAATTTGGTGTACAGGCAAAAAATATTCATCCTTCTACTATATTTCCAGTATTATTTAGTATCTGGCAAACTTAATAAAATGCTTAATAAAACTTAAAAAATAAAATGCTGCATAAGAATTGACTAGTCAACTGTGTCATGGGTGCATTACAAACACATAAAATTATAAACGCACAAACAGCCGAACCGGGAACCTGCGGCTCACAGCACAGCAGCCAATCGCTCAGCCACTGCGACAAAAGTGTCGTTTTTATTTTTAACCAATGTTAACGTGAACATCAAAATTCTGCCATCAGAAAAAATTCTCCACATAGTTTTACCCTATTATTTTTACCCTTCTTTTCTCATGGGTGAAGGAAAACATTGTGACGAAACCTTGGCTTACAATTAATATAAGTCTGAAATCGCCCATCTGCTTTGAACAAGCGTGGTGATCAATGCTCGTGCCTTATATGTATGAGAAGTAGTCTTTGCCCTACAATGGCACAATAATAGGCTGATATTATTATTATTACTTTCTCAGACCGCCCCACTGCCTCACCGCCGCCCGAGGTCGCGGCAAGTCCGCCACCCTCGGCCTCTCCATCGCCGCAGCCGTCGCGCTGGGCTACGTCAACATATACGTGACGTCGCCTCACCCAGAGAACTTGATCACACTGTTTGAGTTCTTACTGAAAGGACTGGACGCGTGCCTGTACCAAGAACATATTGATTACAATATTGTGAGATCGACGAATCCGGACTTTAAGAAGGCGATTGTAAGGGTCAATATTGCGAGGAATTCGAGGCAGACTGTACAGGTGAGGATATGACTTTTTTGTAGTGGCCATCTTTATTTATTTAAGCTCGCCCCCTATTTCATGGAACTTAAACATAACTAGCAAAATGTGGGTGTACTAATGGGTACACCTCTGCCTGAACCTTCGGGGATTACAGGCGCGATGTTAATGTGTGTTTATGTATTTATAGCTTTTGCCCGCGACTTCGTCTGCTTGGTTTTTTCACCCGCGTTATAAGTTACGTCTTTTGGTTACTACTCCCATCCCTTAGGTTGTAGCATAATATTCTACCGCACTTTTCGAGCAAAGGTCCTTAACGCGGATTGCGGTAAGAGTTAACTATCAGAAGTCGTTACGTAAGGAAAAAGCGTTATGCCCCTCCAGGTGACTTTTTCTCTCTGTCTCTTTCTATTATTAATGAATGTGGGTACTTGCATGCAAATGCGTGTATAGAGATTCAAGCAGCAAGCATTGTGCGCGGTCAGCTGTATAACCTCAATTCAAAGAAGTGTAAATTTTATTTCAACTTATTATTTGCTTTATTTCATTTTAGAACGCACAATTTAAAAAAAAATATTCTTCCTTTTTTTCCAGTACATAACTCCAGACGACCACTCCCTCCTATCAGCCGCGGACCTCGTGCTCGTGGACGAGGCAGCAGCGATACCTCTTGTTCACGTGTCTGCGGCTGCGCAAAGAGCGCCACTCGCCCTCCTGTCTTCAACAGTATCAGGATACGAGGGCACTGGAAGAGCGCTGTCTCTGAAACTGTTCGCTCAGCTTCAAACGCAGCACAATGCACCTCCTCCGGTGAGTACATAGCTTAGTTATCAGAACATAGAAAAGATTAAATAATACGTTTATTTATGCCAAACGCAATAAGTAACTTGAAATAAAGACATTGTGGAAATATTCGTAAACCATACTACTCAGCATATGAATGAGCGTATATAAAAGAACAATATTCTCGGTCAGATTTCATTGTTTAATTGATAATGAACTTAAGGCCAACTGCCTTAAGTTCATTATAGTTAGTTGTTGTTCAGTTGAAATAAAGTTCAAAATTGTTCGAAAGATATAATTCCTCGCAGTATTTATTTATAGTTACGCAGTTTTCGACTCTATTTATGTAGAATTTTAGTTCAATTTTAATCAATGCTGCTGACAACTTATGCCATGTCACTTCTGGTCACTTTATAGCTCATTTTTCTTCCCACAGATAAAACTAGAAGAACCAATTCGTTACCGCTCAGGTGACGCGATAGAATCATGGTTGAACTCCCTCCTGTGCCTGGAGGCTCCGCCCCCGAGCGCGGGCGCAGGCGCTCCGCCCCCCGCGTCCTGCGAGCTATACCGCGTCAATAGAGACGCGTTATTCTGCTACCATAAGGCCGCTGAAGCGTTCCTACATCGGCTTGTTGCTATTTATGTGGCCAGTCATTATAAGGTGAGATTTATTTTTTATTGTACCCCACCCTACCCAATCAATAGACGTACTTTTTATGAGCTGCCAAAACGTGATTCTGCCGCAGATTTTGCTTGGTAAAAAACACCTGTTACGTCACTATTGTGCCGACTCAATAGACTTATTATTAATTCATTTGAAATCAATTAAAAATGAAATTTTATTGTAATTTATAATAATTTATTCAAATAAAAACGTTTACAAAAAGTGTACATTTAGTTAACAGTAAGTAGATTTTTCATACAATAATAATAGTGCCTAAAAATAAAGTAAAACTAAGATAATATTATTATACATAGATGCACATAATGATAGTTCGGAATTACAACGTTGGGTAGCGACCCACCCGATAGAAATAAATATACTAATCCCTCATGGCTGTTTGTAAAATATCACATCAGGCTTTCCGATATCAGTCAAATTCTTTTTTATTCACAGAACAGTCCCAACGACATCCAGCTCCTGGCGGACGCGCCGGCTCACTGCCTGTTCGTGTTGCTGGCCCCCACGCCGCCGAACAGCACAGCCATGCCGGAGATACTGTGCGTCATACAAATGTGTCTAGAGGGAAATATATCTGACAAGTTAGTACAGCTTCTTGTTCCGTCAGAGCCTTTATTTCAATTGATTATTCAAGTCCCACGTAATGAGACACAATTGATTTTTTATTGTTCTGACTTCCCGGTAAGCCAGCGGGGGCTTGACCGGTTGGTTAAACCATTTTTGAATCATCATAAAACGTCACTTATTTACCATCTCAATTGATTGATTGATTTCAAAGCAAATAAAATCTGATTTTATAGTTCAGACTGCCTTGTTGGTCTAGTCGTCGCAAGCGCGACTGCTGTGCATGTCTTGGGTTCGATTCCCAGGTCGGGCAAAAGTGTAATTGGGTTTTTCCATCAGGATTTTCTCAGTAGCAGCCTTGGAGTCTGGATTTGTGCCTGGTTGATGGCAATAGGCTCGCCATAACTGGCGAAATGTGGGTGTACTAATGGGTACACCTCTGCCTAACCCTTTGGGGATTACAGGCGTGATGTTATGTTGTGTTTATAGTTCATTAAAAAATAATTGGGTTTTCAGGGCTTAAAATAAATAGCTTTTCAAAGAAGTTGTGTCTTAGAATTTTAAGGAGTCGGTCAGTTAGACAAAAAGTTTTTACTCAATATGAACAGACATAATTATTCACATTTAAGACGTAAAAACATAGTAATTTAAAGGTAAGCGACGGTTTCATACGTGGAAAATAATATATAGATACTTTTGTACGTTACGTTAAACGTTCACGTTCAAAAGTGCCTTTTTTTGTCTAACTACAAAAAAATATTTGATTCTAACTTTAAAAGGTCTTTTGTGTCAATAAAACTTATTTTGTTTATTATTATTTCAGGTCGGTCCGCGACAGTTTAGGCCGCGGTCGTAAGGCAGCCGGCGACCTCATCCCCTGGAACATTTGCGAGCAGTTCGGTGACAAAGACTTCCCCAAACTATCTGGTGCTAGAATCGTGAGGATAGCCACGCATCCTTCTTATCAAAGGGTATGTCATTGAAGTTGGAAGAGTAATTTCAGCTTGTCTCTGAAATGGCTGAGATTTTTTGGATTGGCTGCATAACTGGACTTTCCTGTCATGCAAATTAATGCCACCAGTCTGGTCTTAAATCTTATAAACTGAGCGACTACACGGTAAGGACACCCTCTCGTCGGTGGGGAGGGCAGCAAGCGGAAAGGCTTTTTTTTTTTTAGGTAAGCGGAAAGCCTTGGACGCTTTCTGGCATCGCATCTGAGAGGCTTCTAATATTGTAGTAGTTGTACCTCTTACTGTGCCACGCTGCGCACGGGTCGCCGTTGGTCCTGCGTCTGATCTCTCGCGAGTGACAGATTGCCCTCCCATCGGACTATGAGACTGAGGGAAGATGGAGCACCTGTGTTAGCTCTGATCGTTTAAGACGTTTCGAAAACATACTCGAATTGCAATTCTACCATCGCTATATCATATGAGCCGGGGGAAATCAAAACAAGTGCCAAAACCATTTTCAATTAAATTTTCAACCTTACTTGCATTGAAATAAAGCCCAAAATACGTCACTTAGTCGCATGGCTGCCGGTTGGATGCTCCTGCCGACTAGAAATGTAATAATTACTAACTTTAATGTATGATGCTTCATGACCTAAAGAATTCTTACACTTGAACATTGTGCTACTTGTCTAAGCCATATTGATCCTCAGCATCCTACAAATAAGGTTTATTTTCCTCCAACAGATGGGCTACGGCAAACGTGCATTACAACAGCTAGCCGCATACTACTCCGGCGACGTGCCGTGCTTAGACGAAGACAATTCCGACGACGATGACGCAGGTGCTAACGGCAACAGCAACACGTTACAGACGGAAAATATCGTGCCGAGGTAAGAATTTCTTTTTTCTTCACCGCTAGAGGGCGCTGAGTGTTCATCACATGTCAAAATCATCTGGATGCGAGCCGCTACCATCCGGTCTTATTGGAAATCTGTAGGGGAGGCCTATGTTCAGCAGTGGAGGTCCTACGGCTGATATGATGATGATGAAAATCATCTTGAACGAAAATAAGTCAAAATTCTTATTCTACCCTCCTGCTGCTTTTGGGTGGAATGAGAGGAAGTAGCCTCCCTCTCTTGTACTACCGCCTCCTTAGCTCACCTCCTGGCAGAAGCAGGTGGCGGCGAAGTATTCGACAAGTTTTGTCTAGTTATGCGGATATGAAACAGACAATACTTTTTTTTTTCCAATTTCATGGTTGACCAATCTTGCCTCGTTGGTCTAGTGTTAATAAGGTCTTGGGTTCGATTCCCAGGTCGGGCAATGTTATTAAATTTTTCCATCAGGAATTTCTCAGTAGCAGCCTCAGAGTCTGGATTTGAGGCCGGTTGATGGCAATAGGCTCGCCCCCTATTACATGGGACTTAAACATAACTGGCGAAATTAGGGTGTACCTCTGCGTAACCTTTCGGGGATAACAGCCGTGATGTTATGATTTTATGGCTAAACCAGCCAACCTCTACAGTACTGTATAAAAGGTACAATGCGATTTAATTACTTAATCGTAACAAGATTTTCAGTCAATCCTCATTTTCGTATAATTTTCAGAGCCAAACCACCTACTCTACTGAAGCGTCTGACAGAAGTGAGAGCGGAACACCTGGACTACCTCGGCACCAGCTTTGGCCTCACTGAGGAACTGCTCAAGTTCTGGAAGTCGCAGAAATATGTACCCGTGTACCTTAGGTATGTTATTTTTAATATTTTTACCCTGAAACGAAAAGTTATGTAACAATTCAGGTGGAAATAATGAACGAAATTTCTTTAGGGTGAAGTGATTAAAATTTGATTCCTTACATATTACTAGCTTTTGCCCGCGACTGCGTCCGCGTTGAACTTGTTTATATAGTACTTGCATACAAACTTCCACCCCCCTTTTCACCGCTTTAGGGGGTGATTTTCGGGATAAAAACTATTCTGTGTCCTTTCCCGGGTCTTAAACTTTCTCTATACAAAATTTCAACTAAATCGGTTCAGCGGTGTAAGTGTGAAGAGGAAACAGACAGACAGACACACTTTCGCATTTATAATATTAGTATGGATAGGACCTAAACATGTACTTATTCATTACATTCTACTTTTTTTTTTTAACTAAAATAGCTGCTTCCGACTGAAGCCCTGTTAAAATACTTCGATTACTACCTACATTTTTTTTTCATATGTGCTTGCTCTTGACTCCTTTTTAGGTATGCATGTATCAAACCTAATAAACTTACCTACATAATACCATGTGCTGACTATTACCTGTATGTCATGATTTGTATATATCTTTTGTTGGAAATCCTAATTAAACAAACTTATATTAGAGCCTCTCTCCCAGCCCTAGTATAGAGACATTAACTAAAAAATAAATCATTTTTTTATTATCTCCTACAGCCAAAAAGCGAACGAGCTAACAGGCGAGCATTCCTGCATAATGCTCCGTTCGCTCCGCGACAGCGCGTGGTTGAGTGCGTACAGCGCTGACTTCAGATGTCGACTGTCCCGTCTACTGGCGCGAGCGCTCAGGAAGATGCCCGCATCGCTCGCTCTGACCACCCTCGTTAATGATAGCGTGAAGGTGGACAAACCTGGTTAGTATACTAAATGAGAATTATCGCTAATGCAATGAAAAGAAAGGTTTTGCCAGGAGATAAGTTTGTTATAAAGAAAATAAAACAGGTTTGACTGCCTCGTTGGTCTAGTGGTCGCAAGCGCGACTGCTGAGCATGAGGTCTTGGGTTCGATTCCCAGGTCGGGCAAAGTGTTATTGGGTTTTTCCATCAGGAATTTCTCAGTAGCAGCCTCGGAGTCTGGATTTCTGCCCGGTTGATGGCAATAGGCTCGTCCCCTATTACATGGGACTAAAAACATAACTGGCGAAATGTGGGTATGCTAATGGGTACACCTCTGCCTAACCCTTCGGGGATTACAGGCGTGATGTTATGATATGATGATGATTAAACAGGTGTTCAGTGAAGGTCGTTTATCATACATAAACGACCTTCAAGTTAATTACTAGGAAACAGTTTTTCTTTTTTTATGTTTCTGTTTAGGTCCCATTATAAAAGCACTCGTAGTTCGTATTCATGACTGCAATGACCCTTTAAAATAGTAGAGTATGTATATTTACACATTATACAGGCTTATTTTTTGATTACCAGAAACTTAAAAAGGGGCTATTGTACTCATTATTATGAACAATTTTTACCATGGGATCGCAAAAAAATCCGATGATCCATACTTTTTGTCCAGTTGTTGTTTTATTTTCCATAAATGTACAATGTACAATAACCCCTTTTCAAGGGTCTCGTAAATAAAAAATAAGGTTCTATATTGCTGATTATGAGGAACAAATTTTTCATGTTGATGTTTTCTTGAAACAAAATAATTCCCCTTCCAGCTCTATCAAGGCAGCTGATAGAACAGCACCTGTCTGGACATGACCTCGCTCGTCTACAGGCCTACTGTCGCCAGCAAGCCGACTACAGGCTCATCACGGATCTCTTGGCGCCATTAGCTAACCTCGTGTTTCATGCGAAGACCACAGCGAAATTGGATGCTATTCAACAAGTGAGTGACTTATTTTCTTTGTCTTTACGCCCAAATGCCTTTCTCATACTGTACTCCAAAATAAAAGGTGTCCTTCTGACTGTCTGTCCTAAGAATGCGTCAAAGTTACGAAATTAAAACCTTAAACCATTAGGTGTTAAAGTTGAAATTTACTTGGTGGTACTCTCTTCAATAAAACACGTCTGTAGGCTTACTTTTGAACAAAATCGAGAATGAGATAGGAATCGACTGCATGTTTGACTACAGCGATTGACATGAGGTTGCCATACAAATGAAAACGTAAATTACCAAATTTTAAAATATTAAACAACTCGTTAATTCTATAAATAAATGTCTTCTTATATTTATTGGAATTGAAACTAGATCGGATGTACATGTAATGTCGAGTCCAATCTCATTCTCGATTTTGTTCAAGAGTAAGCCTACTGGTTTATGCAAAGCTGTATTGGACACTGAAGTCTATGAACTATAGAATTAATAACTACAGACTATTGAACAATATGTATTGATATGGTTTTTATTCAAACAACCATTCTTGAGCATAAATAGCTGCCAAATTCTGGTCTCGGCAGCCAATCAATGGAGACTAATCAAGTATGTTGGGTATTATAATAATGCACTATCTCTTTGCTCACTCTCGTAGTCCTGTAGGACCGTAATCTGACATGAGCGGAGAGAGATCAGGCGCAGGGCCAACTAAATTCACGTGCTTTCCGCTCACCACCTCCCAAATTTCGAGCCGCTGAGAAATTCCTAATAGAAACATCCAATAACACTTTGCCCGACCTGAATATCAAACCAGAACCTGCCCATACCAACCAACCATACCAAAATCGCAAAAATTAAAACCACTCTTTCTCTTCGCAGGTTTTATTCATAGCAATGGGCTTCCAAATGAAAGACGTGGACGATATAGCGTCCGAATTAGGCCTACCAGGCTCCCAGATACTCGCGAAGTTCTTCGAAGCGTGCAAGAAGATCAACGCTTCCCTAAATGCCGTTCTAGAAGATTCTGTAGCCAAAGAAATTGGCATAGAAGATAAAAATACAGATGATGTTGAAATGGGACCCGTGAAACAGAGCTTGCAGGATGAACTGTCGAAGGCGGCTAAGGTAATTTCCTTTGGTGTATTTGTATTCGCTGTCGTGTTGTGGTTTAGAAATAAATGATGGAAGTGTGATGTAGTTTTTGGATGTTTTATTTATTTCTGAGATGTTCCTAGTTGCTTTTGTCTAATAGTGTTTTATGTATGTGTTGTTTTATGTATATAACACAATTTTCTATTGAGTTGTTTATTTATCAAAGTTATTAAAGTATCAAGATTTTCATTTAAATTTGCTTAATGATATAATAATTGAATCAGTCAATGCATCAGTCATAAGAGTAAAAGCCCAATACTGTTATTCATAGCTGCCCATTGCATCCAACTACCGACAAAAAATTCCACCCCATTTTTTCCATAACTTTCATATTTTAGCTAACTATAAAAACTATAAAGTTTTCTAGAAAGATAAATTTTTATTTCTCTCTCAATGCAAGTCTAATGAACTCCAGTTGGGGGCGTGGATCATGCGTTTATATCGGGCTCTCGACTCATAGTAGTTGAAGGAACCCTGAGGTTTTAGTCGGTAAGGATCCGACATGACCCTCGATCTGGGAAATGGAGGGTTATACCGGACTCTATTAAACTAAGACTAAAACATTGTTACCTACAGGACTTGGAGCGCAAGCAACGTAAGGAGCTGTCGCGTCTGATGGGCGAGGACCTTGCTCAGTACCGCATCAAGGGCAGCGACCTCGACTGGGGACAGGCACTCGCCGGGACTAAGCAGAAACAACTAGTTTCTGTTAAAAGGTATATAGAATTTCCTGATCTTTTAGGTCATTAGGTCAATAACCTTTATATATTACTAGCTTCTGCCCGCGGCTTCGTCCGCGCAAAAATAAAAAAAAACATAGCCTATGTTACTCGCAGATAATGTAGCTTTCTAATGGTGAAAGAATTATTAAAATCGGTTCAGTAATTTTTTGAGTTTATCCATTACAAACAAACAAACAAAAATACCAACTTTTCCTCTTTATAATATTAGTGTAGATTATTTATTTACACTCGCAATGTTATGTACTTTGTATGTCCTTGTTGTTTGTCTTTTTAAGAATATAAAAAATATATACACGGTGATTATTACCTAAAACCTGAAAAGGGTTCATTGTACTAATCATTATGAACAACTTCAGCTGAAGAAAAAAAATCAGGTGTTCCGTTTACAAATACTTTATAACACGATCATAATCTATGGAGCAGCTGATTGTTTTTTCTTGATTTCAAGGCTCTTCCTATAGCTAAAGTTGTTCCCCTCTTCAGCTTTTTGGTAAATTAACAATGTCCCTGAATATTTTTGCACAAAATAACTGGACCCTAGTCGACAAAATACAGGCCTAGACCTAGTATGAGAGTTGGTTACCAGTGTTGTTCGAGATTGTTGCCTACCCTAATTGTTAGTATCAAATAAATATTTTGTTTTTTATATCCCTCATTACTATTATCGGCAACCTGATTCTATATATCTGGCTGTTGATTTTCCAACGTTCTTTTTTACCTTTTTTTATTATTTCCAGTGGTGAGAAGCGTCTAGGAGACGACAGCAAAGAGATCGACGACCTCATAGAAGCGCACTCGCAGAAGAAGAAGAAGAAAAAGAACATGTACGGAACCAAGAGTAATAAACATTGTTAAAACTTGTACTACTTTTTTTTGTCTATCTCCATACTAGGAATTTCTCCTGTATTAGATGCAGTAAACATTAACACATGATCATTTAAAAAAACATATTCATTTATAAATAATCATTTGACAAAACACTGATTTCGTAAATATTGAACTTTGCACATATTTTAAACTAGATGCTATATCATAGTATCAGTATAGACTAAAAGTAGCCTATGTCTTTCCTTGGGGTTCAAAATAACCCCGTACCAAATTTCAGCAAAATCGGTTCAGTGATTTAATCATGAAAGCGTAGTAGACAGACAGGCAGAGTTACTTTCGCTTTTATTATATACGGTTACTTTTAGGTCGTCCTAAACTGAAAGCCATAAACTCGATCATCAAACTCGAAACGATTGGGACCATTTATTTTCAAAAATTAACAATTAAAAAAAACATCTGTTCTGTACACTTTGACACGTTAGACGAACATAAATATACTGAACAGCTGATTTTTTTATTGTAAAAGTAACCGTGTATAAGTAAGGTAAGTATTCATTGACAAAATACAGATTTCGCTAATGTTTTACTTTACAAATATTTTCAATATTAAAAATTTTATTCTAAAATATTGATTGCAAAATTCCAGGACATACATATACAGGTGAAGTTAAATATCTTTTTTTTAAATATTAATTTGATATAGTGCTTCGTTTTTCAAATTTGCGATTTTTACAAAATGGCGGTAGGTTTTGTTCCTTGATAAATTTATTGAAGTACCCACATAATGCCGTAACTATTTCATTTTATTGCACTAAAGAAAGACTAGTATACTGATTGCACGTCATTTAAAGTGAGTGAGTGGCAGTGAGTGGTTGCTGTATCGTCTGGGACAGATCAATTACTGGTAAGTACTTATTTTATACAAATACTAAGAACATTTGACTGTTAGTCCATTTATTAAAGAAATACACGCTGTCCTCACCAATTAAAAAATAGGTAGAATTCGGTTCTAGCGTTGTGGTCGTAGTTCTAACCTCACCTAAACCTGGCAATCATTGTTCAATTAAGTCTGAGTAATTATCAAGCAATGCATTTTGACAAACGTTGTTTATGATTTGCGTTGTTTTACCAATTATCATGATTATAAAAAGATAAAGTTTGTCAATGTTGGTTTGATGTCATAAAATTTTGTCTTTCAATTATTTGTCTAATGAGTTATTTACAGAAACAAAAGTTTGTACAATGATAACTTTATCCTTATATTACCAAACGTTTATTTTTTAAATGAAAAGTGATTCGTTTTTTGTCATATGACAGGACGCCATTTATAACGGGTTTATTAAGCTGATAGTTGCATATTATTAATTTATAAATATTTATATTGTTTTTTTGTTTATATTGTTAATTTATAATATTTATATTTATATAATTATTAATTATTTATATTGCGAGTTATTAAGAACTCGCATACAGGATGTACGTATTCGCCTTTGGGCCCCAACGGTTTAATGCCACCATCTAGAAATGTAAACAAGGATAGAACAAGAAAACGACAGGTTCAATAATAATTTCTATAATTATTGTAATATAAAAAAGTGTTGGTAGTTATTCAACCCTTGGAATAGACAATAGATATTTCCTCTTAAACATAACAAATATGTGTGCGTGTGATGCGTCCGGGGCGGCGGGTTGCCGCGCTCGTAAAAAAATATCATTTTTTAATCCGACCGTGCGCGCGCATCGCTTCCCCTGACGCACCGCCGCACGCATACTTCTATACCATTTTATTACAATATAATGTGATCTAAGAAAAATAATATTTTCGTCTAACGCCCGATACGGGGCGTCTGGTAAACAATTTTATACTATAATTTGTTTGTCCCTTATTTTAATACACGCGTTCTACTCGTTACAAATGTACGTAACATCGGCTCGTGCCGCTATGTGTGTTACAGCGAAGGCCCGACGTCGGTCTGCTCGCTCGCGGCCCTGCGGTATCGCGCATCTGCTGATGGGTCACATCACAGCGTACCGCAGGTCAACACGAGAGCTCCGACCTCCCCCGGCGGACTCCCCTCTTGCATCTCATTTACCACCAATCCGCCGCGAGAGGCCGCCACTTACATTTGCTCTAATATTTGTTAACATACGAAGATCACCTCCGTACTTTACGCTATCATATCGAGAATAAAAACATCCACTACAAAACATAATTTAGAATATCATTAACATTAGCTGCTAGTATCGTTAAGTTAAACGTTATGGGTTTCGTTAATTTATACACTACTATTTTCTCACTTTGACTTGCGGGACACTTTCAAAAGTCGAGGGAATTGAACGGAGGAAGGCAGGAGGGAAGGGAAACGATAAAACATAACAAGTAACAGTTTGTAGATACACACAATCTTGCTAAAGCTACGACGCTTAAAATACAATGTTCTTACATTAATATTGGTGTTAATGATCAAAAGTATCCCGTAGTAGATAACTTTGGCTAAGCAAGACGACACAGCCGTAGCGTGCGCGTGAGACTATCAGACGTAGATACATAGGTACAGAGTAATTGAGAAGGAATTGCACTTAGGAAAGGATTCGCGACTCTTGGCACTTCGACTTACGCTAATAATGTCTCGGACATGTGTAGAGTAACTCAAGAGATAGAACGGTGAGAGGAAACGTGTGATGTAAAGCGATAGACTTGAGAAAGTAGTCATTACTATGTGGGGCGCCGCGCAACCGCGCTCGCACTCGAGTAGAAGCGTGCTGGGCCGTATCTAGTGAACACTGTGCGCGTGCATGCGCGTTGCGCTACACTAGAACATAACGTGAACATTGACCAGACACACGATACTCGATACATTCGATTCACTACGTAACTAATTACTTTCACTTGAGATAATATATTATAAAATATAAATATACTTTTAAAACGTCAAGAATTTGAACTTATTGTACGTACATGATGATGTAAGCAGTGTACAGCGTCGGCTCGACTAGTCGCCACTGACTACTATACATATACATCGTTTGATTCATTAACTCGAGAGACACAAAAGCAAATGCACTAGACCTTATTGCCACACTAATTTATTGCTACGACATATACATACCGCTCTACGTATCATATATAATTGTAAATATAATCAATAATCAATCACAACATCCAATAAAACAAAAATATTGTTTAAATATTATTGCATTAATTTAGTTCAACTATAACTCGGAAGGGGTTCTCAGTTAAACCACTGTATAATATTTATACATTTAGTGCGTGTAGTGTACAGTGCAGTGAATACCAGAAATACTGCGAAGTTAATACTTCAAATCGACATCGATGAAAATAACGTTACACATCTCTTAACCGCGTCTCAAGAACGAGAGATTCCAAACGAAATTGGAGGCTAAACGATTTGTCACTAAGGCACAATTTAAATTTCCCATTTGAACTTTATTTAACTCTAAAATAAACGAATTCAATTCCCCTTCTCACACCGAAGGCTGTGTAGACGCGTGGCGGTGGCGTGGCCGTCGCCGTGTGCGGCCGCGAGCCACTGCGAGCCACTCGCTCTAACATCTATACAGATCAACGCGTATCAAAATCACTGCAAAAATATTCAATGTGCGTGTACGCCTTATTCATTTACTATGTACGACAATCAGCTTAGAATTGCGTCGATAGTTTAGAATATACAATGTTAATGTTTTAATGGTTTGCTTACTGGTAACTTATAATATAATATAATTGCTTGATGTATAAAATCGCTGACTTTTGTTGCAGTTTTGTTATTATTCTTATTATAACATTAACCTTTGCGTTAGAATGGCAAATAAATATGACAACAAACTTTTAATTAAGTATAGCCAAGTTATAACAATACAATAATGTCTTTACAGGCATAACTTTAAATATTTGACTAAGTAAGTAAATGAGTTGACTGAGTTAGAAGCTCATGAACACTAAGTACTGAATCACTACTTGAGTATAAAACCTTTAAAGTTAGTTTAATATTGGTGTTCTAACAGAGGGCGCTACTTTCGATATAAAAATATAATTTATCGCAAAATAATGTTGGCTTTAAAGGGTATGAATGAACTAAAAGTTGGAAGTAGCAAACTGTCTTAGACCTATATCTATAGTTGAGCTTAGGTATCGCAAAGCTAACAGAGAAACTCAAACTAAATAAAAATTAAAGGGCACTAGCGAAAATGTAGAAACAAATTCTAATGTTTTTGACCTGGGATCAAAGTAGCGGTACTAACAGTTTACAGACATTAATCTGGAGTTTTATCGACTCAAACTTGTATAACATAGTTCATATAATTATAACTATTCATCACAATCAATCTTCCACATTATCTCCGTTAAATAAAATATCGACGCGTGAATGCTGTCTTATGAGTTGAGTTGGGAACGCTGTGGTGCTGTGCTTGTCTTACCCCCCTTATTTCGAACGTAAAATTAATCTGACAAATTGTCAAGCGCGCGTGCTTTGATTGGCTGCTTAAATTTTCAACAGCCAATCACAACAGGTTACGCGTGATTGTCAGTTTGTTACATACATTTTTCGTTCGAAAGACTGAGGGTATGTCATTTGACAATTATTATTATGGAGTGTAAATTGAATACGAGCGTAGATGACGTCAGACGCATGACGCGTGCCACTCGTACGCAAGTTACGATATCTAATAACAAACTACTTAGAAACAGCCGCAATCTGTTGTAATCCTAAGCTAATGTATTAACGTCAACTATAAATATAAGTGCAAGTGAATAATCTCTATAAATAGTATCTAATTTATCAATATATCGATCGCTGCGTAAACATATTTATCGCAAAACTATTATTATCTATCGTATACAAAAGCGCGTTGCGTTAGGCCGTCGCACACGAGCGCCGTGTGCGCAGCCCGCGGCATGTGGGAGCTTGCAGCGGTCCAACACGAATCTAATGACGACACACAGACTACTAGAATTACAAATACGAGCTTCATATAATGAGCTTTATAATTGATATAAACTTTGCATACTGGTGTTTGTTACACTGTGGACTCGGTACAGTAGTGATGGTCGTAGGCAGTTTAACATAACAATTAGGCAATCCTTTATAACTCCGTTTGTTTGTACCATTCCCTTGACGCTTACTTTGTGGAGTGGAAGCGAATCCTAGCGCATATACCCGGTATTTTAATATCTAGAAGTCGCAACGTCGTACATAGTGCTTGCCACTTCCAGTAAGATGACTAATATATTATTGCTTTCATTTACTATTTCAGTAACTACATACCATTGTACTTTGTATCTTTACCTATTCTAACATCAATTATGTATTAAATCTTATAATTATATGCAATCGAACATAACTCTGGATTGTTATAAAACATTTGTGGAAGCAGAGATAAATATTAGGATAAATTTGAGTTTTAAACATTAAAATTCTGTAATAAGTAGGTATTTATTTCGATTGGTGTTTTATACAGGTACATCGTATTAAAGTATCCTACTTATGTACAGTTGAACATAGGTACATACTACTACTATACTAATACTAAGCACTTGTCCCGTCTCACAAAGGTTGACTCTCACTCGTGCTGCTGTCCCGAGTCCACAGCGACTATACTGTATAATAGTGCTTCAAAATTACTCTAAAATCGGCAGCTGAGAAAGACACTTGCTATAAGGCATTATTGACGATCACATCTGCGTTGAACGACAATATTATTGCGACTATAGCTTGTACTGGCCACCTGCGAGCTGTGGCCGCGAGGTGACTCGTAATGGCAAAATTGACAAAAGGCATTTTGTATTACACTATCACTTAATTAAAGCGTCCGTATCATATAAAACGCGATCAAAACTCACGACCCAAGCTTCCGTCACTTCACTATCATTAATTTTGAAAGATCCGAATTGACTAATGTCTAACACGCCTGCTAGCCACACACCACTCGCAAAACAAAAGGAAAAAGGTAAAATAAAGAAACAAATATAAATCCATACATAAAAATTAATGTATTCTATTATCAATAACATAAGGTATAGTTACACAAAATAATAAAATTAGAGGAAAACAAATTTATACATAATCTTAACGCGAATAAAAAAACAAATTATACATGCTATCAACACAAGATGCTATTAAAAAAAAAGAAAACAGTATTTTACAATTTCCTAAAACAATCGCCTAATGCTTTTCTAACCAGCGCTCACTTGTTCATCAACTTAGCATTATAATTGTCAATTTGGTTTCAATTTTAGGGCTCATTTAATTGAGATTTAGGATTCACCTCAAAATGGTCAGAATCGTAGTACACGTGTGCGAGGGAAGAATTAATGTTACTAAGTAGACCATTGACGTGGTATCGTAAGAAGAGCAGCACTATTACACTATCAACTAAGTGCGAACATTCATAGGGACTAAGACAAATAATTTAACAGATAAACCAGTCTGCCGACTGCAATTAATATTAATAAAAGTCAGATATTGGATAACTTCAACAAAAAATTGAAAAGGTCCATTAAGTAATTGAATATTTTCATAATAGATTAATAATTTGTGGATTTGTAAGTAATAACTCGATCACAGTTCTTTTGTCAATGGTAATTTTGTGATTCTTTTTTAATAATAAGGCCAAAATAATAGCATAACCACAAAAATAAGCAACAAAACAAAAAATAATAATAATAATTGTATTATAACTCTTTATGAACTAGAACGATAACAAAAACCAAGTACATAGACGCGAGTTTCCAAACGAAATGCAATTTTAAGATTTTTGATTTTGTAAAAATAATAAATTAAAATAAAAATTGTTCATAAACGGGTCAAAACGAATCAACGAATGCCAATAGTTTGCAAGACTCGATAATACCAGATCTTTGATACAATGCCTCGCAATAACATCTACAATTTAAGTAAACTTCGCTTTATGTGCAATAAAATTAAAAGTAATACAATGCCACATTAATAAATAAAATAATCAACTAAAATTTAAAATAAAACATTTGTGCGGATTGTAAGTACCGATGGTGACGAGATAATGTCCAATGTTGCTGCGAATATTTCGAATCAAGACCAACAAATTAAAAGTAACTTTAAATAATGAATCTGTACGTTCAGACGTCCATAGTTTATACGAATTTTCGTTATTGTGTGTAAAGTATGCTACGTACGTCGCTTGCGGCCTAACACTATTTCTTAAAACAATACCATTTTAATATTACTTTCTAATTTCTATTGTTGAATTTTCAACTCTCGGCGCTGAGTTGAGCGCTGAAAATCCATTAGTGAGTAAGGCAAAGTAATATTGAAATAATACTGTTTTAAGAAATGGGGGTAGGCCTCTGGACGTCGAAATCTTCGCGTTTTTTACACAACAGTGTTCGAACGGCTACAGTACTATCCAGCGGGTGTATTCTGTGAAAATTTCCTTGATGAAGTGAACTTGAAATGAGCTGTCATCACACCAAGGCGAGGAATAACTCACTTCAAACTCACTTTACCGAATGAGATTTTACAGAATAGCGCTGCAGTTGCATCAAAAGATTTGTCCCACCATAAAAAAATAGGCGATACCTAACTAACTAACATGTTTTAACACACTTGACAATCGAGTACTTTAGTTATAACGAATGTTCTAACATTCAAAATAACGTATTGACAGGTGTGTATAATTACAACTATAAAACTAATTTATAACTATCTCTAATTGGAATATATTCCCGGCACTATTTATGTGATATCTTCAACTAGATTTTGAACGTGTGAAATGCAAATGAGATAGTACTGTAACGTTACGTAAGTCGGTGGCCATAAGTTTTGTATTATTGCTATAATGAGCACCGACTGTGTACGATAACTTGGCTCAGGAACACCGCTGTGTGGACGCGGCTGAACGTACGGATCAAGTAAACATATTAAGTAGAGCAGGTATGCGCTGGCTCGTGCGATTCCAACAGCGGGTAACTAGCGTAGGGTAATAAACGGTACCGCGAGAGATAGCGTCAGGGGACCGAACGCGTTAACACCTAAACTATAATATACTAATAACTGAACGCTGCAAGCTCATCTACAAACATTTACAATAACCACTTCATTTAAAAATAAACAAATGGTGTGCTTATGAAACAGGATCCCATGAACTTGCACTCTCACGCCAGGCCTCACTCACACATCCGAAACACGCACCATTATACAAACATTATTATGTTAATTTCTCCTTGTCCGCTTAGCTTTAAATATAGTTTACATAATATAAATTAAAATATAGAGTGAAAACTACACATTTCTTACGATATACTATGTACAAGGCATCTCTTGTCGCTCCTTATTAACAACGCGTGACCGCGGCGGCGCCCGCGGCACTCCGGCCTCATCACTTACTATAAACGTTCATACAAAATCCTATCTGGCACTAACATGTATATTCATTACAAAATGTATAATATAATAATATTATGTATATACAATCACAACATAAATTTGATAAACAACCGAGAGAAATAGATAATATATTGGTGTTACGGACACTTTGCTGCAGAGTCAAATCTGTTCATGTCAAGCGTTATATTGTACTCTTTAAAAGTATTCATTAAAATATATTTGAACTTTTTTATTATTATTAAACGAAAGGAATATTTATTTTGATTTGTTCAGAATTGCGTTCCCGATCTCCCGACCGGAACGATTGTGTTTTAATGATTTTTATCCTCCATTGCGTTCCGAAGGGCAGTGTGGAATTTACATATAAACGAATCTAGCTCCCCTAACAGAGTATTTATTGTCACTCCAAAAAATGTTAATAATGCGATGATCATAGATATTCTTGATCGCGTACTTTAATCATTTAAGCGTACAAAATTATATAGATCGCCATTGATTACAATTCGTAATGAAACTACCTGATTTGTCCCCAAATTATTTGATATGTATACGAAAAAATGTTTTTATATTAACACATGACAATAAACAGGGTTTTGCTCAATCATTGTTCTAAACGTATTCAGTTATCTATGACGTAGGAACAAGTATCCTGGAGCGTGTTGTTCGCTAAACGCTGTGTACTGTGCGGCGCGGAGACAAGACGTGCGCCACGACTAGGCTTGCCAACCGTCCCGCGAGAGCCGGGACGTTCCCGTTTCTAGAGCTTTAGAGGATGCGTCCCGCGAAAAGAGTGTGCGGGACACTAATTGCCGACCGTTTTATCGTACCTACGGACCTAATATGCCAAAGTTAAAAATTTTGAATAAAACCATTAAAAATTATTACTATACTTTGACAGCTGCTTCCCGCATTTTGATTGCCTACTTCCCGATAAATTCATACATAAAAGTTGGCAAGCCTGGCTACAACAGTCCCATACTATAAATATTAAGTAAATTTTATTCCTTATTCAAAATGAAGTTTTTTTTTTTCTTTTAATTTTCTTGTACACAATGTTAGGCATAGACAAATGCAAATAAATGTATTACCCTTCATAGAGGATTATAAGTTTTTGTTTTGAAAAACAAAAATGCATTTAAGACTCCGAAGGTCAAATCCTACACCTAACATTATTTGCTAAACTGATGGAAACAATATTAACATTAATTTATTAATAAATAATTCAGCCCATTTATTTAAGTATTTAGCTAATTTCCAAGTAGGTATCGCTACAAGGTAAAGCCCAACACACTGACAGCGGAAGCGGGACGCGCGTGGGTCGGGTCGAAAGTACGGCGGGTTGAATTCCTAATATATAAGGATGTCAATACACTGAACAAGTACGCGTGTCGGGCCCGCGGCGGGTGTGACGCTACACCCCGACCGACACGCTCGCCCCGCGCGGTTTCTAGTGGCGTATTGACATCTATATTAAACAAGGAATTAAGTAGTTGACGCTTTAACCAATAATTTTAAGACATAACTTCTTTAAAGAAACCCATTATTTTAGCCCTGAAAACCTGATTAATTTTCAATTTACCGTAAAATTAGACTTTTTGTGGACTTGAAATCAATTAATAGTTAGTCAATTGAGTTGCCAAATAAGTGAAGTCACAGTTCGATATTGCCTTACAGAATCTATGGAATAATCGCGTTTTGTCAATTGATTGGTTGAACTAGCATATATTCAGCCCGCCGTACTGCCGTCCCGACACGCGCCCGTCCCTTTTCCGCTGTGTGTGTGTTGGGCTTAAGCGTCCAATCCCTTCTGTAATCTATGACACATTTTGATTCTGTTTGAAGAGTGAATTAGTCTGTAGTGTACTGAGTGTTAGCTTAGCTTTCTATGTTCCATGAAAATCGGCCCAAGATGGCCGCCATCGGAAGTTTTTTGATTTTTTTTTTTTATTCAAGTACTGCAAGATAATATTGGTAGGTCAATGACTGCTATTGCCATGCTAAATCGCTGCAATTACAATTTTTGGTTTTAAGAACGCTTTGGTTTTAGAGTCCAGTTATTATTCTATCTCACTCTGTATGGAAGTACATAAATGTGGAAGTATTTTTGCGTTAAGTATCATCTCTATGTTAAGTAGCGACCTTAACGTTCATGAGGTAGATGAAATATCACGTCATTTCAAATTCACAGTCAATTTTGATAAAATAAACGGTGCGCGTGCGCAGCTACACCAATATGCGTTGCACCTTAAACTTTTTGCCTTTAAATTAATTATCTTAAGTAATTGGTGTTTGTATTAATGGGACTATCGTTCTCTTCGCCTTGCCGCAGCGCCACACAGTACATCTGATATAATATTTCAGTATTGAGTTTCAGTTATTCTTATCGCCCCGTTACATCGTCGAGTGAGTACTTGCGTCGCCGTTGCACTATAATTATACTTCTAAACTAAATTAAAAATCATATTACACGTAATTGATTCGCGTAAATCAACATAGCGAAAGTATAAATCTGTAAATTATTGCGAAGACCTACAAGTGATCCCATACATGTTGAGATATTAATAATATACTCGATTGGCCCACATGCGATCAAAATATTATTTTTCTCGTATAACTCCCATTACACTAAGAAACGAGCAATTCGTATATGTGTTCCCGACAGTAAAACATTTCCATTGATAGGGAAGTAGAACTACAACGAAAAACACTTAAGATATGATTACTCTATCACTTATATAATACAGAGTCGGTAATCAAATAGGACTCGTCGCTCGCCCGTTGCTACGCAACGATGCCTTATTTACAGTTATTTTTTTTTTCTTACAAATTTTTACACTTTGCTTTTTGGTCATCGATTTGGGAAGTCGTAATGCGAAGACGTTGAGTTCAATATCGTGGGAGTGGCGCCGGTCGCCGAGTCGCCCCGACCGACTGTGTTGGACATAGAAGCTACCATCGCACAGACAACTCTCGCGTTCTTCTGTTTCTCACGTTTTGATTGTTTAGTCGGCTCGTTTGGCTCGCGCATGATCCGTATCACAACGACCATGCGAGGTAACCATAGAAACCGCACGATTGTAATGTTGTGATAACTTCTAAAGAGTGGGGATAACGTTGTGACATACCTCTCTTCTATCAATATTGCTTAGTTATAAAACTTATATCAGAAGACGCCGCAGAACTGGTGATCTTCTAATAAATGCGAACACCAAGCCACTTTACACCAATCATAGCGATTGAAGCATGCATACTATTCCCATTGAACGACAATGAGTGATTCATTCATTCTCACTCGTTCAATGAAATTATAACTACATATTTGCACAGTCAAATCGCTACAACCATTATACAGTATGTGACGAAACTAGAATTTCAAGGTCTGTTTCAATAGATCGCTTTCGAAATATTGCTGTCAAAATATCGACGCCATCTTTTCATACACGTGTCAACTTAAGATATGTTCATTAATCAAATCAGCATTTTTCCATTCAACATTAAAAATCAAACTTGAAAGCGGTTTATTGATACAACACGCCGAAATATTGATTCTCATACAGAATTACTATCTAATATCAATTTAAGTACCTAACTAAATGTAAGCATACCCTTTTTAGATATTACCATTAAAAAATTTAACATTTCCCGATCAAAAAGCGAGTAAATCACATTTAGTTAAACGCTTAAAAAACAACGCCCTGTATAATCGTCGTGACATACTGTATACACGAACACGAACACAACATCACCCCTAGCACACAGTCTCTGACGTCACATCGCGTCGCGTCACTAGAAGCAGCGACGTATAAAGTCCCAGTGTTTGGCGCGCCGTCACTCGCGCGGCGCGTTCTTGAGGAGAGAGATGGCGTGGCGCACGTACTGCACCAGGTGGCGGAACGTGGACGACAGCGACAGCGGCCCGCACTTGCGGTCCACTGCTATGAACAGATCTGGAAGAAAAAAACGATTGTATTAGGAAGGTGAATAGTCAAAACATGTTCATTTTATTTAGGGATTTCCCGACATTTTTTTATAACATCATTTAGGTGCCATTTAAGTATTGTGAGAGCACTAAAAGGGGTGGGGAGTCCTCTTGCTTTATTTAGCAGTAATTGAATCTTTTACTTTTAAATCTAATTAAATACATTTTCTATTTTTTCCGATTTTTTTTTGTAGATTCTGATTTAAACACATATCATATCGAAATCGAGAAGCATGTTCAGGGATGAGAAAAACGTAAACAGATTAAAAAAGCATAAACTGTTATTTACGTACTCATAGGAGGGGAGAGGTGATCTTACTACTTACTTAGGATTACTAAAGTCCTGTAACGTACCTCTATTCGCCCTAAGCCTGCACAAGGAGTCGGCCTGCTCCCACAGGTCATGCGCGACATACAGGAAGGCGTAGTACTTGTTCAGGAGCAACAGTGCTTGATGCGCATGCGCAGGCACCGAGTGCGCCAGCGAGCAGTAGCCGGACGACGCTGAGCCCGATCCCACGGACCCCACCGACCCCGCGGGGGACGGGGTCGGAGATAGGGGGGATACTGATTCGGCTAGTGCCGGCTGTAACAATGAGAGAGGGACGGTTGTAGTATGTGGGATAGGACAGGTACTTATAACTGATATATATATCCCTTCTTTGCAGTCACGCCAACTCGACTTAATCAAATGAATACATCGAAAAGTGAACTTTATTTCGTATCACATACAGAGGAAATTAGGAAATGAAGTATTTCTCCCTTTTTATAAATCGGTTGATAAAATATCGACTGTATCAAAAACTATATGTATATGTGTCAACTGTAATGCAAATAGATTAACGTAATTAAATATTGGACAATATCCGTTTACTGCTTTAACATTGGCATATAATCGGTACAAATAAGCACCAATGATCTGTAAACAGGTGTAAACAAACACCTGTGCTACCAAACGGTAACAAAGACTCAACCATAATAACACATTACACAACCGGGAATCGAACCCTATACATGTCGAATATATACTGATATAAATACATATATTAATTTATTTATGAAGCAAAACCAACTATCAACTACAAAAACTGAGCAACAAAAAAATCATATAACATACATATATTGGCAACAGTAAAACAAAAGGATTTGCCTTATGTTCTGTTCATTTAAGCTATACCCAAGCATTGCGCACAGCTCCATAATTTATCATAGGCCTTTGCCCTGCAGTGGGACAACAAGAGGCCGGTATATTGGAGGACGGATATTTATAAAAAAAAAAAATAAGAAAAGAAACTGTCAAAATAGTGTACGTCAGTATTTACCTTGTTATTCGCATTGCCAATATATGTAATAATAAATATAAAGTGTATTTCTCTTTAAATGTCTAATTTGGTAACAAATATGGAGTATTACATATCGATCTTCATTGAAGCAGTTGGGTACTTGACACAATCAATCAATTGATATACTTTTTATGACCTGTCAAAACTCGATTTCTCTATCACTTGATAGCAATAGTAAACTGTGAAGTCACTCATTTGATTAACTATTTATTAATTTCAAAGCAACTAAAAACGGAATTTTACTGTCAATTAAACATGAATTAGGTTTTCAGGGCAAAAATATAGTCTTTTTTAACCAAGTCGTGTATTGGAATCATTTGTAACTATTTCAATTTTTTTAATATTAAAATTTCGTAAAAATGAGTTTTTTTTTACAAAAATAAAAATATTTGCTCAATCTGTAATATTAATACAGAAACTCGCACATTTTGTATCGCTCTTGTTTACCAAATAGGACACGTAAACAGAAACACACTGTATGGTAAAAATAAAAGACAATTGATACAGACATCAGAACGTACCTTCTGTTGGTACTCGTGAACGATCTTGTTGTACTCCTTGACCTCTCGGTTGTACATCTTGAACATGCGCAGGTACAGAAGGGCTTGGACTCTTAGGCTGGAAATATAGCAAGGATATTTTAATATACATGTTTAAGTAACTGCATGCTATGAGTGAAATGATGTACCTAACTATAGCTGTATTGTCCTACAGTCCTTCGTATCAATCACAAGCCTGATTATTTAAAAAACCTGCAAACAAAAATCAACCTTATCGCCCTAATCGTACGTAGAACGCATGTTGGATATTAGACGGTAAATAACTAGATGTACCCCACGGCTTTACCCTCCTTTTTTTGACTTCGATTCGCGTGGAAATCAAATATACCCTTAAATCACATTTAATGACACTTAGTCTTACACAAGTTATTCCAAAGTATAACTTTTACAAAAAAATCTGAGAAAACGATTGTCAGATACTTACCTGAATACAACCCAAATAAGTAAGAGAGCAATGTAATAGAAAACTGTTCGTTTTGGTAATGTCAAAAAAAGCTCAAAACAAATAATTACCTAAGTATATCAAGTTTATTGAACGTATCGTGCGGCGACGCCCTAAACCGCTGTGGCATCGAGTGTATACTTTTGATATACTCGATCGTCTCCCGGTAGATAGTGAAGGCGCCTTTAGTGTCGAGTTCTAGCTCCAGTACTCGCCCGGTTAGAACGAAGCACAGTACTGATTCGAGGTACAACATGACTCGAGGCAGTGGTTCCTGTTCCTTCTCGGCGGCTGTGCGCAGACGCGTGGCCTCTTCCAAGTAGTACCTGTCAAGTGAAACGCTTGCGTTACGACTAGTAACAACAATGGAGGTATTAGTATGATGGAAATGAGTGTCATGTACAGTATATATGATCGAAAAGTTCATATGCTGCCCAGCTGGTCGCAATCGTGACTGTTGAGCATTTGATTCCCAGGTTGAGTGTTATTAAACCTTTTAATTTCTAAGTAACAGCCCGGTTTGGAAGTTGGTGATGTGACACCGCAGTGTCTCAGTGTACACGTGTCGCCGTTGGTCCTGTGCCTGAACTCTCCCCGGTTGTGTCGGATTGTCGTCCCTCCGGACTATGTAGATGAGGTAAGATGGAGTGCACCTGTGTTTGCGCACACACTTGTGCATTATAATATGTTCTGTGTATTTGGCTAGTATCCAATCCGCCTTAAGGAAGCGTATTGATCAATGCTCGTGTTTTCTCTGTATGAGAAAATGCATTTGGCATGCAGTGGAATCATAATAGACTGGTATAATTTATGTGATAATGGTGGTGAAATGATAATGATACTCACTTGTGATCTCTTTCCTCGTCAGATAGCGCGTCGGCGGGGAGGCGCTCGAAGTAAGAGAAGTAGATGGGCGTCTGGCCCGCGTACGCGTCCGTCCGCTCGTGGTTTGTCGCTGCTACCTCGCCGCCCTACGGAAAATTAAGGTTATTATAAACATTGTGTTTATGTACTTAAAGTTGTAAATCCAATGGCTGTTAGCAAATTCGTAGTTAGTAATTTAGTCAGGGACCATCATCATTTGCCTAGCCTTTTCCCAATTACGTTGGAGTTGGCTTCCAGTCTAACTGGATGCAGCTGAATATCAGTGTTCTAGATGGAGTGACTGCTTGTCTGACCTCCACAACCCAGTAACGGAGTAACACGATACCCTTTGGTCACTGGTGGTCAGAAAAAGTGCCATACATACCTGCTCGGCATGCGGCGTGTGCGCCAGCTTGGGCGCGGCGCGGCGCGCGGGGCGCTGCAGCGCGCGCACCGAGCGCACCGTGTCGGCGCGCAGGCGCGACAGGCACACGCGCACCACCAGCCGCGCGCGCGGGCCTCGGGCCACTGCGGGGGACAGACGTTGTGTTAGTGAAATCATGATGAAAGCCACCTGCCAGGATGCTTACATACTCCTTTCGCCTCGTTCACGTTCATACATCTTGTTATTGAAATTAGTTAAAAGAAAATATAAAAATAACGAATGTACACGAACCATTGGAAGACGCCTCCTCGAGCCTCTCGGAGCCGCGGCCGGACTTGAGCCCCGAGCCCACGTCGGCCTCCGCGCGCACGTACCGCTCCGTCGCGATCCGCTCCACGCGCTCCACCGGCTTGTCGAGCACTTTGCTCTCGAGCCTGTCCAACGCCAACTTGCTGTCTGACAACCGAGGCTTCGTGTCTTGAAGACGGTCGTGCGACAGCTTCTCGGCCGTTATCCGCTCGTTCCTCTCCCCCGATAGTCGCTCGTGAGCTCTTTCGCTCTGCAACCGATCTATCGCTATCTTCTCAGTCGCCACCCGCTCCGTTGACCGCCGATCGTTGAGCCGGTCCGAGGACAGACCTCCCGATAGCCTGTCGACTGACAGTCGTTCGCTCGCAGAGGAGGACCGGTCTGACGTCGACGTCCGTTCCGTCGATATCCGATCGACGGGCCGCTCGGGTATCCGGTCGTTGGAGGTACGTTCGGAAGGTATTCTCTCGTAAGAGGTCCGTTCAGGTATCCGATCCATCGTTCGATCGCTAGGGGGTCGTTCGATGGGTATTCGGTCGTTATTGGGTCTGTCGAGTCGGTCGGCAGAGCGGCGGCGGTCGGTGCGGTCGGATCGGTCGGCTCGCTCGTGTCGCTCGACGGATAGGCGGTCGGTGTCCCGTCGTCTGTCGGGCTCGTGCGGGGACAGTCGGGCCATGGCCTCCTCGTTCCGCCGCTCAGCGGATCGCTCGCGATGTCTCCGTTCCTCCTCGTCGGCTTCGGGCGCTGTGACCTCGATGATGGTCACCTGCCCCTTGCCTTTGCCTCCCTTCCCCTTGCCGCCTTTACCTCCCTTGCCACCGCACTCGTCGCTCTTTTTCGGTGTAAAAACCTGAGAAAACAAAATTATTTCGTAAATAAAGTTCTAAACTTACAATTGACTTATCTTTCTCTTCACCGCGATACTAACCTTGCGAAAGATATGCGTCTTGGTGTCTTGTAGGGGGTGATGGTGGGGTGGGTCGGGTTCCACATCGCTGTCAACCGCCGCTTGAGCGGGCGCAAGGTGGGACGAAGCGGGAGGGGTGGGGGCCCTGGATTTGGGCGGACGGCCGCGTCTCTTCTTGACGGGTCGCTCCTCGGAAGGCCTGGCTTTGGGCGGCCGGCCACGTTTCACCGCTCCCGAAGGCGCAGAGGGAATCACTCGAGGCGAAGTCTGAGAATAAAACATGTTACTTCAAACCAACGATTTCAAACAAAGATCGATCATCATAGGAGCTGTAAACAGCTGGCGTTTTGACATCGAGTAAACGCTGTGATAGCCTCTTATACACGTGATTTTATTCGCGTTCGGCAAAAGCCTACCACTACTCAGCGTCCTACTACTACCACAACTCTAATCGGTTCCACTGAACCGACTATTGCTTGTATGGAATAGTCAGGCAGATGGATATACATAACAAAACAACACACTGATTATACTACATTAAAATAACCATTACATACGACTGACAAAAAATGACAGTTATTTGGACAGTCAATTTGCTTATCAAACAGTGGCCTGACAGTACTTCCAAGTATTAAGATCTTACCGTATGCCTCGGCGTGTCCTCGTCGCTGGAGGCGGCCGACACCCGGTTGGGGATAGAGCGCCTCCGCCGCACGACCCCCGGCGACGGCGACGACGTCTCCGAATCCGACATCTCCGAGATCGGACTCTAAAACAATATTAAAAAGATACATTAGTCAATAACTTGGAGAAATTTCTGGATAACAATATGAAAATCAACAGTAGATGTTTTTTCCATGAATCTTCAAATCATCACTATTATTAAATCGAAGGGTGAAAGGAAAAATGTATTAAGCGACAATTTGGTCGTGTATTATACTCGAAATATTTTTTCTGCCTTTCTTGATTATTGTAAGGGTATTCACCAAGTAACATCACAACCACTGATGCTGCTATACACGCATCCAGAAAAAATCAAGATGCGGTTATAATCCGCCAGTAGATAACATAGCCGGAATTTTCTTTATTGTCAACCGTCTCTAGCCCTCATTACCACTTACATAACCATGATTGTATATATTGTAGTTTCACCTGAATAACACTAGGCGAAGACATAGATGCAATATTTCCATGTATCGCTCCCACAGCTTGCCACAACAAATCCTTCAACTTGAGGAACTGGTACCGAATCCGCTCGCGGTCGTCAAAAGGTACCTCGTTTATAGTGTTCTCAAAGTTCACCAGTCCACAGCGAAGGGTACTCTTTAGTATGGAAAGCTTGATCCATTTCTGTGTAACGTCTTCTTCAGATACAGCCATTATGTGATGAATCAGATTGTCGAATATTTCAAAGTAATTGTCCATTTTGGACTATCAACAATTTGTATCTTGGCGTTAATTTCTGTCAATGGCTTTTTCGCATGGAGCGAAAATAATGAGTCTTAGATCTTCTCGTTAAGCAACACGAATTAATTTAAGCAGTACGTCTCATTTTCCGTTTTCTCAAGGTTTCACGGCCTTCAAAAACCGTATGAACAATGTTTCGCAAAGGGATACAGTTACAAAACGTCTTGTAACACAAAACACTAGTGGTTGATACACAACGCGATCACAGAATCAACCGCGAGCTAAGACTTAGATTGTAACGAACGCTTACTAAGTATTCTTGCTAAGAAATGTATGGCTACTTTGTTTCCGAGAACTGTTTATCTTTCGAAACATAACACCTGAGAAAGGGTCGCTTAATATAGCCGGGATACTATTGCATTACGTGTTAAATATGGAAAATGCTGGGTAGCTCATTTGACCGTGAGAGAGGCAAAGGTACAGACGAACAAGCTATTTAGTATTCTAGCTAACTTACAACTTTAAGTCTCTCAAAATAGGATTCAAAACGTGAAGAGAAAATAACTATGAATGGCAATGTAGCAGAAAGATAATTATTGTTGTCTGTAAACCAAATAGCTTACAGTAATTTCAGCATTTGTTTTAGAGTCAAGTGACTCCTTGATATGGAGACCCACCGGAGTGTAAGCTATCGATAGTATTTGTCAACACCTGCTAATTTTTAGTTTGTCAGATTTGTGACAAGTTGACGACAGCTTCTTGAAGTGTCGACTTGTCATTAAATCCTCCACTCGTTTGGATTGCTTTATTGGATACTCAGAATTAGAATATCACAGACAAGATTTGTAGTATCGAAAATATCAGATGAATATATATGGTTCTTGATTTACTGTTTTTTCCATTGCATTGTTTGCCAATATCAACACCAACTTATAAGAGGCCTAGGTCCAGGAGTGGACTGTGGTAGGCTGATAACTTTTTCTTATTTCTTTCTTTCTATCATTAGGTAGGATTAATGGACGGATACCATTAACAACTAATTACATGTTAGGACAGCTGAAGGAACAATTCAAATGTATATGAACTTACCGGTTTCCCTTTGATATCAGCCAGGGCATGTCTGACATCCTTCCCTGATTCATAGGTCTGGTCAGGTGGGTGTGCTGGAGGCGGCACAAAGTTTGACAGGCTCCAGGAGGAGCGCTGTGCAAGCGGCGGGGCAGCGGCAGCAGCGGGCGCGGGCGCGGGTGCGGCCGCCGTCGGCGCCGGCGCAGGGGCCGTCGACTCCGCGGACGAAGATTCTGATTCGGAATCTTCGGAGGGCGATGAACTGCCTGAGGTTGGACTGCCTGACCCAATTGGTGATATAGGCCTGGAAATTAGAAATAAAATGATTGAGTAATTGAAATTATTTTTCTTTATTAAAGATTTTACTTTATGGCTTGTTTATGTTTGAGAAATATTTAGCAATCAAATAAAAAAAACAACTAGATCAGCGATCAGGTTAACATCTGTTTCATAAATATGTGAATAAATCCATAATTGCAGCCATAATATGAATCTTAAAACAAAAAGGTCAAACACAAAATAAATACATAAACCTGCAATCCTTTCAAATCAAATAAGAAAGCGAAGCGGAAAGGGAAGCTTGGCTTGGACATGTTAAAATTAATTCAATTTCATTCTCGTACTTAAAACTTACGAGTTTCCACTCGAGATAAAAATCAATTAAAAACTTAGCGCTTACAAAGGAAGGTGCAGACGTGGCGTAACCTAGGCGCTTTGCACATGGAGCAACTTAAGTTGAGGCAACTATCAACACTTTAAAAGTTTCATGTAAAAGTTGATAGTTGCTATAACGTTTACGGTTGCCGCAACTTTATTGCAATCTGTGAGCAACTTTCACAGCCGAGTTGCCGTATGCCGTTGCCGTAGCGACACTGGCATTGCCGGGTACAGGGAGAGGGAGGGAGAGCGTGAAATCGCCCGACGCGTTGCGACTGACGGTTGAGGAAACAGGCAACTTTAAAAACCGGTATAATATTTAACATTTGCTAGTCGCGAAACTGTTGACCATCACCGGAACTTGAAACTTGAATTGTTATGTGTGCGCAGTCCAATTGAATTATATGTAGACAGCTAGTTGCCAGTTGCTGTAATAGTTGCTCAATGTGCAAAGCGCCTTAGTTAAGCACGGGAGTGAACTTACGGTCCTATCGCATGTGTGTTGGCGACCTCGTCATCGCTCTCCGATAAGCCGAGGTCCTTGGTAGCCACGTCACTGGAAATAGAAACATCACAATTGAGTAAAAAACCGGACAACAGTCGAGCTTGCTTGAGAAGAGTTCCGTACCACCATATAATATTTAGTTTTCAGTACATAAAAAGAAACTGTTTACTTGTGTGTGGGACCCCCTTTGATTTTGAATTTTATTTTAATTTTTATTATTTACTAGCTTATGCTCGCGACTTCTTCGAGAAAAATAAAATAAAATTTAGCCTATGTTACTCGCAGGTTGTAGCTTTCTAAAGGTGATAGAATTTTTAAAATCGGTCAAGTAGTTTTTGAGTTGATCCGTTACAAACAAACAAACAAAAACACATTATTTTCCTCTTTATAATATTAGTGTAAATGTAATAGTAAATAGCGGGACAGAGAACACAGAATGTGTATTACTATTGCATAGCAGCAATAAAACACATAGATACTCAGTGAAAATTTCGACTCTATACCTACATTGGAGACACAGCCCGCTGATATTTCTTTTCTTAAAACTCAAAGTAGGCTATGATTGATGGTATTACAATAAACAATTGATATAAAACTAAGTAGATTGATCGAACCTGAATCACTATGTTATTGTAACAGGATACCAATTATTATTGATAATAAACAGGAATAAAAAAGGGAAAGGTATCGGATTAAAAGGCAGGAAGAGGAAAAACGGTTTTCTCTATAAATAACCTTTCGTAATAATATCCTCTTACTTTATGAAGTATTTTATTATATATTAACTAATGCCCGCAACGTCGCCCGCGTCATATAACATATTATCCCACTGAAACTGTACATTTTTCCGGGATAAAATGTAGCCTATGTGCTATTCCAGACTATAATTTATGTGTGCCCAATTTTATCCATATACGTTTAGCCGTTCTGGCTATACTAATATGATAAAGAGGTAAAGTTTGTGGGGGGGGGGGGATCTCTGGATCTTCTGAACCGATTTTGAACATTTTTTCGCAATTTGGAAGTTGTGTTATCACTGAGTGCTTTATGCTTTATATTTTATTACCAAAAAATTAAGAATCCGTACGAAAAACCACGCAAACGAAGTCGCGGGGAAAGCGCTAGTAAAAGTAATAAAGATCAATAAGGTCCACTGTTGTAGCAGACATTGTTAAGATGCTCAAGTACTTAATCAATCGTCGAAAATAATCCTAGATGAGCAGTACTACTTACAATTCCTTATACAGTTAAAAGCTGAATAATGGTGTCAAGTAAACACCATTAGCTAGCTTTGAACCATATAATCGTTTCCTAAATTCAAAAAAATGCAGTACATGTACATGTAACACCCTTGTATCCGTGAAAGACATTCGTGTGATGGTGTGCGTATGGATGTACAGTCAACAAAAGAGATAGTTATGCAGAGTCGTCAGATATAGTTGAAGTTTTCTTAGAAACCAATGGATGTCTACAATTGAAACTTAACTTAATTAATGAACTGTTTATTGTCTTCTTCTTAAATTAATTTACTTTTGAAATCATCCATCGGTTTCTAAGAAAACTTCAACTATATCTGACGATCATGCATACCTATGTCTTTGGTTGACTGTACATACACGAAAGACCTCTCATCTGCATGCAGGAGTTACGTCGGCTGTCTGTTTGTAGATCGACCCACCAAAACTGACAGAGAAAATTGTTTGGGCGCCGTCACTATGTCGGGTAGTCTATAAGCTCTATAACATGTGTAGTCGAACGAGCTCAAAGTACATTTGACCCTTGATAGGCAAGAAGATTGGATTTCAGATGAGGTCTAGACCAACTTTAGCGTGGAAATGAAAGGGAAATAAACAATATGTTTACTGAAAGTGATTTAACAAAAAAAAAACATTCTTATTAAAGCTCAATGACCTAGAATTGTATTTGAAGAAATCATAGATACTTGTGGTTAGGTTTGCTGACCCTACTATGTAATAAAATATCCTACTAGAGGGTCGATGACCATTTCTGAACATTATTCTGGTATGTCAAGTTGACAGTTATCTACCTACTATGTTTTTTTTTCATATTTTCGCTATCTAGGTACTTTCTTTTTATGAGTAATAATTTCAAAGTACAATTTTTAACAGACAAAAAGTTGGCAACCCTGCTTGTTGTACAGTGGCAACATTTGTCTAATGTTAAAATGGAGTACAGATCTCGAATAGGTAGTCTATGTATAGAAAAACTCATAAACAACATAACGATATCCCTTTATCGATCCCACAACTCGAAAGTAAGGCAGCTGCTACACAGTTAAACTCAATGTTTATCTATTACTCAGATATTTACGAGTAACCCTTTTAAAATGAGATACTTACGGCGACACTGAACTCCTTGAGTTCGATATCCGGTTGTCCAAACCTGTAACAACAAACAAAAACATTTATTTATAAAGGCTTCAAGACTTCAAACATCGTAAAATGAAAAGCTCGTTAAATCTCCCAATTATGTAAATCGTCTCCGTTCATTTGACTTAAACACACAGTTTTTAATAATTATTTACTGTTGGATGAACAAAATATTCTCATTAAAAAAAGTAATTAATCTTTCGATGTTTTTATTGATGAAAAAAATTGTTCGGTAATAAAAAGGTGCAATTAAAGAGTTCTTGTGGTTCTTGCTAATTAGTGTCGTGTTATCGTTTAAGGTTGCCATGTTCATAGGTCCCAGTCTCTTAAGACTTTAGAGTTAGCAATCATAAATATTCCCGCCGACTCCATTACTTGATAAGTCTCAAACATATTTAACAGCTAGACTGCGATTTGCGATTATTGTTCTACAAAATCTCTTATAAACTTAACTGATTATCTGCGCAAAGCAGATTGCCTGCTAAGTGCTTGATAATGTGAAACGGAATAAGTAAATCAATGTAATTACTAGTTCTCTCAACATCAAGAACAATCCTCGTTAATGCGAAGTACTTTCGAATATTAAAGCTAAGAGCTTTTTATTATATCTTTTATCATAGTTCGTAAGGTTGGTTTTACGGACGTAGGTGGCTCAGATTGTGGCACAGAATCCGCAGTGAGTATTCATTAGCTGCGACAAGGCTCACAAATAACCCTATGCATAATAAATGCCACTGTACAAGTGGCGGTTACTACGATAAATTACGACTTATTCAAAACGACTGGACTAATGTAGGTACTTTGTTGTTGAAGGACGCAGTGACATGTTCACTTCATGTGTCCTTTAAGCTTTTTGCTTTTATTTTTGATTACGAATGGACGCTAAGTTATTAATGCGTCTAAATAGGATGTTATCGTAACAATCTAGCTAACCTCGAGCTAGGCCATTATTTATGTATTTCGAATAATTTCAATGCTTGCTTGATCATTTTTGATTAGTTACGCATAACATTAAAAGTTAAATATCCTATTTTTTATAGAGCATTTATACGTCAATGCCAAAAAACAACTTATTCAAGACCATTCAGATTCCATGTTCACAGCCACGCCATTCAATTGTATTTAACCTTTTTTTAAATAGTAGAATTCTCGGTGTCCAGTGATGCATTAAAGCTACGCAACGGGAAAAAAAACCGGGAAGTATTCGAAAAAAGTAGTTACCCTCCCTCTCCACAGCAGAGAAGTAATTTGCTAAAGAGTCCAATTGTGTGGTTTGACTGCAGCACATACACACTGTATAAGTGCATCGCGCAGTGGAGAGCGGACGGTGTTTACTTAGGCGTAGAGAAATGTAAACATGTCGGTGGTAGCGGGTTCGGTACCGGGCCGATACCCTGCCGACTTTAAACAACCTATAAAAGTGCCTTGAACTCTACGATGCACATAATTATGTTCAGTGTAAACATTACACTTCTCACAATTCCCACGAGTCCGCCTAAATGATTTGAGCTTCATAGTTACTGTACGTTCCAAAAAGTTAAGTGCAATATGGAATTTCAGATCGATAAGTTAAATTCTGAAACTGAAGAGACTTGTTTGAAGTAGTTAAGTATGTTTTTAGACGAATGTATTGATCTTTATGTAAATATTTCCACAATCTATAAAAAAAGTCAGACAGCTTAAGCATAATCAATCTAACAAAATATGAACACTCACGTACAGCATAAAAACAAAATTGGAACTACGCATTTATTTTCCACGTAAACACCTGTAAATCCCATCAATAATGTCAATGGAGGCCGTCGATCAAAATCATTCACTCACTCATTCGCGGCTTATCCCGCCAATCGAGAACAGAGGGAATACATAGTGGGTAAAGTGAATACTATAATTTACCCCGAGACCGAATGACGTAAGACGAGGACTATGACCGACAGTCCTTCAGGGTCAACGACCCGCAGGGTTGCGGTGACTTGCCGGTGTCAGACAGACGACGGCCGAACCTGCGGCCCATTCGGCTACGAAGCGAAGAATTATATAGGTCGCTCTTACTTCAATATAGGTATTGCTACAATCCTTGAACTCGAATGAACTCATGAACTTGAAAATGAATGCCTAGTTTTTTCTACATCTGTACACATTGAGAAATGGCTTTATGCAATGTAATTTCAGGAGCGAAACGTGCTTAATCCAATGTCAAAGTCAAATGTCACAAGCGTTCGTATGAGCGTCCTAGTATTAGTAGAACTTGACGACATCTCATTCATACATCCCACGCTCGACTCTGTAGCAACTAAAAACACACTCATCAAACTTTGTCCGCTATAAATAGGTTGAAACTATCGTTGTACTTGTAACGTCGTACGCAGCGTCACACCGCGAAGCGGGGCTGGGTGACGACATTGTACACTACTGGTACGAACACGGGACAAAGAGTAAGCTAATGGAGTGAACCATCAAGCGGCGTAACTCATCGACATCGTTTATCGGAAGTACGATTAATTACAGACATTCCGTCGCCTATTGAACTGACTTCACAAATATTCGTGTGTGCTCTTCTGCGACTAGTACTCTTTGGTACCTGCGGAAGCTGGAGTACTGCGCTGCAACATGACGTACGCGCTAACTTGCGCAATGAATGGCCACCCACGTCAGTTAAGTTGCTTGCACGTGTATGGGCTTTGAACGTGAGTACACGTGCCTTGAAGTGAAAAATACGTAGGATTTAATATTGCCAGATATTTTGTAAACAAGAGATAAAGCATGAACGATGAACTAGAAATAATCTTTTAAAAATAGTATCAGACGATTTCTTGTATAGTTATTCACAATCGACGGTACGATTTAATGATTCTAATAAAACTAATTGAAGCGGATTTACTTTATTATATTACTAACAACAAAAACTTGGTTTGTTAATCGACAAAAACTCGTCTTCATCAATACACTCTAATAAATTCAAAGCTTTAGCTAATTGAGTGTAAACAAGAAAATAATATTGTTTATTTTCCTCGGGGCGGTCAGTGGGTGTTATTTCTATGGCTAGCCTTATTACTATTGCCGTATAAGCGCTGTATAACGGTCAGTGAAGAACCTGTTTCATTGATTAATTAATAATGACCTAAAGTACACCAAAAATAGAGTTGGAAATTTCGTAAAAGATTGGAAATGCCGCGAGGGATCTTGCGCACAATTTCAATTTAGGTCATTTTCTAGATACTATAATAATAATAATAATAATAATAAATTTTTATTCGTTTATAGTTACAAAATATAAGTTATCTTATTATACTAGTAAGAACTTAACATTATGTAACTATATAAAATAGAACTCATGTGTGAATAGTACGGTGGTCCCCAAACTAGGCGGCGCCTGTATCTTGGGGGCCAGAGTTGCGTTAGCTTAGGCTAAAAATCAAGACATTTGAGAATTTACAGAGAAGTAAAATTTATATAATAAATGAAAAAGTTAAGGGCTAAAAAATAAAAAAATAAATGTAATAACACAAAATAAAAACAAAATATTATGAACATGTGTTGTAGTGTGTACATGAGTTGTAGTGTAGTGTGGTGTGTGAGTGTGAAGGCGAGATAAGGTGTGAGTGTTATGATGATGTGAGTGTGATGTTGAAATGGTATTAGAGTGTGCTAGTGAGATTGTGTCTGTTGTGAGTGTGGATTTATGTGTGAGGAGTTAAAAATATACATATGTATTTAATTTAGTATTGCCTCGGTTTCATTGTATGACAGGGAGAGAAGCCAACTTTTTGTGATTCTTTTACATGAATGGTAGGTAACATCTTTGATATCACAGTATTTACTTGTTTTATTGTATATATGTGTGTGTAAGTATGAGGGGCAGCGTCTGGCGAGAAGACTGTTTGCAATAGGAATAGGGACATGTAGAATACGTTTTGAGAGTAGGTGTTGGTAGTCAGCTCTGTTTTTTATGGTTTTGTGGACATGTAGGGTGGCACTGAGAAAATATAACTGACGTACTCGGAGGACTGGAAACTCATCGAACAGCAGATCTGTCGGGAACCTAAAAGGTTTTTTGAGCATCACTTTGATGACGGCTCTTTGAGCCCTTTCGATTTCAATGAAAGAGCTTTTCCCAGCTCCGCCCCAAACAGATATTCCATACTGGAGTATCGATTGACAGAGGCCTAGGTAAATTGTTCGCAGAATTTGAATCGGTGTGCAGTCACTTAGTCTTTTCATAACATAAATGAGTTTCCTGACACGACCCGCAAGCAAGTGAATGTGATGTTTAAATGTCAAATTTTCGTCTATTGTTATACCTAGGTATCTAAAGGAGGAAATGCGGTCTATAGGTGTACATGTACAATTTGAGAGTGGTGGGAGGTGATCGTTGCAGCATGTGTGGAACTTGAGTGTTAAGTGATGAGGAGGACTGGAAGCTGACGTTTTAAAGAAGGTAATGAGCTTTGTTTTTTTTAAGTTAAGTGTAAGTAGGTTTCTACTGAGAGTCTCGGAGATGGTAAGCAGACCGATTTCTGCAAGATGATACACCTGTTCCCAAGATCTAGCATGAAATAGGATTGCCGTGTCGTCTGCATAAGAAATAATTTCAGCATCGTGGAGTGGTGCGTTAAGTATATCATTCATGTAGAGAGTGAAAAGAGTCGAATAGACTATATAACTGAAGAGTACATTTGTGTTTGTTTGAACGCTGTAATTTCCGGAACTATTGATCCGATCCCGAAATTTTTATATCTTTTTTATTTTTTATTATGGGTCTGTAAGAAAATTTCGCGCTGACGAATCGCGGACAAAAGCTATAGCCAGTTAATAAAAGAAACTTGCTAGAGCGTATTCCTGCTGTGTCTGCGTTGATCCTAAGACAAGCCGCGTGCGCGATAGTTTTTCTAGTGACGTATACAAGTTACCGTTGCGAATAAATCATGTAAATTATGGCGAAATGTTTAATACTTGTTTTGATGTTTCGAATGTGCGCCTAAAAACGTGATACATTGTTATAATAAAGGGTCTTTGTTGGTTGTTGTGAAACATTTCGTAGGCGACCCTATTATGCTGGCAACATTTGTAAGGATTCAAAGAAATGTTGCCATACCAAAACCGTTTCTACGAATTTGGTAATTGCCCAAACTTATTATGACAGGATTTTTATGATAATTTTATTTCCTAGTCTGTAGCGAATTCGAAAGAAGTTTCTATAACAGACTTGTTTATTAATTTACTAACTTTTGCCCGCGACGTCGTCCGCGCGAATGTACAAGCTTAAAGCCATTATGTGACATTTTTTATACACATCATATGAATACAACGTTAGTTAGCTTTTATATTTATTGAAAAAGTTCCAAGTTTCAGTAACGTCTTTTTACAAAAACAAGTTTAAAATGTTCTAACGAAACTTTAAATACCCTCAAAACCTCTGTACTGTTGTATGCACCCAAAAGCACAATAATTTGCGTATGTCTATTGCCTGTCACCATACATAGTGATTTTTCACACCAAAAAGGGGGAGGGGGGTTCAAAATTCGGGCCAGCCCCGGGCGGCGAAGACCCACGCTACGCTACTGATTTGATGTGTCTTTTTACCCTCCCTCTACTTGGATATTTTTTAAAGAAGCCACAAGATCACAATTCTGTCCTACCTACATTCAGTGCAGTCCAGTACAATTGAAACAAAATAGTAAACAAATCAATATCCTTTGTTATAGTTGGTGTTATGCTGTTCTTACGACAACATCCGCCTCGTTGAGCAAACTACTTAATATCGAGTAGGATTTAGTACTTAACATACTACGGTGAACGAATTTATGCGTGTATTACTTTACCTTTTTGCTCAACTACGGCTATCGTTTCAACATAACATCATGACTGTAATCCCCGAAGGGTTAGCAGAGGTGTACCTATTAGTACACCCACATTTCGCCAGTTATGTTTAAGTCCCATGTAATAGGGGGAGAGCCTATTGCCATCAACCGGGCACAAATCCAGACTCCGAGGCTGCTACTGCGAAATTCCTGATGGAAAAATCCAATTCTATTTAGCCCGACCTGAGAATCGAACCCTGGCTCAGCAGTCGTGCCTTGCGAGGTAGTCGACAAGTACTTAATAAAGGTCTAAAAATATGTATCGTACCTAGTTTATAAAACATGTTACTTTTTGTTAATTTTAAATCAGCCGACATTTTATGAAAGGTTCTTATTTTTTTCCATACATTTTCGTAATAGGGCACAATTTGATTGTATTATATTTACCAAAAATAGATCTATGTTCAATCGTGCCGTTATTTTTGTATCAATGACAAGAAGTCTGACGTCATTGGACAATATTACTAATACGCTTTCACGACTAAATCACTGAACCGATTATGATGATATCGAAGGAAAAAAAAGGAACAAAGGACAAGAAAAGACATAGGCTACTTTTATCCGATATTTACGTGGACGAAGTCGCGAGGAAGAGCCGGTCATTAATATAAGTCTGAAATCGCCAATCCTTCTTGAGCAAGCGTTGTGCTCAATGCTAAGCCTTCTTTGTATGAGAAGAGTCAAGGGCCACTCACGGCAAGGGCCCTGCAGTCAGACAAAGTTGTTACTCGCAGACTCGCAGTCCTATTAAAAAAATGCGTAGCGGTCGCATTGAGATCGCAATGCAGCGTTACAAATCGCTCATACGTAACGCATGGCCGCGTCAGTGCGCCTCCACCGGTCAACAACTCCACTAAATATTTGTTTACATCGTATACATTTCCATGTTTATAGGTTGATTCAACACGAGTATCCTATGAAACGGAATGTATGAGAGGGAAATATTTTATGCATCCTTTGTCCCATATTTTCAGTCTGAATTTCTGTATTTGCAATATGTAACGTGCACATATTTTTATGCGACTACGGTGAAACGAAAAGGTTTATAGCGTTTATTCTCTTTAACGTTATTAATTGAACCATGAATTTAATTTTGATAATCTAATCGATGTTTGCAAAGTCGCGGAACAAAAAGTAACCTATATCCTTCCTTGGGTTTAAAACTTACCCCGTACCAAATTTTATTAAAATCGGTTCAACGGTTTAGTAGTAAACGCGTAACAGACAGAGTTAGTTTTGCATTAATAATTTTAGTAAAGATAAAAGAAATAAATCACTGAAATAAAAATAACGTTCACGTTATTGTAAATTTTAGCATAGCACAACTTTGCGTATACTATTTAAAAATTTACATCTAAAGGAAGAAGATGCAAGGAGGCATACATAAATCATGTCCCACAGAGTGCAGTTTGCGACTGCGACAAGTCGCGAATAAGAGCAGCGATAGTAAGACAAATATGCTAAACATGGCATCTGTTGCTGAGTTTTCTCAGTCCGCAACTCCGCACCGACGACCGCGCATTTGCTTTTTGTGACATGAAATTTTCATAGTTTTATACAAGTTTTATACGAATGGTTATCGGCTATCTATACCAATATTGTAAAGCTGAAGAGTTTGGTTAAACGCGCTTATTTTTTCTGGATGTCTATTTATCGAAAAAGGCTATAGGCTATATAACAACACGCTACGACCCACGGGAATAACGCGGTAGCCTAAAACGTAACTTATAAAAAAATATTTTTTTTTATAATCGATCTATGATACTGACGAAAATATCAATGAACATAATACAGACGAAAATAGAACCTCCTCCTTTTGTGAAATCGGATAAAGATATAAATAAGTTTACCAGTGTAAGTTAAAAATTCTCTTACTATATTGGATAGATGACATTGTAGAAGTACGGGCTATTTTCAACAACAAAGTGGGCGAGAAGACGTTAGTGCTCGATAATAAAGTTATCCTACCGCAGTATACAACTAGAAACTCACTCTATATCCGTTTGAGAGTGTAACATTTATCATGTTATATAAATAACATAAACATAACATCACGACTGTAATCCTCGAAGGGTTAGGCAGACACCCATTAGTACATACACCCACATTTCGCCAGTTATGTTATTTAAGTCCCATGTAACAGGAAGCGATCCTATTGCCATCAATCGGACACAAGTCTGCTCCGAGACTGCTACTGAGAAATTCCTGATGGAAAAACCCAATAACACTTTTCCCGACCTCCGAATCCAACCAAAGACCAACGAGACAGTCAAGCTAGCAAGTCATTTATATTTTCTAAAACGTTGTTCAAGTCTCAAGTTTAACTGAGCATCATGTATGCTACCCACTCAATTATTCATACACCGTAATCCAAGGTTCGTTACTTGGGTGATTCAATAACCTGTTGTCTATTTAAATCAAAGGTCAAAGAAAAGCCTAAAATCTCCTTCTATTACCAATTTAATAAGTCGCTGAAATATGTATAAAAACGCTTTTATTGTGTAATATTTCCCTGACGTAATAATGTAGAATGTTGACCTTTTAATTAGTGTCAATGAGTTAGAAATGCAATTAGAAGGATGTTACAGAAATAATTCCGATGTCAAGTAAACATCTGTGACTGGAACTGTATTTTTTATGTTTCTTGTCATGTTTATGAACAATAAACATGTTTGTTGTTTTATTGGTTGACATTTGACAGCAATATTAAAATAATAATACTAAAGAGTTGTTTTGCTCGTTTAAAGGCGGCAATCTCTCGAATTACCGGACGGATTGGAAAAACACACATACATATAATATCACGCCTGTAATCCCCGAAGGTAATAGGGGGCGAGCCTATTGCCTTAAAAAAAAAACTTCGAAAATTATTCTTCTTTTTATGATAGCCAGATTTGTATAGGCTATACGACATCACGCTACAACAAGAGCAGAGGAGCAGTAACAAAGGAGGCAATAACTTAAAGCGGTTGAAAAATACCACGCGGACGACGCACGACGTCGCGGCAGAAGCTAGTAGTAAATACAGGTGGTCGCTTTTATGAGGTCACAAATTAATTATAAAAAAAATAAAACTGATCCCATCTACGCTGTAACTGAAATATTTCACAATGTTATTTATTCAACGTCAAGGTTACTTAGTCATTTATTCAGGTGCAAGATGTAGATTCAATTTAAAATAGATTGCAAATACAATTACATACTTTAATATTACAAAACAAAGCCCATTTTACTGGAATAATTTACAATTCTTTTGAAACAACCAGTAGAAAAGGAGCCATGCAAAATCAGAACAGTGTGTTTAAAGAAAAAGTAAATGAAGTCCTGAATAAATAAACACTGGTTGAACACAAAAAGAGAAAACATAAACATTTTATAAACAAAAAAAAACAGCTAAAGAAATGTGTCGTCTTTAGAAATTGGACTTAGTTGCGCAAAAAAGGGGTGAAATATTAACATGGCCGGTCCTTTTGGGTTTCATTGTTTACTGCCACCAATTAGTTACAACGCGAGGCCTAAATAATGCTGGCATTGAAATATGCCGTTTTCATACTCAACGAGTAAAACAATTGAAAAATGCAAAAGAGACGACATAAAAAATTTAAACAACGTTTTTTGTTGTTATTTTTTACAGCTAAATTCACAGTTTTAATTCGTTGCAGTGTCCGATATTTCAATCAAGTCAACATGGAACAATAAAAGTCGGAACTGCCACTAAATTGTGTCAGCTAAACGGAAGAATGTCAGTCGCATATATGCACGAGGCTGAAAAAGCCGCACGTAACATTGATTTAATTTAAACCGCATCCGGCAAAAGCGATACAAACCGTTTGCTGCTTTACAACGCAGTTGACAGTGTTGCCACTTTATTTATTATATAAACGCTGTTCACTTTAATAGCGCTAAGAGTGATATTGAATGGCAAGCTTCACTGCCGTCGCTGTATACTTTAAGTATCATTTTGATTGGTCTTTGGTACCTACTTCACTTACATACATTCTTTTATGTATTACTAGCACACTTCCTGCGACTTAGTTCGCGTGATTTTCCTAACGGATCCCTAACATTCTCCTTAACTACTCTGGGTGAATGTAGCTTACTAACGGCGAAAAAAATTTGTAAATCGGCACAGTAGTTTTTAAGTATATTCATTACAAAGATACACAAACAAAAATACAAATCCTTCCTCTTTAAAATATTAGTGTAGATTATCGTTTAAAATACGACTCTATGGCTATTGCTTTTACTGTTCATAGTATATTATACACTGTAGTTAGTTCACTAGCCTTTGACTCCGTCCACGTGGTGTTTTTTACCCGCGTTAAGTAACATCTTTGGTTACTGCTCCGCCCCTGTGAGTCGTAGCGATATGTTAACCTATTCTTTTCCACATAAATCTAGCTATCACATAAAAGATTCTGACTATCGCAATTTGACTGGTGGTTCCAACAATTAGAATCGCGTTTAAACAAATAAACAAAAAAAACTCTACGGCTTTATTCTATAATATAAAAATGAGTCGCTGAATGTGTTGGTAAGCGCAAAACTCGAGAACGGTTGGACCGATTTCCCTAATTCTTTTTTTTAAATATTCCTTAAAGTACGAGGATGGTTCTTACGGAAAGAAAAATTCAAAAAAAAAAAAATTCCTGAAAAAGTCTAAAAACAACAATTTTCTATACTCCCATACAAAAGATTTGTGATAATACTTAAAAGTCAATTTGAACTGTTAGGCGATACGAAGTTTGCCGGGTCAGCTAGTTATATTATGAAAAGATGATAGTATAGATAAGAATATGAGTACAACATAAGGGACTTCCAAGACAAGAAATAAAAAAAGATTGTAGGAGAAAAGCGGGGGAGAGTGGGCTATAATTAACCCGCCCCACTTTGTATATTGTAGGTGTCTAACCGGACAGGTGGCTATTGTACGATACACAATGAAAAATAATATTTCGAAGTCAGTGATACAGGTGTAGCAACACTATCGTGTTTCAATCGGACCTCATTTCAAAAGCTCTGTGTCCTATTTACTTGGCCTGATAAATAATAACATAACATCACGCCTGTAATCCCCGAAGGGTTAGTTAGAGGTGTACCCATTAGTACACCCACATTTCGCCAGTTATGTTTGAGTCCCATGTAATAGGGGTCCTAAGACCTTACTTCCCACACGACAAAGAAGATAGGAAGCGAGCCCATTGCGATAAACTGGCCACAAATTCACACTCCGAGGCATTTACTGAGAAATTCCTGATGGTAACACTTGCCCGACCTGGGAATTGAACCCAAGACCTCATGCTCAGCAGTCACGCTTTGCGACCACTAGACCAAAGGCGCAATGATAAACAATTTCATTTACAAATGCCATCAGATATATAAAAGACACAATTACCAACATATGTGCAATTTATAACCGACAAAAACGGTTAACAATTAATATTGTGGGGTGTTTCGATAATAAATCTCAATTTACTATTGCATTTACGAGTATTATTATCTACAATAATAAAAAGGATGTACGCGTGCGTGGTAGTGCTTCATTGAATTTATTAATTTGTTCTAATTAGCTTACATATACTATGCAAAAGTTATAGTATATGTTATATTGCAGATAAATTGTTAGCTTAAAATGACGCTTATTTGCGCACTAGTTGCTAGACAGCAACTACAAAAAACACCTCACGAACGAAGTCGTAGGGACGAGGACGACTTCATACGCGAGGTGTTATACACCCACTTTAAGTTACATCTTTGATTATTGCTACGCTCTCATAAGTCGTGGCGTGATGTTATATAGCCTATACTATTTCTAATGAAACTGGCTATCACTTACATAATTATTTTTTCAAATCCGACTGGCAGTTCCAGAGAATAGCACGTTTAAACAAACAAATAAAAAATATCTCCAGCTTTAATATGTGATTGACTCCTCCAAAAGGACTCGACTGATTTTCATGAAATTTTTGTATGTATATTTGGTAAGTATGAAAATAGTTCGTAAAGTACATTTCATACCGCTAGGTGATAGGGGTCAATTTTAACGCGGACGAAGTCGCGGGCAGAAGCTTGTTTTAGTGTAGGTTGTAGTATATGTAATTTTGCAGATAAATCGATAGCTTAATCACGCTTATTTTAAGTACGTTTACTTGGAAACAATAGTCGTTTCCTTTACCTTACAAACAGATTTTCCTTAAGAGGCACGTATAGGAAAGCATGGACTTAATTCCTATTAAGTAAAATGTAATCAATACTAATTTTCCTAATGAAAGATTTTTCCAATCATGTCTCTTACTTGGAAGATAAAACGACCGAACTAGCGAACCGCCCCGTCTTCGCACGCGTGAAAATTTCCGTCGTTTCAGGTGGATTTTCCAAAAATATTCCAACTGAATAACCTTGTCTGGGAAATCATGAATACAACAGAAAAGAGTCGGGCGATTCTGTATACCCGTTCTAAAGTTAAAAATATGTAGGTAAACAGAGGAAAATAGGTATATTCTAATGATAAACATACATAACATCACGCCTGTTATCCCCGAAGAGTTAGGCAGTGGTGTACCCATTAGTACACCCACATTTTGCCAGTTATGTTTTTAGTCCCATGTAATAGGGGGCGAGTCTATTGCCATCAACCGGGCACAAATCCAGACTCCGAGGCTGCTACTGAGAAATTCCTGATGGAAAAACCCAATAACACTCCTTTCTTTCTAATGATAAATAAAATTTAAAATCGAATAAATCTCCTAAAGGCAGGTAAATGGAAGTTAATTAAAGCAGAAAAGCAATATGTGGGTACAATGCGACAATAAATAATGAATTGATACGATCGGCGCGTGCGCTGTGTTCCCGTCAAACGGTGTGCCGTATTATTATTACAGCCATTCCACTTCTGCATATGAGACGATTCTTGGTATTCTAGTCGTTTTATTGCCTTAGAGTAGCACCTAATAAGGCTTGCGAAGACCTGGTTTTGACCTATAGGTTGATCGAAGATCCACTGTAATTAATGGTATTTAAAATTATAAAGTTCAGAGTTAAAACCGGACGGACTGTTTGTAATTATATGTTTTGCATTATTATTACCTAAAGAACCTTGGTTTTTATCTATATTATAAAGAAAATAATCCATACTTCATACTAATATTACATTTTTATACTAATATCATAAATGCTAAAACCCTTGAGGCGGTTTGGAAACTCTGACACTAGGGTGTGTGGGGTCGTAAGACCTTACTGCCCACACGATAAAGAAGAAGAAGAAATGCCAAATAACTCGGTATTTCTGTTTCGCTGTCAAGACTAAACCACTAAACCACTAAACCGATTTAGACAAAATTAAGTATGGTGCTCACCTGAACCCCACGAAAGGACTTAGAATACATTTGAATTCGCGACTTCCTCTGAGTGCGCGATAACCGGCATTAACGCGGACAAAGTTATGGACCAAAGCTAGTCACACATAGAGTTAGGTCAAAAAGAAAAAATACAGCACAATGCCTAGGTAGTAGAGTCAGTTTGTAGAGTACCTGATTATGTTGTGTCATGGAAACACCTGGGGCACTTAAACCATGTTTAAATATACTCGTACAATTATACAATACCATTACAAGATGAGATATGAGTTTAAGACGGACCAACTAACAATTGTTGCTTATAATATAAGTACTAATAAAAGACACCGTACTAATAAAAACTTCAATTTAAAACTTATTTCAATCCCATGACAGTAAAAAATCATGTAATAAACACATTCATGTTATGGAATAACAACACAATTTTCCATGACGGTAACGACGCCATTAAAGTATCAATAAAAAAATTATTAATGATGTAAATATTTAAACAAAGGCTTTACAATAGTCATAACTATGTAACTGTGCAATATATAAACTTATTTATACTTTGTAGGTTCTATATTGGTCCTATTTTGAGGTTATGGGTTGGATATCGGGCAAATACCAATGTGGAATTGTCAATTCATAATGTGATTTCAAGTTTATCTTGGATATCATTGACATCGGTAAAGGAAAACATCGTGAGGAAACGTGGATTTATATAAAAGTCTGGAATCGTCAATCCGCCTTAAGCGTAGTGATCAATGCTCGTCATTGATTAGACAGGCATTTTCCCAACAGTGGGACAGTAACAGACTGATATTTTTATTTATGGGTCATAGATTCAGCTTAATAGACCAAGAAGTTTTCAAGATTTCGTGTTTAGCCAGTAAGGTGTTTATTAATTTATTGAAATAAAATGTAAGAAAAAAAACGCTCCTACTCTCCTTACTTTTCAAACGATTTATATCTTAACATATTATACTTTCAATCACATATTGTTACTTAAATATCAGTTGATAAAGAAACTCAATGAAGTGCTCAATTCCACCATGATAATTTATTGATACCCCTATAACTAATCATGGAGCAACGGCCACTTCATTTGATAAATAAATATCAGTGATAAAGAGAACCAGACGCGAGTCATAATCGTTTTAAATTGCTATGTAAACGTCAGATTTTCAAGTGAAAGAGATTACATCATGCTGAATGTCACAATAAACAATTAAAAACGTACCGTAAACTAACTCTCGGCCCAAGAGTACATCGCCGCACTCAATGAGCTGCTGCAGCAATGTTATGCGATTCTGGTAACCGAAATCCGACGAGAGCAATCCCAACATTATGTCACATTTTCCTTTTACACAAAGCACAGTCACAAAACACTTTTCAAGGTACACAACATACTATATTCACTATTTTAAATTAAATGCACTCTATGTCGTACACATGTTGTTTTGGCGCGAAAGCAGGACAGATGCGCTTGCGCCGCGCGCCGGTTGCGACTGCGTTGCCGTCTTCCGAAAGCTATTACAACGGACAGGTGGTGACAAAGGAGTCCCTACTTCCCCTCTTTACTAAATAATAAGCTCTGCGATTAGTCGCCCGATTGATCGCGCAACTAGTCGAAGGTTTATTCTTTGGGCTTTATAATAATATCCAACTAAGAAATTAATTAACAAAAAATATAACGGTCTTGTGGTAATTATGAAGGCTTTACCTCGAATAGCTTTTATTTTTTTATTGATTTTAACAGATTGATAAAATAAACTCAATTAGTAAAATGGTTATCTTTTATTTGAAAAGTAATCAATTAAAAAGAAAACTCCTTTTATGGATCCCCATGTTTTTAAGAGCAATATAAACCTACTCATTTGATTGATAAATACTTTTAAAGGTAAGTAATCCAGCGCCAAAAAGCGAAACGACACAGCTTCCAATATTTTTGATGTATGAAACTTCCGGATCAATGGGAATATCGAATAACCCAATTGGAATTGGCTAAGTGCATGCATGCAGGGCGTACGTGAGCGGGTGCACGTCCCACCCGCGCCCCTTCGCTATTATTACTCGCATCGCACGAGGGGGTGGTTGAATCGGGGTTTGATTATTCGCGCATCAACATGTTTGCATTTCATCGATTTCGTCTGAGAACAAGCCGACAGGGCACTTTCGGACAAAAACAGTCGTTTATACTGTTTATTCCTCACACGAGCGGTGATTACCGGTGGCTTTATAATCGTTGTAGCTTTGGATGGTAAACGATAAATGAGATAAGGCTACCGGTGCATAGGTTGCGGATGAAGCACGCGACGCGTTTATTTATTTTTGTCTGCGCGGCACGTGGGTACCGTCGCGCTCGGAACGCTTCGGGGGAACGTCGCGACGCACCGACGTGCGCGAGTGTACTGACCGCGCGGGTTTCGGACGCGCGTCACTCGATGCACTATTGTGCATATAGCGTTAGAATAGTAAGGACATACACCGGTAATTAATAAACTTTACTTTATGGGTGTTGATGATGGCACGGTGAAACATTAATATTGTTGATTAATTTTGTTTATGAGTAGTTAACATGCAAATTAAGAAGTTTATACCTTTTATTGACTGCACTAAAACTTATGTACTTTATTTAAATTCGTTACTTTATGGCTACTCAAAACCGTTTACGGTATGTAGAAATTTATTCTTTTAGAATTAATCTTTCATTACATTATCCTTTCATGAAAACAACGAGACATACGACTGGAAATCCCCGACAGTGAGAGGTGATAATGTGGCGCGCGTCGCGTCGGGTGTTATAAATATTTCATCCAGAGAAAAGGCGTTTAACGCATCGACAGCGGTCGCACATACCGACATATTGTACATACACATACGTGCATGGAGTCACAGACAAACCCCATCTATTTCCGTACCCGACAAGCATTTAAGCTATTCTACTTGCTCACCGACTAGTAAAATAAGGTACTAAGTGGTGAAATAACTTTTTGCAGGTCGGTCGTTCTCGTTAAACGTAAATAACACATGCAAAATGTATGTTTAATTGCCGCAAATAACTCAATGGGTTTTTAAACTAAGTATAATTATGGAAAAAAATATACAAGGTGTAGGTAATCGTAATAATTCAAAACTCCAGACACCCCATTTTTTTATTGCATTGTAATTGTAAGTATTTATTTTTAAATAAATAATTCTTATTTTACCTAATCGATGTGTCTTAATCCATTTTTTTTTTTTGGTAAAATTAACCTAAAACTTAAACGTACTTACCTACCTATTTTAATAACATCCTTTGTAAACACACGGTAGTAATAGCTCGTGTCATATAGAAAGAAAAATTGTTTACCTACTGTCACAGAAATGCGTGCATTTAAAAAACAACTTAAACGAGCTCAAGAATAAATAAGTCAAAAGCGACATGTCGTAAGTATGACCAGCAGGGTATCACTCAGTATACTGCAGTACAATTGGGTAACAAAGTACATCGCTGGTTTTCAGAGGTCACCAACAAAAATGATACACGGCAACCAATACAGAATCTCAAATAATACTAACAACCTATATTTTCATTTTATTACAGCTTATCTATCAAGCGAAAAAATGTAACTCCTGAATGTAAAATAATTGTGAAACAAGGTATTAGAGACAATGAAATTTCACTGTCAAAGTGTTGCGTAATTAGAGAAAGGAACGTTTTTACACCGAAGCCTCAGAACCTGCCACAATTCAATGTTAGGGGGGAGCGACTCCCAAAGTCCCAAAAGAAGACAAAAGATTCACGAGCCCTTAGAAACAAGGCCGACGGACGCTTTCAAATATCCTATTCGGTATTTCTAATTCCACAACGGTCGTGCCAATCCTTTATTTTACCTTACAATGACGTGTGAAATATTATCTGGGAAAAACATCACAGTGATGACACATGTTTAACACATATAACACAAAATACCTACTACGTTTGTTTACAGTTTGCATTTACCTTATTTTGAGACATATTTTTCCATACGTAACACGAAGTACCTACAGTTGATGCTTAGTCAAAGAAACCTTATGCAATTTCAAATTCCAGCTCATTATAAAGACAAAATGTAACAAAATTACTTACAAATCTTACTTGAGCGTAACGAAAGGGCACGCCGCATGATAATGAAAATCCCAAGCAGTTTAGCGGTTAAACCCGAGACAAACTAACGACAAAGCCAGCATTTTAAAGGCTTCCAATGTAAAGAATATCTAAATACGGATCAGATTAAGACTAAAATTTTACGTAATACCGGATAGCCGGGCACGAGGTCGACGGGGTAAAAACTTTTGTTGAGGGGTGAAATTACTGCTGCCTCTTCTGGATTTGACGCTCAACGTTATTTGATTGAACGTTTTCATAATTAATCATGAACAATTTAAGACATGAAATATAGAGTTAAGTCTCTCAAGTATAGTTGAAGCAATCAATTAAAGCTAATGCAAACTAGCCAGCGAGTGTGCCGCGCAATTATTTTAAGATACGGACGTCTTGCACTCGCATAATCCACGCTGCATTCAATTAATTGGCAGACTTGCTACTTGCTAGCCATTGTAGCCAGACTGCCAGTGGACCGTGTGACATCATTTTCGTTGATAAAGTGAGCATGTTGATTTAAATTATAACCCCCTTATCGCTCATCGCAAAACCACAGTGACAGCGCAGTACATTAAAATGGTGAACGTTGTACAACACAAAACAAACACCGCAACAGAGCTCTCACCTGATAAATTATTACAACAATTTAATAACAAAGTGATCCACATTATCATCAACGCTCATCTACAATAGAGGGGTTGTTCTCGCATGAATACAGCGGCGAAATCACTACCCTAAAATTAATATCATGCTGGAAAATTAAACGGACCGCTTCTACGAAGCGTCGGGCTCTAATTCATATGCATATCTAACTTTGCCACATTGGCACTGACCCTCGCACAAACTGTGCAAAATAAGATAAGCTGTGTTCGCCGCGACCTCGCTACACTTTAGTGCGCCACTGAAATCGGCCGGCTAATATCAATCCCCCTCAATAGTTTAATGGCTGTAATACGAACAAGTAAAGATGTTAATTGTTTATTCGCTTTAACTATGCGTGTTGCGTCGAACAGTTGGTATTATTGTATTAAAGCGCAAGTTCACCTTGCGCCCCTCGTCCGGTGTTTAACAGGGGATGTTGCAAGGTCACTATAAACATAGACGTTCCCCGCCCTAGAGCACAAATTATATAATTTATAACTGCTTTTAATACTGAGCTCGTCGGACGGTTTATCGTGAGAAAAGGGTTAAGAGACGACGTCGGACATCGATCAGGATTAAACTTGGGAGATGACTTCCAAACTCTGTAAATAGGGCACGTGTTAATTTAAATAAGGCCTCTACCCGAAAATTCCTTTAAAAACTTGAAACAAAACCCTTATAAAGGATCCTTTACTGGAATTAAGCGGCAATAAATCACGAGAAGAATCAATACAAGACACGGTTAGATCCCACCGAGGCGTGAACTGTAACGTGTTTTGTTTACTTGTAAAACTGTGGTAGAAATGTGAAAATAAAAATGTCTTCATCATAATAAACCGTCAACAAACATACCTTTATCAATGTCTACATAAACAGAATTTAAAATCACACACATGTAAGCACAAATCGGTGTGTAAACAACATTTTAAAAATTCCATCTATGCCAAGTTCTAAACCGCAAGTGTTTAAAGACGCGACAAAAATCGCCTAAAAAACGGAGCAGTGACAAACTCGAAGAAAAAAAAATTAGCTCTCGACCGGGAAGCGGAAAGTGCGACGCCTCGCCTTCAGCTTTCAGACGCCATTATTTCATCCGGTATTAAGTCCGGAAATATTTCGCAACAACCACCATCTTTTTAATGTGGAATATAACTTGACAACGATACTGTAGAGTTCAATTTTCGTCGGGGTCGCATTGTTGTTACATTGGTGTAGTTCTGCGAGGCTTGGTAAGTCCCTTCTCGTTGAAGACAATAGGGTGTATATTGATTCCTAGATAAATGTGTAGTTGAGACATTTTATTTCGCGGTGGAGTCAATAGTCGTCCTTGTGGATGCGATTCGTCTTTCGTATTGGGGCTTACAGAGATTGTGCAGAATGCACGCCACGAGATTGTTTATAGTTTTGATTGTAGTGAATTTTCCACGAGGTCGACGTTGGTGGGCTGCACCGTGCGAGGTAAGCCTCGCTCGCTCCACCTAATATTCTTTGTTGACGTTATTATTGAATGCACGGAAGTGGTTTGAAATGGTCTTTAAATATTGATGGTACTGTCAGAATCAGAGCAAGTGCTCTGCGACTTTAATACGACTGTCTGTATTCTTTTATAAATAAAAAGGAAAACTGTTTCAAAACTACAAAGTAATAAGAGACTGCTATAAAACCGGCTTTTACATCGTGGCTTATGAATGTCCGAGAACCTAAAATTAAAAAAATAACTGGAAAGTGCATCGCCAACGAAGCGAGCGGCCTCGAATTAGTGCGCTATAAAACAGTAGCCTGAGAAAAATTACATGTATAGATAAAATCTATGAGTGTTTGTGTGTGCGTGGACGTTGCGTAACAGAATGATGGCTGTTCGTGGAGCTGAGGAAGTGTATGGCTGGGGGCAGGGCATACGCGCACTGCATTTTAATGCCGTGTCCCGTATCCAGCGGTGCCCCTACGATTGCAATACGATTACACGTACATCTCATATGTCTTTGTTTTAAATGTCTTCTAGTCGGATGTGTGTCAGCTGTTTATCATAAAGTTGGTGGGCTAGGCTAGAATACTAACCGATGTGGCTTCGTATTACATTCTTCAAGGCTTTTTTTTTTTAATTTCCTAAAGACTATCTTATATTCTGGACGTCTCATAATACTTCAGCCTTATTTAATCGGGCAGGTCCTGTAGTTTCTTTCGTCAATATGGGACTAAGGTAATATTTACCAAAACAATACCAGTTCTACAAATCGATTTCTAATTTCAAAATTCTGCTAATACCCGTCAAAACTTAGCATTAAATCTATATCTTTACGAATTGTTGTTAGAAAATGGAAATACAGGTCACAATCGAGACGGTTGTCCTAGTTTCTTTATTTATATGACAGTGTAATATAAATAAAATGTATCATCATCTAATAAATAAAATAAACTGCAGGAGTAACGACTTTAAACCGAGCTCGGACTTCCCAATCCAGTTTTGTTCATATAAAAGTAAATCGGTCGGTTGGAGTTACATCTCTAGAACATAAATATCAGTATTTCTGTGGGAGCTGTACTAGTCACATCTCCATGATAATGCACTTCACGGTACATCTACACCAAAAAAATATTAAAGAACGTGTTAAAATCCCGAGAACCCATGGTTGTTGCCCCCACCCACATTACGATAGACGTTTTATCACCAAGTCACCCGACTATAAAACATAACATTGTACTGTGGCATGTACACCTTCCGGAATTCACCTCTTCAATCCCTTTGTTCCCAAGATTCGGTGAAATGAGTCACATAGAGAACGGCGTTCGTTTCCATCTTATTTATTAAGGAGTTCGTTTGGAACCCGTAAACCGTATCACTTTATTTTCTCGGCCCTCTTAATAACGATAAACAAACAGATAAACTGCGAATTCAGGGCAGAACATCACTTATCCTTTATACCATTTATCTAATAAATAAACCACTTCAAACAGAATAAAAAACCTAATTGACGTTTATATAATTCTACCGGAGAAGTAAATGAGGCCTATTTTGCAAGATTTAACTGTTCATAAATGCCTTTGACAGAAGCAACGGGCAGCCTTGAATTTGTGTTTGCAAATTATCATTTATCTTCGGAAGGATTAAGGGATATTGTTACAAATCTACCGTTTACACTTCGTTAGAGCTCTGAGCTGGAGCATAACTTTGTATGAGGAGTCATTATGCGACCAGAGCGCCCGCCAGCGCCACCCACTTAAAATATTCTCTATTTACTTCCCATTGACCGGCGCCGTTGATGCTGTGACGACCAATATAATCTAAATCGGTGCACATCAATACAGTAGTCGTGCTATCAGTAGTAAACTAGTGTCTGCTCTCGAAATAACTGTAGCTACGTTCTCGTATAACGTAGTAGCGCGTAGTATGGGCGTCACGGCCGAGGCCGGGGTGGGCCCCGCTCCGGCCCGCCGGCCCGGCCCCTGCCACCCCGCCGTCCTACCTATGCCGACGATAGATGGCGCCCCGAGATTAAATTGGCATATCGGATACACGATTTATTTCGCTCACCGATCGAAATGAAACATTACTCCTTCGAGTGAAATAAAAAAATAAAGTCAGTACATCTCATCTTATAACGCTTATCGGCAAGTAATAGATTCTGTTTCGAGATAGCGGAATCCTTCAATTTCCCGTCGTCGTGTCGCGATGCGGTGTTGCTGAAACGAATGTAACGGCTCGGTCTGAAACCCTTCTTTTCATTAACTTCTCAATTCTTCTCAATCAGGGAGAGCGCGGTGCGAACTATTCAACTACCTACAACACTGATATATTATTTATAGGAAAATGGTCGCTTCTGTTTATTTAGCACAAATTCTTCTGCAAAATAAAATTCGCTGCACGTGCGAGACGCAATAGGACGACACAATATTTTCTACTACTTAAAGAGTTATTTTTTAAAAAACAAATAGGTAGTAATTTCAAGCTGCTTAAACATGCAAACAACGTTGCAGATGTTATTGCAAGCCGGCGCGAATACAAAATTAACTATGAGCAGGTACCTAATCGTAGAATATTTATTCCATGACTCTTTGATAAGCATGAGTATCAATAATAATAACATGTTCATAAACTATAAAATAAAGTAAGAAGTTCCAAGCTGCGGCCGCAAACAGTTCGCGTTAATTAAAAGTTACAGAAGATAAGACAACTTTGTTATTGAATAAATAAAACTTCCGTTTAAATGTCTGCGGAGGGAAATGAACGGATCCAGTTGGTTGTGGATTGGCGCCTTTTTAGCTGGAGAAGCGCGGAAAATGAAATGTTCGTTCGTTCGTTCTACACGGCCGTCCGCGCCCGTCCCGCTTTTAAAACTTATCGCGCAGATTAAATACTGAATCCAACTAGAACTTAGATCGAAGAAAAAATAATAAGGAGAATGAGTAATACTGTTGTGTTAAGATGCTTTAGTTAGACATCAAATTATTGACTTATCGACCACTTCAAACGCGGAACTTCTCAGAATCCTACAGAAGCGTGTTAAAGCAACAAAATAATACAACAGTTTCGATATCATTGCAATAAATTGGCATCCACGTGAGCCATTCCTCATACGTTACTTATATGAAGGCTACAAATTGTATTCGTATCTCGTCATATCTAGATCCGGGGCACGGAAGCAGATAGCGAAGTAAATCCCTGTTCTAGAATCCGGTAGATATTGGTAAACAGCCGCCAATGAAATCCCGCAGACTGTGCGCGGTACGGCGTAACTCGAAATTGTTGCGCCAACCCGCCCGTCACCCCTTTTATTTATGTATATGTATTGTATATCATTTATCAGTGTATTTTAATACTAATAGATACCCGTATTTTTTCAATGTATTATGCTCTTGAAAAATGAGGGTTATCTTTCTAGAGAGGATCGTTAACTATAGTTTTAAAAGGTGTCAGAAAAGAGTGAGATTCTTGCCCGGACCAAGAGTCTGTCTTCGTCCGTCAGTCTGTACGTCTTTGTCTGTCTGTTTCTTCCCGAAAGTGTCATGTATGACGCGCGAATAAGGGAGCATTCTTGCCCGGACCAAGAGTCTGTCTTCGTCCGTCAGTCTGTACGTCTTTGTCTGTCTGTTTCTTCCCGAAAGTGTCATGTATGACGCGCGAATAAGGGAGCACGTCAAGGCATCCATTTGTCAACCATGGTAATTTTAATATGTATACATGTTACATTCCCTCACGACCTTTTTTATCAACGGTATACAGTATACATAAAAAGACTGGCTGACTGGCGTCCGCGTTGGTTAAGCCCTTTTCTAGATCCCAAGCAACTTCTTTGCCAAATTTTATTATGATGGCTTTAGTAACTTTCCCATGATTAGGTAATGGACAGACTGAGATAATTACTGTGGCGTTTAAAATAAGAATGTTCGTACATTCCAACAATGTTCTTTCTATGCACAAGAAATCCCCGAAGAATAGAGATTTTTGAAAATTAGGTATTAGAAAAAGCTATCGCTGTCGCTCTGTGAGGCTCAGCGTGCGAAAAGGACAACTGCAGATTCGACTGAATTGCCCAAGTGAAAAGTCATAATTCGATTTTGGCTCTCGCCTATTTTCTACTCTAATATTGAACCAATATAAAAGATATTCCATAAACTGAGTAAGAAGAATGTATATAGTGCCTCAATGCTTTTCTTGGTTCATTATTAGTTTTCAAATTTCTACACGTGTGTTGAAAAAGGCCAACCACCTTTCCTCTTAAGCTACATAATACAGACAATTAATTAATATTATCATCAATTGAATAGGGAAGATATTACACATATCATCAAGTGCTGTTATTAATAACGATGATAGCAAAATAGATTGCAGATACTAAATAGGCTATCTGCATGCTCGAGGCGTCACGTACGACAATCAGTTGCCTTACAGACAATATGTGAAAGTAAATGCTTATCAACAATAACGTCGATAAGTTATCAAGTATCTATTGACTAGTTTTTGTTCACGACATCGTCTGCGTAAATTTTTGTACGGATTCCTGAATTCTTTGTTGGTTATATCCTTTAAAACTCAGGGATAATATAGCTACGTATTCGCGAAAAAAAAAATGAGAATCGGCTTAGAAGTTTCGGAGATTACTGCGCAGGTTTAATATTATTACACTAGCTTCTGCCCGCGACTTCGTCCGTGTGGTTAACTTTCAGCCGCGTTGAGTTACGTCTTTAGTTATTGCTCCGCTTCTGTGGGCCGTAGCGTGATGGTTTATAGTTTATACTATTTCTCGTGAATCTAGCTACCACATACTAGTTTTTTTTTTTCGGCCGGTCTGGTAAGTCTTGAGATTAGCGCGTTTAAACAAACAAACAAAACTCTTCAGCATTATTATATTATAATATAGCTAAAGTACAGTACAGACAATATTACCTATCAGTTCCAGATATAGCTAGTTTAAAAGTTAGAAACAGAAGCACTACTCTAACTTGTTCCACAGAATTCAATATCCTCGAGAAACAATGGTTGCAAATCAAAAATTCTAACTTTAAACAGTTACAAAGCGGGCTCCTGCATTGTTAAGTTGGACGGGACCCAGTCACGCTAGGCTCCTTGTACAGTTAAGAAGAAAGAAAGAAAGTATTCATTGACACAGACCATGTGTACACAAAAGTAATCACTAAAAACAAAAACAATAAAAAGGTTAAAATATTATTGTGTGCCCCAAGACTGTGTCAAACAGGCTCATTTCAGCATAAGTAGTGTATTATTGGGCATTCTATACCACTATCGGCAAGTAGCTCGGCGAGTGCGCCTCGCTGCCGATAGTGGTATAGAATGCCCAATAATCGACACTCGACTCGACTCTCCACTCGACCGATAAACTCGAACGAGACAGTTTGTTGCACCGTGTACTTGATTAGGAACGATTTACTCAACCAACGACTAGTAACTTTCATATTATGGCGGGTCAGTATGAACAATCAACTATCAACTCGACTGTAGTGTATACTGTACACGACCAATGATCATGCGAGCTCGCTATCGCTCTGAAAGGTGGTACAGAATGCTCAATAATGAACAATCGACTCGATCACTGACCAGTAACGCAAAAGAGGTTGTGGTAAGTTTATAAATGATAGCGTTCTAAATACATTCACTCATTTTCAATTGGTTCATTTCCGACAGTAATCATGAAATTTGTAAAACAACCGCAATCGCTGCATGTTAATACAGTCTGCGATGATATTTGCAAGACAAGTTTTCGTCACGGAGAATTATTGCCTAACTCAGTACGGTGTATTATTTGCGGTCCGTCCAATTGTGGAAAAACGAATTTATTAATTGGTCTTCTAATACACGAAAACGGATTAAGATTTGAAAATGTTTATGTTTATTCAAAAACTCTGCACCAACCTAAGTACATTTTTTTAGAAAGTGTTTTGCAACGGGTGCCTGGTGTTTCCCTCCAGAAATATCAGGGAAATGAGGAAGTACTAAGCGTTCAGGACGCAAAACCCAACTCCGTGATTATTTTTGATGATGTTGCTTGTGAAAATCAGAGTAACATGCGTGATTATTTTGCGATGGGAAGACACAAGTGCATTGATTGTTTCTATCTAAACCAAACGTATAGTAAAATCCCTAAGCAGTTAGTAAGAGACAATGCGAACTTAATCATACTTTTTAAACAAGATGAAATAAATTTACGGCATATTTATGAAGAACATGTCAACACTGATATGTCATGGATTGAATTTCGTGAAATGTGTTCGAAAATATGGAGTGAGCCTTTCAATTATGTAGTAATTAATAAGGATTGCTCCAAAAATAAAGGATGTTACAGAAATAAATTTGACACTTTTGTTGTCTTTGATTAAAAATACTAATATTTAAGACCGGTACCCTCGCGATAATATTATTCTTCAGGCAACGCTTAATCAGTCACGAACTTTTTTTATTATTATGGAGAAATCACTGAAAAGACAAATAGTTGAAGCTGCAGAGGCTGTTAAAAAGAAAGTGCGAAAGATGAGAGATGTTGAGAATAACAATCAGCAAGTGCTGGAATCAGTGTTCAAGCCGGTAACAGAACCACTCAACCAAATTGCTAATGTCAGTAAGAAGGCTTCTCTCCTGCATAATATAGAAAATGAAGAAACCGATGTTCCGTTTATCGATAAAACTCTGCAAAAAGAAGACCCTATTAGTTCAGAAAGCAATGATAACAACGACAATGAAGACGAATATGAATCTGATATCGAAAGTGATTCTTCGTATAAATCATTAACTGAAAACAACCAGAGATGTGATATGTCATCCTGGTCAGTGTCCTCAGAAGCACTGAAAGATATTCCGTTTGGTGTCCGAGTAGAGAGCGGCAAATTGATGTTAGGTTCTGCGCGTATAACGATCAGCGACGAGTATATCATCGTGGCTGGACACAAATACCGAAATACGCCTGGTTTAAAACAATTGCTGCTGAAAAAGAACGTAGATTTAAGCATGGTTACAGAGAGTGATATGAAACATTATAAGTCGATGTTACTTGATACAAATGCACATCGACGAGACTATGAACCCAGTAAACCAATAAAAAGTAATAAAGGACAAAAATATTTGCAAATTATAAAGCCTCTGTTCCAACTACGAAGTACAATTCAGGAACACCAATCGAAGGGAAAAGGACTACTACCTTTAACAAAAACGTGGAAGAAAAACGTAGATTTTGTATATTGGGACGATCCCAATGAACTGGTGGATAGATTAAAATTATTGATTGCATCTCGAGATGCTGGTAACACAGGATTAGATAATGAAATTATATCTATCATTGAAGAATTGCGTGAAAGTAAAGTTATAAATTAATAAATATTTTAAAATGTGTTTATTTTATTATTAGCCTCTCGATACAATACACCTTAAACATGAACGTAGACAAATTCGGACACTACATTCACAAAAGAATGCGTTTTGCTGAGTTATTTGAGTTTAATGAGAATGCTCTGTTAAAATTAGAAAACGGAGATTTTGATTTAAAAACTTCAAGACTGAGAGGAATTAGATCTCCAGTGGAAGCAGACGATGCTGTGAACAAGGATTATGTAGATCGATTGAATGCTAACACATTAAAAGAATTAAATAATTTGACTGTGGACAAGGATTATGTAGATCGTTTGAATGCTAATATGTTAAAAGAATTTAATAATATGATTGGATCATTGCGTTCTCAAATCATAAAAGACACAAAGGGTACAGTACAGGCTACTTTAAAAGCAAAGATACCTGAGGTTTTAACTCATTTGCAAGATAAGTTTTATACTAAAGCAGAGGTAGATAAATTACTTCAAAATAAATCTCCATAATGGCAAAACAGCAAATTGTTAATGAACTACACAAAGCAGCAAGAAGAAATTTCCTTCGACGTTCCGTCATTCTAAAAGGGGTCGATGACTTGTGGCAAGCTGATCTAATGGACATGCAAAACCTGAGAAAATATAATAAAGGTCATAATTACATTCTAGTGGTGATTGACTGCTTCTCAAAGTACGCTTGGGCAGAGTCATTAAAATCAAAAAATAAACTCGATGTTACTCATGCATTTAAACGAATACTGATTAACAGCAATCGCAAACCTGTTAATTTACAAACTGATAAGGGAACAGAATTTTATAACAACTCATTTCAAACGCTTATGAAGACGTATAATATTAACCATTACTCAACGTTTTCTAGCAAAAAAGCTTCGATCGTGGAGCGACTGATTAAAACACTTAAAAATAAATTATATAAATATTTTAGTTTGAATGGGAACTATAAATGGTTAGGTATACCATTAGAAGTTACGTTAAAGACTTATAACAACACAAAACATCGTACTATTAAATTTAAGCCAATTGAAGTTAATAAATCTAGTGAATCAGTTATAAAAGAAAATATTAAAAAAACCTTAAATCATGTAACCATTCGTAGAAAACCTAAGTTCAAAGTAGGTGACTTTGTTCGTATCAGTAAATACAAACACAATTTTGAGAAAGGTTACACACCTAATTGGTCAACTGAAATATTTACTATAAAAAAAATAAATCATACCATACCAGTAACATATCATATACAAGATCAGCGAAAGCAAGCCATATTGGGAACTTTTTACGAGCAAGAACTTCAAAAATCTTACTATCCGGGTATTTATTTGGTAGAAAAGGTTTTAAAAAGGAAAGGAACAAAAATGTTTGTGAAATGGTTGGGTCTAAACAACGAAGAAAACAGTTGGATCAACAAAACTGCAATAGTGGAATAAAACAATTATATAACAGTTAATTTTGCATTATTTCTTTCATTACACTTTAGACAATGCAAGGAGGTGAACTTGTTAATACCCTAATTAATAATCTGCCGTTCGAACTTCATTTACCAGGCTACAATTATTGCGGCCCGGGAACAAAACTCCAGAAACGTTTACTACGAGGTGACCGAGGTGTAAATAAGCTAGACGAAGCTTGCATGCATCACGACATTGCATATGCAAACCATACAGACTTACCCAATCGTCACAAAGCTGATTTACAACTACTTAATATGGCTAAACAAAGACTTAAATCGAACGATGCAGGGAAAGGTGAAAAACTTAGTTCGTGGTTAGTGAGCAAAGTTATGAAAGCCAAACTGAAATCTGGTGCCGGCGTTAAAACGTTTAAAAGTTTCGTATCAAAAATAAGAGCGAAGATAAAGAAACTGAAACCAAAGGACAGTAAAACTTTAATTAACGCTGCTTACTCAGCAGCAATAAAAATATTTCCTAACATTCAGAAAATTCGAGTACCACGAGTGATACCCTTACCAAAGACTGGAGGTATTCTACCCTTAATTCCGATTTTTGCGGGCTTATCAGCATTAGGAACTTTAGCTGGTGGTGCGGCTGGTATTGCAAAAACTGTTAACGATTACAAAGCTGGTCAGCAAAATTTACTAGAAACACAACGACATAATAGGGCTATGGAGTCTTTAAAGTTAGGGCAGGGTTTATACATTAAACCACATAAAAATGGAAAAGGTTTATTCGTGAAATCTTCAAAAAACTGAAAAATAAGCTACCTAATCGTCCTCTAACTAATGTAGACATCCAAAGGTATGCACGCGACATCCCTCACTTTCGGGGAGTGTACATGAGGGATCAATTACCAAGAACGCCAAATCCGATTGAATGTGGTATCGTTAACTTGGACGATTATAAGAACGAAGGGACGCATTGGGTAGCTTATGTAAAAGTAGGCAATTATTGTGAATATTTTGATAGCTTTGGAAATTTGAAGCCTCCAATGGAATTAATACGATATTTTAAGAATTGTAATGTTTTTTATAATTATACAAGATATCAGAAATTCAACACTGTAAATTGTGGACACTTATGTTTAGAATATCTGTGGACTTTTTGGAATAAAAACATATAAAATCTATGATTTTCTTTTATTTCAATCATTTGCAAAATGTCACTCACATTATCGATAACTGGAAACTCGTCAACTTTATCTACTTACTATCCCAACACGTTGCAACTATATGAACAGTATGAGTGTGCCTTATTGCATTTCGCAACATTTAATTCGATTCCAAACATTGACAAAACGAATAATAAATTCTATTATGGTTCTAACGAAGTTATTGAAATACCGGAGGGCACCTATGAATTGCAAGATATTAATGATTATTTAAAATCTGAAATGAAAGATGCCTCAATCAAACTACAGTGCAATAACAATACTTTAAAAGCTGCTGTATATTGTACAAAGGACATAAATTTTAATAAAGAAGGTACTTTCAGGAATTTATTAGGGTTTAATAAACAAATCTTGAAAGCAAATAAATGGCATGAGTCACAGTTGCCGGTCAACATTTTACCTACAACTGTGATCAGGATCGAATGTGATATTGTAAGCGGCTCGTACACAAACGGAGAACCGAGTCACATTATCCACGAATTTGCACTCAACGTTCCTCCCGGATATAGGATTATAGAAATTCCGAAAAACGCGATATACTTTCCAATCAACCAAAACAACATTAGCTGCATACATATCAGGCTGTTAGATATAAATAACCGCTTAATAAACTTGCGCGGTGAAGAAGTGCAGCTGTATTTGCATCTCAGAAGAAAAAAATGATCGACTACAATAAATATGTGCATCAGCAAATCAAAAATATCAGTTCCACTCAAGCTTCCAACCATATAAGAGCTCGCCCTAAGAAGAAAATAAAATTAACTAAAGACAACAAGGCATTTCTCAAAGCGATCGGTTTACTAAAATGAATATCTTAGACGTTTTATCCGCTCCGACTTACGACAACACGGTTGAAGGAATCGAATTTCATTCTTACAAGCCCTACGTAACTAGTTTCAATAGGAACGATGAAATTCGTATACCCATTAACCAACAAGACTTGTATATACTTCCGTCAGCTAGTACCTTGTATTTGGAAGGGACTGTTATCGTAAGCAAAAAGGATATGAAAGAGAAAGCCACTAGTGTTAATTTTACGAATAATGCTCTACTTTACCTGTTCCAAGATATAAGATACGAGCTAAATGGAGTGGAAATTGATAGAATAAAAAATGCTGGCATAACTACCACCATGAAATCGTTAATATCAATGAGTGAAAGTGAGTCAAAAATATCTAATGCATGGGGCTGGAATATCGATGGCATAAAAAATATAAATGGGGGTAGTTTTTCCGCGTCTATACCACTCAGTAACATCATCGGTTTCGCTGAAGATTTCAAGAAAGTCGTGATAAATTGTAGGCACGAACTGATATTGCTACGAAGTAATACTAACCTGAATGCGGTCAAACTTAACACCGGTGAATTTGTAGAAGACGTTCAAATAAATAAAATCATCTGGCGTGTACCGCATGTTAAAGTGTCCGACAAAGAGAAAATAAGTTTACTCAAACTGTTAGAAAAAGATCGACCACTCCAGATGATATTCAGAAATTGGGATCTCTACGAATATCCAGCTTTACCTAAAACTACAAAACATACCTGGTCCATCAAAACTTCCTCGCAAATAGAGAAACCTAGATACATAATTATGGGCCTACAAACAAATAGAAAAAACAATTCAAGTTCTGATATGTCTCAGTTCGATCACTGCCATGTTCGTGACGTTAGAGTATACCTAAATTCAACTTACTTCCCCTATGAAAACCTAAATATCAGTTTCGCGAATAACAGAATCGCTTTATTATACGAGCAATACATTCGATTTCAACAGTCTTATTACGGACGTCGCCCGGAACCCTTATTAAGTGAAAAACAATTTAAAGATTTGGCGCCGCTCTTTATCATAGATTGCTCTAGACAAGCCGATAATGTAAAGACAGGTCCTATTGTGGATGTACGAGTGGAAATAGAGAGTGATTCGGACATACCAGATCAAACTTCTGCATATTGTCTTTTATTGAACGACTGCATAATTGAGTATAAGCCTCTAAGTAATACTGTGAGAAAAATATCATGAATCCGAATACTATCATATTAGATGTTCAAGGGTTTAAAGACCTGTACAATAATTTTATAATAAAAGAATTAGCTTTTGCTAGTCATGATTATACTCAAACATTTTTAATAAAACCACCATACTTGTTTAAATACTTAACAAGTGATGAAAAGAAGCAGGTTAAATGGTTGGAAAGAAATAGGGGAATTTATTGGAATGAAGGTTATATTGACTACAGAGAATTTCGACGTATAATCGTTCCATATCTAGAAAATAAGGAAATCATTGTAAATGGTTTGGAGAAGGTGAATTGGATAAAGGATCTTTGTATGAATTGTAAAGTATTAGACCTTGGTAAAGAACAATGTCCTAATTTCTCTGTTTTGCATAAAACATACTGTGAAGGAAGATCTAATTTTAATTGTAATAAACATCTGAAGCATTGTGCGCTTAAAAATGTGCTTTGTTTAAGGAAGTATTTAGAATGGGCATAAAATGTATGCACTAATGTGTGTAATGTAGATTATTAGTTTTGAGGTTTGTTCAATAAAAATCAAAATAAGTTATACATGCTTTTATTTTGCTAAACACTCCCCACACTTCTCCAAATAACTGAACACTACACGCAATTGAATAGAAATATCTTCATAAAATTATAGACATTAATTTACACAAACGATTATTAAAAGTCAGTATCTATTAAAGATTTCGATATTTTCTTAACTAAAGACTCAGTTTCGTCCATAACACTGTCGATAGCATCTTGAACAATATATTGTGCGTTTATAATAACGTTCTCACTGTCACTATCACTGTCTATGGTTTGAGGATTGTTATTACATAGATCTATGACTGAAATTTTTATTAATTTAATCCCTCTTCGCTGTAGTCGACTCATCACGTAGGATTTGGTTGGTTTTAGTTTTTTCGACTTTTCCCTGCATCGTTGTTTTGGTTTTTTATCTTTTGTGACTGGTTTGCTGTGCTCGGGTTCGCTGCGAAACATCTCAGAGAATCCTTCGTAAGGATCCTGGGCATACTGGCTGAACATGATCTCGGATTCAGACATCTGAAACAAAATATAAAACAATTATACCACTATTCCTTTAGTATATCGCTCTAAAGCGTTATAATTGGGTTTTCCATGGAGTTCACTATATTCCTTTATTATATTGATTATTAACACTACCGCGATCACAATTGTTAGTTACAAAAAAAAAATATACTCACCGACATGATTACTTTTGCTGAAGGTTAAAAAAATATATGAAACAGGTGTTCGCGATGAATAATATTTCGTTAATGATTGCAAAATAATTAAATACCGTGTAATAATTAATTACATGTCATCTAAGCATTTGTGTCTCCATGCTAAGGCCAATGAACTGCAACGTAGACAATAATTATACAATGAAGAATAGTGCCTTGTAAGCGTGTTACTTAATCGTAAACGTTAGTTATTCAAAAATCAACCTTACGATGCAAGGTATCTAGGTGCATAGTGCAACTGAAATCATTGCAATCGGTATTTACTTCATTTACCGATTGAAAAAAGAGTGTAATTATATTTTAAAGTAAATAGAATTTCATAAATGAAACAAGTCAATGGTTACAATAATTCCAATTTTATTTAATTTTTGTATAATAGTTATTAACATTTATTATTTTCTAAAACTAAACTTATTACATGAGTAGCCTTAGATAATTACGTAACACTAAACTTAAATTATGATCAGAGTAATTCATTCTTAAAAATAAACGCATGACCCCAGGCTCGAGTTGAAATTTGATCTACAGATATCGATCGTTTGTCATCATTTCTAGATAAAGCAACTTTGTTGACAGTACGAGTAAATATTTCGTGTTTTATCGATTTAAACATATAATTTTTTCTCCGGATTACTCCGCCATTAAATAAAATGGTTTCATAGTCTGATAAGTTTAAATCCCTGACCACGCTTGCTTTCACCCCTTTTGCTTTTTTAATAATATTATTAGGGGTTTTTATAGAGTAAAGTTTCGATCTCAAGCCAACAAAATCAGATATATATTTTCCTCCCATTTCATCTTTAAAGAGACCGGGTACCTTTTTATTTTTTAGCGGTATCTGTAAATCATTTGCGGCTTCATAGTTACTGCTGTCAAAATATTGTAAAAAATTATATTTCAAATCATGGTAAAAATCGTTGGTGTCTATTTTATAAACAAAGGAATCGGTATCTGTGTAACATAGCTGCACTCGATCTTTATAAAAAGGCTTTACAATATCGTAATGAAAGTAATACATGTGTGCTTTTGACAGTTCCAACACAGTGAAACCTATGTAGATAGGCTTATCTAAAATAATTTGGTCTGGTTTCATTTGTATCGCAACTAAGTTTTCTGATAAAATAGATGCACTGTGGAAATAGGGGTTGGCTATAAGTTTCTCAGCGGATATAAATTTCTTAGTTCGATTGGACTGATCGCACCATTGATTAACTAAATGCACGGTTACTCTATTTTCAGTATTTTCTAATGTCTTTCCAAAAACACTGTTGTTTAATAACTTAAAAAAGTCTTGTTCGAAGGAACTTTTTGCTTTTTGTCTTAATTGAGTATTTAACTCTATGTATTGTTTTAAATATGGAGCCTGTCTAAAAGTAATAGCTCTATGAATTTTACGCAAAATTAAACCATGTTCCAAACATTTTTTTAAATGAACGTAATGAATCACATAGTTGTACTTATTATACAAATTTGCTATGAGTTTCTTGGTTTTACCTCCCGGGGGTACACATTTTTCAGGACAAAATGGTAAGTCATTATGATGATTATGTAAATTTTCGGGATACAATAGATCGACTTCTAATATGAAGCCCCATTTTGCGTTATCTTCTATAGCGGTAACATCAAAATTAGCTAATTCGTTATCACCTAAAAATCTGAAACTAGAGTATGGTAAATACTGACACATGCTGAAACCGTAAAGATTATTACAATCTAGGTATACTATGAAACTCTCAGGTTGTGATGGATTATATTCAGGCATGTACTTGTGATTAGCTCTAGCATGCCGATGGGAACACATGCACAAACCACCGCGTATACCGCTTTGTATCATTCTGACGATAGCTAAGTCCGACACTAGCTCTAACTGAACGCCTGTTTTTAGCAACATCGCATCGAAAGATAAACTGGGTGCAGTAATGTAAAACGCGGGGTCAAGACTGTAATATTGTTTACAGGTTTTCCGAAAATTTTGGAATATGTCTGTTAACAAAAGCACATCCGTTTTTAAGTATAGATCCGTATACTCGCCTAGGTTATTAATATTGAATTCAGCCCAAACAGCCTGCGCGTGATTATAATCTTCATCACTAATGACTTCGTTAGTCAAAGAATTATAAAAATTATCCTTAGACGGCAAAAATGTTTGATCGTAACATCCCCAAGTGGTCATGTAATCATATGGATAAACACCTTTTCTTCTCAATAAATTAAACTGTCTTTCTTTAGAAAAATGAGAGCGTAGATTAACGAAATCTTCCACCTGCAATGTTTTAGCGAGCTTGTCTAAACTTGTTCCCAAAAAGTTGAAGGAATCTAAAAACCTTATACAAATGTACTCGTTATCGACAATAGGAATAAATTTAGTAAATGCTACATATTTTTCTTTAGTCTTGGGGATTATTTTAATTGAACCTGGAATTTCACCTAACTTTTTTATAAATAAATGACAATCGTATCCGGATAAATTGTGAAAAAATATTGGAATAAATTTTGGTACTTTATGCTGTAAATTACAGTGTCGATGTGCTGCACCTCGATATAGACCTGTAATATGACAATGATCTCTTACTTTATCGGTTAAGAGTAAATTGTCGCAAATATGACACTTAACGGCACGTTTAAAATCACGAGAATTTTCATCAGTGAATATCATAGGCTCGCTTTTGGATATAATTTTATGTATTTGTTTTACGTCCTCAGTAAGAAAATGTATAAATTTCGAAACACAATCATTACCCCGATAACTTCTATAGCCCTCAACGGTGGCATTTTTATTTGATGACACGACATTGTAAGCGAACGCCGCTGGCACGTGGCGTTTTAAGTATGACGTGTTAGCGGTGTTGAATTCAGCGCCGGAAATTGGTTCAAGTAACGTTTCAAAGTCGGCATATATGACGAATGGAATATTTTGTTTTCTATCATAATTTTTAAATTTTAAAAATGCCCCTTTTTCCGGTAAAACAGTGACAATCCCCCCACACAAGTGGGATTCAATTTGACTAAGCGTTGGAAAAAACAATAAACATGTTTCACAGAAATATAGTTTACCATGATGTTTGGTCATCTGATTTCTAACTAAACGAGATAAATCTTTGATGAGACAGTAATGAGAATTATTATTATTTTCTAAAAACAGTAGATGGATACTTTTATTAGACTTGTCATTCAGCGTTGTATACAATGGCCCAATAATTGTTTTCTCATTTTTTAAACCATATACAAATATATTGAGAGAAGGATTATTTCTCTCAAAGATAGCTATGTCCGAGAATGTAATTGGAAATGTTAAATTATTAACATTCAAAACTTCCTGAAAGTATGGATAAGACGAAATCCTATCGGGATGTCTGTTTGTGGGGTACAATGCCGCCACAACACACCACAAAAAGCAATACTCATCATTGTTTCGAATATTCAAACAAGCTCTTTTAGCCTTTATGGATTTCGGCAAAGTTAAAAATTTAGATCCGCTGAGTGGTTGATATTTATTAATATTTAATTCTAAATGTGAATTACTTAAAAATGTCCAACCACTATCTCTTTCCTCAAATTCTTCAATTTTTTTTAGTAGTACATTAACAGCTGATTTGTAAGTAGAATCAAAATCGTAATTAATTAGTGTAATAAAATTTTTTGTTCGGAATGATTTTATTTCTTGTTGATCATTTTTAAACATAAGAAAGGAAGCAAACAGTTCGAAGTTTATTTTGACAGAGGTGTGTTTCTGTATTGAACTATCTATTAAATGTTTAATTTGTGGACTAATACTATTGAGGAACATTTCAGGAAAACTATGTATTTGTTCGCCTGTCGCTGTGATTTTATAACTTTTGATTCGTTCTTTAAAAGAAGAATTAATAATTGCCACATTATCATAAATAGGAGTTGAACTATTGTTTTTATGTACATTGCTACGTAAATGACCAGACCATCGGCGATTATCTACAAATACTTTGCAATCTGAACAGTGAGGCATTATGTTATTGTTGAAATCACTAACAAAAAGGAACACTAACAATTTCAATAAAATTAGATTAGATAATACTTACAACTATTATTCACGATCTTAGGTATACCAGTAACAAAATATTTTATATAGGTAATTAGTACAACTTGATCAGTACTATTTTATGTTCGTTCCAAGATCCCTTGTGTAATTTCTTCTCAGGTAAGTCGGTAATTATGTTTAGGCAGAATGTTTCTGAAATAATAAAAAATTGGGTGCATTAGACACATAATTTAATTAGATAGATAATAGTATAATCTGGAGAGAAAAATAAAGATAATAATTACCTGCAAAATGTAAAATGATTTATACACAGGAATGTGTATCTACGTGATCCAAATATGGAGATATATTTCAGGTAATTAAATAATTCTTCACAGACCAGTCGGTAATTAATATTTTGTTTAGGCAGAATGTATCTGAAATAAAAAAAATGATTATTAGGTACCGATAAAGAATCAGACATATAATTGTAAATTCTGGGTTGAAAAAGAGTCATACTATTATGTTAATTGAAATTAAAAAAATATATTTGATAATTACCTGTACAATATGAAATGATCTGCTTTATCCAAACAGGTGTATTTCAGGCCCCCCACGATATACCGAACAGCGTTACTCCTGATGAAATCGTTCGTATGTACTTTCTGGTGTGTGATCAATAAAATATTTATTTTTAATAATTGACTTAATTTTTCGGTGACAGTTTAGAAAGGTGCTCACTCCGAGAGACCTTTGAAGTAATTAATAATATTTTAAATTATATTTTTTGCCTAAAAGTATTTCATCATAAAATTTGTTTTTGCGCAATTGTTACACGTGTGCTTAACCTAATTATTTATTTCACATTCACAATAATCAGCTATTTTAGTTAGGGTTGACAATAACTTAGTATCATTCTATGTATCAGCAAAATACAAAATTTACACAATGCATTATTATGATTAAAATATATCATAGCGTATCGACAGATACGGATTTCCATGGTTTGACTCATGGCTGTTAGTGTAGTTATGAGAACTATATTATGTATTTATTTCAGGAAGTCTAGAAAAGTACTAGGTTGACGGCAATAAGTTCATATTTTCTACACAAGACCTAACGTAGATGATAAAATAAGTACCTACCTTAGAAATATTTATTTACTTCTATAAAATAATTACATCAATGTAGTGTAACGATTCCGTGCTCGCTATCATTTAGTCAGCCCTGGCTAATTTCGCTGCATCGACATTCGATGCAGCATAAAATTTTCCTTCGTCTACATTTTACGTGCATGTATAATCCGACTACAGAAAAAGTTACTTCAACACAACAATGCTAAATTGATTGAAGTGTTTTTAACATGCTTTACTTATAATTTGATTTTTACTTATAAGCTACAAGTATTCGGTACAAAGTATTCGCAGTCTGCAAGTGCAACGAAGTGCTCTGTTATCATCGGTATACAAACAGTCCGTGTTGTCTACAAATATCAGCGACGACATTGTCGATAGCCACCCGCTGCCGCCATCACCAACCAAGTCATCAAACCGAGTGGAACTTCTGATTGAAAAATGTAAGTCTTATAAAATATTCTGTTCGTTGTCATGGCTCACACTTGTGATCCGCTTGTAATTTACAGTTATTTTTGTTTGTGGGCGTGTTACTTCACAGATCACCCGAGCTGTTCATAGTATGTCGAGGTCGATCCCTCGAAGGAGATTATTTTTCTTCCAGTCTTCTGTGCTTTGAACAGCATGTAAAGCCATCGATCCTGCACCCAATCTCTCTATGGGTTTGCTTTCCCATGGGCATGTAGGAGAACCAATGTTTGCGCACACACTTGTGTTGACACTACTCCATTGAGATAATTAATAATAATTATGTGACTAAATTTTCCCTATCTTTATTTCAGGTCAGACTCTGAGTGTGATTACTCGCAAGCATCGGTCACCGGGCAAAAAGTGAAGTGCAGCCGCAAACCGTCTGCAGACAGCAATGGGAAACGCAAGATGCAGTCACAATCAACAGCCGTAGCTCGTGCCAGGTAAATTAATTATCTACTTACTCTAGCCACATATCTACTGACTAAATTATAATCGTGCAATTACTATTACATATTATTTTAAAACAAGTGCAGGTTCACTTGGTTATTGTTTGAATCGATGGATTGATTTAATCGATTACAGTATTGATCAAAGCCGAGTCAGTTGTTATATTTTTTTACAGCAGAAGGTTTTTCTTGGCGTATGCATCTCTCGTTCTAAACATTAACTAATTACAGTTTCTGTTATTGTTTCAGTAAAAAAGTGAATACTGGCATCGACATATTCGGCATCAGTAACAACCGCGACATCCCACACAAAGAAGATGCATCGGATCACCTAACTTCATTCTTTGTGAACCGGGTAGCCAGCGGCTGCGAGCGCCGAGCAACGAGCACCGACGGAGAGTACTACATCGACTGCAAGGTGTACAAGGCTGACGACGCTCGCCTTACCGACTCCGCCGAGCTGTGGAAGAAGGCGCTCGTCCGAATCAAGTTCCAGACTGACGCGGATTCTCCTCAGTGGCGAAAATTACAAGAGCTCGTGCGTGCGGCTGATATCTTGTTTCCAGGCAAACCAACATTTTATGATAATTAAACCAAATACCGTACCTTACAGTTGTTTTTTATTTACAATAATAACCCGTTAACGCTTTTTTCACTAGGTACTTGTAATTTCGTTGGTTTGTTACAATCATCAACTCGTTCACCATTCTATGTTAACAGTAAATGCAACTCGAGTGACCGGTTAAGTGCAGTGGTAAGTAAATGGTTGATTGTTCATCGTGCTCCGAAACGCGGCATACTGACCAGCCGTATGGAAGATAGTGGTAAGGAGCAACTTACTAGTCATTGGTCGAGTAAATCGTTCCTAATCAAGTACACGGTACAACAAACTGTCTCGTTCGAGTTTATCGGTCGAGTGGAGAGTCGAGTCGAGTGTCGATTATTGGGCATTCTATACCACTATCGGCAGCGAGGCGCACTCGCCGAGCTACTTGCCGATAGTGGTATAGAATGCCCAATAATACACTACTAGCATATGTGCCTTGTGCCCGACGCTGGTTTTCTACTGGACCTTTGTGTGACGTATTACGGATGTACACAGCTTATAGTTAAATAAATAAAAGGAGGCGTGTAGCAAATCCAAAATGGCGATTTATATTAGCATAGGAAGAGGTCTTTTCTTGCATTATTTTATTTCACCTAATTATGTATAATTCAATAAAAGAATAATAATTTAAAAAACCCGAAATTTGGGTGGAAATCGGGTGTTTATCCCAAAACATCGGGTGGATTGCCTATCTTTAAGTGTGTGTGATTAATAAAGTTTAGTTTTAACATTTGTAATAAATACATTTTTGAGTCAAAGATAAAACAAGTGAAAATAAGAGCTGCTGCTATATTTTGTTGACGACCAGGGTCCTTAATCACCGCTGATGGTCTTCAGCACTTGGCAATGCCCTCAACTTTCAAACACGCCTAGAATTCATAATGAACGTACTAATGTTCCTTCACGGAGTTTTCCTGACTCTACTTATAAATTTAGATTTTCTTCTTCATGTTTGTATTTTATAAAATATGAAGGAACACAAGCTACAAGTAAATAATAATGATAAAATATAATATCAGCCTTTTGATATTCCTCTGCTGGGCAAAGACCCCTTCACATACAACGAAGGCATTGATCACCATGCACAGACTTCAGACTTCTATCAATTATTGGTCCAGATATCCTTACGATGTTTCCCTTCATCGATGTCAGTAATATCCAAGATAACCTCATAAAGTACATATGAATCGAAAAGTCACATTGGTACTTGCTCGGTTTCGACCCAGAACCTTATGTATGATAGGCGGGCGCTTTAACCACTGGACCATCACCGCAGACAGTTTCCCTAAATCTGCCTACTTATAAATTTAGATTTTCTTCTACATATTTGTATTTTGTAAAATATGAATGAACACGATCTACAAACAGTAATAAGTCGTAATTTTTACAAAATACGTTCAAACCGTACACCGCGTTTAATATTCAAGTGCAATAAAATTTCGATGAAGCAATTGGAAATTCTTAACTTCAACGCTCCGCGAGTCGAGGGTCGAATGCAGTAACTTGTGAAGTTCCAAACTTTACTCAACAAAACTTGCGGCTAAGACGGCGACTATAATCTAACACTATAGTTGATTAGTTTATAAAGACGATGAAAAATTTAAAGGAACTAATTGGAATACTCCTTGTAGATCTTGCAAACTTTGATTAAGAATACACTGTGGCCGTTAACTCTTTTAAGATCCGATCTAGCTTGTCCCCTTGCTGCCCTCCCCTAGGGACGCCCTAAGTTGAGGTCCGTAGCACACATGAGTGCCCTTGGCGTGTAGTCGATTAGTTTATAAGCTTTGTTTTATAAGCCCTGGCTAGAAGCCTTAATTTTTAAGGCACCAAAGAAAAAGGCCGGTTAATCAGCCAACAACCTCTTATACATACATAAACCCACGCCATTTTACCATAGGGTAGGCAGAAACCAAAGAATGCCACCTGTTACAATCCTTACATACTTCTTTCACCTCGTCCACGTTCATACAAGTACGCCGGTTAAGAGTACTGCTCACCCGACAATTTTGAAGAACCTCAACAATAAGTTCTGCAGTGTAGGCCTTTCTAAAGCATTCCTTCACTGCGTTGCGAGACGACATTCCGAACAAAAAATTAACTAAGTATTTTTTCCTATTATGGTGCTTTAAACGGAATTTAACAGAACCTAATCAGAAAAAGTCTAGAGAATTACACAATGAAAAGAGCGAATGAAAATTCCACACCGAGTCGTAAGTTATGATTTTATCAGTCAAGCTTCACTGTCGTCGCGTACGAATCGCATTCCGCACATAGAAGCATGTGGCACCATTATGTAACTAATGACTGCAAAACCTTTACACATTATTGTATTTAATATTTTATTGACAGGAGTTCTTAAAATATCATAAACTAGCTGCGTGGTTTTTTTTCACCCGAGTTTAGTTACGTCTTCGATTACTGCTCGGTTCGATTGAGCCGTAGCGTAATGTAATATAGAACTTATACTTCGTCATGAATCTGGCTATCAAATACAAAAAGATTTTTATCAATCGGACGGGCAGTTCCAGATGCTAGCGAGTTTAAACAAGCACACAAACAAACAAAAAATGTCTTCAGCTTTATTAAAATTATTATAATACTATCAACCAAATCGCCACTATGCTCATTGATTTAAAATGTCCACGTCCGGTAAAGGAAACAATAGGGATTGTACTCAGATATTCTCGCATATAAAAGCTGTCCTATATTAGATTTCCATTTTCTTACATTGTCGTCCATACGAAACCTTTGTAACGGACTAGGGGCTATGGTAATCGTAGCGACATCGGCATTCATGAAGACTAATGTTACTTAATGAACGTGTTAAATTATGCACGCAACAAAGTAGACAAGAATAAATACATTACAAATGGTCAGAGGCGTGGAGAATGTAAGGAATGGAGTTCTAACACCGTTGTGAAACGGTGACGCCATCTTAAAAATAATTAAAATTACCTTCATTACTGAATGTGTATTATATGGAAAAAGGATGACTGATTACACGATTGCTTTAGTCTGTCCCGATTATCGTTTCTCGCGACTATTTTACAAATAATAAACGGTATCTTAGTCAAAGTCAAAGTATTTATTAGTCCGAGTTTTGGTGATATAACAGGACTTACAGATATTTTATAAAAAATTATAAATCTTCCCTTTTCATCATCATCTGCCTAGCTCATTCCCAACTAAGTTGAGGTCAGCTTCTAGTCTAACCAGATGCAGCCGAATTAGCTGAATACCAGTAGTATTTTACATGGAGCGACTGCCTATCTGACCTCCACAATTCTCCTCTTTAATTTTACAATAAGAAGTGAAATAAAAATTATTTACAATGAAATTCTAATAAATTAAAAGTCTTCTTTAAATATAAATACTACCTAATGAAGACAGCAAGCCTATCCGACGCCGATCGTCATCTCTCTCCATTAGCTACCTACTCCATGGCCAGTGTTGCACATGGCGGCTCGCTTATGCAACATCTCGTAGGTGATATTAATTCTAATATTGATGACATTTTGTTTACGACTGCCACGTTCTACGGTAAGGATGAAAGGAATACTGTGTTCTGTGCCGCAGATGTAATGGTAGTGTGCACGATATTTTATGACAGAATATATTTTTTAGCATGTTTTGTTACAAATTGTTGTATATACGTAGTTTTACTCTAACTAAAAAATCTTTTAGTTAGAGATACTTCTACGAAATACAAAAGGGTAATGCTAATTTTATTTTTAAGTTTTATTTAACACTAGCTTCAGCCCGCGACTTCGTCCGTGTCAACGTAATTTTTTCCGGGACTTTTCATTTTATGCCAACCTCTGTGCCAAAATATAGCCAGATCCGTTCAGCCGTTCTGACATTATTGAATACATAACATAACATAACATCACGCCTGTAATCCCCGAAGGGTTAGGCAGGTGTACCCACATTTCGCCAGTTATGTTTTTAGTCCCATGTAATAGGGAGCGAGCCTATTGCCATCAACCGGGCACAAATGCAGACTCCGAGGCTGCTACTGAGAAATTCCTTCCGAATACCGGGAAAAACCCAATAACACTTGCCCCGACCTGGGAATCGAACCCAAGACCTCTTGCACAGCAGTCGCGCTTGCGACCACTAGACCAACGAGGCAGTCAGTCATTATTGAATAACAAATATTAGTCTAGTACATTAATACATTCAAACTTTCGCATTTATTAAAGAATTAACATATTATGATCGATACGGAAAACAAGCTGCCGTCTAACATCAATATTAAGTAGGTACTTGTCAAAATTAATTAACCACACTTGTAATGTATCTTAATGTTGTTTACAACGATAACGAGACGCTAGTACAACTCGAAGGAATTTCCTAATCAACACAAATTAATTTCGTATCGAAACGTACTACTAGAAGGCTAATAACAATAAACCACATTCTAAGACAGAAACTAGTCAATAAAATTCACTCGGTAGCAGTATAAACTTACCGATTAATTACTTAGAATCGATTATTCGGAAAGTGTAACGCGTTTCGATTAATATTTAATTAGTCGTCTCGTTCATTAACGCTCCGTCTAACTTCGGTCGCGAACTACATGAAAACTCTTATTTGGAGAACATATTTAGTAGTTTACTTGAACATGTTGAACAGCCCTTGTTCAGTCCTGCATGTCGGTATTTATCGTGCCCACTTATAATGGCTGGATAAATTGCATTGAGTACACCGTTTTGATTGCGCGTGAGATTAATACAAAACAATATTGAGGAAAGGAGCAATTATTTTACGATTTTTATGAGAAACTAGCTTCTGCCGGCGACTTCGTCTGCGTAGACTTTAGAATTAACGCTTAAAAATCGAATGAAAAATATAATATCCTGAATTGTCACACGTGAACAGAAAACCGTGATAAAAATCTCATTCTATTTGTTTAGATATTGCAGCTTCAGCCGATAAAGCGTTATTGAGTAACAAATATACAAACTTTTATACTTAGAAACACTAGAAAATGTTTCATGATCGTTGGGGATAGTATATGGTTGATTATTTCAGACCAGGTATTCGATTTTTCAACGTTTCAACAATGGCGAAGTGCCGCCAATCTTTCGTGTTCATCTATTATTCAGAGCGACTGCTCGCGTCATGAGAGTGACGATACGTACAATGATATTATACATTCACGAATACTCATTACATTAAGAGAAACGAATAAGTACTTAACTGTCTTTCTAGAAAGATCTTCGAATAATAAAGAATTGATAGTCAAGGTTTGATTTTTTGCTTTTATTAGAGTGTAACTTTAATTTTTGTAATTTTGAATCGTTTAATATCTCGTCGCAATCTCATCTTAGCGAAAATCAACATCAAAACTTACCAAAAATGAGGTAAATTAGAGGTATTTTGATTGAGACTGAGTTTAGAATTCGAGCGTTCTTAAAAATACGAGAATTTGTTTATAAACATGGTACATAATTGAAACTATCATTAAATAAATAAAAATTACAGCCTTCGCGGAAGCCAAACACACAGCACCTCTTAAAACAATAAAATAAACAAAGCTAAAAGTAATAGACATAAGTACATAATGTAACAAGATAATGACCGCCATTGTCATATTAAGCGTGGTCGAGTTTAATCACATAATGGTCCCTTATTTATTGCAGAGCACACGTATACATCGTCCAATAAAAGCTACACCTTTTCAATGACCTAAATACTGATTTATTTATCAGCACTGAACCCTCGACATAACTCATAGGGGGTAAGGGAGGAATGCGAAGATGCGAACGGCAACGGTTTTACGATTCGACAATCGTAAAACTTGGAAACAATTCTCTTGAATACGTTATATTAGAAGGTAAAGCTATCTATATTTTTCCCGAACGTTTTATTTGCCCGGTTTTATTGGAAATTGTTAAGTTAATTAAATCAAATCTGGCAAAAAAAACAATAAAACAAAACGCCTAAAACATTATAAGCCAACGCAAAATATGAACAGATTCTTTTGAGATCTCGCCAAACAAAGAAAAATAAAACATTCAACTTAAAATACAATTTTGTAAAAATATTCACAAATTCGCATTCATTGACTAGAAAAGGTTGAGTACGTCTGGGATTCGAAGAAAATTCTTACTTATCTATACATTTTCTAGGAAAACTAGTTTTATTTCGCAATTTTCTGTATGACTCGGAGTGAGTCACTACTAAATAAAGGTTGGATATTGAGTAGAAAAACTATTTCATAAAGAAGGGACATCAAAGCTTAGTGTTAAGATAATGTCAGGTTTCGGAGGACTTTCTAAGTTTATCTTAGACATCACTGACAGCGGTGAAGGAAAACATTGTGAGGAAACCTGGACTTTTAATTATAAGTTTAATATCGCCAATCCGCCTTGAGCAAGCGTGATGATCAATGCTCGCTCCTTCTCTGTATGTGAGGAGGAGAAGTGGCCTTTGCCCTGCAGTAGGTCCTAATAGGCTGGTATTTTTATCATTATTTCCGGAAGAGCCGTGTTCGGTATTATCCGGGGAAATAAATAACACGTGTTCGTAAACTGCGTCGTCAACGGCTCATATTAGTCGATCGATAAGTACTCGTATTATGTAAGACAGTTCAAAGGAATCGTTTATAAATAAATATTAATTATACTAACAGTTCAAAGTTTTGCAATGTTGGCTTCGATCAAGGATATTGCGGTTTGGAGCACTGAACCGATCTCCTGCGAGGGAGAGGGGAGGGTGGGGGTCATAGTGGGCGGCCCGTGGACATTTACCTCTGCTTTTATTTTGTTCCCTTCATTACACGAGTTTCGGTTAATAACCCCCTACTTTAGTTATTAAATTGTAATATTCAACAAGAGTCAATTATCAGCTGGTTAATAGTTGCATTTTCCATTAATTATAGCATAGTGCACTAAGTATAAAACAAAGTCGCGTCCATTTTAAACAACGCAACGGATTATAATGCGGTTTGAATCAATAGATAAGAGTGATTCATGAGGAAGGTTTATGTATCTACATTGCACCTGTGCGAAGCCGGGGCGGGTCGCTAGTCAGTTATTAGGTAAATTGTAATATTCAACTAGGAAGAGGGAATAATCAGATGGCATATTGATGACTTAATACGACTATTTTTGAGTCAGAAAAATAACAACATATTTCACAATATGATTCAGCAACATTATATTTATCAAAATTGACTTATTTTCCAAATAATGAAGCAATAAGAAAAATCCCGCACTCCAAGAGGTAGGTACCTACTGTCGACCCGAATAATAAGGAAATAACTCAAAAAATAAAATATGCTATCGGCACCCAGATGTGTCGAGGATATGGGGGAAATTGGCGGAAAGCTCCCGTGGAGATTGAAACACGAACAAAAGGTCCTGCCCGTATGATATACAGCTTCTATAGAGCACAGGAAAAAGTTATTAGCTTAGCACAGTGGTCCTAAACCTGTGGTCCGCCGGCGGTGTCGGCTTCCAGTCTAACTGGATGCAGCTGAATACCAGTATTTTACATGGAGCGACTGACTATCTGACCTCCACAACTGGGTAATGCGATACCCTTTACCCTTAGTAAGACTGGTTGTCCGGATTTCGGGCTTCTGACGACCCGTAACGACTGTCAAAGATCCACGTAGGTATGACAGCCGGGACCAACGGGTTAACGTGCTTTCCGAGGCCCGGAAGGATGTCAGTGATGTCTAGAATGAACTTAGAAAGTACATTATGAATTAAAAAAGTCACATTGGTACTTGCCCCGATTCGAACCCTTATTTTAATATACAAATAATTAAAATTGCCGCCAAACAATTGTGGTCCATGTCAAGACAAAATTTGGCCAATACTCAAAGGTTAAGAACAGCTGGCTTAGTAGATGCATAAGTACACAGCCCACATAGAAGGGTCGGTCACGTGTTTTCCTAAAACGTTGAACGGAATCCCAGGCGACTCTCAATAAGGTAAGCTAATACCGTTTTGCTACAAACAAGTATAACGCATGGAACGTATTACATTGAGATTAACTAGTGCATTGCTTATAGTAATGTCGTGATTGCCCAGTGGCTCGCCTCTCATTCACGAGGTTGTGGGTGCGCAATTGGGTATGAGCAATTACTAATGTGACTTTTCGATTTTATTTGTACTTTCTAAGAGTCTTGGACATCGGTGAAGGAAAACATCGTGAGGAAACAAATCTGAAATCGCCAATCTGTCGTGAGCAAGCGTGGTGATCAATGCTCGTGGGTTCTCTGCATGAGAAGAGGCCTTTGCCCTGCGGTGGGACAATTAGGTTTGTTATCACCGCTTGCCATTGAGACTCCCTTTCTCAATTAAGTAAGAAGATAAGTAATGAGTACTCTTCTGTATACCCTGGATTTGATAACCCAGGTCAACATACCATAAGCGTTGTCACAAACATGAACTTTATTCAATAGAGACATGTAACGGCAAGAAACTGACAAAATAATAGCTCGCTTCCGATAATAAAAAGTCTATTTTTGAACGGTTCAATTTACAGACAGAAAAGGAAGCTTTAGTCAGTTTTCATTGGATAAAAAAGTGGAATCTAATCCGCGAAACTGACTCCCATGTTCGTGTCACAGACAGGGACACTGCCAGTCTGCTGAAACGATCTAAACGATTCAACTATCAATAGACGAAGCCTATGGGGCACGGGGACATTTAGCTAAATGGATTTACTGCACGAGAGTTTGCTTCACAATTGAATAAACTGAAAACTGAATTTCAGAAATGTTTTTACTAACCTTTTTACAGAACGCAATTACATTTGAGAGTAAATACTTATTTGTCAGTTTTGTGAATATAATTTTATTTAGGTAACTGTAAGCCATTCTGAAATATGTGATTAAATTTGTCCTTAAAATTTAATCACATATTTCAGAATGGTGTATTACAGTATTGTATGGCTAATTATAGGTTTCCCTGTTTAACTTGAATAAGTATCAACAAAAATATTCAAATTTAAAAGATGTTAAATTAAGTTGCTTTAGTTAACTTTTTTAAAATTATGAGTTAAATATACATAGAGCTTAGTATGAACTAAAAAAGCTCTGTTATTATCTACTGTGGTATGTTATGAACCAATTCAATTAAAGTAAACATTATCCTAGAGCATGCCACTTTATGTGGCTATAAACTACAAAAAATAAAGTCTAATTAATATAAGTAAATATATTAGTATGGCAACCAACGATAAGGGTCAAACAGAGCAGCAAAATTCTCGAGCAATTTTCATTTATTAATCGATAATGAACTAAGAAACATCACAAATAGAGTTGCAAATTGCGTTCAAGATATAACTACGTTTGACGTTTTCATCTTGCAAACAATCACGCAATTTCCAACTCTATTGCTACAAAATTTTAGTTAATTATAACATTAATCAATGAAAACTACTCGGCGAAATTGCTTTAATGTCTACGCTGATCATAACACAGCTATCATTAGAATACAATACTTAATACTGTTATCAATGTTATTTTTAAAAAGCGAAGCTGTTATTCTGCAAACGTTCGTTATCGCAGCGCGTACAAACGTACCTACAAATCTACAAACCGTACGATTTTAATCTGCACTTCGCACAGTTTTTATTTTACTTTTCGTAGCTCTATTCGCGAGTCGCGCCGCTCACCGTTGGCAGGTGATGCATACGTACTTGCCGTACGTGCACGAATATAAAACTGCGACGATTTAACGAGACCTCAACTTTATGCCATTATAATAGGAATGCCGACAGTAAAAATGGCATTTCGAGAATACAACACGTTTAGTTAGCGGTTAGCTAAGCTAGTTTTTGTTCCGTCATTTTGAACAATAAATGTGTAGCATAGAAAAGACGGGGGCTTTTAAACTTTCATGGTGGAACGGAAGATATTCGTGATTTCGTGATTATCGTGTGCACGTAATGATGATACAAGAATGGAGTGTTATGGCATCGTAAAAATAAAAACAGCACTTTCTAAATAACATTTCTGTTAACGCAAGAATAATATTTCTAACACAGACGCGATAATGAAGTGAAGCCACTATTAATGTCATAAACCTGTAATTATAAAGCCACTAGTTTTTAAGTCAAGACATAAAACACATACTAATAACGTGTATGAGTTATATCAAGCAGTAGAAAATTACACTAAAGCGATTCCGGTTACGTCCGGTTCGGTCATATTCATTATTATTCAGTTAGCAAGCGCAAATATTTTCGCTTGCAGTCTTGTTTTATGAGCGCGAGTATATGTGTGCGGACGCGACCATGTGTGCACTTTGCACGTTTGCGTTTTGTGCTTTTTTTCACAATTTATTTATTCACGTCGCCGACAGGTGGCGCTGCCGGGCGATCTGTGCCCGCGATACGTGTAAACTGGCTCTTAATATTTCATTCCACATTTTATTTAGGCGCAGTCAACCTTAAAGCGCGCAAGCTGTACGATGTACGACCGTATTGTTGGTAGTGGAAAATATATTTAATACATCACACGAGAATCGATTGCACTTCACTTCACAGTATCGCAGTTAGTCCATTTATCGACGTGCCATGTTTGAGTTTTACATCATTCATAATAATTAACAAGTAACACTCGAGTCGGACCGAATCTTTTCTTACGACTCTTATTTACACAACAAATACCGAAGTGGTTGGAATTTACTTTTTCCGAGTAGTTTTTCATTGGTCGTTGAGTGAGTCGGTGAAGTTATGAGCCAATTAGCGGGCTGCTAGGATAAAATAGGGTTTTTATCGTGCGTTTGAGGAGCGACATTTTAGGCATAGCGGTGGGCGGACGTGAACAAGTCTGCGGGGGTTATCGTCACTATAAACCACTTCACATCGTGGCTTCACGCGCCTTCCATCGAACCTTTTTGTACCTACAATCATTTATACGCTAAGCCATCCCATTTATCCAAGATATTATCTCGGATCAATTACTGTTTGTCTCATATCTCCTTCAATTGATCACCCATTATATCAGAGTAAATTCCATTAATAAAACCCTATAACTAATATCTAGTAAGTATTTTCTAAACATCCAACAGGATATCCGTTCGTTTGATGTCTCGCATTAATGCATTTATCGCGTATGTTTATCATAACATTCCATATCAGTAATCGATTGAAAATAATGAGAATATCGGAGAACATTCACTGAATACAACAACTCACGTAAATATTTATGAAAGAAAATGTCGGGTGAAGGTTTTAACTTTGACGTCACAACCACACAGTCCGATAAAAGAAGAAAAATACACAAGATGGTACCGAATGCCGGAAGAGAGGCAATGAATTAAATATGCATGTAATTTAAAGGCGAAACAGGAAAATGCGCGATACGGTTGGATAGCCCGGGCTTCTGTATAACCGATTATCCACATATTGACCACAGAGGATATCTAGTTAGGGACAAATAATGAGTATTGCATGTTAGGGTTGTCACATCGAAATGAGAAAGTTTATGTAATTGTTACATTTTGAAAAGGAACACTGTTGAGTAAGAATGACTCAAGTGAAAAAAAAGTACATTTGGCAATTTATTTTTTCGATGTGACAACCCTACATTTAAAGTTCTATTCACACTTACCGGGTTTAGGTAGGGGTGCTTTGAGATCGTTGGCGGCCAACTGAGGGTTCTCTTGGACCTGTAAACGTGTTATATTGTTAACTGTGTAAACTTATTTAGTAAATTGGATCGCTATGGAAATAAGGAACAAACAATAAGTATTTTCTATACAATACATGATCAATATTTCTCTAATAAGCATTTTTTTTTACTGCTAGGAACCCGCCACGGCTTGGGTGCAATTAATTAAACGTCATATTTTTTTAATTTAGATTTTCGTACAGAAATATTAATTCCATTTTAATTCCCGACTTTTTCGCCTGAATCTGCATTTTTTAATTTTAACCTTTTTCTTAATCTTGACTATTATGAACACAGCACAGAAAAAAACAGAAAAATCGATCGTGCCGTTCTCAAGTGATCTTTATACAATGAGATTATTGATTTCTATTTGTATTATTTCAATTGAACTAAAAGAATTTTTCTTAAAAATTAGAGTACTTAAATAATTATTACCATTGCGTCGAAAACGTATACAATATTACGCCTAATATCGTCGATCAGTGTATTAAGTCCTTTACAATAATAACGCTTTTCTGATAAAGTTTATTCTTAGAAAGATTTACGAGTGGCCATAGCTTATAAAAATATTGGAAATATGCATTTTTTTTTTCTGTGTTGCGTCAATGTTTACCATTACCTACATTCTGGATCTAGATTTAAAACCAGATGTTTGGCAAAAAAACTCAATCGATTTCAAACTTTACTATCATAGTATACTAGCATTTGCCCGCGATTTCATCCGCGCAAATTTCGCATATCGCGGCCGCAGACGAAGTCGCGAGATAAAAAGTGACCTATGTCTTTTCTTGGGGTTCAAAACCCCGAATCATATTTCATCAAAATCTGTTCAGTGATTTAATAGTTAAAGCCTAACAGACAGAAAAAACAATTACTTTCGCATTTATAATATTATTATGAATGTAAATATTTCAGAACGTTCATTCAACTAACTTGACGATAGATGGCGCTGCTAGTCATGAAATGCTTACTCTCCCTTCTATTTACATTTATCCTCATAAAAACTTAATATTCAAGACAAAATACAAGTTTCGCACAACAAAGTAAATGACTTTAATATTTTCCCCATACATACTGATTCAAGTTAATGTAAAACAAACGTTATGTACTAAAAGTGATATGAAACAGACTTGATCATATTTCTTTGACAATATGCCGAAAAACGTTCCCAGTTCTTGTATTCTATCAAGACTGTTCATAGCATTTACGACTTTTTCTTCTGTTGCTTAAGAGCTTTTTTAGTTTGAAGGACTAAGTGGTATGTTATGACTGTTCTCCCTGAATAAAATTAATATTTTTTATCGCCATGATGAAGATTACACATACATTTTGGCAGTATTTCTGTCCGTAATATAACCTCTAAGCCAATTTAGGATATTAATTTTTTCGTTACGACTTTTGCATAAATAGGGGACATCTGTTATAAATAGGGATGTATTAGAAGCAAAACTTTTATTGTGTTTTAGTAGCAGAATATCAAAGAATCGCAAAAGTATCAAAATTGTTCGTTGCTAACGTAATATAGCACATAACTTTTTTTTCAAATACGCAATTAGCATTCTTAGTCTTGCTGAGCTTAGGTCGGTATTCCAATAAACAGTAACGCTTAAACGCTAAAATAAGTAATTTAGTAAACTGATTTAGTGGATTGCCTTATTTAGTGGTCTAGTAGTCGTAAAGGTAAATGCTGAGCATGAGGTCTTTGTTGGGTTCGATTCTCAGGTTGGGATTTTCAGGAATTTCTTAGTATTAATCTTGGAGTCTTGATTTGTGCCCGTTGATGGCAATAGGCTACATTGGACTTAAATATAACTTGCAAAATGTGGGTGTAGTACACCTCTAACTAACCTTTAAGGAATTGGAGGCGTGATGTTAAGTTAATGTATGTAATACAGTAAAAAAAATATTAGCGAAAAATATTTTCACCCAACATACGATTATCGAGTGAAAATATTTTTAGCGTTGGTACGCGGGCCACGCCAATAAAATGTCCATCGCATGTCCTTCGTAGCCTTTCTACCTACGCATCCAATCATATTTTCGTAAAACTAGCGTACCGTCCAAATTGATTCATAAAAGGTAACATAAAATAACATTTTATTCAGTTTGCAACGTTAGGAATATTCTCGAGATATTTCCGACGATATCAGAGCGTGGCATCAATTGTCTTTTGTCACCATAAATCATGGACGCCTGCGCGTATTTTTCGCGCGTTTGTCGAGGTGCGACCTTGCGCGGTAAGCATATAAGCGTACGTACACACGTTTTTAGTGTAGTCATGAACTTGAAATTTGCATTTATAATTGTTTTCATATTTTCCGACTGTTGTGCGAATTTGTAAGTCTTTATTTGATTAAAATTGATAGCGTCGCTTTATTACTACTTCCCTTATTATATAAGTGATTGTTGTGAGGGAATGTGCAATGTTTGCTGTCCTAGTTATTGCAGTAAAGGCTAAGTTCAGACGGCAAGCGTTGTTGCCACGTGGAACCGTATGAACTGATCTTTACTGCGTAAGTACTGAAACGTCTGCCTCACCTTATTTGTGTAAGGGTTGAAGATAAATTTGTTCTCCAACTCCTTCCTCGGCGTCGCAGCTATCACTGACAACGGCGTCGGTAGAGACTTCATCTCCTACAATAACAAACAACGTTACAGTATTCGTATCGCTGAAATAATATTGATACAATTTGTTTGAGTGAATCATACGCACCTTTAAAATACTTTCTATTGGCGGTTGACTGCTATCGATAGCATTCTGTAAAGGAAACAACATAATGATTACATAATTTGGAATTTAAATGACTATGAAATGAAAAATATAAATTTTGTAGCATTAAACTTAACAGCGTTTAAATTGCTGTAACAAATATTGAACTGCAGTGTGTTGCTGTCAGATGCAGCCAAAATAATAATATCCTACAGCATTTAAATCTACGGCAAAACCGCACACACCCACGGGGTAAATGTGGGCATGTGTTGTGTACGGACAAAATATTGTGACGTCACAAACGTCGCGTTAACGTTTTACGCTTTATAATTTATCGTGGGCGAAAAACAGGGGTAGTCAACACGATACATACGCGTAACGAGATAAGGCGCGTTGCTCACATAAAAGATTGGACAAATTTGCACTGGCAAGAATAAAACTACTTTTACGAGAATACATTATGCCTCCTTAGCGAAGCGGGGCGATTAAATTTAGGGCCCGTTTACGGCCGACTATACTTGTATGATTTACGACTTCACGGCAATAAATGTATTGTATTGTTGCCGTTGAAGGAATCTGCCGGAATATTCAATTCGACGAACTTATTCTGTCTTTTTACAAAATAACGCCAAATCAATTGAAAAAAGTAAGAAGGAATGTTTATTGGATGGTGTCAATCGTTTCCGAGAAACTGAGTATCGACAGTGTATTGTTATAACAGAAAATAAGGTCAAATATTATTTTTATATACACAGGAACAGTATTGAAGATAATAATTGTCTGGGAAGAACGGCGCCCGCCCACCGGTACAAACTACAAAGGACCGTAGAAGCTTTTGTATTAAAAAAACTCTCATATTACATTGTTACCTGAATTCTCGTTTCATTTCCGTTCAAATAGAATAACACTTATAATACCTATTCGATATCTATACAGACCTATAATAAAATGATGCTGAAGTATATTATGAAGCTGAAGAGTTTTGTTTGTTTGTTTTAACTCGCCAATCTCTGGGACTACCATTGGATTGGAAAAAATATGTTTGTATATGATAGCCAGGTTCATGATAAAATTTTTAGGCTATATAACATCACGACACGACACACGGGAGCATAGCAGTAACAAAAGACGTATCACAAATGAAAAACACCACGCCGATGCGCGATGGTCGGCCTTTATAAATTTTAAATAAATTAAGGCTCAATTCGCATGTTGGAAGAAAAGAATACTTAATTGCAGTAAGTATGCCATTACAGTATTTACAGCCAAGTATTGGAACTCACCCAAATAGGGCTGCCCAATAAAACGGGTCATTCGTTCAAAATCTGTCGACCTACGACAACACTGTAGTCGCAATCGCTGCATTTTTATTTACTTCATACTTCAATCACAATTCAAGTCACGCGAGAACCCCTTACTTTGTAACCATGACCCTCTTTACGCCTTACTAAAAAAACAATTAAAACCCTATAAACGCTTCGTAAATCAAATTGGTTAAGTTTTATAACTGTACATTTGACACTTCTTATAGTGTACTACACCCACTTGTTGACCTATCTAGTGTCGGAGGCGCGAACAATACCTGCGGCGGCCGTGTGGGTGCGAACTTCAAAGTTCAACATGTTGAACATTATAGGGAAAGGCTTCTGGACTAACTGTGTTTGTGGCTATCTAATCCAATAACCATTACCGTATACTAACGTTGGAACAACCTGATGAGATTAACCGATGAAGGGCCACATGTATGAGGAATATTGATAAATTTCTAGCATAGCGCTGCATTGAAAGCAGACTTTAATTATGCAGGTGGACCCTCGTTTACTAATTAATAGAATGCCACCCAGCAACTACTTTTTACATACATCGCATAACAAGGACTACATGAGTATTCCTCAGAAATTCTCATAATAAATTATGAAGCAAATAAAAAACTGGTTCATAAAAACTAAACAGTTGACGATCGCTTAATTATTGACAACATTGATGTTTGCCAGGGGACCGAATGGGCACGCGACGCTCGTTAAAACAACCCTTGTGTTTACATTACTTTACAAATAAATTTAAAATTTGAAATCACTATACTGCAATATTGGCCTTTCGGGTTGACTACATTTCGTTGACCGGACTGCTGTATGGATGTCGTGACTACGATTTTCGGTCTAATTGACAGTTTTTGTTGACGTCAGACAGGTGACGCAATGCATATCGGATACGTTGGTTGAATGAGTAATTACACCAGCCTATTACTGTCCCAATGCAGGGCAAAGGCTTCTTCTTTTACAGAGAAGGCATGAGCTTTGATCATCACGCTTGCTCAAGGCGGATTGGCCATTGGAGACTTACATGTTGAATGGATGTTAAGCTTAATTAAGATACGTGTGGAAGGAGCAATGATGGTGAGAACATATATTTTTGCATGGCATTAATTAAGATAGTATTTATACGGTTAATGTGGTCACCAATCCGTCTGCCGAGAACGTCGGTAACAGCAGAGCAGTCATGACACGATTCGTCGAAGCAATGAGTGAATAAGTGAGGTTAAAATGAATGAAGTAGTGAATATTTCCGGGTGAGCTAAGGACTCCTTATCCAACTGACCTGTGACTGGATACCGTTGGGTATCCTGATTGGAGGCGGTCTGTGCGGGGCTCCCGTTGAACCGGAACCGTCGCTCTGCACCAAAAAATATACATTATTATTCTATTCACCTCCGCTCTTAATAGAATTACGTTTGGGGATTTCTTAAACGACGTCTCTGAATTGGATTTGTTTCTTTTTGAGGACGAAATTTAGGCTCGTTACTCGTCTCAATTGTACTTAGTTTGAGCATCCTTGTCCTGCATATTACATATATTTTTGTATCGTTTGTTAGTTAAGTAAGGTACACCCATGAGACCGTTTAATCTAATTTCCTAATTCGCCAAATTCTCTGTATCAAATGTATTCTGCCATTCATCAACGTATGTACATGTAGCAAGTTTCCCCGAGTGATCGAAGTTGCTGGCGCCGTTTTGGAGTTAACCACATTAAACTTAATTACAATGTACGCCCGATGAATAATTCAGCCAGGAATTAACTAGTCCAAGATGTGGCTGTGTAACGGCATGAGAAGTTTCAAATGAGACGTGAAAAGGCTGGTCACGCATCGTGTGACCCCCTTAATCAGCCCTACGACCATAAGTATTAATGTGACTTCTAACACGATCGTGGGCCTGTTCTAAATCTAAACAAAAGCTTAGATAAAGCATCACGATAATAAAACAGGTTCTTTAAGAGTTAAACCAGGGAAAAGTTGTATTCTCGTTAAGCATATTTCAGGGAAGCAAAGCGATCCAGCACAAAAGATGGTGGAGCCCGGAGCGACGGAGTTTGGTGGGGAATTTAAAAAGTTTCATGATAACACAACATTTTCCTGGTTGATATTGCTTTGTAAAGCGTACAGCTTGACAATAAACACCATTGTGTACCGATAAGCAGTTGTAACGAAATTTTTCTCGATTCTCGCAAGGAGCGCAATAACGAGTACCTATATCTGGCACGTTTGAACGCGAGACACGTGTCGCTTTTTATTTATCATAACCTTAGAACATTATTGTGTTCCCTCCACATTCATGAGGAAAACTTGAACCGGATCTTTTTAAGGAAATTAATTCGAGTAGATAATAATCTTTATGTATACTCGCTTCCTTGCACGAGCTGCTCAATATAGTTTTGTTTTTATGAGTGCGGCTAACACAATTTGCACTCTATTAAAAGATTTCACTCCATTAAGGCAGTAATATTATTCGGGTCGCATAACACCCAAAGGCCAACATATAAAATCTTGTCGCGCCGCATATAAAACACTGGCAGGTTGCAGGGTGGCTGTGGCTTCAAGCATATATTTTATAGATATAGTTTAAAATGTTTACCTTGTTGTGTGGGATATGGGGGCGGTGATGGCGGACGCCGTTCTGTGGGGCGTGAGACGGCTTCTTGAACTCGCTCTCTCGCCGAGATGGTGGGCCTGCGGACAAACAAACATATATATTAGCACTCTTATTATTATCAACACTTACAATATTAACTAAGCCTATTGTAAAAACACTGCTGGAAAAATTGGCCCCAACAAAGAAGGTGATTCTTTAAGTGAGATATTAACGTTGTTTAATTTATCATAACAGCTTATTCTGTTTCGTCCAAACATCAATCTCCAAGAGACTAAGTAATTATTGTTTGGTGTCAACGTTTACGGCTTCCAAGATTTTTAGGGATTAATAAAAGACCGACATCACCTCAGTAAGGAAAGTCTCGAAATCATAAGGCACTTTAACTCCCGTATAACTAAAAGAAGGGGGTGGGTCCCTAGTCCCCCTGCCACCCCCCGGGACTCGTGAGGGGAATCTCGGCTAGGTGTTTAGCTGGTTTATGGAGATTGCGATCAGGACAAAGGAGTCCAAGTTACGACGCCTAGATTGCGCACTGATCCATATAGTCCCCTCTAAATAGATAGCTACCTCACCTTTTTCTATCAGAAAGTTATAGAATAAGTTTTATAGTGTTTGTATTATGTGTAAGATGTGTAGGGAATAATGGAGTTCTTTGTGTTCTACGGGTACTATTGGGGCGGATATCGTTAACCTAATCCTGCTATTATGTGAGTTTAATGGGGAAATGTAACCCATCATAATAAAAGTCAATGGGTTACTTTACTGATATAATTTTTCCAATTTGGTTTGTTGTTTACTTCTGGGTATATAGATAAGGCGAACAAAAATTTAAATGGCTTAATAATCATAAGTCTCAACCGAAACGATTATCACAAATTCTTAAACATTATTCAAAGAATGCATGGGAAAAAATCTCATGCAGTCATGCTCTTCAACATCATGATTCGATTACGTTACCATTCAATAAATAAGATGATTTGGTTATTTTGAGGCCAACACTTAACTGAGTGCGCGCGAGTGCAGAATATCTTCAATTACTTGCACGCACGTAATGCTTACATGTGATTGGTCAATTTACTATTTCCCATTACCCGCTACCAGTTTACAACCGCTAATGCGATTCACTAACAAGAGCTGATCATAACATTCATAACTGAACCTCATTTAGCGATAAAGCGACGTCTAAAGGGGAACACACGTTTAAGCTAGTATCAAATATGTTGCTTTTGCCGCTACTTTGTTCGCGTAAATGTTTTTACGGATTTCTAATAATAATAATAGTAAAATATAGCTTATGGCACTCTGGGATAACTGAGCTTCCTATTATGAAAAGAATTTTATAATCGGGCCAGTAGTTGAGGAGATAAACGCGTTCAAACAAAAAAAAAACTATACGCTTGATTTATTATTATTGCTTTTTTTTTAATACGTGTTACTAAAATGATCAAGAAAATTCTGTAACGTCTAAATTGACGGTATCTCCTGAGATTGAAGTAGTAAGTACCATATTTATGAGAGGAAAATTTTTGTCTTCTCAAAATGCTTAGATTTATATTGTAAGGATGATATTAATATCACTTATCGCAAGTACCTCCACCGTGTGTCACCAGCTTTATCACGGGCACCGCATCAAGAACTCTCAAGCTCAATACACGTATCGGTGCAATCCGACCACCTTATTGGATTAGAGGCAAAAACACCGCACGATAATCTTCTCGGCAATAACTCTCGTATTTTTTCGGTAGCTGATATTATAACTGGATATTTATTTTTATGGGAACGGATACCGTGTGAAACAATCGTTGCTTGGGTACTTAATCCAGGCGTGGTGTGAACTACGGACTAGTCATGCGGAAAATTATCTACTTTTCCAAAAGTGAAAGAATTTCTTAATCCAGGAGAGTTAACAGCTAAATGTAAAATGGCATCCATGCATTTTTCCTATCCATATATTTCGTAATAATTTGTATTCATGAAGTAAGATTAAGCTGAGATTACACGTGCTTGCAACGTAACTTCATTCACTGCTCGCCAACTTATGTACGAGTATTAGAAACTTAGACGCTTCTAAACAAAGACCAAACTTCTGCATCGTACCATTCTGCGGAGAGCAACAAATTCAGTTATCAGTTAAGCTCTTGACGTATATCCTCAATATCTACTAAGAATGGTAACAGAATATTGAAGAGTAGATCCTCGACAAAGGAAGACGGGCACACAATGCAAGTCGGGAGCGACCACGGCGGATCGGCGCGCGTGTCGAATTCACCCAACAAATACACACCGTTACCTTATTGTAGCTTTTGTGGATTCAAATCTGATACATAACCTTATGAGATCTTGTGAGAAATCAAAACAATTTATGACATAGATTTATTTTTTGCCCAATTAGTGGAGCAACGATCGCAATCTTAGTCTCAATCTATCGAAAAAGTCTCTAACTCACCTACATTTTTTGTCGCTGACATTTGTTTACGACTAGCTTTGAACGTTTTTAATTAGCAGAATTGGCCTTCAGATGAATCAATAAAAATTTGATCTAATGCTGCCTTTTTGGTTTTTGATAAAACACTTCTAAGATTTCCGGCGTGATGCACCTCACGGAAACGCTTCACATCAATACAAACTTCATCTGCTGTAACATGATTGATGTCTTCGCATTTAGCTTTATGATTAGTGTCATAAAATTGATTAGCTGCTAACGACTCCCCTTCAACGCGAAACCGAGGGAAATTGTTACTGATGCCCACAAATCGTTGGGTGTCAACGAGCCAATTGCTACTACAATGTGCAATTTGATCACCTTCTAACCCATCATTATTTGCGCTACGTGTTTCATTCAAGTCCTTTGGCACTGTCATACTCATTATTTACACCTGTCATCATTTTTCTTACTAAAAGACTAAATAAATTGTTACTTTTATTTTTTGTTGTGCCGCGGGAAGTTTAGTAGGAGGGTTTTAAGGTCGGTCAAAGACCGCACACGTCTTCATTATCAGATGTAACTAGTAGTTAATGTAATTATTGACTTAATCACTGCATTCGTCTGATCACAACCAGAATATTCAGGTTATTTTTAGTGCTGAGTACTTTTTGCAGTAGATAAGAAGCCACGCCTTCTATGTATTCAATGCTAATAAGTTTTTCTACTATCTTAGTCTGTGGAGTTCGCTACACCTGTGTGAATAAATACATACCTAATCTTCACATGGTCGATCATCAATGTAGCTAAATAATATTATTGTAATTTCATAGTTAACAAATAAAAGACACCAGGTGGCGTACGGTGTTAGTCCATATCCTGTACAAAATTTACTTTGCGACCAAAGTTGAAGTAAAACAAAAAGATGAAGAACCGATCAGCTGCCATCAGCGCCAGTCTTGATTGCTTGTAGGGTAGTTTTATATGAGCGGGCTGGTGGCGGTATGTGGGGGGCGCGGTGAGAACAATGGCCAGTACTGGCCAATGACGCGAGCACCTGCGGCCGTTGACACGTGCGCACGCGCTTACAGGCGACTCGCACTGCTTTGTTGATAATTACATGAATTATATTTGCGCAAACGATTAAATTTGTATCATACTGGTAATGTTGGTTTGTTTTATTGAGATCCCAGTTTCTAACTAAGCGATTCAATGAATTAAAATAGCAACTTTACAATAGGATTCGCTTGGTTTTTCTTTAGTGTCGTAATTAGATTAAGACTAGACAGATACAGGGTAAACCTAACACGGTTAACACCCACGCGGGTTTAAAACGGCCTAGTACTAGCAGCTTCTGTCGTTACTAAATATTTCAGTATAAATATGTACAAACTTAAACACAATATGGAAACTGAGCCACTATTTGTGGCCTTCCCTTGGGCATTATCCCACTAACTGGAATAACAGATAATGTTTATACCGCGTCGTTCCGCTCTTTGCGCGTAATTGAATATTAAAACGTTAATATAGCAACGTAGTGTAATTCATAGCTACTCTTTGCATATTGTTAATGGAATACGATAGTAAATCTATCTTTATTGGATTCCATATAAACACGCAACTGATTGGAAGTGTATTTTTACTTTCAGCCTTGACAATGTAGCTTTGACAATTAACATAGTCTAAAAGTAACTTTTCAAGACGATTTACGATTGACTATAATCAACGATTGTTAAAACAAATTCATTCGTGAATTGTAGGCCTTCGATCGATTGCTTTTCCGTTTTCAATGTCAATCAGAATTGTATCACAAACATTTCATTCACTTTAGTACACGTTATTGACTATGGAGAGTGAATTTATCAATAGGTATTGAACAGTTGTCATCATAACAAAAAGTTGATATGTTTGAGGTTTCTCTTTTTTGACACGAAGCATACCTGCTGCTATGCTTTGTAACTTCTGAAAGACAGAATCTACAGTGGGGTTGGCGACCACCAGAAAAGCGAAAACATAATCAATCAGAGAAAAAGCCTACGGATGTGTAAGAAAAATCATCCACTTTCCACCTTATCCAAGACGGAGAAGGATGTTTGGATCACCGTAAATATAGTAGTGTATTAACTATAAAGGTCCTTCTAAAGCAGAATGCGGGACACGCGTCGTCTTTGTTCAGCCTCGAGGTCGCAGCTCACCGCGAAACGTAACGTAAGGGGGTCAATGCGATCTGCGACGACACGTCTCGAGGCCTTTCCCTCCGCTATAAGGAAGTTAATACGATTTATTCACAACAGCGACACTTGTCTGTCCGTGTTAAACACAATTTATACGTAAAAGTGCTGAGATACACGAAGCATCACTAGTTTCCGCCTCCAACGACCTTTGACAGAGAAAAACTGTTTTCTATGATAACTTTCTAAATTAGATAACACTTAAATTGTCGTGATTGTACATAGAATTTGCCATTTGCTTGGCATTTATTTGGTAACCATGTCCAATGGCTTTTTGATTCACAGCAAAATATGGTTACGAAATCTAAGAAATGCAATATGCTTGTTGATCAGCTTGGAAAGTAATGAACTTTTGTAGTAGCGAATTAAGCCTTTTTATAACCGATAAAAAATGCGGGAGATTCTATGGTTTGGCATTGCAACTTTAATAGAATAGATCTAATGGCCTAACAACAATAGTTTCAACGCGTCGACTTGAGAACCGCTGTCTAAATGCAGTAAATTCCAAGCTCCAACAAGCGCATTGCATTTCTCCTTTTACGACTTAAAAGGTACAAAAAGCAAATGATTCAAGAACTCAGACCATTTGCTAAACAAAAGGATTTACTTTGAGGAGTTATTTTTATATGTTTTCTATCACAGTGCATTGGTTATGGCGCGGTGGCGAACCACGCTGTATTTTGTATGCAGACGACTGACTGCATAAACAGAGAACACACAGACACAGTCAATGGAGCACCTCAGATTGAAAGAGGGATGTATGTTATTGGATATTTGCAACAGAGACCACATAGTTTTAGTTTTGGAGATAGAAAATTACTTCAGAGACAAAGAAAATATGAGTTACGTCTTTATTTAGTTATGGACACAAATCAATGACGCAAAGGAAGTTACACTACCACAAGACTTCAGAAATAACATAAGTTATCATTATAGGCGGAATAAAAGGAAATCTGACGAAGAGAAACAAAAAACTTGCCGCAACCACATAAAACACCGAGTAAAACCAATCATAAGGGGTGATGTATATCTATTGCGGCTCGCAAACGGATTAAATGAGTTAGAAAAGAACATTTTCGTAGCAACTTCTGTAATCTTGAGGTAATTCGCAATACCTTAGACCCTCACAGTTTCCTCGTCAATAAATAACTAAGTTTCTTTCACGTTGATCCTAGCCCTAACATATTTCATTCCTTTCAGTATTACGCCGGAATCTTTTCATACAGCTTGTCAAAAAAGAAGATATCTCACGTTATAATTTCATACACCGAACGTTTTGGGTTGTCCTAAATGAATATTAGTAGGAGAACGAGGTTATAACGTGTATCTCAGTTGCAATATAACCACGATTTAGACTTCTCCCAAGCAATAATCCTGTCCGAGAATAAATTTACCATATTACAACAATGGGGAGAACCGAATGCGAACCTCTCTAGTTTAACCTTTACGTGGATGAGGTAGTAAAGTTTTTTAGGTTGGCATTCAGTTTATGTAAGCTTTAACAAATAATCTTAATAAACATTCCGAGTTTCCTTCTATCGTGGAAAAGGCCATTCGAAGAAAAGTACTTAACTGTTCCTGTATGTAGATTGTAGATCTAAATCATCGTACGTTACTATTTACGTTTTGTTACCAAATCAATAAGCCATTCGTCAGAATCTTTATGGCATTAGGAACTTTTGGACATAATGCCGGAACTAATGGTAAATATCTGCGGTAATGGGATTCGCAGAAGGTCTAACAAGTCATGTTTAATTTTCGTCTGTAATCAAAATGCTGTGGTTTTGTTTCCAAAGGGTCACGAGTAATATTATACAAATATTTGTAGATGGATGGATTTAGAATCGTAAAGAGGGTAAGTAAATCCCATGTTTAAATGTTCACATTGACCAATCATTGGTTACAAAATATATAATAATAATGTGGTAACAATTGACACTACGATATGCAAAGAGATAAATAAACGTTTGGCGCTGAGCTTCAACGAGCCACGTTGCGACATCGTGCAAGAGTATGTTACATCAAAAATGGCATCGCGGCACAAAATACGAGTAATTCTTGAAATTTACATATAATCAACGTCTATTCGAGGTCTGGCGGGGCACGTTCGACGTCTGCCGACAACACTCAGCCCATTTGTATGCACATCACACACTGGCGGATTTCAGACGCACTAACAAGCGTATGTTTATAAGTATTACTGCTTACTGCGAACAAAAACTCTGCAATTCAGGTATCAGTTTTGTATTCTCCCTTCAGGCGGATAAACAAAGCCCTCCTCGACGCAATGCCTGGCTGTGTTGTGTGCATAACACACGGCTACAGTCGTATGTAGCAATAGCAGCTAGATTTAAAGATTGCAGCCGTGGCACAATATCGCTTTCATAAACACCAGCCATTTTATAGAAACAATTTTGTAACAATTATTATAGCTCTAAGGAAAACACGATGTTTACTGAATCAAAAGTTAAACAACCTGAGTATAAGGAAGTCAAATGTCGAGCTTTGATATTTGTATCAAAGGGTGGGCGAATATTTTCGAATAAGAGACACGTTGAAGATTACAGAAAATTCGCAAACAGAAGCCGCGCACACCCCAAGTCCCCAACCCGCCCGGTGCGGCGCCCCCAACTCGCACAATGAAAATAGATTATAAGTGGGTAACTGGTGGAGATAGGAATAGCGAAACGCATGACACGCGTCCAGTGTCAAACGACCATAAATTGTCGAGTCGGCGACCAGCGACCTACACGCTACTTTATGAACGCCACAACTCCTAACCCGATATAATATATTTAGTATGTTGTTCATTTTTCTCGGCTGGCGTCGGAATCAATTCCCAGCTGTCCCTCGGGGGCAATACCTCATATCGGTGTCCTGAGAGCCGTGGCTCATGCCAATATATGTACTCTGTAAGTAGACAGTACGCACACCAACAAACATTTCATGTTGTTTGTTACACGCGACATAATCCACAAATAAACATGTTATTATGTCGCTGTAATTTCCACAACGATTATAAGAATTTTCTGCGGCGCGCTCGAGTTTCAAGGGTTGGGCCGCCAGTGGGTGAGAATAAGAATGAAGAACTAATGAGGCTTAATCCTCCGACAGCCGTAGGTAATAAGTGCATAATGATGTGGCTAGAAAGCGGGAACGACTAACGACGGTAGGCAGTGAAGAATAAACTCTATTGGCTCACACAGCTTCCTGTACATTTATCATACTTCCATGCATGCATATTTCACACCGGCCGCACAAAGAGGTGAGCGAAATAAAAGAGTGAACTAACAGAAATAATAAGAGTAATTCAGCATTCACGTCGGCTTTACCACCTCCGAAGAATTACCCTCATAAATCTTTCATTCGCGCGCCAGTTCAGCTACTCACTTATTAAAATAATCCTGAACTCTATACGCGACGGTTTACCGTCGTTATTTCGTAAATCCCCGATATTACCCCAAAATCCGTATCCCATTTAAACAATACGTACATTGTAATCTCGATTACAAATGTAAATTATATTTGCGAGGGCCGTGTAATAAGGCCGCGGGAGCCTAAATGAATGTCAAGGGTGAGCACACCACGGTTTGTAATATTAAAACATCCGCGTTTATGGATGTGTAAATGATGACTGATAGACGATAGACGAGTCGGATCAAAGGCCATCGTTTGCCTCGTAGTGTGGACTTGCGAAATGTTATATCATATGCATTCTCTAATGAAAATAATACGTTGATAAAAGAACGAGCGGAAGTTACATTTATCATGGTCGTAGTTCAGGAAAATGTTACTCAAATAATGTTCCTCGTTCATTTCTTTCTATAAGCGTACCAGTATTATATTATCTACTTGTTATGCATACAGTAGCCCATTCTAAGTTCCTATAAATTCTAATTATAGTTAAAGTAATTACAACAATGAGTCTGTTAACCAGAGGAATATCTTCCACTAGAGAGCAATAATTCTAGGACAGATTTGCATAACATTTCTACATACATACTTAGTTCAACATTCCTATCTATAAACCACGTTATTACTCCCAACATTGCCGGTAAAGCGGAGTTATTTAGTAATGAGAATTAGTGAAAATTTTGTGGAGCACAAAGTGCAACATGCAAAAATGACTGCTAAAAGTTGAGTAATATACAAAGCCAGATGAAACTGAGCCGTAATATGGGAAGCATGTTTAAGACCTGCGGAGTGCGGTTTTGGGGAGGCAATGGCGAAAAGGGGGAGTTTTTATTTTATAAGGATATAGTGACGCTAGCGGTAAAACAGGCACGTCGGAGATACTCGAGGCGTAAGGCAATAACGTTTAGGGTTTAAAGAAACCTATACAAGGGTAGACAGTTTGTCACTGTCACCTTTTTACCTTAACTACCTCCCAACTTCGAGAATGACATTAAGAACCACTTGGAAATTGTGCTGTGATAATCTTTAGACGTAATATTGAAGACATTTTCGTTTAGACACTTATTGCCTACCTATATCGAAGTAAGGAGGACCTTATTTTCGTTCGGTATAGATAGACAATAAGCCTAAAGTTTGACCTTCATTATTAGCAATAGGCCCTCAATCAAATAGGCTCATATTGACTTACTGTAGGCGTGTGACATCTCTGCCTACACATTACCTTTAACAGGTGACTCACGGTTCAAAGAAACTTGGAGAAGGACTTACGTAATAGACGCTAATTTTCTTAAGACCAAATTGAATAATAACCATAATTGGTTAAATCTACGTCATGTTATTCAAATTTTGGTTTATAGCATTTTGGATCCTTTTCTACGCTGAACCAATCAAAGAAAATTATTGCTTATTCGTCCGTGTCAAAGTTAATTGTCTATTCCACGGTTTTCCGGGATAATAAGTAGCCTATGTTCTATTCCAGGCTATTATACATATATGTCAGTGCCAAAATTCATCGAGTTTCGTTCAGCTGTCCTGGCGTGATTAAGTAACAAATATCCGTTCATCCAAACTTTCGCATTTATAATAGTAGTAAGATTTGCAAAAACTTCTAAATAAATGCTATCTTACCCTATTTGTCTAAAGTGACAGCATTTTCCGTAAACCATCGATACTCTAGGCGGCCATTAGTAATGAATGGTGAGAAACAATAGTGGACAACTACGGGCCACACCAACATCCTCACGGCCGTGGTTGGTAAATCGAACCTTGACTCTGCAACTAGGTCGAATAAATCTCTAGTACTATTCATGTAATATGAAGTAACCGTACAGTATGCTCACTTTATAATGTACGATTTGGTAAAAGAAGAATGTTAGGCTCTTACATATCTGTGAATTCCGACCCATTCCTTCGAGATTTCCGCTGTTCAGCTGCAGTTTTAAATATCATGTAAGTCTGAAAGACGGGACTCAATCTTGATCACGATACATTAGCTAATACAACTTTCATATACACTACATCAGAATCTTTAACGCGTACAAAAGCATCCTCTAGCGCGCAATCTAGAGTGAACCCTCTGCGTCCATTCTATTCTGTGTCTCAAGTGAGTGTGTCTTTTGTTTTTCTGATGAAAAGCCACTGAGTCATCTTGGACCTTCACATTTAGTTAGAATTTGTGACGTATCTTAAATGCTTCCCACGCTTTCACTTTCTGCTGGTCCCCTTACGTCGTAGCTCAATGATAAATGCACGTAATTTTTCTTTTAGGTATGCAGTGTATTTCACAAATCATTCTTTTTCGACCTTAATAGCTTTAGTGTCTGCAGAAAGAGAAAATAATAGACAAGAAAACAACGGTATAACATTTAGGTGAGAAAGATACAACATGCCGAAGGGCAGACGCCGAGTTTTGATGACATAGACAACATATTTTATGCCAAACAAGGGGGAGGTGATTTACCAAAGTTGTATCAAATGACATGATATGAAAAAAGTTCTTTGTGAATTTATCAGAAGGATCAAAACGTTCAAAAATTAAAGACAATAAATCCTCTATGTTTTTATTTGTAGGGGTTTCTTCTTTATCTTTGCATTGGAGTTTTATACAAACAAACATAAACACATACGCAGTCTTATATCAGCGCTTATTCGTTATTGGAATCATGTCCGCGCTACACCACCCACTAAGCGTACCACCGAACCCTTAATTTCTCGCGGCCCGCGTTCTGCCAACACGTTATACGAGTAAATAAAACAAGCAACTACTGAAACGCTTCATAACTACCTCACTTTTTATTACCAGACTTATTATTGCGTTGCGTTGCACTACTTTTGAAAGCTTTCGAATAAGCTTTTAAAGACTTTATTGTTTCCACTTTACAGCTTATTTCGATAGTACTTAGTGTTTTTAGTTTTATCTTTATTAAAACTACGATTAAATATAATTTGTGTTACTTAATTTACAAAGGACATTCTACGATTGAAATAATTACAACTTGAAATTATTAACGTTGAATATCAGTTAATAACAATCTCAATTAAAATAAACTTTGTAATCAAAGCTGTGTTATAACTATGGTTATTAAAAACAAAACAAGTTTTTTTGCGTCACCTCAAGCGATACGACAAGTACCTACCGCTCAATCATTATTTATACCTTATGGAAAAATTGCATGCTCGTGTGTGCGTCATTAAGCAATTTCTCCTGACGGTACGTTTCTCATGCAGGTACGTATGTATGTACAAACTACGCTTGCATAAATTCTCAAGACAATCGATCGATCTAATTATTGAAAAGGTTTTCAAAAAGGATGTTTACAATTCGATCACAGTTGAAAAGAAAAACCGTTCGTACTCTTTCATTCTGAAATTCATTAAAATATTAAACGGTAGATGGAACAATCAAGAACATTAAACTCCAGCCAATTCGTTTGAATGCCCCCCTTGGGACCCCGTTAAGAGGTAACTTGTCAAATTCAACATGCCTCCGGTTAAAATTTTACGAAGATCTGGGCTTAAAATTAAACTTATTTTGACAGAAAAGATGGCGTGTCGACATATTGAAACCAATTGGGATAGCAGTATCACTCACAGATTTATTGTAAGACTTTCAAGATATAGACTCTAAGAAATGAAAGGACGAAATTCTATAAAATCACAATTAAATATTGCGGTTGTTGTAATGGGCGACGTCTGCATCCCTCGTGGTATAAGGGGCTGGAACTGGTTGATATATCAAAGGAAACATGTCCTTTTGTATAAAAACAAAACCGGAAGTGTCACACTGCTCACCTTGTCAACTGACATACAACGGAGCTTTATCGATACCCCTGTGAATATCGTTCAGAACTGCTCACTCTTATATAAAAGCGAATGTGCCTCAATCATTTTTGGGTAATTTTCTCATTACGTTCTTTGCAACAACATACGAGAATAGATTCCTCACATTGATCCAACATTTGATTAGCATATTGTTCTTGATCAAGATATTCCGAGAGCTTACTCACTCACATTACACGTACGTTCATCACATAAACGGGCAAGCAGAGGCAAACGATCTGAATTCAACTTTTATAACCCGCCGCTGACCTACCTCTTATTTATCAGTCCGTCAGTTTTCCTAGCTCGTTTACAGACCTCTTTCACGATAATGTGATCATAACCCAATATTTAGAAGAGTCTTTTAGCGTTATTTTCGCCGAGATACCGAAAGCCTTTCAACTTTAATAAATTACGGCTTCAAAATGTTCGTGAAGTCTACTGCAATAATTATGAGAATTTAAGGTTATTGAATTACTGTTTGAAACGTTGTATCCTTCTTAAGAGGGTTTAGTCTTTGAATAGATGTCTCTCTATTTTTCTTAATCTCTTCCATGTTTTAAAGCAATTGGATGATCTTGTTTACTAGGTAACTCGTAACGTTCGTTGAATGAACTTAATATCAGGGTTGGCATAACACCAAATTAGTGACACAGTTTTGTTCGTAACCTTTGTCCTATCAGTAACACAGAACACGTATTTAACACTTCCGAAACCGTCACACGTCGACGACACAAATGAGCGTTTCATGCTGAGCGACCGCTCATACATCTTCATCTGAACCTGACTACATTTCCATAAGCTGAGACTGGTGTTCAGTTCACAGCAGGATGTTAGGGACACAATAATGCAGTGACAAGTCAATTTGCGAGCGTGCGTCGCCGGGGCGCACTGTCCGCGGTTGTCAACGCTGACCGATGCCCATCATTTATCATGGCCGCACATCAAATCACCATCGGAATGTAATGGACACAGAACATGTTGTGACGAGATAAGTCGTTAACGGAATTAAACCAATGCACGTCCAATCGCATGCTCTTGTTGCTGATGCCCGCAATGTCAATATAATCACGTTTAAATAATGGCTCCACCGTATTACCCTTTACGTGGAATACCTCCCTGCGATGAGAACTGCTTTGTTTCGCTTCGTAGAAACTTTTGTACCATACCCTCGGACTCTTCGACAGTATTTTCTGTTATATGACCGTCTAAAATTCCTATCTTGTAAAATCTGAGCCAGCATTTTTATTCTCTTTAATTACGAACCATATAAATCCGAGGCATTCTACACGCCAATTTGATTTAAGATTTAATACGGCGTATTCAATGTAAATCTAGTCGACCTCAATAATGTGGAGAATATTCTTAGAATAAGAAATCCAACCGATACACGCCTGCAGCTCAATAACTCACTGGGAAGTCAAGCAATAGCTAACTCGGCGGTTCGGTACCTACGTCGCCGTTGGTAAGTTATGAGACGCATGCATCAGTGAAATGTGTTTTCTTACACCGAACAGACTTCTGTGTGCCACAAGAGTACACGAGCATGTTTCGACACTGTTTGTCGATACCAAGGTGCGGTTCGACAAAAACTGCTGGATGTCTTTATTATACGTCACTAGGTACAAATAGGGCTTGTCGTGTGACAAAGTGTTCAAGCCAATATACCATCGGTTTACGTGATAAGGCGGGCGGGCGAGTTAGTTACGGTTTGACTGTGGCGTTACAATGGGAATTATGTTTTAATGACTGCTCATTGTTCTTCGGACATTAATTGTTTGCACACATTGACTGCAGAAAGCGCAGGTGACGTCATCGATCATTTTACTCAACCTGAATAGAGAAGGAAGAAACGTGAACCTGATGAGTTTTTAATTAAAATTCCTCATGTTGATTTTCGTCGCTTTATAAAAGTGACCACTCAACTAGTTATTTTAAGCGAGTACCTATCGTAAAATACAAAAGATATTTCTAAGCAATAAATTTGGTGTAAAGACGTAAGTTTGTTATTACGCGCTAATTATTGCATGTGCTGGGTTTTTTCTTAGTCATTGGATAAATATTACAGAGGCGAGTTGTGTAAATAATAGAATTAGGAAATTAGATAATTATTTGGAACTTTCCCAGAGGAAATAGTGGAAGGCGTTGATGACAAACAAGTGCTTTGTTTCAGTCATTAGGCGTGCGCGGGGGAGCGGCGCGATGTCGCGTCTGCGGGCGACAGCGAACGCGTCGCGTCACACGACACGAATGTTTGTCACGCGACACGGGCGTCGCTCGCGATTTTTGAATCATTTATCAACCGCTTGTTTACTCTGCTTTACGCTACTGCGACCGGTTTCGACGGCGGCGCATAATCTGGGTCATTCAGTCATTCTTCATTACGCCCACAAACGCACAAGTCAATTCATTGATTTCCACAATCGCTTATACATTTTTACGTTTAATTTGTCTCGGTCGCGTGATAGGACACTATTCCATTACGATATTGACAAGGGTCAATAAAGATGGAATATTAAAGAGATAACAATCACATAAAGTTAAGTACATTAAGTTGGTAAAATGGTAACTAATCACGTCGCATGAGAGCGCGTTTTAAACAGGCACATAGTTAAAGAGCTAGTCGCAATGGAGAGTGACTTTCACAATGCACTCGTCGCATGCAAGTAAGGCAGTAAATGTTTATAATGTGCAGTTGCAGAATGGGGCTCCTCGCATAAATGTAGTAGCGTTCGCAAGTAATGTTGCTACATATTTATCTCAGAACTTTCCCGCAATCTGTTTGTTGTATGTGTTTTGCATGTATAATTTATAGGACATCAAAGGTCTGGAATAAGGTTAGGTACATTGTTCTAACCGGTTTAATTAAGAGCTACCGAGCGGGTATCCGAATGATCGTAAAACGCGACGATAGTTGGTTCGGCTTTATGCGATGTCTTACAATTATTTCCTTCTGGAGGAATATCATTATTATATATTACTTCTTTTTATGAGGGTGACGTTTTATAGCGGTTCATTCTTTCGGATAAATCCCGGAGTTTTGAATAAAATTGTTCACAGAGTGTGTAATGATATTAGTTACCCTATTTTGGGAGGCTCTGTTAGCATATAAGGGTTATTTAACATATTATGTGTATATTTTGGTGTTTACCTGCGTACACAGTTAAACAAAATACCACAATAATGATCCACGCACGCTAAATTACTACTCGTGTTTAATTTGATATTATTAAATTTAATTTCACACCAATTTGCGTACAAAAACTTCGACAATACTTTATATAAAGAAGTCGATAAAGCGAAACGAACAAGAAGTACTGTTAATAAGTATAAACAAAACCGTCAGGTTACGCATGCTTGCATTTACTACTTAAGCAAAGCGGTAAACATCCTGCTGTATAAGCTCAGTCTTGACAGCAATTATCTCTCAATAGTTAGCTCATAGAGGGCGTGTGACTGCATCTTCAATCTTTCGTCACGTAGCTCGTGCGGTGACGGGCGACGCGTCACGCTGTCAAGGCGCCACTGTGACGTCAGCGTGACAGAGTGTCCGGCCGGCCGTGATCCCGCGTCCAAAACCCCGTGGACACCACTGAATCATTTATTATCAGCCTACCACGGAAACCGTCGATCACAGACAGACCATTTTAATATTTATAACACCCCACCTTTGTACCGTACTATGCAATCTTACAATTTTCTCGCCTCACCACCGCACTAATAGAAATTATGAAATTAATTTCATAATGGTTGGTAATTTTCACAATTTATTTAATAGACGTATCAAGGATGTTGTCACGCTTGATTAACAAACTCACGTAAACAATTTTAAAGTTGGATTCTTTGTGAAATATTTTGTAAGAATAGTCCGTTTTTGAAAGACGGTGCTACTACGTCATTAATTGTACCAGTACCTATCATCTTTGTTCATAGTTATGCGTACTGATTTCAGATAGAATTCTAATGACATCCCAAAAAGTCTATTGTCCGTGCATGAACGTATGCCAGCTATACAAATTGACCCAAATTAGCAGTTACGCAAACATTATCCGTTTGAACGGGAAAAAAATATCGGATAACCTCTCCCAGGTTCACCTGAAAAATTGGTAGATTCTGTAAAGTAGGGAGTGCGGCTCAACCGCGTATCAAATAACTTTATCCTCTTTTGTTATGGTAATGTCCACCCCCAAAATTATCCCGACTGCGTATAATCTTGAGAGAAATAAAAACTTTTCGCTGCGTTTATATGAAATTTGTTTTCCTTATTGTTCGGCAACTTGACCGACTCTGATTGAAACAATATGGCGATTAATGTTAATAAGATTACAATTTCGTAGTTACATAACGTTAATTTAGCGGATATTATACAATATTAAGCAAGGTAAACACTATTGTTGTACATATTTCAAATCAAAGTGGAAGTGGGCGTGCAATGTTCTACATACTGTAAATGTTTTGATATGGTTTTGTTACTAGTTACCAACGTGTGTATCGAACTTTACGCTTGGTTAAAGATGGAAGTAAATACCAATATGTTTACTTCGTCCTAAATCTACGGAAGAATGTGTTGAGGTCGCTTAATACTTTACAAAGTCACTTTTACTGCTTAAAAAACAACCTGTTATGCTCAAAGAAGATATAGGTAAAAATCTTCTCATTCTTCAGACTTCAGATACGTCACCGGATCGGGGCCAAGACGAGATCTATACGAAATTAAATGGAATTTCCACTCCAATGGTTTGCGGATCTTTGAAGCCTTTTCCGGAGGCACGGCAACGAGCTGTGATCAAACAGTACTGCGTCACGAATCACAGAAATAATTTGGTCAAGAGAATGCTGGAAAAATCATCCGTAGCTTTTTGATTCATTTTAAATGGCTTTAGGCGGTTCGTTTGAATAGTGGATTGATGGATCGATTAATATTCCAGAGTAGTGGAGTAATAGGAAGAGTATATCAGAGATCCTAGACATATGTTCACAACAAATAGTTAGAGATAGAGACATAAAATGCAGATACAATACTAGATTTGGGAATGAAATTCTGTCAAAGTCTCAAGTCTGGTTTTATCCTCATCAGCCGCTTTAAGCGCTGCATAATGTAAAATAAAAAGTTGGTTGGTAATGTTAAATCTCTTAAAGTTATTAAGTAATAACGAGTTGGGAGCACTTGAAACTCCAACTACCTTCTTCAAGAACTTTCTGAAGTGGACTAAGCTACGTATGAAGTCCTAGTTAATTTGTTCCAAGTTACTTTGAATGAAATTCATTGCAAGCATTTGATTTATTAAGTCAATAGTGAAAATACTTTTCTTCTCATAGTCTTGTCTTAAATATTGTACGTTGTTTGTAAACTCTGTCAACCGTGTGAGAACTTGAAAATTATTTCATACAAACTGTCAATAAAATTCTATTTATTATTTACCAACGTCGCTTCCGTTTAGTTCAAAAAGACTCAAAACAAAAAAGTAGAAAGTTTCTACTCAAGGATATGATCTTATTGGGTTTCTGACAGTAACTTCAAAACCTTTAATATTATAGCAGCATTTTCCGTTGAAGCTACTGACTAGTTCAAAATAACCGATCATAACAAACAAGGGCGCAATGGTTTAGTCTCAAAACGTTCAAGTTGCAAAATAACATATAGTAGCAAAAAGTTCAAGTCTCATAAGACCCAAGTCTCGAAACCTCGAACTTGCAAAATATCTACATCTCAAAATGTTCAAGTTGCAAAATAGTCAAGTCTCCAAACATCCATGTCCCATAATACACATTTTTTATTAAGTGGATTTGTAAGTGGCGTTTTTATATTTTTGTCATCGACCCTGAACCAATAATTTCAAAAAAAAAGAATATGGAAACTGTAACGCTATACAATAACACCGCAAGTCAGCACAAGAAGAAGTTATTATTGCAGGCAAAAATATATATTACGATCTCCGGCAACCATGAGATGGGGCCTGCGGGCAGCGGACTTGGGGGCAGTCCGTGGCCCGAACAGAGACAGGCCCGAGAGTAAGGCGCGCGTGGTGTTCCCCGCGCGCCTTGTTGGAGTCAGTGCGGCCGGTGAGTGACGGCCGCACCGGGTGCCGTTTAGTTTTAGGTAATTTTAACACAATTCATATCAAGAATATGTAAACTATAACACAGTTACGGACAAAGTGATGACTTAAAGTATATATATTTGACAATATATTTTTGCCATTTTTTTAATTTTTTTTCGTGGGGAAGTCCTCATGGACTGCCTCCACCTCGGGGAAGGCGGAGGGGTGTGTCGGACTCTTACCGACTAAAACCCCTCGGTGTTCCTCCAATTACCTACCTTTCGCCGGGGTACGGGGGCGCTAAGAGCATTCTTCCGCACCCTGGCAGTTATCGACCCGCCACCGCCACAGGCGGGTCCCGTCACCCGGTGCGGCCGTCGCTCACCGGCCGCACTGACTCCAACAAGGCGCGCGGGGAACACCACGCGCGCCTTACTCTCGGGCCTGTCTCTGTTCGGGCCACGGACTGCCCCCAAGTCCGCTGCCCGCAGGCCCCATCTCATGGTTGCCGGAGATCGTAATATATATTTTTGCCTGCAATAATAACTTCTTCTTGTGCTGACTTGCGGTGTTATTGTATAGCGTTACAGTTTCCATATTTTTTTTTTTTTTTTAAATTGTTGGTTCAGGTTCGATGACAAAAATATAAAAACGCCACTTACAAATCCACTTAATAAAAAATGTGTATTATGGGACATGGATGTTTGGAGACTTGACTATTTTGCAACTTGAACATTTTGAGATGTAGATATTTTGCAAGTTCGAGGTTTCGAGACTTGGGTCTTATGAGACTTGAACTTTTTGCTACCATATGTTATTTTGCAACTTGAACGTTATGAGACTAAAGGGGCGCAATCAGTATGCGTTCAGCACTCTACTCCTATCAACAGACGAGACAAATCCGTAACCAAATTACGATTGAACTCAATCAAGAATCCTTCGCCTACATACATAATTCCCCGATTTTGAAATGGTACCGAAGGACTATGAAACCAGGTTAAACATAGGAGCTTAGGTTGATAACAATGTAGTGGCAGGTTGCCAGCCTCTGCTCTATCTACAAACATACACCGAACCTATACAACTATGACCCGGATTGACTTTTCGACTTGCGCGAGATGATAATGCAGTGTATATTTCAATTTCATCTGCGCTGAATTGACAATTTAAGAACTCATATCTGGTAAACTAAATTCGCAATATCACTAGTCGCAGCTGATCATATTACGAAGGCCTAAATTTATCAATGCACTACGTCAGGTAGAGACATTAACGATTGATGTATGCACTGCACGGTAACAGCATAAATATACGCAATGTGACATGGTGCATCACGTGCAACCTGCAATGCAATCATAAGCCGTCCAAAATGAAGAATTGTATTGCAATACAGCATTAATTATATTACATTCCAGGTTGCACAACGTGTGTCTTAGAATAGCTACTTACATGGTGCAGGACTTGGAGGTTCAGCACAGATCCCAATGGATTTGCTGGGGTCATCGATGAACCACTGCGCGAGGTGGTAGTCGCCGAGCTTGGTCTGGATCTGCTGACTCACGCGATCCTGCCTGCCTGACACCTGTTAGACAAAAAAGCCTATTAGTTCAACAGTCTTCATTAACGTCATCAGTAACTGTGTCAAAAGAACTCCATTTGCGATGTGGGTCAAGTTCATTAAGTGGGTCGTTAGAAACGATTAAGATATTACAGTACAAGGCAGCGACGTCCTTTTATAAATTAGCAGCATCCTTTTTCTTTCAAGAAAGTTAAAATAAACCTCTAGACTGATAAGTAAAAAGGATAATAAAGTAAAGATCTATTTGGTCTGGAATAAAAGGTGAAGATGAAAACGAAAATAAAAATTACTGAGAATTAATCATTTCAGGATGTGCAAGATAATAAGTGGAAGTATTTCTGTATGCAATGTGTATAGTTTAGTTCTTAGGAATGATAAGATAGCAGTGATACCAAGCAAGGCCAATAAGACAGTTGACATAGATGAGTTTGCTTTAAAGGTCTCAAAAACCTATAGCCGCACACTTACTAGCAAGCCAAATTTTTGACCTAGTTCTATAACCTAGTTTCCCAGCCTTGAAAATGTCTAGCATCTGTTTCTCCCTATAGTGCCACGTTTGTATAGTAACTTGCAGTCTTAATTGAATTGACTTTAACTTGTTCGCAAAACGTGGATCAAATATGAGCTTTCATTATATGTTGGAAACTAAACAATAGACAGTAATACAAAAGATAGCTGATTCATTACTTTCAATTCTTGAAGCTAAGCTTTGCTATATGAATTTAGATCTTGTGGCATACAAATAAAATTTAATTTGTTCCTAATTACAATATCATGTTTAACTACCAACGATGTCGCCATTATCTTAAAACCACAATTGAGCAACATCCAAGGAATGTTTTTAAGAAAAGTTTCAAGCTCGTCACATTATACTGAGAATAGGTTGTCTGTTTTTGTGAATATGTGATACATCGTCTATAAAGTTTGTTTATATTGTAATCAACTCCATCTGTCATCTTGAAACCTAGCTGATTTAATATTTAGCGTTGGTAATGGATTCCATTATATTACGCTGTTATTAAGAATGATTAGTGATATTTAAATCGTTGTTTATCTTATTCTCATTGTGAGTAATTATCTTGAGTTTCGTTTTGGTACCATCGTCTTCTTATACAATCCTTTTAAAGATTTTAGCATCCATTGTAGTAAGACTTTTTGCAAACTTCAGCGGTACTTCAGTGGCATATTTTTTCCTACCCAAGTTAAACACTTAAGAATCATAAGAACCGGTTAATGAAAAGCTTGACGCTGTATTAACTCAAGCCCTGACACGTGCCCTTTGTATTGAATACCCATACTTCAAGTGCGGACTAAAGTCAAAAAGAAGCAAAAGCACAAGTGCATCTTACAGAAAGAGAACTGGTAAGCTTATAAATGGTAATACAATCGTAAATAGCGTATGTATCATCGCGAGGCCACGGCCGTGTGGCCGGCATGTGTCGTCTCGGCCTAAATAAACCGGCTCACTGTCGACCAACATGATTCACAGCACACGCTTATTGGGGATACATGCAAATAATACCACTATTTTTGCCATAATCTCCCGTTATTGAACTCTTAGGCAGATCAAGTTTTTATGGTTTTATTATAGGGTTCAGCCCCTACCCACTAAGTGCTTTCAAGACTTATGGGATGACACGTGATGAATTTCAAAACTGCTATTATGCAGGAAGTGATGGCAAATTGTTGGCCCATTATTTCTCCTGGCTCATATATTTCCAAATATTTTTGGTTATACAACATTTTTGTAGGAATGGTATTTACTGAATGCGGCTCCATAAATATAGCCCAAAATATATCAAACCAATTTCATTGCGTTGATTTATTGATTGAAAATCGGAGCGGCAAATTGATAACGTCAGTTTTGTTACTATAACAAGAATATGATTAATTAAATCGCTCCACGGAATGGGCCCGCCGGAACCGCTCACAATGATTGTTTAAGCTTTATTTAATAATCGGACTCCAGACTCTGTTGATTTAAATAATATTGCGAGTTTTGGAAAGGGGAATTCTGATTAGATGCAATAACCAGAAGAGGGCGGCGATCATTTAGAACAAGGTCGGACGATAGCAAAAACTTATAAGTTCTATCTACAGATTCTCAAGTTCTGACGGGCCTGTTGGTCTAGTGGTTAGCGGCCCTGACTGCTAAGCCGAAGGTCGTGGGTTCGATTCCCACCCAGGACAAACTTTGTGTGATGAGCATGATTGTTAGTTCTGTGTCTGGGTGTGATTTATCTATAATATGTATGTATTTATAAATTATATAAGTATGTATATCAGTTGTCTGGTTACCATAACACAAGCTCTGCTTAGCTTGGGATCAGATAGCCGTGTGTGAGTTGTCCCAAGATATTTATTTATTTATTTTATTTATTTATTCTGCATCACAATAAAATACCTATTCATAATTATTACAATATCCGGAGTCTTTTTAAACTCTTTTTTTTCTAATTTTGACCGGTTTAAATAAATCTAAAAGCATTTCCAGAAATTCAAGAGTATCCGGAAAGCTCCACCACAACTGACCACACAAATTGTTCGATCTTCACAAACGAGTTCAAATCAAAATAATCTGAGCATCTGATTCAATTTCAGAGCACACCGGTATAAAAAAACAAAAACCAAAAAAACCAAATCGTTATAGTTTTTAACACAATGAGAACAGAGTTCGAAATGGAATAAAGTAAACGTAGGCGAGTTTGCCGTTGAATGTGCAGAGATTTGATTGAAACGGCAAATCATTTACGGGGCCTGTTTCACTGGGGTATTTTCCGCACGGCTATTTACTAAAGCACCTTTTACGTCCCTTTTATTTATGTATTGTATTCATATAATCCTACAGTGTACCGTCGAAGACTAATCTTTATTTTAGCTGTACGTTTCCACATTTCACTCGTATATGTCTTTGTAAGGAATGATTCGATTTCGGATCTAATATAATCTCCGATAAAGGTCATTGGAATTCAGTAAGCGTATGTTACGCTTTCTTCCTAAAGTGACCTTTTTCGAGTAGAAATTCTAACGTTAACCCTCATGGATCAGGGTTCACGGTATTAATAAAGTGCTTCATATTGTTGATAACATCGATGGTCTTGATATGATCGTTAACTACTACAGTGTCTCTGTTATTAACTGACATAATAATAAAAAGGTCGTCATGTCTGATAGGTATTTGGTAAGGCATTAGGTAAACACTGACGAAGTTTTAATCGAATATTTTAGTATTTAAATACACGAAGTTAAAGTAAACATGGTTACTCTCAAACGTATTAACCAACATTTTCTAAACACGTTCAGTACAGATATCACGAACGACAAATATGTACATTATGGCTAATACGTCTGTGTTTAAATTCATAAAACTGTTTGCTCTCGTTTCGTAGTACGATGTTCACAGATGAAGTGAGATGTAGGTCAATAGGCACATAAAAACAATCATTCTGACAACTACGGAAATACATTATGTGTTGCGCCTGTAAACGTAAAATAAGAATAGATCTCTTTTGAAAATAATAGCAGCGTAATTTTAGATTCGCCACATTTTTGCTGATATCACTTTTAATTTAGATCATAATAAGCTGAAAATACTCGTGAATAACAATTCAGTAGAAACAAGGTAAAAGTTGTACAAATGTAGCTAAGGTAATACGCCATCTTCCGACACCGAATCTAAATTACTCGAAGCAACAAGTCTATCCGTCTCACACAATCCTTCCGATAGCACATCATCGCATGGAATGAACAATCTAGAACGCCTCGCACCTCGTCATATAAATCTTCCCATTAAGGTGAACAAGTGAATTTCAGCACATGTTATTCGTATCTGTGACTATCATAAATCCCGTACGTATGGTGGTACGGGTGGTATTGCGGAGTCAACGCCCCGCGACTGCTGTGGGGCGCCCGGCGCCGCCCGCGCCCGCCCGGACGAAAGGACGTACTTCAGGGGCCGGTTACATCAAGTAACCACGAGTGAACCATGCCTCTGAATAAGTTTGGCCATCTTCAATTATGTCTGTCTATTCTTGGCAGAAGACACCCTCACTTAAACATGGTTATGGAAATGAGGCCACATTTTGATGAGCGCAAAAAATTGCTTGCCGAAATATTTACTTCCTTTGACCGTCTAAATTTCTAGAACGACAAATTTTAATTGCGAAATAACGCGATATCTTCGGAAATTCCGCCCTTGACAAGATATAAATTAGTATGTCAATAGTCAATACCAAGAACGCAAATCAACCGGATTGGCATCAGATCAGTAGAGTTATAAATGTTATTAAGGATAATAATATGATGATGAAGGATATTGGTAATAATTATGCAGATTGCAATCTCGGATGTTTCCTGTACCTTGGATTTCCGAACAAACAGCGATCATTTCCTCGAGGAAAGATGACGCACACACATATCTTCAATTTGGCATGCACAGTGGGGAAAATACCAGCACGCCGACAACATAATAGGAAGACATATTTTCTCTTTATTGCTATCTTGCATCGAAAGAATATGAATTACTTTAATCTTAAGCGATTAATTTTCGGAGCATCGGAAATAATCATATAGAGTAAGCAGGAGATGAAAAAATTAAACAATGTACTCACTGAATTAACAGTATTACAAACCAGAAAAGTAGAATTTTGATTAAGTAAATTCTCATAAGTAAAAGATGTATACAGGTATCAACAATACTCAAGAGATTTTACGACACACTAAAGAAAAATATTCGGGGAGTCAACGGCCTAGAGTTCACAAGAAGGGTGCAAAATAAGTACAAAAAGGACGCGCTCAGAGGGGTCGCCGTTTTATTACTTACATTAGTACAAGATGGGGTAGGCATAGGCAATAGCCGACATACAAATAAGTACACACCACCTGGCATAACAGGATCGCAGTGAATAAAGTCCCAAACCGTGTTACTATGATAAGTCATCGACCCGAGTCAACGACATTATCTGGTAGGCGCGCCTAATTTATCTATAACTGTAAGATGATAGGCCTCCCGAACTACGAACAATTCTTCTGAACTTGGAACGTGTTTCCATATCATTCCCACGTTAAGCAGCGAGGATCAGCGGAGGATAATCTGTTTCACAGATTTATGGATATACGAGCGTTTGTTAACAGATAAATGTAGGTTTTATTACGTTTTATTTTGTTTCAGTGGAAAAGCGTGTATTTGTATGATTATAAAGGCATATTTTCATTAGATATTTGTGGGGTGGGATGGGGCGCGCGTCGGAGATGGGCGGCGGGTTGTAATGAGGCCGTCTAGACGCTCCGCAATACTACATTGTGTTTGTACCGAGCTCCTATTGTACTCCACACTGTACACTGCCACTTAACTTATCGTTTACATTAATGAATAATGAGAAAACGAATTATGTACGGTCACAGGTGTAATTCTGCGTCGACTTGGTTAGTATTATTTGAATAGAGGGATTATTTATTCATAGTCGAGATGTGTCCGAGCGGTCGTCGACTTGCCCTTATTGAACTGCGGCTGGCCGATGATTAACTACGTTTGCTTTGTCAACCGAACGTTATTGAAACGAAACCTGTTAGTTTAATAATTTTTATAGGGTCTGTAGACCCTAAAAAAGGCTTAAAGATTGAAGGCGAATGCTATATTATTAATTGAAAGTTTGTAGGGTCGTCACTTTTAATAACACTCCTCTCAATTGTAGCTTTAATTAAGATCCATCTTATAAATAGGCTACTTGGCTATTAGTTTATTCGATAAGTCATTCAGACACACGCGGCAGCGGTGACAACTGACCGCATGTCAGATAGTATAATTATGTCAAAATGATGATAACTGACCGCACGGCGAAGTAGGCCAAAGAAAAGATAAATAAATTGTGTGAATACTGATATGAAAGAAAAGGGATCCAGTGATAGTCTGACGGTTGACAGGAAGGAATGGAAGAAGAAAACGTGTCACACCGAACGCAAGTAACATGGGATAAGGGCAGAAAGATGATGACGGTAATGATAACTGACCGCCACTACCTACAACGGGTTAAAAATATGAGACAGATACCAAGCTTTCATAGAAATATGATCTCTTAAATTATTAGTAAAGGTTACGATAACTGAGTCGCCTTTGATATTTCATAAAACAACAACAAGCCACTTATCACTACCAACAATTACAGCGAAGCTTTTAAAACTTGAAACAGTGGTAAACACAGAACATCTCGTGTTAATGCATGTGCTGATGATAAATGAGTTTCCACATGTGTGCGCTGTTGACAGGCTGTGTTCGAGCGTCACGTTGGACCTAAACCACAGGGCGCGGCGCCACGTGACTTCAGAAAACGAGCCACGCTCGACACTCAACCTCCATTGATTTTACTTGAGAAATGTACCCAACAAATCAATACAGGATAAACTCATGTTTCTATTTATATTCCACTTTTAGTTTATTGTCGGTTTTACTACAAACACATATGATATGCCATATTAGTAATGTGGTTGTCGAAAGGTGACCTCAATTTACGGCGAATTGGCAGGTATATTTTCCTTTGTTGTACAGACATCATAGGTATTGGATTTCCCGACTGTCCCAACGAAGATTATTATTATAGAACAACACTAAGGACTTCATTTTCATTGTGACGGAACGGATCACGTTGGAGATTTAAATTTAACATGTCTGAAACAGCTACAAACATTTCTAATAATGTTTAAACAACTCACCAAACTAATCAATTAAATTACAACAACAAAAGAGGAAAAGAATGGTAAGAAATCAAACGTAGAAAACTGGCAATAACAATGAAAGCATATTTCGCCGAAAAAGAAACAAATCACATTAACATCCTCAACGTAATATAACAAACTTTACACACAAAGAAATGGGAATATCCACGAACGTATAAAAATAAGGAGGAACGGAAATAGATGTTACTTCGAAAGTAACCTCTATCTCGCGCGTTTACAGTTGGAGTGGGATGAGTTATGGAGAAATGTGCTATCATACAGTCACGTTCAGCACCTCGCAATTTATATTTACATTTGCGGCCTTGACAATGCGACATCAAAGTTATTTAGAGAATAAATTATACGAACTGTTAAAAGGCACATGTATTTAAAGTTTACGAAGCAAACTTCCGAACAGGTACATTATATATTTTTTTTTTGTTCTGAGGTCTGACTTGCTTTAAAGGTTTGGTTGCTGCGCTCATTACCGACCGCGATCACCGTCAATCAAATTATTCTCATTAAAACTGGCAAGATTGACATTACTACTGGAACGGTAAACACGGTGATAAAAATAATGATGTAAACAAAAAACAAATTGATAAACACAACGCTACGAAAGTGAAATTAAATAAGTCAGCGTTGCCAATAACAATAATGACGTCGGCATTTAAATAAACTGTTCATTCCGCAAGTATTATCGCGTGTAAACATATGATACTGCGATGCATATGGCTGTGTTCCACACATGTGAATTAGTTGACTTGTCCAGAAACACGGGTGCCTAGCGCCGTCCCCCTATCGGCTCCACTTCCTAGGGTGAGCGGGAGGTGAGGGAGCTTTAATTACAGTTGTATTTGTGTTTATGCACACATGTGCGGCTGTATGTCATAAAGTGGGTCGTGCGAGTGCACCCGCCGGCTCAGATAAGCCGACCGCTTTTAAAAAGTTATTATAACTCTACTTCGTTTTGGCGCTGTTTCGACGACACTTTACGTCAGACTCTTAAACATGATCAAACAAAGTATTATTGAGAACTGTGCAAAGTTTAAAATCACGAATAAATTTAGTCTTGTTATAACATCGAGGGCCAGGTGCGATGGAAGATGATTAAACAGTACCTCAGCCGTCAAGTTATTAAGTGAAATCGATAGATAGGTACGATTGAGAATCACGCGTCCAGGAGAAGTTACGGAGCATTTAAGGAAATCCAGGAAAGGATTTTTACTCTAAACCGGCTACGAATATCTCGGGACTACTACTTTAGCATCATAACGTTCGGTTTGTTTTACAACGACCGACACGACTATTTCAGACATAGTTTACAGTTCGTTCATTCTGCATTCCAGGGAAACTACTTCTGAAGTCAAATATATCCTCCTTTATTACGTAATCTTTGCTGTACCAGATTTCGTAACCGCTTAAACATAATTGAGCAACAACATGCAAAAAGTTAGGAAGTTCGAACATTTTAAAACACAAATTACGTGTCCAAATGAACTTCTTACTAACTTTAAGCAAATAAACATAAGTCTTATAGGCGAACAACGGCCATTATCTTAATTTTGTTGTTCCATTTGAGCACTTTAAAATCATTTTGGCAGCAATTTACATAGCGTTCCAACTGAACGTATCACCGTAATTACCGAAGTCGACACGTAAACAGCGAACGACCTCGAACCCGCTTGACACTGGTCGCGCGTCCAAACACACTTGATCTCCCTCGACCTGATGCCCATTTAACGCCACTAATGAGTGACGAGGGGTGTTTATGCGTTATCAGGGGCCTACTTCAAGTGGTCGGGCGGTGGCTATCTGGTATCTGGTAGTCGCTAGTCAGTATCTACGACGACTAGATCCGAACACGGCACGTGCGGGTGGCAATAAAACCACATACTTCACTTTTACTGCGGCCGATCACGCGATCTGTGGAGACACTCATATCGCAAGAAGTAGATAGGCTTCGTGGAAACTGTTATTTGTGCAACCGCTTCGAGTATTTAAAGTTACGTGGCTCCAGTTTGCATGCGTGGTGTGCATTATCTCTGTCTCCGTTTCTTTCAGTGATCTAACGCTTAGACGTAATACGACAGTAAGTTTAAAGTGAAAACTTTTGTATGCGGTATCATCGTGACTGGCTGCGTCTGCCCAGACTGCACTTACTCTATTGTTCCTTGCCAACCTCGTATAAAAGGTACCGTCTGTGCTATGTGCCTGTCTGCTCAAACTAGTTTGGCAAGTGATCTAGTTTTGTGAACATTTTCACTATTTGATATCGGACTATAAAATTCACGCCCAGATATATACGAATATCGATCTGGAAAGTCAACGGTATTTCGTCTCACAATAAAAACCTTTATCCACCTACCACTGAGTTTGATGGCTTCAGTAACTCAATTAACTACAGACGATGCTCCGAATCTATCGTTACAACTAATTACATCTAAATTGTAATTAATTGATACAAGTAGGTACCTGGAACGTTTATCTTTTCACCAGCATACTTGGATTTGTGGAATTTTCGTGCTATGACATTGTAATGTGACACGCGCAGGCACAATATCGACACGTGATTGCGGCGCGCATGCTTCGACGAGAACAAAGGAATGCACTAACCAGACACACACTGTAGTTTAGACTCGACTACCTCAATATATGCACATGCATTTTACCATATCCGAATAACAATTGACAGATTAACATTGGAGGTTTTTCCGGAAAGTACTACAATGTGAATTAAAATCAGTCATCATATTAAATGCCAACCTTACTTCTAAACGCTTATCAAAGACAGGAAAAAGATGAGCCAGTTTGTGAATGAAAACGGAACATTTGTAATAAAACACCGTTTGTTTTCAAGAGGTTCGGCCATATTTGTTTCGCTTCACGAATTGTATGTAACATTTTGAATTCAAACATTACACACGATTCGCAGGAGCAAACATCGCCTCAAGTTCTTAATGTAAATAAAACAAGTACAACTTTGTTTAATCACAAACATGCGTTTTTGGGTCCTTACAATATCATCTTTTCCGAGTAACTTTTAGAATGTAATCAGTATTGGATTTATGCGGGATTATTTGACATATTGCGATTTCTATATCAGCGAGTGGCGTCGCTAACCCCCCGAATAAATTTTTCAGCGGCTGCGATATTCACAGAACGCAGAGCAATCCGGGACACTCAATTTAAATGTATTTTTGTATACATTCGACGACGTCCCTGAATACTAATGTTGGCAAAAATTCCAACTTCGTTGTATTCTGTTCAAGGCTGGTATATAAAGTAATTGTCGTTTAATGAATAAACCCCTAATTAGAATCAGTCTCAATTCTGCAAATTAAGTTCCCGCTGAGATTTGTGTCGGTTTGACTTTAAATTTTCTCTTTCACTGAATACATAGTAGTCGCGTACGTCATGAAACGTGTTCTATTTTCTTTATTTACTTTATTATATACATAACATCACGCCTGTAATTCCCGAAGGGTTAGGCAAAGGTGTACCCATGTACACCCACATTTCGCCAGTTATGTTTAAGTCCCATGAAATAGGGGGGCGAGCCTAGTGCCATCAACCGGGCACTATTATGATTTCATGATAGAAAAATCGAATAACACTATGCCCGACCTGGGAATCGAACCCAAGACCTCATGCTAAGCAGTCGCACTTTGTGACCACTAGACAAACGAGGAAGTTTATAAATATAGAAGTGGAAACTCTATTGTAGTTGTATGATATTAGTTTCAAGTGCGCGAAGGTGCACAAACGTTGAAGGTTGCGCGTGGGTGGCGTCTAGTGTCCTTCGCGCTTCGGAATACATATCCTTCGGACGATTCTTCAACGGAACAAAATAAATGAAAGAGAAACATTATAGTGGCCTTGTCAAGTTGTTATTAAACAATAAAAAGGACTTACAGTTTTCTTCTTTCTTTCCATACAGTGTTCGGCATACAGCCAACAGAGTATATGCGTATAAGAACTGGTCGGAATTGTGACATTACTAGTTCTCACGGTAACTAAGATTACAAGGTGTTGTATTAATGTACAGGATGCTGGATTTTCATTCAATTTAATCCTGTAGCCATATCTACTTTCACGCAAGAAGTTCCAATGTGGACTCCATTAATCTGTTTTTAGTTTGTTTTTAGTAATTTAAAAGATCATACAACTCCTTTGCCAAATTAGTTGGCCCTTGTCATTACAAAAATTAAAACAAAAACATATCAAATAATCACTACAAAATATTCATAATTAGTCATTAATTAACAACAAATGGCGATTAAAAAGAACATTTTGATTAATATTTAAGACATCTGAGATCTAATTGATACACTATTTGCACTCCAATTAAGTTAAATATAATTTGCTTAATGAGTAGATATTATAAACTAAAATAAATAATAATAATACCCGCCTATTACTGTCCCACTGAAGGGCAAAGGTCTCTTCTCATACAGAGAAGGCATGAGTATTGATCGTCACGCTTGCTCAAGGCAGATTGATGATTTCAGACTTATATTCATTGTATTATAAACTATCTCATCTAGATCCGTTCAGCCATTCGAGCATTATTGAATACTAGACATCCTTCCAAAGTTTTGCATTTAAAGAGTAGTACCTAAGTTTAATGACTTGACATAATGACCAGAATTTTCTACAGATTTTTATTGTATGTAAAAATGCAACTATTTATTACAACAATTGAACTGTGAGTCTACTTCATCAAGAGACTCCATTGGCAAAGCGCAGGTAATCAACGATTCCATATAGAAACGCGCTAGAGAACGTTTTATGGGTTTGTAGATTACACTGAAAATCACAAAAGGATACTGGGTACTGGTCAGAGAATTAGGAGTCGTCCGCTATCGGTCTACGTATTGACGTTCTTTTTTTCAACTTGTAATCCTACAAAAAATTCCCCGGAATTCGTATTTTTTTGTAAACGTTAAAACAAAACATTAAAATCTGTTGTGTAAACAAACCAGTCAATTTGCAAACTGTCAGCTATCAAAATGTAATCTGAAGCATTTGACGTTTTAATGAGAATAATTTTATTGACTTTCGAGCACTTAGATACCTATAAAGGAGATGATAATGACGATACGTTTTGAAAAACTAGTTTGCGCCCGCGACTTCGGCGACTTGGCAATGTCGGTTATCGGCGATGTGGGTTTTTAAGCGTGAAATACTTATTATTTTTTCCAAAATAAAAGTAGTCTAAGTTACTTATTAAAACATCAGTTAAGTATCTAACAGTAAAAGTCCCGGCAAAAAGGTTCAGCCGTTTAAGAGATTAGCCGGAACAAACAGACAAAATTTTAAAAGTTCTTTCGTATAGATATCGTGTCAACATTAATAATGCATTAAATAAAAACCGTTTTTTTTTTTGTATACACAACAAAAGAAAATATCTAACACCAGACCAATCCGAATAACATCACTAGACTTCAAGAACTGATCCTTAGCATGAAAGGCCGTCTTTAGGAATGCTGCATTAGCAAGGAAGATTCTCTCACGTGTGCTTGGCCTTACGTGTGACCGTGGCCATGTATTACTACAAAGTGAATGTGCAAGAGTGTGTGTGTAACCGTCAGTATGTAGGAGTCATCAAAATACAGAACAAACCAGAAGGCAAACAGAAACGTAGAAAAGAAGGAAGGAATTAATGATAGCTACGTATACACGTGTGAAAGAAAATATGAGCCTACGTTTTATCCAAATCTTCTTACTCTCATTCCAAACATATCAGAATAAGGGCAGGAGAATGATGATGATAATGAAGATAGCTAGGCAGGTATGATATCCGTTCCATTTAAGACACAGTCCGCGTATACATAAAACAAAGTCGCTTCCTGCAGTTTGTACGCTTAGATCTTTTAAACTATACGTAATGGATTTTAATGCGGTCATCATTGATAGATAGAGTGATTCAAGAAGAAGGGCACCCGTGCGTCGTTAGTGGAAATACTCGTATAAAAAGTGGGCCTTCTGGTTCGTTCTGTATTCTATTGAAGAGTACTAACCCTGAACGGCGCCGGGAAGAGCGACGATGCGTCGGGCTCGGCGGCGTGCGCCTGCGACATCTGGTGCGCGCGCGCCTGTCGCTCGCGCTCGCGGTCGCGTTCGCGGTCGCGGCCGGCCCACGCACCTGACCCGCCGCCCCCGCCGCCGCTCCCCCCGCCCCTGTCCCGGTCCCACTTGTCGTACCTGGAACAATACAACACGAAACATAAGATACGTACATAATACATTGGTCTATTATATTATTATTATCATTCGAGTCTCTTATCGTAAACATCAAGGGACTTGTTGAATGAAAATAATGAACAGATGTAAGCTCTAAAAGATGTCACAATGGAAAAAGATCCCAAAAAACTTCGTGGCACCAATTTATATCTATGAGTACCACTAATTAACTCAGCTGTAGTCCGCAGTCTATTCTAAAAACAATGTAACGCTACCACTGCGAAATTAATCTAAACCGACATGTTATCCGGCGCCTGACACAATTACAGAATTACTTGTTACGTTGAGCTGAACAAAATTTATATTAAACCACGTACCAACGTTACTCTTGACACGACAGCTATACACGTTCAGGCTCATTCCCAAGAGATGTACAAAGGTATTTTTCACAAATATAAGTACTTGATCAGTAGCGACATTAGGATATATCACGTAGGTACTGAACAAAATAAAGAATCAGACAGGTTCACGTAACGCTTTTTAATCCCTGGCTCCCAGCAGGAGCTGAATATACGCAGAACGCAAAGCCAAAAGCGACTAACAAAAAATATTATTTCGGAATAGTTCGAACAATGCAGGGTTGGCAACCCCATCTACTAGCGCAAATACCTTTCCCTCGGTCCAATTTTACAACGTTAACAAAAAGATGAACAGCTGACAGGCTGTTTTTCTTATATTCCCATACATACGTGTTCGTAAACAATCACATTGCTTATTATTTAAATAGCCTATTGTGAATCGAAGGCGGTGAACAAACTTGTAATATCGTTGAACTTGCTTTCCAAGAAATGTTTTCGTAGTTTAAATAAGAGTTGTATGGTTTCAGAAGACTAACAAATTGTAACATTATAAACAAAACAGAACCATTCAAAATTAGGTTATTATAATCGTTTGTGATAGAATGTGTAAATTGCTGAATAGAATGTTTGAATAATTCCAGAAAGCTACTGATGACTCATTGAGTTCGAAGAAACATGTGAATTTGAATGTCGAATAAAAATGTATGCTCTGGACTTCAGGCAAAGTGGATGACTAAGCCCCGCTTTCTCGAACGAAAAATTTATGTGTCAAATTGTCAAGTGCGCGTAAACTGTTGTGATTTGTTGGCTGACTTATCAACAACCAATCGCGGCAGCTTATCCGCTTTTGACAATTTGTTATATTAATTTTGCGTTAATTTTTGATCGAGTCACTATCAAGGCATAATTTGGGTGCATAAGTTTCCCTGCAGCACGTCGACATAATCCCTTAAGGATTAATTGACTATTCAGATAGAAACAATTATATCCGTATTGTTTTAACGTAACTTCATCACGCCTGTAATCTCCGAAGGGTTAGGCAGAGGTATACCCACATCACAGGGGTACAGCCACATTTCGCCAGTTATGTTTTAAGTCCCATGTAATAGGGGACGAGGTATTGTTTTCTATAATCAGATTTTGTTGATATATAGTCCTGATTTCAGTTCTTTGTCTTCACATCCTCCTTCCTCCTATCTACACTTACTTTTATTGGAAATGAGATTAAGTACATGTTATAACCATGAAATATTAAGAGCTTTTAAAACTTACTTTACTTGACTCCTTTATTTCATTATTAAAGCTTTTACTAACAAAATAATTTAGCTCAACGCTAATATAGTAAAAAATCATACAACCTAGATTAAAAACAAAAAAAAAATATGAAAGTCATTACGCGAACCAAGCGAATCCATTTTCCTCATTTTATCGAGCGCTTGTTAACACAATGCTCAAAGTGAATATTTATAAAACACTATTTTAGATAACGTATTTATTTATCGATACAGTTCTATGAAAAGCGTTATCTGTTACATTACGGTTAGTTTAACAATAAAACAATAGTGATCGGTTCAGTAGCACGTCGTAAAACAACAATAATAATGATGGTTTGCCGGCTGGAGCATGTCCGTGGCTCGTATTATGCGATACAGGATATTGCAGTTTTTAATAAAAAAGCGCAATGGACCGGTACTTGCGGTGTTACTATAAACACACGACAGCCATAAGATCCACGTGGCGTTATAATGGAGCATACGCCCTATTATGTTTGTGAGTTGTTTGTGCGTCTCAGTCGCGTCCTTGACTGATGCCTGTAGTACGGAACGAGTTTTCACATCGACATCGATTTATTATGACACCGATTGAGGGATTGAGGTGCATAATGTTCGTATTACAGTGCGCCGATCGAGTGCAATGAGTGTGCGAGCGCCTGCCATTGTTCAGTATTTAACATTGTTCTGAAACCGGTTACATGTGCCGATAAGTGTCCTGCACTTACGTCACCGTGATCGACGTGCTATTGAACACTAACACGTAAATAGGTCTCTCAATTAGGGCTGCCAATTCTTTGTCTGTCGAAAATGGTAGTTATCAAATCTTCTTTCTTTATCGTGTGGGCAGTAAGGTCTTACGACCCCACGCACCCTAGTGTCAGAGTTTTCAAACCGCCTCAAAGGCCTCTGACAGGAAAAAAACAAAAAAATTAAAAAAAAAAAAAATGAACAAGAAGTGAACGTACTGGCAACTTGATATACCTACCAGAATTATGTCCAGAAACAGTTTAAAATGAATATTATTGCTTTTAGTTTGTGGCCTTTAAAATATAGTAGTTAGCCAGAGTCAGAGAGCCAGAGAGCCCTTAGTCAGAAATATAGTGGTCGGGCCCTTAATATAGTAGGAAACTATATTATACAGGGTAATTGAAAAATTTCCCGAAACCTGAAAAGGGGTCATTGTTCTCATCATTATGAACAACTTTTACTATTGGACCAACCCTGAAATCATGAAAAAAAGAAACAACTGATCCATATATTACGATCTTGTTATGTAGCATTTTTGTAGGGAACAGCTGATGGATTTCATGGTTTCAGGGTTGACAACCCTACTCTCAATAGTGAATACTAAGCTTAAAGTAGATAATAAACAAGTACATGCGAGCGGAAACTGGTTTCAATTTCTATTTTGCATTTCTTATCTCATTTTGCGGTTAATTTGAATAAGATAAGTATAATAAACAGTGGTTTCTATTCATAATTATAGACATGAAGTTACGAAAACGTTAAAAAAAGGAACAATGTTTTTAAGTTAGTAATTTATGAAATAGTAAGTGAACAAATTCACTTTCGCCGTGTTCCCGATGTCAGTAGTTACTTGAAAGATTTATTACTGAGGCCTCACTCGATTTAACCCGAGGCGTCAATTAATATGTTCACTCAAATAAAAACAGAATATACTCTAACTTAGTAGCAATTAAGTGCATACTATGAAAAGCTGTTTATATCCATACTAATATTATTAATATGAAAGTAACTCTGTCTGTCTGTTACGCTTTCACGACTAAACCACTGAACCGATTTTGATGAAATCTTGTTCGTACGGGGTTAGTTTGAGCCCTAAAAAAGGAGATATGCTACTTTTCTTTCCAAGTCTGCGTATGCGATAACCGACATTTACGTAGACAAAGTCGCGAAAAAAAGCTAGTTGTATATTTTCAACGAAATAGTTACCTGTTAAAACGTTTTATAGTAGAGCAACAGTAACATGAGAAGAAAGAAGATTACATAAAAGATTATTGCGTAATCTCTAACGAAATTCTGGAAATCTCTCGGTCAAGGCTGAAAGTGGAGAGGTCCGATTAAGTTATCCTTTTTGCTTCAGAAACAGATAAAAGAACAACACAAAAATATGTATTGTTCAGGATTCAATGATGTTGAAAGTATTTTAGAATCTACACCCTGTATTTACAAATAGATCTTACTTCTATTATTCTACTACTGTTATAAACACGAGAGTTTGTGATGGATGAACGGATGAATGGATGGATGTTCGTAAATCTAAAATTTTTAGAATTACCAGAATTAGTAATCCTAGAAATTTAAAATTTGTCACACATGGCGATATCAAACTAGCTAACACATAATATTGTTTACCCCGTGTTTGTATTCTCATGGAATAATTTAGGACTTTGGCTTAATTCCGAAATCTACGCGGACGAAGTCGCAGGCAAAAGCTATATTTTTTATAATACAGTACACCCACATATTGCACCTTGGACACCTTATATATTTATAATGTACGTAGTTTTCTAGGTAATTGGGTGTAAGTATTATACATCTACAGTCGACACTCACAATAACTTAATTTATTAACTTGACGATACTGCAATGAGGGATATTCACCACATTATAAACTAGCACGGATGATAATGAATTAATCATGATGACACATCGGACATCCGAGCCGGAACACGACGCATAATTAAAAACCACTCTTAAAGATACATTACAATATTAATTACAGGACAAGCTGGACTTTAAAATTGTTAAAATTTTCTGTGACACACGAATCATGAGAAAATTATAATCAACATTTTGAAAAAACTAAATTGAAAAGCGTGTCCGTGGAATTTCTTGCTCGTTCTTCTCCATAGACACCTACGTTTCGAAACGAGCAAGTAGCTTCAACTTTCTGACTAACTGACCAACTCTTTGACGTTTCAAAAGTGCCTGTAAATGGTCTGATTGTAATAAATGCTTTGACTTTGACTTTGACATGCTGAAGACAACAATTGAGAACCTGACGTGACGTGACGTGCACGACTAAATGAAATAATGCCTTTATAAGTGCACAAAAACAATTAACGAGCAAAGCTAAAAGTATATTTTTTACTTCCGACATAACATAATTATATAAACAGATAACAATAACCCCTGCCCCGTAGGTCTCGTGGTCGCAAGCGACTGCTGAGCTTCTGGGTTCGATTCGCAGATAGGACAAATTGATATTGGGTTTTTCCATCAGAAACTTAGTAGCAATCCGGAGTTTGAAAGTTGTTGATGTGACATTCCAGTGCCTCAGAAAGCACGAAGCCATTGGCACTGCTATTGATCTCTCCTTGGTCGTGTTGGATTGCACACCCATCGACTTACGAGACTAAGAGAAGAGGGAGTGCATCTGTGTTTGCGGAGACACTTGTGCACTATAATATTTGTGTACTTGGCTAGTCTCCATTGAGATTGGCCGCCATGACTGAAATTCTGTCGGGAGCATATTACAAGAAAAATAATGACACCTATTAGAACTTGAGTATCTTCGTAAATAGCACAATATCGATCAAATACAATAAGAGACCATTAAATTGAGCACTCACGTACACAAACGTTGTGAAAAACAAAAGGCACAAGTCTATCTACTTATGAATGAAGGTGAGGTGTCACACGACCACCCGGCCGGTATAGGTAACGAGGTGGCTCAACAATGCTCAATACGAACTAGCAAACATTTCGTTGAGTTTGTCTTTGTACACACTTTAGTTGTGTTATGGTTAGACCAGGGTCCCTAAGATAGCGAGAAGCGGGGACTTGAACTGAGCTTTCAAATATGAAAGTCATGTTAAACATAAAGCATTCATTTCAATTAAACCATTTACAGGCCCTTTTAAATTGTCAAGAAGTCGGTCAGTTAACCAGAAACTTGGAAGGTAGTTGCTCGTTCCAAAATGTAGGCGTCTATGGAGACGAACGAGCAAGGAATTCCAAGAACACTTTTCAATTACGTTTTATCAATATTTAGGTTATTTTATTCTTCTATATAAGAAAAGACATGAAAAATATTGGCATAAAGCAGAAAATAATGGTCTAAAAGGTAAGAGGCTTATCTGTGCAGTGAATATCATATTGAAAATCGTTAATGAAAAGCAGTCATAAAGGCGAACGAAGGCCAGGTTAATTAAAAACATCTCTTTCATGAAAACTTTTATATTTTCCTGCTGATAGTGTTAAAGCTTAAAAAACAAAGCGAAATGTATTTACAATAAACATTTATGGAAAATTCCTACCTTTTTACATTTCAATAAATACTTTCCATTCCCGACCGGGTAACGTAACGTAGGTAACAGTTAATATTATAATATTTTACGAATACGTTAAAACAAGAAATACGTTTTCGCAGTACTGGCTTATCAAGGTGAATGACCGATTTATCGGACGTGTCGTTTTCATGAGTGCGGTGTAATCTAGAGTTGGCAAAAGTCTTTTGCTATATTGGATATATTGGCTTGTTACACCGTGTATGTTTTGTCCTCTAATCACTTGATTGGTTAAGGATCGATCGATAGATCGTGTTATAGGAAGCGCCCGTAAACAAAACACTGGATTTGGTTAGACTTGATTTTGATAGCTTTTTTATCTACAGTGCCTGCCAATGGGCCAATGGGCTGGTATTGTTCCACTGCAGGGCAAAGGCCTATTCTCATGTAGAGAAGGCTTAAGCAATAATCACTACGCTCGCTCAATTAGAGATACTTTAGTGAACAAAAAGAACTGTTAAATGCTTTTAAATATTCTTGCCCTGATAGACTAGATCCAAAAATACATCAAAAACTCTCTCAAAAGTTTGTTTTTGTCTGTTACTTTTTTCTACACAATAGACAACCCGCTACCCGCTCACAGAGCCACCACCGAAGCGCCATTTAGTCGCCTTCCAACAAGATAAGAAGAACAAACAGTACATCAGAGCCGGTGCTTTTACCAGCCGACATACTTGCATACGTAATGGGAAAAGTCAACGTTGCACAAGCCTCACAGATTATTTAGAAATATATATTTATGAACACTCCAAACAAAATTCATTAATCTCGCACGTGACCTAACGTGCCTAATAACTATAACTGTTTTTCAATTATAAAATCTACCTATTAATTAACTAAAACCATTAGTAATAACTATTAAAGTCTAAATAAAGCAGGACTGTTTATTTTACGTAACAAACGCTTTGAACCTTGATGAAGAAACTATGTATGTTTAAAAGAGTCCCTCGTCATACGAAAGGACACACTATTTTTATCCCTACAGGACAGGTAGTTCCCTTGGGTTATATAACGATGGGTTATATTGCTTCCCTTTGTTGTCCAATCAGTCGCAAGCGAGCAGTATTACATCTTAACACGTGGAAACACATTTTAAAAACCGGTTCATAAGAAGTATAACACGGAAACGATCTGCATATTACAGCTCGTTAATTTAATGATTGACGTCATAAAGATTTACAGTTCATATTTCGTCGGACGTAAAAATCCTTATTACGTATTTAAAAGACGAATAAGTAAGTCCACAAAAATCCCTTTTATCTACTGTTGAAAATGAAAAAGATAATTCGATTAGTTTTAACATACCAGTGCCACGCCTAACGCGAGCGCCTCGGCCCGTGTCATAGGTTGCGAGGTGGCTAGGTCGTTGACACAATTATTTTTCAGAGGACATTTTTATCACTGGCCGATAAGTATTGACGCCATTGTTGTTTTGATAAAAGCTCAAAGGCATTTTCTGCAAAATACGTAAATTGTGACTAAACTAGCTCACCGTCGACGGCCCACGCGGACACTAAGCGGGAATTGAAATTCTCACAATAGAAAAATTCAGTGTAGCTATTCGTAGGCGTCATACAGACATTGTAGCGTTACTGAATGGGGATCCCGCCCTTGTGCATTCGCTCCATAGTAATTATAAAACCATTTGTATAGACTGGCAGATTAAAGTGCTGTGCGATCGTTTCGCAAATTGATACAAGAATTGTATGTGATATTTTCAGTTGTTCTAGACGTTTTATTTTTAGATGAACTCGTAAATGCGAGTGAGTTATAAATATTGTATAGATTTGAAAATAATGAGGTCGTCTATGAATAGATTCAATTCGGTTTGGCTTCGAAATTATTGGTTGAGTATTCTAATGTTGGAGCTTATATAAATAAACGGCTAAATTAGTTCAAAAAGTATAACAATAACGTCGCTATCAATGAGGGTGTTTGCAAAAAAGGTACTCTTATAAAGGTTCCATTTTCCCTTCGGAACCCTTAAAACCAACACAAATAATTGTATGTAACAAACAATATTTAGTAGACAAAACATGTCTAAAAAATGACCTTCGTTTGATTCGACAGTGATAGAAATACAACACATTGATTTAATAATAAAATCGAAGGCAGACTAAGCTTCAGAAACTTCCCACGAACTTTCTACAAAAATAACTGTTACAATTACGTGTAGGCATTACACCATTAAGATGAAAGATAACATGCATTCAGATGCGGATTTATACAAAAAAATACGAGGAACCAACTAACCTGGATACTACGAAAGTATTTTAGTTTCGCCGTTTGAAAGCTCCGTAACGTATGACCTAAGTCTGAGAACAAACTCCTAAAACTTGAGGCGAACAATTCTAAACATACTAACGCAGGCACGTTTTGTTTTATTGCTTTTAGTTATATTACTTCTTTAAATTTTTGAAGAGTTAAAAATACCGTGGGACTGCATTTCTCAAACTGTAGGTCCGTGACCCACTGGTTGGTCACGAGCAAATATGCAATAGGCCGATGGGCCTTAAATGCCAAAAATTAGGAACCGAATACATCTTTCTCATTGGAATAGTACTCCTTGTATTAAATTAGAATTCAAGTTTCGATTGTAACTGAATGTTTTAATTTGAACAGCTCTTTAAACATATATTTATGCCCTTTTATCCTTCATGACAGAAAGAGAGAGGTGAATTTTTGGAAGTTTTTGTTAGATGGGTCGCAGTCCAATCAACTTTGAGAACCGCTGTTAAAGATCAAGAAGACACAGGTATTGGAAGTGTTCTAGAGGATTCTGAAAATCTAAGACTATTCGGAATTTCATTATTTTAACTGCCAGGAAGTTCATAAAACTTGGTATTTTATACTCATAACATACTGAATCTTTAAAGGTAACAATAGATGAGAATGAGGAAGGAAAGAAGGAATGTGTCATGAGTTCATGACTTGATAATTTAGTTAAGAATTTTGTCAATAACTAAGTTGAGCTTTTGTTGCAAGAAAACATTCGCTTTCAATTTTAGGAATAAAATGTTGAGGTAAATACTATGGGTATCTAATAAGTACCATTTTGTTGTTAGGAAAGTTGCTTGGAACATACAATCGAATGTTATAAATTATATATTTTATAAACCAAGATTATTTTGAAATTTTTGCCTCCCGCAAATTATATATTTTTGGCGATAATGTTATTCTTGCGCGAATAAATCTTTCTGTACGGTAGAAACGTATTAATATAATATGTAGCTCATTCAACAACTATTTCATTAACTACCCAATTAAACTGGAAAATAAAACTAGCGAACATTTATCCTGAAATTGTTTTCAGTAGTAAAAAAAAAGCTTAACCGGTAAAGGAAAAGAAACAGTGAATTTCCACGAAGCCGCCAAAGTGCCTGCAGGTAAATAGTTAAACACATCGAGCTTCAGGTTTTCACCATTTATGAACTAAGCTCAAAGCAAAATGAAGAAGCAAATTGTTCTGTCGCTGTTTATCATCGTTTGTTACTTTTTTGTTTTAGAGTTAAACCATGTCACTTACGGATTCATTAATTAAACATTTAATTTGTTTATTTACTTTTTATTCCTAGCCTACGATGTCCTATTCCTGGGAAGACGCCTCCCCAGAGCCCTTCTAGAAACTGTTTTCCAGCGCCACGTCGAAAAATTTATCATGATACGCGTCTAGATTCTCTCGCCTCCTCTTTCTGGGCAGTCTTCGACGACGCCATCCACCTTATGGCATATATTGCGTGAAGGCTCTGGCTCAGCTGTTACAGTGCATACGGCTGATGTTACCCGCCCAATCTCATGTCTTTATTACCCTTTAACTTTTAAGTTAGGTGAACCGAGTCCGTTTTAACAGGTGATTGGCCACATCGCAAGAGCATCATTATTAAGAGACAAAATTTTATATCCAACAATAGTAATAAACTGTCAAAGATAAAGAGGAAATCCAGTACAACTTCAAAGCTATCACAAACATTAGCTGTTTCTCGTTTTAACATCGCAAATGTAAAGTAAATGAGCATTGCTAAGCATAGCTACATTTGTCAACAGCATAGTTAAGTGTTCCCTGGCAAATAATTAACGGCTGGTAGTAGCGTTGCGTAATAACCTGACAACTAAGTACCCGAGACAGCAGTAAACGAGGTAACAAGCGCCGAATGTACGAATATAAATGTGCAAGCCCGTGCAGTGTGAGCGGCGGATATGTATACAACATGCATTAATTGTTCTCATTACCCGACTACGGTATAGCCAAAGGAGGGTTATGATTTTAGCAGTACATGAATGTTCATCTGTGTTCGCATATCTCCCACACTATTCGTCGTATATTAACGAATGTGTCGAAGCGTCATAATCGTTCCGCTAGTTATGGGCTATATGACGTCAGTCGTAGTCATACGTCATTAGTATTATCTACCGGTCTACGAAATAACATTAATTAATGAATTTCTGTAGTTTTGATAGGATGTCATTGATATAATTATAACGCATAGGATATGAAACTTGAAGTCTTATTTTTAGCTTTTGATATAATTTATGTTGTGATAATTTGTGTAGTGATAATTTTTGTCGTAATCGGATTTGAATTTTATGCAGTCTGTTAGCGATTTTATTGGATAGTTTGGTCACGAGTGCGCCTAGGATGCTAGGAGCCGACACTCGAAACCTTATTATACAGATAACGTAACTTAATGCCACATTCGGAGCGGATGAAACAGCGCGAAATAAGATACATACATACATTAAAATGTATAAACGAGAAACAAATGTTTAATAACACAAATCTGTCGTGTGTAATTTATTGTTCAGGCTGTTTATTGTAAATGAAGCTTAATTAAATGTCTGAGCTGTTGTTTATTGAAAACATTATAACAGCATACAATGTTCTTATCTATAACTACCAAATTCATTTATCAATCTTAAGTTTGATGTTGACTTTGAATCTAGTTTTATACGGACTTGCGTCTCCATCTTTCAAGTAAAGCTGGTGTGACATACTAACAAAAAGACACACTTTCCCAACCCATTTGGGTTCATCTAATTCAAGCGTACAAGCACTTGTGTAGCAATCTCACAGTAGGAGAATCATTACGTGAAACATTCATTCAGAGCTGTGAACACAAACATCGGATTTGGAATTCCTCGCATTGTTATATCAAAAAATTGTGTGTAGATCATATGAGTAGATAAAATATGACCAGAGGCTCTTATTCTACGAAGATTTGTGTGTGTAAGTATATTAAACAATGGTCCTAAGGTACGCACTACTCTAAAAAGTCGTTACCACTGATTCCGTTTCCCTTTTTCGTCATGAATATTGTAGTAGTCTTCAAAAATTTATTAAATAAAATGTTCCCCGGTTTCTTTGAACGTAAAATTTAATTTGTTAAAGGTACTGGTACCTTATTGGTCTAAATATTTTGTTTTGGGGAACGAGCTTGGCCAAATGGAAAGAGTGGAATAAATGTTATGACAGATGTCAATTTGTTAAAACGTTAGGACGAAGAGTCGTAAATTATGAATTCAGCATATTTAATTATAACTCAAGTTATGTGGGAAACACTGGGTATGGTAATTATGTTGCGGCTGACACTGGCAAACAAAATACTTTAACCTAACATTTTGTTTACGTCAGAAGTAAAATATATGAGCATTGTTTTAACAAACTCGCAGTTCTGCAATGTTCATGAATTCTCAAGACTAAAACCATGTTTATATGGTTTTATTCTATTTTATATTAATATTTTAGTTATTTATGAACAAAATTATCAAGCGACAATTTGGCCGTGTTGTATATTCAGCAGGACTGGTCACTGTGGCTATCTTTAGGAGAGGCCTATGTCCTGCAGTGGATGTCTTTCGGCTAATATACGGATGATGATGATTATATATCCACTAAAAGTAATGGTTTGTACTAAACCGTAGGTTGTACTAAAAAATTGTCGCTTGGTAAATTTTTCCTTCCCACTATCGATATTACCGTCAATATAAACTAGCAATTACTCTGAGATGTCGTCGAGCTTATTCAACATGCTAACTAGTTAAATTGCCTCCTCTGTTCAACAGATGATATTATTCGCAAAGATTTGCATAAATTAACTCTATACAATCGATAGTTAATAGCTGGTTCATAAGAGATCCAGACTTGAGACGACAATTTATAATTAAAGTTCTCTTGATAAACTTTGCTTATTTTTTTTTTCAGTGATCCACAATGTACCCTGACGGTTTAATTAAGATTGAATTAATGTTTTCTGTCTAATTGGTCTTTTAGTCTGGATGACATATTGTATGCTCACTAGCTTATGCCCGTGACTTCGTCTGCGTTAGTATCGGTTATCGCGGTCGTAGACATTTTCCAGTAAAATTGACCTTTGAATGAATTTTGTTTACAATTTCATGGGTTATAATTTTCTTGCGTGAAATCCTAATGTTTTTAAGTTACTATTTTAAACTGGCAGGTATAGTCCCGTCAAAATCGGTACAGCCGAATAGGAGATTAGCCGAAATAGACAGACAGAAAAGAATAAAATCAATTGTTTACTGAATAAACATAATTTCATTTCATTTCTATGTATCGCGTAAACATTAAATATGCATTTAAGAAAAGCTATATTATTCTGACATTACAAACAGACACTTTAATTTTATTTATTTGTATAAATGGCAAACTCGATAGAATCGATAATAATGTTAATCGTTCTAGAAACATCGTTATCATGATAATCGTGGGACACTCACAATCAGCGCAACGTTTTGCAAATAATAATAACAATATATCTTTATTTCAGACGTTTACAGTCCATATTATAAAGGTCATTACTAATTTATTGCACATAATCACACTTTAATTTGTATCACTAGATATAATCTTAAATTAACTAGTAATTGTACTAGATATCCTTATAAATATAATAAATGCGAAAGTAACCTTGTCTGTCTCTCTGTTACGCTTTCACGACTAATCTACAGAACCGATTTTGATGAAATTTGGTACGGGGTAAGTTTGAATCCCAAGGAAAGACATATGCTACTTTTTATTCCGCGACTTCGTATGTGTCCGCGATAACCAACATTTATACGAACGAAGTCGTGAGAAAAAGAAAAATCGAACACATTCTTTCTTTGACTCCATATCCAAATCTTTACGATCAAGTTGACTAAAAACTCTTTAACGCCTTAAATTGAATTGTTCCATTAATCTATTTCCTGTTTGTTCGTCATGAACTCATGAGGCACTTACTCGAGTCAGTTCCACAATTGTTGGTATTGAGTTCCTAGCATTGAGTTACAGCGTATTCATATAGAACTAAGAAGGTTAATTCGAGCCACTTCCAATTCAGCTTATTGGATTATCGCGAGCTTACCGTCGCGTGTATACGGTACACTTCGAGAACAAAGCGGGTAAATGCAGTCGGTTTTAAAACTAAATACTGCACTATGTATTAAAGACAGATTAGAATAGAACCTGTTTTATAGAAGCTACGCTCCAGGACTAATAATAATACGAGCTTATTTTTGTCCTACTGTAGGGACTTCTTCTCTTATGGAGAAGAAACGAGCATTGATCACCACGGTCGCTAAAGGCGGATTGGCTTTACGATGTTTTCCTTCAGGGATGTCAGTGATGTCCAGAAAAGGTTACATTGGTAGGTGGGTACTTGCCCGTGCCCGTTTGCGACCACACAGCCGCGGCCCACCACATAGTCGGGTGCCTTAATTATCCAGTAATTAAGGCACCCGACTATGTGGTGGGCCATCACGACTAGAACTAATAAAATAAAAATAAAAAAATACTTGAGAGTCATAAAAAGACAGTTGAAAAATGTAATAATTACAACAAAAAGCAGTCTCCTCCTGACTATCGCACACGGCGATTAAAAGATAACATCGGATGGACGAGCAGCATCATAAACTTATACACTGATAATATCAGATTACAAGAAAAATGGCCGGTCGCAATGCGTAACAGTAATGATCCAGTTAATTGATTCTAACAACCAGCCAAGTTTAGCAAAAACACGACAAATAAACATGATTGATTCACTGAAATATTTTACTCGTTCCTTGAAACTAGTTTGAAACATGAACGAATAGAAACTCCAACCAAGCTCACAGTACTACAAATGCAACGTTAACTCCGCTTATGCTAATCAGTTTGTAATTGATATCACAAGCCACTAACCTACGTGGCACTAGGTGGCAGCCCCGAGAAACGCGAATAGGATGTTGTGTAAAATGATAGAGGCGTCAACATATCGGGGTTATACGTATTCAAAACATGTAAGAAGAGATAGAAAGCGAACCTTCACTCTAGACAACGATAGAGAAGCTATATCAAAACTAAATGCAGAAACAGATATAACATTAGAACAAACAGAAGTAAAACATCTTGCCAATCAACCAGAACCTATCTCAACACAAATAATAATGAACTTCTAAATTGCTTTAGCGCTTACAAACAAACCAAGTCCCGAGCCAAACATTATCAACATGAGCAAAAGAAACCCTAGTCAAACAGTACTTAGCGGCAAGTAAATAAATACATGCAACACACACTAAGTACGTATGTATGTTAATCAATTTGTCGGCAGTATGGCGCGCAGCGTCTAGGTTGCGAGCTGTTTGCACAAGTCGCCACTGTTGACAGTGAACACCAAACGCTGTATTATGACTTATGACTAATATCCACGCTAATATGCAAGCCCAACGTTTAGACTACGTGACATTAGCAACAACAACGACATATAAATAATTGGCTGAAGTCAACTTTACACAATATTGTGATATTTTTCATACATAATTATGTTTAACTGCCTCAACAGTCGAGACAGAAGGTAAAGCAATGGGAAATTTTGTACGAATAATAATTGGAGTGTAGGTGTGAACGCCAAGAAATGATAAATAGGTGTGATTAGGATTCAGAGAAATCTAAATAAACTAAATGTTCAAACGTTCACGTATAATAACATGTTTTCTCGAGTACAAAAGATTAAGCTGACGTAGGAGGCACTTTATCGGAAATATTTAAAGATGTGAACCTTTAGAACATTTGCAGGAATATGTGATCGAGCAGAGAAAACAGGATGCGAGAGATCATTACACACCCAAAGCCGAAGTAAACTTGAAGAATTTTTAAATCAAAATAAAGAAACAGTACCGTCATCATGAAAGTTGCTAAATACATCGTTAACATTCCAGCCACAGTATCTTTGAACCTAAACATCAAAATTCAAATTAATATCCGTCTTCATTGAAGTAAAGGTCAAATCGTTACGATATATCAACCTTAGATGATGTTGCTAGCAAAAAGTTAGTTACGTTCATTTACGCATCGCTGAGCAAAAGCCTATTTGAATTTAGCTTAATTGATTCCGTGGTACTTATCGCATGATACAAGTGCATAAGCCAGGTCTTAAGTTAATGCTTTGGGAACATGCATTGTTGCTTCAAGTACCCTCGCAATACGTATGTTATAAAGACAGTTATTACTTAACGTTTGTACAATATTGATAACAATAATTATTATGTATTCATTAGTGTTCTCATTCAAATTAATAGCTATAACAATAAATCTGCTTGTTTAATTATTTTATTTTTTTATTCTTGAGCTATTATTGTCATGCTCCTAACAGTTTCTTGATCAGTCGAAGAAATGTATCAACATTACAATATTTTGAATATGCTTTTACCAAAACTTTACAGTTTAGTTGCATAGAGATGCTTGGAAATTATCATGTACTTGTTCTATGTCTTTTGTCACAAAGTTTACTAATTCTGTTTCAGAGATCTGATTATCACGTTCCATATTTTTGTTGTTTTTGTTCTTAACCTCTTACATTTATTGCTATAAACAAAGCCATTCTGTTAATGCACTTGTTTCAGACAACACTAATCCAGAAGAGAAGGGGTCTTAATTTTTTAAAAGGGTTGCTATTGCCACTAAAATTTACATTTGTCTCGTCATAAAAGTGAATAAAACCCTGGAACTCGCAGTTTACTGTCTTGGTCTCGTATTAATTATGTGCATACTTTGTTGTGGAGAACCGCGGTTTTTAACAAACAATTACTACATATTAAACGAAATTCTTAGCTGCTTTTGGTTTTATCACAAACATTACTGGCTTGTTTACGGTTCCGTACATTACAGTATATTCAGATATAGCTTTTACAACTTATAAAATAACTAATAAGATTACAATCCTTAATATTTTGAACCCACAAAACATACACGTTTAAAACAAGTTTAACCAAAATACATTGTGTGAAATATAACTGGTGCATAAGCACAGCCAGGGTGGGTTCCTAGCAAGTAATAAATAACGACAACACGACGAGTTCGCAGGAAATTAAAAAAATACAAAATGGTCGACCGTTGGTGACCCACCAGTATGTACGTCGTTTATATGTTAAACTTTAGACATTGTAGCTATTAACACGATCCCTGATTAGACAGAAACTTTTACAATACCTATGGGAAAAAAATGGCGTAGTGACTTTGAAGAGATAAATAAGTGACTTAGAAACTGGATAAATTCGTTGGAAGATGTCTTACCCAACGCCTCCGTTCAGGGCGGTGACAGCTGGCCTCTCATAGCACATATGCATACCAGCAATGTCTGCTGAACACTTATCAATACTGATAGTATTTTATATCACTGTTTCACACTACACAACACAATGTTACCAATTAATCCACTCCACGAACGAACATTTTTGATTGAAAGTTTCATCCATCAATTCACACCGATAGTTTGGCTACTGTGAAACAAAATTATTAGACACGCCGAATGTCAGATCAGCACAGGTCCATTGCGATTTAATCGATTCATGTCATGTAACACTCGATTGCCGTAATCGATTTACTACATATTAACAATTGCTGGAAACTCATTGAACGATTCGGTGACGTTGGTTTTAAAAAACTAATTGGTCGAGGTCAATCTAAGGGTCAAATAGTTGACAGAACAAGTAAGGAGCTAAATCGAGTCGAACAACCTTAATCATCGATTATTCATTTTAATTATCTTGACGCTGCCGTCTAATAACTTATGGTGTTAAGGAAAATGTGACATGAAATGTAAAACTACGTACGTCGTCACTACGTCACACTTTAGTAGACGTAGTTTAGGAAAATACACATGATATGGCATACAGAGTATACAGCTTACATGTAACCTTGTCAAAGCTTATCTGACCTTGCAGAAATTGCTAATTACAAACCTAATTAGATACATGAAACGTCGCAACATTTCGAACCTGTAATGGAATTGGAGAATAATAGGCGACGGTTACTTATTGCGATGGGCAATGAAAAATAGCTTATAGCCTTCAAGAGTGTCGAAGAGTCTTTTAATTTATACAAAGTGAGACAGCTATCGTCTGTCAAAAGTGCGATATTCAGCGATAATGGATTACATTTTGTGGAACGTCCGGATAATCTTAATTTAAAGAAACGGTGATTACGGGAATTGCGTCCCGGTCAGATGATTAATTGGGAGGCAGCGTGGCGGATACTTTTTGCCTTATTTAGCGAACATCGGGTAAATAGAATGTGGCGGGTATTTTTTTCGCCGAGGGTCATAAGGAGCCATTACGCGGGTGTTTTCTCGTGTGATTGATCTGCGTCCCACCGCTCTAAGGGAACAGTGGAGCTACCCCTACTCAGGGAAACGGCGTGTTTATGGATAACGGTATTCACACCAATAAACCCGTATCTACTATTCCTCATCTGTGAGAAGATAGTTTATTCTAATGAAGCTCCGTGTCGTCTCAATGGCTTTGACACTCTATAATTGTAACGACATTATTATGCGAGTGTCACAAAATTTACATTTCACTTAATAGATTCTGGCTCAAACGACCCTTCCTCGGACAGGGCGTGGGAAAAGCTAGTTCGTCATGTAACTTAGTTATTCTTTTTAATACTTATAGACAAGTAGATTTGACTACATTTGAATGACAATAGAACAGATGGTCAAATACTGACAATAACAGGTAATGCCGGCAGTATGCGGGTGCATAACAATATCATGCTGCTATGAAAGACTGCCAAGGTCGTGACAGCAAATATTTCGGCGGTTCAAAACTAGTTAATTTTCTATACGAGCCAAATACTGAGTGTCCTACATTTGAGAAACATTAACCTAGTTTAAAGTCGAGGTCGTAGTGTGGTCACTTCGTCACTGGGCTTCGCTCAAACAATCCAACGAGCAGACAATGAGGTGACAAAGTGTTCGCTCATCAAAAACCCGCCACCGAAATTTTGTGATATCGTTAAAACTTGGGGGCAAATGCCAAATACACAATTCCTTTATCTTTATCCGTTGGCCGTAATGCGGTGAAATAAGCGCCCCAAAAAGGGATAAATAATGTTGTAGAGCGGACACATTCTGCTGGATAGTTATTCAGCTTTTACAAGACTATTCAAGATAACCCTTGAGACGTTAGAACCTTCTTCGAGTCCCTGTGGGAAGGCCTCAGTTTATCTAAAGATAAGTGTCTCGCGCACTGACCACCGGACTCATTTAGATTATACCCATTAATATTCAGTCCTTACCAAGTAAAGGATCTTAAATTGTATTAAAAGCAGGGAATAATTAATACCAACAAAATGACGTTCTTAAAAGACTAGTTTCAATTCTGTTGATGAAATATCCAAAGTCGAAAACAATACTTCTGGAAACCGTATGTATTGAAGACGTCATGTTGTGAATAATTCACAATATTTACTGTGTTTGACGCTTTAAAAATATAAATGAAATTAGTATGCAATTTCTAGTTCATTAAATATACGTAGTATATTTTATATTGATACAAAATTAAAAAGTCAACGTGCGAGCTCGTCTCCTAATCGTGAGAAGACAATGATACTGTATTCAATGGTTCTTTTTAATGCGTATTAAAATAATTAGAAGGAAAAATATCTATTAATTATACAATAGGAGGAAAGAACATTGTTTATTCTGACCTAACAATCACAAATATTATTTTGACGCGGCAACATCGAAAAATTCTGTAAGTAGATATGTATACAGTATGTATTATTTTTATTTCGAGTTCCATAGTCAAAACATCAACATAATTAATTTAAGAGTAGTTAAATAAATATACAAGTCTTTGTGAGGATGAGTAACGTCGTAAAGCGACATCGTGGCCGAATGTGGAACTAAAGTGGATAATAATGCGCGGACAAGTTTACCTACATACATTGGTACTTAATTGTACCTGAATTAACTAACCAACCGAGGTAATAAATTTATTTAATAACTTCGTGTCTAAATTATATTCGGGATGAGATTATTAACAGCTAAGTACCTATTTCAGTAGTGGTAATATGTGATCGTAATGTAATACATTACTTCCATAAACATCATATTTGTTTTAATGGAAGTTGCTAATTATAAAAAACCTAGGTGTATGGAATTTTTTTCAGACTTGGATGTACAGGTACTACTTAAGGATGTAAAAATACAACAATGCAAAAGATTTGACTTTACGACTGTACTTAATTTAAAATTCGTACAGTTTTAACCTTGTCGTTGACTTCAAGAGCGTGATTGTAATAAAAATACAAAGACAATTTAATTTGAACGCTCAAGTTGAACGCCAACATAAACAAAGCACTTTCCTACATCGTATGGACAACGGTTTCTAATTTATAATTGGTTACAGTTTTGAAAAGGTATCGTAAATCATAAATTCCCAGTTCCAGCAATCAAGTGCGTCATGCATGAGTCAACATCATGGACATAACATCCGTCGGAGCGGTTCATTTCTTACAAAAAGCTGATGCGGTTGCGTCGTCAAAGTCAATCCTACGATCCAACACTGCAATCCAAGTGATCACTGGTGGTCCTCGCCACAGATTTCACTGTGACGGCGCACAAACACACAGAGAGGCAGAGCGCGCTGACAACACGCACGCATTCCGTGTCCGAATGCAAAGCGCATCACGATCACCGCTCACTCCGTGCGAAAACCCGCCAAAAGCGAGTTCCCCGAGTACCTTTTAACTCATTGACTGCGGGCGAACATTCGCCGCGCCAAACGCAAGTGCGGCTAGCTACCAATGTACGCGTGTTCGCCATAGAAAAACACATACGGTGTGTGTGCGCCGCACTCGCGTTTTTTAGTCGAAACACAACGTGTGTGTTTTCCCGCAGTCAACGAGTTAAGAGGTAGGTATCTGGCTATAAGCATGCGCACAACGCGTACACGACCAGACGGTAAGCGAGGACGCGCGCGACTGCCGTTCGACGCGGGGCGGGACCGACCGACGACGACGCTCGCAGGTTATCGTGAGTCGACTACACAGATAATGATGTCAAAAGTGGATCGGACTAATGCTCTCTATTATATTGTAAACGCTCCGAATACCCAAAGCCGGTGCCCCGGTGCCGAATGTTGCACATACGTCTAATTCCATAACATCTTCATTGATCAACTTAATGTTTATCGCCCTGATTTTTTAATAATCTCGCGCTGTGATCACTATTGTGATGTTAATGATCGGCTCAATTTAGTTTACTTCCTTTCAATTAATATCAAGACCACTTTTCACTTTAATTAACTGAGTATCAGTCCGATTATTGTTCAGAATAGTTTTCGATCGTTATCTTGTTTTATTAGCTTTTGGTCCTCCGAGTCGAGCGTTCGAGCGTTTTGGTCCTTTGTGTCAGATAAGTTTTCGTATACGTAATATGTGGTCGTTTTAAATAAAGAGTATATCTACTACCATATATTAGCAAATTTTTGTTGTGTTTTCGTTACGGAAAAAGTCATGCCACGCCTTTGAAAAACACCAACAAAGAAGTATTAGCGGAGAATATCACTCATCGAAGTGAGCGCGCGCCAGGCGCAAAACACCGGCCGTAATTTTTATTGTCCCACGCTACCCGTCTCGTTAAACTAATCTGATTCTTGTCTCAAAACAACAAGACAAAAAATCGCTTAACACCATTGTATACCCGCAAAGTATTAGTCAAATCAAATATATTATGTGGATATTTTGAACATCCACCAAATGTGTACCGTATCCTGATTGTATTGGAGTCTTTATCGGAATGCTCACATTTATGTAGTTATATTACTAGATTTTATCGGTATACACTTGGCTTTTAAATCTAGTCGTATTGTTTGCGGTAATAAGATTGGCTTCGGACAAAAGGTGACAGCCGCCTTTTTTCAATTTTGCTGCTTAGCAGTGTTCATTTCAGACGTATTAAGGAGTGAGCTTCGTTTGATGGATGTTTTAGCTGGTTGAGATTTTTGCGGCAGATTTTGTGAAAGAGCCGTGGTGTGGCAAACGGAAAAGTGTGTTCTTGGTGCTTGCCGAGAATTGCAATGAATACTCCTAGACATGAAATATTTAAAATGAACATAATCAACGTGAGTTTACCTTCAACACAGCACAACCAATTTCGTTCAAATCGACATCAAAGCTTCTAATTAACGCGGCATTCGCTACGTTTATTACTACAGTACGGCAAGTTTGTACAAAAATAAACACTGACACCAATTAGCACATACTAGTACGGTCTCCAGCGAAACTATTCCATCGCGACCAATTATTAGTCACGTTCAAATAGCAGGGAGCGAGCTATGTGGTAACTGAAAATAGTACTATATTGAGCATTAAGTGAATTGCACACGGATAACTAATTCGTTGTGACCCAATTTGGCGTGACAAGCGGAGCGCGCCTGCGACGGCCGTAGCGGAACTAGGCGGATCATCCCGAGGGAGGGGAGAGGAAACTTTAGGGCCGCGGAGGGAACATACCCGTGGATCGCCTACCACTTTCTACTAGTGTCTCACTTAGGTTTCTCTAACAAGTGTTTGCCAAATGTCAAGCCTTGCCGCGAAAGAGATGGAGGCTAATATCTTAAGATTGATTCGAAACGGCTAATTCCGCGGTTATTAAACATTAAGGCTTGCTTAAGACACTATGTAGAGATACGTTTACATAACAAAGCAGCTGGCTTTGCGCTCAGGTTTTGCGTAATGATCTCGTATTACCAGCAGAATATTGACAGAACTAACGTTTAACGCTTCTTTCTTAATATGTGTCACCTGCGACAATCGTTTAATGTTTTATTGTCAACATACGGTCGACCCATTTCTTGTGTCACTTTGATATTTATAGCAAGAGAATTGTGAAAAGCTTTGTAAAATAACACAGATAAGTACAAAGAGCTTTACGGTAAGATACATAATATGAATCGGTATTAGTCGCTTGGCTTTCAATATTTAGCTTCATGATATTCTCTTTATTTGTTTTTGATGTTATATTTCAACGTTTGATCATGCAGTTCATATGGAAAAAGAAAACAACGATTATTCGGACAAAAGGACCAAGAAAGGTATGCGATACTTCCAGAAATCACGACCATTATTCGAAACTAAATGAGAGTAAAACCTCAACCCCCAACCCCTACAGCGCCCAGAGTACACAAAGAGCTTTTGATAGGTCAAATTCGAGATTGTTCCTAACTCCGGTATGAAAGCAAGAGGTGGGTTTCACCCGGCATCTGGTTAAATATGCACGCAAACGACCAACCGCTTCGGAAATTGGCACTCTAGTAAAGAACGATACTGAATGTAGTTCTCCTTAATGTAATTACATCGAGTACCAACACGTGGAGCTGTCTATTTACACTGAATACATAAACAACAGCTCGTTGGAAATCAAATGGCGTTTAAGTAAGACTGAGAGGAGGCACACGGACTGCTTAAGATTTTGAAACTGGCTGTTGAACAAAGACATTTTTATTTGTTATGATCCGAATGATTTAAAAAAACGGCCGAGAGCATAGTGGGCTCGCACAGTTAGGGTTCCGTACCGAAACACACTGACCAGTCGATATAACGATCACTAGTCTGCCGTAATTATTGTGTTACGAAAGATACGATAACGACATAGAGTTAGGAAATCTCAGTGTTCCAAAGATATTTAGAAAAAAGCATTTATGACAAAAAGTATTCATATAAAGGTTCTTTTTCCTTTTTAGGGTACGCAACCCTAAAAATAGCAATATGATCATAAAAAATTTAGGTCATTAAGTACCATTTAATGATTTTACTGAAAAATAATTTGGGTTGATAAAAAGGCTTACAAATATTGAACCCTAAAACTAAAATAACTCTTGGCTGTGTGGATGATGCCAGTTCCGTTAACCTAACTTAATGACAAAGAGCGCATCCCCGAACATTCGATAACATGAATGCCTGAGGCAGCTAAATTCCTTGGAGCATAAATCCTGTCTGCTCGTGTATTGAGAATTTGCATTAAAATTTCAGATTGAATGGCAGGCTGTACTCCAAATCGTCGATATTGGCTGCAATAGCGTTCCGTGTGCTCTTATCTTTACTTCAACAAAGGCGGGTGCTGTAGATTGATCGTAGAAAGTCTTTAAAACCGCGTTATAATTCCAATAACTTTATAAGTACGAAACAAGTTTAACTACTGCTTCAAGGCTGGAGGAAATGCACCTTTCTTGTTTTAAAGTGTGCAATATAATGAGAATGAAATCTCTGTTGCCTCGTGTCTATAAAACAGTGTGCCTTGAGACAAACTTACAGAAGAAAATCCTGTTTCAGCAACTTTGGTCTTTTAACTTTAATTTAAAAATAATAGTCTCTGCGGCAATAACAATGTTAATAAACGCTATTCGCATAGAGATAAAGACTTTCGCTGCGTTATTTCGGGACCTAACCTAACTCAACAGTTTGTCGAAGCGATATCGTTTAAGAGCTTCTAAGGACCTCGAGATCAAAAAGATCTCGAACTACTTTCACATGTGTAAATGTTTTAGACATAACATGACGCCCAAAACTGACTTTCTCTAATACGAAAAGAAAAAATATAAATTAAACCAAATCCAAGGAGATTGAAATCAAATTATTTGCCGTCCCCAAAACGCGCAGTAAGCGCAAAGAATATACATAATCAATTGTTGGTGTAAAATTCGCAATATCATTAGCGGTTGGCGAGTCCCAAACATTCGTCGGCCCTTATCGCTGTGCTCGTTATCTTGCCGGCTCGCGACGTTTAAACGAAACGTTTCCGAATGTATTAACGCGAATTTCAAGGTAATGTCTCGCTCTGTTTATAAACTTGCTTTATTTCAGACATGGTGCGTTTCAATGGCCGGAGAAGGTTATTTATATTTGACATGTGGTTCGGTAAGAATATCTGTTGTTTCGCGAATGTCGTGTTTGTTTTATACATTTATATTGGCGTATATTTAGTGACTTATATTATGGTTGTCTTCGGGCCGTCCACCTGATCTAATCCCTTAGTCGCCGGTCGCACCCCCTCAACATGAGGGTGGCGTATTCATGCTAGCTATTTCTGACGCTCCGAACGCAAACAATTTAAAATGCAATAAGAAATAGAATAATTGTTACTTAGCAAATTAATATTTATGAGAAAAATAGTCAAAAAAAACAATCGATATCTATTACCACACACAAATCGATGCTATAAATCTTTTGGTACACATACTGAAGTGATAATACTTATTTGTATTATCGGGCCGATATTGTTAATCTTGCAGATAAGCATTATTGTTTCCGATAATACTTACCTACGTGTATATTGCTAATTAAATTAATATCTATGTATACGCACACAATGGTCACGCCCAGATTCAATGTCAAATGAAGCTTTACGAAACCCTCTATCTATGGTAGAATGTGCTCTAGTAAACAAAGTCCCCGAAACAAATTAAGTTGGGCGGTCAACCGGGCCAACCGTCCAATACACTCACTCAATATATGAAATTGATCCTGCTGAACTAGTCAATCACTTATTCCACAACACTATTCATTGTGTGCGGTTACGTTACGTTGTCGTCATGTTTGTTTGATAAGGTTTATTTTAGCGTGCAATATTCACGTTGAAATAAAAATTGCGCACCATTTTACCCTAAAGTAACAGACAGATGATAAATATCAATGTCATAATGTACCCACGATATAGAACAAGAACAAAGACGTATCAGAGGCTTGCATTTATCGAGAGTACGAAGGAGAAAAAAGTGCTTTTTCAACCCCATCTAGCCAGACGGAAAAATACGTCGTTGCGATTGTTTCCCTGTCCGGAACGCGAAATGCAAAGTATGAAATAATTATGGCGGTGAGAGTGCGCGACATGTCGGTACCCCTCCTCCGCCCTACGTCCTCCGGCCCCCTCAACCCATCAGCCGATCGTCCTCGTCTCCAATCTCCGACCCCCTAGACTAGAAGGTGGCGAGCCGTCGACAAAACGTCGCCACAAATGCGGTAAAAAGGGACTTGTTGCTTTATCAGTGTCAGGTTTTCGCGTGAAAATTTGTTGAATAAGTAATGTCGCGTTACACGACCTATATTCTACAATGTAGAACAGTTGTGACACTCATCCTAAAATTTCGGTGCCATCATGGTGTGTAGAATGGTTGGCACTTACAGACATTCTACAATTTGAGTTAAATTGAAGGAGTTAACTTCATTTCTAGCGTTATCTGCGTCCAATACTTCGTACGCGGCATCGCATAACGATCGCGACAACGGAATAGCACAAAACGCATTAGTGTGGAGCGCACACAGAGTCGGGTAGTTTCCGCCGATGCATGACTAGGGTGACAAGGGCGAGATTCGAAAGAGGAATGTCCCACAATCGATTCTTTAGAGCGCGCGGCTGGCCTGGCATCGCGTCCGACAGAACGCCGGATAATTGAAATACCTGACGGCAGTCACGGAAGACAGGATTGGGTTCGGGAGCGCCTTACTGCTATCTAACGTAAACATTTTGATGAAATGTTTGTCATGATTTAACGGTTTTCTTTACAACTATAGGTTTCCTGCTCGGTGACGTGCGTGGTTTATTTTATGACAACCAATTTATAACTTGTTATTTTAATACATTTTGTGCATATCACTTCCGATTACAGTGACAATGTCTTACCTTGTCTTGATCTTATTCTCATTGGTATTTCAAGTGAGAAAAATGTGTTAAATGAACAACTTTTGGTTAAATATTGTAGTTTATCATCATAAATACAATCACAATGAAAAAATACTACAAAAATCAACTTTTATTAAAGTCAACACAGTGACAGATGACAACATTAACAGGGTTGACAACTTGACACTTGACAATCAAACCGATTAAGTTATTTGCCATGTGTATGGTGGTATCATTCACAATACAAATGATTTGCCGACAGCAGCAGCGCAGTGAACGTTCCACTTTAACCGCATTAGCGTTGATAATAACCCTAGGTACTTACTATAATAACCGCTATGTGTATAAACCCGATCATTCATATAATTCGCGTCTTTAAGCCTTTCATTATTAAAACTGTCCTTTGTCCATATTGTGACAGGACCAAAAACGAGATGATATTTCATATGAGACGACTTTTCAAACAGTCTTTGTTTTTATTCCCCATTCTATTCAACGCTGTTCGGAGCCAACGCAGCCCGAGCACGTATTGTACATAATATTGTACTGTAATTCGATATTGCCGCTATGATAATACTCATGAGTTATGTTTATACTAAGGAATGTCACGTAATACCGAACGCAATTCATTCAGTTCTGTTTAATTCGCCGTAAATGACACGCAGTGGGAATATTTTTTTAAAACATCTTTATTAGGCACGTTTGTGTAACACATTTCTTTTGCTTTTAGTATTAGCTAAGACTAATATTCTAAACAAAATACAAGTCCCGTATCAAAGGACCAAATTTTAAACAAAACGTGACGTTGCTCAATGAAACTTGCATTTATATTTATTTGTCTACAGAACATTAAAAACTTTGAAACTTCTACTCTATTCAACTCCGTACTCAAAATGGCGAAATAAAACAAGTTGTTCTAATAACGCTGCAATGAATACACGTCTAGACTAGACACATGTACAGCTGTTCAGCTCGATTCAACATAAACACGAGCTATTAGACGGACACATCTCTATTACAGACTACGATGCTATAGCTACGGCGAAGTCTAGATTAATCAACTACTGTCTACTGCTATGCTGACGTGAACCACTAATGTTAACCTGTTGATTCGTTAATGTTGTCCCATATTACACTGAATAACGAAACATCAAATTAATAATTGAAGACGCAAAAGGTCGTGCGTGATAACTTTGAAGATGTAATTGGAAATAAGCCCGATATTAATAATGGAAGGAATGAAGAACTTGACGATATTATTGAACGTTAGTTGTGATGACAAGCGCTGAGTTTTGATGGTGTAATTTTAAAACTATACTAAATGCAGAAGGGTTTTGATGGCAATAGATAAACTAATGGAAAACCAACGTTTAACAACTTATCATAAAGAGAAAAAATTGCTTGTTTGTCAATTGGCAATCTGTGGAAATACTGGACCGATGACCAAAAATCTTTTATTGGTAGAAAGCTACACTATTGTTTAGTGTCATAGATTATGTTTAATCGAAATCTACGAGTCAAAACTAGTCTTAAATAAAGGAATAAGTGACATATGAGGACTAGAGGACTAGAAAATAATTTAGAGGACAAGAATTTCATAAAATAATACAAACGATTAAGCTAGTCAGTTCTAAGCTAGCCAAAAGAAATAAAACTAATTCAGGATAAAACCAGTGCCACGGGAAATAATTTCACTATTTACCAAAGCCGGCTAAAGCGAAATAGAAAAGAGTAAAAGGGGTTTTTATTTTACCGAACCATTTTAAAATCTCATAGCTGGACTAGTAAAACAGAGTGTAGCTACCACCTAATCGTGTTACAATAAAGCTTCACCAGTAAAGGTTATAAATACTGTGTGCTTTTGTTGATTTTTATATGGGTTTTGCCGCTTCAAAAAGTGGCAATATGGTGATATCAGATGGACGTGCAGATATATCAAGTACCGAAAATATTCAGACGATATGAAAAACAGATTACCATGATCAGAAAGATTTATTTGATAATGGTAATCTGTTTTTTCATATTCTTCATTTTTTTCTTGTTGTAATAATGTTGCACTGTTGTTTAAATGAATATAAATTTAATAATTATCATTTGCTAGTCAAAGAGACGGTAGAACTTGGACATCTGCTTTTTGAAGTGAAAACTTCTTTAGCGGCGTTGAGCACTTTTTCTGTAATGGGTATAAAATCTTAAACTCGCGTCAGGACACGTGACCTGATCGAAAAAGCGTAAGACGGATGGAGAGTAGACAGCTATCCCCTCTCTACGGCGCGGCGAAAATGTATGCCTGGGCCTACTGTTTCGTTTAGGCAGCGCAGGGCGCTTGCGCGAATGTTCGTGTATAACTTTTTAATGTAAAATAATTGTAATAGTTTTAAAGTGTTAAATTTTTAATGTAATATAAATTGTCATGTTTGTGTACGATAGCGCAATAAATGAATATTGTATTCTACCACATAAATGATAGTACTTTTATACTGATAAAGCAATTGGTGCAAAATTATTCCCTAACCATTCCAAAATATCAAACATGCTCAACGTTAATAATCAAGTTTTCACTTCTGCCGGCACTCCCGGAGTGCAACCCGTCTTTTTTTTGTAATGAAATCATCTATGTACTTTTTAAAAATGTTTGCAAAGAAAATAAATGATTTGATTTGATTGACGAGTTTGTCATTAGCTATGGTAGCTGTAACGTCAGTAAGTTTACGTGCAGTTCCGAGTTCGACGTCCTCATCATTCTTGATATTTGTGCAACCGTACAAATATGTACTACGAACATTATTTCATTGCAGCAGTCCTCAAAACATTCAAATGGAACTGATTGACCTTTAGTAAATATGTATATAAAAATCATAATATTAAATTCCTCCAATACATTTAAGTGGTATTTTAAAATTGGAAGCCATTCTCCAGTTAATTAAATTGTGTATGTTATGTGAGGATTCAAGAGACATTTCAATTCCCTTGAGGATTTATGCAGCAATAAGAAGGATTTATAGGGTATCATCGTTATACTGTAAACGTAATTGGATTAACTTTACGTTTAATAAAACTTGGAACTTCATAACTGAAAGTTCTGCACCAGTTCTAGGATTATCTTAGTTCATAAGAGTTGAGCTTCTTTGGGCTTCGTACCTGAAGGGTGCCAGCGGGACCCACTAAGGGTACGCCGTCCGTCCGTTTGTCTTTCAGCGGGCTGCATCTCATGAACCGTTATAGATAGAGTTGAAATTTTCACAGAGTGTATTTTACTATGACTGCTGCAATAAACAAACAAACAAAAACAAGAATAGTGTTTTTTCTTTAATGTAGTGTTAAATGTTAAACGGTGGTACGGAATCCATCGAGTGCGAGTCCGACTCGCATTTGACCAGTTTTTCTTGGAAACCAAGCCATGTTCTAAGATATACAAAGATCTTGCCAAAGCGAAGTTCATTTGCCTTGGTCTTCAGGAAAAATCCATAGCTCATATTACCTGACATAAAAATAACTGAACTTATTTCCATATGACCTAGAGCTTCAATTAAAGTCACCTCGTCAAAAGATATAGGACGTTTTGAACACAACACCAGCTGAGTGATTAAAACCACACCGATTAGGACAATAACAATGCAATGATATACATATTACTATGTATGAGACAGTGAATTCGGCGCGTGATGCATATTTGATGCGCACGCGATGCCGCTGGACATACAATATTTACCTAAGACAACAAACAGACAATGACATCATTGGTTAAACTTACTGGATCATGTTTGAGTACGTATACCGTTGTAATTTGTATCTGCATGAACGCTTAATACATTTAGTAGTAACAGACAGACACTTGAGCAAAATTGTACACCGTTCTCTCAGCGTTGTCTAGACGTTTCATTTAAGGTAATATTTTTATACTGCTTTTAGTATAGAAGCGACTGACATCTTTAATATTGATGCGAAATTATTGTCATACTCATGAACTCCATAGAGTAAAAGGAAGCCATTTGAAAATATTGATATTGTCTGTGAAAAAGTTGATCTAGAATAGATGCATTCAAAATTGACATAAATATACTTAAGTTTATAATTTTCTTTAACTAAATGATTATATTTTTATAAGTACTAAATAAATAAATGAATGAATTGATTAGTTCTGGAAGATTACACAACTAAAATTGTGACCAGAACTGAACCATTTAAAAAACATGGTAAATTATGTTTTGAATTTCCAAATGATAAACAGAAAAGTACCGTTATCATTAAACTATTTAAAAAAGCACATTTGAATTGTTTTCCGTAAGATACATTATCTTATCAACAAGATAAAAGAAAAAGGGTTATTGTCACATCGTGATAAATAAGCTATGGCCGGAGATGGCACATAATGCAAGCATCGCATTCCTAATTTATTTATATGAGACTCATTAGTTCATTACGACTCTGGATTGCAAATTGATGACGTGTCCAGTCAATCTAGTTTTATAGACGCATATATCCTTGCGCGTCACCGTCATCTCTTTAAAGGAATGCCGCAAGGGGCTGATCTTGGGCCCGCTTTTAATTGTAAATGTTTATGCGCTTGTCCCGGTAAATCTTAGTTTATTGTCACGTAGTCCGCTTATGAGATTAAAAGGAAATAAAACTGGGTGTAAATGCTAATGGTCTTCTTCGTTTAATGCAGTATCCAGGAAAGACTAGTGCAACAATATCCTTGTCAGTCGTTCATTTCAAATACAAATTGTACAATGTCAAGGTAAACAAGCATAGAATTTGGTTTCCAGGTCACATTGACCTGAGACACTACAAAACTCCGTAAATATGCTACTACATTATTCACTTCAGAAAAAAATAAGAACTTACAAAAAAAAAACTACTTTTGTGTTTAGAGGGGAAAAAAAACACCCATATTCTCACCTTGAAGTATGGATATGCATATCATTGTGATCAACATTTACTTAAATACCGGTTTTGGCATCTACTTGAGCTTGAGCATACAATAACAACACAAGTACATTAACTACCTACTTAAAATAAAAATCACAACAAAAAAATATTGGTATATTTCAGGTGAATACACTAGAGATTACAGGGGTTCATACATTTTAATCAGTTTGCATGAGACACGTGCACTTGAGCTAGATAAATGTGAAACGTATAGGAAAATAATCAAACTTTTTATCACACGTGTTTTTTACATGAGACAAGGTACCGTATCGTGTTGTCTGATTTACATATTGTTTGATTTGAATCGGATATACGTTACCATGTCAAACAGAGCTTTGTGTGTGTTCGTTTTACCAAAAGGAATGATTATCGAGTCCAATATAATAGTTTTGTTCATTAAAGTGTATTGAACTAGTTTCTGTTAATGATATATCAAGTTTCCGTTCTTACGCGGAATCTACTGTTGCACCTCCGCAACCCTACGCGGAACCAGGTCAACTATCATGACCTCTTATTTCTTTAACAACATAATGACTCGTTTTCCTCAAATGTCTTTTACCCAAAGACAAGCTGCTAACACACTCTACATTTCTCTATTATTTCTACACGATCATGAATCAGCAGAAACATGTCTTAATGGTCTTCCTTAGTCCAAAATGAATTTGTCATCGTATTTAATAAGCCATGAAACATCCCCAGTCAACTATTTCAAGCCGCCTTTTAGACTATAACTTAATACTTATGTCATCACAGCGTCGACGTCACGAATACATTAGTGAAGTGAAAGCGTTGAAATATTATTAAATACGTCAACTTGGCGTATCTAAATGTCGGCGTGCAATGTAATCGTATTGAAACCATTGTTTAAGAGAACAACTCAATACTAAACGGAAAGTTGCTTCGGACAACTATTGTTCCCTCTATGCCTCTTGATCACAACAAAAAATAAATTCGCTTAAGGGCATTCTAAACAGATAAGACCCAAATGAATGTTTAAAGAGGTCGGTGTGTGTATTCAACGGTTGCGCGACGTAAGCGTTATCGATGGGGCATTATCAACAAACGTGATTTATCTAATTAGTTAAACAATTTGATGAGCGACCGGTTCATTTGGCTGAGTCTTCTTGCTGTGTTATGTGGATCCAAGAATCAAAGATTACCTTAGTGATTTACGACTGTTGATTTTATGGTGCTCAATCGTTTAGTTTGTTTAAGATTTAGTTGGTCAGAAGTAGTTGGTAGGTACGTATAAAGCACAAGGACAAATAAACCTAATTCTACAAATAGACAAACCACACAATATAAAAGATAGAAAAACAGTAGAAAATGAAAAACTTCTTAATATGCTCGAAAGTGCAAATGAGCGCAATTTCATTAGTGGGGATTTGCGGTTGTAAATCAAAGCCTGTCTACGTTGCTAGACCAGGTACATTAGTCTATCAAATGAAAAAGAGCATCATTGAAGATTTAGCGCCATTTACTCACGCATTTCGCCGACATCTTGGGAAAACTCCAAATAAAAATATGAAGACACTCCGGGACGCAGAAGTATCATTTGTTAAATGTCTGACGTGAGATGTGACACACATGTCGTTCCATTACAATCATTAGTAATAGAGGGCGATCACGATTTCCTTAACGCATTACGTAGTATTAACTGTGATGCTTTGCTTGCGCATATCTTTTCAATTAACGTGTATGCTGTGTAGCATTTATAATAAACTTCGTGATCCATTCCACAAACGATTAGCCTAATGTTAGGAATCAACATTGATTGTGCTATTTAGATGAAACACGGTCCTTCAATTTTGCACGTTGTTGCGTCGGATGACAAATAAACAATAATATCCGTGTTATTGTTTCAGTCTAGGTATTAAGAACGAAACAAGAAAACGCCAAAACGAATTTAGTTACATAAAGCGATCTACATAATAAGAAATGAGATTACAATATGGCCAGCTGAGATTCTGAGAGGCTAAACCGTACAAAAATTCCTTCTCACGGCACAACGGTACCAACGCACGCGCACGTTGGTAAAGGTCATTGCGACAAAATTGTCGTCACTTTCTGTCTTTTCGTTTTTGTTAAAAGTGGAAGCGAGACAAACGTCAATGCAAATGAGCCGCCGGAAAAAAAGACCATTTGACTTACTGCGACGACTCGCAGTGATTGATTAGATGCACCTTCTTCTTCTGGAATCAGCGTTTACTTGGAATCGGACGAGTCTGCTCGCCCCCATTGTTTGTCCGTTTCGACATGGCTTCACATTATTACAATGGTTCTCCTTTTGCTGGACGATGGGGCAATAAATACATCGTAAACTTAGTGCGCGCTCATAAACTCTTGTACCAGACTCATAATGCGAGTATTTGATGATAGCACGCTGTCTAGATGGATTTCGCCAGAAAATTGCATCTATGGTCAACGTAAATACACAAAATCATAACTATATCAGTGTTATACGTACAGATCTATCTAAATGGTAATTTGCTTTAGCTATAATTTTATTATAAGGAAATAAGTTGAAATATCATTAGCATTAAAACAAACGTCTACACGTGGCTCCATCTATCGCTCTAACAGAGCAGTTCCTGTGTATACAGTTGTTTGGCAATGGCCATTTGCGATATCAATGGTTGAAAAATTACAAATTGTAATGCAACGTGACGATTGCATTTACTAACATAAATATTTAAAGTAGAAATAAAAGAATTTAGCTGTAGACAAATTAAACTCTATAATGCCCTATGTTTACTTTCACAGTTCACGGCCGCAATCAGTATCGGTACTCACATACTCGCGCCGTCTCCTTCCCGCTTCTTATGATTTCGATTTAGGACTTGTTACTCTGTCTCTGTCTAGTGGTGATTTATAGTGACTGAAGCTTTACATAACCGCGGCGGCTACTTACTACATGTTGTGCTAGTGCCAGTCCGTTTATCATGATTATGACGCTATAAAATAATTATTTTATCTCGTTTGCATGGCTTATCATGGACGAGTTTTCAAACCTTACTTATTTAGTCAAATATTCGGGATAATGAGTTACTATATGCCGTAATCTATAGTCTTCGGAAGGGAAGAATTAATATGTAACCTTTGAAACGTTACTTTACTTGGGGCATCAGTTTGACGTTATAAATAAACTGATGAATAATATAGCAATATTTACAAAAAGCAAGCAAACATGACAAAGGAAATACGACGATATATCATACATAATTATAAATTTAATTAGATCTTTAACAAATTAGAACTAGTGAAGACTTTTTTGAAGAACTAGTAATTCATCAAAATGCAATCAATATAATGAAGATAAGCTTGCACCACAGCTTGCACCTTCCATATAACACTAGCCTCACATATCATAGTGAAGTGTTCATTGTAAATGATCTAGTAAAGGTATTGCACGGTCGTACATCGCAATTAAATTAGAAATTAGAAAACGCGCAACTTTCACGTAATTGATGCTCCTATAGTACGCACCTGTGTCGGCGAGTGAATAAGCGAAACTAATTATGAGCCGACAACTGCACCAATACACGGACAATCTACAAAGAAATCTTTGCTAAACAGTTTAATGATCGATGCATAAAACAAAATACCTGATACTATTGAGTAAATCGACTAATTTAAAGGGACGTCAACTAAATTATCTAGACGAGATAAACCGCCTTTAAGAGCTAGTAAAACAAGAAAAGTTGTTAAACATTTTCCAATAGTTTGACAGGTCAACAGCCACAGGAAAACGGACAAATGTGCCAATGAAACGTGATTTAATAATGTAACGCTAATAGATGTGAACGAATTACGTTAAACAGATATTGGTGGCGGAGTTGACTTACCGGCTCGACTCGAGCATCATTTTGTGTGGCCTGTAAACAGAAAAATAAACACTTTAACAAAGGGAGACAATTACTAACTAAATTACATACACTGGCACACATGTGTATTTAAATAATGAGAATATGCACACTTGAACGCGTAACCGTATTGGAATGAGGATGTGTGCGGAAAACAATAGATCATTAACAAAAGTAAAACATGTCTTATGAAAATGTTAATACGACGACCTAGCGATCGGTAATAATCTGGAAAAGGTTGCAGAAACGTTTAACCATCAGGTATTAAGAGATCACCTCGGGGAGAATATTTATTACATTTTCTATAACCCAAAGTGTATTTTATAGAGGCAATCTTTCAGATGGATTATTTTATTATGAGGCATCTTATTTTGAAAATGCGTTTGCTTTATGTGGTGTTTCAGTTTCTTGAAATCGTGTTTAGCAAATCATCTTCGTGGTGGCAGGTGAACAAGTTTGAATTCCCTGGTGCGCTAATTATGTGGTTTACTCCACCAAGGTTGACGCGATATGAACTAAGCGGTGCGCTATGAAAACCTCGTTCCAAACGTCTTCACTAAAGCTGTCGACCTAAATAATACTTTGTTTTTATACAATTCCTTCAAGGTTGCCGAGTAGTAGTTATTAATTCTCGCTTGAACTATTTTGTTTGTACTGTATATTATGAAATCGAAAACAAGCTTATATTAATTTGCTTTAGGTAGATCACGAGAATCAAAGCAAACAAGCCAGCTAGTAAAATGCAATAACAAGCTACTAAAATGAATTTACAAAAAAATCGAATTTATCATCAACGTAAACTAAAACGTTACAGTTTATACAAGCATTACAAGCTACGAACAACAACAGTAACAACCAAATAATCCATGTCCAACTAAATAATGTCTATTTACAACACTACAACACACAAGACGCACTCGAAACAAATAATCCATAAAAAGGTACAATTAATATCAGAAAGCAGACACGACAGGAAAGTAACACGCATATCGGATAATCATGACACGCGAGGGATATTCCACTCACCGTATATAACCTCGCGAATATCGTCAAGGTCGCGAAGGTCATTGCATTGTTGACTCCAATGGCAACACCTGCCCCATTCCACACACAACCTTATCTTTTATCAATCGGCGATAATTTTTGAGGCTTAACTTTCGCAGCTTCATAATATTATCTTGTCATGTTAGAGATACTACAGGACTCTTTTCTATTACTTTCAAATTGCTTGTTGGTTAATATTTATTGCTTGGGCAACGACGACAGAAGATTGAGCACAAATAAATCTAAAGTTTCCGGTAATTATATTTTTCATTAGAACTTCCTTCGCAGCCGATGTTGTAAACGTTGAGGTTTGAATAAGTAATGGCAATAAGCGCAGTGGATTATTTAATTGCTGCAAGTCGAGTCTTTGACGAAAATTCTCGTATGCAAAGTTCATAAAACCACTGCGGGAAATATGTTTGACAGCACAGGAACAATTGGATCCTGGGAAACAGCTAGTAGCTAGCGTCATGGCACCTATCACTTTTAACCGCATCCTGTCATCCAGTTGTGCGGTCGGGTCTACGCCACACGAAATATTCACTTTCAAATCACAAAAGTCATCTAAACTTCAACATTTTTCACTGAAGAACTGTTTGGTAACTATAAAATCGAATATGACCCATAAAACTGAAATAAAATGTACGAATGAAACACAATTGGGCTCTTTTAGGTGGTGAATAAATAAAAATATCCGTAGCATAATTCAGAAATTTCCGTACGAAATTGAACGTGTTTTAATAACTAAGCTTCGTCAAATAAATAAAGACACGTAGCACTTAATCATAACATTAGCTCATAAATACTAATAATGCAGTACCGAACTACAATTAATCAAGTTGGCAATCGACAACGCAACAATCGCCAAGCCATCGGTGGCTATCTGACATCCTGTTAGGCATAGAGCAGGTAAAATTGCAATTGCCCGAACTCTCTTCGGACAAGTTGCTTCAAAAGCTTCAAGCAATTTTGGACCTTCTCAGTACCGCCATAACTTGGCATCACCCGTCTAAAATATATAGTAGCCAAGCTAAACTGCACTGTATGAACCAAAACGATAAAGAGTGTTGTGCATTGGTAGCTGTCCGGCTTATGAATGAGGATGTCGGTATTCCACAAAGAACATTCAAGGGGAAAAAACCATTTGAAAGGCAAAACTTGGGATCTATAAAAAATCTGAACATCATTGAGAAATTATTGTTTCGTAAATGAATATTTAATCTTGTACACAACTATCAACTGCTGTTGTTAGGGAAAGAAAAACTATTCTGTTCTCATAAAATATTTCATTGTTACGTTCTATTGTCAGGGAAAAAAAATTAAAGCGCCCAAGGCTGCTGAAGAAGGTGCAGTTGAATTACCATTCGCGTATGAATTGCAAATGAACGATTTATAACGTTCTGACATAAAACACACTGAATTCAGCCGCGTAGTTTACTGAAATATACAGGTGAACAGGTGATACATACGAAAGTAACAAAGGATTTAAATAAACTCTTTGTGAATTGTTTTTGTTCTGACGAAATGTTTTGTCTATAATTTCATGCGACGACAGCCACAAAATAGATTTTACTTAGACCTTCCTTAACTTATTACTGGAAGCTCCTCCCCAGTTACTCTGGATCTTATAAATCTAGAGGCACCTCGCATCACTTATAGTTATTTTACTCAAGAAATTGAAATGTTTACATCTCGTGCTTTCAATTATTAAAAAACCTTTGCCTTTCCTCCGAATTATCTCAATTCACAATTCCCATTTTACTCAAGTTAAGGGCCTTTTTACATCGCCAGTCGGCTCAATGGCCTGTAATTTTGTTTTGATGAATTAGCCAAACGACGGGATACTAATAATCAAGGATGGACAGACAACGCCGAAACCGTTCGAGCCCTCCAATTTATAGCGGATGTATCGAAAGCTTTTTGCAAATAAAAATATGGAATTTTCGGAAGAAGGGTTCATCGTTCGCTTGATCGCGTTGTCGACCTTGACGTTTGGAAGTGTAAGAACTGACGTAGTTTTGTCTGAAAGTTTCCAAGACACACTACCAGGAATTCTTCGCGCGACTTTTATTCGACTTTTATTGTATGGCTTTGTGTCTCTACTAGTAATGTGTTTTCAAATTAAAAACAACAGGAACGAATGGTCGCAGTAAAAACAGTTTTTGAAATGTTTCTAGTGCCATTCAAACCTCTTACAACGGGAAGGAAGAAATAAGTAAAATCAACAGAGCAATTAGAAATGAGGTCAATGACAACAGAATAAAAAATGCAGTTGTAAATGTGGTATGGTCGACGTCGGCGCGATAGAAACCCTCTGAGATGGCAATGGAAAGAATATCTCTAGGGTCTCATTAGCAAAGCGAGCGAAGCATGCTGCGGTTAGGGAGACAGTCGCGCCGAACAGCACTTCTCGTAAGAAGGGCCTTATTAGTAAGCGGATGGTGTTTCGTCTATTTGTTAATGTTGGAGTGGTCTACGCTACAAAACTATCTACAGTCCTCTTTGTTTAAGTTGTTAGTCGAAGGTAGACAATAATATTTTGCTAATCAAACGAGAGAAGATAGACGAAGTAACGACCATGTAATAAAACCAATGTAGTAAACGAGCAGCTGAAAAGAAGCCAGGCAAACTTTTCAACATGAACGCAACGTCTTAGAACAAATAGCACGGAGACGGAGAACCCGCTGAATTCTGAACGAGTAAGCTTTTTACTCAACATTGCATGCACCGAATGCGGAAAGCAGTTGTGTACAAATAATCATAATAATTATTCTGTATTGTGTATGTTGTTCAGCGTAGCGTATCAAAGCGATGCCTGCACGCGTCGAAGGAGCAGAGGGGTTGTACTTTGCCGGCACAATTTATGACAAACTTCGCTTATTCCATATCCGAGTGGAGTAGTGTAATTAGTGAGCGTGCGGGCAAGCGATAGGTTCCAAACATATTATAACCCGGCTGCAGACATACAGTCGTCATGTAAATCAAAGAGCAAACAGTAATGACTTGTTGGGATTACCAGTTGGATGCGTGCGCTCAGGCTTTAATGTGTGCTAACGTGTGAAACCGTCCTAGATAACAATGTACTTGTCACCGCATCAACTCTAGATAAACTAGTTCTCTATTGTATTTATTGTGTTCAAAAGAAGGGGAGTATTAAGTATGTTTAGGAACATTAAAACAAGTAATGTAGACATGCTTATAGACCGTATTGGATAAGTAGAAAAAAAATAGTTATAATAAAATAAAACGAAAACAAATCAGAAGAATTGTACTAAAAAATCTAAATCATCCAATATTAAAACGTGATAAATACACGCACATCATTATGAATGAAACTAAATACAGTGAGATAATCACAGCAGTATTTAAATATTGATTAATCAGTTTGGACGGGCGCGTGCAAGCGTTGCTGGAACTGGTAGCTAGCGACCACCCGGTCCGACGAGACTGGTTGCCTTCGTCGACCTTGCAGCTTTCGATTCTGCACACTATCGATTAACTACCATTATATATATTTTGCTACCAATTCGCTTTTATGCTAAATCAACTTTCGCTGCAAGTCAGCTGAGCAGACTATCAGTCATTTGAATTTGTTTATTCAAATGACGATTCCCTCAAATCCTAAATGGTCACAAAAAAAACCAGCCAAGTGCGAGTCGAACACGAAGGGTCTCCGTACTACCGTATAATATTTAACACTACCTACAAAAAAACCCAGACTCCTAACCTAACTTTATTTTATTTGTTAATATAGCGGACATAATACCTACCTAACACATACTCCGTAAAAAAAAATGGCGACAGACAACGGAGTAATAGCAATGAGGTTCCGTTTGGATACAGAGTTCTAAAAATACTGTTACATTAAGCACTAACAGAAGAATAATTGCTGTCACGATAGGATTTGGAAATATATTGGATTGGTCGTCCACATTCTGTTGTTATTTGACATTAAAAAGATGCTATTATGCATTAAATTCTTCAATTCCATGACAAATCGGAACCTTTTTCCTACTTCCATTGTATTCAGTATAAAAATTTCCCATATCGTTTACAGTTTTAATATCATACTGTAATACAAGTCTGAGACATCAAACGGCGCAATTACGCTGTGATTGAATTCCATTACGAACGCGATTATATTTGAAATAACTTTAACCAATGATGATTACATTTGTTATAATAATATGAAAATTGTAAGGATTATACGATTACGAATATAGTTTCAGATTACACTATCGAGGATTACGTACGCAACGAGCACGCAAAGGTTTATGACCCAAATACAACACACAATTATTAAAAAAAGGTCATATATTTTGGTTCAATTTGATACTCGTATTATAAAAAGGTAGTGTTTGTTTTTTTTTGTAAGATGGTAATCTTTGGAAGTACTGGTTCGATTGCAACCATTTTTCAACGATAGAAAGCTCTATGTTTTATGGTACACTTAACTTCCACGCGGATGAAGTCGTGGGCAAAAACTAGTAATTTATATGAAACAAGCAGTTGTCTAAAACATAAGCTATTCAAAAAATATGTACCTAATTGGCCAGCAGAATGCAATTAATATTAATCTCGACGGAATGCAGTTTATGCTAAAGTATATTATTTAAATTAGCACATTACATAGTGCTACAAGAGGCGAATTCATACATTATTAGGCACCTAATAATAAACCCAGCGACAAAACTAGTTTATGTGGTAAAATAATACTGTTTGTCCAGTTTCAAGCGTATCCCGAGACATTACATCTAAAAGCAATTCGAGAAATAAGATCCAATGGATTTACGATCGATTAAAGTGTTCATTTACATAACTATGGAGTTTCGGTTTGTTTTTATTAAGCGAAATACTTTTAAGTTGAATAAATGTGCGCCTGCGGGGCGGAGAAATATAGCTCTGGGTAAATTACTTGCTTATTTACCAGTATTTTATAATAGCACTATGTGATTAAAAGAACTACTCAGAATAAATTTCTCAGTAGTTACTCAAAATAACTACTTAGAATAAACGTACTTGTGGAGGTATGTTTGTAGGTAAAGGTGCTCCCAAACAAAAACATAAACGCAAAAAAGGGGCCAAGTTCCGTCGAAAAAACCTTCGAGGTAGTCTGTGTCATCGACAAAAGAGTTAAGATTTAACGGGTCCCGAGTACTCCCAAGTCTATAGCAATCCTTTTAATCAAAGCTATATAAATGTACAACGTACTTCAATTCATTTAAAAAACAATTTGTTACTTTCTTTGATATCGGATTTCTATCTTGACAAGTTTTAACTGTCAATAAATTATGTAAATTAATTATCTAACGGGTTTTATGGGTAAGATTTAAAATTTATATTAAGTAGTTACTAAAATCATTTGGCAAAATGTAATAGTTAATAGGAGGAGTCAAATCTTTTAAACATAATTTTAGTTTAAACTTCAATAGTCCCTTCTTTTAGTTCCGAACTTAGCTAACACACTGCCGTGTGTCTAGATATGAATAACGTAGCTAAATTGATACAAAACTCCAGATGACAGTTAACCATTAAACACAAGGCATTTTGTAGATGAACAAAGGAAATCTTCCAGAATTGAAAGACCAATGTTGATCCAAAGTTATTTAACAACACGTAATTAAGGATGGGATGAGGATAACAAGTTGAGCGCGGCATCAGGCACGTCATTGTTACCAAGTCACATTACACCTTTTGTGCGCAAAGCTATCGATTTCCTACTTCGTTACCGTGTCCCAACTGTGAATTAACTTTTCTCGACCCACCACACGAGCACAATCGAGGAGCAGATTCATAGAATTTCCAATCAAAATGTAAATTTCAACCCAACTATTTTACATTTATCCATTCATTTGTCGGCAGAAACTGGGAGTGAGGTGAAACGTATTGTATCGGTCTGTTCATTATAATATTTATTTATTGCTGGGTAGGCGACAATTGTGACTACACTCTGTATACGGACATTTTTTACTCGGTAAGTAAGTTCTGAAACAGTTATTGCCATAACAGAGGCGATTTGTCAAATTTATTGCGCTTCCGCACTCACAACAGTAAGTTACTACCTATTTAATAGCCTGTTTTATATATCGTTTTTGCAATCAGATTTTTGAGTCTGAAAATTCACAAAATAAGTGGGTACAAAGGTCGAGGATAATCCTTGAACTGAAGTTGATATTTTATTGCCTGAATTAACAAGAATAACTTAAGAAACATCAAAGTCAAATCATTTATGTCAATTAGACAATTAGAAGACGTTAGCTTATTTTAGTGTGTAACACTTTTAAATAAACATAAACTAATTAAAATATTTATAATAACTGTGATGTCATTTGCTTGGCGATAATAATTGCTAGGAAGCCAACGATCTGTTTGCTACACAGAAAAATTACGTGCAAATTACGAGTTAAACTAGCCGCAATATCAGCTCACATAGCCATGACACATCAGACGCAATCATAACGTAAATCTGCGTCAAGCGACGTCCACTTGTCATCGGCGCAGGCGACATACTCCTTCCTTTATTATCATATCATTTGTGCCCACTACCATAAATACCGTGCAAACTGACAGAAATTATTCAGTTAATAAAGACACAGTTCAAAAATATCTTTATTGGCATTTCGACAGGCTGTAGAAAAAGTAGTACACCGTACAATTATAATTTTTACTCTGGCGATCATAGACCATACGATTATTTGCACTGTAGCGGTCGTTGAACTGTAGAGCTTATGCAGCATGTCTTTGAGCAGTGCCAATGTACTTACGAATAGTGTTGGCACGGCTTGAAGCTCTGATGATACAGGAACTGATAAGAACTTGACAATTCTTCCTATTTTTTTGATACTTTCTACGTCAATACTTTCGTCTGCCTGTGGCATCATAGAATGGGTGCCGTGTGAACCGCGAATTGGAGTTCCTTATTCTGAACAATATTTGTTTGAAATAGGGTCAACCGCTTCATAATCCGCATCGGCTTTCAAGAGTTTGTATTTAGAATCTTGTAGCTCGCCGTGAAAAACACTTTTGAGAACAAAACAGTCTAATGTCTCGGTCGTCATTAAAATAAAATTCGGTTATTCACGTCTCCTTTCCTTATTGACTGCCAATATGGAAATTCTTGTATACACAAGGAAAATAAATATAGGTCGATGACGAATAAAATGGCATAAAAGTTTAATGTGACATTTTTATGACCTTATAAATCTATTTCCCAAGGCTGGAGGCCTAGGCAGGTTACCATAGGCAGAATATTTGTCTTGTAACGAAAATAGCAATTATCTTGAGCATAACGATTGGAGCGTGAAGTCCATCAATCATGGCGATCGGCGGCCATGACAATAATGGAGTTTATTAAACATGTAGCAAATTCGCGACGCTTTCAAATTTCGTGGAGAACGCGACTCGTAGGCAGCCCAGGGCGCCCTGGACACCAGCCAACTCTACCTACTTCAATCTTTAATGCATTTCAACTATTTTATTATAGAAACGTATACAAACACGCAATATCAACTCATTTCTCGATTAACCGACACGATAAGATGTCATTTGACGCTACGTTATGTAGGCTATAAAAGCAAGATATTGAGCAAGCATGTTGCGAAACTTTCCTAATTATAATTTAACTATTGAACAAAATGCTGCCTATGTAATTGTAACATATTCGTACTTACAATGGGAACTTATACGCCTATATATCGGTAACCAACGATGATGTCACCTCGATACTATAGCGAATCAAGCGTGCACTATAAAAGCCAGTGTTGCCATAAAGCCGACACAAAAGCAACCGCTAAATATGGTATTTTAATAATTATCATTCCGACTTAGGTTATTATTGTCAGTTTGTACAGCCCGGCTGCGTTCCCACTAAAACGTTACGCAACTGCGGCAGTAAAATAACTTGGTCGAGATTGGCAGAATTAATACCCTCTCCTTAGGTGGACTTGAAATTAAAAGATTTATTGTTATAATTAAAATTTGTCATAAAAACGGAGTGGCATTCGTTGATGGTTAAATAAAATTAATGGTTGTAAACGCTAACAATTTTCCACGGGCGGCGGGTCTGTCGCGACTCGTGCTGTCAGCGGCGATATTTCAAGATAAGCTACTTGGCCGTACGCTTCGCTCCTGTGTTCCGTTCCCACGCGGCCACGCAACAAATAACAGCACACAACATTACCCGAATCATTTATAAAATGAGCCACTTCAAATTGGAGGACGTGCGCGTTAATGTATTGTACGTTAAACTACTACGTACCACCATGGAGCGACTTGTCCATTTCATCAATGTTGACCTACAAACATTGATTAAGTGATTTAACAGTTTGTTCAAATCGGTAGAACAAACATTAATCTTTATCAGAATCGTAACGTAGTACCTATCAATGCAAGCCTATAATTTGAAATTGTAGGTACCAGGATAATATCGCAGTGAGGAGTAACGGAACCCAGTGTGAGTGGCGGGCGGCGCGTCGCGGTCCTCGACCCGCGCCAGCGGCGGCGGCGACGGCGGCGCAAACCGCCTTGACCTGCGAACTCGTGCTGGCTTCCTATTGCCCACTGCTAGCCTAGTACTAGAACCCGATTATAAACGAACAAAGCCGATTAAATACGAAGTGGCCTTTTCTCAACTTCTTTGAAGGTGCATTTATCGTTTGGAGGCAGACTATCAATTACTTGAGTCAATAGGTTGTGCATTTTACAGTATGTACCTGAATCAATAGGACTCAGGTAAATACTGCAGGAAGTGTAGTTTTATTGAGGCCACTGTAGTCATTCATCAAAATATTGCACTGAATTCGATCGCTTCTATGTCTGGGTTCAGAAGCGATAATTACTATAAAAGCCAATCGAACGATTAATATTTTGAGTGTTCATTTAATGAGGCCCAAGTCCAAGTACATTAGCATCATAATTGATGTTTATTAACGCGTGTGAGGATCGTGAGCCACATCAAATGAGTCGATCGATCACTAAGTTACTTGATACATGATTGCGCACGGACATTGCTTGTGAAACAATAGTCTTACTACCGCTTTTGAACTACGAGTCTCGGCAGCGAATGATAAACAGATGTCGAAACAAATTGTGAATTCATGACGGCGCGGCGGAGACGAATTGTTAACTACATTTATTTTATTTTATAATTGAAATATTCCACTTAAATGTGCTGGGATTTTAGTTGAATCTTAATTATAAATTCGATTTAGGAGTTTTTGTTTAACATAATACCACGAACTTTATGAGGGTAAGTTATTGCGGGAATATTATCTGAATCTTGAAAAATTTCACCTTATGTTAGTAATGACGCGTTTGTTTATTTCCAGGTCGAGTAAACGCAGATAGCAACGAAGCAGTTCTCACCGGCCTGGAGCCAATTACAGCATACACACACACTGGGTTCAAAAACCGCATTAGTACTTGAATAACGTCAACGATCTACTCGCCTACGACCACCATAGTAACCTATTTTATAGTCACTAGTCAGTCACATTTGCGCGGGACGATAATCAACCGATCGAGAACATCCTGTTTTTTTTTCTCTCACAGTGACACAATTATATCGTAGTTAGAACAAAATTAAAGGAATCGGGGAGCGTGTCGACAAGGGGAGGAGTGTTCCCAGCTGTGGGACATTGTCAACATCGATAAGATTAGATTTGTAACCCAGTTACCACCACACAGGGTTTTAGTGATATCTAAGTACAACTTGAATTGGTAGGTAATGATTCTCTCCATTCCATATAGGGTCTGACAATCTGACAAAGATGGATGCGGAAGGCCCAAAATGGCAAGGCATGGCGTGCTTTTAAACGGACCTTGAATCAGTATCGCATTGAATTAGTTTGAAGAGATAAAGATAAGTATGCCAAAAGGGTTACTAGCGTTAACCTTGTTATTAAACCCAACTCTGCAATGTGTAATGTCTGCATGCGTCATTTTTAGGAAAAGGAAACTATTATTTTTCCATGACCATTTCTTCCATATAGGGACTCAAATAATTCCATGGAACACGTCAATGATTCATTCAGGTTACCAGAAGTAATACCAAGTCCCAATAAAGCCATCCATAAACAAACAACAATGGAGAAGCTCCACTGCTCCATGCATTAGCCTACAATCACGCTTCACAACGTTGCGTACACGCAACCGCATAACGGTACGCGTGCATCGCCGGATACGGTGCGCGTCATCCGGCCTCGTACGGACTCGTACGTCACACACACGACAACATCAATCATCGCGGCCAATTGCGAAGCGTGCCGATGCTGAATGATCTCATTCTTCCTGGACAATACTGATTTTCTGACACTACTTTTCTTTAAGTGGATGCTGTGCGATAGCCCTCGACGTGCAAAGATGTCTTACGTTTTTTGCTTGTTGGAGGTTGGTAGTAGGTGGTCTGTTGATCAAAATGTGATCAGAGACAGTAACAATAAGTTCAATGTTTATGTGATTTGAGTCAATAAAGATTCATAACTCTCTTGATCATATTACTTAATGGGAAATGACAAGCTTTTATGAAATAGTCATATTTCATATCAAGCATAACTAAATGAACGTTGTATATGTTGACGATTTCTTCAATTTTACTCATCAGAAAATTCGCAGCATTCGCCCTAAGTGCTGTCCAGTTCCGTTCTTCCGGCACAGATTTTTTAACAGTGATTTTTGTAGAACCGGAATCAATGAATGAAAGTAGTATGTCAGCTGTTCAGGGGTCACTAACCGGTTTTGGTCGTGTGTGGTGATTACATTTGTTGAAACACAACTGGAATATCTCTTCTATTCGAGTGTTGATCATCGAAAGAAAGCATTTGAGCTATTCTAATATGTCGGATCTAAGAAACGTGATGATTAGTGTCATAAACTTCCGTTATACGATATTATGATTATCGAGGAAGATTGTTTTATAGCTCCGTGACGATCTGTGAATGTAAGCAGGTCATTAGAGTTTGTGGGATCACAAACCGGTCTCGAGCATTGTGATTATGGCAACATTCTTATTATATGAGGTAGTTTTCGTTCAAACGTGACTCCACTTTCTTTCGACTGCCAATCAGCTGTTTTTGATCAGCCGCAAGTTATTAGTGATTGTGGTAGGGAAAATATTTACTTATCACGGCTGTTCTAGGTGATACGCAATGTAGAAAAAAAAAACAATCCTACTGATAGTAGACAACAATACAATTGGAATTTAGTTGTTTATCAGATTATTACAATCGTTGCCCGATTGTTACATAAGCATCGATTTAGTACTCTCCTGAGATTCCAATTTAAGCTAGTCGCCACAATTTTCATTTCCGTTTGTACCTAGATTCCTTTAGAAATGGAAATGCAGCAGATGAATTAAATAGCAAGGCAAGCTTTCGATCCAGATAATATTGTTTACACTGTCAGGCTACGTTGATGGGGAGAGCATTTAACGGTTTAGTGTCCAAGTGTATGTTAGTTCTAAACTCTGTTATGACGTCAACATTCACCTACGTCATAAATTCTAGACGTAAAAACTTGAGTTTATGAAGTTGCTCCACGCAACTTATGTAACATTTATACCAGGACGTTCTGTGTCGAGAGGTAATAAACCCTCCTTTTGGCTTCACCGTAGTCGGGTAAGAATAAGTATGGTGGCCGTCCAATTCCACATACGTACACTACTAAACTTACACATTGTGGTAGGATAAAGGCCGCTTTCGAGTACCGGCGCTGACCCATATCTCACATGAAGCAAGATGTGTCGATACGCTCTATTTTACTTCCATTCTTCAGATTAACATGAGACGTTATCAATTGAAATGTTTACTGAGAAGCTCACTTTAATGACTTGCTCATTTCAAATAGGTACATGTGGATCGAGTTCGGTAAAGTACCAATTTAAACAGAATCGCTTACCATTGTTATGCAAGCTAAGACGTCCGTAAGACATGATCTCGTCATGATTGTGGACAAGGAACAGACGTAGTAAAGGTAGCTAATAAAACAAATGATTACGACCGATATAAAGCTACCGATAGACCGGCGTTTATTGACACAAGTCTGTTAGACAATGTGTGTCTAATGTGTATCCGGCGTTTTTACAATTCACGTCACAATACGAGCTGTCGTACGTACCTAATACATTTTGTAGACAACTCCAATGTTACATAATAGAAGAAGACAAATGCTTGCTTTAAATCAGTTTTATTTCAACAGAACCAGTTTTCTGGAAATAAGTAATAAACATCCAACAGATATAAAAGTAGTCATTAATCAATCTCAAATAAAGTTGTCGAATAGACGACAAAGTAATCTTCATATTTACTTAACGACCGCTGAGTAATTCCCGAAAACTGAGTAGAAGAATAAGTTGAGACATTAAATAAGACAGACATGCGACACCATCTAACGTATTTCTCAAGAACTAAACAAGTTTCCGAGTCGGTGCTCGCGACAAGTCGTGGAATGAAATCCGAGAGAGCACCTCAATAAATGGGCAAACATTTATCTTTGGTTGAGCAGTTAATACTAGACTGGGCGTCGCCTACATCTGCATTACTTATCTGAATATCTTCACTAATTACTAAAAATGAAAGCCTGTATGTTTAGCCCACTTTTAACACATATGCAACACATTTCTATGTTAATGAATCCAGTTTTCAAATGTAAATCTAAATATTTAAGTAAATGAGCCAATCCGTAAAAAATTGAACGTAAGGAAAAATAACTGTCACAAAATTTTACAAACAGTTTACAAGACTATCTCATACTCTATAGAATGCATTTTTTTTTTCATGTACAGTATAGATCATTACCTTTAAAAAAATATATACAATGGAGTCAATTGTTGTTAATTTACCCGATTTAAAATTAAAAATAAGAAGCAAAAAGGAACATTTTAGCGTGTCACACCTCCTGTCCGTAACTTTAACTAAACGAAGTTCATGGTTTTTTATACATACTTCAGCGTTTTTTGGGAGCTTTTAAAGAATACTGCTTTTTCTTAATTATAACATTTATTTTACTCATAAATCTTATTGTATTACAACAAAATTCATGAGATTAAATGATAATCAAAATAGCACCAAGGTGGACATTCCACTTTAGTCACTACTGTTTTATTTGCTTTCCGTTTTAAAAAACTACCAAAACAAGTTATTTTATTATTATGGTAACATTATTGAAGTAGATCAGCCATTTTGTTCTACCCATCGTGCAGTTGTGACGCAGTTATCGGTGACGAAAGCCGTGTTGTTAGCACGTAGTCGATTAAGAAGTCCACTATAGTTACAGCAATAAAGTGATACCGGTAAGTTCTTTAAACATTATTTTTATTTGCGAATTATGCCTAATAATGTGTGTATGTCGTGAAATAATGATTTCCTCTAAAAGAACAAAGAATATTGAGTGTTGTCGTCATTATTATTAGTAAGCGGAGTTCGTCACGTCCATTTAGTGTCGTGACATATTAGCGGAACAATAATTGTGACGAAATGGACACATAAGGCTAAGTTTACATGGTGCATGTTTTACCAACAACGACTAAGATGGAGTTATGTGTTTCTGCTAAATTATACAACATGTAACGAAAACCCTGTTGTTCCTTCTACCTACGTTTTAAGGATCGGTATACATACGTAATAAAGCAAGCCATTTATAAAAAACTGTAAATAAAATATTTATTTATTAACATTTGTAATGATAAACTGGTTTCTTACCTCTGCAATTCTGTATGAATGAAGCGATGACGCGAAACCAGAAAAAGATAGAACGATTCCCGCCACTTTCTTTGATCGGTGCCGCTGCGCCTTTGCACCGCCGCCGCTTATCTGCCTATTTTTCTACACAAGTTCGTGACCTTATCAGCTGTTGTTTATCACTTTAACGAATAAATCTTTGAAAAAGTGGCTTTACCAGGTAATTTTACGCACCTTTTTATTGATAATTATTGAAACTACATTTAACATTTCACTACATTCAAAAAAACAAAGTTGTCTGTCATATTATTTTAATGTATTATGTCTACTTGACGGCCACGTTTTTTTGAACACCTGTTGCTTGACAGTACCTCAGAGGAAATAATCTAAAGGGGTCAAATCCAGGTGATCTTGCGGGCCAATTAAAGGGTCCACTGCGACCAATCCATCTCTCTCTCCAGAATGTAAATAGCTTCTTTCAGGGCGGAAGAAATGTGACGGCGCGCCGTCTTATTGGAATCATATACGACGCACGATATGGAGGCCTAATTCGTCAAGTTCATCACTCAGTCACTTTTCCCAAGACACATCAACATAAAATATTCTACGTTAGAATAAGACATAGTCAACAGGTCAACGTTAACATAAAAAAAACAAGTCACTCACTACGTAGGTAGCTCAACAATAACATCCGTTCGGAAGTAAGCTGCGCGAGAGACTAAGGAAGTGATTCGCAGGGCGGCGGGCGGCGGGGCGGCGAGGTAGGTAAGCACGTGGCACCGAGCCGCGTGCGGCGCGGTGGCGGTAGTTTTGGCGGCATCTTTTGTTGTCGCATCAAAGAAAGCCGCCGAACTTGTAGTTATTTATCGAAATAAAGATGTAGGTACTTACTTGTAAATTACTTACTTACTTACTCTAAAAATTTCTTTGAATGTGTCGTTTTTAGTAGTTAATTGATTTTCACCTCTCGACTAGCCAATGTTGTTCTTTATTAAATTATAATTTCGTAAATGTTGTGCTTGTAGGTAATAGTATACGTCCCTAAAAGGAACAACAGGGTTTTTGTTACATGTTGTATTAATCTAATAGATGGTCTATCTTTTGACTACTTAGTTAACATTTACTATCGTTTTATTTATGGAACAGTTTGGCTTACATTATTGTAGGTATAACTAGAAAAACCATAAGCATTTAATTTAATAAATAATAGTCAATAACGATTTTTACCTTTCAGAATAACAACGCGAACTTATTAATAATGGGAATCTTGGTGGATATTGACAAAGTTTTATCTATTAATGATCTTATAAAATGCTATGATGATGGACTTCAATGGCCTTGGAAAAAAACCCATTTTATTTTGGCCAAAAAGTGTTTTGTATGCAAAAACACAGTTGCCGCGGAAGGTTCACGATTGATACATTTCTCTTTAGCTATGAATAGACAAGATATTGAGATTTTATTGAAATCGCCATACATTTGGTGTACTTTTTGCAACTCTTGTCTATACGATCACTATCCAACCGATGAATGCGAATTTTGCTACTCGTTATAAATGGAAACTTTGCAAAATCAATATGTAAGTTGGTAGGTCTGTACAACACACATTCAGTTTATTTAAGGAAAATTAAGTGTTTCATTTGAATTTGTTATATCGTAAGTTGTGTTGTGACTAACAATTATTTTAATGATTTTGAAGAATGGTTTGCATGCACGACGGAACTTAAAGTCGCAATGACAATATTTGCTTATTTTGATCAAGGCTGATTATTTTGTTAAGGAAAGACTCTCGCTAGATTATGTAAGGGTTGGCCAGACTTCCCAAGTCATCCACGGCAAAAGTATAGCTTAACCGGAAGTCTGACCAACTTGCATGGCTGACATGCATGGCTCTAAAGTCAAAGCCGTGTATCGGTGGACATTGTGATAGTCATTGATGAGAAGTTTATAAATTATATTTCTTGTTGTTCCAGTTTATTTTTTATACGATGGCACTAACACCTGCTGAACGGGCTAAACGATACCGTGAAAATCTGAAACAAAATAAAGAAAAATATGAGGAACAAAGAAAGAAACAAATAGAACGAGTTAAGAAGAGCCAAAAAAAAATAAGGGAGTTGAGCGACCGGGAAAAAGAGGAGCGAAGGAAAATTTGGAGAGAACAGAAAAAAAAGCAAAGGAATGCCAAAAAACAAGCCATAGAGGTACCCGTACCTTCAACAAGTAAAAATCAAAGAACTGTTGACTATAAAAGGAAATATAATAACTTAGCTAATAAGTACAAAACTGTTTTAAAGCAATTGAAAAAACTAAGAACCCTCAATGCGAACTTACGTAAAACTTTAAGTCGAACCAAAGAAAAATACCAGAAAGAAATCAATATAAAAGCGGAGGAGAATAATAAACTAAAAATGAGGCATGAACTACTAGAAATATCATTAGGCGAGAAATATAAAGAATGTAAAACACATGAAGAAAAAAAGATACTGCGTTCAATTGGTATGTCCAACACTGTTCTCGAAAAAAGAGGATCAAAGGCACTAGTGTCAAAATGTTTAGGTCTTAAAGGTAGCATTAGATTTACTAGCAACAAGAAAAATAATGTAAGCTCAAGCAAGAAGATAGAAGAAGATATGGAAGTTTTTTACAACCGGGATGAAATTAGCAGATCTACATCCGGGAAACGTGAGTGTAAAACAAAATACAAGAAAAAGATGCAAATACGTTATTTAACCGATACTTTGATTAACCTATACCAAATATATAAAAAGGAAGGAGGAAAATATAGTTTATCAACATTTTGTAAATATAAACCATACTATGTGTTATCGCCGACACGTGCTTCGCGAGACACGTGTCTATGTGTGAAACATAGCAATTTTGAAAATGTATTAACAGCTCTGAAAAAATATACTATTCCAGGTTTTCCATTCAAGGGCACCAAAGACATTATGGAATTAACTTCTTGCGACATAAAGTCTTTTAATTGTATGTACAGTTTGTGTAATAAATGTAAAAATAAAAATAATAGTTTCGAAGCTAATAATAACTACACTGAAGTCGAATGGTGGCAGTGGGAGCGCGCAAAAAAAACTTATAAAAAAAACAATGAAGACATGACAGCCAATGTAACAAAAAAAGTAAAAATTACAGGAACGTTACATGAATTAATAGGCGCGTATGAAAAACAATTGCCTTTATTCAAAAAGCATTTTTTTAACTTCCAAGAGCAACAGCGTCAGTATAGAATGTGTGTTGAAAATTTGAAACCATGTGAATGCGCAATTTTAATGGATTTTTCGGAAAACTACGACTGTAAGTTGTCAGAAGAAATTCAAGCATTGCATTTCGGTGGATCAAAAAATTCTATAACCCTTCATACTGGTATGATTTACACGCGCACACGATGTCAATCTTTTGTGACATTATCAGACAGCAACTGCCATGAACCCCACGCCATTTGGGCACACCTTATTCCAATTATTAAGTTAACCAAACAAATGTGTCCAGAATTATCAGTTATCCATTTTTTCTCGGACGGCCCGAGCAGCCAATACCGGCAAAAAAAAAATTTCTTCTTGCTTAACCTCTTTACCACAAAACTGAACCTTTCTCTTACGACGTGGTCTTTTTCAGAAAGTGGGCATGGAAAAGGGGTAGCCGATGGCATTGGGGGTGCCACAAAAAGAGCATTAGATAGGCGTGTTTACTATGGGTACGATATTGTCAATGCCACTGATGCATTTAACAATTTAAAAACGTGCATGAAGTCAGTAAAGCCATTTCTCATAAATAACTGTGATATTGACAATATTAAAACTTTGGTGCCAAGTAATTTAAAGGCTATTGTAGGAACCATGCAAATTCACCAAATAATATCAAAAGTGCAAAACGAAATTTTTTACCGGCAGTTAAGTTGTTTTTGTAAGCGAGGTCAGTGCACCTGCCTCAGCCCAATCAAACATTGCTTTCGGGAAAAACCAAACTCGGGTTCTAGTTCAATATTGCGCCATTCAGATGATCCACATATTTCCATTGATGTTCTTGATAATTTTGATATCCATTTTGAAAACACTGCACGAGAAATGATTAATACCACACCAATGACTGATTTTATTGAATTTGCTGAAGAATGTTCTGTACAGCCCCTTATTTCAAAAGAACCATCTCAATTGATGGGTATACTTACTAATGATTTTGACACGGCACCACTCGAGGAACAGTTAAGTGAAATTGCCCAAAATATCAGCCTCAACTGGGTCCCAGAGTTCGATAAGTCTGCAACTGAAAGTATTCAGCCTGTGACAACAACTGACATTGACTCTATTATTCATAATTTCAATGGCGACTTTCATTCCCAAATTCCTATCTCTGAGGACCTTACAACTGATATTTACTTCTCTGAAACTCCGAGCTGTGACCTTGCTTCTGACACACCCAAAAATTATAAACTGGAGTCTTTAATGACTGAAACAACATCTAATGACGATCCTTTGTCTCATGACCGCGAAATTCCTCAAATCATATCTTTTGATGTCTCTGAAAACACAAAAAAACAAGTAACTTACCTGGCTGAAGCTTCTAATCGTGATCTTGCTCCTAATTCGCCCAAAAAAACTGAAAACAAAAACACTACAAACTTTAAGATTCAACAAAAATACACAATTGGTACCGATAAAGCTATTCCTTCAAGTAAACGAATCAAAATTTTGGAGGATATTACGTACAAGTTACCTAAAAAAAGGGTTAAAACAAGGGGGGGTTTTAACCCTTACTAGGGTTTTAACCCTTACTACTCATTTTATTTATGTTTAAAATAGGTTTAAGGGGATCCCCTTAGGGGGGATATATGTGTAAATTGTCTAAAAGATTAATTTTGTAAAAACTGAATGCTATAATCCAGCTATTTTACAAGAAACTAGCTGACCCGCCACGACTGCGTTGGCGTGGTATCCCACCCCTACCCTACCTACCTACTTCTACCTCTACACTATCGATACCCTTCCTACCCCTACCCTATCCATACCCAAACCAACTCCTACCCTACCCAAACCAACCCCTACCCTACCCAAACCAACCCCTACCCTACCCAAACCCTACACTACTAATATCCTACTCCTACCCTACCTCTACCCCTACCCTAAACTACCCCCACCCTATCCCTTCCTTACTCCTACACTACCGCTACCGTACTCCTACTCTATTTCTACTTGTACCCTATATGTCACGTCCCACGGAAACGGGATAAATACAAAAAAAAGATAAAAGGTATCCTATGTCTGTCTCCTGGTTCTAAGCTGCCGTTCTTGAGTTATAAATAGTGTCAAGTAACACAACTTTATTTTATATGTTAAGAAGATAGTAAAGGCGTGTAGAAACTGTGTACCTGCTGTACCCAAAAGTCTGATTAGGAATATTTTTATAAGACTTAAATAGTTTAAGAATATGTAGTATGATTAATAATTACTATTTTTTTTAATTCAAACCCTGATTTCGTGTATAAGAAGTAAGTTACCAAATATTATAATTAGAATAAGAGATATCATATTGCAATGTTATGTTTAACTTTCATGTCACGTGTTTAGTCCCTAAGTTTAAATAATTCTATAAAACCTGATGTAACCTGATCTTCTGCCAAATGTGCCATAAGTATAAGCATTCACGTGGATATTCAGTCCTATTTTTATTCAGTTCTATTAAAATATAGTTATTTTTTTATAAAATATAACAATATATTAATAGAGAATAAGGAATATCGTACGGCATTTCACTATTAAATTAATGTTTTTGATTATTAAACTTGTGTGAACTCCGCTTATGTTTCAATTTAGTCACGATGACATTTCCTACTAAGTCACTGTCACAATTTTATATTCCGAAGTGTAGGCTGTAAAGTGGATTTTGTTACTAGTAATGGTTTCTTTTGGGATGAAATATAATAGAATATGATACTCATTTTCATTTAAAATAGTTTGAATCATTTTCAAGCAGCCAAATTAACTACAAAGTTAAAAATATAAGTCGCACTGGCCTAAAACGTGACGAAAATATTTTAATATATGATTTAAAGCTAAAAATATATTTCAAATAGGGTAAACGAAATCGATTTCAAAAAGATTATATGTATTTTAACTAAACATTGTTAAGAATTTGTTAAAGATAGTTCACATTGCTGATAAAATATTACATTAATGATCGTTACTAAATGGATAGTGCTTGTCATGGATCATGTTTGAAAGTCCGTTTTTTTTTAAACTGTGAAGCATTTAGTTATAAACTATATATTTTTCTTAAACTTTGATAAATGCCGCTTCGATTCACAACAAAAACTAAAAAATAAAATTTTTAAATTGTCCATTTTGTCCCTTTAGTAACGGTACAGTTTTTCACGGAATGGCTCAAATACTAAATATGCAATCAGTGTGAGCAGAATGTTGACATAGCATAAAGTAATGATCAAGTTATTATGACATCGGAAACCGATGGGTGTACGACTAACTATGTCGTGACATCCTCAGATTCGTTCCCAGAATTAAGTGTAGTTGAGGAAGTGGTAATTTGTAACCGCGTCTTACTGTTTGTAATAGTTAGCGATCGACTGAGGATTATTCTGGGGCAAAAGTTTGATCAGTAAGAACAAATTGTTGACACCCAAAAGCTCCTTTATCTATTCAGCTTAAGAGAGAATAAGAAAGAGTAATGTGTATTCAAAGGAGACGTTATTTATACGCTCGTGTACTTATCGTGTGTGTCGACAAGGTTTACTCAGAACTCGTAATGTGACCGATGCTTCGACTGAGCCCGAGATCCTGCGATATATCGCCGAGCGAGATTCTAACACAGAAGTTAAGCCTTTCCGAGAAACTTGCCAGACTGTGGGCATTCTTTCATTAAACGCATTTTCACATACCGTGCTTTTATGTATGCGTCATGTACTGTTTAGAATTGTAAAGTGGATATTAATTCCTCTTTATGGCTGTGACTGACTTTTATATTTGAGAATGGTGTAATCGGCATCTTTTATCAGTCCAGAGTCATGTAACACACTAGACTACCTAAATAGGAACTACATGTGAACATGAATATGCTTTTTACGTACGAAGTAACAAAAGATCTCCTCCGAATGCTTCTGCGTACCCATTCTTGAAGAGATTATTACAAAGCCCATCACGATACATCAAGAAAGTTTTTCTATTGTAATGTGTAAGGAAAATAGATTTTCTATTACTAGTTCCATTTAGTGTGTTTAGTTAATATTACCCAAGTTCATAATATCATTAGTAGGAGCCTAAGCAGCTACATCGCAAATCTTACACGCGTTCGTGGGCGCGACGCGTGGGTGATTGGAAGCAATTGGATATTAAAACATACGAGAATATCCTATTATTACCTTCAATAAATGTTTACTTAATCCGTTAAATAGGTCTTTCAATATCACGTTATGGGAGCAATTAAATGCTTAGGTTTCAGTTGATATTGTGACTTTATGTTAGCGAGATCTTATAGCAATTACCTTTACTTTGTTTACTTCACTATAAAGGTTTATTAGGTAATATTTTATACTTAACCCGCGATTTCATCCGCGTGAATCGGGGATTTTTGTTTTATTTTTCTTGCGAACCCTAATTCATCTTGTAAAATAAAACAACCCTAAGTTACTCCTTATAATTTCAGCTACGAAAGTCCCATCAGAATGGGAGATTAGCTAGCACACACATACAGTAAAAAAAAATGTTTTTTCTTTTTAATAGGTATGTACCGTGTTTATATTCATCATATTTATTTTGAAATAGCTGTTATTTTGGCATATTTAGATAGATTTGGTGCCCAACTATTTATTTTTTACCAACCGTACCTAATCTCTCATTAAATCCTTCTCATTCCATTTAAGCATCAAAATTTTATGCACTAGCATTACTAAAAAACAAAGCAATTTTGAGCTCACATTTCAAAAGTTTGTGCAAGTAAAACACCCATATCCAAGGGCTTTATTATTCGATAATCCCCCATCAGAGTTCCGGCCACAAATTCCTCAATAAGCTTAAAATTCCCTGCAGTTTGTGGAATTCAACACAGACCGGCGAAGCGGCCATTGGAGTTGATAACTTGCACACCTTAAATTACTGAAAGATTATCCAATAAACATTTGTGTTCTTTGGGGAATTAAGGGGTTTCAACTAATGCTGAAATTATTATGTTTGGCTAGGTTTACGTTACGAAGCCGAAATGGCCTATGTACTGTTCTGAGCAATTACTTTTGCTCAAACTTACTTAGTTCGTTGGGTAGAATGCGCAGTCAACGGTTAAAATGTGACTTTATTTTTACAACAAGTAATATAAATTTACTCAAATACAGTCAGTAAAATTTGATCAGTCAGTCACTCAGTCAGTAAAACATTAGCTTAATAGTAAGACACAACATGAGGGGTTAAATAATTATTGACCCCTAGGTACATTTAAATTAAGTTTATGCTTCTAAAAAGATAGTAATTTTCTAAATGTAAAAAATATGGTCATAATAATATAAGTTCGATTTTCTCAATAAAATAACCAAAATCCAGTTAGCAGCAGCAATTTGTAGCAAACTGCGACAGAATTTAAGGGGCGAATGTCGTGAATAGAATGTCAAATGTCGAAAATAAAGCAAATAGAAAAGTTTCATACTATGAAAATGAAAACGGTTATCTAATCAATCAGCCAGTCAGCTCCATTCTTACTTATTTATAGCTTTATCCGCTGAATGAACAGATAAGGTGGCTTACTAGTAACTAAAGGAGACCACACAAGGGACAGCGAGACCTAAATGTCTTTAATCTTCAAGTTTAATACCGCTGAAGATCTATTTATCATAATCGAAATTTCTGTTGGTCTAGACAAAATGAATTCACACAAACTGTAATACCTTTTTTGTAAATATACTCTCGAGCAAAACGTATTTTCTCTGTAAACTTTTGAAGTTTTATTTAAGTCCATTGAACGACCCCAGACACGTTTAATGGGTTTAGTTTTGATGGAAATTAGATGATGTCGTCACATTTTAAGGTAACAGTGTCCAATCTGTATTTTGTGGATGGATTTAACAGTTTTAGTATTGTACACCCTTGTTTATTTATTTAGTCAATAACTGGAATAAAGAATACAAATTATTATAACTTTTAAAAAAGTAAAAATTGAGCTTCTTTCCCATTCTTCTCCATGCGAAACTACCTTTCGGAAGGGACTTCATTCAATACTTTTCTTTATTTTGCAAATGACGTTCAAAAGTGACTTTTAGGCCGATAAAAGAAAGATTAATTTTTGATTTTGACTTTACAATTGGCTTTCGTCCTTTAGCTAATGAAATATTTCTTATTTTGTGCTCGTGTCTCAAATGCGTAGCAGATAAAAATATGTATGGAATGTCAAAATCAACTTTTGAGAACTAGATCATAACGGAATCTTTAAACATATGCTACTTTTACCCAAAACACTCGGCTCATTTCGCGCCAGGAATTTTTGAGTATAGTGTTATATGAGGCTGTTGAAATGTGTATAAAACGGCCTCAGGAAACAATGGACAGCTTTCAAAGAAGTGTATCTTATCTGAACAAAAAGTAAACACGTTTTTCTTCTTACTAGACGAGGTTTGCGTTTACGAGATAGCGTGATTATGCCAACAAAGCGCACGGATTTCTAAACAATCGCTTATCAAGTAATCTTATGATAATATTTTACAGCACCAAAAGCTGTCGATTGAAATATGTGTGCAAACGTTCTGTAAAGGCTCAGACACTCGTGAATTTTGTTCGATGATTTAGATAGAATTCTACTAATTTGCCATTGTTTGAGTTTTGCCATGTGTTTGCAAGCGCGACTGCTGAGGTCTTACTGAGGTCGGGAATTTCTCAGTGGCACCTTCGTATTATGGATTTGTGCCCGGTTGATGGCAATAGGCTCGCCCCCCATTACATGGGACGTAAATATGACTGGCAAAATGTGGGTGTACTAATGGATACACCTCTGCCTAACCCTTCGATAATTACAGGCGTGATGTAATGCCATTCACACTTGTACAGTCCAGTCACAATATTAAGATAACAATCAGGGCTTAATCTTTAACTCCTGAATAAATTGTGAACAAATTCTGCAGACGCCTCGTCTAGTCGATCTCCACATTTTTTTAGCTCCTATTAATACCTGCATACTGATTTATTTATCCAACTATGAAAATGCACTTGTGCACGAAACTTGGTCTCGACACAGTATGCATTCAACGATCCAGCCTACACGGGGAGATATTAAAGTGAGGGGTGGTATGGGAGCTTGCAATCTGAACACCCTCGCCACCCCCCCCCCGGCGACTAATTTCCGACAGACTAGTATACTCCTTCGGTATATTCTGTTTTACACTATTTCATATTTTATTGGCTACGGAATATGATAGTACGCCGGCCACAAATGGCGCTAATACTTCTACTGTTCACTGCCAGACGTGAAGTTGCACTATTGTTGTTTCTCTGATAATAATGTTCGTCTGCTACGTTTACATACCTGTAACAAAAACAAAAACCATTTAATATTTCAATCGAATCATAATCACGCAGTTACTTTAAATGGGAAACCAAATATCCACCGCCCAATCCCAATTTAAAACGGTAATAATTTTAGACCAAAAGCTGACGTTTTATCGCAATTTCATCGTCTTCACTTCGTACCAAGCGGCGATAAGTTCCTTTCCAACGGCCTTGCCTGTTTGACCTTTTTGTTTTAACTCACAATACCTATACATTGCACTACTGTTACAAATGAGTTCATTAAGCATTATTACTTCTATCATACGACGAATGATACATTTAACACGATTTTAAATGTTCTTTGAATTGCGATATGTTATTCATCTAGTGTTGTAACTTACTAGTCTAGTCACAAACAAAGCATTATGAATAAGACGTGTACATAGTAGTTATAAGTATTCATATCATGACCCAAATAGAGCTTTCCTCAAGAGAAATAAAGTTCAATTTCGCTGAGCAGCCGCAGATTCCTAAGTAATAAATCCATTGGAACTAATATCGACACATAGATGCCAAGCCAGTGCTTGCCAATTCGTCTGCAGTATCTGGTTCCCAAGACAACAACTAGCTGGTATAATCGGCAAGTTATAACATTTCCTAAAGCTATTGTTTGGAGTTTCGGAGCCTTTTGATTTGTGTAAAGCGCTTTTGTGATCGTTTATCTGTACGTGACGTATGTACTTATCTGTGTCAACTGTCAGAAGTTCAACGTGTTATGAGTTATCAAAATGCTTATCCACAAGTTCTGTGTGAATTTTCTGTTACGAATAAAAAGCAAACGTAGATACGCGACGCAAGTCATTAAGTTGAAAAAGGGTTACAATGGCTCACATACGAGGTCCTAGCAACACGTTATTACATGGTGCACTATTGCAATGTTTTATGTGCTGGAACATTTTCTTGGCGTGGCAACAGGAAATCCTGGCTGAACGATTTTATGGAAATATTATTGTTATTGTGCTTGTGTCAATTGCTACCCGAGATCTGTTTTCTTATCAAAACTGTTATTGTGCTGAGCTTATCTGGCGCGCGCACATTTAAATGCTCATCGGGTGTAGTTGTCATATTACATATTGTGAACATAGGTGTAAGTATATTTTATATTTCTACTGACACAAATGTTAATGCGGGAAACAGTAAAATATTTAAAGCTGGGGACACACCGAACTCAGTATTACTGATTAAACGAGATGCGACTAAAATTTATGAAAGGCTAGTTTGTTTGCAAATACCTTAATGTTTATTTCAAACGTTTAGGATTTCAAACAGTGCCAATGTGTTTACAGCACATTAAAGTGTCGCTGTTAAAAGCCGTAACAATGTAACACCACTGAGCAGTGTAATGCATTGCCAAACAGATCTAAAGTATGTCGTTTACGTCAACTGACTTCGAAAATCTTTTGGACAATTAACAAAAGCGCTGCTATTAATGAAACAAAGTTTTCGTTCATGTTTCTTTATCTTATCTTCAACATGATAAGCTTATCATAAAGAAGATTAAAGTACCATTACTTCATAAGCAAGCATATAACCTCATGATCTTCCAAAAAGGTTTTAGTAATACTATTTCATTCTTTGCACGAAGCCGCTTGTCGGCTCCGGCTTATAATAATTTAATCCTGTTTGTCTTTAATTTGGGTCATGCATGAGCAGTGAGCGCTGCAAGAGGTGTATGAAATAATATTGTTTTTCAAAATAAAATCACTCATCTTGAAAATTATTTCTACACTTCTACAAAAACGTAAAACTTTTAGTTTATTCTCCCAAAAAGTGGGTTTATGATAATTTGTACTACACTAGTAGATAAGTAGTTGTATACGTATAAACAAATACATACACGTAGACTGCAACGGAGGCCAAGCAAGCTATTAATTCTGTCCTAAACTGTGTACTAACGTGATGATTACGTAATTACTCACTGATAAATTAATTAAACCCTTAGCGCCAGCCAATCTTTGTGATGATAACTTTCTAGATCAATTTACATAAGTGTAAGGCTTTAAGATACTTAATTAAAGTGCTACATTACAGGTTAATTTACATAGAAACTAACCCAACGGATAAGAATCGTGAGTGTCGCAAGAGGCGATGAGGAGATTAGATCAGGTGAATGAGCTGCGGCATCCATCCGTGATAATTAGTACTTTATGCATGCGTGAGCTAATAATTATGTACATCGAGGGTGTCGAAGAACGGGTTGACGAACAAATATTGGCAAGACGATGGGACTCAGCATCAGTAGAAATAATTTGCAAAGGAAAAGAGGAAACGACTTACATACAAAAACATTACATCACGCCTGTAATCCCCGAAGGGTTAGGCAGAGGTGTACCCATTACTAAACCCACATTTCGCCAGTTATGTTTAAGTCCTAAGTCATAAGGGGCGAGCCTATTGCCATCAAACGGGCAAAAATCCAGACTGCGAGGCTGCTTCTGAGAAATTTTCGATGAAAAAACCCAATAACACCGACCTGGGAATCGAATCCAAGAATGCTCGGGAGTCGCGCTTTGCGACCGCTAGGCCCACGAGGCAGACTATTCAAAGATAACTATTTAAAGAAGTACTAAAAGACACTTTCTGCAAAGTAGTCCTCGGTGGCATGGAAGTTGGCAGCTATTACTTAGATAAAATAATTGAATGTTGATGCCAGTATTTCGACAAAAAAAAAAGTAATAAGCTTAAGAGCTTTTCGGCTAAAGTACTTATTCGAAAAGGTATGAAATTCTTACACATACAGTTGCAGGTGCTCCGAATAAACACGAACGTATCTCGGTCTTTTGAAATGTTAAATTTTGAATTAAAGCTTGTGTTTTTTTAGAGGACCTGAAAAGTTGGCAAACACTTGGATCGTACAGTCGTTGGAGAAAAAATATTCGAAATCAATTTGTGATTAAAACTAGAAACCTATACACGTATTGAACCTAAATATCAAAGGTCACGACGAAATATTAAAAATCTCTCGACGTATAAAGATGGGCAGGGAGATAGATTATAGTTAGTAGACGTCCGCTAAGAACGGATTTTCCAAAATTCACCCCCTGAAGGGACGAGACGGGGATCCGACATTTACGCGGACGAAGTCGCGGTCAAAGCTAGTCTACCGTAAATTGTTCTCAAGGAATACTTGTAATAGGAACTTTAATATATTCTATCGTTGGCGTAGCAAGCATCACAAATCATAATGTAGAGTAAAAACCAGTCCATTTTGTCAAGCCGGCTACTCTATTCACAATCACTGCAACTCCTGAAAGCCAGTATCAACAGTGGCGACCAATAGAAAAGCGCCGAGGCAATGAAGCTCGACGAGTTTCGGAGAAACGATTCAACTGTCTTGGACCCCACAACGAAATTAATCAGAAAAGAACAGCGGCTCTAAACAAGCAGGAGATAGAACAGCACTAGGACAATAGGCACAAAGGAACGTTTACAACTAGGAGAAGACCAGTTTTACAATTAACATTAATTAATGGGTCCTTAATGCAAGATGTTACTTTTGACTCTGGAAATAGGCACTGTAAAAACGCATAAACGCATGGTAATTACAGAGTTTCATAATCGCGTTGATATTATTATTTTAAGTTGACAAAGAAATCAGAAAAGGCACTTTTGTCAAAATCTCTAGGGTTTCTGCTCCCAAGGGCCTTGTGGAGAATATTTTCTTTACGGGTTTGTAATAAAAATACCCGTCAGTATTTAATAACCACATCTTACGATTCCGCTATACAATAATTTCGCAACAGCATCTTCGCTGCTATAAATGTGGACCTCAAAAATGGAGCCAGTCGTTTGCCAGGTTTCAGCTGAGTCACAACCTTTTTCTCCCTTTGTAAATAACGTGGGGAAATGTATTAATCTACTTAAAATGAGTAAGTTTCCACCTTTAAAGGGCAATTTTATATCTCGTTGAGGCGTTACGTGGGTGTTTCTATTTTAAAGGTTATAAATTCCACCGAAGAGAAGATTTCTACAATACACACACACTACTTATTAAAAAATGCCAAGTGTAATAACACTTGGCATTTTTTAATAAGTAGTGTGTTATCTTGCTTATGTTTTACTATGGAATTCTTAGAAATATGAAATTAACTAGAAAGGGAGTAATGAATACCATTAACTATTTCTCGCGGCTACGTTTGCGTAGTAAAAGTAGTACAGACGTACTGCGTTCTTTGAATAAAAAGTAGGCTATGTCCTTAACCCATATTCCGTCATATTTATTACTACGATACGTTTTTTAGTTTAAATTTGACTTTTTTGTTATATGAATGTGAAGTAATTGTATTTTTGGTAGTGTGTTGTTTGTTTCTGAATCTTCTCTGCTTCGTCATCTTCTCAATAAATACGTTTTGACCGCATCTAGTCACGTACCAGGTCCCCTACTCTCCAAGGAACTTTATTTATGAAGTACCTAGCCAAAGTTCTCCGTCTTGAAACTGTGGGACAGTTCATGACAGACAGGATGCTCGACTGCCAGCCTTAATTACTGAACTCAGTTAGTATACACTTTGTATGTAGATTACTGGATTTTAAATAACGGAAGCAACAATTTCCATAACAAAACATTCATAATATTTATCCACATTCGGTAAAAAAATCCTAATGCATTCGAAATGTACCAGAATACGTTTGAGCCAGAGTGACTTGAATAAAAATGAGGTCAAATTGGATCAGGGTGAGATAAAATCTATGGGAGACGAATATGTGGGGCCATGGGACTTTGTTTTTGTCGCTCGATGGTAAAAAAATATCTGCATGTTTGGTAGGCAGCGGCACCGGTTACCGCGCTTGAATGACAGTAGGCCTGTACAATAGGTCAACTGATAATAACTGTCAATTAAGAGTGTAAGTAAGTACCTAAAGCTAAATAGCTTTACGCAACTTCCTCCACTAATAACAACGTTAAGCTAACATCCATATAGTTAGTCATTTAATCATTTCCCATCAAATTAAGTGTCAAGTATTTATTTCATAATCTATACTTATCGCAAACAATCACACCTTAACACTGATCTCACGTAAGTTAAGAACAGAATGACTCGTAACTTCTCCCTGTTTAATCAAATTACTTGTTGTTCATCCATCAATCTTGACCTCACGCACACATGCAGATCAAAATCAAACGAACAATGTTATCTCCAAGCGCCATCGACATCATCTAATTAGAAGACAGTCGGCCATTCCACCTATGATGCGAGCCTAAAATAATAGTGCACTAAAATGTCTGTCAGTCTGCGAATCCAAAGTCAAGGCAACAAAAAAATAATCACCGATTCCGAAGTATGGCAGAAATTTGTGCCGACACGCACGCCCAAGTGAGCGGCCCCTTTATTTGACAGCAAATTAATAATCACACGGGAGACCGGAACGCCTTAACTGACACCCGCAACGATTCAACGTCGACTTTATAATGTAAGCAATAAAGTCTAAGGTAAACATTTAACATCAAATAAATGTTCTTATGCAATTTCAATCCTTACTGTGTGAGACATTAAAGCTTAAATCGAGCACCGGAACGAAGTTAATAGGATGTAATTTATCCGGGTTGAAGCGCGTGGTTGCCGCTCCGGGTGCGGTGCGAGGGAGACGGGCGGCGGCCGGTCGCGGCGCCCGACGAAGACGGAGATATTTTTGTTGTTGCGCGCAGTAGTCATTAGTCGCCGGGCAGGCAGCTCGCGGCCGCGCCACCGTCGCCGTATTGTGGAAACGAGGTGCGAGCACTAAACGTCGTAAGCGGCATTCTCATTAATTTTCAGGAAGACGTGAAATTCCCTCTCATTGCTCTCGCCCTTCGTTAAATAGCTTCCAGCCTATTTCACGCTTTCGAACGCTGCACGTCCGATTCAATGATATTTAATTCGACGTTACACGATTAATTATGCCGATTTCCGAAGTTGTATTCCTTATAATTAATTTACTAAAACAACAACTTAAACAAACCTTGGGTACTATGTAAATGAGATTCGTTGATCTTAATAATAAAGAACCGAACTAAAACGTAAATTAACTTTATACACACAGACACAGGCACTCCTAATGATATGATAATATAATTTCAAACAAATAGCAAAAAAGAAAACACGAGCAAAAAGCTGTTCAAAAGTCTTACACAACCTGCACAATTTAAAAAAAGCGTATGAATATTCATAAAGTATCTCTAATAGCGTACTAAATATTAACGTCAACGCGACAAAAAAAAAGTTGGGGGCAAAGGCGATAACCCAAGCGCGGTTTTTGTGGCTGGAGTGAGGTCACTGGAAGATTTACATTCAGCCAATGGACTGCCGCTCATAATTAATTTATGTTATAACTGATGGGCTGTGACACGGATGATATGTTAGTTATTATGTTTCTGTTAATCTACGCCGTCTGTCGCGCACCTTGTAAATGTAAAGTAGCCAGTTGAGTCCTAAATGTTATTGCAGATTAGTTGATTATGCTATATTGATGACATGTTACCAATATTAAGTATTGAAATGTTTCATTTCGAAACATAATCAATATGATTTTTCCACAACTTGTGTTAGTCATGATTGCAATGAATCACTTTTGAGAAACGAAGTAACTTCCAAGCTATGGAAAATTACTGAAGAAGTCAAAATTCCAATAAAAATTGGACAATAGGACGCTAATGTGATTCCAATCACATAGTTCCACTATATCTCATTTCGGTTTATCAGTGCGTTGTACGATGTTAGGAAACAATGGCATAACCTTGCTTGCACGGCTCATCTGTCTGTGCATTCGTCCGTGACAATACTGTTGCTGAGGGTCTACATTTATTAACATAAAAAAAAACTTTTATTTTCATAATTTTTTTATTTATTATTTCAATCGTTTTTAATTGCATTCACCTAACACATTTAGTTGGTAGATGACACTGGCTCCTGAGACACAGGTACGTATATGCCGAGCGCAGGAGTCAGGCCGTCGCTATTTTGATTGCATAGGCATAGGCCAATAAAGAATTTAATTTTTATTTATATTTTGTTATCTACCTTACACAAGTTTTCCATAAAAGCATTCCTCACACCACTCAAAACACCCGATCCAATATTGACAAGTTCGTTTCTACGCAAACTTTAACTTCAATAAAAATGCAGAAGGAATTTTCAAACATCCAATCTTAAGTTGAGAAAAAGATTTTTGCCAGTTTTTTTTTTCAGTTAAATAACTTTTCGAACTGGTTATGCTACGGCGGTAATTATAATTATTGTAATTACGATAAGAGCTTCTTGTAAACTCAACTGAACTATTTTGTATGTGACGTTGAAGCATAACGGAACGGGTCTGCGGTGGGTCTGGGTAAACTCAGCTTTTAGTAATATCGCAAGTAAGGTCGCAATACAAGTTTAGTGTACCGAATTTAATAACCAAGCAAAGGGTTCATCGACCTGAGCAGTCTTTTATTTACCTTTAAGTATTTTCAAACAAAAGATTTTATACTGAAAATATTCTCAAGATTTTCCATATAAGCTATTTCCAATAAAAACACTGCTGTGCCACCCATCTTGCAATGTTATCTTTGTAAAAAGCTTGGACACCTTTTCTATTCCAGTAAATCTTTAAGATAATCTCCGCATGCGCAAACCATACAATCTGTATAGTCAGCGTAAACAAACACACGTGGTGATCTCGTTCATAACTCGTGATGGTCCATTCTACTTCCGACAACCGAGGTCCTTCGCCCACACTTTGGGACGACGCCAGTGTGAGATATACATGTCGTGTCAACCAGAAATAATGTTTAATGCCACCACTTTATAGCAGGAAATGTATTTATATGCAAGCGATATCCTGTCACACTCGTTTTGCACCTTACGAAATTAGAATAAACGACGTGTACTCTTGAAATCACTTGCAGATAAGATATTGCAAAGAATGTATTCATTTTGTAATCTGGAAAATCATTATCGCATTTCGCTTGCGCAATCTCATAGATAAGCAGGTAAACGGACGAGAACGATAACATCAATCTACATGACAATAAAAAGTGCAGTTGTAAAGCCAACGCATTCTAGCCATGGCATTCACAAGACAAGCAGGAATTGTCAACCATTCGCCCACTCACCAACATTACAGAACATCTTTCTTTCTCTTTATAAGAGTGGACTGAACACTTGTAAAACAAGAACTGTTTTAAGTGTATCAAAAGTTTTATATTAAAATGCAGCAGTAAAGCCGTCGTCACACGCGGCAGTCACGTTTGCATTTCGCATTCACAATGGCGCGTTGGGCGGGATGCGCCCAGCCATTTCCGACAACGGAGGCCAGCCCACGCACTCCCTGATACCCGACGCTGTTCCATTCAGAAAATAACATCACAACTACTCCAAAAAGAACCAATAAAAACTAGGTCAAAGATTCATGCTGGAAAAATAAGGATTTTCCAGTGGATTTAAAATTTCACTATGAATGCAATCGGACTTTAATGCTGATCTGGAGATCGAGTAAAACTTTCATCTCGTGGAAATTGTAAGTTACAAAGGAAATAGGTAAGTTCATAAACATCGTGGTAACAGACTGGCTGCAAGCCATACGACGAGGACCAACAATAGGTGAAGTTTTTAAAGAAATCTTACAACATAACTTACCTGATATGACATTCGATAACCACAACTTTAGCCAGTCTCGAGGACTCAGACATGACATCGCGAATGACACCTAAGCATTGATCGTCCTTCAAATAAACGAAAATTTGACAGATGTGAACAGGACAGGCATTCAATCCAGCTCGAAACTGTATAATATCTATGCTTAGCTTCAAATAGTTCTCTGCTGGATATACTTTCATTCATAGGAAGAGAACCATTTAAATGAAATCCAATTCTCGAACAAATTTCATCACCACAAACGTCTTAATAACCCTTTTGTCTTAACTAATGCAAAACATCAAATAGGTGTTGTATAAGCAAAGCTTTAAAGTCCCGGATATTAATGGAGCGGTACCAAACTACCAAGTCTCTTCCCGTGGGAGTCGTAATAGGCGATTAAGGAATTATAACAGGTGAATGAAAATCAGCAACCACCAACATACCGCGAATTCACTAGAGGTTATTCTTAGGTGGTTAATGGCAGAGGTAAATGATATACTCATTTAAGAGCCAAAATCTAGACAAATTAAAAGCCTCGGCTCGTATAAAAGCTTTGAAATAGTTTATTTTATTGCAAAATGGACCGTAGCTCCAGATTTAGTAAGTTTAGATTAAGATAACACGAGTGGTGTGTTAAAAATTGAAACAATTACAGAAAACAACGATAACTTAAACGTTACTTTAGTTGTTGCTATACAATAAATTACTACTTTTCATGATTACGCAAGTGTAACAATGGGGTAATTATTTAGTTATTATTATATGGGAAATGATTGGTTTCACTTATGGCTTAACTCTTTGTTGGTGGCATGCTTTTGTTCCAAGTTTTATGTAACTGTTAAGTAGCAATATCGTGAGTTAAGAGAACTTTAGAGTTTTAACGTCTTTTATGAAGCATCAAGGTAACCAAGTCTTGAAAGACGTTTCAAGCCACTATTGTATAATTCTGTAGAGTTTAACTTAGAACTAATAATATTACTCCCTTTGTCATGTGAGATAGCTTTCAATTTACGAAAATACAGTCTATTTATAATCCAGTAATTTCATTGACATTGACATTTAAACGAAACCGATAGCCAGATCCAGACTAAAATAACCACGAAGTACAAAATAATGGGATAGGCAGGATCGATATGAGTAATAATACCAGCATAGGTATTATTGTCCTAATGCTGGGCAAAGGCCTCTTCTCGTACAGAGAAATCACGAGCAATGATCACCACGCTTGCTTGCAGATTAGCAATTTCAATCTAGTATTAATATTAAGTCCAGGTTTCCTCACAATGTTTTCCTTAACCGATGTCAGTGATGTCCAAGATAAACTTAGAAAGTAATTAATTATAAAAGTTGCTTTAGTACTTGCACAGTATCACACCCGCAACCTCATGCATGAGAGGCGGGCGCCTAAACGACCTAGCCATCACGACATAGCTAGGATCGATACGTGTGAAAACGTTCCCATGAGTATGCAACCCTTATCGACAATAATGCGGGTCAAACAACAATCTACGCATAACCCACCGTATTAAAAGCTTTCTTTTATTAATATTGCCTATTGCAGCGAAGACTGTGACGTAAGCAAAAATGCCCATAGTACGATGGTAATGCGATATACAGAACTGGTGTAACTGTAATGATATCATACGATAAACAATGCCCACTAAGTCTGGTGGATATTACCTATTACCAATCCTATAGATTAGTGCCTGACCAAAACTACTTTTTACGGCCGAAACCGAAACCGAAATTCGACTTTGGTCTTAGTTTCGGCACAAACCAAAACCGATACTTTCATATAAGGTCATTATCTTCGTGAAAAAATAAATTGATAAAACATAAACATAATCAGTCTCAAACTAACACAAACAAAACGAGCACAGCAAGTTTTGGGACGACACACGACAGTGAGCGCGGACAAGACAAAATGACACTTCGTGGCTCGTAGCTCAATACAGCGAACATAACAGCGCGAAACCTCCCGAAAATAGCAGAAACTAAGCCAAAACCCGTTATTTTGCTGATACCAGGCCGAAGCCGAAACTGATACCAAAGTTATAGTCGGACTCTACTATAGATCTCAATAGGAGAGTTATTAACAAAACAGTAGTCAGGGCATAATGGGTTCTTCTAATTCAAAGTGATTCTTTTGTGAGTAATGCAGGAGTTCTAGCTAGTAATTGGTAGCGTGCTACGTACTTATAAAGTCATCGTGGGAAAATCACCAGCAATACGGAAAAGCATGGGAAAACTTATCGAGTCAGACTGCGGAACGTTCAAATCGATAAATGAAATGAGTTTTGGATTACTATCCTTGTCGTCATATTCTTGCAAGTTAAAATGTTGAAGTTATTGAACGTATTACCTATTTTTATACTAAAACTAGCTTAGTTGTGCTCTGCGAGAGTGAGGTCCTATTAGTTTTTTTAAAGAAACCCCCCCATTTCCAATGATTCCAATCCACGGAAGGATTGTTATCGAGATATGGGGGATATCTCGATAACAATCCTTCCGTTTAGTTGAGTATGATAGGTTCTAATCCAAAACATTTTGATTGAAACATTTTGAAATGGCTTTTTGATTAATCATTTATCTTTATAAATGATTTATTATAAAGCCATCATTGTACAACTAAAAGTCTAGAATATAACACTGAATCAAATGTCAAGATAATAATGTTACTAAAGAGAAAGTACCATGATACAGCTCACACTAGCTTACAGCAAAACGCTTCACAATTAAAACCCATATATCCGTTTATGGATACAAAATGTATGGTTTATTTTATTTTATGGCATTGAATTCAGCTTCTCAAGAAACGAGACAGTATCCGAACGCAATGTCTAAGCATCTTGCTTTTATGATCTGTTCTTTAAAAGTTTAATTGCAGATAGTTTTCGCTGTATCTAAAAATGGAAGATTGATAACTCAAAATACTACAAAGCATTTATTTCAATTAAACAATTTACAGGCACTTTTGAATTGTTGAGGAGTCGGTCAGGAAGTTGAAGCTCTATGGGGAAGAACGAGCAAGAAACTCTTTGGACAACAAAAAAACTGGACTCCCTTTTCGATTAAGTTTTTTCAAAATCCTTGTTACATTATTGTTGTTTCTTCTTTATAAGTTAGTACAAATTCTAAAATCAACGTCTACGTAAGAATAATTTATTAATTAAATAAGTACCTTGCAACAATTTGAAATCCAAAAATAAACACGATATTTACCACCACAGCATAATCAAGGTTCGTCTTTTCAACTGCCGTGTGAGTGCACGAACGTATTAAATAAATACAATGACCAGTAATGTCTGCACAATAAGGTGCTAATTCGGAAGTGGCAAGTTAATGTTTAAACACAGTTCATTAACATGGGTCTGGAAGCAAGGTCATTCAGTACGTATAAGCGAAGTTTGGTGACGTGCAAAATTTGCAAATTGACAATCTTCCTTATGCGTCTTCCTGAATTCGTTAGTGGATTTTAAAACGTGAAATATTTGCGTTGTATTAGGAACTATGTACAAGAATGCCTATGGTGAATTTCGCTCTCGGATTAATGGTAAGCAGTGTAAAAGCTTGTTGTACTGCAAATATTTGTAGCTCGAACATTGACATAAGTGGTATACCAATTGATGCAGCGTAAAGTGTTTAACGTATTCAAGTGTATTATTATGCTTGGCAATTTTCCAAGTTTAATTTTAACCATTATTCCATTTAAAATTAATGGTAGAATAACATTCGAGTTTGTGTAAAAAGTTTAAACAAGAACTTTTCAATATAAATGTTACGTTAGGTTAGCTTCGGCGTTGAAGTTTCTCATCAATATTGTTGTGGAGGACGAGAAGACCATCTGCTGTGGCGGTGACGTGACTAACAGTTTGTGGGACATCGACAGGTGGCGCTGCATCGCTCTGTAGCCATAACCACCCAAATACGGCATCACTTACATAGCACCGAACCTTGAACGGTTGACTTGATATTGATGCTAAATTGAATCGCAAATTATGAAACAGATTCATAAACAGTACAAGCAAATGAGTCAAGTATGGCAAGTTACACTAATTAATAGAACACAAAAGTGTATTGTGTTACAGCGATAACAATAAATAAATGGATCTATATAATAGTATATGCGTTATTCTACATAATATATTATAAACATACGTAGCGAATGCAAGATCATAATTTGAAATAGCAACACATGATATGATAAGATACAGCTATAAAACAACACTGGATGAAGGCTAGTGACTGTTTTGTATTATTTTGCAATTTTTATTATATCTCTCTGATAACACCGCCGTCGTTTTGTTATCGACGTTGTGTTTAAAGGTTTTAGGTGGAAATTTCTGTAGCACGGAAGGGGAATCTCTACAAGGTCAATTAAATAGGAAATTATCAAGTTTTATGATAATTATTTCTAAGTCTTAACGACCTCCGTTGAACCGCATGAACTGACTGACGAATAAGGTCTCTTTTTGACTTAGGGTTGAATTTTGAAACGCTTTTTTGATCGTTGATTGAATGCATGACGTCACAAAAGCAATTCTAGTTGGATATTAGATTTAGTTTGGGCTCAGTTCGAGTAGCTATTTTAATTAGTTTTTTCTTTAGCGGCACTGTTACATAATTACGTTATTTATTGGCAATTTATTTAAGCGAATACAAGAGGCTAGAGGATAAAAAAATAGTCGCAAGCGCATAATTTATATTAAATTAAGCGAGCCACTGTAATAACGCTTAGAATCTACCATTTAAATAATGGGTCCTGTCCATTTTACATACAGCAATGGTTAAAATAATAGTAAATAGATTAGTATCTCATATTTATTATTATTATTTATACAAACACATTTTTCCTATTAATGTTTGATGACTTATACACCATGTAGTTATGCATTATACATTGTATATTAGGTAGGTACACTTGAATTTCTGATTACTTGGAAGAGAAGAAAAACCCGTGACCGTTTTTGGTTTTTACTTAAAAAAAGCTTCGACGTCACTACGTCAGTAGGATTGACCACATTCAGTAACAACTATGATCAATAGGGAAATATCAGAAACAATTATAATTTACTAGCGACTCGCCCCGGCTTTGCACGGGTGTATTTCCTTACGAAAATACCATCAAAGTTACAGGTAGACAGTAAAAAAAAACCATACGAAACCTGTTATGAAAATTATGTACACAACCAAAAAAAAAACTGACAAACTTCCCTCAAGAATCTCAAGTAAAGATGATCTTTTATACAAGCGACAATTGATTAATTATAGTAGGTAGGTTCAGATATGGGTATGGTGATATGGTCCAATCCTGTAGAAACTAGTGACTAATCACGGCACAACTAAGTCATGAACTCATGAAATACAGGTACGTACGTTAGTACGATGATTTGTTTCTGGGTGTAATTTTTCTATGATATGTATGTATTTAGAAATATATAAGTATATTTATCAGTTGTCTAGTTACCGTAATACAGGCCCTGCCTAGTTTGGGATCAGATGGCGATGTGGTGGTTGTCCAAATCATTCCTATTTCCCTTGGTTACAGCATCACGCGTGAACTGCTGGACCAATATCACTAATTCTTTTTTTGTTGTGTTTCTTATTGTAAGGAGAAGATTATTATGAAAGAAAATTTAAAAAATATATATTATTTAATATGGCGGTACGAAGTTCGCTTGGTCAGCCAGTTATTTTTATAATTATGCTAATTAAATCTTAATTGAATGGGACATCTTAGAACCTACGCAGACAGTAGATGCAGGTCGCACATACGTATGTAGGTGACGGTACACATACCTATTTATCAAAGTCAATTCTATTCATTGAGGTTACGTAAGCTGCAAGTAGGTTAAAAATAATACATATTGTAGTATGTTTTTCTTCATGATTCTTGTAAATGAAGTCTGTTTTCAATCACAAATCGGGTTTTTTGCTTCGAATCTGTGTCATCTGTTTGAATTTCTTAGATATAAGAACACTTTTTTCTGATAATACTTAATTCAGCATCAAGCGTCAAAAGTAATAATAATATAATAATAAATAAATAAAATATATTTATTGAACTCAAAAACAATGATTGTTGTACACGTTAAAATATAGTTTACATAAATTTTGAACTATTTCTTCAAACGTGTGGGTGAGCACTGCTCTCCTATTGGTTGACTGTTTATTCGCCTAGTGATCTGAATTTTAATACTGAACACGTTTTGCGGATGGGCAGAAACGTCTTATTGTTTGCTCTTGAGAAAACGCCAATCGTGTTGCTAATTGTGGTCACAGTTTATAAATCAATAACATTAATTACCTAGTAGTAATTAACTGCCTATTCAGATTGGCAGTTAATCCATATTCGTCGTGTCGAGTTACCCTGTTACTGGTTACTGTATACGTTTTGCGGATGGGCAGAAACGTCTTATTGTTTGCTCTTGAGAAAACGCCAATCGTGTTGCTAATTGTGGTCACAGTTTATTAATCAATAACATTAATTACCTAGTAGTAATTAACTGCCTATTCAGATTGGCAGCTAATCCATATTCGTCGTGTCGAGTTACCCAGTTACTGGTTACTGTATACGTTTTGCGGATGGGCAGAAACGTCTTATTGTTTGCTCTTGAGAAAACGCCAATCGTGTTGCTAATTGTGGTCACAGTTTATTAATCAATAACATTAATTACCCAGTAGTAATTAACTGCCTATTCAGATTGGCAGTTAATCCATATTCGTCGTGTCGCGTTACCCAGTTACTGGTTATCACGGCACTCCTTGGTAAGACTGGTTACCAGACTCACGCTTTTGTATTCCTGTAAACACCCGTCAAAGATCTACCATCAAAGACCATCAGCTTAACGTCCTATATTATAAAACATTTATTATTTTTATTAGATACTGTCTGATAAATATAATTAATAAGTCAAATGAGCAGATTATCAAAGATTTTTGGGTACTTTCAACCACATATTACGTAAATAAAAATCACTATCTGTCATCACCGGAATATAAGCCAATGTAACAATATATTATATAACTTTAATATAACATTGTTTTTGTAGTAGGTACTTATGGATTTACGGAGTCTTATCTTAATCTAGATATAAAAATAAATAACATTGTATTCGAATTAAAGGACTATCTGCTCCCTGCGACTTTGTCCTTTGTGATTTTCCTTCGCTTTTACATCGTTGGTTACTGCTCCGTTCCCGAGTTTGAGTTGTAGCGTGATGTTATAATATACTATTCTTCACAGTTACTATCCGACTGGTAGTTTCGGAGATTAGCGCGTTTAAACAAAGAAACAAACAAAGTGTTTAGCTTTATTATATTAGAAGGTGCCTATAGATTGGTCATTCAATATAGTACTACGTCACGACAATAGATTACCTTGCCAGTGTGGCTAGTTGGATACAATAATATATTATTGTAGCCTCAACCAGGGTTGCCAACTTCCCAGTATTTTTGCGTACTAAGAGAAACCCTCGCACAGAGAATGTCCGGTTAATTCCATGGAGACATCGTTCAATGATAAAATAAACTGCCTAATAAATACAATTTGCCAAGTAGTAAAATGTTTTAAATATTTTTATCTTGACATTTAAACCCAACATATTAAAAACATTTCAAAGAAAACAATTTCACAATTGGCATGGCAACCCTAGTCGCAACACTCGCAATACACGCGCCGATACCGCGAGCCGGCGCGTACGCATAATTTAGTTAGGGGATTATTTTTTAATCCAATTACACAGTAAGATCTCAAAATAAATAGCAGTGGCAATAAATACGTCGTGACTACTCGTGACCGACAAATAGTGGACAATATCACTAGGTTAAAATAAAACTAGACAGGTTTAAATTGAGAAGGCTATTATCTATCTGCAGTGTCGGATTAGCCTATAATCAAATTAAGCAATTGATTAGGACATCACGTTATGAAAAAAAAATTGCATGCACATGGCAAAGCAAGGCTGTTTGAAAATCCGTGCTTTTTAAATTGACACCACGTATCTCATTCGTCCTTCATACAATTCTAAGGTACATAATGATCTATCTAGTTGTATTAAATACGTATTTTTTTTTAACTGGTATTTGTTTTTTCTAGTTAGGATGGCCCACAGGCGTGGATTGCGTGGATTGCACGCAGGGTTTAGTAGTCTTAATCCGGCACTGTCTGTCTGTTGATATTGGCATTTATCTTCAGGCTATATTTCATCTACAGTGTAGCACCTGCAGAAATGCAGAACAGCAGGCGGCATTAAATGTGTTCTTTTAGATCGGGCCCGACGCGACATTGCGATGGCCCTGTTGTTAAGGCGTCCGCCTCGTGCTGTGGATTCGCCACCGGGCACGGGTCAATGGTCTTTTTTCTATTTCATATTCATTTACTTTCTAAGTTTATCTTGGACATCATTGACATTGGTGAAGAAAAACATCGTGAAGAAAGCTGGACTTAATATAAGCCTGAAATAGCCAATCCGCTTTGAGCAAGCGTGGTGATCAATGCACTTGCTTTTGCCGTGGGACAGTAATAGGCCGGCATTATTATTATTAAACCGGGAGTTTGGGAACAATACAAGTGTGAGCGATTTGCAGTAAAGATATGCTTCGACAATGCAGGTACGCGGTTTAAAATCGTCCTTATGAACATTCAAAAATTCATTCTATAGTGGGTGTAATTCCAACGTGGCCACAAAGATCATAAGCATTGATTACTCGGAGTACTGACTCATTTCAATAATGTTGACTCATTCATACATCATGCGCGAAATCAGCGATATTATGATCCACATTTTTGATAGTCGCAATCATAATGAATCTATTAATATAGTGAAGAGGAAAGTTTTAGTTTGTTACATCATAACACAGCCAACCGTAACACAGGTTAATTTCTAGCACGAGCCTGTGTTTTGTTGCGACGTTATTAATGTATCTATCACTCATGAACATGATGTGGTATTTAGTTAATTTGTACTCAATGTTTATTGAAATAAAATGTATTATTTATACATTTCAATGATATGACTGCCTCGTTGGTCTAGTGGTCATAAAGCGGTTTGCTAAGCATGAGATTTTGTGTTCGGTTCCCATGTCGGGAAAAGTTTTATTGGGTTTTTCCATCAGGAATTTCTCAGTAGCAGCCTCGTGGGCTGGATTTGTGCTCTGTTAATGGCAATAGTCTCGCCCCCTATTACATGGAATTGAAACGTAACTGGCGAAATGAGGGTGTACTCCTCTGCCTAACCTTCGGGGATTACAGGCGTGTTGTAGGTAATTTATGCAAATAAGAAAAAAAAATGTGGTACAGTGCCAAGAAACAGCACAATAAACCATTAATATTCCATTCCCAAGGTCCAAAACTAAGAAAGGAAACAAGACATAAAACGTCCCACGTAGAATCCTTATCAATATGAAATTAACATCAATTCCATGCATTCCACATTACAAAGCTAATCCGATAATTCGCAGTTTGCGAGACGACCATTCATAGTTCGCAACAGGACCTATTGTTTGTCTAACGATTACGACCTCTACTCGATCGGTTGCTAACACCACAGTAGACCTTTTGTTAATTCATATGTGGTTACTACTACTTGATATCGGTGAAGAATAAAATAATGAGAAAACCAGGACTTTTAATTACATGTCTGAAATCTTTCTCTGTATGAGAAGAAGCATTCGCACTGCAATGGGACAGTAATAGGCTAGTATCATTATTTTTTATTTAATCACAGGGCCTGAATACATACCAACAGATGAAATTGGATAGGATCCCAAAAAACAATTTTTGCGATAAATATAAGTCTCTCTTTGGAAATAATAAATAATTAAGTACGTAATTAAAATGTTTTTCTTATTACACATGATTACCTTATTTGCCATTCTGTGAAAATACCAAACGAATCTTTTCTCTCTAGAATCTTATATTAAAAACACAAGATTGTTCGCAGTAACGTCACAATAATTTATGAGACAACCAAGTTTAATAAGCGCAAAGGAAAAAGTTCATTACATCGGATATCAATTTAAGTAATATCCAATTTGGACCAAATATTCTTTAGAAGTTGATGTTTGGCAGCCATAACGAATTTGTAAGCGTCCATCTTCATTCACGAAGTAATAATGCACTGATGAGAAATGTAAGTAATTCGACAATTAAATAGGATATAGAATTAAAATGTTAATCAATAATCGAGCCACATAGGAAACCGTAAGCCAAGTATACTAGCATTCCATAAGCGCCTCACAACGAAATGCTAGTAACAGCTAATGAATGACACGCAAAGAATAACTCGGATAAATTAAAGACACCTCGTATTTTTATATATGATCATCAATGATTGAGTGTACATAATATAGTCGTATTAACACATCATGAACGGAGGAAGGAGTGCGACCTTTCACTTTCTCTAGAGAAGTATGCGACCGCTCAGGTTTTTGCAGTAAACAAAATTGTAATAAAAAAGGCGTAAGTACTACCTGGGATCAAATATTTTAGAATTTTTAATGATATGAATATGAACCTTCAATATGATCGAAGAAGCTGCAAGGCAGCTGTTAATAACACCAGCAATATAGCCTAATAAAGAGATGCCCATATTTACACAATGAATGGATATAAATGGATTATTATAGAAGTCTTACCTACATGGCTAAACATTTAAGATAGTATGTGTTACATTGAATTCAGAAGGTCAATTCACGTAATTAAAAACGTTTAAAATCTAGTTGCAATCTTATCTCAGCGACAATTAACGTCATAAATTTAGGTAAATTAGAGGCATTTATGAATCATATGGAGACTGACATTAGAAAAAGAACGTTCTTAAAAGTTACTAGAATTGCCCACCTGTCTTTATATTTGAATAAAATCTATACGTGATTCTGTAAAAAAATTAATCACACCCATATAAAGCTAGCTACACACTCACAAAGAACGATTCCATCTCAAACGATTAATTTACTTCTCTTCCTGCTTCTATAATTGACAGGACTTCACATGGCATACAATAACGCATGTTTAATTAGAAGGAAAGTAGCGGTAAATAATTAACCATTCCTATTGCGGAGACATCCTTTGTTATTTCCAACACGTCGCATCATTATGTGGCCAACATCGAATAATCGGTTAATTCTTACTTCTTAAGTGGTTTTTGTCGTAACGTGGGAGTTACGAACTCGATTTTAAAGCGAAACATTTGTATAGTACTGGCCCAAAACATATATGGGGACACGCATTCTTGGTTTGTTTATTTTAAGACGGCTCTGTCACTAAACGCGTGTCAGGGAACGGTCCCTCAGTTCCACGCCTGTCGACATCCTGAAACTATTAATTCAACCTTCCACCGATAAATCAGCCGCGACGAGCGATGAAAATAATTTATTTCCAACTAACCGACAATTTATTGGGCGTAAAGTGTTAAAGTAACAGTTTCTTTAATATTTCTAGTAAGTAAGCAATGCAGGTAGGTATAGTGCTATAATAATAACAGCGTCCAGCATTTTTTTCACTCAAGGATTAAACCCTCATCTCGGTTTAAAATAAAACGCGGATATATAAAAGTAGGTCAGTATTATTTAAAAAAAATGATTAATTTTCTTGTTTTCCCCACCTTTGTGATATTTAATTAGGTATGTTTACATAGAATACGTATTGTCACATACAAAAGTTTTTCTTAGAATTAAGACTCAGTACAAAGTCGTGACAAAACTTAATTGCAAGTTACGCTTATATGCGTCAATAGAAAAGTGAAATCGAAGGCGCTTAGAGACGTGTAAAGTACAAAATAGAGCACTTGCGTTTCCCAACATAAGTTATCAAACACAATAGGGTTACATAATGACGCATTAAATAAGGGCAAAGGGTTAGAGATCAGACAGTATTGTATGAAAATAAGGTCATTATTAAAACTTTAACTCATGTTTTGATACAGACGTTTATTAATTTAACCTTCATTAAGACAATGCTCACAATTAGTGAACGTATCACTATACGAACACTGTTATGAAAAAATTGCACACCCATTTAGCGCAGTAAGACCTAGCGTCGATAAAAAACTTAATCATTCTGATGGAAACGGACTGGTTTAACAACAAATCAGTGAACAAAGGTCAATACATTGTGTTATAGTGTTAGACTCAATCGAACACTACAAAAACATCCAACCGGACGCACGAGACGACCGGCTCTAAAGCCTAGTACAGATTACACTAGTTTATTATTCGAGTGGCGGATACTCTAGCAACTAAACCCCGGACTGGCTACAGTGTGCCGGAAATAGTAGCAAAGAAAATGCATAGCACTTTCTATTGTAACATCCGACACTTTTAAGGTGAGATCTTATTTCTATTCAAGGAACATCTTAGGGAAGGTTTCGGGTTTCTTCGGAGCCCATTCAAAATGCAAGATGTCTAAATAAAATATTAGCTGAAGTATTTCAACAGCATCGTTCTGAACTAGGCTTAAATCCTTCCGTGAAAACGGATGCGACTCAAGAATTTACTTTCACTGAAGTGTTACGAGTCGTACCTCGGTCGTGGATCCATAATCCAAAGAGATAACAAAGCAACAGGGGGACTTAACACTGCGCTGGACCAACTGGCGGGGCATGACCTAGATCAAAAGGACAACGAGAGCCTCAAAGTTAAGCGATAAGGATATTTAAGAATATGTTCATGTGAATCCCACTTCCTACACTATCATAAATGCGCAAATTAGTGTGGATGGATGGATGTTTATTACGCTTTCACGCTCAAACGGCTAAACGGAATTAGCTGAAATGTGGAACACGTATCGATATTAATCTAACTTAGCATATAGGATTATTTTTAATTCATTCAGACATTGACTTAATTCTAAAGTCTAGGTAGAAGCTGGCCTTATTATATAGTAATAACGTGGCTGAATTGCTTAAGGGAATAATCAAGGGTTTAAACAATCCATTGAAAAAGAAAACATAAGTTCAATACAATAAAATAAGTAAATAAACCGCCAAATTCAGTCGTACCATATTCAAAATTAATTTGTAAATTCTTGTAATCTTCGGATGAAAACGTCCGTAAATAAACAATATACCTATATACTCGTTTCTGTTCAAAACATGATAACGTAAGCTCGAGTTCAAGGTTAATTCGCAAGCAAGATAAATTAACTGGATACATTATTCATAAGTAGGTTGTAAATGTTTTAATATCTAATTGGATACAAGGAATCACTGGGAGTACACCTGAAGCTTTGAATAACTAACCATTGAAAATTAAGTTAATCTGTTTAATCAACAATCTATTCACAAATTATTATGTTTCAAATATATTTCTAAGAATACTTAATCAATCTGCCTAGTCTTTTCCCAACCCTGTTGGGGTCGGCTTCCAGTCTAACCGGGTGCAGCTGATTACCAGTACTTTACATAGAGCGATTGCCAATCTGACTTTCACAACCCAGAAACTGGTTAATGCGATACCCCTTGGTTAGTCTTATTGTCAAACTTTCGAGCTTCTGACGACCCGTAAGGACTGTCAAAAGATCCATATATGACAGCCGGGACCAACAGCTTAGCGTGCTTTTCGAGGCGCGGAAGAGTCTCGGTATGTAAAGATGGTCACCCATCCACGGATCAACCGCGGCTGTTATTACTTGGCCACGGGCTCCACAGTACTTACTACAGTTACTACATAATAAGATAAAAATAAAATTGCTCAGTTTATGACTTAATAAAAGATAATTAACATGACTCAACCGTTACCGAGAAAAGTGTAATGAAGACAAAGTAAGGAAACTCATATTGTTAACAAAGAGTTCTATTAAAAGTGCTTTACAAATTCCAAAAATAAACTATTATTTTTGACCACAATAAGAATTTTTGTTATTTTTGTAGGGAAACGCCCTAACTGCCAGATTTAGAACCATTGTTGTAATTATATGACTATAAATAATTCATTATTTGCGAAGTTAAAAAGGGTGGAGATACAGTGCGAACAGCGTAAAGCGCTGCACTGTAAAGCGCTTCCAAATCGCTGACATTTCATAAAGCTGGATCAATATGACCATTGTTAACACAGTCCAGTATCCAGCGATTTGAATAGAGCAGCCGCTTATGGGTCGTTCCAGCGCTATTAGATTTCCCTATTAAAAATACTGGATCAAAATTAAAAGAAAATTTTGAAAGCCTCTCATCTTGGGCATAACAAAACACCTCCATCTATCTGTGTACTGCGATTTTATGCAGTTATTTTTTTAAATATTCAACCGATTTAGTTCATTTTATCTATTTGTTGCATTTTTGTTTTTAATTATTTATAATTATGATTGTCCATACGAAAAGGACTACTACCTCTACCTAGATAACTTTTTTTCTTGTTCATGTCGTTCAAAAGTTATTTTTTGAATCAAATGATTAGTCTTTGACTTTTGTTTTATGTAGTTAGTGCCAATACGAAATAAGGAAGCGAAGACCTATAATTATTAGGTGTGGTAATATGGTAAATGGTAATGACCATTAACAGAAAAGGCCTCTACAAGTGGATTACAATGATATTTAGTACGATAGAAATAAATTGAAGTTCTTTCCAAATGAAACTTTGTTCCCGGCGGTAACTTACTTAGTTTATTAATTAAGTTGTTCGCGATCCTGGACTGCTTACTTCTCTATTTAACTTTAAGTTCCGTTCTATACCGCGCTAAATAACCTACTTAATATTTTATATCTATTTACTTAACTACTTTGTTTAACTTAGATGGTATTAATTTTGATGAATAATTGTCCTTCCTGTTGTCGAATTTTGCTTATCTGTCTTCAAAGTCATAATTTACTTAATCTTGCGCTAATTCTTTTTTCATATTCAATTAAGTAAAGATTTGTTTAAATTATATCCTCATAAAAAATATATTTTGCCTATATTCAAATTGCCTTCAACGAATTCTTTAGGACTATGATAGACAGCTAACGGTCTACAAAACGCCATTTTTGAGTCGTAAAAAAATACCGTAATCATGTCTTGACACTGCCAATATTTCACATAAGCTTTAGTACAATCGCGTTCCTTTAAACAGGCGAACAAATGTCGACTTTTCAATCTCAGGGGGTGAAAGAACCGGGGGCCCATACCCTGCCGCGAAAGTTAACGCTTCCATTCAGAAATAACAAATAAAATATACCGTCAAACAATCAATGGACCGAAATAGAATGCAATTTCGGCTGTAGGATATAAATAGGGACTTTTAGGTAACCGAGGGTGAAAATAGCCCCGCTCGTTAGTTAAAACATTTTAAAAATAAAACAGAGTTAAAAGGAAGAGATAACTTAAGAGTATCTTGTTAGCAAGTATCGTTTAGGGAAATTTTTGTTCCTTGAAAAATATCTTTAACATTTTTAACAAAGCTTTTTATTTACGAAGCAAGAGAACTATGTCTACTTTAAAGTCTTAAAAACTTTTAACTACTTCCAGGAACTATCCTACAAAAGTGACAAATATGGTCGACATTATTTAAATTCGCGCAATAAAATGAAGTATTCTAGCACAAAACGGGTCGTAATTCCCGGTAATATTAGGAGGGTAGCACCACATTCGATAGGAATAGATAGGATATTGATTACTAATATCGGTGCTGTTAAAATTTTATAGCACCACTTACCGTTAAATAAGTGGAATGGTTCTATTTGAACTAAAACTTTAGGGTGGCCTACGCAATATTTAATAGTTAGGTGGTTCCATAATCGGATCGGAATCGTTTATTATTAAAGAATTGCATTTTGAGTAATTTTGGGCTGCAAAATAAGGACCTTCAGATCTCGTAGACTCTCAAGAGAGCTACAAACAATAGATAATTAATTAATATTAAAGTTGAGACTGGAGGCTTCGTTAAAACACTAACATGACTCCTCCCCTGATATATTTTTTTGTAGTCTGTCTTGTTTTAAATATAATCATTCTGAAAATAGCTCATCTTTTGATCTCAGCAAGTAAAGTACTTCTCTATTAAAGGTAGTTAAAGGTAATTGAAGTTAGCGAGACAAAAACTAATCTCGCAAAACTCATCTTTAAGATGTATGTAATTAGGAACCACGTTGGTCTTACAAGTCTTTAATTTGTATGTAAATATTAAACGAAATCAAAAATAAACACACTTCGGTTAAATTAACACGCTTTTAATGAATAGTTAAAAACAAACGTGACTTTAAATAAACAAGCTTTTGCCCGGGATGTTCGCGTGTTTTTTTTTCACCCGTTAAGTTACTTCTTTAATAACTGCTACGCTCCCGTAGGTCGTAGCGTGATGTTATATATCCTATACTATTCCCCATGAATCTGTATAACATATCAATATTTTTTACAATTCGACTGGCAGTTCCAGAGTTAGTGCGTTTATACAAACAAAGAGCTCTTCAGGTTTATTATATTAGTATAGTATCTAGATAAAGTGTGATGAGCAAGTAAAAATAATGTATGATATTATATCCTGGTGACAAAGACTTCAAACGAACCATTTTTGGCAAACAAAACGTTTTCCTTTCACGTGTTTAACTTTACAAACATGTACTTACTTTAACGTGACAGCAAAAGTTCAAATGTCAACACATTTTTCTGCTATTTTCATCGAAAACGTGTCTTATTCCCCCTTACCAACACTGACTTAGACCTCACCACGGCGCGGTGTGGCGTGGGCGCTCAAATACAAGAACGTTTTATAAATTCGTCTCTTTGAGTCCTTTTTTATGTTGCTCAGTCTTTTGTTATTTGGTAACCTATCAAATAATTAATGACATTTAAGTCACAGTATTGCGGATTTATAATTATTCATTTCACTTCGGTCTCTATAGTCATTATAAGTACATTTCATTTTTCATTGTGTATTCTTATTATTTTCTATTTCTATATTTTACTAAATTTTGTGTAGTTTATTAGTTTTTACTAAGTTATATGTTAGTTAGTTGTTAACTTTATTGTGCATGCTGGTCTCAAGTGAAAGACTACTTCTACATGTAAAATACCTTTTTTCTACTTTTATCTTAATTTATGTATTTCTTTTGTAGGAGATCATTAACAAATAATTAGTCCAGTGTGTTGAAAATAAGATGCAGGAAGCGGTATTTTTTTAATAGACTATAAAGAAATACTATTTAACTTATATTATGTACGAAATATACTTCTAACTAAGAGTCATAAAAACTACAACAATCAAATTAAAACTTAATGGTTAGTAGGTAATTTGTAAATTTATTAGGGCTAGTACGTAATTAATGAATACAAACTAACACAGTTTATACCTCGTGATTATTATGGTTAAGTAATGGGATTCCGTTTTTAAACAATAAAAACTTGTTAGACCAAAGGTTATTTACGTTTATTTTTTGTTAATATAGTGAAGCGTGCTGAAATTAAATGATGTATCTTCCGGTAGGCGCTTGAGGTAATTACACCGAATGCCTGGCTGACTGCAAAGTGCAAGCCATTAACCTTTTGAACGCCAGAGTATAAACGTATCGCCGGACCCCTGACGCCAGGCCACTTTTTCTGTCAAATGACCTTCATAAAAAATATAGATTCCAAAACTTGATTAAATTGTTTATTTCATAATATGGTGCGAGTGTATTTTGTCATATATTTGTGACGTTGGCGTTCAGGGTAAGATTTCGTTTGTCACATATAAGTGACAATGGCGTTCAAAAGGTTAAAAGCATAACATTGTATGAGCTTAATTATTAAAATTAAATTATACGTGTATTTAATTTAAAAATCACTGCGTACCGCATAATTAATATGTTTTGTTTTCCCAAAAATAACTTGTTTACCGATAGTTTAAGTATTTTTCAACTGATGGATTTTGTAATTCTGTCGACAATTTGAAAGCAAAATATTTAGCAAAAAGCCCACCCCCTAAAGCGGAAGGCTCCTATGGCGTGCACCCAGCGAGGGTTAATGAATTGGTTTCCCTTTTCTATTATTAGTTTTAGTCTCTCGTTTACTCTTAGACGAGACTAATTTAAGGGAAGTAATGAATGTCGCTGCAGCGTTCATTGACATAAATATCCGTAGCAATCTGTGAGTCCGATACCTAGCTACTTTCGCTAGACGAAGGATCGATTCTGCAGAGATTAGACACGATTTGATGCTTCGGTCAATTTAATTTGTCTGCGCACGTATCACCGCTTATTCGTGTTACAGAATTAAAAAATATTTTACTCATGACTAAGACCCAGTGATAAATCGTTCACGTTGCTCATCCCACAACAAGAATGCTGTACTTTAAAACAACAATTGAATATTTAAATATTTTAAGCAAGTACGCTATGCAAATCGGATATAAATTTATCAATTCACAAAAAAGGTTAAACACAGCCAGGCGACCTAAAAAGGTACGCGCTTAAAAATTCTAATAGCATTTAAATGAGCTGAAGATATTTACATACTTAGTTAAATTTATCAGTTCAGAGAATTCTCAATAATGACAGGGTTCGATTACCCCTCAGGTTACGTTTTGTTTCTTAATCAAAGCTTTCCAGGTAAGACCAAGATCGGGAAATTCTCAGAAACTCTCTGCCACTTTGTTCGTGTAAACTAACAGTTAGTTTTGTCGGCTTTAAATCTGTTCAAATTTCGTCTCTGACACTCTTTTTGCGACATTAATTAACCGACGTCGTTTATAAGTAGAGTTAGGCATTAACGGCGCTGTTGTTGGGCGTCGTGCCAGCAATCTTACAGTGAAGAGATCTTACTCCATGTTCGCTATTTATTGCAATTATTCGCGAATCCCTAGAACGCTCCCCTCAGAACTTGAATGGACTGCTACAATAACACTGTCAAAACTCCAGTGTTTGGCTCGATCGTTCGCCTTAAACCGAATTATCAAGGGAGATTAGTTCTAATACGCTACGACGTTACTTTGAACGACTTCAAATTGAGAGCAGCAAACATAGGATTAAATTAATTAGAACAGCTACTATTCGTATGTAAATAATTATCTGTGTTAGTAATTACAATAACGCCACCAACACAATTATCAATTTTGGCGTGTTTGATAGTAAATAAAATAACATGGCTACACTGTACATCCTGTATATGGTGTAAGTAGGTACTAAGAACTTATTGAGTTATTTTTATAAGTATAGTACAAGACCATCATTATTCACGTCAGCCTAATTACTTTTCAAGTTAGTTAGGCACAAGTGAACGGTGACAACCTTAATTATCACCAGTGCTATATCATATATTTTATTTTTTGCAACAAGCCATACTGAACTTTATGACAGTTGACACGAAGAGGAGTTAGTTGCCAGCAAAAAAAAAGCACCTATAAAAGTTTAACGACCCCAGACGTTAAAAGGTCGACTAAAAAGTATTTCACCCTACTGAAGTGGATAGTTTAAAAGTGTCAGTTTCAACGACCGATATATGTTGAGACGTGGCGGATGATCGATGCTCCCCCTCGCGGCTGCGTTGGTTGAAGGACCGGGAGGGTGTGGTAGATCTTTTAATACAGCTAGTTAGATGGTAACAAAAACAAACAAAGCTGGGTGGTCCGATGTCCGCCGCCGACTAGTTACGCGCTTACGTAAGAGAGTATTTCCCTCATTGTTCACGACTAACTTCGTGGATTAGGTACTTTAATGGCAGTTTGTGATATCCAATTTCCATGTCCACTTAGCCAGTTCATTAAATTATATTCTCTTTGAAACATTATTTACTCGAAAACAATTAGGAGTCTTGTCTAAATTTATACCTAATACAATTAAATTAAATGTTTCGGTGAGTCACATTAAAACATGTGAAAACAATGTGTCTTCTAGCCTTAGGTCGCACGAGCGCTTTTAACGCGCGTTAACAAAGCGTCCGTGTGTACGAGGGCTTAATGTTTCGTAATATATAAAATAAATAATCTAATCAACACTTGATATGTACTAAGTTTGTCATACTAGACAAGAAACCTTTATACTGTTGACCTATGAATTCAATGATAGCACAGAATTTTATCTCGACTAGAAACATAAACATCACTACATGCACATTGTTTTTAGGAGTAGGAATTAAGAGTCGACCAATCGTAAAACTCCGATAACGAGGTTGTTACAAGATCGACGCGTGCGCAACTGCGATTAATATAATTGCCAGCCATTATTGACTATCGACAGCTATACGTTACTCGACAGTTACCCTGACTTTAAACACATGTTTTAACAATACTAGGATTTTTTTGAGTATTCATTTGTTAGAAAGAAAGTTGTTAATGATAGCTTCATGGGCTCTTTCACCTCTTTCAATTCCGCCTCGGTGGGGAGGAAGTTCCTCCTCGCCAGGAATTTCAATGCACATGAATTAAAATTGTTTAACTTCTCTGAATGTTTCCCTTATGTGTAGTAAGGTATTTGAATAATGTAAAGTCTATGAAATAGGCAATAGACTAATGACTAACTACATTATTAATATAAAAACTAGCTTCTGTCTGCAACTTTGTCTGCATCAAAGTTGACATATTATCCCACGGGAACCGTACCTACATTGTTTCGGCATAAAGCGTAGCCTAAAAGCCTAAGTGCTGTTCCAGACTTTCATCCAAATCTGTACAGCCGTTCTGACGTGATTGGGGAACAAACATCCATCATCAAAACTTCCCCATTTAAAATAGTAGTAAGATATTATTATAAAAAAATGTTAGAAACTAGAGAAATAATGCTCATGTGCCTATGTTGGAGACAAACATTTATCTTTAAAATTTTTTGCTTAAGACAATACTGACAGAACTTAAGTAGATAATCTGGTAAGTATTAGGTAATTTTTTAATATTATATTATTAATAAGTACTTAATATTTTAATCAAGCTCAAAGCAGCTCTAAGCTCTGCTTAGCTTGGGATCAGATAGCTGTGTGTGAAGTTGTCCCAAGAAATTTATTTTATTTTTTATTTAATTAAATTGTTACTAATTACGATTATTTTTTTAAAATCTACTTGGACGTGAAATATTTTAAATTGGAAAATAATTTAAAATGAAGTACCTAAATAAGTAAGCACCTAAGCATTAAAAAAAACTTTTCAATGGAAACAAATATAGGCCAAGTCAATTACTTAAGTAATGGACACAATTTTCTTAATTGGAAAGCGCCTACATAGGTTTTTAACATAACAATTTTATTGAATGTAACAGCTCTAACTTTACAAGTATAAACCATATTAACAGCAAACAAGTTACCCGTATGAATAGCCAAACAAAAAATCACCTTGACAACAAAAAATCTGAAACACCTGATACACCTTGCACAAAACCAGAAATCCATAGGAAATAATAACCCCATACTTTAACCGGTTGGTACATACAAAAAGACAAGTATTTCCCCTTTTGGAAGCGGTTGGCCCTTGACACAGTGCCACTTGCAGGGGTCAAGGCAACCCACTTGTCCAAATTGTTCGTACAGGCTTCACTGAACTTCAATACAGCATGGAATTTCTATAGAGCAAGGAAATCTGGGGAATACGGATTACTCAGTACTTTATTTTTGTACTGTGTTTACCTAGTGGCTTTTTAAGTGATGATGCATTTTTTGAATGGACAATCAGCAAAGGTAAAATACAAGAAAGTTTCTTTCAAACCAATTATGGTAATTTGTTGTCATAATGTTGATCTGTATTGAATTATTACTGCTACATTGCTCTATGATGAATTATGACATAATGAGGTAAATACTGAAAACAAAGGTACTCAGTAGGTAATTTTGTACAGAGGATTTTAATAAGCAAAAACATTGAGTATATTGACCCATTTTACTTGAGGATATTAGGATTGTAAAATTACTTTGTGATAGATTTTAGCTGGCTCAGAGCTAATGCTACTACTAATAAATGAAAAACTGTGTAATCACAGTTTTTCATTTATTAGTAGTGCTAACACTGGCCAATAAATAACTTTAAATATATTATTATTTTTTTAGTTGTAATTCCTTGTTTGAATTAAGTAGTGCTTAATTACTTAAGCTTACATATTAAAACCTATTAAAGACATCATAGGTTTTTTATGATGATTAATACATGGTATATGTGAATGTAAGTCTCGTAAGTACTTTTTTCTCTGTCCCACTGCTGGGGAAAGGCCTCCCCAAAATCCTACTAATAACTCTTTTCTCGTGCCACCTCGAAACAGCTCTCGTGGTATTCGTATTACAAGCAGAAATCAAAAGACTTTCTTTATTATGGTACCCAAATAAATATTACCAACTGAAATCTATCTTAGATGTCAACATAATGTAAGATTTATTCAATAACATTCCTTGTTTTTAATGAATGCAAATATTATAATATTAAGTAGTACCAATATATCAATAAATACTTTAGTGATTTTCTGATAAGATAGGTACGTAATTAATAAAATATTATTGTGTTGATAAGCTTTTTAAATTCTTAGATGTACTCCTATTTATAACTTGAAGTACCTACCTACTAAATATTCTTCTAAACAAAACCCTTTGAGGATTACAGGTGTGACATTATGTTATACTGTAATTACTGTATTCATCTATCTTAACTCATTCTTGATTATACTGTAAATGATCACTAAGCAAATTAACTGTAAATGTAAATTTTAATGATAAATTAATAGAACACAAAATGTTGGTTTATGAAATCTACAGTAACATTTTAAAGTTGTAAGAGAAAATACAATAAAATGAGCAGTTCCATTCTTTTGTCTGATAGTAAAATATGATCATTGATTGGCCACTAATTTGTCTATTTAAGTGTAAACAATTACGATAAGTATGACATTTTCCTTTTTATTGTTATCTACTGAGCAATTAATTTCATGGTTACTTTAAATTAATGAGCTAAGTAAGAAGTTACTTTAGTTTTTATACTATTTTATTTGCAAAAACATTGTCCCACATTAGGCCCTAGACAGACGGACTGCAATCAAACTGCAATTTGGCAGTTGGAGTGCAGTTGAAATGCAGTCAGTCTGTATAGAGCCTTAGGGATTTTTCCGGTATTGTAAGTGCCCTTACAAACGTGAACTTACTATTATACACAGCTAGACCCAAAACAACTCTCTGTAGGCTATACAAACATTTGTACCGTGCGGAAATCGAACCTGCAACACACAGCGCAGCAGCTAATCGCTCAGCCGTGGCAGCCATCAGTTAACAGCAAAAAAAAGGTTTGTTTGTTCTTAGTAAGTACCCACAGCAAAAAGGTTTGTTGTTTTTATTTTTTTAATAATACAAATTCAATGTCAAATATTGAATACTATACAATGTGTGTGTTCAAGGTGTTTTAAATCATTAATAGGATGTTACAAGTTATTTATAATTATTAATTATAGTCATAAATCCTATTATAGCATGCAGGTGATATTGACAACTGTGCTCAAAGTGTGCGCGAGATTTAATGATGTTGTAATTAATATTGTGGTGGAAACCAGCTGTGAAATGATGAAGAATTCAATAAAAAACATGGTTGGAAAAAAGTGTATTACACCTCTATAATACTGTCAGAAGCAATTTAGTAATGTTTCACTTAACTTACATGTGAGTAAAGTTTTAGAAAACTAAACTAGAGTAATAAGTAACATATTAAGTTGTTTTTTTTTTTACTGTCTCGTTGGTCTTGTATTTGCAAAGCTCAACTGCTGAGCATGATGTCTTGGGTTTGATTCCCAGGTTGGGCAAAGTAATATTGGGATTTTTTTGGAATTTCTCAGTAGCAGTTCTGGAGTCTGGATTTGTGCCCGGTTGATGGCACTAGGCTAGCTCCCTATTTGATGGGACTCAACATAACTGGCGAAATGTGGGTGTACTAATGGGTACACCACTGCCTAACCCTTCAGGGACTACAGGCGTGATGTAAGGTTATGTGTTACTTTATACTTCTACTAACTACTCCCCATCACCCTTACTTCTGCTTGCATTAGGGTTGCAACTTAAAAATTTGTGTTGCATTTCATCAGTGGAAATTCACCCTTAATTATGTGCTATCACACCCCAGTATTTCTATAAATAAATAAAGGGAGAGGGAATGTTTTTGACATGTAAACAGTGATAAATTGTGGTAATTGTGGTTAGAACACCTACATAATTAAATGCTATCAAGAACTGGGAGTACTTTGCGCTATACATACACATGCGAAAGTTATTCTGTCTGTTACCCTTTCAAGACTTAATCACTGAACCGATTTTGATGAAATTTGGTACAGGGTAAGTTTGAAGCCCAAGGAAAGAGAAATAAGTATATATTTCGCGACTTCATCATCTGCGGTCGCGATAACATTCACGCAAAAAATCAATCAATTTTTTTTTCAAGTATTTTTTCTTTTAGTTATCAGTGGCCACTACAATGCAAAAAGTTTACGTATTACCACAGAATTACAAGTTGCCATCATTACACAATACGCATTATCCTATAAATGATGTGATGACAAGGGTTTTCCATAATGTGGTGAAGTCAGTTTATTCCGCAAACATATAATCAAGTGTTCAACATGTTATTAGTTGAAGAATGACTGAGTTTAATAGTTTGATGTGATCATTCAGCACGGCCCGCAGTGTTTCAATTGGATGATTCTGATTATGTAGTGTGAAGTTTGACAAATGGAGAATTTAATAGTAATGTTTATAGTTGTTTTAGAAGGTGTTTTGTCTTATTACTAACTTTATTATATTTACAGTATTTATATTTATTGTATAAGTATTTATTGTATTGTGTAAGTATTTATATTTTTATTTATTGTATTTATAGTAGGTGTAGGTTAAAATTGTTCAATCAATGATCGAAATTGTTGTTTATTTGTGGAAATTTTGACAAAGAGACACATTGTGAGAAATAATAGATTCTGTTCTCAATGCTGTAGAGCTGAAATTAGCTTGACAGAGACAAAGTTACTTATTTCGACTTTTAAAATAGAAAACACAAGAATGGTTCAGAAGAAATTATGAGTTCTTGAATTGAGTAACTTGTTTTATCTTTTATTTGTCCTATTTAAATTTTTATTACAATAATCTGACTATCTAAGTGAGTGTAATCACTCTGTCAGACAATTTCAAAATGTAATGCAAACTTAATATGATCTATTATTGCAATAAGTTACGATAATAATTAATAATAACATATACTATGTTATCTCTTCACCATCGTTGGTTGACTGACAGAGAATGCCTAAGGCATAAAGTCTGCCTTCATACTTTGTTGCATAAAGTTTTAAATAAACAACAATATGTTTTCAATGTTATTTTTATCAAAGCTTCAGTTATCAGTCCTGCTATTTACAGTTCTAAACCACAGCCAACTAAATAGGTAAATATTTGCAGTTGATATTAATAATATAGGTAAGTAACATTTGTCTGATGAATTGTATAAATAATGGCATCCTTATTTCCTATATATAAGCAATTATTTATTCAAAAATATACTGATAAGGTACACATAATAATAAATTCATGTCATTACTTATGCAGTTATACAGCTGCAATAATCTTGAATCATACTGTTTATTTACTTTACGATATTACTAGCTTTTTCTCGCGACTTCGTCCGCGTAAATGACGGTTGTCGCAGACGCAAATGAAGTTGCGGAATAAAAAGTATTCTATGTCCTTTCTTGAGGTTCAAATTTACCCTGTACCAAATTTCATCGAAATTGGTTCAGTGGTTTAGTAGTAGAAGTAACAGACAGACAGTTACTTTCGCATTTATAATATTAGTATGGATGTTGCTTGTAAGTGTTTTGCAAGTTTAGCAATAGATGTCAACATTGTCCATAAATATCTAAACACATAATATATTTAATCAGTTAATCAGCAATTTAATTTAATTATAAGATTGTGATCATGGTTTCCTAGACATTAATAATGTGGTCAGGGATAAAACTACTAAAAATATGAGGCTATTAAAGGCTATTTAAATTCCTTTCATTAGCCATCCAGAAGACAAAATAATGTTTATAATCCTTGTGCTAGAAGAGGGCTGAAAACTATCATATATTTTAAAAGACTTCCAATAACTTCCGATTTTCTTTTCTGCTAATGTATTATTTATTCAAAATCGATTAATTATTTTAATACCCGCGCATAATATTATAGTGCATGCTGTGCTTCTCTATAAGTAATGGGGCACTTAGAATTAAGTTTGAAATGTACAAATTATATAGTATAGTGTACTCATTGTTGAGAAGCCTATAATAAATAAATAAATAAATAAATAAAGTCAACTAGGAATAATGAAGGAGATAAGACAAGACTGATTACTACCAAAAAGTAGCAGTAAAATATGTATAAGTAATTGTATAAATATTACACACGTTTTTGCAATATTAAACCTAATGTGAGTTTAATAAATTTGCCTTATAACTTACAATTATTGTAATATTCTTGTCTAATATTAGGTAATATCACAACATTCTCATGTATGTTATGCTGTGTTTAAGACAGTGGCAATGAAATGACAAATTCTCATTAACAATAACACTAACTGTACTTGTTTTATGAGTTAACAAATTAGCAATTTAAATTAATCCAGCTTATGCTAAGACATGACCAGTCTTAACACATGTCTTCTATACAAATTCTGTGTTTCAATTCCACATTTAAAGCTTAACTGCAAACCTTTTACGATTCTTACTTTTATTTTTATAATTTTTACAAATGTAGTAAAACAGCAAAAGTAAACTTTTCATGTTACTATTGGATATCTAAACATGGCCATACAACTAGCTCTGTAGAGCGTCGTCTCTCTCACACACCGCATACCGGCTATACATCTGTCTCCCTCACTCCCTTCACTCCATGGATAAGAGAAAGTAACAAAAGAAAAATAACACATCCCAGCCTCAATACATAGTAGTAACTGCATCCGCATTTATGGTAACTAACTTACACGTTAGAAATCAACACCAAAACAAATTATATAATTAAAGGTCTGTGAGTCAACAAACAAATCTTCTGTGCCTTATAACCTATACCCCTCAAGTAATTATACATCCAACTTTCCCAACGATGCCGTAATTAAGATATTAATAGACGTTACATGGTATAATCACAGATGTGTACGATATATAAAGTAAACATAAACAGGTAAACTAACCCTTTCTTCATGAGCCACCTCTGTTGGCCCCAGTTGATAAAAGAACGTTCCAATGAAGAAGACACTCATCCATTTTACGATCACTCATCTATTTACACGATTTATATAATTTATGTTTGCACTACTTGTCACAATCAAACTAAAATTCCACTTTTTGCTGCGCTAAACGCAGACGTCATTGACAAACAACCGAAGTGACGAGTTATTGCACGGGATCACATAGTAGATGAAAACACTGCGTATTTTAACAGCCATTGCATCGATATATCACAAATCTTATCACTTGAGGTTATTACATTACTAATCACTTCGTCTACATCGGTTATTTATAAAAATAAAAAGGTAAAAAGCAAAAATTACTCGTAGACAGCACTCACGACGTCGCACACTCACATAACGTAACGTGCGATTTCGTTCACACACACACACAACTAAAGTCAAGGTGACAGTTGGGCGCTAGCGTCGTAAAAGTCGGTCCGAATCCAACTCTATTCTATTTAGTTATTGCAACACTGAGCAGTTTCCGTATTGTACCATGTTACGTGAATGCGAATCGGACCGATATTGTTCATGTTTGACGATCACAAAACATTTTGTCTCAAATAATTAAAATTATTAGGAATAAAACTTTTTGTATATTTTATAGGTAGAGACTTAAATGTTTTTAGCCTTCCGTCAGGTGGCCCGTGTTGCTCTATGTATTTATCTGTACATTTATAAATGACATTCTTGAAATCAGACTTTTTTGTTTGTCAGCAAAGCATGGAAGTACGATGAATGAATAAAGATAACTATTATTTTTTAATGCGAAAGTGTGAAAGGATAATAGGATATATGCGTAACAGCATCAGGTAACATGTAGCGTGCCTTGATGTTGATGCTCTATTAATTTCGCTGTATGTTGACTATTCTGTAGGTATTTATTTTAAGAAAAAATCTCCCAAATTACGTCATAAGTGCAATTACAGATTTACATACTTACACCGCTGCCGAGCTTTAGAGGATCTATTTCTTTTTTTCTACGGAATTAAAGTTTTACTCACGTATTTATTTATTCATCGTGTTGACGAACTTAGGAGAGCTCGAAATGAGAAGGGTGGACTAGAAATATTCCGACTTCCCCGCCTAGCTTTTATTATAATGTACCGCAGAACGCAACGTACACTAAACAACATTTCTAATATTATTCGGTGTACGTTACGTTTACGTTCTATCTCTACGTACGTAGTGACGTGAGTGTGACGTAGATTACTGTATCACATCACAACCATAATAATATAATTATCATATACGGTACCGATAGGCCTCGTTGCAGTCCAAGACTATAGAGGGGAGGGGGTCAGCCCAAGATTTGGGAGGGTCAACTTGGCTCAGGCATTAGTTTTAGAAAAACAAATAAACCGCCCCTCGTTTTATTTGTATTTTTTTTAATGTTGCCACACTGGGAATTTCTCATTTTTCATGTGTTTACTAACAATATAATATAGGTATAAACTCAAACAACCAGACCCGGAACAACTATCTGTAGAGGCTATAAAAATATTTGTTCCGTTTGGGAATCAAACCCGCGACACGCAATGTAGCAGCAAATCGCCCAGCCACTGCGCCAACCGCGCCGCCATTATTTACTCTTCTAGATTTTTAATTGCAGTTTACTAAGTTGGCAGTGTAAAGAAGTTTTCTGATGCTGCGATTCTCGAGTTCTTTCCATCCAGAATATTTCTGTTTCGGGTAGAAATAATTAAAACAAACCTTCATTAAATACATAGTTTTATTAGAAAATGAAAACAAAATCCCTTAGACTACCTAAATAAGGCACGACGTGTTCAAACGAATCGTGTGGCGCAGGCGCACCGCACACAGCGCGGCGCTCCGTCACACGACAGGGGGGAACAGAGATTTAGCACACATATGCACGTAGACTTTCACATAAATCAAACAACCCTGTACATATATGCTGTTTACAAAATATACAATTATAATGCCACTGCGCAACTATTTATTGCTGATTACACGAATTTTGCTCACAATACTGTAATTTGGCCGGAAAACATCGATGTATAAACACTAACACTTTTTTAACAAAACATATAAAGCTTTTGAAACAAGAATATGTTGGCAAACTTACACACAAGTCTCTTAACGTCGATATGTTATAGGTTAAAAATGTCTATTCATTTGATTGATATACAAGTGGTAGGAAGCATAGGATTGATAACTTATGAAGCTTTACAAGTACAGTAAGACTGAAATTTACATAATGTACAACGGAATATTTATAAATATACATAGAATTTGTGCTTTTCCTATGTGAAAGTGAGATATAAAAATGGCGCAAAAATTTGATACTTATTTAAATTTTTGTATGTTTACTATTTTATTAAAAATACGTGTCAAATGTGCCGTGTAGACAACGTTTTATGTTACAATAAGTTAGTATACAAAGGAGCGTAATATTAATAATCGTATATAATTTTATATCTAAAGCGTGATTAAATTACATGTCCCTATATGAATACAATCTCTAACTTGAAACGAAATGCAAAATTCTTACTATGAAATAAATTACTAAACCAACATTTGATACACTACTCACTAAATTTGTAAATAATAATATAGGAATAATATCTTAATTTGTATGTCTTTGTACCAAATCATGATTTAGAAAGAAATTTTAAAATTTTGAGCTTCATTGACGTGAGAATGGTGCGAGAGAGCATTGATCGATGAGAGATACATACAGTACACAACAGCTAGAGGTTGAAAATGTCTAACTTTTCATCACCTGAAAAGGTAATTTCGCACCTCTATTGAAAGACATTAGCAAAATTTTCCCAAGTAAAATTTTGAATGCCGAAAATTAAATACAAAGTGTTTATAAATTAAAATGAACGCAGACATCTCAACATTCAAAAACGAAATGATCATGAAAACGTGTGAAATTAAAATGATGAAATAACTTATAGAATCTCAAATATCAATGTCTAAAAAGTTCAACAAATTATTGTCTCCGCTTTACTGATACGTGCCCAAATTGCTCCTTCTCCGAATTGGTCGATACTACATTAATGTTAGGATATCAGTGTCTAATACTTAGGTAGAAAATATTACCAAAAAAATGGTTAAAAACGTTTTTAGTAAAAGCCAAAAATTTGTTATTGGATTTTTCTACATTCAGTACAAAAATTTGAAAGACACCGTGTTTTTAGTCCATTCAGTCATGTTATGTGTTTTATAAATTTAGTTAGTGCTAGGGTTTCCGCCCCAGCAGGTTGGCACAGCAGGCTAAATGTCAGTAGTGGTCGATGTCGGCCGTCGGCGCGACTGTGTATACTGACGGTGGTCTGTGGAATAAACATATTGTTAGCAAGGTTAGTATGTCATTCTAGGGCCTACGTGATATGGTTGAATGGGTTGTTATTATTGAGGCGGTTGCATTAAGTAAAATATAATATGGAAGAGATATTGCAACGTAAACCATCGTTTCAGTTCATGATTCTAGACCCCCTCAGCGTTAAAATATACATTTGTAAATCAGCTGTTCCATACATTTAGATGGTGTAGATCAAGGTCCAAGGCATTTGAATTTGCCCGCCATTGGTTTTAAATCTGATGATTTATATAAATTACAAAATTAAATCAATTAAATATAATATTTTAGAAGTTACCACTGTAAGAGGGGTCTTCAATAATGTTCGCCTAGAATATAAATTTGTCAGCCTTGTGCACTGTACTGAATCGATGGTAAAGATTTGTCATGTCATTCTATCGTGTATACACATATGTATTTTGGACTAGTATCTCTTTGTCCTATGAAGCCTGGACATTTATCAACCAGATAAAGCATCATGATCTATAAAATATAATGTGGGGTAGTGTGTCGTGTTTACCGCAGCGCACGTCGCGGCGCGGGCAGGCGGGAGGGGCGCGGTAACGCAGACACGCGCGTGTCGTTGCTCGACGCTGGACGTGGCTGGTCTATTACAGGTTCTGGAAAGATGCAATGTTCTGATTTAGATTTGATAATAAACAATTTAATAGCACTTGGGATAAATGGGGCATACACTGACTGGTTTTGCATCTAAAGAGGTGTAAGACAGGGCTGTGTAGCGTCTCCTTGGCTGTTCAACCTATACATGGATAGTTGTTTGGCGGATTTGAGAGAGAGTGAGTGTGGATTAAGGATGGATGAGTTACCTGTCAAATGCCTGTTATACGCAGATGATCAAGTTCTTCTTGCATCGTCGGCAGAACAGTTGCAAGACATGGTAACGGTAATGAATGATGCGTTTAAGAGGAAAGGAATGAATATAAATATGAATAAGACGAAAGTGATGGTTTTTGAAAGAGAAGAGGATGTATCGGCGTGTGATGTGAAAATAAATGATAAGAGTGTGGAGCAAATGAATGAGTTTGTATACTTGGGTAGTATGTTTACTAGAGATGGAAAGATTGATGCTGATGTGGAAAGGAGAGTAACTGCGGGAAATAAAGTGAATGGTGCTATACATGCGGTTGTGACCAACCAGTCTATGTCAAAAAAGGCTCGAATGGCTGTTCACAACGGTGTGCCGGTGCCTACGCTTATGTATGGAAGTGAATGTTGGGTATGGCAAACGAGGCATGAGAGTAGGATTAATGCTGTGGAAATGCGTTCCTTGCGGAGTATGTGTGGTGTAACATTGAACGATAGAGTGAGGAATGAGGTTATACGGGACCGTTGCGGATTAAAAGAAGATGTAGTGACAAAGATAGAAAAGGGTATGCTTAGATGGTTCGGTCATGTTGAGAGGATGAGTGAAAGACGATTGACAAAAGGTATTTATATGGCAGAGGTGAGTGGCAACGCCGGGAGGGGTCGCCCTAGGAAAACCTACACTGACCTTATTAGTGAGGTCCTTCAGAAAGGTCAGGTGCGGAGTACTCGTAACCGGCGTGCTTGTATGACGAGATGTATGAACGTAGATGAGGCGAAAGGAGTATGTAAGGATCGTAGCAGGTGGCGTTCTATAGTTTCTGCCTACCCCCATGGGAAAAAGGCGTGAGTTTATGTATGTATGTATGTATGTATGTATGTTGCAATAATCAATTATGATATGCTATTGATTAAAAATTTAATGATTATGTATGGCTATCATATACAAAAATATGTTTTCCAATCAATCTGGTTGTTTTTGAGATTAGCGCGATGAAATACACAAACAAAAAAATTCTTCAGCTTTATTATATCTATCCATACTAACTAATATTATTAATGCTAAAGTAACGCTGTCTGTCTGTTAGGTACGCCTTCACGACTAAACTACTGAACCGATTTTGATGAAATTTGGTATAGAGTAGGTTTGCACTCCAAGAAAGAACATAGGCTTTATACTTTAGACTTTATACGGAAATCGCGGGCAAAAGTTAGTATTAATATAATAAACCTGAAGAGATCTTTTGTTTGTTATTGTGTTTGTGTAAAAAAAACCACGCATACGTACGAAGTCGCACGTAGCAGTTAGTTAGTAAAGATAACTCACGTGGAGGCCTACACTGGACGGGGCCGGAGACAGGTCGGGCGATGGTATTCCTCTGTAACTGCGGCGCCACCGCTATAGAGTACGGCCGCGTCTGGGGCGGCTGTAACACGTCACACTTGTATACAACATGGACACATTAGTAATAGTTTCATATTAAGTTAGTATTACACCATACATACAGTCACCTGACCCACTTTGTTAAGACATAAATGTTGAGGATAGGCTTGCGGAAATTGTTACTTGGGAGCAAACAGGAGAATAAAAAGAAAGGACTAAAGTTTTGGGTGAAGAAAAGTTTAGAGCAACAAGTCAATAATGAGAATATACGGGCAGCAGTTTGCCATAATTAATGAAAGGTAAGAATTTGAGTAGCAAGGAAATAGTCTTCACAAGGCAGAATTATGCTGAAGTTGTAAGAAAGACAAGGTTTGCCATATACCCCCTGCGAACCAACATAAAAACAAATATGTAAAGTCACTTTCAACTTGGATAAATTGAAAATGCTTTTGGCTAGAACTAATAAGCGCAGGATACACTGATGCCGAGTAAAATTTAGTTCACCATCCATTTGTATAAAAGTATTCTAAAATAGATTCCGTAAATGCACATCACGCTAGAAAGAATATGACATATGAAGGAGCACAGCTATTTAATAATTTACCCACATATATAAAAAGTGTTAGCTCATTCGGCAGTTTTAAGTCTCGGCTATCCAAACTAGTAATGAACGAAAACTGCTTTGACTAACATCCTATAGCCGAGAGCTGGACTGCCGAATGAGTATAGAAAATAACTAATTGATGTTTTTAGACTTGTTTTATTTAATATAGCACAACACAAATTCTCTGTTTAGAAAGGGTTACCTAATATATTTTACTGTTTGTTTCTCGCATGTCCTCATGTAAGTGGCTTTATTGCCTTTATGAGAATAAATGATTTAAACCTAAATAAGGGAGAAAACGTTGGCTCAAAACGAAAAACGTTTGACACGTACTTCCTGACTTTCGAATGACAATAAACATGCTTCCACGAGACAATTTTTTTTAATGTTTTGTCCTTACTGACTTTCTGACTGACGAATCAACGCACAGCCTAAATCGCTGATCGTAGAGACCTGAAACTTTGAGGGTGTGTTTTTTGTATGACGTAGGCATCCGATAAGAAAGGATTTTTCCAAAATTCATCTCCTAAGAGACTGAAATGGGGTCCAGTTTGTTTGGAGAAACAAGATTAGATCGCCAGTAAATGACATTTACGCGGACAAAGACGCGGGCAGAAATTAGTTATTAATATTTAACTGTAATTTTTCAACAGATGAGAAATGCAAACATTATTTCGTAAATAAACACTCATTTTGGTACTAGGTTTAGGTATTCAAAATGATCAAAGCATTTTTTCAGACAACATCAATTCTTCAAAGTCTGATACAGAAGTAGATTAATTTCAGGTTCAAATAAATAATCTTGCGCAATCATTCAGTGGTTTTGGTTACATAATATTTGTAGACGATAGTCATGAATGAGGCAATACTCTATCTAGCAACTCTAGATCTATAATGTCAAAGTCATTTATTTAAATTAGACCATTATAAGGAAGGTTCCTTTTAATGGTCTAATCTATTCAATGACTATAAACACGAAATCTCGAAAACTACTCGACCTATGACGGTAAAATTTTGCAGTTTGTAGGTAGGAGACTTTAGCTAACAACAGATTTGACTTTTTCGTGGAAAAATTCGTCTTGAGTATAAAAGTTTCAGGCATCTGTAAAAATTTCATTCCATTCTTTTATTCAAGATAAGGTGCGCCTCATCAGAAACTGACATAAAGCGAAAACGCATTCCATAAAGCGGTAGCATGAAGAAGCACATTTAGAACCGTTAAAGCTCATTCGTGTACATATACCCGGCATCAGTATACCATGAGTTACATACAATTATAGTACCTCTTGCACACAATGGCCATATTTAAACAGTTATTGATAAGCATCATTATGAATTTAGCACGCTGATGTGATCATTTTCACTCAATTGGGTAATATACACCACAAATGATTTGACGTAATATATTGACTTCTTATAAGCTTATCAAAACGAGATTCCCCATATACATATTATGCATAGCAATAGTAAAATGGGACGTAATTTTTTCGCCAATTCATTAATTTCGAAGCAATCAAAAATGTAGTGAAAATAGATTATCTTTATTGAATATTTTTAATTGCTTGTTTTGATTGAGTGATTGAAGATGAGATGGGTTAATTAACGTGTTTTTTATAGAAGTTTTGTCTTGGAATTAATGGTATCTACTACCCAATTGGAAAGCTTTTTTTCATACGTTTCAGGTCAGGCCATCGATGTCGGATTTCCTCGATTAAAAATTCCCCCTTACCATCACCTCCGAGTATTCGGCCATCGGTGTACGAAAAGGGGCTCAAGAATATCTATGCTAACGTGGGCCACTGTGTACACGAGTGTAAATAAACAGTGGACACTCACAGGTATGTGATGACTTCGCATGGAGACGGGCACGCCGCTGCCCGAGGCCGCGCGGAGCTGCGTCATGTGAGTTAGTGACGCCGTTAGTGCGTTGTGTGACGATACGAAGGTTAACGCGCCCAAAGTGGACCAAGACTCATATTTGGAGGATCACAGATAGAAGCAACCAGAAAGACTGCATTTGAAACAGCATATTTTAAAATTAGAACTGTTGGAAGACCATTGATTGGTAAAACTCAGCCAAAAACACAGGGCCGCATTGAACGAGTTAACCGTATATTAAAATTATGATATTAGTTTATTCACGTTTAATTAATGTATAATGAACATTTAGGACAAATTTTAGACACAATTGAAATTAGATACACATTTAATATTAGAATAAAATATTATTATTGCTATTTTACCAACACCAATTTATTAGACATGTGAACAAAAAAAGAAAATTTTAGATTGATTACATAATCTCAGAGAATACCTTTCGTAAATAAGATGCTAAGTAAACATAAAAAAAATGATTACTTGATTGTAATATGTGTTGGGAGTCTTTATTATAATCTTATTTATTGACTTTCAGTTATCTTAAAATTGTTTAAATCAAAATCATTTCTAATTTCAGTATCTTAAAAATCCCAAAATCTTAAATCCCTCTCACAACTCACTTTTAAAAGCACAGACCACAATGATTACAGCATCGTCAGGCGCGGATCCAACCCTCAAAAAAGGATGTAGTCGCGGTCATTTGCAACCCGCCAAGTGCGAGTTGGACTCCATGACTTAACCACACCTCACATAATCGCATCTAGATTCTAAACAACTGAACCAATTTTAATGACACTATTGAAAAGTGGTGAAAACATTTTACACTGAATAATTTTGTTTAAAAGTTGCTTACTGAAAATAATAAATTCAAATTTAAGTTTTATTTTTCGAATTTAGTTTGTGGGCATGCCAATCGTGCCCGCAACAGTGGATCCGCGCTTGAGCATAATTTAATTAAAGCATTTGTTCCCTAAAAATTTGATTTCATTAAAACCAACATCAAATTCCTGACTTTGAAAAGCACAGTGATACCAGCATAACTTTGTTCAAGCATATATTTATAAGGTATTCGACTTACGTCTCTCGGGGCAACCAACTGACTTTGCGGTCGCTCCCTCCGTAGCGTTTCAGTACCTTGTCGAACTAACGCAGGGGTGGGGGGGATCTCGGGTTTTGGGGCGGATTTGTCTTCAGCTTTCTGAAAAATTTGATTGTGAAAAGTGCAAACATTCAGCATTCATTGAAATATTGCGTCATGCATGTTTCAGATTGATGATGCATAAGATTTGCGCAACTAGGAAAGAAAAGCGAATGAAGGGGAAGGTTATGTAGTTTTGAAACAGGTCTTGAATAACGAATCATGCTTTGGGAGGTTACTTGCGAGCGGACAAATCAGGAGACCAATTCAAAATTGAATAGCAATCTCACCTCAATAACAATAATTGATGATAAAAAAATGTCAAAAACGTCGGTTAAATTACAGGCGTTTTTGACATAAGTATTAAAACTGAGATTAGAACTAATAAAAAAAATAACATAGCATCACGCCTGTAATCTCCGAAGGGTTAGGCAGAGGTCTACCCAATAGTACAACCACATTTCGCCAGTTATGTTTAAGTTTCATGTAAGGGGGGCGAGCCTATTGCTATCAACCGGGTAATAGGCTAAAAATAATCCTGTAAATAATATATATTTGTCTAGAAAAGGACTGAGATCTATTTTCTAATTCGTTTCCAATATTGAACATACCTGATGTCCGACATTGATGATGTAGGACTCAGTGGAGACGGGCGGCACGGGCGGCGCGCTGGCGGTGGGGCTGAGCGCCGGGTTGGACGCGTACACGCCGCGCCGCACCATGCTGCGCGCGCCCCCCGGGCCCGCGCGCGGGGCCGGCGCCGCGCCCAGCCCGGCCGGGGCGGCTGGAAAACGACATTAGTCACTATCTTGAAGTCGAGCCGACCGGCCTTGCCACTGAATCGATCTCTCGGCAAGGATGTAGGTTAAAATAAGTCAAAAGTCAAAGCATTTTTTATAAAGACATTTTCAAGTATTTTTATTATCAAGAAGTGGCTTGGTTGGTCAGAACGCTGAAGCTAGTTGCTTGTTTCAAAACGTAGATACGTCTCTTTAGAAAAAGAACGAGTAAGAATCAAATTCAAACCTTTTGTAGTTTTCTATAAAGTTTTTAAAGTCCACTTTCATTCTATTTTTTAAATGCATATATCTCATATATTAACATTATTTTTTGTTGATTTAAAATATACAACATCATACTAAACACTTGACAGTTTTTTTGACAGATAAAACTATCGAATAAAATCTAGTGACAAAAAAACATAAAAATATGGAAATGACATAAAAAGCATGTTCAACTTACCAGGTATTCTGTTCAGTTCCCTATGTGAACTGTATTGCCTAAGTTTTGACGTTGGCAAACTTGTTTTTCTAGGAATAGCGGCCGGTGGGACCATAGCAGCGTATGATCCTATAATAAAATAAAACGATGGAAAAAATAAAATACATGTTTATGAAACGATCTTGCGTTGAGGTGCTCATGGCTTAGTAATAAGAGCCGCACGGGTCGATCAATAGGTTAAGCTACGCTTGCAGAGATTACTCTGTGTCTCGGAAAGCAGGTTAAGCTGTTGGTCCCAGTTGACATACGTGGGTCTTTGACTGTCGTTGCGGGTCGTCAGTAGCCCGAAAGTCTGACTACCAGTCTTACTAAGGGGTATCGTATTACCCAGTAACTAGTCTGTGGAGGTCAAATAGGCAGTCACTCCATGTAAAATACTGGTGTTCAGCTGCATCCGGTTAGACTGGAAGCCGACTTCAACATGATCGGGAAAACGTTAGGCAGATTGACTAATGAAGCGATTTTTGGAAATAATTTGATAAATTAAGAAGTGACAATGATTGTATGTAAATGGGCAATGTATTGTGCATTTAAAAAACCAATACCACGTGACAAAATAGCATGTCATAAGTCTTTTTTCAAGATTTTAAAATATATATATCTTTCTTTCCTTTAATACCCAAAAAATACTGGCAGCCCTCATAATAACCAGGATTAATAGATAGCTTTTAATTTATTCATAAATACACTGTTTTATTTTAACTACATACTTACATCAAACCAATAAAAAGAATATAATATCCATGTTTATTTTTCCATTCGAAAAAAAAAAACAAAACTTAATACAAAAAATTGTTCACCCTTGGGTCCCCTACCAGATGCCCCTATGCATAATCCGGCTCCGGATAGAAAGCTACTCTAAAGCTGAGCGCTGTATTAAAGTATACTTGACAAAGTCGCAGCAAAAGCCAGTGCAGAATAAGTAAATAACTCAACCTCCAAACATACCTCCACTATTCATAGATATTATTCTACTCGGCTTCGGCATAACGCTTGGGGCGAACATCTTCTTCTCCGGACTGGTCTTACCCGCCATGATATCCCTCTTGACCGCAGACTTTTTAATCATGGTCGCGCTGTTTATAACCGTCGTATTGTGCATGTCGTAAGTCCGCTCCATTCCCGAAGAGTTTGCTTTAGTAATTGTGGTTACGGTGTAGGATTTATCGTCAACCATGTCGTATATAGGTGATATCGTGTTGTGTAAGTTTAGCAGGTCGTTTTTAGCTCCTTTCCGAAGTGCCATAAGCGGTGTTGAGGCGACTTGTTGGCCTGCAATGTGAGAATGTGTGGCCTTGTACCGTGTTCTAAGCGCTGTTACTCCACCTTTGCATGGCGGTTCGCGTTTTTTATCAAAGGCTTTTTTTGATTGAAGAATAAATATGTCAGTTTGATATATTTTCTTTATAGAAACTGTCAAATCGCCATATTTATGCTTCTTTTAAGAGATGATTGGTAAGTAGGTCCTTTGATTTACTTATTTCAAAGCCAAAACATTTATTATTAATTAGACCATTTACAGACACTTTTGAGTTTTGTCAAGGAGTCGGTCAGTTAGTCAGAAAGTTGAAGTTGCTCGTTCGAAAACGGAGGTAGAGAAAAGATCTTCAACAGAAAATACGCAATTGCATAAAAATAACAAATTCAGGAGCAATTACTTGTGTGTTCCTCTAATTACAGGAGACCACATCAATAACAGTTTAGAAGTAGCTAAGCTACAATATCATAATTTACATTGTTTTAAAAGAAAGTTACAAAGATGAATAAACTTCGCCTTTGCCTTCGCCCGTGGAAACTATTTTTTTCTTACTCCTCCGCTATTATTTTCTGATTAAGGAGTTGCAGTGGGTGGGAAAAGTGTGGCGGGCTTGTCCCAAAAAAAAAAAAAAAAAACTTCGCCTTTGAAAAAAAATGATTTTATTGCTTTGGAATTGATTGTGCGTGGTCTTTTTTCCCTCCCCTTCCACCCCAAAAACCCACAGGTGGTGTGTAAGCAATATTGTCCCATATTCATCACTTTGCCCCCCTCCTCTTCTTAAAACCAATAAGCTCATGTGTGACCTGTCCCATGTGTATTAAATAAATCGCTGTAGTACTTACGTGGATCATGCGCAGGCGCAGAGTCAGGTACGCTGTCAGGGGGACTGGAAGAACTGAAGGTACCTGTGTCTGTGCTCTCGCTTGAACCAACCATCGCTCGCTCTTGTGAGCCCCAGTCCTGCAAATAAAATAAAGACAATCTGTCTACAATGGGTTTTTTTTAATACTCTTAGTACGTTAGTACGAAGAAGAAGAAGAACAACGTATACTAACAGTTTATTTTTTAACGGTAACGATTATGTTGGAAATATATTGAACTATGATTGTGTAAACAAATATTGTAAACATTGATTTTTAAAGAGTACGTATGGAGTTTCTTGCCCATCCTTCTCCATACAAAACTACCTTTTGGAAGGGGCAACTAGATTCAATTCTATTTTGTTTTTTGTGTTTGACGTTCAAAAGTGCCTTATTGGCCTAATTGAAATAAATGATTTGACTTTGACTTTGACTTTGAATATGAAAGCAAATGGTATAATAATGTATTCCCGACCAAATTCGATTGAGACCAGTCAAGTACATACAGTCATACAAGAGATAATATAGTGCACAAGTGTGTGGTAATCCGACACGACCGGAGAGAGGCTGACCTCTCTCCGGTCGTGTACTCGGTGCGCATAGGTGCGTGTAGGTCCTGCGTTCAGACGCAGGTCCTACGGACCGTGCGCACCGAGACATACGGTTATCACACCACCAGCTTCATATTTTAGAGTTGCTCAGTAACCCTTTACCCGACCTGGTAATCGAACCCAGGACCTCATGCTCAGAAGTCGCGCTCGCGTGAAATTTTAGTAAATATACATACCCGATGGTCTTGCTGCAGCGTCTTCTCCCCAACTTCTATTAGATTAAGAGTTGCTGAATTAATATCTATAATTTGATTATCATCTGCCTTCACGTAAACGACTGTGGTGTCCATGGCGCTCGCTTTTGGCGAAAGTTTCTTAAACGTAGCGTTTCTTTTAGGAGTTTCTCTAGTCGGTTCTTCTTGTCTATCGAAACCATTGCCGTTCATCACTCTCCGCCTCGACAGTAACTCTGAAGCGTTCTCCATACTTTGTCGCGGCACTGTTATCACGGTTTGATTAGGTAACTGAATAGTTTTTATCGGGGAAGTGTCAGCGGGTGCTGCTGTCGCCTTCTGTTCCGTTGGTAAAGCTTTCCTAGCTAAAGACAACTTCTGGCGAGCTTGAATTATCTCATTCAACTCTTGTTTCCCCAAGGTCACGTTCAGACTATTCCTCCCTACATCCTCAGGCTTCGGTAAGCCCATATCTTTATAGAACTGGTCGTCGGTTTCAAAGTTTTCTTTCTCAGCGTCGTTGTCTCGTCTACTGAACCTATTATTGGAGTAGTGTAGGGTAATAGGTTCAGCCGCGTCAGGTACGGGTGCAGAACGGTTTGGTGCAATTTTCGGTGAAACTTTTTTATCCGAATTTTCATTTAGAATTTTCGCTGTATCGATTTGGCAGGCTTCTTCGCGGGATTTTGTGTAGCTTTCCGAGTTTCTTATACCGGATTCTCGTCTCGTGTAACTGTTGTAGAGTTGGCATCGTGGACGGGCGGAGAGGAGTTTTTCTGATGTTTCCAGATGTGTGAACGTTGCTGAGGAGAATATGTTGGAGTCTGTGCTTTCCTTCGCGGGTTTGGAGGTGTTTGAGATGACGTAGGAGGAGTTGACGGAGCTGACGAGGCTGGGCGGCAGGGAGTCGATGAGGCTGTCGTTGTCAGGGTACGTGGTTTGGGAGAGGAAGCTCGTACTCATGTCTTTCTCGTCGAGAATGCTGAGCGTCATACTCGTCATCATCGGGTCGATGCTGTCGCGACCTGACATTGGTAGACCTGAAAACACAAAGTAATGAATAAGTATATTATAAAGATCACATTGATAGATAATTCAGTTCACATTACAATAGTAGCCATCAGGATTGTAACTTTCGTCATTTAAATTATTAAAAAGCAGCAAATTTTGGAAGAAACTTTCATTGCGACGGGCCTGTTGGTCTAGTGGTTAGAGGCCCTGACTGCTAAGCCGGAGGTCGTGGATTCGATTCCCACCCAGGACAAACTTTGTGTGATGAGCATGATTGTTAGTTCTGTGTCTGGGTGTGATTTATCTATAATATGTATGTATTTATAAATTATATAAGTACATATGTATATCAGTTGTCTGGTTACCATAACACAAGCTCTGCTTAGCTTGGGATCAGATAGCCGTGTGTGAGTTGTCCCAAGATATTCATTTTTTTTTTATTCATTGCAAGTTAATGTAGAGAAAAGTTGTGTTTTAAAATAGATATTGTATTGTAGCCGTACCCACCCTCCTACCCTCTACATGAGTTCAATCAATCCGACATAAAACCGGTCAAGTGTGAGTCGGACTCGTGTCTACTTGTTACGATTCCAAACATTTATACAACCCTGTAAGAGGACGGACGAATGGTGAAAGTAATAGGGAACCCTAAACCGATGCCCGACGGACATGAGTAGCGCGAATTTCAGAAACGACGCGTTTAGTCATCATCTGCCTAGCCTTTTCCCAACTACGTTGGGGTCGGCTTCCAGTCTAACCGGATGCTGCTGAGTACCAGTATTTTACATGGAGCGACTGCCTATCTGACCTCCACAACCCAGTAACTGGGTAATACGATACCCCTAGGTAAGACTGGTTGTCAGACTTTCAAGCTTCTGACGACTCGTAACGACTGTTAAAGATCCACGTATGACAGCCGGGACCAACAGCTTAACGTGCTTTCCGAGGCACGGAATGACGTCAGTAATGTCTAAGATAAACTTTAGAAAGCGACGCGTTCAGTCATCATGCGTATTACATACATATATATCAATAATGGTAAGTATATAACACCGACAGAGTACTTCCCAACCCGTACAGGTTATGTGAGTACTGTATTCAGTGAGGCGGTAACTTGACGGATGCTTGCGTAACACAGCCCTGAACGCGTAACATATGTAAAGTGGAAATGTAGACCACTCCGTACTAAACGTTACTTGATTCTAGGTGATCGATACCTGTTATAGGTCAGTGGTTATACTGCGAGGATTTATATCGATCTATCACGAATGGTAACTTGAAATTGTTTGTTAAAGTAATCAATTTAAGTAAATGTGATTAATAATTCCTAGAAATTTTTCGTTTACTAAATTATCATTTTCTACATAACATCACGCCTTAAATCCCCGAAGGGTTAGGCAGAGGTGTACCCATTAGTACACCCACATTTTGCCAGTTATGTTTTTAGTCCCATGTAATAGGGAGCGAGCCTATTGCCATCAACCGGGCACACATCCAGACTCAGAGGCTGCTACTGAGAAATTCCTGATGGAAAAACCCAATAACACTTTGCCTGACCAGGGAATCGAACCCAAGACCTCATGCGAAACAGACGCGCTTGCGACCACTAGACCAATGAGGCAGTCATTATCATTTTCTAGAAAACTAAGTAACCTGGCTGATGAGTTCCAGGTTGATATAAAATACCTGTTAGTTTAAAATCTGTGCGGGGTGTAAAAAGACATGACATAGTCATTAACTCTGCATAATTATTGAAAACCAAACTAATTAACATTAAGTAAGAAAATTGTTGGGAAAGGATTTTTATTCTATGTCAAAAATCACTGTTTACTGCGCGCGCGCTATGTAACGAGAGTAAAACATTCTGATTTCTGGTGCAACAGTCAAAGGGTTGGGGGTATTTAAAGTTTTAATAACATTTAAAACTTGTTACCGTAAAAATAGGTTTAAACTTTGAACATCAATATTTTCGCAATCAGAATAAGCTTTCCCAAGTATGCTCCAATAAAAATAAATGATTGAGATGATGGGAAGAATATGTAATAGCTTGACAATCACAAGCTTTGCTTCGTCAAGTGTATTTTATCCGTTATTATTAAGAAAAAGTTTATTCTTACCTGAATCCTTATGCGAAGGCATAGACTTCCGACTATCAATAGACTCAGCGTTAAAAGTTCCAGAACTTTCCATGAGCAGTGATGACACGAGACTGGGCGGAGACATGCGCATGAGTGACTCTCCACTCTGGTACATGTTTAGACTTGGACGCTCGTTCATCATGTTTGATATTCCCCTGGAACATTTACACAGATGTATTAGTATTTTCATTATGATTGATATACATGATGATTTTGTTTACGTCTTGCTAAAAAATGACATGAAAAGGGGAAAGCCAGTTTCTTATTTGAAGTCACTTAGATGGTGGGGAGGTAAGAAAATGTGTATCGATTAGATAAAATGATGTTATCACATTTCAATTCAGGTTTTCAAAATTTGATGTTTCCGAGCTACATTTTTAACAATACGACATCTAAGCAGACTCAAGTAAGTCCAAAGGCTTCTTCAAAAAAGCGACAAACCATATATAACCAAGCGATAAATATCCCAAATATCCCAAAGCTTATTAAAAGCAACATCAACAAACAAGCCGGACGCTCCCGACATTAGAAAGCATAATATAACCTAAAACAGTGCAGCGCCAGATTCTGAGCGGACGTAACACCGTAACACCTCCTTTGCGCTTGCGCCACATTGAGGTATAAACTGAATATCCACCTGGGTAAACATTATGTAATTTTGTCAATAGAAACTAGCTGAAACACTATATTTTAGGATATATTTTTTTAAAATTTTATTAATGTGTCATTAAATTTATGTTTTTGAAAATTTTATTAAAGCTTTTTTTCCCTTTCTTAGTCAGTCTGTATTTTTTTAAACTAGTGTTAAAACGAAGTAAATATGTATTGTGATTGATATGTATTATGATACACCCCACACTCACCACCTACCCTACACCTCTGCCTAACCCTTCGGGGATTACAGGCGTGATGTTGTTATGTTATGTATTATGATTGAATGCCTAACGCATTACGTCCGCCTTTGTACTTTTGTTACATAAAGTTTAAATAAATAAATGACCTTTTAATGGATACCTCAAGTTATACTTCCTTTGATAATAATATACGTCTACTCTTGACTCTAGTCTAAATCAGAGGTGACAGAGACAGAGACTACAATTGAGTGAACTTACCCAGAAGAAGCCTGTTCAGTCGTGCAGAAGTTGCATTTTTTTTGACGCCGCGTGTGTAAATTCAATTCATATTTCATTTTGAAATATCAAACTTGACAGACACCTTACAACTTGTATTAAGACGTCGAATCAGACAATAATTGACAAGTTTACTACACAATAATCCAACTGTATTGTCATAACATCAAAAGTAAAAGTAACACGTATCATCTGTCTCAGTTCTAAAGCAACGAAAAAAAAAAGATTCGCGCTTTCTTTCTATCCATCTTTTCCTACTTTCCCTTTCTGCGATGTACTGAATGGAATCAATGCTTAGTCATGCACAGTAATTAATGAGAAAAATAAAGCGCTGAACTTTTTGTTTTTGTCTCTGGTTGGTTTGTTTATGGTCTTTGCCTTTTTAGTGTTCGAAATTTGAATTTTGACGGTTTTGGTTATCGATCGTTATTTGTTATTGATTGTGAAACGTTGAATGTTCTACTTTCATAATTATGATGTTTTGTTCCACTGAACTTAATTATAGTAAGTATATTTGAATGATAGCGTCGTTTTTGGAGTTATCTTATGACAAACAATGATAAAAAAAAAATACTCCAAGCATTTTTGATAGGTAGAAGAAACGTGTTTTTTTAAAAAATAAAATCAGCAACAGTTTAATAAGCACAATTTAGTATGATTCAAATTCAAAAATAAATTAGTTTTCGTGTTAAAATATTAAGAGAAAGTTATAATTTATTACAAAGCTCCAATATACCAATTATACAACAACTTTCATGTTAAATTCTAGACGTTTAAGACCAAGATGCAGATTGGCCTAAGTCCATAACAATAATGTCCCGTTCTCATCAATGATGTCACACATTTAGTCTCGATTCTCAATTATAGTGTCACCTCCGCTGCCACCGCTTTTTATTTTTAGATCCGAATTCTATTAGTATCGGATAGTATCGTTTGTGTGAATAGTATCATTGTTTTGTATTTTACTAGCTATTGCGCGCGAATTCGTCTACGTGCATTTCCTTACTACTTTTTGTTATTTAAGTTTTGGCAATACATTTAGGGATAACGTAACTTCCTATATAATAATTAATAGATTAATTGTGGCGATCTTTAGGGGAGGCCTTTGCGCGGCAGTGGACGTCGTTCGGCTGATGTGATGATAGATTAATCATGCCTTGCCATTTAAATTATCTGACAATCTGCTAAAGAACACTCGTCCCTGACTATACGCCAAATGTTATTGCAAATATAAGCTGTTAGCCTCGACCTTATGAATTATTTTCCGCTGCATTGTTACTCTTGCTAGCTATCAGTCGAGAAGAAAAAGAAGTGAGTAATATACTAACTTGTTGAAGGTGTTGTGTAGGTTGTGTGCGGGCTGCGACAGGTCGATGTTGATCGGCTTGGAAGGCGCGTGGTCCATCGACGAGCGGCCGGAGACCTCCGACGCGAGTGTCATATCCAGGTCTTCCAGCTGTAACGTACAATACAAAATTTACGGACATTGCAATGAGTGTATTTATTTTGTATTAATTTATTCTTGGGAGACGTCCAGCGACTTAGCGGTGGAACCAGGCGGAGATGGCAGGATGAGCTTGACGCTTACAGGCACGATTGTTCCACACTAGCTAAGGATATAGATATAGGGAGAGGCCGCGTGTGCTGTGCCTACCCCAGTATGGTCTAGTGCCTACCTCAGGACGGTGGGTTACCAATTAGAAATTCTAGGATAGAAGAATTTCGAAGAATTCGACATGGTGTATCAGGGGCCAGTTCCCCCCCCCTGAAAAGTCACTAGATACGCCAATAGATTTAGAGGATTGGAAAGTAAAAAAGGGAAGCTACTGCCCTGCACTGGGACAACACTGACTAACAATAAAAAATATTTCCGGATTCGAATGGCGCTGAGAACATTTTTAAGTCATAAGCTGAAAAAGTCGAAAGTACCTATCCGCCATGCTGAATTAATAAAACCTGAATAAATACAGACAAAGAGTACACAGAAATGTCTGGATTCCCGAGCGTGGTAATAGTAGAATGAGATTGTGGTCCCCTGTGATACTTAGAAGGCGTGGCGTGGCTGGCATGGTGTGGTGGAATGCTGAGCTTAGCGTGTCGATCAATGATCGTGACCTCCTGTGTGAGAAGAGGCCTTTGTCCCGCAGTGGGATTAGATAGGCTGGTAGTTTTTAGGGCGAAAGGTCACTTACTGACGTGAACACGAAATGTCGAATACTACTTGACCTATGAAGCTGTTTATAGATAAGAAAAGAGAAGGATCAGGCGCAGGACAGGAGATGTCAGCTAAGAACGGATTTAACTTTGACTTCCACGCAGACGAAGTCGCGGCCAAAATCTAGTTACGGGTAAATCTGAAATTTTGCATCTTACAAGTATCGGAAAAAATACTCACTTTATTTACATTTTTTTAATTCCAATTTGACTGTCGTACTACGAAGATGGCAAAAAAGCCTTGACAATGCAAGTAAACACGAATAGCACTTCCTACTCATAGATAATAGAGTCTCAATCTGTTGGTGATCCGTTTCACACCTGTGCTTACGTAATAGTCCGTAATACACTTCCCGCTATGAGATATTTTAAGTATAAGATATTTTCGCATAACACGCCATGCGACCGCGTCATCGGATTACATACGTCACAAGAATGCATCATTTTTTTTCAAATTGGTATCTCTAATGCTTTCTATGTTTAGAGGCGAGGATTACGATTTGAAGGTCTCCATTTTGGCGTGCTAGCTAGATAGCCAAAACATCATATTTTTTGGAATCTTTGCTTTAGATTCTCATTCCTAACGTCAGACTTTTCATAGATGTAAAAAAAAGTTGATGATCGGTACGTTCCCTAGTTTTAGGTACCGTAATATATCATTCAAATGTGTTAACAAAAAATAAGACCTATCACCTAAATCATAAAACACAAAACCAGTTGTGTCAATTTTGATTCATAGCTTTCTATTTGAAAAAATTGCCGTGGAGCGCTGCGTGACCCATGAAGCATTAGGTATAACTTACCAGCCAAGCCTAAATATTCTTTATGTAATAGCAATTTTAATTATGAAAGTGCCTAACTGCCTATGTTATAATAACAAGGTCACAAGTTAAAAGCGTAAGGAAAGTATTTCATGCCAATCACGATTGGACAAAATACCGTTCGATATTTAAATATGGTTAAAGCTATAAATTAGACTTTCATTAGACACTACATTCTGCCCGCGATTTTGTCCGCGTAGTTTTTTTCACCCGTTTTAAGTTACGTTTTTGGTTACTGCTCCGTTCCCGTGTGTCGTAGCGTGATGTTATTTAGCCTATACTATTCCTTATGAATCTGGCTATCATAAAAAAACTATAGATTTTCCAAGCTGACTGATTTTCCTAAAGATTAGTGTGTTTAAACAAACAAATTTTTTAGCTCTATTACATTAAGTAGTATAGATTATAGCTTAGTCCGTTAGTGTCAGTTTCGTTCTAGATTTAATGAATATTATACACAGAACTGTCGTATTAACTTCGCTGGTTTTTTTAACGTGACCCCAGAAAGCGGTCTTTACTCCGGTTGCTGCATAGGCCAATAAAATAATCTACCGTTGGTATACTAGTTTATACTAAGCGGGTAATTATGGGGGGTCATCCAATATAAATAACCTTTCATTAGCTTTCTGCTACAATGAAACGTCTGGTGCGTTACGGTATCATCATGCTAGGGTTGTATCGGATATGTGATGTGTGAAAACTTTAAAGGCTATATTAGCTTAGAGAAAAAGAACCAAAGAACCCCTCCTTTATTTAGATATAGTCAATAGTTTGATAGCTTCCAAAACTATGACTTCATTTAACTAAAAGCTTCTTAAGCCCGTCTTTTGTCCAAGAGTTACTGCAAATTCAACCAAAGACAGGCACGTCACATGGGGCTTAAATACGGACAGGCAGCTGTCAGTGTATAATATCTATAAGGCAGGACGTATGTAGGCCGCATCTAAACCTAGCTTGTTTAATTATACAGTGACCTATCGACCGCAATATGAAAATCTGAGTAGGATTTGTACTTAGCACTTAATGGTTATTGTAGGGCGTGTTATATAAACATTGAATGAGCGAAGTTGACGTCACAGTTTTCTTATTGAATGTTCTTGATAGGACGCTTGTTATAATAATATCCTTTCAACTAGCCGAGTACGCAGGGGATATTATAGTTCACATGTGTGTGCACCCGTCTTGTATCGACGGAACAGTTCGATGGGACGGCAATCCGACACGATAGGGGAGAGATGATAGGGGACTAACGGCTTTTACGCGCTTTCTGAGGCACGGGGACGTCACATCACCAACTGTCCGAACTGCGAGCTGCTATCAAGACATTATTAATTAAACGTATCGCTTGTATAGGACGTAAGAGGAGGACCTGAGTGCTAAGTGTGAGGTTTTTCACTCACGTTCGATTGCGAGCGCGTCTGAATTTTATATGGGAAAAAGTTATAGCGCCATATTTTGGTCACTAGGAAAACCCTATTTCGCATACAAAATACTAACGCGCTCGCAATCGAACGTGAATGAAAAAACTCACACTTAGCACTCTGATTCTATTTATCGGCGATTATGGCAAAAGGATCTATGTCAAAAGAATATACGTTTAGGTCATCCTTTTGGCATGTTCTCCGCTTCTCTAACACATCAGAAGCTGTGAGACAGTTGTATATTTTCTACACACATTAAGCACTCAATCACCCCTTCAAGGTCGGCTCCCGCTGGTAAATGAGCTTCACAAGTTCGTGCATATACAGTAGCTGTAATGTATGTTAATGCTGTGAGAAGTGACTTAATGCAAGACTATTTTATTACCTTATTTGAATGACATTACCCTCATAAGTGTCGCGTGTCATGTACGGTTATTGGTTGATGTGAAGACCTTTTTCTCGTTTCAGTTGAAGTTTTTGCTATAGAAGTCAGTATTTTAATGAGAAAGACAGACCTGGAACTCCTGGAAGTAGCAATTCTGCACTCAGTTTAGATTCATCAGATTGGAAACAATATGTTTGTTTATGAAAGCTATATTCATGAGGACTAGGCTCTATAACACCACGCTACGATCCACGAAAGCGGAGCAGTAAGCAAAGATTACATTAATTACTGCTTGATCTGATTGATTTGCTGATCTGAGTTACCTACAAGTGAGGTAAGGGAATAAAAGAGTAAAGGGTGAAGTTCCCTGTTAAAATATCGATAATTGTTGGCAGAAATAATAAATAGAAGTGGCAGTTCATAAACACAATTCTGAAACCTCGTACGTTTATACTATCTAGAAAAAATATTATGGCAGTTACGTCCTTTACGAGTCCATAGTTATATTCCATTATAAAACTTTTCACATAATATAATTGTTCTATTTGTGCAGCTGTGCCCGACTTTATTATTTATACAGTGAGTCAATATTGCCATTTGCTGTAGTTTCTAGTTTCGTTGACACATGGATAGCGCCCTGTATATCTTGTGAGTTTATGGTTACGCTGTTGTGCAAAATGTTGAGAGAATTTCCCAAAAGTAGTTTTAGTTCCTTGGAATTCTCCGTCTTTGGTGCGCAACACGTAGATTTACTAAAATACTCGGATTCACACATACATAACATCACGCCTGTAATCCCCGAAGGGTTAGGCAGAGGTGCATGTTATGTTTTTAGTCCCACGTAATAGGGGGCGAGCCTATTGCCATCAACCGGGCACAAATCCAGACTCCAAGGCTGCTACTGAGAAATTCGTGATGGAAAAATCCAATAACACTTTGCCCGACCTGGGAATCAAACCCAAGACCTCATGCACAGCAGTCGCGCTTGCGACCACTTGACCAACGAGACAGTCAGTCAGTCAGTACTTGGATTCAGAAGTTTAGATAAGGGGTATAAAAAGACACTCTAACGAAGTCGAAAGTTACGTTAAGTTAGCTTGGGAACCTTCTGGTTATTGAGATATTGAAGGTCAAAGTTCTAATTGATTTTATAAATATCGCGATGACCCCTGTACTGTTGGATGCACACGTAAGCACAATGTTTTATGTGCGTTACATGGCGGACTACAACAGTTACTTTTTCTATACAAATTAGTAGTTAAAGACGGTAACTAGGTACTCATAACGCCTTTTCATTTTGGTGTAAAAAAATACTTTTTTTTTTATCTCAATTTATTAACGAGGGTTTGATCACTTAGTGAACATGACTCAATGGTACTTATGAAACTTAGCATCTACGCTAAATAACTTTAAGAAATGATTTCTTACATTCCGTATACAATACCCCGATGTCTCTGTGGTGTGACGTAAGTTTGCAGAGGAGTAGAGGAGTCTTTGTCCAAGAAAAGAGACCTTTACGAATGAATTCTGCCTACAAAAAATTTTAGCACTTTTTAAAAATAACTTTCTTATATTTGTTCGAGGTTTCTACCTATAAAAATGTCAGTGTTAGCCTATTTTACCGTATGTCAAGAATGGCTGGGTGCAGCAACAATACGTGCTTGTCACCGTCCGTGTTGCAAGCGATGCTGTGTGCAGTCATCTGTATCGAGCAGTTTCCTGCTTAAGTTGCAATTTGATAAAGGTATAACAATTGATAGATTTCATCTAGATTGTTGTCACGGCGAGTTTTATTTACGACTAGCACTTTCCTCGCGACTTCGTTCACGTGATTTTCCTTACGGATCCCTAACTTTTATGAAAATAAAATATAGCCTATGTCACCCGGGGATAGTGTAGCTTTTCAACAGTGAAAGAATTGTCCAAATCGGTTCAGAGGTTTCGGAGCATATTCAAAGCAAAGAAACAATCAAATCTTGCCTCTTTATATTATTAGTATAGAAAATCTACTACGAGGTTCATACATTTTTCGGTTCGCAATACCTAAATATGAGATATTCAGTGACCTTTGAGAGTTTGATATGCATTTGCATTTATGTATCACTCTTTAAGAATGTTTTCAAAGCCACAACGTTTTAAATATTATGATTCACCGGGTCTTAAGACATTAAAAACAACTGACCAAGTGTTAGTTTGATGCGCAGTTGCGCACATAAAGTGTTCCGTACTAACGTAGAAATTACTTAACATTACATTTCTTTAAACTAGTTTCAACTCATAAACTCACGCCTTTTTCCTATGGGGGTAGGCAGAAACCACAGAACTCCACCTGCTACGATCCTTAGATACTCCTTACGCCTCATCCACGCTCATACATCTCGTCATACAAGCACGCCGGTTACGAGTATTGCGCACCTGACCTTTCTATTTTATTATTTTTAGCGTAATACACTGAAGATTTCAAATATCTACCTTTTACTGCCAAAAGATGACAGATCTGTGACAGACAGACGGACAGACAACGGAGTGTTAGTAATAGGGTCACGTTTAGCACCCATTGGGTACTGAACGCAAATAAACGAAACTGTCTTCTACCTACTAGTACTTTTGAAGACACTCATTTATCAATTCAGGGTTTAAACCGATTTGTCAAGCTTAAATCAATTAGTCCAGAAGATTAGAGATTAAATAGATTTGATTCTACGAAATCGTTTAATGATTTTGTTCTATTTTTAATCTGACGGCCATTGAGCGCAGTTACTCTTAATCAACCGTGAAACAGGTACCTACGGTATTAAGCACGGTCATCAATTTTAAGCCATAGACGATGGAATATTTTATAGGTTTTTTAATAGTTTTTATACGACAGGATGGTTTGGCCTTTCGGATACCAGCCAGCAGTGCATAACATCAGGCACGTAATCCCGTAGGGTTAAAGCAAAGGTGTACCCAGTAGTACTCCCAAATTTCGTCAGTTATGCTAAGTCCTATGTAATAGGGGCGAGCCTATTGCCATCAACCGGGCACAAATCCAAACTCCGAGGCTGCTACCGAGAAATTCCTGATAGAAAAACTCAATAACACTTTTCCCGACCTGGGAATGGAATACAAGACCTCATGCTCAGCAGTAGCGCTTTGCGACCACTAGACCAACGAGGCAGTAAATTAGTTAGATACAGATTAGTTAGACAGTCGTAGTTAGTTTGTGTTAGTCCGATCAAAGTGAAAATACGTTTTCAAAAATATCTGGATTATTAGATTTGTATTCAAATTCAAAGCGCAGGAATCTATTCAAAAATAACGCATCAATTCGTACATGTTTTACAATTCAATTTCATAAAAGGACGTATTCTGCGTAACTCACTTATTCCATGAATAACGAGTAATATGTGACATAAGCCTGCATCTTTTAAACTGTGTCGTGTGCGTACGGTGATTTTAAACCAGCCGTGATGTCATTTATTATGTAAGTTCAGTGTCAGGGTCGACAATCGAGGCTGTCCACTGCCAAAGATTTGGAATAATACCGTTATTTTGTACTGTCGCGGAATGAAAGGTTAAGCACCTTTAGGTACCTTTTTTTTTGTTTTTTATCGTTGGGAGAACCTTATCGACTATCCCCCGTCTGACTCTTAATGGCTAAAACCTCCACGGTGTTCCTCGACCGACCTTCGGGCGGGATAAAGGTATTCGCTCGCGCATTCAACCGAGCCCCCGCCAGTCTATGACCCGGAAAATATCGTGAGGCAATCGGGACTTATAGTAATTATAAATCTGGAATCGCCAATCTGCCTTGAGCAAGCGTGGTGATATGATAGTGATATGATCTGAATGCTCGTGCCTTCTCTGTGTGAGAGCCTTTTCCCTCAGTGAGATAATAATAGGCTTTATATTAATTATTTCATCGCTAATCCAACTGATAATTCAAACCAATTTAAAGAAAAATGCTTAGCCTTTTTGTTTCACGAGTGTACAAAAATACATAGGCCGTAAATGCGAGATTAGTGAATGAAGTCGACCGTAAAGGAGACTCCATTGTGTTTAGATTGGAAGCAGACGTATATAAACAAGGGTTACGAAAAATATAAAACAGAATTCGATTTTAATATCTACTGTAAATGCTTTTGTTACAACCCTGTTCTTTGTTTTATTTCAGGGGCGTTAAGTGCGATTCGGATTTTATGAACTGTCTTTAATGTCGAACTACAAACGCGAGGAAACCACAAATTACCTATATACATTTAACGTTTCTTTACTTCCAAGTTAGGATGCCAGTAGGAAAACCTTCTGCTTAACATTTAGGCCGGGAATATACGTCAGATTTTAACATACGATAACCAGATCCGAGAAAGGCAACCACGCGGTTACATAATGATAATACCAGCATATTGTTGACCCACTGCAGAGAAGGCACGAGCATTGATGACCACGCATGCTCAAGGTGTGCATCATACTGGCTGCTGGGCCATCATGACCAAATTATAATTGCATTAATTCTCTTATAATTTTTTCTCTCTCTCTTTTTAAATCTAAATAGAGACGAGCCTAATGCGCAAGAGATATATAGTGCATAAGTGTGTTTGCAAACATAATTATGTAGGTGCACTCCCTCTTCCCTCACTCTCATCGAATCCGTTGAGGCGACTATTCGTCACGAACGGGGAAATATGTCGTAACGTGTACCGAGGGGCTATTTCCATAAGTTTAACAACGGTCGCGTTCTAAACTCAGTCTGAATTCATCAAAAATATCTCTAATTTGCCTATATTTCTGACAAGGAGATTTGGATATTTGAGATTGAGACAATATTTTGAACGTTTTCAATTACTAGTATTGGCTGGAATTTGATATTCTTATGACGAAGGGATCTCGATGAACTCTTCAATAAATTGATAGGTAAGACTATCGGATGTGACTATTGTATGGAACAATGTGACGTATAGTCACAGCTATAAAACCATTTAAATGAGCATGAAGGCGTTAACTTGCATAACAGAATAAAATATGAGATCGGGCAACGCACGCAATCACACGCACGTCTCATCTCATGGTTTATGTTCAGCGCTGTTATTAGATTCTGCTTTGATTGATAAAGCGCTTAAGCGCCACAGACGTAATGTACATAATATACGAAGTTCTGATTTAAAACCTTCGTTTGATATATTTTGGTACTGGTTTTATTATTCAAAAGGGCCTGTAAGGGACTACGCACACTTATTCAGCTCCATTCAACTTTTGTCCATAGAAAACGCCGATTTCGTATGAGACGCGTACGCGGGCGTTCAGCTTTCCGCGTCTGAACGCATGCGATACAAAATCGTTGTTTTCTACGGACAAAAGCTGAATGGAGCTGAATAAGTGTGCGTAGTCCCTAAATGGTTTAAATGAATGTAGGCTGTTCATGACTCACCTGAGGATCATCGTCCTGCACCAAACTCCTCCTCTTCATCGCGTACTCTTTTACCCCATGGCTGTTCTCCGAGTTCACATCCACATTAAAAGTCTTCAGCCTCAACATCGGACTGATTGCACCTAACGGATTGTTGTACTTGTTGTACGTCAGGTACTTATTCGCTGAGTGGTTGGAAGACTGGTGGATTGTGGCAAGCGACGGGAAAGGCGACATCGAAGGAGGATTGGACGTGGCTTCCACTATGTTCTGTATGCTCGGCCGATGCATTGCACGCTTCTTTGGCTTCACGTATGTCCGTGAGTCGAACTTGTGCTTGTCTGGCATTGAGAGGATTTCATCTGGAAGAGAAACGTTTATTTAGAAATAATGGCAATAATCAGGGGAAAGTTTCCTACTTTTAGGAACGATCACAATTTTAGTATCTAATTCACCTACATTTTTGATTGTCGCTCAGATTAGATTGTGACTAGATTTCGAACGTTTTTAATTGGTAGAATTGGCTTTGAAGTAATCGTCCATCGAGCTTTTGAAAAGCTAATGAACGGAACTTTAATGGTACCTAACATGTTTAAACTTGTTTGGCAATGTTGTAATAAAATTACAATTTATTCAATATTTTTGAATTATATAGGTACTTGTTATTGTTAATTTTACCATCATTGTATAGATTGTCGTTTCGTTATCTCCATACTGTTCATTCATAACGAACGTGGGGCATAAAACAAAGGACAAGGTACCTATGAAAGTTGTGATACAATACAATGTATTCAGGCTTACATTCATACAACTAACAATAGTGTGAAAATTAATCAAAATCTTCAAGCCAAATACGAACTAAAAGTGGCATTGGAGGACGAAGTATAACTCAAAGGGAGTGTCTTAAATTATCTGATGAATGAGCCTTTTATTTATCAATCGATCAGGTAAACGCGGAAGATGCGAGTAGGAAGTTCAACAAACCCATTAAAAATCGCATCTCAAAGCTTAGTATTCGTTAAGGTATCACAAACCACACAAATATAAACCTTACACACAAACATTAAGGTATACACTTGCTTGAAATTTGCTTAGCGTTAAGTGGTTACAAAATAAAAGCGTCGAAATTCAGTTCGCAACGCAATGGCGTCGTAGAAACGTAGTCTAATTGGCACCAAAATTGGTGGACAATTTGCATTCGGTGTGCTAGAGAGGACGTGGTCAGGAAATGGCATGACAGCTGTTCTGATGTTATGACAGGAATGCCTGAGACGACTGCGAATGATAGCGCTCCTTAGAATTGAAGCCGGGAAAGGGCAGGTGGAAGAAAGCTGTAGACAGTACATCGTTTGACTGTTGTACTTGTAGACTGGTTATGTTTGCAGAAGAATGACTGGTTAATACTTTCCTGGCAGAAGAAAATTTAGTATATAGTCTTGAATATCCCGATGAAAGCATATGTAAATGAGCATGGGTTATTACAGAGAAGTATACGATTACATACTAAAAATTTCCAGACAAGATTTCTTGTTTATCTTTAATTGCCACTGCTGAACATAGGCCTGCCATATCTTGCCCCTTAACTTGGCAAATCATTTCGTAGAAACTCTGTTTCATATAAACTATATTATAAAGTAGAAGATCCGTTTGTTTGTTTAAACGCGCTAATCTATAGAACTACAGTGGGATTAGAATATATATTTGATATTATTGTAATTGTTTCTTTTTTTACCTATGTTCTTTATGGTTTTCTAAACCTATTAACGCGGAAGAAACAATACAATTCTCTTGCATCGACATCGCCCACATAACCGGTCATTAGTTCCAAGTTCCAATCGATTTAAACGTTTAGAATTTTATCCGAGAACCAGAACGCAGAACACTCCATTCAAAACGTTACAGTTTTTACAAAGAAGTTATAAAGAGGAAACGCGGGTGTTCTTTTCATCATACAAACGCTTGATTTCTTTATGATTATATGACTTCCCGCACCCCGAGGCTCGCAGAGCGACCGCGATAGTTTCTTCTAATATCAAATTTTCAAAAATCTCTTCTCCCGCGTTTCCTCTTAAATATTCGCTAATACACTGTTATCTATTAATTCATCTCGATCCAGCGCATGCGTTGAAAGTGAAACTTTTATTGTACAAGTTTCGAATAATAATTGTCGTGTGGGCCGCAATGACATAGCTGTATGGACTGTGTTCGTTACATTAATGGCTGGGGGATCGAGTGTATGTAAATGTCTAGAAACTACTAGCTTACGCCCGCGATTTTGTCCGCGTGAATGTCGGGTGTAGCTGTTTTTTTTTTTTTTGCGAGAATAATAATAATAACTAAGTTTTTCCATACAACATCAGCTATCAGTCAGTGAAAAGTCCCGTCGAAATTGGTTCAGCTGTTTCAGAGATTAGCCGGAACAAACACATAGAGAAACAGACAGACCGACAAAAAATATTTATAATTTATTTACAAAGCTGTTATGTTATCATTACAAACAGACACTTCAATATTATTTATTTGTATAGATTGGTTGGCTACTTAAGTTGCTAGAAATATTATACCCATATAGGACGAAACGGCCTTCTTCGCAATAGACTGACTATTGCGTATTTACTATTCTAGACTTATTTTCTTGTCTGTCTACTTGTTTCGAGCTACTAAAATAACTATACATATATTATATAGTCACAATGTAGATATATTACTTTAAAAATACACCATTTTATAATAAAAAGATAATTGGATATAATCTATCTTTTATAAATATAAAATGCTTTGTCTTGAATGACTGACGGATCAACGCACGGCCTAAACCGCTGATCGTATAGACCTGAAACTTGGAGGGTGTGTTCATTGTATGACGTAGGCATCCGATAAGAAGGGATTTTCCAAAATGGGGTGTATTTTGGAAAATCCCTTCCCTTTCCCTAAGGGGATTGGAAAGAGGAAACAGGGGTCCAAAGTTTGTATGGAGAAACCAACTTCGAAAATCGCTGGCGAAGCAAGGGTTTAGCAATAAAATATTATGCTTCGTCGTCATTCTTACAAAAATTGACCCTTCACCACTGCTCAATATTCTTCCAACAGATCAAGCATAAACAAATTACTCTAACAGAGTCAATGGATAGGATGTGATAAACGTAAACATTTCCATAGCCTCCAATCGATACTGCGTGGGAAGATTGTAAACTCGAGTCAATAATGACGGTTCAGTTTACTATATCCGCGAATACTGTACGGAACACTTACTTGAAGTTTACTTACAGGTTTTTGTGTACTTAGCAGTTAACAGTAACAGCTCAAATTTTATTTTGAACTAGCTTTTGTCCGCGACTGCGTTCGACTTAGTTCGGACAAGACATCGTTGAAATAAAACAATGTAAGGAAATATGGACTCATAATTTATGTAAGCTTTTTTTTTTAGGTGGTTAAAATCATGAAATGACTCCTTCCGCCCTAGGTGGGGCGGAAGGGACTGTCAGACTTTTACTGACTAAAAAACCACCCTGTTCCTTCTGTTGCCTTTTACGTTCCGGGGCCACGGTATCCTGTTAAGACGTCCCGCAACAATTTATGTAAGCCTGAAATCCAAACTGCCATGAGTAAGTGTGGTAACCCATTCTCGCCATTTTGCCCAAGGCAGAATGTACCCTACTGTGTGGCAATAATAGGCTATTTACGTTGTTAAACAAATATCTTACAATATATAAAAGCGAAAGGTCGAAAACGTAGAAAACGTGTTGCGCCGACCCCAAGTAACATGGGACAAGGGCAGGATGATGATGATAAAAGCGAAAGGTCACTCGCTGACTAAACACGAAACATGGAAAACAACTTGACCTATGAATCAGAAAATTGACAGTTATGTAATTTTTAGTTGGAGGCTTGAGCCAAAATTGGATTTGACTTTGACATCCACGCAAAAGGGCAAAAACTAGTAGATTATGAAGATGTTTATTTATCTCATTCTACGGATGATGACTATGACTCACTTACTTTTTTCAGTTTAATATGCAACCGCTTATGATTGTACGCACTAGGACCTTAAGCGGTTGCAAATTAAACTGGAAAAGCGGCTAGCCGCGCGGTAGCCGCCCCCGCGGTTAACCGCTAGTGCGTAAGAGCGCTAAAACAAGATAACCGAGGTATGGAACGCTTGCATATGAGACTTAGTTAATACGGGAAATCATTCGCAACTGGTTCCTACATTATTACTTCCTGCGGTACCAATTCATCAATTAGCTTGGAGTCTTGCTTTTTGCGTCTAATAGGAAACTGGTGATAAAAAACCTTTTTGTTTCCGTTGTGAGCAGATTTCTCTGCCTATAATGAGGGAGATTACCCATCGGGGGGCCTACCACAATGTCTTAAAAAAGCAGAAATAATATTTTAAAATTATTTCTGCTGGTGGATTTACAAGCATGTGTCAGTGCATCGAGAGTTAAAAATCCAATGGTGCGAAAGACACAATTTTTTGTTTTAAAATTTAAAACTGTTTCTAAGAGATAGTTGTAGGCGTCCAGATTTAGTTTTGATACTTTAAACCTGACTTTATTTTCCTTCAGCTGGCAGCAATGAAAGCGAAATTTTCTAGTAAACAAAACTTTAAACTAAAAGTTTTTAGAAAATTCACTTTACTTTTTGCACTAACGCAAAATCTCATGTTGACATAACTCGTTCGAAGAAGGCCGCGAACTCCATTGGTTTATTTTTTGTGTTTGCAAACATTTCGCTAAATTCTTGCACCTTTTCGGAGTATTTTAAAAACATACAAGAACTTACATGTAGGTACCTGGAACCGACATTTTGTAAATAACAGGCATATAATCTGTGAAAGCAATAATTGTGCAAAATACCACTTGCAGCAAATATGTAAAAGAAACCAAAATCCGTAGAAAAGTAGGACTTTACCGATTCTGATTCTGAAACGAGACTTGATCGTCTAATGAGGTTTTGGAAGACGATACAATGCCAGATTTACCCAGAAAACAAAACGACGAAAAACTTTTCGCCGAAATTGATCTACGACCGATTACAAATGATTCATTACTGGGTTAGGTGATGCAACTGATGTGCCAGAGATTCCGGGTTCAGGAAGTCGTAGACCTTTTCTCCTGTTTATTATTAAGTAATTCTCCCAACCGAATTTCGGTCACTGTGACCAATCTCAAAGAGGACAAGTCTAGTACGTAGGAGATGTTATAGTGCACTAGTGTGTGTGCAAACATCAACAGCATCTTCCTTCGCTCTAATAGTCCGATGGCACGGCAATGACGGGGGAGATCAGGCGCAGGACCAACAGATTTATGTGCTTTCCGAGACACAGGGATGTCACACCATCAACTTAAAAAACTCCGGGGTGGTACATTATAATTGGGGATCATGATAATTCTTAATTGTATGCCCAATATCTTCATTTTCGTAGGATAACGGAATAGTGAAGGGTAACGCCCATATTAGTAAATTTCCTTAATGTCTAATCGTAACTTTATTTAACTCCGTGAACATTCTGCTTTAAAACCAGTCATCCAGTTTTGGGCATATTAGAATTTGCATACTTACTGCATTATAACGATATTATGTCAATACATAAAATTATGTTTCCGATAATATTTTCCTGTCCAAAATCTATTCATAGAATCCAATCCAAATAGTGACTCTAACTCTAGGATTTAGAGTGCAGTTTTCTATGGCTGGTCTAAAGCAACAAAGTGATCTCAATGTAATTGGATGATTGCTTTAGTGACATTGAACGGTACTGGAAAATTTTAAGTGTGTAAGTGTTACAAGTAGGTATACTAAATACTAAAATAAATTGTATTGTATTCCGTTTAAAAAGCTACTATAAAAAAAAAAAAAAAAAAAAACACGACTTCAAAAATTGCACATGATATATTTGTATACTCGACATTTTTTTATTTTATTTACAGTGTTATATATTTTTTAATCTTATTGTCAAATTCTAAACGATAGACATAGACAAGACCAGATTCATTAAAAAAATAAATTGAGGTTGGTATTAATTTACGTTTTGAAGTGACCACACCGGTCTTTTTATTTTTCACAAGCCATGTTACTCGGAACAATGCAAGGATTGTAACGTTACCCCATACATCTCAATCGGTTCAGGCATTTAAAAGTTATGGTGGAATAAAGAAACTCACACATTAACCCTGAACACATAAAACTCCTTTTTTGGGGCAGTCGTGTAAAAAATGCTGTCTCATGTTATTGCAATGACTTGTGATTTGTCTGGTAAACAGAAAGTTGCGACTTGATTCAATAAACTAGATAATATGATGGGAAATATTAAGAAATAGACTCTGTCGGTCAATTTGATCCTATTAGCGCGTTATTCGGGACTTAAGAAGCTTGGAATGTAGACTCAAGCGTGGTCCTCTGACCACGCTTGAGTCAGGGGTGAATGACATTGGGATCATTTCCGAGGTAACGCTTTTTAGACTGGACATTTTATGAGTAGTGTAATGCACATTCTCCTTTATTTGTGTATTCATGAGCTTCTGACTTTATTATTGTTTATTAAAAAACTAGCCTCTCTTGGGTCTTTGCGTGATGTTATATAACCTATACTAATCCTCATAAAGGTGGCTATTATTTTACAAAAAGATTATTTCCAATAACTGGCAGTTCCTGAAATTACCGCGTTTTAACAAACAAACAAGAAACTCTTTAGCTTTTTTTATTAGTATAGATTTATGAGCTGATGATTTATGATTTACGATTAATTAATGATGAACTAAACATCATCTATTTAAAAAATTGTGACTTAATTTCATTTCGGAATTTAATTAACCAATTTTCCTTTTAATTATATTATTATTTTTAAGGATAATATTGTCATTGTGTAAATGTGTATCCATTTTGTACAGACATTTCCGTTTTCCCATGAGACGCACATTGTTTTGTCTGTTGATTCACATAATACAATAATATTGAACTTTTCGCAGATTCAATCGTAAGGTAAACAAACAAACATTGATCCTGGTATTTCAGCGAATCTCCTATACTTACATTATAAATACATATAATACAAGTGTCTGTTTGTACTGTCAAAATAGCAACTTTTTACTAAATGCATATGAATGTTTACACGGTACTTATACCAGAAACACAATTTTTCTTTCTATTTGTTCCGGCTAATCTCAGAAACGGGTGGACCGATTTTGACGGGACTTTCACTAGCATAATATAGCAGATGTTCTATGGAGTAATTTTATTACTTGAAAAAAGATTACTTAAACTATTATTACAATTAGACATAAGACACAAACATAAGACTATAATTAAAAAAAGAATAAAGGTTCCACGCTTAAACATTACACGCCCCCCCCCCCCCATTACATGGGACTGGAAAACATAACAGGCGAAATGTGGGTGTACTAATGGGTTAATGATGTTATGTATGTATGTATGCCTAAACATTAAAATTGCGCAGGTAGGTATCCGATATTTACGCAGACGGAGTCACGGGCATAAGTAAGTTATTTAATAAAGGTGGTCTCTCAGTTCATACTGACGAAGCATTCCGAGAGGTACCTAATTGACACAATACGAAACCCGAATGCGAAATTTGACACTGATCTTGCGCGACTGCGTAATAAACTTGATATTATATTACTGCCATTGCAGTTCAGGGTTTATGTTAGCAGTGCTGTGTAACCAAAAAGTGCATAATTATGTATCCATTATAACATAAGACTAATGCCATTATGACGCTATCGTTATTTCAGTGTTAGCTTGTAATAAGCTTCGCTATGTCAAGATAAATACACAGCAATGTGAACTATTTGCCATTTACATACAAAACAAATATTAAAATGCAGTTATTTTAATAAATTAATATAATAACTATCTTTTTTTTGGCCATTCTTTACCCGACTGCGGCGAAGCCTAAAGGGTTGTGTGTTTAACCTGTATGTCTGTGTGTCACTTCCTATGTTTTCTTTTAACTACTCAACGGCTCAACCGATTATGATAAATAAGTTTTGAAATAAGAATGTCACTGGGTCACATAAAATGGCGAATTTATAGTTGTCTAATGCTCATAACAAATGGATATAGATCATAAGAATGAAGAATTTGAAATATTCTAAAGGAGTCACGCTTAACAGCCATACAACGCCTCGTACTTTGTACGCCTTGCGACTACCAGTGCCTTCCGTGTGAGGCGAATTCATAAACTGTATGAAAAATGTAGTTTTGTTCGAAGCTCGGTGGCATTTTTTGTGGCCCGTGTGCAGTAAGGCTAAAAGTGCCCTACATACGGAAGTTTTGGCTCTTAAAATTGGCTCAAGCTGTGGCAATTTACCGCCTACAGCCTGCAAATTCCATAGACCTGTTTTATCTAGTTGTTTCATACAACTTAGGTGTATTTATGGACTACTATACTTGTAAATCGTAATTACACAATCCTTTTGCTGATACAGTAAATTGTTGAAGCTGTCTTTAATATATTTTGAATAGACGACTCTGAAGGCAAAATTGGGATGAACTGAACTTAAACCTATCGAATGGAGGGTGAGGAGCGCCACGTTATTAGGGCAGAACAGAGAATGAGAGCACCAAACAATGAATTACTCAGAATTAAAAGAAGTATTGGAAAACTGACAGCCTCTTGTTATAACAAGGTTTCTTCGTAAACCTTATAATGCTAAATTCGAAAACAAACATTTCTGTGAATCCCAAAGGAACTGGACCTATCTGTTTTGAACCTATATTACAGCTAGCTTCTGCCTGCGACTTCGTCCACGTCAAAGTAGATGTATTATCCCACGGGAACCATACATTTCACCAAAAGTATAAATAGTAGAAATAAAAAGTAGTCCATATGCTATTCCGGACAAGAGAGAGATCTATCTCTTTGCTAAATTTACCCAGATCCTTTCAGTAGTTCTGGCGTCATTGAGTAACAAACATCCATACATCCATTCATCCAAACTTTCGTATTTATAATAGTAGTAAGATATACAGATCATGATTGCATATAGGGCTATGAAATCAGATCTTTGTCTTAAACCTATGAGCCGTGTCGAATGTCGTTAGATTAGCTACCAATTGTTCACGAGCATATCCTTTGTTTAACGATTGACCGACAAAAATCATTCCTAAGCTCTCAAATTAACAGCCATTTTGTTTTTTAAAGGCATGGCGAAATGATGCTTTATCCTTCATTAAGTTTAGCTATGCGAAGTGTTATTGGTAAGAGGGACCGCCTAACTAGCAAAAATTTGAATTATGCAACTAACAGACACGTAAAGGTTTTATAATAGTTTTGTAGCAGTTAAACAGTTTTATAGTAGTGTTCAATTCGACGCATTCTTTTTATTTTATTTATTTTACTAGTTGGGCGGATGGTTTGCAAAATATTTTATGTAATCATTGTTTATTAATGGCTACAAGGTAATTTTTAAAAACACTTTCACCCGTGTCCTGTCAGTTGTGTCTGTCTGTCATATCGTACAAGTTAAATTCGAGCCACTTCCTGAAATTTTACGTAAATGTGCAATTTGCATGACAATGCAATATAATTATTTCACAGAGCTTGTCTGCAGATGGAGCCGGAAAGTGGCCATAGACACTTAATAAAATCTTACAAGTTAAATTTGACCCACTTCCCGGTGTTCGATTGAACTAGAATTTTGAATACATTTGTGCGTTGCGCGACAATGCAACATAAAAGGTGGTTTAAAAAATAAATAGAACTTGTTATTTTAAATTTATTAATGGGATCGCTCTGAGAATAGTTTTCCTTCCTGAGATAAAGAGGTTTATCTCGACGGAAACTATTTACGGAAATAAATCAACGCAACCAATGACATGTTTAAAATTACTAAAAACTAGCTTATCCCCGTGATTTCGTAACCTTAAATGTCAGTTATCTGTGGGGTTTCATTTTTATACGTAATCCTAATATTTTTTCTATAACACTCCTTTTTTGGGGCAGTCGTGTAAAAATGAAAGTAACTAAGTTACTGCTTATACCTACCATCAGCGATTTTCAGTGAAAATCCGGTCGAAATCGGTCCAGATGTTTCAGAGACTAGCCGGAACTAACCAACATACATACATACATAACATCACGCCTGTAATCCCCGAAGGGTTAGGCAGAGGTGTACCCATTAATTAGTACACCCACATTTCGCCAGTTATGTTTTTAGTCCCATGTAATAGGGGGCGAGCCTATTGCCATCAACCGGGCACAAATCCAGACTCCGAGGCTGCTACTGAGAAATTCCTGATGGAAAAACCCAATAACACTTTGCCCGACCTGGGAATCGAACCCAAGACCTCATGCACAACAGTCGCGCTTGCGACCACTAGACTAACGAGGCAGTCAACCAACTAACCAACAGAGAGAGAAAATAAAAAAAAATGTTCTTTAAAATGTTCTTTTACGGTATATTAGCGTGTAAACATTGATTCTATGTCTTTAGTAAAAAGCTTTTATCCTGACATTGAAACAACAGACACTAGTATTTCATTTACTTAGATAGATAAACGTACGTATATAGACATGCATGGTAGTTAAGGTTGAGACGACGCGAGTGCAATACTAATTTCTAGCTATACAGCTGATTATGGCAACTTCCTACATATCTTCTTATGTAACGAAAAACTTGAATATGATGTATCAAGTCCAATATAATATTGATATCGTAGTTTGCAAGAACTGCAGCCGCCATATATCTGACGAGAAATATTAGCACGCGATTCTGACTGTCAAAATAATATCAACCTTACACACGTTGAAATAAAGCTGAGCTGCGTTTCGTCAGGTGTGTGTGCAGGGATTAATACTGCTTTTACACAGACAATGTATGTAGGTAGTTCATATCAGCACATTCCAGGTGCAAGTAGGATTAATAATGAGTTCTAATATAAGTAACGCTGTTTTATTATGAATTGATGACTGACACCTATGATATACATCTTCTGCGGTCATAATTCTTTAAAATGTTTTTCGGGGTTTATTTTTAAACAATACAAAAAATTTCGTATTAAAACAAATTCGCGTCACCCTGTCCATACGATTAGATCTTTTAAAATACGCAACATTGCACCCGTGCGAAGCCGGGGCGGGGCGCTAGTGATGAATATAAGAATACTAGCTTTTGTCCGCGACTACGTCCGCGTGGAACTTGTTTATATCGTACTTGCATACAAACTTTCACCCGCCTTTTCACCGCCTTAGGGGGTGATTTCCGGTATAAAAACTATTCTATGTCCTTCCCCGGGTCTTAAACTATCTCCATGCCAAATTTCATCAAAATCGATCCAGCCGTTGAAGTGTGGAAGAGATAACAGACAGACACACTTTCGCATTTATAATATTAGTATGGATTCAACTCGTTTTCAGCAGAGGAATGCGTGTAGACTGTAGATATTATATAATTTCGAGTAGTTGAAATGGTTGCAAGCATTACAGAAATTTCATAATGCTGTAATTAAATAGCTATTTCACAATTATTAGATCACATAATTTATACACATACCTACATTATAAAATACAAGAATTTCATTAATTTAAATCAAAACTGTGAATAGCATTGATTTCCTTAATTAATAATCATAATTTTAAGAGAACTCTGAAGATCTTATCTTAAAAATAAATAGTTCATGAAAGATAATTCTCATTATATTAACATTAAGAAGTTTGTTTGTATGTCATTACTCATTACATAACAAATGTTTGCATCTTTTGGTGTCACTGTTTCTCTTGTAAACTAATATTAAAAATGGACAAGATTTGTATTTGTGTTTGTAATGGATAAACTCACAAACTAATTAACCGATTTTAAAAATTGTTTCACCTTTACAATGCTAGAGAGTTACATAGGCTTTATTCTATTTTCAAAATATTAGAGATCCGAAAAAAAAATCCCGTGAAGAGGCAAAAGCTATTTCATTTATAAACATACTAGCTATTGCCCGCGTCTTCGTCCGCGTAAATGTCGGACACCCGTTTCATCTTTTAAGGGCGTGAATTTTAGAAAATCCTTTCTTTTAGCGGCTGTCTGATAATTATAAACTACCTCCCTGCCAAATTTAATGCGGTTTTCTATATTTCGTGATGAGTGAGTGAGGGACCTTTCGCTTTTATGTATTAAGATATAGTTGAGTTCAAGAAGATTGTATAACATGTATTAGTCAGAACGAATGTACACATTTACGAGTACAATAGTCATGATGATGAATAAGGTAAATACTTTATTTATAGTCAAAATTGATCTCAACGCCTATATTAATCGTTCTTTATCATGTGGGCAGTAAGGTCTTACGACCCTACACATCCTAGTGTCAGTTTCTAAACCGCCTCAAAGGCCTCTGACATGGTTTGAGTGGAATAGTAAGTCCAGGTTTCCTCACGATGTTTTCCTTCACCGATGCCAGTGATGTCCAAGATAAACTTTAGAAAGTACATATGAATTGAAAAGTTCACATTGGTATTTGCACGGATTTGAAACCACAACCTCATGCATGAGAGGCGGGCGCCTTAACCATCATTAGTAATCACGACACTCAATAATAGTCATGATGATTAATAAGGTAAATGTTTTGTTTATAGTCAAAATTGATCTCAATGCCTATATTAATAAGCATGTAAAAAGAAGTCGGTTGGAAACATTGACCTCTTCCAGGTCAACGTTTAAATTAATGCACACATGTTATACAAGTTTAAACATGTTGTCTTATCAGACATGTCCTAATTTAGCTAGTGATGTAATAAATTCTACTCTACCAAAAAAACTTGACAAACGGCCAGTATTCATGATGGAGCAAAACTTTATTTTTTTCTAGTATGACCCCTTATTATATTGTTTCTTTTTGTCAATCAAAAGTAATGGTATGTTTTTTTGGAGGAAGAAAGTTTAGGTCCACAGAGGTGTATGTAAATGAAGCCTCAGTTGAACTAAGGCTTGTGGCAGAGGCCTGAGTCAGGCCCCAATAACGAAATGACAAATGCATGGAAAAAATACCTTTTCAGTATTAAAATAGGATTGAAAATCGTTTCTAAATGTTTTGGATGATCTATAAAATGTATTATGCACTGAGACATTGTGAAATCAAATTTTTTTTTCAACATATAAAATCTAAAGAAACTTACTTTTAAGTATGTCGTCAAGTACTGTGTAGAGTGTGTTCTCCAGTTTAAGATAATCATTGTCCTCTTTGATGGGCCAGTCACAGGATAGGTTCCAGTCCACGATATCAACATTCTGCCCTGAGTCGTTGGGAACCGTGTACAACCTGGGTGCAAAGGAAATATAATATGAGTAACATCACATAACATTACGCCTGTAATCCCCGAAGGGTTAGGAAGAGGTGTGCCCATCAGTACACTGGCATTCCGCCAGTTATGTTTATGTCCCATGTAATAGGGCTGAACCTATTGCCATCAATAGGGCACAAATCCGACTCAAAGGCTGTTACTGAGATATTCCTGATAGAAAAACCCAATAACACTTTGCCCCAACGTGGGAATCGAAACCCAAGACTTGTGACCACTAGACCAATGCGGCGGCTTATAATGGTAATTGAGTTGGTTAATTAACCTATAATTATATCAAAGAAAAATGTAAACAAATACTATTGTTCTGCTTAAAAAATACAACTATTAGGTGTTTGGTCAGAACATTTGTAATGTTATAACATAACATTTTATTCTATTTTCAAAAACAATGAAATGCCTTATAGCCTTATTACTTTATCAATACTTAGAATCAAGTATAATTTATTCATTTATAAGTAGGTATTAGATATTAGTAGGTGTTTCATTATCTTAAAACTTATCTTATTAATTGAAGTGCAATTTATGTCAACTGGATCTCAATAATAAACACAATCTAATCAGTTTGATAATTTGTTAGTAAGCTTCGCAATATATTAGTTAAAACAAAAGATGTCTGTACTATATTGTCAAACAAACATGTTTTTCTATTTCAATCTATAAGAAGAGGGTAGAAAAGAAAACTCATAAAATTAAAACAAAATACACTGAAAGACACTTCTATTAGAATAGCTGTAGTATTCTATCCTAACTAATATTATAAATGCGAAAGTAAGTTTGTTTGTTTGTTTGTTACCATTTTACGCCTAAGCCACTGAACCGATCATCCTGAAATTTTGCATATACATTGCCAGGTGTACAGGAACAAACATAGGGTACCTTTCATCCAGAAAAAAGTACTGTTCCCGAGGGAAATCACAATAACCTTCGTATGGTGATAGATGGCGCCACATGTCTTTCGAATCATGTTCGAGTTTTAAATTTAAGTACCTAATACATTTTGTGAGTTTTGAGTGTCGATGGACCAGGTTCAACTAGGGTGTCATAAAATTGATTATTGATAATTCGGGGTTATTACAACCAATTTACGATTACCCAAGAAAAAAAGTACTAGGGTGTCATAAAAAAAGGTATATCTCTATGGCAGTAGAAATAAGAAGTTTTAGTCAGAGTGGAAAGGTCAACATTCTGGGTTTATCAAAAAAAGTACTAGGGTGTCAGAAAATGAAGGGTTCACTCATGCACTCAAGCAGAGTACAACCCGAATTGATTGGCAAATCGTAAATTAACGTGAGCGAAGCCGCGGGCGAAAGCTAGTACTAAATAAAAACACTGGCTTTGGAAACTTTTCAGGAAGTTTAAATAGTCTATTACTAATGCACTACAATTCATCAATATCTAAAGCACTGTTGGTGTGGTGCTCAAAAGTGAGTGGGCTGCAAGTCTTATACATAAGCATACTTTTACAGAATCTTAGTACCTAATAACATTAGAATACTAAATATTATCCACTTTCAGCTTTCGTAAAGAAAAGTAAGCTCATACAAAACAAAATAAAAACAATTCAATGAAGGTGAATCATCTGAGCAAAAACATGCACCAACACCTGTGCAAGCTGGCTATGTTAAAATACTGGTAAAGTGGTTAGACTGGAAATAATTGAAATAAATAAGTCGACGATTAATTGGAACGAGCTAAATATCCAACGAGACCCGACAGTCGACATATACACTGACATTACGACCGGACACAAGACATGCATGACCCCGTAAATACTCGCCACCACTTACTGCGACATATTTTCTTACATAAATACTCTTCAACAGTACTCACCACGTCTGATCGTCGGAATAATCCAAAGATTCCACGTCGATCAGATCAGAATCAAACATATCTTTGTTTATATTTTGATCAACCTGATTCATGATACCAATAATAACGAGACATCAATTTGGCACTTTACGCAAATCACATATAAATTTCACGCAAGAACTACATTTACTATAAGGAATACTGTAAATATAATAAAGAAAAAAGATATAATAAGAACCAACACGAATTGTCCCAGACAAGTTTTAGTTTGGAATTTGACATATCACCATAAGCAAAATGCCAAAAAAAGGATGAAGAAGTCAACGGTAAAATTCATAGAGAATTGTGGGAAGATGGATGTGCAATTTTATTATAACTTTTTAGTTTTATATTGTATAAAGTTTTATAGTTATATAATTCATATGAATTTAAATACGAACGATTTATGCAATAAAGTTTATTTTTTTAGAATACACAAAATAGTCCATCCAAAGAGTATACCACTTTTAAAAATTGTCTCTGGTAGTTCATTGTATGTGTTACCAAGCTTATAAATCATAATTCAGTATTGGGTAAAAATATTCGTCCCTCGCATTTTAATTTATTTTTAAAGGAAACTTATACCTCTAGTTTTAATTTGTTTTTCTAAATGTGATTATTGACATTTTACAGAATATTTTTGAACTATAAACTACAACAATTTTTTTTATGAGTTATGTGTATTTATCTGTTCTCACACTCCCGCACACTTGGCTATTCTCTATTGGGATTAGCACCGAGACCAAAATTCAGTCAGGTTTATGAATATTATTTAAATTCGTGTTCTTTGTGCATGAGAGTGAATGCTGTAATAATGACGAAAATGCGGGGTATTATCATTGAGACTTTGGGCAACATTAATTTTGACGTAAGTTTGACATTAGCGAACGCATCTAACATAGACAATCATCTTAGTCCCTTCTTTTTGTCTACGGACACGTTGTGAGCACGTTTTATTTGGTGTAGTTTTTAGAATAAAACTACTAAAATGTCGTCCCATCTTAACTGGATGATCATCCGCAACAACAACGCCTTCCTGGTGAAGAAGCGAAACATAAAGAAGCCGTTCAGCAAGGAGCCGAACAATGTGACTAACCTCAACTCGTACAGATACAATGGTCTGATCCAGAAGAAGGCTGTCGGTGTCGTCGAGGATTCAGTCAGGAAAGGTTTCACAGTTGTGTACAAGAAGGCTAAGGCTACAAACAAGCCTGCCAAGAACACAGTGCGTCGCCAATTCAAAGCTGGCGCGAGGAGATCGCTGTTCAAGCTGAAGAGGTTGTTGAAAGCCAACCACTACCGCACTGACCTGTCCAAGGCTACCCTCCGTCGTGCATCAGCCATCCTTCGCTCACAGAGGCCCATCAAGGCGAAGAAGCCTAAAGCGGCGGCCGCTAAGACCGAATAACTTATGTATGTAAGCTGACAATAAAAAAATGTTAAAACCCTACCTAATCTTGTTATTTATCTCACATTTAGCTATTTTCCATTATTTTAACATCAAGGTATATTTCGTTTGTATACAATATTCATTGGAGCTATGCAATAATAGGATATTTTTTATTACCCAGTGACAGGCCTATTTATCTAACATTGCACAATTAGTGGCTATTGGATGTGAATTATACCAATTCATATCAGTATAACTTGTAGAACTTAGTATGAAACTCCAGCGCGGACCTACTAACAGTTCCATATAAAAGTGACCAGGGCGCCTACCGCCATCTCTTATAACAATATTATTTTAATATTACTTTGTAATTTCTGTTGTTGCATTTTCAACTTTCGGCGCTGAACCGAGCGTTGAAAATCCAACAGTGTGGAAGGCAAAGTAATATTAGAATAATATTGTTTTAAGAGCTTGTGGTTGGCCCCCAGAAGTCTGCGGTCACTCCACTATATTACCGAGGTACCGGTTCTAGCTTCTGTTGGTGAATAGGGCTCCAACTATGTTTCACCTGTTGACTGCGGGAAAACACCCCTTGAGTTTACTGGAAAACGCAAGAGCAGCACAGACACCCATCTGTGTAGCCAGGCACTTCAAGTTTGGTATAGCGAATGTTTGCCCTCAGGCATCATGTTAACTGAAACGCAGGATTACATTTTCATAATACCTATATTGAATAAAATTTGGAAGATGTGTGCTAAACATAAAGAGCCGTTTGGTCCAACTCGTAATGTTTAAATGTTTAGCGCACTTCCACGTTCCCCATATAAAAAAAGCCAAATGGTTATTATTGTTAATTTGTATCTGTAATGAAATAAATGAGTATTTAGAATAAAAATGTTTCAGCCAGCTTGCCATGGTACCTGGACTGCCAGGTTGGTGTAGTGGTCGCAAGCGCGACTGCTGTGCATGAGGTCTTGGGTTCGATTCCCAGGTCGGGCAAAGTGTTATTGGGTTGTTCCATCAGGAATTTCTCAGTAGCAGCCTCGAAGTCTGGATTTGTGCCCGGCTGATGGCAATAGGCTCGCCCTCTATTACATGGGACTAAAAACATAGCTGGCGAAATGTGGGTGTACTAATGGGTACACCTCTGCCTAACCCTTCGGGGATTACAGGCGTGATGTTATGGTACCTATGCAACCTTCACCGTACCTAATTCATGTGGGAAATTTTACCATACTTGCTATATCAAGATCTAACATTTTAAATGTTAGTTTTAATATTGGAAGTAAATTAAAAACGCAACTTGTTGCACCAATACAATTTATTTATAACAAAACCATGATTTCTGTATTTCACTAACAAGGAATGTTGAACAATTCATCACTAGGTAATATTTAATGTAATGATTATAAGATACAAACATGATTTTTCACGGGAACCGTAAATGATATCAAAGAGAAATAAAAATACATATAATGGATATTCAATGCACAGTGCTTCACTAGCAATACAAATAATTATTACAAGTCATTGCTTAGAAATAATTGTGTTTAATATTTCCGTTTTACATCACTATTTACAATAGATATCACAAATATTTTATACATCAAAAATGTAAAGAATAATTATATTACAATATTACGTTAAATTCATTTTGCAAATACTTTAGACATGATTAGATATTACTAATAATTATTATGTAATGTCAAGAAAAATAAAATTGGCCTAGGTATACTTTTATAGAAAATAAATGGCAAAATAATTGGCATTTTCTACTATTTGACCGAAAGAGATCGGAAATATTTATTTCAGTAAGCAAATTTATTTTTTAGAACATTCAACTATACACATACTGCACAATTACTATGAGCAAAAATTTTTATTTTATATAAATTCACAAGTCAATTAAATGGACATTCTCATGAATTTTTTTTACAAAAGACTATTAGTTTTATTAATTTACACAATTACATATATTTTACTGAACATCCATTCACGACTACGACTAATCTAGGTCTAAAGACAGCTTTGCTTGTAAAAGTTGCCCTAAATAAGTAATCTAAACATCTCCAAGGTGTAAAAAGCGATCTGTCATCTAGTAAAGGGGGGGTAGTTCTGTGCCTACGAAAAGCTTCAGGTACAAAATACATAGTAAACATGAAAATAAAAGGCACATACATTTAACCTATCATTACCAAAGGCACAATACACCAAAATTCATACTTTAGTATTTACAATTCTACCAAATTAAATTGTCATTTTATGTGTAAATGCCTAACTAAATAAATGGGATAATAAATTTACTTGCTGCCAAACTCCACGTACGAGTACTGGGGGCCTACCAACACTTAAAACAGTACCATATTAATATTACTTTTTTATTTCTGCTGTTGGATTTTCAACTATCGGCGCTGAGCCGAGCGTTGAAAATCTAAAGGTGCTCCCTCACCGGGAGGATTCGCGTGTAACGTAACGTTACAGATTTGAGCATTACATCAGTGAAGGAGGAGAACCGAGCATTACAATGCGCACCTTGTAACATTAATGCGCTCCACTTCCAATGTAATGCTCAAAGTCGAATCTATATGTTCCATTACACGCAAATGCTCGTTAGTCAGGGAGGTATTATTGTAATGTAATGCTCAAAGTTGAATCTATAATGTTACAATACACGTGAATGCTCCCGGTGAGGGAGCACCTTAACAGTAGGCAATACAAAGTAATATTAAAATAATCCTCTTATAAAAGATAGGGGTATGCCTCCTTAATGAAAATACGTACTAGCTGTTTACTCAGTTCAAAATGTCATAATGTTGATTAACTTATCAACAGATGAATGAGCATTGATGAGTTGGTTGTTAAATAATGCGTTTACGCTCTGGCCAAGCGACAAAAAGAGAAACACGACCAAGCAAATTAAGAATAACATTGTGATTACAACAATATAATTATTATATCATTTCTTTTTTCAAACCAGAATATCAGGCTCTAACAAAATAGAGTTACTTCAAATTTACTCGAGACTGTCTTATTCTGGCAGTGATTGAATGCAGAATCCTGCCTGGGAAAGATGAGATCATAAGGGGCTTATTAAAAAATCCCTGAAGAAATCTGCTTTGTTTATGTGCCAGGTCAGCGCAGAAATGTGTCCCGCGCGATATATCTTATACGCGATTACGAAAATTTCATCTCTATTCGTGTTGTTTTTAAGTTGATTATCAATTGATAAGAATTTGCAGGCCCATCTAAGCTGACCCTAAAAAAGCTGCAGAATACAAAGGTTTTTATGGAAAGATATACTTAATTATTTAAGATTTATTTTTCTTTGCTTTTAAGAAGTTGTTTAGTGAATATTTTAAACTAAAATCAAACAATACGTTAAAGTGAAGCAATGATAACACTAGGACAATCTTCATTACCTATATTTAACACGATCAACACCAACTACAAGAAGCTCATCACATTATTACAAAGACGCGTTGACATTTTATCATTTAAATATTTTACAAATTCATTTAAGTTTTTTTTCCCATTTAGCTATCTAAACACGTAACCTAATTATAGGCACATTTATTTATTCTAATAGTCAATTTTTAAACATTTGTTTTAATAAAACAAATGCACGTTTTAAATTCAAAATTATGAGGGAGAAGGCAGTGGATACATTGTATCTAGATACAATATTATTGTCAGGGTTATAAATAAATGTTTAAAATTAAATTAAAATAATACTGATACGGTATTACAGGCTAACATAAGACATACAAAGTGTGGGGGTGATGCAAATGTGATTTAAATTATTTCTAAACATTTTTATTCACATTGGGACACTGGGACTAAAGAAAGGATATTTTATAATACCTGTAACTCACAAAATAATGTAGGAAGCACCTACAAAACAGTTAATTTTATCTGTTTATTTAAACATTATACATTTGCATATAATTTATATTTATACATTAGTTACTTTATGACACCAAATAATTAAAACACAGACACAATTCTTAAAATAATTTGTGCATTCAGATTATGAATATTAGTGCTAAATAAAAATTAACTAAAAGCTAAGTTGACTAGTATACAAAACTAACGCTATGTGATACTTAATAATAGTTTGTACATAATCATAATTGTTGATTGGTTACGCATATTATGGCAATGTATTTATTGGCCAAACGAAGGTATTATGTCTAAAGGTGAATATACACTAGAGCATTTACTTGTAACAGAACAACGAGCGACTCAAAGCCTGATTCGTGCGATTTGTCATACATTGTGGGGCCGCGTGGCTTTTGTGTCAAAAGTGACCGATCATCGAAGGAAATGTACCACAACTTGCAAGATATTTCTCACACCATCTAAATCTATTTAATACTTTCTCACGAGCCGAACGAACGGTCGACGCTTTGTTACAGCTACGATTTTACAAATCAACCAGCGTATTTATGTACACCTGCGAGCGCCCTGCACTATCCGACATTTCAACGGAGTAAATGCAAAATAGAAAGGAATGTTACAGGTAAATTCTTAATCGCCTTAACGTCGATACATTACACAGAAATGCTTGTTTTAATTTGAGCTGGTTTTTTTTTGCACTGTACCAATGAGTGGTAAGAACTGTGCATTACATTAAAGTAGGAGAAGCTCCAGTGTAGATTCACCATAATGTATCGAACTAGTCCAAGAGCTGGTACCTACGTAACTAATTTTAGGAAGGTATTTTAATACACTTTTGCATACTTAAAAAGTCCAATAAATCATTTTTATGAGCGAGTCAGCGTTTCCATTGCCTTTTTGTCTACTACTTCGGACTTGCACTATGCCTAAAATACCTTCCCAATATTCATTACTAGCTCTTCGCCTAAAACCCTTGTGAATGAACAAAAATACTGAGCAAAAACTGAGCTTGCATTCACATGAATACAGAAGCTAACAGATTAAATATTGTTATGAGTTTAAGACTATAAATGCATAAGATAGCTAGGTACTTACAGATACCTTGTTACATAAGATTTGTTTTGTATTAATTATTATGTGCAAGCATGTGCGTATAACGTAGATAATGAAGGAACATTATTCACCCCGTAATTAATAAAATATAACACAGAATTTGGTAGCTGACACCATTAACCATTAATATTAAGATACTATAAGTTAAAAAAAAATCCTTTGTGTCAGTAGATATGAGATTATTTTTCAATTAACTGTAAAATTCGTATTTTAGTGGCTTTGAATTAAATAAATAGTAAGTAAATTGAGTTTGCCAATAAGTGAAGTAATATTTAGATTTTTCAAAAAAAAATCTATAGCTAATCGCGTTTTGATAGCTCATAAAAAGTATCTCAAATGATTGGTGGTGTCAGCTACACTATTGTGAAACAACAAACACCATAGACAAAGACTATCAATTAAGCGTTGACTTTCCCGCTGGAAACCATAGATAATTGAATAATTATTACGTTCTAAAATGACAACATTCAATATTCAGAGATTTTATGTAAATACGTTTTATATACAGTATATTAATTCATATTTCATTAATTTCTTACAAAAGCGAAAAAAACCGCATTTTTTAAAATGCTTTATATAATTGCAGCTACAGTAAAAGGAGTAGTTTTAAAATTAATTCCCTCATTGCATATTTATTTTAATATTCTGAACAGATATGAAAGTACATGCATATGTGCAATTTTCCTTGGATTAATACCTTGGACCACAGTAAATTACACTTAATTTTATGCTTAAGAAATAGGACCATGTTTCAAGACTGTCTGAGAAAAAATGGCTTACGATTTTTGTTGTTTTACAGACAAATTGAGCCGGGAAAAGATAAAAACTGTTCATTTATTTTCTTCTTTTGAAACAGATGGTACATTTCTAAATGACTTGGTCCCAGTAAGTGTCCAGATTAATCATAGCATTAGTCACCTTCAGAAAGATTGCTATTTTTTTTTAGTAGGCTCCTGCTGTATTTTTAAAATCTTTCGATAGTATGGTTTACATTTCGACGAGCTTCTGCTCTCGACTTCGTCCGCATCAAAGGTAATATATTTAGTAAAATTACTAAAACATATCCTATGACACTTGGTAATACAGTAGCTGCACTGGGGAATGATTTTCTTAAAATTGGATTTGCAGTTTTAGAGATTACCTTCTACTTTTAGAGACCTCATATAAACAAAAAAACCACTTTACATCTTTATAATACTAATTTAGAGATATCAATGCTCAGAACAGTTTTGCCACCTTTGAACCGACAGTTTTGATTAAAAAAATGGCCAAATTTCTTAAACAAAAGCCCTACTAGGCTCTATAAACACAGCTACACTACAGACTTCGTTCAAACATCGTCGATGAAAGTCAAAACACGGACTAACACAACCTACGTCACAACAAGCACCGAAAACTAAATTATGTGCGTTTGGTTACAATAATAACACAATATATGCGCATCATGGGGCTACAAATGAATACTAGCCGAAGCCGACCACGGCAAGTAGACATGATGAGAGAGAGAGAGAGAGATAGCAATCCTGTCAGGATTGTCATCTCATTCTCTGTGAACATTTAGTTTAACGTTAAATGCTCGTGGCAGTTGCGGTCAAAAAGAGTGGAAGCGAGACAACACGAGACCATCCCAGAGAGAATCCCCTATCAAATATTTTCCGTCCTTCTTGGTATTTTTATCACAACAATCGCTTTGAGTTTTGAAGTTTATTACAAGACTAAAGGGGGATTTGGGTTGATAAGCGAGCAGGAATATTGCACTCATCATGTAAAACAATTTTCTAAATACGTTTTACTCAGATCAATTGCAGCCAATTGACTTAGCAGTCAACTGGGTTCAAAAGCGAAACGAATGATGATTATATTGATTGATTGTGAATTGATTGATTGTCTTGGTCGGCTCGTATAGAGTAGGTTGTGTAATGATGATTTTTGTCATACAATTTCATTTACAACGCCCCAACCGTTAATCCGACGCGTCTAAAATTCATAGCCTCATGATTAAAAAAAAATGCCAGTAAATAAATGCGACAACCACAATGGAATGTAAAAAAAAAAAACCCTAAAAAAGTGAGATCATTCACAAGCCAGCTTGCTGTCAAATGAACTGAGAGCAATCCCGAATGCTTGGAGCGCACACAGAGGATACCTATAGTCCATAGTAAAGACATCTTCTGATATGCGTCCAAACTGCATCACAACGTATTCTGGTTCCGAATCATGTACTATCTGGAAGTTTTTCACACTTGCCTGGGTTACTCTGCCGTGGAAGTTGAGGACGTAAGATTGTGTCTCGTCGTTCCAGACAGGAGTTTTGTTGTGTAGTACCACGATGTCGTCTAACGTTTGGCTCTTGAGTCGTTCTAGTAGTGTTTCGCTGTCATCTTGCGGGGCGATGGTGACTCGCTGTCGGTCTGGCGTCATGCCGGGGAGGATGACTGTCATTTTTCTTGGTCCTTTGAAGCCGAGGACGTTGGTGTCCTGTAATTAAGTGGAATAATGTTTACTATAAGTGACATAGTAAGGAAACCTGAACTTTATAATTATTATATCGCCAATCCGCCTTGAGGAAGTGTGTTGTTCAATGCTCGCGCCTTCTCATGCGGTACTATTATTATTATTTTATATAATTAATGTTTACTATTACTCACTAAGCTAAACGACGTTAATTAGGCAATGTCTTTTTATGCCAACGCCCTTAATTTGATGGGTTATCATGTATTTTGCCACTTGCATTGCTCTATTTTCTTAGGAATTATTAAAACAAAAAAAAAAAACTTGCTTTTATACGCGTCTACGTCCACGTTGATTTTCTTAGGGATTACTTAGAACAATGAAACCTAAAATACTCTATAGCACTCAGAGATAGCTTTAAATTGGCATAAGAATTTTTAGAATCTGACCAGTAGTACAAGAGATCAGCGTTTTAGAATAAAAAACAAACTCTTTAGCATTATAATTATTAAGTATAGATTTAAAAATAGAGTATTTCACGCTAAGTACTTATCAAAATGGAATACTTTACGACGGTGTCACGAACACACAGATAATAAACCCTTTGAATTGTTCTACCTTTGGTGGCACTTTATAATGGATGAATTTGATTGCACACGATATTATGTCATACTATAAAATTATGTATTATTGCATCCTAGGAACGTGATTTGAGTTTAAATTTTAGATAAGAACAATGAACCATTCTATGTCATCTAACTATTCTATGTATCTTCAATTCTAGCCGTATATTAGCCAGATCAGGGGATTTCCACACTTATACATACATAAACTCACGCCTTATTCCCATGGGGGCAGGCAGAAACAACAGAACGCCACCTGATACGATCCTTACATACTCCTTTCGCCTCATCTACGTTCATACATCTCGTCATACAAGCACGCCGGTTACGAGTACTCCGCACCTGACCTTTCTGAAGGGCCTCACCAATAAGGTCAGTGTACTTTCCACACTTATGTACTTTCCAATCTTGGACATCACTGACATATAGGTACGTGAGGAAACCTGGACTTAAAAGACTCCGTTTGCTCCTTTTACCCAGCGGTGGGACGCAAAAAAAAAACCTATAATCTGAACGTGGCCTAAGATACATCGAAGCGTTGACATCACACATCTGAACAATAAAGAGGAAAACTTTTGTACCTAACCGCAGAGAACCTACGTACACAAACACATAACATATGTATTTGTAAAGTTCCCTAACTAAATATATTGTTTGTCTTGTATTCAAACTACGTCGCTCTGACGAGTACAATCGCGGATGACGGTGGTGAACCACTTTTTAGCCTTACGCCCTTAGTATGGGCCTACTTTTTGAGAGGTGCAACTGCTATATTATTAATTAATCCATACCAATAGGTATTACAAATGCGAAAGTAATTCTGTATGTCTGTCTGTTACACTTTCATTACTAAACGATTGAACCGGTTTTTTATGAATACGGGTAAGTACGTATACGGAATAACGGATGGTACGGGGTAAGTTTGAACCCCATCAAAGGCCAGAATACTTTTTATGCGGACGAAGTCGGGAGCAAAAGGTAGTGCGATATAAATGTTCTCAATTAAGAACTTCTTATGTTTACGTATCAATTTTAATTTAAAATCAGTTAATTTATTTCCAAGATTTTAGACTTGAAAGTTTGTTTGTGATACCGTATGCCTCGTAAACGTTCTTATTTAACACAGCAGGTGACGAAAATTCTGTCCGTAAAACTAAAACTAACACGCGATACTTTTAGTCCGTTAAGTGTGCTACGGCCTCTAGCAATACCTACAACACACAAACCTTGACACTATTGATAAATAAATAAAGAGTGCCTTGAATAATTGAAGAACCTAACGGCATCGACACTTGCTTGAGTCAACTCGCGCATGCACCTTTTATCTATCATGGGGGATTGGGTTCCGCATTTCGTTGTCGATGGTAGACCATTGTGCGTACGTCCTAGTAGCCGTTATTCGAACTACCTTTAAATTCGTCCCTAAATTTAATGATCTATTTGCGATCTAGCCTGTGCCTTTGCTATCCTCCCCCCCAAACGCCGTACCCCACAGGAGGTGCATTTAGCATATAACCGCTTAGTTTGTAAGTTTTATGCCTTCTCTGGAGGCCTTATAGTCCACCAGTTTCGACTAAGGAGCAGAAAATCTCCTTTTTTTTTTGTACCAAGCTGGAAAATCCTCATTGATGTCTCTATCTCTGGGGAGATGGAAAGGTCTGTCAGAATTTCACAGACTAAAAACCACCCCGGTGTTCCCTTCCCACTCACACTATCGCCGAGGATCCCAGGAGCATATGCGCCTTTTACCAGAACATCTTCTAGGCTGACCTGCGAGATTACATATCGAAAAAACAATTGAATAATGTAACAACTTACATAAACAACAGCTGCCAACTCGTGCCTGGTGTGAGCATGATCGTGTTTCCTCCACGCTTTGCCGTTATCGTACACAGTGAACGCGGTCCCCAGTAGGTTGGAGCGCAGCTTTCCGGCGAAGCTGTCCGCTGTACGCGTTAGCTCGGTGGGGTCCGTCGATATTAGGTAGTTTGATGTGGCGGATTTCTTGCGTTTGCGCGCTAGAAAGGAATAATTGCGGATGAATGCGGATGCTATGGTAATCAAAGATTGCCAGGGTTGCAAATTTTGTTTGGAAGAGTTCCTGTGGCTCTGAAATGCAAAGGGTATTAGAAAGAACATGGATGGGTTTTAGCCAGTTAGAGTCTGACACTCCCTTCCGCTCCGACCAGAGCAACAGAAGTCATTTGGTGACGTACCATCCTTTAAAGATGTCATGTCAAAATGGATGCCAAAGAAACAATGAATGGATTAATTAAGAGGAAAGGAAGGAAGGGGGCCCCCGGTCTGTTAGCTACTAGTAGCCACAGTAATAAACTAACAGAGGCTTATTATTTTCAACCTTCAGCCTAGCGTCGAGAATTGAATATTCTGACAATTAATCAGCATTAGTCATGGCAATAGGACGCGCGTTAATGTAAACGCTGCGGCGTCTTATGCGGTTGTAATAAGACCGATTTTACAACAAAATTTTATAGTCTGATGTACTGGCGATTGTACAACGCCGGGGTAGGAAGTTTTATGTAGATATTTTAAACATTATTTAAATAGTTGGATTGTAACTAACTAATTTTATTTCCCAATGTATTTAATATCTAAGTATAACATGAGATTTTTATTCTTCGAGGTTCAAAAGGAGAGAAAAAATTAAAAAGTTGTCCGGAATTCATTTTCCTGTGATTTGTGTGTGTACTCAAGAATTTGGACAGGACAATGTCTGTCGAAATTATAATATATTCAAGGCAACCGTTACTGACTGACAGATCTGTCAAAAAACATCTCTCAAATCTGTGGTTTGAGCACCACAGATTTTTTTAAAATTTCTCGTCAAAGGGGATGAACCGCGGGCAAAAGCTAGTTAGTTATTAATATTTATAACAGCCCATTTTAGTCAAGCCAACTACATCAAACTAATTGAAATACGGCCGCGTTTTATGTGTATTTACATTCAATAAGGTAATGGAAATCGACCAGTTTGTATTTAAACAAGGGAACCAATTTGAAATAAACTAGGTCTGACGTTAATGACTCATAAACATTGACCTAGTGTTTCTATTTGAACTAGAAACAAAGAAAGGGCGTGAAAGATCATCAATCATCACCTGTGTTTGACGTTAGACTATAATGATTGGCGATAAGTTGCTAACACGAAGTATGGTTTTCAAACTTTTTGCTCATTTACATGTTTAGGAACGTATAACCTGGACTTATGATTAATATAAGTCTGAAATCGCCAATCCGCCTTGAGAAAGTGTTGATGTGTCCATATGAGTCCATTGATGAATGGACCAATTATGGTTATGTTGGAAAAAACAGTCAATATTTTTACAAAACTAACGTCACTATTGGTCAACACAATTGATTGTCATTTATTGATTTCAAAGCAACAAAAATCTATCTTTACAGATAATTAAAAAATGGTCGCGTTTTCAGAGCCAAAATAAATAGTTTTTTTGAGATGAGATGTGTCTTGGATTTGTTGGTAATGGGCTTAGTTAACTATACTATTTTTGAACAGAGAACAGCTATTTCCGGAATCCAGAAAATCGATTCAAAACATCGCCTCGATTCAATATACCAGCCAGCCAGTCTTTTTTGAATAATAAACCTTTTTAAAAAGCTAACCGATATCAATATTAAAAAAAAAAAACTTTTGTCTTACTTACCAGCCAGCAAAAACACTTTTTTCCCATAATCCTTCTCGAGGTGCAAGAAGTAAGTAGGGTAGAGTCCCCGGTCCATGCCCTTGCGGTCGCGAGCTATGCGACATTTGTATAGCGTGCCATGCTTTGCTGGAGTCACCACGAATGTTTCCACTGCACCCTCCACTGAGCCCTCAATTTCTGCTGCCTGTTCAATGAAATATAAATAAGGACATAAATATAGTTGAATTTAGTTAAAAACCCTCGCACACTAAGGGTTCCGTACCACAATACAGTACAATATCGAAACATATGACATCTTGTAATTTTTTACTTTATTTCTTTTTTGTTTTCATGCCCTAGTAATACACTTTTAGTTTTTCAAAATTCAAGCGTATAACTATAATGGTTTAAAAGATTCAACCCTGTGACAGACAGACAGACGGACGGATGATAATCAGAACGGGATATTAGTTTTATTGGGCGTCGTTTATTACATTAATATAAATCTCACCTGACTAGGCGAGCTATCTCTCCTCGGCTTATCGTGTAGCGGCGCCACAGCTGCGTCAGCGCATACGTCATCAGTACTGGCATCACGGCCCACGCTACATACTGGCACGCTCTCGTCGTCTTCCTCCCCACTCCCGTCGCCCTCGCCTACAGTCAGCACTTCTATCTGATTGCCTAGCTCTGCAAGGTTTTAGGAAATGTGTTGATGTAGATAAAGTGCATGTGTACTACTTGTCACATAAAATCCTGTGCCGTGTCGCTAGTGAGTACAGGCCTGAGTAAAGCCCTTATTCCGGGGTCGCGGGACGTCTTAACAGGATACCGTGGCCCCGGAAAGCAAAGGGCAATAGAAGGAACAGGGTGGTTTTTTTTGTTAGTAAAAGTCTGACAGTCCCTTCCGCCCCACCCAGGGCGGAAGGACACATTTGATGGCTTTTACCACCCTAAAAGAAAGCCCTTATTAACACTACCGAATCGGTAGTGTTAATAAGACAAATGTGTTAATAAACACTACAGACAGAGAGATAGGTACGTACTTGAACGTACATCTGTCGCCAACAGATTTAGTTATTCGTAATTTTATTTGCATTTGTATGTAGCCTTGTATGCTGAGTATGGATTTATCTGAAGAAGTGTTGAGTTTGAAGTGTTTACAACATTCATAAATCTATTGATTAGTTTATATAATAAGTGGTTCTGATTAATTATAAATGTACAACAAAATCCATCACAAAATGTTATAATGTACATTAATTATTTCAATTCTCAGGGTCGCGGAACACTTAGCGAGTGGGTATATTCAGTTCGGCTCTACAACCATTGATTACGTTGTATTGATAATGCCGAACCGAATGTGGTGACCCCGTAAATATGTACTACTTAATACCTTCTGAGAGAGTGCCCTTAATCTGCTACTTCAGCCCAATCAGTGCGAACTCTTGGTTCCTTAACAGTTTTTTAGAATAAAAGAAATTGCGCAAAGTTAAATGCACGTTCATATGGGTTAGAACTTAGAACCTACGATATACTACTCAAAAGTCGGGGCCGTTAACACTGAGCTACCAATACGCAAAGTAAATCGCAATAAAGCGTCCTTTTAAGACATTTGAATATTATTCAGCAGTACCAAAGTAACATAACAATAGATTTACTGATGTATCATACAAATCCATTACTCATAACCATAATATAAATATTGATACCCATTAGCAATGTTGAAACTACACCATCGTCATAAATTACTTGGTTTGTTACTATGAAACAACATAATTATTTTAAGTGTTTAACGTTGATCACTGAAATGAAAATAAATTTTATAAAATGGGGTTTTCCAGTATACATAATTATTGATAGTTTTATATGGTTGTGCCTTCTCTGTATGAAAAGAGGCCTTTGCCTTGCAGTTGGACAAAAATAGGCTATAGGCTGGTAGTATTTTATGTAAATCTTTTTCTTCTCTTATAAGACAGTTGACTCCCTTACAAACAGCTCGGAGCCACATGTGTAAGGGAGAATTTAAATTGAAAATTATTATTACTATTATTTATAACATAAAATAACATATCATCACTCCTGTAATCCCCGAAGGGTTAGGCAGAGGTGTACCCATTAGTACACCCACATTTCGCCAGTTATGTTTTTAGTCCCATGTAATAGGGGGCGAGCCTATTGCCATCAACCGGGCACAAATCCAGACTCCGAGGCTGCTACTGAGAAATTCCTGATGGAAAAACCCAATAACACTTTGCCCGACCTGGGAATCGAACCCAAGACCTCATGCACAGCAGTCGCGCTTGCGACCACTAGACCAACGAGGCAGTCCAGTGTCTAAATTAACATCATCTAATCATGACCACAACAGCCGAACGACGGCGTCCACTGTTGGACATGAATTCCCTTAATGATTGCCACAATGACTGGTCCTGCACTGCCCACATCCAGCGTTTTTCAACAACTTTTAACTAATATTATGATATAATCAGTCAAGTTTGAAAACATGAAATAGGTACATATTACACATAATGAACTTTTTGTTTATTATTTTTTTAACTCAAGAATTCTTCAGATTGCTATCTAAGTAGGTTTAGGTACTTGTTCTACATACAATGGTGGTATAGTATTTTGTAGTAAAACCAGTTAGGTAAGTACTTAACAAGTTATGAATGAATAATATGTTTTTCTGTTTTCCAATAACACAGTTATTCATTCAGAATAATGATTCACTGTATCAATAGAACAAGGTCGTAAGAATAATCTTGAATTTAAATTCGTAAAAAATATTTACACCGTTTCTAAATGTTCTTTTAAGAATTGTGTCAACAGTATTTCGTTATCATTTAATTATAATAAAGACAATCGAAAATGAAAAGTCATTTCTAACAATGAATACATTTTGTAGTGTACCTACAAATTAATTATGCTCAAATTATAAACCATTGTATTAATGTTAAACGGGGTGAATAGGGATACAGGGGAGAATCGGGACGAAATGTTAAGCCTTTGAACATAATACAGATTATTGCCTAAAAGAACTAATGTTTATAATGAATTTTAATTTACGATTTAGTGTCCACGTTGGCAATATTTTAAGTTTTGTTTTGATTGACACCTGTATCCCTACTGACTACCCCCAGTTATATGGTAGGAATGGAACTTCAATCATCTATACATACTGGCAGGCTAGTGTTTGGAGATTTACATCCTCGCTTGTGTATATAGTCTTTAAAACACGCAAAGGTGTTGATGAATATGACTCACAACACTGGTCATCCAATTTGTAGTAATAATGAATGATTGTACATCTAAAGTAACATTAAATTAGTGAGTACAGAAAACACAGTCACCAGATCATGCTTATGTAAAACAATTTAGAAAGAGAAGCGTAATTATAATGTTTTAAGAAAAAGTAAGCATAGCATTCCTACTTACCATCATACGTTGATATTCTATTTGTTTGGAGGGGTATTACTTGGTCCGGATTGACTGGCGACATAAGAAATTGCATCGGGCCATCATAGCCTGTTATGAAAGGAAAAGAAAATGCGCATAACGAAAATATACATCAAAAAACCATGCATGAGTCAACTAAACATTGAGATATTTTGGTTAATTTGGATTATTATTTGGAGAAGCACTTACCATGTAGCTCGCGGGAACGGCTGCCTGATATTGGACGTTTTGCAGACCCTACCCTTAGATCATTTGCTTGAACCATTCCAGAATTTTGGCGTTTCTGTTTCATCTTTTGTTCCATTAGTTGACGCTAAAATAACAAGTGGAATTAAAAGATTAGGCATCTAGCAACCAAAGGACTCAACAAATATTGATAACACCACCCCTTAGAATATGCAAATATACGTGAAATGAGTGACTTTTGCAAATGTAATTTTAAAACCACTTACTTGTTGTTCGATTTTTTGATCCCGCATTGTAGCCATGGTCGTATGCGTTATTTACTTTGAATTTACCTTTAACTACAGCGCACTACAGTTTAGTTGTAAAAGTCTTTACTTTTATCTCAAAATTCAATACAATAATTGGCATTTTGTAAGCTCATTTTTTGTTTATAAATCATCTTGCCTACCGTTGCCCAGGAAAATAGTGTTGTCAACGTAACGAACTTTATCCTTTTCTTCAATAGTAGTTTATCTAAAATTCTCTTAAAAAATCTCGAATGATATAATTATATTTAACATCGGTTTACCGTTATAACAGGATATTGATCACAGAAAAATATTCTATTTACTTGTGTACTAAGACTTTCCAATTGTTTTTATATAACACTAAATACAACGTTTTTAATTTCTAGTTTTTATTGGCAACATTGTATTTCCCTAGTGTTTCCATAAAAAAAAAATACCCATTTTTATGGCAAAATAATGTGATCTGACTTTGAATTTAACTTTTCTTTGTTAATTTTGATGATAATGATAAAATACTACTTTTTATGTTTTAAATAAATATACTATATATTTTACTTTTCACTTATACATCGCAACGCAAACATCTAGCATGACTGATGCACACCACATGACATGACGGCTGTAGCAATCAGGTATTTCATTTTAGAATATTAGTCTAATAACTATTCTTAAATTTTATTGTGTTTAAGGTAATTTTTGTCAAGGGAAAAATAGTATTCTAAGTGAAAACATTGCCATAACTATCAAAATTCTTCATCTGACAAAATCTGTCATGAAAGAATATCTGTCATTTAATTTTTCAAGATGGCTCCAAAACGGAGTGTTTTAGGATTTTTGAACCCAAAAACTATTAGTACAGTTTTCAGCAATAGTATTGTAAAAACTCCTTATCGTTATGTACATGGGTGTAATAGTTGTGACAATTTTTTAGGCGGTCACGCCATATCCGCTGCTTCTTTAGCACGTAAAAAATGTAAGTTTTACATGCTTTCATTACATCACCGGTTATGATTTATTTCATGAAGGACGTGATCTATTGTGCAGAATATATTATTTAGCTAGACTTTTCACATACACATACTCTTTAAGTTATCAGCTGCAAATGTTCTTTGACATTTCATGAAACATAACCTTACTTTCGCACAATTTCATCACGCAGATAATGTCGGTGTTAGACATCGATTTATTCATACGACGAACATTGTAAGTGCTCGAGCTGACTACTACAAGGTCCTCGGTGTCGCTAAGAACTCCTCAGCTAAAGACATCAAAAAGGCGTACTACCAGCTAGCTAAAAAGTATCATCCTGATGCAAACAAGTCGGATCCAGAAGCTTCTAAGAAGTTTCAGGAGGTGTCAGAAGCATATGAGGTAAGAAAAGGTCATTGAACTACAGTTTTCTTATTCATCTAGTGGTTGAAAACAAGGTCAATAATGTTTTGTGATAAAACAGCTGACCTATAATTGAAAAAAATGAACTTCTTTCCAGAGTTGTATCTGTCTTTTATTCATTATTATAATTGAAATAAGAAAGGCGAGGATTATAATCGCACTTCTTCAATATAAACTCAACTGTATCTTTAGTAAACAAAAATAAGACATAACGTTTTATTACAGTTTTTTTTTTGCTTTTTTTAGATACTTTCTGATGAAAACAAGCGTAAGCAGTATGATACATTTGGCACCACCGCCGATGACATGGGCATGGGAAGTGGGCCATCAGGAGCCGATGGATTCACTCACCAGTGGCAGTACAAGTCTACCATAGACCCTGAAGAGCTTTTCCGCAAGATATTTGGAGAAGCTGGCTTTAAGAGCGATGCTTTCAGCGACTTTGCTGAGTCCAAGTTTGGTTTTGGTGCAGCACAAGAGGTAAAACTTAAAAGCTTGTATATCTTCTGAGTTTAAGACATTTCTCCATATTATATTGTATTTGTTTATGTAGTCATATTTTATGAGATAACTTATAGCTGATAACTTCTGATCTACTTAACTAATTACTTGTGAATTTATTGTATGCTTGTTTTAAAATTACTGTATAACATAGAAAAATTGCATTATAAATGTATGTGTACAATTCCATGTCAAGATAGTTACGTTGGTGTTTAGGTAATCTTATTTCCACAAAAAGTTGTCTCTTCAACAAAATTTCTATGTCAGAAGTACATTGTATCCCAGGTTCCGCAAGATCCAAATCAGCAAGCAATCCAACACTGTTTAATAAACAGTGTTTATTTAGAATCGCCAACATTTGTTTCCTACATTATAAAACATTTTTTCATTCTTTTTCCAGGTTGTAGTCAACCTTCGTTTTACGGAAGCAGCACGCGGTGTCAACAAAGAGATAAATATGAATGTAGTGGACACCTGCCCTAAATGCGCTGGCTCTCGCTGCGAGCCCGGTACCAAAGCCATTAAGTGTACTTACTGCAATGGTACGGGCATGGAGACTTTCTCTCGAGGTATGATCGGTAATTATTTTATATTTTTTGTGCTAGTATTATTCTCTCTGGAAGACATGAGCTTTGCTTTGTGAAACAACACAACGCAGGCAAGTGACTCATAGTCTATAGTAGGGTCAATTTATTGTAAAATCTAAGATCACAAGAGTAAGTTAATTTAGACTGAACATGTGTCTTCCCCAAGTTTCTGAAATGAAACAATTTGTAAGCATGTGTAAGTTGATTGCTTGTCTGAATTATCAATGATAAATGACAGTAGTTATAAATATATTACATTAATTAGCATTATTTTCGTTTGACAAAATCGGGGATTAACTTCAGCTATATGTATAAATATTATTGTTTGAATGTTGTATACTGTATGTATATGATTTTTAATTGCATTTCACCAAATATTTAAAAATAAACAATAAAATGCTAGATTGACACATTACTGGAGTATCCCATTGAAAGCACCGTTGTATAGTTATTGTATCATTTGCCAGGTCCATTTGTGATGCGTTCCACGTGCCGACACTGCCACGGAACTCGAATGCTTATCAAGTTCCCCTGTATTGAATGCGAGGGAAAGGGACAGTCTGTAAGTATCTTGAGGTAAATTATTAAAAATGACTTTGGGCTTTTGGAGCAAGAAAATTAAGTGTCAAATGCTTCTGTCTTTATCAAATGTGCAAAGGCCTCTTCTCACACAGGGAAGAAGGCACAAGCACAAGAAGTAAAGGCCTGGCAATAAGACAATGATAAAGTGGATATTACTAATAACTGAAGATTTTTTTTATGCTGTTTTTTATGTGGGAATATATTACACAATACCCAGTTACTTTCCCATTGATTGAAAGGAAAAGCATTTATTTTTAAACAGTGCTGTAAAATGGTTCTTATGTTAAAATAATGTGTGTTAACAGGTGCAACGCAAAAAAGTGAAAGTACCTGTGCCAGCAGGTGTGGAAGACGGACAGACAGTACGCATGGCTGTGGGTAGCAACAACGAAGTGTTTGTCACTTTCAAGGTGGAAAAGTCCAATTACTTCCGGAGGGATGGACCTGATGTGCACACTGATTGTTCTGTAAGTAAAGCATTTTACTGATTTTGTTCATGCAAATGGCAGTATTGTAAGGAGACCCTGATTTGCTTGGGAAACTGCCAAACGAATCTTGATTGTTATTGCGAGAAATAAAATTAGCTAGCCAAGTTATAACTGTGCTAGCCAATCATATTGACAAGTATAATTATAAACTGACTGCCTCGTTGGTCTAGTGGTCGCAAGCGCGACTGCTGTGCATGAGGTCTTGGGTTCGATTCCCAGGTCGGGCAAAGTGTTATTGGGGTTTTCCATCAGGAATTTCTCAGTAGCAGCCTCGGAGTCTGGATAAAACATAACTGGCGAAATGTGGGTGTACTAATGGGTACACCTCTGCTTAACCCTTCGGGGATTACAGGCGTGATGTTATGTTATGTTCATTATAAACACTAGCGGCTTCGTCCACGTTTTTTTCACCTGCGTTAAGTTACGTCTTCGGGTACTGCTCCGCACCCGTATCTCGTAGCGTGATGTCCGATAGCCTATATTATTCCTCATGAATCTGGCTGTCAATAATAAAAATATATTTTCCAATCCGACTACTAGTTCCAGAGATAAGCGCGTTTAAACAAACAAACAAAAAATCTTTTCAGTTTTATTATATTTTGCATAGATTTCTAGATCAATTTCTCCCTGTATTGGTAAAGGTTGTTTGAAAGTGCAAAACAAACATTTAATAGATACTTTCGTTTTCAGATATCCGTGGCACAAGCTTTGTTGGGTGGCACGGTCAGGATACAAGGGTTATATGAAGACCATACATTGCAGGTTAGTTGCATCCACAGTGTTTCACATAGTCGCGTTTCCATTGTCGCAACAGCATTGGCTTGTTCAATTTCAGATTAGACAATTTCTGACTGGAATTTTTGGGCCGATAGGCTGAAATTGTTGTTGTGTCAGGCAAGGTAATTACTGACGGACGGCAAAAGACTTTTATTGAGACCGCAGAATGGAAACTTTTCTGTAAAGCATACTAAAGTAATATATTTGTTTTAGATAATGCCCTGCACATCGTCACACAAACTTATCCGACTGTCGCGGAAGGGTATGAAGAGGGTCGGCCAGCAGGGTTACGGAGATCACTATGTGCATATCAAAATACAGGTTAGTACTATCAACGTTCTTTAGAACCAGCGCAAGCGCACCTAGTAAGCGTAACGTAAATTCGTTCGGTTTTTGAATTGAAAATATGATGACATTGAATACATTCAGATTGAATAAATTACGTAACCTTAACTTTTTGATGTGAAACGTCAATTGTTATCAAAATCGTACAGTTTGCCGTAACGGCAAACGGCATGACGCTCTGTCGTGCCGCCATGGGGCTCAACGCCATCACTCTCAATTCCTTGTGTGAGATTTTTTTTTATCGATTTTTAGATATTCGGTTATTTACTGAGATGTTTCATAAATCCGTGACGGGAATCCGTGACGGACAAATGAAAAAAAGGCCTCCCTCTTTGGATTCTGAGATTACCGCTTTCAAACAAACAAACTCCTTATTTTTATAATAATTACTAAAGATCGATCGGGTGTCTCTAAACTATAATATATCTGTCAACAGGTACCAAAATCATTGTCAAGCAAGCAGAAAGCGCTGATGTACGCGTACGCCGAACTAGAAGAGGATACCCCCGGACAGATACACGGCGTCTCCCTCGACAGAGATGGTAAGAAATAACTCCGAAGCTTACGCTACGAACTTATTTACTAGATAAAGCAAACGAAATTACAGGAATATTGTTAGAAAACTTTATTGTTTAAGATAATGATAGGAAATATAGGCTATTAGAAGATAGTTTAGAATATAAATTCCCGCTTGAAAAGCTCAAACAGACATGGTAAAAGGTCTCATCAAATTAGAAATATATATCTTTTATTATTTAATGGACACGGCAAACAATCGGTCCATTTAATGTTAAGTAGTCACAGCCGCCTATAGACAATTGAGTAGTTGAAACCATTAACCAAACATTCCACCAATCAATTAACATAGACTTTTTATGAGCTGTCAAAACATGATTTCTCCACAGATTTTCTATGGCAACAGTAAACTGTTACGTCTCTTTTTTGCCAACTCAATCTCAACTTAAAATCGAATTTTACAGTTGAAAATTAATCAGGTTTTCAGGGCTAAAATAAAGTGGTTAATGGTGTCGATTACCCAATTACATCGGCCTTAAAACCGGAGCAAAACAACGCTGTTTTGCGACAAAAATAAGCATGGTGGTAACTTTCCCAGACGAGCTCCTCCACAAAGACTACTTCTACTATTTATTTTACAGAAAAATCAAAAACTAGCAGTGATACGGACAGTAATACAAAAGCGGGTACGGGAGGGGATGATAAGATACACCATGCGAACCGTGATAACGACGATCATGAAAGTCAAAAGTCGAAAGCGTGGACGTTAATGGAAAACATACACGACACTTATAAAACAAACAGAACATACTTTGTGATCGGGTTCCTAATGTCTGTTTTTATTCTTTCGATTGCGATAATGCAAGACCCACATGATCGGTATGGCGCGAATGAGTATCTACGGCAGTTAGATGAACGGCCAGGTCGCGAGATAGATAAGCCTTATGGGTACGAAAGATCGCTAAAGCGGCAAAGGGAATTGAATCCTGATTTGTATAAGGACGCATAAGAGGTGATAGTTTGTATAGGGGCGCGTGAGAGGTTGTATAGGGACGCTTGAAAGGTGTATAGAGACGCGTGACAGGTGAAATTGGATATTAATGAGAGTTTTAGTAAACTATGGTCTTTGTTTCGTCGGTGACTCGAATTGACTAAGCTTTACAAAAAGCTTTTTCGTGTGCCATTCCTTATAGTATTCTGTGTGCTCAATTTTAAGGTAAAGTATCTTATTACTGTTATGTAAAATGTCTTTTTAAACTTGATTAATCTTGGGGTCTTAAATTGGGTCAACATTGTTGGTTTAGGCTATGAATTTATTATTTACATTATTGTTATTTATAACGTCCAATTTAGTTCCCGGTTAAAAATTCTCCTTTTAAAGATTGATTTTTAGAATTATGTGATATGAAATAGTTATGCCGATATTCAACTTAAAAATAGTTCCCATGTAAACGTTACAATATATTACTGAATGTAAATAAGTTATGTATAGATATTTATTGATGAGAGTATGGAGAGAGCATTTATGAAAGTGTTGTGAATGTTAAGAGATAATTGAAATGGTTATAGTATGATGGTCATACATTATAGTTTCAAAGATATTGTAAATATTTGTAGTCTGTTTCATGAATACACGAAATTTAATTGATTATGTTGTTTCATTTCGAACCTCTATGTAACCCTACACCATCATGCTATAATCCAGATATTTTAAAATCACGTCACATGACACTACAGAACGAATTAAGAATACGGGTAAATTCAAGTTAATTTAACCCTGTAAGGAAACTTTAGCTCATAACTGAAAAAAAGCGTTTAACAAGAATGTCCTGCCTCTTGAATCTTGTTCGAGACGTTCTTTTTATTTCCAATTATATTACTATTTTTGAAATTTTTCAAGAGATGAGTAAGTTCAAACGTTTTTTCGTTCAAAGTCAAAGTTTCTGTACAGGGCTAAAGTAACCCGCATTTACGGTATCAGATTTTACAATTTGGGGTCACAAATCTTACATTTTTTAACTTCTCAGATTAACTTAGGGCAACCACAGAGTTTTCTTGAAAACTCCTTAAAAGTACACCGAAAAAAAAAAGAACTGATTTTAAAAAGTTTAGAAAGCATGAACGCAGAGAACTATAACAGAGAGCCCTAGCACGGACGTGCGGAGGAATTGTTAAGTAAATTCAATCGATTTTATTAGTATGATATAAATACTGCTCAAACTAAATAATGTTAGGTGTGTGCGAAGCGGGTATTACCAATACTTCGGGCGTTCGTGCTAGGCAAAGTCAAAACATTTATTTCAATTAGACCATTTTCAGGCATTTTTTAATAGTCAAAGAGTCGGTCAGTTAGTCATAAAATGGAAACTAGTTGCTCGTTTCAAAACGTAGGTAGGCCTCTATGGAGAAAAACGAGCAAGAAACTCCACTGTTTCAATTAGGTTTTTATAAACTCCTGGTTATATTCTGGTTGCATCTATAATATGTGAAATCAATGAAGGACCACAGTATGGTGCTTCAAACAGAGTAGTGGTTCTGTTTGATTATGCAAGTGAAGCCTAATTTCTTGCTTACATACAGTACAGGAGCTAGTTAGGGAGAAAGAGTAAAATTGATTTTCGGTTCAACATGAAAACAGACCATATAACACCGTGAAAAAATGGTTGTTTTCCCGCTGCGTAATGATTTTATCTTGGTAGTGAAATCGTTTTTATATTGTTTCTCATTGATAAGTGTAAATAAAACTTGAAAGTGACCAATGATTTTAGTCACAATAATGAGTATTTTTTAAATATTTGAAGACAAAAAGAAATGTTGTGTCAGGGGACCAGACACTCGTAGGTATATAGGCAAAATATCGTGTAAACAAAGAGATAGGGATAAAGAGTGAGAAAGGTCGCTTAGAGGGGACATAACGCTTTTTCCTTACGTGACGATTCCTGCCAGTAAACTACCGCAAGCTGAGTTGAGGAACTCGGTTCCAAACCATATTTTTTAAATACTACTGAGGGCAAATCATTCTGCCGTGGGAAAACAACCAATATTTCAGCGTGTATAGATACTAGATTTCTTTATCGCACACCCATAAGAAAACAGTAATAGGTGGTGTATTGTAATGTTGTTATTATCAATTCGTTTCCAGGAGCATTACGGGAGAAATAACGAATATACTAAATAAGCCTTACTTCTTGTAGGTAAAATAAAATAATGCAACAACTCATTATTTAATTGTAAGTTAAAATTAATAGAACTAAGTAGACTTTTTGCATTAGTTTTAGTGCGCATGTTCCCTTGGTGACTAAACTAGTTTGGAGTTTCAGAAGTACGTACAGTTTTGTTATAATTTGAGATTGAGAGTAATAACAGAAATGCTAGCGTTTTATAAAAAGATCACCTTGTATAGTCTATGTACAGTCAACAAAGGAGATAGGTATGCAGGTCGTCAGATATAGCTGAAATTATCTTAGAAACCGATAGATATTTTCAAATGCATTTTAATTTAAAAAGTAGATTATAAACAGTTCATTAATTAACTTAAGTTTCAATCGAGGACATCTATCAGTTTCTAAAAAAAATTCAATTATATCTGTCGACCCTGGATACCTATCTCTTTTGTTGACTGTACATCAAAATTATCATACCATAGATTCTATGGTATGATAATTTTGGTGTTGCCACATCGTGATAGTTGGAACGCATCTTTATTAATTGTTTATGCCCGGTTCTTACATGTTGCTAACCATTTACCAATAGTATCATTGTCGAATAGTAAAGTGTAACTTAAATGTATCGTAGAAAAGAGTAACTTTTCACTAACTAGCTTCTGCCCGCGACTTCGTCCGTGTCAAAGCTGGTATTTTTCGTAAGATTACTAAAACATATCCAACTCTGTAGCTCTCTATCAGTAAAATATATTTTTGTTATAGGAAATCAGTACTTCCAGAGATTATCTCTAACAGACAAACTCTCTCTAATTTTAAATTAACTATTTCGTTCATGGATGTAGAAATCGGGTATTCGTGTCCGTGTTCAAAATAATGTAAATTCATTATTTTATTAATTTGTTAACGATTTTCGAGTGTGTGGAGTGACATGCGGATAAATATCCGCTTATTTTATACATTGCAAATTGTTGCTTGTAATGTAACAGTTCAGATTCGAGTAACATCTGTGAGTGAGGAGAACAGAGCATTACCTGACATTACTATTGAATTAAATATAAATCTAATTTTACTAGGAATGAGAAATTAATTGGGATTTCAAGAATAACACAAATTGTATCATAAAGGACTTGTGTCTTGAAATTATTGGTTAATGTTGTCAATAACAATAAGGCTCTCCTTAATTTTCAGCTCTAAATCGAAACTTGGATTGTTACATTACAAGCAAATGTTCCCGGTGTGGGACTGCATATTTTTTATTTATTTTAAATCCTCCATTCAAAATTTCAGGTAAGAAAGTGTCAATATCTGAGCCACTTGATATGGTGGACGCGGTCAAAGAGGCCTTAAAAGACAAGAAGTCTATTGAAGGAACAGCCACCGAGGAAGAAGTGCTCGAACAATCTGAGAGGAGCAAGGCGTAGATTGCGATTATTATACCTATGTGTATTGTAATAAGGGTGAAGCGCTTTGCTGATGAAAAGTCATGGTCATGTCCATACATGTCCTTTAGCATAAATACATGCACGGTTTATGTTAACTTGTAGTAGTTTGTAAATGGGTTGCTCAGGCGCATGCAGTGTGAACACAGCATCCAATATGAAAGTTGCGCGGATAACATACGTTACGCTACAAGATATATTCATTATAAGTGAGTTTGTTGATTTGTATGTCTTTCGCGCATGTCGTTCCATTTGTTAATTACTCTATAAAATGTTCAATTTTATTAATCGAGGGGAAGGAGGAAGGTTTTATTAAATTAAAAAACCCTGAAGCGAAAAATTATAATATTATGATCGGGTTTACAGTTTATCAAAATACTTATTAGAAAATAAAATGTGTGAGAGGAACTGAAATGTGAGATTTCATTCAAATGTTACTTTTAAAGCAACCATTTTAGTTAAGTTAGCAAATGTTTGTTTCTTTTTGTTACCAAAGCGCTGCCTCTTCAAAGCAAAATGTTCAAAAAAATAGAATTATAAAATTGTCGTTTCCATTTAAAACAATATTATTATTACTCTTTTTTTTTGTTTTATATATATTTAAATTTACCAAAAAAAAAAAAATAGGTATTCATTCACTTATTTGTATGATTTACTTTACAATTCTGTGATACATAAAGGATGGTGTAAACATTTCGTTTTAGATTTGCTAATAAATTGTTATAATTGCGGTCTGTCTGAAAATTCATGTTTTATTGGACATTTCACAAAGCAATTATAATCAAAGACGCTGTACATAGCCGTTGACTAGTGTGTAGGAAATGGTAGATAAATAACAAATTACTTAAAGCTTTGTTTTATTTAATTCTGACGATTGGCAGGAGAAACGAGAAATGGTACAAACTAGAAGACTGCTGCTACTGCTATAAGCATAAAAGTTATCATGGTTTTGTAAGGCCATAAGATTTTTTCTAGCGTCACCGCTTGCGCAGTATAGACGTTCGGCGTGCACATTCGGTTCGGCATTCTCAATATAACCTTTGAAAATAATTTTGTATTGACTGTTGGTCTCATGTTCGCAAGCGTGACTGTTGAGCCCGGGGTCCTGAGGTCGATTCCCAGGTCGGGCAAAAAGGGTTACAAAGTTTTTCCATTACGAATTTCTTAATAGCATAGCAATGAATTAGTGGATATGTGTAATTCAAACACAGACAGAGTGGACCTTCTGCCTCTCAGCTCCACTTTTTGTACCTTGGAGATGGAATCTCATCTTCCGGCTGTCCAGCCTGAGGTCATGAGAGACCTGTCTCAGTCTGGAAGTGTCATGGAGTGCCTCCCGGATAAAATAGTAACACCAGATATTATACATGGTTCATCTCTTGATTTGCAGAAGATCAGTAGTTCTCTGCCTTGTAATGATGTTTGTTACTGTCCCATTATGTTTTCTGATAGTTTTGGGAAAGGTATAGGAAAGTTCTTAAACAACCACCTGACACATTCTGTTTTAAATTATTGTATGCCTGGTACTTCCTACAAGGACATTATGTCTGCAGTAATAAACAGGGAATATGATCCTAATTCAATTATAACAATATTAGTAGGAAATAGCATAAATGTAACAAAAGAAGATATAACTGACTATGTCACTGAAATGTTGAAAATTAATTGTCAAAAAATAATACTGTGTGCTTTCCCTTATTTTGAGAACCTATCAAACAGGAAAAATAATTACATACATAGGTTAAATAATCATATTCATTTCCTTGTAAGTCACTATAGTGACAAGCTTTTGTTTTTGGACACCAACAGTTTTGTTGAAAAGTTAAGATCGACTAGGGATACAGTGTATCTGCCCATTAGTTTTAGACGTCAGATAGCTTGGCTATTAGCTTTTAATATTAACTCAGACATAATTAGTATGTCGAAGTCACCTATAATTAGCACCTCATTTAGTAATAATACTAATGTAAAGGTGGTAAGCAGAAATATTTTTTTAAACTAGTAAGTAAGACAACAGAAGGTACTAATAACAGTATAGATAAACTTATCAACATCAAAGTATCTTCTAGCTATCACTTACCAAATTGTAAAAAAGGGGCTAAGCAACATTCCTTGAAATTATTTCATCAGAATATTCAAGGTTTTTCTTCCAAGCATTTAGAAATTGAACTGTTTTTAGAAAAGACAAGGTTCGATATTATTTGTATAACTGAACATTGGTTAAAAGATTATGAAACGTTAATTAACTATGATAATTATACTGTGGGCAGTTGTTTCAACCGCAAATCCATGCTTCGTGGTGGCTCGCTAATTTTAATTAAAAATAGTGTAAAATGTAAGCCCCGTAAAGATATAGTGGAACTATCAATTGAACATGTCATTGAATTGTCCAGTGTTGAGCTAGATAAGCATGTTATAGTGTGCGTTTACAGACCCCCAAATTATCAGAATTACTCACTATTTGAGGCTGTAATGGAAGACGTTTTGACTAATCTTGCAACTGGTAACAAATCAGTAATAATCTGTGGTGACTTTAATATTAATATTTTAGAAAACAATTCAAATAGCAGTAGGTTATTAAATCTTTTTAAATCATTTAATCTGTCAAATGTGTTTTTAGAACCAACACGAATAACCTCGACTACTGCTACATGTATTGATAATGTCTTTTGCTGCTGCAACTACTTAGATAAAGCCATAGTAAATTATCTTCCCTCTGATCACAGCGGACAAACCGTTACGTTTGAGTACAGCACACCAACACAAAAAATGCAAATACAGTCAAGACCAATAACATCTGGTAATTTAAATAAATTTAATAGCACTTTAATTAATAAGTTAGGTGTTCAGGACTATAACATGAACAACGGTAGTATTCTGTATGAAGATTTTTTTTCAGTTGTGCATACAGAGTTTAATAATATCTTTAAGAAAAAAACTAAGTCTGTTTGCCCTAAGTTTTTATTCAGTGACTGGGCGACTAAAGGTATCAGGAGAAGTAGAGAAAGACTTTTTGAGCTGTATGGCCTTAAACCTTATAAAAACACTGAAACATTTAATAAGTATGTTGCTTCTTACTCAAAAATTTTTAAAAATACGTGTAAGGCAGCAAAGGCCTTATACATTAGTAACAAGGTTAAATCAGCAGAAAATAAAATAAAAACGGTTTGGAAAATTATCAATAATGAAACAAATAGAAACAAAAGGTATAATACTGATTACACTCTGGAGACTTCTCAAGGTCTCATAAGCAGTAATATCGATGTGGCTCAGGAGTTTGCAACATTCTTTACCAATATTCCAATGAAAACCACTGAAACTTTAGATTCCTCACCCTCACTTGCGATTGACTTACTAAGAGCGAATGTTTCAGCCTGCCCTAAGGAATTTAAATTTAAACATATAAACCCGGTGGTCGTTATGAAGGCTTTTAAAGAACTTAAGATCAAGGTTACCGAAGATCTGTGGGGCATGTCTACTAATGTTTGTAAATCTATTATTGAGACATCAGCACCCTATTTAGCTTTAATATTTAATTTGTGTATAGACCAAGGGATTTTCCCGACTTTAATGAAGTACAGTAAAGTCATACCGCTCTTCAAATCCGGGGATAGCAAGGACACTAATAATTATAGACCTGTTTCGGTTCTGCCGGTTTTTAGCAAGGTGTTTGAAAAAGTAATGCTAAATCAAATGCTCAATTATTTTAACTGTAACAACATCTTACACGATCAACAGTATGGTTTCACCAGAGGGCGTTGTACTACTGACGCTGGTGTTACTTTAATTAAGCACATCTTTAATGCATGGGAGGACTCACAGGATGCCATTGGCATTTTTTGCGACCTCTCTAAAGCTTTTGATTGCGTAAATCACGAAACACTGTTGCTGAAGCTTGAGCATTACGGACTTGGTGAACTAGCACTTAGCTTAGTAAAATCGTATTTGAATGATAGACAACAACAAGTTCAAGTAAACGGTGTTACTTCATCAGGATTAAAAGTAAAGATGGGGGTTCCACAGGGATCAATACTGGGCCCATTCCTCTTTCTGGTATACATTAATGATTTACCTCATTTACTAGAAAACCAACCACAAATGGTGTTATTTGCTGATGATACCTCACTAATTTTTAGAGTAGATAGACGAGCACAACACCTTGACGACGTAAATAACGCCATGCTTAAGGTTCACAATTGGTTTACTATTAATAATTTAGTGTTAAATGAGAAAAAAACGAAATGCATAAGATTCACTTTACCGAATATTAGAAGTACTGAACGTAACGTTATATTGAATAAGGATATACTTGAATTCGTCGAAAAGACAGTTTTCCTGGGGATTACGCTCGATTCTAAGCTGCAGTGGGGTCCCCACTTAACATCTCTTGCAGGGCGGTTAAGTTCAGCCGCTTACGCTGTCAGAAAAATCCGTCAATTAACAGACGTGGATACCGCGAGACTAGTCTATTTTAGTTACTTTCATAGCATCATGTCTTACGGTATTTTGCTTTGGGGACGGGCTGCAGATATAAATTCTATCTTTATCCTGCAAAAGAGGGCCGTCAGAGCCATCTATAATCTTGGCAGTCGAGATACTCTAAGGGAATTGTTTAAAAAAATTAACATCATGACGGTACCTTGTCAATATATATATGAAAACATCATGCACGTTCGGAAAAACCTTCAACTTTTTAAGAAAATTAGTGATAGACATAATTTTAATACTAGAAATAGGAACAAATTAGATCAACCAAGTTTCAGATTGTCAAAAGTAAGCACTTCTTTTATGGGGTACTGTGTTAAATGCTATAATAAAATACCTCTGGATATTCTCCAACTAAATGAGAGAAAGTTTAAAACATGCATTAAACGCACACTATGTAGTCGAGCATACTATAAGTTAGAAGATTATATGACAGATAAAAATGCTTGGCTTAATGCTAGTCCTGCTCCACTCGGGCTCACTAATTAGTTTTTTTTTTTTAAGATAATGATGTTTCTTACCCCCTTTTTATTGACCTGAATAACTTGTTTCGTTATCAATACTATTACTTTTTCTTTTTTACATTCCACAGTTCATCTAACGATGAAGTACACTGAAGTGTTAGTGTTGTACAATTTAATATCATTTATTTCAATTCTGTAAATGTGAGTACCTTGGAGCTTTTTGTTTATTAAGTTACTATGTGCTTTGGCTTAATGAGCATGGCAGTTGAGAGCTTGTCATGCTCACTCAAATGTCTCGCTGATGGTGGCGCGTGTGTTGGATCATTTGGCTCCCTCCATAATGGTTGAGCTAGGTGGTGCTGATCCATGCGTCATGCTCGTGAACGGGTGCTGTCAGTTGGGATTGGTCATCTCTTAACTGCTATAGCTTACATCTTTAATTTATATTTAACTTCAGTTTTATATTCACCTTCATTGTGTTCACATGTAGAATCAACAAGAATAATGTAACCAGGATTTTGTAAAAACCTAATTTAAAAGAGTGCCGTGGAGTTTCTTGCTCGTTCTTCTCCATAGAGGCCTACCTCCGTTTTGGAACGAGCAACTAGCTTCAATTTTCGGACTAACTGACAGACTCCTTGACAATTCAAAAGTGCCTGTAATCGGTCTAATTGAAATAAATGTTTTTGACTTTGACTTTGACTTTGCAGCCTGGAGTTTGGAAATTTAAGGTGCGACGCCCCCGCGCTTCGGAAAGCATGTAAAACATGCACATTTTTGCACATAAACATTCACATGTTGGGCACATTTTTGTTTGTCATCTACGCATGACTGTGGCAGTCAAAAATGACTAATCTACTTTAGTCCACATGTGACGACAATACATATGTATATTTATAGATTTTTCTGACCACCGTCAGAGTAGCATTGACAGCTAGTATGCCGGAATTTGTTCCATTATTCATTGTTCGCTCTCAAACAGCCTATACTTCTCCGCCATGCGAGCGACGGCAGTGCTACTGCGCCGGCGCAACGTAGCAAGCCCGCAAGACAGCAGTATCATAGCTCCCTCCACGTACCAACCATACAGGATCCGGACGTGGCCATTTATCTGTAAATATAATTGGATTTTTATGAGCTTTATTTACGTATTTAAAGTCTGTCATGTATTCGTGACTGTGGCGTGCTGGGCGCATTTTGGTTTGTCACCTATACATGACTGGGCGGTCAAAAGGTAACCTCTTAACCGAGCGGGTCATTTCAGTTTGGGCTAAAAATCGGGACGTCAGGCAATGCTGGGCCTTAGCAATGATAGAGAGATACTCACACGATCCAATCCCCCACAAGTGGTGAACTCTAGCGGAAACAAAACGATGTCTAGCGTCGTTTTCCCGCGCGCCCACCCGAACGCAGCCGCACCGCACAAGTAGTACAGAATAGAGATTAGAGGCACGCTGCGACACGCGACTATCACGCTAAGGAAACGCTGGAAAATAGAAAGAACAAAACATCGCACTTTCGCAAAGGATAGGACGCGAAAGCCTGGTTTTCAGTCGCGGTGATCAGACAGTGTAATAAAGTAAGCAAAATAAGCACAGAATGATAGGTATCTTATCAATGGGGGTAGAGGGAGTCCAATTATTATTATATTAAGATCCAAAAAAAGGAAGTACTTAGGCAGAGATAAACTACTATTACTTATTATAAACTCAGAAGTGTACCCATGGAACAATTAATACTCAATATCAAATCAAATATTTATTACAATTAAAAGACACTGATATCAACTAGTTACACGAACTCAATCACTGTAATTTCTTAACCTATGTATCACTTTACTTCACTTCACTTCACTGCTCCGGTCGGTGACACTCCACGAATGGTAATGATTTCAATATGGCCGACCGCGGTAAAGTAAGTTTCGAAGGAAGTCAAAACAAATACTATTGCTCTAAATAATTGTTATTTATTTTAGTTTTATAAAACGTTAAAGTTTAAATCTCGCTAATTAAATTATTTTAAATACTTTCAGCTGAAATGAATAGCAAAAGCTTACAGTCGGCCATTCTGAATTAACAGAGTCCTCTCGTTACTAACTATTTAAGTTATGCTATATTCATGTTCTAAAACTATGAAACAATACTATAAAATGAGATGTGTATTCAAGGTAAATTACAACCAGCGAATTTAACGCCCAAAGCTTTTCTTGACTGACCATCAGATAATGCCGATTATTTATTTATTTATTCATTTAAACCTTATGCCACAAAAGTACAAAGGCGGACCCAATGCTTTAGGCATTCTCTAACAGACAACCAATTTCATTCTTAATATAATTATATCATTTGTTCGGCCATCTTATACAGTAATTGTTCCATCAATTAATACAAAAAAAAAAACTATAAAATAATACAATTTTAATAGTTAATCTTAATTTTAAATATATCTTTAATCTATGTCCATATCAAATTAATTATAATAAGCAAGCGCTCTCTTGGCCTATGGCCTCCTTGCGCAATTCCATAAAATCTAACACACTCATAATTGTCAAACGACTCCATTGTGTGTAGATTTCTCCAAAATATTGATTTTAAAATCTAACACACTCATAATTGTCAAACGACTCCATTGTGTGTAGATTTCTCCAAAATATTGATTTTAAAATCTAACACGCTCATAATTGTCAAACGACTCCTTTGCGTGTAGATTTTTCCATATCAATTTCCTTTTTAAGTCTAATCAAAATCAAAATCAAAATTCATTCTATAATAAAGTTTAAAACATAGTCATTATTCCAATTCAAATCCATTTTCAAAATAATATTTCAAAAAGAAATAAGGGAAAATATTCATGATACCAATTAAATTCAATTGTCGCTCATTGTCCCAGTACTCTCCACATCCATACCTACTGACACTTCCAATGGCTCTATTTCCATATTATCAGTACCTTCAACAGTTTCGTTTACGTCTACTTCCTCTGTTGAGCTTCCCTCATCGGAATCAGCTAAGCTTTCCTGAGTAAAAGTCAACCAAGGATGTATCTTATCTAACGCGATTACTGCCTCATATTTTCTATTCTGTTTTCGGGTTAGGGGTGTATCTTGAACAACATACCTATCTCTATCTAATACTTTGATAATCCTATAAGGACCTTGTAATTTAGCAAGTAACTTTCTCGACTGTCCGCTATTACTACCTACTTCTCTTTCAATTCTTACTAAGTCACCTACTTGATATTTCCTACCAACCTTCCTATTCTTGTCAAATCTTTCCTTTTGTCTTACTTGACTCTCACTTATGTTGGCATTTACTTCTTCTCTTATATTCTTTAATGTTTCTTGTGAACATCCCGATTCACCCTGGTCTAGCAATGAACTGACTATTCCGTCACTTTTGGCCCTCAACCTTATACCAAACAATATTTCAGCTGGAGTTTTACCTGTACCTTTATTAAGAGTTGTATTAAGACCCAGCTGAATTTCTTCTAAATGAGTATCCCACTCATTTTCCTTACAATTGTGATTTTTGACTGCAAGCGAAGCCAATATGGTACGATTATATCGCTCCACTTGGCCATTCGCTCGCGGTGTTGCTACCGCATTTAAAATGTGCCTTATACCTAGTTTGTTCACAAAGTCTTTAAAACTTTTACTAGTAAAAGAAGTTCCCCGGTCACTGATTATCCTACTTGGTATACCGAATAAACTAAAATAGTGATTTAAAACTTTGATGGTCGATTTGGTTTTCGTATTTTTGACGGCAAATAAAGTAACGTATTTTGTGTATGCTTCAACAACTACCAATAAGTAAGTATTTTTAGATTTACTCCGAACAAATGGACCTAAGTGGTCCATGTGTATCGTGTGAAACGGTTTATCAATTTTTGGAACTGGATGGAGCATACCTTGTCTTTTTCCTGGTGGTACCTTGTGATAGTTACATTCCAGACATGATTGAACATACTTTTTGGTAAACTTGTTCATTTTAGGAAACCAATAAAGAGATTTCAACTTGTCTAACGTTTTATCTAGACCAAAATGACCAAGTTCATCGTGACACTTCTTAAGTAGCTGCCACCTAAATCCTTTAGGGACCAACCATTTCAATTGGCTGTCCACGATCCTATAAACTTTGCCTCCCTTTATACGATAATTCAAAAAAGTGTCATAGACTCTAGGCGTTTCAGGGTCTTCTAAAATACTTTTGATCCGCTGAACCTCTTCATCAGTACTCTGAATAGTTGTTAACCAGTCTTCCGTTTCTACAGCTAAAATATCGAATACAGGTTCAGGTTCGTCTGACATAGGGATAGCATTCCTGCTGAGTGCATCCACATGGGTCATACGGTTACCTGGCCTATACTCGATAGTACAATCGTACTCTTGAAGTTGAAGCCACCATCTACTTATACGAGGTATCATATCTCTCTTTGACAAAGTAGTACGTAATGCGCTACAATCAGTTACAATTGTGAATTTAAGGCCTAAAACATATACTCTAAACCGTTGCAAGGAGGCTATTACTGCCAGGGTTTCCAATTCAAATGAATGGTACTTCTGCTCTTCGAGGGTAGTTTGCCTACTGTAATACGCTACCGCTCGCCACCTACCTAATTCATCTTCCTGCAGTAATATTCCCGCAATACCTGATTTGCACGCATCCGTATGGATCTGAGTTTTTGCACAGACGTTGTACAACGCTAAAATTGGTCTTTTTACGAGCTCTGCCTTTAGAGTGCTAAATGATTTTTCTTGTTCAGGACCCCACTCCCATTTACAGTTCTTTTTTAATAATTTTGTCAGCGGATTAGCAATTATAGCAAAATTTTTAACGAAACGCCTAAAAAAACTAGCCAAACCAACAAATTGGCGTATTTCGTGTTGGTTAGTAGGGCATTTAAAATTTTCTACTGCTGCGGTCTTTTTTGAACCCGGTCTGACTCCTTGTTTACTTACTTCAAAGCCTAGATAATCTATTGTTTTCGAGAAAAATACACATTTTGATAATTTTAACGTCAACCCCGCTTCTTTAATAAGTTTAAGTACTGTTTCTAATCGCTCCATTCCCTGCGAAATACTGTGGGCTGGGATAATTATATCATCCATGAATGCCAAGGCTTGGCCTTTGACGTCTTTCAACATATGGTTAATGGTTTTCTGAAAAACGGACGGTGCGTTAGCCAAACCGAAGGGCATGCGGGTGAACTGGTACTGACCGTCCGGCGTAACAAAGGCAGTTTTGTCCTGCGACGAAGGGGCTATTGAGATCTGGTAATAGCCTGAGGCCAAATCAAGTGTTATAAAATATTCATAACCACCTAACTGATCTATTTGATCCTCTATTCTGGGCAAAGGATAGTGTTCTTTGACAGTTTTAGCATTTAAAGCTCGATAGTCAACGCAAAGTCGTTGATCACCTGTTTTCTTTTGAACTAAAATGATAGGGCTCGCATAAGAAGATGTTGACTCAGTAATTATACCCGAATCCAACATGTCCTGAATCATTTCTTTGACTTTATTTCTTTCCGAAAAAGCCAGCCTATATGGCCTATACACAACAGGGGTCGCATCTTTTAGCTTTATAGACATTTCGGTCAAATTAGTCAGCCCTAAGTCAGTTAGACTAAACGAGAAACAGTCCTTATATTCTCTTAGCAAGGTTTCTAACCGTTCTCTATCTCCAGTACTAAATCCGTCACCTACTTTAAGATCGTTTGATATGGTATCACTATCCTGGTTTTCTAACATTCTGACATTTAGGCAATCATCATCATTTAAAATGTAACCTCTAGTCAATAATTGTTCTTTTCGAAGTTTAATTTCGTTACCATTTAAATTAACTACTAAAATGTGACCCTTTCCTTGCATGATTGTATATAATCCAGGCATAACAAAATAACAATTATCACCTATTTTCCTCAACGATTCCTTTACATAAAATTGTATGGTGATATCGGTATTCACTTTTACGGGTATCATATTGATAGAGTTAACGTTGACGTCAGAGTCTACAACTAAATTAATCTTTTGATAGTTTACCAATTTAGAATCACTTAGAGGAACAGGCTTTTTTTGAAAAACTAAATGTTCGTCTGTCTTTATAATAATTATACCGGCTTGCTCTGTGAAAGTATGTCCCAGCAATACGGCGTGTTTAAGTAATTCGTCTGGTACCACTAATACTTCTACGGATGTTGTAACGGCTTGTACTTGTATTTGAACCACTGCTCTGCCCATAGGTTCTATTATTGAATTACCAAAGCCTTTTAGTGTTGGAAGATCATTTTTACCGTAAGCAGTGTTTAAATTATTAAAGTCACTAAATCGAATCAATGTACTTTGGCTGCCGAGATCCACATAACATGACATTGTTAGGCCATTAACTTGAATTGGAAGGACGTACTTATCATCTAACTGACCGGTTAATTTAACTTCAGATACCGATTTACTAATTTCATTTTGTTTACCGCCATCATTACCGTTTCTGAGAAGCCGTCTACAATTAGCGCTCTGATGTCCAAGTTTCTTACAAATACTACACGTTAATAAGGGTTTGTTACACTTGAAGGAGGGGTGACCCACCTCATTACAATTAAAACATTTTATATTGCTACCCAGTTTAGAATTATCATTATTGCTATCAGGGCGCCTTTTTGTAAATGGCTGACGAGATACTCTGTCTCTTACATCCTCTAACTTAATAGATTTAAAATAGGATAGTAATTCTTCAGGTTGCGAGTAGTTCGCAGCCTGAGCTCCTAGTCGCAATCCACAGCCCGCTTACCAGTTAAATCGCATCGGTTCAGCAAGTTAATTTTGTGATAAAAATAAGTTTCTAACGATTCATTATTCCTAACCTTCCGATCCAACATTTCATGCAAGAGTTGAGCATAATTCTGAACTGTGGGAAATGTCTTTGTCAGTTTATCCTTCCACTCCAACCAACTAAAATTTAAGGAAGTTAAGCCTTGGTACCAAACCTTTGCTACTCCGCTCAATTTAGGCAACGCATAATGAAGTTGTTGTGTTTCAGACCATTTATACAAGGTTGCACATTCTTCCACTTTTGTAATCCATAAATCGATAGTTTGTTCCTTATTAGCAGGGTCAAACTCTGGTACTGCGTTTGTTGACATACTAAAGTGGTTTTGAGCCTGGGACGCTGACGAGGGCAGTGATCTGATTAACTCCATGACATCATGAATACTAAAACTATGATCATCTACAGTTTTGATCTTAGGGGTCTTATTTCTATTAGTAACATCAGTGTTAACATTCAAATTACTATTCATGCTGCTAGTACATGATGATGGACTTACGGTTTCCCGATGTCTTCGACTCGTCCTGTGGTGACGGGATCCCCGTCTCATATCGCTACTGCTGTGCTGCCGGCGTCGCCGTCTCGCCCTCCGCGAGTGTGCAGATCGGGAACGCAAGCGCGACCGCGAAAGCCGCGTTCTATTTCTCGCACGCGACGTCTCAGACGGACGCCGCTTGTGACGCTCCAGGCTCTTACCCGCACGTCTCCGTGGCGAACGGCCCCTTGAACCTGCGCGGCTCGACGAGCTCGAGCTGGTCCGCACAGAACGCGGGGGCCGCGATCTAGAACAGCTTCTCCTGCGACGCCTGCGTAAACGCTCCGCGCGGCTGCGGCTGCGGCTGCATGACGGCGTAGCTCCATCACGTGTACGAGAAGCCTCTTGATCACAAGCTTCACGCATTCTCACTTCTTCACGAAGTTTCGACATATATTTAGATCTGTAATCATATTTTTATTGGCATTTAATCACTTTTAATGAGAACGTACATAGCTGTTTAATACTAAACACAGATAAACAAACAATAAAAATAACATTCAACCTTTATAATCATTAAAAATTACGTATTATTTACTGAATTCGATTGTGCGAAAACAGCAAGATAAAACAACTTATTTTACTCCTTACAATCAAACTATTCATAAGCTAACTATGTATATGTAGAATATCTTATAGAATAGCTTCACTTGGAAAACATAATAGGTAAAGTATGCATTTTATTTGCATAAAATCACACCGTCATTCCATGAGGGTAGACAGAGATTACGACGACTTCCTAATTATTATTTTTTTTCTTTTAGGTTTGTTTACGTAACCTCGGCGAATCACAATGCCTTTACAGCTGAACTAACTCTTTATGTATTTCATAACGCGGTTAAACGTAAGCATACAACATTAAACATCAGAAATACTACTTACCGAGTTTATGCCTCTTACTTTACCTGTCCTTATAAAACGGCCTAAGTGGACGTGATTTAGAATATTGAGTAATATTCGTGTCAGATCCCACTTCTGAACTATTATAAACTCAGAAGTGTACCCATGGAACAATTAATACTCAATATCAAATCAAATATTTATTACAATTAAAAGACACTGATATCAACTAGTTACACGAACTCAATCACTGTAATTTCTTAACCTATGTATCACTTTACTTCACTTCACTTCACTGCTCCGGTCGGTGACACTCCACGAATGGTAATGATTTCAATATGGCCGACCGCGGTAAAGTAAGTTTCGAAGGAAGTCAAAACAAATACTATTGCTCTAAATAATTGTTATTTATTTTAGTTTTATAAAACGTTAAAGTTTAAATCTCGCTAATTAAATTATTTTAAATACTTTCAGCTGAAATGAATAGCAAAAGCTTACATACTTGACGCTCCACTCCATATTACCATTTCATTGTGTGTAGTCACAGTCGTATGAAAGAGTTTGTATGTAGTTGTAAGTAATCGTCTTCAGTATATTAGTTTGTCAACTAATCATAAATAGCCGACCGCGCAAGACAACGTCATTTTCATAGAGAATGAATATCTTCTGCAGCTCCGATAGAAAGACATTTCCAATAATAACTTAATTGTTACCATCATTTTCTTTGCAATACCGCTCCTGTCGGACGCCTTCAGTACTTCAAAACGTCTGCAGCTCTCTGGAACAAGACTTGTCATTAATACCTACGTACCTACTATAGTTTTGTAGATATCTACCTACCTAGCCAATATAACGTGCCTAACTAGGTAGGTATACTGTTCGCGTTTAGGAGAGGCTTATGATAAATTCGGTTTTTCCTTGTTTTATTTTATGATAAATCGTGTCGTCCGGTTTCTGTCCTTTTTTATTGCCATTCCTTTTTATCTAGGGCTGCAAACGACGCGATAAAAAGCGCTCTTAATACTGTTTAATGCCTTATAATCTCCGCTGGTCAGCGTCCACCGCGTTCAGCACACAATGTTGCAAAGGGTAACCATATCGAGGCGAGAGGGATTATAACTGTTTTATAAAAAGAATAGCAGAGTGGTTGGAAATCTTTGCAGTTTTTCACTGCGTGAATTTTGATAGGTACTTGGGTACCTACTTATGGGTTTAGATAGTGCAGTGGCAGGTATAATTAACATCAGAAAGATTTGAGCTTTATACAAAGCTAACGATTTGAGCTTTAACTAACGTACATACGTACGTTAGTTAAAGTCATGTAAATTCCATTTTACTATAACGAATAGGTAACAAAATTAAACTGTGACGTCACGATTTTTGCTATCTCAATTGATGAACTATTTATTGCTTTCAAAGTCACAATAAATATTTTTTAACTGTAATTGAATATTAATCAGGTTTTCTGAGCTAAAATAAAGTGTTTGTTTAAGTACTTGTATCTTGGAATTGTTCGTTAATGGTGTTAATTAGGAGTCAATTATTTAATTCATTTGAAAAATCATCATCAGTGACCAACGATGCAATTTTGCTTGGAAAACTGTTGTAATTAACAGAAAGTGAGGCACCGGCTGTTAATGGCACTGGCAATTCATTTAAAGCTTTGTTTAATTACTACCAATTGGACCGCTACCGTTGCACTAAAATCATTTAGGTAGGTACCTAAGGATAAATGAGGAAAAACCTAACTGTCCAGTAGAGTTACGTTTTACAGTAGGCCCGACCTAGGAATCGAAATCCAAGATCTTAGCAAAAAGGCTTTTTTATTTTCTATACACTAGGTATATTTATTTATTAGATAGGTACATTAATATCATCATCATTTCCCGGAGTCAGAATGACCCGTAGGTAAATGACAACGTTTTCGGCCAATTAATCCAGAGAGTTATATTGACGGTTAAACAATAATAATAAAATGTGTTAATAGAAGCCTCGTCAGCTCGTCTACCTGACTGTACAGAGACGAGATGCCACTGAACTCACGACATATCTTAATCATTCTGTAATATTACAACTGCCCATGCGCCCAACAGGCCGTAGATTCACGACATCAGATATCGACTGATGAATGGTTTGCTGGTTTATTCAAACACGCAACAAATAATGCAGAAGGTTAATTGTTAACTAGCTTCTCCCCGATTTTGTCTGTATGGAGTTCTAGTATATCGTATGACATTCGGCAATAGTGTGGCTTCCTTTCAGTGAAAGACTATTTCTGTGAGTAGTGAGTCGCATTTTTTGCTTGCCACACGGCGACGCAAAATGAGTTGACAGTTAAATGTAATCTCTGTATTTATTTAAACTTTATACAAAAGTACAAAGGCGGACTTAATGCGGATCTCTGTCTCGTTGGGTCTTGTGGTCGCAAAGCGCGACTGCTGAGCATGAGGTTTTGGGTTCGACTCACACGTCAGGCAAAGTGTCATTGGGTTTTTCTGAGTAGCAGAGTCGGAGTCTAGATTTGTACTCGGTTGCTGGCAATAAGCTCATCCCCTATGCTTAACCAGTCGGGGATTACAGGCGTGATGTTATGTTGCTATATATGTAAGTTACGCGGCTCAAAAAACGCAACTCATTAAACAACGTTCGTTTGTCCTCATACTAAATAGTATAGTGAATTGGAGTTGTCGTACTGTTCATATTTTCTGTTACGTGATTTCCAGTGTGAACAGACGTCCAGTCACATAATTGAAACTGCCCTGTTTGGGGCGCCCTGATAGCTTTATTGTCACACAGTGTAATTACAACGTCCTGTTAGTACGTTGTTGTTTGTGTTTGTTTCAGTGGCACTATGATTTTAATTAATTTTGTAGATTTACAAACATGTTGTGAGCTAACAAGCGTGAGCTAAAACAATTAGAGTGTCTAGGTACTGCTTTAGAAATTCTAGGAATCTAGGATTTAAATACAAATTAGGTTATCGTTTTAAGGATTTGAAAGAATGAGTATGATTGACAATAGGCTCGCCCCCTATGCGCGACTGCTGAGCATGAGGTCTTGGGTTCGATTCCCAGGTCGGGCAAAGTAATATTGGGTTTTTCCATCAGGAATTTCTCAGTAGCAGCCTCGGAGTCTGGATTTGTGCCCGGTTGATGGCAATAGGCTCGCCCCCTATAAAATGGGACTAAAAAAAAAAAACAAAACTGGCGAAATGTGGGTGTACTAATGGGTACACCTCTGCCTAACCCTTCGGGGATTACAGGCGTGATGTTATGTTATGTTATGTGTTATGAGTATGATTGAGTTTCAGACACTACCAATCAATTGACGTACTTTTTATGACCTGTCAAAACGTGATCCCCCATTGAATTTGTATGGCAATTGTGAACTATACACATGTCGTAATGTACAGTCAATACCCTAAATTACCTGACCCGTCATCCCCATATCTTTATTCTAAGAGGGGGTCAAGTAATATTGGGCACTGACCGTACTACAGTACATACCTGTACCATTGTGCAGCGTACTCCTTCCTAAGAGGAAGGACCGTTTATCTCGGAGGCTGCATGTCAATTGAACGATGTACTGTTCCACACGGACCACTAAACACATGCTTGTATTCAACACTGAAAAAAAAAGAACTTATATTCGATTATTTTTTGAACACTTAGTTACTAACACATTCCCGCGGCCTCATTCGCGTGAGTATCGGTTATCACGGGCTACTTATTTATCAATTACCTATGATAGTTTCCATAATTTTTCCGTAATAAGTAACTCACAGACAGACAGAGTTATTATCGCATCTCTACATAGTATAAAACTAAGTCGCTTCCCGCTTTTTGTACGCTTAGGTAGATGTTTTAAATAACGCAACGGATTTTAATGCTGTTTTCATCAATAGATAGAGTAATTCAAGAGGAAGGTTTGTTTATCTACATTACACCCGTGCAAAGCCGGGGCGGGCTAGCAAGTAGCTAAACCGCTTAATTGAGTCACATTTCTTAAAAACTGTCCACTGCACATTTCGCCTCTTGTGTATCACGCTACGACTGCTCGCCGCCCGCACCCTTGTACCCCGCAGAGTACTCAATTAAGCACTGTAGCTATACTTATGTATAGTTTATAATATCAGTGTGAAGTGTAGTTATATACTTATCAATGAAGTATCTAAATATTAAACAGTAAAGCTTACTTAGATAAATATGCGTTGGTACAGCGAAGGCAGCGTAAATTAGCGCAGAGGTTCTTCCCCACGTCGTCTGCGGCACTGGCGCACCGAAGCCTAAACATGGTGATTAGCATATTTTATTACTTGAATAATTAAGTGTTTATAGAATGAACAGCTTCATCGTATATTGTTTTTCAAACATGTAGGGATGTTGTTTGATGTTGTAATATCTGTGGTGTGTAATTATGATCTTGCACATTTCAATTGTTTCCGAAAGAAGATACCTCAAGGTAACATTATATAAAATCACGCCTGTAATCACCGCAGGATTAGGCAGAGGTATACCCATTAGAACCTACACCCACATTTCGCCATACCTCTAGGTGTAATTAAAAATTATGACCTGTAATTAAGATATGAGGTTCAAAGAAAATTAAATAATACCACGCCTGCAAACACGGTGTTTTAGACTATATCGAAATCAACAGATTATTTATTCTAGTTTAACTAGATTTTTAAGTTTTCTTTTTTATATAATAATGACAATACATATACCAGGATTTCAAAAGTACCTCTTACAGGCAAAAAAATCTGTGGGGTTAATCTCTTATTTTGTTGTTTGACGCTCGTTCCATAACTTGTACCTACCATATTATCTCTTCACCACCTTAGGTTGACTGTTAGAGAACGCCTATGGCATTAAGTCCGCCTTTGTGTGTTGTTGCATAAAGTTTTAAATAAATAAATTAGAAAATAAGTCCAGAGATGTGACATACCTAAAGCTGTCATCACATACACGGTAAAGAGGAAAGTCCCGGACAGATCCCAGAACTGTCCGGGAAGGACGCGTGCGCCGCTGTTGACTGCCTCCATCGTGAGGCGCCGCTCGTCTTGTATCCGCCGTTCTATCGCGCTGCGCCATTTCGGTGAGAGAGGGGTTATCTGAAAAAAGTGTGACATTTTTATATATTAATATTTAGTTTTGTATTGTATTGTGTTACGGGCTAGTGTACGCAACTCCACGTTCTGGCGCGTATTTTGCGTATAGGTGGGAAGATCCTCGATCTACCTCAGCTCCAGAAGGATGGCCAGCAGTGCCAAGGCCTAGGCCTTACTGGCGCTCTCTTGAACTACCTGGGTTATCGAAGTAAATATTTGGATTTATTGTTATCACTAGCTTTTGTCCGCGACTTGGTCTGTGTACATTTTCTAAAGGATTATTGTTTTTTAATAATAAAATATAGCCGTATGCAATCAGGGATAACGTAGCATTCTATTAGCGAAATATTTTTCTAAAATTAGACTCGTAGCTCCAAAGATTAGCGGTAAAAAATAAAACCCTTCAGCTCATAATATTAAAGAAGCAATCTCAACACAGCGTCAATCAATGTCAAAAAGTGAAAGTAAATTAGAAACAATTTTGACAAAGGACAGATTCAATTGCGATAGTTCCTAAAATATAATCGAATGGCCTTCCTAGAGAATAGTGTTTATTTATAGATGCTGAAACTGGACCTAATTGTAACAACATCACGGATAAACACAATTTGACGGATAAAATACATAAATCCGATCCCGGTCGGGGGATAATGGGGGTAGGTTCTGATTAATTGCCCAACCCGCCATCTTGCGGGGAACAAATTTAATTCTAGTAAGTACGAGCGGTTTTCTGCACCATTAGCTGAGCTCATTGCCCTATTAGGTAAGTTAGAACGATTTTCTATGACGCTGCGTACCGTATGAGCTACAGTTCAGTGCAAAATTAAGTGGACATCTTTATGACATTGAATTGTTTTTTAATACGAGTTGTCAAGATATTTCATTTAGTCCCTCAACTACGTAATATTGAGTAAAAATTATTGCCGTGTCCATTTTATTTACATACATACATAACATCACGCTTGTAGCCACCGAAGGGTTAGGCAGAGGTACCATTGTTCCATTTTTTTTTGCGTGAAAAATCACTTTTTATCAATGGTAGCGAGCAATGTAATGTAGCACACGCAAAATATTATGCTTTGGTGTCGTGTGACTATTTAAATATTAGTAAAAAAACCATATAGATATATTGGAACTCCGTATCTCCGTAACCGGAAGGTACCAATGTCCATGTACGGTTCAAAACAACAAACAATGTCTTTTACTTTTTTATTAAATTTGAGATCATATTAATATTTTTTTTTATGAGATCATATTAATAGCGTCTTTTTAAAAACCTACTTACAATGTAAATTAATAATTCAAAAGACCAACGAATACGTTGACAATTTAAAAGTATCTGTAAATGGTATAATTGAAAACAATGATTTAATTTCTAATGATGAATCTTTGATTGAATTCTTAATAGGAAATAATTTTAAAACCAATCGAATTTCAAATAATCGTTTTTAACCAACTAAAGATTAAACATAAAACGAGAATGGAAAAATCCGAGAAAAACTGAGTGAAAATTACATCTAGAAGAAAACTAATCTGTCAGTAGTTACCTATTACCATAATTGCGTACGACAAGACTTGGCTTAACATGTTGCTACTGTTTCTTTTGCATTAATTTGTGTGTTTTATGTTTTTTCTAAAAGAAGTTTCTTATTACACAGAAAACAATTTCTTTATCTTTTTAAAGAATTAAGTTTTCACTTCAATTAGATAAAAATATTTTTAAGAACTCGTCAGTAGTGAAATGTTTTTAAATGTTACGTTGTAGTTTGGGAGCTAGAGGAACTAGAGAGAGTCATTTATTCGGGCCGAAAGTTAAATTGGAGGAGTGCGTTAAATACCTACGTTTAATTAGAAGTACTTCTCTCATCATTTTTTTTTAACTATCTAATCATTGATGACCTAGTGACGTAGCCCGCCTGTTATACATGAGGTTGCGGGTTTGATACCGAGCTAGTACCAATGTGACTATTTAAATTATACGAGCGAGAACGAGCATGGTGATTAATGCACGTGGTTTCTCTTTATGAGAACAAGCTTTTGCTCTGCAGTGGGATATATTGATATCATATGTATACCTGTGCACGAAATTTATGAGAATAGTTGCCTAGTTTACGTTGGTTTTAGTCAGTCTGCAATGCAAGGCAGATACGTTTAGGGACACACCTGCACAAAAACTTCTGGACAATTTACAGATAATTATGCAGTTAGCGTCCTCAAGCTCCTTGCCTACATTACTCGTGGTTACGTTTACAGACAACGAGAGTAATTTGTTTTCTTTTCGTTGCACGAACAATGTTGACGCAGACGGATAGCCAAACTAATTACTACTTTCTTTTATATTAAGACTATCATTCTCCCCGCAACTTCATTCGCGTGATTTTCCTCACGGATCCCTAACTTTTTTCAAAATATATATAGCCTATGTCACCTGGGGATAGTGTAGCTTCCCAACTGTGAAAGAATTTTTCAAATCGGTTCAGTAATTTTTGAGTTTATTCATTACAAACATCCACACACACACAAAAATACAAATCTTTACAATATTAGTGTAGATTTAGATAAAAGCAAATTGCTTTACTTACTGAAAATTCTTTGATATAACGCAAATTGTTTAAAAGACCTGAAGGTCGAAAAACCTCTTAAGTTGTGAAGGTCAGATCATAAAATCTGGATTTTATTCTAAGTCTGTAAAGGTCATAAAAATTTACTTTTTATGTACCTTCAATGGAACTAACTGAGGGTGATTAAAGTGAAATAAAAGTTGTTCTGATGTTGAATTTTAAGAGCAAATTTTTATTTGTTCGTTTGACCATATATAAATATGAATTATTAAATTAACGTATTACTAGCACTCTCCCGCTCTCTCTCGCTTGAGGTATGTTTTTACTGAGTGCTTATGAGCTTTATTTTATTATTAAAAAATTAGGTATCCGTAAGAAAAATCATGCGTACGAGAGTACTCGTAATTATTAAATACAAGAATACAATTCGAAACGTTATTAACAAACAGGTTGATTTTTAATTCAACCATTTTCAAGGGTATACGCCCGCCCATATGAATTAAAACAACTTTTATCGAGTGACTAACTCGGAATATGAAGGGAAAAAAAAACAGTTATTCCCTACAAAAATGCACTATAACAAGATCAAAATTAATGGAACAGCTGAATTTATTATTGTTGTTCGTTTATGTACTTTCGCCTTACGCAAAAAGAAAAGTACCTACATTAAAACTCACTCCGTTTAAAAATAATTTTAAAAAAGCTCAAGAATTTTTATTACTTCCATCACTAGAAGACTCTTCTTAGGTAATTTGCTTTGTTGTAGCCAGACTCACAAGTTATTTTCTTGGCATCCGTACATAGACCGCCCTCAGAATGCAATTAGAAAAAGTAATTATTTCTTGTCTGCTGTAAGCCTTTTATAAATTGAATCAAACATTTCTTCCCCCTCTTTCTACTTTCTTGTGATTATTAGATTTCGATCCTTCGGAGATGCATAAGTAGCTTTGCTGGAAAGCAATTTTCATTGCTGTATTTCACAAGGAGCAGACAAGAAGATTTTTATTTAATCATTTGTGTTTACAACATTTTAAATGTAAAAGCAAATTTTTAAACAGTCATTATTTATGGTTTCAATATTGTAATCTGTGGGTCAATATTTTTGGTCGATTGTGTTCTGTTCTAAGTAGTTGGTACGCCGTCATGTGGTATCTAAATGTCCAAATACTACATTTATAGAACTAGGTACATTAGGAATTTCTAGACTTAAATAAAAAAAAGCTGCGGTAAAAAAAAAACTTCTTTTCCAGAGAAGAACGTATGGTGGAGTCTATAGGACTATCTCCACATAAATCAGCAGGTATGCACGTACAAAATAGTAGCATAGGAAATAAAATTAAAGTGCGGCCCAATATTTTTGGCCAGGCGTGTACCTTCCGAGTTTGAGTACCGAGTCATTAGGTAGGTGATGTCAAGTGCAGTAGGTACTTTGATCACCGTGCGATCAAGGTAACGGTGGTTTGTGTGTGTGTGCTTCAAAGTTATACTTGATTGAAAGACACACTACTTTATTAGAATTATATTTAGAACTTGACTATGCTCTCGACTTCATTCGCATGAATGTCGGTATTCTGCGGGCTTTTATTTTTAATGCGAAATTCTTTTTCTAAAATAAAAGTAGCCTATCTCCTTATAATATTAGCCATCTGCCAGTCTCGTCAATATTGATACAGTCGTTTTGGAGATGATCCCAAACAAACAACAAAGAATGGGGCAAGTGCCCAAAAGGCTGGCAGCATTGGCACGTCGTTGAAAAAATGTATCTTTGTATGTTTTATCATGAAATATGAAAGTTCAATAATTAATATCCTATAGTCGATCTTATAAATAAATGTAGGTATTGTAAAATGCTTTGGTTGTGAAGAGCTAATGATAGCAGTAACATAATACGTTCATCTATAAAGGATTGCAGCCGCAGAAACTCATTACTGGATGTGGACTTTGACAACTCGTAGACTAGATCATGTTATATAACGCAAACATGTGAATCAGGACGAGCTATGTATTTAAGTTGGTAACTGGAAAAATGAACAGAACATCAAAAATTAAATATAACTTATTGTAAAAAATACACTGTACAAAGGCGGACTTAATGCCTTAGGCATTTTCTACCAGTCTACCTTAGGGTGATGCAGAGCCAAAAACAAAGTAGGTGCACAGATACAGAAAATAACAGAGAATAAATTATAATAATAAATACCTTTATACATACATACAAACTTCAATTCCGTCTTTTCATAATGCACTTGCTTATACCCACGACCTTGCTTATGTTTATGACACATAAATATAACATCAAGCCTGTAATTGCCGAAGGGTTAGACAGAGGTGTAGTACACTCACATTTCACAAGTTATGTTTAAGTCCCATGTAATAGGGGGCGTGCCTATTGCTATCAACCGGGCACAAATCCAGACTCCTGCTACTGAGAAATTCCTGATGGAAAAACTCAATAACACATTGCTCGAGAGTCTTTAAAAAAAAAAGAATATTTATTATTAATAATATGTATAATATTTACAGACTTAATTAAAACAAAACAATCAAAATAAAAAATAAAAAACAAAAACTAAATCTTCAAACTAAATAAATTCTAGTGCAAAATAGATATTTCCAATTCATAAGTTGATCGAACGGGTATCAGGACATATGCGCGAAAGACATTTCCGCGCCAGACATTTGCGCGAGTCCCTTTGCGCGCCAAGACACATGCGCGAATGGACGTTTGCGCGCCTAGACCTTTCCGCGAACAGACACTTGCGCGAATGGACATTTCCGCGCCAAGACACTTCCGCGACTCCCTTTGCGCGCTGGCCACTTGCGCGAAAGACACTTCCGCGATAGACATATGCGCGCCTCTACTTGCGCGATAGATACTTCCGCGAAATATGCGCGAAGTATATTTTTATAAAGGACTGGTGCTGATGACGAAAATGGTGTCAAAATGAAAATCCAAGATGGCGGCCGGAAAATTTTCCAAGATATGCTTCATGGGTGTCGTGTCCATGGTTTTCGGGGGTGCTGATGACGAAAATGAGGTCAAAATGAAAATCCAAGATGGCGGCCGGAAAATTTTCCAAGATATGCTTCATGGGTGTCGTGTCCATGGTTTTCGGGGGTGCTGATGACGAAAATGAGGTCAAAATGAAAATCCAAGATGGCGGCCGGAAAATTTTCCAAGATATGCTTCATGGGTGTCGTGTCCATGGTTTTCGGGGGTGCTGATGACGAAAATGAGGCCTAAAAGAAAATCCAAGATGGCGGCCGAAAAATTTTCCAAGATAAGCTTCATGGGTGTCGTGTCCATGGTTTTCGGGGGTGCTGATGACGAAAATGAGGCCTAAAAGAAAATCCAAGATGGCGGCCGGAAAATTTTCCAAGATATGCTTCATGGGTGTCGTGTCCATGGTTTTCGGGGGTGCTGATGACGAAAATGAGGTCAAAATGAAAATCCAAGATGGCGGCCAGAAAATTTTCCAAGATATGCTTCATGGGTGTCGTATCAATGGTTTTGAGGGGTGCTGATGACGAATATGAGGTCAAAATGAAAATCCAAGATGGCGGCTGGAAAATTTTCCAAGATATTTCTTCCGGCCGCCATCTTGGATTTTCATTTTGACCTCATTTTCGTCATCAGCACCCCCGAATACCATGGACACGACACCCATGAAGCATATCTTGGAAAATTTTCCGGCCGCCATCTTGGATTTTCATTTTGACCTCATTTTCGTCATCAGCACCCCTGAAAACCATGGACACGACACCCATGAAGCATGTCTTGGAAAATTTTCCGGCCGCCATCTTGGATTTTCTTTAAGACCTTATTTTCGTCATCAGCACCCCCGAAAACCATGGACACGACACCCATGAAGCATATCTTGGAAAATTTTCCGGCCGCCATCTTGGATTTTCATTTTGACACCATTTTCGTCATTAGCACCCCGAAAACCATGGACACGACACCCATGAAGCATATCTTGGAATTTTTTCCGGCCGCCATCTTGGATTTTCTTTTAGACCTCATTTTCGTCATCAGCACCCTCGAAAACCATGAACACGACACCCATGACGCATATTTTGTAAAAAAAGTAACGGAACCCTAATTCAAGAATTTTGCCCATTGTCCTTTATAAAAATATACTTCGCGCATATTTCGCGGAAGTATCTATCGCGCAAGTATAGGCGCGCATATGTCTGTCGCGGAAGTGTCTTTCGCGCAAGTGGCCAGCGCGCAAAGGGACTCGCGGAAGTGTCTTGGCGCGGAAATGTCCATTCGCGCAAGTGTCTGTTCGCGGAAAGGTCTAGGCGCGCAAAAGTCCATTCGCGCATGTGTCTTGGCGCGCAAAGGGACTCGCGCAAGTGTCTGGCGCGGAAATGTCTTTCGCGCAAGTGTACCAGATCCCAGATTTATTATTGTTAATATAAACACAGCTGTTTATTATGTTCCTAATTAAATAAAGGCGAAAACCTTTTAATGGAACTTAGATTTGCCAAACAAAGTCAACCCACAACATTTAAAAAAGTAATTAAATATGCCATATTAATTACTAACCATCAGTACCAATATACATAACATAACACATAACATCACACCTGTAATCCCCGAAGGGTTAGGCAGAGGTGTTCCCATTAGTACACCCACATTTCGCCAGTTATGTTTTGTTAGTCCCATGTAATAGGGGGCGAGCCTATTGCCATCAACCGGGCACAAATCCAGACTCCGAGGCTGCTACTGAGAAATTCCTGATGGAAAAACCCAATAACACTTTGCCCGACCTGGGAATCGAACCCAAGACCTCATGCACAGCAGTCGCGCTTGCGACCACTAGACCCACGAGGCAGTCAATACAATACCAATATACAAAATGTCTTAACATGTAACTTAACAAATATTGTAATTACCAACTTATACAAAATCTTCGTTACTAGATAGAGCTCAAAACAAAATTATGGTAATCATGTGTATCGGCGCAAGTGCATTATTTAAAGAACCTCGTCAACTATATAAGATGCAGCTACATCAACGAATAATTAGATTAAGAGTTGATTACAATTATGATCACGAATTAATTGTTTAAAAACACAAATTATGTTAATGTTATTTATTTTGAGGGTTAATTAATTATTATTGATGATTAATTAATTATAATTGTATGGTTCAATTAATTATCAGTTTATTTACTCCAAAAGATTGTAAAAATAATCATTTATTTACAAAGTTAGAATCCTAACCTAAAAACTCAAACACGTGCGCCGAGCACGTGGTTAGTGTCTATAAATACAGGCGACAGCCACAGAGCGGCTCAGTTGCGCACGAGCCGTCGGACGGAACACATCTCTGTGAGTCATATTTATACTTTTTGTTTTTTTTTTTGGTTTTTTTTTTTTTGTTTTTTTTTTTTGAAGATGATTAATTAATTATAATTGTATGGTTCAATTAATTATCAGTTTATTTACTCCAAAAGATTGTAAAAATAATCATTTATTTACAAAGTTAGAATCCTAACCTAAAAACTCAAACACGTGCGCCGAGCACGTGGTTAGTGTCTATAAATACAGGCGACAGCCACAGAGCGGCTCAGTTGCGCACGAGCCGTCGGACGGAACACATCTCTGTGAGTCATATTTATACTTTTTGTTTTTTTTTTTTGTTTTTTTTTTTTTGAAGATGATTAATTAATTATAATTGTATGGTTCAATTAATTATCAGTTTATTTACTCCAAAAGATTGTAAAAAGAATCATTTATTTACAAAGTTAGAATCCTAACCTAAAAACTCAAACACGTGCGCCGAGCACGTGGTTAGTGTCTATAAATACAGGCGACAGCCACAGAGCGGCTCAGTTGCGCACGAGCCGTCGGACGGAGCACATCTGTGAGTCATATTTATACTTTTTGTTTTTTTTTTTTGTTTTTTTTTTTTTTTTGAAGATGATTAATTAATTATAATTGTATGGTTCAATTAATTATCAGTTTATTTACTCCAAAAGATTGTAAAAATAATCATTTATTTACAAAGTTAGAATCCTAACCTAAAAACTCAAACACGTGCGCCGAGCACGTGGTTAGTGTCTATAAATACAGGCGACAGCCACAGAGCGGCTCAGTTGCGCACGAGCCGTCGGACGGAACACATCTCCATGAGTCATATTTATACTTTTTTTTTTTTTTTTGTTTTTTTTTTTTTTTTTGGGACAAGCCCGCCACACTGTTCCCACCCACTGCAACTCCTGAAAGCCAGAATCAACAGTGGAGCCCACGACACAGGAACCTCCCGAAACAACCGTGTCCGGTGAGGACCTGCGTCAGGCGGTAGGTGAGGACGCCGTAGCGCCTCTCCAGCCACACCTCAAAGAGGGGTTTTATCGCCGCGATTGCGGCGTGCCCGAACTTGGGTTGCGACAGTCGCATCTCCCATCCCGCCATGAGATCGCACCGGAGCTCACTCCGCAGTGCACGATTTGCCGCGGCAGCGGGGTTTCACCCCGGCGCTGCGCGTCCACACGCCACTCGTAGACGCACTGGAGGACTGTTGCCTCCAGATCCCACGGCGGCAATCCGGCAAGGGGGCTTGCCGCTACGCCGGAGACCGTGCGATATCCCCGGATCATCCGGATGGCCATGACCCTCTGGCATGCCACCAACTTGGCTGGTGGCCGCCGCCTGATGGTAGTGGCCCCGTAGAGGGCCATGGACCGCACGACTCCGGCGTAAGGCTCCGGTAGGAGGCGCCTGGTCCCCCGAGGTTGGGCAGGAGCCGCCAAAAAGCAGCCCCAGCCCTGTCCAATCGCGGAGCCAGACGTCGGAAGTGCTCCTTGAAGCTCCACCGGCTGTCGAGGACGAGACCCAGATACTTCATCGTCGCCTCGACGCCGATGTGAACCCCTCCCACCGTTATTTGGGAACCCGACGGTGGCGCGTTCCGAAGACCATGAAAGCACATGGCCTCGGATTTGTGCAATGCCACCTCGAGTCCCAATTGCCGGATTCTTTCGACGACTGTCGCAACCCCTCGCGTCGCTAGGTCGGCCGCCGCCTGGTGCGACTCTCCCTGTGCCAGGACGAGCATGTCGTCAGCGTAGCGGACTACGCTGACGCCGTCAGGGAGGTCGGCGCGCAGCACCCAGTCGTATCCAATGTCCCACAGAAGCGGTCCCAGGACCGATCCCTGTGGGACACCGCACGACATCTCTCGCCGGTTCCACTCTCCCCGTTGGCCGGGGTAGATGACGGCCCTATCCGTCAGATAGTCCTCGACAACACGACGAAGGTAGATGATGCAACTCCAGGCCAGGGTGTTGAAGGCATTGGAGATGTCGAGAGACACCGCCAAGACGACCCTGCCCCGGGATACTGCTTCCCCCTTCGTGAGGGCCCTCACGCGCATGATGGCGTCCACTCTCAGATCTACCTCGGCCACCTCCGGAGCATTGTAGTCGCCGCCGGCGCTGTGGTCCGCGTCTTCGTCTGACACCACCAGGGGCGGAGCCATGGGCGGGGGGGTATGTTCCCCCCGAGAAGGAAACAGGGCGCCGACGCCCTGTCGCCTGACGTCCCTGTCCAGAGCCTCCAGCATCTCCCTACGGGATAGATTCCTAGCCCGCAGCATCCCATCTCGGAGGGCGGTCTTCGCCGCCCTGTACCCCTCGTACAGCTCCGCCTCAATGGCTGCCGCATTCGGAGGTCGGATGCGGCACCGCCTCGCGTAGTGCCGTTATCTCGCGCGACCACCAGTACACCTGACGCCGGGCGCTTCCTGGCCGGGCCCGGGGCATTGCCATGTCGCAGATCACGGACATGGCCTCCTGGAACCACTCCGCCTCGTCGTTGACGTCGGCAGGCCTGTCTGGTGACGACACCCAGGCCTGCACGAACGAGGCTTCCAGGAAGAGCTCCCGGTCCGGCTGCTTCAGCGCCCATCGCGGACCACTCGGGGTCTGTCGGACCGGCGTATCTGGGATCTGGGCGGAGACGTCGAACCGGATGTACCGGTGGTCGGAATATGTCTCCACCCCCTCCTCTACGCGCCAGTCAACGACACGTGGCGACAGAGCGAGGCTGGCGAACGAGATGTCCACCACCGACTCGCCCCGCATCCGTACACACGTGGGGACAGAACCCCGGTTCAGGATGACCAGGCCTGTCTCCAGAGCCCAGTCCTCCACCATCTTGCCCCGTGCATGGTCCGTGTACCGGGAACCCCAAGCCACGTTCTTGGCATTGAAGTCCCCGAGGACCAACACAGGGAGGGAACCGAACCCGGCGACGACTCCTAGCTCCCTAAGGGAGACGTGGAACTCTGCGAGAGTTCGGTTCGGGGAGAAGTAAACGCCTACCACGGCGATCTCCCCGAACCGTGCTGCCACACAGCCCCGTCCTCTCTTGACGCTCTCGAGAGACGGGGTACCGGCGGCAGCCGACGCGATTATGACCACCGAGCCGTCGAGGTCCGCCACCCAGTCATCCCTGGGTGGGACAAAGTACGGCTCGGCGACCACCGCGATGTTGATCAGCCACTGCGCCATGCTCTGGACCAAGAGATCCTGAGCGGCGGCGCAGTGGTTGATATTGGCCTGGAGGAGGCGCAATGGGGCCGTGACTAGCCCTCCATTACATCCCCCTCCAGGGCCCTCCTCGAGGGCGGAATCGCCCTAGCGGCGGCGACGGCGGCGACAGTGGCGGCGGCAGCGGAGGGTCTACCTCTACCGCTGGCCTTGGCGGGTGGGGCGCAGACCTTGCCTCCTGCCCGGTGATCGGCCGGCTTGCCATCAGCAGGTCATCAGCACCCCCGAAAACCATGGACACGACACCCATGAAGCATATCTTGGAAAATTTTCCGGCCGCCATCTTGGATTTTCTTTTAGACCTTATTTTCGTCATCAGCACCCCCGAAAATCATGGACACGACACCCATGAAGCATATCTTGGAAAATTTTCTGGCCGCCATCTTGGATTTTCATTTTGACCTCATTTTCGTCATCAGCACCCCCGAAAACCATGGACACGACACCCATGAAGCATATCTTGGAAAATTTTCCGGCCGCCATCTTGGATTTTCATTTTGACCTCATTTTCGTCATCAGCACCCCCGAAAACCATGGACACGACACCCATGAAGCATATCTTGGAAAATTTTCCGGCCGCCATCTTGGATTTTCATTTTGACACCATTTTCGTCATTAGCACCCCCGAAAACCATGGACACGACACCCATGAAGCATATCTTGGAAAATTTTCCGGCCGCCATCTTGGATTTTCATTTTGACACCATTTTCGTCATTAGCACCCCCGAAAACCATGGACACGACACCCATGAAGCATATCTTGGAAATTTTTCCGGCCGCCATCTTGGATTTTCATTTTGACACCGTTTTCGTCATTAGCACCCCCGAAAACCATGGACACGACACCCATGAAAGATATCTTGGAAATTTTTCCGGCCGCCATCTTGGATTTTCTTTTAGACCTCATTTTCGTCATCAGCACCCTCGAAAACCATGGACACGACACCCATGACGCATATTTTGTAAAAAAAGTAACGAAACCCTAATTCAAGAATTTTGCCCATTGTCCTTTATAAAAATATACTTCGCGCATATTTCGCGGAAGTATCTATCGCGCAAGTATAGGCGCGCATATGTCTGTCGCGGAAGTGTCTTTCGCGCAAGTGGCCAGCGCGCAAAGGGACTCGCGGAAGTGTCTTGGCGCGGAAATGTCCATTCGCGCAAGTGTCTGTTCGCGGAAAGGTCTAGGCGCGCAAAAGTCCATTCGCGCATGTGTCTTGGCGCGCAAAGGGACTCGCGCAAGTGTCTGGCGCGGAAATGACTTTCGCGCAAGTGTACCAGATCCGATCGAACGATTACTCCGCCCTCTGTACTTGCAGAACGTGATGTTTTGTGCTATAAAATACTTTTCCTTCCGCAAACAACGTAGGGTTACGCCAACTATCGATACCGGCGACCTTCCGATATTGTCACTACCCTGAAGGTGAACTTATTGTATTCATATTCAATATGTTGACTGAACTTGACAAGGGTTGAAAATTTTTGAGATAGGTGGAGAAAAGCTGCGACTCAATCTATACAAATAAATAAAATTGAAGTGTCTGTCTTTATTTGTAATGTCGAAATAATAGTTTTTTTTTTTTTTTTAGTAAATGTATATGGATGTTTACACGGTACTTTTAACAAACAATAATAAATGTAACAATTTTGGGCTGTCTGTCTGTCTGTTTGTCCTGGCTAATCTCTGATTTTATTTTAGGAAAAGGAATCAAGCATCCGCGCAATAATAAGCACCGCAAATAAGCGTCATTTACGCGGACAAAGTCGCGAGAATGGCTATTATAATAAGATGCGAATTCATTTATAAAATGATTCGGCTTTCTGGTAGGAAAGCACGGCTATTTCTGGTCGTGGATGTAATAAAAGGGAAGTTAGGGATTATGTCTGAAGGTTAAGCGATAAAGACTTCCATTTTCGCTATTATTTATGACGAAGGATTGGCATTTTAGGGTTGACATTTGGGCTTTTGAAGTTTTAAAATTACTGATTCTCTGCTTGTCTTGAATAATCTATTCAAGTCAAGCAGATAATGCGCGGTCAGATACTGCATTATTATTTGTACGAGTCCACTCTAACGCCGGCGGCGGCTGACAGTCTAGTACGTAGGAGATAATAGTGGAAAATATAATAATAATAAATTTTATTTAAAAAAAAAAAGGAAACATAATTATAAGCTCAAACTCAGATGCACTCCCTGTTCCCTCACTCTATTGAAATGGGACGTTAATACGACAGTAACAGCGAGAGATCAGGCGCAGGACCAACGACTTTACGTGCTTTCTAAAGGACGGGTTCTCACAGTACCAACTTTTAAATTCCTGGCTACTGAGAAATTCGTAACGGAAAAACCCAATAACAGTTTTTGCCCCACCAATCGAACCTCAAATACAGCAGCTGTGCATGTGACTGGTGACCACGTGACCAAGAAGGCAGTCAAACGTCAAAATATCAAGTAGGTACACAAAAAAAAAACATAAAAGATTCGAAATTCTAAAATTGGAATATTTTTATTTTTTCTCAGAACCCTGTATCATTGAAAGCGAGACCAGTGAATCAGATAATGGATTTGTCTCGACGATTGTTGTTTGAACTTTGTATAATTTAATTGAATAAGTATCATGGTCTAGTGACTTTGAATGAAGATTATTCGGGTATTTGATTGTTTGATCGAGACATGATCACTGTTGTTTGGGACCAATGTTGATGACTTATTAAATAGTAGTTCAAAGTGTACTTGTAATTCAATTGATATTCAAGTTCAATAATGTCCTTAGTCCTCTAGTTTCTGCTTTCGATTTCGTCTGCGTAGACTTCAGAATTGAGCCAAAATCCATCCATCAATTATTCTTCGGGAACACAAAAACGCAACAAAAATAATTTGTGTTTAGCTAGATAAATATTTATAGGTGTACCAAGTTTTAGCTAATTACGTTCAGCCGTTTAGGCGTGAAGAGAAACAGACGTCCATCTATCCGTCCTCGCCTGATCTCTCTATATGACCATGGATGACCATCCGACACGACTGTCGTATTGCCTTCGCATCGGACAGTGAGAGTGAGGGAAGAGGTGCACCGTTTCTGTGCACAGATTTGTGCGTTATGCGCATTTGGCTCGTCTCCAAAGAGATTAGCCAACGTGGCCGAAATTCAGTCAGAAGCGTATTATTAAGATGTCTCATTTACGCCAAGTTCGTGGTCCAAGCTTGAATATATAATTACCTAGTTGCAAGGTAGGAAAGATGCAGGTCTGCTAAGACCTGCATCTTCAAATTCTTCGTAGGTAGGTAGGACTTTACGATTCATGCTACGAAGAATTTTAAGCTTTCCAGAAATCTGAATTTAAATGTTCGCAATTTACATATTATTTCAATTACTTTGATAAAATGGGACATTATAAACAAAAGATGGTACTTAGACTCAGAGCATATTTTTGTATTCTTTTTCTGAGTAAATCACTTGTTGTATACGTATATGACGTATTCAGTGTTTTTATTTTGTAAATGTAGTTTACAATCGGGAGTGCACATTTCTCGTACCCATGAGCAAGTATAGACTAACTAGCTTTTACCCGCGGCTTCGCCCGCGTTTGTTTAGAATTTGACAATCAATTCGGGCTGTACTCGGCTTGTTGTTCGGCCAGATCCAGAATTATTAAATACCTACAGACCAACAGACTGTGACTCATAAAAGTCCGTCGGCGTTCAGTTTGCATTTCTGCAAGAGAGGTCCTTCTCACCTGCGACTATTCTAGAGTTTCTGTCACTGTAATGGTTGAGCTTGTTCTCTGAGACGAAGTTGTGTTTGATTAAAAAGGCGTCTCAGTTGCTCTTACAGCTCTCTGGCTTTCGGCTTGTTCCTCCAAAAGCAATTGCGTTTAAAAGGGCGTTTCAGTCACTCTCTGAGTAGCTTGGAGGGCGAACGGCTTGGCTCTCTAGTCTTTCCTGGCTTTAAGAAAATGTCTCATCAGCTCTCAAATTTACTTGTCGCTCCGGTTGTGCTTGCCTTCTTAATGCGGCATGAACGGAAGATTCCGAGGATTGAGCAGTAATTTTTGCTCGGGCTCGCAATGAGCTTTTGGTTGTGTGTTGGACCTGCGAGATATTCTAAAATTGAAAAACGTAACCTACCTACCCTCATTAAAACACACCGGAAATACCTCTAACGAAAAAATAAACAGTACTGAGGGACAAACTTAACTTTGCCGTTGAAAAACTGTTGTCTACATACATCGACATAGGTCACGGTTAGTTTAGCAACTAACCTCTTCCTTCAGCCAATCATCGACTACACGCATTAAACAAAGCAATTTTACTGTTAAGACAGTTCTGCGCTGTGATCTTATGAGGAGTTTCCTTTCCATATCTCCGAAGTTCATCATCAGATCATGACAGTATTTATTTGGGACCAATTCGAAAAAATAAACAAAAAAAGAATCATCCAAATCAATTTACAATTAGCGGAGTAATCGCAGAGTATGCTTCATTGACAGAGCGTAGTTATAAGTTCACTTTATTCTTCCATGCATCCTCTATGAATGCGTTTACACCTGTCAGTGTCAGTGATGACAGTGTCAATTACGCAGTTTTTCTGTATCCCTGACAACGTATATAAAGTGGGTCACAGACAAACGCGAAATGTTGTGGCGGCCGCGTCAATTGCAAATTTTAACAACCGGCCGCGTGTACTGCTTTGTAAAATGACGCCAAATATGGAAATTGTAATAGAAATAGTTGAATTTAAATAATAATTTAAATTTAACTCACACTTCTCTATTCCTAAGAGTAATATGCGATGCTAATGATAATATAGGTAGAGATAAACTATTATACCTTGACGCTTCCCTCCATATTACCATTTCAATGTGTGTAGTCACATTCGTATGAAAGACTTTGTGAGTAATCGTCTTCAGTAGCAGGCTAGGATATTTTTTGTCAACTAATCATAAATAGCCGACCGCGCAAGACGACGTACCTCTCATTTTCATAGAGAATTTCAGTGCAGCGCCATACTAATAATAATGAGTAATTTTTGACGCCGCTAGTCGGACAACAAATCGCTGATTTGTTTTTGTCTCGAGAGCCGTCTCAATACGCACACATGCGTTGTGAGTATTTTTAATACTATTAAAAACACTTTCAAACGTTTTGAATTGTGGAAGGGCGCGTCTTGTTACTGTAGTTTATCTCTACCTCAGACCTCAAGTGTTTAAATAAACGGTTTTCCTACCTTTTTTCTTATCTTCGGAGAGGACTAATGAGTCATGAGAGTAATAAGACAACGTTACGGTTAGCCATATTGACTGACGTCCGATTGTCCGATTGTAGCACAATCACCACGCTAATGACACTTCAGGCCGCCACTGTGACCGCGGTGGTGTGTTTTTGGAGCGTTAGGAGCCGCGGCCTGCGGTTTGCCGTAACCGCAAGTCCGTCCGTCTGGAAGCCACTTTATGCAAAATGTCAGGATACTCTTCAGCGGTTTTGGGCATGAAAAATTATTAAGCAAACAACTTTAGTACTCCTAGGTTGTTTACTTGAAACTGGTCTATCGACAGTGTAGACTCATAATGTATTACATGCTTAAACTTAAAATTTAATCATGATCCGATAGACACGTGGCGCCATCTACTGTCATAAGGACGTTTTTGTGATTTCCCTCGGGAACAGTACTTTTTTTCGGGATTAAAGGTACCCTATGTTCGTCCCTGTACACCTGGCAACGTATATGCAAAATTTCAGGATGATCGGTTCAGTGGTTTAGGCGTAAAATGGTAGCAAACAAACAAACAAACTTACTTTCACATTTATAATATTAGTTAGGATAATGTACCTCCGTGATCCAGATCCGTACAACTATTCTGGTGTAATTAAAAAACAGTTTCGATAGATCGATGTATCCAAATTTTTGCCTACTTACTTGTGAAGGATCTAAGGTATAAAGTCTGCTCAGCTTAGTTCAAGAGTAAGTAGCATAAACATAACATCACGCGTAGTTGACATAATTAACTGATAATTTTGAAACATTACTTCTTTAAAAAAAAAACACTTTATTTGAGCCTTTTTTAGATCAATTTTTAGTTTACTGAAATTCTAGATTTTTTGTGGCTTTGAAATTAATAAATTGTCAGTCAATGATGCCATCGTCAACATGTGTCGCAGAAAATATGGAATAGCTAATTTTTTTTAATGGCCGACGACAAATATTTTTTCGCTTTGGTCTAGAATCATGTACCATAGTTAAAGTTTCCGTTACGATATCCATTTCACACCGAAAATAAAATAAAAAACAACCAGAATAAAAAAAAAGAGAAACTAAAATTAAATGGCATCAAAAAATTCATCCGCATCGCTGTCCACTGGAAATGTGCCCAAAAGACTGGTCGCATTGCCACGTTGAATGGCAATGCTTAACCTCTGGAAACATACACACACACACCGTATTATAATTACCATAACATAACATAATATCAAGCCTGTACCCCCAAAAGGTAAGGCTGAGGTGTACATTAGTATACCCAAATTTCTCCAGTTAAGTACGATTACCATGTGTGGTCAATATATTCCAAGTTATCAATATTTATCCAAAATATTCCCATAACAAATTTAACAGGGCTAATAATACTGTATTCGGATAAAGGTAGGGGTAAACAAGGGATAAACATCCGGCCCGTTATTACCTCCGGTCATTTCCTAAGTACCTATTTACATAATTAGGTGAGCACTTAATGGATGCGATGTACATAATAATATATAAGTTGTACACAATCTAATGTCTAGATTAAGATTATGTGTACTTTATATGCTCCATAAAATCTAGGTCTATTTGATAGTTATTACGTAAGGGTATGCCAAAATAACATAAAACAGGCCGGATGACAATCCGTTTCCTCGGATTTGTCCTAGTTTAGAGGGCGTCCGGGGGACGTCCGGAAGGGGTTTTCACACTGTTGTGACACTTTTAATGTCAGGGGTATCCTGATTAATCAAATTTTTATTGTAAAAAAAATATTCAGGTATGTCCGGTAAAAAAACTCAATTTCACACAAATGTTTGGAGTTTTTAAAGTTTTTGTCCGGCGTCGGCAATTTAGATGAGGGCAGCCCTAAACAGGCCCAATCTGAAATGCTTTATAACCAAATTCAATGCTTATAAAATGAGCATACCAGTAGTATCTAATTTGTGAGCAATTAATAGAACATAATAGAATAGAATACAATGGAATAGAATAGAATAAAATATATTACTTAGAAAATAGGTATCCTACTATAGGTAGACAATACTACTATAAACGCGATTTGTGGGGTTCGATGAAAGGATGTATGGATGTTTGTAACTATTTCACGCTTAACGGCTGAATGCAATTAGTTAAGATTCAGCACACATTTATTTATTTTATATGGCTCTCCAACAATGAGTACACTATTACATGTTATATGTTATGTAGCATCCCAAACTTAAGGTAAAGTGTCCCATCACTTAAAGTAGAGCACTGCATGCACTATGTTTTGCGCATACAATAACGCGATTTAAAACAAAAACAAAGAAAAGGAAGGAATACAAAATTAAACTAAAACTAAGAATTATACATGACGAAGCAGGGTCCTCGGGGTTGTTTTTAAAAAACGTGACGTCAGCATTGCTGACGTCACTAATATCCTGGTCAGGGTTGCTGCTCATCTTGGATAATGAAAATAAACACAGTAAAGCTGGTATTTCCGGAGCAGTTGTCATTGCGGTTGCTGTATACGTCATGCCTGCGGGTATTCCCGTCGCGGTGGACTGCATGGCATTGAAGTTGTTCGCACCAATTAGCGAGTGTGAAACGTTCAATGAGGCAGGGTTTATCAACCTGGTACTGCCCTGCACTGTTCCAGACGTGAGGTAGGTTGAACCGAAGCTGCAGAGGAAGTGGTTGGAATCAGAGCTTGTTCTGATCCCACTTCTGATGACGAAGCAGGGTCCTCGCGGTTGTTTTTAAAAAAACGTGACGTCAGCATTGCTGACGTCACTAATATCCTGGTCAGGGTTGCTGCTCATCTTGGATAATGAAAATAAACACAGTAAATGCTTTCTGTAATTTATTCTTCAACTTACCGAGGAGGTCCGATCGCTACGACGGCTCGAGTAAGAATGCCCGAGTTCCAACTGGTAGTCGCTGTGTCCCCTTACGGGGGCACGGCAAGCGGGATCGGGGAGAGGCCCCCTGCCCGCGGAAGCTATACCGCGGCCCGTAACTACGGGCCCGTCATGTGATTGCCTTATAGGCACATATGTGTGGATGCTTGGTGTGTCTGGGGGAGCGCCGGCGCGTTGTGCCTTGTCGCACAACGCCGCCTGCTTCACGGCTCTCCGGCGGTCCGCCTCCGCCGGATGAGACCCCCAGTTACCTGGGGGAGGTCCAGCAGAAGGCGACCAGCGACAGGAGAGTCGGCTTTAGTGGCGCGCCCTCAGATGATTTAGAGAGGTCCCCCGCCTTCCCGCTTCCAGGTCTAGCCGGTTACGTTCAGGCAGGGGGGCCGGAGTGTGTGTGGGGGCGGTATTGTGCTGTGTGACACCGCCCAGTGGGCACGAGTACAGAGCGCATCCGCGCCGCGCCTGTATCGCGTGATGACTGCGTTGTGGAGTCTGTGCATGTGTGCTGGTCGGCGCGCGTCGCGCCTATATTAACTTAGAGCGCGGCGCACGTCGGGCGTATGTAGTGCATGTGGAGTGTCACTGAGTGAGAGGGCCGCGTGTAGGCGTATGCGGCCTCCTCGTGGGGTCAAGTCCGGGGGGTGGAGGAGCTTGAGTCCGGCAGCAGGTCGCGCGGCAGAGGACGTCTGTCGGGCGGGCGAGTCTGCCAGGGGGCTATCTCGTTGAGATGCGCCCAGGCAGATTTATCCGCACGCGCGAACATGGTGGCCGCCAGGCGGGCGACGAAGTCGTCCAGGCTCTCGATTCGCAGGTCGCGTTGTATTACGCGGTTCCTCACGAAGCGAGGGGCGTCGACGATTCTCCGCAGCGCAAGGCTTTGCTGCGCGCGGAGAGGCTTGCGAGATGACTCGCTCGTGAGGGCGAACCAGGCCGGGACGGCGTACGTCAGCAAGGAGCGGACGTACAGCTTGTACACCCCCAGCTTGGCTCGCAGCGGGAGGCGTGACGAGAGCACTGGATAAAGCTGCGCGCGGGCAGCCCTGCCCGAGTCCGGCGAGCGCTCGGCTTTTTATAGTAGAATTGAGTGTGTCATTCATTTGAACAAAACACCCACTTCCGCACAATAAAATTAGTTTTTACATTATAAAATGTTACTATTTTATAAACAAACGTTTTATAACATTTTTAAATCAATTAACATGCGTAAATCTATTTTTAATGTTAACACGTGGTCAAATAATGACCCCGTCGCGTTGGATTGCATGGCATTGAATTTGTTCGCACCAATTAGCGAGTGTGAAACGTTCAATGAGGCAGGGTTTATCAACCTGGTACTGCCCTGCACTGTTCCAGACGTGAGGTAGGTTGAACCGAAGCTGCAGAGGAAGTGGTTGGAATCAGAGCTTGTTCTGATCCCACTTCTGATGACGAAGCAGGGTCCTCGCGGTTGTTTTTAAAAAACGTGACGTCAGCATTGCTGACGTCACTAATATCCTGGTCAGGGTTGCTGCTCATCTTGGATAATGAAAATAAACACAGTAAATGCTTTCTGTAATTTATTCTTCAACTTACCGAGGAGGTCCGATCGCTACGACGGCTCGAGTAAGAATGCCCGAGTCCGGCGAGCGCTCGGCTTTTTATAGTAGAATTGAGTGTGTCATTCATTTGAACAAAACACCCACTTCCGCACAATAAAATTAGTTTTTACATTATAAAATGGTACTATTTTATAAACAAACGTTTTATAACATTTTAAATCAATTAACATGCGTAAATCTATTTTTAATGTTAACACGTGGTCAAATAATAACCACGTGTTTTTATTTTTGAAATGTAGTTTCTCAAAAACGTGACATATATTGAAAATAATCTGTATTCTTATCAGTATTACTAATTTGATAATTAAATGATTTGAAATACAATTTTTGACTTAGTTACAATCAACAAATCTGATTTGATTTTAAGGTTATTCCGGAAACGTGTTTTTATTTGTTATCGAATTGTGGCGACCCGCCGACATACATATTAAGTTAAAATTATATACACATATAGATAGATACTGGTGGTTTAGATATTGGTTGACTGCCTTGTTGGTCTAGTAGTCGCAAAGCGATTGCTGAGCATAAGGTCTTGGGTTAGATTCCTATGTCGGGAAAAGTGTTATTGGGTTTTTACATCAGGCATTTCTCAGTAGCAGCTTCGGAGTCTGGATTCGTGCCCGGTTGATGGCAATAGGCCCTCCCCTATTACATGGGACTTAAATATTACTGGCGAAATGTGGGTGTACTAATCGGTACATCTCTGCCTTACCCTTCTTTGATTACAGGCGTGATGTTATGTATACCAATACACTTTGACTTTGATGTCCCCCTATAATTGCTCACATAATATTTACTGATGACGTCACCGCACGGCGCTTCGTGAATGTAAATTCAGCTAAGAAATACATGCCATGTTACGTGGCAAGCTGTTTCAGGCTAGATTCTACAACGTTTGAGGTAACATTATTGTAGGTACGGCGTCTGCTGTCAGCATTACTGTGTATTTTACAGTCTTATTTTTCTCTTATATTTTATAACTAGTCTATACCCTCGACTTTGTTCGCGCAAATGTTCGTTATCACGGTTTTTTTTTGCGTGTAACTCATACATATATACATAAACTCACGCCTTTTTCCCATGGGGGTAGTCAGAAACTACAGAACGCCACCTGCTACGATCCTTACATACTCCTTTCGCCTTATCTACGTTTATACTTATCGTCATACAAGCAACTATTCATATATTATATTATATTATTTATATATTCAACTCATATTCCTTTTTTAAATAAAAGTAGCCTAAGTTACTCTTTAGTGGTTAAACGATTGGCCGCTGCGCCTGCGTTGCGTGTCGCGGGTTCGCGGGTTCGGTTGTTCCAGGTTTGGTTGTTGGTGTATGTAATTTTTATATGTTTGTAAACGCATCCAAGATACACGAGCGATTCCTAGGGTGTGGCAACGATTTTATAAAAAAATAAAAATGAAGTTAGTCTTGTCAAAATCGGTCCAGCCGTTTCGAAAATAAGCCGGAACAAACAAACAGACAGATAAAGTAAGTACAGTGTCATCATAATTATTTTGTATTTTTTTTTTATTTATAGTTCCTTAATATTGTTTTCCAAGTTTGGTCAATATTTTTTACATTAATAACAAAACACACTATAGTTCAATTAGTCGCAGAATTATTTTTTGTCGATAGTGTGGGCTAGCTTTAATAATACAAAGAAAAGAAAACAACATGACGTCATGTTGTTGGTAATGTTCTTACTTTCGTAGCACCGTAGCCTCGTAGCTGCGTAGCGTCGTAGCTGTGTTACGTTGTAGCACGTAGCATTTTGAACTTGCTTATTAAGTTTCGTATGACGTAAGGGAGTGTTAAGTGCAAGAAATGAGTGTGTGTTGTGTCTGTTTTTTCTCAAAGTTCATAAAATTGTAGTTGTTTTTGTTTCTTATTTACAGAGAGACTCTGTATTATAGTTACCTACAGTAACGTTTGTTTAAAAAAGTCTAGCTGCTGCCCACGACTTCGTTCGCCTAAAAGTTAATAGATTATCCTACGGGAACCATATATTTTTCCGGGATAAAAAGTAGCCCAGATATTATTCTATATCTATGCCAAATTTCATCTACAGCCGTTCAGCCGTCTATACAAACGTTCGCATTAATATATTAATAGTAGTCAGATTAGATTTCAAATGTGCTTTTTATATGCCGAAAGCCACCAAAATTATCTTTTATTTTTTATCTGCGTACAATAACAAAACAATCATAGTTCATTGTATCGGAAGCCCCCAAATAATCACCAATTATTTTCTAAAAAAAAAAACGTATAACATGAAACAGTTCGCCCATAACAGTTTGGAAATATGAGCAAAAACACACAACCCATTTGCACGTATTGTTGCATAAATAACGTTTCAAAAATGTTCAGTTGAAAAGCTGAAAATTTATTCGAAATTTTCGACGAACATTTTTCATTCCGAACTATTTAAATTCAGATTTCGTGAACTGTGTCAGGGGCTGCCAATCTTCGGTAGTATTTTTAGTTTGTGGGGAAATGGATGTTTTTTGTGAAGTGCCGAGGCCTGTCGGTTGACTGTCGTCGAATGAAAATACGTATGTTTATTTAGTAACTAGATTATGCTCGCGAATTCGTCTGCTTAAATATTGGTTGCCTAATTCTTTTTATATACCAAAGGAGCCTTAGTTACTTCGTGAAAAGTAGCTTATCTGCCAGTAAAAGTCTCGTCAAAATCAGTCTAGACATTTCGGAGATTAGAAGGAAAAAACAAACAGACTGACAAATATTTAAAATTGGTTTTTGGCATAAGTATCGTGTAGTCTCTTCACCACCTTTGGTTGACTGGTAGAGAATGCCTAAGGCATTAAGTCCGCCTTTGTACTTTTTTGTTGCAAAAAGTTTAAATAAATAAATAAATGAATAGTAATTTTGTAGAAAGCTGTTATTTTGACATTACAAACATACACTTCAATTTTATTTATTTGTATAGATGACATTTTATTTATAACGTGGTAGAAATGGACCAATGTCTGCGAGCGAAAGGTCGAAGGTCAATTGGTTGTCAATGTATAAATCGTTTGGTTACGGTTGACATACTTTTTAGCTTTTATTGTGATTTCTATGCATGATTTTTTGGTTGAATGGAATGGATTTATTATAAAAAGGTCAAGTTTGTTTGTTTTATTTTTTGTAAGAGTTAATCTTTGTAAGTACTGGTATGATTACAAAAACCATTTTACTGATAGAAAGATACACAGTGCCCATAGGTTATATTTAAAGGTACAGAACTAGTTTTTAACAAAAACGACAATGGAATTAAGCTGCAAAAATAATTTATAATAATTTGAAAAAAACGCGTACTTTTACGTATGAAACTAAAATGAAGTCTTTTTCCAGATACCTAGTCTAAGGATAATTTTGAGACATAGTAGCCGTGGAGAGATCCGGCGAAAGATCGGTGGCTTTACGTGTATTCCGGGTACAGGGGAGTCACACCACCAACTTCCAAGCTCGAGGCTGCTAGTGAGAAATTCCAGATGAATACCTTTGCCCGACCTGAAAATAGGACCAAAGAACCCAATCTCAATATTCACACTTGCTACACACGTCACGAGACCAAACGAGGACCAACTTACCAATTCTCACGACCGCATAACCCTAGCTTTCATGTACCAATAAATAAAATTGCTTTTGCCTTTGACAATTCAAATGTAAATTTGGTAAATTCCAATTCGAAATGTAATATCAAATTAAATTCTTAAAAATCCTCTCTTTTTACCCGTCTGAGTCGAAAAGGGTAATGTGTTTATCAACCACAAGTCTCAGCCACAAACGCTGCCACCTGAAGTTAGAACGACTCCATATCATCCACTATTACTCCATATTTATCATTTTATAATTTAGATACTTTAGAATGATAGACGGATACTACAGGAAATACGTCGGTTGTGGCATTTTGTGGTTGTGTGGCAAGTCAGGCTTAGTCGTTCGAGTGTCACTAAAGACATGACAATAATCAGAATTCAGTATGGCGACAACAAGACGCCATAATTATGAAAAAGAAAAAAAAATAAGTCGTCGAAAAGGATTTGAAAAATATCTTTAGGTTTCTTTTTTCATTTTTAATTTCAAATGAACTTTGATTAACAGAAAATATAAACATATTAACTACTATTAAAACCACAAGAATCTCAGTGCCAACCTACTGGTCGTAACATGGCAACCGTTATCATCCGCGCAGTGCCGGCACTGTTGAATTCTTAACATGAAATCAAAGGACGGAATCCTTTAAGGAATCTAAAGAATTTGTGAGATCCGCGTAGTTGGCAGCCCTGCCCTTTGTCATGGTAACACACAGCACCGAGATTTTTTGTTCACAAAGTTTTGCTTGCATGAATCGTGTTCATTTGCAGACATGTTTTTAAATTTTAAGAGAGTTAAACTTAATTTTAGAGCGCCGAACAAACGTATGTTTTTAAAACTGTTTGTGTTATATCCTGTTTGAGTTCGTTATTTGTGTTTACGCTGAAATTCGTCAAAGAGCTTTGACGGTTAAATAAATTGTGAGTTTATACGTTTTTCTGGTTTAGCAGAATACGTAAACTTAAAACAACTTATTGCTATTCCTTGGTAAGCTCTCTTTTAGAAAGAATTTGATAAAAATGTTGTGTACTTATTTAATTAATTCTGTATCTTATAGATTCTGATAAATTTATTTTTGCCCTTTTCATTAGCTTGGCTTTCTCACTCTCCGGGTTTTTATATCATTCGTTGATATTTATTGGAGGCAATAATTTTATTTTGTGTTTGTGATTGAAACCAAATGGCGAAATGTGGGTGTACTAATGGGTACACCTCTGCCTAACCCTTCGGGGATTACAGGCGTGATGTTATGTAAGATAAAACTGACCAAAACTGACCTATAAAGAAACGAACAAATATTTTTTTATTTCTCAATAATCCTAAGTGCGTATTTTAAGCCGCTGTATAAAATATTTTGAATATAACACACATTTCACCAGGTTTTTTAGTCCCATGTAATAGGGGGCGAGTCTGTTGCCATCAACCGGGCACAAACCCAGACTCCGAGGCTGCTACTGAGAAATTCCTGATGGAAAAACCCAATAACATTTTACCCGACCTGGGAATCGAAACCAAGACCTCATGCACAGCAGTCGCGCTTACGACCACTAGACAAACGAGGCAGTCGCAACGTGGCATTTTGAATATAACATTTTATTAAATGAAATAGAGGTAGTGTAGAGTAGTAGTGTCGTAATGACTCTCATGCATGAGTTGTGAGTTCGATACCGGACAAGTACCAATGTGACTTTTTCAAGCTATTTGTATTTTCTAAGTTTATATTTTAAAACATCCATCGGTTTCTTAAAAAACTTTCACTACGAGTAAATCTGACGACCCTGAATACCTATCTTTTTTGTTGACTGTACCTATCACAATCACGCTAGATAATAATAGAGTTTGTCTCCGTTGTGAACATGGCAGACATCTTTGATTACAGACTTGGAGGCGTTCTAGTAACTAGATCTTGTTATTTTAGGCTTTGAATGGTAGTTAGAAATCTAGGCTCTAAATCAGCTTAATTGTCGTATTTGAGCTTTGATTGTGTTAGTTCATGTTAGTTATACAATTATCATGTTCATTGTTCGAACCGAGAGCGTAGCAAAGCGTGCGGTATATCTCGACAGATATTTACATAGAAATGCACGTTTTGTACTTTCGTACTGATTTGTATTTGCATTTCGAAGGCTTTATTTTTAACAATAGGAGATACTAATCGTGCTTCTCGTTTAAAATTAAAGTAGAACTCTATAGGATAGTCGTATTCCTAATTCGAAAATCGACTTAAATCGAATACTTTTTTGCTAGCAAACTCGTAACTACTAGGTCCTTTATTGCCTTTTTTTTTTCGTGGGGAAGGGGTCTCGAAGGGGTCTGTAGGTTTCTTCGAGTCGGGATCCCGGTATTCATTTGAAGCATGATCCGGCTGCTACGACAGGTATTCAACCGCTACGCGCCATTGGGCCCTTTCACCGCGTGTGGTCTGTTCTGCGACCGCACATTCCCCTAAAGAGGCGCGCCTTCGTTTGCGTGAATTTTCTTACGATAATATTTTTTTTTGATAAAATACAAAAAGGTCAACAGACATTAGAAAATATGACGTTTTTGATTTCTGCCACACTGACAATTTGACCCCGAAAAGCAGACTTATTTAGCTTGGATAACGGACTGGCATATTTTGACAGCGATAGCTTCCTATTAGCAGAAGAATCTTCAGACACCCTTGAAGATTTAACCTCTAACCCATGAAATAACATGACAACTTTCAGCAGAGCCTACATGATAAATCGTTCTTATGCAACAACCATTATAGCTCGTCTCAGTCGAATGCGGCACGCGTCACGTCAAACTTTCTTCCAATACATTAGACGGGAGGGTATAAAATCTCGAGGCCGTTTCTGCTCAAACGCATTGTAATTTATCATGGCTCCACTTGTGTTATGTGCAAGAATTTTCGCTGGTGGCATGATAACGTGTAAGAGGGTATTTGAGATTAAGCTGCGGTATTATAAATGGAGGTCTCGCAAGAAAAAAAAACCTCTCTTCTTTACGGATGTGCAAGGAAATTTGTCAGTGTATTATGTCGGATAAACACCGTGCCAGAACCCTTGTTGCTCTATGCGGATAAAAGAGTGTTGTGTTTTTGACTGTCCGGTTGGTCTCGTGGTGGCAAGCGCGACCGCTGAGTGAGATTTCCATGTCGGGCAAAGTGCTATTGGGTTTTTTCATTACGAATTCCTCAGTAACAGCCTGTAATTAGGAAGTTGGTGGTGTGACACCTCAGAAAGCACGTGAAGCTGGTCCTGGCGGTCATTGGTAGATCTTTGACAGTCATTACGGGTAGTTAGAAGCTTGTAAGTCTGACATTCAGTCATACCAAGAGGTATTGTGTTTATTACTTTCTGGGCTCCATGCGAAACACTTGTATTATTAAGCTGCATTCGGTTAGACTATAAACCGTACCCGAAATCGTTGGGACAAGATGATCATAGTTTAAAACACCGTTAGCCATATAGTAAAAATGTAGTACCATTTTGTCAAGGTTGCGGAATTTGTTCGTAAGAGTCACCGCGGCCTTGGAACGCAAAGAGCATTAGGAGGAACACGGATGGTTTTTAGTCAGTAACAGTCTGACACTCCCTTCCGTTTCGCCGAGAGAAGAACAAATTATTTGATGATCCTTTAAAAAAACCATGCAATTAAATCCCGTTTCCCACATATTAATGCACGTATTATCACAAACCGCAGGTTGGTAAGTCAGCGCCGCGGGGTGGTTTTGACATCGCGGTAATTGTGGACGTGACTTCGCCGCCCACGATGCTCATGTTGTGGTGATGTCTGTTAATTCTGCTGACATTTAAGATAATGCTGATGCAAATTGAACTTATTAATCAAATGAATATAAAACAGTAATTAAACTGTGTGCTAAATAGATTATATTCAAGTAGATCGATGATGGCAGATTTTTTTAGGTAAGTAATAGAATCTATACTAATATAATAAAAAACAATGTGGTTTGTTCGTTTAAACACGCTAATCTCTGGAACTACCAGTCGGATTGGAATATTTTTTTTGTATATTGTATAAAGTAAAACACACGGGCAAGTCGGGCAGACTCTAGGAGAACTTTTATTTTAGACACAAAGATTATGTATAATAAACACATTTTAATCAGAAACATGGGCCCACATTACTGTGTTCATAGCCTTAAGCTTTTGGGACAAGTGGCCCACAGTGCATAACTTTCAAACAAGCACGTTCAGAAATAACCCGTCTCAATTTCTAAATACGTTCACAGGATTGTACACGTCATCCTAATAAACAACAATAAACGATGGGGTCCTGCCCTGCGGGGTGCGAATATAAACACAATAAATTAATTTACAAGGGTTTATTAGAGAAGATTCCATTACTAGGAGCCGAGGTGAATTGTACTTACATATTTTACCGACATATTGTACGCGGTGAGGAGAGGAAGGTGTGGAGTTTACAGATGGGTAGGAAGTGATGATTATCACGTTGGACTGCTTAGCGTGAGGTCTTGTGTTTTATTCCCAAGTCGGGCAGTGTTATTGGGGTTTTCCATTAAGAATTTTTGGGTAGCAGCCCGGAGTTTGGAAGTTGGTTTTATGCCTGATTTTTCCTCGTCGTGTCTAGTTGCCGTTCTATCGGCTTGTTAGAGGGAAGAGGGAATGCACCTGTGTGATAATAACCACGATAATATCACCTGCGTACTTGACCGGTCTTGATTGATATTGGCCGCTGTGGCCGAAATTCTGTTGAGAGATCTGAGCTATACAGGGACGAATCAACACAAAAAATTTCATTGCAATTGGCCCTCCCTTTTGGGAGGAGTATAGTGACATATATGTGTATACGTAAGTACCGAAGAAGGTAACAAAATTAAAGAAGATTCCTTTCATAAAAATTGTCTTTCATTTTTTAATACATCTGTAGAGTAATGTCTATACAGAGGTGGCGAAACAAGATCTTATTCCATGCCATTGGTTGGTTTAGCTCTTTGATCATTCGAACAAAAATAAAACGAGAAGAAAAAGTAGTTTCCGTTTCAATACCGCTACGGTAGCGAAGGAAAATGATCAAAGGAATATCTCGGAATCTGAATAGATTTGTAATTCGAGATATTACGCATGGATCAGTGGTCTGTGGTGAGACGGAATACCTACTTTATGAAATACTATTTGCGGCTTCGCTCGTGTAAACGTCGGATATTATTCAACGGGAACGTAAGTCAAAATCAAAGTCAGATCATTAATTTCAAATAAACCATTTCTTTATTAGATGACGTTAAAAAGTGCCTTATAATGGCATAATTCAAGTGAATCATTTAATTTTGACTTTGAAGTAAACTTGGGACATAGTTATGTGACGAAGTGAGTTTTTGATTGATCTATAATATTTGCCATTCGATACTGAGGTTGTCCTATTACCAGATAGAATGCCAATACTAGAATGGAGACTTCCCCAACGGTGTGGTTTTGTCAGCCATTCCACGAATCTAGTAGTGAAACTGCCGATCCTAATACCAGCCAACGGAACTATTCCAGAGGGCACTGACTGAATATTCGCGACGGCCGTTATTAGGATTCCAGTATCGTTGTTTGCGAGACTCTGATTTGAATATTTTGCTGAGGATAAGGTAAAAAATGTCGGGCTCTGGAAAGTTTGATTGCTTTTAACTTTAAACATAAATATTTTCTTATCGATTTATAAAGTACGTGGTATACATTTTTATTATCATAACTAACAGGCTGCGGCTTTGCTCACGTGGACTTAAGGGCTGTTTTAATTAAAATATTTAGTGCCGTACTGCAAACAGACGGTCGATTCTTTTCATACAGTCGTCGCGTAGGGAGTGTTGTGCGAAACCAGTACCGCGCACGCGGTATTTTTGTTTCGGATAATCTCCGTTATTTATTAAATTGTTTACACAGCATTTTCGGAGCATTACCATAACACTAGATTCTCAAAGGAGATTCCCAAATTGTCATAATTCTTAAACCCAGTACAAGCTAACGGAAATCCGCTTTCCCTTCCCAGAGTTCCTGCTTTGCCTACAAACAAACATTCCTGCTAATAAAACTATAGAGTCGACACGTGTTATCTATGTGCTGTGAGGAACCGGAAATATTTTAAAATTTAACACCACTGCCACAGAATATGTAGGTACAGAAGTACAACGAGCGAAAATGTGTGCACATATACATCTATGTAGAATGTAGACACTACCATAATAAATAAATCCATCGATAACTTTGTTCCCGATACCGGTGGCCTATTATTTTAAAATGCAAAATGTAATTCACATAAATAATTATGTATATTTAAAGAATCATCATCATTATCATATCAGCTGTAGGACGCTCACTGCTGAACATAAATAAGCCTGCAAAAAATTAAAGAGAATAACGGATTAAAAATATACATTCTAGTTAAACTAGTTATACAGTTACAATATAAATATACTAAAGCGAAAAGTGAATCACTCACTTACCTACTCATTCACTCATCACGTTATATCAAAAATCAAGAGAGCAAGAGGTAGTTGATACTTAGTAGTCTTCCGCTAAGAAAGGATTATCCGAAATTTACCCCCTTTTTTTTTTTAGGTGGTAAAAGTCATCAAATGACTCCTTCCGCCCTGGGTGGGGCGGAAGGGACTGTCAGACTTTTACTGACTAAAAAACCACCCTGTTCCTTCTGTTGCCCTTTATGTTCCGGGGCCACCGTATCCTGTTAAGACGTCCCGCAACCCCGGCAGGCGTTGGCCCCGCCCTGTGCTGACAGGTCTTTGAGGCGCGCGCGAACAGAACGCGCCGTCGACCCGGGCTTGGTCCTTGATCGGACGGCGAGCTACCCATTACTCGTCGTCCGCAAGCCCGCGCTAACGGTGGCCGGATGTCGCCTCGCGACATCCGTGGAGTGGCGTGAGGTGGATCTCTCCCTCACGCAACCCGCCTCCTAAGGGGATGAAACGGGAGTCGGACATTTACGCGGACGAAGTCGAAGACAGGAAAATGCCAGTAACCGCATTCTTGTACGCGTCTGCCAATTTTCACTCGATGTTTGTCAAATCGTTTATTTCAATTAGACCATTATAAGGCACTTGTAAACGTGATTTACAAGAGAAAGAAAAATTATAAAACTGAATTCAGTTACCCATTCCAAAAGGAAGTTTCGTATGTTGAAGAACGGGCAAGAAACTCCATTCTTACTCTTTAAAAAAAATATAATTATATGGTTTACAATAAGTATAGACTTTTCTCTTTATACGAACGTGAAGACGATGTACCTAAAAAGTCATGTAAAGTACTACAATACGTACCAAGTGCTACAAAGACTTGAAACGAGTTTTGTAACGAGCCTTCTGTGTATATCTATTCTGTGCCGCTGCGCTTGGAAGGGAGCCAGGTTTAACTATATGCAGAGCGGCGAATTATAAGTGTTATTGCTGGACGTAGATAAGTACTCTGGAGAGTTTATGCATTTTCTGTTCTGCTCGTGTTGGGTTCAGTTTTTTGGGGTTATTGCAGAGTCGTGTGGCAGCTATATAAATAGCATTGTTCAACGCTGTCTGTCTTACTGTCCATCCGTCTCTCACAAGGTTGTATCTTACATACATAACATCACGCCAGTACTCTCCGAAGGGTTAGGCAGAGGTGTATCTATTAGCACACCCACATTTCGCCAGTTATGTTTAAGTCACATGTAATAGGGGGCGAGCCCATTACAATCAACCGGACACATTCAGACTCTGAGGCTGCTACTGAGAAAGTCCCGATGGAAAAACCTAATAACACTTTGTCCGACCTGGGAATCGAACCCTCACGCTCCGCAGTCGCATTTTGCGACCACTAGACCGATGAGTCAGGGTTGTATCTTTTGAACTTAGGTATAAAATTTTAAGTTTTTAGAACATTTAAAGATAGTATTACAAAACAAAAAACCATTATAGAAAGTAAGTCCTTTTAACCTTCAATACCTCCGTAATCAGGTTTCCAGGTATGGTCCAGAATAAATGAAATAATGGATGAGACTAATCGCCTTGAGCAAGCGTGGTGATTAATGCGCGTGCCTTTTCTGTATAAGAAGAGGCGTTAGCTGCGCAGTAGGACATTAAAAGGCTGGTATTATTACATAGCGGCAATGTAATCACAAAGCAACGTATTAACTTTCTTGATTCAATTTACCTCAACATTAGAAGATGTGGAGTAAATATGGCGTCTACAACATACTTGTACAATCGACAAAAGAAATATGTATGCAGGGTCGTCAGACATAATTATGTGAAATTTTCTTACAAACCAAAGGATGTCTTCGATTGAAACATAACATAAATAACTGTTTATTATCTACTTTTAGTATTAAATTATATATTTTTAAGTAAATTTCAACTTTATCTGAAGACCCTGTATAACTATGTGTTTTGTTGGGTGTACATACAGTTAATAAGCAGAGTACATTTATATTCTGGTTCAAGGATTACGTATTAGGGCCCCGGTAAATAATCTTCGTTCACACAATATGGAAGCAATTTATGAAATAAGATGTACTAACACAGAAAGAGGATGTGTGTGCTGTGGAGGTGGCATGTAGGGTATTAAAAAGTACTTAGTAAGAATATCTTTGAAGAACGACACGACCTTCCCGACTTATTTTTTTTACGTATGGGTAATCTAAAGCCAGTGTCATACTCTTGCAAACTAAAACCTATCCTTGTTCCTCTTAATGCCCTTTGTGTTTCAGGGACGCGGTACCTTTTTCGAACAAAGTCCGCACTCCTAGGCAATCCTCCCAGGTTTTAATTTTTTTTTGGTAAAAAGATATCCCAGAAAAAAAGAAACCAAAAGTGTGAGTTAGACTCCCATATGAAATGCACGGTATGGTACGGGTACCCTAACATATTAATGACGAGCCCCCCTGCCCAGATACTATAATTTTAGGTTACTATCAAAGATTACACAGATAGAAATAAAAACCACTCAAGCTTTTTATTGCAAAAATTTTAAATGTCTAACTTTTAACAGGTTTAAATGTTAGTTACTAAGTTTGTAATAAATGCAGGTACGGCATCAAAGCTCGTAAACTGAAAATAAGGTCCTTAACTGCATTGCCAGGGTTGCATATTTGGTTCGAAAGAGTTTCCGCGGCCCTAGAACACAGAGGGCATTAGGAAGAACACTGATGGGTCTTAGTCAGTAAGAGTCACACACTCCCTTACGCTCCGCCTAACACGGAAGAAATAAATTGATGATTTTTAACTATTAAAACAGAAATAGATTGGTACAAACACCCCCCTTTGCTGGTCTCGTTGGGTGACGCACCCCCCACTTTGAACACCCCTGATTCAGGCGAATATTCCCTTTTATATAGCTCGTACACACACACAAACACTGGCTGACTGGCTGGCTGGCTACATAACTGGCGAAATGCGGTTGTACTAATGGGTACACCTCTGCCTAACCCTTCGGGGATTACAGGCGTGATGTTATGTATATATATAGCTCGTAAAATAAAAACTCCCAAAGATCATCTGTTTCTTTCACCAACATTTTACGTTTCATTTTACACACCTGTCGTATTAGCCGAGTTTAAAAATTGCCTCGATCCGTCCTGCAGTATAAACATTAATACAGTTACCGTGACGTGTCGTATATGTTCGTCATTTACTGTAACCATCTCTCCCGAGCTTTCGGGATAATGAGTACGCTTTTTTGTGGGATTTATTGTCGGGGCTTATATGTAGTTGTTTCTGGCAATTGAACATGTTACTGTTAGGTTTAATAATACTGTATTCTTTTTATTTATTTTTTGTAGTTTATATTATCATTACTAATATTTATATATTAATGTTTTTAATATACCAAAATTTAAGAGATTATGTGTTTGTTGTTTAGATGTGTTAATGTCAGGAACTGCTGGTCTGCTTGGATAAAATCTTTTTGCGTTATATAGCCCGTTTATAGAGGAAGGTTATATACTATATATAACATCACGCTATGAGTATTCAGCATTAAAATAATTACTTTAAAAATCTGCCCCAAATTTTTAGTGCTACACCGTAGATATAAAAATTGAAGTACTTACTGGTACCAGTAGGCATCTGCTGTTAAAGTTAATTTGATTTTTAAAATTTAATTATTTAAAGTAATTTATTTTAATTTTCTAAATGAATAATGAAAAATAATTCTGTAATGAATTTGTTAACACAATCTGAGACAACGGCCACGAAATTAATTTTAATACGACAGTTTGATGAAGGGTCGACAAGGATGAGAGTTTGTGAACAAAATTATGTTCTATTAGTAAAGTAATTAAATCCAAGTTTATTCATCAGGGGTTCTAAAGAGATTTTAATTGGAAAACCAACAAAACAGTATCTAGGTGCTCCTAAACGGGGAATACTACTATACGTAGATGCAACATTTTCAGATTTTTTCAGCAGCAGCCAGAGTTTGGAAGTAAGTGTTGTGACACCTACGTGTCTCGAAAAGCACGTAAATGTATGTTAAACATATGTTATCTTGCACTTGATCTCTCCCCAGTCGTGTCGAATTGCCGTCCCATCGGACTATGAGAGTGGGGGAAGTGGGAGTAAACCGCACACAGACCTGTGATTGCGCACACACTAGGGCACTTAATATCTATTGCGTCCTGTTTAGTCTCTATTGAGATTGACCGTTGTAACGGAAATGCAGTCAAGGGAATATATTATATATATTTAATATATATATTTGATGCCTTATGAGGTCCGTCCTTTCTGCTGTTTTTTTTATAAATTGTACATATTTTACATTTACTTTAAGGTTTTTTTAGTTAAGGTTATTTATTGTAGAATGTAAATGTTTAAAATACATTATTTAAATTACAGAGAATATTACTACTATTATAAATGCGAAAGTTTGGATGTATGGGTGTTTTTGTTACTCAATCATCCCAGAACGGCTGAACGGATCTGGATAAAATTTGGCACAGAGTTAGATTATAATCTAGATCCGTAAATAGGCTACTTTTAATCCCGGAAAAATATACAATTCTTGTGGGATTTATCAACTTTTCTTTTATCGATTTATCGAAGAATTCGCGGGCAGAAGCTGATATCTCATTATTATTACTAAACTTTCTATAGTTTCAGATCACATGACTTGTTTCGTTGCGGGACCCAAGACAGTTAATCGTTTCTCTGGGACTCGTCCAGCTTCATTGCCTCGGCGCTTTTTTGGTGGCCTTCACTGTTGATTCTGGCTTTCAGGAGTTGCAGTGGGTGGGAACAGTATAGCGGGCTTGTACCAAATAAAAAAATGACTTGTTAGTCCAGTTGTATTCACTGTTAGTGGTAACCCTATTCGCTAATGATGCGGTGGCCGTTGGTGCCAGCCCTATTTACTAATGAGGACCAGAGAATGTCAAGTGTACTGTACTGTTTCCTGTATTTGCACTCTTGGAAACGTTTGAATGAAGAACATTAGAGGCAGGAAATTAATGGTGCAGTTGTTTTGTGGCGATCCTTACAAGGAGCCATGAATTTGTTTAATAGCGGAAGTCTTTTTGTGTTTTATTTATTTTACTTTAACATATAACGGTCATTGGACTATTACATCAATTATACAAACATAACATCAAAACTGAAATCCCCAAAGAAAGAAAAGAAAGAAGAACTTTTTATTCACGTGAAAGTGACGCACGCGCTATGTATACCCACATTTCGCCAGTTATGTTTTAGTCCCATGTAATAGGGGGCGAGACTTTTGCCTTTATCCGGGCACAGTCAAGACTACGAGGCGCTACTAAGAAATTCTTGATGAAAAAGCTCTATAACACTTTGCCCAATTTGGGAATTGAACTCAAGAACTCGTGCTCAGCATGCAGTCTATAAAGTTTATAAAATATCCTGGTAAGAATAGTATTGTTGCTTTTACATAAATGTATGTGAAAACATTTAACCAGATATTTTAACGATGAAGGAATAAACACGGACAAAGTATAAAGGATGACTTTCCATTAATTCACAATATTTTTAGGGTGAAATTATGCTCATGAATATATAAACAGATTGTATTATGAGACCAACTCCAAAATATGAAAATATCAGTACCTATGAAATGAATAATAAACTAAACTGTATTGATCGTAGAAAAACAGCTGTCAAACCTCTCAAGGATTTCACGAGAAAGGCTTGACCTAACGTGGAGTCCTCATGTTAAAATATGTATTATAAATTATGGTTTATTTTTTATAGAAAACTAGTAACGCCCCAAGGTATTACCCGCATTAAGTTACGTCTATGATTACAGTTCCACTCCCGTGGGTTGTGGCTGCCAGTGAAAGTCCCATCGAAATCGGACAACCGATTTGAGGAATAACCGGAACAAATAGACAACAATTTAAAAAAAATGTTTTTTGGTGTAAGTACCGTGCAAACTAATAAATAAAAAAAATATTTTATGAAGTTATTTTGACATTACAAACAGACACTTCAATTTTATTTATTTGTATAGATGTATTATACGTAGGTAAGTATAATATTCACACCCATTCTATAATTTTGATGAAATTCGATGAAATTATTTCGAGAGTCCTTTGGGACTTAACTCGGAACTCATAAGTATTTGACGAGTCCGCTCGAAATTGCCTACGAATCACGATAGGGGTTGGGAAGAGGGGAGGAGGGAGTATATTTAAAGATATTCGTGACGCAACACTGATCCCCTACTACTGGTAACATTCAGGTGAAAATAAATCTTTAAACCAGGGGGAGCAATTCCTGTAACTTTCATGTTCGTATTCTAATCGCAGTCTCTATATGGACCCCTACCCGCGTCTGATAATCGGTGACCGATTATTTGTCGGAGAGGAATGGAACATAATATGAATTTCAATATACTAACGTACACTTCCTACAAAAAGTCGGCCGGCGAAACTATTAAATAATCGTTCGATCCGATAATCGACTCAATAGTTGGTCGGTAAAAAGGTGGGGGCCCTAAAAGATTGTCAAAAAATATTTGATATTTATATATTACTACTTTATTACAACTTCTATTTTTTTATTACAACTAGATTCAAACCTATTTTTGTATATGTCGTTCAAAAGTGCCGTGTATTGGCCTAATTGAAATAAACAATTTGACATTATATTTTTGCATACATTTTTTTATTTTGACATACTCAAAGTATTACCGTGTGGGGCGGTCGGGGGGTACTTAAAGGTTAGTTAGAACATTTAAAACTGTTGATCGTAAAAAACGTTACTAAAAGTTATAATATAAGTTTGTCGATCATTATCTTTGTAATCAAAAAGTAGGCATGGACTAAAAAAATAAATGTCGCAATGATTAGAAAAAGTTAAATTGCCAAAACAAAAAAACTCACATTTGCATAGTTTTCAATATTCGTAGAGTTTTTTTTTTATAAAACCATTATTAATTTGGATCCATGCAATTAGGAACAGTACACGTTAAAAAAGAGAATTTTATAAATACTACCACAGCTGTAGTACGTTGATGAAGGCATTCGGGCGAACAGTTGGCCTCAAAACGACCATATGAGGCCGTTTGGCATTAAGACCTTGACGATAATGGCGCACTGCCAACAGTTGACTGAAAATAATGCTGTGTGGCTTAATGAACATTCCCGTTTATAATATTTTTTGTTGCTAGGTAACGTTTCTTCATTTTTTTTTAATTTAAAATAATCTAATGGAAAATACCTGAAATGGTAAACTGGATTTCAATAATGAATTTATATTAAATTTAGCTGCTGGCGACTTCGTTTGCGTCAAAGCTAAATTCCCCATACGCGGGCTTGCGGACGGCGAGTTATGGGTAGCTCGCTGTCCGATCAAGGACCAAGCCCGGGTCGACGGCGCGTTCTGTTCGCGAGCGCCTCAAAGAGCTGTTTGCACAGGGACGGGGCCCCCGTTTCATTCTCACTGAAGGTGAATTTCGGATTTTTTTTTCTTAGCAAACGACTACTAAGTATAAACTACCTTCCTGCCAAATTACATCTTAACATCTTAGCTTTTACATATTTAGATAATTTAATATTTCTAATGTAAGTGTATTATAATTCGCATGGGAAATAAAGTTATTTCAAACATCATATTTTTTCCCTAGTACCAGGAATTTATAGCATATTATGGTAGTTAGAAATTACGTAAGAATTTAGGATTAATATTTCGGCTTTCAAGAACATTTCCTGAGTAAGTATTCTCTTCATTTGATTCTCATAACTAATATTACTGCTAACATCACATGTTGATCTTCCGCCCCAGACTCTCGCTAGTAATAAATTAGCATAACGAGATTATTCTCAACTCCAGTGCTACGTACCATGGTACGGGTGTTGGCCGCCTTTATTTGATTTGGCATCTGGATTTAGCTCATCAGAAAGTTTTTATTAAACTCCGTAAGTTTGATTTATAGCTTTACAAGAAATTTTTGCTTTTTCATTTCCGACTAATTTTATAGGATGTCCGAGATTTATGGAGCTGACCGGTCTTGGAAAGTTTTTTTTTGTGAGTTTAAACGTTGTGATCTTTTAATATTTTTTTATTGTAATATCATGTTGGTATTGCAATAGAGTGGACAGCATTTTCAGTCACCAATTAACAAAACCGATTGGTTCCGTACGCAAAGGGTGCCAAATGGGACCTTATTATTAAGACTTCGCTGTTTTTCCGACCGTAATAGTTTAGTTATAGCATTTGAAATATTCACAGACAATGGACTTTTTAACAACAAATAATTAAAACAAAAGAGCGCGAAAAATATAGGTTATCATAAAAAAGATGATAATGTGGCCAATACTGCGCGCATTCCAAGTAAATAAATCGGGAAGATGCTCAAAACTTAGCCTCAAGTGGCATAAGGGTAAATTTCATCAACTTTTACAACTAAAAGTACCTACGTTTTTCCATACAAAAACTGTCACACGTCAATTTTATAAAATACTTCCACTAGGTATGAAAGTTGAGCGAAATTCGTCCTTAATATCTGAAGCCTAAAGACAACATTATAATTCGAGTACAAAACACATTAAGCACTTCATCATGTAATACCTACATTTCAACAACCAATCATTGGTAGGCGTTGGAGTACAAACGCAATTGCATGCGAGTCAATATTGATTCCCGTGGAACAACAGACCGACGGGTGATTAAATGGTGTTTGTCTGTTTATACCAGCTTATTAAGTACTGGTTTGTTTAGGGAAATGGGCTGTAGTTAATTAAAATTTGGTTGGTTAGAGAAATTAAAATAAGTTTGGTGTTTCAAGCTGTAAATGACAGTGAAAAAGTTGTTAAAATAATAATTTTCAAATAAAAAAAACTGGAAATTATTTAGATGTTGGTTTAAAGGAAGAAAGAAAAATAACATACAGATCATAGAAAAATAATCATAAAATTGTAATGTAATTTGACCTTAGTAGGTACTATCGACACATAAAAAATTAAAATATTTTTCATAATCAAATAATCAAAAATTATCATTAAAAACGCACGCGTGCTCACGCCCTTGGGCAGATTGTATGAAAGTCGTGTGTCATGTGTATAAGTATCGGTCACTAAATACCAGTCACCCTGTATAACACGACAATGATATTATTAACAAAAAAGCATCCCCCGAAACGAAACAGCGTTACATGAATGTATCGCAAAATCAATCTATGTATACATACATCATATCTATATGACGTAACTGACACCGAATATGTAGGGCAGGCACTCCCGCGGGATACCGCAGTATCTCCTCATGTAAGTACCTGCGGAACCCCGCTGACAATATTCAAATTTCATTTCCAACGAAGATGTGCAAATTGGCGGGGAACATATTTATTTTTTACACTCCCACGATGAAGGATATCGGAATGAATACGTCAAGACATATGAAACTGAAATAGCGTGAAAACCTATTTTCGTTCGCGTCATTTTTCTTACGGCTCCCTATTTTTTTGATAATAAAATGTACACTCAGTGCTAACGCAGCTTCCTTTGCGAAAGAATTTTCAAAATCGGTTTAGTAAATCCAGAGATTATTTCCTGCAACCTCACAAACTTTACCTCTTTACAATCTTAATATATATAAATTACACGTGACGTTGTTTGTCCGGGATGGACTCCTAAACTACTCAACCATTTTTTATCAAATATGGCTTACTGTGTGACAAACTTAAAAGATAGGATAATTTTTATCTCGATTATTGACTTCAATATCTTTACTTACTTCATGCCACAGCAACGCGTGGTCGTGACTATGATTGATTATGATTGGTACTGTAGATTTGCCATAATGAAGTTACATGCAGACGGACAGAGTTATTTTTGCACTTATAATTTTAATATACGAGTACATAACAAAGTATGACAAACTGACTTCTGCAATGTGTGCAACAGGGCGACAAGTCGAAGTACGCGTGTTTCTGAAGTTTGAAACTTTCGAAGAACATCGAGTTCCAAGATTTCCAGACAATATACACATAGAAGTGAGTGGTATGTTGGGGCCTTGGGGGGTATATCTTTTGTTACATCGCAGTTCCTACTGGGGTTATAAAATTCCAGTTATGTTGCTATGTCATCATGTACGGACGATAGCGCGTTAAGGGAAACACTGTGGCATCTTATGCGGTGGTAATAGGAGGTATATTGCAATAAAAAGGTATAGTTTGATGTGCTGGCGATTGTACAGACATATTTTACGATCTATTATTGGAATTAGGTCTTCCTCTATTTCACCTCATTAACTATATTACTGTAAAGTTTCATCGAAATCCGTTCAGTAGTTTTTGGATGGAAGTGTAAACCAATATTTTTCATTCATCTATCATAAATGATTTTATTCCAATTAGACAATTATAAGAAAAAATTGAACGTCATAATAATTTAAGTTAACAAGAAAAATAAAATTCAATCCAGTTACCCTTTCCAGAAGGTAGTTTCGTATGGAGAAGAATAGGCAAGAAATTCCGTTCTAACTCTTAAATAATATGTTTTACGATTTTAGTACTACGAAATAGGATAGGATTTTAGGCTAGCTAGTGCATGAATTAAATGCAACGTACCGCAGCGCATCGCCATCCAATCCAATACAAAAAGTCCGGTGCTGTCCGCGTATAGTGTGCGGTGGATCATACAAAATGTATGAGAGTAGTGCAGGACGATTTTTGCGTTGCGATGCGGCTCGCCTTAAAATGCACAAGCCTTTACTTTCCACTCTACTTAAGTTTTGGGGTGAATATTTCGTTTGCATTTTTCGCATGTACGAATAATATGGTGTAATGTCTGTAAATTATGATCGTGGTGCTTGTATGACGAGATGTATGAACGTGAATGAGGCGAAACGATTATGTAAGGATCATAGCAGGTGGCGTTCTGTGGTTTCTGCCTACCCTATGGGAAAAAGGCGTGAGTATATGTATATATGTACATTGTATTTATATTTATTTATTACATGGGACTTAAACATAATTGGCCTGACTGCCTCGTTGGTCTAGAGGTCGCAAGCACGACTGCTGTGCATGAGGTGTTGGGTTCGATTCCCAGGTCGGGCAAAGTGTTATTGGGTTTTTCTATCAGGAATTTCTCAGTAGCAGCCTCGGAGTCTGGATTTGTGCCCGGTTGATGGCAATAGGCTCGCCCCCTATTACATGGGACTAAAAACATAACTGGCGAAATGTGGGTGTACTAATGGGTACACTTCTGCCTAACCCTTCAGGGATTACAGGCATGATGTTATGTTATGTATGTTATGTTAAACATAATTGGCGAAATGTGGATGTAGTAATCCGTACTACTCCTGCCTAACTTTGGGAATAACAGACGTTATGTTATGTTTATGTATTATAAAAATGGTCGCAGGTAAATGGGATGGCAAGTGCATTATAAAAAGACAAGATTGAAGTTATAGGTATTTAATTTAATTTAAACCTTAGAAACACCCGTATGGCCTTTAAATGAGAGGTTTTATGCAACTTTCCTTATCTCACTCGACTCGGCGTTGCATGAAATTAACTGGCGGCCATTCCGAGAATTCTTGCTGCTTCTCAACTATTCGCATATAGATGGCGAAAGAAGGGCAACTCCTAGCGAATCGCGAGTAAAGAGAGTTGCGAAACTTTATTTTTTACGTGGTAAAAATCATCAAGTGAGTTCTTCCGCCCTTGGTGGGGCGGAAGGGACTGTCAGACTTTTACTGACTACCCCGGCAGGCGTTTGGCCCTGTTGGGGCCCCGCTCCTTTGCTGATAGCTGCGCCGTTGACCCGGGCCTGAGACTCGGTAACTTCCGGGTTCTAACTCGGTAAAAGAATAATAAGATGTAACCAAATACGACTCTGTGAACATCGTCCCACCCAATTTTGATATTTTTTACTTAACGCGTAAACGCGACCACCATGTTTCGAATTCCGGGCTGCTACTGAGAAATTCGTAATGGGAAAAGCTACTAACGCTTTGCCTGATCTGTGAACCGTACCCAGGACTCCACACTCAGCAGTCGCGTTTCCAACCACTTGACTGACGGGGCAGTTTGAGGGTAGGTTGATTATGCATAATTATCATCTATACTATAATATTATAAAGATGTAGTTTGTGTGTCAGTGAGGTTGTAAAGGATAATCTCTGGATCTACTGACATAATTTTGAAAATTAGTTCGCATATTGTAAGCTACGTTATCATTGAGTGCTATATAGTCCGGTCAAAATAGATATTCAAGGGTACAAAAATTCGCAACAATAATATAAATGTTCATAATCGTGTTTTCAACATTCATACAAATTTTCAGCTCGTTGCGAATTACTGTAAGCTTACCCATATTTTTTGAGCTAATATGACCGGAAGGCTTTTACTATCAAAAAATTAGGGAACCCTAAGAAAAATCACGAGCTAATTTTATATCATTATTATCACCTAAGTTTTGTGGTACTTCTGGTTTAATATGTCGTATATAAAGGTAGGGACTACCTGCTACGATTATTTAATTTCTAGAAAGAGCAGCTAATAGTTCGCATAACTTTGTGCTGTACAAATTATGTAACTTTGCAGGGGCGGTGTTCACTGTACTGGCTTTTTCATAGTAAGTTTTATGTGAGTAATATAGTATAGTTTGTTTAGAATATAATGTTTTATGTTTGTTGTTTGAACAAAGGGGACTGTTGTACGTCATAATTTTATTTTGTTATCTACATATATGATCTGTTTGTGGATGAACTGAGTAACTTTTTATTTGTATGTCCGAAGTACTGTGAGAGGAATTTATTTAAGGGATGAGTACCTAAATTTTGTTATCTTCCTACTGTTAGAAATAGTTTGAATGGGTAAATGTTTGTTACTCAATTACACCAGAACTGCTAAACGGATTTGGATGAAATTTGTCTCATACATAGATTATAATCTGGAATAACACATTATTTTTTAGCTCTGATAAATTTATGGTTCCCGTGGGAAAGTATATCAACTTTGACGCAGAAGAAGTTGCGGGCGGAACCTAGTGTGTAAAATGTATATTGTTGCTTTTTATTTCTTCTATTTTTGTATCTTGATTATTGTTATTGGTTATAATTAAAGTAATAAAAAAGAAGAATGTTTTTATGTATGTCCTTTATGCGTTCCTAAACCATTGATTCGATTGTGATAAAACAGAAGGGTTGTTCTGCGAACAGTTAAAAATAAAAGAAAAGGGTCTGCCATCGCTAATCATAATTGGCCTTTATTTAGATATAGTATAAAAAAAACGACTTACCTGTCTAAGTTCAGTAGCGAGGTCGATCACAAGAAAATTCTGCTCTTTATCGAAGTCTAGAGATACTTTTACTTCATGTGGACCTGTAATGAAAGTTATTCATTATATTAAATTCATTTGTTTAAGACAATGTCAACAAGCAGTTGCAAAACATACAAACATACATAAACTCACGCCTTTTTCCCATGGGGGTAGGCAGAAACTACAGAACGCCATCTGCTGCGATCCTCACATACTCCTTTCGGCTAATCTACGTTCATACATCTCGTCATACAAGCACGCCGGTTACGAGTACTCCGCACCTGACCTTTCTGAAGGACCTCACCAATAAGGTCAGTGTAAGTCTTCCTAGGGCGACCCCTCCCGGAAAACATTGTGTAACAAATATACAAATCTTTAAAATGTTACCACCAACACTGCAACATAACATGTTTTTGTTTGCTTCAACATGTTTTCACAACACAAAAACATGTTAGTCGCTTACAAGTAGGTGTAAGGAATACATTAGGAATTTCTCTTGTATCGTAGGTACGTTTACAAACAAATAAACTCACATACTCAAACGGCCAGACCCGGATGGTACAGTGGCTGCTGTGCTACGTGTTGCGGGTTCGAATCCTTCACGGAACAAATATTTGTAATGGCCTACAGATAGTTGTTCCGACCTTGGCTGTTTGTGTTTAAGAATTTATATGTTTGTACCCACGATACAGGAAAAAATCCTAATAACAAAAAAAAAAAAAACAAATAAAATCAATTACCTTCAAAGTAGTGAATGAGGAAGACCCAAACAGCAGTCCATAATATAAGGATAGTGCACAATCCAAGTTGGCAGAGTATGCACCTAAAGATGACGGAGCCAACAGATTCCTCCGGGAGTTTGGGAAGCGGGTACAATCTCAACCATGTGTTCCCAACCTAGACAAAAAGGGATTTAATGGAAATTGTTTTGGGGAATCTACAGCCATTCCAATGTTGGACTGGGGTTAGGAAACTTGCGTTTGAGATTACATTTCTAAACGACCATGTGTTTGATAAGGATAAAATAGAATTTCTCATGAATGTAATGTGTGTGATTGTTTAGATATCTGTTAAATGAATAAACTAAGTAATTTTGAGTATTTATTTCTGTAAGGCTGGGCGCAAACGACAAACGTTTCTAAATCAGGTTTACGGATCGTAAGTGTTTATATACATACACATACATACATAATACACACACACATGTAAAAGAAAAATGTATGTATGTGTAATTTATGTATTTGTGTGTATGTACTATATACGCTTTCTGATCCGGAAACCTGATTCGGAAACCAGACGTCTGCACCCAGCCTAAAAGTGATTTGTAATCTTTAGAAATAAATGAATTCAAACGGTAAAATCTTTTGTATTTTCAATTATGTTTTAAAAAGTCCTGGTTACAGTATTTTTGTTGCTTCTACATACACGTGAAAACAATATACGGTAATATTTAACCGGGATGATATTTTAACGATGTAACAAATAAATATGGAGTAAGTTTACAGGATGACAGACTGCCTCGTTGGTTTAGTTTGTTACTGCTGAGCATGAGGACTTGGGTTCGATTCCCAGGTCGGGCAAAGTGTTAATGGGATTTTTGATCAGAAATTTCTCAGTAGCAGCTTCGAATCTGGATTTGTGCCCGGTTGATGGCAATATGCTCGCCTCCTATTACATGGGACTTAAATATAACTGGTGAAATGTGGGTGTACTAATGGGTACACCTCTGCCTATCACTTCGAGGATAACAGGCGTGATGTTATGTTTGTTGTTCCTTTGTATTTATTCAAAATAAGTTGCCCGTTACTATGAAGTAATAAGTTAATAAAAAGTTTTTTGAACTTTGTTTGTTCTCTCTAGAACAAAGGTTCTCAATCTTTTTAATACTGTAACTCCCTTTGCGGGTTGTAATTTTTTTGTGACGTTTTATTTAAGGAGATCTGAGATCTGTATGTAGCTCTAGCAGACATCCATACCAGCTGGCAACTTTGTCTGCATCCGCGATAATCGACATTTGCGCGGACAAAGTCACGGGCAAAAGCTAGTTAAGAATACTTTATTTATTAATTAATTTTCGTAAAAAAATACTCCAAAGATTATAATCTTAATTATTTATTTATTTATTTAAACTTTATGCACATGTAAAAAATACACTGTACAAAGGTGGACTTAATGCCTTGGGCATTTTCCACCAGTCTACATTAGGGTGATGCAGAGACAAAACGTAGTAGGTGCAGAAAATAAGCCGATAATTTTCGATATTATAATAATTATTACTATTTATTAGAAAATATAACAGTACAATGATTGTACTACAATCAATACGACGTGCGCCTACTGTCACGCGACGCCTTCCGTCAGTATAGCTCCACGACGACGCACGCCCCGAGGCGTCACGACGCACTGTTTGAGATTGAGAACCCCTGCTTTAAAGAATACCGCAAAGATAAAGAAACATGAGCGTAAATATGTAGACTTGTACGGTATTTCAAAAACTTTCTTACAATATGATTAAAGAACAGTAAAGTAAGACGCAACCTGAACTTTGAACTTTGTACAAGTTTCTTTATATTTATAAAACTTGAGATTAGTTATTCTTGATTTATTCTAAAAGAATTTAGGTATATTGTTTACTTTAGGCTTATTTTTCAATCGTCAGTTCACTTTTATCTAAGGCATAAAAATGACAGATTGATAGGTTTCCTAAAGGAAATATGTCAACCAGCCATATTTATTCTTCTGATAAAGGTTATTTAACGATTGAAAAATCGGTCCTTAGTGAATATATACATAATTAAGGTAAAGTGTTATCAAGTATCTAATAATACTTTTATTTTTAATATACGTTGTTCTACTATTTCGATTTTTTGTATGTTCATTAGCATTACAAATCAATTACACTTTCGGTGTATGACTGGTTATGTTGTGAAGTTAATAATTATATATTCTTAGTGACGTACTGTCTGAGTTTGGCTTTGTATACGTCCATGGAAAATGTCCTCCTAATAGATTATTATAAAGTTTCACTTTTTTGTATTTTATATTTTTCCTATCACTGTATTGCAAATATTCATATACAGGGTCATTGAAATTTTACCCGAAACCTGAAAAGGGGTCATTGTACTCATCATAATGAACCACTTTTATTATGGAACCAACCATGAAATCATGAAAAAAAATCAGCTGTTCCCTACAAAAATGCTACATAACAAGATCGTTATGTATGGATCAGCTGTTTTTTTTTCATGATTTCAGGGTTGGTTCTACAGTAAAAGTTGTTCATAATGATGAGTACACTGACCTCTTTTCAGGTTTCGGGTAAATTTTCAATTGCCTTGTATAATCTCCACGAGGTGTGCCGACGACCTCGTAAAGGTCGCGAGAAACCGCTGGATGAGGGCAACGCAAGACCAGTCATTGTGGTTATCTTTAGGGGAGGATTATGTCCAGCAGTGGATGTCGTTCGGCTGATATGATGATGATGATGATGAAGAATGTGAATACATTTAATCAATATTATTATTCCATTTATTTATTTAGTGTACATATATAATTACATTTTTAAATATTATTATAAAAAAAATATAAAAACATTTAAAAATATAAAAAATAGTATCCCACCGGCGTCGGGAACAGGGTCCAAGCCACCGGTGGTCAGGGCTCCTGAGAAAGGAATCTCCTAACAATACTATTATTATTATTATTATAAATTATATTATATTATTAATCAATATTATTATTATTAACGTTTTTAATTCCTCTGTGTTATTTTTTTTTTTTTTTTACATAAACATAACATCACGCCTGTAATCCCCGAAGGGTTAGGCAGAGTTGTACCCATTAGTACACCCACATTTCGCCAGTTATGTTTTTAGTCCCATGTAATAGGGGGCGAGCCTATTGCCATCAACCGGGCACAAATCCAGACTCCGATGCTGCTACTGAGAAATTCGTGATGGAAAAACCCAATAACACTTTGCCCGACCTGGGAATCGAACCCAAGACCTCATGTACAGCAGTCGCGCTTGCGACCACTAGACCAATGAGGCAGTCAAGGTCAGTCAAGTCGAGGTTGTTTTTTTTATGGTTTTAATTTTATAAATGGATCTTTGTGTCTTAAATAAAGAATATTATTATTATTATTTATACTTACTTTCTGAACCACAACTTCGTTATCAGCTTGAACCAATTTATTCGTTTTATTTTCATTGGCGTCAACTTTACCGTTAGCCATTCTGTTTTCTTTTGTACTTAACATATTATAACTGTTTCTTACTCCATTACACACTTGTTTAGAAATAACCTTATCAATTAAATCTTTCTTCTTATAATTTCCACGGGAGCCACAAACGAATATTTTATTGTCTTTAATGAATATATTTCGACTTAATTTACCACTGTTAGTGTTTATATTTCTTTTGACACTTATTCCATGGCCATCTAGTTTAAGAGTACTGTTAACGAGTAGTTTAGGTTTGATTTTATTGCCATTTTTTAATTTTCTGTACAACGGTCTCACTAAAACGTTGTTTTTAAATTTTTCTTTGAGTGCGTTCTTCATGTTTTCAAGTGTAAAACTGAGCATCGGAATGGGGATCGTTCCAAAAACTGGGTGTAGCGTGTTTTGTTACCCTAGAACTGCTAACTTCTCATTAAAAGTTGAATGCAATTATACGGCGAACTTGCGCCCAATTTTGCGAGCGATCTCTGTAGGAGGGTATAATTAAAATCTATTACGACCCTCGTACTTTTACCGTTAACTTTTGCTTGAAGAAAAAATACTGGAAAGATTGCACGTCAATTTTGGCACGAATGAAAAGAGTTTGTTTTCATTTATAAACATTTTATTTAAAACTAAATTCTGCCTGCGACTTCGTTCGCCGTAAATGACGCTTTTTAGCGATGTAATGTTTTTCCATACAAATTTTCGATACCCGTTTCATCTCCTTGCGAGGTGAAATATACTTTACAACCTATTCTCATACTTGCCATATACATAAAAAAAAAACATTATAATCGGTCCAGCCATTTCGGAGGAGTTTGGTAACAAACACTGCGACACGAGAATTAGATACATATTAGATGTAGATTTTTTTCAATTTCCATTCTTTGATTTTTGGAGTTCAGTTATTCAAAACATAAAATAGACATTTTAAATGATTCTTCTTTTGAGTTGTGTTATAATTTTCAATCAAGGAAATTAATTTACAAACTTATATGTAGCAAAATCCAAATCAATGGAAACATAATTTCGTTTATGTCAAAGAGCGCATCTTTGTATTTTGGGTATCGAAGAGTTTCCTATAATGGCGAAAGTATGATATGGATATACCTAGTCGTAAACATTATTGTGGACAATATTTCCGAAAAAAGGCTATACTTACAATATAGTAGCATAACGATACGAGGTATCTTTTGGACTTAAGCCAATTTTTTTTGGACTTTGAAATTTTGAGGATATTTAGAGCGATATCTTTGTATCCTTTCAAACAAGCCGTTGCAATTTAACGCAAAAATGAGTAAGGTACTTTTTAAACCAGATACCTGAAAGGGGGTCCAGAATTAGAACAAGTACGCATACCTTCTTAACGAACTCTTTACCAAATGATATTACTGACCTTCCCTATGAAATTTTTTGCATAGTTTAAAAAAAATGGCTTATTTCACACAGTTTTTATTCCGTAACTGAATTTTTCAAAAAATCCATTGTAAATCATATCACTACCGTAATGCATTATAACTATTTATAACGAATTGATCGTTACTTAGCTATTATTTTATGTTATGTTTGTAAACAAATTTTAAATATTTTATTTTAAGTTTTAAATTTTAATTTGTATGTTGACTAATATTTTACAGCAAAATATGATTTCTATTAGATTTAATAAACCTAAAAGTTGTATTTTATGTTGTTACCAAACGATGTGTAAAACCTAAAACTTCATTAATTTTTGCATGCCATTTTTATGGCGAAATGTGTTTGAACTTTTATTTATATTTACCATCTTTGTACATATCACATTTAACGCAAATAAATAATATTGACTTTGACGTTGACGAAATTTCTCTTAAAATGAGAGTAAAAAAAAACAACAACATAAAAGAAACATTGCAAAGGACTTCGAATTCAAACTTTCCACTACATAATAAATATTCAAATGTATTCAACTATTCATAAAACCATGTCCACATTAATATATTGGAAACGAAAGAAGCAAAGTTAAATTGAGTTCACGTTGTGTGGTATGTCAGTCAGAGTATCCGAAACCAATGGTAGTCACGTACAGTCAACTATTACACAATACACACAACAGTTTAATGTCAACGGCGCTGCACCTTATTTCAAAGCAGTAAGGTTGAGTTTCGTAGATAAGTGATTCTACAGACACGCTGTTAACAGCTGTACTTCAACGGTCGCTGTTCAAATTACTTGCCGTTTCCGTATTTTAATAGATAAAAAAAAGTTTTTTAATTACAATAGAAATGCGGGAATAACAAAAAAAACATGAATCATTTAAATATGACTTAATTATATTACACGGGTTAAAATAAATGTTATTTATATTTTTTCTATTGTTATTGGCATTTGATTTGTTATGTAATCCCTGAATCCCAGGAGGTTTATTTATTTATTTATTTAAACTTTATCCAACAAAAAAGTACAAAGGCGGACTTAATGCCTAAGGCATTCTCTACCAGTCAACCAAAGGTGGTGAAGAGATAACAAAGCAGGTGCAAAAAATTGTACATGAGGAAATAATCAGATAAGAAATTTAAATATATGAGGTTTATTGAAATAAATTATTTCTAGAAGTCGTATCCATATTTTTCCATCTAAAATGGACTAAAAGTAATTCAATATGCAATTATTTTAATAACGCTGACCAATAAAAGGTCGAATACATAAACAACGGGATTAAAAAAGGGTTTTGTATTAAAACAATAAAAACAACCGTTAACTTTTATGTACATAACTTTAATAAGTACATAAATTAATTAATACTTCAATAAAACAATCATAAAGTGTAAAGTGTATGTAATGTATAATCACGGTTTTTAATTGAACATTTACAGTTTATTAAATGAATTAAAAAGTGTTGCAGTAGCAGTTGAAGAAATAATAATATTGCAAAAAATAATATCGTTTCATTTGTTTTTTTTTTAACTACTCTTACTATACTAATAAGATAATTATTTGTGACTGTCAGTCAATTTTAACTAATCATTAATGCTTTTGTCCAATGCCTATGTCACATAAGTACAATGATAGGCCATCAAACGATAAAAATTATACAGAGAATTTTAGACCGTACTTAAAAGATAAAATCTCTAATCCGCGGAGATCAATGCTCATGCTTTCTCTGTATTAGAAGAAGCTTACGCGTTAATACCCCGGTATTATTATCATCGCTATTATTTAGAAGATAAAATTATGAACTAAATGAAAAAGACTATTTCCACTCAAATCACGAAAAGCAGTCTCTCACAAATAACAGTTTTTTATAGTTTCCTAAACAATATTAGTAAAAGTCCAATTTGATTTGGAAAAGCTTGCTTTATCTTATTTCAATCCCCTTTGGTAAGTATGTTATGAAAAATCTTCGAGAACTAAGTCTGTGGTAGTCTAAAATAAAATATATACCTACATAACTTTATATAGGCATATGTATATCGATTTAACATAACATAATAATGTACGACTGCTTGAATATGAGTTCAAGAGGGCAGACATGAAACGAGCAACATATTGAAATTCAGTTCTTTCTCTATTTCAAGCTTTGCCATTCCATTTTTTAAGTAACTGTAAGAAAGTTATTATATTATAAGGTTTAAAATTGTGTGTTCAAAAAATTCAATTACTTAGTGTTGATAAGCACTTTATATTTACCGTTACAAAATAATCAGTAAACACATTTTCACCGTTTTCTAAATTCCGTAATCGAGAACGAACTTGTACCAGCATGGCGGGAATATTGATTTTTCACTTGCGCGCAATGTACTGACAACCGGCGCGCGCAGCTTCTGTCAAAATAAGACGTTACACAGTGATAAAATCTCTCAAAATTGATGTGAAAATAACATCATTTTCACACAAATTTATGACTTTCAATGAGCTAGTAAAATAGTTGTATAATGACTCTATTTTAATATTCAAAATTCCAGTGAAATGTTTGTGGACTCACGTTCGGATGTGAATACAAAATTCCCGCAAGCATTGTCGTTTGATGTCATTGTGTGCCGTGTTGTTTACAAAAATTCTTAGTTCATATTATGATAATATGAAATTACAAAAAAAATAAAGTGTTTTTGTGTATCTAGTGCCTACGTAGTGGTGTGAACATGTTTACTGGAAGCGCATTATAAATAAAAACGATGAAAGATAAAGATGTCGAGATGCCTGCGGATATTCGGAGCTTACTCCTTCAGGTTGACAAGGAAGCATTCGACCATCCTTCTCTCGGCTATCTTCATACTCACTCTCACTATGATACTGCAAATGTACGCGTACAAGCACCACGAGCACCCACACCCACAACAGAGTGTCGGTGACTTTGACTACAGACCAGGCGCCTTCTTAAAAGGTCGACAGCCCGGGAACTTAAGTTATTGCATGTTTAACTATGGCCTTCCATTTAGTCTCAAATGGGGCAGATTCCCAGTACTTCCGTCCCCAGAAACTGGAAGTAGGAGTCACTATCGAGTTATTTATAATGCCATTCAAGGAATGGCTTTCGCGAACACCTCCAAGGTTGACGCAGTTACGTATGTAACTCAAGCGACGCCAGAATTTATTTATCATGTAGTGGAAATAGCGAAGTTCTGGAATGGCCCCATCAGCCTCGCCGTATACGTACCTAACTATGACTTAGATATTGCTATGCAAATATTAAACCATCTGTGCCATTGCTTTCCGATGATGGCTAAAGTTTCGGTCCATTTATTTTATCCAGTAAAAATAGAGCCGAAATTAAGAACGTGGAAAGAGAGAAGGAAGTATTTAACGACTTTGCCTGCACCGACAGCTGGATCGCCTATTACAAGAAAGGACGCAAAAGAATTGATGAGACAAAAATTAGAGAATTATCGAAAGTTAAATAACAAAACCAGAGCGAAATACATCGAAAGAGCGAGAAAGAATAAAATAGAACGTATGATGATGAAGATTCCAGCTTTAAGAATCGAGGCGCCTAATGTAGAATTTGAGGACTGTTCTGGTGTTAGTTCAGATATATCTACGTATAGAAAATCAACAGGAATGGTATATCCTATAAACGTCGGTAGAAATGTTGCGAGAAATGCATCAACGACCAATTATTTCTTAGTGTCTGATATAGAAATGGTGCCGAGCAATGGTTTGGCGCCAAAATTTCTAAAAATGATGAGAAAGCTAATGGGTGATGAGAAGAGGGACTCTGGTTGTGTTTTTGCTAAGACAGTGTTTGTGGTTCCTCTGTTCGAAGTGGAGAGAGGAGAGAGAATCCCACACAATAAAATAACGTAAGTTGATAAATAGCCCTTTTGATGCGTGCAATACAAAGGAATGCAGAAAGCGTACTTAGTGCTTATGTACCTTTTGTTGCCATTGTTGTGATCTTGTGTAGAATATCTTGTGTCGTTCTTTTCTTGTCACTGAATATTTGTATCCTTTGAGTTGTTTCTGAGTACCTGGAGTAGTGGAGTGTATGCTTTGCTTTAACAAACCCACATTTCTATTGTCCGAGAGTCTTACAGACAAACTGGAAGTATTTATTTCAATGCTTTGTGCAACTCCAGAATTTATACTCTTTTAGTATCGTAGGTAGACAATACACAAAAGGTATTTATATGGCAGAGGTTAGTGGCAAAGTAGTGAAGGGTCACCCTAGGAAGACCTACACTGACCTTATTGGTGAGGTTCTTCAGAAAGGTTAGGTGTACTCGTAACCGGCGTGCTTGTATGATGAAATGTATGAATGTGGATGAGGTGAAAGGAGTATGAGGAGGATCGTAGCAGGTGGCTTTGTGTTGTATCTGCCTATCCCTATGGGAAAAAGGCGTGAGCATCGTATCGTAGGTACGTTTGGAGACACAGACATTATTCATGCTTCAAAAAGAATTATTTTCTTTATCTTTTAAGCAAGAATTCAGTATCTCCTAGATTACATTCAGGGCACATATCATCTAGTTCATACGTCAGACGTTTCCTCACAATATTGTTCTAATACGTAGCTATCATTATTCTTTTTTTCTTATAACTTGTACGTGATCCGAGTTCAGAGTTCGTCGTGAGATATTTAATAGTATTAAATATGAAATTGATATTATGATAGTTGTTTTGTATTTATGCTTAGATTTTCGGAAATATTTATGATAAAACTTATGCTTGGCTGTCTCGTTGGTCTAGTGGTCGCAAAGTCTAGTAGTCTTGGGGTCGATTCACTGGTTGGGCAAAGTGTTATTGAGTGTTTCCATCAATCAAATTTCAATAACCACATTATATTATTCTGATGCAATAAAAAAATAGAGTTAATTTTTTATCTCAAACAGTTTCCACAATTTATGTTACCGTCGTGCCATCTTTAAAACATACTTTATATCAATTTTATCGAGTTCTCCTGCAAAACGGAGCCGTCAGTATGCAGCTCTAAAACGGTGTAAAATTTTATTGAGACGAATATTTTTATTGCTCTCCATTTTATGCATAGTACTTACCGATAGTCAATGGAAAGTTCGTGAGTTGTATGTAAATGAAGAAATAGTTCAAGTGGGGTATTAATATAAACTGTATGTTGACTGAGCTGTCGATATTAAGAAATGAGCTAACTAACTGAAGAGAGGCAAGTTTAGTACATCGGTTTTCGAAAAAACCAAAACGCATTTTTTTTTTGGCGAGACGTTTAACTGTCTTGAAAAACAATATTTTAGGTATCGCAACAAATAATAAAGTTGCCTAAGGAAAATAAAACTTGCCTAGTATTTGTTTAACAAGCCTGTAATGTCCCCCTTTTAGGGCAAGTACTCCCCAAATCCTTCCTGGTATTTTCGCGCCATCTCGAACCAGCCCTTGTGATTTTAGTCTCGGTCAGGGTTTCCCAAACTTATTTTGTCAACTGCCCACTTTGAGAATAAATTATTTTCTAGCGCCCTCATATTTTCACCCACTTAAAATCCACCTAGTAGATGAAATTACAAATCGCTCCTCAAGCCTCTATACACCCCGATTTTTTTTCTGGGTGTCTTACCCTTTAGGCCTGCAGTGCCCACAAGGGGGGAAAGGCTGGTCTAGGTCATGCAAGCAACGCTGCATTGCGGCAGAAATAGCTATGGTGGTAGTACTTCCACGAATAACCTCAATCACAAAGAGGTCTACTACTACTCTTATATGACTGTTGTTACCTGTTTATAAGCAAAACTGTTCTTCAACAGGTTAATCGAGATGATGGCGAGCAACCGCGCAACGTACTTCCACCAGAGAGTGTGCCCTCATTGCCAGCGCTTTCCAGGGTTGCAGACGTGGCTGATGAGACCACCACGCGATGTTCTAGAGGTAAGATATATTATGATCAGATATTGAAAATCTTTACATAGCTACGTTATTTTTTTGAACGTATATATGCTACTAAACTTCTCCTAAATGACTGGTCTGATTTTAAGGATTTTATTATGTGTATTTGAGGGTCCTAGTGTGCTTTAGATTCACTATTGGATCCAGTAGGTGGCGCTGCAAGCCAACGGGTCTTTCGGGTCAGTTACTTATTATCAACATTTTAGACATGCTAAAATGACGTAGGTCTGGCGGCTCGGAGTCTTGAACTAAGATAAGGCGATCACAATTAATGTCAAATAACATAATCTGTTCTATCCTTAGTATCAAAGGGATCATCTTTCAAACCAATTAGACTTTAAGTTTAGGACAATAAGGTTAACATTTAATTAATCGTAAGATAAGCTTGAAGGGTTCGTGGTTCTACCTACTACACCACATCATATTATAAAGAAAAAAATGTATTCAAACGTATGCCCACGAGATCGTTCCAACGCGGGCCAACATCGTTGCGTGCCATGCTCGGAATGTCAACAGTTGTCGGTTGATACGCTGTTGATACGTTCTAGTAGGCATAGTAATCCGTGTCATGTTTCTTTCCGTGCCTGATACGTTCATAGCACGGTTATGGTATGATACGGTGTCATACCTTTAAAGTTAAATATATAATTACATAAATATATCGTGACGGCCCATTGCATTGGCCCAATGGTGGAGGCGCCCGCCTCTCATGTGTGAGGTTGCGGGCAAGTACTAATGTGATTTCATATGATTTATATGCACTTTCCAAGTTTATCTTCGACAACACCAACATCGGTGAAGGAACACATCGTGAGGAAACCATGACGTATTAAGTAATAGGTCTGAAATTGTCAATCCGCCTTAACCAAGCGTGGTCTTAATTAATACTCGTGCCTTTTCTGTTTGAGAGGAGGTCTTTGCCCTACAGCCTACAGTAGGATAATAATAGGCTGGTATTATAAAATAAAATATTTTTACTTATGGCCAAATGTATCAAGATATTACAGAGTATGTGTAGGTGCTGTCAATAATCCATTTACCTGGCATTGATGGAAGGACATGATGGATGAAGCAGGTAGAAATATATTTATTTTTGCAAGAATTATTAATATAAACGGATATTTTGTTAGAAATATCAGATCCTTTTAGGACTTTCATATGTTGTAAAGTATTATTTACTCGTTTCTGTCATAGCATAAAATTTACCTTATGCCCTGACAATAGTGTACCATTTTTGATAGTGAAACTTTTTTTTTAATCGGACCATTACTTCCAGAGATTAAAAACGACGATTTATTTATTATATTTTTTTGCTAACTATGCATACTGTACGTCAAACTAAGTAACAAAATGAAAAAATACTGATGGCAAAGGATTTTCATTATTGATGTGTTAATCACTGTTATGGAAGCACGCAATGTAACGCACGCAAAAGCTTAGCAAACAAGCTTAATTATAACTTTTAAATCAGGTTTTCGTAAAAAACGTATAAACCTTTGATTTTCAATATCTCCCTAACCAGAAGCTTCCCAGTCATGATTCTGAAGAAAATAATGATCACAAAGATGAGAAGAACATAATCATTTTTTATACTCATTATACAAAACATATTTCCTTGATACCGGCTTCAACTAACAAAATATGTAGAAAGAAACTAGCATCATTAGCATAAAGCGAAAATATCTCAAGCAAAAGTGTCAGATGCAGACGAAATCTCACAAAACCCTTCGCCTGTCCCATTATGGACACTATTATTTCCTTTTAGAGATAATCTTGTGCATGGAATTGACTTTGACAAACGAATGGCGTTTGCTGCCAACATTTTGTGTAAGAGCGAAGTCACACGATGCGACAAGATGCGATGTCGCACTGCAACTTGGTGTAGACATCATTAACCAATAATTCCAAGTTACTTCTCTGAATAAACGCTTTATATAACCCCTGAAACCCAGATTAATTAACAACTACCTAATTAAAATGAAATGAATCTCCCAACAAAGTGTTTTGAGTTTTTCGGTGAAATTAAATAATCTAAATAAATAAATAAAATCGAATGTCAAAATAACACTTCTAAAGGTTTTAAAAAAAGATTTTTTATAATTTTTGACTGCTTGTTTGTCTGTTTGTTCCGGCTAATCTTGGACCGGACCGGATCGGTTTTAACACGATTTTCACTGGCAGATAACTGAGGGTATAAGGAGTAACTTTTACTTTAGAAAAGGAATTAGGGATCCGCGCAAAAAAGAAAACCCTCTAATAATCGTCATTAATGCGAACGAAGTCGCGGGTATTTCTTAGTTACTGATAAAGTTATTCTAATTATGCTTCATGATAATCCAATTCAAACCGAATAATCTAGCCAATTCTCTCAAATCCCAGTCCGGACATCAATCAACGCGGCATGAATCTCAATTCATATGGAAGCTGTCAGACCGCAGTCACCAGTCAATCAAAACCCCACTTCCAATGGGATTGCAACTAATTCTACGCTCCCAATCTGCCTCAATCATGGCGGTTCAATCTTGTCTTGCGACAGTCGTAGCACAGAGTAGATATCTACAGAGGCTCGTCTTCATACAACATGCGAAAACTGTCACACGCACATACATTCAGAGATGACAACACGTTTAAAAAAATGTTTGACGTTTAAGTTTTAATTTTAATTGTTAATGTATTCGTGAGGAAACCTGGACCTACTGTTCCAATCCAACCATGTCAGAGGCCCTTGAGGCGGTTTAGAAACTCTGACACTATGGTGTGTGAGGTCGAAGGACCTTACTGTCCACACGATAGAGAGAGAGACGCAAAAGGAAAAAAAAATCTATTCACATTTCCACGTCCGTGAAGGAAAACGTCTTGAGGAAACTGTTTGCACTCATTGTATGTAGGGTTGTGTCTGTGTGCGAGGATTTTCGCTTCTTGTGTAAAGCCGTACTTCTGTACCTAGAAGTTTTCTGAGCACAGCCCTAACCCACTTACAGCCTCCCCTCTCCCCTTTGCCGTCTCATGGCACGTCCCCCGTAGTAATTGCCAACTAATTATCGAGAGCTCCGCGTCCTAACCGTGCCACTTCACCGTATTAGAACGCTAACAGCCGGCTATAACTGGTTAGGTCCTAATTTGTTCTGCGGCTGTTATGGGAATAGTGTTCAAAAGTCGTTTTGAACTTGTGTTGGCTAGTAATGGCCTGGGTAACAGTTTAGTACTTACTTTGTTCTGATGACATTTTGTTCTTCTGGTTATTAAACAAGTTATACTTGTCATAGGTACTATTGTATGACCACCTCCATATCATTGTTGTTTGACTGCCCCGTTGGCCTCGTGGTCGCAAGTACGACAGTTGAGCGAAGGGTTTTGAGTTTGATTCTGGGGTCGGGCAAAAGTGTCATTGGGTCCATTAGTAAAGTCGGAGGAGCAGCCCAGAGTTTGGAAGTTGGTGGTATGACACCCCCGTGCCTCGAAAAGAACTTAAAGCCGATGGTCCTGTGCCTGATCTCTCTCCGGTTGTGTCGGATTATCGACCCACCGGATTTTGACACTTAGGGCAGAGGGAGTGCATCTGCGTTTGCGTACACACTTGCGTACTTAACTAGTCTTCATTTAGATTAGCCGCCATGACCAAAATCGGTCTGGAGACTATTATTATTGCCATGGTATGTTTTTTCTTACTCCTTCGCTGTTCCTTTTTGATTAATTTCGTTGCGGGATCCAAAACAGTTAAATCGTTTCTCAAGGGACTCGTCGAGCTTTATTGCCTCAGCGCTTTTTTGGTAGTCGCCACTGTTGATTCGTGCTTTCAGGAGTTGTAGTGGTTAGGAAGAAAAAAATTTTGTGCACAAGTTTTCAACGTTTCAGTTTTCAGTTTGAATTTAAGATGTAAGTAAAAGTCACGTTGCTAGAACTAATAACTTTTTTTTCCAATTCATCTCAGTTCAGTTAGAACACAGAGAAAGTTTCTCAAATATCCCCGAGTTCACTTTGCTAAGCTTCTTGCGAGCGTCGTCTTTTACTCAATAACACAGTGAAAGCCAATTTGTCTTTTAGAAAACTAATGTAGAAACTTCTCGTACTGACTTAAGTACTTGTTTTTTTTTTGAGCGTGTTGACAAATTCATTGCGTTTCAGAAAACAAACAGTCAATCAATCTGACTAGCCTTTTGCCAACTATGTTTGTGTCGGCTTCCAGTCTTACCGGATGCAGCTGAATACCAGTATTTTACATGGAGTGACTGCCTATCTGATCTCCATAACTCGGTAACTGGGTAATACGATACCCCTTGGTAAGACTGATTGTCAGACTCTCAGGCTTAACGTGCTTTCTGAGGCACACGAAGGAGTCTCAGTGAGTAAAGATGGTCACCCATCCACGCCCAACGTCGGCAAGCGTAGTTTGACCTAATAGAGCGACCCGTGCGGCTGTTATAACTTAGCCATGAGCACAAAAAAAAACAAACAGTGCAGTGTGAAAATGTAAACAAATTTGTTTTCTTTTACCTGCTTCAAAATCCCATTTTTTTCTGGTAAAACGCCGTTTATATGTTGACGATACCTTCAAAGTGACAGGGGTAAACAGGACACGTACCAATTTTACAAATTGACAACCGTTCAGAGGTCAGGAATCGTTTGCGACACATTGTGAAACCTTTCGAATACATATTGAAGGTGGAAAGGAAAATTTTACCAAGCGACGATTACCTCGTGTCGTCCAACCTTATTAGGTGTGTATAGATTTATACAAAATGCAGGGTTTGTACTCTTAAATATATTCTTGAGGACTCTTTTCCTTTTTTACATAAAACCATTTTTTATTTATTAAGAAATGGGTAGGTACAAGATCAATTATAAAAAAATCTCGTGTCACGGAGTTTGTGGTTGCCCTTCTCCTAAACAACTTGACCGATTTTTATGTTTTTTTTTATTTAATGTATATTTGGCAGGGATGACAATAGGTCGTTAAGTATATTTTATATCTCTAGGTGATTCAATGCACGCGGACGAGACCGCGGGCAAAAGCTAGTATTAGTATACATGAATTGGTTTAAAAAGTGGTTTTAAATGAAAGTAAATATAATAATGCTTTTTTGTACGCCATAATAAGGTATATAGAATTTAAGTATATACCAATTATAGAAGAAAATTTATTTTCATTTGAAAAATTAATGTAGTTTAAAGTAGGTACATATTTTTACCTCATAGTTTATCGATAAAATAAGTACTTGGTAACCATGCTAACAGGTACTGTTTAAATATTTTGCTGTACCTACTTAATTATTTTTTCATCCCACCATCTCGGAAAGAGTATTTTTAATCTTCAATATCTGAGTGGAAAAGCCGTTTTTATTCTCTAGAGGATAAAGTAAATTGAATTTAGAACATCGTGTGCAAGTTTGTGAATTAAAAAAAACATTAAACCTATTTACTGCTACCTCTATGGTGCCGAATATATCATACAACTTTTTTTTAATTTGTTAAAAACTCAGACTCGGAACCTTCTTGGTGTTCTTTTTTCAATTTGCTTTGTACGCGGTTCTTTACGCGGCATTTTTTCACGTCATTGTTAAACCTTATATTAAAAACAAGAAACTTGAAAACCCTCTCTCTCCAACATTCACGCCAAGGGAATCCGATGAATCGGTACAACTATTAAGTATGACAGATAGTTTACCGAAAAACAGTACACAAGTGACTATCACCAATATTACAGTACCAAACAAAAATATTACACTCAATTTAAATAACTGTAGCAACGTTACTTTAAAATTTTCTTAATTATACCTTAGTATTATTTTGTCATAATTTAAAGATTATTCTGTAATACTTACCTGTCATAATGTAGTAATTAATACCTAAACTGAAATAAAAGTGTACCTATGTTGTGATTGTAAACGTATTTTTTTTGCATTTAGTCATTTCCTCGCTGAGGTGGAATGAAAAGTTACGTGTTGCACTCGAGTGCAAAGATTTTTCACCTCGTGCTCTTTTGATTCCCTCGCTAACGCTCAGGATTCTAATTTTGAATCACTCGCTGCGCTCGTGATTCAATTTTAGAATCCTTCGCTTGCTCGGTCATCAAAATTGAACACGCGGTTAAAAAGCAACTTTGCACTCTTGTATAACAAATAACTATTATTGTTTAATACAAATGTGTTATTAAGAATGAACCTTCGGCTTCAAGTGTGTAATTGATTATGTATAATGAACTAATGACGAGAATGATGATGTGTTCGAAGTCAATGTCATAGAATAATAACTTTTGCTATGTGAAGAAGCGATACTCAATTCTTCTCGCTAATTGGTCGTCGCCTGATACGCAGCAGTACACCTGGCAGTATTGCCATGATTCTTTTAGCTTAGCGAAGACCATGCATACTTATACAAAACATGTGCGGATAAGTTGATGCTCCTGTAGTAAAAATAAACTTTCCATAAAGTAAGTAGAACTTTTATTCCAAGGGAACACATTACCGAGATAAAAAATATCCTATGTATTAATCCAAGAAATGGTCATTGTGCCCATTTTTATCCAAATCTGTTCAACGGTTTACGCGTAATTGAGTAACAAACATCCAAACATCTTCACAAACTTTCACATTTATAATATTAGTAAAATACTATTCCTTATATTTTTTCTCATCCGACTGCTGATTCCAGAGATGAGCGAGAGATAAATAAAAAAACTCTTCAGTAATATTAGTATAGATTAATCTTAATATTAATAAATTATATTCGTTATTCATGCAGGAAATCTTTCTTCCAAGTAAAAGTTTCTTGTAAGTACTTGTGAAACAAACATAGTTTATCAAACTGTGTTACTATATTTTTTCTATAACAACAGTTTTTTTTTACGACTGAAGAAACATAAACAGAGGGACGACTGTAATAAATCTTTTCTTGGTGCATCTGTCCAAGTGTAGTATGATTCATGATAAATATATTCTAGTCCGTCCCTAACGTCCGTTTTTGTGCCCTGTTATGTAAAAGATTTTGGTCAGGGAGTCAGTGATAGCATGACGGCTGACAGGACGGAATGGAAGAACTAAACGTGTGGCGCCGACTCCAAGTGACATGGGACAAGAGCAGGAAGATAATGATTGGGCAACGATAGGGCATCATCTTTTGCTTAACCTTTTCCACGTCAAAGTTTAAACCAAATCATTTAGTTTAATTAGATTATTTGATGCCAATCCGTCTCGAGCAAGCGTGGTGATCAATGCTCGTGCCTTCTCTGTATGAGAAGAGGCCTTTGCCCTGCAGTGGGACAGAAATAGGCTGGAATTTTTTAGATCATTATACACTTTAAAACATCATCTATAAGAAAAAAATAATAGAATCTAATTGCGCCTTCCAAAAGGTATGGAAAAGAATAGGCAAGAAACTCTATAGTTACTCCTTAATACTCTCAGGAATATATGTAGGTATATGAACACATGTAGCTTGTACACAGTTCTGTACAAAATTATATGTACAACTTAAATAAAGAAATGCTGAAATTATTTTTGAAATAAAAAAGGTCTTAGTTGCTCAACCAAACACAAAGATCCAAAGATATTAGGTTTAAGAAGGAATTTTTATTAAAGTCTTTTATTAAGATTGATACAAATTTAAGTGAAGCCTGTTATTCGTTTTATTATCTAGACTAGACTAGACTTCGACTTTGTTTACTTTAGATGTAAAATCTATATTAACAAAATGTTTTTTTGTAGACACAGACTAATATCTAACTAGACTTTGATTTAATATCTAACTAGATATAAAATTACAAATAAAATATTTCATACCAAAAATATACACGATTTTGCCGTTAATGGCTTGTTTGTAATAAGTTTTATCATTTATCTCTGTATAATTTTCAATGTTTCATATTTAAAGTTGGTTAGTTTTAATACCTATTACCTAAATGCTAAATTGAGATTATAACTTTTGAGCCTGTATTAGGGTCATCACCCATAATAACAGCACTGGTTGGATAGAGCTTATAATTTGTTATTCAAGTTAGGGCTTTTTTTATTTAAACTTTGCCCCACACTATGAATTTCTCGTGAATCGTGGGTGCATTTACAAATATTTAAACTCGCATACCTACACAAACAGCTAGACCTGCGGGCTTACCACCATCTCTTAAAATAGTACCATTTTAATATTACTTTGTAATTTCTGTTGTTGGATTTTCGACTCTCAACGTTGACCAGAGCGTTGAAAATCCACAGTGTAAAGGCAAAGTAATATTAAAATATTACTGTTTTAAGACATGCGGGTAGGCCTCCTGGAATCTCTGTAGGTCATACAAAAGAATTACTTTCGTATTTATAATATACTAGCGGATCACCCCGACTTCATACGGATGAATTTTTTTAGACTGTTCCGGTGGATTTTTCAAATAATATATATTCTTTTATATAAACCTTACCCGAGAAATTATGAACCCGACAGAAAATGAATCATCTAAATCGGTCCACCCGTTCTCGAGTCTTGCGCTTAGCGACACATTTAGCGATTCATTTTTATTAATGTAGAAGTGGTTTACCAACAAATCCCGTATACAGTATTCCAACTTCCTTCCAATGTCAGAAAAGGACGGAGCTATACAATAACCTATAGCACCATCCCTTTTTTGCAACGGAACTATAATAAAATAATACTTCTTAATACGGACCAAAAGATTGGCGTCTAATTGAACACTTTGTTACAGCCAATGATAATAGCAAAGCGGGAGTACCCTTACCATCGATGGGAGCCTCTCTACTTCGGCACCAACAAGGAGCCCTGGTACAGTGAAGCGTTATCCTGGGAAGGGTTACAGGATAAAATGACACAGGTAACTGAACACTATACAGACCTTTGGGTTTTTTTTTTAAAGGTTTTTAAAGTACTCTTTTTAAAACCTGAAGTGTATAACGATTAACGTTTTGTAAAGTCAGGCTTTATACCGTTTTGGTGTCACTGAGAGTAATTTTTTAGATTTAGATTTTACTACGATTGGACACGAACAAAAAAAAAAAGAATTTTGTTGTGCAAAAACTAGCCAATGCCATTGCGTCAGACACAATCATCGTTACAGATGATTCAACCTTTTTGCGACTCCTTAGGGTTCCGTACACAAAGGGTAAAAACTGGGCTCTATTAATAAGCCTAAGGCGATTGCTTCTCTATTCGTCTATCTATCTGTCACACTATTGTAAGTTGTGTTGCACACGCATTTTTTTAAAATTTTTAATGCGGTACAATTTTAATGATCAATAGATAGAGTGATTTAAGAGGAAAGTTTATGTCTTTTTGCACGTGTGAAGCCGGGGTGGAAAGGTTGCTAGTTTATAATTAAATGATTGTATAGAACGATACTTAAACGAAATATTTATACTTTGCACTAGATGTTGGAGATGTGCCTCCAGGAATACCGGATGGTGGTCCTAGACGGGGGCTTCCTCTGCCACGCAGCCAGCTCCAAATCAAAATACCACTTAAAAAGGGCACAGACTAAGAACACGAACAACTACATGAAGATAATCAAATGGTTCAAAGAGAAATATGAACAGCGACACGAGTGCAGACTGTTGTGGGGTTGCCCTTATCCTAATAAGAGGAAAAAGTGACAATGTGGTGACATGAAAGTGTTTTGAGTTCCCCTAGGACCTATGTTCGGCCCTGTGCTAAATATGGATAAGGATCATGCGACATTTTGGGCCCTCTTTTTGACGTTGCCGAACAGTAATGAGACCCGTATCATATGGGTAAGCTAAGGTAAGTTCAAATTCAGCGCGAGAATGGTGTTTATATTGTATAATTAAATTTTAATTTTAATTAAACAAAAACCAAACGCGCGTTGTTGGCAAAAATAAATTGAAAAAATAAAACCATATTTTATATTTTGTTTTAAATGCATCAAAATACGATTCTCGCACTTAATTTGAACTTGCTGCTATACAATAAATTGAAGTACACCTGAATTTTCAAATGATATTGGTTTCATTACTGTTGGCAAATATTGAAGAATGGGTACAAGGTTTATACAAAATGCCCATGGTCTTTTCGCGTGAAATTTATAAAGCGTAGAGGTCAGAAGTTCATTACAGCATTTTTAATTGAAGGTCACACTAAATACGGCACTAGATATGCAGTTCGATTGCTTTTCCATTAAATTGCATGTATACATGTCGTTTATATTTTAGATTTGTGATATTTTGCATCTTATATAATTATGTTTGATTTATACAAGTGAATAATACAAGGTAAAAATACAAATCTTTTTTAATATTGTTAGCGATAAATTCAAATAGTAATGTACAAAATCTGTTGATTTAGTGTTAAAACCAATAAAACTATAGGATTTTTAGTATTTCTCGAAAATACTTTATATTTGGTATTTTGCTAATTACATCAGACTTTCGATAACCATAATGCTTAGTGCCGAATGTATTATTATCTATCCAGCAAAAACAGGCTTATATATCCTTATAATTTATATCGAGTTGATTTAAAATTATTTGAATGATCATTAATTTGAAAAATGGGAATAATATGAACGTGAGTTTGTTTGTTTTGACAGAATTAAACTCAGTTATGGTGTGCTTATTTATGGAATTAAAAACACATCATTTTATGTAATACATCAATTACACCTTGTATATAAATAATAGAGAGTTACACCGCACTTGTATAGCGAAGTCAATGATTTAAACTTTGGCGACTACAAATCCTATAGTTAAACCGCTTAAGTCCTCACCTACGGGGTACCCAAGCGCGGGGGTAGGACGAGAACGGGGATCGGGCGAAAATGTGCACTGCACAATTCTTATGATATGTGACGTTACACTGGTTAATAGTGAGTGTCAGCAGGCGAGGACTCAATTAAACGGTTTAGCTATAGTATTGATATTATACGTGGTATACAAGAATATTTGAAATACGACTATACGGATTTGGACCATAATGCGAATAAAATTGTAACGATATTTGAATGTCTAGTCTTCAACGAAACTTTGAAATGTTAATGAGCTTATATCAATGCAAATTTTAATTCTGTATTCCAAGCCTATTATAAGCTTCAAAACATAGTTTTAACAGATATTCTATGTAAATTATGGTTAAGTTTGCTGACGCACTAGTTGTGATTTTTCTAGTTTGATTGCAAGGTGTTTTAAGATTTAAGTACGAGTGCATACGGTTTCTTTTTTAATAGAGATTTTTTAAACAATATAGGACGTTAAAGGATACTTAATTAATCCGGATGTTTCATGCTCTTCCCATCATTACTATTGTACCATTTAACGTATTTTTTAGAAAACTAATTTTGAATATTTTTACTAAGTTTTAAGTACTCTTACCACTTGTTTTGTGAGGGTTTTGCTTTGTTATTATGCGCTATTGTAAACAGTGATTTTTCCCACTAAAAATGAAAGTAATTTTTCAGCAATAATTTTACTTAGTGTTACTTAGTTTTATGAGCAGTTGAGCAGTATGCGTTGTAAATGGTTAGATTTTTGATGTTTTTTTTACACCGTTTTTAAACGTTGCTCCAATTTGAAAGAATCAATGTAATACCGCTAACTTACACGTACGGTTACTAGCAAAAACTATACCTTTTTGATTTAAAATCACTCCTATTACAACCGCATAATATGCCGCAGAGATTACCTTAAAGCACTGTCATCTGTACATAGAATTGTAATACAAAATGAGGTTAAACTATTAGTCTTTTCCGCTCAACAAATCACAACTAGCACGCCAGAAGAAATGCAAATTAAGATTGTAATGAACTAATGTCTCCTAAACGTACCTTTCGAACCACTTTACGTTCCTAATCGTAATACTGTTAATACCAGAGATGTTAAACATTCCGTTTTTAACTATATGAAATATTTATTAGCGGTTTTATGTAAAATACGGCTTACTTTTTAGACGTCGCTAGGAATTAATAATAGGCTTGTGATAAAATGTTTTACTCCACTGGAATTGTTTGAATTTTACAGGCTTTTATATATTTTATTCATGTTCGATACAAATTATGATAATTTATATAGTTATTGTTTTGTATTAGGATATTTTAAAGTGAAACCCCGCTGTAGAGCTATGATGGACCCCTAGTGAAATATCGAGGTCTTCTTATGTGGAATGTTTCGTCCTAATAAAGATTTTAATATATTAGATGCAGTTCTAGTTTTATTTACCCGAAAACCGAAATGTTCCCGTTTGAGCACCTATGCATTGAGCACCAATCAATATTTTAACGTGGTGTTAGAGCACCACTCAAATGGGAATAACTTTGGTGCTCAAGAAATAGGTGCTCAAACGGAAATGTTTCCTAAAACCTGTAGGCAAAGTAGTCGCAATCTCATCTTACGCCAATCAATATCAAAAACTATAGGTAAACTAGAGATATTTTTGACAGATTGAGACTAAAAGATAGTAGAATTCCCCTTGTTTAGACCTCTCCTTTGTCACCCAATTACGGCAAAGCTGAAAGTAGAGTAATGTCATCAACGCGGAGTGTAAGTATGTGTGTGTATATTGCGACCGTTGTAAATTGAATTACGTCGGCTAATGTTGTTTACGTTTAGCTTAGACTGAAAGTGGTTATTATTCTTCTTCTTTAAAGACGAATGAATAAAAGACATACAAAATGTTTTTTATTTATTTATTTATTTATTTAAACTTTATGCAACAAAAAAGTACAAAGGCGGACTTAATGCCTTAGGCATTCTCTACCAGTCAACCAAAGGTGGTTTTTTATTATATACAAGCTCTTAATTGCATTGTCATGCAATAGTACATATGTATACACACTTTTAGCTCAATCGAATACCGGGAAGTGGGTCAAATTTAACTTGTAAGATTCTAACAAGCGCCAATTTGCGGCTCCATCATCAGACAAGTTTTGTGATATCATTCGTCGTCATGCAAATTCCATAATTACGCAAAGTTTTAGCTCAATCGAACATCGGGAAGTGAGTCAAAAACTTGTAAGAATTGGTTAGCCATCTATTGCTAACCTACAAAAATGAACTGCTTGTAAAATGATGAATGGCTTGTAAAATAAAAAAGAACACTTAATCAATTGATTATAACATAGGAATTGAAATCATAATGAGAGGATTTTATTAATTTACCAAGGGAGGCAAAAAAGGAACCACAGAGAAATAATAGAGATGAAAATCAAAGACGTTTTTCCTCATCAGTGCCTCATACGAGTAATATTAAGAGGATATCAAGGATGTGATCAATATAGCCACTCAAGAGGTCGGGAGAGGCTCTCTTTGTTTATCTTGTCGAGTATTATTACAAGGAGGCCACTTAATTGCAAACTCCACAATATTGGTCATTTTTAGAAGATTTTTTTATCAGGATTACCTACTGTTTTTCCAGACGTGTCACGTTTTAAAAGGAAGGTTTATATATATATTCAGTACTTTATAGTGTTACCAGATTCTACCAGTAGTTTCGTCTGCGTAAACTTTAGAATTAAGTCAAAATTCAAAATTATTTTACGGGCACACAAAAGAGAGATAAAAGTAAATCATTATTTTAAAATAGAGCAATGTGTGCTAGTTACGCTTTATACAACAGGCTTAAGGCTCTTTAGTGTTTGATGAAGGACACCTGCACGTACTGTTGTCTTTTTTATAGAATTGGCGACTGACGTTCATCGTCCTGCCGTAGTTCGTGTGCAGTACCGATGTCGCACTGCGCTCTCGACGCCTCAACTATATGAAAAGGCAACCGTCCGAGCGCCGTACTTCAACCACTCCGGTGCGGCCCCGCACTAGTCCTAACGCTTCAATCGAAAGAGTCCTGCGGCAAAATGGAAGCTGCAACTAAATACAAACGGAATTTTTTATCTATTACAGTATCTGGGGAAAGCGAGCAATCTCGTTGTAAAGGTAAAATCTAACTAGGAAAAAGTTGTATATTAGTATTTACATTAAACAACTAACAGACATGTAAAGGTTTTATAATAGATTTGTAGCAGATAACAGTTTTATAGTAGTGTTCAATTCGACGCATTAGTTATATATTATTTATTTTGCTAGTTGGGATGTTTCAGTGGTTTTCGAAGATTTTTAAAAGCTGTTAGTATAAACAAAATGAAGACGTACAAATCTAAATAAACAAGTAGGTACATGAATTCGACATTTTCGAAAAACATCTGTCTTGAAGCGTCCTTGCCTAACCACTGAGGCGTGGCGCAAGAAATATAAGACACTAAATGATCGATGGATTCTTTCATGTTCCTGAGTAAGAACTAACAAGCTTTTCACAGCTAATGCAATATAAAATGGATGACAGGAAGACCCTGCCTGTTCAAATATAATTCAAAAGAACTAAAGGAATCTTCTGTTTTTTGTTTATTCAGTTTCATCTGTGTTTACTCGGCGCGTCCAATAACTCGCCATTGTTTGATTTCGCGTCCTTATAGCCTTTTTATAGATGTTTACTTTGGACGGCAACTAATAAGATACTGTGTAACGGCAATCGTTTTTGAGATTCTACCAGTTGTATTTTGCTTTTTGCCGTTTGCTTTATCCGTGAGGTATTAGCCCCTGGCAAATATTATTTGATTAATTTAGAACTAGCTCTTGCCCGAGACTTCGTCCGCTTATGTTTGTTCCAGCGGTCACTGACGAAGTCGCGGAATAAAAACATAGTCTGTGACATAAGAAATATGTCCAATGTATGTATGTGTGTATATGCCCAAGGCATTAAGTCCGCCTTTGTACATTGTATTTTTTTTACATGTGCATAAAGTTTAAATAAAATAAAATAAATAAGAAAGTAAAAAATAAAACAAAGAATAAAACCGTGCAACATAAAAATAGGATTCATTTTCGAAAATCATAATTAGCTTGAGTGGTTTCACTTCAATTAATATTATGAGCACTCGTTGGAGGTTTGCCACACTGTTTTTGTTTGCTTTCAAGGTATCGTCATAACAAAACATAACATAATACTGGTGAACCACCAAATAGACAGATACAGAAGGCTCACCATTGCACACGCACGTACAGCGAGTATAAGCCAATTGGAACGGACATATTCCCTGTTTTTTTTTTTCTTACTTTATTAGCTGCTTTTAGTTATTAGATTTTAGATCTCTGTTAATATAAGAGAAATTGATATGAAAATCTGTCAAGCGCGCTAACTGTTATGCTGTAATGCTTATGATAATTCAGTCAAAAAATTACAGCAGCTGACGCGCGCTTAGTTTTTTTAAGAAACCGGGAATATGGCAGTAGCATGTGGCTTGTATTCGCTGTACGTAGACGTGCGTCTGTGTGCGTGCGTTTTCACTAGTTGTGTGGAATCGACCTTCTGTAGGAACCTAACTGTTGTGTGTGTGCACATCCCACGTCATAGACGGTCACAAAGAACGACACCGCTCCTGCGTACCTGCTTTTAGTTGGACGTGTGTGTCCCTGTAAACATCTACTTCTGTTTAGAATCAGCACGGACAGCAATTCATTAAATGATAATGTACTAAAACACAACTTGGATAGAGCTGAAAATTGCGTGATTGCTTGCAAAAATAAATACCGTGCGGTATTCTTATCTTGTACACAATTGTCGATTCTAACCGCGATTACCTTAAAATCTATTTTCAATTGATAAATAAAACTCCACGAGTTGATTGTTGCTCAGTTTGCGCCTACTGCATGGGTGGGTATGTACATTAAAGGTTTGAAACGATTTAATTCCCACTTACCTACATCAAAAATTTAACTTTTATCGAAATCTAGTCGTAATTTTGTCTCAGCGACAATCAATGTCAAAAAAATTATGGATTGAGATTGAGATTAATATTGCAATCTAATCAATCAACCTAAACTAAAAGGCTGTTTTAGAAACATCTATATTTTATATCAATCTTTCCTTTTGTATCATGCAATGGGTATATGTAGTATATTGGTTTCCATTACGTGTAGCAGAAATTTCCCCAGAGACAGGAATATCTCGGTAAAGGGGGGAGCGTTGAGTGGCAAAAAATTGAGAGCCCATAGCTTGGGGAAAAGTGGAAGAAATCTCAATAAGTACGTAATTGGTGAGGAAAAACCAACACCACGATTATATTTTAAAAATATTATGAGCATTATATTTGCTTCAGTAAAAAGTAATCAAATCGGCGAAGGATTTGATTATTTTTTACTGGTTCACGTTAAAACCAAAATGAACAATTTAGCAGGCTATGTAGGTCACACAACCGGAGAGAGATTAGACGCAGAACCAACGCTTAGAGATCAGGCTTAACATGGCCTGGGGATGTCACACCACTTCATCTTCCAAAGTCTGGGCTCCAAACTTTAATTATTCTTTTATTACCTTTGGTCGAATTAAAATAAATAATTTAACCTTGACTTTCACGTACTTTAGACTTTGTCTTTGATTTTGATAATATAAACTCTTCCCGAAAACAACAAGAACTTGCGATCACAAACCAACAGAATTGACAATATCGAGCGATATCAACTTCCATGTCAAAACAAAATCTTGACCCATTTCACAAATCTTTGTTTTACATCCAAAGTTTGTTGAAGTTGTTTAAAGCCACGATCCTTTTATTGTATTTTTACGATTGTTTGATTTATTCTGTTAGTTTCCTTATTCTTCGGATTGGAGAGAGCTTACGTATCGGTTTTTGTATAAAACTTAGAGTTGAAAAGTGTTGGTTTTCCTCTACTTCAGTTGCAGAGTTTCTTGTTTACCGTGACTTGTTTTTAAAGCAGTTTCGATTTAAGGGAAGTACTGCGGCTCTTATGCGTTTGTTACAGGAGCGGTTTTACAACTAAAAGGTATATTCTGATGTGCTTGCGACTGTACCTAGTTATGCTACTTTTCGATTCTAGTGTACGCTGTAATAACATTACAGTGGCCGCTGTTATACGACTAAGGGTCCGTATAGTGAAACCGTGAACCGTGAGTCCGTGAGTGGCCAAACATACTATTCAGAAAACATATTAAACAAAGGAACAGAATTTCAAAAAAGTATCTGCCATGTAATTGTACAATTGTCATTCTTTTTATATGACTTGGAAAAATGCGGTTTTTTCGTGTAATTGTCTAACTATTTATTGATTTCAAAGTATTTAACCTTTAATCTATTTTCACTGTTAATGAAAATTACAGGGCTAAAATAAAGTATTTTTAGTGAAGCTATGTCTTAGAATTACTGGTCAATGGTGTCAATGAGTCAAATGAATGAAAGACACGATCATTTTCTTAAATTAGATATGCCTTTTTAATGGCGCGTAGATATTTTCAGTGCCACAACCTACACGGGGTACTGAAATTAAACCCACACGTTTAGGGAACTATTTATAGCCTCGTTTGTTAACTTCGCGGCTGGACGTGTAAATTTGTGTTGCAATGTTGTACTGTAAATGCTACCATCATACGAGGCGTGGGCGGCCTCCCACACGAGGTGCCTCCAACGCATTAGAGCTGACAGAAATAAATTAATGACCATATTTGCTGACAATAATTCAATTTGGAAATTGAAATTAATTTCTGTATCGGCATGGTTATAAATGACGCGATGGTCGTGGTTAAGGCGCCTTTTATGCATGTTTTTGCGTACATACAAATGTAACTTTTTAAATTCACGACTAAACCACTGAACCGATTTTTATGAAAAAGAATTTAAAAGGACGCCTTATGAAATTCTACTGAAAAAATGCTATTATACGATTGACAGTTTTCTTATTGATGATTTGCTTACTGATTGACATGCTTCTTATTATGTAATTGATTTGACATTTTTTCTTTATTTTTTTACTATGATTCCGATTAGTCTGACATTTAATATTTTATTGTATTGTTATTATGTAGGTAATTAAGATATATTTTTCTAAAAACTGTACACTATTTGCATACCCATGTCGGTAAAATGTGGAGAATCTAATTATTAGGAAACAACATCTATGTATAATGTACCCATGTTTGGAAAGAAATAAATGATTATGATTATGAAATTTGGCACGGGGTACCTACTTACCCCGGACATAGGCACATAGGTCATAGGCTACTGTTCATTCCGCGCCTTCATTTGCGTCCGTGGTAACCGACATTTACGCGAACGAAGTCACGAGCAAAAGCTAGTAAGATTATAAATAATGTTTATTACTTTTTGGTAAAATACATTACACAAAATCTCATATGTACAGCAATATACCTATAAACAGGATTAAACAAACAGACCAGATCGCTATAATAACCTTACTTACGTAAACTTTACTTACGTAATTTTTACACCTGTATCGTTCACTTATTCGTTCTCAGCTTGAATACGCCTGTCTAATATGGGATCCGTTATATAATAAATATAAAGTAGCCATTGAAAAAGTACAACGCAAATTCTTACGATCTATGCAATACAAATGCCAACTTCCACGCTTACCTTACAAAGACCTATTAGCAAAGTATAATTTACTCACACTCGAGAAGAGACGAATGCTTCTGCAAGTAATGACACTGCATGACATTTATCATAATAAGCTGAATTGTGTAGACATTGGTAATGACATTAGACTTGTAGTACCTAGATCGATTAACCGCCGTGGAGTGCGCGAGTACCGATTGTTTGATCAGGCATCATGTCGGACAAACGCGGGTAAGCGTGCACCCCTTTGGCGTCTCACGCAAATTTATAATGAACACTTCATAGATATAGACATATTTATGCTCAATAGAAATGCTTTTAGAAGTAAAGTTATTAATGTACTGAACAACTTAAATGTAGCTTTTGATAACTAACTACCTAGCTTTTTTTATTATTATTGTTCTCTCCTTGTTTTTATTTTTTATTTTTTGTACTGATTTGTAACGTTATAAAATGTTACCTAGATTGTAAGTAGTAACTGGCTCATCTAGTCCTCATCATAGCATAGACACCTCTTTGTTAATATGTAGAAAATGTTGTTGTTATTACATTGATTTTGTTTTCATGTAACATATTGATAAGCCCTTTATGTAATGTAATATCGTTTATTTTCCCAAATAAAGTAAATAAATAAACTTAGCCATAGAACAACACAACTTCGCAAATAGCCGTCTGCCTCATTTGGGGCCATTATTATTATATTTGGCCCCGTTTGTCCCCGACAAACAGAATTATTGGCCCTCTTTGGGGACGGATTAGCAGGCCTGTCACGGAGGTACAGGAGGCATCCAATCAGCCGTGGATTATTTAATATCCGTGTGAGAAGGCTGTATAATTCATAGGATGGTTAATTTAATTTATAAAAAGAGTATTTTCTGCCATATTTTAAAACCCGGGGTGTTACCTATAACACCCCGTCGTACAAGATTGACAAGTCTGTATGAAGGTTTTTTGTCTGTGGCATCGTAGCTCCCGAACGGATGAACCGATTTTGATTTTGTTTTTTGTTTGAAAAGTGAATGTGATGAAAATCGGTCCAAGATGGGCGCCGCCACAAAATGGCGGAATGGTGAATGTCGCGTTTTTAAAAAAAAATTGTTTTTTTAATTTTAAAGTACTGTGTTTTAAATACTATCTATGTTGTATATGCTGCTACAATATATTTTTAATTCAGATGAATACAGTTTTAGAAGTTCGTAAATAAAAGTTACTAGCTTTTGTCCGCGACTTCGTCCGCGTAAATGTCGGTTATTGCAGACTAAGTCGAATAAAAAGTAGCTCATGTCCAATTTTGGGGTTCAAACTTACCCCGTACCAAATTTCATAAGAATCGGTTCAGTGGTTAAGTTCTGAAAGCGTAAAAAACTGACAGACAGGGTTATTTTTACATTTATATTAGTATGGATATATATTTTGTCTATTTCTTAGCAAACATTGTTTTTATCTCAGAAATTAGTGAAGTAGCCTGTGATGTACTATTTACACAATAAATAAACCTATACAAAATATGTGTGTACTTAATACATAATTTCAAAACTGTTATGAATTATTTATGTTACTCTTATTTATATTTTATAGATCTTTATTTGTCAAATATTTAAATATGTGTGTATTTAATGTATAAAGGGGTAATATAAAAATACAATTTTATTATTAAAGCGTTTATTCTTATTTATAAAAGTAAAACAAATACAATTAAATAAATGGAATAACAAGTACATTTAAATTACAAATAAAATGTTAGAAAGTGTTCGATCTAACTTCTTGAGGCAAACTGAAACAAAAGAGAAGAATATTAGGCACATATGTTTTTAAAGGAAAAATTAGGGTGAGACCGAACGAGCGTAATTTCGGTCGCGCAAAATGAGTTGTGTAATTTACATTCAAATGCAAATTGTGTCGTAGTCGCGTTGTAAATTGGAATTGGGTATAAGACACTACTACTCAATTGACCGAATATTTATGACTTGTGAAAACGCGATTCCGCCTTAGAATTTGCATAGCAATTGTAAATTGTGACGTCACTTTTTTGCCAACTCAATTGACTATTTCTTCATTTCAAAGCAACTAAAAATCTAATTTTAAAACAGTTAACTCAAAATTAATTGAGTTTTCAGGACTAAAATAAAGTGTATCTTTAGAGAAATGATCTCTAGGAACTATTAGTTAATGGTGTCGAATACCGGATTCAAACCAGCGTAAACACACGAACTTACAATTGACATTTCAGAGTGCTAAGTGTGAGTTTTTTCCCTCACGTTCGATTGAGAGCGCGTTAGTATTTTGTATGTGGAAATAAAGTTTCCCTAGTGACTATCAGATGGCGCTATAACGTTTTCCCATATAAAATTCTAACGCGCTCGCAATCTAACGTGAGTGAAAAAACTGGCTGTCACAGTGGCTTATGCTCGCTTGACAATACGTCACATAGATTTTTTGTTCCAAAAACTGGGGTTGAGTTGCTAAAAAATCTAGCTAGATTGGAAATGCCTACCAATCTACTAAGCATTTTAGTCAGGATCTACTTTTCAATCACGCCAAAATTCTCATTTAAAAATCTCCATAAGACTTTTATAACTTAGTCACGTGTATAAAAAATTCTGAAATCAATCTGCATACTGATTATAGATTCAGAAAGTCCGTAATCAAATCTCCTCAACGCTTGAACTTGTCGAGGACTTGTTTAATCTAATTTGGAAAGTCGTACAATCTCTGCTTTCGACAGTAAAAGACGGTAAAACTCGAGATTCATACAAACAAGAATTCCTTATGTGTTTAAATGTTTATGTAATGAAATGCTGTAAGTTTTAGAACAGTCGTAAGGATTTGCGAAAATGCTAAGGTGTTTGTTTGTGTGTTTTAGTATTTGGAGTATGTAAACTATGTTTTTGTGATTAAATAAATAAATAAATATCTTGGGACAACTCACACACGGCTATCTGATCCCAAGCTAAGCAGAGCTTGTGTTATGGTAACCAGACAACTGATATACATACTTATATAATTTATAAATACATACATATTATAGATAAATCACACCCAGACACAGAACTAACAATCATGCTCATCACACAAAGTTTGTCCTGGGTGGGAATCGAACCCACGACCTCCGGCTTAGCAGTCAGGGCCACTAACCACTAGACCAACAGGCCCGTCAGTCAATTGTATCGAAAGCTCAGAAATATTTTTTGCTCAATGATACTTAGTTCAATGGGCAGTATGCTTAGTTAACGACTATTTTATGTGTCTTTTGTGCAAAACGGGTATTTTCAGTTGAAAAAATCAAGACGACACGGCCGTGATGATAGGTTGGCGCAATGGCTGAGTGATTGGCCGCTGCGGTGCGTGCCGCTGGTTCGATTCCCGCACGGATCAAATATTTGTATGACCTACAAATATTTGTTCCGGATCTGGCAGTTTGCGTATGTGTGTTTATATGTTTGTAAACGCACCCACAATATAGAAGGAATTCTTTGTGTCAGAAAAAAACCTTATCTAATTTTTGTAAAGTTTATTGCACGCGCTTGTGCTATACCTATCTAAGAAGTGACTAAAAATATCCCTACTATGTCGTGATGAGATCAGAGACAGGCCACAAAATAACAACTTTTATAGAATGTACTTACTTCGGTTGTATCAAATGAAATGGCATCTTTCTGACGGCCTCCTCAGCGATGTCGAGGGGGAAGGCAAATTCGATCATGTTCTCGTTCAAACAGTCGTTGTAAGTAGAAGCGAGCTGACACCTGTCAGACATGCCTTCGATGCTGTCCAGGCATAGTCGGGAGACGGTGTTGAGCTTGCGAACGACGCGGGAGTTCTTGCCGTTCACCAGACTGGCAAGGTGGACTAGAAGTTCTCTGTTAATCTGGAAACAATAGTTTGGTTTTTAGAAAAGCAAAGGTTTGACTGCAATAGTTTGACAACAAAAAGTGCGACTGCTGAGCATAGATTGCCAGGCCGGTCCAAAGTGTTATTGAGGTATTTTTCATAGGGAATTTCTCAGTAGGTAGAAGTCTCGGAGTCTGGATGTGTGCCCAGTTGATGGCAATAGACTTGCCCGTGGCCTCTATTATATGGGATTTAAACATAACTGGCGAAATGTGGGTCTATGTGGCAAAAGTGTACCCATTAGTACACTTTTGCCAAACCTTGTGGTGATTACAGGTATTGTTATGTTATGTTGCTATCAGTGGCGTGCCTTCCATAGAAGCCGAAAAGCCCGGCTTGCCCTCAATAACTCGAGATTAATATATTAAAAAAAAAACACCATTGTATTAATAAAGAAGGTAAATTATTGTCTCAAGAATAAACATTTTCGATTTCGCGCGTAATCCGGCGCGCGCTACGTTGCCAAACTTACGCTGATATCGCTCGCAAATCGATAATCTCGCTGTGTATATTGCTATCCCGCCCGCACGCGTGGGCTTCTTATGTGGCTTGTCGGAATTACTGCTCATCCAGTACAAATTGCGAAATTATTAAAATCATTCATTATCATTCATTCATTTCTTCGCCGATTTGTATGAAGAAACAAGCCTGGCTTTTGGGTAGAACTAGCATGAAGTTGCAGAGAGTGCGATGCTGATCGATTTGAATGATTTGTTTACAAGACAGTACGAAGTAGTTCAAATTTTGTTTTGAGTCGTTTACGGAGCATCTTTGTTTAAATATCCATTTTCAGATTTGTTTTAACGTGTGTGATTAGATTATCTTGTGATTAACGTTTCTTGTATAGGTAATGAATTCAGAAACGCATGCCATTTTTCCTTGTGAAGGATTAAAGTGTGTGCAATCATTACCTACTCAGGAAGGTAAATACTTTTGAGTTATAGAGATAATTTATCGTCTCGTTACTTAACCTAAACCTACTCCTGATTGTTATTGTTTATGTGTTGTTATTTCTAATCACAATTAACGTGTCGACAACAATCAAGCCGTTTTTCAGAGGTTAGTTGATATTGTGTGCGAGTCATTTAGCGTCAACAAAAAGCTTGTACCTACTCTACATATTATAGTGGCAATTTCTTAAAACTGCATCTTTGCTGTCTAAATACGATACGATTCTAATACGATTTTAAATTAAACGAAAATACACAACACCAATAAGGCGGTAAATAACCAAGTATTTGTTTAAACATCAAAATTATATTATTCATTCTATAGCTGATGTTTTTTTTAATTATCTCGCATTAAACTCGAAGTTAAAAATTTAAAAGAAATATTATTTTCTACCAACATCATACAATGCTTAAAGACACCAATCAATTGTTTCTGCGCCATCTATTGGTCTGTGATTTTACTACCTGCAATCGAACTCTACGAGCTTAGTGGCGCCGATAATGTTAATAGATGGCTCTTTTATTAATTACGTGTAACTGTGTGATCGTGAAAAATTGAATTGGTTTTTTTTCCCGAGAATCTCTCGGGCTTGCCCTAGCTATGACCCCTAGGCACGCCACTGGTTGCTATAGATCTTGGTTACCAATGAATATACAGCCATAATTACCTTGCCATGATTAATGATGTCACTCTGTTCAAGCATGCAGGCGGCGAAGCACTGACCAGACCTGGCTATGGGTGAAGAGTTCGTGAAGTATGCTCTCACATCCTTCGGGGTCGCTCGAACTTTGATGACGCAGGACTGCGCCATTCGGACTAATGCGTCTAAGTGTCCTTGAACCTAGAATATGGTAAGAATTTTAAATGGATTTAAAAAAAATTAGATGAACATTTTAAAAATATTAGATGGTGTTTAACAATATTCATTGTAGTTGGTCTTACTTTGGGGTCTGTAAAATCGACTAGCGTTCCCGACGACCGCGGTGATCTCATTCCCATTACGGACGGCAACAAACAGCCTATTATTTTGATCATTAGCAGCATTGTTCTGGAAAAAGAAAAAATGTATGATTCATTTCTTGAACCTAATTGTCTAAATAAGTAATCTACCTTATGTGATTTGGTGATAGAAATGATTCGAAACAATCAAATGACAATTCTTATTAAAGAGGCCAAAGTAATACACACTCTGGAGGCCTACCGCCATCTCTTAAAACAATGTTATTTTAATATAACTTTGTAATTTCTGTTGCATTTTGAACTCTCGGCGCTAAGGCGAGCATTGAAAATCCAGCAGGTCGGAAGGCAGTGTAATATTAAAATAATATTGTTTTAAGAGATGGGGTTAGGCCCCCTGTTCTCTCTGTGCAAAAGTTTCAAGCGTCTTGCCATTACGGTTCAAAATCCACAGCCTTGTGAGAGACGGACGGATAGACGGGAAAATAGCAGCGGAGGCCTAGTATTGGATCCTGTTAGACACCCCTTGGTTACGGAACCCTAAAAACTGACAACCTGAGAAGGTACTTTAACCACGATGACACGAAGGTATCTTATTGTAAAATCGCGAATGTCTATTCTATCATTTTGAATGATAACATGAATTCTGGATTTGTACCCGGTTGATGGTAATGGCTTGCCCCCTATTACATGGGACTTAAACAAAACTGGCGAAATGTAGTGTGGATGTACCTACTAGCACACCTCTGCCTAACGCTTCGAAAATTACAGGCGTGATGTTATGTGTTATATAATAACAGTCTGCAGGATGTTGTGTCTAGTCGCTACACTGAAAATCTTATGGCACGTGTAAAAACAACTCCATTGTTTGATTTTGTATGTGGCATAATATTTTCAGTATCGCGACTGGAAAGGATGAAAAACTGAGGGTCAGTTCTACTAACTTTAAGGCCATTAACACACGGCACCGCGCACCGCCGCGGTTGGCGGTGAAGCGGATTTCATGTCGCATTGGCCTCTAAGAAATCCGTTGATGCCTACACCGCCCGATAGCGCGGTCGAGCGGTGCAATGCGCTTTACCGCCACCGCCCTCCGCGGTGGTGCGCGGTGCCGTGTGTTAATCGTCTAAGAAACGATCGTAAACAAATCTCAGTCACACACAATCAAAAATGCCTCTTAATAATGATGCGGAGACATTCTATGACGTCTTGTCCAAAATAAAAAGGGTTTTGCACTTTTGTATGAAGTAGCAGATATATTTTTAATCCTTTGTAAAAGTTAAGGAAAACTTTTACAAAGGATTAAAAATTCGATGTATGTAACTACGATGTAACTTCCACCTCGTATTTCTACAATATAAATATAAGGAATAAAAACATGACTTCTAGTTGAATGAGCTGTCCCAGAATTGTGCACATGAAGAGAGACACGTGTTGATATTTGGAATTACGACAGGATTTGAGAAATGAAGAGGTAACTAGTAATGTCTTGTGAAGAAGTACTGGGCCGGATTTAGACACTGATGAATTTTATGTAGGTACCTACAAGGTAAACATTGCGGCATCTTATGTGGTTGTAATAAGAGCAATTTTACAACAAAACGGTATGGTCTCATGTGCTGGTGACTACCTATTAGGCATCAATTTTTGTAACGAGAAATGTCTAGTTCGTTATGTCAGTCAATGAGCATGAATGTTTTATGAAAAGAGAAATTGGAGGATGGACAAAGAGACAATTTTATAAATAAATTCAGACATTTTGGAAAACTAATTTAACATGTCAAAAATGGTTCATTACTATCCAGCAATAATAGTTCAATATGAAGGTACTTGCTTAGCTTAACGTATCTTGGTACGTAAAATCATTACAACCACCTACTTCTAAAAATTTTTGTAGGTAGTTGAATATGATTCAGGTTGGCTTAAAAATAAATGCATATTTTTTTAGTATTGATATGGTCAATACCATACTCCACATCGAAGTATAAAAACGGGTGTAAAATAACACTTAGCGAAGCCAACAGTTACATGTACTTCCAAATAATTGCAATGTTTACCATACCTGAGATTCTTTTGATTACGGAGATATTGAATGCCAAAATTCCAACACTTTTTATACTTTACGGAAACAAAATTTAAATGTTAAGACTTAACTTTAAACACACCAACGACCTCTGTACTATACGTGCTACGGTAGATGAGACTTGACACACCACACAAACTTTATTATTTCGTATTATTATATTGTTAAGAATTTTAATCTAAATGTCACCGAAATATCCCTGAATAGGTACACAAATTATGGATAACTATTTCGTACATCCATACCTGCGCAAGCTCCCCATTACTGACGCTTGTCAAGTCTCATCATTCGTGGTGCGTATATACGCGAAGTATTTTTTTTAAACATTAAACATAAAAGTAGTTTTCCAGCAATCCGTTTTGCTTATAATGACTATAATATGATGATTTTTTTTATTCATACACGACTGCCAAAAAAAGGAGTTTGTTCAGGGTTAATGTATCTATGTGAGTTTTTTTATTCCACCATAACTTTTAAACGCCTGAATCGATTTAGATGTATGGGGTATAGTTAAAATCCTTGCATCGTTCCAAATAACATAGGTTAGTAAAAAAATAAAAAGAAACCGGTGTGGTCACTTTAAAACGTAATTAATAACAACCTCAATTTTTTTTATTTTATTAATCTTTTCGAGTCTATGTTTATCGTCTAGAATTTGACGAGTACATTTAAAAAATATATATAACATAACACTGTAAAGAACTGACGAGTAAACAAAGTACAAACATGTGCAATTTATGCAGTCGTGTTTTTTAAAACCCCGTATTTATAATTAACATTTAAATTGATCTAACTCACCTAGTATTCAGTACACCGACAGAAAATGTAATGCATTTTGTACTAGGTGACACGCTGAGCTTATAAAACGTTCGAAAAACCGACTGTGAAAGGAACAATACTTATTGTTGTGAAACGGATTACTTTGTTATCGTTTTTAGCTCTTGCCAGGTGGCCGACGTACTTTTATGTAATCGTTTGACTGCCCCGTTGGTCGTCGCAAGTGCAGCTGTTGAACGTGGTGTCCTAGGTTACATTCCCAGGTCGGGTAAAGATGTTATTGGTTTTTAACATAACACCACGCCTGTAATCCCCGAAGGGTTAGGCAGAGGTGTACACCCACATTTCGCCAGTTATGTTTTTAGTCCCATGTAATAGGGGGCGAGCCTATTGCCTTCAACCGGGCACAAACCAGACTCCGAGGTTGCCACTGAGAAATTCATGATGGAAAAGACCCAATAACACTTTGCCCGACCTGGGAATCAAACCCAAGACCTCATGCACAGCAGTCGCGCTTGCGACCACTAGACCAACAAGGCAGTTATTGTTTTTTTTTTTTATCAGGACGGAGTTTTGAAGTTGGTGGTGTGACACCCCTGTCCTTAACTTTCCCCGGTCGTGGCCATTCGTGGTGAATTGCCATCCCATCGGACTATAAGAGTAGTGCATAGGGAAGAGGGAGTGCACCTGTGTTTGCGTTAACACTTGTGCACTATAATATCTCCTCCTTACTTGTCTAGTCTCCACTAATATTATGAATGCGAAAGTGTGTCTGTCTGTCTGTCTGTTACCTCTTCACGCTTAAACCGCTGAATCGGTCGATGAAATTTGGCATGGAGATAGTTTAAGACCCGGGGAAGGACATAGGCTACTTTTTATAAGGCTTCGACTTCGTCTGCGCCCGCGATAACCGACATTTGCGTGGACAAAGTCGCGGGCAAAAGCTGGTGATATTTTTATGGTGTACTTGACTACTGCGTGGACGAAGTCGCAGGCAGAAAACAATATTTTTTTAATACGTAGCCTATGGTACCTATCTGTCAAATAATAATAATATAATAATCATGGTAAGAAATGTTATAATATTTCAAAATCTGCATGTTGTTATGCTCGATTTTCTATAATTTTAATACTAATGATATTTTGAATTTTAAAGGTCAGTATAGTCGCTCCTATAGGCAAGTTAGTGTATGGCTTCAGTGTATGTGAAATGTATTCGAGGCACATGAAAGCCATAAATTCACTTCTGGTCGCATAACTACACATTTATGTGACTTGAATGGAATGCCTCATATACTCGTAGGTACTCTTCAGAGAGAGCCTCTGAAATCAGATTCCTGAAGGCGCTTCATCTTTAATCTATAATAGTTTGAAAACCTTTTAGGAACGACCATGTAATAGGGGGCGAGCCTATTGCCATCAACCGGGCACAAATCCAGACACCGAAGTTGTTACTGAGAAATTCCTGATGGAAAAACTCAATAACACTTTGCCCGATCTGGGAATCGAACCCAAGACATCATGCTCAGCAGTCGCGCTTTGCGGCCACTACACCAACGAGGCAGAACCTTTGTGAATATATTTTTTATTTAGTCTTTAGTACCTACTTAAATGGTTTACTTAAATGTCAATGATTATTCCATTCATTTGTACAATAAATACAGGCTTAATTACAAAAAAAAAATTAGAATAAAAAAGGGAATTAAAACTAAATGGCATCAAAAAATTCATCCGCATCGCAATCCATTCGAAATGTGCCCAAAAGACTGGCCGCCTTGCCACGTTGGGTGGCAATGCTTAACCTGGCCAAGGTAAGTTAATAAAAGGTTAGTTTATTAAGTCTAGGTTAATCTCTTAACTGTAGCTTAGATATATGTCACGGAATATCATCATCATCTGCCTAGCCTTTTCCCAACTATGTTGGGGTCGGCCTCCAGTCTAACCGGATGCAGCTGAATACCAGTATTTTACATGGAGGGACTGCCTATCTGACCTCCACAACCCAGTAACTGGGTAATACAATACCCCTAGGCAAGACTGGTTGTCAGACTTTCGGGCTTCTGACGCCCCGTAACGACTGTCAAAGATCCACGTGTGACAGCCGGGACCAACGGCTTAACGTGCTTTCCGAGGCACGGAGGAGTCTCGGTGTGTAAAAATGGTCACCCATCCACGGACCAACCCCGGTAAGCGTAGCTTAACCTGACGGATCGACCCGTGCGGCTGTTATTACTTAGCCACGAGCTCCTCGCTATGCTCCTCGCTCCTAGATAGGTATGTCATGGAAAATAAATATTTTAAAACAAAAATTAAATTTTCGAGCCAACTCAGTCACGTTGCGGACCAATCTTCACCAGTAGCGGTCTTCATTCTGTTTTAACTAAACTACGTGACTCTGCAACGTTCACCGAGCGTTCAGAATTTTGCCACGAAATTGTGAACAACTTTTTCCGTTCAGAAAACCCGTCGGAGTAACTGAAGTTTCACTAAATCAATCAAGAGACTTAACTTAGATTAAAACATCTGCAACTACGTCGGAAATAGTTTCACGATCACGATTTATTTCCGTAAAATGAACGTCAATATATTCTAGTACTTAGCAGTAGCTTCTTCTCATACAGAGAAGGCACGAGCACTGATCATCACGCTTGTTTAAGATGGAATCCAGTTCGTTTGGGCAGCGTTCGGGAAGCTTTTTTTTTTTTTTTTTTTTTGAGGTGGTAAAAATCATCAAATGACTCCTTCCGCTCTGGGTGGGGCGGAAGGGACTGTCAGGCTTTTACTGACTAAAAAACCACCCTGTTCCTTCTGTTGCCCTTTACGTTCCGGGGCCACGGTATCCTGTTAAGACGTCCCGCAAACCCCGGCAGCGTTCGGGAAGCTACGAGATATATTCTCGTTCCAGAGAAAAAAAAAACAAGTAATGTTTTCCTCTTCATAATAATATATTAGTATAGATCTATTCAGGTTTTAAAAATAAAACGAACTATATACACGTGGCCGCCTCTTTCTCTTATTGGTAGGTACTATTTTTATAACTACTGTGGAAATATCAAAGCATTATGAGCCGTTGTTTGCAAGATAAAATAGAACAGAGAAAATATTTTATTTTGAGAACGTATTCATAAAAATACGAAATAGATTTTTATGAATGGTATACAGTTATGGATAAGTTATCGCGATTCGTGACTTACGGCTTTGGTTTAGAAGATGTAGGTTGTCAGAGTTATTGTTGAATTATGAACCTTATGACGTTGATATAGCTGGGTGGTAGTAGGTGTTTATAATGAGAAGCTTGCAGCACCAACGAGGATAGGCGATTAAAACGTCTTAAAATCCACCTTTTCAACAGATTCGGATCTTAATCTTATACTAACACGTTTTATTTAACAAATTAGTTTTTGCTGTAGACTTCGTCCACGTGGATTTTTTATAATAATAGATATGTAGCTTATGTTACTCGCTGATAATGCAAGCCGAATAGGTGAATGAATTTTTAAAATCGATAGTAATTTTTGTGTTTATTCCATTACAAACAAAAATGCAAATCTTTTCCGTTTATAATATTACAAAGATTCATGGGCAATTTTTGCCGGCACTATGTATATGAATCAAAGTTATATCACACAGCAATTTTTTTTACTAATAAACGAGATTTACACATGTATATACTTAACACATAACATCACGCCTGCAATCCCCGAAGGGCCAGGCAGAGGTGTACTCATTAGTACACCCACATTTCGCCAGTTATGTATACCTTAAAATTCCTAACTATTTTTTTCTACCTCGACGCGAAAGGCAGAAAAAACACAATCTAAAATTTAAAATAAAACTTCTATTATAATTTAAGGAGAAGATGGCTTTTAAATCCCTGCGGAAGACGAAGCAGATAACCAATTATAATTATGCTAACTTAATAAACTAGAGGAAGCCAGGGCCGTAATCAAAGTGCAATTTCATCATAGTTAGAACTTTGACATCCAACTGAGAGAACGCTCTGTGTAGCAATTCCTTTTGAGTGCCGTTTAATTTAAGTTATTCCTTCTCTGGTCTGGTCTACATCTAATTTTACATTTATTACCTAGTTTATAGTATTATCTTCTTTTTGAAAATATCAAAATCAAATCATTTATTTCTGGCACTTAAGAACTGTTTATTATCAGTACCATTTCTAATTGCCACGTTGGTCTCGCGGTCACAAGCATGACTGCTAAACGTGGCGGTCCTTCCCAGGTCAGGCAGTGTTATTGGGTTTTTCCATTAAGAATTTTTCAGTTGTAGCACGGAGTTTGGAAGTTAGTGATGTGACACTCTTGTACGCTGTCATCCATAGATCTTTTACTAGAGTTACAGGTAGTTAGAAGATCGAAAGTTTGACGACCAGTCTTACCAAAGAGTATCGTATTATCCAGTAACTGGGTAGTGTGGTGTAGTGTTAAAATACTGGTATTCAGTTGCATCAAAATGACTGGAAGTTGACCCCAACAAAGGTCGACAAAGAAACCTCTAAACAAACTATAATCTTGTTTCAAATGTTTGAAAATGTGAGAAAATCCTTAAATAATGAAAAATCCACTAAAGCTTCTGTTACACTTTAACATCGCAAATTGTTCTCTGAGGCATTAATCCCCCCATTTAAGAAGACCCGTGTACCAGTCCATTACTTATGATTTTCATTTGTTTGTGAGCGAAGAAGGAAAAATATAGGTCAAGTAAGACTGGTCGGAATTTGTAATGGGACTTTATTAGACTTCGTGGTCGGTTGCTTCGGGTATATGAGAGGGACTTTTTATCGAAGCTCCGAAACATTGATATACAATAAAAACCGTTCAACAACTCAAAATGCTCAATCTTCACCCCTTTTGTATTTTAGATGTTGATCAAAAAACCACTTTATACGGGCTGCTTTAAAATTGGAGTTTGTAAAAAACGATGTGCGAAAAATCATTGTACCATACCATGCTTGCTCAAGGGGGATCGGCGATTTTAGAAGACAATAAAATTGAAAAGTTTTTTGGTCAGTTGTTCGTTTAAACACGCTTATCTCTGAAACTACCAGTCGAAATATAAAAACAAATAGCTAAATTAATTAGGAACAGTATAAGCTATATAAAATCACGCTTCGAATCACGAGAGCGTAGCAGTAACCAAAGATGCAACTTAAATCGGATGACAACAACCATGCGGACGAAGTCGCAGGGAAAAGATAACTTGCTATATAAGTTCAATAGTCCATATTTCCTCTTGGTGTTTTCTTTTACCGATGACAGACATGTCCAAAAAAACTTAGAAAGTAGGTGCCTATGATTTGAAAAAGACACATTGGTACTAGCCCGGATTTTAACCCATAATATCATAAAAAAGAGGCGGGTGCCTTAACTAATTTTGCCATCACGATTTTTTCCTGCTTCGGAATTATCTTTTTGTATTGCTACTGGTAAGGTACTTTGTTTTTGTTATATTGAACTAATTGACGCTCTCTGATCGCCACTGAGAGATGAAAAAACAATTGAATTAAAGAAGTGGTACAAATTGCTTTTATTGATTCTGTTTGATAGATGTTTTGATCAACGGTGGGATCAAAATTTATAGATTATTTTTCAATTTCTTGGGCTTACTTTGTTTTTGTAGATTGAAGTGCTTGTGGCTAAATAATAATAGCTGTACAGGTTAATCCATCAGGTTAAGCTACTCTTGCTGGGGTTGTTCCTTTGATGGGTGGCTACCCATCAAAGGAACAACCCCATCTTTACACACCGAGACTCCTCCGTGCCTCGGTAAGCACGTTAAGCCGTTGGTCCCGGCTGTCATACATGGATCTTTGACAGTCTTTACGGAAGGTCAGAAGCCCGAAAGTCTAATAACCAGTCTTACCAAGAGGCATCGTATTACCCAGTTACTGGGTTGTGGAGACCAGATACAATAAAAGAAAGGTAATAAAGAGGTAAAATACTGGTATTCAGCTGCATCCGGTTAGACTGGAAGCCGACAAAAACATAGTTGGGAAAAGGCTAGGCAGGACAGACATTGTGTTTGTATTTTTTTGAGTATTCAGTAAAAATTATGAAAAAGGCAATTACCACGAGTATTTCTATTTTTATTTTTATAATTTACTTAAAGTCCTATGTATGCTCTTTTGTTTATTCATAAATAACTTCTCCCGACCTTGAGCGGATAGAGCAGAACATTATTTAACATAATTATTTCCTCTCTTAATCGCTCCGAAATACATACCTACCATTCGCTTAATGCTCTCATAATGTATGAAGCAAATTAGTTTTACGTTCGCAAACCAAATTATAGTTCATAACTCACATGATTTGAGTTCATACAAAGCGAAACAGATGACTATCGCAAAAGATAGCGATCTAAATTACACCGCGCTTTCAAAACAACAAAGCAGCAACCATTTTGTTCCAAAAATTTCAGACAGCGCACAAGCCACAAACAAAATAAAAAAAGAAAAATATTTAACAAAAAATAGTGAGATACAAAAATGATGTCTAAAAAGGTTTTGCTGGTTGTGATCTACTTGGCGGTGCTGGTTACCTTCGTGGTATGTCAGGAGGAAACCACGATGCCTGCTACCACGAAGGGTGAAGAAGAAGAAGAGGAAGAACCTGCGAAGAAGGGCTGTTCCATCTGGTGCTGGATACAGAAGATAGCCATGTTCGTCATCTCTCAACTGCTGAGCGGTAACTGAACTGGTTTTGTTTTCTTGATTAAATTCTTTAAAATGTAAGTGTATTTTTATTTTCTTTATAACTTACTACGAACAGGCCGGAGTATCTAAGTTGATACCAACTAGGATAGCCCATCAATCAATCTTGCCTACATTCCAAAACACAAGTTTGACTTCCCAGTACACCTGTTCCTAATCTATCTTAATTAATAGTGCAGGCCCTGTGTTTGTCAGCATAGAAGACGGAGCCCGTCAAGGCCAGTGCCTGCCAGGGTTGCGGATTTTGTACGAAAGAGTTACCGCGGCCTTGAAACGCAAAGGGTATTTAGAGAACCACGTATGGATTTCAGTCAGTAAGAGACTGTCACACACTTACTTACGTCCAAAGTGGAAAAAGTCATTTGATTTTTTCCCAACCTTAAAAAAATGACCTGTGTTTAATATTATATTGCCTACAACAAAGATACGTGAAAAGAGCTGCATATTTGAAATCTAAAAAAGAAGTAAAGAATTGATCTAAAAGCTACTCAGATTCTTTATACGTAAATGTATGTACATGTAAATTCGATCAACAAAAACACAATAAAAGCATTAAAGCGAAAAGAAGGGTACACACGTGCGAACATGACCATCGCGAACACAAACATCAAAATAATACGAAGATTTGATTTATACGGAAATCGGACACATATATAATTCGACATGAATTCGCTCTTAATTCGCCGCTACTCTGCCTAAGTACACACAACTTTGGAAGTGGTCAATGATGAAATACCTGATTATTAAAGTTCCCCGAACACTGTATGGACAGTTAGATAAATGTTTGTTGCTGTCCAATTAGTATGTATGGATATAACGTACTAATTGGACGGTTACAAATATTTTCGATGAACACAGTGTGTGATGTGCTTTAGCGGCACGAGCAAACAGAGTTGTTGCGTATCATTGTACGATGTTCGTATGTGTGTACTCGGCTTTAGCATTCTCCATGCCTCATAACACATTACCTAAATAAGAAAAAAAAAACATTTTTAAGGTAGAAGCATTGTAATTTAAAAATCGGTCTAGATTGCCTTCAAAGGATTCCGAATTTGAATTTCAAATGGCTTTTCAGATTTTGTTAAGCTTATTTTGTAGAAGCGTTTCAATTAAGTGTTCTCAGTGTGGAATTTTTACATTTATAAGAAAGAAAGTTTATTCACTGACAAAATGGCGGCGTTCATTCATGTTGAATTATTTATTGGAAAAGTTGTTCACGATTTATTTGGAACGTAGTTAAAAATGGGTATTTTTTTGAAAAATAAAAATGAACACTCACGGATGTCCACTTTTGTTTCAAGCGCTATAATTTTGTGTCGCTTGCGAAGTGGCGAAATAAAAGCGAGGAATTGCAGTTAGTATGGACGAAATAAATTCTAGCAAAATTAAAATTTGAGTATTCGGATTTTTCCAGATCCAATTGCGTTATATAAATTGTTAGGCTCTTATTTTCTGTTTTCTTATGAAATATTTTTATTTTCTTTGATGTTTTTAATTTATTTATCATCTTTATTTATTTTTGAACTTTTTATCGTTTAGATACTTAAGTTAATTTCATGGAACCCTTATCTACATAGTTACATCTTACGCACTCTTCATACATCTATAGGAATTAAACTATAACTCATTGTAATATATAAACCTACATCTAATATAAGATGAAAAAATTGTGATTCGTACACAATTTAATCCGCTTCAATCCTCTAGTGATTTAGTACATAAACCAAACAATAACGAAATAAAAGAAAAATACCTCAGAAACAAATTAGTACAAGCCACTTAACAGAAGGTATATTGGCCTATAAATACAAATTAATTAGGAGCCATTCTCATGTCGAGTGTTGAATGAAATCCCCTATCTATTTAGAATCACGTAATTGGACTAGCTTTATTTCTCTTAGAGGTGGTGCGCTTGCTCGTGTGTAGGTATTCCCAGCTTTATCTATCTTCTTCTAAATATCCTAACTATAATAATATTATAAATGCGAAAGTAAGTTTGTTTGTTTGTTTGTTACCATTTTACGCCTAAGCCACTGAACCGATCATCCTGAAATTTTGCATATATGTTGCCAGGTGTACAGGAACGAACATAGGGTACCTTTAATCTCGAAAAAAAGTTTCCGAGGGAAATCACAATAACGTTCTTATGATCATAGATAACGCCACGTGTCGTTTCGAATCATGATTTTAACTAAATAATTGACATGACAGGACATGGGTAATTTTTCCGCGACTTCGTCTGTGTCCGCGATAACTGAAATTTACGCGGACGAAGTCGCGGGCAAAAGCTAGTATACATATAAAAGCGAAAGGCCACTCACTCACTCATCACGAAATACCGAAAACCGTTTGACGTATAAAGATGAAATTTGCTAGGGAGGTAGTTTATAGTGTTGTAGACGTTCGCTAAGAAAGAATTTTCCAAAACTTTCCCCTTAAGGGGATGAATCGGGAGTACAAAATCAACTTTAACGCGGACGAAGTCAAGGGCAGAAGCTAGTAAGCTATAAAGCTATGCATACACACCTTGTATACGTAATACGTGACTTGCATAAAAGATAAGATTTGTTAAATAAAAAAGCCTAACACTAAGATTTTTTTGTGTATCATGGGTTTGTTTATAAACTTATATACTCACCACAAACCAGACCCGGAACAACTGTCTGTAGGCCATACAACAATTTGTTCCATACATGAATCGAACCCGCAACAAGCAACACAACAGTCACTATCTCAGCCACTGCGCCAACCGTTTCCTAATAAATGTCACACAGAACAGAATACACACTGAATTTCCATTGTTTTAAGAGCAAAATTAAGCATTTACACATTTAGTAATTCAGCGTACGTATCCATTGAAACTCGAGGGATTCCATTTAATTTGTTTCGTAGAAATTAGTTGTAGACACGGATTGCTCTTTTGACAAGCCAATGTGAGCTCGCTCGTGTAGAAATTCCATTTCAATCGGCGCGACATGTTTTCCGATACTTGCTTTTAACTTGTTATTTGTTTGTTCAACGAATTCTCAAATTCATGAGGAAACATCAATTGATCTGCCTAGCCTTTTCCCGAATTGGTTGGTGTCGGCTTCCAGTCTAGCTGCAGCTAAGTACCATTATTGCACGACTGCCCCAAAAAAGGGAGTGTTATGTGTTCAGGGTTAATGTGTTTTGTGAGTTTCTTTATTCCACCATAACTTTTAAACGCCTGATCGATTTAGATTTATGGGGTATCGTTACAATTCTTACATTCTTTCGAGTAACATAGGCTAGTAAAAAATAAAAAGAAACCGTTGTGGTCACTTTAAAACGTAAATGAATACCAACCTCAATTTTTTTTTAAATTATTATGGTCCTTTCTATGTTTATCGTCTAGAACTTGACAAGTAGATTAAAAAAATATATATAATACTGTAAATAAAAAACGTCTTTAAAAAAAAAACTGTCGAGTAAACAAAGTATAAATATACGCAAATTTTGCAGTCGTGTTTATTTAATATTTTTAATTATTCTTGTTTTACATGGAGCGGTTGCCTCACTGAACTCCGTAACCCGGTAACTGAGTAATAACACACCCCTTGATGAGACTGGTTGTCAGACTTTCGGGCTTCTGACAACCCGAGATGACTGTCAAAGATGTATGACAGCCGGCACCAACAGTTTGACATCCTTTCAGAGGCACGGAGGAGTCTTGGCAAGCGTAGCTTACCCTGATTGATCGACCAGTGCGGCTGTTATTACTTAGCCACGAGCATCTCATGCAATTCATGAGGAAACATCCTGGGAAAATAAAACACAAAGGTATCCACGCCTTTTCATACAAAGTATTTTATTAGAACAGAATTTCACAGTAAATGAGGACCATCGTTTATTTTTATCAACGGAACTTTGGATCGTGTAAGTTAGGACAGCGTCTAATTTACTACACTTTTTGCTTGAGACATCTAAGAAATTACCCGAGGACCGACCGCTTAATTAATTAATTGGCACAAAATCCCGGACAGAAATAGTAGTTGGTTCACATTTTCTGAAGAAATTACAAATTTATACGTAACGGGTGTAAAAAGACGCTTAACGTAGGTAGCAGAAAGTTATATATTATATTAGGTATAATCATTGTGATCATGTTTTCGTTCTGGACCATAACTGGGAACCTTCTGGTTACACCGTCTGGTTGAAGGTCAAGGTCAAAAAAGTGTACGTGTAAAAAAAGTTGTATTTTTTTGACACGTTTTTTTACGAAAAAGAGTTTTAAATGTTATTACTGAACTTAAAATACTGCCTACAACCCTATACTGTTGCATGCATGCAAGTCCGAATTTACAATGTTTTGCGTGTGTTACATTGCGCACTACAATAAAGGGAGATTTTTCACACTAAGCCGATTACCGCACGGCACGGCGTACCGCCGCGGAAGGCGGTGGCGGTAAAGCGGATTGCACCGCTCGACCGCGCGGTCGTGCGGTGTACGTGTTTTAGGCATCAACGGTTTCTTAGAGGCCAATGCTACATGAGATCCGCTTTACCGCCGACCGCGGCGGTGCGCGGTGCCCTGTGTCAATCGCTTAAAAATAAAGTCGTTTCCCAGCAAAAATGTTTGCTCAATGTTACTTAGTTTAATGGGTAGTTGCTATGTGTGTTGCTGTGTGTGTGTCTTTTTACACCCCGTATACATAGTAGGTATAATTACATAATTATGATTCTATATAAGTGTGTGCAGTCGTTGAAGGCTTTGGCTTTCTTACAAACGTCTTGCTTGTGTTGTGTCGCTTCGGCGTTTTCCACACAGTTGCCGCCGTAGTCACTCATTCCGCTCCGTTGATCTAATTGGTGAGCCATTAGGACTCGTTTCCTGTAATGAGAAACATAGAAATGTTCATAATTTTCCTTTAGGAATTCTGTGTTTTGCCGCTGGTTTTTCTAACGAAGAATGAAAGCTTATTTAGACGGTGCGAGAAATATCGTGCAAGTTGTGGTACATTTCCGTCTATGATCGGTCACTTATGACACGACAGCCGCGCGGTCCCGCAATAAACCGCAACTCGTACGATTATTTTTCGCATCGTCTAAATAAGGTTTTAATCTGTCAAATTGTCAAATGCGCGGAAGCTGCTGTGTGCTGTTTTTTTTTTTATTCAACAAATAACAACAGCTTGCGCGTGCTTGACAGTTCGGTAGTAGACAGCCAGACACCTTCAATCAATTGACATACTTTTTATGAGCTGTCAAAACGCGATTCCCCAATAGATTTTGTATGGCAACTGTGACGTCACTTTTGTACCACCTCAATCGAATAACTATTTCTTGATATCGAAGCAAATAAAAATCAATTTTTACAGTTGATAAAAAATTAATCGGGTATTTAGGGCTACAAAAAAGTGGTTTTTTTTTAAGACAAGTTATCTTGAAATGATTGGTTGTCTACCCAATTTGTCACATTATTTTTTTTATTTAGGATAGTTATTTAAAACATTTAAAAAAGGATAATCATCCTCAGAATCTCAATTCAGTCGCTGACGATCATAGACCAACTGTTCTTTTTATCATTTATCTAGATTTCCCCTCGACATTTTATTTGGACAACTATCTGACAGCTGTTAGACGGGAACGATTTATATGAGAGTGTTGGGCCGAAGTACCTTCATATATTCATAGGATTTAGACAGAATACAATATGTTACTAGTGTAGTGCTTATATCCAAGTACAATAGATACTATGTCAACTACAAAAAATACTGTTAAAACCCTCTTAATTGAAACAGGACAACCTTTTGTATACTTTTTAAATATCTACCTACTTACTTAAGAATAATCTACCTAAGTACTACTACAGGAGTGATATCAGACATAAACAAACTGTTTCAAACTATTAATATTCTTCAACCAAACGTTGACAGCAGCCAATGACAATATAGGCTATCTATGTGCCTATGAGATATTTATAGTGCACAAGTGTGTGCACAAACACAGGTGCACTCCCTCTGTTCTCACTTTTATAGTCCGATCCGAATGGGAAGGATACGTCACCTTCTGACGCAAACCAATGACTTTTATGCCTCTAAATACCGAGTTGCTTAGAATTCCTAATGCAAACACCCAGTAACACTCTGCTCGACTTGGAAATCGAACCCAACGGTTGGATTTATCGAGGCGAGGATGTTGTCGAGTAGTACATACCTATAAACATCCAGATTAATAACACCGGTGGTACTCATGATACCAAACTTCTTGAGGACGCAGAAGATGATGCAAGGCGCATCAGACTCCTGTAGTTCTAGGTGCTTATGCCTAGGGTACATCTCGTTTAAGCACTGAGCCGCTAATTTGTCAGTAAACTTTTCGTGAGCGTACATAACATGAGCGTAAGCGACTCCAGTGAGCATGAGAAATGTGAAGACCAGGATATCTGGAATGAAATAAAATAATGGTGAGTATTAAACTATCATGATTACTAAGTAATTATGGCCTCTCATTTATGAGGTTGGTTTCATATAGCCAAGTATTTATGTGACGTTTTTTATTCAGATGAACTTCTCAGTTTATTAGCATTTTGGATATGGGTGTAGGGAACCATCATGAGGAAACTAATTGACTAGGTTAAATTATCCCATGGGAACACAAGAACAGGGAAGAAGCGGAATAAAATAAACCCCATTTAGTTGTAGTGTAGTAACCAACTTAAAGGAACTGAACTCATCATCATCATCAACATTATTCCTTCTATATTTTTCTTCTATTAATTAATTGATAATGAGCTAAAACACTATAGAAACAGAGTTGCACAATTGCGTGCTAGATAATAAACACTGCGAGGATCTTGCAAACAATTTTTAACTTTATTTGTGATTAACCTGAATTCATTTTCTTTCCTTTCATTTTTACTTATTCGGTTATAAGTACAACATTTTGCTGCTGCTCTTTTTGCGCTAACCTTAACTCGTTAAAGGCTATTTAGAACTGGCGGTTTGGCAGTATTGTCCTCTTGTCTAACAAATTACGATCACAAATCCATTTGACAGGCGTGCTGATTACGGCCATTTAACTTTAGACCGTTCACTAAAGATTAGACTGAGGGCCTGTTTCCCCATCTCTTAATAGACATTCTTGCCGATTCCCTTGATCACAAACTAAACTAAAATTAGACTATTTCCATCTTTTCCTGCCAAATAAAACAAGAAAGAGACTAATGTAAATAAGAGCTGTCAAATTTAGTCAATCTGACACATCCATACAATTATAGTTGACTTCTTAAAACGTATAGATTAAAAATACGGAAAAGTTCAAGGCGAAACTAATTTGACATCGCACCAGTTAATAACTTTCGATATCACATAAGAAAATATTACTCTTAGAAAAATCTTATAGTCGACTGCTATCGTAAATCTTATCGATAACTTCTTCAATAAACTTTGCGAATTTGATTTGTTTTCCGAGTTTTCAATGGATGAATTAGTAATGGCTGTAGATAGTATTTGTTAGCAAAATGATAAAATTTAGGAAACGTAAAATCCGGGAATAAGGTAGATACGTTTATAGATTAAGGTGACTGACCTACGGCATTTTAACATTAATGAAATTTTGAAGTTATTCAAAATGAATAATTTAACCAAAATTTGTAAAATGTTATTGATTTGAAAAGATTGTTCATGGAGTTTCTTGCTCGTTCTTCTCCACTGGAAGCTATTGTTTGGAATGAGCAATTAACTTAAATTTTCTGATTAACTGACATCGATAATTTCAAAAGTGTCCGTCAACGGTTTATTTGAATTCATATTTTTTTTGATTCAATGCTGAGCCGTTTTTCAGATAAGGTACCATATTCATTTATGTACACGTGTGGTTCAGTAGGTTATTGTTGAAAACCAACATACATTGTTGCTAGACATTTTCCGTGGGTTTGAGAACAGCCAGACGCTTTCCGTGGATTATATCTTCAGCCAAATACTTTAAGGATCGCAATTCAAAAGCGTTTAAGTGGTGTCGGCGGATGCTTTTCGAAGTCTAGAATATCCAAGTTCCATGTTTCTTAAAATTCTTATTTTTACAAAGTCTTGTTTTTACATATTCCGAATTTTCCATATTATTTCATTTACACATTCTCATTATTACATGTACCATTTACTACAGAAAATTCACTCATTCAGGTATATTATTATATAAATAAAATGGGATGGAGGAGGTAGGATATGTATTATGTTTAAGTAGGTGTCGAGTAAAATATAGGTGCCTACACTGAATCTCAATAACAAAGCCCTAAGCAAAAACAAATGCCACTTTAAGTAAAGAAAAAGATGCGACTCTTAAATGAAATATTCTCGTAAAGATGTGAACAGAATTACAAATACATTTTCTAGAAAAATCCGTATTACCCAGTTACTGGGTTGTGGAGGTTAGATAGGCAGTCACTCCATTTAAAATACGGGCATTCAGCTGCATCCGGTTAGACTGGAAGCCGACCCAAACGTAGTTGGGTAAAGGCTAGGCAGATTAATTGATTTTCTAGAAATATTCCCATATGTAATTGACAAGTCTAGGCGACCTACATAAAAAAGACACGTAACAATGTGTAGGAAATGACGTTTTTCTAGCGACCTCCAACATTTTCAGATGTTATCTAAGCAATTTTTTATTGATTAGCTTCAGCCCGCGACTTCGTCCGCGGCAAAGTTGATTATTTACTTATCTCATCTCACGGGAACCGTAAATTATTCCGGTATAGAAAGTATGCCTATGTTATGCTATTCCAGAGTATAATCTATCTCTGTGCCTTTCATCCAATTCCGTTCAGCCGTGGCTCAATTGAGTAACAAACATCCATCTGTCCACACTTTCGCATTTATACCTACTAGTAGTAATATTCACATGTCTATTTAATTTCATACCAAAATTAGGATAGTCTCATGTGCCTGCCACCACAACGGCACTCTTCTTCAAATTGGAAGACATAAACGAAACTTAGTCGCAGAGAGTAGTACTTTTATTAGCGAGCTGAGACCTCTTCTTCTGTTAAAACATGTAAGTTGATTGAAAGTACCGTAACCCATGGCCAATGTAAACAACTTATGTATTTTGTAAACTAGTTGTGTAAACCTGATAAAACGCAGGTGATCATATAGTGAGTGTTGATTTATAGCGTGTGGTGCTCGTGGTTCCGTATGTGTTTAATTTTCTTAATGAAACTTTTTTTAAATCCAAGGTTTTTCTCAGCAGCCTAGGACCGGTTATTGTGGCTATCTTTAGGGAAGGTCTATGTCCAGAACTGGACGTCATTCGACTGATCTGATGTTGAAGATGATAAGAGTTCCTCCGCGAAAACACATCACACACAAGAATTGTAAACGTAAATACCAAACAGCCTAGTTTTGCATGAATCTTAATGGCAGAATATTTTTTACCTAAACTCATTTCTCGGTTTCTTTTTACGTTATAATAAAGCAAAAAGGTACCAAAGCAGAAAATTCCTAAAACTAAATAAAAAATCTGGGCAGCTTGTGTAGTCTAATGAAACCTCCCAAGGCTTTGATATGCAGAGAGACCACGTCTAAGTATGCAAGAATGTTGTAATCAAAAGCCCTCAATGAAAACGGGTCCCCAAAAGTAAAGAAATATGGTTTAATTTACATCGACTTGATATAAAAATGCTAAAAAGATTTTGATCTTAGAGGGAGACTCTTGTAATAAAAGCAACTGTGGCGGTTATTGGTTTTATTAACAAATTTATAAATATAAAAAAATTGTATAGGTGTTCTAGAGATAAACTACGATAACTTGGTGCGCCCCTCCAGAATTCAAAACGTTTGAAAGTATTTACATGACTCACAACGCATGTGTGCGTACTGAGACGGCTCTAGAAACAAAAATAAATCAGCGTGTCATTATAGTAATATGGAGGGGCGCGCCATGTTATAGTAGTTTATCTCTACATCATTGGGTCATCAGGATCACTGTACGACACTGCGTACAGTTGAGTACAGTCGTTAAACACTTTCGCTTTTTTGCACACATCATGGTCTAGGTTCATTCCATTAATGTTCTGTGCGCACGTTTCTCCGACATCCGATATTAATATTCTCGGATCGTTTCTATGAATCGATTGTACTCTCTTGTAGTAATTCTTTATATTTATGTAACCATCATTTGTCATAATACCGAATTTTTTGAGCACACAATGTATAATGCAAGGAATATCGTTCCTATCGATACGCAGAGGGTATTTGTACAAGTTTCGTGGGTACATTTCTGTTAAACAGTCGTTTGTTATTTTATCACTTTTCTCGTCACGAGCATACAGGATTGAGATCGGAGGTTCTGACTCCAAGCTTTGTGAGAAGAACTTTGTTTTGAAGCTGTTCACTATTACAGCTAATGATAGGAAAGTCGTGTAGATGAGTATTTCTGAAAGTATTTTAACATGGTACAAAACAAACACATAGTACAAGTGCCTCGTTGGTTTAGTGATCGCAAATCCAGACTGCTGAGCATGAGGTCGATAACCAGGTCGGGCAAAGTGTTATTGTGTTTTTCCATCTCAGTAGCAGCCTCGGCGTCTGGATATGTGCCCGGTTGATGGCAATAGGTTTGCCCCCTATTACATGGGACTTAACTGGCGAAATGTGAGTCTACTAATGGGTACACCTCTGCCTAACCCTTCAATGATTACAAGCGTGATGTTATGCTACGTATTTCAATATGGTACAAAACAACCTATCGTTCCCGCCACGAGAAGCTATAAACTTTGTAAACACACAATCATCTTTGGATCAAATACTGCGTCGCGTCAGCGTAAAATTAATTCAAAATGGCGGCCCAAATGTTTACGTTCCATGTGTCAGACTAGTTCCAAAAAACAAAAACGACTTTATAGCGATCTACAATGTAACCCGACCAAGTGCATTTGGGATTATTTGTTGTCGATTTTATTGTTGCTACGTAACTTAGTAGAAGTTTTTTAATTACATAGTTTATAGCTTATCGTGGTGTGAACTATACGTACAGAAGCCCGAACAATACAAATTGGAAAATAGTGCTGTTGTTACGTGGAGACGGCGAGGTAAACTTTCAACAATGTCAGCAATTCAAAAGACAGAAATGAAAATGTAATTTTAATATGATTTCACTTCAACAAAGTTTTAAACTTTTGCAAGATGCGAACGTAAACCAAATGAAATTTCTGCCGCTATTAAAAGAATTTCTTGTTCTATTTTAAAAGATTTAATTTAAGTTTCACTCGTTTGTTAGACTGTAGATATAGCTCGGTTTTCCCGACTTTGTCTTATCGTTATGCCTTCACTGCCTCGTGGCTGAGCATGGGGTCTTGGGTTAGATTCCCAGGTCGGCCAAAGTATTGGAATTTTCCATCAGGAATTTATCAGTAGCAGCTTCGAAGTCTGGATTTGTGCCCGGTTGACGGCAATAGGCTCACCCCCTATTACATGGAACTTAAACATAACTGGCGAAACGTGGATGTACTAATGGGTACACCTTTGCCTAACCTTTCGGGGATTACAGGCGTGATGTTATGTTATGTAACATCACGGCAAAGGCAAGGATTACAAAATTAAGTGGTTCAGTATCAATAGATTGAAAAATACTTACTTTCCATTGTGGCTATTTTTTGTTGTAGAAAGTATCACATATATTTACGTCACGCACAACGATTGGACATCATTACTCAAGCCCAACAAAATGACTGAAAGCTGAAACAGAAGAAATTGGATATTTTTCTTGCGTATCTAACGCCAGGAAGTGTATTGTTTCCAAAATTTGCTGGTTAATGTTTTATATACTAGATGAATTACTGCAAAACAATCGGCTATTGTTCAGAATACTGCGATAAGCGGGAGAAATGTTCGTGAGGCGACGTAACGCAAAAAATGACCAACTGCGCCAGGTGTGTGGATTGAAGAAAAAAAGTTTTTTTTTAAATTTCGTAATGTGGGTACCGAATAAGCTTTCAATGAAATTGGAGTTATCAGCGCATGCACACACTTCAGAATTTGATTATATTTAATGGCGGACAACACATTTTTATTTATTTACAAATTCGTGTAAGGTTCTCGTTTTTGTATGATATTGACGTAATTATTATTCTCCGAATACTCAAGTTTCCCGTTTTGCCATTCAAAGTGACAATTCTGCACTTCATGGCACGTTTCCGGATAACACCGATTTGGAGGAGTACTTTGACGACTAAGTGCCTTATTGGTTGTTTTTTTGTTATTTTATTTGGTTTTTCTATATTTATGACAATGATATGTATGTATGTGCGTAAATATAATTATGAAATGTATGCTGTTAGTTATTTAATAAGAAAAATTCTATAATTTAAGTTGTATATTTAGAATGGTAAGTTTGTTATTTAAAGTTTTCTTTAAAGAATAATAAAAGTTCTGACTTTATTCATTGAGTAATTAAATTATTTCAATCAAAACTAACCTAAATTACTAAATTAATTTGAATTACTTTATAATAATTAACCTTAACACAAAACTTATAAATAGTAATAAAATTACAAAGTATGCATAATTTATAAAAAAGAAAGGAGGTCATCAAAAAAGTGTGGCTGTCATTCAAAAGGCTGGCAGCATTGCCACTTTGTATGGCAATGCTGATTCTTTGGCCCTTTCTTTCGACCAGTCGCTTAGCGATATCCCGAAAGGCAAGGTGAGCGCTTAGACCTTATGGCCCTAGTATTTCAGCCCCAACCGGCTCAAATATATCAACTTTTCACTTCATTGAATTATCGTTTCAGTAATTACAGAATTGATTACTTATTTGGATTGTAACAAAAGGGGAATTTTCCACCGAATCTGTTTGTTCTTTTTGTCTCATTGCGATTGTGTAATGATCAGCCTTCGGGGGACAATTAAAAATTTAAGCTAACGCTTTCGAGTCCCGGCAAAAATAAATTTGATTTTTCGTTTTTATTCAACTTGTCTGTATTGAAAATGGTCTACTCTCTTTCGTTTAAAAGAACAAGTAATTCAAGGAGGTAGGTAATGGAGTTCTTTGCTCATTCCAAATTTATAGTCTGGTATTTGATTGGATTTGTAATTAATAGTATGCTTGGAAACTTGCTAGCCTTGTTCCATAGGGCAATTTACAGTCTAGACAAAACTAAACTGGATGCTAATTTAACCTGACGAATGAAATACTTATGTTTTTTCTGCCTCACACATTATTTTATTATTTGTTGGAATGTTCGTTTACAGTTTCAATATTTGTAAATATGTGAATACTATGTACCTATCTATGAACATAATTCGGTTGTCATTACTTAATTTTTAATACTTTGAACATATTGTAATGTAGCGGTTTTTATGCAAGGTACTCATTTTGTTCCCGTGTAAAAGATTTATTTTAAAAGAGTAAGTATGGAGTTTCTTGCCCGATATTTTCCATACGAAAGTCCCTTATGGAAGGGGCAACTACATTCAATTCTGTTTTCTTGTAAATGACGTGTTTATAGTGCCTTTTAACCTGTAGAGTACTGCTGAACTTTTTCCTAGTGAGCGATGAATTTCTAACAAGGGCAATTACAGACTTATACAGAGTGATAGTGTAAACACCGTTATCCTTGAAACCAGTGGTTTGGTTTCACTAATAGAACGTAAATTCAATGAAAAAAAATATCTTTTTTTTTTTTAAGTAAAATCTCATCATTTTTCCGTCAATGATGTAATTAGTTAAAACTTATGTAGGTAGTTATAACGGACGGCCAGTGCAGCAGGTCAACGCCATTTGCGGTGATAACGTAACTCGGGCGCATAGTATCCATGAATTCACGGAAGGTGTCGGACAGATTTTTTTAAAATTCAGATAAAATTATTTTATAATAAATCAAGTACCTATGGTTTTAGTGACAACGGTGTTTACACTAACAGTCTGTATAATATTAAAGTCCAGGTGTTTCCACGATATTTTCCTTCACCACGTAATGATAGTCAAGATAAACTTAGAAATATATAAAAATCAGCCTTCGCACCTAAATGTAAGGTATCATGCTTTGTTTATAAAATCATTGTTATTTTATCTTTGATTTTAAAGTTAATTACTTCATTTCGCGTTCTTATTTGAACTTCTCTTAATTGATGTACTTACAGGTTTCTTTATTGTTTGCAAGTAAATTGATTGAAACTGTAAATGTTAAACGTCAATGACATTTAACAATAACTAGAAAACCTCAAGGTCGAAGTGCGGGTACATATTTTTTAATTAATATTTTTATGTCTTCTTCAGTAATTGGCGAGATGAGGGTAGTGGAAGGAATGGGGTGGGGGAGGCCTTTGCTCAAGAGAGGGACTATATTCGCTGACAAAAAAAAATACTTTTTTGTTGTTCAACAGTTGTAGGTCGCAAATTTTGTAAAGATATTTATTTATTAATAATAAGCACACCAACAGCATTGACAAATACAATTCAAATAAAACTAATATCATAAATCGGCATTTCAGTAACTTAACATAAAAACAATATCACGTCTGTAATCCCCGAAGTGTTAGGCAGGGGTGTACCCATTAGTATACCCACATTTCGCCAGTTATGCATGTAATAGGCTCGAATATAAAAAAATATAGGTACATGGGATTTAAACATAACTAGCATTTCAGTCACCATGAAAATAACAGGTATGCATGGCATTCGCATAATAAATATTATTAGAAAAATAAAATAAAAAAGCGTGTTCAGTGTGAAATCGGTCGAGGCTCTGGGCTATTAAGCCATTGGCTGTGACGATTAACTGCACAATGATAGCTGAGTCTACATAAGAAGGGGCGCCCTAGGAAGACCTACACTGACCTTATTGGTGAGATTCTTCAGAAAGGTCAGGTGCGGAGTACTCGTAACCGGCGTGCTTGCATGACGAGATGTATGAACGTAGATGAGGCGAAAGGAGTATGTAGAGATCGTAGCAGGTGGCGTTCTGTGGTTTCTGCCTACCCCCATGGGAAAAAGGCGTGAGTTTATATATTCTAAATAAACTATCTTCACTCACGGGAATACAAAGTTATGTTTACAAGATTATTATATCTATATGTTTGTATGTAACTTGTTATAAGTTCTACTTGTATCTTCTCCTTTCTACGTGACTGATTTATTTGCTTAACTTTGTTGGTTGTTACTTTTTTGTACGCCTTTAGCAGTTTTCTCGTGTAGATATATTTTTTTCTCAGTTCACAGAATCTATTCTTGTACTACGGAGACGATAATTCGAACGGTATTGAAGTGTGAATCCGTATCGATTTATCTACTTTTAGAGGAGCGCCATCTCTAGATATGTATATGTGTATTTTGTTTTTACATGATTATGTATGTATCTATTATTATATTTTATTCTTGAACCGTACCGTTTTTTTAGGTGGTATAAGTCATCAAATGACTCCTTCCGCCTTGAGTGGGGCGGAAGGGACTCTGTCAGACTTTTACTGACTAAAAAACCACCCTGTTCCTTCTGTTGCCCTTTACGTTCCGGGGCTAAGGTAAAGGCTAAGGTAGACTGGTAGAAAATGCCCAAGGCATTAAGTCCATAATACATAAATACATGTGCATAAAGTTAAATAAATAAATATGTTAATATTGGACAATGCTTCGTTGGTCTAGTGGTCGCAAAGCGCGACTGCTGAGTGAGGTCTTGGGTTCGATTCCCAGGTAGAGCAAAGTGTTACTGGGTTTTTCCACCAGGAATTTCTCAGTAGCAGCCTCGGAGTCTGGATTTGTGCCCGGTTGATGACAATACGCTCGCCCCCTATTACATGGGACTTAAACATTGCTGGCGAAATGTGGGTGTACTAATGGATACACCTCTGCCTAACCCTTCGAGATTACAGGCGTGATGTTATGTTATGTTATGTTGGACAATGCGTAATGTAAATAGGATTAGCTTTTTATGTTCCTCAAAACAGGTTTCAGGTATTATTTTAAAAGTGAATCATCATTTTTTGAATTATCACTTTGAACGTGAAATACTAGAAAAAGGGTAGAATCTAGTTGTTGTAGTTTTTGGAACTTCTAAGATTTCAAATAAAGAACTAATAAAAAAAGGAATTAATTTAAATTATTTTTTTCTCCATAAATCTTGCTAAAATATTGCCAGCCATCAATCATTGTTGTTAAAATAATCGCTTCTTTCATATCGAACGTTCACTTTTTAAAAACCTCATTCAATTACAAAAAAGAAACCGCCATTCATTTAGCGCATTCCGTGCTGCCACATAAAAAATATAAATCTCAGTGTTGCCTTGTAACTAGATTCTGTTGAATTTATTTAAAAGGATTTTCTTTGTTGTTCGATACCTCTTAATTTACTGCGTAAAGATAAAGCAAATATATTTTAATGTTTCGGCTGGCAACTCGTTTGCCCGTTTGCTCGTTTTCCCGGAACAACAATTAACACTGATTTATCTCAAGGATTGCGGCTCTCCGTTTGTATTACGCGAAAATATCTTCTAAGAGATGCTTTCATTGAAATTATTTATGCTGTATAGTAAGACTGCGTAATGAGATCTCTGTAATTGCTTTGATAACACACAAAATCTTGTGTAACAAATCCTGAGGTTCCACATAAAACATGGCTGAAGAAGGCGCTAATCTCTGGAACTAAAAAAGTGTTTTTTTGTTTCTCCATTAAGGATTTCTCAGTAACAAGCCGGAGTTTGAAACTTGGTAGTGTGACACCTCCGTGCCTCGGAAACCGTTGGTTCTGTGTCTGATCTTTCTCCGGTCAGGTCAGATTGCCGTCCCATCGGACTACGAGAGTAAGAGAAGAGAAAGTACACCTGTGTTTGAGCCCACACTTGGGCACTATAATACCTCCTGCGTATTTGGCTAGTCTCCAATGAACATCGGATCGGTTTGGGGAATATTATTATACTAAAGTGATCAGTTACCTAACATTCACAACACGGTTAGCGCAATGGTTAAGCGATTGATTGCTGCGCTGCGTGTCGCCTGTTCGATTCACGCACGGAACAAATATTTATATAACATACAGATAGTTGTTCCGGCTCTAGCTGTTTGTGTATGTAAGTTTATATGTTTGTAAATGCACCCACGATACAGGAGAAATTCCTAGTGTGGGGCAACGTTTTTTCTAAGAAAAGGAAGAAGAAGAAGATAAAAGGAAATTCTACCATCTACGGTGATATGGCTTAGGCGATATATCAGCATTACCTTCGCTCCTTGAGCCACTTCCAAAGTAAATTACTATCGGAACTAATTTCAGGGTAAGGGTAGAATCCAATTTCAACTCGATCATGTAAGTATGCCCTTCAAATATTGGGTGATTGCTTGACACCGATATTAGAACGTATTTCCCGTATCGTGTGAAACTTATTAATTTTAATCTATACAAATAAATAAAATTGAAGTGTCTGTTTGTAATGTCAAAATAACATAATTTTATTGAATGTGTAGCAATATACACGGAGCTTATACCAAAATACTATATTTTGTTCCGTGTCTTTTTGTTCCGGTTAATCTCCTAAATGGCTGGTCTGATTTTGACGGGATTTTCACTGATGTGTAACAGATGTTATAACAGCTGTGCAAGATGTCGCCATGACACGAGTGATTTGTGACGTTTTGGTACGTTATTAAAAGTCTAAAAATAAAAAGGAAAATAGTATAATACGACCTACTGAATGTTTTTTTAAACAATTTTCTTTTTCGGGCCAGTATCTCATTACTTCCAACCAATGTATCTTCTGGAAGCCAGAATCAAAAATGCCTTCCACCAAATCTCTGTGATACCTACAATGAACAAAAAAAAGAGCGAATGGGTTAAAAAACAAAGAATTTTATTTAAACAATTATTAAACTATTGTATTCGTTAACAAATAAAATAAATCGACTAAATATAATGGAGTTCTTTGCAAAAACTCATAATTTGATCTAAACTAATTTTTTACCAAAAAGGTCATTATAAACATTTCGGGTATTGCGTAAACAATAACGTTGCATATCGTTATGTAACGTTGTTATGTGTTATCTGCCAACAGCTGCTGCACTATAAAAAGTCCCACTCTTCGAAGCCAGCACCATATATTACATGTTCTTCTAGATCTATCTTCAACCGGCGCAGTAGTGGACACACTAACTGTAGTAATGTTCATAATATGCGTATCATTATAATATCCTGGTATGTCTTCAAAATCGTAGTAACTCGGGTAGTAATAGTAGCCCATGAATTGGGGTGGGTAGTAGTAATAGCATGCCCATGTAGGGTATATTATGAAGAGTAGGATAGAAGCTGTCTGGATTATGACGTCATTTTTATTCATGTTGTCGTTCTATATTTGAAGAAGTTCCTTAATGCTGTTTGCAGTTGGAGTTAACTGGCATAAAATCTCCAGATGACCTTGTCACTCTTTCTATTAGTAGTTTTTTCTGGTCTTCTTTTGTTCTTGTTTACAAAGTTAAAATTAGTAAACACAAGGTATAGACGACAGCGATTTAAAATAAATACTGCAGCATCTTATGTGGTTGTAATAGGAGCGATTTTACAACAAAAAGGCACAGTCTTGCTTCCTTTATAAACTTGTTCAGTATTCTTCAACGTATCCGACAATGTTATTCGAAAAATCGAAATTCGAAATTTTGTTTTATTTTTTTACGAAATATTTTATAGTGTTCAATTTCCAACCTGCGTCATTTAATGATGTTGCCGTTATTATTAAAAAAATGCTTATTCTTCTTGTTAAATCATTTTAAAGTTGGCAATAAATATTGGTTTGGCTGAAAACAGAGAGATGTTGAATGTTATTATAATGTTTTATCTGATAAAGCTACCTGAAACAGAATAAATTATCTTGTGGTGCTAATTAACGTTCCATAAATCAAAACCCTGTTATCTTTCTAAACAAGTTTAATTACATTGGAGACCGACATCATACTTTTATATTAATCGGTATATTTCAAACGGAAACAAAACTTATTTTTAAATGAGCACCTATACTCCATTTAATATTATATAACGATTAGAAAAATAACGTTACAACGTTATCGTTATTTTAGTATTAGCGTGTAATAAGCTCCGTTATTTCACGATAAATCCAAAACAATGTACACTATTACTAAAAATACATTTATTTTACGTTCATGAACATGACGCGTGGATAAAAAAAAAGTGCCGTGCGCCATAGCCGTCCGTCACCAAACGCATAAATGGACAAAAAAATTTGACCGCCGTCAAAAACTACAAAATAAATAAAAAATAACTTTAGCTTGAAAGTCGGCGGCTTTGGTTTTGTTTCTTGATATGTAGGTATTGCCACCGACTTCCAAGCTAAAGTTATTTTTTATTTTTATTTTGTAGTTTTTGAAGGCGGTCAAATTTTTTTGTAAAAAAGCTTTTTATTTTTCACTTTTTAGTGCTTGTGTGTTGATGTTTGAATTCCTTACATAAAGCCCTTTCAAACAATACCTCACACGATATATTTAGTTTTGGAAAGTGGAAGGACGACGTACCCCCTCCCCACTTCCTTCAGTCAGTCATCGACTACACGTATAAACAAAGCAATTTTTCTTGTTACGGCGGTTCTGCTGTGATTTTATAAGGAGTTCCGTTCCATATCTCCAAAGTTCATCATCAGATCATGACAATATTCCTATGGGACCTATTCGGGACTATACTTTTTTAAACAAAAAAAGAATCATCCAAATCGATTCATAATTGGCGGAGTAATCGTAGAACAAATATACAAAAAAAAAAAACAAAAAAAAAAAAAACCATACGCGTCGAATTGAGAACCTCCTCCTTTTTGAAGTCGGTTGAAAAAAGGTTTAAACTTGATTCACACATCTCAGTGGAGTCGCAGTTCCGGAAGCGTTACGTATCAATCCTAGTGTTGCGGAACTGACACTAAGAGCACGCGTTCATAAACAATGTGTGAAAGGATAATTTTTACGGTAACGGAACTGTGCCGAAACTGTGACTTCACTGATATGTGTGTAACTATTAAGATTTAAATGAGAGTGAGTGAGTGTTTTAGAGGAATTAGAAACAGGGTGTAAAGTTCCTCCATTGAAAAGAGGGGATCCTTCGACCAGACGGGTGTTATGTCTGATAGTGACTGCCCGACGGTTTTTGTCGGGTTTTTGCATATATGCTAATGTCGGTGCAAACTTTGATTGCACGATGCAGTCATTGTCAGTTTTAGTTCACTTGCTGTACGATAGATGTCACTACACAAACAAAAAACAAACAGCAAACAGAATTCAATCACAAATTCAATACAACAGAAGCCACAACGCAATTTCTCACAAGTCACAAACGTACACACAACGAAATACCTGTTCACAGTAAAAATGAAAAGCTATCAGGTTATCCAATAAAATATCTATCGAGGACACTTCGCTTACCTCGTGTTTTTATTAAATTTCTTTCTAACTGTCTGTGTGTTTACTTCTTCGGAAAGTCAACACGGTTCAGACTGTAGTAGTACTTTGAAGCTTGTACGGCAAGTTTGAAATGATGTTATACCTATTGGTTCAATTGTTTATAACTAGGGTTGTCAGGCGTCCGGATAAAGTCGGACATAGTCTGACTTTTAGCATGCGTGTCTCCTTTCAAAATAGTCAATGGTGCCGATTCGCTTAGTCACAAACTAAACTAAAATTAGACTATTTCCATCTTTTTCTGTCCAATAAAATAAGAAAGAGACTAATGTAAATAAGAGCTGTCATTTAGTCAATCTGACACATCCATACAGTTATAGTTGACATCTAAAAACGTATGGATTAAAAATACGGAGAAGTTCAGGGTAAAACTAATTTGACATCTCTAACTTAGTTCTTTAATGTCACCGAGTGTCACCGTCCTTTCCTTTCGCTGTATGTTAGTAAGAGATGTCAATTCTCTAACCTTAGTCTAGTTTGTGAACAAGGGAATCGGCACCAGTAACCGGTTTGACCAGCTTTTGTTAGACTATTTACTTTGAATTCATTAGACATGAGACGAATGAGGCGATAAAGTATCAAATAGTTTAATTCAAAAATATTATTATTTTAAAATCTAAATGTATAATAGCGAAAGTCACTCACTAACTCATCACGAAATATCGAAAACCACTTGACGTATAAATATGAAATTTGGCAGGGTGGTAGATTATAGTTACGAGTAGAAGAAGTACACTAAGGAAAGGATTTTCTTAAAAGTCACCCCCTAAGGGGATGAAACGGTGGTTCAAAGTTTGTATGAAGAAATCAATTTTGACAGAAGGTAGTACAGACATATTCTTATTTTCCCGATTTTGCCCAAAATTTGTCCGGCTTTTCAGATTTAGGAACTGACAACCCTATTCATATCCGATCTAGTTTACGCAATGTGTTGTGTTTGAATACTTTAAATACTGTAGCAGATTGTGATCTGATGTTGTAATCTGTTACAGGATGGTACTTAATGATTTGATAATAATAGGTGTGTGTAACCTTAATTTAGCTTGAATTAGAATAGGTGTTATGAAATCAATGAGTACGCATTAAGGTCAATACTGTGGTATCTTATGCGGTTGTAATAAGAGCGATTTTACAACTAAAAGGGACAGTCTGATGTGCTGGCAACTCAGTGTCTGCTGAGCCTGAGGCTAGAGGCCGCTGAGGGTAGGTTTTTAGCAAAGTAAATACATACTAAAAAATCACACAGCGTTTTATAATTGATGACAATAAAATTGTACCTTAGAGGGCTAATATTTGCAAACAAGTTTAATTAGAATAATATATATTAAGTTCACTTTAAGATTTGTGAACATTTTTGAGAACTTAGATGATTTGGGAGGGGTGGGGGGGCTAGCCCCATAGCCTCCCCACCTGGATCCGCTACTGTGGCGACTGTACCTTTGTCAAATCTCTGCTGATGATTTTTTCTTCCGGAGGGTTGTTAGCCACTCAATCTTTCCTCTCTCGGAGTAAGAGGTACTTAAAAAAGGTAAAAATAAAGAAGTTTTTATAGACATTTAGTTTCAGGTTTTCGAATAATGTATTTTTTAAATTATTTTATGATGTTTCGATTTATAATCACAATAACGCAGCAACTTTTTTGAATCAGATGAGGATTTGGTTTTTTCTGTCTGTCTGTAACACTTGTTTGACTAAACTACTGGATTTTGATGGAATTTAGTGCGGGTAAGTTTGAACCCCAAGAAAGGACAAAGGGCCACTTGTTATTGAGTAAGTTTGTCTGCGTTTGCGATAATCGTAAATTACGCGGACGAAGTCGCGGGTAAGGCGCTTTGCACACAGAGCAACTATTGTAGCAACTGACAACTAACTGGCAACTAGCTGTTTACATATATTTCAATCGGACTGCGCACACAGAGCAACTCGAGTTTCGAGTTGCGGCAATCGTCAACAATTTACAGTTACTGCAATCGATGGCTAAGTTAGTTGCTAGTTACCGCAACTAGCAACTGTTAAGTATTCTACTGGTTTTTTAAAATGCCGGTTTCCTCAACCGTCAATCGCAACGCGTCGAGCGATTTTACACCCTCCCTCCCTCTCCGTGTGCCCGGCAATGCCAGTGTCGCTACGGCAACGGCATACGGCAACTCGGCTGTGAAAGTCGTTCACAGATTGCCATAAAGTTGCGGCAACCGTAAACGTTATAGCAACTATCAACTTTTACAGGACACTTTTAAAGAGTTGATAATTGCCTCAACTTAAGTTGCTCCGTGTGCAAAGCGCCTAAGAGCTAGACAAACAAACAAACTTTATAATATAAATTTAGATTAAAATTCTGGTACATACACAAACAATTGGGTACTTAATTTACTGGAATAAAATTTACGTCTTTAGCGCATAATGAAATACAAATTCCAATAAACTTTTGAATATAGATAAGTAGTTAATTACAAGGTTAATTAGACAAGTTTCTAACTGAACGCCTTAGAGACGAAGACGAGGCAACTAGAAGAGCGATATTACTTTATATTCAAGCACTTTTATAATTATTTTAATAAAATTAATAAATGATGAAGTTAGATCATATTTTTTGTTTAAGTAGCTATGGTATAGTCAGCAAAAGAGATAGATATGAGGGGTCATCAGATATAGTTCAAGTTTTCTTAGAAACCGATGGATTTCGTCGATTAAAACTTAACTTATTTAACAAACTGTTTATTGTCTACTTTTCAAATTAAATTGCATTTGAAAACATCCATCGGTTTATAAGAAAACTTCACATCTCTTTTGTTGACTGTACACTTGACTACTTACATTACTAAAAGCTTTTTACAAAATAAGCAGAAGAAAGGAAGGATCTTGTTATTTTATAATAAGTGTAAAAATATACTTAACGAAGCTGAAAATTACGTGTGTTTTTCCCATTATTGGGACCATACCTGAGAACCTTGTAATTCCAGATATATTCAAAGTCAAAGTCAAATCATTTATTTCAATAAGACCAATAAAAGGCACTTTTGAACGTAATTTACAAGAGAAAAGAAAAATTATCATATTGAATCTAGTTGCCCATTCCAAAAGGTAGTTTCGTATGGAGAAGAACGGGCAAGAAACTCCATATTAAAGGTAAAACACGTTTTAAATATTATAACTAACCGTTAACATCCCAAGGATCCCTGTATTCGTATTTTATAATACACGGTACCTCGCTGTGTATGGATAAACCTCGGAAAGCACGTAAAGCCGTTGATCTTGCGCCTGATCTCTCCCCGGTTGTGTCGGATTGCCGTCCCATCGGACTATGAGAGTGTGGGAAGAGACACACTTGTGGACTATAATACTACGTACTTGGCTAGTCTCCGCTGGGATTGGTCGCCGCGACCGAAATTCGAATTATTATTAATCCCTAAACCCCCCCTTGACTGCCTCGTTGGCCTAGTGGGCGCAAGCGCGACTGGTGTGCATGAGGTCTTGGGTTCGATTCCCAGGTCGGGCAAAGTGTTATTGGGTTTTTCCATCAGGAATTTCTCAGTAGCAGCCTCGGAGTCTGGATTTGTGCCCAGTTGATGGCAATAGGCTCGCCTCCTATTACATGGGACTAAAAACATAACTGGCGAAATGTGGGTATACTAATAGGTACACCTCTGCCTAACCCTTCGGGGATTACAGGCGTGATGTTATGTAATCCCTAAACGGTATACCTAATTACGTATCTCGGCGTAGTATACAACACAAACATTTTTCGCCGTCTACGTCTGTATAGTCAGATATTTTAAACTACGCAACGGGTGTTCATTAATAAATAAATAGAGTGATTCAATAGAAAGGTTTATGTATTCACATTGCACCCGTGCAAAACCAGGGCGAGTCGCTAGTTTATAATCAACAAGGCCCTTTGTCAAAAAGTCCAAAATTTCGCTTTCTCCTTAATCTATTGAGTGTCACCGCACTTTGAGGCCACGGTTTGAAGATAAATAGCCCCTGGCTTAAGAAACAATTAAAAACTTGTTTCATTTAGTTAATTAAGGCCGTCGAAGGCGTCCCAGTTGCAGGCTATCCATACAAATTAGCGATGCCAACTGTTAGAGTTAGAGTTATGGCTTTTAGCATGTTAGAATAGTAATTTTTCTTTGTTTTTTTAAAGGACACTTTTTGAACTATCTACTTTAAAATAATATCAGCTTTATGCCAGTTAAAGTCTCGTTTAAATCGGTCCAGCTGTTTCGGAGAATAGTCAGAACAAACCAGCTTTGTGCCCAGCACATTGCCACTTGAGTTCTGCAATTTTTAGAGATATGCCTCAATTCTGATTTGATCTTGCAGAGAGACCCTCATTGGTCTAGTGGTTGCAAAGCACAACTGCTCAGCATGAGGTCTTGGGTTCGATTCTCAGGCAAAGTGTTATTGGGTTTTTCCATCAGGACTTGCTCAATAGTAGCCTCGTGCCCGGTCGATGGCAATAGGCTCGCCCCCTATTACATGGGACTTAAACATAACTGGCGAAATGTGGATGTACTAACGGGTACACCTCTGCCTAACCCTTCGGGGATAACAGGCGTGATGGTGTGTAATTATGAGAGACCTCGAGCATAGCCCTTTCCATTGCTCTCTGAGCGACTTTAAGCTTCTTCATGGAGCCGATATTAAAGCACCAAGTTTAAGTGCCGTAGACAATAATTCGTTGGTATTATTAGTATATCAATAGAAAACTTATAATTAGGTAATCTTCAGTAATTGTTCGAATCTTAGACTGAACAATTAGTCCCAGTAAACTTGGTTTATCAAATCTAATTTTCGAAGTAATTTTAGAGAAGTGTAGGTCTAGGTACTTATGTGGAGACATATTTCTCAGTCCGTTTGATAAAGGCAAGTCTGTGTCTGTACCTAGTTTCAAGGGCAAAAGACAAACATGAATTTGACTGAGTATGTACTTGGGACTCGTAAATTGTTGTTCAAGTAGTTCAAATAACTATTGTGTGTGTCTGACGTAATGCTTGATTAAATTTTGTTTCGGCTTACGTTTTTTAACATAGTATAAAATCACGCCTGTAATCCCCGAAGGGTTAGGCAGAGGTATACCCATTAGTAGGTACACCCACATTTCGCCACTTATATTTTAAGTCCCATGTAATAGGGGGCGAGCCTGTTGCCATCAACCGGGCATAAATCCAGACTCCGGGGCTGCTACTCAGAAAATCCTCAGAGCAGGCGAGCCTTGTGACCTCTAGACCAACGAGGCAGTCTTAACTACAAACAACACTGACTATGTGTGCGAAACGAGTAATTTCCAATTAAAAATCGATTGAATATGTTCACTTCGCACACTCCTGTAAAGGTCTTAGTTTTCGACCCGTTGTTTAACCAAGTAACAGCAAGTATTGTTTTTTTAAATAATATAGTCTGGCTTCTTGCGAGTTTTTTTATTAAAATGTCAAACTTCTTGGTTGCGAAACCCTTTACCGAAATAAGTAAAACGAATTTTCAAAAGAATATAACAAGCAAAGTTAGTTACGAAAGTTTAGTTGAATATTCTTTGAAAATAAGAATACAGAATAATCTTTTAGAAGGAAAAAAGTGTTATTTCAATAAAATATTAATATTATAAAGTTGAGTTTTTTTTTTATTTATGTTTTTGTTTTAGACTTGGAATATTTCAAACTTGTTTTTGTAAAAAACAGTGAAAAGTTGTTAACTTTGACCTTCTATCTATAGAACCAGTAAATTTTCAGGCATGATGTATATGTAATTTTAGGAAACCTTACAGCTGATCTTAAGCAATAGTTCGGTTGTAAATAAGATTAAAAACGCCAATTACAAGGTTTAATAATATAAAAGCTATACAGAGTGTTAGTGTAAACACCGTTATCCTTGAACCAGTGGTTTGGTTTCACTAATAGAACGTAAATTCAATGAACAAATTTTTTTTTTTTTAAAGTAAAATCTCCATTTTTCCTCTAAATTATTTAACCCTATATTACAATGATGTAATTAGTTAAAACTTATGTAGGTAGATATAACGGACGGCCAGTGCAGCAGGTCAACGCCTTTTGCGGTGATTACGTAACTCGGGCGCATAGTATCCATCAATTTACGGACGGTGTCGGACAGTTTTTTTTTTAATTTTTGAAAGAAATTTTTTTTTTATTTATTTTTAAATTCAGATAAACATTTTTTATAATAAATCAAGTACCTATGATTTTAGTGACAACGGTGTTTACCCTAACAGTCTGTGTACATATAGATAGCTGCGATCATTTGTAAAATGATCGTAAAATATGTGGTTTTTGAAATATTATTGGTATCTTTTATCTATCTTCTACGCTATCCTTAAATATCATTGACTATGTTTTATAGCATACTTCTTCCATGCAAATCAAATCGAAAAGAAACTAGTTATTCTAATAAAATGACTGGTAAACTGCGAGGCAAGTAATTTACGGAATCTCCTCATAGTTTGCTACGACATATCATGTAGGAACAGTCGAACAAGCTCTTTGGTATACAGGCAGCTAACTTGCAACTATTTTTAAACACTGTTTCTAGTGACTGCCTCGTTGGTCTAGTGGTCGCAAAGCGCGACTGCTGAGCATGAGGTCTTGGGTTCGATTCCCAGGACAAGCAGTGTTATTGGGTTTTTCCATCACGAATTTCTCAGTAGCAGCCTCGTAGTCTGGATTTGTGCCCGGTTGATGGCAATAGGTAGGCCCCTCTTTACATGGGACTTAAACATACTGGCGAAATGTGGATGTACTAATGGGTTTACCTCTGTCTAACCTTTCGGAGATTATAGCTGCGATGTTAAGTTTTGTATAAATAGGGTTCAAAATTATTAGACGCCACAAGCTTAAAAAGTGAACACAAAAAATAATGAATGGCAATGCATTAGAAAGATTATTGTTGTCTGCAAACCAAATAGTTTGTTCGACCGTACACATTTCAGACATGTGTTTGCTCATCTCACAAAATTATCTCCAAAAACAATTTTGCTCAGAAACTTGGTCTTCTCAATCCTAAGCCACTTTGATTAAACTTGAACAATGTACCAAAGTTATTATTTATTCATTAGTTTAAAGGTTACATAACTAGCGCGGAGACAGATTTCGCTTTACTGACATAAAATCAGCGTTACGGAGGTTTTAGACGTGCAATATTGTACCTACGTTTACATAAATATCAATTATTTAAATGTTTACCTAACTAACTATTTCGGAGGAAGCAGACCTCAACAAAAATTTTAGCTTATACAAATAATAGAAAAAAATCCAACTGTGTGAAACAATAACTTTAATACTTCTAGTCCCACGTCTTCTAGTCTTCTAGCCACAATAATATCTATTGTTGTGTCATACCGGTATGACAGCTGGGCGTATAAAGGTTAAAAAAAAAACAACTGCCAGTGAAAGCTCGGCCCATAAAGGTTAAAAAAAACAACTGCCTGTTAACAGTTGGAGTTTTTGAAGCGGCTATAAATCGGATAGCTATAAATAGTTTATAGCTTTTATAATAAGCGGTGATCTTATTACTACTATACTTTTAGTAACACTCGCATATGATAAGTACGCTTGATAAAGATTTTTCCAAGAAAACTGGATATTAATGAGCGGGCGTTCCCGTTTCTTCTACCAAAAGTTAGTTGGACAAATACCGAGGGGATTAAACCGGCAAAAGTCTGGCATTAACCTTTGGGCTTCTCTAGGAGGAGGAAACTTACAAGGACTTAGTAACGAAAAAAATATTAGAACTTTTGCTGATTTTGGTACACTTGGGAAAGACTTCATGTTAGTAGATACATTGTGTAAAAAAAACATATTTTTATTATTATCTGACTGAGCCAGAAGGGTCGTGTAGGTATTTTTTTTAAAGTTTATGTTTGGCTTGACTGTGACCTTTCTTTAAATTTCGTTGATATATTGAGTATGTATACATAACCAACTTATATTAAAAATTTGCACCAAACACGTGCGTTATGCGTTTGAAACAGTAGACAGTTTTCATCATCACCTTTCTGCCCAAAGTCATGGTCAAATCATTACTTTCATTACATCACGCCTGTAGTCCCATGTAATAGGGGGCGAGCCTATTGCCATAGACCGGGCACAAATCCAGACTCCGAGGCTGCTACTGAGAAATTCCTGATGGAAAAACCCAATAACACTTTGCCCGACCTGGGAATCGAACCTAAGACCTCATGCACAGCAGTCGCGCTTGCGACCACTAGACCAACGAGGCAGTCCAAGATGTCCAGTTCATCAAGTTTAATTAGTTATTAACCAAAATATGACTACTTTTATATGAAGCGCACTGTTGGGCAAGTCTTTCAAAAATACAAATAAAACAAGAAAATTACATGCCTAGAAATTCACCAAACGTATGTAATAATACAAATACGTTTTATATCAAGTCCAGGGTTTATTTTCCAAGCAATTCGTCGATAATGTTAGAATTGACAATCTTGTCCGCAAACTCAATCTTACAGTCTGGAGTATGTACTCGTATGTACTTCAGTCTGAAGCGCTCTCGGAGTTCCGATGAACTTGCGGCGAACGCATTTGCAACTATGCATGTTTAACTAAGTTGAAAGCGTACAGAATGTTGGCACATATTTCGATAGGTTATCGTATGACGCTTATAAGTCGTTACGAATCGTCAGAGGCTTGAGAGTCTGACAACCAGTCTTACCTAGGGGTATCGTGTTACTTAGTTACTGGGTTGTGGAGGTCAGATAGGCAGTCGCTCCATGTAAAATACTGGTACTCAGCTGCATCCGGTGAGACTGGAAGCCGACCCCAACATAGTTGGGAAAAGGCTAGGCAGATGATGATGATGATCGTATGACGCTTATAAGTCAGAGAGAGCAGTATGTGATTGGGACTTGTTTTTTTTGTCTGTTAGACACTTCATAATATAATAATAACACTAGCCTTTATCTGCAGAGCTAAGGCCTCTTCTTATACAGAGGGGGCACGAGCATTGCAGATCACCACGCCTGCTCAAGGTGAAGAGGTAATTGCAGAATCTATTATTACAAGTTCAGGTTTCCTCATGATGTTTTCCTTCACCGATTTTTGTGACGTCCAAGATAAATTTTATCACCTCGGTGTTCCCTATTCGCACTTATGCCGGGAATCACAGGATCATACATGCAAGTACCAATGCCTACCTAGTTCGCATACAGATGACTACACCACTTAATTTAACCTAAATTAGCCTGTTAAAATCACTTGTAACGTATGGCTAAGTTTCTTTAAATAAGCATTATTATAATGTGACTTTTTCTATTTAATATATACTCCCTAAGTTTCTTCTTGGATATCACTGACATCGGTGAAAGAAAATATAATGAGGAAACCTGGACTTATAAATTACCAATCTGTCTTGGGCAAGCGGTGTGATCAATGATCATTCCTTCTCTGTATGAGAAGAGGCATCTGCCCTGTAGTGAGAAAATAATAGAGTGGTATTGTTATTTGGGTTATAAATGGAAAACTGACGATGTTAATTAATAAATTACAATGTTCTGTTGTTTCTACTAAGCTAGGACGTATCCTAAGTAATTGGCAATTAGCACAGAATTCGCAATCACAGTTCAATTACTAACAGATGAAATTAAAGTTACTACAAAACCACACTCCGACATGAATAAATGTTCAGCAATTTAATTAAATAAACAATTTTGTTAGAACAATCAAATTATTTCCTAAAGAGAATCAGCTGGTCTATCTAAACAAATAAACGAAAAGTACGGTCCTTTTGTAATGTCGAAAAAACAGCTATTTACTTGGTTAAAACGACCACGCGGACGAAGTCGGGGAAGGAAGCTAGTCAGTTAGATATCGATCGTGGCAATAAATAGACCAGCTTACATCCGAAATTCGTACGACATCAAGCAAATACTCCATTAATTATTAGGAATTTATCACTATGTACCTAATACCTAAGCTTTACAGACGATAAATCAAACTAAATTCGACATGTTATCTTCAGACTGTTTAGCTCAGTGGAAACGTAATCGAGCTCACGATATAGGTCAGAAGCAGGATCTTGTAACTAACTCTAAGTAAATCCTACTAATATTATAAATGTGAAAGTTTGTTGAAGACGTTTTATCACTCAATCACGCGTAAACCTTTGGATTTGAATGAAAATTGGCACATTTATATATCACACAAACACAAAAATAAACAATTTCACATAGATATAGGTATCATTTCCTGGATTATCACATAGGATACTTATTATCCCGTAATGTGTTCCCTTGGAATAATAGTTCTTCTTTCTTCTTCTTCTTCTTCTATTTTCCGAAACCGCGGGCAGAAACTATATTACTAAATAAATAAATAAAAATAAATCTTACGTTTGATACAGAAATATACAGGGTGAATTGTTGATTCGAAACGTTCCCTGTGAAGGGATTCACTAAAGCTTATTTGTGATTCTTTAAACTTGATCCTGACACGGGGTAGATATAGAGTTGTAAACATACATAACATCACGCCTATAATCCCCGAAGGGTTAGGCAGAGGTGTGCCCATTAGTACACCCACATTTCGCCAGTTATGTTTTTAGTCCCATGTAATAGGGGCGAGCCTATTGCCATCAACCGGGCATAAATCCAAACTCCGAGGCTGTTACTGAGAAATTCCTGATGGGAAAACCCAATAACACTTTGCCCGACCTGGGAATCGAACCCAAGACCTCATGCACAGCAGTCGCGCTTGCGACCACTAGACCAACAAGTTGTTAAATGCCAGCATATTATAATATATAGAGGCATTTGCCCAACATTAAAATAATTATTATTTCATCGTAGGGCAGACGCTTGCTCGAGGCGAATTGGCGATTGGAAACTTATATTAACTATAAATCTCCGGAACTTATATATAATAGCCAGATTCATAAGGAATAATATAGGCTATAAAATATGACTACATGGCCCACAGGAGCGGAGAAGTAACCAAAAACATAACTTAATATTTTAATATTATTTTAACTTTTAAACATACGCAAAGTTTAATTGTTTCTCTAATTGGGTTTTGTTCTGCCTAAACCAAAAAACCCACGTCAAATTTTCTCTAATTTCTCGAAGTAATTGGATTTGGATATTTAATTAGGTAATTTTTAATCTCTTCTAAGCGAAAGTTTTGGATGTTCATTGAACTATTTCCTGTATAATAATACTTTCATGGTACATTTATTTATTTAAACTTTATGTGATGCTTTAGGGTTTAGGCATTCTTTACCAGCCAACCAAAGATAGTGAAGAGATAACATGGCAGGTGAAAAATATTATACGAGCGTAATATAACATCACATAGACAGATCATTTGATACATTTCATAACATATAACATCACGCCTGTAATCCCCAAAGGGTTAGGCAGAGGTGTACCCATTAGTACACCCACATTTCGACAGTTATGTTTTAGTCCCATGTAATAGGGGGCGAGCCTATTGCCATCAACCGGGCACAAATCCAGACTCCGAGGCTGCTACTGAGAAATTCCTGATGGAAACCCAATAACACTTTGCCCGACCTGGGAATTGAACCCAAAACCTAATGCACAGCAGTCGCGCTTGCGACCACTAGACCAACGAGGCAGTCCAAGTCATGCGAGCGTACAAGAATAAAATTACAAAGTAAATACCTAAATAAAGTCTACACAAGAAATAAATAATGGAAATACCTACATATATGCATACTAGCTTTCGCCTGCGACTTCGTCCGCGTCAAAGTTAATATATTATCCCAACGGGAACTGTACATTTTACTGGGATAAAAAATAGCCTATGTACTATTACAGACTATTATGTATCTCTTTGCCTTTCATCCAGAACCTTTAAGCCATCCTGGTGTGATTGAGTAACAAATCTCAAATCATTTATTGCAATTCATGATGTACACTTACAGGTGGTAAATAAAAAATAGATATAATAATAAACATCCATACATTCAAAGTTTTGCATTTATACTATTAGTGAAATAAGATTAAATCAATTTGACGTAAATAACTTAACATTTTACAGGTTGTAGATTAGCTCATTGTAGTAGAACTAAGTTAAATCATAAACTTAGTATTGTAAGCTATTCGACCATTTGTCAGTAATGTATTCAACGTAAGATAATTTATGTAATCAACATAGCCTGTCGCCCACGTTTGGAGGAAGCCTAATTTATGTAAACCTTATGGTAATCAAGCTATCTACATCCTTAACTTGTTTGAGGGGGAACGTACAGGGTCATTAAGTCGGTAAAAAACCTTAAATGACCCTTCGTAATTACCATTGGGAATGGGTCTTTGACTGCAGTATTTTTTGAGATGCCCATTATGAACTAAGATCCCAAAGTCGCTAGACTCACGTCATCTTACAAGTCATGTTTGTGCGTTAGTGAGTAAGGTATCTTTTGTACAGAGTTGACAGATGATCGATTTTTAACTTGAAATTAAATGACCCGGGTAATCCTAACTAGCAAAAATTTGTATAGTATTTGAATTATACAACTAACAGGCATGTAAAGGTTTTGTAATAGTTTTGTAGCAGTTAACAGTTTCATAGTAGTGTTCAATTCGACGCTTTAGTTATATATTATTTATTTTGCTAGTTGGGACACTCTCTCCTGTTTTTTATGCTTTTTAGACTGCGCAAGGGGAATTTAGACATTCATTTATCTGAGTTTTAGAAACTAATAAAATAATAAAAGGAATCTTTTAAAACAGTTAAATCTAAAGCTAAAAAATGTAATAAACTCCCGCTTTCATAAAATTAATCCCGATTTTTTAACTTGATGGATTAAAAGTCCCGATTTGTCTAAAAAAAGGCAACGCTGTTTTTTTATTTAGTACATGAAACACAAGTTCATTTGGACATTACTGACACCGATGAAGGAAAACATCGTGAGAAAATATTGAAATGACATAGTTATGGCGACTCTGGTATCTTGTGCCATTAACTTCGTAATTTTCGATGAAAAATTGAGTAAATCGAAATTTCCTCTGATTCTGTCAAAACCATAAACACAGTTTTATTTTCAAAGAGATCTTGAAATGACTGACAAGCACCTACTTCCGAAATTCAGGATCTTTCTTTCAAAATAAGTAATCTTGAAGTAGGTTTTAGTCAATATTGTTTCCCCGAACGGTTATAATGAACGTCTGGGCGCAAAAGCCAAGTTTTTGTTTGGCACACAATAGCTCATGAACAATAGGCCCTGTACAGTCGCCGACACTCCAATTGATAAGAGAATTTATGAGCCTGAGAGTGACTTGATGAAGTCGCGACTTGAAGTAAGAGGCGTTTGTTCATTAGGACAGGAGAACAAAGTGCTTTTAAAATGTGCCTAGACGGAACGTAAAATGTCGTAATAATTCAAGTCTTTTCGCCGTTTTTAAGAGCTAACAAGTCTTTAAAGACACACTTTAATGAAAAGGTAATGGAAAAAAAAATTCAATCTTTTTTATCTTTATTCTTCCTAGATTGTGTGGATGGGTTCATGAATGGATGTTTGTTACTCTTTTATGCTTAAACAGCTAAACGAAAAGCGCTGAAATTTGGCTGACATATAGATATTGATCTAGCTTAACACATAACATAAATAATCACGTTTTTGTATTACCGTGTCATAACTTTGAACATTTGCTTAGTTTTGAAGTTTACACAGAAGCAGGGTAGAAGCTATTCTTTTAATAAAATATCCAATAAATGTATTATGAAATTCCAAATAAATATCCCTACATAATGCGAAAAAGCACTAAGCCTAAACGGAATATACTACAAATATAAAAATTACTACACATTTTTGGTATCCTCAAATTAGGTACCCTCAAGGCCAAACCCTCGATGTAAGTAAATAATAACCCCTTATATTACGTAAAAGGTTTTACTACAAAGCTCAGTAAGTACTTATTGAGCGTAAACATCTTGGAAATATCGGTAGATATGGGCTTAAGTAAAGCCCTCGAATGTCGATATAATCACGTAGCTAGTACTTGGTGAGCGCGCCTGTACCTTCCGGAACACCCCACTTAATCCTTCTTTGAGGTTTTGACATCTGTACAGTGTTGGCTGTACGCGATGGTACGTTAAAATTGAATTTTAACGGTGACAGTACAGTCGAGTATTGGTAGAAAAATATGCTATAATGAATACTATAGACGAAATTGACTATTTAGATGATAGCCATCGGAATATGTGTTATGTATGGAGCCTGGACTGCCTTGATGGTCTAGTAGTCAAAGCGCGACTGCTGAGCTTGAGGTCTTGGGTTTGATTTCTAAGTCAGGCAAAGTGTTATTGGGTTAGGCAGATTAAATCAAGTGGAACAGGGGGCGAGCCTATTGCCATCAACCGGGCACAAATCAAAACTGAGGTTGCTACTGAGATTTTCCTGATGGAAAACCTAATACCAACCCAAGACCTAATGCTCCGCAGTCGAGCTTTGCGACCACTAGACCAACGAGGCAGTCAAAAAAAGGGGAGAAGAAAATCATTCCTGAATTAAACTAAATAAAAACACGTTTCGCACGACAGTATCTTGCGCTTCAAGTAAATAAAGTATTTTAATTAAGCGCCATTATGGGACATTTTGTCGTAATTAAGTTTAGTCATTTTATTGTGTTCGTGGTTTAAGGCGGGGTGTAATCCACGATTAAGGAGATGCTGCCCTTTCGTCGGTAGTCGTAGGGATTTTAATAGAGGCCATCAGTTGGAGTATTTTCTACTTTGGATAATTATTTAGCAAATTCTTGCCATATCTACTTGAATTTCTCCAAGGGCGAGAGAATGAGTGAACATTTTGGGTTAATGGATAGTATGAAAGACTTGAACTTATAATTCGACTTATAAGTTCTAGATATTGAGTTAACATAACATCACGCATGTAATCCCCGAAGGGTTCGGCAGAGGTGTACTCTTTAGTACACCCCCCATATTTCGCCAGTTACGTTTAAATATCGTGTTTTGTTTACATATTGAGTTACACTGCTATATAATGGTGCCGATTCCCTTGTTCACAAACTAGACTAAATTTAGAGAATTGACATCTCTTACTAACATACAGCGAAAGGAAAGGACGGTGACATTCCGTAACATTAAAGAACTAAGTTAGCGATGTCAAATTAGTTTTGCCTTGAACTTTTCCGTATTTTTAATCCACACGTTTTAAGATCAACTATAATTGTATGGATGTGTCAGATTAAATAAATTTGACAGATCTTATTTACATTAGTCTCTTTCTTGTTTTATTGGACAGAAAAAGATGCAAATAGTCTCATTTTAGTTTAGTTTGTGACCAAGAGAATCGGCACCATTATGTGCCATTTGAAGTTCGTTCATGTAAAAGACTTCGTAAATGTATGCTTATACTCCGTATCAAATTTTATCATAATCAATTCAGCGGTTTAACCGTAAAAGCATGACAGACAGAGGCAGGTAAAGTTACTTTCGCATTGACAATATTAGTATGGATTTGGTGTAGTTTGGACCAAATACATATTTTACGTCTATTCAAAATTCTTGGTCTATTTTCAACCAGTTTGCAGAGTCCATGGCCATTATCAGAATTGTAATTTCTCAAACATTACAGAATCGTAAAATATGTAAATCCGTCAATAAACCTTCAACAGTTATCTCCCAACGGTTTTTATTATTCAGACATAAAATGTAAATCTTCGTTTATCACAACCCCAATTTTATATTCGGCACAGTGGTTGAGTGATTGGTTGCTGCGTTTTATGTGTCAGGTTCGATTCTTGCACGGAACAAACATGCACTGACCAAAATGCACTCACGATACAGAAGATATTCCACGTATAGGCCATTTTTTTTAATTATATAGGACTTAAACATAACTGGTGAAATGTGGGTGTACTAATGGGTACACCACTGCCTAACCCATAGAGGACTACAAGCGTGATGTTATGTTCAAAAATTCATACATTATGATGATAGATGTAAACATTATCATACAATATGGTAACAATGACAAATAAGGCGAGCGCCTACAAAAATTATGCTTTATTAGTAGGCATAATATGTGTTACTTTCTCGTGATTACTTTAAAATGAGGCGTTTAGTAAATCCATGAGACTTAGCGCGTTTTTACGGGGCCAGGAAACCAGCGCATAATAAAATATACACCGTGACTTAAATCATTGTACTTACATCCTTAAGGGAGTAAAAAATTCATGAATATGAAAAACTTTTATGACGGAAAATAGTAAGACATGAAAAAAAAGTCAGTTATTCCATTCAAAAATGTACTTTCAACAATACGATCAAATTGTATGGAACAGCTGATGGAACTGTCTCGTTGGTCTAGTGGTTGCAAAACGTCACTGCTGAGCTGACGTCTTGGATTAGATTCCCAGGTCGGGCAAAGCGTTATTGGGTTTTTTCAACATGTATCTCTCAGTAGCAGCTTCAGAGGCAATATGCTCGTCCCCTATTATGTGGGACTTAAACATAAGCACTGAAATGTTCGTGTTTTTTCTGCAACAAAAAATATTCTCAAAAATAATTATCTAACAGACAACCAAAGGTTGAATTGTTTTTGAGAGATAACATATACATGTAAGTAAATATATAATCGTAACATAAACATTCATATAATTGCCATATTTTTATAAGGCACCTACCAATTCACAAACTCCATTTATAGGTAACTTAAACATTTTAAATGTCACGGAACAAAGTAAAGTAAAACCACCTTTCCCATCTAAAAATAACTATCAAACAAGAGCGCTTTTTATCACAAAACGTTTACAGAAAACAAACACGAACATTTCCATTGAAATAATGATGCCAACATCGCGGGGAACAATTGAAGCACAAGCTCTTAACAAATAAAACACCAATAAAACAAAAGACAACACTCAAATCTATACAAATAAATAAAATTGATGTGTCTGTTTGTAATGTCAAAATAACTGAATTTTACAAAAAATACAACATTTGAATAAACTGACAATTTAATAAAAAAGAAAAACAAAGTTGCGTGTCTATTTCTTCCGGCTAATCTGCGTAATGGCTAGATCGAATTCGACATGACTTCTGGCAGATAGTTGATTAAATAAGTTACTAGCCGTTCACCCACGTAAATTGTAACTTTCCGTATAAATTACGGAATTAAAATATATACTATGTGTTAATCCAGGAACTGGTCTATTTATGTGCCAATTTTCATCTAAATCTGTTTAACGGTTTACGCGTGATTGAATAACAAACAACCAAACATCTTCACAAACTTTCACTTTATAATATTAGTTGTAGGAATAGAACTATAAGTGACTTTGTCTACTTTTATTTTAGTAAAAGAATCAAAGTCCCACTCAAAAAAGAACCCCGTCGTATCCTAAATTCACGCGAGCGTAATCGCGGGTACAAGCTAGTAACAAATAAAACACCAATAAAACAAAAGACAACACTCAAATGAATAATAAAATGAATTGCGACCTCAAGCTTGGAGACGTAACAATAGTTACACAGTACGGCATAAAAGAGACTCGATTCTCGAAGACAATTAAGTTCATTGTAATAGACAGAAAAGGGTAATTAATACAACGCAAATCTAACAATTCAATTAACAATTGTTAGGCAAACAGAAGGCGTCTGTGAATACAGAGATTGGTTTGATCGCTTTTGTCATTTCGTAACCCAGTGAGCGGAATGATTGGCTTGTTTCGTGGCCACAACTGAAGGAATTGTCAAACATTAAGTTTGGTATGAGGACAAATAGAAAAATGGCGGCGAAGAACATTCTTCTTCATAAGGTTTAATGCAAAGCTATATGTTGGAGAATAATAGCTCCGCTTTAGCTCGGTAAACGGCTTTTGGTGTTGGTTAGTGTCGTAATGGGGCTATTTTATTTTCTACAAAGTGGTTGCTGTGCGCAACAGATGATTAGATGAACGATCAATTTACATTTAACAAGAATCTTAATAATAATCTGTAACACAAAGCCTTAACACTCTACACGTGCCAACACACACACTATACATGTTTCAAAAAGCCACTATACTCGCCATCTGCCGCATCACCCGAAAGTTCCTAACTTCTTCTACAATCTCATCCACATTTTCAATTAATAAAATAATAATACTAACTACCCACCTATGTCGTTTTAATATTTAATATTACGACCAAAATACGGCCTGTGTTACGATCGACTAATGTGAAGGTCGCCAGTGTGATATAGTCAATATAGATATAAAATAGAAATCAAACCCGACTTTAAATGTAAATACGTTATAATATTAATATGTAGAAGAGCGAAAAATAGTATTAAAACATTTTTCTATGACGAATCTTTCTCTCCATGTCAGAACATAAAAAACAAAAGAAAACTTTTTTCTTCTTTTAAATTCTAGGAGTTCCTCAAAGGAGTACGCATGTTGGCGTGAACGCCTGGCTGGTGTATATATTTTATGTATTTAAAAATATATTCAGTAAATACTTTATGAAAAATTGAAACCACAACCGTGAATAAATTATTATGTTGATTCCGAACTGAAATACTTTATCTGTTTACTTGTGGTATTATGAGTAATTAATGTGTTATTTTATAGCACCAATCATTTTATAATTATAATGTTCGAGTGAAAAGCTCCTTGCTACTGATATTTTAATTACAATCCCACGCAAGTCTCCGTAATTGCGAGCTTACCAATTGTTCAAATCGCAGCGGCTTGACTTTTTCCGACACTTTCTACAATTTACACAAAAATCCTTATATATACATTTTTAATGCCATTTAGTTTTAGTTTCTTTTTATTACTATTATACATATTACTTAAATGAAGATCTACGTTCCTTACATAAATATAATGATAAAATTATATTACCTTTTTTTAACACGCTGATTTGTTTTTGTTTCTAGAACCGTACGCACACATGCGTTGTGAGTCTTGTGAATACTTTTAAACGTTTTGAATTGTGGAATGGCGCGCCAAGTTATCGTAGTTTATCTATAATCTAATGTAATTACACAAAAGCTGTTGGCAAACCTTAATCAATGAATAAAATTAAATATTATAGATATTTCACTGAATAAAATCCAGTAAAATATTCGTCAAAGCTTTCAAGAAAATCGGCCACCCAAATATACAAGCACTTAACAAAATAAACAAGGAAGATTTCTAAAAGGCTGGCAACACTCACGGATGTAAATACGACATGATAATGATGTTTGCTTTTAAAGGAAACTCGATAATCGAGGAAAAAAATCTCTCATAATTTGACCCCGGAAAAGGTGAAAGAGATCGCGCAATATTGCCGCTCAAGTGGAATTAAGTGGAACGAAAAGGTGTCGACTAAAATCAGCAAGTGAGTAAAATTACTTTACTTTCTTTTTATGTTAAGTGGGCTTTCCTAACAGTCTATACAAAAGTAGTTTCTAGTAGGAATGTGTAGTTATCTTATACATCTTTTCTTAAAAGTATTAACTATAATTATTTATTGCGCGACTGCTGTGCATGAGGTTGCCCGACTTGGGAATCGAACCTAAGTCGATTCCCAAGTCGGGCAAAGTGTTATTGGGTTTTTCCATCAGGAATTTCTCAGTAGCAGCCTCGAAGTCTGGATTTGCGCCCGGTTGATGGCAATAGGCTCGCCCCCTATTACATGGGACAAAAAAAAACATAACTGGCGAAATGTGGGTGTACTAATGGGCACACCTCTGCCTAACCCATCAGGGATTACAGGCGTGATGTTATGTTATGTATGTGTTAGTTATTGACTTCAGTCAGACGCTTTGAAGGTCGAAATTTTAAAGCGTCTGGCAAAAGTTTTGGCTCACGGAAAGTTTCTGGCAATAACATTATTGCCACAAGTAGGCATCATAGGTATACTTACATACCTATGGTTAACATTAAAAGGCCCTTGAGGCGGTTTAGAAACTCTGAACCTAGGGTGTGTAGGGTTAAACACCTTACTGTCCACACGATAAAGAAGAAGATTAAAAGACGGAAGTGTCATTTGTATGATTTATCGACGTACAAAATGAAATGTGACAGCCCTTTAAAAAAAAAAAAAAAAAACATTTTTTTTGTGATAAATAGGTTGTAATTTATAAATTAATAACACAAAAATGTCTTGTCTATGGCTTTCTATCGAACGTTTATGTCGTAATCGGTTTCGGATGCTACGCTGCCCGTCGTGGGTTCGATTTCCGCACGGATCAAATATTTGTTTGGCGTCAGGCTGTCTGGGTGTTTGTAAATGTCCATAGTGCAAGAGAAATTAATTGTGTGGCAAAAAAAAAAATGCTTTTGAGGTCCACGTTTATATTTATGGTATAGTTTCTAGCGCTTCATGACGCCCATTAATCTAATCTCTATTCTTCTTTTGTATTTCCCATGAAGCCCGTAAGCACCTATCAGTTAGTCGTACGTTCATTTATCGGAAACCCACATCACACATTGACATCCGTTACTTACCCGGACTTAAGTAAGTATATCCTCAATCCATCTTAATTTGGGTTGACGTTATCTGAATAAACATAAAGCCTCTTTGTTGTACTCCTAAGTACATTTACAATTTGTTTACATAATAAACTAGATTCAGCCCGCGACATCGTTTGCGTGGAAGTCAAATATTACATAAAACATATCGTATGTCACTCGTCGTCAATAATGAAACTTATTATGATTTTTTTTGGGTGTACTAATGGGTATACTCTGCCTAACCTTTTGGGAATTACAGGCGTGATGTTATATGATGTGTTTTTTGCAATTGGCCAAGTGCATAGTTACAAGTACACACTAAGCATAGTAATTAAAGAAAAAGAAAGTCAAAAAATCTTTATTCAAAATAGGCAAATAGTAAACTTTCTTACCCTAAGTTTACTGTCAACGTTAATAAAGCTACGTTATAACTCCGCAAAAATTTTACAGATGCGGATGCGGAGGTATAGTTTCTCGCGGAAAATAAAAAGAAAGTAAGAAATAGTACCTCCGGCGGATGCGACGATTCGTCACAACACTTGTTTGTACCTAACAATTACAGGTACAGCGTTACACTCAACGAGCTTCATACAATTACTCTTAGAGACATACAGACATCTTTTCCACCTCTATTTGCTCTGAAGTATGAAGTGTGCACTTTAACAATTTTTCATGTCACAGTAAGAGCTGTGAGAAATATAGTAAAAATATTTGTCATCTCATGAGATGAGTTGTTGTGTCAGACCTGGTACCTATGTTGTACTTACCAGTAAAAATGTTTCATATTTCGATTTACTTTTTATTTTTGCTCAACGTGTGAAGTGCATTTTGAGGAGTTCGTGGCTCAATAATAAAGGCCATACGAGTCGATCCATCAGGTTTAGCTACGCCTGGGTTGGTCCTTGAATGGGTGACCATCGTTACACATCGAAACTCCTCCGTGCCTATGTAAGCATGTTAAGCAGTTGACCCCGGCTGTCATACGTTGATCTTTAAGAGTCGTTACGGGTCGTCAGAAGCCGGAAACTCTGACAAGTCTTACCAAGGGATATCGTATTACCCAGTTACTGGGTTCTGGTGGTCAGATAGGCAGTTGCTCCATGTAAAATACTGGTATTCAGCTGCACTCGGTTAGGTGGGAGAGAGAAGAGATAACATGGCAGGTCCACAGTTATTGTACGAGCGTAAAATTAGAGATTAAAAATATTCAAAATAATTACATAAATAAAGTTGACAGCTATCTTTAGAGATAAAGATTTAAAATTCGTTTGTTTGTAAAATGTAATCTCTGGAAGTACTGGCCCGAACAAAAATTCTATCACAATTTGAAAGCAACAATATTTCCAAGTGCCACAGGCTATAGGTACTTAGCTTTCACGTGGACTAAGTCGTGTGCAGACGTTAGTTAGATATTTTTCCACCCTTTCCTGCGAACACTTTTACACCCATTTCTCGCTACGTCTATCTATCTTATTACTCGTCTAGCTTCCAGCCATGTTCCCGGCTGAGTGCGCGTCAAAGGGAATCAATATCTATGTTTATCGGGAAAGTGCTTATTATTTTGCAGTACGCTCGCTGCATCGGGCTAATACATCAGTAGAGGGTAGTACTTACTTGTTCAACATTGATTAGCTAGAATCATTAAGGAATTAGCTGGATATTGTTATATTGAATGACTACACACTTACAACCCGAGCATTTACCCGTATTCAGTTACGATTTTGGCTTCTGCTCCGCTACTGTGGGTCGTGGCGTGGTGTTATTTAGCTTATACTATTCCTTACGAATATGGCTATCTATCATATATTATACAATTTTTACAATACCACTACTAGGTAGTTTTTAGCGCGTTTAACCAAATAAAAGTTTATTGTATTAGTATAGTTTATATTGAGTTTCTCTTTCTCACGTTTATCATTACCTCTAACGATAAACGTGAGAAAGAGACAAAAGATTCTCTCCTCTACAACAACTTCAACTTCCGTGAATCGGAATCAGCAATGGCGTCCGCCAGGCAATATAGCTCGATGAGTTCCGGAGAAAATAAATTAATCAGATTAGAGGAAAATCATAAGAAATTTTCCTTCGTATCAAATAGCAGACAGAACAAACCTAGGTTAATAGATGAGGAGAGAAAGAGGATGGGTATCGAACTACGTACAATAATAGCCGACAAACTTAAATCAAACATACATACATAACATCATGCCTGTAATCCCCGAAGGGTTAGGCAGAGGTGTACACATTAGTACACCCACATTTCGCCAGTTATGTTTTTAGTCCCATGTAATAGGGGGCGAGCCTATTGCCATCAACCGGGCACAAATCCAGACTCCGAGGCTGCTACTGAGAAATTCCTGATGAAAAACCCAATAACACTTTGCCCGACCTGGGAATCGAACCCAAGACCTCATGCTCAGCAGTCGCGTTTTGCGATTACTAGACCAACGAGGCAGTCAAAGTCTTTTTGTGCGAATCGAACTCGTACGAAAAGGGTACCCACCACCATGAAATATTAAGATTCCTAGAGAAAAAAACGCCGAAATCAACACGTTCCTCCTACGGTAATTAGTTGTTATAATGGCCTTTGTAATTCAAACTCTGAGAAAAAATCAAGGATCTATTTAATACGGTTCAAAGGATACAGCTCTGTGACAGATGGGGGACTGACAGTGGTAGTGTAATAAGGTTCCATTGGCATCCTTTAGGTTCGGAATCCTAAAAATAGTGCCGATTGCAAAATCTAATTGCTAAACCAATGTACAGTAGCGGTCATAACTGGAGTAGCAATCTCACAAAGTAATAGATTGTAATTTTTTAACTTACAACCTTTCGACACCGTGTGCGATTCTGAGGTGATCGTAGGTACTGTGTTAATACCGGACAAGTCGACAAGTGCGACAAGTCGGATTGAAAAAAATATTTTTGTATTTAATAGCCAGAATTATAGGAAGTAGTATAAGCTACATAACATTACGCTACGACCTATGAAAGCGGAGCAGCTGAACTTTAGACGTAAGACTAAGAAGAAGAGAAGACTAAGACGTAATTAAAAAAAATAAAAAACACGATTGCACATATTTGTACTTTGTTTACTAGTCAGTTTTTTTACGTTTGTTTATTTACAGTGTTATATATTTTTTAAATCTACTTGTCAAATTCTAGACGATAAACATAAACACGATCAGATTCATTAAAAAAATAAATTGAGGCTGGTATTAATTTACATTTTAAAGTGACAACACCGATTTCTTCTTATTTTTGAGCCCATGTTACTCGGAACGATCCAAGGATTGCAACGATACCCCATACATCTAAATCGGTTCAGGCGTTTAAAAGTTATGATGGAATAAAGAAACTCACAAACATACATACATAATTAACCCTGAACAAATAAAGAATCTCACATACATACATACATACATAACCCTGAACACATAACACTCCTTTTTTTGGGGCAGTCGTGTAATAAAGGTGAAATAACACACGCGCACGAAGTCGCGGGAAGTAGCTAGTTTATAATAAAGTAAATACTTACCTTCGCTTTCACCTTTCAGTTTGTGAAAGCAAAATAAACATCATTCGCTTCCGATAAAGGTTGTTTATTTACAGTAAACATGTTCGTGTTTTTCTTAGATTTTATTTACATTACAAGGATATATAAAGTAAATATTGTACTTATAATAATCATTTTTCATGTAGGTAATAAATGAAAGTTTGTTTTGAAAAGGAATAAGTTCGGTTGGATAAAGGATTTTGTTGTGAAACTTTTGTACTCTTCCGATACATATTTTTTTTAGCAGGAAACATGGCAGTCGTTCCTAAAAGTTAGCAGAATTGCCCTCTTTTATGTTGGCTGAGATGTTAAGAGTGGTCGTATAAAGTCCCAATATTTGTAAACACGTGAACACTATGTATAGGTACTTGAAAATATTTTAACCTAACCATTTTTAATTTTCTTATACGTCATGATTTAGTAGTATATAAGCTACATTGTATTCACGTGTCATTATGTTTGATTCTGTATGCAAATATTGTACAAATGTTGATTTGAGTACGTATGGAGTTTCTTGCCCATTCTTTTCCATACAAAACTACCTTTTGGAAGGGGCAACTAGATTCAAACTTGTTTTTTTTTAAAATTGCCTTATATTGGCCTAATTGAAATAAATGATTTGACTTTGACTCTGTAACGATATAATTATCATCGTTATAGAGGGCAATTCTACTGACTTTTCTACACTCAGTGTGAATCTGTCAAAATGCTTCTAATTGACCTACATCTTTTAACAGTGATTGTCGCTTACAACCGGTCCAATTGGAAATCTGTAGGGGAGGCCTATGTTCAGCAGTGGACGTTCTATGGTTGATATGATGTTGATGATGATTGAATCAAAAAATATTGCACCTAGATTTTAGCCATTTTGAATTAGCCTTCAGATCTTAGAAGAAAAACAAAATGTTCTTTAAGAAAAACGTATTATAGACGAACAAAGCATATTAGGATTGTTAGTAATAATGCAATACAGAGAATTCTAAGAATAGTCCAACTGGCTTTGGAATTTAATCTGAGGGCAATTGAAACTAAGGCTGCGGCCAGACAGGGTCAAAGGTCAACCTTCATAACTTGAATATCTTCTTGACCAAAATGATTGTTTATTTTCTGAATAACTGTTTTTTCTAATATCACGGGGCCTAACACCATCTCTTAAAACAATATTAATTTTATTTTTATTGACGGGCCTGTTGGTCTAGTGGTTAGCGGCCCTGACTGCTAAGCCGGAGATCGTGGGTTCGATTCCCACCCAGGACAAACTTTGTGTGATGAGCATGATTGTTAGTTCTGTGTCTGGGTGTGATTTATCTATAATATGTATGTATTTATAAATTATATAAGTATGTATATCAGTTGTCTGGTTACCATAACACAAGCTCTGCTTAGCTTGGGATCAGATAGCCGTGTGTGAGTTGTCCCAAGATATTTATTATTTTATTATTATTTACTATTGCTTTGCCTTGCGCACTGTTGAATTTTCATCGCTGGGTTTACCGCCGAGAGTTGAAAATCCAACAACAAAAGTTACAAAGTAATATTAAAATAATATTGTTTTAAAAGATGGGGGTTAAGCCCCATGTTACCTTGTAACAAACCTTGTAAGAACTATAATACACACATTTATTAGATTAAATAACTTTTTCATAGGGTGCGGTGTCAATACAGTTTCCTAAATGCAGTTATTTGAAGGTACCCTAAGGTTCCTTGTGCACCTTACCTTTGCTGTCCTATAAGGGTATCTTAAGCCATTGGCATTTATTTTCTCGCTAGCCTTTGCGTCCAATACGATTGCAAAGGACTTTACTGGAAACTCGAGATTGTTTTAACTTCTGAAGGATAAAATGCTTCAAAGTCTCTGGTATGCAAGATTATTTGTTGAACCGGAGTTGAACTTTTAAATAATTGTACACGATATTTATTTGTTTAATTAAAGGCTTTTAGTTGTTAAGCGTATGCTGACAGTTCACATTTTTTTAATAATGATAACATAACATCACGCCTGTAATTCCCGAAGGGTGAGGCAGAGGTGTATCCATTAGTACACCCACATTTCGCCAGTTGTGTTTAAGTCCCATGTAATAGGGGGCGAGCCTATTGCCATCAACCGGGCACAAATCCAGACTCCGAGGCTACCACTGAGAAATTCCTGGTGGAAAAATCCAATAACATTTTGCTCGATCTGGGAATTGAACCCAAGACCTCATACTCAGCAGTCGCGCTTTGTGACCACTAGACCAACGAGGCAGTTAATAATAATGATATAACATCTTAAAGCTGTCCATTGGACCACTGCGACTTGACTCGGCTCTTCAGGCGCCTTTCAAAGTCCCAGGACCCTAAAGTCCGGACTGACATAGAATATTACCGTTCTATTATTATCCTACTGCAGGGCAACGTTTGCTCAAGATGGCTTGTCAATTTCATAAGTCCAGGTTTTCTCACGATGTTTTTCCAAGACATACCATATTTAAATCAATTAATGATTACGATACACTAAAAAATGAGCACTAACATTTAAATAACCCGAAAATGAACCGATTAATATTATTTTATGGCAATTATTAATAACAAACACCATTTATTTAAATTTACGTTCAATGGCTCATGTTTGTAAACTTTCCAGAACTAATATTTTATGTTAGAGGGAGAGGTACCTACTTCACAGGGTCCTTATTCCCCAAACTTTTAACGGCATTACATAACTTATGGGCTATTACCACCATGGAGACCCCATTTAGCAAATTAATTTATAGGGGCGTCAAGTCCCGCCACTTAGAGCAAATGTTATGCAACAAACAGCCTATGAAATTTATATAAAAACAATTAGAATTCGGCATGAGGTCTTGGGTCGGGCAAAGTGTTATTGGGTTTTACATCAGGAATTTCTCTGTAGCAACCTTGGAGTTTTGATTTGTACCCTGTCGATGCCAATAGCCTCGCCTCCTATTACATAGGACTTAAACATAACTGGCGTAATGTGGGTGTACTAATGGGTACATCTCTGCTTAACTCTTTGGAGATTACAGGCGTGGTGATATGTTAAAACAATTGGCGCAAAAATTGGTAAACATACCTGTAAATAAAAAAAATACAGTAGATAATACAGTCGAACATATAACCTCCTTCATTTTTAAAGTCAGTTAAAAATCAATTGACGCGTCGAGTATCAAAGATCATCGCTTGAGAACAGCTTGACCGATTTTAGGTACTGTATTTTTTCACTATTATCATTGTCAGGATCAGATATGAAAGAATTTTTCGTAAAATCCACCTAAGAAGTCGGAAATTCGGATGGTATTTTTGTATGAAAAAACACCCGTGCGAAACCGGGGCGGGTGGTTAGTATTTACATAAATATGAAAAGAATGTGACGTTATTTTCCGGCGCAAGGTTGGAGGAAAGAGGGACAATTCACGAAAAGAAAATTTACATATGGTATGAGGTTAATGACCTGTATACGACATTTAGAGGCCATTTTGGTTCATGTCATAAGAAGACTTGGAGGTTTTCGTTTTAGAAGACAAGGTGGTAAGCTGTGATACACCAAAGACTTTCAAAAGTTACCGAAATAAAGCGATTAGCGTTAAAGAAAAAGAACTATCATGATGTCCCAGTGGTTAAGGGGTTAAACTCTCATGCATGAGAGTCATAAGTTAGCAACCGGGTAACCAATAATTTTATAGGTATGTACCTTTTTAATTTTAGTAGTCGTGCTGGCCTAGTGGTTGAGGCGCCCGCCTCTTATGCATCAGGTTGCTTGTTCGGGCAAGTATTTTCTAAATTTATTTTGGACATCACTGACATTGGTGTAGTGACATCGTGGTGATCAATGTTCGTGCCTTCTCTGTATGAGAAGAGGCCTTTGCCCTGCAGTAGGACAATAATAGGCCGATATTACTATTATCTTTCTAAAATCTTGGACTTCGGTTAAGAAATATGTCTTTAGGGAAACCTGGACTGTAAATAAATATAAGTTACGCCTTGAGCAAGCATGGTGATCAATGCCCCAACCTACTCAGTATGAAAAGAGGCCTTCTGAAGCGGAACAATAATACACTGTATTATCGACAATCAACATAAAAGAAATTCCCTCTCGCATGTCTCACTAGATTTACATACTGGCAAAAAAAGTCTACTCGCTTCACGTTTGCGGGTACAAAAATAGCAAGCGGCGTACTAGCATGAATATATAGTAGTTAAGTAAACCTGTTGATGGTAGATAGGAAAAGTTTCCAGACTCTGTAGGTGCTCCCAATGTATTCATGACACCTGATGTAGCCGATCGGCATTTGTTATTGGCTCCTCAACTTTGATTACTGGCTTTCCCGAAGTTGATGCCTCGTTTTAGCTACTGTGCTTACATAATACTTATCTGACACGGTGAAAGTGGCCCTGAGGTGAGTAATGATTTGTTTGAATAATAATAATATTCGAATGACTGACTGACTCGTTAGTTAGGTCTTGGGTTTAATTCCCAGGTCGGGAAAAGTGTTATTTGGTTTTTCGATCAATAATGTCTTAGTAGCAGCCTCGGAATCTGGATTTGTACCCGGTTAATGGCTATAGGCTCGCCCTTTATTACATGAAACTTAAATATAACTGGCTAAATGTAGGTGTATTAATGGGTATACCTATGCCTTTGGAGTTTACAGGCGTGATATTATGATGATGATGTATGAATAATAAAATTATCGCCACGCTTACATCCTTTAAGTCAATAGTGTCATTATTATATGTGAACCAAGCCGTTGACCAACATTCGTGGAACTACATATTATAAAGACTTAAAACCATTATCTCAGGTACCTACTATTTGTATCTCATTTATGTAAGTAGATAGGTACTTATGTAAATAGGATTCAGCTAACCCTATTTCCATTCCATCTAATTAATTCCCTTAAGTAGTTAACTAATTTCCTTGAGCGGTTAAGTGACTTCCTTCTAACACGTTACGATCATCTGCATAGATTAGGCTTTGCTTAATTATAGCCACCTCTCAAGTAATCTGAATATATAAAAGCAAAAGTACACTCACTCATCACGAAATATCGATAACCGGCATTTAAAGATGAGGCAGGGAGGTAGTTTATAGCTAATAGAAGTACGTTAATAAAAGATTTTTATAAATTCACCAACCGCCGCATCCGCATCCGCCTTAAGCAAGCGTGGTGATCAATGCTCGTGCCTGCTGTTTATGAGAAAAGGCGTTTGCCCTGTAAAGACAAATAAATGCTGGTATTATGATGATTATTATTTAAATTCAACTACCACTATTAAATATACGAAAGATGCTGCTTGGAGTTTTAGAATCAAAGATTCATAATGACTACGGAATTTAAGGTCTTGAGGTTTTATTCTAAAAGCAACCATAATGCTATAGATATAATGTGGAAATCTCAATAGATTTTCGAAGAATTAAAACTAGCACAAAAGGCGGGCTCAGACATAATAAATTGTTAGAAACAATGGTGGTAGGTACTCATTTAGAATATCCCGAAATCGCCAATCCGCTCTTAAGCAAGCTTGATCGTGTCTTTTTTGTATGGGAAGAGGCCTTTGCCCTGAAGTAGGACAATAACAGACTGGTATTATTAAAATAAGTATAAATGACTCAAATGATATGATGATTTTATGTAATGATTTGAAATTTGCTTTGCATTGCTTTGTGTACAATTTTCACTACTATCTTACATTGTATCGCAATATAAAAGCTGCGCACACCTTTAAGTGACAAGGTCACTGGTGTTTTTGTGACTTTGTTGTTGGAGTGCCATAATAAATAAATAAATAAGAATGAAAAAAGATAATTTTATTTAAAAAAAAACTACCACTTAACCCCAAAACGCCGTAGGCAAATTTCTAATTCAATATCTACTCGTTACGGCAAAGAATCTACCATTTAACAATAGATTTATTTAGAAAATTACAATGAAATCCCAATAGCAAACGTACAATTATCATCGCGAGCCGTGTCGGGTTCCCACTGAACTTGAATAGGTAAACGAAAGAAAATTAACATATAAAGTGAAAATCCGACAAGCACATATAATCTAAAGGCTGTACTCATAATATAATCGGGGCCGCGTAAATACCGGCTAAATATTGGATTTGTGAGAGCTATGATCCTATTGCATTATTATATTAAAATAAAAATAGCTTTCGCCCTCGACTTCGTCCGTATAAATATTGGACTATAGTGGATGAATTTCGGAAAATCAGTTACAAGCGCATGCTACCGATACCCAATGTGATTAAGTTGCTCCTGATCAGACGATGGCCCACTTGCTACAGTGCCCAATGTGTCCTACACCTGCACTTTGGAGGACGTTGGGTATGCTACTGATGCCGCGATAACCGTGGCTACCTACTGGGCCCAAAATTATAGAAAAAAAAGGGATTGTCTTTTATTATCGACCCGAAAGAAGAAGAAGAAGCGCATGTCTACGTCACAATGACTATCTGCGTGCGCAATCTGTACAGTGGTTCGAGCTATGTGTTGACGGATCAGTCATTTAATAACGGTTGCCTTTTATACATACAGATTTGACTAACAGAATAAGATACGTATAAACACCTACTTTACTTGCTAACAAAATATGTATAGCCTTTTTTTGGTGGACTGCGGTTTAGGCAGCATTGGCATTCTTTTTTTTGGAGGTTTACTTTGATTCTTTAATGGCTTTTATTTAGTTTCAATTTGTATTGGACTCAAGGTCTCAAGGTCTTCGGTAAAGAAAAACATCAAAGTCGAAAGTCAAAGTGCTTATTTCAATTAAACCATTTACAGGCGCTTTTGATTTGTCAAAGAGTCGGTTAGTTAGTCTGAAAAGTTGAAGATAGTTGAATAAGGGAATTTAGATTTTAGTCTAATATCAGGTTCGAGTGAAAGTTCCGTTTTTTAATTGGTAAGCCGAGTTTTCTTTGAGGCATAATTACAGATTTTTATTATTAGAACTTCGTACATAACATAAGATCGCGCCTGTAATCCCCGAAGAGTTAGGCAGAGGTGTTATCATTAGTAATCCACATTAGCCAGTTATGGTTAAGTCCCATTTAATGAGGGGCGAGCCTTTTCTCATTAACAGGGCACAAATCCAGACTTCGGCTGCTAATGAGAAATTCCTGACGGAAAAACTCAATAACCGAACCCAAGACCTCACGCACAGCAGTCGCGCTTTGCGACCATTAGACCAACGAGGCAGCTTAACATCGAACTTGTAGTTCTCGACAAACATTTTTTTGTTAAGCTACTAATTTACTTACTGATCCAATTCTTAAAATGTCGCTTATTAGGAAGCTACGGTATCCTTAAGTAATATAAGTTATTTCTTATTATCAAAAAATTAGGGATCCTTAAGAAATTTCATGCAAAATTCGTCACGAGCTTTAGCTAGTCTAAAAAAGGTTAGAATTGGCTAAATCAGCCAGAGTGTCTACAGTTCATTCCCCACAGTTACCAGTAGCCTACAAAAGCTGCAGCGGTTCGATTTCCGCGCTAGAAACAAGTGTGAACGGTGTTTCCGTGAGAAAATCCAATCGCTACTCTTGATTGGAAACTTGGAACAATGCCCGACGATGCTTTGAAATCGAATCTAATACGATTTCGGGTAGCTGTGGTACTATTGTTATAGCCTCTGTGTTTTTTTCCTTCTGTCATGTTCGTAAAAGAGATAGTTGGTAGGCTGTGGCTTTATCAATGGTGGTCAGAGAGTATTGGGTCATAGTTGAATAAAGCTACAGCATCTAGGATATAGGAAATCGTAGAAGTAGGCATCCATACTATAATATTATAAATGCGAAAGTAGCTGTCTATCTGTTAAGCTTTTACGATTAAAGTACTGAACCGATTTCAATGGGTACAGAGAAGTTTGAACCCAAAGAAAGGACTCAGGCAACTTTTTATTCCGCGACTTTGCCTGCGTCTGCCATAACCGATATTTACGTGGACGAAGTCGAGTGCAAAAGAGGGCAAAATTATTCAAATGTAGTGTCGCAAAGTTAGCACCACTTTGAACACTAAGACAAAAACTAAGAACCTAAGAAGACAACCTATTAAAATACTACTATCTGTTAGGTATAATATAAGGTACAGTTAACAAAAAAAGTCAGTCATGTAAAGAAAATGAACCATTTTTATATTTAAATACAAACATACATAAAATTCAGAAAAGCAAATTCGAATAACATTGTGTCAATTTTGAAGATGTAAAAACGACAGCGTCTGTGTAATTTTGTTTCTGACCGTCCCTATCTAGACACAGCGCAAATGCTCTACAAACGGTTCTTATCAGCAAACGTTTAGTAAAAGCCTATTTACATAGGTAAGCCAGTGTTTGCGGCTTTGCGGAGAGGTGTAATTTAATAAGGTAAACCAAATGATAGTCGATAAAATTATATTACTACTTAGAGAGGATAATATAACCCTGATATTTAAAGCAGGTGCGGATCCAGCGCTCGTAAAACGATGTAGTCGGGGTCACCTGAAATCGGTCACGTGTGAGTTGAACTCAATTATCCGTATCACTCCAAACTACTGAACCGATTTTAATAAAACTTTCAACTAAGTCATCATCTGCCTAGCCTTTTCCCAACTATGTTGGGATCAGCTTCCAGTCTAACCCGATGCAGCTGAATACACTTTTAGCTACGTATCAGATTTTTAATTAAAAGCTGGTACACATTTCACACTGAATGAGTATGTTTAGGTGCTTATTTAAAATATAAATTTAAACATAAGTTTTTTTTGTGAATTTGAGTTGTGGGTGTGGTTGTGGGCAAGATATAAACTACTTAGATAGTATACTTAGATAGTATAGTATATTAGATAGTACTATTGTACTATAGAGATATAAACTATAGGTATTAAAAACCTTAACACATTTTACCTTTCACCTGTCGATATAATAAAGATAGTAAGACAGCTGAAATGAAGATGGAAACAACACACAGTACAGTAAGACAAAATGGACGAATTAGACTTATGTAAGTAGGTACCTTGTAAGCTATCATCAAAGATAAACACCTTAAAATTCTCTCTGTATAGATTTACATAGACAAGTAGTAAACTACAAGTAATTACAAACAGAATTAAACACGACAAATTGATGGAAATTAAAATGTTATACTAAACTCAGGGCTAGCAACAGTCTTGGCACTAAAACCAGTCATTCGTTCTAGTCTAAGACACTCTTAGTGCTGAAGTAAATCACTTAGTCCTTACACTCTCTAATGGGCACGTATTTTTAAAGCATTGAACTACAGCGGGCACCTTTGCAACTTGTCAAGTTAGGTATTTTTTGTTCGAAACGCATTCGTTCGTTTTATTCGTCACTATGCGATAATAATGTGCATGTTGTATTTGATGTTATTCTTTATTTATGTCTATGTGACTAGCTAGTATTTTTATGTAAAGTTTTTAATGCCCTAAGTACAGGTTCAGATAGTTTGAGTAATTTTTTTAGTTTTTATTGTATTTAGTTTTATTTTTTGCTTAGTTGGTATTAGCAGAAACAAACATAAGTATTTTCATTGATATAATGTTTATTTCTGTTACATGTATTGATTTAGCTATTGTGAGTCCGTAATCTGCTGTGAAACTAGTTTAAATATTTTAAGATAAAATCTCAATGACTTGTAGATTTTGTGAATAATATAAACAAATAACACCGTATACCGATAATTTTGTTTATGTTTTTGCTTTTTAAGGTCCCATACCCAGCGGAGGCTTAGTAATAGGTTCCCGTTAGCTCCTAGTAACGACACTTGCGCCCCCCTTCGGCAACGTTACTGTACCGCTACCTATTGTTTGCCCCTTTTTTGATTATAATTTAAATAGTATACAGTCCAAGCTTTTATTTATTAATCTTCCTAAGCTCCTGAACATATTAGGTACTATGTCTCAGAAGAAGAGAAGGCAGAAGTAAGTTTATAATATTAGAAGGATATGAAAAAATAAAGATTATTTAAAACACGTAGATTAAATATTCAGGTACAGTAACCCCGTCTCCAAGGATACAACGTTTGCCCAGTGACATCAGCTTTTTACACGTGGACTTCAACCGACAACATGCAATTAGCAATTCTCAACCACAAACAACGTCAACGCTTTCAAACGCTAAACCCCTCATTACCGCAAATTGTCGTGGGAGCGACATCCGGAAGCGTCAGCCCTCGAACATCCAACATCCGAATACATAATTCAGCAACCCTATTGCTTGTTTGTCCTAAATTGTGTGCTAGACTCAAAGGCTGCCAACATTTCAAATACCAAAACCCAGTGAATTACTAGGTACTAGGTACAGTCAGCAGATAAAGTCGATTGGCACGGTTACTTTAATATTTCATCTTCAAAAACCTTACTAGGTACTATTTAAAATGCTGAAAGTTTGGATGTTTGTTACTCAATCACGCCATAACTGCTGAAGGGATCTGGATGAAATTTGGCACAGAGATGTCCATTTCATCGTTAATATGAAAAAAGTACGGTTTTCGTAACATAATATATTACTTAGACGCGGACGTAGTCGCGGGAGGAAGATAGTTCTAAATAAATAATTATGAAATTAAACGAGGCACTGCTTCTCAGTATTTTAAGTAAATTATATCTTAATTTTAAATCCACTTCAGAATTAGAATAAAAAAATGACTGTTGTTGCCGACCGTACAAATCGAGTTTATATCAAAATCCAGGTACCTACTGACAGTTTCTAGACATTCCTACGTAGGATCTCTAACGAATGCTCTAATTTTAGTTTGAAATTGGAACGTGAATTATTCATGAGTTTGCTGCTTACAAAGGTGAAAATTATTAGTAATACCGAAGGGCATGCATTATTATAAGATTGGCTATGTAGAATTTAAAAAATTGAAATACTCAAAGGCTTCGGCATTCGCTTAGCCTAAAGAATTTTTAAGAACTTTTAAAAAAGTTGCCAATTACGAAAATAAACGTTATTTTTTTTTAAGGTAAGGTATTTTTACCAACTTTTATGATTGAGCAATGTGGGTAGACGAATATTTGAATAAACCAGTCAGTTAACCATCGCAGTGTTTTATTGACGTCTTAGGTATTGAATAAAAAGTAAATTTTATGATTTTCATGGTTTTTGTATTTGTTTTTAATTTTATTTTCTTATTTATTTTTTATTGTGTTGTGTTGTGTTTTTTTGTTGTGTTTTTTTTTTGTTGTGATGTGCTGTGTTGTTTAGCTATCGACTGAATGTGCTATGTGTGTGTGTTACAGTTATTTAAGAAAAATCAAGAAGGTACGCGGGGATCCGTAAACCGGGCCTTCGTAGGCTACGCCAAAACTACACCCTGCCATCCTGCCGCCCTGCCTGGGCTCCTCAGTGCACGCGGTGCGCTCCCACCTGCGTTGAACGCAGCGGAATGAAATGCAACCTATTGTGAGTACCTATAAATAATTTGCACGCTTGCTTGCAGGCAGAATACTGTGATTATTAGTTATATGATCTTTCCTTTGCACACAATGTATTTTCTCGCAAATACTCTTAATAAACCTGAAGAGTTTATTTCGTTTGTATGTTTTGTGTCTCTGGAACTACCAGTAAGATTGGAAAACTTATTAGATACATTGTTTTTGTAAGTGTTAGCCAGATTCATGAGAAATAGGTAGTATAGGCTATATAAAACATCATGCTGCGAACCAGTCTTTCAGAACCGTCTTTGGTTTCTGCTTTAACTTAAGCGGTAGCCTGCTTATCACAGTTACGGCGTACAGCTGCCAACTAATTTCTATCCTGTAATCTTATAATATCTATAAAATCTTTTTATATGCCCTTATAGAAAAATATGTACATTTAAAAATACTAGGAAAACAAAAATAATAATCGTAAACATTATTCCTTTCCTCTATAATTTTATCAAAAATAAATAACAGAAAAGAGAAGAAAATTTCCATATTTCAAAACAACATTTCGTTCGAAATACGTACCATAAATACACCACTTTTATTACCCTACTAATTAACTCAGAAAATAATTATTCGCTACTGCTTTTACAAACCTTTATACCCACGCCGAAGGTTCTACAGCACGTCTATAAGAGTCCTACATCAAAGTTATATAAAGAATATGCCAGCCATTTTATTAGCATCTAATTAAAGCCAGTTTCAAAGAAGCTTGCTTTTAACTATTTATAGTTCCAACTAGCCCGACCTGGAACACGACAGAAATAGTATCGATCGATGTTAGTACTGGACGGAATATTTATCAACCGCTTTGATGTAATATATGGACTTGGGTGAACGTGATATCCTGAAGCGCAGGCGTCTGGAACGATGCTCAAGCATGCATCTTGGTTTAAAAATAGATTTGAATAGAGATTAGTTTAAAATCTTGACAGATTGTAATCGTGAGTCATGCTTGGCCATCCTTTTAGGATAGCATTTATGGGTTAGTTGCAAAAATGGCTTAAAAGTGTTGAAATACACAAGTACGACAATTTATTAATAAAAGTAAGTGGTACACCTGGACACGGCGCGTATTATTAAAAGATGCCCTGACCATCGGTAGCTTGGACCCATTCTCGATATCACCGTGCTACTATTTTTTAAATTTAAAAATGATTGTATTTTGTACTTATTATTTTAAAATAAAATTTATATGTTTATAAATAAAATAATAATAATAATAATTATGTAATTTGCTATTGCTTACTAAATAAAATCATAGGTGTATCTGTTTTTTAGGGAAATGCTCCCATTTTAAAATCTTGCGTAATCCTAAATCAAATCACACTTTCTCAAAACAAAAAACAAAACAACAAGTTCAAGTTACTTATTCAAAATAAATTTTATATCAACATTACTTTTGCTTTAAACTATTTAAATATTAAAGAGTCGCTTGACGTCAGTAATTGACTTTCGAAAGGCTTCAATTTGATTTCACAACACGGTTGAAGGTTAAAGCCGTAACATACTCTTGGTAACAAGAACTTTTGTTCTTCGGGTATTTTTAGAAAAATAAATAATTTATATTAAAGCCACGTCCACACTGGAGCGGACAACTAGCGGGCGCGGTAGCGGTCAATGACGCGGCTCGCGTTCGTGAGAAATCGTCCATGCAAGGTTGAAAGCATTGTCATGCTCACTCAAATGTTTCGCTGATGGTACGTGGGTTAGATTATTCGGTTCCTTTAAAAATAGTTAAGCTGAATTGTGCTGATCCACGTGTCATGCTAGTGAAAGGGCGCTGTCAATTAATACTGGACATCTCTTTAATTACCATAGCCTAATCTTTATATTTTAAATTGTTTGATATTGCTCTTTACCTGCATTGTTCTAACATAATAATATAGAGCTAGCAAGGATAATGTAACCAGGGTTTTAGAGTTTCCCTGACGTTCATTACTTGTTCTTCGCTATGGAAACCTACTTACGTTTTGGAATGACCAACTAGCTTCAACTTTCTGACTAACTGACCGACTCCTTGACTATCAATAAGTGTCTGTATATGGTTTCATTAAAATAAATGCTTTGACAATTACTATTGCAGTGTCTGACCACTTTCGCGACCACAACCGCGCCCACAAGTGGTTCGCTCCAGTGTTGCTGGGCTTTTAAACAGCCCCAGTTCGCCCATGGTATGGCTTCGTTTTTTAGTATTTAATTGTTTTCTTGTATTCATTGTTTTAAGAACAAAAAGAGAATTGTTGTTTGTTTTTGTTTGATGTTATTCTTGTATCGTCTTTGTACTATTCACGTATACACTTTGTACTATACATAAAGTCCAGACTTTATTTTAATAATATTTTACGATGTATAATCAGTAAAAAATATAAGTAGTAGGATTTTATTTGGTCAATAAACTTACAGACCCAAAAAGATTACCGCTCGGTAATAAGAACCACATTCTATTACGAATATTATGACAACCCAAAGTTACGTAAAGTATCTGTATTTATAGTAATTTAAAATATATAAATAAAAATACCAGCTACACATTACTTGTTCCACACTTGGACAAAAGCTTCTTCTCTTACAGAGAAGGCTGCTTGATTAAGTAAGTATAGCACCACGCTTGCTTAAGGATGACCGATTTCATATACAGAGGGGAGGAATATGTAAGAATCGAAACAGGTGACGTTTTATGGTGTCTGCCTACACCCATAGGAAAAAAGCGTGTGTTTATGTATGTTTGTGTGTTTCCTTACGATCTTTTCTTTCACCGATGTCAGTGGTTGTCAAGATAAACTTGGGAGGTATACATTGAAAAAGTCACAATGGTACTTGCCCAATGTTGAATCCACAACCTCAATGAGAATCGTATAGTAATATAGTATGCTTCAAATTAATCTAATTTGGAACAGAGTGGCGGTCTAATGTGGTCTCGCTATGACATTAAAATGATTTGTTGATAATTAAATTTCATCTTTATTGTTAGATGCAACTAATTATAAATTGGTATGCAGTGTTCTGTAAGGTTTAGTTAGCATCCGTGTTTAATGAGAAACATGTACTTAGTATTTATTATGTTCTGTGTACTAATGGGTACACCTCTGCCTAACCCTTCAGGGATTACAGGCGTGATGTTATGTTATGTTCTGTGGTAAAAATAGTACATAATTGTTGAACTGTTTTATTTTAATGACTTATGGCAGCAACTTTCAGAGCTAGTACATACTAGGCGCTCGGCGTTGCGATGAGCGCGCGTTGGTCGCGTACACACACACGCTTAGCACGGCGTTCAGCGCGCGAAATCAGTATCAAAATGCTCTATCTCCATTTTCGAAAAGTGCATCCTCTCTATACAAAAGCGCGTGTTGAAATGTATAACAAAATGGCCGCTCATGTATCTCAAAGCGCGCAGCTGACGCCTGAGCAACGCGCGTTCTAACGAAAAAGTGTAAACGCGCAATTGACGCGCGCTAGACCAGCAGCGCGCGCTTGCATGTGTACACTTCAATAGAATTCGGGGTTCTCAAAACGCGCGTTAGCAAAGCGCGCGTTTAAAAACGCCCAATGTGTACCGGCTCTTAGAGTTATTTTCTAGCAAGTGGATAATTGTTATTAACTGGAATAGGTACTCTAAGACATAGTTTTCAGTATCAAATCTTTACTTTAAATGTATCGTGGTACTTGAATCCGTCTCAGATATAATGGTCCCAAATAAAGGACCTACGAAACATCTAATAAAACATTCTCTTGAAGTCTGGTAATTTTGGAACAATTTATATTGAACACAGATTCTTCTACTTATTTACTCTGTGGCCAACAAGATTCGCCTTTGCAAGCTACTTGAAAGCTACAACGTAGCATCTTGGTGCTACGCCGTAGCAAATTGCTACGCTACTGTTTTTTTGTACAGACTTGAGATAATTTAGGTCTTACGATTACATTTTACTCAACTTTATTGTGTTAATAATATATAACATTAAACGAGTTTTCCATGAAGCGGGAGACGGGAAGGGTCAGAGGGCGTGGGGAGGGGGTGCCTATTTCTTATTTTTGTACTAGAAAAATAAAAGTTTTGAAAACTTTATACTTATTTTTAAAGATTAAAATCATATTTTACTCCTTAATGCATAAAAATTTGGCAAAAATAATATTTTTTTAAGACATTACATACACACATTTATACATACATACATTAGAGCGAAGCTCACATGTTTCGTCCATGATATAATTAGTCACATATTTCAAAAACTCGCCTTTTATTCAAAACATATTTCCATAACGGCCTTAAAAAATCTACATCAATATAATTATTTTTCATGTTACGTTTCTGAGAAATTGCGGGCATTCCCTTTCAATGAGGAAATTCTAATGAGATAAAAAGGAAATTCCTTTAATATCTTATCAAAACACTTGAAGAAATTACATTTTATTGAGGCAGGAATTTTAGGAAATCGTACTCGACGTAAATATTTCAAAGTTTTGTAATTAAATGAAAAGAATAAGTTATTTGATCGTCTGATTGGCGTGTATAGTATATAATATGTATTAATATAGTGTCTAGGAAATTAATTAATTTAAAAAGTGAAAAGTAAAAAAGTGAAATTATTCTAAAAAGTGTTTATTTGTTTAATAAAAGGTATTTATATGGCAGAGGTGAGTGGCAACGCAGGGAGGGGTCGCCCTAGGAAGACTTACACTGACCTTATTGGTGAGGTTCTTCAGAAAAGTCAGGTGCGCAGTACTCGTAACCGGCGTGCTTGTATGACGAGATGTATAAACGTAGATAAGGCTAACGGAGTATGTAAGGATCGTAGCAGGTGGCGTTCTGATGTTTCTGCCTACCCCCATGGGAAAAAGGCGCGAGTTTATGTATGTATGTATGTAATCTCAAAAACTACTACAACTAATTTAGGAAAATCTTCTAGAGTTATATAGCCCGTATATTGAAGAAGGTTTTAAGCTATGCAACATCACGCTACATTCTATTAGGACAAAGCTATATGATGTAATTTTTTTTAGTGAGTGTTAAGTATCATCAAACCTTTCTTACCGCCCTGGGTGGGGAGTAAGGGACTGTCAGACTTTTACTGACTAAAAATCTACCCTATTCCTTCTATTGCCCTTTGCGTTCCGGGGCCACGGTATCCTGTTAAGACGTTCCGGGGCCACGGTATCCTGTTAAGACGTCCCGTGACCCCGTCAAAGACGTAACTTAACATGCGTGTAGCCGCGTTACATCAAAACTAGGAAGCTCATAGTGATGTGCTTAGAAGCTGTCGCTTTTAATCTCTTACATGATTAACAATACGAATATCTAATAGTAACGTGACGTAGTACGTGAGTTACGTCTCGAAACTCGTAAATAACATTCAGTGTCAAACACTTGACACATTCACGTACAGTTAAATTTAACAGGGTTGCCAGTTTTGAAAAGTTTTTGGTAGAAGTTGATTATAAAAAAATAGTTTCTTATTTTAGTACACTTTAAAGTTAAGCCAAAGTCTAAAATGAACCCGCCGGAATACAAAAACGGGATAAAACTTATTATGTGTTAAGCTAGATTAATATCTATTGTGTGTCTCAAAGTTCAGCTACTTCTGTTCAGCCGTTTAAGCGTTAAAGATTAACAAACTATCTATCTATCCACTCATCCAGGAAGTAGTTTATGATGGTAGAATATTTTGAGTATATGTATGTTACCATCTCGGGGTAAGTTTCAGTTACCTAACTGCATAAATTATTGATACCTACATTAGATATTATTGATTACATTAGATATATAAAAAAAAAAAAAATCATTTATTTCAGATGTCTAAAAGATCCATATTAGGTACATTCATTAAAATTATAAATTAAATTAAATACATTAAAAATTACATTTATCAAATTATTAACTACTATATTACCCTTCTCACAAATGACCTCCAAAGTGGGGATGAGATCCTGTCCGCTACAGTCTCCAGGATTTTGTTCCGGCTGCCACGCAATCTGCAGATCAGGGATACCGTCTTTTTGCGAATAACGGCGTGAAAACCATCAGTGCGATATAGCGCGAACATCCCCGATGCACTACAGAATCGTGGCAGCCCCAACATCATCCTGAAGATACAATAATTTATTTAGCAGGGTAGTGCCTATCTGTGTAATAATGCTTTATTTCTTATAATAATATTAGTTGATCGGCCCACGCGTTGTTGTGTCAATAAAAAGATATTAAGACCAATAATTGAGATAAAAAATATCCTATCTTTCAAGTTGAATCAAACTGCACACGGTGTTCAAATTTGATTAAAATCGGTTAAGTAATTTCGTAGTTTACCCCAGACAAACAACGTGACGCGTAATTTATATATACTATATTGAGATAATATTTTTAATAAAACATGTACCTACATTATGCAACTGTGATAGACATAAGATAAAATTATTTCATATTAAATGTTTTGTGAAACACACTGAGCGGAATTTCCGTAAAGGAACTTGGACAAATGTAGGTAAGTAAGTAGGTATTTCATTGATGTCGCTTTCACAAGGAAACAGGTGGTTTTACCTGTTATAATTTTCTCTCATTCTTTGATCCGGAGGCCGGATTTTCATTTTATTTAATTTGATTCAATGGAAGGTATCGCTTCCTACCTTTTTCAACTGTCGGAGGGTTATGATTTTAGAAGCTTATGTATGTTCATCTGTCTATTCATATCTCCAATGGTATTAATCGTTTACTAATAAATGAAGTTTCGTTAGAAGCGATATGATGTTCCATTGGTTCAAAAAAATAACAAGCGACGTACAGCGGATTTGACAAACAACTAACTAATATGACCATTTCAATTCATGTTGGAAAACATCGTAAGAAAACCTGGACTTACTGTTCCACTCAAACCAAGTCTATGGCCTTTGAGGCGGTTTAGAAAATCTGACACTAGGGTGTGTGGGGTTGTAAGACCTTACTGCCCACACGACAAAGAAAAGAAAGCCGATTTCCTACGCATAAGTAGGATACATAGATCTAAAAAGTTATCAGAAAACTTTTTCGAAATGTCTTATTTAAAAGATAATTGGAATTTTATAGAAAACTTAAAATCGGCCGAAAACAGCTGTAACACAATTATTCAAGAATGTTTTCTTATAAGTTTTTACACCTATATATTTATATCCTGCTTACGTTAAAGTTTCATTAAAATCGTTCATTCATTTCGAAAAATAAGGACTTAAAAGTATTTATGAAATGCCGTAAGATATAAACGCTCTTAAAACAGTAAAGTAGCAACCTTGAGAGCAGAAGGTAGGCAATAAATACTTGTATGTACCAACGTAAACGTCACTGCTTGTTGGTTACGCGGTAAATTAATGAGCATTATAATGTTACGGTATGACGCGGCTTGTGGAGGAAATTTTGGTGATATGGGAGTGAAACTGAACAGCTGACGGCGACTTGGTGTTATGGTGAATGAGGTGAAATATTCAATGAGTTTATTGAACTGGTATGAAAAATATAATATTTTAAGTCAATTTTCAATTGTTTATTTCAGTTTGTACAGATTAATTCATATAACAGAATATCACACCTGTAATCCCCAAAGGGTTAAGCGGAGGTGTACACCCACATTTCGCCAGTTATGTTTACGTACCATGTGCCAATAGGGGGCAAGACTAGTCCCATCAACCGGGGACCAATCAAGACTCAGGCTGCTCCTGAGAGATTTCTGACGGAAAAACTCAATAACACTACCCGACCTGGGAATCGAACCCAAGACCTCATGCTCAGCAGTCGCGCTTTCTGACCACTAGACCAACGAGGCAGGCAGAAAACAATATTTGGTTATCAAAAAAACTTGATTATAGAACCAACTATTTGATTACTTAATAACGTAATCGTAAGATGAAGAAATGGGGCAACATCTAATATTGTAAATTCACACAGAGCTTACTTGTAGGCGTTTCACACTAAACCCACAAGTGACCAAACTTGTCTTGAGTGGGGGCAATTGTCCGTGACCGCAGGACTCCGGGCAACAAGCACTTCGGTGTAGGGTCAAATAACGAGCGAGTCTTGAGTCGGAAACCGCAATTTCGCTATGCTAGACTGAATTAATAGCATAATACTGTAAACGGGATTTGTGGGCGAATTGGATTCGCACATTAAAGGATTCACAATCGAATTCGCATACCATACCTCCCACCCAAAAACACGTTTCTTGCAATGCGATCCTTGTTTATATGTATGATATTTTGTTTTTTTTATTTGTATGTTTTTTGTTGTATTTTGTTAAAAGGAACTATTGTTCTTTGTTAATTATTGCTAATCTAACTGTTTGGGTGATAAGTTGAGATGAATTTGTTATGTGGTTACGAATATATACAGACTAAGAAGAACACTAAATAGGCGATATAGGTTTTAATCAAACACTAACAAATAAAGAACGACCTATCAAAAGGTCAATACTGGCTATAGGTTCTCAAAGATGCGAAAGGAGTATGTAAAGATCGTAGCAGATGGCGTTCTGTGGTTTTTGCTTAGCCCCATAGGAACAAGGCTTGAGTTTTTGTATGTATGTAATGAAGATTCTCAACAATCTTAACAGTAATCGCTATTTTGTGATCAGCAGTGGCGTTACATTCATATAATAATGTCAACAATCATCTCAATTGCGCAACGGTTGTCCAACAAACAGTAAAATTGAAACCGCCAAGAAAGTACACTATTCTTTGCGAAGTCAAGTCACGTGAACAGCATTATTCTTCCCAAGGCGTATCGTTAAGGCAAAATTCTTAAATGTGACGTACAAATGAGTTCTTTTGCAAGCACGTGACTGCTTATCATGCAAAGTAATAATGTAGGTACCGAATATTGTTTCAGTGTCAAATTTTCTCACGAAATTTTTTCTTCTGTATCTTTCCTTCTATAGTAATATAATAAGGGTGAAGAGATTTTTTGCTTGTCTGTTTGTTTAAACGCGGTCATTTCTGAAATTACCAGTTTGATTGGAAAAAATGTTTTTGTAGATTCATGAGGACGAGCGGAGCCTTCACCGGAGACTTAATTAACTAACTTAACATGGGTGAAATAACTAACACGGACAAAGTTGCAGGGAGCAGCTAGTATATTTTTTATATCAATAAAGCTGAAGAGTTTCTTTTTGTTTGTCTGTTTATTTAAACGCGCTAATCTCTGGAACTAACAATCGGGTTAGTATAATTCTTGTTGTACATGATAGCCAGATTCATCAGACATAATATAAGCTATATGACATCACGCTACGACAAACGGGAGCGGAGCAGGAACCATAAACGTAACTTAACGCGGATAAAAAAAACAACACGGACAAAATGGCAGCAGAAGTTAGATTTTAATAAAAATAGGCTAAGTTTTCTCATATATCACGCCCTGAAGAAATTAAATTAGACTACGTTTACTCAATAATGTTACTGAAATATGGAGAGAAAATTAGGTTTGCCCACATATTATAAACTTCCACCTACTTACCTTATACGTATTAAAATATAATTTATTAATGTTGTTTGAGGAACTTTCCTTTTTTTAATTTATTTTTGTATTACTTACTGCCAATGTATTTTTTCTAGTTCATATATACGTTCTTAGTTTATCTTGGACATCACTGAAATCGGTAAAGGAAAACATCTTGGGGAAACCTGGACTTAATTAACATACCTAAGTCTGAAATCACCAAACCGCCTTGAGCAAGTGTAGTGATCAATGCTCTTAATTGCCTTCTCTGTATGAAAAGAGGCCTTTGCCCTGCAGTGGGACGATAATAGGCTGGTATTATTCTTAAATATTAGTATTTAATAATAATACCAGCCTTACTGTCCTGACTTCTTACGCGTGGGTGTTAGCACTGAGATATGTTTTTTTAAATATAGAGATTAGATTATAGACACTTTCAGGAGTACATTGCTTTTAATAAAAACGAAGTGCTTCTTACTTCACTCAAATTCAACCTAAAAAGAATAGTCAAATACCAAGTGTAGCTGTTTCGGATGTCGAAACAGCGAATATCTCCGTGCAGAGGGGGACGCGCACGTCTTTTAAATTCCTTTATTAGATTCCGAACAGCGTTCTTTGTGTCACCGTCGCGTCCGATCTGTTTACATGTTTTAAATGTACTACTGTGGATTATACAGTTGTGTTTCTGTGGAAGAAAATAATCTGATTGTTTTTGGTACATTTTCTTTTCGTGTTGTATTTTTTTTGTATCTATTGGTATTATATATTGGTATGGGTCTTGCATTTTTGCAAGACCCATACCTATTATTAGTAGACTTAGCCTATTGGTTTCTTATGTCCAGCTGATACAAATGTCCTTCACCAGCAGCACTATTCTGTTAAAAATCTCTCTGTGAAGTGACCTTTAGTTGAATTGAGTGGACAACCCGTAGAATTAGGTGTGTTGACAGCTCATCTAACATGTTCACTTCACCTAAATTTACCGAGGGGGATTTTTACAGAATAGGAAGACTGATCATCGGGCACCATGTGGGAGGCCCTTTGTCCAGTAGTGGTCATTTTTCGACTTAAATGATGATGATGTAGTACTATTTTCTGATCCCCCAAGATATACATATTGTAATAGATAAATATATCAATCAAACTGCTGATAAATTGCTTTCCAGTTTGGCAGATACTATATTAGAGTTAAGCTATTTACCATTGTTAAAAATAAATCAATAATAAAAAAAGAACATAAAATTATTTTAGGATAAACTTATGCAAAATGAGTAGATTACCTAATATTGGTACACCGATAAGGTTAAAACGTTGCGACTTGCGACTCCATTCAGCCCATTTAAAATACCGAAACATTATTTTAATTGAGTCTTGTTTAAAACAGTCGCGAAAGTAGAAACAAAATACGATTTTCAATATTCAGTCCTTGGCGAACTCGTCGGCAAAGTTTGAACTAGTTTGAGGTGTCTGAAATGTGCTGAAAATTGTTTTTAGCTTTTTTGTTCCTGAAGCAGTGAAAACTTCTAACTCACTATCCATTTTTCGATGCTCATGCGAAAATTATGTCCGTGAATTAAATTTCTTTTTTGCTTGTTACTATTAGGTCTAAGTCCTTAGATTATAACTTTTGAACTTTGGTTTGGTGGGTTTGATTTGGGACGTGGGATACCAAGAGAACACAAAAACGGGTCAAAAATGCGAAAAAGAGTAACAAACATCCATCCATCCAAGGTAATGAAGTGAAGTTCGAAAGACATTCTACCAACCATAATAAACGCGAAAGTTTTGTGAAGTTGGATGAATAGACGTACATATTATAGTTTCACAATTAAATTGCTGAACAAAATTAGCTTAAACTTGGCACAGATACTGATTCAATTTCTGTCTAAGTTCACAGTTTTATCTGTCTTTTTCTCTGTCTGATAATATAGATCCTCAGCTTAATTCTGAAGACCACACTTACAAAATCATGAGCAGACGCTTTGTTAGATGATAATAAAACAATAATTAATCACTCTTTTTTGAACTGCAAATGACATTCAACCTTATAACAATAGCGGTGGACTATCTACTTCTCTGCGCGACTAATTTCAACAAGCAGCTTCATGGATCTCAGCCAATTATCGGTTCGTTATTAAATCTGATATGCCCGAGAAATAAGATATCTGATATTCTGAAGCTTACATTATACGAAAATCAAGTTTGTGTTGAACACGGAATTCTGGTCAAAATCCCTCGTCAAAACTCTGATAGCGTGTCAGCACGGCTTTCCTTTGTTTTAAGGAACTATAGGACTTCCTTGAACGTATTGGATAGTAAGCTCTGTAACGTGGATGTTATGGTTGCTTTTTGTTTGTTAAATGGTCGGAGGCGGCATGCATTCGTTTGTAAAGTTTCGTCAGCGAATAATAAGTATGTGAAGACAATGATCTGTTCTGTTAGAGGTTGAATTCAAATACTATGCAACTTTTTGCTAATTGGAAGTTAGTTGCTTATACGAGATTTAACAATAAATTATGTAAGGTTTTTTGTAATTTAACGTCATGTATACAACTCTGTGCTGCTTTAAGTTTTTGACGCAAATGGGCCTATGCTCCATTCATTATAGCACTAGCTTTTTCCCGCGATCAGACGAGGTCGCGGGCAAAAGCTCGTCGAAGAAATCGCGGAATAAAAAGCCTATCCTTTTTTGAGGTTTAAACTTACGCTGTACTTTTCATCAAAACCGGTTCAGTAGTTCAGTCGTGGAAGCGGTGCAGACAAACAGACAGACAGAGACAGAGATCCTTTGGCATTTACAACATCGCTTGTGGTGGGGTTTAAGTAATTCGTAAAGTGAGAATCTGCTATAAAACACACACACCCTCCCTCACCAATAAGCAGTTATAAAACCTTTTTCCTTCAACCTTCTCATATCAATGCACTCTTTAAGCAATCCTTATATGCTTTGAACTAAATACTTACATTTACAGTAAAACCAGTTTAAGTTAGTAAACATAGCAAGTCTGCGTTGCACTCCGCACTCGCCTTTATTTATTTAGTAGACAACTGAACGGAGTATTTGAATGCATAAAGTGGTGCCCTCTTGCGACTGTACATAGATTCTATTGCAAAGTGCATTCTTACTGGCTGGTGTGTTCTTTGGTTTTTATGTACTCGTTTAAATCGTATGATTCTATATTCAAATTGAATTAAATTGATGTAGTTTAGTATCCGGATTTGGGTTTCTTTTCGTGATATTTTTTTAAAATAACGGCTTTTGAGAAAACCGTTTTTTAAACGATGTATCTTTATAATTACTTTGTTTTTTTGTCCGAAACTGTTTTAAAAATTAGCCTTTAAACTATGATTAGTTTAATCATAATATTTAGTCGTTAAAGAAGAACTATATCTTCAAAAAACAACTACCATTTTATTAGGATTTCACTAAAATACAAATAACTACAAAATATAGCAAAACAGTGCGAGCACCGGGATAGCAAAGTAATAAAAAATTGAAATAGAAATAGATACTCCAGTTTTCATTGGGGAACAACCTGTAGTACTTATGCATGGCAGCCATCTTTAAATTCTCTATTTTTACTGTCGAACGTGACTAAGTGGAATAAATACAGCTATTTCACGATCACATACAATACGATATTTTATTTACTGCACAAAATATGAACACGGTTTGAACACACCTAAAAGAAGAAATTGTTAATTTCTAGGAAGTAAACTCTGAAAGTGTAGGTACTATCCGATTATAAAAATCTTACATTGATAGAAAGCTACATGACACACGTGCCATAGCTTTTTTTAGTCTAATATTTGACTAGAAAGCGGCCTAAATAACAAGCAAAAGCTAGTTATTTATATTTACAAGAATAACTAAAATGGATTACATCAAACTTAGTAAACTAAATAAGTAGGTAGGTGCATCGTGCTGGAACTCCACAATACTCCATGTATACTTAAAAATGAGTTATATATGCCAAAGAGGTCCTGAAGATTGGTTCTTTTACTCAGCAAAAAAGATTCGTAATACTACAAAGATTAGGATGATTTTTTATGGCGCGAACCAACCCACATAGAGACGGGTATTTTAGCAGAAATTACGGGTAATTTGGCCCTTAAGTGACAATATTTCAAATATAAATAATCTCATTACAGCAATACACACCTAAACTTAAAACCTCGATAACTCAAAAAATACTTTTTATGGGTTGAGTTCTTTCTGCTAAACTACGTCCACTGTATGTATGTACCTATGATCTCTTTTGAGAGGAATAAAAAGACATTTAATTAGTACCGTGGATACTGGCTTTAAAAAAATACGGCTTTTGCCTGCATGTCAAAGGGATTCCGATATCAAATTGAAATAAAACGTGTGCACATTTTTTAGTTCATTTGTTTTTTGCGTGGTCAATACGTTTCGGTATTTCGCTTTCAAATATTTCGTATTGAAAGCACTGGCTATGGAAAAATTGAGTTTCGAATAATTTCATATCCGTACTGTAGGTAAATATAAATGGAAAAGTGAGTTTGTTTAATTGTTTGTTTGTTACGCTTTTACAGCTTAACTACTGAACCGAATTTGTTGAAATTTCATACAGATATTGTAAAACGTTGATTTTAAAAGAGTACGTATGGAGTTTCTTGCCCATTCTTCTCCATACAAAACTACCTTTTGAAAGGGGCAACTAGATTCAATTCAATTTTTTTATCTTGTAATGACGTTCAAAAGTGCCTTATAGTGGCCTAATTGAAATAAATGCCTAATTGATATGAATGACTTTGACTTTAGACTAATCTTTAACTGAAAATCGACTACTGACTGACTGGTCGTGGGAAACCGCTGAATAGGGATAGCGCAGGACCGGTCATTGTGGCTATCTTTAGGAGAGGCCTATGTCCAGCAATGGACGTCGTTCGGCTGAAACGATAATGATGAAACTTGAACCCAAAGAAAGGACGTAGACTACTTTTCATCCGCGACTTCGTGATAACCAACTTTTACGCGGACGAAGTCGCGGGCGAAAGCGAGTAGCTTCATAAATATACCTAGTTTTTTTTAAATAATCCATTCGCATGGCTCCATAGATTGAATTTTTTGTTCAGTATTTCATCAAACATATATTCAGTACAAACATCCATATCTCCTATGAATATTATTCAATTTCAACATAATATATCTTATGTACTTACTTTCTAAGATTCTCCAAAGATTATAGTCCATCTTTTATATTTTTTTTTGTGTTTATATTATTTCATTTTATTTTATATGTGTTATAAGTGTTATTGGGTTTATCCATTAGGAATTTCTAGGTAGCAGCCTCTGAGTTTCAATTTGTGCCCAATTTATAGCAATAGGCTCGCCCTCTATTACATGGGACTTAAACCTAACTAGCAAAATGTGGGTGTACTAATGGGTACACCTCTGTCTAATCCTTCAAGGATTACAGGCGTGATGAGAGAGAGACGTGAGACGTGAGATAAGGCATTTTGGAAAGAAAACAAAAAAAAATATTTTTAAACTCTTTTCTTTCCCCACACTGGGAATTTCCTCTATATCGTGGATGCTAATTCTGTTTAGTGGTTTAGGCGTGAAAGAATTACAAAAATCCATCTATCCACAATAACTGTCATGTTTATAATAGTAGTAGGACAGTATGTACGATAATCGCCTGGCAAGGCTCGCCTTTCGACGTTCGCATCGACTTTGACGTTTGTGGGTATAAGCCTTTATTTACAGCTACGGTCGAGACGTTAGTTAATCGGTTTTTCAAAATACCTGAGGGTATTTTCTGGGTACTTTTAACCTAGTGGCTTTTATATAAGGCTTAAGGATTGAGCTGGAACGGGCACAGTAGAGGTTTTTCTCAGATTAAGTTACACTTTGAATTTTGCTTTTGCGACTTTCAACAAAATGGAGGTTCGGATTCACGTTATACCTTTCTGGAAAGTAACTGGGGCATTTAAAATATACTAAGGATCTTTGTGATTTTTTGTTAATAAAGAAAATGTAAACGGCTGCAATGAACATTTAAAATTGTCGTTATAAATACGTACAAAAGAGGATTTGATTTCAAATGTTTTCATCTAATATATAAAATTCTCGTGTCGCACTGTTATAATATGATTGCATATGATAGCCAGATTCCTCATAAATCTGACTATAAGCCATGCCAATGTGGCGGTGTCGCTGCGGTTCCTACAACATATAAAAATGTTTGGAATGGCACACGGTGCGCTCCGGCGCTGCATCGCACGCGCATCGGAATCGAGACATGGCGGGGAGCTGTGTAATTATCGCGGCGCCAGAGCGGCACTACACACATTGTCGTCATAATAGGGCCAAATCTCTCTTCCGCCAAAACGATGCGGCGCCGCACTCACACCGTGTGGTCGCTAGTGCGGCGAGATGACCTGCGGTGTGGCGCCACATCGCATCATGTGGCATGGCTCTATCACATTCAAAAATATTTTTTCTTTCTGACTGCTAGTTCTAGAGATTAGAGCGTTTTAACAAAAATCTCTTTAGCTTTATTATATTTAAAAAATATAGTTTAGACTTTGATACATCTCTCCTACGATAAAACAAACTGGCAAATAGTTTATACAAAGTCATTCATAAACAATTGTTTCATTAGCCATTACCGAGTTGGAAGTTTATCTGCTGGTACTAAAGTTGTAATGAAAACTGGAACGCGTGCCCGCAATACTAACTTTGTTGACACCCAGGCAATTACTAGTTGGGTATCGTTGTTACAAGTTATTCCTGTTACATTTTATATTGTTTCCATTAGGAAACACGAGTGTAATGAGAAGGTTGCTAAGGCACAGAAATTAATGCGGCTGACTCTCATGCACGAGGTTGTAAGTTTGCAACGGGGCACGGGCAAATACAGGGTCACTGTAAATTTACCCGAAACCTTAAAAGGGGTCATTGTACTCATAATTATGTACAACTTTTACTATGGGACCAACCCTGAAATCATGAATAATTTATGAAAATTTAAGTTATTAATCATTATAATAAATGAGCATAATGAATAAGATATAAAGCAATAGTCTCTAGAGCTGTATTAAAAGTACGAGTACCATAGAATAACAATACTATAAATTTATTTTACCTCATATCACTGTAAATATCAAAGGGGACTGTGAGCTCTTATAATTAAAAGGATAGTATAACATTTACAGTGAGAAACATACCTTGTTTGACCCTGTGTTGTGGTCTGTTTAACCTTTGTGTAATTTGTTCTTAATTTTTTTTTGTGCACGCATTCAAAAGTGTAAAAAGAAGCATACTACTCATCAAACTTCGACGACTGCCTTGTTGGTCTAGTAGTCGCAAAGCGCGACTGCTGAGCTTAAGGTCTTGGGTCAGGTCGGGCAATGTGTTATTGGGTTTTCCCATCAGGAAAATCACGGTACCAGCCTCAAAGTCGCCGTCGTCGGATTTCTGCCCGGTTGATGGCAATAGGCTCGCCTCCTATTACATAGGACTTAAACATAACGGACGAAATGTGGTTGTACTAATAGGCACCTCTGCCTAAGCCTTCTGGGATTACAAGCGCGATGTTGTCATCGAACTAAGTAACATTTAAAAAAAAATTTTTTTTGGAAACTTAACAAAAAAAAATCTAATGATTGCGCATACAACACAGGATCGCCGCAACAAAGACCGTGAGAGTATTTAAAGTTTAGTTACAACATTTAAAATGTGTTTTAGCGAAAAAACGGTAAAAAAAAAGTTGTAACTAAGACCTTCAATATTTTCGTAACCAGAACTCGAACAAAAAAATGAGCACAGCAATTAGAAATACACTTGACTTTCTGCTCCTTAAGTGTCCTTTTACATCCAATATATTATGTTCAATAGGATATTTACTATAGTTAACTATATTTTATTTAATTAATGCTCTTCATTTTGCAACATGGAAAAAATATGAAAAACTTGCCTTTGATCGAGTTATCTGTGACTACGCCGTAGCTGGCGTAGTAAGTGCTACGTGCCTTCTAGCTACGGCGTAGCACTTTTATATTAAGAATCTACATTACGCAGACACCTTAGTGTAAGGCAAAAGAAACGTTATTTTGTAATTTGTGAATTTTCCTTATCACATGAATATCTTGTTTACACCACACAGTGACGTAAAATAAGTTTCAGTCAAAGAACCACGACTGCCTCGTTGGTCTAGTGGTCGCAAGCGCGACTGCTGTGCATGAAGTCTTGGGTTCGATTCCCAGGTCGGGCAAAGTGTTATTGGGTTTTTCCATCAGGAATTTCTCAGTAGTAGCCTCGGAGTCTGGATTTGTGCCCGGTTGATGGCAATAGGCTCGCCCCCTATTACATGGGACTAAAAACATAACTGGCGAAATGTGGGTGTACTAATGGGTACACCTCTGCCTAACTCTTACAGGGGATTACAGGCGTGATGTTATGTTATGTATGTCAAAGAACCATGTATGACAGCCGGGATCTACGGCTTAACGTGCTTTCAGAGGCACGGAGGAATCTCGGTATGGAAAATGGTCACCCATCCTCGAACCGTTTTTTACAGTGACGTTATGTAAAATACAGCGAGGACACAGGGAGGAGCTCGTGGCTAAGTAATAACAGCCGCACGGGTCGATCCGTCAGGTTAAGCTACGCTTGCCGGGGTTGGTCCGTGGATGGGTGACCATCTTTACACACCGAGACTCCTCCGTGCCTCGGAAAGCACGTTAAGCCGTTGGTCCCGGCTGTCATACGTGGATCTTTGACAGTCGTTACGGGTCGTCAGAAGCCCGAAAGTCTGACAACCAGTCTTACCTAGGGGTATCATATTACCCAGTTACTGGGTTGTGGAGGTCAGATAGGCAGTCGCTCCATGTAAAATACTGGTATTCAGCTGCATCCGGTTAGACTGGAAGCCGACCCCAACATAGTTGGGAAAAGGCTAGGCAGATGTTATGTAACATACAGCGACTGATAAATGCTAGTAAATATTTTTGTAGAAGTATTTATTTATATTGCCTAAGACACTGCAAGTGATTTTCTCTTTGGCAGATTTTTCTATAATCTGTGCTCCTTGGTCCGTAAAATTTAATTTTGGATTTACGTTTTACTTTCTTTTGGTCTAATATTAATTAAAATAACATTTCTTGTTTAAAAAACTTATCACTAAACTATAAAAATTATATTAAATTAAAATTAGACTTATAAATAAAAATGAATGGTTAAATGTGCTAAGCGTAAAATTCAAGAACGACTGGACCAATTTGGCTGATTCTTTTTTTTTGTGTTCGCGATTTCCCAGACATGGTTTATACGTATGAAAGATTTTTTTTATTTCCATCGAGAAGACGGAAATATGTACCCGGACGAATCCGGGGCGGTCCGCTAGTTATTTATAAAATAAATGTCTTTTTACATCATAGCGTGTGGCATTTCAGGCAGCGATACGCCCACACAAAGTACATGAGTTCAGAAGTGAAAAGGTCATTCAAACGATATGAAGAAAAGTTCAAACATTTTCTTAACACGTCAAAAATCCCACGAGGTGTGTGTTAAAAATACATTTCACACAGGCTAAATTATAATTTAAAAACATTACAATAAAGTATATTATTTGATTATCGATTGTTTACCAGAACTTGTAGTTTTCGTGACAATGAAAATTAAAAATATATATATATATTTACTGCCAAAACTTTAGCGGACGTAATTTAATTTTTTCGACTGTTACTACTTAGTCATGAGAACCTCGCAGTTGCAGAAAATATACTCTATGATTAGAAAAAAAATGTGCTGTTTTTATAAATAAACGACAAAAAGTCTTTTCTGTGGGTATTAAGAAACATGTGCTGAATCCATGGTAGGTTGCAGGTTGGGCATCAGTATAAATCCATCCTGTGTAACAAAAAATATGAGATGTTTTGAGTATCTCACGATACACGATATACAGGAGGAATTCCTAGCGAGGAGCAATCTTTTTTTTAAATATCTTAATCTGTTTTACCAGTGTCAAATCGTTTATTTAAAATTTCTAAAAGGTCAAAAATTTCTGTAGGCAGAAGAATGATCAAGATACTCCATACTTATCCACACCAACGATAACCATTTCAGTCTTATATTATATCACCCATATCACTAAAAATACATAATAAACCTCGCATATTACATTCATGACTGCGAGGTGCTTAAACTATGTAATAACTCGACTCAATTTAACGTAAACCGCGAAGGGTTGCCATATACCACATTTTATAATATTGCTTCCATAATTTAGTTTTAATTTGAAACTTGCAACATTCAATAATGTTTATTTGCTAGAATACGGTACATACGATGTTACAGTTCATTTTGTTTTGTTACTGTTTCTGTTGAGAGATCATATCACAACATCACGACTGCAATCTCCGAAAGGTTATGCAGAGCTGTACCCATTAGTACACCCACATTTCGCCAGTTATGTTTAAGCCCCATGTAATAGGGCGCGAGCCTATTATCATCAATCGGGCACAAATCCAGACTATTGAGAGATGTCAATTAATTTATAGGTTCTATCGACTTATCTCCTAAATAGTCGTTAACAGTATTCCCTTTCTGCCTAGCCTTTTTCCCTACTATGTTGATGTCGGCTTCCAGTCCAACCGAATGCAGTTGAATACCAATATTTTACATGGTGCGACTGCTGATCTGACCTCCACAACCCAATAACTGAATGAAACGATGGCCCCTTGTTAAGACTGGTTGTCAGACTTTTGGGCTTCAGACGACCCGTAACAACTGTCAAAGATCCACGAATGACACCTGGGACCAACGGCTTACCGTGCTTTCCTAGGTACGGAGGAGACTCGGTGTGTAAAGATAGTCACCCATCCACAGCTCAACCCCGACAAGCGTAGCTTAACCTGAGGGATCGACTCGTGCGGCTGTTATTACTTAGCCTATAATAGTTTTTAAATAAGAAAAGTATTTTTTAAACATCAGCTGAATTTTCCAAATTTATCAGAATAGAAAAGAAAAATCTTCAAATAAAACGATTTAATTTACCTGTTTACCAACAATAATTTACTGAAACGTTGTTTACTATAAGTTCAATCTTGCTCGCTGTGCTTGCACGTTAACGTATAGTTTTCTACTCAGCCATTCTAGAATTTTTCCAGTTAGTCGCTCGCCGCAGATGACGACTAATAACATTTTGTTGACAACCCGCCACCGTGCGACAGGGATGGAACTCTGGGGTACACATAGAGGAGATATTACCGATGTGAATTTTCTTTTTTTTTCTTTTTCAGAACTTTCACGGACGCCGTGCGATGTAGTGCACGCTTCATAAGTTTCTTGTGTCTAGTTTTACATGGATAATGACCATCTGATTTTGTTAACGTTTAGGATTACGTTTTCCAGCTAAATTGAATGTGTTAGTTGTGTCGATACTGTAGCGAGGCAGCTTCAACTTCTTTCATATCAATCTTCAGTTATCTCTTTACATAGTAGTGGTAATTTGAGTAAAAAACATTAAATAAATTACAATAACAGCTCTGTATAAGGCCGCCCACCGCCATCACGTTTGGGGTTGAGAGCGTCGGTATAAGGGCTAGCGCGGCGCCCCAACACTCATTCGCGTCCCGAACCGCGACCCGACCAGTCGGGCGCTGTCCGATCTGCAACCAATACTGCGACCGCGCGCGTATGTATCTTCAAAGTTCCCTTAATTAAAAATAATCTAATCTTTATTCCATTTTCTAAGTTCAATTACAAAAGTTTAACTAAATTTTTTAATTTAACGAATTAATTCAACGGATCGTTCCAAGTTTGAATTGTATTTTTTTTTTATCTTCACGGAGGTGCGTAAGTGTTCGTGTGTTGTGTGTGGCGAATTCGGTGAGTCGAAGTTTGAGTTTCGAATTGGTGGACGTCGCCTATTGGTGGAAATTGGGTTTGTTTTATTTTCGGCTTTTACAGGATGCTCAATTGTTGTTTTAGGCTTTGAAATATGAGTTTTTTCTACATTAATTTTCATTAAAATTAAAAGTGTTTGTATTAAGGTTATTGGTTTGAGCTGATATTGAAATGGACAAACACAATCAGCTAAATAACCGTTACTTCAATATTGTCGTTTCATAATCGAATTCCGGGCTATGTTTGTCAGAATTTCTTTTAATTTGCATCGCCGGGCGTGATATGTAAATAGCCAAAAAATTCAAATTGAGCATTCAGATACGAATTCATGCATTTGAATGAGTTCATTCGTTTTTTGGGCTTCAATCGGGTCGTTGCCATTGTTTTTCAGGGTTATTTAGGTATGTCGATAAAACTTAGGTTCTAAATTAATTATTTGTGACCTAATTAGGGGAATGGAATAAGGTTTTATAGTCTGGACATTTTTATTTCGCTGTCTGTCCTTCGTTGTAACAAATCGATTACCACTTCGTTCTTTTAGTAGCATTTTACGGCAGACTTTGTATTTTTTTTCTGATAAAAAAGAGATAAGGAGGCTAGGATAGGCTGTGTTTTGGCACGAGATCGTACCTATCATCATTTTGGCATTGACGGTATCAATGTAATACTTTTGGCAAACATTTCGTGTTGCCAACAAAATATAAAAGATTCTTCAGCTTGAACTCGATTCCAATTTTAAAATTGATTGGAATTTGTTTTCACCTGAAAGTTAACGTAAATTGATCTTTCTACCAAAATGACCCAACCCACATTTTTTTAAATAATTAAATCAATTACGTTATCCAAATTAAATGTACGAATTTATACGTCACTATTCAGCAATAACAGTTTAATAATGTTCATCTCAAACTTATGCTAAAAGTGTTAAATATCCCTAATCATTTATTACTTTAATTATTCAAGTCCCGCGTCATTACGCGAAATCAATTGGGTGTCATTAGACACAATTGATTTTCAATTGTTCTGTCATACCGGTAAGACAGCCGAGCCTTGAGCGTTAAAAGTGGGAGAAACTCTGATCTGGGTTGGTTCATTTTCGCAAAATTAAAAACTAATTGGCAGTTAACCCACATTAAATTATGGGTACTGTTGGTAACAGTTTACGAAATAAATCAACGGTTTAATTACTTGTTAAATGAGATCAGTTGTTTGTTATGGCTCTCTGCTGAATTGAGTATTTCGAAATGTCTGAAATGAGTTTAGAGACAAATACTGCATCTCTTTGATGTTGGTTTATGGATTAATTAGCATCACGAGATTTTTTAATCCAATTATCATTACAATTAAGTTTATTTGTAAGTAGAAACATAATTATTTTGTATGAGACCTTTGTCTTGTACAAAATAATTCCGACTTTTTTTTGGTATATAATTTATACAATACAAAGTGTAAAAATTATAAAGGGTATAATTTAATAAATTAATAAAGAAGAAAAGATTACTTAACTTACAAACACGAACCTAATTGAACTAAAAACGTTATGTTTTTATAAAACTACCCTTCATTCCTTTTTAATTTTTTAAGGGAAAATCCAAAGTCTACGCAGACAAAGGGTGAAGCAGATGAAATAAAAAAAAAAAACAAATTCGCTTTTCTATCAACCCCTGTACAACCTCATTGATCCCCCCCTATGATGTACAGATACAGACAGGTATATGTATATACATTAATCCCATTGAACACATGGAATTCACCACCCTTTTGGCTACAGCCGCCGTCTATTGAATTACCGAATTTAAACCCCTTCGCAGACTAACATCATTCACTGACGAGTACAGGCCACCAATAACTATGTATGTTGAGTTAACCCCATCTGTTTCGCGGATTTGCCATAATGATTCGTGATTGGCAAATGGTTTTGGTTATAGGGTTACCTACGAGCCTTAATTTTGACAATGGAATCCTATTACTAAGCCCGTCGAGAGGTCTGGCTTTTAAGGGGGTTTATTGAGATAACCTATTAAAAACGCGCCAAAGTCGATATATTATCCTACGGGAACCGTACATTATTTCGGGATAAAAAGTAGCCTATGTGCTATAGACAATTTTATGTATGCCCATACAGATCCGTTCCGTAGTTTTGGCGTGTAAGAGTAACAAACATCCATACATCCTCACAAACTTTCGCATTTATAATAATAAGAAGAAAGTATGAATTATAAATTCCGTTTGTAAATTCTATTCAATGTATACTTACGTGATGTAGCAATATGGCTGCCAGGATTAACCTGGAACATTGGAATTCAAACCCAATACAAGATTTATCGCAGACGTTCCATTCGACCTAAGTACGGCGGTAACGTAATTTATGTATTCTAAGTAATAGACAGACTTAACCCAGGTACAATGTAGGTATATTAATCACGAGAGGAAATCAAAGGAAGAGGTCTTTACAAATGACAGGGATAACTTAATCTTTGCCAAGAAAGTTTTTTAGATGCTAAATTTCTCAGTAGTAGCTTCGGAGTCTGGATCTGTGCCCGGTTGACGGCAATAGGCTCGCCCCCTATTACAAGGGACTTAAACATGTGGGAGTACTAATAGGTACACGTGCATAGGCGTGATGTTATGTTATGTGTGAATATGGCTAGTTTTGACTGCCCCTTTGTCTCGTGGTCGCAGGTGTGAATTCTGGGTTCGGTTCCCAGGTCGGGCAAAGCGTTATAAGGTTTTTCCTGTAGATATTTCTCAGCATCAGCTCGGAGTTTGGAAGTTGGTGGTGTGACACCCCCGTGTCTCGGAAGTAGGTGTAAAGCTGTTGGTCCTGCGCCTGACCTCTCCCTGGTCGTGTCGGACTGCAGTCTCATTGGACTATGAGAGTGAGGGAAGAGGGTGTGTAGCTTTGTACACACTTGCGTACGCACACTTTTTGTTTGTGCATTACAATATCTCCTGAGTATTTGGTACTTGTCTTGTCTCAATTGAGATTAACCGCCCCCGCCGTAGCTGAAATTCGGCTCGTTAAATAAATTCCTGTCTGAAAATAGATCATACTTATTTAAGGACGCCTAGTAAATTTAAACTTTTTTAGATTTTGTTAAAAAAAATAGTGTTAAATATTTATTTATTATACTTTATACATATATAACATCACGCCTGTAATCCCCGAAGGGTTAGGCAGAGGTGTACCCATTAGTACACCCACATTTCGCCAGTTATGTTTTTAGTCCCATGTAATAGGGGGCGAGCCTATTGCCATCAATCGGGCACAAATCCAGACTCCGAGGCTGCTACTGAGAAATGCCTGATGGAAAAACCCAATAACACTTTTCCCGACCTGGGAATCGAACCCAAGGCCTCATGCACAGCAGTCGCGCTTGCGACCACTAGACCAACGAGGCAGTGCACATGTAAAAAAATACACTATACAAAGGCGGACTTAATGGCCTGGGCATTTTCTACCAGTCTACCTTAGGTCTTAAATATTGTATTGTGGTACAACCCTTTCGTGTACAAGTCCCACTTAGACTTGGTTTTTTTCTGTATTCAGTTTTTGCTTTGTAACAACCACCTCGTCCAAATTCGTTTGGATTAATAGCTATAAATAGATAGGTGTGGGTAGGTAAGTTAAATTAAAGTCCATTACTTTGACCGAGGGGTCGTTGGGGCCAACAAACCTGACACGGGTACTAAGTGGATTAACTGGTATTAGCGACGCGGTGCATTTGAACAGGATTGGCTGAACATTCGCAAAGTAAAGTAAAGTGAAAATAAGTCTCATTAACACTAAAGTGTGTAAAAAGGCTGCTTTGGTCATCACTTCGTTTTTTACATGCTTTTAATTACTTTTTTTTTATCTGGATCATACTATTAAGAGCGTTTATGCCTTAAGTCATTTCATACAAAGTTTTAAGTTCTAATTTTTCGAAATGAATGAACTGATTTTATTTAAACTTCTTACACATAAGCAGATTACATAGGTCTAAAAAAGTTAGTTGAGAACATTTTCCAAATGTCTTTTGTAAAAAGATAATTGGGAATTCCTATTTTTACCTATGTAAAGAATAAATTCGCTCGAATGTTGTAACACACGTTTTGAAAATGTTCTCAATTAAATTTTTAGACCAATGTATCCTGCTTATGCGTTGGAAGTTTCATTAAAATCGGGTTCTTCATTTAAAAAGTAAGGACTTCAAAGTTGTAGTACGACGTAAATGTTATTAATATTTTTAAAAAACTGCCAACAAGGAGATAATCTGCGATAGTATTATTTTAAAGCAAATACATATGGCAGCTCTAGAATCTTTTAACTTTTTAAGAAGTCGATTTAAAAATAGTATAAAAGTCTTTCCAATTTTAGCTTAGGCTAAAATTAGGTCAAAATTCGGGCCGGATCGCGCGGAGGACACGGTGGAGCATACGGTGCAGGACTGCCCCGCTTGGGCAGAGCACCGCCGTGCCCTCACGGAGGTGATAGGCGGCGGCGACCTCTCGCGTCCGGACCTGGTTCAGGCCATGCTCCGGGGCGAGAGGGAATGGAATGCAGTCACCTCCTTCTGCGAAGCAGTAATGCTAGCGAAGGAGGAGGCGGGCCGCGTGAGGGAGAGAACCACCTCACGCCCCAGCCGCCGCGGGAGACGCCCAGGGCGTCGGACGTCGCGAGGCGACATCCGGCCACCGTAGGCGCGGGCTTGCGGATGGCGAGTAATGGGTAGCTCGCCGTCCGATCAAGGACCAAGCCCGGGTCGACGGCGCGTTCTGTTCGCGCGCGCCTTAAAGAGCTGTCAGCACAGGGACGGGGCCCCCAACGGGGCCAACGCCTGCCGGGGTTGCGGGACGTCTTAACAGGATACCGTGGCCCCGGAACGTAAAGGGCAACAGAAGGAACAGGGTGGGTTTTTAGTCAGTAAAAGTCTGACAGTCCCTTCCACCCCACCCAGGGCGGAAGGAGTCATTTGATGATTTTTACCAAATAAAAAAAAAAAAAAATGGCATAATTTCCCTAAAGAGTTTCCATTAGATATTCTGCGTAGGTTGGTCTCTATAGAGAATAACGAGCAAGAACCTTCACGGGCACTCTTTCAATTAAGCTTTAACATAATCTTGGTTACATAACTCTGGTTGCTTCTATAAAAAGGGAAGCAACCTCAACTAATGCAATTTAAACTAACTGAGTCTCATATGTCAGCTGGTTTTAAAGTAAAAGAAACCACTACCACTTGACATATTTTATTCACCAAATGTTGACGGTCTCTGCATTAGATTTTTGCTCTGAAAGCAAGCTCGGAAAGTCCTGTTTGACCTTGACATTTCATATAAAATGTACGTAAAGGTTTAGAGCCCCGGTAAAAGTACCTTTACATTTTATTTCAAGTCTAACACAATCATTCCTTTTCCCAACTTGTCTGAGTAGAATGAAAAAACATTGAATGTTCTATCTATACGTTACTGTAAAAGCTCGGACGGAAAATCTTAAGATTTTCCGGTAAAACTTAAGAATTAGGTACCAAGTCTTAATGGTAAAAGACCGAACTGTTGAACTGTGATGATTATCACAGTTTATTTGCGAATTTCCTTTGAGGTGCGTTAACTATTGCAAAATAGCATGACTGTTTTTTTTTTTAGGACATATTCGGCGTATTATCACATTCGCGGTGTTATTATAAAATATTATACTAATTGTCAATGATCAAACTTAGCATTTTCCAAACTCTGGCCTAAAAATTGGTCTTATTTGAAATCAAACCTTACTTTTACTAACACAATAAGTTTGTAAAACCTAAGATTTACAAGTAAAACCTAAAATTCCACCAATATTCCGATTTTTACAGCAACATATACATTTGTTTTTAAGTAGGAAAGTACATATATCTATGCGCAAAGATAAAATGTAAACAATCTTATCAGCTGAAATCGATATTTGTTTATCAAAGCGGTCTTTCAGAGCGCGGAGAATTTCAACAAGTATAACCACAAGTGTTTATCAAGTTATGTAGCTTAATTCACTGGTATTAAAGTTCAAACTTGTAGAGCAGCTTTATTACTTGCTAGCTCATCTCGGAAGCCTGAGGAATAACAATAAGAGTAATTCATTTCCCTATGTTGACTTTTACGGGGTTTACAAACCGGAAAGGATGGCCGCGCTGCCGCCTCCGGTGGCATTAGCCGGTTTCTTGAACCGGTGGTTTTTGAGGACGTATTTTAAGCCTCGATCGTAATCCTTGAATCGTGAATTGACTGTTCAGTTTTTATTTTACGGGATGTACAAAGTCACATAACGGAGCTAAGACATGTTATTCCAATCTATTATTAACAATGAATCCCTATTTCCCTTGGTCAAGTTATCACGCGTGAACAGTTGGATCAATTTCACTAATTCTGTTTTTGTTGTGTTTGTTATATTGTAAGAAGGTTTTTATGAAAGAAAATTAAACGGGACTGCTGAGTATGAGGTCTTGGGTTCGATTACCAGGTCGGGCAAGTGTTTTTAGGTTTTTCAGGAATTTCTCAGTAGCAGCCTCAGAGTCTGGATTTGTACTTATTGATGTCAATAGGCACTCCCCCCATTATATGAGACTTAAAACAGTACTGCCGAAATGTGGGAGTACTAAATGGCTAACTCTTCGGGGATTACAGGCGTGATGTTATGTGTATGTATCATTAATTTAATCATTGAGAGACTACAGCTTAGCTCCTTTTTTTCGACCTAAACTCTATATACACAACTAAACCACTCATTGACTGCCAATAGCCCATAGTACAAAAATTGCAAGCCTGACCGTTGCTAAGCCGACGGAGTTATTCAGTCGGACATGTAAAGCCAATGGATTCCCTGAATGACAGCCGGCCATTTTTTTAACCCCAACATGGAAATACGGTGGCAATCGAAACTTTTATCACGGAGCCTTTTATCGCATCAATGTTTGCAAACATTCGTTCGTCGGATTTAGATTCAAACGGTTTCATTGCGAGGTTTTATGCCCCTTCATTGGTATGGCGCGATAACGCAAGGAGCTAAGTGTTGAGAAGTTACACCAGCTTTTCATTGATAAAAATCTCATTTATAGGCTGTCTTACCCGACTGCGGCAAGCCCACCAGCTCCGGATCTATGATTTTCTCGAACCGGGGCAAAACCTTGATAGTGGCGCCCCCCCTCCCTTGAGTGTTTGAGAAAAACTGTTAAGACCATAATGTTTGGGTGTTAAGGTTTAATTTTGAGTTGATGCGAGTAGCATCAAATCAAAATTCTTCAATAAAACACGTCTTGTGTAACTCAAAGATGTATTGGACACTGACGTATATGACCTATAGAATTAAAAACCTACAGACTATAGAACCATACGTAACTCAAAATAGTTTTTAACCAAACATACCAAACTGCTAATGAGTAGCATTTTTGTGACCATTTGTTAAATGCCTAAAGTTTGTATTTCAAACATATTATATTAAGATTCGATTACTCGATATTTTGAATTCTCGTCCCAAGGATTTGGCGCCCCCATGAAACTGCCGCCCGGGGCAAGTGTTTGCCCCCCCCCTTGGATCCGGGGCTGAAGCCCACAAGCACGGTTAAGTGTTTGATCTGTATGTGTGTTTGTAAACTCGAAACTACTCAACGGTTTAACTGATTTTGATAAATGATACGTCGTTAGATTTGTTTTGTAATACAATAAATATTAAAGATAGCCGTGGCCAAGCAGGCTAGTATTATGTAATTGTATTATATCATGCCTAACTCCTTGAACCAACACGCAAGGTAAATCAACCACAAACCCAATGTTTGTCAATATTTTAGCCGATTGTAATTGAGTTTAGATATACTCCTAAATGAGATTACGTAGCTCGCCGTATCCGGGGATACGCCAAAGTACATAAACATATGTGTCTGCGGCTTTATGTAGATTAAGTAAATATTGTTATTTGTTGTTCTGTAGCTAAACCACTTAATTGAGTACTCGCCCGCTGACAATGTTGCCCGTTAACCACTGTGACGTCACATGTCTTTATAACTGTTAAGTGTAAATTTCGCCTCTTGTGTATCACGCCACGCGCTCGCCGCCCGCACCCCTCCCGGTCCCCGTTCTCGGCCTATCCCGGCGCTCCTGTACCGCCTAGGTTGACTCAATTAAGCAGTTTAGCTATAAACAGCCAACTTTCAGTAACCACGCGACTATCGCCGACACATTCTGATATAAACACAAAACCAATAACCCGTTAACATTGGACAAAGTTTTGTTCTAACTTTCGTAAAACTTTTGCGAGGAACATCGGGGCAAGCTAATTAACATGAAAATGAGCCGGCTTTGTCTGTAACTCGTTAGAATAACAGAAGGCTTCAACGCTGTTTTAGGTACTAAAGACCAACTTTATCTCTAACAGTTTGTAATTGACAAGTAATGAGTGTTTGACTTTGATTTTAGGGGCAATGCATAATGTATAGGTACGGACAGGGTTGTAGGTAATAGTCCACAAACAAAAATCGATAAGTCTCGTAACAACTGTTTTATTTTAAGCAAAGTTTACAACAGTTAAACGAGAGAAGGTGGCATGTTTTTTACTTTCGACAACAGTTATGTAGACAGAAGAACATATAATCCTAACTAATATTATAAATGCGAAAGTAAGTTTGTTTGTTTGTTTGTTACCATTTTACGCCTAAGCCACTGAACCGATCATCCTGAAATTTTGCATATACGTAGCCAGGTGTACAGGAACGAACATAGGGTACCTTTAATCCCGAAAAAAAGTATTGTTTCCGAGGGAAATCACAATAACGTTCTTATGATCATAGATGGCGCCACGTGTCGTTTACGGAAATGACAGGCCATGCGTAATTTTTTCCGCTATTTCGTCTGTGTCCGCTATATCCGAAATTTACGCGGACGAAGTCGCGGGCAAAAGCTAGTATGTTATACATTTAACAGGTAGGGTAAATTAAGATAGGTATGTATAGAAACTTCATTGTGAGGCGGTGATGCCCTTACAGTGCCATCAACTGGTTACCCCCTTTTCGAACGAATTTAATAACTAGAGGGGTAACCATTTGTTGACGAAACGAATATACCAATGGCCTGCATGGCTGCTTTTTATCGTATGTGAGATTATATGTTTGTAAACACACCTACCGTAAGTGAAATTCCTAGTTTCCAAAACAAAAAATATAAATAACTGCAGCCGTTATAATATAGGTTTAATGCTTTTTTTGCGTTACCCTTCACGTTTGTTGGTTTTAAACTCACATTCGCGTGCTTGACGAGAGACTCTCACAATCTTCGTAACATCAAGAAGCGCATATCAGCAGCGTATTTTGTATCAGACAGTAGAAAGACACCCACAAACATCAAACACATAACAAATTCAATAACCATACAAATGGGATCTTTGTTTTTGTCCAAATAGTTGTATTAATACATACAACATTACTTGGACGTTACACATTATGTAAATGTCACCTTACTTCTGTGAAGGAAAGGACGCTTTGATACCCCAGACGAGGGTAAGTAGAAAGTTAGGTAATGACGTCAGAACTGACGTCAATAACTATGGAGAAGGTATGGTACTGTTTTAGTCCGGTTAGCTTTTAGTTAGACTAAGTTTAGGGTTCTTGGGTATAGAACTACATTTAGACTTACCTAAAACTCTTGCTTATTTGTTTTCTTTGTTTGTCAACATAATAACATCTTGTCAGTTCCTTAAAGAGATAGACAGCGCTTTGTAGTAGACTAGAGATAATTTATTGAATTGATATGAAAGAGTATTATAAAATTAAATAAAAATCTTTTTTTTGTTTAATCATATCGATATAGTAGGACTGCTGACAACCATGAATTCAAAATGTAATTTTGTTTCTTAAAACAAAACGAACAGCGTTCGAAATACAAAAGTCAATCAAACGTACGCAAATACATTTTATGAATAAAATTCATCAAACTTCAAATTCTAGACCACATAGAAAAATTCAAGTGGATATTTCGCAACGAAACTTTTTTGTCCGTTCGGTGGTCAATTAATTCAAGCATGAAGTTCGCTCGCGATCATCACAGTTGACCTGTTCCATCTATGCTGGTACTATTCAGGCTGTCTACCCTGCTTTACATCACAACCCGGACTTGATAAATGGTGTTTTGTGCACTTTACCGCTGTGCCGGACATGAGTGATGGTCCATCCTATCTATTCCTATTTTGCATCCTTATAATAAATGGTCGTATTCTCCTTACGACATTTTAAAGAGCTCGCCGCATGAAATAGGGTTGTGGCTTCACATTTAATATTAAAACCGCATTCGTTTCATTTACTTTCAAAGAAGTCTTCATTTCTTTGAAATGAATTTATCTTTGGTTTAATCGGCACCAAAAATCTCGTATCTTTTACCCCTTTCGGATTTTCTGTTTAATTGGTGACAGAGGGTTTAACTTGAAACATTAAACACCATATTTAATTAGTTATTACTTTGGAAGTGCCTCAAAATTGTAAGGATTTAACTCTGTCGTGCGTTCCCTTATGAGTTGTTGGAAGTTTGTCGTTAAATTTCATTTTATGAGAGTGTAATGAACGTCTCTGTTATAATGTTTTGTTCCTGGCAATTTCATTAAAAACTTCGTTGGATTTGAATTTGGAATGAGTCATGGAGCTGTGTAATTTCAACTATTACAATTTAGCTATAGTAGAAGTTACCCAATAATTGTTTAAAACACTTTTATTAACAGCAGCCAATTTGTAATTGTAAAATGGAAATCATTGAGAAAATAATTTGAAACTAAGTCGTAATAAGGAAAAAATAAATTTATGAAGACACAGAAAAACAAAAAAAAAGTAATTTTATTTCCTCGTTTTACTACACAAAGTACAAAGTTTATTACTTTTAGTTTGCAAATAAATTATATCCACTCGAGTGGGTAGCTAAACAAGAAACAAGAAGTTCTTAGTATGTACAAAACATAATGTTATTTATATTATACATACATAACATAACATTATAACATACCTCTAATCCCCAAAAGATTAGGCAGAGGTGTACCCATTGCTTGAGTCCACCCACATTTCGCCAGTTATGTTTAAGTCCCAAATAATAGAGGGCTAGACCGTTGCCATCAACCGGGCACCAATACAGACTCCGAGGCTGTTACTGAGAAATACCTGATGAAAAAACCCAATAACACTGCCCGACCTGGACATCGAACCTACATGATCAGCAGTCACACTTTACGACCACTAGACCAATGAGGCCGAAGGATTTTTAACATATTCCGATTAAAAACTTTACATTCATAATACTGAGAACTTTCCAGTCATACTTTGTATAATTTATACAATTTTCCCTTAACAACAAGATTCAAATGAAAGAATCCACCCATTTCTAAATACCGCACAAAGAATTCCCTTTGATAAACTGTAACAAAAGAATGCGAGAAATCTCTCTTATAAAAATTCTTCTATTGTACTTTCATTTAGAGCCGCCATATTTTTACGATGTCCCTTTATTAAGCACCGACAGCTAGCTAAAGCTGCGTTCATACGGGCCACTTAATTCCTGGCAACAGTTGCCGGCGACAGTGAAACAATTAGGAATGTTACCTCTTAGTCCATATTGCATATAAATGTATTTCAGCATAGCCAAGCTTGACGCGTTGACGCTATTGACGTCAACGTCAGAAGATGAATTGTTGTTTGGATTTTATAAATCACTAGCTCACTCAGTGAACTTCGAACCACCATATTTTTTTTTGGTATGATATAATGTTGGTCGATATGCACACATAATTTCATAAAAATCGGCCCAGCCGTTTCGGAGGAGTTTGGTAAGAATAACTGCGACACGAGAATTTTGTATATTACACTATCAATCATTCCTAATGATAATACTTGGTAATTAATGCTCTAAAAAATAATTGCCTCGTCAATCATGCTGCTTTACAATTTTTCTCCTTATGGTTATAATTACCTATACACCATAATTATCATAAACCATATTGATCGATTTTGTTCTGACGGTATCTCTAGCAACAATTGTTGGCTTGATGTTGTTGTGACGTCATATTTTTAAGAATTGAGCAATTTAAGTTGCCGGTGTAAGCGCACCTTTTGAAGGAATTCATCTAAGGAATATTAACTGTAACTCTGTGGCGCCTTTATGACTCCTTTCGTAATTATGGGACTGATAATGCCTTTATCCGGTCTTTCGGGTATATTGACTGATTTTATAGGCCCAAGCCGGATAAAGGATTTATTTCATTATTGATATTTAGTGCTATTTGGTGATTAATATTTCAGTTAGGATTTATTATTATACTATTCGCTTTTTGTACTGACAATGCAAAAGATGAAATTACTAGTGACATTTTGTAATAATAATACCAGCCTGTTATGCCCCTTCAGGGTAAATTCCTCTTCTCATACAGAGAAGGCACGAGCGTTGATCACCACATTTGCTCAAAGCGGATTGGCGATTTCAGACTTATTTTAATTACAAGTCCAGGTTTTCTAACGATGTTTTTCTTGATGGATGTCAGTGATATCCAAGATAAACTTGAAAGGTATATATGAATTGGAAAAGACACATTGGTCACCTGCATGAGCATGCTTGAGAGGCGGACGCCCTAACTACTGGAATAACACGAAGTTGACAATTTATCGCAACGAACTAAACACTAGTGTAGTCAGGTGTTTTAAAACATAACTCCATTACATTCTATCTTCAAAAACAATGCACTTTAAGTTACAAAATAAGTTTGTCAAACAATATTGCTAAAAGCGCCATAAAATAAAATAAAGAAGTGTCGTTTAAAGTTTGTAATGGCGCAAAAGTATAATATTACTGACAAAACGGTTACTAACTGCACGACAATTTATTTCACTTACAAGTTATAAGTTACGGCAAGTTTAACGACCAACACTAACGTTAGTAGTTAAGTAATTACTTAAGTAAGTTTACCTGTATTTTGAACTAACTTTCATTTTAACTTCAGGTAGGTAAAGTATTAATTGAAAAGGCATTTCATTTAATTTATCTTGTAGAGGGCGTAAAATAAACTTAACGAAGCTAAAGTGACATGTTTTGCCAATCAAATCGATATTTTTTTGTGTTGAAACATAACTTGAAGCCCCTCATGTTACAGATCAGTTACAGAACAGTATCAGATCAGAAAGATCAGTTTAATTTTTTGTTTTGCATATTTTTTCGTAGACTATATTTAAATGTTTAAACATTTATATAGGAATTACATAATCGTAACTTAAAAACACGTAAACACGTCTGATCTCTCCCCGGTCGTATCAGGTTGCCGTCGCATAAGACTACGAGAGTAAGCGAAGAGGGAGTGCACCTGTGTTTCCACACACACTCGTGCACTATAATATCTCCTGCGTCCTTGGCTAGTCTCTATTAAGATTGGTCGCCGTGACTGAAATTCAGTCAGAAGGATCTACACTAACTAATATTATAAAGAGGAAAGATTTGTATTTTGTGTGTGTATTGTTTATAATGAATAAACTCAAAAACAACTGAAGAGATTTGAAAAATTCTTTCACTGTTGGGAAGCTACACTATCCCCGGGTGATAAAGGCTATATATCTTTTGAAAAAAGTTAGGGGTCTGTGAGGAAAATCACGAGAACGAAGACGCGGGGAGAGTACTATTATATTATTATACACATTAATAAAGCATACGTGTATCATGTATACGTTTAACTATAGTTATTAAAGGCCCTACATCAAGTGGTGAACATATCCGAGCTAAGAATGTGAACCATTTTAATGGCGCGCCCACACGATAGCATAACATACCGTCGGCACGTGTCAGTCATATGATACATTTACATATGATCAGTACAATGCAAGTTACGCGAGGAATCCAATTAATTGGACAGAGAATATACACTACTCGCCTTAAATGACGAGCATTCTGAACACAACAATTTTTAATAATGTTATCCTGTCCTACTATTAATATATGTGTAAACGCTATCTGTGAAGATGGATAAATGAATTGATAGCCTACGAAATAAATTACATTAAAGATTTAAATTACATTAACTACTGCCTCGTTGGTCTAGTGGTCGCAAGCGTGACTGCTGTGCATGAGGTCTTGGGTTCGATTCCCAGGTCAGGCAAAGTGTTATTGGGTTTTTCCATCAGGAATTTCTCAGTAGCAGCCTCGGAGTCTGGATTTGTGCCCGGTTTATGGCAATAGGCTCGCCCCCTATTACATGGGACTAAAAACTTAACTGGCGAAATGTGGGTGTACTAAATGGGTACACCTCTGCCTAACCCTTCGGGGATTTCAGGCGTGATGTTATGTATGTACATTAACTACTTTAAAGGCCATCTGATTCAGATCTGCTGCTGTATTAAATTGATTCAGAAGCTGTAAAAAAAAATATCTATGAAAGTGTTCAGAAATTTGACTTAAATAGGTATTTTTCCTAAATACATATCACGGAAATCAATATCGCATATTACTCCTATAATAAGCTTGACAGTTTGTAAGGTTAGATGGATGAATGTTTCATGCTTTCACGCTTAAACGGCTGAACGAAGCCATCGTTCAGCAGTTTGAGCGTGAAAAATCGCAAAAATTTGCACACACATCTAGCTTAACAAATAAGATTTTATCACGTTTTTATGTTTTAGTGTATTATTTAGGACTAGCTTAATTTTGAAAGTCAAAATCGCAGACAAAAGCTAGTTGGGTTTTTAAAGTCGGTCAAGAAAAAAATAAGTATCTGGAATCGCTAGCCTGCAATAAGGAATTAGAACTTATTTCGTCTCTGTGTGAGAAGAGGCATTTACTTCGATTACTACAATAACATAAAAGTAAGCATTATTGTTTCAATTTATTCTCCTTTAAAAATAATCCTATACAAACATTCATGAGGTTATAAAAACCTTTGTAAATGCTGTAAATTGCTGTTACGGTCAGATTTGGTAGACCTGCAGGGTTTGTTTTTCGATTCTCTGTCTGTTTTACAAATTATATCAACCGATAGCTTCAGGCGAGGTAAACAAAACACAGGAATCGTTAGACCCCTAAAGATCAACATAAAGACATAGAGAAAATAATATATTTCCGTCCCAAACTCTTCGGGTCGAAAGAACAAAAGATTTGCTCAACCATAACCGATAAAAGTTTCAGGAGTATATTATGTACGCGTAATTTCTACAGTAGCTTTTATTACTGAGAACCTTATTTGGGGTAAAAAACAGAGGACAGAATGGACAATTTAGTAAATTATTTTTAAATAAAGTAAGAGTAACTCATTGTTTGAGATGAACGTTTTTGTGGACTAAGATTATTTTTACTTACGGCTGTTTAAGGACTTTTGAGGATTATGAAAAGTTAAGTTAGGTAGCCGTGGATTTGAAAGGTGAATTAATGTACAGTCTTTTTAAGGTTCCGTAACTGAAGGGTGCCAGCGGAACCCTATTAGGTAGTACCGTTGTCCGTCTGTCCGTCAGCGGGCTGTTTCTCATGAACCGTAATATGTAGAAAGCTGTATTTTTAACTCCAGCCGCTATAAAAACAAATAATTAAAAAAGTTCAGTAGCAGCCTTGTAGTCTAGATTTGTGCCCGGTTGATGGCAATAGGCTCGCCCCCTACATGGGACCTTAACATAAATGGCGAAATATGAGTATACTAATGATTACACCTCTGCCTAACCCTTCGAGGAATACAGGCCTGATGTTATGTCATGTGTAATTAAAAATTAAAGGGGGGCTACAAGAAACGTGTCTTTTTTGTTTCGGCATTTTTTCTAGATCTTGGTAGAATAGAACCCTTTGCGAGCGATTCCGACTCACACTTAGTTGGTTTTTAAACACAAATGAAAAGCATTTTACTTTATTCCTTCAACTATTTTTAGAACGAAGTTTCGTTACCAAAAGCTGATTTTTCTATAATATTTTATCTGAAGAAGAAGAAGATTGACATATTATCTACACAAAAGCTGTCAAATCGCTATTTATGATGATTGAAAATTCGGCCCTTGAGAGCATTTCTAACAATAGCACCTGTATCAACCGTACGCTAGATCTTTGATCTCTCTCTAATGCTTTGTTATCAAGTAACGCTTTCTCTTTCTGTCTTCTCAGACAAAAGCTATACTTCAAATACTTGACTTGAAATTGTAACTATGCCTGCAACGCTACTCAAGTGGACTGCAGAGCATTAGGTCTTGGGTTTGATTCCCAGGTCGGGAAAAGTGCTATCAGGTTTGTTCATTATTTTCTCAGTAGCAGCTTCAAAGTCAGAATTTGTGCGTGGTTGATGGCAATAGGCGTGCCCCCTATTACATGGGACTTAAACATAACTGACGAAATGTGGGTGTACTAATGGGTACACTTCTACCTAACCCTTCGATGATTACAGGCGACGTTATGCGAAATTCTAACATTTTCACAATGTTTAAAACCAGCCACATAATTTTTCACTCGACTCATGGAACGCGATAGAAGGGGAACTGCCTTTGCAATCAAAGTACCTCAATAAACTAGGCTAGGGCTAGACTAGCAGTTTGTAAGTGCCACTACAGTGTAGAGCGGCTTGAGGCCGGATCACTTGCAACTGTGCATTTGCTATGCGTAGAGGCAAAGTACCTGTGGGTCTATTCTGTAAAATTCTCTTTCGGTGACGGTGAAAAGAGCTGTCAATCTATAGCTACACAGCTCACCTTAAACTCACATTACCAGAATTCGCCGAAGAAGATTTTTACTGAATAATACTGTTGTACGTTTAGGCAAAGATCGAGAATTGTTCAAACTCAAAGACATGAGCTACACCGAGACGGTAATGCGATTTTCTGTAGAATATTAAATCATTATATTAAGTTTCTGTCTGCGATTTCGTCTGCGTAGACTTCCGAAAAAGCAGTCCTGTGTGATAAGCTAGATTACTAACTATATGTATGTGTGTTAATTCTGTTCAGCTGCATCCATTCATCTTCTAAAACTATCGCGTTTATGATAGTAGTAGGTTCTTTAGACATTTATATATTCTACCAATAATTTAGAATTAAATCGTCATCATATTTACACTTGACACGAAGTCGATTTTCCGAAAATCGACTTTATTATGTGCGTAATGGGAAATGTAAAAAAAATATATCGAATTTGTGTCGCATTTATTCCTCTCTGTGTAGGTTCAGAAAACCGACCATTACAGAAAGTTACTAGGCACTCAGCGTTGTATTCAGAAGCATTGTATGTAAGTACTGGATGTCTTAAACAAAACGAGCACTAAAAAGGAGTCTAAAAAAACTGTGTACGCTTTTTGTTGCCTATAAAATTGTTTTATATTATCACTGTGAACAGTATTGGAAATACACAGCTAGAGAGCTATCAAGACTCGAACATTTCATGTAGGTACCTACTTAAATGTTTCACAAAAAAAAACTTGACAGCAAATTGATTGGATCACGTAATAAGAAAGTCTTTTCATACATAGATGGCAAGAGCATTGATACCAAGCCTTCTCAAGGCGGATTGATTCAGATTTATAAGTCCAGGTTACCTTACTACGTTTCCCTTCACAGACTTCAGAGATTCAAAATAAACAATTTAGACTGCTGTTTCTTTTTTCATTTTCCAGGGTTGGTACCAAAGTGCTTTCATGCTATAAAAATTTGCCAGTAAATTAAAAGTCAGCCTGTTTACTATATAGGCCAGTTTCATTATAATAAAAATGATAATGAAACTGGCCTATAATAATTTTCGAATTCGTGCTTATAACTGTGGAAGCACATATCTGCTAAGTGACTCTTAGTCCACTACAGAAAAGGTTTTTCAATCATATTACTACAAACTCGAAAGTTTGTGAGGATGAATAAATGGTTAGATGATTTTTGCTCATTCACACTTAAACGTTTCAATAAGCTGAAATTTGATGCACACAAAGATATTTTTCATAGAATTTTTATCCGGTTTTTATGGTCCTATGAGTCGAGTCAGGACTTCTACTTAGTTCTGAAGTCTAAGCAGACAAAGTCACATGCAGAAGCTAGTCACTAATACAACATTATTTGCACTCAACTTGACGGTGACGTTACATAAGTAACAAGATACTGTAAACACCATTTTGTTTTCCACAAAAAAAAAGATACACACATTTTTTGACACATTTCATCGTCAAAAAACACTTAGGAACCTCGTGTGAATCCTTCGCACTTTCAACAATATTGTTTTTAAAGATAGAATATTTCTTTCTTTTACATTTATCTTTTTTTAACCCCCGACGCAAAAACGACGGGGTGTTATTAGTTTGGCATATCTGTGTTTGTCTATGGCATCGTAGCTCCCGAACGGATGAACCGATTTTGATTTCGTTTTTTTTTTTATTCGAAAAGTGAATTAGGCGGGAGTGTGTTTAACTATGATTGATGAAAAGCGGTACATGATAGCCACCGTCGGGGGCTGTTTAAAATTTTAATTATTTACTGATAATGTTACTGTAGTAAACCAGCAAAATTAAACTATTTTAACGTGACTTTTTTATCTTTTAAAAAGAAAAACTTTATTTCTTTAACGCTATCTTTTTACTGACAATGCTACCGAAGGTTGCAATGAACTAGCGAACATAACAATTTCAACGTAGCTCTTATAATCTTTTAAAGATAAAATCTTTCATTCTTTTACATTTAAGTCTATTCACTGACAATGCTGCCGAGGTATTGTATAATGAACGTAATGCATTTCAGAGTAGGAACACTTAAGTTTTACAGCTTCAAGAATTGTACGAAACCGTTTCGTTGAAATTAAACTTTAATGTGCAAAATGGACTGTTTTAGATGCAATTTTGAGTTTTTATACTTGTTCTTAAGAAGGTAGGAACCATTTTTAGCTTGTTGAACTGGAATTTATTTATGTTTGTTTAATATAAAAATGTATTTTCTTTGGAACCAAAAGTAGCTTAACCTTTTCGGATACACTTATTTTAAAAACCGACCAAGTGCGAGTCGAGTCCAAAACGAAGGGTTCCGTGCCACTATTCAATATTAAACACTAGGTACATACAAAATATGTATTAGTTTTTTTTTTTGTTGTAGCAACTATAGTTGTACTTAATCTGTCAAAATTTGAAGTGTCTAGTGACTACCTATTCCGGTACAAAGGATAATGATAGCCTTGTGGCAGTCGCATAGACGGACGCACAGACAGCTTAGTCTTATTAATAAAGTCCTGTTTGGCACACTTTGGGTACGGAAACACATAAAACGAATCTTGTATTAGCATATTTTGAAATGCAAATTGTTTGAGTTGTACACGCATAGTTAATTGTAGGATGTTACAATTTTTCTTACCCTTTGGGTTTTATTTTAATTATCTGAACCTACTGACACATAAATTATTAAAATACTTTTATTAATTTATCACCATGTAAAGTCGACAGACTGTAACTGATAGAGATAGGATCCCTACAAGCCTAAAATTATTTATTAGTGTTTTTATCATTCCATGTTGTCACTCAGGATTTTTGCAGTATCAGCCACGGAGTCTAGATTTGTGTCCGATTGATGGCAATACGCTAGCCTCTTACCTATTAGATGGGAATTAAACATAACTGGCGAAAAGTGGATTTACTAATAGGTACACCTCTCCTAACCCTTCGGGGATTACAGGCGTGTATTACCCCACTGCTGGGAAAAAGTTGCCTCGATAGCATTTCACTTATCCCTATGTGCTACCTCCCAAGCTTGCATAAACGTCTCTAAATCACCACGCCATCCATTCCTAGGCCTCACTCGGTGACGCTGCCCATCTACATGACTAACGAAAATTAGCATGTAACGATAAAAAGTTAGCCGACCAAACACTTTATTCAAGAGGAATCGCAAAAAAAAAACTCATAAAATAAAATAACGGTTACTATTTTGTTTTATTACTGAGCCCTAATAAAACGGGTGTTAGAAATCGTAAAGAAACCTTACAGATATATTGCGAAGAAATGGCTCGTGAATATTCATATTAAACGAATTCTGATCCTAGAAATACGATGGAATCGTATTGAAAGCCGAATATTTTATAGAAACTAGGTAACAATAATCAGATAGGTGCCTAGTTTGAATATTTTGTCTCGGGGAAACCAAAGCTAACTGTCTTTTTATTAGATGAAGAAATCAGATTTTAAATGTTAACTATTTTTGAATGATATCCTATAGTCATCATTAATATGAGCATTCATTACATGATGCTAAAAAATTTAACCTAACACTAGGATTTTTTGCTATACTGCGGGTGCGTTTCTAAAAATATATCTAGACTCTTCTAAGCAAACAACCAGGCCATACAAATACTTGCTCCGTGTTAGAATCGAATCTACGATACACAGCACAGCAGCCAATCGCTGAGCCACTACGCCAACTGTGTTGTTGAGCTTTTTTTAACATTCAGTGATATTTTTTCCTTTTAATAATATTAAAGCCAATAATTGAGAAGGCCCCTGAAATGTACCGACGGGTTCCCGCGACCTTTCCTTTTCAATCCTTTTTCCTGGGAAACTGCTGGATGTGGAAGACCGGTCATTGAGACTATTTTTAGGAGAGGCTTATATCCAGCAGTGGATGTTGTTTGGCTGATGATGATGATCAATGACAACGATGACACAAGACCACAAAATATCAAAGCATTCACTAGTCTCTGATAACTCGTAAAGATCCGAATAAATTACGAAGAAGCTAATATTTACCGTTCGGATATAAATTGCACGATAAGCGAAATTCGAAGGGCCGACGGATGATTCGTTCAGGGGCCCGTAACTTGACGCCTCAACGCCCAAACTTTGGACCCTCAACGAAATTATGTATGAAACTTTTATACGGAACCAGAGAGGCGTATTCTAAATCGGGTCTTTATGACCCCTGACATCGAAACCGGGTAGCGTTGATTTGATTTGTTTAAAATAAATTTGGGTTTCAATGATTTAATTTAAGGCATTTTGAGTGGCGAAATTAAGGTACTTATTTTTGGATTCAAATGAAACAAAGGGCAAACAAGCCAGGGGTTGTGATTTTCTTAACTCAAGATATACATTTATTTAGAACTAGCTTTTGCCCGCGACTTCGTCCGCGTAAATGTCAGACCCCCGTTTCATCCATATAATCTACCATTACTACATACTACATTTTTTTTTTGTGGTGGTAAAAATTATCAAATGACTCCTTCCGCCCTGGGTGGGACGGAAGGGACTGTCAGACTTTTACCGACTTAAAAACCACCTTGTTCCTTCTGTTGCCCTTTACGTTCCGGGGCCACGGTATCCTGTTAAGACGTCCCGCAATCCAATCTTTATACATCACGCGGTTTTCGATATTTCGTGATGAGTGAGTGAGTGACCTTTCGCTTTTATATAATATATTTATAGATTTATAGATTACAGTATTTACAATTTTATCAACTGGTGATTATCTAGTATATAAACTTGACATCACGTATTCATACCAACCTGTATATAAAGCGACGTAGTTTCACGCCTTGAATACCGATTTAGTATGCAAATGCATTCTCTATCAACCGGTGTTTGAATATCTTACTGCTAGTAGGTACACCTCTATTTCGAGGGAAATGCAGGATATTTTCAGGAATTGGCTTACGTCTTAGATCGACAAGCTGAAAGCGATCGGTATCGTTTTAGGATTCTAGAACGATACCTTCAGTTACTGACGTAGATGTTATTGTTTGGAACCTAAGCTGTGGACTGTGGATCGTTATTGTCATTTTATGTGTTACTAACTTATGCGCGTGTCTTCATTCGGTTTTCACAGGGTTTTTTTTACGTGGAACTCTAATCATTTTTCTACAATAAAAGTAGACTAAGTTACTCCACACATCAACGATATGCCAGTGTTTCATCAAGATCGGTGCAGCCGTTTTTGATTTTAGTCCAAACAAACAGACAGACAAACAGTTTTTTATTTATTTATTTATTTAAGCTTTATGCAACAAAAGTACAAAGGCGGACTTAATGCCTTAGGCATTCTCTAACAGTCAACCAAAGGTGGTGAAGAGATAACATGGTAGGTACAAATTAATGTACGAGCGCTAAACAGCAAAATTAATTTGAAAAAATAAAAATAAACACAAAGTTTTCATCTAAATAAAATAAAGCTTTAAGCTTTTTCTTAGAAGTACCGTGTAACATTCATATCAAACAAACCTTCTATTTAATTTGAATCCTATCTGAAAACTAGCGATTAGAACTTGTTCATTGCATAATACGGTTAACTTTCTCTTATCTTAATATTTATGTTATTATAACTAAATACACTCGGCCACGCTTCACTGTATGTGTGTGTGTGTGCCAATAAAGAAAAGAGTGTAAAAAACATTAAAATACTAAATGTTATGTAATTTCAACCCAATCTATCGACTACTTTCCGGCATTTGCGGACACAAACATACGGAAGCTGAATTATTATATTATATTTGACATTATAACCGTAGGTACTTGAAAACATTTATCATTTTCTTTCTTCCTAACATTATTTATCTGGCACTCTTCCAAGTTTGGCTACTTCCTGATTTTTGTCACAACTTATTTTCACAATGGCGAATCCAATGGGAAAATAAGTTTAGGTTAAGCATTTTTTTAGGAAGTAAATTTAATTATTATATTTTGATAAAGAAACGCTTTTTTTCATTTCCCAAGTTATAATTAGAAAAAAAACATTCATGACCAATATTTTCAAGTAAAAAAATATTTTAAATATAAACATTATCCTTTTTTTAAGTCGATTATATACGAGTATATGTATATACTAGTTATACCCCGCGGTTTTATTCGCGTTTAGTTACGTCTTTATATAGTTACTGCTCCGCTCTCGTGAATTGCAGCGTTATGTTATATATTATGTTATACCTATACTATTCTTCATGAATTTGAATATCATTTACACGGAACGATGTTTTCAATTCAACTGGTAGTGAGAGATTAGCGCGTTCTCTTTTGCAGTCCAACTGGTAGTTCCAGAGATAAGCGTTAAACACACAAACAAAAACTCGTCAGCTTTGTTATATTAGTATACATAGGTATAAGCCAAACGTGAACCCATTACAAAACCCATCCACCTTCAACCACCCCACTCTAATTTACATTGACACAGTTTTTCAAGCTATTCTTGAGTTGTTGTTTGAAATAAGTGGGAATGCCTTTGTCAGCGGAGGATGGGAGGATGGGATGAGACGGATGCTCCAGTTTCCACGTGTCATGGCGGAGTCGGGAGCCGGTCTGTTGTTCCCTCGACGATTAAGCGTAGTTTAAACGAGTACTTACTGTTGGAATTGCGTGTTTTTTGCACGTATGTGACTCCACAATAAGGCGTTGTATTTTTGCGTTTGTAGGTTGGATTAGTCTGGTGAATTTACGTAGGTATGGAGGTTTAATAACATGATGATTTTCAAGCGAAAGTTAAAATAATTTTCTATAAATTGCTTAGGAACTACGTATCCTTAGAATATCGAGATAGTTATAGATCTTGGTCAATTTTCCTAACGTGTTAATTATGATCTATGATTCTTCTTCTTAGCGTAAAATATAAAATATCTAATGTTAATACTGTGTCAAAATCTCAATCGTTTGCTTTCATTACAAATTTTTGAAATAGTGTTAAATTAATCACTACTAATGAAAGCAACCATTAAGATGAAAACCGTTACCGTCAAGCATCCCCCAAACGATTTGTTTGGCGCCACACAGCCGCGTCACTAAGCGCCACGTAGCACCGCGAAGCGCCACGAAGCACCACTTATCTCGAGTATCACTGGGTCATTCAGTTTATTATTTTTAACGGGTGATCGGTCTTCCATGTGATTCACATTGATAGATATATTTGTTGCTTCAAATTCTATTAGGCGCACTACTCACTTTTTGATTTATTGATAGAGATGGGAAGATAATATTGGGAATGTAATTGAAATTGGTTATAGACATCTTATTTATTTTTTACTAACTTTTGCTCACAAATTCGTCCGCGTGAATGTTTTAATATTTTTGCACGGTACCCTAATTACTTTTCTAAGATAAAAGTAAATTACCCCTAAGTCACTCGTCCCGTCAAATTGGTCTAGCGGTTTCGCAGATTAGCCGAAACAAACAGACTTATAAAAATTCTAAAAATTGTGTCGTAAAGGTACCGTGAAAACATTCATTACGCTTTTCATTAAAGCATAATGAAAGACACATACAACTTGACTTTGACTTTGACTATAGTGAAATTCCGTGCCGTTGTTTTTGTGTGGAAGCGGAGCAAACATCCATCTACACAAAGTTTTGCGTTTATAATAGGTATTAGTAGGATAGTATCATTATCAAATTACAAACATACAAACTTACACACACTAACAGCCAAACTCGGAACAACTATGTGAAGAACATACAAAGATTTGCTCCTTGCTTGAATCGAAGCGTACCCACAATAGCGCAGTAGCCGTGTCGTCAATTAATTTCTGGTTTCACACAGAATCCCAGCAAACCTTTATTGCCCAGCATCGCATTAAAATGTCTCAATTGTCTTCAACGATACCCTTGAGAGGAATTGCAACAAGTCAAGAGCTATTAAATAAGTTCAACATCACTTCAAATAACCTCAAAGCATGATACGGTTTTGGTACATTATTTCCCAATAGAACACAACTTAGGTCATTAGAAGTTGGTTCAGATCGTGTGTGAATGGCTATGATACGTGTGCTTACATAATACAGTCTTATACTTTTGTCCCATGAGAACGACTGGAATGTACTCCTTATTACTATGCTTTACATAAAATATTTTATTAATTTAATTCTTTTGAAATTGATTTGCGTAATATCTACATTAAATAAATAAAATTGAAATGTTTGTTTGTAAATCCAAAATACAGCATTTAAAAAATTATGGTAAAATGGTTTTAAATACTTGTCTGTCTGTCTGTTTGTTCCGGGTAAACTCCAAAGAAGCTAAACCGAATGTGACAGGACTTTCACTGGCAGGTAGCTGATGTTATAAGGAGTAACCTACTAACTTTATTTTAGAAAAACAATAAGAAATACAAAAATTTAGAGCGGAATATTCTATTTTCAATACAACCATTAATGAAAATATCCAACCGATTATGCCGAACCGAATGTGCCGACCCGCTTACATCTAAAGCAACCCTAGAGTATCTCAATTTGTCAAAATTAACAAGAATGACGGTGCAAAATTTACGTGAACCTCACAGTTCAATATTCGCCGCGTCGTCATGGCGCCAAACACGTTTACTTGCTCCAACGATAAATCCTAATTGTTTTGGTAAATCCTGACTTGCATGCAAGTAATGGGCTTTACTCGTAAGTGTTCGTTCCGATAGATTAACTAAGGTCAAACGTAAGCCTTTTACGGACGAAGTAAACCGTTCCGGCTACCCGTAAATTGTTGCCATTTTTCTCGGAAACTGCTAAATCAATTTAAGTGCAGCTCTATCGCTTTCGTTTGGTTTCCGTATTTTAAGACTCAAAGTTAACGAGCAAATTTTTTACTTTAAAAATGGCACGTAGTTTTTGATTTATTAGTTTAGTTAATCAAAATAAAATCCGATTAAGTTTAAGCACAGTTATAGGCTTTTTATTTCAGCCAAGTTTTTGACGCATTCTCAGTTTTTGTCAATTGTATTTAGTTCTGCAAAACCAACCAAACCATGTCAATTTCTCCCGTTTTTCTAAATAATAATTGTTCAATTTAGATATTTATTATTTCCACTTTTTCATTTAAAATCTGTTCTAAGTCTAGATTTTCTATGCAACATTGACCTGAACACCACTTCTACTAATTAATAACTTCTTTGTTTCTTTCTTTCCTACTTTTTTTTGTTTCTTTTTATTGAAATGTTAATTTAAACGCGCCTTCTTATGTAAACCCTGTGTAGCCTGTTGCTAGTAGTAAAGTATATAAAATTATAATTCCTTAACGTTAATTCTAATAGTAAATCTATGCCACTTATTAAAAATAATTTAACACTAGAATAAATATCGCAATAATAGGTGAAACATGTAATTTTTGCCATCGTTAAGCATCTTCCTGCACCCGCTATAATATTTTACTGCTGCTACTGGAGGTTGTCAACGACGCAATTTCCGAGCGGACTTTAAAGTAATTTGTCGGGGTCCGGTCTAACACATGCGACAGACGCGACATATTCGGTTAACTCACTTTAATGAAAATGTAAATTCAATATGGGTAAATACTCTTATGTGCTCGTAAAATGGCTACATATTTAGTTACTGCGACCTTTGCTACCCTTATTTAATCCTTAGATAAATAGCGCTTGGATTTATTTTTATCCTGACTGTTCTTTTGAGGCAGCGATTCTTAAAGTTTTAAGACAACGGAACACTCAACAGGACCCTTTTATTTTATAGAGCCCAAAATGAAAAATATAAATATCAAGTTCTTCTTCTTTATCGTGTGGGCAGTAAGGTCTTACGACCCTACATACCCTAGTGTCAGAGTTTCTAAACCGCCTCAAGGGCCTCTGACATGGTTTGAGTGGAACAGTAACTTCAGGTCAATTTATTATCAAGTTCAATTCTGTATATTCACTTTTAATGTGCAGATTGGAACTGGGTCAATGTATGATTAATAATTGAAGTGTTTAATCATTTATAACTGAACGATTCAATGATACCTAACTTAAATTTCCCGAAACTATAGTGTCATTTTCACTTTAGGAATCGTTCAAAAAATATTTTGTACCCAAGTTCTAATGACTCAGGTGACAGAGTTAAGTCAAGAAAATAAATGAATAAAAACGCAGTTATAAAAAACATTTTTTTTGTTTCAAAACAAGTCTTCAAAAAGCTTAAGCTTAGTAAGCACTCGGTCTAGACAACTGTGCATAAAACGAAAAGTTACCACGACACGACTCGGGATAACAACTACGCATTAGTTGTTATCCCGATATCCAAGACGAGAGTTCTAATGAAACTCGCTTCAGTAATTTTGTAGAAAAGGAACCTAACAAGGCGTCTAAAGTTCAGGAGTCCAGATCATGAGATTTGACGGTGTGGAAAGACCAAGTTTGAACTCCAATTTAAAACATTTTTCTCATACCGTTTGAGTTTCGGGTTCGGTCGGTTTCGGTCGGGTTTAGATCTATTATATTATACTGCTATGGTAACTTGCTTTTGCGTTAGCCATTTCTATGCAGAGATTTTTAATTTTTAAGGGCTGTGTGAGAAATAAACACGATAGGTTGTCAGTTTTTTTTACAAGGTCTGTTATAATTTTTTTTTTTGCTAGCATTGAAAATCCAGGTCTAAATAAAAATTGAGTCCGTCCGACTTTTTGTAAGTCCAAACTTAATTCACAATTTTTAGAGAATGTTACCTAAAATGCAAACTACACAAATACGTTACCTGTGCCAGCCCTAAATATCCACAATTAGTTACACTATCCTTAAATCAAGCTTAAACTCAATATCTTAAGATAATCCCAAAGAATATAAAGGCGACGAAAAACAAATCCAATTACAAAACTTCAAGACTTTAATCGGTATGACTTGACATCTCAAATGTCAAATAAAATCGATTTAGATTGCGATTGAAGCAATAGGGTTAGGTCTTTTGAACGGCCTTGATATTCAGCCAAGACTTTAGGACTGTCTTTGTTTCAATGTCCTTTTATGCTTTATTCAATTGTTCGGACTCTATTTTGGTCCTTGCTGACTTTGGTCTTAAGAAAAATGGTTGTAAAAAGTTACTTTATAAAATCGAAAGTACAAGTTTCTTCCCATCATTGTAATATTTTTTTTTCTTGACGATACGGCGATTTCTGACTACCTTCGGGTACATTAAGGACCCATTAGTTAATGGGAATTGTAATCCGTTGTGCTTGGCAATCTGAGCTGCTTACAAACGTTCCTTAGTCCTTATTGGCTTAGTTTGCTTCTGTCTCTTCCTTCTTTAATTGGAAATTATGTTTTGTCTTGCTCTTCCGCTGTTCTTTTCTAAATAATTTAGTTACAAAATCCAAGACAGTTAAAACATTTTTCCGGGACTCATCGAGCTTCATTGCCTCGTGTGCTTTCAAGTGGTCGACACTGTTGGTTATGGCTTTGAGGAGTAGCAGTGGTGGACTTATCCCGTAAAAAAGTTTCTGGTTTCGGCGATAAACTTATTAAACTTTTTGGCCACAACTAGTTTCGAACAAGTTACAACCTTACCTTTATCGCGGAAGGCGTGTACGATCCTGTGATTCCCGGCTTAAGGGTGGGAACGGAACACCGGGGTGATTTTTAGTCAGTAAGAGTCTGACAGACCGCTCTGTCCTTACCAGAGCGGTTGACATCCATGAGGATTTTTCACTCCAGAAACAAAAATAAGTACACATCCTAGTTATTTTTATTTTTTTAATCGCTTCCAGTTGTGTTATTTCAGTAGTGGCAATAAATTCTCAAGATTTCCTGGCAATCGAGGGGTCGTAAAATTTTAGCTGCGCGAACTATTAATTTGAACCCGTTCCAACAAATACTTTAACAAACGGGGTTGACAGGAAATCGCACCAATATTTTGACATTTATGAGTACTCTAAGCGCAGCTCGCATGTAGATACTTATTAACATTTAGTCGACTAAGTTAGGTATATTTCAGTAGCCAACAATCTAAATCTTTGTGCTAGTACGTGGCAAAAATGGTTAAAATTTACAAATTAAATAATTTCTTGGTGACCTGACTTACAGTTTTAAAAGAAACCTTAGTTTTGGCCAGCCTTAAACGAATAAATACGAGATAATATCTAAAAGAGACTAACTAAAAGCTATAATTTTTGGTAAGAAAATAAAAATCTATTCTATTCAATTTAAATAAAAGTTTCCAAAAGTTTTTGTGAAACGTTTTATTTCGGTTACGATCTTACAATGGGCTTTTGTCTTTAAATCATTGGTTGAGCACATTAAAAAAAATCTGATTAAAATCAAAATACTATGTTAACTGTAGTTTTGCTAAACAAAGCAAAACAACACACCAAAAACTTTCCAACTTTCAACAAACTTTTCCACCGTCCTCCGTCAACCCCATAATTACGTCATAAAAACAAAAAGGGTATCACTCAACTACCCCTCTATACAACTAACCCCCCTTCCTCCCCCAGCGCTAATCCTTCACTGTCTGTATAAATTCAGTTACAAGTTCCCTTGGGCCTCCTTTGGCCGACTCGAACTTATTCCTCAGAGGCCTCGCGTGATGTTTTGCGATTGTCTTAATTGCGACTGTAAAGTCTATGAGTTTAGTCTGGTTTATTTTGAGGGGAGCTTAATAATAGTAGATAAAGTTTATTATTGCTTGATTAAGATGGAGAATTATGTGCAGTTGCGATACATGCTTTTTCTCGTTTTGATGAGGTCATTTCACTGCAACACATTTCGATAATTAGCTCCATAAATTGATTCGACGCTGTGTGCGAATTTTGAGGTGTTCGTAGGTACTGTATTAATACATAATCACTTTACGCACAATCACGGGCTAGTCAGTACTATATGAAGTCATATTTTACTTATGATATTGATTATTATAAGTTACGTAGGTTCAAATATATGAGCAACATATAAAACACATAAAATAAGAAATATCGTAATATTCTTAACAACAACATTTTACAAATTATAATAGGCGCGTATGTGTAATACTGCAGTTAATTTGTTTTATGAGCGCGCCAGACTCATAAAGTAAGAGCGAAAAATTCTAGAAAAAAAAATGTCCTTCGACAAAAAGCCGGCTCAGCACCCATATCGAATTTACTCACAAGAAAAAGAGATACAACTAACATAGAACCTTATGTTATGTTTTGACGGGCCTGTTGGTCTAGTGGTTAGCGCTCCTGACTGCTAAGCCGGAGGTCGTGGGTTCGATTCCCACCCAGGACAAACTTTGTGTGATGAGCATGATTGTTTGTTCTGTGTCTGGGTGTGATTTATCTATAATATGTATATATTTATAAATTATATAAGTATGTATATCAGTTGTCTGGTTACCATAACACAAGCTCTGCTTAGCTTGGGATCAGATAGCCGTGTGTGAGTTGTCCCAAGATATTTATTTATTTATTTTATTTATTTATTTATGTACAAATAAAATATCAAATATTATTTTGTTGTTGTAAGTATACCTACCTCCTGTTCAAGCCTTTTCCGTAACATACTAAGATATACTTTCAGCTCATTGGGTCACATTGCCATGTCTCATCATCTCATCTGCCTAGCCTTTTCCCAACTATGTTGGGGTCGGCTTCCTGTCTAACCGGATGCAGCTAAATACCAGTATTTTACATGGAGCGACTGCCTATCTGACCTCCACAACCCAGTAACTGGGTAATACGATACCCCTAATATCTGACAACTAATCTCAATTAGATGTCAGATATTCGGGCTTCTGACGACCCGTAATGACTGTCAAAGATCCACATATGACAGCCGGGACCAACGGCTTAACGTGCTTTCCGAGGCACGGAGGAGTCTCGGTGTGTAAAGATGGTCACCCATCCACGGACCAACCCCGGCAAGCGTAGCTTAACCTGACGGATCGACCCGTGCGGCTGTTATTACTTAGCCACGAGCTCCTCCATTTCCATGTTCATTGCCATGTCTGATTCTTTGAAAATATAAATATGAAAGTTCGTCTTGCTGACATTTTACCTATACTGTAAAACTTTAGAGATTATAATTATACAGAGGAAAGAATATTGTTATAAACTTTTTTACCATGGATTCAGTAAATACATACATAAATACATATCTTGGGACAACTCACACGGCTATCTGATCCCAAATGATTCTAGACCGTTGAAATTTTTCGTCGATTAATAAAAAAATCTCTTCTATACATTTTGATCGTGTAGGTGTTGCACAGATAAAATATAAATATGGAACAGCTGTTTGATTTTTCATTTTATCGTGGTATTGTTTTGAATCATTAACTGAATCAAATGGTAAAAGTCTTCGTTAATGCTCTTTCTACTGCGCATCAGTTAGGGGATGAAGGTAAACGTACCAGACAAGGAACACGTTTCTTGTACGAGGATTATCTTTAATTTTTATCTTTATTAAACTCTATGAAAGCAGCAAAAAAAAACTCTCTACTTTCTAGTCATTACGGTTCATGAGATATAACCCCTACAATAGGGTCTCGTTGGCATCCTTCAGGTACGAAGCCCTACAAACACAAAACAAAACCAGAATTTACCTAGACTATATATATACTATACTTCGCATGTAGCTATTCTATTTTTTATATAAAAGAAATAATTTTAATAAAATACTATTTGTAGACCATCCGAAACAAGACCAATGCCACCTAAACCAAAATTAGTATTCCTTCCAGTGCCCTACAAAGATAAGGCTATAAAATTGCCAAAGATGTCTTTTTCTTCAGCGGTTTCGATAATACCAACATAAAAATACGTACTATGTATTCTAAAGAGTCCCAGGATCAATGAAAACGGCTCGCAAAAAAAATTTTATAAGAAAGATAAAATAATATCTTAAAAAGGTGTCTGGATGTCAAGTCTAGGACTAAACTTAGACAAACGCGTTTCGTTTTTATTTTTCATGTAGGTATAAGGGTTCTGATAATATATTATTTGATACTATGCTGTAGGGTATAACCTAATTTCGAGAACGTTGACTCTAGAATACATTTATCATACCTACTACTACTATTTTCTTTTCTTTGTTTCAAAGCGGTTAAGAATATTGTTTATAAAAATCCGGGCAAGTACAAGCGGGACTCACTTGAAAAAGCATTCGTTACGACCGTACAATATGTAACACTATAAAGAAAAAAACAGGTTTGAACTTGCACAGAAACTACTACTACTACTCCAATTATAAAAAAAGAAAAATTAAAATTCATTTTTTAACAATTACAATTTTTATTTTATCTTTTATAGGCACAAAACAAACACTACGGTATACTAATGGGTATACCTTTGTTTAACCCTTCGGGTATTACAGGCGTGACGTTTTGTTATGTTATTTTATATCGGCTATAATAATACGTACTCTGCGAAAATTTTAAGTGTCAGTCAAAGAACCTTAAAAGACGTTACCTCACACTACCACCAGAAAATGTTTCGATCTGCACGACACACATTTTCGATAGGCATAATCGTTTCTCCACATCCCATGCGATTAACAGGCGATGGAGTGCGGCGATGCGTGAACACAAGTAAATAAAAGGGCAGCGCAAAGCGTGTTCACATCTTTGCGCAACTTCGCGGTTCATTTGCGCGGTGCTGACAAAAAGAAACGATCTCGAATGTATGTAATCAACAGTAATTTGCGCAGTCAACCTAGGGGCTAGGCTAGAACTACTATGATGAGGGGAGTTAAACACCCCACTCCCTCCCCTGACTGGAGAAGGCCCACAGTTGCGTGCCGGCACCAGTAGAGGATCGCGATACGCTGCCCAGGATCCTCGGTGTAAGTGTGTGAAGTAAACAATGGGGGGTGGTTTTTAGTCAGTCATAGTCTGATAGACCCCTCCAGATTTTTCATCCCAAAGCAGCGTGCTTTGGTGTTTTGTGACCTGTGATGCTTTTAATTAATTATCGATGACAAAAACAAACCACAAAATTATTATTTTTTCTGGTCAATACTAACTGGTCATCTCAAATTAGACACTTGAATATCCATTTCAAAATCCACAAGTGTTGTGATTGCAGGCTACCCAACTAAAAACATGAACTGAAAGAAACAGTTTACTTTATTGTATGACTATATTGACTTAAAAATAGCGTGCTCACATCCTGAACCAGGGCAAACAACTGCTCCAATAAAAACAAAAACCAATCGTCTAGGTATTACTTTTTAATTCGAATCCCTTGTAGAACCCTCTTTAGTGTTTGGATAAAATTAGCTTTCCATCCAGGTTACACAACAACAACCTACACAGTACTGTACTCAACAACACGACACACAGTCCACAGTGACTAGCCTACCCCACAGTTAGCTGGACAGTATAAACAAAGGCTGCAGTGCCACCTAATCTAGGCAACAACGTACAAATCAGAACAGTGCAATCACAGCGTTTTGGCAGCGCGTTCATGTGTGCATGCACGAATCATGGCGAGTCTCCTCCATTCAGAACGGTATTAGAAATCATTCGTGCTCGTTTGGTGAAATCAAAATGTTTCGGGTTTTGCTATTTGGGGCGATTCGAGCATAGTTCGTTGTTAGACAAAGGGTAGTAGTGTGTGAATTTTGGCAAGAGAGTGTTATAATTATTACTGTGTGGGTAATGAATGCTTTGTAAAAAAGTATGCTTTATACATACATTCATTTTTGTCCCAATCTGTTTAACGGCTTGAGCGTGATTGAGAAACAAACATCTTCACAAATATTCACATTTATAATAATAGTAACACATAATATCACATCACGCCTGTAATCCCCAAAGGGTTAGGCAAAAGTGTACCTATTAGTACACCCACATTTCGTCAGTTATGTTTTTAAGTCCCATCCAAAGTAGCATTACAAGACCTCATGCCCCTTTGTGACCACTAGACAGACGAGGCGAAAAGGCAACGAAGAGAATTCTAACATAAATTAATAATCATTATTACAGTTACAGTTTTCCTAAGAATATAAAATAAAATAAATAATAAAAGCAAAGCTGAGACAACTCCAGCAGTCTGCTGTCCAATTCCATGACATAATCCCTCAGACATTTTCTTAACCAAAGCTCTTCGCCAACTCTGCCAATTATGGATAACAAAATGTCAAGGTGAAGGGCAATTAAACTCCTGATCATAATCTAATTGAGTCTAGAGCTCCGTCAACATAATCTAACTTGTTGGACGATGTCAGCCTTATGTGTAGTGACGTCATCACTTGGTACTTACGGTCTTGCTTGTCCAGTACTGCTAATTGCTTGGAAACTTAAATTGGCTTAGAAGTTGACTGTTGATTAGTTAGGTTAGTGCGGAAAGCTATTTATATAGTTTTAATAGGAACAGCTTATGTCAATGGATTTGTGGTTTCCTAAGGAATTAGGGATCATCAGCTTCTTGTCTGTTTTCGAAGTTAATGAAACAAAACTTATATACCTACGTGATGGCCCTCTGGTTAAGGCGACCGCTTCTCACACCATTGTGACTTTATTCTATTCATTTATGTGCTTTCTAAGTTTGTCTTGGACATCACTCACAGCAGTCTGAAATCGTCAATCTGGCTTGAGCGAGTATGGTGACCATACCTTCTCTCTACTCTTCTCTGCCTTTGCCCTGCGTTAGGCTGGTAATGTTATAAACACTGGTAGCCTGTATTGCATACAGGTGTGATGTTATACACCTGTAATCCCCGAAGGGTTAGGCAGAGGTGTACGTGCCCATTAGTACACCCATATTTCGCCAGTTATGTTTAAGTCCCATGTAATAGGGGGATAGCCTATTGCCATCAAAAATCCTGAAGGAAAACCCAACAACACTTTGCCCGACCTGGGAATTAAACACAAGACCTCATGCTCAACAGACGCGCTTTGCAACCGCTAGACCAACGAGGCAACGAAGTATTGCAATTCATGTAAAAATCATATATGATAACAGCAATATTGCAGTCTAATTCTCCCTTTCTACATCATCGAGTAGAGAGTGTAAGTACCATTCACGTATATTCCCAACAATTGGGGACCAAAATCCAGCAACTACAGAACCACAATTGTGCTCACGCTGCATAGTTCAGAGCACATTTTAGTTATGTAACATGTAAAGTGTGAATTTCACTCATTGCATTGAGTTTAATTTTAGAATATTTCGCATTAAATCACACTCAAAGGCTCGACGCTGGAATTTCGTCGAAATCACTCGCGTTTTCGGGATTGAATAGCGCGTAATTAATGTGTGATACGGCAGAAATATTTGTACTGCAACTGGAATGGAATATAAGTTTTGATTAAATAATTAAAATAATTTCGTAAATGTTGGTAATTGAGTTTCACTATTACGTACCTTCGTTTGTGAAAATATCCGAGTGCCAAGTGTGAGTTTTTACACATACTCAACCCTGTTACCGTAAACTTAACGTAAATTTTTCATGAAACTATCATAGCGCCCTCTAATGACAACAATAGGAACAATTATTTCAGACAAAGGTCACAATCAAATACGTTGAAGAACACACACTTCTACTCTAAAAACCCGTTTTTATTTTTATTTTTAATGGACTTTGAACACAGTTCACGTCAGCCCCATCAGTATCTAGCCTCTTTGCTTACAAAAAAAAACTAAAACCAAACAAAAATAGTTGATTCAATATTAACTAATGAATAAATCATTTTATTTTAGGCTCGCGGGTTGTAGGTAAGCTGAGCCAAACAATGTAAAATATAACCTATTTATATTAAATTCTCTAATAATTATATTTCTCTCAGATTCGTTACCGACGCACTCCACCAAAAGATGCTGAACATCTTCTTTTTTACCGTAAACCTCGCAACTGAGCAAAGTTATTTTTTGCATAAGATATTGCAAAAGCTCTGAAAACATCACGGTATAAAAGTGAAAAGTCATTCACTCCCAAACGATTTCGAGTGCTAAAGTTAGTCGATGAAAAAATATTTCATATTAAATCCTTTATTAAATCGTTTACCCATGAAACCGCGGTCTATATACTTCATTACGTATACAGCTATTTATAAAATCTTTAACCACACCACCAGCTTATTTCAAAACTTCGAAACTTGCTACATACTTAGTTATCGATACCAAAGTTCTAAAACAAAAGTTGTTTCTCCGAACATGCCTGGCATCATGCAAGCTAAAGTTCAAGTAACTTCGGAAAAATATGTTTTACCTACTTTTTAGTACACACCGACTAAGTGTAAGTTAAGTTATTAGCCTGGTGTAACGTACAAAGTTAAAGCCCGGCTACATTGGAGCGGACAACCTGTGTGTGCGGTCGAGGGCGCTGTTAAAAGTAGGTGTTCTTTTTTAGGCCCACACCAAGGCGCTCAGCGGAGCAGACACTGTGTGTGTTGGTGTGCACCCGTCATACATCTATTGTCCACAAGAAACGTAAAAGTATCTTCAAAATGGCTGACCGTGTCAGTATGGTGGATATTATGCATCTAACCGTTCACGCAAGTTACTCGCTCCGGTGTGGTCGGGCCTTTAAGGGCCAAAACTGACTAATTGTTTTGATTTTCTGCGTTCAAATACTGTATCGAAAGTTCCATCAAGCTTCCAAGTAACTCGGTAACTATGACTGGATTTTGTATGAGTGCGGACAGCGTTCGGAAACAGTAACAAGCTTCCGAAACTAACTTAGTCCTCGATCGATGATACCAAAAGTAGCTAGTTTACTTTGGGCCTAAGTTCTAACAATAAGCTTGTACGTGAATATTTTATTAAGTACTGTTGTACTTTCTGCTGATTCTAAGCGTAATTGTTTTGCTTTTGTATCGTTAGTAAGCTAAAGTTTTCATGTAAACTAAGCTTAGATGGTAAGAAAGGGAACCCATTACCTAGCTATTTATATTTTCATAATATTATTTTGTTCACTTTGAATGTTTGTTTCGCAACTGGATGTGAGCTGGTTGGATCACCATGCTTACTCAAGGCGGATTTATTATTCAGACTTGTAACAATACTTATATAATAAAGCCGATTTTTTTTAAAAGTCGGATTGGAAATATTATTTGAGTATATGATATCCAGATTTACGAGAAATAATATAAGTATGTAATATCACGCTATGACCCATGGGAACAAAGCAGTAACCAAAGGCGTAACTTAATACTGAAAAAACTAGTTGATTAAAAACCCAGGTATTTTATGATGTTCTCCTTCACCGATTTGGTTTACCTTTTTTTCTTTGTTTCAATGTTACTTAATTTGAAGTGATGTGCCTTTTTACACCTCGTAAATAAGTATATTATCAAATTCACTTAATAAACGAACAGTCTTCTCCCATTTTGTTTATAACAACACTCTAAATTAAGATCTGGTGACATCTCTCATTCAAATTCGTCACGTAACGCCTTAAGATTAATATAATTAATTATGTAAATCATTAGTCTGTTGTAATTAATTTGAATTTATTGTTGTTTTATTGTATTTTATTGTTGTCATTGTTATCGGGTATCTGTAGGCCAATATTGCCTACAAATTAAAAATGTTTATAATCCAGTTGAAATCAGAGTCACAATCAAATCATTTATTTCAGCTATGCCATTAAACGGCACTTTTAAATGGCGGTGAAGCGGATCTTATGTGGTTTCTAAGAAATCCGTTGATGCCTAACACACGTACATCGCCCGACCGCGCGGTCGAGCGGTGCAATCCGCTTTACCGCTACCGCCCTCCGCGGTGGTGTGCAGTGCCGTGTGTTAATAGCCTAAATTGTAAGGGCTATGCTCCTGTCTAACCAATGTTTGTATGCACGAATACAATGGCAGAAGGAGAGGGAGGAGGAGGGGAGGTTACATATAGTTAGTTTTACTTCGAAATAACTCTCAATTGAAAGTCAAGTGACTTTCTTTATTGCTCCGAGTTGTCACTACTTAATTACTTTCGTACGATTGCAGTTTCTGCCCGTTCACGTTTGCCGACCTTAGCAGTGCAATGTTCCTTGAGGAAATTGGATTTGCTTTTTTTTTTAAACATATTGGATGCTCGATGCACTAGGCACTCTAGGTTTTATTTGAGGTTCGTTTTGTTGTGTTGTTTTTACTGTTGTTGATGACTAATGTTGGACTTGTAAAATATGGTAAAGATGTGTGATTCTAGGAAGCGTGTCCTAGATTCAATGATTTATTTTTTCTTGCAAATGTGTCTTTTAATAGTCTTTTTTCGAAAATTAATTCAATCACAAAATTGACTGCCTCTTTGGTCTAGTCGTCGCAAAGCGCGACTGTTGAGCATAAGCTTTTGGGTTCGATGCTCAGGTCGAGTAATATTTCTTTGTAATACCGGGCCTATTACGTAGGACTTAAACATAACTGGGGAAATGTGGGTGTACCAATGGTCACCTCTGCCTAATCCTTCGGGGATTACAGGGGTGATGTTATGTTTATGTACAAATTGAAAATTTATACCTATACAGCGTGGAAAAATATCGTATCTTAAGAATACGTGTCTTTTGGATGCGTTAGTCAGAACTATAACATACCTACGTGACCCATATTTTCCCGAGTACAGTATTAATTCCCGTGAAAGGACTAAAAACAAAGGACTGGTACTGGTTTTAATAAGACCCAATTCATAACATAAACTCAATAATATCGCCTCAATGGGAATCAAAAGCTGCGCTCTGTATAAATTGATTAGCACAATTTTATCAACTTTTTATCGCTCTCCTGAAACATTGGAAAGGAAAATAAAAGGATGTCAGGTTGCCATCTTGAATTTGTGTTACAGGAATAATTTGTACAGAGAAAGGAAATAAACTTTTTGTTTCATAATTTTCATGGTTAGTGGACGAAAATCTGGTTACCAATAAGGCATTTTTATGATATAGCAATACAGAACACCAGGCCAGGACGGCCACCAGTCGGTTCGCATTCAAGTAAAAGCTCGCGAACACTTACATAAGAAGCTGGCAGACTATATTTTATTCCTGGATTTTTTGTACCTGGCACATACTACTTATGTTTTGTTTTTGCGCCACCCTTTCTTTTTAGGTGGTAAAAATCATCAAATGACTCTGCCCAGGGTGGGGCGGAAGGGACTGTCAGACTATTACTGACTAAAAAACCACCCTGTTCCGTTCCTTCTGTAGCCCTTTGCGTTCCGGGGCCACGGTATCCTGTTAAGACGAAAGAGAAATAAATATATTATGTAATAGAATATTACTGGTTGAAACAAAATCTGTCCTTAATCATCTAAAAATTGGAGCAAAAAAAATCACGCTATCGATTTCGCGGGGAGAGTGCTATATAATTTTCTCTGGTATCATAACAAAACATGAATTATATTATATATTCCTTCCGCTTTCCAATTCTCAAAATGTATTCCCCTTCTATTTCAGTACCCATTCCAACGTATTATCAAGAACGTTAGAATCCGTAGATTGAATTAAGGTTGCCAACATAACCCACCTTAATTCCGTCAAGTTGGTGGCTATTTTTAGCACTGGCAGCACCGAATACGTTTGGCTTCGTGCCATCTATTTGAGGGTGCCCTAAATAGACTAAAGCTAGCGAATTAAATATAAATTGTTGGCGAAACTGTTAAGTTCGATAATGGACCTTGAAAGTATTATATAAAGATTTGTTTTTGTAAAAATCTAATGGTTGCTAAAGTAAACTACAGTCATTATATTTTAGTAATCATTATGCTCTATTTAGTGTTTTTAATGCAATATATTATGTTAATGTTCAAACGTTAATGTTACGTCTTTTTATGAAATAAAGTTGACTTTCTAACTGGTGTTGGCTTAGTATGGAATGGGCTTTTGTATCGAAAAAGTCCTGCGATTTTAGTGTATAAGCGTGCGCACACAAGTGCACTCCCTCTTTCCTCCCTCTCATAGTCCGATAGGACGGCAATCCGAGGCACGGTTTACTCACATCACTACCTCCCATTCCTAATGGAAATACCCAATAACACTTACCTGACCTTTTTGTTTTTTAAGAATGGGAAATCATTAAATGATTTCTTCCGCTCTGGACGGAGCGGATGGGAGTGTCAGACTCTTACTGACTCAAACGCTTCCGTGTTCCTCCTAATGCCCTTTGCGTTCCAGGGCCGAGGTGACTCTTTTGAATAAAGAACCAACCCAGGCAGACACCCGACCTAGGAATCAAATCTACTACTTCATTCTCTGCTGTCGCGCTTTGCGACTACTAGACCAACAAGGTAGTCCAATTTTATCTACTTTATCAATAAAAGGTATATAATTGGTTTTCCAATAAATTCTTTTGCTGAAGTTTTTCTGCTTCACTTCACTTTGAGACCGCATTTACTCGATAGACGAAGGTTTAACTTAATTATACTGAATTTAGTTTTGAAAATAAAAAGAGTATAAGAGCACTTTAAATAGACCTGATCTGCTAATTAAGGCCTTATTAAAGTCAATAAATTGCTGGCTGAAATAGTTATACTTTCTTTTGATCCAGCTATGTATGCTAATTTTAGAAAAACAGCAGATTTTTATGTTAAGTGACCAAACGGTAAAAAAAACTCAAGTGCCTGTGCCCTATTCAAACTACAAAAAAATGAAGTTCCATAACAATTTTTAGTTATTATGACTAATTTCTATTTTAAATCCCTATTATATTTTGTGTTTATTCGTTCGTTTATCGTCATGATTTTAGAGTCATCGCTCATTATGACAGCATGGCTTAGCTAAGGAAGGCTATTGTAATGTGCAATACTGTTAAAGTGAGTGATGGCTAAAACTCACCACTATAGCTTTCTTCTAAAATATTTAAAAATAAGTAGCTAAACCGTCTTGTCTTTTAAGTCATCGCTCTGTGTATAAAACAGCTGTTAAAATTAGCGATACTGTTACAGTGATAACCATCATCACTTAACTCTTCGCCTAGCTAAAATATTAGCAGCACTCCGAAGCTTCGCCACTTACATACAAGAAAAATATTTTAAGAGGCATCTCTTGATCCGTGGCTTTTACAGTTTCGCTCCAATGTGAGTCCGAAGGCCGTCTCAAGATAAGGGAAAAATATAAGGTTCGGTCGGAATTCGTTGATCGAACGAATGGCGATCGGTCAATGAAGTTCTTAGCCAATAAAAAAGGTCTATAACTAAATCAACAGAGGCTATCGATCATTGCTGAAGTTCAAGCAACTTGTTTTTCGTTTGTCGCTCGTTTTCAATTAAGTTGTGAGAACGATTCGGATCATCCTTTGTATGTATTGATTTTATCATGAGATGAATATGGTTTTTTTTCTGTCTGTAAGGTAAAGTGGATTACACACACACATACAAGTTTTGCTAGAAACATAAACTCATTCAAATTTTAACTACAATATTAAATTGCATTGTGTGCATCGGATTCTCTTGTCTCCACGCGTAGTAGTTATCAGCTACGATAGCGTAGCTCCGCAGCATAATTGCTACGGAGTATAATTGCTACTAGCTACGGTCGCGTAGTTTGAGTAGCAGTGGCGTCAATTTTGCGTTAGCTACGCCGTAGCAATCTTCAATTTTTACATTTCTCTATCTTCCAACCACTATTATAAACGTAAAAGTTTGTGTGGATAGATGGGTGGATGTTTGTTACTCTTTCAAGCTTAAAAGCGGAATTCACTGTTTGGATAATAATATTACCTAATTCACCAATTCCTAACCTTTCTGATCTTGTCACGCCTATGACATGTCAACGAAATTGTTTTCCCCCCTCGCCATCAAAATTACGGAAAATAAATAAATACAAATTTTATTTACAAGAAAGCTTTATTAAAAACATGATTTTAATCAACAAATATTATTTCATCAAATAAGCTAAACAATACCTTTATTTTTCATTACATCAATGAATAAGCAATATCAACATTATATCTAAGCCCAAAAAATACAAAATGATTTGAAACCCTCCCCTCTTCCCTATTTCCCCTTAAGGTAAATGTTTATTTTTTCCCATTCACAGATCCACACGGCTACGTTCGGCTATTTTTACTGGCCTGTTAATTTGTCGGCCCGTTTTTATTAACTGTAGAAGCGTGTGTTTTTGTATGAGAGTTTTTACGAAACTCGACCGTATTGGGTCTGATTAAATACATTATTAGATTCGGGCTCTTATTCACTCGACGTTTCGGGCTTTAGAAGGTACGCCTTTCAGTTAATAATGTCTTTTACTCGAAATTTCTTGGAGGTTGTTGAACTTGAGATAGTTTGGTTCGGAGATACTTGTGTGTTCTTGTTGGAATAAATTAAGTTGTGTTCGTGAACAAAGGACTTTAACTAATTTCTAGTTTGCTTGTTGTACCTACCTACGTTGCGTGCGTAAAAATAGTTCTAAAGATTGATTTTACTGAGGGTAACTGAAGTACTCGTAAAAACATAACATAACATCACGCCTAAAATCCCCGAAGGGTTAGGCAGAGGTGTACCCATTAGTACACCCACATGTCGCCAGTTTTTTCGAAAGATAGTTACTATTAAAAGTAATACTTTAAAAGTACAGTTAATTAAAAAACGATTACAAATTATTATTTTAAAATTACAGTTAATTAAAAAAACGATTACAAATTAATGTTTTAAAGTACAGTTAATTAAATAAACGTAATTATTCCGTCGCCCAAAAGAAATATTGTCACATTCAGTCGTCCACGTTTCGCCAATATTTCATAATTACGGTCCCGAGAGTCATTAAGCTCGACGTTATGCCGAAATTTATTATGGACATGTATGGACATGTCCCTATTAAATTTCGGCAAAATTTTACAATTAAAAATTGAAGTGTAGTAGTTTAGACTGTCTGTTTAGTCTAGTGGTTGCAAAGCGCGACTACTGAGCATGAGGTCTTGGGTTCGATTCCCAGGTCGGGCAAAGTGTTACTGGGTTTTTCTGGATTTTTGCCCGGTTGATGGCAATAAGCTCGCCCCATACATACATAACTGGCGAAAAATGTAAGTGTACTAATAAGAACACCTCTGCCTAACCCTTCGGGAATTACAAGCGTGAAGACCGAGACTGCTCGAGAAATTCCTGATGGTAAAACCCAATAACGCTTTGCCCGACCTAGGAATCGAACCTAAGACCTCATGCTCAGCTGTCTCGTTTTGAGAACACTACCAACGAGGCTGTTATAGTGGAGTATAGATATAGAAATACAGAATATAATAAGGAAAATGTATCAATTAATTAGCTTTTTCTTGTATTCCCACAGGCGAACTACCTACTCACCAATAGACCCGGAATATTACAAAACATATTTACTTCCTATTTAATAATGAAAGTGCTGACCTTAACAAATGCTATAATATACCACATTTGTACTAAAAGGTCAAATGATCTAACCATTTTTTTACTTTTAACATTACATAACATAACGTCACGCTTGTAATCCCCAAAGGGTTAGGCAGACGTGTACCCATTAGTACACCCACCTTTCGCCAGTTATGTTTAAGTCCCATGTAATAGGGGGCGAGCCTATAACATAAGTACATACCAGCCTTTTAACATTACATAAGTACATACATAAACTCACACCTTTTTCCTATGGGGGTAGGCAGAAGCCACCTGCTACAATTCTTACGTACGCTTTTCGCCTCATCCATGCTTCTTACATAAGTTTCGTTCGTTCAATTTTATTTATTTTTATACTTGAACATTTAAAAGAAAAACTGTTTATTCACGCGAAAATGAAGCACATGACATACAAAGAAAAAATAATACACGTAAGAAATATGCGCGAAACGGCTGACGCTCAGCATAATGCCGTGGTCCGTGCACGAAGTAGCGAAAACCACGGCGCTGGTTTTTAGCATATAACGCTCTTAGCTTTTGCAAAACCATTATCTTCTTACCTAGAGTACGTACATATGTACTGAAATAAACCTACACCTGTGTTCACACAGACATCCAAAAATAGCCGAGTAAACGAACCGAATGATTTGTTCGACATCGCAAACACTTAGGCGCGGATCAAGTTACCATAAAGTTGCTTAACGCTTCGCCTTGAACGAACAGACGTCATACAGGCCGTGTATATTTACAGGAAAGTCGATTTCTATTTCTGTTATGTACAATATGACTATTGGGGTGTGGGTCACGGTGTCACACACACACCCTCTCGGTACTGTGATCAGCTTCAAGTGAACAAAAAGTCAATTCAACTAATGAATCACTTTAATTCTCTCAAATTTGAAGTTTGTACGGATATGGTTGTAACCGGTTATTTATATGCTTTGTTCAAAACAAATAAAAAAGGGTACGAAATGTATTATTCCAATGAACAATAAAGGATGTCACGCATTACATCAGTTTTTGAACAAAAATACAAACATAAAAAAATAAGTCTAATTATTTTTTCAGACCACTAAAAGCATTTTTGAAATGTAATTTATAGGAAAACAAGCTTGAATCTAGTTGCCTATTCCAAAAAGACAAAAAAGGGTAAGTACTCCATACTGAGGGCGTATTCAGATGACACGCGCCGATCACGCACAGCACCCGTGCACGCGTTGTGCCCGTCTTAAACCCGCATACGCGCTGCATCCGCCTCGCACACGCCTCGCGCCCACTTAAACTACTAGTGACTGGACTACTGCGTTCACTAGGCATATTGGCTTCCAGGAGGGTGCACATCGGGCAGGGCGAGTGCAGGGTTGGCGCGAGGCGGGCGCGGGGCGTGCGCATGGCGTGCGCGTGTAGACCTCGTTAAATGCAATTTGAGATCTATTGATGCATTATAAGGCTCAAATTCTTATTTAACAAATTTCAATGCGAGTTGGACGCGGATGACGTGCGCTGAGCGTGCGCGTGTCGTGTGAACGCGCCCTTATTCTTTTAAATAAATGTTTTTACAATAAAGCAGTATTTTGCATAAATCAATAATACAAGTTAGGTACAGTTTTTCCATCTTCATCAAATTCAAGGATGTAAAAAATTGTAGGGTTTTCAGTATGTATGTAGGTATTTGATGTTCAAATTAAAACTAGCCTTTTTTCTGTTGGATTTATTTAATTATTTAAATCTTTTATGACAACTTCCTAAAGTTTTGCAAGATGCTAATCTGCACGTTATATACTTCCCATAAAGACGATGTACCTTGGAATGAACGACACGAACTAATGAGCGAACTATAACATAACATAACATCACGCCTGAAATTTCCGAAGGGTTAGGCAGAGGTGTACCCTCTAGGGTACACCTCTAACTCTAAAAAAAACATAACTGGCAAAATGTGGGTGTACCACCCACATTTTGCCAGTTATGTTTTTTTTAGTCCTATGTAAAAGGGAGCGAGCCTATTGCCATCAACCGGGCACAAATCCAGACTCCGAGGCTGCTACTGACAAATTCGTGATGGAAAAACCCAATAACACTTTGCCTGACCTGGGAATCGAACCCAAGACCTCATGCACAGCAGTCACGCTTGCGACCACTAGACCAACGAGGCAGTCAATGTCAGTGAGCGAACTATACTACAATAGGTACATAAAATATTACATACCTTAGTAGCGTTTGCATTGTAAACTTATTTAATGTGAAAAGTGCATCCGTTTTACGACGTAAGTGGAAAAATCAAGTTTCCTTTTTATACTAAAAGCATATCACATCATTAAAGCTTTAGATGAAACCTAAGTGCTCCTGCGCAGTACTTATGCACCCTGAGTATTCTAGAACTACATTAAAAAAAAAATCTCCTACCTAAATCAGTTCTGTTTTGTTAAATACTTTGTGTATTATAGAGATTTTGGCTAGATAAGACATTTATTTTTATTTATTTTATTTATTTATTTACACACACAATCATAACGCCTTTACAGTAAAAAACCAAAACGATGTTATAAGTAATATTAGAATTAAGTTAAAAATATGAAATATCAATAGAAAACTAAATAAAATATAGAAATATACTAGGGTACATATATACTTAATACAATACTAGGTACTAATAAAATAACACTTAAAATATTATAAGTTTTCCATAAGTAATTGGACATTTTGGAACAATTGCGACAGGTTTTGCCCAAAAATATCCTCCGACACAGCTACAATATTAATAAAACGTGCGGCTCGCGACAAAGGGGCAAACTTGAGTAAGTTAGTCCGAGCTGCTGGCACATCTAACAAAGCGGGACGGCGGCGTGCACCTACGTACCCGTCCGGAACACGCAACCGTAATGCTTCCAGCACCTCTGGGTGATGTAGCAACCCTCGCAATACGCTCGGAATGTACAACCTATGTCGTATATATCCATATTTGATAATATAAATGCGAAGTCTGTCTGTCTTTTACGATGTCACGACTAAAATACTCAACCAATTTTGAAGTTTTTTGGTACATGGTAATTTTGAAACCCAATAAAAAAGACATACGCTACTTTTTATTCCCCAACTTAGGTAGGTGTCCGTACGAAGTCGCAAGCAAAAGATAGTATAAGCGCTGTTTTATTTATGAAAGAATTAAAGTCTTTCAATCACGTAGATTGATAATCCTGATACCAAAGTAACTAAAAGCAAAAAAAAAATAGTTATAGTTACAAAACGTTTTTTTTTTCTTGAAATATTTTGCACCACTTATACTATGGCATTCATATCATTATTCTAACACCCTCTGTATCTAAAAAAAGTAAAAATAACACTTTACTCATTAGCCCTACTCAAGCACCCTTCGCCCGCATCGATAAACATCGCCGACACTCAAGCACGCCTCTCGTGTAACACATTATCTCTTACCGAAAAGGCCTCCACTCTCCGCTGACGTCGACCTTTGGAGGCCTCAATCAGAAAGGCCATACAAGCGCAGACCAATCAGTGAACAGCACGTTGCCCTCTCACGCGTTAAATTGCTTGCCTTATTTAACGATTCCACCTTTTACAGCTAAACGTAATGTCTTTCAAGATTTCTACCCGTATTTGTCCCAATTGGGGTTGAAAAAGTATTTTAGGAAGCAATAAAAGTGTGAAGGAGTAACAGTTTATTTGCTGTTTGCGAAACCCAACAAACTTTGTCGCGAAATGCGGGAGAGCAAAGCTTATAAGTGCTTGCACGTGTTTTTAAAGGTGACAATCGCTTGTCACGTTTTAATAAAATTATGAAGCTGGTACTGGTACAAGGGGTTGATATTTCGTAAGGTTCTTCAAATTGTGTTTCATTAGTAAGAGAATATTTTAAGGACAGGATTTTCGCAGTGGCTTAATGATTTACTGCTGCGTTAGTACTGTATTTTTTGCTGTGCAGGTTCGATTCTGTTACGACACAAACCTTTTTTTTGTGGGCCATGGCAAGTTCTTTGTTGCCAAATGATCCTTATATATTTAAACGTTAAGAACCACTGCCTTAATTAGTTGCTTGTTTATGTTAAAGTCTTAACCTAGCAACGCAAGAAAAATCTAAAAACTTACCTACCTACATAACTTTGGTGTTGTTGAAAGAATTTTGAAGCAAAATTGTAATTTAATTCCGATCTCGGTAAAAGATTATGTTAACTTTTAAGAACTTCTGATTATATTAAAAGCTCAAGTGTTTTGTTTTTAATAAGTATAGATGAGAGAGTTTATATTACTTTAATTTGAGTTTGATACAAATTATTTGTAAGTAAAAGTTGTTCTAGATAGTCAGGACCACTGCCTATCTGCTGAATTGAAGAAATTCATCGATTTCTAAGAATATTTCAAGTACATATTTATTTTACTTTAACCTAAAATGGCTTGCCCTTGACCCTTCGTCTGTGAATGTCGGTTATCAACAGCGTTTTAATCTTAATTCTTTTGCTAAAATAAATTAAGTCTTAGTTGCAACATAGTAACTACTGGTATAACTTAGTTATAACATCAGCTAGGTTTGGCAGGGGTGTACCCATTAGTGGCCATTAGTACACCCATATTTCGCCAGTTAAGTTCCATGTAATAGGGTTCGGACCTACTGACAGACTCCCGATTCTGCCACTGAAAAATTCCCGATGGAAAACTCAATAACAATTTGCCCGACCTGAAAATCAAACCCAAGACCAACAAGCTCAGCAGTCGCGCTTTGCAACCATTAGACCAACGCGGCAGTACTAGTTTAATCGTTGCTGTAGTAGTTTAATAGTACCTCTTATCCCATAAACAAAAACGACTGGTGTTTCACCAAAACAAACAATTTCATTTATTTTCCACAAATATTTAAAGTTTTAAACGCTGTAGGCTAACTTTAATTCGTTTTAAAATTAGTTTGTTTTCATTTTGCAATTGTTATTTCATTTTCATTGTGTATAAAGCTTCTCTAAACAAGTCAGAATTATTTCATTTTGTACACAGCATTTTAACATAAAGTTTAGAATAATACCATTTGTAATCTGACTTTATTGTATTCAACAATTATTGATTAACTATTCGTTTAACCAAAAACAGTTGTTATCCTACTATAATCAATGCAAAAGTTTATGAGGATGCATGAATGGATGTTTTTTACTCTTTCTCACTTGACAGCAGAATGAAATTAGCTGTAATTTGGCACATATATAAGACATATGATAATAGGATGTATAATACATAGGATATCTAGCTTATTAACACATAGGATAATCGTTATCCTATTTTTTGTGCCCCGTGTCGTAGTATATCTAATAAGACTTAGGCTTAATTCTAAAGTCTATGCAGACAAAGTCGTGGGCAGAAGCTAGTTATTCTATAAATAAAGTTGGACACCTTGTCCCATTGACATCGAAGCGGACGAGTTTTTTGATACCCTATGTGCTTCCCTTTTTCTCTAAATTGTAGATACATACTTACCTTGTAATTTTATTCATAAGTTTTGTGTTTTTATTAATACTTAACTATTTTTACTATATGAATTAAGTAGCCCTAGCCACCCGCCCTATCACACGGGTGCAATGTAGATATATAAATCTTCTTATTGGATCTCTCTCTATTGATGAAAACCGCATTTAAATCCGTTACATTGTTTAAAAGACCTAAGTGTACAGATGGCGGGCATTGACTTAGTTTCATACTATGTTATGGAGTTGTACCTACTGAATATAACTCTTCCATAAACGTAGAGGTATTTAATATAATGCGTCAATTACAGTCCACAACTTTGAAAATCCAGTATTAACTTTTCAATTTATTAATAAAACCAGACATCCCACATCAATATCCCAATCTTTCGGATACAGATGACGCATCGTTAACGGTAAACAATCAAAATACATTATCACTTTGAAACAAAAGGATATCTCCGACCGCTGCCAAAAATACTCGACCGCTAATCAATTACGATACCGTTTGACATGCGATTCATGAAACAAATATTTTCAATTAACAGCAAAAGCTTAAAAAGCGGCTTAGTAAAATCCTGCATACTATTAGCAAAAAGCTCTCACGATTAGTATCTAAATGTGATCGAATTTATATTTTTTGAAGCAACCTACGTAAAATTTTCTGCCATTTTTTGACGATATAATTTAAAGACTTTGCATATACAATGCTAATTAATTTTACGTAAGAACTCGAAGCACAAGTTTCAGGTGAACGAAGGCAAATTCCGGTGGCTAAAAACTTTCAAATCTAGTCGCAATCTTATCTCAGCGAAAATCAAAGTCAAAAACTTGTCAAAAAATTTAAGAAAATTTGAGGTATTTTTGATCGATTGACACATAACACATAACATTAAAAAATTTAATATATATAAATTATTTTTTTATTGTTATGTGCGTCATTTTTGCGTTGCTTTTTTCTGTTTTTTTTCTTTTGTTTAAATAAACAAAAGCAAAAAAAAAACAAGTTGGTATTAAAACTAAAAAAAAATACAAATGAAGAAACAAATAAATAAAATAAAAAACCACATACTACAACACACGGCATTGTCTTAGACGAAAATATGCGCCACTAGCAAAACGACTGGCGCTCAGCATAATGCCGTGGCCCGTGGCGCTGGTTTTCACCGTAAGCGAAAACCAGCAGAAAGCGGAAGCGGAATTGTAATGGATAGCCGCTGGCCTCTTTACCAAATCTACAAAATAAACAAACCATCAAATCAATATTTGCAAAACGCTCATATCCTTTCAACGTAAGCAAAAGCCCCATTCACACGGGGCGCGAATCTCATTGCCTGTGTAACACAATTGGGGCGCTGTTCAAATGAAGCTATCGTGCACCCTACACTCTCATTTGGTTCACCTCGTGTGAACACGGCTTAATTGGAACTCCCTATTTAAGGTTGCACGCTGATTGTTGGTGAATAGGTAGGTACCTACTGTTGATTTGATGTACAGTCAGTGATAAAATTTGATCGACATGTTACTTCTACGTATCTATTTAGTTAATACCGAACTACCTCCTTAATATCTTTAAATATTATATTACGTTCACTGATAAGATTTGTGATTATTCGAGAACGAGGAAAACTGAGCTACCGTGATACAGGATAGACATGAAATCATACAATAAATAATAATAATTCATTTATTTCAGACTTAGTCTATACATTTTAGAAAAAATAAAATTAAAAATGTCATTTAAAAACCCATGTAGGTACATTAATGTAGGTACATCAAGGCACAGCCTTAATCGCTAATCGTAGGGACCTGAAACTTGAAGGGTGTGTTCTTTGTAAGACGTAGGCATCCTATAAGGAAGGATTTCCCGAGATTCTACCCCATAGGGGGTTCAAAAGGGGGCCTAAGTTTGTATGGGACAACGTGATTCTTTGGTCCGATCTACTTCAAATTTTGCATAAACATTCTTTATCAGAATTGACGAATGACGTGCTTCGTATTTTATTAAAATTCATCCTCTAACGGTGTTAAATCGACTTCTATGCGGACGAAGTCGCGGGCAAAAGCTAGTATTGATATTTGAGCCGATATCATAATATATCTATTCTTATTAATAGTAGGTACTCATTAGGAGTTTCTTACATTATTGTTACAGACAGAGTTACTTTCGCATTTAAAATATTAGTACGGATTCCGATGAATATGACGTAATTATTTCGCCCTATTTTAGGGTACATACAAATTCTTGATATACTGTTGGTTTGACATGCGTGGGTATTCGTCAGCGTTCACGAGTTTTGTGTGAGAGGCAGTTTGATTTGATGAATGATAACATGGAAAATGGAAATGTCATTTCGTTTCTGAACAACATTATTGTGAGGACGAATGTCTATTTATTGATATAATTTTCTGAGCATGTTTTGAGCAAAGAAATGTTTTTTTTTTTCAAGCTTACTTTCTCGACTTGGTGCTCAATATATAAGTAATACATATAGGTATACATGTTAACACGAAAAACCCGCAAACCCACGACTTGTTAGAGATAAACTACGATAACTTGGCGCGCCCCTCCATATTTTAAAACGTTTGAAAATATTTACAAGACTCCCAACGTAGATGTGCGTAATGAGATGGCTCTCGAAACAAAAACAAATCAGCGTGTCATTGTTGCTCGACTACCGGAGTCATTAATTACTCATTATTATTGAAATTGTAATATGGAGGGGCGCGCCATGTTATAAACTCTACCCGGGCCCCGATGGAATAAGCAGAGTGGCAGACATATACACTAGCAAAGGCACAATCAGGCGAGCCATAAACAAGTTGTGTCTTCTACGGTCGTCTGAACCAAGAAACCCTTGAAAGGCTGAGCTGCCTTTCAACGCCCCGGAGTATGTTCACGCACCGCATGTAAACCGGGCATTACAGTTAACAAACCATAGTGCGGGGGTGCGGTGCGAGGGAGGGGCGAAAGCGCCCGCGCCGGCCGCCGACAGACAGCATCAAGACGGCGGTACTAACGCGTCTTTTTTATATATTAATATTGTCAAGCGTGTGCGCCATTTTATATTTTACATTAAACTTTACAACAAGTCAGTATCTTTCACTTCGTCCATAACAGTAGTTTATCTGTACACAGCAGCGAATCGCTCAGCCACTGCGCAAACCGTGCTTTCAAAATCGATGTAAAAGGTTTGAAAACAAAATTTATTTTACTTCATTTTTTTTAGATATGTGTACTATCTTCCACGACTCACACACAAAATAAAACGTTACAAAGTAAAGCTATATAGGTATATAATAGTCGAGACTATGTGGCTTTATGTCGACACATCCATCACATTGACATTTATTACTCCGACATTGCCTTTTTAGGGCGGTTAACGACTCTTAGATCTTTTATATAGCCTAAAAAGATACAGTGGTGCTTACGGAGATGGTAAAGCAAAATTTCACGCAAAAATTGGCTGTTTCATTTATAAAGCAAAATGTGAAGATCTCGTTTAGGCTGTGTCCATTGTCAAAGGAAATAATAAGGTATGGACTACGATCCTTGACTCGCTAGACAAATGTTATTTTAGCTTGGCTGATATTTTAAGTTAAGAACGAGGAATACGTCGCTACAAAGCAAGGTATGCGTAGTTCCTATCATGCTGAACCCTTTTTCAAGTATCATGTAAAAAACCTTCTTTACTACAAGATATTATAACGAAGAACAAAATTCCATTCTTTTTTAAATAATCCGAGACCTCTTAAAATATTCAAATTCTTATCAGTTTGATCGAGAGAAAGACGTAGTTCATCAAGGGAGTTAGACTTTACATTTAATTCTAGTATTTTTATCCAGCACGTAAATGCTAGGTCAGGTTTTTTTTTCAAATCTCAGTCAATATCTGGTATGCTTCAACATAAAATGTGACAGACAGGGAGTATGATAAAAAGTGTATCCCCAGAAAGACTAGAAAAGAGATAATAGGTACCTACTTGCCATCAGCTTCCGAAAGCGGTAACAATCAAGTATGAAATCTGATTTGTAGCTCCCGAACGGACGACCGATTTTGATTGTGTTTTTTTTTTTTTGTTTTACAGGATATTGTTAAAACTGTTTCGTTATTGGTAGACTATTTTCATGGGTCATAACTTCCAACCTTATGGCGTCTGACGACACCAAGATGGTTTTTTAAGTTATCGATATGTGAAATGTCAACCAAATTTTAGGAGTATAAGATTCATGTTGGCAAAAGTAAGCTCGAATAATATCTTCTGTCTTACGAATGTTCTGGAAACAGCACCTAAAGTTCACCCTATAAGAGGAAATGTGCAATTGCCACTTTCATGCTCCCCTTAAAATCCTATCACGTGTGGGGAATGATGGGATTTCGAGGGGAGCAAAAATAATCCGATTTCATAACAATCGGATATAAACCGTTTCATGCATTCCTTTTCATATGACTGTGAAAAATCTGGACTGGTTACTGTAGAGGTTTTGACTGGATGAGCCGATCAAGCCAAGGTCGATTTTATTCATTTACCTTATGCTATGAGATCAAGACTATTTTAAAGACTAAACTAGATCAAAAATACATATAATAATAACAAAACATAATTCAATTTTTCCAACTATGTTTGGCTCCCACAACGCAGTAACTGGGTAATACGATACCCCTTGGTAAAACTGGTTGCCAGACATTCGGGCTTCTAACGACGCGTAACGACTGTCAAAGATCCACATATGACAGCCGGAACCAACAGCTTAACGTGCTTTCCTAAGCATGTAGGAGTCTCGTTATGTAATGATGGTCACCCATCCCAGGACCAACCCTAGTAAACGTAGCTTAACCTGATGGATCGACCCGTGCGGTTGTTATTACTTAGCCACGAACTCCTCAATAAAAGATAATTCAATAAACTAAGTTAATACATAGTCTTTCATCACAGTAGATCGAATATCCTCGTAGGTACAAGTAGTGACCACGTCCAAGGATCGCCACAGTACACACACACTGACATAATCCAGGCATTAACCGACCAGTAACAAAGTAACAATTTAATTTAAAAAATTGTCGCTTGTCCCCTAATCCTTTGGGTTTTCGCTATTAAGAAAGGCCTATTACCGGACGACTGCGTTGAAAGATAAGGCTGTTATTAATATTAGTGAGTAAACTTGCGTTAATTACAAAGACCTTTCTCCTAAATGAGTTTAGCAACCTTGGGCGATCTCATTTCTATAGACACTTACCAAGGAAAATTAGCTGAATATTCTATTATTAATAAATAGCCTTTGCTTCTCTTTTGTAATAGCTTTTTAATTTATTTATATAGTACATGAAAATGTACATAGAACTATTCTATATTCTTACTAACCGTTGAAGATTTACCATTTTCACTATAAAAGACGTGTGACGACATCCACGAGTATATTAACTTTGAACTTTACAAAACATGACGTCACTCAAATCGTCACACAAATCGAGGTAGTTTTCTAGGTCGGGCAAAAAGTGTTATAGGGTTTTTCCAAGTTTGGAAGGAAGTTTGGAAGTTGGTTCTGTGACAAACCTGTGCCTCGGAAAATGCGTGAAGCCTGACCTCTCTCCTGTCGTGTCGTATCGCCGTCCCATCGGACTATTAGAGTGGCGGAAGATGTAGTGTTTGCGCGCACACTTGTGCACTTAAATATCTCCTGCGTATTTAGCTAGTCTCCATTGAGATAGGCCGCGTGACCGAAATTGGTCTGGAGAATATCATAACTGACCTGAATCCATGATAAAAGTCTGTAGCACAATGTCTCTTTCATCGTGTTTTTCGTGTAACGTAAAAGTTTTTAGCATACACAATGTATGTGCTAGCCTTCCACGAGGATAAGCTCCAACTAACCATAACAGGGTACGTGCTACAATCGATTCCTGCTTCAAGTTTTGTTTGCGTCGTTTTTGTCCAGTATCGCTTTTTGTTGAGTGTGTTAAAAAATGGATGGAATCAAGTAACGTCAACAAAAGTAGTTAAGGGGCCCGTCACCTCTGCCTTTTATTAATTATTATTACAAAGCTCGAGCCCTGTTGTTTTGTGGGAAAATCTTTATGGATGCCCTTTGTCTGGGGGTAACAGAGGGTAAAATCGAACTCTTACTTACTATAACCTAATGGTTCCTCCTGCTACCATAAGCCAGGAGCCTTTTTTTGTGCGCGGTGGGAATTTTTATGAACTTCCTCCATCGTGAGAGTGACGGAGGGGCGACTCTGACCGGCTAAAACCACCACAGTCTTCCACCTCTGCCTATGGCCGGGAGTACGGGATTCGCATAAGCGTTTACCGCTCCCGCGGCAGTATAAGTCAGGAACCCGGTATTCGCATTATGCATAATCCGCGCCCACTATTGGAAGGATTTCCCCTGCCGTGAGACAGTACTAGGTAGGTGTTATTATTATCTATTATACATATTAAAGGAAATCTTATATACTCGCTTTTTACCAAAATGCAAAAAACGTCGGTCAGTATTGAAAAAATGAAGCTGATAAAAATTGAGTCAAATAAAATGGAACAAATATTTACGCCATATTCTACTTTGTTTCGCTGTTATTTCAATGTTAGCGTTACATTAAATTGAAGACGTTTATTAAATTACGAAAGATTGTCTTGAGGAAATTCTTTAAAAAAATGTTGTCAGAATGTTATGTTTTAACATCTAAATAGCTTCTAATTTATAAAATTCGACAAATTATCCTTACAGATGTAAAAGGTTTTTTTGTTGTTGACATAAAAATAAGTGTTTCACGCTAGTACACACAGGGGTGGAGCAGTAATCGAAGATGTAACTTAAGGCGGGAAAAAAAAAACGTAGACGAAGTTGCGTATGTATATTTATGAACATACAAATAAATAAATTACTTATTCATTCATTAAATAAGTACGTTTACTGTTACAGTATTATATAGTTTCTGTCTCATAATATCTTGCCTACAGACATATAATTTGGAGACTTCAAAGCAGTTCAGGCTTGCGGTTAGACCGAAATAGCACTTATATAGTCCCAGTACTGATATCAAAGACAATGAACTTATTGTTAGATATATCGCGAAGTGTTACGTCTTTGGCAAGTCACGCGAAATAATAACGTTATAGACGTTATGAGGTAGAAATTGTAATTTGTCATTGTTAATAATGTGTTTATTAATAGCATATTATATTTTGATGAAGGTGTATTATATTTTTAGGTGCTCGTGGCTAAGTAATAACATCCGCACAGGTCGATCCATCAGGTTAAGATACGCTAGCCGAGGTTGGTCCGTGGATGGGTGACCATCTTTACACTCGAGAGATTTGCTTCTGAAATCACGTTAAGCCGTTGGTCCCGGCTGTCATAAGTGGATCTTTGACAGTCGTTACGGGTCGTCAGAAACCCGAAAGTCTGACAACCAGTCTTACCAAAAGGGTATCGTATTACTATCCCATTATTTAGATAGGCAGTCGCACAATGTCAAATATTTGTATTCGGCTGCATCCGGTTAGACTGGAAGCCGACCCCAACATAGTTGGGAAAAGGCTAGGTGGATTTATTATATTTTGATTTCGATATAAGAACGTAGGCACTAGATTGATGGTGTTGCAAGTAATAAGCATATTTTTTATAAATTCAAGGCTTTGGTCTCCATGATATTAAGGAATTGGGTTAGTTGACAACATTAACTACATATTAATTCCGAGACATAACTTGTCTAAAGAAACACTATATCCTAGCCCTAAAACACGATTAATTTTCAATTTATTGTGAAACTTTGGACCCCCTTAAGGGGTGAATTTTGGAAAATTCTTTGTTAGCGGACGTTTACTAAATATAAACTACCACCCTGCCAAATTTCATCATTATACGACAAGCGGTTTTCGATATTTCGTGATGAGTGAGTGAGTTAGTGAATGATCATTCGCTTTTATTAATTTAGATTTTATTTTATTATTCATTGGAACAAGAATACGAAGAGTTTATGGCCGACTTTGTTACGAGAATAAAATGAATACTGACCGAATTTTATAAGAGCAAAATGATAAGAAAAAAGGAAGGATTAAGGTTAAGATGAAATGCCTGATTGGATTTCTAATAATAAATTGGATTTAATCAAAAGGTTCTAAAAGAGAATTCAGTAATTAATTTATGAGATAAGAAAGTTTAATTGGGTTATTTTAGGCTTACGCTTTTGAATTGCAAACGATAGCTTAAGAAGAGATCCTTGGTAAGCAAGGGTCTCTCCATATTTAAATAGGGTTTCAAAAAACAAAATTATATTTTTTTGTATTAGAAGGATGCTATGGCTGCTCGTGATTATTATGTTGAGCCTAAAGACCTGGGTTCAATTCCCAGGTCAAGTTAGGTTTTATAAAAAGATACCCATCAGGGAATTCTCAGTAGGTAGTCAGGATTTGTACCTAGATTTTTTGGTCTTACCTCCTCCTTTTAAAAGTCATATAATAAATGTTTTATGTGAATTTATTTTATAATAATAGGCTTTATTAGCAAATTATGCCGACACAGTTGGCACAATGGCTGACACATCAACTGCTGTGCTGAGTATCGCGGGTTTGATTCCCTTACAGAACAAATATTTATATAGCCTAAAGATTGTTCCAGGTCTGGGTATTTATGTACGTCGATTTATATGTTTGTAAATGCACCCATGATATAACAGTTTAAAAAAAAACATTCTTAAATCAAAGTTTTTTTGCCATACAATTTCTAGCTTTAATGCCCCTTGAAAAAAACACTGTGTGTAATTTAAACTTGCATGGTGAAAATTACACACAGTTTCTTTGTGCCAAATATCATTGAAATCCGTTCAGCCGTTCTGGCCTAATTGAGTAACAAACGTTTCTGTCCAAACTTTCGCGTTTATGTCAGTAGTAAGATGTAATGCTATGACGGATTTCCCAACGGAATAAGGTCTTCAACCATTGGTTGCGATAGCGGACTCGGGCAAGATGATCTAACCAACGGCTAGGGATTACTGATGGTAATCGCTTTATAGCTAATCCCTGGCTTGTGACGTGCAACCTAGTATTGTATGATGTCAGAAGGCATAGCTAGTCTGCGCAGAGTAAACGTAAAGTAAATTTTATCGACCTTTTCATTGGGAACTCTCCTAATGTAACATTAATTTATTTTAGAGACTTTATTAATAATAATACTAACTTCTTCTTCTTCTTATCGTGTGAGCAGTAAGGTCTTACGACCCTACATACCCTAGTGTCAGAATTTCTAAACCGCCTCAAGGGCCTCTGACATGGTTTGAGTGGAACAGTAAGTCCAGGTTTCCTCACGATGTTTTCCTTCACCGATGCCAGTGATGTCCAAGATAAACTTTAGAAAGTACATATGAATTGAAAAATTCTCATTGGTACTTGCCCGGATTTGAACCCTCAACTACATACTAACTGTGCTTGTCATATTAAATGAAACTAAAATTGCCTTTTTTGACTGATTTTATTTCGGGGCTTACAGTTATAAATAACACCATGCCAGCCCCACCATAACCTAAGCATGTATTCTGAACTAAATATAAACTATTTTACAAGCAATGTAGGTAGGTAGGTTTGTTCGGATGGAATCTAGCAACTGATTTTTTTAGAAACTAAAATGGCTGCTTCCATGAGAGACGCTGACGAAATACGAAAATACCTAAATCTATCAAAATTATATTAAATCGATTCATCAGAGCTTCTCTAAAAATGCCACATAATAATCGAATTTCCATTTCTTTAATCGACGCGATGCGAAAAAACTGACACACGACATGCATATTTCTGGCTGCAAAGATATTCCTCTCTTTGAATATACCTTATATTCTCGGAGAAAAGTCTCCAATCATCCGATGTTTTTATCGCCGCAGCTATAACACGCAAATTAATTTCGTTGCGATAATAATGTTAACCCACAACCGCCCAGTTTACAGTCTGTAATAAAACACTCATTTAATTGACTTCTCAAACAAGAAATATTAAGTTACAACTATACATATACAAATAAATAAATTTTTTTTAGTTGTGATTGTCACGACGAGCTTGTGGCTACGTAATAAGAGCCGCACGGGTCGGTCCGTCAGGTTAAGCTACGCTTGACGGGGTTGGTCCGTGGATGGGTGACCATCTTTACACACCGAGACTCCTCCGTGCCTCGAAAAGCACGATAAGCCGTCGGTCCCGGCTGTCATATGTTGATTTAAGACAGTTGTTACGGGTCACGTTCACTTTTGACACGACAGCCGCGCGGTCCCGCAATGTACGGCAAATCGCACGATATTTCTCGCATGGTCTAAATAAGGTTTTAAAGTCAACAATACCTAGATATAAAAGGCCACAATTTTGTTATTTTGTTAAAGTCTGGTATTATAATGAGCGGTTGGTAATTTGTGTTTACAGTTTATTTCCATTCGTAAATAAAATTGTTGTCGAAAGAACTTCAGTATATTAATTAATGTTTACCTGTGGCTTGTTTATACTGAATTAATGTTTAAAGTTTAATTACGTTAACATTTAACTTAATTATTCATTATTTATTTAGTCAGAGCCAACTCATAATCCTCTTTTTACTATCCATTATTTTTTATGTAGGTATGTATCGTCTAATTCAAATTATAATACTACATTCTGCCCGCGACTTCGTACGCGCTTTTATCCACGTTATGTTTTATATTCGTCACGTTTTATATTACATAGCCTATTTTATTCGTTATTACAAAAATACATAAACTCACGCCTTTTTCCCACAGGGGTAGGCAGAAATTATAGAACGCCACCTGCTACACTCCTTACATACTCCTTTCACCTCATCTACGTTCATACATCTCATCATACAAGCATGGTTATTAACCTAACTATTTATACAAAAATATTTTTTCCGATCAGACTGGTAGTAGACTAGAGATTACATTACCTTAGCTGACCTTAAAAAATAATAAAAAAGCGTTTAAACGAACAAAAACCGCATATTGGTATAGATTTATGTACCAAGATAATATTATGCTTTTTAATTACTTTTTTGCTGTTTTACGCTTGCACAGTTAATAGCACCTGCCATGTTATCTCTTCACCACCACTAGTGAAGAATGCCTGAGGGATTCCGGCTTTACAACAATAGCAAGAAAAAACCAAGTAGGTAGGTATAATCAAAGCAAACACCAGTAGTAATATTTGCCCAGAAAACCCATCGAAAATGCGCTCGTAAATCCGTGGATTTCGATATAAAAAGCCATTCAGAAATATCGTCCCTACTTGGTATTCCATTTGCAAACAAATCGTTCGATATATCGGAAGCAACATGCACATATCCACACCGGCCACAAATGCCTGGCCGCAACTATTTTGTCCAACATTTGGTGAGGCAAAATTCGGATAAATTTGGCAAATATTCGAGACTTTAGGCCAACAGATAACATTGGAAGTAATTCCATTTAGCCCCACCAAACCCCCACCCTGCTATGGCAAAGTAGACTGCCTAAAATTTTGCAGTAAAATATGCCCCACTAATTAAATTTGATGGGGCTGGTTCCACTAGAATAGAATCTTGTTGGATTCTGCCCCACCAGGGTTAGCATTTCAAAATGTGTGTAGGTAAGTTTGTGCATATTTTTGAATATAAATCAAATGAATGGAACATATTCCGCTGTAAATTTTAGGCAGTCTACTTTACCACAGCTGGGTGGCGGCTTGTTGGGGCAAAGTGGAACTACTCAATATTGAAACCAACGAGATTTTGGAATGGAAACGACAATAGATAGGAAAGCAAATCGACTTCCTGCAGAGTTCAACTTCCATCTGAATTTCATAACTGATTATATACTGAGCGCTTCACAGCTTCCACAATATCGTTTGACCTCGACACAGGAGATCGAACATTCTAAAGGAAAGTTTATTTATTCTGCAGATACAACCAATAAACAGATTTATTGGTCCGTATAACTTAAGTTCCGTAGTTTTGATGTTGAAGCCGGTATTATGAAACTTATGCTTAGTATCTGTAATGGATTGCTTGGCTAATGTTGTCTAAATATGTTCAAGTTTGTAACAGGGTTTGACAGAGTTTAAATGAGATATAAACTGTCTCCTAGCAGTTTAGAGATTCAGCCAAGCGTGACGTTTTTGGGTTGAATATTGTAATTGAATGGTTTTTATTCAATACACTGTTCTAATTTACTTATATACTGTATGTATGTAAGTAAATTAAATAAACTCACGCCTTTCTCTATTTTACTTCTTAAGCAATAATTAATATAAACACAAAACTTATGAATAATAATAAGAGTAAGAAGTAGCCTATGTCCTTTTTAGGGTTCTAACTAACCCCGTTCCAAATTTCACCAAAATCGGTTCAGTGGTTAAGTCGTAAAAGCGTAACAGACAGACAGACAGAGTTACTTTCGAATTTATAATGTAAAAATGACTGAATGTACAAATTATCTCGTTCGCATTGCTGTCAATGGGGCAAGTGTCCAATAGTCTGGCAGCATTGCCACGTTGTATGGCAATGCTAATTCTTTGGAGCAAAAAAATGCCACCAATCTGTTCACGTGAAGAGTCGATCAATCGCTATCGTGTTTTTGGATTTTGTATTTTCGAGTTTACTTCAACTAAGTACTAATGTTAATAAGTAAGTAACAAACGATACATGAATGTCGAAAATCCAAACAATGAACCCGATTTCGATACTCGTCTAGCCTCCACATGCAAACAACAATGGCATTTAAAAGAACGTAATAAATCTCAAAATTGTGTACAAGACTTTATACTTAGTACATTTATTCGAAAAATATTTGTATGCGAGACGGTTTTATACCAATGAGATCGTAAATTCTCTGTAAATGTACTTAAATGTGCGCCACAATACAAAATTAATTTCAAAGTCATGTTTAGTGAGTGAATTACCTAAAAAGCTCATTCTATAGAAACTGACGATCGTAACATAACATCACGCCTGTAATCCCCGAAAGGATAGGCAGAGGTGTACTCATTAGTACACCCACATTTCGCCAGTTATATTTAAGTCCCATGTAATAGAGGGTGAGCCTATTGCCATTTAGTCCACAAGTCAGACTCCGAGGCTGTTACTGAGAAATTCCTGATGGAAAAATCCAATAACACTTTGCCCGTTAAGTAACCAAGTAACTACTGAAAAAAAATAATGACTCCCAAAAATAAACAGCCATTAATCAACTATAACAAAAACCTTTTATCGTCCCAATACTCTACTGAACTGGCGAACGTCAAACCCTCGAATATGGTGAACAATAGGGCTTCATAACGTGAACAAGGCCTCCCCGTACATCCACTTAATTAACCACTTCGGCTAACGAAAGGACGGACACGTAACAATTTTGCTGTCACCCGATACTGGGATAAATCTTTCACAAGCGTCGAGTACCTAGTAATAAAAGGCGTCTTTTATGTTGCACAGTGTATACCTCTTAGGTTTTTTTAACCGCTCAAGGACCGGCTGACTTACCGGTATGACAGAACAATAGAAAATCAATTGTGTCTCATTACGCGGGACTTGAGTAATTAAGTAGGTTAGTTTTCGGAGTCTTCTTTATCAATAGCTGAATCAATGTGGGTGTACTAATGAGTACAACTCTGCTTAACCCTTTGGGGATATCAGGCGTGATATTATGTATGTTACTTGGTAAGTCGTGATGACCCAGAGGGCAGAGTGGCTCTCATGCATGAGTTCCGGGTATGATTTTTACAATTAGTAGGTAGGTACTTCTAAGTATCTATTGGATATTATTGACATCGATAAAGGAAAACATCGAGAGAAAATCTATTATAAATAATCTGAGTCTGAATTCGCCAATTTGCCTTGAGCAAGCGTGGGGATCAATGCTAGTGCCTTCTATGTCTAATATCTATATATAAATAATAATAATAAATAAAATAGATATCTTGGGACACCTCACACACGGCTATCTGATCCGAAGCTAAGCAGAGCTTGTGTTATAGTAACCAGACAACTGATATACATACTTATATAGTTTATAAATACATACATATTATAGATGAATCACACCCAGACACAGAAGTAACAATCATGCTCATCACACATGCACATCATATGTATGTCTTCTATTTCTAACAGAAAAGGCTTTTGTCCTGCAATGGGAGAATAATAGATTAGATTTAATATTATTTATTAAGTTCGTGTAGGAAATAAACTTTAGGATTTTAGTCGGTTAACATACTAACATATCCCTCCGCTTTTGTCAGATGGAATCAGCGAGAATAAAAAAATAATGAAAAAAGGTGGTACAAACCATTTTACAAACCTATTGTTACATTTCTCTCGTGTACAATAAAAATCACAACTACCTTCAAATTGAATTGAAACTAGAATAGCGGTACATTCATCCACAACAATTGGAATACTTACAAGAACTTTGAAATAAAATATTGTACAAGAAGAAACAAGTTTCTTTAGAAATTCTTCTATATTTGTGCTTATAAATTGCTGCACAAGTTTTTCCTGTAAGAGGAAGAGTTTTAATGGCGTGACGACAAAGCGAGAAGGCCATAAAGTACAAAATAGATGCAGAAGGTCGACTCTGTACAACAAGCAAAAATACACGCACACAGGGACACGCTTCACGTAGGTAGGGTATGCAAGCGCATTTGTTTGGTATATTATGGCGCGAGAGTCTATACAAGGTGCAGTTTTGAACCTCATTAAATTAAAAAAGTAACTATGCTAGTAATTCTCAACACAAATCAATCATAAATATTATAAAAACCACCCTGACTCTATTAGAATATGAGTACTAACATAGTCTTTAAGTTAAAATGTCTTCACATCTAGAATTGTTAGCTTTTCTTGTAATTTTGTCATTGGATCAATTGTTGTCTGTTAAATGAATAATACTCATTATAAAACAACAACAAAAATTGTTTGACTTTTCTCGCTGGGTGTGTCATTTCATCGCCTGGTCTGCCTAAAGACCAGGCGATGAAATGACACACAGTGATATATCGCGCGACAGTACCTACCGTATACGCCACGGGGTGATTTTGTTCTTTAAAATAGGTGTATTCAGAAATACTGTCAAAAATAAACATCTTAAACAAGAGTATTATTTATTTATGAATTACTGACAAGGTGTCGTAATTTTATTTGTTTATTTAAATCTTTTATGAAAATACCTTCTGAAATTTCACAAGGATGCTGACGCTGATGTGTGTTCTGCACATGCCCAAGTTTTCACCCGTTGCACGTAGTCATCCTTCTGCATCTATTTAGTCTGTGTGTGTGTGTCTCAAGGCTGTAGTTGACATTACATTGATTTCAAAGAAACCGGTGACCTGTGTATTGCAGTTCGCGCCTCGACGCTCTGCCTGTGACGTCATAAAGTACATTACTTGTTGAGAAAGTCCGTCTAGTGGTTAGGGTCATGGGTTTCTGATTTTTACAAACTAGTGATTTAGTTTAGGAATACTTTAAAATACAAGTAAACTTTTTTGTGTGAAGTCTATAATGTGCAATGTGTAACACACACAATGTGCAGTGTATTACAGGGGCGATGTTGTATAAAATAGATGACAGTTTTTAACAAACATTTTATTCATTTTTTTAAGCGAGGTCAAACTTAATTCGATCGGTTTGTAGTTTCAACTTTCTGACTGATTGATTGATTCTTTGACATTCAAAAAACGCCCTGTAAATGGCTATTAAATAACTATTGTTCTTACTTCCAACCAAAATAAACGTTTGTCTCAAAAATAAGAATTAATCGTCAATCAAAAGATATTGAGATGAGGCGAAAGGAGTATGTAAGGATCGTAGCAGGTGGCGTTCTATAGTTTCTGCCTACCCCCATGGGAAAAAAGCGTGAGTTTATGTATGTATGTATGCAAAAGATATTGTTTAATGTGTCATCTTATCTTGCTCATAGCTTAGAATCATTTACAGGTAAAGTCACTAATTAAACTCTCAGTTTCCATAAACAGAACCCGTCATCAATATAACCTTTATCAAAATGTGATCTACGGTTCCGTACCCTAAGATTTATAGCCGTCCTTCCCACTTCATCATCATCAAGCTATTTTAGTTCACTTCCATGTATACACAACCCTTAACCCGAGACCCTTCCTTTAAAACCATACAAGGGCAATCGCGGCAGAGGTACCTTTAGTTTAAACGACCCTACAGTTAACGTCCTAAGTATTAGTGTCGGCAGTAATAAAAATTCATCCATACAACCGTTGATTAAGTTATGAAGAAGAAAAATAAGAAATGCGGAGCTTCGTTTTGTGATTTTTTTATTGTGAAACATGAGTACCTATACAAAGTTATTATGCAATATTGTGCAGCATAAAAAAGTATAAAGTTGCTTACACATGGACACAGATACACAAAAACACCGTGACAAAAAAAACATGTACAGTCAACAAAAGGGATAGCTATAAATAAAATAAAAATAAAAATCATTTATTTCGGATAACGTGGATCCATAAAGGTAGCTGACACACACATAAAATTATCCCATAATTAAAACAAAAATTAAATTAAAAACAACATCCAAATTGAAATAATAAAAATAAAAAATAAAAAAGCACAATTGAGATCATAAACTAGAAATCATAAATTAAAGTTATAAAACTAAAAACATATAAAATTAAAATCATAATCATATATCAGCTATGCAGGGTCGTCAGAAGATGTTTAGTTAGTTAGTTAGCTATAGTTGAAGTTTTATTAGAAACCGATGATGCTTTCAAATGTTTTTTTTTTTTAATTTAAAAAGTAGCTGATACATAATAAACAGTTCATTAATTAAGTTCAGTTTCAATCGAAGACATTCATTGCAAGAAAACTTCAACTATATCTTACGACCCTGGATACCTATTTCATATGTTGACTGTACCTATCTCCCAAAAAGAAAACAATAGTACATTCGAAAAACAAACTAAACATTATTCACTATTCAAACAAATCATCAACAATATATTGAACATGCAACAAACAAATAAAAAATAAGATATACAAATATTTGCATTATTTTTTTAATTGGGTGTACAAATTAATTACCAACGCTTCTAAAGCCAGCAATTGCAATTAATCATGCTTAACCAGCTCATCGTAAATCTGCCATCTGCATTGCTTGACAGATATTTTGGGGTACATTTCTGCCCGCCATTGTTTCAACGCTATTTGATTTATTAGGTTATAATTTGATAATACTAATGAAATATAGCTCGAAATAAAATTTAAAGGGAGGGCGTATAAACAGAAAATTTATTTATATTGAATTAGGGAAAGAGGATAAATTGTGAATTAAAACAACAAAAGCTTATTCAGGGGCGGTCCCTAGTTGCTATTGTGAAAGCAAGAGTTTCTATCTGTTATTGAAATGCCCGGCTATAACCGCTCCATCTATAAAGCGTTCCTTTCATCAAAACAAAACACTGGCACAGAAAACCACGTTCTGTCAACGTTTTATAGTTTTCTATTTTGAATAAAATAATTATATTTGGTTCTTTTCGATCCAAACTTGGCTGACATAGGGCCGTGTGTCTAGATCGATACACCGACTGTGAAGAGTTACGTACGTTATAACATTAAGACATCACAGAGGAGAAATTATTCCAGGTTGTGTGTATCGCATACGCGTGAAGGATTGTGGGAGAAATCATAGAAATCAATCTACTGATCTCAACATCTTTAACGTTATAGGTACGTTTAATTTGTCAACTATTCGTCATCATCATTTTAGCCCAGAACATAAGTACTAAACCTCCCGATTTTGGCGGGTCGTCCCGATTTTTTGCCCCAAAATAGTCCCGTGTTGTCCCGCCAGACGACCGGGTTTACTCACTGTATAATAAATAAATTTATAATAATAAATTTCATTTATTTTCTCCCACAAGGTACATACATTCCATAATATTTACAATGGTTATAGATGGAAGGGAGACAGGAGCCCAAACTAAGTAAAAAAACTTGTGTCATGGGTCTCCTGGCCTCCTTAACCCGGACAGTTATACGAGCATGAGCTACATGAGTAGTTAGATGCTGAGGGAGTGAAAATGTGCATGCATAATAAAAAGTAATGTATAAAAAGTAAAGGGTGTGTGTGTGTGCGCTCACGCGCGCGTGTTAGATGTTCAGTGTCTACAAAGAAGTTTCTCTGTCTCCTCGTACTTGAGTGTTAGAAGCCATTGTATGACCTTTTTCTTGCAGTCTTGTTTTGAATTTGCGTAAATAGAAAGTTTTTTATTAATGAGGTTATAAAGATGCGGGCCTTGTGAAAAGAAAAATTTGTCGCTAAAACCTGTTCTGGCTGGTTCTGTAGGGCAAACTTGAAAATTACGACGCCGAGTTAATGTTGGGTTATTTGGGACGAATTTAAGAAGCTTATGTTGCCTAAGCACGACAGCAAGAATAAAAAGTTGCCTTACCGTCAGTACCTGAGCTAGTTGATACAGTTCAGGTACAGGTTCAGTACAGGTATGTATTATATGTAATTACACTGTGGTATAGCTGCCTTGTCTACTACCTTCGGGAAAGAAGAAGGGAACAATAAATTGCCAGGGGCAGTAAGTGTCGCTTCCTTACGTAGTAAGCGTTTTTATTTATTTTTTATTCTTTGGTACACGGCACCCTTCTTTTTTCTATAAATTTTCCCCCATCCAGGTTATATCCACTTTCTTGTTGATGCCGTCAGCCTAAGGCGTTTTTAGACGTAGCAACTTTTACCGCCGCGATATCACAATAAACGCGATATTATTATTAAAACATTTTGTTTTGCCTGCAGCGTTTGTGGGTAGAAAGAGTTAATGGAGTTTCATGTTTCAAATAAATTAGCCTAAATTCAACATTATTTTTTGTTTGGTTCAAAAATCATCCATTGGCTGTCTTCTTTTTATTATTAACTAGTCTCGTTCGCGGCCTTGCCCGTGGTAAAAGTAACTTTCCTTAAAGTAAATTAAACTATTATCTAAAGAGAACATTACCGGGATAAAAAGGATCCAACGGAAAATGTCTAATGGAAATGGTCTAAGTGCCAATTTTTAGGTATCCAAAACTGTTCAACGGTTAACGCGTCATTGAGAAACAAACATCCAAACATCTTCACAAACTTTCATATAATGTAATATTAGTAGGATTATTATTTTAAAAGCTTTTATTTACCTATGTATTTGTATTTTGCAATCAATATTTCACCCACTTCTACTGAAGCTTTGAGTCGAGCTGTTTGGCGCACACATTTGGTTCTTGTGACACAGCAAGATTTCTTAAATGCCGCCAATTTGAAATCCAATATGGCGGACGTTACAAAATGGCGGTTTATTTATAAAGAATGTTAGAGAGAGATTTATCGACGTCATTTGTAGATGTCAAGTTTTTATGAAACGAAGGACAGACTATCATTCTGGACTGTTTATCATTCTACTCAAGCTATAAGTTTCTTTTGATAAGAAAAGGGTTGTTTTCGTTGTATCGGAGATGGTAACTATTTGTCTCTTGTAGGATCGGAGTTGGAAAAATATTTGAACAAAAATATTTTTTCTTTATAACTTTGAGGGGTCGAAACAATGACTTTTGGGCCTTCACGATGGCACGGAGTAACTTTAACGTAACATCGTTCGATATTTAAATTCAAAATATCCAGTTCGCGCGAAATTTTGATTTAGTTTTAAGGCTTTATCGACGTCATCTGTAGATGTCAAGTTTTTATCGTATCATTGGGTGATGCTAGTTGGGTGTGACCTACCCATTATAATCGAATACTTACGTTACCACGTTTGTACTGTGCTATATTTTTGACAAACTAGCTTAAGCCCGCGACTTCTTCTGCGTTCAAGTACTTATATTATCCCACAGCAACTGTACTTATTTCCGAGTTAAAAAGTAAACTATGTGCAGTTCCAGACTATAATCTATGTCTGTGAAAATTTTTATCCAGATCCGTTCAGCCGTTCTGGCGTGATTAAGTAACAAATATCAATTCATATAAACTTTCGCATTTATAGTATTAAGAATAGAACTATGTGATCTGGGTAAAGTTCTCAGCTAAAACCACGACAAAAATAGTCTTTTACCACAAATAGTTAAACAATTAGGGAATGGTAGTGATCCACGATTTCACGAGCCAATATACCCAATCAAAGAGCGTCGATGTAATCAAAGTTGAACCAACTATTCCTTTTGAAGGCGGTTTGGCGATACGAGTTGGATTGTTGTCGGTGACGTGTCGATACTGGGTGTTGGCAAACAAAATGATTGAAACATGTTAATGTTTCAAAATCTTAGAGTACTTACGATAACCAACCATTTTGAAATGGCTGAAATTTTGAGGAAGGAATACGCCGTTAAGAATGTCTTGGCTTGGCCCGTTTTCAGATGTCAAAGGGGCAATTCTTGTAACTTTTTAGGAACGTTCACATACTAATCTCAGTCTCAGATTGTCCATAAACGCCTATTTGATTTGCCTCCATATTGTTTTTTTTTAATGATTATATTGCTGAGATGGTTTAATTACGAGAATTAAATAAAAAAATATCTTATATCTTATGTATAAAAAGTATCATATTCACTTGCGTCGTTTTTACTATTACTAATTATTCACCAGTTACCACGAAAAACTTAACTATGAGTTCTCGAATAACTAAACCTTAAATCTAACAACGACCTAGTATCTATCGATCCATCTATATAAATGAAATTGAATTGCCACATGTATGAATGACAGAACTTATCGAATCGTAAACAATCACAAATATGATGGTGTCTCAAAAGGAAATGGACGAATCAAATGAACGTACTTTAATGTCTTTAAAAAATATTTATAACTAGATTTTGACAGCGATTTCATCCATGTTGTTAATAGTCTTACCGATCTCTACTTTTTTTTTATATAATGTGGTAGTCATGGATAAAACATAGCTTCTCATTAGGGAAAGAATTTTCGGAATCGAATATCGGAATAGTTTCGGAAATTAGCGTTTTCAAACAAACAACTCTTCAACTTTATAATATTAGTACATATATCACAAATACCATTATATACATTTCACTTCGAATTACTTCTGCGATCCAAACGCTCACTCACATTGTTCCCGATACGCCGCCATTTTTTCACTGTAGGTATTGTCTCCCGACGCGTGTCGTGTCACACGACATGTTACATTATTGTTATGAATACTTGAACACACTGGGAATGTCGCGCTGTCAAACTGACAAAATTGTATTAAATATTTTATTGAAATGTTCATCTCAGTTTGTGAAGTTCTGTTGTTTCTTTTACTTTGTTTTCGTTTTTGTGACGAGTTTTATTTGATGGTCTATTTTTATATTGTAGTTTATATAAAAATGGCGGCGTTTATGCGTCTTCTCACTCGCTCGCTATACTGTGCGAGTGAAACGGCATGATTAGCCTTTAATCCATCATGATGTAAATATGATGCATACAACACCCTGTATACAAAATGGTGAATAAAATAATTTTCAAAAGAGTTACAGTAAGTATAGATTTTCCTGCCAAATTTTAGAAGAGGCAACTAAATTCGATTTTTTCGTCTTGTTTAAATTTTTCAAAAGTTTCTTTTTAATTGTGTAATTGAAATAAATGATTTTTCTTTGACAAAACATTTGTCCAGCCGCCATTTTGAATTAGTTTCCAAAATGGCGTAAGCATTGAAACTGTAGGTATGTACAATACCGATGGCGCGAATTAGTTGCCCTATTTATCATTTTGATCCTGTTATTATCTGTATTTCGATGGTAATTAAGATATCAATAGCTTTATTAGGTGCCAACTATTTTGGTAGTTGATAGATATTGTTAATTACAAAATTTCAAATGATCTATAGACCTAATAGAAGCGGTAAACCAGTGGAACTATTTATTAAATGCGAGGTTAACTTACGATTTTGGCACTGTTGGTAGTGGCTGAGCAACCGGCTGTTGTAACTTGTAATGCGTGCCGCGAGTTCAATTCCCATACAGAACAAATATTTATATAGCCTACAGGTTGTTGTTTTGTCTGGTTGGTTGTGTAAGTTAGACACGATGACAATAAATATATACGTACAATTGTTATTAAAGAAAAATGCATACCATTTATTGGACAAATACATAATTCACTGCCTCGTTGGTCTAGTGGTCGCAAGCGCGACTGCTGTGCATGAGGTCTTGGGTTTGATTCCCAGGTCGAGCAAAGCGTTGTTGGGTTTTTCCATCAGGAATTTCTTAGTAGCAGCCTCGGAGTCTGGATTTGTGCCCGGTTGATGGCAATAGGCTCGCCCCCTATTACATGGGACTAAAAACATAACTTGCGAAATGTGGGTGTACTTTTGGGTACTACACTGCCTAACCCTTCGGGGATTACAGGGGTGATGTTATGTTTATACATAATTTACTATTCATGTAATTAATTCATCAGGTTTTCTTAGACCGAATTTCATCAAACATAGCTAAGAACACTAGCGTCTCACCTTGAAACAAAAAAAAAATGCAAAGTCAAAATCGGTTCATCCGTTCGGGAGCTACAATGCCACAGACAGTCACGCACAGACACGTCAAACTTATAACACCCTGTCGTTTTTGCGTCGGGGTTAAATACAGCTGACAAAGTGAGTGTTATAATTGAACGAGTTTTTATCAGTTGATCAGTTGCTCTGTGGGTCAAAGATAAACGCCATATTTCCACTCAAAATCACCTAAGCGGCAACCTGTCAATTTGTAACTCTGTTCCGCTTCATATCCAACGATGTTATCAAAGACTTTCTAGGCAATAAACTCGGACCGCTTGTCTTCGTTGCCATGGTTACGGGTTAATAGGCTGCGGAGCGGAAATCCGACCAGCAATGGCAATGGTGCGAAACGGCTCGTAGCCAAGACAAAGCGTAGCGATGTAGCAAATTGCTACGTGATCTTCCGTAGAGGCTCTACGATGTTAGATGTTGTTTTTGTTGGATGTATCAAATTTCTTGTATACACAGTCAAACATTTGTTATTTAAGTAACCAAATATGTCTTTATACAGTCCTATTTCTGCCTGCGTCTTCGTCTGACCTAAATTATATCATAGAAAAACAAAAACGGGGGCGAGCCTATTGCCATCAACCGGGCACATATCCAGACTCCGAGGCTGCTACTGAGAAATTAATGCTGGAAAAACCCAATAACACTTTGCCCAAACTGGGAATCAAACCCAAGACCTCATGCTCAGCAGTCGCGCTTTGCGACCACAAGACCAACGAGGCAGTCAAGTCGTACCTACTGAAATTTTTAAATCTCGTTAGTTTGACAGTGTGTTCCTTTTTTTTTTCTTTTATATATGGCTTTCGCCCTCGAGGAATTAGTTCTATCTCCATTTTACTTTATCTTTATAAATTATAGCCTATGTATTATTCTGATGTATAAGCTATTATTGTGTATTGTGCGTCACTTTCACGTGAATAAAAAGTTTTTCTTTCTTTCTTTCTATAGTACTGTAGTATAATAATTGTATTGTGTAATAGTGTAGTAAATTTGCGTGAACGAGTAACAAACATCCCTTCATCCATCCACTCTTTCGCACAAACTTTTGCGTTTATAATCGTCGTAAGATGGTTGCAACAGATTAGTTACTTATTGTTGGATACGATTTTATGTTCATTCTGTGATTTGGGATAGCTACTTGTCTTGGTAGATTATTAAAAACATTATCAAAAGGAAACGCCACACACAACACGGAACTTTTCAGGACTTTCCACTTCTTCTTTTGAACTTTGCTGTAGAATCTTTTGACCGCCAGACTTCGATAAATGTCATGACTAATAAAATTGTTTTAGAAAAAACGTTTTGAGCTTTTTTGTGTATATAATCTGTCTACATGTCTAATGTCTTATCAATATTTTACCTACACAAGCGACCCGCCCCGTGTTGATGAAAACCGCCTTAAAATCCTTTGCAGAATTTAAAGGATCTAAGTGTACATACGACGGGAAGCTACTATATTTTAAACCATGTAATTTTTTTTTAAAAAAAACTTTATTATTTTTCTTTTATTTCCAAACACTGGCGGTCAAAAGTTCATTTTTTATAAAGCTATGACCACACTAACGTGACCTTCCATTACAGACAAACAGCGGTAGTCGCGTAGGCAGAATGCCGCGCGCCGGCGCACTTCTGCTGGCGATAGCGGCTGTCCTACTCGCCGCTGAGTGGGCCCATGCCTCATACATCGATCCTGGTAATAAGCTTGATATATTTACTACCTGTTTTTTGTTGTACCTTTATAATGTCATATTTTTTTTTTTTTTTTATTAATTTTTTATTTTTTATTTTTATTTGTTATTTTTTTATATTATCGTAATTATTTTTACTTAAAAGCAACAAGATTATTGTATTGGTTGTTGTGGGTGTACTAATGTGTACACCTCAGCCTAACCCTACGGGGATTACAGACGTGAGTTTATGTTAACCAGGAACCAATCAACCAGGATTTTGTAAAAACCTAATTGAAAAGAGTGTCCGTGAAATTTCTTGGTCGTTATTCTCCATAAAGACCTACGTTTTAGAAGGAGCAACTTTCTGACTAACTGACCGACTCCTCGACTATTCAAAAGTCAAGCACTTTTTAAATGGTCTAATTGAAATAAATGCTTTGCTCTGTTTCAAAAATTACAAACAAAGCTTACATTTTTTTTTTTTTTAATCCGTCTAGAAATAAAATAAAATTTAGTTTTTCTTATTTGAACCGAGTCCATTTTCCTTAATCTGCGAAAAACAAATGAAAATAACCGATGCACGATGTACTTCTTTCATACTTTTTGACAAAGTTACGAAAACATTTGACGGAAAGTGAGAAAAGAATTTACGGAAAAATTTCATTGAGATGGAAAATAAACTTAATTATCTTGTTGAATGCCAAACATGATTAAAGGACCCCACAATGAAGAACGTTTTTTGTCGCTAAAAATATTTTGCGACAAAATATTCTGAAAGGAAGTCGCACATTTTATGTTCGTACGACAGTTTTGTGAACGTAATTTATTTTTCAACACTTTTTGTTCGTAAAGTGGCTATTATTGTACCGCTTTTAGGGTCATAATGTCGTGAATTACTCACTCGTACTTTTTACCTTATATTACTGCACTAGACTTTAGAATGTTTTTGTGCTTATATCATTCGAGAATAAGTAACTAAAAAATAAAAATGTGATAATTTATAATGTTTATTCATAATTTATTATTTAAATATACCTATGTAATGTAAAAAGCACACATACGTAAAACGAAACTTGAAACTAAAAGTGATACAAAAAGTATTATTTTACGTTGAAAACATTTTATATAACCTAACAAAATATTTTATTAGATCTCTCTGTCCATGTTACAGTTTTCCAAGAAATTGCAGGCCAAGTCTTGTCGAGTACTTAAGTGGCTACTTGAAACTCTCAACTTCTTATTTTACTTAGGTAAATGTTTCATAAAACAAAAACTATAACAAGACGTTTTGTCAACAGGAGACGACGACGTTGAAGTAAACCTGTCTGATTACGGCGAGGATCCTGCTGATCTGCAACTGCTCCAGGATGTTGGAAAGTGAGTTCTAACGTCTTAGACATAGAGATCAAAACTGAATAGGCAAAAGTTAAATTCAAACAAGGTGAATCTCGAGAATTGTTAACGAAGTCAGACTTCGTGATCATACATCTTAAGTTATAAACTTAATCTGAACTATAGGGTATTGACAATGTTTCAATTAATTATGTAGGTTTATCTATGAAAGAGTATATTATATTCTATCTCTCACTTGATATCGATTATTAATTTTTACTGTATAAAGAAAAACACTGCGAATGTATTCTTTAATGATAGCTCATAGAAGAATGATAGAATCATTGATACATATTATATGATTTTTAACAAGAAAGAGAAATCTTAAAATTCCATACCAAGTAAAAATCAATAAAGTGAATGCGTGCGCCAGAGCATAGCATTATCACGGACACAAACTTAGGCTAGCGTTCAATGATGTGGTTTCAGACGATCGTCGCTGATCTACGTTTTCAGGCGCGCCTGTGTGAAACGAGGAGGCAACTGCGACCACCGGCCAGGGGACTGCTGCCACTCCTCCTCCTGCAGGTGCAACCTCTGGGGCTCCAACTGCCGCTGCCAGCGCATGGGGCTCTTCCAAAAGTGGGGGTAGGTCGCCGCCCCACACTCCGACTCCCCTGAAGCGGCGACCAACTCCCACCAGCCGACTTGACCGCCGCTCCATCGGACGACAACATCTGCGTTTTCAAATGGACCCGTTGCGTTCTTTACCATATTTCATTTCTCTACGTTCCCCTCTCTAGTACTACCTTCACTTATCACTTAGAGAGATTCGAATTGAAAACAGGGACCTAGATTTTAGTTCTGAAATATTTTTGGACCTTTTATGATATACAAAATTTATAAATGGAATTGTTTTTCTTGTTAGACTTCTCTTGGTTTTGTTCTCGTAGTGTTTTCTTTATCTGATTCTCCGAGTGTCCGCTTACGTGGTTGGGCAATCACCCAGCCTTATTGCCCAATCAGTACGCCCCGACGTCAAGCTCGGCCAATCAGACCCCGGCAACTGCCTCTGGCGACGCGTCTTCATGCGTTCCGTTTCATTTGAAGTTTTGGTTTGAACGAACCGACCCGTCGCCTTGAAGGCAGTTCACCTATTCTATTACAATGTATGTATGTAGAGTTAAGTAAAATAATCGTAGATGAATAAAGCAGTAGCTGCTAAATTGATGGTAAACTTATGTCGATAGGAAGTAGAGATCACTACAAAATAGAAAAAAAAATATAAATGTACTTTTAAACTAAATGTTTTAGTCATATAAGAGAGTATCGGTAATGGAAAACTTGGTGAAAGACGCTATTATAAGCCTTTATATATAACAACGCCATTCGTATTTGCGATTGGCACCTTAGATTTTTAAAAATATCTATTATTAATGTGTCAATATTACATAATTCATATAATATTAATAAAACGAATCTTAATGTATTGTATGCGACTCGGACAGGAGTATATATGGTATTGCAGCCACGTAGATTCTCTGTATGTATGTAGCTTCTTATGTATGTTCCTGATTGTGGGATACAGTAATTATGGATACCAATATTGGAATATGGAAAATGATAAAATATATTAATAAATGTTTATGGACAAAATTTGTGTTATTATTTATCACCTTTTTAGGAAAACCCTAGAAAAAAATCTAGAAAATATTGTACCTATTACAATCCTCTTCATAACTGTATGGGGGTCGATTTAAAGTGTAACCAGATGCAGCTGAATACCAGTGTTCTATAAGAAGCGACTACCTACCTGTCCTCCACAAATCAGTTGCTAAGTAGGTATACGTGCACGCGTACAACACTTCTTGGTAAGACTGGAAGAAAGGTCATAATAATTTATTCTACCCACTTTTGCTCTGATATTAAGTTATCACAAACAACTGACACGGTAATAAAATGTACAGTATGTCATCTTCATAGAAACGGTTGCAACGCGAGTCATACCTACGCGCGTCGAGGTCGGTACACAAACAGTCCTAGACTGCGCCGTAGTGACGAACGGGACGGTGTAAATTTTTTTAAGCAGTTAGCGTGCCATTTCTCAATGTGGCAAGGTGAAATTAAAGACTATATTGTGCAGTGTTTGGTTACTTGAATTCTTCGATAACGCAACCAGGAATAACATTTTTTAATTTACCTGAAAACTACGAAAGGTAAGACTTTAAATACAATTATACACTTACCTACTATTACGTAATTTGTTTTTTTTTTTTAATAGGTACCTACACATTTTGCTTTTTCCATCGAGTAAAATACTTGAATTTACAAATAAATAAAATATGTGGATAGGATGTAAAATGTGATACGAATGACCTATCTAAGCAGTTCGCGTTATAAAGAACTGGTAATTTTTAAGTTACTTTTCGTTACGGCTATCTACTTACTTATGTACGTACTTATCAGTTACTTAAATAATTAGGTATTTGCCAATAGATGAATATGAGACTATTCGTTATGATTATGAGAGTAATACATGGCAACCTGGTAATGGTACCTTCCTACCTAGTAAGATTTACATTATATATAATTAACTTTTTTAGTAAGACAGGCGATGAGATGGTTGATATTAAATAACATTTGAAGCAGTGCGACATTGGCTGGGTGATCAAAGTACTCCTAGCTGTCGCTATAGGTAGTAATGGGAACGATAATAAGCTGAGATGCAAACAGATTATATGTATATATATACTCGTTAGATGTTTCTTTCATTTCGGTTAAGTAAGTAGATGTTGAAGTTTGTATGGATTGGAGTTTGGTAAACGACAGCAATTTTTTTATTAAATCTTTTAATTATACAACGCAACATGTGTTTTTTTTAACACTTTCTATTTCAATCACAACGTATTATTTTTTTATTTCGAAAAAATAATAGGTAGGAATTTTCATTCACATAACTAGAAAGAAACTCAAGTAGGATGACGAAATTAAAATACTATAGGCGGGCAGCCCTAACGCGTGGGTATATACGGCGAAATTTTAGGCACTTGATTCAAGGTTACGGCCGAGTCAAAATATTAGTAATATTTTTATACTGTGCAACTGATATTGGAGCAATGACACGCGAGTGTCCTACACAACAATGACACGCCAATATAGCTCTAGAAAGCAGATAAATATTATGCCAACAAAATTATCAAATCCAAATTATTTTTGACATGGAGTACTAGTACTACAGCAGACACAGCAATGTGCAATGGTCAGATTAGAAAATACAAAGCGTTTACAAACATAATATCCTCACATAATATTTATACAAACAGCCTGACCGAGAACTCTGTAGGCCATATTTGGTCCATGTGGGAATCGAACCCGTGATACTAAGCTAGCAGCCAATCGCTGAGCCACTGCGCCAGTCGTGTCGTTCAATAATATCAGGAGTAATTGATTAAAGTCGATCCTTTCCAAACATACTCGTCCTTGGCTGTAGACAGCTGTCAAATATAAACAAAACAAATCATAAAGCTAATTATAAACAAAACACAAACAAAATAAGTAAGTACACAAAACACGACGTCACCAACTTCATTATTAAGAAAGTTGAACACAACTTTTTATAACATTTTCATCAATCACTCCTTTTGCTCATCGCTTCTAACAAACCGTCCTTTTTGGGACAAAATTAATTATTTCACTTTTCAAATTGTTTTACTGTGTACGCAAGCAAAAATGGGCGTTTGGGACTTGCCTTTATATTATTCACTAGACCAGGGGTCACCAATTAGTTTTATTAGAGGTCCGTATTTAAAAATTATGAGACTGTCGCGGTCCACTTGGCTATAACAAATAAAATCATTATTATCATATTATCTTGGATATCACTAGCATCGTTGAAGGAAAACATTGTGAGGAAACCTGAACTTACTGTTCCACTCAAACCATGTCAGAAGCCCTTGAGGCGGTTTAGAATCTCTGACACTAGGGTGTGTAGGGTCGTAAGACCTTACTGCCCACGCGATAAAGAAACGAGACTTTTACTAAGGAAGACTGGGCTAAACTAAATTTCCACAAATTTTTATTTTGTTATTTCACATTATTCTGACAATTCTGACATATTAAAAAAGATTTAGGTACTTATGAAGTTTATTATTTTCTTAAGGTCCGCACAATATACGTCTCCGGTCCGCTATTTGGTAAACCCTGCACTAGACCGTCCCATTTCGGTCACAAAGGGGACCGTGATTATGCCATGACGTTTCGTTTTAACACCGGACTATGAATGCTTTAAAGTTGGAATCAGTTTAATGATGAACAGATTATCTGTGGAAGGGGGAAAAAACAAAAGATAGGGAAAAATAAAATTAATTAATATTGTGAACCTGTTTAAGTGAAATGGTTCAAGATCCAGGAGTCGCCAGAAAGTTGTCATTTTATCACGTCTGTAATCCCCGAAGGATACCCATAGCAAAGGTGTGCCCATAAGTACACCTACATTGCCATACTTTGTAATGTTATTATTATTCAAAACGTTTGTAGGTATTCTGGGTTTAGAGTTATAAATAATAAAATATCATCCATACTTATGTATTTCATTTCCCTCATAAACGACGAATACAAAAGCTTGTATTCCAACTTCTAAAGTAGAAAATCTCTGTCTGTTTGGAATCCATACGAAAACAGAATTTTCACAATGTTAACTTGAATTTTCTACAACTTTAAATTAACCTTGATATCGATCTTTTTTACACTAGTGTACATAAGTTAAAAAAGACGCTGTGCACTCACTTCTTTCAAAACGTAAAATAATCTTTAATTTGCTTTTTTTTTACCCAAGTACCTTACAGACCTGTTTATTGTGTCTACTACCTATTTAATTCTATGTTTACCTGTGGAAACTTGTAATTGGCCTTTTTAATGGTATCTAAACCCGAACTATTGTATAAGACTAGCTGTAAGTTTTCCTAAAATTATTAAAATAAAATAAAATAAATAAATAAACCTTTCCATTTTTTATAAAGATTTCCAGAAGAATTATAACAGAGGATTTTTTAATAATATCAGTCCCCTACTGCCAAGAGCATACAAGATAAAAATCTTAAAGCCGACCCCTGAACGAAGAATAATAACCCAAGAATGACCCAAACAACTTGGGATATAATCGAAGAAAGAGAGCATCAAAATAAAAGCGCACTTATCGCCCTTGTTTTCTCCCTAAACCCACCCGAAAAGGACAAGGGAAATACGACATAACTGTAGGAAAAAATATATATATGACCAACAAAAGGAAAATCCCTCATCTCTTGTGCGTCTTAATGTAAAAACTCCAGACAAAAATGGTTGGAGAATATTCCTATTGTCACGTAGGGGACCATATTAATTCGGTTTGGACCGCATGTGTTGGCATAACTTGGCAGGGAGACGTAAGTCCAATACTCAGGCTCTCGATAAGGTAAAGCTTTGCCGAGAATCTTATTAATGTTTCAAAAGATTCGGATGTCGGCTTTAGGCGCGTGATAATATTTATTATGTGTACGAGCTTCGTTATTGATAGTGATAGCCTATTGCGTGAAGAGGGTTAGGGACCTCGGAAGCTGTTTTCGTTTTATGTAATACTGGTTGACCCGGCAGATGTTGTCCTGTCCAAATAATTTGTTTGTGATCGTTTTTTGAACCTTCAAAGCTAAGGATGTTTTCATTTTAATGTCGAATGTCAATTAAATGTCAAATAGTCAATCGTGGTGTTTAAAATAGTTAAATAAATGTATCGTTGAAGCATAAATTCTGGTTTTGAGTTCGTACAAATTCATTCAGACTGCAAAATTTTTAAAACAAAGCAAAGCCAACTTAATCGTAGTGATGCGCTTAGCAACGAACAGTATTTCATTTTTATTTACACAGAAAACTAGATGTTCGATTGTAAGACATCAGAGGGTGACATAAAAGCAATAGATTCGAATTGATTTTCGTATTTGACATACGGTTGATTGACGAACACCAGTTTTTAACATATAGGTTTATTTTATTTTTGATTTTTTCTGTAGCTTTGCACTTACTATGTTTTTTCTCTGCATCACCCTAGGCTGACCCTGACAGGCAGAAAATGCCAAAGGCAACATCCGCCTTTGTATAGTGTATTTTTTAATTATGAGCATAAAGTTTAATTAAATAATAAAAAAGGCACTGAAGCTAACAAGTATACACCTACTTTATAACATACTAGCGACCCCCCTGGCTTCGCACGGGTGCAATGTAGATAACAACAATAACCTAAACCTTCCTCTTGAATCACTATCTATTAAAAAAGACAGCATCATAATCCGTTGCCTAGTTCAAGATCTAAGCATACATAGGGACAGACAGAGGGAAGCGACTTTGTTTTATAATACATATGTAGTGATAGTAATTTATATTCTAATAACTTCAGCCCTACTAACTGACATAGGTCTTGCGACTCTGGTATCTTAGACCAAAATCTCCATGTTGTTATCGTACCTACATAAAGAATGAATTGAAAGTAAACAGTAACAATATTGTTTGCTTAAGTTTTTTCTGCGTTGGCAATGTTATTGATTAGGTAAATATAGGTTGACTAGGTGGTAAGTGACGGTCTGGTCACGTAGGCACCCTGATGAACTAATAGACGGGTATACAATGTTTACATTTTTATGGTAAACGTATCAAATAGCTTTATGACGTATGGACCAAGATCGTGTCGTCAGAGTTCACATTTATGTCTTTTTATCATCGATATTATCATTTCTAGTTGGTTGTAAAGTAGTGATTGGTTTTAAATGTAGATAGTTTTTTGTTTGTTTGCTTTAACGCCCTTATCTCTGTAACTACTATCAGAATTTTAATTAACACTAAAGCATACTTGCAAGATAATTGATTTGCATGTAATAAAAGGTTTAATTTATTTCGTAAGAAAAAGTAAAAACAGAAGGTTCCCAGGTATGGTGCAGAATAAAAAAAAACGCAATTAAAAAAGAAAGAATGCCTATTTCTTCGCGCAAAAATAAGTAAAAATATTTTCAATACAAGATAACAAAAAAAAAAACTTTTCCAGCACAAAAATGTAATAAAATGTTTTGGAACCCACTGTAATAGAAATCGGCTTTCAAAAAGTCGAATTTTCATAGCTTACCAACGAAAATGATCGTAAGAGGTTTACATACATTTTATGTTAGGATTACATCGAATGTCTGCCTATGTTCATGAAAATTCGGTGCAAACGACACCCTTTTAGATGGAGCCGAACTACTGAAATTCATTGGGTCGGTTATAATCTGATAGTATTTGCTACTCAGCTACGTATTACGCTTCAAAGGCTATTTATAAATAGGTTTAGTGTACACTTATACACCGTGTATTATACAAATTCCTTTAAGAAATAAAAAATATTTATGTAAATATATACTTGTTTACAATTTAGTAGAAACTAGATTTTGGCCGCGACTTTGTCCGTATCTCCTGCGTACTTAGCTAGTCAGTATTAAGATCGAGCGCCGTGATAGCGACGAGAGGATGATAATAATAATAAACATCACACATAACATCACGCCTGTAATTCCCGAAGTGTTAGGCAGAGGATAATAATATAGGTGATTAATTTCAAGTTTTGACACCAACATGATCATCTGTCATTCCGCGGAAAGACATTCAATGTCAACCATAAGCCACATCATAGGCATCGACTGGTACTTAATTATTAATTATGTAGATTATACGACTGCACGTGGACGATTGTCTTTTGTCATACAGTTGACATGTCAAGAACGCTGTGCGACACCACCAGAACCGCCTCGTGTCAACTGTATGAAAAACTGTATTTTTTGTAAACAAAGTATTTATTTCTCGCTTTTTGGTACTTACTTCTTATCAACCGAATCCATGAAGAAACTGTAACACTACGTCAATTAACAAGATGATTACTACAGAAAAGTTACACGATTAAAGTTAAGGTCAAAGTCAAGGTCACAATTCACAATTTCGTTTACTTGGAAGACATAGTTTTTTTTTCAGTTATTTTGATTTGAACTAATTTTAATTAAATTTCTATGGAACCAATCCTAAAGTAGGTATATTCGTTCAAATAAAAAAAGAATTTCCAAATCAGTTGATAAATGATAGAGTCTGAGGTGACAAAGTAATTGAGAAAATCCTCCTTTTTTTAAATCGGTTAAGAGACAACGCAACTAACAAACGCATAAATGGTAAGAGCTAAGAGCCATAGCATTTGTCGAAAATCAATCACAATTTAATTTAAACATTAATTAATTAACAGTTCGTACTCAAACAAATAAACCCTTAATTGCAACTCCTTCGCAAAAGTACAAATGAGCAATTAAGACCTCACAGGTCGTAGAAAGACATAAAGTTCGCTCGACTTGTTGCTGTGGGAACCGCGAAATCTTTTCGAAAGCCTGTCTTTTATGACGTCACCGAGGCTTTATCACGTCATTGTAGGCCTTACACACGTAATAGACAGGGACAGAAGGTCAGCTCCATTCAAAGATCTAAACGCACAGCTTTATGTGCAGCGAGTACAACAAGCACACGCGACTGGCATTTGTTTGAGATCGCCATACGTAGAGATAAACTACAGTAACATGATAATTCCAGAATTCAAAACGTTTGAAAGTGTTTGTTATAGCATTTAAAAGACTCACAACGCATGTGTGCGTATTAAGATGGTTCTCGAAACAAAAATAAAACAGCGATTTGTTGCTCGACTAGCGGGGCGTCAAAAATTACTCATTATTATTATTATAGAGCTGCACTGACATTCTCTATGAAAATGACAGGTGCGTAGTCCTGCGCGGTCAGCTATTTATGATTAGTTGACAAACAAATTTTCCGGCCTGCTACTGAAGACGATTACTTACAACTACATACAAACTCTTTCATATGAATGTGACTACACACATTGAAATGGTAATATGGAGGGGAGCGTCAAGTTATAGTAGTTTATATCTACGGGTCTATGTGTGCGTGCGTTTGTTTTTAATCAAAATATATAAAAGCGAAAGGTCACTCACTCACTCATGACGAAATATCGAAAACCGCTTGACGTATAAAGATGAATTTGGCAGGGAGATAGTTTATAGTAAGTAGACGTCCGCTAGGAATAGGTTTAGCAAAGTTAACTCCTTAAGGGGATGCAACTGGGGTCCGATATTTTGGTACGAGGACGAAGTCGCGAGTAAAAGCTAGTGGTTGTATAAAATGGACCTTCTGCATCTTATCTATAAAGTACCTTTTATATCAAGCCTATATGTACACTGTATTAAAACATGTAATTAGATTTTGTAAGTACAGCTTTGCTATATTAAAAGGGAATGTTTTATATGATATTAATTAAAACGGTGAATAAAAGGGTTTGCTTCATGTATTAAATTAATGACTGTCAAAGAGTTTTGACGTAATTAATATTAGGAGAATAATATTTTTCACGTAGAATAAGCGGAAAATTGAGTTTGTATGTCGTAGAGATGGGCCTATCAAAATTACGAAAACAGAACAATAGTTATCGATAAACACGTTTTGTAAAACAAAAAAAAAATACCCAGAACGTATCTCTGTTTATAATTACACAAGCTTTTACTCGTGACTTCGTCCGCGTTATTCACCCACTTTAAATTACGTCTTCGTAGCGTGATGTTGTATATTTATTTATTTATTTATTTATTTATTTAAACTTTATGCACATGTAAAAAAAATACACTGTACAAAGGCGGACTTAATGCCTGATGTTATATAGCCTATACTATTCTTCATTTAGTGACCATTATGTAGAGAAAGATTTTTTCTAATCCGACTGGTTGTTCTAGAGATCAACGCATTTAAACAAGCAAACCAAAAAAAAAGTCTTCAGCTTTATTATATTAGTATAAATAGACACGATTAGATAGATGTGGTTGGAATATCAAAATGCCTACAAAAACTCAGATTCAACCGCCTCCAAAATTGCTTAAACAATTTCAGTTTACCGAGCGCACATTTTAAGTAAAGAGTCCAATTTCTTGCATGTAAATTATTCAGTACTGCATCAAACCTCTTGGGGTCGTTGACACGTCATGATTCCCCATACATTTTCACCAAATATCGATATGCCAAAGTCAAAAATAACTTCACTACCGCCTCCTGTCACTTACAGTCTATAAATACATGATTTATAACTCGTTCGTGTATTTCAATACGTCTCTAGAGATTTCTCAGAGAATATTACGTCGAGTACGTCTCATTATAAATGGAGTTAGCGAGATTGGTACATAGAAAAAGCAAAGAGGGAAAGTTGTTTGCGTGCCAATTAAAATATATATTTTTCCAAGATATCCGAGTTATTCGTGCCTCGGAAAGTACCGTTGGCGCCGGCTGTCATACGTGGATCTTTGACAGTCGTTACGGGTCACCAGAAGCCCGAAAGTCTGAAAACCAGTCTTACCAAGTGGTATCGTATTACCGTTACTGAGTTGTTGAGGTCAGATAGGCAGTCGCTCCATGTAAAATATTGGTATTCAGCTGCATCTAGTTAGACTGGCACATAGTTGGTTAAAGGGTAGGCAGATCAATATATTGACCAGAGTTGGCAGTGTGGATGTATGTTTGTTTTTAGAATCTCTAAATAGCATAAAATAAAGTCCCTTTCCGTCTGTACCTTAAATCAAACTTCGCAACGGATTTTAATGCGGTTTTCATCAATAGATAGAGTGATTCAAGAAGAAGGTTTTTTTATGTAGGTATTGCGCTCGTGCAAAGCCGGAGCGAGTCGCTAGTATTTAAGTATATCAAGGATAAATTGACCCAAACAAGTCGATTTTAAGCTTTTACATCCTCGTATTGTAAAAGTTAGGTAATAGCAACTCCACTATACATATTCATAAATTTTAATATTATGACGTAATATCCAATTCTCTGATAAGCCTAACCAATAGTAACTGTTTATATCTTTTTTATAGCTTCGAGGCAGTTAGAGGTTCTTATCTCGTTCTTCATTCTTCGCCAAAATGAACAACTAGAACCAAATGATGTTGTTTCATTGTTAGAAAATGGCAAAACTAAAGCCATAACGAAAATAATGTTTGTATTTTATGTAGAAGAGTTTTAGACAATCAACTTCTCGTAGAAAAACTATTTGTGGTTGGTAGCTATTGGATTGAAAGTCGAAAGACTTACGTTATTTCAGGTTTTATCATCATCATATTAGTCGAACCACATCCACTGCTGGACATAGGCCTTCTTTAAAGATTGATACATCAATCATTGTGTTATCAATGCGCTAATCTCTGGAACTAAAGGTCGGATTAAAAAATATATATTTTTGTGTATGGTAGTCAGATTCATGAGGAATAATATAGGTTATTTATTTATTTATTTATTCATACTAATAAGTACAACATCTTCCAGAATACTCCAAGACGATGCTATACACACAAAATAAACTATAATCATAAAATAAACTTAAGATAAAATTCAACAATAAAATAAAAACATTCCGTTACAATCGTATCCCATCTACCACCACCGTTATACCATCCACCGTGTCCACCGTTATAGAACATCACGCTACGAACCACAGAAGCGGAGCAGTAGCCATAGATGTAACATTACCGAGGGTGAAAACAACCATATGGACGAACTCTAAGGCAGGAGCTAGGCAAATAAAAAAGACTAGCTTTTGCCCGCAACTCCGTCCGCATAAATGTCGGTTATTGCAGACGCAGAGGATGTCGCGGAAAAAAAAGTAGCTCATGACCTTCCTTGGAGTTCAAACTTACCCCAAACCAAATTTTATCAAAATCCGTTTAGTGGATTAGTCGTAAAAGCGTAACGAACAGACAGACAGAGCTACTTTCGCATTTATGATATAAGTATAGATACAAGTACAACCCTGTGTCAGTGTACTTTTCTGAGTTACAATGAACGTGCCACCTAGAAACAGTGCAGTGCCTTAATCTTAAAACTCAACACGCGTGCCTTTAAGAGGTACTTCTATAAGAACTACGCTTACGTAAGGGATAAAAGCGTCTCTCAAAGGATATAAACCATTTCTTTAGAAACTCGATACTGTACGAGACTTAGTTAACAATCTAAGGATACAAACTTGGAAAAAATTTCAAAGTTCTTTACAAACTAATTAGGACAGATTTTTCAATAATAAATATGACATCTTACTGCTTTCTGAATGCGAAAGTTAGATGGCTTGATGGATGTTTGTTACTCAATTCCCAGGTATACTTAAGAACAAAAAAATCCCAATGATGGGAAGAACAACTTTCGGTTTCGTTAATTGTCACACCTGTTAAATTTAAGGTTTTAGTTTTATAGAAATACTAGCTATCGCCCGCGGCTTCGCTCGCAAATTAAGTTTAAAATGGACATGTGGCGCCATCTATCATCATAAGAACGTTATTGTGATTTCTCTCGGGAACAGTATTTTTTTTCGGGACGATAGGTACCCTATGTTCGTTCCTGTACATCTGGCAATTTATATGCAAAATTTCAGGATGATCGGTTCAGTGACTTAGGCGTAAAATGGTAACAAACAAACAAACTAACTTACTTCCACATTTATAATATTAGTTAGGATTATTATTTCCTTAAAAAATAATAATAGTCTGCCGACTACGGTCATAGTAGCATATCTCGATGGAGACTAGCCAAGTATGCAGAAGAAATTTTAGTGTTTGCGTAAACACAGGTGTTATCTCTTTTCCCTTGCTCTCATAGTCAGATAGGACGGCAAACAACACGACCGGAGGGAGATAAGTCGCAAAGACACGGTTTAACGTGTTTTCCGAGCTGTGACGTACGACTAAACGCCGGACAGACACTACGCCGACAGACTGATCACCAACAAGACTTTACTTTGACGGGACTCTTCGCCGACAGGACACTTCGCCGACAGGGCTCGTAGTAGATGTCAATAAAGATTAATTATTTAAAAATAAGTTTAGGTTACGTTAGGTTAAAACTGTGGCCCCTCTACGTCGAAAACGACAAGATTATAAATAAGGAGTATACCTACACATCTGCTATGAGCCATGTCGGCGAAGAGTCCTGTCGGCGAAGTGTCCTGTCGGCGAACAGTCCCATCAAAGTAAAGTCTGTCGGCGTTTAGTCGTGCTCTCTTTTTCGAGACACGGAAATCGAGCCCGCCAACTCCGGGTTGCTATTGAAAAATTCCCACTGGGAAAACCCAATACCACTATTTACAATATTTTTTCCCCTACACAGACTGAAAATTGCACCACATTTCCTTCCCGTTCCCACATCATACTACTTTATCACCCTTTTTAGGGTTCTTAAAGGAGCCCAGCGGAACCCTATTTCTAAGACTCTGGTGTCAGTCCGTCTGTCACAGAGCTGTATCTATTGAGCCGTCATAGTTCGACATTACACTACGTTTATAGAGTTATTACTATGGCGCTATAACAACAAATAATAAAAATAAAGTTAAAAATAACTGCTTCATTGGTCTGGTGGTCGCAAAGCGTGACTGCTGAGCATGAGGTCTTGGGTTAGATTTCCAAGCCGGGTAAAGTGTTATCGGGTTTTTTCATCGGGAATTTCTCAGTTGCTACTGAGAAATTCCCGATGAAAAAACCCGATAGCCTTGGAGGTTGGATTTGTGCACGGTTGATGGCAATAGGCTCGCCCTCGGCACATGGGACCTAAACATAACTGGCAAAATGTGGGTGTACTAACTACACCTCTGCCTACCCCTTCGGGAATTACAGGCGTGATGTTATGTTAGGTATGTAAAAATAAAAGTGCTTCCCATACAAGAAACGTGTATTTATGTAAAAAATAATGTGTTAAATACTATACCAAGGTACAGAACCGTACAAGTGCGAGTCTCGCACTTGTCCAGATTTTCTCCCCAGGGTAATGTAAATCGTATTATTGAAAGGTCGACCGCTCTCGGACCGAGATAAAAAGTACACTCGCAGTCACATGTGCTTTGATTTTCTAAAGGGACCCGTGATATGAATTTATAAAGCCTTTTTGATAACCGACGTAGACATATGAGACATTTTATATTTTGTCTTTACGCCTGTTTTGGGGCAAATCGTGATTAGAATGTAAAGTTGTTTTTGTGGTTTGTGAAGCTACCTACTTTGTCCACCATGAAATTTTCGGTTAAAAATATTCATTCTTTTTTTTAAAGGGCTGTGTTTCAAATTAATTTAATAATAAGGAGCGCCTTAGGACCTCAAAAAAGCAGGCAGCGTGTTTTTATATAATGAAAATAACATAAAAAACAAAGTCGTGATGTCGTGTGTAACCGTGTGTGTGTCATAAGAGTTAATCTCGAAAATTGCCGAAAGAATATTAAGCTGCCTTGTTGGTTTAGTGGTCGCAAAGCGCGACTGATGAGCATGAGGTCTTGAGTTTGATTCCTTGGTTGGGAAAAGTGTCATTAGGTTTTTTTATCAGGAATTACTCACTAACAGCCTCAAAGTCTGGATTTGTGCCCGGTTGATGGCAATAAGCTCGCCCTCTATTACATGGTATTTAAACATAAATGGCAAAATGTGAGTATACTAATGCCTGTATACAAAACCCTGTACACCTCTGCCTAACCTTTGGGGGATTACAGGCATGATGTTAATTTGAATTTTGGAATTTTTGTTAACATACATAAGTAATGTATCTTACTTACTAGCTTTTTCCTACGCCTTCGTCCACGTGAGAGTCAGGTACAACACAAAACATAACCTGTAATAGCTTTCTATAATTGTAAAAAAAAAATGTAATCAGGCCATTAGTTCCAGAGATTACTCTCTACAAAAAGAAAACAAACAAGCTTAATCTCTTTATAATATTAGTATACAGAGAACAGTGCCGAGTTACTGGCAGGCTACTCATTAACTAATGAAGATAGGTACTCTATATAATACATATATGTACATATATTATGTACACATGCTTCTAACATCATTTATCAAAGTAATGATAATAAGATGGGGCAAGGTTATTTTCCTTACGTTCTCTCCGTATTTTCTTATCTCCCTTCGTATAAAATTAACTGTTATCATGAAAAATGATGAAAGCTCAGCTGTCTTTTACGAATGGGTATTGATGTTCATATTTAGCTATTTATTACCATGTTCTTTTAGTACGTTTTTTATGAAACTATCAAAGATGTACCGAGTTCGGTTTGCTGTTTAGCAACGTACGTGAAGTCTTTGGAATTCAAATTAAATTAATTCTACCATAATGAGCCAAACCAATTTTTCTTTTCGAATCGATGGTTCAAAAAAATATTTTATTCAGAAATTGTGACTTAAAGAAGAAGCGCTGTGCGACCTTCCCTCTCTTTCTATAATACACGGGTGAGGGTGTGTGTGCGTGCATCGAGATTCGAGCAGCAAGCATTGTGCGCGGCCAGCTACATGACCTCAATTTTAAACACGTGTATATTTTAACTTGAAATTCATACGGTATTAATATTGTGTCATTTTTGCAATATTATAACTACGTTCCTGAAGAAAGTATATACGCTACTTTTAATCGTGCGGTGTACCGTGTGATAATCGGCGATTCACCGCAAACCGCAGCGGTGCGCTGTGCCGTATGTTAATCGCCTTAGACTTTATCTCATTTACGCTAACGAAATCGCGGGCAAAAGCTAGTAAATAATGTTCATCATTAGTCGTCCATCCCAATCAGGATCAGGAGTAAGTATTATACTCTCGCAACTTGCAAAGAAAACATACGCAAATCAAAGAAAAACAAATCGTCCTGTATAAACACAATGAATGCTCCACCAGTGTTGGTTTTGCCCCAGTCTGCAGCATCCGATGCTACTTGTATTAGCATTTTTTGTAATGCACCGGGAACGTGCGCAAAATTGTAAAACGAAGGAAATAAATGCATGAACGCATTCAACATCTGGCGATGTTGTGTTGTTATGTCATGTTTGTCAATTTAGTCGGAGTGTTGGTAGAAATTGTTGGCAATATACGAGTCCGTGTAACAATTGATACGTAACGGGAGTTTTTCTAGGGTTACGTAAGTTAAGAGGGAAAAAAGTGTTGTTTTTCCTTTTTACAAAAATGTGACTCCACACTGTGAATTTCTCCTGTATAGTGACTGCGTTTCTTTTTTTAGTCTTATAAAAAAAAATAAAATCAACAATCAGTTTTTCAAGTTTATAGATAACAATTTGATTTATATGTATAGATTAATACAAGTTTGAAATGACTGCCTCATTGTTCTAGTGGTCGGGAAACAAAACTGCTGAGCATGAGTAAATAAATAAATAAATAAATAAATCGATGAGATCTTTGGTTCAATTCCCAGGTCCGGCAAAGTGTTATGGTGTTTTTCCATCAGGAATTTCTCAGTAGCAGCCTCAGAGTCTGTATTTGTACCAGATTGATGACAATAAGCTCGCCCTCTATTACATAAGACTTATACCTCTGCCTAACCCTTCGGGGATTACAACGTGATGCTATATGCGTTAAAAGATAAAAAATATGACCAACGTTTCTAAAACCCATATCCAATTATGCCGAAATAATGGGCGCTAGTATCTGGCAATCCGGAAAGATATAGGTATAAATCTGTTCTAACAATAGACTATGCCCAAATAGATTTATCCAACGGAATGTAGCCAAAGCACGTAGGTTATATTAGTATTTATTTCGTTCTGAAATTGATTCTAATGGAATATATTGTAAAGAGTTAAGTAAGTAGGTATGTTGTATAATATATAATTCATATTAATATTACAAACGCAGGAGATGTTATAGTATACGAGAGTGTGCACAAAAACAGATGAACTTCTTCTTCCCTCACTATCATAGTCCGATGGGACGGCAATCTGACACAACCGGGAAGAGATCAGGAGTAGGACCAACGGCATTACGTGCTTGCCGAGGCACGGGGGTGTCCCACCACCAACTTCTGATCTCCGGGCCGCTACTGAGAAATTCCTAATGGAAAACCCAATAACACTTTTTACCCGCACGGGATTTGTAACCAGGACCCCATGCTCAGCTGTTGCAAACACGAGACTAAAGGGCAGTTTAAAAAAAAATAATTAATGAAAATTACAAATACAACTAGTACCTACATAACAGCAATGTGAATGAAACAGAAAAAATCCGTAACCGTCTGTCCGCTGCATATTCATTTAGCAATAGTCTCATTTTTTTTTTCTCTTACGCTTATCACGACGGTCTCGACTAAAGCCAAAGCATAGAACAGACAAAATCTACAAAACCCGTCTGGCATCCAAAGAGTAATAAATTGGGTTGCCCTCTCAAAAATTTTGTTTACCTTTGCCATTTTACCGCGTTCCTGCGACACGCTTCAGGCAATGGCTGGCAATACAATTTTGAATTTGTTATTTTTTTGTGCTGTTGGCGCTAAAATTACGATGTTAGGTTGGTAACTCTGGGTGATTTTGACACGTACTGTCGTAAATTGTAATGTTTTGTGGCTTTTAGGCTTGAAACTGCGTGTGGCTTGGTCAGGAATTGTAGCTTGTGTTTAGTAGCGGGACGTTCCATATTGACAATTTGATGACAACGACACATAACATAACATCACGCCTGTAATCACCGAAGAGTTAGGCAGAGATGTACCCAATGTTGGGTACACCCATATTTCGCCAGTTAAGTTTAAGTCCCATGTAACAGGGGGCGAGCCTATCGCCATTAACAGGGCACACATCCGAACTCCGAGGCTGCTACGGAAAAATTCCTGATGGAAAACCCGAATAACACTGCCCGACCTGGAAATCGGACCCTGAGCCTCATGGTCGGCAGTCGCGGTCTGCGATCACTACACCAACGTAACATAACATAACTTATAAAACAAATCACTCAGCACTGTGTCGCACATGATCATAAAAGGCGGTGACGAAAAAGCAATTTTCGGAGCACTTTGTCAGCGCTTCAAACCTGTCACATCCTATGCACTTCCAATCTCTTAGAGCAGCAACATACAGCAATACGTGACTTTGAACAATGCCAACACACTATATGTAAAGTGTATCGATTGTCTCTCTCTAACAGGTGCAGTCTTGCATCCATAAAGGAGGTAGGTACCTAGTAGATAGATAAATAGATAAACCATTCATTGGGTGCACTTATATGAGCATACACGCCAAATGTCATTTCATACGAATTTAATGAAACTTACTTACTACACCTAAGCAGGATAGGAACATAGATTTAAAAAGTTTGTTAAGAACATTTTCGACAAATTGTGTTACTGCTTTTGACCGAATTTAAGTTTTCCATAGAAAAAAGATTTTCAATTTTAGTTTTTTTTCTTTAATAAAACATTTCGAAAATGTTCTCAACTTACTTTTAAGACCTATCCTGTTAATGTGTAAAAAGTTTAATTAAAATCGGTTCATCCATTTCAAAAAATAAGAACTTGAAAGTTTGTATGAGTGTGAAATATAGGTACGCAACTAAAAGATCAATTATTTATTCATCATCGACTTTTTTTATTTTATTATTCATGTTGTTTATGACAAACTCCTATTTCGCAAAGGATGCAAAACTGCAACTAGTATAGGAGGAGACAGCGGCTTTACTGGCATTATTTTGAAGCGTCTGCGCTCAAGTTTTCAATCTGTGCGAAATTGATGCATAAGTCGTTACGTAAACTTGTTTACTGCATCGCCGGTACTGGAAGGTTAACAACCAGTGGTGTCCAACCTTTTTGAAAAAAGCCATATTCGTAGTTAGATGACATTTGTAGCAAGGTAATAAGGGAATGATAAGTGCTCCTTTTTTGTCAATCTTCTATAATATAAAAATGAGTCGCTGAATGTGTTGCTAAGCGCAAAACTCGAGAACGGTTGGACCGATTTCGCTAATTCTTTTTTTTTAAATATTCCTTGAAGTACGAGGATGGTTATTACGGAGAGAAAAATTCTAAAAAAAAATTCATCACAAGAAAATGGTTACCGCCCAACGAAGTGGGCACGGGTCAGCTAGTAGTAGTAGATTAAAATCATGACTGAGATCCCGGCTTTGTTAGACCATCATTTCAGCATGGCTAAAACTACCCGTCTATTCGCGGTCAATGCAACGTCCGCTTGATGACCACGTGACGTTCACTGGTTGACATGCGGCCTCCAACCGAGGATAGATAAATAGACGAGAGGTCATCGAGCTACGAGGTGGTGCTGGTCATGCCCCCATTTCAACAATATTATTTTAATATTACTTTGCCTTTGCTGAGAGTTGAAAATCCAACAACAGGAATTACAAAGTAATCTTGAAATAATATTGTTTTGAGCGATGGCGGTAGGCCTACAGGTCGCGGGTGGGTTTTTAATAAAATAATGAATTATTTAATTACCTTCAGTCTTAATTCTGGGGTCACAGGAAGAAGCCAGTTGTAAGAATAAAACAAAAACATGCCACAATGCAAAAAAAAACGTGCGAACAAAGAAAGAAACAACAATAGATCGCCAAAGACGTGTCGATGAGTTTTTTCCATCCCAAAGCATTAGTATGCAGTCAGGATGATCAAATTATGCCGTCCAAACTACCCTACACTTGCGGTAAATAGGTACATGTGTAGCAGGCTTTAGGTAGCTCGTTCCGAATGTGACTCGGGATTGTATTAAACGTAGGTATGCCCTTGGGACCTTAATCTACTGAACGAGAAGAACGCTTGCGACTCACAACGATTTATGGCTATCTATTTATCTGTTAACCCCTCAATAAGCGGCGGATTTTTATTGCGATTTGGGTCAACGTGACCGCGAGTGATAAGGGTTATATATTTTTGCTTGTTAGCATTATTGGCGAAAGATTCTTTTGTTTGGCTTATTCGATTTATAGTTTTATACTAGCTTATGGCTGCCAATTGATTCGCTCACGGGGTTTTATTCTGCGCGGAACACTAATTAATTATATTCCTCTAAGTTACACCTTCTAACATAAGCTATCTGCTAGTGAAAGTCCCGTCAAACTCGGTCCAGCCGTTTCGGAGATTAGTCGGACAACAAACAGAGGGACAAAAACTAATAAAAACAAAGTTTTTATTCTCTCTTACGTAGGTTTATTTTTTAAAAGCTATTTTTTTTTGACATTACACACAGATACTTCAATTTAATTTCTTGATATAGATTTTTATCCTACTTTTACAAGAAATTATTTTTGCTTTAGGTGAAATTATGAGCTTTATATCAATGAACGCAGTTTATGGATAAGCTCATCATTTCGCCTGTAAGCGACATGCTTTATATTTAAACAATCCTCTATCAAAGTGCGAGCATGTTCGTTTCCCAAATCCAAAACCGTTTACTTTTAATATTTTTATGTACTACAAAAACTTAACCCCGACTAGTTTCGACACTTTTTCCCACATAAGCACCGATTCAGACTATCGACAGACATAAATAACGCAAGACCAGTCGGGAAGCTCAGCGGATTACCTACATGGCAACACTTTGGCGCGGGTCACCACATAATAGATTGTACAGAAGGTTTTATTTGATTTTATTTTATTTTATCGGAATAACAAACAGCAGTATATTACACCGTAGGCATACAATATAAAACTTACAATAAAAGTAACAAATATACTACTCAAGACGTTATCCACAGATTACTACACAGAATAGCTAGCTGTCGGCAGAACAGATTGAAAAGCAACGTTGAAGGGAATGTACTGTTACTTTTTAAACATGTCTTAACACAGCGATTGCAAGCCACTTAAAATTTTCAATATGCCTCATTGGTCTAGTGATAACAAAGCGTGACTTCTGAGCATGAGGTCTTGGGTTCCATTCCCAGGCCGGCTGTTTCCAAAGTGTTATTGGTTTTTTCCATCAGGAAATTCTCAGTAGTAGCCCAAGAGTCTGAATTTGTGCCTGGAAAAGGCTAGCTCCGTATAACATGGGAATTAAACATAACTGGCGAAATGTGGGTGTACTAATGAGAACACCTCTGCCTAACCCCTCGGGGATTACAGGTGTGATGTTATGTAGGTATAGTTACAAAATAAACTAATAAAATAAGGTTGAACATGATTAAACCGACCAGAGACGATAGCGTAAGTAAGTTGAACCCGTGTATGTGTGCGTATGCCTGTTGACGCTTCTTGTTTGGGCCTTCTGTACTTTTCCATTTTGTGACTTTACGCTCTACGGCTCACGAAATTGAGTTGACAGTCCGTCGCCGTTACTCGGGGACTTTAAACTAAACTTTACGGTTTACTGAAGCATATTTTAATGGGGAAATGGAAAGGAGTTGAAAGATTTTTGTTGTGATGTTTTAGGGTTGCGTACACAAGGGGTGAAAACGGTACCCTTTTACAAAGCCTACGCCGTCTATCTTTCTGTCACAGAGCTGTACATTCTTAAGCGTAATAATGGGTATACTAATACTACGTAACACTGAAACGAAAACGTTAACGTTCTGTGAAAGCAGACATACATATAAACATCTTCCGCTATATTTAAGCAATTTATGTGAAGATAGAATCCCCTGAGAAGCTACTTTTGTATGTAATATAACATAACATAACATCACGCCTGTAATCCCTGAAGGGTTAAGCAGAAGTGGACCCATTAGTACACCCACATTTCGCCAGTTATATTCTTAGTCCCATGTAATAGGGGGCGAGCCTATTGCCATCAACCGGGCACAAATCAAAACTCTGAGGCTGCTGTGTGTAATATGTTAGCAAAAAAATACATTTTTCTATTTTTTTATTTTAATTATGTTACAACATTAGTATTTTCTCTAGTCTCAAAGGTCAAGAAACTTTGTAGATGAAATTCTGAACCATCGATGTAGTAGGCACTGTTTTTATAGGTATTGGCTTATGTTTTTGCCCTAAATTGAAAGGACACTGGGCAAAGATTATGCGAACGTATTAGAATGCTGTTGAAACTACCCCGTTTCTGTAGCGCATCGGAGATGTTTGCTCAGAACCGAACTTATGGCTTTCATGCAGTGATTCGTAAAAAAGTCGCATCACTGATGTGCAGAACGCGGGTCAGCGACAATAGCATCCTGAAAACTGTGGTGGAGAGTCCGTACTCCCCTTTTCTGAGGCACTATGTGGGGAGAATGGTCAAGTAGTTTTTATTGCTTATCGTTCTGTCTTACTTTTTTTTTTGTTTTTACTTTTTGTATATTAACTAACTAACACTAGTTGTGGACACAGTAGACTACATTGTTGTCCGAAATAAATATATAAATAAATAAAAATACTTAATGCTTTTTCTATGTATAGTTAAAATGATTGGCGACGGAAACCACGAGATAAAGCCGGTCATTTTATAACGTTTTTAAAACCTTATGTCAACCTTTTTAAGAAACCTGTAATGGTAATTTTAAAGCTTTTAAATATAAATAATAAATAAATAAAATATTGTACCACGAGCTTTTATTAAACAGTTTTCTTAGTCTTAATTTCTTGTAACGCAAATCACCGATCTGTATCGACTAGCGAACTTGCCCGGGCTCGTTAACAAAATGGATATAAATGGTAGGTAATAAAGTTATCTAGTGCCTTTTAGCTTAATTTCATTTGAGTCGGTTGCTACAAATTAATTTTAAGAGCTTCCTAGTATTAAGGCGAAAATGTCTTAAGGGGTAATAATCGTAAAGGAAAATGGTAATACGAAATATTTTTAAACGTTTAAACTAATGGTTCCCCCAGTGGTCCAGATGGACCCCCAGAGACCCCAACGAAATCGATGACAAACTGAACAATGAAATTCGGTAGGGAGGTAGATTATAGTTAGTAGACCGCTAAGAACAGATTTTCCAAAATTCACCCCCTGAAGGGATGAAACGGGGGTCCGACATTTGCGCAGACGAAGTCAAGTCGCTGACAAAAGTCAGTACCCAATAATGTTAAGCCCCATCACCAAAACTACAATATCAAATAAAATTCAAAAGTCATTCCATCTGAATTCTCACAACATTGTCTTACCAACTGCAGGAAATAAAACCTCTTCACACTTAAGATAGTGTTGCTAGCTGTGAAAAAAAAAATTGCCGTCACACTAACTTCTGAAAGAGATTATCTCCCTCTTGGCTCCGCGCCAACGGATCTACATTTTCTTTCAGAATAAACTTTCTTCATTGTTCACAATGTGTTACTTGTTAGTTGAACTTTTGAACCAAAGACCGACTGTATGAAAAGGAAAAATTTTACTTTCAGTTCTGACCGGAGCTTTGCTTTCGTGACTCGCAGTGGTGGTCATTGTCTTCAGTTTTATTAAGTCTGCGGGTCTGTTCACTATCTCTTTGATAAAATGTTTGAAAGTTATGTACCGAGAAAGTATTAAAAGTATTCTGTGAAAATCTCGCTCGGTGAATTTCGGTGAAGCGAGTTTGAAGTGAGCTTTCCACTGGATGCTAGAGGAATTTATACCTCTCCTTAAGCTCAGTCTGTTACAGAATATACCTGTAGCTCTTGTACATTTCTTTACTATACTTACATACACATATAACATCACGCCTGTAATCCCCGATGGGTTAGGCAGAGGTGTACCCCCATTTATTCACCCACCCTCATTTCGCCAATTATTATATTATTATTATGTCTCATGTAATAAGCGGCGGGCCTATTGCCATAAATAGGACACAAATCCAGACTCCGATGCTGCTACTGAGAGATTTCTAATATAGAAAATCCAATAACACTGTGTTCAACCTGGGAATCGAACTGTTATTACCCTTATTACAAGGCAATAGAGCCTAAATCAGCTTTTACTTATTCTTAGTGTACTTTCCCATTACTAAAGTGCTATGTTGCATTTTTTCTCAATGCACAGAAATAATATGGATAAATTAGTTAGTTAGATTCTGAACGCTGCCGCGTAAACTAGTTGCACAAATTAAAGGAGCAATTGAGAGGGACATTGCCGAAATTATAAGTGTCCAAGAATTTGTGTGTCCGTGATTTTGTGTTTGTGGTGAATTAAAGTGGTTTCAGTAGAAACATAGTTTTTTTTTAAAAACCAAACGGGGTCGGCTTAGTAACAGAACCCAAGACCTCATGCTCAACAGTCGCACTTTGCGACCACTAGATCATCGAGACAGTCATCGGCAGTTATCGGCTATGTAATGTTTTTTTTTTTTTGCACTTGTTATATGTAAATAAAAACCCTAATTAGTCTAATTGCCACAGCTAGTGGCAATTTAACACCCATAATGTGTGTTTGTACCGTGAAGGTAGTTTGTTAATACTGTTATTAGGTTACATAATAGCTTCCGTGTGTCACCCGATAATTATAGTAGTGTGTAATTGATATTTTATTACCGACGAGGGTGTACACCCGGCTTCCGAGCGCCGGGTCGCTAATGCCGCGTAATCATTTAAAAACAAAGTTGCCTGAAATTGTTTCTACGACATGTTTTTGTGCTACGGGAAACAAGAGGTATTAATGGCAATATAGAGTGTTGCTGGCAACATGCAAATGTTCTGTATTCGTAGGGGAAAAAAGAATATCACGCATCATAAAATTTTACTGCCTAAATTGTTTTGTAAACCAAGGACTGTCACGTGCTTAAGCTAGTTTTCTATAAAACCTTACTTATTTATTGAAAACTAGCTTTTGCAGCCTTGGGATTCAAACTTACCCCGTAAGGTTTATATAGTTTTCATTAAAATGGGTTCAGTGGTTTAGTCCTGAAAGTGTGACAGACAGACGTCTGCATTTATAATATTAATATGGAAGTATGGATTAAAAAAGTCTAGTACTGTGTTGCGGAACAGTACATTAAATCTTTATTCAGGGTATTCCTCCCAGCGCACCCATTTTGAAGCGCACCCGTCGAAACGCACCCAAACTATTCCTCACAGCGCATCCTTCGGGTGCGCATCAAAATCAAATTAAAAATATTATATTTTGATTCCTTAAAGCGCACCCACGATGAAACATGGAAAAGAGGATGGACCATTCATATTAAGTAATATTTTTACCTTAAGAGAAGTTTTTACCCAATAATACTATATAATTTGTAAATACAGAAAAGCTATAAAATTGCGTCGATAAAGTTAGCTAGTTACAAATTATTGGCACAGATTACGCAGCCCGTATAATCCCTGCATAAAAATGCCAATGGTTTAGAAACCCTGTTTCCCTTAGTTATTGATTTACCCAAGAGTTGCGAACCCCGTTAAGGAAAAAACACTGATTTTATTTTACAAATAAAATATACTGACTGGAAAAAGATTTAATCTATTTAGAACTCGGCTAGTTCTGCCCACAACTAAATTATGTTAGGAAAAAAATAGCAAAAGCTTTTTATAGCCCTTGTTAAAGATTGAAAATAAAAACCTTGTCGCAACCTTTCAAGTGAAAAGAGGAAAGCGAGTGATACCCGTTTACAATGTTCGATATTTAAAATAGTTTGTTCGATTTTAGTAATTTACATGTTACTATAGGGTAAAAAATGATACAAATATTTAACAGCAAGCTTTTATAATTTAATGTGAAGAATTCTTCCCAGCAAATCTTTCATTTGATAACCATATCATGGGAGTGCACAAAATAACTGTATAGATTAAATTCACATCAATCTATACATTCAGGAGTGTTGACACAACATAAACATAACATAACATCACGCCTATGATCAAAACTTTTTTGGCGAAATGTGAGTGTACACCTCTGCCTAATCCTTCGGGGATTACAAGCGTGATGTTATGTTATTATTACTCGACTGCCCCAAAAAAAGGACTGTTATGTGTTCAGGGTTAATGTATGTATGTATTTATGTACATATGTGAGATTCTTTATTCCACCGTAACTTTTAAAACGCCCGAACCGATTTAGATGTATGGGGTATCGTTACAATCCGTCGTTCCGAGTAACATAGGCTAGTTAAAAATAAAAAGAATCCTGTGTGGTCACTTCAAAACGTAAATTAATACCAGCCTCAATTTTTTTTTTAATGAATCTGGTCGTGTCTATATTTATCGTCTAGAATTTGACAAGTACATTTAAAAAATATAAAACACTGTAAATAAAAAACGTCGTAAAAAAAATGACGAGTTAACAAAGTACAAATATGTGCAATTTTTGCAGTCGTGTTTTGAATTTATTTAATTATAGTAGCTTGTCATTATTAGTAGGTATTCATGAATCATTGTACCAGTTCAAATTATAAACATAAGTTTATCATGTGTCCGTTGCCAATAATATTTCAGCTTGGACCACATTCAGGATACAACGGTCCCCGGGGCCTATAAATCAGGCTGCAAACGTAACAGGAGCCTATGCTGTTATTTACGAGTAAAATGAGGATTACGACATTTTATAATTTTTTAACTAAAATATGAATTTTATAAATTCTTTTGGAATTTTGTTTGGTAGTGGATTTTTATGTTGGATTTTTTTTCTTAGCTGAAGGTATTCTCACAAAAAAACAACTGTTAGCTCAATATATGGTTGAGGTATTAATAAATAAATTGTACTGAACAGCTGATATTCTTTGTGCGAGGGTACCTACGCCATGATTTTTAAATCTAAACTAATATTATAATGTGTGTAATGTTTTTTGTTTAAACGCATAATTTCCATACGGTTAATGCTTCGATTCTGACATTGATTTCACTATTAGGAAGCTATAGTATCCCAAAGTGATATAGGCTAGGTTTTATTATCAAAAGAGAGGGAGAGAATTAGAGATCCGTAAGAATATCCACGCAAACGAAGTAACGGGCAGAAGAAGCTAGTCATTTAATAAAGTCAAAACGACACAACACACTCCCACCCTCTGTTAAGACACACACAAGTACAAATCACCCTATTCCGCAACCAAAACGAAGCCTTACGACCACACTTACTTCTCTTTACACTTTAAAAGACTTCCCTAAAGCAGAAGAAACACCGCAATGATCAAAACAGCTCGAAGGCTTTTACGCGAAAATATAAACAAACACGCAAAAGGACGTACAAACTATTCAGATAAATAAGTTAGCCGTAAGTTTACGACGGACAGAGTAACAGAGTAAACAAGATGGCGTTCAAACGGCATTACAGGCTCCCCAACTAACCGGATAAGTGCAGTTCTATGCTTGCCCACGCGGCGGCCATGCTAAGCGCCGCTAGTGATGGCCTCGTGAATAATTAGATAGGGGTGCTAATTACGTTTCTTTTTATCGATAAGATGTAACGTAGAATTTAAATAACATATTATTATTGAGCACACATACGTAATTTTGTTCTAACAAATTTGTCGATCACACGATCTTACTAGTTCCTTATATTACTATTGTAGGTGAAAGAAGGTGAAATAGGAAAGCATGTAAAACCGTCCATGTTTTACGTCATTAATTTTATGTGTCGTATTTTATGAAGTAGTGTAAAATATCACGCTTTATTTGGCGACCTAAAAATCCAATCTTTGCCCGTATTTCGCTAAAGAGAGGTGACATAATTGTAAGTGACATAATCGTAGATAACAGACATACCTACATGTACGATTGTAGGCTAACACGTCAGAAGTCAGACAATACTTAAACCGCCACCATCTTCTAAACAAACGATTTACATTTATTATAATTGTAATTGTAACATAACTGGCGAAATGTGGGTGTACTAATGGGTACACCTCTGCCTTACCCTTCGGGGATTACAGGCGTGATGTTATGTTATGTGTAATTGTAAAATAATGCATAGACTCAGTCATTTTAATAATGACAAAAAACAGTTTTTATATTAAATAATTTTAATTATAACTATATCGATTAAGTACCCAGTCTAATATTGAATGATCTACATCACTAGCGTGACCGTCCTCGGGGATTTGCTTGAGCAAACTAAAAACGAGGCCACTCGCCCACTCGGAACTTCTATCATGTTCCGAAATGCGTTTGAAATTGGAATAAGAATGTTCTAAAATTGAATTTCAAACGTTCACTCGAGTATAGGACAATATACTCGGTATCTCTTGAACGAATATTGCGAGTACTCGATCTATTTTGAAGGAGGCGCCTACAAAATACGGATACGAATTAAAAGACATTTGATACTCAATAATGAAAAGTGAATACTGTAAATAGCATCTAAGTAAATAAAGCTAAAAAAAATGTACATAGATCTGTACTAATATTATTAAACTGAAGAGTTTGTTTCTTTGTTTTAACGCGTTTATCTCAGGAATTGCTGGTCCGATTTTAAAAAGTATTTTCTGGGTTATATAGCCCGTTTATCGAGGTAGGTTATAGGCTGTAAACGTCACTCTATGATCCACGGAAGCGGAGCAATAATCATAGACAAAACTTAACGCGGATAAAACCGCGAGATGTTGCTAGTATGACAATAAAGAACGTAATTTAAATACACGTAGCAAAATTTAAAAGCGATTTTCTTGTAATATAACGGTTGCAACTTTGATATAAGACCTATTTTGTAGAAGTATTAAATTCAAAGAACTTTATTCCTAACAACATGATATTTTTGATATTCGAAGAAAATTGCTTCGTGATTACTAAGTGTATACTTGTTTTTGCTCGTGACTGTACCGAGTTATAATCAACACAGTTATAGTTAACACAATAATCTCCGATCTTTTGTAGGAGAGAAATGGAACGTACGATTTGCGATTGAAGTGCAACGCACACGTCCTACGAAATTATGAAATTATCGTCCGATGGAGGACGAAGGCCCTAGGAGCCGAAATAATTCTACCAGCCAGCCGAAAGAAACATAGGAGCAAAATTACACACTGGATAAACTGAAAAGTGTTTGTTCCGTTCCGAAAAAGTTTTTGAAGCTTATGTGATATGTTTTGTTTTGAAGGGGAAAAACAGTTGGCTTTTAGTGAAAGTGCTGAAATGTTTTAACTTTTAAAGGTGAGCGTAGGATGAACCAACTGAGTAACGGTAGGAAAGTATTTAGGTACATGTAGTATCTATTCTAGGTAGTTGCCCCTTTCAAAAAGTAATGTCGAATGGAGAAGAATGGGCAAGAAACTCCATACATACTCTTTATATTTCGCATTGCTTAACCTTCATCTTTTAATTATTATTTACTTATTAGCTCCTGCCCGCGACTTTGCCCGCCTAAAAAGTAACTTTCCGTAAATTAGATTGTACAACTACATATTATCCCAAGGGAACCCATCATATTCCATGTGTTAATCCAGGAAATGGTCTATCTATGTACTAATTTTCATCCAAATCTGTTCAACGGTTTACGTATGATTGAATGCCTAACAAACATTCAAACATCTTCACAAGCTTTGACATTTATAATATTAGTAGGATGGGGTAACAAACACATTTACAAAAATGTTTATTTGTCTAAGATGACATAATCATACAATAACTAACTTATACATAAAACCTTAAAGTAAATGTAAAATATGTAGTTACAATTTAAAAAAAAAAGAAAGGCAGAAAGGGGAAACCCCATAGGGCATCAAAAAATTCGTCCGCGTCGCTGTCAATGGGGCAAGTGCATTTACAAAAGGTATAAAAGTGGATTTAATTCTACCATTTCTGAAAAGAAGTATTTTATTTAACCCTGTCTCACTACTGTTAACACTTTTGTAGGTACATCCAATCCCCAGCGCTAAAGGTTAACTACTAAATAAATCCAAGCCTACTGTGTCTTAAACTATATGACGTTTTAATCACCATTATAACCTCCTCAAATAACGTTAACATGTACTTTTTCCACATCGTAAAACTAAAAGCCTACTTCTTCCCCTATTAGGGGAGGAAGGGGGCGTAAAAAGTAAATAAAATGAACCACTAGCCCCGAAGTGGTTACGTGTAGTGCATCATAAAAATGTAAGATATGGCTATGGGTGGGTTTTTTGAGGACTATAATTGGTTATTGTATAGGCACGAAATAAACTTATCAATGACTAGCATTTGCCCGCGACTTCGTCCGCGCAAAAATAAAATAAAATATAACCTATGTTACTCGCAAATAATGTAGCTTTCTAATTAAAATCGGTCCAATCGTTTTTGAGTTTATCCATTACAAACAAACAAACTAAAATACATTTTTTCCTCTTTAAGTATAATATTGGTGTAGAAAAATGTTCGAAGACGTCAAATAAACACATGTCTTTGCAAAAATATTCATATTCTGCTTTGCCATGTTAATGTAAAACTACATTTTATATGTACAACCAAAGACAATGGCGGTTATACACTTTTCGACCATTTTAGTAAGCGCGTGAGTGTGAAAAAAATCTAGTATAAAAAGTCAAAATTATTTCGGTGTTCGTGTTGGCACTTGGCACTCTTCAACTCAATTAAAGAGGAAATGAAATGAAATTAGTTGCTGCCTTCAAAAGGTAGTTTCTTGTAAAAAGATAGGCAAGAAAGTTTATAATTGCACTTTAAAAATAAATAATTTATCCAGAAATTATTCTATAGTTTTAAACATTTGAATACAATATAGGTAATACTTTAACTTTGTCAGTATTGCCCCAACCAAAGTGAAAACATACCTTAATACTTTGACTGTCAAACATCCACTCATGTTAAAAAGTTTATTTTATTATTTAAAAACATGTTGTGCGTACTTTTGAATTAGGCAAAGTAATGTTTTAAGATTTATTACTTTGTGCTTCTTGAATGTTAAGTGGGGGAAGTTGGGGTGACTTTCTTGGTTAAGTCCCTTTTTCCTTGTACTTACTTGACGTTGGTTATTAAGCGGAAGGTTTTAGTGGCTGGTAAGAAACGAGAGCTGAATTTATTGTACACATTTTTTGTTAAAAAAAAGTTGTACAACACGACCAAGGTTATAAATACTTAAGACTTTGTCTTAGATTATTTAATAAAGCAGAATGTGTGTTGCACTAAAAATTAAGTACTTAAATAGCATCCTTTGTACGAGAGTAGCTTGTTCCCTCGACTTTCTTCATTTGAACTTGCCTATAAACTTCATACCTGTCAAATGTCAGATTCATAGGTCAATGTATTTTCGGGATTTCGCAAACAATCATAACCAAATTTTAATAATATCAAGTTTAAAATAAGAAGTTTAGATAACGGTCTTCAAACTTCGATATATTATACCTTCCTTCTTAGAATTAAGATAACTTAGATTGGAACGACCAACTGACATAAAACTATCGCATTCTCAATCAGTGATATGAAACAGTAAAAGAGACCGTAACTTTTAAAATAAAACTTTCAATTTTATATCCTATCTCGAATACCGTCCACTCTCAGAAGCTAAGATCTATCTATTTGGGTACTAAAACAAAACTAAAGTTTTATCTCACGCAACAAAAGGAATAAAAAAGCAGTTCATTATATATTCCAGAGATCACCAATTACTTTTATTGGAGGTCCGTATTGAAAATGATGAGACAGTCGCGGTCCACATGGTGGTGGCAAATAAAATACATATTTTTACTAAAGAAAAATAGGCTAAACTAAAATGCCTCAAGTTTCTTTTTTTTTGTTATTCACATATTCTGATACATTTAAATAATAGTTAATGGTATGAAGTTTGCTATTTTCTTAAGGTCCGCACAATATACCTCGGCGATCCGGAGACGGTCTGCGGTCCGCCATTTGTTGACCCCTGATAAATTCCATTAAAAATGCTTTAAAAGATCCAAGTTTTTGATTCGTTCGAAAATAAATTACCAATTCATGCTATTAAGGTTAAGAATAAGTCGAAATAAGAATATACAAGTTAATTTAGAAGTAGGCAACAGAAGGAAGGAACCTGTTTAATCTGGCAACGTTAAGGAACGTAAAAAAAGTTTAACTGTACCTGCTTTAGGGCCCGATCTAAGGCGGGGCAAGACGGGCAATTGTCCAGAGCGGCAAAATTAAGGATACCAGGCGGGCGGTTGCACGAAGTCCAACATACTGTCATGAATTTTGGTATACTGGTTTCCAAACCGAAGTAGACTAACGTATGTAAATATTGTGTTTATTTTGTTTACGTTTGTGTCCACTATTCCTTGTTAGTTTTTTTTTAATTTTAATTTAATTTAAACCATTGAATGTTGTCCACCAGATGTTTTACTTTTGTCTTGTTTCGTGTTTCCATGTTAATTATTGTAATTGGTGTAACACTGTTTTAATTAACTATTATAAATAAATAAGTATATAAATAAATAAACATACATACATAAACTCACGCCTTTTTCCCATGGCGGTAGGCAGAAACTACAGAACGCCACCTGCTATGATCCTTACATACTCCTTTCGCCTCATCTACGTTCATACATTTCGTCATACAAGCACGCCGGTTACGAGTACTCCGCACCTGACCTTTCTGAAGGACCTCACCAATAAGGAGTGCTGTTCTCTAAGCAGACAGCCTTGCGCGCAGCGCTGCCGCAGCGACGAATCCATAGATAAGTATATGGATTCGTCGCTGCGACAGCGCTGCGCGCTTGGCTGTCTGCTAAGAGAATAGCGCCCCAGGTCAGTGTAGGTCTTCCTAGGGCGACCCCTCCCGGCGTTGCCACTCACCTCTGCCATATAAATACCTTTTGTCAATCGTCTTTCACTCATCCTCTCAACATGACCGAAACATCTAAGCATACCCAAAAAAAAATACAATTAAAACAAAACAAAAATCATATCTTTGGAATAGAAAGCTCATAACTTATTATTGCGTTAGTGTAATGGGCGGCGCATATTATTTTTGCCCGAAACGACTAAATAGCTAGATCGCGCCCTGTGACTACTCTACACTCAGTTTCGAATGACTGATTGTGTTATAGAATGAGAGTAACCTGGTTAACGTTCGCCGCTGCAGTAATAAGCGCCAATTAGTTTGGGGAATGGGGAGTCAAAATTTAGGGTTAGTGAAATAGCAGTTGCAGAAATTGTAAACCTGATTTGAGGTAGTTTACATTTGGTGTTTACGTTAGCAATCTTTGTACTATTAAAAGTTTGGATGGATGTTTGCGTTTATGTTTGTTACGCCACAACAATCACACCAGAACGGCTGAGCTTTGGCACAGAAGATTAAAGTCTGGAATAGCATATAGGCTATTGTTCGCCTGTTATATTAACTTTGAAGCGGACGCAATCACTGCTCCACTCCCGTGTGTCGTAGCTTGATGTTTATGCATAATATAATATCCCTCATTAATGTAGCAGTCATATGCAAACAGTATTGTCTAATCTGACTGGAAATTCCAGAGGTTTTCGCGTTGAAGCAAATAAAAAGCTCTTCAGCTTTTCAATAATTTTAAAAAATCTATATATAAACCAAGGTATATAACAGTATAGATGTTAATAACTTAAAAAAGAATCTTACCTGTGTAAACCTTACCTACAAAATTTGATAGAAAGCAAATAAGATTTAGATGGTCAGAGTAAAAAAAAAAACAAGAAGGAAGTAGAAGAGGAGCTTTGGATCTAGACAAGAGCATAGACTACTCCTATTCTGCGACTTCGTCTGCGTTTTCGTTAACCAAAATGGTATCCACACGGAGATACAGATGAAACCTAGTGATTACATGTTGGTTCTCATTTAACAATAACATCCCACCAAAAATTATGTGTAGGTATTCTGAACTTAAAAAACTCAAAATTAACCTAGCATGTCTATAAACAACGTCCATTCCAAAACTCATCAGGAATTTAGTGCAAAGAAATATCTTCCAACTTTTAAGCACTTAAAACCAGTTGATATAACGTCAAACACTTTTAGTCTGTAAGTAACTCAAAACGTGCTCTACTTAGCTGCGAAACATCTTTGCGATGCACTCAGGAGCACGTTAGTGTATACCTACTTTAAGGTAAGGTTACATGGGCAACTTAAATTGCTCAATTATGAGTATTATTTGTAAAATGTGACCATATTTCACAAATGTTATTCAGAATTGAGCAATTTAAGATAACCGCACATAATACCGCACATAGTGGTTAAGTAATTATTCGTAAAATATGATATTTCCCAAATATTACTCAGTATTGAGCAATTTAAGTTGTCATGACATTACCAAAAATAATGGTCACTTTTACTGGCCACTTTTAATGGTCTAATTGAAATAATTGATTTCACTTTGACTTTTTGACAACAAAGTAATCGATGTCAAAATTAAGCAATTTATGTAAGCCTTCGAGTCGGCGTGGTCTTTGGTTACTACTCTGTTTCTGTGGGTCGTGGCGTGATGTTATGTAGCCCATACTATTCCTCATGAAGCTGGTTTTCATATACAAAAGATTTTTTCTAATCCGACAGGAAGTTTCAGAGATTAGCGCGTATAAACAAACAAAATTAAGCTTTATTATATTTATGTAAGATGTATCGCCACACCACACCATAATGAGCAAATAAAGAACAACTTAATAAACTAGGCAATTTATTATTTAGCAATACCGAACAATATAGAATCGATTCAAAATACTTAGGTAATGAGTTATCGCGAGAAAAAAAGTAACATTTAGAAACTAAACAAATCTAATTTGTAATATTTTTATAATATTTTTTAAGTCAGGTATATTGCATTCACGTGTAATTCTGTATGATTCTGTATTAAAATATTGTAAAACATTTATTTGAAAAAGCGTATGTATAGAGTTTCTTGGATCTTTTCCATACGGAACAATCTTACCTTTACCTTACTAAAAAAAAAACAAAAACAAAAAAAACCTGTCGAAACGTGGGTGTACTAATAGGTACACCTCTGCCTTACCCTTCGGGGATCACAGGCGTGATTATATGTTACTTTACCTTACCGGCAACTAGATTCAATTCTGTTTTTTCTTGTATATGACGTTCTATCGTGCCTTTTAATGGATTGATTGATTAAAATAAATTAATTACTTAACTTAGACTTTGAATAGAAGTATTTTTTAGAAACTAAACTAGACGCTCATTATTTTAATACCTAGCAACTGTTATCGGGCAATAATTGCTGTAAAAATTGCCCGTGTAAGTACAGCATAAGATGTCGCGCTCACGTACAGTTGAAATAGTTTGTGTAGGAGGACATAGTTAATGGGAGTTTTCAAAGAAGTTTTAACAAGTATTGAGGTTCAAGTTTTAGGGGCTTGATGTTCAGAATAAATCAAGAAATATTGAGAGTGCAGAGTTACTCCCCTTTTACTTAGATTTAATGTTAATCATCTTTAAATGTAGTGATGACCCAGCGGTTAAAGCCTCTCATGTTTGAGGCGGAATCGATAAGAAGCATGTACCACAGTGACTTTATAAATCACATGTACTTTCTTAGTTTAGAAGGAACTTGTGGCTAAGTAATAACAGCCACACGGGTGGATCCGTCAGGTTAAGCTACGCTTGCCGGGGTTGGTCCTTGGATGGGTGACCATCTTTACACACCAAGACTCCTCCGTGCCTCGGAAAGCACGTTAAGCCGTTGGTCCCGGCTGTCATATGTGAATCTTTGACAGTCGTTACGGGTCGTCAGAAGCCCGAAAATCTGACAATCAGTCTTACCAAGGGGTATCGTATTACCCAGTTACTGGGTTGTGGAGGTCAGATAGGCAGTCGCTCCATGTAAAATACTAGTATTCAGCTGCATCCGGTTAGACTGGAAGCCGACCCCAACATATTTGGGAAAAGACTAGGCAGATGATGATGTACTTTCTTAGTTTATCTTGGTCATCACTGACGTTAGTATGGAAAACATCGTGTGGAATGGAAAACAAGTGTCCTGGACTTATAGTTGATATAAGTCTATAATCGCCTAACTGCCTGGAGCAAGTGTGGTGATGAATGCTCGTGCCTTCTCTTAAGAAAAAGAGGCCCAGAAGTAGGACAATAATATGCTAGTATTATTATTATTAAATATCGAATTAGAAATATAAACTAATGACAGACGACACGGCGAATAATGATTCTTTCAAGTTAGTTTTTAAGGTTGTAAATCAGTATGGCAACTAATAATAGATAGGTACTAATGTTATATGCCTTGAAAATTCATATTTAAATTCCCGTCAATTACCTAATAAGCAAACAAGAGTGATTTAATAACAAACCATGTGCAGCACTCGGGAAAATTTTCATGAAAACAATATATTTTCAAGCAACGCATTAAAATTCAATCAACATTATCATTGAGGCACTTACCGCCCCCATATTAAACGGCGATAATTATGTTCCATCATATTTTCAATTAAACTATGGCCATTGCCGTCGAATTAATTAAAAATAATGGACGAATTGCTGCCATCCGCTCATAAACAAATATGAGAGCACTTCGGTGTTATAATTCAGTTACACTGACGACCAAAAATAATTTAAAATTAATTTCGCTGCATAATATTGACAAAATAGTTCACGTGGGGTTAAGAGAACAACATTTTTAAATACAGACTGTTTATTTTTGGTTTTTCGTTGTTCTATTAGTCTCGGCGTGAGCTCTTACACTCCTGGACGCAATTCCAAGGTAGGGAGAAGTTCGGGGTCGCAGGACGTCTTAACAGGATACCGTGGCCCCGGAACGCAAACGGTAACCGAAGGAACAGGGTGGTGTTTTTGTCAGTAAAACCAGCCAGCTCCAAGACAGTCCTGGCAATAATTGCTGACCGGCTGGACTGCCCCTACATGCTGCATTGCTGCAGCAGGCATGTTCAGGCAACGCCGTTTAGCAGGCGTTACTAATCCTTGTGTGTAATGAATTTGCATGTTTTTAAACTATTGTACTTTTATTTTTCATTTATTATGAATTTATGAATTTTATTATTATTGTAGGTGTATGTGTAATGAATTTAATTAAGAATGCAATATTTGTAAATGGACTTCTATGGGCCTAGTTACCCGAAACAAACGAATTTTATTTATTTATTATTAAAAGTCTGATAGTCCCTTCCGCTCCACCCAGGGCGGAAGGACTCAATAGAAGATTTTTACAACCCAAAAAAAAAGGTAGGGAGAATTAAGGGCAAGATAAAGGGTGGGCCACGGTCTGTACGAAGAGACGCCGCATAAGCAGTGAATATCGGAGATTATTTATATTCAAACAACTTATGCAATAATTAATCATCATCAAGAAAGTAAAATAGTTGTGTAATTAGGAACCTCTGTTATCTAATGGATTGAATTATTATTGATGAATGATTGATACAATTAGCTGTACAAATAGATTAATTATACTAACACTGATTAATCCCTTGAGCATCATTAACGATATCGACGTTTACTTTACCGAGAACCATAATTACCGCATAACCGACGCTAAAATTTGACTACTGTTTAGAAATAGTAGTAGTTTTTGTAGTTAAAGTAAATATTGCATAAGTATGAGTGAGGTTTATGGTCCGAACCGAACGCTAGGTTCATAAAAGTATCTATGAGTGCTTTTAATATCTAGTTATGCGCAGTTTTTAAAACAAATTTGTCTCAATGTTCTTCAATGTAAAAAAAAATACTAGCCCAAGCCGGATTGGCGATTTCAGACTTATATTAATTCATCATCTGCCTAGCCTTTTCCCAACTATGTTTGGGTCGGCTTCCAGTCTAACCGGATGCAGCTGAATACCAGTATTTACATGGAGCGACTGCCTGACCTCCAAAACCCAGTAATTGGGTAATACGATACCCCTAGGTAAGACTGGTTGTCAGATTTTCATGCTTCTGACGACTCATAACGACTGTGAAAGATCCACGTATGACAGCCGGGACCAACAGCTTAACGTGCTTTCCGAGGCACGGAATGATGTCAATAATGTCTAAGATAAACTTATATTAATTATAAGTAGGTAAATCAAAATATAAATTGGTTAATAGTTATTGTTTTAAAAATTATATATGTATTGTGATTTATAGGCCTTAGTTGCCTGAAATAATAAAAAAATAGTCCAATTTTCCTCATGATCTTTCCTTCACCGATGTCGGTGATGTCCGAGATAAACTTAGAACGTACATATGATTTTATTATATTTACTTAATTAAAATATGTAACAATTAAACATGTATTTTTTATGCCTTTTAAATAGAAAAAAAACTCCAATATCTTCAAAATAGTTCATACACAATATTTAATTTATTTGCATTCTACAATAAATAACCTAAACCTTAATAAAACCTTAAAGTGAATGTAAAATATGTACAATTAATAAAATTAATCTCATCTTGAATCCAAGATTAATCTTAAAGTACCTCACTTTACCACTCTATCGTAGTTTTAATAAAGTGACAACAATCTAAAATATCCGTGACGAAAATGTTCCGAGAATTTTCTTAGAAAATACACCATTTTCACTCATTAAACAGAAAATTGACAATTGTTTTCAGGAAGTGAGTGTTTAGTTCAAAACTGAAGAGGGAACTCAAAACAACGATAAGGAGAGAGCGACGTCGAGGGGTGTTCATTAGTTTATTTTCTCATTTGCGAACGCCAACAAAGAAACGCATTGTTTAAGAACTTCGCAAATCATTTTCTACAGCGCGTGACCTATATCTGTGCGAATTTTGGTGTAGCTAAATCGCTTAAATCAGTCCTCGTCTGCAAGAAATTAATATTTAAATATTTAAAAATCTCGTATCGCAGTGTTTGTGGTCGCACTCCTTCGAAACGGCTCGACCGATTTTTATGAAATTATTTATGTATAAGGTTTATTTGGTTTATTTGTTTATGTGTATTTGTTTTTTGTTTGTGTATTTGTGTATTATTTATGTATTTGTGTTTAGGTAGGTATGAGAATAGGTAGAAAAGAATATGTCATAACAAGTCGCGGGAAGTAGCTAGTAATATATATACCAATGTGGCGTCACACATCTTAAAAAACTGTCCAGTGCACATTTCGCCTGTTGTGTATCACGCTACGACGGCCCGCCGCCCGCACCTCTCTCGGACCCCATTCTTGTCCAACCCTCCTCAATTTAGCGACTTAGCTAGAGATCAATGCTCGTGTCAGTATAATACCGCGTTGATAAAGTTGGACGTATTAATTAGTTTTCTTGATAAGTGTTAAGCTAACTACAGATCCTAATTAACGTTGATCGCCGATGATCCGATTATCATATTACTCGTATTATTCTCGGATATCATTATTTAGCTTAATTACATACAAAATTTACCTAATTGCGCCCATTATTATCAAGCGTCGACTAATTAGATGAATTAATTCATCTATTAATTTATTTACTAGCTTTTGTTCGCGACTTTTTCCGCATAAATGTCGTCTCGGACACTTGTTTATCCGAGACGGACTCTTATACTACTTAACCGATTTTAAACAAATTTGCACACCGTGCACAGTTTGATCCAACTTGAAAGATAGGATAGTTTGTATCTTAATTATTGGTCTTAATATTTTTGATTGCAAAACTGAGCCACAGCAACGTGCGGGCCGGTCAGCTAGTATAATATATTATCATCATCATCTTCCTCCTGTAGTGTTTGAAGGCGGTTGTGGTTTAGCTCATTTTTGCAGAACTCTAGCTTAATTATCACTGCATTATTCTTAAGTCACTTTTTATTCAACACTAGCTTTTGCCCGCGAAATCGTCCGCGCAAAAATAAAATAAAATATAGCCTACGTTACTCACAGATAATGTAGCTTTCTAATGGTGAAAGAATTTTTAAAGTCGGTCTAGTAGTTTTTGAGTATATCCATTATAAACAAACAAACAAATATACAAATTTTTCCTCTTTATAATATTATAAGTGTAGATTAAATACAGAAAAAACAAAGCACTTTCTTTTAAACCAACACTTCCCTCATTCTCTTCTTTTTATTTGAAGCAGTAAGGTAAATAAACTTCGCCGTTGCAATCGTAAAAGGACGAAACATTTTGCAGTTCCCCGCTCAACTTGTGTATCAAACAATTGTTTTAATCGTACAGATGTTAAACAACAATGCTTGGTAAGCGACAGACAAAATAAACTCGCGTCACAAAGGGCCCAACGCTGTTGGCGACATTTTTAAAGCGACGTGGAGCGAACTCCGCGCTATAATAGCTCATTTTGGCGCGTAATGCTGACAAAATCGTCGCGACAGGGCTGACAAAGCCTTTATAGACTTTTTTAGAATATTTTTATACACTTTAATGTATGCAATAGGCTCACCCCCTATTTACATGGGACTTAAACATAACTGGCGAAATGTGGGTGTACTAATGGATACACCTCTGCCTAATCCTTTAGGGATTACAGGCGTGATGTTATGTTATGTTACTTTTATGTATGTTAGCTGATGCCCGCGACTTTTTCTGCGTTAATGTCGATTGCGCGGTACCGTAATTACTATCCTAACGTGAAATTTCTTTATATTATTATCAGCTTCTTACTAGTAGTAAGTAGCTCCATCAATATCGGGAGAACCGTTTCGGATATGAGCCGGAACTTACAGATAGACAGACAGATTTTTTTAAAAAACACAGAAAATGAAAAAAGCACAGTTTCATTATGCAATTAGTACAAAACTATTTCTAGGTAGATCACTATAAAGAAGATCGACCAAGAAACTTCACAGACACTCTTTTTAATATTTTTTTCATAAAATCCTGGTAACATTGTCACCAAAAACCTCCGTTTCCTCAGCACAATAGCCATCTACTTTAAAATTCAAGATCCGTTTACCATTTTCTGACTTTTATTCGACGTGGAATCACGTTCAGTATCTATCAACAAGGGAAATATCAAAAATGGCCGCTTTCGGCTGTTCCATTATTTTTCCATTTTACAAAAATCTTAAGGTATAATTTTTCATGTACATATAAAACGCATTTCAGTGTAAATATATATTTTACTATCACGTTTTTTTGTCAATTAAGTATTTTAACAACTATTCGCCAGTTATGTTTAAGTCCTGTGTTATTTGTATACGTTATTTGTATGGCTCCTGTAATCTTTAATAAAATACCTGACCAAATTAAAAACTTACCGTTGCAAAAATTTAAAAAACTTTTTCCAGAGTTACTTATAGATAGATGTTATTATTCTGTGCAGGATTTCTTAAATGATTTTTTTTTGTAATATCTTTATTTTAACCACTACTTTTATTACATTTGCATGCTATATTATGGCAGAATGTACATGGATCCTATTATATAATTTAACAACTTATTCTTATGTATCTACATTCTAAGCAAATAAAGACTTTTTTTATTCTATTCTATTCTATTCTAATAGGGGGCGAGTCTATTGCCATCAATCGGGCACAAATCTAGACTCCGAGGCTGCTACTGAGAAAATCCTGATGGAAAAACCTAATAACACATTTCCGACCTGGGAATCGAACCGAGACCTTCTACTTCGCTCCTCTTCTTTACTTCACTTAGGTTTTTACTGTCAGGATGTTATAATTGTGTGCGAAAATAAATAATAGGGACTTCTCCGTACGACTTTCTTCACAAAAAGCTACTAAATTAAACGTACCCATATGAATATATTCGTAATCGAATGTTTATGTATACCCGATACATACAAAGTGATATACAGTTTCAATTGAATACAAGTTCAATACTGAGAAGATATTTGGAATACGAAACAAATTTTTGTTTTTTTTTTACGTAGATTCGTATCTACGTTTCTGAATGGCGCGCATTCCGTCGAGGATCTTTGGATAGACGGTTCGTTGAAGATGCTTGGGGTTGTCAATAGCTTCCTATCATTGAAAATGTCTCGTATATTTTATACGGAACTTGTCTCTGTTGTTTTGAATATCGAAGGCGTCTTGTATGAGTTCTTTTTTTTTTCTTTTTTTATGTAAAGCATGATCTTACCACCTCGTTGCAGACGGAACAGTACTTATGTTTTACATTCTTTTTTTAAATCATTTTTTTTTAATGAAGAATACATGTGACATTTACCTACATGCTAACCTCACTAACTTTCTTTTGCAAATTATTTTGCCTGTTATTTTTTTAATTTACCTATTCATCTTTCGTGTACCTAATGTCAACTAAATTACTTTTCGCTTACCGCATAAATATAGTGGAAAACTTGGTGTATCTACTCATTGATATGATCTAGGTACCTTGTGAAACGTAAACCTAATGCTTGAACCTTTATTAAGCACAGGGTGACATAAAATATTATATCTAGCATTTACGTAACTTGGCAGTATTTTAAAGCCAAGTTACGAAAAACCTAAGTGGACAATACTTTCCTAATATAATCAAAATGGATGGTATACTGAAGTCGAAATCATTCACAAATAAAAAAGTTTCGTCTCGTTGCATTAGATCCTATGTAGCATCATTGGCGCCATTTTAAAAAATGAATGAGAGATCCATTTCTAAATTTGAATTTCAAAGCATCCGCGACTACGACCTCATTGCGCGATAATTCCTCTGGAAAAGAAAAAGTCATTAGAATGTTTTAATTATCTTTGTTGTAGGGAAGGAAAATCGTATATTTTTTTTTAGAAAATGAAAGATCATAAACTGTTATTTTGGAATTCATTTTTGAAGTTAAGAAGCGTTGATAAAAACAAGTTTCAATATTGTTTCTTGCGAAAGAAAATCTTCTTCTACGTTGTCTATGGAACTTTTTACATTGTCTATGCTTATAGTTTGAGACTACTAAGCACAGTCTTGGGCACAGTTTATGGTTACAAACTCTTTTTAGGGTTCCGAAACTCAGACGGAAACGGGACCCGTATTGGATCACTTTGTTGTCCTTTGATTCTAAGTCATTGGGAAGTCCCCTATACCAATTGTATGGGGAACGTCCCAATGACAATAAATCTTGATGACTTCTCAATCATGTTTTGGCAAGAAGCAATGCCATGCAGCACAATTAAATAAAGAAATCCGAAAATCATAAAGGAGTTACATAACAAAATAATTACTTTTTGAAACTTATTTTTTTGGAAATTGTGTTAAATATTGTATGATAGTATGGAACCCTTCGTGTGCGAGTCCGACTCGCACTTAGCCGGTTTTTTTATTTCTCTACGGACTTCCACAGTACTCTACCCGAAATCCAAAACAAAGCATAGACTAGACTAATGAAAAACGTTAGTACACACAGGCTAGTAAAACCAAAAAGGTTGTAGGTATGCCCCGAGACCGCAGTGCGGCGGCTGGTATAATAACGACCTCCCCTTGGCTATGGTTCATCTAGCTAGGTGAACTGTTGTCTATTGTAACATCGACATCAATAATTAATCCATTTCATAAGTCTCGTGATATTTATTAATTTAATCAAATGCAATATAAGCTTACAAATACAGGAACCAAAACGCTTAAAAGCTAAAATTATTATAGCACATTAACAATAATAGTTAAATGAATGTCAAAAAAAAGAAATGTTCAATTAATTCAAAATGGTTAAAATTACAATCGTCATTAATATAACAAAAAAGAACAGTCATATACAATAAAATAACCACAAAAATCGTCAAAAAGAATAATAATAAAAAAAAATATATTATAATTATGTAAAGTAAATATACTTTCTTTATTTATTTTATTTAGGCCGCGCTACTACTACCTTTACGATGGCAGACTACATTGTCATCCGCCTGGTGCCTGTGGTCGTATCAGAACATTATAAAAAATATTAGCTGATTATTTTTTGTTAGAAAATGGGAATGGTGATCAGATTGTAAATAAGAGCATTAAATGTCAGGCTGCCCTCGGAGTCTGGATTTGTGCCCGGTTGATAGCAATAGGTCCGCCCCCTATTACATAGGACTAAAACATAACTGGCGAAATGTGGTTGTACTAATGGGTACACCTCTGCCTAACCCTTGAGCAAGCGTGGGGAACAATGCTCGTGACTTTTACATGAAACATCGCGCGAAAACATAATCCTTCTTGGCCATCGTGTAATAGCAGTAATACAAACAACACTAGTTAAAAGTTCATTCTACTGTAATAATCAACAGGAACTTTATAATTATTATAACATATACATAAAAAAAAAAATTAAGTGTCTGTTTGTAATGTGAAAAAAGTCACAGTCAGACAGTTTTTTACAAAATACATATCAAAGTCCGTTAGATCCGTTAATTTCCGAAACGGCTGGACCGATTTTGATGGGACTATCACTGGCCGATAGCTGAAGTTATAAAGAGCAAATTAGGCTTTTATTCCGCAAAACAAAATGAAACCTTTAAAACAGACATTCGCTCGAACGAAGTCGCGGGCATAAGCAAGTATATATGATAAATGAATCTCTCAAAAGAGAACGAAACATTATTTAACAATACAAAATATGTGTGTAACAATATAATAATTACGTTAAAAGCATATCAATCAGCTGATTGTTCCCGTTAATCTCGTCGGTAAACTCTCACTCCAAGCTTTTTAATTAGCCTATCAGCAATCGCAGACAGAAAAGTGTATATTGCAGGGGTGGCCAACTCAAAAATACCCAAGATTAACTGTTGACTGAAGTCAAAATCAAAACATTTATTTCAATTAGACCATTTACTGGTACTTGAATTGTCAAGGAGTCGGTCATTTAGTCCGAAAGTTGAAGTTAATTGCTCAGACCAGGATCTGTACGATCTACCCATTACAAAATCAGTATTTTTTTATAGGCTTAACATTGAATCGTATTTCACATAGTTAACATTATACTATACTTACAGGAAACAGTTCACGAGTAGTATTTTTTTTTTTTATTATTATTAAAATGGGAAATACAATGAAATTGAAGATAACTAACTATTTCGTAACTACATATTTTAGGCACAAGTGTTCTGGCATTTTATGCTGAACTGGGCCGGTTTGGCGCTGCTGTCTAGCACACAATGGTTTTTAATTTTGTTTTTTTTTTATTGCCTTTTTGTGTGCACATGGCCTGTGTCAAATAAACCTATTATTTTTCTTTCTTTCTTTCTAAATTGATTATTGCATACGGGTGTACTCACCTAATAGCCGCGATCGACTGGTTGGCTACCCCTGGTATATTGTATATCCGAAAATTAAAACAATAAACACGAAACAATGAATGGATTTTGATTTTATTATGCTTTTGATTTTTGGGAATTGGTAAAGAAACGTTTTTACTAACATCAAAAATAGGGGTCCGTGAGGAAAATCCCGCAAACGAAGTCGCGGAGAGAGTGCTAGTATTTTATTTATAAATCCATTTGTTATCGCTTACGCAGCACCATTTTCCAGATATTCTGCGTGGGTACACTGTGCAGAGCATACATGGTATTGTTCTAAAAATAAATGCATCAAGCACAATGCGCTTGCGTCACGTGCCCACGTACGTAAGCCGCTTAAAGCTAGGTTTATGAATACGCTATTGTAAAGGGATTGTAAAGCGCTTTCACGGGGCGGCGAGCATTGCACAACAGCTGTCGCTTGCATCGTTCAATTTCAATGAATCTATTAATAACATAACTTAAAATCACGCCTGCAGTCCCCGAAGGGTTAGGCAGAGGTACGCCTATAAATAGGTACATCCACATTTCACTAGTTATATTTATGTTCATATAATAGGGGGCGAGCCTATTGCCATCAACCGGACACAAATTCCGACTCCGAGGCTGCTATTGAGAAATGTCTGATGGAAAAACCCAATGGAAAAACACCTTGCCCGACCTGGAAATCGAACCTAAGACCTCACACTGCAGTCACGCTTTACGACCGAGTCAGTCGCAATAATTTTAAATACAAACCGATAATTTAAAACAAATATCTAAAAAGTATCTGTTAATAGTACCTATAAGTACATCCACAAGCCTGCAGCCTGCTACATCTGCCTTCAGACAGAATCTCAATGGAGACTAGCCAAGTAAGCAGGATGTATAACAATACACAAGTGTGTGCGCAGACACAGGTGCCCTCTCTCATAGCCCGACCGAAAATTCGAGGAGGGAAAAGTACTTATTCCATGTCCCATGTACTGATTCCACGTTTTATAATACCGAATCCTAGACTATAACTCAGAATTCTCTGTAAGAAAACAAAACAATTTTCTCCTTCCATAAAAGATAATAACATGAAAAAAAAAACCATTAAACCGATGTCCCTTGATATCGATTATCGTGTGTCGTTTGTTTTCTTTTGCCAAGCCACCAACGGCTTTTGTATCCGATTATAAGAAAAAATACTATAACATGACGCGCCCCTCTATATTACTATCTCAATGTGTGTAGTCACATCCTTAAGAAAGAGTTAGAAGTTGTAAGTAATCGTCTTCGGTAGCAGGCTGTTGTTTGTTTGTCAACTAATCAAAAATAACTAACCGCGCAAGACAACGCACTTGTCATTTTCATAGTAGAAGTACTGTGAGGTGAATTTATGAAAGGGATGAAGTTATTCTGTTCTGTTTTTAAATGTGTATTCGTGTTTTCTTTTTTTTATATTTTTACTTTTATGTCTTCTGTGTCTTTAATTATTTTAATTGGTTATTTAACCGTTTTAATTAAAGTAAAATAAATAAATAAATAGTGTGCAGCGCCATGCTAGTAATAATGAGTGATTAATGACGCCGCTAGTCTAGCAACAAATCGCTGCTTTGTTTTTGTTTCGAGAGCTGTCTCAATACGCACACATGCGTTGTGAGTCTTTTAAATACTTTCACAAACACTTTCAAACCTTTTGAATTGTGAAGGGGCGCGCCATGTTATTGTAGTTTATCTCTACATAGCTTGATAATTCACGACCGCTCGGCAGCGCGTCTGAACACAAACTGTACGCATTCCTATTGCTTTTTGCTTGATTGGATTCTATTGAAACGATGTTAATTAATGTTTGAAGTACCTATCTTTATGTTTGCGATGTTAAGGCACTTTTAATTGCAGTCTGTAGGCGTCTACTGTACTAGCAAGGAATTCATTGTAAATATAGACAGACTGGCTTAGGATCACGACTTCCTTCGCGTGAATATTTTTTTTCACTGGGTTTTATTTTCTTTTTGCGGAAAGATAATTCTTTTTAAATAAATTTATCCTACCTCCTTATGACATTAACATATCTGTCAGTGAGTACAGTCAAATCGGTGCAGCTGTTTCTGAAATTGGCCGGAATAAACAGACACACAGGCAATGTATAAGTTACTTTAAGAATAGCTACTAAATAGGTACTTACTGTGTAAACATTTATAATTTTATTATGTAAAAGAAAATATTTTTCACTATTAACTAACATGTCAATTTTATTTATTTCTATGTATTTCTAGCTTTTAAGTGCCTTTTATAAATAACTTCATGCAACACAATCCTTACAATATAATGCTTACCATAACATAGCTCCACGTTTATCCAAAGCGAAAACATGGATCTCGGTATAACAACAGAATAGAGATTAACATAAAACCAATAAATTTTAATGGAGATTCATGCTAAGCGCCGTATTAGGATTCTAGCTTTAGACTTTCCCTACTTATTTTTCAATAAGACAACCGCAAAATGAAAATAAAAGCCATTCGCGCTCGCACAAAAAACAAAACACAATCCTTGCAAGTGTTTATCGATATTCACATAAAGGTATACGTACATTTCAGCTGAAAAAGGCGGACAATAAAAGGTTGAAAATAGGTGTATTGTCAACCTCACAGAATAGTTTTACTCGTGGGTGTTCCTTTTATCTTGCGACAATTATAGTTAGGACCTTTCCCCCCTCCCGATTTTGCCCACATTCTTGTTTAAAGCGGAGGAGGAAAGGGATATTTGATAGGTCAGCTTAAATGGTCGGTTAAGTTTGTTAAGCACACATATTGTATATCAATGAGACATGAGACGAGTGTGGAAATGAGATGTGTGTTTTATTGAATTTATTTTGAAATGAAATTTCTGAATTTCTTTGTAATACGACTACCTATTTGTAAATAGAATAGAATTATTATTGTGATACGCCTCGAGTCTACGGCTTCATTCAAGGAAATAAAAATCAATTGTCGTATGTAAGAAAGATGATGAAACGTCATCACTTGAGAACGGGTCGACAGATTTGGCTGCTTTTTATATAATAGTTTCTTTTTTAAATCTACTGAAGACAATTTTGATGGTAATTTTGTAGGTAAAAAAAAAATGAGACGTCTAATATAAATTACACTCGTGCGATGACGGAAAGGCTCGCTATAAGTTATATTTAACTACAAAATATTTGCTAAAATCTCAGCAAATATATAGATATCCTTTTCCTCTCCAATCGTGTGTGAAAACTTACTCCTTTTTTGCAAAAAAGAAATTAGTGTGACGTAATTAAATAAATTATTAAGTTATAGTCTTTATTATCTTAATAACGCACCAACATATATTTTGCTAGACAGGTCAGATAAAAGGGTTAAAAAAGAAGAAAAGTGGCTACTACGAAATATTTAATTACATTAGCATGTTTAATTAAAGAAGAAACTAAAACTAAAAGTTTCACTTCAATTAATGTAATCTTGTTGGAACTTCAACAAAGTAGGCGCTAGTTACAAATTAATTTATTAAAATTGAAACTAAGGAATCAGTTAGATCTTAATTGAGAAGTTTTAGTTTTTTTATGAATCTGTGCATATGTAGGTAAAAGCTTACGTACGTAAAAGTACCTGATACTCGAAATATAGCCTACCTACGCCATCTTTTTTTTCCCCAGGTTGGAAAATCCTCATTAATGTCCACCGGATAGGGCGGCATTCTAATCAGGCGCAGGATGGCTTTAGGTGCTTGATAAGGACACTCCACTTTCAAAAATTAATATTCCTAATGGAAAAACCCAATGGTATACTTTGCTTAACCTAGGAATCGAATCCAGGACCCACGCTCAGCAATCGCGCTTGTGATCACGAGGTCAACGGGTTAATCAAACCTAACCAAGATTTTTTATCCAGGATTTTTTATTCAGTTTTTGTGCTCATGGAATACCAACTTTGCCGCAGACGAAGTCGTGAGCAGAAGCAGTCTAATATAAACAATTCAATATACCTGAGGAGAATCTCCAAAAAAACATCGTTTCCAAGTTTTAACCAAGTATCGCAATATTCTGTGAAACTTTCAAAAGTATTGTTGCCCAAATGGCTTTTCAATACATTAGATATTATAGAAAACTCCACAATGGGCTTAGACTAGTAACAAATACTTTATTGCAATAACTGTATATTGTATCAGGAACAAAGCTCTGAAACTTTTGCCACTTTGAAATGAAATACGTTTGGAAATTATTAAAAGGTCTATCTACGTCTTGTTTTAATGTTCTTTGTTTTTCGGGTTAATTATTTTATTGCATACTAACTTTTACACGCAACTTCGTCCGTGTAATTGTCAGAGCCTCGTTTTATCCCCTCAGGAGGTTAAATTTGGAAAATCCTTTCTCAGCGAATGGCTGCTAGCTATAAACTACCTCCCAGCCTTTCATGTTTATACGTCAAACGGTTTTCGAAATTTTGTGAGTGAGTGAGTGACTATTCGCTTTTTTTTTAAGGTGGTAAAAATCATTAAATGACTCCTTCCGCCCTGGGTGGGGCGGAGGGTACTGTCAGACTTTTACTGACTAAAAAACCACCTTCCTCCTTCTGTTGTCCTTTACGTTCCGGGGCCACGGTATCCTGTTAAGACGTCCCGCAACCCCGGCAGCCATTTTTCCCCTGAGTTTGGGCAGGTAGGGCGATGAACTTGCACGCTCACAGAAATATGGTCGCGCGACACTGCCTACCGCATACGCAACAAGGCGATTCTGTTTTCTAAAAGAGGTGTAGGCATTCTGAAATAAACAACTAAAAAAAGAAGTATTTATTCATTTTAGACCAGGTGTGGTTATTTTATTTGATTATTTAAGTCTTTTATCACAACCTCGTGGGACTAGAATGCAAAACTGCAGCTTGAATGGTTCCCAAAGCGGACTGAACTGCAACCCATCTAGTAAAGTCTTCTTAATTTAACTCACCTCGCTTTCATGAGAGAACAAGGGACATAACTATATGAATGAAAGTCTGTCTGTTTCAATTCTTGACTAAATACAAGGAATGCTATTACAAAGGGAATACTGTATTTTTGATTCCTATTTTATGTCATTGTCCTGATATTTTTAAGGCCCATTCAATATTCACTCATAACCTACTAAATAGGTCGTGATCCATAGTTAGGTAAATACTGGTCTAGACTATAATAAAATTACTTTTTGCAAATAAAATTCTTTTCATAAGAATAAACAAATGACAGCAGCTTCAGTGGTTAAACAAAAACTGTGTTTGAATTTATATCACGTATTAAATTAACATTCTGTGATAGGAAACCGCGGCGTGAAATTACAAAACGTGAGCTATAATTATTGTTCATGATAACGTCAATAAATAGGTACAAGGCTCTGTTAATTAAGTCGTTGTTTTTCTACGTAAAGAATGAAATGAATAAATAATTGCTTAGTTTGCATAGAGTGGTTTTTTTTTACAAAAATATCGCAGCATATTAAACATGTTCATTCTTATTAAAATAAAAGAAAAGGAAAATATCATAAGGGGACCTGCGCCTTCAGCAAGCGCGGTGATCAATGATTGTGCCTTCTCTGTATGAGAAGAGGCCTTTGTCCTACAGTGGGACAATAATAGGCTGGTATATGAATAATCTTTATATATGCGTGTACCCTAGTACCTATGCGGGATATACAAAGAAACATTACATTCCTAGGTATGATCTAGAGCAGCGGTTCCTAACCTTTTTGATCCTGTCACCCCTTTGAAGTACCAATGCAATTGAATTCACCCCCCCCCCTATTAAAATTACATAAAATAAATGAATGTAGTCATGTATATGTCATGTATGTAGGTATCACAAGAAGACTCTATTAAAAACAAAAGCTTTATCATAATTTGTCAATGGTCAGATAACTCTTATCGGAGGGATTAGTATTGCTGTTTGACAGCTTTTAAATAGAAAATATGTCTAACTGTCATATTTATTCATTAGATAAAAGTTATCTATCTGATTATTGAAAAATCTACTCTAAATCAATAAGATAAACAATACCATAAGATAAATATTTTCCCATATTTAAATGACCTTTTTTTTCATAATATTCCATAGTACCTTTATTTCCCCCGCAGAAAAGCTACTTTACCCCTGCAGGGATGATTACCCACAGGTTCGGAAACCAGGATTTAGAGCAAAAAAATTCGCAATGATGGGAAAAACATGTAATTTTCAGCTCTGTTAAGTGTCTCTTCACACGCGATGTTTAACAAGATATTTGAGCCGAAAAAAATACATAATTTTGACACACGGCTTACCCAAGCAACGAAAAAAGTAAACAACGTGCTACCACCTTTATTGTCGTGTAAAAACATCAAAACGAATTACCATAATATCCTTTCCACACGTGGGTATAACAGAATGCAATTTCATGTCGTGACAAAGAAAATTCCGTGCTTTTATGAATTTTTGATTATATTTTCTCCATCGGTTTTATACCGCTTCGAAATCTCATTTTTGTGTAATTGTTCTTCTACGTTGTGATCAAAGATGTTTTTAATAAAACTACTAGCTTTTGCCCTTGACTTGGTCCGCGTGGATATTTTTTTTCACCCGCGATAAGTTAGCTCTCCACTCAATCCCCGGCTGTGATACCAGTATGACAGAACAAAAGATAATCAGTTGTGTCTCATTACGTGGGATTTGAAGTATTAATTACTGCTCCCGTGAGTTGTGTGTGGTATATAGCTTAATAAACACAGCACACATAAACAGACTGTTAGTGTAAACACCGTTGTCACTAAAGCTATAGGTACTTGATTTATTATAAAAAATGTTTATCTGAATTTAAAAATAAATAAACGACTTTTTCTTTCTAATTTAAAAAAAAATCTGTCCGACACCGTCCGTATATTTATGGATACTATGCGCCCGAGTAACGTAATCACCGCAAAGGGCGTTGATCTGCTGCACTGGCCGTACGTCATAACTACCTACATAAGTTTTAACTAATTACATTATTGTAATATAGGGCGAAATAATTTTGAGGAAAAATGGAGATTTTACATAAAAAAAAAAGATTTTTTTTCATTGAATTTACGTTCTATTAGTGAAACCAAACCACTGGTTTCAAGGATAACGGTGTTTACACTAACACTCTGTATAGCTTATTATATACCACACACATAAATATAGTGTTCCTCATGAATCTCGCTATCATTATACAAAAAGATTTTTTCCATCCGACCGGTAGTTCCAAACAAAAAACTCTTCAGCTTTATAATATTAGTACAGAGATAAGTCCAGGTTTTCTCGATAACAAAACTTACACATAAATTGAAAAATCCACATTAGATTTCGTCTTAACCAATGGGGTATTAAAAAAACAACTTAATAAATAAACTGCCTCGTTGGTCTAGTGGTCGTAAGCGCGACTGCTGTGCATGAGGTCTTGGGATCGATTCCCAGGTCGGGCAAAGTGTTATTGGGTTTTTCCATTAGGAATTTCTCAATAGCAGACTCGGAGTCTGGATTTGTGCCCGGTTGTGTGGGGTGAGCCTATTGCCATCAGGCAATAGGATCACCCCCTATTATATGGGACTAAAAAAAAACATAACTGGCGAAATATGGGTGTACTAATGAGTACACCTCTGCCTAACCCTTCGGGGATTACAGGCGTGATGTTATGTTTTTATGTTAATAAATAAAATATTTTAAAGCAAGGTTCGACAAACAACAAAAATCAGCATCCCTAATAATCCATAATTTTACTGATCTAACTCATCCCTAAAGAGGTGTTCCGAGAGAGTTTCGTTGCAATTTGGGAGATGTAACACTAAACTTTTAGGGAGAACGCAATTCCCCACTCGTCCTGAGTTTATAAATAGGGGTAGCTTGCAATATAACGCCGGTTATCATAACTGCGTCTGCAGACGCGAAATGTATACCCATAGAAATAATTGCGAAGAGAAACTTTGTTAGTCTCATTAAAAGGATATTGGACTTGCTTTTGATTGTGATTTTGTCTATGTGGTTGAGTAGCAAATTGGCTTATTGTACGTTATGACTACCAAGGCTGCCACGGAATTTTTTGCATAAAATATTCTTAGATGCATGTGAAGATAGATCTGATGAAATCTAATTAATTAATTAATCTAATTTAAATTAGAATACGTGGAGTTTCTTGCTCGTTGATCTTCTCCATACCGACCTACGTTTTGGAATGATAAACTAACTTCAACTTTATTTAAATTCTGCCGCTTAATTTGACAGCAATTTCATTAATCCTTAATGACAAACACTTAATAGTTAAAAACGCTGACATAAAAAACTCGATCAGACCTGTGGAAGGGTATCTTAAAGGTATCCATATGTCTCTTCTTCGACATCTTATCTTTCACATCCAATAATCATCTAGAAAAGAGCCGATAATCTTCAAACGACTGAACGTATTTTCTTGGATCACAGCTAAGAACACTCTCAAACAATAAATCACCGTCCAAACAAAAAAAAAGCAAATTAAAGTTGGTTCAGCCGTTTGGAAGCTACGATGCCACGGGCAGACACACACATACACACGTTAAATTTAAAACACCCCACTTTTTTGTCAGGGGATTAAAACTGTCTGGTCAACCAAATAGTAACAACATTTCTGCTTAAGTTGTTAAGTAATTAATGCTTCTGACCTTGAAAGATTTAATCGCAAAGCCAACATTTTATGAATAACAAGTGCGAGTTAGACACACACGAAGGGTCCCGTATCAAAAAACACTATTTTACACTACAAAAAAATATAGGTAGATACGTTTCTTGTGTTAGGACTCCCTTTACCTGTTTTTTTTATTTAGTTTTATATTTTTTTGTTATTATGGTAATAGAAATTCTAATACTAATTTGTTGTATTTCTCCATCTATATATTTTTATCTCTCTCTCTCTCTCTCTACTTTGTATATTTTGGTTGTATATATTTATCTATTATTATATTTTATTCTTGAAAATTTTCCGTACCTGTGCATTCATGTTTTGTCTCTGCTTCACCCTAAGGTAGACTGGTAGAAAATGCCTAAGGCATTAAGTCCGCCTTTGTACAGTGTATTTTTTTTTTACATGTGCATAAAGTTTCATATTTAAAGTAAGTAAATAAATACTCACTCTGAAAATTTCTACTTTCTTTTTATGTATTACGGTTAAACAGATACAGTCCGCTAACATATAGACAGACGGACAACGGAAGCTTAGTAATAGGGTCTCGTTAGTACCATACGGAGCCCTAAAAATGGGTAGCCAAGACCACATGGCCACAGAAAATGTATAAAAAATTCAGAGAAAAGCTTCAAAATTAGTAGGTGCCCTAAGTGCCTACTTATTGTAGATTTGGCCGGAATTAACGAGGTCGTACTCTCATTAAATACAGAGTTGCGTTCTTTTTCTCTACTTTGTTGTGAATTTTAATTATTTTTTGGTCTTACTCGCCTATTTTTCATATTAATATTAAGTACTTGACCTAATTTTGGGAATAAAAAGATACCTTTTGTTTTAAGCTTTTAACCAAATTGGGGTGTTTTTTAAATGTTTTGTTTGTTAATAAACATAAACAACATACCAAGGTTTATTTAGGATTGCTAACAATTTTACGGCAGATAATAATTTGGACTTTTTCGTCCTTTGAACACGACAACCAACCAATAAGAACAGAAAAATGTTTTATCTTACTTAGATTACTGTCATAGTCAATTCCGTAGCGATTTTTTTCTTCCAAACTCAGCCAGAAGTCATCATAAATGTAACATCACGCCTGTAATCCCCGAAGGGTTAGGCAAAATTATATTCAATTTCATAGCTATCTGGATTCAACACTGGTATTATATACCTGAAAGGTATGATTTACTCTAAGTATATCTATTGATGAAAACTGCACTAAAATCCGTTGCGTAGTTCAAAAGATCTAAGCATAGGTACAGACAATGGGAAGCGACTTTGTTTTATACTATAATGTAGAGATAAAAAGTACAGTAAAGTATTCAATAAAGGTATATTATATGCTTAACGATATAGAATAACTATGCATTAACCACGATTGGTTCACCCTGGCAATATCAGAGCCATCGCAAATGCCTTCACATTTCAAAGCCTTTATGTCTTAAAAATCTCATTATGCACACATCTCTACGCAAATATAATCTTCTAGACTCAATGAACACGCAATACCGAGATACTTTGCTTAAAAAATAAATCGGCCTATTATTATAAAAAAAAAACTGTGAAAAAAAATGTCTTTATTTAAATAACAGACACCCTCCGTTAAAAGGTTCAACAGAATTTAAATGAAATTAAACAAAAAGATATAACACGTACTTAAAAGATGAGCAAAACAATGTCTGGGTTTGAATTTACTCGAGGCAAGGTTGTCCAAATAGTAGTAATTTATAAGATAAAAGAATTTATGACACAAGTGAGAAAAGTTTTTTTAAAGAAAAAATGACATCAATGCGTCTTTTACTTACGAGTACAACACTTCTACAATAAAAATCTACAAATGTAACAAAAAAAAAAAACTAGCGACTAATAAAATCCATACCGCCAGTTGGTGCAGTGGCTGAACGATAGGCGGGCGCGCTGCATATCGCTGGTTCAATTCCCGCACGGAACTGTTTGTATGGCCTACTATTGTCTAGCTATTTTCGAGTTTTGTTTATAGGTTTGAAAACGCACCCAAGACACAAGAGTAATTTCTAATGTGGGGCAACGTTTTTATTAAAAAAGCAATAAAAATGAATAAAATAAAATCTATTCATTTTTTTAACATACTTACAAAGAAAAACTAATATAATGAAGGCAAGCTCGCACCACTAACGGCAACTTTGACGGCACCAAGTCTATTAGCAATGGAAAAGGCAATTTGAGCATTCAAACAAGCTGGACAGGCGAACTTTGACACAGGGACACCGAATAAGCTTCGAGTTGAAAGCTGAAAGACTCAAAGGAGACTGCAGCCTGAACTTTTACGTTGAAAAGTTTTCGCATCCGAGGAACAATTTAATATCTAAACCTTTGAAATACAGGGAATATTGAAAATTTCTGATATGTATTGTTTTTAAATTTAAATTCCTAGAGGTACAATAAGTAGAGATAAACTACTATAACATGGCGCGCCCCTCCATTTTACGATTTCAATAATAAAGAGTAATTAATGACGCCGCTAGTCGAGCAACAATGACACGCTGATTTGTTTTTGTTTCGAGAGTCGTCGCAGTACCTACACATGCGTTGTGAGTCTTGTCAATACTTTCAAACGTTTTGAATTGTGGAGGGGCGCGCCAAGTTGTCGTAGTCTATCTTCTAATGTAACAAATCCTATGCTAGAGGTTTTATGTGGTGCCATAAACAGCGGTCGAGTAGACACGTGTTTAGGCCAATTCCCTTGAAGGACGCTAATAGAACCATGCATTTATTCATAGTCAATCATAAAAATTCGGTCAGTCGTAAACTGTGTGGGAAAATACATGTGAACATTTGTACTTTTACGATCAATTTGTACACCTATGCCTGTTCCCATTCTCACCCTATTCTTAAAACGGATAAGTCTGACAACTAATCTAACCAAGGGGTATCGTATTTCCCAGTTACTGGGTTGTGGAGTTCACTGAGTTCAGGTAGGCAGTCGCTCCATGTAAAATACTGGTATTCAGCTGCATCCGGTGAGACTGGAAGCCAACCCCAACATAGTCGGGTAAAGCCTAGGCTGGTTGATCGATCGATTTCGTCGATATTGAGATCTAAAAACCCATTTTCAAGGACAGCAGAATAGTACCTAAACATGAAAATGTTGTTTTTAGTATTATCTTGAAGATAAATATAATAAAAACAAATAAATCTAAAAAAAGACTAATCAATAAACGACTCGGTCAGTTATTTCTTTCATTTTTTTTTTTTTTTGGGAAATTGAAATAGAATATATAAGATTGTTTTTGTATTTATTTGCTAAACGATATGTAAAAAAGGTTAAGTATATACGTGCTTTCATTAACCAAAATATTTTGTAAACAATTTTTTGATGTCCTTAATTTGTCCCAGTGCGTCACGGTTGTCCAACGTCCACTTGCCCGAAGTAGTTTTGCCCGAATGAACGTTCTACGGGCAATTTTCCAGGATTTTGAAAAACCTAAATTGAAAAGAGTGTCCGTGGAGTTTCTTGCCCGTTTTTCTCCGTAGAGACCTACCTACGTTTTGGACCTAGTAACTGGCTTCAACTTTCTGACTAATTGATAGACTCTTCAACAATTCAAAAATAAAATTTTGAAAAACGGTTAACAATTGGCGAAGAAATCGGTACATACACAAAAAAAGCCAAAAAAAATGGATATGCAGTCGAACATAGAACCTCCTTATTTTTTGAAGTCGGTTAAAAAGTGCCTGTACTTTTTTATTGAAACAAAAGCTTGGATTTTGACTTTGCAATGGTTATTAAGGGCGAACGGTCTTCGTGCAAGTAAACGTCGGCCAATCATGACGCACTCGCTTCGTCCAGGATCTTCTTTCTTCTTCTCAACTTTGCCTTCAAGATCAAAACATTTCGCAACTATATTTCAGGACTGCTTGACTTCACAGCACCAGACACATTATGCCTGACTGGAAACTTTTCCAATATGGAGTCGTCAACATCCTCACGCACGTCATCCATCAGGACCTCATGAGTCACATTATAAGCATCCAAAAAATTTCCAAAATCTTCAGCCTCCTGATCGAAAAGTAAAAAATCTATGGTTGTCTCATCTCTTTTCCAAATATCTTCAGTAAGATGTGCTGTAATAAAAAGATAGAATTACTAGCTTTTGCCCACGACTGCGCCTACGCCGGCTTTTGCGGACGCAGACGAAGTCGCGGATTTAAAGTTGCCCATGTCCTTTGTTGGGGTTCTTGCTTAATCTGTACCGAATTTCATAAAAATCGGTTCAGTGCTTTAGCCGTGAACGCTTAACAAACAAGCAGACAAACAGTCAGACAAAGTAAAATACTTTCGCGCTTATAATAATAGTATTGAAGTATGGATTATCTATGATACGTGTAGGAAAATCAACTGGTCCCTACAAAAATGATAAACACACGATCGCAATGTATGGAAGAGGAACAGCTGATTTGTTTTTCATGATTTCAGAGTTGGTCCCTGAGTAAAAGTTGTTCATAATGATGAGTAAAATGACTCTTTTTCAGGTTTCAGGTAAATTTTCAATGACCCTGTATAGATGCAAAACTGAATAAGCACGAAATCCAGGAAATTACTTGATACATTTGCAATTTAATTGACTTTGAGTTTTACACAAACGATGTCACGGGCAAAATCGAATTACTTATGCTAATCATCATTAGTAAAATAAACTATTCGTTTTTATATAGGAACCGGCTACACTATTCATCTTCCCATACTCCATTGACTTCTCCGTAGGACAGTTCTATTGTGACATAGGGTTTTACCGGGTCACATTAGTGCGATTATAGTGTACTTTGGCGGCCAAAGCGTTTGCAGTGAAATGGCTTGGAAGACTATTCCATACTTTTGCCATAAAAGGAGACATATTATGTCTTATTAATGTATTTCTCATTCACGAAGTTAAACGGACTGTGACGATATGGATAGTTAAATAACAACCAATTGTTCTGTCGGACCGTTCGGAGATTAGCAGGAACACACAGTCAAAAAAAAATTTTATTTTTAGTATAAGTTCCTTGAAAACAATCATATGAATTAAAAAATCAGTTAATTTGACATTAAAAATAGACTATAGACATTATTTTTTTTTTCATTTGATACGGATTTGCTTTTGACTCTAGTCTAGATCAGAGAAGACAAACAAAGTCTACGATACAGTGAGCTTATCCAGAAGTAGCCTGTTCACTCTAACTTAAAAGAGATAAAAACACATATGTATTAGAGCAGGTTCACATGATAAGCGCTTGACGCGCGTTTTGATAGCAATACAACTACATACATTTTATTCAGGCCGTACTGTCAGCGCGCGTCAACTCCCGCTTTGAGATCATTGGTTTCCATGTTACCGTTCAGTTAAGCGCAGATAAAAGTATTTTGGGGTTCGCAGAACTCTAACTCTGTTGAAACTAAACCACGACAGCCACGGCAACTCGTTCAGCGTCTGACAAGCATGGTACGCGCTTGTCAGGCAAACACTATGCAACAATTTTACGCGCGTTGAGCGCTGGTCATCTGAACGTACCCCTAAGATTACCTCTTTCTTCGAATTCATCTAAGACATCCTTATCGAAATCGCCGGTTGCTCTCCACATTTGCACACCACTACGCTCTTCTTGATTCATATTCATTTCTTCAGATAAGGTACCTAAAATATTCAAATTAAAAATAATAAAACATTTTTAATAGACCAAAAAAATGAAAAAAAAAACTGAATATCTCTGAAATCCCCTAGATCCCGAAAGTATCACATAACAAAAATCCAATTTGAATATTTAAATAAAAACCTTTTAAAAATAAAAATAGAAAAAGTTTCCACAAAACCATATTTACATGAAATTCTCAGAGGATACGCGATAAGAATTTTTTATTGACGCATAAACAGAAGTACTTTTACTAACAAAATTAATAAGATGAGTATAATTTTTAAACAGAAAATCAATTGACTTTTACCGATTAAGTATCGGTATAGCCAAAGAAAATATTCAACAGAATTTTAATGAAATTAAATAATAAGAAATATTTGTAACTATTTAAAAAATAAGTAACTATCATAAGTCTCTTGAGAGTATTGTTGAAGTAATGAAGTTCAAATATTAAGTGATATTTTTCAAAAGAATAGTAATCATTCTTATTTTAAATTGTTACGTATAAAAATTGGGCCTCGCAAAAAAAAACTTTTTACATTATTATGTTTTTAGAGATTATTAATTATTATGTCTCTTATATAAAAAAATACCATTTCTTTAAAAAACGATTATTAAATTTACTTTTTGATATTGTATAGGTATTTAATTTGTTTCTTGACTCAAAACAGTTCCATTTATTTAGCCAATTACGAGAATTAGGTTTACAATAAACTAACTTTTACTGTTACTATAGAATGATAAAATAAAAAGTGACTTAATAATGAAATAGGTATGTATTACAAAATGCTTGCTCGATTAAGGTAGACGTCCAAACATACCATCCATCCATCCATCCATTCTAAGTGTCCATTGTGCACGGACGTTCGCTGAAATAAAATGAACTAACAAAAGGCACTCAATATCTTTGTAGCCTTTCTCAAAGGAAAATCTTTGAGAGTCCGACGCATATATGTATTTGCATCGACTAGACACACTATCAAAGAAAAAGGACGGCTGCATACAAAAGACCCTTTCTAATTTTTTACTTTATTTTGTTTTTATGATTTGCGGCAATCGTAAACGAATGGTTCTGTATCGAGGTTCTGTATCAAGTTTCTTTAATGGGCTTTCATTTTTAACTTTTATTTATATTTATTATTTTTTGTTACAGCGGGAATAGAAATACACATTCTGTGTACATTTCAACTCTCTAGCTATTACTGTTCATTAGATACAGCCCCCTGACAGACGGACGGACAGCGGAGGCTTAGTAATTTATTTATTAATGGCTCCAACGAATAAAATCTCGAAAACTAAAAACTCGTAACTTAAAATCTAGAGTAAATTTGTCACTTACAGGTGTGCACAGCACTTACATGTTTCTATATTACATAGAGTACAATAGAGGCTTAAAAAAACTAATCTACATGAAAACTAAATTGAAAAAGAAGAAAGATATAACTCAATCTATTATATTTTGTTGTTCTAAAGAATAACACAGTCAAAGACAAATAATAATTGAATAAGTAAAAATATTGAATTCGTTCGCGTGATTTTTCTTACGGATCCCTAATTTTTTTTTAATAAAATAAAGCCTAAAATATAGCCTATGTCACCCGGGGTAGTGTAGCTTCCCAATAGTGAAAGATTTTCCAAATCATTTTGGTAATTTCGGAGCCTACTCAATGCAAACAAACAAACAATCAAATCTTTCGTCTATATAATATTAGTATAGATAGAATATAGATATTAACTAACAGGATCCCGTTGGTAGGGTCTCTTCGGGTACAGAACTCTAGTACCAAAGTAAATCAAGCCGATATGAAACCGTTTCTCGGTACACATTTATTTTTCAATATCCCATGCAAAAATAAATCATACGACATTGTCCCTACTCTGTTACAGATTTATGATTCATATCTCTTATGCTCGCTTGGGCAACGTATTGAACCGAAGCGTATATTGAATCAAAGGACCGTATATAATGTAGTAGAAAAGTTACAAAAGTTCGGATTCATATAAATTACAACGAGCAACTTCGTGACGGCCCCGATGCGTTGCTCTTGAAGTCGCAAGGCCGATTCCCAAGTCGGACGAAGTCAGTCGGGCTCGCGGATCATCCGTCAAGCGAATTTCGGCCTCCCGATTCCGGTGTTTTGTTCTCACCAAAAGGTCGGGCAAAGTGTTATTTTTCCATTGGGGATTTCTCAGTAACAGCCTGGAGTTTGGAAGTTGGTGATGTGACCTATTTTTGCGCTCATACTTGTACACTACAATCGCCCTTGTACTTGGTCTTGGTACTTGGGTCTATTCAGTTGAGATAGACCGCCGCAATCGAAAATCGGTCGGAAGAATATGATTGCCTATAATCCCGATATGAGAATACTCATAATTTATTTATTTATATTTTATAATAATAAATGTTGATAATTGTAATACCTAAAAATTAAATTAACCATGATAACGGTATCATGCACAATAACAAACTTGAAAATTATTTATCAGACACATCATCATACCCCTTCTTATGACGTCATCCCATAGCCCCTTTCACACCCACGTATATGTGAGGGCTGCTTTATTTACTGTAAACCACAGTGCAAAGGTCACACGTACAACACAAACAATCACGACCCCAAGGAATCCGAGTACAATATTTACTTCATAAAGGTGAACTTCGAATTAGTATGGACAATGTTATTATACTCGTTTATCTGTGGAAATGGCTAGTTTTCCAGTCCTCTCCTAGTTAAAGTGTAACGGAGACGCTAGTCGAAAACTTCATGGTATAACCACACTAGCGTGAGGCAATAACCGCCTCCTTCTTTTTTAGGTGGTAAAAATCATCAAATGCCTCCTTCCGCCTTGGCTAGGACGGAAGGGACTATCAGACTTTTACTGACTAAAAAACCACCCTGTTCCTTCTGTTGCCTTTTACGTTCCGGGGCCACGGGTCCTGTTAAGACGTCCCGCAACAGTTAAATAAACAGGTTGATGATCCCTGTTTTCATCAACCGGTTTGTTTAATTCAAGAATATCTGTTCGATATTTAAAACAGGCTAAAAGCCATATTACTTAAAAAAACGCAGAAAGTGCAGATGAATCTTGGATGTTGGTTACTCTTTAAACTTAGGGCTAATTTTTCAATCGTCAGATAACTCTTAACGGAGGGATAAATAAGGCGGTTTGACAGCTTTTCTATAGAAAATATGACAAACTGTAAATATGACAGTTTGTATATTTTCTTTGAATTAAAGTTATCTGACTATTGAAAAATCAGGCTTTCAAGGTTGAACAAAATTAGCTGTTTGGCACTCATTTAGATATTAATGTAGTTTGCCAAACAATGATTTTTATCACGTCTTTATATTCCCGTACTAAATAAGACGTAGACTTAATCCAAAAGTCCTCGCAGACAAGTTCGCAAGCAGAACGTAATAAAAAAAAATATTTCCTCACAAAAATGAACTACCAAAAGATTTTCTATGTCTATTCACGTCCGAAGATTTATGATAAAAAGATAAAGACGTTGTGAATCTTACTGGGAGGTAGAGATACAAAAGATACCATGGAGTCTACATCAAAAGATATGTTATCGAAAGCTCGCATCAAAAAGATATCACAGAACTGTTTGTTTGCAACTTCAACAGGCTTATTTTTCCTGTTTTTTTTTTGTCAGTGACTAAGATTTTTATTGGACATACTTAAGTTTAGAAAACCAAACGGTATCTGTTTAAAAATAATACAATGTCAAAGTCAAATCATTTATTTCAATTAAGCCATTATAAGGCACTTTTAAACGTCATATACAAAAAGAAAAATGGAATTTAATCTAGTTGCCCATCTATTTGAAAGGAATTGAATCTAGTTGTCCAATATACAAGCCTATTATTGTCCCACTCTCCCACTATTGGGCAAAGAACTCTCTCTCTCTCTCTCTATTTTCAGTGAGAGGCCTTCGTCCTGTAGTCAAACATTTATAAACTTTCTCATCACCGACATGATACAAAGTGAAACCTCTTTCTAAAGTACCAATTGTGCCTGACATTTGACCTCTTACCAACCATGTACAAATGTAACAAGAAATATTTATTCTACTTTATTACCAACGTACGTTATCACGCACGGGACCTCCGCTCATCACGGACAAAATTGAAGACAGTTTGGGGGTCCCAATGCGCCAATGTCCAGCATTTTGTGGGCACAACACACGCGATAAGAATTTATTCCAAGGAAAACAACAATCGTAGGGATACGAACATAAAACTACGGATATTTTACTGAAATTAGACTTTAGAGATACACGTTTATGATTGTTTTTTGTTTCACGCACGCACGTGAATACTAAGTTAGGAAGCAGAAAGAAGCAGGCTTTTCAATTCCAAAAATATAAATAACTAGCGAACTGCCCCGGCTTCGCACGGTTGCAAAATTTTGACTATTCCGGGATTTTACAAACATTTTCTCTCATAAAAAACTTGTCCAGGAAATTATGAATACAACAAAAAAATAATCAGCCAAATCGGCCCAGCCATTTTCGAGTTTTGTGCTTAGCAACACATTTAGCCAATCATTTTTATTTATATAGAAGATGAAGTCAGCCTGTTGTCCCACTGCATGGCAAAGGCCTCTTCTCATACTGAGAAGGCACGAGCATTGATCACCATGCTTGCTCAAGGCGAATTTGTAATTCTAGTACACAACAAAAAAGATAAGTAACAAAGGTCATCTGATAAGTTTTTTTAGAAACCGATAGATGTCTTTACCGATAGAAACTTAATTTAATTAATGAACTGTTTATTATTTCTTTTTTAAATGATTACATTTGAAAACATCCATAGATTTCTAAGAAAACTTTAACTATATCTGAGCACCCTCCATACCTACCTCTTTTGTTGACTGTACATTCAAAAACACGTAAACACACTCCCAGACTTCTAAATTAAGTCACCTAGCAATTGTTTTTTTTTATTTATTTAACACGTCGAACATTTTGTATTCTTAACAATTCAATTCATTATAAATATCAAATCGACATCAAATAATTGTGGACCGTAAATTTTATACAAAGAGGGTTCTAATCAGCGTACGTTTACCCTCCATTGTGCACCGGGGTCTGGAATATTAGCACCTCCGGGGAACCATTAGTCCCGGACCGGTGGGTCTTTTAAACTTTTTAAACGGTCATTAATTCTTTGAACGGCATTTCCAAAACGATTGGCTATCATTTTGGTTTTGTGATTTCAAAACTTCTAACTGCATTAAAACTTTTTTTTTACACGACTGCCCCAAAAAAAGGAGTGTTATGTGTTCAGGGTTAATGTATGTATGTATGTATATATGTATGTATGTATGTGAGATTCTTTATTCCACCATAACTTTTAAACGCCTGAACCGATTTAGATGTATGGGGTATCGTTACAATCCTTGCATCGTTCCGAGTAACATAGGCTAGTTAAAAATAAAAAGAATCCTTTGTGGTCACTTTAAAACGTAAATTAATACCAGCCTCAATTATTTTTTTAATGAATCTGGCCGTGTCTCTGTTTATCGTCTAGAATTTGACAAGTAGATCTAAAAACTATACAACACTGTAAAGAAAAAACGTCGTAAAAAAACTGACGAGTAAACAAAGTACAAACAAATATGAGAAAATTGGAAGTCGTGTTTTTTAATTTTTTAAATTATAGTAGTTACTGTTCCTATTTTTTTTAATGTTATAATTCTTTATTTTCATTAAATTTGACTTCACAGTGACCAGAGGGCTGGCCTTTTCTTAGGCCAAAGAATCAGCATTTCCATACAACGTGGCAATGGTGTCAGCCTTTTGGGCACTTGCCCCATTGATAGCGGCGCGGACGAATTTTTTGATGCCCTATGAGGTTTCTCCTTTCTCATTTTAGAGATACCTAAGTGAACGCGGATGAAGACACGGGCAAAATCTAATTCTGAAATAGATTAAAATAACAGCGCCGTCTGCATAACAGCATCGCTTCCATTCCGAATAGTTCAAAGGGCTTTTCAATTAAAGCAACTATTTTCTGATTTCAGGTCAGGCTAAATGCCACATATTTTCGGCCTGCCCGGCTGGCTGGCTAAAATATATGTCTGGAACTGAAATAGTTCCGACGGAAATATCTGTTAATTGTTAGATTAGGGGCTGTTCTATATCCGTACATTTTTCATGGACAGTTTTGTTATTAGCACTGGCTACGTGTTTTGTTGTGACGTCAGTACACAAAGATGAATACAAAGGACAACAGGATGGTTTTTTAGTCAGTAAAAGTCTGACAGTCCTTTCCGTCCCACCCAGGGCGGAAGGACTCATATGAGTAGTACCCACCTCAAAAAAAAAAAGCACCGACGTCTACATTACATATATTTGTTGTATATTCTATACAATAATAAAGCTGAAGAGTTTGTTTGCTTGTTTAAACGCGCCAATCTTGGTGACCACCAGATAGATTGAAAAAAATATTTATTCATAGCGTAATTTTTGTTTAAACTTTAAAGAGTCTGGTAAAAGTTACCGCCAACGGTGTGTCAGGCAGTATGGTTATTAATTATTAATTAAATTCTCTATAACATACGTAAAAATCAGCACGGAGACTTAGGAAACGTGAATATTATTATTGCTCACCGTTAGCACCGGGTACCTGTTAATTGGACGTCGGCCCAAGCTAGTAGGTGTGCATACACTTCTACACTATAGGTACTTCCTCTACTCAATCCCATACATTTGGTTTCTGAGAAAATAAATAACGTTTGGGCCCGGTTGATGGCAATAGGCTCGCCCCCTATTACATGGGACTTAAAACATAACTGGCGAAATGTGGGTGTACTAATGGGTACACCTCTGCCTAACCCTTCGGAGATTACAGGCGTGATGTTATGTATGTATTTAAGTAACGTTTGGCGGCCCTGGGATCTTGTTCCATTATTATAGCCAGATTCATGAGCAATAGTATTATTTCTATGGGCTATTAGGCTATGTAATATCATGCTTTGACCCCTGAGAATGGACCAGTATCCTCTTGCCCTTCGGCCATAGACCCAACAAAGTTATCTTAATCTTTGATCCATATTCATAGTCTTTATTAAAATAAACATACACCAAAACTTTGTCCTTAACCATTGACTTGACAAGTTTATTCATAGATTCTTGCTATGTGTTCAATATAATACACAATAAAAAGCAATAATACACTCAGCGGCACGGAATGTGGCCCAAACATAAACAAACCGATAACAGGCGATTTTGATATCACGTATGAAAATTTCGTATGGCAGTTTGTCAGGACATTGTTCTTTGTTAATTTAAAAGAGTAAACACAGAAAAAACTTGATTTGTTTAATTTTTGTGACACTTAACGTTAGTTTGTTACCGGAACGCACAAAACACGGGTGAGTTGAACCTCGATATTCAAATGGTCGTGCATTTAGTCTGTACTGTTTTACTTTGTGATGAATCTGTAGTCATTTATGCTTCCAGGATTGGAAAATAATGCCTCTTACTTCAGCTCAAGTTGCTCAAACTGTGTTGCTTAGGAATCAAGGGCGAACGCAGCGAGAGATTGCTGTAACTTTAAATGTATCGCATACAACTCTCAGGTACGCCTTAACACGGTACGACCAGACCGGACTATACACAAGGAGACCAGAAAATGGCGGTATTAGGTGTACATCAGCGCGAGATGACCGATTAATCGCTCTAGCAATTTTGAGAAATCGGTTCCTTACTGCGGTTGAAATACGGCAGCGGCTAAAAACGGCCAGAGGGGTCAACGAAAGTGAGCGGACAATAAGAAGGAGCATTAAGGAACGAGATCTGCGCATTCAAAGGTCAGCTTGAGGTCCAGAACTGCTCCGGCACTATCGCGTAGCTCGACTTTGGTTCGCTCGCGAACACGCAAATTGGACTCACGAGTAATGGAGTAAAGTTCTGTGGACTGACGAATGCAGAGTGGCCATAAGAGCTGCAGATGGCCACGAACGTGTGAAAAAGACATGGAAAGAGGTTTCTGCCAATCACTACCAGGCAAACCGTCAGTATCCATAGTGGATCAGTTTTGTTTTGGGAAGAGATTTGTTCAGACGCATGTACAGAGTTGGCTGTAGCTGCTGGTTATCTAATGGCAGTGCGATACATTGAAGAGGTCCTCCAGGAACATGTTTAACCATTCGTGGGATGCATCGGTAGTGAAGATTTCATCTTAATGCAAGATAATGCCCGACCTCACACAGCATTTTGCGTGGATGATTGCCTTTCAGAAGTCAAAATCACAAAATTGGAGTGGCTGGCACAAAACCCAGACATAAATCCCATAGAACATGTCTGGGATATGCTTAAAAGACGCATCCGATCCAGTCCCAACCCTCCAAAGACCATCAGTCAATTAAAAATTGCTCTGGGAAGAAATACCCCAGATGGACATTAAAAACATAATCCATGGCATGTCTGATCACATGCAGGTGGTCATCAGGTCCATAGGTGGAAATACCCGCTATTAATTTTAAGTGCCGTAGCTTAATTCTGTAAATTTCATTCAAAAACATTTTTCAAAATTTAGAGCTCAATGTCTTTTTTGTAATTTTGTAGGATTTTAATAAAGTTTACTCACTTTTTGTTAATTAATCATTCGCATTTAAGATTTCAATAAACATTTAAGTTTTACAACGAAGAAAACTCCCAGTTTCATGTTTAATTTTGATAATAAACCACATAACGCGCTTGGGCCACATTCCGTGCCGCTGAGTGTAGTTAATGGTAACGTTACACGGTTCACTTTTGCGTTTTAATTTGGTTGAATCAACCAAATGCAAATAAACAAGGCGAGTATTGTAACCCAATTTGAGAGTTGCATAATGTCCAGCAGCCGACTGTGACAGGCTGTTGATTGATTGATTGAACCCAATTCTATTGCATGAATAAAAAGTGAATCATCGAATGCCGGCTGTACCTACTTTTCGTTACAGTGCCTTTTAAATTGAATCAATTTGGTCGAACCATGTGAAACTGGCTTAATATCTAGCGATAACCATTGTAAACCCAACTAATTTAGAAAGACATAATTAATATCCGCATATCTCCTAAACTTGGTCAGTTTCTGTAAATGGCAGCCCTTTGAGCTGATGTTTATGTACTACTAGCTTTGCTCGCGATTTCGTCCGCATAAATGTCGGTTATCGCTTACGCAGAGGAAGTCGCGGAATAAAAAGTAGCCTATGTACTTCATAGGGGTTCAAACTTACGCCACACATCAGAAGCGGTTCAGTGGTTTAGTAAAAGCGTAACATACAGACAGACAGACTTACTTTCGCATTTATAATATTAGTAAGGATTCTGGTATATTTCACATTACAAACAGGATGGACTCTCAATAGAATCGACCAGATTTGGAAACCCAGCCTCAGGCTAGTTGATTCTCTTAGTTTATGTTTACTTGCTGGAAACTTCTATTGATTGGCTCGAAGTGTACCTAATATGTAGATAATACGCGCCACGAAAGATGAGACTTGACAAGCGTCAGTAATGGAGAGCTTGCGCAGGTATGGATGTACGAAATAGATATAATATCTAGTGTATATATTCAGTGATATAGCGAAGACTAGAAGATTGAAATTCTTAACAATATTATAATGTTTATTACGAAATAATAAAGTTTGTGTGGTGTGTCAAGTCTCATCTTTCGTGGCCCTTATTGTATTGGGTGAACTTTTATTTTAGACAACACGGTTGGCGTAGTGACTGTACTAATGACTGTAATATTGCTTTTTATTTCTTTTGTAATAACGTTCAAAAGTTCCTTTTAAAGGTCTATTTTTTGTTTGTTTAATGGTCTAATTGAAATAAATGATTTGACTTTGACTTTGTGTTCAGTAACTACCTCTCGTGGTGTCGTGCGAAATTATAATTTTTTCGTTCGAGGAACCGAGAGTGAATCTCTAGTATTCATTATTATTGGCCAAACGTCACGTAAAATTCGTTTGTTTCGTACAAGGTTGAATATCTGCAAGATTTTGTTAAGTGAATAAAGGTGAAAACATTCCAGAATCACGGGTTATAAATTCAAGGTATATTGGTTTTGTTACATTTTCCTGTGAGTAAACTAGTAACATGTGTTTACCGACAAAAATGGGGTTCTTTGTACACCTGTGTATCGTAGAAATTGACTTGGTTTACAAGTAACAAAGTGAACTTAGAACTGGTAATGTGAGCCGAGACTTGAAAGAGATAGACTGGATGCAGAAGGCGCAGAACTTCGAATTAGTCTATGAGGCTGTTCACCGGTCGACCAGAAATCTGAGTCGCAATCTCATCGCAGCGACATTTTTGACATATTGAGAATAGAATTAGATCGTTCCCAAAGTTAGTGAAATTGCCACACTGAAATAGACCCGTGGCGGCAGCTAACAATATTCCGTACGACTCTCTAGGGAATAAGCGGCCGCAAAACAGGCCGAACATGGTATAGGGGCCCGTTGCTAGCGGACTAATACTAGTCGGTGACCCGGATCATGCGGCAAGTAAATAACGGGCTCCCGTATAGTAGTAAAAGAAACCGTGGGGTTTTACACGATCCTTCCACTATTCTTTTATGATTAATTTCGTTGCGGAACCCAAGACAGTTAAATCGTTTCTCCGGAACTCGACGAGCTTCATTGTTTCGGCGCTTTTCTGGCGATATCCACTGATGATTCTGGCTTTCAGAAGCTGCAGTAGGCTGGAATAGTGTGGCGGGCTTGTCTCAATATCAAAAAATAACCGTTAGTTCTCCCCAGATGGATATCCATGAGGATTTATCAAATGAAAAAAGTACATGGTTGTTTTTCCCCAAAACACAATTTGGTAGACAAAGCCAGGAGAAAAGCCAGGTATAACATACAAAGAAAGGATAAAACGTTTTATATTTATCTTTCTTCATTTCCAAATCGTAGTAAAATAAGCGTTGTGTGTGGCTGAAAAAAATATGATCATACCTTCCTGATCCTTCTTGTTTATGTTTATGACAAATCATTTCCGTATCCACGACCCCGTCGAATACGCACAGAAAAGACATGTTTATACACTTCCTTGTAATAACAAAACGAAGAAATCCTATACGAAAATATATTCTAAAGCAATTGACTACTGCAAATAATCTTTATATAGTATAAAAGAAAGTCTCTTCCCGCCGTCTGTATGTTAAGATCTTTTAAACTTCGCAACAAATTTTAATGCGGTTTCATCAATAGATAGAGTGATTCAAGAGGAAGGTTTATTTATATATACTGCACTCGTGCGATGCCGGGTCAGGTCGCTAGTAATAACATAAATGTTGAAGGAGTCACGTACCTACTCATTTTTCTTCTCCTGCTTAGATATGCTGTGTTACTTTTGCATTAATGTCAGTATGGAATTATGGATAATTTTGCATAATATTTTTATCTATCTTAATCCCATCTTGTCAGCTCTTGTGGTGGCCTGTCAATCCTTTCTTATTTTAAACTTCGTAAGTATATAAAGGAATTTCCCTACATAATAAGGTTGTATATGGCTCAGCCAGCCAGTCTTTACAGTATCTACATCAAAGTACTTAAAAATGCTAAAAAATCGATTAAACCAAGCAACTTGTATAGTTAAAGGACACCTTTATACCAAGTTTTCAAAATTCCACCTTAAAACGTATTTTAGTAGAGAATCAGCTTTTGTGTCGGTGAGAGCGCCTTTTAGGTACGAACGTGCAATGAATGGGCTTCAATTTGTATGCATTAGGTACACGGTTCCCGCTGCACCTTCCCACCTATTCGATAGGTTACGTTCAAACTCATTTAACACCACTCCACATTTTCACCTCCATTTTGAGACATTTTCTATTCAAGGTTGCAACTATAATTTATGTAACGCGACTGTTACTTTAAAGAATGTGCTTTGCTTCAATGTCTTGTTAAGTATATAAGTAATTATTGTTGTTGTATTTTTCGCCATTGTACTATGTCGTGTGTCTGCTCACTAATTTATTATTATATAGTTAAAATATTACTCATTAAGCGAAATTTGTTGTTTTCTTTTGAATAAATAAAGATTCATTAACCACAAGAATGTGCTTTTTGTGCTTGCTTTTAAATTAAACCTTTGTGGTTTTTAAAATTCACTCAAATATTTTTGCTGAGTCTACATATATTACTATGATCGCTATAACATCAAATAACATTTATTTTTCTTTGCATGAAGTGTTAAATATTCTACGTTAGTACGGAACCCTTCATGTGCAAGTTCATTTCGCATTTGACCGGATTTTTAAAAGACTTTTCTTATAGACTGAAAATGTTGTAATAACATAACAATACAAATTTTCAGTTGATTTCCAATCCTACACATATTACAGTGTCAATTAATATCTACCATCTATCTGTTCGTGCTCAGTAGGTATCACTAATCAACAGGAGGGGACGCACAGAACAATGGGCAAAATCCGATCTTGTATGCATCACTCCTGTCAACCAAACAAATTGAAATCAAGAGTCGACAGAGGGGGACGCTCTGTCACTAATTGCTTGATGTTGTAATACTAATGATCAAAATCATAAAATTGGTGCGATGAATATAGTATTAAGAATGAAGACATATGAGTAAGTCAGTTGAAAGTTAGTTCAGCTTTTCCACTACTGGGTTTACTTCTGTCAAAATATATAAAAACTCGTCAAAGCTACACATTTTTAAAATATTTGGTAGTAATAAGCATACATTTTTAGAAGCACGTTCCACCATTGAACTAATAGTTCTAAATGGTAAAAGTAACACGTTCACCATACCGTATTAGTTTGACGTAATTTAAAGTCAAAGTCAAAACATTTATTTCAATTAGACCATTCACAGGCACTTTTGAAATGTCGAGGACTCGGTCAGTTAGTCCGAAATTTGAAGCTAGTTGCTCGTTCCAAAACGAAGGTAGGCCTCTATGGGGAAGAACAAACAAAAAACTCCACGGCATGCTTTTCAATTAGGTAATTTAATTATTGACCAATTGTGTTTAAGCTCATTTTGATAGTACTAAGCCTAATTAAGTCTGAACAATGTCCTTTTGACCCCTACAACTTAATATCTAGATAATATTATTATTAATACCCAAAGGCTCGGAGCAATTACTTTGTGTCTGGAGCTCATAATCAAGTTCTGGTTGGCTTCTGAACTCCCAAAACGATTGTTTTGACAATTGTGTGGGTCAAATAGGGCAGCTTAATAATATAGTCTTCTCATATTTTCGCTGTGCGGGATAGCCGTAAAGGTTAAAACCATTTGCACGTTGAATACTCTGCTTCGACAAATACGGATATAAAACACACTGAACCGGTCAAGCCCCAGCTGACTTACCGGTATGACAAAACAATAGAAAATTAGTTGTGTCTCATTACGTGGGACTTGAGTAATTAAGGAAACCAAAAGTTACATGTTGTTCCCATCATGGCGATTTTTTTTTCTACGTGGGACTGCCTCGTAGGCCTAGTCCCAGGTCGAGCAAAGTGTTATTGGGTTTTTCCATAAAAAATTTGTCAGAAGCAGCCTCAGAGTCTAGGTTTGTGCCCGATTGATGGCAATAGCCTCGCCTATTACATGGGACTTAAAAACATAACTGGCGAAATGTGAGTGTACTAATGCCTAACACTTCGGGCAATTCAAGCGTGATGTTATGTTTATCCATACGTGGGAGCCGTCTGGTTACGGAGATATTAATAACAATAATAATAACAAAATTTTATTGAGACAAAAAGGAAACATAGTTATAACATTAACTTGTGGACTCCACACTAGGTCGAGCCTGTCTCGTGGAGTTCATTGTGAGATTCGGTAATTGAAAGTAAAGTTCCAACATTTTTTTACGAAAACGAGATTTTAATTTTAAATCTAAACTTTAAATCTATGTTGTTGCATGTTACCATAACAGTGATTTTTCACACCATAAATAAAAGTCGATTCTCAACGATAATTTTTGCTCAATGTGTTTTTGCTCAGTTTAATGGACAGTATGCATGTTAACGGCCATGTAATGTGTCTTTTGACACCCCATATTATTGTAACAAATAACATGTGAGGTGTGACGTAAGTGTAACATTTCAAAGATGTCTGCTCAGAACCTGCAATGCGCAAGGCACGAGCTCAGGTGTATTCCGTTCAAATGACTCGAAAACCAGCTGTGTGTGAGTTATTGACTCTATTCTGGTCTCATTTTTTAAACAAAAAAGGTTCTTTTGTTACTGAACTGAACTTAGGTACTTACTGGAACAAAGAAAACACTTTGTTTGCGGACTTGTAAATTCGGCGCAAGAAAACAAAATTACGGCCATTATTTTCTCTTATCTGTTATTTTGTTTTTAAATACGAGTAGTTACTTTGTCAGGTAATGTATTTTTGTAGGCCCTCGCGATACTTAAGTAGGTAGTACTGTAAAAGTAGCTAAATGTATACAAATAAATAAAATTTATGTGTCTGTTTGTAATGTCAAAATAAGAACTTTAGAAGACTTTATTCGTTATCAATAGGTGATACTTATTGTGCCTGTTACATATAATTACACCAAAATGCTAAAGGATAGTTTATTTACATAACACACATTAACTCACGCCTTTTTCCCATGGGGGTAAGCAGGAACCACAGAACGCCACCTGCTACGATCCTTACATACTCCTTTCGCCTCTTTCACGTTCATACATCTCGCCATACGTCGATTAGGACTACTGCGCACCTTACCTTTCTGAAGAACCTCACCAATACGGCCAGTGTAGGTCTTCCTAGGGCGACCCGTCCCTACTTTGACACTCATTTATTATTCACAAAATTGTATATTTTACTCGAAAACGTATTAATATCGAAAACTTTTACGTCATATTATGCTTATACTTTGGATTGACATCTCACCATCATCTCACTTCACCTAAAGTCACAGAGACAGATTTTCCCAGACTGTAAGACATAAGCTTTTCCTATGTGGCACCACAACTCCCGACTCTTCACCTTCTGTATGCAATATCCCCGCCACCTTTTAAGTTCACCTGTCTTCTAATGGCGCACAAACCTGCCATATTTTCTAATAACCAATATCCTTCTACAGCTGCTCATAAAAGTATAGGTACCTAGGTGTTATCCAAACATTATGGCCATCTTAGGAGTTGTAAATAACGTTATCACAACAACGATATAGCGTATCTAGCCGCTTTTACGACTCGTAAAAGACTATCCTAGAAGAAAGATGGTACCTAATATTTTATATTGAGCTAAGAAGCTCTAGACATGGGCTTAGCAGCTAAAAGGTTTTAGCTATATTGCTTTGTTACATAAACAATAAATAATCATTGCACTCTACATAACCTCGACCTCTTGGGTTCAATTCCCAGGTCGGGCAAAGTGTTATTAGGTTTTATCAGCAGCCTCGGAGTCTGGAATTGTGCATGGCAATAGGCTCGCCCCCTATTACATGAGACTTGAACATAACTGGCGAAATGTAGGTACACCTCTGCCTAACCCTTCGGGGATTACAGGCGTGATGTTGCACTCCATATTATTTTAAGCCACTGTCACAGATTTTCTTTCTAGATTCTATCCAATACTTTGTCCGCATTATAGTCAAGTATACCGTAGAACATATCCAATTACATCAAGCAATAGTGTAATTATCGATCAGTGAAAGATTTTTGCAAATAATAGATTTTGCAGTCAATTTTAACTCTATACTATAGCATTAGGTACTAGCTCCGCGGCTTCGTAGGTAGCGAATATATTTTTTTCACCCGTGTTAAGTTACGTCACTGGTTAATGCTCTGCTCCCGTGATTCTAAGCGTGATGTAATAGCCTAAATTTACAACATGTAACGGAAAGAGTATATACATACATAGAGCAAGGCTTCTTTGGATGATAACTAACGATATGGGCAAGGGTTTCAGCTCAATATAAAATGTTAATAAATTAATATAAAATGCTCTAAGAATTGATACTAAATTTTCGGTTTCATATGTTTCTTAAATTCAATTCATTACAAACGTGTCAAATTTCCACGTTACATGCCTAATATCTTCCGTAATTCTGCGCGCCTAGTACCGCATAGTAGCCGGTGTTCTTTGTTGATCATAATTTCCGAACATGTAGAGATAGGATTAAAAAACCCTTGCCATATCGTTAGTTATCATCCAAAGAAGCCTTGCTCTTGGTATGTATATACCCTTTCCGTTACACGTTGTATATAGATATACAATTCGTCGTGTATCCGGCTATCAAATACAAAAAGATTTTTTCCAATACGACTGGTACCTAGTTCTAGCGCTCTCTCTGCAGATTTATTTTTCTTAGTTTGGAATTATAGACTAATACAAGTCTAGCAGCGCATCACAAATTTCTAATAAAACATCACACCAGACGGATATACGAATATCAATTTTATTGAAATCGATATTGGATGCTAAAAATACGAATGCCTTTTCGACCGTTAGGTTGATCTATACTGAGATAACTTAGAAGGTTAACTGTGCTCATAAAACTTACCCAAAAATGTAATTCCCGAATTATGTGTGACGTTTCGGCGGTCATTGGGGTTATCTTTAGGGGAGGCCTATGTCCAGCAGTGGACATCTTTCGGCTGATATGATGATGATGATGATTTGTGACATTTTCCAAATCTCACAATATCTATACAAATAAATAAAATTGTTGAATCGGTTTATAATGTCAAAATAACAGCTTTTTACAAAAGAAACAGAACGATTACACAGAATAACCAATTTAAAAAAAAATGTATGTCTGTTAGTTCCGGCTAATCCCCGAAACTGCTAGTCTGATATTGACGGGAATTTGACTGGCAGATAGCTGAAGTTATAAAGAGTAACTTCGGCTACTTCGATTTTAGAAAAATAAATGGTTACGCTCATAAAAAGACCCCCTGTAATAATCAACATTAAGCTTGTCATTGAATAAATTTCAAAGCTCACTTAGTGCACTATTAAAAAACGTTTAACCCCTACATGCAAATTCCCCTTAAGCCTAAATAATTAAGTAAACAAAGGGTTCCCCGGAATTCCTTCTTCGGAAACGTCAAACCTTTTTAGATTAAAAAGGTTTTTCCCCATCCATAGTGATTGATGAACTTAAGCACTTACCTACTCTTCTCTCAGAGCAAATTATTGTAACACAACTTGATCGATTAGTCTTTGATTTTGTATTTTTTTTTAATAATGTAAAAAGTTTGTTTACGTTCCGCTTGAGCATATTTTTATTAAAAGCGTATTCAAAGTTTAGGTATAATAATTAAAAATAAAAAAAATATTAAGAAAAAAATATGACCTTTGATCTTCTATATTGTAGTAACTAAAAGCTTCCAAGAGATGGTTCAGAACAAAGAAAAAATATCGCAACGATAGGAATAACACTTTTTTTATTTTCTGACGATAATTTGTATGTAAACCTTTTCAAACATCCTATGTTTATGTTTTTAAACACGCACAAAGACGTGTTTGGTATGCCACACAGGGTCTGTCAGTCCGTGATTGTGTTTAGCTTTAAACCATTGTTTTAAATCCATGTAAAAAATGTGTTTTGCAAATAAATTATAGGAATGTGTAAAATGCGGCTTTAATTTGTAATGTCAACGTTTTTTGACAGAGGATTAAAACACAAGGGACGTTTTCGTGCTTTAGAATATATATATAGAATAGAATAATTTTTATTTTACTTTAAAAATAAATTACAAATAATAATATAAGTCACATTATGTTCAAAAATGCCTTATAAAAACTCACGCCTTTTTCCCATGGGGGTAGGCAGAAACCACAGAACGCCACCGGCTACGATCCTTACATACTCCTTTCGCCTCATCCACGTTCATACATGTTGTCATACAAGCACGCCGGTTACGAATACTGCGCACCTGACCTTTCTGAAGATCCTCACCAAGAAGGTTAGTGTAGGTCTTCCTAGGGCGATCCCTCCCTGCGTTATAATAAATGATTTGACTTTCAGGAAGAAATAGGGTAGTTGACTAAGAAAATATATTTAGTCCATCAGTTAAATTACTAAAAAATATTGTATACATATTTTTCCTTTTGTCCGGCAAACAAAAAATTAAGAAGATACAGCGCTTGAAAATTTCGTATGACGTCACGCCGTGCTACAAATTTTACCACGTTATTACGTCAAAGCCTTCTAAACTTTGATGTGATATATCTTTGTATTTTTTTATCTAATTGATAAAACAAAAAATACGTGTTCAATATTTTTTAATAATCTTACTGAGGGAATCGAATCGATTTATTTTTACCCAGGCAACATCCCTATTGCGGGGCAAAGCTAGTTCATAAATCTAATAAAATGCGGCATCGGCAACTTGGATGACAGGAAACAGGAGCACTTCGTCTGTCGTTCACGACTTATCTGCAGACGACTAGATTGTATTAATATTCCCCACAGTCGCTACTGCAACGGAAATGAGACAGAGAATATTTTGTTGATTTTTCTTTCGCTATTTTATATTTTCTTCGAAGTGAACTGTCGTAAATGCAAATTACTTGTAATTGTTTTACTGTACAGCTTCTGCCCGCAACTTCGTCTATATTATTTCTCATGAAACTGACTATCGTATACTAAAGATTTATTTCGATCTGTTTGGCAGTTCCAGAGATTAGCTTGTTTAAACAAACTTATTGAAAAACTGTGAGATTTTATTGAGACAGAGAGATTAGCTACTGCACTGCGGATCGCGAGTCCGATTCCTACACGAAACAATATTTTTTATGGCCTGCTGACATTTGTTCGGGTTCTGGTTGTTAGTGCATGTAAGTTTATGTGTTTGTGAACGCATCAACGATACAAAAGAAATACGTAGTGTGGGGCAATATTTTAAAAACCTAATTTATATTCCACCATTCAACTAATTCAATATTCTACCCAATATAATTTTATGAAGTGTCTAAGAAGTAATAACAAAAGGGACACTTAATAATAATAATAATAATAATAAATTTATTTCAGACATAAAAATCCATAGAGTGTTAGTAACATTCAAAATACTTATTGCCTAGTGTTAGTACAAATCAACCTCTGCACAAACTTCTGCATAATCGGAGAGCCGAAGCTCTCAGCTACAGTTTTCAGGATGCTGTTCCTACTATCCCTCACTCTCCTCAGCAGCGACGCAGTTTTTTTGCGTAAAATCGCATGGAAACCGTCAGTATGGGTTTGCGTGAACATTTCTGACGCGCTACAGTAACGAGGTAGTCTTAACAACATCCTGAAAGCATTATTATATTGGACGCGCAGGACATCCAGCGATCTCTTAGTACAATTGACCCACAGACTGCCCGTGTACAGACTTTGGCAATAAGCCTTGAAAAGTGTTATTTTTACTTGGTCTGTACACCGTGCAAATCTGCGGGACAACATATTACTCCGGACCGCTAGAGCCCTGCGCTCCCTCTCAATGTCTACATCGTCCCTGAGATCAGCGGCAAGAAGATGCCCTAGGTATTTAAAAGTTGTCACCCTACTAATTGACGAACCGTTCAATAGCAGCTCAGGTCCCTCTCCACGCTTTTTGCCGCTGACCTCAAAGACCATGTATTCACATTTTTTAACATTGTAAATTAATCCATGTGCGGCAGCGTAGGCCTCGCAAGTTTTAAGCAGTTCTCTGATTGCTCCCGCCGACGGCCCAAGCAACACCATGTCATCTGCGTAGCTGATGTTGTTTATTCTAACCCCATCAACACTGCATCCGACACGCATGCTGCTGAGCGCGACTAACAGGTCATCCACGTAGAGGTTGAAGAGCCTGGGAGACGTCAGACCACCCTGTCTCACCCCGCACTCCAACCTATACGGCTCAGAGACTGTATCATCCCATTTCACGAGATTTACTTGGTTACCATACCAGTACTGGAATAGCCCACATATTTCCGCAGGTATACCCCTGTCTCCCATCTTTCTCCATAGCTCATCATATGAGACAAGATCGAACGCCTTGGAGAGATCAAGGAAACAGGCGTACACCGGCGTACCGCGATCTTTATAATATTGAACGGTGTGCTTGAGGCTTAAAATAGCACTTTCAGTTGATAATCCGGGGCGAAACCCGAACTGTGCATCATGAAGATGTATATATTTACTTAAGCAAGAATCAAGCATACCATCCAACACCTTTGCTATTATAGTCGCAAGCGAAATGGGACGATAATTACCCTTGTCCGCGATGTCACCTGTCCTGTTCTTCACAATGGGAACCACGATGGTCTTCATCAGATTAGCCGGTAGATAGGCGTGACTAATGCACATTGTGAAAAACAAAGACAGGACTCGCGGCAGATGGACACCTGCATGCCTCAGGTGCTCAATGCTAAGCCCATCATGTCCTGGAGACTTACCTCGTTTCATGTTGTTGATAATCGCACATATTTGCTTGGCTGAAAAACGTATCAGAGGTTTCGCGCGAGGACAGATGGGCCCACCATTATTAACCAAGAATGAGGGGCCGAGTGGGGATTGAACTTTGAAATGATCTTTGAAAACATTCGCAATTCCCTTCTTATCACTTATCCCCTCTACACTCGCTGAGAGGCCAGGCTTCGCATCCAAATTGCCAGTGGACTTCCAAAATTTACAAAAATCTTTACTAGCTCGTTGTTCTGCTAACCTATCCATAACAATTTGTTCAGCGTTATTTTGACAAAACTTCAAACGACTTTTAAAGACTTTCCGCTTTTCATGCATGTCATCATAAACCGGGCCCGACGAGGGACGATGGTTCAGTACCCAGGTCTGAAAGCTACACCTGGCCTCGCGGTGAGCGTCCCTCACATACTCGTTCCACCCACACACTCGCTTACCTCGCCTCGGTCCCCCTACAGATGTCCCTCTAGATTGCCTAGCCGCCGCACATAGGATTTCCACAATCTGTTCATACAAGCTGTCCAGAACAACCCTATGCTCAGCCAAACCACATGATCCAACGCTACACCTTTTAAACTCATGGGGGAAATCAATGTCTCGCAATTTACTATTACATAAATTATGATAACTTTGCGTTTCTGACTTAGTTCTTTCACCCCAAAAGACCGAATTACGGCCTGCACCCCCAGTCATCAACTTAGGTCTCACAACTTCCAGGTCACACTCCAGATGTATAGGTAGATGATCCGAAACGTAAACATCTTCGGACACGTCAACATTTCTAATTGTATGCCAAGCTGATACAGATACTACACAGTGATCTAACCATCTCCTGCTTCCGTGCGCATCACTTATAAAGGTGTAGGTACCACTATCATCCCCTAGCTTCTTTATGTCAGCACAAACCCAGAATTGATCAGAACAAAAACTCATTAATTCTTTATAAAACAATTCCTGGGGGTGAGCGTTGAAATCACCTAATATGAAAACATTCTCTACCTCACAGCTTGCTATGGTAGCACTAATCTCACTTAATACGTTCGTAAAAGTCGGTAAGTTATCTGGACAATTTGTAGGCATGTATACTGAAAATACAATAATAGTACGACCCCGTGACGTGGCTGTGATGGCCACCAACCGAGGACTGCTACAGTCAACAACAGAAACTTTCTCAAAAATGCCTTTCCTCCAGAGAATGGCAACCCCCCCATGTGGTCTTCCTCTCAATAACCCTTCAGCAGTATCCACAGCCGACTTACCCGTATACTCAAAGTCAGGGCTTATTGATCCTAGCATTGGAATGTCATGGGGAAGCAGCCACGTCTCTTGCAAGGCCACCAAATCGGACCACACACATAGATCTTTAATATTATCTATGGACCGTTTAGCCGACTTACAATTAAAACTAGTTAATTTAAGGTATTTATTACAATTTTTTCTATCCATAAGTTAAGACGTTAATTGACTATAACTTTAGGCTCCTGAGATTTCGTTCGATACATAAAATGTACAAAACGCCTAAACACAATTCCATCAGGCCATAGCTCATTGTTTAAAAACAAGTCCGCCTTATGTTTAGAAACATATAGTTTGTACGCATTATACTTTCTAAAAGACTTCATGTTTATCTTTTTTAACGTAACAGTTTCACCCGTCTTGTCTTTAATATAACGAATAATGTCATCTTCACTTGCTTCTATACTAACATTGGAAATCAGCAACGGCACTTTAATATCCGCAGCCCGAAATCTTCCGTCCGGTTCGGTTATAGCCGTTCCCTTCCTACTATTCAATCTATTTTGTTTATAACGTTTTTTCTGCACTACCTTCCATTCAGAGTCCATAATGCCCCCACCACATACTATTGGTTCACAACTCACGTTAACCTCACGCAAACTCGAACACTGTACCGCCGCTGTCGACGTCCATGCCTCACTCGATAACGGTTCATGTGATTTCACCGCGACTACAGTAGCATGCCGTCCGCTAGTAGGGGACCGTGACGTCATCGCACAGGTAGGTGATAACGAAACTGGTTCCCTGTCGCTCATCGTCGCATTTTTGCTCGTCACGCACTCGATCTCGCTTGCACTCGCCGCTTCGGCCGTACCCTCTCGCTCGCCTACGCGCCTACTATTCTCTGTCGCATAATTTTGTTCCCGCATAACAGAGATGCAGTTATTCACCATATGATCCGGTGTTGATGACGCATTCCTCGATAACCGGCCGTTGACCTTTGAATCAGCTGTTACTTGGGAATACTTAATCGGCACATATTGCAAGCCTATGGGGCCACTATCTAAATTCATACTATTTTGCAAGCATGCTCCTCTTCTTTTGTTTACATTCATACTTAACTTACTTAACGTTGTAGAGTACCTCTAATAGCAGTTCTTGAGACCGGAGCGACCTTCACTAAAAATATCAGCGCAGAAATATAGGTACGCTATTGACTCCCAACTAAGGCAGTCAACATACTTAAGTGTACGTCGGTCTTTATTTATACAGATTATAAATTAATATCATAAGTTATTGCACACACACTTAGGATAGTATCATAGCAAATAAAAGTATCACGTAAACGTTTACTGCACTAACTCATGCCTCATGCTTGAAGTTGTGGTGACAAATTTGGACAAGTACCAATATGACTTTTTCAATTCATATGTACTTTCTAAAGTTTATCTTGGACATCACTGACATCGGTGAAGGAAAACATCGTGAGGAAACCCGGACTTGAACCACCCTTGATGGTTTAGAAACTTTGACACTAGGGTGTGTGGAGTGGGTTGCGGGATGTCTTAACAGGATACCGTGGCCCAGGGACGTAAAGGGCAACAAAAGGAACAGGGTGGTTTTTTAGTCAGTACAAGACTAGCAGTCCCTTCCCAGGATGGAAGGAGTAATTTGATGATTTTTACCACCTTAAAAAAAAAGGGTGTGTGAGGTCGTAAAATCTTACTCATATGGGCATATGATAAATAAAGGAGATGGTAAAGTAGACAATGGTCCCGACTCTCTTGTTCACAAACTAGACTAAATTTAGAGATTTGACATCTCTTACTAACATACAGCGAAAGGAAAGGACGGTGACATTAAAGAACTAAGTTAGCGATGTCAAATTAGTTTTGCCTAGAATTTCTCCGCAGTTTTAATCCATACGTTTTAAGATGTCAACTATAACTGTATGGATGTGTCAGATTTACTAAATTTGACAGCTCTTATTTACATTAGTCTCTTTTTTGTTTTATTGGACAGAAAAAGATGGAAATAGTCTAATTTTAGTTTAGTTTGTGACCAAGGGAATCGGCACCCTTACCATTATGCCTATGGTTGATAAAATTATTTTTCATCCCACCATCTCGGAAAGAGTATTTTTAATCTTCAATATCTGAGTGGAAAAGCCGTTTTTATTCTCTAGAGGATAAAGTAAATTGAATTTAGAACATCGTGTGCACTAAGTTTGGGAATTAAAAAAAACATTAAACCTATTTACTGCTACCTCTATGGTGCCGAATATATCATACAACTTTTTTTTAATTTGTTAAAAATTCAGACTCGGAACCTTCTTGGTGTTTTTTTTTCAATTTTCTTTGTACGCGGTTCTTTACGCATTTTTTCACGTCATTGTTAAACCTTATATTAAAAACAAGAAACTTGAAAACAAGTGAAAAAGATTATTCTGTAATACTTACCTGTCATAATGTAGTAATTAATACCTAAACTGAAATAAAAGTGCACCTATGTTGTGATTGTAAACGTTTTTTTTTTTGCATTTAGTCATTTCCTCGCTGAGGTGGAATGAAAAGTTACGTGTTGCACTCGAGTGCAAAGATTTTTCACCTCGTGCTCTTTTGATTCCCTCGCTAACGCTCAGGATTCTAATTTTGAATCACTCGCTGCGCTCGTGATTCAATTTTAGAATCCTTCGCTTGCTCGGTCATCAAAATTGAACACGCGGTTAAAAAGCAACTTTGCACTCTTGTATAACAAATAACTATTGTCTCAAGTCTGCAAACAGCCTAACAAGCCTCTATTATTCCAACAAATATAAAACAAACTGACCTTTCCAATCTGAGCCTTTTCAAATATTCGCCCACAAACACTTTATGCAAGAGGTTTTTAGTATTGTTTATGGAATAATAGATCGAAAATAACTGATAATGCCTTTAGGTATCTCTATTGACTTTCAAGAAACGTCTAGATGACTTGAAGAAATGGTGATGCTTTTAGAATGGGTAATTTGTACAAAGAGCTGTTTAGTACGGGGCTTTGTTAAACGTTTTATTTATATAGTAGCTGGTATCGGCGTAGTTTTTTTCAACCACGTTAATCGATCGCTCCCATGGGTCGTAGCGTGATGTCTATACTTCACATAACATCATGCTTGTAATTCCCGATTAGAATACTCACGTTTCGCCAGTTTTAAAGTCCCATGTTTATAATAGGGGGCGAGCCTATTGCCATCGACCGGGCACAAATTCAGACTTCGAGGCTGTATCCACCAAAAACCCAATTACACTATGCCCAACCTGGGAATCGAGCCAAGACCTTACGCTCAGCAGTCGCGCAATTCGACCACTAGACCAACGAAGCAGTAAAGTTCATTCACCGCTCTAAAAATAAGGCAGCAATCCCATTAGGTAGGTACCTACTGATTATATTGTCCTCATCATTTGAGTGGCCAAAATTACGAGCTATTATTTTCAACCTAGTTCCCTAGCACACATTACTTTCCTATTAGCGAAAGAATTTTCATAATCGAACCAGTACTTACAGAGATTGGTAGATATACACGAGAGAAACAAACGAACAAACAAACTCTCCAGCTTTATAATATGAGATTTACTGTAGTGAATAATGTATGATGTATTGCATAGAAGTGTAGCCTTATCTGCTCTGAACAGGCGACCTCTTGTATACAAAGTTGCACACTCATTGTGCAACGTCAACCACGGTTATTGTACATTATATACACAAGAAGTACCCCGAAGTTATGAGCTAAGATGCTGGTCGTGTAGTGAAGAAAATTAATGAATACAAGCGTCTTAAGTTTATGTAAATAAATATATTTAAAGATAACTTGAGTTTGATGACATACTGATAATTTAACATAACATTACGGCTGTAATCCTCGAAGAGTTTTGGCAAAGGTGTACCCCATGTAATAGGTGGCGAGCCTATTGCCATCATCTGGGCACAAATCCAGACTCCGAGGCTGGATAAAATCCAATAACTTTGCCGACATGGGAATCGAAGCCAAGACTTTATGCTCAGTAGTCGCGCTGCGTCGTTGCAAGCGACGAACGAGTAAAATAAAATAAAATGCCTTTAATCCTAGTTAAATTAATCTTAGATGGGTTTCGTAACACCGTAAAATATTTAACGCTTCATGCCAAAAAAAAAGTTTCGTATAAAGATGTTTCATGTATGGGAACCCCTTATAGGTTTTAACTATATTTTATTTCTATCATCTGGTATAAAACCCTGAAATCAAAAACAAAAAATTCTCTGCTGATTCGAAAAAAAAGTATTATTATACAGCTGATCTTTAACAAAAAATATGTTTCCGTTTTAACTTCTCAAGGTCGACGCCCTAAACCTAAAAATAAATACTTAGTCTTTAAATAATAATATTAACTATATCGAAAAAAATATATTATACCTAGCTTGTATGAAAGCAACTTGAGTTGTTTTACGTTACATAAACATTTTTGTAATCGAGTGTACCTTCTGACGGTACCCATAATTAAACTCACCTTAACTTGGTACAAAGTTAAGGATTAGGTGTCAAGTGACCCGGAACGGTTCACGGATAAACAGGTCGCTTTTATGGAGTTACGACAACAAACTGTCAACTTTTGAAAGATAGTAATACAAAAATGGCTTTTTGTTGCACAACTTAAGGGATGATTCTCATTAGAACGTGCCGTGCACGGGCCGGGGCGTGGACGAGCCGACGTGGTATTGAAGTGCGTCGAGAGGGCCCGGACGGGACACGGATAATGCACTGTGAAATATAAATTGATTCATACAAAATATATGTAACAGATTTAAAACCGTGCCCCGTCCGTGCCACGTCCGGGCCCCGTCCCGGGCACGGCACGTTCTAATGAGAATCATCCCTATATTGGTGATAAAACTCAAATATCTCCGGAAATAGGAGGTTCCCAGATATGGTCAAGATTAAGAGAATGATCGCAACGATAGGAAGTAATGTAACTTTCAGCTCCGTTATGTTTTTTTTAGCAGAAGTTAGCACAAACTTTTTATAAAAATAAATTAGAAATAATCAGATACTTTTCATGAGAATAAAATACAACGAGCAAAATACCCTTAAATAAAAATGTATACCAAAAATATATTTCATAGATAATCACGGATCGCAATTCAACTGCGGTTTCCGGAACCAGAAATGAAACCTTTTCCTTATTTGATCCCTCTTTAAACATGTATACATGACAAAACAGTTAGGTTTGTAAGCAAAAGATTTTTTTTTCTTAAAATTGCTATAAGTAAATTAAACAACATATATTGCATTTTTTAAAATATAAATATTTATAAGTTGTTGCTAAAGGAGACATTTATAAAAAATTAAAAGTAGGTAGATATTGAATTGTCATTTTATGAGAATTAAAAAAAACATTGAGCTTTTGTATAGAACAACCAACTTGCACTGGGCTTAGAGCTTTGTCAATCATGAACGATTCAATCATTTGACCCAGGTTGCGTAGAAGTATTAAGGATTGCAATCATTCGTTTTCAATGATCCGGTTCAACCAATCGCTAACAATCGATGAATCCTTAAGATTGCAATAATTCGTTTTCAATCATTCAATGACGCGGATGATTGGTTGCAGATTTGCAGAATGAAATGATTGAACTTAACTATCAATTGAATGATTGAATGCTGTGCACTGTGGGAGGAGAGAGAATTTAACATAATATATTAATTTAGTGCAATCAGCTACAGATTAGTCTGCAGTACTAAATGGTTAACGATTGATCGAAATGACTCGGGTGAACCAATAATTAAACGATCGATTAATGGAAATGAATTATAGACACAGCTTTTACTGAGCTATATGTGGTGACTTCCTCTCACAGACTCCAAAAACCAAGACAAATAGACTAAAACAAATTACATATTATTATTTTGTTTTTGTAAATTGTCCGGCCGGCATACCAAACAATTTTACCGTGTGTACTTTCCACATGTACATTTTATTGCTTTTTAAAGTACGTATGTGTCGTGATTTATAAGGGTTGTTTGCTCATTCGGATAGCTAAGTATGAGGGATAGAAGAATTAATCGATAAAATAAATTATTGATGAGAACGTATGGTCGGAATGGCCGCTTGAAATATACCGACCTATGGCAAAAAATAACATAGTATGACGTTACACCTATATTCTCGGAGGGTAGTAGGTAAGCAGCGGTGTTTAGTGACAGGGATTTTTTTTGTGCATTGCGACTATCTATAACCGCGAAAGTTTATGAAGATGGATGGATGGATGTTCATTCAACACAAATCACATGGCTGAACGGAATTAGCTGAAAAGCATACATATTGATCTAGCATAACACAAAACATAATGTTTATTCCGTTTTTGTAATTTTACATTATTTTTTGGGAGTTTTAAAACGTCTGGTAAAAGCTACCGCCGACGGAAAGTGTCAGGCTGTATGGTTATTAATTATTATCTCTATAACATACATTAAAATCAACACTGAGACGTAAAGAATTGTGAATATTGTTTTTGCTTACCTTTAGCACCGGCAACCTGTTAATTAGCCGTCGGCCCAAGCTGTAGATATGCATACACTATACTCCTGCCGGGGTTGCGGGACGTCTTAACAGGATACCGTGGCCCCGGAACGTAAAGGGCAACAGAAGGAACAGGGTGGTTTTTTATTCAGTAAAAGTCTGACAGTCCCTTCCACCCCACCCAGGGCGGAAGGAACCATTTGACGATTTTTACCAACTTAAAAAAATTATGATACCTACTACACTATACTTCCTCTACTCAATCCCATACATTTAGTTACTGAGAAAATAATTAAGGTCTGGCGGCTCAGGGATCTTAGACTAAAACTATAATATTACCTGTAGGATAGTTTCAATTCTAATATCGTCGGAAAGCGAATACTTTTCCGTCAGCGCGCTCATGCCTTTAGGGTCATATTCCTTTGTTTCCCCTTCGAATATTTTTATATGTTTAAAGCTTATAACATCGTGTAATCGCTTTCTCCGGTCAATGGATTTCATGCCGAATTGATTTTACCTTTCACAAATCAAGCGAATATATTTTGTTCAATGACATTTTGTTATTCCTTATATTTATCAATCCAATGAATATTATTCATACATTGAGAAATTTATGTTATACTGTTTATTCACCTGACTTGGTTTAGTAACATGTTTGTGATACGGAAGGAATATCTATTGAATTAACAGCACGAAATCTCGGAAACTACTTGATCTGTAAAGCTGTTTGGTCAGCTATGATCGAATTAAGCGACAAAACTGAATTAAGGGGGTATTTAGCTTCCACGTAGACGAAGTCACAGGCAAAGCTTGTATTTATATAAGTCATCATCATCTAGCCTTTTCCCAACTACGTTGGGGTCGGCTTCCAGTCTAACCGGATGCAGCTGAATACTAGTCTTTTCTGAACTGATTGCCTATCTGACCTCCACAACCCAGTAACTAGGTAATACGATACCCCATGGTAAGATTGGATGTCAGAAATTTGGACTTCTGACGCCAGTAACAACTGTCAAAGATCTTCTTATGACAGTCGGGACCAACGGCTTCCTCCGAGGCACGGAATAATGACGACGATGTCTAAGATATACATAAGATATGCGTAAGTATAGATACCGAATCACATCTTCACTAGCGTTTACGAACACTCAACTCTCTCGACTGTCAAACACGTTACCAAGTTCTGGCTAATCTCCTAGATAGCACGACACACTAATTTATCTCGTGCCGACACGACAGCAGATTACAATATCACCTAGTCAAAGGGAACAGAGTTCATTTTCTTAATGGATCTACCATTACAGGGGTTCTTAACCTTTTTCTAGTCATGGACCCCTCTCAAAATTTCAAAGAGCCTTCGTGGGCTCTTTGAAGTAAAAATAATAAAATGAGGTTTGGCTTGTACCTACCAGCTTTTATTGTAGACGATTCAAGGTAGAAAGAGTTAGTGTGACGGTTGCTGCGTCAAATTAAGGAGCCATTTATAATAATGACTGCCTCCTTGGTCTAGTGGTCGCGGAGGTGACTGCTGAGCATGATATCTTGGGTTCAATTCCCAGGTCGGGCAAGTGTTATTGAGTTTTTCCATCAGGAATTTCTTTCTTCAGCCTCGGAGATTTGATTTGTGCCCGGTTGATGGCAAAAGGGTCGCCCCCTATTACATGGGAACTAAACATAAGTGGCGAAATTTGTGTGCACTGGGTACACCTCCACCTAACCTTTCGAGGATTACAGGTTGTGATCATGATTATGTTATGCTTATTTTTAATAATGCAAAGCACATGTTTATCTTTCAATTCGGTCATCATGGACCCCGAGTGTTCTTAATACGGATCTCTTAGGGTTACATGGACCACAGGTTACCAAGCCCTGATTTACGGCAAGGGAGTTAACTAACTCCTTCAATTGAAAACGACATACCTTGAAGATACATTAAGCCATTGAGTCCGGTTCTCTCAGATTCTCTCGACGTCGTTACAAGCGTTCAGAGTCAAAGGGGTCGTACCTTTGACTAACGATGCCAATGTGATTACAGTAGGCTGGACGTCTTACAAGCGGCACAAGTACAGAATTGGTATATCCTTGTAGAAGCTAAGGTAATGAACAATCACACCAAATGGATTAGCCAAGCTAAGTCTAGGTTAATTGTAAAAACTTAACGAGAGTCTTGCAGTTTTGACAAATATATGGAGATTGGCATTATACATAATTTCAAGTTTTAAATAGTATACATTATGATACATGTTAGGTAAGTTTGTCATTACGGTCGAGGCTAAACTGAGTAATGGAGTCGAAAGTGTAATGTTAAAATGCTTACGCGTTTCTTACCTAAGAATTACAACACACTTGAAAAAAATAATCATTAATATAAATATAAAAATAAACATAAAATTACAAGTGCACAACAGGTTTCAATAAGTTTCATCAAAAATATTTAGACATTATTATGTCTAAATATTTTTGATTGTATTCAATCAAACAAAACTCTCTGCCAAAAACGGATTAAAAATTATTACCGCAATATTGCTCTCAAAAAGTATATAATACGTTTTTCTTTAGATTCACGTGAACAAACAACAGTCACAGCCACACAAATGAAATGTCAAGATTTTACCTTCAAAGCCCCGCTCCAACTAGCAGCAGGAACGACGTAACAAGTTAGACAGGACATGTATTCCGATAGCAATCAGGGACAATCATATCGACGATCACTGGTAACTGCGACACAAGACCACGCAAAAGATTTATTTGAATCAACACAGAAGGTTCAAAATACGGAGTAAAAATTCAGGGTGGCCCAGATACGGGTTTCCAAAAGAAAATTTTGGAAGCGCTTTTTTTTTGTGCTTCTCAAAACATATTTCTGACTGCTTTTTTTGTAGATAACAAGCCAAGTTTTTTTTTTTCAATTTTCGAGAAATACTTACCTGACTTCTAATTTTATTTAATTTTACTTTTTCTGTTGCGTTATTCCGATTTTTTTGATCTACGATCACTTGTCAGCACTATAAAGTCTCTCCTGCAAAGTCTCGCACACTTGGCTAGTCTCCATTAGCCACTTTGACCGAAATTCGGTCAAGAAAACCAAATCGTCAGTCGTCCCTCTAAAGAAAGGAAGTCAAATCAAACTTCTTTGTATAATTAAAGCTATAGATGTTTCAAATAATGGTGTCGGTATTTTTAAATATTTGTTTTTTTATGTGGACACTGCAAAATTGTGCCGTTTTTCAATAGCTGTTGTTCCAAACTTCCGAAGAAAAGCCGGTAGGAATCGAGTTGGACAGAATGTAGACACGATGTGGAAGCATAAATAGAGGACTTACCTAACTGACATGCTGTTTATACTACTACAGAATCATTGACACGTCAATCTCACGTTTTGTTCAGAGTAGGTCTTCTATAACCTTTCTTCATATTGCTTGACATTGATGCAATCGAAGCGAGCATGAACTTTGATTGGGGGACAGTTTACTCCTCTTGTTGGAGGCAAACGTTCTGAGGGGATGTTTTAGAAATTGTTCGTGGAAAATCAAAGTGTGTTTCGAGAAATCAATATGTGTTTCTTCTTGGGTATTCTTATTAAAGTATTTGTTGAAACACCATTTGCCTAGCCATTGGTTGATCATGTCCCTGTACTAACTGGTTGCATGTTTATATTGCGGCCTATCGTAAGTTTTATAAATCTAACATAACATCATAACATCACTCGTATAATCTCCGAAGAGTTAGGCAGAGGTGTACCCATTAGTACACCCACATTTCGCCAGTTATGTTTTTAGTCCCAAGTAATAGGGGGCGAGCCTAAACAAAAATCGAAAAATATATGAAAATTTATAAAATCTTTTCATGCCAAAAGTAAATTTCGTTTCGCAGCAAATAATTTTGCTAATATTATTTAATATGAGCAGTATGTGGTTGTTTTACACCACGTATAATTAAGAAGTAAGGGTACCGTAAATTTTAACAGTAAAAGAACCTGAGTTAACCCTGCGGTTGTATGTGTCCCTGTTACATTGTGTATGCCTGTTGCATACACAATGTAACAGAGACACATACAGGGTCTACAGGGTATTTACTTAGTTCCCATAAAATAAAAAACAAAAACAATCGAACTCCGACCTTCAATATCTTCGTAACGTTGCCAGGTATGGTCCAAAATAAACAGATGATCACACGATATGAGAACATGTAAGTTTCGGCTTCGTCAAGTTTTTTTTTTCACTTTGTCCCAAACTTGGAATTTATCCTGTTTCGTGGGTGCGTTTACAAACACATAAGCTTACATACACAAACTTCCAGACCCGAAATCACTATCTGTAGGTCATACAAATATTTGTCGTGAGTGGGAATCGAACTAGCGACAGGCAGCGCAGCAGCCAATCGCTTAACTACTTCGTCAAGTGTACCGTCAAAAATCGTTAAATATCTTTTTACATCCAATACAAGATAACGATTACCCGCTAATTAAAAAACTAATGCCAATACATAAAGACTTATTTGAAGAGCTAATAATGATCTTTCTTTTGACTAGAATCCTTTCAAAGAGAGAGGGTCACGCCACAATGTCCAAAAAACAAATAAACCTGAAACAATTCTAATGTTTACTGTCCCACAAAATTATGCTTATTTAGTAAACAAGCCCACATTGTTTAAGCTCTTAACCTAATAGAAGGAAAGTACATAAATTCATCGTACGACACTGTTATGGGTCATTCAAAATTTACGCCGAACCATATAGTTATGAGATCGGTGCCTATATGAAGTTTTTATGGGTTTTGGCGCGTTGCAAGTATGGGGGTGCCCATACTTAGAAGTGTTTTGTAAGATAAGGAACATTCGATCGCGATGGTAATGTTTTAAAGGAGTATCGGTTTTATGGTATTTGAAGATCGTTTTATTCATTGTCATTACGACAATAATTTTATATTATCGCAAATTGTATTTTTTTCCTGTTTAGAGACAGTTTATAGGTCTTTGTATTCTTATGTAGGTTCCGTCACATGAATTGCTGTAAATGATTAACGTATAAAAAAAAACTACCTACTGATGATTATGAATGATGACTATGAAAGATCGCAGGACTCAACTGACGTTACATCTTTGAAAACTATTCAACTTTACTGTTTTCTGAGTTTCATGTTATACGTCTTTTGTCATTAAAGATCAACAAAAATAATCTAGTTACCTCTTCCAAAAGGTATTTGTAGGTATGGTTGTCCACACAAAACTACTGAAGAGGCAAGAAACTCTGTGTAAAATAAATGTTTTATGATACCTACCTACAATATTTTGTATACAGGATTAAACAGAATTACACTTGAACACCGATATACTTTGCATAAAAACTACTATGTTATAGTAGGTATGTACAAAGTATTTCTAAATCACGTTCAAAGATGTTCACGTATTTACAAATATTGAAACAGCAGACTTTGTCTTGTCCTTCCATACAGCTTATTAGCATACTATATATCATCATTATAGAGCACCGTTACTGTTTCGATACGACCTCTACTATAGAAGCGAGAATACTTGCATATCCTCTTGCACTACTTCCCGAATATCGGTCATAAAATGTCGACATAAACACGTCGTATCATAAACTATAACTATTATAGTACTATTTACATAGAATACGCCGCATGAAGCTTTTTTTTTCTGAATAAAAAAACTTTTGGTAGAATCCTCTTTTGAAAGTAAGTACCTATGAACAAATGTTCTTTTTTAAGAATTAAGATACACAGGTCTAAAGATCTTTAAAAAAGTCAAAGTCAAAACATTTATATCAATAATTAGACCCATTAGCATTTTTCGAATTGTCATGGAGGCGGTCAGTTAGTCAGAATGTTGAACTAATTGCTCGTTTCGAAACGAGGTAGGCCTTTATATGTGGTTCCCGTGGGATAATATATCAACTTTGACGCGGACGAAGTCGCGGGCAGAAACTAATTACTTTATAAATAAAAGGCTCCATGGTACTTACATTTGCGTAGAAACCATCAAAGAAGCAGTTGCTAAGTCCCAGTATTGGATTCCGTGGTGATTGTAAATATTGTTCAAATACTCTTCTATATATTTTTCCTTTTCCTCATTCTTCGTAGAACATAATACAACTACATACAAAACGCTTCCGGCATTCGCAACTCAGTCACAAAATGTAACCATAGCAACCAAAATAGCCTACCATTATTATTTATCGTGTTTGACTAGGCTCCCCCGCTCAATAAGATTTATTGGGCAGAACCAATAAATTTATTTGAACGAAACTTTGTTTTTCCAAGCTGATAAAGCTATGAACAGACTGGATTGTATAATGGGGCATGCCCCTGCATAAGACCTTACTAATTTTGAAGTAGCAGGTCCGTAGCATGGAATCAGGGATCTATCAAAATTGGTTTTATTACGTTTATGTCGCGAATTCGTCACGTAGATATTGTTTTTTTTTTACACAGAACCCTAACTCCTTAAAACATCAGCTATCTGCCAGTGAAAGTTTCGTCAAAATCAGTCAAGCCGTTTTGGAGATTAGCCGGAACAAACAGACAGATTCAAAAATAAATATTGGTTAGTGAAGTTCAATAAAAAAAGCTGTTATTTTGACATTACAAACAGACATTTAAATTTTATTTATTTGTATATATTATTATGTAGATGTATAGATACGGATAACTGTGTTCATTCTCAGTTAATCGTATTTTTTTCCGAGTTCCACGATATAAGCCTGGCATACATATTTATTCGAGACTTTTTTTTTCATTTATAGTCGAATTAGGTTTGTATGAAAATATTTCAAAAACATCTAAGAAAAACCGTGTTATTAGTTAGCTACAGTAATAAAGAATAAGAGGATTTTGTTGCTCTTTGATCTTTGAAAAAATATTATGTAACGTAGATCATAATTCGTAAGACGTATTCCGGTATTTCTTTGAAACCTTGACTTTGAAATTAAAGTTTCTTACATGTTTATTCTTACTCTTCACGTTTTGTTTTTATTAAAAAGGTAAATATGAAAAAAAAAAGATCTTTTGTTACAGTATAAATAATTAATCTTTTCAAGTTTATATATTTTTTTGTTTTTATTTTTTTACTGCCTCGTTGGTCTAGTGGTCGCAAGCGCGACTGCTGTGCATAAGGTCTTGGGTTCGATTCCCAGGTCTGGCAAAGTGTTATTGGGTTTTTCCATCAGAAATTTCTCAGTAGCAGCCTCGGAGTCTGGATTTATGCCCGGTTGATGGCAATAGGCTCGCCCCCTATTACATAGGACTTAAACATAACTAGCTAAATGTGGGTGTACTAATGGGTACACCTCTGCCTAAACCTTCGGGGATTACGGGCGTGATGTTATGTTATGTTTATATTTTCCTGGTTTTAAAAGGATTATTCTGTCCGCTACACACAACTAGCTTCTGCCCGCGAATTCGTTTGGTTTTTTTCACCCGCATTCGTGTTAAGTAACATCTTTGGTTACTGCTTGGTTCCTGTGGGTCGTAACTTAATGTTATGACAGCCTATGAATCATGAATCTAGCTATAATAACACTCTGCTCAACCTGGGAATCGAAACCATGACCTCATGCTCAACAGTCGCACTTTGCGACCATTAGACCATTTTTAGTATTTCTTTCTTCATATTTACTTAACAATAATCTCGACAGTGTCCTAGGGGTATCGTATTACCCAGTTACTGGGTTGTAGAGGTCAGATAGGCAGTCGCTCCATGTAAAATACTGGTATTCAGCTGCATTCGGTTAGACTGAAAGCCGACCCCAACATAATTGGGGAAAGGCTAGGCAGATGATGATGAATCTCAACACAGTACATAGTCACAGTAAATAACATTACATAGAGACGTGTTTGCTGTAGTTAACGACTACTACACTATCCGAAGTTGCGCAGTAAAGTCCACAGCTTTCCCTCTCATGTCTCCGGTCAATCTAGCTAGGGGGCGCCTAACGCTACATTTACCATCTCTAATGGTACCATTTGTGTCGTGATGGCGCAGTGGTTAAGGCGCCCGCTTCTCATGCACGAGGTTTTGGGTTCGTAACCGAGCAAGGGCAAGTAACAACGTGACTTATTCAATTCATATGTAATTTTTAAGTTTATCTTGAACATCACTGATAGCGGTGATGGAAAACATCGTTAGGAAACGTAGACATATAGATAACTAGCTTTTGCCCGCGATTTCGTCCACGTAAATGTCGGACCCCCGTTTAATTTCCTTAAGGGATGAATTTTGGATAATTCGTTCTTAGACGACATCTACTAATTATAATCTACCTTTCTACCAAAGGAGATTGTTCTGCATCCATACATCGTTTGCTTCAGAGCCAACAGCAAAGAAAAACTACTCTGCCCGCCCTGCCAAATTTTATCTTTATACTTGTGTACGTTTAAACTTGTTTAGATATTTATTTTTAATGATTTTAAAATTTCATATTTAATTATTTCCTCATGTACAATTTTTTGCACCTGCTTTGCTATCTCTTCACCACCTTTTGTTGACTGGTAGAGAATGCCTAAGGCATTAAGTTTGCCTTTGTACTTTTTTGTTGCATAAAGTTTAAATAAATAAATAATAAATATCAAGCGGTTTTCGATATTTCGTGATGAGTCTTATTCCGCCTTGAGCAAACGTGGTGATCAATGCTCGTGCCTTCTCTGTATGAGAGGCCTTTGCCATGCAGTGGGACAATAATAGGCTGATATTATTATTTATTATACCATTTGTACCCCGACCCTTGCCCCATCACTGCAAGGTTTACAATACCGTGGTCGTTACGACCCCGCCGTAAATCGTTCACTATAAAACGTTAAAGGATTGATGATTGTGTCGTCAAACCTTACATTTTATTGCTATAATAACTTAAGCCCGCGACTTCGTCCGTGGCAATGTCGGTTATTGGCGGCGTTTTCTTTTTTGCGGAATCCTAATTCTTACTATAAAATAAAAATCAGCCTCAGTTATTCCTTATAACATCAGCTTTTCGCCAATGAAAGCCCTGTCAAAATCGGTCTAGCCTTTTAGGAGGGTAGCTGACAGCAAACAGACAGACTAGAAAAAAAAATTGTCTCGACATTAGCACCGTGTCAATATTCATAATATATTATTATGCATTTAATACAAAGCTGTTATTTTGACACGACAAACCGACAGTTCTATTACATTTATTTGAATAGATATTTGGATACTTTGGATAAAAGTTGCCTGAACTTGCCTCTAAAACTAACTTATCTACTGATACCAACAGGTGGTATACAATAAAACTTATAAGAGGTAAACAAATAACCTTTATTTGTTTGTTGTAAGAAGTTTATTTACGGACAAAAGGAGAATTATTTCGGACTTAAGTTCTCGAAGACTTGACTGACAGGAACTTGAATGTTTTTTGAATTTAGTCGGTTTTAATGACACTCTTTACGTGGGATAAGCTTCTAATTATTCAACATTTGGTTGCAATATATCAAATTCAAGCCTCATGCTTCACTTCCTATTTGTACAACCAAGTATAGTTGCATACCTAGTTAAGTAAGTAAATATCAAAAACAGCTAACGTTAATCTATAGGTATACTATGACATCCTATACTAAATAGTATAGGATGTCATAGTATAGATTAACGTTAGCTGTAAATAAACTGTGTTAGAGGATTGTCATTGTCGCATTAGGCTAAGACAGTACAGATGACTGTAAGGAAGAATAAATAAATAAGAAATCATAAAAGACCTGAAAACATATTGAATTGTAGATAAGTACTACTCTTTACCAGCCTACCCAAAGGCTACCTACAATTAAACTACCTGATCGCAATACTGTGTACAGTCAAGCGTGACCAACCAATCTGCATTAATTACAGTATAGCTAATCATGCGCCTGGCAAACGCTTGTAGCAAATGGTTCTGTCGGTTGCCGGCTTAAATTACCATGACCTATGAGGCTATGATCCATTCGTATATACAAGGTGTTAGGTAGAACGGATGACGTGCTCCAAGGGAGTAGGGGATACTAATAAAAATGAACAACTGAGAAAAAAAATACTAAGTCCTTCATGAATTACGTACTATTAGGCGATTAACACGTAATGTAACAAGTAACGTACACAGCACCGCGCACCGCCGCGGAGGGCGGTAGCGGTAAAGCGGATTGCACCGCTCGACCGCGCCGTCGGGCGGTGTACGTGTGTTAGACATCAACGGATTTCTTAGATGCGATGCGACATGAGATCCGCTTCACCGCCAACCGCGGCGCTGCGCGGCGCCGTGTGTTAATCGCCTCGTTATGATTATTATTGGCACACTTGTTTATGCGATTAGTCAAAATCAAAATGTATATAAAAAGTCTACTCATGAGGCAAAAGAAATAAACAAAAAAGTTCTTCGTAAAAAATGGCCTCTCTGCATAACTCAATTTACACCACCCTTGTTTTAAGCCACCGAGTATGAATTTATTGATTGCATTACAGTTCCTCCACTTTACGATGGAGTCATAAATATTTATGGAGAAACTCTGACACAGCTTAAGAGGTTACCTTCTCCATTGACATCGTCTTCAGGTAAAAAAACTCATTGAATTATGCAAATGCAAAATATGAAAGGTATTGAAGTGGTACAGTGGCTAATCATGCGAACAAAACACAGTAACTCAAGTCTGTTGATACATTATTCACGAATGTCCTGACTGATGTTTCGGAAACCTGAATATAACCTACGAACTTGTGCCCAAGACTTCGTCTGCGTGATTTCACGTCTTTGGTTACTACTCTACTACCGTGAGTCACAGCGTGATGATATAAAGCCTATTCCTAGCCTATTCCTTATGAATCTGGCTATTTTTTACAAAAAAAAAAACCAATGAGACTGGTACATGTAGTTTTAAAGATTGAACAAAAAATACTCGGTATCAAACAAAAAAAACTCTTTAGAATATTAGTTTAGATCTATGATACCTATGTAAGTTTTGTTTTAACCCGACTGCATAGAAAGGTTTATAAGTATATTAGAGGTAGTTTGAAAGTGGCGCCAGGGAATAAAAAGTATATATCGACAAGTGAAGAGGAAGGATGAAAGGCATGTAACTTAGAGAGAAGAAGGCCAAAGAAAATATGGATGGATTTTTTGAAGAATTATATAGAGGGAAAGGGAGTCAGACAGCCTTGATCTCATTACGCATGCCCTCAAATTTACAATATAGTGGATCTTCTGACAATCTATCTAGTTACTGAAAACGATGTCAAAAAATATGAGTGACGAGAATTTTTTAGACATAATTGTTATTGAAGGGAACTTTTTAACATAATTCGTTATCAATTTACCTTTGATGAACATTTGCGACAGTTCAAAGGTCATCTATACAGACTCTCTTCTTAGCGTGTCCTTCTGGCTGTCATCAGGCTAGGAACTAAACGAGTTTGGTGCCATCGGTAGCGTCTATCAATTAATGAGGTGGCGATTTCAGACTTATACTAACTATAATAAGAGTTAATATAAGTCTGCAACCGCCAATTTGCAATGTAACTTTCTCTATTTCATATGTACTTTCTAAGTGTATCTTCTGCATAACTGACATCGGTAAAGGAAAATATTGGTAAGAAACCAGTAGGCTTACTCTTGAACAAAATCGAGAATGAGATAGGAATCGACTGCATGTTTGACTACAGCGATTGACATGAGGTTGCCATACAAATGAAAAAACGTAAATTACCGAATTTTAAAATATTAAATAACTCGTTAATTCTATAAATAAATGTATTCTTATATTTATTGGAATTGAAACTGGATCAGATGCATGTAATGTTGGTCTTGTCGCAAGTGTAAATCTGAAATCGCCAGTCCGCCTAGATTCCTAGAGCAAGCGCGTTGATCAATGCTCGTGCCTTCTCTGTATAATAAGAGGCTTTTGCCCTACATTAGAACAATAATAGGCTGGTATTATTACTAATCTTCCAAAACAATACCACCCTTCCCCACACTTGTCAACACAAGTGAAGTTCGAATCCATATTAATATTATAAATACGAAAGTGACTCTGTCTCTCTGTTTGTTACACTTTCACGACTAAACCGCTGAACCGATTTTGATGAAATTTGGTACGGGGCAAGTTTGAACCCCAACAAAGAACATAGGGTACTTTTTATTCCACTTCGTCTGCGCTAACCGATATTAAGGCAGACGAAATCGCGAGAACAAGCTAGTTCTTATCATAATTCCTCTAATACCTTCCCCATGTACCACATTTACAACGCTAATTGGCTCTCCGTAACAGGATACTTGTAATACCAACCCTATTAATTCAAAATATTAACATTTTGTTTATAACTTTTAATTAGAACCTAGTAGGGAAGGTTTGTTATCTTACAGTTGCTTCAGTGTTGAATAAAACATCATTTGTGTGAACAAGTTTACTGAGCAAGTTTGTAAATAAACAGTTTTGCTGTTGGTAATTGTTTTAATCAATTTCTTGTTAGATACTAGTTGGTGCCCGTGACTTTGTTTGTGTTTGTTGATATTTTACTTATTAAAACTTGATCTTCCTGGTAAATAAAAGGTCTAATCGAAAGTAAAACGTTAAATTTTCGTTTCTCTAATGGGAAGCTACGTCATCCCTGAGTGTATTGTAATAAATACGAAAGATTTGATGGATGGATGTTTGGTCTATAATAGATGTCTGGTTTAAGATTGGATGAATGAATATTTAAACATTGATGTTTGGTCTATAATGGATGTTTTGTTTAAGATTGGATGAATAGATGTTTGGTCTATTTGCCTTTCCAGACTATATCGACAAAGATAAATTATAGTCTGGAATGTCAAATAGGCTTTTTATCCTGGAAAAATGTATGGTACTATATATAAATTGACGCTGACGAAGTCGCGAGCACATGCTAGTTCTCAAATAAATTAGGGATCCGTAAGAATCATCATGCGGACGAAGTAGCGGCTGGAAGTTAGTTTCCAATAAATCGGATGACACACAGACCACAGCGACGGCGATTATTTATTCCCCGATATACATTTACATTGAAATGATAAGATAATAATAAAAAAGTTTTATTACAGTTAGGTACTCGTATAAGCAGAGTCCGCATATCAAATCGAGTTTACGACGGAGATAATGTGTTTGCTTTCGATGACAGTTTCTCTGGCATTTTCCTTATTCTGCCTCTTTTTCAATGAATTGGATTCGGCCAAGTGACGTAGTGGCCTTTTTCACGACCTCTAAAAGACACTGGTGCCGATTCTCTTGGTGACAAACTAAACTAAAATTAGGCTATTCCCATCTTTTTCTGTCCAATAAAATAAGAAAGAGACTAATGTAAATAAGAGCTGTCAAATTTAGTCAATCTGACACATCCATACAGTTATAGTTGACATCTTAAAACGTATGGATTAAAAATACGGAGAAGTTCAAGGCAAAACTAATTTGACATCTCTAACTTAGTTCTTTAATGTCACGGAATGTCACCGTCCTTTCCTTTTGCTGTATGTTAGTAAGAGATGTCAATTCTCTAAATTTAGTCTAGTTTGTGAACAAGGGAATCGGCACCAATATTCACCAGATACATTTGAAAATGGAATAGAATGTATATTCAAGAATGGACTCAGTTTATATGAAGTGATCAGCCAAGAAAAAAATCGGAACGTTTTCAAAGGTCGAAGACCTTAAAGATTATTTACCATACTAAATTATGCCCGCAACTTCGTCTGAGTTAATGTGGAATATGTACGTATGCTATGACTATAATTTACAGTGGAAATATACTACCAGTATTTACCTATTTTATTTTCAAAAGTAAATTGTTTTTATTTGAATTATATCGCTTTTTTTTTTGCGCGGTATCCTTATTAATTTTCATCATAATTAACATCAGCTATATGCCAGTGAAAGTCCTGTCAAAAACAGTCCAACGGTTAGGGAGATTAGACGGAACAAACAGACTATTTTTTTATTGTAAATGCAGTGTACAGAACACATGTTAATTTTGACACTACAAACGAACACTTCAATTTGTTTTATTTGTATAGATATGAGAAGCATCTGTGATATCAAGTATACGTACTATTAAATCATGCTCAAACGAATCTCTACAATATCGCACTACCGAAACCCATCATTTTCATGCACCGTATACAATTTCATAGTACGTATACAAGGTATAGACTAGATGTCGTGGTCTGCTGGCTGAAATTTATGGAAATATAAATCTTCGCTGGCTTAGAATACGATGCAAAGCTGCAAGAAATCGCCTCTCATTAGGTAGACATCCCAATTTATATTACATACTCGTACATAGTTGTAAAATGTCTGTGTTAGACTGCCTCGTTGGCCTAGTGGTCGCAAAGCGCGACTGCTGAGCATGAGGTCTTAGGTTTGATTCCCAGGTCAGGCAAAGTGTTTTTGGGTATTTTCATCACGAATTTCACAGTAGCAGTCTCGAAGTCTGGATTTGTACCGAGTTGATGGCAATGGGCTCGCCTCGTATTACATGGGACTTAAACATAGCTGGCGAAATGTGGGTGTGCTAATGGCTAAACCTCTACCTAACCCTTCGGGGATTACAGGCGTTTTATTATGTTGTTGTTGAAAATAATTTTCTACTTTTTTTTCTATTTCTGTTATCTACAAAAATTATTTATTTTCAATTTTTTAGTCCGGCTATATACAAAAACGTGTTTTTTTTATTTGATTTTTTTTTTATTGTTTCATTGTCACCGGTCCTTGATAAGTATGCAAAGTTTGAATGGGATGAATATCTAACTTAAAATTTCCATTCCGAGCGTAAAAACCAAATAACACTTTCAGATGCCAGTATAATAAAATTCGAGAACAAATTACTATAATTAATTAAAAATAAAAACACGACTGCAAAAATTGCACATATTTGTCCTTTGTTTACTCGTCAGTTTTTTCTTTACGAAATCTACTTCTCAAATTCTAGACGATAAACCTAGACACGACCAGATTCATTAAAAAAATAAATCAAGGCTGGTGTTAATTTACGTTTTAAAGTGACCACACCGGTTTCGTCTTTCGTCGGTCTTTTTATTTTTGACTAGCCTATGTTACTCAGAACGATGAGAGGATTGTAACGATACCCCATACATCTAAATCGGTTCAGGCGTTTAAAAGTTTCGGTGGAGTAAAGAAACTCACCATACATACCTACATTAACCCTGAACACATAACACTCCTTTTTTGGACAGTCGTGTAAAAATAATAATTAACAAGTAAATACCACTGCTATGTTAATATATTCAAACAGTAACGCCAATAATATCGATTAGTTTACTATTATCACTCGATACAATGCAACAATTATCATAATCAACATCATAATGGCAGTCGCCACATTAACATGTGAATGGCACACAATATCGGAACTGCATTATGTTCACACGCGTGGTTAACACTTGTGTTATCATAACAATCGTCAAATTAACAGTAGCGTAATGTGGTTTAATTGTTAGTGCATAAGGGTTATTGTTGTACAAGCGTGCAGGCGTCAATAAGGGGTAGGTCCAAGAGTTAAAAATAGTTTAGACAAGGGAAAAGAATACTACCACCTACCTTTGGTTGACTGGTAGAGAATGCCTAAGGCATTAAGTAAATACTAATTAATAAATAAATACTATAGCTTGTTTTTACTATAATATTATAGCCATTGTGAAACTAGTAAGATAAGTTTGTCATTACGGAATGGCGTAATGTAGCCGAAAGCGCACGCACGCGTATGTAATTGGACCTGTGCCGTTTAAATCATAATAAATAAATAGATGCTCACGCGTGTCACACAACGCTTTTTAATACACTAGTGAGGAACAAACATTGTAATAAATTCATTGTTATGAAAATCAAATTACAATTATACATGCATCACACGATCTGTTTTCTGTCAAGGTGTCAATATGTTACTTGAAGAGGTGAAAAGTTAGAGGATGGTTATCGGAGCCACAACTACTTTTTTTTATTTAATATCAAACATAAATAATAATTTATTTACAAAAAATGTTAACTTAGTGAAATATAATGTTTATTTATCTGATATGAAGTATACCAATATTTTAATCCCTTTTACAGTGTCGCCTCGATTTACCCCTGCATTCCAATCTACCCCATTTTACAATACCTGCCTACATTCAATTTTGAATGTGCTATAAAATGCATACGCATAGTCGTCCGGACACACGGACGTGACAAGCACATGAGAGCTCGTCAGAAGCATTCCGGACCGTCTGAAGTACTATTTGCATGAATTATCACACAAGGGACAAACGTCCCCATCATGGCTGTCCACGTTTCATTATATTCATCGATTTTAGATAACTTGCAATGTGAGTGAGTTCGTACTGCATACGAACTACTAGTTCATTAATACCGATGTTTTCGACTATTTCGCACAAAAATGCATTCATACAACACGATCAAAATGTATGGCACAGCTGATTTTGAAAATTGTTATTCGGGAAAATCGTCCAAAGAAAGATGGGATGAGTTCGGAAAAAGAAGAAGAATTTGCCCTGTTGTTGGCAATAGGCTCACCCCCTATTACATGCAAAATGTAGGTGTATTATTGAGTACACCTCTGCCTAACTCCTCTGGGATTACAGGCGTGATAGTATGTTATGTAGTTTGCCGCTACTGGGTAAAAAACTGACCCGGACGACACCAAAGAATGTTTTATAATTTTATAATAAAAAATAATTGGCGTTTAGACGGGCTAAACCCCACAACAAAGACGCAGCAACAGGCAAATTCCAAAGTAACACATGTCGTGCCACATTATTAAACTTTTACGATAGTACACACCAACTCGCACTGGCGCCAGTAAACAGGCAAGTTGCCGACCTCACCAACAACTTGCCGCCAGTTGGAAACTGTCTAGGTATACTATGTGGCAACGTGTCGGACGGTAACTTACTGACATCGTGTTTGTACTTGGATGGAGTGTAGCTATCGAAACGTGTATGTCTGTGTTAGACTGTGTGCTGAGAATAGATTTGGTACACTCCGTATTGTGCTCCAAGATCCTTAACTCGCCTGATGTACGTCACGTTAGCACGGCTTGAATTTTGCATGAACTATTATATCTTGTACTTCCTATACGCATAAGAAAGAGCCTAGGATTGCAGTACTATGGACTAGACACTTTCTGTAGGCCAAAAGTTTAGTCAGACACTTTTTTTTTGTAATTAGCACAACTAAAAAATATTCTTAGCACCTACGTTTTGTGATAAAAAAATATTTATGCAGTTCCAGACCCAGCATTGAAGATGAACGATATATTTCTCTATAAATATATCCTCAAAACGTCAACCATGGTCACGTAAGTCTGGTGGCTCTGGTATCTCGAATCAAAGTATCTACTATATCTAATCTAAATCTAAATATATAAAAGCGAAAGGTCACTAACTTAGTCACTCACTCATCACAAAATATTCTAAACCCCTTGACGAATAAAAATGAAATTTAGCAGGGAGGTAGTTTATAGTTAGTAAACGTCCGCTAAGAATTTTCCAATTTTCACCCCCTACGTGGATGAAACGGGGATCCAAAGTTTGTATGGAGAATCAAGATTAGATGGCCAATAACCGTCAATTACGCGGACGATGTCGCGAGTCGAAACTAGTATTCAATATATCAAATACGGTATGATGGTTTATGTGCCGCTTTAATTTCATTAATTAAAAGTACAGCTGATTTACTCAGCATAGTTCCGAAAGTGTTCCTTGACTTTGCGATTTATAACCTAAATAGCTCGTCTTCTAAATGGCTAAGTACCTACAAAGTAAGTCCAAAATAAACAAGAACAACAAAACAGGTGGAAGTTTGTTTAAACTGTTCCCCTTAAGAGTATTGTTTTAAATAATTTCAGTTCTCTTCACAAATAAATGTTTATTTTAGTACCTTAATTCTACTAAATTTTAATGACCATGGAACTCCAGAATGGAATATAATAAAAAGAAAGTACCGATTGAGAGACAAACGATAAGTTTATGAGTAGGTAGGTAGCTGTTTTTTTTTATTTCGTATCGAAGAATACATCATCATCAACTTCCTGCCCTTGTCCCATGTTACTTGGGGGCGGCGCAACACGTTTTCTTCTTCGATTCCGTCCTGTCAGTCGTCATGCAATCACTGACTCCCATTTCCTTCAGATCAGCCTTTACACAATCCTTCCATTTTTCTTTGACCTTCCTTTTTTTCTCCATCCACATTCATAACTCTATAATACGCGTGGGCATTTTTATCAATATGCTCTTCACTTCATTACGCTCTCGCCTTAGGCTCGGGCTGCAATCCAGCTTTAGTAATTATAATTATAAAATTAGCTCACTTGTATCATAATGTTCTTTTAATTGTCAAATTGGAGGACATTAATTGTGTGTTACGCAATTAGGCCTCTGGACTAATTGATCATTGTTATCCTTCTTTGTACTAGAAGAGGCCTTACTTACCGGTGAGTCGTACGTCCTAGGTACTAATATTTTCGACCCAATATCTAGTTAGATATAACACAAATACAAAAAAAATATTACGATTTGTCTGTTTGTTATGTCAAAATTACAGCGTTTTACAAATTAAATATGAATGTTTACACGGTACTTATACGATGATACTAAGGCTATACTATTATTTTAGAAACAGAATAGTGTTATACGCAAAAAAAGAACCGACTTTCAGGCTAACGACGCGCGACGTCGCGGGCTTAAGCTAGTACCTAAAAAAACAAAAAAGTTGAAATTAACAAACTTTACATGAGTTTGAATTTTTTTTGCACAATTTTATGTAGATGCCTAAACTAATCATTTATTTACTGTGTTTTAGCTTGCTTTATTTAAAAGTTCTAGACAAGAATGACTTTTTTAAGTAAAAGTTTTCTTAGTAAAATCTTCAAAAAATTCATGACAAAGTAGAGACAAACTACAATAACATGGCGCGTCCCTCCACAATTCAAAACGTTTGAAAGTATTTAAAAGACTCACAACGCATATGTGCGTACTGAGACGGCTCACAAAAACAAATCAGCGATTTGTTGCTAGACTAGCGGCGTCATTAATCACTCATTATTATTAGTATGGCGCTACACTGACATATTCTATAAAAATGACAGGTGCGTCGTCTTGCGCGGTCGGCTATTTATGATTAGTTATCAAACAAATCCGCCAGCCTGCTACTGAAGACAAACTCTTTCATACGGCGGTGACTACACAAACACACATTGAAAAAGTTATATGGAGGGGCGCGCCATGTTATAGTAGTTTATCTATACCTACTTATGAAATTAGATTACTTAGGCAAAAAAAAAATAAAGTATACTTTTATATGTTATACTCCGACATAATAATTTGTAGGCGTTTTTAGATATAAAATACCTTTTAGTTAGCTCGTAGACTTTTAGAATATTCTTATATAAAATTGATAGTCATAAATATTCTTTAAATAAATGGGACGTGAAAAAATTGCTTGCGAATAAAAATTATCGAAAGAATTTCTCATTTTGATCGGTAAATCCGTAAGCTTAGGGTTGCCTTAATGTAAATAATTGGCACCAAGCCGCCAGTTTTTTCGAAGAGGGTAAGCAGAAGTATCTACTGTACAATATACATAGAGTAAAGTATTAATTGGTCGCGCCTAGGGCCGTGACAGAGTTTCCAGCTCAAATCTAACGTAGTAGCCCGTTTTTTTTATTGTTTGAGAGGAGATTTAGCACTTTTAGATTCACTTTTTGACGCGTATGGCCATTTGAGTTAATTTATAATTCATAATACTATTTTTTATTGATTTTCGACTTAAATTCATTGAAATTATTTGTGAGGTTTCTATTTTCATTTTAATTAGTATTTAATACAATTAATACATCAGTTATTCCATTATAGTGAAGCGACTCCTTTTTCAATTATAATCGATCGATTAACATTAATATAAATCATAAAACAACAAAATAATCTACATTTGCAACTAAAAAGTATTAAGAGTTGTCATTATTATTATTCATTATCATATTTAAAAAGCGATTTCTAGGCAAAAATAAAATAATAAAGATATAATCGATAATGTTATGACGCCGTAGTCTATTGTTGTGTCACAACACTATTCGATGAAATGTCAAACAAAGTAGTGTTTTCTATTTACAGCGTTAACTGCCGGTAAGCCGAGAATATTGTTATTAGCTTTTCTCTGTTACAACATAAATTCGTGTCGAGTTGAGTTTTAGGATTCCTCGACGTCTATCCACTACATCGACCAATTAAGGGGTAAATCGTGTTGTTGATTTACACTTTACAGATAAATTGTTAAAAATGTTGTTTTTTGAGAGGATTTCTAGATCAATGTGTTAATATCTAAAATAATGAACATAGATATCAATAAATATGTTAAAATATTTGCCAGTTAATATGGTTTCAAAACGTATTGTTTTGAGATGTAACATAACCTCAATAAAATTCTTTTTGGTTTTTCAAATTCCCCACAATTTTCAATTTTGAATTTAACCTTGTTTATAGTGTCATAACACTATCGCTTTTTTTGTGTCTATTTTTCATTACTATACTGTGTCAAAAAATGCGCAACCAAGTGCCATAGTAAGTTACTTGCATTTACATAGTAGTTTATTTAGTAAGCACTTGGTTGCGCATCTTTAACGCTCAATAACCTTTCTACTGTATCATGGGTGCGCTAACAAACATATAAACTTACATACACAAACATGATCTACAGATAACTGTTCGAGATCGTCAGACATACAAATATACGTACTATGCGCGCAATCGAACCTGCGCCACGCAGCGCAGCAGCTAATCAATCAGCCACTGCGCCAACCGTGCCGCCGAAGTTGATATTCGTGACCGGTTTAAGCTATTAATATTGCTCTAAAACTTCGAAATGTGGGTATAGGTACATACTATAGGTACTTAAGTTTGCTAAAAATTCAATTAATCACTTTATTGACAGCACAGACGGCGTGGGCGGCTGCGATAATGCCTATTAGCGCCCTCTCGCGCGTGGGTAGCGAAACTAAGTTAACCGATTACAGGCCGTGAAACGACAATTTTCGTCCAATCTTACACTTTAACAATAATTTTCCAACATTTGTAACAAGGGTCGGCATTTATTATCTCGTTTATAATAAAACATAAGTTTGCAGCACTATTAAAATTAAGATAATTATACCTAGTTGGAGATGTTCAAAATTCCTTACATTCGCGGTAGTGGCGCTGAACTCTTATTTGCGTTTTTTTTTTTAGTTTTTTAGTCTTAATACCAACTTGTTTTTATTTAGCTTTTGTATACAATTTATATTCTTATGTTATGTGCGTCGTTTTTGCGTGAACAAACAGTATTTATTTCTTTTCTTTCTAATTACCGGTCCCTACCATTACACCATAAACAGAGACCAAATAATATGAGCTTAATACAGCCAAGATGACCAGTATTATAAATTGTAACATAAATATCTATACTAATAAAATAAAGCTGTATAATAAAATCAAACCAATTAAAAAAACAATAATATTTTAGTAGCAGGATTTAGTTGTATCCATATTTATGTATACTAAGTAATGATCTACTGCCTCGTTTGTCTAGTGGGCGCAGGCGCGACTGCTGTGCATGGGGTCTTGGGTTCGATTCCCAGGTCGGGCAAAGTGTTATTGGGTTTTTCCATCAGGAATTTCTCAGTAGCAGTTCGGAGTCTGGATTTGTGCCCGGTTGATGGCAATAGGCTCGCTCCCTATTACATGGGACTAAAAACATAACTGGCGAAAAGTGGGTGTGCTAATGGGTGCACCTCTGCCTAACCCTTCGGGGATTATAGGCGTGATGTTTATGTATATGTATGTACTAAGTAATGATACTCACAAAAAAGTTGACCAAAACACTCGACAGGATTGTTACAAATATTTTTACAAATACAGTTGGATGCCAGAACCAATTTTACAAATGGAATATTTATTCGGATTTCAAATTCAATAAAATGTAACTGTATGTGTATAACAAATAAATAACATGCTATCTAGTATTTATTTCAGTACTTTAATTGTATTATTTTCATGGATCAGAGGCCCATTTTATTTATTCATGCAACGACGGACTTAATGCCTTAGGCATTCTCTAATTATATTCCCCAAAACCGATTGTGATTACGGTAGCCAATCTCATTGGAAGCCAAAGTATGCAGGAGTTATTACAGTGCACAAATATGTGCGCAAACACTGGTACAGTCCCTCTTCCGACACTCTCATAGTCAGAGGGAACGGCAATTCGACACAACCGGAGAGATATCAAGTACAGGACCAATAGTTTTATGTATTTTCGACCCCTCACACCAACTTCCGAACTTTGGGCGGCTACTGAGCAATCCCAATTTGAAAAATCCTATAACACTTTTTGCCTTGCCTGGTGATCGAACCTAAGACCTCTTGCTCAGCAGTCGCGCTTGCAACCAATACACAGTTCAGTGCATTCTCTACCGGTTAACCAAAGATGGTGTTATAATAACATGGCAGAACCAAATGAATTAATATACACTCACTCATATTCCTACTAGTAAATAATTATCATTCATAAAGAATGCTATCCAAAGATTAAAACAAACAGTCAACAAAAAGTACAACAAACATGAAACTACATTTCAATTGCAATCAAACAAATTGAAAGAATTTCATTCTGCATCGATAGCATACAATGAGAATGAACATGAACACTTAAAAGGAAAATAGTTGCATTTTCTATCTATTCGATTTTACTTTATTATTCAAAGAATCTCTTTTGTCAGTTCACTGCATTCTTGCAAGTAATGAGATTCTATTGAAGAAAATATTCTATGCATATCGTAAGCGAGCTGGCAACTACGTGGTACAATATTCACGATTTTATGTGTAAATGCAGGTATATTGGTATATTCACTTGTACATTTTTCCACGAAATAATATGTAAGTACCTGCAGTGCATTCCAGAGGGCGTTGCACGAACGCCAGATTAATTCCAAGTTTTGCATATCGTCAGAATCGCCACTGAATCGCCGATTGCGAATGCGGTAAGCAGTGACGCGCGACTATATCTCTGGAGGCCGTGCGAGTCATCGTCCCGCCTGGCTAAACTCAGTGGCAAGAAAAAAGAAAAGGTCTATTGATTCTAAGTTTTAAAGAAATTGAATGTTAAACACTTTTCCTCACTCCCTTTACTTTTTTTTTCCATGTAAAACCATTTGAAAACGCAGCCGAACTCGTAATTGCACCAAAATGCAGCGTGCCACTCACACACGTGCCAATCAGCAACACTAATAACAGCGCTGAGCATTCAGCCGTAGCGAGGGTCAAACGACTGAAAATGACGATTTTACGTGCATGAAAATGGCAGATTTCCATTAAAATCAGATATGGACATTCAATGTAGAATAGAATAGAATAGAATAGAATAGAATAGAATATTCATTTATTTGCTTAGAATGTAGGTATTTACAATGAGATGGTCACAGTGATGTTGGGAATCCTGGTACATTCACCAGCCGTTTGCCGTTTTTTTTTTTTTTTGGTTTGGTACATTTTTGTAGTTGACAAAGGCAGATGGACGACCCGCTGAGGCGAAATGTTACTTTAATGGATATACCATTATGAGATATTCAAATGTCGGTACTGCATTGGTATAAAAGATATCATGAATTTTTAGTACATGAGGTAGTTTAGTTTTACATTTACGCGGATGAAGTCGTTGGCAAAAGCTAGTTCATGAAATAAAGGCGTGAAGTCATAAAAATCGTAGCAGAAAGTAATTACCTATCTTTATACATACATACATAACACCACGCCTGTAATCCCCGAAGGGTTAGGCAGAGGCGTACTTATTAGTACGCCTACATTTCGCCAGTTATGTTTTAGTTCCATGTAATAGGGGGCGAGCCTATTGCCATCAACCGGGCACAAATCCAGACTCCGAGGCTACTACTGAGAAATTCCTGATGGAAAAATCCAATAACACTGCCTGACCTGGGAATTAATCCCAAGACCTCATGCTAAGCTGTCGCGCTTTGCGACCACTACACCAATGAGGCAGTCAACCTCTAGTCAAGTCCTATCTTTATAGTACTGACAATTTCGGCTTTTTTACCTTTTTGTTGCATAAAGTTTAAATAAATAAATAATTTCCTGATTAGCCCCAAGTCTTCAAAATATTACAGTTTAAAAGAAAATTCAAAAGGATTTTCACCTCAGACTTGTTTTACTTGACAAAGTATTGTTTGTAACGAAATTAAAACTAATTTCTTATCTCTTTTAATGAAGCCTTCACCACCTTTGGTTGACTGGTTGAGAATGCCAAAGGCGTTAAGTCCGATTTTGTACTTTTTTGTTGTATAAAGTTTGTAGAAATAAACTTTACATAGATTTTGTGTTAAATCAATAAAGTTAAAAATCAACATAATGCATTATATGGGGTGTAAAAAGAGATTCAACTAAGCTAATAACTCTTCCCAATATTGCGATATTTTTTTTTTGTTCTTGACCTGCCTGGAAAGCTTCTGCTTAACTTCTGCTAAACACGTTTCAATAGTTTAAAAATAAAATACCCCCACGGCCTTCTGGGCTTCTGACGACCCGTAACGACTGTCAAATATCCACGTATGACAGCCTGCACCAAAGGCTTAACGTGCTTTCCGAGGCACGAAGGCGTCTCGGTGTGTAAAAATGCTCACCCATCCACGGACCAACCCCGGCAAGCGTAACTTGACCTGACTTATCGACCCGTGCGGCTGTTATTACTTAGCCACGACCTCCTCCAGCTTTATCTAGCCTATTTCAGCAAATACACGAACATTCAGATCGGAGAGATATTGAAAATGTTATATGCAGTTATGAGGGTCACAAATTTGAATCACAAAGTGGCCAGCTTCCTCTGCGACGAGGAGGTTTCATATCTGTAAATCTCGGATCACAACGTCACGACATTCCATTGACCTCTGCAAATTATACAAAAAAATGTTGGTATATTTTCTTGCGTGTTTATTTTTTGTGGTACGTGTCGGACCTCCTTTGGTAGGTACTGTCACTCAGAGAGGAGAAAAAGGTGTCCCTCTAAGGCTCTAACTTAAATAATTACAGTACTTAGTAACTAAATTTTAAATATAGTAATACTTTTTTCATAAGTCTTTTCATACATGACCTTTGAACCTAACTTAGCCCTATTCAAGTTTAAGTAGTAATTTGTAAAATAGGCCAGAACTAATGACATGGCAAGAACCGCTGGAACAATAGGTTACACATGATAATTGAGCTCAGAAGGATCATTGTTGACCCGAGGTCACCAAAATACGTGTCGAATTCAAAATCTTCTACTGTTTTTCAGAAGATTTTTGATGTCAATTTAGAAGTCGGGAATATTCAATCGTTAGCTACTATCACGTTTTAATATTGACATTACAAAAAAAAAACATATAGGTACTATTTAAAGTACCTTTACCGTTAATTTGTGAGTTTGTGAGAACGGATGGATGGATGTTAGTTACCCTTACACGATTAAACGACTGAACGGAATTAACTGAAATTGGCACACATATTGATGTAGCTTTTCACATAGGAAAGCATAATTATCCCGTGAGATCATTTAGAATCTTGACTTAGTTCTGACGTCTATGCAGTTGAGATAGCGGACAGATGCCTTTTTCACTGTATTTTACCAATGTATTTGTATGTATTTTGACAATTCAAAAGTGCCTAATGGTCTAATTGAAATAAATGTTTTTGACTTTGACTTTTTGTCTTTGACCAGCCTGAATGTTCACACGGCACTTCCACTCTCTAATAATAATAACTTATAACTATAAAATTATAATAACTTAAAAATATAACTAAAACTAAAAATATAAAAACTAAAAACAAAACTAAAAATATAACTTAATAACTTAAAAAAAAAATAACTTATAACTATAAAAAAGTAATACTTCTGGGGCTCACCTTGCTTAGTAACTGCGGTACGTTCTCGGCGAAACAAACGGGTATATCTATATGTTGGTACTACATATACTCTTTGTGCCTGCAATCACGCCGCTCTCGGCTCGGACTGAAATAAAACACTCATCTGTCACCCTTTTGGTTACCCGGCAGCAGTTACTTTATTCCTTTGTTTTGATTGTAACTAGTCATTTATAACACATACCATCACGCCTGTAATCCCCGAAGAGTTAGGCAGAGATGTACCCATTACCACACCCACATTTCGCCAGTTATGTTTAAGGCCTATGTAATAGGGGGCAAGCCTACCACTACCAATACCACTGACCGAACTGGGAATCGAACCCAAGACCTCAGCAGACGCGCTTTGCGACCACTAGAAGATTGAGGCAGTCTACTACTACAACTGCAACTAGTCATTTATGGTCTAAGACAGAGCATTTATTTCAATTTAACCATTAACAGGCACTTTTGAATTGATAGGTCTCTCTGGAGAAGAACGAACAAGAAACTCCACGGGCACTTTTTCCAATTAGGTTTTTGTTTTGGTACAAAAATAGATTACAGTCTAAAATATTAAATAAGCTTCTTTTTATCCTAGACTTTACGGTTCCTGTAGGTTAATATATGAACTTGAAAGCGGACGTAATCACGGGCGAAAACTAGTTTAACATAATTGAAACTTAACTAAAACTTGAAAGTCATTCGAACTGAGTTATAATACCAACAAAGTTAGAATAATTAAATCTCGGGGAAGATACAGAGGGGATTCTAAGTGTTATGAATTGTCTAAGAATAGTTTGGGCAATAAAGGTATTAGAGGAGAAATATTAGCTTTAATAAATGGAAAGTTAAGTTATATTGAAGTTAGTAATAAATATTTAGTAACTAGTTTATGCCCGCGACTTCGTCCGCGTTAACATCGGTTATCGCGGATGAATAAAAAGTAGCATATGTCCTTTGTTGGGGTTCAAACTTACCTTGTACTAAATTTCATCAAAATCAGATCAGTGGATTTGTCGTGAAAGCGTAACAGACTGTGACAGACTGAGTTAATAATATAATAATGTTTCTCATTTATAATATTAGTAAGGATAGTAGACTTACTGCAGTTGTATTTGTCATAAAGGGGAGAACACAACCATGTCCTATAATTACTGAGACGCAAAATGTGGATGTACTTATGGGTACACCTCTGCCTAACCCTTCGGGGATTACAAGCGTGATGTTATGTATAAACTCACAAACACACCCCACCACACACATAAATACACTTCTAATGCTACGGCAGCGTGAGTTTCTCTCACATTTTTGTAATAATTTGAGAGGTGTTAAAAAATCATGAAAAATTTAAACAATTTTTAACAATTATAATGGGTGTACGTTATAATTATAATGAATGTCTCTCTCGTTAACACGTTTCGCCCATCGCTCATACATTTCAACTCATTAGTTTACCGCGCCGCTAGTCAAAGACGGAAATTGGTGTGTTGCAGTCATACATCATAATCTGTCATTTGTAAAGACTACTTGTTTCGTTATGAACAAAGAGGATTTATTAGGACGCCTTTAATAAGTATTGTATTTACATTTTAGCGAAATATTTTTGAGTCAATAAGTTTTATCATTATACATTTGTTCCTTTCATATTCTATTTACAATAGGAAACCGTGTACCTTCTTATTTATTTCAATTTAAATTCGCCGCCAGCGCCGCCCTTCTTTGTTAAATGTGCCAGCGGCTAGGACTAACCTCAAGCGTACCCCTTTGTCACGAGCCGCACGACTTATTAATATTACAAGTATGTATGTCGGAGGATAGTTTTGGATAAAATCTGCCGAAATTGTTTCAAGCTATAAAATTAATTTTAGCTAGATTATAGCGTGTTAAGATGTTCTTTTTTTAATTTTATAATTTTGATATAATGATTATTTTATAGTGTGGTTGGACACACGCTTCGGTTTTTACTGTTAATATTTTATAGTTATGTGTGTATAAATAAATAAAAACGAATAAATAAATCATTGTTATCAATTCAACATTCATCGCTTAAAAAGTAGTACTGTGACTGATGTACAAACAATGCATGGTATACCACTACAAAACTTTCTTATTCTCTTATGAAAAACAAACAGCTGCTATATTAAAAAAAATAAGTTTGAAAATACATACGACTTATAGGCAATATTGTAATCCAAAACGCAAATTTTCTGCAGAATACAAAAGCAAGATGAAATCACTTGATAATAAAAATACCTTCACTAAAAGCAATTTTATGATTGTCAACAGATTGTAACTGAATTAAGATTGCGACCGTTAACAAAAATAATAATAAAAAAAAAAACGAAAAACAAATTAGTCGATTCAGGTATTTACTTAAATTCCCCAACATCTAAAAGTAACTACGACATGTAGAAAACCTTTTTTTCTTTGACGTTAGGGTCGGTCCACACTCATTAAGGCGCCGTCGGTTTTTGTTCGACGCTTCACATGTGCGGCACAGAAATTAAAATCGTCCACGCCATTTTAATGGAGTAACTTGGCGATTTCTTACATTTACACAGAAATGGTAGTACAAGTTTTTTTTAATGATGTTAAAAAAGAAACGAACCTACATGAAGGGTTTCATACCACCATACAATATTTAATACAACACACACAAAAAATAAGTTTGCAATCTTAAAAAAGTAATTAATTTGTGATGTTTGCTACCTACAAATTAATGGATTTCTTCCTTTACTTGTGCTACAAGGCATTGCTTCTTTTTCATGATTCTAAGTCAATGGGAAGTCCCCTGTAAGTTTTGATTCCTTAGCGAGCGTCAGAATGTGCGCCTTTATCTTTAGATTTCGTTGACTTAAAAGTCTGTTTTTTTTACTGCTCCAAAGGGTAGCAGACCTCAACGCGTTCCTAGGTAAAAGTGTCTGAACAGACGGACAAACAGATATCATATAAGGGTTAATTTATTGCCGACCGAGGTACGGAACCCTGAAAAACATCGTACACAATACCTACTTTACATTGAAGACAATACTTTCCAAGACAACAGAACTCCTTCGTCCAACCTATTTACATTCCTTAGCATAAGGACGTCGCCCACGTGGCGTGTGAAGCGTCGCCGGTTCTCTCTCCACACTATCACTCCGGCTAATTGAAAGTCTTTGAAAAGGGGCGCGTGACGTCATCACGTAATGAAAGTTCAGCGTCGCGTTGGCGTGACGAAGGGCGACTGAAAACTTGATGCTTTCATTATACACCTGAACTGACATTGTGATGGACGTCAGCCATGACAGATGGCAAAGTATTGTTGCAGATAAGATTTTGGTAAGACTGAGTGCTGACGTGCGGTTGTTTAAATAATTATTTATTTATTTATTAGCAATTACCCTAAGTTTCAGCCGCTTTGTTATTTCTTCTATTACTGCTCCGCTCCCGTCAATCGTTTTATAGCCTATATTAAACTTCCTCGATAAATATACTGTGTAACAAAAAAAAAAATTCATATCGGAATAGTACTTCCTAAGATAAGCGTATAGATAACAAACTGAATAAATACTAATAGTAAGACTGAATACAAAGATACTGCTTATATCTCAAGATTCTGTCAGTAATTCTGTTTAATTAAAAATAAATCTATAATTTAAAGCCCACTCCTAAAAAATAATAATTATAATTAAAAGAGCACAACACATAACATAACATACATAACATCACGCCTGTAATCCCCGAAGGGTGAGGCAGAGGTGTACCCATTAGTACACCCACATTTCGCCAGTTATGTTTTTAGTCCCATGTAATAGGGGGCGAGCCTATTGCCATCAACCGGGCACAAATCCAGACTTCGAGGCTGCTACTGAGAAATTCTTGATGGAAAAACCCAATAACACTTTGCCCGACCTGGGAATCGAACCCAAGACCTCATGCACAGCAGTCACGCTTGCGACCACTAGACCAACAAGGCAGCACAACACAATAGTCGGAACAACACAATAATCGTTATTTTGAAAAATTTTAAGGCTACCAACTGACCATTCATTACTGCGTTCAAAATGATTGAAATTATGCTACGCGTAGCAATTTGATGTCTGCTACGAAACCATAGCCGTGACGTCATTTCTACAGCTACGCCGTAGCAAACCGTGACAAACTTATTCTATTGTATGGATTTGAGTTTAGCAATCTTTCGTAACGCAAGCTTTCTTTTACCATGAATTCACATAACTGGTACATGATTCTAGACCCCCTGCGATGAAATTTTCGTGCGTTATTAAAACTTCAAGCAAAAATCTAGAATATTCAACAAAAACATTCTATTTCTCCTGGTCATACATAACCCACGTTTGACACGGCGCAGTCGCAATAATTCCTCGGCCCGACATACGAAGACCCAAATATGAGGCGATCTATCACTCGGAAACTAATCAAACCATCTCGTCTGCAACACGGATAGATCACGTTTTAACAAATGACCAGAGATTAATTGGCACAGAACTAATCATTCTCGGTAAGGTGACGGTGTTATGGTGTAGGCTCGGACAAGTAATTTGAGAGGGATTGGAATTAATTTGACGTCATCTGTCAATAGGGTTGATATTCGTACTTTAAATAAAGTATTGTACGTTGACTGCCTTGTTGGTCTTGTGGTTGCAAAGCGCGACTGCTGAGCATGAAGTCTTAGGTTGGATTCCCAGGTCGGCGGTGTTATTGGGATTTTCCCGTCAGGAATTTTTTGTAGCAGCCTCGGAGTGGATTTGGGCCCGGTTGATGGTAATAGACTCGCCCCCAAGGAATTACATGGGACTTAAACATAACTAGCGAAATGTTGGTGTACTAATGAGTACACCTCTGCCTAACTTTTCGAGAATAAGAGGCGTGTTATTATGTTATGTAAAAAGGTTTCTTTTTTGTAGTGTAAAATATTGTTTTGTGATACGGAACCCTTAGTGTGTGTCATACTGAACATAACTGTCGAGGCGAAATGTAGGTGTACTAATAGGTACACCCTCCCAAACCCTTCGGAGATTACAAGCGTGATGTCCCACAAAAAAAAAACAGTGCAAATTATACAGTCCAATATATGTCAGTGCAAATTATATTAAAAAATACCGAAAATACTTTACTGACGCAACTCCAAGCCCTGATTAAAAACAAGTAAGCAGGATTCTTAAATTAAGTTTCACCGAGACCGTTTTAACCGGGAATTAACTTCTATTCGATATTAATACGAAACAGTATTTAGTAATAGTACTCGATCGTTTGACCCAGAACCCTTCCCAGATCGAGATAAACCCATGTCCCTGATAACTTTACGTTTTGTGTCAAATTGCTAACACATGTGATCACGATCAAGGTGAAATTATAAATGATAATGGTCAGCATAGTGAGCATTTTGGAATATGTATGAATGGATATTGGACTTGTAAGACCTGCACCATCTCCCTTTCTTGTAATACTAGCTATACACTGCGGTTTCATCTTAAGTAACGTTTTTGGTTCCTATCTCATTCCCGTAGGTCGTAGCGTTATGTTAAAACGAGCGAAGCCGTAAACAAAAGCTAGTTTATAAAAACTAGATCACCAAAAGTTTTATACGACGAATAAATTTCTTTTCCTCTTCTCCCTCGCATACGACACTCACCATATTATTCCCAAGAAGATAGATTCCTATTTGCATTATTGTAATGAGAATGAGACATTTACATTTTTCTTATATCTTCGTGAACATAATAACAGGAAACTTATAAAGTGGGACATCCATCGTACTAATGGCCAATTTATGTTAACGCCACTCCGGAGCCTGTCAACCGAAAATAAAGGGATGCCTCAAAGATAAATTGAATAATACCTACTGAGAAATCGTGGTCCAAAAGTTAAAACGTTTTCTTTTTTAAGGGAGAAGTTTTAAAGCTCCCTTTTACCACAAAAACACACCGATCTCCACGCGTCTCCTTGCGCAATAACACATGTAGTCACACAGTAGTATGTCAGTCATGTTCGTTTGTACCTTTACTAGCGTTTGCTCACGGCTTCGTCTGCATAAAAGCCATAGATTAAAAAAGTTAGCCTATGTTCTTTCTTGGAATTCAAGCTTATCTATTATCCAATTTTATCAAAATCTGTTCAATGGTTTAGCTGTGAAAGAGTAAAAGACAAAGAGATAAAGTTATTTACGCTTTTATAATATTCTAGCGACCCGCCCCGGCTTGGCACTGGTGCATTGTAGATACAGAAACCTTTCTCTCGAACTTGACTCTTTACCCTATCTATTGATGAAACTGTATTAAAATCCGTTGTTTAAAAGATTCAAGCGTACAGAAGGCGGGAAGTGACTTTTTTATACTATGTTGAAAAGTATAAATTTTGCTCAGTTTCAGAAGAATAACTTATTAAACTAGTTATATTACTTACTAGCTTTTGCCTGCGACTTTGTCCGCGCAAAAATAAAATAAAATATAGCCTATGTCACTAGCAGATAATGTAGCTTTCTAATGATGAAAGAATTTTTAAAATCGGTCCAGTAGTTTTTGAGTTTATCCATTACAAACAAACAAAAATAAATACTTTTTTTTTATTTAATTTTTTTTCAGCTTTTTGTCGCTGATGATGTCAGACAAGTACTTGCAGTACTTGTCTGACAAGAAGTTATTAATTTAGAAACATAACAAAGCCTCCTAAAAACAAACAGCTACACTTCATTTAATATGCACATCAATTTCATGGAACGTCCCAAAGCGAAATCATCTTTTAGCAGTTTTCAACATTATTTGCTCGTTTTCCTGTTTCCCACATTCACAATTTCTGAATAAAACGAACGTTATTCATGTTTTATAAGCCTTTAAGTATACATGTCCGTCGACAGTTTAGGAAGTTACTCGTATTTACCATATTTTCCACGCGTCATGAAACTATGGATTATAAACTAGAACTAATTAGTGAATTAATTAGAGTAGTATTGACGTTTAAGTATTGGCGATACAAACTTTCGTTCTGAATCAGTAGTACGACTTATCAGCACTTCACTCAACTTGAGTAGGTACTTGAAGAGTTTTGTGAAGGTATTGAACCAAATATGTCTAATATAAGGTGACTGGCAGTCATCTGCCTAGCCTTTTTTTTCAACTATGTTGTGTCAAGTGTTAAATAAAGAAAAGGTTGCATAGTTTTGTTTGTAAAAAGGGTTATGTAAGTAACTTAACTTACAAATGATTGGGTGTTATTTTTGTTAATCAAATTATTCAATGGAGCCTGGACAGACGTATTAAAAAAAATATTTGGGAAAGTTCTTTTATTATGAGTACATTCATGTGTATAAGTATCGCTATTACGCTAATTACACTTTATTTCAGCAACTGTAACAGTTATTTTCTTTTTTGTTTTTACGTGGTAAAAGTCATGAAATGCGCCCTTCCACCCTGGGTGGGGCGGAAGGGACTGTCAGACTTTTACTGACTAAAAAAACACCCTGTTCCTTCTGTTGCCCTTTACGTTCCGGGGCCACGGTATCCTGTTCAGACGTCCCGCAACCCCGGCAGGACTGTAACAGTTCTCAACTCACTGAGCGATAATAAAAATCAGTAACAACAATTTCGAACTTGGTTATTAAATCGTCAATGTTAACCTAAAGTGACAATTCGGCAGAGCCGTCGGAAGGGCTCCTTATTTCGCGTTATCTTGTCAATCAAACACGAAGGCAACAAGGACCCTTCGGAGCATCTAAGTAGGAGAGAGAGTCTCTTGATTAAATAATGTCAAGTGTTTGAGGTTTTCGTGAACTGGAAAATGATTTTGTCAATAAATGAGTCAGTACCCATATTTTATAAGATATTGTTGGTCTTGATAGACGATTATTAATTTATTAGTATAAATTAAAAATCGTTCTATAATTCTATACTTACTAATATATTTATTTATTTACATATACGACGAAACTTACCGCGGGGGAAAAAACACGCGGGCAGAAGGTAGGAATATTATAAAGCTGAAGAGTTTGTTTTTTTGGGTTTGTTTGTTTTATTTCAAGGAAACGAAGAAACTTTTGATCAGATTGGTTTCCGCCAAATAATTTATTTATGTAGCAAAAACCAATTTTACCAAAAAAAATCATTCCCTGCAGCGCCGTATTTTAAAATATATTTTTACTGCGCTTCAGATACTCGCCGGTACGTACACCGACAGTTGATTGGAAGACCAATGAAAACGGACGGACGCACGGAAATTGGAAATCTCATGGCGCATGGCGTAATAGAAATTTCACTGTTCAACAGCTGTATGCAGCTTTTTGAATCTCCAATGGTCGATGCATCCACGTGTATGTCCTTTGTAACTCCGGATATGACGGTGTTTGCTGACAATAAAAAAAAGAAAAAAAAAAATCTCTTTACGGTATGGAAGGGTAATCGTAATGAAAACTTTTACAATGGGATTCAGTATCTACATGTTTTTAGATTCCCAGCGTTAACATTTATCGTCGGTTATTTTGACCGTGTGGATGGATTCTTGTTTTTTATATACTAAGTATTTTTTGCCCACGACTTCGTCGGTTTTCGCTGATACGGACGAAGTTATTATTATTTACAAAAGTTAATTTAATTAATATACCTATGTATTTGTTTTTTTTTTATTTATTTATTTGTTTTATTATTATTATTATAAAGGTTTTTCCCGCGACTTCGTCCACGTAAATGTCGGACCCTCAGAAACCCTTTCTTAGCGGACATCTACTAAGTTACTAACTATAAACTACCTCCCTGTAAATAATCTTACTCTTGTAACACAACTAAATTACATCGGCAAGTTCTGAACATTTTCTCAATGATAACGTGTAAGTATATCAAATACAAAATAAATATACCCAAGCTATACTCACTCAGTATATTATACTCAGTGGCCTTTCCTGATAATTTAATATCTAACAAATTGTGACAACCGTAATTCCGGTCACAATTCAATGTAGATTAGATCCCCGGATCCAGGTTTGAGCGCAAATATATACTTTATCCATGGTTTATCCCTTGAGATTAGAACCGGGGAACTGCTTCCGGGATAGTGTAGAGAATCGAGATGTTACGTTCTCGTCCGCGGATTCGATAATGATAAAATAAAAGGAAACGTAAATGTATTAAGTATGTTAATAGTTCTTTTACATTGACTTTTCAGTCAATATGAATGTCGTGATTTCCTAGTGGTTGAGGCGTCCGCCTCTAATGCATGAAGTTGTGTGTTCGAATCCGGGCAAGAGTACTAATGTGACTTCATGTACTTTATAAATTTATGTTAGACATCAATGACATCGTTCCATGCCTCGGTAAGCACGGTACGGCTGTCATACGTGGCTCTTTGACTGTCGTTACGGCTTTATGGGACATCAGAAGACCGAAAATCAGGCACCAGTCTTACCAAAGTCAACACAAAACTGACATCACAGTTGTCTTTTGCCATACAAATCTAAGGGAGAATCGCGTTTTGCCAGATTATAAAAAATACGTCAATTGATTGGTGGTGTCAGATGACACCATGACACCACCAATCATAAATTGACGTACTTTTTATGACAATTAAATTTTTAATTTTTTCTTTTGCACCTTGTATGGGTGTACCTACTTGTCTAAAATGTTTGTTTCTACGCCAATACATTTTGCTTTCCTATCTTCGAATTGTAGTTTATACATGTACAAAGTAAACCTGCCTTTAGGAGCATTAGGGATGGAAGTGATTTCAAAGCAATACTCAGGAGAAATACATTTCTAGTATATACTTAGGGAGGCCGCAAACGATAGACTTTTAAGGTTCTGTTGTGGTTTCGGTCTATCTTAGGTACTTACTTTATAAATGCGAATGAATGGATGTTTGTTTGGTACTTAATCACGCCAGAACGGCTGAATAGGTCTGAATGAAATTATATTCTGAAATAGCACACAACTAGTTTTGATCCTAGAAAAATGGACTGTTCCCGTGGGATAATATTTTAAATTTGATGAAGATTAAATCGCGGGCGGAAGCTAGTTTGTTATAAAAAAGATGAGTTTACTTGGACTAATTAAATAGACCTAATTAAATAGACTTTTAGTAACTTAAAACCAATGTATACCTAGACCTACCTAGTGTGTCGAGATTTTTTGCTTGGTTAATGAATAATACCTCTACGTTTAGATTTTTTGTAAATTTAATTGCTGTTTTTCTAGAAATATCGTAACATGCAATCCGTATTCGCCAACGTAAATCGGAGTCGGATCGCATCTCTGTCATCTCCCTAACGCTGCCCAGTGGAACTAACTTCGTTACATTCCTATTTCCAGCTGTAGTGCTTCACGGAATACTTATCTATAGTAGGCAAGTAGGTATAGGAACTACTTTGCCCAGCGACTGCTTCCGCTGAAAAGTAGTTTCGTGCCTTCGTGCATCAAATCAGTACCAAACCAGTCATACCTTTTAGACATAATTTTGGCCATTACTTTGTTTTAAATAAGAATACAGTCTAGGTTTTGAACTAACTATCTACTGGAATATCTGCATCCCTTGAATAATTTGAATCTAGTTTGTTTGTGAGCCAAAACTCGACGGAATTGAACTATCCCAAGTTTCGGTCTTCATAGGTAGGTAGTGTAGGTATCTATAAACTTGCTTCAGTTTCATGTTTACATATCGTGTTCCACCTCAATTGAAGCTAAACTTTGTGGAAACACAACCTCATTGACAGCTTTCCAGTATAAACCTAGTTTTAGAGCAATTTACATCGTACGATTGGTCGTGACGATCTGTCAATGTCAAAAATATGGCTGCGGGATTCGATGACGATTTTCCTTTATTTTACTTAGGTTGCATGCACAATTTTTGATAAAGCTCTCAGTTTAGCACTTAAGCACCATAAAAATAAGCAGGCTTCAAATTGATGAGCGATTAAATGAGCAATTGCTGCTACGCTACGTATAGAGATACGTAGCGCCGCAGCGGTTCGTTTCGCAGCTGTTCGATTCCCGGACGGATCAAAGATTTTGAAGGCCTACATGTAGTTAATACGGGTCTGGCTGTTTGTGTATGTGAGTTTATATTTTTATAAACTTATCCACTGGAGAAATGCCTAATGTGGGGCAAAAATAAAAATAAAGAAACATTTAGAATTACGATCTCTAGAAGTAAGGTATGTTAGTCCAAAATCTATGCAACGAATGAATACATTACTGAACTTTTCACAAGTTAGACCTTAACATGTAAAAGATAGGAGATACAGTCCCGTCTCTAGAATTTAAACTAACTTCTATTTTATGTGCAACGTGACTTTTAAAGTAGCGAATTGCAGCTGGGATTGTATGTAGAAGTTGTAGATACTTACTCTTATCTGTTTCAATTTGAATTGAATGACAATATTCCAGCAGTGGATGTCGTTCGGCTGATGTGATGATGATGATAATAAAATATAGCCTATAGCACTCATAGATGACGTAGCTTCTTGAGCTAATGAAATTTCAGAATCGAACTGTAGTCACACAGATTGGCGCGTTCAAATAAAGAAACACATAAACTCTGCAGACGTATAAGATTAATATATCTATATAAATTACGCGTTACGTTGTTTGTCCGGGATGGACTCCTAAACTACTTAACCGATTTTAATCTTTGCACACCGTGTGTTTGATCCAACTTGAAAGACTGGTAGTTTTTGTCTCGATTATTATTGACCTCAATATCTTTACTTACTTCAAACCACAGCAATGCATGGTCAAGTCAACTAGTATTTTATGGATAAATAGTATAATATAGAAAGATATAACCTGATACACTTACATTCGTTCTCCAATAAAATTGTTATATTAGGTTTCTACCTCACTAGTTCGTAAAGCCCTTTAAGACTTCCATCACAATCCTGTCTGTCCCTAGATTAATGTGTAGGAGCTTACAAACGGACCTCTCCATACATCTTGCAGGTAGTTATACCTGAGATTACGCAACCTTGGTCCTAAGAGTCGACTCGTCTGCTAAGACCCATCTGTCAGCAGGAAAATTGCGGGAATACGGATTGGGGATTGAGCGAGAAACTAGGTAGGTACCTATCTAGTTTTCCTTTTTATCCGACTACGACGAAGGAAAAACAAGGATTATGTTTTAGACCGGTATGTGTGTATTTGGGTATGCATGTAGGTATGTTCATCAGTTCTTTCATAATTTCCAAACTATCAATCATAATTCGACTAATGAGGTATCGTTGAAAGCGTATTAAATACCGGCTATTTATGTGTTGTGTGACAATAAATGGCAAATGGCGGCTTACAACGGACATTTGGTTCACCATCAATTAAATACTCAAATACAATGATATGAAATAAAATAACACTAACGCACACACCCTCACACTAATATTGTACTTAGTAAGTACCAAACTGATTTTTATTTCAGGTAAGTAGGTTCCCGGGTCGACGGCGCGTTCCGTTCGCGCGCGCCTCAAAGAGCTGTCAGCATAGGGACGGGGCCCCCAACGGGGCCAACGCCTGCCGGGGTTGCGGGACGTCTTAACAGGATACCGTGGCCCCGGAACGTAAAGGGCAACAGAAGGAACAGGGTGGTTTTTTAGTCAGTAAAAGTCTGACAGTCCCTTCCGCCCCACCCAGGGCGGAAGGAGTCATTTGATGATCTTTACCACCTCAAAAAGAAAAAGAAAAAAAAGGTAAGTAGGTTCGTCCTCATATTCATATTACAAGCATTGTCTGCCGTTAGACCATAAACCTGGCCCATTATCGGGAAAACAATATATTTAGTAGAGATAGGTACCTATTTCATTACAAATGACCACGGGTGGTACATTGAGGCATCTTTCTCAAAATGGGGTGTATAAGGATACAGGGGTGAATCGGGACGAAACTTTGAAAGAGATTTTAACGTTGGAGTAGTGTAATATTTTTCTCAAAAAGAAGTCTAGCATTTTAATCCTTTTTAAAGTTTTGTACCGATTCAACCCCGTATAGTACCTAGACTTCTTGCTTCTGGTTTAATTCTTTTTTAATTTCAATTTGAAATTGGAATTGTAAACGTCAAATGTCAAACTGTAGTCATTTCCCGCGCCAACATTTTGATAAAATCTGTTTCGGTAATACATTTTTAGAGTAACCATAGTTAGTTGTTTACAGTATACGAAATTTCCACACAAAATAGAAGCCGTCGAGTTATTATTAGTATCACGTCCTTAAACCTCACAAGATTATTCTCATCACGCTTTCGGATAGCTTTATCACAGTTATCATGTTGACGCAGCCTCCCTCTTCCCTTAATATTATTTTGTCCTAGCCACTCGGTAAAGAAATTAAGTTGGTTTGTACCTACTTAAGCTGAACTAATCTATAGGAATTATGTTTGAAAATTGAATTGAAACAGTTTGTATTAGTGCACTATTGACACTACCTAAGTAGAAAATCATTTTTTTTTTCTGAGCTTAAGTTTAAGAAGTACCTATAACCTGGTCGAAGTAAGTTTGCACCATCTCTCTGCTATGCGGCAAGTTCAAATAGCTGATAAGTACTAAAGAGTAGTAATGGATAATATTATTTTAATATGGTAGCTTACCACTAATATATTGATGTACTTTTAATAACCTGTCAAAACGCGATTATTCCAAAGATTTTGTATAGCAATGTCGAACTGTGACGTCACTTATTTGCCAACTATTTATTGATTTCAAAGCCACAAAAAAACAAATTTTACGTTAAATTGAATTAATCGGAATTTCAGAGCTAAAATAAAGTGTTTTTTTTTTTAAGAATTTATGTCTAGAAATTATTGGGTAATGGTGTCATATACCCAATTATTAAAAGTAAAATAGGCACTATAGGTACACTTTTTAACAAATATTCGTTACATAGTGATCCCTTTTTTGCATCCGCGATGTGCAAACTTAACTTGGCCGGGTTGTTTTACCGAAATGCAGGACTTCACGAGTCATGGCGTCCCCCGCAGAAAAGGTGGTCTTTCACAAATAATACCCTAATATGGCGGAGAGAACAGGTAAAAGCCCTAGGTCGGTTCTTAATAAAAATGCAAAACTTAAGTTTTAATAATCACTTTAATTTTACTAAATTACAAGTTGATAAAACAGTAAATAGTTTTTAATTATTTTGTTCTTCAGTCACGCGTAGCCAATGGCAGTATGACACAATGTTTCATCACACAAACGACATACACAAAACTGGTGTAAATATCACAAGATTTTTGCTCAACGCGGCTTGCAGTAGGAGTTAACTGAGACAAATCGTCACGTAAGGTAAACGCGTTATACTCCCTCTAGACTACCTTCCCTCTCTCAGGAACTTCGCCACAATTTTTACAATTTAATTTAGATGGTAGTTCGAAATTCCTCAGTTAAGTAGGGTGGTTATTAATCACTGGTGGGAATTAACAATGTTTGAATATTATATTTGTAAATGTAACTCGTTTGTGTGTAAACAACTCAACGCTTACCTAAGTATATAATATTATTGTGCGCTAGTTAGATAGTAGGTAAGTAATTATACAATATAATAATTATTTTCATTATAATTTTATAATTATCTTATTTTATAAATAACTCTAATAGATATTATATTCGGACCTCTATGTGCAATACAAGAATAAATACAAAAAAAATATATATTTGTAAACTCTAAAAAAAGCATAGTACGTACCCATACTTATAAAGACATACAATTTGAGATCGTAAAAATACATTTAAATAAATTAATAACACAGAAAAGTCGACTCTAAGCAAAAGTGCTTTTTATAACAACATAAAAGAATCATAATTAAGACACATAAAATACCATTTCTCTATAGAAAGAAAGCACTTATGCTAAATCTATCATTCTAAATAAACCTCCTTCGTAGTTGTACTATTAATAAGATCTATATAACGTAATAGTTTACGGATTTATTACATTATGTTTCACAAATAAATGATTTCTTATAAGGTGGCAGCACAAGCGTAAACTTGCTACATCATCGAATACGATAATAACTTCTTCGTATAGTACGGCCGACGTATCTTGGCGGTCTGAAGATAGTTGTTTGGCTGCGCAATGGATCTTAAAGAACCAAAGTTGTTTACTGCGCAGCAATCGGCTAACTTCAGGGCCGCCAAGATACATTGGCCGTATTGTACAATTATTGTTAACTATAATAATTTACATGGGTGCCAAGTAATTAGTTTGAAAACATACAACGATTAAATGCACTCATTTAGTATGTCACCGACACATTTGTTTCTTTCAAATATAATAGTTAGTATACCAATAAAAAACAGTATTGAGCTTTCCATCCGACTTTGTATATATTATAGATTCCATGCATTGATGTACAAACACAATACTTCAAAAATGTTTCCAAAAAACATGTAAGATACATACCTATAGATATAAAAACTTCAAAAAAAAATGAGCGCACAATTCAAGAATGTGCACTCATTTCATTTAGTTGAAATTGTTTAAAAAGGGACTCTATTCAGACGACATACAGTCGACGCTGATTAACTTGAACCCTCCACAAAAAAACAATATAATTTTAACTAACTATGCACCTGAGTTTTTTTTTTCTTTTACTGTTCCTGTGTCCCACTCTTGGACTAAGATGCCAACATTTCCTTTATTTATTTCGATGCTCTGCAATGTGCTTTCTTTAGCCAACTCTTGAAGAAAACTTCTAAGATGTCCCACTATTTTATTCTTGTTTTTAACACTACATTGTTATTTAATAAAACGTAGGCCCTACTAACCTTAATCTATTTTCTACGGTATGTAGTGAATGTATGTACGGTATGTACGGTATGTGTACGCAGTAAAGTTACATCTTTTAGAAACTAATGCCAGTCAGACACGACACAAAAGGGATTATGAGGATTACGTTTTTTGATTCAAACGTATGGATCCCTAAAAAATGACCCAGGATGACAAAAAATAGGGTATATAGCAAAAACGTTAAACATACCAATGTAGTTTTTTTCATAATACATAGATAATCTACATCTACATGTATACAATTTTTACTTAAAATACCAACCTATACTTTACTAGTAAATGCCATAATATATTCACTACAGTATGTCTGTTGTACATACTTCTCACTTTTATAATTGAACACTTGAAAGCTAATATTTCGTGATACATAAATTTAAGATTACTGAAGAAATATAGGTCAAAAATATATCACCCAAATTTTATTAATAGTTATGCAAATTACTATATTGCTAATAACACAAGCTGTCTATGTATTGTAAAACAGATTTCTACCTTACAAATCAAAATTGTAGAGTTCAAACAATTACATCACGCAATAGACTAATTATGAGGCATCTAGTAGGCTACACTAAATCTAATCATAAGTTAGGAACTTTGGGAGTAGCTACATAAATATGAACCTTAATAAATACGACATAAAGTAAACCATAGAATATCACAGAGTAAAATAAATTAGGGAGTTTAATGTAGAATATTAATAAACGGAAAAAAGACTAGTTTAAGATCACACCAAAGATCAATACATTTCTCACAAAAAATAATAAATAACATTCTTTCTCTTTCATCTTTATGCAATTGTCAGAAACAGAATATTGTTTTTAAATAAGATTAGCACTAACTCATTTAGTGATTTGTGGTGTAGAGCAACTTAAATAATATCATATTATAAACACAATACCAAAATATTTTAAATTTAAAAACAGCTAAAATTTTCTAAAGATAAATACACCCCGTAAAAGAATGATAATGATAAATAAAAAATAAAATAATATTTCTTACGTCTAAGACACAGTTAATACTAAGATTAGCATTTGGAATAAAACATTTTTATTTTAGCACAACACAAAAGGATGAGTTTCATTCATATGGTTCAAACAGTGTAGAAGTGATTAACTTTTAACTATTTATGTTAAAATATTTATATCCTAAGAAATATTTGGCAATTTCTGGCTCTTTATAATCTACAGCAGCAGTTCCCAAAGTATGGGTCGCGACCCACTGGTGGGCCACGAGCAAACAGTGGGGCCTAAACAGTCCTTAATTCACATAGTTATGCTACTTTTTACTTATGAAAAAAAACCAGGAGGCGAGTCCCGAATTTTTAAATTTTGTAAGGTGAGTTGCAGTCCAGTCAACTTTAGGAACCAATCTCTACAGAGTATTTCTTTTAACAAGTCTTTTGTCTGTTTCGTTAACAAATATGTGACGGCAACCACGAGTTTAATGACATCAGTCACCCTCTTCATACATAAAAATCATCATTGATGTTACAAACATTAATAATGGTGAATATTATAGTCATTTCATAGACATTCGATTTACACAAAATCCAAAATCATTTACCAATAAGGCAAGTAAATAAATACCCTATACTTTATGGTAGAGAATAGAATAATACCATTGTCTATGGCCCTAATCTAAATACTACATTATAAGCCTATTTCAATCACTTGAACACTGAACCAATATTGGCATTGGTGTATGCAATTCCATATTTTTCTTAAAACATTACAACATGAAATCTCTCTCTACTTTTTTGAAAAGCATTTGAATATTTGAAAAAAATATGACCAAATATTTGGAATCCAGCCAAATTATTGATCTGATGAGGACAATATTCTTATGGTACAACTTAGCTGCTTAATATAAAAGCTTGCTACAATTATTTTATTGCAAAAAAATACACAAAATGGAGTGTTTCCAAAACAGTATCAACCACATAGCTGTATACTAAATTTTTTATGTTTGTGATGTTACAAATGATCCCAATGAAAGTAAGTATGAAGCTAAAGAACAATAGCCACATCTGGTACCATTATAGTACAGTTTTCATTCAATTGAGGTGACTGGCATGGTTTGTACTTTGATTCCACTTTATCTAGATCCACTTTGAGGCCTTTTTTCTTGGCCATTTCTATGACGTAACCCTTCAGCTTCAGATCACTGAAATTAATAAATAAGGAAGATTAGTGATAAGTATGGTATTTTGAAAAGGCAACATGGATGAATATTATGAAATAAATAATATGCCTAAAGCTTTAGGCATGAAGGTTGTATGCTAATTCACCTGGTAAAAATTATGTCTGGCTGAAAAGTTTTGTATTTAAACACTTAGGAAGATTTTAGAAATAATAAAATACTTTTAAAGGGTCAACATTGCTTTTTATAAAGGCATATTCAGCTTGGCTATTTATTTACATTTAGGAAAACAAACAGTAGTACATTAAGCATAAACAATTCTGTCTTAAAATGCAGTCATTAAACATGTTTTTAGCAATTCAGTGTTTCTTTTGAATCCTCACGATGTACTATGACCCCATCAGGATCACAACAGTACCTACTTTAAATTATAACTATAGCAAGAGTTTCTTTTGAACATGTACAAAGTGATTGATCACAGGACATACTCAACTACAAAGATTTAAATCGTCATGAATTCAATTATTGGATCAAGGAAGTTCTCAATTGAGTGAGCCGAGTTAAGGTCTCAAATGAGTAACTGTATCTAGGTATATTCTTACATTCCATTTATTTATTTTTGCGTCACTGATTTTGTTAACAATCTAAACAATTATAATGTTGAAAAATACCTAAATGTGCAGTAAAGCTTTCAAACATTCCTTGTTTGTGAAATAATTTAATCCCAATAATTAGGCTTGTTTAATAAATATTTCTGTAAAACCTAAGCTAGGTACATTTATAACAGAAATATACTAACCTGCATTTCATACAAACACAGCATAAACAGCTCAGCATGGCCATAGTCAGCAATACGCCTAATGTAGTAAACACCATATCCATCAAGCTTCCATCAAGCATGTTTACCAAATATTTATGATTCCCTGTTAAACGTAAAAATTCAAATATAAATAGGGCAAGAAATCAATATAAAAACAAATGAAAATTGAGCTGAAATAATACAAGCACAAGTAAGACAAAGTATAAATAAGTATGCACTTTTAAGTTCGAATACTTACAATGTTCCTAGTCCTTAATTGTTTAATTTAATATTTATTTATGTTCTCTCAATAATCACAACAAAACACTACCTCAAACAAGCCCCAGCCCCAGCTTAACCAGCCCCTGTCACTGTCAGTATCAAATTCAAATGTCAAAAACTACGCCAACAGAAATTCACCAATGGTAATGAAGTGAACAAAGGATTGGGAATTTGGGACCAATAGAATGCGCACATTTTCACTACATTTCTTTTGTTTCGTTCAAAAACTTATTATCAGAGGAAATTTCAGACGTAATGTACCTCATAATAATTTAAAACATAATTTTTTAACCTATTTCTGCCCCAACTATTTTGTTACGATTCATATTTGAATCCGATTAATGTAATCGAGGTAATGTTATTGCGACACAGACTTGTTAATTTGATTTCTAGCGTTTAGGCTTTGTCATAATCAGAAAAAAACAGCATGATTTAATTTTGTGTTTATTCTACCATAACGAATGAAAGTCAACACTATATTATAAGTTGTTTTATTCATTATTAAAGTTAAGCAACAAAAACGCCCGCTGGTTCCACAACGACGCTACAAGTCTGCGCCATTACCGGCAGCGGCTGGCGCTTTAAAGACGTCTTCTTGGAGTTGTAATCTGTTTTCAGTTTTTTTGCCAGAGCCTTCACATCATCCTTCAATGTCCGGTCTCTGTAATACAAAAATGTTAATTGATATAGCCTTTTTACCATCTTACTAATGAATACTAACTGCTACTATAATTCTCCTACTCAGAAGAAGAATTAGTAAGTAGGTAAACGGTTATTCCTATAACGATGCTAGAGTCAACGACTAGTGAAGTTTATGGGACTATGTTCTGAGTTATTATTGTTCACCAGCAACACATTAGATTTGCCAATGCGCCGGCTAAGCCATCTCATCATGTGCCAGTAGGCAATCCCTATAGGTACCTACTGTCATCGATGCCTGCTAAAACGAAAACGAAACGAAATCAGTAGGTCTGCTTGCCAGTTATGCAATATGTAAGGACCTTAGTACCTACTTGACCCTACTTCTAGGGGCAACAACTTTAACTACCTACTGCATGCATCGCATGTTCTAGTTTTAATGACATACAATTACTTCATCAATGGCACTTACGTGTAATTGATACGGAAACAGTATATGCACGCAGATAAAACACAAATGCTTGCGCACGTTATGAACAGAATTACTGAGATTATGATCCCTTTAAATAATTTTTCTCCTTCAATGTAAATTTTTCCTGAAAGTAGAAAGAAGTTATTTTAATTTCTCATAGAGGTTTTATTCAAAATTAAATAAGACGTTCTTATTTCAAAATTACAACGGTCAACAAAGTTTTATTAAAACAAAGTTATAACTCGGTAAGCACAAAGCTTTTAGGCAACGTTCTTTTTCGTTCATATTAACTTTTGCTTTTGCTCAGAGTCGTGACGATTTTTCTATCGTTGTACTTACGACTTTCGCATCCATTTTTTTATAATGAGGCGTGATGACAAAACTTATAAACGCTAGAAATGCTGCCGTTAAATTCTAGTTATGTATGAAACACAGGAAATATGCTGCTCATATGCTGTAGTAGGTTACGAACACGGCACACGACATAAGCACAGCAAAAGTTTTTAAGTAGGACTAACGCCAAGCACTGTGCCTCAGGTTTTATCAACTTTTTCTAGCTGCGGGGCCGGGGTTATACAAAACTGCAAATGGGTAGATGATTGGAGCCTCACAAACAAAACTGTTTAGTTTGTTTCCGTCTAACTTACTTGCCATTTCCTCATCAGCTAAATTATCAATATCTGTAAAGTCAATTTCCTAATTAGATTATTGTGTATTGTGTGACTTGAGAGATCCATGTGGCTCAAAGATCACAGGATATTTTAGTATCTTAGGACAATAATTGTAGCCATCAGAGAAACAGCTTTCTTCGGATTTAAACAAGACAACTAATGAGGAGTCTGTGACGTGTGTGAAAATAGGTTTAGCTTCAAAGACTTGCTGCAAAACATTCCGAAAATATTCTTAATCTGGCAAAGTTGTAGACCACTCACACACTCTCGATTTTGTAAAATGTAAGGAATTAAAGACTTACTATTTTTATCATAAATAACAACAGTTCTCTTCAGTGCTTTCTTAAAATTAACCAAACATCTATCGTTAACAGCGTCGTAGATATATATTCTGAAAATAAATATATTTTGTTTTAGATCCAGACTTAGATGGCAAAATAAAAATATTTTATGGGTTACGTACTCTTCACAACCGCACTTTGATTCACAAGGCAGAAACTGTGGGTAAAAAAAGAATAATTTTATTACAAAAGAGATTATAATGGAGAGACCAAGGACCCTCCCCACTTGGCATTACATGCTGAAGAAGAGAAGATGGAGAAAACGTGACAAAAAATAAATAAAGGGGCTGTTTGAACTTTTGCAAAGACTTCTCAGTGAGCTTTACTTAAGGAGGTAGGTACTTTGATGTCTTATAAGTCAGTAAGTATATGATACGTAAACACATACAAATTATTTACTTACTGCATGTTCTGAAGGAGCTTCAATATAAGCATCTGCAACTGTTTAAACAAAAACAAATCTGTTAATACCTACTTGGAAATACAAGGGCTTTTTTATTTATTTAATTAAATAGTCGGTAGTCACGGTAATTCACTTCAATAATCATGAGAAGAATTTTAACTTACTGACAATGGGGCACAAAACGACAACAAACAGTAGCATCATAGTAAACATCTTCTCAATCATATCTGTCCGCATTTCCATCAACTTTAACACTTTTAACGAAGTATTTTACGATTTACAGCACACACTGTGTCTCCTCTGGCAGTGATTCATGAACTGTTTCTATTTATAGTCTCACTCTAAATTACACAGATTTAAATTTACATCTATTGAAGTATTGATAAAGCGGTAACTCAAAATACTGTGAAAAGCGAAACTACAAACTGCTTGCACCTTTTCACCGACCAATATTCGTCTTGGCAGTGCGAGTACCGAAATAGATGCATGACCTCGGAGCCATTCGGCTAATGGAGTTACTTATTCAATCTCGACTCTGTAATCTTTGTATGTTCAAAAGAATATGTCTGTAAAGAAGTCTTTTGTTAAAGCGTCGAATTAAATATTTAGGTACTGAGTTATTTAGGAACTGAGCCCAGAATTTTTAGCACAAAAGACACAGAGATGTCTGCTACCGGTTTCTGTTACTTCTTCTAACCGCTTCAAGACCGATGTCTAAGAGTCTTATTACCTGAATAGATGTTTGATCACTACATAAAATACTATCTATTTCTCATCCCTGGACTCCTAGCTCCACAGATTAGACCGTCGTTAAGTACCAATTAATCTGCAGGAGATAGTTTTGTTCTCAAAGATCAACTAGCTTGCTGAACTTGGATTAACGCATCACACTCACAAACCAACCGCCATTTTAAAGTAGTTAGGCCTCCGCCTTCTGTTCCTATTTCATATGTGACAGAATGTGACGTAGTCTCTTTATTTTACACACACACAAGCGACTGCCATTGATCTTGTCCTTAAATTGTATAAGTGATCTCAAGCACTTTGTGCGCCAGTGTAATGGCTTCATATCGACGCCTACGAACTTCTCCGAGCAGAAAACATGTAGTCATCAGATGACGCGATGGGGATGATTTAGAAAATTCCTATTATTCTTACTTTAACATTAAGATACAAAATCATTACAAGGTAATGAGATCTGGATCATCTCCAAGGAAAAATCTGACTATTTTGTAATTGCTTAGGCAAGTGAAACCGCACGCGCTTAAGCATTGAAATCCTAGGCCTATAGGTTGGCGATTTGTCCATTATTTCTAGAGTAAGCAAACAAGTTAGTAAAATTTTTTGGAAACTAAATTATTTTTATCGACGGTCTTGGCAGACTGACAGAAAAAAACATTCATGCTCTGATTAAGTAATAAGATATATACCAAACTACATAAAAAAAAACTAAAATAATTTAAATTTACGCGGGATAAGTTCTGTCACTTTGCCCGCTATACCTACTAAATGTAGTTCCTGCGCGTAGAGAAACGTTAACTTACGTTCAGAAACGCGATCATGGTTAACGTTTTAAGAGTAAGAAGTATTTTATGGTTTGGTTCTGAATTATCAATATTAGTAGATCTTTATAATAATAATGGTGAATGAAGTAAAGAAAAATATTTTATCGACATATTCATCCACCAAGATCAACGAGAGTGAAAGCGATGGGTGCAAGTTAAGTAGCAAATGGCATGCAATGAGCAAAAGACTTCAAGACGCATATTCGTGCGATCCCTGTTTATCTTCAGAGTTTAGCAACATCTATTTTTATCGTTAGAGCGAGATGGCAATGTTTTTGACAAGGGAAATATTGTTCGAGTTCGGTGGATGGGCGCTTGATAACTTGCTTGCTTGCAACGTTGCTCGCTCAACAAATTGAAATCAAAAAACCAGTTTATTTACCGACCACATCCACAACGCGCGCGTTGTAGGTCTCGTACCTACAATTTGTAGTCCGTGTTTTCCCACTGAGATTAAAACACAAAATTAGTTTATGGTATTAAGTGCAATTATTTTTGGTGTGTAATACAAGATTCTTGAGTGTAGTACATAAATAATTTTCAAAAGACCTCAATAAACATTGTCAGAACCTATTGGGGAGTGCTAAAGCTAAAAAGGTGTGTCGTGGTTCCAATTTTGAATCGTGATAAACTTTTGTGCATTCACGTGAAAAATATAGGTGTTTTGTTTCGATGGGTTTGTGTGTGCAGAAGAGAAGTTGATAAACGGATAAGGTTTCATTTTAGTCTAATTTATTGTCAGTTGCATAGTTGAGTGATCTTCGTGTGATTTCTTCAACGAGACGAGTTCGCAAGGTAAACGTGAGTAAAAGTTACGCCAAAATAACTGTTTCTAGCTTTAAATACTAGCTGTACACTGTATGGTTCAATTAACACGATGAAAAGTTCCCACTGGGTGATTCCAGTGAGATTTTAATTGGAAATCATTGTTGTGTATTCCAATAGGAATGATAATAAAAATAAACGGCGGTCTGAAGTGTTTTGATTTAGCATTCCTTTGTGCCGTAACGTTAGTATCGAACGAAGACCGGTTTGCGTACTGTAATTACACAATAATGTTTATGAATGCAGCCAAATGTCGATTTCGCAAATAGGTACCTGAGTTTGAGCAAGAATTTTTAAGAGTTTTGTGTCATGAAACAAATCTCTGACCCCTATCTCGAATAAATCAAGTTTCTGACTTTTAAATCAACTGTCTCATAACTTTTGTTTTTCTTAAGCCCAGTTTTGTCCCACAGATGTGCTCGTCAAGACTCCGCTCCCACCGAACAAGTGTTCATCAGCCCTGATGTTGTATGGAACATTCCATGAAGTTGGCTGACATGCAGCCATGGCCAGTGGCAAGGCTCTGTATTCAATAGCGGTGGTCGCATTGGGCTTCATTTGCTTCGTAGTTGGCGCTATCGCAGTGGGCCTACCTACTTGGGGAAACTTTGCCAGTTGTAAGTATTATTTACTGATATCGTTGTGAAAAATGAAGCCAGTAGCTTGCGCAAGTACATAAATAAGTGATTGGCAGCAAAAGGTAGCTAGGTAAACTCACAGATTTAGCTTTACTTGCACTTCACAGTAGTCCTATTTAGTTTTTGTTAAGCAAGTTATTGGTTTTATATCATCAGCTACAGGCTTAGTATTACAGTACCTACCAAACATTAGTTTTTGTAGTCAGTAGAAGCAAACAAAAATATGTTTAATAAATTACTACAAAAACTGCAGCAAAATTATTACATGGCTGATTTAATGATACAGCTCAGGTATTTACCTAATTGGTCAATTAATACTAATCATTTTGCAGTCTAATTACACGTCATATGCTTGCACCGTTAAAAAGCTATATGAGACAAATCTGAACTGTCTGGCAATAATTATGCCTGAGTTAAAATACAATAGAATTATATGAATCAGTCAAGCTTTGTTTAAATGTAGGCTAATGTATCACTCAGGGTTAGATGTTGGTAGCAGTAGCAAGCTCGTAGCACTAATTTTATTATTTTAACATGACTGTAACACACTTTCTAGTATCATAGCCTCATAATAAAACCTTTTTACAACAACGAAAACAAGAAAGAACTACATATTCGAATAAAGAAGACTGCCAGTACTTTCTGTCACCATGTTATTCTTGAATTAAAAAGTATGGCAGACAAAGGTTCTAATTTCAAAATTAAATACTGAATTACCATGAAATAAATGAAATTCCTTTGTGTGAAGAAATGAATACTGCATTGTGTAATTATCCTTTCAATTAACCATAATTATTTAATTAATTTGTTCAATAAATTAATGTGTTCATAATAAATATATTGTGGTTTTATAATGAACTGGGGAACAAAGCATACCCAGCACCAGAAGATTAAAAAATCTGATGCACTTATATTCCTCTACTTTAATGAGGTATTTACATTAACTTTATATTTATATTATTTTATATATTTGTGTTCAGGGTAAAAAGATTAGGTACTTTTGTGTAGTTTCCTCATTTATAGGCACATATCAAACATAATTCAAATGATTACTATGAATCATTAGAGTAGAATAAACTTAACTAGCACGCCCTGGCTCGGCACGGGTGTGATGTAGATACTAACTAAATGAATCTTCCTCTTGAATCACTCTAATTGATGAAAACTGCATTAAAATTCATTGCGGCGTTCAAAAGATCTAAGCGTAGACAGTGGGTAACAACTGTGTTTAATACAATGTAGATATTTACTGCCTCGTTGGTCTAGTGGTCGTAAAGCGCGACTGCTGAGCATGAGGTCTTGGGTTCGATTCCCAGGTCGGGCAAAGTGTTATTGGGTTTTTCCATCAGGAATTTCTCAGTAGCAGCTCGGAGTCTGGATTTGTGCCCGGTTGATGGCAATAGGCTCGCCCCCTATTACATGGGACGTAAACATAACTGGCGAAATGTGGGTGTACTAATGGGTACACCTCTGCCTAACCCTTCGGGGATTACAGGCGTGATGTTATGTTATGTATATTTACTTAGTATTAAAAATCAATAGTCTTTTATGTAATACAATAACAGACGTTTGTTCACACAAAGCTCTTTAAAACAATGAAGTATGCAGTTCAATAATTCAAAAATAAAAAACACAATTTATTGGGTAATTAGACACTATTTAAAAATTAATTCCAAGACCTAACTTTTCTAAACAATCACTTAATTTTTGCCAATGCCAATTTGGACGTATGGTATCCAACTCTGGGGCTGTACTAAACGGAGCAACCTCAAAATAATACAACAATTCCAGAATAAAGTACTCAGGGATGCTGTAAAAGCACCTTGGTACATCAGAAATGACGACCTCCACCGTGACCTTAAAATAGAACTCGTCACCACCATCATTCAGAAATTTGCTGAAGCCCACGAACACAGACTTCACCGACATGTGAATGTTGAGGCAATCCAGCTGTTAGACAACACGGACCTAGTGCGTAGACTAAAGAGAACAAAACCTTTTGAGTTAGTGTAGTGTTTAAAGTTAGTGTATAATAGTGATCATTGCTGTGCTATGCATATAACACATGAACAAAGTGTTTTTATCAATACCAGACTCTAAGAAAGTGCTATGGACTTGTATAAAAGTGCTAAAGGACGCTATTCTTAGTTTTAACAAAATCTTTACCGTATAATAATAAGTTAGAGTTAAATTGCTTATTAGTCTTTTAGGCTAGATTGTAATCATTTATTAAGAAATCTGTTCTTAATAATAAGGGAAAAAAAAAAAAAAAAACTTTATTTTTAACCGACTTCTAAAAAAGGAGGAGGTTCTCAATTCGAATGTTTGTATTTTAACCCTGAAAGCTGGATCAGATTTTAAATAATAGTTAAATTCGATTTTTAGTTGCTTTGAAATTAATAAATAGTTTGTCACTTGAGTTGGCAGAAAAGTGACATCACAGTTTACAATTGCCATACAAATTGTTTGGTGGAGTAGCATTATGACAGGTCATAAAAAGTACGTCAATTGATTAATAGTGTCTCTTATCCAATTGTTTTGTAAATAAAAAGATCTACCATAGATAAAGACTAACCCAAATAGCAAGTCCTTTTTACAAAAAATGGGTGATTTACCCATCTCATCATAATAATATTATGTCAATGGCACTTGCTTTTTTGGTCAGTCTATTCACTTTAATGTCACTATAGTTAATTTTGCTTTGCACCTAGATTTGTATAAATAAACTAATTCTTTCAGATGATTCTGACTTTCAACTCTCAGTCCCTGGGTACTATTGTAAGTATACAAGACATTTCTTGGTGATGGGATGGGAAATTTGCACCTGCTATGCTATCTTTTCACCACCTTTGGTTGACTGGTAGAGAATGCTTAAGACATAAAGTCCGCCTTTGTACTTTTTGTTGTATACAATTTAAATATATGAAGTTATACAAGGTACATTTGCATCCTTGTCATATTTCAGGAGATAGTCGTAAAAGATATAAAAAATCTAATAAAATTACGGAACCTATTCAAATAATAAAGACATACTTGGTAGGGATCCGTATTTTTTAAAGTTATTTAAGATTAGAGGTGTATTTGAGAATACACCTCTTTCAAAGAACAGAATCGCCCATTGCGTATGCAGTAGACAGTGTCGCGAGACTATATCGCTGTTTGCGTGCGGGTTCATCGCCCCGCCTGCCTAAACCCAGCGGCAAGATGGCAAGTCGAAATTAAAAAATTACCTAATAAGAAGAAAAGAAAAAATCATATTTATTTTATAATTAATTCGTAATTCATAATTCGTGTTTAGAAACACTGGCATAATTATTACCTTCTTGAATTTGACGAGGTTGCAAAACTGCAACTTTAAATGCATTATAAATAAAATTAATAAATGAATCTGGTGATGGTTTCACACAAAAATGGTAAATTACGGGTGTAGATACTGCGCCTTTGCAGAGATTTACAGGTATAAAAATGATGTTATATTCAAAAGCAAGTGATTGCAGGGGGGGAAATTTACTAACTTTAGGAACAATCTTAGTCTCTATCTGTCCAAAATGCCTCTAATTACCATCATTTTTTGACATTGATTGTCGCTAACATGAATTTGCGACTAGATTTGGATCGTTTTTCATTTGTATAAAAGGCGTTCTGATCTAGTTAGTCTTGATTTGGGCCGTAATAAGACACGTTAGTCGTCAACTACGCATTCTGAACATTAAACTCAGCAACATTGAACAACAATTATGCTGGGAAACGGTTTTTTTTTTTTTTTTTGAAAAATCACTGTTTATGACGAAAAGGTAAACACGCGCATCATATCATCGTGCTTACGGATGTATGCAACAATACAGGGGTCTCTGGATTTTAATTACGATATTTGAATCTTGTATTCGTAAAAATAAGTTGAAATTTTGACCTTCAATATTTCCGTCACCAGAAGGTACCCATCATATATGACATGGTTCATGGTTCTATGATAATAAAAAAGTTTTAAATTGTCTAATTGAAATACCTAATTGACTTTGCCAAAATATGACAATGATGGTAAGAGCATGCAACTTTCGGCTTTATTGAGTATCTATTTGCACCTGTTGGTTAAGAACTAGGAAAATTAGCATGGCATGCAAATAGGATACAATCAAGTTATAGAAAAGCTATATCTACCTATTTATGTTAAACAACTGGTTGGAAGAGAGCAATAATCGGAAACGTGTCTTATCTCATAATAGTTTCATCAGTAAATAAATAACTACACGTAAAAAACCGGATTGAAAGATAATAAAAGGTATTAGATGCAGAATAAGACACTCACACAAAGACATTTCTATACTAGTTGCACTCACACTTAAAAACTACGTTGGGTAAATTGGAATCGTGTACCAACTGTTATTATATTAGTAATCTATAAAATCTGGAAGTAGGAAAGCATACTACTAATTTAAACAGGTATTAGTTTCGTGATTTCGTCCCAGCATCCATGATTCTAAACGGCCATAAAAGCTCCCAGATCGTTCGAAAATTGATTTCAAATCTGCACCGTTGAAACAATTCGGTTAAAAAAGGTTTGGAAGTCAACGGCACACCTTCGCGCTCCAAAAATCCTAAAATACCAAATGTTGCCTTTACTTTTTTGTTTATACAACCTTCATGCATTGTGCTATGTAAACAATGAAACTTAGTGTGAGTTATATGGGTGTGTGTTTGTGTCTCTTTTATCTTGGGGCATACAACGGAAGTCGCAGGCCCAAGCTCAAGCGCACTAAAGTGGGCCAAACCGCGCTCCTACCTACGTCTACTGTTACCTTTGATACCTTTGCCTTTCTAACGTATACCTACCTACCTTACTTATTTATAAGATAACATCAATGATTGCCCGTCAAATCTAAGACCTTATCCGGGGGAAAATCGTACTTACTGTAAACGTTTATTATTTTCAAAGAACTAATCTATCGGAATTACTTTTTACTTGCAGCACAATAAAATTAGAAACAGAAAATTAGGAGATAGTTTGAGTTGTGAGTTGGTGTTTTTAGTTTAGTTTAACCTGCGGTTAACTGTATCAAAATAAAGGTAAACTTTAAACTGCACAGTAAATAGCGCTTGAGATAAATAATTAACTCGTAGGTTGTACCAATGTTTACTTGGGGCCGGTATATTCAGTGCATTAAAAAATGTGGCACGCACGCCCGCCAAACGGGTTATTGACCCCCCGAGACCTTTGTGACAAAACTTGTGGGAGATGTACCAACGGTCGCTGTTGAGTTGGTTGTTTTTTTTTTTAATTTATACAGCCGTCGTGCATTCAACCTCTTTCTAGAATATTAAAATTTGTATGTCTATAATCGTGAATGCTAAAATGCTTTGTATTCGTCACGTACCTATGTTGTAAGGCGGATTTAATTTTGAATTGACAACATTCAAATCACAAAGGTTGCAAAAAAATGTTCTTTGATCGTCCTGGAGTTGAGAATAGAGTTTGAAAAAAGACTTTTATCCTTTTAATTTAGGGTAAGGGTAGTGGTACCCTATACATACATATAAACCCCTATTACCGCAACATCCTCTCTGATTTCTTCTAACAAAAAACAGATCTCAGATTCCCTATACACGAGAAAATCCTTTCACGAATATAAGCATAACGCTGCCGGCCCCTTACATCATGTCAGCTTGTTGAGTTTAGAAATAACTTGCGACCCGAATAACCGCCCCGGCTTCGCACAGGTGCAATGTAGATACATAACCCTTCCTCTTGAATCACTCTATCTATTGATGAAAACCGCATTAAAATCCGTTGCGTAGTTTAAAAGATCTAAGCGTACAGATGGCGGGGAGCGATTTTGTTTAATACTAGTAGAGTTCTTCTGCGAATCGAACATAAAAAAATCATCATCATCACAAATAAATATCAGTTGTAATAGGTACCACAAGCGTAAAATTAAAGTTAACAATCCGCCTTCTGTATAATAGCGCCATTACATTGCTTCCCAGATGACAGGCCATAATTTACGCCCACCACAATAACGGTATCATCAAAAATAGAAAAATGATCAACTTATTAATTTAAAATCAATGCATGTCTAACAAGAATAACAAACTGTAGAAAGCTGTTGCAGTTTTTACAAAATTACAATGTTATTTGCATGAGAGAATGTAGTCGTATTCTAAATATCAACAAAAAATAAAATGCAGAATGGCATTACACGATTCAAGGTCTAAATTCTAATTGCTAACCGCTTGAGTATGTCAACATGTGTTAGATTTCCCAGACATTATAATAAATGTTCTATCTGACGAAATAAATTTATTGTAATTTCGTATTCAACGCTTATTAATACAAAATGAGATTAGAGAACGACAGTATCAAACTCTTAGGGAATAGTAGTTCCCAAAGGTACTACTGGCATAGTTTGGAAGCTTTAGTGTTATCGGGATCATATATTTCCCTTTCACACAATGGGTAGTGCTTATGGGAATATCAGTTCCTTAAGCCACTACTGGTAGTGCCACGCGGCTGTGCAAGGGTTAGTGCCGATCTGCTGTAACATTGGCGGCTGAAACTCAGCTGTAATAACAATAGCAGCGCATCAAAATAGCTTGACGGCCAAATTCTCAAACGCTACTCAATTGTAAGTCGTCTTCAAAGCTTGCTATCTCAGTCGTTGTAAGGTGTATTGTAGTGACAGAGATACATTTAAGAATGCCTTAAAATAAAGTATCGTTTGAGAATTTGAAAAAGTCCGTTAACACATGTTTGTTTAGAAATAGAGTACATAAGTGTTTCCAACTTCAAATAAGCATTTCAAAGGAAGATAACGTTTCAACTCCAAATCTCTGTTTCAAAATTTCTCATAAGATTGATGGTATGTTGTGTAAGCAACAATAAAGTAACTGTTGTACTTCTGCCAGCTCGTATCGACCCATCAATGGTCAGCATGACACCGCCATTTTTTTTACTCACTGTCAGGCAACGACCTCGGCTCAAAGCACAAGTACGAACACGGAACGCGAAGGTCCTAAGAAAGAATATTTTTTTTTCCTCCAAATGTTTTTGTTTAACGATTAGTCTTCGCTGTCTTCATTGTCCGTGGCATTGATGCTAAATGAAGTGTCATGTCTGGTATTTATAACAGTTAATTCTGTAACAGACTATTATGCATCTCTTTTTAGAACCATTATCTGGTTGTTCATTAATTAAAATGTTGACGCCATATTACGATAGCTTTCTTAAAATCGTTTGGCATTTAAATGTGCAGTTTTTAGACTGTTACAAAAGAGCCTCTTTGTAAAGTCGTGATTCTCAAGAAATTGATATTTTGTTCCACTTTTTGTGTTTCATCTGAGCAATTTTTGATGGAGCATTTATCTATAAATGATTTTATTTTATAGCCATTATTACTTTTGATTTCATTGGTCTTTTTGATAATAATCTTTGTAGGTGCAAAGAAACACACTATTGCTCCTTAATCTAGGCTATCGGTTTACCAGGACTGGCCTGGATCGTAAAATTTATCGCTGCACTTTATGACTTATTGTTCCGCAGAGTTCTTTAGCGTTCACAGTTATATTCTGCCTCGCCGTTGTAAATTACAATCGCAGTCACGAATACCTTTAAACACTACTGTCTTCGGATGGACGGGCTATACAGACAGACAGATAATTAAATACAATTATAGAAATATTTTAGTACAATACTTAACTCGAATTTAAAATTGAATAGCACTTGATATTATGTCCATCAGATTGTTTGGTATGGCTTCAAAAACTTTCAGAATAAGTACCTAAGCTCCTACTGTATATTTTGCAAAATTTCAATATATTTTACTGCGATTCGTTCCAAGCCTTCCTTTTTCTTAAGAACCGTTTTTTATTGATTGGCTTCTGCCAGTGTATAAATATTAAATGGAAGCTTCCATAGAGTACTTATCATTGATTTCGCTACGCAGTTGAATTTCTTCGACCCTCGTAAACGACCCATGGCAAATCTGAAATGACACAAATCTTTCTTGCATAGGTATGTCTATAGTAGTCATTTTAAAGTTAGCAAATATTAGCAAAACATGCGAAGTTTTGTGAAATATCTTGTTGCTATGCTGAGGTTTTTAGTGCATTTTTGTTTTTTTGCTTCAATTTAGTTAATTACCCATTATTCTTACGTCCCATTACACAACCTTTCAATACGGTGTCTGGTCAAGTGCACTGTTGACCCGAACACTAGGTGAATGTCGGTCATCGTGTAATCAATTGACATGTGCCTTGTGAGTTGTGACTCATGGCATCATTAATGAAGTGCATACGGCCTTCCTAATGATCTGATTTCTTCATATTCTTTCTTTGAACAAAGGAGGTTTTAAGCTTGGCCATTATATTACTTATAAGATAATGTTCTAAGCTCTTTGCACGTGAATCGTGCCTCCATTGTAACGGTGGATGCCTTGAAGAGTCACATATTTTTGCGCTTTCCGCTTTTTGCCCGAAATTGTCTATAGAAAACGTTCTTCGCGTCGTTCTCGTAAGTATATTTCGTGAAATCAAACTGAATATAAAGTCGCGTTGGAAATATTACTTCTGCTAAATTACGTTTTTAAATGTACAATTAGTAAAGTGACATTATTAAGAATATTGCTTACCGATTACTTGCAATCATCGAGTTTTCTAGTAGTCATTAAGAGTACCTAATGATCTCGATTGCAGGTCCGATACCTCTTATTAGAAACTCAACAATTAATTACATTTTAATGCGTCATTCGTTAAGCTATTTGTTTATTGTGAAACTAGGTACCTACCTACGTTCATATAAAATATTCAAAGACATTATAGTGAAATCGATAAAACCTTAACCACGCCATCGCTACATTTTATACGAGACACAGTTTTTCATGTTCGACATAGGATGAAGGAACGATGAGAGCTAGTCAAGTCTCGTTAGACAATTAGCAAGGTCTCATTCGCAACACAGTACGAATTAAATTAGTATGCAGCCAGGAAATCGTGACGAGGCCCTCTGTACTCCTCTTAGCGTGTCGCCGACCTTCAGATTTGCAGGCCTTCAATGGGTTCTGCTCAACTAATAAGCTCATTGTCATATTATTCCTAAACATGTCTATTTCCCTCGTACCATCGAACCGAATACGACCTTGTATCAAACTGATGCGTTCACTAATTGTGTTATGTCCATTCATATTGAAACACCATGTAATATTACAAGGTCTCTGTATTAGTTTCACTTACTACTCTCATAGTTTGGAGTTCTACACTTACTAATAAGTTAAGCAAAGAGATTTCAATAGGCATTTCTAAGTTGTCCAATAGCTCGTGGCTTACATAGAAGACTCAAAGCAAACATGTTTGCTTTATTAAGGTATTGTTACGTCAAAATCTGTTTAAGTTATGCATGTGTAGGCGGTTTTGAGGTCGGCAATGATTTGCGTTTGGATGCCAAGTCAATATTTTTTACGTTACATCACATGTGTCTATAAGAATTTTTCAATACTCCCTTGACCTCTTTCATAAGTACTGGGCCGAACTGGGTTGTTTTATAGTCTTTTATCTAACGCATGAATTTCGATATGCATGCAATAAACATTCTCATTAGAGATAGTCTCATTAAATAGTCGCATACCTACTAACAACTAACGTGGTGATTAAGATTTATATTCAAAGGAAATTAGAAAAGCCCGTAAATGATAGCAAAATGTTGTTTATCTGCGTAATGTCACGGCTTTCCAGCAATGTTGCTCTAGTGCCGGTGGCTACTTTCCTATATTATCAAGTTTTGCCACTTTTAGTTAAACGTGTGATTAAATCTCGGAGCCTACATATTTCGCTCTGACGTAATTGAGTTGCCTTGGGTGACAGTCTGTAATTTATTTTAATATAGGTGGCGTTTTGTAGAATATACATAATATGGTAATGCTTTATGTAATCAACACGATGTTACGTGGATCAGCTAATTTAGAAGTCTATCACACACATTTCTGCAGGCACTGTGAAACCACAGTTGTAACATCGTCAATTTTAATTTAATTAAATATTGTACATTCTACATAACTCAAGTTGTTGCATAAACTTTCGGATCATTTCACTTCGAAAACAATTTACCCAGATGATATCAGTTTTATCATGATGTACATACATACATAAACTTACGCCTTTTTTTCAACGGGGGTAGGCAGAAACCACAGAACGTCACCTGCTACGATCCTTACATACTCCTTTCGCCTCGTCCACGTTCATACATCTCGTCATACTAGCATGTCAGTTACGAGTACTGCGCACCTGACCTTTCTGAAAAACCATGTTGTATGTAGATGATATAATTCCCAGGTGTAATAAGTAGTAAGTACACCAATTATGTTGAATCTACCCAGGTTATAACTGGGTAAATTGATTCCGAGTTGAAATGAGGTTACCAGAGTATGATAGTATTACAAAGTGGAATAATCTAAACCACAAACTCAACATTATAATTTTTTACGTTGAAGCAGATATTAATTTAATTTTTCTTTTGTTTACAGTAGACAATCCGAACTTCGACCAGGGCTATTTCGGACCATGGCGGGTTTGCAAGAAACTGCTTTACAACAGGGAGAAATGCGGCACGGACGTCTCCAAGTTCCATCCGTCGAGTAAGTTACTTATTTAGCATATATTTAAGGATAGATTCACTTCACACAAGTTGTTTGAAAGCCGAAGATAGTGTGCTCATTGATTAAGTATTTTCTATTATTAGATTCATTCAAGTTTCTTCTAGGGAGCTATTTTGTTTTACTATAGGTGACAAGACTGGATGCCCTTGGCACAGATGATGCTCAACACTTATGTTTAAAATTAAAAACAGTAAACCTGAGGCTTTGGATGGCTTTCTCAGGAATTTGCGAGATAATTCATAACATAGAGGGTAGTGAAACGATTGGGGGAAGACCTTTGTCCAGGAGGGGGACAATAAAAAACCCCTTTTCAATAACTGCCAAAATAGATCGGTGAAACTGGAATAAAATCTGTTATACCTATACTTTTCGAGTTTATCGCATTCAAAGACTCGGGAACGCGAAGTTTCTGCAGATCTTCCATAATTATCACATTGACAAATTGTTCCAATCTATTCCGGGTCGGGGCAACACGTTGTTTTCTTCGTATATTTCATACTAGCTCTTGCTCGCGACTTCATCCGTGTGATTTTTATTACGAAACTCAATTTTTTTAAACAAAATAATATAGCCTAAATTAGGCACTGATAATGTAGCTTTCCATAGGTGAAAGAATTTTCTAAATCGGTTAAGCAGTTTTTGAGTTTATTCATTACAAACCATAATACAAATCTTTTAACTTTATCATAGTAGTTGAGAGTTGAGATTATCATGTTCTATTTTAATTCTGGAAATTCTACTACTGAACTGAACAACTGATAGTTTCATCGCGATTGAGCAACAAACATTAATCTAAACTTTTGCATTTATAATATTAGCGGGATAACAGTTCAATCTTGAGCCGTGCATTAGACTTCTGTTTCTTATCCATTACACGAGTATACATATGTGATTGCGCTATGAACGGGTAATGAAATATCCAGAATGAATTTATTGGCAATCTTTCAGGCGAACGAATATGAACAATTTTGTTTCATGGGACCAACTCTGAAAAACCATTAATTGAATTTTGTTTCATACGTATTGCTTTATTGTATGCAACAGTATTTTTTTTGTTGATTCCTTAGTAAAATTTGTTTATTATATAGCGTCACTGGTAATTAGTGACCGAAACACATAATAGGCTCGCCAACTATTACATGGGACTAAAAACATAACTGGCGAAATGTGGGTGTTCTAATGGGTACACCTCTGCCTAACCCTTCGGGGATCACAGGCGTGATGTTATGTCATGTTACACATGATTGTACTCGTAACAGCAAACAATCTTCCCAAATTATTTTTGATTTATTTGCAAAGCGATTACCCCAAAGGCGAGCTAACGCGCGCGTTTCCCATGCTTAATACTGTTAATAGTTAAATGAAATAATGCATGCTTAAAAGTTGAATAACAATTTTTATGTTATGAGCATCGCTCTCAGGTGAATAAACAGTTTTTCTTTCTTTCTTTGTGTTGTGTTCGTGTCTCATGTTTTAGAGACATTAATATTCAGCGGTGCAGTTAATGTATTATTGGCTGACCTATTTTAACAGTCGACGCCCATAGTTTTCTTTGTTGTCGTTTATTGCTTTTATACTAATTGTATTATTTTGAGTTGGAGACTGAGAAATTATAATTAAAAACACGATAAACAATATGGTATCTTCATCCATTAAGGAAATGATTTTTTTTCATATGTTTAATTACTTTTCAAGTCTTGCAACTGTTGCAACGAGACCATGCAATAAAACATCTTTAATAATGTTCTGAATTATAAACCTTATACCGAGAAGCTCTAAATTCTAAAGGTAACTCAATATTTTGCTCAAAGGGGGAAGGTTAAAAAGGAAACAGGCGTCGTTGGAACGGAAAGTCAGGGAAACGGCTGCGTTGCCCTAATGCCTTTGCTTTTATTGATTATTTTCGAAAACAGGACACGCTTTGGTGGCGTTGTTCCATAGTTTTTTATGTATTTAGGTTACCTACTAATGTTGGAATTTAAATACTTGACGTGATTTTTTAAGTCATCGGCAATTACTTCCATAAAGACTTGTTGAGTAAATGTTATTTTTTGTTTTTCCTATTATTGCGATTGCGACACTTCTTTAAGAGACTCGCACCATTATCTGCTTAGATTCCAGAATAAAGCCTATGTCCTAAATTACCCCACTGATACACAAAAACGGGACAGAAATGATTGTACATATTTGTGCTACATCAATATCCATACTTTTATTATAAATGCGGCAAAAACTCTGCATGCATGTCTGTCTGTTACGCTTTCACGACTAAACCACTAAACTGATTTTGTTGAAATTTGGTATAGGGTTAGTTTGAGCCCCAACAAAGGACTGGCAATTTTTTATCCGACTTCGACTTCGTCTGAGGTAACCGACATTTACGCGAACAAAGGCAAAAGCTAGTCTGTTATAGTGTGTTAGTCGAATTTCAGCGAATTCCGCTCAGGAATTGCTATAAAAAAGAGAAATTGTAAGAGGTTAATATAAAAGCTGGGAAAGTACTAAGTACATCGTATAAAGTTGACACAAGTACTACCCATAGACTAGACGTGGATTACACGTGAAAGTTTCGATAAAATAGTTCCAACGACAATTACTCGTCGAGAGACAGTCGACGAGCTAGATCCCAAATAGATACGACTATCGTTAGTTTTACGTTTTAAGACCACTTAGGAAATTGCTTGGTTCCTAATTGAATTGCTCTGTGACTAAACCGCTCCTATTTTTCTATCATTTTTAGGGTTTCGTACTAAATAGGGTGCCTAACGGGACCCTTGTGCTAAGAATCCGCTGTCTGTCATTTCCTGTGACTTTGTATCTTTTGAACCGTAATAGATAATGTAATACTTGAAATTATTACAGGGTGTGGATTACTATGGCCATAATATCAACAAATAAATAAAAAAAAATATATATAATTATTATATAATATACTTTTTTTTTTCATAACATGAAATGTGTGTGTTTTTAATGTAATCTACACTAAGTATATTATAAAGATGAAAAATTTGTATTTTAGTTTGTTTGTAATGGATAAACTCAAAAAATACTAAACCGATTTTAAAAATTCTTTCATCATTAGAAAGCTACATTATCTGCGAGTAACATAGGCTATATTTTATTTTACTTTTGCGCGGACGAAGTCGCGGGCAGTAGCCAGTGTTAAATATTGTACAGTGATACCGAACCCTTCGTGTGCGAGTCTGACTCGCACTTGGCCGGTTTTCTTGCAAAGTACCACTGTTTTGTAGCCATTTCGTGTTCAATGACTTAAAAGTTAAACACAACGATGACATACGACGAAATACAAAAGAAGCGTAATGATCAACGTACCCGCGTGTCATACAACGTTTTGCAACACACGAGTGGGGAAAGAATACTGTTATAAATACAAAGACATAAATAAATACTATTTAATTTATCATGTGTGACATTCACACAATATCCTAATCTATGTGTAAATTAAATTAGAAATGCTCGTGTTACACAATTATTTTTTGACTAAATAAATGCATCTTTACGTGTCCATATAAGTAGTCTTCCATTGCCTACACGATATTCCTATTACCCATGCTCCAATTACGCTCGTTCAATCATTTCAGACTTAACACACTATAAATAGTTTCACATACTCCGAGTATTTCGTATGCCAATGTTAATGTGCATTTAATTAAGAAACCGCCATTTTTACGCGACTTTACTAATTGAATGATAACATTTGTTTACAAGAACATCAAAATATCATACTGGATGCTATACTACTAGCTATACTATAATATGCCTATTATAGTGGCGCCACCCAATTTTACTACTTAAAATAAATGACATTGGGGTGTTATTCGCATGTCACAAAATAATATAATTTCGTGTTAAGGGAAAGCTGTATTAGCACCTACCATTTTAACAAATACATTTCGTCCTAAACTAACAAGCGATAGCGACGTGGGAATGTCTCAGGAATGCTAGTTACTTTAGTGTGGCGACATGGAAAATTTATTAAAAGTAACTATTGGATTTTTAGTTTTTAAAATTCTCGGCGTGATGTTTTTGAATTGTCTAGTGTCCCCGTGCAATCGTGAAATTCCGGGCGGATCCAACAATTATCGTTATATTTCAACGAATTTAGAGAAAATCTTATAAATTATTATCTAAATCTTCCTAATGAATCACTTTTGGTGAAAATGACATAAACATCCGATCAGTAATTTTTGAGTTCATCGCGATCAGACTGACGCGGCGGAGGACTTTGTTGTATAACATGTAGTAAAGTTAATACTCTTTTATTTACCCTTTCTGAAATTAGATACACTCTATTTTTTCTAGAAAAAACTCGTCAACCCTACTCCAGCCATATGCTGCATTGTAGATGGCTATGTTGCGACAAATAAACGTCCCCTTAATAACAGGTCAGTTCGTCCACCCGACCGCGCTATCCGTCAGTTCTCGCAGTTCAACGAACACGAACCATAGTTTAACTAAACGTGTTAAGTAATTAACTGCTACTTAACTTTGACTATTATCTGTTACGTCGGTATGTAAACGTTTAACTGTGGAAGATTACCGGATTTTGAGGAAGGTGATATTACTTATAATATTGTTTTCCTGTTGTCGTGATGTAACGTTTTATATTTGTTGGTTGACAGCGTTAGATAATATTTATTTAGAATCTCGGAATATATTATAACGGTTGGACGTCATCACGTCATCGTGGCTAAAAGTTTTACCGTGGATTAATGATTCTAGTCCAGCGCCTCGTGCCCAGCTGTTGAATGTATTAGGAGGACTTGTATGTGTGCCAAATTTCAGCTAACTCTGTTCAGCTGTTTGAGCGTGAAAGAGTAACAAACAGCCATTCATTCATCCCTTGCAAACATTTTATTTAAAAAAACTTGCCCCACATTAGGAATTTCTCATACATCGTGGGTGCGTTTACAAACGTATATCCTCACAAACCGCAACACGCAGCACAGCCGCCAATCGCTTATTTATTTATTTAAACTTTATGCAACAAAAAAGTACCAAGGCAGACTTAATGCCTTAGGCATTCTCTACCAGTCAACCAAAGGCCACACCACCAGTCACCTTAGCCACTGCGCCAACCGTCCCATGCCATCCATTCATCTATCCACAAACTTTCGCGCTTATATTAGTGTAGTAGTAGGATAGGACAGGAGGATAACGTTGAGAGATAAAAGGCAGCTGCCCTTCGCGGCACCTACAGTTAGTGAAGGTCTTTGCCGGTACACGGAACTGTCACCCAATTAACATAGACACCTTTCTGAATTGATTTATGAAGTATTGTTCCACGTGGGACATGAAAGTAGTTAGCACAATGTATGTATGTGACTGTTAGAGTACCAAGTTGTGCGTATATCACACGCGCCACTTATACGATCATAATTGAAGCTATTCGTTTATGCATGTACGTTTATAAATGTCCGCGACTACGTGTGCGTGGTTGTTTTTTACCCGCATTAAGTTACGTCTTTGGTCACTGCTCTGCTTCTGTAGGTCGTAGCGTGATGTCATATATCCTTTACTATTCCTCATGAGTCTGGCTATCGTATACAAAAAGATTTTTCCAATCAAACTGGTAGTTCCAGAATTTAGCGCGTGTAAACAAACGAACAAGAAAATCTCTATATTAGTGCATATGTATAGTTTAATCTTAACCGTGAATAGTCGAGAGAAAATGTGCTCTATTTTCATCCTTTCACTTTCACTGAACTTAACTCACGATTTTCAATACGGACCCTTTTGTTTAAATGTTGGAATGGAAAGAGAATTGATCATTACAATGATAGAATGGTGCAAGTCAAAGATTTATATCCACAATCCTTTCTAAAGTTTTTAAGTGCCGTCGAGTGAGGGAAAATTATTGCTTCGATTTACTTTCAGCTTGTCCGTAATTCAAATCACAACCTTCACAACAGCTGTCAGCTAGCCTTTGACAGACATACGAAAGCTATAACGCTGCTTTTTAACGTAGTGTGTCAATGTACCATGTCTGCCATTATTTTGCCTGACTTGTACATTATTAGGTAATTCGTAAGCACATGTACCTATGAGGCCGAAATAATGTATTTTTTGTGAGTTCTGAGTCGTAGGTAACTTAATTTACCTACATTTTACGTCTGGCACTAACATGACTTCTGTATAAAAACGGTTTGCAAATTTAGAAAGGACAACTTAGGTACTTACATACGAACAGTGCAAGCTAAACAAAAGCTTGTAAAAAAGAATGCAGCGAAAATTACGCTAATAAAATTACGTTTGCTTGACCTCACAGTTATCATCTGACATGCGTTTAAAAAACGCGGGGTGCATAGGCTCCTAGGACTCCTTTCAGCAAGTGGCCTTCTTTAAACATACGACAAATTAGGCCTCTAATAGGTTCTTAGCCTTATCGTGGCCGTAGATACCAAGTATACCGACCCACGCTTCGCCAATAACCTAGTATAATACCTACATGAGGTAATTACAAGTAGCAAAGTTATCGCATTCGTAGCAACCTATTTGCCTAGTTGCTACTTACACGTTGTGATAAGCAGCTTAGTTTACATGAAATGGATTTCTTACATCTCCAGGAAGCAATTAATTCGTTTTAATTGCTATTACTAGCGATAGAGCAATTGAAGACTTGATTTAAAGAAAAACCTTTGCAATTAGATAACAATTTCACACGAGTTACTTGGAAAACGTATTTTAAAACAATTCTGCTGTTTTCTGTTCCCCATAAGTGCTAATATTTTATTATGAACCAACTGCTCCCTGCGACTTCGTCCGTGTAGTTTTACACATCCGTGTTAAATTACGTCTTTGGTTACTGCTTTGCTCCGGTCGATTGTAGCGTGATGTTATATAGCCTATACTATTCCTCTTGATTCCGGCTATCATATACATAAATATAATAATTTTCCAACTGGACTGAAAGTTCCAAAGATTAGTGCGTTTAAACAAGCAAATAAATCATCAGCATCTCTACAGCTCTATATTAATATACAAAAAAAGACTTTTCAGTTATTGACTTAAATCATATAAATCATTGAGTTGACCAATGGTGACCAATAGGGCAATGTGATCGAATGGTTCTTTGATCAGACACAAACCAAGGGATAGGGAGACCAAGGGATTTATCTTGAAAATTCTAACCTTGCAAGCGGTTAGAATTGTTGCTGATAAATTGCTATTGGATCTAGTGAGAATACCGTAATCGTCTAACTGTGAATATACGGTGGTATAAATAAACCTCTGGGATTGGACCCTTGGGAATTGCAAACGCTGCAGTTATGTTTATTTATGTACGCTCACATTTCTGTTAATCGTAGGTACTTACCTACTTGTTCTACACACCCTTTCAGATCCAACAGTTTTTTATTGCCATAAATGGATGAACCCAATAGGGTATTCACACATCATTATCATAATGAGCTGTCAAAACGTGATTCCCCTATAGATTTTGTATGGGAATAGTAAACGGTGACGAAATTGTTTCGCCAACTAACTATTTATTGATTTCGAGGTAACTAAAAATCAGCAAGTAAATTGAAAATTAGTTGAGTTTGTTTACAGGGATTTTTCTAAGAAGTGGTCTTAATTTTTTTTTATTTAATGGTCAAATACATTATTGTCAAGAGCACGTGAGCTGCTATGATTGGTCATCACATCAGTTGATCATGAAATCAACCAATCAAAGTAAAACGTGCAATTTGTCATATTAATTTTTCGTTCACGAAACCGGCCACCAGTTACTGACACTCCTGGAACAGTGAACACTGTATTGTATATATATACACTGTGATACACAGTATTTAACACATAATAAAGCCTCTGGTCCTTTAAAAGCGTGAAGATGGCCATAATGTATTCCCCACGGTTCACTGTTTACTCCTCGTCCACGCAATGTTAAAACAATGTCATTGTGCAGTTGACGAGTGCTTGTGTAATGCTTTCATTGTTTCAAAGCATCCTTCGTTTAATGCTTAGGGCAAATGCCGCGGAAAATTAACAGACTTGACTATCAATGCAGTTTTTGCCTTGACCTGGTGTCGACGTTAAAAATTAATAAAATAAAATACAAACACGATGTAGGTCTTAAAGTATCGATATTCAGTTGTTATTACTGAGATTCGACATATTTGGAAGCTGACCTCGTAACCGAAAACAAAAGAATGCGAGAAATTTGCTACATGAACCTAATATCGATTTACAGCATTGTGGCCTGAACTTTCAGCTTATTTAACCCTCTTTTTTTAAGATTGGGTAATCATCAAATCACTTCTTCCGCTCTGCGCGGTGCGGAAGGGAGTGTTCAGACTAACTGACTAAAAACCATCCGTGTTCCTTCTAATGCCCTTTGCGTTCCAAGGTCACGGTAACTCTTGAAGAAATTCCGCAACCCTGGTAGTATATTAAACCCTGAGTCTACATATCATATCATCATCATCATATCAAGGGATTAGCCAAGCATGGCTAATCTTAATGAAAAACATCGAAATTAAGAAAGTTGCGTTTACTATCAGATACAGTCATCGCAGCGCCGTAACACATTCTGGGCTAAAAAACTCAGAAAAGATTTCGTAACAGACTATTTCTTATTGTTTTCACGAGTAATTCAAGAGCCGCCTGACACAAATGGGAGACTGAATGAACGAGTATTCAATACCAATCCTATTGTAAGGCTAGTTTACACAGGTGTTCAATGCATCGCTTTAGGATTCACTGCGCGAGGGCCCCGTTAGCCATATTCGTGAATCGAGATCTTGGTCGTGGATGTACTGAGCAATAGCTGTGTTACTTAGGTAGTTAAGTATCTACTTGTTACGCAAAACAATGGTACCAGAATATTTGATTCAACTTAGAATTGATTTAATTGTAAATTACCAAAAAGAATTTCTCAGTAGCAACCCAAGAGTTTGGATTTGTGCCCGGTTGATGGTAAAACGCTAATCGGTTAATTTGTTAATATAATTGTAATTTCTCAGTAAGTGATTAACGTAATCTTTTGAGAAATAAATGTCTTAAACCGTAATAGCTCGCCCCCTATTATATGGGACTTCAAAATAAATGGCGAAATGTGGGTGTACTAATAGCCACTAATGGGTACACCTCTGCCTAACCCTTCGGGGATTAGAGGCGTGATGTTATGTATGTTGTAGTAAGACAAGATGATATGAAATTCCGTCATATCTGTCCAATTAAGTTAAAACAGTAATACAAAAAAATTACGAATGTAAAATAACCTTGAAGGTTTTATTTCGCAAGAAACAGGAATTCTTTATCAGCATCGCGTTTTCAACTGCAAAAAGTATCTCGAGTCGTGAACTGTGCCGACAGAACGCAATCCCTACTAATATTATAAATGCGAAAGTAACTCTGTCTGTCAGTCTGTCTTGTATTTCCTGAGATTAGCGAGTTAAAACAAACGAACAAAAAACTCTACAGCTTTATTTTATTAGTACCTAAACATTTCATTACCACGCGTTCGTATTCCCTAAGAAAATCCATGACTGCCAATTCTTTTACCTTTTTCTGCTCTAACTTATAATATGACTGTGTAAATAAATAAGTTTAACTAAAATGCTGGCTTGTAATAATTATAAAGAAATAAAGGGAAAATTCCTATTAGGTATCATTGACGCCGAATACAATCCTTTCGGTGACATAATTATTTAAATTGATTATATTAAATATTATATGCAGTATTTGTGGTTGACATACTCTTAATTAAATTCGGGAAATCCGACCTCAACATACCGTTTTCCTTACAGACAAGGTCTGTTTGAGTCATGGATCTAAGGCCTTGTCTACATTATAACATTACCTATTAATACCGTATAAACCCTACAGTGAGTCATTATAATCAGATGCAGTTCACGATTGTGTATGCACTCAGTATGTACTGGACAGTGTCTTTTATCGTAAAAGATTCTAGAAAACAAAAACGATACGATTTATTTGTTAGTGTTTTGTTTTAATAAATGTACCAAAACTAATAGGCTCGCCCCCTATTACATGGGACTAAAACATAACTGGCGAAATGTACTAATGTGTAGGTAAACCACTGCCGAACCCTTCGGGGATTACAGGCGTGATGTTATAAAACTATAATTCTCCATTAAGTGTCGTGTATGCACGGGCCAATACGTTCTAATTTAATTCAATTGAAAATATTTTACTCAGAATTATACATCATCCATATATGAATATACCTAGCATTGTTCTTCCATAAAACCACTCAAACCACCCAAACCCCATCTTCCATTTCCCATTCTTCCCATGACCCATTCTTTGTCTCCATATCCTGCAATAGTCCTGCGCCAGCCAGGGTGTGTTATTCTTATATTTGATCTAAGTCTTAATGTCAGTAATGTCAAAAATAAACTTAGAAAATCACATTAGCACTGTCTTAGTATCGAACCCGCAACGTCATACACCATCACGGCATTCATTATACAAATAAAGATGGTCAACTTCTGCTAATTTTAATCTCAATTTAGTTCAATAACATGTGCCAATAACACAATTTGAAACTATTATGACTGTGGTGCTTAATCAATTAAATGTATAAAATTAATGAAGTATTGTTTAGAGGAAAAAAACAAGTTAAAATTATCATTCTTATAAATAAATACCCAATAAGTAGTGAGGCGGTATAATCACCTACGCTTGTAATTAAAATTCTATAGCATAGACATCATGAAATTGTCCTTATAACTGAAGGGTTAACGCTCATATTCGTGTGAACAATGATCATGCCAGATAGAATATCTCAATTATCAATCTTAGGTACAAGTTGTCTATGATTATGATGGATAGCATAGATATTAGGTATACGTTGCATATTATAGTGGGACATACGACTTTCGCTTATTTAAGGAATTCTTCATAAATGTTGACTGACGGATGTTACAATTTTGTGTTCGAAATTACTTTTTTTAATTTATGAATAATATAGTGAGTAGTGTAGTATAGTATTAGACTAGATGCAAACAACGATTGAGTGCCACTATAGGAATATACCAGAGACAACCTTGCAATATCGTGTCGTGAGTCTTGTCATTAACATTGTAATTAATTGAAGTATTTATTTTAATTATTCTACCAGCAGCCACTTTACCAGCTTTTTCATAATTATTTCAGATTTGATAAAAAGACAAAAAAAAACTGGGATTCATTTTAACACATTGTTTTATTAAATAAGATACCTTTTAGTACCTGTCGTCGACCTCAGTTTCCCAGAAGACGTCATACAGCTCAAAATAATGTCTTACCATGTTATATTGCGAATTGGAATTAATTTCCTCACAGCTATTATTATAATAAACCTAATATAATTGTGCTGAAGAGTTTTTATTGTTTGTTTGTTTAAACGCGCAAATTAGCTGGAACTCAGTCGGATTGGAAAACTTCTTTTTGTATTATGCTAGCCAGATTCATGAGAAATAGTATAGGTTATAGATCATCACGTTACGACCCACAAGAGCAATGCAGTGTAGTAGTACCAAAGACGTAACAACACCACGCGGACGAACTCACGGGCAGAAGCTAGTACGAAATACGTGCATCAAAGACGACATAATATTATCGTGTTTGAACGGGCATGACTCACAACTTAGTTAAACGTGCAAAAATGTCGCCTGTCTCCACGACACCGACATATTGCATCGACGGACTTCAACAGCCGACTTTAAAAACGAGAAATTTTCAATTCGACGCGTGCTTTTGCAAAACGTCTGAATAGACTCAATCATCATTGATGCTTCCGTTTCGTTGACTATGTTCCGCTTATTCGTCGCACCTAATCCGCTAAAAGTTTAATGAAAATAAACATTTGCTCCAAAAGCCTGAATTCGTTGAAGAATTTCACTTTCCAAAATTGACAATAGGTGTGAACTGTTATTACAGTGCTGCTTGGGCGAGAATGAAATGGTATTCATTGTTTTTAATGCTTATACATATTACGATTTCTTCATAATAGAATTTCTTTACTCAAAAAATAAGTGAGGTATTTTTTATGAAGTTTTTTCCAGGAAAACATGTTTTTTTAAAAGCACAACAATATGACCGCGAATTTGATCGCATGAATGTCGGTTATCACGGGGCTTTATTTGTTTTTGCGCAGAACCCAAATTCATTTTCTAAAAAAATACCTAGTAGCCTAACTAACTCTTTATAAAGACCGTCAAAATCAATCCAGCCATTTACAAACAGACTGCCTTAAATTCAAAAAAATGCGATTTTTTGCACGAAATCAACATTCACATACATTCATTAAAAGGCTGTTATTTTGACATTACACACAGACACTTCAATTTTATTTATTTGTATAGTTTACGAATCTGTGATCCGAGAAACCATTACCATGAGGGCATCCTCAAACTTGCAACCCCAAAGGCTTATGATGCTTCAACGTCAAGTTGATACAACCGGTCCCGACCAACGCTCTCCAAAAACATGCTTATGACGTCATGCTAAAGAGTTACACTTGAACAGGAATGCGCTTCTTAGTGCCACACCTGTTTCATATTTTAGTTTATTATTATAATAAAGTCAAAAAACTGTCCTCGTTTAAATGCCCTGACGATTCTTCGGAAACAATTTTTTACGTATACTATTCAATACTTAACACGGTTAGAGGAAAAATATATGTATATAAATCTATAAATGAGGATGTACGGACGACAGCGCTTTAAGGTAAACACTGCGGCATCTTATGCGGTTGTAATAGGGGCGATTTTACAACAAAAACATAACTTTAGTCTGATATTCTGGCGACTACGAATATGGATAACTATCTTCTGCCCATGACTGCATCTGCGTGAATGTTCTTTACTTTCTTAATTTTTTTTTAAATAAAATATAGCCTATAGCTCTCTGGGATAACGTAGCCTCCTATTACCGATAGGATTTTCAGAATCGGACGATTAGTTTCGGAGATTACCGCGTTCAGAGGAATCGATTGTCTCAGGTTTGCTTGACGGACCTACAGCCCTTTAGATTTGTCTTATTTCATGTGAATTCTATAATCTACAGTAAAACGATGTCCTCAATGACATTGTTGAGATAATTTTCCGTCATTGCATCTTGCAGTTTCTAGAAGACAATCATTCACGAGCGGTTGCATTTTCAATGTCATGCCATTGTCTCGTGGATGATAAGTATGATAACTGTTTTTATGTAACCATGGTTATTTACCTATGTACCTGTATGACTAGCCTTGACTCAAATGTTGTGAAGTCCTCATTTTTCGATAAATTTCTTTGATAACTTTTTAGACCTGTGTATCCTACTAATGTGTAGGAAGTTGCTTTAAAATCGGTTCATCTATTTCGAATTACAGATCTTGACACCGTGCTTGAAGAAGAGAAGAGAAGCTAGTAGGCACCTACGAGCTTGATAAAAATGTTTTTGGTTTAACTACCAACAAAGTTTATGCATATTACACAAGCTGTAGAATGTTTACCTCAATCTATCTATAAGTAAATTCCATGGATTACGTCATCATCAATAGCGAGTGACCTATAGCTAGCGCCCATCACATAGGCTCATCTCATTATACAAACAGTGGGTACCTATCTACTGCTCATTTATAAAATCCATGCTTAGGTACAGGTACATTGACATTTTATAAAGGTACATCAGATCTTTTATATTGAACATTCGTAAATCAGTAATGCAATTTATTGTTTTCGTATGTCAAGAGCATTGAGATAAAGGTATAGCTAATCAAAAGAATCTTCAGTCTTTTATTATTTTCTGTCGTATAAATCGAGGTACTGTGAAGGCTGTATTATATAACCTTCACCGTACATTCCACGGTAACCTGGCTGAAAAGTTTCTAATCCAAACACTCCATTAATGATGCAAATTTAAAAAAAAAAAATTTTTTAGGATTTTTACATCTAAAAGAAAGTTTTTAAGGATTCGTCGGTAATACACAGATCTCATGCATGCATTTGGTCCTAACCTAACCTTACGTGAACGTCAGAGCACATCGGCATATAGAATTGTACGAAACTAACCAATAACTTCAGTTTATTTTCATAACTTGAGCTAAGCTAGCTATGTTGACATAATAGCTCATCCTTCACTACACATCTCACGTCTTTGTTATGACGATGTCATTTATAAATATACAACCTTATAGGTACATTGTACAAGCTTTTATTTACTTACACCTGTCCTGGTGTCTGTAGCAAATCAAATCTTACAAGTTAAAGAGCCCCTTCCCAATGTTCGATTGAACCGAAATTTTGCGTAAATCTGCTAATTGCATGATAATGCAATGTAATCAGACACAGAGGTCTGATGATGGAGCCGGAAGGTGGCCATAGGAACTTAAACAAATTACCCACTTCCCGGTGTTCAATTGAGGTGGGATTTTGAATACATGTTATGCACATTGCGTGACATAAAAGCAGGTTTTAAAAATGAATAAAAATAGAACTTGTACTTGGTTAAGTATCATGTTTTTTTTACGATTTCAGAAATAATAAAACTGTTCATAATTATTCCTAAAGGGGTCATTGTACCAATACAATGATGACCACTTTTCAGGTCTTTGGTAAACAAGAAATACCTCAGCTTGTATAATAATAGAAACATCTGTGGGAAAAGTCCTAACCTCAATTTTCTGTTTTGCTCTACGGAACTCAACCACATGTACTCACTGTGCTATTCAAACAAGTCACTCTCACTACTTAGGCCAACCGTTAAATAGTTATTTAATACAATGTCAGGAACAAACGACGTGAAACGAATTGTTTTGGATACACTGCTGTTCCATTGCATTTGTTGATACTAATTTGGACATCCGGATATCGGTCGTTGTTTGCAATTCATTATGTGGTTCCTTTGCAGTAGCGTTATTATTTTCCGACTGCGACGGAACCCAAAAGGGGGGTTGGTAAAGTTTTATCAAACACTAGCTTCTGCCCGCAACTTCATTCGCGTGGTTTTGTTCACCCTCGTTAAGTTACGTCCGGTAATTGCTCCGCTTCTGTGTGTTATAGCGTGATGGTACATAGCCTATTCTGGTTATCATAAAATACAAACAATATTTTTTTTCTAATCCGACTGTCAGTTCCAGATAATAGCGCGTTTAATGAAACAAACAAACAATCTTCAGATCAATATATTTGTATAGATACCTGCTCGTAGATCCGCACCGATATTCGTGTGACCAGTTGCTAAAAATCAGTCTTGCTTGAGGGATAATTGGTAAGATGAACCAATGTGATGCATTCCATTCACTTTAGTAAAAAATCTACTTACAGCACAGTACCTATATCAGGCCAAGACCTCTCACATTACACAACACGACATGAAACAAAATAAAGCGAATTACCTAACCATACTAATCATTGACTTACAAAACATGGCTAAAGAGGAGTCCATTAGCTTTCAGAACTGACCTGAAACATGTCACTGTAGTCAGCCTTGAAGCTCGACCCAAATATGCAAAACACATAGGCAACACATTATCTTACTAATTACACGAAAACCTAAACTGTGAACGTCGGACAATTTTTTGGTAACGTATTTTGACAGTGTCTAGGGCAGATCTACTTGAATTTGCAGATTATTGCTATCTGGCAAATCTAGTACCTAAGATTGGCTGCGAACCAAAGTCTAGGGATTTGAGTTAAACTCAATCTGCCTAGCCTTTTCCCGACTATGTCGGGGTCGGCTTCCAGTCTAAACGGATGCAGCTTAATACCAGTATTGCGAGCGACTGCCTATCTGACCACCACAACCCAGTAACTGGGTAATACGATACCCCTTGGTGAGACTACTTATCCAACTTTCGGACTTCTGTCGACCCGTGCCCGTCACGACTGTCAAAGATCCACGTATGACAGCCGAGATCAACGGCTTAACGTGCATTCAGAGGCACGGAGGAGCGGTATGTAAAGACGCTCACCCATCCACGGACCAACCCCGGCAAGCGTAGTTAGTTGACACAAAGTTAAATATCATGGGTCTCCTTATAAAATGGACTGATCACAATTCTAACTATTAGTCTCGGGAAATTACCCTTATTATTTCACATTTAAAACCGAACCACAGCCAGTCTACTTGTACAATTAATGACTCTAGTGTTAGTAACTGCTGCTTCGGACGAGCCTATTCACAAGACACTACACTACACTTTTAAATACTACCTATGTGTACACAATACACCATAAATCCTCTGAAATTCAGTTGAAATGGACACCCGACGTTCAAAGTTTATGAAGTCGACAGTTTTATGAAATATAATGAGTAAGAGGAAAGTAGCGGTTGCGTGAGTCAGGTCCGGCCTTTATGTCAGTCAGTTGTCTATTTTGGACCCGTCCCTTAGTGCTAACGTGTGTGGAAACTTTCATTTGCAATGTGATAATTGGTTTCATTAATTAGTTCGGCGGAATTACTGCTCTCTCGCGGCAGCCCTTTTAGTGTGCGAAATTCTTATGATATGACCACAGATCTCAATCTGTATAGCATAAAACAAAGTAGCTACACTTACACACGTACACTACTACACGTACACTTAGATTTTTTAAACTTTTTTTAAGGTTTAAGTGGAATGTTTACATAATATAATAACACCCGTGCGAAATCGGGGCGGGTCTCTAGTTTATTCTAAAGTGAAATATACTTGCGGCATTAAAGTGGTTAGCTACTTTATAAATTAGAAGAGTTTCGTGTGAGCAATTTTGGAAAGGTCTTGGGAAGGTTCGATGCCCCATAGACGTGAGAGGTATTAGGTGTTATAAATAAAAATAATGTACATACGTGAGATGATCGTGCATGATCCTAAATAATTTATAATAATAATCAGTGCTTAATGAAATTTGTACAGTGTATTTTCCCTATTTAAAGTTGATTTTTCAATAACTGTCATCTGAAAAGGTGACAATTACATTTTCTGCTCAAAAGTGTCAAACTGCTACATTTATCCCTCCGTTCAGTTAATTTACAATTGAAAAATGTGCCTTAAAAACAAACACGGTATGAGAATATGTAGAAGTTAATGCATTAAACGGGAAACGTACATTTTTCTGAGATGAAAATAGCCTTTGTTATATTCCAGACTATAATCTATCTCTGTGCCCAATTTCATCCAGATCCGTACAGTCGTGCTGGCGTGATTGAGTAACAAACGTCAATCCATCCTCACTTTCGCATTTATAATAGTAGTAGGACGAACTTCATAATCTTTGTAAGAAACACATAATTTTAGTAGTCAAAAATTGCTTGGAATATTCCATATTTATGTATAGTGAAGTTAATTAGTTACTTTGAAAATTTAACTCAGACATGATCTCCAAAAAACGAATTGCTATTGGCTTGTTACTAATGGACGTTTATCGTTTTACAGCTGCAGTGTACATAGCGGGCGTGGTTGCGTCCATCGGCGTGACCGTTCTCGGCGTGTTCTGCGTGCTGTCTGTGCTGCAACTCGCCATGATATCCTCCAAGGAGCGCGTCGCCTTCAAGTACACACATCTCGTCATGATGAAGTTGGCACTGGCGCTTTTAGCCAGTAAGTACCAGCTTTAACCTTTTATAAGATACTAATGGCCTACGCAGACCCAGACGACATGGCAAGGCAATTATTTTTTTACTAATGGACATTTAGGGACTACGCACACTTATTCAGCTCCATTCAGCTTTTGTCCATAGAAAACGTCGATTTCGTATGAGACGCGTACGCGTCCGTTCGGCTTTCCGCGTCTGAACGCATGCGATACAAAATCGTTGTTTTCTATGGACAAAAGCTGAATGGAGCTGAATAAGTGTGCGTAGTCCCTTAAACGTATTGTTATAGAAATACGTCATAAATTGCTTTTTAAAGCATAGCATTTTGTATCGTATTTCTAAAGCAATACGTTTGAATGTCTAAAGTTAAATCCCTTGCCATGCCGTCCCGGTCTGCGTAGGCCTTTAGTTACTTATAACTATTATAGCCACCCTTTATCCTTTACATAATTAATAAAAATGTTTAAATATACGCCATGACAGCGCATAAAATATTCCTGCACACATTCCTAACAAAATAATGTATTGTTTTCAGCATTGCTGTCCATAGTTGCAGCAAGCTTGTTCGCGGTGCAAGGCGATGACAGGGGTTTCTTCGTGACGAGGGGAGAGGCATTCTATGTTCAGGTATAATTAAACTTATAATAATGTTAATTAGTGCAAAAATAAAATTATTTTTCTTTATTTTGCCTCGAAATTGGTGGCACCCCCGGAAAGCACTTAAAGTCGTTGATATCGACTGTCCTTTGTAAGTTTTTAAACCCAAAAGTCTATCAACCAGTCGGTATCGTGTTGCCCATTAACTAGGTAGTATATACTGGTATTTAGCTGCATCTGGTTAGACTGAAAGCCGACCCCAACGTAGTTGGGAAACAGCTTGGCAGATGATGCATCACTTATTTGCACTAACACATTAAAAACATTCAGAATACCACTGTTACATCGCCTATGATAATTATGCTGAGCCAAGAAAACTAACATGCTACTTATCGTTTACAGATAGTGAGTATAGTAATAAACTCGATCCTGTTTATAATGTCGCTGTACGATGCGCTGTTCTCCCGTCGGGAGGGCGGCGATCCCACCAATCAGTCGGGCGAGCCTGACAGCACTACTATTAACAATCCCGGATTCAAAGAAGGAAGAGGTAAATAATTTATTTACATACATACATACATACATAAACTCACGCCTTTTTCCCATGGGGGTAGGCAGAAACTATAGAACGCCACCTGCTACGATCCTTACATACTCCTTTCGCCTCATCTACGTTCATACATCTCGTCATACAAGCACGCCGGTTACGAGTACTCCGCACCTGACCTTTCTGAAGGACCTCACTAATAAGGTCAGTGTAGGTCTTCCTAGGGCGACCCCCCCCGGCGTTGCCACTCACCTCTGCCATATAAATACCTTTTGTCAATCGTCTTTCACTCATCCTCTCAACATGACCGAACCATCTAAGCATACCCTTTTCTATCTTTGTCACTACATCTTCTTTTAATCCGCAACGGTCCCGTATAACCTCATTCCTCACTCTATCGTTCAATAATTTATTTAATTGTCAAAAAACATATGGAAGGGGAACTAAAGCTTTTACTATTGACTCAGTACGTAATTCTAGCTAAACCGTCCAGCAAAAAAAATTTTACAAAACAACTACAGAGTCTAATTCTTCCTATGTAAAAACTGTGCAAAGTCTAAGTCAAAGCATTTATTTCAATCAGAACATTTACAGGCACTTTTGACTTGTCAAGTCGGTCAGTTAGTCAGAATGTTAAAGCTAGATGCTCGTGTCAAAACGGAGGTAAGCGTCTATGGAGAAGAATGAGCAAAGAACTCCACAGACACTCTCCTTAATTAGGTTTTAACAAAATCCTGAACCTAACAACTAATAATTTTTCCATATGTACACTGTATAAGAATGTTATAGTTACATTATAGAGTTAAAAAACTATGCATTTTCAGGAATCTCAATGACGGACGCATCAGGGAAGCCGTACAGCACAAATGGTCATGGAAGCGTGGCTTCAATGAACACGACGGCAACCACGCTCACTGGCTTATCAGATGCCAGTACCATCACCCGATCACCCCTGAGGTCTTCACTCAAGAAGCCACGACCCAGGGAAGGGGAACCTGGAGGCTTAGGCATACAAAACCCAGGTTACTCAGGTCATTCACCTCCACTAAACAGGAATGGTAGCCAGAAAAAAGTGCGTATTCAAACACATAGTACTGAGGTGTGAATTTCTAAACTGTATGTTAATTTAACTCTAGTTTTACTTAATAACATCTCCACACGATTTTTAACCTGTTTTCAGTATGCAAGTACGATGCAAGTTATAAGTACAGTTCAGGATAAAATTTGTGTACACTTAGCAAAATATAAAAGGCTTGTTGCTTGGTCGAATCAAATGTTGAAATATACAATTCATAAAAGTATGCCTGTGAAGATACACAAAATCTTGTGACTTTACTATGTGTACACATATTTTTACCCTTGACTGAACATGATTGAAGAAGTATCTTGCATGCAAGTTACTACCACAATAACACCCAGGCCTATTCGCAGGTGTGTACTTGCATATCAGAATGATTAAGAGAAAAAATGCAGTGTGTACTTGCTCCTTATGTCAAAATTGTAACAATATATTTACATTTCAATTTACAAACATATTGTAATAGCAATATCCATCCATATTTTTGTAAAAAGATAAAAGTGCACTTACCATAAACAAAAACTGATTACCCATTATGAAAAAATAAAAGAAATGTTTATGGACTGCTTTTCAATTGTCAGATAACTTTTCTCCGAGGAATGAATATGGCAGTTTGACAACTTTTGTATAGAAAATAATGTCGAACCGCCATATTTATTCTTCTCTAAAAGTTATATAACAATTAAACAATCAGCTCCAAAATATACCTAGACAATTTTGACTATAGATGCAGTGGTTTATTTATTTAAGCAGACTTAGTAGATGGGTGTAAACGTAGATTGACTTTTAATAATAACAAGACACTGATAGATTTTAACACTATAGTGTTTACATAAGTAGGACTTTTTTATATAATATTTATGTATGTCAAAACTTTAGGTACCTTTTTACTGTTTTTAATAGCATGTACATTTCCACGAGTGTGCATACAAAAATAGTTTTTAAGTTAAACTTAAATTCAGAAACTTAATTATTTATGATAACAACATACTTAATGTCACACGTTATAACAAAGTTTAAGGACTTTTGACCAAATAATGGTTACTTAAAATTTAACTTAAACCACTTAACTCTTAAAGATAATAATTCAGTAACTGGCAATAACTGGACGTAAATTATTAAGTTTCTGAATTAAAGCAAAGAATAGAAGTCGATGCACTGTCGCAAATTGAATCCACATATCACAAGCTGATATACCTACGTATTTTTTTTATACTATAAGAAGTATATTTTTATTATTTACAATTTTATTTATAAGACACTGCAATCATCTGTATATTTCGTTTGAACAAAGTTCTTAATTGAATATTTTAATGTGTATAAAGTGCATATGTGTACATAAATCAGCACAAAGTGTTGTAAATTAAGAAACTTTTTGAATTTGTTATATCATACAGCTTTGTTGTATATTGACATGCAATTTTAATATGTTAACATTAATATTTTAGAATTAAATTCCGATTTATAAAATTTAAGTCAATTATAGATAGTAATTGTAAATATACATGAAAACCCACCAGCCTTTTTGCGGATCATCACATTTTTATCAACCTATTGATTTATATTTTAAACAGCTTTGTATAAAATTCGATCGTGAGAATCGTGCCTTACCTTTAAAATCCAATTTCGTGCCTTATATCCTAAAAGCCATGTACCTATTCAAAATCATGTATTATCTATGATCCTAAATTTAGTTACGCCGTCCAAATGTCGAATTTAGTTCTTTTTTGGGAAGTTGACTTTAAGATTAATATTAACCCTTAAATTTTCATCTGTATTCATTTCATTTACTTGGTAATTACTTAGTTTAATAATAATGTTAACATAGAGTATTATTATTTACTCTGTCCGTCCAAATTCTGGTCTTAACTTAAGTTTCGACGTAACTACTTAATAATGTAAGTAGTAACTTTCAAGTTTCAAAGAGGATAAAATCAAATATATTATTGTTACTTTTGTATTGTTGAGATAAATGTAATATTTTATCTGTGTTCTGCACATGTAGGGACAGTTGGTTAAAGTTAATGAAATTACTGTCATTTTCTAAAATAAGATTAGCATTTCAAAACTATAATAAAGAATTATTTATATTTTTCTTTTTTACATAGAACCAATTTTTGCTATATATTTTTAATTATACGGTATTATACAATTCCGTCCAAAATATCCCAATATGTTAATGATCTGATATTTTAGTTACGCATAAAATATTCTTTAGTAATATTTTGCTGAATAAAAAAGCAATTGTTTTACAACCAGATTTGATTGTTTTATTTTTGTATTTCAAAAGACCTAGCGACTAAACCACAGCACAGCATCACTCTCTAGTGTGCGACTATGCGTTCCACTCTTCCACTGTGATATCCGCCAAACGTGTTCGGTGCCTAATGCCAGGTCTGTCTGACCTGACGATGGTGTATGTTTTGAAAATAGCGGTGGTTGATTTTTGAATGTAAGAATTTTGCGGACGCAGATTTTTCATATCCGCGGATGCGAATGTGGATCATTATGAAGAAAATACATATAGTCGGAATGATGCCACATTCTGACTAAATGTATTTTCTGGGTTTTTCTTAAATATTAAGAGTATGTAATTCAATAGGTATCAAATCAAACTACACGTGTTTTATGAAATCATTATATTTTCCAAAAAACAAAACTGCTTGTTTATGTTTAGAAGATTTTTGTTAAACAGCATAAAACGGAACGGCAGATGTCATCGACTGATAAAAAATGTACTCTGTGATCTTTGCTGTGACCTGTGTCATCAGTCGACGCTGCGTCTGTAAATCTAGTTCTTTTTTAGGTTATATTTAGAATAATTTAATATTGCGTTAAATTATTCTTTAAGTATAAACTAAAAAGAACTAGATCTAATGCGTTTAGCTTTAGAATAGAAGTCAAAGAGTATATTAGCTTTAGATTAGAAGTCTATGGTCAGGAGACTCAGCACAGGTGACCGTGGAGGTTAAAAGTTTAAAACTGAGTTCTTGTTATTGTGTTTTTAAAATTTTTGGCTTTTGAGTGTTTCTCGACATTTTGGTTTAATTCAGTCAGTCTCTATGTGTTTAATCCATTGATAAACTGTAATGATATGATTCGTATAGTGTATCTGAAGTATTCTGAACACTAAAAAAAATGAAGTTTATCAATGAAGTATAATCTTTTTGGTCTGTCGGAGATTTGTTGATCAATACCTACACATTTTGTGTAAATAAAATGCTATTTTGGTGCTTGCAGTATAATTCTTGGAATCGGCGGGCCATGGGCCAGTTACCGATAAAAAAAAGTTCAACTTATTAACATAACCTGTGTCTTGTCTCGTGTTGCTGTTGTTAACTTTCATAGTCCGATGGTACTCCAAATATGTAAAGGATAAAAACATCTTAAACATCACTATGTTTTCGATCTAGAAGATGTGAATTTGACGATTGATGTTGCCCTCGCTGTGCGGAGGACACTGTTATTAATTTGTTTTGATGTGTTAAACTGTTGACTGTATTAGTTGTTGTCTTTGAGGTGTATTTTATTGATAGGTACTCCATTAATTAGTAGTTCTAAATCAGAGTGTTGTCAAGCGGTTTATTTATTTATATTTAGCTAAACACTTTTTAATGTACAATGGAAAAAGGAGATTGTTCTCAAGTCAACAGTCATGTAATTTTTTAAATGTTTGGTTGTTTCTAACTTGTTTTTTTTTATGAAATAAGTGTCTAAGGGTTTTAATTGGTTATTATGGTACTTAAAATAATGTAGACTGGTTTTACAGCTTGGGTTAGTTGCAGTTGGCAGCAGTTGGGTCATGGTCTTTTTGTGCAATTACCACTAACAAGAAAAAGAAGCCCACATGGGAAAATTTAAAAAAGGAGATCTAGGATTTGAATTACAAAAACAAGAAATTGTTTGTTTTTAAAAAGGGCACTTTAGTCCTTTATTTATCGGAACCATTTGACCATGCCTTTGGTATGGGATGTGTGTACGACTTGTCAGTGTAAACAATTGGTTGTCCTTCACCCCTGTACTTTTTTATTGCCTATAAGGACAAGATCCTTAAGAGGCGAATGTCGGTCTACTCTATAATAAGTCTATAAGAATCATTCTATAATTTTCTGTCTTTCGCCATATCGTCGTTGCGATTTCAAGACCTCTTATGTGTAAAATTTACTTTTACGAGAAAATCGATAAAATCCATCCACTGAAAAAAATAAAAAAATATAATGAAACCAACTACAACAAAAAATACAGGTGACAGCCACATGACTGCCTACTTTTTAAAATGAATAAAATTGTTTTTTTTTTGACACATAAGAGGTTTTGGTTGCGCTGTCAGTTACACATCAGTGCTTTTAAACTAAAATACCTTTAAATAAAACACCATTGATTACATGAATTTGAAAATAAACGTTTATTTCTCTGAATTACACTATACAAGTAATCATGATAACAGTCGAATTACAGGTAAGACTTAAAAACAAAAATATGGATCAAATACCAATAATTTCCTCAGGCATTAATTACCCGGATTAAATTGCAACGCGTCATAAAAAGGATGATAATCTCGGTCTATTACCATTTTAAGTTCCTGTAAATGCTTAAACTTACTCTCAGTAATTTTTAGTTGAGTTCTATACAATCAATTTGGTGATACTATTCCATTTCTTTGGTTATTTCTTCGCTGTGGAAGTACAGACATGACTCAACCTATTAAATATGGATCCATCGGATGAATACATAAGACTCCTAATGTCGACTATGACAGGATCTCCTTTTTTTTGCCAGGCAGTATGGATTACAGGTTCGATTCCATCTCTTCGAAATTTAAGAAGAAATCATAGTGTATGGATTTGTCATCGTAGGGTTTTTGAGGTTGAGCTTGTCTTATCCGGGTAATATAATCACTGGGAGCAAATATGAGTTTTATGTATTGTTCAATAGTGGAATGAACACTCCACCTCCATCATTGTATTTCCTTTTTCCAGTTAAAGTTGTTTTATACAAATTGTTTTCCTTTGTGCCAAATCGCTTAGGGCACTCGATAAAATTCGGTTCCTGTTTTGATGTCCGCATCCATCAGAAATGGGTGTTTCTTTGGTTTCGACATTATTTGCGCAGTTTTTGTACGAAAATTATAATTTCATTTTTTTTTAAATTTGTTTACTTTACGGTATTCGGCAATATTTTATTTATAAGATAGGTGAAAGGCACGCATATATTTCAAACATTGATAGAGTTATGGCCACTTAAAATATGTGCCATGGTACAGTAATGAACCCTATATACGGTAATTAATTCTTAGGTATACCTACGGTGATGAAAAACAAAGACATGGTAATGATACAAAAAGATGTGAATATAAAAAAAAAACAAAGGTACCATAGATTATCATTTATTATTTAATAAACAATAGCCATAGCAAAATAACTAATAGTTCTTACATAATGGTTTTGGTAACAATCAGCCTTACAATGTCGTATTAAATGAAACCGATTTTGATATACGGAACGCAATCACACAAAAGCCTAATGTCAAAAATCTTAGTGACTAAATAATAAATAACAATAAAAGTCATTCATAAATTAATATTTTTGGTAATCAGCCTTCTTGATAAGGATATTAATCAGACTTAGATACAGTGGCGTAGCGTGCCTAGTCGGGCCCCCGTATAAAAATTTTTTTGGAGGCCCTTATATGGAGGTAAAGATTTTTCACAAAAGAAAAAAAATTTTTATCACAATCATAATTTACCCATTTTACAAATAAAAATCGAATTTTAAATATTCACTCTCCTTGCCTTTTTATCGGCAAACTGATTTATTAAATCATTTATGGCTGATGATGATTTTAGTTTTTCTAAAGTTTCTGCCTCTATGGACAATAGTGAGATGTCTGACAGCCGTTCTTGTCCCATCGAAGTTCTTAAGTAATTTTTTATTAGTTTTAATTTTGAAAAACTTCTTTCTGCCGTTGCGGTTGTAACTGGAAGGGTCAAGAATAAAAAGCATGCTGTGATTACCTCGGGAAAACTGGATGCAAGACTGTTGAATTTTACTAGCAATAATTCAATGAGTTCTTTAATGGAATATTTTTTTTTAATTTCAGAATTTAAGCATGTTTTTAGAGCCTTTAATTGGTCACAAAGATTAAGTGAGATGTCTTTACTGTATTTAGCAGACAGTTTTCCGGAAGCGTTTAATATCTCTTCGCTTGAAGAAGATAGGAGTTTCTCCGGTTGTAATATTTCGAATATACTACTCAGGTTGCAAAGGCTCTGAAATCTTTCTTTAGTTTGAGAAATTAATATATCTAAACAGCAATAGTATACATTGACTTTGAAATAGGATTCCGGGTCGAAAATCCTCTCATCTTGTGATAACTCATCAAAAAAACGCTTCGTTATCTTTCGCCTACTGTTTTTAAAAATAGTTGTTACCCCCCAGTTTTTTTGCTAAATCTTTGGATTCATTTAGCAAACTATTAAATGAATTCTGATTTCTTAATTGGCACAGTCTATTCAAAAGATTACTTAATAAAATACTAGATTTCTGTAAGTCATTATTTTCATGCTGTAGAGCTTTAGAAACAGGATTAATAATTTCAAATAGTGAAGAAAAAAATGTAACGAGCACTAAGAAATCAAAACTCTCTAAAATATTAATTATACTTTTACATTCTTCACGTTCATCTTTTTTATTTGAAATTAAATTTAGTTGGTACAAAGTTTTCATGATTAGTAAAAAATTTTTCTTTACTGCTAATAAAGCTTCGTTCCTAGAAGACCATCTGGTAGGACATACCTTTTTTAAGGGTAATCAAATATTTTTCAGATGAATCGTCACTTAGCATAGCCCAGCGTTTTATACTATTGCCAAAAAAAGTCTATATTTTTTCTAAATTATCGAAAAAAGTCGATACTTCACGAACATGTCTCGCAGCATCGTTCAAAACCAAGTTTAAAGCGTGCGCAGCACAATGAACATAATCGGCATTTGGAGCATGCTCTTTTATTAGGGTTTGTAATCCTCCATACACACCCGACATAACATTTGCTCCATCGTATCCCTGTCCTCTACATTTAGTCAAATCAATTCCATATTCTTTAGTCAAATTTAAAATGACAGTTTTCAGACCTGCAGCACTGCAATCGGTTACTGCTATGTATCCTAAAAAGGACTCACAGATTTTTTGTGCTCGTACCTATTAGTAGATACAAAATCACCTGCAGCCCGTCCGTGCATTACTATACACCTGCGTGCTATTTAAACGCAGCGCGTAGTGTAGTGGCCATACAAAACGAGAACCCGAAAGCGAGTCTGCACATCTGAAGTTCTCAACACGCAATTAACGATACGATACGGACTGATAAACAAACAACAAAACAAATCGATCCTATAGATAAGTTAGAATTTTGTTTTTTTTAATCAAGGCACGGAACCCTAAAAACAGTATAATTGTGAAAATCGAGGGGGGAGACAACTTTTTGTGACGGACAGATGGACAGACCGAAATTAAAAGATTTCCTTGTTTATCACTACGGGCCCCTAATAAATGGGTTGGATAGTAGTGTAGTACTTACCTTTCCAATCTAAATCACTCACAGTATCTTGTCTCTGAAAAAATGAAGAAATTTTGGGCACTTTTTTTATAACCTCGTCCCTTTTCTGTTTAATTTTTCTTTTCTCAGCGCCGCTGGGATAATCTCTTATCCTTTCACTCATTTCTTTTACAAATCGTTACTAATACTGCTAAACCAGAAGAACAATATTGTTTGTACTGAATTACAATGTAATGCACATTTATATAAAGCGCGTAAATAAACAGTGCACTGCACTCCGTGGTTTAACATCCAATGCAAAGTACAATAACGTACACGTACATCGCGATATCGACGAAGGATTCCCGGGGATTCCCCGCTGAGTTGAAGATGAAGTAAGTAAAACGGGGAAGTCCCGCAGCCCGCCATAACGATGTAGTATTGCCAACTTTTGAACGCACGCTTAAGGCGGGAAAAAAAGGAATTGCTTTATAGAATTTTGTCATTTGTAAAATAAAATAAATTAGAAAGTTTTTATTCTTTTTCCTTACACACTTTGGGGGCCCCCGGGGGCCCCGTATAATTGATACGGCAAATACGGCGGTAGCTACGCCCCTGCTTAGATAATAAGGGACTAGGTAACTACTTATTCAGCTAAATTCAGCTTGTGTCCATATGAAACACGAGTTTTGCATTGAGATGTGTACGCGCTGTACAGATGCGTACCCATCTCTATACAAAACTGATATTTTCTACAGACACGAGCAGAATCAGTGTAAATTGTGTCCACAAGAGTACAACGATACAAATAAAATTTGCAAAAAATGAATAAGATGAAATTATTTTCAATTGCGGCGAATCATGAATCATGATGAAGTATTATTCAAACTATTTTTGTTTTAAGTTTTTTTAATATAATTTTAGCAAATTATTTATATAAGTTTTGAAAAAACTAAATTTTTATTGATTCCTGTTGCGTTATCTTTATGAGTCTTTTTTTCCTTTATATTACCTTTCTCTGGATGTTGATTTTCAAAAATATTTTCTTTATTTTCTCTCTTTTCTATATCTTCTGGGTCTTTTCCACTATATAAATTCCTCAAATTTATCACGGTATGATCTGCTTTCAGAACCATCAAAGGTTGAATTTTGCCAGTCGCCAAATTATCTCATTGCAGATAAAGTGTGCACCTTTTCTGGTGATTTATACTCTCTTGATGTGAAAAAGTATAATTATATCTCTAGCTAGTCCTTCCTGTTTTATTATATTGATTGCATGCAACTTCCTCCGCCGTTTGCTCGGGTATACGCTTCGTATGAGTTCTGGACTATAACTGCCTGATTGTTGTGGTACTGCATAGATTTCAGGAATAGGATTAAGTGCAGGTGCAGGTATCGGTAACGTATTATCTTCAAGTGTTGGTTCTTTGTCAACTTGGGTAGTAACTACTTTTTCCAAACTGAATACCGAGCTGCTAATGCTGACACACTTCCTCTTGACACCTAAAACAGCTTCGGCTGCGCATCTCTAACCGATCTATTTCAGAGCCACACCTCCAAATGACTTGGTGGACGGCCATAGTTCCTTTAAAAGATGGAATGCAATTAGGCATTATTGCTTGCTTTTCGTCTATGTCCGAATTTGTGACCTTCACGATTCTGATATTTGGCAGGTTTGCTCTGGTAATTTCAACAAATTTGGAAAATGTCCCGATGTCTGTTCCTGTGTTGACAATTCTGTCAGCGGTCCTTTTCACTACCGCTCCTAGGCCATCTGGAGCACCTTTTCCATGTCCTACTTCCATATAATTCCAGGTTAACTTGCGAAGTGCTATAAATTGTTTTTCCAATTGAGTCATCACATAAAACATGTTTCGGTTCCTATATTGGCTGCTGGGACTACCGCTATAAAAGTGCAATAAAAGGTGATATTTCAGCAATTTGACTCAAAATCGGGCCCAAGTATGCCCAAATTAAATAAATAAATAAGTCTGTTTCAAATTGTCGGATACGGTACAAACTGAGTAAGTTTTTAACTCAGACGTTTCGAAGTCTCTGATATATATCACTACAGTGTACAATTGACTGGAGTGAAAAAGTGTTTTTAACAAAAGTGTCACATAGGAGGTCTTAAAGTCGCAACGACGTTATAAAACCCAGGTTATTGAATATTGTCTTTAGGCTTGTTTTACCACTTTCAAAATTTATATCGCGTTTGAGTTTCGCTAATATTTTTTTAATGGTCGGCATTTTCTTCTCTGTTTTGTGGAAGTTGTGTATGCATCTTTTTATTACACCTTGGTCAAAATGATCTATGTCAGTAATGGGTTTAGATTTACACCTTCTTTTACCAGGCGTGCGGAATACGGAAATAAACTAAGCTAACATTGCCTTCTGTTGCAATCCGCTGTATATTGCGTTGGGACACACCAGTTGCGTCAGCAACTCGTAAATAAACGTTATCTACGTCTTTGACGCCATCTTCTTTTTCTCATTTCATAAATTAAGTTAAATCATTAATAATTTTTCGCGCCTGGCGATTTAAAACACTAATGGTTTGGCGGCATATTTCTGTATCCTTCCTTATTTTTCTCTTTTACCCAGCACCTGACACATTTGCGACTTTTGAGACAGCCATTGGCATTCCTATTTAGCTCTTTAGGAATATGTCTTGGTTTTTGAGGCGCAAATGTGTCAGCTATTGGGGGAAGAAGTTCAAGCAGCACTTTTTCCCTAAAGTACAGCTTGTACCTTTTTGAAATAAAAAATAAGAATTCAATAGCATCCTTTGCATGATATGGATACCAACTTTTTTTATACCACCTCATGGTTTTGTGCTTACTCGCGTAGTACGCTAACATTTGGTCGTGTCGATCAACCCCTCTCGTATTACAGTGGACCACGCCTATTTGCCACTGGCATCAAATAGGCTGAAAGCTCAGTGAAATGAGTGAGCACATCTCTTTTTGCTTTCCATTTACAGAAAAAAACACCTTTACTATTATATCTATAAATATTTCCACCTTTTAAAAGTTTTAAATTAAAACAACCTTTGAGTTATTTTTTGTCTTGGTAGCCAAAGTTCCAGTACAATAAGTTTTTTTCTTAACAATGTTTCTGCCAGCTGGTCACTATTATAAAAATTGCCCATATAAATGGAATGTCCGCTATATAAATAATCTTTTAACAGTACCATAATAACTTTATCTACGTGACCTTTGCCACCAACTTCTACATCCTGGGAGCCTTTGAACATATGAAGTATAGCTATGGACTAATCCTTTAGGATCGGACAATACATATAACTTGATCCCGTATTTGAGCCTTTTATTTTTTATCGTATCGTAGTATTGACAAATCGCAACACGTCGTCTAAATCCTACCATTGATTCGTCAATGCTTATCACCCTTTTGGGATAGATGATATTTTTCATCATTTCATTTGGTTTTTTTTTTTGGTAATTGGAGCCTATCATGGATCCTATATGGTATTGGGCTTATCATTCATACTAGTTCTCGCAATTATTCCTCTCTTACTTTTATTCTGCATACTATGTCTTTCTATCATTCCTTCCTCTTTCTGTCTATCAGGGTGGGACGCCCTTCTACTTCCCTATTTTGGTACTCTATTCCATTGTTTTATTTCTATTTCGGGTTTAACACGACACAATTGTTTTTATTTTCTTTTACAACGCTTCTTATTCTATTTCTTATTGTGTAATACATGCCCATCTCCTTGATTTTGTCCCTTTTTGCAGTTGTTTGGAAGCCCGTAATAACTTTTCTATCTTTAGCTTTCCTAACCTTTTCGACCTTCACCCAGCCTTCTTTTGCGTCAGCCGCCTTTCGCACCCTTTCTAGGACTTCATCCCCGGACTCTGCCTCGTCTGTGGAGGTAACCACTATAGAATGGAGCGTACTTCGCATCGGACATTCTTTTCCGCTGTGGGTTACACTCGCATATATGTTAATGGCAGCGCCGTTTTCAAAACTGTCTGTGCTGCTCAATTGCTGCCTTCAGCTCCTCCATCCCCTTTGAGTGGCTCTCCAACAGCCAAGAGTGGCTCCTTATTTGAGTCTTCAGTTGAGTAGTGCTTGGGTCGGCCATGCTAGTGAAGGTGAGGTCTGCTGCGGCATCTTCGGACAGTGTATTGACGGGCCCCACTCTTTTTGTCTTGACCGATTTTTCGGCCTCCTTAACCAGCTGGTACAACCGGTCCAGCGCCTCTGTAATGCCTGCTTTAATTTTATTTTTGCTGTTCCTCGAGGTGCCGAGAAGGATTTTTGCTCTGGTCAGGCAGGCCCTCGCCTCTGCCGACCGGCCTGCGTATTGTGGTTTCGGCGGCGAGTGCACCTGTACAAGACTCGGTTGGAGTGTCATCTGTGCAAGTTTCGCAGGCCCAGCCTGCGCCGCTTTTCCACTGGCATCAAATAGGGTGAATGCTCATTGGAAAGAGTGAGCACATCTCTTTTGTCTTTCCATTTAGAAATACAAACATCTTTACCATTATGTCTATAAATACTTCCACATTTTAAAAGTTTTTTAATCAACTTTTGGGTTATTTTTTCCCTTGGTAGCCAAAGTTCCAGTACAATAAGTTTTTTTCTTAACAATGCTTCTGCCAGCTGGACACTATTATAAAAATTGACCATATAAATGGAATGGCCGCTATATAAATAATCTTTTAACAGTACCAAAGCGTACGTCACTGATTTTCTCAATTTTTTTTTTAACTGATTTACCGGTCGCAATTTCTTCAATTTCATCATAATTTCATTCACCATCGTAACGCTTTGTACATGCCGTAAAACGTTTAAAATGTCTATTTCCACTTTCGTTCACTTCAGTCACTTTTTTATGATGAGTGAATTGTTCCTGAGTCATCATCATCTCGTGTTTTTTCTCAGACATGTTGGTACTCTCAAAATAATATAAATCTTCTTGAAGGTAGGCTCCTGTATATCCGTCAATTGTGGGTACTCCGATAAAATTGTTGCGGGTTAAAGAAAAATTTTACTTTAGGCTCCAATATAATGGTGGCGGAGAAATTATATCATCGTTAGATGACAAAAAGGTTTATTTACTTTACTTCAAACACTTGACAGACTTTAAGCATACAAAGTTAACTGAAGGTTAAGCCTATGAGTTGTCCTCGGGATGGACTGCAGGATTATCCTATATCTTGTAGTGTAATAGGTTTATAAATCTGTTGTTCCTAATTTAAAATGTCAATTTTGATTATGTAAGGGATTTCAGTTCATCAACCAGGATTTGCATATTAAAATGTTTTTCGCATACGGAACTCTCCCAATCCTTGATTTTTAGAAGTACGTAAAACGGACGGTACTTTTTGAAAGTACTGAAACGTATTGGGGTCTCTTCTGCGTGGTTTGTTCCCACTAGTTATACGGTAGAACTAATGGGATTTTTTTTTCTCACTAGTTCTAATATCATAGAACTAATGGGATTCTCCATTCCCACTTGTTCTACTGAACAGTTTCATGGTAGAACTAATGGAAGTTTTTGTTGTCACTAGTACTACAATATACTGTATAACAAAATAGTTAAATATGCATTATTATTGCAGGACCTTTAGTATATCTAACTAGAATACGGTTTTATATTGCTGTATTTCTACATTCTAACTTAATTTCCGAATCATTTCTAAAAAGTGACCCACGCCAGTTTCGCTGGTTATTAAATTATATTGTGCATTTCTTATAACATCATCATTGTCGATATTCTGTTGGTAAATTTAGTCCATCAGAGTCTTTTCCTAGGTAAATGTAGGCATTCAAAAGGTACCCCGATCTTGCATCTGCAAGGCATTGTATTTTAATGCCGTATTTGGCAGGTTTCTCCGGCATATACATTTTGAACTTGCATCTTCCTCTAAATGCCAGCAACATTTCATCGATACATGCATAGCTGCCAATCGCATAAACAGCTTGGCATTGTTCAATAAATGAGCTAAAGAGCTCGGTAATAGGCGCAGAGGGATCGGTTTCTCGGCGTGCTAATCTGGTCTCAAAATCATCAAACCGAAGAGTTTTTAGTAATACTTCCAATCGGTTTTTGCTCATGATGCAGCTATATATTTCCCGTCCAGTGCCGTCACTACTATACCACGATGTATAGTGTTCATGGTTTTTTTTGAATATAGCTATATAGAACAGAAGTCCTATAAAAGCTTTTAATTCCATAAGATCCATGTCGTGAACACAGGTTGATTTTTGGTAATTGGGTCTTATTTCTTGGATCTTCACATTTGTGTTACGAACAATTTTTTCAAGCATTTCGTCTGTGAAAAATTTCTGCCAAATATCCAGTGGTGAAGAGGAAGCATTCAGTACATTCCGGTATGGTGGCTTTATACCTTCTCTTTCTTCAACTATATTACGTTGCAATGTTTTCGATCGTAATACAGGTGGAGCAGAAGACCACCGAAAGCGATTCTTACCAAAATAGTTTTTTTTTCGAGGTCTCGAACGCATTTGTATCAAAGGCTCTTCATCTTCTGACGAAAATTCTTGCTCTGCAGGTAAAACCGGAGGTTACGATGCAATAATGTCAGGGTTTTCCTCAGCATTTGATTCTTCACCTTCAGAATTCGATTCGCAGCTATCCTGCAATACATGCTGTATGCCATGCCAATATCCAAATCGACATCGCTGCCTTCATCATTTGGTAGGTTTTCGTCGTCAGATTGATCTTGTTCTAACCAACGCTCAATAACACTATCACTAGAAGCCATTTTCAACTGAAACAGAATAAAAACACGATAAATTACAATTTCAAAAAAGTCACGCAACCACCTACCATACGTCTCACAGACTGAACGGACGAGCATTTTTTACTTACCAGTGACAAACGCGCGCATCTCCGACCACGACGAGCGCTTGGGCGGCACTGAGGGACGCGGCGGGAAGGTATAGGGACGTGCAAGTTGATACGTGTTTTGCGCGCCAAAATATTACCGATTTTAATTTTGTTGCGTCTGAGAGACGTATGTCAGGTGGTTAAGGGTTAATATGTTATTCGAAATTTTACAAGCCAAAGTTTCTTGATGCAGCAAGCAATGAATGGGCAATAAATTACGTAAATTCCATTCCTTCTTCATTAAAGCAATCAAACCACTATTTGCACCTACCATTGACGGACAACCATCGGTACACACTGATATCAACTTATTAACAGGTATTCCGTGTTTTTCTACAAATTCTTTTAGAACTACCATAAAATCACAACCTCTCGTATGACCCTTCATGGTAATCACTGCTAAGAAATCTTCTTCTATGATTCCGTCCATTGTGCAGTACCTAACAAATAATGAGCACTGAGACATAGAAGTTATATCCGTACTGGAATCGCAAGCAAGACTAAAATATTTACAGTTTTGGAGTTTGTCAATTACTGCCTCAAACAAATTTTTCGAAATATCTTCAACACGACGGCGACAGGTGGATTCAGAAAGTGTAAGCTTGTTTACTTGTGCCATTACTTGTTTACTATTTGAAACAATTTGAAAAAACGTTTGAGAAACAGTTATCTATCATCAATTCAGCATCGGTAAAGGGTTTCATTCGTTTTGCAAGAATGTTACACACTTGGTATGATGCTTTTGTAATAGCCTCATTCTGCCCAACTGCTGTCGTCATTAGGTTTTGTTGACAATGAATTGACGATTTCCAATGATTAATTTTGTTCTTTCTTTCAGTCGTTTCTAGAGGGAAGGCTTCGGAAAATGAAGTATGCTTAGTTGTGTAGTGGCGAAATAAATTGTATCGCTTAATTCCGACTACAGTTTTCAGGTATATTAAACAAATAGCAGTATTTTCCTTATAAAACAAAATTCTTCCTCCCATTTTTCTTGAAAACTTCTATTTTCGTCAGTTATCTTCGTTTTAGTAGCACATTTAGATGATGCTCCCGCCATTATAATAGGTACATAGAATATCGCGAGCGCATTCGATGAAGCAAGAAACGTCCAGTCTAGTGCGTTAAAACAAATGAAATAGATCGCGCGGCTTGTACGCGTGCGGTGTGTCGTTGTATCAGCGCGGGCGGTGAGCGGGGAGCGCGGGTCAGCCCCGTAGGTATATGAGCGACGCGACGAGTGTGTGCGGGAGACTATCGTATCGGATTTGATTTTGTTTTTGGTTATGACATATCGGTAATATAGGTATAGTTGACTATTAATGCAATTTACTTTGCCGCGGGCCGCACAAATAACGCCCACGGGCCGCAATTTGACGACCACGGCTCTAATGTATTCCGGTAGTGTCAACCGATTTTATTTGATCGCTTGAACATGTCGCCGATTTATAAGTAAGATAAGTGTGTTGTTACTATTAACCTTGACTATTTTGTAAGGTTTCCATAATGGAGAGAGGGCCTTACGTAATCTTAAATGGTTCTTAAGATAATATACGAATTCACCGATTTTGTATGTGACTCGACGACTACGGTTATCATAGTAAGATTTTGAAGTTTCTTTGGATTTTCTTATGAAATCCAGTGCTTTGTCACGGGAGAATTTTCACCGAATGGACGGCGGTATTGTAAGCAAGCATAGCTGTACATATAAACGTACTGAGGCCCGTTAGATTGATCTGCGCTAATATATGATTTCAGATATTCTTTAAGGGTCGAATGACTTCGTTCCAAGGCACCCTGAGTTTGTGGATCGTATGGAGAGGACCCCAGATTCTTAATTTTAAGGAATTCGCAAGTTTTTCTAAAAAGGTCCGCTGTGAAGTTGATGACTTCGTCCCAGGGCACCCTAAGTTTGTAGATCGTATGGAGAGGACCACAGATTCTTAAATTTAAGGAATTCGCAAGTTTTTCTAAAAAGGTCCGCTGTGAAGTTGGTACCCTGATCTGTAAGGATTGTTTTAAGTATACCGATTATAGATATATAGTAACGAAGACATTCACTTGTTTCTTCTGCTGAAGTACTACGAATCCGATATGCCGATGAAAATTTGCTTAAGTCATCCTGGATAGTTAATATAAATTTTAATTTTGCAGGCCCAGTTTCCGGTAGTGGACCTACGACGTCTATCCGTTGGCTCGGTACAACTGAGGAGAGTTATTAGCATCGGAGATCGGTTATATTTTACGGAGTGCTTTGTTCTTCTGGCATGATTTGCACTGTTTTACATACAGCTCTATATCGCTACGCATTCCCTTCCAGTAATACGTTTGTTTTATCCTATTGTGCATTCGAGCAGATCCAAGGTGGCCTGCAATTTTATCGTTCAATTTTTTTATTTTTGACAGGACAGGATATACACGGTTACTTTTACGTCGTCCTCAAACCGAAAGCCATAAGCTCTGCTGCTGCCAGCTGTCGCATTCCGCAGACAAAAAAGGCGATCGCACGCGTCAGCATGCTACAGCATGGGTGGCGGCATACTGCCGCGTTCTTTCATGATCAGTTTAGTTTCAAGCGCGAGATGGATAGGACCACGGAAGAGAGAGCAGTGATTCTAGCGTGTATTTTGCAAGAAATGCAAAATCAAAATAATAGAAAGAAACTCATTCGCAAAATAAAACGGAGATACTGGGTTCATCCTTTTTGGAAGCAGAGAGCGGTTCATGGACAATATGTTACGCATTTTCCGGATTATATACCGGGTGTAAGGGACATCCCTCCGAAAACTTCCAGGGTGCATTCAGCTCCTTATTTTGAATCATATTCCACGGGAATTTTCCTCAGGAAAATTTCCATAACTTTTCCCGTTTTTTCAGTTAGTATTCCTTTATTTCAATGTAAAATAACATTATCTGTACACAGCACTCCATTTATGTAAAAAATACGGCTAAAATCAAAAAACCAGCAATGGATGTTGAAATACTCGAAACAAACGACGCGCGAAATCAGCTGTTTACGTTCTGCCTAGCTACAGAGTTCATTGAATTCACCGCAAACTACCTACCCTTCCCAACCAGTAACAGCGCTCCTGTTAGAGTATTGCTTCGTTCCTATTGGTCGAATGGTCGGCGTTTGCACAAATGCCTAATCTCAAAAGTGTTGCCAACTTATTAGACCTCAATTTGTGAACAAAAATGTTTAGAGCTAACTTGATGCAACCGCCGAATTTTCGTAGCCCCGACAAAGCACGCGTGAGGCTACTCGGGGACGATGTTGTCCCGGCCATCCGCGGCCGATTTAAAGTTTTATGCTGTAGTTTACGGTTTAAACTTAAGAACTCCTTTATTAATAAACGTGAATCTTTTCGTGTACTTTATTAATAAAAGAAAATCATTTCTCCCAAAAAAAAATAACGTAAAGATAAAAAGAAGAAAAAGTAAAGATTAAAATTTTGCTTATTTTGCACAACTTTTTGCACGAAATTACAATTTTGTGTAAATAATTGGTAACACATTCCCGTAAAATCGTGCAAAATCGTGCAAAGCGCTGGCGCCGGGCGGTCTGTTTGTGTCGCTTTGAGTTGTGCCGCGAGCGCATGTCGGTCGTTCGGTACTCGCGCAGTCTCAGTGTGATATTACGCCGCGTCTTCATTAAGTACCTAAGCTTTTCGACTTATTTTTTGTTTTAGTGTTGTGTTGTTGTGTTATTGTGTTGTTTGTTATTAAAAATGGCTACATTTAGTGCTCGTGAGTACGGTGAAATGATAATGTGCTACGGAGAAGCTCGGGGAAATGCTAGCGAAGCGCTCAGAATTTACGTGTCAAGGTATCCTGACCGTCGGCGGCTATCAGACTCCCGGATAATAACCAATGCGTATCAATGCGTGCTAGATAACCAGCCTATTGTTCCCCACCGGGAAGGCGCCGGAAGGCCGCTTCGCGGCGGAACTGAGCAGAGGATTTTAGACTTGGTCCGTCAAAATCCACGCCTAGGCACACGAACTACAGCTCGTCTATTACGGCGGAATCATGGAGCCCGTGTTTCTCACTGGTCCGTGCACAAAACGCTGCGAAGAGATCGACAACGTCCATACATGATACACAAGGTCCAAGCGCTATTGCCTCGTGATCGCGGTCATCGAATTGCTTATTGCCGGTGGTTGCGGGCTGAACAGGATCAAAACCCAAATTTTATCTCCCACGTGATATGGACCGACGAGTCGACTTTTACGCGGAATGGTATGTGGAATCGCCGAAATGCACATTACTGGTCGCAAAGTAACCCCTACGAGATCCAAGAGTCCGGACATCAAACGCGTTGGTCAGTAAACGTTTGGGCAGGAATTTATGGCGGTAAAATCCTTGGACCTGTGTTTCTTCCCGCGCGCATGAACGGACAGCGCTATCTCGATTTCCTACGTGGTGATCTCGAAAGAGAATTAGAGATTCTCCGGGACGAGCTGTACGTTGAATGGGAAGCCCTGGATGAAGCACCGCTTGCGCGCTTGCCGATGATCTGGTTCCAGCACGACGGCGCTCCTCCGCACATAACGCGTCCAGTGCGTTCCTATTTAGACGCCACCTTTCCGCGTCGCTGGCTTGGCAGATTTGGTCCGAAACCGTGGCCAGCACGGTCGCCAGATCTGACGCCTTTAGACTTTTTTTTATGGGGCTACGTAAAGGAAAAAGTGTTTGTCAGTGCATGTGCAAGTGAGGAAGAAATGCGAGAGCGCATTACGAACACGTTCCAGCAGCTGCGCTCCAGCTGCAATGAAGATCCCACGCTGATGCCCCGCTTGCACGCGGAGACCCTGCGCCGTGCCAATGTGTGTGAACGCCTCGGTGGAGGTCACTTCGAGCCGTATCTCATTCGACCGGAGCGATTCTAAGGTACCTACCTAGGATTTATTAACATTTTTTTTATTTGACCACGTGATGCAACTTGACGTGTTACGCGTAGGTACGTCACGCCGGTATCAGCTTTATGGCTCGCTCGTACTCTCTTCAACATGACGTACCTACGTACCTAACAAATAACGTGGCGCGAGAGCGCTTGGCGGGGAGGGCGGCCGAAGGCTCGCTGCGCTTGCCGTTCGCTACGTGCGTTTTGTCATGAAAACGATACATTGCTTATAGGGTATTTAATCAAATCAGGTTTATTGGATTCCCGTAAGGTTCCTGAAATAATTTCATGTACCGGTCATCTTAATATGGTATACCGAATTCACCCTGTAAGTTTTCGGAGGGATGTCCCTTACACCCGATATAACATATCCAGATAGTTTCGTAGATTATTATGGAATGACTTTAAATGATTTTAATGAATTAGTTGACCTACTGCAGCCTACTCTTCAAAAGCAAAACACAAAGTTCCGGAAGTGCATCTCAGTGAAACAAAGATTGTGTGTTTGTCTAAAGTAAGTAAAATACACTATTATTATTTAATCATTTAATCAAATCTGAGAAACAATTAACAAATTTTTCTTTATAATCACAACTACAATAAGTAAACGCTTTTCTCCTCAAATAACAATATCACACGTTTAATCATCCATGGGAAACAACAACAATAATTTAATAATCGCTACTTCAATATCAAATAAGTGTTTGATATAGATTTACACATAATCTTGCAATTTTCTTAGTAGATAGAATCATCAAACTGTTCATTGTATGTCAACGACAACGTGGCTGTAGTTTGTGTATACCCTTCCAACGACGTCGTTATAGTTGGTGTATATCTCGCAGAAGACGTCGTTGCAGTTGATGTATACCCTTCCAACGACGTTGTTGCAGTTGGTGTATACCCTTCCAACGACGTCGTTGTAGTTGGTGTATATCTCGCAGAAGACGTTGCAGTTGATGCATACCCCATAGACGACGTCGTTGTACTCGCTATATTACTAGTATAACCATAGCTTGAAAAATGAAGAGTACTAGGGTGATAAGTACGAAGTAAGGCAGATTCCGCATCACTTACAATTTCAAAAAAAAAATTCTTCACTTCCAGTTGTATCTCTACAGGAAATGTTTTGACCGTTTGTGTCATACTTAAGAAAAACATTGTTATGGGATCATTATTTTCCTTGGCCTTGTTGCTCTTTAAATAATTATCTAATACTTTGCTAGACTTTGTTCTCCTGTATATGACTCGCTTGATCTACTACGATTGTTTGTTTGATGTGTACTTGAATCATAAGCTGTAGTTTCAGTTGACTGACTCTCATTATCTGTTAAGTCTTGTGCTTGTGGTGGAGACGTTGGTGATAAGTTTGTAACTGTGGCTCTGTCCTTATAATTTTTATTTAAAAATGAAAGAATGTTTTCATATTTTATAGGACGAGTCACTGTTGCCGCAGAGCCACTCCTGGGAGTTTGTCCTTTTTTTTTTAAAGCCTTCCTATAGTTTTCTCTAATTCTTGTCCACTTTTTTTTGCAATCTTCAACTAAAAATAAGAAAATAAAATTGTAGGCAAGTAGGCACATTTATATGATTGTTAAGACACTCTAATTTTCTTGCAGGTATTTATTTTATGTAAACAGTCTGAAATCAATAGCATATGATTATCGAATGGGGAAGGAAACAGCTCGTCAAATTGTATTGGAAATTTGGAATCAAGTCAAGCATTATGGGATATACATATTATCGCCGATAGTAGTACAGGCACCAACTACAGGAGATTGGAAAGCAATAGAAGACAAATTTGTGTAAGGTTGGAGGTATTTGTGGAGAGAAATGATAGTCACGACTGCCCAAATAATACTACTTTATTTTAAGATACACATCATTATATAGGATTGATTACATACACATAGGTACAACATACATAGACATCACTTACACACTACATACACACTACACCTCCCATGGCGAGGTTAAAATAAAATAAAATTACAATTTTGTTTTATTTTTATAATTAAGGCAACTACATTGGTTTAAAAAAAATGTCACGATTATAATATTATTATATTATACAGGTTAAATAATTAATAATTACTAATCATGATGGTACAATTTTGTCCTGTTTTTGTGAATGATATCCACTTTATCATTCTTTATTATTTTGACATTAGGTGACTCATCTGATATAACTCTATAAGGTCCCGTATAAACTCTATCTAATTTATTACACATATTATTTTTCACTAAAACTAAGTCATTAGGATGGTAAGTAACTGGATTTATGTTTCTGTCATATCGTTCTTTTTGTTCTAATTTACTTTTTAGTAAGTTGTCTCGTGCATCTTTATGTGACTTTTGCAGTCTAAATTTTAACTCTAATGGATAATAACACTAGTTTGCACGGTTTTCATACCCCAGCTGAAAGTTGTTATTTTATTTTGTGTTCAGGTAGAACTATCCAGAAAAAATAATAAAAAAATTCTGTCACGTCTGGTTTAAAAAATATTTATTTTCTTGAAGGGAAATACAAAAATTTTAGGATTAATACAAAAATAAATTAAAAATGACTAATTTTTGCTTTCTTTTTATAGTTATTTGAATCAGTTTCTCTTATGATAGACCAACAGTAATCCCCTAACATATTTTCATCCCAAAATCCTTGATGTCGTTCTTCGAAAGTCCTTAAATCTTGGTGGAAACGTTCACCCTGTTCGTCACTCATACTTCCTAAGTTTTCAGGAAAAAAATTCAGATGAGAGTGTAGAAAGTGAATCTTTAATGACATGTTTACTCCCATATCATGAAAGTTTTTCAATAAATTGTTAACAATTTCTTCATAATTTTCACTTTTTTTATTTCCCAAAAAATTTTCTACAAGCATTTTAAATGAGTTCCAAGCAGACTTTTCTTTAACCGATAAAAGGTTTTCAAACTGAGAATCTTTCATAATTTTACGGATTTGTGGACCAATAAATATACCCTCCTTCAGTTTTCCCTCTGTAATGTTTGGAAATATTTTTTGCAAATACCGGAAAGCATCACTGTTTTTGTCAAGCGCCTTTACAAAGTTTTTCATGATTCCCAGTTTGATGTGTAAAGGGGGTAAAATGACGTTATTTGGATCGACCAACAGCTTGTGATTAATGTTCATTTTGCCCGGAATATACTCATTTCGAACAGGCCATTCTTTCCTTACATAATGATGTTGTTTCGCTCTACTGTCCCACAAACAAAGGAAACAACAGTACTTCGTGTAACCACCCTGCAATCCCACTAACATACCGATGACTTTGAGGTCGCCGCACACTTTCCATTGATGTTCTTTATACTTTATTAAATTAATCAAAGTACGCATCGTTTCATAGCTCTCTTTACAATTCCCTGCGTGTCCTATTGGTATGGAAGGTTTCTTATTTCCGTTATGTAATAAAACAGCTTTGAGACTATATTTTGAAGAATCTATGAATAGGCGCCACTCTGTTTTATCATAGTTTTGATTCATTGCTTCGAAAAGTCCCGGGATATCTGTGCAATAACAATATTCACCTTCTCTTTTGAAAAATTCTGAGTAAACTTTGCTTCTGTTTCTGAAAAACGTAACTTTTGTGTCTGGTAGTAACAAGTTCCATTGTTGTAAGCGGGAGCCGAGAAGCTCTGCTTTAGATCTTGATAACTGTAAATCTCGTACAAGATCATTTAATTCGGCCTGATTAATTAAATGTGGAGTGTTTTCTTGAGGTGAAAATTCGTCAGAATCACTAGAAATCGACTTGAATTCAACATCACTGTTATTGTCATCTAATATATTTGCACTCGAACTACCGGGACAAACTGGATGGGGTAGATCTTTTGAATGTAAAATCGGCTTAGTAACAGACGGAACATCGGCATACATAATACTTGCCTTATTTTTTTTGTTATATCCCAATGTCTTCGTAACACAAAAGTAACAATCATTTTCATGATTACTAGGTTCTCTCCATAGCATTGGCGAACCAAATGGAAGGTAAACTTTTTCTCCTGATGACCACTGGAGTAAGATGATTCTACAGCTTTCGCAAAACACGTGAGGCACCCACTTTTTATCTTGATTTGCAACAGGAAATCCAAAATAATGAAGATATGCAGTTTTTAACGAATCTACAATAGGTCTTCTCTTTTTTGAAAATATAAACTGTCCACAAACATAACAAAAACGGTCAGAACTTTGTTTGCACTTTCTGCTAGCCATTTTAAATCAATCCAAAGCAAAGTAACTGTCGTTTGAAGCGAACGAATGAACAATAAAATATAACCACCACGTCGGGTAGTTAAAAAAAAACAATTGACGGCAGAAAAAAATTCCGACGTGATAAAATATTTCTGCTAACACTTTTAGGTTTAGGGAAGGTAGATTAACATATTGACATACATTCGGTTCGGGGTATAAATAAAAAGTAAAATTTTGTAAACTAGTGTAATCAATGTTATAGAGTGGTTCAACTACCTGTTTTGTCAAGTTACTTGGTAATGAGCATTTTTTTCCGAAAACTAACTCGTAAGGGGTATATTTTGTTGCTGAATGAACTGAAGTGTTGTAGCAAAATGACCAAAATGGGAGCCATGTACTCCATGTCTCTGGATGGTTATCTGTTTGAATGCGGAGAAATGCATTCAAATGCTTATGGGTGTTTTCCAAAGCACCTATACTTTGATGATGATAGGCTGTTGAGTTTAATTGTTTAATATTTAACAAATTACATACCTCCTTAAATGTTGATGACAGGAACTCAGTACCGCGATCCGTTGCTATCACCTTCGGTACTCCATACCTTAATATAAAATTATGAACTAACGCTTTTGCCACTTCTTCCGTTCTTTTTGTAACTAAGGGATATGCCTCAATGTATTTGGTGAGTTCGCACTGCAACGTGAGTATATAACTGTAATTATAGTTATCCCTATCCAGCGGTCCTACTAAGTCAATATATATTTTTTCAAAAGCACTTTGTGCTGTTGTTGTTATTTCCATCGGTTGTTTGATATTGTGCGGCGAATGTTTTTGTTTCTGACATTTGTCGCACCTCTTTATAAACTCTTTGATATCATTTTCTAAACCTATCCAATAGTAATATTTTTTTATGTTGTTAAACATTCGTCTCATACCCGCGTGGCCACTAGTGGGTAAGAGATGAAAATCATTTAATATCACTCGTTTGTCATCTTTATTCTCTATTCGATGTACATCCTTTACTATATGTAAGTGTGGGCCGGTCCACGTCTTTGTTTTATCTATCTCGTTTAATAACTTTTCCGTGAAAATGTTATTATTTTTACTTTTTATTAAATAAATCTCCGTAGTGTTTAAGCTTTTACAAAAATCTTGTAACTCTCTCACAAATTCGGCTCGCGATATTTGCGATGGAGAAGATACGTATTTTACATAGATAGTCTTTTCATTTGGAATGTAAATAAATGTGTTACTCTCTTTTCCTATTACATTACTTTTCCTATATGTCTCTAACTTGCATGTATCAATAAAACGTAATTCCACTGATTCATTTAAAGTACTAGTACTATGAGTGTTTGTAACAGAGTTTGGTTGATCAGACCGAACTTTAGTTGTTCCACTCGTTCCTATCATAGACGTATTGTCAATCTGGTTTCTTTTTTGAGCTCTAGTCATAACCGAGACACACAACTCGTTCATGTGTTTTAATTCGTTACATGTTATTGAAATTCGAGACAATGCGTCTGCAGCTGCATTTTCCGTACCCTTAATATGCTCTATCGTAAAATCATATTCTTCTAACAATAACCTAAATTTAAACAATCTACTTGATGGGTCTTTCATGTTAAATAATGAAATTAAAGGTCTGTGGTCCGTGAAAATTTTGAAATGTTTTCCATATAAATATGGTCGAAAATGTTTGATTGCCCATACTATAGCCAGCAATTCCTTGTCAATGGTGGGATAATTTATTTCCGATTTGTTAAGTGTCCTACTAGCAAAAGATACAGGTCTACCATTTTTGTTTGACAAAACTGCTCCGATTGCATAATTAGAAGCATCTGTCTGAAGATTAAACTCATTTTGTTCTGTAAAATCCGGATATTGCAAAACCGGTGGAGATAAGATTTTTCCTTTTAACTTTTCAAATGACGACTGACACTTTTCATCCCATATAAAAGAAGCATTTTTTCTACATAATTTGTTTAGCGGATAAGCTAGCTCAGCGAAGTTCGGTATGAATTTTCTATAGAAATTAACAAATGCAACAAACCTCCTCGTCTCATCTACATTTGTTGGACATGGATAATTTTGTACAATTTTTATTTTATCTGGGTCTGGTAATACTCCGTTTCCAGATACGACATGGCCTAAATATAGCAATTCCTTCTGTAAAAAATTACATTTCTGCGGGTTTAATTTTAAATTTACTTTTCGCAATCGTTCGAAAACGTCTTGTAAATTCTTGTTATGACTACTTAAGTTTCTACCGAAAACCACTAAATCATCTAAATATATTAGGCATTTTTCATACGTTAAGCCAGACATGGCCATAGTCATCATTCTTGAAAATGATCCTGGACTCGTTTTTAAACCCATTGGCATACGGGTCATTTGGTACTGTCCTGAGCAGAATGCTGTACACTTTCTACTTTCCTGTTCTAGTGCAATATTGTAATAACCTTGATACATATCTAAATGTGAAAAATAGACCGAACCGGATAGCGAATCAAGTACTTCTGAAATATTAGGAAGTGGGAACCTGTCGTCTTCAATGCAATTATTTAATTTACGGTAATCAATAACAAGCCGCCACTTTTTCTGACCTGTATTATCAGTCTTTTTAGGTACTAACAGTACTGGACTCGACCATTCGCTGCGACAAGGTTCTATAATCCCTTCTCTCAGCATTCTATCTATTTGTTGCTTAATTTCTCCCTTCTGTGAATGTGGTAAACGATATGGTTTTGTAAATACAGAAGTAACATTTGGTTTTAAATTAATGGAATGTTTATAAATACTAGTTGTAGTTAATTTATCTCCCGGCAAATAAAAAATTTCCGAGTATTTCGCGCATAAATTTTCTATAGATATTTGCTCTTCTTTATTGAGATGTTTAAGGTTCAGTACTGAAAATAATTGTTTTACTCTACTTGCATCACGCTCTGTTTTGTCAAAATTACAGACATTGTAGTTACTTAACTTTTCTATACACGGATTAATGTCCGTTAATGTACACGACTTATCTGTTATATTTAATATCTTAATCGGTATTAGTCCATTAACTGGTGTTGCTATGCAACTGCCCAAAAATATTCCATCACTAATTTCCTTAGAATGTACTACACACTCTTCTGTTAAATTAGTCCTAAAATAATGAATGGATTCACATCTTGGGGAAATTTCCATTGTGTTTTTATAACTCAGTAAAGGTAAAACTATTTTAAAATTGCTTTGAGTCAACAATGTTAAGGTATTATTACTGAAATCTAATATAGAGCTATGTTTATTAATAAAATCTTGTCCGATGATGCCATTTGCCCTACATGGTAGGGTATCGAACACAAAAAACTTATTACAATTAAGGTGATGATCACCTGACGACAATGTTAAACTAACATATCCTATTGCACGGACTTTGCCACCAATTCCATTTATGACTATGTCCTCTTTTTGGATTGGAATGTTTTGTTCTAGAACATATTTATATTTCAAAGCCGAAATTGTTGCACCGGTATCTACTAACCATGAATATGTTTTGCTATTACAAGATAAATTAATATAATAGTTACTATCAGTTGCGTAAATAACTTTATTATTCACGAAAAAACTCATTTTCAAACTCATGATTTTCTGGACCCGTTAAAACATTAACCGCGTGTTTATTTGTATCTTTGGGGGGTTGGCTTATCCCTTGGTTACCCCGATTCTTATAATACGTCCTACCTCTACCACGCCATGGTGATCCTCGGCCTCGCTGTGCTGCCCCGCGTCTCTGCTGATACGCCTGTTGCCCACGAGGGTTGTGGTAGCCTCGACGAGCACTAAAATCTCACCGGAACCCGAATACGGGCCAGCTATGGATGTTTCTTCATCCTGCGCTCCTTGTATAGCGTCCTTCATCGACTCGTAGTTTCTTGCTGCAATGATAGTTGAAAGACGGCGGTTTCGCAAGCCATCAGCAAATCTTTTGATAACTAGTTTTTCATTCAAAGGTTTAACCGTTTTATATGTTTCCAAATTACCTTCGGCTTGCGACACCGTTAGGTCAACGAAAAGTTCCGAAAGTTTGTTGCCATAGTCCTGTATTGACAGTTCATTTTGCTTTAATTGATTAATTTTATTTTGAACCGCAAACGGTGACTTTTGAGGCAGTAACACTCTACGCATATCATTTATTAAACCGTCAATATTGGGATAATCTGACTGTAACTGTAATTTAGCATGCTGAGACAACCTACTCTTCAAAACAAACTGTACTAATTTCTTCTTACACTCTTCAGTAGCCAATAGTGAGCTATAATATTCCACATTATCAATCAGTTGTTTAAGCGAACTTTCACTATCAGTTGTTATCATTGGTAATAAACTGAGAGCTACTTTCAAATTAAATGACTCCATTTTTGTATCCTCAGTACTTGAACTTGACGTAGCGCATAAATCTAAAATCTGTTTATACAATGACTCAAAATCAATACAAAACTTATCTATTAATATTTTTTCCTTTTGTCCTACTTTACCCTTTTTTATATCGCTTGATATCTCATTTATTATATTAGTATATTTATCATAAATTTCCTTTGATTCGCACAACTTTTTCTCTAATATATTTCCTTGCCTGCGTGTAGGGCCAATTTTAATTAAATATGATTTAACACATTTCAATTCTTTGTACAAAAGTTCTAAGACATCTGCCATTACTTACCATCATTAGTTGTTTAAACTGTTTATTTATTAAGGTCACGAGTACAATGTAACACATTATATGTACTTATATATACTATGATTATGCACTTAAACAATTAAAGTTCTAGGTCCATTTTACGACGCTTGTTGTTTTCTGGATGTATACGATCTAGCGTTGAGGCTCAGTTCACATTTTATCTGATTTACTTCACTGATTCTACCACTGGATTTTTATCACTTGTCACATTTTATTACTGTTATTATTTTTATTTATTTTTTTTTTTTTTTTTTTTTTTTAGCACTTTCACTTAGACCGTAAACTGGTAACCGCTATCTGTATTTTCATACTATGTCGCCCTTCGGTCGCCCTTTCTCCGGGGATTGTCCAGACTGCCTAGCTCCGGATCTTCTAGATATCGCACTCCTGTATATCTCTTGATTTATCCAGCGTACATGACAACGCCGATACATCCGCAGCAGATAATACAGCACGCCGAGTCCCAAAACCAGCACCACTACGGTCATTAGTATGGTGATGGTGGAAATATGTAATTTTACCTCCTCCAGATGCGTGTTATTAGTTCCTCCAGCTGCGTTTTGCACTACTAGGGTCTCTTCTTTAGTTTGCGTATTTCCCATTTTGTATAAACTCTTGTTTTTCGTGCACAACGAAACGAACTGGACTTGTCACAATCGCGACCGTAATTAACGCTAGCAAATAAATATTATAATCCATCTTAGCTCGACTTTAGTCCAATTGTTTAAAATTCACTGCCCCTATATGGCACGGCGGTGTCCGTAACGCGATCGCGCGGCGATGTCCGCTGGCAGGGTCGCCATGTAAGGTTGGAGGTATTTGTGGAGAGAAATGATAGTCACGACTGCCCAAATAATACTACTTTATTTTAAGATACACATCATTATATAGGATTGATTACATACACATAGGTACAACATACATAGACATCACTTACACACTACATACACACTACATTTGCAACAATTTGGAACTTTCCTAATTGTGTCGGCGCAATCGATGGGAAACACGTTGTGTGCCAAGCGCCTCAAAATAGTGGTAGTATGTTTTTTAATTACAAAAAAACTTTCAGTGTAGTACTACTAGCAGTTGTAGATGCAGAAAATAATTTTGTTATTGTGGATGTTGGTTCCTACGGTAAAAATAGTGATGCAGGAATTTTCTCAAACTCTCAATTTGGGAGAAAGTTTATGAATACACTGAACATACCCCCAGTAAAATGTTTAAGGTAGAGTCGCCAAATATCGTCCCTTTTTGTAAATCAAATCTAAAAAAATAAAAATAAATACTACAGTAATAAATGAAACATCAAACGTTAAGTTCAATATTCCTTTATTCTTAAAAATAATCGAAAATGGTTTAACATTGTTAGAAAAAGTTATAAAATAGCTTTAACAAAAATACTCAAATTATGAAAATATATTTTTGGTCTCCTAATTACGTCCCGGGGACGATATTGAGATCACAATAATCAGTACGTGAAATGGAGTTGTACTTACTCCTTTTCTATCATATAAAATTGAACTTAACTATCATATTAATATCTAATCAATCCTTTCTTAATTATATTAATCATTGGTAAGGTACAAGTAGGTACTTCTAATTCTCCATACAAATAGTGCAGACAAATTTTGGTCCTGGATTTTCAACGCAATCTTCGTGCATCCATTTTAAACATTGAATGCATCTTAACCATTTTTCTCCCTTTTTGTCTTGAGAATAGGTATTATGACAAACTGGGCATTCAGCGTCATCATCCTCGCTACCTTCTTTGTCAGCGGACACCAAAACTGGGTCATCATCATCAGATGATTCTTCGTCAGAAGTCTGTGCTTTTCGTCGCTTTTTGGTTTTATTTTTATTGCTTCCAGCTGGTTTTTTCGTTGTATTTTTACGTTTTCATTTTTTCTTCCTGCTACTCTTTCATTCTTCTCTGTCTGCTTCTTTTTTGCTTCCATTATTTCATGTTTATGTGGAGAGGCCGTGACTACCATCGCTTTTCATCGGTGGTTCAATTACCGGAACAGGATGCACATCTGATGGAACTATAAATGGAGATCAAGGAGTTATACACGGTTGTGACAATAGATTTGTTGGTCTAACCATTATCACGTTCATCGCCATGGTGGGTCAAAATGACCGGCACTTGATCTAGCCATTTGGGCCATAGGGGGTCAAAATGACCGGCACGCCAGACCTACCTTTGCGAAGCCCATTCGCGCCGCAGTATGCAAAAGCTGTGTATTCAACCATACAATGTGACCGGCGCGGCCCCAATGAACACCTGTAACTACTTGGTTTTTTGATTTTTTGATGGCATACCTGTTTTTAGGACTTAGAGAAAAAAGTTAATGAAAAAACATAGGATTTCGAATCATATATTTTTATTTCTGTTATAAGTTGCATTTATGCATAAAAATGAAAAGACAACAGAATATTATTAATTTTAGGCATGTTTTTATCAAAATTTAAGAAAAAAAGAAAGACAATAGAACAAAAAATATTAGGAACGTTTTTTATCAAACCACAATTACAAATCGTCATACGAACAAAAATCAAACTAAAGATTAATTCAACTCTAAATGGATATTCAAACATTTTAGTGGCATTTGTCAAAACATTGACGACATAAATGGGGATTGCCGGGACAAATAGTGCAAAACCAAGAAACCTTCTTTGTTTTGTTCTTGGCCACATTTCTTCCATGCAACTCAACATTTGATTTGTAACAATCACGACAAAATTTTCTTGTTGATACTGCTGCACCTTCTTTTTTCTTAAGCTCGTGTTTTTGTCTTCTGGGTCGTGGTGTGGTCAATCCCGTATTTTCTTGACTACCCTCAATCAACTGCTTTGCCAACAGTCGCCTAAAATCGACGACAGATATCTTCTTCTTCGTTGTACTTTCATATAGTACTCTTGCATTTACTACAGCAGTATTGAGTAATAATTCGATACCGAGCTTCTTATACCACTTTAACGTCTTTCGCAATGGACTCGAATAAGCACTCATTTGGTCAGACAAGTCAACGGCTGCTTTGGCTTTATTATAATCAATCACAATTTTCGGTTTAATTGTTTCAACCCCTCTTTTGTTCTTTTTTTTTGTAAAACCAATTGAATGTTTGGTTGACAACAAACACACGTCCCTCTTATCCTTCCACTTCATAACCGTGACTCCGTTTTTGTTTTCTTTTGCCATAAACTCACCCGGTTTCAGATTTCCAGTCATGATACATCTATGTTTTTTGCAGCCAGTATAGCTCGTTCGCTCAACCAATCATGGTTTTTGTAATTTTGAGAAACATCTGGAAACACCTTCTGAATAAGTTCATCTTTTGATCGAGTTAACTGACAAAAACTTTGAGGAAAGTTAATGCAGCCAGTCAACATGTCTATAGGAAATTTGCCATTACCAATGTCAATGAGTTGTTTAGAGAATATGTTTCCAGATTGGTCATTTTGCAACTCGACACGCATATTATTGCTTAAATGAAGTACTTTGACATGTTTCCACAAATTGGAGGACTTTAGACATGCATTGAGTTCATCAGCTGGCGTTGATCGTGGAATCACTGGCAATGTTTGACGAAAATCTCCTGCTAATAAAATCATTGCACCACCAAATTGGTTATTATTGCTCCGTAGATACATAGCCTACACGTTAAAACCCAATCCAATAAAATGAAAATGTGCTACATTATTTTCAAAATCAGCCCAAAACTAGCCTTCGTCAGAATGAGGGAAATGGCTGTAAGGGACAATTTAGTTTCAAAAGTGCGGGAGAACATGAAGCGCCCTTTAGCCCTTTGTAGGTATCCAACAAGGTGAAAATTTAAAACACTTAAAGACCATCAAATAAAAGTGAATTTGATCAGTGATGATGGTGATAATAACTAACAGTAATAAGAGAAGGTGATATTATTATGTGATTAACTACGCTAGGTTTCTTCGTTATTATTATGTCGTCAAATTACAATCGGACCGATCTCAATTACCAGGCGCAAGCGTGGTTGCCAGCGCGCAAAGCGAGACGTTGCCGCTTCGAGTAAACGTAATTCAACCAGGTGATAGTATTCTAATTTCATGAATGAATTTTTGTACAGAGTGATCCCAATTTTGGTTACTTTTTTATTATTTAGTTTGTTCGAAGATTTTTTTTTTTTTTTCAATTTTCGTATTTCTATAACCTGTCTTAATGAATATGATTTATGGACACTAGCCCTATTCGTGTGTTAAATTAATGTCACCATGGTAGCGCCACGTTGTATGTTTGCACCTCTTTAGAAAGTTTATGTTTTTATTAACACATAATGCACTTTGATTGTCTATATTTTGGCAACCAGAGAGTGTAGTTGTACAGAGATCACGTAGTAGGCCAATTTTGCGTGTAAGCCCTGAGTCTTCGAAAGCACGGGGCAGGTTTTCCCACACTTATTTCGCAGTTTCTGCCTCTTGGATATGTACGAAGTTAATACTATCGACGAGTAAAATGATTTTGGACTTTGCTTTTATGTCCTTTTTCTGGTCAATTGGTTCGTTGTTGCGATTTTCAATACATTCCCAAAGCTCTTCATGTTGCAGTTATGTTTAACAGCAAACCGCCAGGTACTGTAGTTTTCTCGGCCTGTCAGTTTTTCTATAAGTGCCAGAGGATAGCTACTAGCCATGATAACATGAATGAATAATTGGTCCGCTCGATCGCTTCTCGCAACCACAGTTGGGTAATTCCGCCAATGGCAAAATAACTAGTAACAACTACCTAGCAGCTAATTTTCGATCTATTTAGGCGGTTTAAAAATTTAACAAACTTAAAAACTATCTTATTAATGATTATTATAACTACTGCTAACCAAACAGAACAAAACAATTTTTTTTGCTGTTTCGTAAACTCCAAATTCTGTGTAACAAACTGCGTTTTCACTGATAAATCGTCTTTAATATTATATTTCTAGGTTCTTAAAACCCTTGCCAATATCCGGTAATGAAAATAACTTAATTATATTATGAACACCTATGTTCTATCATAAAGGCATATCCAGTGGAGGATCTGAACGATACTGAATTCAGGAACAGATATCGTTTGTCGAAAGAAGCCTTTCTATTTCTATGTAAAGAGCTACAAGAATTGACAAATTTAAGGTCGACCCAACGAGTAAAATTTCAAACCAAGGTGCTGTATCTACACAACAGTAAAATACCTAATGAATTCCTTGTAGGCGCACTTTGGGCAAATACGTATTACATCGTTTTACATTTCAAATTTTTTTTAGGTACTCGTCGCTCTATTCTTTTATGCGACAGGCTCGTACCAACGCCCTGTTAGAGGCGCCAAAAATCTGTCGCAAAAGATGTGCAGTGTGTACATTGAACAAGTGACCAAGGCTTTGACACATGATTTGATGTTGGAAAAATATATGTATACAATTTCCAAAAACTCGTGCTGCCCGACAGGCAGTAAGTTAAAGGTTGTACCTACCTGTTGGTTGGATTTAATTTCTATTTGTGACATTTGTTCAAAGTAGGAGTGTTTGTGCATATTATTATAAACACTCAACATGCTCCCACACCCACACTATGGGAAAACTGATTTCTTTTTTGTAACATATAAGTCTACTAGAATCAAAAACCGCAATGTCCATAAAAACCTGAAATTGTGTTGTCTATGGCATATGAATCTCCAGTGGAAAAATAAAACATATATTTATTCATTATGGAACTAAAACTACAATGTCTCATAGAAATTCACATTAAGGCTTAGCTCGCATTGCGGCAGCAACCGGTGCGGTTTGCTCGGTATCTCGGTATAGGTATTTCGTATCATCGGTAAGTACGATTTTCATTGTTTTCTAATAAAAATCTTATTTTGTTTCAATTTACCAATATTTAATTTTTTTTAATAGTTTGTCAAAATCAACCTTATACAATTAGGAGAAAGTTTATTTTGGATTGATTTTTTTTCAATAGAACATTCTCGAAAGCATTTTGCTACTCAAATAGTGATGTGGTCAAGTCGAATATTGAATTTGTCGATTGATATCGATATAAGGAATACCTAAACAATTTTGTTTGTTTAAATTAATTAATGTTTAAATTTTCTCAGTAGCAGCCTCGGAGTCTAGATTTGTGCCCGGATGATGGCAATAGGCTCGCCCCCTATTACATGGGACTAAAAACATAACTGGCGAAATGTGGGTGTACTAATGGGTACACCTCTGCCTAACCCTTCGGGGATTACAGGCGTGATGTTATATTATGTTATGTTTAAATTAATACACGAGATTTAATATAATTATTCTACAAAATCAAAAAAAAATGAACAGGATCATTGTTTTATAGGTATTTATTTCTACTATTTAATTTTGGTTTCAGCCACCAAATGATAATATGGGCGCTGCAGGTTCTTCAAAAAGACAAAGTGATTCGGAGAGCTCTTACTTTAAGTCACAGCCTAAAAAGAGTCGACTTCATGAATGTTTAGTTTTCCCGTGTGGTTTCCGGGTAATAGAATAGAACCACACCCTCTCAGCCCGTGGGAGTCGTGAAAGGCGACTAAGGGAATAGCCGAAGGAGTCTAAGGTCCTAGAGAGCTAAGGTCGCCGTGCCTAGAGCTGCATGACTAGGGGAGAGCCTAGCCGCAAGCGTGCCAGTTGTCTGGGTCCGGGCGCCCCCAGGCACTATTTAAGCCTTACCTCTGCAAGCGGGGCACTGCAGAGTGTGGACGATTTATATCCCTAGCATTTCGTGGGACCAATATGAGTAAAGAAAATTTAAAACTCGGAAGCGGCGGTGATGCTCGCCACACACTACGCAAATGTTTTTCACGGGGCGAAAAGCGAGCTGCGGAATGTCGCTTAGCTACGCTGAATGTGCAGGGAGGGATAAAAGATGAGATATTCATAATAAAGTGAATTGATGCTGTTCCCCTATGCTAAGTACCCGAACAAATAAACAAAGATACAGAATAGGTAGACTGTATTTACATGAATTTCGAATTATATTTTCGACCACAGCTAACCATCCCTAGCCCTCTGTATCATGTTGTAGACAGTAAGCAACATACCGTTTGATCTTTCATAAAATTAAAATGGTTAATTTTTTGTCGTCATATTGCACTGTAGTCCGTGGTCTACAAACCGAAGTATAGAAGTAGTACTAATAAATTTTACAAGATGGCGTTAAGTGTCGCAAATCAAACTTCATTTGTCAGTTGTGGGTAATTTGAACAAGTTCATGCATGCTTTGATTTGAAAAATAGTAAATAATTAGTTTTTGGACGTGTTTTGGTGTTATTTTGGAAATATGGATAGGTAAGTGTCTGAATTTTATTATCTAAAGTTATCTTTACGAAAATATTGTCTTGTTTTGTTTATTTTTTAAAATTCTTGTTTGTTGCTCGTAGGCTACATTGATCGAAAAGAAGAATTTATTATGAGTAGTTCTGTATGAGGGCAAAAGTGTTTATAGGAGTTTTTTTATGTTCTAGGAGGGCTCTGAAGCAATCCCTTGCGGACGAGTACATTGCTGCAGCGCTGGAAGATGGTGCGGATAGTGAGGATGGGCTAGATTATGACGATGACAGCCTTGCGGACCCTGATTTTATACCCGAACTGGAAACATTCGAAGATGACAATGTGGCGTTGGACATTGACATGGATTCTCTAATCGAAACTTTAGAAGATGACCACGAAAACCCATCGACTAGCGCAGAAATTGCCCCGTCAAAAGTAAGTGTTCCTCAGCTTTCTTCAGCTCAAGACAACCAACAAATGAGCAACGAACAATCTCAAGGTAAAAAAATGCCCGCCAAGTTGACATTACGCTGGAAGAAAAAAAATCTTGAGTTGTATGCCGAGCAGCTCATGTTCAAGGGAAACAAGACCTTGGGTCCTGATCTTCTAGAACTAGATACTCCCATACAGTTCTTTTTGTACCTGTTTCCTCAAGAAATCATACAAAAGATTGCAGAAGAGACAAACCTTTACCGAGTTCAAAAGGATCCCAATAACACTTCACATATGTGAAGTGTTATTGGGATCCTTTTGAACTCTCCTCTCTCTCTCTCTCTCTTTCTGTCATATGACAGAAATGGATGTCAGGCAATTCATAGGTGTGGTATATGTTATGTCTCTTATCCAGTTACCTAGAGTTACTAATCATTGGAGCCCAATCCTATGTACAAAACTAATTCAAGAAACTATGCCATTGAATAAGTTTGAGAAAATTCGCCAGACTTTACATTTCAATGATAACAGCCAGGACCTTCCCAGAAACAACCCTGAACATGACCGAATTTTCAAAATAAGACCGGTGGTGGACTCTTTAAATGAGGTCTACAGCAAAGTTCCATTGGAAGAGCACCTTTGCGTTGACGAGCAAATGTGCTCCACTAAAGCACGAAATACATTGAAGAGATACAATCCCAACAAACCACACAAATGGGGTTACAAAATCTTCGTGTTGAGTGGCGTTTCTGGATTCGCTTATAGAACTGAAATTGAAACTGGTAAGGAGAATGTTGTCCTACAAGAAGAGCCTGATTTGGGTGCATCATCCAACGTCGTCATAAGACTAGCGCGCATAATTCCAAGACACCAGAATTTTCAGCTATATTTTGATAATTATTTTACCTCTCTTCGTTTGTTGGAGTATCGAAACGTTTCGATACTTCAAATTTATTAATCTTACGAAATTTTTAATCATCATTATGGGTCAAAATAAGCGAAGAAATCAAACAAACTGGTAAACAGATACAATGTATTGTACAGGGTGGGCCAATAATTTTTGCAAATAGCAACACTAAATTTCTCGAATACCGTTGGAAGGAGGGGTGCGCGGGTGGCGGGAAACTATGCGTCGCTACATGCAATTTTAGTCACGATGGAGCGCTTCACGGGACAACAGCGTGCTTTTTGTGTTAAACAATTTTACAAAAACAACGATTCCTACGTTACTGTACGACGCCTGTTTCGAATTGAATATGGATTACGCCGTGTAAGCGAGTGTCCAAGTGTGAATTTAATCAAAGCTTGGGTCGTGAAGTTCGAGCAAACGGGATCGACAACGAATATTAAACAAACAGGCCGGCCACGTTCAAGAAGAAGCGATGAGAACATTCGAGAGGTTGAAATTTCCGTTCGGAACGATCCAGAATTATCTACGCGTAAGCGTTCGGCGGTTCTGGCATTACCGAGAACCAGTCTACGGCGGATTTTGCATCTAGACCTCAAACTGCACCCGTATAAGCTTCAAATTGTGCAGGAGATGAAACCAAATGATTACATTCAACGTAAGTTATTGGCTGACACAATGCTGGAGCAATTCTCTAGCCTGGAGAATGTATTCTTTACGGACGAGGCCCACTTTCACATCAACGGGCACGTGAATAAGCACAATTGTCGATATTGGAGCAGGGAAAACCCTCGCCTTAAACACCAAACGCCACTTCATTCACCTAAAACGACAGTATGGGCTGCCATATCAGCAAAGGGCATAATTGGTCCGTATTTCTTTGAAAATAATCAAGGAGATAATGTAACTGTGAATTCAGCGGAATATGTCAAGATGTTGCGAGAGTTTTTGACGCCGCAGTTGCATGAATTTCAAGGATACAACAGCAGGACCTGGATGCAACAAGATGGAGCAACATGCCACACGTCAAATGTGACTTTACCGGTAGTCAAAGAAATGTTTCCGAATAAATTGATTTCTCGCAGAGGTGATATTCCATGGCCTCCGAGAAGCCCGGATCTTACACCATGCGATTTTTTCTTATGGGGATACCTGAAAAGTCGAGTCTACCTTAATAAACCGACGAATATATCCCAATTAAAACAAAACATCCACGACGAGATAGCCGCGATCCCCCGCAGCATGTGTCAGCGAGTTTTCCAAAGTTTGCGTAGTCGATTGCTAGAGTGCCAACGACGAGACGGTGCACATCTCGACGATGTCATTTTTAAAAAATAAATTTCATTAAATTTTCAAAACGTTAAATATATAATCAATAAAATAACAGTTGTAGTTTTATTTCTATTCATGTTTTAAAAGTGCAAAAATTATTGGCCCACCCTGTACTTTATTAATCAACCTTAGTAACTTATCTATTAGCCATGCGCGACAAGTTGCGACTTGCGCTCAATGCCCGCTGCATAGACCGCTCAAAGCGCTGTCTCAACTTGTCGCGCACAGATTATGATTTTTTAATGCGTTTATTTACGTTTTCATTATTACATTATTACGTTCAAAGACAAAATAATTTTTAAAGATTTCTCTAACCTCAAAACCATTATTAGAAGGCCTCCCAACATGAGCGAGCAATGGTCTTAACGAATTGTCTGTTGTAGCTGTTGAATTTTGCCTTAAATATCCAATGTCGTTTCTTTGTCGTAAAAAATTATGGAGTACACCAATGATATTATAAATAAAAAGTGGTAGATATCGCACTGGCGCGCAAAAATTGTTGCGAACGAATTCAGACAATTGTCGTAATTTGTTTTAGTCGGCTAATAGCAGCGAGCGAAGCTTAGATAAAACATTTATTTTTATTTTGTTTTTGTTATCTTGAAAAAAAAAATGGTCGTAACTTATGTAATTGCGTGATGAGTGCATTCAATCTTGGACAATTAATTACAAATATCAATTATAATTACATACCGTATCAATTAAGAGAATTTATTCTATTTCAGGACAATGATGATGTTCCACAATTTCGCTCACCTACCAGTCTGGACCATGTTGATATATCCGACATGGATTCAGTGTTCGACACCCCCAGAAAAGCAAAGCTTAGGAAGCGAGTTCGTAAATTAGTTGTAGAGAAAAAAACGTTACAGAAAAAAAATAATGGTCGTAAAATCCAAAATAGCAGATTAAAAAAAAAATAACAAGCATGAAAAACATTTTAAAGGATTTGAAAAAAAAGAATTATCTCACGGAACAGCAATTTTCGGATCTTAACCTAAAAGCAGAACCATTAAACTTATTTAACAAAATATTGCAAATAAAAAAGTCTAAGAAAAATTTTAGGAAGAAATACCCAGCAGCGCTTCGCAAATTTGCGTTAACTTTAAATTACTACTCCTCAGCGGCGTATAAATACGTTAGGCGGGTATTCCATACTGCCCAGCCTCATCCTCGTGTTTTGGGTAAATGGTACCAAAATAGTTCAAATATGCCAGGTTTCACAAAACAAGCATTTGATATTTTAAAACAAAAAAGTAATTTATCCAGAAAGAAAATTATTTGTGGCCTGATTGTAGACGAAATGGCCCTTAGACATCAAACTCAATGGACAGGTAAAAATACAGAGGGATTAGTAAATTATGGTTCTGGACCTTCGGAAAACAAAGAAATTGCAACAGAAGCATTTGTTTTTATTTTAGTATGTTTAAGTGAAAACTGGAAAATTCCTGTAGCTTACTTTTTTGTCAAAGGGTTATCATCAGAGACGAGGGCTACTTTAATCATGGATTGTTTAAGACATAGTCATGCAGCAGGCGTTGACATAGTAAGTTTGACTTTCGATGGTTGTGCGGCTAACTTGTCTACTGCAGCGGTTCTAGGCTGTAAACTGAGCGTTATTGATAACTTAAAAACTACATTTAAACATCCTGAAACCAATAAAGAAGTTGCAGTTTTCCTAGATCCATGCCACATGATTAAATTGGTACGCAACACTTTTGAAGCGAAGTCAGTTATTTTTAATAATGAAAATTAAGAGATAAGGTGGCAACTATTAAAAAATCTTAACAAACTGCAGACAAACCAGGGTTTAAATTTTGCCAACCGACTTACACAACGGCACTTAAATTTTCGCAATGAAATTATGAAAGTCAAGTTAGCCACACAACTTTTAAGTAGAAGTGTCGCAAATGCTTTGCAGCTTTGCGAAGATACACTTCGTCCATCAAATTTTAAAGATTCGGGTCCCACTAAAGACTTCATAATATTATTTAATGACTTGTTCGACATTTTCAATTCGAGAGCTCGTGACAAATTTGGTTTCAAAAAGCCTGTTAGTTCAGGTAATTCAAAAGAAATATTTTCTTTTCTAGAAAAAGCTAAAAAATATATACTTGAATTGCGTATTTACAATAAAAACAGAATTACCCGACGTGGACATGTATTTATGAAAATAACTAAAAAGAAGCTCGTGCAATGTAAATCTAAAACATAATTATAACGTGATTTTGATTTTTGGTCACATCACAAATAACTTGCAGGGTTTGACGCATTTGGTGCACTTCTCAACTTGTACACCATGCTCAAATGGTGAACTTAGCAACTGGTGCACTTCTCAATTGGTGCACTTCGCAAAAGGAGCACTTTTTAAGATGAGTGGAGATTTGGAAAAATTGTCTAATAATGAAAGAATCTTTTGTTTTGCGTAGGTAATTTTCTTAAAAAATACATCAACAATATAATAATATCATATACCTAATAGGGTTGAGTAGTTGGGTAGGGTTATCATATAATATCAATAACCTTTATAATTTTGATTAAACTCTACTTCTCTAAAAAAATAAAAACATGGCACTCGGAAATAACAAAAATATAATTATGTAAGAAAAAAACAGATTTACAGCAAAAAGTTATCATAATAAAGACATGATATTTTTATTGAAAGCAAAATGAAATGTAAAAAAAAAATGAAAAAGTTAAGCTTTTATTTACTTAAAATAATTACTATAACTAAAAGAAGTACAGTTTAAATTATAATATTATAAAGGTTATTGATATTATATCAACCCAACCCTACCCAACTACTCAACCCTATTATATGATATTATTATATTGTTGATATTATATGTATTTTTTAAGAAAATTACCTACGCAAAACCAAAGATTCTTTCATTATTAGACAATTTTTCCAAATCTCCACTCATCTTAAAAAGTGCTCCTTTTGCGAAGTGCACCAATTGAGAAGTGCACCAGTTGCGAAGTGTACCATATGAGAAGTGCACCAGTTGCTAAGTTCACCATTTGAGCATGGTGTACAAGTTGAGAAGTGCACCAAATGCGTCAAACCCAACTTGCAGTTGGTCAGAAGCGGAGGCGCGCTTCCTCGAAAACTGACGAGGTTTCAATTTATTTGGCCAATCCTGTCTGTGCCTTAAAAGCAAACCCTCTCGAGGAATGGGAGGATTTAAAACCTGTTTTCCCAGGATTATATAAACTGGCACGCATATATTTAAACATTGTAGGCACATCTGTACCCTGCGAAAGACTTTTTTCTAAAGCTGGGGCAACGATAACTGCTTCCAGAAATCGGCTTACAGGGAAACACTTAGAAAAATTAATATTTTTAATAGAGATGCGCCGAATAGTGGTTTCACCGAATAACCGAATACCGAATAGTATTCGGTTCAATCTTTACCGAACCGGATATTCGGCCGAATTATTCGGTTTACCATTTCATTGCATTCCCGCGTAAACAGGTTCAAACGCGCTCGCTGCCTGTCGCTGCTGGCTAGTTGCGAGCGAGCCGTACCTCGCCGCCCGCCACCCGCGCATATACCCCGCTGTCACTTTGCTTTAAAACATTGCACGAGTAAGTTGTAAATACATTAAAATATTAACTTTACGTGTTTGCAATATGAGTGGGCGTAAAAGATCACGTGCTTGGGACTTTTTTGATGAAATGCAAGATGACAAAACGAAAGTTAAGTGAGTGCACTTTGTGTAGTTGTGTTATTTCTCGCGGTGGAACAGGGCGCAGTGCTTCGACGAGTGGAATGACAAATCATTTGAAGCTGAAGCATAAAGAACAACTGCCAGAAACATCGTCTACTTCTGTAAGCGCTCCTGAACATAGCTTTGACACTATACCTACGACTTCGAGCGTAAGATCTAATATAGACCGGTCTCATTCACAAGGTATACATATACAACAAACTTTAGAGGAGGCTTTTGTTACGAAATGGGATATTAATGATTCTCGAGCAAAAGAAATTCATAACGCCATCGCTGAAATGATCGCAACTGACAATCAGCCTATTTCGATTCTGGAAAACAAAGGCTTTGACAGATTATTGCATTTATTGAAGCCTAAATATAAGTTGCCTGGAAGAAAATATATGAGTGAAGTGGTGATTCCGGCAATTTATGAAAGAGTTAAAAAAATAATCAAAGATGAAATCTCAAAAGCCAATGCTGTTTCGATTACATCTGATATGTGGACTTGCTTGAACAACATGCTTAGCTTTCTAAGCTTTACTGCACACTGGCTTAATGAGGATTTTGTTCTACAACATAGAGTTCTGCAAATGAAACATTTTGTTGGGCCTCATTCAGGTGATCACATACGTTCTGTATTAGAAGAGTTAGCTTCAACTTGGGACATATCTTCGCTTATCCATGTGATTGTGAAAGATAATGGTCCCAATATGGTAAAAGCCATAAGAGAAAGTGCATTTGAAGGCAAGGGGTGTTTTATACATACATTGCAGTTAGCAATTAAAGCGGTATTAGAGGTTGAAAACGTAAATGATGCTTTGATCTCCGCTCGAAGAATAGTAACACACTTCAACCACTCCAGCACGGCGCAACAAAAACTGAAAGATATCCAGAAAGAACTTCATCTAGCTGAGCATCAGCTTGTACAGGACGTTACAACTAGGTGGAACAGCACCTATTATATGTTGGAAAGAATCGTTGAACAAAAACGTGCGATTTCGCTTTACATTGCTGACAATTCTGGCTCAGTTAACATTCGAAATTGTACTGAAAGACAGTGGCAGATTCTCAAAGAATGTTTAATTCTATTAAAACCTTTTGAAGAAATCACCAAAATTACAAGTTCTACATTTTCTACAATTTCAGAAGTGATTCCCCACAGTAACACTCTGATCAAATATTTAACAAAGCCCGAAATTTCAGTAATATGTTCAAATATACCAGAAATGGTACAAAAACTACGAGAAGAAGTTCAGAGTCGTTTTAAAAATTTGGAAGAAGACAAATACTACTGCCTTTCCACATTGTTGGATCCCCGTTTTAGAACGAGATTTTTTGCCCAAGAAAATTATGAACTGGTAAGAAGAAAGCTTTTTCTAGAAGCGATTCAAAGAAGCGACCCTGATGCTGAAAGCTCAAGCGAAGATGAAGCTACAAAGTCAAACAGAGGAAGACCTCCACAAAATGTTTCAAATTTTTTAGAGGAATCTCATGTGACATTTTGGAATTGTTATGAAGAACTTGCCTCGACGAATCCTGTTTTTTCAGAAGATCCTAAAAGCCCAATCGCCGTGGAATTGGACAGTTATGAAGCTGAAAGTTTACTACCAAGAAACCAGAGCCCTTTTGATTGGTGGGCAAAGTATAAGTCAAAATATGCACATTTAGCTAATTTAGCTAGAGTGTTTCTATGTGTTCCTGGTAGTAGTGTGTACAGTGAACGATTATTTTCGGAAGCAGGGAACCTGTATGAAGAAAAACGCAATAGACTCTTGCCGGAGAGGGCCGAGAGCTTGGTGTTTCTGCACCATAACTTACCATTAATAAATTATAAATATTAGAATATGTATGTTCCTTTTTGTGTATGTTCTATTTTATTTGTGACCTCTATTATATATTTCTTATTTTATATTCTTAGTTATTATTTTATGAGGTATCTCTATTACAGTGTCTATTGATTAATATTTAAATTTATAATAATTTGCCACGTAAATGTGTTCGTTTAAAATTTAAAATGTTGATCTGAGTTTGAAAAATAAAAGTTTATTATATTAATATAAATTAAAAAAGTATGAATATCATGTTAATTTTTTAAGTTTCGAAATAAATAGTAAAATGAATATAGAGCTAGGGCTTAAAAATAAACGTTGAATTAAGTTTTAAAATGAATGTTAACTAATAACTATAGATCAAGAAATAAATATGTGGACTTAAGACGTTAAAATAAATGTTGATTTCAAGTTTGATTGCTTTCATTCAGGTATTAGGTTTTTAACACATTCTTCACAAGTTTTATTTAACTTATAATAAACATATCTTACATAAGAAGCTTGTCTTTCAGTTCTATTCCATGTCATGTAGCCAGGAAAATAGAAATACTCAAACCGAATATATTAAGCACTAAAACCGAATAATTCGGCCGAATACAAATAGTGGCAAAAATGCCAAATACGCCGAATATCGAATACCAAACGAATATTCGGCGCATCTCTAATATAAATACATTATACAGGAAAAGTTTTTTTCCAGTAATTATATATTTTTTGGTGGTTTAGAAGAATTATAGAAGAAGTAATTATATTTTTTTTGGTGGTTTAGGTGGTTTAGTATCGGTAATAGAACACATTCCCATTAATTGTTCAATACTTTTATTTTTATTTTTATCCGATGTAAAATGAGTAAAACATGGACATATTTTCGTAGTAATCTTGCAATGAAACTGCGCGGCGCGCACAGGCGCACGCGCCGGGGATGTAGCGGGGTGCAACCCCTCGCGGGAGGGCGGGGAGGCCGGCGGTCGCCCGGCGCCGACCAATCTGACTCAGGGCGCTTGTAGACGTCCGTTTTTTTCACCGGATAACGGACCGTGTTTTTTGCCGGATTCGCGGTGGTGTATGAATTATAATGAATGTGTGTACATGCACCGGACATCGGTCCGGCGAACAATTTACGCCGGGTGCACCACCGCTTCCCCTCGGCGCGACGGACACCGGTCCGGTGTAAGAAAGGGCGGTCATCCACGCCAGTGTATTGGTGCGTGTTGACGCTGCCGGACGTATTGCCTGTTTTCTGTTAATTGAGTGCCGTCTACCTGCGTTCTTCTAAAAATGGGTGATATTGACATGGAATTGTTAATAAGTTTGGTTGAAAATAGGCCTGTACTGTGGGATAAAACCCAAGAGTGCTACAAAAATAGACAGTCGAGTTTTACCGCTTGGAGAGAAATTTGTCTTGCGTTAAATGAAGGTTTTGAAACGATGTCCGAGAAAGAAAAAAATGATTTTGGTAAGTAACATTTTATTTTCATTATTTTTATGCATATTGATTTTGCCATGGTACACGCTAGACCTGTGTCGATCACGATTGATCGAATCTTTTTGATTCGATCGCAACCTGTGTCCAAGTGATAGAATCACGTATCTCAAAAGAACCCGATCTTATTTGACTCGATTATCAGGTAACAAATTAAACTAAATTGGACTTTATTTTCATTTCATTATGGTAACTAATTGCGTGCTCGTACAATCGATTGAGTCGTGCAGTCAAGGACACAACACGACGTAACAAGCAAAATGTCTTCTATCTCTTTCGTTTACATACATGATATTGCACTTTCATTCACCTCACTCTTTCTCCAAAAGAAACCGGTTTGTACAGGATCGGTCGCGACGCTGAGCCGCAAGCTATCGATCGCGTGATTGAATTTTTTGCACTAGTAACTTATGACCCGCGAGTCGTGACACGAATGTAAAGATCGGATCGCAATATTCAGGTGTTGTTTTGTTTGCTTGTTTTAGTGGTTTTTAAGACATTATATATTGCGAGTGATTGCTTATTAAAATAGGGAAACTGTTTGGTGTTGGTGTTTATGTATTTTGCATGAATGTCTGAATGTGAATGTGAATTGAAATTAACATTAGCTTACCTAATTTAACTGTACAAATTTAGTTTTAGTCGTGTTATTTTTTTATTTTGTCATTACCCAATAACTTAAGATGTCAGATCTGGCTAAGAAAAGGAGTAAAATTTGGAATCATTTTTCTGTAATAAACCAAGATAAGGCAAAATGTGAGTACTGCTCGAAAATTATCAGCTATTCTGGTGGTGGCACAGGTAATTTAACTAGGCATATGAAAAAACTACATGGGACTGTATCTATTGAGCAACTTATAAGTGAACATCCCCAAGCACAGATTGGCCAACCGAGATGTATAGAATCAAACGCTATAAGAACAGATAGTGTGCCTTCTACTTCTACACTAAGTGAGTTAGTACCTTCTCCATGTGATAAAACTGCACCGGCGGCGGCAACCCCATTCGTTCGCCAAACCACGCAATTGCAAGTTCAGTCAAAAATCAATCATTTCACTGTGTCTACGAGACCATTACCAATTAGCAAGTCAAAGAAGCTTGATGAACAAATTGTAAAATTTATAGTCAAGGGTTATCATGCGTTTGCAATAGTTGAAGAGGAAGAATTTAAAAATATTTTTAAATCTATATTGCCCACATACACATTACCTACTCGCAAAACTATATCTTCCAGCTTAATACCTAAACTTAATCAAACGACCAAAGATAAAGTTCTACTACAGTTAAAAACAGAAGCTGATGCGATATGCTTAACCACTGATGGCTGGACATCTACAAGTAACACGAGTTTTGTTGCGCTGACAGCTCACTATATTGACCAGAATTCGTTGCTTAAGTCGGTTTTATTAGGCTGCATTGAATTTGACGAACGGCACACGGCAGAAAACTTATTTAATTTTTTGATAAATGAAGTTGAAACATGGGGCATATCAAATAAAATTACAGGAATAATAACAGATAATGCGGCAAATATTGTGGCAGCCGTTCACTTAACAAGTTGGCGCCATTTCCCTTGTTTCGCTCACACACTAAACCTCGTAGTTCAACATAGCTTAAATAATATTAAAAGACAATTAGATCGAGTTAAAGCAATTGTACAATATTTCAAACATAGCTCATCAGCTGAGAGCAAACTGACGGCTATGCAAAACCAAATGGAGTTACCTCCCCTGAAACTGAAACAGAGCGTTGTAACTAGGTGGAATTCCACGTATGACATGCTTCAAAGATTGCTTAAAATTAAAGATGCTGTCATAAGTACGCTAGCTATCGAACAACCCCGTCTTAATACCTTGACGATGGATGATTGGCTGCTCATAGAAAAATGCGTTAAAGTTTTAAAAATATTTTATGATGTGACGGAAGAAATGAGCGCTGAAAAGTCGGTCTCTATGTCGAAAGTGTTGGTGCTGGTAAAAATTATGAAAACACATGTCGAAAATTGCATTGCCGAGAATGCTCCTTCTGCACAACCTGACGAATATGATCAATTACTTCGAACTCTTAATAAACAGCTTAACGAACGCTTTTTTGATGTAGAGGGTAACGTTTTGGCTGCAGAAGCATCATTTCTCGACCCCCGCTTTAAAAAGCATGCATTTACTAACAAAGTAAAATATGATAACTGCATGAAATCTATCAAAGGAAGACTTCGTGGGTTGTGTGCGCGAGAAGATGCGACACTTTTACAAGTTCAAGATAACCTGCCGCCGCAACCTTCTACTTCTGGCAACATCTGGGCGTCATTTGATAAAGAAGTGGAAAATGAGATAATAAAAAACCCTACAGCTGCAAGCATAGTGGAACTAGACAAATATATAAACGAACCACTTATAAAAAGAACGGATGATCCGCTAAAGTGGTGGAATGAGCGTCGTCTCCTTTATCCACATTTATACATTTTAATGAAGCGTCGATTATGTTTGCAGGCAACATCAGTACCATGTGAGAGGATATTTTCAAAGGCCGGAATGACAATAACTAATAAAAGAAGCTCGTTAAAGCCGAAAAAAGCCTCTCAAATTTTATTTTTGAACCACAATTTGGAGTGAATGCTCAATACCAATAAAATTTATTTTCTTTTTTTTTATTACTTTTTATTTTATTTTTTATCCTTAAAAGTTGATTTTCTTCAAATCGAACGTCGAACGGCATCAGGCAATAATTACACCACAACACACAGATAATATCAGCATACCTCAATCGGTTATTATAAATAAACGAACTGCGACCCGAATGATCGAAATGATCGAATCTTTTTAACCCGATCACCATACGAGTGGGTCACGATCGACCCGGGTTACGACAAATGATCGATCGACACAGGTCTAGTACACGCCCTACTGGTGACATGAAATACTCTGCATATTTGTTACAAATTATATTTGCTGTTACATTACCTCGTGTTGAATGGGAACGAGGCAAATGGCATAGAGTAGGCATCATGTGTGAACTAGCATTGTCAGTAGCATTATTAGCAATACCCTCTACTTTATGAATTATGTTTTGTAATAAGCAGCATGTTTTTACAATGTTAACAGCAGTATCTGTTGAAACATTTAATGGCCTATGCAAAATCCTCCATTTATTGGATAAAATACCAAATGCGCATTCGACGTAGCGTCGCGCTCTTGTGAGACGATAATTGAAATTTTTTTTTATTGAGTCAAGTTGATGCCCACCGTAAGGACGAAGTACGTGTTGATGTAAAGCGAAAGCTTCATCAGCAACAAATACATAAGGTAACTCACTGCCTGCACCTGGCAACTGCTTAGGTCGAGGAATATGTAATTTATCGCCTACTATTCTTTTCCAAAATTCTGTTTCTTTAAATACTGCTGAATCGCATTCTTTGCCGTAGGCTCCAACATCAATAAAAACAAAATTATAGTTTGTGTCTACGACAGCCATTAATACTATTGAGAAATAGTGCTTGTAGTTGAAAAACATTGATCCACTTTCTTCTGGCTTGATGATTCGAATATGTTTGCCGTCAATGGCTCCCAAGCAATGAGGAAAATTTGCATTCGTCTCGAAATTTTTTACTATTGTTAACCATTCGTCTTCCGATGGTAGTTTCATATAAATTGGAGAAAGGGTTTCCCACAATGCTTCAAATACTTCTTGTACAATACAGCTGATAGTTTTTATACCCATTCTGAAACTGTAATGTAGATCACTAAACGTGTTCCCTGCAGCTAAATATCTGTAACAATTTTTTCTTTTTTAGGCAAAGATATCATAAAAAAAATGGAACAATGCAAGAGATAACTGGATGAAATATCACAAAAAAGATAAGGAATGTAAATCCGGCTCTGGTGCAAAAAGTCTACGAAAATATAAATTCTACGATCAAATGCTCTTTTTGTGTAAAATTGTGACTCGCCAAACAACGGAAGCAAGTATTACATCAGAAAAAAACATCACACAACCTCACAACAAAGAAACTGACTCACAAACCAATAATGACCCTACCGCACCAGCCAATACTACCGATAGAACAAAAACAAGCAAGAAGAGAAAGACAGACTGTAGCGAAGTTGATCGACAAATGCTTACTTTAATTAAATCAGTTGAAGATGAAGACAAGAGTAAGAGTATGTGTTTTTTCAAAGGTATTGCTCCAATTGTAGACAAGTATAGTGACGACGATTATGTTGAATTCCAATATGAAGTCATTAAAGTTATGAGAAATTTAACTCGGAGAAATCAAGCGTCCATGCAGCAGCAAAATTACAATTACAATATTAATCGAGGCTACACTACGGCTACACCCGACTACAGGATACACGAATATCAACCAACACAACCCATTCCATCGACATCCAGGATGCCTTATGAATATCAGCCAACACAAGTCATTCCATCCACATCCAGGACGCCTCAAGAACTCATGCAGCAAGATGATTCCCAATCTTCAATTATTACTGAATTAAGTTCAATCACATCGCCTAATTACGATTTCGATTTTTCTGAAACTCCTTAATTTCTTTTTTGAGTATAATAAAACTATTACTATCTACTAAATTTTGTTTGAATTAATACAGGTAATCCCCAAAACCACACTAATGTCAGGTGTACGGCATGCAGTACACCTGAGTTGAACAAAGTGAGTGTACTGCATGCGTAATCTAGTAGTACATAAATATATCAATGTCTTTAACATACCTTAGTGTAACAGCTAATCTCTCTGCCGGGGAAATAGATTGACGCATGTCAGTATCCTCGTGTCTTATTTTATCATATATGGCTGTTAATAATAGTTGAAAGGTTTCTTTCTTCATCCGAAAATAATTGTAAAATTTAGTTTCATCTTCTTCCAACTTCGTAAAAAGAGTTTGAAATGCACCATATTTTTCCCTTTCCAATAATATAGGATGCACCCACGATGACCTTTTACGTTTTTCTATTTCTTTTTGTTTCTTCTTGTACAAATAGTAGGCCAATACGAGTTTTTTTTTCTTATTATTCGACATTTCACACGTGTGTAATCTCTGACTACCAGTTCAAAACTAACGCATATAGACGGCAGTCCATCCATCCGATAAAAAAAATATGTATACAAGGATAGCCGTTTATTGACGGTCCGTTATCCGGTGAAAAAAACGGACGTCTACAAGAGCCCTCATTCCACGAAAGCGCGCGCCCGTTACGTAATAACTTGTTCGTGTGAAATCGTGTGACGCCCGCGCACCCCTATTGCAATGTCGGAATTCAGTAATCGCGAATATTACGAAATGATTCGAGTGTACATTTTGAGTGGTGAAAGTTTACGTGCAGCTCGAATAATGTACGCGAACGAGAGCATTCCTCGTATGCGAGCTCAAGGAATACGTAACCCCGTGGTTCCAAACGTTAGAACCATTTTAGCCGCCAATCAAAGGCTGCTTGATCATGGACAATTTAGGACTCCAACTCACGCACAAGGCTCTGGCAGACCTCGACTGGCGGTCGAAGTCGAAGACACAATTTTTGACTTTTTTCAAGAAGATCCTAGAGTACAATGTCCACAATGAACACTGGTGGTCGTATAACAACCCTCGGTCGAAGTCGAAGACACAATTTTTGACTTTTTTCAAGAAGATCCTAGAGTACAATGTCCACAATGAACACTGGTGGTCGTATAACAACCCTCATAAGATTCGAGAGACGCATCACCAAGTGCGTTTTAGCGCCAACGTATGGGCTGGCATTATTAAAAATAAAATAATAGGGCCCATATTCATCGACGGCGCCTTGAGCGGGCCACGTTATTTAGAAATGTTGGAAACGACCATAGAAAACTTAATAGAAGAAGAGCCAGTACGGTATCTAACCAATTTTTATTATCAACACGACGGCGCTCCGCCCCACTACGCAATACAGGTACGAAATTACCTAAATGAAAAATACGGCGACAACTGGATCGGTCGTGGTGACCCCGTTCCGTGGCCGGCTAGGTCCCCGGATCTCACTCCTTGTGACTTTTTCTTGTGGGGAGAAGTCAAACGTCGCGTTTACGTGGAAGAGGCCCAAAACCTTGGCGATTTAAAATTAAAAATAATTAACGCGTTCAATGAAGTGAAAAGTGACACTAACATTCTAAATAAACTGAACGGTAATTTGTTGAAACGTGCACGGTTGTGCCTAGAAAGAGGAGGACTACATTTTGAACATTTATTGAAATACAGTGACTAGTAGTGATAGTGACACTCATGTAGGGGTAAGCAATTTATTCTTTTAGGTGTAGGTTATTTTTGATTGTAATTTTTGTAAATAGTTGATTCCAATTTTTTAAATACGCCGTAATGCAGACAGGTTAAAGTATGAATAATAAATAACGTTGTATAAATTTAAATTTAATAGCTAATTTGAAAGTTGTGCCTTTTATTTAAGCTTTATTTTTAGCATTGCGATGGTCCTAAGCCCATGAAAGTATGAAGGAAAAATTGGAATTACAAATTAAGCGCTCGTTCAGACACGGCGGGAACCGCGCGAGTATAGAACCGCATGGAAATCGCGCGGGTCTTATTTATATGTGTGCGTCCACACTGCGAGCCTAGCGCGGTTGCGACGACGGGCGCGAAGTATCAAACATATGAAACGCGCCTTTGCGTCCATACTGTAGTGACTAAGGCGGAAGCCTAGTGCGACGGGACTGAGCGAGACAGCGCGCGTAGTTTTCAAACGCTCCTGTCCGCGCGTTCTGGCCACACTACGGGCCTAGTCAGCGAGCGATCCAATGCGCGGGTGGCGGGGGTAACAAACCAGTTCGGTCTTGTCGCTCGGCGTTTAAGCGTCTGTATTTTGTTTGTAAAATGGCGGTAAATACTGAATTGTTTTTAAGTGCGATTCAATCTAAACCACCTATATGGCAAAGCAAACATCCACACCACAGTAATCGCACAATAACAAGAAAGTTATGGAGTGAAATAAAAGATCAGTTTCCTGGAAGTGAAGGTAAGTTTATTATAAGTACCTAATAGTTATTACATTCTTTGATATTGTTCCCAGAAATAGTTTGTGAATTTTATACGAACATTTTTTGCTCTCCGTGATGGATTATTAATGACTCCGCGGTTTCTGTGACGATCTTCATATAATGGCAGGTTAGATAGCACACGTTGGACATCCAGATCGAGATCGCCGTTTAAATCCATTATAACATTGTGCAGTATACACGCAGCTTTTATTATAGACAAGGCATTTTTTCTGTTTGTTTCGATAGGTTTAAGAAGTATTCTCCATTTACATGTTAAAATGCCAAATGCGCATTCGATTGTTTGTCTAGCGGTAGACAATCTGATATTAAAACATTTTCTTTCATTATTAAGTACTCGCTCGGGATAAGGACGCATTAAATAATGTTTTAACGGATACGCTTCATCACCCACTAGGACGTAGGGTGCAATGACGTAAGAATTTGGAAGCCTCTTTGGTATAGGAATTTTATACTTATTTTTTTCTATAAGCTTATACAGTGTTGATGCAATAAAAGTACCACCATCACTTTGCTTTCCTCGACCGCCTACTTCGACTGCTACAAATTTCCTTTTTGCGTCAGCCACAGCTTGCATGACAATGCTATTTCTTTTTTTATAACACCAATGTGCCGAACCAGATTTAGGTGGTTTTTTTATTTCGCAATGTTTCCCATCAATTGCTCCGATGCAGTGTGGGAAATTCCAGGTAGCTTCAAAGTCTTCTGCAATAGCTTTCAAGCGTTGTTCTGTTGGTATCGGCATGTGAATAGGAACTAACTCGGTCCATAAAACACGGCACGTTTCGTGTACTATAGACGCAATGGTGCTTTTCCCCATACGAAAACTGTAAGCCAGTGCTCTAAATCCAGTTCCTGTTGACAAAAACCTGAAATAAAAAAGTAGAATAAAATATTATGTTATTGTTACAGAAAAACAACTGCGTAAGAAGTGGAAGAACCTGCGCGATCAGTTTCGAAAAGAAAAAAAGAAATTCCCTACGCCGCGCTCTGGTGACGGTGGCGATGAAATAGAGAGCACATGGCCATACTTTCAACTTAAGCAATTCATAAATGATGACATTACACCTGAAGTCATGACGGGAAATCTGCATGATAGTGATTCGGAATCCCTCAACGAGTCTTGTCAAACTGAGCAATCTAACATCTAACATCGCTGACGTGATGAGTCCAGGTACATCCACCTGCAGCAGTCGCACAAACGCGTCAAAGCGCAACAAAACGGCATCAGATTATAGAGATGAACTTATAGAATGTGAAAGAAAAAAAATTATGCTAATTGAACAGAAAATGGTGTCAAATAGTGACCAGTCGGAGAAATGTGATGATTATCATTTTTTTATGAGTCTCCTGCCACAAATGAAAAAAAATAGTGAATTACAAAAGTTACGCATTCGAAATAAAATTACCCAAATCATAATAGACGAAGCAGAAAGGATGCAGTTTTCTCAACCGAGATACGAGGAAAATTATGGAGGATATTCTACTGGCAACTACCCTAATTATTAATTTGATTATTACAACTTTTTACTTACCTACTTCTTTGATTACATACTACTATTACATATAAATACAAAACTTTTAGTAAAATTTTGTTTTATTCTTACCTCAGAGTTATGAACAATTTCTCCTCAGGTCTAATACTTTTGCGAAAGTTAGTATCTTCTTTGGTGATTTTTTGTGATATTTTACTTAGTATGTAGTCAAATGTTGACACGGGCATTCGAGTGTACTCAAAGAATTTTCTAGGGTATAATCTCAATACTTCATATAAGTTAAAAAATTCACCAGTTATTTCTCTGTTTTTATTTATTTCGTGCACACCAACTCTAGTGTTAAACACCTCCCATCTCAGGATCGGACTGTCTAGTAAAAATAGCAAATCCTCGTCCATAGTTTGTAACACCTGATAATACGTCGAACAGCTACAAGAGCTCGCGCGTCACTGTGGCCACCGCACGCCCCCGCTCGCCGCGCCCGCCTAGGCTCCAGTCACCGCGCATTCAGTGTGGACGCACACTTAGACTTAGTTAGTAATCGTTCAGACATAACCGCGCGGTTAATCAAGCCGCGCGGTTACCGCAACCCAACCGCCAGAAAATAGAATCGCGCTGCTCCCGCGCGTTTCTATTACAATGGAGTCTTTACTTCGCGTTCAGTTGCGTTGCGGATACCGCGCGGTGAGCACGTCACTGTTCGTGAGTTCGCCATGGATCGTTTCGACACTGAACTATTTATTGATGAGGTGGAGAAGAGACCTGCAATATGGGACATTCAGTGTGATGATTACTCAAATAAAATTATCAAGAACCGAGCTTGGCAAGAGTTGGTGGAGATATTTGGAAATTGCGAAGACACGGTGGAAAAAAAGAATATTTTAAGTAAGTAGGTTTATTCACCAAAAAATAATTGACAGAATTATGTTATAATTATTGTTATGAAGCGTATATTATACTCTCCGTATACTTTAGGTACTTAAATAAATATAAACAAACTTCGGCTGCTTTATGCAGACATTTCGAGCATTTTTCAAATGAAGGTCACAACGGTATTACCATATTTCGTTTGTTTACATTTAGTTATGTACCTAAACATTACAAGTACGGTATGTTAGTTGCAGCTATATCTTTGTGTCTTGCCATGGAACACGCCCATCGTTCACAAAGTAATGAGCGAATTTATCTCTGATATTCAAAGATGACGGTGTCCCTCTTCCCGCATGCAAGGTATTGAGATTAGTCATGGGTGCATTATATAAAGTATCTTTAAATTTTAGACCATCTCTAGTCCGCACATAGTTATGTAGAACACAAGAAGCTTTTATTATATCTTCGGCAAAATCTATGTTTACATTTATAGGCCTATGAAAGATGCGCCATTTGTTCGCCAAAATACCAAAAGTGCACTCAATATTACGTCGGGCTCTCGATAACCTATAGTTAAAAATCCTTTTTTCATATGGTAAACATTTGCCTGAATATGGGCGCATTAAATTTTCTGCTAAGCCGAAGGCTTCATCTCCAACTATAACATAAGGCATTGGTGTTAGGTCTACATTAGATATTGGTTTAGGTGTTGGTATGTTTAATGATTTTTCTGTCAGGCGTTTATAAAGAACCGAATTTTTAAATATAGCAGAATCACTGCTTTTGCCATAAGCCCCAATATCAACATAAGTAAAGCAATAGTTGGCGTCGCAAAGTGCAAAGTCCGAGCGGTCGCCAAATGTTTGTTCACTGTTGAGTTGTCACTTATAATATCTGCAGCCTCTTTTTGAGTCGCGGACACAATAATGCGCGCGCGGTCCTGTCACGGTCGCCAAATGTTTGTTCACTGTTGAGTTGTCACTTATAATATCTGCAGCCTCTTTTTGAGTCGCGGACACAATAATGCGCGCGCGGTCCTGTCACGGTCGCCAAATGTTTGTTCACTGTTGAGTTGTCACTGATATTATCTGCAGCCTCGTTTTGAGTCGCGGACACAATAATGCGCGCGCGGTCCGAGCGGTCGCCAAATGTTTGTTCACTGTTGAGTTGTCACTTATAATATCTGCAGCCTCTTTTTGAGTCGCGGACACAATAATGCGCGCGCGGTCCTGTCACGGTCGCCAAATGTTTGTTCACTGTTGAGTTGTCACTTATAATATCTGCAGCCTCTTTTTGAGTCGCGGACACAATAATGCGCGCGCGGTCCTGTCACGGTCGCCAAATGTTTGTTCACTGTTGAGTTGTCACTGATATTATCTGCAGCCTCGTTTTGAGTCGCGGACACAATAATGCGCGCGCGGTCCGAGCGGTCGCCAAATGTTTGTTCACTGTTGAGTTGTCACTTATAATATCTGCAGCCTCTTTTTGAGTCGCGGACACAATAATGCGCGCGCGGTCCTGTCACGGTCGCCAAATGTTTGTTCACTGTTGAGTTGTCACTTATAATATCTGCAGCCTCTTTTTGAGTCGCGGACACAATAATGCGCGCGCGGTCCTGTCACGGTCGCCAAATGTTTGTTCACTGTTGAGTTGTCACTGATATTATCTGCAGCCTCGTTTTGAGTCGCGGACACAATAATGCGCGCGCGGTCCGAGCGGTCGCCAAATGTTTGTTCACTGTTGAGTTGTCACTTATAATATCTGCAGCCTCTTTTTGAGTCGCGGACACAATAATGCGCGCGCGGTCCTGTCACGGTCGCCAAATGTTTGTTCACTGTTGAGTTGTCACTTATAATATCTGCAGCCTCTTTTTGAGTCGCGGACACAATAATGCGCGCGCGGTCCTGTCACGGTCGCCAAATGTTTGTTCACTGTTGAGTTGTCACTTATAATATCTGCAGCCTCTTTTTGAGTCGCGGACACAATAATGCGCGCGCGGTCCTGTCACGGTCGCCAAATGTTTGTTCACTGTTGAGTTGTCACTGATATTATCTGCAGCCTCTTTTTGAGTCGCGGACACAATAATGCGCGCGCGGTCCTGTCACGGTCGCCAAATGTTTGTTCACTGTTGAGTTGTCACTTATAATATCTGCAGCCTCGTTTTGAGTCGCGGACACAATAATGCGCGCGCGGTCCTGTCACGGTCGCCAAATGTTTGTTCACTGTTGAGTTGTCACTTATAATATCTGCAGCCTCGTTTTGAGTCGCGGACACAATAATGCGCGCGCGGTCCTGTCACGGTCGCCAAATGTTTGGTTGGTAATGAAACGGACGCGAATTTGACCAAAATGTATAATAATATAAGTATAAATTTAAATACAACACACTCGTTTTGAGTCGCGGAAACAATAATGCGCGCGCGGTCCGAGCGGTCGTCGTCGTCCGAATGGCCGGCCGTCCCCGCGCTGGCGTCGCTTGGGCAGCCGCTGCTCCCCGCCGCCCGTGCGTCCCGAGCAGCCCCCGGTACACCCGTGCGCGTGTACATTGGTATTGTGGGCAAGGGAAGATAGTTATGCAGTTTATCTACAAATGGAACTTGCTTCCATATTCTTTTCCTACTCGTACTAGTTGGTGTTGATGACGATCTTCTCCCTCGAAAACATCTTATTGACACTGATCTACCCCACAAACCTCTTCCCCGAGCACTGCTGGTTGATGTGGATCGCTCAGAGAATAAATTTAGACCTTTCTCGAGGTGAAGGACGATGCGACGTTGATAATAACGGTGGGCAGGAAGGTTGCACAGTTGGTGGAGATTGCGTAATCGGTGGAGGAGGATGTTGCGTTATTAATAAAGCTCCTGCTTTATTAATAACGCAACATCCTCCGACTCGTAAACTCCTGGTCACGGCGTCGATGTGGATGGAGTCTCTGATACCGGACTTATTTCTCCAGCTTCATGATCACCATCAGAGAGATCTTCGCAAGCCAATTCATGAAAAAGGGTATTTGGTTGAAAATGAAAGTCTTCAATTTTCGATACATTTCCGTCCATCAATTAGTCTAATATTGCGTCATCTGTCATTCGAACCCCTAATAAAAAGAAAAAAACCATTTAAACACTGGATAGGATCAAAACAACAAATAAAATACAAAATAACAATATGTAACAATATCACGTGCTACGACCGAAGTTACATGATCGTGCGTGTTCATTTTTGACAGAAAATAATTATGAAACTAATGCTTTAATTTGCAAAAACTTTATGAGTAAACCTAAAGACACTCGTAAATACTCAAAAAACATCAAATAATATCAAATATTCCAAAACAATTACTAAAAATCGATATACTTACGCGCGGGGCGCCGGGATTAAAAAACGCAGCCATCCCTCAACCGGCGTGTGATGAACTGACAGGAAGAAACGCGTACGCACAGTGCAAAACTATTTTCAACCGACTTCAAAAAGGAGGAGGTTCTCAATTCGACGCGTATGTTTTTTTTTTTTTTGTTTTTTTTTTTTGTGTGTTTGCGACTTTGCGAACAACTCAACAGTGAACAAACATTTGGCGACCGCTCGGACCGCGCGCGCATTATTGTGTCCGCGACTCAAAACGAGGCTGCAGATAATATCAGTGACAACTCAACAGTGAACAAACATTTGGCGACCGTGACAGGACCGCGCGCGCATTATTGTGTCCGCGACTCAAAAAGAGGCTGCAGATATTATAAGTGACAACTCAACAGTGAACAAACATTTGGCGACCGTGACAGGACCGCGCGCGCATTATTGTGTCCGCGACTCAAAAAGAGGCTGCAGATATTATAAGTGACAACTCAACAGTGAACAAACATTTGGCGACCGCTCGGACCGCGCGCGCATTATTGTTTCCGCGACTCAAAACGAGTGTGTTGTATTTAAATTTATACTTATATTATTATACATTTTGGTCAAATTCGCGTCCGTTTCATTACCAACCAAACATTTGGCGACCGTGACAGGACCGCGCGCGCATTATTGTGTCCGCGACTCAAAACGAGGCTGCAGATATTATAAGTGACAACTCAACAGTGAACAAACATTTGGCGACCGTGACAGGACCGCGCGCGCATTATTGTGTCCGCGACTCAAAAAGAGGCTGCAGATAATATCAGTGACAACTCAACAGTGAACAAACATTTGGCGACCGTGACAGGACCGCGCGCGCATTATTGTGTCCGCGACTCAAAACGAGGCTGCAGATATTATAAGTGACAACTCAACAGTGAACAAACATTTGGCGACCGTGACAGGACCGCGCGCGCATTATTGTGTCCGCGACTCAAAAAGAGGCTGCAGATAATATCAGTGACAACTCAACAGTGAACAAACATTTGGCGACCGTGACAGGACCGCGCGCGCATTATTGTGTCCGCGACTCAAAACGAGGCTGCAGATATTATAAGTGACAACTCAACAGTGAACAAACATTTGGCGACCGTGACAGGACCGCGCGCGCATTATTGTGTCCGCGACTCAAAAAGAGGCTGCAGATAATATCAGTGACAACTCAACAGTGAACAAACATTTGGCGACCGTGACAGGACCGCGCGCGCATTATTGTGTCCGCGACTCAAAACGAGGCTGCAGATATTATAAGTGACAACTCAACAGTGAACAAACATTTGGCGACCGTGACAGGACCGCGCGCGCATTATTGTGTCCGCGACTCAAAACGAGGCTGCAGATATTATAAGTGACAACTCAACAGTGAACAAACATTTGGCGACCGTGACAGGACCGCGCGCGCATTATTGTGTCCGCGACTCAAAAAGAGGCTGCAGATAATATCAGTGACAACTCAACAGTGAACAAACATTTGGCGACCGTGACAGGACCGCGCGCGCATTATTGTGTCCGCGACTCAAAAAGAGGCTGCAGATAATATCAGTGACAACTCAACAGTGAACAAACATTTGGCGACCGTGACAGGACCGCGCGCGCATTATTGTGTCCGCGACTCAAAACGAGGCTGCAGATATTATAAGTGACAACTCAACAGTAAACAAACATTTGGCGACCGTGACAGGACCGCGCGCGCATTATTGTGTCCGCGACTCAAAACGAGGCTGCAGATATTATAAGTGACAACTCAACAGTGAACAAACATTTGGCGACCGTGACAGGACCGCGCGCGCATTATTGTGTCCGCGACTCAAAAAGAGGCTGCAGATAATATCAGTGACAACTCAACAGTGAACAAACATTTGGCGACCGTGACAGGACCGCGCGCGCATTATTGTGTCCGCGACTCAAAACGAGGCTGCAGATATTATAAGTGACAACTCAACAGTGAACAAACATTTGGCGACCGTGACAGGACCGCGCGCGCATTATTGTGTCCGCGACTCAAAACGAGGCTGCAGATATTATAAGTGACAACTCAACAGTGAACAAACATTTGGCGACCGTGACAGGACCGCGCGCGCATTATTGTGTCCGCGACTCAAAAAGAGGCTGCAGATAATATCAGTGACAACTCAACAGTGAACAAACATTTGGCGACCGTGACAGGACCGCGCGCGCATTATTGTGTCCGCGACTCAAAAAGAGGCTGCAGATAATATCAGTGACAACTCAACAGTGAACAAACATTTGGCGACCGTGACAGGACCGCGCGCGCATTATTGTGTCCGCGACTCAAAACGAGGCTGCAGATATTATAAGTGACAACTCAACAGTAAACAAACATTTGGCGACCGTGACAGGACCGCGCGCGCATTATTGTGTCCGCGACTCAAAAAGAGGCTGCAGATATTATAAGTGACAACTCAACAGTGAACAAACATTTGGCGACCGTGACAGGACCGCGCGCGCATTATTGTGTCCGCGACTCAAAAAGAGGCTGCAGATATTATAAGTGACAACTCAACAGTGAACAAACATTTGGCGACCGTGACAGGACCGCGCGCGCATTATTGTGTCCGCGACTCAAAACGAGGCTGCAGATATTATAAGTGACAACTCAACAGTGAACAAACATTTGGCGACCGTGACAGGACCACGCGCGCATTATTGTGTCCGCGACTCAAAAAGAGGCTGCAGATAATATCAGTGACAACTCAACAGTGAACAAACATTTGGCGACCGTGACAGGACCGCGCGCGCATTATTGTGTCCGCGACTCAAAAAGAGGCTGCAGATAATATCAGTGACAACTCAACAGTGAACAAACATTTGGCGACCGTGACAGGACCGCGCGCGCATTATTGTGTCCGCGACTCAAAAAGAGGCTGCAGATATTATAAGTGACAACTCAACAGTGAACAAACATTTGGCGACCGTGACAGGACCGCGCGCGCATTATTGTGTCCGCGACTCAAAAAGAGGCTGCAGATATTATAAGTGACAACTCAACAGTGAACAAACATTTGGCGACCGTGACAGGACCGCGCGCGCATTATTGTGTCCGCGACTCAAAAAGAGGCTGCAGATATTATAAGTGACAACTCAACAGTGAACAAACATTTGGCGACCGCTCGGACCGCGCGCGCATTATTGTGTCCGCGACTCAAAACGAGGCTGCAGATAATATCAGTGACAACTCAACAGTGAACAAACATTTGGCGACCGTGACAGGACCGCGCGCGCATTATTGTGTCCGCGACTCAAAAAGAGGCTGCAGATATTATAAGTGACAACTTAACAGTGAACAAACATTTGGCGACCGTGACAGGACCGCGCGCGCATTATTGTGTCCGCGACTCAAAAAGAGGCTGCAGATATTATAAGTGACAACTCAACAGTGAACAAACATTTGGCGACCGCTCGGACCGCGCGCGCATTATTGTGTCCGCGACTCAAAACGAGGCTGCAGATAATATCAGTGACAACTCAACAGTGAACAAACATTTGGCGACCGTGACAGGACCGCGCGCGCATTATTGTGTCCGCGACTCAAAAAGAGGCTGCAGATATTATAAGTGACAACTCAACAGTGAACAAACATTTGGCGACCGTGACAGGACCGCGCGCGCATTATTGTGTCCGCGACTCAAAAAGAGGCTGCAGATAATATCAGTGACAACTCAACAGTGAACAAACATTTGGCGACCGTGACAGGACCGCGCGCGCATTATTGTGTCCGCGACTCAAAAAGAGGCTGCAGATATTATAAGTGACAACTCAACAGTGAACAAACATTTGGCGACCGTGACAGGACCGCGCGCGCATTATTGTGTCCGCGACTCAAAAAGAGGCTGCAGATAATATCAGTGACAACTCAACAGTGAACAAAAATTTGGCGACCGTGACAGGACCGCGCGCGCATTATTGTGTCCGCGACTCAAAAAGAGGCTGCAGATAATATCAGTGACAACTCAACAGTGAACAAACATTTGGCGACCGTGACAGGACCGCGCGCGCATTATTGTTTCCGCGACTCAAAACGAGTGTGTTGTATTTAAATTTATACTTATATTATTATACATTTTGGTCAAATTCGCGTCCGTTTCATTACCAACCAAACAACCAATAATGCGTCCCATCGACTACTTTCGTGATTATATAGATAATAACGAGTTTACAGAAAGGATATCTCACTGTACTAACTTATATTACCTACGTACTACAAGCTGTGAATTGAAAAGTACAAGCAGTGAGATCGCAAAGCTCGTTGCAATACTAATCATGGGATGTGTTACTTATCCCCGACCGCCTATGAATTGGAGGGCTGGTACTAGGTTGGAAATCATCAGCGATTTAATGTCATGGGACAGGTTCTTTACCCTTCGCAATACACTACACAAGCCCGCCACACTGTTCCCACCCACTGCATCTCCCGAAAGCCAGAATCAACAGCGGAGGCCACCAGAAAAGCGTCGAGGCAATGAAGCTCGACGAGTCCCATTTTTTTTTGTATTTTTTTCTTGCTTTTTTATGAAATTATAAAAGTTATTGTCCGTCTATATTCCGCTTGTTTTATTTCCGTCATTTTAAGCCAAAAAAACCCGCACTCATATTTTTGGCCGGCTAATATGAAATACCCCTAGACGCCAATAATTACCCAGTTGAGTTTCTTAATTCACTTACAGCGAGTGGTCTCCCTGCTCATAAATTAAGACGGTGTTCCCATAATGCTGATGCGAAATTTTACTCCTAATAATAATAGAACTCGTATCCATATTCAGATCCTAGCTGCACTCAACCTGTTTGCCCAAGGCAGTTATCAGACAGCTGTTGGCCAAGACAACATACTTGGGTTCAGTGAGCCGGTGTATAACCATAACAGTAGAAGAAATTTTACAAACCCTTAGTACCTAAGATTTCCCCTAACCCGAGAAGAAAAGGAAGCAGCCAAGACATAGTAAGTTCAGTTTAATATTTCTTAGTTTTTTTTAAGCTTCACCCTTATTCATGTAACACTGTTTGTTTTAGTTTCAAGACCTATACAACATGCCCAACACACTAGTTGCAGTAGATGGGACACATATCGCAATAGCAAAACCACCGCTGAATCACCTACTGCACCTCGGGCAACCTCTTCTGTAACAGAAAGGATTATTATAGTATTAACTGCCAGATTGTAAGTATTAACTAATAAAACATTATTTTTTTTAACATTTAATTCGATTACCTTGAAATCTTTATTTAAAATAATTAGTTTCAGATATGCAGTGCGAGGGGCAAGATAATTGGCCTAAACCCAAATTTTCCGGGATCTACTCATGATGCTACCATTTGGAAGGCATCAAATGTTACCAAAATAGAGTTCTGAGAAAGAAGTTTGTGCGTGGGGAAAGATCTGTGGCTTCTGGGTAGGTCACTAGTAGACTACCCACTAGGGACCCACTGGGAACTCTGACTCGGAATCTCTTAGGTTGTGTGGGGTCGTAAGATCTTACTGCCCACACGATAAAGGAAGAAGAATACTAGTAGACTTATAATCAATAGGTATCTATTACATTGTAAATACAACATTATAAAGTTTTTTTTTTAATATAGGAGATAAAGAATACCTTTTTCAGCCTTGAGTCATAACTCCTAATAAGGTGCCAACAACTGCAGCGGTAACTGCCTTCAAAGAGTGCACACAAGGGCACGGAATGTAGTAGAACAAAGCAATGGGCGCCTCAAAAATAAATTTAGATTCAGGCACCGCTGTCTGCATTACCAGCCAGAAAAGGCAGCTAAAATTATTCTGGCATGTTGCACACTATACAAGACCAGAGAGACACTATACAGACATGACACATTCGCGCAATATAGTTCAGAGGAGATAAGGCTTTTAAAGCACCGGTAAATAAAATACCTTAAATAAATAGTCAGTACGAGAAAATCCGCAAGTGTCTACTCGGAAGCGATCGGCGGCTTTACACTTGTCACGACGAAATTTACAGCGAATTTTAAAGTCGGATCTTCTATTGCATCCTTATAAGCTCCAGTTAATACAGGAGTTAAAAGAGACCCGATTTCAGAGCAAGGTTGGCATTTTCTGAAGAAATGCTTAGTCGATTTTCCACTTTTGACAACATCCTTTTTTCTGATGAGGCCCATTTCCATTTAAATGGTTTAGTTAACCGACAAAATTGTCGTTATTGGAGCGACGAGAATCCTAAATTGAAACATCAAAAACCACTGCACAGTCCGAAAGTAACGGTATGGTAAAGTCTACATGAACAATCCGTGGAACATCAATCAGCTAAAGGAAAATATCCGCGGGGAAATGGCAGCAATCACCCCAGACTTATTGACAAGAGTTTTCACAAGTCTGCGTTCGCGTTTAGAGGAGTGTCGTCTTCGAGAGGGCCGTCATTTAGATGATGTTATTTTTAAAAAGTAAACTCCATTTAATTACCTAATCATCCTGTCTTTTATTTCAACTATACCTTCCGTATTAATTATTTTAGCCTATACTTAATAAATGCACGTTCTATTGCGCCACCCTGTAGAATAAAAGTCTCAGTTCAGTGTTGAAAACACGCTTCGACAAGTAAAAGACAACTCAATTACATAACTAGCTTTTTAAATAGGTGTGGATGCTGATTGATAAACTTCTGCAGCAATGGCAGACCATTTATTTTGTTAAATGGCAGAATATAAAAAATATTTTTAGTTTCTGGGCTAAAGTTCTGGAATACAAAAATGAAGTTGGAATAAATAGTTCCCAAGAATTAGCTGATTTCGCAATCTCAGTGATATCTCTCCCTCACTCCAATGCCGCTGTAGAGAGAATTTTCAGAACTATGAATATCATCAAAAGCAAGTTAAGAAACATGATGAACATCAGCACTTTGAACATTCTTTTTATTAAAAACGGGCTAAAAGTTATGAATCAACAATGCTACACCTACGAACTCCCAGAAGAAGTCATTGCAGAAATAGGAAAATATAAATAGTAGCGGCCCCATAATATTTAATATTAATATTCGTGTATATTTCACATTTTAAGATATTTGTATGGATTAATTTAATCTCAATAAACAGATTAACCCTTCTTTGCATGGTGAGGGAAATTTCAATCATAGTATTTAGTCAACAAAAAAAGGTACTCAAAACCCTTGTACTGTAAATTTGTTGTTGCTGGCAACATTTTAAGCGACTATTGCGTACAACAAAACCAGGCCTAGAACTTACAAACCGTGCGAAGCCAGAAAAGGAAAAGAAAAAAAAAAAAAAAAAACAAAACCAGGCCTAGAACTTGTCATTCCGCTGTTTGTTGTGACTGGAAAAAAGGAGCGAGATTTTAGTTTGTTTTATGGAAATAAACGGATATATAAAATACAGTAAAAGTGAAAATGAGTGGAAATAAGGTTTGTTTTCATGTTTTTGTTGTTTTATGTACAATTTATATCAAAACACTGTGAATAAATTGCTCAAAACTATGTGATGGGAATTTACATCTCTATGCAGTAATTTCACTTGTAATGTATGGCAAACATTTTTTTGTAAATGTTTATTTTATGTTGTTTTTTAGGGAAACTTGAATGAAAGAGATATTGAAGATTATCTTAGTAAGTTACAAGGCGGTTGGCTCTCAGAAGATGACCTCGCGCGCGGTCCGAGCGGTCGCCAAATGTTTGTTCACTGTTGAGTTGTCACTTATAATATCTGCAGCCTCTTTTTGAGTCGCGGACACAATAATGCGCGCGCGGTCCTGTCACGGTCGCCAAATGTTTGTTCACTGTTGAGTTGTCACTGATATTATCTGCAGCCTCGTTTTGAGTCGCGGACACAATAATGCGCGCGCGGTCCGAGCGGTCGCCAAATGTTTGTTCACTGTTGAGTTGTCACTTATAATATCTGCAGCCTCTTTTTGAGTCGCGGAAACAATAATGCGCGCGCGGTCCTGTCACGGTCGCCAAATGTTTGTTCACTGTTGAGTTGTCACTGATATTATCTGCAGCCTCTTTTTGAGTCGCGGACACAATAATGCGCGCGCGGTCCTGTCACGGTCGCCAAATGTTTGTTCACTGTTGAGTTGTCACTTATAATATCTGCAGCCTCTTTTTGAGTCGCGGACACAATAATGCGCGCGCGGTCCTGTCACGGTCGCCAAATGTTTGTTCACTGTTGAGTTGTCACTTATAATATCTGCAGCCTCTTTTTGAGTCGCGGACACAATAATGCGCGCGCGGTCCTGTCACGGTCGCCAAATGTTTGTTCACTGTTGAGTTGTCACTTATAATATCTGCAGCCTCTTTTTGAGTCGCGGACACAATAATGCGCGCGCGGTCCTGTCACGGTCGCCAAATGTTTGTTCACTGTTGAGTTGTCACTTATAATATCTGCAGCCTCTTTTTGAGTCGCGGACACAATAATGCGCGCGCGGTCCTGTCACGGTCGCCAAATGTTTGTTCACTGTTGAGTTGTCACTTATAATATCTGCAGCCTCTTTTTGAGTCGCGGACACAATAATGCGCGCGCGGTCCTGTCACGGTCGCCAAATGTTTGTTCACTGTTGAGTTGTCACTGATATTATCTGCAGCCTCGTTTTGAGTCGCGGACACAATAATGCGCGCGCGGTCCGAGCGGTCGCCAAATGTTTGTTCACTGTTGAGTTGTCACTTATAATATCTGCAGCCTCTTTTTGAGTCGCGGAAACAATAATGCGCGCGCGGTCCTGTCACGGTCGCCAAATGTTTGTTCACTGTTGAGTTGTCACTGATATTATCTGCAGCCTCTTTATGAGTCGCGGACACAATAATGCGCGCGCGGTCCTGTCACGGTCGCCAAATGTTTGTTCACTGTTGAGTTGTCACTTATAATATCTGCAGCCTCTTTTTGAGTCGCGGACACAATAATGCGCGCGCGGTCCTGTCACGGTCGCCAAATGTTTGTTCACTGTTGAGTTGTCACTTATAATATCTGCAGCCTCTTTTTGAGTCGCGGACACAATAATGCGCGCGCGGTCCTGTCACGGTCGCCAAATGTTTGTTCACTGTTGAGTTGTCACTTATAATATCTGCAGCCTCTTTTTGAGTCGCGGACACAATAATGCGCGCGCGGTCCTGTCACGGTCGCCAAATGTTTGTTCACTGTTGAGTTGTCACTTATAATATCTGCAGCCTCTTTTTGAGTCGCGGACACAATAATGCGCGCGCGGTCCTGTCACGGTCGCCAAATGTTTGTTCACTGTTGAGTTGTCACTTATAATATCTGCAGCCTCTTTTTGAGTCGCGGACACAATAATGCGCGCGCGGTCCTGTCACGGTCGCCAAATGTTTGTTCACTGTTGAGTTGTCACTTATAATATCTGCAGCCTCTTTTTGAATCGCGGACACAATAATGCGCGCGCGGTCCTGTCACGGTCGCCAAATGTTTGTTCACTGTTGAGTTGTCACTTATAATATCTGCAGCCTCTTTTTGAGTCGCGGACACAATAATGCGCGCGCGGTCCTGTCACGGTCGCCAAATGTTTGTTCACTGTTGAGTTGTCACTGATATTATCTGCAGCCTCGTTTTGAGTCGCGGACACAATAATGCGCGCGCGGTCCGAGCGGTCGCCAAATGTTTGTTCACTGTTGAGTTGTCACTTATAATATCTGCAGCCTCTTTTTGAGTCGCGGACACAATAATGCGCGCGCGGTCCTGTCACGGTCGCCAAATGTTTGTTCACTGTTGAGTTGTCACTTATAATATCTGCAGCCTCTTTTTGAGTCGCGGACACAATAATGCGCGCGCGGTCCTGACACGGTCGCCAAATGTTTGTTCACTGTTGAGTTGTCACTGATATTATCTGCAGCCTCGTTTTGAGTCGCGGACACAATAATGCGCGCGCGGTCCGAGCGGTCGCCAAATGTTTGTTCACTGTTGAGTTGTCAGTTATAATATCTGCAGCCTCTTTTTGAGTCGCGGAAACAATAATGCGCGCGCGGTCCTGTCACGGTCGCCAAATGTTTGTTCACTGTTGAGTTGTCACTGATATTATCTGCAGCCTCTTTTTGAGTCGCGGACACAATAATGCGCGCGCGGTCCTGTCACGGTCGCCAAATGTTTGTTCACTGTTGAGTTGTCACTTATAATATCTGCAGCCTCTTTTTGAGTCGCGGACACAATAATGCGCGCGCGGTCCTGTCACGGTCGCCAAATGCTTGTTCACTGTTGAGTTGTCACTTATAATATCTGCAGCCTCTTTTTGAGTCGCGGACACAATAATGCGCGCGCGGTCCTGTCACGGTCGCCAAATGTTTGTTCACTGTTGAGTTGTCACTTATAATATCTGCAGCCTCTTTTTGAGTCGCGGACACAATAATGCGCGCGCGGTCCTGTCACGGTCGCCAAATGTTTGTGCACTGTTGAGTTGTCACTTATAATATCTGCAGCCTCTTTTTGAGTCGCGGACACAATAATGCGCGCGCGGTCCTGTCACGGTCGCCAAATGTTTGTTCACTGTTGAGTTGTCACTTATAATATCTGCAGCCTCTTTTTGAGTCGCGGACACAATAATGCGCGCGCGGTCCTGTCACGGTCGCCAAATGTTTGTTCACTGTTGAGTTGTCACTTATAATATCTGCAGCCTCGTTTTGAGCCGCGGACACAATAATGCGCACGCGGTCCTGTCACGGTCGCCAAATGTTTGGTTGGTAATGAAACGGACGCGAATTTGACCAAAATGTATAATAATATAAGTATAAAATATTCCGATGATGAAAACCGCGATTCTGTTGAAGTTATAAGAGTGTTGCAGGAGGAGAACGACGATAATGATGATGATGGAGATGATGTGGATGAAACTGCTGACATTGATCCTCCTCTTGTAGAAACAGAAGATCAAGAACCCTCTCACCCATCAACTTCATCCAATTTGCAGTCTTCATCCAGTTTTCCATTTGACAAAAGAAGCTTGATTTGGAATAAAAGGAATCTGGTGTATGACACAGATAAAATTACTTTCTTGGGGAGTTCTACTGCTTCAGGTGGTCTATCACACCTAGAAACTCCATATCAATGTTTTAACTATTTTATCACTGAAGATTTTATCAAAACATTAGTAGCGGAGACAAATTTATACATAATACAGAGTAATCCCAGTTCATCTATAACAGTTACAGAATATGATTTGTATAAGTTCTTTGGTATATTATTGTACATGTCAGTAATCAAATTTCCTAGCACAAGATCATACTGGTCGCCAAAGTTTAAATATGAGCCCATTTCTTCAACAATGCCACTGAACAAGTTTGAGAAAATAAAGTTATCATTACATTTTAATAACAATGATCTTCACAAACCTATTGGTCATCCAGAACATGACAGGCTTTATAAAATCCGCCCTGTTATCAAGCATCTCAATGAGAGGTTTGCCACAGTGCCAATGGATCAAAGACTTTCTGTGGATGAACAGATGTGTTCTACCAAAATAGGGCATTTTTTAAAACAATATCTGCCTAAGAAGCCCCATAAATGGGGTGCAAATTATATGTTCTCTGTGATTTGATGGGATATGCCCACAAGTTTGAGGTATATTCTGGACAAGAGAATACAGAAAAGCTCACAGATGAACCAGATCTTGGTTCAACAGGAAATGTTGTAGTTCGTTTACTTCGAGGAGTGCCAAGAAAGCAAAACCATATCATATACTTTGATAATTTTTATACATCTTTGCCATTGGTAGTTTTTTTAGCTAAATCAGGCATTCACACAGTGGGAACTGTGCAACAAAACAGGATTCCAAATAATAAACTTCCAGAGAAGAAAAACTTCATGAAAAATTCTGTGCCCAGAGGTGGTTTTGAGAAAAGAGTGTCTGTGCATGATGGTATAGATTTGAGTTGTGTGGCTTGGAAAGATAATAAAATAGTAACCCTGCTATCTTCTTATGCTGGAGCATTGCCTGTGTAAAGTCAATAAATATGACAGGACAATAAAAGGAAAAATTGATATTACTTGCCCGTTTATTGTCCAAGAGTACAATAAACATATGGGAGGATAGATCTCATGGATAGCTTTTTGGGCAGAAACCATATAACAATAAGGTCTAAAAAGTGGTACTTGCGTATATTTTATCATTTATTAGATCTAGCTATTATAAACTCTTGGATTATATATAAAAAAAATGCTCAAGAAAGAGGTGAACCCAAAAAGAGTCTACTTACAATGGGCCAATTCAGAAATGAATTGGCCTTTGTGCTATGCAACAGAGGACCCACTAAAGACGCTAAAAGAGGTCGTCCTAGTACCAGTTCACTAGAAGAGGAATTACTATCAAAAAAAAGAAAAGGTTCTCCAGCACCACCACCTCCAAAAGACATAAGAAAAGATGGTGCTGAACATTGGCCAACAGTAGGTGGGTCACTCCGGTGCAAATTTCCCAAATGTAAAGGCTATTCCACAATTTCGTGTAGTAAATGTGGCGTCACACAGTGGTCCGGATTTACAAAAAGGTGGACATAGAATCGAAAATGCATATTTAACTTAACAAAAAATTGTTTCGTATAGGAAATTTAACGCTGATTAATACTTATTACTACAACTTTTCAAAAAAACTGCTCCTTCACGTCAAAAAAAATATTGAAAATAAAAATGTATGGGAGAAAATCTATTTTATTTTTTTTCTCCGTTCAGTATCAAAGTATAGCAAGCAAACCTTATATTCTGGTAAACACTTATTGTCCTTAACACGACGACATATAAATTGTTTGCGTATCCCTGCGGCCTTGACGCCTACGATGCTTCAAAGTTTAAAATTTTAATTGCGATTTTTTTCTAATTATTATCGAGTTTTTCAATTATGCTGAATTTAAAATATCATTTTTTAATTATATAAGAATTAAAACATACGCATTCAAGCATTTTGCAAGTATTTGTTTAATTTATTTTAATAAAAAATAGCAATAAAAGACACGTGCTGATTCGTTGTCTATTTGTAACTGACTGAAACGACTCCTGTGATAAAGGAATCATTTACCCCCACCACCGGAGATATCGACGACGCTGATTGGCTGTTTAAGAAGTGGGGTACTAAATTTGTCAGTCACTACTTGCGCGCGTGTGTTTGTTATTTATATCGGTGCATGAAACAATTAAAGGCACTTGTTACTCAACCCTTGAGGAAGCAACATATCTAATTATCCGTGCTGTGTGAAAGTTTAGTGAGTTTCGTTATGGCTGCATTTGTAACAAACTTGGACATCTTTATGTTCCTCCGTGTTGAAGGAGACATGAAAAATTGGGCAAGACTCTATGAAGCTATTATTCAACATATCCCAGTTGAGACATGTTCAGAAGATTTAGAAATAATCAAGACCTTTTTGAAGAACTACATCAGTAATATCAGTCGCAGATGGGCAAGTGCTTCTAGAAATCAAAAAACTTTCATGAATAGACATGCTGCGTGGTTACAATCAAATATTAGTGGGCCAAATTGCACTACTGTTAATTTATCCGAGATTTTTCAAGCCCAAGATGAAGTTATCGAAAACATATCGTCAGAAAATACTTCAGTTGACATCGATACTACAGCAGCTGTGATTACGTCGACATCTAGTACAACGACTGTGGGCACATCTACCGAAGTTCAGATTAGGAAGCCTTTTGTTGACCTCAGCAACAAACAGAAGAAAAGACGTTCAGAGTCTCTTTTGGACTATTCGCCGGAAGAACTTACTTTTGCATTAGTCGAAAGACTTAGGATCGACAAGAAGAATGACTTAGCTTGTGTTATAGACCATGTAACGAAGAACCCTGATAGTGTTGCTATCGTTCAAGCCACATTGTTTAAGAAAAATAGGAAAAAAACTTTTGATGAAGATCATGCTCTTGGTCTTTATACATCACTGAACCTGTCAAAATGGAAATACTGGTGTTTAAGGAAAGCGCTGTTAGATTGTGAAGTTCCAGTGTTACCATCGTATCACAAACTCCTTGAAGCTAAAAAGAGATGTTATCCACATGATTTAGAAATTACTAAGAGAGGAGCCAGAGTGAAGCTTCAAGCCCTATTGGATCTAACAGTCCAGAAGATTCTTCAAATTACCGGTACCCACATTGATTCGTCAACTGAAGGATTGAAGTTAATTAGTAAATGGGGTTTCGATGGAGCTTCTTCACACAGTACCTACAAGCAAAGGAGTGAAGATGTAAACTTCAGTGATTCATCGGTTTTCATGTCAAGTCTTGTCCCTCTTAAATTAGTTTCTAATAATAGCACCATATGGGAAAACCCAACACCTTCTTCAACACATTATTGCAGACCCATTAAGTTCGAGTTTTGTAAAGAGACCGCAGAATACATCAAGCAAGAAGAAGCTGCATTGAAGGAAGAAATAAAAAACATCGATTCTACAAAATGGGCAGGGCTAGAGATTAGTCACGAGCTTCATATGACAATGATCGACGGAAAAGTGGCCACTATTATAACGGATACTTCATCTGCATCTGCCTGCAATATTTGCCTTGCTAAGCCGACTGAGATGAACAAGCTGTCAGAAGTATTTTCAAGACCTGTTCGAGAAGATGTTTATAAATATGGTCTTTCTACTCTTCATATGTGGATTCGTTGTATGGAGTGTATTCTACACATATCTTACAACATGGACTTTGAGATGTGGACTGCACGAGGTGCTAACAAGCAACTAAAAGCTGCGAAGAAACATTCGACACAAGAAGAATTCAAACAGCAAATGGGAATACTTGTGGATTTTGTGAAGCAAGGCTTTGGAACCACAAACGACGGAAACACAGCCAGAAGGTTTTTTAGAGATTATGAGAAATCTGCCGAAATAACCAATGTTGACAAAGACCTGCTGAAGCATTTTGCGGTTATTCTTCAAACGATTTCATCAGGATGTGCCATAGATATTGAAAAATTCAGGACTTATTGCAGAGAAACAGCTGAGATCTTTGTTGATCTATACCCATGGTTTTATATGCCTGCAAGTGTGCACAAGCTACTCATACACGGTGCAGACATTTGTCATCACTTTGGCCTCCTACCAATTGGCATTCTTTCCGAAGAAGCGGGAGAAGCAAGAAATAAAGAATTTAGAAGAGTTCGTGAATCTCACACAAGAAAATTTAACAGGATAAAGACCAACGAAGACTTGCTCCATAATTTTTTAATTAGTTCAGACCCATATTTATCCCATATTCGACCAAAATACAGCAATTCAAAGCAATTCGATTTTTTTTCAGATGTTAAAGAGCTTTTGTTGTTGCCTGAGGTAGTAACAGAAGAAACCGAAAATATGGATCTACAGGAGTTGCAGTCTGAACATGATCCGTTAATGTAAACGTGACAGATTTAGTGATGTTGTTATGTTAGAATTGAGATTGTTAGTGGTAGTAGTTAAGTTGTGGTCGTTTGCGGACTACTTAAAATAGTCGTTTTCATCACTTCAGAAAAAGCCCTTTTCAGGGCTAAATCTATTTTTAATTGTTTCTTTTAATATGAGTCACGCTAGTGGTATAACACACAACAATATCATGATTTATCAATAGGAAATATCAACAGATGACAGAATAATCAACAGAAGATTATTTAAAAAAAATAAGCAAAATGCTTATTTTATCATAATATCACGCTTTATATTCCCCGAGCGGTTTGGCAAAGGTGTATACTACAGTATAGTACACTGTAATTTCGCCAGTTATATTTAAGTCCAAAGTGATAGGGGGCGAGTCTAAAACAAGGATGGGGCGCGCGGGGGGCTTGTTTTATTAAATTGATATTTTGGATTAATTTTAATAGAAAAACTCGTTAATAATATTAAGATAATTCAACATTAAAATTTTAAACTTTAAAGCATCGTAGGCGCCAAGGCCGCAGGGATACGCAAGCAATTTATATGTCGTCGTGTTAAGGACAATAAGTGTTTACCAGAATATAAGGTTTGCTTGCTATACTTTGATACTGAACGGAGAAAAAAAATAAAATAGATTTTCTCCCATACATTTTTATTTTCAATATTTTTTTTTGACGTGAAGGAGCAGTTTTTTTGAAAAGTTGTAGTAATAAGTATTAATCAGCGTTATATTTCCTATACGAAACAATTTTTTGTTAAGTTAAATATGCATTTTCGATCCTATGTCCACCTTTTTTAAAATCCGGACCACTGTGCGTCAATTTGTGCTTAAATAAAAATAATAATTGTTTTTTAAATTATCATAAAGAATAAAGAAGATTGAGTAAACAATATTTTTTTATTTATTTAGTACTGAGCCAAATATGTGACAATGCATGATGATGTAAATTTCCATCATATTGTTTTTTACATAATACATATTTTTATTTACATTAGGATTTTTTTTTAATATTTTTCCTTTAATCTAGAGCATTAATTACATCACCCTGATTTATTAAAAAAAAATAGCAAAAATCATGCAAAGAAGGGTTAATAATAAAATAACTTTGAGAGACACGTTCTCAGAGAGTGTATAGAAATACGTGGCACGACGATAATATCGCCGCGATTCTCTCGCTCGTGGAGGCGGTCCCATAGACAGCGACAAGACAGCGGTACGAACGCATCACTGTAATTTTACAAGCGCAATGCGCCATTTTTATTGTACATTTTCATTTTACTGATAAGATTTACCAACACCTATAATTAATTGTTATTATTGTAATAATTTTAATTTTATTATAGTTGAAATTGCACTAAATACGCGAAATACCCAGCACGGTGGAGCTCCGCACGATTCTTTTATCTGGAGTCAACATTCAGTAAAGCTCATTTAGAGGCACTTGATGAGCCAACTTGGCTTCTTGGTAAGAAACTACATACATTATATGAATTCAGACAAGATCACAGACCAGAGGGACACTATACAGACATGAGACATATTCGGGCAATATAGTTCAGAGGAGATTGGGCTTTTTAAAGCACGATTTGTAAAAACACGAATTTTAACTTTGATCAGTTTGTTTTTTTTTTCTGAAAAACGAATCAATTTTTTAGTTTTTATTTATAATTTTACATAGAACGATAATAACCGTATATATTTTTTAAAACCACACATTCAAAAAATACAGACTATCAAAGTTCAAAATAGATCAAAGTGACCTCAGTTTCCGGTAAATAAAATACCGAGTGAGTTACAAGTGTCGACGTTAATTACCGTTATGGGTGCGGCTAGCTACGAGTTGTTGGTCAATTTATGTACTCCGGCGAAACCGAAAACAAAAACTTTTAAACAACTTACAACTATTATGGAAAAACATCGCCCACCGAAACCCAGTGAGCTTGCTGAACGGTATTCATTTCGTAGTCGTAAACAACTAACCAGTGAAAACACTGAAAACATATCCGACTATGTGGCTGTTTTAAAGAAAATGTCAAAAACTTGCGAGTTTAGTTTGAAGAAAGTCTAAGAGACCAGCTAGTTTGCGGAATTAAAAGCGAGACCATTAGACAAAGACTGTTTGCAGAGACCAAATTAGATTTCATGAAGGCATATAATCTGGCCGTAAGCATGGAGGCGGCAGAGAAAGATGCAGCAACTGTAATGGATGGGTCTATTAGTGCAACAAGCGAGAACGGCGCCTGATTTGATCAATGTGTCTTTAGAGAATTCCACCATCACCGCTATCCACCACATACCTACGAGTACCTTAACCTAATTTATTTATCTTTTTAATGGTACAGAAAAAGCTGATCATCTTTGATTCAGGTATGATATGTTAATAAATATACATATATTTGAATTCATAGCATCTAATTCCACTTTCAATAGCAAACACTGTTAAGATTGTCACAGCCATTACTTTAGTATAATATTACCCATCATCCCTATTACCACGCTATACCATAATCATTTTGTAATTCCTGACGCCATTTTGCTATTTACAATTACATAACTCCAATTCTCGTGTGATTAGTCGGGCTCTAATTGCAATTGGCATATATAGAAATTGGATCTTGTGTGTACTCATATTTGTTAGAAGTTGCCAATAAGTATCCTGGCTGTGACATAATTTTTTCTTCAGACAATTGCTGCGGGCAGCAAAAAAACAGATTCGTATTTGCAATGTACCATTTCGCAGTTACAAAATTAAACACAAATTCCATACAACATAACTTTTTGATACGTGGACACACACAGAACGAAGGCGACACTGCGCATTCAGTGATCGAAAAAGCCATCACCAGAGCCAAAAAATCTGGGCTCATCTATATTCCTGAACAATACATATCCATAATACGAGGAGCGAAGAAGACAGGGAAACCATTTTTGGTAAGAGAAATGAACTACAGTGATTTCGTCGATCAGACAGATAACATAAACTTTAACATGAGCAAAAGTATTAACGGAGTTCATAAAAAATTGCGCCAATTATCAATATGGAACAACCTACAGACTGAAAACTGGAAGGAGGCCAAAGCTTTAATAGAACCAAATAGAAATAACTTACGTCGAGGTTGAGGCAATGTTACAAACATTAACGAGGTCGTTTTGAAACCAACATATACCTCGAATATTCCTATTACAGAATGCAAGAAGCGCGACCTTTTGAGTTTGGTAGAGACAAACATTGTACCAGATGCTATGAAAACTTTTTTGAGATCTCATTTCATTTCATTAAACTATTAAATATTATACGTATTGAAAACGAATTCAATATTTTGTTATGTTGCAAAATTATGTTTAATTGATGCTAATTGTTTTGAAGAATTTATTAAGTGATTCCTACACTGATAAGAATTATTAAAGAAATAGGTGAATAACTCGCTGTGATGTCATAAGTCTGATTAAACTTATTCAGATAGTAACAAGAATTAGGAGCATTGGTTCTGAACCCAAAGATATTTTTAATTTAATTGTAAGTAAATATTAGTTATCCGATTCTAAGATAAAAAGGGTATACGTACTTACGTAAAATTCTCTTTTAGTTCTAATAAGATTGTTGATTGAAAGACTTTCTTACACTATTTCTACTTTTCATTGCTTGAATTTTTTATTATTTCTGTACTACACATATGTAGAAATGTTAAGAAGTACAAAGTTTTTTATGTTTATTTGAAAAGTTTTGACTTATTTTATTTATTTCGTTACTAAGTGCTTGTTTATGATTAAAATAAAACTTAGTAAACAATTTGTTCTTGTTTTCTTTTTAACTCATTGTGACATAACTACAGTTATAATTTTTCGTTAGAGTCACATCACTTCTGAGGGGGTTGGAAGGCTTAAATAATGGTATAGTATATTTTTTACAATATAAAGTGATTAATATTTATCCAAAAGTAAAGTTAAAGGTTGACGTTGTAGTGTAAGCTGTTCATCTCATGTATACTTATATTCTTAAGTCATTGTTTTGTGAGGTGTCAAAGTTTTAAATGCTTCTCCTTAAAAACTACATTTTTGCATAAGTGTCAGTGTCGCATGGGGGGTGCGAAATGTGATTACTAAATAAACATGTAGAAAATGAACACAAATACATAGTATTCTATTTATGAAATACAATTTTTTTTTTTACAAATTGCTTTAACATTTTTGTGACAACAAAACAAAAATACTCAGTGTGCCCTGACGGATCATAAAGAGGGAGTGAAAAACCTCAATACTGATAAACCTGGCCCACATTTCCATCTATCTAAAGGAGGAGCAGAAATATTTATCAAAATCCTTATGTCTTTGAATGACCACTATCAAATTAAAACTGATGGTGTATCACTACCTAAAAATAACAAGACTTACATATTGACCAAATTACTACCGATTTCCAGTGATTGGTGGGGTAAGATAGTTTAGAGCAGTACAAAAACCAACTAACCCTTTATAGTAATTATTAAAAAAATATATATTTTTTCGACATCTATCATCTCAATGACTCATTTGATGATTTTAACCACCTCAAAAATAAAAAAGGGCAACTGTTACATCCCTAGAATACACCCTTAAGTGCCTAGTCAGCACCCCAACATCATTTCCTTTCTAGATTCAGTAGATTAGTCAAGCCATAGCGTCAGTTCGGGTTCAGACTTCTACCGGATAGGTCACAAGTCAGAATATTGACCAAGTTTCAATTTTAATTAGGTACTGTAATTGTGCCTTTCACTAAATATAAATATATTACTACTTAAATAATAGTTTTTTTTTAAAGGCTTTTCTAAAACCTGTACTAATACAACCGTATCATGAATTGGTAGTGATTGACAAAACAAACAAAAAAATACAATGATTTTTTGTACCCGGAACATTGATAACTTTACATTGCAGTGGCTCTGGAACACAGATTTAATGCAATACTGTAGGCTAGGTAAACTTGCCAAAAATGAGTTTTTTTTTCCCAGTCAAACTAAATTGTTATAGCGATTGTATGTAATATTTATAGATTTCAATGGATCAACCAAAAAAAACACACCTTTTTATTAACAAAATAAATCAATAAAAACGTAAACAACTAGCTTCATGTTGGAGTAGATTGCATAAAAATACAAAGTTATGGTAAAGTGGAAGTGCCGACGAATCGTTGGAAAACTCCATAGACGCGATTGTTACCTACAAGGATTGCGTGAATATTTCCGATGAAAATGCTCTCCGTGGTTTCTCAATGTTGTTGGAGGGGCCTGCATCAGTGTGGCTGCCCAACGTGTTCACAGATGACAGTACAAGTCCAATAAATCTTTTACCTACTGATAGAAAGCTATAAAATTTCCTAGCACCATTGGAACTATGTTTCACGAAAGTGTAGTATAAAGTTGACATCAATGCGCATGAAGCTGCAAGCAGAACGTTTAAACACAACACAACCTTGACATCATAGACTTTTTGACTATTGTTACTGCCACCTAATGAAATTTTAAACACTAGACCAATCAACTATGTATAACCTGAAATCTTTTAATTATTTTGGTTTCTTTAATATCTTTCATTTTCTTCATCTATTTTGCAGCACTACACTAACACAATGACACAACCTATAAAACAACGTGCAGAAACAGTTCAATAAAAAAAAAAAAAAAATTAAAATTACATTTTCTAGATCTCTATAGTACACGACATTGATATTTTGTTTAATTTATTATTAAAGACAGCTTTTGACCTATTTTTATGTATTCCATGTTCAAAATGACGACGTAAAGTCGTAAACTTGACTCGCCCTGAAAGTCCGACCCTTTAACCGTTGGCGTCGCTTAAAAATAATACCACAAGACAATTCAAAACCATAATCAAAGCCATTACTATATTTTTCAGTTTATAGATTCGAGTTCCATTTAGAAATGCCAATACGACTGACCACATCACACAAATCCAGTAAACAACAACAAGAAGAGTACGATATGAACTAAATAGAGTATTTAATTTTAGTTCAGATTTATTGAAGACTACAAATTAATAAAAAGACCAGACAGGACACGGAGAGCCAAAGAAGGAGTTGCCAAATAATTTAATGTCACTCTGACAGACTGACTGACTCGACCAAAGAGTATAGACAACTCGACCACTCGTCAGAGTGACCGTTTTCCAAAATATTAATATCGTAAATCATAATGTTGCCAGTACTAAAAATACCAGAACTCATGCTAAATTATACCAAAATATACTAAAAACGAAGTAGACGTATAATTTCAATAAAACTCTTAATTTTTTACACCAGTCACATATTTTTATTATACTGCTGTTTGCTTTTCTTTCTTCTTGAGATATTTTTCTTTTATTTTGAAACAATTTATCGTTGTGAAAATAAACAGGAATTGATTAATTTACATTGAAAAAAGAATTTGAACACTTATTTACTTATTTACTAACTTTGGAAACTAGTGAGTCTCATCCAGTCCAAAATTTTCTTGATAAAAATTGCCTATGTTTGAATCCTTTAAACAAAACTATACATACGAAAGGCAATCAGACAAAAAAATAGATTTAATTTAAGAGATCGGACATTTTGGTATGGACCTTGGCTGGTTCCAAATGGCGTCGGCTGATGATACCTAGTTCATATAATAATTCAGAAAAATGGTACCTATTGTAGACGAACAGTTTGTAAAAGCTACCTTCAGTCTGGCCTAAACCTGTCTGACCTGCCTTTATTGTGCGAACATTTCAAATGTACCCTTTGGAATTTGTGGTAACCCGAGTCGGCATTTAAAAATTAAACTCCGCACAGTGCCCCTTGTCGCTGGCGGCAGGCGGTACTTGCGCCAGCATCAACTGCGGCAAAACCTGCCACATCCAATGCGCCTAGACCTGGCCCTTACTCCGCTGGGTTACATCCTCATCAGCCGTTTATTAAGAAAGTACTAATAAACGGCTAATAATATATAATACATTATTAATGAGCAGCTTGTGCGCTTGATTGCAAATGGCTATTATCCATTCAGTATGGTGGAAGGAGGATTAAAAAAAATTGTACATTATGCTGTGCTCAGGGCCAGCTGCCAACAAGGAATACACTGTCACAGTCGTTAATTCCCAAAATGTGCAAAAACGAAAAGAGAAAGTGAGGCACAAGATGGAAAATGCCAACGCTGTCTACCTCACGACTGACGGCTGGACATCGGACAAAATAATCATATTTTTGAAACTGAGACGATGCAAATTATAGTAGGCGCTACACATTTTTAGTCAGAACGATGTACTTGTAACTATTCTCGTTCATTCCTTCCTCGACTGGCGATCTGTACGCAACATTTTTATACTTTTTAAATGTAATACCAAGTTAGTCGGGACTATAATTTGGCACCAGTATCTCCTCCAAAGATATAACAACTGGGTAGTCATAAAATCGGTTCCCCCTTTACTAAACAACTTCAGCTAAACGGTTTCACATAAAACTAGTCGTCATAATTGAACGTAAGTGAGAAAGAAACTTGAAAAAAAAACGGCCGGCATTCGAGATATCAAGTAGGTACACATACCTTTTAAATTACATTTTCCTCGACCTGCTTTCATAATTTGAGCCATGGCGTAACCAAGGCAAATCTTAACCACGCGTGCGCTTACGATTCTTCCTTATTCACCAATTATTATTTTGGCTTATCAGGCAGATTAAGAGACATGGTATTATAATTGACTAATCATTGTAACAATAATGTGATTAACGATAACACATTATTTAATTAAGCTAATCGAGGAATACTCTTACTTACACTGAAACATGCAAATGGAACGGAATGCAACGGAAGTATGATACGAAAATCATGGATTTTTATTCACGTAAGTTAGTTTCGAGTATATCATACTAGTCTAATTGCATTTGAAGTGCAGCACTAACACCTAATTACTGTCTAAAGTATTCACTTATACTGACCTTATTTTCTAAGGATGTAATTAGTTTTGATAGTATTTTTGAATAATGGCCCAGTAGCGAAAACTCCCACCTCTCAAGCATAAAGTTGCGAGTTGATACTTCTACCAGATGTTCTTTCTAAGTTTATCTTGGACATCACTGACATCGGTGGAGGAAAATAATAGGAAACTAAAATATACAAGGCCGAAGCGCCAATCCGCCTAGAGTAAGCGTGGTTTTCAATGCTCGTGTGAAAACAGGCTTTTGCCCTGCTGTGGGATAGGATGGGAGCTTACGCTGCTTCTACTCGGCGTCAAAACGCTCATCATGCGCTTAGTGTAAAAAAAAAATCTTCATCTTCTGTTTCAGTCATTACCTGGCTACTTATAATGCAGTACTCTTTCACTCTTCCTCGGATTGCTCACAGTAAGCATGATAATTTATTAAAACACGGGCGTAGAACAATGCTTACACGGACATATTTTATGCAGAGCAGCTTCAACCCACGATGGCCAACAGCATGGAAGCCGACAAAACTAGACCCCTATTCCATTCCTCATTTTTATACTTTTAAGTTAAAACCAATCGCACAGATTTTATGTGTATTACAAAGAACTTATAAAAGAGCAACGACTACCGAGAACCCTTATTTTGCAGATTTATATCCTAATTTTAAACCGACAAAGCCACCGCTTTCAAAACCTCGTAAATCCCCGGTGTTTAAATTATGTTCAAATCCAGATGAGAGCCATGTCTTAAGACCTTAATAGTAACCATAGCTAATTTTGTTTTGTATGACCTCCTTAGAAAATAAATATGTCTATAGCATGGCGGCGCATGTTGTTGTATGAGGAAACGTGAACTTATAATAAACTAGCTTCTGCCGGCGACTTCGTCCGCGTCAAAGTTGAGTTCTCCATACAAACTTTGGACCCCGTTTCATCCACTTACTGCATGTTTTTTTCGAAAATCCTTTTTTATCAGACGTCTACTATGAACTACTTCTCCTTGCCAAATTTTATCTTTAGACGTCAAGCGGTTTTCGTTATTTCGTCATGAGTGAGTGAGTGACCTTTCGCTTTTATATATTTAGATTTAGATATTTTATATTTAGCCTAGAGCAGGCGTGGTGATCAATGCTCATGCCTTCTCTGTATGAGAAGACATTTGCTCTGCAGTGGGGCAATAATAGGCTGGTATTATTAACTTATAGTGCTCCCTATAGTGTTAAGTTGTACATTAGGTTCAGTGTACTTGAAAGGGTTTTTCTTATCGAATCTTTTCAAATGTTAGAGTGTATGAATGTAGGATTCTTTAACACTTAGTTAATGTTAAAATTTAAGCGTTTCCTGACGGAATGATAAGATGAATGTATGAACGAAGCGTGGAGTGAAAGGAAAGTAACAAGTGAGTGAAGAATGAACGAGACGAAAGAAACCCCCGATATTATAAATTATAAGGTGAAAAATAATAAAAAGTATTTTATTTAAGTTATAATTCATTTCAAATCCTATCCTACATGAATAATAGTATTTTTTTTAATCATCCCCATCGTTCTATCTGGTGGGCAAAATTTTTAATTTCTTGCTCGAAGAAGTTCGTAGGTTCAACCATTTATTGTATCGACTGGATTACTTTTCTTTTTCATGTTTACTGGTTTTTTTTTTGCATTATAGTAGGTATATATAACATGGCTTTTAACTGCCAAGGGCGACTGTAGAGAATGGGGTCCTGGGTTTGATATCAAGCATTAGAAAAAACTGGTATTACGTGAAGTCTGTCTGATTATTGAAGTAACACAATTTATAGTTGACGAAATGACGACGAATTGAATTGCAAAACCACAAATAACCACGTTCTTTAATTTAAATTAAAAATGCGAAGGAAATATACTAAAAATGGCAACGAATACAGACAAATAAAAAAACAAGAAATCCCTGAAGAAACAGAAAAGACGCAGAACAGAGGATGAGTATAACTATAGATACCTAACGAGAAAAGTTCCTAGAACCAATTTCTTTCTATAAAAAGCGTTTAAGACGGAACTCACTAAACACAGTTCTTATCCATAAGAATTTCAGAGACTCCGCTAAAAAAATCAGAAATAATAGCGACAATATTTTTAATTGAAATAGAGATACATACATGAATATGTTAATAAAAAATACCTTTATTTTTATGATGAATGACAGAATAATAAAAACTGACTAGGAAAATGTTGACTACCCCTAGTCGATACGATGACAGTGACATTTCTTTGTTTACATTTTTGATTTGTAATTTCATTTCTTACTTTTAGATACGCTGTAAAATATACTTGATTTAAGGTTGATTCACACATATCTGTGTAGTCACAGTTCCGGCACGGTTCCGTCACCGTAAAAAATATTCTTACATACATTCTCTGTGAGTTTTCAATTCATACATACATACTCACGCCTTTTTCCCATGGGGTAGGCAGAAACTACAGAACGCCACCTGCTACGATCCTTACATACTCCTTTCGCCTCATCTACGTTCTACGTCACTGATATGTAAATCAACATTTAGGGGTGAGGGGATGAAATTTTGCATACAGCGCCACTTTTCGCAAAACTTCTTAAAATAAAAGACCTCAGTATCTAAATTCAACATCTATTTTTTCAAAGCTTCAGCTATTAATTTCAAGCTTTCTCCGAGAGAACTCAAAGCTTGTGAAACCGTACGATCTCTCTCCTTGTCTCGTTCCACTAGATTTTCAATGATCGTCGCATACCTGCGATCCATTTCTAATCGGTTTTCTTCGACCCTTAATAAGCGCTCTGCTAAACTGAGGAATTGAGACTGCCGCCGGGAGGGTGGGGTCATCACAGCTGTTTGTGTCATACGTCGATTGCGATGTGGATCTACAACAAATTAAAAAAATAAAAACATAATTTGACACATTTCGTTTTATTTTCTGACCTAAATATTGTCTGAGAGAAAATTCACAAACTACCTAGACTGCCCATTGTGTTTTCTTTTGAATCCCATTTTTTTTACAATAATATGTACCTTATATCACTAAGAAATAACGTAGCTTCCTATTAGCGAAAGAATATTTGGAATCGGACCAGTAGTTAAGGAGATTAAATCGTTCAAAAAAGAAACTATTACACATTACACAATTTATTATAAATGTGAAAGTTTGTATGTTTGGATGTTTGTTACTCAATCACACATACACCGTTGAACAGATTTGAATGAAAATCAGCACATAGATACACCATTTCCTGGATACTTTACATAGGATACTATTTATCCCTGTAGTGTGTTCCCTTGGGATAGTTCATCTTACTTTTTGGAAAGTGACTTTTTACGCAAGCGAAGCCACGGGCAGAAGCTAGTAAGAAATAAAATACATACTTGTATAGTGAGATCGGCGCGGTGCGTTGTGGGCTGGCGAAGATTCTCGTGACCCCGTATGATTACAGGCCTGTGGGTTAGAGTTAGAAAACGAGCTCGCAGTCGCAGCCAAGGGTGATGGTGCGTCTGCTTGTTCGATCTGAAATAGTTATTTATATGAATAGACATGCAATTTTTTAAACTAATCGATGTCATTGTACTAAATAATTTTACCAGTGATATGGATAAGAGACTCGCTGCTTGCCCTTCCATGTTTTCGAATTCGGAAGTGTCCTGAAAAAAATATATATAAAAGGAGTAGTTTTGAAGATCAATAGCAAAATATATTTCTTTAATAGATCATTTTCGAATTCGGAAAATGGATCTTTTCAAATGTTCAAATTCAATTTAAAAAGAAGATAATAAACAGTTCATTAATTAAATTAAGTTTCAATCGTAGACATTCATCGATTACTAAGAAAACCTTAACTATATCTGACGACCCTGGATACCTATCTCTTTTGTTGACTGTACAGTGAGGACACGTCAGAATACCATGCAAACATACTTTTAAATTTTTGATGTCTACTTAAAATACACTTACTGGTTGGTCTCCTGAATCTTGCATATCTGCAGTGGGGCTGGTCAAAGACATATCGGCTGGTGGACTTGGTGGTAGATTCTGAAAATGATAAATACATGCTAAGTCTATGTAATTACAACCAATACTCTACTTTTCTTAGGCCAAAGAATCAACCTTTTGGGCACTTGCCCTATTGACAGCGACGCGGACGAATTTTTTGTTGCCCTATGAGGTTTCTCCTTTCTGCATCTTTTTATAAATTGTACATATTTTACATTTACTTTAAGGTTTTGAGTTTAGATTATTTATTGTAGAATGTAATTATCAATAAAAACTACACAATGAGTTTTTAAAAGCCGTATAAAGTAAAATAAAATAAAAAATATACTCTACAAAAGACTTGTGCTCTCCAGTTATCCTGATTTAACTTAGCAAGGGTGCTATTTAAGACAATTTCTATTATCCTTTTTTAGAGTTTTGTATTTAATCTAAGTCTTAAATATGTAATGTTAAATAGTCTTTGTTATGCAACTAAAAACTTATTATTATAATATCCATAGTTATATTATAAATGCCAAGGTTTGTCGGTCTGTTACGCTTTTACGACTAAACAACTGATCAGATTTTGCTGTAATTTGGTATGGGGTAAGTTTGAACCCCAACAAAGGACAAATGCCTTAGCCTTAATATTCCGCGACTTCGTCCAGCGTCCGCGATAACCAGTTATTAAAAAAGATAGAAACAAAGTGTTATTGGGTTTTTCCATCAGGAATTTCTCAGTAACCGCCTCGGATTCTGAATCGGAATCTGGATTTATGCCCAGTTGATGGTAATAGGCTCGCCTCCTATTACATGGGACTTAAACATAACTGGCAAAATGTGGGTGTATCAATAGGTACACCTCTGCCTAACCCTTTGGGGATTACAGGCGTGATGTTACAGAAATAATTACTTACTTTGTGACCGTTATAGTTTAAATGTATGTCTTCAGTGTCAAAACCTTCGCAGCCCATAACACCCAGGATTCGTTCCTCAGTATCAGAGAGTAGTGTCACCTCTTTCGTTTCGTCACCGTTCTTTGCTCGTTCCGCGAAGCGTTGAGCTGCTTTTTTTTTGACAGCATTTTTCTTGTCAGCCCAATACTGCAACATTTTTTTTTAACATAATTAGCATTCCGTACGCAAAGGTTCCAAACGGCCCTATTTCTCTCGCTCATCCGTCCGTCCGTCTGTCTGCCCTCTGTCACAAGGCTGTATCTTTTGCACTGTAATAGGTAGACACTTGAAAATTTCACAAGTGTGTAAAAAAAATAATAGCACCGAAAAAAAAACTTAAATCAGCATAAAAGAAACGTATTTTTTCGTATGATCTTAATAGGTTTTGAAAGGTTATACAGAATCCTTCATGAGACAGACTCGCACTTGGACGATATTTTTGAAAGACGGTTCGTTTAAGAGCCTCTTCACTCTAGCGTTTGCACAGACGCAGACGCCGCGCATCATCATAATCAGCCTATAGCGCAGCGCATACGATCATCGAACGCCTACGCTGGACAGACGCTAGTGTATGCCATGTCTTCGGTGTGACAATAAACTTTTTTAATTTAGAGAAAACCTAACCTTTCTCCATTGTCTCCACGATTTATAGCTCCCTCCTAAACTGTTTAAATAGACGGATTGTTTCTCCCACAATTTTCTAGTTCTATCTCGGGCACTGGGCACTGTTGGGGCTCCCGATGCCAAACGAGGATTTTCTACCAAAAACTCCATCAGTGCCTCAATTTGATCTTGAGACGGGTAAGACGATCGTGGTTGATGGCTGTGACAAAGATAGTTTAACCATTTTAATTTCCAAACTTGCAAAGGAGTAAATGAGTAGATATAACTTTGGTACTTACTTCATTTTCCTGATTTGTTTAAGGTTTTATAACCACAATATAATAAGTTATTTCAGTTATCTGATATGAAATAATAGACAGGAACTTTTTAACGTTTTTTTTATAATATCACTACAAAACCAAGGTTCTGTGATGCCAGCAGTTTTTATTTTTCTGTAGTTTCACTTGGGATAGGTAAGTCCTTTTGTCCCCGGCTTAGTCCTTTCCCTATGAACGTTTATTTGAGAATAAAAAGGGTTAATGAAGCATGGTGTCTTATACAAACTAATTTTATTTCAGTAATAAAAATAAACACACTTGTAGCGTATACGCAAGATACGCACATATAAACGCGTGTATTAAACTTGGTACATATGTTATGTACCAAGTTTAATTAAAATTGGTTCAATAATTTCCAAGATTTTAGATTTGGACGTTTGTATGATACCATTCTTCATAAACGCTCATAATAGTTTAAGTTATTCGGTCGACATCAATTCAGTTTCTATATTAAATAAAATGAAGTAAAAAATAACTGCTAATTGAAAATTAATCAGGGTTTCAGGGCTAATATTAAGTGAAATTCCTATTTTTCTTAAACAATTCAAAATCCCGAAATTAACCAAAACTATATCTAGTGGCGACTGTGCCGTGTCACCATTCTCCTACTAAATATTTATTTAACTTAATCAATGAACAAAAAACAAACCATTCACCATTTTTCTGGAATACTCAGTAAATATATTTTATATTTTTGGTGAGTTCTTTCCAAGTTTTTAAATAATATTATGACTCATTCATTCCTCATTTAACCAAAACAGTAAATACAACAAAAATAAATTACAAAAAAAAATACAACATTTGGTAATTGCATGCAAGACATAAATACAACAATGAATTGTAATCTCAAATTCTCAAACACAATTTTCAGTTGAAAATTGCTATTCCTTGTGTTATAAAGTTCATTATCAAATAATTTAAAAATGCTGCCCTGTTTTTGCTAACACTATGGCTTGAGCATTTCACATCACTATGTTAAAGTGGTTAATTGCAGTGAATTATGAGAATATGATTACGATAATGCATTTTATATGCATATTTTAAATACCTAGAGATTTACTTTTAACAGATTATAAGATTTTAGCCCTATAGCTCAATTGACCAATGAGCTTACTTAGACCATATCAAATTATCAAATATCTATTAGATAATTCTGTTTCTATGCTACTAGACTGATTATAACAGAACAAATAAAATGTAAGTCATTCTCTATAGCACAGGTTTTAATTATAATAAATAATATTACATTAAAATTATTTCTATGGAAGTAAAATAATTTTAAATGAATAAACAATTTTATTTATATTTACTTAAGTATCATCATCGGATTATTTTTTTATTATCTTAATATATATAAATCTCATGTCACAATGTTTGTCCTCAATGGACTCCTAAACCACTTAACCGATTATAATAAAATTTGCACACCATGTGCAGTTCGATCCAACTTGAGAGATAGGATAGTTTTTATCTCAATTATTGGTCTTAATATTTTTTTATTGCAAATTTGAGCCACAGCAACGCGTGGACTGGTCAGCTAGTTATTTCAATAAATTAAAGTCCATTATTGTTTTGTAAACAAGTATTAAGTTTTGTTACACAAAATCTTGGCTCACACCGCAGATAACAATATGGAAATTAATCTTGCCAAACATGGCGGTCTTGGTGATACTTTTCAACTCTAGCACAGTTTTAATTATGATATGATGAGAAATGGTTATCACAGCTTATCAACATGCAATACCAGAGGCATCTCAGGTGCCTTGCCATCCCGAGTGTGAAACGTTTCGCCAACAGTCGGTTGGCCCATGAACTATTGGTCAACAGAATCTTTCAACCACGAACTTTTCACCCACGAACGTTTCGCCAACATGATTTTTCGCCAATGAACGTTTCACCAACAGAACGTTTCGCCCATTCACTTTTCATCCAAAGCACGTTTGGCCCATGCACTGTTCTCCAACAGAACGGTACGCCAGTGATTGTTTGACCAACAGAATCTCTTACTAAAGATATCGTAAGGACTGTTCTATTTAAAGTTTCCGTAATGTCACAAAGGGAAAATCGACACTAAGCTTGTGAACGGAGATCGTAGTTTTAAATATTTAAGGCGCCAGTGCATTGCAAGTTAACGCAACCATAATATTTTAGAAAAGTTGATGAGGTGTAGGTACCTACTGTCAAAAATTAAATCAAAAATTTATAAAGAAATTTAATATAACTAAAGAAAATAACACCTACTGAAGTGAAACATAAATGTAATCCTAACTTTTTAGAGTTCTTACTTTCGTAAATGGCAAATGTGTGCCAAGCCGCTTAAATAAGATTTTGTGTTCATATGTTCTTTCCTAGATAGATGCTGGGAGACGCGTTCTTGAAATTTTATTCCTTGTTTTCTTTTCGGCATGGGCTCCGAAGCGTTAATGCGCTCGATTAAGCAATCGGTATTTTTTTGCTCTTTAATAATTTCCGATATGGTAGTAAATACATTAGATTTACGTCGGCCCAGTAAAATGTTCCACCTGTTATGCCAGGACTCAAGAGCATTTTGTGTAAGGGGCATTTGTGATCGTAAACTGCCAACTACTGACCACATAGAAGGTGGGAATTTAGGTGTACATAGTGACATGGTATTTTTCGAGCTTTCATTTTTTGATATTTTCGTTGTCCCTCTTACATAATATCGTTCAAACCATGACAGTACGACTTCTGCTTCTTCTGGTACAACTTCATTCTTTATGACGTCGAAAGCATCGAGGATCTCAGTTGGCTCTAAAAATGCCAATGCCGCAATGTGTCGTAATTTATGAGCAAAAATTGGGTCTTGACTATAACGTTTGGCTAAGCCGGATGCCTGAATGTGCCGCCATATGCTTTGGTTGAGGTGGAAATAGCACAATTTGTTTATGCAGCCTGGGAAAGAATGTCTGATAGCATTAATGGCAGCAGTTTCAAAATCTGTAAGGATAAGCTTTGGAGCCAAATTATTGGTTAATTTTTTAAAAACAAATCTTTTTAGTATTTCAAAAAATATCGTGTAACATTTTTCTGTTTTGTGGGACAGAAGTCCATATACCAGAGGCACAACCTTTTGTGTTCCATCTATTGCACCTACTACGGCATGAATCGAATAGATTTGAACAAATAGGACGGGGCAGGTTTTAAATGTCCCATCCATAAGCCAGTAAAGTGCTTCGTTCAATAATCGGCAATTATTTTTGTTTGTAAACACAATCACACTAATATTGTTTTCAATAAAATGTCCGATCAAAAACTGTTCGTTATCTATTTTTGAATATTCCTCGGGAATATTCACCTCTTGTACATTTTTGGGTAACGTGGGTAAGTTTTTGTTTCTCTCTCGATGCACTATCATCCGCATGGCGTTCTTGTTAGGTATGTACGGGGCGGTATCTGTAGGTATATCTCGAATACACCTTTGTGCAATCTGTGATGGAGTATCCATAGAACTGCTAGCTTTTTCTTTGATATTGTTTCTTAATTTCATTACAATAGGTGTATCTGGATCAGGCAAGTGAATATGTTCATGATTATGAGATATTACTGAATGTGTGTTATCAATAAACAAAGTAGTAAGAAGTACATTGCAATTAGATGTTGTTTTATTCACACAACGCCAATAGTACTTAATATCTCGCTTACTGTGTAAATAATAGCAAAAACCATTGTGCACTAATATATCCTTTCCTCGTTTGGACTTCACAAACTCACAGGCACTCATTTTACTTAATAGGAACTTTTAATCTTTTAATCTACACTTATAAAATGCTTTGTCCTGAATGATTGACTGTTTAACTGACAGATCAACGTCATTATATTCCTCATTATGGACATAAAATCCTATTTAAGCGGCTTGGCACACATTTGCCATTTACAAAAGTAAGAACTCTAAAAAGTTAGGATTACATTTATGTTTTATTTCAGTAAGTAGTATTTTCTTCAGTTATATTAAATTTCTTTATATTCTGTTGGTCAAACAATCACTGGCGTACCGTTCTGTTGGAGAACAGTGCATGGGCCAAACGTGCTTTGGATGAAAAGTGAATGGGCGAAACGTTCTGTTGGTGAAACGTTCATTGGCGAAAAATCATGTTGGCGAAACGTTCGTGGGTGAAAAGTGCTTTGGGTGAAAAGTTCGTGGTTGAAAGATTCTGTTGACCAATAGTTCATGGGCCAACCGACTGTTGGCGAAACGTTACACACTCTGCCATCCCAGTGAGAAAGCCGATATAATCATTGTTATCTTGTAATAAGAAAGAATTTCTAAGACCATACAACTGTTTTAGTAAACAATGTTATTTACCCGCAATGTCCTCACTATTAAGTAAAGTGATAAGAATTGTAACAAATATATTAGCCCGATAAACATTTTGTTCAAAGAAATGACTGAATTCTTTTGATGTAATCATTGTTTATCTTTTGTCAAGTGTGCCTGTATCAATACTGGTACAGATATAATCTGTTTAGGGATAAGTAGCTTACAAAAGGTAATTTTTGGATGTCAACCTAATACCTCACAGCAGAAAACCTCAAAAACCAGCCACCAGCTTGCTTGATATGCAATAGTCGACTTTAGAGACAATCACAACTTAACCTCTTTTCAATATGTTCTTGCGACAAATCTTTGAGCAGGTTCGACATAATTTTAACATGTGCAACAGCTAATCCTAAATCTTTTACGATCTACAATAAGTTGAAGGACTCTCACTATCAGAGTCTAAACAAAAGAGTACCTACAACGAAACAAAGATCACAAAAACTGATTCCAAACAAAACAACCATATTATTTTGAAGCCCTCATAACTTTTGCTTTAGGTTCTGTACTTTTACTATAAAAATTTTACCTCGTAGGTATCGCCACGAAAGGAATATCAGCGAAGTCTCAACAAACAACAAGTATTCCAATAACTATTTACTAGACGATTGAAAATAGTAAAACAACTGATTAAGACCTACCTACGAGAAACTAATAACAATATAAACATAATCAAATAGACACCATAATTAACTTATTCACATTAATAATATTTTTAGGCAAATTCATTAAATCCCACATCAAAATATCATTGACAATTTGACATCAAAGCAAAAGATTAGTCCCTCTCCTCTTCAAGTCTCCTCCCTCGGGCTTGTTTATTCAGTAGCCCAGCCAATGGGTGCTCGCCTTGCTTTTTTTTTTATAAGTGACAGGTCTCGCTACGAAGGCCTTTAAGTCGTCTTTTTTTTACATAAATACGTATTGATATCACAACATTTAGAACAAATTAGATGACTATACTATACTCCTTTCATTAAAACGTAACAAAAATCATTATAATGCCATCGTTATTTCAATATTAGAAAGTAAATCAAAGTAACTATTTGCCATTTACATTTAATTAAACATTTTGCAGTTATTTCAACATTGTAGCAGTCAAGAGTTATCGATATTTAACCGCTTTTTGACATAATTATGCTATAACATAGAGCAACACGGGCCACCTGATGGAAGTGCTTTAACCATGGATTATATTATACGTGCTCGCCGTGCTTGGTAGTTTAGGTGTCTGTGTGTCTATTCTAATTTCTTTTCCATTGCAATTTTTCTTTATGGCAATTATTTCCCAACAGGTTATAACTTCCTCTACTTCTACTTCCTTCCCATAAACATGTTACTTTTACTTTACTCTATTTATTCCTTCGTTTAAATAGATACAGAGAATGCTTCCTTTGATAAAATTCGTTTCCATAATAGACGAAAAACAAAACATGGACGCATTGCTTTATTAAAAAATGCAAAAAAAAATATGCTCCATTCGTTATAACACTATTGTTGTTTCAATGTTACAATTTATTGAGTAGGTACCGCTATTGTATGATAATTAACACTGTCAACAATTTGCTATTGATTACATTTGTACAATTATCACATTTAACCAGTTAATTCAACAATAACTATCGTTATTTGCCTGTTTTATTTTTCTAATGATAATTAAATGGAGTATTGACTTAAAAAGTCTGGCACATGAAAGCTAAAAATGAAAAAAGCGAAACTAAAAAAAAACTGGATTGTGCATCACTGCATCACTTAATTCGAAAAAGAATGTTCTGATACTTGACAAAATAATTGCACAATTGCTTTTATCTATAGAATAATTATTATTGTAAGGATTAACATATTTTCTATACAAGGCAAACTAGCCTATCACCTCAAAAAAATGTAAAAAAATATATTTTAATAATACTGTTTCGGAGTTGTACTCGAATTATAATGTCCAACCAGTTGAACAACGCGTTCGTATCTTTATAACTTACCGGAGCTCTGTCAATTTTGTGACGTAGAACAAATAGGCACAGTATGAAAACAATAAAAACTTTTTACTTTACTTTTAAACCAAAACGTCTTGCATAAGATCACGCCTGTAATCCACGAAGGTGGACAGAGGTGTAGGTACTGTACCCATTAGTACAACCTCATTTCGCAAGTCATGTTTAAGCCCCATGTAATAGCGGTGAGCCTATTGCCATCAACCGGGCTCAAATCCAGTGTCCGAAGCTGATACTGCAAAATTCCTGATGGGGAAACCCAATTACACTTTGCGCGATCTGGGAATCGAACCCAAGACCCCATGCAGAGCAGTAGCGCTTTGCGACCTCTAGACCAACGAGGCAGTCAAAGCACAACGTCTTGGTTTACCTATAGTAAATTGTATCCCGCCTTCTTTGAGCTACACGGAATAATAATTTTGTCCATTTCAATTCGATATTTATTTATTAGTTAACAAACGAGTTGTTTTGACAGCTGCTGACGTCACTGGCCTACGAGTTTGCGTTCACGCGAAGCCTTGTGACGTACTATATAAGCAGCTACCTACGTAACTACAAAATAAACGGTTCCTTACGGTACAGCCATCAAGGAAAGTCGTTACACTGTTGCTTGTAAGATTAATTAAATTATCTAAAATCTAAATATACATTTTATTTTAAAATATATTTTGGTGTCTTATCTAGTAATAAATAAATAGGTATACATAATAATGTGTTGTCGGCCAAGTATATGAATACCTAGCCTATTATTGTGCCACTTCAGGACAAAGGCCCCTTCTCATACAGAGAAGATGAACATTGATCACCACACCTACTCAAGGCAATTGGCGATAGAAGTTCAGGTTTCCTCACTTTTATTTTCATACACCAATGTTAGTGATGTCCAAGATAAAAAACTTAAATAAAAACAATACGAAGAAAATGATTAAATAACTTAAATAAAAACAGTTAGGTACATTCGTACTTACCCCTGCCCGGTTGCGAAACCCACAGCCTCGTACATGAGAGACGGGCACCTTAACGACTGCACCATAGCGACACCCAGAAACTCAGACACTCCGACACTCAGATTCCATAGATCGAATATTTCAAACCTTACAATTATAGACGCGCTGCTTAATCTCTTCTGTAACTGCTGCCAAATATAAAGTTCGTTAATGGCAAACAATTTGGCATGGTAACTGGGGTACTGACGGTATTAACGGCGCACTTCCATGAAAATGTACCTAATTATTACGTGCGTTATTGCCTTGTGATACGGTCAACAACGAAAGATGGTGCAGTACACTACAACGTTAACTACATACATCTAAATTGAGTCAAGATTCATCGATACACCGCTTTTTTTTAATTGTGTAAAAAGCAGGGACCGTACTACTCCGGTTAAGAGTTAAGCCTTTCGAAAAGTAAGCCGTATATGAGGTTACCTTTATCATGTTGAATCCTTTGAATGATTGAATGGGTTCTAAAATTCAAACCCAGTAAAAGGGTTACCCCATCGAAATGGATAACCCATTGGATGAGTTCTACACTTAAAGCCCAGTGATAGAGCTGGTTCACATAGGTCGGACCGACAGTTTTACCGTTGACCGACTGTCGGGTGTGGCTAGGGTTGCCAACTCTTTATCGGTCAAATATAGTAATTCTAAAATTATTACCCATAAAAACATAGTAGGTAAGGAAAATGTTTAAAAAAATATAGTAGGTTCCAAAATAGGTAGGTAGGTACTTTATTTCTTAATTAAATGAATATTAAAAGCTTAAGAGTTTGATACCTATAAAATATAGTAGTTTCGCCTACTATATCTTTTTCTCAAAAATATAATAGGCGGGGGCTCTAATATAGTAGGATACTATATTATATAGTAGGGTTGGCAACCCTAGGTGTGGCTGTTCTCACTAGAAGCTGCCGAACTGACCCAATGTGAACACCACCAGCGTTACCGTCGTTTTACCACAGCAGTTGTAACACAGTTGTTTGTAAACTGTCGGTTCGACCTAATGTGAACCAGGCCATATGTTTACACAATCATTAGGGTAACCCACATGGATTAGGTAGTAAAGATACGGACGTAATGTTTAAGGCATTCTCAATTCAAAATAATAATAAAAAAAAAACAATCAATTCTCAATTTAAAATTTCCAATATAATTATGTTATTAGCAGCACGAAGTCCAAACATAATAAAAGTAAATCGCATTAAAAAAAATGCAATAAAATATTTCCTGGCTGGTTTCGCCTGTGACTGAAAACCGGTCACGAGTTCGTTTTTCTATAGGCATTCTATTCTTTCCTATGCCTACTTATTATCTAGCAACTTCTAATACATAAACAGATCAATTTTATACATTTTTTATTCGCCTTGCTATTATTCATGGCAGATTGTCGGTTAAACGTATATACATAACTAGTTTAACGTAATGAATTCCTAAGATGGAAAAATGGGGGAACTCGCTTGTTACTAGGCTGATAGGTAGCCACTGCACCTGTCTTTTATAAAGCTGTTTCTTCTAGGAATTACGTCATCCATATTAATATTATAAATGCGAAAGTATCTCTGTCTGTCTGTTACGCTTTCCCGACTAAACCACTGAATTGATTTTGATGAAATGTGGAACGGGGTACGTTTGAACCCCAACAAAGGGCAAAGGCTAATTTTTATTTGACTTTGACTTCGTCTGCGTTCGCGATAACCGACATTTTAGCGGACGAGCCGCGGGCAAAAGATGTGTATATATGTAACATAACATAACATAACATCACGCCTGTAATCCCCGAAGGGTTAGGCAGAGGTGTACCTTAGTACACCCACATTTCGCCAGTTATGTTTTTAGTCCCATGTAATAGGGGGCGAGCCTATTGCCATGAATCGGGCACAAATCCAGACTCCGAGGCTGCTACTGAGAAATTCCTGATGGAAAAACCCAATAACACTTTGCCCGACCTGGGAATCGAACCCAGGACCTCATGCACAGCAGTCGCGCTTGCGACCACTAGACCAACGAGGCAGTCAGTGTATATATGTATATGTAGTATAGTCATATAAGGATGGAAAATCATCAAATGACTTTTTCCGCTCTGGGCGGAGCGGAAGGCAGTGCTATACTGTTACTGACTAGACAGACCCCATCCGTATTCCTCCCAATGCCCTGTGCGTTCCAGGGCCGCGGTAACTCTTTCGAATAAATTCCGCAGCCCTGGTTCTTTAGCGCTTATTGTTGATAGAATGGCGAAATCTAAACAACAAGCACAATATCCAAACTTAGAAGTATTCTGTAGAATACAAAGTTAGTAAGTGCCTGGTAGGACTTGGGGGGAGGCCTTTGCCGAGAAGTGGCAGCGTAAGCTATAGGGAAAGTAAGAGTAGGAAGTATACGTATAGCCCTTTATTGGTACCAGTGGACTAGTAGAAACGTGCGGATTAATGTTCATTTTGTTTGAAGGGTTTATTCAAATCAATTGGTGGATTTAATTGTGCTTTTCATAAAACATTAAAACAATGAGCAATAATATATAATATATTATATAGGATAGAATACCTAGCCGTTTTGAAATTCGAGAAGACTTGAATCACGTAGTGCATTCGTGCTAGGGCTTATGAACAATAGCTTAGTGCACGAGACAGGTGAGTTGCAAGGTCGTCTGCCCTTAGCCTTAGGCTCACGCCATGCTCAAGGTGGAACGGTCACAAATTGATTAAAAGTAATTATCGTAGTGACATCGTACTTTGCCTTCTTTCCAGTAAATTCACAAAAAAAAATATGGATAATCTGGTTAAATGTTGTTGCTGGTTGTAACTTTTCTCCGCGTTAATTAAAATGGGGGTTAAGTAGGTACTTACTTGGTACCCGAAGCGCGAAATGAGTGCGTCGTGGAATAATTATAAGGTCTAAATGACACGTAGATCATGTTAAGAAAAATCTCATTAATATTTTGAAACCAAGGAAACTACTTAAGTTAGTGGACGTTAGTTTTTGAAAAATTATGTAAAGAGTGAACCCTTTCAATCTTTAGTTAATTTTATAGGTAGGTATTAAATTGGATATTTAGCAGTTGAATCACAGAAAGAAGAATAAATATAAGTACAGTAGTACAGAAAATATATATAGGTAACTGAGCTAGTGTTGTCTTTAAAATTTGCAAACCATTTTTGAGACAAAGCTTAACCTACCGACCTAGACCTTTCGAAGAGTCAAATTATAAATAAATACCTAAATGAAATGCAATAACTTTGATTAAAATTGTTCTTCTTTTCGTATCGATGGCATACTTAAATAATTTAAACGATTTGGGCCCAGTGGGTCGTAAATATCGTAATCGTATTAAAGATTAAAATAAATATCTAAGTATGAAACACATTCCGCTGACACAATTAAACCTTCAAGAAAAGAATTATTTGCATCAGGTACCCTTAAGTACATAAAATACTTGATGCAAATAATTTTGCAATGCATCTGCTTATTTAAGTTATTTTTATACTATTATGTGACATACAATTTAGAAAAATAATGATTCCGTTCGTCATATAACAAACGATGTGAAATGCATAGAACAATGCAGTCATCATTCAGTTCACGTTCACATCTCGTCCGAGACCGATAATATTCGACCTAATAACCCGACCATATGAAAAACATCTATTTAAATAGAACCTCATTCGTGCCAGACAGCCTTTAAGGTTTAGTCGGTTTACGACTGTCTGTAGAGCCTCCACTGCCTCCAAAGTGAATGCAAAGTAACGATCACAACCGAAATCACCCGAAGCACTTCGGGCTCCAGAGGTTATAAATAGACCTCGCTTGGAAAATGACTCTTCAGTATTATTGTGTGCGCGGTAAAGGAGGACGCTTTCCGCACGGTCGGTTCGCCCGCCAACAATAACATTACACACTGTTATGTGTATAACGTAAAATTATAATCAAAACAGTACTATAATGCCTGCAGACATAATGTCGAGCGCATGTTGTGGTGAGAATTTCGGCAAAAGTTTCAGTAAAAAAAGTATCGAAAGTGAAGTAAAGTCTGGTTTCTTGGTGCTGTTGGGACCCGGCGGGATGCGGCAGGACGTGAGAGTCGTCGTGTACAGAACCTCCTTGGAGCATTTCGCGGTTATTTATCCCAGGAAAAGGGTTACGAAGCCTATCGGCGTGGTGAACTTGAGGAACACAGCTGTCGAACAAGCCGAATCAAACAGCGGCTTCATTGTCCGACAGAAAGGGTACGACAACACAATCACCGCGAAGTTTGTGTGCTCCGAGCGCGAAGTTGAATCTTGGATGTCTGCGTTCACTTCGAGATCTTCGCCGCACTGCGCGCACACCAGTCTTCCGGTTCTGGTGGAGACTGAGGAGAGCTAAACAAATTTAAGATAATCTAACCGATAAATGGTCTGGGTTTTCTTCCTAATTTTGACGCGCCACGTCAAAACGAGGTTATGTTTGTTTTGCAATGGGATGCGAAAGTGAAAGTTGCGTTTTTTGCAAACGCTGGAAAGTGTCTTCGGCTACGGAGCTTAATAAAAACAAGTGCTACCTACAGTGCCCGCCGTGACTCATCTAGGTTACACCATGTTATTGTCTGGGTATTAGAAGCCGCGGTATTTTGCTTTGCAAATGAGAAACGCGATGTCTTGGAACAGTTACGCTGGATAAGGAAAGAATATTTAGCGAGGTTGTTCACCTTGCACGTTTGTTTTTTTTTTCAGTTTCGGCCAATAAACGGTGTATTTGATCTGCTGAGATGAAGAATCTCCAAAACAATTTTATATCGTTACAAAAATTCGGTATCTTAAAACGGGTGAAGTTTTTACTGAATTATCTACAATTTAGCTTCCCTGTTGGCAACAAACTATATTAATCAAATCTCTTATAAAGTTAATTCGTCCCAATTCACCCCTGTATTTCACCCCGTTTTATGGTACACTTTTAATATGTTTATTACTGACGAAAATTGTTAAATTTTAACTGGAATTATTTTCTGCCAAAGGAAACCAACACACGTTAATTTCGAGATAATTGTAATGATTTTGGATAGTAAACGCTGATTAATTTTAAATCTATTCCACATTAAACTGTTATTGCTGGATAGTAATGTAACTTTTTGGTCATATAGAATTAGTTTGACGTACTTAATTAATTTAATTATTGTGGGTTGGCTTGTTTTGGCAGCACTATTCTCAACTAATCTAATGCAGATCAGTTTTATAATAAATTTAATGCTTTTTTATAAGGTACATTCAGCAACAAAAGTCGATGAACATTTTAGATTTTTATATCCTAACTATTGACCACATTAATCAAAATAAAATACGAAATGGTTGTAAAATAAAGATTAAATAAACATTAGAGACCTGAAATGCTGTGAAGTGCATTCTGGTATTTCGTATCCATTTTAAATGATATTATGTAAAATTAAAAGTATTATCGACTTTTGTTGCTGACTGTGCCTATCTGCTTTATCTAACAATAGGTACTTAAACAAGAACAAAACCTGATTAACTCGGAATGTGGTACATCTGGTGTTTCTTTGGAACCGCAACGTTATTTGCGGTTCAATTTAAATTATGATGCATTACTTTCTAAACAATTGGTACTTGCCTAGTATTGAATCCGTTCCTTTTTCTTTTGAAGGGTGTGGAGAACAGTTGCTCATGTAGACGACGAAGTAATCTTTACCTATTAAAAATTGCTGTTCGTTTGTCTCACTTACTCCTTTTTTCTCGACCCTTTTTTTTCTTAAACTTTCATGGATTCTTGGATCCTTTTTAAGCAAATAACAATTAAGTATGTTTTAGCCGCACGATATCTTATACAAGTTTCAATTTATTCCAAAATTTTGGAGATTAATTAGCTAGGTACTTTACGCTTAAAAGAAAGCGGTACCTATGCTCCTCTACAATAGTAGGATCGCTAAAAAACTATTTATATCTTAAAAAAAATGTTAAATGATCCTTTAGTAGAGTTCATTCGAATTGGATTCTCACTAACTTGAGTTCATGTAACGAAAATGTATAATGTGAATTTTTGAGTTACTAACTTTAATAAAAAGCAACTTTTACCGTAAACTCCTCAATTGAAGCTACTTATATTTTCCGTTTTTGATGACGGATGTTGGACCGTTATTCTCACACTGAGGCATTGCAAGCAATTTTATCTCCTCATAAACTCTGAGAAGTGTCTATCCATTTTTTGTTTTTGTGAACCTATAGAGAGAATTATTATTTGGCAAAAAAGCAATTTGAATAATATCAAGGTCACTTAAGATTTCTCACGGAAAAGCTCTGCTGCTTTTGGGGGGGGGGGGGGTGCTTGAGCTAATTAGCCCTCCCCCCCTGGATCCGCAACTAAATGAAGGAAATATTTACGCATATTTTCGTGGAAATAATGGTAATTATTGTCGCTACATAGGCTACAGCAACCGTAGCTTAAAGGTGAATGTCCATTGTTTAAATGAAGGCAGGTATACTACATGTTTATTGCAAAAAAAACCATTTATCTATGGACTTACCTACTGTCGGGCATAGTCAAGTAGAAATTGTATTAAATGAGCTTATGTGTAATTAATATTGAAATGTAATGGAGGTCGATGAACTGATTTTGTCTGAATTTTTAATTTATATACTTATATACAAGTAGAATGTAATGGTAGATTATAGATGTTGTGCCTACATAACTGGGTTATTGTATCGTTGTAAAATGTGCGACAATTGGGTACTATAGACTCCACCAATCAATTGAGATACTTTTTATAAGCTGTCAAATAAAAATTCTCCGTAGATTTTATTATGGCAGTATAGAACTGTGACGTCATTTTATCGCCAATTCAAATGACGAACTATTTCTTGATTTCAAAGTGTCTAAAAATATATTTTCACAGTAAATTAAAAATTAATCAGATTAACAGGGCTAACATAAAGTGTTTTTTAGAAGAGTCGTGTCGTGTTTGCGGGATTGTATATATGAATTGTCTCTGGGTAGTGTTTAGTACCTAGTTCATGTCTACCTACGTACCAGAAAATAAATGACACCTACTTTCCTATCAATGGATAGGAAATTTTGCAATGTATTGCATTTAATACATTGCAAAATTATTAATCTAATATACCTACTTACCTAATTGTCCTGATTCTACAAGCTTTGTCTAGCAGAACCCTCAAAAGGGGTCATTGTACCTACTCATCATGTTGTCGAGTTATGTGAACATAATATGAGGTATGAAACAGCAGATGTTTCTTTCGCGCTTTGAAAGTTGGTCCTTAACGTAGAAGTTGTTCAGAATAAGTTCAATGGCCCCATTTTCGAGAAATGATAAACAAAAACAAAAATAACTTAACGTAAAAAATCCAAGGTCGTCAGATATACCTAGTTGAAATTTTCTTAGAAACCGATGGATGTCTTCGATTGAAATTTAACTTAGTGAAGTTACAACTGTTTAAATTAAATTACATTTGAAAACATCCATCGACCTAATACCTATCTCTTTTGTTGACTGTACATATTACCTCCGTGGGGCTAAACAAAGTTAAAAGTAGCTAAATCAGATGGTTTTGAAAATATGTAATTGAATTGTTACTGTTGTTTTTGTAGCAAGACTAAATTGCTGGGTTCGATTCCGAACCCACAACACGCAGCGCAGTAGTGAATTGTTCAGAATTCATTTCTCATTATTTCTCTGACTATTAGCAGAACTACTAATGATAGTAGGTATTTGTAATTTAACCTCGTGTTAGCAACTATCTCCGAGGTAAGTTTATGGCGCTAGTGAGCCTTAAAGGTCTATTAAATAATGATTTGTGTTGAATAATGATGTTCTGTTAAACGGACCGACTGCCGTCAATTTTTTTCCTCATTTTTTAAACTATTATTTTAGATATTTATCGCTGATAATTTTAAATCTATTCAAAGCATACGTTTTGTATGTATGTAGTAATGTAGCACATTTGGCATATTGACAGAGCCGGCTTTAGGGGGGGCGACCCGGGCAGCTGAACAAAGCGTCGCCGCCGGGGTCTAGGAGGCGCAGCTCAGACCAGCGCTAAAAATTATTATTTGGTTTATTCGTTATAATAAAGGGTGCCAAACGAAGAAACGCCTCTGGGCTCCTAAATGGTCGAACCTGCACATAAATTATCGTGACTGTGGATTGGGTCGTTTTAGCAAAACTAAGATCTATGACTGAAATGTAAATAACCATGTTTGTTAAAGTAAGCATTTTGAGAACTGAAGTATTGTAACTAATTAAAATGATATTCGAACAATGGAGACATTAAGACCATCATTAGGTATGCATGTACTTACCTAACTGGTAAAATGCATTTCTAATAAATTTCACGAATATTTTGTTGTGAACATAATGTAATCAGTGGGCGTAGCCTACCATAGACGGGCCCTGTATCAAAAATTGTGTCCTTCTACCTGACTACGGCGAAACCCAAGTGGGGGGTAAAGATTTTTCGAAAAATAAAAATTAACTTTTCCCGGGAATTTTGGCGTATGGCCTAAGAGCTAATAGATAATATTTTCCGAACTTTTGCTTACACGGGTTCGGGGCCCCTGTAGTTGGGCCCCTGTATCTTTGAAACAGCTAATATGCCGTAGCTACGCCCCCTGAATAGAATAGAATATAATACCTAATATAAATTATTATCCTTTCAGTAATGTGAAAAATAGTACCTACCTACTTTAATAATACCTAGTGCCTAGTCTCCAAAACGATGATTGTCTACCTAGGATATTAATTAAATAAAAATTATATACCTACCTACTATCGGTAGGTACGTACTTACCTACCACGAAATTGTTATTTTATTTTTTGTAATGTACCTACCTACCACAAGTCGTGCACCATGATTTGTTCATAATTTGATAAGGCCTTTTATGTTGTTTCTGTTTTTAATGACGGTAGAGTTGCTTTCCTCCCAAATTTCGACATACATATTTACACGAAGATAGTCCTTAATATATAAGTACCTATTTCAGCGACTGCACACCAGTCTGTGCCAAGGTCGCCACATCAATTGCCTAGCAATAAAACTAAATATTATCATACCAGCAAATGGAAGCAAAATCTACGAAATTGTAACCTTATATTTAACTCTTAAAACTTCTTATTTATAATAATTAATGTTTTGTGTGTCTAGATACAATAAAAAGTATCTATTCTTGTCTATTCAATTCTAAATTCAAAATTTGTATTTTATTACAGGCACGTTATAGTCTAGGTACAAGAACTACCAGACCATCCAATGGCCAATATGTATAATACAAACTAATCGATTTATTTGAGGCAAATGTTAACACCGCGAAACACTCATAAATATTATAATTTAATTTTTAAATTGCAAAGCGCACGCGGGCTTTATGCGGAACGGCCTGGTTTTTATAAAACATGCTATACGTGGGTACCGTAGACTGGCTAGATCTATGTTTAACCTTATTTTAATAACTTTAAGATGGGTTTATCTTTAAGGCAACGGCAGGCTTTTTTTTTTAGAACAATAGGGATTTGACAGTCATGCAGCTTTTTATCATATAAGTGGTGTGGTTACTTGAATTAGGTATCTCAAAATAACATGAAGTAATAAGTCTGTCAGTCAAACTATACAATAGAAGTCTATTGCATAATTATGTAGTTTGGAACTCCAAGCAGTTACGTGACCCCGTCAAGGTCACGACAGTAGGTACCTAATAGGTAAACTTAATTGGTTTCCTACAGATATTCTTTTAAAAACAGATGGCCTTTTACAGCAATTAAGAGTAATAAAGTTTTATGTTCAAGTGTGCAGTTTAACCAATTCCTTTGTTTAAAATTAATCAAGCTGAAAAAAATTCTGGATGCCAGGTTAAAAGGGGATAACTCTGTACGTCCATAGTGAAATAAGCTAGGCTTAGGCAGAAGCCTAATTGGAGCACATCACTCGGTTATCACAGCCATCCGTATCCAATCCGGTATCGTCCCGGTACACGTTTTTTATTTTTAAAGGTCTATCTAGCTGACGTCTCACGTCTGCCCACGGCCATCAGTCCTTCTACAGGTTTGGTCGGCCTACTGTTTGGATAATAAAGTTATTTATCTGTTTCGAATGTGACTGATCGAAACCCACACTTACAAGTTACATTAAATTAGATCACTCTTACACAGGGACATACCTACCTACTCAAACGATAAAAACATAATCTTAGTTATTCGAAAACTTTAAAGTTTTTACAGATTCATAAAAGCTCTTATTTAAACTTCTCAAAAACTAGAATGATATTTCATAAATGTTCGTCAGCCTTGCCGTCCGTCGTAATTAACATTTTAGTTGTTTTTGCTAAGATGTTTGTAACCGTAGTTCCTACGCGTCGCGATTTTTTGCGACCATCTACAACTCTACAAATGTTGTTTCAAAATGTGAGAACAGAAAGTTGTGAGTCATAAACACTTAAGATTTTTACATAGATAATAGGATTGGCATCTGCCACAAATACCAAAGATCTTGTGATCAGGAGTAGGTATGTATTTGTTTCGGGAGAGATTCGCACTGGAGCTGGATCAGGAGACATAGCAGGCGCTTTGTGATATCTTCACTATCAGAGTACTGCATCCCAAAACGATGAACTAAAACATCGCTAGGAAACCGGCTTGTCCTGAACCAAACATTTGAGGACGTGATCAACTGTTCAACTTCAAACATCGGCGGCCCACTCCCTTTCACTGAGAGGCGTGAAGTAGGTAAGTGCTATTCTTTTAAGTAAAGTCAGAGTTTTAGGCAATCTGTCTGTTCCTCCATAATATGCAATACAAATGGGATGACTAGCTTCACCCAAATTCATGGATGGATTTTTTTTTACAGAATAGAATAGCGGTATCCAAACTATCACTGGGTGGATTACAGGCACAAAATTACGCTCACAAAAACTTGTCCATAAAGTTATACACGTTGCTCTGTGGAACATTACAAAACCAAATTGTTGTTATGCGAACATACGTTTAAAACAAGCTCGCAAAATCAATTTCACATTCGGTGTTTTTTGTGTCCGCACCAACAATTGTTTTCAATGCTATGCACACTACCAAGTCGCTTTGGGTAGGAACGTAATGTGTGAATATAATTATATCTGTTACATCTAGGTAGATACTTAGCCAGGTACACAAACTCACGCCCTTTTCCCATGGGGGCAGGCAGAAACCACAGACCGCCACCTGCTACGATCCTTACTTATCCTTTCGCCTCGTCCACTTTCATACATCTGGTGATAAGTAGATTCCTGCAAGTCTGCTTTTTGTTGTGCTCAGTGGAGTGTAAAGGTTACCTTTACACTCCTGTTAGCTTTTCTAGTCTTTGTTTATCCTTCTCGCTCCTCACCGCTTGGGCAAGGCACAGGCAAGGCTAATGCTCCACAGGTTAGATTGCCATCACTTCCATCTTCTTTTCGATACCATATTTTGGTAAGCAGCAATAGCTTCGCAGTCAACTGGAGTATCAGTCAGACAAGCTAAGCAGCTGGCATAATGTCGTGAGTCCGAATCTCATCCATTGATAACGAAAACTGTAAGTCTTAACAGCTTGAATTTGGAAGGTTCTAATCCTAATACGACAATAATTGGCTACGTTAATAGGTATAGCTTATCGCAAACACCTAGATATCAGCAGGATCGGGTTTGTGCGGATTACCAGCCATATCAGAATCAGTAACTGCCTACAAAAATTATGCAACCCAGTTCGAACACGTCATTCCTATTTTGAAGCTAGTTTCTTCAGCCGGTTACACTTGAACTAGTCACTGCTACTAACAACACACTATATACCTACATAATTTATATTGCTTGATAATTATAACAATAGATAATCGCTTTTTATAAATCAATGGCGGGGGCGTCATCCCCAAAAAATGCCCATGTCTGCAGTACTTAAGTAAATGACAAAAACATACAAACACAGTCACTACAGTTAGGTTCGCATAACGGTAACACAATTAGCTGCGTGGCGCTAACGACCAATTAAAAAAACAGTTTGTTACTTAAAAAAAAAAGAATAAAACGAAACGCACGCGAAAGCGCCCACCTGCAAAAATGGAAAATCATATTTTCCCAATTATTATATTTGTCCTTTTCTCCTTTGCGTTCTTAGCAATTATCTCTTTCGAGCCACTGTCGAAAGAGGAGCACATGAAGAGATACAATAAAATGACTGAAGACGTGGAGCCATTCAGGAAAAACATAACAGAATGCGCGCACCAAGTGAAAGCCTCTATGGCGGACGTAGAAAACTTTTTAAAAAGGATCCCGCAACAGAATTTACAAGGAAAATGCTTCGTCGCCTGTATATTAAAACGTAACGCAATAATAAAAGGTAATAAAATAAGTAAGGACCAGTTGTTGGAAGCTAATAAAGCTGTTTATGGCGAAGATAGTGAGGTGATGACTCGCTTGAAGTCTGCTATAGCGGAATGTACGAAGGCAGTCGATGGAATCTTCGAGATTTGCGAGTACGCGTCGGTGTTCAACGATTGTATGCATATCAAAATGGAGCATATCTTAGACCAGGTGATGATGGAGCGGCGAATGGAAGCTATAGGACAGATTACAACGAACACCGAGCAGTGGGGGGAAGTTGAAGACGAGATCATGAAGTTGGTAAAAGATGAACTTTAATTTCTAAGATTTTTGTGTTATTAAACCGTTTACAATATTAGGTATTATGGTGTATTAAGACCGCGGACGTGTGTGTAAAACTGTTAACAAATAAAACAATATATTGTTACGAAGAAATTTTAATTCTTTTCGAAATCACCTAATTATAACTTCGATATGATTCACTTAAAATTTACAATAGAAGCGCACATTACAAAACAAATTGGACACAAACTTGCTCCACTTTTGTCAAATAGTCACTTGGTGGGTACATCGCATATATCTAGGGGCATGTCGGGTTAAAACTCTAGTTAGTTAACATTCTAACAAAACATACTCGGTGCAAGGGACCATTGTAGCTCGTTATGTATACCACTGAAATATTAAAGAAAGACATCGGCATTAGACAAACCAGTTGTCACGTTACAAAATTACAAAATATTGCATTCAAACATCAATAGATTAAAAAAACTGGCATTTCTAAAAACATTTTCGAAAAGTTGTTTAATTTTTAGAAACAATATTTGTGTCCCAGTTCCAGAGAAGAGCATTAAACAAACTTCGTTGTTACAAAGGTACTTACAATCTAGAAGTACAAGTTATTAAATAATAAAATAAATACGTTTTAAAATCAGTTCACAACAAAGTTTTGCAGACAATTAATGTTCACCATTTTTATGGAAGAGTGTATTTACACATTTCCGCTAAAGTAATATTTATACTATGACACTGCACCGTTATAAGAGTACCTTGGTGTAAAACTGTGGCCGTCTCATTACAAAACGAGTGCTAACTTTAGCTTTGAGCCAGGTATTGTATTTTGAACTGTATTTAAGCGACCGTACAGTTGAAGAGGAGGTGCTCGTGGCTAAGTAATAATAGCCGCACGGGTCAATCCATTATGTTAAGCTACACCGGGGTTGGTCCGTGGATGGTCGACCATCTTTACACACCGAGATTCGGTCCGAGAGTCCGGCTGCCATACGTGGATCTTTGACAGTCGTTTTGAGTTGCCAGAAGCCCGAAAGTCTGACAACCATTCTTACCAAGGGGTATCGTATTACCCAGTTACTGGATTGTGTAAAATACTAGTATAAGATAAGACTGAAAGCCGACCACTCGACGAATCTGCCTAGGCAGATTGATAGCCAAACTTAGTTCTTAATACAAAATCGACCAATCAAAAGGTCAGAACTCGATTTTGTTTTGCAACGGTAGAGTTTTACGGAATATTTACGAGTATTATACCTTGAATCGGGAACATTTATTTTGCACACAAAAATAAGAAACATAAAAGTAAGATTATCACATTTTATAACTGTTGAAAAATTGTATGCAACAAATATTCACATTTCCGTATTTTTTCCAGTGTCAGGACATCTAACAATAAGACCCTTACACAAACATTGTAAAATACACAACACAATAAGACGTGTCGTAGTTTGAGGGTGCCGATTTCCTTATTCACAAACTAAACTAAAATTAAAGAATTGGCATCTCTTACTAACATAGAGCGAAAGAAAAGGGCGGTGACAACTAAGTTTAAGGTGTCAAATTAGTTTTTCCTTGAACTTTTCCGTGTCGATCAATGCGTTCTGACATGTCAACTATATTTGTATGAAAGTTTCAAATGAACTAAAATTGACAGGTCTTATTTTTGTTTGTCCCTTTCTGGTTTTTTTGGAGAGAAAAAAGATAGAAATAGTCTAAATTAAGTTTAGCTTGTGCATAAGGGCCACCGCCCTCGTCAGATTTTTTGTAGTACCGTTTATTTCATCGTTTGATATGACCGACTTTTCTAAACACGTGTGGGTTGCACTATTATTGATATCAGTACGTTCCATTTCTCTCCGATGAAAAATCGATCACTGCTTGTCTTTCGTGGGCGGAGGCCCTAAAAGAATCGACACCATTGTCCACCAAGACACTCGCTACCAAACCAAAAGTGCGATTTCCCTATAGTCACATTGAAATATCAAAACAATCGGTTTCATCTCTAAACTAAAAGGCTAAATACCTGTTTCATGCACTTCTCTTTATACAAATAGATAGAAGACATCGAATGTACAATAAATTGTTCCTATATTAACTAGTACTAAAACTACAGTTGAGCTGTTGTTCCATAGATAAAAAAAAGACCATTTTTATACACCATTTATGTCGTGGACCGATGATGTTTGCAGTTACAATAATTGAAAATTTTATTTTAAAAGTTTGCTACTACAATTAATAAAAACAGTATTTGAATTTGTTTTTAATTAATATTGAATATTTTTGGTCTACGGATAGTCAAGATCAAAGACTAAAATCAAAGTTATTAACTAAAAAATTCTCTAGCTACGAGTAGGTACGATGCAGTAACACTTGTAGCGAGGATAAAAAATATCGTTTTCTTTTATTAACGCCAAATATCGCAAAAATCTCAAACAAATATAAATTCAGTTAAAAATTCATATTATTAAGTTAACACACATCAGACCACAAAAATGGGTACAACAACGAACATTTTTAAATATTTTTTTTATCTTATAATTTATTACCAAAAACAAGTAATCCATACGAAAATGGTTAAATACACTTACAATATTACCAGATGATACCTAATAACATTACATTCTAAAACTAAGGTATCATACAGTCTTAATTTCATCAAAATTTTATTAAAAACCCAAATTTTATGTAATTTTTTTAAATATAAATTACTATTTACTATATAAACAGTTTAATCAACCATTTCTCTTAGCTAAAATATATAACTACCCTATTCCTTGAAGTCATGTATAGTACTTATAACTAATATCATTGAAAGAAAATCAAAGGTATAGAAAACGATAATATGGCAGTGTCCTAAAACAAAAATAATATAATGTTGTTAAAAAATAGTAAGCGTATATTGAATCCTAAATTTTAATTGTAAAATTATAGCTAAAATAATGTAAAATAATATTATTTTAGTTCATTTTAGGGTAAGTTAAGCTCAAAATATTAAAAATATCTTCTATTTGTTTGCAATTATACTGGTATCTAATATTTTAACATTACGTTCAAAATTATTATGGCTAATTGTTTTTTTTAACTATTCGATGCAATTTAGATGCACGCGAGTGTATTTAAAGCTAAAAGTGTTTTATAACTAGAGACATTAGAAAACAACTTTTCAAATTTGGAACAATTGGGGTTATGGAAGAGTGAGTGATGGAAACACATATTTTTTGGCATTTTTTATAATACCATCTTATTATTGTTACTACAGGGCAAAAGCCATCAGGCTTGTCCAGATGGATCGGTGAGTCAAAGCTTCTATTGTCCAAGTTTCCTCACAATGGTTTTCTTCATCATTCTCAGTGATGTTCAAGATAAACTTAGAAAGTACATATTTTGGAAGCAACACCGGTTCTTGCCTTGTATAGAACGCACAAGATAATGCATAAGAGGCAGGTCCCGTCTTAACCACTGGGCTATCACAGTATAGTGGTCTGTTTACATGACAGAAATTAAATATTAAATAAAAGATGAATATAGCCAGCTTTAGGCCGTTATGACATATTACTAGTAGAAATAATATGATGTTTTTTATGAAATAAGACATTAATGTTATATTGTCACTGATAATAAAAAAGACAATCGAAATATTGTTTTCAGAAGCATCATTGTGGGAGTCTCTAATTGTAAAACACCTATTTACTAGTAACAGCTATACAACTAAATTAAGATCAAAATATACACGCCACACCGTGCGGCCATTATCATTGATTTAATTTTAATACTACAAAAATACTTCATTTTATCATGGACTCTTTCGTTTTGGCCCACATTGTTTGATTCAAAAATAACTTTTTCCAAATAAAAATGAAAATATTTACAGAAGTCGGCAGTAAGGTTCAGTCGTGATAAAATTTTAGGAAAATTAGATCTAAGACAAAATTAGTATATGGTAAAATGAAAAAGGAATCCAAATTTTGTAAAAACAATTCATATAAAATAACATGAGTATTGAAACGTAGAATATATCGTTACTTTTAGACATTTTTATCTAACAAGAATTTCAAAGTTTAATAAATTCATGATTCAAAATTTTACTATTGAATATAAAAAATGACGTGATTTTTTTTAACTGCCCTGTGAGCATTTACACTTACATATATTATAAATTGTGACATTCCGAAGCGCCAATTAGTTCTCTCCTACGTTGTTGTGTAATTCGTTCTTTATCTTTATAATTTTATTTAATAGGGTTTTTCTCTGCCGTGTATACATAATAATATAAAGATACTAAGACAAAAATATTCTGTGTTTATTCTCTCACTTTTCAATAAACAGATAAGTTTAGTTCTTAGACATTGTAATTACTGACGCACAAAATGTATCATGCAACTAAGACATTTTTTGCTTGAAAGAAAACTGGTAACCTTTCGTTAATAAAACTCCTAATAGTAACTGTTTTATGAAATTTACGATGTTTTTGCAAAAATAAGACTATTATTTCTCTTTTTTATGATAATTACTCGTTTCCTATGAAGCTAACTCAAGTTTATAATCACAGTATTAATAACACGCCTGTTTAACGGTACACAATATCTTACCTTACGTCTATTTTGTAAACAAACATGTTACACAGTTCACGAATTTACGCATCAATAATTAATTTTAAGTAACGCATAAGCGTTCCGATTTTTCTACGAAACACAGTCAAATTAACCATTTCGAACACTTCAAATAATGCAAAAAATCTGAGCACGCCATATTTGTTTACCAAATAGAACACGCAAAGTAAAACACACTTTACATAATTTAGCAAACTGCCGTTTTTTTTTCTTCAGAATAAAAAGAAGAGCTATAAATATTGGGCCATACATTTTAACACCTGTTCCCATCACAATTTACGTAGCTACTAGAATAAAGTCCCAAACCTCGAGGGTGTAGGCCTTTGTCATTCTTGTGGGCAGCTTTGAACGAAGGACGCAGGAAACAGGCCAGTTCGGCCTGTTCGCTGTAGGGTGCCCTTGTACCAACCGTCACCTCGCTTTTTCGACACTATCACTATGTCATCCACTTTGAGTTCTAACTCGTATTCAGAGTTAGGCGGGTAAGGGACTATGCAGCGGAATCTGTGGGACAATAAATAAATATTGTACTCGGCTGTTACTATGGTCGAAGTACTAAAGGAATTGGGTAGTTGACACCATTAAGCAATTTATTATAGCCCTAAAAACCCGATTAAATTTCAATTTACTGTAAAATTCGATTTTTGTGGCTTTGAAATAAATTCTAGTTGGACAATTGAGTTGCCAAATAAGTGACGTCACCGTCCGATATTGCCATACAAAATCTATGGAAGAATCGCGTTTTGACACGTCATAAAAGTATGTCAAATGATGGTAATGTGTCAACTAGCCTATTGTACAGCGTCGACAGTCTAAATATACTTCTAATACATAAATGGGATTACTGTGAAAGTTTATTTTGATTAAAGAAAAGAAGAGGTAATGACTTAATGAGCTAGCTCTTTGCAAAGAAGTTCGTCCGAGGAATTATTATAATTAAAATTGCCGCTTCTGCATGTGAAGATTCGTTGACCAAACTCATCCCACAGGTTCAAGAACACTTGGAATGATGTGTGATTTTGTTGTGTTTGATTTTGTTTAATGAGGGTTCATGTTACCTGCTGACTTGTTAACCATCGAATAACACAAAACTTGCCTTTCTTTACTCGGTTGCAAGTGGTGTCTATCTCGTCTCGACGCGGTCACGTCTAGCGACTGTGATTTTCGATGTTGGGACTGCCACGGGTTTTCTGTGCCCGCTCTGTAATGTGATACACACGTTATTCTGAATAGTTCTTATTGGTAAATGGATAAAGCGATACTATTCTAATGTATTATACAGGCCGACTTTTAATTTAGCATTTTGTATTATTGGCTGTTCTATATATTTTATAGCGAAGTGGGTGGAATCAGGGTTGATAATTTTTTTTATAATTATTCAGGGTCGTGAATGCTTATGCGAATCTCACACCCCCGACCATGGGCAGAGATGGAAAACTGCTGTGGTTTTAGCCAGTAAGAGTCATGCATGCCCATGAGGATTTCTGCAGAGCGATGTGAAAGTTGTTCGTTTTAATGGGTACTTTAACTCCTCTCAAAATGGTCAGTACATTAAAGTAAGCCCGTATAATATCATGACTAAACAACACAACAGAAAAGAGGGCAGACGAGATACGGTTAAAAATCGTTCTGAATAAAAATAGGGGCGCAAAAGAACTTTTTCCAAAGAACTTATTAAAACTTAACTCTGATTATATTCTGAGTGCGCCACAGCATTATATCAGTTCATAATTATTGCTGAATGCAATAAACGAAGGGAATTGAACCCTGGTTTTTGTCAGCGGCCACTGTTGACCCTATTAGACCAACAAAATTGTCATGGCATGCGATTAACCGACGAATCTAATCAGACACATTCTATACATATTTATAGGAATTAATTTGAATGTGAAACAAAGCGACACGGCAAACGAAAACACCATGCTTAAACAATCATAAACGGTACTGAATGGACAATATACAAAGCTTCGTTAGCAGTAATGTTAGAATGTTGTGTATTAGGGTACGTGTGTGTCCAGTAATTAACTTGAATCCAGAATCCTATATTCAAGTTTTGCAAACACAAATTCAATTTCATACAAGACAGAGTACAAATTACATTGCAACGAAGTGTTATTATAAACTAGCTTCTTTGGTCTCTATTGGTCACAGCGTGATATTATATAGTCTATACTCTTCCTCATGAATCTGGCATCTGGCTATCATATTCAAAATATTTTTTTTTCAATCCGACTGCTTTTATTTGAAATCGAGAGCGCGTTTAAACGCACAAACAAAATCACTTCAGCTTTATCAAGTTTGATTACATAAAACTTTAAGCGTACCAATTTTGAATTCAAGTACTGGACGTGCGGGTGTAAGAGTGTGTGTATGTGCATACAACCTGAGCAGATGATGGTGTTCGTGCAGGGCCGCCGGTGCGGGTCTCTCCTTGTGCGTGTTCGTGCGGGTAGCCGGCGGCAGGGCTCGCAGCAGTTGCGAGGGACATGAGCCCGACCTGTACCCACACCGTTAGTATGCCACGAGCCAACATCAACATATTATATCAATATTTTTAATTTTAAAGTCATAATTATTAATTTTTGAAATAATTTAATAGTCAAAATGCTTCAGTGAAATTGATTCTAACTTTAATTAAATGTTTGTGTGCTTCAATTAAATTTATTCACAAACTAATCATAAGTTTTACTGTGCGTGTATGTTCTATAAAAGACAATCATTTATTATTTGCAAATGGCACGTGAAGACTGATAAAAAAGACAGAGAAATAATAAAATAGTCGATATTGGCTTGCGGTAAATAACACACGTGAAACACAAAATGCAGGGACACAGTGCTGTTAGGACAGTTTCAACATTCAAGCAGACACGATACGGTACCCGGCAGATAAAATGTCGCATCGAGTTTTAGATAAGGACTGTCAACAAAGCGACACTTGTTGAAAAACTGGGTCAGATTTTGATGAATTTATTTGCAAAAATTATGGATGCGCCATTTTAGCGGCCTTGTACCGTATGTTGGTAAACAATGGACATGTTAGAATCACACATATGCAGTAGCGATGCACACAAAATATATAAAGGCTGCTAATGATGTCCTCATTTTAGAGGCCCGAGGAACGTCCCCGTCCATTCTCTCCAGACGCCACTTGGCCTAAATGCGTCCCCAAATAATCTAGATCTGATGCAACCTATCCCTTGCTGTACTCCCCCAATGATAATCTAATTCCGAACCCCACAGGGGGTATCCTCAGTGTGTTGTCGCTTAGTTAATAAATTTTATGCCAGATGCGAAATGCCATATCAAAAAGTTCCTTATTTTAGATTATATTACTAATCTCTTATTAATAGCCCATTGTATGGACAGTATGGACACACTATTTTTGGTATTATCATAAAAATAACGGTACTTAATGGTAATTTTTTGCTATTTTTATTCTGCTCTTATGATCTAGTTAAATTCCTATAGAAGCTACTCCTATAATTTCTAAATTCTGTACTATTTATTGTTCTAACAATCGTTGCACGTCGTAACTCACCTCACATGTACAGGGTGATGTTGTTGCGTGTTGAAGGTGAGCATCAAGGACGTGCCCGGCCCGTCTTCGAACACCGGATTGTCCATACTGTATCCGGCCGGCGGTGGAGACTTGCACTTCTTCATCGCCGCGAGCCGTTTCATCAAACTCACGCCGGTCGATATCGACGACTTTTCTGCTTTCGCCTTGTCTTTTGGCTGTTGAGGCGAAATACGTTTAAAAATATAAGCGGAAAAATTTATTTATATTACGATCTTTTAATGGAGTAATAAATATGACAGTTTGACAGAGAAAATATATCAATTTCCATACTTTTTCTTCTGATACAAGAGTATCTGATTATAGAAAAATCTGCTTCTAAACAAAGCATTTAGCGTGAATATGATATCTTCAGATTCTCTTTGAATAAAAAGCGACCTAATGCCGCCGCCATAAAATACACAATCATTTTTATTATTGTTTACTTGACTCAGAAACTCGAAGAACGAAAAATGCAAATATGTACTAGTTAGTTAGGCTTTTAGGCTAATTAGTCTTAAAATATACCTTTTCAGATCTAGGCGTGTTTTGTTGGGTCTGCGCTGGCGAACACCACGGGTAAGTCAGCGGTTGAGCTGTGAATAGTTAAATGATAAGTTAAAGACATGTAGCAGGTATTAAACTGTATTATGTTATGGATCGAAATCGATTAATTTGTTTATTATTTTTATTTCAATTACAGTTATAACCAAAGTACGTAAAAGGATATATTAAATAATGACAAAATAAACATTGACTATTCGTTCGAAGCAAATTACCCATGATGACGGCAGGCTGCGCGGCGCGCGGCGGCGCGTCGGGCGCGTGCGCGTGCGCCGCCGCGCTGCTGGGCGCCACGCCCGCCACGCCTGCCGCTGTCGCCACCGCCGCTGACGATATCTGGAATGTGCTCTTGATTAATATAAAGACTTTCGGCCCAGAAATTAAGTCTATAGCTATAGAAAGTGTACCTTAAACCATTAATTTAAGATGTTAAATGGCTTGAAACTAGGCACTATAGTGGACCATGTAATACACAGCAACTAATAACTATTAAATTATATTAAAAAAAAAAACGATATGACAATGATAATCTAAGCATTTTACATTCGACATTTTCTGCTTATATTGAGATCTCTTTGACTGTAACATTTATTCTTCAAGTTTAGTACCTTATCGTGCTTGGGCCGCACGTGTGCAGCGTGTGCGGCGGGCGCGACGTAGTTCCCGGGGAACACGCCGCAGCGCTGCGAGCGCTCGGAGCAGCCCTTGTACCAGCCGTCGCGGCACCGCTCCGTCACCGTGTACGTGCCTGCGAGCAAACAAGTAACAATAAAACCGTGTGAATGTTAGCAGTACAAAAACTTGCAAGAAAATCCAAGAAGAAAATATTAGACTGGGCTCTTACATTAGTTTCATATCCTGAATAATCAATTAAATGACACAAAACTTAAGTTTTTTAGTTCAAACAATAACGTTATCAGAAAACAGAAGAAAAGAGGTAAGGTTATAGAAAAATTACAGTTTTAGGAAAAAACTAAGTACTAGATTTTTGTACATTGCATATCTTAATTTAAACATTCTCTTGCGTGGTATGTTACCTCCTTTCTTAAGCTCAAGCTCGTCCGGTTTCTGCGGCTTGTAGGGATATATCGCGACGTACGAGGCTGGAAGGGGGCGCTCGTTGCTGCGTGAGCGACGCCTGCGACGCTCAGACCGCTCAGTTCGCTCAGAGCGATCCGACCGCTCAGAACGAACTTCCGTACCAGCATCTAGTAAACTCGTCGCAAGAATCTCTGCCGAATGTCTGAAACCGTAATGGATAAAGATAAAAGAGCGAGTAAGTACAAATGCGGCGAACCATTTTTCAACGTTAGGTTGACTTTAGTTATAAGGTTGAAAAATGGTCTTATTGTGTAGAATCCCTTTTTTAAAAGTCGGTTGAAGTGAGCACATATGACGCATATAAACATACAAACTCACCTGTTTTGCGTATTATGATTTCCTTGCAAATGTGTTGAAGGTGTCAAGCTATGTCTCTTTTCCCTTTCTCTATGGTGATGGTCTCTATGCGCTCTGGTCACCATATAGTTCACATCTTTGCCGTGAGAGGGCGATAAAGCTGCTTGAAGTCCCAACCCAAAGTTCAACAAAGAGTCCGGCCCACTTGAACGCACCACGTTTTTACTAGACGACGGTGCGTCAAGCCTCGAAGACTCATTATTGGTTGCACCTTCTTGATTTTCTTCTTGACTTTGTGACGCATTGCTTGCACCAGATGCATTCAATTTTGGACTCTCTGACGGCGGCAAACTGACATTCAGAGAGGTATTCGTAGCTGTCGAACTTTCGTTCAAACTTAGCACTCCCATTGAAGTGTTAAGAGACTCATCATTGTTCGTTTCTTCCTCAGGCGGATTCTGGTTTAAATTCTGGTTTTGATTCTGATTTTGAGTCGTATTACAAGCGATTACAGTCGCATTTCGCTCGGTATTGTTATCAGGTGAGCTAGGAAGGCTCGGTTCGGCGCTTTCACAGGTACTGGTATTTGAACTGGTATTTGGAGTAGTCGTGGAGCTAACTCCGACCGACGGAGTATTCATACTCGAACTGGAATCGGAACTAACATTGCTAGTGTTAAAATTAGCCACGGACACAGGAAAATGTTCGTGCGTCCGTACATTTTGGTACGTAGTTTCGACTTTATGAACGGGCGTCGAGTTATAACTGTCATATTTCACTGTTCGTAATCTGTCGTAGTTTTCCCCGATTCTTGATACGCTTTGTATGCCCATAGTGCCTTGGTGGGACTTGTTATGCATATTGGTAAATTGTATGAGGTCTAGAGAATGTTTTGTTTGTGTCGGCTCCATTATATTCCTCGGTACTGCGGTTGTGGTGACAAGGCCGCCGTGGGAGATAGCGGTGACGTGTTGGTTGATAGGTTGTGGCACCAATATTTGCTGTTGTTGGGCCAACATTGTTTGCGCGGCGTGGTAGTTCGGGTGGGATTGGCTCATGGTCGCCATGTTTTGGTAGTTGCTCTGCACTGTGGAAGGCGTCGACATCGACATCTGTTGGTAACGGTGAGGGTGCTGCTGTAATAACAACGAAATATGTTTGAAATTGTGTTATTTATTGGCATAAAGTTTATGTTCATTTGAAACGCATGATGACACTACTAATATGGACTTTATAAACATTAATATAAAGTTTATATTCCTACGCAACGTTAGCGTAACTTAAGGAAAGTCACAGTTTGATAAAACACACGACCATTAGGATCGAACATAGAACCACTGTTTCTAGATAGTGTAAACATAAATCCAGCGGGATCGCGCTGGATGCAAGCCGCTTCCATCCGGTCTTATTGGAAATCTGTAGGGGAGGCCTATGTTCAGCAGTGGAGGTCCTACGGCTGATATGATGATGATGATGAAACAAAAATTAAGACTCCTCGACTCGACCCAATGTTGTATTACTTTCTCTGTTACTTTTACCTGGGTTCCAATCACTTTGTAACATTCGATGTGTCATAGTTATTTTTGCGCGATTAGTGCATCCTTTTCTTTTTAATTACCTGTGCATGGTGTCTGTGGTCAGAGTGCGACGGTCTCGAATGTTCCGGTATTGGCGGCACGGGGCGGTTCAGCGGCACACTATAAAACACAAAAAAAAAATATTTATTAGTCTATCGGTGAAACGAGCACACGATACACAAGTGCACGATACCAATTTATTGTTGTACAATTCAGCTTTATACACGCACATGAAAAGAAAATTACTTACAGGTACTTGCAAAAGTACAGGAGCCGTAAACATTTAGTTAGAACAAAAAAAACCTTGAAAAAGGGATTTTGACCTTTTAAAATCTAGGTAACCAGAAAGTTTACAGATATGGTCCAGAACAAAAGAAATGTTCTCAGGAATCGGAACAACTTGTAACTATCGGCTAAGTTAAGTTTTTTCACCCGTTTGATAGAGCAAGCTGTGACCTGTTCATAAGCTGTCGGGCCGCCTGGTTGAGCTCCACGAAGGCGATGGGGAAGATGCCCACGCGCTGGTCCAGCCGCCCCTCCGCCCAGTTGTCGTCCACGCGACGATGCACCGTTATTATAGCACCTGGAAACACAGATATAACAACATCATCAAACAGACTTTGTTTATGGTAAAAAGGGAGATGATACTGTCAGAATGGAGTGTTTTCCTTTTCTTTTCAATAGCAAAAATAATATTAACAATCTCTGCTCTATCTGCCTCATTGGTCTTGTGGTCGCAAGTGTGACTGCTGAACGTAGGGTCCTAGTTTCGATTCCCAGGACGAACAAAGTGACATTGGGTTATTCCGATACATTTTTTTCATTTGCAGCCTGGAGCTCATAAATTGGTTGTGTGACATCCCTGTGGCCGGGGTGGGGGTGTGTGTGTGGAGTCAAATCATATCCAAATATAGTATTTCCAACGAACGGTCTATTGAGCAATAAAGTCTCAGGGATTGTTATACATGGCGCCAAGAAAAAGATCTAAAAAGCATACCTTTGTCGAACGCCAGACAGCCTTCTTCATCAGGTGCGGACATCCGGAAATCGTACAACGCTTTGCACAGCGCTGTGGCGACCGGAAGGGGAACCACCACCTGCGAACAACGACATAACAGATAAAAAATATATATGAAGTGTAAAAAGACATGACATAGCCTACCACACATACTGCCTAACAAATTTAGTAACTTAGAGCAAATATTTTTGCTGAGCAACGGATTTTTTGTATGTGAAAAATTACCTTTTATGCGCAATGTAACGCACGCAAACCATTGTACTTTCGGGTATGCTACAGTATTGACGTGTTGGCAGTATTTAATATTTAATAACATAACATCACGCCTGTAATCCCCGAATGGTTAGGCAGAAGTGTACCCAATTCGTACACCCACATTTCGCCAGATGTCAAAAAAGTAAAATTAACACATTCACTGCTGAGCCAAAAATGTTGAAGGTCAAACCTCCACTAGCGGGTTACACGGGTTAAACTTTAATAATAACATAAAACTTGTTTTCGTTAAAAAAAACGTCAAGAACTTTTCAACCTTCAATATTTTTGAAACCAGAACCAGTTCCAGGTATGGTATAGAAAAAAAACACCCAATAATGGGAAATGGACATGTTACTTTCGGCTACGTTATGCATCTTTTTACATAACATCATAACATCACGCCTGTAATCCCCGAAGGGTTAGGCAGAGGTGTACCCATTAGTACACCCACATTTCGCCAGTTATGTTTAAGTCCCATGTAATAGGGGGCGAGCCTATTGCCATCAACCGGGCACAAATCCAGACTCCGAGGCTGCTACTGAGAAATTCCTGATGAAAAAACCCAATATCACTTTGCCCGACCTGGGAATCGAACCCAAGACCTCGTGATCAGCAGTCGCGCTTTGCGAGGCCAACGAGGCAGTCCTCTTCTTCATCATCAGTCATCTTTTTACACCCGTTAGTTAATCTAAATTAATATAAGGAAAATAAACTGTATTATGTGTTACAGCTAAGAAATGAGGATTCCAGACAGACGACATCCATAACAAGAATAAATATGAATAAACAAATTAATAAAATAAAGCAAAAAGACAAGCATTAAGATCAGCATGTGACGAGGATATTTCTTTTCTTTTATTTGTCGACATGTGGTATTGCAATTTCAAAAAAATATGTATCATTTACACTAGTGCACTTCAGAATGGCTTTTATGTTGAACTCCTTATTATAATAAACTAGCTTTTGTCTGCGACTTCGTGCGTATAGAAGTCTAAATCATAGCTGTAAAAATTTTCCTACTTGCTTAATTTTAGCTATATAGGTCAAAAAGTTTTCAAGATTTCGTGTTCAGTCAGTGAGTAACATTTTGATGTTATAATAAATAGATGTAAAATTACATTTCCTTTGCTACGCGGTATTTTAGAGTTAAAAAAACTACATACATACATAACTTCACGCCTGTAATCCCCGAAGGGTTAGGCAGAGGTGCACCCATTAGTACACACACATTTCGCCAGTTATGTTTTAGTACCATGTAATAGGGGGCGAGCCTATTGCCATCAACCGGGCACCAATCTCCGAGGCTACTACTGAGTAATTCCTGATAGAAAAACTCAACAACACTTTGCCCAACCTAGGAATCGAACCTAAAACCTAATGCTAAGCAGTCGCGCTTTGCGACCACTAGACCAACGAATTAGTCAAAGGTAAAAGTAAAATAGAATATGTATTATATAAACAAACCTGTACATATGTGATAGGGAACATGCCAGTCCGTCCCGAACATTCTCCTTGATACCAAAAGGGGTCCAATTTCTTCTGTATCAGTATCGTTTCACCTTTCTTGAAGGACAAGTCCCTGTAAACAATAGAGAGAAATAGGGATGAGTTACACTTCATTGTTAGGAAATACATAATCGTAATATGTATAGCCAATCTTGTTCATAACAATTAATAGCTTTAGCTTTTCCCGCTACTTCGTCCGTGTCGTTTTAATATCTATATTATATTACTATAATAAAGCTGACAAGATTTTGTGTTTGTTTGTTTAAACACGATAATCTCTGAAGCGACCACTCTGATTGGAAACATTATTATTGTATATAGCTAGATCCGTGAAAAATAGTATAGGCTATGTAAATTCACGCCACGACCCACGTGAGCGATGCAGTACCCAAAGATTAACTTACGGGTGAAAAAACCAAGCGAACGAACACGCGGGCAGAAGCTAGTAATTTATAAAACTTTTACACGATGGAAAAAGCTACGCCATTTCTAGAGTTTTTCTCATCAATTCCCTTCTATCTTCACGATACCAAAGCATCTGTATAAATACAATTTGTATATATTTCATAACACACTGCACATGTTGACATGCCGCTTAGCACATTACTTTAATATAAGCGCATATTGAACGGGTAGCCCGTGACTCACCCAGCCATAATGCATCAAGTTCAATGATTACTAATTGAGAATCAGTGGTTCACAGCCCGCCGATCACATCAACTTTTAAGTTTATATTATTATCAGTATTTTTCCCCAATGACTCATACAATTCGGGTAGTTGGCAAGTAGGTACTTGATATTCTAGTGGCTGCTTGACGTTTGACAGTTATTTGCTCATTTTGTCTCCTAGCAAGTCGTTCAATTGTCCACTAATGTCAGTTAAGGAAATAATTAGATTAGTAATTGTTCTACTTATGTCTATTACTTATGTTATACTAGCGACCCCCCCTGCTTCGCACGGGTGCAATGTAGATACTAACTATACGAATAAACCTTCCTCTTGAATCACTCTATTCATTGATGAAAACCGCATTGAAATCTGTTGCCTAGTTTAAAAGATCTAAACGTACAGAGGGACAGACGGCGGGAAGCAAGTTTGTTTTATATTGGCCTCAAATGGTTGGGGTTTATCAGATTAGGGATCGGGGTATTAGTAGGGGTGGCGCCATCTTAAATGTGCCTTATTAAAAGGCGAGACGGGGGACGGACTGTGACCGATAATTAAAATACGATACACTTTATCACTAAGCGCCTTCTTATGTTATACGCATTACGTACACAAACCAATAATGTCTTGATTTATATTATCGGAACAAATAAATCAATAATTATTATTTACTGCCACAATAAACAAGATGACTCATTAATGCTCATTAATAAATTAACTAGAATACTTGTTTACGATTATGTAGCACTTTAGATACTCGCAGTTAGGGATGATGCGTAGATAGATGTAGTGTGGAGAGGGTTAATTCTTTACTACATTTGAGGTTGAACGTTTTATAACATTATGACGTTCAAAAAGTGTTTATTCTCATCTTTAGCTTTTTCAAAGATTAAAGAATGAACCCTTTTTCAATCATTTTCAATTTTAAATACAACTTTAAAGGTACTTAACTTCTGCATATTTCAATACATGACGTTTTTCAGTCAGTTTAATGACCTAAATCAGTCGGTCAGTCAGTCACGGAACTGCTACATTTTTACATTAGTAATGAATGTCGGCAATGACGATGACTGTCTTAAGACTGAGTCATTAAATAAAACCTCTGAATCTATCACATTTTTACTAGTTACTTCCCACAGTTCTCTGTAATAAGAGTTATCGTCTTCAAATAACAAGTATGGGAAAATGTATAATACACATTGGTGCAGTTAGTGCTCATTCACTTCAGCAACAACAAATTAATGCAAGCTAAACGAAATGGAAAATGATTGTTATTAACATAATCGCATAATTTTACACGCATATTGTCACGCTCATTTAAGATACACGAGATCTGTTCAACTACGTCGTAAGAGTAAAAATTAATAGTAAAGTATTTAGAAATTGTTTCAGAATAAAAATAGTTACTATTTTAGAGAATTATCTTTTATACTGCCTCGTTGGTCTAGTGGTCGCAAGCGCGACTGCTGTGCATGAGGTCTTGGGTTCGATTCCCAGGTCGGGCAAAGTGTTATTGGGTTTTTCCATCAGGAATTTCTCAGTAGCAGCCTCGGAGTCTGGATTTGTGCCCGGTTGATGGCAATAGGCTCGCCCCCTATTACATGGGACTAAAAACATAACTGGCGAAATGTGGGTGTACTAATGGGTACACCTCTGCCTAACCCTTCGGGGATTACAGGCGTGATGTTATGTTATCTTTTGTTGGTTTATGTATTAGTAGCTTTTGCCCGCGACTTCGTCCGCGTGAATTTCGGTTGAAATCATGATTCGAAACGACACTTGGCGCCATCTATGATCATAAGAACGCTATTGTGATTTCTCTCGGGAACAGCAGGTTTTTCGGGATGAAAGGTACCCTATGTTTGTTCCTGTACACCTGGCAATGTCTATGCAAAATTTCAGGATGATCGGTTCAGTGGCTTAGGCGTTAAATGGTAACAAACAAACAAACAAACTTCCTTTCGCATTTATAATATTAGTTAGGATTAGTAGTTACACTGAGCCATTATAGTAGCGACTTCTTGCGATGGACACCATAAAAACGAAACAAAAATAAACACTTTATTTCAGCCCTGAAAACCAGATTAATTGTCAATCAACAGTGAAATTAGATTTTTTGTTGCTTTGGAATCAATAATAAGATAATCAATTGAGTTAAGAAATTGGACAAATAAGAGATGTTACACTTTACTATTGCCATACGAAATCTATGGAGGAATTGCGTTTTGGCAGCTCATAAAAATTATTTCAAATAATTGGTGGTGGTTGACCTACCCAATTAGTCACTCCATGTAAAATACTGGTATTATGCTGAATCCAGTTAGACTGGAAGCCGACCCCAACATAGATGGGAAAAGGCTAAGCAGATTGATCGAAAACTAATTCACGAAAATACGACAGCATATTATTATAACGTAAAATAGCGCTACAAATGGCAAAAAATGTAAGGAACTATAAATTTTGCGGGCTACCTTGACAGTTTCCTTTTGAAAGTAAGATTTCTGGCCGCTATACACGTAATAGGTACATACGAATGGTGAACTATTAAAAAAGTATAATAAATATATTGAGGTCAACTCACCCGGGTTCCTTGGATATAAAGTCGTGGAGGGCCCTCGCGTGCGGCGGTAACTGCTTACCGCCTGCCTGAACACCTTGTAACGCCTTGAACAATTACGAAAACATTATTAGTTAAATTATTTGATCTACTTAAAATAAACTAAATATTATTAAACGCACGATATTCTTGGCCTTGCTAACGTTTGTTTGTTATTATGAAATACATGAGAGAAGAAGTAGAGAATATGGGAATAAGTACTTTTACCATGAAATTATGAAATTTTAAGGGACAGCGTCTGTCTAATCTCCTCAATTTTGCCATCTCAACATGTTAGTTTATTTAAATAAACCTATCAAACCCTTTCTCTACTTTCCCCTACCCTCCTTTCCTTTACCCTTTTTCCCTTTTTGCCAGGGATATCATCTATGTGATCCCCATTATTTTATTTAAAATCGAAGTACGCCATTTGCACCAACAGACGGTCAGGGCCTTAACTGTGGAAACTTCTTTGTTCTCAATTGATCAAAATAACGAAAACCCATGCCGATTAGCTGCCAAAATATTGGTGTCGTATTTTGTCATACATTTCATGATTGAACTGCGCAATAAATAATTTCTGTCTCTAAAAGTAAAAATCACTTACCTGGGAATGTCCGCTCCTTGAAGTCCGCTGTCCAGTGACTAGCTTCCTTGGAGCCGAGTTCTTCATGCCTTCGAGGATCCTCATGAGAAGAACGTTCGGAGGTAACTCCTCCACCTTCACTTCCACAAGAACCCTGCATTCTGGACATCGGAGCTCCTTGTGGGATTCTATTATCACCTGGAATAAAAAAGAATAAGTACAGTAAAAATAACGCTGGTCGAAAGCTGATGTTTGCAAGGCTGGAACTTGGCCGTCTCTATGAGAAGGAGCGAGCCGTTGGTAATACTACACACAGAGCCAGTGCACGACGATGGATGTCAAGTCGTTATCAACCCAAGAGACAATTATGGGTTAAATTGTTTCTAGGACACGCCCGTTTTCCTTCAGCTGTTTAAGAAAAGCAGAAGATGGGGTTCAAAAGTAACACTGAAATCCTAAAGTTTTCACCGTTGATACAAAAATCCGGTTTGACAGAATTACATAAACAGCATAACGATTAATGATAAGCGACACCTTGCATGATAATTACCGAGTACAGGCAACCTCGTGAACTCTGATAAGAACAAATAAATTAATTATCAGACCTCCGAGGACGCAGATGGGCAAGCTAAGTAGTACAGTCTTAGTCTAAACGATATGCCTAGCAACAGATACTACATCTCTTTAGGGTCCGTACCCGATGGGTGCTAACGAGATCCTATTTCTAAGTCTCCGCTATCCTTCCGTCTGTCTATCAGCGGACTGATCTCAGGAACCGTAATGGGTAGGGAGTTGATATTTGTGCAGTGTGTAGGTATTACTATAGCCACTCAAACAAAAATAATAAAATTAAACATTAAAGATGGACCCCCTATATGAGACGTGTTATTTTTTACGTAGAGCCAAATATTGATGATACGATATGGAACCCTTCGTGTGCGAATCCGACTCGTACTTGGTCGGTTTTTATTACGTTACTGAATGACATAAGCACGCAGCACGGAGGAGTATGTATAAAGATAGTCAGTCGTGTGTAAAGATGGTCAGTTGGTCACCCATCCACGGACCAACCCCGGCAAAAGTAGCTAAACCTAGTTGATTGACCCGTGCGGCCATAGCCACGAGCTCCTTTAGAAACCAACAACCATTGACATTTTACAGGCTGCTTATGATTGAAATCGTTTTATACATTGCTTGGAAACCAAATAAAATAAGTGGTAGCGACTACGTTCGACTCAAACAAAATGAAGGGCGTTTAACATCCCACGCTAGTCAGAGTAATAAATTGAGGGAAACGAATTGTCCCTCCTAATGCTCGTAGGCGACGGGCTGATTCTAGTTTACTAGAACTTTGAACTAAACAATTCAACATCACAGAAATAGATTACACTTCTATTAGATAGTAGGAAAGCGCCCAGATTTGATACGGTTGCAAATTTCCGATTTTTCTGGTGGATTTTCGAAAAATCTATCATAAAAGCCTTTTTCGGGGAAGTGTCAACACAACAAAATAAAAAGAATCAGCCAAATCGATCCAGCCGTTCCCGAGTTTGGCGCTTAGCCACTCATATTCAAATAAAAAAAATCTACACTGGTAGACTGTGCATAATCTGTGCTATAGGGCCTATACTACTGGATGAATAGACTCCTCAAGCCCAAAAATACCCATGTGTGTATAGATACAAACATGCACAGATACTACATACCTAGTTTAGTGTTTATAAGTGAGGATAACCCACTCCCATAAAAACATAAAACTCTTCGCAGAAGCTAGTGAGTCACCAAAACAATTAATTTAATGTGCTCGTGTTTGCGACCGAATCGCATGACCATCAATTAACGTAGGTGTTGCTGCCAAAACGGTCAAGATCAATGTAGCTTTAATAAGAATGCAGCAATGTAATTGTACAAACCGTTTCGACCGAAAGACATAGAGGCACTTACAATCCTACGCATAATGCTGGAACGAACGGACTGAAATAAGTACTTGTGAACGCTAAACTCTCATGTTTGTTTTTGAAATTGTCTGTTTAATCGTTCCTGTTTGGCGGATGCTTTTCGTTTACTTTGTTTCACTAATGATAATATTCTCCCGAACGAATTACTGTGATGTTGGAAATTCTAAATGAGACTAGTGCGCAGAATTATAGTGCACAAGTGTTTGCGGAATATGGGTGCACTCCCTCTTCGCAGTTTTTTTTTATCGTCCCTAGCTTAAGGGTCGTTATGACCGATAGGCTAAGAGCCTTTGCCAGCCTATTATGAATGAGGCTATCGGTTGAACACTGGGCAAAAACCTATGTGACTCTATAGGAATCTGGACTTATCCAGACTAAGATTATAAATGCGACAGTAACTCTGTGTGTCTGTTAAGCTTTCACGATTAAACCACTGAACCGATTTTGATGAAATTTGGTACGAGGTAAGTTTAAGCCCCAAGAAAGGACATAGGCTACCATTTATTCGGCGATTCTGTCTGCGTTCGCGATAACCGACATTTATGCGGACGAAGTTGTTCCCCAATCTGCCTTGAGCAAGCGTGAACAATGCTCGTGCCTTCTTTGTATGAGAAGAGGCCTTTGTCTTACAGTGGGACAATAACAGGTCAGTATTATTACTATGTTTATTAACATAATAGACAATAGAAGTAACACCATGTTCAGAGATAGTTTTAGTGTTTTTAACAAGAATGAAATAGGCTCAGAAGCAACTGCTTATAATTACATCATGTAAATCTTTAAATCTGGCGCCATGTATCTACGGCTCTAACTAATTTGACAGCTGACTTGCCGCGCGGATCGAAAGCACACATTTGTCACACTTTGCAGCTCATTCCGAGAACTGACGAGCTAATCCGAAAAATACCGATGACTGATCGTTTACCTATCGACAGATTGCATACACAAACAAGTAATTTCTGAGGTTAGAGTGAGTTTTTCCGTAACATTCATAACTAGCAAGATATAACTTATTCAAATATTCGTTTTGTCAGTTCTTAGTAAGGGTTTCCCAACAGGATAATTCGATGATATTGATAGAATCAAGGAGTAGGTCCTTAATTCTCTCGAAGTAACTTAGGTAGAAGAAAATATTGGCTATAAAAAAACTTCTTTTGATAACAACTATTTTGTTGAGACCTGTCGTTGAATCTCAACCTTATTTTCACTATAAACCATTATTAAGATTGTCATTTTAATAAAAAACAAAAAGTTTACATTAAACAACACAAAGACTATCTACCAATTTATCTAATCCATCAATTATCAGCAAGTTTAGTAAGTCAAGGCGTAACAATTTGACGAGTGTGTGTATTCGTGTATAATGGGCGTGATAAGTGAAAGATAACTTAGTTTACTTCCGCTACGGTCCATAATCGAACTTCGCCGTTTCGCTACTTAAAGATAATAAACAGTTATGGAGATGATGTTGTTTCAAAGGGGTGTAATAATACGACTGCTAAGATTCGATACCAGCTTTCAAGAATCGCTTCTCCTAATCTCATTTTTAACTTGCGTAGGAATCTAAAGAAAATCGTAAGAAAGACGTGAGAACGCAACTCGCAGCGAGAAAAGCTCATCTAAACATTCCTCTACACTCAAGTTGCCAATATATCAATTTGAAACTTTAAGCGCTCTAACGTCCAGAAATACTGATCCGATTCTGAAAATTCTTACGTTAATAGGAAGCATCGCTAACCTTGTTAAAAAAATTAGGGATCCGTAATAAAATTTATGTGGACGAATTCGTAGGTTCTACATTAGGGGTTTATTTTACAAATTCATGAGATTCAACTTGGTAAACCATTGTGCGGATAGACTCACGTTATTATGCGTCCCTACAATTCAAACTGAATGCCGCTAGCCTGCCTGTAATTAAACAGATCTCCAGTTGAAGATCTTGGAACCTAAACCTACAATTACAGTGCAATACATTCCCTAACTACTGTAGCAACTCTCATGTGCCAGAGAATATGACCTCCTTGGCACAGTCCACATGTCTGTAATATTTTTTAATCTATATAACTGATATTATAAATGCGAACGTAACTCTGTCTGTTACGCTTTCACGACTAAACCACTGAACCGATTGTGATGAAATTTGGTACGGGGTAAGTTTGAACCTCAAGAAAGATCATAGGCTACTTTTTTTTTCAGCGACTTCGTCTGCGCCCGCCATTACCGTCGTTTACGCAGACAAAGTCGCTGGCAAAAGCTAGAAGGAAAAATAAAAAAAAAGATGGCTGTGTCTATGCTATTCGTAAAATCTTATTCTAGCAAAACAAATGGGTTTGATACACTATACAGTTAATTAGCGATTACGTTTTTCCGGTTCTTGATCAAAAAAACATTAGTTAGTTACAAAATAATAGTTTTATACACAAATTAAACCTTTTTATAAAAGCGACCGGCAGGGTTTTGCAAGCAATGAGTAAATGGTGTTTGTAACTGGCCTATTCAGGCTGTAATATCAAGCATTGGCATGGAACAGAAGTTGAGTTGGTAATCTCATAACTTTTAATAATATGTACTAGCTTGAGGTTCTGTCCGCGTGGTGGTTAGTACAACTTATGACATAGGCAATAGAGTAGCTTTCAAAATCAATGAAAGAACTTTTGTAATTGGATCAGTACTTCCAGAGATTAAGTCTTACAAACAAACAGTTGCCTTTACCTCTTTACAATATAAAAATAGAAATCTATAGGGAGCAGGAATGCTCTTTAACTATTTACTTCTTCTTCTATTTACTTTTTGAGATAATGCGAGTGTGTCTGAAGTTTTGCGAGAGAAAGTATGAAAGAATATCCACTGTTATTTATTAAATGTTTAGTAGTTTTTATAATAATATTAGTATTGAGTTCTAGGTTAATTATTGTAATTGGTTTGTAACCGTTTTAATTAACTATAAATAAATTTTCAAAGCGTTATTTTTTTACTTCACAATAAACTCCAACCAAAATTCCTTCTGAAAAATAAATCTTTTTTCACGAAATTAAGCCCAAGAAAGTTAATGAAGACATTGGTTCGTTCTCTACTGACAGATCGTCTCGTCGCCTCTCCATCACCCTCAAACTCCAGTATCCACAAATAAATACGATACTTTTGGTTTGACAGTACATATAAATAAACAATTACAGCCCTAGACGTTAATACACGCCAGAGACAGGGCCGCCATCTATTTATACTGCGGCCCCGTCTGTGTACGTGGATGGACAACCCAGTGGCGCACATCCGTAAGTAGGACAATTAGTGATCAATACCATTCCTAGACTGGTGTCCAACGAACCTATTTTAACGATTTATGAGTTTATTTTTAGACTTCCTTGTGAACGGCTTCGTTAGGTAAATTGTTGCTTTTACAACGACTTTAGTTTAGTGATAAGTTAAAGGATATAAATGAATACTTTTTTAATGTAATCAGAGGGTGGATTTGATCTAAACCACAAAACACTACACGTTTTTGTGATGATCGAATGCTTACGGTGTAAGTGCTGTACCCATCCCTCGATCCATCTTTAACTGCGCCGTTGGTCTCGAGTACGCAGCGCGACTGCTGTGCGTAGTGTCCTAGGGTTGGATATTCAGGTCAGGCATAAACTGGTATTGGGGATTCCATTAGGAATTCCTCAGTAACAGTTTGAAATTTAAATTTTGGTGGTGTGATACCCGTGCTTTGGAAAGCATATAAAGGTGTTGGTCCTGCGTCTGATCTCTCTCTGTTTGTGTCACATTGGCTTCCCATCGGATTATGAGAATGAGGGAAGAGACAGTGCACCTGTGTTTGCACACACACTTAAATTGTGCCCTATAATATGTGCGTATCTTGGCTAGGCTTCATTGAGAACGGAATAGTTAAATAATAGACATAAAAGACTGAAAGAGTAAGTCGACGCCATTCAATTTCACATAAACAATCTCATTAAATTGGCTAGACGAGATACCGGATACATATTCAGACACAGACTGAAGGACGAATGAAAAAATTAGGGCAAATGATAACATTCAATATTGTACACATGATTTGACGTTTATCGTAATCACTTAACCGCAATGACATCACAAGCAGTGAGATTACAGAATCAACCGGTGAAAGTGAACTACAGACACGCAACAGGCGATCGATAACTTTATTAAAGCGGCCAACGCGAGACTGTTAAATATGCAGGGGACTTTTGTAAATAGGTTTCATTACATGGACAAGAATCTGAAGAATGGGTTCATATGGAATGGTATTTTTAGCTACATATCACGATGTCAGTTTAAGGAATTTGAATTATAGTGGCTTGACGTCAACTATTTTGGGCCAGTGAACTTAACTAAACCTCTGATACAAGGGTCCCATACATCAATAATTTCGACTCGCGCTGGCTAGCAACTTTGGAACTGCTTATTTCTACGTTCAGTAATACTGCTACAGAAGATAATTGGTGTACATTTATATTAAATAATATTCTCCCGACCGGATTTCAGTCACTGTCGGAGTCTGATGGGACGGCAATCCGACATGACCGGGGAGATATCAGGCACAGGACCAACGGTTTTATGAGCTTTTCTGGGACACGGGAGTGTTACACCATTAACTGCTAAACTTCGGACTGCTACGAGAAATTCTTAATGGAAAACTTGCCTGACCTAGAAAACGAATACAGGTCCCAACGCTCAACAGTCGTGGTCGTGACCAGTGAATTATTTCAGGACCCTATTGATCATCAAAAGCAGGTAATTATCAAACTTCTAAAGATAAGCCTTCGTATGGCCGCCACTACGCTAGGTACGATAAGCATTCCTGGGAGACTTGCCACAGCCAGCACGCATTTGGCAAGTTTGGCGACGTAGTAACATTATTAGTGCATCACCTTGATATTATTATTTCAGCTATTTCTGTATGTTAGATCACAATCACGGAAAAATAGTCAAGTTTTCCGGTTGGAGAAGCAACCTGATTTCAAGGCGACATCAAAAGTGGACCCTATACTACGACTGCTGATTACGTTTTAAATGCTTTATGAGCATTATTTAATATGCAACAAATTTTTCAATTGCACAATCATCAACTTTGTTCTTTTTTGACCTGAGAGGCAAATATCCTATTTTTAAAGAACGTTCGCATTCAAATCTCTGTCTAAAACGCATCGAATTCACCTGCATTTTTTGTCACTGACTGTCGCTAATATGGAATTACAACTAGATTTTGAACGTTTTCAATTATGGGATTTCGCCTTCTGAATTAGTGAATAGTATAGAACTAGTGAATTCCGGCAAAATAATGATCTCAGTTCGAAATTGGGGTAGCCCAATTTGCTTGACCATTGTCATAGATATTTACATGATCAGCCAATACAATATAATCAAGCAGTGGAAGACGTATAAGATCCACTCCCAGGCGCCACACTCAATTACAGCAGGGTCGTTTTATTTAATCTTGTGGAACAGAGACTCTTTACAACACAGACTCAACTGTAATTTGATGCTTTTTGATCAAATTATTCATTCTTTGATCGCTTTCCTTGAATTTTGTGACTAATATTTTTATTAATGGGTGAGGCTACTACGAATTAACGGGATTTTAACGTCTGAATGACTGGTTCTAGAGTCAAGAAAAACCGATGTCATATCGACATAGCCACATTTTTGACTCATGCATAAATTGCTTAATAGTTAAAGAAGTAAAGGCATTGCAACTGCTCCTTCATTATTTTCCTTTCCGTTAATTTTGACAATACAAAGTCTTATGCTTATGCTTATGATTATTATATGATTATGATTTGCGGAATCAAGATTTAGTAAGAAAAGTGAATATAAAAAAACCCTCCAATTTCAATGCTAGAATATAAACGAAACCTATCGTTCCTGTATAGGAATCGACCAAATTTCAAATTACACTAGCTATACCTTTATAGGTATAGCTAGTGTAATTTGAAATTTGGTCGTTTTGAGATGCCCACTCTTCACCGAAGGAAAGTTGATGCATTTTCATCGAACGATCCTGAACCACTTGCATTCAATGGCGGTCTATATTATTATTTGAGCCTAGTAACAATGTAGCCATTGCCTTAGGCGTTGGCTGGAGAATGGCGATCGAAAGGTCATGAGTTGAACCCGTCCTTTGCTTATGTAGTACCACGAATGCAAGCATGCACGTTTAGGCTGGAGGGGGTTCATAGGATATAGTTACATAATGCATTTTATGTTAGACAGAGGTTACATCGTCACTTTCATGTCATTTTGATTCGGTACTTCAGTCTTTTTGATCTTAACAGCAGTCAAAGAGAGAAGTGGTAGATTTTTCAAAATTTTATTACGTTTTCTTTAAATTCGATGGTGCGAATAAATTAATAATGTTGAATAATTTTCCGTTTTACTTTACTTTCCACAAGTTTTCTTTTCAAAGACCAATCTGTTAACAGAGATTTGATCTACCTATAGATGAAATCACGAAAACAACATATCTGTCCCAACAGATACTGATTGACGTAACGAGAAAATAATTTCTGTTACAAGTGAACATCAATACGTTCAATTAAAGTAACCATAATTGAAAATACTGATCACGAATGATTTAAAATTGGAATAAATAAATAAATAAATAAATAAATATCTTGGGACAACTCACACACGGCTATCTGATCCCAAGCTAAGCAGAGCTTGTGTTATGGTAACCAGACAACTGATATACATACTTATATAATTTATAAATACATACATATTATAGATAAATCACACCCAGACACAGAACTAACAATCATGCTCATCACACAAAGTTTGTCCTGGGTGGGAATCGAACCCACGACCTCCGGCTTAGCAGTCAGGGCCACTAACCACTAGACCAACAGGCCCGTCAATGCTGCATGTGTGATGTCAAAAACTGGTAGTAACTTTCTAGTCGGCCAGTCTTGATACCAGCGGTATTAATACTATGGAAGTATTATTAACGGAGGTTTGCTAACATGAGGGGCTGGCCGCATTAAATGTCAGGTGAAAAGGTATTAATAAATAGGATAACGCCCCTTCTTGACCATTTTCTGTAACGGGAGTATTGTAAATTCATAACGGATGGGGGACATCGTAACGCAAACTTTTATCATAGATTCAGTACATGATAGACCCCGAAGTTATAAAAATTTTAGAAAGTTATTAAAAAAAATCATCTACACGGTCAAAACGTATCCATAAAACCTGATTTTTATTTTATAATAATTATATTTAAAAAATTACGTTGGGGTGTCTAGGTCATCCTGTATTAAATCCTTGGTAAAGCCGTTGTTAAGTCGTTACGCCTGATTTCTCCCCAGTTCTTTTCGGATTGCCGTCCCATTAAACTATGAGGGAAGAGGGAGTGCACCTGTCTGCGCACACACCTGTGCATCTGCGTAATATCTCCGGCGTATTGAAGTGCGACTGAAATTCCGCGTAGAGTATTATACTTGTATTTTTCTTAGAAACCCTATTCTACTACTAATAGGTAATAAGCGCAACAATAGTCGAAAGTAAAAACTAACTGACGCAAACAGCAAAACCACTCAAAACCACTCAAAACCGCACAGCAACGTAGCTATGTGCATCAAAAATATTATGACATAAACACAAACCACATAAACCTACCAATTAAATAAAGACAGAAACGTCATACAAATTGAATGGGTGCATGATTCAGGCGTGAGTCAAGTCAAAGCGGCGTGTTTAGATAGGGCGAGCTAACTACAGTAACTACTGCTTATTTACGATGGCACGCTGATGGCCGGGCAAGTCAGGATGCGGTGAGGGGGGCACGTATAACATGTGATAGCTGAACTGGTGAACGGTAAGGCTCAATTATTCACACTGCCATGGTACGGAAGCCTTGTTTCACGCAGATTTGTAGGATTCAATTCTCTAGTTTCTATAAGAATTTGTTTTTACGTTTGTGCGTTACACAATGCACTTAAAGTTCATTGTGCAATGTGCACAAAATTCTATTCTGCCGAATTCCGCGGCGATTTGCAGCTTAATATGTCGATTTGATGGGCCGCGAAGACCACTGTTTTTTAGATTTACGTAAACGAAACTATCTATTTAGGTTCCCATAAAAGGTAGTACTAAGGTTAAGCGACAGTCATTGTTATAACTATTTATCAAAATCATCAACTGGATCTGTTGATGATGAGGTGGGAGTACCTATCAATGGAATGGGTACTCCCGCCTCATCTAATACTTTCAGTTTGTACCCTTTTCCATATCATCGCTTCGTCGGGGCCCGGATCTCGCAAGGACTAATCCTGTCTGACTCTTAGGTTAGAATACTCCTCAGCATCCAGAGTATACACACTGGGTAGTCTACAGCGCTACCAACCTGCTAACTGGGCGATATTTTTACCACGGCACATACTTAATACACAAGCGAAAAAGAAAATCCCCAATACACATGCATGTGAGCAAAAATCTTAGCTTGTCATAGGTCATCGACAAACAAGTCTAGTAGGTCTCACATTGAGTTAAAAAAAAACCGCCGGTACTGTTCTCATCCGCTTGTACACCGGTAGCGCTTGTTTATATTACGCTGCCCCAATTCGTGAGCCCGAACATATGACTTTGTTACAAAAACGTTTTTACTACATTGACTATGATGGTTTAATGACGCAATGTTTATTGGAAAATAGCTACTAGAATCTTTGGCAAAGACAAGTGTGGATCATCGCTTTTTCCAATGGGTGTTATAAAAGGTTACAGGAATCTTCCTCTCACCACTTAACGCAGCAGCGTTCTTTTTGTCAGATTCGTCGATCGGCCAATTTGGTATTATTTCGTTCCTTACTCGATGCTATTAAAGTCACTTATAATAGATCTAGACGAAGCCTAAAGGTCTTGCCTAAGGGCGCTGTCAAAAGGTTATCAATGATGAACAACAATGGATTCCAAGTATCGGAAAGATCCAGCCCACTGGAGGCTATAAACTTTGTCTGAGCTTACTGAGTATGTCCTTTCGACCTATAATATGCGCACGCGACAAGGTAAGCTCCGCGGATTATCTCGCGTCGAAGCCAGACATGGCAACGCGAAATCATATTCAAGTCGGCATCCTAACTTCCTAACTAATATTATAAATGCGAAAGTAAGTTTGTTTGTTTGTTTGTTACCATTTTACGCCTAAGCCACTGAACCGATCATCCTGAAATTTTGCATATACGTTCCCAGGTGTACAGGAACAAACATAGGGTACCTTTAATCCCGAATAAACGACTGTTTCCGAGGAAAATCACAATAACGTTCTTATGATCATAGATGGCGCCACGTGTCGTTTCGAATCATGATTTTATAACTAAATAATTGAAATGACAGGACATGGGTAATTTTTTCCGAGACTTTATCTGTGTCCGCGATAACCGAAATTTACGCGGACGAAGTCGCGGGCAACAGCTAGTACTACAATAAATGTTATCACGACTTACCTTCAAGCATTTGAGGCAGAAGGTATGCTGGCATGGCAGGACACGCGACGAGGTGTCGAGTCGCTCCAGACAGACGGAGCACTCGAGAAGGTCGTTGAGTAAACCTTCATCCATGCCGGTTGGGGCACTAGAAACAAAACACAACATTGTCATTCATAATCCATTGTGGATGGATATTCTTTATTGTACTCTGAGATGAAAAACATCAGGTTGATAAAGGTTGTTATGAATGGAGGAGGCCTTTGTCCTATGAAAGGCCACTCTCCAGCTGTAGTCTGTTCCCTCCACTTATTGAGCATTCATAGATAATGAATGTGATGTAATTTTAGTAGGTATATGTAAAACGATTTTTAATCATACAAATATACCTACTCGTGAATAAAATTGACGTGTCTATTTATAATGTCAAAATAAAAGCTTTTTATAAAATAAATATGAATGTTTACACGGTACTTCCAAAATCAATTCTAAAATCTTTTGTTTGTCTGTCTTTTTATTCCAGCTAATCTCTGAAACCACTGAACCGGTTTTGACTTGACTTTCACTGGCATGTAGCTGATGTTATGAGGAGTAACTTAGGCTACTTTTATTTAAAAAAAAAACAGCTAGGGTTCCTCGAAAAGAATAAAACCTCGTGAAAGCCGACATTGACGCGAATGAAGTCGTGGGCATTAGCTAGTGAAAATTAAAAGCCATTACAGATTTAATGAGAACATTCACTACTGTTTTATTAAAATATGGCTCTATCATGTTATCAACTGTATTCATACATAATCAAATAAACTCTGAGCTTATCTAGAAATACATAATGTACCTTCACATACTGTGTATTTAAATAAGTCTTTTATGTCAGGACGAAAAAGCCAGAAAAACCTAGACAGGTCACAGTTATTTTTAACCAAACACAGTTCTAAACACAAAGATAAACATTCGAGACTCAAGCCAGCCAGATGTATCATAAATTGCCAGGTCAAAATTTTGCTAAGTAAGTACTAACTAGCGTTGATAAGAGCTAATTAGGTATGCAATAATTTTCATTGGCTTATTAAGACATCTTTAGTTAAGACCAGTAGGAACGTAGAGCACAGATTGATTACTCCTTTTGTAATTTCCATAACAATGGTCATGTTTCCTTGCAAATCTATACTTGTTGATTTTTACACAACACTTAGATTTGAGTGAAGACAGTTCGTTTGGTACTGTGGCTTCTTTATTGTGATTATGAACTGTAGTTTCATTCATAATTTGCTGCTTGACAAAACCGAATTTGTGTTATCTACTCACAATAATAATATGTAAGGAAACTTTTATCACCATTGACATTACAGAAGACTATATTATGTTAATGTTATTTAAATAATAATTACAAACATACATGTGTACAATGTATTAAAATATTTGAATGATTTGTGATAGCTGAATTCTGTAGGCTTGAAATCATATTACTGTTCAATCATTAATTAATTATCCTTCTTGAAAATATTAACATCAGTTTCTGCCCGGCCTTTTCCCTTATTAACTAGACACAGGCACATAATATAATAATTACAATTTCAAATAAAAATATAGTAGGAATCTATAGTAATCCTCTGTAAATAGCTGCTGCCTATGCGCAAACTATTTGTAAGTATAATAACATTTGCTAGTTAAAATCCTGCATTCTTTACTTCAAATTTCAGAAACAATGCCTTACCTATTATTATTTTTATCAATGGAGATGACACAGCAGTAGTTTGCCAGTCATTCTTTTGAAATTACACCAATTACCATAAACAACACCCCAAATATTAAAGTGAAGAGTATTAAAAAATCCCAAAAATGGCATAAAACATTTTCTAAGCAGTAATGGGAGAAGATTTATATTGGTTGGTAAAACAAACATGCTTTGCTTCTACACAGGATTAGTTTTTTGTTTGGTTTAATATTTTTGTCAACATAGGGATTGAAGACAGGTCATAGAAGAATAATAAAAAAAACCCCTTCTGCAAGAATATGGGGGCATTTATGTAAAATATGATAAATGTTTACAATTTGTACCAAAGAGTTGTTAGTATAGTATTTGAAAATAGAATAGGTTGTATATTCTATGCTTATGACACAATATTCACACAGTGAATTAATTCTGTTAAGTATATACCTAAAAAGTAAGTTTGATTAAAGACCTGGCAAAAGTAACTGGTATCATATTACAAAAAGAATTTTTCTAGAAGCTACTAAGCACTGAGTAATACATTATTATACACTCAGCTGATAGATTAGACTTACTTCAACATGTTTACATCATTCATGTCTCAGCTGCTAGCAAACTTTTTGGCTACCAAATTTCTTGGACTTGACACTGACAAGATACTTTGTAAATTAAACACTAACTGCCTCCAACTAACAAACAAGCAAAACTACTGAATGTTGAGTTTAATTTTCTCTAAAATCGCAAATTTTATGCATTGTTATTTTATCTTGAGTGTTATGTGATAAAATGATAAGTGTGTGATAAGAAATTTGAACACTACAATAAATTGAATATTTATTTTTGTTTATGGAAGCATATATGGTTTGGGCCAGGTTGTTTATTGCTTGCTACAGGTTTTGCTTGAATTATTATTTCGGTGGAAATGCTTATCAGATCACAAGTACCCTATTGTGAACATAATTAGTTTGATTTACCAACAAATAAATAGACATGTTACTGCAATCACTATCATATTTACATGTGAAGTAAGACTTGGAAATGTGTAAGTATTATAGAAGTCAAGCTAGAGGACTTTAGGGAGACGAAACTCACGCTGAAAGCATGTTACTAAGTAGTAGAATTTTTATAAATAGAAAAGTTAGAATTTGATATTCATGTTTGCATTCCTCAGAATACACGGAAGTGTCAGGAAAATAAATATATTTGATTATAAATAGCGCGACTAACACGATACCGAATAGAACATCGCTACAATGCAAGTTTGCTTGGTATTTTTAGATCGACATGCACGGTCTTGTGAGATTTAGATGATTACATCTAACGTTAAAACTTAAAACGTTGATGACTCACCGAATGTTTTAAATTCCAACGATGTTAGCGGGAAGTCTGACCATTATTGCTGGGCACAATGAAACAGAATCCACGGGATACCACCCCGAACCAGTCACACAAAAATTCTTCGACACAAAACTATCTAAAACGGCACATAGTTAAACACTGCGAAGGGATAACTACACCTGGGAACTAAAGGTCGGAGGGTGAAGTTGCTGTTGTTAGAAATATGCAGTTGTTCACATAAAAACTGATACAATTTCACGCACAAATGCCATTCTCGCCGTTTCTTCGTTCGACCGGACGGTGAAGCGGGGGCGGGAGCAAGCGACTATCACCAGTTGGGGTGTACATCCGAAATTTACGAATTCTACGAATCATGAAATAGATTCGTTTATATAGTTAAAAGAATTGTAAAAACTATTAAAATTATTATTTTTAAATTCAGTTAAGATCATTCAACTACTCAGTATATTGTTTTCGTGAAGATGAAAGATCTGTGATAAGTAATGAACAGAATGCAGTAGAAATATTACCTTTTTAAATGGTAACTTTTCTTAGAAAAATCGAGGACGAATAATTTTATTCCTGTTTCATCATTGTGTTTCATAATATTTTCTTGAAACATTCTCATAATTTTGTAAAATGAAAGCTTTTCGGTCTTATTTTCCTAACGATTCAATTGGTAAGAAAACTGCCATTAAACATTATTCATAGAAGATATTGACATTTAATTCATCCATTTAACTAAGATAATGCGTCTCATCTCACTATCGCAAAGTCGAAAAGCAGCTAACAAAGAAAATGGCAATGATAATAAATACATTCTCGAAATGACTAAACTATAGAATAAACAATCGCAGGCATATCTAATTTATCATTTGGCGGATGGGCCTTGAAATTATGCCATTTCCAAAAATTGAGGCCTCGTAGATGGACTTGATTTTGCACGACATTATAGTAAATATTCGAAAAATATACTTTCAAGAGGCATAATTTATTTCCATGACAACAAGAGATTATAAACATTAATCAACCTTGGTTATTAATATCTTCATGTGGTTTTCATTGAGTTCCTGCTTAAATGAAGATTGAAAACTAATATTTAATATTGCATGGATATATCGAGTTTTTGAACGCACGCATGAAATGTTACTGTCATTAGTGTCACTGTCAGTGTTGGACTGCCTGCTGGGCTGTCAAAATATGTGAGACTTTCATACGTATTTTTATTTTTTTGGAATTTCTTGAATTTCTCAAAAATGTCACGCGATAAAAGCGTGTGGTTTGCAGAAGAGATATTGTTGGATGCGAAATTAATTAATTTTCAATTGGAAACTGGAGAATGGGACGCTGTGGAGGAAATGTTACGAGCCGAGGCTCAACTTTCCAGAGATGCCGAGACCGGACGATTGCGCCCGTAAGTAGTAAAAAACATGTGAAATTATTATCTTCATTCGCTTAGTTGGGGTTAAATTTAAGTTATTTATTTTAGCAGCAAACGACACTGACCATTGGATTCTTTATAAAGAATCGTTTTTAACCATTAAAGCAGAAAGTGTCACTTTTCTCTTTCCCTGGCTGTTAGACTGTTTCATATAAAAATAAATGATAATCAAGAAATACATTGTAGGTTACGTTGCTCTTAATTTTGCGAAATTATTCTTATCCTAATCCTTTAGACAAAACTTTTCTTTGCATTGTTTTTTATGTTTGTTTTTACAGCTTCTATCTTGTTTCTGACATAGCTCATTAAAATTAAGTATGTAAATATTTTCCCCTTAACCATTAGATATAGGCTACCCTAAAGACAACTAAGTAATATAATTATTAAACCTTCAACATTAAATTTCAGGAAAAAGGCATCAGAATATACATTACGACTCATAGCAGAAGTTCTTCACATAATGCGCCTTGACGTTGAACAAGCCTCATACAATAGAAGCACTTTAGCTGTCGCAGAACAATGTCTGCGCTTGGTCCGATCTTGTGCAGCAGCTGGAACGAAGATGCAAACATACATCTCTAAAGAACTCTCCATACTAGATTCTATGCTTATCTTAGCAACGGAATACCAACATCCAAGTGTTGACTTTGTAAATGAAGAACTGCAGAAAAAGTTTGAATCATGCATGACAGTGCTCATGCAAACCTTAGGAAACTTAGTTGTGAACAATCCCTTCAACCAAATAATGATTTGGAACAAATTTGATGCCAATATACTAAACAGCTTTGTTGGAGCAAATGATAAAATTGCTACAGCAGCCGCCATGATTGTTTACAACATATTATTAGGTCAGCCAAATGTGTTGCCCGATGATGTTATGCTGTTGAATTCATTAGCATACATGTATAGTAACGGCAACACTGAATACCCGCATTTAATTATAGAATATTTAATTGGTGTTGAGAATACATATATAGAGAAATTATATTCAAAGTTAGATCCTGAATGTCGGATGCTTGTGTTAAACCTAGCATACAATATTTTGATGTCAACGGAATCTCAAGATATCAATGTGTCTGTGAATTTTGTAAAGTTTATGGCTCATGAGTTTAAGAGTAAATCGGATTGTATTTTGAAGACAGTAGACAAGTATGTGAATTCTATTGAGCCCCAAGAAGTGGTGTTTCTGTTGGAGATCATAGCCACTGCGTCCAGTATGGATGCGTATATGGATTGTTTGCAGACTGATAGTTCATTATTTATTAACTGTGCATGTAAGTATAGTATTTGTATTATTTCATCTTATAACATAACATCACGCCTGTAATCCCCGAAGGATTAGGCGAAGGTGTACCCATTATTACACCCACGATTCGCCAGTTATGTATGTAGTCTCATGTAATAGGGGGCGTGCCTATTGTCATCAACTGGGCACAAATCCAAACTCCAAGGCTGCTATTGAGAAATTCCTGATGGAAAAACCCAATAACACTTTGCCCGACCTGGGAATCGAACCCAAGACCTCATGCACAACATGCGCTTGCAACCACTAGACCAACGAGGCAGTATTTCATCTTATTTTTCCTGTAAATTACACTTACCTTATGTTGGCAACACCAACAAAATAATATTTTTGTAATATGTATTTATGTAGTGTATGCTTGAGCTCTCTCTATTACCATTGAAAAGTGTAGTTCTAATTTTTCAATGATGTAACTTACTATCTTACACCAAATGAAATGAACATACAGGTCAGTGTTCATCCATGGATGACCCTAAAGGTGTATGAAAAGGTTCATGAACCATTTGAAGTTTTTCAGCAACTTTTTAAGCCTCGCCTCCATTTGATAGCCTAAATCCTCCAAAATCACATAAACTAAGTATTATAAACATTTTTAGGAATAGCTTCAAAAATACCGGTGTAACCTTATCTAATTATCATAAAGATGATATCTTGTTGTTTTTTCTTCTGAAATCTTTCTCCCGCCCCTTTCGGGCCTCACGTGATAAATGGACGATCCCAGTTTCTTGTGTTTGACCATTTGATTATACATATAAAATATTTTTTTTATAATCTCATTTCAGTTCTTCTTCAAGCGATTCACAAGTTAGGCAAGGAGAGCAGTAACTTCTTTTCATCTCTAAACAAGCTGTACGAGGCTACTGGCAAGACATTTATTGATGATGAGAATGAAAATATATCTGACATACCAGTCACCAGCCCCTGTGAGAGTAAGTAACTTATATTCATCTCTAACTGGCTTTTGCGCGCGAACTTCGTCCGTGCGGAAGTCAAAAACCCCCCTTGATTCGGCCCTGTCCTTAAATCCGTTCATAGCTGACAAGCCTATAAATTACTTATCTGTCAAATTCAGGTTCATTGGTCAAGTAGTTTTCGAGATTTTGGGTTTAGTCAGAGGGTAATATTGATCTTTCACTGTGAAAATATAAGATTTGGTATGATATTATTTGGTTTTAAATAAGAGACGGAAAAATTTCACGCTTACGTGTCTAGTTCAGTACACGATTCTAAACTCCTCAGCATTGAAATTGTTTATCGTTAAAATTTGCTCTTCGCTGTCCCTTCCATCGCTAATATTTATACAGCCTATATTCCATGTGACAGTGTGTAAGATAAAAGTTTAAAGTACCCTCCATTGAAGTATAAAAGCCACAAACATTTTAACGCGCGAAATAACGAGCGAATGTGTCGCCGTAACAATACGCTTATTATTACTCATGTGCTCATAGAAAATATACTACAATTATAGATATTGCAAAGATGATTTGTGAAGTCGCTATTATCGAAAGCCTAATGCGATTTATGAAAGCAACTAGCAACCCCAAACATTTATATACAACTTGATCCAGTCAAATTGCTGACAAAAATGTCGCTTTTCTCAAAATGCATAATATCTAGGTGTAAAAATAACAAAGAGTTAAAAAGAGAGCTCGGATTGCCGTATTTCCCGTTGGGCATCCGTATGTCCATTTATTTTACTAGCTATGTGAACTAAAGAAATAAAGACATCTAAGAAATTTTAATTGTGTTATCACTAAATGTGTGAAATAAGCACTTAAATTGTATAGCTTCACGGTGTTAATGATAAAACTGGTAACCGAATGACCATGTAATCGCAAATCATGTCTCTACAAACACCGCCTTAACTAAAGTCTATTGAAACTAATTGATGAGCGTTACAAAGATGGAGTAAATTAGAAATGGAATGCTCATATGCATATTTTCAACAACCGCTCATCGAAATTAAGTGGCGGGAGGACAAAGAAAAGATTTCTCATTGATCAATCATCTAAATGGCATTATGAATTTTTCGTTTTTTTTTAAATATGATCTGTGGAAGACTAACAGCTAAATAAAACATATTAAAAAAAAGTAGTAAATATAACTGACAGCCAATTACAAGTCTTCACTTTTAAAAAACAGGCTGGCAAAGATGGTGTGAACAATAGGTACAGTACTGATCACACAAGAAAAAGAAAAACAGGACAACATCAAAAGCTTATCAAACTAAGAAACAACATAATCTAATATAGGCACTTGAGCTTACATCTTTCGAATACACATAAGTCTAAACTTACACAATATTTGTTAATAAATTAACTTAAGGAAAATAAATTATGTCTCAGGCACCTTCTGGCCGTAGACACACTTGTCGAGAAGGGATCCAAATCGTGCTGTTTACATAATTTTGAACGACTTTCATGACGCACATGTTGATCCGTTTATTTCGGCCATGCGTTTTTAACTATTATATTTAAATTTACAGATCCCCTAACTAAAAACGATTCAGCCGACAACATGCTATCGTGCAACGAAACTACGTCGGAATGCACGGAATCTGAAAGCAGCGAGCAATACTTCGAGTGCAACGAGAATCTCTCGTACATGGACAAATTCGACGCCGTAGACAACATGCAGCCGCTCAAATTCGCCGATACATATCCGGAAGTGAAAAACGGTAGAAGCAACTCAAACTCCAACGTTAAAATCGACGCAGATATGTCAAAAGTCGCTTATAAAAGAAGTAGTTCTGTCCCAAAAACAGATGACCGCGTGCCTTTGCCTACAAGGCGGATAAGTTTAGAACATAAAATTGATATCGGAGATGACAATGAACCTCCTTTGATCATAGACTCGGCGTCTCCAAACGGCAGTATGAACACTATTGCGGAAATGATCCCTGTAGCCTTACAACCAAGACTAGATTTACAACCGACTAGTAGAACCGAGTCCCAAGAAAGTTCGCCAAACGATCCGCCAACAGAAATACACATTTCGAAGGAAGAATTGAAATCCGAAGTGAAAGCTTCCCCAAGCGAAATATCACCTCCTTTAGCCGAGAATGTTCCGGAAACGGACTCGCAAAAACAATCGCCCGATACACCGAAGGAAGTTAAGAAAAGTCAGAATTTGTCGACGGATTTCGATCTCAGTGAGCAGTTGCAGAAAATTCTTGGTATCTCGTCGGAGAAAACTCGCAGTGATACCGCTAATGTCGAAAAGAAGAGTGAACCTGCTAAGGAAGTGAAGATTTCTGAGGATGCCACTAACAAGGTGCCGTCGGTGAAGATAGACTCGCCCGAGGGGGCGAAGACCAGGTAAATTCCATTCACAATTTTGTTTTAATGTGTACATCATCAATGACTAAGGCAAACGAAAATTTACTTGAGAGCAAAACATGCCCCTGAAAATTTTTGTATTTTAAATTAGCACCTACTTTTTAGTATCTCTTATTCAACATTTAGGTTAAATATGCTTTATATGATCTTTTCTAACTATATCAAATTACGATGCATAAACTTTCCACGCGTCGCCGACGATATTTCCGGCACGTCTTCAAGGTCTCTACAGTCGGCTTAACACCTTTATCATCTCTTCAGGGCATAATCACGTAATGTTATGTTTATACTTGCAGACTAGGAGCGATCGACATGACGACTCCAAAGAAAGCCATCACGAGTGTGGAGACGGTGGAGCGTCACGTCGCGTTCGGGTTTAAGGCGGCGCTTGTACGGACGCTCGCCAACCTCTGTTGGAAGAACCAAGAGAATAAGAAGATGGTGAGGCCTTTTTTATGCCATTTATGGTACCTATAAGATGGCAATAGCGCCTATTACTAACCCACCTACACTTATTTACAGATTTTAGTGCCGAAATTGTTAGACATAACTCGTATTTAATTTAAAATAGCTGTTGTAATCTTATATATATTTATAATATTTTTTTCTTATTTCTTATTCGTCATGAGTAGTTTCACTACTTGATTATTGAATTAGTTTTGCTGGTTATTATACCATATTATTATTTTTTCAGATCCGTGAACTAGAAGTGATACCAGTACTTCTGGATTGCTGTAACATCGACGCCCGGAATCCTTGTATCCTTTTGTAAACATAACTTAAAAATTAGTCTCAACAAGTAGCCGTACTTAGTAAAGTCACGGAAATGGGCTATATAGGAAATTGACTATCTACTAAACTGACGTTTTGTTATTGTTCCTTATCAGTCATGAAAAAGCTATACAAATAACATGGCTGCTTTATCAATCCGCTGAACACCCTGATCGTACGTGAGACGCGTCTTTGGCATTCAGTCATGCTACCACCTTTCTGATTGGCTTACATTACTACAACGGCATAAGCTATTTTTATCAAATTGTTGCAATGCAAGAGAAGAATAAGTACCTAACTTCTTTCTTTACTACTTTGCTCGGTTGCTCCACACCTGAAAGTTCTGTAGCATGTGTGTATTTACAAACAAATAAACTGACATACACAAACAGCCATCTGTAGATAATAGGTACAAATATTTTTGTTCCGTGTTGGAATCGAGCCCGTAACACGCAGCGCAGTAGCCAATCGCTCAGCCACTGCGCCCACTGTGTAGTGCGCCTTAGTTTATTTTTATAATTGAACCATTTAACCTTAAAAACAAAATAATATTCCTGACGTAAAAAACAGTAATAATGCAGTGGGTCATCTTCGCTGTTCGCAATTTGTGCGAGAATTGTCCAGAAAATCAGGTACAAATTGATTTATTTTGTTGTTATTTTCACAACATACAAAGTTATTTTCACTGCAAACCTCTGTAGTAGTTGGTTCAGAGCCAGTTCGGTTTCCTAAGAAAGCGGTGTGATTATTTATCGGCCGGAAAATGACGGCCTTCTGTATGGTGAGCGTTTTAAGGGTTCAGTACTCCAAAAGAAAAAACGAGACCTTTCTGACATCGTGAAGGCCCATCATCCTTATAATTACGGCTAACATAAGGCTGTATAGCGGCATCGTTTTCTTATAAAACCTAAGCTTAATATACTCAATTTCAGTATAACACACTTGTCACTATTTCCACAGGAGGTAATTTCAAAAATAACGATCCAAGCTCCGGTGGACAACGAAGTTCTTCAAGAGATGGGGCTGACCCTTCACACAGACACTCAAGGCAACGGCATCAAGATTGTACCGATGTCCCGCGGATAGACTGAATTCATCAAATTACTGCATATGCATTAGGCGCTACCTTGGGGTGTTTCCATATAATCTTATAAGCAGGTCAATGAGACGAAAGTCAATTTATTGCTAATTCATAACAGCTGCTAAAAAGATTACCCTATACATATAAATAAAAATTGTTCCCTGAATAATTTACGGTGCGATGTAAACTGTCATCTAGTGAATACCTCATTGGCTTTTTCGAGCTCTTAAACAAAGGGCAATATGCTTCGGAAGTTGGTTCTAGTTATAGATTTTTTATAAAATGATTGAGGGAGTTCCGCTAATCATATAGCTATCATGTAAAGCCAGATGTGTATTACGCAGATTTTGTATAATATTATGAACTATAATAGTTTCCTTTGCTTGTTGCAAGATCTACATTATTATAGTATCCAAGATTTATTCCTATGTCAGAAATAAATTATAAATACTTATTTACAATTTGTTTTTTATTTATGTATGTAGAACGCCTAGTGGCATCTATTCGTGATTTCATTCAGAATGAATAGGACACAAGCAGCGTTTGCGAAGCAAATGGTACGATGTAGTAATTATAAGACAAAAATATGAAGAGTTTGGGAAAATCAAACCGATGTTCTCAAAATTCTTACAGGATCACCGAAAGCACATGCAGCTTGTTTTCACAAATAGCCTGTACTTCTAGTTTCTTATCTAGTCAAATATTACAACCAAACAACTCCTGCATCACATAGACATACTGCAACGATGTTCAGTCATTTTCTATTATAATCGTCTATATATCTATAAAAAATATTTTATATTATAACTATAAAACAGGAAACGAAGAATAATAATTATTATACAACTTACAAAAAGACTCGTACCTATCTAAAATTCTAACATTTTGACATTGACCTTTAGCTGTCAAAGACAAATTTGTCAAAGTCAAACGGTGTGCCGTTGTTGTTAATCCTAATTCTCAACATACAAATACAAATAATAACATTGCAAGATGGTTAAAATCGCCCTTCAGATCAAAGCAACTTTAGAAAGCATCGAAAAATTATATACAAACCATCCATACTACCAATGGTTCTTGAAACTGAAGTGTGGAAGTTGCGGTGAAGTGACTGAAAAGTTCCACGATCTTACGGAGGCCGAGAAAGTGCCGCAGAAGCACAATAGGTCGGAAACTAACTTGTTGATAAAATGCAAGCTGTGTTCTAGAGAGAACAGCTTGGATATTATCGAGGGGAGCAATGGTAAGTTCAAGTAATATGACAATCAGTATAACCTTTCTATAGTTTTTGTTACTGTTTTTTTTTATATCAATTTGGTGTTGGGAACTTTGATACTAGAGGAGCGTAGTTGAAACACTATATTACTCTTATGTTCCAGGTCAGTTTACTAGCAATGATGAGGGCAAGTTCAAAACATTAGTAATATTTGATTGTCGAGGCGTTGAGCCTGTTGATTTTGAACCAAAATCTGGATGGATAGCAGTAGCTGAAGATGATGGTAGGTTATTTATATTGTCATCAACAAAATTGAGTGTCAACTTTGAAGACTGGTATTGCAGAATCTAAGCAATTTGAAGTTATGCTTGAGATTATAGTTAGGTTCCGTAACACTACCCTTAAAATATATTTTTTCTGCTTAACAATATTTATTCCCTGTTTCACAACTTCTAGAATAGTTTTAGTCAGATGTAATTTTCTTACAAATTCTATTCCATTATAAAATTTAACTGTAATATTCCTAGTATAATAATATTTGACTGCCTCGTTGGTCTAGTGGTTGCAAGCGCGGCTGCTGTGCATGAGGTCTTGGGTTCGATTCCCAGGTTGGGCAAAGTGTTATTGGGTTTTTCCATCAGGAATTTCTCAGTAGCAGCCTTGGAGTCTGGATTTGTGCCCGGTTGATGGCAATAGGCTCTCTCCTTATTACATGGGACTAAAAACATAACTGGCGAAATGTGGGTGTACTAATGGGTACACCTCTGCCTAACCCTTCGGGGATTACAGGTTTGATGTTATGTTACATAATAATATTTGAATCCTGTCAAGTTGTTACTATTTAAATTACTAAAAAACACTTTTTAAATTATTTATTTTCCAGGAAAAACATTTGAAGATGTTGACTTGACTGAAAAAGAATGGGTGGATTATGATGAGAAAAATCAGGCCTCAGTTGGAGTTTATGAATTGGAATGGCAATTTGTTAAAGTAAAACAATAATTTATAAAGTTTTATTATAAGTACCATAAAATGGGGTGAATAATGATGCAGGGGTAAATCTGGATAAACTTCAAAAGAAGTCACTAAATTGTAAGTGACTTATATAATTTACAATTTAGTTACTTAGGAACATGAGTCCTTGTTTGCAACAAACTATAATATTATTTCAATGATAAACAATCATTTTATGGTATACAATATGAAAACTAATTGCAAACATCTTGAAGGGAAATGGCGCCGACTTATGACACACTCCCATGCTTGATACTTTCCTAAAGATATTGTAAAATCTGATTTTCAGCACAACTTCAAGATGTTTGCCGGTTATATATAAACTATACCTCAAAAGCATTTATTGTATTTCTACACACAATGCAATATTATGATACCTAGTCTTGGAAGATGTTATATGAAAATAATTACATTATACACACATAAGAAGAATTATTTTATTTTATTCTTACCTAAGTAATGTGTTTCTTATTAAAAAATGCTGATGATTGATTTTGTTTTATTGTAGAAGTAGGCTGAAATATTTGCTGAAAGCAATTTCCATCTCTTTATTAACTGCTATAGTCATACATAGCATAATCATGATGAAAGGGCACAATGACCCATAAAAACTTCTAAAATTGGGTAGTGGATATTGATATGCACTGCAGATTGTCGCAGTGGCTAAAGTAATTTGTTTGTGGGTGGATGATGTTATTGAATAGTTACGCCTGAAGTTATGTGGTCACCGTCTATTGGAATCTGTGATATCTGAGAAGTTTCAGATGCATAGGTAGCCATCAGAAGCCAAAAGGTCATATGTGCCTATAAGCGTTCTATTACCTAGATCTAATAATTAACATTGCACTCAGAAGAGCTGCAGATTCCTTTAGTTTACCGACTTGGGAACGGAGCTTCTCTCATTCCTTACGCACGATAATAATCGCAATTTTAGGTAAATCGACTTGACCGTGTACGTGACTTGTCTGTTACGCTATAACTACTGAACCGACTTTGATGAAATTTAATACGGGTTTAGTTTGAACCCAAGAAAGGACATCGGCTACTTTTTATTCCGCGGCTTCGTCGCACGGCACTAGAACATAGCAAGCCATCGCTCAGAACACACGAACCTAGTGTAAACACGCCATTTAATTTGCATGTTCTGACTAAAAAATATCATTTCAACGCAATCGTACCTAATTGTTACTTCTGTTGTTCTATTTAATTTAGTTTCATACTTCCGAAAGACGTTCACGTACACGCGATATATATGCCGTGGCATACATAACAGATACGTATCAGGAAGCGACAAAGTCACATTGTTTCCATTGGATTCACATTGTAATTGGTGCGGAGTTATTTACTTTGCACTTGGTACATGAAAATGGTTCTACTTGACTCCCGGTGGTAGACCTGTTATCAAACTTTGCAAGAGAGCTGAACTATCAGAACATGAGTTTCTTTCAAAGTAAACTGCTTTGCATTGTTTTTCGATACCCACTACCTCTGAGGGTTCTGCGATTACCGGTTAGCGGCGATTACAGGCTGCTGAGATGGATCATCATAGCGAATTCACTCTAAGGCGAACGCGGTTGACCTGCACATCAGCACGAGTTTCATTCCCTCTGTGTACAGTAAACAAATGAGATAGGTAGGTCCGACCCATGGGTGTCTTCAATTAAAACTTAACTTATTTGTTGAACTGGTTTTTTTTTCGTCAACTTTTTTAATTAAATGACGTTTGAAAACATCCATCGTTTTTTAAGAAAACTTTAACCTTAACTCTTTTGTTGGCTGTACGTAATATGTAAGTGTTGACCGAACTGCCAAAACTTTTAACTGTCTAAGACTCTCCTGGGCGATTTGGGCAGTGATGAGCCTCGCTTCTAAATCCTCGCTAATACTACACCGTAGTTGTACAGTACAACCTGTTCTCGTTTACCTAACCGGCCTAAACAAGTGAAGAGGTGAAAAAGTTGAACGATGCAGTCTTGTAACAACAGTATTAGATCGTAAAGGATATTGGATAATATCTATCAGATATAAAATCAACCCAGGTCCTCGCAAGTGGATTACACATAAGCTGTCTATCTATGTAACTATGATTAACGCTGATTTTTTTTTGCTCGTATTGCGTTGCACTGAATGAACTATGTGAGTGTAATGTGTTTTCGCGCGCCAGCTCAACTGTGAACTGTGACTGATTCACTTTCGATCGACACTTCCTATTCCGCAGTTAATCTTCGTCCATTAGCGATGTTTTAATTGTTTGATTTGTACGGCTTTGCTATTGAATTCACAAACTGATTTATAATACGTGTTGTTTGTAAGACTTACCTGTTTAAACAGCCTTCCCGGATGGGACTTTTGTAATGACGAATACGACTTATCTCAGACTAATTAGTTTTAGTGAGGAGTGCTGCTGAATTTGAAGGGGTCCTTCCGGAAGTAAAAGAATCAAATGATGACGATAATATACCACAAATATATTTTTCGATAAAAAGCTTTATTAACGCTTATGGTGGCGTTCAAACGGCTTTTTTAGTATTTTCCTGAACCTACCTAGACCTACACGTTTTTAAATGATGAAAAGCCTTATATACTAGATCACGTTAAGCTTAAATGATATTTCAAGTGATCAGTTTTCCTACAATCCTTATGATTTTCTACGAAATAGTAATACATTTTTCAATCTGTCGTGAAATCGCGATCACATTCACGTGCGTGTATCAATGAAGAGTTCGTTGCGAAGGTGAGTGACATAATTATAGCAGCATGTAATTTAGCGCTAGCACTGCATCGCCCAGCGGACTTACCAATGAACTTAGTCGTTCTACTTGGATGACATCATGATAGTAAATATTTTTAGGTAAGTTTACGTATTCTTTTGTTTATTTGGTTGCGATGATCGTATCGTACCACGTATTTCCGAAGTGACTTTTAGATTAGGTACTCTGGGTTACCGCCCTGTCCGGGGTTCGGAAGAATGCTCAGTGACTCCCGTTCTCCGGCCAAAGGTAGTTTGAGGAATACCGTTTTAGTCGGTTATGAGTCTGACACACCCCTCCGCCTTCCCCGAGACGGTAGCAGCCCTTTAGGATTCCCTCATGAAAAAAAAAGTTACTGCCCCGTAAACAAAATAAAAAGTCCAACAAAATGATAAAACATTTTTATCACAGCACCATTCATTTACTCATATCCAACTTACCTATTATTTATCATTCCACACACAACACAATATCGTTTCAATAACAAGGTACAGTATACTAGTGGGTTGAGTACTATTCACTGTGCTTTAACAACGTTATAACTTAAATACCTATTTTACTAAAGTTCGTTACTCATCTAGCCGGTGTGTCGACGTCGTTGTTTCAAGATTATCAGAACGAGACTGGAAACCATTGAAGCCCGTGTTCCCGTGCACTGTAACCGTGTGTTGTGGTGTACTTGAAATTGTAGGCGTCTCAGTGACTGAGTTCTCCACATACTGAGAGTTGCTATACTGATCATCAGTGTACACTTGGAACGGGTGATGAAGGTATACCGGCACTTCCACAGGAACCTTCACGGGCACTCTGACAGGCACCTTGACTTTAACAGGGTACGGAATCCTAACCGGATAGGGCACTTTCTTCTCTACCGGGTACGGTTTCGGCACGTAAACGGGCACTCGTTTTTCCACTTCTATTCTCTGTGGAACAAACACTTCGACTGGCACCGGCACTTTTTTCTCCACTTCGACTGGATAAGGCACTCTTTTCTCGTAGGGTACCGGAACCGGATGCGGTACTTTAACGGGATACGGTTGGGGATACGGCACCCTTATTGGAACGTGTTTTATTACTTCAACTGGTTCTTTCACTTTCACTTGGACTGGATAAGGCACTTTAGTTTCAACTGGGTACGGTTGTGGGACGAGAACTTTTACGGGTACTGGGTACGGTACCCTTTTCTCGACTTGTACGGGGACAGGGATGGGTCTGTCCACTGGTACCGGCACTTTAACTTCTACTGGATACGGCACCTTCTTCTCCACTGGATACGGCACTTTCACGTGTTTCACTACTGGTACCTGTTGAATTACGGGATACGGTTTTGGAACGTACTCCTTTTCTACCACTTTCACAGGCACAGGATGTGGTATTTTGATTCCAATTGGATAAGGCACCTGTTTCTCAACGGTTACAGGGTACGGAACCCGTTTCTCTACTACTTTGATCTTCTCCACTGGCACTGGAACTTTCTTCTCCACTTGGACTGGGTATGGCTTAGGAACTTCGACTTTGAAGGGTACCTTGACTGGTTTATCAACAGTTTTAATGTATCTGTGGTGGTGGTGGTGATGGTGGTGTTTGATTTTGGTGACGACTCGTGGGTGACTGCGGCTGCCATCGCTATCTAGGTCCCCGTACATGTAGTGCCTCGGTGAGCGTCCCCGCTTCCCACTGTAACCAGAATAATACGGGTTCAATTGTCGTTTTCGTTTAAGGAAAACCATTTTTTTTCTGTCCATAACTTGTAACGGATTTTGAGAACTCGGCACTGGGACAAGCCCATAAGATTGTAAGTACATTATTTGCTTACTTTGAGACGTGGCGGGATGGGCAGGTAATAAGTCCGATCGTTTAGTGATTGGTGTTGGCGGGTGACTCTTGAATTTAGGATAATGTGAGGGCAATATCGGCACCCAGTCGTTAAGCTCGAGCTTAGTGAAATTAATCGGTGGTAGTTGCGTAGTGGTTTTAAATTTAAGCCTTCTGGTGACTGGGCGGTAAACCCTCGGCGTTGATGGCGTGATAGGCTGGACAGTCGTCGTCACAGGCGTCGTGTTTCTGTACGCGTATCTAGTTCGGTGGGTAATGCTCTCTGAAGTGTCAGAATCGTCAGTGGTGTTAGTTTTTGTAAGAGTCGTGTTGTCTTTGGTTAATGTCGTGTTGCCTTTAGTTAATGTCGTGTTGCCTTTTGTCAATATCGTGTTGTGTACTAAAGTCAGGTTCACTTTGTCTAGTTCACGTTTAGGCCATATTCTTTTCGTCCGCAAGACTTTTTGGGTGGTCGTGGTTGTAGCTTCTGTAGTAGTACTGGACGTACTCGTTGTTGACGTCGTACTGTTAATTTTTGGCGGCCTGACAAAGTCGGATCGGATGCCATTGATCACTTGGACGGGCAAACTGAACTTAGGGCTCTTTGCAACTATGGGCTTGCCAGTCGATGCGGCATACAGTAACGGTCGGTTAGTCTTGAAGTAATATGTCCTATGATGCGGTGGTAGCGGGATCACTCTAGGAAACTTGTAAATAGAGTTTGGCGAATGATGCAGCTTCACGGGTTGGTTAGGATAGAGGCGTTGCGGCGGTAGTTTGTGTATCTGCCCGTGGTGAGGTCGAGGAACGTCGACTTTGTGATTTTGTTTCAATAAATTATCAGGAATGTTGGGCGGTTTACTTGGCGGCCTTTGTTCAGGTTTGTAAGCAGGCAAGTCGGGTCTCGTCAGTGATTGATTATTAGGTGTTGGTTGCGCTACGTACTTTGGGTTATGTATTATAGTAACAGCTATGTTCTTCGACTCTATAGCAAGCGGCTCGTCTACGTGATCATCTTGTGCCGTCACGCCGCTTCCTTGTTTGAAGACGAACACTAGCGAAATGATCAGGAAAGCCGTCTGAAAAGAAAATATTACTTATCAGTCATATTTTTAGGTATTTTATCTTTTGTTTGAGCTCTTAATTGTTAATAATACTCCATTTCGTATGAATTGGATTTTTTGTTTGACCATTGTATAGTGTCGAAAAATGATTCATTCCGTCTGCGTGTGTTTATTTCTTTTCACAAAAAATATAATAGTTTTGTGTACCTATGTACAATAGCACACATGCATGGGTTAGCCTTGCGTGTGTGCTATTGTTCACAGTTACAGAATAGATGAGTCAAACGAATCATATTATAATCCATCAACGTCTATTCAATTTTGGCTTATAACGATGATAAGAAATTGATAAGTGCAAATAGACAATTAAATAAGGCGTGTTTACTGCAAATATCTCGTTGTTTTTTTTATCGATTTTTACTATCGACGTCGCCGATGCGTGTGCTAAGTTTACACGCGATCCATCTTTCCGTATTTTTCCATTTTAGGTGATGAACCGCGTTTTGTAAGGTAGATAGTTACTTAGGTACATAAAGGTATGACAGACGCTGAGAAATTCTGCTAAATAGGATTACAAACAAATAAGAAAACACTAGTGATAAATAGAATGGGGCTATAATTAATAATTAATTAATAACTGAGATTGCTTCCTGACGGGTAACGGTAAAGGCTTTTTTGTTAGAAGTTATAGCAATGTGCGTGGATCAATACATAAAGGTTTCTATTAAAATGCTCTTAGGTTTAATGCAATTAAAAAAGATTGTGATACAGTGTTGAGCAATTGCTTGTGTTAATTTTTTGGGTTAAAAACGTTAACCAAGTCAAGTCAACCCATTTATTTAAATTAGGCCATTAAAAGGCATTTTTAACGTTATATACCTTTAGGGTAACAATAATTGAATTTAGTTAAGCAAATATTCGAATCCCGTAATTTTTTTATTAATACCTATTTAATTTAAAAATAATTTACTATTATTATCTATTAAATCATTTATTTCAAACTGTGAATGTCCATATTTTGTTAGCATCAGTGAACTTAAAACTAAGTATGTTAGTAACAAGAATAATTTCTTAAATCAATAATCCAATTTCACTAAATTAATAATTAAAATCAAAATAAATTATAATAAATCAAAAATTTAATTAAAAAATAAAACATAATGCTGATTTAATTTATTACTTCGTATTTTATATCGATGCCGAAATTGAAGTCAATCTGTAAATAAAAAATGGTTGGTGCTTATTGCGATTAAGTTATTTTTTTAAACATTTAATTTAATTAATTATGATTTTTGAAGAAACTAGTAAAATAGATATATCTCATTAAGTAATTTTTTTCGATACAATAGGTTGATTTCACAAATAAACAAAAAGATAGATGATGTTTCTTACACTTCGTGAAGAAACATTTGATCACACTTAGTTTTTAGGTGTTTTTTATAAACTATTTTACTATACTTTACCACACTCGAATTCCAATCACAATTTTATTTTATTCACACAGTTCACACTAATCACAAACAATCTTTAAAATAAGCACTTTTTCTCACAAAACACATCACAGTATCAATCAATTTTCCTCCCGCCAAAATGTGCCGCGGCATTAAAACGTTTACGTTTTTTTTTAAACGTTTGTTACTCCAGGATTTTTTTATGGGATTTAAGATTTTCTAGAAAATCTTTTTTTTATCATTGTGTTTTATTTCGGTGTTTTAATAAAAAAAAACGTTATTTTTTCACTAATTGATTTACCTACCGATAAGTGTTGCATATTGCGGTGCCTGCGGCCGATGCAGACATTAACGTAATGATAGGTCTGAGGAAGCGCCACTCACTTATATAGCATTCGCGTAATGGGTGGCTGAGTTCCAGGACGATTACTTTCTCCACCAATGCCAATATCATTGGTGCCCCTTGTGCCACCAAGGTCGAAAACTGTAAACAAATAAGTTAAAAATAATATGCTAGAATGTGCCTGCGTGCACATTCAATAAAACGATGCAGTCATGCAGCTGAAAAAGCTGTCTCGATTAAACTATTTCAGACCCTTTACAGATACTGCTAAGCCGGAGGTCGTGGGTTCGATTCCCACCCAGGACAAACTTTGTGTGATGAGCATGATTGTTAGTTCTGTGTCTGGGTGTGATTTATCTATAATATGTTATATGTATGTATTTATAAATTATATAAGTATGTATATCAGTTGTCTGGTTACCATAACACAAGCTCTGCTTAGCTTGGGATCAGATAGCCGTGTGTGAGTTGTCCCAAGATATTTATTTATTTATTTATATTGCACTTACGACAAAACAGAGACCAGTGGATGTAACATACCTACATTATTAACTCTCAGCTTGCTTGTAACTAAATAAATGTATATCTACTAATAAAATTGTTCTATTGTACCTACTACTAATGCATGGAATAGCAAAAGAACGACTCAGTCGCTAAAGTGAAGGTTTTTTCAGTTTTTCTGTAAGGTTTTGCCCGGATCTAGAAAGTTAGAACTAGGGACATCCCAGATGTTTTTACAGGACAACAATCAGTTATTGACTTTGCAATTGGTTCACAAGAAAATCAAATATTCACGTAATATTCCAATAAATCAAATCTCACTTGGCATAATTATAAGTACAACCATTATGAATTTCTCAGTAATTATCCAAATTACTGACATATTTCCATGTTAGTTTTTTATTAATTGCACATGCGTCTAAGTTCCTACACCTATAGCTGTGATCTAAATTATCGCTTGTATAAGATTTATGTGGTGCGAAGTTACGAAGTTTTTCCTCCAAATCCGTTATACAACGCTATTTAGGTAGTTGTATGCTGAAATATCTGTTATATACATTTTCCGTCTTCCGTTTTTCCTCACGCACTAAAAGCAGGTACGTGTATAGATTTTATGCAATCATGTAAATAAAACACGCTATTATTGGTTCAAGTGGTGTTTCTCGTATTTTCCTCGTAAGTTATTAATTTATTTCTGACACGCATTTCGTACATACCTTTATTAGAATAGGCTTCTCCATCCTTTCCGTTTCAAATGCGTCAACTGCAGGATAATTAATCTCTTTCCATATGCGGCTGCGGGCGAGGAGCGGCTCTTGAGTAAGAGTTAAGAGATTCTGGGGGGCAATTCTAGTAGCTTTTAGAAACATTTTAATAATTATGATAATTTTCCTATTCGTCATGTTAGTAGATACCTACATAAGAAACAGTTTCATAAGTAAGTCTTCGTAAGTATACCTGAAAATATTTTTTTAATTGTCCAATGACAATTTTATTTCACGGTTATAAGACTTTTATGTCACTCGTTTTAAGATTGGGTAAAAAGTGTAACTCCAAGAAAATTTGTAGCACGTTTTTCGAAGGTGGTGATTAATGGTTATTGAGTGACCGTTTCCGGTCATATAGTCCTAATATTCAGTGTACATTTACGAGCAGAATTAATGATGCATTTCGTAAACAAAGTCCAGTTAATCACTAAAACATAAGCGTATTAATTATCCTGTGATCTATGTTCACACATCGTTTAATAAATAGTAGGTACCTGCGTATATTACGGAGTGTTAACTCAATTCCTACTTTTTATAATTACACTAGCTTCTGCCCGCGTTCTTGTTTCTCCTCCCTCTTCATATAAACACTATGGTCCCTTTTTCACCCCTTAAGGGGTAAAATTTGGAAAATCCCTTATTGGATGTCTACGTCATACAAAGAACATACCCTCCAAGGTCCCTTCAAGTTCTCTACGCTTCAGCGGTTTAGGCTGTGCGTTGATCCGTCTGTCAGTCAGTCATTTAGGACAAAGCATTTTATGAATTGATAGATACGATATTGCTAAACTGCAAAACTAAACCCAATTAGTGCCCAAAGAGTACCTAGTTTGCATCTGCACTAATGATTGGATAATTTTGCACTTTATGTCACTAACAATAAAGTGTATTATTTACTGTCATCAGAAAATGTATGCTCTGCGTTTTCTCTTGGAGTGTGCGGAGCTTATACGATGGTTAACTCTTATCTAGTAGTAATAAAACAGAAAATGAAAAATAAAAATATATCACTGTATTTCCTTCAATATCTTAAGCCTATATTTATCATCAGGGAACCTCATTTTCACAATCTGTCTGACTTCTTCGCAGCTGTAGCTCTTAAACTGATCCCTGTCCTTGTTCCACAAGTCAGATATCTCTAGTAATTGTGCCTTTAGCAACTGAGGCAGTTTCGTGAATTTTGACCAAATGTTAATCTTGATTTCAAATTGTATGGGTTCCTGAAACGAATGATGGATTGAATTAGGTCGTTGAAAACAGAAAATATAGTGCCTTATATAACTAAATGAGCATTACATTCGAATATGAACATTATTCCCCCTGAAACTTAGGTTCGTATGCTCACTTAATAAAGTCTAACATCCGCTTTTAGAATTCAGTAAAAAGTACTAAACGCTTATAGATACAGAGATAGGTACCCAGGGTCGTCAGATATAGTTGAAGAACTAAATTAATTGTTTTTTATCCACTTTTTAAATTAGATTACATTTGAAAACATCCTTCGATTTCTAAGAAAACTTTAACTAAGTCTGACAACCCTGCATACCTATCTCTTTTGTTGACTGTACGTCCAGCACCACTTGAAGCATGGCGCAAATAAAATTATCGTAATATCACGATTATCAACCTATAAATATTAGACCCACTATTGAACATACAAAAGAATCCAAATGCCGCACTACTACCGAGAAATCTCCTCCGACCTTGGAATCGAACCCAGCTTCCTATGCCCAGTAATCGCGCTTGGGATTAAATATAAAGCAGTTAAAACATGCAAAAATAACGTCAACAAACGGAATTTTATTCATGTTTAATAGCATCCTACATGCTATTAAACTCGAATAAAACAAATGAATAAAATTCCGTTTCGCTTTCGCGTTTCACTACAGGTATATGTAATAAATAAACTGGTAAAATAATATGTTTGTAATTATAGTTTACTAGCTTTTACCCTCGGCTTCGTCCCAGTGGTTATTTTCACTTTCGCTAAGTACCGCTTTGGTTACTGCTCAGCTCCCGTGTGGGTCGTAGCGTGATGTTATATAGCCTAACTTTTTCCTCCTGAATCTGGCTACCACAAAAGTATATTCCAATCCTACTGCACGTTCCAGAAATTAGCGCGTTTAAAAACAAAAGTACAAACAAACACAAACAATAGTCTACAACTTAATTATTTATTATTATGGATGTGTAGTGTGTATGTGAGGGCATAAAGTAGAAGTAAAATTCACCTCAAAAAGTGTAAACACATCAGCAACAGTGCTTTCAACCCTCATCGCCAACATATACACAAGTTCTTCACTGACTGGCTTACTGTCGCCTAGTACTCGCTCCAGTACTGACTGGCACAGTGTTTGTACTAATGTACAAACTGACATCTCATACATGCGCGCGGGCAAAACATGCTGCCAGCAGGATTTTAGGTCCTTCATTAGGGCTATTGCGTTGTTGATTGCACAGTCGAATTGCTCATAGGAGTTGTGGGTCCATGGAATTCCTGTAAAAATTGTTAATATTAAGTTTGTTTTGTTGTTACTAGACCATACCATTTCTATGGAAGATATCATAAAAGAATATTTAGATGTTTAAACAAAGTTAATAGTTAATACAGCAAAACTGGCTTTCAAGGTTTCAGGACAGTAAAAAAAATAAATGAATTAGGTATAGAATGTAATCACCAACTAAACAGTCTGTCAGGCACAAAAAAAAACAGACATTTATGAAAATATAGAAATTAAGTATTTTTCTTGTTACCATTTGCTTCAATACTCTGCATGATGCTAGTTTTCTGGTTCTGTAAATACAGGGATATTTTTTCGAGTCCCAAAACTCTCAAATCTTGGATGCACTCCAGGAGCACCGCAGTCAGCTGATCAGCCAAAGTTCTGGGTAAACTGTTGCACCATGGTGGTCCGAGGAGACCATGTGCTAAGTAGAAGCAGTTGTTGAAAAATAGAGCTGAAAAAAATTAAATTCTGTTTATGCTATAATTTCGAAGTAAATAAATCTATTGTCAGTACAACAAGAGAGATTGTTGTTTGTTTTTAGTAGCAGAGAGAAGGATGCTGAATGCTGCTTTAAAAAAATCTGATATTGCTGTTTGTGCGCCGTCGCGTCGGCTATCGTCGTGCCAGGGGTGGCGATTCTGCGAGGGCCCGTGGGCTGCGGTTTCATGAGGCTCCGAAGGTCTGACGATTTACCAACTAATGCAACTGGCGACATTTAATATAAGTTAGTTTTACAGTGCACCACTTTTTTATTTGAAGTCCATGTTAGGTCCGAACAATGCCTTAGCTGGTTACTAGTAAAAAAACTATAATGATCTTACCTATTTCAGCAGGACAGCACTCCAAGTTAACTCTGAACTTCTTCGGAACCAAACTCTGATACATGACTGCAATATCTTTTATGTAACCAACCAGCTGTCTGCTGTATTTCTCTGGCAACTTTGCACTCTCCTCCAAATGCTCCACAATTAGCGACATGATAGCTTTCACGTTTTGTGATATCACACATTTTGGAAGGAATAACGGCTTAGTTATGTCCCACACAATATTATTGTCGGTAACATCTAGTATGGAATCATTATCGTTATTTGGAACAGAGCCAACAGTAATAATACCATGAGATAGACTTTCTTTAAGTAAAATTCGGACATCAGACAATAGTTTATCGCATTTCTTGTTATATAAGACACATTCTGTATCATCTATGTATTTATTCAAAGGTGATTCATCAGCGTTCACAAATTTTAAATCAATGAGAAATTTGTTGAATGAATCTAATTCAATAACTATGTTTTTATAGTTTTGGTAACTGCTGTCGCAAGATGGTAAGTTCATTCTAATACAGTCTTCAATTATTTTGTTGAAGAATTTCTGACGGATTGTTTCTGCAAAGATTTCTATGAATGTGTTCTCACTTTCAAATTGCGATCCCAATGTTGAATGAAGAAATTCAAAGATAGCAGTCAAATTATTGAAAATTGTTTGGTAATTTGGTTTCTTGGGGTCATTTAGATTAATCTTGATGTTAAAAACGATAGCCCCTGTGTGATCTTCTGTGAATATATCACAGTTATGTCTAATAACATTGTGAAGTAGATTGTTTATGAAAAAATGTGAAAATAGCCCAAGTTCCGCATACATTCTATCTGTGGCATATAAGGTTTTCAATATTTTTTGTATTAAATATGGGTCACTTTGTTGAACAGACAGTGAGTAAGTTAAGAATTTAAGGCCTTTTTTCTCGGACCATGTAAAGATGTCCTCCCATTCAACACTCAGCTGGGCTGTGTACAAAGCCAGTTGATTCTCGGCCTGTGCATTGATGGTCGTTAAAGCCTTCGCCATATTACCTTCGAATTTCAAATTCTTAAGTTCCTTTTTTAATTTTTTTACTGCTAACATAGCATCACTGTAGTTATATCTACCGAATTCATGATTAGCCTTCTCTAAGATGCGTTTTCCATCAACAATAATGCATAAATCTTTGAGAATATCAAACGATTTGTTTAATTTTGCACAATGACTTCTAAACTCTTCGTCATTCACTTCGTATCTTTCTTGTAATGATTTAATGTCTTCAATGCATTTTGAATGATCAGAAATTATATTAGCCTTCCGATTATTATAATTGAGTTGTTCTAAGCTCTTTGTTAAGGTAAAATTAACGTAAGTATCGATAACACTTTGTTGTAAAGCCCAAGATAGTAATTGAACTCGTTCAGTTAAGTCTTTTATGATAGGCAATACTTGATCACGGCTTTTCTTCAAGTCCTGTGTACTCACTTTGTCGGCCTCTTGCAGAACAGCACTTAGTAAACTCATTTTTTAGTTAATTTTATCAAAATTAAACTTTCGTTTCAGTTACCTTCGTACGATTTAAATTCAAATTCAAAAGTAGAACTTGTCAACTTGTTTGTTTTGACATTGATGCCAGAATGACAAGTGTCATGTTGAAATTGCGTTTTGTTATCTAATTTGCTGAAAATTAATTAAGATTTTATTTTGGATACAATAAATAAAAACTTACAAAAAACACATATTCATTTATAATCTTATGATTTAATTATTTCACTGACTCAATATTACTTCCGCATCAAAATTAAGTGTGCCTATCTTTGCAAGAGCTAAACTGAATTATGCAAATTGGTATATTTCAAACCACATCAAACAGTCCAGTTAGCTAATTACTAGACTGCAGTTAGAAATTATGGAAATTAGTTTCGAAATGAACTGTTGGGCGGACTGTATCCTTAACTGGTTGCCATAGTTTGTTTAGTCAATTGAAGGCTCAAGGGCATTACTGTGTTTGCTACAGTAAGGCAGACGACAATAACGGATCCAAAAAACGCCAAAAATAATTGCCACAATGAACGAATGTGAAATTGAATGTTTGAAAACTGAACTGGAACATGAGAAAACCTGTAGGTAAGTAAATTGTAGAACCAATTAGTAGGGGTACCTAGTTATTTTAGTTTTTAAAATTGCTTGCACCAACTTTCGACAACATAGGTACGTATTTTATAATTTAATTTTCCGTGGAAATACGTCTAGTGTAGGTAATATATTTATTAGTAGCTAACATTTTGTAATACTGCAAATTTTATACCTACCTACCCACCTCTGTCCTATTTGATTATGCGGCCCATACCAACCTACTTAATTTTGACCTAATTCTATTAGGTCAAGGTTAAGAATACGATCTACCTACTTGCTTGCTGCATGGGAACCAAAATCGTTAACTACTACTTAACCTCGAGCGAGTACTTGCTGCCTGCAGTTTAAATTATGGGTTTTAAAATTAGTGGATTTCTTTTTAACTTCAACTTTCGCTTTGTTATTTATCTTGATAAGCATGTCATATCTAACAAGCGTCTAGATTTAAATACAACTCATTGTAATGTCGAATATCACTGACCATAGATGTCGCTAGTAGACAGAATTGTCCCAAACAGCTTAGTAATAGTATAGCGACAAATAGTACTAGCCCATCAACCAACCAACTAGGCCAATGCAAGGGCTAAGGCCATATTCTTCAATAAAATCTTGTAACTGGATATTTCGTCTATGATCCTAACAGAGAAACAGCAGCTTGGCAGAATGGAGAACTGGAGAAACAGATAGTACTCGTTCAGGACGAACTGCGCAAAAGTGATTACACCTGGGACCATGACGATGACTTGATGAAGGAGAGCGCAAGACACAAGGTGTACCAGGATACCATAGAAACGTTGAGGGAACAGCTGCCAGCCTTGAAAGAGAAGATTAAAAACGCTAAGATTTGCGGGGCGGGTAAGTCAGATGATATTTTCAGTTAATCTTGCCGTCATGGCTAGTTCCGAGATTGATTCGTGTTCGTTACTACGAAACGTGAGACCTCATGACACCGTTTTACTTCAAAACAAGTCGGTGCCGGGCAAGTCTTTTGGTACCTATCTAATAAAAGTTCTAGTTTTATCGTCTGTATACCTAACAAAAGCTTTTATTGAACCGATACCTAGAAAATGAAATCGGTGTATATTTTTAACTGACTAAAAAAAGGACGCTATCAACATAATTTTTCATATTACAGATTGCAAATTGAAACACGATGACCTCAACATAAATCTGGATATTCTTACACCGGTAAGTCGCTAATAATATGAAATAAAATAGGTAAGAACTGTAAAGGTTGCATACCACAGCAACTTGTCAGTCGCCCGATGGGTGATTGAGTTCTTTTTTAATGGACTGTTTGCCCTCGCTTCGGGATGTGGATACGTCATTTCAATCTTTTAGGTGTCTTCCTCTCGCCGATTCTTGTTTGTAAGAAGAGGATCATTATTTAATATGCGTTTAACCATCTACAGGCGGAATTGTTGCGGACGGTCAAGAGATTTGAGCGTCTCAAAACCGACTTGATAAGCACACTGCGTAGTAAGGAGTGGCGTTTGGACTCGGAATCTAAGGTATGAACTATGATCTAGCCATATTATATAAGTCGGATTGTTGTTTTAGTAACTCGCCTACAATAGGGTAGATGACACCAATCAAATGACGCACTTTTTTGTACCTGTCTAAACGCGTTTCTCCTATAGATTTTGTATGGCAAAAATCAACAGAGTCGTCACGCTAAAGATAACGCTTTCGTCTTTTAAATTGTATCTGAACACAATATTAAAAACCATAATCAGAAAAAAAATGTATTTAAATGAATTGTCGACTAAATTTTGTTGCTGATCACAAAACTTTTCTCGTATTTTCAGTTGTTCGTAAGAGTGAACGACCAAAGAACCTACCTACAAAACGAGTTGATGATATGCCAGAATAATATCATGAGACTGCAGAAGAATAGTAGCTACTGGCAGTAAGTATTAAAGTGAATAGATTCAGGAAATCATCACGACGGACGTGACGCTGATGTGATGTGAATAAAAGTAGGGTTCTTTTGTTAAAAAGGTCGATGTTCTTGTTGCCACACCAAAAAAGATGCCAGATAAAAAAAATATTTTCTATCTTACCCACAGGCACACTCTTTTGATTAGGTACCTTTTTCATTCAATTGGCACCACAGATTATTACTAACATGGAGTGTAAACTCTGCAACTCGTCAACTTTCAATATGAAAGATGTTTGATGACCTTTGTGTTTTACATGATTTTTTCAATATTTCTAAATCTTTTATTATTTTGTTATATTTTTTCGATAAAATGGGACTACAGTTCAGGTTTGATTCGTTCTTATTTCTACTGGTATTACGTTCCAGGAACATTGCCAGAAAGTCGGACGAGCGAGTGCTGGACCCAAAGCGAGGACATATAAAGAAGATTGTAGGCAACGAGCGGCTTGCACCTATTGCTACCTAAATCAAACAAAACTTCATACACCTGTAGAGTTTATTTCCTTACATAGAAGAAAATATTATCCATTTTAGAGTAGCTAACTGTGATTATATCGACAGATAACGTAACCCAAGCCTGTCTTAGATTACGTTACACGCTTGTTACTTCAACGGTTAACGGTTTAAAATGAAATATAGAGCCACTTAGGTAGGTAGGGTAGTCAATCACATCAGTAGGTAATTTGCCAAAGTACGTAGCAATATGGAAACCAAATGCCAACCCTACAAAAACTGCAAAAAATTACCGAATGAATATAGTTTTCGGGCGTTGATAAGTCATGCTGAGTTCCAGAAAGAGGCACATGAGAAACGGAATCGACGTTACAAAACTGAACTTTTCCTAAAACTCGATGTGCGATATTTACGGCCAAAAACTGTAACTATGAATTAGTATAAGCACTTCATTTACTCACTACTCCGTGGCTTTGTATACAAGGAAATGAATATACCTAGATACTATTTTATAGAGATTTGAAGCATATGACTTAGAATATACGTTGTAAAATGTATATTATTGACTGCAAATTAATGAATTATATTCAAATTTTACATAATTACGTCTATTAAAATATTAAAAAGAGATAAATAAAAATATTCACATACCTAATATTGTAACTAACACGTAGAATAAAATATATAGTATAAAATTTTCTCTTTTATTTGCATTCGAAGATTTTCACATATAATAAGTTAATGTATTACTAAACTCTTATTTTTAAATGGTATTTGGAACACAATGGCGCTTTTGAACACATTTTTTTGAACATCATAGAATAAGAATTCTTAATAGAACCGAAACTCGCCTAACGCCTAATTGTTATTAGAATCCAGACCACGTTTAATACGCCCCTAAACTGAAACCGTTCAGGGCGGAAGTTTCTCTTTACGAAGACTTTCTTATCCTATGCAATGGACTTAGCAAAAATTCGAATCTACAATTTTACATGATCACTAAAGTAACTTGACTACTGCTAAGTATTTCTTATGGTTTTCTTGTACTTGTTTGGGAATTCTATGGTGGTACTCAAATATTCATCTTCCAATTCTGCGAGCGGTCTCCGGTATAATGCGGCTGAAAAAAAAAACGAGTACTTAGGTAAAACCTTAAAAAAATATTCTATTGCATTAAATTGACACTAGTCGGTATTGTTGGAAAGATTAAATATTAAAGTACTTACGAATAACACAGTGGTGCTTGTCGATGTGCAGGCGCAGATGTCGCGGGCATGCGCACACGTACCCGCCGGCCGTGTTGACGCACGAGTGTGAACACCCGTCCGTCTCCAATTCGCACTCGTTCACATCTGTGAACGATAATATAATAATATTTAAGGGCCCGTTTTCTCGTATGATAATGGCTAAATTTTTATTGCTGATGGGAGAGAGTGAGTACGCCAGTACGCCTGTGTATGCGCACACACTAGTGCACTACAATACTTCCTGTGTACTTCGCTAGACTCCATTAAAATTGGACGCTGTGACCAGTGACCGAAGTGCGGTCGGGAAAATGTCTACACAAATAACGAAATCTTGATAAAGTAATGAATATTAAATACGAGATAGATTCTGTTTATGCATAAATAGGGATAGTTTTCTGGTCAATCTATAGGCTATCTATTATCACGCTATTTGTATGGTGGATGAGCGAAGTTGTAATTTATCTCTTTATCTTCCACATAGTACCCGGGGATTGCTTTAAGACATAGTTAGATTTATTTTAAGTTTTGATGTACCTGATGACATAGTATTAAATACTTATTTCAGTTCCACTTAGGTTCACGTAAGCGAAGCTGCAGGCATGGCTAGTTATTAGTAGGTCTACAGTCATAGCTACTCACCCAGACACCTCTGTCCGGCCGCGAGCGCCAGGTACCCGGGCGCGCACTCACAGCGGTACGCGCCGTGCGTGTTCACGCACAGCTGCGTTGAATGACACTGGTTCGTCTCTACCAAGCACTCGTCCACATCTGTACACACGAAAATAGTCACAAAAAAGGTCAATTTCAAGAGGTATTGTGACTTCTAACAACAGTCGTTTCTTCTTTAAATATTTAGTAATAACTTATATGCAAGTTGACTTTTAATTTAGTGGCCATTTTTTTGGGAGAGAAAGTACCTACTCATGAATACGGACAATATTTACCGTTGGACCAAGTATGGAATATTAAAAAAAGATTGTTTGTCATTTTGAATGTGTCCTAAGGAACATCATTTTTTAAAACTTATGAGTTCACGTCTCCGACTCCCTCATGTGACCGCGGAGCCGACATGCTAAAGCCATGTTAAGTTTTCAGTTCTGTCGGCAGTCCCCAGACTGTCTATTTTTTTGTTTCATATAAAATTGTTACCAGTCATGTGGTATCAGTAGGTATTTTCACTCCCTGAAAGATGGCCAATGAATCAAAAGTTAGGCTATATATGAATTTCTACCGGTTATAACGTACCGTCGCAAGTCTTAGCAGTCTTGTTGTGTCTAAACCCGGGGTCACACGGACCTCTGTCACTATGGTCCAAGTTCTCTGTCACACTAACGTCGAAAGACACCGTTGAAGCTTGTGAACCTGGAAATAGAAACTTATTTCAGCAGTAAAAGACATGATATTCATATGATAAATTCAGGCGAGCAAGATATTCTGTTTTTAAATTAATAAAATAAATTATATTATACCGCCTTTTGTATTTTCTTGACGGTGAATTTTTCATATAACATAACATCAAGCCTATAATCCCCGAAGGGTTAGGCCGAAGTGTACCCCATATGGGGTGTGGGTACATCCACATTTCGCCAGTTATGTTTAAGTCTCATGTAATAGGGATCGAGACTATTACCATCAACCGGGCACAAATCCAGACTCCAAGGCTACTACTGAGAAATTTCCGATGGAAAACCCAATAACACTATGCCCGACCTGGGAATCGAACCCAGAACCTCATGCTAAGCAGTCGCGCTTTGTGACCATTAGACCAACGAGGCAGTTTAAATTAATATCTAATATTAATTATATTATACCGCATTTGTATTTTCTTGAAGAGGTAGAGGTGAATTTTACAATGTTATATTTTTTAACCGTATTTAAAACGAATGGATTATATCACTATTAGCCGAAATCATATCAAAGCTCCAGACACAATCCGGGCTACAGGTCTTAGGAAGCACCTACGTTACTCTGGTAACTTGAAGGCTTTATTTACCCGATGTATCGTAAAATTCTTCAACGTCCGGCGAGAAATGTGAGTTGATCACTTCTGGCTGCATCTCAAACGTAGCGTCAGGTAAGTAAGAGTCCTGAAATAAAAATACAGTGTTTTTTATAATCACTGTACTGAAAATTATTGATATTCATCAAGCCAAGCCATCAAGTCCAGAAGAACGCATCAGATAGCTTTTAATGTTTTACTTTCATATACGGGATGTAAAAATAACTAATTTCCACGTACTGCTTTTACCACTAAAATACAAGTCTGCAGCAATACGAGTGCAGACACAACTAATAAATTGACATACTTTTGATATCAGTTGTCAAAACGCTATTAGGTTTTGTATGGCCATGAGAGTACTGTTCACTTATTTGCCAGCTGAATTGACGAACTATTTTAATTTCAAAGCAGCTAAAAATGAAATCTTATAATTGATTAAATATTAATCGGTTTTCAGGGAAAAAATAAAGTTTTTTTTTTTGAAAAGCTGTGTTTTGGAATTTCCTAAAGTACAGGTCGCGATCATTCGCAACTCACTAGGTGAGCGAATGCTGGATGGGCCCTATGACATGATAAATTATTTATTTATTTATTTCGGGTAACAAAGACCTTACAAACTATCATACATATTTATAAAATCCGCAAAATATTTATAAAACTATTGTATACACTACTGTAAACTATTGTACTATTGTTGTATTGTATTACATCTTTCGATGGTACTCACTGGCCTAATTCATTACAATCCATTGAATATACTACTCACATCATCCGTGTTATCTTCTTTGTTATCAAATCCATCGTTATCAGCTGAACTAGAAGAAGGATTACAGAGAGGAAGATCAGCACATTTCTTTATCTGAAATCAATTGTAAGAGAGATGTTAACATTTTTTATTAAAGTTGAATGGTTACATTATCACACCTCTAATCCCAGGTTAGGCAGAACTGTAGCCATTTATACACCCACATTTCGCCAGATAAGTTTAAGTCCCATGTAATAGGAGACGAGTCTATTGCCATGAACCGGACACAAATCCAGACTCCGAGAAACTCCTGACGGAAAACCCAATAACACTTTGCACGACCTAGGAATCGAACCCAAGACCTCATGCTCAGCAGAAGTTGAATGGTTGGTACTCCCTTTGTTTCATAGTAATATCATATCATGTATTTTCCACTACTATATCTCGATTGTTCATTTTTAAGCACACATAAATTTCATTTTTAAATATTAGTACAATACTAAAATAATACTAGACCATCGCCATCGGTATCAAGAGCAGGGTCCAAGCTACCGCTCGGAGATCCAGAGAGGAACTTCCTAACTATTATATTATTATTATTACCTGCACGTTATCTCCGTCGCACTTGGCTTTAGTCTTGCACCGCCTGGTCCGCGCCTGCGTGCCGACGCCGCACGTCGCCGAACATTCCGACCATCGCGACCACAACGACCAGCGTGGCTTCGACTCGTCCACCTGAAAAAAACAAAGTTATTTATTTAAACGTTAAGCAACAAAAGATATAAAAGCAGATTCAATGCCTGTATTCTCTTCTAGTCAACCAAATGTGGTAAAGAGATGACATGCAATAATTTTAAGTAAAGCTTATCAAGTCAAGAAACACTGGGAGATAAAAATAGTTAATAAAGAATTAACTTTTTACACACACTTATATCAGTGCAGCGCTGGCTCTTGAACTAAGAATTCTAGACACGCAAGAACCAATAAAATAAGTAACAAGCAAATAAAGTAACACAAGTAACTCAAGAGTCAAAATATGTTACGTTTTTCTTAATAGAGTAAAAAACTGTAAGTCTATTTAGGGTAGCCGCGGGACTCACAATATTATTTAAGAACTAAGTTGTTACTATTGAATGTGTTGAAGTTATATCTCTTTCTTTGCTAAGTGAAGTACTTATTTATCTTATTTAAAAGCATAAGACTGGTCGACTCTCCACATGACCAGAGGGCCTTTTCTTAGGCCAAAGAATCAGCATTGCCATATTTTTTGATGCCCTATGATGAATCCTCTTTCTGATTTTTTTATAAATTGTATATATTTTATAATTAATTAGTTTATTATTTATTACGATATAACGGTTATTAGTTTATTATTTATTACGGTTGTATTGTTACTAACACTACTTATAAGTTATTGTACTACTAACCAATTGGATCCTAGTTATCTTAATAAAAGTTTTATTATTATTATTATAATAAAGTGTAGTTAAATTGAAAAAAAAAAGTATTTCCATCCTTACTTCACAGGGAGGCATGTGACATTTCCTTTTATCGACAGTAGGGCCCTTACACGCTGATTCGTCTAGAATGATCTTCTCCGATTTTGAAGAACTATCTGAAATGTAATGATTGTAAGAAGCATTTGTTTTCAGAAAATCACAATGGGACCCAGAATTGACCCTTGTGGAACGCTCCAGACTAAAAGTGGTTAACAGGTAAAATTTTGTCTTTTTAGGATTGCAAACTAGTTTGGTGTTCGTTAAAATAGCAGTGTAATCTAATGGTGAGCAGGAAGATTTTCCTGGTAATACATTTAAGCATATTTATTTTAATTTTTTAGATGATTATCATTATCAAACGTTTCTAACATTTCTTTACAGAAAACAAAGTGATTCTTATTTTGAATATCGTAGCTTTTTAAGTTTTACAGACCACTAATAAATAAACAGTAATGAAAGATTTGGCTTAGATTTGCTTACCAATAGTATTGTTATGATCATCGATGTAATAGCAGGACCTGGTTCTCTGCTGGTATCCCAACCCGCAGGTAACGTTACATAGCGACCATTGTGTAAACGGGCTCCATTTCGCGGGCACTAAAATCAATATAGGTATCAAAGATATCCGGTAATTAATTTCTTGTGAACACAATTTGATGGTAGTTAATGTGACGTTGGCGCAGTGGCTGAGCGACTGGCTACTGCGGTGCGTGTCGCGGGTTCGATTACCGAACGGAACAAATGTTTGTATGGCCTACAGATAGTTGTTTCGGATCTGGCTGCTTGTGTTTGTTAGTTTACGTGTTTATGTTTGTAAACGAACCCACGATACAGGGCGGGCAAGTTTCTTTTTTATATAAAAATATTTTTATTTTTGTCATATTCACAGATACCTTACCTTGTATTGCAACGTTGTACCTTCGATGTACAGTACCAGCTTCATTCTCTACTACGCAGATGTACTGGCCCGCATCTGTGACGTCAGCGCGCCATATCGCTAGTAAACTATTGCCTAGTACTCTTTGTATGTTAGATAAACTCTCACTGAGCGCTTGTGTATCCTGAAAATGATGAAGATTTTGTATATCTTAAAGATATAGATAAAAAAGGCATTGCAAAATCAAAAATAATAAATTATTATTTTTGCGTAAAATATGGTATAAAATGATTTAAACACAATGGAAAACATGTTTCGCTAATTTTAGGGTAAAGAAAAAAGTATATAAAAGATACGATGAATAGGTGAATAAAATAGATAAGATGAATCTTATTCCACGGGAATCGGATGAATTTCCGGGTTAAAAAGTAGCCCATGTGACTGGAATAGCACACGAGTGATTGAGTAATAATTCTCGATCTAAACTTTAGCATTAATAATAGCAGTAAGATTCCGACTTAATGCTTGATGATGATGATTAATTCTTTAGAATGAGAAAACCGTTACAAAGCTTCAAAGTTTTGTAAAATAACGCCATTGGAATGACACTGATTAAAATAAGTAAAGTTATAGTAAAAAAATACCTTCAGCCATGAAATCTTAGGTAACGGATTTCCGTCAGCCTCACATTTCAATACAATGCTCCTTTTCAACGCGACCACGTGCCCTTCTATCACATTAGTGCCAACATTAGCAGCAATGGTCGGTGGCTTCTGTATTGTGACGTCGAATATAACTTCTGTGGTGCCCACTTTGTTTGTCATAATACAGGAGTATTTGCCACCGTCGTTTACTTCTGTTTTGTTGATGACCTGGTAAAAGCAATTTATTTATTTGAACGTGTGTGATTAGGCGATATGTGAAATCATCAATTTTTTGCCTCAAGTTCAATATTTATGTAATATAGACACACAAACCTGTTGGAATAAATAATTGGGAATATCACATAAAAATCCATTGGATATTTTCGATGAACAAAGCAGACAAACAAAGAGACATGAAATGCCACTTGGTTTTATACTATTCGTGTAGCGAGCACTGCCATTGTAATCTAAACTTTATATTGATGAACATATGAGTCACATATGATACACTCTATGTCAATGAAAGGCGTTTTTAAGGATAGCCAGGGTTAAAGATCTCACCAAGGTGAAGTTATCATCAGAAAGAAGCAATCTGTCATCCCCACTTATTTCAGTGTAGGGGTGTTTGATCCACATGACGCTGGGCAACGGGCTGCCCATTGCTGGGCAAACCAACACCAATGTCTTTCCGAAACCTGCTATCACCTTTTTAGAAGATTCCTTGGGTGTTGGTGGAGGTACTGAAAAAAATCGTTACGAAAGTCAGTGCTAAAAATATGCAATAATTTTATACTACTTCAAAAGAAGGCTTTTCTAAGATAGTATGCCTGAGAAATTTTATCGTAAGGGCTGATATATTTTTACCCGACTGTGGCGTAACCCAAAAAGAGGCAATATTTTTTTTTTGAGACAGAACTTTTAAGATTTTTAATTCAGCGCTATTTTTTTAGATTATTCTGCACGTTTTCCTAAAATATAAATCGAATGTACAAAATAAAAACAATTAATTTTTCCCTTATAATATATTTTTCTAGGTAATAATGTTTATGCGTCATACTTAAGTTATAAAATTCTTAATTTCAATGTACAAATCAAAAACTAGTCACTTTATAAGAATTTGGAAAACTTTAACTAGTAGTAGATATTGTGTTGTGGAAGTCTGTGCCATTGTCTTCGAAATTTAAAATAAAGGTACGCATTTTAAATACTGATTTCCAAGTCACAGGCAATAAACCTACTTTGTGAGCCAGGGAACCTATTACTGTTATTAGATACTAAAAAGTGTTTTTAATTATCTAACATTTACTTACCCAGCACATCAACCAAATAAACAACACTAGTATTCCCGACTTTATTCCTTGCTACACAAGTATAATTTCCCGTCTGCGCTTCCACCGCTTTCTTCACCACGATAACTTCTCCAAAGTTGGAGGAAACCATAGATTCATCGAAGAGTTTTAAAGGCACGTCGTCCTTGAACCAGTAGACTTCGGGAAGAGGGTTGCCGTATGGATGGCAGTGGAGGTAGAACGCTTGCCCTGATATCACTTCTACGTGGACCTCCTTGGTACTTGTGTTTGAATTTTGAAATAGCGTTTGGAAGATTTTTGGCGGTTCTGTAAAGTGGAGGGAAGTTGTTATGTATTCAATACTAGGCAGTACCACGCGGTTTTACTTGCGGTATGTTCAATTTTTGTTTACTGATGCTAAACTTTAAAAAATATTTATCAGCAGACGTTAATCTTTAATACTTGACTTTAAGCAACGTTGATAAGTTAGAGGATTAATGTGCAGTGTGCATTTTCTTTGAAAGTTCTTGAAATCTCTTGGTAATGTTCTAAATTGTTCTAAAACATAGTCCCTAAGTATATAATTTGTATAATTAGCATAGATATAAGCGATTTGGTGTAAACTGTTAGCTTATATTTGATGAAATAAATGAATTTGAATTTAAATGAAATAAGAGGTATTTATAAGTCATAACACTAGTAATATAAAAATGTTGGTATAGGTTTTGTAATTAATTTATTAATACCTCACTTTAATTTTGAAAACAATGTTAGCGTTAGATAACCATTAACGACATTTTTATTGTATACAGAGTGTTAGTGTTAACACCGTTATCCTTGAAACCAGTGGTTTGGTTTCACTAATAGAACGTAAAATCAGTGAAAAAAAATATCTTTTTTTTTAAAGTAAATTCTCCATTTTTCCTCAAAATTCTTTCACCCTTTATTACAATGATGTAATTAGTTAAAACTTATGTAGGTAGTTATAACGGACGGCCAGTGCAGCATGTCAACGCCCTTTGCGATGATTACGTAACTCGGGCGCATAGTGTCCATGAATAAACGGACGGTGTCGGACGGTTTTTTTTTTAATTTTTGAAAGAAAACTTCGTTTATTTATTTTTAAATTCAGATTAAAAAAATATATAATAAATCAAGTACCTATGGTTTTAGTGACAACGGTGTTTACACTAACAGTCTGTATATATTTTTTTCACGTACAAAAACTCATAAAAAGAAATATTATCGTTTCACTCACCAAGTACATCAATCTTAACCTTTCTCTCACTCGTGCCCCCTTCATTAGCCGCCACACAAGTATACACGCCCCCCTGCCCCACCTCAACATTGTTTAACACTAGGTCCGCGTAGTCGATGTCGTAGGAGTTCTCACTAACAACCCGCCCTTGTTTTATCCACTGTATATTCGGTATAGGGTTCCCTGTTGCTTTACAAGCTATGCGTGTGCGAGATCCTTGCTGAAAACACATTGGTGAAAATAATATTTTTAAATTATATCATGCCAGGGCTGCCTACCCCTGTTAAAAGGCGTGATAGTTAAATTAAAATGTCTGAATAAAATAAACGTATACAGGGTACAGTCAACAAAAGAGATAGTTATGCAGGGTCGTCAGATATAGTTGAAGTTTTCTTAGAAACCAATGGATGTTTACAAATGTAATTTAATTTAAAAAGTAGATAATAAACAGTTAATTAATTAAGTTAAGTTTTAATGACTCTGCTGTTAACTATACGTCCACTGTTATTATCATTTATTGTGTCCTTGACCTTGGGAATATTACTCTTTAGTTATCATATAGTATAAGCAAATAATGCGAGATAGTGACCCTCGCTACAATTTACACAGGAATTTCTCAGTAGCAGCCTCGGAGTCTGGATCTATGCCAGGTTGATGGCTCGCCCCCTATTACATGGGACTTAAACATAACTGGCGCAATGTTGGTGTAATATTGGGTATACCTCTGCCTAACCCTTTGGGGAATACAGACGTGTTGTTATGTAGTATCTAATCGAAACTGTCACTTACCACAATTTCCACATTTCCATCGACTGTCCCCCCCTCTCCATTGCTGAAAGACACAATGTCCTTGACCTTGGGAGCTGAGATTATGTTCACTCTGTACACTATATGCGTTGCCCCTGCCTTGTTGACGGCGTCACAGCGGTACAGCCCTTCTGATAGGCTAGATATATTGGTACTTGATAGACTTGAATTGTGTTGATGCCAGTACATGTTGCTGTGAAAAAGAAATATATATTTTTTTGCTGAAACTTAACTCATTATACTACTCATGACTGTGATTTCTAAAGGGGTAGCTGATAGATGTGTGTGCTGAACCTACAGTCGAAAAAGCCATTTGGTATACAGGCAGCTAACTAGCAACAAATTTTAAACAACGTTACATCCATCAATTTCTAAGAAAACTTCAACTAAATCTGACGACCCTGCCTACCTATCTGTTTTGTTGATTGTACATAATATTATTAAATATGCATACTTATAAGTCCACGTAAGATTCGGCGCTGGCGTTCCTTTGGCGTTACATTCTAATGTCGCGTTCACACCTTCCTTTAGTTGGACGTCTAACATATCGAACTCAGATATGAATGGTGGTTCTGTAAGAAAATTGTAGATATACATATATAAGTTGAAATAAAAAAAAACAAACTTCATATAAAAATTAGTTTTGAATTACTAGTCATAGAACCTGCTTCTAAATGTAGTGTTATTTTACTTTTTACCCGACTACGGCAAACACTAAAAGAAGGGTTACGAGTTAGACCTGTGTCTATGTATGTAACTACTTAACGGTCCAACCGATAAATAATACGTCATTATAATTGTCTTGATAGTGAGAGTGCTAACGGTATTACATAAAATTAAACTTTAAAAAATGGCTGACTTTTAAGTAAAATTTAAAATTTTGACCAGCTTTCCAATAATGGGTCCCCGGTGAGAAAGTATAGACTACAGAACTTAAAGTCTAGAAATAAATAAAACCGATTTTTCAAATTTCAACTTCAAATCAGTTGGGGTGTTTTGATATTATACTTTTTTTCTATACTCTTACCACAGATAACTCTTACCTAAGACGTTTAATGTGAACTCCTTGATGACAGTCCCGTGAATATTGCTGACGATACATTTGTATGAGCCGGTGTTGCGTGGTTGTATGTAGATGAGCTTCAAACGGTCCGCGTCCTCAAATACTAAAGGCTTGGAGTTAAACACCCATTTCGTCTGAAAAAGAGCGCTTTCAATGGAGAACTGCTGAATAATTTTGATTACAGCTAGAGGTGCGGATCATGCGTCATGTGAATACCGGGCTCCTGACACATGTAACAGTTGACACCGTAGGGTTTTAGTCGGAGTCCGACATAACCCTCCGTTATCCCTAGAAGGAGGGTATCCATAACGAAATCATCACGAAAAGAAAGGGATTGATGGAAATCAAAATCGGTTCATCCGTTCGGGAGCTACGATGCACTAGACAGACACACACATGCGTCGGAGGTTAAAAACATAGCATTTATCTAAATGTCGTAATCTAAATGTAAAAAATATTTGATAAAAATCTGTATACAAACCTTAGCTTTCGGCTTCGCATCCACAGCGCAGTCGAAGTACCAATCGTCTCCCCTGATGACCTCCACCAGTAAAGACTCATTTCTTACAAACTTTGGCGGCCATTCTACTATAACTTGTACTTTAGAGTACGCGGAACCGACAGCGTTGGTTACTACGCATGCGTACGTCGATGCGTTGGCGCGAGATACGTTGGCAAGGCGAAGAGGACCCGTTGATATTAGTTTGGCGTTCTGTAAGGTGAATTGAAATACTTTAAAGTCAATTTATTTAATTCAATTAGACCATTAAAAGGCACTTTTGAACGTTATTTATAAGAAGGAAACAATAATATATTGAGTATAGTCCCATCCCGATCCTGCTTCGTGCGAGTGCTGGCTACTGTAGGCTTACTCGAATCGACATTACATGTACATCCGATCTAGTTTCAATTCCAATAAATATAAGAAGACATTTATTTATAGAATTAACGAGTTATTTAATATTTTAAAATTCGGTAATTTACGTTTTCATTTGTATGGCAACCTCATGTCAATCGCTGTAGTCAAACATGCAGTCGATTCCAATCTCATTCTCGATTTTGTTCAAGAGTAAGCCTACAGGTTGTGTCGTTTTCGCAAAACATTTGAATACAATAAATATCTTATGGAATATTTGTATTGAGAATTTGCTTTGTTTAGTTATCTATTTTATATTTTTTATTTGTATATTTAAATTAACTCGGGACCCTAGTCCCTTTCAAAGGCGTAAGGGGTGCCGAAGCCAAGTCGCAGAGGCTCTTTACACAACTTTAAGATTAAATGAATAAATTACAGTATTATTTCTTTTATTTTTTGTAATTTCATAGTGTAACATCGAACCTTATACCATTTGAGTGAGTGTGCGCCTCGTACGGGACACTCGACGGTTGTGTTCGTTCCTTCCAACAGCGTCACTGAGCTCAAACTCTCTTCCGATTGCGTGTGAGTTGGTATAGCTGGGAAAAGAAATAAAAAATGATATGAAAAGGTGAGTCAAACAGTCGTTACGGGTCGTCAGTAGCCCGAAAGTCTGTGCCGAAAATCTTATGCCCCCTATTACTTGTGATAGTAATGTATTCCTAGCTTATGATGTGCTATAGGCGCTTAGCATTCAGGGATAACGTAGCTTACTATTAGCGTGAGAATTTGCTGAATCGGTCCAGCAGATTAGAGTGTAAGCGCGTTTAAACAAACAAACAAGCAAACTCTTCAGCTTTCTATATATAATACAGCTATACTCACAGTATATTTCAACGGGCACCGTCTTATTGTCCGTTCCCACTGAATTTTTAACTATACAAGTATAATTTCCGCTCATGTCCTCAGAAGGAGACTTGATACTCAGTGTACCGTCCATGTCAATGGCGTAGCGAGGATCTGAAATATCACAGAACGTAAAATAACATCACGCCTCTATTCTCTGAAGGATAGGCAGACACAGTAAAGTAAATAAAAAAAAATGATTCTATTAGGAAGGCTCACCGTTATGAAGATAGAACTCGTCCTTAGACCATACGATATTAGGTTTAGGTTTGCCTGCAGCTCGGCAAGCGAGAGTGAGCACTGTGTCCATATTAGTGGCTAAGTATGGCCCAGTGTAATTGTCTTCCAGAATTTTTGGAGGCTCTGAAAGAGAAGATTTGTTTTGATTTGTTTTTGTTTTCTTGTTTCGTTTTTTTGATTCGTGTTGGTAATTATTAGCATAGTTTTCCCCTTAAAGACAAAGATGCAAAATTGCATCTTGTATAGAAGCGAAGACCCTGTAGGCTGATACTTTTGCCCGCGACTTCGTCCGGGTATATGTCGGACCTCCGTTTCATCCCCTAAGGGGGTGAATTTTGGAAAATCCTTTCTGTGAGCATGAGTACGTCATATTCAGATAGTCAAATTTCGGCGCAATCCGTTCAGTGGTTTGACCTGTGTATCAGTCAGTAACGAATGCTTTTTATTATATGGATATAATTTATTTTTTTCTGCCAGCTATTATGGCCATTTGCAGTCTATGAAAAGGTAATTAATACGTTACCATAAACTCTGACGTAAGTAGTTTGTTCAGCAACTCCTCCGTCGTTCTCAGCGATACAGACATACAAGCCTTCGTGCCTTGAACTTATATTCGTTAGGTAGATATTACCAACGTCATTAAAGCTAGAACAATTCAGATTTTAAGTCAGGGGGAAAACAAAAAATATGAATAAAAATATTAAGAAAAGTATTCCTTTTTATGCGTTATATATCCCGTTTATCGAGGAAGGCTATAAAATATAACAGGTTACGCTACGACCCAAGGGAGCCGCGTGTTAAGTAAAGACGTAACACGGGTGAAAACTGTGCGAAACGGGCATACCAAATGGTATGCCAAATGGTATGGTGGTCAATTAACTAAAGTGCCACACAATTTTAAACTCTTTTTGTAAAGTATTTTAGTTCATTATTTATTTAAATACAATCTGGTTGAGTATATTCTTGCTCTAAGTACCGGAATTTCTGAGACACTACCTTAAATCCGTAGTATTTTCCGTCAATATCTCATCCTTGAACTGCCAGCGTACGCTTGGTATTGGGAATCCGATGACGTCACATTGTAACGTAACGTTAGATCCGAATAGAACCTCCTTCACGTTTTTTAAAGGTGGGGCAATATATGGAGGTACTGAAAAAAAAAATGCAATAGCTTAGATATAGCCCGTCTCTAATCTATAGTAGGTAGGTTGCAAGAGCGATTGCAGGCGCCTCGGACGGGCAACATAAGTTTGGAAAAAGCTTTTTTACAAAAAAATAGGACCGCCTTCAAAAACTACAAAATAAAAAATAACTTTAGCTTGGAACTCGGCGGCTTTGGTATTGTTTCTTGTTATGTAGGAATTGCCACCGACTTCCAAGCTAAAGTTATTTTTTATTTTGTAGTTTTTGAAGGCGGTCCTATTTTTTTGTAAAAAAGCTTTTTATTTTTCACTTTTTAGTGCTTGTGTGTTAATTTGAAATCCTTACATAAAGCCCTTTCAAACAATACCTCACACGATATATTTAATTTTGGAAAGTGGTAGGAGGGGGGTTGACGTACCCCCTCCCCACTTCCTTCAGTCAGTCATCGACTACACGTATAAACAAAGCAATTTTTCTTGTTACGGCGGTTCTGCTGTGATTTTTTAAGGAGTTCCGTTCCATATCTCCAAAGTTCATCATCAGATCATGACAATATTCCTATGGGACCTATTCCGAACTCGATTCATAATTGGCGGAGTAATCGTAGAACAAATATACAAAAAAAAAAAAAAAAAAAAAAAAAAAAAAAAAAAAAAAAAAAAAAAACATACGCGTCGAATTGAGAACCTCCTCCTTTTTGAAGTCGGTTGAAAATTCGAGTCATTAAAAGAATATATACAATGAACCGAGTATTATTTACTAGCTTTTGCCTGCGACTTCGTCTGCGTAGACTTCAGAATTAAGCCAACGTCCAAAATGATCCCACAGGATCGCAAAAACTGGATTAAAAATATCCAATGTGATATGGTAAATCAATATCTATATGTATATCAAATGTCAGCTGCTTCCATTCGCCGTTTAATGATTTGAAAGGTTCACAAACATTCATTCATCCATCCTCACACACTTTTGCGTTTACATTAGTAGTAGGATTAGTAGGTCTTTACTGTAACAGCGTTAATACCTATCACGAATTATTATTCTTTGATACAAATTTAATTAAAACTTACCCCAAACATGTAGCGAGTAGGTAACAGAGGAGTTTCCGTATATATTCTTAGCTGTGCACACGTATTCTCCAAAATCAGTCAAGTTTGCTACGAATCTGAAAAAAAAACACAACTGGTTTATTTTTCTGTTAGACTGCCTGGTCTCAGCATTACTGTGGGCTTAAGGGTTCTGTGTTCGATTCCCAGGCGTAAAATATTCAATAGTCCACGTTCATATATCTCGTCATACAAGCACACCGGTTATGAGTACTGCGCACCCGACCTTTCAGAAGAACCTCTCCTTTAAGGTCAGTGTATGTCTTTCTAGGGCGTCCCCTCGCTGCGTTGCCGATTTGATTCAATTAAACTGTTTACAAGGAGTTTTGAAGCGTCAAGGAGTCAGTCAGTTAGTCAGTTAGTTTGACATTGATTGTCGCTGAGATGAGATTGCGACTAGACAATGAACGTTTTGCGTTTTTTTTTAAGACTCTTTTACATCATCATCTTAATCAGTTAATATTCTTACCTTAATCCGTCTTCGTCAACATACTTTCTATGACCAGTAATTGGTTCTCCATTCTGTGTCCACTCCACTGTAGGCAAGGGCAGTCCTTGGGTGGAGCACGGAAGATCAACTCTCTGACCTTCTAATACTTCTATAGGCTCAGTGCTGATTGGTAATATTGTGGGCGGATCTGAAAGTTTTCGGCAAGTTAAAGTAAGTTACAATTGGTTTTCAATATTGGGTGGATGGGTTGGATATGGATTCCGTATAAGACTGTAGACGTTTGTTTAATCAGCTTGGCAGCTTTGGCCTTGTACTACGTGCCGAAGGACGCAGTGTAGAAAAGCCCCCCACGAAGTGAACCGACAAACTGATAAGGGTCGCAGGATACCGCTGGATTCGGGCAACGCAGGTTTGAGCATTGTGCTGAAAGGATGATGATGGTGATAATGATGATGACCTTGCACTGCTTACTATTGCACTTATGTACAGAGCAGCTGTTTCTTTTTTACCAATAAACAATAATAATAATAAAAAAAAAAAAACTAGGGACAATTCACACACGGCTATCTGATCCCAAGCTAAGCAGAGCTTGTGTTATGGTAACCAGATAACTGAAATACATACTTATATAATTTATAAATACATACATATTATAGATAAATCACACCCAGACACAGAACTAACAATCATGCTCATCACACAAAGTTTGTCCTGGGTGGGAATCGAACCCATGACCTCCGGCTTAGCAGTCAGGGCCACTAACCACTAGACCAACAGGCCCGTCGAACAATGAATAGGTAAGGATTTCCCCTCATGTGTTGTCAGCCTTTTACTGTGTATTAAAGAGATTCCTAAAAAAGGGGTTGCTCAGCAACTTCTCATGTCACAACGTAGGCTCGCCGACCATGAATAACTAACAGCTATAATTGATTTCTTGTACATACATTTCTTACTGTTGTTCCCATCAGAATGTGAGAGTGAGGGAAGATGGAGTGCACCTGTGTATGCGCACACACTTGTGCACTACACAATCTCCTGCGTATTCGGCTAGTTTGCATTGAGATTGGTCACCGTAACCGAAGTTAGGTCGGAAGATTATTATTATTATTTCTTACCGTACACGATCAGAGTGAAGTTTTTATGCGTGGAACCCATCGTGCTTGTTACATTACACGTGTAAGTACCGGAGTCGTATGCTGTCGCCTTCTTTACGACTAACTCGCTCGTGTTAGTCAGAAATCTAAAAAAAATAACTACTTATTAAATAAAGTTAAAAATTTAGTTCTTAGTTTTGTGTTACAGTACCGCTTCGATATGACAACAGCTCGTCCGAAATTAATTCGGAAACAGGTTTTATAAAGTCTAAAAGATTTAAAAAGAATTATCGTCACCTGCCTAGCCTTTTCTCAACTATGTTGGAGTCAGCTTCTAGTCTATCCGGGTGCAGCTGAATACCAGTATGTTACACGGAGCGAAAAATTTAAAAAAATAATAAAGCATGAAAATCTTAGGTGGTTTTGAATTAATTAAAAAAGGCAACTGAAGGGAACTCGCTATACGGCTATAGATTTAACTTTGCAGTCCGTGCATTACCAAATTAGACTATTTATATTGTCAGTTTTAACTAATTACGTATGTATAAGAGTCAAAGTCAAAGTCAAATCATTTATTTCAATTAGACCATTAAAAGGCACTTTTGAACGTCATTTACAAGAGAGAAAAAAAAAATATTGAATCTAGTTGCCCATTCTAAAAGGTAGTTTACTTACAAGTTGTCATTATAAACGAGTGGATGCGCGTCTTTAGTCCATACTGTAATGGGTGGCGGCAGACCAACTGCTTCGCAAGAGAACTTCACTGTCTGCCCAAGCTTTATTTCTCGTTTGTCGTCCCCTTTTACAGGTTTGTCAAAGCGTGGGGGATCTGAAAAAATAAAATAATAGTCACTAATATTTTACAAGATTAGACACCAATCAATCTGCCTAGCCTTTTCCGGCGTCTAGTCTAACCGGATGCAGCTTCAATTAGTATTTTACATGGAGCGACTGCCTATCTGACTTCCATAACCCAGTAACTGGGTTGTGTTGTTTTTGGTAAGACTGGTTGCCAGGCTTTCGGCCTTTTGACGACCCGTAACAACTGCTTACATCATTTCCGAGACATGAAGGAGTCTCGGTGTATAAAGATAGTCACCCATCCACGGACCAACCTCGGCAAGCGAAGCTTAACTTGATGCCTGGACCCGTGCGGCTGTTATAACGTAGCCACGAGCGCCTGCTGTATAAAAGTCGGAAAAAAGGTACTTACATTGCACCACCAAAGTGACGTCATGATGATCTTTCCCGATCACATTAACAGCTATACAGCGGTAGACACCCACATGATCTTCTGATGTATCAGATATACTCAATTCCTTTTCATCCGTTATCACATTTTGAGGGAGAGAAGTGAAGTCTTCAGCAGAGACGTGTCTGTATTGCCACGCTATTGTCGGCTCTGGGTTGCCTTTGAGGACACTGGAATATTTTTTTAGGAAGAATTTAAGCGCCATGTTCAGTTACAAGGGTTATATGAATATTAGATAGGAAGTTAATGGAACAATATGATTTATGAAAAAAATATAACTAAACTTTAAATAATAGCAATAAGCTCGCCCCCTATTACATGGGACTATAAACATAACTGGCGAAATGTGGATGGGGTACACCTCTGCCTAACCCTTCGGGAATTCCAGGCGTGATGTTATGTAAATAACCCCACGATCCCAATACTATTACAGGCGCCCGTAAGCACATTTTTTTTGCGTTACATTGCGACATTTGTTTACATAAACAGTGATTGTCACACACCAAAATAAAAGTCGTTATCAAGCTGTTATTTTTGCTCAATGCTACATAGTTTAATTTGCAGTATGTTTTTATTAGTTTTTACATAGTGTATTTTTATTAATGGGTATGTGAAGTGCCTATTTACACACATATGGCCTAGTAATGAACATATTCGATCATAATACAATAGGTACATGAAAACATATAGATAGTGACAACGATACATAGTCTCACCTACATGTGATTATAGTAGGGCGACCTGCGCGCGCAGTCAATGTAGCTGGCTCCTTAGACAACACGGGAGACGCTGGGAAAAAAGAAATAGTTATTTATCAAGACCAATATTTGATTATAACGAGGATGAAGGAATTGTTTCTCAAGAGTTGAAAGCGTTTACGAATTGCGGCATTTCATAAAACATTGAAGTCCTTATTTTTCGAAATTAATGAACAGATTTTAATGGAACAGGATACGTAGGTCTACAAAGTTGAGAACGTGCGCGGTGTTTGCCGTGCAGTCAATTGAACGCTGCGCTTGCGCGGCAAAACAGCGTGACGTTCGCATTTTTGGACAAACGCTACAGTGAAGGGACCCTAATTGTTACACGAAGACATACAAAAAATACCTCTAAAAGTTTTACAAACAATATCTTACCCAATCCAACAACACTAACACTCCCGCGCACACTCAGTTTCTCGTACCCATTATCAGCTTCACACGCGTAAGGTCCTAAGTCGCTAAACTCGATTCTTTTCAAATACACTGTCGAGTTGTCTTCAGATATGTGCACGTTGTTACCAGTTGCTAGTTCAGTACCGTTGTGGTACCAAATGGTGCGGGGTGGGGGGTGGGAGTCGACCTCACAGTGAAGTTCCACTTGATAGTAAAGTTGGACGGATTCATCTGGAAAATGTAAGGGACAAGTTAAGTTAAGTGGGACAGTGGAGGCCCTCTATTCTACCTGTTCTAAATAAACTAATAGTCCGGTCAAATTAGCTTAAAAAGTGGTTAGCTAAAAATTTGTATGAATATTGAGGCCGCCATCATTAACAATATATGAAAGATCGCCAGCGACAGAACGTGTGCAAAAAAAAAAAAATTCAAGGTCAAAGTTTGCAAATATGGGTTTTTGGCATTAATCAGCCAAACAGTGAGTTTTATCATAAAAATAGGTCAGACTAAAGTTATAGACCATGCAACTATCTATAAAAAATTTTCTTTTACTTTTCCCTAAGAATTTTGAGAAATGGCGATCTAAATTCTCTTTAATTAATTTGCGGGACACAAAGCCATAATCAAATGTAATCTAATTACCTGTAAATCCACGTAACAGCGTCATTTTCCTCCTAACATTAACTATAAGGCTGTCTTGGTGGATGCCTTCTGAGTTTTCACCGAAACAGAAGTACGTTGCGTTGACGGCTTCTGCGCTGGAGTTGAGTCTCAAAATACTTTGGTACACGTTTGGTTTGATTTCATTTATCTGGAAGTGGGAAACGAATAATTTTATTTGTGAGAAATTATGTAAGGACAGTGGTAAATTTTTTATTTGCAGTTCGGCAAATGCAGATGATCTTTGTAAAAATTAAATTAATTTAAAAGCCTTATCTATCTAATAAAAAGAGGTAAAGTTTTTTTTTTCTTGTTTGATAGAAAGATGTATTATATGGAAATAAAAAAAACTGAGTTGTTGTATGTTTAAAAAAATACGAATGTCATCATAAAATCACTACATTTTTTCCGACTTCAACGCGGACGAAGTCGAAAAAAGTTAGTTTTTAATAAAGCCACTCACATTACTATTCAGGAATGTTTCAGTCTCTCGATGCCATAGTATCCTCGGTGGCGGCTTGGCGACCACTTGACACGTCACCTCGATCACAGTGCCCTCCATTATACTTATGTTCTTAGACCCAATAATACTTACAACTGGCTTTATTAGTACCGACACGTTTACTGTATCTGAACCTGAAATAAAAAATGGTTTCTGAATAATGGTTTTCTCATCTGCGTCTCGTCCCCTCCTCATAGGAAGAGAACGAGGGCCGGGAGAGGTGCGGGCGGCGGGCGCTCGCAGCGCAATACACAAGAGGCGAAATGTGCACCGGACAGTTCTGAAGATATGTGACGTTAAAGTGGTTAACGGTGAACGGTCTCAGTAGTCGAGGAGTCAATTAAGAGGTTTAGCTATAGAATAAGTATAAAGTGCAATAGAGTTAGCATGTGTATTGTAGAGCCTTTTCTTACTCGGCTATTCTTTTCTGATTAATTTCGTTGCGAGATCCAAGACAGTTGAATCGTTTCTCCGGGACTCGTCGAGCTTCATTGCCTCGGTTTCTGGCGGTCTCCACTGTTGATTCTGGCTGGATTTCACTCATAGCTGCGCGGCAGATATTTATTAAAGCTATACATACCTTTACGTGCTCCTCTAATCGCTGAACACGTCCAGTCTCCGTCACCAACAATATTTTCCACATCCAACACGTCGTTAGTAGTCCCGATGACGTCACGTGACCGCACCACCGTCCCGTTAGGCGCGGTCCACACGACAGACGCCGCGTTCTCCACAGTACACACGAGTTGGAAGCCTGTGTTTATCTGCTTTGAGAGAGTGTGTGGGCCTAATATTTGGGCTATTGGGTTTGCTTTTATTTGTATGTGTGTGGATTGGTTCATTTTTCCTCCTAGAAAGAAGTAAAGAAGTAAAAAAGAATGCCATCCAACGTGGCAATGCGGCTAGTCTTTTGGGCACATTTCCAGTAAACGGCGATGCGGATAAAAATTTTGATGCCATTTAGTTTTAATTTCCTTTTTTTATTCTGATTGTTTTTTTTTTTGTAATTAATTAAGCCTGTATATTTTGCACAAAATTAATATTTTTCTTCTAGCTTTTGTCCGCACTTCGCCCACGTGATGAACGGCTGTCACGGACATGGAGAAAGTCGCTACTAAAAATTGCCGATGTCCTGATGCAGACTACAAGCAATCTTTGTCAAATTTCATTACGATCGGTTCTGTGGTTTTGCCGTTATGAGGTACAGACTGATTAATTTTTGACATAATGGATTATGGTGTTTTTATGTCCTACAAAAGTGCACTATAATACGATCAAAATGTACAGAACAGCTGACATTTGACAAAGGATTTCCATAAGTAAAATTGTTCATATTCATGTACGATGAGTACGATGGCCAGTGAATTAAAAGTCTACCTGTAAACGCAATATTTCATACCTCTATTAGCAGCAACACAGGTATAAATTCCAGCATCTTTTTCAGTAGCATGTATAGTTCTATAGTACGCATACACTCCGTCTATATTCGGCTCCTTGTTTAAATCAATTGCTGTAAATGAAAAGTAATATTAACATAATGACATCAGAATATCACGCCTGTAATCTCCGAAGAGTTAGGCAGAGGTGTACCCATTAGTACACCCACATTTCGCCAGTTATGTTTAAATCCCATGTAATAGGGAGCGAGTCTATTGCCATCAACCGGGTACAAATCGTGACTCCGAGGCTGCTACTGAGAAATTCCTGATGGAAAAACGCTTTGTCCGACCTGGGAATCGAACCCAAGACCACATGTTCAGTAGTCGCGCGTTGTGGCCACTAGACCAACGAGGCATCTAATGAGATTAAGTTTCAATACAAGAAAGAGCATTCTATTTAAGGCAAGTAGCCAGTCAATGGGTTTCAATAATGAAGCGCACCCGAAAGGAGGGCTGCCACCTTTCAGAATGAATGTATAGTTGAATGTACCTTAACTTTTAAAAATGTACGACTTGGTCCGTCGAAAGATGGGCCAAACTATATCAGAATCGGTTCGGTCGCTTCATGAGGTTTAATGTAGTCCAAATTTAACATTTCATATTTTTTGTGGATGAGACAATAGGTATTCAAACTTCTTGATACTATACCATAATGCCTCTGTGTGCCGTTGTAGAGCAGCCGATTCTCTAACAAGAGCGCTTCACTATACACCGTACAGCGTATTGTAACATTATCGCCCGGCTCTACCGTAGAGTTGCCAGGCTCTATTGAGACTTGCGGAGGTTCAACTGAAATGGATAATAATTTAAGAGGATGAAAACGAAATTGTGCGTTCAGGGGACTCACCGTCAGGGACGATGTTATAAAATTGCAATAATGACACAATATAAATCACTGAAGAACAAAAAAATACAAAAAAGTTGAAAGCACAAATTCAACTTAAATGAAATGATGCCAAAAAAAATTTGAACATTTTTTAAGCAGGTTTTGTTGGCATTTTTGTACTTCTTCTTATACAATAGATGGCAAATGTAGAATGTAGAAGTTTTTGTTCTTTTATAATATTTATCTTGTTTGTTGTTTTGTTTGTACTTAATCATAAATTATAGCCCAAATTGTTGTTCTATAATTCTTTGCATTCTTACCTATTAGAGTCACTTCTGTGGTGGCCTTGCTAATGCCCGCAACATTGTGTGCGACGCATCTATAAGTGCCGACGTGCTCCTCTTTCATGTTCTCTATCACATAGTCTATGGATGTGGTTTGCCTAAAAAAACAAGAAAAGCAAGTTAATTACCAAGTCAAGTATACTATAAATCATAGCCTTTGGGCACTCGGCAGTAGTTTAGCTTCCTATCAGTGAAATAATTTCTGTAATCGGATCAGCACTTTCTGTAGAAAAAAGGGAATATGATAGTGTAAGTGAAGGTATAAGTGTTTTACGGCCTTGGATGACTAACAATGGATGACGTACGTGATGATAAGTGATCTACTGCCTATAGATATCTGCAATAGCAGGGCATCGTAGATGTGTAACCATCTCATAAACAAAACTGAATTGTCTCTGAGACAATTCAAGTAAGTCTGTGAGTAACTTAATTAAATATTTGAATGTAAAACTTACAAGCTAGATATTTGCTGTTGTATTCTCGATGCATCCTTGGTCCACATAGCAGTGACTGGCACCAAACTCTCCACATTACATGACAGTACTACGCGGGAATGTGAATGGGCTTCCACCTAAAAAAAATTGTTTTAAAAATTGCGATGCAATAACCTTTTGGTATTACTCTCCATAAAGGTTTAAATGCAAACAAAGAAGCATGGATGCTAATTAACATTATCTATGAAGGGTTCATCATCATCTTCCCACTCTTGTCCTATGTTACTTGGGGTCAGCGCAACACGTTTTCTTCTTCCATTCCTGTCAGCCGTCATGCTATCACTGACTCCCTTTTCTTTCATAATTATCATTCTTCACACAATCCATCTATCTCTTCTTCAAAAGGAAGGCCTCTTGCTCTCCATCCATCCACATTCATATTCATAAGTCTCCTGGTTACATGCGTTTGGTCATGGTCACATCTATGAAGGGTTATTGAAGGTAACTCATCTATTTGGAAACGGATGCACCAATTTGGCTGTGTTTTTAATAAAGTTTGTAGGGAAAGCAAAATTTATAAACGTGCTCTGAATATTAGGAAAAATCGGAACAAAAAAAAGTTCTTTGAGCAGGATAGTGTCTGTTGGGTCAGCTAGTAGGTTTATAAATAAAATATTATAACCATTCTTACCTTTCGAGGCGCTGTTAGATAAGGAACATCTGAAAAAACGTTTTTTATTGAGTAATACACGTCTGATGTGAACTTACGATAAAAGAAATGACTCCATAAGTGTACTTGTATACTTCCATATACGTATGGAGTTTCTTGCCCATTCTTCTATAGACAAAACTACCTTTTGGAAGGGATTTAATTCTTTTTCTTGTATATGGCGTTCAAAAGTGCCTTCTAATGGCCTGTTTGAAATAAATGATTTGACTTTGACATTTTGTAATATAAAAATACGTGAATCTTTCCCTTCCATTTACCTGGTAACTGTGCTTGAATAGCAGTTGATCCAACCCTTCGTATGTCCTGTTTGTGCTGATCCCGGCCGTTGATCTGCAATCAATTACAAGAATATGTCACTGCATTTTAAAATTGAAATGTTTATAATTTCTCAGTAGCAGCCTCGGTGTCTGAATTTGTGTCCGGTTGATGAGAATAGGCTCGCCCCCTATTACATGGGACTAAAAACATAATTGGCGAAATGTTGGTGTACTAATGGGTATACCTCTGCCTAACCCTTCGGAGATTACAGGCGTGATATTATGTTTTTAATGAATGAGTGGCGTGATGGTTGTGGCATCCGGGCAGCTTCTGCCCGCCACTTCGTCCGCATGGTTTTTTTGACCCGCGTTTAGTAACGTTTTAGATTACTGCTCCGCTCCTGTGGGTCTCAGCGTGACGTTATATAGCCTATACTATTTCTTATGAATCTGGGTATGAGACAAGAAGTTTTTTTTTTAAATCTGACTGTTAGACCCAAAGTTTAGCGCTTTTAAAGAAACAAAAAAAGTCTTCAGCGTTACTATATTAGTAGTTTGATAATAAAATACAAGCTGTTAGGTAGAACGAGTGACTACCGAGTGTACTTAGTATAGAAGGGAGTATAGTTCTATAACAACTTTTAATAAGTACTATACCTACTCCTTTGAAGTACGTCACCCGTTCTACCTATCAGCTTGTACAATATTGAAATAACTCACAGCAATATAAAAGAACTCGTCTGGCGGTATGAACGGGTCAGCGACGTACACGTTGGTATCTGTCTTCTTAAGGGGCAGCTCGAACAGTGTGCGCCCCGTCAGTGTAAGTACCTCTGCGTACTGTATGTTGGCGGTCACGTTCGGTGGAGACAGACTTATCATCATGTGGTTGTATGTGCCTTAAAACCAAATATCATCATTTATATTAAAATTTAAAAATGTAATAATGGGTATTGAAAATAAACAAATGGAAATATAACTTTCACTTTAAAAAAAAAACATTGTTTCGTTAGCCTAGTGGTCGCAAGCAAGACTGCTCAGCGTGGTGTTCTGTATGCGATCCTCAGTTTAGGTAGTATTATTATAAAGTGTTCAAATAAATTGTGTCTTTAAATGGGAACAGGGTCACCCAAGTCAACTGCATGCGTCTGTCTGCGTATCTACCCTTTCCGATTATATAAGGGTGATTCTAGATGATTACAAAAAGGACTTTTAAACTATGTTTAACATGTTTGCCGGATCTAATTAGGTACTGGCGATGTGAGGGCTCATAATAAGAATTCTAGCTATGTAGTTATGTTTACCTCTAAGAGGTCTATAGCTGGTCTCCTTCATAGAGCTTGGCTTTTCTACGGAGAAACCGTGGTTGAACGTCACATTTGACAGCCCGACGACCTTCACAGAATGCTGTTCTTCACTACCCACTGTGATTGTCCAGTTGCCTGGCTCTGGTTGCATTACCTTCACGATCTGTTTAATTGACAAAATGTAAGATTTTGAGTTAGTTGGCAATATCGGTCAACATTGTTGCAAAAACATGTTTTTGTTGCAGAAAACATATTGCTTGCAACGCTACTTATGATATGTGTGTGAGTCATGTTTTCGAAACAATTTTGTGCTGTATCTGTCATTTATAGTGTTTTAATTAATACTGTGCGTCATTTTAATATTATTATTAATTACTTCATCACCGGGACGCCTTTGATGGTATAGGAATTGGCAAGATGACGCACAACATCGAGAAAACTGGAAGGAATGAGGGGGAGGCCTTTTCCTCGTAGTGGAACAATAAAGGCTAGCAAAAATTAAACAAAAATTTCGTACCATAATCTCAGAGAGGTCGAGGGTAGTGATCAACTTAGGGGGTCCAGTGAGCTGCTCTCCCTTGGGGTCCACGACGGTTATCTTCGGCTTAGCCCCCGACACAGACACCGTCACCTCCCCCAAAGTACTGTCCACTGGGATCTGGAGAACAGAGGTGACACAACTTTGTAAAAAAGCAAAAAGAAAACAGCTCATGAGCGTTTAGATTTTTAGACCTTACACTTCTAAATCGTCTTAAATGCATGAAAAGCATACAAGGGTCGTATCAGTATGAAAAAATTACACTTTCTTCGTAAACGAAAGTGACCTGACCCTTGACCTTCAATATCTCCGTTACCCGAAGGGGTAAAAATTACAGCCGTTATATCCAGATAAATATTACTAAATAGATAGGTATACCTTACCTCTTGGGTGTAGTTGTATCCGGGCGGGTTTGAAACAGAAGCGAGGTTTACCATGCGACCTTTAATTGCACTCTTCACAAAATCCAACATCTGAAAAATTACACTTGCTGACTTAGGTAGGCCTGAGAAACGTACTTAGACTCTACTTTGCAACTTGAATATGAGCCTTTATTGTAGTGGTGATAATGAACGACTAGCGAATGTAATTAAGCATTTCCGATTTTAAAATTGGTATATCTTAATATTATATTTTTGGTTTAATTAAATACGATAATCACAATTAGGTACTTAAGTTTTAGATATGAAAAAAAAAAACAATCACACTTAATGAACATGTACGAAACGGGTATTTCCAATTTGAAAATCGACCGATTTTAGGTACAGTTTAATCCGAAAGCTAGGGCCTTCGGCCCGTTAATTTCAGGGACGATATTTTAATTGCCATATAACTTTTATAAAAAAAAAATTATAATAAATGACAGCTTTTAAAAGTTAGCATCAGCTCATCAGCAAATAATGCGAGTTACTCACCATATGCACGTTGGTCTTATTCAAGTTGAATATTTGTCCGGAACTAGCAGCTGCGACTTCTTGATAGACCTTGTATGAAGGCCGTTTCAAATCATTACAGTGACCCGTTAATATGAACACCACCTGAATACCATTTCATTTTAATTTGGAAGAAACGTAAACCATTTACGTGTAGATGAAACAATACTAACTCAAACGAAAACAATTTAATTTTACAACCTTACTATCTACTTATAAAATGCGAAAGTTTAAAAGGATGGCTGTTTGTTACTCATCATGCCAAAATGGCTGAAAGCATCGGCTGATCGGACGAATTCGTCCGTGTCAAAGTTAATATATTAGTCAACGGGAACCGTAACTTTTTCCGGGATAAAAAGTAGCTTTTGTGCTATTCTAATCTATAATCTATCTCTGTGCCAAATTACATCCATATCCGTTCAGCCGTTCCGGCGTGATTTAGTTACAAATCACGCCGACCATATCCAGCGACACTTCAGCATTTATAATGGTAAAAAACATTTCATTTCCACAGAGACAAAGTTGTGAACTGTATGCCATGTAAAATAATACTCAACTGCCATCTTACCTGGCTCTGTTTCCTCTGTATCGTATCCAGAACACTGCCCACAATGCGATGGTCGGCGGCCGTGGCGTCAGTGAACACGTAAATGAAGGAGCGAGGCCTACTGACGTTCAGCGCTAAATGTATGCCTGTCAGTGACTTCTCAGGGCAGTCTCCGCCACCCTGAACTTGGACCCTGCTTAACGCTCTCTTGAACACTTCTTTTCTGCGTGTCACTGTTACTGGGCCTACAGCTGTGAAATGTAGGTCTGGTTTGAATTCGCGGGTATTAGAATTTATGGGGCTTCGTTCTCCAAACATTCCAAATGTGTAATAAAAAGTAACAACAGGTAGGTATGCGTAACAATAAGAATGAGGCTGATAAAACTGAGATTTTATAAGTATAATTTATACAGAACTATGCAAAAATATGATTTTCTTATGTCTGTCTTAATTCTATGCAATTTTAATTATTTTAGTTAATCTATAAAATTGTCTATTTAAGATTGACACATTAGTTAATAATTTATTACTGTATCTTCTAATTCTATGACTTTGCATGCCGTAAGGTAAAATGCAGCGGAAAATCTTAATTCGCCATCTTTTACTTATACCTACATTGTTGCTAAATAAAGAATTCTGAATCTAAAAATATATTTCTGTCTTAATGGTTCCATGAATGACAGCATAGTGACCTAATTCAATTAACTTTATTTTGGACATCATTTAACGTATAATATATTCAAATAGGTACTTACCGGGATCATGAAACGGCACAAACACAAAGTCAGCAATAACGTCACTTTCTTTCAACGCAGTATTCAGGATCATTTCAGCCCCTTCACGCAACTGCCTCAAGTCATTATACATTGACCCAGTGGTATCAAAAACAAATGCCAAACTACTCTTCCCATCATCATTATCTTGAGTTGATCTCCTGTTAAACGTCTTACACTCAATTTCAAATAAAAGTATACAGGTAAAAAGGAGAAAACACTTCACTAATCCAAACATGTTTAGTTTTTGTACATTGTGTGCAATTTTACTAAATGTTTTTTTTTACTTGAAGTGTAGTGGTCCGTTTTAATGGACTTATCTGTAACCTCTGACCGAGTAATCAATGTGGGTTGAAGTAAGGAAATATTGTACTTGAGTGTATTTATTTTAAGAATGGTTGCACATTAATTTTGATTTGATTATTATTCATTTAAGGAGCTCGTGCTTATTTCATTAGACATATTGTTAAGCTCGTTTTTGCCTACGGTCAGAGTAAAATGTGCTCTAAAATATTACGCATACAGACGTTTTGACCAGAACTTAGCCAGCTGACTGGTCACCATCCTTACATACTGTTGTCTAAATTGTTTTTTATATAGGACAGATTGATCTTCGTTACCGAACCCGGTAATTAAAACGAGCAAATTCTAGTTACGTATCCTGTACGATACCTTATGCATTTCTTGTATATCCGTGTTTACGGTTCACAAGTGTACAATAACTCTAAATTAGAGTACGTCGTTGCGCAACGTAGATGGTTATTGAAACTATCTAACGGTACAATAGCCGATAGCGGGCTACTGGTATCGTCGGCCGTAGCATTAGCAGGTAATAACAGCCGCACGGATTTATTAGGAGTTATTACTTAGTCACGAGCACCTCCTATCTCTTTCTTACACGTTAGAGGCAAAATAAGCCTACTTTTTAATTTCTGAAAAATCCGTTAATGGTCTATTTTAAAACATCGCGTTTTAAAAACCGCTAATAACTTCGTCAAATTCTTTTGTTACGTTAACCAAGAAAGCAGCTACAGCCTATCGATACCTACTCTAAACAGGGAAATAACTCAATCGTATAATCTTGAGTCTTCCATATCAGTAAGTCATATCATAATTATCTAACGTGGAAATGACGAATTAATTACAAATAGGTCAAACAATTTTTATTTATAGCATGGGACCAACTGTTACGTATATCAACTCATCTCAGACATTCTATTCTTTTATTACTTTATCACAAGTTATCTGGCGCTTGAACGGCGGATAAAAAAAAGCTAAAAATATCTAAATGACACGTTGTAGCTTGTAGCAGAGTACAATTTAACCAAAAATACCTCCCAAGTAGAATGAATTTTATAGTGAACGAATTTCCATTGGATATTTTTGTAGTGTTCCAAAATTCGGTTTTTTTTAAACCGTTATTTTTCGAATGCAATTGACTATTACTTGAGACTATATTCCAAAATCTATGTTAAAAATGGGCCATGCTGTAAAGCCTGAAGAAAGTTAATTTAAAAATGAAATCGACTGGGAGAAAATTTTTATCTATAGGAACTCAATTAAAAAATCATCATCTCATGAAAATCCGTTATAAACGTCATCCCAAGCACTTTCAAGTAAAAAGCTTAATGCACTCGGCTAGAAATAAACCTATATTACATTTAACCTGAGGGTGGTAAAACAATAATGAAAACGGACACAAAATACCGCAAGTATAAAAGTCCACCTTTGTATCGACGCCATGTAAAAAAAAAGACAATTAAAAATAAAATCTTTATTTATTAAAATTCACACTCGACATCTGTATAGAAGACATTCTGTTGGACTTAAATACGAAAAACAACCTATTCATCTAGACTACTGCTCAAAATCTGTTCCTTAACACATACATACACATAGTGCTTTGTGTGGAAGCATATACTGTTAATAAAAATGAACAAAGTAAGGATACATTTTTAAATTGTGGCACTTTTCTAGCACTAACAGAAACTGGCAGAAATCCTGTCTTCAATAAAATCAATTGATGACTAATACTCATTGAATTACCCTAAATGAGTAACGTTATAAAATTAAATGTTCTGAGGTCTAAAAAGTTCATCCGTCCGTTTTTACCAGTGGCGGATTTACCAGCAGGCTCTGGTAGCTCTCTACCAGGTAGCTTTGGGGAGCGATTTTCAATTTCTTTTTTAGACGTTTTTTGATGTCTTGCAGAAAGAAGACATCTTTACAAGATATTTGTCCGATAACTTTTCATTGATTCCCACTTTCATTGTACATTTTAGGAGCCTACACTTAGGAAATGTGAAAATTCGCCTCTGGTCCTTTCCCTGGCTTTTTCCTTTCCTGAAGTTTTACAAAGTTGCAAAACTGCGCCTTGTTTATCTGCAAAGACGACTATTCTATGTCCCATACATAATACATTCTGTGTCCATACATAAAAACCAGCTTACTTTAAGTGTTTGCGAGTTTCCTCTCGTATATAACATTCTAGTGTACTTCCACACAAAGCAGTAATAACATGATCAACTTACACGACAGGTTTCTTGACAAAACAACAAAGGGGAAATTCTCGTATTTAAAATGACGTTCGAATCGTAATCTCAGTCTCAATCTATCAAAAATACCTACGTATATAATGTATATATAAAGTAAGAAAATGATTGATTGACTGACTGATCGATCAATACACAGTTGAAACCGCTAGGTCTACAAGCATGACGTAAGTGTGCTTCTTAGTGAAGGATTTTTTTGGATTCATTCCTTTGTTTCAAGTGGGAGTTGATAAAAAAAAAGAAAAAAATGATATTATGTTCTGGTTCAAAACAAAAGTTTGGCTTGAATTTGACGCGGACGAAGTCGCGGGCAGAAGCTCGTTTACCTATACACCCTGAAATGTAAACCGTTGCAAAAACGCGGCAGAACGATTCGCCCTCAGTAGTACTAATGGAACGTAGAGTTAAACTTAAAAAATAAAAATATTTTTATTTTAAAATATTAAAAAAAATATTCATAAACTCGAAAGCGTGAGTAACAATAGTAACACTGTCACGCACACAAACGCAACGTAGCGAACGAAATGATACCTACGTCCTAACGTAGGTATCATTCAAAACTCATGCGCTACCGACAAAGTAAAAAGCAATAAATCATAAATGTTCAGAGAAAAATAAGCTCTCGTGCCTTGTGATACGGTATAAACTAGAGCGCGTAGCTTACACTCTCTTCATTCGCCGCCACAGATCAAAAAACGCCGCGCCGTGCCGCGCAGTGTCGCGCACTCGACGCTCAGTTGTCTTGCGGACGTTGTACTTGTAGGTTAAATAAGTGAAAAATGGATTGAAATTACGATTTTTCTAATTTTGAGTGAGACCCATTATTAAAACTAAAAGAATTTATTTAAAAGTGCTCGTTTGTGTGTGGAATGTAGTGACTTACACTTCGAACACTTGCTTCGATACCGCGAAGTGTAGGTAAGTACTTTGTGAATAGTGAAAATTCAGAAATAGGTTAGGTGATTAAAATCATTGTAAATAAGTTGATTCCAACTTTTTAAATACGACTAAAATACTTACTTTATTGTCTTTGTTTAACTTGTTATTTTGTTTTCGTGTTCAGTAAGTAAAGTTGTAGGTAATAAAAAGTATTTTTGACAGTCTTAAGCCTGTAAAAGTATGAAGGGAGAATTGGAATAACTTTTTGGGTGTTGTGTTACATTAAATTAACTAAAGATCAGAAAATCAGCTGTTGATAAGCGCAAGGGTTAACGACCCAGTGTTCTGGCGCCCGCGCCGTCAGCCGCTCGGGTCTCGGCCGCTGCGTTTGACTAGGTACTACTATTTGATTGCGTTCATTTTCGAGTTTCGCTTTTCACAATTGTGAATCTGCCATTTTTATATTTTCATAGTAAAGATATTTACTAATCGATTGTACTACCAAAACAAAGTCATTTCGCTGCAGCTTTGCAACGGTTTACATTTCACGTTGTATGTATGATATTAATTGACGTTGAGATGAGATTGCGACTGCATTTTAAACGTTTTTAGTTAAGGGTAGTGACTTTAAGTATTCAGTTAAGACTATAAAACTTTATACTACGATTGTTGTTAACATAACATTTGAAATGCATTGCGTTCCCGTACTTATGGCGTTGTTTTATAGCTGGCTACTTCTGAAAATACCTACAATATATGTATCTATTAGTGTACCCACTGTGTAGTCTTCGTACATCAATAGCAGTAATGGTAATCACGATAAACGTGGTGTTTACTCACTTTTTTGCGTATATTTGTGACTTAAGAAATTATTGCTTTAACATAAATAGGATCATATTTAGTTTTTTTAAGGTCATTTATACTCAATCTGCCTAGCCTTTTCCCAACTGTGTTGGAGTAGGCTTCCAGTCTAACCGGATGCAGCTGAATAACAGTATTTTACATAGAGCGACTGTCTACCTGACCTCCACAACCCAGTACTCCAGTAGCTGGGTAATTCGACACCCCTTGGTAAAACTGATTGTCAGACTTTCGGGCGCTTGACGACCCGTAACGACTGTCAGAGATCCACGTATAACAGCCGGAACCAACTATGTAAGGTCATCTTTAATATAATAATATAATTAAGCTGGTTATATAACATAATGACGAAGAGTGTCCCAAAGACGTAACTTAACGCGGGTGGAAAAACACTACGCGGACGAAGTCGCTGGTAGAAGCTAGTATATTTATGTCACCTAGCCGCGAAGTTGCCAGTTAATAAATAAAACAACGCTAAAAGTAACGACAACTATTAGTGTTAAATAACAAAGACAAAGAGATCTTAAAATACTTGTCTGTCTTTACATTTTGAGCGTCCCTAAAATAAATGTAAATCTAATTTTACAATTACGTTAAAAAATAAATCTTAATAATGTATTGCAATTAAAATTCATAGACATTAAATAATAATTAATTTTAAAAGGTCCAATTATTAAAATAAAATTGGTTTTTTTTTTAGCCAGCTTCAAGCAAAGGTTGTAACATAATTATTTTAGGAAATAATTAAAGTAGACAAACAATATAGGATTTTGTAACATTGCAATAGGTTCACTGTCTTATTTATATTCTTCATAAGATAACATCACGCCTGTAATTCCCGAAGGGTTAGGCAGAGGGGTACCCATTAGTACAACACCCACAATTCGCCAGTTATGTTTAAGTCCCACGCAATAGGGGGCGAACTTATTGCCATTCTATTCTTCATCATATCCCAAAAACATCATTTTTCATAATTTTAATTTTCTCTTGAACCTTTACTTGAAGATGATACACAGCTCTTAAAACTATTATGATGTTTTATCGGTGGATGCGGTGAATTCCTCAAAAATGCCAGATGAAAAAATAATAAAAATCTGTCTAACAAAATAAATATGGGCCCGACTAAAAATATAAATTGAATAAATAATATTGATCAGAATATAGTGTGGATTAAAAATAGTAAAATATTGGTCTTATTTAATAAGATAAATATAATAGGCAGATATTGATGAGACGAGTATCCATAGTCTATAAATAGTATTTATAAAACAATGTCAGTTAGTATGCCTGTCTGTTTGCATAGTTCTTCAAAATACATTGTGTAAATGGATTATCACGCGGTTTTTCAACATTAATCTCTTAGATTTATAGTAAACTTGGACGCAGAAATATCGATATTTATGTAGGCATATGCCTACATAAATATCGATATTTCTGCGTCCAAGTTTATAGGAAAATAGTATTGTAATTAATTTAAGAACAAAAAATATACAATCATTTCAATTTGACAAAATCTATATAAAACTGACCATAAGAGCAAATTGCTTCATAAACGTTTTACAAATCAGGATAAACGGAACCATAATTATATTATTAAAAGTATGTATATTTCTAGTCGGGCATAGCACAAAATATGTTAGTATCAATACACTTTACGAATAACTTTGGCAAGTATATAAACTAAATATGTTTACGATTTGTACTTGCGTCCTGCAAATATCAGTCATGGATATATTGGATAGTGGCGGACTGATAATGATTATGATATATTTATTCACACACATATCTCATTGTTCACTTGTTGACAGGGGCAAACATTCGCTACGCCAAGCCCGAAGCGGGGCTGGCTACACAGTTAGTGTTCGCCGTAGAAAAACACATACGGTTGTTTGTGCACTTCTTTTTTTAACGTCAACGTCAGTCAACGGGTTAAACAACCCATGATTTGGATATGACCACAAAATACTTTTATTACAGATTTATACTTGATCCGATTTACATACATTGGTGGTAAGTGTGCAGTTACAGGTGCTAAATGTAACCTTAAATATTGTATTAACGGTTTGGGTATATACGGGGTGCAAAAAGACACATCACCTAACCGTTACCCACGCATACTTCCCACCAAACTAAGTAACATTGAGCAAAAAATATTGCTGGAAAGACTTTTAATTTTTATTTAATAGCTTCCTGTTTATTACAGCACATAGTATAAGGCACGCGAAACTTTGTGCTTAGGCGTGGTATGAGGGTCACAGTTTATTTATTAATAATATGTTAAGATGATTTAGTGAAAACGCAAAAAAAAATGAACTTTAAGTACCATTTATTTACGAAATCAGTTTTACTTGGGAACCTACTAGTTCTAAAGATATTGAAGGCAATATTTTTATAACCAGGAAGTTTCAAAGTACATATAGCACAGAGCAAAAAAATGGAAATCAATGAAATAATGGGAAGAACACGTTAGTTCCGGCTTCGTTAAATGTATTTTTACACCCGTTGAAATGTAGTCATATCGTACGTCAAATTGGTCACAGTACAAACTTTACTTATTTACATCTTAGATTTTTTAATAGAAAATGCATTTTATTAAGTTTAAAAAGGATCTACTAAGTTTGCGTTATTTAGAAATATCATTATGTGGTCTTTAAGTTATTGTATAAACCAGGGATGGCCAACCTTTTGATTGCGGATGGGCAAAAAAATTAAACGTGTATATGATAAGTGTAACTAAGAATATATTTTAATTTTATGTTTTTCCTTTATAAAAATAATTGTATACCTACTGAACTCATTCAAAATTTTAATAAGTATGCAATAGGTAGATCGCACAGGGTATTTTTCAGAACTCGATCTTGGGTTTAATCAAGTTGGCCACCCCTGGTATAAACTATTAATGTATAATATATTATTATATAAATTTTATAAGTATATAATTACGTACAAAATACATAATAAAGTGTAAATTTTCTATTACGAACACATTTTTATGGGGAATCATTCCCATAGTCAATAATTAATTAATAATTAAAATTCTATTTAATACCAAAAGCCAATTAATTTTAGCCGAATTATAATTCGAGTCATAAAAATAAGAATGAAAAAAAAATCGTGAATTTCGTCAAATTTTCGTAGTTTATGTTATGCGATAGCTTCGTTAAAAAATGGTTCTAAAATCTACATACATAGCAACTATTATTTATAAGCATAGACTTGTTTAAGAAGCTGGGAGAACTTTATTACACTGTACCCCGGATTAAAGTTATTTTTAATCTAAGGGAGATGATTCGAGAACATCAACAACCCATATTAAGAACACGAGTTACCTACTTGTAACATGTATCGCCTAAGAGCTTAAAAATGGGAAAAATATCCTAGAAATCAGAAAAACTGATCTACAAGGATTTGGCACAATAATCTTGTTTTTAAACTTACAAATTCACTGGAAAGCTTATTATCAAATACATCAAGAACAGACTATGCTTATAACGTGTCTCACACCATTATGTTTCTTATATTTTAACAATAAGATTCACAATTGCGTGCAGTTATTGTGTAACTACGTCGCTATAGAATTGGGTTCACTAACATGAACACGCGGTGGTGTCAGTTGTGGAGGGTTACAAGACGTCATCAGACACAGGCTTGGGTTGGCTCTGCGCTTTTTGGTATACCAACACGTTTTCGCTCACCTCACCTTCCGGAAACTGGGAAAAAGATATTTAAATTTATTATGATGGATTAAATCAGAAATTAATCAACATGGCCGCTCCAGTTTGGCGTCTTTACTCTGATAATCTTACTACTATTATTATAAACACGAAAGTTTAGTTGGATGGATGGATGTTCGTTACTTAAACACGCCAGAATGGCTAAACGGATCTAGACGAAACTTAGTATAGAGATAATCTAGCTAGAATAGCACATAGGCTACATCTGTCCCGTGAGATAATATAGTTACTTTGAATCGTACGAAGTAGCGGGCGGAAGCAAGTACTGCAATAAATGACACATTTCCTTTTTAAATACATTCATATTCCCTATTAGTCTTCTTTTTTAAATCTTTATTTGAAAAAAAAAGGCTTTAATCGCATAGCGATTATGCCCTATTAGTCTTAAAGATTAGTGTCTTCCTACCCATTATTATATCTTTTGCACTGTTTATGGACTGCTTCTTAGCATACATGCTCGTCTATGAGGCAAAACGAACAGAGCATAGTGAATATAGCATAGAAATAGAACTCTTACCTGTGTGTGTGGTATCTCATGCAGCAATTTGTATCCTGTAAGCAGAGATTCAACTCTTCCTTTAAGCTTGTCAAACAGTACCACCAGGTCGGGTGTCTGCTTGTGTGCGTGCTCGATGCGCCACCAGCGCTGAGGGTTGTTGAAGAATGCTTCGGCTTCGGTCGTGACGGCTGTCGCGTTGAGGGGCGGGTCGCAGCTCAGGTAACGAGTCGTTATGTTTAGGTGGAGGTGGCTGGGGGAAGAAATGTTACGTTATTGTCACTTTTGAATCAACAGAAGGATAGGAAAAGGAGTATTATCACATCAGCCTGTAGTCGTCTACTGCTGAACCTCATGTACAATTTTTTGCACCTGCCATGTTATCTCTTCACCACCTTTGGTTGACTGGTAGAAAATGCCTAAGGCATTAATACTGCCTTTGTACTTTTTTGTTGCATATAGTTTAAAATAAAGAGTGCCAACCATTCCGGTATTGGGCAGCTCGCATCCATTCGATGCCCGCTTTCGCTTGCCTTCTTTAAATCGTCGTACACCGTGCAGCAGGGAGAGGAGTATAGGTGCACCCATTTGAATGGCGATTTACTACACAATTAAACAAAAAATTGTGCCGTCAGGGTACCCCCGTCGGGAACGCATTTCCTGACACACGTATATAATAGAAAAAGACACGAGAGAAAGAGAGGAAAGGTCGCCTACAGATGGTATAACGTTTCTCATTACGTGACGATATCTGCTAGTTAACTCCTACCGCTAGTTGCGTTAAGAACCTTCGTTCCACCAAAAACTATGAACAACGGAGTGTGAGCCGAAGGAGTACAGCCTTACTATATCTATGACATCATCTATACCAATTAATGTCAATATGCGCGGTGTACTGCTGGATTTGGATACCATAATTTACGATTAATATTAGCTATACTGTTTTGGTCTTATTCATTCTAGGAGTATAGATAGTAAATAGTCTTTAAAATCGCACGTAACTGGAAATCAAACTAACCGTATGATATTTTAAAAAGCGCGCTATTAGTTTTATACTCTGGTTCTAATAATTCCTGTTAACATTAGTTTTATATAAATACTAGCTGACCCGTGCCCACTTCGTTGGGCGGTAACCATTTTCTTGTGATCAAATTTTTTCTTTTTTAATTTTTTTTCTCCGTAAGAACCATCCTCGTACTTTAAGGAATATTTTAAAAAAAGAATCATACAAATCGATCCAGCCGTTCTCGAGTTTTGCGCTTAGCAACACATTTAGCGATTCATTTTTATTATATAGATAAGTTATTCTAAAATGTTGAGGACTGCTTACCTATACAGCGGTGTCGAGTGGCATGGCATAAGGAAAGTGATGGCACTCCTATTGTTGGCAGAGTCTCTGAGCAGTGGCATAACCTGCAGGGTGCCCGCCTGGTGGATCACGCCGAAGTAAGCAGCGGGCACCGCGTTACCCACGAGGATCGATCCGGCAAGCAAGTAAAGATGCATTCTGTTTGAAGAAAGAAGATGTATTAACATAACGTCTGTCAAGATATTTTTAGTAGGTCATTAGTAAGCTTCTTTTACGCTGGCTGCCCGTTTCCACGCTATGGAGAAGAAGGGGCGAGAATAGATAGAAGATAATATAGTGCAAAGTGTGTGCACAAACACAGGTGTTGGACGGTAATCTTCATGACCGGGGAGAGATCAGGTGATCACCAATGGCTTTATGAGGCATGGCAGTGTCACAGCAACAACTCCCAAACTCCGCGCAGCTACTGAGAAATAAGTAATTGTCTTGGCGGGGGCACTCCCGTGCCTCCCGATCGAAATACCTAATAACGCTTTTTACCCGACTTGGGAATCGAACCCAGGATCCCACGCTCAGTTTCGCTTTCTTTCATGGTTACTCTAATTTCTAAGGGGTAAAGAAGTTTATCACTGAAGTGATTTGAGTGAGTGTCTTTTTTTACAATGCACTTGGCATTGTTACACTTGTCAAAAAACGAAATGAATCTGGTTTCAGGTTAAAGTTATTTTAATTAGACCTTGTGTAGTTATCTACACAAAAGAAGATATTATTATAATAAGATATTATTATCTTACTTCTTAGCCTTCCTGCTCCACGGTACTATGACGTCTTGTGCCAAATAAATGAAGATCGGCAGCAGCGGCAGTATGAAACGGAACTCCTTGTGTGGAATAAAGCTGTAACAAACATTTTTTTAGTCATTAGTCCATTAAATCTAAATACAAGTATTACGCGATTCGATTCTGAACGTTATTTCTTCACAGCTAAGCCTCATACCTGTATAAAGCCACATGTAATGCAGCGGCAGTAAGGAGCAGGGTGCCGATTTTATTTTCCTTCGGTCGTCGCACTATGTTGCTGATTGCCCATAGCACAGGCAGCAGATTGATGCCTAATACAGCGGGAATGCCTTGCGTTAGGTACCAGTGCCTGGGAAAAGAAAGTTTGTTGTAAAAAATCGTTAGGATCAATAAAATAAAATGTTGATTGCCGTTAAATCAATACATACCATGGGTGTTGTCCGTAGAAAGAGGCGATGTCATGTAGAACATTGAACCTAAAGAACTCCCAGGGTGTGACGATGAGACGGCCGTAGAAGTACGAGTCTAACGCCACGAGGGCGCCACCGGCGATCAGGCTGAAACACCAGATATTTGTTTTACTTAAGCATGTTTTATGATCACCATCATATCACCCCACCGACGTCCACTGCCGGACATAGGCCTCCCCTAAAGATAGCCACAATGAATGGTCCTATTTTATGATAGAGGTTGTTAAAGTAAAGGAATAGGCGACGTGCCAGATTTGTCAACCTTTCATAATAAATGTCAGTTACTGGCTAGATAGTATGAAAAGTTAATGTCACTGACCACTAGTATATCGACGTGTGCACACGCTTAAGTGGTCATCCTAGGTGCGTTGTCATTCCAGAAACAAAGCTAGATAGGAATTAATAAAAAAAGGAACTTACGCAATAGGCACGTAAGTGCGTACAACAAGTTTCAGCCGTCCTTGGTTGGTGGTGAGCAAGTTGTAAGCCCCGAGCACGAGCCACAGCGGCGCGGACGTAGGTCGCAGGAACACGCAGAGCACTGCCAGCCATATCCACTGAGGACTTTCTGTAATAAGTACAAAGTACACTTATTATTTGCATCTAATAATGTTTAGTGTACCTTAGCATCTAAATCGGATTTTGCAAACACTACAGATTCGCAACTAAGTGGTAGCTATTTATTTTATTTATAAAATTATTACTAGCTTAACTTAGACTTGCGACTAAGGATCAACTCAAACATAGTAGCAATTTGAGCAGTTTTTATTGATTACGCACTTAAGCAATTTTGAACTCTATTCCTGAAAGGTTCGCGAACGAAAAAATAAATAATTAATCGCCGCTCTTGTATCGTGAGCACTGTGCGCAGTTGTTTATTATGGACTTAAGGTAAGGGTTACAACGAAATTCAATGAACGCTTAATTGCAGGACATCTCTCACCACTCTCACGCCTGCTGGACTCGTTGGTTTGACAGCAGTACCTTAATGTGTTTAATTACAGGAATATTTGTAATTTATTTACCAAAGTTAAGTTTTCTATTTTACAAGCTAATTATTTGATGACAACAAAAAAAAAACAATGCTACATGTTTTTTTTCTAGATGTTGGTTGTTAAATAAATATTTTATTCTTGTATAGTTTACTCAAGGAAAATGCAGATTTATTGGTAAATTGACTGAGGGCATTAGAGGATACTTGATAAATATTATAATGTTAACTTTGCTTTGTAAGTTTTGTATGATTTGTTTAGTTTAGTTGTTTTTATAAGCAGCTTTTGTCCTCTGAAACTTTTTGTGATGGTTATGTATATTGGCATAAGACATTAAAAAGAAAGCTAGTAATAAGTTATTATGTTCTTTGTACTGTAATGCTAATGGTGTACTTTATTGAATAAATATATGTATGTTGATACAACAGGATAATAAGTATCTGTAACAAATCTAAGGCCAATTATTGATGTTCAAGCCCAACTAATTAAAATTGTTTTCCTGTAATGGCAATTTTTTTTACTAATATTATGTTACTTATCCCTGAGTTCTAAAGGCTATATTTTATTTAAAAACATCAAAAATTTAACATTTCTATAGCCTTGTTTTTTTTTTTTTCATAAAATAAACAATTCAAATTACCTTTTTCATAATAACCCAGCTTTCCACCTTTGAAAGGGTACACGGACAATGCAATAGCAACCAGCGCCGTCTCCAAAGTCTGCAGCAAAGTTCTACCAGATGTGTAGAACCAGAACCATGATGTGAGGATCAGGAACAACGCCCATTTGCGATTGCCTGTCCATTTGTAGAAATTGTAGTCGGCAGCAGTACTAACGATAGCTTGCAGGATGCGAGGCAGGAGAACCTATAAATGAATAGAATTTGTTCAAAGTATCTAAAAGTATTGCTAATGAATTGAGTCCTCATGGATATTAACAAAAAAGTTAAATGTAATAATAATACCAGCCTATTATTATTCCAATGCAGGGCAAAGGCCTCTTCTTCTAAAATAATAATTTTATTTATTAATTTTATTATATATTAAAGCAATAACTTTATTTATTTCTGTTAAATTACCCTACTATTGTATTGTATTGCACCATTATAACAAAGTTGAAGGGGATTAAAGAATATTTTTTATACCAAACAATTTGTTACTAGCAGAGGTTCTTGGGAATTTAGCAGGATTTGTTAAGTCCCACAAATCATTATATTCTGGTTTGTTATATTAAAGATTGTACTGTAATGTCATTATAGAATGAATTATAGACATTTCATTGTTTTTAGGCTATCTTTTTATTTTTTAGATGTACTTTTTTTTTAGAAGTCAGAAAGACTCTTTCAATCTATTTTCAAAATTCATACCAAGTATTAAACTTAATTTTGTAGCAAGTACTACATAGGACAATTTGTGTTACGTTAAGATTACTCCATTACACATATTGAATAACAGGCTCTACTCATGTTACAAACTAGTAATGTAACACTATGCACAATTAGAATGTTCGTTTAAAACTGCTTATCATGAAGCCTGTGTTTTCCTTTGAGATAAAAACTTTAACTTTTTTTTTTTACTTTAAATTGATATATTATAAATTTGAGGACAAATAATTTATTCATTGTATTACTAATACTACAAAAAAGATAATTAAGTTTTTTTCATTTTTTTTTTGTTTTGCTTCACTACTACTAAGCTTTTGATAAATGATCAATTTAGTAACAAGATATAAACCAAACTACATTTTGCTCTGTCATGGTGAGTGACTATTTCAGTCCAGCGAGACAAGAAATGTATATTTAGGATGAAGTGGCTTACCAGAGCTTCCGGGTAGTCCAGACTGGTGAATTTAAGCAGAGTGTATAGTGCAGCCACTACGCTTGGGTACAAATAGCTCCTGATGCCCTGCTGCCACTCCCAGGTCAGGGCTCCATAACCAAAGACTTGCTTGTGGGCAACTTCCAAGGTCTGCCAGTACTCATCAGGCACATACCACGTCTGCACCAGGAATACAGACAAAATCCTCACGAACAGTATCACGGAAGCCACATGAAGGGGCCTCAGGCCCTTTGCCAACACCATTCTCCCGCCTAAATCAAAAGAGGTTACATGTGAATTGTCTATAAATAGAAAGCTATAGTGTGCTCAATTAACATTGTATTTCTATAAGGCTCGACAAATATAAACATATTGTTCAATAAACATTATAAAAGTTTCGTTCCAATAAGATATCATAATGTTGATAACTTTATCAAACGAAACAAACTTTACTTACAAAATGTCAACTAACGCGTCCTTGTAATTAACGCTATAATTGAATGAACGATACGCTTTTAACACAATAAAATTACGTAACGCTTTTGTAAGATTATAGTCAAAGCATTTTAATCGATTGATTTATCTAAAAATAAACACAAAAACACTTTTTTCGTAATAATTTCACTAACCTCAACAAAACCCGCCGCCACCGCGAAGTAGTGTTGTGCTGTGCTATGCTATTAAGCTACTAACTAATTCTAATTTTATTAGTAAGTTAACAGTGTGTCAGCTTCTTTTTTTTTTATTTTTCTATAAACGTCGGTATAAAACAACAATTCGGAAAAATCAACTTCGTTTTATTTTTTTATATTACATTTTTTCTATCCACATCGTGTCACGCTATTATTAAGTATAAGAATATCAAGTAATAAATTGTTAAACCCATACCCAAGCTTCTTGTTCACATAATCCATTATTATTAAGGCGTTAGGTCATGTTAGCTAAAATGACCGTAATTGTATCGTGTGGATGAAAGATTGACACAATATAATTCATTATTGATAATTTAGTTTGTCTCAATTATATTGATTAGACAAGTAAATAGTTGTTAGTTAGTTTCAAACTTACTCTTATCAATTTATCATGGGTGGGAGGGATAGTAAAGTAGTGGTGACAAAGCTCCTTCCTTCTTTTTATTCATTTTTATTATTGTTATCCAAAAAAAATGTAATCGACTAAAATCAATCGATTCAACTAAACAGACCATCTTATTCCATCTTATTACATTTAGTGACTCGCTACACTATTACGTCAACAACCAACTATCCGCCATGTTCGGATTGGCGTTTGGCTTTGTCCAGTTCTGTTCGAAAACTAGGTTCAAATTTCAATTAAAAAGGGCAAATTATCAATAAAGTACTAAGCTAAAGCGTTTTTATAATTTTTTACGTATTGTCGAACGAAGGATAAAATAAAATAAATCATCGAATAAGCAAATATGATAAATTAATTAAAAGATAAAAGGTAAATAGGTAGAGAGCGTCTGTGTTCTGAAATTTGAAGATATGTTGGATATTGCAGTTTACGAACGTCAATTTACGAATGTTGATTTTGTTGGGAAAATTAGTCTCGAATTCTTTTGATAAATAATAATGATTTGGTGATAACTCAAGAATGGGTAAGTATTATTTTAAGATGAAAATTCCTTGTGAAACAAAACCATGATATTATTGTGGTGCTTGTTTATAGATGAGGCGAAAAAAGAAACTGTGGATCTTTCGAGGCGTGGGTTGAAGAAAATAGAGAAAGCGCCCGCGGAGGAATCTAAGACGATTATTAATTTAATCCTAGACCAAAATGAGTTGCAGCGGCTCGATAACATTGACACATACAACCGCCTCGAAAATGTAAGTTAAACTTACCTACTTTGTTTGGAATTTTAACGACCTAAACATTTTCATGTTTTCTTTTCTATTTCTAAATTATTTATAGCTAAATTAAGGTTTAATAAGGATACTTCGTTAACCTCTGTTTAGGGATTTTATTACACTAGAAGTATTTAACCTACTCATGTTTAGAATAGAAAAAAACATAGTAGCAATGCCATTAGTTATGTGCATGACTAAATAAGTGTCCATTTACATGGAAAACATCATAGATAACCATAAATTCTGTTTGTTAATAGTTGTCAATATGCAACAACTTTCTGCTACGCATGCATGGTGTGTCCAGATTGACGAACATCCGAATCTTGGCTCTAAGCAACAATGGCATACTACAAATTGAAGGGCTAAAAGACCTGATATATCTTAAGGTCTTAAAGCTAGCAGGTAAGTCACCATAGTAGTAGTAGTAAGATCTCTCGAAATTAGTTGTGTGGAGTGACCCATTGAGTATCTCATATAATCATATAGATCAACATGCGATCAACACTTGATGGGTTAAGCACCATATTAAGCAGCATTTGATGCACAACCCTTGTCCTTTTTACAGTCTGATTTTGATGATGATGATGAGAGGGCATTGGTCATTGTTCTGCTCTTCACTTCTAAAACATTATTTAAGCTTGTGATCTTTTTTTTCAGGTAATAACATTAAATCAATAGAACATTTGAACCACAACATGCACTTGGAACATCTAGATCTGTCCAACAACCAGATATCCTTCATAGCTGATATATCTTATTTGAAGAGTTTGAAGGTACATATTTTGTGATAATTTACTTTGTTTGTTCTAGGTTGATTGAAATGAAAATAGTTTTCTTTTGTATCAGTCTAATCTTTTGCTACCAGTTTATTTCTAAATGCTTACTTAAAAAGTTAGCCCCAAGATGAAATGAAGTTTGTTTTTTATATTTATGAACATAATTAATTTGTCAATCATGCTTTATAATTAATTGTAGGACTAAGGAATAGATTAAATTTCACACCACATTGTTTTTATATAAGTGTCAAGAGTGAACAGACTGAAAAAAATTTTTGCAGAGACAGTATTGATTCTAATCATAATATTATATTCTTATTACAGCACTTAAATCTTGAAAGGAACAGGATATCAGATCTGAGGCAGTGTGACCGCTACCTTCCATCACATCTGGAGCACTTAGGACTAGCACACAATAGCATTCAGGACCTGAATGAGATCAGTCACTTGGTACACCTGAATAAACTAGAGAGTTTCTCTATACAGGGTAACCCGTGCGTTTCTATGGCTGGCAAAGACAAATTGTATCCTTTTAACAAAACATTAGGGTTGTATTTTGCAGGGCAAGTATTTGATGATAGAACTGGGCACATTTCCCCAGTTACTTATAGCTGTTCTGTGGCCTCTGCCTACCTTCTTGGTAAAGGGTGTGAGTTTATGTATGTATGTTTATAGGTGTAAATTCACGGAAGACGCACTTACTAGTTATTGTAATTTATCAAACAAATGAAGATTCCAGATTTTTTTACTAACTTTCTAACAAGAACATGCTCTTTTTTCTTTCTGTGCATTAGGTTCAGCAGTAATACATTACTAAACGAACATTACTTATCAATAATATCCGTAGCATCTTAGCATAAATAAAGGTCCCATATAGTGCCCTAAAATCACAATTGTATGAAAATAATATTCCTTAACTTTCACAACAGAGGATTTGATTACCGTCCATTTGTACTCAACTGGATAATGAGCGTCAAATCTATTGACGGTTTTGTCGTCAGTGCAATAGAAAGGTAAGATTCAAAAACGTTTAATCTTTTGACTGCTACTCCAAGCACATATTACTTCTTTCACACATTAATTTACTTTTAAATATTAGTTTTAGTTTCTTTTGAACTGTAAATATGTGTTATTTTCGATGTGCCATGCTGTCCAAGACGTCGTGAGCACAGTAATGTAGTTTTATTATTAACTAGCTGACCCGTGCCCACTTCGTTGGGCGGTAACCATTTTCTTGTAATGGATTTTTTTTTTTTTTTTTAATTTTCCGAAATCGGTCCAACCGTTCTCGAGTTTTGCGCTTACCAACACATACAGCGACTCATTTTTATATTATAGATTTAACATCCATAGTCTGCAGTGATGGTCAAAAGGTTAAAGTCCATTTTTCAAGAGTCTGAGAACCTTTTGTCTAAAAAAACTTAAACAATTACCTTTCAGTTTGAAAGCAGAATGGCTGTACAGTCAGGGCAAAGGGCGGCACTTTCACGCGGGACAGCAACAAGAGTTGTGTGAATACTTAGCGTCTACCTGCCCCCTTACAGCTGATGCATTGGAGACCGAGGACCAGAGGAAACTGCGTCTTATACTTAGTAAGGTAAGGCCGAGTTAAGATTAGTCAATGTAAGGCTGCATTAAAGTAACATCCACAACCTGCGAAGCGACAATCAAGAAACTACATACTTTTAGTATGTAGTTTTATAATTAATTATTGTTAGTACTCGCGAGCGCTCGTCATGTGTCTTTTAAGCCACTCACTTAAGGTTAAAATTACAATAACTTATCGTAAAACGCAGGCTCAACATCATCAGCAGCAACTGAAAGATCAAAACCACAGTCCGTTGAAGCCAAAGTTGCAGTCACCTAGAATGCAATGTAAGTATTTTTTTTGTGACTAAAACAAGGGAATTGGTACATTATGTATATTATTTATTTTAAAGATGGAAACGGGAAGTAACATTTTATAGTATTCATTGCGCTGTGCGGTTTCAGTTGCATGGAGATTTCCACAGGAATCATGTATGTGTTTCTGGCTTAAAAAATATCCTTTATCATTTAGGAATAGTGTATCTTTCTATTTGTGAAAACATTTTTGTATTCAGATTAGTAATACCTTTACAAACATAAAAACGTACAAAAAATCTTATTATAAATTCAATTTAGAAGTTAATATTTTCAGTATAACATTGTTATTTAAGGTTTCGGTGGCCACCAAGCCCCATCTTACTTCTCTACTTTATCGCCTAAACCACTTGCAGCTCGTATATCGACTCCTCGCCACATGGGCCGGTCACCCGATCGCCTCACTTCGAGCTACCACGCAGCACTGACCAAGTCCTCGTCACCCTCGCACCAGATGACGTCATCATTGTGTGGTGACCTGCCTGGTATACCCACGGCCATGAGTCAGAGCTTCGACTCGCCCGGACTCATGTATGCCACGGAGAAACGAGACAGCGCTAGAGAAAAGGAGAGAGAAAAAGTACAAGGTATGTGTAAAGCAAAAACTAGCGTTGTGTGTAATTCGTTCAGTACGCGGCCGTAACGCCCGTAACTATGGCCGAATTATAAAAAAGAAAAAGTAATATTTTATAGAGCGTGGTCTCTGTCCCTCATATCCGTGTGTAGTCTTTTTCTAAAGCTCGATGTCTCATAGAAACGACCGCGTAATGTACGTATAAAACTATTGCTTGTTGAATTATTTTTAATTAATAACCTACACCTATGTAAACTTGCGACTCTTCAACTTTCACAGAGATACCGCAACCAAAGCCAGTAGTAAACCATTCACTAGAAGCCGCATCGAAGATGGTTCCCGTGCCCGAATCGTTAATGAGTCCCGACTACCAAGACCCGATATACGACATCCAAAGATCCATACCAAAGCCGACCAATAACTCCATACATAGCGTGTCAAACACATCGTCACAGTCGAGTAACAGTAGCATCCACGAAGACAAGCCACGACATGCCAAAAACATGAAAGGTTCCCCGAAACTACCAAAGAGCGCCACTTCTTCACCTAAACTTAAAACAAGAATGGAACAACGGAAAGGCAGCTTAAGCAAAATAGAAGTAAAAAATGACGAGAAAAAACTCAATGGCATCACAAATGATTCGGAGAATCTCGGCGCAGATATCATGAAGTTAGCGTCGAATCAGAGACGGCAGAAGAAAATGAGTGTGGAATCCATGGCTGCCGTGACGATACAGAAGATGTGGAGGGGATATAGAAGTAGGAACCTCAATAAAGACACGCTGCGGATACTGCACGCCATACAAGCGGCTAGGGCCAGGCAGCATATACAGTGAGTTTAATCCATACTTAATATTATAAATGTTAAAGTAACTTTGTCTGTCTGTCCGTCCGTCCGTCGTCCGTCTCTCTATCTCACGACTATACCATGGGTCTAATTTTGATGAATTTGGTATGGGGTCCGTATATTCGAATCAGAAGGCATAAGCTAACTTTTTATTCCACGACTTCCGCTTCTGCCTCCGCGATGATCGACATTTACGTAGACGAAGTCGCGGGTAAAAGCTAATGCACTAAAAATCTGTTCAATATAGATTAATAACACGCGTTTCGAGTATCAGGAAAATTTTAACTTCAAAAAATCGTTATGTTGTATTCAACTGAGATTTTTACAGAAAAGTATTGCTGTAGTATAGTTTTCTTTTCTTATTCGTAGGAGGTTGACGTGCGACATGGAAGCGACGAAGGCAGCTTTGGAGTCTGAACGAAAGATACAGCAGCTACAGATGCAAGCTATCAACGCGTTGTGGAAGAAAGTGTCCACATTACAGGCAGCTGGTGAGTTAAACTTGAATTGAAAGTTTTTGTGAGCAACCAAACAAACAAACAAACTCTTCAGTTTTTTAATATTATAGTATATTTCGGATGAAACCGATATCCGCTGCAGAATAGGTGAAGGCGGTCGGTGATCCTCAGGTTCGACCGGGCGAGGGTGTTCTTCAGACATGTTTTATATAAAAACTTTCAATAATAGCAAATTTCAATTTAGGAAACTGATTTATTATTATCAAATTATAAACTGAGTAATTAACAAATCACTTAATAAACAAATTACAATAATGAACAAATTACTAAATAAACAAATTGCATAATTAACATTAACACTTTATAAATAATCACGATTATGACTCAGGTGTGATTCTGCTTGTGAGCGAAACTGTGTCCAGCCGACTGGCGCGCCGGCTTATAAGAGTCCGTCCCCACCTCGCCTGACTCATAGAGTGGTGCGATGACGTCACATAAACACGTGCGCGCTTGCTAATATCTTTGTTATTCAGCGCCGACATATAGAATCAATATTACTTTAATTTCATTTCAGATAATCAGAAGCAAAGGCTATCGGAATCGGATGATAACACAGACGCGCTGCGACAGCTGTCGGAGACGTGTTTCAGCTTACAGGCACAGGTGTGTACAATGTAACTTGATTTCAAAATCTATGTTCCATAGTCGCCTCGTTGGTCTAGTGGTCGCAAGCGCGACTGCTGTGCATGAGGTCTTGGGTTCGATTCCCAGGTCGGGCAAAGTGTTATTGGGTTTTTCCATCAGGAATTTCTCAGTTGCAGCCTCGGAGTCTGGATTTGTGCCCGGTTGATGGCAATAGGCTCGCCCCCTATTACATGGGACTAAAAACATAACTGGCGAAATGTGGGTGTACTAATGTGTACACCTCTGCCTAACCCTTCGGGGATTACAGGCGTGATGTTATGTATGTATGTTCCATAGTACAATACGGCCGACGTATCTTGGCGGTCCTGAAGTTAGCCGATTGCTGCGCAGTAAACAATTTCGTTTCTAAAAGATCCATTGCGCAGCCAAACAGCTATCTTCAGACCGCCAAGATACGACGGCCGTACTATATAGGTATATAAAAATGAATTGCCGTTAGTCTCGCTAAAATTCAAAACTTCTTGGAGACTATCCTAAAAAAACCAGGAGAACAAGAGTAACAAAAACCTCTTCAGCTTATTGTACTAGTATAGATGACATATTTTGTGTGTAACTAGGTAGCGGAACTGCAAGGCTGTATGCAGGAAGTTTTGAAGGCGGTGTCTACTAAAAGCCACGCGGAGCCGGTTGCTACGCAAACGGACATTACGGCTATCATAACTCCTCAGGTAAGTAAGCAAAGTGACTTTTTAAATAAAGGTATTTTCATGCCGCGCTTAGAGATCTCGTGTATTTTCTGCGGTTTACAGCAAACTGTTGAAACAACTGCGATTTATCCTGAAAATTTTCGTTGGACGGAAACAGCTTAGATTCCTAAGCTGTTTCCGTTAACAAACAAAAAGGTCAAGCCCTTATTTTTCGAAATGAATGAACCGATTTTATTAAAAACTTCCACAAAGGTCTAAAAAGTTAGTTGGAAACATTTTGGAAATGTCTTGTTTAAAAAAGATAATTGGAAATCTCTTGTTTGTATGGAAAATTTCAATTCACGTCTTGAATTTAGCTGTAACACAATTTTTTGAAATGTTCTTTCTTTTTAGAGCTATGTTCGCGGTTCATTCAATTAAAATAATAAGGTTTTGAAAGTTTTTATAAAATGCTGTAAGGCGTAAATTAAGGTGCGTAGGGATTGATGGTAATTAAAAGTTGCACAACATGTAACATGTGTGATTGTGTTTAAGTTGTGGGTATGTTTGGTGCAGGAGGAGCGCTGCACGTGGCTGCGGCGGCCGCAGTCGCTGCCGCTGGGCGGCGCGCGCGCAGACCCCCTCCCGCACAGGGAACACGCGTGAGTAACGCACATAGCTGCAAAGATTAGTGTTGTAACTTAAGACATGTAACCAATTTTCACATGTTACTGCTGAAAATCGATTAACTTAACATGGAAGAAGTGTCTTTGGTTGACTGGTAAAAAATGCCTAAGGCATTAAGTCCGCCTTTGTAACTTTTGTTGCATAAATGGAGGCTCGGAGGGCTAGGCAGTTATTTAAGTAAATTCATGCAAGTAAAAGATGATATTAAGACCCACAATTCATTAATACATATTTATCGCGCAGTCAATATAGGAAGCATTCAGTTAGCATATTCCTTATGTTCGTGTCATAAGTAACAGCACTTATTACCGCCGATGATTAAAGTACATGAAACATCTATGTATAAAAATCAATAATATTTACAGTGAAAAATCGAACGAAACGGCTGCTCTGGGTATAGAGCGGACCGAGTCCGTTATACAAGACAAATCGGAGGAAACGACAGAAGTGGATGTCGGCTTGATCGTGTGTGACGTCATCGCCGACTGATAACTCGGGTAAGCACGTATGAGCAGAAATTCCTGGGTGGATGTCGACACCCAATACCATTGTTATGTTTGGTTAAAGAGATAGTATACGAATTGGGTAGTTGACATCATTAATAATTTCAAGACGTAACTTCTTTAAAGAAACACTTCTTAGCTCTGAAAACCCGATTAATTTTCAATTTACTGTAAATTTAGATTTTTTGTGGCTTTGAAATTAATAAATAGTTAGACAATCAAGTGACGTCACAGTTCGATATTGCCGTACAAAATTTACGGAAGAGTCACGTTTTGATAGGCCATAAAAAGTAAGTCAATTGATTGGTGGTGTCAACTAGCCTATTGGGTAGTAGACCACCAATCGCCATACGTTTTTTGAGCTGTCAAAACGTGATTCCCTCATAAATTTTGTATGGAAACAATAAAATGTGACGTCACCTATTTGCCAAATGAATTGAATTTTTATTGATTTCAACGACTAAAAACCTAGTTTCACAGTATCCATGGGTTAAATAAAGATTTTTTTGAGTTAATGTTGTGTCTTTGAGTTATTGGTCAATGGTCTCCTTTGCTAGAAAAAAAATGTTATGTTAACACATGGCCTTGTGGCTATTATGTCAAAACAGTGATGGGTTGAAAGCAAAGTCACCCCCGGTCAAATGATAAAAATATGCGACAAATTGTCAAGCACTCGTCTTCTTTCGAATTGATGGTTTAAGTAAATCCTTCTTGTTTTTTTTTAGAGTACATGTTTTCTTCATTAAACTAGGATTTTCTCCTGTATCGTGGGTGAACTTACAAACATATACACTCACATGCACAACAGCCAGACCCGGAACTATCTGTAGGCCATACAAATATTTGATCCGTGCGGCAATCGAATCCATGACTCGAAGCGCAGCAGCTAATTGCTTAGTCACTGCGCCAACCGCGCCGCGCAGTGTAAAGAAAAAAAGACGTGCGCTTGTAATTGCAAGTATTGGTTTTAACCACGCACAGCAGCTTTTAAGAGTTTTGATATTATAATTATATGGCTATTGATAAACTGGGTGTAAAATTGAAAATATATCAATATTTTTTTTGTAAAATTATGTTATTGTAAAATATGATTTAGGTTTCTTAGACATAAAGTGCAGCTAAATAACCAAAGATATTAAATCTTTAAGACTTCAAGTAGCTTCATATTCGAAACCCGAATCATGGTTGTGTTTCACAACAATTGTTAACCAACTTGCAGTATTTAAAATATTAATAAAAACATAACACAATGTATACTATCTCTTTAATACCAACCAATTATTTTGTGACATTCAATTGGGTTTATTTTTAACCTCATAAGTGTAAGAGAATTCGTAGGTCTCGGGATAAGGCAAATTGAAACTATTCGTAATAGTCGTAAGGTTCATATACGTGGTACGCTAAAGCAAAGCTTGGTCTGTAATGTGGGCTTGTTAAAAAATATTAAGGTATGACATAGTATTGGTGTAAGAAAGTTAAATCATGGTTATTGACGGAAGCATCTGAAAAGACCTTTAAGACCTAGTGCCCAGTATCGTTATGGCACGACAGGGGATTTTTATGTGACAAAGCATAATATACCATAACATTATGACATTATAGTCAAAACTTCAAACACGTACTGATACGACAATCATCGTAGATACTAAGATTGCTATTGTTATTTCAATTCTATGTTATGACGTTAAAAAATATTATGTTTCGTCACCTAAAATTCTCTTGCCGTGTTAATTCGCTAGTGGGCGTCAAGCCTTTGAATATGTTTGCACTTTATTTTTACCGCAGCTGCCTGTACACATGTTTCCACTATACATATTTTATTATTAATCTTAACACAACTTTTTCTAATTATATTTACAAGAAAATGCTTTACGTTTAAAGTGATGGGTTGGTATAACCTTTTGACCGCCATGTCAAAAAAGCAAAAACTTGACCGCAGCGCCAAGTTATTAGTTTTTGCCATCTTATGTTCTACTAATATAAATTAGGCTGAGTTAAGGAACATAATTAGCAAAGGAAATGTTGTTTTATGAGCTTTATTTACGTATTTAAAGTCTGTCATGTAGTCGTGACCTGTGTTGGGCACATTGCAAAATTGGCAATTGATAAACTTACGTGTAAGTTTATCAATTTACGAAAATGTGGACGTAAAATATTACAATTTATCTCCCGTTTAGAATCTTACGAAAGTTTATAAACTTTCTAGTAAATTGATAAACTTACGGATCTTGTTATTTTCCGGTGACATATACATGACTGACGGTCAAAAGGATAATGCTGTAAAATTGATTCTCAGTTACATACCAAAAAATGTGATAGCATTATGAAAGACAAAAAAAGAACACCGAATTAAATCAATAAAAAAAAAACACTTTTTGTATAAAGACACTTTATTCTAGTAATATGTCAAAAATAAAAGAAAAATTGTTTAACTTTAGGCGTGTTACACACTTAGCGGGCACTGTCAATACTCCTCATGTTAGTGAAGATTTAACCAATAATATAATACTGAGAATACTGACTCAAGAATCATGTTTCTGTAGAGCCGACTTGTTCATGGCCAAGCACTCCAAAATCAGCTGATAATAGAACAGCGTAATGATTTTGTCTTGGTAGTACAATTGAATTATGTTATTATACTTTAATGTTTATTTTTTACTAATTAAAAAAATGTTCCCCACTTGTAAGTGTGTTAATATGTTGACTGCGGGCGAACATTCGCTAAACCAAGCCCGAAGCGCTACTAAATACACACACGGTTGTGTGTAAGCCACACTTGCGTTTTTTTAGTAAAAACACAACAGGGCGCCTACCGCCATCTCTTATAACAATATTATTTTAATATTACTTTGTAATTTCTGTTGTTGCATTTTCAACTTTCGGCGCAACGTCCGAGCGTTGAAAATCCAACAGTGTGGAAGGCAAAGTAATATTAGAATAATATTGTTTTAAGAGCTTGTGGTTGGCCCCCTGGTGTGTTTTCCCGCAGTCAACGACTGTGTGTAGCACGCTTTAGACGTTAGATGTGGATTAAGATTTATCGCATTCTCAAAACAGCTGGACTCTTGAAGCAAGACAAATTGTAAAAAAAAAGATATGCTTTTGCCTATTATTGCTTGCCAAACAAAAGTATTCGTATCGCTGAAGCTTGGTCATTATTCTTGCTTTGTACAAGACCAATTGAAAACAAGACTGGATAAGATGAATGTTTTTTTGTTCGCTAATATCCTTGCCAATTAAAAAAATCCACTCTTCATGTATGGCTGTTGATTTAGCCACCTTAATCCGTAAAGGGTGGTTCTATACTTTTATTTGACATAATATGAACGCATGAACAATTTTCCCAACATATTTCTTTCTGTGGCGGATACAAGTGGCTAACCAGCAGTAGCGATGCTATTCTGTAATAATCTCCCTCGGTGAAGTGCAATTGAAGTAAAGTGAGCTTGAGGGGAGTTGTTACATCTTAATTGACTTATCACTTCATCAAAATACACAAAAGGAGATTGTTACAGAATAGGCCTATAGCTAAATTCAAACTCACATTCTAAAATCACAAAATTATATTATTTTTTATCTAATTGCTTATATGTAGACATAGTTTTACAGTGATACATTTTGTTTATTCATACTGTCATCCTGTTTGTTGACGGATGGTGATCTGTAAATGCATCGCATAATATTTTTATTATAGATTTAAATGATCACTTTAGTAAATAGGTTTAAACTTTCACAAAGACGTGGTTGTTGATTTTCAAACGAAATAATTACGAGTGTTAAACTGTAATATTCTAGGCTGCACTATTAATTTAGTTTTTTCTACACTGAACAAATGAAAAAGACAACTAGTGCATTTTTCGTTACATAATGTATTAAGTTGAGACACCGCCAGCCAAAATGTTTGCTAGCCTTTACTTGATGTCCATACTATATGCACAGCATGATGTCACAAGACATATATTACACAACTAAACTTCTTTAAACATATTTGCAATAAAAATACCTATTTATGTATAAAATATACTTCTGTACAATTACACAGTGTATGAGTCACTTAGTTAACGCATTAATTTCACTGCCATTATGCAAGTAAACCATTGAATATAATATATACATTTTTACGAAATACCTGTTCACTGTTGTATATTCACATTAATTAATTATTGTACACGAATCGGCTGATACGGCAGTATTAATTGTTAAAAAAAAAATATTTATTTCTAGTTGTGTGGTACATAAATGTTAATATTTATTTAGATTAAAATTATACAAAGAATAGATGAGAGGTTCTGGAGAATTCTAGAACATTTCTGGAGCTTTAAAAACGATCTGTCAGACAATGTCACTAGAAAATAAGATATTAATTCGAATAAAAAAAAGTACAGTCACAATTTTTTAACCTCTAGACTACAGAGTTCTAGACTACAGAAATAGTGTTAATGTTAACAGAAAAAAGATTAATTAGTGCCAAAATAAGTTCTCTATTCAGCAGGAACCTACATTTTTAACACAAGCATTGGGGAGTGAAAGTAACTTCTGATTTTGTTGTGGTTATAGTCTTCAACTGAGGTAATCACATGACATAAAAAACAGTCAGTCTATTTCAATGAGCGATTTAACTTAATAACAACATTGAAATAGTGTCTTATTATTTATAAACTTAATTTCAAAAAGCTTGCCTGTATTGAGCGATAGATATATAAAAGAGATGACCAAGGATTCGTTGCGGTGCGTCTTAAGGTCAACGCACACTTCCACAACTCGTCAACTAGTTGTCAAACCAATTCCTATATGCTTTAAAACACATACATAGAAACACTTATTTTGGTACAAATATTAATTCGGAAAGTACGTACTGTTCACGTATTCTCATCAAGATGATTGGAACGGTATACAGTCTGTCTTTTAATTCACTGGCCATTTAACTGAGGGGTTAAATACTCATGAGTACTAACAAACTGAAATATGAAACGAAAAATCCGTTGTTTCTTACAAAAATACACTATAACACGAATAAAATGTTTGGAATTGCTGATTACTCCCTGAAAGATGGCCACTGAATGAAAAGTCACCCTGTAGAATGGATCTGGACTGATCTTTCTTTCTCGAATTCTTATAATAATATAAAATGTCACAACCAAAACAGCAATTAGAAAAACCACTGTAATGTCTGTAATATTAAGAAGTTTTAATTAGTTTTATTGGTAAATTATTATAAAAAGGTGAAAAACGAGATGCCTTGTGTATTATGCTTTATTTTTTTTGCGATACTTTTTAATTTTCTACTTTTATCGGGTGTGTCCTACTAGTTGACGAATCTCTACGCTTGAATATTTTTTTGATATGTTATTTTATTATCTATAAAAAGGATGTGACTATTTGAATTTTGAGTACCTTTTTGACAAAAAAAGCATATTAATAAAAAGAAAAATAAGCTGTAGTAAAACTGATTTTTACAAGTGACATGCTATAAAAGATTGCTCGAAGTGCTTTCAAGTTTTAAGAGTGTCTAAAGTATTGGAATCCTTATGATTTTTAAGCAAGTTTGTCGCTCTTTTACTTCCTTGCATATGCATACTTATTGTTACGCCACCATTTCAAATAGCAAAGTGGACGGTTCATAGGAACTATCAGATTTTCTAATTCAAATAGTCCAATCTTATAATGGAGTTCTAATACGCTAAATACTAGTCATTTTTAACAACGCATTGTCATTTTATTCGTAGTGGTCAGTGCAATTATTTTAGCTTCGCCTTACATGACATTAATGTGTTCATAAAACCTTCATTTCTCATAAATATAGTTCGATAAGTGCGAGTAGGGATAGGTTGTGTTGTGCCCAATGTGTTTTGCTGTACTTTGCCGTCCTGGTTTCTACGTTGACAGATGCTGAAAAATTGGTTAAAGAAAGTACCTATTAGTATTTCATATTTTTTTATACTACGAAATTAACAAATTGACAAGCAAGCGTAAGCTGTTGTGATTGGCTGACAGAATTGTCACCGACCAATTAGAGCCTTACGCGCGGTCGGCAATTTGACACATTAATTTTGCGATGATCTTTAATTAAAACCATTAACACCTGTAGTCGCAAAATATATTCAGCGCTAAACTTATATAAAACATCATTCTGTCTCTCTCAACTCCAAACAACTTGACAGGGATACAGTGATGTTCTAAACGTTTAAGGCTGAACGTACAGTGATCCATGGTGCAAGTTCGTTTTGAGTCGTGTAAATAATACACATCAGGAGAACGTAAAGTAAAAGAATAATTGAAGCGCTGAACTATTTATTAATGTCACAAGCCTGTCTTTTGTTTCAAAGTGCAGTAAAGCGCATTTTTATAAGAGAAAATGTGACCGACGCCATGTCGTCGTATTAAACCTAACATAAATGTTAACCGTGTAAACATAAGATAACTCGATGTAAGATCTTTTGGTGTCTTCACAACTGTTTCTGTTCGATATATTCGTCTAGACCTTATAAGGTAAACTTAGAAATTCAGTATTGGCGAATTGACACAGAGTAAGCTCCTCGCCTAGAAGTAAATGGCGAATAACTCGCTCGGCGTTCATAGCCGAATGCGATAATTGTCGTAAAGCTTAAGTACATTTTCGTCACAAAATGGTCGAACTTATACAAAAGTTAATGTTAAAATATATGATTGTGAAGTCATCATAGGGTTCCAAAGACACTTGCCGTCCTGTTAAATTTCAATTTCATCGCGTACCCACCTTATTTGTTGTCCATTACGTTATAGCCTGTATTTATTATGTTTTATAAAACAATTTTTAAACATTCACTTTTATTTATTCATTCCTTTATTAATAAATTTCTTTTCAGATATTTACGTATACGATTGTGGAAGTCATCATTGTTCCAGGGCAAAAAAGGGATTACCAGTGCTTATTGTGGCCTGTCAACACTGATGATTTTACATGTATAATTGATCAGCAGTATACGTCTTGTTATTGGTATCATCAGCCTACGTTGATCTTGTTTTCTCCATTTAATGTCTATAAAATGTTTTTGAAGAGATTTTCGTTTCGTCATTTAGTGTCCATAATACCTATATTTTTTTGATGGTTCTGGTTACGTCATTTAGTGTCTATAAAAATGTTTTTGAATGGTTCTGGTTACGTCCTTTAGTGTCTATAAAATGTTTTTGAATGGTTCTGGTTTCGTTATTTTGTGTTTATAAAATGTTTTTAAATGGGCCTTGTTTCGTAATTCAGTGTCCATAAAATGTTTTTGAGTGGTTCTAGTTACGTAATTTAGTGTCGCTAAAAGGTTCTGGTTACGTAATTTTGTGTCAATAAAATGGTTCTGGTTACGTAATTTAGTGTCGATAAAAGAGGTTCTGGTTACGTAATTTAGTGCCAATAAAATGGTTCCGGTTACGCAATTTAGTGTCGATAAAAGGTTATGGTTACGTAATATACTGTCAATAAAATGGTTCTGGTTACGTAATTTAGTGCCAATAAAATGGTTCTGGTTACGTAATTTAGTGTCGATAAAAGGTTCTGGTTACGTAATTTAGTGTCGATAAAAGGTTCTGGTTACGTAATTTAGTGTCGATAAAAGGTTCTGGTTACGTAATTTAGTGTCAATAAAATGGTTCTGGTTACGTAATTTAGTGTCGATAAAAGGTTCTGGTTACGTAATTTAGTGTCAATAAAATGGTTCTGGTTACGTAATTTAGTGTCGATAAAAGGTTCTGGTTACGTAATTTAGTGTCAATAAAATGGTTCTGGTTACGTAATTTAGTGTCGATAAAAGGTTCTGGTTACGTAATTTAGTGTCAATAAAATGGTTCTGGTTACGTAATTTAGTGTCGATAAAAGGTTCTGGTTACGTAATTTTGTGTCGATAAAAGGTAGTATCTATTAGCTCAGTGACACTTCTTCCTGGAACTATGTTGAGTTTTGTACGTCGTCTTTTTGGGTTAACGCCCCCAGTCCATTCCACTCTCTTTGCTTGAAGTGTTTCCAGAAAAGAATCTTCTGCCGCAGTCTTATCAACAGGTTTAGGCAATCTCTCCAACAAAGCATCTATCTATCGGATAAATCCCACATTTCTTGAAACCGGATTTCAAGTTTTCATTTTTATTTTGATCTAAATTGTCAACAAGTATTTTAAGTAAGACTGGGAAACTGCTCTTTTGAACAGTTTTTCCCGTATGCCTTGTTCGCTAATTTCCATGTCGTTAAATTTTCCGGCATGCAACTTTCATTGGATGAAAGAAGGCGACATCCAGTGGCTGCGTCAAATGAGTGCTGTTTTGAGGAAGGCACACAAACCTTATGTTATTTTCTTTGCAAGCCTTAAGAACATCTACCGAAATATGTGACTTTAGATTATCGCCTATGATGACTTTAGGGCCTTCCTGTTTTTTTAGCTTCGGCAGGACAAGTGAGAAAAACCAGTCATTGAATATATTCATGTCGAACCAACCGGAAGGGCTACAATTGTAGCGAGTATATTTTGGCTTCGTATTTCAACAGTTGTTGTACGAAGTCGTATTTCCTCCTTAATAGTATTGAATGCCGCTTCTATGCGTTGGACTAATACCTCCCTAGTTGGAACCTCCGTGGCATATATCAACTCTTTGGCAGGTCCCCAGACATAAAAGTCTAACGGAGTTAGATCTGGGGAACGTGGCGGCCATGGAATAGGGCCATCGCGTCCAATTGGGGAACACATTGTCGAGATATTCCCTCACAGTCAATCGCCAATGCGCGGGACAGCCGTCATTTTGAAATACAATGGGCACACGTTCATTAAATACGGGCACATCGGTCACTAATTCGGGCAGGTCATTTTGTAGGAATTCCAGGTAGTCTTCGCCATTGAGATTAGGCAGGTAATGAGGTCCAATTACCTGATTCCCAATCACTCCTGCCCAAACGTTTACACTAAACCTTCTTTGAGAAGATTTCTGTCTTTTAACACGTGGGTTTTGCGTTTTCGTTGTCCAGTGGTGCAAATTGTGATGTGATGTGTGATGTGTGTGATGATAACCATCTTGGCTTGCAAATATTCGTCAATTTTGCAATTCGAATATTCGATATTTTTTTTGGGTTATTTTCGAATAATTCGAATATTGTTCGAATATTAAATAAAAAAATTAAGATTTATAGAAATCATGTCCTTTAATAGTCTTTATTCTCTGAATCAAAATAATACTATTTAAAGCTAACGCAGTGTTACAAAAACAATTAAAAAAACATTTTTTTCTGTTAGAACACGAAGGATTAGTAAAGCTAACATTAACTGCAAATAATCAACTTGTTTCTTCAAAGAACATAGCCAACACAATAGTCAACGTATTTTTTTGTACGAATTTTAATGGTCAACTTAATATAAACTAAAATGTTAAAATAACCAATAGTTATCAAAATAAACTAATCTTGTTTGGTTTTACAACCTTGGACACAAACACAACACAGCAAACAAACAACATAAAATCGGCTACTATAATAATATAATAAAATCAAACAAAACAATAACAAGTAAGTAACGTAATTAAACCTTCGATGCTAAATCGTTTTCTTAATGTTAAATTGTCAATATCACACTAACTATGTGTGATATTGATAATTTAAAATTAAATCTTTGTGATAACAAAAATAATCAATCACTAGATCAGATCGGATCTAAAAAGCACGCTTCATTTAGTACAGAAAATAACAGTACGTTTTTAATCCTATTATATACATTTGTCGTATCCTTCAACGTTTTCCCTGGAAGTGGGACCTAAGGAAACTTAGAGCATCCATTGAATCATCGTTTAAGGCACATCTTAAATGGTTGCAAATATATTTGCTGGAAGAAAACACCCTTTCACACTCTACACTTGTAGGTGGTATACACTGCAGACAGTCGTACGCTTGGCTCAAATTTACTTGTCTAGGACCTCCTCTATCAAATAGCGCCATTTGCATTAGGATTGACGTTTCCAACTCTTCTCTGCATGATAAATTTGCGGTAGATGCACTAGAAGTTGCTAAAACGGTCTCATCAATCTTTTTTTGTAGTTCTTCCTTGAAGCTTATTGCAGTTTCCTGAATTACTTCATTTTGTCGCTGTCGCTGCTGCTGGTGATCAACTAAGAATCTATCTTCATTGTCATCAAAGTCTTGTATTTGACTAAAGTATCTGTCTTTAATCTCAGTTATAACTTTAGCAATCGTGTCGTTTCCTGAAGATGGAAAAATATCCGAAGGTAATATGTTCTGGGATTGTGTAGATATTTTAACGTACACACTGGATCTAGTAGGCGTCTCTCAGTTATTCTTTTCTTCAAAGCCTGGAGTAGCTGATCACTTGTAAAACTGTTTGTCGCTTGAAGTTTCGCAACCATGAATTGTAGAGCTGTCTCTGCAGTAAGCAGATTTGCATTTTCTTGGCACAACGCCTCGACTGTTACCTTTACAATATTGAGAGAAGTGGACAATTCTTGGAGTAAAGCTAGCTCAGCGGAACTAAATGTGATTTCGTTCTTTAAATCAATAAGAGTCTTCATGATAGGCTCTTTTAGTAACAAAAACCTTGTGATCATATCAGCCAAGCTACTCCACCTGGTTTTACAGTCTAGGATCAAGCCCATTTTTTTCTGTTCTTCTGGAAGGTAGTTAAAGAAACACTCAAACTTGGTGGGTGATTTTCTAAAAAATTTAACAATTTTTCTCACTTTATCTATAACATTTTTTAGATTTACATCCACGTATACATATCGGTTCCTCTTCAGTTGTCTTCCAGTCCCAACAACAAATCCACCTTCTTCTTCATCACTGTCAGAGTCATCATCCTGTCCTGTCCCCCCTGTGCCTTCTGTAGATTCTTCCCATTCTTCTTCTTGGGCATTTTGTGTCTTTTTGTAAATTACATCCAACACTGCACATTGGATGCCGTGTGCAAAACATAATTGATGGTACGAAGGCAATTGTCGACCCATAGCACACATCACACTTGCTCCGTCAGTCACCACACATGCTATGTCTATTTCTAAAGAAAGATTATAGTATGCTAGTTTATCCTTCAAAATATTGGCACATCGTTCTGCTGTTCCCCGGCCAGTTATTCTTGCTAGTCCCAGATTCCTGAAGCTCTTGCCTGCAAAGTTTGGACAATGAATGTTGACGTTCATGTACCGTCGGTTACGGGCTGAAGTCCATTCATCTAAAGAGACGGAAAACTTCTGTCCTTTGGCTTTCAATTTCTGCAGTGTTTCCTTAAGTTCGCCTTTTACTTGCTCACTCTTTTCTACCACGATCTTTTTAATTGTATTTGGTGACTTCGGGAAGTCTTCATAGCCACTTTTTTTAAAAAGATTTCGCAAGGAATCAGATGTACAAAACAAACTAAATGGAAGACCATCACAAGCAGTCATTTTTGCAACTATATTTTCCACACTATCAGATTTTTTAAAGAAGTCGTCAATCAATTTAACTTTCTTCTTCTTTGGCTCATTTTCCTGTAGGTTCGTGTGTGTGCCCGATGTCCCTGGCGCCGCAAGTTCATCAACAGTAACCCTAATACTCTCAACAGGGTGAAGTTTCATATGGTTATGCAGACATGTAGTTGTGTTTCGGCATTTAATCACTTTCTTGCACTTTTTACATTGCGCGTGAACTCCATCTGAAGTTCTCAAAAAAAAGTTCCATACTGATGACTTATCTCGCGTACCTTTGGTGTACTCTTTAAATCCTAATTTGTTTTGTAGTTGCTCCATGTTTTAATGTTTAATCTAATACCTGAAATGTCGAAAAATTAACCGTCAACACACATTTCATAGTGTTTTAAAAAGCTTAAAAGAACACAAATAAGAAGTAACCGAGTTCACAAAATAAAAGCTTTAGCTAATTTAACTAGTAAAAAAGCTGCATTTTTGAGGTTACATTAGAATAATTACTTAGTATTATAATAAAATAATTATCACAAATCAGAAAGGAAATTATAGTAGCTACTTAGACTACTTACGTCAAAGCACGTAACTGATTCACTGGATTGTCGTTGGGTATACAACTATACGTACATTAAATAAAACAACGGGCACACTAAACAAAATAAAAACGTCTAACACAAAATAATAACAATCAAACACGCGTGCAAATGGTGGACAAATGCACAATGGCGAACCACCCCCACCCGCCAGAACGCACGCCGCACAGTGGTCCGGATTTTAAAAAAGGTGGACATAGGATCGAAAATGCATATTTAACTTAACAAAAAATTGTTTCGTATAGGAAATATAACGCTGATTAATACTTATTACTACAACTTTTCAAAAAAACTGCTCCTTCACGTCAAAAAAAAATATTGAAAATAAAAATGTATGGGAGAAAATCTATTTTATTTTTTTTCTCCGTTCAGTATCAAAGTATAGCAAGCAAACCTTATATTCTGGTAAACACTTATTGTCCTTAACACGACGACATATAAATTGCTTGCGTATCCCTGCGGCCTTGGCGCCTACGATGCTTTAAAGTTTAAAATTTTAATGTTGAATTATCTTAATATTATTAACGAGTTTTTCTATTAAAATTAATCCAAAATATCAATTTAATAAAACAAGCCCCCCGCGCGCCCCATCCTTGTTTTAGACTCGCCCCCTATCACTTTGGACTTAAATATAACTGGCGAAATTACAGTGTACCTGTCAACCTGGGTAACTTTGTCCCATTATGTAGATATTTTTGTGTAGTGTGTCAATATTTTACCGATTATTTTTTAAGAATGCGGTTTTCTGGTGGGTTTTCAATGTCTTGAATTTATATTTAGGCAAATTTGTTAAGATAAACTGCATAAATCCTCCAAAATTGTAAAATTATTTGTGGGCCAATGTTATACTGAGACTGGGGTAACATTGCCACCATAGAACCCAGCAAAACATTTTTGATGTATTTTTATATTTTTAGGCTGTGGATAACTTTGGCTTTACTTTTAATTATTTAATAATATATCACCATACCTACGGCGCTGTTTTCACCCAAAAAGAGGTAGTTTTAGGGTTACCAGTACAAATAAATAAGATACATACACCTGAAAATCACCTTTATTTATTTAAGTTCGAATTTGGCTTTTAATCAGTCTTAATTAATTAAAATTAACAAAAAACTATATTTTCTAATAACAAAACAATTAAAATAATTATGTAGTCAAGAAACAAAATAATTAATATTGAAAATGCAGACCATTTTTCAATCACCCCATTCCATGTACAGAAAATGGTCTTCGATCATGTAAGAATCCCCTCGTTTTATAATATTCTTATCATCTATATAACTAACAATGCTAGTTTGATTGCACACTAATAAATCAGGTTTAGAAGGCCACTTCCATCCTTCAAATGTCTTCTGCATCACAGAAATGGTGCATGTTGGGCCTTCCGCGCGTGTGATTCGACCTGGGAAAAGACATTCTTCATGCTTAACCACACAATATCGGCCACCGCTTTGTTCTTTGGTTTTCTTATTTCTATTGCCATTGTCTACTTTCTCCAATGTCCCTTGATGAACTTCATATTCTCCTGTAATATCTTTCGGTGATGTAACTATTTCGATTTCTTGAGTTGGTGACGGAATTTGAAAATTCGGTTGGTCTTGAAATGATATGTCGTGGTCCGTGATAGATAAATAGGTATGAGGCGATGGAGTGCGACATACGGCTTCAACATCGTGTGAGGTTCCGTCAATCAGCAAAGAAGGTTGATTAACGGAAGAGTCACCAACAGATGTCAACTTTATGTTCGATGGGCCAGGAACTGGTGTCTGAGAGCGAATAGAAGTATTATCAGCATCCAACGAAGTATCTCCAACATTAGTTATGGACGATACTGCCGCATTACTTTTGGGCTTATTTTTGGATCCTATTGGTCGTCCCTTTTTTTTGGTAGGCACTTGCATATTTGAGCTATTTAATTTGTTTTGCCCTTTCTTTTGTCCCTTTTCCTTAGCTTCTCTTTCTTGGTAATATTTTTCTACTTCTTCCACAGACACGCTCTTGCCCGCAACTACAGGTATCTGAAATTTCCTATTCTGCTTAATTAGTAAGTCATTGTCTCGTAATTCTGTCAAGTAATTTTTAAAAGTCTCCCCAATTGAATCGCGAACTTCTTCCATTGGCTTGGTGTAATCTTTAAGTTTCTTAAGAACTACTTCACTGTCAAAAGGGTACAGTCCACAAGCTTTGAATCCAGCAATGACGTTTTGTGCTGCAGTCTGTTTGCCTGCTTCTATAGTTTTGGAAAGCAAGGCTGCGAATACTCCTTTTGGCAGGGCGTTAATAATTTTACCTCGTTTTGTATTCCTCCAGTCACGTAAAATTTGCTGCCAATTTGTTTTCAATGCGCTAAAATACGATACATCTAATGGCTGTAATAAGTGTGTAGAATTCGGGACAAGGCATATGAATTTGATGTTATTTTCCGCGCAAAGTCTAAGACATTTTGTCGTAATGTGAGAGCTTAGGTTGTCTCCAATAATGACCATCTTTCCTTCCTTGTTTTTCAAAATAGGGAGTAACTGTGTTTCGAACCAGTCATCGAAAGTTGTGGCATCTATCCAACCTGATGGTGTCACAGCCATTCGAGTACCTGGTGGAGCACCTTTAATCCAGTCAGACCACTTTTGCTTAGCCTTGTAAATAACATATAATGGAACAAATTCACCTGCTGCATTCGCGCAAAACATTACTGTGAAACAGGATTTAGTGGAATTTCTGATAATTTCAGGGTTTCTACATTCGCGTTTGAAAAGGAGTCTTTCCTTTTTGGGATTATCATGAAACCCTGTTTCATCGAAATTAAAAATGTGACTGGGCGGAACACCTTCAAGCTCCGTTCTTAAATTCTCAAAATATTGCTGAATTATATCTTGAGTTACCTGAGCTCGCTTACGACTTATACAATGAGCGAACTTTTGCTTGATATCGCTGTGGCGCTCTAGAAACAGTTTACCCCACTCCCATCCAGGCAAATTATTTTTAAATGTTTTTATGCTCCTGTTCTGGTCGTCAAGATATTTTTTAACAATTACCCGCACATCTTGCATGCTTACAGGTATGCCGTGGTCAGCTAAGGCTACGATGTGACTGCATATACAGTCCTCCTCTTCTGCTGAAAGAACGGGGGGCTTGCCAACTGGTCTATTATGTTTATTTTTTAATTTGTACTTTAATGTACTCCTTGGAATGTTATACGTTTCAGAAGCAACCCTTTGAGACATTTGCAGGTTTTTATGTCATTTAGGGCTTTTTCCAGGATATCTGCGGTGTAACGGGTTTTCTTACCATATTTGCGGGTTCCAGGTGCTGGACACGGTCTTTTTCTGGGCATTATTATCAACTGCAACCAAAAGTGGCAATTCTTTATAAAAACGGCACTGTGGGTAACTTTGACCCGGGCCAAAGTTACCCAATTTAATACGATATTTTACAGAACAAGCTAAAATCAAGAAAACCCAGAAAACAGTAACTTACAATGTTATAGTTTTGTTGAAAAATCATTATTTAGGACTGAAACTTAATTATTAAAAGCTACTTACCCTCACAACAAACTTTGAAGTACTCAAATGGACAACTTTAAAAAAACGTTACACTTCTGACTTGCTAACACAACAATTTCAAAGTTATGACAAAAAAGTTGTGTTGACATGTGTCAAATTTTGCCGCATATTTTCGTTCAAAAATATAGTAAAGAAGTAGATGATTCATAAGTCACTGATATTCAGCATTTTGTTTAAAAATAAAAAATGATGAAATAAAATATGAATTAACGGGTCAATGTTATACGGAAAGCTTAAGTTACCCAGATTGACTGCACTATACTGTAGTATACACCTTTGCCAAACCGCTCGGGGAATATAAAGCGTGATATTATGATAAAATAAGCATTTTGCTTATTTTTTTTAAATAATCTTCTGTTGATTATTCTGTCATCTGTTGATATTTCCTATTGATAAATCATGATATTGTTGTGTGTTATACCACTAGCGTGACTCATATTAAAAGAAACAATTAAAAATAGATTTAGCCCTGAAAAGGGCTTTTTCTGAAGTCATGAAAACGACTATTTTAAGTAGTCCGCAAACGACCACAACTTAACTACTACCACTAACAAACTCAATTCTAACATAACAACATCACTAAATCTGTCACGTTTACATTAACGGATCATGTTCAGACTGCAACTCCTGTAGATCCATATTTTCGGTTTCTTCTGTTACTACCTCAGGCAACAACAAAAGCTCTTTAACATCTGAAAAAAAATCGAATTGCTTTGAATTGCTGTATTTTGGTCGAATATGGGATAAATATGGGTCTGAACTAATTAAAAAATTATGGAGCAAGTCCTCGTTGGTCTTTATCCTGTTAAATTTTCTTGTGTGAGATTCACGAACTCTTCTAAATTCTTTATTTCTTGCTTCTCCCGCTTCTTCGGAAAGAATGCCAATTGGTAGGAGGCCAAAGTGATGACAAATGTCTGCACCGTGTATGAGTAGCTTGTGCACACTTGCGGGCATATAAAACCATGGGTATAGATCAACAAAGATCTCAGCTGTTTCTCTGCAATAAGTCCTGAATTTTTCAATATCTATGGCACATCCTGATGAAATCGTTTGAAGAATAACCGCAAAATGCTTCAGCAGGTCTTTGTCAACATTGGTTATTTCGGCAGATTTCTCATAATCTCTAAAAAACCTTCTGGCTGTGTTTCCGTCGTTTGTGGTTCCAAAGCCTTGCTTCACAAAATCCACAAGTATTCCCATTTGCTGTTTGAATTCTTCTTGTGTCGAATGTTTCTTCGCAGCTTTTAGTTGCTTGTTAGCACCTCGTGCAGTCCACATCTCAAAGTCCATGTTGTAAGATATGTGTAGAATACACTCCATACAACGAATCCACATATGAAGAGTAGAAAGACCATATGTATTTATAAACATCTTCTCGAACAGGTCTTGAAAATACTTCTGACAGCTTGTTCATCTCAGTCGGCTTAGCAAGGCAAATATTGCAGGCAGATGCAGATGAAGTATCCGTTATAATAGTGGCCACTTTTCCGTCGATCATTGTCATATGAAGCTCGTGACTAATCTCTAGCCCTGCCCATTTTGTAGAATCGATGTTTTTTATTTCTTCCTTCAATGCAGCTTCTTCTTGCTTGATGTATTCTGCGGTCTCTTTACAAAACTCGAACTTAATGGGTCTGCAATAATGTGTTGAAGAAGGTGTTGGGTTTTCCCATATGGTGCTATTATTAGAAACTAATTTAAGAGGGACAAGACTTGACATGAAAACCGATGAATCACTGAAGTTTACATCTTCACTCCTTTGCTTGTAGGTACTTTGTGAAGAAGCTCCATCGAAACCCCATTTACTAATTAACTTCAATCCTTCAGTTGACGAATCAATGTGGGTACCGGTAATTTGAAGAATCTTCTGGACTGTTAGATCCAATAGGGCTTGAAGCTTCACTCTGGCTCCTCTCTCAGTAATTTCTAAATCATGTGGATAACATCTCTTTTTAGCTTCAAGGAGTTTGTGATACGATGGTAACACTGGAACTTCACAATCTAACAGCGCTTTCCTTAAACACAAGTATTTCCATTTTGACAGGTTCAGTGATGTATAAAGACCAAGAGCATGATCTTCATCAAAAGTTTTTTTCCTATTTTTCTTAAACAATGTGGCTTGAACGATAGCAACACTATCAGGGTTCTTCGTTACATGGTCTATAACACAAGCTAAGTCATTCTTCTTGTCGATCCTAAGTCTTTCGACTAATGCAAAAGTAAGTTCTTCCGGCGAATAGTCCAAAAGAGACTCTGAACGTCTTTTCTTCTGTTTGTTGCTGAGGTCAACAAAAGGCTTCCTAATCTGAACTTCGGTAGATGTGCCCACAGTCGTTGTACTAGATGTCGACGGAATCACAGCTGCTGTAGTATCGATGTCAACTGAAGTATTTTCTGACGATATGTTTTCGATAACTTCATCTTGGGCTTGAAAAATCTCGGATAAATTAACAGTAGTGCAATTTGGCCCACTAATATTTGATTGTAACCACGCAGCATGTCTATTCATGAAAGTTTTTTGATTTCTAGAAGCACTTGCCCATCTGCGACTGATATTACTGATGTAGTTCTTCAAAAAGGTCTTGATTATTTCTAAATCTTCTGAACATGTCTCAACTGGGATATGTTGAATAATAGCTTCATAGAGTCTTGCCCAATTTTTCATGTCTCCTTCAACACGGAGGAACATAAAGATGTCCAAGTTTGTTACAAATGCAGCCATAACGAAACTCACTAAACTTTCACACAGCACGGATAATTAGATATGTTGCTTCCTCAAGGGTTGAGTAACAAGTGCCTTTAATTGTTTCATGCACCGATATAAATAACAAACACACGCGCGCAAGTAGTGACTGACAAAATTAGTACCCCACTTCTTAAACAGCCAATCAGCGTCGTCGATATCTCCGGTGGTGGGGGTAAATGATTCCTTTATCACAGGAGTCGTTTCAGTCAGTTACAAATAGACAACGAATCAGCACGTGTCTTTTATTGCTATTTTTTATTAAAATAAATTAAACAAATACTTGCAAAATGCTTGAATGCGTATGTTTTAATTCTTATATAATTAAAAAATGATATTTTAAATTCAGCATAATTGAAAAACTCGATAATAATTAGAAAAAAATCGCAATTAAAATTTTAAACTTTGAAGCATCGTAGGCGTCAAGGCCGCAGGGATACGCAAACAATTTATATGTCGTCGTGTTAAGGACAATAAGTGTTTACCAGAATATAAGGTTTGCTTGCTATACTTTGATACTGAACGGAGAAAAAAAATAAAATAGATTTTCTCCCATACATTTTTATTTTCAATATTTTTTTTTGACGTGAAGGAGCAGTTTTTTTGAAAAGTTGTAGTAATAAGTATTAATCAGCGTTAAATTTCCTATACGAAACAATTTTTTGTTAACCTTTAACTAGTGACGTGTAGTCTCACAGACGTCGCGTGTTTTGCAAATTCTCAGAATTGACCACTTCCCCTCGCTTGCCGCGACCCCGCGTCTCAGTAGCTTTTGTTTTAGTGCTTAAACGACCGCAGAAGGAAGCAGATGTGTCGTCCGTTGTTTAACAGGTAAGTAATACTAATTTGAAAATCGGTCGTAGCCTGTAAGGCTACATGTCCCTAGTTGTTATACAAATATTTTTTCTATTTTTTTTTTTCATTTTAGTGCAAAATGTCTGAAAACGCTAAAAAACGTCAACTCCAGCCCACGAATTCATCAGAGAAAAATATTACCATTAGACAGTCCATCATTTGAAGAGGAATTCAATGCCCTCATGCTGGCTTCAGACCAATCTGCCAGTGAAGATGATATTGACGAGTTGTCGTGACCAAGATGAAGATTTAGAGGAGAATATTACAGAAGTGGATAGCAGCAATGAGAGGATAGTAGCATCGATAGTTCTGATGATGCCAGGCCTCTTTCGGAATTACGAAGGTCGAATTTTTATTACGGAAAAAATCGTTATATATGGTCAAAGACTCCTCCTAATGCGAGGGTTGTTAGAATTTTTATTTTTTGATTTCAGAAGTAGCTTATGTGATTTTTTTGTTTTTTCTTGATTAGATTTTAAGTAATAAAAGTTACATTTGTGATATTATTTATATAAGGTCTATTAAAATGCTAAACAAGGATCTCATGTCAACTAAGGCTGAAAAGTACCACTAATTGTTAATTAATATATTTAAAAAATAAATTAAAAAAAATACTGATTAAATTCATTTAAATTTGTTTCATTACATTGCAATAGTTAATTATCAACACAATTTTTAATCATCTAGATGCAATTTTATGAAAAAAAAATAAGTTTGAGAGTAGTAGCCTGTGAGACGTCATGTCCCTTATAGTGTTATAAATTTGTCATGTCCCTAGTCAAAGGTTAAGTTAAATATGCATTTTCGATTCCATGTCCACCTTTTTGTAAATCCGGACCACTGTGCGCCGGCCGCATCTTCCGAATGTTCCCGATCATTGCCGAATCCTGTATTAACACTCGTAATGCCCGCGCGTCGAACGACGTAACCTTGTTTGGACGGCGTGCATAACGTTGAATTCTTATACACTCAGCGGCACGGAATGTGGCCCAAGCGCGTTATGCGGTTTATTATCAAAATTAAACATGAAACTGGGAGTTTTCTTCGTTGTAAAACTTAAATGTTTATTCAAATCTTAAATGCGAATGATTAATTAACAAAAAAGTGAGTAAACTTTATTAAAATCCTACAAAATTACAAAAAAGACATTAAGCTCTAAATTTTTAAAAATGTTGTTGAATGAAATTTACAGAATTAAGCTATGGCACTTAAAATTAATAGCGGGTATTTCCACCTATGGCCCTGATGACCACATGCATGCGATCAGACATGCCATGGATTATGTTTTTAATGTCCACCTGGGGTATTTCTTCCCAGAGCAATTTTTTATTGACTGATGGTCTCTGGAGGGTTGGGACTGGATCGGATGCGTCTTTTAAGCATATCCCAGACATGTTCTATGGGATTCATGTCCGGGTTTTGTGCCAGCCACTCCAATTTTGTGATCTTCACTTCCGAAAGGTAATCATCCACGCAAAATGCTGTGTGAGGTTGGGCATTATCTTGCATTAAGATGAAATCTTCGCTATCGATGCATCCCACGAATGGTTAAACATGTTCCTGGAGGACCTCTTCAATGTATCGCACTGCCGTTAGACAACCAGCAGCTACAGCCAACTCTGTACATGCGTCTGAACAAATCTCTTTCCAAAACAAAACTGATCCACTATGGATACTGACGGTTTGCCTGGCAGTGATTGGCAGAAACCTCTATCCATGTCTTTTTCACACGTTCGTGGCCATCTGCAGCTCTTATGGCCACTCTTCATTCGTCAGTCTACAGAACTTTACTCCGTTACTCGTGAGTACAATTTGCGTGTTCGCGAGCGAACCAAAGTCGAGCTACGCGATGGTGCCGGAGCAGTTCTGGACCTCGAGCTGGCCTTTGAATGCGCAGATCTCGTTCCTTAATGCTCCTTCTTATTGTCCGTTCACTTTCGTTGACCCCTCTGGCCGTTTTTAGCCGCTGCCGTATTTCAACCGCAGTAAGGAACCGATTTCTCAAAATTGCGAGAGCGATAAATCGGTCATCTCCCGTTGATGTACACCTAATACCGCCATTTTCTGGTCTCCTTGTGTATAGGCCGGTCTGGTCGTACCGTGTCAAGGCGTAACTGAGAGTTGTATGCGATACATTTAAAGTTACAGCAATATCTCGCTGCGTTCGCCCCTGATTCCTAAGCAACACAGTTTGAGCAACTTGAGCTGAAGTAAGAGGCATTATTTTCCAATCCTGGAAGCATAAATGACTACAGATTCATCACAAAGTAAAACAGTTAAGACTAAATGCACGACCATTTGAATATCGAGGTTCAACTCACCCGTGTTTTGTGCGTTCCGGTAACGTACTAACGTTAAGTGTCATAAAAATTAAACAAATTAAGTTTTTTCTGTGCTTACTCTTTTAAATTAACAAAGAACAATGTCCTGACAAACTGCCATACGAAATTTTCATACGTGATATCAAAATCGCCTGTTATCGGTTTGTTTATGTTTGGGCCACATTCCGTGCCGCTGAGTGTATATTCTCTTGACTTATTCAATGCAATAGAACCTGTAAATCTAGCTTGCCCTTTCTTTATTAAATATTTACGAATATCCACCAAATCTGCATATATCCTATTAAAATCATCGGCCATAATTTAAAAATAAAACATAATGGAATGCAATGACATCCTCTTAACAATAAAATATCTTCCTACGGTTCTCCGCTTACTATCTTCCAGGAATACAGTGCGATAACGTTCCACATCCGACGCGAGGTATTGAGTTCGGTGTTTCGCCGTGCGAGATCTAAGAACTGTTACACATTTATAATAATTACTTACTTTTTAAACACGTTTATGCGATATAATTGTAATTATTTTGATACTGTTTAGAGATGAAGTTATAGCAAAATATCACTTTACTAACTTTTGTAGCACTACGCGGCGATTGTATTTATGGTAGAAACACTTTGTTTTTTTTTTTTTTTTTACACGGAAGTGTCAGCGTCGTTGGGTTTCTTGAAGTAGGTCTGCCTACGACATATGGACCTGCGGTTCATCTGCCTCTCCATCCATTTTACATGCATCTTCTTATAATAATAACAGATAGCATAGCATGCCGCTGCCAACAGGACAACTGTGATTAGGGTGAGGAGGATATTTGTCGTGCTGATGCTGGAGTAGCCCAACTCGGCTGTCGCGTCATTCTTTCCATCACCAGCAGCCGTTTGCGCGATGATTGTTTCTTCTTTAGTTTGAGTAGTCCCCATGTTTCAAAAATTTACGTTTGGGTACACATTTCACAACACTGTGCCACTGTCTATATTTTTATTTTGAAGTGTCCGAAATTAAAATTATTTTATTTTTCTTCACTGTCCGTATTTCACTAACGATAAGACCTTGTATGGCAGGGTCGCCATGAAGTGTCGTATGGAATGATACACATGTTTACACGGTAAAGGCTCACTTTATTGTGTCGACTCGCAAGTACAGTGTCTTAGCTTAGCTACATACATATAACAACTATCTAGGTTTACATATACTTACATACTAAATACGTACACACACTACAAGTTCCATAATCTAATATTTAATTATTTAAAAGCACACTTATTTCAAACGCTGCACAGTGGAAAAACAAACGAATGATAATGCGACTGGCGAAGTGACGAGACGCGAGCGAAGTTGTTTACGCGCGAACTTCATGGCTAAGTTCCATGCATCGCCTTGAACACGTGTTTGGAAGAACAGTTGGCGTTGCAAACCCGTGCGCGATTGGAGGATACGTGCCTTGGATTGAACACGATTTTGTAAAGGCAGTTAGCGCGACAAACCCGTGCGTGTTTCAAGACAGTACTGCCTCCTAATAAACACGGAAATGGAAATACGCAAACGGGTATGGGGGTGAGTGTAAACAGTGGGGTAATTGTGAACTCTTATCATGTGTGCTACTAACATGGTGATGGGTAAAGGTAAACATTTCTTTTCAGGTAAATTTTCAAAATGCCTCGCGTTTATCACCGCAATGGGAGAGACAAAATACACTTTAACGGACTTACAAAAGGCTGTTATAGATGTATAGGAAAATAAGAAGACTTAAAGACAAGCTGAAGAAGCCTTTAAGGTCCCTCTCTCAGTCATTTATCACCGAATAAAAGGCAGAAAAGTAGACATTAAAAAATGGAAATGGTTGGTTGGTTGGTTGGTTGGTTGGTTGGTTGGTTGGTTGGTTGGTTGGGATGGAATGGCAATGGGTGCTGGTATTTCAAAAGTATTGCCAGATCGCGTGGAAGAACACATAGCTTCTTGCCTAAAAACTCAAGCACAAATGGGTCTTCCAGTAAAGTAATACCTTTACACTAACACCATTATTATGTGACATATGTATAGCGCTCTCGTGGTGTTACGTTGAGTCGTGTTTGTTGACAGCCCATTGTTGGAAAGCTAAAGGTCACGTATAGCTAAGATCTTGGTGTTCGTTTCAATTGTTTTTGCATCCAGCTGTTTGTCATATCACTACTTATTCACTGTCGATTGCCATCTTTTCTCTCATTCTGTTATGTCCCTTAATCGTCTTTTACGACACCCATGGGATGAAAAGGGGTGGTCTATTCTCTGCCGGATACCACACGGCCATATTTAGGTTCGGTGGCTTTGAAGTTGTTTTGTATCACTACCTTGTCAGTAATTATGGACGCAATCACGCTGTCTTTATTACAATGTACTCTATTTCACAGGCAGGCCGCGTAAATTATTTCTCCATTTCTGGCGTTGGTGTGCCAATTTAATAAGTTTGAAAATTTATTTACAGCAAAGAGCAAGCTTTTATAATCAATCATCTGTGACTACGGTGAACCCTCAAATTATTCCAAGTGTTCTAGGTGACTGTGCAGCAAATCGTTCGCATATTCGTGGGGAAGCACGAACACAATCATGAACAAAGGCTCTTCTTTAGCGAAAGAAGTGTTGTCAGATCGTTCAAACACCGAATTGTGTAAACAGGACGCCTCGCACAAATAAGTGTTATTCCGAAGGATCGAAAGAAAGCTTTTCTCTGGCGCTATTCCGTGTCATGGTCATAAATATAGATATAGCTGATGTGTTTATCGGGTCATAAATATAGATTATGATTTCGTAAAAAGACATATCTTCTTCGACGTTGCCGACATTTTGCTCTTGGATGCTTATAAAGATGTGCTAGTGCTCTCATGGTGTTTTGAGTCGTGTTTGTTGACAACTACAGCCCTTTGTTGGAAAGCTAAAGGTCGCGTATAGCTAAGATCTTGGTGTTCATTTCATATTGTTTTTGCATCCAGCTGTTTGTCATATCACTACTTATTCACTGTCGATTGCCATCTTTTCTCTCATTCTGTTATGTCCCTTACTCGCCTTTTACGACACCCATGGGATGAAAAGGGGTGGTATATTCTTTGCCGGATACCACACGGCCATATTGAGATTCGGTAGCTTTAATTATATATCATTTCAATTCTGGCGGTCCTAAACATTCTTCAACTTTAGTATTTTATTAATGTACATTAATAAAGCCAATTGTATAATATTAGCAGATTATTAGACGGAGCGTGAAACAAGCTTGGAGTATTTCCGAAAATCGTACAAATTACAAGATAGTTTAAATGTTAGTAAACTACTACCTATTCAGTAATTTATTGACGTAATTACACTCTCCTTATTAAAATTTACTCCATTTTACAGGCAGGCCGTGCGACATATTTCTCCATTTCTGGTGTTGGTGTGCCATTCTGATAAGTTTATTAATTTCTTTACAGCATGCTCTGGTTTTCACTGCTGAGTCCCAACCTTTAGGGGGTCTTCCTTTGTATGCTCTTCTTTTAAGATGTTGTGGGCAGCATTGTAACAGTTTATTCAAATATTCCAGTTTGGGCTCACACACGATGTGCTTAAAAAAGCCAAAGGCCTTACGTTGGCACCATTTTGACAACTTTTCGGATATGTTAAACTTATTCAGAAAGAAAGCGTTCTTCATAAGTCGTGAACTACCCAATACCTTTCGCCAGCAATTCATCTTGAATTAACTCTTTTTTTTTTGCTGTCCTGGTATTTAAAGGTCCATGTTTCACATGCGAATGTGAATATAGAAAAAACTTTTTTAAAGACAATACTTTTTTTTCATTAAGACAATTCATATTTCTCTCCTACCACTGATTTTCAAAAGTGTTTAACGCATTTGATGCCTTCAAAATTCTGCGATTAATGTCTTTAGTACAAGTTCCGTTGTTCGATATTATGGAACCAAGATATAGCATGTCGTCAACTCTGTCATAATCTCCTAGTTCATTACATCTAATTAGGACATTACCCCGATCAACTACCATTATTTTGGTTGAGTACCGATTGATTGTTACGCCGTGGTTAATAGTCACCTCTTCGATTCTTTTAAGCAATGTACCTAGTTCATGTTCGTCAGATGCTAATAATGTGGTTTCATCTCCATACCATAAAACTTCGATTTTACTTTCATTAAGTTCAATTCCACCAGACCAGTCATTTATAACATCAATTTAAGTGTTTTTGGTGTCTCCTTCAAAGAGGGTTGTTGGTAATATCTCACTTTACCGTACGCCTTTTTGTCACCTAAACTAAAATTTTCTTAAGTATTGATCGTTTCCGAGTAGAGGGCCGTAACGGTACAATTTATTGATTTTGATCGCTTCTTGTTTAGACATCGGGTACTGGTTAAAAAATGAATCATCTGAGACCACGGTAAACACTCTTCTTCTTTGAAAAAGTCAAGAAAACAAAGAACAGAGGCTTGTAAAATTGCCGATGCTTCTCTATCAGCAAGCGTATAGTTAAAATAAGTTCATTTATGGCTTGGTTACGGAAATCAGTACGCGTGAGTCGCAGTCTATGTGCGGCGAGAAACTAGGGCTCACTTCACGAGGCAATTTTTTTGACAATGTATTTCTTCATTTTTGCGCTGGTTTCGTGAGTCTTGATGAGGAATAAACTGTTTCACGCATCTACCCAAATTCTAGAAGTAGAACCTAGGGGCAGATTTTGCTAATGCAATCCTAGTTTTTAAACACTACAACAATTCATTTAACACAACAGTGCACGCGCCCCTTTTTTCGACATGGATGCTCGCATGCTCTACCATAGTAGAAAATAATAATTGAGATATTTTAGAAATGGGTGGTTTTAAAATGATAAAACTGAATAATGTTTGTCATCTAATTCATTAAGACACATTCATATTACACACAATTATTGCAAAAGATAGAGAGAGATATGATGTATGTATAAATGAGATATGATAGAGTTTTAATATAACATACTTAAACTAGAAACAATTTACGAGATCCAGGAAATAATCAACATTTTTGGCATGTTTGAGATCAGCTCAAAAAAAAAAACTTCTAATAAGCGATGACTATCTTATTGGTCACCATCCTCGCAATCGATACGGACCACAACTTGGTGATCAGGACAAATCTACCTGGCACATCGCTTACACCACTTTTTCGTGGGGCGATTTCGGGCTCGAGAGCACAGGCAACATTTACCTACTTTTCCCATTCTTTGAGGATCATTCCGAGGCACCTCATCTGTATGCCCCAAAAGCCATTTTGTTTTATTTTTTAGTTCACGAGGGAAGTTTTCAAAGGTCAGTCTTCTTGCCATGAGGGGTTTTACCAGATCATACGAAAGATCGTAAAAAAATTGCGTCTCACAATCTTTTCCTGGCCTTTGTTTAGTTGGTGGATAATCAAGGCATTTATTCCAGCTATGTTCAAATAATTGAAAAAGAGTGTCAGCGGCCTTCTTCGCAAGTTTCGCGAAACGCTGTACTGCTTACACATTTTGTCGCGAATATCAACACCACACTTCGTACGGTTGTAGCAAGTGATTATTTCCGGTTTACGGTCATCCTTGGTTTCTGGATCTATAGCATTGTCGTAATGCATAGTTGAAAATAATACAACAACTCTGTTTTGTTTGGGCACATAAGAAACCAATGTGCAGTTGGGCTGGAACCCAAAAACACTGCTCTTCGAGGCTCTGTTCCTCGACTTTTTGAATTCATTGGGTAACTCCGGCCGGTTTGCTTTCAATGTGCCCACGAATGTAATCCTCTTTTTCAGTAACTCCAAGCTTGTTGACAGACTCGTAAAATAGTTGTCCATAGTCACGTTGCATCCCAGATCGAAGAGTGGCTAGAGTACGTGGAGAACAACATCGTTTACTTTGTTGGATTGTTGAAATGGCCCTTCTGGCTGAGCTCCGGCGTAAACCTCAAAGTTGTAAACGTAAGGGAACTTTGTATCAACCACCATGTATATTTTTATACCAAACTTATCAGGTTTGTTTGGGATATACACGATGAATCCACAACGTCCCCTAAATCCTACACGTTGTTTATTCAACGTAAGATAATCGCTGGGAGTAAAATTATCGCGGCAGTTCTTCACCATTTTTTGAGTGATTGTTCGAATGGGTGCCAGTTTATCAAGGCGACGTGCGACGTCGTTCATCTCGTTCAGGGGCAAAATGTGTTTCAAAGACTCGATACAAATGAGAAATCCCAGAAACCCAGATTTGCATTTACAGTCAATTAAACGTTTTTTGCTAATAGTGAGTATAATTTTACGTTTAACTACCCTCTTAGTTTTGTTGTAAATTTTTAATGACAATATATATTGTTTTGCTTTATCGAGAAACTGTAAAATTTTCATGGCATTTTGCGGACAAATAGGTTTCTTAAAACCAAAAATCTCAAAGGATCGTGAGTTGAATATATCAAAGAGGTCATAAATTTCAATGAATTCCACAGAGGCTGCTGTTTCATTAAATCGTGAGGAAACTAATAACTGTTCACACAGCTCTAGGGCTTTAGCAACACTTTTACTCAGTAACTGTGTCGCCAATTTGACCTTCATTATTTCATTTCTGAAATTAATATGACGCTCTGTAAGTTTATTGGCAAAGAACCATGCCCACTTTCCATACATTTAAAAACGTGATAACAAAAGTTTATGTATAGTAATATGGTTTATTAGAAGGGCTACCTGTAAGTTTAGAAAATAATGTCATATAGTCATTTTTACGATTTAAACGCTACAAAGTCCAAAAAATATTAATATTACTTTTTAGGTTAGGATTTGCAGTTACCAAATAGGTTAATAAAGAAATAAATGTGTTAGATTTAATTATTAACACTCGAAGTTTATTTAGTCTAAAACAGGAATACTTAGGTACCTACCTAACCATGGTCTAAAACGTCTTTTTTACTTTGTGAATTCCTTGAAACAAACTGCCCTTGCGTAACTGCTTAGACTCCCGATGATTGTCACTATAAATTGAGATTTTAAGTAAAAAAACGATAGTTACCATAGATAGTTTCTATACCACTAAAGTCTTAGTTCTTGTAGTGTCAAAAGTGATCGCTTTAATCTACCCAACACATATATAATGGCCTATGGTACATACATACATACAAAGGTACCTGATGAACAAAACGGGAAAAACAAATAAAACAACATTTTAAAGTGGAATGGTTTATTAATTATCATCATTTTCATCTAAATCTCTTTCTTATGACTACATCATCCAGAAATCCTACTGGAGCAGAGATGTTTTCTTGATACCTAGCCCATCCAAGATACCACACCAATGTCATAACGTGAGCGCAACATCCAATTGTTCGTCGACCGACCAAACAATTACAACAATATTCGGCTATACCAGCTCTGCCAGACACATTATTTTCTATTAAAATGTAAACATAATATTGTTTCTTTGAAATGTGCCCTGACTTAATTTTTCCTCTTATTAATGTTGTGTCACCACTTCCTCTCACATTATACTGAGAAAAATCTTGTGTATCCCTACATATTTCTATTCTATAAGTTCCATGAAATCTAATATGTTCACCGTAATACGATCTGGCTTGTCTTATCTTGTAAGTACCTAGAGCAAATAGTATTAATTCATTATAACTTAATCTTGGAAACATAAATAAATTATCTCGGTCAGCTGTTATACTCTGAAAAACAGTAGACCTTCTATTCATATTGAGTTCCTCAACCAATAGGGCTAAATTATTTTCAAAATTAATTCTCTCTCTAATTATTGAGACTATTTCATTAGAATCATCTCTATCACGGAGACGAACACCAAATCGGTTAAGGAGGCTGGCAGCTATCTGAAAGTTCTGCATCATATTTGGCACTGATTTATTAAAATAGTCTTGCCTCAGGAGCTTAAAATCTCTTTTAAAATGTCCATTTACTGCTTCAACTACCCAGCGGCATATTGTTACACAGCGGCTCCGGTTGGCCTGCTGTGTTGTTAATTGGTGTTCGCCTTCTGATAGAGAATCAGGCATATATGGTCGATAATTGCAACCTTCTAGCATTCTTATAGAATCTCGGAAACCCCTATCCAATATAAACACATCATTTTCTTCAAAATATAATCTAAGAGGAGAGTTTTCGTAATCAAAAAGGGAAATCATTATGTTAGCATCAGATGTGGTAGCTTTGTATGGACCGAAACAATCTAAGATGTAACCATCACATGCCACTAATAAAAATGGCTTTAATAGATTTTTATATTTGTGTAAGGAGTATGTATCTTTCTGGAAGGAGTAATTGGAACTTTTATTTATATATATGTATGTCCCATCGCAGATAATTATGGCGTTTCTATAGTTTTCATTGTATATACCATTTGGTATTGTAAGGTTATGATCCATTAGGCTTTCTCTCGATATGTGAGTAACACCCAGGAGCATAGGTACAAAATCTTGAACCAAGATTTCCCTGCATTTGTTCATTAATCGCTCTAATGTGCTACGCGGTACATCTAATAATGTAGACAACCGAACATCTGATTCACCCGTCCTCATTTTCATTAACAATGCAGCTAATCCCAAAATGCTTCTGTGCATGTCTCGTATGCGAGGAACTTCATTAAGAAGGGTGAAAAAGTCTTGTTTGCATCTTCCAGTCCAAAAGAAAAATATATTATCTTCAATTTCGATTTATTCCATTCTAATACCAAAAACTAATACCACTGGTATTTGTTTCAACTCATATTTTTTTTTCTATTCCGAACCGATACCATTGTTTAAACTAATACCAAAACAAGTTCAAAGATATAAGGTACAGTCAGTAAAAATGCTTTGTATGTAAATATAAGACGTTTAATTGAAAAAAAAAACAGATAACTCCAAAAAAATCAAATTTTGTTAGCAAACGTCTTGTTCAATGATAAAATATCACTTAAATAATCAACTTTAATATAATTTTAGTTCCTCTCTATCCTGTATAATATTTTTTTTTGCAAAATTAACTCTTAATTTATATTGAAATTTATCTGACATAGTTATTATTAGATAGGTACGTAATTATTCACGTCTACCTATCTCATAACAACTATGTCAGGTAAATTTTTAACAAAAATAAATCACTTTTTATCTAACAATTGTAAAATATCACAGAAAATCAACTTTTTGTATAATCTAATCAGTCATTCATCACCTACATAGCAATGAATCAGCATTTTTTTTTGCAATAATATCTAATATGAAAAATTCACTATAAATCTAACAATTATAAAATATCACAGAAAATCAACTTTTTGTATAATCAAATCAGTCATTCATCACTTACATAGCAATGAATCAGCATTTTTTTTGCAATGAATTCTAACCTTACCTAACAATTGTAAAATTTCACAGAAAATCAACTTTTTGTTTAATCAAATCAGTCATTCTTCACCTATATAGCAATGAATCGGCAATTTTTTTTTGCAATAACGTCTTATATGAATAATTCACTTATAATCTAAGAATTATAAAATATCACAGAAAATCAACTATTAGTATAATCAGCTAAATGACGTGTAAATAATTTCTTATATTTCAACAATTAGTAGCTAAACCCTTAATATTTCTAAGCAGTGACCTACGGAGATTTTGTTTTTGAGGAGTTGGTCAGTTACGTATGTGATCCACGAATTTTTCATAATAGTTGTCTGTGCACATCGTTTTGCGGGGGGTGCGTTTGATTTATATTGAGTAACAACCACTGTTTGTAAATCTGCGTCCTCTTTCAGCACGTTCAGAAGCTGATATAAATTAGCATTCTTTGGCACAGCCGAGTTTAATTTCTTATGCCAAGATTCTACGGCATTTGTGGTTCGATGGCGTTCACCATGAACGCACCAAATGTCTACAAAACTCTCGTTCTCTAGCCATTGTGACACCATGTAGTCATTAAATGTTTGAATGGCGTCAGTATCAGGACAGTCTTCCATTATGTAGCACCATCCTTCTGATATGAATTTACGAGGAAGTAAAGGCAGTAAAGCTGAAAGTCTTACATGTCTTTGGGTGATAGCATCTTTTGTCAGATCCAACTGTTTTGCTTTTTTCCATACATTTTTGGAATAATGAAAGTAGCATCCTTTAATCACAACTGACGGAAAAACAATTGTAATGGCGTTCATTGCGGCTAGTTCAAAATCTGTTAAAAATTTTACGGGTTCCCACCCAGAAATGTTTTGTTTCAAAATTTCAAATAATTTTTTGTATGTTTCTTCTGTTTTTTTGTTAAGTAAAACATAAATAAGAGGAACTATACGAGTGTGATCTTCGTCACTTCCCAGATCTCCGTGGAAAGTATATAACTGCACAAAAGGCTCAGGGTTGCAATCGAATATTCCGTCGCTTTCAAAAAATTTAATGCTCGGAATTTTCTCTAGTTGATTTGGACTGACCAAGATTATTATTCGGGTATTGGAAGACTCATCTTTATAATCGTAAAACAAAAAATCTCTAAAATCTCGAAATCAGACTTCATCACTTTATCTCTTAAATCATCCAGCTTTTTTGCCATTACATTTTTGAATTCATCGGGCTCGCAGCTATGATTTTTCTCATTGGAAATATTGCCATCCTGTGAGGACAACAAAATAGCTTTAGCAAAATAGTTTTCGGATAAAAATACATATTGAAAGATGGAACACTAACTGTCTTATTCATAATATAACGCTTACCGAAGGTATAAACCTTCATTAGTTAAAACATGTTTTAAGGTGGATGCTCCAGGGTGGCCCGCAAAATTCAAATTATCGTAAGTTTTTTGCAATTTGCAGCTCAGTATGGGATAGTATGGTAATAGAAACTAAATTCGCGGTACTGGCATGTATGTATTTATATCATTATATTAGTTAAATTTATCAATGTAACCCACTAAGTTAAAATTTATATTAAACGTAAAGTTATTATTAAAATGGCACATTTTCTCTTTTCTCTAAGTTAGACAATTATATTGAAGGTTTTAATAAGTATAATTGTGTAAATACATACATGCCAGTACCGCGAATTTAGTTTCAATTAATAAAATATCCGATACTCAGCTGCAAATTGCAAAAAACGTACGGAAAGAACAATGGCGAACTGCCTAACAAATTTTTGTTAACATTTTTTTTTTGCGTCTACCGATGAAAAATATTTAAAAGTGTAGAGATTGAATGCCTGAACAGTTTTGTCTTCCGCTATACTTTTATAGGAAGTCTAGAATTAAAGGTATTCCAGTTTAAAAGTTTTGAGGTTATGTTTTGTCAACAACAGACGCTAATCGATAAAGAAACAGAAAAATACCTACTTAACACTTATAATATCATTGATAGAAATGCATTCTTACAGCAAAATAAACAACGGACCTCGTATTCAGAATTTCAGAATTATAAGTCTAGCCGACGACCGACGTGTAGATTTGCCACATTATCCACATGCGACGTCAGAAAATAAATGTTTAGAAGAATATTTATTTAATAATCTTAGCTATCTTACAGATAGGTATCTAAAGAAATATTATAAAGGGATATATTTACATGATTAATTATATGGCGGGTAAGTAGGGGTAGGTCATGGGTTAATATAAAAAAAAACAAAATATATTTTTAATATTTATTCCTCATCATCCCTAATTACAATGTCATCCAGAAACCCGGCGGGGGCCGAAATCATTGGTTGATGTCTGGCCCACCCAAGATACCATACGACAGTCATTGTATGAGCGCAACATCCAACAGTTCGTCTTCCAACTAAACAATTACAACAGTACTCTACTATTCCTGCTCGACCGGGGACATTATTTTCTATTATAATGTACACGTAATATTGTTTTCTAGAAATATGGCGTGACTTTATTTTACCCCTTATTAAGGTAGTGTCACCACTGCCTCTAAGATTGTATTCAGCTGAATTAAATCGCTCACTGCACACTTCAATCCTGTACCCGCCGTGGAAACGTACATGCTCGCCGTAATACGAACGAGCCTGTCTTATTTGGTACGTTCCCAAGGCGAATAACAATAGATCCCTGTATTCTAAGACAGGAAAGTAAATATTATTTCTGTCTGCAGTCATATTTTGAAAATTGGATGTTCTCCTATTCATGTGAACAGCCTCAACCATTCTAGCCAGATTGTTTTCTAAATACATCTTTTCTCTAATAATGCTCAATATTTCATTTGCATTGACATTGTCTTGCAGGCGAGCACCAAACTTGTTTAATAAAGCTGCTGCAATTTGGAAGTTTTGCATCATGTGGGGAAGTGATCTATGGAAATATTCCTGCCTAAGTAATTTAAAATCTCTTTTGAAGTAGCCATTAATCACTTCCACCACCCATCTGCAAATGGTAACGCTGTGTTACCATTTGCAGATGGGCTTCTATTTGCTTGAGCTGTAGTTAACTGGTGCTGGCCTTCTAACAATGATTCTGGCATGAATGGTTTGTAGCCACATCCTTCCAACAAAGCAATGCTGTCTCTAAAACCTCTATCTAAAATAAAAGCGTCATTACTTCTGAAATACAACCTTAGAGCAGAATTATCGTTATTGAACAAATTATTCATGATTACAAAGTCTGATGTAGTTGCTTTGTATGGGCCAAAACAATCAATAATGTACCCATCAGTGGCAACTATCAAAAATGGTTTCAGGAGATTTCTATACTTATGCAAAGAATATGTATCTTTTTGAAACATATAATTTGAACTTTTATTGATATAAATATATGTGCCATCACAAATGACTATGGCATTATTATCATTACCAAACAGCCCATTGGGAATGGTTAAATTATGTAGAATCAATTCTTCTCGAGTGATATGATTAATTCCCAGATATCTAGGTACAAAATCTTGGCATAAATTCAAAGTACAAGTACTTTGTTAATTAAACCCTCTAATGTATGTCGAGGCACTTGTACCAATGTAGCAATCCTCTCATCAGAATCCCCTGTTCTCATCTTTAGCAGAAATGCTGCCAAGCCCAAACTACCTCTATGCATTTCAGAGATACGTGGTATTTCCCCAATTAAAACATTGAATTTTTCTTTTGAAAATCCTATCCAGTATTCAAATACTCTCTCATCCATATCCTGAATATTCTCGAAGTCAAGTGTGGGACTATATGCATTCACAAAAGAAAATACATGCTGTATCTGATCTACGTTAAATGCAGTCATACAGTTTTCGGAATCATATAATGTATCCCATGAATTATTTGTCAAATGTTGACTACATATACGAGCTAATTTTGGCAAATAATAATTATGATTGTGCAGAACTGTGGCTCGTAACTTGTCAGAAATATTGTGGAATGTGGTGCTGTTGCAATTTGGAAATACACAAGTGTGTGTAGAATTGGCTGCTCGTCTATAACACTAGTTTGCACGGTTTTCATACCCCAGCTGAAAGTTGTTATTTTATTTTGTGTTCAGGTAGAACTATCCAGAAAAAATAATAAAAAAATTCTGTCACGTCTGGTTTAAAAAATATTTATTTTCTTGAAGGGAAATACAAAAATTTTAGGATTAATACAAAAATAAATTAAAAATGACTAATTTTTGCTTTCTTTTTATAGTTATTTGAATCAGTTTCTCTTATGATAGACCAACAGTAATCCCCTAACATATTTTCATCCCAAAATCCTTGATGTCGTTCTTCGAAAGTCCTTAAATCTTGGTGGAAACGTTCACCCTGTTCGTCACTCATACTTCCTAAGTTTTCAGGAAAAAAATTCAGATGAGAGTGTAGAAAGTGAATCTTTAATGACATGTTTACTCCCATATCATGAAAGTTTTTCAATAAATTGTTAACAATTTCTTCATAATTTTCACTTTTTTTATTTCCCAAAAAATTTTCTACAAGCATTTTAAATGAGTTCCAAGCAGACTTTTCTTTAACCGATAAAAGGTTTTCAAACTGAGAATCTTTCATAATTTTACGGATTTGTGGACCAATAAATATACCCTCCTTCAGTTTTCCCTCTGTAATGTTTGGAAATATTTTTTGCAAATACCGGAAAGCATCACTGTTTTTGTCAAGCGCCTTTACAAAGTTTTTCATGATTCCCAGTTTGATGTGTAAAGGGGGTAAAATGACGTTATTTGGATCGACCAACAGCTTGTGATTAATGTTCATTTTGCCCGGAATATACTCATTTCGAACAGGCCATTCTTTCCTTACATAATGATGTTGTTTCGCTCTACTGTCCCACAAACAAAGGAAACAACAGTACTTCGTGTAACCACCCTGCAATCCCACTAACATACCGATGACTTTGAGGTCGCCGCACACTTTCCATTGATGTTCTTTATACTTTATTAAATTAATCAAAGTACGCATCGTTTCATAGCTCTCTTTACAATTCCCTGCGTGTCCTATTGGTATGGAAGGTTTCTTATTTCCGTTATGTAATAAAACAGCTTTGAGACTATATTTTGAAGAATCTATGAATAGGCGCCACTCTGTTTTATCATAGTTTTGATTCATTGCTTCGAAAAGTCCCGGGATATCTGTGCAATAACAATATTCACCTTCTCTTTTGAAAAATTCTGAGTAAACTTTGCTTCTGTTTCTGAAAAACGTAACTTTTGTGTCTGGTAGTAACAAGTTCCATTGTTGTAAGCGGGAGCCGAGAAGCTCTGCTTTAGATCTTGATAACTGTAAATCTCGTACAAGATCATTTAATTCGGCCTGATTAATTAAATGTGGAGTGTTTTCTTGAGGTGAAAATTCGTCAGAATCACTAGAAATCGACTTGAATTCAACATCACTGTTATTGTCATCTAATATATTTGCACTCGAACTACCGGGACAAACTGGATGGGGTAGATCTTTTGAATGTAAAATCGGCTTAGTAACAGACGGAACATCGGCATACATAATACTTGCCTTATTTTTTTTGTTATATCCCAATGTCTTCGTAACACAAAAGTAACAATCATTTTCATGATTACTAGGTTCTCTCCATAGCATTGGCGAACCAAATGGAAGGTAAACTTTTTCTCCTGATGACCACTGGAGTAAGATGATTCTACAGCTTTCGCAAAACACGTGAGGCACCCACTTTTTATCTTGATTTGCAACAGGAAATCCAAAATAATGAAGATATGCAGTTTTTAACGAATCTACAATAGGTCTTCTCTTTTTTGAAAATATAAACTGTCCACAAACATAACAAAAACGGTCAGAACTTTGTTTGCACTTTCTGCTAGCCATTTTAAATCAATCCAAAGCAAAGTAACTGTCGTTTGAAGCGAACGAATGAACAATAAAATATAACCACCACGTCGGGTAGTTAAAAAAAAACAATTGACGGCAGAAAAAAATTCCGACGTGATAAAATATTTCTGCTAACACTTTTAGGTTTAGGGAAGGTAGATTAACATATTGACATACATTCGGTTCGGGGTATAAATAAAAAGTAAAATTTTGTAAACTAGTGTAATCGGCTAATTCCACTGTTTGTGTCAGATCAGGCTGGGTTGTAGTTAATGGCAGAATCACATTTTCTTCTGGTTGTACATCGTCAGTTGTGTCCAATTGAGGTCTGCCTTCATCTTGACGATTCATACGTACAATTTCTCTTGTGCGTAACCAGCAGGCATGGCAAACACGATCTGCAGATGATATCTAAAATAAAAGAATAGGTAAAAATTGCTGCCTCATTAAGGGTGAAATGTAATCAATCCTTTACCATTTAAATTGCAAAAATAAACAAACCTCTCGTGGTGCTACTTTGCTCTCTATAATATTAATTATAGATTGCTGCATCTCAGTAGGGTTTTCTCTTAATATTTTGTCACTCTGTCTTTGAAGTGTTGAACAACCACATAGAAGGCATACATTTGTATGCCCTCTTGTACTTGGTCCAGCTTCTTCACTACCAGCTTCAGTATTCAAATTATTATTAACTGCAGCCATTACAAGATCTCTGCATGCCTCACAGACATAGTCATCTTCCAAAATCTAAAGACAAACAAAAAGGATGGTAATCTTAATACATTAGAATGATTTATTGATATTTTATGACCAATGTAATAGGTGTACTTATATGTAATTGAAACTTGCCAATTGAAATTGTTTGACAAGAACATTTCTTTAAAATAATGATTTGAAACAACAAAGTTAGCTAAAAACTGAAATCTAGCAAAATGTTTTCAACTAGGGTTGATAATCTTGTTACGTGACTAGACGTTAGTAATACTTACAATTTGAGGGTACACCCAGCTGCAGATTAAACTAGTGACTCTCGAGTCTAGTGCCAATGCTGGGTATCGGCGCAATTTATTAACACATATGTTACAGTTGACACACATGATGCGTGTAGGCATTACACGGCTTCCCATCGTGGTAAACAAATCGCTGCACACACAACAAAATCCAAAGTATCAGGCCGAAAGTCGTCGTATAGGCAAGTTATCAGAATCCTTAGGCAAGCAGTAATGACGTAGGGAATAGTAAATCTCAGAGTCCATAAACAGAAGCAGTCGATAAAGTGAGAAATCACGGATAATCGATGGATAACACAAAATAACAAGACGCGCGCGCAAGCAACGAACTAGTTGTTGAAGTTATGTCAAATCTGTCTAGTGTCTGTCATCTGTCAGGCCGGTTAACAGATGTCATGGATTTTTATTTATGGTGGTATTGCCATGCTCGAATTGTACATCGATTTCATTTGTGTATTAATTACGACCGCTATTTTTGTAGCACAAACAATTATTTTTGTTTCCACATTTATATTCTGAAGCAGAAATATATTTCTTAAGTATATTAATGGAATCTGTAAAGCAGCATTTCATATTACTTGACTAAGATTTTTGTTACATGGAAACATTAAAAGTTCGGCTTATTTTTTGTCATCATTAAACTAGTCAAGTAAGTTTCCAATTATGACGATTTTTTTGCCAGACTTCAATAGGCAATAAGATTGATTTAATAAAACTTAGTAAATTATTTCGCCAGTATGTATCATAGTGACATATGTAGACGCTCAATAATTCCATCAACAATTTTCTCGCCATTGTTCTTTGAATTTCGCGGGCTACCCTGGAGCATTCACCTTAAGCCTACCGAACGTTCGATAAAAATTCTTATTCATAATCGTTTCTTAGAGCTCCCATAACTAAACGCCACTATCGTACACAATGTTGCCATTTTGTAGAAAAATATGCGATTTTAGTCGATTTTAACGTTGTTTGCCTCTGGTCACAGAAAATTTGTCTATGCATTTTTAAGCACTGTCATAAAAAACGTACACCAAGGTAAAGGAGGGAATAGTTTGAACTACCTAGTCTTTTGAACAATTTGTTGAATTTGTTATCATGCAATCTGGGAAAAAGCGGCAAAGGCCGTTGCCGTTAATACTTGTAATTCTGGTGAAGTACCACACCACCGACGAAAATTAAATAATAGCAGTCAAATTAAATAAAATCCGGTGTCATTGACCTTTCACGATCACGTCTTTTTGTCACCTGTAGTTTTAAAAACGCTTATTTTTTTACCTCTATACACACACCACATGAACAATTTTCACAGTGAATATTATCCATTTTTTCACACTAATAACATCGTTAAATCTTAAATATCTGATAACAAAGCACGATCACGTCTTTTTGTCACCGATACTTTTAAAAACACATATTTTTTATTTCCTCTATACACACAACACATGAACAACTTTCACAGTGATTATTATCCATTTTTTCACACTAATAACATCGTTAAATCTTAAATATCTGATAAGAAAGCTCACGACCAAATCAAAACAAACAAACGACTAATGGCCGCTCAAACTACTTGTTTATAAAATACGACAAAAAAAATGGTGCTTTATTTAGAGAAAGTTGAATGAAATAATGTTACTTTTTAACCCTTAATAGGGCATGGGCAAACTGTGGGTGTTTGAAAAAAAAACGCAGTCAATTTGGCATTATGGGTGTATAGTGTTGTCGGATAGTAAATCATTTGCTCCCCAAGTGTTTTCAGTTTTTCAGGAAAATGTGTGGGAAAATAATTCCTCTTGCCCATTTAGATCAACACATGTAAGTGCTATGTGGGAAATTATTTCCCTACTTATGAGAAATATATTACATACACATCCAATAGTAGGGGCAAGAAACTAATATATTGTGATTATTTTTATTACAGGATAATTATTTTATGTAAATAAAACACAAATAAATGTAATAAAATAATGTTTATTTATTGGTGGAACATTTCAAAGCAAGGAGCAGCGCACAAAGAGACCTTACAAATTTTGCAAATGTATTTGCTGCGCTGTTCCTTTGCATGTGTACTGCACATCCTACACCTCCGAAATTTAGATAGCTCTGGCATGTGTGTTCCAACATCCGCTTTTCTTAGTTCCTCAGGTACTGCAGTGGCACCTCCTTTTTTGGTTTTGAATACTGGAGCAATTTTTTTTCGTGACGTAAAATTATTTATTAGGCCCCGGCCTAATCGCAGACGAAATTCTTTATGAGTATTTCGCCGTTCCGAATGAGTTGTCATATAAACAATGTATGCATTGATCACAGCTCCCTCCAGCAAAAACCAAAAAAGTCGATGCCAATTCTTTCGAGATTTGCGCCCAAGTGGGTATGAAGCTCTAAAGTGATCAAAATGATCAACTCCTCCCATAAACTCAGTGTACTTCTTGAATGAAAGAGGGCAAAACATTTTTTTTTTTGGTACCATCTTTTTGTTTCCGCTCAATCATTTCCACAGCTCGAGGATTGAATGCAGTAGTTGCAACAAAAACATCTTTTGTATCTTTCCATTTGATAACAGTTATTGGTCCATCACACTGGTATATAAATTCTCCCGGTTTCAGGACTGTTTCCTTTCTCTCTTCACTGTTTAGATTTTTTCCTGTCAATAAATCTGGTAAACCCTTGCGGTTTATTCTTACGGTTCCAACACTATAAATATGTTTCTCAAATAAAATCTCTAATAATGGAAGGCTGGTAAAAAAATTGTCAAATGCTACCAATGTGTTGCTTGGCAAAGATTCACATAAATCTAATATTACTCTAGCGCCTAAGTTCTCTTCTGTTCCACTATCGACTTTCCCAGAATAAAATTGGAATTCATATAAGTACCCTGTTTTTGAATCAGCCCTTGCCCAACATTTATATGCTCTCTTTATAGGTTTCTTGGGCATATATTGTTTCATGTGGCTGCGCCCCTTGAATCTTATCATACTCTCATCTATTGAATTGAATGCAGAAACTTGTACATTATCTTTGAATGTTTTGTTCAGTATTTCAATAGCAGGTTTAATTTTTCCTAATTTATCATAATCAGGAGAGTTTCTTGGTGCCTCTGTTGTAATGTTTGATATGTTTAGATTTTGAGATATTTTTTTAAACCTTTTTGATGGCATCACTTTACAAATGACTGGGTTTCTGAAAAACTCATCCGTTGACCAATATGTATTTATATCGGCTAACGGATTTATACTCATAAGTATAATCAAACCAAAGTATGCTTTCATTTCTTGTTTTGTGACATCTGTCCAAGCTTTAGAATGTGTGTAATTTGCATACAAATTTGTGTTTTGAACAATAATATCAATTAGTTCTTCTGGAAAATAATCAATGAAATATTCAAGTGGTTGAGTTCTGTTAGTGTACCTCTTTTTTACTTGCATTTCTCTGTCAAAACTAGGCCAAGTACCATTTTCATGTATAAAGCACCAATTCCTTGATTTATCTTGCAATGGTCTAAATGTATCTCGAGAGAAAGACAATGTAGTTTGTGCATTATTTTGTTCATCAGACACAGTCACTTCAGGTAGTGTAAGAGAAGTTGATGTTGAAGCAGCAACAGAAATTTCAGGGATTGAACATATAGCTTCCTCATGGACTTCAGCCATAGTGACATCTTGTGAAGTAGTAGTATCTTGAATAAGTGATAAATCTGGCTCACCCTCCAATAAACTGTGCAATGCTTCTGTAGAAAGATTTTGTACTTCATCCAAACGCTGATCAAAATCGATATTGTAGGAGTCAGAGACAAAATAACCAACTGCTTCATCATCAAATTCCTCATCCTCTGACGAACATAACAGCGCGGACAGTTGGGCTTCAATATCTGAATCGCGAAGATGTTTCTGAAAGAAAAAAACACTACCATCAGTCTGATTGTGAAACATAAACATTCCTTGCAGGAAAACCTTTCCCACAATATAATAAATATTGTTTACCTAAACGGGCAACAAGCTAATATTTCCCACATAGTTTTGAGTGCTAAATTTCAGTCACTCATTGTTTTTCATAATAATGAACTACATAAACAAGTAACGTGACCCTTTATCTAATAAAATAAATCAATAGTCAACACTTACCGGATTTTTTTTCGGCATTATCACAATTTTTATCCGAAATCACACGAAAATCTGTTATCCGTTTGAAAAAATATTGAAAGTAAAACTTTGACAGCACCTTTTTTTTACTTCGTTCGTTTTGGAAACGTGTCTTTTGGCTCATGTTGTAGGTTACCTCATAAATAAGAAAATGACAGTGACATTTTGTGGGAACAGTGACACATTTGACCGTTTACGACAACAAAATGATGTGGGAATAATGTTCATCTGGCCCTATTAAGGGTTAAAATAGTCGCATAATAAAGCTAGCTTCCGATCGGAATCGGAACACTTCGGTAAGTATCGTGATTCGTCGTGTAACAAGTCATGCAGTGTCTATTTGGTGCGTTTGTGTGCGTTATTTGTGACATGTGTGCCTCGTATCTATACGAACGCACACCCATTTAACACGTTGACGGTCAGTACTCTCTCACATGTTAGGTTGCTGAGACAGTACTATTTTTCATACATTGCCCATAGGCGTAGCGTCACAGTGCAACTATTATAATAACACATTGCACCTTCGGTAGAACAAGGGCATAATTGCAGTTTTTGCTATTTTACAGGAGAGCTATTTTAAGATATTTATTGCATTCAGTGAGGTCTTGCTCTGTTAATATTGCTCGAAAGTTTTTCTTCTTTGCATGATATAAACTATATACTACCTATATCCTTTTTAGGCGTATAGTTAACAAGAATTAAGAACTTTTAGTTTTTTTTCAATTAATTTTAATTTTAAGGAAGGGATACATTTGTGCCCTTGTTCTACCAAAATGTATATTATTTTGTAATTAGGACTAAATTTGAGCTTTAATTTAGGATGATTTTCGAATAAAAATACCTTGTTTTTCCGTATAAACTTTTTATTTTCTTATAAAGTAAAAAAAATGTAGTAACTTTCACGAAATATAATACTTAAACTATCATTATAGTCTTACTAATCAGTCGTCAATAATCTCACGTTTGTGTCTCTTTGGAATCACAATGAAAATAGAATTATAGAAGATAACAAAAATAACAGTGACATTATTTTTAACAAGATTCACTGTTATGCAAATGAAATTCTTTAGATTTAGATTCTTTTTTTATTCTTTCACTTCAAAAAATATTAATTAAAAAATATAAAAATATCTTTATAACAATTATTTTTTTCTTACTAACGAATCAGTTCTAGCTCTCTCTCCTTTTCTTAAAAAAGGTTGTTAAAATATTGTTCATAAAACTTAGGAACTATATTTGAGGATATCAATTGACGAATGTCTTCTTTTTTTCTGTGAGGGATTGGTAACTTTTCCTTATAGAGCTGGTTTAGTGTGACATCTTTCACACTTTTTTTATTACCGATACGACCTGTTCGAATTCTCGCTGCTGTCCAATCGTCGGTTTTGTAGCTGCACTTAAATTGGTATATCTCTGAATCTTTCATAAATTTGATCGCTTTCGTATCCAATATTTTAAAAGTATTTCCTTCTACATCCTTGTTTACATTCAAATTAATATCTTCAGATAACAGCTTCATATCAATGAAAGAATCAAAATTCATTTCTTTAACGGTAAATTGAACACCCTTTTTCTTAGCATTTTTAATAAGACTGATGTATTCTGCTGGAGTGTATATAGGTCCAGCCTTTTTAGCTCGCTTAACGTTTTTTTCTATTACAGAATGGACGGCATCAGCTTTATTCTGGGTATGACCCCTAATAAGGAATTTGTGTGTTATTGACTTTATAGGCAATGTGTTGACAGCATAATAATACATTCCAAAAACGAATCTGAAACAAGTAGAAATAATTATTTACATTATAAGTACATTACCTACCTATATTGTTCAGTATGAATTATAACAACAATCACTCCTATGTATTTATCTAAATCTACTGTAAATTAATTGTATTATAAAAGGCAACAAACTTACTTATTTTTTTGCTGCCCGCAGCAATTAAAAAATATTATGTCTTTATCTGGTTGTTTGTTAGAAAGATCCTCCAAAAACTTGTAAAGGCATGTTCCTATTTCATTGGCGCCGCGTTTGCCAAGACCCTCGTGCCAGAAAAAGCAAATTGTGGTATCGTCTTTTATATTGGATACCTAAAACAAAATATACATTAGGTACATTCGAACATAAATTGATTAATTTTAACACTATAATTAACTAATTAGAAAATGAGTCCTCACCGTAAAATTGTAACAATTTAACTTGGACTTATAAAAGAAAGCTGATGACTGGCCAATTGGACAAGGTAAGACTGCCTGTAGATCGAAAATGGCAACTATATTATTAGAATCACTATTTTTGCATTGTTCTGTGTCGTGTTTTAGTTCTAATCTGCTTAAACTTTTCTCTTCTAGGTGTTTTTTGTATTTTTCCATCAGTGGTTCCTTATCGTTAGAGTTTTTGTACGCCTCACATTCATCGCACTGATCTTTTCGGGGAATAAACAAACCAAGATTGAAATCAGTATTAAAAATTCGATAGTAGGCATCATAATTTGCAAATTCCTTTCCAGCGGTTTCTTGAATCTTTTTGTAATCACGATGAAGCTCCGCTATAGTTAAACTTCCATCTATATATTCCCTGGTTGTATTAGCCCTTAAGTAGTGACTTTCTGTTCTAGGAATGGAATTTATATGATTTCGGACCGATTTCACGACTTCATCGCTTAAATTACAATGGTTATTATGCTTTCCGCGATTATCGGCAGGACTCATTATAAACAAGGCTTGATCAGATATTTTGTCAATTACATTCCGCAATGTTTTTTCACCAATACATAAAGTATTCAGCAAAAAAGTCTTACAAATCCTGATTTCCTCACCATTTATCAGAAAATGATAGGTTGAGTTCGGTTTCCTCGGTGGTTTAAATGTGTTATTTGCTGTGATCTTGATTCTTCGGGTTGTAGGATTTTGTTTTTTAATACATGATGCAAGAAAATCTCTTTGCCTTTGGTGTGTTCCCAATTCCCAGTAGGATTTAAAAATCACACTCCTCGTTTCAAAAGAAACTTTAGTAGAACAAGACAGACGACACGAGGTTTTGCATGGAGGGCGCATGGATTTCGCTGGTGCGATCTTGCCTCTTTTGGTCGTGTATTCTTGGCCACTATTTTTTAAACGTTTTGAAACAGCTTGTTTCCATTGCTGTGTATTTTTTTGTCGCTTTCTTGACTGCTTTTTATTAATTACTTGCTCAGTGTGATCTTCACTCGTATCCACAAGGGGTCCTGGGTCGTTATAAACTTCAACACTTTCCGTATTACCATCAGCCTCATCAATATTACCCCTATTATCAGTGTCAGAAGAACTCGACGAACTAGATGAGCTGCTGCTGTTGGAACTAGACGAGCTACTGCTGGAACTTGAAGAACTGGACGAGGTGCTACATTTGGGAGATCTAGTTTTAAATATACTCTTATGTTTCACAGTTCGTGGCGGTTTATAATCTGATCCTTCAGATGGTGAAAAATCTCCACTCTTTGAGGAGTTAAGCTCACTTGCAACCTCTAAAAAGGTGATGAAAGAATAATATCTCAGTTACTTTACACATGAAATAATCCAGATATTTGTATAGCAGTTTTATTATCTTACCTGTAGTATTTACCGCAGGAGAAATTTCTGTTCCAAAATTGTTATTTTCCATTTTTTCAACATCAGAATTCTCGAAATCTAGAAGAGGTGACGGTAATGATTCAATAGGTGTATCCGTTGTTTCTGAAATGATGCCTTCCATTGATTTAACAGGACCCTGGTTTTTTATATTCATATCTATCCATGTTTCAACCATGTTATTAGCTGTAAAAAAATATATATTTATATAAAAAACTTAAGTAACATACCAATATGAATTAAGAAATAGCAACAATATACTTACACATTGACGAGTTTTCGATTGAATTTGCTGCTCTGTTAGAGCCCACATCTCCTTCGCGACAAGATCTATTAGAATTTGTGTCAGTTTCTTTGATTTGCAAATTATTTTCGTCATTAAGTATCATTAATTTTTTTTTACTACGAGATCCCATTTTAAATTCTGAAAATTTTATTAAAATTTAAATCATACAAAGAAACTATTCATATCACAATTCACAAATAATGCATACCTACTAGTCGTAAATACATAAAAATACCAATACTAATAAATAAACAGAAAATTTATCACAAAATTTGTATTAAAAAATAATACAAATTTATTTCATTAACTTAACCCTTAACCAGGCCTACCGATTTTTTTTCTTTTGAATACTGATTTTGGTAGATTACAGGGTTATAACAAATATAAATTCTTATTTTTTTTTTTTTTTTGATTTCCTGAAAAATAACCCCTGTGGTCTCTATGTGACCACTGCCTGCTGCCCATGCAGACATGTGGTCTGTATGTGGCCACTGTCCTACATGTTATCTATGCAACATTTAAGAGTTAGACTATGTACTGTAAATGAATCCTAGACATAATAAAACCACACTTTATCTAAGAAAACTAGTGTTTATTCATTTTAATGGTGAAAATCATCAAAGCAAGGTGTTGCACACAACGGTACTTGGCAGATCTTGCACATTATTTTCGACCTTTGGGGTTTTTGTCTTGTGCTGCAGTACCGACATCGCTTCCTGGTTCCCTCACAAGGCATGTGAACCCCAACATTATTAAGCCTTATATCATCCGACACTCCGAACTGGCCACCTTTTTTATTTTTAAATATTGGTGGTCCTCTAAGTCTAATGGTGAAATTGTCTATTAGGCCTCTGGCTAACTTTAGCCTGAAATCACGATGGCTGCTGCTCGTTTTATTATGGGTTATATTGTAAACGATATACGCATTTATGCAGGCTACTCTAACATGAACCAGAAAAGACGTATCCAATTTTTTTTAGTTGACTTTCTACCAATGGAGTAAGAAGATCTGAAGTGGTCGACCTGGTCGACCTGGTCGGTCTGTCAACCCCACCCATACATTTGGTATATTGTTCGATTGCCAATGGGCATGTTATTGGGGCTTTGGAACCATCTTTCTGAGTACGTTGAATGGTCACTACTGCTTTAGGTTCAAAAGCTGTTGTGCAGACGTACACGTCTTTGGTATCACGCCATTTTATTACAGCAATAGGAGCAGCATACTGCACCATAAACTCTCCGGCTTTTAATTTGTTTTCATTTTTGTCACCCTTTTGAGGTAAAAGACGTGGTGGTAAGCCTTTTCTATTTTGTCTCACAGTGCCTACAGAAAATATACTTTTCTGATGAAGCATCTCCATTAGAGGTAGGCTAGTAAAAAAGTTATCAAATGCTACTAAGGTACCACTTTCAACTGTTCTACATAATTCCATAACTACTTTATAGCCAAGTCCTCCATCACCATCTTCTTGAGTTTCACTTTTGCCAATGTAAACATTAAATTGGTATAAATATCCAGTTTCTGAATCACACCTGGCCCAGACTTTGTATCCCCGTTTAATTGGCTTTTGTGGCATGTATTGCTTTAATGTGCTTCTTCCTTTAAATTTGACCATACTCTCATCTATAGATTGTGTATGGGTTCCAATGCAATTTTCTTTAAAGCTTTTGTTCAAAATATCCATAATTGGTCGAATTTTGCACAACTTGTCATACCCTGGTTGGGTACGTGGTGCTTCAGTGGCCCTGTCACTCAAATGCAAGTTCTCTGTGAATTTTTTAAAACGTTTGCAAGGCATTACTGCAGCGATGATAGGGTTGTGATAAAAGGGATCAGAAGACCAATATAATTCCAGTTCTGACAGAGGATGTAGGCCCATCATTATGATCATGCCCAAATATGCTCTTATTTCAGTGGCATTCGTTGGAGTCCAGTTCAATGACTGCATGAATGATGCATATGAGTTTGTATTCGCTACAATAATATCAAATATTTCACTAGGAAACATATCCAAAAAGTAGTGTATTGGAAGACTCCTGTTATTATATGTTTTCTTAGACTTCAATTTTCGTGTGAAATTGGGAGCAGCAAATCCTGTTGTGTTTTCAGACCAGTCCCTAACCTTGTCTATTAATCCTTGCAATGTCACATGGGCTGCCGCTGGAGATGAAGGCTGTTGGGCTGCCATTAAAGGTGAGGGCGGATGGACTGCCACAGGAGATAAAGGCTGTTGGTCGCCCATTGAAGATGAGGGCTGATGGGTTGCTGTTACAGATGAGGGCTGTTGCGCTGCTGCTAGAGATAAGTATTGATGGGTTGCAGCTGTAGATGAGGGCTGTTGGACTGTTTCTGGATATGAGGGCTGTTGGGCTGTTACTATCGATGAGCGCTGTTGGGCTGCTTCTGGAGATAAGTGTTGATGGGCTGTCGCTGCAGATGAGGGCAATTGGGCTGCTGCTGAAGATGAGGGCTGATGGGTTGTCGCTGCAGATGAGGATTGCTGGGCTGCCATTGAAGGTAATGCCTGTTGGGCTACTGAAGATAAGGACTGTTGGTCTGCCGCTAAAGGTGAGGGCGGCCGGGCTGCTACTGAAGATGAGGGCTTATGAGGTGTCATTACAGGTGAGGGCTGATGGACTGAAAGTCTAGGCTTCTTAGCAACCGGAGGTGTAATTTGTAAGGGCTCAGATAGATATGAGGGCTCATGTTCGACAGCTGAAGATAAGGTGTCCACTGCTCCTGCTAGAGGAGTGAGTAAGGGGGCAACTGATTGCCAGGGCACTGTTACTGCTGGAGATGTAGGCCGTAGGGTATGTGAAGAATCACCTGCTAAGACGTCCAAAAGGTCAGCCTCCATTACATTTTGTAAGCTATCCAATGCCCTGTTGATATCATAAGGTGGATAACATAAAGTACCTGAAACCTCTTCCTCCTCTGATATTTCATCCTCCGATGATGCATACATTTCTTCCAAAGCTCTTTCGATTTCATGTTCGCAAACAATTCGATTTTTATGTGGTCTCTGCGTGTTCTGAAATGATGAAACAGTGTTTGTATGAGATTTTTGTATGGACTAATGGGTTTAGCATATCAACGATTAATTTACCGTGATCTCATATAACCCTTAATAATTATGTAGACAACTAGCAGGACAGTGGCCATATATAGACCACATTTTCTTTGTTATCAATGGGCAGAGGTTATATGTGGACCACAAACTTTGGGAGTAAATATTTCACAAAAAAACAAATATTGTGATAAATCAAATAATGTCACAGATGAATAAACTAGTATACTATCATAAAGTAGTAATAAATAGCACTTACCATATTTTTTTTCGGCATAATCACATTTATAATCAACACAAACACACGAAAACAACCGTTTTTAGCAAGAGTAGCATTTGACAATCAAAACGTCAAAAAGAATGTTCCGATGCACGTACTTTTTTTTCGTTCAGAAATCGACTGTTTCATAGACAATATAATAATGACATTTTGTGGTCCGTATACGACATCGGCTCGTCACAAGAAAATAAAAATCTATGTGGTCGCTATGTGATCACTGCCTGGCTAAGGGTTAAAGAAGAAACATTAATATTAAATCAAGTCAATTTGGAATGACAAAAACGTAATTGTCATTAAGTCTAGCAAAATAGCATTGCAATTGGAATGACAAAAACACATTTACTTTTAAGACCAAGGAATAAAACAAATCTTGAACGGACAAGGGCATAACTGTCTGAACGACTTTGTCCTTCCAATTTTAAAATTATAAATTAGGCATAAGTGTAATAGATGTGGCATTGTCGCTCCAGAAACCAAAAAATTAAAAGGGCATATTTACCTTTACGACGTTAGCGGTCCAAGTGACGACTGCCTCTCTCCCCGCCGACGGCGCAACTGACCAATGAGACTATGTCCAGCCAAGAGAGCAGTAAAAAGGCACCAATAAGACAAAGTCACTATTTTCGCCTAGCGGATTTTTAAAGGAATTAAATGACTGTCTTTGTTCCTCCAGTTCAAATAGCATTTTTAAGGCATTTCTGTATACTTAACTCATTTTTGCAATTTTTGACAATTGTGCCCTTGTTCTACCGAAGGTGCGAATGATATGACAGAACGGATATAGACGTGAACGTCATAAGGCGTTCTGTCACATAGGTTATGTATTTTTGTAGATATATGACAGTACGTTCTGAGGCGTAAACGTCTATATCCGTAGTGTCATATTTTATATGCCCTAAGTATATGTTTTGTGCACTTACGCCCTCAGGCGTCAATGTCTATGTGATAGTAAAAAATAAAAGAAAGCTATAATCAGTCAAAATTAAGTTTTATTTATTTAAAATATCAAAACAATCACAGTTATTACAATGGCATACAATTTTTATAAACTAAATGTAATTAAATCTTCTCAAAAATCAACATAATTTTATTTAAATCAGTCTTACATTTTGTACGTAAGGAACGTTATATCACAATCAGTTTCATAATCTAAAAATCAGTGTAATTATTCATTATTGTCAATACTATTATGGTAAGATTCGAAACATGATGGACACAATGGGGGTTTATCGGGACATCCTTTACAGCGATAGCTCGTTTCCTTTCGAATATTTTTTTTAGTACAAACTTTGCACTTTAGGAAAGCAAACTTTTTTGTTGTACCAGGTCTAGATAAAATTTGTTCTGGCCAATGACCAGTTGTGATATTTTCGGTACCAGAAATGTTGACTGCCTGTGGAGCAGATGATGTGCTTGGTCGGAATCGTCTGTTATCATGAATGGTGCTTTGATTGACCATGTCTTTTGGTTTGATATTTCGATCATGAATCCCAATCATCACCTTGATCAGTTCTTCTCGATAGTTAATATAATGATACGAAGAGGCGTTGTTTTTCTTATATTTTTTATATAAAAAGTAAGCATTTCATACCGCAATATCTAGCAAGTGAAACAATACCTTCTTGTACCATCTTATAGTTTTTCGGGGGCACGAGTAATAAGATATCATTTGATCGGACCTATCAATGCCAGACATGTACCTGTTATAAAGTTCCACTTCTGCGGGTTTCTGTCTTCTCTTGCCAAATCTGTTACTCACTTCCACAATCGAAGGATGTTGGCTTGTGGTAATCATCATTACTGGACGTTTATCTTTCCACTTTGAAACGTAAACTTTATTCTTACGTGCCCATACGTGCTCACCTCTCTTCAGCTTTTTCTTTACAATATATACAGGATTTTCTCTACGATTTGCCCGCAAGGTTCCAGTGCAGTGAGTCTTCAAATCAATCAGTTTCTGTGATAAATTCACAGAATTATAGTAGTTATCCATAAAAAGATGATGGCCATGTAGCAAATACGGACGCATTAATCGCAATACGAGTTTTTCTGTCTTAGACCCATTTTCACCCAAGTTTTGCTCAGGTGCTTCTTTACCTGAATACTATGTACTAGGCTAAGTCCAAGAAATTTCATAATCTCTTCTGAAGTGACTTCACGGTATGTCATTTTGCGGCTATGTCTGGTGTGAGGTCTATTACTATTGCATAAAGCATTCCCATAACTATTAGTACAGTTTACCAGGTATTCTATATAATTTTGCGGAAATGCAAGGTAGAAAAAATCAAGAACTCCGTTCATGTCATCAACACTTACGGTTATACCACATTGACAGCTATCAAAATTGAAATCTGGTATTTCGGCAATTGTGTGAGACCATGATTCATCTGCAAGAGGTATGTCTGATACCCTAGGACTCGTATTGGTAGGGTTCGGTTGATCAGAGGTGACTTGATCCACATTAGTGTTCTCTTCGTCATTTACAAACACACCAGGTACCAATGGAGCAGGTTCTTGGTTTACAGGGATCTCAGAATTTTGTATAACGTGATTACTAAGTTCATCAGGGTCATCTGTATCACTAGATGAAGAGGATGTAGACTCACCAGAGGATACTGCAGCTGTTCTATGTTGTTTGCGTCTCATTTGTGATGCCTGAGCTTCACCCTCGGAACTCGAAGATACTTCACCAGATGGTTGAAAATCGGCATCGGATCCGAATTCTCCATCATCTTCAAAGGGGTCATGACTCGATTCAGAAGTCAAAGCAGCGTCAAATAGGTCCTGGATCCGCTTTTGTTCTTTTTCATATGAATCGCGAGAACCCATCTGCAAAAATATTAGTTTACAATGTATTACAACTAAATAGTATTGAAAACATACATTAGCCACATAAATAAGTTATTTGCATATACAAATATACTAGTTTTAGTATTTTGTATCCATAAAACAATAAAATTACGTTGAAAACAAACAATACTTACGTTCGAAAAAATAATTGCGCGCGAAATCACGTTACGACCTGTCGGCGCACCACCGAGGTGCAGTACTAAACAAAATGTATGAAAACACGACGGTTATGGGCGTAGTGTGTGTAAGGGCGGTGCCAATAAAATGTGGATGTGTTAGTGCAGGTATTTTCTTTGAACAGATTTTTAAACATTGTGTGGTGACAGTACAAAGTCTAAAATATATCTTCGGTGACAGTACAACATGCCCTTCCTTATGAATGCCGGTAAAATTTTACGTCTTATGGCGTACTGTGTTAAACTAGTCAAAAGATCGACGTCGAAGGGCGTACTGTCGTATTACTTCTGACTGGCTTGACGCCTACAGGCAGTACTGTCCGTCAACGTGTTAATCCGTATGACCACGAGAGCACACATATACACATTAAGGCACGAATAGTTTGTGTCTTTTCCGCGGCAGTCAGCGGCGTTAGCGTAGCGCAATTTGAAATTGCGTCAAATTGTACTCGCGAACGAGCTGACTATTTTGTATCGATGTTAATGTTATTTATACGACACTCGAAAGATGGCGCTGAATTATGATTTAAGATTTTTTTGTTTATTGATAAATACTCGTTTATAAAATAATATTACATATCAGAACAACATAAATATTTATCTGAGTTATGTAGGGTCGGCAGTGTCTTTCTGCCTCTATGGTATGCACGCCACTGATACAGAGGACTCTATTGACAACCACCTGGTCTAGCATACTTGAACAATTTTTAGAGGTTTCTGTCCATCGTTGATGGTTTTGTATAATTCTCTATAAAGAGATGGTCTGGAAGACGAGCGACTAAACCAGTCACAAATGTCTCCCTAATTAAAAACTCCAAACTTTTTGGTAAAAATTCTTTTGCAGCAGCTGAAACAGCCAGTTGTAAGGAATGACATAAGCACCAAAATCAGGTGTGGTAACTTTTCTTTTAATTTGGCATAGACACCGTTATTCACTCCAACCATTACAGAAGCGTTATTCGTACCAATCCCCATTAAATTTTCAAGTCTTAGATCGAATTGTTTGAGCGTCTTCTTTATGGCAGAAACTATACCTTCAGCATTACACTCATCCAGTTCAGCAAGGTCTAGATATGTGGATACTATTTTTTGGTGTAATTTACTATAATAAATTATTATCAAACCCAAGTATTTATGCACAGCAATATCTGTAGATTCATCAATTAGTAGTCTGAATGGTTGATCTTGTGAATCTTGTTTTAGAATCTCAGTAAAATGCAATGCTAACACATTTTTTATAACCGCGGTGCATTTAGTTCGGTGCAATTGAACCTTTTCAATATTTTTTTCATGACTGTGATTAATTACCTCTCCTAAATGGTTAACTACACGTATGCTAGTGTGCATGGCTGTGAATAGTGCAAGCCTAGCTTCTTTTTGTTTGCTTCCAATGGGCTCCGGCTTGAACGGAATCTTAGGCTGCGTAATTATAACCTGTACCGTAAAACGGGGTGTATAGAAAGGCAGGGGTGAATCGAAACGAAACTTTAAAAGAGATTTTAATGTTAAAATAATATACCTAGTTTATTGGCAAAAAAGACTCTCCTTTTTTTTTTTGAATTATAATTTACAAATTAGTCTCATTGTTGGCGACCAACTTTATCAGTTTGACTTTAAAATCCCTTTTAAAGTTCCGTCTCGATTCACCCCTGCCTCTCTATTCACCCCGTTTTAATCCAATCCATTCCAATCCAAATCCAATCCATATTTAATTAGGTATTTAATTTTTAGTTATGTGCAGAGTCAGAGATAAATCAGTATTCACTTTTTAGTTAGTTTAACAATGTATTATTTCCGTGCCTCGGAAAGCACGTTAAGCCGTTGGTCCCGGCTGTCATACGTGGATCTTTGACAGTCGTTACGGGTCGTCAGAAGCCCGAAAGTCTGACAAACCAGTCTTACCTAGGGGTATCATATTACCCAGTTACTGGGTTGTGGAGGTCAGATAGGCAGTCGCTCCATGTAAAATACTGGTATTCAGCTGCATCCGGTTAGACTGGAAGCCGACCCCAACGTAGTTGGGAAAAGGCTAGGCAGATGATGAACAATGTATTATTTCATATTGTTTAAGGTGTTGATTATTATTGTTTTATTTATATTCAACCTGTGTCTAATTTTACATTTTTTTTACTAATGATGTTATATTTGTGTGTGTGGGCATGTGTGTACAGAATCAGACAATGAGAAATAAAGAAAAACAGTAATGTTGTGTGTTTTTTTATTTATATACATATGTTAAAGTCAATCTTATTGATTTATTGACCAATTTTGCACTGACACTTGACACTCACTACTGGCAAGTCATAGCCGAGCAAAAGATATAAATTAATTTATGACTAATCACATGAAGCACTAGACAAAGTCAAAATTAAATCAAAATCTTGTATTGTTTTAAACAGTACTTGAAATCAAAATTTCCTAACATCTATCTAATAATTCTATGGTAGATCCATGTCAGAGGCATTTAACTCCTTCGTCTGATAGATGCACATAAATCCTGCAGTGTTTGGGTCTGCCTTGACCATGACTCGCTTATTTTTCAAAAATGTCTAACATCTGCTGGTTTTCAACACACAACATCGTAAAGCAACCAAATTTTTTCAGCTTGAATACTCATGTCAAGTAGTTTAAAAAACAGCGTCGGTAATGATTCATTGTAAAGCACCCAAAAGTTATTAAAGTTGAATATTATCAATAACAAGTGGTTTTGTAGGTATACAAAACCTAGCGCTGCGTCGACTCGTTGGGCATGAGTGGCTCACGTCAAGTGTCACAGGTGTCACTGTCAGTGCGAGTAATCGTCATCTAACCATAAATAAATTGTATAATAAAAAATACAATTAGCTCTTATAATTATGAAATTCGTATATAGTTATATTTCATTCCTTAAAATAGTTAAAGATAGACATTATAATTATATTTTAAACGCATAAAACCCTCAGTCAAGATTAATCGATTATGATTTAAAGAGATTTGTTGCCAGGCCTAGTTCGTCTACGATACAGCGACGGGAGGTTATAGCCTAGAGTTCGTCGACGACCACAACTGCGTTAGAGAATACCGTTTAAATCAGCGCTGCGCGCTCGGTCGATCTCAACGCTGTCTCGACGACGAGCTCGTCGTCGAGTACGGCCAAGACGTTGTCTCTTAGAGAATAGCATAGCTGGAAAGGCATTAAAAGGCTGTACTAAAGTAAAGTACCCTTTATAAACTACATCAAAACAAAATATGTTTTTTAAAATCATACATTTGGCTGACAACTGTTGCTCTGCAAAGGATTCTGACTCATTTTTGCAGAACAGTGCGATAAAACATAGTGGCCAGCGCATGAAACGAAATTCGTAATTGCGAACAACTACTTCCGGTTGATTGTTTTCTGGGTACTAAATGACCCGCCATTAAAAGTAGTGATGAGCCCCTCACTCGTGAGGTACCTCAAGTGAGTACCTCGACTCGACGAATTGAAAGAGTTACTCGATTCTCAAATTTGAACCACCTCATTCAATTCCTCACGAGGTTTACAGATGATTTACTACTAACGAGTAGTGCGACTCGCATAATGTTTCGTCCGAGAACTCACGAGGCGAGCGACGAGTGGCATTGATGAGTGAGCGAGGTTTCATGATCGAGTCCGATCGACTCGACTTATGAGTGAAATGAAGCGGATGATTCGAGTGAACTTTAAGTATATCAGACTAATGAATGATGAAGAAAATAATATCAATTTATACTTATAAAATTTTAAAATCTATATATTTAAGGAATACAAAATGTTTACATATTAGCATTTAAAAACAAAATCATGCGCACTTTTTTACCATCTAGGCGATTGCGCCTGTCGGTAATTACATGTCCAGCTTTTGAAAAAACTCTTTCCGACGGAGTTGAGGTTGCTGGAATGCAAAATTTTCTTTTCACTATTTCGTAAAGTCGTGGATAAGTATATTTTTTTGTGTTCCACCATACGAGAGGATCGTTATTCTTTCGGCTAATGAGTGGCTCAGAAAAATATTTGTCTACTTCTATAATAGCGGCAGCAGTAGGGTTTTGCTTTTTTATTGCACCTACAACTTTCTCATCAAAGTCATCCCAAATACTGCTTATTCCAGTATTGGTAGTCTCAACAGTTGTGTCGACGTCCATTTCAACATCATGACTGGTTATAGCGCTTTTAGCCGCTACATTAGCCAAATATTTTTTTGCATTATCAATGCTATTTTTTTTGTCATCAGGGAAGCCATATGTTTTAAACCTTCGGTCTAATAAAGTGCTCACAGCAAAAAGCTTATTGTCTTCCACATTCCTAAAACGATTGTATATTTCGGAGCATATTCGTGTCGCCATGTCTTTTACGACCTGTGGAACGTCTTCCTGCAAAATAAATGCTTCACATTTATTTTTCAACAAATTTGCTAAAACAATAATTTGGGATACCGTGACGTGCTTATCAGCACTCATAATTTCTGTGACGGATTTGAAGTGCCGTAGAATTTCACAACTTTTTGTCATTGTTGTTACGTCGTCAGGTGTCAAATTGGGCGTGATGGGATAATCCGTGGCGATTGTTGTGATTATACTTTTTTTTATTTCAAGGATCCTCTCGAACATATCAAATGTTGAATTCCACCTTGTAATAACATCTTGTTTGATTTTTAGTTCTTTGTCGCCTAATTGTTTCTGAGTTGCTTTTAGGCGCTCACTGGCTAAGACACTTCTGCGAAACAGGTCAACAATTGTTTTTATCTTAGTATGCACTTCTTTGATTTCTGATAAGCTGTTCTGTATAATGAGGTTTAATGTGTGTGCGAAACAAGGTACTTGCTTCCATTTTAATATGGAAATCGCTGCTTGAATATTTGCTGCATTATCAGTGGTAACTGCAACTATTTTGTCTGCAATACCCCAATCAACGCAAACCTTTTTTATTAAATTGGCCAAATTTTGAGCCGTATGTCGATCTGTATCCGGGATACATTCAAGGATGAAAGATTTTGTATGTGTTGAGGTGTCGTTAGTTTGTATAAAATGAGCTGTAATTGCAACATATTGCTGATGAGACGCAGAAGTCCAGGCATCCGTTGTTAGGGCTACATATTCAGCTTGCGTGAGAGCTTTTACAACATCTTCTTTAACAAAATTGTAATATTTTTGTAATAATGCGTTTGACAGAGTTTTTCGTGTTGGGGCCAAATATGAAGGAGATAGTTCTTGCACAAAAGCCTTAAAAGAATCGCTTTCTACTATCGTGAAAGGCAAATAATTTTTAACGATCATTTGAAGAAGTAATTTATTTATGATTTCGGTTTTTTTTATTGTAAATGGTTTTGAAAAATATTGATTTATTCTGTTATTTTGTCGGCCGGTCGGATGAAAAATGTGACTTGGAGCACAGTTTGTAGTATGTGTTGTTTCAGGGCAGGCTATAGTCGAAGACGTGCCTTCAGACTGAGACGTAGATGGCATCGGGGAAACTAATGTTGCGGTGACAGATGGAACCACCGCAACGGTTCCGTTTCCATTTAAAATTTGTTCCTGTTCTTGTATACCAATTAGCACTAATGGGTGAAATGATTTTAAATGTCTTGTTAGGTTGTAGGGTCCCGCGCCTCTATAAGATAAAATTTTCATGCAAATTGTACACTTTGCCTTATGTTCTCCTAAATCCGTGAAGTACTCCCAGGTTCTTGATCTTTTCACAGTTGGGGCCATTTTTATTGCAAATAAATTACCACCACCACCAGTTCAATAAGTACCACCACCAGTTCAATAAGTACCACCACCAGTTTGATACCACCACCAATAATAATAATAATATACTAGAAAATCAATTACGCTAACAAGTATTACAAAAATGCAAACGAAATTTTAAAAGCGTAATAATGTCAACAATGCACGACCAAGGTCACGGAACAACTAAAAAAATAAATAAAAATACAAGCAATTCGAAATTCCATTGAATTTTGATTGAAATAGAGTACCTACCAATATTATTTATAGCTTTTATTGATTATTATGAACCTTAACTCCTTACAATAACATTACTAATAAATATTACCTACGCAGTCGTTTTCGCACTCGCTCACTCGTCCGTTCGCTCACTCGCAAGCCGCGGCGCTTAGCAAGATTTTCTGTCTCCCTCGCGCTCGGTGCTTCGTACTATGACTCGTGAGTACTCGTGACTACTCGTGAAGTCGTGAGGCGCATCCAATAGTTAGATCTATTCAAAAACCTCGCCCCATATGAGGGGTACCTCGCGAGGTAAAATGAGGGCCTCCCTCATTCTCATTTTTATTAGGCGAGTTACCCAACACTAATAAAGACCGTCGCTTGTTTCGCGGGTGCTTTAGTGTCCAACGGGTGCATGTCGAAATTATGTCTATTCCGTTCTAACCTTTACATTTACTCGTGTTAACGTATGTTTTGTCCTTTTCTCTGATAAATAATACTCATTTTTGCCGAAGGTGGCGCTAGCTTTCGTTTACTAGATTGTGAGAAATTCGCGCTCAAAGTTTAGTACCGTCTTGTTGTTTTCCGTGAGCTCAGGTGGTGTACTATTTCGTGATTGTGAGGCAAAATAGTTTAAAAGACGCATCAAAAACTATTAAGTCGATTTACTTACGTGTCGAGGAACCCTGTGTAGTGTGTTTTTGGACTACGGTAAGCATTAATCATACTTTTTTCGTAATAAAATACGACGCCGGTCATTGAACTTGAACTTTTATCGAAAATATTTACGTTTTTTGAAGTTTTGTATTGTATTGCACCTGTTTACTGTAAAAATATAAGTAAAGTATTTCATTACGATTATTTTGATATAATAATCATGATACATTCGTTTCATTTGAGTTCATACCAAAACAAAGACAAACTTGTGTCTCCGATTTTGAATGAACAATAGCGTCATAGCCATCTTGTCATTTTTTGTAGAGAGGATCGGCACACACAGGTTGTTTGGTACGGTGAATAATTTTATTATTGTTTTATACTTTACTTTATTTTTACTTCAATCTTAATTTTTATTTGCGAATATTTAATTTTGGTTTGTTAATAAATGGAATGTTCCTAATTAATTCCTCCCAAAATTTTTTTTTATAAACAGAGTCAATAAAAAATTTATCCGAAACCTGAAAAGGGGTCAATGTACTCATCATTAAGAACAACTTTTACTATGGGACCAACCTTGAAATCATGAAAAAAAACAGCTGTTCCATACATTACGAACATGTTGTGTAGTATTTTTATAGGTAACAGCTGTTTTATTTTTAAATGATTTAAAGGTTGGTCCATAGTAAAAGTTGTTTATAATGATGAGTACAATGACCCTTTTTTAGGTTTTTGGTAGATTTTCAATGACCATGTATTAAATTATATCATTTTTTTATGCACGTTTTTTTGGCTTTTTAATGGAATGTTAAGTGTGATTTAAGCTATGGATACTGGTGGTGCTGGTAGTAGTGAGACACGCAGAAGTCGTGGTGGACGTCGTCCTCGTAGAGGTCGTGGTGGTCGTCGTCCTGGTAGAGGACGTGGCTTTAGTGCTTCACGGTCAAGCAGTGGCGATGACAGCATGAGGTTGCTTTTTCTAAATTTTGTAATGGCATGAAGTAACTCTGATAAGCTTTTTATTAGATATTTATTTTTTTATTTCTTTTAGCCATGATGCCGACGAACGACTCATTTTGATGAGCTGACGCTTGATATCCCTTCGGGTTCCTCTAGGTACTTTTTGATTGATTTAATTGTTATAGCTGTTTTTGTGTACTAATAACTTTGGTAGGCTAGTAAAATTATCTTATCTTATTATTAAATATGCAATTTAATTTTAACTATCCTTGCTATTTTACAAGTATTTTTTAAATATATCGCTGATGAGCTGGCAAAACATCGCGCTCAACAAAATCTGACCAGGAAGCGCATAAAAATATTGAACCCGGAGCAACAGAACCGGCTCATAGAAATGAGGGCTCTAAAAGAGACGGCGCGGTTTTTATTGCCCGACGCGCCAGAACGCAAACGTAATAGACGGTAATTATTCATAATTTTAACATTTTATTATTATATTTTTAATTTATTTGGTTTTTATAAGTGACTATCCTAAATTTTCTTTGCAGAAAAGAATCTCCATCAAGAGTTCTGTGCAACTTAACTCCGGACACTCCAGCAATCCCTCCACCGAGAGTACCACAGAGCTGGGAGCAAAACGCGATGGTACCTCAAACACCGTAAGCCTTAGATAAATTGAACTGAAATAATTATCTAGATCGTACGAAATGTTTAAAATACTTATTAAATTTGTTATTTACAGGATTTATCGACCATCACTACCGCAACTCGCTCAATTGCCTGTCCTGGAGGGGAACATTGCCGAAAATGTCATAATCGAGTACATCGACCAATCCAGTAAGCGAATAATATTGTTACTAATTATGTTTGCTTGTCTTCTGGAAGTTAATAATATTGTATATTTTTGTTTTAAAAAGATATGACGCAAACTGCCAACATCATCAACCCGGTCATTGAGGATAGCAGGCAGCTGAGAGAAGATAGGGATGGACTGTCTCAAACGTCGGACGACGACAGTGACGACCAGAATCCGTCGGAGCAGGCCATACCGGAGAACCTGGACGTTGACGTGCATGAACGGATGAGCATTCTGGATACTGAGAACGATCGTGCTATCCAGAGACTCCTCACAGGAGAAGGTCTCATCTTTGATTGGCGTAATGATCAATCTGTTTTTAAAGGCAAACGGGAGACCTTCACGGGGGTGCCAGGCCCGACATGTTCAATGTCGGACGTGTCGACCGCAATGGAGATCTTCAGTTTATTTTTCAATGAAGAGCTCATTACTCTAATCGTTGATAAGACTAACAGATATGCACAATCGTGCCTTGTATCCAGAATGCTCTCTGAACTTGCACGTATGCGTAAGTGGGAACCGGTAAGTTAGGAAGAGGTGTGGAAATTCCTAGCAATCCTAATGTGGCAGGGCCTCTTCCCACTATTAGTTGAAAAGGAATACTGGTTCCCACCTCTTCCTTACTTAATGAAATCCCAACTATCATCCATAATGCCACATAGCAGATTCCTCTTGATCAAACGTTGCTTACATTTTGTCAACAATGATGTTGACCCAAGCGCCAGTCTAGAGCAGCAAAGACTGTTTAAAATACAGACGGTAGTAGACCATTTAAATAAAAAAAATTGTGAGCTCTACTACCCGGCTCATCAAGTAGCATTCGACGAGTCACTTCGTTCGCTTTGGAAGGGTAGATTCAATTGGGCCCAAAAAATTTCTACCAAAGCTGCGGAGGTCGGGCTTAAAACGTTTGAGCTGTGCGAGTCCAAAACAGGGTATTTATATAAGTTTGTTGTTTACGCGGGCAAAAGTAGTACCTGTATTGCTAATCATAGTGATTCAGTTGCACCACAAGCCCAAGCGCATCCAGAGGGATCAACGGCGAAAATTATTTTTGACCTGGCTCGGCCTCTGTTCAACAAGGGGCACACGTTAGTAATGGACAATTTTTATAATTCTCCATTGCTATCGCGTGCCCTGAAGAGAAACAGGACCAATACCATGGGGATATTACGTCTAAACCGCCAGTTTGTTCCCGACACTTTAAAGAAGGTCAATAAAAATGAATTGCGCGTTGGGGAGGTGATGTTTAGCCACACTGAAGACCTGGCTGTGGTAGTGTGGAAAGATCAAAATTTGGTCTCCCTAATTTCCACCTACCACAAATGTGAAGTCGGTGGAAGAGAAAAATATGGCCAGTATAAATACCGGCCACAGGTTGTGCTCGACTACAACCTTGCAATGGGAGGGGTTGACAAAAAAAACCAACTTTTGTCAGCCTTTCCCATTGAAAGAGTTCGTAACCTTGTCTGGTACAAGAAACTCTTCCGCCGATTTCTAAACATCACAACGCTCAACGCCAATATTATATTTAACCACCATTGCGTCAAGAAGACATCGGCGCGTGAATTTAGGCTTGTGTTAGTGGACTCCATTTTTCAAGCGTTTTCAGCTCGACTTCCTCAACCTATTCAAACTAGCCCAAGCGTGCAGCACTTCATAGAAAAGGGTGAGTCTAACCGGGCCAGGTGCAGAATGTTCTCTAAGAGAGGTGCTTTGTCCAGAACCGGTTGGCGGTGCGATACGTGCAAAGTACCGCTATGCCTTGTGTGCTTTAAATCTTTTCATTGCTCACAATAATCGACCTTTAGTTTAGGAGGTCGGAGGTCGTTAGTTAACGTAGAATAAATAGGCTTTCTAAAAATATACATATTTTTGTAGTAGCTATCCTAATTCAATAACATTTTATGCTTTTTGACACCTTTGAAAATTTTACGCGGCCGTCAGATTTTAACTATCTATAACTTAAGCTGCAGTCGTAATAATTGTATTGTGTTTGTTTTATTTGGTAGGGTACATTAATAACATTAGATCAATAAAATAAAATGTGTAGGCTATCGCTCTATATTTTTAAATATGCACAGTTGAGTTGAGTTGAGAATTTAATGTCTGTGTGCATGAAAAATAAATACTGTTGCAATTATTAACTTATATTTTTATTTAATCCTAAAGCCCTAGTATCGAACTACATAAAAAACATAACATAAGCAGTTTCAAAGATGTTTACGGGTCGGTAAACAGATGATTCATTGTATGCGAGCGATAAGCGCGCGAAACCCGACACCGCTCGAACAGCCGACCGCCCCGCCCCCCGCGAGTTCCGCGACTATAAACAAGTAAGCGGTTAAAACAAGTTAATCAAATTAATCTAGAAATGCGGTATCTTACGTCTTGCAGTACTGTCCTCTTTTAGATATACAGTATGACTTATTAACTTATTTCTTTAAGTCTTTTTTCTTTTTTTTTTAAGTTTTATTTCTTTAAGTTCCTTAAGTCATCTAAACGCTTTTTTAAGGTTAGGTTAGAAGGCTAAGGCGGGAGCGAAGCGGAGCAGAGCCTTAGACTTCGTGGTTATTTTTTTAACCGCCCAGAAATCAATAAATTGTATATGGTGACCTCTAGAGCCCGGGCATAAACTCATGAACTAAAGTAGTTATTAAAAAAGCGCAGATGACTTATTGAACATAATTGCTACATTCTCAAAGTTTGGACATTTTGGGAGTTGGACATTTTGACCATTGGACATTTTGACACCGGTGGACATTTTGAGAATTGGACATTTTGCCCCTGAACGAAATAGAGTATGTAGAGGAGATTGGACAGAAAGTGCATTAATTGATGCTTTTTAAGCTGTTTCTAATGGAATGGGTATTAATGAAGCAGGAAAAACATTTTGGGATACCAAAAACTACATTAAAACGAAGACTTGAAAAAAATAACCAGACTAAAAGCGATGTTCTCGGTCAAGATGAATGGCTGCTGTGCATTATTTATTGTGAACGCTGGTCCCAAATTCCCAATGATATTATAAGTAAAAAGGTGTAGATGCGTTATAAGCTCTCCGAAAATGCCGTCGTGTGTCATGAGATATTGTACAAATTATACTAGCAAAACTTCTAAAAGTCAAGGAATCACATATCATTCGTAAGTATACTATTTATCTTAATATTTTCACAAAACAAACATTACGTTTTTAAAATAATGGCGTCCGAAAAGAAAGAGTGCAACAACAATTTCTCTATCAACAAGTGCGATAGAGATAGACGTCATTACCGATCATAGAGTAAAATTATATGTACGAAACAGACAAGTCAGTTGACTTACAGTGCAAATGGTGCCACATTATTTATTGTTAAATGTAGATTTTTATTTACGTTATGACTAGCTTTTGACCGCGGCTTGGCTCACGTTAATTTAGTTATTCATTGTTTCTAGATTTCCAACAAATGAACTAAGGTGTATCCAGTGGGTCGATATTGTCCGCAAACAGAGAAATGAAGAATTCTGGCAACCGAATAAATCAAGTAAAATATGCTCCATTCATTTTAAAGACGAAGACAAATACATATCTGGCAAGGGATACACTTTATTAAAAAAATCTGCGTTGCCTGCTTTGGATGTAATTTATTTACGTTTTAGTTGTTGCATTTTTATACCGGCTTGTGTTCTTGAATATTTTATCTTAATTCAGAAAAAAATTGCTTCAGTTACGTCCAGTACAATCAATGCCCGGTAGCCCTAACAGCCTTACTGAAGAAAAGTTGTCTTATTTAGAGTCAATTTTTGATACCCCTCGAAAAGCTGCACTTAAAAAATGCGTGAAAAGAATAAGTTTTCAGAAAGAAAAATTAATAAATAAAAACAGAAATCTAAAAAATCAAAATAAAAGATTACGAAGACGTGTGGCGCATTTGAGTGATATATTAAAACATTTAAAAACAAAGAAATACTTATCTGATGAACAATTTACTGAATTGAACCTTTATAAAAAGTATAGAAACGAAGGTGGGAAATATAAATTTACCACTTTTTATAAGTACAAACCATTTTATGTTTTGACACCACACTTGGGTGCCAGAAATACATGCGCATTAAGCATAATAAAATTGAACTGAAATTTGCATGTTTAAAAAAACATACTCATAAATAGCAATATAAAAGAAATTCTTGCATTACAAACATGTGACCTGAAATCTTTCGAATGTATGCATGGGAAATGCACGAAATGCAAGAACATTCCCATTATATGTATACGACACAAATGTGCAATTAAATAAAAACGTCACCTGGTACCAATGGGAGACCACAAATACTCCAAAAAAGAAGGATCAGAAACTACAGAAAAGACAACTAAGAAAACAGTAAAAGCAGAGAAAAAATGAACTATTAATCGCTTACTACAAGACTTTGAAAATGACATTAAACCTTTCAAGAAACATTATTTTAATTATATGCACCAACAAGAGCAATATCAACTTATTATAAATCATCTAAACGAAAACGAAGCGGTAGTTATATGCGATTTCTCGGAGAATTATGAGACAAAACTAAGCGAAGAAATACAAAGGTGCATCTAAAAGCCAAATAACACTCCACACTGGAATGATATATCTTCAAGGCAAGTCACAATCATTTTGTACTGTATTTCAAAACAACATGCACCAACCACCAGCTATTTGGGCACATTTACTACCTGTATTCAAGATGATAAAGGATGATATTCAAGTAACGACTATACATTTCTATTCTGATGGCCCAACCTCGCAATACCGACAAAAAAATAATTTTTATTTGTTCACTCAAAAGCTGGAGCTTGAATATGTCACCTGGCCATTTTTCGAAAGTGGCCATGGCAAAGGAGTTGCTGACGGTATAGGCGGATCAGTGAAAAGAGTTTTAGATCGACAAGTTTGACAAGTAGAAAGGCCAACATCCTCTACGTGTCGCTGACGAATCAGACTTTAAAATATTATTACAAAATGGTGTCTCAAACCCCAGGCTACAGTTTACCTGCTAGGAAAACGCTCTCAAAAAGTTTGATTCCAAAAATGTATAATGACACCGTAGAGTTGCTGAAGAGCAAGCTTGCCTCTGCCAAAGCAGTTTCTGTAACAACTGATGGATACATTGCAGTGACAGCCCACTATATAAATTGAAGATATGGAGCTGTCTTCATATCTGTTAGAATGTGTACAATATGGAGCCAGACACACTAGTGACGGCAAACATAACTGCCGCAATACGTTTAGGTGGGTGGAGGCATGTTGGATGTTTCGCACACCAAATCAATCTACTTGTTAGTAAAGGTTTAGGAGAGATCTTACCTATAATTGAAAAGTAATGTAATTAAAAAGTATTTTTTTTTTGAATTTTACAAAAGGAGCACTGCAGCTAAATATAAATTGATTGAAGTCCAAAAACAGTTAAACATTCCAGAATTAATGTTAAAACAAGATGTTGAAACCCGCTGGAATTCCACGTTCCAAATGTTGGACCGTTTAATAAAAATTAAGGAAGCCGTTGTCTCAGCTACATTTTCGCTAAGAAGTGACTTATTAATAAATTCTGAAGAATTTGTAAGTATTGAACAAATACTGCCAATTTTAAAGCCATTCAATGACATAACAACAGAAATGTCTACTGAGAAAGCAGTTTGTTGGAGATGGTCTTCAATAAAACTAAGTGGACTGTATATACAATAGTATAATGGTGGTAATGGTACCGCAATGGCTGACAGCACAGAAAAATACATATGCTCGATACGAGATCTAACGGACACTGGTCTGGTCTGGCGAGCTGTGGTTGGAGCGCGCGCGACGCGTCGCCGCGCCGTCCCGCGCCTCACTCTCCCCGCTTCCGTTTGCCGTGGCTCGTCACCACAGATAACGTTCGCGCGTGAACACAGTTACTTTATCTAAGGTAATTTTTTACTGCTAAATTATGATAAACCACATTTCAAAACATCATGCACCTCCAGTAATTTCAACATATTTGGAACCAGTACAACAACTAATTAAAAAACTTCATGTTGAAATTTATAAGAGATTTGGTGATATCGAGTCTTCAGTTTTACACTCTGAAGCCATGGTTCTTGATCCCAGGTTCAAAAAGATCGGATTCAACTCTATTACCAAATATGAAAACGCGGTGAGTGAAATAAGGAGAAGAACAACTGCTATCGCCAGCGTCACACGCGTTGCTAGTGATGATAATGTTTCCCAATCCTGTCACCCCGACAATATCACCGAAGTAAATGATGATCTTTGGTCCGAAATCGATAAAGAAATTAAGAAAACGTAACCACAGAACTCTACAGTTCAAGCCAGTATTGAAGTGGACCGATATTTGAAAGAAGATTGAATACCTCGAAATCAGATCCATTCTATTCCATCTAGTGTGTAGTATAGACTCAAAGCCGTTGTTTGATCATTGCCGGCAGGTAATAATCGCTATAGTGTGTGAGCTATGCAGCTATGCTATTCTCTAAGAGACAACGTCTTGGCTGTACTCGACGACGAGCTCGTCGTCGAGACAGCGTTGAGATCGACCGAGCGTGCAACGCTGATTTAAACGGTATTCTCTAACGCAGTTGTGGTCGTCGACGAACTCTAGGCTGTAACCTCCCGTCGCTGTATCGTAGACGAACTAGGCCTGGCAACAAGTGTCTTTAAATCATAATCGATCAATCTCGACTGAGGGTTTTATGCGTTTGAAATATAATTATAAGGTCTATCTTTAACAATTTTAAGGAATGAAATATTACTATAAACGAATTTCATAATTATAAGAGCTAATTGTATTTTTTATTAAACAGTTTACGGTTAAATGACGATTACTCGCACTGACAGTGACACCTGTGACACTTGACGTGAGCCACTTAACGAGTCGACGCAGCGCTAGTTTTTGTATACAAAACCACTTGTTATTGATAATATTCAACTTTAAAAATTTTGGGTGCTTTACAATGATTCATTACCGACGCTGTTTTTTTTTAAACTACTTGACATGAGTATTCAAGCTGAAAAACTTTGGTTGCTTTTACGATGTTGTGTGTTGAAAACCAGCAGATGTTAGACATTTTTGAAGAAATAAGCGAGTCATGGTCAAGGCAGACCCAAACACTGCAGGATTTATGTGCATCTATCAGACGAAGGAGTTAAATGCCTCTGACATGGATCTACCATAGAATTATTAGATAGATGTTAGGAAATTTTGATTTCAAGTACTGTTTAAAACAATACAAGATTTTGATTTAATTTTGACTTTGTCTAGTGCTGAAGCAAAGATATAAATTAATTTATGACATGAATGTCATAAATTAATTTATATCTTTTGCTCGGCTATGACTTGCCAGTAGTGAGTGTCAAGTGTCAGTGCAAAATTGGTCAATAAATCAATAAGATTGACTTTTACTTATGTATATAAATAAAAAACAAACTACATTACTGTTTTTCTTTATTTCTCATTGTCTGATTCTGTATACACATGCCCACACACACAAATATAACATCATTAGTAAGAAAAATGTAAAATTAGAAACAGGTTGAATATTAATAAAACAATAATAATAAACACCTTAAACAATATGAAATAATACATTGTTTAACTAAAAATTGAATACTGATTTATCTCTGACTCTGCACATAACTAAACATTAAATACCAAATTAAACTCTTTCAGAAATTCCTATTTAGTGAAAATCCATGATCGTCTAATCAATTATGGTGACTATATCCTATCTAAACATGTTTTCCACTTCTGAAATAAAAGGGAAAGCATACATGACATACTCGCCATAATTGATTAACTAAATCTCGCCTACTTATCTGCCCGCTTACTAAGTCATCCAACACCCTGTGTACCAGTAAACGCCTGATTCACCCTTTCAGTATTCCAATTATTATTGTAATGCACTGCTGTGTAAATCATTGTTATGGCTCTCTAGAGTTCCAGCTTCTGGGTTACTAGTGGGACTCATTAAATAAGGCCTTTAAGGATATCCTGAGTCACCTGAAATCATTGAATAAAGCAGTAATTTAGTACAATCCTGAGTTGTGATAAAATGACCATTGTTTACTAGGTAAATAGAAACTTACCAAGTACCTAAGTATACTATTTCTCCATCATTGTTGAGATTTATCAATATCTCCTTAACCTTGTGTTTAAAAAAACAAAACTATCATGTGTTGCACCCCCAAAAGTCACATCCACATGCAAGATGTTTAGATCGGCATAATTAATCTGAAATAAGCATAAAGATATATTAATTTTTTCAGTAGTACCATAAGTACCTTTACTTACATTAAAAAAGTAACTAGGTAGGTACTTATTATCTGAAACATCATGAATTCATTAAGCTTTTGTTGGTGTATGGTTACTCACCATAACTCTTTAAAACTTAGAATTATAAACTGTAAACAAACCTTTAGCCTTGGTTGGTTGGTTATTACCGCTGGAACGAACGACGGACGTAAATGGGCATTTTCACTTTTAAGTGTACCCTCCATTTTTAGGCTGTCCCACAAATTCAAAATATTATAGCGAGATAAATAGTGGAAATATTGTCTAATTTTTGGAATAAAAATGTAAAATATATATTAAATTTACGAATTAATCTGTAATCATGGTAAAATACTTTTAAAATAGGGTCACGTGGGGTAATTGCAAAAACGGGGTATAAGCAATAGGGTGCCTTTACGATCTAACTACAGTAGAACTCCAGTTATTCGAACTCCGACTATCCGAATCGCCGATTATCCGAATCACAAAAGTCAGTGTAGGCACAACGACAAGTTAAGACAAGTTCCGGCGCATTGCAGTCACGGCGCACCTGTCATTGTTTGTTTTGATTAGCCAGTGTGCTATTGACCTTGCTCGAGGACGCTACTCTTTCGCTACGGCTTACTTTTGTTTGTGCCTGTACAATACTGTATTGTTTTTATACCATGGCTTCGAAAAGAAAACGTGTTGTGCTATCGTTAGCGGACAAACTGAAAATTATAGAGCAACTCGATAAAGGTGTAACGGGTAAGAAGTTGTCTGAGATTTATGGTGTTGGACAAGCAACAATTTCTGACATTAAAAACAGTAAGTCAACACTTTTAAACTTTGTTTCGGTGCTTGAAAATGAAGGTGGAAGTTCCTCCAGGAAAACAATGAAGACAGCAACCAACAAAAATTTGGAAGATGCCGTGTTTAAATGGTTTTTGCAGCAACGTTCTATGGGAAATCCGATTTCAGGTCCAATCCTTTGTGAAAAAGCCAAAATCTTAGCAGAAAAGCTTGGTTATTCATCTTTTAAGGCTAGTAATGGCTGGCTAAGGAATTTTTAATTCAGGCATGGTGTACGCGAGTTAGATTTGGCTGGTGAGAAGCTTTCAGCAGACTCTGCAGCTGCTGAAAATTTTATTGAAAAATTTAAAACTGCATCAGAATCCTATGATCCGGAGTTTGTTTATAATGCCGATGAAACTGGCCTTGTTTGGAAAGCATTACCAAAAACCACTTTGGCTTCTAAAAGGGAATCTAGTGCCCCTGGACATAAGGTCAGTAAAGAACGTGTTACAGTGCTTAACTGTGCCAACTCCACTGGAAATCATAAACTGCCACTTCTTTTGATAGGAAAATCAAGAAATCCAAGAGCATTTAAAAACGTAAACAAACTTCCACTCTTCTACAAAAGTCAACCCAAGGCCTGGATGACTGCAGCTTTGTTTACCGAATGGTATAATGAAGTGTTTATTCCTGAAGTGAAAAAGCACCAAAAATCGGTGGGAAAAGAAGGCAGTAAGGTGCTTTTAATTGTTGATAACGCACCCACTCATCCTACAGCAGAACTGTTGGAAAGAGAGAATGGGCAGTTTAAAACGATGTTTTTGCCTCCCAATGTTACAAGTTTGCTGCAACCCATGGACCAGTCTGTTATTGAAACAATGAAGCGCCATTACAGAAGGCAACTGCTGAGAAAACTGCTGATCGAAGGTGCTGAAGATGAAGAATTGGTTTTGGCCAATCATAGCAAAATAAATTTACAGGACTGCTGTTACATGGTAGCGGAAGCTTGGAGTTTGGTTACGGCAGTGACGCTAAGACGTGCGTGGAATAAACTGAAAGGCCTACCGTCTGAGAAGAACAAAAAAAAAGAATCTGAAGAAAATGAGAAACAAGAATATGGAGAGGATGATGATGATGAAGATGCGTTGTCACTAGAGGAAATAAGAAAAATGATTGTAAAAATTCCTGGTTGTACAGAAGTAGGTAAGTGCTGAAGATGTAGGAGAGTGGATGGCTTGTGACACGTCTGACCCTGGTTTTCAAATTCTCAATGACGATGAAATTGTTGCAAGTGTGAGAGAAGATGTTGAAGTGGAAGTGGAAGAAGAACTTTCTGCTGATGTTGAAGTAGACGCTGGACCATCAGCTAGTGAAGCATTTGCCGGCCTCGAGACTGCTTTGAAGTGGATGGAGCGTCAGCCCGAGTGTGACCACTTGCAACTGCTCACCGTCAAGCGAATGCGTGACCTGGCTGCCCGAAAACGGTTGAAGACCGCAAAACAGCTTACATTAACGGAGATGTTTAAAAAACAATGATTTTTATTTCTAAACTTGTACATAAGTACATTTTATTTATATTTAAAACATGTGAAAATTTCATGTTTCTTTCATTTAATTCAATAAAAAATGGTGCAATATCAAAACGTAGCTTTTATTCTCTCGAATGGCAATTTTTTTTTAAAAATCCGGTTATCCGAATATTTGATTATCCGAATGTGTCCCGGTCCCCATTAATTCGGATAATTGGAGATCTACTGTACTAAAGAAAACTGGTGCTGCCATCTCTGATATGTGTAAAGTACTTTTTGAACTTCGCGGCGATCAATTCGCGAGAGTTTGACAGGTTGATGAGCGAATGAAACGTCATTAGTTGAGTGACGTCGATGCCGCGTGTTACACACTTTAACAACCGAACTTTCAATCTGTTTTCATCTCGGAAATAAGCGTATAGTAACGTTACTGCATAAGTGACCTTGTTTCGTGCGCTTCCGTCATTTTTCTCCGTGCCAAAAAAACGTAAGGGTGTGATACGCTACTAAGGCACTAAATTATTAAAATAATGCAATCAGTTTTTATGTCAATAATAGTGTAACAGCTACATTCGTTCCTTTTGCACGTAATAAATCTCTGTTGGTTTGAATTACTTTCGCGTCTAATACTACGATACGCTATTTTGACCCCAAAAAGTTGAGCTAGGCCCGGCCGGTTGCGTATGAAAACACGATGCGGGGCGCCCCACTGTGGGTTGATATCAGCGTTTCATAGACATTCAAATCATTTTTTCGAAAGTGTCATTTTTTTTCACATGGAATGCTAGAGGATACTAATTACATGCCTAAAAATATACTTTTTATGAAATGGCTGCGTAAACGGAAGTCTGAGAATTTTTGCTGAAGCTTTCTGAAGAGGCATCGGAAGCTCGTAACAAAGATTTCAGGAGGTTTCGACTTCGAGAGTACCACTCTCGGAAGAAAAGCAGAGTGAATTCCAACGAGGATATTTTAAATTTTCTTCTTCTTTCATCTGATCCACTTATTTCATCAGTAAGGCATACGATGAATGCAAAGAAAAAAAAAAAATTGGAAGAAATTTTAACTCTTCTGGAGCTACCTGAACCTGATTCTTTTGACTTAATCCGTTTTTTTTTAAAATAAAACTGTTGTAGTTAATTGTTCAGATCATATTCATGTATGTTAAGCCAAACTAGTCCAACGAAAGCGCCACAACAACCAAAAAAGAAAAAATATAATATATACATTTTTAAAAAAAAAAGCACCTGATGCCGTGATACCGAGTATGTCAAAAAATCCTAAATAATTCAAGGATTAATCCCCTAGAAGGGAATTAGGGCCAATTGTGCGATAGCAGAGTTATTGTATTTTTTTATGTTGTCTCCATACAATTTTTTAAAGAAAAAATTCTCAGACTTCCGTTTACGCAGCCATTTCATAAAAAGTATATTTTTAGGCATGTAATTAGTATCCTCTAGCATTCCATGTGAAAAAAAATGACACTTTCGAAAAAATGATTTGAATGTCTATGAAACGCTGATATCAGCCCACAGTGCGCCCCTCGCGATTGTTTAATACTTAGACTCTACGCATTTTTTTTCGAAAAACCGTTAACTAAGCTTAAATTTGATAGGTTATAGTGCCAAAAACAGTGAAAATGAATAAAAATACAAGAACTTGGAAGATGTTAAAATCGCTAAATCATGCAGATATACGGATTTCGACATTCAAAAAGTACGTAATAAAAGTGTGCTTATACTTTTTAATAGTTTCAAATAGTAAAATTAAGTGAATACCCATTAAAGTTTGTACATTTATTTATTTGATGTAAGTAAATTTGTAACGTAATTTGATATAAGTAAATTTGTAACGTATTTTGATGTATATAAGACTTTTAATTCATTTTCGTATTGTAAGTATAAAAAATAGCAGCGAAAATACGTAGAAACGGCCATATCTCAAAACGCGGTTTTCGTCGATGGTCGCTTTCTGTTTAACTACTACTTGAGTTTGCTCATCTAAATATCATGGTTACGTGTGCAAACCGTACTACTGATATCGATATCTGAAAACGGTTTTCGATATCGATATGAAAACTAAATATCGGTAAAACGCCCATATCTAATCACGAGGCCGTAGTGCTGCGTGGTGTAACGTGTTCTAAATTCTCACAATACAATGTGTAATTTTGTTATAAAATAACTTACTCGTAGGGATATTCGATATATATCGATGTATTGAAAACATCGATGTTTACAATGCGATACATCGAATGGATTTGATGTTTTGAAAATCTATTGATATACTCGATGTATCGATGTTTTTTTTAGTGTTAAAACATCGAATCAACCAATTAAAATTTCATAAAACTCAAGTCTGACCACTAAAATTTTACTCTTACCGACAGCCCCACTTTTATTTTAAAAATGTTGGCAACACTGCGTACGAGTGCAGTGAGTACCTAGTGTCTATGTGTATACTCTATGGTAGTGTCTCTAGTGACAATAAAAAAAAAACTGTTACATATGTCAATGTCGGTCGCGTCACGTGATGTCGGTTGGCGCTTTTGTATGTTTAAAAATATTGCAATAAAGAATATTGAATGGTGATTAATTGCATTACGTATTACATTTGCTGTTGTGGATTGAAGAAATTGAAGTGGTTTTTTTATAAATATACCGTTATTGATCACTGATAATAAAATCTCATCTCATATTTGTGTTTACTTCACATATTCGATTGGTTGGACTGAGGTAAGTAAAGTTTTCAACAATGTTGGAGTTATTAACATGTCAACAAATACTAAAATTAGAAATTTACTGTATGACACATTAAATAGTAATTATTAGATTAGTAAATTATATTACCTGTAATACGAACATTAATTATTAAATAACCTACATCTTAAGTTACAGTTTACTAAACAAACTTATTCTCTAAATTGTATTCACGCCTATATTCATTTATTAGACAAGAGGTATATTATTTGATGAAATCAATCAATGTATTCATCATCTTATTAATCTGAATCATTTTGTATTTAATTTATTTGTTGTGTGTTTGACTTTTGTAGTGATGTAACATTATCAATTGACGAATTTATCGATTTTAACTACTAATTATAAATTTTGAACTTTTGATTGAATGCACTATTTTTGTTTCAGTCTAACAACAAGTACGATGGCACCGTCTAAGAAGAGCGATGGATGGAGGTTCTTTGATAAAACTGAAGAAAATAAAAATTCTGCAAAATGTAGACTGTCAAAAATTTATAAAATCTTGTGGCAACACAACGAATTTAATTGGTCATTTAAAAAATATACATAAGGCTGCTTATCAAGAGTTCAGTAATGAATGTTCGAAAAAAAATGATATTCAGAGCAACACCGTTAAGAAAAATACACACTTATCATTAAATTCTAATATCTCTGATCCACTCCCATCAACGAGCTCCGCTGGCATAATGACAATGGAACTGACTAGTAATGCTGAAAAAAAATGTGACTCTTCAAAAGACGATGTATGTGCTTCTATTCCTCCAGCTCCAAAACGTCAGAAATCTATTGTGACAAGTTTTCAAGATATATACGCTTTTTCAAAGAGAGGCGATAAAACGTTAAGAATAAACAACGCCCTAATATATATGATATGTAAAGATAACCAACCATTCACAATTGTTGAAAATGAAGGCTTTGCCAGTTTGATTAAAGTTCTTGCGCCACATTATAAACTTCCTAGTAAAACAACGTTGACACGATGGGTCGATGATAAATACGCAGCATTATCAATAGTCTTCAAAGCTAAGTTGGCAAATATTGTACATGTTACTCTTACTACTGACATGTGGTCTGAAACAATGAGTATGAGAAGTTTTTTAGGAATAACAGCCCACTTTGGTGAAGGTAATGATATTTTTGGAATAACTCTTAAAGTTTACGAGTCAAACGATCGTCATACTTCAGAACACATATCTGACATGCTGTTGAACACTTGTGCTGAATGGAATATAGATAATGACAAAGTTTCAGCTGTCGTCACAGACAACGCAGATAACATAGTAAAAGCTGTTGATTTAGCTTTTGGAAAAAAGCATATACCATGTTTTGCACACACGTTGAATTTGGTTGCACAAAATGCTATACAGCAGTGTGCTGATCTGCGAAACTTAATAACCAAACTAAAAGAAATAGTGACTTGGTTCAAACAAAGCAATGTAGCTAGTAATGAGCTACGTAAAGCAACCGAGAAAGAAACAAAATTAATCCAAGAGGTCCCAACGAGATGGAACAGTACTTATTACATGATCGAGCGATTTTTGGAGCTTCGCACCATCGTCAATAATATAATAATTCGTCATAAAAATGCACCACCGATGCTAACTGCGTCAGAATTATCTGTTCTTTCTTCGGTTTTACAAATCCTGCGACCGATTGAAGCTGCAACTAAGGAAGTATCAGGTGACAAGTACTGCACTAGCAGTAAAGTAATACCCCTTATTCATTGTCTTCTTTTAAAAGTTAAACCTCTTAAAGTCGAAGAATCTCTTGCCCAAGAATTGCAGGCATTGGTCCTGAAAGAGATTGATAAGAGAATGGGCGCTATAGAGAGAGTAACACCTTTCGCTGTAGCCACAATCTTGGACCCCAGGTTTAAGAAAATGCATTTCACAGACCCGCTCGCTTGCTCCACAGCTGTCTCAAAAATCAAGGAAATGATGAAAAGTAGAGTACAACAAAACGAGATCGTGGAATCTGATTCTTCAGATAATTCTGAAAAACCAGAGGAAAAATTTTCACTGTGGGATGATCACCACAAATTAGTTCATAAGAGCTAGAAACGGTACAATCTGACGATTTTATTTCAGATGAACTATCGATTTACTTGCGTAGCCCAGTAGCCAGATTAAGTGAAAATCCTTTAGAAATTTGGGATGATCTTAAGATTCAGCTTCCTAAACTACATTCAATTGCATACAAATACTTGACTATGGTAGGCACTTCAGCCCCATCTGAACATTTGTTTTCTAAAGCAGCACAAGTCATCAATCAACAAAGAAATAGGCTGAAAGGCAAACGTTTAAATAAACTGTTGTTTTTGCAAAGTCTTCCAAAAGAACATTGGAAATAGGATAAAACTAACTTATAAAAATAAATGCAGATGTTTTTTTTGTTCTTACTTTAATATATAAGTAATAAAGATTTTTCTCATGTATGGCTTTTACTGTTTTTTTTTAATAATACAATGCTTAAATTAGTGGATTATAAAAAATCTTTAAAATGTACTCGATTTATACAAAACATCGATGTTTTCTTCCAATACATCGAAAGTAATCGATGTACAATTTCGATATATCGAATCGAAAAAACATCGATGTTTTTTCAAAGTGGACACCCCTACTTACTCGTATAAAAGCAGTTCATGGCAGTAATAGAAATATCACACATGTGATGATTGGTTCACATCAGTTCCATTAGCAAAGAACTTGAACTTGCTGACCTTGGTCGGCACTATTAGGTCAAACAAACGGGAAATACTTGACGAGCTGAAAAAATGCAATGCAGGCGAGTAGGAACATCTATGTTTTGTTATGATGGGCCATTGACGTTAGTGTCGTACAAACCAAGACCGAGCAAAATGGGGTTTGTTCTATCATCGTGTGATGAAGAGGGGCATTGTTCATTCTACGACTGGCAAGCCAAATATGATTCATTTTTATAATGAAACAAAAGGGGGAGTCTACACTTTCGACCAAATGTGCTCGACGATGTCGTGCAGCCGCAAAACAAACAGGTGGCCCATGGCTATGTTTTATGGGATCTTGAATATGGCATTTATAAACGCATACATTATTTACAGTGATAATGTGCTATCCAAGAAAGAAAAGCCGCTGGGACGTAGTGATTTCATGAAGAAACTCAGCAATAGCTTGATTACCCCATGGCTGGAGACAGGCAGCAAATGCTTACTTTGTCGACTAATATAAAAGAAAATATTAGTGGTTTATTGCCAAAAAGGCAAGCCGAACCTCCCTCACGTGAAGGTGTACCGGAGCCAAAGACAAGAAAATATTGTGCCTTTTGTCCATTAAAATTAGAAGGATGACAAAGTCAACGTGCGACAGCTGCAAATATCCCATTTGTGGAGAGCACAAGTCCAGCGCCTGTCCTAAGTGCCTTTCTGACCAAAATTAATAAAAAATATTACTTACTTAGGTTTTTTATAATAGAGTTTACATAAAGTTGATTGTGAAATGTTTAAATGGTAAATTATAAGACTGACGGAGAGTTTCCTAATTGTTTATGTTTTGTAAAGTAAGAAGTAGGTACCTTGTTTTGTTCTTTAAATTTTCTTATAAAAGTAGTTTCATTTACTCACAATTAAAATTAGATACATTAAGACATTATTTCACATAAATAAACTAATTACCTAGTATATGTATACATAAACCAAAATATGCTCACTCAAACATTCGCACACGCGGGTACAGTGAAATATGGTTATATATCTAAGGTTAATTTGTTTTAACATTTGTAATTTGATTTTTTGCTGATTAATGTTTCTTGTATCATGAATTCGGAAACAAATGCAATTGCCCCTTTTGAAGGATTAAGGTGTGTGCAATCGTTACCCAGGAATGTACTCGTAAATACTTTGAATTTTAAAGAAACATACTCGGATCATCTCGTAACTTTACCTAAACCTACTCCTGTTTTGACTATTTCCAATAAATCAAAATCACATAATTGGCATTGTCATATTATATCAGTGTACGTTGGATTATGGGATGTTCTCTTAAAAACAAATAATTCTGATGGTGTTACATATTTGTTAAATGATAAGAACGCTTAGAATACGGCGGGTTCCGCATTACGCGTAGCGATCACAATCGAGCCGTTTTTCAGAGGTAAGTTACGATTGTGTGTTATTTAGTGCTACAAGAACTTCCTTTCCGAGGTCATGATGAATCTGTAACACCAGAGGCAATTTCTTAAGAGCTCGTATCTTTGCTTTCTAAATACGATTTTATCTTAGGGAAACATAAGCAAACTACAAGAAGGCTGCATATACAATATGTAACAAAACCCTGTCTGATCCAATAAAGGCGTATTCCTGGTTCAACATACGTGCTAGAAAAAATTGTTATATAAATGTAACTCATAACAACCAAAAGCTACTGATTTTTTATTTTTATAATCCAAGTGAAATTTAACACTGAATATGGCAAATTTTCATAAGTTGACAACACTCCACTCGCCGGCAAAATCTTTTTATTTTTACCTATTTTTATTTCAAAGAACACCGCCCTACACTACCGCGTTTTAGTCGACTGGTTGCCTACCGGCGCCAGTCTTTCATGGAGATAGCTATCGATCGGACATCCGTATCACGCGCTATCGTTTCGCGAACAAATCCGGACAATGTCGTATTCCAATCAGCAGTGCTATTCTCTAAGCATACAGCCTTGCGCGCAGCGCTGTCTCAGCGACGAATCAACAGAATGGTATTCACTAAGCTGCTAGTAACTACACTAGCGCTCAAGGCTGCGACGGCTGTGAGTTGAACTACTCACGGAGGGCTTGGGAGGGCCGATTTGACAGTTCTTCATACATTTTGGTATTCTCTAAGAAAAAACAGCGTCGACGACGCTCACAGCCTCGATTTCATCTGTCAAATCCAAAAGCTACGATTTTTGCGCGTATCTCTCAATATATTTGTTTTACTCTAAAGATTTAGTTAGTTCATTTAAAGTTTTATAAGTTTTTAACGTTTAATTAAATGAAAAAATGACAGCTCGATGAATTGTAAAGCTATATTTATAAGAAGAAGCAAAGAAAAGTGATGTGGTAGAGAAATCTCGACAGGCGAAACAACTAAGAAAGTTTAAAACAATATCGTGTGATCGTAATTTCATTGATATTTACAGACTTTCTGTGGATTAAATAAATATTTTGCTAAGTGACTTAGCTCCTTATTTACGTCCCCGTCGTTCGTTCCAGCGGTAATAACCAACCAACCAAGGCTAAAGGTTTGTTTACAGATTATAATTCTAAGTTTTAATGAGTTATGGTGAGTAACCATACACCAACAAAAGCTTAATGAATTCATGATGTTTCAGATAATAAGTACCTAGTTACTTTTTTAATGTAAGTAAAGGAACTAGGAAGTTATGGTACTACTAAAAAATCTAATATATCTTTATGCTTATTACAGATTAATGATGCCGATCTAAACATCTTGCATGTGGATGTGACTTTTGGGGGTGCAACACATGATAGTTTTGTTTTTTTAAACACACAAGGTTAAGGAGATATTGATAAATCTCAACAATGATGGAGAAATAGTATACTTAGGTACTTGGTAAGTTTCTATTTACCTAGTAAACAATGGTCATTTTATCACAACTCAGGATTGTACTAAATTACTGCTTTATTCAATGATTTCAGGTGACTCAGGATATCCTTAAAGGCCTTATTCAATGACTCCCACTAGTAACCCAGAAGCTGGAACTCTAGAGAGCCATAACAATGATTTACACAGCAGTGCATTACAATTGGAATACTGAAAGGGTGAATCAGGCGTTTACTGGTACACAGGGTGTTGGATGACTTAGTGAGCAGGCAAATAAGTAGGCGAGATTTAGTTAAGCGAGTATGTCATGTATGCTTTCCCTTTTATTTCAGAAGTGGAAAACATGTATAGATAGGATATAGTCACCATAATTGATTAGACAATCATGGATTTTCACTAAATAGGAATTTCTGAAAGAGTTTAATTAGGTATTTAATGTTTAGTTATGTGCAGAGTCAGAGATAAATCAGTATTCAATTTTTAGTTAGTTTAACAATGTAATATTTCATATTGTTTAAGGTGTTTATTATTATTGTTTTATTTATATTCAACCTGTTTCTAATTTTACATTTTTCTTACTAATGATGTTATATTTGTGTGTGTTACATGTGTGTGTGGCATGTGTATACAGAATCAGACAATGAGAAATAAAGAAAAACAGTAATGTAGTTTGTTTTTTATTTATATACATAAGTAAAAGTCAATCTTATTGATTTATTGACCAATTTTGCACTGACACTTGACACTCACTACTGGCAAGTCATAGCCGAGCAAAAGATATACCTAAATTAATTTATGACTAATCACATGAAGCACTAGACAAAGTCAAAATTAAATCAAAATCTTGTATTGTTTTAAACAGTACTTGAAATCAAAATTTCCTAACATCTATCTAATAATTCTATGGTAGATCCATGTCAGAGGCATTTAACTCCTTCGTCTGATAGATGCACATAAATCCTGCAGTGTTTGGGTCTGCCTTGACCATGACTCGCTTATTTCTTCAAAAATGTCTAACATCTGCTGGTTTTCAACACACAACATCGTAAAAGCAACCAAAGTTTTTCAGCTTGAATACTCATGTCGAGTAGTTTAAAAAAAAACAGCGTCGGTAATGATTCATTGTAAAGCACCCAAAAGTTTTTAAAGTTGAATATTATCAATAACAAGTGGTTTTGTATACAAAAACTAGCGCTGCGTCGACTCGTTAAGTGGCTCACGTCAAGTGTCACAGGTGTCACTGTCAGTGCGAGTAATCGTCATTTAACCATAAATTGTTTAATAAAAAATACAATTAGCTCTTATAATTATGAAATTCGTATATAGTAATATTTCATTCCTTAAAATTGTTAAAGATAGACCTTATAATTATATTTCAAACGCATAAAACCCTCAGTCGAGATTGATCGATTATGATTTAAAGACATTTGTTCACAGGCCTAATTCGTCTACGATACAGCGACGGGAGGTTTACAGCCTAGAGTTCGACGACGACCATATTGCGTTAGAGAATACCGTTTAAATCAGCGCTGCGCGCTCGGTCGATCTCAACGCTGTCTCGACGACGAGCTCGTCGACGAGTACAGCCAAGACGTTGTCTCTTAGAGAATAGCATAGCAGGAATATTTTAATATGTTGATGTGCTTAGGCAAGGCCGACTGTAATTATGCAGCTGCGCGTAGAACGATAGTCGATGGTCTATTAGCGAAACGCTTCTCGTAAGAAGCGTTTCGCTAATAGACCAGGTGTGACAGTCCCGTCGGAGCGTGCGTTTCAACGCCTGCATAACCGTGTGTACACCACAGGCAGTGTTTATGGGCACGAGTCGCAGGCCACTGATGCTGGAAGACCACGAGAGCGCAATGTGGAAATTGTGGAACAAGTGCTGGATGTATTTACCGCGGACCCCACGCAAAGCACACGCTCTGTTGCGCGACAATTAGAGACATGCGGGTTTGGAGAGTGCTGAAGGAAGATGGTCAGCACCCTTATCACTACCGACGGGTTCAATCCCTTCTGCCCACTGATTACGAACCAAGAATGGAATATTGTAATTGGGTCATAGGAAAAGTCGAAGAAGATGAAGGTTTTTTGAATCGTGTGCTTTTCTCCGATGAATGCTCGTTTCAGAGAACTGGTGTATTCAACTGCCACAACGAACACGTGTGGGCGCTCAAAAACCCGCAAGCTATGAAACCGAGTCAATTCCGAGTCGTTGGCGTGTTAACGTATGGGCTGGTATCCTCTGTGACCAAATTATTGGTCCATATTTTTTGAATTCCACCATGGATGGTCCCAACTACCCGTCTTTCTTGAGCGACGAGCTAAGTAAAGAGTTGGATGATTTAGGCCTCAATTTCCATCGCTTAATGTGGTTTAAACATGACAGCGCGCCACCACATTTCTCGCGTGCGGTGCGCTAGTATTTAGATACTCAGTTTTAAGGCAATGGATTGGTCGTGGGGGACCAGTTTCATGGCCAGCACGATCACCCGATCTTACGCCTCTGGATTTTTATTTATGGGGTCATGTTAAACAAATAGTTTATAAAAGAGAGTGCGATTCGGAAATCGAAGTCAGAACGCGAATTGTGGCAGCTTTCGACTTACTTAAATCGGACACAAGTGCGCTGCAAAGAGTACGTGAAAATTTATTGAAAAGGTGTCGAATGTGTGTTAGTGTTGGTGGTGGACATGTGGAGCACGATCGCCAAAGTATGCAACAACAACAAGTTAACGTTTTAATTTAACCTGCAGTTGGTAAGTACATTGCCAAAAGCACATCACATTAAAAAAAAGCCCTTATCAGGGCTACATTTAATTCGATTAATTGTTTCGTGATAAACAGAATTATGTCTGAAACACAAAATACAGAGAGTGTGTCTGAAATCCGGATCACTATGCCTACAAAACAATATCAGCTGATACCTACTTGTAGGCAAGTATGACGTAGCGTAGGTTTCTTTCGTTAAAAGTTTGTTTGGCGGCACGCGAAAAAGCGGGTTCATGACACGGGATCATACAAACCGTGTCGCTCAGGCGGCTTCTTTGACAAAAAACTGTAGGTAACACGTGAACTTTGTCGAGCGAACAGTGTTGCCGTTGATCAGTTTTTATTTTTTATATCAATTTAATTGGGGAAAAATAATAATCTCAAATAATCTTAAATGGTTAGGTATATGTATACGCAGTACGATGCCGAATAATACTCTTAAGGATCGGACAGGGCTTTTGTTACATATTGTATATCACCCAGTCCTAGTCTAGGATACGTCAATGTTTCTAAAAGTCGTACCGCCGAACACATTTCAAATCTCAGGAATTTCATAATAAATTGCATTGCATGGGAAAATTATTAGCACAAATCTACACTGCGCGCGGCGCAAGCGTAATTTCAGGCGTAAGAAACGGAGTTCAACAAACAATCAAGAAGATTTGTCCGTAATCTACTTATGTTTGGTTTAATGCTCATATTTTAAACTTGGCATTTTCTAAATCATGTGATAGGAGTTATTATTTGTAGTAACAGATTTTTTAATTACTATTATTTTTGAAATCGAGGCTGTAAGCGTCGTCGACGCTGTTTTTTCTTAGAGAATACCAAAATGTATGAAGAACTGTCAAATCTGCCCTCCAAAGCCATCCGTGAGTAGTTCAACTCACAGCCGTCGCAGCCTTGAGCGCTAGTGTAGTTACTAGCAGCTTAGTGAATACCATTCTGTCGATTCGTCGCTGAGACAGCGCTGCGCGCAAGGCTGTATGCTTAGAGAATAGCACTGCAGACCACCGGTGGCTTGGACCCTGTTCCCGACGCCGGTGGGATACTATTTTTTATATTTTTTTATTTTTTTATAATAATATTTAAAAATGTAATTATATACGTATATTAAATAAATAAATGGAATAATAATAATAATAACAACAAAGAAACTGACTCACAAACTTTACTACAATTTTTACTAGTGCAATGAAAAGCGTAATAATTCTTTATGTTTTCTTATTTAAGATAAGTTCTTCGGAGATAAGAAAGAAGAAGGAAAAGAAAACCTATACAGAAGAAGATTTAAAGAAAGCGTTAAGTGATATGGGTGAGAAGAAGAAATCGATAAGACAAATATGCAAAGATTATGCTATTCCCAAGTCCACAATATTGGATAAAATCAGTGGCCGCCGACCAGATGGAGTAAAGAAACCGGGACCAGAACCAGCGCTAGGAGTAGATGGTGAAAAAAGGAAATTGAAGGGCTGCTTAACATATCGAAATGTGGATTTCCCGTTAAAAAACAAGAATTGTTGGATACTGTTCAGAAAATAATTTGTGACGGCGGGTTTAAAAATAAATTCAAAAATGATCGCCCAGGTCAAAAGTGGATTGAAAAAGTTTTGGCCAGAATTAAAGAAATCTCATTTAAATGCGGAGGGCATTAATAAAGCTAGAGCTCAAGTCACAGAACAGTCAATCAGATTATGGTTTAGAGAACTAGAGGTATATTTGGACAGTATACACTAAAGAGATATTTTGAGTGATCCGACAAGAATTTTCAATGGGGATGAAAGTGGTTTTGCTTTTTGTCCTAAGACTAAGACAGGAAAAGTTTTAGGGCCAAGAGGGTACAAGAACTTGTATCAAATAAAGCCAAGTAATGAAAAAGAAAACATAACGGTATAATTAACATTTAATGCGAATGGAGATATGTGCCCACCATGTGTCGTGTTTCCCTACATAAGACCACCAAAAGCTGTAGTGAACAGTATGCCCCCAGAATGGTGCTTGGGCAGTTCGGATACAGGTTGGATGAGAGAAGTATTTTTTTGAATACATCGGCAACGAGTTTAACAACTGGGTAGTGAAAACTAACATTAAAAATCCAGTGCTTCTGCTGGTAGATGGGCATAAATCCCACATGTCATTAACACGTTGACTGCGGGCGAACATTCGCTACGCCGATCGCCAGTGCGGCTGGTCACACAAATGGTGTGTTGGCCGCACAGCCGAAACGCTTTTTCATAAACGAGACGAGAGTGCGGCCGCACACGCTAGGCGTGTGGCGGCCGGACTTAACGCCAGTGCGGGTTTACGCGCTTGGCGTGTTTTACTACGCGTGTGCGGATAAACACATACGGTTGTGTTTCATAATTTTGCGGCGACTGTGCGGGCGCTCACATGCGGTTGTGTTTTTCGATTTTGCGTCGACTGTGTGGTTAATTTTTACAAATATTCACATAATTTATATTAAATATAAATAAATAAATAATTACTTGTATATTATATCAGTTATTTTTCTCTCAAGACTTAAAAATGTAATTACTGCTCGACTTGGCGGGGCCACTACCGTGCCACCCGATTATGTAGGCAAGTATGAAAACTAAGTTTCCCCGTTCCCGTTTCTGGAACAAAATTATTAATTTATCTAGCTTTGATACCTAGTATTTATACATATTTTAAACACGTCAACATTGTTGGGACTTAATACTGAACTTCTTAATTCTTGAGTTACTTTTGCACTAGGCTAGTTGATAGTTTAAGAATTCGATTATTATTTTTCCTGTGTGTGGTTCTTCTTTTATTCAAAATTTAAATCTTATTCCCCACTAGAATCCTATTCGGTGTCGTCTAAAGGATACACTCATCTTCGTTAGTTATAAGTACCAGTGTAGTTCCTATATCAGTCAATAGATGACGGTAGCAGCCGATGTTATTAAAAATTTCGTGAAGGTTTTATCATTTAAGGTGTGTCCAAATATCGAGCGGCAATCGAGCGCGGCTGCCGCGCGCGGCCCGCCGGCGCGGCGCACAAACATGGACAACGAAACATCGATTCGTTTAATTGAAATCTATGGATCTTTTAAAGTGTTATGGGATCCTCGACAAAAGGAATACCATAATAAAAATAAACGTGAAGACTTGTGGAATGAAATAGCCAACAATTTTGATGTTCCCAAGAAGGAATTAAAGGCTAAAATGAAAAGTCTTTTAAGTTCCTATAGACGAGAAAGGAATAGAGAAAAAACAAGCAATACAACTGGATTGGGTTAGTTATAATCTTTTAATAATTAATATAATGTATACCAATATTGCTGTAAATCTAGACCTACTACTCATAACAATGATATTCAAAAAGTATAGATGGAGTATAGTCATACTTTACACGTCAAAATAACATGCCATGTAGGTACGCCATTTGCATTGCACTGAATGCGATAGACATATTCGGCAATCACAAGAGGGAAGGAGACAAATAGATAAAATAGAAGGCAATTTGAATGTTTGTGGTACGAAATTTGGCGATACAAGGCGAATCTATACTTTTTGAATATCATTGACTCATAACGCAATTATTATTTATTCTAGTTTTTCTTTTAAACTAAATACATATTATTTTGTTGCAGGTAGAAACCAGTCTTACACATCAAAATGGTTTGCTTACGAAGCATTTCACTTTTTACACGATAAAAATAATCCTGTAGACACATCTGATACAATGGTAGGTACCGGTTAAAGTTTTTTTTATTCCCAATGGCGGCAAACGAGACGTCAGTAAGTGGTTACCGCCGCTTATGGACATCGACAGTGCCAGAGGCACTGCCAGAGTGCCAGGCCGCTGCCAACCCTGAGACATTAGTTCTTAAGTCTCAATTGACCAGGAATTTCACTAGCTACAATGAGTACCCTTCAAAGCGGAAGTTAATAGTGTGTAGTTAGCAAACTACTAGTTGGCGGCAGAACATATGATACCGCGGTAGTACGTACCTAGACGCATATCTTAACGTACCACCAGTAAAAGTAAACTTTCTAATAATAATAAATTAAGTATAGTTTTATTTAGTACTTATCTTGCCACGGAATGGATCCATTTGTTATAAAATGATTGGCTAAGAAATTACGATTATCAGTCGGAGTGGTACCCGTAAATTGGTTGTTCTGTATTGCAGAAACTGTTTCATTCGTGGATATATTGGTACTACGTTCCAAATAATCTCTACGAAGAAAATTATGCAAATGAACGCTGGCTAAAACTACTTTCTTAGCTGATGACGGTTTTAGGATCATTACTTTTCTCAGTACTCTAAACTTCGATGACATTATCCCGAAAGCGTTTTCAACTACTCGCCGCGCTCTTGATAACCTATAGTTGAATATCCTTTCCTTGGAACCTTTTTCATGAATTCCGGCAAAAGGAGTCATCATATATGTATTTAATGCAAAAGCTTGATCTCCTAATATTACAAACGGTATTTTTTTTGAGTAGGGTATATTTAAAATTTCCGGTACCGGTACATTAAGTTGTTGATTTTCCAGCTTGTGATATAATTGGGAATTTTTAAACACCCCTCCATCTGAAATCCGGCCTTGGCAGCCTACATTAACATACATAAAGTTGTAATTTGAATCTACTAATGCCAGAAGAATAATACTAATGAACTTTTTATAATTATAATATTCTGTGCCACTTCGAAAGGGAGCTTGAATACTGATGTGTTTTCCGTCTAAAGCACCAATAGCTTGCGGAAAATTCCATTTCTCATTGAATTCCTTAGAAACTGCGTGCCATTCTTGTTCTGAATGTGGCAACTGAAAAAAAAATGTATTATTAAGAAGCCCGTGACCAGTTATGGGACAGGTAATTAACTTTCTTATTTGTTTCAGGATTCGGCACTAGAGAGCTCTCTCTTAGACACAAACAGCAATAGTGGAATCACAAATGAAACGGTAAATACGGATTCAAATAGCAATGCCTCTGAAGGTAATATACCTTCAAGAGCATCTGAAAATAAACGTAAAAAGAAACCAGCAAAACGTACTCTTGAAGATTCTGTTATGGATGCCGAAAATAAAATGCTAGAAGATGCAATAGAATTAATGCGCAAACAAGATCAATGTAGCAACGATCCATACGTTGCTTTTGGTATGCACATAGCGGCTGAATTAAGAAAGTATGATACAATTACATTGACAAGAGTTAAACATTCCATTAATAATATCATATATGAGGCTGATATGGGATATCTACAGCAACAGAAATTAGGATACCATGAAGAAAGAAGACCTGGATACTTCACATCGCAATTGACTGATCTCTCCGACTCAACAGTTTCTAATCATACTGATACAGGATCTGGATTGACACAGTTAATTCGCGATCTAGATACGTAGAGTTAATCTTTGTTTTAATTATATCTGTCGCAAACTACTACCTTTTTTTTAAATCAAGCATAATAAAAATAAGTGATTATGATAAACACTATTATTCTTTCTTACCTTTACAAAATCCTTAAGGGCTGCTGTTATGGCGTCACACACTTCGGGTATTACTGATGATATGGTTTGTTTTGATACACAAAAGACGTATTGTAGGCTAGAATAGGAGTCTCCTGTTGCTAAAAACCGTAAAGTTATAGCCAATCTCTCTTTGGTTGTGATTGCTTTACGCCAGTACGTATCTTCTTTTTTAATATGTGACTCAACCAGGCTATGTAAATGTTCAAACTCTTCCAAGGTTAGTCTTAAAAACTGTGGTGTCCGGTAATTAATTTCATAATTGATTGACTCAATATTCTGTAACCTCCGTTGAAAAAGTGGTTTCATCCAGCATTTCCTCGTTAAAATATGTTTCTTCTTAGCTCTTTTACGCAATTTTTTAATAATAAGCAGAGCTACGACACATGCGACCGCTTTCATTTTAGTTCTGATGCCAACTGAAGCGCGCGGCATATCTTGGTTGTGCCGCGCAGTACTGCCGCGCAAACATTAGTTGGCTTTGTCCAAACTAGAGCGCGGCAGAAATGTGTCCTACAAATGCCGCGTGTTGCTGCCGCGCTCTTGCTGCTCAATGTTTGGACACACCTTAAAGGGCATGGAATAAAAAATCAAGAGGGACAAATTTTCATCGCAGTCCTTATTCCCCACTAGTATCGTATTCAGTGCCGTCTAAAGGAAACACTGATCTTCGTTAGTTATATTGTACTAGTGTAGTTCCTATAACAGTCAATAGACGGCGGTAACAGCCGATGTTCCTTTCCTTGGGATATCGCGCGCGTATAGTGGCGCATTTTAATAATTATTTCACAAAGATAATCTGAAATTAATTTTCATCATGGTATTCTTTTTTTACCAACAACTTCTCAGTATTATATTCCTCGTTTTGTCCACAAACAAGTATAAACACAATCAAGTATATGTCTATGACATTAAATGACATAATGAACGAATGGAAAAAGAAAAGTGTTGCCAGTCGGTAACAATTCTGATCTGCGACTCATACAATAATACTTAGCAACATTATAGTGTTTTACTTTAGATATATACATATAGTATAGTTTATACTATAAAGGTCCTCATTATGGAATTAGATTATAAAAGTTAATTAAAACAATAACAATGACAGTATGATAGTGACACAATAGTGTCATAAAAGATATCAAAGAACCTATACACACATGTGTGTTATTATGTGTGTGGCTAGGCTATCGCATTTGGTTAAGAGATCTGTAATAGTAGTTAAGGCTTTCAAATATTAAATTAATGTATGATAGTATAAATAAAATGTCTGTACTCCGTAAAGTTTTTTCCAGAAAGCCCTTGCAAAATAGGGTTTTCGATCCTTTGACGACACCTGACATCAAGATAACAATAGTTAAACTAAAACAATAGTACGGGAAGATAGTATTATTGGTATTATCTTCAAAAAGATCTAGCCCTTGTACAATAGGGTTTTCGATCCTTTGTTGACACCTGACATCAAGATAACAAAAGTTAAACTAAAACAATAGTACGGGAAGCTGTTGGTGTTTCTTTAATAAGGTTTGATTGTATACTTTACTCACTTATTTTCAAAATACTATCATTCTTATCTAGGATCCTTTGTGATAAATATTTTGCTTAGTGACAGAGCCAATTTTTGTTTTCCATATTTTAAAATATTGAAATCAAATCTACATAGTATATTTCAAAAAGTTCATCATGTAAATAAACGAGAATATCAGTGTAAACATTTATTCATTGGTAATAATTTTGAGCATTATTGTTCGTTCAGTTGCTCAATGACGTTTATGAATGGGATTGTACCGTTTGACGATCTTTAAATTTTCATTTATTATTCTAAACGATTTATACCCTCTAAAAAAATATTTGTATATCGTGTCAATTTAATATGTAAAATTCTCCAACCAATTCACTTTTTAAGTTCTCGATAATATAATTCAGAATCCGTTCAATTTCTTAATATTGGCACGTTTCAATTTGAACAGAACGACAAAGTTGTTTGTTTTTTAATTTGGTTTACTCATTTTATTTTCATAATAATGAAATGTTTACAATAGAAACAAATATTTAATAATAAATAAATTAAATAGCCCACCTGTATCGAGATAAGTTATAAACGTAACATAAAAGTGTGTAAACGGACCAAAAGTTTTGATTGTCAAACAAAAACTGCAAAAACTTTCAAACTTCATTCGGCAGAGCGCTTGGTACGTACACGGATATTAGAAATTGTAAGTATAAATTCTGCATTTCCTTGGAGTTTAAATTTTGAGCCCACTATTGCTAGTGTTATATTGTGCAATAAAAATGATTGTTATTATTTACAGACACCGTTGTGGACGACACGGGTTGTTGTTGAACAAGACGTACACGATTATGGGCCTAATAAATAGGTAAGTGTGTTTTTATTCCTTACAAATTATACCTAATTATTGAAAAACATGTTGCAGTATGAAAGGTACATCGAAATATCACGTTAGCTGCCAGAAGGGAAAAATGAAAAATTACATTTTTTCAACTTTGTGCCCAAAGATGCGCCTTGGCTAGACATGCAAAGATATATAAGTTTGAGTTCTGTAATTAGAAGGGTTCCGTAGAAAAAAAATAAAAACCATTTGAGGACACCGGTGACCTACGTGGCGCTGTAATGTCAAAAAATTAAAAACCGTTACCGAGGCGCCGGCGCGGTCACACCTCCGGTCACCCGCTCCCCTCAGTCGGTGGCCAACGCTTGGTTGGGTAGGACGCGTTACTTTTTTTTCGTGCCGGAGTATTTTTTTCGTGCGTTTCGTCAGTTTATTGTATTTGGACAGTGAAAATAATCAATTATGGCTATATCGAACTTTAGTGTTGACTTCGATGACGTAAATATTTCGCAAGAAGATTTACGGGATATCGATTTATTGGAAGCATGTATCTTTGGAGAGACCATTAATTTATCTTCGATGACAAATCCGTTGAATGACTTACATGAAAAAGACAACACAGAAAATAGTGAAGATGAGGTTATCAGGCCACCGCTCAAGCGCAGACGTAGGCGACTTCATGTTATAGCAAGCGACTCTGAGAGCGAAACGAACTCAGTCGATGAAGCAGTTGCCAATGCTTTAGCCAACATAACTTCAACAAGCACGTCACAAAAATGGTCTAGGCCACGAGGGCATCAGCCCTCAGTGGTAGCTTTCACAGAAACAACTGGTAAGTAATATTTTTCACTAACTGTTTCCCGTGGTTTCACCCGCGCCCTGAGGGAACTACTTCGCGTACCCGTTTAATTTATAGCCTTAATTTAAGAAGAGAATTTTATGGTGTATAGACTAGCGAACGCCTGCGGTACAATAAAAACGTGTACATTTTGATTTAATTCATTTTATCCCACTTTATTTACTCTAAACCACATAAGATTTAGCCTGTAGATGACAATCATACAGTGATTTTACTTTTCAGGTTTAAAGCAACCGTATGCCAAAAAACTGCAAAATGCGCCACCAGGAGATTATTTTAAATTGATGGTCCAAGATGAAGTATTTAATTTAATAGCTGATCAAACCAATTTGTTTGCACAACAATGTGACGCACTTGCACTTCAAGGACTTCCAAGGCCTCGAAAGCCTCAATCTCGTACAAACGACTGGAAACCAACTACATGTGACGAGGTCAAGAAATTGTTTGGATTAGTCCTTTACATGGGCCTCGTGAGGCTGCCTAAAATAGCCCTATATTGGAGTACAGACAAGATCTTCGGTCAAGCTTTTCCTGCCACTGTCATGAGCCGCAATAGGTTCGAGCTACTATTGAGGTATTTGCACTTTTCCGATAATGAGACGGCTGATAAAAAAGACAGAATTAACAAAATACGGCCACTGATAGACATTTTAAATGAAAATTTTAAAAACAGCTATGGTCCTAAGGAAGACGTCTGCATTGACGAAAGTCAGGTGCCGTTTAGAGGCCGCGTCATATTCCGCCAGTACAATAAGAGTAAAAGGCACAAGTATGGCTTGAAGTTATTCAAGTTATGCACTATACCAGGGTTCACGTGTAAGCTCCAACTGTACGCGGGGAAAAATCATGAATTGGAGAACACAACTCCGTTAAAAGTTGTAATGTCTCTGTGTGACAACATAGTTAACTTAGGTCACACAGTAGCAACAGATAACTGGTATACTAGTCTTGACCTGGCTAATGAACTAATCAGCAAAGATACTCACCTTGTAGGCACCCTCAGAAAGAATAGAAAAGGTTTGCCAAAGAATGTTGTAGAGGCCAAACTGAGCAAAGGCGAATCAATTGCCATGGAAAACGAGCGTGGAATATGTGTGTTGAAGTGGAAGGACAAACGAGACGTTTTGATGCTTTCCACCAAACATTCATCTGGATCATCAACAATCCGTAAAAAAGGTAAGGTCATCAGAAAACCGAGGATGATTTTAGCTTATAATAAAGCTAAAGGAGCGGTTGACATGAGCGACCAAATGACGGCATATTCTTCGCCACTCCGCAAAACCGTGAAGTGGTATAGGAAACTGGCATTTGAACTCATTCTGAACACCGCGATGGTAAATGCATGGGTTATGTACACGGAAAATACTAAAAACAAACTTAGCATTGTCGAATTTAGACGTCAGCTTGTCGACTATCTTGCCAATCCAGGGAGCGTTCACAACGAAGAAGCAACTATGGAAAGACCAAAAAGAAAGAAGCACACGTTGTTGAAAAAAGAGGGGCCAGTAAGGAAGACAAGGCGTTATTGTGTGGAATGTTACAAAGACGCTGCTAAGACGTACGGTTCAAGAGAGGCCAAAAATAAATCAAAAAAAGTAGCAACATATTGTAAAATGTGCCCAAGTGAACCGTTTTTTTTCCTTCCTTGTTTTAATAAAGTTCATCGTACAATATAAAAGAGTGTTACAATATTAGTCGTTAAGGCAGTCTTTTTTTTACACGCCACTCATGAAAGCTTTACTAATCTATAGATTATTTGGATTTTTAAGTCACAATAATAAATACATGTTTTATTTATTGTTAATAATAATGTAAAGGTTTCATGATTGGCACTGAAAAAAAAAGACGCCAATTTTGCCCTTTGGTACCTATGTATCTTAGAGTATTCAGTTTTATTTATTGGTTTTGTGTTAATTTTTTCGTAGATTTTTGTGTTAAGCTTTCCTTATTATATTCTTGATCACAATAAAATGTTTTTTTATAATTCCTTACACTTTCTAATTTGCCTCGTTCGAGTGGACGTAAAATTTTCAAATATGACATCCCATACTAAATACCTATACTTATCTGAAAACCATTAATATATTTTTTTCTCAAAAAAATATTTTATTATTCGCCTACACTATAAATGGTATCTACCCTCAAAACATGGTGTTTCTACCTCTAGTCATTTAGGATCTACGCGTATTCTACCAATCAATGAAGAAAAAAGTCATGAATATTCTTCTATGTTCAGCGAAAACTTACAATTTTATAGAGAGTCAATAACCAAGCTGTACCCATTATATTAGAGCGCCGCTCCGGTCAATTCCCATTGATAAATGCACGCTAGAAGTGTCCTACGGCCAAAATATTTTTTTTTTAAATAGGTCTGCCTTGAGGTCACCGGTGACCTACGTGGCACCTTAATCTAGGTCAGGCGTAGGTCACCGGTGACCTACATGGCAGTTAACGTGATATTACTCGCTATTCAAGGTTGTTTTGGTAGGTATCTACGTACCTACCTTTAGCTCGGAAAGTTTTAAACGGCTTTCATATTTGACATACAGACTTATCTGTATATATACCTACATGCCGCCTATGATGGTCAAAGTATTTTATCACGATTGTCCGGTATGACGATGATTGAATAAAAGCTTCTTAACTATAATTCCCTATTTTGCGAAGGTAAATTTAATTAACATGGTATGGCAGCAATCTGGAATGTTTTGAGGCTTTGGACATAGGTACTAATGAAAGTGCTAAGTTTCGATCTAGGTATATTTTGTTATTGTGAATGGTCTGCCCGTAATAAAATTTTAATTTTCTTCCACGATTTGTGTATATTTTTTTTTTTTTTTTTAGCATTGTTTACTGCTGCGGCGAAGGAGGTGGCTGCGCCCGCGGCACCGCCATCATAGACGATGACGATGAGTAAGTAAGACTGGCTAGTTATAGTTGTAATAAGCATTGTGTGAGATGTTGGTGTACCAACATCTCACACAAAACAGAAAAACGGTAAGGGGGCCGACATTTAACGTATTACCCTACTTAAATTACATAAGTCGCCATTACTGTTACAATATATGAGCTGTTAATGTCATATTGTGACCACTAAAATGCGGTCTACAGTAAGAGTAATTCTGTAATCAACTTAATTTACAGAAGGGTTAAGTTTACATTCATTTAAATAAAAATAATGTAAAACAAATAAATAATTGGCTATAATGAGTTGTTTTACTAGGAGCACAATGTTGTGACATCCATTTTCTCCTTACAAGTCATTTTAACCCTAGATAGCTAACCTCCGTCGAATCGACGGGTAGCGCAAAGAAATATCGCTGTCTCTTTTTAACGACGTGTCCGAGCGCCTTGGCTCTTTTAGTCAACTCAGTCGCCGGTGAGTTCGTTGCAGTGGCGCACGCATCAAACTGGTAAGTACCGCAGTTTTTGAGATACGTAGCTTTTACCCGTCGTTTCGACGGATGGTTAGCTTTACCGTTAGCTTTTTGATTTGAGTGTGCATTTATATTTTTGACGTGTGTTGTGTTTCTTTTTATTTTAGATTGTAGTAACCATGTCTTCACTAAATGAAGATAGAATATTAAACCTGCTAAACCAAGAGCTTAGTGACGATGTTGTTGATGATGGTTCTGCCAGTGAGACCGAAGACCTTGTGGTGGAAGATGATGTCTAAAGTGATGAAAATTATGAACCATCAGATACCGAAGAAAGAAATGTAAGTCCACCACATGACGAACCGTTAACCATGGAACGAGTTATGTCGAGTAGCTCAGATACTGCCCCTCCAGAAACCTCACAAACCTGTATCATACAACTGCCCCAAAGAAACATACGAGGTAAAAATCGGTACGTTTGGTCTACGAGTAAAGGGAACACTTCAACTAGAACCTCAGCGAGGAACATCGTGCGTACTTCAAGGGGACCTAGCCGTTCATGTAGAGGATTAACAGGTGAACTATCTTGCTTTGATATGTTTTTTACAAATGAAATTTACGAGGAGATTGTCAAATGGACGAACGTCGAAATATCTGTGAAAAGATCTATGTATCAGACTGCAACCTCAACACAAAGTGAAACAAATATTTTAGAAATAAAGGCGCTAGTGGGTCTTCTCATTTTGAGTGCTGCTCTGAAAGATAACCATTTAACTTCCGACGAGTTATTCAATCCGAATTATTGTGGAGCTGGATACGTTGCAGTTATAAGCCGCGAAAGATTTGATTTTCTCCTAAGATGTTTACGGTTTGATGACAGAGATCTGCGACTGCAAAGGTCCCAGAGCGATCTACTAACACCCATTAGAATAATATGGGATATGCTTATAACACAATGTCGCAATAATTATATTCCCGGAACTAATGTGACAATAGACGAGCAATTACTGGGCTTTCGAGGCAGATGCAAATTTCGTATGTACATACCAAATAAACCCGCGAAATATGGAATCAAAATTGAAATGATGTGCGACAGTGGGACCTATTATATGATCGATGCAATACCATACTTGGGAAAAGGTACTAATACTGGAGAAATTTACCTTTAGGTGAATATTTTGTGAAAGAATTGACGCACACAATTCATGGTTCAAACAGGAATGTGACAACTGATAACTGGTTTACATCAATTCCTTTAGTCTACAACTTGAGCCGTATAAATTGACAATAGTTGGTACACTTAGAGCGAATAAAAGAGGTATTCCCGAAGAATTAAAAAATAATAGAACCAGGCAAGTTAACTCTTCAATATTCTGTTACGACGGACCACTTACTTTGCTGTCCTTCAAGCCAAAGTCAATTTGGATAACGTATTTTTATTGCTAAACCTATGCATTAACTTTAAATTAAAACAACAGGATGATTAAGTTTACATTTTATGGTAAAAAAATAGTTTTTCAAATACCCGTCGTATCGACGGATGGTTAGCTTAAATAGGGTACACAAGAAGGTTAGCTATCTAGGGTTAAATGAATTTCCTACTCACGTCAAAGTTATTTTAAAAAACCTGGAAATCCGTGCAATGTTAGGGCATTTTACAGTAGCAACAGTTTTAAGAGAACTTTTGCATGAGATTGTGTATCTAGTTCTTTATTAGTGAGCGATGATTAAACTAGGTAAAACCAATATTAGTTTTATTTTTCTATTGTCATATCGTTATGCCCGTTGAAGGGTTAAAAAACGACGATTTAAAACAACAACCAATTCATGAGTCTAGATGATAAAATGTGTGGGATTCAGACTTAGCACAGGTAACCAATAACAATTTATTTTTAACAACCATCAATATGAAATCAAAACAATTACCATGCTAACTGACCCAAAGAAGCCAACCTACTTGAATACCTCACAATTACATAATCGATAACTCACTATCAAGGAAACAGGGCAACCCTCTTTGTACTGATACCCAACCTTTAAGGAGTGTCGCAACAATTTCCAATTTTTAAAATGACATCCAGACCATTACGATGCTAACTGACCCAAAGCTATTTAATCTGTTTTTTTTTTTGCTCATAGAAACTACACAAAACTCTTCACCCATCTAGCAACTGCAAGAATTTCCTCATTTTAATACACACTATAAAAAAAAATATTATAAATAAATACTTCTAATAAAGTAATTTGGTGCAAAAATACAGTTTTATTTGAAATACGCAAAGGCCAATACATAATCCCTTTTTATCTCATTTGTACAACGAAACCACATACAACTACGATAATTGAATTTGAATGATATGTATGCTTATAATTGGTGTGTACATTAGATATAATAATTTGTAACAAGTACATTGTACTTTAATTTTCTGAATGTATAATGTATTCACTGTTAGTGTACTTAATAAATAAATAAATAAATAAATAAATAATTGCTGAAAATTTTTGTCAATTTTTTTCAAACTATTATGACGACTGATAGACAAGACAATTGACAATACTGTGGTATGGTACCACATGAACAGACAGACCCACAACTACCCTGCTGACTGGCTAGCATTTTTGTATTTTTTTTTGTTTTAACAATTTCGTTTGTGATAAAACAAGACAAGTACAACCTTCTCTTTTGAAAACGAGGCTTAATTTCGAACACCAAACATCTATAACACCAAGAACACCAACAACTAACTGGTTCGACTAAAGATATAGATATAGTATGAAAAGGATTCCACAAAATAAAACAAGTATTTCAGTATCTTCTAAATTGTTTCTTGAACTTTTCATAATGATAATCATCAGTAGCTCTTTCACCTTTTGCTTTCTTAACTATTTTATCTACACTATCATCTATAACACTATTCTCAGTTTTAGTCACTTCCGGCTTTTCTGCTTTCCGTTTCTTAGCTACATCACTATCCATATTAAACCGGTTATGTTGTACAAAGTTCACTGCCATGTTGGTTGGCACAAATTGTGAAGGACAATCTTTTTTGTTTTGCCTCTCCCACAATACTTTCATTTTTGCCTCTTCCGTAGCTTCAATGTTTTTAATTTTTGCATCAATACCCAAATCCACTTCAGGTATGCCACTTAACATTTGATTTGACAGCATCTCTTCAGAACGATGTGCTGATGACACCCTCAGATGTTCAGGCAGAGACAACAATGCTGCTTCTTCTGGTGATAAATATTTTAATGTGTCATTATGCTCAGATTCCTTCATGTCTTCATTATGTCTTTCTGCAAAGAGAAAAAATTACATTTTAAAATCATAATTATAAATAACTTTTCAAAATTCTGCACCAAAGATTCCATATGAATTGAAATTTATAATAATAGGTACAATTTTATTATCAGTACTAAGGTATGTGTATTGAGGTATAGTACAGCCGACATATCTTGACAGTATAAAGTTAGCTGTTTGGCTGCACAATGTATCTTATAGTAACGAAGTTGTTTAGAGCGCAGCAATCGGCTAACTTCAGAGCCACCAAGATATGTCGGCCTTATTGTAGTACTGCGTTGTAACATTGCCATGGAAAACTACTACTCAGTCCTTGGAAATTACCAAAATTTAATATATTTATGATACGAGCAACTAAAGATAAAACTTTTCATTGATAGTTATCAAGTGATACAAAAAAGTTTATAATATGTTTAGTAAGTACCTAGTCTGAAAAGGCTGCTAACCTTCTGGGATGACCTGGGATGGCTGGAGTAGGACCACACAAAGAGACACGCACTATGGCCTGATTAAGTGGCTAAGTGCGGAGACAGCCCGGCCAAACTAAACTAATACGTATAGTTTGTGCATTATTGCATTATATGCACACGTGTGAAGCCGGGGCGGCTCGCTTGTAAAGAACTAAATAATAATAAATCTAACCTTTTCGTTTAGCCAATTGTTCTTCAATATACTTCATCATTTCTTCGTCTTCATCGCGTTTGTTCGTCTCCGCTGAAAACTGTGTACCGATGCCAGTATCGTATGCGTCATCCACTTGCTTTACTTTGCCACTTTTTAACGCCTGCATGTTTACCATACCACCGGATTTCACCTTGAACGGGTCTTTACAAGTAATCTCTTCTTCTAATGTAGTCTTTTGTCCAGTAGCCAACGCAACCACACTGACACCATTCGGCCTTTCTCGGAGTTTCTGTAATACTTTTGTCTCTTGCAATTTGGCCAAAATGTGTAGTTCATCTTCAGAATCATCATCGTCTTTGATTCGTTGACGAAGGTTCTTTTTCTTCTTTGGTTTAAACTTTATTTCTTCAACAACTGTCTCTTGTGCATCTTCATCCTCCATATTGTTTGTTGGTTGGTTGGTTTGTTCTTCCATTGCCGAGACTCTAAACCACTCTAGTAACGCACCACAGTCGGACTATTAAATATAAAAATGCACACAACGTACGCAAATCATGAATTTTAATCAATTATTCCAACACAGAAAACTTTACAGTTAAAAACCCCATCTAATTAAGAGCCAATCAAAACGTTCTATAAAATTCCATGAAAAAAAAAAATGCAGAAATGAAGTATGAATGAACACAGAATATAAATACTAATAGAATGAAGTAGCTACCATAGACACTTGTATTCTAACGTACCTAACGTTGTAACCATACCATAGTCCACAGAGCATACTACTAATAATAATGTATTTAGTGAATTATACAAGAGGCAGTTCATTTGTCCCTACATACATAATTTTATTATAGTCGTCGAAATAATATTGGTTATTTTTCGACTAATCTGTAATATTGTATACTTTATTTAGCCGGTGTATTAACAAAGCCTTCTACTAATAAACATCACAATTGACTATTGTGACATGGAATAAAACATGGAAGTGGGTTGGTTGTAATGGTTGTGAGCATTATTCTTTTAACATGGCAGAACGTGTCGTTTGATTATTAGTTTAAATAAAACGTGTCGACACATTCACTATTTGGCGGCCTTTTGTTTCGAATGGCGGCATTTGAATTCGTCGTTATGGCCCGTCCATAAATAAATGTCATTGGAATGTCAGAGTGACGGATGACTGACACATTTGATAAGAGACAGTGCTTCGCTGATTATACTAAATACTAAATGATAAGAAAGTGATAAGGATAAAGACAAACAAACAAGAAGTTCATTCTTAGCGAGTGGCGATGGTTCGGAATCATTGGTGCGATAGCTGCACAAGCGATTAAACATTTACATGTATTTTCGACACTAGATTTTTTAAAATGACCAAAGTACTGTTTTTGCAATCGGCGCCGCCAAAATTTGAGGATATACAGAAATCCATTTTTAGTGAAGAAGCTGTGGATTTTTTATTTAGAATACACAAGGCGTTTGAGAAACAGATCGAACAACTGTTTAAAGATAGGTTGCGGCGGACTGTGACAACGCAAGCACTTTCGACTTTGGACTTCAAAAATTCGCCAGAAAGAAATGATAAGTCGTGGACTATAGCTCCTTTGCCTCCACGATTACTGTAAGTACATATAATTTACTCTCTTCTATAAAATTAAATCTTATTATACTAAATAAGCGTTAAAATTCTTTCGTGTTTTTTCAGGGATTTAAAACTCAGTAAAAGTTTGAGTATGATTTAGTTTTGAAGTATTTTTAGGTACCTTTTTTACTTAAAAGTCGCCTCTGTTTAACTACTGAGACAACCCTCTGATCCATTGCAGTATACAGAATAACAGACTAGATCTTACTAAAAGAAAATGTATTGAGTGTTAAAATCACTTCACCAATAAGTAAGATCAATAAATAAAGAGGCTAAGTGCGGAAACAGCCCAGTTAACCTAAGTAAGATCAAACCAGCCCTCAGACAAAACTATGATGTATATTTTAATAACATAATTTTACTGAAATTAATTGTTTGTTCAACATAAAGTCCAAGCGTTTCAAACTTACTTTAACTTAAAGACATACTGCAAAGAAACATAAAAAAATATTTTACTTTTATTGTAGTAATCGCCATCTAGACCTTGGTGATGTCTCAGCATCAAACACAGCACACTTTGTATCCTCTCTTAATGAGGATGTTCAAGGCATCCAAGTAGACTTTGACGATGGTCACTGCCCCACATGGAAGAACCAGTTGCAAGCCTACCATAATATAAGACTGGCTGTGAATGGAAAACTCCTTGGAGCCCCTGTCACTGTCACTACTAGCCCAGTACTCATGTTGAGACCGAGAGCTTGGAATATGACTGAACATAATATTTTGGTGAGAAAACAGTTTTATAATAATTTGAATAATACTTCCGACCATACCCTCCCCTTCAACCTTTACTGTATACTTGTGTAGATAATAATAAAGCGGTTTAGTATTGTGACACCCCCTTGCCTTAGTAACCATGTAAAGCCATTGGTCTTCCACCTCATCCCGCCCTGTTGGTGTTGGATTGCTATCATATTGGACTGTGAGAGTGATTCTAGTGAGTGCGTCTGTGTTTGCAAATACACTTGTGCCTTATATTATCTCCTACAAACTTGACTAGTCTCCATTGAGATTAGATCTCATAACAGAAATTTTAAAGAGAGAATATAATATCTGGTGGCCTTTATTTATCTATCTAAATAACTACTATAAGTTTTCTATCTTGTTTTGATGTACTTCTCCTCTTCTAAGTAGTTAGGGTGCATAGTAAGGTCTTATGACCCCACACACGACGTTGACACCACCACATTTTGTTGTAAAGTTGTTTATGCACCAAAACCCTGTGGTGTAACTCACCACATTGGTGTATAGACACCTTGAGACAAATAAATGATTCTTAAATGTTAAATTAACTTTTAGATTGACGGAAAAGAAGCTGTTGGACCCATAGTAGACTTTGCAATTTTGATGTATCACAATGCAAAGACACTATATGAGGCAAACAGTGGCCCTTACTTCTATCTGTCCAAGTTGGAGGGTGCCTCAGAAGCACAACTGTGGAATGAAATATTTATTTGGGCTCAAAACGAACTTGGTCTACCACAAGGCACTATAAAAGCTTGCGTCCTAATCGAAAATATACTGTCTTGTTTTGAACTTGAAGAAATTTTATATGCGCTTAAAGATCACTCTTTGGGTCTTAACTGTGGGTTATGGGATTACTGTGCATCTATCATATCAAAATTCGGTGAATATAATTCTTTATTTATTTATTATTTTTACTAATTTTCTTTTCTTATCATTAATATATGCAGAATGTCTAACTAGCAAACAATACAATACAAATCAAGATTGGCAATTTGTATAGTTAGGTAGTTTGATTTATGTATTAGACGAAAATGATTAAATCTCATTTGGATCCAATAAGCAATAAGGTCTATTTTCCAGGTGATCGTGAGGAGTTCCTGCTGCCAGATAGGAATAAGTATGTGAATATGGACCGTCACTTCCTAAATAGTTACTTGAAACTTGTCGTAAGCACGTGCCACGCTAGAGGAGCCCCTGCCACCGGCGGAATGGCGGCTGCTATGCTAAAACCCGGCTCTGATGTCACTGATAAGGAGTACGTATTAAACAACAAAAATAATATAAAAAGCCTGCCTCGTTGAACTAGTCGCGAAGCGCGACTGCTGAGCATTAAGTCTTGGGTTCGATTCCCAGGTTGGGCAAAGTATTATTGGATTTTTCCATCTGGAATTTCTCAGTAGCAGCCTTGGAGTCTAGATTTGTGCCCGGTTGATGGCAATAGACTCGCCCCTACACGGGGCAAACCTGGCGAAATGTGGGTGTACTGAATGGTACACCTCTGCCTGTCCCTTCGAGGATTACAAGCTTGATGTTATATTATAATATTAATACAATATTACTCAACTAAAAACATTACCACACAATGCAAAACATCATTTTTTTTAGGCTATTTTATTTTATCTTAATACAAACTTAAATTGAAGTTCATCATATCTACATAAACAATTTCAGGTCAAAAACTATAATAACGAAGATTCTGACTGCAAAACTAAAGGAGATAGAACACGGTGTTGATGGCTTCATGGTGTACGACGCGAGGGTAGTGCCGCTTGTCAATGAGGTTTGTCAACATTTTCTAGATCCAGGACAGATTCCTTATAATAAGTAGGTAACTTCATTTATTCAAAATCAAATCATTTACATACATACAGACATAAATTCACGCATTTTTCCCATGGGGGCAGGCAGAAATCACAGAACGCCACCTCCTACGATCTTTAGATACTCCTTTCTTGAGCCCCTTAGCCACCAGGTCCAGGCCATATCAGCCGACTTCTTTCTGGCTGTTCTGACCTCGGCTGCAACGTTCATCTTCAAGCTACTATCTACTTAAATGCGTACTAACAAAAACTTTGAATGCAAATATTTTTTACACGTAACCGTAACAATTGCGGAAACATTAAGGAAACGCCTTGTCAGTAAATTGAGTTTTTATTAACTGTAACATTAGTGGAATTATTCCATCGTCTTTTTTTCTTTGATGATGGAAAAACATGATTGGAAAATAGGCACGGTATGCCTATTTTCCAATAATGATTTTTTATTGTTAACACTAATGATTCTTTATAGCTAGAACAATTGCATGCTAGTTATAAACTTTGGTAATTAGTGACTAGACTTTTCGCTTGTTTTCTCGTCCATTATAGGTACCTAATATTAGCATAATTGCCTAACCAGTAGTTTCCAAAGTGCGGCCCATACTTTTGGAATTTGGGAGCGAATGTTGGGTGGGCCCTGAATAATCCTTTATTCATATAGTTATACATCTTCTTCCTTCATGAAAACCACGAGGTGAGCCCCGAATTTGGAACATTTTAGGTGAGTCGCGGTCCAGTCAACTTTCTATCCACTGATCTATACTATGTACAGTCAAGAAAAGATATAGGTAGATATCCAGGGTCGTCAGATATAGTTGAAGTTTTCTTAGAAACCGTTCGATGCCTTCTTTTGAATCTTAGCTTAATTACATAAGTGTACCCATTAGTACACCCACATTTCGCCAGTTATGTTTAAGTCCCATGTAATAGGGGGCGAGCCTATTGCCATCAACCGGGCACAAATCCAGACTCCGAGGCTGCTACTGAGATATTCCTGATGGAAAAACCCAATATCACTAACACTATAACTTAATTAATGATCTGTTTATTGTCTACTTTTTAAATTAAATAACATTTCAAAACATGCATCGGTTTTTGAAAACTCGTAAGAAGGTACATCTGACGACCCTGTATTATACCTATATCTTTTGTTGTCTGTATACTAAAGCGTGCAGTAAACTAAATGCAAGTTTAGTTTTGCTATTGACAAGTGTGTTATATGGTACATTTAACTTCCGCGCGGACAAAGTAGCAAATAAACACAAATCATATGACATTAGTGTCAATCGATAGATAATTTCTTGTACTTTCCGATGACCTCTAGGTACTAAGGGCGTCGTCACGCTAGGTATGTGAATATTGATGTAACAAATCATAACATAACATCACGCCTGTAATCCCCGAAGGGTTAGGCAGAGGTGTACCCATTAGTACACCCACATTTCGCTAGATATGTTTTTATTCCCATGTAATAGGGGGCGAGCCTATTGCCATCAACCGGGCACAAATCCAGACTCCGAGGCTGCTACTGAGAAATTCCTGATGGAAAAACCCAATAACACTTTGCCCTGGGAATCGAACCCAAGACCTCATGCACAGCAGTCGCGCTTGCGACCACTAGACCAACGAGGCAGTCATGTAACAAATAATTTTGCTTGAACTTTCCTTTTCTTCCGTTTGAAATCGGTCGCGGATGAAGTTGTGAATTAATAAAAAGTAGCCAGTTTTTATCCCAATCTGCCTGTTTGAAATCTCACTACGATCGGTTTAGTAGTTTTGATGTAACTAACTGACAGAGTTAATAATTTAGAGAGGAAAGTTTTGAGATGGGTTGGTTCATTTTTGTAGGACTGTCGTAATATAATATTCTTGTTTCCCTTATTGCAGCTCTGGAAAAAAAGCGGCGCAACACCAAATCAGATCTGGAATAAATTCGAAGTGAACATAACACCGCAGGACTTATTGTCTATACCCCGCGACGGCGTGACCTTGAAAGGGCTGAAGCACAATGTAGCGATCTCCATACTCTTCATATATTACTGGCTGGCTGGAATCGGCCACTTTTTTTATAGCGGCAACGTTGAAGACTCTGCTACCGCCGAAATATCAAGATTTCAAATCTGGCAGTGGATTCGATTTTCAGTAAGATTTTTACGTGCCTTAACAATATTCTAAATCGCCGTCTTTTAAGCACTATATTGTAAAAATTATACATCACATTTTTTAATCAGTTAACGTAGTAAAAATAATTTTAATTCATTTACTAAATGTCCAAATTGGAGGACACGCTTGGCGCAGTGGCTGAACGATTTGCTTCTACGCTGCTGTTTTCGCCTTAATATTAGTAAGATTACCTACTTATACATCAAACGTTAAAATAACTATTTTCTTAAATTTCAGCCGCCATTAGAAGATGATCCAAAAGTACAGGTAACAGCCAAGCAAGTTGAGAAAGCAGCAGCAAGCTTTGCGGCGCACGCGCATAAGAACCTTTGTCGGTCAAACGCAGAACGCAAACGATTGACCGCCGCCCGTTATATGAGCATGGAACTGTTCCTCAGCAGGAACCCTCCGGAATTCATCACGAGCTATCTGAACGACAATCATAAATTCAGGACTTTACACAATAAAGCTATATTGAGTAACTTGTAAATGGTTATGAACAGTTCCAGTAGTTCCCAGAGTATGACTACTGGTGGGTCGCGAGCGAATATTGGATGGGTCATAACATTCCTTCATTCATATAGAAGCATAGCCCGTTTGCTTCATGAAAACTGAGATAAAAGTCTGGAATTTCCAACTTTTTGTTAAGTGACTCGCGGTCCACTTTGGGAACCTCTGCCATATCCAACCAAGTTACGGAACTGCTTAATATATATTACTTACTAACTTTTATAATCAATGATGACTCAATATTAACCAAAAAAACAAAAAAAAAACATATAAATTTATATTAAGCTCTGTGATATGCCTTGTTTCGACGTATATTTATATAAGTGTTAAGTGTTTTATCAATTTTATTGTTAATAAATATTTTATGGGTTACTTTTTTTACTTATCTTTACTCCTGGTGCCCTGAGACAGTAAGACGGTGTCGCGGCAAGCCACGAAGGAGATGGCGGGTGACTAGAATGAAGGGGTAGTTTAGACCATTAACTAATAATTCCAAGAAACAACTTCTCTAAAGAAACACTTTATTTTAGCCATGAAAATCCGTTTATTTTTTTAATGAACTGTAATATTTTATTTTTAGTTGCTTTCAAATTAATAAATATTTAACCAATTGAATCAGCACAAAAGTCACGTCACAGATGTCTTTTACCATACAAAATCTATGGAAGAATCGCGTATTGGCAGGTCATAAAAAGTACGTCAATTGATTGATGGTATCAACTACCTTATTCGAGCAGAACATACTCAATACGTCAAATATAATCTACTAAAAAACAAATATTTATAGACCAAGTGTCGTAATTTTATTTGCAGGTTTAGAGGACGTTAAGCTGTTGGTCCCGGCTGTAATACGTGGATTTTTGAAAGTCGTGACCCTTACATAGTCAGGAAAAGACCGCCTAGCCGGCCGCCGCCGCCGGTAGTCCGCCTTTGTACCTTTTTGTTGCACAAAGTTTGTAAATAAATAAAATGCTAGGCAGATTGATTGATTGATAGGACCACCTCCTGTTTTACGAGGATGCAAAACTGCTTGTATTCTCTTTATAGTGGAAGTAGACTGGCAAAGTCGCTATGGGAGGCTCCTTATTTGTGTGTGTATTGGCTCTACCAGCCTCACACGTACTTGCATTCTAGGTTTCCTTCTTCCACCACCCACGGTAGATACCATACCTATTTAGTCAACCACGACCGTCAACCAAATTACATTTCCTATTACCTACTAGAAATAAAAACAAACTTCTGTCATCTGTCACAAAATATGTCTTCTTAGATTGCTTTATTGTATTATTTTATTTTATTTTTTTTTGCTCATGTATCTACACACCTTTTTACAAGCATTTATTTAATTTATTGTCCTTATACAATACCGAAGTGAAAATTATAAAGAACATGTACATGAAGACTCTCTTTCCTCACGCTGGTAAACTTCTAGGAGATAATGTGCTAACGGTAGGTCCTCATAAATTAGCCATACTTTCTCCTACGGACACGACAAAGACTAGTTGTAGCAATGGCTACATAGCTAAAGATTCGATCTACGTTTCCTGTAAGTAAGGGAAACCATAAAAGCGAAGCTTTGGACAAAAGCTTCTACCATATTCCTTATAATTTTAATAATTATTTTATTCACACCATCGTAGAACTGTCGCCGTGTCTCCCGTGGACCTCTGGGGCCCATTTCACTTTGAGAATCACTGGTTTACAGGCTCAGCGTCTTTTGTAGCACTTCAATTGACTACATGATTGCAATTAATGATTTTAGAATGCGTGCACAAGACTTAAATTTCAAGGTGTGGCAACGACGAAGCCGACAATATCAGACGTTAAACACTACGCTGATGCTTCATTTGACTTAGAGGTATATATTCCATTCTTTACGAGTATTACGACCTGGGAAATATAAAAAGTAAATTAGTGACTCGCTGTTGCACGCGGCTTCGCCCGCGTTAAATTCAGGTCGATGTAGTTCACTCCTGTTTCTCCATGCAAACTTTGTACCTCCATTTCATACCCTTAGCGGGTGAATTTAAAAATTCTTTCTTAGCGTAAGCCTACTTCATAATTACCATCTGCGCGTAAAATTTTTAGATGATGGTCATTTAAATAAGTAAAATTCACATTATCATTCCAATGCATGTGAATTTTGACCAACATAGGTAAAACATATCAGCATTGAACCTAATTTTTAAAAAACATTTAATTTTGAGGGGGAAAACGCATCGCTAGGGTCGCTACAAGCTATTCTGAATCTCCTTACTGTCTCTAAAGTTTAGTCTTATGTTTTACTAGCCATTCAAACTCTACCTATTGGATAAAGGTCCATCTCCAACGGCGTCCTTAGATGCTAAAGATGCCATCAAAATATATACAGAAATGGTAAGAATCCGACGACTTGAAGCTAGTGCCGCGGAATTGTACAAAGAGAAGATGGTCCGCGGCTTCTGTCATTTATACACAGGTATTTCGTTGTTATTAAACATGTACAGCCTGCCTAGGTAAGTAGGGTACTCAAGTAGGTAAATAATATGAATAGGCAGAAAATGACAAAATGTAAGAAATGTCTCCGCAATCAGTACCTACCGGTCGCCGATTTGGACTGCTCGGTGCTGGTTGCCAAAATACGAGTATGAAGAACTGAAATACAACAGAAATTAGAAAAATCGGCGTGACGGCACGTATGGAAAGTCACGTCAAAATTGGTCAAGCCATTTCGTTGATTAGCCGGAACAAACAGACAGAAAAAAATATAAATTGTTTTTTTAGTGAATATGTAGGTACCGTGTAAACATTCAAATTATTTTCCGAAAAGCTGTTAGAAGAAAAAGTTGTAGTTATTTTGGCATTACAAACAGACATTTCAATTATATTTATTTTTATTAGATGAACTAAAACTTTCAACACAAATAGAATTGCAAATTGTGTGTACCTAAGAATAATTCCGCAAAAAGCGATTGCTATCCTGTCTGCAGAAACGTGGTCTAATAGAAAAATAAAACTTAGGTCAAGAGGCTATAGCGGTGGGCATACACTCCGTGATGCGTCCCACTGATTCGGTGATCACATCGTATCGCTGCCATGCCTGGACGTACCTAATGAGTGGCAATGTGCACGGTGTTCTCGCCGAGCTGACCGGTCGCAAGCCAGGGGTCTCGCGAGGCAAAGGTGGCTCCATGCATATGTACGCAAAAAACTTCTATGGAGGCAACGGTATTGTTGGTGCTCATGTAAGTTGCTATAAAGGTGCTCCAAAACGAGCAATACTTTCTCTGCAATACGTAGCTGCAAAATTCGAAGATGTTCCGGCAATATTTGAAAACTTTGTTGCCAATGTATTGTAGCCACATTTCTGGGAAAATATGGGCCGTTGTGGAGTGCCATTATACTATAGTGTAATTATTATTTAGAGCGTGTTAAGTTAAATCCGCTGTCTGACGAAGCAACGCAAGCGTGTAGTATTGAGGAGAGGGGCGTTTCCCCGCTGCCCGCAGCGCCTGCGGTCGTACCCTGAACACGAACTCAGCCACACGCGTAGTACCTAGGTATATTTTTTTACGCAACAGAATCATAAAAATCTTTTCAACGCTTGCTTGTAAACTAGCTCTTATAGCATCGGTTTTTTGTTAATAAAGCAGCGTATTATTACGCGTGTGCCTTTCATTAATATCACACTTTTATAAGCTTTAGATGGCGGCTGCAGAAAGCTACATGGTACCTTACCTATTACATATTATTCAAGTCTAAATCGTAATTGCTACCATACCAAGACAAACTATTTGTTCTCCAGATCCCTTTAGGGGCTGGATTGGCTTTCGCGCACAAATACAAAGGTGATGGTGGAATATGCTATACACTGTATGGTGATGGTGCCTCCAACCAAGGTCAAATACAGGAGTCATACAACATGGCTAAACTTTGGTCCTTACCTGTCGTGTTTATTTGCGAAAACAATAGATATGGTGAGAATAGTCACTTATAATTTTACTCATTCCTTATTTTAGCTCCCACGTGAAAAAAATTTAAACGAAAAGTTGAAAAGTTGTTGACTGCTTCGTTGTTCTAGTGATCGCAAGGCGCGACTGCTGAGCATGAGATCTTGGGTTCGATTCCCAGGTCGACCAGTGTTATTGGGTTTTCCCATTTAGGAATTTTTCAGTAGCTGCCTCAGAGACTGGATTTGTGCCCGGTGGATGGCAATTGGATCGCCCCCTATTACATGGGACTTAAATATACCTATCGAAATGTGGGTGTAGGTACTAATGGGTACACTTCTGCCTAACCTTTCGGGGAAATCAGGCACGATGTTGGGTTATAAAAAAAGTTGTAGTTTTCAGGACCCAAATGTGTGGGAAGTGGTCTACGTACGAATGAAACTGTATAATTTGTATTTTACACCACCAGGTTTGGGAACTGCCATGAAACGTCATTCAGCCTCCACGGAGTACTACAAGCGAGGCTACTACATTCCCGGCTTTTGGTCGGATGGCATGGATGTTCTCGCATGCAGGGAGGCTGCTCGCTTCATGATCGATTATGTCGGCGGAGGAAAAGGTTTGACGTTGATTATCCTTATAAAAAGGAAGGGCTTGACCACGTTTTCCTTTTTTTTTGCCCATAACATTCTAATTGACCTACCCTAGGGTAACGTTCGGGAATAATATAAAGTTTACTTTAAGATTTGTCACGGTATAACTCTGATGTTTTTTGCTTCAGCCCCCCCCCCCCCCCGGAGCCGCCGCAGCCATAAAATATTAATAATTTAAAACCATATTTTGGACTGTTTGTGATGCTATATAGCCACTAATGGTATCTTTCAAGATGCAGTTGCTGTTGCTCACTGACATAAATTATATGTATACTCGCCAGGTCCGCTTGTGGTTGAGTTTTCAACGTACCGGTACTTCGGTCACTCCATGTCAGACCCCGGCACATCGTACCGTACTCGCGAAGAAGTACAGGAGGTCCGTAAAACTAAGGACCCTATCATGCTCTTCATGAATAAGATCGTTGAAAAGAATATCGTCCCCAAAGAAGAACTTCAGGTGATAATATGTTGTAATATCAAGTAACCAAGTGTCTAGCAACTGACTGGGGCGGGAACTGATTGCGGGAAACCGCGGTGCGCTGCTGGCCGCAAGTCAGTGAGTTGATATCATGCGGTTTCATATAAAAATTAAAGTGTGGCAAGCCGCTAGTGCATTTTAGACCTAAGTTCCATCTTTAATGCGGAATCCTAAAAACATCTCGAATTAATTTTCTGCCAACTTGATTTTGTTTCTTTGATACCACGTCCATTGCAACATCCACAAATCTTGGACAATGGACATCCATTACCACACTCAAGAAAAAAAGAATGTGCTTAGGTGAACAAAACTAATGAAAACATTTTTTTACTTACAGGCAATCGATAAAACTGTACGTAAAGAAGTGGATGCAGCCGCCAAGCAAGCTAGGTCTGATCCCGAGGTAGGTATAGAAGAGATGACGGCAGACGTTTACGCCAAATCTATTGGCCCCATCCGAGGCGTGCGACCCGACGTACTTCTACCTCACATTTCCATTAGGAACCACCGATTGAAAGAGAAATAAGGTCGTTTCGAGCTGTTCGTCTTGGTCCTACGTCTTTCAAATTCCGTGAACACGAAGCGACATGTACCTAACAGTGAAGTTTAATGGTGATTGAAATTCACTTGCGAAATCCTAGTAAACATAGTCTTGGCTCGTTGGTCCTTTGGTCACAAACACAACTGCTGGGACTGGATCTTCAGTACGATTCTCATGTCGGGCAGTGTGAATGACAATGGTGTTTAATCTCGAGGTCGTTTTTTTTCCGATCGATACGAGACTTCGATACAAGGTCTTGACAGATCTTGACATATAAATATAAATATCTTGGGACAACTCACACGCGGCTATCTGATCCCAAGCTAAGCAGAGCTTGAGTTATGGTAACCAGACAACTGATATACATACTTACATAATTTATAAATACATACATATTATAGATAAATCACACCCAGACACAGAACTAACAATCATGCTCATCACACAAAGTTTGTCCTGGGTGGGAATCGAACCCACGACCTCCGGCTTAGCAGTCAGGGCCGCTAACTACTAGACCAACAGGCACGTCATGAAAACCTGTGAGTAGTTACGCTGAAATCCATTATCTATTTTGAAAAATCCCGGAAAAGACCCGGAATCCTAATTAGTGCCCGGTTGACGGCAATATGCTCGCCTTCCTATGAGACATAATAAAACGAACTGGTGAAATGAGGGTGTACCCAACCCTTCGAGGATTTGGATTCCGTCAGGGATGGGAAGATTGCTTGCGTACATTTTGTATGAACCTCGTTTCAATATTATCCGAAATATGCTCTGATATAAACACTAAGCCCGGATTCCCCGGAAAGGCCTGAAACGACTGCTTTACCAGGAAAATGTTTTTTGTATAGGACGTCTCTGTAATCTGTGCTGGATGTATGTTCTATCCTCACCGATGTTTGAGAGTAGTGTGTTTTGTCCCGCTTTTATGAAAACGGTTGCTAAGAACGTTTAAATTCCACGCATTGCATGCAAACGTTGAGCAAACGTCATGCTCCATATTGTAACAGTTTAAACGAATGTTCGCTGCAGACAGTTCAAAACAGAGAATATAAACACGCAGAACGGTTTTATGGTGTTGTTTTACACCTACATTGTGACTGAAAGTGTTGTTACCGGCCGGCAACAAAGCATGGCGCAAAAACAGCGTCGGTTCTTTTAAGCTAGTATGTTATCCTACGATGCACTGGGACAAATGAAAGAGTATATGATTGAAATTGCAGAATTATCAATTATTGATAAGCAGAAAAGGAATGTGAAGTAATGTTTGTAATTTACCACCAGCCAGATGTAATTGAGTGATACTTAATAAAAATAACCATGTATGTTTTGTAAAATATTTATTTTCTTAACACTATTATCTCAAAAATATTGGATATATTAAAACTTATATTCGACTTAACTGCAGTTGATTATTGTACAAGCTATGTATACGGTAACAAATTATTATAGCGAACATTACCGATGTGCGTTAAAGAATTGTTTAATAATGCTGTTTAGTGTGGATTGATACACGTTTAATGCTTCATTTTTTAATTGAATACATAACTTCCTCCTTTTTGAAGTTGGTTAACAAAATGATGTATAATTTAGCATTACAAGATAACTAGATTTTAAAATAATCTGTGTAGTTACAAGAGTGAACTTAAAAACATATCGATATTGGACATATAATACAATATACATGATATAAGCCATAGATATTTTATACAAGATTAAATTCTTTTTTTCGATAACAATACACCCACTTATACCTAATAGTGATATAGTACTCAATAATCAATAACTAACATAGTCACTGTTATCATTACTTGTGCAGATCTATACTGCCTTATTGGTCTGATTGTTAAGTCCTGGGTTCAGTACCCAGGTTGGTCAGTCAGGGCGCGGTCCCAGTATGTCGTAACGACAGATTATCGTATTGTGTACAGCGTTGTGGCTTGTGTATTTAAATGGTGTTCACATATAGAACGACACGATTAACTGTCTTCCATGATAGTTTATTGTGTCGGTGACAGATTTTAAAGTGTGGGAACAGCTAGAGACGACAGTCGTCTAACAATAAATTAATCGTCACCACATGAACGCAGTCTTGTTGGGTTTTTCCATAGCTCAGTAGCAGTCCGGAGATGGTTGCCCGGTTTATAGCAAAAGGCTTACGCCATATTCCATAATATAATTTTACTATATTTCTTTGGGCTTACTCGCATGTAGGGTTACCACTACCAGGCGCCCAGATAAAGCTGGTCCTGGTCAGGCTTCTTGGATGTGTGTCCGGCCAAATTATATGGTGTCAGACTTGCCAGGCTTTTCTTAGGATTTTTACATTTAATTAATTAAAAGTTAACTTATCTTTATGTTAAAAAATTAAGATAATTGAATACAATAATGTTATAATTTTCAAATTCAGACATAATACCCGGCTTCTTTTACTCAATTTTACATAAAAGTCCGTCTTAATTGGTGGTTCGGGTTTCCGGATATAGGATCAAGCAGCAGCCCTACATGCATGCATGATGTTAAGTTTTATTTTGTTCATGTTTAGAGATACTTCTCAAAAAAAATTATTTCTCTTTATAATTTTAACCATTTGAAAATATTACCCCTATATTTTTTTACACTTGCTTTGGTAAAAGTGCACATTGGTGAACTAATAAATTAATTCCTTCTCACCAATTTTCATCCAATTTCTGGACGGCATGCTGGCAGTTACGTACAGTGTTAAACCTCAAAATATTTTCTGCCGTATTATAAAACAAAGTCTTAGCTTAAACGTTCGACACAGTTTTTGAAATTTCGAACTTTATTTCGATAAAGATAAAGTTTGTAATACAACAATTGGTTCAATGGTTGAAACCTGGTTTAAAAAAGATTTTGTTTTATAACAAGGCCTCTACCTAAAATAATAAGAAGAACTAAAAAATAAAGGTGTCTTTACATGGTGCAAGTATAGAGCATGTAAAGGTGCCAGCCACACAAGCCCCGCGAAGGCCGCGAAGGTCAATTAACTCGTGTAAATGAGCTTTAATTTACACATTAGTTTGCAATTCATTAAAATTCACGAATATTACTAACATAAGATATGTTACTGGTCAATATCCAGTAAAAGAACCTGAAGTTAGTCATGACAATAGTTATGATGAAACTACCAATCAATTTACTTGTATGACTTGTCAAAACGCGATTCTCTCATAGTTTTTGTATGGCAAAAGACAGTTGTGACGTCACTTCTGTGCCGACTCAACTGACCAACTGTTTATTCATTTAAAAGCAATTAAAAATCAAATTACAGTTAATTGTTACCACCATTATCCACTTATTCCAAGACATAACATCTCTAAAGAAACACTTTATTTTAACCCTGAAAACTCGATTAAATTTTCAATTATTTGTAAAAATAGGTTTTTAGATGCTTCGAAATCAATAAATAGTTAGTCAATTGAGTTGGCTAAAAGGGACATCAGTTTACTATTATTGTACAAAATCTATGGAGGAATGGCGTTTTGACAGATCATAAAAATTATGTCAATTGATTGGTGATGTCTACTACTCAATTAATTTAAAACCCTTGAACATTGTCAACTTTAAACATACACAAGTATGTTATTGAATTGATAAATTTCAAGGCAGCCCAATTAAATGAATAAGGAATATGGTGTAGTAGGTATATTCTATGCAGTTTTAAATAAAACATTTGTCTATTAATGATAAAATATGGTTGCTAGGACACCGAGCACCTTGAGTTCTGTTCGCCGCCGACGCGTTGACGGGTCAGCGCGCGGGCGAATGCGTTGTCTCGCGAATGCAAACTGCCGTTTTGATCTTGTAGGGAGAGAGCCAAAGCGTGAGCTAACGCCTCGTCTTCAGTCTGAAAATTGATACAAATATTATTAGTATACAACTTTTAAAAATCAACATTTCATATCTAATTTGGAGAAAAGCATAAAGGGTTTTGCACCACTGAAATTGTTCCCATTTGTCCAATTCCCTTTTAAGGCTGTCGAGTGGCGAAAAAGGACTGGAAAGCGCAGTGTGGGAAGGGTCACGAGAACGACAACCTGGTAAGGTTGCGGGAAACCGCTCGCTGCGGGCAGCGCACGACCGGTCATTGTGTTTATCTTTTGGAGAGGCCTATGTCCAGCAGTGGACATCGTTCGGCTAAAAATATAATGATGATGATGATTAAACAAATTCTAACCATGTTTCCTTGTACTTCTGAGAATGTAGCGACTGGTGTTGTAACGGGAGTGTTGCTCAGATTCACTCTATTCTCGGCTGCTTTCATACGGGCCATGGCTGCTTCACTGTAAAATAAATCATAGTTTGTTACAAAGCTATTAAGTACAGAAATGGGAAGATCTTTCAAAGGAAATCTGGTGTGAATTGTGCTGTATGGAGCCAACACTACTGCTACCTACCCCTGCTATGACTACAAGCGTAAATATAATACTAGTACTTACGCTGCTGCTCTTCTCTTTGCTGCCAGTCTGCCCTCACAGGCATGGTCACTGGTGTGGCGATGTCGGAGACAGTAGTTGAGAGTGCACTCGCTGCACACAAGCGGTACCATCTCTTTATTCTTACAACCCTTGAATGTACACCGGTTTGTGAATACCTGTAATTAACAAACATTTTTCTTATTTAAGTTTTTGCCTATTATTTAAACCAAATATACTAACAAAAAGGGGCGTCGCCAGTCAATGTTCCACAGTGGGGCAAATTGATAGAGATGGGAAACATAGCTTATTTTGAATACAAAATCCATACAAAAATATGCTTACTTTTTTCCGCCTCTCTACAGCTGGGTCTGAAGTACACAGGTTATCAATATGGGCTCCAACCGCCACATCTGGTGGCTCGCCTCGTCGGCCTGGCACGGGTTTCCCACATAGGGGACACTCAGGAACCTGGACATTACGAGTGTTGGGTGCTGGACATTCATGCTTTGCGTACGCAAAGTGGTCAGAACTGTAATAAAATTGATAATGATTTAATGTTAGTAAGTACATACATAGGTTTTTTAATTAGTTTTAGACTTGGTGTAGTTGTGAGTTTATAAGGATAAAAAACAATGACTTTATCAGAATAGTGTACATATTATAATCAATATTATCCTCATTATGTGCTTGTTTTTTAACTAGCCCTGTTTAAACAAGTTTTTTTCCTTTGATTATTAACCTGTTGACTGTAGGAAAACACACCTGTTGTGTTTCTACAAAAAAACGCAAACACACAACCATATGTGTTTCCCTACAGTCAACAGCTTAATAACACAACAACAGCATAACAACACAACAAGTGCATAGCTAGCTGTACTTCTAGCTTGGTGTGGCACACACACAACAATATGTCTTTCCCTACAGTCAACAAGTTAATAACACAACAACAGCATAGAGCAACATGTGCATAGCCAGCTAAACTTCTGGCTAGGCATAGCAAATATTTGATCATAGTCAACATGTTAACTTAATTTTATTCATGACTCAGCAGAATATTAGTCTTATTATCATTACAGTCATAAAATTATCAGGAGTAAATAATAACTAATAACAAGGTCAATGTTATAAAGTACTGCTATTTATTTGTCTCAAGAGAACCACTCCCATACACCATGGTCACTTTTGCAATAATGATATTATTAAATAACTAGCTTCAGCCTGTGACTTCGTTTGTATGGCTTTTTCAGATGTTTTAGGTTACATCTTTGGTTACTGCTTGGCTACTGTGGGTTGTAGTGTTGTGTTATATATGTTGTGGCATATACCATTCCTCATGAATCTTGGCTACATACAAAAAGATTTATTCATTTCAAACTGGTAGTTCCAGAGATTAGCAAATTTAAACAAACAAACTAAAATATTCTTCAGCTTTATTAAGTATAGATAAGCATATGACCTAAACAGAAAGACTTTTTTATCACATTCCATATCACATACCTAACTAACACTTGTGCTTGCTGAAATGGCCTCATATCAAGAACATTAATTATTAAAAACAAATTCTCAATGTTATAAGCACTACATACATTATAACAATACATTAAAAAGTTTGACCTCAAGATCACTCACCAGAACACTTCTTTACAAGCGCCACATTTGTAGGGCAGGAAGTCTGTAAGAGAGAAAAAGAATAATAATGAATAATGTTTTAGGGTGGCAAGGAAATAATTGAACTGCTACAATTTGAAGGAATTTTGGGATAAAACTAGGTCAGTAACACACAGGACCAGAACATCCTTTGTAAGTACGTCTATTGGAGCAGAGAATACTCAATCTCAAACAATAAAAGAACAAAATAAAACTTTTTATTCCATCATGTTGTGGTCAAGTTTAAACCTAAAGTTGGAACTTATTGATTATTAAAGCAATTTATTTACATGAAAAATTACAAAATGATGACGGAAGTATCTTGAATTACGCATTTACAACTCACCTAGTTTGTTGCACGATTTGTACGAACAATTCTTTCCAATGTGAGGGAACTCCATGGTATTTTAATATTAAAAATCTGGCAGATAATGGTCTTCCACAAGTGAATACGAACAATGATGACGAAAAAACTTTGTTAACACTTTTATATCAAGTTATTGCAAAAGAATTACCCGATTTATTTATTTATTCGTCATCCAGGAACTACTGACAGACTGACAGTGAAACGATGAAACGACATTTTTTATAATACGTATTCACGAAAGCCGATTAACATTCAAGTTTAATCTGTATTCTAGAATATTCGGCTAATTTTAATATTCAAATGGACACATGTAACAACTCACAAGTAAGGAAAATGAGTTTTATAATCTAACCCACTCAATAAAAACGATTTAAAAAAAATACAATTATGTAAACCATAAAAATCCTAGAAGTAAAACAAGAAATAATTGTCTCATTACTGTCTTTACAAACATCTATCGTGGTGTCAAAGTTGAAAACGTTCCATTTCTCACATTTTTATAGAGGCCTTTTTCTCAAAAATATTTTGTATGGTCACTAAAATCAAGTAAAAGTGAGCCTGAGATTAGTTGACAAATCAAAATAACAAACATTTTATAATAAATACATAAAATCCAGACAACAAGAAAAAAAGGAGTCACACAGTAGCAGTACCATACGGGCTACGGCAGTAAGAGAAAAATATAATATGTCAAATGGTCAAGTCAATGTCATGATGATGTCACAAACGTCATTTTCGACCTGTACGACGTCTGGGACGACTCGTATTTTCGTTAAAAACTGATAAAAAATAGAAAAAGTGGTCCTTACTGAGGATCACAAAATACACTGGGCTTTCTAGAAGAACTAGTAATGAAAATGAGTAAAATCGTTCCTTCCGTCGCTAAACTTCTAGCCGGTAATGCGGTTACGGTGGGTTCTCTTTACTTGCTGAAGAATCTCAGTGATTATCTTTATAAATGTAAAATGTGCAACAAAATTAAACTAAAAACGGGCGTAAAAGTATATACTCAATGCAATCTTTTGTTTTAGAAAGCGGTCGCCCCAGTTGCTACGACGTCTAACGCAAAATACAGTACGAAGAGCCAAGCTTCATTTGAACTCAAGGTAATTATGATCTATTTTGATCGAATTTGTGATATACTATGTTGTATGAGTTGATAGTAGTGCGTACACCTATGCCTTGTAGGCGCCGGCTATTATTTTCATTCATATTGGTTACATAGATTTACAATTATGTAACATAACCTTCAATAAGTCAAGTGTAGCAGTGTTTTGTTGTGAGTAATTTGACGTACGTGAGCTACCTGATACAATGATAACAAAGTGAACATGGTTAACATACACAATTTGCTACACAATGGGTAGAATGGGATAGTAAGTGGTCTGTTTATAAAATGGTTTTCACTGAGACAAAATATTAAAAAAAATGTTACCATAATTTATGATTGATAGAAATAGAAAACAGGTTTAATGGAATATAAGTTCAATGTATCTGCAGCATTATGTAGGTACTTCTTAAGTTATTGTTCAGCTGCCATATCTCAACTTTGTTGGAGCCAGCCTGTCTAATGAGATGCTCCAGAATTTTACATGTAGTCGGTGCTCACCTGTCCAGAACCCAGTCACTGGGTAATACAATACTGCAACATTTCCCGACTATATATTCTACATATAACAACAATCTAAAATCTACAAATGAAAACGATGACATACAGCTTATTGTGCTTGCCCAGGCATGGAGTGGTCTCTGTTAGGAAAGCAAGACACATAATACTTTTTAAATAATTTCTTAAAAAACCCAAAAAAGAAATAATACATTGCTGATTCTCTCTCATACAGTAAATCTTTTGTTTTACCAGCCTTTCAAACTCCATAAATTGGATAAAGGCCCTGCAACAACAGCTACATTAACCAGTGAAGATGCTCTCAAGCTGTATGAACAGTTGGCAGTTATCCGACGAATTGAAACTGCAGCTGGCAGCTTGTACAGGGAGAAGATCATCCGTGGCTTCTGTCATTTATATTCAGGTGTGTTATTCAAAATGCTTATTTTTTACTGTTATTATTATATCTGCACTAGCTCTGCCAATGACTTCATCCATGTGAACAGTGAAAGTAAAGTATATCATAAAAAATGTCACCAACTGTAAGAGTACACTTAGAGCGAAGCCACAGAGTGCGGTGCGGTCCTGAATATAAAATTCAGTGATATGCCAGACGGTCCATTCTGGCCGCACTGCAGGCACACCACGCTTCGATTGAGCGAGACGGGGAAGGAAGTGTTTCTCCGGCGCCGCGACTTCGCTCGCAGTCGTGTTGAAAGACTAGGTCTCCGCTCCGCATACTACGGCGCCGCAACGGTGCCGTATTGCGGCGCCGCATACCACATGTGTACAGTGATGCATCAAAATGTTTGCGGTGCGGTGGCTTCTCCCTTATGAATACTGTAAAAAGCCATTAAATATAATGTAACTAAACACCAGGTCAAGAGGCAGTAGCAGTAGGCATGCACGCAGCTATGCGTGATGCAGACACCGTGATCACTGCGTACCGTTGCCATGGCTGGACACATCTCATGGGTGCCAGTGTGGAGCAAATACTCTGTGAGCTCACTGGCCGCAAAACAGGCGTCTCACGAGGCAAAGGCGGCTCTATGCATTTGTACGCTAGAAACTTCTTTGGCGGAAACGGTATTGTTGGAGCTCAAGTAAGTTTCTAATTATACAATATTATTCTTTAATGTTTAGGTGCAGTCAGAGACAAAAGTCTTTTGACAGACCAGATTTTTTTATACTTAATAGCTTCTCCCCGCGAATTTGTCCGCATTATGCCACGGGAACCATCACATATTACATGAAATACTAAACAGAGATGCATCATTTTAATAGTTTCATTAGATTACAATTTAGTTGATAAACAATAACAGTTTTTATTATGTTTCGTTCCTGACAACTACTTCAAAAATTTGCTTTCTGGAAATGTAATGGCAGTTAACTTCTAATAATTTCTCAGGTACCATTAGGCGCTGGAGTCGCCTTCAAACACAAATACACTGGTGATGGTGGAGTTAACTTTGCCTTGTATGGTGATGGTGCTGCCAACCAGGGACAACTATTCGAAGCCTACAACATTGCCAAGTTATGGGACCTGCCATGCGTGTTCGTCTGTGAAAACAATGGATATGGTGAGTGTTTATGACATATAAATATTAATTTGCAAGAATATATAGTATAGTATAGTATTATTCTGTATCTTATAAGTGAAGACCTGTAATTGGCTGTCAGTCTAATTTTCTGTCACTAGTCCATGTTACTTAAATAAATGTAAATTAGAATTAGAGTTCCATCATAGGTACTCTACAAAATGAATAAATAACAAAAGACATCTAATGCAATAATAATTCATTTATTTACATACAAAAGTTTCAATTTACAGGTTACTGCTTACCCCCGAATAAGCGTAAATTGTTATTATTAATCACTAAAAAAAAAATCTCACTGTGCATGTTGTACAAAAACGTACATGTTGCCAAACGAAATGATCGTGAATACAAACTTTTCTTAACGTATGGTCCGCGGACCACTGGTCGTCCCTGAAAGTATCAGAAGTGGTCCGAATAATTTATATTACCGTCAACAATTAGTGGTCCATTCCATGTCGACAATTTTTTTCAAATGTTTTAACTATAATCCTTTAAGTACTAGTGTGATGTCGAGATTCAGTGTGTCGCACAAGCGTGCATTGAAACTATGGTGAGTCGGACATCCATTTGTCGACCTCTTGTACTGTACTAGTTGAAGTGTTACTACTCCAACTCATAACTTGACTATAAGTTGGACCCAATAAGATAGCCACTTTAATTCCGACACCAGTATTTAACTTTATTTATTGATTAAAATATGATACATAATAATAAAGTAATTTCTATTTAAAGACCAAATCACAGTCATTAGGCCTATAAGATTCATGTGACACCTTTATTCACCCGAGTTCCGACCTCTATTTGATCTTCACGAGCGACGAGACTTGTTAAAGATAAATTGACTGATTGCATTCTGGTTTGTTTTCATTTGAAATCATAACATTTGTTTATAGATAGGGATGTGCTTTACGGGGTTTCTTTCGGAGTGGTCGCAAAGCGTGACTGCTGAGCATGAGGTCTTGAGTTTGATTCCCATGTGAGGCAGTGTTATTAGGTTTTTCCATCAGGAATTCCTCAGTAGCAGCCTCGGAGTCTGAATTTGTGCTCAGTTGATGGTCGCGTATTACATGGGACTTAAACATAACTGGCGAAATGTGGGTGTACTAATGAGTACACCTTTGGGGATTACAGGCGAGATGATATATATATGTCTCCATCATAATACAGTTGTTCCAGTTGTTCTATTCATAAAGAGTCTTATCACGATATCACTTAAGTTTTGTTGTTATCATGAGTATTGTTTGTCTAGACATAGGATTTATCGCAATTAGAGAATCAAAGTTTTTATTGACACACCTTTTTTGTGTTATTTATTACCAGATAATCAGGTCATAAAGATATAGTTGTAACAACTTACACTCGGTTAAAAATTGTGTGCAAGGTATAGTTCGTCTCAGCATTTGTTATTTTGCTCGCAATTACTCAATTGTCGACTCTATTTCTGTTGTGTTTTGCGTTTATTTCCTATGAATCAATGGAAACTGTTCGAGCACATCGCTGACCCTTATTGTAGATGCAATGTCGCGTGACTGTCTGTCAGTTGATTGTAAACTTTATTGCCTAGACAGCAAAGTTCTTCGTCTATTACATAAATAAGCGCACTTATTGCCTCTTTACCTGGAGATCCACTTGTCCCATTGATATGATTTATTGAATTAATTTCATGACAGGATTTATGTTCTATGGCTTGGGTGCTGTATAATTTATGTTACCTAAAAGGAAATACGGAAAAGTCACTTTAACAAGTATAAAACCATTTATCCTTATTGCGGCGTACGGGCAGCTTACGTTACATCTTTGGTTACTGCTCCGCTCCCGTAGGACGTAGCGTAATGGTATATAGCCTATAACTATCCTCGTTAAACCGTCTTTACAACGAAAAGTTTTTTTTTCAAATCGGACCAGCAGTTCCTGAGATAAGCGCGTTGAAACTAACTTTTCTGCTTTATAATATTTTTATAGATTATACATATAAATTGTAATTCCAACCAGGTATGGGAACCAGCGTAGACCGTTCGTCAGCCAGCACAGAGTACTACACGCGTGGCGACTACATTCCCGGCATCTGGGTCGATGGTATGGACGTCCTCGCGTCCAGGGAGGCTACCCGCTTCTGTATCGATTACTGCACCAGTGGAAAAGGTATGTTAATTGTGTTGCCGGATCCTTACTTCGAAAAGCCGAACTTCTAGCCATTTTAGTTAACATTGGGTAAAAAACAGCCGGGATTATTGTCGTGAGTTCTAAAATGATTTGTTTTTTCTTTCCTTAATCATAAAATCGTCTCAACTTTTAATGAATCAAATGTAAGAAGCCAAACTACATTTGGCTTTATCCGGACGCTTGACAACCTATGTAAAGATGAGACTGCGGCTTTGATCCGATGCCTCACAAGAATCACAAGACAAAACGGTAAACAATTGATAGCTTCCGTTATTAAAGTCAATGACGAATCGTTTGTTTCAATTAGACCATTAAAAGGAAGTTTTGAACGTCATTTACAAGAAAATAAAAAATATTCAATCTCCACTGTGTCCACTGATTTTGTGTTCCTAATCAAAAAAACCTTTTATCTTTCTTCCTTTCCTTACGCGTAGTTTTTCCGGATCTGTCTATTTGAAAACGCAATCATGACACAGGAAATATACATAGTGTGGATATGTGGAGTAACGATAAAGAAAAAATACTCAATAATTATTATGCTAACAAATTAATGATGACTTCGCCAGGTCCGTTAGTAATGGAGATGGAGACGTACCGCTACTCTGGACACTCTATGTCTGACCCCGGCACGTCGTACCGTACGCGCGAAGAGATCCAGGAGGTCCGCCAGACCAGGGACCCCATCACCTCTTTCAAGGAGAAGATTCTTAGCAACGAACTCGCTACACCCGATCAACTCAAGGTGAGAACTTCTCCATACTTTAGGGTACCATATACAGGCATAATTTTATTTTGACTAATGTAAAGTTTTTAAAATATTAATTTTGTTATTTGTTGTCATTCATATAGTAGTTGATAGTTGAACGAAAAAAGAATAATGCAATTAGCGGTAGAGATAAACTACGATTACATGGCGCGCCCCTCCACAATTCAAAACGTTTGGAAGTATATTTGTGATAGTATTTACAAGACAACGCATGTGAGCGTACTGAGACCTCTCTCGAAGCAAAAACAAATCAGCGGCTTGTAACTCGACTAGCAGCGTTATTAATTACTCATTATTATTAGTATGGCGCTGCACTGACATGGTCGATTAAGGGTAAAATTAAAAAATCATGTTCTTATTTACAGGAAATCGACTCAAAGGTACGTCAAGTAGTCGATGAAGCCACTAAACTGTCTAAGACTGACAGTGAGATCGGTATTGAAGAGCTTTCGGGAGACATCTACGTCGAGTGCCTGGAACCAGAGATCCGAGGTTTACTCCCCAACACACCCCTTCAACATATCAGCGTCACTCAGCGCAAATAAAGCACTTATTACCAAGGAAATTAGGTCTGTTTTCCAATACAATATGCTCCACTTCATTGAGTGAGATTAGTTAATTTAAGTGTATCCTTTTTTTTTGTATATATTTTTTAGAATTGTTTTATTATATAAGAAATGGAAATAGTAATCGGATTTTATCTTTATTAAATTTATTTTGTAAGCCTACATGTTTTAATTTGTTTTTAGTGGAACATATTGTATGGGATTGGGGCTATTTCATAGTTTGACTGAAAATAAATGTTGAAATTAGAATCATAACTTTTATGCAACAGCCTCGATTCAAAATCGCTGTGGTCTTTTTTTTTACTTGGCTAGTGGTGCTATATTTTTAAAATATTTTAAACAAATCAACAGACCGCTGTGTTGAGCATTTTATGTTTCTATTGAGCTAATGTTTTTATTTCAGTCAATTATTTATTTGAAGGCCTCAAGTAGTGGAATATAATTTTATAAATTAATACATTTGTAGATTGGTATATCGAAGTTATTGAATAAGGGGAAATTATACTGTAAAAACATTTATAATTTATCTTAGTTCCGTTATGTTCAGCACCAAGTGTATGAAACTTTTGTATTCATGTATTTTTTAGTGTTTCGCATAAGGGAAAGTGATACTGCCGATAATTATACCACCATGTATTATTTTAAATTCGATTTGTTTTTTTTTTACTTATAAGGGCAGATGATTATTAAAGATATAAATTATATTTTTTCTTTTCTTTATTGTTGTTTAAAGTTACCCAGTGTTATCTGATTTCTGCATAAAGTATGGCTTTGAAATTGAAATGCTTTCTCTCTTCTATCATATTTTTGATGCATAAAATTAAAAAATAAATAAATTATTAACTAAAAAGTTTTTCTTCTATGTCACCTGACCAAAAGAGAGCGATTGAGGTCAAGGGAAGCACCACGCCATTTTTATTATAGTAAATTCATCAAGTTTTTGCTTGAACAACTGCCACCTTTAAGAAACAATTTTTCTTCAATTGCCACGTTTTGTAACTGGCGTCTCTCCAACTGAAGAACAATTCAAAAGGTCCTGTAAATGGTTTAATTCAAATAAATAAGTTTTTTCAACACGATGTACCACATTCTGGATTTCTTTCTTCACATTCTAAATTTTGGGTTTGGGTGCGTTTACAAACATACAAATTTGTTTCCTGCTGGAATCAAATTCGCAACACCCAGCGCAGCAGCTAATCGCTTAGCCATTGCGCCAACCGTGTCGTCGCTTAGACTTTGACTTTGAAAGTCCAGTATAATATGAGCATCCGCTTCGCAGTGTATATGAACAGACTTGATTACGACAAATACGGTGATTATGTGCAATAAAATAAGGTTGAAAATGAACTATCATTTTTCACAACTTTTAAAACCAAGGGGATAGCTAGAAACAACTAACGCTATGCTAATGGACAGAAAAACAAAAAGGATAAAAAAATGAAATCACAAAATAAAGTGTCCGTTTATTTCAATATTTACCTGTAGATACAACTACATAATAGGTATACATAATTAAAGTTTAATTAGCAAAACACCAATTATTACAAATCGTAATATGGTATAAAAATATCTTTTGATCACAACAAGTTGCACCATCACACTTGAGCACAATTTATTTAATGATTTTCTTTGTAACAGTACCTACTCTAGAAATGCTAAAAAAGATGCTTTACAATACTGAAGCAATCATTAGTAATGTTTATTTTATTGTAATCATTAGTACTTATCTATGTATAAAGATTGATTTATAAATAAAAATTCATTGGTTAAATTACGGCCGAACTTAGGGCGAGCTTCGTAGACCGCACTTTGGATACATAGATTTATCGTTCCGTCTCTATCCTACAACTGTACTTTGACAGTTGTGTGACAGTGAGAGTTAATACTTAGCCAAAGCACACGTTAAATAATGTTTATCTCAGCAGTAGCCTTTTCTTTGCTAAGTAAAACAGTGTCATATACGAATATGAACCTTATTTTTACGCTTGTAATATTGATATTCGTATAAAACACTTACTTAAAATCAAAATTAAAGTGCGGCCAGTCGCCAGTGAATCTTGCCCTTATCTGCTATATTATATAATTTGTAGTTAAGGCACCGTTGTAGGCAAAGCTTGTATACATATAATTTATATTTACAATAAAATCATAAAAAATAAAATATATTATAAAATATGAGTATTATTTGTTATGTTGAAGCGCATAATCTAGAATTTATTCAATTTTAGGGTTCCGTAGCAAAATCGTAACAAGGGACCCATAAGGTGCCAGTCCGTCTGTCTGTCACTAACAGCTGCTTTTTTTCAGCAACATTTTTTAATTTAAACTACTTTGGTAATGGGTAAGATATCTATTTACATAAGGTAATTTTTGAAAGAAGTTAAGAAACAAGAGTTTGTCTTTTATGAAGGGAACGTAAAACGTTGGGTAGGGAATGTCAGAGGACATGGGAGGAATGTTTCTAAGCCATAAATAATGAATTGTAAGAACCCAGGTTGTAGATAAAATTACCAAAATTTAAAATTGAATTGGTAAATTAAATAACAAATGAACTTCGCGAATGTCGTGATGTAAGCAAGGGTAGTCGACACCAAAGTGTTGACGTTCTTTTTACAAACTGTCAAAATACAGTTTCCCCACAGATTTTGTATGGGAATAGCAAACTGTGACGTCACTATAACCAACTCAATTGACTATTTGATTTCAAAACAACAAAAAAACAATTTTTTACTGTTAAAGGTTAGTCTGTTCCATATGTCATCAAAATCGGTTCAGTAGTTTAGCCGTGAAAGCTTAACAAACAAACAAATCAACAATGGATGGTGTCTACTACCTAATTTGAAGACATTCTGGAAACATAACATTTGACATTTTTGGTGCCTCAAATTTTTAGCTGAAATGTCTACTCATTAAGATTTTATCGTCTCAGTAACACAAGGTTCTAAGTTGCAGCGCACACAACGCCTCATGAGTGAAGGACGATGTCAAAATAGTCGCTGGGCGGCTCAAAAGGTAGGTAGCTATATCAAAAACTTGTCTTTGACAAATATGTTTGATGGTCTTCTCTATAGAAAGGTTACCTAGCAAATCCGGTAGCAGCAAACCAAATTTTGGCTGGCCGAGTGTGGTACTATGCGCGCTAAGCATTAGCAGGGATTCTACAGGCTCATCCAAAACGTTTTACAAAACACCAGCGATTGATTAATCTGTGTTGTTTGCTTCCTCGTTTAAATCATCTGGTTCTTCTTCAAATCCGCACTGTAATTCATATAGATTCGCGTATATACCTCTATTAGCTATAAGTTCTTTGTGCGTGCCCATTTCGGCAACCACACCCTTGTTTATAACTACGATAATATCTGCATTTTGTATTGTTGATAGACGATGTGCTATGATGAGACTTGTTCGGCCTTCGCTGGCTCTGTCTAGAGCTTCTTGCACCACCTGTAAAGTAAGAAAATGGTGATCAATGATCGTTACGAAATCGATATTTTTTTTATGTGAAATATGTATTGGCGCACTTTGGCAGTAAAATCGACCAGTTTGCCGTGATGGGAAACGGCATGACGCGTTCTCATGCCCCCTCTACGCCACCGCTCTCAACTCCCGTGTGTGTGCGCGCACTCATACTATAGGTACACCCCGTCGTTTCCATGCACCATCAGTCATCAGTTTTGCAGAGAAGCTTGATGGTAGTGTGTTATGTAGTGAGAATCAAAGTCAAAGTCGAAACAAACAATATTATTCAGATAATTTTTTACCTTTTCACTGTGTGTATCGAGGGCTGACGTTGCCTCATCAAGCAGCAGAATGCGCGGATTTCGGACGAGCGCACGCGCAATTGCGATGCGCTGCTTCTGGCCTCCGGACAGATGGGATGCGCGGGCGCCGATACGTGTCTGGTATGCCTGCGATGAAAATAAGATAAGCCTAAGTGTATCAATGGCAAATATACTCGTAAATACTAGGTAAGTAATACTAGTTATTAAAAAAAAAAATGTTGGCCCATTATTCGGCTATAGCAATACCATCTGCTGTCGCAGTCATTTAGTCCTCACGTGTGCATTTGACAGGGCATGCGGCGTATGGTCTCCGAATCGGCACTGAAGGTCGGCGCCATATGCGTAACCGCTCCTTTGGAAATACTCTATGCTGCGGCCGACTTGGGAATTAGAACAACTTACGTTTGGCAAAGCGGCGATAAAGCTGTGGACGTTGGCTTGCTTGGCAGCCATAACGATCTCTTCAATGGTGACCTCTCGCTTGTTGTCTCCATAAGCGATGTTCTCGGCAATAGTGCGATCGAATAGCACTGGTTCTTGACTTACTAAACCAATGTTCCGACGCAAAGTAGTGAGACGCATGTCTGTTACTATGTTGTAATCGTCCAGGAACTGTGAGAGACAAAAGAATGAGAAAACAAATAAGTTCAAGTTCACGTTAGGGGCAATCAATGATATTATCGTAACCTGCACCTAAGGTTGCTAGGCGTCCGGATAAAGCTGGATATAGTCAGGCTTTGTGTCGCGTCCGGACAAATTATTCGGTGTCCGGCTTGTCTGGCTTTTGTGAGGGTTACTACGTTTAACCAAACAAGCAGTAATGTTGTTTTACTTTGTGTTCGTTGATTTTATGATAAAAGGTTGAAAAAAAAGTGCAGACTCCATTATTTTTTTAAATTTTAAATGTAAATTATTGAAAATATTGCGCTTTGGAACCACCGCTCCAGTTTGAAAAGTTTAACGGGGTTGTAACCTTTTAGAGTGCATACTTACTATACTGCCTTCATCAGGGTCGTAGAGTCGTTGCAGCAGCTGCAAGAGGGTTGACTTCCCGCAGCCGCTGGGCCCGACGAGGGCGACGCGCTTGCCGAAGGGGACCATTAGCGATAACCCTCGTAACACCTCCACCTCACGCCGCGTCGGGTAACGGAACTTTATGTTCTTGTATTGAATAGCACCTTTCGCTATCTGCGAATTAATTAAGCTCAATTTGAAATAGAAAAATTGAAAGTTCAGAAGTACGTTGTACGTTCAGGAAACGTTCTGAGGAGCTTAGACCTTTAATATCTCAGAAATTACAAAGTACTTAATATTAAAATAATAATGTTTTAAAAGATGGGGTTAGGTCCCCTGAAGGTTTTCAGGTGTGATTACGTTACATGTACAATTGCACATATATTCCTTTCATCATTGCGATACTTTTGTGTGTTCTAGAGTCTAGAGTTCTAGACGATTGAACATATCACAGTGATGGGAGGAACATGTAACTTTCGGTGTCGATAAGTTTCCGTCAACTCGAAGACGGCTCACTCGTATAACGGGTGTACCGTTTTATGAGATTCCAAATTGAATATACCTATTCACGAAATGCCTGAAGAAGAACTTACGTAATCTTTTGGCAAGCAGGGAACGGTTGTGTCGACGACAAGTGGTTTTCGAGCAAGCAGCGTCATGACGCGACCGGCCGCGCCCACTGCTGCGCCGAAGTTGGGGGCGAACGCTAACGCTTGCCCCATCATCCACGCGCCGAATATCAGCGCTTCCGATACCCTGCACAATGAACACGAAGATTAAAATAATCTTAGATACTTTCAAGGCTTTGGCTCGCCCGGCCCCGTCCGTCGCTCGAGCCAGCCCGTGCCGCTCGCTGAGCTAGTTGCTTTAAATTCGTCTATAAGATACCTAGTCTTCCGATCCGATATAGACTGTCCCCATGCTGGCTGTCCTTCCCAGCGACTCCCTTAGCCGAGGTCCGTACCCACAGGGGGTGCCCTTAGCGTGTAGTCACTTAGTTCATAAGTTTTAAGCTCTGGCTTAATATAGGCACCACAGGAAAATTCAGTTAAGCAGCCCTGCGACCTGCGAGACGCCATTCCGAAAAAAGGACTGCGCCTGGCCCGAGTACTGTGCCATTGTTTGGTAAATACATTACGTTGACTTACTTGATAACGTTTTTATAAGGTATCTCCCCATTGGCGACCAGCACGCCTCCGTACCAAAGTGACAGCGCATACCCGGCGACGGGCGCGGTCTGGCCAAAGGAAAATACGCATCCGCGCCAGCGCAGACTCTTTTTAGCCGCCAGACGACCGTCTACGAACGCCTCGTGATAGCGGTTCATCACGGTTTCTTCACCACCTAGGCATAAGAGAAGCGGATTCATTATGTTTTTAGACCACGTTGAAATGAAGCGTAGTAAAAAAAGAACGAGTTTAAAAAAACTATGCTAGCAGCTTCTTTTGCATCGTGGGTGCGTTTACAAATAACACAAATAGCTGACTATTTTTTCTATGTAGTACAACATAGTGTGTACTATAATTATTTATTACGTGCGGGAATCAAACGTCTACGACACGCAGCGCAGTAACCAAGTACACTTTGATATCGATCACTTATTTTTACGTACTTAGTTGACACGGTACTTAAGCAGACCTCAAACGGATCAGAATCTAACCCAAGATATGAAGATCTGCAGCTTTCCGCCTTAAGAAAATACATAGTGTTAGGTTAGGCGTCTTGTCCACATACGTTTTTTCGGCATAAAATAAACGTTAATTCGCCGTGTGTAGCGGTGGCGCCACGTCACGACACGCCACTGTATATGTCAACAAGCTCTCACAGTGACCTATACAACACTGACAGCCGTGCCTACACACGGCAAATTAATCGTGTATTTTTACGCCGTGTGTGGACAAGAGGCTTTATACCTACAAAGACTCGTGAGACTTACAGAACGCACAAACAGTTTTGATATTAGTGATAGCCTCGGTAGCAATCATTGTGGCTTTGTAGGAGGCTTCCCTGACGAGTGCCAGACCGATAGCCAGGATTCTTCCTTCGAGTACCACGGCGCCCATGACCATGGGCACCGAGATCAGAGAGACCAGTGTCATCTTCCACGTGAAGTACAGCGACAGCAGGATGCCGATTACTATGGTGGCTGTCGCCTGCATCAGAGCGCCAATGCGAGTCCCTGTTGCCTGGAAAAAGGAAAATAAATGATTTATTGTTATCGGTCTTACTGTTGCTCAACAGACAACATTATTCGTTCTATATTTTCTGCTTTTTATGAATCAGTCTCCTGTAGTGTCGTGACAAAACAAACTGATAATCAGACCGATGCAAATCCATTTGCGGTCATGGCAGCCAATCTTAATGGAGACTAGCCAAGTTCGCAGGAGATTTATTGCTATATAGTGCACGAGTGTGTGCGCAAACACAGGCGCTGTCTCTTCCCTCACTCTCTTAGTTTGATGGAACGACAATTCGCCACGACCGGAGAGAGATCAGGCGCAGGACCAATGGAATTACGTGCTTTCCGAGTAACAGTGGTGTCACACCATCAACTTACTTACTCCGAGCTGCTACTGAGATATTTCTAATGGAAAACCCAATAACAATTTTTGTCCGGCCTAGGAATCGAACCCAGGACCCTACATTCAGAAGCCACGCTTGCGACCAACAGGGCATTGAAACACGCGCATGCGCACGTCTGTGGAAAATTTACACTAGGACCACTCGCTAACCGCTCGCGAACATGTCCGAAGGTGTCCATAATAAAATTAGTACAATTATGTAATTTTATGTATTTTGTTATGCCTAAAGTGCAGGTGTAGGACACTGGGCACTGTAGTTAGTGGAACATCGTCTGTTCAGAAGCACCGCACGCGCACTGGGTATCGGTGGGACCTATAATCCATCACCCTAATCGTTAAACCTGGCCCTATTTCCATGTCATCAGAAAATTCGTTCCAGAGCTTTTGCTACTTCAAAATTTTCAGAAGACTCACCCCTTGTACAGCAGCCGCATCAGAAGCAAGTCGGGCTGTCAAGGCACCGACTCCGTTTTTCGGGTCGTCAAACCAACCGTTCTCTTGATATAACATTGATCGAAATGCTGCCACTCTACGAAATTTTAACCATTATTAGATATAAAACGAGATCTTAGAAAACTGTAATAAACATAACTAAATAACCAAATCATATAGCTAATTAATATAAAAATAATGGAAAAGTTGGAAGGTATATTACTACCTAAGCCTAGCCGTCAGTCGAACTCCAGTCAAGTTAAATATAAATATTTGGAAGAAGATGCCCACGCCTGTGTAGACTCCGACAAACAAGAACAATACGGCTATTAAATTCGTCTCGCCACGCACCCAATCATCGTCGGAACTTTCCAAGAACTAAAAATATAAAAGGTTGAATTAATTATTAGCTTAAACGTACACAATAAAAATGCCTACGACTAGCGTTAAATTTATAAGTGTTTTATGCTGTGATTGAGTTGGTAGCATGCATTTTAAGGCAATCTTTTTCAGTCTGCCAATTACGTACTGATATTATAAGCCATGTTATCGAAATCCGCACGTTATTTAAGCCTCTACCAGAGCAATTCACCGCTCAACATACCTAGACAGCGTAAATGCAAAAACAGGAACAGCTAATTTGTTTTTTTAAGAATCTTACAATCTAGGCATACCCCATAAGTCTCTCCAAAAAGAATAGCGAACGTCGGGAAGGATGAACCGACAGCAATGGCTGCCACTACACCAGCTACCATCCACCACTTCTCCGGCTCACATAACTTCAAGATCTGCCAGGTCGAAGGGTGGAATTCCTCCGGCTCCTCTGGTTCTGCTTGCAAAGAACCATGCGATGATGCTGAAGAGCTAGATGATGTTGAACTTATAGATTCTATTGACTTGGCTCTTTTCTTCTTGTTGAATCTTGTGTCTGTAATTATAGAAAATTCCAGGTAAAGATGCGTTAGACATGACCTAGCTGATGTGCACCGTAAGCCGAATGGCGTGGTGAGCGTGTATGCTTGCGCGTTGTGTGTAGTACAAGACAGTAGTACAGTAGAGGCTCTGTCTGGTTGACCCATGTTAAACTTCATTGTAATAGTTTATTATATTACGTAAAAATCGAAATAAAACTAAAGGATTTGACAGTCAGCCCGAAGCACTAAAAAAAAAAACCTCTGCCATCATGGATATGTGTCTTTTATGAAGATGGAAATAAGGTTAAATAAAAAAAATATATAACAAGAAGTAAAAGGTACACTAGTCGGTATTTGTTATAATTATGTTGTTGAATTCCCATGCAATATCTATGTAACAAAGTGGAACAGGGAGCTTCCAAGTATTGATGATAACTTGGACGAAACGTCGTCGCTTGCATATGAGGTTTCGCCAATTTTGTGTACCCAGATAAGCGATTTTGTGTTATTTAGCTTTTATTAATCGTCTTTACTTCACCCATTCGACATGACCAAACCATGAAAAAAAGTTTAGGTATAAACAAGTAGCCAGAAGCATCTAGCAACAGTCAACAATTTGAGTGAACGAGACACTTACGTTTTGGTTGATCATCGGTAGTTTTCGATTCGTCTTCGACTTCACCTGTCTTTGCCTGGTTCATCTTAGCAAGGTGGTAAAACCGTCCTTTCTTTGCCATTAGTTCTGAGTGCGTGCCTTCTTCGGCTACTTCACCTTTGTCCATGAATACTATGCGGTCCGCATTTAGCACCGTTGATAACCTAAATAATTGATTATAGAATTCTTATTAATATACTAAAATAGACACCTCAATAAATAGGTTGAATTTAAGTACCTACTAATTTCACATTTTCAATTCATACCTACCTACGTCACTGACGTCAGTCAAAGACAAAATCGTAAGGGAAATTTGGACTTATAAATTATTGATAAGCTAAAAGCGCCAATCCGCCTTGAACAAGCATGGTGATCAGTGCAGATCATAATCTTCTCTGTTAACCTGGCCTTTGCCCTGCAGTGGGACAATTGGCTCGAATTATTATTATTTTGAATAAGCATGTACATTTTAAGTATCCGATAAACATATTATCCGGGAGGGTAATAAATTTAAATGTAGCGATATGATAGGTAATTTTAAGTTCTAAATAGGTGGAATTATTTATGTTATGAGGCCTATCGTGTACCTACTTGGTTTTAATGTAGCTCAAGACTGATAAATCCCTGAAGTACCTTGGATAAAGGACATTAAATTTTTTTTTGTATGGAAAGATTTAACATACTTTAGGATATTTATTCGAAGTTACCCATCCCTAGTTGAGTGGCTTAGTCGGCAAATGGGACAGTCGACTTTATTTTATATGTACCTGTGGCTCACCATAACGGTGGTCCTGCCAGACGCTGCCGCATCCAAAGCCTTCTGCACCTTGGCCTCGCTCGAAGAATCAAGAGCCGAAGTGGCCTCGTCAAGAAGCAGGATCTTTGGCTTCCGCACCAATGCCCTCGCTATAGCAATCCGCTGCTTTTGCCCTCCGGATAGCTGGGCACCTCTCTCGCCGATCATTGTGTCGTACCCCTATTTACAGAACTGGTTAATAGTGCTAAATTTACGCTTTTGGCTACCTGAATTATCTCTAACTACATCTGATACCAAGATACTAGTGGATATACGATTTTGGCTGGTTTAGCCATGTTCAACCTTTATTTTAGAGTATTTTTTTGCTTTTCTTTTTTTTAAGTGCGCTAATCTCCGGTTTAGTTATCCCTTAGGCTATGTTTTAAAACATAAGTTTTGAATTCCACGCGCAGTCGTGGGAATAAGCTAGTATAAGATAAACACGGTTCGAAAATATGGATGAATAAAAGCTGGAGATTACTTACACTAAATAAAAAAAACAATGATTTCTCATTATATCACAGAGCAATAATCTTTCCTAATCTGGTATTGTGACCTCGTCAAGGTCACAAGGTCACAACTAAATGAACAAATAAATTAAGCTGTTACATACATCGGGCAGTTTTTTGATGAAGTCGTGGCAATGGCCCGCCTTCGCTGCAAGAATGACTTCCGCATCAGTAGCTGTTGGGTTACTCATTCTAGAATGAAAAACGATACTTATAAGCCTACATCAGCTTTAAAATAATGTGAAGATTGGAATATATTCATTCGTTTTTCCGGGAGTCAGTGAGTGACAAATTTTATCCACATTTTACGCGTGAAGGTATCTATATTATCATAATATTATGACATTACAAATCTTTATATACAAAATTCAGTTTCGGTATGTTTGTGCCTTCAAAATTCAGGATGTAGTTCTTTGATGAATGGACTTCAAAATTTTTACTAAACGGTTTCTATATATCTCTTTTTTTATAAAACCAAAGTCATACCGAACCATGGCTTAGATAATATAATGACAGTCTTTATGCACAAAAATTTAAAAGAGTATGCTTAGATGGTTCGGTCACGTTGAGAGGATGAGTGAAAGGCGGTTAACAAAACGATTTGTTTTGGAGATATGTGTGGCAACGTAGGGAGGGGACGCCCTAGGATACCTACACTGACCTTATTGGTGAGGTTCTTTAGTTTTTGAAAAGATCAGGTACGTAGTACTCTTAACCGGCGTGCTGATATAACGAGATGTTTGAATGTGACGAGGCGAAAGGATTATGTAAGGATCGTAGCAGATGGCGTTCTATGGTTTTTGCCCACCACCATAGAAAAAAAGCGTAAAGTTATGTATGTATGTATGTTGTTTTCATTCATGCTCCTACCTTATATTTTCTTTGATGGTTCCAGCAAAAAGTACGGGTTCCTGTCCAACGACCGCGATGTGGTTCCTGTAGTGCCTGACGTTAATGTTCCTCAAGTCGTAAGTTGACGCCGTCACCTTCCCTGAATCAGGGTCGTACATTCTCTGGATGAGTTGCAGCACGGTGGACTTGCCGCAGCCACTCGAACCCACGAGCGCCACCGTTTCGTTGGGTTTTATTGTCAGATTTAATCCATTTAACACCTGAAAGTTTCACAGCATATCGTTCAAATAAGGCTGGTGTCAATCATATTATATTTATCTAAGTAACTAGGTATTTAATATTTTTATGACGGATAATGATCCAAATTGCCCGTCAGTATTAGTTCACTTTTTACTATTCCTACTATTAAATATTTAATATAATTTATACCTATTCATTTGTCCCAAGATATTTATTATTTATTATTATTATCCTTTATTAACTTAATAAACATATAAATTACATTTTTAAATATTAATATAAAAATAAAAACATTTAACAATATAAAAAATAGTAGCCCACCGGTGGCGGAAACAGGGACTTATTATTATTATTATTATTTAACTATGATCAAACTATGCCGTTCAAAAAGGCAATCACCATGTACAGTCAGTAACAAAAGTCGTTGTACATGCACTGCATGTGTCCAATGTCCATATTACCAACTAAATTTGGTTAACTTTTACATACTTAATATTTAAGTTCTAGTTTTGCGACTTTTGTCGAATTGAAAAATTCAGGTCATTTTGTTAGCTGTTCGAACGTTGGTATGCTCACCGTCTTTTGTCGCTGACGGTATCTACGGTTATAGGTACCTGTACGTTTTTCCGCGATGGGTACTGAAAGTACACATCCTTAAACACAATGTCCCCATTGAGTTCAGGCCTTTCGCCTTCAGTTGAAAAAATGTCTATCTCTGGTTTTCGGTCAATGACCGCATAGACGGATGCTGCAGACGCGCGAGCCGTGGCTATAGCTTCTAAGTGAGGCGCTGTCAGACCCACATTCTGAGCTCCTTGTAGAACACTGAAGAAAACCTGAAAATATTATTCTATAAATTAGCTTTTTGTGTTTGCATCTAATTGATGTATATACCTATTACTTGTAGCTTTTTGCGGCTGAGAAAAGGAGGAAGATTTAATTAAATGAAGGAGATAAAGATTGAACTTCCTTGCTTAAATAATAACAGCCTATAATTGTCCCACTGTAGGGCAAAAGCCTTTTCCGTACAGAAAAGGCACGAGCATCGATCACCACACTTGCTCAAGGTGGATCAGCAATTTTAGACTTATATTAACTAGGTATAAGTCCAGAGTCACAATGTATTCTTTCAGCGATGTCAATAAGTGCAAGATAAACATAGAAAGTACATATCAATTGTAAAAGTTATTGCCCGGATTTTAACCCATAACATCATGTATGAGAGGCAGGTGACTGTCTTTCCTAGCGTGGTGATAAAAACAATCTGACAATACCAATACTTTGATAGCAATTAATAATGAGAACGTCATGAAAGACTGACTGACAGCCTCGTTGGTCTAGAGGCCGCAAAGCGCTACTGCTGAGCATGAGGTCTTGGGTTCGATTCCAAGGCCGGCAAAGTGTTATTTATTACATGAGTACACTTCAGCCTTACCCTAGGGGGATTACAGGAGTGATGTGTTATGTATGTCTTGAAAATAAATATACAAGCAGACTTACAATCATGAGTACAGCTGGAGTATATAAAGGGACTTCTTCTTGCCTGCTTTCTAAAATGAGACCGACTCCATACCAGAAGGCCAGCGCGTAAGCAGCGTAGATGATAAACCACATAAGCCCGCTGCCTAACCCTGCAAACACACCTTTCTTCATGCCCATCTTCTTAGCTGGCTCCAAAAGAGATGAATATCTGAAAAATATCCCTAGATTGTTAGTGCCTTTTATCTTCCAGTAACTGTGTTAAATTAAATTAATGAAGAATCTTAGTGAGTAATTTAATATTAATATAATTGACCTAAAATGTAAAATCTGTGACAATTTTATGTTATTTGATAATTTCTATTTAGTGTATTAATGTAATGTACCTAAACTTCAATACTTGATATGACATTGCAATACCGTAACAGGCCACAAGTTCTAATAGAACCTACATATTGTTAATATCTAATTTGTGTACACTTAGTTCGCAATAAAGAATTTGAATTTAAATTTGTGTTAAAAGTGGATTGGATAATCGGATATTCGGATGTATCTGTTTTTTTTAAACAGGGTGGCTGTTTATTTAGACCAGCCTAAAAAGGGGTCATTGTACTCATCATTTTGAAAAGACCATTTTGTTACAAATTTTCGCTTAGACTACATTTTCTTTAAATAAAAATAAAGTTAATTAAGTTTGTAAGATTCTAAATCAAATATCAAATAAAATTCAAACACAGAATGTTTCTTCTTGTCAATAAAAAGTTAAATGATACCATGATACCTTGCAATTTCTTTCTTTTGACCAGCAAACGCGACTACAGTTCTAATCGCAGCCAGTACTTCTTCTGCGACAACACCCGCTATGCTATACGCCTTTAATTCTTGAGACGTCAGCGAAGATTGTACCTGGAACCAATTTATTCGCTCATTTATGTGGGATCATGCGGTGAAATAAAGTACTTTGCTAAAACTTCTTTATTTTGGAACTAAGAATTAAAAAAAACTCAAACCAAGAAAAAAACACGCCTATCCTCTTACGTCGTCTAGTCTGCACTCCACGCCTAACTTTTATCTTTTTTCTTTCACTTTTACTCTTATTTATCTTTCACTTGCTCTTCATATACATTGCATTTTACTTAAAATAAATTTAGGATTAGTTTTTAATTCCACACGTTTCCCTTACAATTTTGTTAAAAAACGTAATTATAAAACGCATGGGTATTGGTCATTCATTGCGCTTTCGGCTGCATTACGCGCTGTCTTTGACTCATGATGCTGCATTAAGCTTTGTACGTAATAATAAACTTAGCCTACTAGTATTTTAATGTACTATCTAGTATCTAACTACCCTTCATTATTTTATTTTTATGTTTATTACCAACCTTAGCAACGACGGCGGTAGTGAGTATAATCACAGGTGTGGACGATAGTATCACGAGGGTGAGTTCCCAGCCATACACGAAGGAGATTAGCACAGACGTGACGAACGACATCACCAGGTAAATGAAGATGGGCACTTTCTCCGCGATGCCTTCGCGAAACTTTTCGATGTCACTTAACAAAAATGGGGATTTAGATTTAAAAAAACGGGTTACGGGACGCTTGACGTATCCGAAACTTACATGTTCTTCCCAACATTGCGAGTTGCAAATTAAATAAAAACGTTTCTTTGGCAAAGTTGTTTGTTTTCATCGAGCCTCAGCGTTCAATGAACGCGCAGCGCAGACGCCGCGAGACGCGAAGGCGTTTCCTTTGCTGTTAATAGCGCTGCGCTAGCGCGCCGTAGTCGTCACACAATTTTGTTGCTATATGACATACGTTAAATTAACTGCAGAGCAAACGCCGCGACTACGAGACGTATGCGTCGCGCTGTCGCCGCATCTGGCCTGTTCATATGTTCATCGAATGCCTATGCGAGTATGAAAGGCCCTTGGTGTACTCATGAGCATTATAAATATCGGTCACTAATGACCAGACACCCTAAATTATGGAGCTATACCAATAAAAACACTTACTCGGATACTTTGGTTGCAAAATTCATTGAGGTATTCATGTCATACCACGTGATGTCTTGCCGAAGTACAGCTCGCAAAAATAATGCCTTTAGTCTGTCCACCTAGAAACAACGCTTCATTATAATATCATATGGGGGTAAAATGCATTCTATGAACCACAAGTGAGTAGGTATATAGATACCTAAAGTCCGAATCCCTTCTTCGAATATAACTCACCTGTTTAAGTGCCATGTAATTGAAGATATCAACACTGATGGCTCCGACAATGAACTGGCCTATTGAGAACGCTATGCAGCCGATACCAAACGCCTGGGAGTCTTGAATCAACGCTTCCCTGTTTGCTTCTCTCGATGCGTTTGTACTGTAACATGTTAAAATAATATTAACTAAAGTTAATGTTAAGTAGATTGTAATTTTGATTAAATATACTGGCGCTTCGTTGGTCTTGCGGTCGCAAAGCGCGACTGCTGAACATGAGGTCTTGCCCGGTCGGGCAAAATGTTATTAGGTTATTTCCATCAGGAATTTCTCAGTAGCAGCGTGGGAGTCTGGTTTTGGGACATGGGATTTAAACATAACTGGCGCAATGTGGATGTACTACTGGGTACACCTCGCAACCCTTCGGGGAGTACAGGCGTGTTTATACTAGCCCATTTTCTTCGCCCCAAACTCGGAATTTCTCATGTTTGATGGGTGCGTTTACAAATATAAACTCAAATACACAAACAGCCAGACCCGGAACAACTACCTGTAAACCATACAAAATATTTGTTCCGTGCGGGCATCGAAGCAGCGACACGCAGTAACCAATCGCTCAGCGACTGCGCGTACCGTGTTGCTAGAAATATATTACCGTTATATGCATTAAAACAAATTAATGGATAACTTACAGTATTTTCCCTCCACCGAATAGCGATATAGTGTATGTCTCGGTTGAAGTCCCGGTCATAACCGTCCGGTCAATGAGTAGTGATGTAAACTCGCCATAGATGATGACGCCCAGAGGCACGAAAAAGCCATTGATGCAGGAGAGGAATATTGCAAAAACCAGCAACAGTATCTCCCATGGCGTAGCATACCTATACTGTGAATAAAAAAAAAACACTTATCAAAACAAACAAACAAACAGACAGACATCATTCAGACAAATATTGTTATCGTTATTTCTTTATTAATCTATGGTGATATTATTAAGAGAAACAGTTGTTTGTTTGCATTGAATAGGCTCCGGAACCACTGAACCGATTTCAAAAATTCTTTCACTGTTGGGAAGCTACACTATCCCCGGGTGACATAGGCTATATTATATTTTGAAAAAGTTAGGGATCCGTTAGAAAAATCACGCGAACGAGAGTGGCGGGGAGAGTGCCAATACAAAGCATATTAGGTACTATTTACTGAATAAAAATATTACCTATTAGGTATATTAAAATGAGGTAAGTAGGTACCTTCCTTTCTTTAAAAAAAAAAAACATTGCCCCTATTTAGTTACGGCGTCAAAACTTTAGGTAACTTCTTCATAAAAGGAGGAGGTTCTGTTTTTTTAGTAATTAGGTTCCAAAAAATACTTACTAATTTGAAGCACGATACTGATTCATATTGTAATCGTTCTTCTTTTTCTCTGAAACAAAATATAACAAGTAATTTTTTTTTTTATATTATATGTGTTACTTTTGCTGGAATACATAGATTTTTTTTCTTTTTCTTTCTTGTACGGTAAAAGAAGACTAGCCATCCAAATAAATTAGGATTTAATAAGGGCAAGAAGTCAAAGTCAAAGTCAAAACATTTATTTCAATTAGACCATTTACAGGCGCTTTTGAATTGTCAAGGAGTCAGTCAGTTAGTCCGAAAGATGAAGCTAGTTATAAAGTACAATAGTGATAAATCTTTTCTTCAAAACACTTACGTTTGCTCCTTTAAGATTTTCTCAGAAAGGAAAGCAGTGTTCTGTGCAATTGAGGATATAGTCAGGGAGTTTTGTCTCCAACCAGCCATGGCGAAGGACGCCCGCCCCCCGCTCATGCGTCGCTGTGACGACACATACAGTGAGCCGCTTTTGATTGAATCTCTGCGAGGCATGATTAGGCTTGTCGCTCTGAAACAGATAGGAAAACAATGGCTTAAAGTAATACCTAAACTTTCTAGGTAAGGGGCTCAAGGAAGAAATACGTCTAAAAAGTCACGTAGTCATGGATGGGCCAAAATTATATGAGTTGGTATAACATAACACCACCCCTGTATTCCCCGAAGTATTATGCAGAGGTGTACCCATTAGTACACTCACATTTCGTCAGTTACCTATGTTTTAGTCCTATGTAATACGGCGAGCCTATTTGCCGCAAACCGGACTCAGACTGAGGATCTGAGGCTGAGACCTGAGGCTGAGACCCAAAAAGCGACTGCCTATTTAACCACAGCCCAGTAACTGGTTAATAACGATACCTCTTGGTAAGACTAGTTGCCAGACTTTCAGGCATCTGACTACCCGTGCTAATTTATTGTTAAAACCTGGCGAAGACGTAATTAATGTCTCGAGATACATTAATTTAGATGCACTTTGAAGTAAGATTAAATGCATCAAAAGTTCGAAGAAGTTCTGGATAATTTGTAAGTGTTTTGCGCATAAGTACGTTTGGTGCTTTGGTGCGTTTAGTGCTTGGTTGCAGTTAAACGTCACTTTACTTACCCTAAGCGGAGTCACAGTTATCTCAAGAATTTAATTTTGTTCCTACAGTTACAAATCTGTCGGGGTAAAATTGAAGTCGGCAGCTATCGGTTCATGATGTATACATTTCTTGTGAAGAACTAAAGACGTTACTACCAAAACTTATTCATTCCAGAATTTAATATTAACATTTTAATACTTTAATTTCAACTCTTCATTAGCGGCTTCTGTGGTAAGGACACCACAATTTTGTAAATTTCACATAGATACTATGATAGGCCAACAAACGCTGGACACATATAGCTGAAGATCATTTAATACTGTTATCTGATAATTTGCGACTGTTTTCTCTGTCAATGGACTGTTTCTGACAGAATGTTGTGATAACGATGGCGCAGTCAATTTGACACTGGCTTTTGCTTTTTCTCAATGCTTTTTGTAGAGGCATGAGTTTAATAAAGTTTTCATCTCCTCCTTGATAAGTTACTGGGGTTTTAGGAATCTGTCCCACAGCCCGCGCTGACGAATAAACGATTAGATAGCTATCGACTAGTTTCTCGTTTGAAAAAAACGTAATCTACAATAGATGTAGATCCCGTGTCATTTATAAGAAATGCATGTACGTTTTAATAGTTGATCGCTGACTGTGTCCAATGACGGCGAGAACTCTATCTTCACTAGTTTGTCGCAGCGACAAGAGTTATTAATACTCGTAAAAACTCTCTCAGCAATACTTGTAAGTCTCAAGTTTGGTTAGTTTTGAAAACGGGTAAAAAAATGTAATTTAAAAAATATTTGAATTGGGACTAGGTATTTTTCAATGTGTACGTAAGCACAAGTTTCCCAGGTATGGTTCAGAACAAAAAAAATATCGCAATGATTGAAAAAATGTGTAACTATCGGGACTCAATGAAGTGTCTTTTTATAGCCATTACACCTTATAATTACATCAAGTGCAGAATTAAATTTCGATTTTTAACTTTCAAGTTATTTTGCCAATAGTCATAATGCAGAGACGTAGGTATTGATTTGAAAGTACAGTATTCCGCATTGCGGAGCTCTTCCAAAACATAAACAGGAAGTAGTGGTAAAAAAACTCAGCTGACGTCATGAAAATAGCTATCAAATATCCTTGAAGTAACTTTGACTGATATGGAGCAGAACATAGAATCTGTTCCTAACTATAATCTAATATCGGAAACTTAACATAAATGAAAGCATGATCATTAAACGCTTTTTATTTTTCACTTTTTAGTGCTTGTGTGTTAATGTTTGAAATCCTTACATAAAGCCCTTTCAAACAATACCTCACACGATATATTTAATTTTGGAAAGTGGTAGGAGGGGGGTTGACGTACCCCCTCCCCATTTCTTTCAGTCAGTCATCGACTACACGTATAAACAAAGCAATTTTTCTTGTTACGGCGGTTCTGCTGTGATTTTATAAGGAGTTCCGTTCCATATCTCCAAAGTTCATCATCAGATCATGACAATATTCCTATGGGACCTATTCGGAACCATACTCTTTCAAACAAAAAAAGAATCATCCAAATCGATTCATAATTGGCGGAGTAATCGTAGAACAAATATACAAAAAAAAAAAAAACAAAAAAAAAAAAAAAAACATACGCGTCGAATAGAGAACCTCCTCCTTTTTGAAGTCGGTTGAAAATAGGAAGCCTTTGGCTCAGTTCCAGCTAAAAAGATATTTTGTTTGTTTGTTAAAAGAAATGCGCTAGCCTTTTTAACTGCCAGTGAGATTGGAAAAACTCTTAATGTATGTGGCAGCCAAATTCATGAGGGCCAATATAGGCCATATAAATAACATTCAGCGTTCTGTTCGCGCGCGCCTCAAAGAGCTGTCAGCACAGGGACGGGGCCCCAAACAGGGCCAACGCCTGCCGGGGTTGCAGGACGTCTTAACAGGATACCGTGGCCCCGGAACGTAAAGGGTAACAGAAGGAACAGGGTGGTTTTTTAGTCAGTAAAAGTATGACAGTCCTTTCATGATTTTTACCACCTAAAAAAAAAGGCTATATAAAATAATGCTACAGCCCACGGAGACGGAGCAGTAACCAAAGCCGTAACTTAACGCGGGCGAAGTCGTAGACAGAAGCTGAGAGTATTTAAAATGACATTTGAGCCTTTATCTACTTAGGATGAAGTTACAAAAATAGCACCAAGGTATCAACGACAACAAATAGATTTTGAAGTATCATTAAATAAATCATGATTCCTTGTAAATATTGATATTTTAGTAATACGACGTTGATTGTCTGTTATCTGTCAAGTTACATTGAAGTAGAATAAAATAAGATACATACATACACATGTACTAGTCGAGGGCGCGAAATATTCGTTAGTTGTACCTAATACTTGACTGCCTCGTTGGTTTAGTGGCCTAGCATGAGGTCTTGGGTTCAATTCCCTAGTCGGGCAAAGTGTTATTGGGTTTTTTCCATCAGGAGTTTCTCAGTAGCAGCCTCGGAGTCTGGATTTGTGCCCGGTTGATGGCAATAGGCTCGCCCCCTATTACATGGGACTTAAACATAACTGCCGAAATGTGGGTGTACTAATGGGTACACCTCTGCCTAACCCTTCGGGAATTACAGGCGTGATGTTAAGCTAATACCGGGCTCACGATTTGTGGTGGTATAAGGAACCATGGGGTTTTAGTCGGTAAGAGTCCGACATAATCTTCTATTTCCCCCGAATTGAGGGTTACCATGATAATTTGTAATTCTGTGGGATAAACTATTCAGTTACATTTAATTGTTTCCTAAAGAAAAAGACTTTTGCCAAACCACAATCAAATCGATCACACGAGCAATTGACAATCTCTCAATATTTTAATTAATTACGTTAAACTCATTAAATATGCTTAATTTATCATCCAGGAATAACAGTTATGCTTAGAATTAATTTCAAAATAATCAGGGTTAAAAATACAAAACAAGAGTGATTGCAATTTCGATAAAAAAAAATAACTTTTAAGACGTGACTTGGTTCGGACTCGATTGACATTTTTTCTGCATACTTCCACAAAGCATGGTATGACCATGTGCTTTTACTATGAGGGTACCCATACCCTCATAGTAAAAGCACATGTTAAAATTTTTATTTTGTTGCCCCCAGGGGCCCCAGGTAACAAAATAAAAAACATCATGTCCCCGGTTGAAACCTACTTAGGTACTTTTCAAGACGGTCCTTAATTTTGGGAATTCCTGTGTCCGGATGTACTTACAAAATGGCTAGACGCGGAATCGGAGACCAATAAAAAAAACTTACAGGATTCGAATTACGACAAGCGCATTAACCAATCGCTGAGTCACTGCGAAAACTGTTCCCAATCGATTTAATTGCGAAACAATATAAACAAAATTCTATTTGCTAATAATTTTTATTTATTGATAACTAATTCATTCAACAAGGCGATTAACTAGACAGATTTCAACCTAAAAACAGACTAGACACGCGATTAGCTAACTCAAATTAGATCAAGGGCTGCCAGACTGTAGTTAAATTAGAATATTGTTACAAGCCAAGTACACCTGGCAGGAACACTACGCTATTATTATAATCAATTTTTTGTTACAGAAATATGAACCTTGTTCGGTTACGATAAGCGCTCCCGCGCACTAGACATGAGTGTCAGATCATTTCATTCAGACACAGTCTAGAGAATATATCGTGATATATTATATTTCGTAAGTTTGATAGGTACTTGTTACGTAAACTTGTGACGTCAGAAAGTAACCTTTACGTCATACTTTTTCAAATGGTGGAAAGTTCCAAGTACGGATTCAAAGCCGTATAACTTTGTGAGCAGTGGGGTGTGAAGTAAGCTTTTACGAAGATTGTGAGGCTGTGATATAAATAGAAGCAGAAGTGTAGGCTGTGACCACGTCAGCTCGAATTATGTATTTGTGTCTTAACGTGTGTTGCCATGTCTCTAAAAGTTACCGTTTTGGTAGATTATGTATCTTAATAATATATGGTAAAATAAGAATGTGGAGCAGAAAAGTAAACAAGCCTTAACTTTGGTACATTTCAGGTCGCCATTAGCCCCCTCTTATTGCTTATACAAAGTTGATACGACAGATGGGCTTTCCTTTAAACTGCCTATACTAGGTACCTAACATTTTAAAGCTCTGTACCAAAAATAAAAAATTGGAGCAGTAGTTTAGTCGCAAATCATTTTTTAAGTTTTTGCCCCGAACACGATTTCCTAACAGCTGATTATGTCTATACGCATAGGTCATGCACGTACGTTGCAGCTTTAATACCTAGGCATCTAAGGTCAGTTAAATTTATTTACAAAGGGGGTTTGCGTTTTACTCTCATTTGCAATCTATTTAGTTTGTTTGAAAAAAAAAACTCATTTTAATTTATATTTTATTTTATACCGTATCGAATTAATACTAAACACGTATAGTATACGTAGTGTAATTTAATGCCCCTCTGTCATATCAACTCTGTATTAGAATCGTTCACAGTTACAGTTCATTCTGATTTTAAGGCCTATGTAGTTATCCTGTAAATACATAGGTCTAAACAGTTATCAGAGAACATTTTAGAAAAAATGTGTTACAGCTAAATTCGACCGATTTTAAGGTCTCTAGTAACTTTTTATATACACGGGTACTTTTAGGTCGTTCTGGAACCGAAAGTCATAAACTCGATCATCAAACTCGAAACGATTGGGACAATTTTATTCAAAAAGTAACAATAAAAAACATCAGCTGTTCTTCATCTGTACATTTATGTTCGTCTAACTCGTCAAAGTGTACTGAACAGCTGATACTTTTTTGTTACTTTTTGAAAAAAAAGTTCCCAATCGCGTCCAGTTTAATGATCGAGTTTATGGCTTTCGGTTCCAGGACGACCTAAAAGTAACCGTGTATATCCTGATTTCGAAAAATAAGTACTTGAAAGTTTATATATAAAATGTCGTACACTGTAAAGGCTCTTCAAGCTTTCCTTTTCATTATCCACCCTAACGTTAAATATAGAAACAGTCCTTCCTGTTTACCGTCCTAATTAGTTACCTATGTAGGTCTGTGTCACGTTATTTTCTCTGAACCGCTTACGTCACGATCTTAAAGGGCATTGCATCCGTTCGTGTCACGTGCAGCATTTGTGAACTGGCCAACAATAAGTAGATACACGTGTTATGATATTCATTTATCACGAGTTTTATAACTTTTCTATTTTGTACTAGTGATGAAATATTTTAATAGAGGGAGGAAGAGACATCGACGTAGGTATTTACCACAGGTTTATTACAGTATAAAGGCCAAGCGATTAATTTTTTTGTTCCTAAAAAAATAACATAATTTGCCGCTTGTAATCCCCGAAGGGTTAGGCAGAGGTATACCCATTAGTACACCCACATTTCGCTAGTTATGTTGAAGTTCCATGTAATATTATTATGGGGCGAGCCTTTTGCCATCGACCGGGCACCGAGGCTGCTACTGAGAAATTTTTGATGGAAAATCTAAATAACACTTTGCTCGACGTGGGAATCGAACTCAAGACCTCATGCTCAGAAGCCGACAAAATTACCAAAAACACCTATCACAAAAATAACAAAAAAAAAAAACATGATCATTCCATCCAGTACATAGTAATCTTCAGTCGACGTTAGAATCACATCGCAACTTACACTTCATTTACGTAAATATTTTTTTCGTAGCACGCGTAGCCGTAGACAGTCCACGCCGCTACGAATTCCGTAGACTTGGATTTAACAAATTTCGTATGTTTACGCGTGTTTACGTTATTTTCATTTTATGAATGTTTATTTGTATGTGACGCAAAAATGGTTTTGTCTGTAATTCGTTCCAGTACCGTAACAGTTTATGCTAAAATTGTAACAATGCATACCCCATTATTCCATTGTTTTTATTGTTGTCAAGAGAAAAGAACAAAACAGAGTTTATTTATTTTTGACTCGGCCTATGTCCCGTGTTTTTGTAAGAAAAAGAATTATGCTTTACTAACAAAAAAAAAAAAACTTTTAAAATACACGTCAGCCCCATCATAAACTAATCTACTGGGCTGACGTGAACTTTGTTTAAAAGTCTCTTAAAATAAAGATAAAAAATAATAGTTTATAATACCTTTGATAATAAAAATGTATGTCGTGATGGCCGAGTGGTTAAGGCGCTCGCCTCTCATGCACGAGGCTGTGGGTTCGCAACCAGACAAGAGCATGTACAGTCAACAAAAGAGATAGGTACGCAGGTTCGTCAGATATAGTTGAAATTGTTTAAGAAACCGATGGATGTTTTCTATGTAGTTTAGTTTAAAAAGTAGATAACAAACAGTTCATTAATTAAGTCAAGTTTCAAACACTAAACACAAAACTTCAACTATATCTGATGATCCTGGCTACCTACCTCTTTTGATGACGGTACCAATGTGACTCTTTCCATTTAATATGCATTTTCTAAGTTAATCTTAGATATCACTAACATAGATGAAAGAAAAAATTGTGAGGAAACCTGGACTTAAAAATTAATATGAGTCTGAAATCGCTATCCATTGATCAAGCGTGGTGACCATATGCTCATGTCACCTCAGTATGTAAAGAGGCCTTTGTCCTGCATTGGGACAATAATAGGCTGGTATATGCCTTTTAATTAACAAGTAATCTTTAAGTAAATGTAAATAGGCACCTACTCATGAATATGAATAACTTTTATTTAGGGGACCAATTCTGTGATATGAAAAAAAAAATTGCAGATCCATACTATACGTTAGATCGTGTTGAAGTGTATTTTGGAAACAAACAACTGATTAATTATGTTTCATATTTCAGAATTAGCATCACAGATTTAATTGATAAAAAAAATCAGTCTGTAGTTTATATACTTACTCCTCAAACTTAAACAGTTGGTAGACAATAAAAAAAAATTCTACGAGCAAGTACCAAGTAATAAAAGCTCTATGGACTGCATTTTAATATCCGGATCAATGCCGTCCGGGTCGTAAGGTTAAAGTCCTAGTCAAGGGGTTATAAAAACCAAGGGTAGGCTGAAATCCCGACAGGCGACGACAAGACGAGACGAACTGTATTTACTTACCATTTATGAGATACTTCCTTTTATATTCATTGTTCATTGAGGACTTTAACTCTTTCATTTAGAAATTATAGATTTGCCCAGTTCTTTTAACTGTGGCTTTTGATTGTTTTGTGATAGGTTGTAAAATATAATAAAATTTTATAAAAAGATGGTAATAAAACACAACTAGCTAGAGCATATACCTATATGTTTCTATCAATGTAGTCCTATTTAAATCTGTTAAAAACTATCGCTCTTATTTGAATGTTTTATTAAAGCAACTTTTTATTTTCTTTTGCCCATTTAAGCCGCTGTAAAGATGACATTGATGAAGATGATAATATAAGATGAAATAAGTTGAATCTTCGTCATGAAAAGAAGAAGAGCAATCTTTTTTTAATAAGTAAAATATAATATCCCACCCTATTAATAATTAAGAGGTATATCTATGTAATTGAATTCAATAAGAATCTGTACTGTTGGTACCTTCATTCAATAAACAATACCTATAACATTAGCAAAATATCATCGCTATTGTCATTACAATGTTAGCGTATAATAAATTCGGTTATTTCACGACAAATACAAAGTACCTAATGTATATTATTAAGTCATTTACATAAGAAAATATGTATCACCAAAAATTTATTAATTTTAACAATATAACAGAACACCTTTACTGTCGTTAATTGACCGTTAAAAGTTTAAAAATCAGCTCTAAGATATAATATGCAGCTTAATAAATAGATCAGTAGCAAAGTCACACATCGTAAATAATACCTACTTATACAATGGTTTATGCTCATCTGTCTTGATCACTGAAAAGTTATTACACCCTGAAACATGGCCGAATTTGGGTGGGCGCTGTTGGCACTGTGCCAATTGCTAAGTCTCCCCCTAGACATCATAGGGCATGAAACTGTAACATTGTGAAGCTATGACCTAACTGTCTCAAACGTACTATGTAATACTTTATTTTGGACTACTATGCCAAGTAAGCTCCTAGACTTTGCTGAAAGTCTTGACAGAAATGTTTGCTCAAAATTAAGTCATTCAATAAGTAGGTAACATACGAGTAGTACCTACATGTACACAAATTATTACATAATAACTTAATAACTTACCTATATTCTGTAGAAATTATTGTCCTTTAAACACGTTAAAGTTTTTACGAAGTCCCAAGGAAAACTCGCGAAATTTTCTTCCTTCATAAGGACTTGGTGAGATGTGTTACGCCAAAAAAGGCGCGGGAAAATTATGAAATGGAGCTATGAAAAGTTATGGCGCGCTTCGTCAACCCTCCGCGGCGGTTGGCATGGCACTAGGTGGTTTTTGGCACTAAACCGACTTATCAAGCCAGTGGTTTTACAGTTGTAGCACAGCTGCATTGAGATTATATATTTTGTCAATAGAATTTCTATATCGAGAGTGCATGAAACAGAAAACGAGTTAAAGTGCCACTGTTGGCCTTAACTGTACTGACGTCATCGATGGTTATAGATAAACCTAACTTGTTCTATTTTTCGGATTTATTTTAGTTCCATATTTGGTTTATGGTCGAAAGTCTGTAGGAAAATGATGCAGACAGGTACCTAAGTACCTATCGTCAGCTGTAACTCTTCCCACGCCAGGCATAGGGGCCAACTGACGTGCCTATCGGATTTAACACGCTTTTATAAGCTTGGCATGTGCACTTATAATAGTGTCTTCTGTGAATACACTCATTGGCAAGCAAGCATTAACACAATGTCTTCATTGTGATATTTTTTTAAAGCTAGGTGCTATTTATTGTTTTCTGAGCAAAAGAAGTTCCATATATTAGGTACAATATACTCCAGATTACTTACTTTCATCGCCTGGAAGACTTAGGTAGGTAGCTACAGTCAACAAAAGAGATAGGTATCCAGAGTCGTTAGATATAGTTGAAGTTTACTTAGAAACCAATGGATGTCTTCGATTGTATATTAATTACTTTTTTTAATTAAACTACGTTTGAAAATATCCATCGGTTTCTAAGAAAACTTCAACTTTTACTGATGTCCCTGCATACCTATCCCTTTTGCTGAGTGTACATAAGAATTAAAAGTCGGCCTATAGCCCTTAAGCTACTGCTTAGGCGATCTCCAATAACCTACTTTAATAGATAGAAGATATTTATTTGTAAAACTTGACGCGTCGTGATGGCTCAGTGGTTAAGGCGCCTTATTCACGAGACTGTGGGTTCGCAACGGGCATGGATAAGCACCAATGTTAGTTTTTCTATTCAAAATGTAGGTACTATCTAAGTTTAGCTATAGGTAGGAATTTTGTTGGATATCACTGACATCGGTGAAGGACTTTATTTTCTTCTTTAACCCTTTGACTGCGGACGAACATTTGCTGCGCCAAACGCCAGTGCGGCTATCTACCAATGTTCGCGTGTTCGCCATAGAAAAACACACACGTTTGTGTGTGCGCCGCACTTGCGTTTTTTCGTCAAAACACAACGTGTGTGTTTTCCCGCAGTCAACGAGTTAAACTATAGTATAATGTATAAGACTAGACTTAAAATAAATATAAGTCTGAAGCTTATAAAGCTAAATCAAGGTCGTCCATTTTCTGCCTTAGATACTTTTAGTTTGACGTTTGTTTTTAAAAAATAACTGACGGTGTGTGTTAAAGCTGTCCTGGAACTTTCATCATTCATTCTTTCTTTCTCATGTCGTCACCGTAAAGACGGCCGCCTTTTTGCGTCTGTAATATTACAGCCGCTATATGACGGCACCGCCTTTCTAGGAAACCAAAGCTTTAGAGGTTTCCATAGTAAAAAAATTAGTATAATTCATAAAACGTTAGGGCGACAAGAAATAAAACATACAAAATAATTATAACGTATTTATTTCCACTAGAAACTCTGAACTAGACATTATTGCACTAAAACATTAGGTATAAGTATTAAAATAAAGTTATCTAATCACAAAAACTTCCATTGACATTTAATTTTTGGTGCGAAATAGAAAAAGTCGCGGCCTTAATTCATAAGTGGTGAGAATTGTTACTAAACCAAGTAATCACTTACAATAAACATTATTAGGGCGCCTACTGCCATCTCTTAAAACAATATTACTTTAATATTAATTTGTAATTTCTGTTGTTGCATTTTCAACTCTCAGCGCTGAGCCGAGCGTTGAAAATCCAACAGTGCTGAAGGCAAAATAATATTGTTCTAAGAGGTGGTAGTTGGCCCCCAGGAAGTTCTTTCAAACATTTTAACCCGTTGACTGCGGGCGAACATTCGCTACGCCAAGCCAGAAGTGCGGCTGGCTACACAGTTCGGGTGTTCGCCGTAGAGAAACACATAAGGTTGTGTGTGCGCCGCACTTGTGTTTTTTGTAGAAACAGGAGTGTGTTTTGCCGCAATCAGCGGGTTAATTATTCACGAAGCATTTGTGATGACGTGACGATTTTTAATATTCCCATTAAAAAAAAAATGATTTTTAATGTATATATTACCGACCCTATAATACAGGGTGATTGTTAATTTACCAGAAATCTGAAAAGGGGTCATTGTAGTCACCATTATGAACAACTTTTACTATGGGACCAACCCTGAATTCATGAAAAAGAAATCTACTGATGCATAGGTATATACTTATAAAAAAGGTGGTCATAATGATGACCCCTTTTCAGGTTACTGGTAAATTAACAATCATCCTGTAAAATACAATGTATGTATGTTAGTGTTCGGTTTGAATTGACAACACTGTTGGCACAGTGGTTGAGTGATTGGCTGCTGCGCTACGTTTCGCGGGTTCTTTTCCCGCACGGAACAAATACTTGTATGGCAAACAGGTCGTTGTTCCGGGTCTCGCTATTTTATTTGTTTGTAAATGCATCCATCAAATAGGAGAAATTCAAAGTGTAAAGCAAAGATTTCATAAAAAAAGTATTAATGATTCGAACACGGAATAGAGCTGCCTTGGGCTTAGGGCCATAGACAAAATACACTCAATTATTTTTTGTCTATGGTACTTTTAGCACTAACGCAATCACAAATATCTTCCTTCGTTGTGTAAACCGCTCCATACAATTAGGATCGGTAACCAGTACATTAGATGAATATTCACAAAGATGATTTAAATACAGACTAGCACTTTTAATGTCTCGGCCTTATTATAAGTCACCATTAAGATATTTAAATCGACACGCCGTTGCTGATCAAAACTAAAATCTTTGCTTTTTCATGTCATTGGATAATAAACCTTACTTAAAACATCATTAAGTTCAAAATTGTCCACAAAAGCGTATTATCTTCGAAGAACCGTTTGAAGCTAAGTCGCTGATTTACAACTTTGCACTTTATGGCACTGTACAATAAGGTGTTTTATTTAATGTCAATAGAAAATTTGTATACTCCATATTAATAACGAAAATTGATTGTTCGGAATTGAAAAATACAATGATATATGTTTAAATAGAAATGTTCACATGTTCCAAATGCATTTGATATGTCACAATATTGTACATATTTGGATAAATACATTAATTTTTGATATTCACAAAAGTATTTGATATTATCGATTATTTATACATTAAGTAGCCATATTGCATGTATATCGATTACCCTAATCGATTTGAGTACGACACTAAAGTTTTTGACATGATTTATACATAACAATCAGTAATCAGCGAAGGGTTAGGCAGAGGTATACCCATTAGTACACCCACATTAATTATAATTTTGACCATCAACAGCGAGATTTTAAGCTTAAAATATAACAATATAATAATAATCTACACTTATCTAATGCCACTTTACATACCACGGAATGATAACACGCAATCGAAACAAAAAAAATATAATTCGAGTTTATATTTAACATTAAACTTAATCCCAAAATTGTCTAATGAAATATATGTCTTATTTTACCCATTATTAGTGCTATTTTACAAAATAAGTACCCGATACATGATATTACCCAATAGTAAATATATCGGTGAGACATCCCTATTCACGATCAAACTTGTATGAAGGTGACTGATAATTACTGACCAATACTTATACATATGATTGTACATAAAATAACAAACCACTTTCTCAAAGAAACGATTTTTTTAATATGCAATCGCATGATCTCAAACTCCAATAGAATTTATAGAACATTAGGTAACAAAAATAACACACAATCAACTGTAATTAAACTAAGTTCCAAGTACAAATATTCAACTTTTTTTTTAACTGTACGAAAAGCGCGCAACCTGACTGGCAACGCACGGAGGGGACGCCCTAGGAAGACCTGAACTGACCTTATTTGTGAGGTTTTTTGGAAAGGTCAGGCGCGCAGTACTCGTAACCGGCGTGCTTGCATGACAAGATGTATGAACGTGGTGAAAGAGTATGTAAGGATCGTACTGGGTGGTGTTCTGTGGTTTCTGCCTACCTACATGAGTAAAAGGCGTGAGTTTATGTGTGTGTGTATGTAATAAACGCGCGCGTGCCCACACCTTTGGGGTGACTAAGGTCATGCGCTTCGCGAATTAAAAAAAAACATTTCTTTGGGAAAGTTGTTTGTTATCATGATTACAATCATGTGTTGAGTATCGGTCACTAATTACTAGTCACCCTATATATAAAAATATCTGCTCAAATATAAGACTAAAGCTGAGCTACTTAGAATAATAAATTAAAATTACACGGTGCAAGGGACATCGACGAATAAACGTTTAACCATGAATTTAGTACATTATTCAACGCAGCTGATTTGACAGCTGTCAAATCTTTGACAGGTTGGTTTGATATTCGATTTTTCTGTTAGGCCTTTTTCATTACCAGACTGGAGTTTATAAACTGTGATACCTCCGTGCCCCGGAAAAAACTTAAAGCCGTTAGTCGGTCATTAGAGGTTAGAATCATGTACAAAATGCATGGTAACAAGTCGTGCGTCGATGTCCCTTCAACCCTGTATATCTAGTATAATATTGGCTTATCATGTCTTTAAAACACAACTATGTGATGCGTACTGAGCGTACAGAATGTCGTTTACTCTGTATCAGATAATAATTGCTTATTTGTGTGATAACACGGATTTACAACTAAATTATCGATATCGATATCCGCCCGCACTACTGACGAACAGTAATATCGACGTTATAATAAAGTCGACTAATCAGTAATGTAATATCCACCAAAAATAATCAGAAAAACAAAGTATGTTTTCATATTATATAACTGTGATAAGAATCGACAGCGTTAGGGACAAAAGACATCTGCCGAATTAAAACGATCGCCGTATAATTTATACTTCTAATTTAGTTTGATATCTGGAGGTGTGTTACGTCTTTAAGCTTTACGACATTACCATCTAAACGAGCAACACATGTCCATCCTTGTCGCACCATGCTTTAGAGGCGCAGGTGTGAGTGAAACAGAAAGCAGGTGGAGTTTAGTAGAAGAAAAGCAGTCGCTCCTGGGCCGTGCCGGAGAGAAGACGCCATCCGCGCTTGATGTTCAGGTACTGGATAATAGCGCGTACACAGATTAAGATACCTGAAAAAATAATTATGATAAATTAACAAAGAACATTAATTATAAAAAAATTAAGAACTACAGGTTTTAAAAAAATCTGGCTGGTTTAGCCATGTTCAACCTTATTTCAAGTTTCTTTTTGTAAAAACTATAGTTTGTCATAATCGTTGTTCGAAAATGGAACAATTAGGACTAGACATCAGTTGCGAGAGGTTTTATAAATTAAAGATGGCAATGTATTAAATATTCTCAGTATAACTTCATCTGACTGCCTCGTTGGTCTAGTAGCCGCAAAGTGCATCTGCTGTGCATAACCTTATGCACAGATTCGATTCCTAGGTCGGGTGGGAGTGTTTTTCCATCAGGAATTTCTTAATAGTAGCCTCGTTGACTGGATTTGTAACCGGTTGATGGCAATAGGGTTGCCCCTATTACATGGGACTTAAACATAACTGGCGAAATGTGACCTCACCTCTGCCTTACCCTTCGGGCATTACAGGCGATCTTGACGAAAGACTAAGTTTTTAGTTTGATCTCCATAAAGTAAACAGCTTTTTTTATTGTACGTGTCATATCGTAAAAGGCGAACAATGAAGTGTTTCAAGAGATCAGACAACACCTGTGGCAATATTTTGTTGTTGCCGTTCATTGAACTTGTCTATGGGGACACAACAAGTTAATTAGAGGGCATTTACGGGGTATTTATCACTGTTATGACGTAAGAACCCAAATCGATGTAGGTGAAAATAATGTTGTCGAATTCATCCACAAAAGTCAAATAATACTTTAATTTAGTTAAAACAGTGGTTCCCAAAGTGGTCCAGGTAGACCCCAGGGGTACACAGAAGACTCGACGGGGGTCTTTTTTTGGTCCACGGGCTTGTAGGAGTAGAGGTTCAACGTAACTAGGACAATTTAGAAAGTGGTCTACGAGAAAAAAAATATACGTTAAAGGTAGGTACTTTTGTTGAACGTCAAAGTAAGAGTTCAATGTTCTTTCCAAAGGTAGTTTCATATGGTTAAGAATAACTCTTAAAAAAAAATACTTTACATCATTTTGTATACGTACGAATTACGTCAACATAATAATATTGTTCACAAAATTAAAGGCCTTGTTCGGTTGTGTCAAGTATGATAAATAAAGCAAATGAATCACACACATGTGTCGGCACCAGACGGCAATATTTTTTAGTACTTAAATTTTTTTGAGGCCTAAAAGGAGAGAAATAAAAGTAGATAACACAATAGTAAGCCTCGAAGCCCCGAAGGGTAGGCACTGGTGTATTTTTTGTATAAAGGAACATAGCTCCTATATGCTCGGGCAGTTTTAATGTGTTATTGATTATGAACTTAAACAGAGCAGGAATAGAGCCGAAATTGCGTAATTGCGTGCAAGATAAAGCCGCAAAAAATTATATCTTGTACACAATAATTTCAACTCTATTGGTGTCAGCATTCAGTTTATTATAGATTCAAATTACTCCAGCATAATGCTTTTCTGTTTCCGTTACGTACACAAATCCAGACTATGGGATACTGTTGAGAAAATCTTAGCCCCCGGATTGGCAAAACCCAATGAAATCGACCCGACTTGCATGGATATCGAACTCAGAACATTAAGCTCAGCAGATGCGCAACCACTAGACCACCGTTTCAAAAGAAGTCATAAATATATTGGTAAAATAAAAAAACAACTACAAGCCACAAAGCCCAATAGATGTATAATAAATGCTAATAACCAGTGCCTGCTATTCTAAAACAATATTGTGAAAGTGGCATTATGTCAAAGGTTAGGGCGTCGCCGCGTCGGCGAGCGAAAGGTTAAATGACACAAATAATAAAGTTAATACCTACCACATTGAAGAGTAAAAAATCTACTTAACATTACGCCTGTAATCCCCGAAAGGTTTTTTAAGTCCCATGTAATAAGTCTATTGCACGGCGAGCCTAAGCAAAAAATCTAAGTCAAAGTCAAAACATTAATTTCAATTAGACCATTTACAGGCACTTTTGAATTGTCAAAGAGTCGGTCAGTTAGTCCGAAAGTTGAAGTTAGTTGCTCGTTCCAAAACGGAGGTAGGCATGTATGGAGAAGAACGAGCAAGGAACTCCACGGCACTCTTATAGATTAGGTTTTTTCAAAATCCTGGTGACATTATTCTTGTCGATTCTACATGTAATCTAAATAAATCAAATACGGGATAATGCGTAGAAACGGGTTTTATTGTATCATAAAGCTAATTGATTCAAGAAATAATCTAGGTAAACTATTTATTGAAACATAGCTTTTGAGTTGTTACACCGTGACTTTTAATTCGTTGTACATCCTTAAGGGGATGAAAGTAATTATAAATATGAACAACATTGATAAAAAATTGAAAAATAAACTGTTTTTTGTTTAGGTCAGTGTTTGATTTTTGGTATTTTTGTATGGAACGCCTTATTTTTTCTTATTTCGTACTATGTCCCAACCAATTTCCCTCAAGCTAACTCTTACTAAATTCGACGAACGGACAAATCGGCCAGTAAATTCCAAGATACACTCGACCTCTTATCCGCGTATTGCCCATGAATATCCCACGCGTTGTACTTTTCTGATAGCCGAGATATAAAACAATACAGTGCAATGAACCTCCTCGCGCTGCGTTATCTCAATGAGTTGTAACTATTGAATGCAAACAGCCATTGTCCCACTGCAGTTGACGTCATGAATTGGACGAGGCCAACAGGAAAAGAAATCAGATTAAAAATAAGAGAATGTGCATTTTTTAGGGTACCTTACAAAATGGGTCGAAACGGATGCCTATTGCTCTTGGCCATACATTCGTCTGTTTCTCTGTCCCTCTGTCGCAGGGCTGTTTATTTTTAACCGTATTAGGCAGACACTTGATATCACAGAGTATTCACAGAGTACTTCGGCCGTTGCAACAATAAATAAAGTAATGTTAATTGTTGTGGTGATCCCCATCAATTTTAAACTTTAATTTATTTGAAAAGAAACGTTTTTTTTTTGCTCAATCTTTATATTGTATGGTGGTACGGAACCCTTTTGCGTAAGTTTGACTCGCACTTACAATTTTTATATTTTTAATTCAGCATAAAGGTGGTTATCAAATACGATACGAAACAATTATCTGAGTTAAATAAGGATTAACAAAAAGTATTATATGGCAGAGGTGAGTGGCAACGCAGGAAGGGGTCGCCCTAGAAAAACCTACACTGACCTTATAGGTGAGGTTCTTCAGAAAGGTTAGGTGCGCAGTACTCGTAACCGGCGTGCTTCTATGACGAGACGTATGAACGTAGAAGAGGCGAAAGGAGTATGTAAGGATCGTAGCAGATGGCTGTGGTTTCTGCCTACCCCCATAAAAGGTTTATGTATGTATGTATGTTAAATAAAGAATTTCGTTTCCTTACTATAAACTAAAAACTTTTTCTCTTTTCCAACAGAAAATTAATTGAAAACAGGTACTTATAACAAATTTTTTGTTTAGTTAAACGTAAAGGGACTGGCAGGATTTTGTAATGTTGACAAAAAATGCGCACGCGTGCTGACGTCATTTTGCATAACGACAACCAAAGCGTCAATAGAGTGACTGCAAATTTAAATCACGCGATGTTGCCGTGTGATTGGTCAATAGCGTTCGTGGTGGCATACGTGGTCAAGGTAACATTGGAGCAAGCAAAACGGTATCACGAACCTTGAAATATTAATTAACATAAATGTGTTTTCTTGAAAGAGGTACTTCATGGGGATGTTGAAGGAAGCTACAATTTTGATTGGTATATAACTGATGTTATGAGGAGTAACTTAAGATTTTAATTTTATAAAAAATTATGTTTCCGTGCATAAAATATAAAACCTTGTGAAAACTGCCATTTACGTAAACGTAATCCGGGGATAAGCTAGTTAAAAATAGTCACGGTTTTGTTTTGTTTTCTTTAGAGCTTTTGCCTCACACTAAAAATTTATTATGAATCGGTTGTATTTCGGATGCTAGTCGCTAGAACTGATTATTCCATGAGAAAACAATAAAGTTTATTCATTGGGTTCAATCAATCAATTGACACACTTTTTATGAGTTGCCAAAATGAAATTCCCCCATAAATTGTAACTGTGACGTCACTTTCTGCCAACTCAATTGACTAACTATTTATTGATTTCAAAATATCTAAATTTTTTTTTTATTTAATTATCTTATTTACAGGGTTAAAATTAAGTGCTTTTTAGGCAAGTTGTGATTTTGAATAATAGGTGTCAAATACCCAATTATACAATACATAGGTGAATTAAAAAAAAAAACAAATCAGCTCTACAGTTTTTTGTTACCTTACATTTTAGTTGTTCTACTTCATATTAAAAAAGCGTTGGTCGCAGCTCGGTTGGTACTCATTGGTTAAGTGGTGGAGCCGCTATTGAGTGGACACCGGACGTTGACACATATTGTTAATATTAGGACTAGCAGCCTTGATTGAATGAAACATTTCTATAATTTAACTATCAGGTCTATGACCTTTTTATTTTGATACAAGAGGTAGGACATAACATTGTAATGAGGATGTTCTTGATTACTTCTGAATGTGCCGAATTAGTGCCGAATTTATAAACCTTTTCCGAGATAAAATTTTATAAGAAGTTTTTTTTAAAGTTTTTCATGGTAATGTTTTAAGACCGATGGAAGGATAGCGGCACGGTTGGAGTAATGGCTGAGCGAAAGGCTGCTGCGCTGCGTGGCGCTGCTTCGATTCCCGCACGGAAATAACATCTGTATGGCTGTTTGTAAGTGAGTTTATTTGTTTGTTAACGCACCCACGACACAAGAGAATGAGATTTCTAGAGTGGGATAGTCTTTACAAAAAAACGGAAGTGAGACAGTATGGGCTAGTTATTTTAATATAATAATAATAATATGGTAAAGTTAACTGCATTTTAATGTTTAACGACAAATCGAATAATACAAAAGTTAACTAGCTAATAAACCTTTAAACAGGTATGTATAGACACGTTCGTAGTTTTTACAGACGTCAATATAGCATGTCGTAAACTATTAACGCTGCGTTAACAATGAGTTGTTCTCGGTAAGAATCTGTAGAACAACGTGACGTCAAACTTATTGAATTGATCCTGCTTTTATTGAATCACTCAAAAAATACCCGAGACTGACATTAAAGTTACCCATTTCCTGTATGTATTGATTGCAGAGGTTCTTAACCTTTTTTTAGTCATGACTGCCTTGTTGGTCTAGTGGTCGCAAACGCGACTGCTGTGCATGAGGTCTTGGGTTCGATTCCCAGGTCGGGCAAAGTGTTATTGGGTTTTTCCCATCAGAAAATTCTCAGTAGCAGCCTCGGAGTCTGGATTTGTGCCCGGTTGATGGCAATAGGCTCGCCCCCTATTACATGGGACTAAAAACATAACTGGCGAAATGTGGGTGTACTAATGGGTACACCTCTGCCTAATCCTTCGGGGATTACAGGCGTGATGTTATGTTATGTTAGTCATGAACCCCCCTCTTAAAATTTTAAGAGTCCACGAGCCTAAAATATCTGAGAAAAAGCGAGGCTTAGCTTGTACCAGTTTTTATTAAGTTCGACCTCGTTTTTTAAAACATCCATTGCATTTTAAACCTTATGTTAAACAAATATAAAATTCAACTTACCAAATGCCATGATGAGCCACCAGAGCCAAGAGTTCTCATGTGATGCCAGTTCAGTGGAATGCTTGACGATGAGCGTCCATTTAGCGAGAGATAGGCCGAAGCCGGCGAGGGCTCCGTAGCGGCTTGCCACCGTGTGGCAGAAGCACATCAGGAGCAGGAAACCGATCCAGTTGAAGAGGAATGCCACTGAAAATTTTCATACGTTGTTAGGAAGTGTAAATGAGGGGTAGGAAAGTAATTTAGGATGACACGGTTAGCACAGTAGTTGAGCGATTGGCTGTTGCACTGCGAGTCGAGGGTTCGATTCCCGCACGGAACAAATATTCGTATGGCCTACGGTAGTTGTTTCGGGTTTCTGTTTGTGTGTGTGAATGTTTGTAATCGCACTCACGATGCAGGAGAAATTCCTAATGAGGGGAAACGTCTTTCTTTTCAAAGAAAGAAACTATTAGCCTACAGTTTCGGGGCGTATAACACACCCAGTTTTGTTTTGCAAAATGTGTTTTTTTCTGGGTCACATTTATTTATTTAAGCTTTTGTTGTTAACGTAATACCTTAGGCATTCTCTACCACTCGACCACAGGAGGCGAAGAGATAACATGGCAGGTGCAAATTATTGTATGAGTGTTAAAGAACAAAACGCTCGTTCTAAATGGGTTAAAAATTAGCTATTAGCCTACACCTTCCGGGCGTATAAATGTATAATATGCCTAGTTTTATTTGGCAAAGTATTTTATTGTTCTGGGACACATTGGAGGTGAATATCACTACATTATCGCTGTTTACGGCTGGTAAACGGCTCGCCAAAGTAAAGTTAGGACAGTAGTGTAGTTTCAAAAAAAATAGGTTCATTCTATAATATTCTCATAACTCATAACATCACGCCTGTAATCCCCAAAGGGTTAGGCAGAGGTGTACCCATTAAGTAGTAAACCCACATTCCGCCAGTTATGTTTTTAGTCCCATGTAATAGGGGGCGAGCCTATTTATATTTATTCTGTAATAGCTAAAAGATAATCTAGCCAGTTTAAAAAAGTAAGAACTATTAGAAGTACACTATCTTTATCAGCAAAAAGAATAGCCAAGCTCAATTGACAGTGGCCTGGGTGGACCAATGACATGGTGAGAGACGTTGGGAATTCGCTGGGTCTGAACGGTGCAAGACTGGTTCGCTTGCAATACCTTGGAGGAGATGTATGCCTAGCAATCTTACGGTTGATATAGTAACCATAAAATAAATTAACTGTGCCACTGAAACATCCTTGCAGTATCTTACCGAAAAATGATGTCAAGAACATGATATCTGTGCCAAGTAAACTGTTCTCTGGATCCAGTTGTTCAGCTGTCCCTTCTGTTGGCTCCATCGTTACGAAGGCGGCGAACGTTGGGTGGTTGGGAGGGGGACCCTGAATCTGAGTGGACAAACATACATGTCAGCACAATGTCACTAATATGAAAAACTAGCTTTTGCTAGCGACTTCGTCAGCGCAAAAATAAAATAAAATATAGCCTATTTTACTCGCAGATAATGTAGCTTTAAAATCGGTCCAGTAGTTTTTGAGTTTATCGATTACAAACAAACAAACAAACAAAAATATTTATAATATTAATATAGAAAAATATTTTGTAAAATTATATCAAGTTCGGGCACCTTCTTTCATGGCTGCGGGTTCGACACTGAATATCAATGTGACCTTTTCTATTCATATGAACTTTCTAAGTTTATCTTGGACATCAGTGAGCGAAAATATCGAAGGCCTTGCAGTGGACAATAATAGGTTGGTATTATTTTTATCTACCTAATCAAATATTTTGAAAAGTAAACAGTATAACGATTTACATTACACGCACAATATCATTAAGTGGGACGAATGGCATTACTCCAAGAATATTTCTTCTAATAAATGTCGGTTATTGCGGACGCAGATGAAGTCGCGGAATAAAATGTAGCCTATGTTCTTCCTTAGGGTCCAAACTTACCTCGTAGGTAACACAGGGTAGGTAGACAGACTACTTTCGCTTTTATAATATTAGTAAGAATTCGTCCCACAAAAATGCCAAGTGGGACGAACGGGGATAAATTAATATTGATCTCTTTTTAATTCCCGCTCGTCCTACCAGGGGGACGAACCAGGAATATACGCCAGAATCGGACCAGTAATTTCGGAGATTAGTGCGTAAAAACAGAATAAACAAACTCCTCACCATTATAATATTAGTACAGATTAGAAGGGTATATCTTGATAATATTATGTGATGGACAGCACCCAAATATCAATGATAAAAATGATTCACAGACTAACAACCATTGTGAGTCATAGTGATAAAGTGAGTCCCAATGTTTTTCCTTTTTAATGAATAGGTAGGTAAATAACTTTTAAAAATAAATTAATGAATGGTTCTTTTACTTGACAATCAGGTTATAAATTAAATCTTTACTGTTTATAAGATTCAATAAAGATTAGGTATAATTATTTTATTGTAAATACCTCTCAACTCAATGATAAGAGGTAATAAAAGGTAAACAATTACAATAAACAGCAGACATTCCTTACAATTACAGTAAAAAGCAAATAAAACTGCAGTTCAATCCATCTGCCCAGCCTTTTCCCGACTATGTTGGGGTAGGGTTCCAATCTAACGAGATGCAGCTTAATGCCAGTAATTTATATTGAGCAACTGCCTATCTGAGCTCAACCCAGTAACTGGATAATACTATAGAAAAGGTGGTTAGCCTTTTGGGATAATCTGTCATGGCTGCAGTAGGATCAAAGGAGACACGCACAATGGCCCAAACAAGTGGCTAAGTGCGGAGACAGCCCAGCTAAACTAAACTAAACCCTGGTAAGACTGGTTGTCATAGTTTCTCGTTTTCAGACAACCCGTAACGACTGTCAAAGATCCATGTGGCGTCGCGTGACTAGATGTTACGCACACCACTGGTTTAGCTGTCATGTTGACTGCGGTTTGCTGTTATTAAACTTATTAAAACGACTACGTATCCAGATCCACATAATTACAATATTAACTGGTATATTTTTCATTTACCTGATTGAACACCTGAGGTAGATCTTCCCCCTCCATCTGTTTTTCCCGCTGCACCTCCTCATATGTAGGTAGTTTGGAGTTAGCTGCCACATCGTAAGGTGGTGGTGCCGAGAAGTCTGCTTGCGGAGGTGGTATGTCATGAAGATTATCTACAAATGAAATATATTATAGTCTTTACTTGGCATTCAGTTCATAATGATGTCATTGTTTATGTTAAGTATATAATTATGATTGAATCACTTTCTTCACATAATTTTCCTGCCATTGTTCTGATTAGGTGAAATGCTATATATTTTATCTTGTTTATGTATATGACTTGTGGTACTAGGGCATTATGAGACAATAGGAAGGAGTTGTATACTCAGCAGTGGTTGTAGCTTGGCTATGATTGCTGATAATTTATGTATGCAATAAGCAGTCATGTTTTAAATTATGATGAAATAAAAATTCCCATTTCTTGTAGCTTTAATTGTAGATTTTTTAAACTTGTGTAGTTTCATTATTGCTAGACGAAATAATTGCAAGCTTACCTTCCAATTGCATATAATTCTGCCATTCAACCTATATCAATATTTATAAAGCCTTTATAGGGTATGAGTCAACACAATACAGGTAAATCTTGATAGACCTATAATGTTATCGCGTACGGTATGTAAATTTCCAGTGCGTGTGCCGATGTGATTAATTAATTACTTACTTATATCGAGGAATGGTGGAGGCATATTGTGTTCCACTGATGTCGGCAACATCACTCTCAACTGCGCCGCTGTGCATATGTTCACTTCACTTCGCGGGTGGCTCTGCTGCAACAACATAACGACTTTCACATTATCACATATTCTACGCAAGTAGTTACATAAATAAACAATTGAAAAAAAAACATTGGTGTCAGCCCTACCATGTTCACGATTTGGAGATAGCACGATTGAACTAGCCCACTGTTTTCACAAAAACGCGTGTTAGAAACAATATTTCAATTCAAGCACAATATAATAATGATCTTCGCATCGTTCAAGGTTTTTCCGACAATTTATCAATGCAACCAAGAGCAGGCGCACCTCTCTTCATTCACTCAAATGACATTTATCAAAGAAGTTCAAAATGTTCAAATTTCAAATGAAATATAATTTTCGCCAGTACATTATGTGTTTCTGATTTAGCTATAGTGGTGACTTGATATTAGCGTCGATTTATGTAAAAATAATTTTCTGTTTTTCAGAGTAGTATTAACCACTATGCAGCTAAGCTATATTTTAAATACTATAACAGTAATTCAAAACCTCCACTACCTCTACGCATATAAATCTAGTTTTAGAACGCACACTGTAAAAGTCAATAACAATAGTGTTGCTATTATCCAACACATGAGCACTCCGAATATTATGTTAAAAGTGAAAAGTTGTTTCTTTAAAATAAAGAAGACAACGATCAAAAATAAATTCACGAAAAATATTTAAAAAAAATAGTCTATATTATAGACAATCTGTATTATACAATTATTAACCTATGAAAACCTTAATTTAAATGTAAAATATGTACAATTTAAAAAAAAAGGGCAGAGAGGAAAAATCTCATAGGGCATCAAAAAATTCGTCCGCGTCGCTGTCAATGGGGCAAGTGCCCAAAAGGCTGACAGCATTGCCACGTTGTATGGCAATGCTGATTCTTTGACCTAAGAAAAGGCCAGCCCTCTGGTCGTGTGAAGAGTCGACCAGTCGCTTGGCGATGTCCCGAAAAACAAGGTGAGCGCTCGGACCCCATGGCCCCAGTGTTTCAACCCCAAACGGCTCAAACACATAACTTCCAAGAAGGTTGTTATATTTGCGCCGTTTGAGGTTTTCGGCACCAGCAGCGGCAGCCCCAGCACAGCACGTCGTGCTGGGAAGGTGGGATGGCGCAAGGACGGGCCTGTTGGTCTAGTGGTTAGCGCCCCTGACTGCTAAGCCGGAGGTCGTGGGTTCGATTCCCACCCAGGACAAACTTTGTGTGATGAGCATGATTGTTAGTTCTGTGTCTGGGTGTGATTTATCTATAATATGTATGTATTTATAAATTATATAAGTATGTATATCAGTTGTCTGGTTACCATAACACAAGCTCTGCTTAGCTTGGGATCAGATAGCCGTGTGTGAGTTGTCCTAAGATATTTATTTATTTATTTTAAGGGTGTCGACACATGTTGCATCCCACACCAAAGGCCTACCCAACTTCCAAGGCATTATGGTCATCCCATCTGGTCTCTTCCCATCGTCGCGTGCCAAGCCAATTGGTTGTAGAACAGCTGGCACTCCGGCGGAAGCAAGAGCACGAAGGATTATGTCGATAATGCTGGCGTGCCGTGCCATCCGGCCTGCGCTCTTACAACATGATAGGCCATGGTGTCCGAGGCAGTCGACTGCTTCTCCGCACTGACAGTGATGCGGAGCCCCACAAGGAGCGCCCAGACGCAAGCATGTAGCGAGCCGAAATGTAGTGTCATCCAGCATAGTGCCTATGTTGGATGACGGGAGTGCCTGAAGCCAAAGACCCGACTCCCACTCACCCACAGCCAGTAGGCGGGCGCGCTCGGCAGAATTGGTGGACGTATTAATAAGGTTATTCCGTACCAACCTGCATAGCGGCTCGTCCCACTGTCTCTGGGAAGATGGGATCACGGGCCGATCTGTATCCGGGCAAGCTACTTTCCAGGCGTTCACTGCTTCGGTCAAGCACGGCACCTCAAAGTTAACCAGTGACGAGGATAAGATTTTACTGGTTAACTGTTCAGTGCCGTGGACAGAAGACAAGAATACGATAGAGAAGTAAGCTAACACTAGAAATTTTGCGGATGCCGAGGCCACCAAAACGAATTGGTAGTGTGGCTTGTAGCCACGCTCGGTCATCCAAGGCCACATTCAGTACAGAAGTTAAGGTGTTTCTAATAACTTTGTCAATTTTGTTCAAGAGGTGTGGCTGCTTCCATAAAGGTGAAGAGCGGAGGTAATACATAAAATTTGGGCCAAAACAACAATATTTAATGAGGGTAAATGCGGAATGTAGATTAATTTTGGAAAGCCGATCCGAAATATCATTAAAATGACTTATTTTTTCGTTAATAAAAGGTAAAAAACTATCTTCCAAAATTGGGGACCCTAGGAGGTGCAATGAATTTTTTTCTAAAATTTTAATCTGTGGGGCTATTGCATTAAATTTTTCTATTGTCAAAAGTCTGTCGGTAGTGTCAGAGAGGTAAATTTCGCATTTTGAAGGGTTAAGGTCCAGGCCAATAGATTTAAATTCCTGTTTTAGTCGTTGTAAATCTTCCAAAACGGTGTCCACATCACCTCCTAAAGTCCCATCATCCAAATACCATACGTTAAATTTGGAATTTAGTCTTTGTATAATGGGATGTATTGCTAAACTGAAAATAACTGGCCCGAGAGGGTCACCTTGTTGGCAACCAACTGCGGACTCCAAAACGTTGTCTTTATATAATAATTTCGAAGGGTGCCTGTAACATTGCCATAAAAAACCATAAATTTCGGGTAATTCTTTTTTGACTTCGGCCAACAAAGTGTCCCTATTATTATATTATAGACTAATTTTTTTAAATATGTTTCGTGAATTTATTAGAGTAAAAAGTATTTTTTTTAATTATTTTTTTAAATATTTTTCGTGAATTTATTAGAGTAGTAATAGTATTAAGTATGCCTTATTAAGGCATACATAATGCTATTACTACTCTACTGGGTAATATCTATATTTTCATATTCCAATTAATCTGTGGGAAGAGACCAGATGGGATGACCATAATGCCTTGGAAGTTGGGTAGGCCTTTGGTGTGGGACTGGGATGCAACATGTGTCGACGCCCTTGCGCCATCCCACCTTCCCAGCACGACGTGCTGTGCTGGGGCTGCCGCTGCTGGTGCCGAAAACCTCAAACGGCGCAAATATAACAACCTTCTTGGAAGTTATGTGTTTGAGCCGTTTGGGGTTGAAACACTGGGGCCATGGGGTCCGAGCGCTCACCTTGTTTTTCGGGACATCGCCAAGCGACTGGTCGACTCTTCACACGACCAGAGGGCTGGCCTTTTCTTAGGTCAAAGAATCAGCATTGCCATACAACGTGGCAATGCTGTCAGCCTTTTGGGCACTTGCCCCATTGACAGCGACGCGGACGAATTTTTTGATGCCCTATGAGATTTTTCCTCTCTGCCCTTTTTTTTTTAAATTGTACATATTTTACATTTAAATTAAGGTTTTATGTATAGGTTAATAATTATCTGTGGCCATGTTCAATGTTGACAGAACAGTTTCTGTCAAACGTACACTACATGTCAAATTGTCAATGTTTTTTTTTTCGCTTCTTTTCAGGAGGATTTTTCGTCAATTGCGAATAATTCGTGGATGAATTAATTTTAATGTTAAGCAAATATAACTTAACCAAAACAAGATGAAGACGGCTCTAATGGTGGCTGAAAAGCCATCGTTAGCTCAGAATGTAGCTAGTTTACTCAGCAATGGGAAATGCAGCACCACTAAAGGTTCGTGCAAATTTTTTGTAGATATTTTGTTTTTATTTATTATGATGCCCTGTTCATGATACCCTGATACCCATGATACCCTGTTCATGAATATATTTATGTGTCGACAGCATCCAATAACGCTTGTAATATACACGAATGGAATGGAACATTTAAAAACGAACCTGTTCACTTTAAAATGACTTCCGTCTGTGGTCACGTTATGAGTTTGGATTTCATCGGTAAATACAATAACTGGGATAAAGTGGACCCAGTTGAGTTGTTCAGTTGTACAACGGAGAAGAAGGAAGCTATGCCTAGGCTGCGAATACCTGCACTGTTGGCTCAAGAGTCAAAAGCTTGTGACTACCTCATATTGTGGTTGGATTGTGATAAAGAGGGAGAGAATATTTGTTTTGAAGTAAGTTATTAATTTTTTCATGTCATTAATAGGAAAATGAGCCATCAGCCACCTGATGTTAAGTGGTTTTGGCCTGCTATAGACATTTGTAATACTAGAGGCCTTGTAGAACTGATGTGTTGCCATCTTGGAAACAAAGTTGAATTTTCTCATGTGCTGGAAATTACACTGGCATACCCTTCCATCCAGAACACAGCAGCACTTCTCTGTCGCAGAAATAGGTAGATAGTATTACTTCCCAGGCTGACCTCATCTCCATCATAAAGTGCCCTTCTCTCTTGTCTACATGTAACTAATACTTAGAGCAGTTTAGCGAAGATTAAAAAAAATGATACTGAATTTTCCTTAGTATTTTCTGAATAATCAAAAATATTTTTCTAGGTAATGAGTTGCGTGCAACAGTATATGAAAGGAGATATTTATTCACCCCTCGTAACTTACCGAGCCAAGTTCTCGGCTATCACAGAGAAGGACATTAAGGCAGCCATGTTGAATCTCGGGCGGCCCAATGAGAATGAATCTCGAAGTGTTGACGCAAGACAGGAACTTGATTTACGTATTGGTTGTGCATTTACACGGTTTCAGACTAAATATTTTCAAGGTAGGTTGATGTAAAAATGATAACTTGGCTTAATTACGTAAAAAGCAGCTATAAAAAATACATTAACAGTTCATTACCTTTCAGTTTTCTTCTTGTTGGTTAAATGTACATTTTTTACTTTACAGGTAGATACGGTGATTTAGATGCCTCACTTATATCATATGGACCATGTCAGACTCCAACATTGGGCTTCTGCGTCCAACGTCACGATGAAATTCAGACATTCAAACCTGAAACTTACTGGGTGTTGCGTGTTACTGCCAGTACTTCGGAGGGTCGAGAGCTACCACTTGAATGGAAGAGAGTGCGAAGTTTTGAGAAGGATATTGCTAATATGTTCCTTGCTGGCATCAAAGAGATTAAGGAGGCTATGTAAGTGTTCAGAAATTATTAAGCGCTCATACAGAGAACCAACTAACCAGAATGTATAGTATGTGCGCATTTACACACTAGTATCAAGAGCGAAGCGTCATGCCGTTTGCCGTCACGATAAACTGGTTGATTTGACTACCAAATTGTGGTATAAAACATATCACATCAAAGCTTAAGAACCAGTCCATCGAACAGCTGTTTGTCGAATATTTTCGCGTTTTTGACATGGGATACTCCCAGACTCCTTTTACATCTTGCTTCATCATAATCTCAACCGAAAGACGTTTGTTTTTGTTGTTTAATAATAGTGACTTTGTCCAACAGAGTAGTGAACATACAAGCTAAAGAGAAAGTGAAGCCGCGTCCTACCGCCCTGAACACTGTGGAGCTGATGAGAGTGGCTAGTGCAGGTCTCGGCATGGGTCCGCATCATGCAATGCAGGTGTGTGGGTATTGATGCAAATTTAACTCTAAAACAAATGAATCTTGAAGCTTTTAAATCCTTGGCATTCAGTACCAGTATATCAAGTCTGATTGGGTTATGGTCGTAATAAAAGATAACATAAAGTTGTTGTTTTTATTAAAATTTGAAAATTGAAGTAATTGCTTATAACATAAAGAGAAAGTTCAATTTGAACGAAACTCCAAACAAAATACTAGCTTCTGCCCACCAATTTGTCCGCATCAAAGTTGTAATATTATCCCAAAGGAACTGTACATTTTTCCAAGAAGAAATGTAATCTATGAGCTATCCTAGATTATAATTTATCTCTGTGCCAAATTCTATCCAGATCCTTTCAGCCGCGCGATTGAGTATCTAACATCTATCCATTCAAACTTTCACATTTAGAAATGACAATGAACCCATAATGAACCCATAAATGTTCTTGGTCTACAGATAGCCGAGAGGTTATACACACAGGGTTACATCTCATACCCTCGTACTGAAACCACCAGCTACCCTGAGAATTATGACTTGATGTAAGTAAAATAATTATGTCTATCCTTATGAAGTATTAAAATACTGTTTTGATCCAGTTTTTGTCAGCAAATGGGTTAATGAGAATTTATTCATACCTATTACATGGGATTTTTATATAAATGTCCTAAAGTGGTTGTTTAGTCGCCAGCACATCAGACTTACATCAGACTACTTTTTGTTGTAAAATCGCTCCTATTGCAATCGCATAAGGTGCCGCAGTACCTTAACGCGCTGTCGTCTGAACATAATAATATGTATAATCCGAGCACTTTTCGTCAGTTATGATAGACCTCTACTTGTCTCCAGTACGATACGGTACGATAGTACGATATTATGTCCTTCGTATATTTAGCACTAATAAAATAATATTCCTTTCCTACCAAGGGGCACTCTCCGTCAACAAGAGAACTCTAACAAGTGGGGCGCGGAGGTTCGCGCGATCATCGCCAATGGCATCAACCGGCCGAAGAAAGGACACGACGCGGGCGACCATCCGCCTATCACACCCATGAAGCCTGCTGGTAACTAACTCATAACACAAGTACTTCACAATGCTGGTAACTAACTCTTAATACATGAACAATAGGGTTTATAAGCTTCACACACCCACCCGCCTCCACTCTGCCCCGAACCCTGCTCGAGGCAGTTCGAGCCACTGGGCCGGTAGCTTTGAATTCGTCCCTAAACGATTTAGATCCGATCCAGTCTGTCCCCCCAGCAACGCCCTCAGCCGAGGTATGTACCTCACAGGGGGTACAATTTGTGTGTAGTTGCTTAGATTATCAGTTGAACTGATCCACAGGAAAATCTGGTTAAGCAGCCGACAATTTCCTTGGTTGACATGCAAATGTCATTCCATCCCCACACACATTAGTCACCAAAACGCAATCAATTTTCACATCATTTTTTTCTGGTATTTTTTTTGCATTAGCTACCTTTTTGTTGGAGTCAGTATTGTCAGGTGTGTGATCATTAACCAGCCTACTTAATAAGTTACTTAAATTTATTACTAATTTCCAGTGGAAGCTGACTTAGAAGGCGATGCGTGGCGCATTTACGACTATGTGACGCGCCACTTCATAGCCACGCTCTCCCACGACTGCAAGTACCTGTCCACGTCCATCACGTTCCAGATCGGCTCCGAGACCTTCAAGTATACCGGGAACACGCTTGTAGATGCTGGGTACACCGAGATTATGCATTGGCAGGTAAGGTTTAAAGAGTTTTTTTTGTAATGTAATGTTATATTTACAGTGTGTACAGCATACTTACGGTCTGCTTGCGGCCGTTTGCCTGCTAGGTGATTCTGAAGTAATTCTTTAAATGTGTAACTAGCGTATGCTCGCTTCTACAATTTACGTGAATGTCGGATATAACTGAGTATATTTGCTTCCGCGGAACCCTAAATATTTTTCTAAAATAAAGCAGCCTACTACTCCTTACTGTTACTTCTTATAACATGAGCAATATAGTGAAAGTTCCCCAAAATCGGTTCAGCCGTTTCGGAGAACCAATAAACAGGCACACCGACAGCCAGCCAAAAATTCAAGTAAAGAAAAGAGGGGGCTATTGTAATGTTTCTTCAGAATCTCAATCTCACAAGTGCGTATGTTAAACAGTTTTAAACCTTTGTAATTATTTGACAGGCATTCGGCAAAGACGAGTTTGTACCGGTGCTGAACGTGGATGACGTACTGCGAGCTCACGACCATAGACTAGTGGAGTGCCAAACATCGCCTCCTGAGTACCTTACTGAATCTGAGGTAAGGAAAGTGACCTGTATTTGATAAACTTTTGGTTGTTCGTTGATGTCGTGTTGACCAAGTGGTCAAGGTGCATGACAAGGTTGCAGGTGCGCATCCGTGCGACACTCATACTGGCCACTCACAATGGCAGGACGACAAACGTTTTTCAATTTTTTCGCCCTGAAAATCCTTTTTTCAACTTTCAATTAGCAGTAAAATTAGATTTCTAGTTGCTTTGAAATAAATAAATAGTTAATCATTTGAATTGATAAACGAGTGACATCATAGCTGTGGTCATAGTTAACTATTACGTTACAAAATCGATGGCGGGATCACGTTTTTATAGGTCATAAAAAGTATATCAATTGATTGGTTGCATCGGTTTATGTACTTATGTATGTTTAAAATGATTTAAATAACATGACATAACATAACATCACGCCTGTAATCCCCGAAGGGTTAGACAGAGGTGTATAGCCATTAGTACACCCACATTTCGCCAGTTATGTTTAAGTCCCATGTAATAGGGGGCGAGCCTATTGCCATCAACCGGGCACAAATCCAGACTTCGAGGTTGCTACTGAGAAATTCCTGAAGGAAAATCCCAATAACACTGCCTAACCATAGACCTCATGTTCAGCAGTCGCGCTTTGCGACCACCCGACCAACGAGGCAGTACTTATTTAGATATTTGTTGTTAATGAGTTTTGAATATCATATTTGATTATTTTCTCATACTTACACAATTTTTGGCACCTGCTTTGTTATCTCTTCACCTTTGGTTGACTGGTAGAGAATGCCTAAGGCATTAAGTCCGCCTTTGTACTTCTTTGTTGCATAAAGTTTAAATAAATAAATGAAGTATCCAATTGAAAAAACCCGTAGTGTTCTTACATCCGTTATTTATTCTCAGGTAATCACCCTTATGGAGAAACACGGCATCGGTACGGACGCGTCGATTCCCGTCCACATCAACAACATCTGTCAGCGGAACTACGTCACAGTCGGCAGCGGCCGTCGACTGGTGCCCACTAACTTGGGCATCGTGCTTGTGCACGGATATCAGAAGGTGAGCTGTCGATTCTATTTTGTGCAGTTAGTGACATGTCTTGAATGTTGTTGAATTGTCTGTTTGTAATGTCAAAATAACAGCTTTTCGCAAAATAAATATAAATGTTTACATAGTAATGAGGAAAAAACATTATTTTAAAATTTTTGTCTGTCTGTCTGTTTGTGCCTGCTAACCTCTGTAACGGCTAAACTGATTTCGACAAGCCTTACACTGTCTGACAGCATACAGAGTACCTGAGACACCATTTATTTTAGAAAAGGCGCTAAGATTCCGAACAGAAAAAAAGCCCGGTGATAACCGAAATTCACGTAATGGTCGCGGTATAATATTAGTGCAGAATATTACACTCCGTACACATAACCTTCTTTCTAGATCGACCCCGAGTTAGTTCTACCAACAATGCGCTCAGCTTTAGAAGAACAACTGAATCTCATCGCGGTGGGGCGCGCAGACTTCCACGCGGTCCTCACGCACACCACCGAGATATTCCGGAGAAAGTTCCAGTACTTCGTCCGGTCTATAGAGGCAATGGACCAGCTGTTTGAGGTCAACTTCTCGTCGTTAAAGACTAGCGGTAAAGCGCTGTCGCGGTGTGGGAAGTGTAGGCGGTATATGAGGTATATTCAGGTGAGTTTGCAAGTTTTTTTTTATAACTGTAATACATAGTGAAACATAGTGCAATACATAGTGTAGTTTAGCGACATAGTGAAAGTAAAACATAATTAAACAAATATTTTATACTGCTGTAATGCTTCGCAGCTTCGCGGCACAGTAAAATATATATATAAAAAATAACGTTAAAAGTATGAAAGAAAAAAAAAAAAAATTCAAATGATGTATATAAAGTTACAATTTAGGAAGAAATTGGATTGCATTTCGTAACGGTGACTAAACCTGCTTCTCAGCATAATGCTGTTGTATTATAGAAGAACAGAACAATGCTGGTTTTCAATGGTCAAATAAAAAAATACGAAAGACTTTCGAATTTCCCCATGGAGGGGAGTTTTCCGACTTCCACAGTGACAAAATCAGGAATCCAATATATATGACTATAGTTTAAGGTTAATGAATTAGTTAAGGTAGTTGAGGAAGGTAGTAGTTAAGTAGAAATCACAAAAACATTCAAATTAGTTATATATTTTTATATTTCTAGGCAAAACCCGCTCGCCTCCATTGTTCACACTGCGATGACACGTACGGGCTGCCACAGAACGGCACGGTGCGCATATACCGCGAGCTCAAGTGTCCGCTCGATGACTTCGAGCTGCTGTCGTGGTCCTCGGGAAACAAGGGCAAGAGCTTCCCGCTGTGTCCTTACTGCTACAACCATCCGCCTTTCAGGTATGTCGTTTTAAAGTCTTCGGTCTTTATAACAGCACAGCTCGACACAGCAAATAGTTTGCCATTCAAATTAGAGCTCTAAATCGTGTGCTTTAAAAAATAAATATAATGACGAGATAAAAAAGGTGACGGCGTACGAGCGGCAAGCTATGCCAGCATGCCGCTCTCACGCCGTCACCTTTTTAAGTTAGATTTTCCAGGCCGGGCCGTTGTCGCGTCGGAGTGGTGGTGTTATTACAAGTGATGCCCATTAATAAAATGTTTGCTAGTTATTTATTATGGCTCACACGATGATTAATGGTATTTTGAAAAGTTAGAAGTGATCGTCTACGATCATAATATTGTAAATATGTTAGCACCATGTATCAATAAACATTATTTTAACATTTTTTTGTCATTATTTAATTTGTAATACTTTTGTACCTATTCTAGTAGATTGTTTATTTCGAACTTTGTGTCCAGGGACATGAAGAAGGGTTTCGGTTGCAACTCGTGCACGCACCCGACGTGTCCCTACGGCGTGAACTCGACGGGGGTGTCGGGCTGCGTCGAGTGCGAGTCGGGAGTTCTTGTGCTGGACCCCTCTGCGCCCAAGTGGAAGTTGGCGTGCAACCGGTGTGTATGACGTTGTTGAACTAGATTACTTAGTTGGTTCTTAATTATGTAACAAGCTTATGAGGCTTTATTATAAAACAAAGTCTTTGCTTCAACCAGGTTTAAACCTGCGAGCCAGTTTTTGAATTACAAACTTTATCTTTATCGAAATATAAAGTTCGTAATTCAAAAACTGAGTCGAAGGTGAACTGACAAACACTTTGTTTTATATAATAAGGCGTATATGGTTTAAAACCAATGCGATTTAAATACCCACTATTTTACCAGATTTATACCAGATTTAAATAATGAATAATGTAATATGTGCATGCAGTTTTTACATGTAATTGAACTCTGCAAAATAGATTTTGCTATGTTCAATTCCATAGTTTTGCACTTGAAATAACAGTTGTAAAAAAGACACTAATCGTATCCGAAAGCGACATGTGACATTTTTTTGTTCTTGACCTTTAAGCTGCCCAGATTCTTACGGGTTACGGAGATATTTAAAGGTCAAAGTATCATGTTTTGACTTTCAAAATGTTCTTACTAAACTTTTACACCTCCACAGCTCCTGTGCTGTTACATGCACCCGTAATATTTTTTACTCAAAAATTCTCCTTTTCTAATGCAACCGATTTTAATTTGGATTTATGAAATCCTAAATCTTTCTGACTTATTCATCCAACATTCCAGCTGCGACGTAATTATAAACGTGTTCGAGGACGCGACGCGCGTGACGGTGTGCGACGCGGCGTGCAGCGCGTGCGGCGCGCAGCAGGTGACGGTGGAGTACCGCGCCGAGCGCACGCGCCTGCCCGCCGCCATCACCGAGATGACGGCCTGCTTGTACTGCGAGCCTACCTTTAGTGCACTGGTTGGTATCACCTGGAACAACTCCACTGCTATTCATAGGCCTTCCTCAAACATCCCCCTAATGATCACTCTTACTTTCTGCGGCCTTAACCATGTCGTCGCTCCGCCGGATTTTCCCAAATCTGTAGTAGCAATAGGAGTTCCTCAGGGTTCTGGTTCGGGCCCATTTGTGTTCCTCCTAAAACGAAGCATCGTAACTAGATACGAACTAATAATACCAGTCTATTACTGTCCCACTGCAGTGTAAAGGCCTTTTCTCATATAAAGAATGCGCGATCTTTGATCACCACGCTTGCTCAAGGCGGATGGCGATTTCAGACTTACATAAATTAAAGTCCAGGTTTCCTCTTGGTGTTTTCCATCACCAATGTCACTGATACTTGCCTGGTATCGAACCCACGACCTGACGCATGAGAAGTGGGCACTTTATCCACTAGACCATCATGACATACGACCTGAGTTGAAATCTGCCAGTTTTAAATGACTATGTATATCTCTATGTGCAGGTGGAGAAGCACCGCGCGGTAGCGTCGCGTACGCCGATGCCGCGCGGACGCGGAGGTCGCGCGCGCGGGAACAAGCATCGCAACAAGCAGCCCAAGGACAAGATGGCGCAGCTTGCTGCCTACTTCGTTTAATTACCGACAATGACCCACTCAGTAACCCCTTTTTTTTTATTCCACACTCTTTTTCTTATGGTCTAATTATGGTCGCATAATTGGGAGGGGCTCGCATTTACTCTTGCGAGTGTCCGTGTAATAACCGACAGTAACTTTTTATTTTACCTTTTTTTTTCACACTTATTTTTCTTTTATTATAATTGGCCGTGGGGTGCATGGGGGACTTCCTCTGCCCTCTCGCCCGTAGTCCACGCACGCTCCGCTCGCGCTGCACGGGCGTCGAACTTAGAGCTACTACATACTGGGCGCTCGGCGTTGCGTTGAGCGCGCGTTAGTCGCGTACACACACTGCGCTTAGCACGGAGGTCAGCGCGCGAAATCAGTATCAAAATGCTCTATCTCCATTTTCGAAAAGTGCGTGCTCTCTACACAAAAGCGCGCGTTGAAATGTACAACAAAATGGCCGCTCATTTATCTCAAAGCGCGCAGCTGACGCCCGAGCAACGGTGTACTAACGAAAAAATGTAAACACGCGATTGACGCGCGCTTGACCAGCAGCGCGCGCTTTCATGTGTACACTTCAATAGAATTCTGGGTTCTCATAACGCGCGTTAGCAAACCGCGCGTTTCAAAACGCCCAATGTGTACCCGCTCTTTGTTCCTCAGACTCCTAACACGAATAATTTTGACATCATAAATCCTAACCTAAGTCAATATCGATCAGAAATATTAGTTCAGAAACATGGCTATTTTTTTGTTACACTTAATTAGGAGAACTGTTCCTATAACTATTTGAGCTCTTTTGCCTACGTGTTCAGAATGTTTATCCTAGAGCAATCTGTAACATATTCTTTATCTGTGGTTAGGTTACAAGACCATAGGATACTCGTTGGAGTCACACTTCACTCGTCATTATTATCTGTGAACTATTGTATGAAATACTCGGGTTTCCAATTGGGCAGTTAACACCACCAATCAATAGACGTTCTTTTGATGACCTGTCAAAACCCGATTCTCTCATAGATTTTGTATGGGAATATCGAACTGTGACGTCATTTATTTGCTTACTCAATTGACTTACTCTTTGTTGATTTTAAAGCCACAAAAAACTATTTTTACAGTAAAAAATAATAATCGGGTTTCTGCTGAAATAAAGTGTATTTTTTTTTTAAGTTTCGTCTTGTAATTAATGGTGCCAACTAACCAATTGTTTGACCAAGTATTGTAATATTACGATCTGCATTTTCCACTTACAGGCTTTATGAATAGAATAAGATAGCTATTTACATAAGATTTGAAACTAGACACGACACAGTTGACGCGGCTGAGCTATTGGTTGATGCGCTGCGTGTCGGGGGTTCAATTCCCGTACGGAACAAATATTTGTATGGCCTACAGATAGTTGTTCCGGGTCTGGTTGTTTGTGTATGTGACTTTATATGTTTGTAAACGCAACCACGATACAGGAGAAGTATATAGCGTGGGACAACGTTATAATAACAAAAAGAAAAGAAAATAAAGATGATAGTACTAAAATAAAAGTTTTTATAAGATTTAGTCAACTCTCTAATACTTTTGTATTAAACATAACACCATGCCTGTGTTCCCCGAAGGGAAGCAGCAGCATACAGGCTTTGTATTTACACTAAATTAATAAAATAATTCTTATGATTTTCAAAATGTATCGAATATATATTCTTGCACACGGGCTACAAGCTATAGCCACAAAAAGTCGCCACCTGTTGCTGAAAGCGGCTACTAACGTGCGACAGTCACTTCTGGGGTAGTGGTTACTTTTATTAACATACGAGCAAACCGCCTTGGTTTCAAACTGGTGCGAAGTACCGACCATTCTGGGTGAATTAAAATAAAAACAAAAACATATAAATCTTGTCCCGGAAGTTACGAACACAATAAAAAGGGAATCAGTCAAATCGGTACAGTCGTTCTCGGGTTTTGCTTAGCAACACATTTAGCCATTTATTTTTATTTATAGATACATAGATAGATAGATTGTTAGCAGTATCATAATGGATTTCGTCGCAGAAAGTTGGAGTATCGCACTAGTAGCCAGAGTCCACGTTTTGAGTACGGTGGCGGCCACACCAAGCGAGAAGAGACGCCTCGTGGTACGTAGCGACCACCGGCGTCTTCCGTGTGCAGCGAGTTCATATAAACTGTTCGAAAATTATAGTTTGACTACATGGTGGCAGCGTTTTGTAGCGTGTGGCCCATGTGCGGCTAGACCTAAGTTAGTTATTTTACGTCTCATCATAAGTCAGGTTTTCGTTTTTTCCTTCATAAGCTCTGGTAGCTAAAGAAATGGCTCGCATTATTTTTCTCTTTAAAGTTAAACTTACACTTTTGTTATAAAACATAGCATAATAAGTGTTCCAATATTATGTTTAAAGCATAGCCTAAGCGTGTATTATTTGGTTTGTATTTATTTGTAAAATAAGTAAATAAATCAATTTTATTTAACCAAGATTATTTTTTTATTATCTAAACTAATATTAAAGAGGGGTCAAGATTTTTTGTTTGAAAGAGGTAGTCTCTGGTTACTTCCAGAGATTACAAAACCTGCTCAGACTGTACTCCTGAAAACTGTACTGTACTCCTGTTACAATTTTTTTTTCATTGTTAAACTACACGATTCATTTCTAATTAACTGTACAAATTCGAATTTGAATTGCTTTTAAATTAATAAACAGTTAGCCAATTGAGTCGGCACAAAAGTGGCGTCACAGTTACATACATAACATCACGCCTGTAATCCCCGAAGGGTTAGGCAGAGATGTACCCATTAGTTCACCCACATTTCGCCAGATATGTTTAAGTCTCATGTAATAGGGGGCGAGCCTATTGCCATCAACCGGGCACTAATCCAGACTCCGAGGCTGCTACTGAGAAATTCCTGATGGAAAAACCCAATAACACTTTACCCGACCTAGGAATCGAACCCAAGACCTCATGCACAGCAGTCGCGCTTGCGACCACTAGACCAATAAGGCAGTCAACACAGTTGACGTCACAGTTGTCTTTTGATAAACAAAATCTATGGGAGAATCGCATTTTGACCGGTCATAAAAGGTATGTCAGTTGATTACACTAGTTTACAAAATTTTACTTTTTATTTATACCCCGAACCGAATGTATGTCAATATGTTAATCTACCTTCCCTAAACCTAAAAGTGTTAGCAGAAATATTTTATCACGTCGGAATTTTTTTCTGCCGTCAATTGTTTTTTTTTAACTACCCGACGTGGTGGTTATATTTTATTGTTCATTCGTTCGCTTCAAACGACAGTTACTTTGCTTTGGATTGATTTAAAATGGCTAGCAGAAAGTGCAAACAAAGTTCTGACCGTTTTTGTTATGTTTGTGGACAGTTTATATTTTCAAAAAAGAGAAGACCTATTGTAGATTCGTTAAAAACTGCATATCTTCATTATTTTGGATTTCCTGTTGCAAATCAAGATAAAAAGTGGGTGCCTCACGTGTTTTGCGAAAGCTGTAGAATCATCTTACTCCAGTGGTCATCAGGAGAAAAAGTTTACCTTCCATTTGGTTCGCCAATGCTATGGAGAGAACCTAGTAATCATGAAAATGATTGTTACTTTTGTGTTACGAAGACATTGGGATATAACAAAAAAAATAAGGCAAGTATTATGTATGCCGATGTTCCGTCTGTTACTAAGCCGATTTTACATTCAAAAGATCTACCCCATCCAGTTTGTCCCGGTAGTTCGAGTGCAAATATATTAGATGACAATAACAGTGATGTTGAATTCAAGTCGATTTCTAGTGATTCTGACGAATTTTCACCTCAAGAAAACACTCCACATTTAATTAATCAGGCCGAATTAAATGATCTTGTACGAGATTTACAGTTATCAAGATCTAAAGCAGAGCTTCTCGGCTCCCGCTTACAACAATGGAACTTGTTACTACCAGACACAAAAGTTACGTTTTTCAGAAACAGAAGCAAAGTTTACTCAGAATTTTTCAAAAGAGAAGGTGAATATTGTTATTGCACAGATATCCCGGGACTTTTCGAAGCAATGAATCAAAACTATGATAAAACAGAGTGGCGCCTATTCATAGATTCTTCAAAATATAGTCTCAAAGCTGTTTTATTACATAACGGAAATAAGAAACCTTCCATACCAATAGGACACGCAGGGAATTGTAAAGAGAGCTATGAAACGATGCGTACTTTGATTAATTTAATAAAGTATAAAGAACATCAATGGAAAGTGTGCGGCGACCTCAAAGTCATCGGTATGTTAGTGGGATTGCAGGGTGGTTACACGAAGTACTGTTGTTTCCTTTGTTTGTGGGACAGTAGAGCGAAACAACATCATTATGTAAGGAAAGAATGGCCTGTTCGAAATGAGTATATTCCGGGCAAAATGAACATTAATCACAAGCTGTTGGTCGATCCAAATAACGTCATTTTACCCCCTTTACACATCAAACTGGGAATCATGAAAAACTTTGTAAAGGCGCTTGACAAAAACAGTGATGCTTTCCGGTATTTGCAAAAAATATTTCCAAACATTACAGAGGGAAAACTGAAGGAGGGTATATTTATTGGTCCACAAATCCGTAAAATTATGAAAGATTCTCAGTTTGAAAACCTTTTATCGGTTAAAGAAAAGTCTGCTTGGAACTCATTTAAAATGCTTGTAGAAAATTTTTTGGGAAATAAAAAAAGTGAAAATTATGAAGAAATTGTTAACAATTTATTGAAAAACTTTCATGATATGGGAGTAAACATGTCATTAAAGATTCACTTTCTACACTCTCATCTGAATTTTTTTCCTGAAAACTTAGGAAGTATGAGTGACGAACAGGGTGAACGTTTCCACCAAGATTTAAGGACTTTCGAAGAACGACATCAAGGATTTTGGGATGAAAATATGTTAGGGGATTACTGTTGGTCTATCATAAGAGAAACTGATTCAAATAACTATAAAAAGAAAGCAAAAATTAGTCATTTTTAATTTATTTTTGTATTAATCCTAAAATTTTTGTATTTCCCTTCAAGAAAATAAATATTTTTTAAACCAGACGTGACAGAATTTTTTTATTATTTTTTCTGGATAGTTCTACCTGAACACAAAATAAAATAACAACTTTCAGCTGGGGTATGAAAACCGTGCAAACTAGTGTTAGTGCTGTCTAATATCCTATTGCTAAGTGTCATATGCTATATTTTATAGTATACACTTCCACACAGACGAAGTCGCGGGCAGAAGCTAATTAAAAATAAAACAAATAGAATATTGAAGTCTTCATTTTATTGTGAAGGTTGTCACCTAGTATAATGTATAGATACAGTATGACATAAGCTTACAATGTATTACTGTATTTCTCATTACATTTAATATAACACTGCTCGTATTCGTAAGAGGGCGAACAGTTTCAATGATTCGTATTAAAAACTGGGACTTAACTGGCTACGTATTCGTGTAGTTGGAGCGACGAAATAAATAAATCTATCAATTAAAAAAAAAGTTTTTATATGCGGCAATACAAGATGAGTATTGCCATATGCAATTATTCCCACTATTTAGGTTGTGAGTGTAAAAATGGTTGAAATTAGTTTCTTTCTTATCGCATTATAGTTTTAATTTTGAAGTTTTATTCGAAATTTAAAGAATATGAAAAAATATTATTAAAAATACTGCATAATATTTAAACTGGCCTATATTTTGGCCGTCATTTTCTAGGTCTGTAATAAAACGTTTGATATACACTTATTCCGTGGCTCCGGCTACTCTCAGTACATGATTGATATGAAGATTATCAGCATGAGCATTATACTATTGTTAATATTTTACGAGTGCAGCGTAGTGTAGCGAGGTTAGGTATGATAAAAAAATCTATGCATTCAACGACATTAACCAACGTTGGTACCAACTATGCTTTTCCGAATAAAGTGGCATTTCACTTGGCGTGTTTGGTCAAATGTTTGCTACATTTTACCGATATAAAATATACCTTACCTGTATTTGAATAAAGTTTATTTTGTATAAGTGTAATACAGTGGATATTTGTGCAAATATGCCAAGTGAATTGCTAATATTATGTTCCTATATTCAAAATGTCACCACTTCTCTTGGTAGACCTTAGATGGACCATTTTCAGAACAGCGCAGAGGCCCATACTTTAGGAATTCAGTGTCGTTGTAAAAACCATACTGTTCTATTTGCTATCCATATATATTAAGTAAATATTAACAATATGCGTTGTTTATTTTGTAATAAATGCTTTATAATTCTTGCCAATGGTAAAAATCAGACGAACATTTCTCTACCGAATATCATGCGGTCATAAAATTAATATCACTTATTTAACGGTAAAATGAAATTTTAGTCAACAGCAAATAAATACGTCTCCTTATTATTACGTGTACTTTTCCTCGTTTTGTAAATAATTTTTCAAATAATGCGGGTTTGTGCCAATTTCTATTATATATCACAGATTAAGCCAATATGAAATACATTATATATGAATATGTATGTACATAAGATAGAATTCGGAATATAAGGAATGAAAAGGAATAGGTACATACACTTACTATATATAGTTACGCGATAATGCAGATTTATTGTTATTTATTACTCCATAAAGATATAACTGAAAGTTCTCGTGAAATAACAAATACGGATATATTTGTTTTGGTGTCAGTTTTGGTCACATGGAGAATAAAATTACCTACATAATAATTCTATATTTGTCTACGTGCAACTGCGTTAAATAATTGATAGATACACCAACTTTGTGACAGAGACACCCTGCATGATTTATCAAATAATTGTATCAAGCAATTTAATTTACAAAAATAGGAAAAAATTATACATCCCTTACATACTTAAACAGCACTGATATGCTTCAAAAACTTCACAACTTCCAATAAAATCAATTTAATGTCCATCGGACAGACTTAATGCTCGAAATTATTTTACACAAGTAATATAAAATTGTATTTTTATAATTGATTATTTTAAATGGAATGTGCTTATTGGTTTTTTTAAGTGAAACTTGCAATTTAGTATACAAGTATTGGTCAGGGACTGGTTCAGAATGTATTTACAATTTTTCTTTATTCTGAACGCCTGATGAGTTTTGTGGAAAGTTGTTTAACCCCCTAACAAAACCCAACCCGCCAACCCTTCGGGGATTACAGGCGTGATGTTATGTTGTTCAATCGCAATTAAAATATTAATACTAATATAGCTAAAGAGTTTGTTTGTTCGAATACGCGCCCGTTTTCAGGTTTTCTGGGCCGATTCTGAAAATTCTTTCGCTAATAGGAAATGCGGTATTTCTGAGCGCTAAATACTATATTTTACTATAAAAAAGAAATCTGCAAGAAATTTCACGCGGACAGATGCTACTAAGTTCAGAAAAAAAGCATTCGTTTCTTTATAAAATTTTTGAAATTGGAACTTTCCCGACATTTGAAATTGGATTATGTTCTTTTTTTAAACTTCAAGCTTACTAAACTGCAAGTGTCACTCACGTGGTCGACAGTCACTGACTTATAATGAAGACTTACATAAAGATATTAAATTAATAGGTACAGTAACGGTTGTGCATTTTATATATAGGTATATCTCCTAACCGCTACAGTCCAGTATTTATCTAATGCATACATTTCTAGTGACAATGGGACATCTCCTGTACATTTAATATTTTCCCCTATAATTCTGTTTGAGATTCATTTAAATGTAGAAAATATTAAATACTCAGCCGTGTGTTCATTGTTTTATATTTACTATAACTATAATATTAAATTTAATCTCACTTTGATTTCTTGATAACATAATTAATTTCTAATAGCTTTATATACTTATAGCGATTATTTACAGTACAATACCGAATACTTTCCAACGTTAATTACCATGTAAGCAATGCTGCCATATTTTGTTCCATACTTTGTTTGTACAAATTAAAGGGATTCCAGTTGGTTCCGTGGCCATTGCTCGTTCCTTTCACATAATAGTTAATATAAAAAAATGTGTACCTTTTAAAAAAAAATTGCCAAATTATTATTGAAAGATGATAATTCATGGGCAATTATTTTTTGGCTTCAATTTAGAAAAAGGAAACGCATTTTTATGATCATCAGTCTATACTGATGATCATCTGGTGGTTATAATAATATTTAAGTTAAAATTATGTGATGAATGATCTAGTAGCTGTACGGTAACATATATGTTTTATTAATCTAAGTAAATACTTATTAATTAATACGTTGATAAAATAAAATTTAAAATTCGTTATTTTCACTTATTATAAATGTTTCTATGATGTTTTATTTAAAGAAAGATTGGAATTCTCTCTGGAATGCAAAGTTATGGTTGAAAGTAAAAAATAATTTTGAACCAGCCAATGAAAATTAATATTTATTCTGTGCTGCGATGATAACGGAAACCTATTAACGAAAATGTGCATAGTATATGATACAAATGATAATTGATCACATAAAAAATGTTCTTTTAAGATATTATTCAAAAATGTAGTTTTAATAAAAAGAATAAATAAAAAAAAAAAAATAGGAGACCGTCAATGCGTCGCCTATAAAAATGATTGATTGGTTGGTTGGTTTTCACGCTCATAAAGAAATAAGTTCTGGATACCATAGTGAAACATAGACTGAAATGTACACTAACAGTTGGTGCTGAGTATTGAACAAATAATTTATGCATGTATTTGTACTCTCAAGTATTATACAAGTAGACAAGAGGGACTTCCATTACGCCACTACCATGACTAAAACCTCTAACTTTACTAAATGGTCCAAATTTAGTATGAAATGTATAAACGCTGCGAAATTAGGGGTTAGATAGTACGGTGGACCCATACGCGAGATAAAAGTACAATTTGTATGAGAGGCCAGCTCGATATAACCAATCAAATAAACTAAAGTATATTTTTGTAACACCAGATTAATTTAACGATAATTTTTAAATGAAAAACGATTATGGTACAACCATAATCCAAAACCGAAATATTAGTTGGAATAAAAATGTATGCATGATGACATGTCGGGGAACTGAAAATAAATTTGTGTGACGTCATTGCTACGGCTCTGTTATTGTCATAGAACGATTATAATTAATCTGAATATTTTCATTGTACCTAATTATTTTGGTCTTGGAATATGGCCTAATCCATTATGCCTATAAGTATGTGAGAATAACGTTACAATTTTCTGTAGGTATACATAAACGTCAGAGTAAATAAGCTATGAATAGCTTATATAATATTGAGCCACTGAAGTATATAATATATTATATTAAATTTTTTCACTATTTAAAGCTCTTAGTTTTCATTCATGCGAATTCTATTATCGCATCGAATACTAATGCCCGTAGTACCGAACGTAGTTTTAACCAAGAGTTATTAAAATGGACACTGTTCACTAGATGTCAATACATTACCGATTAAGTCCATACATTTAGATTTTCGAGTAATGTAACCCCTAGAAACTGATAGATCAATAACTCCCGTTAAGCCACGTTCCGCGATGGGCAACAAAATTGTTAAGATTATATTATTAGAAATAACAACTAGTAAACTTTTATAGAGTGACTAGAATATATTATTAAAAAACAAAAGCTTTGCTTTTGGCATTCTCCACATAGGGTTAACACATTTTATAAGAACCGCATTTCACGTGTAAATGTCCTTAACACTCACTTACGAGTTTGTTCTGAAGGTCACTTGGATGTAAACACTGCACTTATTAGTGTCCTATGTTTATTATTTCATGGTCATAATCTTCACTATTCATAAGATCATAGAATATGAACCAGAATAATAATTATCATCAGCCCCTAAATATACCAGCAACGAAACCTTGTATCAGCCATTAGACAAAGAGTGAGTACACTATAAGTCCATTAAATGGTCCATACTTGAACTTTTTCTGCTATAACACACCAACTGGCCTGGTCGTAGTACGACGACACGACGTGTAAACTCTCCACGTACTTCTCGATCAGCTGGTCGAGTTCCCCTCGCTTGAAGACGTGGTAGTACCGGTGGTACGTGACTGCTCCTCCTTCCGAAGGCAGGCTGTCCGATCCGTCACTCAATGAAGGTAGCAGAGGAGCGTGCGGAAAAGCCCGAGGCGGCGGAATAACCGGGACAGGGGCCGTATCCTCTGACGATGAACGCGTCTCCAATAGTTTTCTTTCTTTGGAGCATTCGCTATATGACGGCAGGGATGCTAGACTGGCGCAGCCGAGCGATGCTGTGCTTCCAGTCTTATCGCGTCGGCTCCAGTCACTACCAGCCGATGTATCGCTGGACTCGATCGAAAAACCAGACTTCAATGGAGCTGTGCTCGCACTAGAACGCGATGTTACGGATTCGGGACTTATTTCCATTTTATCCAAATCACTTGAATCCGTTGATTGTCCGACTTTTAAAGAGGACCTTTTGTCGGTACTGGTACACAATGAATCTACACTAATTTCGGACTCTAAAGAGTATCCAGTTTCGAGTGATTGGCTTGTATCGTATGAAGCACCAGAGTCAATAGTAATTTCGGGATTACCATTACTTGACGAAATTGCACTATCGTCATCTGGATTTTTGGCGTCAATGTCCGGTACTTTTTCAGTTGTAGTAACTGGTTTTGCTGTGTATTGGATATTGGCACAATTATTGAGGTATATATCCTCTTCACTTGAAACTTTCATCGATTTCTTCAGTTCTCTATATTTATTTATAATTGGATCGACGTCCTTTGACCTTTTCTTAGTTTTCGTCTTCGACATACATTTAGGGAATAGCTTGCTGATATCAGTTTCTTGAACCTCGTTCAAAGATGCAATATATTTGTGTCTTTCTTGTAGTTCTGCACTTAGCTTATTAAGGCCTTGCATTTCTGTGCTTATTTTATGAATATATGGATCTTCCAAGTGTTGTAAACTATCTGATAACTCATCTAAAATTTTCTGTGTGTTTCTATCTTCTTCTTCCCGCTTTAGCCTCAATGATATACTCTTTTCACTACTGCTGCTGCTCGGTAAGTCGAAGTCTTCTTCATTGATTCGTTTTGAGTATTGGTCAATTTCTTGCAGCAATTTTTCACTTAGTTTTTCTGCAAATTCAGTCAAATGTTGACTTCGATCTTGTTGGTCAGGCCATTCCTCTTCAGTAGCTATCATGTCGGACTTGCATGTCACTAGAGGTTCATTAGCTTGTATTCTGTTAAAGCTTTCTGACTTGGAGATAGATTTATCTGAATCGGTGCTGGATATTGAAACCGAATCGTATGGTAACCTAGTAGGGCTCCTGTGGGTTTTACTGAGGTTTTCATCTAATGACCGGCCTTCGGGTCTGTTAGGAGATAGCCTGTTCAAGCTCCATGTTGAATTGCTAGTGCTGCCTAGCTTTGGCGACCGGTCTTTAGATCTTCTGCCAGGTGAAAGTCGTTCTAGACTTGAAGAGCTTCCACTGGAGCTGGTGTGGGATTGGGATCTTGATTCTAAAATCCTTAAATCTCCTGGTGACAGTTTATTTAGGCTCCAGTTACTACTACTGCTGCTGCTTGAAGTTCCTTGTATGATAGCTATAGCTTCAGCACTTTCCAGTTTTTCGAGGTGTTTTCTTTTTGATCTAGGACTACTTTGAATGACAGTTTCACAAGTTTCATCTAAAGAATGCGCTACTTCAGCCGCGGCCTCGATCAGAGTTTGAGGAGCTATTGTTGGCACAAGAGGAGTTTTTTCTGATGTTGGTTCCTCTTTTTCTTCGGTTTCCTTTTTTCCTTTCTTCGATTCAGTTGTTGTTGGATTTGTTTGATCTGAAACAATTAAATTGAAATTAAATAGTAATTAATTACAGGCGTGATGTTACGATGTTATGTAAAAAGTATATATTAGTATATTATAGTGTAATACTTTTGTCTCACTCCATACCCACTTGAGATTCTTTAGTTTTGTAGGAGTCAATGCTAAATCATATCATATTATCATATCATATTATTTCAACTCGGCCATTAAAAGGCACTTTTGAACGTCAAACAAGAAAACAAGAAATAAAATAATTAAATCTAGTGTGAAAATAAATATATCCAATCACCCACAACTAGACCAACCATTGTGCTGTATAGGTACGTCATAAAAATATTTGTTATCATCAACTTGAGCTTATTGCAGTCCACTATTGGACTTCCCACGATACAAAACTAACAAACTTCCCGGTTCTCCAACTTGATACTGTGCCATCCTATTTTTTTTTATTATATTGAATGTACATGGCTGTCAATGACTAAGTACGTCGATATTAATAATATTTATAGACGTACCTTTTTCTGCTGCTGTCTTCCGTAGTTCCTCTGGCACGACGCTAATGACGCTATCGACTGAATCTGGCGACGAAACACCGCTTGAATCACTATCCATGTCATCAGTGGCAGGATTGAACAGTTCCAGAGACATGAGAGTAGGCCGGCTCTTTACTATTGGCTCTGCATTTCTAGTTCCTCGCACTATTGGGAACGGAGGTCTTCTACTTATACTGCCAGTTGGAATACCCTTGTTTAACATTTCTTTTATCTGTCGTATTCTTTCTTTTCGCTTCCGATCAGCGGATCTAGAATCTAAAGTATCAGTTGTTGGTTTATTTGATTCTTTTGGCTTGAACTGCGGTATTTCAGGTAGTTCTGCCACAGTTTGTAATGTTATTTTTGGGTAGGGCTTAACGTCTTGTAAAACAACTCGGGGTTGGTATTTGTTAGTTTCAGCTGTTAATTTATGTATTTCCTCGATGTCTTTATTTATTTCTGCAAGTAATTCTTTAGTGACATCACTCGTTGGAGTTTCTTCCTCTTCTTTAATAGGCGGTATAGGATCTACCTCTTCGAATACATCGATGGATATATTGCTATTTAAGATTGGAAGAGGTTCTGGTTTAATAATTATTGTTGTTGTGTCATCAGATTCAGATTTAGGCGGAGAGTTAGGCTGACTTTTAGATTGAGGCTTTAACGGAACCGTAGCTACAGAAGTAGTGGTCGAATAGTTCTTTAAACTATATTGAGCTACTAAAATTTTATTCACTGTTGGTGCTGTGACCGAGTTTGGTGAGGCCGGTGGTCTAATTAAAGGAAAAGCTTGCTTGATCCTTGGAGATGGCAATCCAGGTGAACTCTTCATTCTAGGTGACGTGGGTACGGATGATACTTTTAGCCTGGGCGAGGTGGGTCCGGGAGACAAAGGTGTAGGCGAAAGGGGATCGCTCGAACCATCGGCTTTTGGGACGTATATTACAGATGCGAAACTGTCTTCTGAGTCAACGCTAGTGTCACTTTGAAGGCTACTATCTTTCGATGAATCTGACCCATCCTCCTTTGAATGTCTTCTTTCTGGATAACTTTTTTCACTTCCGGTATTATTGTCGCTTGGCGTAGTAGGAACTTCTGGTGCAGGTCCGTGATTTTTCCAGCCCTGGAGCATTCTCACAAACACGGTTACTTTATCTATATTCGTTGTAGACGTTTTGAACTTACTAGTGAGGCCGTTTTTCAGTGATTGGAATTTCTTGCCAGTGGTTGCGGAGGTGGAAAATATTGAATCGCGAATAGAGTCTAAAACTCCTGGTCGACGATAAAGGTACTCTTCGTTTAGTGAAGCTTGTTTTTGTATATTTTTTCTTAGTCTTTCCTTTTCTCTTAGCCGTTCAACAGACATCAATTCCTCATTCAGTGATGTTTGCTTAAATACGCCAGGTTTTTTACTTGACTGTAACCTAGGGGTGTGTATTTTGAAATTAGGCATTTCTTCTACCATACTCTTCATATCTGTGGGTTTATCTAGGTCCTCTTCCGCGTCATCTTCGTTTATTGATTTCTTTTGTTTGACAAGTCGAGGCTTCTTTCGAGGTTCATTGATTTCTGGTATTGGAGCTGTTGGTGGCGGAGGTTCAGTCTCCTCGCCACCCAGACTGGGTAGACTAGATCGTGATCGAACTAATGCACGCCGTTCTATGTCGGCAATGTCTGTTAGGCTACGTGACTTTATAGTTGAAGCGTCAGAAGCCTGTGTTAATAATCTCGGAGGGAGTGCTTCATCTAGGCGTCGCAGTTCTATGGGTAGATCAGCGGCGGGTGGTTCTGGGCGCAAACAGGGTCGCTGTGGTACCCGCGCACCGATACTCCACGACGGGAGAAACGACCTTCGCCCCGCTAGCCGCTGGAGTGCTCTTCTCACAAATGAGTAGCAGGTTTCGTTGGGTGATGAAAGGGATGACGAACCTGGGGAGCCGTCTCGGCTTTTCCAATGTTCAGCGTTGCTGTAAAAGGCAAAATACATGTTAGAACCTGAAAACATTTTAATTATTTAAATATGTTTAAAGTCTTCCTAATACTTACTGGTCGTGGTCCACTGAAAGGAATCTTGGAGCTGGCGTTGGTGGGCACAGTGTGACGGGTCGATGCCATGGGATCAATACATCCTGAAAGATAAAAATAAACATATTTTTCTGTCCTAATAATTTTGTTATTACCTCTTAATTAGCAGCTGACTGAGGTCTAAACATCCACAAAATTAGCCTACCCAACAAAAAAAAGTAGGTATTTGCATTTTTATTAATAATTCGCTAAGAGAAAAAGCGAATGAGCTAGTCTCGGAGATATTACAAGTAGCCTTTATTGATTTACCTGCGAATGAAAGTTGCGTCCCTCGTGTTCCATAGCCCATACTGTGAGCAGTAGCCTGCCACCTATCCTGGTGACTCGAGCCAGTTCCCGCAGCGCCATCGCCCGCCTCTCCACCGTGGCGAAGTGGTGGACCACGGCGATTGACAGCACCGCGTCGAAGGACTCATCGCGGAATGGCAGGCATAGGTTGTCGCATGCAACCACCTAGGGGTTGAGAAGTGACAATGTTAGAAGCTTTATTTTGATTGGCCCAAAGTTGTTTGAATCCAGTGGCTCGAGCAGAATCTTGAAAGGACTGGGATACAAGCGTGGAATGTGAACGTTGATAATGAACAAGCTTCAACACGGATTTGAGTGCTGTTATTTGTATGTTCTTCAACAAAGTGGTTAGTGCTTTGTGAAATATAGCTCCTGGATTAATAAAACTTTTTTTAGAAGAGACCAACTTGGAGGATTCGATGTCCTCGGCTGTCCTACCACAGTTATTTGATTCCAAGGTTATTGATGGGGTTGAATGCCTAGATATGCTCGAGCCATGTTGTAATGAGTTACTGTGATAGAATCCTTTGTGAACTGACCTCATTATTATGATGCCGCGCCTGCGCAGTGAGTCGGGTACACCGGTCTCCTCCTACTGTGTACACGGACGGATTTACGCCCAGGTATTTGCCGTTGCCGCAACCTGGAGACAACAAGAAAATATTGTAGGTAATACCTATAATTAGGTACAAATAAAATCCGAGCTTATGCCCGCGATATCATTATATTTTTTTGTTGTGCGGAACCCTTATTACTTTTTCTAAAATAAAAGTCCTCCTTAAACAAAAAGTGACTGCTTATAAGAACAGCAATCTGCCCTTGAAAGTCCCGACAAAGAAGTCTAGCCTTTTCGGAAATTACCGGAAACAAACAGAGAGACTAAAAAGTTTTATCGTGTAAGTACCGTGTAAACCTTATTAATTATATTAATATTTTGTGAAAAGCTTTTTTATACATACATACATAAACTCACGGCTTTTTCAAAAGCTTTTATTTTGGCATTACACATAGACAGTTTAATTTTATTTATTTATACATATAAATGATTTATCCTGAGTAGCACATATTAACAGCATCACTAAAAAAATAACGGTAAATATTCTCTCTGAATAGTAGATAATTGCAACTAGGTACTGTATTTCAAATTCCAAGTATCGCCCCGTCTCTGTGCTGCGTGGGCTTATTATTTATAAATACACCCCCATAGCAAATTATTGTTTCTATATAAATGTTAATTCATAAATTCAGTTTGCGAGTTCATAACCGTTGTAAAGGTTAAAATAACGCTTGCATAGATTTACGTTCCTACGCTATACTCCTACGCAGGGAATATTTTTCATATTAAGTAAGAAGCAAATACCAATATATAATATTTATGTTACCTACTTAAACGTGTGTTTGTTATTTTTTTGTTCCGTGCGGGAATTGAACCCATGACACAAACAGCGCAGCAGCCAATCGCTCACCCACTGCGCCAATCGTGTCATTTGTATGAAACCAAATATCAAGAACTTTCCTATTCCTTTTGAAAGTAGATCATTTTCATCTAGTTATAAATGTTAGGGCTGTCACACATTAAAGCAGTGCGGCGCCGTGCCGCAACATACGCGCCGTTGAATATTGCCTTACGTCGTCGCGCGTTGCACCGCTCGAAGTGATCTTTTATACCCTATCAGCCAAAACACATAAGTAGGTACACACGATACTTACGACGTCGCGTCGTGGCAAGCTGCAACGATTTTTTTTAGACCTATGGCTATTCGTGGTGTAGGTCGCAGGAAACCGCTGGGTGTAGGTGCAATATGGCGATCTATAGGAAGGCCAGGCCCAGGAGTGGACGACGTTCGGCTAAAATGATGATGGCTATTCCGCAAGTAAATTCTTCGCAACGCCATACGATGTGACGTCGTATCGTGTATGTATGTCTTATGGACTACGCACACTTATTCAGCTCCAACTTTGTCCATAGAAAACACCGATTTTGTATCGCATGCGTTCAGACGCGGAAAGCTAAACGGACGCGTACGCGTCTCATACGAAATCGGCGTTTTCTATGGACAAAAGCTGAATGGAGCTGATTAAGTGTGCGTAGTCCCTTATGGTGGCTGGGGCTATATTAGCGGGCGAAGATTCATCGTGCCGAATTGTGTTATTCTCTGTTGTACGTCTGAGACTTAGGTTGTAATTCAAAATACAGGAAGTAACGTAGGTGTAGCTACCCAACCGAATATTGACGCGACAAATCCCTTTAATGCACGCCAGTACCAACCAGCCAGTACCAACAGTGTCCCGATAGAACATCGTTTTCGCCCGAATACTACCTACGCGTTGCTACGATATACCCGGCAACACTTATCGCGTTAGCACGAATATTCGCCGTACCCACGTTGCACGTCGCAAATCTTCATTTCAGCGGGTGGCGTCGCCGATTTTAGCGATACGACCCTTCACCGCTTTTATGTGTGTCGGCCCTTAAATAGTTCTAGAATGAATTATTTATTGGCACGTGTCTATAAACGCTTGGTAGTCACGTGTTGGGAACACAGCTATACTTAGACCTACGTACCTACAACTGTTCACCCCGTGGCATTACCTCAACGATTCATCACTGTTTAATGGGCAAATAACAAGTTTCTGGAATATTCTAAAGTAAAACGTGCTGATTCTGTAGTTACTTGTTTATTTACGGATATTACTATTGTTTTATGGTTTGTGTACGATTATTTCCCGTGACCACGATGTTAAAGTATTGTCACGTTACTGTAGTGTTATGAAACAAGCTCTATTTGAATCTTTTTTAAATATAAGTTCTTATATTGCATTGCCTTACAATGTGTTTAATGTTTTGAAAGTTTATGTAATGTTTTAAGTTTTCTATCTCAATCGAAGATTTGATTAGCCACTGACATTTTTTTTTGATGTGGTAAAAATCATCAAGTGACTGTCAGACTTTTACTGACTAAAATACCACCCTGTCCCTTCTGTTACCCTTTACGTTCCGGAGCCACGGTCTCCTGTTAAGACGTCCCGCAACCCCGGAGCCATTGACACTGGGACAGGTTTATTCTATTTCAGCTTATATTATATATTAAGTACTAATTATAATATGGGCTTGATATTAAACTTACAAAGCAGTAGTGTGGACAGAGTAAAAGCTATTTATTAAATATTGATACGCGGAAAATTCAATAGGTAACACATTGAAGCGCAAAGACTTTGATGTACAGTCAACAAAAGAGATAGGTATCAAGGATCGTCAGATATAAGTTTTCTTAGAAAACGGTGGAAGTCTTCGAATGAAACTTAACTTAAATAATGAACTGTTTATTATCTATTTTTTAAATTAAATTACATTTGAAAACATCCAACGGTTTCTAAAAAAACTTCAACCATATCTGACGACCCTGTATACCTAATTCTTTTGTTGTCTGTACATTGCTGTCGAGCTAGTGGGCGTGATAGCAAATATGCAATGGGTTTTCCAATAATAATTAGATTTTCCAGTTCGTAGTATTCGGAATGTTACTGGTAGTCTGGTACGCATATCATTGAATTCAGGTCGAATCGATAACATTTTGATTGATATGCAAAATATCTGTGTCTGCTTGCCGTACAAATATCAATTAAAGGAAAAGTAGGTTGAATCGCTTTGCTACAGTTATTAGGAGCTGATTGTCATCGGGCCTCAAATTCTTATAACAATATAAATGATATTTGGTTTGATTTATTAGGTGACTAGGTAGGTATTTTGTAAAAACCTAATTAAGAAGAGTGTCCGTGGAGTTTCTTAGTCGTTCTTCTTCATGCAGGCCTACCTACGTTTTGGAACGAGCAACTAGCTTCAACTTTCTGACTAACTGACCGACTCGTTGAAAATTCAAAAGTGCCTGTAACTAGTTTAATTGAAATAAATATTTTGACTTTGACTCCTAATGAAGAGCATACTATCTGTTAGATGTACTGTGTATACATTACATTTTCGGGACAGTCATAGTCATCTACATTTAACGCAAATTGCGGAACCGCTTGTGGTCTTGAAAATATCACACCGTTGGTAGGTTTGGACCTGTCATGTGCCCGTACGTCGTGCACATATTTATTATGAAATACACATTTGACATACGTCTTTTTCTTCGTGTCACTGGCACGACAGTTTTTAAATTTGGGTGGCCGAAAAACATTGCCACTTCCACGGCATCGTTGGTGATAAAATTAAGTTCATTTAATCAACAGTTTACAGTTTTAATTCGTGTATACTAACCGACATCACACACAAGGGCGCCGGGCTCAAGCTCCGACAGAAAGGCCTGCACCCCAGGCGCGGGCGCACGCGAGCTCTCGTCGCCATCATCCCCTGCTTGTTCGTACACGTCGTGAACATACGCGCGCTCGAGCGCAGCGCCGCGCGCAGCTGACTCGCCCGCCCCCTCCGCAACCGCGCCCGCGCCGCCATCCGCCATCACCGCACCGCCATTGCACCACGCTGGAAAGAAATAATTGTCAAATTAATATTATTGATATACCAGCATTCGTCCTGGTCGTGCTGTTCTAGTGGCTTAACAAATTCTCATGCCTGAGGTTGTGGGTTCGCTACTTGGCACGAGCACGTATCTACCAATATCAATGTGAATTTTGTATTTTATACTACTTACTTTCTAAGTTTAATTTAAACATTACCGACATCGGTAAAGGAAAAGTCAGGAAATGTTTTCCTGACTTTTCCTTTACCGATGTCGGTGATGTTGCCGTGCGAAAACCGACTTGTAAGTCTGAAATCGCGGTGATCAATGCTCGTGCCTTCTCTGTATGTGAAGAGGCCTTTGCCCTTTTTCTTTTTTTTTTAGGTGGTAAAAATCATCAAATGACTCCTTCCGCCCTGGGTGGGGCGGAAGGGACTGTCAGACTTTTACTGACTAAAAATCCACCCTGTTCCTTCTGTTGCCTTTTACGTTCCGGGGCCACGGTATCCTGTTAAGACGACCCGCAACAGGCCTTTGCCCTGCAGTGGGATAATAATAGGCTGGTATTTTTCAAGACTCATTACCAAAAGCTTCTCAATAATGGAGGAACGACGAAGGATGGGGGGGAGGAAAATTATTCAGTAGACATGTAGGTATAAATCCCCTGATGAAAGTAATGCATCTCTTCAGAAGGTATTCATATAGGGGCTTCCTACAGACAGCAGTCCAAAGCTGGGCTTGACCTTTCTCAAGTTGCGTTAACGCAAGACCGACCTTGCAGAAAAAGGGTAGGATTAGAGTAATAATAGGTTTTAGAAGAACCGGAGAGTTTAGTCAAGATTCAAATAAGGGCCAATTTTGGGCTCTATTTTTAAGGGCCATTGGATTAAAAAATATTTACAAAGTATTATAAAAACCCTTAGAAAATGCGTTAACATATTATTATCGAACACGATTTAATAAAATTAATTGTTTTTATATTAAGATCAAACTTAACCGCAGTAGGTACCAAGTTTTTATTTGTTGCGATTTCTAAGACTATTTAGTTTTGAAGATCCTACTTTATGCAATACCTAATTCAAATCCCTACATTCCAAAAATCATAAAAAAATCTCCTTTGCGATAAACGGCAAAAAAGGGATCCTCTATTTGAAATGAGTTTTAGTCCTTTATCAATTAACCAATGAAATCTTGAGCATACAGATTGTTGCTTTATTTGTACTGACCTAATTCAACCAACCTCGGTATCGTCACAACATCAACCCAACCTGTCAAAATACTAACCGTACCAGTGACGATAACACTGAAAACCAATAACGATACCGCTGCATTTTTTATCTGTGACGCTAACTTTTTATATCGATCCTCCATTCTAAATTTAAACGACACAGTTTGCGTGGGTTCAGCCGCGGCTGTCGTCATTTACTCTATGATTTTTTAATGGAATCAATATTATCGCTGCATCGGCCCATAGACAACGGCCCTAATCGATAGGCACGAGGCAGCTTTGCATGTACCTTATAATAGAAATAATGATATAATTGTCCTAGCAATAGAACATAGACGTCATTCTGACGCAGTGTCTATTGCAGCTGTCTTTTGCTTACCAGTTTTTTATTTAGAAAAGTTTTAATATTTTTTATTTTGTATTTCTCGTTTCGAGTTTGTGGAATTGTAATCGGGTACGGGCAAGTACCAATGTGATTTATTCTATTTCATATGTACTTTTCACCAAACTACGGACCGCCAAATGTTACCGATTTATAATTATTATGTAAACCTAGTTATAAGGTAACCACTGTAACAACAGTAAATAAACTTTACTTTACTTTACTTACTTACTAAGTTTATCTTGAACATCACTGACATCGGCGAAGGAAAACGTTATGAGGAAACTTGGACTTATAATATACGTAGGTCTGAAATCGCCAATCCGCCTTAAGTATGTTTGATGATTAATGCTCGTGCTTTCTCAGTAAGAGGAGAGGCTTTTGCTCTGCAGTGGGACAATTAATAGACTGGTATAAAAATTATATAATTATTTTAATTTTATGATGAACTATTTACGTTTATGGGAAATATGTTCACGTAGTTAATTGTGCGGGTCTTTACACTTTGACAGACTTACTTATGAAAACTACCAGGAACAAAATGTTCGGGTTTTTAAGTAGAAAAGTAGATAGACGTAACTCTAGAACAAATTAAGTATAGGTTTGTTGTGTCGTGACGGTTAGAAGATAGTGATTAGAAATAAGAAGGTTACCTATTACCAACAGCCAACTACTCAACTTTTAAACAAGATTGAATTAAATTCTATCCCTTTAAACTATATGAAAATAATACCAGCCAATTATTATCCGACTGCAGGGCAAAGGTCTCTCCCCATACAGAGAAAACAAAACAATATATGACCTTAAAAACGAACGAATCGATTCGACTAAACATTACAATACGTGTTCCAATACCTACATACGTTCGATATAATTTGAAATAGTTTTTCCCCATTCCTCCCCACCGTTCCTATAGCTGAACGGGTGAAGTTAATTACGCCACCATTATAAACAAAAGCTATGTGTAATTGTGTTTATCACGTGTAGCGCGACCCGCTGACCCGACGTTCCCCTCTTCCCTCTATCTCAGAATAGGGTTGTTACTTCCAATTTCTAGATATTTCGTGGTAAACGATTTTCCTTTAAACAATTAAGTACATACATACATACATAACATCACGCCTGTAATCCTCGAAGGGTTAGGCAGAGGTATAACCCCACAGGTGTACACCCACATTTCGCCAGTTATGTTTTTAGTCCCATGTAATAGGGGGCGAGCCTATTGCCATCAACCGGGCACAAATCCAGACCCCGAGGCTGCTACTGAGAAATTCCTGATGGAAAATCCCAATAACACTTTGCCCGACCTGGGAATCGAACCCAAGACCTTATGCACAGCAGTCGCGCTTGCGACCACTAGACCAACGAGGCAGTTATTAAAATATATTATTTAATAATTAATGATTGTAATTCAAATAAAACGTGTCCCCAGAGCTGGTCATCATAAAACCTGGTAATCGTCTACCTGCATGGCATACCTACAAAAGTGAAACGGGAAAAATAAAGACAGTCTTTGTGTTTAATTTTCTTTACCAATTACACTTTTTGTACGAGAGTCTTCTAAAAAAAAACTCATCAAATCAGAACTCATTGATATTTGCATTCGCTGAAAACATACTGTTTACATTATGTAGTTTTTAGGAAAAATGTAAAGGATCTAATAATATATTATTGCCTCACAGCAATGCTAAGGCCTCTCCTCATGAAGAGCTTCTCGAGGTAGGTTAAAGATTTTAGAGTTATATTAATTTTAGTACGATGACAGTGATGTCAAAATTAATTTAAAAATTATTTCCAAATTAAAAATGCACTGTCTGTCCCAACATTACTAAGGCTGACTAAGGCATAAACTTTTAACTGCATGATATTAATTACGGTTCCCAATTTTTTTTGATAATAAAATATAGCATTGCACTCGAGGATAACGTAGCTTCCTATACCTATTATAAACAAAGAAACAAACACTTTTGCGTTAAGGCAAATTTTTCAATAGTTAGATAACTTTTATCCAAGGAATAAATATGACAGATTGACATATTTTCTATATAAAAGCTGTCAAGTCACCGAATTTTATTAGGGACAACAAACAGTAGTATAAATTACAATAAACTCTAGACTTATTCAATAGGTTTATAAAGTGTCATCTGACGATTGAAAAAGTAGCCCTTAGATGGATAAACAAAAGACTATAAACTAAAACAAAAAACAGTCGATTCGACCAAGCAGCCCTGTCCGTTCCTCCGCTGGCCCGCCCCAGCTCCTACCAGCTTTTAACCCCATAAATCTGAACAGTCCACAGACGTGACTGCGATACTTCCGTGTTCCCTTGAAATTGAACGCCGCCACTTTTTTGCCCCCAACACTTCGCATTCCAGCAAATTCTCCGAGACAATTTTCCAATGGCAATTTCGCGTATTCGATATTGCCATTGTATAAATTGTTATCACCGAATGCAGACGTTTTGTTTTCTATTGCTTTTTTTCTATTTTTATCCTATTATTTGAAAGCGTTGTAGATTTTGTTGGCATTTTAATGGAATTCACTGAATATGTTTAGGTGCCGTTTTTTGTAGTATTCGGAGTCATTGAATTTATTTTTGGAAAGGTAACTAACCTCTTCCTTGGTTGTCGTAAATACGACATGAAAAACCTTTACAGTTTTTTAAATCTTAAAACTGCGGTCGTAGCCGGACTACGATTGTGAAAAGCTGTGCCCCAAAAAGCAACTTTTTAATCCTCTTCCCTTAATCCAAAATCTCGTTCAACAAAATCCGTATTAGATCCAAGTATAATATGTATTTTATTGGTTGTAACATCAGATCTGGTCGTTAGTAAACAAAGAATGAAATAAAATATGTGACGCATGTGTGCCGCGGGTGCTTGCCCAAACATTTTATTAACAAAGTTTAGGAATCAGCTAAACGCTCGCCCGGACTCCCTGCGCCTTCCCCTTATTGTGGGATCCTTTAAAGTATAAGGACGGCTATTTATAGAACAAACGAGGAAATATAACATTCCGTAAGTTCCGCTGCTTTTGGTTTGTTGAAAAAAAACGTTATACTTTTATAACGTTTTTTTCCAACATACGCACCCACGATACAGGAGAAAGCTTCTGTATCGTGGGTGCCTTTACAAACATATGAACTCACATACACAAATAATTACACCCGGAACAATTACCCGTAGGCCATACAAATATTTGTTTCGTGGTGAAATAGAACCAGCCATACGCAGCACAGCAGGCAATAGCTAATTCGTGCTACTGACTAAATCATGTGGAAATACTATGTCGGTACTATTAGGTATAAACTTTTTGAACATGCTATGATTTGAAAATTCCCATCCTTAAATAACTCACTGAATATCAAAACTGAATTGTTAATTAAAACTGCCTACATTATGTCAAGGAATAAGTTAAAAGTACGTTTTAAGAAATTCTGAGAAATTAAAGCTATGGTTAAGGTTTGTATATTAGGTATAATAGCAAATAAGAAATCAAAATCATTACGACTTTGATATAAATTTTATATCAAATAAATCATTAAGGAGTACTTTTGTATTTAATTGTCATGGAGACAGTTAGTCTGAAAATTGAAGCTAGTTACTCGTTCCGAAACGTAGGTTTCTATGGAGAAGACCGAGCAAGAAACTCCAAGAAAAATACTCACGCATTTCTGCCAGAAAGACACGTAGGTAAGTAGGTACTTATAGGTTCTATCGAAACTAGAACACAATTTTTCATAAACAAGCAGCCTATCTCAGTACCACATTAAATAACTCTCTCTCAGGACCAATTTAACATAGTTTTCTATCGCACATAACACGTTTATAAAGTAATCGAATAGCCGAGGAGGGCGCGTGCCGGTTGCTTGGCAACGCATCTGGGACATAAACCGGGTCGCGCGGGAAACCTTCAACCCTCCCCGGGGTGGCCGCCTGAATGCACCGATACGGGCGTTCATATCGATGTACTCGCTTTTCTGTGTGAAAATTTGAAATTTAAAATGGTGATTTTGAAGTTTCCGTTTACTGCCTTGTTAATATGAGAGTTGAACTAATAAGTTTATAAATGTTTTTTTTAAAGACTTGTTTTGGATTGGGAAAAAGAAATTAAGCGCTTTAATTTTATTTAAAAAAAAAAAACGTTCCCCCACTCTAAGAATTTCACCTGTATCGAGGGTGCGTTTACGAACATTTATTTATTTATTTATTTAATTATACACAAACAGCCATAAATGACTAGGTTTTCCCGAAGTGTAGGTACTAAACCTCACGTACTCATAGGTTTTTTACTAGCGAAGCGATTACCGTTAAAAGTTTAAATCTCTATTTTTATATACCTACTTTAGAGCCATAAGCGTTTTTTTCCAAATCATGACTACACAAATATTTGAATCATCTTGCCAGTTATCCGTGCCAACAAAACATAAATCAATATTTTATACTACCGTCTGCCCCCGGCTTCATTCATATGGAATTCCAGCAGGCCATTAAATATCATTTGACACTTGGCAATAGTGTAGTTAGCTTTCTATCAGAGAAATAATTTTTGTTACTCTTTAGCTACCTATTATGGTTCATGAAATACAGTCCACTGACTGACGGACGGACGGACAGCGAAGGCTAATGAGGTCCTGTTAGCATTTTTTGGAACCGTAAAACGAAACAAACTGTACCCATTTAAAAAATCTAGATAAAACATACATGTGCTATTTAAACTAGATATAGCTATTCGTTCAAAAGCCGGGTATTAGTGGGGGTCGCAGTGCGCTGCGGCCTGCCTATCGGATAACTATTTGTGACCCTCTCGCCTTTCCATCAACATCATTGGAAAGGGATTAGTCTTCAAAAGGCATTTATTGATTTCTGGTGCAGTTTGCAGCTGTCCGGACAAATCGATTGGCAGCTCGTTTCACCAGTGGGATATAAAAACTGAATAGTTTGTACCTATAGCTTTTTATCTACATCTACACTAATATTATAAAGAGGAAAAAATTGTATTTTTGTTTGTTTGTTTGTGATGGATAAACTCAAAAACTGCTAGACCGATTTTAAAAATTCTTTCACCATTAGAAAGCTACATTATCTACGAGTAACATAGGCTATATTTTATTTTATTTTTGCGCGGACGAAGTCGCGGTTACAAGCTAGTTTTGTATAATCTTTTTGGGATCACTTTGTGGATTCTGACCTGTTTTTTAAGTTAGTTAAAAGATTACCCTGGCTGCCGGAAGTAGGCCTTTTATAAGGTGATGTTGGGATTCTTGTTTGTAGATGGTGCGACAAGTTATTTTTTTTAAGCACAGTTTCGATATTCGTGTAGTACTTAGTTAATAGGTTCAACACTACAGTTTGTGCCTAAAACATTTTTTTTTCTTTCTTATGCTAAGGACACATATGGGATTGTATTGGGAAGTCCATGGAAAAAGGTTTTGAAAAAAATTCTTTTGATCTTCGTTATCTGGTCCACCCTGTAAGCGGATGTAATCGAGAGCAGAAACTTTTTTCTTTTATACTGACACTGTCATTAACCATTTGAGTACGTGCAAATACATTGATTGCCATGGGTATAATTTTCATCATCATCATCATCCTATCAGCCGTAGGACGTCCACTGCTGAACATAGGCCTCCCCTACAGATTTCCAATAAGACCGGATGGAAGCGGCCTGCATCCAGCGCAATCCCGCGGTCTTCATCAGATCGTCTGTCCACCTTGTGGGTGGACGTCCTACGCTGCGCTTGCCGGTGTGTGTTCTCCACTCAAGAACTTTACGGCCCCATCGGCCATCAGTTCTGCGTGCTATATGGCCTGCCCACTGCCACTTCAACTTGCTAATTCGCTGGGCTATGTCGGTAACTTTGGTTCGTCTACGATTCTCCTCATTTCTGATTCGATCACGCAGAGAGACTCCGAGCATAGCCCTCTCCATAGCTCGTTGGGATATAATTTTGTAATAATATAATTCTAATTTTTAAATATAAAAATAGTCGTTATTCAATTTAAAATTAGAAATAAATAGGCTTATAATAATAATGATTTTAATAAGTTTTATGGCTTTAGCTCGTGTGTTAGTAGGTACCTACTGTATCTACAATACTTATTATTCGTGATACTCATTCGTCATATTTGATTTGCATCGCGGGTGGGTCGTCGGTGAATCCCATTGACTTTAACTGCTATCTTCGTCAGACTGTATTTTGGCTGCACGCATAGCACGATTCGATTTTACTCTATATTTCGCCGATTTTCATGTTTTGCAGCCGTATAGAATGCGGTACCATATCTTTGATGTTGTAGTTGATGCATATCTAAAGTGTAAGAAGTACTTGCGACCTTAACTTATCCTATGGTATTTTGGTAATCTAGCTTTCTATCAATGAATTATTTTTTGCATATATGAACTAGTACGTTCAGAGATTAGTTCTTACAAAAAAACAAACTTTATCTCTTTGTAACATGTACATGTTAAAAGAAAAAAATTACATGCGTATTTCGCTTTGAAATCTAATCAGGAGTAATTCCCGTATTTTTAAGAACGTTGGCAGTCAAAGTCAAATCATTTATTTTAATTAAATCATTAAAAGGCACTTTTAAACATCATTTACATACAGGAAAAAAAAGACTAGTTCCCCTTTTAGAAGTATGACATTCTAATGAAAGACGAAGACGAAGTGTCTATACGTAAAAAATCCTCCTACATACATAAACGCACGCCTTTTTCCCGTGGGGGTAGGCAGAAACCACAGAACGCCACCTGCCACGATCCTTACATACTACTCCTCCTTAAAAAATCTCCTTTTTATGTACATTTTGACAACTAAAACGAACTCAAACCAAAAGTAGGTAGTTTCAGCACAAGTTTCAAGATCTGCAAGATACCAAGCCCGCAGAAAACAGTAGGAGATATAAATATTAAAATGTTAAATTAAAACCTCGTTTGTGTGCATCGTTCGGTGGGGCGGGTCGACGGCCGCGCGACCTACTTGCAGCTGAAGCCGCGTGCTGCAGACATCCACCATGAAATATGGACGGAATCTGATACTGTTACAACGTTTCCATTTGAATAATATGGAAATAGTTCTCCCATTTTCTTAACGGCCGAGTTAGTACCATTCTCGGAGTTTATTTTTCGATAGCGACTTACGCACAGCTAGTGTATTATTTTTGTTCTGATCCTAAATAAGATTGTGTTGTTATCTGTCGAAAACTTGAAGCAAATCTTAAGACAAGACCTATCTATAAAGTCAAAAGCAGGAAAATGTTTTGATGTGAATGATACCAGTAATTTTGGTGATTATCATGAAAGGTCTGCAAACATTAACCCGGTTTGTTTTCAACGGTCATCACTACAAATAAAGCGTAGGTCCACCAATCAATTGACATACTTTTTTTTGACCTCCCGAACCGCGATCCTTTAATAGTTTTTGTATGGAAAAAGGAAACTCATTTAGGTATTTGCAAACTCAATTGACTAACTATTTCTTGATTTAAAACAAACTAAAAATCGGATAATGCATTTTAAAATAATAAAACAAGAATAAAATAAAACTTTTTTTTTAAGAGAAGTGTCTTGTAATTTTTGATTTTAATGTGCACTACTCTTTTAATACTGACCTTCTCATATGTTATGTCGATATTATAGCCACAAAAATAATAGACGATCGTCATGTCTGTTTAAATTTTAAAACACTTTAAACACAAAATACGTTAGTGCTGCAGGATGAATTATTCGGTGCCGCGCAAAGAGTACCGCGTTTATCTCCTCGGTAAGCAAGTTTTATGCAATAAGGATGCAGTTATTGCTCACATATGTACACACTTTACATACGTGTACAGTGTCTGTTTAGTTTTTTATTTACTTTAGTGTTTTACTTTATGCAACAAAAAAGGTGGTTAAGTCCGCCTTGAGCTACCTAAGTTTATAGTTTAGATGAGCGTTGGCAAGTCTTCTTTGAATCTATCCATTTAAAACATTACTGGTAGATGATTCGGTCATGTTGAGAGGATGAGTGAAAGGCGATTAAGAAAGCGAATTTATATGGCAGATGTGAGTGGCAACGCAGGGAGAGGACGCCCTAGGAAGACCTACTCTAGCCATACTGGTAAGGTTCTTTAAAAAGGTTAGGTACGCAGTATTTATAACAGGTGTGCATGTATGACGAGATGTATGAACATGGACGAAGCGAAAGGAGTATGTAAGGATCGTAGCAGCTTGCGTTCTGTGGTTTCTGCCTACCCTCATGGGAAAAAGGCGTGTGTTTATGTACCTATATATGTTTTTTTGCTAGACTACTTACAATCTTTTAGGTACTTGTACTTTTTACCTGCAGCTTCGTCTGCTTTAAAGCCCTCAAGCACCGTATATTTTTCCGGGATAAAAAGTATGCTATGTACTATTTCAGACCTTAAGCTATCTCTGTGCTAAATTTCATCCAGATCCGTTCAGCCATTCTGGCGTGATTAAGTAACAAAGATCAATCCATACTTTCGGATTTATTAGTAATTAGTATAAGAGAGTTCTTGATGTATGAGCATAAAATACAACAACATAATCAAAATACCTTTCAACTATTATACTATTTTTTTCCTTCCACGCCATAATTTTCGAAAGCCCAGTAAATTGTTCCGAGGTGGTAAACGTCGCTATTACGGCTGAAACTTTATAAGTTTACCATCAATCCATCACCGCGTAAGTGCACAGCAATTTTAATAATGTTCTTTTATAGTGTACGAAATGCTAAACGGTGTTGTAAAAATGAAACTTGACTTGTATTGGCGAGATTGGGGTCCCATGTTGGGCGCCAGATTCGGTACTAAAAATAGAAAATGCAGTACTTAGAACAAAAAGGATTTACGGAACATACAAAGCTAAAAACAACAGTAAACTCCGTACTTCGACACAAACTGAAGCTTTTATACGATTCCAATACTTACGGGCAACGCGGTATCGTATACCAAGGCAAAAAGTAAACAATAAAATGATTTTTCTTGGCAACTCCTGCAGCGTTTTGCAGATTCAAAGTTGAACGAACTGAGCTTGTCCCGGCCGACCAATGGGGCGTCCGTACGCGCAATGCGACGACCTCATTGGACGGCGGTGCACTCAAAAGAGCTGCACATGTGACGTTTTTGGAGCAACACCACATTATTTATTGTCTCACGTGTTTTGAATACCGTACTTTTTGTTACATTTTTTAACAGTTTCCAGACTATTTATGAGTGTCTGTAAGACTGTATGGTTATAGTGGTAGTTGCATGTTTAAATATCATGAAGATTTTACTTAAATAAATCTTTAAAACTGCATTCTTGAATTATGTTAGAAACAGTATCATGTTCTGATTTTTTATGTACTCTTCATATATTTTACTAATGTTACAAATGTGAAAATTGTGATCGATGTTTTATAATCAATAACGTCAGAACGGCTGAACGGATCTGGAAGAATTTTGGCACAGAGATAGATTATAGTCCTGAAAAGCACATATGCTGAAATGTATGGTTCCCGAGTGACAATATAAGTTTGATGAGGACGAAGTTGCGGGCAGAAGCTAATATGTAACTGAAAGTTACTTTTAAGTTTGTATCGTGTCTGTGCAGCAGACACGTAGATATTGTCATTAAACAGTTGTTTTGCAGTACATGTAAATCACTCGGCGTCGTCTATTTGGAAGCGGCCCAGAAATCTGAATAGCTTAAGTTTATGCAAGCCGTACCTTACTATATTTAGGTCAATTTTACTTGTTTAAATATTATTGTTTATGCGCCAAACAGTACCTACCATCGTTTTTAGACCGATTTTGCAGTTCGTAAAGTTTCATAATTATAATTTGTACATTTTACTTACGCCTTGTATCTTTTGGCAAATAACCTTTTTCAAAAATTGTGTATATGACGCAAATATATATAACGCAAATAGTTACTCTGTATCTACATTTTTTACCTCGTCTGTCGCAGGTCTGCTGTCAGAAACATAGGTTTTATATTTTTGGTAATACAATTAATATCTACTAACCACAATCAGGGTGCTATATGACGCTTTGGTAAGGAGTCACTTGGAACACAGTGCGGTGATTTGGGCTCCCTATGAAGCAAAATACAATATCATGCTGGAGCGAGTACAAAATAAATTTACTAGACACTTGTATTCCAAACTTTATGGGTTTACACTTTTTACCAGCTGACGTATCCTACACTGTTTGTACTGGGTATGGTGGGGTACAACGATCTAAGGGTGCGCCGGGAATTCACACTCGCGGCTTACGCGCTGAAGCTCTTGCGAGGAGTCGCACATAACTCGGGAGTGCTGCGTCACCTACAGCTGTGCGTGCCAGACCGGTACGTGTGGAGGCGGCGGCGGCCGCCACTGCTGGCCGTGCCTGCTGCTCGAACCAATCTATTGGCAAAAACACCTCTCACCCGCACAATCCGTGTGCTCAACGAATTGCATGAGCGGGTCGACATATTTTCGTGCAATATGAGTGAATTCGCAAGAGTTTTGTTAAATTTTGTTAGTTATAATTAGAATTAATAATAATAATAAGTTACCTGAAGTTAGAAATTATATTAGTTTAGATTATTTATTTATGTCTAATTTTTAATAGGTTTTAGTTCATTGATTTAAATTTTTTGTTTATGTTTTTTAGTATTAGTTTGTAGTAGATAAGTCTAGATTTAATTATTTTTTAGAAACACTCTATTGTTTTGGGTTCCATCTGTAAAATAGTGTGTGTTAGTTAAATAAATAAATAAATATAGCGGCAGCCCGCTTCAGCTTCAAATATTATGTTATATACTCCATTTCATGAAATAAAACACCTAATAGAAGACGCGTCCCTTTAATAAATTCGATTCATGGTGATAAAAGAGGAATCCTTGATGTTGAACACAATTGTAGCTTCTCAGCTTTCCCATACGCTTTGATTTTCCCTCGCGACTAAAAGATAAAATAAAATCCTAATAAAGGAGAAATGGTAGACATTTATGAGTAAGCATTTGAGGAACATTGAAAACTGGTCCAACACTTCTCCTAAAATACTCAAAAACAGACCCGGCTGGGGGCTGCGGGGTTAAATACAAAAAGTGCATCACCTACATGATGAAAGTATATGGAACAGCTGACCTCTGCATGTGCGTATATGTTTTTAAACGTAACCACGATACAGTTCGTATTCCTAGTGCGAACCAAGGTTTTTAAAGTGAAATCATCTACAGCCGCGTTGAGCGATTTTTAATAGGGCATACTTATGGGTCGCGTCACTCTCGTCGTTCTTTTCCTTCCCTATGGTTGCCTGGTTTTTCTATTTTCAAGCCTTCTAGGTCGTGTAACAAATTCTCCAAGGACACAACAACGTGAATGCAGCGGCGATGGAAGACGTTCAATCCATTTAGTAGCTGACAAGATTAGCCTCTCTCACACTCCCACAACTTAGCCTTATTCATACAGACAACTCGGTTATAACTTTATTCGTTTACACTCCGTTCTTATGTTTAACCATCGTTACGAGCATCTTGGCTTTTTTTATTATAAGGTTGCTAATATAAGTCTGTAATCGCCTTTTCTGCATTGGCCCGCAATGGGACAAGAATAGGCTCGTATTAACTTATTAAATATATTTTTTCTGAAAATACTTAATTATAAATACTAATTTAGAAATTAAATTTACCTAAACTAACAGCCCGCAAGTGTTTGGAATTCTACTTAAAAATATGTTTGTTTAAGTCTGTAGCCTTCTATTCGTTGGAATTGAGGTAATACATTTTGCTTCCTTTTTACAGATTTGAATTGCTATTTTAGAATTCACTATAGATACTATACGCGGTGGAAGGGGTACTTCGCAAAGCAATAATATCATGGTTTACAGATTTATCAATACATGATTCATACCATTTTTTGGTGCGCTTTGAAAATTCTAGATCCCGTAACTATACATTTTTTTGTTGATCATTAAAAAAAATCACCGCTTACTCTAACCGTGTAGGTGGTGCACTCTTTATGGAAACGCAGTTTTTAAATAACTTATGAAAAAAAAGTAGTTACTTTCCTACGGTCTAGAATTATGTACTGGAACCATGGTAAAAGGTTTCGTTACGATGATCCTCCACTCCGTATTTGAATGTACTACTTAATTTTTCTAAGCAGCAGTCATATTTTCCTTTGTTTTGGCAAGTTCAATGGCTACACAAACACACACTGGCCATAACTTAAAATAAAACTCACAATCGAAACGTACCTAATATTTCTTTTTAATTGACTGTTATGAATTCCAAAGATTGTTCTTTACGGCCGTATCACGCAATTAGCTTCCATGGGGCTAATTTTAATGTTACCTGCTTACTAATAAAACTTACAACAAGAACAAAGTGGGTAACTACATATTATTTATTACTCTGTAAGTTTCTCCATTTAAAATGTGAACATTTAAATTGAGAAAACGTAAACTAAAAAGTTCACTTTTTTGGCACTGATTCCTGTAAAGTTTTCAGCAAATGAGTCCGTAAATAGTGTTCAGTTTGTGTTAACATGAAAATGTGAAGGCTTGCATCATAAAATGCAGGGAGGCAAGCCTGGACCGGTGTTATTTTGAAGTAACATCAAGATAAAAGGACGTAAAGATTCTTTGTGAAGAACGTCCGCATTTGACATTGAGCTTTTAAAAATTTCGCTCACTTCAAAGGGTTTTAAAAGCTTTTATGTTGGTGCATAGCGTCATTGTTTCCCGGTAAAGACGTGGGGAGGATGTAAAGCTGTTTTGTTTTCAAAATGTTATTTACTTTTACACTCCTTTACATAGCTGCGCTTAGAAAAACGACTTACAAATTTTCGATTATTTGTTCGTTTAATTATAATAACTTATTGCTTTGCTTTAAAAAGGATCAATATTTTATCAGCAGTTTAAAATTATTAGGTCCCACGTTGGGCGCCAATGGAATGCGATTAGCAAAAGAATTGTTGCAAAAATAAAATTTAAAATGCTCATTTAAAAGGTTTTTTCTTAGAACGATTCTAATTCTACTCCTACTGTAAATGCGAAAGTTTGTGAGGACTGAGAAATGAATGGATGTTTGTTACACTATCACGCTTCAACGGCTGAACGAAATTAGCTGAAGGCACACATATAAATATGGATCTAGTTGAACACAGGATAATCCTGTCTCTATGTTATCGTGGGATAATTTAGGAATTTGTCATATTTCTGAACTATTCAAAAACAAAGTCGAGGGCAGAAAGGTATAGAAGGTTAATTGTTAGTACGGTTGCAGCTATTCTGTGTTATTGAAGAAAGAATGACAGCTTTAAAAGAAATGTATCATAGAGAAATTCAATTTCATCGGTCATTTGCTTGTGGCGGGTGATTGTCAAAGTTCCAACGGTGTGCGGAAGTGGAACGCATTTGGCAACTAGACCGCGAAACTCGGACGCGAAATCGAAATTATATATCGCGTTTGTAGATTATATTTAATTGTAGTATCTGTGTAGTTTCATTGAAACTTACTTGCTTATCTACTTATATTAGCTACCTATATTCTTGCAAATAAATGTATCATTCATTCATACATTAGTATTTCTTATGAATTCAGTTTAAAATTGAAATGAATAAGTACGCTAAAAGTGGGATGACCTATTTCATCTTATTATTATACATGCGAAAGTTTGTATGTATGGTTGTTACTCAATCACGCCAAAATGGCTGAATGGATCTAGTTGAAGTTTGGCACAGAGATAATATATAGTCTGGAATAGCACATGGCATAGCACGGCCTGTGTCTACAACTAGATTCTTTTGCCACAACTATAAAATGATACGCTCTATACTTAAATACACTACTTGACCACCCAGTATCTCAAAGTAATACAAAAAATATACGAAATCTACAAAATTCTAACTAATTTTAATCTTTCAATTTCATTACATGTACATACTATGCACTTGTACATAGAGTATTTACAAGAGGCGAGTTCGTACCGCATCTGGTCTGGCAGCGTGGTTGGCCATACGCCCAACGATCGCCGACCCAATTACTATGTCGAGTTACGAGCCCCTGCTTAGTCGGTTGTGGTGTACCTGATTATTTACTGCCGTTGGTACTTGTGGTAGCGGGGCTTTGTTTACGCACGTTCTATTTGTGGAAGGCGAAGTATCAAGATTGGGAAGTGCAACTATATATAGTTGCAGTACCTACCGTTTGGTTTTTCTGTTAATACACATTTAATGGCAATGTATGTAGGGTGCCCCCTACATTGGTTTACAACACACAAACACTGTGTTGCGACGAACTTAATTCACAAACATTAAAACTAATTTATACAATTCATATTCTACATATAAATTGTCGTAGACGTAAAACGATCAATTTATTCATATCACGGCTAACAAAAACCCCAATCGAGACATAATAGAGTATTGGAATAACATTTGTTTTGGCAGTCGGTCCACAGACAGAATAATTAGCAGCCGATGCTTTCATTGAAGGCTGTCATCATTCAGTGACGTCATACTCACCCCGCTCCCCATACATAAAGGTCAAATATCGTAGGTACCTACGTAACAGGCGAGTTTGAGCAAAACAAGTGGCTTTGATGGCATCAGTTAAAAATAGAGTAATTTTCTTACAAAGTAGGTTACATTAACATATTTTGTATTAAACATAAAAATGGAAAGACATTTTGTCCGGAATGATCACAACTAACTTATTTCTGAACGATTGAATTAGTCCCATGCTGGGCGCCATTAATGTTTTTAATTGCTACTAATTGAAGGTAGCACGACACTTCGATTCCACAAACTTTATATACCTAGAATAGATTTTTTTTTTCAAAGTATATTAACATATTTTGTGTCAAACATAAAAAGAGAAAGACACTTTGTCCGGAATGATCACAAGTAACTTATATCCGAAAGTTTAAATTAGTCCCATGCTGGGCGCCATTAACGTTTTTAATTGCTACTAAACGAATGTAGCACGACAATTCGATTCCACAGACTGTATATACATAGAATAGGTAAATTGTTGGGGTTAAGTCAATGTGGCGAGTCGGCGACATCGCGTATCATACGATGAATAACTGCAGGAATCAGCCAAGGTCGGCTAAAATAAGGTTTTATTGCTAAATCTACACAACTATTTTCGGTTTGTATTCAAAGGTGAAATGTGTTTCGGTGTGTTTATTAAATACTTAGGTACTTGGATATGGATTCCTTATACATAGAAAGACATGTATAATTTTTTTTATTCTTTTTAGTTTTTCTAAACGCTTTCGTTCAACGCGTTCGAAAAACTACAGGGACTCCGAGTCGTATTTTTTAAATAAAATATCGACTATGCAACATTGACAATAGTAATGACGTAGCTTCATAGTAGTGAAATAATTTTTGTGTTAACCATTACAAACAAATAAACAAATCTTTTTGTAATATTATAGTTTAGATTAGCTGTTGTGCAGTCATTAATCAAAGTGAACCAGTCAACGGTCCTTTCACGAGTGCTCCGTTCGAGCCAACAGTGTTGGCACTACTCCTAGACTCAATATCTACCCACCAACTTTCCTCATTTGCACTACAGATATAGAATGGAATATATCACAGAAACTGGGATTTTGGCATGAACAACATTGAGGGTTGTATGCTGTTTTGAATTTGAAGTAGTTGCATATTGGACGATGACAAAGATTTTTGAGGTTCATAAATCTTTTGGGTCGATTGAGTGAATACTTGGTGGAGAACACAATCATCTAAAAAACGAAGGCGGTTGACATATAAGGATGATATTTGACTAATAATATATCCGCTAAGAAACGATTTTCCGATAATAATAATAATATCTTAGGACTACCAACACATCGCCATCTGATCCCAAACTAGGCAGAGCCTGTACTATGGTAACCAGACAACTGATAAATATACTTATATATTTCTAAATACATACATATCATAGATAAATTACACCCAGACACAGAACAAATCATCGTGCTCAACACACAAAGATACAAATCTTTGTGTGTTGAGCACGATGATTTGTGATCCCAAACCAGGCAGAGCCTGTACTATGGTAACCAGACAACTGATAAATATTATATACATAAATATTTCTAAATACATAAATATTATAGATAAATTACACCCAGACACAATATAACAAATCATCGTGCTCAACACACAAAGATTTGTCCTGGGTGGGAATCGAACCCACGACCTCCGTCCTAGTCAGGGTCACTAACTACTAGACCAACAGGCCAGTCGATATTCACCCTTTAAGGGAATGAAACGGGGGTCTAAAGTTTTTATGGGGAAATCAACTTCGCGCGGACGAAATGATTGAAAGTATGATTATTGATATTTAATTTTAAATTTTGCCCAACGAATCGTCATTACCATGCAACGTGGCAATGCTGCCAGACTTTTGTACCATGCTTTGTAATTTTATTATTATTTAAAGTTTTGTGTTAAGGTTAATTATAATGAAGTAATGTACAGATTTGATTGGAATCAAAACACATGTTTTAGTAAGTGATTTAAAACAATAATAAAGATTTACTGATAAAAAGAATCTGAATGTTTATTTGCGTTTCCTTTTTTTATTTACTTTAGTATATTTTTTGTACAAATTATTTGACACATGTCAAACAATTGCCTATCAACGGTGCAATAAAATTACTAGTACCTATGTACTGATAAGAAATTGTATAATATAACCTCTATCTAAGTGGGTCGATGAGAATAGATAACGGTTAGGTCAGTTTAAATCATAGTAGGTAATATTGTAATAATTGTATAATTTTCCGTAGCAGTCACGATTTATTTAAATCACTGTTTACAATTACTTGGTATGTTTTCATTCATCTGTGATAAAAATTAGGATTTTTGTTATTTATCGATCTATTAACTATTCTTGTATTTATTCTCTTTTGTAGCTTCTCCCGCAACTTCTTTCGCATCAAAGTTACTATATTTATCCACGGGAACCGTACTTTTTCCTATATAAAAAGTAGCTTATGTGCTATTCCAGACTATAAATAATCTATCTCTGCGCCTTTCATCAGATTCATTCAGCCGTTCTGACTGATTGAGTTACAAACATTCATCAATCTAAACTTAAGTATTTACAATAGTAGTAAGACTTAAGTTTAATATCAAAACACCAACAGATTGGCTAATAATACAACGAAAAATTACAAATAATTTTTCGTTGTATTGCACAGACATAACCTAGTAGCCAGGATAATCCATCAACAACTTGCCCTTAAATATGCCCTTGTGGAAATCGAGGTACCCTATTATCAATACCATCCTGAACCAGTTCTTGATAATGGTCAGATCACGCTCTACTGGGACAGATCAATTATCACTGATAGATTTATTACTGCTAATAAACCTGATATAGTGATAATTGATAGGTCAGTGCGTCGTGCAATACTTGTTGATGTCACTATTCCCCATGATGAGAACCTAGTGAAAGCTGAGAAAGAAAAAAGCATTAAATATTTAGATCTAGCTCACGAGGTGACCAGCATGTGGGGTATGGACTCGACAATTATTGTTCCGATTGTCATGTCAGTGAACGGTTTAATAGCGAAAAGTTTCGACCAACATCTTGAGAAACTTTCGCTCAACAGCTGGATCAAGAGTCAGATGCAGAAGGCGGTTGTCTTGGACACGGCACGCATAGTGAGGAGGTTCCTCTCTCTGGATCCCTAACCGCCGGTAGCTTGGGTTTTACCACCTCGTTGCAGGCGGAGCACTATTTTCATACATATTTTTTTTTTTTTTAACTATATTATTTGTTTTTTAAAGGAAAATATGTGTAAAAATATGGAAAATAAAGAAAATGAGAAATATAATAACAACGAAAAATTACAAAAAATATTATTTAAGTCAAAATAATATTACAAAAGAACAGTTTTCAAAATGAAAGTTTTTCCAAGCTATAAAACTCCTACGACGCTTCCTTCATGAAAAATCGGTAGGTATCGAATCCAACGCTTCATAAGTATGCAAGAGGCTTGTCAAAGTATTAAGTAACCCACCGATGGATCTAAAAGCGGAGCTATCTTTGACCTATATACAGGTGCCATAATATCGTGTGTATAAGAAAAAACCTTTATAAAGATAAAAATAACCGCGTATAAAATAGCTTCTTTGTCATCTTTGGACAAGAATAGCTTCTGAAGAATTATCTAGTAAGCATATTTTAATATCTCTATTATTAGATAAAAGTATTTTATCCTGATAGGACACACGGAACGTTTTAGTTGTAGCGACGTGGTTATTTTTATGTTTCGTATTATCATGAAGTAATAATAAAACTAGCCTACAGACCCACTGCAGGGAAAAGGCCTCTTCTCTTACAGAGAAGGCATGAGCATTGATCACAACGATTGCTCAAGGAATATTGTTATTATAATAAAACAAAAGAAGTAGGATAAGAAAAGAGTATAAGATTTCTTAAGATGACAGTGATGTCCAAGACAAACTTAGAAAGTACATATTAAGAGAAAAAGATATGTTACTCATCCGATATCGAAGGCGCAACCTCCTGAGGTTGGCCTGAACCACAAATTACCATAGAGTTAATTACATTCTAGAAAAGTTCTGATGAAATAGACAGGGCTTGATAGGTTCTATATTATCATCTTAAAATAAAAAATCTTATAATAAGAATCCACGTACCTTTATCATATTCTGTAGACAGGTTGCAAGTTGTTTAAAACTCCAGTCATAGCTGGCGGCGCCCGCGTCGGAAATCCCCGGTCATTTTGAGTAGCGGCTCGCGATTGGCTGATTCAAATCTCCCGCATTAATCCTCGACTAATGACGGGTCTCTTTAATAAGCATGGTTCAGAATGATTTTGAATATCGAATGGTTTTAAATGTCACTTGGATAATCTACTAGGAAATTAGGTCACGATGTATGGGAGTTTGTAGGATTTCTTTCACGTATCTGTTTTCAGTGGTGAATACCTGAAACAAAAGATAAGACATAAATTAGTCGTTTAAAGATTTTTTTGACTTACGGAAGAAATGGTTGAGTTCAGTTGTTTCAGTACTTCTTCGAATTTTCTCAGCAAGTATATGCTTTTGATCAGCGAATTTATGCTCTGTCAATGGCAACCTTACAACTGACCTGTGACTGGCCTGTTGGTCTAGTAGTTAGTGACCCTGACTGCTAGGACGGAGGTCGTGTGTTCGATTCCCACCCAGGACAAATCTTTGTGTGATAAGCACGATGATTTGTTCTGTGTCTGGGTGTAATTTATCTATGATATGTATGTATTTAGAAATATATAAGTATATTTATCAGTTGTCTGGTTACCATAGTACAGACTCTGCCTAGTTTGGGATCAGATGGCGATGTCTTGATTGTCCTAAGATATTATTATTATTAACTGTCAAATTTTGCCCTACATCTCTGTCTGACCTTTTGAGAAAAACTGACTTAATGTGATTATATCTGTGTTAGGTATTACATACATGTTTATTAAACGTTGGTGTAATAATGATAATTATCATTAAATATTAATACTTTTAACATTACCTAAAGTATTACTTTTTTTAACTAAGTTTTGTCTGCGACTCTGTCCGCGTACATTTTCTGACAGGGCCCCAATTTAAAAAAAAAAATATTATATTCTTTGTCGGTCAGGTAACGTAGCTTCCTATAACCGAAAGAATTTACAAAATCATATCAATAGTTCCGCAGTTATAGCATTCAGTTGAGATTAGTGGATTCTAAAAAAGATATACTCTTCAGCTTCATAATATTATTGTAATGATTATAATAACAATAATAAAAAGTGGTTTAAGAACGAGAGAGAGAGAGAGAGAGAAGAGAAAGTGCAATATTTATTTATACTTTTTATAATTTATTGTGTAGCCGCCCAGATACTGAGGTATCATGCATGTAACGCTTGAGTTGAGAAACTGTTAACATCGCACGAACATAATTGCTTCTCTGCCTTATCCTATAAGGATATAGGAGCAATTTTGAACGTCCACATATTAAGTAGGTATATACCCTTGGATGGAGTGTGCGAAAGATGATATTTATAGTCGGAAATCGGGTACTACCTTGGTAGTATAGGTAGTATAGGTCATGACCTATAGCGATGTATCGAAGACGAAACCTGTTCCGATCCCAGATAAATTGAGACTAGGGAAAGAGGAAATCATCCTCTTTCCCTAGTCTCTATGAATACAATTATTTTGATATATTATGTTACACAACACAACATCACGCCTGTAATCCCCGAAAGGCTAGGCAGAGGTGTACCCATTACTCCACCCACATTTCGCCAGTTATGTTAAGTCCCATGTAATATGCGGCGAGCCTAATGCCATCAACCGGGCAGAAATCCGGTCTCCGAGGCTGCTAGTGACAAATGGAAAAACCCAATAATACTTTGTCCGACCTGGGAATCGAACCCAAGACCACAAGCTCAGCAGTCGCGCTTTGCGACCACTAGACCAATGAGGCATTAAAATTCATCAAGCGTGCTACGACGTTTCTAGTATTATAATATAGATTTGTAGATGTCTTTGAAAACATATAATTTGCCTGGAAAAAAATCGACTTCTTTTGTTTTTTAATAATCGTTGTTTGCTGCAAAAGATTTAGCCAAAATCATGAAGTAAACGCAACAAGCTTACAATAATAAATATTACATTATGCAAAGTAGGTATAATAGTTTAATAATTAGTAACATTACTTTAGGCTGAGATTTGTTATCTCGTATACTACACTATTGTATTAGGTAAGTAAACCTGTGATGATAGTGTATGTGTGTTATAAATAAATAAATAAATAAAAAAAGATATCTTATAAATAGTTGGTGTAAAAACATAATTGATTTTAATAGCAACAACGATTTGTTAATTTTAAATGAAGCTATTCTATAAATTATCAAGTCCAGTAATCAACCCCGCTTTGAGGATAACGTTTCATTATCAACAAAATTTAAGAGCCTTATTTTTATACACAATGGTCGGAAAATTATAAAAACGAAAATAACCCTATAACCTAAATGCATAATTCGACATTGCGATACTGTTTCATGTTATTTCGCACAAGGTTGCAATATCGATTAAAGAATGGGCTGTTAGTTACTTTCAAGCCTTAATAACACAACCTCCAACGAGACACCTTCAACTGTTTCACAAACAATTGCACCAAAACATCGATTTCGCGAATCCACTCCGAAAATAACTCTCATTCAACAATCGATACCTAAAAATACCCTCAAAATATCGTCACTGTTGTTCTCAAGACGAATGTTTAACACAAGAGACGCTCCGATTAACCCTCGTTCCTTTACCACCGAGATATCGACGTAAATATTAAATTCCCGATGCTCGGACGGTCAGATCTAAAAATAATAGTTGACAAGGAGAGGGCTCGAGCTGTTATTGGATAGATAGTGTGGAACGTTATCAAACAGACATTAGCCGCGGTTCTCCCACGTCATCGTCATTCATCCGCTTCGATCGCACGCACACACGCGCGCCCACGCGGCCACCACACCCGCGCCACCACTGCCCACCACTCGCCTCGCATCACCAGCCACTACGACCACTAACCATACATCACCACCAAACCTAAGCACGACGTCGCCCGACACTCTCACACAGCCGTCCACCATCTTAAATTCATTCACAAAAATCGCTATACCACAGCGCCTATTTGTTTACCGTTTTACGCCTCTCTGAGCACACTGTAACACTAAAATTGAACACAACTACCTTCTCTGGACAATGATGATCCGTTTCACACTGGTTTTTTTGTTGTGAATGCGTTTTTAGTTCGTTTTTCGTTGGCAATACGGTCGTTTGGTTGTGCACGGGGACATAACGTCGGTACGTCGCGGCGGACAGTGTGCAACTAAAGAATGGTGGCAGGACTGCGGACGGCCGCGGGACGCGCCTGCGCGCTCCTACCCGCCAAAATACACCTACGCGCATGTATGGGTTATGTAGGCTATGGTTCTCTTTTAAAAGTTGCACAGATAACATTAAGTGTGTTTAACCGTCACATAAAACTTAATTTTAATGTTTTATTTTAATAAAAAGTTTATTAAATTACATGACAAACTAGTTTGATTTACCTACTTTAACAAGATGAGCCTTGCTACGCGATTATCGTCCGCGTTGTTTCGTAGCGACTTCGCGCTACGAACGGCTACGGCGTAGAGCTATTTGCCGAATTTATTATCATCATTTTTGCAGTACTTTTTAAAACGAATTGGTACCAGTTTAAAAATATGTAATTAACCGAGATGTTTGATGATTTATTGAACAATTTTTACTATTTTAAGTATTTTAACGTCAGTATATCTTTTGAGTTACTTATTTACAATAACAGTAACTATCTTTACGAAATCGGTCTAGTTATTTAAACCAATACCTTAAGATTTTATGAAATTGCAAAAATGCCAAATTAATCATTATGACTAAATAATCCAGTTTTAAATAGTGCAGTCCTTCAATATATAGTAATTTTATTTTTTGGTTAACCTACCTACCGCCATTTATTATTAAAATATTTAGGTACCTCAATTATCAACACGCGACAACATTTTTTTGAGCTCAAAACAAAGTTTTCCTTTCTATTTTTAGATCTGTCATGGTGTCTTGGTACTCCCTCTGTTGATAGCTGCGAACCTGCGTCGATATCGAAATGTGGTAGGTATTGGCGGTGTTTGTTAGAAATTTCTATGATTAATTTTGCACATATGACATTTGGTGGCAAAATAGCCAACACCGGACTGCTTCAGATATTATCTTACAAGGTTCTCATGATCTGATCATTACAAGAAACTGTGTGGACTTTAGAAGAGATGTTGAATTATGATATTTGTGGCTTTAGGCTAGCAAATATCTCTCCCTAATATAGTAAAAAGTAATATTTTTAACCGATTTGCAGAATATTAATCACTCACTAGACTGCCCTCGCAGTAAAAATCAAATGAGTACCTCAAAGCATGAAAGTCGGTGATAGTGTAGCTTCCTATTGGTGAAAGCATTTTCATATCAGGGTCAATACTTCCAGAGTTTGCTTCTTACATACAAAAAAACATGCAAACTATAACTCTGTATAATATTAGTTTAGATTTATCATTTAACCTAGGACCGCTACACGTAATGAGCAAGCGCTGTGATTAATGTTCTTTTGTTTTATTAGACGTAACAATATGGCGATATCCTCACAGCAGGATGGTTACAGCCTGATGACAACACAGTTTGCTGAGCTATTTATGTATATGTATTTATATTATCTAGAGGCAGTCATTACGGGATTGGTTGTGTGTGGAGGTAAGGACAGGAGAAATTCCTAGTAAGGGGCAAAGTTTTTATTTTATTTATCAAGTTAGGATAATGAAGAGTGGCTGGACAGACAGTCAGTATTAGCACAGAGTCGAGTCCTGTTAAAAAAGAATAGTAAAGCCTTGCCCTGCATTCTTCTTTCAAATTCATTCATTCATCAAATTTTGTCCGACCAATATTGAGCAACCTGTACAGTTCTATCATTGGCCTCATTAAGGTCTTGGATAGTGCAGGTGGTTGAGCACGACGGGCAACTGAGGAGGTGACGCATGTCTTGTGGTGGTGCTCCACACTGGCACTCCGTTTGGGATGTGTGAAGAAAGCCCCCTTTGGCCAGATTAGTTATACAGCCTTTCTTCTGCCCTGCATTAAAAAGGTCGAAAATAAAATAAATAAATATTAATTACAGGTCACCTTGATATTATTCTGGTAGGTAATTTAATTGTCTGTTTTATTTTAGCTTCTGTTAACAAACCTTAATGCCGGTTCGGTGTTCCGACCTTTACAGCATTTATAAAAAGGTCACCCTTCAGAATATCCATCCAGGTATATTAGGAGACATTTTTTAATGTCATTAAGGATTAATTTTTGTCATTGGATAAAGCTTTAATCAATTTTTTTTTTTTTTAAAGGGGATCTAAAAATAGACCTTATGTACTTTGGTACACTAAACAGGTATCTACTATTTAGATTCGTATATCACTCAAATCTAATAATATTTTTCTATCATCAGTAAGAAAACCTTATGTAAGTTCCATTTGATTCATCTGTGGTTATTACATACATACATACATAAACTCACGCCTTTTTCCCATGGGGTTAGGCAGAAACTACAGAACGCCACCTGCTACGATCCTTGCATACTCCTTTCGCCTCATCTACGTTCCTACATCTCGTCATACAAGCACGCCGGTTACGAGTACTCCGCACCACAGAAAAATATCTGTGGTTATTAGTTTTTAAGTCTTTTAATAACTATTTTTTCATATATTTACAGCCAAAACATTGGCTAAAATGATCTCTCAAAATCTTTAATAAGTTTTAGCGTCGTCAACATTGCAATATAATAACACCAGACCATTATTGCCCCACTGAAGATTTAGGCCTCTTCTCATACAGAGAAGGCACGAGCATTCATCATCAATGCTCAAGGCTAATTGACGATGATTTCAGATTACTTATATTTTCTTATTTAAAGCACAGCTGTATTAATTTAATAACTTGTAATTTTATTTCATTTATTAGTTTTACATAATTATGTACATACAAATTATATCTTTAAACATTAAGTATTAAAAAAAAAATAAAAAAATAGTAGCCTATCACTTATTTTATTTATTATTTAGAGATCAAGGTTTCCTATATTTCACAATATTTTCCTTAAGAAAGTGTTACATAAGTAGGTATAATAGCTACGTACGTCAGCCTTTGTCAATACAACGTCGTCGCAATGCATGGCACCCACGCGTCTCGGTATCCTCAATGGAGTGACGCTACTCCTTGCATACTCCCATGTCTGGCCGTATTGATGAAATGTTCATTTCCGAACGAACGCCGAGAATCGAAACGGGTATAAAAAGGCATTTTAACTAGATGCAAAAGAGGAGGGGAGAGGGGGTGAGACACTTTGTCTGTCTGTCTGTATATGTAAGTGAATTGATGCAGTTTTATTTTAGACTTGCTTTTGCCCGCGAACAACAATTCTTCAAAAAATAACTTCAGCTTATATGAATAGTATAGATTTGAAGTAATTACTTATAATACTTTTGCGTTTTTATAATAAAATGCTTTTTAGAACTTGCTTATGCGAAACCAAATTATTCTTATAACATTTGATTAGGTTTTTATACCCTTGTTTTTATACGCTTATGTTGGTTTGTACTAACTGCCTATTACTTTGCCACTGCAGGGAAAAGATCTCTTCTCATACAGAGAAAGCACGAGCACTGATCACCACGCTTACTCTAAGCGGATTTTCGATTTCAGACTTATATTAAGTCCAGATTTCCTCACAATGTTTTCCTTCAGCAATGTGAGTGATGTCCAAGATAAACTTAGAAAACACATAAATTATGAATTTATTATCACATTGGTATCGAACTTAATCGTTTGATATCAATGTGCTCATATTTATGTCAAAACATCAAACAAAGATATGTGATAAAATAGAAGATATACACCATTTGCTGTTGGACTGTGTCAAAAACAAGAATGAACGTGAATCACTGATGAACTACCTAAATGTGAACTTAATGGATGTGGGCTTTATTCAAAATATTTTATGTTACCCAAAATCAGAAGCTGGCATAAAATTATGTCGCCTGGTAACAATACCTATAGCTCATCAGTAACCCTGACGCTAAGATTATCCTAAGTATTTAATTTTCTCAAAATTCATTTTTTTAAAGTTTCTTGTTTACTTATCATAGTAAGAGTCGTATTTTATAGAAGGGTACGATGGAGTTGACATGTATGTAAAATAAAGATTATAAAAAAAAACAAACAAAGACGTCAAACTTCATGTCGTCCCCCAGATCAATACGGGCATCCATTCAGTTTCATCCGCAGGATGTCAGACTACATTACAGTGACGCACGAAGATTAGGGAGGTCTGACCAGGCCGAGACACTCCGGCGCCGGTCTGGCTAGACCGAGGTCAGACGAGCCTGTTCCAGCCAGAAAATAAATACTTCTCAACATTCATTTATCTTCTCTTTCAATAAAAATATTGCGTAATTTGTATTCGTTGCCAAAAGTACGCGGTAAGTGGGTTTTATGGGACGTGTTACATAAATAGTCTAGGTTATGTAATGGTCTTGAAATCTTTTGAGTATATGTTCACTGCACTGGTCGTGGCCTATGGCCGCTAAAAATAAGAAAATAAAAAATAAAAAAATTGACGAAAACACCACGCTTTGCTGGTTAAAGATTACTGATTTTAGCAGTTGAACATTATAATATCACGCCTGAAATCCCCTAACTGTTATAGGCAGAGGTGTACCCATTAGTAGGTACACCCATATTTTGCCAGTTATGTTTGAGTCCTATGTTAAAGGGGATAAGCCTATTGCCATCAACCGGGAACAAATCCAGACTTCATATTGGCCTTTTCCATCAGGAATTTCTCAATAGCAGCCTCGAAATCTGGATTTTAGCAGTACACTTCGTAACAATTTTCTAGGTATGATAAAAACTGCAATGGGTACCAAAATGTTTTTTTGGTTAAGATTGGATTGTAGATTAGAAATAGATAGAGAAAAACATGACCGTTTACGTATTGAGTATCTATTTTTGGAATCAAAGGCTCGATATTTACTATAAGGCCTTTCCAAACTTTAGATTAACAATAAACAGTATTTCTCAACAAAATATAGTCTAGTTAAAAACCCAACATTATTGGTATTTTGCTAAAATAATCTATTGTTGCATTACAGAAGTTTGCCATGGTACAATGACGTCACCACATAGTTGTCTCACAAATTCCTAGGTCTACAAGTCTACATAATGTCTTAAAATAACCCTGTGTATAAAATTAGCTCATGGCGACACATAACGAGACGTACATAATGTGTTATTTCTTATGTGACATTTTCGTCCGGACAAAGCTATTTACCAACAAAACAAAACTCTAAAATATACCAATATCGTAAATATCCGTCGCACTACCTCGCTACAGCGGCCGGCTACGCACGATCCGCCTACGGTTTTGAGTTTCAAAGCATTCATACATGCGAGAACGAGACAGCAATCACCCAAGCAATACTGTAATGCCAAAGGGAGAGTAGGATGGAGATAGTTATCGATCGGCTTGCGTCACAGAGAAAGCGTGGGCGCGATGACGTCACGCCGCACCCGCCAATCACCACTTAAGGAAAAGGCGCCACGAATTAGCGAAGTGTTGGAATATATTCATGAAGACTTTTTCCTCAGTCTTATGTCATTTTGGCAAGGTATCAATGAAGTTCAAATCCTTTCTGATTCGACCAATTTGTGAAACGATTCCTAAGTAAAACGTAATCTGTGTAGAATAGGTTTCTGTGAAACCTATTCAGAAATCTTATTGATAACGAACCAAACAAAATAATGGCTGCAGATTTCATATGAATTTAAAGGAATAATAGTGTACCTACATATCTACCAATTTTATTTCCAAATAATGATTACCTGTTAAGTTCATTTATGAGCTTATTATTACAATAAAAAAAAAGATAGGTATATTAAAAGCAGGTGCAGTAATTATTGAATGATTGAAGTAAAACTATAATACGAGTAGCAGAAAAAAATTGCTTCAGAAGAGATAAAAATCTAAGATTTATTTTATTCGCTACATCCCAGGCTACGATGGCTACGAAGCCGTACGCGTAGAGGTTCGTAGTATTTTCGTAGCGATGCCATTTTTTGCTACGAAAGTGGAAGTACCTATACGCCATCTCATTAATATTTTTTTAAACAATTTTGCTTTTCACGTGATATTTCTACGTAGATGGCACTACGGTCTTCGTGTAGAAGCGCCATCTAGTAGCACATAAAGGAACTAACAAAACAAGCAAACGAACAAACAACGTTTGTAATGTGTTATAGATGGCGATAAAACAAAGATTAGAAAGTAAGATTTATTTTAAAATAAATTGGATTTATTTCTGCCTAACCCCACTTATAATATTTTGGTTTTGTTGTTCGAAATAACAAAATAATAAATTGATTATCTAATAACGCTGATTAGTTTAAAATCTATTGTAATCCTAAGTTTTGGATGTAAAGTCAACGAAACTGATAGGTATCCAGGGTCGTCAGATACAGTTGAAGTTTTCTTATGAACCGATGGATGTTTTCAATGAACAGTTCATTAATTAAATTAAGTTTCCATCGATTTTTAAGAAAACTCGAACTATTCTGACGACCCTGAATAATTATCTGTTTCGTTGACTGTAAATTGACCTGTTTTTTTTGCTTGTTAAGTAATATTACACATTTGGCATATTGAATTTGTTTGACATAAAAAGCCCAATAATTGAGACATAGTGGGTTCAACTCACTTTGGCAGAATAAAGCTCAATTCTGATAAGATATTAGAATTTGTATATTTTGTTACATTTGAAGATATAGCTATAATTATCATTGATATTTTATCATCAATGATAAATAGCTATGGGCATTACACCTGTGCCATGATTTCTATAAGATCTATTGCGCTTCTCATCCGCGCTTGCGACGACTAGACCAAAAGAAAAAACATGATTAGGTACTCGAAACTATCGAGACACATAAAATTTTATGATGGGCTATTAGAGTTCAATGTTCTTGACATTAGTATTTATTAGTCATTTAAGTAGAGGTGGACGGTAGATGGACTAAATGTCAATAATTTTGGTTAGTGATTTATTTGCATTGTTTTTTTGAATCGTGTTGAACACATAATACGGTTTCTCTTCCAATGCGTTTTTAGGGTTCTCAATTTTCACCAGTCAGGGGTGCGGATCATGTACGGGCTCCCGGCTTCTGGTAGTAGAAGGAACCGTAGTGCTTTTTATTATTTTCTAACTTCTGCTTGTGACTTCGTCCGTTTTAAAGGCAAATCCACACTTATTTATTATAAATGCGAAAGTTACTCTGTCTGTTTATTTGTTACGCTTTCACTACTAAACTACTTAACCGAGTTTGATGAAAATTGGTACGGGGTAAGTTTGAACGCCAAGAAAGAATATAGGTTACTTTTTGTTTCGCGACTTCGTCTGCGTTCGCGGTAACCGACATTTACGCGAACGAAGTGGCGGGCAAAAGTAAGTATACTATAAACACTCGGCAATACTGTAGCTTTCTATCAATAAAATATACGAAACTATTTCTTAAGCAAAAACAACCAAACAAACTTTACCTGTTTCTCTATTTGTATCATAGACTACACGGGTCTGTAGACTGATACCTACTTTATATGTCATTGACCTCATTCTTGTTGAAGGCATTTGAATATTGACACGTTTTTGCTTCTTTGGGTTTTTCGAAGGAAATGAGTATCTATATTGACTTAAAAAACGTTAAACTTCGTCATGACACGTCATGCTTCTGCGTACTGTAAATAAAAGCTATTGTTTTCCTTCATTTGTTTTTATTCGGTTAAGTAAATGGTACTTTTTTTTTAAGGTCATCGGTTTTGTTTTTTTTTATTTTTGACCGTTAACTCATAAGGTTAGTAGGTACAGTCAGCAAAAGATATAGATATGCAGAATCGTCAAATATCCTGCCAGGGTTGTGGAATTTGTCCGAAAGAGTTAAGTACCGCGGCTCTGGAATGCAGAGGGCACTAGAAAGAACACAGATGGGTTTTTGTCAGTAAAAGTCTGGCAGTCCCTTCCGCTCCGCACAAAGCGGAAAGAGTCATTTGATGATTTCCCATCCTTAATAAAAAGGAGTTTTTTTTAGAAACCGATGGATGTTATCAAAGGTAATTTAGTAAAAAAAAAGGTTCGTCAAATACAGTTGAAATATTCTTATAAACCGATGGATGTTTTAAAATGTAATTTAATTTATAAATTAGACAATAAACTGTTCATTAATTAAGTTTTTAATCGAAGACATTCATTTTAATATACATTTATTATTATTTTACAGGTTGAATATGATTGAACCACCCAGAGCCTTTGCAAATACATCAGGGGCATGGAACAGGTCCAATAAATACAGCAAAGGTTTCTCAGAAGTAACGGGACTAACAGAAAAAAAATGTGCGTTATAATTTTCCATTATCTAGCTCTATTATCAGAATTTGTGGTTCCGTATATTTACGTGCGGAATAGGGCACACGTAACCAATAATTTGGTAAATTATATTAGGTCGAGCAGTATAATTCAAATGTAATATTTTTTTTTGCTCCATAAGCACTTCCTTGATCAACGGTACCTATATTTTGTATTTACTGAATACATAGTGTATCGAAACCGCGATTCTACGGTAGGTATAATTTAACCGTAGATATTCCAAAGTAATGGCGAAACCCAATAACACTTTTTACCCAACCTGGGAATCAAGCCCAGGATCCCACAATCAGCAGTCGTGCTTCCGGCCACGAGAGCATGAGACCAAGTCTAAGTGCTTCAATCTAACAAATGCATTAAACCACACAAACACCGGCCATTTCATTTTGTGTACATAATTAGGTAACGATAAGTACTGACGATACACGTCAATGAATTCTGTTAGGTACCAAATGATTCACAGAATAGAAAATAATCACGATGTGTTGTTAATTCAATTAACATTTTACAGTAGTTAGGTAGGTACAGCGATTTCTGATAGCTAAGCACATCTAGTCATGCTATACAGTAGGTTTAACTTAGAGAAACCTTAGATGCTGTAGCAGTTTTACTTTTTTAATACCTATGTCCAAGTTTACTCGCCATGATTTTCTTCATCTATGTCAGAGATGTCGGAGATAAACCTAGAAAAGTCAGATTAGTATATTACGAGCCACGAAACATGAGACTGGACAAACGTCAGGAATGGGGAGCTTGCGCAGGTACGAATGTACGAAATAATCATTCATTATTTGTGTAAAGGGATATTTCGATTACATTATTTTTTATTAACCATGCATTAATAAATAATTAACATTCTTTGTGTAGTGTGTCAAGTCTCATCTTTTGTGGCGCGTATTGTACTTCTTCTGTCAGGTTGTAAACCTACATTCTCTTACATGAGAGGCGGATGCTTCAACCACTGGACCATCACGAAATATTTAACTCCTTTTTTAGATACTTAAATTAGCTTTGTTTCGAGTAAAATCATTTCCTACAAAAAACTCTACTATAATTAGGCACCTAGCTATTAGGTTTATTTTGCACTTTAGATCAGTAGGCAATTATTACTGAAGTGCTAATTCCTCATTTTTTTATTATTTTTTTAAATACTGAAGTGGCCTTTGTACTTAATTCTAATTAATGATTAAGTAATAACTGCTTAATTGCTGAAATAAGTACAAAAACGATAAAAATAATCTTCCTGTTAGTTAACGATAATACTTTGAATGAGTATCATATTGGGTCAGTGGTAAAGACGCTCGTTTATGAGGTTGCGGTTTCGATGATACCTGATAAGTATTAACATGAATTTTTTATGTACTTTTTAAGTACATATATCATATAATAAAGGCCTCTTTTCATACAGAGATGGCACGGCCACTGATTACCTTGCTTTCTCAAGGCGGATTGGCGATTCGAGACTTTTAAAAACTACAAGTCCAGGTTTCCTCACGATGTTTTCCTTCATTGATGTCAGTGATGTCCAAGATAAACTTTGGAAAGTACCTACATATGTAATGAAAATGTCACATGCCCAGATTCAAACCCAACCTCATCTCATGCATGAGAGGCCTCAACCACTGGGCCATCACGACATTCCGAGATATATAAAGTAAATTGACACCCATAAAAATAGTAAGTAATTTTTTCACATAATTATTATAATAATAGATGTCTGTATTGTAAAAGTTGTATCTCCGTAACCTTGCCAATATCAAATGCGTGTGGTTTTTTTTCAATACAACAATTTCGTCCGAACAATGGGTGGATTGCTAAACTATTTCATTCAATATCTATGGGAAATGTTATAATCCCCTGAGCTATTGTCTTGTCCAATCATGTAATGACTTGTAACATTAGGTTACAATTGTGGACGGCCCCATGATTTATTATAATTATGTTGTATAGGTATTAGTTGTATACCTATAGTATAGGTAATGTTAGGCCAGTATAAATGCTACTTTGAAATGATTTTGTTTTTTTAGGGTTCCGGACCTCAGTCGGCAAAAACGGAACCCTTATAGATATACTTTGTTGTCCGTCTGTCAAGACCATTTTTTGAGAAAGGCGTGGAGGTATCAAGCTGTAATTAATATCAAATACTCAGATCTGCTACCCTTTGAAGCTACGAAAATATTAAACTTCTAAGTCAACGCAATGAAATGATAAGGACGTGTGTGGCACATACTTTGATGCTCGCTAGGGAATCAAAACCTAGGGGACTTTCCGTTTACCTGGAATTATGACATTTGGCATGAGAAACAATACCATGTAGTAGCACAAGGACCTAAAGGAATAAATCCGGAAACCGTAATTTGTAGTTACATTACAAAATAATTACCTTTTTGCGATTATTAACTTATTTTTTGGTATGTTGTGTTAAATATTGTATGGTGGCACGGAACCTTTTGTGTGTGTCCGACTCGCACTAAGCCGTTTTTTTTTCTATCTGTGTCATTGACACAAAAGTCTAAGCTAGCTTTTTCCTGTAGCCTTCATTAACATCCTATAAATTGGCTTTTAAATGTGCACTTATTTTTAGTTTTCGAAAATCAAAATGCTTTTATATTTTGGCGTTAGGACTGGTTTCGTATATTCGTACCTGTTCTAAGATTTTTATTTTTTTTTGTCAATTTTGATCTTCGGTGTTTTTTAATATTTAACACAAACATATTAATAAAATTATGTTTTCATTATGAGTATTTCTAAGCAAAAACATTTACATTAACGACGATAGGTACACGGTCACCGTACTGAATGAAAAAACATATTTTTTCAATCCCACTCTCTAGAGATTAGCGCATTTAATTAAACAAACACCATAAAACTCTTCAGCTTTATTATATTACCTAGTCTTCTTCTTGTTTATCGTGTGGGCAGTAAGGTCTTAAGACCCCACACACCCTATGTCAGAGTTTAAAACTGCCTCAAGGGTCTCTGACGTGGTTTGAGTGGAACAGTAAGTCCAGGTTTCCTCACAATGCCCGATGTCCAATTACCTAGTAAAGACGAAGTATAAAATAGTAGATATATATATGAATAGCCCAACAAATTGCAAAATCCGCAGTTCAATCAAGATATACCGGACTCGCAGTAGGAAGTGAACGGAATACCTGAACCGATAGCGATAGAATATAATTGGTCTGTCTGTCCCAGTTTCACGTGCCCTACGGAAAGGTGAAGGCGACGCAAAGGTTACAAGATAAACATAAGTAACCTTTGTACCGCATAGTTATATTACAAAAAGGTGTGTCTCTTCAGGGTTCCGCGGTTGAATAGCGAAGTTAATGAAGCCCTGAGGGTTTCTCCATAATCATTGAGACCCTTGCACATGCGAACTGTGACTCGAAAGACCGAAAGTATTTATCTTAGACTTGACTGAAAGTTTTGTTGTGTATCACTGCGGTTTTAGTTTTTTATATGTTGGTTCTTAAAGTTGGTGAATCTAAAAAAATATTTAAATTAGGTAGTAAAAATGACGTAGGTAATATAAAAGGATAGGTAATGTAAAAAGTAAATAATTTACATTGCTTTATATGCATTGTGAATTAACGAAGTTTATTACGACGATTAAGTTAACGATAACGTTGTAATGTTAATTGTCTAATCTTAATTACTATTTTATAAATGCGAAAGTTTGGATGGATTGATGTTTGTTACTCAATCCCGCTGTGCGGGACGGCTGTGCGGATCCGGATGAAATTTGGCAAAGAGATAGATTATAATCTGGAATAGCGCATAGGTTACTTTTTATTCCGTAAAACTGTACGGTTTCCTGAAGATGATATATCAACTTTGATGCGGACGAAGTCGTGGGCAGAAGCTAGTATTTAATACAATGAACAACTAAGACTGGCTTTCACGTACAAAATATTATTTTTGTTGTTTTGTATGTATTGCTTTTGATGTTTGTGTTTGCCTTTACAATTCCTACGGAACTCTTGAGGAAGATGTGTGTACGCAGTTGACCATTGTGATGTAGTTGAACTTTTAAGAATGCACAGAAAATGTGGCAGGAATAATTAATTGGATGACCTGATATTGTGACATAATTTCAAGGACTGCAGCTATAATTATGTCTCGTGACATCAATTTAATTAACGTGTCTGACTTTTTATAGTTTTTATAAAGAACCTACATGAAGCTCGGAGACATTGCAATTAGGTAGGTACTTAACGTCAAAAAATTGTGCAAACATAAATATTATTTAAAAAAAAATTGTAGGTAGTTATAAAAAAATAAAAAAATTGTAAAATTATGCTACATAGGTACAGTCAACAAAAGAGATGTTAGAGGTCGTCAGATATAGTTTAGACATAGTTGAAGTTTTAATAGAAACCAATGGATAGTCTTCGATTGTTTAACTTAATTAATGATCTGTTCATTATTTATTTTTTAAATTCACGGTTTCTAAGAAAACTTCAACTATATCTGACAACCCTGGAAACCTATCTTGTTTGTTGCCTGTACGTACCAGGTTTATAAATAAAATCATCTTCCGGCAATTAAATTCGATTATATTACACTTATTTAAAATTGTAATCAAGTCCATTTGCCATAAATCACAGTTCTAATAGACTTTTTGGCAAAACCACATTCCTACAAGAATACAAGACACTTAGCATTTGTAATATTCAGATTTTAGACTTCGCTTCATTAACACCCAATTAATAACGTTCTGCCAGCCTATTTTGAAGGCTACGTCTAAAACATTTAAGTTCTAATTGGTATTTCCTTATTTTCTTAAGTAAGTGTTGACGTAAACGATTTTGATTAAAGTTAATTTTAGAATTGAAAATACTATTAGGTAAAATCAATAAAAGAGGTAGATATGCAGGATCGTCAGATATAGTTGAAGTTTTCTTAGAAATCGATTGATGTCTTCGATTGAAACTTAACTCTCAATGAACTGTTTATTATCTACTTTTTAAACTAAATTACATTTCAAAACATTAACAAAATGTTAATATTAGTTGCAAATTTGCTGCCTGTATACCAAACGGTTTGTTCGACTGTACTACAGTCCCGTTCTCAGTGAGTGAGTAAATGAATGAACTATAGGAACGTAGCTACACTTTACATTCTCTTTATTACAGATATTGGCAAGTTATTATGTATTTATCATGTCCACTGCAGCCCTGGAGTCGTAGGTCGTGAAATGTCAATGTGGCTTTATTTAAACCGTAACAACTAAGTACTTACATGTGTACTGTGGAACTGCCCTTTTGTTAGTCGAATTATGAGTAGTTTAGTTCGTAATTATTGTGACTTGCTTTGTTGCTAGGAGATATGGAATTAGATTCCTGAGTTTATTTATTTATTTATGATCTGTGGAAGACTTACAGCTAAATAAACCATATTTAAAAAAAATAGTAAATATAACTGACAGCCAATTACAAGTCTTCACTTATAAAAAACAGGCTGGCAAAGATGGTGTGAACAACACAGTACTGCTCACCAGAAAACAGGACAACATCAAAAGCTTATCAAACTAAAACAAGCTATTAAGCTATTAAGCTTATCAACATAATCTCACATAGGCACTAGAGCTTACATCTTATTCATCTTATGTTACAAAAGATCTATAGTATTTAGGTGTTTTATTATATTTACTCTTCTTTTATTAGTCGAATTATGAGTGATTTTGTTGATCATAGTTATTTTGGCTTGCATTGTTGACAAAACACAGAATTAGATTCTTGAGTTTATAAATAAATAAATAAATAAAAATCATTTATTTCAGACTGTAGTAGCTCCATATTAGGTTAGTAACAATCAGACTTATAAACTATGTTAGTACAACATAAAATAAAAACAACAACAATTAAAACCTGAGGGCACACGACGAGGTTTCACAGGTAATGTGAACCCTCGTCCAGTGCCTCATAATGGGACAGTCGGCATCCAGTCGTTATAGGTACCTGAAACCATGTTGGCAACAACATGGTTAATATTTGTGCAAACAAATAATATTATAAAGCAGTTTTACAATAGGAGCACAGCAGAAAGTCAGCTGATCCATCCATTTTATCAAGTAATACAAACATAAATGTTTTTGATTTTTTTATTACCTACGTATTATTTTTAAAACTATTTAAACAAGGGACCTACTGTTTAATATAACACCTAATATACTTTGGCAACAAATAACCCAGTCACATGGAATACAAAAGTCAAGTAAATACTTAAAAGTGAGATGAGTATCAATAGAAAATATTTTCATAAAATCCCAGATTTTTTTTTCAGCAATTTTCGTGGTATGGTGCTTCCTCAAGGTACTTTGATGTAGTCATACATACTTGTTTGTACATCTATATTTTACCATCTTGTGGGAATTAGACATTTCGAAGAGAGGATCATCCGCCTCCGTGGCGCAATTGGCTAGCGCGTTCGGCTGTTAACCGAAAGGTTGGTGGTTCGAGCCCACCCGGGGGCGATTCTTTTTGTATTTTTAACAATTTCTCCGTATTGTTTCCACGTTGCTTTGCACCATTTAATGACTTTGATTGTTTTGATTTACACAAAGATTGGCAGTTTTATGGCTTATTTTCATGTTTTATTGTAATATTTTTATTTTTTTTACATATTATTTTGATTACTGCTTAATTTTTGCATATCATTTTTACTATTTAATTGAATACGGGTTTGGCTTCTTTTAAATCTTAAATTCATAATCTATTACGTTTTATTGTTATAATTTAGTAAAAGTTATAATTTAATAAGTTTTACAGAGAGATTTTATCAATATTTTTCATTTATATATTTTCTTTTATCATGATTAATCATAGAACAGCGTTGCTTGTGTTACTGTTGCGAAACAAGATAGCATTAATGAATATTATGAATGGTATTCAAAATTTCGCCACTCTCAATAAGCCTTCGATAGCTCAGTTGGTAGAGCGGTGGACTGTAGTTGTAATTCGAAGTTGATATCCATAGGTCGCTGGTTCAAATCCGGCTCGAAGGAATTATTTTTGTATATTTTTTTGTTATAGATATTAACTTTTTTATTTTTGCGTTATTTTATTTTCATTGTTACTTAATAATAAGACATGTATTGTTTAATTTGATATTTTATAAGTCATTTATGACAAAAGTTTGTAAAAAAAAATCGATAGCCAATCATTTAATGCATCATAATTTGGCAGCAAGGTCGATGCTTTTAAGGCTAGTCCACACCGATTATTTCCTGCAGATATAGATTATATTCTGTACTAGTTACCCTCGACACAGACCGATATCCGCTTATATTTTGCGTGATTTTATATTATCGACCTTTAAGTTAACGGAATCACGTCATAATTGTTTCAGCAGTGTTCACTTATATAGATCTGTAGTATTAAGCGTTGTAAGTACTTTTCTACCTATGTGTGTACTAAAACAGTATTATTCCATTTATTCATTTTCAAATAGAAGGGGATGGCGGGGTCTGGTAGACCCTGCCATCCCCTTCTCACCTAACCTATCCGAGTCGGGGTGCCCCAAGTCCCGAGATCGCTTCGTTTGCTTACAAAAGTTGATTTCGTATGGAGAAGAATGAGCAAGAAACTCCATACTTATATTTTGATCGTTCGATATTTTGACGGGCCTGATGGTCTAGTGGTTAGCGGCCCTGACTGCTAAGCCGGAGGTCGTGGGTTCGATTCCCACCCAGGACAAACTTTGTGTGATGAGCATGATTGTTAGTTCTGTGACTGGGTGTGATTTATCTATAATATGTATGTATTTATAAATTATATAAGTATGTATATCAGTTGTCTGGTTACCATAACACAAGCTCTGCTTAGCTTGGGGTCAGATAGCCGTGTGTGAGTTGTCCTAAGATATTTATTTATTATTTATTTATTTATAATATTCGATATCTTGATCTGCGACATTTTAACAGTAGATATAATTATCGAGATTCTGATATGTACTCGCACAAACTGCATTGTCTCAACAAAATATAAGAACAGAACGTCTCTTAATCCTATTGAGTTACCAGCCTCAGTAGCACTAAAGTATTAGCTACATGTCTAAATGATTAACGACGCAGTATTAGCCAGGACATACATATCAAGATTTCGCAACAGACTGATTTAGAGAATTAGAAACTAACACAGAACTGTTTCGGTTAACTAGACCACCTTGAATTTAATCCTTTCCTTTCTAAGTATACGTACTTTGCATACGACGCGTGAGAAAAATATGGCGCAGAAATGAAAAATTCTAAGTAAAATAAATATTTTTACTACTGTTAAAATAAAATCTGGCGGACTGCCTCGATGGTCTTGTGGTCGCAAAGCGCGACTGCTCAGCATGAGGTCTTGTGTACGATTCAGGTCGGGCAAAACGTTATTGGGTTTTCCATCAGGATTTTTTACCAATAGCAGCCTCGACGTCTTGGTTTGTCCCCGGTTGATGGCAAAAGGCTCGCCCCCTATTACATGGGACTTAAATATAACGAGCGAAATGTGGGTGTACAATTAGGTACACCTCTGCCTAACCCTTCAGGGCTTACAGGCATGATATTATGTTTATGTAAATACTAAAAACTCAACTAAATGTCAAATGATGTTAAGGAATTTAAACATAATAAAACATGTTTTCTACTAATCTTCTACAAATAATTAGGTGGCAAACAAGTTCTTAAAGTTATAGCATCCGGATGTACGCCGCTTCTTGTTTTAATAAATTCAAGTAATAATTTATTAGAACCATTTAAATTAACACCAGGACATGAATATAAAGGGACGTTTAAATTATTATCTGAAGAACTAAGTATGCCTCCCAGTTTCACCTGCGTTTATTTACGTCTTTAGTTACTATTCTGTTTCCGTGCGTCTTCGCGTAATGTTACATAGCCGTTTTATACCTCATGAGGTTTTCTTTCCAAATCCGACTTTTAGTGATAGCGCGTAACCAAATATATATAAACAAACAAAACACTTTTCAGCTACATTATATTGTCAATATAGAAAAAGTATAAATAAGGAAGATAAGATAAGTTTGGCATACTTTCCGTACGTTGTCAAACCATCATATTTAATTTATGACTCTGTTTTAAGACTTAACTGTCAAATAAAAAAACCGACCCTAAATATTTAGTTTTGTTATATCTATTCGGGGCCCAGTGGTTAAGGCACTGACTTATCATGCATGAGATTGCGGTTTCGATACCAGGCACGTATCAATGCGACTTTTTCAATTCATAAAGGCTTTATAAGTTTATCTAATTCTTGTCCATCTCACTTCATTGTGATCACATGTAGAATCAACAGGAATAATGTAACCAGGATTTTGTAAAAACCTAATTTAAAAGAGTGCCGTGGAGTTTCTTGCTCGTTCTTCTCCATAGAGGCATACCTCCGTTTTGGAACGAGCAACTAGCTTGAACTTTCGGACTAACTGACCGATTCCTTGACAATTCAAAAGTGCCCGTAAATGGTCTAATTGAAAAAAATGTTTTGACTTTGACTTTGACCTGACAGTGAAGGAAAACATCGTGAGGAAAAAAATCTAAAATCGCTAAATTCGCCTTAAGCAAGCGCACTGATGCTCGTGCCTTCTGTATATGTGAAAGCCTTTGCCCTACAATAGGCGTGTATTATAATAACCATTTTTTTATAAAGTATGGATTTGCTCTTGACTCTCTAGTCTAAGTCAAAAGTGAGCTTACCCAGAAGAAGCCTGTTTACTTTAACTTTAAAGAGATTAAGGTCAAATGCTGTGTACTAAAGTTTAATAGGCGTTTTACGAACATTTCGAAAAGAATATTAGAATTCCGTCGATGAAGGAAATCTGATATGTATATCAAGGACAAGTTCGGATGAGTCGCGTCCGGCATCTTTTTTATTCCAATTTTATTGCCGATTAAGTAAATTAATCGCATTTAAAGTTTACGTAGGTAATTAAAAACTATTTTAAATACATAACAATGTATAGAATATGAATAATTATAAGGCTTTAACCTTTAATTATTGGTAAATATTAAAAGCTGTTGATTGAATATATTTATTTTATTTTAATAGTTTAGAAGTGGATCGGTCGTTCAAAGATTTAAATATTCAAGAATTTTGTAAATGATTTATTTATAGTACGTAAGTTCTTTTTTTATATTTATTCTAATATTTTAATGTTTATTTAATTATGTGTAGGTAGGTATTGATTGACATTTAAGACAATTTTGAATTCAGTGCTTAGTAATTTTAAGTATATTCATTCAAGGTCTAATCAAACTTAAGCTGACAAAGAGAAAACTAGACTAAACACAGTACTTAGAGCAAGTAGATTTTGGGGTGCTAAAAACTCAGAACCCAATATTTTTCTGATTTTTATACGTACTTCGGAATTGCTACTACATATGTAAGTACATTATTTAAAGATCTTTTTATTATGAAAAGCCCATCAATCTATTTCTGTCCGTGATGTACAAGTGCGATTGACTACTTTTGAACCGTATTACTAAGGCCGTAAGGGTGAATAGAGGTTCTCCACAATTTTCCACAATTGTACCTCGTGGATGTTCTATTTTAATTTCATAACCTACCTACATATAATAGTAACGTGTATCTCTAAAATATGGCCTTGTCGGTTTGTGTTTATGTTACGTAACGAATAACGTATGCCAATGTATCTTGTTATTTCGGTAATCCTAATCTAAATTAAGCTCCTGTAACCATCATGTAGTCATCTTATTGAGTAATCAAAGATGGATTCTTCGGTTACTCAATCGGTTGTATTAAAAATAATGTAATTTATTTGTAATATACATATTATTTACACGTTGCTTGGAAAAAGGGTCTCAACTGTCGGACAGACAGGCTGACGTGCAGGCAGACGGACAGACAGACACGCGGACGGACGGACAGACCAACAACAAAGTGGGGTTATGTTTTTTCGACTGCAGTACGGAACCCTAAAAAATAGACATAAGTACAGACAAATTCCAGATAAAAATAACTTGCAACCATAACTTTAAAGTAGACATAACATAAACTTGATTGAGATCGGATGTATCCAATTAGTCTATTACAAGTTTCATATTATTTTGCGTAACTCTTGTAGAAATGTGGGCTCAAATTACTTCTCGTTGGCAACTAAGTACCTGCTGAGAGTATCTCAGAATATTGGTAAGACTAGACGAGAGAATATTATGCTGCAATCTCTAATTCATAAATAATTATCTCCGGTAGACATAATTTGTATCATTATTTTAAAATTGTAATAGAGAAAATCTGATAGATATGTATGATATTGCATATATCGTATATATTTTTTATTGCGCCAGTGTTTAATAGTATTTTATTATATTTTTGAAAGTATGGGGTATAATAAGATATTTTATGTAGCCGTTTTATGCGCATGATACTGCCCATTAAACTAAATAACTATAGGCAAAAATATTGCAAGGATTCGACGTTTTCGACGGCCCAACTCATTTTACTAAGTACTGAAGGGCCATATGCCTTCGCTTATAAAATTAGTAGAAAAGTGGCAAAGGATAAATTCATATTTGTAGCTAGCGAATCGCCCCGGTTTCGCACGGGTGCAGAACACTTAACCAGTGCATTTTCTAAAAAAAAACCATAAAACCCTTTTCCGGGAAATTACGAACACATCACAAAAAGAGTCACTCAAATCATTTCAGCCGTTCGCGATATTTGCACAAAGCATTCTTTCATTGGAGTCATTCATTTTTATTTATAATTATGTATACAAATATAAATAAATAGATATATAGTATATTTGGGATATAATTGCATCCCATAGCCATTATATAACTTCAAAAACCATTATCGCAAATTGTTCAAATTACCGAAACAGTCGAAATCTAAAAGCTGTCAAACGCTATCTAAAAGTTGATAATGCGCGTGTGACGAAATCGTTTGCGAGTGGCGCCTGCGCAGCGTAGGCAGGTACTACAGAATCGTGCGCAAATACTCACGACAATCTATTATAAGGGATTACAGAGTATTACAAAGAACTTTGTTTTAAGTTAAATTCTTCTGTAATGGCTGTTATGTGGGCGCAAGATTTATATTGTTTTAAATTGTTGGTAGTAATTACGATTTTATCATCGTTTAGGTTTGAAAGAAAACGATGGCCTTTTGTCACCGTGAGACGCTAGCCCTGCCTACCCTGAGCAACCACCGTGCCTTGGTGCCAAAGATAGTTGGAGGAACACCGTGAGGTCGATAATAGAACGACACACTCCTTCACTTTGCCCTTATTAAAATAAATCCTATAATAAATGAACCTTTTTTTTATTAAATAAAAAACAAAATAGACTAAAAACATAACTGGCGAAATGTGGGTGTACTAATGGTACACCTCTGCCTAACCCTTCGGGGATTACAGGCGTGATATTATGATGTTATGTAAATAAAAAATGTTGGTCTTTCGACAATAAAGTTGTTAAAATAAGAGTTAGAGAATATTTGCGTCTACAACTAAATGAACACATGTTTATATTAAAAAATAAAATGACGCAAATATTTTCTAAACGAGTTGGCACAAGCCAACTCCAGGATTTAGTTCTCAATAATCTTCAGCGATTTCCCAATACATATAATATTATCAAGACTACATGATTGCCAGTATTGCCTCTTAAAAGATACGTTTAACAGTAAGCTGCCAACCTAAAGGTCACGGTAATGGATGGGGTTCCAGCAGCTGTCTTCAAATGTCAGGATAACACGTTTTCCTCAGTTCACTTGTTTCGTCTTGATACTCTTGATCAACTTTCGCGGTTTGAAATGAAAAGCGGTAGATACGCTGTTTTGTGGATTTTATGTTTAAATGAAAAATGATAGTAGGCATTAGTTCGGTTTATTTATTTATTTATTTTCGGAAAACCAACATTTACGCACATTTAGGTTTAGGTTTAAAGACATTTTTATTTCTCAAAGAACAAAATAATTACAGTTCACTTAAAGAGGAACTTAACTAAATTAACAAAGAGTTGTAGTTTATATTATGACGTTCATTAGTTAGTTTAGTTTTCTCCAAGTTTTTACGGAATAATTATGAATAATTAATATCAATATGTAAGTTCGAAACTGGGCAAGTACCAATGTGACTTTTTCAACTCGTATGTACTTTCTAAGTTTAGCTTAGACATCGGTGATATTTCACATTACACATTAAACGTGATGGTTAATGTAAGTTGTGTCTTCTCCGTTCGAGAAGAGAGATCGTTGCCCTGCTGTGGGCCAATATTAAGGTCTGTAAAATGAGGTAATTTTATCAGTTAACATCTGCTCGACCTGGGAATCAAACCCATGACCCCTATGTTCAGCAGTCGCACTTACGACAACTAGATCTATAAACATTGGCTACCGACTCATTTCGCTCTGGCAGTTCAAAGATAGGATTCTTTAAAAAAATATTGTTTATGAATTTAGTAAGTAATTAAGTATATTGCATGTGAGTGCAGTTGCAATTTTCACGTCTACACAATGAAATATCACAAACTGTTGAATAACCCAATGTATGCAAATAACCGTGTGAATCCATTTCTTCAGATACAATTAACAATAACTAAAAAATTACATAAAAGTGTTCACCTCAACTCTTCAGAAGACATTACAAGGATCGTTGAGCACACCAAGATAATCTTTGTTTCCTAAAAATTGCTTATATTAATCGTTTATTCACTGTCATCGTATGAATCGGTCGCAACATTTTTTTGTTATGCGATTATATAGTTGACTGAAATTGTAAAGCTTTCATTGACTGTTTATATTGCAGGCTGAGAGAAACTTCCCTGTTTGAGAAGCAATCTATGTTGCGTTCAAGTTTCAGTCGCTAGGAGATTGCGATACGATTGTCGACATGCGTTGACCGATGCGCGGGGGAACGAACGCGCTCGACTCCGTTCGCAGTATTTCGCAGTCATCGTCTTGGACGGAGCGAAGCTACTCGCCCGTTCCCGCACAGTTTTGAAATTTCGAACTGCGATTCGAAAAGAACGCGTGCGGACTTTTTCCCCGAGAAAGTGACTCGTGAAATAAAATTAAAAAAAACGGTGTTGCATCAATAAAAAATTCGAAAGTTGAAAGGATATTTTTTGGTCAAAGTTTTGTGTTTCGAGTTACGTCGTCTCCCTTACGGTGAGTGTTTTTTTTAATTAAACGAGTAAGATGGTATTTAATTAAAAATTAAATTATAGCTAATTATCACGTGATAGCGTGCGTTTGTGACGATACAAGAAGAGATTCGTTTTCTTTTGCCTGTGAAGTTACAATGACATTTAAAATTACAAATCTTGAGTGAATAACTGCGCTGACGTGAGGCTTACGTCCACGTATAATTAACCATAATTTCACGTAAATTACGAAAATTTTTATCATTATTTTGTAGGAATCAGATAAAAATTAAAAAATAGAATCCGCTGCAAAGTGGAATTTAAGCGCGAAAAAAATTGCAAGGCGTAATATGGTCGCTTGGAAAACATAAAGAGAGCTTTGTGTTTACGTTAAACAACCACAAAAATATTTTATTCTTAATGGTACTAATTTATTATCTCAAAATGACAGAACTGCAATAAATTGTTTGGTCTGCCTTAAGAGCTTTTTTGTGTCGCTTTGAATTGTATTTTTTTTCTGTACATCCATAAGACTCCAAGCTCGCATAAATAAAAAAAAATTGGTATTACTTATTCGTTTATTTATTCATAAAAAAATAAATACCAACAACGACGTTTGCGCATATTACAATTAATGATCTTAGCAAAAGACATCAACGAACCATTTTATTTTTCTTTGCGTAGAAAAGAATATAGGTACTTAAAAAACGTATAAAAATTCGTGCTGTGTTCGCATAATATTTCAATTATCAAGTTACGCCTGTCTTATGTATCTAAAACTAGTCAGTTATAACTACCTTGATACATATTTTATGTTACGTAAATGTAAATGGTTTTAGATTGCAATATCTTAGAATGGTGTTGCCAGCACTCCCTTAAATTAACAGGATATAATATAACCCGATGGCAAACAAACTTAATGTTGATTTTATAATCTGGTTATTTTTTTAAAGTTACCTAGTGGTCTGTCGTTACTGACCTATACAATAAAGAATGAAAACAGGAAAAAAATCTTGAAAATTAAAAATTAAAATTCTGATGCGATATCTCGCAGATATCGCATCAGAATTTTAATTAGAAGTTACGGGGAAACATACATACATACCTACATACATAATATACCTACCGGTCACAATTATAACCCTTTTTTTTGCTTCGCCGTAGTCGGGTAAGTCATATAGCAATTAGCTTGCTGTTGTCTTGTAAAATTAATTCAATCTTATGATAATATGACGTTAAAAAGTGTCGAAATCTAATAAAAGCGAAAGGTCACTCATTCACTCTCTCATCACGATGTATCGTAAACTACTTGACGTAAAACGATGAAATTTGACAGAGAGGTAGATTATAGTTAGTAGGATTTTCCAAAATTCACCCCTTAAGGGGATGAAACGAGAGTTCGAAGTTTGTATAGAGAAATCAACTTTGATGCGGACGATGTGGCGGGCAAAAGCTAGTGTATAATGTTATCATACATTGTTTGCTTCTTACAATATTTGTCCACCATCGATCTGATAGTTTCGTAAGAGCTGGAATCACATGAATGGTCACTTATGATGAAAGTAGTTAACGCGAACATTGTAAAGAGCAAAGGTTATAAATACGATTAGTTTGAGCAGGATTGGCCAATGAGACAAACAGAGGCCTGCAGTGGCCTATCGGCATCTATATTTATACTAATCTACATCTTACTTATTTATAGGAAAAAAAAATTATTAGGGTGTGTGCGTATGTTTGTAATGAATAAACTCAAAAATTTCTGTGCCGATTTCAAAAAGAATTTCACCATTACAAAGCTACAATCACCTTGAGTAACATAGCCTATATTATATTTTTTTAAAGTTAGAGAACCGTAAGGAAAATCACGCGAACGATGTCGCGGGGAGAGTGGTATTTAATAAAATAAAGATGAAGAGTTTTTTGTTTGTTTAAACGCGCTAACCTCTAAAACTATCAGTCAGATTAAAAATAATCTTTTTGTATATGATAGCCAGATTCTTGAGGAATCGCATAGGTGTATAACATTACGCTGCGACCCACAGGAGCGGAGTAGTAACCAAAGACGTAACTTGACACAGGTGAAAAAAAGCACGCGTACAAAATCGCAGGGAGCAGCTAGTAGCCTATATAGAGCTGTCAGCGCAGGGACGGGGCCCCAACGGGGCCAAACGCCTGCCGGGGTTTCGGGACGTCTTAACAGGATACCGTGGCCCCGGAACGCAAAGGGCTACAGAAGGAACAGGGTGTTTTCTTAGTCAGTCAGAAGGAGTCATTTGATGATTTTTACCAACTAAAAAAAAAAAGGGAGCATCTAGTAGAAGATAAACTGTTACTGCTCTTAATTACGACTCTTCATAAGTACACAAAATATGTACCATATTAAAATCAATAACAATTAGTTTATTAAATATTGCCGGTAACAAGTCTTTACCTAGATCGAAAAACTTTGTATGTCAACTTAAAAATAAATCATTCCTTTCACGCAATAAAAATAATAGTATACAAATAATTAATTAGTTAATAAGGAAATAAACTTTACAAATTCAAATTACATAAATTACAAAATTATATACCCAGATAATTATACAATTAATAAAAACTCAGTAATCGCTATTCAAATCCGGTTGAAACGAAAATTAATACGCGAAAATTATTATAAAAACTTGTAATAACCCGAATAACGTTGTAAGTGCATTTTTTTGCTTATCGTGCGTAATTTTATTATCAAAAAATTGCATCATAGTCCCACAGTTAACTAGTTCACAGGAAAAACTACAAGTGTATGAAAAAACTATTGTTACGTACCTACTCATGAATTATCGTTTTCTTTGAACACAATTGTTTTTCTATGTGTCTTTAATGATATGAGTATGAGCTTTAGCCCGTGACTACGCCCGTGTGGAACTTGTTTAAATCGTACTCGCATACTTACTTCCACCTCCCTTTTCACCGCCTTCGGGGGTGATTTCCGGGAGAAAAACCATCCTATGTCCTTCTTCAGATCTTAAACTATCTACATGCCAAATTTCATCAAAATCGATTCCGCGGTTTAAGCGTGAAGAGGTAACAGACGGACAGACAGACACACTATCGCATTTATAATATTAGTATGGATTATTATGGATATTTCTGATAAAATAATTTGTGTGATGCTGAATGGATACGTTATATTAATTTGATATTAATGACATGACAATGTGTCCTTTAAAATGACATTCGAAATACGGACACAATCAATCATTATGGTTATATGTATATTTCCTTTTAAAATTATTGCAGCATGGTTTATGATTGGCAAAATAATTTAAAAAAAACATTTATTTCTATATCTATATACAAATAATATTTTATTTTAATTGAGATGTAATATTATACTATGCAAACTTGTATTGCGATAAATATCCTGATAGTGACGATGCTTCAATTTCGATAATATTGAGTTTATTTCAAATATCTTAACAACTTTTTAGTTAGGTACCCCATTCGTTAGCAAAAGCGTAATTTCTTTTTTTATTATTCGATTTTTAAAACAGCAAATTTAACGGAATTCCAGAATTGGGTTGCCGGATTCAAAATTATTAAATTATGCAAACAATGCAGTACCGTTTTCCAAATGAAGTAGCAACAGAGTGTTAGGTTCAAAGATCACCATAAATAACCGCAAGGTTTCTTTATTTTTGTAGCTACCATAAATGTATTTTTATCTTTTTAACACTTTTTATTTTATAATTAACAATGATGTTGGTGCACGTTGACCTTTTAATGTAAAAGGTTTTTTTGTTAATGTCTTTAGCTCGATTTGTATATTTATTTATTCAGTAATCAGTATCCTCATATTTTATTATTTGATTAACTTTTTTTTTCCTTTTTGTTAATAATATTTGAATTTAGTACTTACGATACATATTGGCTATACAAATGAATATTGTTTTTATTTATAGCAACAGGAAAATATTATCAGTATGCTTTACGTTGAGGCAATGTAAAAATATGGATCAACTGATGATTTTAACAGTTTTTTTAAATAACATTAAATTCTTATACTAAAAATAATATAATAATACTTATGATTGAATAATAATATTATCAATGAATTAAATATGCTACTGTGACTGATTGTGTTTATGTTTCTAGTACAATACTAAAAAATAAAACAAAATTCTTTAGGGGGCCTTAGCTTGGCTTACAGGTTTTGAAAATGGCCTAGTTTAGGCACTATCAGTCTTCTATAAATTGTTTTGTTGACTTAACTGTAATTTGCGGTAAAAAAATATATTTTCTATTTTATATATTGTATTTAAAAAGCAATAATTATTATCGTAATGCTATGCAAATGTTTAAATTTGTAATGAATGCCGATAATTTCGTAAGTGGGTGGCCTAATTGAAATGTTACAAATAATGATTAATGTATTAAGCCTGATAAATAGCTCAGTACATCATTTTAATCCTCATAATTTATTCACGTGCTGACGTTTATAAACAAATATGGTTACGTTAGCTTTTGTCTGCTACTTCGTCCGCGTAAATGTCGGTTATTGCCATTTTAGGGGTTCAAACTGACTCTGTACCAAATTTCATAAAAATCGGTTCAGTGGTTTAGTCATGAAAGCATGACAGACAGTCACACAAACGGACAGACAGAGTTACTTTCTCAATTATAATATTAGTAAGGATTTAGCTCAGCCTACGGAATCTTAAGCAAGCAACAACACACACTTCACACATTTTAATTATTTCTATCCGCATATGGCAATAAATTTTCATAAACAAACCATCGGCATTGTTGATTTACAATTTTTTAATGCTAAACAGTCATTGATGTGCTAATGTGGACCAAAGAATTCTTCACGCGACTGTACCATGCAACTTTACTTGCGAACACTGACCACGTAAAAATCGAATGGTTTGTATACCACCGGTGAGTCAGCACGCGAAGTTTCGAGGGTGGCCCATTATTATGCGTAAATGTACATCGAACAATATTTTCGAGTGCAGTGGTAAATATATTATGTGTAAACTTTCTAAAGGAGCGCAGTTACGGAAGCGGACGCGCGGAATGAACGCGTATCGTAATGTATGAATCGAAGTGTGTAACGAATGTTGATGATAACCGGTATTGGTGCATTTTATATGATGTAAAACAAATAGGTACTACAAGTACTTTATTAGTTAATTGGCGCTTTAAAGAGCTTAATTACTCATGAATAACATAGACTTGTCACAAAAAAAATGTTTATTTTCTTTCGGGAAGTTTAGCGTTCGGCCTAAGACTTTGAGTGGGATAGCAGATTATATTTTACGAATTTTCAGGGCCCCTATACTGGGGCCCCGAAAATGGTGGGACCGTATCTTTGATACGGCTAATACGCCCCTGGTTTACAGTACTACTTATGCTTTCTTTTAATCATTGAATGGTAATTGGCTAATATCATAACATATTCAAGATGTCAAAATATACTTATTACTGATATTTAGAAGTAGGTAACTGGGAAGTGGTCTTCTTCAGATTGTACTTCGGTGAGTCTGCCCAAGAACTTTACAACCTCATCCCACCATCCTCCTTCCACCATCAGACATCTAGGCGCACTGCAAATTACCGTTGCAACCTTGTTACTATTCCACCAATTTGCACTACCTAAACGTTTCCAAACATCTTTTATAATGCGCACAGCAAGGTTGGAACTGTCTACCTGCGTCTGTATTGTCGATTGATTGTCCTGAATATTGATTTGATTATTAATTTGATTATTATTAGTATTGATTATTTTATATTGTTATTATTAATTATTGGCGATGTATACATTTTTTTTTCTTATTGCATGGTAAATGTTTATTTTAATTTAATTTATTTTGTAAATTCAGATACAATTAGTTTCTTGTTATTGAATAAATGACTATGACTATGAACGCATTCGACCCTAATCTCTTCAAAGTTAGAGTGAACAGGCTTCTTCCGGGTAAGCTCGCTCCATCGTCGACTTTGTCTCCATCACCTCTGACCTAGACAAGAGATGTCAAATAAAAAAAAGGTAATAAGATCCCTTTTTAAATTAATGAGATATATACTCACAAGGTCGTGAGAACTTGTTATTTCGTCTCTAAATCGTAGGCTTAGTTGGCTATGGTAATATTTGTGTTGTAGGTTACTAGGTTCTCAATCTTGACAAAATGATTGTCTATGACCCGTCACGTTTAAGATCAGTAGTTTGTCAGAACGTGGTTTGTTTTTTCTATCATATTTTTTTTGTAATTCTTTTAAGTTTGTCTACATTTGTAGTACATTTGTATAGTAATTTTGTAAAGGGAAACTATGTTTAGAAATTACTATTGACATTATTCTGTATGTTATTATTTACGGCCGGTCTATTCTGTGAAAATCATCCTCGGTGAAGAAGGTAAAGTGAACTTGAGGTCACCTGTCAGCCCACGATGCTAGAGATTGACATCAGCTCATATCATACTTACTTCACTTTAACTCATTAGGTATCATATCAGCTTCAGGGCGTCCATTGCTGAACATAGGGCTCATTTGGCCTCATTCAATATAAATATACCTATTCGCATTTATATTAGTAGTAAGATTATAATATCATACCTTAACCGAATCATGAAATCTTTGAGAATATTATGATCGACCACTGAATACAATATTAGGTAGCAAAACCTTGACTTTTGCTTATCTCATTAAAATATAATAAGGATGTAGATAAAGCCTTCAATTGAGACAAAATTGCAGGATTCTCGTTTTTAATAACGTCTAATCATGATGTTAGATATATTTAAAATCTCAAAGTATATATTTTTTACATATAAATGACGTTTATCAGTGATGTTGCCACACGATTAATAGAATAACAGGATTTCATTATTGTATTTTTTATAAACAATGCAACCATAATATTGTAAACATTATTTTGTAACGAATACACTGTGGATTATGTTTCAAACCGTTACAGTATATATTGGAACATAACACGTAACAGTTTTCTTATTTTACACATTTAATAACTCTATTTTTTCACAGTTAGCTGTTAGTTTCTCATAGCAAACTACAACTTGTTATGATAAATTAAAGGGAATACTTTTTATTTCGAAATGACAACTCACAGTTTGTCCTAGAAGGTTGTCTACTACATAAGAGTGTTAACGCCGTACGGTATTTCATAAAGTCAAAACATTTATTTCAATTAGACCATTTACAGGAACATAAAAACTTGAAAGAATTGTCATATAAACTTTAAAGTAATTATTTTCGAAATGAATGAACCGATTTTAATGAAACTACATACACATAAGCAGGATACATAGGTCTAAAATTATCAGTTTTTTTTTTGAAATGCGTTATTCAAAAAAAGATAAGTGGAAATCTCTGTTTCTATGGAAAACTTAAAGTCGGCCGAATTTTGCTGAAATACAATTTTTCAAAAATACTCTCTGATTATCTTTTTCGATCTATTTATTCTGCTTATGCGTAACAAGTGAACTGTACATAGATATTATGTAGTTTAGTGCTTGTCAATTATTACAAGACTCTAGTGGGTTTATTTTTTCATTGTTTAAATAAACATGGCCATGACATTTAGTAATAATAATTACGTTATTGGATAATATCTAGTGGGCGTGGCCTTGCAACTTTCAAGATATATTAATATCCATTTGTCATAATAATGGATTGTTTGATTATATACAGTATACATAGTAATTGTTTTTTTTTTGTCTTTTTCATATTAGTTTTTATTAAAGTTTAAGTTTGTTGAGGGATTTTTTTCTCGTCACGAGTGCACCTAGCAATGAGGAAACGTTTAGGACATAATTGAATAGAGTTATTGTAATATTTTTTTTTTCGGTGTTGACTTAATGTTGTAGTAGGCAGGTATCTATTATTAAATTCTCGATTGATTTTAACATAACATAACATAACATCACACCTGTAATCCCCGAAGGGTTAGGCAGAGGTGCACCCATTCATTAGTACACCCACATTTAGGCAGTTATGTTTAAGTCCCATGTAATAGGGGGCGAGCCTATTGCCATCAACTGGGCACAAACCCAGACTCCGAAGACCGAGGCTGCTTCTAAGAAATTCCTCATGGAAAAACCCAATAATACTTTGCTCGACCTAGGAATCAAACCCAAGACTGCATACTCAACAGTCGCGCTTTGTGACCACTAGACCAACGAAGCAGTCAATCCCTAATCTTCCCTGTCAGATAATTCTTTATCTCAATTTCTTAACAAGAAGACATTCAACAGATTCTGATATCCTAATGTCAATCACCTGTTATCAGCACTTGCCTGTTATGATAAGCTAATTGGCATATTTATTAATGAAAAGCTCTCACTCAGGTTAGTGATCGCGTCAACACGTCAACCACTCTTCAATAACCGGGTTGATATCAGGGTTATCACAACTCTATTAGACTCACTAGATATTGTTAAGTAGACACAGAGATAGAAAAACTCAGTGAGTGAGTGTGAGTGATGAGAGTGAGTGGTAGAAAACAAGAATGGAACTTAGCATGCAGGCGATTCTTTTAAAAAATAACGTTTCTCTATTACACAAAATCAATGCACGAAAGAACAGGATTGTTCTAATAGAAAATCATTCATTGCACTTTCGGAACGGGACAATACCTTATGCATAAACCGCAGAGAGTACCAGACCATTAAAAAACACAAATCACTATATCATGCAGCCGTCATTCATGACGCCCAAATATTCCGTTGGAGCAGTGTCAATTATCTTGACAGCAAAAGATGCATAGACTCATAGAGTCTATAGTCATATTTTGGGAGCGTAAAGGGCAACAGAAGGAACAGGGTGGTGTATTAGTCAGTAAAAGTCTGACAGTACCTTTCGCTCCACCCAGGGCGGAAGGAGTCAGTTGAAGATTTTTACACATTAAAAAAAAAGTACGCTGACTAACCAACACCGATTAAGAGTTTATTTGTGAGTGTTATATACACGTTTGTAATTGGTGTGAACAGTTGATTTGGTACGGGGTAGGTTTGGACCCCAAGAAAGGACATGGGCTACTTTTTCATCAGCGACTTCGTCTGCGTCCGCGATAACTGACATTTAAGCGAACGAAGTCGCGGGAAAAAGCTAGTAGATAAATATGGAGCGAGTATGATTTGTCGCACTTTTTCACTTTCTTCAAGCACAAGAGACAGTCAGCTTTACAGATTAAACAAAAAACAAGCGACAAACAAAGCTGTGATAAGGTTTAAACCACATTAAAATTAACATAAAATAATTTACCGCAACACCTTAAATTGTAACCACAATCTCGCGGTTTGCGTCTCACTTTTCTGTTTCCGCATTCTTCTTTATAATTGTTTTGCATTGTTCTTTTTGTTACTGAGTGTGCAATATTGATTTAATCTACTGTATTTGTAACGTTCCCCTTAGTCTCGTGGTGGGGAGCTTGACCGTAGGATACTGGGTTGGATTCTCAGGTCGGGGAAAGTGTTATAGGGGGTTTGCCCCAGAGTTTGGATGTAGGTGGTTTGATACCCCAGTGCCTTGGAAAGTGCGTATAGCCTGGTCTTGTGCTTGATCTCTTCCCGGTCGTGTCAAACAGTATAAGGGAAGGCGGAATGCATCTGGATTTGCATCACTTGCGTACTCGGCTAGTCCATTGTAAGATTAAATGCCGGGGCAAAAAATTAGTCGGGAACAATTATATTATTTTTATCTCTTAACTGACACGGCTTATGTTTGTATTAATTTTTTATACGATTTATATTACCTACATTTTTATGACACATAGCATGTAGCAAATCTGTAGGGGAGGCCTATGTTCAGCAGTGGACGTCCTACGGCTGATATGATGATGATAGCATGTAGCAACATAAGACATAGTATACAGAAAAACACATGATTGATAATAGGTGTCCGCGGAGTAGCAGCTGATTGGTAGCCCTGAGTGCAATATTGCCAGCGTCCGCCGCACGCATCATTGCGCCGCGTAATGAAAGTCGTCCCGCCGCGCCGGATTCCGAGCTCGCTACTCTTTTGGACGCAATATCAACCAGTTGGTGCTTTAAACTCATAAAAAAGACCTTTCTTCTCAAAAAACGTAGTATATTAAAATATGACAATATTTGTAATACTGGTTACTTACAAATTGCGTAAAATGTGGGTATAAGAACACAATTTTAGACCGAAATTAATACCCCGGGAGATTATTCGGAAGTCCGTATACGCTGCTGCTCGTCGTTGCTTACCTCGTTGGTTTCGTGGTCGCAAGCGCGACTTCAGTATGTGGGTTCCTGATTTCCAAGTCAGGTAAGGTGATACCTATTGATTTTTCTAATTCTCAGTAGTACCTAGCTCGTAGTTCGGAAGTTGGTGGTGTGATAGTGAAAAGTACTTAAAGCCGTTGGTCCTGCGCCTGAGCTCTTCCCAGTCCCAGGATTGGCGTCACATCGGATTTTAAGAGTGAAGGAAGAGGGAGTGCACCAGATTTAACGCACACACTTGTGTAATATTTTATTCATCATCATATCAGCCGAACGACGTTCACTACTGGACATAGGCCTCCCCTAAAGATAACCACAATGCCCGGTACTGCGCTGCCCGTATCTAGCGGTTTAATATTTTATTACTAGCCAGTATCAGTAGCGGACACTGTCAGACACAAGCCCTTTCCCATGAAGGTATTCCAAGGTATGATTCAGGCATCACCCAGTTCACAGGCTTAAAATTGATCTTAATTCGGCAATTAAGATTAATTAAATCGAATGTGTGATCTTAAGTCCACACCAAGGTCCGAACGTACCTTTACCTCACCCTTGGACCTTGATTTGACGTTTTTATTAATATTTTCATGAACACTTTCGCGGGCGCGGTCAAGGAACCATTTCCGGAAACAAAAGATCAGGTTTACTTATTTTATAAAAACTGGTACAGGGACTATAATTGGACATATACCTACGAAGTATTTGGAGGTCAAGAGGAAAGGTTTTTTTAATTGCAGTTAACCTTATTTTATTAACAGTTAAAATATTTATTATGTACCTACCTGTTAATTGATAAAAATGACAGAATTACAGAATGGTTTGCGGTTTCGAATCTGAAGTACCAATGAGATTTTTCGAATTCATATTTTGTTTAATCGATTCGTATATGTATACTTATATCGGTTAAGGAAATCATTATAAACAAACTTATAATTAAGTTTCGAATCAAAATACGCTTTGAAAAAAAAGTGGTGATCACTGCTCGTGCCTTCACTGAAGAGAAGAGGATTTTGCCCTGCAGTGGAATAATAAAAGGCTGGTATTATCATCATTATTATTCATATTATCTTCGAGTTACCTAATATCATCATTCAATCTTAGTTCAGACTTTATCTTGTGTAATTCGTACCTACCAAAATACTTATTGCATAATTGCACGATATACTGCTGGTAAACTTAGAGCAGCTGTGACAAGATTATAAACAGAGCCGGCCTTGAAACAAAAGCCGTTCGGTAATTTGAGAATTTATGGATACTGACAGGTGAGTATCGTTGCAATACCTTGAGTGATATCGAGTGGCAATCTCTTTAGTTAAGTAGGTTGCAAGTGCTATGACTGAACGAGGATTCCTGGGATAAAATAAAATTAAAAGTTATGGGGAAATAATCGGTTAAACAAAGGAAACATGACTTTAAATACTAAAGCTGAAGCAAAAATTGTCTTTACTTTTCAAAATTTAATACCATCTATCTCCAAACCAAAATATAACGAAATCAAACACAGGTACATTTCTTATTTTTATTACAATTTAATTTCATAAACCATTTTTATGACAAAGGATAGTTTTATACAGGTACAGCTGCTATGTAATGGTATAATAGGTAATTGAAGAAATATATCCTGGGGTTCCAGATCTCTGAGCTAAAATTTTATAGAAGAAATTGATTAAAAGGCAAAGGTACCGTCAGAAGGTCAAATCTACTGATCAAAAACGTCAAAATCTAGTCGCGATCTCATCTTAGTGACAATCAATGTCAGAAACGCACTTTTGACTTAGATTAGATTGCGATCGTTCCTAAAAGTTCATTGAATTGTCCCCAGAAAGAATACACAGACAGAAACAAACACATAAATTGACTCAGAAACTAAAAATAAACTACTAAAAAATATTCAGTCATTATAGAACAACCTTGTTGCTAGTCAGCGCTATATCATGTTGCTCAATACAATGCACACAAAACGATTGCATCTACTTATACTAAGATCAGGGATCAGTTCCTGAACAGGGTCAATTGAAACGGCAAGAGCAATTAATTGCCCCGTGTCCTAGACATTGTGATGGGTCGAATTAATAATGTGAAGGAAAAACTGTTTGCTTGTTGTTGTTGTTTTTTTATTGCGTAGTTTCTTTGGGTCAGTTTTAATTTGATCCCATTTTCTGCCATACGAGGTTAAACGCAATTTGAAAAATCATATCACATCAACGTTAACTACGTATATTGCTTAATGCTTTATCTTTGACTGCCTCGTTCGTCGAGTGGTCACCAAGCGCGATTTCTAAGCATGAGGTCTTGAGTTCGATTCTCTAGTCAGGCAAAGTGTTATTCGGTTTTTTTATCAGGAATTTCTCATTAGCAGCCTCTGAGGCTGGTTTTGTGCCGGGTTGATGGCAATAGGCTCGCCCCCGTGGGTGTACTAATGGGTGTTCCTCTGCCTAATCCTTCGGGGATTACAGGCGTGATGTTATATTATTATCAAACTTAGGAACATTGAGCAAACATTAATGCTGGGAAACAACTTCAATTTTTAGTCGAGGTGGTATTTAAATTTTACCATTTAAAACTTGAAAAACGTATTAATTAAGAAATAAAACCTTTAAATACCTCAGTAACTAGAAGGTTCCCAGGTATGGTCCAGTACAAAAAAATGATTGTAATGATGGGATGAACATTTTACTTTCGGCTTCAACGTCTTTTTACACTTTACACCTTCAAATTTTGATTGTCTTTTGTAATTAGGTTACTAAGGCCTTTAAGTAAAATATACCTTTAATATCATAATTAATTACGTTGCAACATTAATTAGAGTGGAGCTACATTACTGTGAAGAATTTATGACGCCTGATAATTACATAGGTCTGAGATAAATACCACTGATGTTACTGATGCAATGTAATTGTTTTATATTATGTTATGTAGTTATTATGTTACGTCATATAAAATATAATACAATTAACTGCTTCTAATACACATATTACTTGCACGAGACGTGTGTACCGGATTTAAATTTTGAAGTGTTTAGAGGTCTTTAATTAAAAACAAAATTGTACAGAGTAAAACAAAGTCGGGCCTGTGTCTCTTTATTTCTTATAAACTCTCTGGGTCTTGATGCGGATTTGAGTTGAAGAGATTTTTTCCAGAAGGTATATTTTTCATTAGTATTAAACTGGCTTTAATTAAATAAAAACCAATTAGAATTAAAAAAAGGAACTAAAAATATATGACATAAAAAAAAAAATGTATTTAGTTTTAGTTGTACCTAAGTAGTGTTTGTGGTACAGCATAGAATTCTCGATATTTTGACAAAATCTTGCCACATCAGTAGATTACACCAATCGCGGGGTTTTCATCCTACAGACTAATCCTCAAATCGTGATACAGCAACGCTGCCGGACGGTAGATTTTTTAATAGATTATTGATGTCTAGACCTACCCTTTCACAAATTAATGTAGCCGTAAAGTAACAGTAAGATAGGTTTAACGTTGATCTAAAGTTATAAACAAACAAAAGAGAAACGTTTTAAAGTCGTAAAAGAAATATTGTAGGCACTATTAATTTTCTAGGTAGTCTACTTTTTCTTATTCATAATTAGATTCAACTACAAAACAACAGATTTCCTGATTAAAAAGGCATATTATTTTGTAAAAGAATTCCTTGAAGAAAAATTATTATTTTAAATTGTAATGACTGCGATATAAATTATAAGAATAGTATGATGTAATACAAAATATATGAATAATGATAATTAATACAATAAAATATACACTGTATAATTGTAAAGTTGAGTAATATATTTGTTTTATTTATCAAAATTTAGATTGAAATGCCCTAACAGGCAACTAAGTTCTAAAAACCTACCTAATATAACATCATACATACATATACACTTAGTCCAAAAGTGATCTATTCACGTTTGCAATGTAATGAGGCAATCTTGTACTTTAATTTAAATAATGACTCTTTATTATATTAAATGCTTGGCTATTTATCGTTTAAAACTAAATTGAGGATGCAGCAAATTTTATACGAAATAATTATTGCACAATCGTTCTCCACAAAAGGTACAAAAACCGTTACAAAACTTCTATTTTTAAAAATTGCAACATTATTAAAAAAAAAACAAATGAGCATCGAATTCAAAATTCTTTTTTTAAAAACCTGCTTTGGTCAAAGCCAATCATGGTTTGTTTTTCTTATTGATATCACTAGGCAGACATACCTTCACGAATGGGAATAAATCTTATCAGCGAAGAATTACGCAGAATGTGTTGATATGAATCTTAAACCTGACAGTGTTGCAGACACCGACAGAATCGTAATTCACAGTAACAGATATGGTATAAACGGAAGACTCTTTGTATGTCTTTTTTATCTAAATTCAAATCAAGTTTGCAGTTTGTTCTGAGTCTAAATATGGACATTAGGATTTTTTCTGTCTTCAAACTTTTAGTTTGAAACATCTAGGAATAATAATACCAGCTTATTCTTATCATACAGCCGAGAAAAAGCTTCTTCTCATACAGAGAAGGCCCGAGCATCGTTCACCACGCTTGCTAAAGGCAGATTGTTGATTTCAGATTTGTATTATTAAGTCGAGGTTACTTATGAGCTCCTTAGGGATTGAATTTCCAAACATCCTTTATAAGTGTTCGTCTACATCATAAAAGGAAGCCGTGTGCAAAATTTAAACGTTCCTAATTACAGTAGTTTCAGCTGTCAGCTGATACGTCAGTCACTCAGTTTCTCCTTTTTAGTACAGTCAACCAAAACATTATGTATGCAGGGTCGTTAGATACCTATTGAAGTTTTCTTAGAAACCAATGGATGTTCTTAAATGTAATTTAATTTTAAAAGTAAATTAATAACAGTTCATTAATTAAGTTTTAATCGAAGACATCCATCGGTTTTTAAGAAAACTTCACCTATATCTGATGACCCTGGATACCTATTCTCTTTTGTTGACTGTACATCATTCTTGATGAATACCAAGTGAATTTCCGGCTACTCTCATGTAGACTTGGCATTACCGCATTAGGTACACAGACAATCTTTTTCATTAGGTACTTACAGTTGGTTACCTACCGCCAACAGTAGATCCGTTTCTTAATATTTAACTAAAACAATGCGCAAGGTTGTTATAAATACTATTATTTAATTGTCTAGGTATGTGTTATTATATTAAGGACGCGTAACACAGCGTAACTGTTCTTAACTCTAGGGCTGCCATCGGCTAAATTGCGGACAAAGACACGGACATTTAGGTGAAATTGGATTTTTTTTCCCAAACATCCCTAAGATTTTGTTTTAAATACGATATAAAATAACTTGTTTTTTTTTTAAAGATTAAGGTATGGAGTTTATTGTCTATTCTTCTCCATACGAATCTATCTTTTGCAAGAGGCAACAATTATTTTTTCTTGTTTATGACGTGAAAAGTATATTTATTGATCTAGAATTACTTACATAGGGTGTGTGCAGTCGTAAGACCTTACTGCCCACACGACAAAGAAGAAAGACTTACATTACACATACAAGAATTGCTTACATTAAATTTTTTATGTTATTTTATTTTTTGCTTATATTTCAATTAATCGGAATTGTCACAAAAAGTGCACTTTACACACCTCTTTCGGACTACCTCAACGGCTTTCAAAACTTAGACAAAACGGAGAATCCCGACGGATGACAGCCCTACTAAACACACGCCTACTTTATTATTTAAAGTCATCATAACCGTTACGAAATGAACGTCAATCGTGCGAAATTTGCCACAGTCGACATTACTCGCACATTTCGTACGTTTTGGTAACGTAGGTGCTTACACGAGATTTTCGTAAGACATTTATTAGATAAGTAAAAGCAGTAATATAATGACTAGTCAGAAACGTTGTTTCTTGGACCTTATTTTTTTATGTGGTAGCTATTCATATCTATATACGTTTTATTTTAACTAAAAACAAACTCAAGGAATATAGAAAATAAAAAGTAACATAACATCATGCCTGTAATCCCCAAAGAGTTAGGCAGAGGTACCCATTAGAACGCCATCATTAGTAGTAATTTTTTGTAAAGTGTTTTATATCATCTAAATATTTGTTAAAATAAAAATGTGATTTAGTACCTAGTGACAAATAACTTAATCTGTACTTAATTTACAAAAGCTGAAGAGATTTTTGTTTGTTACTTTGTTTAAACACGCTAATCTCTTCAACTACCGGTCGGATTGGAAACTACTTTTTATATATGATAGCCAGATTCATGGAGCATTGTATAGATTATGTAACATCACGCTACGACTTACAGGAGCGGAGTAGTGACCAAAGATGTACCTTAACAGGGATGAAAAAAAACTAGAAGCTAGTCATACATAATAATAGGTCAGTGTTAGCTCGGAGTTTACAAGGTCTGTCTGATGCAAACGGGTCTTGATAAATTATACTTTGACTGACACTTCCTGTTCATCTGACAGTCAAAAGCACACCATTTCTATCGTTACGACAATTGCAATTACTTCGAAAAGGTCAGATCAAAAATAATTGGTAGGTACTTAAATGTAAGTGGGTACTGATCATTAGCGATTTCAGATCAAATGTCGGTCATTAATTTTGTTTGAACGAATTATATCTGAAGTCCGATTAATCTTACTTGACTGCATCGTTGGTCTTTAGCTCGCAAGCGCGACTGCTGAGTGTGTGATCTTGGGTATGATTCACACGTCGGGCAAAAAGTTTTATTGTGGTTTTCCATTAGGGATGTCTCAGTAGTAGCCCAGAGTTTTAAAGTGAAATTATGACATAGCCATGCCTCGGAAAGAACGTAATAGCCGTCCGCAGTCCCATCGGACTATTAAGAGATTAAGGGAAGAGGGAGTTTATATGTGTTTGCGCACACATTTGTGCACTAATAATATCTCCTGCGCATTTGGCTCATCTATCATCATGGAAGTCCGTGGTTGAAATTTTTTCGCCAGAATATTATTATTTTTTATTTTTCTTACGAGTTTTTCAATCAACTCACACGCATACATTAGTATCGTGTCGTACGCTAATATATTTTACTTCCAATTCAAACAAAACGAGAAATGACTCTGTGCTTAAGATGGCATGAATGATAAATAGGTGTATCATTGGTAGATTTTCATTTCTGCCAATAAATATTCTGCTGTGACGGTACTTGCATATTTCCCACAGACAAAAACATGCCTTTGTTAGCTTAACACGTGAAATAGATCATAATTATGGCAGGGTTATTCTACAAGGTGATGCGTAAATTTGATTTTCAATTAGAAAAGAAAAATATAATAATATACTGTACTATAATATTGTAAATTTGAAGAGTTCGTATTTATTTTTAATACTTTTTTAAACTCGCATTTATATTGCATTGTCTTCTTGCATTGTGTTGTTTTTATTTGTATTACAAGTGTATTCAAAATTCCAGCTCAATCGAACACCGGGAAGTGGGTCAAATGTAACTAGTTAGATTTGATTAAGTTCCTATAGCCGCTTCCTGGCTACACCATCAGACTAGCTCTGAGATCATTATTTTGCATTGTCTTCTAAATTGCACATTTACGCAAAATTTCAGGTCAATCGGACATTGAGAAGTGGCTCAAAATTAATTTATAAGATTTGATGTGTCACAGTCACCGGTACATGTGAGAGTAAATAAAAGCTTGTAAAAGCTGATCACTCCTTTAAAAATGAATATTATAAACTATCAAAATTGACGTACAGAACCTTTAATAACTTTTTGTAACAACAGACATGCCATTTACGTAACCCCAACAGAGTTACGCCCAATTATCGACCCAACAATTTATAATCAACTTTCTTCAACTCACTTATCACAATAACACTGACCTACGACGTACAATTTAGATACACATTACAGAATAAGCAAGTAGAGTAGAGCGGTTACGTCACTACACTGTACGAGGTTTTGTTTTCTCCGCACTTTCGATTTTATTCGCGACGCGGGCGCACGGCATCTTGTCACAGAGTAACAAAATGTAGAAGACCTATGCTTTAGCACAAAACTGTGATTATTTATTGTACAATATTCAGACTTAAAACTGACTTATCAGAGGCTTATTGTACTAATTAAAAACTTACAAAATCGAGACACAAATAAGTCAGTGTTAAAAGTTATAGGAAAATAAATGCTTGTAATTAGAGGCATTTTTGGCAGACTGATATTAAACTGCGATGGTTTGTAAAAGTTAGTAGAATCGCTTCCCAGGTATAAGTGACAGCGATGAGGAAGTTCTAAGTACTTTAACTTTTTTTTTTTAAAGACTACTAGCCATATTGTTTACCAGATCTACTGTGGTAACATTTTCATTACAATAGCTAAACCACTAGCGGTCTTGTTATACTGTAAACAATATTAACTGTTCTGTGGCTTGTCGGCAACGCGTGCCTGCGCTTTTTAACGTTTGTTGTAGGCCTTTTGTTAATCTTTTTCGTGGTTGGATAGCGTCTGGTGGAAATAAACGCTCTCTTACTTACAGATAACACGACATTAATCATGTCATTGAACTGATGCTTACAATGCAATGAAAGGTATTTTAATTAGAAAGTTGTGATGGTCAGTTGAAAAGAGAACTTGTGTCGTTTTATTAAAGTTTTGTTTTGGGTAATCGCGAGATTTATAGAATTGGAGGAATAATCGGAATTTTAAAGAAAACTAGCTTCTGCCCGCGACTTCGTCTGCGTTGACTTGCGAATATTTGGAATATTGCCTATTGACTTTCAATTATTAAAATACCAGCCCATTATCCGACTGCAGAGCAACAACCTCTTCTCATACAGAGAAGGCATCACTAGCATTGATTAAAACGCTAACAGGCTGATCTATACTTCCATACTAATATTATAAAGAGGTAAAGTTTGTAAGTGTGTGATTAAGCTTTAAATTTATATATTTTAGTATCAAGAAATTAGGGATCCGTAAGAAAAATCACGCAAACGGGGTCGCGAGGAGAGTACTAGTGTTAATTATAAGTCGAGCTTTCCTTACGATGTTTTGCTTCACCGATGTCAGGGACGACCAAGTCAAACTTAGGTATAAATATGAATTACTGAAAACGTCACATTGGTCACACGGTATCGAACTCATAGATTATGAGAGGCGGGCGCCCCAACCACTAGACCATTATCACCATACAAAAAGCTTATTGAAATAAGATAATATTTATGTACATCATACCTAACCTTACATTATAATAAACAATTGCATTAAGCTTCGCATCACGACATCGCATTGCGAAAATAAACTGCTTTGAATGTAAATCACCTGTTTCTATATATAAAACAGCTATTTACTTAACCGTTAGTATATAAGGTCAATGATTATTATTGTTTTACTACATACTGAGTTTGTGCAATGTTTTGAAAAATGTTTATGAATGTGCACGTTTTTGTGTCAAGAACAAAAATTATATCGTCAAAATTGTACCATGTGAATAAAATATTTATTATTGTAAAGAAAACTATATAAAGTAAATATTTAATATGGTTTAAAAAACCACAGCACTGACATCGGTGAAGGAAAACGTCGCGAGGAAACCTGGCTTCGCCAATCTACCTTGACCAAACGCGGTGTATGAGAAGAGGCCTTTGCCCTGCGTTGGGATAATAGTAGGCTGATATTATAATTATTTTATTTTTAATTACCTACATTGATTTAAAAGAATGTAAGCATAAGTTTTCGTCGGTACGTGAACTGTTATTAGTTTGATGTAATTATTTTATTAACATAAAATCACGCCTGTAATCCCCGAAGGGTTAGGCAGAGGTGTACCCATTAGTACACCCACATTTCGCCAGTTATGTTTAAGTCCCATGTAATAGGGGGCGATCCTATTGCCATTAACCGGGCACAAATCCAGACTCCGAGGCTGCTACTGAGAAATTTCAGATGGAAAAACCCAATAACACTTTGCCCGATTTAGGAATCGAACCCAAGACCTCATGCTCAGCAGTCGCGCTTCGCGACCACTAGACCAGCGAGGCAGTCAGGCGGGTAATTATTTTATTATTCAGACTTATATGGGTTAGTTCGTTTTGAGAGAAGTTTACTCAATTAAAGTAGGTATTTTGGTAAAGCTCCCCACGAGATGGGTCGACGACCTGCTAAAGGTCGCGGAAAACCACTGGATGCAGGCAGCGCAGGACCGATCATTGTGGCAATGTAGGAGGCCTGTGTCTAGCAGTGCACGTCGTTCGTCGCTCCATCTTTGACGATTTGTAGACATTGTTTTAATTTTAATTTATTTATTTTACATGGACATTTTAATGTTTTTATATGATGTATTTTCTTTTAATTTTACCACCTTGACATTTAATTAACTAGCCATTATTGTTATTATCTTGTATGTCATTTAAGTATGTTGTTAATTATTTTCCTAACATATTATATTACAAACTCGAGTTAATTATTTATGAATGAATAAATAATGATGATGACAAAGTGTGTATTCTAACACAAAACGTAACCTTCATAGTATCTCATTAAAGGAAGAGAATAATTATTCCTCCTACTTAATAATATGACGATTTTATTCATTCCATCATTAGAAAAAAAACACGCAACAAATAATAACCTTTATTACAAAGATAAGATCATAGCAGCATTGTAATAAGAAAACAGTACAAATACCAAACAGCCTTACCCGTCAATAACAATTACTAGATTACTCCTTATCTGCTGCAACTTTATTACTAAGTATGGACAAGTACACCTAATGCACGTTTAACACGAGACAAGCGAGTCTAGCAAGATAGTAAGCTAGAAAAATATTCACTTATTTAACTTAATTAATGTCAGCCTAGTTTGTAAGAACTGTACTGTACTGTTTTTGTGAGTAAATAAAATTATTATTATTATTATATTATATACTTTTGTATCTCGGGACCCTGAGGTCCCGGGCATTTGTAAGGCGTACGAGGGGCCGGAGCCAACTCGCAGAGGCCCCTTAGGTAGCTTTATATGAAATGTGGATACCAACCGACGATTATCCCTGAATGCACTACGCAAGTGCACCCAAGGACAACCCCCGGTTGGTGCAGGACTATTACAGGACATGGAAACTAACAGTACTGGACTATTATTATTATTATTTTTTGACCTAGCACGCGTCTCAATCTATATTCTATGAAGGGCTTCGAAGATATTATAGTATCAAAGCTATGAAAACTGCCTCGTTGCCTCGTTGATCTAGTGGTCGCAAAGCGCGACTGCTGAGCATGAGGTCTTGGTTTTTATTCCCAGGTCGGGCAAAATGTTATTGGATTTTTCCATCAAGAAATTCTCAGTAGCACCTTCGGTGTGGCAAACAGCTCGCCCCCTATTACATGGGACTTAAACAAACTGGCGATATGTGGATGTACACCTCTGCCAAACCTTACGGGGATTACAGGCGTGGTGTTATGTTATGTGTTAGCTATGAAAAACTAGTCTCGTGTGACCCAGGCTTTAGTGATCGCGTGTTGACATCTCATAACAATAAAAGATGAGTATCAGATACTTAACTTGTGTAGTCATCTTAGTTTCACGTTCAAAAGCCTCTACAATTCGGATAATTTACTGATAATTATGTGTTTAACGATTTATCATTCGCATTCCATGTTGGAAATCATTTCATCGTCTGTTAATCTTGTTAGGTTGTCACTATCATAGCCATAGTAGGTAATTGGTGTTATTTAGCGATTTAGAAATTTTATGATGAAGATGGCGAACTAAGATGGGTGGAAGTAGGAGACGTGTTACGCCAACAACCAACTGTGATGAGTGTCGTGCCTTCTGCCATATTAATGATAATTAAAAATATATATAAAATTCTGTGCAAAAATATTGGCCACTTCGTAAAATATAATAGCGATTTCCTAATTGAGGTTCTAAAAGCATGCATATAATGTAAAAATGTCTTATAGAGGATATAGTATAAAACACAGTCGCTTCCCGGCGCGCTGTCTGTACGCTTAGATCTTTTAATTCATCAATAGATAGATTTATCAAGATGAAGGGTTTATGTATCTATATACATTGCACCTGTGCAAAACCGGAGCGGGTCACTTGTTTTAAATATATTTAATCAATAGTCTACTCAATTACTCTAAAATGTTACTAAGTGGCCTAATTTCTTGCACATGAGTGTAGTTGATGCTAATACTAATCTTGATACTTGACAGTGATAGTTTAGATAGTCACAATAATTCATTACCTTTCATTATTATGAAAACCTGCCTCATTTTTCTGCCTTAAATGGCATTGAGGGCAATATTACAGGCTATGCCTAGTTCGGCCCCAAATGCGCTTAATTTTATGCACATTAAATTAAAAGTAAGCATTATATTTGTAGCATTTTTTAATGAATCTATCAAAAATGTGTATACATTAGATACATTTTTGATAGATTAAGATTAAAATAGTTTCATTTTTATTTTAAATATTGAATAAGTGTCATCCAGGTCTCATCTTTATGACCTTAGACACTAGCACACATGAATGCTTAGATCACAAAATCAAAAAGGCGATTCTAGTACCAATACGAACTAACGATACAGTGCACAAACCGGTTCACTGTGACCCATATAACAATATCGAGAAACCAGCTCAAATATACACTACAACCTCTATTAGTTAAAGAACTATGATATTGTACAGTCACTGAGACAATCACAAAAGTAGCGAACGCATTTGTCTTAGGATAACTGCCTCGTTGGTCTAGTGGTCGCAAGTGCGACTGCTGTGCATGAGGTCTTGGGTTCGATTCCCAGGTCGGGCAAAGTGTTATTGGGTTTTTCCATCAGGAATTTCGCAGTAGCAGCCTCGGAGTATGGATCTGTGCCCGGTTGATGGCAATAGGCTCGCTCCCTATTACATGGGACTTAAATATAACTGGCGAAATGTGGGTGTACTAATAGGTACACCTCTGCCTAACCCTTCGGGGATTACAGGCGTGATGTTATGTATGTATTACGGGGTTTATCAAAAGATGGTCAATTTGTTTGTTTGTCTTTAAATAAATCAGCGGTAAATATTTATCATGATTTAAGGTATGATTCCGAACCACGCTGCACGCAGCAGTGCTGTCGCAACAGTGCTGTCGCGGCACTACTGGTCCCCATAAAATCTCTATAAGCTTATATGAGATTACATTACGACCTAGGCAGCAACTGCAGGCAGCACTGCTGCGCAACATTGCTGCCTAGTTCGGTTGAGCTATAAAAATTGATTGTTATTTTGTTTATTTCGGATATTTGTAACTGTATATGAGTAAATAAGTTTTAGTTATAAGTTACAGAAGTTGTAATTGTGTAGTAAGTATTGTAGAAATTAATTAATGGTGAATGTGTTGCATATGTGGGTACTTATAACATGTTCACTTGTATTTATATCTGACAGCTAGTTCAAATATACGCTCGGTTCGAACTCACGTCTTTTATTTAGCAGTTCGGAATCATACTTTAATACTTCTAAAAATGCGAGTAAGATATGGCTTGGTTCGCATCAATTGTTTATACATATGTTTTAACGAAAATGTAGATGCAAGTCGGACCAATGACGTAGTGGTGGCAAATAAAATGTGAATGGATTTGTGGACGTGGCGCGGAAATCAAGATCCGTCTGGTCGCGTCCGCCTCCGCGTTGCGAACGACGCATACGTACAGTATCTAATGCATATCAATGCATAGAAAGCTGTCTTGCAGGAAATGTAGAGGATTTTCAAAAGAAAAAAAAAACTAGCTCATCGTTGTTTTTAAAATAATTTTGTGATAACTATGCTAATAAAATGAAATAATATTGTGTATTGAGTTTAGTATTTTTATGTTACGTTTTATATTTCGTAAGAAGTAGAATTATTTAAACATTATTGATAAAAATCTACCAGTAGATTAGATGCTTTACTTATATAATAAGAATCGTTATATGTCTAGATCTAGAGACTATTTTTGCATAAAGAGTGTGATATGTAATAATAAAACAAAACTAAAATTAAACAAGACCGCACAAGAACTATCTAGTCGTATTCCTAAATATATAGTGAAAGGTCACTCGCTCACTATCAAAAATTGCTTAACGTATAAAGATGAAATTTGGCAGGGAGGTACCTTATAGTTAGTAGAAATCCGCTCAGAAAGGTATTTTTTTTAAATTTCACCCTCTAAGGGGAAGAAATGGGTGTCTAAAGTCAACGCGAGCGAAGCCGCGGGCAACATAATATGGATATCATCAGCCTTAAAACGGTAATAAGTGTTTTCTCATCGCCAGTACTTTGTAACTAATAAGTTAGTAGACGTAACAGCACCGGCCGTGTTACACTTTGGTCAGGTTTGTTACATAAAAATTACGTAAAGCTTGGACACACGAGCGGGCGGACGCGCGTGCGCACGTTTTTCATTCATCTATGATAACACGTGACGTGTCTTGTACTATTCATTATAAATTAAATAATAATTTATAATGAACAACGAATCGATCAATATCGATAATGTTAGTCATAAAAGTCTTTATCAATTTGGTTTTAGTTGATTATTGGAAGCTTTAAAATCTTTTATTACAATATTGGCAATCATTTTAAAGTGCAGTGAGTTTATTTTATTTTATTAGCTATTCAAGTTTCTTGTTCAACATTCGTAGAGTTCAAATGCAAGGTTTTTACAGGATAGAAATAAAAAAACCTTCTATAATAACTGCCTGACTGTGTCTGCTAATTTGAAGGTTTCTGAAGGTTGCGGTAGCTAGATATTCTTGAAAATAAACAATTCACATACGGCTGTTGATGAAGTTACCTATGCCTCTAATCTAATTAGGGGATGATACTACTCATCAAATTCTAGGAAAAAATCCCACTTGTTTGTCGGTTTTTAAAATGACCATAACTATTATAATCAAGTTTAGTCAATTAAAATAATATATAGTTAAAGTTATTAGTCATTGGTGCCGATTCCCTTGTTCACAAACTATACTAAATTTAGAGAATTGACATCTCTTACCAACCTACAGCGAAAGGAAAGGACGGTGACATTAAAGAACTAAGTTAGCGATGTCAAATAATTTTTGCCTTGAACTTTTCCGTATTTTTAATCCATACGTTTTAAGATGTCGACTATAAGTGTATGGATGTGTCAGATTGACTAAATTTGACAGCTCTTATTTACATTCGTCTCTTTCTTGTTTTATTGGACAGAAAAAGATGGAAATAGTCTAATTTTAGTATAGCTTGTGACCAAGGGAATCGGCACCATTATTTATGACTAGATAATAATATTAGAAAATGGAACAGAATTAGAATGTCTGTCAAGTAATTTATTTAGAACATATTGGTAAGGTCTCAATACTTACGTCGCATAGGAAAACTTTTTTTAGCATATCTTACATTTTTGTGTGTGGAGAGAACCTAGGCTTATAACGCGCTGTCTCTGATCGGCTATAACACCACGATCTCTCCTATTACCAGGAGTCGAGAGCCCGGTTTAAACTTGACGCATAATTCGCGTCCTCCCACTGGTATTGGCCCACCGATGGTACTCCCATCTATGTTGGAGGCGACTTCCAGTCTAACCGAATACAGCTGAATACCAGTGTTTTACACAGCGACTGCCTATCTGACCTTCACAATCCAATAACTGGGCAACACTCCTTCCCCTTGATTTGACTGGTTGTTACACTTTGAGGCTTCTGACGGGCCGTAACGATTTATTATTAAAGATTTATAAATGACAGCCGAGACCAACGGCTCTGCTGATTTTCGAGTCAGGCGTGTCTATAATTCAGATTAAAAAATGTTCCATAAAAGTATGTCTAGCATGCATTATAGAAGGTTAGTTGAATTTTAATGTAGTGTGACCTAGAATGTACAGTAATTGTCCTTAATACCAGTGTATAGAACACAAATTGCTATTGTGCACCAATCAACGATAATACAGCCAGTATTAGTAGTTTTCTGTGCATTTCCATAATGCACGACTATTATGCATTGTGGCTTTTATGGAAATGACCAATTGGTCACATAGTGGTCATTCATAAGAAAATTGCTCGTAATTTGAGATTTAATTTGATGCGTTTCTGACGCTTTTGTCTCCATATGAAACGACCTTTTGGAAGGGGCAACTAGATTCAATTTTTTTCTTGTTTAAGACGTTTAAAGTGCCGTTTAATGGCCTCATCATCATATCAGCCGAATGGCGTTCACTGCTTGACATAGGCCTCCCCTAAACATAACCACCATTACCTTTAATGGAACAACTTAAATAAATGTTTTGACTTTGACTTTATCTAGCAAAAAACAGTTTAATTTCAGTACATCCAATACGTATGTATGCTTCGAAAAATAAATGTTTAATACATACCTTAGCATGCTAAGCCGTCGGAAGCTTCGTTTGATTGTAAAAGCAACTATTAAATGTTTCGCAACAGCCCGCCTCCGCCCCAGCAACTGCAATTATTCTGCAACTGTTACAAGTTCGTTGCACATACAAAATAGAGCAATTATCTGTCCGATCGAACATTGTGTTGCGAAATTCATATCAGATTTGCATATTTTTTGAATATTTCGTCTGAGGAATGTGTACTTGTAATTTTTGTAAAGGTGATTCAAGGTGATTTGTAACTTCAGACAATTGTTGATTGAATAGTCATCATAAATTGATTTATTCGCTTCATTTTTCATAATTATATTTAATATACCTACCTATAGACATAATGGAAATTATAATCTTACTCCGCTGTTCTTTTACGACCATTTCGGGAGACCGCGGCGGGCTAGTTCAAAATAGTACCATTTGAACAAAATTACTTTTTTGCCAAAATAATGCATTGCATAATGCATATTTTTTTTATTTTGTACTAGTCATCATCAAAAGCTTCTAAGCTCCTACCGCCATCCTCCTGCGATGAAGTCCCGTGTCATGTAAATGAACCCATTAGCCCATGTGAGACTCCTAAGGGCATTTGCCCTGCAGTGGGAAAATTCATACTTAACTATACTATGTCTTTCTCTTTTGGTAATCCCTGGACGTACCTACTGGTAAGACTGCAAAAAATCTTTCGCCGATGTGTATCGGTTATAAGGCTATCATATGGAATAAGGCTTATATTTTATGCTATACAAAACTTCCACGTAGACGTCACGGGCAGTTTTATATTTAGCATTTTTTTTTTTCTGCTTGTCTACTAATCGTCACCTCATATAGGGGAGCTTTGCATGACTAATTACAGAACAATGCTACAAAGGTGCTACAGTTATTAAAATAATCAACCATAATTAGCAAGCCAGGAATCGGTCTTAACATCACAGTAACATAGACCAGAAGTTAAGTTTCATACAGACATACTCTTTCCATTTCAATTAATGTAACTACTATTATAAATGCGATGGGTGTTTGTAACTCAATCACGCCAGAACGGCTTAACGGATCTAGATGGAATTTAGCACAAATATAGATTATAGTCTGGAATAGCAAATACGCTACTTTTCATCCCAAAAAAAAATTAGGGTTTCAGTGGTATAAGACTAGGCCGCGGGCAGTAACTAGTATACTACCATACTCAACGACAACTTTGAAATCAAAAGTAAATCACCTTTCTAACAAGCCGGTGTCTCGTATAATAGACATAATGATGATAATTGCGCAAGAGCATGATAACACAACGTAGTTGAAACAATGGCGCTAGATAAGTATTTGTAGCGTATAATACAATGAAATTGTTAGTGTCGCGTGAGTTGAAATTAAATTGTTCGTCACGAGCTGCCGTTGCTGGGCCTAGAATAAACAGTGCCGTGACGAGGTTAGGTGGAGAAGAGGGAGAGAGAGGGAAAGAGAAATTAAAGAGAGACAGCAGAAAATGGGGGGTTGCTTATGGTATTAAAATCTATACTACTTCTATACACAATAAATCTACCTAGCCCTTCCCCAACTATGTTGGTGTAGGCTTCCAGTCTAACTGGATGCAGTTGCATACCAGGGTTTTACACAGCAACTATCTGACCTCCACAACTCAGTAGCTCGGTAATACAATACCTCTTGGTAAGACTGGTTATCATCCAAAGAAGCCTTGCTCTTGGTATATATATACCCTTTTCGTTACACGTTGTATATAATAAAGGTTGATTATTGAAGCCTCACTGTCTATCCCTCTATTTGTTACTAGGCTCTTTTGAACCCTATTAAGTAGATACCTGACATTTTCAAAGTAGGTATCTATGGCTGCTAAAAATAAAAAAAGAATAAAGTTAATAATTTGTGTGAAATATTGTATTGTTTAGAACCCTTCGTGCGTAAGTCAATACGTTCATTTAGTTCAAACGGCAATTAATGTAATTAGGATGAAAACAAGAATAAAACGTAATTCATTAAGAATTTCATGGCACTTAAGTAGGTACTACAGTGTAGCGAAATTGGGAACGAATTTAATTTCAGCATCTGATTGACATTAATTGAAGTAAAAGACTGAATAAACGTAAACTAAACTATTTTCTACCCTCGACTTCGTCAATAACCCATGTAGTAAGGTATCCCATGGGAATACAAGATCCTCTGTGTTAAGCTAGCTCAATATCTGTAAGTTTGACATATTTCAGCTAATTCCGGTCACCCATTTTTGCGTGAAAGGGTAACAAACTAACTTCCATTTAAACCATCTTGCAAGATTGAAAGATAAACCAATGACTAATGATATGATAGGCTGTACGATAAGAGAACAGTATACTACCAATAAGCAAAAAGTTCAATTAACAGACATGTAAAGGTTTTATAATAGTTTTGTCGTTGTTAACAGTTTTATAGCAGTGTTTTAGTTAGGCTTAGACCGCTTGTGCTAAAAACAACTCAAAAGTTGCTTAACCAGAGTGGGTTAATTAACACAAGGTTAAATAGGTAAGAAATGTCACCTACATTATGGATGAGCTCATGTTAATAAGTTCTGATCATTTTATTCAAATTCTGTTCGATTTTAGAAAAGGTCTTTTGATAGAAGGTGAAACAGGCCCTGTTCCATTTTTGAAAGTGCCTATGTAATTGGCAGGAGGTGAACCAGGCTTCGTTCTAATTTTAAAAGTTTCTATTGGTAGGTGTTGAACCAGACTCTATTCCATTTTTGAAAGAGTCTTATAACAGAATGTGAAACCGACCGTGTTCCACCTTTGAAAGTGTCTTTTGATAAACGGTGAATCAGGCCCTGTTCCATTTTTGAAAGTGTATTAGAAGGTGGTGAAGCAAAACCTGTTCCATTTTTGAAAGTGTATACTGGTACGTGGAAAGCAGGCCCTATTCCATTTTTGAAATTGAAAATTAGTATTAGTACCGATAAATTATGATTCTGTAGAACCAAGGTGGCTCCCACAGAGCAGTAATTGTTGCATAATTCCCTACTATTACATGATTAATGAAACACATGACAGAAGAATAACTCCCACAATAGTAAACTGCTTAATATGAAGTGATGAAGTACAAAGCTGTCCACTTTATCTGCTGAGGCCTCTGCTCAATGATTGATGATTTCCTCATGAGTCTGGCTATCACACACAAAAATATTTTTACCAATCGGACTGGTAGTTTCAAAGACTATCGCGTTTAAACAAATAGACAATCAAAAAATCTCTTCACTTTCATTATATTTGTAAGTTTTAAGTTTCTAGCAAAAGAATACTAAGAAATAATTCAAACTTTGTTCCATTAATTTCTGTACCATTATTCTCTCATAATACAAGAAGACCTCTACTTTTCACATTAGCCAGATTATGTGTTTATAAAGGTTATATTACAAGATTGCCGCGAACATCGCGTGTCTTAACGTATAGATAATCAACGTTAATTTGTTCTGGTTATTCTTTCGAATTAATTACACTTTTTACTGTAATTTTTCTCTCTTGTCTTTTTTTCGTACTTATTATCCTTTATCTGACTCACAAGTTAACTTTGCCATTTATGGGATAATAACAACGTAATGGCTGTTGATAAGGTAAAATAGTTTTTATAATGAATCATTGATATAATTATATTTACAGTTAGTTGAGAACATGTTCGAACTTACTTTTCCGCTTTTGATTTTTTTTTTTATATTAAATTCCATAAAAACCAAAATTTTATTCAAAATTCTAAAATCTATATAAAATAAAACGCAAGAAAAATCTTTTGAATAACTCAAGTAATTTATCTATACATATAAAATGCTTTGTTCTGAATAACTGACGGATCAACACACAGCCAAAACCGCTTATCGTAAAGACCTGAAACTTGGAGGGTGTGTTCTTTGTATGATGTAGGCAATAAGAAAGGATTTTTCAAAATTATACCTCTTAGGGAGCAAAAAAGGAGGCCAAGTTTGTATGGAGACACAAGATTATATCGCCAATAACTGACATTTACGCGGACGTGGTCGCGGGCAGAAGCTATAAGTCCTTCACATAAATATGTCAATTAATTTATTTTCAAACCAAGACTTTATTATAACTGTTTTATTATTACTGGTTGTGCGTTAACATTTTCTGAACTCAACCGTTATTGACATTTTTTATAATCCAAAAACATTTTGTCAAATTAAAAACGTTCCAATAACGGTACACTTTGGTTCAAAAACCTTATGATCATCACTTTCTATATTGCCGTATAATAATTTTTTTTATATTTTAGTTCTTAGTGAATAAATTAGATTAATTAAATACGAACGGGTTTCTGGTTCACTGACCCAATGCTCCGACAATAATTTTGAAATACTCAAATCTCAAATCTTCTCAGTATTCGCTAGGAGTCTGATGTGTAAACACCAATTTTGTCTGCAACGGTATGTACCTAAGCCTTTTATGCATATATTGTGTCTTTAAGCATTGTGTTTAAAATTTCGGTTTATTTTTTTAAGTTTAAGTGCTTGTATGACGAGATGTATGAACGTAGATGAGGCGAAATTAGTATGTAAGGATCGTAGCAGATGGCGTTCTGTAGTTTCTGCCTACCCCCATGGGAAAAAGGCGTGAGTTTAAATATGTATGTATGTTTAAAATTAAAACATTTGTGCTTAGTTTAGTAGTAGAATTTTATTGAAAAATACCATACTTTACATCTCTACCTGTAAATTTTTCAAAAATATTTTTGTTTTTTTTTTTATTTACAAAATTGCTAAGCCAAATCTTTCGAGCCGTTGTCTTATGTCCATTTCTTATACATGCAACATTTCATTTTTATTATTTCTTTATATTTCTTCTTTTTTAATAAAAGTACTCTGCCATTATTTCCGAGCTTCATCATAAGCTTCTCAGCATGAGAAGAGGCCTTTGCCCTGCCCTGACAATAATAAGCTGGTATAATCATTATTTTCCTTGACCTAACTGTTATACAGTGATTATTTTTCTTCTCAATATCACGTTAATTTATAATCATCACTTGCAAACAGTAATTTCTTATTAATGTCGGATCTGTGTCTTTTATGCTAGATATGACATAATGATACATGTCAGTAATTAGTAGTTGTCTTCTGTGATGACACGATAAGCTCACGTTATAACATCTGCAATTTTATGACCTTTATGTGGGTCATATGCGGTATAATAACTGTTGATTTGAAGTAGGTATGTCTGTTATTAAAGGATATTTATGAAAAAAAATAAAGGATTTTACGACTACGTGATACTTCGCAGCGTAACACGACGCAATCGTGCTCAATATTTTTTAAGTTTATTTTTATTAAGTAAGTACATGACTGTTATGGGTTTTTGTTACATGACAAATAAAAGATAAATATTGTGTATTTCGTCCGCGTAAAAGTTAATATGTTATTCCACGGGAACCGTTCATTATTCCGGGATAAAAAGTAGCCTATATGCTATTCCAGACTAGATCTTTGTAACTTTCACCCAGATCCGTTCAGGGGGCCACAACCTCTTAAAACAAAATTATTTTAATATTACTTTGTCTCTACACTGTTGGATTTTCAACGCTCGGATCAGCGCCGAGAGTTAAATATGCAACAACAGAAATTACAAAGTAATATTAAAATAATATTGTTATAAGAGATGGCGGTAGGCGCCCAGTAGTTTGACGTGATTGAGTAACAAACATCCATCCATCCAAACTCACGCATTTATAATAGTGTAGTATATCTATTCAATTATTTATCCTGTCTCGTCTTAAATCTTTTTAGGGTAACTGAGCTTTAAGCAAGCTGCCATTCTACTGCTACTATTGAGTGACAGCTCGCTTGACCTAAATTCAATAAAATAAAGAGGGATTTTTACAGAATAGAACTGTTGATATTTATAGGGAACGCGACCCCATATCGTAAGATGCTGCTAGATTACAAAATATTCTAGAGATCTTTAATTTGATTGTTTTACTCTTTTACAATACTTAAATGCATAAGGCATTAAGTCCGCCTTTGTACTTTTTGGCATAATGTTTTAATAAATAAAGAAAAGATAAATCTGATGATGATGTTTCATTATTTTCTTCTTTTTGATTCCATGTTATTAGTCATTTTACAAAAAAAAATTGGTCAAAAGTTTTCTGCCAAAATTTTGTACAATGTCCAATTAAATATATTATATTTTTATTCGGAATTGCCTGTCGTAAAACTAGAACAAGTTTGTATAATACGAATAGTGTCCATCGACCGTTGCGTCGAAATAGCGAAATTCTTCAAAACCGGAATAAATGTGCATAAAACCAACGAGTACAGAGAAAGGAATTCAAACAGTTTTTCAATAAATACCACTTTAGCAATAATATTACTAAAGTGTTCTAAATTACGATATACGATATTAAAACACGGAATTCACTGCACATCATTAAATAAGTCCAATTAACACCTACGTCATATTAATGATTGTATCTAACAGGTCGCATTTTATTGCACATGCATAAATAATATAATAAATAATGTAATTCGAGATCAGATGCAATATTGTATAACACGATAACGCGACTTCCTATAAAATGTGCATCAGATTAAAACTTCTAAACCATAAACAATATAGTAAAACCTATTTGTTATTGTTACAGATAACACAAGGACAGAAGCGAACCTTCATCGCACCGACCTTCTTGCTGTGATAACCTGCACGGATGAAATGTCACTTACCAACTGACATTAAAACGTACCGCTCGTATTTATTTGCGGAATTTTAGGTTCGTACAAAATCGGACAGTGGAAAACTATGAGGATAAGTTCCGAAAGTAGATAATATTTGTATTTAAAGGTTTGTTTTACTGGTGTGATGGCGTCGTGGAAGTCTGTAGGCTTGTGGACAGTGTGTGTGGTGTTATGCTTGCTGGGCAAGATCTCGGGACTAGACAACGGACTTGCGCTAACGCCGCCGATGGGCTGGCTTGCGTGGGAGCGGTTTAGATGCAACACCGACTGCAAAAATGATCCTGATAACTGTATTAGGTGAGTGTTTTTGTATTATTTCTTTTGAATTGGTCTTTTGGACAGGGGCAAATTGGGATGGAACTTTATAGGGATTATAACGTTGATATGATTTATAGTTTGTTGGTAAAATTGACTCAATTGCTTTTACTGAATTATAATTTATGATTTCGTGTCCTTGTGGCAACAAACTATATAATTTTACCATTTAAATCACATTTAAAGTTTCGTTCTGATTAATTCCGTTTTGCGGTAGGTAGTTTGAAAATATTTGTAGCTATTATGAACAAGTTATAGGTTTAACACCAGAAAAGGCTTCTGTATAGCTTACCAGCTTACGAGTATATGCTTTTTTGATGTTTATTTTATTGCTGGTTTAAGCTATATTTCTGCAACAATGCGACATTTTCAATTCAACTTTTTAAATTGTCTAGAACATCATTGTCATCGATGAAGCAAAATATCGTGAGGAATTTCGGACTTATAATTAATACAAATCTGAAATCGCTAACCCGCCTTCAGCAAGTGTGGTGATCAATGCTCGTGTCTTCTTTTTATAAGAAGAGACCTTTACCCTGCAGTGAGACAACATCAGGCCTATATTAACTGTAGTGTTGTTATTTATTTCTCATTAAGCATTTATATGCAAAACTCATCAACTACAATCTACAACTCGAAACATCCTTGTACATATAATATTTCCGGAAATAATTTCCTTGTTGACATACAGATAAATAATAAATAATATTGTTGTTTATACATACATATCATTATGTATTTATCTAATGAAATTGTGGGATCTAGCTTCTAGTTGTTGTATATAATTTCCTTTAGAATGGCTGAACGGATGCAACGATGTATTTGACTAATGTTTTCCTCCAGATGTTTATTGATTTATTTTCCTATAGCTTAGAGAGTTAAATATAGTCATTTATAAACTATTGCATAAAATTTATTTATAGTTAAATATAGTTATAAATAATCTTTAAACGATAGAGTGAGGAATGAGGTTAAACGGGATCGTTGCGGATTAAAAGAGGATGTAGTGACAAAGATAGAAAGGGGTATGCTTTAATGGTTCGATCTCTTGGAGAGGATGAGTGAAAGACAATTCACAAAAGGCATTTATATGGCAGAGGTGAGTAGCAACGCCGGGAGGGGTCGCCCGAGTAAGACCTACACTGACCTTATTGGTGAGGTCCTTCAGAAAGGTCAATGTTTTAGGAAAATAATTTTGTATGTTATAACTAAACTAGACAATGTTTTTTTAGTAAATTACGAGTACATCTCGCGCTACCATAAGTAAACTGATTTTTTTATTTTTTACCAAAATAAAGTCGTTTCCCATTCAGTTTCTAATCATTTTTGTGCAACGTTTTTTAGTTTGATGAGTAATATGCGTAATTACGATCTTTAACTTATAATTGTTTCGTGTCCATTATTATAGCCAACATTTATCCGCAGTGACCGTCTATTCCGGACGATGACGGACATCCTGGTGACCGAAGGGTACGCGTCCGTCGGCTATGAGTACATCAACGTGGATGACTGCTGGCCCGAACGGGAACGTGACGCGAGAGGCCGCCTCGTGCCTGATCGGGAACGGTTTCCATACGGCATGAAGAGCTTGGCTGATTATGTGAGTATTCATTTGTTTTTTGTTAAGGAGGAGGTTTGTTAAGGTTTGGTACCTAAATGTTGCCAATTACTTTAGATATCTCCCTGTCTCTTGCGAGGGTCTCAGAAACTAAAAGAGCTTAAGCAGCGTGGAAGGGACATTGCCGCGATAGGCAGTTACCATAGATTCAGCTCAGGGTCAAATTATTAAAAAAAACTTTTAGGTAAAAGGTAAAATGGATGAAACAACTGCTGAATTCAACTGCAACAACTGCAACTGAAGAATTCTGTTACTAAGCATTTACTCTATAATTCTTTTACTAACTTAAAAGAAAACCATTTCATATAAACATACCTTGAAAACGAATAAAACAGTGTTCTAAAAATTATAATAAATTATATACTTAACTCGCGTAGCTAATTGTAGGTTTAAATAACAGGATTGCCATACGCCGTGGCAATGCTGTCAGCCTTCTGGGCAGCTGTTCCATTGACAGCAATGCGGATGACTTTTTTGATGATGATTAAAACTCGCGTTTACTTAATGTATTTCGTTCCTATGTCCGACAGCTTGGTGTGAAAGGGAAAGTAAGATTTATGGATTCAAAGTACTATTTAACTCAGTGCCAATTACTTTCCTTTGCATTTATTTGCCTTTATAATCATTCTGATTAGTAGGCGGCTATTTCAAGACATATTAAAATGTAGAATTTGCAAGATTATACGCTTATTAGGCAGGAGGTCAGGTTTCGACATTTGATTTGCACCAAAAATGTTTTTTTTTTGACGGCTCCAAAATTGGCTGTTGCGCGTGTGTCGCGGGTCTGATTCCCGCACGGTACAAATATTTGTATGACCTCCAAATCCCAAGATGTATGATCTCCAAGGGTCTGACTGTTTATGTATGTGAGTTTATATATTTTTAAACGTACCTACGGTACAGGACAAATTCATAGTGTGGGGGAACCAATTTTTTCCCACAAAAAAAACTAACAAAAATAAAAAATTGTACCAAGAATCATAATTAGTCTTAGACGCTGTTCTTTTCATAATGAATCATAATACAGCAATAGTCGCGGAAACACGTGAAAATTACCATTTTATGCATTAACGTATTATTAATTATGTTAATATCTACTAGTAATCGCGTGACTGCAATGGATTTATAAATGGATTAATCACTTGTGACCGAGCGAATATTATAAGTTGAATGTCATTAGAAATAGTACCTTAGATACCTCGTAATAAAAATGAGTTTATAGACTAAGATATTACGAAGATATAGTATGACTGATTTTTTTAAAATAAAGAACAAGCTGCTACCCACGACTTCATACGCGTGGTCTTTTCACCCGCTTTAAAGTTACATCTTCGGTTACTACTGCTCCTGCATGTTTAAATGGTTATCCTTTATTCCTTAGTGAGTCATTTTCAAACGTTGTACCACAGAAAGCTTCGGTGTAGACGCACCATAAGATAAATTTCGAAATTAGATTTTCCAAGTTCTTCCTTAACTCTGTCAGGGTAGCGGATATTGTTTAAAAGAGTTACTGATGGGTAAAACTCATAAGAGTTACTGATGGGGGTTAGTCAGTAAGAGTCTGACACTCCTCTCCGCTCCGCCCAGAGCGGTAGAAGTCATTTGCCCATACCTAGGTACTGTAAAAAAAAAGTTTTTCCTTAGGTAACTAAGTATTCTGAAAAGCAATGTTTTATTATTAGGTTATTGATCTATTGGCACTATCGGAAAGATAAACTCAGTTAATGAATCCATTAGAATCAGGGTATTAGTGCACAAGAAGTGTATAAGATCTTGAAGCGTTTTCCTAACATTTGCATAACATGCAGTCTGCTTAGTTTTCGTAACGTGAACGAGATTTGTGTTAGCCAACCGAGTTATAAACTAATGTTACTGTAAAAGCTTGAATATTAGTATTTTTTAGCTTGTCTTTTTCAATTTACATACAGAGTAATTGACCCGAAACCTGGAAAAGGGTAATTGTACTCATTAGTTCAATGACACTGTATACGTTCATTTAAAGTTTATTAAATATCATTGGCATAGGAGAAGCAAAACATCGTTAGAAATCCTAGACTAATCTATACTAATATTATAAAAAGATAAAGTTTATGAGGATGTAAGGGGTAATCTCAGGATCTACTGAACCGATTTTGAAAATGATTTTGCTAATTGGAAGCTCCGTTATCACATAGTGCTATAGACTATTTTGTATACATATAAGGGTAGGCAGAAAACACAGAACGCCACCAGCTACGATTCTTACATACTTCTTTCGCTCAGGCTATTTTATTATCACCACTACATAACACCACGCGAGCGAAGTTGCGGGGAGAGTGCTAGTAATTAATGTCAGTCTAAAATCGCCAATCTGCCTCAAGCAAACGTATGCTCGTGCTTTCTGCCTATGAACAGAGGGCTTTCCCTGCCGTAGGACAATAATAGGCTGGTATTATTAATTTAGACTATTAATTTTTAAGATTTGGTCAATTTTAAGATTTACAATTGTTCAAGCTTTAACAGTAACATTATAGATTAATAATGTCTAGTCGTTATCAAGGCATGTAAATCACTGTTTACCAATTTTATTCAATATTTGGCGTTTGCAATGACATTGATGACACAGTTTATGGCTTTGTAAAAGAATACTGCGACTTTTTTTTTAGGTGTTAAAAATCATCAAATGACTCCTTCCGCCCTGGGCGGGGCGGAAGGGACTGTCAGACATTTACTGACTAAAAAACCAACCTGTTCCTTCTGTTGCCCTTTACGTTCAGGGGCCGCGGTATCCTGTTAAGACGTCCCGCAACGCGACTTTAATGCCTGGTTTCTGATTACTCGACTGTCCAAAAATAGATGGCGGTAGTGATTCCCGATTCGAAAATGTTCTCTGGTAACTTTTTAGACATCTGTATTCTGCTTATGCGTAGAAAGTTTCATGAAAATCGGTTCATGCATTTCGAAACATAAGCACTTGATAGTTTACATGAAATTCCGTACGGTGTAAACTCTCTTAAGATATTTTTTTTTGTTATTTTTACATACATTCATACATACGTAACATCACAACTGTAATCCCTGAAGGGTTAGGCAGAGGTGTACCCATTAATACACTCACATTTTGCCAGTTATGTTTAAGTCCCATGTAATACGGCGCGAGCCTAATGCCATCAACCTAGCAGAAATCCAGACTCCGAGACTACTACTGAGAAATTCCTGATGGAAAAATCCAATAACACTTTGCCCGACCTGGGAATCGAACCCAAGACCTCATGCTCAGCAGTCGCGCTTTGCGATCACTAGACCAATGAAGCAGTTAGCAGTTATTTTTTAAATTGTACACAGGCTTCTCATCTTGATTAACGAGTAAGAAATCGATATTACCACCTTATTATCTTAATTCACTCACTTACGCCCAAACGATTATAAATCGTTATTTAACCGATTATCGAATCGAATTATACCGAGAATTTAAAGTAGATATTGAGCCACAATTTTTCCTAGAACGATAAACGGAGACCGAACTGACTTAACTGCTGTATGTTTTTTGTACATTGGCTTGCGCACGCGCATCGGTGCAGTCCGAAGATTCGTTGAACCGTTACCGATTACTTAACGTAGTGTTATTATGTTCGTACATGATTTACTAACACGTTTGGTATAGATGCAATCACGAATTATGTTAAAAGGTTTAAAAATCGATTAAAGAAGTTATTCTTGAATCAGTATATCAGCTGCCAAAAGTCTCACGGTGATCCTCGTGATTGGTTTAATAAAATGTCCATAACCAATCAGATTACTTGACATGTGAACCAGCCGCCCGCAAGCCGTCACCTTTTTTATCTTATCATTATAAAATTTATTTTAACGCACACATTTTAAAGCCCTAATTCGAATGGCAAATTATTTGCTACATGTAGGTACGTTTGTTACCGTCCCTTCATTACTCGTAGAACAAAACACTCGCGAAGAATTTCGCCAGGAACACAAAAGCGTTACTACACGATTACCTAACAACATCAAAATAGTACGCGCTCAGTTTTTATACTGGCTTTATAGACAGCCAACCATTGTGTTGTTACTTACTCTGTGGCTGCGAAATTTTCATTGAACGTTTGTTTATTGTTCGGGCACTCTCACGGCGATCGTAATAGAAACTAAAGATGCGACTAACAAGTTATTGAACGACTTGTAATCATTAATTGGAAACGCTGTTAGATAATCCATACCAATATTATAAATGCGAAATTAACTTTGTCTGTCTGTCTGTGTCGCGTTAACGAATAAACCACTGAACCGATTTTGATGAATTTAGAACGGGTTTAAACTAAAAGAAAGGATATACAGGCTACTTTTTATAACGCGACTTCGTCTAAAGTAATGTGTTCTTTCCATCATTGCGAATATTTCTTTTTCTGAATCGTACCTCGGAACCTTCTACGAAGATATTATCAATCAGTGATAGGTAGATATTGAAAAACAAAAAAAAAAAAAAACCAATTTACAGATTGTTACAAACATACTTACTTTAAGTACCCCCAATATACAATAGCATGTACATTAATGTTTAGCAAAGATTACATTTCGCGGATAAACCGCGATTTTTCTTACCAAAAATAAATGTCATTTCTCAATATTTTTTTGTTCAATGTTACTTAGTTTAATGGGCAAATAAAAAATGAATCAGACTTCTTGATGTACGATGCATATTAAAAATATTACATCCTTTTTATTTCAATGCAAAAACCCGTAACCACTATATAATTGAAACTCGTAAAAACATTTGCAAATGATGGTCGTTATTTTGTGTATTTAGTGTCATTAACCCCTACTTGTCCGGAGAAATCTCAATGTCAGGTGTCAAATAATATCCTCTTCATAAATGTAATTGATGTTTGAAATTATTACTTAACATAAAATTATTCAAATTCAAGACTTATATGTTATTACTAGTTGCTGCTCGCGAGTTCATTACCGTTGTTTTTTTTTTGGGCCAGGTTTATTCGTTTCCCACCAAAGGTCGGATGAATGGTTTAGGAACGTATATAGGACAATCATACGTACCTCTATTTATTTTTATTTATGTTGATGATTCACTAAGTTCTCAATAATTTACAGCTGTTGACTTCTAAATAGCTTTTAATCCCTAGCATAAGATGGGCTTCTTCTTCTTCAACATTACTTCTTCTTTAACATTAGATGGGCACATTACTTTACCTTTATTCATCAAGGGAAATTTGACTGAATATACCAGCTCTCGTAGAATGATAGCTCACCTCTGGTTCACTTTACAAGAATTCACCTTAATTTACAGAATAACACTGCAGTTCAATTCAAACGTTCTATTATTAAATTGCATCATTGGTCATGCAACTGATGAAAAAGTTAAAGACCTTTATATCTTTTACAAATCTAACCCATTGGTCATATGGGGGCCTACAACCATCTTAAAACACTGCCAGCCCAGCTGCTGCTTTGCCTCGCGCACAGTCGGCTTAGTGCCGAGAGTTGAAAATCCATCAACTGAAATTACAAAGTAATATAAAAATGGTACTATTCTAAGAGATGTTGGCAGGTGCCCTGGGCCCAATAACTCTAAGAAAAGATCATCGACTCAAAAAGAAGAAGAAGAATCCAACCAATCTTCATGGCCTGAATTTATTATGCTAAACCCACTTACGTCCCATAGGTATAATATCTAGGACATGGTAACGCAAATAGTTGCCACTTTAAAAAGAACATGCTATTATAAATTCTTCATATGTAGTTAGTTATTAAAGCCTCGAGCGCAAGGTGTAGGTAAGTGCATATTACTAATGCCTACTAATTAGAGAAGCCTCAGGGGCTTTTTTCAATGCCACGTAAAACGTTGCAAGAATGTTATATTAAGACGATTTATAGACAAAAGATGACATTAGTATTAATTTCGGGCTCCTTAGATAATCTGGGTGTGTGTAATTCTTTTTTTTTAACTAAGAGCTGATTTTTTACCAGTCAGATAACCTTTATCCAAGGAATAAATAGGACAGTTTGACATATTTTCTATAGAAAAGTTGTCAAATTGCCATATTTATCCCTCCGTTAGGATCCGTTGATGATTTCAAACGTCAACGGATACGGCAGGATAATTTATTAAAATTATCCTAAAATATCTGCGGGCGTTATTGGATAGTCAAGGAGTCGGTCAGTTAGTCAGAAAGTTGAAGCTTGTTGCTCGTTCCAAAACGTAGGTAGGAGCTTCTCTAAGGAGAAGAACCAGCAAGAAACTCCACGGACACTGTTTTCAATAATTCTGGTTACTGATGGTTTGAAAATACCTATCCATAATTGCTCTTAGTAAACACGTGTTTGAGACTTTTTGTCTAAAGGCTATCGAGCGAAATCTTACAGCATTTTTGCAGATCTTAACAAGAGATACTTTGATGCTGCGTAGTCAAAAATAGAACTTTATTCTGCAACTACTGAAAACACAGGGCAAACAGTAATTTTATTACAAAATGCTTCTTATTATTATATTTATAATAAAAGAAGCATTTTGCAATGTTTTATAAATATTATTATACACCTACTATTCAATTTTAATTGGTATGTTTGTACAAGAAACAATGATCGCCAAAAAGTGCTGCCTACAGCCAATAAAATATGCAGTCTATTAATTTTAACCTTGGCAACAATCATTTTGAAATCACACCAACGTCATTGGTCATACAGCAGTTTTATTCCATTTTTAAATTTGACATAACACTGACTTGACGTGCAATTTAAAGTAAGTCACCAGTATAATTTATGCAGCAACATAATTCACATTTAAATGGACATAAATCTTACGAGAACTAAACAATGAAATTGATTTATTACCACTTGCATCTGATTTATTTGGTGTCAATAATTTTCAAATATAAGAAATACAACCACTCAATGGATTACAAATTGTAGTACATGACTTTGCAGTAGGCCCAACTAGAACGGTTACCCGAAAAACGTTCGCCCGATAAAACGATTACCCGAAGAACATTCGCCCGAATGATCGCTTGACTAAAGAAGGTTCGCTCAAATAATCCTTTGCACGAAGAACGTTCAATCAAATGATCATTTTACCGAAGAGGACGTTTACCCGAATGATCGTGTTATCGAAGACGACGTTTAGAATTATTTTAAACAAATACCTACTTGTTGAATAATATACAAAATATATAGAGAAAAAAAATGCTACTAACACTCTCCTTGGGACGTTTGTGTGATGTTTCTTACGGATCCCTAATTTTTTTTTAATAAAAGTTAGCCTATAAGCATATAATATGTTACCCGGGGATAGAGTAGCTTCTCAATAGTGTAAGAATTTTTCAAAACGGTTCAGTAGTTTCGGAGCCTATTCAATGCAAACAAACAATCAAATCTTTCCTCTTTATAGTATTAGTATAGATAAAAAGCCGTTGTTAACCAATTAGCAAGCTGGATGTACAAACATTACGATCGATAGATAAAAATCTCAGAGTTTAAATGATGTGGTGTAGTAGGCGTCGATAGGTTCTCATGGGAACTATAATAGTTCTCAAGTCCTTGATCGACGCCCACTTCTTCATATCCTCATTCGTGATTGTATCTGCAATATTTGTAATAGATTTCTGTATTATATTTTGCAATACGTGCATAGATATCTGTAGGAAATTATCATATCATGTCCTTTAATGATCTAGTTTATTTGATTTATTTTATTCATATTTTTCAAATGTAACTATTAAAGATTAAAAAATGGACTTAGGAATGTTGAATTAGTCATGCTATGACCTTCATGCTCTTAATCTACTCCTGTCTAGTTACTTTCAGATTTTACTGATATATAATGTAGTTTTGCTTCTCCTTGACTCATGGACTATTTTTTATCAAGTATCATGTATCGTGTGGAACTTAATATCATACTTACATACTTATGATCGATGACTTCTGCAACAAAAAGTGTTAGGATGGTTTTACACCGGCTAGGCGAGGAGAGGATATGATAGGCAAAAAAATATAATATAAGTTGTTGTTTTTTAAAAATCCTCTATTCATACAGCGACACAGTTCAATGTTGTATGAACAAATATTTAAATTCACGTTTTACTAAATATGCTTTAGATGCACGTGGATGTTCGAGACGCGAATTGAAATATTTTTTCACACAATATTGAACTATATTGCTGTATAAGTAGAGTATTTATTACTTTACAAATTTGATTAATATATATCGCGTGAGCCGGCGCGTATCAGCGCTGGTCGGACCTGGTCGGTGCTATACACTTTTCGATGCGAAAGGGTCATCCAATCCACATCTCGCCAAGACGGTGTGAAACCATCTTAACATTTGTTGTTGCAGTAGTTATCGATCATAAGTCAATCTACGCCTCGCTTCGCATCGACGGTGTGAAACGACCATAAAAGCGGTACTTGAGAACGTGTTTGTCATTTGACAAAATGGAGATATAGCATTTAGTACTTCTTTACATGATATCTTAATTAGTTAGTAACTGGTTATTTACAATAGTTTCTAACAAAGCATTTTATTGCTTTAGTCGATGATAGTTCTGTGTGAGGAAACCTAACGAATGTTTGGAAACTATCAATTTATATGCTGTGAGTTACAGCATAACAACCAAACAAACTTTCACATATTTTATAATGTCATTAAGGACTAGCTTCAGCCCTCGACTTCGCCCGCGTCAAAGTCCATATTTAACATCTTGCAGGAACCCAAAAAACATCCTATGTCTTAAGTTAGACCAATATCATTGTGTGTGCAAAATTTCAGCTGATTTCATTCAGTTCTTGAATTGTGAAATATTAACAATCTAACATCCATCATCCATTCTCACAAACTTTCGCGTTTATAAGTAGTAGGTTAGTCATGGCATTAGGATTAGAACTTAATCATCATCATAAGCAACGCCTTGTACCAATCATGGGCTTCCCACTAGACCGGCGGCGTTCATTAGGCTACATGCTCACTAAAATGACCCACAGTCGTCCCAAAGTTATGCAACCCTTATTGTCTGTCTGACCGTTCACAAGCACTTTTTACCGGTTGTCGTAAAACACTTAGTTTACAGACTTCACTGTGTTTCTACGATGAGGACACTTGATCACTTCCCGTGGATGTCGTAAGAGATGACTAAGCGTTAATAGCTACATCAAGAACAGTCATACAGTTCTGTGATTATCATAACGTCTTACTTCAAAAAGTCCCAACACTACAGGTCCCAGAGCGGTCCCTTGCGGCACTCCAGGAAGTTGATGCACCAAAGTGCAGGTTAATTTGCAACTTTATTACACAAGTTTTTTTCAATAAAATTGTAGACACGTAAAACAGTAATTATGATGAAGTAACAACTATTATCCGTGACAAAACTAATGTCACAATCGTCACCTATCATATCACGCTACCAGGAAATCATGATTCTGAGGGATTCATGATTCTCGTCTTCAACCATTGCCGCAGTAACGTTTTGGTAAATTGATTCTTACCGCAGTTTGCCCGCGGTTGGCGCGCGTGCCTAGAAAGTGGTGGCAGATCAATTACATGACATAATAGACATTCGTGAGATTTTATTGTACATGAGTGTAGTCAGTTTTTATGGATGTATTACGTATTGAATTGAGATAATAGTTAAGTTGAATTTTGTATGAAAGTGTTTTGTGGATATTTTTTGCAGTTTTAACAAAATCATCTTTATGGAATTTACAATGTAGTTGAAATACGCAATATAAATAGACGGCCTGCAAATTACCATCCCTGCCTTTTTGCTGTTCTGCCAATTTGTGCGTTTCCAAATAATGTCTTTTTTAATGCGCACAGCAGGAGTGGTAATCTCTACCTGCGTCTATATTTCTGAACCGTCTGCGTCTGTATATACTTCTTCGGGGTAAGCTCGTAACATCGTAGACTTTAGATAGATTTGACTAAAGTCAAGAGCAAACCCACCCCAGCAAGAAAAGTATCACAGATGAAGAAGACGCATACTTAGATTTAAAAAGACCTGTTTAAAAACGGTATCTCGGTTTATTGGTTCGTGCTTATCCTAAATTCAAACACCTCAATCATTGTACAAATATGGATAACGGGTAATACTGAGACAGAACAATGCCAATTAATAAAACTAATGTTAGAAAGTATATTTGTTTTCATAAAAGCCCATGATGGATGGGCAGTAGCATTACCGTTAATCCAATGTAATCAGCACTTCGTGTGTTTGTGTCCAGTTAATCAAATATATGTCTGAGGATAAGCGCTGAGATCAAGACGTATTTACTTTGGACATTTGCACTTACTTCTGCTAATAATTTAGCGCTATGTTGGACACACGATCTTGTTTGAACTGTGAAAATAAAACCGCATATTAACAGAGTCTTTAACGGGTGTAAATAGTTTGCATACTCTATTGACATAATCATAGAATGTATTTTGTATTAATTTTATACTCTCTTAAAACGGTAAACAGATAACCCCAATTTGTAATTTTCTTTACTTAAAGTTTCTGACTTCTATAAGGCTTTGTTACATTGTAATTCAGTGGATGTCGAGACTTCATGACGCTAATTGTCGGTACGAGTACATTAATCACTCTCATTTAGTATTATGTCTCTTAGGATCACGCGTTGATGATGTATGAGCCGATTGATTCGTATATTTTGGTATAGGTGGATGCTTTTTTCGATTTAATTTCAATTTTAATGGTTCAGCGTAATTGTCGACAGATTTTTTGTGTAACATTCAACAAACTTAAACATAGACAGGTAGGTATCATTATATATTTTTTTAGGATTTCTATTTACATTTTATTTTATTAAGGATTCTTAAGTTGTCTGTACATTTATTATTAAGGATTAAATTGCGTTAATTAATAGAACTTGTACATATTTATAATCCGACGTTTATCCAAAACACTCCCAAGTGAAACTTCGACAACTTTATGAAAGTTTATACAACAAAAAAAGTATTAAGCTTAGTTACTTTATTTTTCAATTACTCGCAATCACTTAATTCTACTCACATTTAGGTACTTTATTTCACTTACAAAACTTTCGTCATTTCCTCCATTGTTGCTTTAATCGAATCGTAATCCGGTGGCGTTATTGAATTTAGAGAAAGTTACGCAGACACAGCATGGTAGCCTGGTGCTTTTCTCAGTTAGGTAAAACATGCAGCTGTCAACTATATTCTGTCCTGTGTATATCTTAGTTGTCTTTTGGAATGCACGTTTTTGTGTGATACAAAGACAATCGTTCTTTCTTTTTTTTTTGTGTCTTTGGAAAGAGTACAAATATAATTGACATCACTAACCTCTATGGTTACGTAGAGTTGGTAATCTTAGGTTTGTGTAAAGCTATTATTTTATTTTGTAACTCTCTGTGTCGCCGTAGCTCTTTGTGTAGGGACAGATAGTAATCTTGGTTCAGTAAAATAATATCTCGATAACAATGATTTTTACTTTACTTTATAAAAACACTCGTGCGGCAAAAGCACGTTACTATATCCTATATTTGTAAAGGTCTGTGAGGTCATGTACGGGTAGGTACTTACACCTGTAATTATTGTTGCTTCAAAATATGAATAAACCCAAACAAAAATATCTAAAAACAATGTCCTCCTCATTGCTAACGCAAACATCTATCACATTAAACTTTACCTAATAACCAAAGGTGAATAAACTTGGTCTACTTGATGACAACAAGTTAGCAAATGCTGTTTTAGTTGAACAAGTTTTTAGAACAGTTTTCCCTACAGTGCAATGACCAAGTAATAAAACATGAAGGAATCTACATGTCTTGGAAGCTTTAAGCAAAGATTTATTTAGATAGAAATCAAATAACTAATGTCACCTATTTTTTCCGGCTGAACAATCATATGGGCTGATGGAAGTGCTCTGAGGGGATGGAGTGGGCTATCAAACTCTTCCTGATTAAAACACGCCTTCCGCGATAATGCACCTAATCCAACCACCAAGCTATTCGGAAGTTTCTACTAACCACAATAAACCACTAATTGTAACACTTACTATAATTACTACTCACAACGTTGTAACGCTTAAAAACGATAACGTTTCAAGAGCTCTACGTTTCCCCCCATCTACTAACGGGTTATTCCTTGTAAACAGTTTCCTCATTTTCCGAGACTTCCTCGTCACAGGTTGACTTTCGATACACAATAGCATTGAACGCTAAAATATGTGCGAATCCATTGGTTTCTGTTGAGTCGGTTCCCATAGTTTGAGCTATTCAATTGGGTACCCAGTTCAGTAGGAAATGTTTATTGCTTTTCTGTGAAGTGACTTATGAATATACTTCAGTCTTGCGGGGCAATTTCGGCTGTGGGGTAATTGATGAATGAAAATATCCGAAGGAGCAATCTAGTAACTTTTAGGAACGATCGCGACCTAATCTCAGTAGCAAACTTTCAAAAATGCTTTTGATTTATTTACATTGATTGTTACTGAGGAGCTCGTGGCTAAGTAATAACAGCCGCACGGGTCGATCCGTCAGGTAAGCTACGCTTGCCGGGGTTGGTCCGTGGATGGGTGACCATCTTTACACACCGAGACTCCTCCGTGCCTCGGAAAGCACGTTAAGCCGTTGGTCCCGGCTGTCATACGTGGATCTTTGACAGTCCTTGCGGGTCGTCAGAAGCCCGAAAGTCTGACAACCAGTCTTACCTAGGGGTATCATATTACCCAGTTACTGGGTTGTGGAGGTCAGATAGGCAGTCGCCCCATGTAAAATACTGGTATTCAGCTGCATCCGGTTATACTGGAAGCCGACCCCAACATAGTTGGGAAAAGGCTAGGCAGATGATGACATTGATTGTTACTGAGATGGAATTGCGACTAAATGTTGATCCTTTGTAATGATTAGAATTTGCCGTCACGTTGAAGCTGCTTTTGGCTGCTTCTTATGCATTAAATGGATTCGTTTGCAAATGAGCCATTAAAGAATATATTATAATATTCTTATATGCATAACCTATATCTAAGACCATTTTTTCTCTAATGACTTGACCTCTGATGGCCTTTTCAGAGACAAACTTATACCTACCTCAATAGATACAATTAGTCAATTTGTATTTTTACATAATACAATCATCTTTGAGTTTCGTTGCATAAAATTTAATTATTATTAAACATCACACGCGCAACATGGATGTAACAAATCCGAGCTTTCTCTTAACATTTACCATTTACTTGTGTTTCCCTGACATCAGTCATCTCTTCCTTGATAACTTCCTATCATCTATAACGTTCAGGCTATTAACCCTCTTATATGAAGACAATACAGCATAAAATAGTACGCATTAAATCTTTGGTCGTCGTATCACGGATTCTGCCCACAAATGCCATGCAGATTGTATCCAAGAGATCTAGGTCTCGTAACCTGCTTTCCTACAACCAAATCGTCCGTGATGCTACAAAATCGTTTTCTAGACGAGACAGAAAAAGTTCCGGATGGTAGGCTACAAATTGCATTGTGGCTTCAACTTTCTTTGTATTTTAGAAAAACTAGGTTAAGTTATGACTGGAAATTTAATAACCTAATTGGGCTGTTGGCTTCCTGAGGGCCAATTCTTGTATTTTTATGAACGGTCGCAATCTAATCTCAGTCTCAATCTGCCTCTGCCTTAAATTTACATACTTTTGACAAGGTTTTGACATTGATTGTCGTTGAGATGAGATTGCGACTAAATTTTGAACGATTATATTTCGCAAAATAGGCCTTCAGATAGACACAAACTATGCGCTCCATTTTTTAATCATAAAATCAGCTTAGCAAATCTTATTAATTAATTTACATATTGATCTAGACTTGAAGCCAAAAATATCCAATCAGTATATGTAATTTAGTGGCAGTAAAAATTAGCTTCTACGATGTTTTGAGGATTTCTGATTAACTATTTATGAAGATCAGAAAATCTTAAAGGTGAAGGATTCTCGTTAGTATTGACCCCAAAGATGAGATGAAACTGTTCAATAAAGAATTAGACCGAATGTTTCTGTTGATGAAAATTCGTTTTCTTTGCGAGCACTTTAATTGTTATAAAAGACTTTAATAGCATACACAGACGTCTTGCTGCGTTAAGTTACGTTTTCACCTTCTACTTAATAATCTGGTCGTTCATAAAATTTACAATTTTATCTACCTCAAATTATATATTCTATAGTCACTTAAGACTTTCTTCTTTATGGTATTCGAAATTATTATGTCAATTGTTATTCCTTAGAGATTTTTGAATTCATGAGTATATTGATAGACCGTTATGTACATATATTACAATCATTTTAGATGTTATAATAATATCTAAACTATCTGTGAGGCCTGCCACTTTAACCAGTATATTAGATAAAAGCTTGGTTCAAAGTTGTTTAACATTAAAAATGAGTATGATGTACATATATACTAAGCAACTTGATGGAAAAGTGAGTCCATGGAGTTTCCTGCTCGTTCTTCTCCACCTAAGACCTACCTACGAGTATGTTTTGGAATGGGCTACTAGCTTCAACTTATTGACTATCTTACCGACTCCTTGACAATTCAAAAATGCCTGTAAATGGTTTCATTAAAATTAATGCTTTGACTTTACTAAGCTTTATATTGGCATGATTGTCCTCGCCGTGTTTCTTTCTGGTACTATTATAGCTATATCTACAATTTTAGTTTCATTATCATTGACCTTTTCTTCTCCTATTACTACAATTCTATTTTCAATCTATTTTATATTGCCTATTATAATAAATAAACCATGAACCGCTGTTAATACTAAAACAACACAAACAAAGTTTATTGAATTCACCCTGAATTTCAACAAAGCTTACTCTTAAAGTCTTGAACATGTTGCAATGTTTACAATAATTTACAAACAACTGATGATCAGAAAACCACAAGTAATTCTCATAGCCTTGCTCCGGTTTACCCGATTTGAGCGTTGATCACATTGATCTTGCTCAGTGAGCGAAAATAGCCTGCCTTGAGCTGCCGAAATAGCCTCAGATTGCCCATGAGCCGTCCAAAATGGGTACCGTACACGGTACTGTTTGATTGTGGGTGTTAGTACATTTTGTGTATAATGAGATGTCTATGCAAATTATTAATGTGCGGTTGTATGTGCTACTTACCTATTGACATTGGAAGAAAATGTAATAAGCAGCCTGGCATTATTTTTGCCCAGTATTCTAGTATCAAATTATTTCTTCATTGTTTGTAGAAATATGTTCATCTACAGTTCCATTACTTGTGAATACGTGAACACTATGTAACACAAACAAAACATAACATCACACCTGTAATTTCCGAAGGGTTCGGCAGAGGTGTACCCATTAGTACACCCTCATTTTGCCAATTATATTTAAGTCCCATTTAATAGAGGGCGAGCCTATTGCCATCAACCGGACACAAATTCTGACTCCGAAGCAAAACATTCATTTTAAAAGAGTACCTAAGTCTGGCGTTTCTAGCCCGTCATTCTTCTCCAAATTAAACTACCCTTTGGAAGTGGCATCGAGATTTTGGCTTTTTCTTGTGTACAAGAAAAAAAGCTTTGAATCTCACGTCATAATGACGTTCAAAGTGCCTTTTAATGGTCTAATTGAAATAAATGATTTGACTGACTTTGTTTCTCGCAAAACTAAAGCTCGTAAATCATACAAATTGTATGAGAGCGCGTCACAGATTCGGTTCAATGTCGTCTCATCGCTCACCGTGAGAAAAACCACCGAATGCCTGCCCTGAAGGTCGCGGTAAAAGTGTAAAAAACGGCCAACGCCCAGCTCACTAATATCTGGGCCAAGTGCACGCCAATCAGCAGGCAATTGCACGGTGTGCGCCAACACGGAAACAGACTCGCTTTTTAATAGTTTTTACCATTGCGGAATCTTCACGCTTTCATTGAATAGGAAATTATTCGATTTGGATGAAAGACTATCTCTGGGAGATTGAATAAGTTATTATTTTTTTACTTTGGCGGTGTTTCTTGATATCTTTCTTTTAAGCTATTAAAGTGGCACCATTGATTTTGGTTTTGTTTCTCTTTGTATTTCTTGTTCCTTGAATTTGAACGAACATATTCCATTTCTTGTTCAATACACACTACATCATACTAACAGCAATCGTAATAATTTCATAATTTTGTCGTAAATATGGTTCAACATTTTTATCTACCTATTACCTTCAAATCAATTAATAAAATCTATAGTTTTTTGTAGTCTTAGTAGCAATTCGTGTTCCTTGAATTTGAACTAACAGTTCTAATTTTTGCCGACGATACGCACTGCATCATGCAAGCAACAAAAAGTGTGCATGCATCTATAATTTGGTCATACACATGCCACTTCAACACTTTAAATCCACCTTACCACTTCCAAATCAATTAATGTCCAAATTAATTATGTTCTGCATTGTCGAACAAAGCTCTAGCCTCGTTGAGAACACATTACCCATTAGCGAAACGAATTCGTTCACCGCACTGTCATTTAGTACAAAATCGAGTCATGGATCATTCGTTTGTTACGGCCATTCGGTGTCATGGAGGTATCATCGCCAGTCTCGGCTAGGGTTACCAGATCCTTAATCTGACAAGCCACCAGCCAGTTAGGCCGGAATTTTGGGTAAAATTGAGCTAAAAAAATTTACATAACATACCATCACGCCTGTAATCCCCAAATAGTTAGGCAGAGCCGCAGAGGTACCGCGTACCCATTAGTACACCCACATTTAACCAGTTATGTTTAAGTCCCATGTAATAAGGAGCGAGCCTATTGCCATCAACCGGGCAATAACCAAACTCCAAGGCTGCTACTGAGACATTCCTGATGGAAAAACACAATAACACTTTATCACTTTGCCCGACCTGGGAAACGAACTCAAGACCTTATGCTCAGCAGTCGTGCTTTGCGACCACTAGAGCAACGAGGCAGTCAGATTTAAAATTAATCAGCGATAAACAGCCAAAATCATTAGGTACAATAACTTCGAAAAATGAAAAGTATGTGTGTTAATTTGTTTTGATAGAATTAACCCCAATTGTAAAGTAGTTTGTCACATTGTCATACTCATAGTATGACAATGTGACAAACTACATAACATTGTACTGTCGCTCACGCGTCAACGTTTCGCGGGTGATGTACGCGTGACCTTGACACTGCGGTAAGCGCAAGCGCATCCGATACGCAGTCTTGACTGACAGCTGTCATTTTGTATGAGAAATGTGTGACCTGATTTACATTTCCGTGTTTTATGACTGTTTTGCACTATTGTTGGTGGATATTTTATGAATGGGAAATATCATACTAGCTAGTTTTGTTTTCACCCGCTTTTAGTTACTGCCTGCCACTCCCTGGGACGTAGCGTGATCTTATGGAGCTTATATTACTGCTGTTGTCCTATCTATACTCTATATAAATAAATAAGATTGAAGTATCACTTTAACACAGTCAGTAACAGCAGAATTGACTGTCAAAATGACAGATTTTTACATTTTTGCCTTCGGTCCATTTGTTTGTTCCGGCTAATCTTCAAAGCGGCTAGACCGATTTTGACAGGACTTACACTGACAGAAGGATAATGTTATATAGAAGAAAACCCGTAAATAACTTACATTAGGTACGTTACAAATCGCGGGCATATAAGCTGGTTACAATTAAATCTAGTCGAAATATCTAGTAATCGCGGCAGATATTCTAACTGCTCGTCAATCGGCAAGTCAGTTTGCGCACTAGAGAACTTTGACCAACGAACTCTTTGTTGAACCCTTCAACATCCTTAATGATCGCATAAAAGCTTATCGACGTATACAATGTGTTAATGAAATAACCCAAAACCTGAAATAGGAGGATAATTAGTTTGTTTAGAATCGGCAGCTAAATCGAATACCATAATTTTTAAAATAGGTAATTTTTTTTCAAAAAATATTTATTTGACATGCCGTATCTAATACTTTTTTAACGACGCTGTACACTACTGTCCCATGCCGTGTCAATACGAGTCAACGAACGTTTGACAGCGGCGCGGCGATAGAGCTACGAATCTGTAAGAAGTAGCGCGACAACAATATTTACAAATATCTTTTTCTATGAAAATAAATAATTATACGTCATATCAATTTAGTAATATAAAATCGGTTGCGGTGTCCGAGGTTTTGGTTAATTTCATTAACACATTGTATAAAGGGTTACACAACAATATCAACTGCCTACCCACAGTTTTTGTGGCTAACAAGTTGCTCACGTCAACCGCCGTAATAGTTAACCTTTTCAAACTAAGTCAATTACTATTTAATAGTATGTAGAGAGAGGTCACGGCAATTTTCTTGTTTAAACAATTGGACAATACATAATATGCAATTTGTGTATGTATGTTGTGTGTTTGTTGTGTACTGTGTTACCGAATAGCTACTATTAATTAACAGATTTTAATCTTAAGTTCATGTTCATTGATATATAGTATTCACATCGTCTTGTGAGTTTTCCTGTTATGTAAAACTCTTTAATGTCCGTAATTCGACAAGGTTCTCAAGATCAAGCGCCGCCACCGTGATAAATCCTTAAAAAGGCTTAAAAAGTTGTACTTATAGATTCTAATTTAGTGTCAAATAAGTTCCAATTACTAGTAAACTTACTAAGTAACAATCAGTGAAAATCAAAATTTACGAAACTTGCTTAAGAAATTCCCACGAAACATAAGGTAGAAAAGACTATTTTTAAACAAAGTAACTCTTTAGTACTCATACATAATCTACGTTAAGAAATGGAGCGAAAACTATCAGTCAGTTTGCATAATCTAGTCCCATAAACGCCACACAACTTTATTACCATAAACCAAAAAAGGAATTCCTTTTACGGCAACGTATCTTCGTCATTTCGGGTTTCGTCAACACGAGTGGATCATACCAAATTGGTCAGAAGAAACCGGACTACGCGCCAACAAGAAATATAAGGTCAATTGTTACAATAAAACTTTGGTATCTTAAACATTTGACTGCAACTTTTTTACTGCATTCGCAATCTCGTTGTTACAATAGTGTTGTAAGAAAAGCCCTTACATTTATGTGAACGGACCAACAATACAGACAGACAATAACTGACACGTTAGGTACACATACCTATATTATCTCGCGACTTATCTTAAGACCTTCGTCGTAGGATCAGATGGTTCCCACGCCTTCGCCGCGTGTCAGGTCTGAAACAAAAGAGTTCGCAATAAGACAATGCTGTGACCTTTTTTAAATTGGATTAAAAGTTTTCGAGACAGATTCCTTTGAAATGGGAGCTACATACCTTCATTAATTTAGTTTGTATAATGACCGGATGTTGGAAATGGTCGACGGTAAATACCGACGGAGTTTTTTGAATGATATCTAATCTTATACATTATTATTGTGGGCTAACAAATTTATTATTTCAAAACACAACATTACATCTTTTAGTAGCCGCGCTTGCAACCAATTAGACCAGCTTATTAAATATCATTTGAAGGATTATAATGACTTAGTAGTATTCAATACTAAGGTCCAGATGAGCGAAGCTGCGAACTAGTTACAGACATTTTTTTGCATTATACATAATGCTGTTTTTCATTGTAATCTGGAGTAGGTATTATTTTGGCTCACTTAAAAACTGCAATGACTTAAAACTCAAGTCACTTAAATGCAGTTTTTTCAAGACTTCGTATTTGAAGTACTAGAGTGAAGTATAATTCTTACAAAAACCGGGTCGACTTTTTACTGATGACTTTGTAGCCATGCAGTTAATTTTTTGGTCATTATAATATTTTTTCTGCATATTTTTTGAGATGACGTTGATGACTTACCTACGTGAGAAATATTTTGTCCCCATTTAAAAGTGCTACTAATGTAAGGGAGGATCATACATCAGCAAGCTAGATTTGTTGCATGCATATAGGTAAGATTGAACTTTTGCCGCCAAGTAGAACGAGATGTGTTGCAAATAAACAGGTTGTTTGCTCAGAGGAAGCAATAAATAATGTTAGTGGTTATCGGCCGAGGCCTAACAAGCCCGGCGGCCTACCGACCTGTCCCAATCCCCTTCTCGAATTTGCTTGTCACTATGAGAACTCGATTGGACAATTTTATTCTATCGAGTTGCAAGTACGTGTCGAGATGTTGACGTTTGTATTTGAAACCTTTATAATCACGCTTGTCATTAGGATTATCTCATGAAGTAAGTACACAGAACTTAAAAAATGAATAAAAATTTGAAAGAGGTATATGTACGACTTTTTACATGACTGCCCGAAGAAAAGGAGTGTTATGTGTTCAGGATTAATGTATGTATGTATGTGAGTTTCTTTATTCCACCATAATAAATAAAATATAACACTGTAAATAAAAAACTTCGTAAAATAAAAATGACGAGTAAACAAAGTACAAATATGTGCAATTATTGCAGTCGTGTTTTTTTATTTTTTTTATTAAAGTAGCTTGTTAATTACGTGTGCTTAAAAAATCTACAACACCAAACTTGATCAAATTGAATCCCTAATTAAATTTCAAAGTTGTAACTTTGAAAGGAGGTCAACAAAATCCCGTACAATTTTGCCCAAATATGTGCCTCGAGGTACACGTGCACCAAATCGTAGAGAAAAAATAGAGGAATTCGAAAATAATGTTACTTTTATTCTATTTGAATTGTCAAGGAGTCGGTCAGTTAGTCAAAAGCTGACGCTAGTAGACTGATACATAACACATAATATCACGCCTGTTATCAAGACCTCATGCTCAGCAGTCGAGAAGCGCGACCACTAGACCAACGAGGCAGTCTACAAACACAAAAAACATACAAACATTACGATTAAAAGGAAATCTACACATTGCCTACTACGTATCAATAGTAGGGCCATTCTACGAAATCTAGACGAAGATAAAGGAAGCTATTATAGGTTCTTTACAGTGGCGCATCGTATGTTTTGAAACAGAGTCATTGGAGTCTGTTCCCACGAGTTTGCGCAATAGGCCTGCCGGCACGATGCGACATACTAGCCTAGCTACCATACATGTCATCTTTGTAACAAGTACATGCATTAGCTGTAATCCTATGACAGTTTTTTGTGAAGCATCATAAAGCATAAAAAAACACTTGTGATTTATTATGACGTTGAGTGTATCTACTTTGGAATCTGAATATACTCGTAGGCAATGATTTAACAGTTTAGGAAAGTACCTATGTACTATATTTTCATAATCAGATACTAAGGATTCCAAGTACCCGGGTTGCGGGACGTCTTAACAGGATACCGTGGCCCCGGAACGTAAAGGGCAACAGAAGGAACAGGGTGGTTTTTTAGTCAGTAAAAGTCTGACAGTCCCTACCGCCAAACCCAGGGCGGAAGGAACCATTTGATGATTTTTACCACCTTAAAATAAATACCCATTATTTTATATTCTTACCATTCTATAACAATTTAATGTGAATAGTTTATTATAAAAGCAGACTTTAATGCGTATTTATATCGCTCATATTTCTTAAAAACTATGTAAAAAGAACAGTTAGTACTTACAACATTATAATAGTAACATAGTTTTTGTAGGCAAACACCATCATAGCTCGTTTATGACCCGTCTTTAACTATTCAGAAAAAAATCTGCGTCGGTGAACTTCAATTCGAGAGAGAGAGCTGTCAATCCCTGATGGGATTCAGCCCACTAAACCTAAATTTACTAAAGCCTGGTTCACATTAGGTTGGACCGACAAACAAAACAAGTCACAAAACAGTTGTGAGTTGGCTGTGGTTAAATGACGGTAACGACGGTGGTGTTCTAACAGCAACACCCGACAGATGGAACTGTCGGTTCGACCCAATGTGAACCAGCTCTGAGGGAGATTTTTTACAGAAAATAACGACAGATCTGTGCTTCATATCTTGGCAAACGAAAGCACATTTTTATTACTATCACCATTAACTTTTTAACGAGATACACATTACAATTGGTAGTAATTTGTACGTTATTTTGAAGAAGAAACATAAATCTACGTGTTGTAGATATGTTTACATTATGCATATTAGGAAAGTGAATAATGTAGAATAGGCAGTTTCGCTAGAAAGTTGTATTGTGCGTAGATTTTCTTTATGATAGACTATTGTGATGTTTGTAATAGTACGTTTGTACTGTTTAGGTACTTTCTTTTCTTGTTTTCTGTTTACTTCGTGCTCCTTTCACGTTTAATCCTTTAATACAGTTTCTTTAAAATAATTCTTTTATAGGCATACTTTGTATCCCGACAATAGTACCGATTCCCTTGTTCATAAACTAAATAAAATCAGACTTGGTATTTCTATCTTTAATTGCCCAATAATAGAAAGGGGCGTAATTAAATTATACTTGTCAATTTCAGGTAATCTTAAACTTCCATGCAATTTTAGTTGACATGTCAGAATGCATTGATTAAAAACACGGAAATGTTCAAGGCAAAACTAATTTAACATCAGCCCTAACTTAGTTCTAAAATGTTACCGTAATTTTCTTTTGCTTTAGAGTGTAGTGTGTGAACAAGGGAATCAGCACCAATATTCGGCTAAATATGAAAATGTCAATTAGAGAAATTGTAAATAATATTCCATTAAAAATACGTTATTCTCGCAAATCGCGTTGCTGTATCTTCAGGGTCCTTATCTGTCAAGTTACATAGGTTCAAAATATTAGTTTTTTTTTCATATTTCATGAAAATACTTACTTCAAAGTTATGTATTATCAGTTAATTGATTTTTATTCATAGAAACTATTGTTGTTTCAAAAGCTTATTTTGCTAGTGAAGTTAATGACTAATGAATAAAGAGAGAGACACATTCTAACGGTACGGCAAAACCAATTTTACCCCCTTCCTTTTTCAAAAACACAACGACAATTTTAATAGTCAAGTATCAAGTATTTTACACTCAATATATTTAAACTGCATATAGCGTATTGTTTTGCTATTTGTAACCCAAACAAAGCAGAAATACGTAGCATTTTACCTTGATTTTTAAAAGATAAGCATCTTATTCGTTCTGCGACTATATGCAAACTGTCTGTTTTTTTATGTATTGTAATTATGTAATTAGCATACAGCAAAGTGTACGTGTGTGTAGAACTGTGAAGCATTTATCTAATTACCGAAATACTTAGAGGACTCTAAAGACTTCTTTTAAAGTGAAGAAGTACAACAGTACAAAACTTTCTTCGTTTTCCAATTCCGCATACAATGTTATTAGTTAAAAAGCATTTAACTATGTAAACGCACAGTTAAATGCGCACGTTATTGACCCTTGAACTGCAGTTTACAAACTATTGAAACTAACCGGGTTTGTTTGTAACAGTAATACATTATATGAGTATATTATCTACCTACTATTCTTACGATTTTCACAAGTAGTAAGATCTTTAAACAATATTGAAGCATGTAACAGTAGTATAAGAGAAAAATCTTCATTGTATGGTTTATGGGTTTATGTACTACTCGTTGCACCACAGTAACAAAATAATACCGGTCTATTATTCTCTACCTACTGTCAAGTCAAAATCAAAGCATTTATATCAATTAAACCATTTACAGACACTTTTGAATTGTCATGGAGTAGGTCAGTTAGAAAGTTGAAGGCGATTTTTCATTCTAAAACTTAGTTAGGACAGAGGACTCTATGGAGAAGAACAAACAAGAAACTCCACGGACAATCTTTTCAATTATTAGTTTTACAAAAATGTGGGTTACATACCTACTCTTTTGTTTGCTCAATAGGCCGGTATTATTTTATCATCAAATAGTAAAACTTAACATGAAAAAGCAATAAGAGATTCGAAAAGCTCGCAACAGATCAATCAAAACACAAGGCTGTATTTCCCATTACAATTCACCACAAAAGAATGCACGTAGAATAAAGAATTTAAGAATCAAAATGTTGCCCTTGAACCGCCAAATGTTTCATATCAATCAATCTCTCACGAAGTTAATAATCGTTAACTATAACGAATAAAATGTTATAGATAGTAACTATAGCCTTGTGGTTTCAGATTAGGGTCGCCAGGCGTTCCGAAAAAAAAGGACATAGTTAAGACTATTTAATACATGTTCGGCCAAAAATTAGACAGTGTCCAGCAGGTTTCAATATTGTTAGGCTTTTTTTAATTTTATTCCCAGTAGTAAGCAAAGTGTTATTGGGTTTTCCCATCAGGAATTTCTCAGTAGTAGCTTGGGAGTCTGGATTTGTGCCCGATTGATGGCAATAGTCTCGCCTACATGAGACTTAAACATAACTGGCGAAATGTGTGTACCTACCTATACTAATAGGTACACCTCTGCCTAACCCTTCGGGGATTACAGAAGTCATGTTATGTGTTAAAACTAAAACATTGAATCCAGATTAAGTTAAGGTGTGTTTTTTATCAAATCCAAGTAAACTTTTGGATAAACTGGTTGGTTTTTCAGCTGTAGGACCTGGTAACCCTATTTAGAAGTGAATGACTCCTTCGTAATAATGATCCGTGATCTTCAGTGATTATAGTTTTTGCATGTGATGTCATAACAATGGACTACATTATCTAACAATAAACGAATTATTGCTCATAAGTTTTTTGGACGAAGCAAAAAGTTAAGGTTTCTTTTTGCAGTCATTTGTTTTAAAGTTTTGTTTGAGACCGGTGATGTGAAGAGACAAAAGAATTTACAGTTTGTTTAGAAGGACTTTTTGTAAAAAGTTTTCCGTGCTTTTGTTGTAAGCAAAAAGATATGATGAAGAAGGTCATTGGCTTATCATCACGTGAACGTTGTAAAGGTCAACTTAGGGAAATTGTGCATTCTAACAAAAGGTGGTGGTGTTGGTGTGACCTTTGGCATTGTGAACTTTGCGGGTCATGCAGGTATAACTGCATGACCCGTATCTTCGTATGAAAGCAACCTACAAGCTCTCAGATATCGAAGTACCTACGATGTTATATTCTGAAGCCTAAACCAGTTATTTTACATCATAATTACTTTAAATCGTAGCATAAGTACAACTTTTTCATAATTATATTTTTTTATTTAAATCAATTCTGTTTACTTTTTCCCGCCCTGTTTGTTCATTTGACAGCTGTCACCTTTGACATAACATATTAATATCAACTTTATGGTATTTTTTTAAATATCGCACGTCGGAATGGTCACGCGATGAGTTGTCTTTGCCGTTGTCTAGCTATGATATTACTACTCTTCTTCCATAGCAACTAATGTTGACAATACTTGATAGTAACGACTTTTTCGACTTTGAACGTCTAATATTTATAGATGTAATTTTGTTGTTTCCAGGTACACAGCAAGGGTTTGAAATTCGGCATCTATGAGGACTACGGAAACTTTACATGTGCGGGATACCCTGGTGTTGTCGGCCATCTTGCTGGAGGTAAATATTCTTTTAATTAATTTCATAGTAATATCAGGATTTTATAAAAACTTTGAAACCCATAGATCTTAAGAACTTTATTAGCTACTTATATTCTTGCAAATAAATATATCATTCATTCATTCATTCAAATTTATTGAAAACAGTGTCCGTGGAGATTTGTGTGTCTAGCCCGATTTCTCCATAGAGACTTACCTAAGTTTTGGAAAGGGCAACTAGCTTCAACTTTCTGACTAACTGACTGACTCCTTGACAATTGAAAAGTGGCTGTAAATGGTTTTATTAATATAAAAGCTTCGAGTTTGACTGAGAACAACTTCATCTGCCAGCTCGGTTCCATTATCTTACTGCTGGGAAAGACCGCTTTACATATACAGAGAAGCCATAAGCATAGATCACCAGATCACCACACTGGCTCACAGCGGATTGCCAATTTACAATTTTAATTAATTAATTAATTTAATTAATTATAAGTCGTAAGTTTCTTCACGACGTTTTCTTTCACCGTTCTCAGTGATGTCCAAGATAAACTTAGAAAGTACACGTGGAATAGAAAAAACCACGTTGATATGTGCCTCGTGCATGAGAGGCTCTTCACGACTGGGCCATCACGACGCGTTAAGTTCTATCTAGTTACTACGTAATTAAAAATGTATATCTTGTGTTCATCAAGTATTTGATGATGATTGATTTAAATTATTCGGAAGTAAAATGTGTTCAACAATCGCCAGAGCAGTCTTTATTTTAACATAATCATATAAAACTGTGAATACGCGCCACGAAAGATGAGAGTTGACAAACGTTAGTAATGGCGAGCTTGCGCAGGTATGGATGTACGAAATAGTTATCCATAATTTGTGTATCTTTTTAGGGATAATTCGATGACATTTAGATTAAAATTCTTAACAATATTATAATATTTATGAAGACATAATAAAGTTTGTGTGATGTTTCAAGTCTCATCTTTCGTGGCGAGTATTTTATTAGTAAATGAACAATTTCACAGTCCGTCCATAATTCCTTCGGAAATGCCAGGAGAAACGTTCATCACCACCTATTGCGACACAAATCCAATTATATGTCATTCGAATGCAGCACTAAAGTTTTTACGAGTCGAAACTTTCGAGTCAAAGAACGTAGTAAATGTAAGAATGAATACCTATGTGAAACATCGCAATTGTAATCAGTATACTTAAAAATACATCTATGTGGATATCTATACAAACAAATAAAATGTACGTGTCTGTTTGTATTGTTAAAATAACATCTTTTTACAATTTCAATATGAATGTGTATTAAATACACGAGAAAAATCACAAACAACATAATATCACGCCTGTAATCCTCGAGCGGTTATGCACAGGTGTACCCATTAGTAAACCCAACTTTTGCCAGTTATGTTTTAGTCCCATGTAATTGTTAGCGAGCCTTTTGCCATCAACCGGCACAAATCCAGACTCCGAGGCTGCTGCTGAGAAATTCTTGACTAAGACCTCATGCTCAGCAGTCGTGCTTTGCGACCATTAGACCAGCGAGGCATTCTAGTCAGACGAATAAATCATACATTTTTTTGTCTGTATGTCTCTGGTTCGGTTAATCTCCAAATCGGCTGGATTGATTTTGACGGTACTTTCACTGGCACATAGCTTATGTTAGAAGAAGTAAGATATTTTTTTATTTTATTTTAGAATAAAAATTACTTATGGTTTTGCGACTTTTACGCGAATAAAGACGCGGGCACTACTAGTATACGATAACTTACAACACAACAATAGACCTATGTCTCAACTTAGCCTACATATCGGCATGAGCTATTCGATGTACAAACACAAATGACCTAATATATTTATTACCGATTTAAATTCGTAGTATGTTAGGAACAGAATTTGACCGTTGAATAACGTATCATAAGGGTGGCGCAATATAGCATGTATTGCAACAGCTCATGTGACTTCCTGACCGACTGTGTGTACTGGCTATGTTAGGGTCACCTTGACTTGCGGGATTGTGTGGATATGTCCTAATATGAATAATGAAAAAAAAAAGCAAATGCATATGGATGGACACTATAGAAGCCTAACACACTTGGTTTTATATAAATAATAACTGGCTTCTGCCTGGGACTTTGTCCACGGGGAAGTCATGACTATTAAAAACATCCAATAACACTGAGCAATAGCATAGCTTTCTGTTACATTAAATTATTTTGTAATCGGTTCTGTAAATCTGTAAAGTCTTAACAATCTCATCTTAGCAACAATCAATGTTAAAAAAAAAGATAAATCGAAGTCATCTTTGACAGATTAGATTGCGGTATTTTCGAAAAGTTAGTAGAATTACCCGCCAGATATCACTGACAACTAACAAACAATTTTATCTTTTTATCATAATTAGTTTAGATATATCGGGTGTAAGCTTAATTGATAAACAAAAAGATTTTTAGTTTGTTTTTTGTAGTCCGTACCTATTCATTTTTTACTTTTTAAAAAAGCTTAGTTCAATACTTTAGTAATTGACTGTAAAAAAAAGAAAGTACCTCCATATAGAAGGAGATAATTGTACGTGCAGTTTTTAAAGTCATCTTCGTGAAAAGCTTTGAACAATGAACCTGCAGGCATCAGGCAATGTCTGCTTTTAAATATGAAAAGGTATTTGAGTTTATGTAACTAATGACAATGCTAATTCTATAGCAGTTAAAATAATAGTTACTTAGTTATGTAGGAAAATCTGTCTATACTAATGTAATAAAATTGAAGAGTTTTTTTTTTGTTTGTTTGATTGTTCAAACGCTAATCTCCAGAAGTGGTAGTTGGATTGGAAAAAAGGAATAGAATAGTCTATATAACATCACGCTATTACCCACAGGAGCATAGCAGTAACCAAAGACGGAACTTAAGTTGACTGAAAGTAATATAGGTAATAATTTTCAAAATGTTCCTGATTTACTTCAATTACTTGGTTCACCTAGTAGGTGCACGCGACTTCCTTTGGCGTTCTACGTAAATACTGCGCTATTAAGTTCAGTATTGCGTGCATATTTCGCGTGCTGATTGGTTGGAAGTAATTAGGATAGGAACACTGTTAATAAGCTGTTAATGAATAAATATAAGGTTAATTTGTTCAGTAATTTCATACTGGTTTTTCTACGGATAGAGAATATTGTAATCGGATGTGGGTAAAACGGAAAATCCGGTATTCCTTGACTCATAAATAAAAGTATAGTTACTGACCTCATTTTCACAAATATAGGAATGCATACAGATATTAATATATCATTATAGACTTGCCCCGTTGCAAAGTGCGACTGGTAAGCATGAAGTCTGAGTTCAACTTCCAAGTCAGGCAAAGTGTTATTAGGTTTTTCAGCCTCGGAGTCTAAATTTGTGCCCGGTTGATGGCAATAGGCTCGCCCCCTATTACATGGGACTTAAACATAAATGGCGAAATGTGCGTGTACTAATACATCTCTGCCTAACTCTTCGGGGATGACAGGCGTGGTGGTATGTGATGTTATACATACAGATATTTATAAATGGAACCTTTTACATGTTCCTAGATTCCTACCTAGAATGAAATCAGTGGATGTTGCACTAGATAATATATTTAAAACAGAATAAAGGGTGTTATTTTATTCTTGTAACTTTGGCATTACAATGTCAGTCTCAATCCGTCAAAATGCCTCTATATTACCGACAAGATTTTGACATTGATTGTCGCTGAGATGAGATTACGATTATATTTCGCACAATTGGCCTTCGGGTAGATACAAACTATGCGCTCCATTTTCTAATCATTTTATAAAACCAGCTCATCAAATTGTATTAGGGGAAGGTTGCGATCATTGGACTAGCTCTTTCATTGGACCACCAAGGTATTTCCAAAACTGTGCAAGCTAGCAACACCCAAACTAGTCGAAGCGTGTCCCTGGCGACTCAGTTGCACCCCCCTCTTACCTCAGTGACGCTGGGGCATGTAGTGAGGAGTGACGCGCAAGGGTTTGTTTGAGGCGGTGTAAATCTTATAATTTCACTCAGGACAATTTGACGTAAGTATTATTGTATTTATATTTGTCTGTGAGCACTGTTATGAAATATTGGACAGTTTATTTGAGGTTTCATGAGTATTATTCAATTTTGTCTAATCATAACCATGAATATTTTAGTTTAGTTTTTCTTAACCAGTACCTTGTTGCCATCAATGGACCTCAAGAGAGTTCCACCGTTGGACCGGTTCAATCATAGCAACTTTTTATTGTATTTTTTGGGCATAATAATTAATATAAATTTAAAATTCCAGATTGTCGCCAAATAAAAGAAAGTACTTCACATGGATTGAAACTAGTATGCACCTGGCTATAGAATTAGTTCGGAAACAAAGAGTTGGTTTAAACGAAGCAAGTAGAATTTATGGAGTGCCGAAAGCAACTCTTAAACGAAGGTTAGATGGAGTTAACCAAAAAGTAAAGGAACACGTCCAGATACCGGTTCCGGAAGTGTCCTCCCTCCAGAATTAGAGCAGGAGCTTTTTAAACACGTTCTTGATATGGAAAATTGCTTGTACGGCATTACTCGCAACAGATATTAGACGACTGGCATTTGATAAGCATTATAATAAGTTGCCTCGATTGGACCTCTAGAACAAATTTCTCGAAGTCCATTGATGGCAACTTGGTGGTCCAATGAAGGTGCTCATGGTCCAAAGAAGGCAACAGCCCAAGATTTAGTTTTCTTCGTTTATTTAAAAAAGTGTTAGCCCGAATTGTTTGTGCGTTTGATTATGATGAATAAAGATGTTACGAAATAAAAATAATAAACTGCTTTCATTTTAACACTTATACTTTTTGAGATTTGAGGTCGTAAAGTTAAGTGGTCCATTCATAGCAACCTTCCCCTAATTAATTTACATATTATTATGAATCTAGACTAAAACCCAAAAATACCCAATCAAACTTATATCATCAACAGTTCACCTAACTCCAAACGTCAAACTAAAGAGTTATACGATTAAAATGCGCACACGCATGCGTAAGACACGCATGAACAAATCCAAAATGACGTGTATGTTACGTTATTTTGCTGTCAGTTGTATTTCTAACTTCGTAACTGGCTGTACATAATTAGAATTATAAAGCTATACAATAACTTGCGTGAGAGCATGTTTGTAACATTCTATTGTAACACCATCTGTCGGTGGATTTGATAAATGGTCTTGGTAGCTTTTTATAGCTTAACTAGCTTCTGCCCGTGACTTCGTCCGCGTGGAAGCCAAGTATGCTATAAAATATATCCTATGTTACTCGCAGATAACGTAGCTTTCTAATGGTGAAAGAATTTTTAAAATAGGTCCAGTAGTTTTTGTGTTTAGCCATTACAAACAAACAAACAAAAATAAAACTTTTTCCTCTTTATAATATTAGTGTAGATTACTTAATTGAGTCCTCTTGCCTGCGGGATACAGAGGCGAGGGGGTAGGAAAATAACAGAGAACGGGACAGGAGCAGGTAGCGGGCATTCGTAGCGTGATATACAATAGGCGAAATGTAAAATACGCGCTGCCAAAGATAAGACTTGACAGGCGTCAGAAATAAAGAGCTTGAGTTATAGATATCCATAATTTGTGTATTAATATTGAATATTTCGATGACATTTAGAATGATTGAAATTATTATTATAAGAGTATTTAAAAAAAACACACACAAACAAGTCAAAATGTATGGAACAGCTGATTCTTTTTTGAATAACCGACGAAAAATTTCATCGCTGAGGGATCTAGAATCATTGAGTGCTCCTATCGAGTCCATGAGTAAAAGATTTCGACGCGATGTCCTTTCCGCCCGTTGTACGGTCTCATAAACAAACATATCCTTGAAACTTGGTAATAGTTGCAAGACAACACTAACTTGGATAAGTAGGTACTGCCGGTTTCAACTACTATAAAGGTTGCAAATTCTGCAAGGTATTGGTAATTGTAGATAATCCGGTTCCAAATACCTATTTAGTAGGTTGGTAAAACCGAGGACAATGGCGGTTGTTCACTTTTCAACCTTATAACTATAGGCGTAAGGGTGAATAGTAGTTCAACGCAATTGTCCACGATTGTACATTAAGGCGCTTTTCATACGGACCAACTTAAGTTGGGGCAACTGGCAACACTTTAAAAGTTGATAGTTGCTATAACGTTGCCGGTTGCCGCAACTTTTTGGCAATTTGTGAGCAACTTTCATAGCCGAGTTGCCGTATGCCGTTGCCGTAGCGACACTGGCATTGCCGGGCACACGGAGATGGAAGGAGGGTGTGAAATCACCCGAAGCATTGCGATTGACGGTTGAGAAAACCGGCAACTTTAAAAACCGGTACAATACTTAAAAGTTACTAGTTGCGGCAACTAGCAACTAACTTAGTCATCGATTGCAGCAACTGAAAACTGTTGACGATTGCCGCAACTCGAAACTCGAGTTGTTCTGTGTGCGCAGTCCAATTAAAATGTATGTAAACAGCTAGTTGCCAGCTAATTGCTGCAATAGTTGCTTTGTGTGCAAAGCGCCTAAACTGCCTCATTTGTCTATTGGTCGCAAATCACGACTGCTGTGCATGAGGTCTTGGGTTCGATTCCCAGGTCGGACAAAGTTTTATGGGGTTTTTCCGCCAAGAATTTCTCAGTAGCAGCCTCGGAGTCTTGATTCGTGCCCGGTTAATGGCAATAGTCTCGCCCCCTATTACATGAGACTGGCGAAATGTGGTGTACTGATGGGTACACCTTTTCCTAACCCTTAGGGGATTACAGGCGTGATGTTATGTTATGTACATACATTAAACAACAACAATATTGTAATCTGGATTTTACTAAGCGAAAGTTTTATAAGGACTTAATGATACGTAAGGTTGGGTTAAAAACCTGATATTAGTTGAAAGAGAAACTGTTTTGATTCTTTTTTTTTCCATTTTTACCTTTCACATTTTTTTTTATGTTTGGGTTTTTTAAGATTTAAAAATGTATTTAAACCGACTATATTCAAGTACTGGTCTTTACGGAAAGAAGCCAGAAGATACTAAATAACGTTAGCAATATTTATTTATTTATAGTAATTATTAGTAGATACGTAAGTATGTTTACGAGAAGTGGAATGACAGCTATATTGCCAGTGAAAGTCCCTTCAAAATCGGTCTAGCCGTTTCTGAGATTAGCTAACACAAACAGATTGATGGATATAGTTTAAAAAAAAGATTATTTGGTAAAATTATCCTATATTCATATGCATTATACGATTTAAACATACACAATAATTATTTGTATATATGGATATCTAAATATATAGAAGAAAAGGTTCACTCATTCACCACTCACTCGTAATAAAATATCGAAAACCGAAAACATGAAAGGCAGGAAGGTAGTTTATAGTTAGTAGACGTCCGCTAAAAAAGGATTTTCTAAAATTCACCCCATAAGGGGATGAAACGTGGGTCCAAAGTTCGTATAGAGAAATCAACTTTAACGCTAGTTTACAAAACAAATTGCACTGTCTACTTCAGATGCTGCAACCTTTTCTGCATGGGGCGTGGACTACGTGAAACTGGATGGATGCTACGCCCTGCCCGCAGACATGGACTACGGATACCCTGAGTTTGGCAAGCAGCTCAACCTGACCGGCCGCCAGATGGTGTACTCCTGCAGTTGGCCCGTCTACCAAATATACGCTGGTATCCAGGTAACGTTTCATTTGGTTCCTTCGATATTTGAACGTGGGCTTTTGCCGAATTAGAATTTCGTTACGTACTTTTAAAAAAAGAACGAAAGATATCACATATTTCGTTCTTTTTTTTTAAGTTTTTTTTTAATCTTTATTTAAAGAGCTGATTCGCTAAGGCGAACATGTCGCTCTGCAACAACATGCATTACAAATAATCTACACATCATTTAAGTTTTAAGTATACAGATAATTCTATTATATTAGAAACTTAAGGAACTTATCTAACCTTCAAACCACACTTAACCGTATGTATGATCATCTTTGACTTGTCTGACTTTGGACAGGCTACATAGGAATTATATAATTCAATGGAACTGTAGTCAAAAATTAAGTCTCTTATTTAAATTAAGTCTCTTAAAAACCATGCATTTACAACAAAATCTGAAATGTCATTAGCTAATACAATTTTGTGTTTTTGTAAGGCTGCTTTCCAAGACTCTAAACCTCGCATGTTATTATTTTGCCTAATTTGTACAGCCAATTGTAATAGTTGACACAGCCTGCTAAGTCGTAATTTATCCTAAATAACGGATAATGGAGCTTATTATACGCTACCATGTTAATAACGATACCGTTGTAACGTTATTTTTATAATATCATAATATGTAATAGAATATTCTGTATTGAATGGAGTATAAATATTAACGTATATTAATAAGAAAGGTCACCTTTTGTTAATAAGATCAGCATACTGATAACTTTAAACACGTCGCTGATACAAATATAGAATTGTTACGCGCAAGCGCAGAATTGCCTCTTTTGTATATGAAGGCGCCTACTGAGGCATCTGACTCGAGGCAAATTGTAGATACAACGTTAATCATTATGTGTGGAAGATATAGCAATGCGTTCTTCCTTCTATCTATTCATGCGATTCCAGTTAGAGCGAAACGAAGTTATGCAAACGATCGAAATACCTATTCTTCAACCATATGCTGAAAATTTGTTATAGGTACAACATTTAATATTTAATACAAACTCTTTGCTCACTACTTTGTACGCGTGAATTTTCATATGGATCCTTATTTTTTTTTTAATTATAACTCAAGGCTCCTTTTGCCGGAAGTATTTTCAAAATCCGGCAATAGTACCAAAGATAAGCGTGTTCAAACAAGATAGAAAAGTACTTTTGTTCTGAATACTATATTATTATGCTCTGTTTTATGATTCACTTATCTTCCACATGAACGAAGTTACGAGCAGAAGTTAGTGCTTCATAAAAAGCTCCTAATTTTCCTGTAACAGCTGATTAATTTTTGTCGTTTCTTATAAAAAAAAAAATACAATCTTGATCATTAACTTTTCCAGCCAAACTTTTCGTCGATCATCGAGCATTGCAATCTGTGGCGTAACTTCGACGACATTCAAGACTCGTGGGCATCCGTCGAGTCTATCATAGACTACTACGGAAACCATCAGGACGTCATCGTCCCCAACGCGGGACCTGGACACTGGAATGACCCTGACATGGTGGGGAAACTTTATCATAACACTTTCTATTATTACACAAATGTCTGTCTATCACAAAGCGACATTCATTTGTTTTTGACTTTTTAGTAAAAGCGCTCCCCACACTAAGATATTCTCCTATAACGTCGATGCGTTTACAAACAAATAAACTCACACACACAAACAACAAGACCTGGAACAACTATCTTTAGGTAATACAAATATTTGTTCCGTTATTTAATTTCATTCACGCACGCTCAGCCACTGCATCAATCGTCATACATAATTTACTATAAATCAGATCTGTAGTTTGGATATGCTATGAAATTTTAATATTTTACTATTGTTATCAATACCCAGCCAAAGATGAGGCGGTGAAGATGCATCTGAACGCACACCATAAGGTGCACCATTATTCGTAGATGGCGAAGTATAAAACCCAAAATTTCTAAAATAATTGGAAGAATCCCTTTGCTTAGCGGTTAAGACAAACAAAACCAAAAAATCCTTGTATTCAGACACAGTCTTATAAATATTTGAATCTTTCATTATTACCCACCTAAGAAATCATCTAACATGCCTATTCCAACCTTTCCAGTTGATTATCGGAAACTTCGGCCTATCATACGAGCAGAGTAAGACGCAGTTTGCGATCTGGGCGATCCTGGCAGCTCCGCTACTCATGAGCGTGGACCTGAGGACTATACGGCCCGAGTACAAGGCGATCTTACAGAACAGGAAGATTATCGAAGTCGATCAAGATCCGCTAGGAATTCAGGGCAGGAGGATATACAAGGTAAAGATGGCGAAACTAATCATCTGTGTTCTTGAATATTGTAATGTTTGAGGCATTTAAAGCAAAGCAACACTTTTAGAATAAACTTTGCATTCGTTGTTACATTACTGGCTTAATCTAAATATATAAATAAAATATTACTGACTACATAAAAGCGAAACGATAATATTAAATTCAAAATCTCCTAAAACAGAGCATCCTCTCTCCTACCGCATTGCTGTGCCCGACTCGGACCATAATGATCTTACTTACCTACCACCTAAGCATATGTTTACAGTAACATGATAGAGAACTAGCCTATTGTGAAGGTGTAGACACTAAAAGTGATGCTATTGCTATCTACGATTTTGCAAAAATCATAACCAAATACCCTAAAATGTTATCAGGTTATTAATTATCAAATTTGTAATAACCCATCAGTTAAACTAATGTTTCATTAATATAACCATCAAACTAATTATCTTCTTCTGTATCTCCAGCACCGTGGCATCGAAATCTGGTCGCGCCCAATCCTACCGATCCAAGGCCAGTACTACTCATACGCGGTTGCGTTCGTCAACCGCCGCACTGACGGCACTCCGTCAGACGTCGCCGTCACACTGCGGGAGCTCGGCCTTAACAACCCTGCTGGATACAGGGTTGAGGTATGTTCCCCTGATGACTTTTGATGATTGATGATCTGATGATTTTCGACGAATACAAAGAACGACATCTTTTTAAACATAGTAGAACTTACCTTACCGAACTAAATTGAATTTGTATTGAAAGGTAATGAAATTGTGTTGATATTTTAAAGAAACAAAAAAAAATGAAGTGAAATAAGCAATCAAAGAAGAAACGACTGTAAGTTATACATCGCTAGTTTCTACTTGCGACTTCGGCCACGTGGAAGTGAAGTATACCACAAACATAGCTTATGACGCTCGGTAATCGGGTATAGTAGTTTTCCATCAATGAAAAAAAATTGTCATCGGACTTGCCATGGATTCAGTACATGATTCTATCCTCCAAAGGACGTCAATTTTCGAAGGTTATATAAAAGAAACAGCTGTTCCATAGAAAAGAGCAAAACGTACACGGTGAATCTATATCGACCATCTATGCACTGTTACTTTCATTTGAGTTAATTAACGCCATAAAATTTCCTCAAACAGGATTTGTACGAAGACGTCGACTATGGCGTCCTATCACCGCAGACCAAGATCAAAGTGAAAGTGAACCCCTCAGGTAGAAAGTGTCTCACTTGTTCGCTTTGCAAGGGCTTGGTATCACGCTGTTGCTTCACCATGCCTTTGGTAATGTATGCATGAGGTCCGACCGAATCCGATAGACTTAAGACTTTATTTTTATTTACAACTGCAAATATAACGTGGGCCATTGGGTCGAAAGACATTAAATATTGTCCGATACATCTTTGTATTACGATTTCTGAATCTGTTGTAATGATTGTTTTTAAAAAAAGCATGTTATTTGGAATATATATTTTTACTTCAAAAAATTGCCAGACTAATTTAATGTTTACGTTTTATGTAAAAAAAGCGGTGAACATTCGATGGTTTGAAGCATTCGATTCAATTTTCAATGGAAATGAAGCAAGCAGTTAACAGACTTTAGCAGAGTTAGCAGACATTCAGGATTCGGTCGGATGATACGAGAGAGAGAATCTATCAAAACTTTCGACAGGAGTGTTTGAGATTTTCTCAGATTGTATATAGTCACTTTAATTTTAGCACCTCATACATAGTCAGTTAAGGTACACTTTAGAATGAGAGAAGCACAATAACGTTAGTATATATAAACATAGTGGCGTTAATAAGGCAAATCGAGATTTAGATGTAATTGTCACTCACATTTGAGTGACAGAGATGACCTACAAACCCTCTTTTCATACAGAGATGACATGAGCAGACATATTTATTATACGTTCAGGTTTACCCACGATGTTTTCCTTCATTGAGGTCAGTGATGTCCGAGATAAACTTAGAAAGCAATACTTATGAATTGAAAATCACATTGGTACTTGTCCAGTATCGAACAACTTCCTCATACATGACATTTAGTACTGGCCCGCACCTCACGACACGAGTATGACTTCTCATCTTCATAATCATCTTCATTAGTTTAAGCATTTTTATTAACTATTTGGTTCCATTCTATCTTATGTTTAGTCATCATCTTTAATGAGTTCATAATAAGCTCTATTATTGCTTACACTAATATCATTATGTTTTCGCTAGTCCATCTAATCTTTCATCATTACTTAATTGGTGATCATTATCATTAGGAAGTACGTTTAATTGCTTTCCATTTGATTCAAATCTTTTCTTTGCAACATTAATATTTCTATGTTTTACATCGTCGTATTGTTGTACATAATATGTGACTGTTTTATTGCCAATATGTAGTCAACTGATTTCGCTCATTTGCGTTCCCTTGCAATATGTTTTCTCATGTTCATAATGGAGTCTACGTCGTAATTTTTTGGAGGTTGTTTGAAATATTATTTTAAGGGATTTTAAGTCTGCTTTTAAATTTATTATTGTTACATCTCTACTAACATTAATTTCATGATGTAGCTGATCCTGTGATTCATTACCTAACTTTTCCTCTGACTTTTTAAATTTATTATTTCTATGTTAATTCGACCTTTGTACATAACCTAACTATAACTTTAAATTAAGGATACTAGTTACTGATGTAGCAATTTCATTTTTGTACAGGTGTCGTGATTCTCCGAGCAGACGCACAGCCTTCATTTGCGTTTAACGCTATCCCTACGCGGACACCGTACTCGCCACTCAACGACGTCTTCAGACTCAGCAAGAAATAGCGCCATCTATTGACAGCGAATCTGAACTAGAAGTCAGCCTCGACACGATCTACAAGTACAATAAATAAATGATTTTGTCTATTCTTTGTAATTCTATGTCGTTTACTCGCTACGAATTTTGGATTTAGATCCGAATGCTCGCTTTGCTAATGCTAGGTAGGTATTATAATAAATTGTACTCTAATATTGTTGTGTGGTTGTGTTTGTTCTGTTGCTGACTCTTCGTTAAATGTATTAGTTAAATATTCAAATAATTCGTAGGTTGTTCGGCTGTTTGCTCGTGGTGCCTTAAAACTGGAAGCTAAAGCGAGTGCAGTAACAATCGTAGCGTGTAAACGATCTGTATCTGTATGTGTACATTAACTTTGGTGTGAAAGATAGTTACCAGCCGGTATGTGTCTGTCTTGCCCTTAGGTTACATTTTATTTATGTCTCGTTCTCGCTAGTGTGATCATTGAGATGTTATTGTTTGACAAAAACACGTAGAGAATTGATTATTTGCCATTATGTTTGTACCTAGGATAAGGATGTACATTTTAGGTGCCTATAAATGTAAGTTTTTTCGTAGAACGTCAATAAATAATTATACTTTTTATGTAATCGTTTTATTTTCTTACTCATATAGGTTATCATAAACTATTTATATGGTCATAAGTGGTCATGGCAGAACAGCAACACGATAAAATTACTGATAATAAATACAAGCATAAAAATGTGATCGGAAACAAGTCGGATATTCGTTTACTAAGCTGTTATCTACAATGCCGCTATATCAACTTGCTTTGGCAATGTAAAATCTCTTTCAAATCCAGTACGATGAATAATATTTCGAAGACCTGAATAATCCAGTCCTTTTTTTATTCACGAGTGTATGTTTTTGAAAGGCACATCGTTGCTAAGTCTCGTATCTTTCCAGGTGTATTTATATCCTGCTACTGTGGAAGCGAGATTCTCCTCTTCAATCACATTGCTTCCCCTGAAAACAACATAAAGATAAGAAAGTAATTTTAAAATATACCTGAATTGTTTTCATTATTTTTTATTGACTCAAATAGAAAAATATTGGCTTAATAGTTGGCTTTCATTCAAATCGGTGTTATGGCACACCTGCGATCGTCTTTTGTTTCGTAAATTAATCCCACAAGGCAAAACCTTCGAATTCCAAAATGATAAATTCCATTTCATCGGTAAAAGAATGATGAAATAGATGTACGTGACTTCCTTTATAATAAAGTATAATGCATCTAAAATTAACTAAACAGAAATGTTACCTTTTCATTCTAACGTTTTCTGTCTCCACATACAATTCCGTGGTTGTATATTCCTCTGGTTCTTCAATGCTATTCTTGTCAGTCCCTGTAGGTTTATGTGCTGGATCTATGAAGATGAATTCCGTCCAATCAGGAGTTTCGTTTTCATCCGAATTTTTATTTTCATCCAATGTTTCTATGTTTTCGTTTTCTGTGCTAACTTCAACATGCTTTGCTTTGGGTGGAAGTATTATAAAATCTTTCGAATTGAGGGATTCCTTATTTGCAGTAGGTTTTTTTATTTCACTTGAATCGTTTTGTTGTTTATTCTCTTCTTCGCTATTATCATTTTGTTCTTCGTTACTTTCTTCGGATTTTTCTTTAACAATTTCTTTATTAATGTCTCCACTAACCACAACCGGCTTTGCTTCGGGTGGGAGTATAAGATCTTTCGAATTGGGGGAGTCCTTATTTGCAGTATCGACCGTTGGCTTTTTTATTTCACTAGAATCATTTTGTTTTCCAACTCCTTCTTCACTATCATCATTTTGTTTTTCATTTCTTTCTTTGGATATTTCTTCGACAACTTCTATACTTAGTTCTTCACTGATTTCAACAATATTTACTTTAGGAGTTACGTCAAAATTATTTTCATTTATATGTTCTGCATTTATTGTTGGTGGTTGAGTTTCATTTTCTACAGCATTATTCTTTTTGTCTAGAAAGTTCAGTTTTTTCATTAAAGGTTTCTTCGTTCCATGTACGATTGGTTTGTGAGTTGCAATTTTATAGATTGGTTCTGATGATATCACGTATTTCATATAGCTCTTCGGAAATAAAGAGAATTTACGTCTTTCTTCTGGGGATTTATGTTTTGGTGGTTCTGCGATATGTAAGTTCTGAGAATGCACCAAGCTAAGCTTTGGTTTTGGAATTCTAGTGACCAGGGCGGCTTGGACTATTGATATTAGTACCAAACAAATAAGAATCTGTAAGAAACATGGAAAGAAATATAGTAAGTAGGTAGGTAAGTATGTAAACTAATAGAAAAGCGAAATGAGAGCTTCGTTATTAACAAGATTTTTAATAACATTATTGAACAGCAATTTAATGAATGTTATTGTGTAAAGTGGATATTAAACTTTATTTTGAAGAATTTTCATAGCAGCAGAAATAATGTTACTTTCAATATAAACCGCTCAAAGGCCAAAGTCGCCACGACAGGTTTAAAATTGTAGCTAATATTATGGTTTAAAATTCACAAACGTAACGCATGAAAACCTATTTGCAAAACTTACCGTTGTGATCTGCATTTTGTTAAAACAATACGAATTCACAATCACTTCACACTGGCCTTTGCAAGGGTCTACAATGTACTGGTCAAGTGCTACTATAATTAAACTTTAAATAGGCAAGGAGAAAGCTTCACATCACATTAGTTCTAGTAATTAGCTATTATTTTATCGATAATGAAATGTTTCTTAATGATCGATAAACGGCTTAAAGCTGCTTTTGAATCACTTTTTTTCCTAGAAGTGGGTTTAGTAAATTATACATAATTTGCTAATGAGAACAAGGTGGGTTACTGTCTAGCAAATTCAAAGTCAAAGTACTTATTATCTTTTAACCAGACACTTTTGAATTATCAAGTATGTAGTTGGTTAGTCTAAAAGTTGAAGCTAGTTGCTCGTTCCAAAACGTAGGTAACAGGTAGCACGAACATTCTTTTCCATTACGTTTAAAAATCCTGGTTACTTCTTTATTCTTGTTGCTTCTTTACGTGAAAACAATACAGGTGAAGAGCAATACAAAATAATAAAATATATATAATTGCCAACCTGGCAGCTAAGAGATGATCAATCTCAACTGACAACGCCTGTTCACTGTTCAGTTCAGTCCTTATTCGGTTAAGATGTGCAATAACTATTTGCAGAACAGTATAGCTTGTAGCAAATGTCCTGTAAGTAGGTAGTCATAGTAGTATGTAAGCGAGACCCTGAGGTCACATTCTCTGACGCTCCATCGACAAAGCTGATAACATGTAACCGTATTCATATAATGATGTCAGGTCATTAACCTCCCAACAATGTAAGAAGCGAAGAATTAATATTTCTCTTCCTTGATTAAGTGTTCAATTGCCGAGAAAAAAAATCGTCTTTCCTTGTTCTACTTTGAATTAGCCACATTTAAAAGGGGCGTGCCCCAAAAATCAGCGAATCTGTTCACCGCAACGTAAAAATTTCCGATGTCTCTAAGCTTTTCGACGCAGTGAGTTTCGAGACACATGCCGCAACAATCACCATCGTAAGAAAAAATGGTAAGCTAACGCTACGGTAGTATGACGCTATGCGACGCGTCGTTGCTGTAACGCGACACTCCGCTAAGCATCGCTTCGCTGTTACGCGTATCAGGCCTAAAATGGAAGGTACAATAACATACAAACATTTATTTGCTATAATTTATTTTGGACTTATACATAATAAAACAATACAAATATTATTCGTTCACGTTAAAATACCATCGACCTGAAACGGTGGTAAGTGTGGGACAGTCCTCCTAAAGTCTGGTATACTGCAACAGAACGTGTAGCCTTCGCTAGGATTATCAGGGTGCCAAGAGAGCCATGAGAAGTTATGATTTCCTCTACACAAGTCTTCACAAAAGAACATCTGACGGGCTTCTTTTAGCGTGTAATAAGGGTTGTTGATACCAACAAAGACTATGCCATGTTGACGTGAAGGTTCATAAACAACTTTGTAGAAAAATTGAGGGACTGGTATCACAGGATTATTATTCTCATCTGTGTGTAAATAAATGTCTATTCGATGACCCCTATCGTTGTCAAGCTGCGTCAATCCAAAAGTACCGGTATAGATGATAGTGGTGTAACCGGCTTCGTGAATATGGTTCCTTAGATCAACTTCTAAAGTATTCCAATTACCGCCATTGAAGCCTTTCCACTGTGGAGCGCAGTTTACGTAGTGAAACGTTGCTCGCTCTCCAAACGCGAACGCAAAGTCGGTTTTAGCAGCCAAGTGTCCTCTAGACAGGAGCTCCGTCTGTGTAAAATACTTTACACTAACAGCCCCGACCAAACGCGTGACTGCAGCTGTAAGACCCCCTGGTGAAAACAAGGAATTAACCGCAATGTGCCCATAAAAATTATCTGCGATGAAAGACGGCCTTATAACTCTAGTTTGGAAAAAAGCATTATAAGGTTTCTGGGTGTACTTTGAGTAGATAGGGTTAAGAGAAAGTTCATTGAAACAGGTCTCGTAAAGGGGATAAAATTGGGCGTTGATCCTGTAGCCAACTTCGATGATAGGGTTACCATCATAACACGTGCGGTCTGTTCGTTCGCCTTTATATTGTGGGGGGAAACTACATTTGAAATGAGTAAATCGAGCTGGTTCGTTGAGCCAGTCCTCGTTTTTAAACATGTTTCCCCCTTCACAGCTTATTGTAGCTACTTCAAGCCCACGTTGCGCGTTAGGATGTTGTATGCTCCCTGTTCCCTCGCAGCTTAAAGTAAGAGTATCACCATAATCCATTACGATGTTACCCATGTTGTCTGTCGGCTCTAAAAGTCTTCCATCTCTTACAATAACTGGTAAGGGCTCTTCAAAATGCTCGCGAATATTAAGACTACATTTCCTCCGTCCTTGTTGTACGTTCAAAGCGCATAGAATTAACATGAAAGCTCGTTGTATAAGCTTCATTTAGCTACAAACTAGTTTCATTAATTTATTTAGTAAGTAGTAATTTACTGTGAACCAGTTTACTAACGGATAATTTTGACTAAAAATAATGCTATAAATTGACATAACAATGACGTGTGAATGTCTAAGCGAATACAGATTAACAAAGTGGCCATAGGATAACAATGAACTTCATTTAGCTACAAAATAGTTTCATTAATTTATTTAGTAGTAATTTACTGTGAACCAGTTTAATAACGGATAATTTTGACTATAAATTATGCTATAAATAGACATAACAATGACGTGTGAATGTCAAAGCGAATACAGATTAACAAAGTAGCCACAGGATAACAATGAAATAATAAAAAGGTAGTCTATGGGAAAACTTGAATTTAAATCAACCGACTTATGGTACCTATTTCCAACAGAGTTAGTTAGAATGTTTAAATATGTAACGACTAGTAACATGAAAAGAGGATCAAGCTAACAAAGAAATGTTTTCACGGCTCCATTGACTCGTCACATGGTGCAGTTAAGATAATTAATTTCAATTAAAATCATGCCAAGGACATCAATAATAATTAATGACACTTCCAGGAAGAAGAGGCCGCGTAGCATCTAATAAAAACAGCGGAATGATACAAGTTACTTAGCGATGTGACGAATATTAGTATTCTAGCTTTCGTGAATATTCACTCATTTCTAGCCTCGCATTTCAAAATTTAAAAATGAACGGCGAAAAATACTCGCACTTTAAAAAAACTTCTTTAACTTGTTTCTGCTTACTAATAGATAACCAAAGAGTCTTCAATTTTTTCCTTGGGTAATTCTCGGAATAAGTTGCTACCTGTGTAAGTACTATTAGCGCGGTAAATCAGCTGTCAAATTAAAGTCATAGACAAATGGCGCGAAATTAAAATAATAAATATTCGCCTAGTAAATATTTGACTGCCTCGTTGGTCTACCGGTCGCAAGCGCGACTGCTGTGCATGAGGTCTTGGGTTCGATTCCCAGGTCGGTCAAAGTGTTATTGAGTTTTTCCATCAGGAATTTCTCAGTAGCAGCCTCGGAGTCTGGATTGGTGCCCGGTTGATGGCAATAGTCTCGCCCCCTATTACATGGGACTAAAAACATAACTGGCGAAATGTGGGTATACTAATGGGTACACCTCTGCCTAACCCTTCGGGGATTACAGGCGTGATGTTATGTTATGTTATGTAAATATTCGCGTTCGCAAATATCGGCGACAGAGAAATATAAACTGAGAGTTAGCAGGACTAATATTTGTGCTAATTATAATGAACACATTGACCACGTGTATACTCATGTGATCGCGTGATTGCTGTTGTAACTTAATTTTAACACGTACCTACCTACCTGGTTCAACATTACCTACAATCTATGCGTTCAATAACATTGCTTAATAAAAAAGGAATAAAATAAAATTGTTGAGGTTATTTGTGTATGTAAGTTTATATGTTTGTAAATACATCCACGATACAGGAAAATGCAAAGGAACAACGAGGCAACGTCTTTTAAAAAAAGAAAAGAAAATGGGATTCAATTTGCAACCGTAGGAAGCATATATTACATAAGCATATATTAGTTTAGTAAAGTTACAATTACTAACATAAATTGTAAAAACTAGAACTAATTTCCGTGCGTTCAAGCGTTTTTGCCATACCTGTTACTGAAATCAAATGTAACAGCTCACATTAGGATCCATCTATTTATTTAAACTTTATTCAACAAAAGTACAAAGGCGGACTTAATGCCTTAGGCATTCTCTAACAGTCAACCAAACGTGGTGAAGAGACAACATGGTAGGTGCAAGTTATTTTACGAGACTAAAACAAAAATTAGATATTAAAAAAATAAAATACGAAAGTACTCAAAAATTTATAATTGCAATCCGTGGTGCTTAGGAATCTGGGCTTCTCCCAATTGTAAACATACCTTTGTTCCTATTGGCCTAGTTCTGTTCTGTCTCCTGCTTCTTTGGAGGGAAGTGGAAATTATTGTTTTTCTTACGCCTCCGCTATTCTGGTCTGTTGAATTGTTATTCTGGGACTGATCGAGATTAATTGCCTCGGCGTGTCGACGCTTTTCTGGTGGTCTCCACTGTTGATTCTGGCTTTCAGTTGCAGCGGGTGGGAAAAGTGTGGCGTGCTCGTCCCGAAAAGTACTAAAATAATTATAAATATCCGTCTACATAGTAGACGATTAAAAAAAAGTGTTGTGCAAAAAAGTGTTACCAGCATAGGCTGGTAACACCTTTTTGCACAATAAAATATATTTTTTAGATAAAATATCATTTCACTAAAGGCCAACTTTATTAATGCAAACCAATCTAACAAACAGCTCTGAAAAGACTAGCTGTCTATAAAATCAAACATGAACAAATTATCCTACAAAACATAGTAGAAAAGTCAACACCCTCTAAGTGGATACTACGAGTAGGTAAAAACTGTATCTATTTAATTCTAATATACCGACGAGACGTCTTCGCAAAAAATTCTGTCCAAGGTTGTTGACCTCTACATGTCATGTCTTATGATCTGGCTACGAAATCATACATCATTCAACGTAAGTACATTTATCTAGGTAGGTACTTAAGCTACGCAAAAAATTGTTATCTACTTATAGGATGACTTGTACTTAGTGACCGATACTTTAAACACATGATTGTACTCATGATAACAAACGACTTTCCCAAAGAAACTATATTTTTTTTAGGTAGGTGCCTATATTGAGTAACAAAAATAACACACAGCTGTTATTTAACTAGTTGGGTACTTATCCCTTTTTAAAGACAAAACTATGCATTCTGCTTTTTCTAATAAGCATATTTTTTTTTTAATTTCTCTGTGTTTGTACGGAACGCACACGATCACATCTCTGGGGTGACTAGGGCCAAGCAATTTACAAAATTAAAAAAAAAAACATTAGGGGGCAATTCTACTAACCTTTAGGAACGATCGCAACCCAATTTCAATATTTTAACAAGCTACTATAATTAAAAAATTAAAAAACACGACTGCATAAATTGTACGTATTTGAACTTTGTTTACTCGTCAGTTTTTTTTTACAGTGTTATAAGTATTTTTTAAATCTACTTGTCAAATTCTAGACGATAAACATAGACACGACCAGATTCATTAAATAAATAAATTAAGGCTGGTATTAATTATTATTTACGTTTTAAAGTGACCACACCGGTTTCTTTTTATTTTTTACTAGCCTATGTTACTCGGAACGAAACGATTTGAGGATTGTAACGATACCCCATGCATCTAAATCGGTTCAGGCGTTTAAAATTTATGGTGGAATGAAGAAACACACATAACACTCCTTTTTTTGGGGCAGTCGTGTTAAAATGCCTCTAATTAACCTTGATTGTTGCTAAGATATTGTTGCTAAGATAAGATTGCGAAGATTTTGAACGTTTTTAATTAGTAGATAGAATTAAACTTTCGAACCCGCAGTCTGGTAATTTGTTAACTTTTAAGTAAAGACAACTTTACATTTTATTACATAATACTTGTGCGCTAAACGTTTTACATAATATATATCAATTGGCTTGTTGCAACTGCGCATACGCGTGCAAATTGAACTCTGCACGTAGTTCACACGTGACATGTTCCGCTATGTACTGAGTAGTTGTTGCGTGTGGCTTCGTTTGCATACAAACTACAAAACTCCGTTAGTTCAATAAAAAAGGGATTTTTGAAGTCTGATTTTTGGCATTTATTACATGGTGCTTAAATATAACTGGCGAAATGTGGATGTAGGCACTGATGGGTGCACCTCTGCCTTACCCTTTGGGGATTACAGCCGTGATGTTAAGTATGTGATTTTTGAAGTAGTTTAATATGTCGTCCCTCAGCTTTTTGCGCTACGTCAAGACATTGGTTTTGCTTCCCTTTCGCCATGTATCTCTAAGCAAGTGCGGTCGGTTTATCATTATCATCATATCAACCGAACGTCATCCACTGCTGGACATAGGCATCTTTAGGGGAGCTAAAGATAGTCACAATGGCCAGTCCTGTGCTGCCTGTATCTAGCGGTTTCCGTTAGTTTGACAATTTTAAAAAGAAAATTGTTTAATTAAGAGTGCCTTATAGATCGCTACTGCTTAGCATTAGCTTTTGGGTGCGATTCCCAACTGGGGCAAAGTTTTGTTGTCATTTTCCACAAGGAATTTCACAGTAGCAGATTGGAGCCTGGACAAAAGGGCGAGCCTACCTTTTCCACATAACTGTCGAAATCTAGGTATACCTACTAACTGTGAACCACCACCACTGCCTAGTCCTTTGGGGAGATCGGCGTAATGTTATCTTATGTCATTAATTCCGATTCATATCTTGTTAAATATTACGCGTGCTTGATACAGTACCATATTTTCACGTCTCGAATCTGTTAATCGATCTACTTACTTACGTTTGCTATAATCATCACGTTTACGTCGATTAATACTTCATGCCTTTTAGGTACCCACCTAATAGGCATAAAGTATTAATCGACGTAAACTTATAATCTTAATGAAAGTACCTATTTTAATTAAGTTTAATTAAGGAATTTTGGAACGAATATCTGAAAAAAAGAATTCAAGTTTACACATTGAATATAATTTCTTTAAATGTTTCTTGCCTGGATTGGCAAAAGCAATTATGTAATCATTATACGGTGTCTGACTGTATGAAGTTGGTTGTCTCGAAACTACATATTTGATGAACAGATAAAGCTAGATAGAACATCCAAGCATAAAGGCGAGCCGCACACGGGCCACATGCTACAGCCACAAAACGCCGCCACCAAGCTAACGTACAATACGGCCGACGTATCTTTGCGGCCCTGAAGTTAGATTGATTGCTGCGCAGTAAACAATTTCGTTTCTATAAGATCCATGGCGCAGCCAAACAGCTATCTTCAGACCGCCAAGATACGTCGGCCGTACTATTCAGTTCATAAAAGTCGCCGCATACAGAATGCACCATGAGATGCCAATTCTCGCTTCGTATGACCGTCGTCAACACTCGCCTCGCAACTTTTATTAAAATCAATAAGGACACTTTTCTTTTTTAAAAAACGTTGTCTCTTGCATATTCTCCTGTATCTGAGTCTGTTTACAAACACAAATCCTCATATATATAATATATAAACAGTCAGACATGGAACAACTATCTGTAGGCCATTAAAATATTTGTTTGTGCGGAAATTAAATCCGCGAAATGCAGCGCAGCAACGGAATGCTCAGCCACTGTGACAAACGCTTCTTCTGGTACTACTACAATAATTATGTTAATAAAAGTAGCGGCCATCAACCACTTATGTCAACCACTTAGTCGACCGCTAACCGCCGCCGCCGCCGCCGCTTGTGGATGTCGCTCGCTTAGTTCCGCTACTTAGTTGCCACTTCCAGCTACAGGTGGCAACGTTTTGTGGCTGTAGTGAAGTGTAGTATGTGGCCCGTGTGCGGGAACATTTATTGTTACTGCTATGATGAAACTGCTCTTTTATTAAATCGTCAAAATTATTGCAGTTTTTAACAATTGAAAATCTATAAAACATCGGTGTTCATTTTAATATCCGGAGATGCGAATTCGGAAATCAACTAAATGGTTTGTTTTTATGTAACGTGGGTAATATTTACACACAATCCTTGTTTGAACACAACAAAATTAAATTTAAATTAAAAGTAAACACTTTAATTTTTTTTTTTTGTTTTATTATTTTTGTTTTATTTTAGACTTCAATATAAAACTTACAATGAACAGGTAAGGTAACCATAACAATAATTGAACTTTTTGGGACTATTTACTTTTAGTGACATGGATAAAAAGTTATTTAAAGTAGGGACCTACCTTAGTTTTGGGTAGTCGTTCCAAAAAATCTCCAACATGTATCCCATGAAAACATTTAAAAAAAATAAGAAAATAAAATAGAGGACGTATTATAAATAATAATTTTAATTAAAACACTGACAGGCTTAATAAAAATCTAAAATTCAAATGTGATTCGTGTTTGACCATTGTTCTACATCGCATACCTACTAGCAGTGTAACAAAATTTCAGTACGTATTTTCAAAATACCCAATTACATTATTGAAAAGAGAAACAAAAAGCTGCGCGGGCGTCGAGAACAACGACAAAGATCCATCCCAGAAACAACGCATGTTTATGAAAATACAACAAATTAAATATCATCTGTATTTAGGGCAGAGAGTGCTTATTACTCATAAACGTTCATTCCTGTATCAGCCAGCATTGACGACAGACGTATTAGGTTATACATAGTGAATATAAACACGACGTGTTTGTTGTGTCGATAGATATAAACAATAACATTTGAATGTGTTTTACTGTGATGCAAGATCTGTAATCAATTGGATGCTAATTACATTCCAAATACAAATATGAGTCGGACAACGGTGAGTGTGTTTTGTTTTTTTTTTTTAATATCGATTAACCGATTCATTCAGCCTTGAAGAAGCGTGGCTGTCAATGTTCATGCCTTCTCTGCATGAGAAGAAGCGTTTACTCTGCAAGTAAGACAGCATTTAGGCTGGTATCATTAATATTCGCTGTGGAAAGTTACGGCAAGCTTAAATGTGAAAATTGTTTTATTTTTTTATGGAGGTAGGTAGGTTAGACATATTATTAGAAAACAATAAAAGTGAATAATTATTATTTATGAATAGTTACTCTCTTTGAACTTTAAAATATTTCATAGTATTATTTTAATAAAGCCAGGTAACATAATAAAACTTTTCACTATACTGAAACAAATTAATCGTGAGTTTGATATTTTACGGTTACAAAAATGAATTGAAAAGTTTTACACGAATCTAATAAAAATAAACATTTCTTCAACTTGAAACATTGGTATGGATGTGTTTCTTAAAAGTCAAAAGTAGGTAATTAATATTATTATATTTACTTTTCAACCGACTTCAAAAAGGAGGAGGTTCTCAATGCGGCGGTATCCCATAGGTACCTTCTGTTTAACAAAATGTAGATATACAATCGCGATCAACGGCTGTTGACCACTTGTCACCCTTAAATCCTTACAAATAAAGTTTAAAATTGGTAAACTGCTATTTTTCTCTATTTTATAATTATAAATAGCTTAGTAATGCATGCTATTTTGTTAGCATACTTAGATAATAATGAGTTGTATAAAATTGCATAAAAGAAATTTTGTTTTGTGCCATTGTTACTTAATAACAATAAGCCACAGAATTATGTAAATATTATCATTGAATCTGGAAACTTATAAATTTATCTTATTCTGAACTCATTACAATAATCTATGTACTTATATAAAAGGCTACCGTTACTGACTGACTGACCTATCAACACACAGCTCAAACTACCGAATCGATTGCTTTGTTTGGCACACAAATAGTTATTATGACGTAGGCATTCGTTAAGAAAGGATTTTCCAAAATTCATCCCCTATGGAGGTGAACCGGGGGTACAAAGCTTGTATAGAGAAATCAAGTTTGACGCGGACGAAGTCGCGGGCAGAAGGTAGTAGTTGATATTTACATAAGTGTAAAAAACAATGTTTTAAAGTCATAAACCAGAAAGAAAATAGGCGAGAGCTTTTCTTTGACGAAAAGACCACTCACATTTACACCGTACGGCATTTTATACAAAAATTGAACCCCTTCGAAATGAATGAACCGTTTTTAATAAAACTTCCTACATTTAAGGAAGATGCATAGGTCGAAAAAGTTAGTTGAGATAAAGGTATTTCATAAACTGAACTTTTGTATGGGTTATTAAAAAGTATAACATCCGGTTCATCCACTTAGGGGGTGAATTTTAGAAAATACAGTTTTAGCGGTCGTCTACTGACTATAAATTACCTCCCTGCCAAATTTTATCTTTTCGCGTCAAGCGATTTTCGATATTTCGTGATGAGTGAGACATTTCGCTTTCATACGCGAGTATTTAGATTTATCCGCCCGCATTTCCTGTTAAGTACGAACATAGGATAACAATACTGTTACTAACCTAATGAATCTGATGTTATCTGATAAATTATAAACTGTATTATTATTATTAAACGTCAAGTAATATTACGCGCTAGTTGCTAATATATTTGTCCTTGATAAGGGTTCAAGTCATGGCTACATAATTATCGTATCGCCTTGTGTGTCGTGTTAGCGAGGTAGTTTGACATCTTAACACAATAGCTAGAGCATAATTATCTTTTATACATATACTAGTTTCAGCCCGCAACTTCATCCGTTTCACAAAAAATCTAAATTGTATGTCAGTTTTAAGAACGCGGGACGTCTTAACAGGATACCGTGGCCCCGGAACGCAAAGGGCTACAGAAGGAACAGGGTGGTTTTTTAATCAGTAAAAGTCTGTCCGTGGTGTCTGTCTGTGGACTCATTTGATCATTTTTCACAACACAAAATTAAAAAAAATATATTTAAAAAATGTCCTAAATTATTCCACGTGATCATAAAAAATAATCCTATGTGTTAAGCTAGATCAATATCTAACCAATTTATTATCGAATTTCAGCTAATTTTGTTCAGCCGTTAATGCGTGATTGAGCAATAAATAACCAAACAAAAATGTTCACATTTTTCATGTTATTAAGATAAGATTTGTCTGAAACAATATGTTTTTATAATTGCTACACAGTTTTTAACTTTTGTGGCTATCATCGTTTCCATTATGTCACTTCATTTCGCCAGTTATGTATAAGTCCCATGAAATAGGGGGCGAACCTATTGCTATCAACCGGGCACAAATCCAGACTCCGAGGCTGCTACTGAGAAATTCCTGATGGAAAACCTAAAAATACTTTGCCCGACCTGGGAATCGCCAACAAGACTAGCAACTACTAGTAGACTAGCAAGCAAAAGTTATTTCTCTAAAAACATAATTACATAGGTACTATAATAATACTGCGATTTCTATGAAAATTCCTTTTACAATTTCCTTAACCGGGGTAAAATGAAGGGACAAAATAAACATGCGATTTGAATTAAGAACGTCCTCCTTTTTCGAAGTCGGTTGCTGCATATCATGGTTCGTTAGTTAGTCACCCATTAAATTAATAAACACATGACTCATTGAGTAAAAAGTATCTAGTGTTTTTCCTCACTTGGTTTTTGCATGGACGTTACGTTAAATGATATTAATAATTATTACTAGCTTTTTTTCACGACTTCGTCCGCGTAATAATCTAAAACAGCAGTTTAGTTAGATTGGTACGGGGTAGGTACGTTTGAACCCCAAAAAAAGATGTCCTTTCTTGTCTTTTTTTGCAGACGCAGACAAAGCCGCGGAATGGAAAGTAGCTTATGTAAGCTATTTTTCATTCTGCGGCTTTGTCTGCGTCCGTGATAACCGACATTTACGCGGACGAAGTCGCAGGCATAAGCTAGTAGGTATATAACATAACATAACATCACGCCTGTAATCCCCGAAGGGTTAGGCAGAGGTGTATCCATTAGTACACCCACATTTCGCCAGTTATGTTTTAAGTCCCATGTAATAGGGAGCGAGCCTATTGCCATCAACCGGGCACAAATCCAGACTCCGAGGCTGCTACTGAGAAATTCCTGGTGGAAAAACCCAATGACATTTTGCTCGACCTGGGAATCGAACCCAAGACCTCATACTCAGCAGTCGCGCTTTGCGACCACTAGACCAACGAGGCAGTCTAGTCTAGTAGGTATATAAATAATGGAACTACTGTTACTAAATACAATAGCATATAGCCCCATGGGTTTAAATAATCATTGACATGACGACGACGATTGTCAATTAGTCATAGACAAATATACCTATGGGAATATCGAGGTCTAGTCACTGAAAATTGATGATTGGCATGCATAACATCACGCCTGTAATCCCCAAAAGGTTAGGCAGAGGTTTACATTTCGCCAGTTATGTTTTAAGTTCCATGTAATAGGGAGCGAGCCTATTGCCATCAACCGGGCACGAATCCAAACTACGAGGCTGCTACTGAGAAATTCCTGATGAAAAAAAAACCAATAACACTTTGCCCGACTTGGGAATGGAACCCAAGATCACTCGGCAGTCACGTTTTGTGACCACTAGACCAACGAGGCAGTCACTAGACCAATGAGACCAATCAATCGTTATACTTTTTATGAGCAAAAGTACTATTGAACAGTTACGCTCAGTATTGAATCCATTTTGATTTTACGCATAATTTTTAACCCCCTTTTCGTTTATTTACAGGTACTTATGCTGTTGCTGTGTGCTGCTATCCTAGTTAATGACGTCACAAGCTACATACTACCCTCATTAAGCAAAAATATCCAAAATGAACAGAAAACGGATACAGAAACAAACGTCGCATCAAAAAACGAAAAGTCATCAGATTATAATAAATACAGCTATATTATAACTACGTACTTATAGTATTAGTTAATTGTTACCTACAAGTATTTTTAAAAATTGCTAAAGGGCATTATTATTTGTCATGATAAATAATCTTAAGTGGTTTATGGACTATGGCTGTTGAACAATTTTCAACCCTGTTAATATAGCTTTGAGACCTCGCTTACGGGGTACAGGGACGCGGGGGTATGACGAGAACGGGGAGTTGTAGGGGTGCGGGCGGCAGACTTGTAGCGTGATACACAAGAGGCGAAATGTGCACCGGACAGTTCTCAAGATATGTGACGTCACATTGGTATATATGATTTATTTTCCGCAGGCGAGGATTCAGTTAAGCCATTTAGCCATAAGGGCCTAAGGTGTAGGGCGTAAGGGTGAAAATGATTCAACGTAATTATGTAGTTGACACCTTTAACTCCATCCGTCATAATTTCTTTCAAGAAACACTCTATTTTAGCCTTTTAATTTATGAAACCCGATTAATTTTCGATTTACTGTAACTTTTTTGGTGGCTTTGAATTTAATAAATAGTTAAACAATTGAGTGTCCAAATAAGTGACGTCACAGTCCGATATTGCCATTCAAAATCTATGGAAGAATCGCGTTTTGACAGGTCATAAAAAGTACGTCAATTGATTGGAGGTGTTTTAATCATTAATTTAAGTAAGTATTTTTATTTATAAATTAGAAAATCTTCCTTTCAAAAGTATTTGTAATTTTAAAAGATCTGAACTTTTTCTAATCTATTGAATATTTTTTTTATAATTTCATAAAAATTTTGAATAATTATTGTGAGCCTAATATGTATTTAAGTTATTTATTATAATGCCAGATGATGAATTTTACAACTAAAATATATATTTATGAAGTAGGTAAAATACTTTCCTTGAGATGATGTAATATTCCTACTGTACCCATGTAAGAACAAGTGATAATAAATATAAGTATAAATTAAGTATCTATCCAACATTTTTATTTAATTTGAGTTTAAAAGTCACCTACACCTACTCACACTGTGCCTAAACAAAGGAGAATGGATAAGATCGTAACCTTACCCAGAAACAAAGTTTTTTTTTAATCTTTGCCCAACACTAGAAATTTCACCAATATTAGTTAGTGCTCCACACTCTCATCTCTCATTCGCTCACTTTACGTTCCGTTCCCACATGTTTAAACTGCTCATTGTCCTTTCAATTTATTAAAATGTTTTATAAATGTCCTATTAGTTATTCTATCTTATAGCATTTTTATCAAAATGTATAAACTTATTAAAATTTATAGTACTCGTAAATCAGCGACATAATATTTTAATAATTTACAAGCTTATCAAGCAGACATGTGTCGACTCCGGAAACAAGTGTGTCACAGACCGACAAACGAGAGTTATTATGTATCTATATTTAAACAAAAATACCGCAAGAATGGTATATAAATAAAATACTAGCTTTTGTAATAATTTTGCAATTTTTCAAATCAGAATATATAAAAAGCTACACGAAAACGTCGCTGATAAAAAGTTTAGTTTAATTATGATTTTAAACCGTTTTTATACAATTTTTAAATTAGGTACCGCCACTTCTGAAGATTTTTAACAGTACATTATAAAAGCTCTTGAACCTATTCCGTGGTTCCTTCCATGACAATTAGGTACAATGTGCGCCAAGAAAGATGAGATTTGACAAGCTTCAGTATAGTGGGGAGCTTGCGCAGGTATGCAAATACGAAATAGTTATCCAAAATTTGTGTTTCTATTCACAGATTTTTAGATTAAAATTCTCAACAATATTATAATATTTATTACAAAATAATAAAATTTGTGTGGTGTGTCAAGTCTCATCTTTCGTGGCGCGTATAGTACATTGAATAGTGCTACCATTATCAACATCCGTCCAACGTATTCTCCAAAACGCTAAGCACGAAGTTCGTTGTGAACACAACAAGCCCATTGAGGATTACAAACAATAGTCTAATTAGTTACTTTGTGACGAATATAAACATAAATATTTGTACAGTCTCCCTTTGTTACAATTCAACTGAAGTTGATAAGCTCTCAGGCTAAAAAAAACAATAGAAAATAAGGTGTAACACTAACTGCTCACCCTCAGTAAGACGGAAGACCCAAGTGTGGTTACAGATTCAGAGCGAGGAGTACAAGACAGCTGTTCTGTATCTTCCTAGGTCAGAACCTTAGGCGCCGGGTGAGGACCCAGCTTCGTTAAATGTAGATTGGAACTATTTGCTGTCAAATTATTAATTGGCAAGACTATGAGTGGACACCTGTGAGTGGATAACTGGATATGGTAAAAGAGCCCGCTGACGGCGGGTTAATAGCAGTCGGAAGCAGATCATGCATCAAGTGTAGAAGGAACAATGGGGTTTTAGTTGGTAAGAGTCCGATATAACGCTTCCTTTTCCGCAGATGTAGGGGAATCCATGGTTCAACAGCTCAGCAGGATCAAATAGTATTATTTCGATATATTATATGTGTGGCATTGTATTCTGCATTATATTCTGAATGTGGCATTGGGCTGTTGAACCCGGTTACCATGGGTTATCTAGAAAAAGCGTTACTAGGCAATATAACGGGTGTAACTAACTAATCATTATCATTAAGTGTTCAAATTATCGTAAGGTCAAATGTTATACATTTATATCAAAGGATTTCTGTTTCGATACATGTTCCGGAAGATAAAATACCTATTATTAACCCATAAAAATCCATTTTGAGCAAGCGTGGTGGACAATGCTCGTCCCTTCTTTGTAAGAGAAGAGGGCTTTGCCTTGCAGTGGATCAATACATCCATCCCCTAGTGAATTTAAAGTCAATATACTACATATCTGAATTCATAAACCGGGTGTAAAAAGACTTTTGACGGAGTTTTGCTCCGTCAAAAGTCTTACAGATATACAGATAGTCTTACAGATACAGACACAATCTAAGACACGTTTTTTTTTTGGAAGCATGTTTTAAATGTTCTAACTAAATTTTAAATACCTAGACGACCCCTGTACTGTTATATGCACTCTTAAGGACAATGATTTGCTACAAGAAAAAGTGGTTTTTCGCCCAAAACAAGAAACATTTGTCTCCCAGCAATATTTGCTCAATGTTGCTTGATGGGCATTAGTATGTGTAGGATGTGTCTTGTTAGAAATGAAACACCAAATATCTTCCCTTATTATATTCTTGATCTGTACCTACATGAAACGGAGAAACATACACCAAACAAATATCCACGATAATAAATGGCTAAATGCAAGTGTCGTCTGCCCTCCTCCTGGTGGACGGCATTGGTTCCTTGAAGCGCTGCATGGACCTCCAGCACGCTTTAGCTGAAGCACTGTACGTATCCATGTACTCTGTTCTCCCAGGAAACTCCGCGAACCAAGTCTGTATAGTGTTTGGAGCCACTCCCGTGTGGACTTTACCTGGTAAATGATAGTGAAATTATCTGGATTAATTTATTATTTTTTAAATACAGTCATTGCCAGGGCCGTCTTTAACCATTTTGAGGCTCTGGGGGCCTATCGCCATCTCTTAAAACAGTACCATTTGAATATTACCTTGTATTTCTGTTGTTAGAACAACGGTCGGCACAGCGCCGAGAGTTGAAAATCCAACAGACCACAACGCAAAGTAATACCTATTAAAATAATACTGTTTTAAGAGATGAGGGTAGGTTCCTATATAGGTACCTACATCACGGGGCACTGCCCCCTGCTATTTTTACGAATTTTAGTATTTAACAAATTGAGTTTCTTTTAAAATTCAATTAAAGTTAAAAAAAAAACAATAAAAGATACATTATTCATTAACAATATTTCATTAACCTGGGGCTAGAAACTAATTGTAAATCGCACTGCAAATCAAAGATTTTGTCATTGAATATCGGGTATAATAATGAATGTAGAATGGAACGGCGGTTGCAGTGAATCATTATTTTGGGGCCCACGACTTTCGTGGGGGCCCTGGGCACTTGTCCAAAGTGTCTAATGGAAAAGAGAGAGGCCTGCAAATTGCAAAGTAATAATAAAATAATCAATATTGGAAATACATACCTGGAGGGTCAATCGTCGGTCGGACAGTGGGTGGTTTGTCGGTGAAATGGGTCGGGTCTTTGTAACATCGTAACATGCCTAGTTTGTTGCTCTCCATAGGTACTGGAGCACTGGATTGAGATGCGGCCACTATCGTTCTGTAATCCGATACTGGGAATGCTGTAAAACAAGAAAATGGGCTTAAATACGATAAGCTCAATCATGCTAGAGTTCCGTGTCGACCCATCCGACACGGAACTCTAGCCAATAGGACCCTATTATTAAGCCTCCCCTTCCGTCGGTCTGTCACCGGTCTGTATCTCATGAACTGTAAAAGGTAGATGATGAGATGTAGTTGAAATCACACAGAGTGTGTGTTACTATGGCCATTATAACAACAAAAATAATAAAAATATGTTTTACAAGAAATGTGTTTTCTTTTTATGTTCATACTAGCTTCCGCTTGCGACTTGGTCCACGTCAAAGTAAATATATTATCCAACGGGAACCTTACATTTTTTCATGAAAAAATGATGCCTATATGCTATTCCATGCTGCACACGGATGGTTGTTGTACGGCTTTAAAAGTACTATACATTTATGAGGTCGTCACTTATACATATATGAGCGCGCTGTCAATGTAGTCCTCTTAAATTTATATTCGTAGTAATTTTAATTAGTTGATTTGACCCCGAGCTGACCCAGCCATATTTATGAGTCAGTCATTAAGGGCATTGTTCTCGTTGCCGCATAAATGAAGTCACTCAAATGAGAATAATGAGATGTTTCTTACATTGAAACTAATTAAGTTTAGATACAATCATAGATAATTATTATCTAGACTAGCCAAGTGCGCAGGAGATATTATAGTGCACGAGTGTGTATGCAAGCACAGGTGCGAAGTGCACCTGTGTTTCCCTCACTTTCATAGTCCAATGGGACGGCAATCTGACTCGACCGGGAAGAGATCAGGCGCAGGACCAACAGCTTTACCTACCTACGTGCTTTCCGAGGCACGCGGATGTCACATCACCAACTTCCTTAATCCGAACTACTGCTGAGAAATTCCCGATGAAAAAACCCTATTAGCAGTTTTTGCCCGACCTGGGAATCGAACCCAGGACTTCACTCTCATCAGTCGCGCTTGCGACCAGAGCAGTTCAGATAAAGTTTTAGCCAAACATATAGTGTGGTTTTTATTCCGATTGACTCACATCTCTTCTTGAACGTGGCTTGATACATGGTCATCATTTTCCCGTCAAGATCATCGCAAGGGTGGTCCAGAATATCATTGGTCACATCAACCATCTGCAAAGTTAAATTATTAGAAAAATAAAATGTAGGTACCTTTATATAAGGTGAAAATGTAGGTACCTTAATTACCTTTATACATGGTGCAATGTTGCATCCTAGTTTAATTCAAGGAGGCAACTACCTAGAGATTCTCAACACGAATCAATAAAAAAATTAATAGGATTTTTATTTGTTTCAAGACGTCGTTCAAGCAGGCGGGGTTCGCACGCAAACATTGATACAGACGCGCAGCACTTGCACAAGGGGCGATTTTGTTTTTTAAAAGAGGTGTATTCTGAAAAACTGTCACCTATAAATATACATCTAAAAATACGGTATTTATTCATTATTGACCAGGTGTCTGCACAATACGGCGTAGCTGGGTTAATGCTACGCTACTACGTCACACTATGCCGCCACGTAGCTACGCTGCTACGTCACACTACGCCACCACGTCACGCGGCGCTGTTACGTCAGACTACGTTGCTACGTCCGACTATGACGTAAGATAATGCAGTTTACCTTTAAGCCACATTACCTGTCTCCGCAGCTGCTCATAGTCCTGGCATAGCTTCTGCTCTTTATCTAACAGTTGTTTGTATTGCTCCACTCTTGGTGAGTATGAATGGGCGTCGCAGTGGCAGTACGGGGCCACCGGTGCAGGCCGCACGGTCGGCCGCGCGTCCGGGAGAGGTGGCTCGCATGGCCTGAACACCACGAAGATTTATAACGTCATCAGATGATTTTAGAAAATTACAAGTAGGTAGGTATATATTCCTGGGAGCGGTGAATGCATAAGCGAATCCCGCACTCCCGGCCATAGGTAGAGGTGGAACACTGCGGTAGTTTTAGCTGGTAAGAGTCCGGCATCTCACCCCATCACCCACACGACGGAGGAAGTCCATAAGAATTTCCACCACGCACAAAAAAAGGTACATAAGTTTGATAAAAATGGATTCTTCGTGTCGCTGGCTTGACAGTTTTTTTTTTTAATTTGGACCCACAACATTGCTACATCCACAGCATCGTTGGTAGCATACAAAAAAATGCCCGTAGTCTACAAGACAAAGACCATTACAAGTAATAGGTGGCCACAAGATCAAACTCATTAGAAGAAACCGTTCAGTCGTTCCGAGGACCCTCTCAAACCAGGCATTCTAATGTGGAGGGGTATTAAGCCTAGCAGATTAGATGACAATGGTGTATTAATTAGACGACTGATCCTAAAACTGACGTTTTCTTTAAAGCTGGCGAAATGAAGCAAATGTTAAGTGAAATCAACCATATTATTAATTTACAAGTATTAGTTGCAACTAAGACTGTATATTGGTATTAACATCACAAACAGCCACTTCAATTTTATTATTTATTTGACATCCTAAATAAACTCATGCCTTTTTCCCATGAAAACAGAATCACATCCACACCATGCAGAAACCACAGAACGCTACCTGCTACGATCCTTCGTTCATACATCTCGTCATACAAGCACGTCGGTTATAAGTCTTATGGCACTAAGGCACTTAACCTTTCTGAAGAATCTCACCAATAAGGTGTAGGTCTTCCTAGGGCGTCCCCTTCCTGCTTAATTATTTGAATAAATAAAAAAATCGAAATGTTCTTTGTAAATTGTCTGTTTAATTATGCGAGTCTCGCTAGTATCTCAAAGATAGTAGACCAATGCAGAGTGCAACATATTCAAGGCTTTTTCCTATAATAAATGAGTAGGTAGGCTAGGCTGTAGAAATCCATACTTAACGTCAATGACGTGCTACACCGTGGGAAACAAAGTCTGTCGATAGTATTGCTACAGTTTTACAGCTTTTATCACGAACGGTTGCATTGACTAACTTATGTACACGACTTCGTACGCGTTCATTTTCTTGCGGATCCCTAATTATGGAGGTAAAATATAGCCTATGTTACTCGCTGTTAATATAGCTTTGAATAAAACAATTTTATTTTAATCGGTTATGTGGTGTTTGTAAATACACTCACGGTACATGAGAAATTCCTAGTGATGGGCAATGTTTTATAAGAACTAGAATCAAATGACTAGAGACATTTGAAACTAGCAACCCGCCCCGGCTTCACACGATAAAAGGTCTCGGCGACTTGACTTTTCTCACACTTTCAACAATTATCGTTAAATTTAACCAATATAAACAAAACCTCATTAAATTATTTACCTAACCCTTCCTCATGGATCACTCTATCTATTAGTGAAAACCGCATAAAAATCTGTTCAGTATCTTTTTTTAGTTTATCGCAAACAGACAGACAAACTCTGCAAAGGACTTTATTTTATAATAGACGTAGTGATAGATATTAGATAATATAAGATCCTTGGCTTAAACCTTATTTCTCTTACCCACAATACCTAATACCTACTTCAATATCATTTTTCATTGATTCGTGAACTCAATGTGGTTGTGGCTGGGCTTTGGTGAAGGCCACGAAGCGAACTAGGGTAGGTAGTGTTATTACAACACTAATAGTGTCTAGACCGATTTCGGTCATGACGGCTAATCTTAGTGGAAACTAGCCAAGTACGCAGGAAATACATCCGACACAACCGGGGAGAGATCAGGAGCAACACCAACGGCATAACGTGCATTCCGAGGCACGAGGGTGTCGCACCTCTAACTTTTAAACTCAACTGAGAAATTCCTAATGGAAAATCCCAACAACACTTTTTGTCCGAACCTGGAAATCTGAACCCAAGAACCCACGCTCAACAGTCGCGCTTGCAAACACGAGGCGCCATCGGGCATAATATTACTAGCAAATAGGTCGGACACGACTACTTTCCAAGATCATTCCATAAACAAAATAACTGGCAATAATGCAATAGCTCGTAGTAAAAGAAGAGTTTGTTGCCTTAAGAATTTAATCAGGCACTTAGTAAATTATAAAAGCTTTACGTACTTTCCAACTATGGGTTTTGGAAATGGCCAGGTGTAATCGTTAGCTTGAGATGTCTTGAAATCCATGATGTTACTTTTTTGGTTTTCTGAAAGTAATCAGATTATTTATTTTTTTAATCTAAACTATTTCCGTCAACAAAGTGTCATTACAACCAAGCTTCACTCACTTTAACTTATTACGTTAATATTTTTTAGATTTATTAATACTACTTTTGCTAATTGACACCCTACATAATTTAGAATTGCTTTTGAACCCAAAAATTTGAGCTGTAGAAGAATTTCTTCAATGAGGGAAGATAAAAACATTTTTGAAGTTTTGTTCATTTTTTTTTACTCTTTTGTTGGCCTTATTAAAAGACGGACAGTGTTTTTCTGTTAAAGAAGTTTATTTCCTTTAACAAAGACCTTGATGAATAAAATGAAAAACCAAAAATAAAAGATTTTTCATGATAAATAACAAGCGACTAATTTAGATTGTGTATAGTTTTCGGATAGTTCCCTCTCTTATATGATACTTCTTTATTAGCACCATTATACCATTATTGTCACCTAACAAAAAGTCTTTATTTGTTGGAAAGTATTTATGTTTAGGAAGAAAATATATTCACTCCGAAATATATATATTTGATTAACATCACATATCTTAATTTGTGCAAATTATTCAGTATTCAGTTTTGTATATTTTCAATCCAAATGATTTTTTAATGAAGTTTATGTTTTTAATTGGTACTTTTCATTTCTACGCATTGCAACATTACACAAAACTTCAAATTTTTTAGCTGTCAACATCGTTGTTTTCCTGTCATCCGTCATCAAATCAGCTGTGTATCACACACAGAGAACATGTAACATAATAAATGTGCGTATTAAAATTATTGGTGTGAAAATGTCCACTGAGACATCTGATAAAAAATCAACTCAATGTTTATGATAAATTCACGGTGGAAGAGACATGGCGCGCCGGAGGAGCAGCGGCATCACGAGCCTGGGGTTTAACCAGGATCAAGGTTTGTGTTACTTCCTAGTTCGTCAACCTGAGTTCTTTGTTCTCAGGTGGTGTTAGTATTATTCATGTTGGATGAGCTGAGTGTGTTAGAACGTGAGGTTTGGTGTGTGTGGAGTGCGCGTGCTGCGTGGTGCGACGCAGGCAGCGCGCGGAGCTTCCCTCGCCACGCTCTTGCGTAGCTGCGCTCCACGTGTTGTTTATATTTTTAGTGCGCGCCCACGCGCAGTCTCCATTCTTCGCCAGACCGCTCGCTATTGTTTGGGCGTTGGTTTTGTTTGCAATCGTATTTGTAGTTTAAAACGCAATTTTCATCATTTTCCAAATGCACGTCATAGTCGACCCTACACTTTTCCATTGTTTTGATCAACAGCTGTTGCATGTTTTGTATGTTAAAACTAGATTGTTTCTAGTTTATTTCTATAGGGTTAATTGCTGTCCAGTAAACAGTACACTCATGAAGTATTAACAGTTATAAAATCACACCTCTATGAATAAATTTGCATACAAATAATCCGCACAGTGTTAATTGTTATTGTTGCAAAATGAATCTATAATTACATTATTATCATAGCACAAAGCACACTCATCGCAATTATTATTATTCAAAAAGTCTTATTAGATAAACTAGGTAAAGTACTTTTTTGTTCTATTTCCTGAGTTATTGATAGACATAGAATGTAATGACTGTATTACTATTGTAGGCTGCTTCACATGCTGCCTGAAAACCGGCTTGCGCGTCTACAATGTAGAACCACTTGTCGAGAAAGCTCACTACAGTAAGTATTTTTTATAATTACGTTACTTTTTTCCCTGTTACCTGTTAAGATTAGGCATTAATGCTCATCAAGGTACGGTCAAACAAGCCTATTTAGAGTGATTTAAAGGAATTGACACCCTAGAAACATTATTTAAAGTAGTTGCAAGTTAGCTACCTGTATACCAAATGGTCTGTTGGACCTACAAATACTTCACCAATGTTAACGTGACTGGTGTCCGCAGTGCAGACACTTCGCTTGTGGCTGTTGCAAGTGGTTTATGCGGAACCCCTTTTTTGTTCGGACCTTGTTCGTGATAAATCAATGAGATCGAATACGCTATAATGTTTACATTTAAATTATAAATATAAATGGTTACAATTTAGGTATTGAAAAATTCTCAGAAATTTTATAGTATGAAAAATAAGGAAAAGAATTACAGAAAACACATATTTAATCTGAAAATAGATTTGACCTGGTATGTAGTGCACATTGTAAATACAATTTAAATTGCTGTAACTTGAGATTATAGAGCATGGGTTCCGAACCTGCTGGTTACCCCTGCAGGGGTAAACCACCTTTTCTGTGGGGGTAATAAAGCTAGTTATACATCATAGGGAAAAAAACTCATTACTTTGTAGGTATTTTGCAAAGTGCGTATTGTTGTGCTTATTTAATTTAAGAATGTAGGTATTTGTTGATTAAACTAATGTGATCAATAAAGCCTACTTTAAAGGGGGAGGGGGTAAAATTCAGTTTCATTGACACATTGTAGGGACAAGAATAAGAATAGTAAAACCGGATGTGGCAAAGAGTATAACTTTACTTTTAAAAACTTTTGGACAAAATGTCGTTTGTAACCGCATGCAAGTGATTTATATTTTCTTGTTTAATAGAAATAAAGGTAAATTTGAATTACGCACAACCCATTTGGCTATTACTGTTTACAGTTTTGCAACTTACAGCGCTAAGCAGTAAGTTGAAAATCGAACAGCAAGAATAACAAAGTTATAGTAAAACAATACTATTTTAAGAGATTGAGGTAGGCCCACTGTTTATACATTAAGAAGTTTTGGATTGAAATGTCCAGTCCGTTTTAAAGTTTTGAAAAGCTATTCTATCTAAACAGTACAAAAATTAAATAAATAGTTGTACACAATACAAAATTTGCATTTTAAAATCGCACCTACGACGCAAATCATTTACATGTATTGACATTTGTGAACTTTAAAGATACGTAGTTGATGCTAAAATTTTTGAACAAAAAACTTTATTGAATGTGGAAAATCTTAGGATATCCAACAGTCGGGGGCGCGGATCGTGAGTCAAGCGAATACTCCCGACACACGGTAGCAAGAGAAACCGTGTGGTTTTATTTGTTAAGAGTCCGACATAACCCTCCGTTCTCTCCTGACGAAGAGTATCCATGAGGGATAAAAAAGGAGGGGGGAGGATAATAATGGTTCGTCTAAAATATTTTTAAAAATTGTAGCAGCTATCCTACTGCCAAATCTTGCTCGACGAACCTCGCTCGGAAGGTCAGACGGTAGTGGTATTGCGCTGTCTTTGACGAAAGAGCTCCTTTTCAATCAACTCAGCCAATGGCAGTCTATTGGTGCACATAGGCCTCTCTTTCGCCATTCCCAAGATGAGCTAAAACGTCCTTTTCGGGGTTTGAACTGTATTTTTGCTGACTCCAAGGTGTTCGCACACACAGGTCATGCACTGCAGCCACAAAATGTTGCCACTTGTATCTGAAACGTCTACTTAACAGCGCGTGACAGCTGCTTGTGGTCGATGGTCGACACAAATGGTCGATGGCCGACACTTTTTTTAACACATTGCTAGCAGTATCATAATGAACTCCGACCCAGAAAGTTGGAGAAGTCCGCGTGTGGCCACTGTCAGCGCTTTGTGGACGGTGGCTGACACACGATGCGAAGAGCGGTGCTTCGTGGTATGTAGTCAAACCTTCCGTGTGAGGCGAGTTCATATAAACTGTGCGAAAGCTGCAGTTCAGAGGCCCTTGATGCGGTTTAGAAACTCTGACACTAGGGTGTGTTAGGTCGTAACACCTTACTGCCCACACGATAAAGAAGAAGAAGCTGCAGTTCGAAGCTCCGTGGCAGAGTTTTGTCGCCCGTGTGGAGCAAGGCTTCGTGTATAAGTAATGCCTGTGCAGCATGCGTTGGAAAAGATAGGAAGGATAAATTAAAACAAGTCTGTACTTGTATAAATGACATCATTTCATCAGCCGTAATTCCAACGCAATAAACACTAAATAGCCTACTGATGCCACTAATCATGTTAACGATGTTAAAAAAAAACATGTACCTATATCATTTCATAGATCGTTTGTAATTCGGTCTAATGACTTTCGAACATGTCACTATGTTTGACCACTCGAACTCAGTCGTGTGGGAGTGAATGAACTCCTATATTTAGACCGCTGGCGATCTTTGATTGAAATCTTATCCTAATCTGAATTCGGTCCAAAAGTTTGCGATGATTTATTGCTTTTTAATGACAATGCAGCTTTACACTGGGTAGATTAAATGGGAATGCATTAGAAAAACTTGGAACTTGTCTATTTTCGAGCACATTCTCTTTGTTTTCCTTTTTTCCCTTGTAGATACCCTCCGTCTGGGGACAACGGAGGGCTATATCGGACTCTTACCGACTAATACCACACGGTTCCTCCTGCTCCGCGCCCCCGTTCCCTAAAAATACGATACCTACATGCAATACAATGCAGAAGTTTCAATATTTAGGTTTTGCTAGAGAGGTACTCATATTGAAAACTATGTTGATTTAACCCACTTGTTACAGAATTAACTGTAAACTCAATTCTATTTGCGTCAACTAACTCTTGTTTCCAATAACAATCTACAGAAACATTTCGTAAAAGCTGATTTAGACGGTGCGAGAAATATCGTGCACGTTGTGGTACATTTCTGTCGATGATCGGTCACTTAAGACACGATAGCCACGCGGTCCCGCAATGTACGGCAAATCGCACGATATTTCTCGCATCGTCTAAATAAGGCTTAAATCTCGAGAATATAAAGACTGCAGTACAAAGTACGTATGTATGTAGGAACAATCAATCTCGAGTAAGAAGTATGACTCAATGTAAAGTAAACCGGTTATTTATGTTACTGAACTTGACTTAACTCGAGCAGTTCAAAAAAATACAGTCTTTTCAATGAGTCAATGTACTACGCTTAAAAGATTCTCTACAGGTCAAGTAGGGTTGCTAAGCGTCCAGATAAAGCAGGACATAGCCAGGCATTTTGTATGCGTGTCCGGCAAAATTATTCGGTGTCCGGCTTGTCCGGCTTTTGTAAAGTTTTGTACATTTATTTCATTAGATGTTGAGTTGTTTTCATGATATAATATCGAAAAAAAAATCAGTTAGAAATCCGGCTTTTTTACTCAATTTTACTAGAAGTCTGGCTTAACTGGCTGGTGATTTCGGTTCTGGCAGCCCTATCTGCAGGAGAGGTCATTGAACATTTTTTAATAAAGGAGCCGTTCACAACTTTCCCGACTCATTAGAACATTGAACTCTAATCTTAAAGGTTACCCTGACGCGGAGTTAGTAAGCAATGCGAAAAGATGACAAAACACCACAAGATGATTGTAGCTGGAATATCTAAACTAATATTTGAATGAGAACCAAACTCGAGAACGGCTGGACCGATTTTGCTAATTCTTTTTTAGTTGTTGTCGTAATTTTCCGGAGAAGAAGGTTTACAACTGTGCGAAGCCGGGGCAGTCGCTATTATCAATAAAAATTAGGATAGAGGAAAATCGACGCGGCTGAAGTCACAGGCCAAAGTATTCAATATTTTTCTCTTACAACCCGGTAGTTGCATCATGTGATTTATGAATTATTCATGAGACACCTAATTTATCCAATTCTATGACTAAAAGACTAGCGAATTCATTATTACCTAACCGAGCTCATTACGTATTCTTCCGTCGTACACCAAATTCTAAGGTCATGGCAACTAACGTACTGCAGCCTTTGTTGACATAGCCGTGTAGGTATATTGTTCCGTATTATTTGGGCAAATAGATCACGAATTACGGAGCAGTGCGTAGGCGCAATCGGGGCGTGAGAATTATTTTTAAGATCATAGTTGGGTGCTGATTAATAGTTGATAAGCGTAAGGTTTGTGACAATAGTTACATAGAACATGATACCAAATTATGTGTAATTATGTCATCTACAGCGGTTAGTGTATGCAGAACCAAATTGTATGGGTTACGGTTATGGTCCGCCTACGTCAGACGTTTTGTAGGACCGATTATCGTTCAGCAGTTTCATAGATTTGTAGGAACGGGTTTTTGTGGGACATCTCTGCATGGTATGTGGTATTATGGAATTTATATGTTCCATTTCTCTCCGACAAAAAATCGCTCACCGATTGACTGACATGAGTGAGGGCCGAAGGTTTGATATCGCTGAACCAGCCAGATTCTCTACAGTATGATCTACAGTGATATCAAAAGTTATACCTAGGTACGCACGATATTGGGCATTAAATACAAATCTTACACACAAACTACACATTAACTCTAAAGTAACGCAAAAGAAGAATCTTCATCATCTATCAAACAAAATTTCCTAACAACAGTTTACTCAACTCCAGGCAAGGAGGAGCTCGGCGATGTGTCCCTCTGCGAGATGGTGTTCCGCACTAACTGGCTGCTGGTGGTGAAGGCGCGCCGCCCCTGCAGCCTCATGCTGCTCGATGACCAGCAGCGCGCCTTCAAGGCCGAAGTGCTCTTCAAGTCACCCATTAGAGGGTTGAGAGCGAGGAAAGACAAGTAAGATACATTTTTGGATAAGATATAGCGAAAACGACAAGGAGTGACAGATTGTTTTAACTTGGGTTATTATTACATATTACTGTACAGACAAAAATCTCGCGTATGCCAATGCCCTGCAGTCAAAAAAGCCAAAAGTTATCCGGAGTCTAGACGAAAAAATATGATAACGCTTATCAGCACTAACGTCAATATTTGTTAAAATCTGAGAAGCTATCAGTAGATACATTACATTGCACCTTATCTAAGGAAATTAGCAGAGCTAGGTTTGATCATGAATTAGTCCAGAGAAATCCGATCGGACGCTAATTCTATTGTCGAGCAGGTATAAAGTGGATAGGATAGGCGAGAAACGAAATCACGCTGACCCTTTCTCACCGATGTGTCTCGCCGACCAGCACCGACACGAGCTCGCGCGAGATTTGTGTATCCATTTTGCAATATAATAAATATCCTATTTATGAAGCAATATGCCTTGCACATCTAGACCTTTCACACCAAAGATTGGCGAAACGTGAATTAAAATATTGAACAACATTGAACTATACTGCTTCTTAATTGAGTCTAATTTTTATTCTCGTCCATCCAATTCATTTCTCGCCTCGCCGTTGCAAAACCACCTTTAAAACATTTAGCAGAATCAAGCAAATACAAAAACACTCAAATCTTGAACACTATTTACAATCGTAGGTAATGCGTCGTAGAAATTGAGTATATGAAAACGAGAAACGTGACCAACCCAGCTGGCTAGTACATTAGTTATAAACGTAGTAAAATATCGACTTTAAAACGATAAGATAAGACCAACCTTCACCGAATAACCTAATAAATTGTTAAAGATTGACGCTATTGTTTACTGTAATAAATATATCATTAACGTGTCTGTTTTTATTGATTGACTAATTGACTATTATTAACGCAAGCGAAGCCGAGGGCAAAAGCTAGTCTGGGTTTGCCCTCGGCTTTGCTCGCTTTTAATTTGGGGAAACGTACTTCACTCTCTAAAACTCTCCATACACACTGGACTACAGGAGTCCATCTCCATAAGTGGTGAATTTCAGAAAATCCTTTCTGAGGATATTTCTTTAATCTACAAGATTTTGTAGGTGTTTACTTGTAGTAGATGTCCATTTATCTAAATTATACGAAACCAGAATATCTTAGAACTTTTTCTCAGCCGAGGATCGTTTTTTTTTCTAACACCGGCCATGTCTATTTCAGGATAAACCAATAAAGTGACGGGAAGGTTCAAAAGAATAATAATGTTTATTTCCAGTAAAAAATGATTAGGTACATATATGTTACAAGTACAGTGGTATTGTGCGTGACTTTTGTCAGTTTTGAGGGAAGATTTTCATTTGTATGACGCACTTGTCTATGTAGCTGTTTCTATTGTTATGCCCAACACACAGAGAGAGTGGGAGCGGGACGGGAGCGGGACGTGAGCGGGACGGAGGACTGTGTGTCTTGGGCATTATTCGTAGACTGTATTATAATATACTATATTGTATTATTCGTAAATATTCGGCTATGTGCTGTCCTAAGAAATTAATGCAAAAACTGACGTTGTTTTTTTATATATTATAATAGTTATGTAAAGTGTAGTTCAAAACCGAAACAAGCAAAAATACTGTTTATTTATTTATTTTAAACTTTATACAACAATAAACTACAAAGGTAGATTTAATGCCTTAGGCATATTCTACCAGTTCACCAAAGGTTGTGAAAGAAAGAAAGAAAAACTATGTATTCAAGCGAAAATGACGCACATAACGAAAAAAGAAAAAAAATATCTTAAAAGCAAAGTACAAGTTTGTATTAAATCTAAAAAAAAATGGCAACGAAAGGGCTTATGCTCAGCGTAATGCCGTGGCCCGTGCAGGGAGTATAATATAGCAGGTCCATATTTCGGCTATTTTTATATCATCATTTTCCTCGCTCCAGGGTGGCGGTGGTGCTGTCATCCAGCATCCAGGTGCTTTCATTGCCGTCCCTGTCCCGCGTAGCTCTGGTCCGGACGCGGCTGGGCGCGCGGCCTCTTTGCGCTCTGGCTAGTGAGCCGTCCGCGCCACATCTGTTAGCTGCGCCCGCTCATCGAAAAGGATCGCTCCAGCTACTTGTGAGTATCGCGCAACAGTGCTAGATCACGAAGAGTTGAGGAGAGAGAGCAAAGTCAAATTGATTATTTAAACCATTAAAAGGCAACTTTGAACGTCTTAAACAAGAAAAAAAAAGGATTGAATTTAGTGTGTTGAAGAGGTAGTTTCATAATTTCTCTTCAGGGAAATGACGGAATGGATAAAGAAAACCTATACCTACTTACTTCGGACTCCAAGTAAGATTGAACAGGCAGGAAAGATATGGTAATTAATTGATGTGGGGAGACGCAATTTTTTGGTTATTTGTCTGGTTTTTTTGTCATACGCTTATTTTGTGACTAGCATAAAGAAAGAAAGAAAAGAAAAACTATTCACTCACGTGAAAGTGACGTACATAACATAAATTTTTTACCTGAGTCATTTTCTATAATTTAAATATTACATTTTCAGGACGTGACGCGAGCGGTGAAAGGCGCTCACTCCTCGTCTCCGGCCGTGATGAGCTGCCACCAAACCGAGCTGGTCTGCCTCAGTCTGTCCGCCAACGGAGCTCGACTAGCCACCGCGTCTGAACGAGGCACCATCATCCGCGTGTGGGACACCGCCACCAAGCACATGCTGCACGAACTGAGGCGCGGCTCTGACTATGCCGATGTTTATTGGTGAGTGTTTTTTATGTTTGTTGGTGAGTGTTTTAGGTGTATGTTTATTGCCGAATGTTTTTGAGTATATGTTTATTACTGAGTGATTCTGAGTATTTTTTGATTGATAAGTGTTACTGGGCGGTATGTTTATTGGTGAATGTTTTTAAATATGTATAAATGATTACTGGTGAGTGTCTATGTGTTTGTTGATTGGCGAGTGTTTTTGAATATATGATTACTAGTGAGTGTTTCTGAGTGTAGGTTTTTAGTGAGTTTTACAATTCATTTTTTTACCATAATTAGCGCCATGTCAAAGCAATTCTCTGACGATATTGGGAAAATCCTTGTAGCACCTTGTAGCATGTATGTAGTGTACCGACATACATTTAAAAATATTGAATCTAAATCTTCCAAAATGTAGTTATGTGTGGAGAAATGGCCAAGAATTTACTAAATAAGAATACTTACTCTATTAGAATTCATTTTGCAGCGCCTTATGAAACAATATCTTTGGTTTTTATTATTTAGCGTATCTATTAGCATTTACTAAATGTTTTTTCGTAATTTTTCCAGTATAAACTTCAACCAGTCCGGTTCGCTGGTGTGTTGCGTGTCAGACAAAGGCACGCTCCACGTGTGGACGGCGCGCGGTGCGTGGACGCACCTCGCCGCCGCGCATGCGAACCCCGACACTAAGGCTCTGTGCGCCTTTACTGATGATAACACCGCTGTCTGTGAGTATACACATACCATTTTTAAACGACTACTTATAAAATGCAAAAGATTGGATGGATGTATGGATGTTTGTACTCAATCACGCCATAACAGCTGAACGGATCTAGAGGAAATTTGCCACAAACATAGATGATCCTGCAAAAATGTACGGTTTCCGTGGATAATACGTGAACTTTGACGCAAAAGCTAGTATAAAATTAAATATCTAAACCTAAAATGCATGAAAATGGTCATTTATAAAAATAAAAATCCCCGACCGAATTGCGGTCACGGCGGTCAATGTCAATGGAGTCTAGCCAAGTGCGCAGGAGACATAGTGCATGCAAACACAGGTGCACTCCCCTCCCTCAGAGCGAGTACACATTAGGCGTTTTAAAGCGCGCATTTTATGAATGAAGAGGTCTGTCGAAGGTGTACACATGCAAGCGCGCGCTTTTATTCAAGGGCGCGTTAGACGCGCCTTGTCCGATTTTCATTCAAAGGTGCGTTGCGCGGGCGCACTGCGCGCTTCGCCAGCATGCGCCGCCATTTTGCCGTATATTTGATTACATTTGATACATGATTACGCATATTCTCCAAAATTTGTTGCTGTTTTCATACTACCAGCTTCCAAACTCCAAGAGTCATAGCATATGTTACTCTGTCTGTGCATCTGTTTGTTACCTCAACAAAGCTAAACCGGTCGTAATGAAATTTGACAAATGCAGCTCTAAGTCTGCTGAATAAAATAGGCTACTTATTAATCCGGGACGTTGTCTGCGTTCCCAATAACCGAAACACACGTGGACGACGTCGCGTGTAAAAGTTGTAGAATAAAATAATTAAATTGATTACGATGTTAATGCTACGTTTCTAATTTCCACAGTGATATGTGAGGACGGCACTTTCCACAAGTTCACGTTTGCGGCCGAGGGCAACTGTCATCGCAACGACTTTGAGTACTTTCTACAGGTATGTTATCTCCAAATAATATTGCCCAGGCCGATTTAGGTCACGTTGGCCAATCTCATTGGAGACTAGCCAAGTTTTCTTTCTTTATCGTGTAGGCAGTAAGGTCTTACGACCTCACACACCCTAGTGTCAGAGTTTCTAAACCGCCTCGAGGGCTCGGACATGGTTTGAGTTGAACAGCAAGTCCAGGTTTCCTCACGATGTTTTCCTTCACCGATGCCAGTGATGTCCAAGATAAACTTTAGAAAGTACTTATGAATTGAAAAAGACACATTTGCACGGATTTGAACCCACAAAAAGCGCTCTCGTTCCTTATAACGAAATAGTTATTATTTATCTCTAGGTATTACATAACATCAGGCCTGTAATCCCCGAAGGGTTAGGCAGAGGTGTACCCATTAGTACACCCACATTTCGCCAGTTATGTTTTTAGTCCCATGTAATAGGGGGCGAGCCTATTGCCATCAACCGGGCACAAATCCAGACTCCGAGGCTGCTACTGAGAAATTCCTGATGGAAAAACCCAATAACACTTTGCCCGACCTGGGAATCGAACCCAAGACCTCGTGCTCAGCAGTCGCGCTTTGCGACCACTAGACCAACGAGGCAGTCCAGTTATAATTTATCTGTAGGTATTTGATTTTTCTTTCATCTTTGCGGTCTTTAGCAGACAATCTGATAAAGGCCGCAGGATCGTACTGGATGCAAGCCGCTTCCAACCGGTCCTATTGGAAATATGTAGAGGACGCCTATGTTCAGCAGTGGATGTCCTATGGTTGAATGATGATGATAATGATGATTCGATCTTTTATTACAGGTGGGAGACGACGACGAATTCCTGCAATGATGTTTTTTTAACAATAAATTGACTATGAAAGATATAGTTATGCCTATAATAAGTGATAACACAGTGAAAAGTGATGTTATATATAGTAATATAATTATAAATAACACTCTAATGTTACAACGCTTACATTGAAATTCGTGATAATTTCAGTAAATAATATATTATTATTATAAATATTTGAACTGTATGTGTGTTATCCACACTCTCGCGGCTTCTTATAGTAGTTTTTTATTATAGATATTTTTCCATAAATTTTTATGTAAATAAAAATGCCGGTTTCATTACTAAAATTTCTAATTAATGCTTCCATTATGGTAAGTTAAAAAAATCTCTATTTTGTTATACTAATATTTCATGATACGGAAATGCAGGGATTCATCGAAATTGCATACTTAATTGGGCTCGAGTTTGTTATTTCGGTGTTTATTCTGTATTTCTAGTCTTTATTAGGCGTTGAAAAGTCCAAAATTATACAAAAGACTTCTTTAAGTCTAAGAGGTCTAAGTGCAATATCCATTGACTAGATTGTTTAGTAGTGACACCGGCTTAGATATAGTATGTTATAAATCCTCCTGTAATATTTGTTTTACTAAGGGAGCGCCACTTATCTGTAACCTGGCACAATATATTTAATTTTGTTTTTAGGATAATGTTACAAGGTCAACGAAATATAATATATGTTTGGAGTTCGTGAATTGAATTGAAAGAATCACTAAAATATTCGGTATCTGTATGTACCTACCTATCTCTTAATTCTTTTCTACTTTTACATTTAAAACATTTTTGATATTGGCAAGAAATTCTACTAACAATGTTGCCATGTTTTAATATTATTAATAAGTATTTTTAAGACTTGAAAAAATTCAAAAAAATATATTATTAAAATTATTTCTAGTTTGTTTCAGATACAATTCACGTACTTTAAAATTAAGTTTTTAATAATTATAATAAACTTAGTTTACCAGGGCTTTCATTCGTTAAATTTTTAATTCTTTCGAACCAGAATTGTAAAAGACAGAGGGCACTAAATTGCATTTTTTAATTTTAGGTTCAAATTGAGTGTAAATGATTTATTTGTACGTAAAAATGTTTGAGCACCTTTTGAGCTTACCATAACTGAATATTTAAAAATATCTAGTTGTTTCAACCCATTCCAATTTATACATTCACCAAAAAGGTCACATTTCCGAAGACTTATATTAATTGAAATGAGTTTTCATAAGTATTTTTTAAATTGCGAAATTTTTAATCCTGGCCGATGGATGACATCAAACCAGTGTGGCGCATGGTAGCCAGATTAGATTAATATCGATCGGCCATCGATTTTGTTTTAATATGAACTTGTCGCAATTTAGCCTTAAGCCTATTCTACAACATTTGCAATTCAAGTAAAAAGCAATTAAATTGTATGGTGTGGAATATGCTTAAGGCGACGTACTAATTGGCCATCGCTCGCACGAACACAATGATCGCATCGCTTTGTTCGTAGAAACGCAATCAAACATACAAATCCTTGACACTGAACTGATCGGGCGAACACGTCATTCGCGCGAGCGATGGCCACTTAAGTAAATTCCTAACCGTTTTTAGTCAATGCTCAAAAATAATTTCTTAGCTATTCTTTTTTCCTAAAGATAACTAACTTGTTTATTATTATTGAGGTTACACAAAAGAGGCTTGACTAATGATATATACGTACATTTATGTTGGACACGCGTCTGATAAAAGTAAACTTTTAAACAAGTGCTTAATGGCAGAAATGTAAGGGGCCTTGATTCAGATTACGGGCGAAAGGGGGGAGGATGGAGGGCGAGGAAGGGCCAAGGTCCACAAAAATTTCGCCAAGTAGTAAACGCAAGATTGACAAATCTGGCGGTGTCTGTAAAGCCTTGGCGGTGTCTGAAATATCGTGCGATTTGCCACACTGCGGGACCGTGTGGCTGTCGTGTGTCATAAGTGACCGATCATCGATACGATACATCGCACGATATTTTTCGCCACCCTCTAATAAGCTTTAAAGAACTTAAATGTTTGTGATGTGTTCTTACTGTTATGCAATAAATCTGTTGTTTTAAAACCATAGATAAATATAATAGTTACATTAAAAGCAATAATCGATATGTTATCTTAGCTATTTTCTGCAAATTAGTTAATTATATAAACACAGGGTGTTCCCAATATGGAATTCTATTTACTGCGGGATTGAGTTGATGTTAGCATAAACAATTGTGGTCTGATGATTTGTGTTCAGTTTTCTAAGACACTCTGTTATATTAGCTGAATTTGTAATACATGTTTACTTATCATATTTTATATACCTATCATTAATCGTTGTTATATAAAATCATTTTATATCATAATTTTATTTACTCAGTTCATCATTGTTCCTTGTGTTTCATTGTTATAGCTCAATTTTAAATTGTACCTTTTGCATTTGCTCATATTATTAGAAGAGGGGTCCGGCAAATTTGTTCTCTTATAGATATAATTATCAAATATTCTGTAGCCATTAAAATTTTCATTGTTATTTATAATTTTTAAATAGTCGTACTTGAACTGAGAGAATATTGGAGAGTTGAAATATTAATCAGAAGCTTGTATTAAGTACATAATATATGCGAGCCCTTGTGTAAAATTATAATGTAAAGATATTTTATGTATAATTATGTAAATATTTTTAATAGTCACACATTAGTTTTTGTACTTGACATTAGCAAAATAAAGTTATTTGTCTCAGCTTAAAACTTATTTAATCACTTTAGTAATAATTATTTAGGGCTACAAAAACGAGCACATTTGGACACTGTAAATACGGAGTTTCGGAATAATGATTTATTTTTCTATGAAATTGTAAAAACGACAGGGACTCCACTGTTTTGTATAAAAGCTTTAGAGGTATAGATATGTACCCGAATAGAGTTATTTGGAATTTTAACATTAAAATTTTCTTTTATACATCTTGTTTTATTGAATTTATTCCTTACTACCACTCTCCCCGCGGCTTTGCTTAAATGATTTTTATTATGGATCCCTAATTTTTTGATAAATAGAATATAGCCTCTAACTCTTAAAATCGGTTCAGTAGATCCAGAGATTACCCCCTAAAACCTCACAAACGTTATTCGAGTGGATTAAAAAAAAAACTTTCATCATAACCTTGTCAAAGAAATTACGAATACAACATAAAAAATAACATTGGTCCAACCATTCTTGGGTTTTGTGCTTAGCAACACATTTAACCATTCTTTTTTTTATAGACTAGTCTATGCTTTACACAATAGTGGCACAATCCCATAAGTTTAAGTATTATGTTGCTAATTCCGCTATAATTAATCATTTAAAACATATCTATATAATATGCTCAAAAACACCTATCCCAGTTCTAATTTATAAGTTGCTTACATGTCAGCGTGCAATTCACCAAGTCTTGCATGAAATAAAATTCAAAATAACAATTCATTTTCTTTGTAATAATAATTATTCATAAATTATCTACATTACACTATACACTATGTTTAATCACTATCAGGTTTTTTCCGACCAAATGGATCAGTCCATATTTTCATATCTGAAAAAGAAAATGCTTTTTAAACAACTTTCCATTGAAAAAGGTTTGTGATAACTTAAGAGTTTTAAAACATGTTCATACATTATTACATACATTTGTACATGTGTAATAGTCCAAAAACAAACCTACAAGTTTCACGAAGTTTGCTTGCACGTTATTACGCAAAATTCAACTCATAACTATGTTGTATTTAAGTTCATTTTCAAAAAACTGCTCGAATCTACATTATTTTGAATAAAAGTATAATTATGTAGACTTACTTCCAGGTTGAATATCTTCCTGTCTAATATTTTTCCTTGCTACCTTTTGAATCTCCTCTGAAAGAATAAGATAGTTAGATATCTATTTTATAACATAACAAAATCAAGAAGGATTTGTTTTTAAGGATGTAAACTTACTATATTTTGATGGGTCTATCATTGGAGCTATGGCAATAGGATATAGTGCGAGTCCAATAAAACCTACGAATCCAGAAACGAAGGCAGCATAACGCCAGCCTTTGAAGAAAGCCATGTTTATGTAATCCAATTCCAATTTTTTGGAATTTATTTTATCAACATTGAGCTCATTTTTATTTTGACTTTGACATTTGACGCAACGGTATCAACAATGACAATTTGATTTGACATTTTGTTGTCTAATAGTCCCAAGCAAAGTAGTATGGTAAAGAGGGCTTTTTAGAAAAAAGATTTCATTTAAGTTATCACATTGGCGCCTATCATAATTATTTATTGTATGTGTAGGTAGTGTAACTGTGTAGTACTTGTTTGTGTTGTACATTGTTCTAACCGCTGCAAAGCTTTCTCATTGCATTTAAAATTGCAGTCCGCGTAAGCCAGTCCCAAACTGCACTGCAACAATAACCACCCAATTTTGGACACCTACCTTAATAATTTATTGTGTTTGGGTACATCAGACAGTACCATTTATCAAGCATGCGAACGTACGCTACTTGGAAAGGCCAGACAAATATTTAACATCGAACTTGCAAGACTCGACTACCCAAATCAGCGCATTCAGTCATTATTGAGCCCAAAGATTAAAAATGAGTCGTTTACCGTTTTCTTATATATGTAGTTGTAGGTACCTAAATTTATAGAACTAAGAAAATTTTATAAGATCCATGTTTTCTACGAAATTCTGACATTTAAAATAACAGCGTCACTGCTTTTGCTGCACGTAGATACCTTGTACATAAAGCCACTACTGCAATAACAGATATTTTGTTTAAAATGCGAACTTAATCACAAGATTATTGACCCGACTAAGTGGGTACAGTACCTTTTTACGAGTAACTCCGTTGTTAGTACTTATGGCAGAGCTGTTCTCCTTATCCTTGACAAAGCACAATGGCAATTAGTTACTTAAGGTCGGAATCGGAACCACTAGAGATACATTTCGTGCAAGAATGTTAATGGCATTGAACCACATTACCTTAACAAAGATAACATTAAAGAAGATTTTAAATAGTTTTAAAGGTAGTTCCTAAAAGTTAAACACTGTCCGAAAATAGAACAAAGGGACTGGACCGGAGACCCACCCCTTGGTCCAGTCCCTTTGCAAGTTGACAGTCTGTCTCAGTCAGATATTCGAAATCCCGTACCTACTTACTCAAATCTTGAACATCACCTAGCTGTCATCATAGACAAGAAAGAGAAGAAGATAGAGCAGGGTTTCCCAAACTTATTTTGTCTAGGTACTGCCCACATGACGATAAATTACTTATTTTTTAGCGCCGACCATTTTTTCCCCTACCTACTTAAAAATCACCTAGTAGATGAAACTACAAATCGTTTCCCAAGCCTCTACACAACACCCCAATTTTTTTTTTCTGGGTCTCTTACCGCCCTCTCTAGGCCTGCAGCGCCCACAAGGGGGCGTTATCGCCCACTTTGGGAAAGGGTGTCATAGGCCCGTATTGCTCTATGCCGTCATCGACTCCAGAAGTCAGTGTACTGGCCAATGTTCAATCTTTGTTTTCGTTTGTTCGTGTAGATAGATACCAAAATAAAAATGACTCAAACATAAATGAAGTTAAATAAAAGCTTTTAAAATAACAATGATTAATGGAATGGATTTGTTTTGCCCTTATTAAAACCTCTTTTGTTGACTATTTAGTTTGACGCATCTGTTAAAAGTCCACAGTGCATAGGTCTCGGAGGTCATATACCCACTAATCAGTGAGTCATCCTATCCTACACAGACCCTGATAGTGGCCCTTCAGTGAGACTCGCGTTATATCAGTTTCACAGTAACAGTACCTTATTAGTAATATTGATTGAGTCATCGTAATATTATCATTACGTTTGGATACTGTTTACTCTTCAGTAATTGTTTGTTTGTATCTGTATTACAAGTGTGTACAAGCTAAGAATGTGAACACCTATTTATTTTGCCCGCGACTTCGTTCGCGCCACAGTCGGTTATCGCGGACGTAGACGAAGTTGCGGAATATAAAGTAGCCTATGTCTTTCTTAGCCAATTATCATCAAAATCGATTCAGTAGTTTAGTCGTGAAAGCGCAACAGACAGACATACAGACAGTTACCTTCGCATTTATAATATTAGTAAGGATGGTATTGTATTGTAGGTGTGTTATAAGTCTGCAAGGTTGGAGGGGAATTGCGCGAAACATGCATGTAGAAATAGAATGCATAGTGATAGATGGGCCAGAGTCGTCATCAGTTAGGCACCGGAAGAGGGGCATCGCGCTGTCACCACTTGAGCCCCGGGAATCGCTGGCATGATGACTTTGAAACGTACCTATATGGTAGATTGGGTAGAGAAGGTGGCATGGAGGGCAGAGTGATAAGCTACGAGGAAGGCATTGCCCAGCAGTGGGACAATATCTACAAGTTCACAAAATAAAACTAGCATCTAGAAATAGATAAGTACTATGTCAGTAGACGACTACCCATTTAGTGAATAAATTAAGAAAATAGTATAAAAACCGGTTGGATATTTTGGTACCTACCTACGTAAAAATATTTGCAAAACATCACTTAATAACGTTATTATTTTAAGCATTTAATAACTTTGTTTTGGCAAAAACAAAACTTGTTTTGGCTCTCATGCTCACATTATACTTACAAATATGTATAGAGAGATAAGAAGTTGTAATACTTTATTTGTTTACTAAAATTTTAACTGAATAATTCTAATTAAAAGAAAATAGTTAGCCCAGGAAGGGGAGTCATGACACCCATGAAATGGACTATAGAATGCCCAATAATACAAGACACAACTTCACTGAACTCACTTCTTTGACTGCCTCGTTGGTCTAGTAGTCGCAAGCGCGGCTGCCGTGCATGAGGTCTTGGGTTCGATTCCCAGGTCGGGCAAAGAGTTATTGGGTTTTTCCATCAGGAATTTCTCAGTAGCAGCCTCGTAGTCTGGATTTGTGCCCGGTTGATGGCAATAGGCTCGCCCCCTATTAATTACATGGGACTAAAAAAAACATAACTGGCGAAATGTGGGTGTAAGAATGGGTACACCTCTGCCTAACCCTTCGGGGATTACAGGCGTAATGTTATGTTTTATGTTATGATTATTATTATTTAAGGTTTTATAGGTACACTAGTTAGCGTTTTTATTCCGGTAGAATGCGCTACCCCAAGCCGGTCTTTACCTACTGTAAATAAAAAATTATATACATTTATGTACTAAGCCATTTGTTTAATTAATTCCATTAATTAAATTAAATTGCGTTTCAGTTTATCTAATTCTTTATATTTTTCCGCAATGGCTTCAGTTCAAAACAAGGATAATAATAAATAATACAATGTTTTCTTTGTGTTGCTTAAATACCTCCTGTGATATTTTTGTATCGGGTACAAAGTCGACTAAGCATGTACCTAGGTGCGGTCAGCAACAAAAGTCGATAAAGATTTCAGTTTTTGAAGTGAAAACTTCTTTAGCGGCGTTGAGCACTTTTTCTGTAATGGGTATAAAATCTTAAACTCGCGTCAGGACACGTGACCTGATCGAAAAAGCGTAAGACGGATGGAGAGTAGACAGCTATCCCCTCTCTACGGCGCGGCGAAAATGTATGCCTGGGCCTACTGTTTCGTTTAGGCAGCGCAGGGCGCTTGCGCGAATGTTCGTGTATAACTTTTTAATGTAAAATAATTGTAATAGTTTTAAAGGGTTAAATTTTTAATGTAATATAAATTGTCATGTTTGTGTACGATAGCGCAATAAATGAATATTGTATTCTACCACATAAATGATAGTACTTTTATACTGATAAAGCAATTGGTGCAAAATTATTCCCTAACTATTCCAAAATATCAAACATGCTCAACGTTAATAATCAAGTTTTCACTTCTGCCGGCACTCCCGGAGTGCAACCCGTCTTTTTTTTTTTAAATTATTTAGCACTCTATGAAAGAAACTATGAAACTGACGTAAAATAAAGTTACAATTTTTTTTTATTATTTTCTTATATTTTAATTATGAAAGTTTGTAAAGATGTTTAGTAGATGTTTGGATGTTTATTACTCATTCACGCACGCGTAAAACATTCCTAGATTAACACAGGATACCTACTTCTTATCCCCGTAATGTGTTTCCTTTTGATAATAGCTCAAGTCACTTTACGGAAAGTTACCTACCTACTTTTTACGCGAGTGATGCCGCGGGCTGAAGCTAGTTTAGGATTTATTATGTTATTTTATATGATACGAAAAATTCTGAGTCGAATTCGAGTCTGGATTAGTGCCCGGTTGATGGCAATAGGCTCGCCCCCTATTACATGGGACTTAAACATAACTGGCGAAATGTGGGTGTACTAATGGGTACACCTCTGCCTAACCCTTCGGGGATTACAGGCGTGATGTTATGGTCGAAAAATTAACAGTATTAATCGACTTTTGTCGCTGACCATACGTAGACGTAGGTAATCCAATACCTACCTACCTACCTATTATACGTTCTAAAGTCTATTGAACAACACTAGTGAACTTGACACTGCATTGAGTATGAATTGAATTGCTAAGTAAGAAGTAGTCAAATTCAAGGAGGTAATATCTCAAGTAGCAAAAGGTTTTATAACCAAGGCGTTTTATCACCAAACAGTGATATAGTAAGCCTATAGTGGTAACCATTGTGACTGATCGTAGCTACTATAAAGGTTTTTGACAGAGCATTTTGGTTCTATAAGAATCACTAGTATTAATAAACTAATATATAATAAATATTATAAGAGGAAAAAAATGTATTTTTTTTTTGTTTGTTTGTAATGGATAAAGTCGAAAACTACTAGACTGATTTTAAAAATTCTTTTACCATTAGAAAGCTACATTATCTGCGAGTAACATAGGCTATAGATTATTTTTGCGCGGACGAAGTCGCGGGCTAAAGCTAGTAAATAATAAAAATAAAATATTACTTGATTTTCGAATTCGAACTAGCCATCTTGCCGCTGGGTTTAGGCACCACCCACGCGCACACAGTGATAGTTAAGCGACACTACCAGGGTTGCCAACCCTACTATATAATATAGTATCCTACTATATTAGAGCCCCCGCCTACTATATTTTTGAGAAAAAGATATAGTAGGCGAAACTACTATATTTTAAAGGCATCAAACTCCTAAGCAATAATATTCATTTAATTAAGAAATAAAGTACCTATTTTGGAACCTACTATATTTTTTTAAACATTTTACTTGCCTACTATATTTTTATGGGTAAGAATTTTAGAATTACTATATTTTACCGACAAAGAGTTGGGAACCCTAGACACTACCTACCGTAAACCCAACGGGGCGATTCTATTATTTGAAAGAGGTGTATTCTGAAATACTGTCTAACATAAGTAACTAAATAATTAAATTATAATAAAATACCCCAACAGTGGAAAAAATTATTGAAATTTAAAAAGCTAGGTTCGAAAATTTCTATTGTATAAAACTTACTATAGTATAAGTAAGTGAATTCCCAAATGAAAAAGATTTTATCATTATAGAGTATTTTAATTAGGATTGATAATAATAATATTGAAAGACATAAGTAATTATCTGTTATTATTATTATTATTTTTTAATTTAGTTCATTTTTTATTTTTAATACTTTTAATAAATTTCTGTGTACATACTTATGATTAAAATTTGCATGCCCTCATGGCAAAATATGGCTGAACCATTAAAATGTATCTGCATCACCTCTATTGTACCCAATATTATTATTTATCTTTATCTTTATCTTAAAAAAAAACTAGTACTTATTAATTATTGACCAGGTGATACAGATTTTTGATTATTTATTTAGGTCTTTTTTACAAACTCTTTGGTGAGGATGCAAGCTGCACCTTATATTACATCACACGTTCAATCACCCAATCCTTTAAGTAGTTAGGTAGATGGTTACCTAATACTGTTTTGAAATCGAATTATTGTTTAGTTAAAAAACAAACAATAGGTATAGGTACACGAAAATGAGCAATTCAATGAGTACCTACTATAATTGATACGACTCACAAAACAAAGCCGATATTTTTAATCAAAACAAAATAATAAGCTACCTCCATGTCATCGCTTAAGTTCATATACTCATTAAGTCAATTTGGGTATTATAATAAAACATTAAAATTTATGTCTAAAAATCCGAATTAACTATAATTATTTAGTTATTAATATTTAATAATTATTATTTGTTATTTTTTTTTTTAATTGCCTTTGAAAATATGTATTAATAAAGAAGGTGGAGAATTTCTGAAATAATGTCAAACATAAACAATTAAGAAATCAAATCTTTATTAATTATAATTTCCACTTTGTATTATACATAGATAGCCTGGTAGCCCTAGTTGCAAGTACCAACATAAGTAGATATTTCGTCTAACCCACATTTCGCTGATAACGATAATCAGTCAATAGATATTTGGACCAATCTTGTATTACCTATTTACGCTTGATTATGTTGTCCTGCGATCACAAACTGAATTATAAAGAGAGACCAACATCCAAGTATCGGAATTGTCCTATTTTTTGATAAAGGACAAATATCTATCCATACCCCTCTAGTTCTATTCATAAATATTATATAAACCAGTCAGTTTAGAATTTAAACAGTTGTTTTGTCGCCAAAACGAGGCAACTCACAATTCTTCAATAATTTAATAATTATGCTGAATGAGTAAGTATTAATTAAGTTATTATTATTCAGCCGTATAGGCACTGAAGCTAAAGCTTAATAAAGGATAGGATCAATAAATCGTGGACTTCGAATACACCTCACCAAATTCGTCATGGGCCGCGAGGAAAATACTTCTGCTGGTCAGGTTTTTAGTGTTCTGATTCAGAACATTATGAAGTAGAGAAGTACTATTAACACGGAAAATAAAATAAAAAATACAACAATGACATTTTTCTTTAGAAATAAACAGCAGGCTGTACCCTTTGGCATTAGGGCGAACACAGATGGGATTTAGTCAGTGGTAGAGAGTAGCGAAAGGGAGTATCAGACACACTCCCTTCCGTTCCATTTTTTTCCCAGTTCATTTCCCATTCCTATAAAATTAAATGAAATTTGAGGTCTTGTACTTAAAAATGAAATACCTATGTTATAGAACTGTTTAAATTATGTAGGTAGGTAATCGTTTAGTAAAATGTTGATAAACACAGTACGGTGGACAAGACAATCTGCGTTTTATAATGCAATTTGCAAACTAATATTGTTACTTTGTGTATTGAGATTGAGAATAGTCATTGCTATTTAACATACCTATTGTGTATTGTGTAGACGACGTAGACGAGTGAGTTACCAAGTCATCAAATAAAATAACAAATTGTAAAAAAACACCATTTATTCTTTAATTTTCATTCGTTTTGATAAAATCGTCTAATTTGTCTAAAGGATTATTATCTAATAAATCAATAGAAGAGTATGGCTTACTAACACCTTCTTCCAACATCTGTAACAACTTTGCATAAACTAGGCTAGGCGCATCAACTGCCCATAAAAAGTCTATATGGTTAAATTCCTTCAATGGCACAATGTAGTGTTCTATTGGATTCACAAGTTGCACAAACAAGTTCGTCACATCAACATCACTAGATAACCAATCGTTCTCAGCACTGAACAGCGCGATAGGCAACGTAATCTCGTGTATTGGATACTGAGGAGGAGATGCGGTCCCATATTGCTTGATGTTGCCCGCAGGTCCATAGTCAAACATCTGGAACCTGCCGCTCTGCTTGATCTCCTGAGCGTAGTGCACTAATGTCTTGGTGGAAGCTCCCGCGGGAACGTGAGCCAGTATTAATGGCAATAATGTCCTATTGAATTGTTTCTCATCGTGTCCACACAAAACAAACATCGAATTTTCACATATCGCTTCCTCATAATGATTTATCTCACAAGCATGTTTTGATAACCACCTGAGCACTGCGTTTTGAGGAAGAAACTCATTAGCTCCGAGTAATTTCATGAGATATTCTATGTTATCGCTATACTTAGCTAGCAGTCGTATAGGGCTCTTGATGTCAGTCATGTAGGCAACTGGAGCCAACGCGAATCCTGCTCTCAACACCTTGTTGTATTGAGGTTTCGTGGATAGCAGTGCGAACAGTACCGTAGTCCCCATAGAATGGCCAATGTAATTAATTTTGACATCCCATCCTTTAAGCTCCATTATGTAATCTATGACCGCCGGGAGATCGTGTTGGCCCACTTCGTGAAATGTGAAGTTCCAAAATTCAAACGAATCAACATTTCTTGAAACATGAGCTCGGGAGTAAGTATTTCCTCGGACGTTAGCCAACCAGACGTCATATCCAGCATCCGATAAGATATAACCCAAGCCTTTCATTGGTCCAGGGATTATCCAATCAGCAGAGCTCCCGAGTAAGCCGTGATGCAACAGCACTGTCTTCCTAGGACTTACTTTACTTTTGGTATGCCTAGTATGTGGTATCCTATGGACTGTCAATATGTATCCGTCGTCTGTCACGATCGTGTGGGACTCTGATGGGTAGCCGTGAATAGCGATCAGCTGCGGTGTGCTCAGGTGGATAGTGGGGTCGTCATCTGAACAGGAGTACGCCATCGTTGCCTCTGGTACTATTGAATCAAAGACTTTCATGCCTGTTGACTCGGCCGACTCGACAATATCTCTGAATTTTCTCTTCATCCTCGATTGTCTATCTACTTCTACTTCTGTGATGTTGTTCGTATTTATGCCGAAGTAAGAAGTGATTTTTTTCCGCACATTTTCAACGTAATAGTTCTTCAGCTGGCGTCCTCTTTCCCGTACATAATTTGAAATTTGTGACGTTCGGTTACTGAGGGTGTCGAGTACGTTGGGAAGCCATGCTATCTGTTTGCACTCACTGTTATGTGATTGTAACACGAGTATGAACGTAAACACAACTAGTAGCGGCAGCTTCATTTTAGTACGGAGCGGGCGCGCCGCGACGTCCGATCTTCCAGCGACTAAATACAATAATGGAGCACTCGAGTAATTTATCCGCGCGCGAGAGGTCAAGGGGAACTCATGACTAATATGTAACACAACTGATACCGAGACATTATATTAAAAACATAAGATTGCTGACAAACAAGTTGAATCTGTGAATCATTAATTATTTCCTTCGAGTTATCATAATTCTAATGCGCCGCTATAATTATGTACCCACAATAGTTATACTTTATCTGGCAAATTATAAAAACAATGGGTAGTTAGATTTACTAATTATTGTTGTGATTTATTTATATTGAAATAATGTTAATTTTAACACACTAATGGATATAATTAAGCTGCATCAGTTAACTTATAACAAAGACGCCTCCCGCCGTCTGTACCTACCTACGCTAAGATCTTTTTAACTACGAAACGTACTTACTAGTTAGTTGAATGTTGTTTTCATCAAATTATAGAGTGATTCTAGAGAAAGAAGTGATTCATATATGCATATTTTTGTGTCACATAGGGCTGATTTTTCAATCGTCACATAACTCATAACGGTTGGATAAATATGGCGATTTGACAGTTTTTGTATAGAAAATGTGTCAAACTGTCGAATTTAAGTACCTACTCTTTGGGTAAAAGTTGTCTGAATAGTAAAAAATCAGCCATCTACTACTATTATTATATTTTTTAATATTAGTAATTAATTTATTATATTAATAAGCTAGGTCAAGACTTTGCTCATTTGTTTGAACGCGTTTGTGATACAATTTGAAATCGTTTTGCGTTATAGAGGCGTCTGTTTAGGCTCTATAAAACTCTTCATGTAGGTACTAACACGTATGGCAGCCTTTATCTCATCGGTGATGGAGACCCGATGTATGGGGGTACTCATCTCCCTAACTCATAGTTGATTAAGTGGGTACCTACATTAAAATGACGGCTATCATAATCTATGTAAGTGTGTCATGTCATGTATGCTAACAATGCGTAAAAAATCAAAACTAAACCAGACCAATAATGGCGGTGCCTCCATACCTGCATGCATATCCTATACGTCCCTAATCCTATAAATCTATACCTATGCCTACCTATCAGTCTCCGCCAGTCATAATAAAGTTAACATATATTCTTATTGACTGCCTCGTTGGTCTAGTAGTCGCAAGCGCGACTGCTGTGCATGAGGTCTTGGGTTCGATTCCCAGGTCGGGCAAAGTGTTATTGGGTTTTTCATTAGCAGCCTCGGAGTCTGGATTTGTGCCCGGATGATGGCAATAGGCTCGCCCCCTATTACATGGGACTTAAAACATAACTGGCGAAACGTGGGTGTACTAATGGGTACACCTCTGCCTAACCCTTCGGGGATTACAGGCGTGATGTTATGTTATGTATGTACTTACTTACATGTCATCTGTGTAGTTGAATCACCTTTTGTAAAATAAACTAAACCCGCGTTAAATTTCATCTAAGGTTGCTGTGATGTTATGTATAGTCTATATACAGTTCCTCATGAATCTGGCTATTATGTACAAAATATTGTTTGCAATTCGACTGGAAGTTCAAGCGATAAGCTCGTTACAAACAAACATAAAAACTCTTCAGCTTTTATAGATTTGAACCATTGTTCTGTTTTTTAAATAAACGAATACCCTTTTTTTACGACTATTACACCCACAATAGCATCACTATTCCTAATTACTACAGAAGCATGTATTACAAATTCACGCAATGATACATCATTCATACTTAGATAAAAATATGTTACGTCTCTATACATTATTGCTGACGTATTATTATTGACAAATATTGTAACTAGGTGACCGTAGAATACAATGAATCATCGTTTGGACGAAAGTACTTATTCACAGGTATAGGTTTAACTAATATTAGGTACGTATTTAGTCTGTCATGTAGTCGTGACTGTGGCAGTTGGGCACATCTAGGTTTGTCATCCTATACATGACTATGGCGGCCAAAAGGTTAAAACGAAACGCCGCAATAGTGCGGTTTCTAAGCTTGCGACTGTTTGTATGTAAAAGAACGATATACGCTAAATCAAAGCCTGGCTAAATTCAAATATTTATTTAAATACAATTATTTGGATTCTAGGTACATTCTTATTCCAGTAATGGGAATTTATAGACATTTTATCTCTTCACATATATTCTTGAAATCTTCTCTGGTCCATTTCAGCAGCTCGGCCTCCAGATCCTCACCTTGAAGATTCTTGAATTCTTCTGCATCTGAAAGTCAATAAGATACCATTAAAAAACTAAAAGTGTTACCACACACTATTTATTAATTAAAATTTTTCAGATACACAAACAATCAAACCCGTAACAGACTGTACTGTAAGTCATACATATTTCTTTCGTGCGGGAATCGAACCAGCGACACGCAGGGCTGCAGCAAACATAAACAAGTTCTCAAACAATTGTTATTTAAACAAATTATTTAGGCATTCATGGTAAGATGGCCAGGGAAGTCAACACAAATAAGGGATGGCAACACACAGGAAAAAAAACTGAACGCCTATGGGGGAGACCCAGCACAAGGCCAATTTACAATACAGTGATAAATTATTTTATACTTTTTAAAATCCACCTCTTTGATTTTTTTAATGGCATACTATCATTTATAAAAATCTGTTTAGCCGTTGAGTAGTTCATGCGTACATAGGAACAGTTATACCTACAGATGATTTGAGGTCCCTCTTTTTTCACCCCAGGTGGGTAAAAACACATACACATGATGACTGGGACATTAGATCAAAATAATTCCAGTGTATTTACCATATATAGGGAACCAGCCACTGAGTTCCAACACAGCTACATTAAACACTGCCATCTTCTTAGAACCAGAAGAGCTCCTTCTTGGCCAAACAATTACATTAACCACATCATCCCGACCTTCCAACCTACTTCTCTTAGTTAGAAGAATGTTATGGGCTATTGATTTCTTCAAGAAATATTCCAAAATTTTCCAAACTTCATCCAATCCAGGGAGAGAAGAATGATTTTGTATTTCAAAGCAGAATGCAGGTACTGGGCAGCTTTCATCCAAGCAGTAGAGGTCACCTTTTATGTGTTGCCATTTCTGAAAATTAAGACATTCAAATTGAATGTAAGTATAATTTACTATTTTAAATGCTTTAATCTCAGGAACTACGGGCCTGATTTGAAATAAAAAAAATATATTTTGCTTTTTATACATGTGTAATATTTTTTATCAAAGAAGGTTATAAGCTTTAAAAACATCACGCTACGGAATTGGATCAGTAATCAAAGACCAAGGTCCAAAACACCATGGGCTCTGAAGAATATTATAAATATGTATTAAATATATCATCTGTAACTGTATCATTTGTTTGTAAGTCTGCCCTTTTTTTAAGCAAAATACTAACCACATTCTCTACGCATAAAGAGTTCTTTTCAACGAACAGATGATAGTGCAAATGATTGACTGATGCAAAGCCACACATGCTGTTGAATCCAATTCTTACATCCCTAAAATAAAGACAGCATTATTAGGTATGTGTATTGCTACATTTTAACAGAATATATAAAAGACCTCGAATAGCATTTGTCCTGCCTGTCATGTGGATCTTTGACAGTAATTACATACAGGTCGTCTGAAACCCAAAGTCTGACAACCAGTCTTACCCAGTTACTGGGTTGTGGAGGTCAGATAGGCAGTTGCTTCATGTAAATGTAATGTTGCTGTATCTGATTAGACTGGAAGCCAACCTCAACATAGTTGGAAAAAGGCTGGGCAGACTGATTGATTGATTTAAAAGGCTTTTTTTATGTGAATCATTATATTGTCAATCTAATCACTAAAACTATTGTCTACATTGTTGATCTAGTAAAACAGTTCAGGCACTACACACACTATAAATAATATAATGTTGTATGTACTTGCCTACACTCACCGGTCCTCAATCAGGAACATGATTTGTACAGCTAGCTTCAAGCTTTCAGGAGTCACCACTTGAGGCAGACATCTGTCCACAGACGGGCACAGTAATGAATGGTACTTGGATACAGGACTGACGTTTACTAATACTGTATGCATGCCTGCATCTGTAAATTAATAGGAAACTATATGAAATTGGTAAAAAAATAAATTCTGTTTTAAGTATTCTGATTATTTTATTTTGTTAAGCTGTAGAAACTCTGGCCAACTGCGTCAGATGCAATCTTATTTAATTTGTCTATGCCTATGAGCTAAGTGTTATTTAAAAACAAAAAAGACTTAATAGACTGTGACTTTGGCTGCTGGCTAAGAATGTACTAGATCATTATCATCATATCAGCTGTAGGACGTCTACTGCTGAACATAGGCCACCCCTTCAGATTTCCAATAGGATAGGATACTAAAATATGGATATATAAAATATGAACTAGATATAAAAATTTCATTCAAATTATGTTTCAATCATAATTCTGTAGATTGATAATCCTGATAACAAGTAGTGATCTCACATTTTGGGGTTTACTACACTTAACAATATCTATATTCATAATTCGTACCCAGCCAGTACCATACACATAGTACCTACTAAGTATATCATTTTGGTTCATAACATTACTTACCTTCATCTTCTATGGAAAATAATATTTCTTTTGGTGAAACTTTATTAAAATTGAACTTTTTTTCGTCAAATGGTTGGCAGATATCGTTTAGATCTTCCGGTATTCTCCGTTTCGACTGTCGGTCTGGATTCAGCTACAAAAAAACAACAGGAACCAACCGATAATTAAAGATAATACAAAAATAATTAAAGATGAATATTTGGAATTGATTGATTTTGAATTTTTTTTTATTTGGATTTTGTTTGGTTGACTGGTAGAGAATGCCTAAGGAATGCATTAAGTCCGCCTTTGTAAATTTTTGTTGCATAAAGTTTAAATAAATAAATACACTTACCTGAAGCAAATATTTTCCATCTACGATTCGTTCTTCTAATTTATCTACTTTGTATCGAAATATGTCCGTATCCTTGTGAATTTCGTCCCATTTTGTTTTCAATAAACTTATTAAGTTATTGGTACCAGTTAAATGATTCAACTTGTACATGTTTAACTTGATTTATGATAATTTCGTAAGTTTATCAATATCTTTTCTTAGTAATATAACCTTTTTATGTTTGTATTTTCAACTATTTTCTCTATTTATGTTCCGCCCGATCTATCTAATACTTAACCAAAACTCAAATTCAAAATTGTCAATAAATGTCAATATGTCACAATAAGTCTAATGTCAAATAATTGTCAACTTCACAATATTTACACGTAAATACGGAACGTTACGGACGTTGACCTTGACGTAACATCACTATTTATTCATTGTCAAATTGTATGTATGGCCCTAGCGCGCTGGCCCTAAAGTTGCAGTTTAGGGCCAACGCGACATCAACTTAGTCGCGTTGGTTACCTATCTACATTGTTTTCGTACATTTTACGTGATGCCCGAACAAATAAACAGACAAATATTCGAACAATGCTGGAAATGGGTTCTATTGGTTGTTCTTTAAACACTCTGGCTATTTTTTTTATGTACAAAATCGACTTTTCAACTGTTTTATTATATGTTTAGATTTATATAAATGTGTAATCTAAATAGTAAAAGCGAATTTCAATACTGAAGATTTGCAACAATTTGTAGTTTGTAGGGAGGGCAGTATATTGTGGCACTATTTGATAGATAAACAGAAAAAGTACACTTAGTGTACATTTCACTTTTAGACAAATGCTGCTTTTAGAGCTCATGTTAAACCCTGTGGTAGCATAATTATCGAGTGTTAGATACCCCAAATCTACAGTTTCCTTTGGCAATGCCACAGACTTCTGTCAAAATTACTGGGATTATTTTTGCTATTAAGTTTTTTTATTGTATTAGTTGTTTTTATAGGTTTTCATATTAATTAAGTCAGTAAATATTGTAATTATTTTTGTATTCGTTTACATTTTAAATAAAAATTAACTACTTAATAATAATATTACTTATTAATAATAATATTACTTGTGGAATCGGAAGTACCCTACTACAGGTATGTGCCCGACTCAGTTTTTGAAAATGGCAATATCACATTATATTGGGATCAATCTATCATCACTATTGTTGCCAATAAGCCTGACATAGTGGTGATAGATCGATTAGAGCGTCGCGCAGTGATTGTGGATATAACAGTCCCGCATGACGAGAACCTCGTGAACGCTGAGAAAGATAAACAAATGAAGTATCTTGACTTGGCTCGCAAGGTTGTCGACATGTGAGATGTGAGTACAACAATCACTGTGCCGATAGTCGTGACGGCCAATGGCATAATAGCCAAGAGCCTCGACCAACACCTTAGGAGGCTCTCGTTGGGCGGTTGGATCAAGGGCTTGATTCAGAAAGCGGTACTCCTGGACACGGCGCGTATTGTTAGGAGATTCCTTTCTCAGGAGCCCTGACCACCGGTGGCTTGGACCCTGTTCCCGACGCCGGTGGGATAATATTTTTTATATTTTTAAATATTACTTATAATAATGGCTCAGACTTCACATTATTGGGATTTAGTGGACTATCTTCATGATATAGTACTAATATATCCAATATTTTACTAGACATTTGTGCTGCATCATAGGAACTCATTTGTGACAGTTTACTGGTTACCAGCTGGCCTATTTGTCCATACTTGGTGTTCTCTATACCAAACACATCATTTTGCACTCCTCGAAATACATTTAAAATACCATTTGCTATACTTTGGCATGTATTGATTCTGTTCCTTGATTTCTCTGAACTATCATCACTAAATACATTTTCCTCATCTTGTATACCATCCTGCAAAGATGAAATAATTTATTGTAAATTTTCGACCTTGCAAAAATAACATTAACTAAGTATTTAAACAAGAATACAACTTCTTCTTCTTTATTGTGTAGGCAGTAAGGTCTTACGACCCCACATACCCTAGTGTCAGAGTTTCTAAACCACCTCAGAGGCCTCTGACATGGTTTGAGTGGAACAGTAAGTCCAGGTTTCCTCACAATATTTTCCTTCACCAATGCCAGTGATGTCCAAGATAAACTTTAGAAAGTAGGTACATATGAATTGAAAAATCCACATTGGTACTTGCCCGGATTTGAACCCACAAGCTTATCCATGAGAGAATACAAACTAATTTTAGCTTGGTCATCTGCCTATGCCCGTACCGAAGTAATCACTACAGACTGTTATAACATATAAGATGAGCTTGGTAATAATTGTGTACTTACTTTAAAGTCGTCATTACTATAATCAGTCATATCCACTTTAATGTTTTTGTTGACCTTAAGTAGAAATTTGCAGGCATCCCATAAGTGCCATGTTACCTTATATTCCTAGAACATACAATAAACAAATGTTAAGTAAAAGTAAAAAAAGTATTAGGCATCAAGCAACACAGCAACTACCTCTGGCAACATGGGCAACATTTTTCCTGGAATCATCTGTAATTTTTAGGAACTGTGTATCCGAAACACTGTCAATCAGTGATTCAGTGAATACATGGCTTAAATTTTTCCTTTTTTGTTTTGTAATTGAAATAGAAGCAAGTTTGGAAATGTTTATTTACTCCATTAAATATAATATTAGAAAAAAATATTATGATTGCCATCTAAGCATTAGACACTTGGTTATTTCAGAATCTTAATTTAGAGCAAGCATGGTGATTAACGCTAGTGTATGTCTGAGAAGATGCCTCTGCCCTGCAATGGAGCAACAATAGGCTGGTGTTATTATTTATATAATTAAATAAATTACCTCTCCGTCGTCTTTGGCTTGACTTGCTTTAAGTTTTCTCAAGTAATTGGCAAATGTAGACCTAATATTCGTCCAACGATCTTTAACCGCCTGTCCAGTGAACTCATTACCATATTGAGATGCAAATTCCGCGTAAGTTTTATCTCTGTATTTGACTGAAGTGTATTTTGGATGTTTTGGATTCCAAATATTCGGTCTGCTTTCCATAAATTTTACCAATTTTAAATTCATCTTTCTTGTCCAAAAAACTTTTTCTTTAGCGAATTCAGAAATCATTTTTGTCTTTGTTTCAGTGGAAATTGAACATTTTAATAATTATAAAATAGATTCAAACGATTTTCTCTACGTTTATTTGTTTGTTTACTTTATTCTATTGAATGAATCCTCTAATGACAAATGACAATGATGGATGAAAATAGACGTAATGAATTTAGAGATGAGTCGTATATACTGGTTCAGGTATTTATACCAAGTATGTGCTTCCCAGTACGCAGCCCGGGTACAGACCGAAATACTGGGTAAATACCTTGAAGGTATGACGTCAGACGTATAGGCTAGTACGATACGATCCGCTACCACAAGGTAGCGGTAGCGGCCAGTCGTACGGCATCGGAACGCCGATGCCACCTGAAGCTACCCGATAGCTTACGGAGGATCCGACGCGTCATTCGTGCTTTAGGAACGATCTAATTCAATAAGTAAAAAATATACTTTAAGTCTACGTGTTTAGGGAACATAATTGCGTAATAATGTTATTGCATAATAATTATTACCTACGTTTTTAGCATGCCAAAGAGTTCCTTAAAGTATTTTAAATTTAAAGAATATTATTGCGTGTATGAAGGTTTACGTCGTTTACGATGTCTATTGTAAATACCTATTACCTACGTATACGTAGTTCGACAATATTTTGATTTTTTACGTCAGTTGTGATTGCGAATTGATCACACCTGTTTGTTTCATTTCCTGGAAAAGTTTATAGTAGGTACACCCATATATTGATAGTTTATATTTATGTGTAGGTACATAGTTCACTTTGCAGTGAAAATCTAAATAAATAGCACTCATTAATAACCATCATCATACTAAAGATTTCATATCTCATAACGCGTAATATATACTGGAAAAGTCGCTTGTGGTACCAACATTATATTGGAGGTATACCGTACTTATCGCATACGTTTACTTATCGAAATCATTACACACCCAAATACTTAGAAGTATTTTCAAACCCGGTTTTTGTACCGGGTATTTAACGATACCCATACCTTGAAGGCCGGGTATGGAGAATAGCAGGTATATCTCATCTCTAGTAATGATGACATTGACATAAGCGACAGCCAGGATGCTTGAATTCTTGCCAAAAAAAAATATTACATAAAAGATATATAAAATATTGTTGCCAGCATTTAAATATGTAATGACAGTTATGTTTCCGTAGTTATCTAATAGATGGCGCGATTGATAATAATGAGTGCTATATGAGGGGTGGGCAGAACTGAAACGTTCTTTATTTAAAATCGGTATCTTTTCTTGGAGTAGGTATTGGGAAATTACTTAAAAAAAAATAGGATAGTTGTGATTTTTTCTAGAGAAACAGTCCCGTGAAATTATATTCTACTAATGAGTGGCATCAGATTCAAGCTGAAGGCCGACCATTCTTCAGTTGTAATGTAAGGTATCATTACCAACATTAAACGTTGTTTTGCTTTCCTCGCGTGACAATGAAATTAAATAAAAGACTTACCTGCACACAACGTCTAAATTAATCATGAAACAAACGATGTTTTCTGTTTTAGCTAATTAATATGAATGTGTGCTATCACTCTAATAACTTTCTCACATTCCTACCTAAAATAGTATCAAAAACTCGACGTTACCGAATCGTCAGAGAAAGTCGTTTTTTTTCACATTTAAGAACATTTTGAAATTTTTGTTTTCTTTTTTTCATAATAAAAATGTAACGAAAATATAATTACATTAAAAAAATCAGCAAATGCATACGTTTGGTCGAGCTAAGCCAACTTAAATGTACGGATCAGCTGATGATTTTTTAGCGATTTAAGGGTTGATCCCATGGCAAAATTTGTTCAAAATTACTATGAGTGCACCGACCTGTTTTTAGGTTACTAGCTGTTACAAAAAATAAGGTCCGTTATAGTTTTTTTTTTTTCTTGAGACCATTGACCATTGATAAGGAAATCTGATACGTATGATTCGGTGCGATTACATAATTATGAAACTATTAGTAAAACTACTACTACTGAGTACTACTACTACTACTAGTACTAAGTGGGTACTTAATACATTATAATTATAAACCTAACTTGTAAGCCTGATTAACGACAGTCCGTTTCTCAGTGTTTGGTTCTGTTTGTATTTTAAGTGAGTTGAGAGGTCAACATTAACTTAAAATAAGCATAGGTAAACAATGTAATGTTTTTTTTAAGAAAGATGCAAGGTGCAAGAAAACTTATCAAAATACAAACGCGGTCCAACCTTAAACATAAAACAAATCATTAAAAAACTGAGTCACTCAGAAAGAGAACGGCCGTTAATTGTCGTCCATGACTGCAATGTCAGAAACAACGTCGACTCCCGCGCAACGGTACACCCTGGGATCTCGATCGCTGCGCGCGCACAGTCGTCGTTGCGGCCTTAACCGCCATGGGTCGTTCTCTCCGCACGTTCGCGGTGTACACGCAACCGTTTATTGTGAAAAATGCCCGACACGCAACCACAGGGTGCCCGTTCTCAAAACGGGAGCGGTCCCAAATCGCACCGGCCGCGGAAATGAGCGCGGAAATTTTCTCAAATGCGAGACCCTACTCCGAAGTACCTGGACCTAAACCTATTCCGATACTGGGAAATACGTGGCGTATGGTGCCTATTATCGGGCAGTTCGACATTTCCGAGTTCGCGAAAGTGACAAAACAATTTTTAGACACTTATGGGAGGATCGTCCGTTTAGGAGGATTGATCGGAAGGCCGGATCTGTTGTTTGTTTATGATGCGGATGAGATAGAGCGGATATACAGACGCGAAGGGCCGACGCCGTTCCGGCCTTCGATGCCCTGTCTCGTCAAATATAAGTCGGAAGTGAGGAAGGATTTCTTCGGAGAACTGCCTGGAGTTGTTGGAGTGTAAGTGAAAAAAAATACTGTTAAATACTTTTTAATTTAAATTATTTCAAGATGCTTTAAGTTCTTGACCTCCTTTTTAATTCGGCTAACTTTTATTTTCGTTTTACTTATAAACCGGTTTTTGTATTTGATTTTCTACTTAAATTCTATGTTAAGCATTAATTTTATTAACTTATTAAAATATTATCAAATTTTAAACACATTATCTATTGATTCAAAAGTTTACGCGCGCCAAATCCGGCCAAACTCAAAGAATCTCGGATTTATCGAAACAAGAGTCGGAGTTCCGTTAACGAACGGAATGTCTAGAACTTTCACTTTGCAAAAACGAAGCGACATAAAAATAACCATAAACTATTAAGCTTAACCTCATTACCTACTACTTACATGCCTAATAAGTTAATTATAATAGGTACTTATGTAGGTACATTACTTAACGCAGATGAGTATTCATTTGAATGTAAATAATACGCATTTAATTTTATGTGAAGCAATAAAAAAGTTACGAAAATCTTTGACAAGGTTAGAAGGTACCTACGCGTATTCTAAAGTCAAGGTTCATTCGCTTTGCAATCATAATCATGTTTCCAGTCTTTTGTAATATTTTCATTAAAAAATGCAGATTATATTGTATGTCGCGCGCGGATTATACTAGCCTTTGTGAGTGAACAACAATGGTGAGATGAGATCATAGATAAACAAACTTGTGAAGGTATTAAGCGAATAACTTGCTCCCGATTCATGGTAACAAGAGAATCCATGAGTCAGTAAGAGTCCGAAATAACTCTCTATCCTGCCTCAACGGAGAGTATCCATAAGCATTTCCATTTCATAAAGAAGGTAAACAACTTCAAAATTAGGGCAAAGGTTGTATGCCAAATTGTCAATGTAGCCTGGCCAAAAATAAAACCTGACTGAAAAGTTTATAAGTTAAATACTCGGGTCGATTCTGGAATGAATTTAAATTCGAAGATTAGATGATGGCATTGGGCTCGTTGTCTAGACCTGCCTCCCAAAATAACGAAAAAATAGGAGAACACGTAGATAAAACAAGGTTTGCCAGCGGCTTTACCCGCATGAAGGTCGGAAATTATCCCGCGGGACTATCGAAATAAAACCTCTTCTATATCCTAAACTCCAAGTTTTCTTTCAATCCATTCAGCCTTTGATTGATAAACAAACTTTCACACAGTAAATTTTGTATTCATATTCGTTTATTTGCATAACATAATGTACTTAAAGCTAAAGGACAATTATGGACCCTGTTAGGGCAAAGCAACATAGTTTGGACTTAAAATTAAAAAGTATTAAGTAGGTTTAGCCAAGATAGATCTTACCAGTCTTACTTTATATCCAAAACTAATAACAAAACCACTGTTTCAAGAAAATAAAATTACCTAAAACTTTTCTTTTTTTTACATGATGTAAGTAAACCACTAATATAAAAACAGTCAACTTATGAAAATCTTTACTCTATTGAAATGAAAATTACTTACGTCTAAAGAAGCAATCAGTATTATTATAAAATATATTTTATTCACTCATAGGTAGGTACCGCATGTTCATCTTGAATAACTTAAATGTTTATGATTAGTAATAATTGCGATCCTTGTACTCGTTAAATACTAAATTTACCTAAATGTAGAACTCACGAGAGCATATTAGGGTTAAAGAGGTGCGAGTACTAAAACAATTGATCGTTTAACAGTTAATTTATTATTTCTATCTAAGTATCTATACTACTTAAGTTACGTTGAGCTTGGCATAGTCTTTTCCGATAAACGTTTACGTGTTATAATGGGTACACCTCTGCCTAACCCTTCGGGGATTACAGGCGTGATGTTATGCTATGTTATGTGTTACGTCTGAAAAGTAAAAATCTCCGACCGTGGCCTTCTTGGACCGAATTTCATCAAAGAAAACCAAATCAACATCGGTTCATCCGTTCGGGAGATACGATGCTGCAGACAGACACACAGACACGTCAAACTTCTATCACCCCGTCGTTTTCCGGGGGTTAAAAAAGAAAAAAAACATATATTACTTATGTTCTTATTTTAAATAATTTCAGTTGCGTTTTCTTTTTTCTATAAACGTACTTACTATACTTTATTTCAATTATTTCGTCGTTTCATTACCTATTTAGCTGACCCTCTTTCTTAATTAATAATATAACCTAAAAAAAATCATAGCTCTTTTTTTTAAACAGTATTTGATTTATAAAGTATCTAGCTAGTTTTTTTTATAAAAACATTTTCTATTTATAAAAACAGTACGAGTGAAAATCTCTTGCGTATTTTACCGGTCTTTGTGTCATACTATGGCGTAATTTCTAATTAGCAAATATTTTAATTATGTAACCTTGGGAGTACACTCGCTCTTTTGCTATTTAACAAATAAGAAAAAAGAAGTGTAGAGGTTTTGTCACAGTATTCAAATTGAGTTAATACTTATTATCTGTAAGAAGTAAGTCGTTACGGGTCGTCAGAAGCCCGAAAGTCTGACAACCCGTCTTACCAAGGCGTACCGTATTACCTAGTTACTGGGTTGTGGAGGTCAGATAAGCAGTCGCTCCATGTAAAATACTGGTATTCAGCTGCATCCGGTAAGACTGGAAGTCGACTCCAACATAATTGGGAAAGGGCTCGGCAGATGATGATGAAGAAGTAAGAAACATACTTAAATCTGGTCTATCATTATCATTAATTCATAACAAAGTCTAAAACGGTGTAAATAACACTCAAATCTGAAAAGTCCTTTGTTCGTCAGCCTGTATTGTGTATCCTAGACCCACAAAGTATTGCGCAAGATCATTAGCCCTACGTTCGATATGTTTAGCATGCGTACGCGTCGAATGCGTGACGCCCTTACCTATGTTTGCACTTGCTAAGTGCAAATGTGATATAAGTACTATTTAGATGTTGGTCGATATCCTTGGATTGCTATAAATGAAATTGTTATCGAAATACTAAAGTGATGAGGTACTAAATTTAATAGGGAAGTCAATTTTGACGCTTACGTAGGATATCTGTTTAAAGTATCTGATTTTTGATACCAAGAAGGTTTAATACAAACATAAATACACAAATGTAACTAATTCTATTATTGATTATATCTTTCAAAACGACCCAATTAAAAATCTAACACAATTATGACGAAGAAGCTTTTGCCTGCGGCTGTTAATGTCGGTTATCGTGGATGCAGACGAAGTTGCGGATTAAAAAGTAACCTATGTCCTTTGGTTCAAGTTTCGTCGTATCAAAATAGTTTTAGCCGTGAAAGCGTAACAAACAAACGAATACACAAGCTTACCTTCGTGTTTATAATATTACTCATTTATTATTATATTAATAAATAAATAAATAAATAAATATCTTGGGACAACTCACACACGGCTATCTGATCCCAAGTTAAGCAGAGCTTGTGTTATGGTAACCAGACAGCTGATATACATACTTATATAATTTATAAATGCATACATATGATAGTTAAATCACACCCAGACACAGAACAAACAATCATGCTCATCACACAAAGTTTGTCCTGGGTGGGAATCGAACCCACGACCTCCGGCTTAGCAGTCAGGGGCGCTAACCACTAGACCAACAGGCCCATCAAAGTATGAATGTGCTAAATTACTATTCAGAAATAACAGTACGTATGACATAAAAATAAAAGCTTTATAAAACATTTGAATTAAATAGCATTAGCCTAGCCTTAGTCTAACCAGATGTAGCCACTGCAGCTACGGCTGTATTTTACATGGACTTCGACTCACCCACAAAGTGGATATTTCCGGAGCCTTAAAACTTTCAATGTCACCTATATTTCTTCAAACAGACAATACAATTGACAGGTAGTTCACACATAAGCTGATGCTGAGTCTGTTGACAATGCTAGTTTAGCACAATCACGCGAGTGAGTTCAGATATTAGCACTTTGTCATGGAGGTCACCGCATGAGATAACAGCTGTCATTGTAAATTATGCATTGTCATTCTGATATTGAAGACTATAGTATGTTGCATGCGACCCTGAAGCATCCTCTGCGATGCTTTACAGGATGCAAAAATAATCAGCTGATACATGGATCAACAAATCGTAGTAACAAAATGTATAGATCAATTTTTGTTGACACGACTTTGAGTTGAATGACAGAAATTGTCGCGTAAGGATAAAGCGGTAGGGATGCTCCCTCCTGGCAACCTTTCCTCTCTTTATCTTTCTCCCTGTCTCTTTCTATAACAAAAAGCGTCCAGGAACTACGTTTCTGACGCCTGTAGGTACCTCCCGACATCATTTTTTTTTTTCATGTTTCCCTTGTTGGCATCATAGTAATAGTTATTCGTAATGATGTGTTCAAAGACTACTTTTTAGGGTTTTGGTTAATTCATTTACATCTTGTTTCATATCACGGCTGTATACTTAAAGTGATTGGGTAAATATGTGGTACCAGATACAGGTACAAAAATCCATCCAACTCTGAGAGAAAAATGCCTGGTGAACCAAACCCTACTCAATTTATTTATTTATTTTACTTTAACATATAACAGTCATTGGCCAATTACATTATTTAAAGAAGAATATCCCAAAAAAATATTAAAATCGTTTAGCTCCTAAACTACAAAGAATCGTATAACATACATTTGGGTGGTTAGGATAGCCCAATAAGAAAAAAATCCAAAATTTTCTTTTGGACGTCCTTATCTGGGCCTCCCTGTATTTAACGAAATCACGCGCTCATTTCACAATACTCCCTCCGCACATACTGACACGATCGTCTACGATTCTTCGATAAATACAGGACCACGGATTCCATGGATACGCTTAATTTGTATTAAAATGTCGACGTCAAGTTGCACCAACCGGTTCGGGTTCGAAAGCTGTTCTGCCGTAAACCTTCGAATGGTTTTTTTATAGGAGCTGCTTTTATGGTAAGGCGTGGTGCGTTCGTATAATATTTTGTCTAGCATGTGTGTATTAGTAACATTGACTTTTTACGGGATGTCTGATTTTGATGTTGTGTTGCGACCGGTAGAGCTTTGATGTCTTTTGTTAGGTGCGTTCAAAAGTGCCTAAAACTGTCATTGGTAATTGTCCGTGCCCGATTGCGGGTCCACCATGCGTGAGGGGCGGGCGCCTTAACTACTGAGCCAGTTATAAAGTAAAATAGATTTAATGTTATACATATAATAAATGTTATGTTACATTTATAATAAACACTCTATTGCTCTCTGAAGCGTGTTAGGGAATATTTAATATAATGTATACAAAAGCTCAACTTGCTAAAGAAGGTGAATTTATTTGAGTGGCATCTACTACCATGACAAGAGTTAACGATAACAACAGTCAGTATACTATATACACTATTTGCAACAAACCTAAACCAAAGGGGATCTCCAAAGTCAATCTTTATCAGCCAGCATTCCGACTCGACCTACTTTTTTTTTCTTTTATTCACCAGACAGACACATACAAGATCATAACACATCATCATGATTGTTGAACTCGCACACATTGATACTTGGCCCACTTGGGAAGCAGGGCGAGGCGAAAGCCGCATGCGCAGCGTGACGTGACGTGCACCGTAATGACACATGCCCAAAACAGACAGAGAAATTATCTCTGGGACTGATTGTTGATGTTGAAAGAATGTAAATGGTTTCGAGTAATAATGAACACCACAATGAACTAGCTGCGAAGGTTATTCAAAAAGGAGTTAAAATAATGGCCGCTTATAGCGGATTGTGTATTACTTTTTGTGAGTAGCGAAAAGTCGGTATGTTTGACTAGGTACCTATGTAATATAGAAAGGATAAAAATAGATGCCCACTTTCGTGATGGCCCAGGGGTTAAGATATTAAGCGAGTTACATGTAAGTAGGTACTTTTTAAGTTTATCTTGGGCATCACCAACTTCAGTGGAGGAAAATATTGAGCATAAAAATGGATTTAAAATTAATATGAGAAGAAATCGCCGTTTTCTTCTTTCATTCCGTCCTGCCAACCGTCATGCTATCCCTTTTCTTCCATATCATTCTTCGTATAATCCACCTATCTTTTCTTTGGTCGTCTTCTTCCTCTACACCCATCATCCATCCATGTACGTTTATACACAACAAAGCAAAGCATAAATACTACTATTAACGGTATATCTTGCAATAGATAATGTTTTATCTTGACTTAATGCAACGCCTGACATTATAATTGCACATTTCGACACAGTACGGCCTTCTACAGTTTGATCGTCATCAAAGATGCGCTTGATAATTGCAAGTCCAAAGCTAATCTCAAATTATTAGCAGATGCACGATCACGCTCGGGTAACTCTAACGATTTTATACAAGATAGCGTGCTTTATCGAAGATACTTAGTTAATGGCCAGTGTAATCATAAATAGTTTTTTTTAAATACAATAACTTGGAGTTCTATTTGTGTCTATCAATTTGCTAGCTGTGGTTTTTAATTGTGCTTCTAAAGAGGCTATATTTTCACGATAATGTGTGGCAAAAAGTATTTTCAAGTCGGACCAATAGTTCCTGAGATTAGCGCGTCGTCACAAACAAATTCATCAGCTTTAATAATATTAGTATGTAGGTATAGCAATGTCTTAGCAATTTTTATAAAATTCATAAATGTGTCTTCTTGTACATCTCGTTCCTCAGCTTCCTTCTTGTAAGTACATCTGGTTAGCATTTACTGTCCTCTAGAAAAAGGTTTTCAAATTCTTTGCGTTTCAAACTGCAGATCTATTATTTCGGAAGCAAGAACTTTAACGAGCATTTTTAACGATCTAGCTGGAAAAGTTTGATCTTACTTAAAATCAGGAAACAAAATGCAATCCATTACAATAGACCTTGAAAACCAGAATACTTTTACCCTTTTTTTAAATATTCTTACGGCTAATGTTAAATACTTTTAACGTCATAAAAAACTAGTAGCTTCTGAAGTTTTAACAAAGAGATATAAAGCCAGGAAAATCCCAAGATTAAGGACAAGTTTACGTATGCAGTACATACATTAGCTATTAAGAGAACAACGTGTACTAGCAGTGGGTGGTAGTTACACACCGGGTGATGCATATTGATTAAACTAAGTTAACATCATAATACAAATTAGTCATTGTTATGACAAGGAGTCTATAAAAAGATATTGTAAAGGAAATATGTTATTTGCTGCGAAAATCTTACGAAATGACACTATTACTTATGCTACAGCTTCGGGTAATCCTCTTAATAATATTAACAGTGATTCTCTGTTTGTACGACACAGATTCTATTTCTTTTAGACTCATTTTGTCTCGTTGATGTAGTGGTCGCAAAGCGCGACTGCTGAGCACGAGGTCTTGGGTTCGATTCCCAGGTCGGGCAAAGTGTTATTAGGTTTTTCCATCTGGAATTTCTCAGTAGCAGCCACGGAGTCTGGATTTGTGCCCGGTTGATGATTCCAAACTTCTATAGCATTTACGATATTCGCCCGCGTTTTTCTCGAAACCGTGGCATCTAATATCCTCCTTATGGCGTCCAGTGTGTGACCATCTTTTATTAGCAGAACTGCTGTCTTCCAAAGTTTTAAAACATATATTGCACTGAGTTAAATTTATCTTTTTTATTCTAATTAGAAACCACACATAATGAAATCTACTTTAATGAATCCAATTTACTCTATTCGTTGTGAAACTGAATATGTCGGTTAATGCCTGAGAGGTAGACCGGTTGCGAAACGAGAAGGCGTCTAGCACTACTTAGCTTCGTCGCACACGGGCCACATGTTACAGCCACAAAACGTTGCCACCGAGTTGCGAACTTACGTCGCTAAATACCACGAGGCTCCGCTTTCGGCTTTATATGGCCGTCACTGATAACAAAACGCCGACACTCGCCACTCGCGCGATACCATAGCATTCTATACTGATATTATAATTCTGAAGTCTGTCTTTGTTTGAACGCGCTAATCTTAGGATGTACAGATCTGATTTGAAAAAAAACTCGTTTATGGTCTTGTATGTTTCTAGAGGAAGGTTATAGGCTATATAACATCACGCTACGACCCACTAAAGTGGAGCAGTAATCAAAGACGTGTCCACTAGTGGTTATCGCATGCTTTTGTTACTTAGTAGCCTCCTTCAGCTACAATTGGCGACTATCTGTGGCTGTAGCGTGTGTCCCGTGTGCAACGTGGAAACACTTAGCTTTACGTTTAAGAGGAACGAATAGTTTGCGCAAATGTTATCATAGTAGTGCTTACAGCCACAGGTAAGGACTTGCATTCCCAAGTAAGAAAGTAAGTTTATTTATTTGTTTGAAGATAGTGTAGGTACATATTTGCACGCAAGTGTATTAAATAATATGTTCTATCATGTTCAGCTGCAAATCGCGGCGTAAAAATTGGTAGAGTATTTACATTGTATTAGATCATTTGCAGATACTTTTGAATTGCCATGGAGTCGGTCAGTTAGTCCGAAAGTTAAAGCTAGTTGCTCGTTTTAAAACGTAGGTAGGCCTCTATGAAGAACGAGCAAGAAACTCCACGGACACTTTTTTCAATTAGGTTTTTACAAAATCCTAGTTACAATATTCTTGTCGTTTCTACCTCTATGTGAAAAACCAAGTAACTTGGGACTTGGAATACCTATTTCTTTAAAAAGTGCTCTTTAATATTATTTTCGATATAAATTAGTATGGTCGTTAAAACCCATAGAAGTAAAAATATTTGATTAACACTCCTTCGGTAAAGTCTAAAATACAGTCATACCTTTGTTTGCTCACAAAATATTTCACTAATTGGAAATAAAGAATTTATAATCTTATCTTGCGAAAAAATCGTAAGTAGTGTCCGACCGAAACTAATTTTTAAGGCCGAAACCGAAACCAATTTCGGCTTCCGTCATCGTTTCGGCTGAAACCGAAACTAGTAAGCCACATTTTCGTGGGAAAATAAACAAAACGTTATCATAATCAGTCTTAAACTAATGCAAATGAAACAAGCAAAGCAAGTAATGAGACGACTCACAACTTCAGCTTTCTTCAGCAGCTTCAATGACATGTCGCTGGTCGCAGATTATTACATTAAACTTAATTGATCGCAGCGCGAAACTTTCCGAATATAGTTACGGTTTCGGCCGCATGGAAATCGAAACTAAGCCTAAACCCGTTTCTTTGCCGATACTAGGCCGAAACCGAAAGTGCGGTCGGTCTCTAGTCGCAAGTCATACTTTAACTTTGCGGATCTTATAACGTAAGTGTCAATAGTAACCTAAGTCGAAGTGCAAACAGACAAACATATTTGAACAAATACTGTGGACACACTCCATGTTTCAATAATGTAGTGCTTGTTGGACATCACTTTAGTTTTAAGATTCACTAGCTAAGCTCGCGACTTTGTCTGTGTAAATGTTAGTGGTTTTTCTTTTGTGTTGGTACAATTATCTTTTTAGTTACTCTTTATAACAGCAGCTATCTGTCAGTGACAGTCCCGGCAAAATCGGTCTAGCCGTTCCGGAGATTAGCCGAAGCAAACACACAGACAGGCAGACAATTGGTTTTTAGTAATAAGTATCGTGTAAACATGAATGAATGAATTTAGTAAAAGACTGTTATTTCGACGTTACAGACAGACACTTTAATTATATTTAATTGTACAGATTAGCGACGGAAAATGGTATGTTTGTTTATTTGTTAACACTTCTTGTGGGAATTTTTGAGTTGATTCAGATTGTATAAGGAAAGTAGTAGTTGATATTATTTTGTAGGTTTTTATGTCGAATCGAAGCTTTTGTTAGGTTTGTGAGGTAACTAGAGGGCGAGGCAAGGTCGGAATTTACTCCCCTCACTACCCTGATGTATATCAGCTTCTGCCCACAGCTTCATCCGCGTGGAAGTCATCAAGGATACTATAAAACAGAGAATATGGCACTCGGCAATTAATATAGTGTAGCTCTTAACAGTGAGATTTGTTGTAATCGGATCAGAACTTTCTGATATTACTTTTAAAGTACAGAAAAATAAACAAATTTTAGCTCTTTATAATATTAGATTTAGATTCCTGCTCGCCTGATCTTCAATTTAATAATTATTTCCGACTAACTTTTGCCCGCGAGACAGACGAAGTCACTGAATGAAAAGTACCCTACGTACTTTCTTAGGGATCAAAATTACCCCGTACCAAATTTCATCAAAATCGGTTCATTGGTTTTTTTGTGTAATTGTAATAGACAGGCAGATAACTTTACCATTTATAATAATTATTAGTACGGTTTTTTGTTTTAAATAAATCTTATTTCAAATCTTGGTACGTACAATGTAGTAGTACTTTTTCATATGCCTCTTTTTACCGCTCAGCTACGGAGCCGTAACCAGGGCAATGATTTATAATTGAGATTTTCTTAGGTGATACTTCTCACATGCTCTAGATACCTGTTTAATTGATGTTAGTAATTAGGCTGATTTATAAATAGTACAATGTTGGAAAAAACATTATTGCGATAAAACTAGGGTTAGGTAAATCAATTATTACGGCTTTCAAAAGCATAGCCAAGACCTGGTTATTTCAAAAATGTTTATTTCCAATGTAAGTAGGTTAATTTGTGCTTGATTGCGTTTGATTTACTTTAATAAGAATATATGCTTGATTCTTATTGTTTAAGACTAGCTAAGACTTAGTATTTAAGATTTCTGACTGTGGTCTAGAATCATAGTGGGTAAATCGAACAATAAAATACTTTGAAAAATTACCTCCCGCCCCCTAAACGCCTCATGTAATTAATGGTCACTACTTTGTGAAAGCAATGAACTCGGAAACACTGCTAAGCTGAGAGTAGCAATAAAGTATTATTTATGTATTACTTCGCCTCTCTATAGTAAACTGTTGATAAAATGGCGGGCCTTCCTAATGTGTTCCGCAAAAGAGAGAAAGTTCTTGAGATAATGTTTGGTGTTTGTAAAGTTCATTGACATTGTTGTGTGTTGATTTTTGTTAAGCTTGCAGATTCGGATTTGAAATAAAACTTGAACAAAGTCAAACCTGACAATTTTTGGGAGCATCAATAGAAATGCATTTAGAGGGAATGTACCTTAGAATAACTACATACTCATTATTAAAAAAATAAAAGGGTTTATGAACCGATTTTTATTAAACTTTCTACTATGTGTAGAAAGCAGGATACAAACGTTTGTGAAAAAATTTGTTACAGCAAAATTCGACCGAATTTAAGTTTTCCATAGAGACAGAGATTTCCAGTTACCTTTTTTTTTAAATAAGATATTTCGAAACTGTTCTCAATTGCCATATTCCCCAACGATTAAAAGTCAGCCTGTATGCAGTCGTTATGTAGTGTTTTTTATACATCATCACAGAGGTCACTAAAGAATCAGACAAAGAAAAACTAATTTTAATTTACTGATCACGTATTAATTTCTTTTTCCAATAAGAAGGAAAAAAACAAAGCCTAAACACGTCCATTATCACGCTACACACGCAACCCAAACACGCTACGCATTGAAACGAGCAAAATCTATTGACGAATCACTAAAAACTTAAGATTCAGCGTAAACAGAGCAACAATGTTACCTATGTATGTTCGAGCATTTTTTCATTTAATATTACTATTATTTTATTTCACTTAATTGAATTCGGTTTAAATGTCTTTAAACCGAATTCAATTAAGTGAAATAAAATTAAATAACAAATAACAATTATAAAAAAATAATAGTTAAATTAATAATTAAATTTAATATAATTTAAATTAAGAGTTTATGCCAACAACTTTGTTTAAACTTTACCAATTATATTTATTGAAAACGTTCAAAATCTAGTCGCAATCTCATCTCAGCGACAGCGAACAATGTCGGTTATTAATTATACAGGATTACTTTTAAGTCGTCCTCGAACCGAAAGCCATAAACTCGATCATCGAACTCGAAACGACTGGGACTATTTTTTTCAAAAAGTAACAATAAAAAAAATCTGCTGTTCAGTACATTTATGTTCGTCTAACTCGTCAAAGTGTACTGAACAGCTGATTTTTTTTATTGTTACTTTTTGTAGTGTGTAGTGTCTTTCTGTCAGTGAAAAATATTTTGTAATTGGATCAGTACTTCTCATGATTATGAACACAATAGAAAAAAACACACTTTACCCCTTTATAATTTTGAAATAGATAATGATTTAAAACATGTCACAAATAAAGTTGAAAATCGTGTGCAAAATAAATATAATTAAATATTTTTTGTTAGCACGCAATTCAGCAACTTTCAACTCAATGTTTGTACATTGTAAGTTCATTATCAAAAACAATGAATACTATTAAAGCATGTTGATGTGTCTGCGCTGACTATAAGCAACCATTATGAATGCAAATGGAGCGACAGACATATTCCTTGAGCCAACGTTGGCTATTCTATGAAAAGATGGCATTTCGTGATCAGTCCATCACATATTCTCACGCTTAAGCTTCGAACACATTTTTATTGCTAAAGGCTACCCTACACACGAGCTACATTATCAATGTGACGATAATGTAGCATATAGCGTATAATTTATTGGTAATTTACAATTATAGTATATCAATTAGACAATGTGGCTACATACATACAAACATATAGGTACTCATGCGTTTTGAGTTGATCCATTTTGCCCCATCAAGCCGTGGCGGCTTGATGGGGCAAAATGGAACAACTCAAAACCCTGTTGTGGCAAAGTAGACTGCCTCAAATTGTGCAGTGGATTAAGCCCCACTATTTTGGCAAAGTGGAACTACTCTGCGTTTTTCCCATGGGCGTAGACCGAAACCACAGAACGCCACCTGCTACAACCCTTCGCCTAGTCCACGTTCATACATCTCGTCACACAAACACGCCGGTTACGAGTACTGCGCACTTGTCCTTTACCTTTCAGAAATACCTCAGCAGAAGGTCAGTGAAGGTCTTCTTAGTGCGTCCCCTTCCTGTGTTGCCACTCACATCTGCTATATAAATTCCTTTTGTTAATGTGGCTACATAAATTCAATATAACATTTGTGCTTGGACGAAACATGATAGGTAGAAGTATTCCTCTCGCAGTGACAATTCAAAAGTGCCTGTAAATGGTCTAATTGAAATAAATGTTTTGACTTTGACTTTGAGTACATCATCATCCATGTCCAGAAGAGCATTTAGCGCGATAAGGTTCGCGTTATGGGAGATCTAGTCCAAGTGACTATTATTTCTAGAGATAACGTCGCTCGTGTGTGGAGAAGCCTTACGATTTCTTCGCAGATATGCTGTCATTTCCTTAACATTGCCCGTTGGCATTCCTCGGAATTCTTATGTTATTTTTATAGTTTGCATTTCAATGTTTACATAGGATGTTTGCTATGTTTTATGGCCGGTTTCTTGTATGGATGTGTTATCATTATCCACTTCAATTAGCAAAGTAAAGATGGCTTTGACTGCTAATTATTCTGCTATGCTAACGATCCCGTCATTGGTGATGTCTTGTGTATTCTTACGTCTTCTTTGTCTATGTTTTCCGTTGTCATAATCTGTTTCTCCTGTTTTTCTGTTTGGCCAACATGCGTTAGTTATTAATCAATTATGCAGGGTCGTCGGGTAAATAATAGTTGAAGTTTTCCTAAAAATCGATGGATGTCTCAGATTAAAACTAAAGTTAATAATGAATTGTTTTTACTATTAAAATCAATTACATTTGAAATCATCCACCGGTTTCTATGAAAACTTCAACTATATCTCACGACCCCATACCGATCTCTTTTATTGACTCTAGGTACATACTAGATCCTATTTACTCGGGTAGTATTTAAAAAAAGCATTGCAAGTACTCGTATTTTGGAGAAAGCTCGCCCACCTCGGTATATCCCATTTTGGACTCAAATCACTTCAAGTTTTATGACATACTAAATATTTAGCTACTACGTTTTATGTATCTTTCTTTTGTGTGCAGTTTACTGCTTTTACCTTTATAGCCACTACTTGTTGATACGCTCAGAAATAACGTACAGGCCGGAGCTTTTGAAATGGGTATTTTGATTTATGATGATTGTATTGTTAAACCATTTATTTACTGTTAGTCAATCTAACAGTCGGCTTCTATGACAGCAGTGGGTATTTTAGACAACTAGCTCAGTGGTGACTTGAACAAAAACTAGACTAAATTTAGAGAATTGACATCTCTTACTAACATACAGCGAAAGGAAAGGACGGTGACATTAAAGAACTAAGTTAGCGATGTCAAATTAGTTTTGCCTTGAATTTCTCCGTATTTTTAATCCATACGTTTTAGATGTCAACTATAACTATATGGATGTGTCAGATTGACTAAATTTGATAGCTCTTATTTACATCTCTTTCTTGTTTTATTGGACAGAAAAAGATGGAAATAGTCTAATTTTAGTTTAGTTTGTGGCCAAGGGAATCGGCACCAGTGGCAGTTTTGTCATCGTAGCGTAGGTATTTCTTGATTATCACTGGGTCGCGAATTCGATCCCCGGAATATGCTATTCGCAATAGTGGATTTCGATACCAAGCGTACTAGCGTACCATTCAAACAGTTTTTCGAATCAGCGTGTTCGGGTCAACGTCATTCGAAATAGCGGTTTTTGACTCAGTTATGTGTTTTCTAAACTTGAATTGCGTCGGAACATAACATAACATTACGCCTGTAATCCCCGAAGGGTTAGGCAGAGGTGTACCCATTATTACACCCACATTTCGCCAGTTATGTTTTTAGTCACATGTAATAGGGGGCGAGCCTATTGCCATCAACCGGGCACAAATCCAGACTCCGAGGCGTCGGAACGTCATTCGAAACTTTATATTATTATCATTCCCATTATTAAAGACTGGCTATACCTCGCAGTTTTACCAGTGTTGAGTTACTTCTTTGGTTACTGCTCGCGGTAGCGTGATATTATATAGCGTGTTGTTTACTTAATAGGATATATTCAAATCGGACGATTTCTCTAGGATTAAGTAGTGCATTCAAATAAACAAATAAATTAAATTTAAGTATAAGATTAGGGGCAAACTTTTCAATCGTCAGATAGTAACGGAGGAATAAATAGGCTTGACAGCTTTTTTATATGTAAAACGGTCGTATTTATTATTTGGATAAAAGTTATTGAAAATTCAACCCTACGGCACATATATTACAGATTCATTTTTTTCTACGCCATACGTTTACTATAATTTTGCTCTGTGAAAGCTTTAAATAAATTCTGCCTAATCAGTCATTAATACGTAGAACTACTTAGTTTTTTTATTTTGTTTGTTTTCCTGGTAATAATATTTTTCTTTCCGGCATGATTAAATAAATGATAAATTTCATAATTTTTCATATTTTCATTCCAAAACGCAATTACTACTGTATTTACCTCACGTAAATGTAAATTACACAAATTGCAGTAACATGTAAAATTGGTATTTATTCATTGATAGTAATGTTTATTTTATTTTAATTTTATAGGCACGGTGAGCAATGGCGTCGGTTCCGCTCGAAGGTCCAGCGGCCGATCCTGCAGCCGCAGACGGTGAAGAAATACGTGGCGCCAATAGAGCTGGTGACGGACGACTTTATCAAGTACATGGAGAACGCGAGAGACGAGAACGGAGATTTGCCTCATGAGTTCGATAACGATATACATCGGTGGTCGCTTGAATGTAAGTATTGTAGAACTTAGCTTTTATTCAAAAACACTATATTCCATACGTCATAAGATGGTGCGGGTGACACATGTCAGCAATTCATCTATGGATGTCAGAATCGCATAATTATGTCAGTGACATTATTTAATTTACTAGTTATTTACTTACTTATTACTGATTCTGTATAATACGACTATGATATAATAATAATAATTCTTTATTTCGGATTACAGGATCCATAATATGTTAGTATTGCCTTAACCTATTGTAAGTGAAAAATTAATTACAAACAAAAGGAACATCACAATAAAACAATTAGTTTTGTACATGTACGTCTGTACGCACATGTCTCCCAGCCCAGTGCCTAATAAACGGCCCATCTATTTTGTCCGTCAGTGTACGTAGAATGTTGTTCGGACTACCTCGGAATCGCCACAGCATAGATGCACTTCGCTTACGCATGATGGCATAAAAGTCGTCCAGTCTCGCTTCAGCAAACACGCTTGATGCGCTGCAAAACCGAGGCAGCCCCAACAACATCCCGAGTCCGTTATTATATTTAACACGCAGGGCGTTGTAGGCCTTCTGTGTATACCTAACCTGCGGCTACACGAGTATAGCTGCTGGCAATAAGCTCTGAAAAGTGTTAGCTAAGTGTTAGCTGTGTGTGTTGTGTCATACATATAAGTGTGCAGTTGAAATATTCAATCATGATTGTAAGTCCCCGTAACGTTCAAGAGTGAAAAGCAACAGCTTGACAGATGTCACCGGCGCCATCCTAGAGTATCGTAAGGAATATAAGTAACCTCATATCATAACATCAATCATTCTTTACTGTTTTCCTTCACCTATGTCCGTGATGTCCAAGATAAATTAAAAAAGTATAGATGAAATAGAAAAAGATCGAATAGAATAGATTGACGGCCCGTTTATCATTGCTAGGTGTTCTAGATGCAATTAAATTGTAGCAGCTTTCAATTAATCATGCTCTACTAACAGATTTTCCGTTCGAGCGTAGCATAGCCGCTACTTAGATTTCCATCTCAGTTTCGATTAAGATATATTATTGTATCAGTATTTTGAGCAAATGACACTTTTATGCTGTTATGCCGGTTACGCTAACTGCTTCCATTATTTTAGGTATTATTGTTGTAGTAAAATAGACTTTGTATAGTCTATTCTTAGGGTGGATTCACATCTGACGGAAGATACGTCGAACGTATCGTCTTTAGTATGGTCGACGCACTAACGCGTCATCGGTTATGTAGGTATGGTTGGATGTTTTATTATCTATTTTTCTTACGAATGCCCAATATTGACCATTAGACTCCCCGTAGGTACACGGCTAAGTGCTACTATAATCTCAATAATTTATTGTAAAACAAAACAAACTATTTATCACCATCATTTATGTTCATTCCCCAGGCATTGGTCGCGTCGCCCTCGACACCCGGCTAGGTTGCCTATCGTCGGATCTGACTAGCGACTCGGAACCACAGCGCATTATCGACGCAGCAAAGTTTGCTCTAAGGAACGTTGCGGTGTTGGAACTCAAGGCGCCTTACTGGAGATACGTGCCGACTCCACTGTGGACCAAATATGTGAACAATATGAACTTCTTCGTTGAGTGAGTTATTTAAATCGGACTTTAAGTTCTCAATATTTTTTCTCTTTTATAATACTTTTATTTTCCTGATGATTTGTCTGTTACTATCATAAACTTTCTCTTCGAGAAATTGATTGATTTTTGTTGACTAAAATTAGTTTGAGTTCATTCAAAATAAGACTGCATAATAACAGATGGGCAGACGGGTGGGGTGTGGGTGGCGATAGACGGGCGCCTTTGCGAGGGTGGCCTAGGAAATGCAGGCGTGAAGACTTAGGGACGTTTATGGTAGATTGGCCAGAGAAGGCAACGCTTAGGGATGAGTGGAAGGCTATAGGAAACCTTTGTCCAGAAGCACAGGCAAACAAAAAAAAGGAAAAGCTCATAACTTAAGTCAGATTACACACACAGACCTCCTTGAGGATCTCAACTTTAATATTAAGAGTAGAAATGTAAAACGTGTTCACCATTTTTTTTAATAATTCGTTTCTCTAATTGCAGGCTCTGCAGCAAATATATAAACGAGGCTCTAGAACGGCTAAAAACAAAAAAGGTCACATCAGAGAATGATCTTTCTCTTCTGGAGCGCGTGCTCAGGAGTGAAGGGGATCCAAAGATTGCCACTGTCATGGCGCTCGATCTTATTTTAGTTGGAATTGATACGGTAAGAATAAAATAAGTTGCTTGTTCATATGCCTGATCTAAACTAATATCATAAAAGATTTGTTTGTAATGGTTGAACTCAAAAAATATTAAACCAAACTAAAAAAAAAAATCACCTGTGGTGAGTTACATTATCAGAAATTAATGTAGGATATATTTTATTTAAAAATATTGGGCATTCGTAAGAAAAAACACATGGACGATCTCGGGGAAAAGCTAATATATAATATTGTCGGATTTTATGATAACCATTTTGATATCAAAGCTCTTATACCGCCTAATGATAGTTTCTTCTTCTAGATATCAATGGCAGTTTGCTCAATCCTGTACCAAGTGGCAACAAGGTTGAAGCAGCAAGAGAAGATGGCGGAAGAAATCAGAAGAGTGCTACCTGATCCCAGCAAACCACTGAGTTACTCAGATTTGGACAAACTGCATTACACCAAGGCTTTTGTAAGAGAAGTGTTTAGGTAAGAATTTGCTTAATTAGTTAGTATAGGAAATAGTTTATGTATCTCTGGACCCTGAGGTCCCGGGCCTTTGTAAGGCATACAAGGGGCCGAAGCCAACTCGCAAAGGCCCCGGCTTTAAGATGAAATTTAACACCAACTCATAATTATCCTGGAATGCAATATGCAAGTGCATCTGAGGCTCACCCCCGGCTGGTGCAGGACTATTACAGTATATGGAAACAAAAAATGCGACTATGGGAATAATATGGATAGTATAATGGAAGTATTATTGTCCTACGGCAGGGCAATGACTTCTTCTCTAGCAAAAATTTCATCAGCACTACGCTTACTCAATGCGCATTGGCAATTTCAGACTTATTTATAAGTCCTGGTTTCCTCACGATGATTTCCTTCACCGATATCATTGATGTCCAACATAAATTTAGAATCTACTGAACTTAAAAAACCAAATTGAAACTTACCCGTGCCCCAATTTCAAAGCCAGACAACCTCGTGCATACTTCGTTTATCATGTTTCAATTTGAATAAATTATATCTAGATCTTCACAATTCATTTTGGTATAAAAGTATACCAGCTCACTGTTGATACAGTGAGGATGTTGACTTTTTGGTTATTATTATTATTTAATTCTAGTATGATTTATTTTGTTTCAGAATGTATTCTACAGTTATTGGTAACGGTAGAACACTTCAAGAAGACGATGTCATTTGTGGTTATCAAGTCCCCAAAGGTGTAAGTAAAATATATAATGTTTGAGTGTGCTCATAATTTGCTCATCTCTACATAGTATAAAAAATAACAAACGCTTCCCTCTGTCTGTACGCTTAGAGCTTTTAAACTACGCAACGGATTTTGATGCGGTTTTTATCAATAGATAGAGTGATTCAAGAGGAAAGCTTTATTTATCAATATTGCTCCCGTGCGAGACCGGGGCGGATCGCTAGTTATTTTATATTGATCGATAGTTATTAAACCTAATTTTAGAAAAGGAGCCTCTAACCTTTTTTGTTTTTTTTTTCTTACCACCAAATTCCATCTTTATCAAGTTTAAATAATTTTGAATAATATTGGAGAACTAACAAAAAATAATAATAACAATACATACATACATAACATCACGCCTGTAATCCCCGAAGGGTTAGGCAGAGGTGTACCCATTAGTACACCCACATTTCGCCAGTTATGTTTTAGTCTCATGTAAAAGGGGGCCAGCCTATTGCCATCAACCGGGCACAAATCCAGACTCCGAGGCTGCTACTGAGAAATTCCTGATGGAAAAACCCAATAACACTTTGCCCGATCTGGGAATCGAACCCAAGACCTCATGCACAGCAGTCGCGCTTGCGACCACTAAATCAACGAGGCAGTCAATTATAACAATAATAATTTATTCATACATAACACAAAGAAAAGGGTACATAATAGTAAGAACAAAGTAAGGCATATAACTAAAAACCCATTAAAACGTTCTTTCAAAATGCTCTTCAAAGTCTTTATACATTTCCAGGTTCAAGTGGTATTCCCCACAATCGTGACGGGTAACATGGCGCAGTTCGTCTCCGACCCTGACGAGTTCAAGCCGGAACGCTGGTTGGAGGGTGACGGCCGTTTGCATCCCTTCGCCTCCCTGCCTTACGGATTTGGAGCCAGGATCTGTCTAGGCCGAAGATTTGCTGACTTGGAAATTCAAATTCTTTTAGCCAAGGTATGATATCATTGTCTTTTTATAACACTAACCTAACAAAACAAGTGTAAACGTAAACTTGTTGAAGCAATAAACCATTTTGTATTTTTTTTTATGTACCACAGATTATTTCTGCTTCAAACACTCACAGCTCAGCAAATAATGAAATATTATAATCTATTATATAATATTTCAATATTTGCTTAGAAAGCAGGTATTCAAAATATATGTAGATATATAAAACTTTTCTCGCCCCCTATTACATGGGACTAAAAACATAACTGGTGAAATGTGGGTGTACTAATGGGTACACCTCTGCCTAACCCTTCGGGGATTACAGGCGTGATGTTATGTCATAAAGAACTTTTTTTCACTTGTAAAATTAACTTCAAAATTAAGCATTCAAGTTTAATAATAACTCTAATTAAGACACACATATTGTTGCTAATGCTGTTTAATACAAATCAAAAATATATATTTTTTAATCGAAAGTCATGGAAGATTAGAAATAAATAGTTTTAAATAATAATAAGACCATTAACAATTAAAAAGTCATTGACAGATTTTTTTTTTCTAGTGTTAATGATGCTTAGTTGCATAAGTTAATTTACCTAGAATCTACCTAGAATTTAGCATTACAATGAATTTAGCATCACATAAAAAAAAGAATTAATATTAACCTAAATATTATAATTTTGCAGTTAATCCGTCGATACCGTCTGGAATACCACCACGAGCCACTTGACTACGCCGTCACCTTTATGTACGCACCGGACGGCCCGCTGCGCCTGCGCATGATTGAACGATAGATTTACAATTTATTAGAAAATACAAGCTGACTTTTAACTCATTGGCGATTTTTCAAGGGGTAAAATACATGTTTTTAATAAATTTAAACACGATCAAAATGTATGGGACAGGTGGTTTTTTTATCACTTTTCAGAATTGATTAAATAGTAAAAGTTGTTCATACTCATGAGAACTTTCACCCCCTAAAAGATCACCCATGAATTACTAAAAGTCGTTTAGTAACATCAGATTAAGTTAATAATAATAATAATGTGTCTATGAAACCTTCTACGAAGAGGTGGAGCGGTAAAAGTAAAACACAATTTTATTATTAAGATTTTTTTGGTAACGTGACAATATAATATTTGTAAATTAAGTAATTTGTAATGTAATTATATTATTTAAGATGTAAATAAAATGTTTAATTTTGTTTTATTTTTTTTCTTTTCCCTTTTTTATTCAGATCGAATTCGAGATCGAGCTGAGAAAAGTATATAAATAGTCCCAATACTTAAGGAACCTGTCTCTCATGCACAAGACTGTAAGTTCACAACCATTGACGAAGAAGCACTAATATAGCTTTTTCGATTTCCTGTGTACAGTCAACAAAAGAGATATTCAAGGTCAGAATTAGTTGAAGTTTTCTTAGAAACCGATGGATGTCTTCGATTGAAACTTAATTAATGAACGGTTTGTTTTCTAGCTTTTTATTTTTTTAATTACATTTGAAAATATCCATCGGTTTCTAAGAAAACCTATCTCTTTTGTTGTCTGTACACGTTTCCAAGTTTATCTTGGACATCACTGACATCGGTGAAGGAAAACATCATGAGAAAAAATGCACATAATTTGATATAAGTCTGAAATCCCCAATCCGCTTTGAACACATGTGGTGATCAATGCTTATGCCTTATGTGTATGAGAAGAGGCCTTTGTTTCTGCAATGGGACGATAATAGGCTGGTATTATTATTGTTATTTCTTGCCAGCACTACATAGACTAAACCTACAAAGTTGTTATCGATTATGAGTAAAACCTTTTATGATGAAACTTTCTAAGAGAACAAAGAATTGTTATTTGGTACCTCTAGAAAGTCATGCGGTTTAACACACTTTAGTATAGTTTTACTGCAGATACTCTACGCCTTTTGTTTGTCATAGCGCCTACTAGTATTTGCTCTTTGTACCTAACTGAGAAAACAATGGAGTGTCGTATTTTTTTACATAATTATTTATTGTTGGGTTTAAGCGTTTCTGTATTGTGTTTTATATACATAATATTCTTTATAGCTTTTTAGTCCACTGTCAAATCCATAGTTAGAAGATCAAAAAATAATTTCTGAAGATTTTGAACTTTTTTATTACGAAAATTGGATTGCTTAAGGCTTTATTCTACAAATAGAAACAGTTTAAAATCAATTCGCAATATCAACTTCAGTCAATGTCAAAAAATTAAAAGTATTATTGGCAAATTGAGACCAAGATTGTTCCTGAAAGTTAGTGCAATGAAATGTCTCCCAGATCTGTCACAAAGTTTGAAGAATCCATCTGTAGCATTGACTTTTTCATTTGTTTTTCACTCCAATGTACGATTGGTTCCTAATTTTTCAAACTTTATAATTTTATAGTTCTAAAGTATTAGCCCTTTTTTATGGTGATAAAAATCAACAAATGACTCCTTTCGCCCTGGGTGGGGCGGAAGGGACTGACAGACTTTTACTTACTAAAAAAAACCACCCTGTTCCTTCTGTTCCTCTTTACGTTTCTGGGCCACGGTATCCAGTTAAGACGTCCCGCAACTCCAGCAAGTATTAGCCCTTAAAATTGATTTAATCAGTAAAAATTATAAGTAGGTATTTATGAAATTAAACAAGAAGTAGGTACTCGTCGCTTGTATACTGAAATTATGTTATTCTATATTTTTGTTGATGCATAATTTGTACGTACCTTCATACTTTGTTACATTCAAACGGAAACTCTATTGCACAACAGCTAAATCATAATTTAGGTAAATGGCCGCCACAAAGTCCCGCAAATGACACAATATTACCATCACATATGCAGTTTGGCACATATTGTGGTTATGCCTTATTAAACTGAAGTTTTTGCGTCTATTATGCAATTTTGCCGTTACGAAATCCTTATTAATATAATAAATGCGAAAGTAACTCTGTCTGTTTGTCCGTCTGTCTGTTACACTTTCACAACGAAACCACTAAACCGATTGGATGAAATTTGTTACGGGGTATACTTGAACCCCAAGGAATAGGCTACTTTTGATTACGCGACCTCGTCTGCGTCTGCGATAGCTGAAATTTATGCGGACGAAGTCGTTAGTACTTAATAGTCTATATAACCGCCCGAAGAATGGCTAAAGCGGCCGATATACGTCCAAATAAATACTTAAGTATACTTGATGACACTTCGCAGACTGAGTAACTTAAGTTGACGCAACTGTAATGAATTTTTTAAATTTTATACTGACTGCTAAGCATGACGGCTTTGGTTCGATTCCCAGATCGGGTTTATCTATCAGGAATTTCTTAGGTTCAGCCTCGAATTCTGGATTTGTGCCGGGTTTATGGCAATAGGCTCGCCCTCTATTAGATGGGACTTAAACACAACTGGCGAAATGTGGACCGTGTAATAATGAGTACACCTCTGCCTAACCCTTCGGGAATTACAGGCGTGATTTGGGCTAATTATACCAAGTGTTAAAAATGTTAAGGTCGTCCTTCCAAGTTGAACCGACCCATACATGGCTAAACCAACGTTGCGTTTGTCTGTTTATCCGTCAATATGTGTCCAGTGTCCGGTGCTTGTTTTAGGAATACTTTTATCTTTGTTTTACGACCACGCCTCGCCTCCTGCGTAGGTACACTGTTATGTAATCTAATGTGTAAATACTCATTAAGTATGGGGTAATTATGGTGTACGTTATAAGTAGGTACCTAGTTTTATGTACTGGGCGTTTTGTTTGATGGTTTTAGCGTCAAAGTAGTACTGCGCAAGCGTTGATGAATCCATTGAATATCTTATTTATCAACCTCACAAATGGCGAAGAATGATTCATTTTGTAATAAAATTATAATTTAATTAAAATTTTGAAATCTAAATCCATATTTACGTCCCAAATAAAATCTAGGTGAAAGATTAAAATTAAAAAACAAATCTAACTTGCATATTCTTTAGACGTAAGTCATTGAAGATCTTGACTAGACTAGACTAAAGACATTATCTATTCAGTATTCAATTTGACCTCTAATGTTAATTCTATTTTTAATTACTAACATTAGTTATTATCCCACTGTTGGGAAAAGTCCTCTTTTACAGAGAAGGCACTAGGCGATTGGCGTTTTGGTTTAAGTTTAGATTTCCTGACGATGTTTCCCATCACCGATGACGGTGATGGTCACTATGTCTATCGACTTAAAACTCACATTGGTACTTGTCCGGTATCGAACTCACAACCTCGTGCATGAGAGGCAGTCACCATAAGCACTGAGCTGTCACGACTGTATTATCCATGGTGCGAGTAATACGCCATGACAGTAAGCGCGAGCTGTTGAGTTGTTTGCGAGTAATTACTATTTGTATTGTACACGAGTATGGAAATTGCGCAATTTCGCAAATTACCCGTGTAAAACGCCATGAAAAGGTCGTTTTGTATGCGAAATTGTTGCGCCTAAAGTACCAGCCAGCTTTCTAGTCGTTTTTATGTAAATTTTGCAATTTTTTAATATTTATTTTAACTAATACAATAAGAAATAAAACTGAATAAAACTGAAGATATTTTTTGTTCGTGTGTATTTATAAACGCGTCAATTTCTGGAACTACCAGTCCGATTTAAAAAATCTTTTTGTATATTATAGCCAGATTCATAAGAAATATTATAGTATTGGCTAACAGCTAATTCAATTAAAAATAGCTATGAAAACTTTTCAATAGGCATGTTATTATGGGTTCGTGTGTTAATAATTTATATTTGATAAAAAATATGTCTCATCAAGTTATCTGATGGGTGAAGGTCGATCTTCCACGATTCCTCTACTAATATATGAAAGCGAAAGGTCCACTCATTCACTCAATCACTCACTCATCACAAAATACAGCACATATAACACACATATGACAGCTTGACGTATAATTAGGGAGGTGTTTATAGTTATTAGACGTTCGCTAAGCAAGGATTTTCCAAAATTCATCCCCTAAGGGATGAAAAGGAACCCGATATTTACGTGGCTGAAGTCGCGGGCATAAGCCAGTCTGTTAATAAAAACTTTTTAATATTTTTTTAATAACAATGTTACAAGTAATTAAACATCGGAAAAAGGGTGTGAGTTGTTTTTTTTTTGTAAGATTTAGTAGCGGGTCAATAAACCTTCATCAAACCTTGTCCAACCAGATATTTTAACCTAACGGATTATAAACTAACAGTAAAACAGGCAGGATCTCGCGACCATCAAATGTCAAATATTTTAAAAGACTTGCTCGACCTTATTCAAATCTTGATTTTTAATACATTGGGTAGGTTATCATTGGCCTCTACAACTTAAAAAATATACTTAATAAAAGACACCTGTTAGATTTATGTGTGTGTAGTCTAATTTGTAACTGTTCTGAAAATAATATGGTTGGAATAAATAATGTTCCAAGTGCTTAAATAACGGTCAACAGTCAACCAAAAAAATTGGCAAGATTTTGTGACCAGCTGAGACGGATAACGTTCCAAGTGATTATAATCATTACAAGAATCTCCTAGTTGGTTAACAAATATTAAAATACTAGCTTTTTTCGCGACTTTGACCGCATGTATGTCTGATATCGCGGATGCAGACGAAGTAGCGAAATAATAAAAAGTAGCCCATATTCTTAATTGGGGTTCAACCTTACTGTATCAAATTAGGTTTAGTGGTTTAGTCATGAAAGCGTAACAGACAGACATACAGATTTTTGCAGTTATAATATTGTAAGTATATAAAACATACATACATAATATCACGCCTGTAATTCCCGAAGGGTTAGGCAGAGATGTTCCCATTAAGTAGTACACCCACATTTCGCCAGTTATGTTTTTGGTCTTATGTAATAGGGCACAAATCCAGACTCCGAGGCTGCTACTGTATACCACTTTGCCCGACCTGGGAATCGAACCCAAGACCTCATGAACAGCAGTCGCGCTTGTGACCACTAGACCAACGAGGCAGTCAACAAAAAAATATAAATAAGTGGAGATTATTAGACACACAGGAGAAATATCTACAGAGAGGCACCTTTAAAAAAAACTTAAATAAATAAAAGAAAAACACAATTACTAAGTACTTGGTAACATAAATATAATATCGACACTATTTTCTTTCCATAACATCGATATCTGTGTCAATAAACTCAACTATAGTTACTGTAGTCACTGTGGCGTGACTTGGTACCGAAATCGCCTCCTGGATTTAAGGGGTCTTTCTCGGGGCGCAAATAATAACTGAAACGAATCGTTACTTTGAAATTATGTATTAAATAAAGACTTGACTCTACTGCTCCCTGCAGAGCGAATGACCAAAACAATTGTCATCATATAAAAATATTTTACTCTAGTTCTAAATATGAATGATTTGCCATAGAGTTTAGAACATAAGTCTTCCAGCCTGCTTGATATAGCAAGCAACCTTCACATTACTCATACAATAAGAAACTCACACACTACGATACTTCCGAATATAACATTCGCATCATAATGAAAGGTTCATTCACACTTTTCCATTGATCAGCGAGTACGTTTGCACTTGGCCGTCAAAAGAAATAGAAAGTTTACGTAGTACTACGGAACTGTAGTGTTTGCTCAAATAATACGCGTGTATTGAGAAATATGAAGAGGTTTTTTTTCTTATTACGTTTAGGGGCAATTTTACTAACTTTTAGGAACAATCGCAATACATACATAATTTCGAGATAGTGACTAGATTTTAAACGGTTTAAATGAGTACAATTATTGAAATTTGGTAAAAAAAATGACCAAAGGTCAATAATCCTACTCATTTTTGATTTATCATGTCCAATTTAGTTTTAGTAACAGACAATCAATTTGACTAAGTTTTAGGAACAATCGCAATATATAATTATGCAAAAATGTCTTAAATTTATCTATGTTTTTTAACATTTATTGTCGCTTAGATGGGCAATGTGGTCGCTAAGCGACAAAGCCCATTCAATATAAAAAAAAATGTCGCTTTAGGGATGATTCTCATTAGAGCGGGCCGTGCCCGGGGCGGGGCCCGGACGAGGCTCGGTTTTAATCTGTTACAATGAGAATCATCCCTAAATGAGATAGTGACTACATTTTAAACGGTTTAAAAGAGTAGAAATTGACCTTCGGTAAAAAAAAATATCCGATTTTGTTTTAGTAACAGACAGTATGTCTGAGACGACCGCGACAGTAGAGCATTGAAAATTGAATCTAAATAACATATAATGTGACCCTGGTTTTAAAATTATGCTTTGATTTGTCCTTTAAGAAAGACATCAACGCACACAAATGCACTTTGGCTTAAATGTATAGTGACCACACGAGTTTTAAAAAACGGGTTCGATATTTTTAATGGAATGATAACTATTATACAGTATGTTATTAACGAAAGGCGTTCCCTTTAATAGGTAAAAATAAAGCGTTTATACGTAAAAAAGTACTCCCATTCAAATAAAAAAAAAATAGCACAAAATATACATAACATCACGCCTGTAATCTCCGAAGGGTTAGGCAGAGGTGTTCCCATTAGTACACCCACATTTCGCCAGTTATGTTTTTTAGTCCCATGTAATAGGGGGCGAGCCTATTGCCATCAACCGGGCACAAATCCAGACTCCGAGGCTGCTACTGAGAAATTCCTGATGGAAAAACCCAATAACACTTTGCCCGACCTGGGAATCGAACCCAAGACCTCATGCACAGCAGTCGCGCTTGCGACCACTAGACCAACGAGGCAGTCCGACAAAATATAATAAACAGTTATGTAAAGGAAACAGTCTTTACATGCATTCTTGTTTATCGATTTAATAACGGCAACGTTACATTTAGCTAATGAATGATTACGCGGTGCTAGGTACTATGCCGTGCATATATTTTGGTTCTAAACAACATAGGTATTGCGAAATTAATATATCTACCTACATTTTATTTTTTGTTTTTGGATTTTCATAACTTATTTTTCAAAGGTGATTTATATTTTTAAATCTATTACTGATGTGGATTAACGTGTTTGTTTTACTTAAATATTATCTATATCAAACGAGTTTTTAGTATTATTGTACTACATTACGAACATTCGCATTCAAATCTCAGTCTCGACCTGTCAAAAATGCCAATTTTTGACATTGATTGTTGCTGAGATGAGATTGTAACTAGATTTTGAATGTTTAAGCGGATTGGCCTTCAGGTCTCAGGGTAATTACCTCGTTCTAGATATCGATTATCTTCAATGTATTCGTAATTTAATTACATTGTAGATAATCGATGTATTTAGTTACATCTACGATTTGGAATACAGACATTGTAACCTAAATCTGTAAATTTGATGGGTCTAAGACCTATTACGGAAAATAAGTTCTTACAGTAAATTAATAAATTGTCTAAAAGGAAAAAAGGCGGTAAAAAAGTATCAAAATCAAAGTCAAAACATTTATTTCAATTAGATCATGTACTTTTGAATTATCAAGGAATCAGTCAGTTAGTACGAAATAAGCTATTTGCTCGTTCCAGAAAGGAAGTAGGTCTCTTTGGAGAAGAACGAGTAAGAAACTCTTTTCAATTATGTTTTTACAAAATCCTGGTTAGGTACATTATTCTTGTTGTGTCATGTTTGATGAGTTGATGACAAAAAAATTAAAATTCTGTTTTATTTTCTCTAAAGCTTTGTTACACTCGGGGGTCCATTCAAGTTTATTTTTCTTAACAATGGTGCCGATTCCCTTGTTCACAAACTAGACTAAATTTAGAGAATCGACATCTCTTACTAACATACAGCGAAAGGAAAGGACGGTGACATTAAAGAACTAAGTTAGCGATGTCAAATTAGTTTTGCCTTGAACTTTTCCGTATTTTTAATCCATACGTTTTAAGATGTCAACTATAATTATATGGAAGTGTCAGATTCACTAAATTTCACAGCTATTATTTACATTAGTCTTTTTCTTGTTTGTGTTTGGACAGAAAGAGATGGAAATAGTCTAATTTTAGTTTAGTTTGTGACCAAGGGACCTTAAGGCACCTTATCATACAATGGTGCTAATGTCCAGTACCTACATTCTCCATGTTTTTAACGCGATTTGTGGAGACTTTTAAACCACAACAGTTTGGCGACGAGGATGAGATCGTTAGGGCTGTATACAGGGTAATTGAACAATACTTGTAACCTTAAAAGGGGTCATTGTACTCATCATTATAAACAACTTTTACTATGGGACAAACCCTGAAATCATGAAAAAAAAACAGCTGATCCATACATTACAATCTTGTTATGTAGCATTTTTGTAGGGTACCACTGATTTTTTTTCATGATTTAAGGGTTGGTCTTATAGTAAAAGTGGTTCATAATGATGAGTACAGTGACCCCTTTTCTGGTTTCGGGTAAATGTTTAATGACCCTGTATAACAACAAACACCAGGAACAAAGTAGGTGAAACTATTATTTCTTGCACTCACTACCTACAGACAGGTTTAACACAAATAATAACCCTGCAAAGTAACATACATAATATTCTACATTTACCCAGTACCAGATGGTTATCAACTCACGCGCATGTACTAGTTTCGTGCGACGTAACAGATGGCCCACTGAATCATCTGCCCAGTGTCGACGCAATGTCTTCAGAATTCAGGATGCGATTACGGAACAAAATGACCGCTCCACTATTTTTTGTACGCATAATTGAGGCATGCGCACGCGACGCGATGTAAGAGAAATTTTGGCGTACTACTAGGTATAATAATAAATCTATTTTGTAAGAGGTTATGGTAACTTTTGGCTGAATTCTACAAACGTATAAGAACATTGAGCTCCGTATAAATACTAATTTAAACTTTTAACTTTCCAAAACGTTAGGTATCATCATCTGTCGAGCCTTTTCCCAGTTATGTAGGGGTCCATTTCCAGTCTAGCCGGATGCAGTACCAGTTACTAGTACTTTACATGGAGCGACTGCCTATCTGACCTCCACAACTCAGTTACTGGGTAACACGAAATCCCTTCTTACCAAAATGCTATATTAACTACTATTTGCGCAAGAGCAAATTAAGATTTTGGAGTTCACAAGCCAAAGAGCAGGTTCACTCGCTCAAAAATGTCGGTAATTAACTTTTTTTTTATAATTTTCTGTTTTTTGTTAAAAATAAGGTGAAAACGCCTTAGGCTTGAAATATCTCTGACGAAAGATTTTGTTAGTAATTATAATTTTAATTTAATTATAATTCATATTTACATAGGCTTTATATAAATACTTACTCTTTTTCCAGGGAGGTACTTAGGCCGAAACTACAGAATGCTACTTTCTATACTCCTAATTGAAATTCGCAAGCATTTAAAATAATTAAGTTTCATAATAAGTTTATAAAAAATATCTTTTTTCTTAATTTATTAAACATAAATGCATCTTAACAACATTTTTAATTAAACCTGCATAATCGTGAAGACATTTTAGAATGTCTAGCTAGCATTAAAAAAATTGAAATTATCAAGGTTTATTGTTACAAATGGTAATAAGGATTTATGGATTTTAATATTGTGTTAAATATTGGCTTCAGGAGGTCATATTATTGGGTAACAGATGAAGATTTACTTTTTTAGACAGGTATATCCCGGAGTCGCGGGATGTCTTAACAGGATACCGTGACCCCGGAACGCAAAGGGCAACAGAAGGAACAAGGTGGTTTTTTAGTCAGTAAAGGTCTGACAGTCCCTTCCGCCCCAAGGGTGGAAGTAAAAAGGCAGGTATATCCCTGAATTTGAAGAAATAGCAACATACAACCCACCAAAATCTTTTATATTTATACAATTAATAAATACACAAATCTTCATATATAATAAGACTTAAGGGATTTTTTGTTTGTTTAAACGTGCTAATATCTTGCACTAACCGTCCGATTAAAAAAATAATTGTAAATGATAGCCGGATTAATGAAAAAAGTATATAACTTCACGCTACTACGAACGGGAGCGGATCAGTAACCAAAGACGTAATTTAACACGGGTGAAAAAAAACACGCGTTCGAAGTCGCATTGAGCAGATTGTAAAATAATTATGATATGATATAACAAACTAAAACAAATTGACATCATTATGATCCTACTTTATTTTATTATTTACCCCTAAAAAAATTGACTCTAAATTGTTATTTAGAGTCAAATTTAACTCTCAACTCAACTCTGCATCTGTTGATAATGACTATGGACAATCCTGATACACATATTGCACTCAATCACTCATCATCAATTTACGTAAAATTTTAACGGAACGGTTACGTTAGGTGCAGTCATGGAAATCGTTGTTCCGATCGCTAATTGTTGCAAAAAAAATATCGAGTTATGCGTGTAACACTTTCGAATCAAACAATGTAGTGGCTAACTATGCGAAATGTTTTAATTTGTAGGATGCTACATTTAATTAGTTACACCTACAAAGATTAATCTAAAATGTTGAATGTAAAGACTACGAAAAATATTATAATAAGTAGGTAGGTACCTCTTCACAAAAAAGAAATGGTAAAATATTTTTTTATTTGAGGTTAGAGATTCTTTATTTACTATTCACTTAGCGAATAAATATATAACTAGGGTAAAGCTTAGTCCAGTGGGTATTAGTTTTATTCTTGATGTAGGTAGGTTCGACATTTTGTACTTTCATTCGCATTTATAATAATTATAATACTAACAGTTCTATATAATACTGACATAATAATATTACGCTAATAATTTTGTGTTGCTAGTGACGTACTGCTTGAGTTTGGCTTTAAATATGTTAAAGGAAGATGTGTTCCTGATGTCTGCGGGTAGATGATTATAAAGTCGCACGTCTTCCTATTTTATGCTAGTCCTGCCATATTGCGTTCGTTTACCTAATAAAATTCTAAAAAAGTCTAGTAAATTAGGAATTTCTCCTGTAGGTATCGTGGGTTCCTTTACAAACACGTAGACTTATATACACATACAGACACCTAGAACTGTCTGTAGGCCCTACAAATATTTGTTTCGTGCGAGAATTAAAGCCGCGACATGCAACACAGCAGCCAACCGCTCAGCCACAGCGCCAATCGTGTCGTCATTTTGTCTTTCTATGTATGTACTTAAAACTTAACTGGTTCAGATTAAGTCTTCTCAAAATGACAATTTTAAAATGTAATGTATTTAATATGACTTTTTTTTTAGGTGGTAAAAATCATCAAATGACTCCTTCCGCCCTGGGTGGGGCGGAAGGGACTGTCAGACTTCTACTGACTAAAAAGCTACCCTGTTCTTTCTGTTGCCCTTTACGTTCCGGGGCCACGGTACCCTGTTAAGACGTCTCGCAACCCCGGATTTAATATAACTTATCGTAAGAATTTATGACTAGCCCTTTTGGGGTTTTAGGAGAAAATGGTTAAGATCCCTACAGATTCAAGGGTTAGATTCTTTTAAAACCTTTTTCTCCTTGGAGGCTTTTGAGAAATGTGTTTTATGTCGTAACGAATCTATTTAACGATTAAAAATTAAATAAAATCTTCACTTTAACTAAAGTTTCTGAGATACTTGTTAAGATTACGAGAAGTAACAACATCTGCGCAAAGTCGTGGGTAAAAGCTAGTCAATCTTAGGAACTAGAAAGATACTTTCGATCTCGTTTGGTTAAACGCGTACCGTCGCTCAGTCGTGCGTTGTCGCTACCTACCCGTTTAGTGTGTCCATTGCTATACGATTTTTTTTTTGCAGGCACGGTTTTTTTCTTTTTGCTTTATTTTACTTACGTTGAATAATTTTGTAATAAAATTGTCTTAGATAATATATTAATCAAGTTTTGATTGTTAAATAACGTTCATATTTCAAGATCGTAATGTAATTTAGTAATTTAGGATACATATTTAATTTCAGAATTCATTTTTTATACTAAAATGCAGCCCTTAAATTTAATGCTATCTAGCTTCCAATTAGGGAAAGAATTCTCAAAATCTCCCCTTACCGAATTTAAAAATGTGAAAAAAAACTAAAAGACATTTTAGCTTTATCGTAATTATTATAGTATAAAATCTCGACAATATATTCATAGACATGCTTATAAATCTATCATCTTTGTAGTTCCGTAAAGCTAAATAAAAACCATTCCAAAAACATTGAACAAATGTATTTTATAGATCCTTGTTCATGACGATGCCAATCATTAGAAAAATAAATTGATTGATCCTGCATTTGGTAGATAGTCAAATTCAACCAAGCGCCAATATATTCCTACATGGCGCTTAGCGGTTTTCAAGTTGCCACGGTGCAAAAGGTTAGCCGCACAATGGAAACTCGCTCAGAAAGCAAGCACATAGCTCATGTCCAAGGAAGCTCAGTCGACGATCGACTAGCTAGGGACACAGGGGGTCGGCAGAGAGAGTGCTAGTGATAATATACGTTTGGTAGTGCTGTGTGATAACTGTGTGACTGATAAGGAATTCAGGATATTTTTGGTGAGGTGAGGTTTTTTTTTACTTTGACGTGTGTGTTTTTAGTTTTTTTTCAGTGGTCTCTGTTTACAGGGGAAGGATTTTAAGGGATGAGGGGAAGGGGGATTGAATGTGGTTTATAAACAATGAGTGTGAGAATATTATCATATTATTATAATAAAGAGTTATTTTATTAGTGTTACCTAATTATAGTTCTGGTAAACTTAAATAGAACTAAATTAATCCTTTATTTCACCAATCTGGGGAACCGAATGTCAATGTGAAAACATTTATAGTAAGGTTTAGATTCAAATAAGATCTGTCATCTGTCATCGCAGATTAAATGATAATATTATTGCGATAATATTTTTTTTTGTGTTAGCACTTTGTAAATATTCATATTTACTTAGTAAAATATAAAGCTGTTATTTTAACATAACAAACAGACATTTCAATTTTATTTATTTATATAGAGAAGGTTAAGGTTATTGCTATACTTCTGTCAACCCTTTTAAGAATACAGGCGTGATGTATATTTATGTAATATCACATTTGACACCTATTAACCATTCATTGCTGAATAGGATTTCATCGTTAACTAAGATCTTATCTTTCATTGATATCTAATTCAATTTCAACATTATGTAAAACTGAATTCAATGTTATATTTAAATTATTATATAATTATCGGTTCGGTGAAGGTCGTGGGAAACTGCTGGATGCAGGCATCGCAGGACCAATTAAGGCAATCTGTAGGGGAACTGGTGAGGCCTATGTCCAGCAGTGCCCGTAGTTAGGCTCAAATGATGATGATCAGAATAATCACAGTTCACTGTTTTAAATTTATCATCTTTAACGTAATATTTTAAAAGATATACTTTACTGCTTCGTTGGTCTAGTGGTCGCAAGCGCGACTGCTGTGCATGAGGTCTTGGGTTCGATTCCCAGGTCGGGCAAATTGTTATTGGGTTTTTCCATCAGGAATTTCTCAGTAGCAGCCTCGGAGTCTGGATTTGTGCCCGGTTGATGGCAATAGGCTCGCCCCCTATTACATGGGACTAAAAACATAACTGGCGAAATGTGGGTGTACTAATGGGTACACTTCTGCCTAACCCTTCGGGGATTACAGGCGTGATGTTATGTTATGTTATATACTTAAAGACTAAAAATAATACAAGTTGTAGATTTGCATTCTAGTCTAAATTCAGAAGGTTATCATAAAAGGCATAAATAATCACACAAAATTACGACACCTCGTTAATAATTAATAAACAGTTTGTTTGTTTTTTTATGTTTGACTGTATTTCAGAAAATCTACATCACTTTCAAAGAACAGAATAACCCTGTTTATCAATCACTGTGTGCGTGCGAATTATCGCTTATCTTGCCTAAATCGAGCGGCAAGATGGCTAAATCGAATAAAAAAACTTATATATTTTATTATTAATTCGGATTGAGAAATAGTAGTATAGTTACCTTCTTGAATTTGTCGAGCTTCATCTTTAATCAAATTCTCTGATTAATCTGCATCTTGCATATGCAGTCGAAAATTGCATTAAAAAATTAAGGTCAGACCAAATGCATGGCCTCGCTAACAGAAAGGTCAAAATTCACACGTTGTCTAACTTTTAAAAGGATTAACATTTTGGTTACCTTAGCAGTCATTATAATTGATTTTTATACTATGTTGTACACGATTCTCGTTGTTAAATATCTGTATGTAACGATTTGTATGCAATAAACGAGTATATTAAAGTAACTGTGCACTTCATTCAAAACGCAGTCTAATCCTATTTTGGTAAAAATAATAGAACTCGAGAATAAAATAAAAAATAAAAATTGTAAGCTAGTGTATTTTTTTAGGGTAATTATTTTATAATAATACTAGCTGTCCGCCGCGTTTACACCCGCGTCTTTGGTTACTGCTCCGCTCCCATAGGCCGTAGCCTTCTTCGATAACTAATCTACCCAACACTGAAAGAATCATTCAAATCGGACTAGTAGTTCCAGAGATTAGCGCGTTCAAACAAACAAACAAACACTGCAGCTTTATAATATTATAGTATAGATAACGCCAAATTATAACACCCATATCCCAGGTCGGGAAAATATTATTGGGTTTTTCTATCAGGAATTTCTCAGTATCAACCTCAGCGTCTAGATTTGTGCCCGGTTGATGGCAATAGGCTCGCCCCCGATTATTATGGGACTTTAAAGTAACTGGCGAAATGTGGGTGTCGTGAGTTACCTATTAGACTTATTGGTCGTTAGGAAAACAGTTTTATAGTCAAAGACTAAATGTACTAAAAATACGTTTTGATTTTAATGTGAAATATTTTTGAAGGTACTCGTATACATTGAAAAAAAAAACAAACCTAAGTAAACCTAAATAAGTTACCATAAAAATCACGCCTATAATTCCTGAAGGGTTAGGCAGAGGTGCACCCATTAGTTCACGAACATTTCGCCAGATATGTTGAAGTCCCATGTAATAGGGGCGAGCCTATTACTAGACTAGCTGCTACTGAGAAACCTAAAATAAACCTTTAATGTTCTTTTCGAGTTCAACTAACTCCGTTGTTCATAACTTTCCTTGCATTATTGTTCTTAATTGCCTCTATTGTTAGTTTAGATAATAATCTTAGCTAACTTTTTCGTATTTGAAAGGAGTCGTGAAAATATAATTAAATACAGATTAGTTTCATACCTACCTACTTAAAGATTCCACGTAACTATGCTGCAAGCCTTTTTGAAAATTATTACGTTTTAGAAGAATATATTATTATTTACGTGTGTAATAAGTAATTGGATGGACAAGAATTAAAATTTGTGTCAGTAATAAATACTCTATTCACGTAGCAATATAGCTCATTATGTTAACAAATAATTAATACTCATCTTGACAATTTATAAAGGTCTGAATGCGCGAGGATGTGCTAGGCGAGAATTGACAAAATTGTTCGTACGACATTGTACTATATTGCCACAAAATAGAGTATTTCTTATTTTGCAAAAAAGATTTATCTCATTCTTCATATATACCCCACAACACGGCGTTGTACATATTTCGGTGTGATTATTCTAGCCACGCCTTGCCTCACGCGTTTGAAACCATGTTTACAAGAAAACAAAAGAAAATAAATCGTATGACTGCCTCGTTGACTGGTCGCAAAGCGCGACTGCTGAGCATGAGGTTTCGGGTTCGATTTCCAGGTCGGGGTTTTCCATCAGGAATTTCTCAGTAGCAACCTCGAAGTCTGGATTTGAGCCGGGTTGATAGCAATAGGCTCGCCCTCTATTACATGAGACTTAAACATAACTAGCGAAATGTGGGTGTACTAATACTTTGGGGATTACAAGCGTGGTGTTATGTTTTAAATCGTATATAACATTTTAATCGATCTTAAAAATAAATGATTTTCTTTTTTCAGGAGGAAATAGAACCAGAATGCGGAGTCGCGTCAGCGTAGTAAAATGGCCGCTTCGGAACATCTGCGGCTCTGGTCGTCACATATCCACCACAGCGCGCAGTAACCAGGCTTCCGACGGAGGATTAGAAATCGGTATGTTTCATATGATTTCCTTTACTTGGTTCATGGAAATCAATAGTTTAATCGTGATCTGAGGCAGTTAACTGAATTCCATGGTCATGCATTTATATTTATAGCCATTTAAATAGGATGACTGGTAATATTAGATCGAAAAAAGAATAATAAATGTTTAAAGTTGAATAGTTTTGTTTGTAAAAAGGGATAACTAAGTTAAATTACCGCTGAGAAGTGATATTTTTTATATTTCCACCACTTCATTTTGTTTTTTTTTTTACGGATAGTTGTTTGTCATCATGTGTATAAATATCGAGTACTAATTTCCAGTCACCCTAAATACCTATATATTTTTGTTCGGTCTTTTTCTTCTTCATCGTGTGGGCAGTAAGGTCTTACGACTCCACCCTAGTGTCAGAGTTTCTAAACCGCCTCAAGCGCCTCTGACATGGTTTGAGTGGAACAGTAAGTCCAGGTTTCCTCACGATGTTTTCCTTCACCGTTTGTTCTTTGATTGGTTAAATGCGGTAATTTCACCAACTGCTAATCTTGAAGAGCTAACTCAGAATAATACTTGAATAATTGGTTCAGTATTCAGTATGCTTTTTAATCACATTGAAGTCAGGTTTTGTGCCAGTCTTCACACACACTGGGCACATTGCGCAAGAGTTCACGCTGTCTGAACATGCAAGTGATTGCACGAAATAACTAGATCTAGAGTTAGTTACTTTAACGATGTAAGTATAGCGACAATTTTTTGTTATTAGTCACAATTTCTCAATATTTAAATTACGTCAATTCAAATGTTGTATGTACCCAAACTTATGAGCCGAATAAAAAATAATCGTTAAATATTTAATCATTACAAATACGTCGAAAACTGTAAGAAGTATTGGTTCGTGACGACTACTAGAACTAAACCCAATTATATGTACTTAAGGAGTTAGTACGGGAAGACAAGGACGCAATCTATGTATACCATATCCCTATCTCCTTTTCACGGCACCAATTACACTTATTCTTTTTGTAGTGTTTTTTATGGTAAGAAGAAGGTTCTTATATATGAAAATACAAAAAATGGCGGTACGAGGTTCGCTGGGCCAGCTAGTAATAGGTATAATAAAGCTGAAGAGGTTTTATTGAGGTGTTATTTGAACGCGTTAATCTCTGAAACTACAGGTCCAATTTGGAAAAGAATTGTTTGCGTTAAATTGCCAGTTTGCGGAGAGCTAAAGGCTATGTAATATCACGGAACTATGTGAGCGAAGCAGTAACTAAAGACGTAACTGAACGCGGATTAAATCGCGGGATATACCTAGCTAATAAAAGATAAAATTCCTAAGATTTACTTTATCTGCAAGTGACACTCCCACTTGCTAAAGAACATAGTTTATTTTTAAGTTTCACATAAAATTCCAAAGAAGTATAACAATTCATTTTTACTACGAAAGTAGGTCACTAGTACGTCGGTACGATACAATTGATGGGAACTAAATCTTGTCATTGTTTGTTATACGATGCAATCACTCTAGTAAACACAATGGCGCTTTTTTATCTTACATTGACTTCGTTTATATTGTCAATATATGCCTGGCCGCAGACGGGCAACCGACCACAACCACAAAACGCCGCCGACGACGTATATATTATAGTTTTCATACATTTTATATGAACTCGCTGCACACAAATGGCGGCGTTTGTGGCCTGTGTGCGGCCACAAAATGTTGCCACCTGTGGATGGAAGCGGCAACTAAGTATCAGAGTCGTGACAGCTACTTGTGGTCGGTTGTCGATGGCCGCTACTTTTATTAAAACATTGCTAGCAGTATCATAAAGGACTCCGATGCAAAAAGTTGGGCTATAAGAGTGGCGAGTGTCAGCATTTTGTGGTCGGTGGTAGCCACACGATGCAAACGGCGATGAAACGGCGCCACGTGGTATACAACAATCACTATTGACTTCCATGTGCGGCGAGTTCGTAATTATAAAATGTAGTTCGCAACTCGGTGGCAACATTTTGTGGCTGAAGCGTGTTGCCCGTGTGCGACTAGGCTAAGTGGCTATACTGTAGAAAACCCATGAGCTGTATGGCCATGGTAAAATAAAACCTTTAAGTACTTTACTAATCTTTTTATTGCCTCACAATAAGATTTGACGGACATTTTTTTTACTTACAAACCATTTGACATAAGGCCCGATAACTCCACCAATTTAACTCGAGTTAATTGCTAATATAAAGTTAAATTACAAATTAGGTATGACAATTAGTAATTTTTGTATGAGTTAGCAACTAATTCTGAGTTTAAGTTAACGCAAGTGGGTCTCATGTCCTTGTTTATTGGGTAAACGATTATTAATTTATTTAAAAGAACAATGTTCACTTACGAATTAATAATAATATTTTGTTGAATAAGTTATTAGTTAAACTTATTGTGTGGGAGCTAAAGTATTTCTTTTGTTTTAAGCTTAGTTAGGTTTAAGTATAGTTAAGTACATTGTACAATAGCACGTCTTCATACTTCGGCAGCAATTTTAATCAATAACTTTTCAATCTAATTTCAGTGTCAATCTGACAAAAATGGCTTTATCTTACCTTAATTTTTTAACATTGACTGTCGCTGCGATGAGATTGCGACTAAATTTTGTAAGTTTTTAATCAGTACAATTGGCCTTCTGATATTCCTATTACAATGGTTTTTAGTTTTTGTGTAAGTTGGTTAAATTTCGTCTTTCTTTCTTTAACAAAAAACATTATTTACTTCAACAGTTCCAAAACCAGTTCAGACGTGTCCGGTACATGGAACTCGTGCGAGATCGACGCACGCGGCGATCGATACATCGATGTTTGACATGGCGCCGTCCGTTAAGTCTTGGGATGATGTACCGGGGCCCAGGCCTCTGCCGCTGTTGGGGAATACGTGGCGATTCACTCCTTATATCGGTAAGTAATATTTATACTAAAACTAGCTTTTGCTCGCGACTTGGTACGTCCCCTTAGGGGGCGATTTTTCTTCTTTTTCTTTTCGCATGCCCGTCATAGTAACTATCTACGTGCCAAATGTCGGCCCAATCTGTTCAGTGGTTTGAGCTGTGTGGATCAGTGAGTCAGTACCTGTAGCCTTTTATTTATTTAATGCACAATGTACACAACATAGTTTCAAGCTAGGCTTAAAACTAGTGAGTAGATCGCTTGAGGAATTTAATTGAAAATCACTGAACAAACAATAAAACAAAGTAACGATTCAGGTTATTAGATAATCGGTAGAATACATAGAGAGAACTTGAGAGAAGATTAGACAGTAAAGATTGGAAGCTCAAACGAGAAAAAACACATTAGCGTTAAAAAAAAAAGACTGTGAACTTTCATCACGGCTATGAGAGACATTGAAACGTATTCTTTTTTTAAATTTCTAGTGCCTATGTTTTGTTGTTACTATGACTGTAGAAATCTATTTTTTCATATTGTGCTCGCTTTTGCTCGCGATTACGCCCGCGTGTTTTTTTTTTCACGTGTTATGTTACGTTTTTGTTTACTGCTGCGCTCCTGTTGGTCGTAGCGTGATGTTATATAGCCTATACTATTCCTCATGAATCTAGCTATTATTACATGATATGTTTTTTTTCGATTCAACTGGCAGTTTAAGAGATTAGCGCGTTTAAACAAACAAATAAAAATCTTTATAAAAAAATAAATAAAATATGGCAATAGGCTCGCCCCCTATTACATGGGACTAAAAACATAACTGGCGAAATGTGGGTGTACTAATGGGTACATGGGCGTGATGTTATGTTATGTAATAAATAAAAATAATATAGTTGAACATAAATACATATGTGTATTTGTCTGTGTATAGACATAATAAATGGTCAGAAAGGAATCTGCGCGAGGTCAAGGACTCTTAATCAAGGCTCCAGTTTATAGCTTTTTATATTCTTATAGATATGAATATTACAAAATGGAATTAAAATGGTAAATACATACATACATAACATCACGCCTGTAATCCCCGAAGGGTTAGGCAGAGGTGTACCCATTAGTACACCCACATTTCGCCAGTTATGTTTTTAGTCCCATGTAATAGGGGGCGAGCCTATTGCCATCAACCGGGCACAAATCCAGACTCCGAGACTGCTACTGAGAAATTCCTGATGGAAAAACCCAATAACACTTTGCCCGACCTGGGAATCGAACCCAAGACCTCATGCACAGCAGTCGCGCTTGCGACCACTAGACCAACGAGGCAGTCCAAAATGGTAAATGTATAAATTTATATTTTTGAAATACACTTATAAATAGCTGAAATTGAAATTTTAAAGTGGTACAATACACGTACGATACATTGATAGTTTTAGAATTGATACTTACATTGAAAGCTTGAATATATTAATATAAAATATAAATAATGAATTCTACGCACTTAAATGTTATCTCTTCTTATGACGTAATACTTTAACCTAGTTACTGTAATAATTTTAAATTAAAGCTTGTTTTATTTTTTACTAAAGATTGTGCAGGCATTGCAATACTTAGTATTTACGGTACTTTTAAAGTTACCTACACATACTAATTTGGCAGAACGGTTTCTGATGTGGTCTGGTTGTAAATGTGTAATTTAACACGCCGCTATCGGCTCAAGAGATAAATTTTTGTGTACTTTCAAAGAATTTTAAATTACTTCTGAGTGCTAAGTGTGAGCTTTTTCATTCACGTCCGATTGCGAGCGCGTTAGAATATTATATGGGAATAAGTTTAGCGCCATCTGGTGGTCACTAGGAAAACCTTATTTACCATACGCAATCGAACGTGAGTGAAAAAACTCACAGCACTGTGATAGCTTCATAGGCTTCGTGCTTCATTTTGAAATAATATTTAGATGTCTTTCCATCAATATTGACGACACGGTTGGAACAGTGGCTGAGTGATTGACTGTTGCGTGGCGTGTTGTGAGCTCAGTTCTCACACAGAATTGTATGACCTGCAAATAGTCAATTTTTGTTTTACTGTTACAAAATCAACGTTATAATGTCAATCTTTGTAAATAAATAAAAAAAAAAGGTTGTCCTGGGTCTGGCTGTTTTTGCATGTGAGTTTTTTGTATGTTTGTAAACGCACCCAACACGCACGGGAAACCGCTGGATGCGGGCAACACAGGATCGGTCAGTGTAGTTATCTTTAAGGGAGGCCTATGTGTCCAGCAGTGGACGTCGTTCGGCTGATGATGATAAAAAACACTAGGATTTTTTCTTGTATCTTCGGTGCGCCAAGCAAGATACAGGAGAAATTCTTAGTGTGGGTAAAGTTACAAATCTTAATATAAATATATACCTACAAATTACGCGTTGCGTTGTTTGTCCGTGATGGACTCCTAACCTAACCATTTTTTATTAAATATGACTTACTGTGTGTAATTTGGTCAATCTTAACAGATAGGATAGTTCTTATCTCGATTATTGACCTTAATATCTTTACTTACTTCAAGCCACAGCACAGCAACGCGTGGCCGAGTTAGCTAGTAAAATATAAAAAACAGCTGTTACCTTGTTAAGCTAAGCTGTATGGTAACCATCAGCTTCAAGTTTGCCAGTTCACGGTCATAAGGCTATTAACACACCTTCTTCCAGTCAAGGTCTTCGATACGGCTCACGTTTGTATACGTAATATGTTAATTGTTTAGTAATGACCACGTTGCCTAATTCTTCTATTATTTTATGGTTGCCATATTAATATGCTATTAGTTTACTTTTGTTTACATCAATATTGAATGAAGAAAATTATGTCCTAATAAATATAGAAAATATTCTCACAGATACTTTAAATATTAATACAAACCAAATATAAGTAAACAATTGCGTACGAAATATTTGAATAAGTGCGAAACATTTGGGAGTCGTAAAAAACTAAAACCAATTCGCATTGTTTGATATTTGCTTTAAAAATACATAATTACCATAATCCTATTACTTAAGTATTGAGTATATTTGAACAGTAAACAAATGGGCGAATCGATGGCTCTTCAATCTTTAACAAACTCTAATGGCAGCGGTTTTCTTGAAATTTTATGAGCTTAACACATTATTTCTCAATTTGTTCCCACTGGATAGTAAGCATATGTCACGTGATTAGGGCTGTCATTACCTAAATTGCGTTTAGTTGAGTTTTTTTCCCGGACATATCAAAAACTGCCTCGTTGGTCTAGTGGTCGCAAGCGCGACTGCTGTGCATGAGGTCATGGGTTCGATTCCCAGGTCGGGCAAAGTGTTATTGGGTTTTTCCATCAGGAATTTCTCAGTAGCAGCCTCGGAGTCTGGATTTGTGCCCGGTTGTTGGCAATAGGCTCGCCCCCTATTACATGGGATTAAAAACATAATCAGTTATGTTTTTAATCCCATGTAATAGGGTGTACTAATAGGTACACCTCTGCCTAAACCTTCGGGGATTACAGGCGTGATGTAATGTACATACCAAAAACAATTTTTTAACAATAAGAATTTAATTTTAACGCTTAAGATATTTTTTTTACTAAGATTTGTTTTGATTTATCCACTATCTTTCAATTAATCAGGATTCCCCAGATACTAAAGTGACTAAAGTTCCGGACGCCCTCTAAACTAGGACAAATCCGGGTAAACCCGGACGGTTGGCAGCCCTACACGTGATTAAAAGGTTAAGTTATGTAGTGGATATAAACTTATTTTTATTATAAAGTGCTTTTGACAATGAATTAATTATTATGCAATAAATACCTTGCCACACCTTGTCCAGTGAGGCAGAAAACGCCCTGTACGAGGTGTGAAAATATATCATCAACTACATACAGTCATTAACTACGCATACTGATTAACAAACTAATTAACTTAGAGCAATAATCATTTCTGGACTACGACGTTTTTTGGTGTGAAAAAGTCTACTATAAAACGTAAGTTTACTGCAGGTCTACTATAAAGTAAACTTCAGTGTAACGCATGTAACACATTGTACTTTCGGGTGCATACAACTGTATATGGTTCGTGGCAGTATTTTAAGATTAGTTAAAATATTTAAAACCGAATTTTGTAAAAATCGTGTCAAAAAGGCAACAGACGCTAGAAATATTTACAGAATATTTAGTTAAGTATGCCTATATTCACTTTAAAAAAAAATTATTCAATTAAAATAAAATAAAAATTTAAGAGGGGTGTTTTACAGACATGATTTCTTGCCATTTCGGCCGGTTTTTTTTTTTTAATTCTGAACTATACCTTAGGTCCTTAAGGATACAGAGAGAATGGTAATGATGATGTACTCGCTAATAATGCAGATTTCTAGCAGTGAAATAATTTTTGTAATTGGTTCAGTACTTCCGGAGATTACCTCTTACAAATAAACAATTATACACCCATGATATTATAATATTCTTCTGTCATTAAATGAACATCATGTAAAACGATTACGATGCTTGCAACGGCACGCACGCGTCAATCTTAAATAATTACGTTGTAATAAGCCATCAGACCATTGTTGTTGATTTCATAACTGCTTCAAGACCCAGACGGCATAACAATTTTCTTTAATATCGTCTCTGTTACGAAATATATGTAGGACAAGGACGCCATTTTGATTCTTTAAACTCGTTAACAGTGAATCTAATATGTCTCATCTTTATGTTACCTTGATGACATTTTGGGCACGGTGAAGAAATGGGAATTAAAATTCAACCTTTTTATCTAAATTAAATACACGTGTATCTTAATTAATTAATCTATAAGAATGTTTAATTAAATATATACAAAACTTATGAATAATAAAACTACAAGGTATTTACAACTTGGGAAACTTTTTGACTTTGACTTTTGACTTTATAAAAGAGAAGAGAGAAACGGGGGATCAAGAAACTCCTCCGCTTTGCTAGCAATAGGCAAAGTGCCTATAAGACTGGCAGCATGCCATTAGGAAAGGCTAATTCCTTGATGCTCATCTTACGATTGTGTATTATTAGGAGATTGCAATAGTGATAATTATATCTTGACAACCAAATTCAGTCACGGCGACTCATCTTAATGGAGACTAGGCAGTACTTGCCTATTTTCCATTAAGAAGAAGATGTCAGACGGTATTATGAGTACTATGCAAAGCACGAGGGTGTCACATCACTACGTATTTCCAATAATTAAGGAATTCTTAAAAAAAAAACTAAATCCCTAATTTAAAAACTTAATAATATTTTGCCCTACCTGGGTATTAAACCCAAAATCCAATTGCGTGGCTCTTATATCGCGCGAGCAAGTGTGGTGATCAAGCTAGTGCCTTCTTTATATGAGAAGAGGCCTGTGCTCTGCAATGGGACAGTCATAGGCTGGTAACATCATTATCTTTTTAAGCAAACAAATTACAGGCCAATAGGGTCAGGTTCCGGAATTACGCGTTAAACGCAACGGTTTCCCTCCTTGTGCAACCGTTGCACGGTTGACGGTGCACGGTGACCATTTATTTGCCTGAAAAGAAAATATTAACCAATTTTATTACATTCGTTTTTTTTTTTCTCCTTTTGATATGGACCATGAACGACAGAAAACCAGCATCCACTAAAATTTCAAAAAGAAAACGCTCCATCAGTGGTAATTTCACTTAGTTATCTCTTTTTACAAACCAAACTATTCAACTTTTAACATTTATTACTTTTTCTCGATCAAATATCAACTGTACGAAACGCGTGCACAGCTGATTCGAGACAGGCCGGTCGATGACCCCATTTTTATTGTTCCATATATTGAATTTTTTTTTCGGTTCATTGTAATCATGATTACAATCATGTGTATAAATATCGTACACTAATTACCAATGAACCTATGGCTCATTGCAACTTCTAGTCATAAATATTTCAATACATTTTATGAGTGACTTGTAAAATGCCGGGAAACGTTCTCAAGAGCCAATTAGCTGCAAACTAAGTGCAATACCTTCAATAAAAAGTAGTAATATGGAAGGAGTACTTAGAAAGTGGCCCTAACAACTTGATATGAGGGTTAGGTTAGGTTGGGCTTACATTAGAAAATGTTGATTGGATATCTATTCAAGATTTCTAAACGGGTCGGGAATTGTTGACCACTTAGGTACTTAGATGAGAGAGTTATTTTTAATAAGTCTATTAAAAATGTATCTACACATAAGAACTAAAACGTTATTATGGTATAATCATGTACCTAGCCTCTTCCCAACTATGTTGGGGTCGGCTTCCAGTCTATCCAAATGCAGTATTTTACATGGAAGAACTGACTAACTAACCACTCAACTCAGTAACTGGTAAGACTGATTGTTAGACTTTCGGGCTTCTGACGACCCGTACGACTGTCAAAAATCCATGTATGACAGCCATAGCCAGGCACGTTATTAAGGCATATCATTTTGTAAATATTATACTAGTAGGTAATATAAAGCTAAAAAGATTCTTTGTTTATTATTTATTTTATTTATTAAATAAGCAAATAAATAAACCGAATACCCACTAACAGTAGTAATTTTATTACACAGTAAAATAAATTGTAAAGATGGAGATGATGTAAACACGCTTCAGGGTTGTCCCATAAACGTGCGAACAATGGACACTTTAGCGGCAATCACCAACAAGCATTTAAAGCCTTTGTGGCTGACGGATACATGGAGAATTATACAATTTTGGTAATGATTGATTTCCTTTAAAATGTTCTGAAAATAAATGTTATTTAATTCACTGTGAAATAGTAATATATTGGTGCCGATTCCCTTGTTCGCAAACTAGACTAAATTTAGAGAATTGACATCTCTTACTAACATACAGCGAAAGAAAAGGACGGTGACATTCCGTGACATTAAAGAACTAAGTTAGAGATGTCAAATTAGTTTTGCCTTGAACTTCTCCGTATTTTTAATCCACACGTTTTAAGATGTCAATTATAACTGTATGGATGTGTCAGATGGACTAAATTTGACAGCTCTTATTTACATTAGTCTCTTTCTTATTTTATTGGACAGAAAAAGATGGAAATAGTCTAATTTTAGTATAGTTTGTGACCAAGAGAATCGGCACCATTATGTAGGTAGGTAAGTACCCATTATATTACTGTATAAAAATAAAAAGTGCTATTGCTGAGCATGAGGTCTTGGGTTCGATTTCGAGGTCGGGCAAAGTGTTATTGGGTTTTTCCATCAGGAATTTCTCAGTAGCAGCCGCGGTTTCTGGATTTGTGCCCGGTTGATGGCAATAGGCTCGCTCGTGGGTGTACACCTCTGCCTACAGCGCTGTCTTTCGTACCCATAATAAAAGAACACAATATTAATCATCATTTTACCAAACAATGCTTTCTTTTAATGGGTGTGAAAGTTAATGTTACATTAAACGCTGCACACGCTATAAATTAAAAATATTAACGTATTTAATGTGCATACAAATGCAATTTTCGTTTGATAGCTCTATATGACTCAAAGAAAGTTATAATTAAAAATTCAAAGTACATATTTTTGTATGAAGGTTGTATGTGATTATATTTTTGCATAGAAGCGAAAGTTTCTCATTTCCAGAAAAAATAAACAGTCAAAAAATAGTTTTTATGATTGTTTAAAAAAGGAAACTTAGTAGTTGCAGCGACATCTACCGCACAACTTGCGAACTACAAAGTTCTCCGCGACATCTTTTTGTTTTTTTTTTGTTAGCCTGTTCTGTCCCACTCCTGGGCAAAGGCCTCCCTCCACTCCTTCCATCTTTCCCTATTCAGTGCCTCATCCCTCCAGTTTTGGAGAAATCCATCCAGTTCGTCCCGCCATCTCCTTCGTGGCCTGCCGCGGCCCCGACTCCCTGTTTCAGGGCACCAGTTTTGCGCTATTTGGGCCCACCGTTTGTCCGACATGCGGCAGACATGTCCTGCCCAATTCCATTTAAGTTGAGCAACCTTTTGAGCCATGTCAGCTATCCCTGTCCCATATCCTGTTTTGGAGCGCAGTATAGTGTTTCGAACTCGGTCCGTTAATTCCGTTAATTCGTTAATTCCGCGACATTAGCATATACATATAAATCTCGACAAGAACCCCTGGGCAGTAGCCCATCAGACACCAACAGACACAACACCTCGTCTGGTCGGGGATTCTCCCTTTTTAATGGAGGATGAGAAACTTTACACCCTGTTGTTAATACTTCTAAATAATTGAGATTTACGTTCACTAGGTGGGGACTTATTAACTTGGGGACACTGTTAGCAGGATGAGCCGCAGTCATGCGGATCATGCGTCAAGTTTGTACTGGGCTCCCGACTCATGGACTAAAACCCCTTTGTTCCTTCTATCAAGAAGGAACAAAGGGGTTTTAGTCGGTAAGAGTCCAACATAACGTTCTGTAACTCCCCACGACAAAAAAAGGTATAGACACGTTTACATTGCGAAACTCTGTTTTTGTATATATAAGTAGTTCTAATTACAAGAACCAAACATGGTTGACTTGCCGTGTAAATCTAGAACAACTTGTTTTAATCTAGGCTTTTAATGATTACCTACATATTGTCGAACATTCATTCTTCGGTTTTGGCAAAATGGAGTACAACTACGAAGATTGTAGATCGATTTCAAATTCAATTAGGGTTTTCATTATGTTTGCATTTAAAAAGCAAATTTTATATACCTACGAAAAAATAAGATATCTTATACCTAACATTATTTTAAGTAAAAACGTTCAAACATTACTAAAGTAGAAAAAGGTAGTCTATTCCGTAAAAATCTCCCTTGATGAATTAAGTCGACGGTACCGCTCGAGGTTTGCTATCAATCCAATATGGCAGCTTTACAGAATACCTAATTCCGAAGCCACTAAAGAGAGTTTGATAAATTAACGCAGTTACTTAGCAAGTAAACCGAAATTAGTGTTACGATTAATTATCGATAAACAACAAATGATGAGTGTAATCGAGCTCTCACTTTCTTAGGGAGAGGCGTAACTACTAACCGAGTATTTCGAAAGTGAAACTGCAGGGAACGGGATTGCACTGCGGTGTTTAATTTCTACTTGGATCAGATTACGTTTCATCTCTTACTAGTAAAAGGTATAAAGGTTTCTGGGGGATAAAAGCTTATGTTTATGTATGTAGGACGCTAGTCCGAGGAAGTACTATCACTACGTATTTCAGCTGCAGAGCACCGTGGGCGTGTTCCGGTTTGAATATGGGTGCCAGTGTTCAGTGTACAGATACTTAAGGCATAATTATCAGCTTTGTGTTTAGAATTGCAACGTATCTGGGTGATCTATTCATTCGATAAAAAATATTGCTTATCGTAGAAAAACATTGTGCATTTCAATGTAAAAACGCTGTTAAACGTAACAAGTTTCCAGATACGACATAACATCACGCCTGTAATCCCCGAAGGGTTAGGCAGAGGTGAACCCATTAGTACACCCACATTTCGCCAGTTATGTTTTTAGTCCCATGTAATAGGGGGCGAGCCTATTGCCATCAACCGGGCAATATTGAAATGATTGAATTGATTGAATAGCAATGATTGAAAGACCATATTTTTGGCTTCAGAATATGACACCCGCTATTTTCTCATTTCAGGTGGCTATTCCGTGGCGCACATCGACAAAGTATGTCTGTCTCTGCGCGCGGAGTTCGGGAACTGTGTGAAGATGACCGGCCTGCTGGGGAGACCTGACATGCTGTTCGTCTTTGAAGCCAGTGAAGTCGAACGAGTGTTTAGAGGGGAAGATGCAGCGCCGCACAGGTGAGATATATTTTAAGTCCTGCCTGTAGGAGGTATCTTGTAGGAAACGTGGTGATGGACCTGTGGTTAAGGCTCCCAACTTTGACTGACGATTATGTGTTCGATACCGGGCAAATACTAATGTGATTTTTTAAATACATAAGAAGTTTTTTAGTTTGTCTTGGACATCAATGACTGATTTTTTATGGTGTCGAATCCATGAAAACCTTTTATTTAAAAATTGTAATTTGAACATTTATCTTATTATTTTCAGGCCTTCAATGCCATCTTTGAACTATTACAAACATACGTTGAGGAAAGACTTTTTCGGCGCCGAAGAAAATTGTGCTGGTGTTATTGCAGTGTAAGTTCAGTGTAGAAACTCAATAAAAAAATATTTATAAGATCCAAAAGTTGCCAGACCTACTTCATTTAATCATTATTTTAATATTGAGAACAGATATTATGTAGTTACAAGCATTTACGGCTTACGACAATTCATACAATGAATGAACCAATTTTAATGAAACTTACTATGCATAAGCAGGATACATGTTCCATGGACTTTGTGGCCTTACGCCTTTGCCCTGCAGTTTGATAAAATAGGCTGGTATTGGTGCCTATTCCCTTGGTCACAAACTAAACTAAAATTAGACTATTTCCATCTTTTTCTGTCCAATAAAACAAGAAAGACACTAATGTAAATAAGAGCTGTCAAATTTAGTCAATCTGTCATAGTTGACATCTGAAAACGTATGGATTAAAAATACGGAGAAGTTTAAGGCAAAACTAATTTTACATCGCTAACTTGGTTCTTGAATGTCACCGTCCTTTCCTTTCGCTGTGTGTTAGTAAGAGATGTCAATTCTCAAAATTTAGTCCAGTTTGTGAATAAGGGAACCCGCACCATTGTTATGCCTCTCTCTCTCTATCCATTCTTTACACTAGATGATGCTGTTGTTTTTATGTTTAAGGCATGGTGACTCGTGGTCAGCCTTTCGAACTAAAGTGTCGCGAGTAGCGTTAAGTGCTGGAGCTGCAGCTCAGTACACCGTGCCCGTCGCTGAAGTAGCAGACGCTTTTGTCGAAAGGTAAGGTTCTTCATAATCTGTATAAATACGTTGACTGTAGGTACTCACCGAGAGCGCGTTCAATTATTAAATAGTCTTGTCATATTTTGGTATGTTGGTCAGCCTATAACTGTTCCACTCAAACCATGTCAGAGGCCCTTGAAGCGGTTTAGAAACTCTGACACTAGGGTGTGTGGGGTCGTAAGACCTTACTGTCTACAAGTTAAAAATAATTTCGGTAATAAAACTCAATGTTTTTTTTTTTGGAAAGGGCGGCTTGTTGACTTGCCTACCAATTCTTTGACAACTCAAAAGTGTGTTGTTGTCGTGTACTAGATTATTACTTTGTTTTTTTTGAATAAGGTACAGTCCCTTATTTAATTACACAAACTGATCGGTGACATACCAAAAGTTTTTGTCGTCAATTTTAGGTTTAGATTTTATGGTAGTTAGTATTAAGTTTAAATGGCTTTGTTCACTTTATAAAATAATGATGCAATTACCCTATGTACTTTTTTTCAGGACACGTAAAATAAGGAATGAAAATTCAGAAACGCCTGCGGACTTTCTGAACGAAGTACACAAATGGTCTTTGGAGTGTAAGTAGTTACTGAATCTAAGCACATTTTTTAGGCACTTTCATTTGTTAAAAATTGTGTATGGCTCACTGTAGATGTCTAGATATAAATCAATCTGCCTAATCTTTTCCCAATTATGTTGTGGTCGGCTTCCAGTCTAACCATAAGCAGCTGAATACCAGTATTTTACATGGAGCGACTGCCTATCTGACCTCCACAACCCAATGACTGGGTAATTCGACTCCCCTTGGTAAGACTGGTTGCCAGACTTTCGGACTTCTGACGACCTATAACGATTGTCAAAGATCCACGTATGATAGCCGTGTATGATAGCCGTAACCAACGGCTTAACGTACTTTCCGAGGCACGGAGGAGACTCAGTGTGTAAAGATGGTTGCCCATCCACGGACAAACTCGGGCAAGCGTAGCTTAACATGATGGATCGCCTCGTGCGGTTGTTATTATTTGGCCACGAGCTACCTGTTCTAGATATAATACAATAAAAATGATTAAAGCTTGATTCATTTATTTCAGCCCTCGGTCTAATAGCACTAGACACCCGTCTCAATTGTTTCGAGGCTCACGAAGACTCGGAGAGCATGCGCCTCATCCACGCCGTCCAGACGTTCTTTCTGTCTGTGGGTGAACTGGAACTGCGTGCCCCCTGGTGGCGATTGTACCCAACTAAGATGTTCAGACAGTATGTCGCTGCTTTGGATACCATCCTTAGGTAAGTAAAATGGACATGTTGATATAATTTTATTAACAAAGTTTGGTTGGTACGACTGTGACCTCTATGACACAGTACAAGCCTGCGAAATTTAAATTTTCTATTATTTAAAGTTATTATAAGATATACTTATAAATAAATTTGGTGATATTTATGTACAGTTAGTGGTTTAGTTATAGTTACTGCCTCGTTGGTCTAGACGCAAAGCACGACTACTGAGCATGAGGTCTTGGGTTCGATTCCCAGGTTGGGCAAAGTGTTATTGGCTTTTTCATCAGGAAGTTCTCTGGAGTCTGGTGTCTGGATTTGTGCCCGGTTGATGGAAATAGGCTCGCCCCCTATTACATGGAACTTAACTGGCAAATGTGGCTGTACTAACTAATGGGTACACCTCTGCCCAATCCTTCGGGGATTATAGGCGTGATGTTATGTGTACAGTAACAACTGGATCCAAAAATGTAGTCATACAATTTTGTTATGATTTTCATTACAGCGTAACTCTCAGACATGTGGAGAAGGCGCTAAAGGAATGCGAAGCTAACGGCAGCAGTAAGTCCCTGCTGCAAGACCTGGTCACTGCTGCTGGCCCCAGAGTGGCAGCCGTGGCAGCTCTGGACCTGTTCTTAGTTGGAATAGATACGGTAAGAACATATTCCGACTAACTTACAAAACGCGGTTGAAGTTTGCCTGATCGAAATCTACGAGCAATATTGTCAAACTGCAACTTAATCGTTGCGGGGTCGTCATCCATAATGTCCAAACAGTTGGACTACTGGACTTCCATAGGGATGTTTTCTAATAATTACAAAAATCATACAAAAAGTGTATGCAGTGTTAAATTATACATATAGGTGTGGAATAGTGTATGGAACGTTTAGTGAGCGAAAGAGATAGGATGCTATGTGTGAGTGAAATGTGGAAAAAACGATTTGAAATGTAAAAGGAAGAATTTGAATTGAGAGTCGACAGTCGATAGACTGGGCTCACGGTGATAGGTAGATGACGATGACGTTATAATATAAAAGAAGAATTTGAAGACGATTTTTTTATTTAAAGAACCTGACATCCCACATAGGTATGCATTTGGAAATATGCAATTTGTATAGCATATTTTTCTTTCAATTTCTAGACATCAAACGCAGTGGCTTCTATTCTGTATCAGCTATCATTAAGGCCTTCAGTTCAAGAGCGTTTGTTTGAAGAGATCCACAAAGTGCTTCAGAACAGGCCTATGAAGCCAGGGGATGTCAACCAGATGCCTTATCTGAAGGCGTGTGTGAAGGAAGTGATGAGGTAAAGAGTTTATTGCCATTAGATGAAAAGATAAATTTTATTAAAGTTGCGGATGAAATTAAAACTTTAGTATCTAAATAATTTAGTATCTTTCATAATTTTGGTATAGGCAACTAGATTCAATAATATATTTTTTCTTTCTCTTGTACTTAAATGACGTTCAAAACTGTAATTTTTAATGTTCTAATAATAATTGTCCTTTAATGGTCTAATTGAAATAAATGATGTGACATTGACTTCGACTTTACAATTTATGTTTCAAGCTCATTACGCATATCATATCGTCGGGTATTTACAGATTAACAGGTAAAATGCTTATAAATGTATTTCAGAATGTATCCAGTTGTAATTGGCAACGGTCGACAGTTGACTAAAGATACAGTTATTTGCGGCTACAATATACCAAAAGGAGTAAGTTTAACATCCAAAAAACTTTAAAATAATTTTACATTACAATAACCTATATCTAAGAATAACTGGTAGAGTAAGAAAGAAATATAATTAAGTACGAGGTGTACAAAAATTTTACAAGGAACTGTTTTAATTATAATCATAATGCTTGTCAAACTATACAGCAGTTAATTCTGGGAACCGACTTTTTTATTTGTGATGTTAAACACGGTTCAAAGTAGGATGCAATGCAAACCACGCAAAACATTGTACAGACGAGTTATTTAAAGTTAAACGTTTAAACTTGTTTGTCATCGTTTCTTGTCTTGTTTTCGTCATAAACCGTTCAAAATAGATTAAAAATTGACCACCAATATCTCCGCAACCAGAATGTTATGTAGTGGTCTAGAACAAAAATAAAATGGCGATATTAGGGAGAACATGTCATTGTTACTTTCTTTATTACACAACTGCCCCAAAAAAAGGAGTGTTCTGTGTTTAAGGTTAATGTATGTATGCATGTGAGATTCTTTATTCCACCATAACTTCGAAACGCCTGAACCGATTTAGATGTATGGGGTATCATTACAATCCTTTCATCGTTCCAAGTAACATAGGCTAGTTTAAAATAAAAAGAATCCGGTGTGGTCACTTTAAAACGTAAATTAATATCAGCCACAATTATTTTTTTTTAATGAATCTGGTCGTGATTATGTTTATCGTCTAGAATTTGACAAGTAGATTTAAAAAATATGTAACACTGTAAATAAAATACGTAGTAAAAAAAACTGTCGAGTAAACAAAGTACAAATAGTTATGTGCAATTTTTACAGTCGTGTTTTTTAATTTTTTTAATTATAGTAGCCTGTATTCAGTGTCTTTTTACAACTTTTATAAAGATTATGTTATTTTTTCAGACTCAAGTAATATTTCAACACTACGTAATGGGTAACTCCGACGACTATTTCACCAACGCGTCAGAGTTTCGACCAGAGAGGTGGATGCACAGGTCCTCTTCACAAAAGCATCATGCCTTCGCATCCCTACCGTTTGGCTATGGAAAAAGAATGTGCCTCGGTAGAAGATTTGCTGAACTTGAAATACGTACGGTGATATGCAAGGTAAACACTCATTTATTATTAACTTTTTTCTTGTTTTTATGGTCAATATTAACTGCACGTCATATTGAAAAATGTTAACAGTAAAATTAAACGTCTCTCTTTCGATATTTCTTTTATAGCTGGCCGGAGTAGTACGCGGTCGCAATTTAAAAAAAAAAACAATTTCAATAGACAGATAAAATGATTAGCGCCAAAAATAAAATTGAATTTCGAATGTGGAGTATTGTGGTAATTGGGGACACATTCGAAATTCAATTTTATTTTTGGCCTTTTCTTTTGTTTATTTTGCGTTTGAATTTAAATATTTTTTGGCTCACAATAAAATTCTATATTTTTTCCAGATGGTACAAGCATTCAGAATGGAATATCATTATGAGCCGTTGGACTATCACATACATCCAATGTACACGCCAAACGGACCCATTAGATTGAAACTTATAGATCGGTAGATTTTAACATTAACTTATTTATTTACTTATACATTAATATTATTTTGTATTTTATTGTTTAGATTTAAAAATGATTAAAAAAAATAAACATCAGGAGAAATACTGTGATTAGTAAAAATCTATCTACAACCGAGGACAATGGCGGTTGACCACTTTTCAACCTTATTACTATGGCCATAAGGAAGAAAAGAGATTGTACATGACGTTACGTATAAAATTAAAATAAATTGTGATAATTAATGTTTTCTTAGACTAGTTAATAACATTGCTTTTACGAATATTTCTGGAGTAAACAGCAATGACTTTGTTTAAATTAATGTTGATAAACGAGTGTTATTCAAAAATTTCTCGACTCTTCAAAGGAGAATGGCGATTTACATGAAAATTGGAATTCACTTTTAAGAGTATCGTACACTATGGAAAGTTCTTTATACCTCTTGAACTATAAAAACTAGTAAAAAAGCAAATCAGAAGTTGGGAGAAAAAAAAATTAAGCTAGAAGATTATAACCTAGGATTATAATTAGGTCTAAAAAGGTGCAAGTGAACGACTCTTCGTTTTCAATTTAATTGGGACCATTCTCGCCATCTTCCTTAAGAATTCATGCTGAAAGGCTGAATCCAATGTTCCTTTTCTTTTATGATCTGAAATAAGTTTATAAAACAATATGTTAAGAACTTAGGTACCTTCTTTTAATTCTAAAGGTGCTCCCTCACCTAGCATTCACGTGTATTGTAACATTATAGATTCAACTTTGAGCATTACATTACAATAATACCTCCCTGACTAACGAGCATTTGCGTGTAATGTAACATATGGATTCGACTTTGAGCATTACATTGGAAGTGGAGCGCATTGATGTTACAAGTTGTATCAAGATATTGTTGTAGTCGAACGGATGCCATCTCGCCGGAGGGATGGTGGCGAGAAGAGTCTGCAGGACATCATCGACCTGCTGAAGAAGACCGATCCGGATGACGTGCCAGATTTTGTGGCGAAGGAGCTGCACAAGCTACCTCCTGTCACTTTCGACCACGTCGACGTCACCAGGCTGCTGAGAGACATCACGACTCTGAAGGTGAGCCTGGCTGAGGTGAAGTCCAAGTTGGAGTCATCGGATGTCACCATTGGTGATTTGCGAGCAGAAGTTGCGTTGTTGCGCAACGCTGTTCCGGCAATTGGGTCGCCGGATGGCTTCAACGTAAACACACGTCGCGGGGCAGGTGCTTCTGTCTGCAGTTTTCAGTCGGCGAATGAATCAACGTCATCGGCTGTCAAGATTGCAAGCGTTGCATCGTGTTCTGCTGATCGCGTCGCACCTACCGGGGAAACGGCGCGTGTAATAGGTACATCGACCCCCACGCGTGCCTATTCAGCAATTGTCGCCAAGACGAAACCTGCTGTGTCGCAAACAAAGCGACAAGCAGAAAAACCAAGAGGGGATAAGCAGTGTCGCTCAAAATTGAGCGCGGCTAGGAATGCTTGCGATGAGGATGGCTTCGTCAAGGTGGAGAGAAAGAAGAAGAAGCCTACTTCTCGCAACCAGTGTGGGACGGCGCTGGCAGGACATAACATGCTGCTACGGCCTGCAGTGCCGACGACGCTCCTCTACGTATCCCGTTTGCATCATACCACCAAGGCTGAGGATATCGTAGAGTACATACGGGTGAAAGTCAACTGGACCTTGAGGGTGGTGAAGTTGGAGGCGCGACATAGCACCAATTTTAACTCATTTGTTGTGCGCGTACCGACCCAACATTTGATGACCTTTCTCAAGGAAGAGTTTTGGCCGGAAGGTGTGCTGTATCGGCGTTTCCGCGGCCAGCTACGCGACACCTCGCAGCGTAACACGACGCCGACACTTCGTGTTCAGTAGTTTATAAGTTTATTGTTAAAATATGTATTAGTTTATAGTTATTGTACTTATTTATGTATTTGTGTTTTATGGGCTTTAGTTGCCTGAAATAAAGGTTTATTATTATTATTATTATTATTATTATTAAATTTACACATTGTATCATTACAAGGTGCGCATTGTAATGCTCGGTTCTCCTCCTTCACTGATGTGATGCTCAAATCGCTCATTACACGCGAATGCTCCCGGTGAGGGAGCACCTTAATTTGTTAGTTAGCTCTGTAGATATTTTTGTCAATACGTACCTACTAGTAACTAGTATAGTATAGTATATTCGTAAACGCGAATGCGATTATGCGAAAATCGTGAGTGAGATTGCGAATGCGTAAACTCAGTGTTATATCTATGGCACTATGGCTCTAATTTGAGTGTCGACTTGCCGCGCTGATCACACGCACATATTATTATGACAATTGGTTTTGTATATAATGTAGTAATAATATGTAAATGTAATGTAATATAAGAATTATTAGTTACCATTGACAGATAGGACCTGAACTGTGTGTTTACTCTATTTTAGAGTTGTATTTATTCGTGAATAAAATTACCAGTTGGTATCAAATTGTCTCTAATGTTGATTTTTTATTGTATTACTTCCTTCCTTCCTTTAAAGTTCTACTTGTTAAAAAAACACGCTGCGATAGGGTCATAAGGGTCGATCGACAGACGGGATAGCAGAGAAATTTTATTTGTTTAATAAATATTTTGCAGTAATCCAATAAAAAAAGGTAAAAGGTATTTTGTCTAAGATAAAATTATTTAAAAAAAGTCTTAAAATTATGAGGATAGGAAAGTCTTCTAACTAATAATCTTACTTAATGAATAAAATAAAACAAAAGTTTCGACATTCATAGAATGTTTTACTCAGATTGACTCGACAAGCAATCTTAGGTACTAACATTACGAAATCATTGAAAATAAGTTTTAATGACGTTAAGTGCACTCTGCAAAAATGAAATACATTTCAGAAACTTTCATTGGGTAAAAAGTGAAGTCGTGTTATACAGAGTATACCTAAGTCATCTTACATTAACAATATACGTACACTATACATTTTAATGGCCACAACAGTGTACTGGTAAAAATATATTATGTATTTACACAAAAATATCACAAATGAGTATATTTAAACAATGAGTAATTTTGATTTTATACATCGTGAATTCAGAACATATTATAAGTACATAGTAAATACATACAAAAAAATTGACTAGGGATAAAAATATACATTATTTAAGTTGTGAGGATGTATCAAAGAAGACACGATATATTAGATATTATTATGGCACTATTTTATATAGTGATAAAATAGGCATGCATATGCGCCCGAAATTATATTAGATAAAGCTTATAAGGCAGTGTAAGTTACTTTAATAGTTAATCAATTCATATAACGCAGCCATTATTAAAAAAAAATTGCTAATTGGAATGCATCAAGTAGTAACATTAAAAATTAAAATATCACAATATTTAATTTTAACTCATTAATAGTTATTTAGAATTTCAACAAGGGTTCTGCGTTTTAACTGTAACTTGTGCAGTTCTTAATTTAAGGTTTCTGCTATTTTTGTACAAATAAATGGCAAGTGTAATTGACAAAGTCATTAATATAGCAGAGCCCATGGCAACGTAAACGATGGCAGTACCGCTGGTCGCGAATGCGGCTGTTTCGCTGTTGCCGCCAATTTCGCGTACTTTTCTCGACCTCGGTTGCGTTCGCGTGAATTCAAAGGAATCTGTAAATTAAAAAGTTCTTAAGAATTCAAAATTTCAGGTCAATCGAACACCGGGACAGTTAACACTATATAAAAACTTGTAAAAAGACGCTAGATAACAATGAAGTTAATAATGAGTTTTGAAAAGACTTTTATTAAGTATCAGAATCGACTTGAGTGCTTGAGTGTTACTTATGACTGAAGGCTAATTCTGCTAATTAAATTCAAAAATCAGTCACAATTTCATCTCAGCAACCAAATATCAATGTCAAAGAATTTAGGTTGAGGCATTTTTGACAGATTCAGATTGAGATTAGATTGCGATTGTTCTTAAAATAAAACCGTATTGTCCCCACTGATTGTTGCAATGTGCATCATAGTAATATTTTTATACTATTTATTGTATTTGTACTACTAAACATAAAAACGTAAACTCTTACGTTTTTATGTTGGGGGTAGAAGTTTAGAGCGAAAATTGTAATACTCTTACCCACTATCCATTCGGAATGTTATTCCATGCTTACCTATTTCTGATTGCGTGTCTTCGTAGTATTTCTCATCATCAAAGTCCTCAGGAGCTAATCTGCTAAACCGTGATGATTTAATTTCATTTTCTTCTGGGAAGGGTGGCAAATATGTTGATGGCGGATTTGTACTGCTAGGAGCAAACGGTTGTGGGCATTTAGGATCCCTGGATCCGGGATAACAAGAGCTTGGCGGAGTAGAGGTTCCGGGGGGTTTAGGACATCTGGGATCATTCGAACCAGGGAAGCATCGTGGTGGCTCCGGAGTTGGTGGTTTCGGGCACCTAGGGTCATTGGAACCAGGGGTGCAACGAGGTGGCTCCGGTGTGGGAGGCTTCGGGCACCTAGGGTCATTTGAACCAGGGAAGCATCGAGGTGGCTCCGGAGTTGGTGGTTTCGGGCACCTAGGGTCATTTGAACCAGGGAAGCATCGTGGTGGCTCCGGTGTGGGAGGCTTCGGGCACCTAGGGTCGTTTGAACCAGGGAAGCATCGAGGTGGCTCTGGTGTTGGAGGCTTCGGACATCTAGGGTCGTTTGAACCAGGGAAGCATCGAGGTGGCTCCGGAGTTGGTGGTTTCGGGCACCTAGGGTCATTGGAACCAGGGGTGCATCGATGTGGCTCCGGTGTGGGAGGCTTCGGGCACCTAGGGTCATTTGAACCAGGGAAGCATCGAGGTGGCTCTGGTGTTGGAGGCTTCGGGCACCTAGGGTCATTGGAACCAGGGAAGCATCGAGGGGGCTCTGGTGTTGTAGGCTTCGGACACCTAGGGTCATTTGAACCGGGGAAGCATCGAGGTGGTTCAGGTGTTGGAGGTTTAGGGCATCTAGGGTCATTTGAACCAGGGTAACAACGTGGTGGCTCGGGTGTTTGAGTTATAGGCGGTAAATAAGTAGGAGGATTTAATGTTGTAGGTCGTGGGGGTTGCGGGCATTTTGGATCAGGTGAACCGGGGTAACAAACTGGTTTGGGAGGTGTTGGTTTTGGGCATCTAGGATCGGTGCTGCCTGGATAACACCGAGGTGGCTCGGGAGTTGTAGGTTTAGGACACCTGACATCATTTGATCCTGGGTAGCATTTAGGTGCTTCAGGAGTCGTAGGCTTAGGGCATCTAGGATCTGTTGAACCAGGGAAGCATCGTGGTGGCTCAGGAGTTGTAGGTTTAGGACATCTGGGATCATTGGAACCGGGGAAGCACCGAGCTGGTTCAGGAGTGGTAGGTTTTGGGCATCTAGGATCATTTGAACCTGGATAGCATCTAGGTGCTTCAGGAGTCGTAGGCCTAGGGCATCTAGTATCTGTTGAACCGGGGAAGCATCGAGGAGGTTCTGGTGTTGTGGGTTTTGGACATCTAGAATCTGTCGAACCAGGGAAGCAACGAGGTGGCTCAGGCGTTGTTGGTTTAGGGCATCTTGGGTCTGTGCTGCCTGGGAAGCACCTTGGAGGCGCAGGCGTCGTTGGTTTGGGGCAGCGAGAATCTTGGCTTCCGGGGTAACAGTTTGGTGGGGCTGGAGTTGTTGGTTTAGGACAACGCAGGTCTGTGCTGCCGGGGAAGCAGTTAGGTGGAGCAGGAGTGGTGGGTTTTGGGCACCTAGGGTCTGTGCTGCCTGGGAAACACCTAGGAGGCGCAGGAGTGGTGGGTTTAGGACAGCGAGCATCTTGGCTACCAGGGTAACAGTTTGGAGGTGCAGGAGTTGTTGGCTTTGGACATCTAGGATCCGTGCTTCCTGGGAAGCATCGAGGTGGTTCGGGCGTAGTTATCTGAGGGCATCTAGTATCAGTTGAACCTGGATAACATTTAGGTCCTGGTGTTACTGGTGGCAAATATGTAGGAGGAGTTAAAGTCGTAGGTCGTGGAGGTTGAGGACATTTGGGATCAGGGGAGCCAGGGTAGCACACGGGTTTCGAAGGTGTTGTTGGTTTTGGACATCTAGGATCCGTGCTTCCTGGATAACATCTAGGTGGTGCGGGTGTCGTTGGTTTAGGACAACGAGAGTCTTGACTACCGGGGTAGCAGTTAGGAGCTTCAGGCGTGGTTGGTTTTGGGCATCTTGGGTCTGTGCTGCCTGGGAAGCATCTTGGAGGCGCAGGCGTCGTTGGTTTAGGACAGCGAGCATCTTGGCTTCCAGGGTAACAGTTTGGTGGGGCTGGAGTTGTTGGTTTAGGACAACGCAGGTCAGTACTGCCGGGGTAACAGTTAGGAGGTGCAGGCGTTGTTGGTTTTGGGCATCTTGGGTCTGTGCTGCCTGGGAAGCACCTTGGAGGTGCAGGCGTGGTTGGTTTAGGACACCTAGGGTCAGTGCTGCCAGGGAAGCATCTTGGAGGAGCAGGCGTCGTTGGTTTAGGACAGCGAGCATCTTGGCTTCCAGGGTAACAGTTTGGTGGGGCTGGAGTTGTTGGTTTAGGACAACGCAGGTCAGTACTACCGGGGTAACAGTTAGGAGGCGCAGGCGTTGTTGGTTTTGGGCATCTTGGGTCTGTGCTGCCTGGGAAGCACCTTGGAGGCGCAGGCGTCGTTGGTTTGGGGCAGCGAGAATCTTGGCTTCCGGGGTAACAGTTTGGTGGGGCTGGAGTTGTTGGTTTAGGACAACGCAGGTCTGTGCTGCCGGGGTAGCAGTTAGGTGGAGCAGGAGTGGTGGGTTTTGGGCACCTAGGGTCTGTGCTGCCTGGGAAACACCTAGGAGGCGTAGGAGTGGTGGGTTTAGGACAGCGAGCATCTTGGCTACCAGGGTAACAGTTTGGCGGTGCAGGAGTTGTTGGCTTTGGACATCTAGGATCCGTGCTTCCTGGGAAGCATCGAGGTGGTTCGGGCGTAGTTATCTGAGGGCATCTAGTATCAGTTGAACCTGGATAACATTTAGGTCCCGGTGTAACTGGTGGCAAATATGTAGGAGGAGTTAAAGTCGTAGGTCGTGGGGGTTGAGGACATTTGGGATCAGGGGAGCCAGGGTAGCACACAGGCTTAGGTGTTGTTGGTTTTGGACATCTAGGATCCGTGCTGCCTGGATAACATCTAGGTGGTGCGGGTGTCGTTGGTTTAGGACAACGAGAGTCTTGACTACCGGGGTAGCAGTTAGGAGCTTCAGGCGTGGTTGGTTTTGGGCATCTTGGGTCTGTACTACCTGGGAAGCACCTTGGAGGTGCAGGCGTCGTTGGTTTAGGACAGCGAGCATCTTGGCTTCCAGGGTAACAGTTTGGTGGGGCTGGAGTTGTTGGTTTAGGACAACGCAGGTCAGTACTACCGGGGTAACAGTTAGGAGGCGCAGGCGTTGCTGGTTTTGGGCATCTTGGGTCTGCGCTGCCTGGGAAGCACCTTGGAGGCGCAGGCGTCGTTGGTTTGGGGCAGCGAGAATCTTGGCTTCCGGGGTAACAGTTTGGTGGAGCTGGAGTTGTTGGTTTAGGACAACGCAGGTCTGTGCTGCCGGGGTAGCAGTTAGGTGGAGCAGGAGTGGTGGGTTTTGGGCACCTAGGGTCTGTGCTGCCTGGGAAACACCTAGGAGGCGCAGGAGTGGTGGGTTTAGGACAGCGAGCATCTTGGCTACCAGGGTAACAGTTTGGCGGTGCAGGAGTTGTTGGCTTTGGACATCTAGGATCCGTGCTTCCTGGGAAGCATCGAGGTGGTTCGGGCGTAGTTATCTGAGGGCATCTAGTATCAGTTGAACCTGGATAACATTTAGGTCCCGGTGTTACTGGTGGCAAATATGTAGGAGGAGTTAAAGTCGTAGGTCGTGGGGGTTGAGGACATTTGGGATCAGGGGAGCCAGGGTAGCACACAGGCTTAGGTGTTGTTGGTTTTGGACATCTAGGATCCGTGCTGCCTGGATAACATCTAGGTGGTGCGGGTGTCGTTGGTTTAGGACAACGAGAGTCTTGACTACCGGGGTAGCAGTTAGGAGCTTCAGGCGTGGTTGGTTTTGGGCATCTTGGGTCTGTGCTACCTGGGAAGCACCTTGGAGGCGCAGGCGTCGTTGGTTTAGGACAGCGAGCATCTTGGCTTCCAGGGTAACAGTTTGGTGGGGCTGGAGTTGTTGGTTTAGGACAACGCAGGTCAGTACTACCGGGGTAACAGTTAGGAGACGCAGGCGTTGTTGGTTTTGGGCATCTTGGGTCTGCGCTGCCTGGGAAGCACCTTGGAGGCGCAGGCGTCGTTGGTTTGGGGCAGCGAGAATCTTGGCTTCCGGGGTAACAGTTTGGTGGAGCTGGAGTTGTTGGTTTAGGACAACGCAGGTCTGTGCTGCCGGGGTAGCAGTTAGGTGGAGCAGGAGTGGTGGGTTTGGGGCACCTAGGGTCTGTGCTGCCTGGGAAACACCTAGGAGGCGCAGGAGTGGTGGGTTTAGGACAGCGAGCATCTTGGCTACCAGGGTAACAGTTTGGCGGTGCAGGAGTTGTTGGCTTTGGACATCTAGGATCCGTGCTTCCTGGGAAGCATCGAGGTGGTTCGGGCGTAGTTATCTGAGGGCATCTAGAATCAGTTGAACCTGGATAACATTTAGGTCCAGGTGTTACTGGTGGCAAATATGTAGGAGGAGTTAAAGTCGTAGGTCGTGGGGGTTGAGGACATTTGGGATCAGGGGAGCCAGGGTAGCACACAGGCTTAGGTGTTGTTGGTTTTGGACATCTAGGATCCGTGCTGCCTGGATAACATCTAGGTGGTGCGGGTGTCGTTGGTTTAGGACAACGAGAGTCTTGACTACCGGGGTAGCAGTTAGGAGCTTCAGGCGTGGTTGGTTTTGGGCATCTTGGGTCTGTGCTACCTGGGAAGCACCTTGGAGGCGCAGGCGTCGTTGGTTTAGGACAGCGAGCATCTTGGCTTCCAGGGTAACAGTTTGGTGGGGCTGGAGTTGTTGGTTTAGGACAACGCAGGTCTGTACTGCCGGGGTAGCAGTTAGGTGGAGCAGGAGTGGTGGGTTTTGGGCATCTAGGGTCTGTGCTGCCTGGGAAGCACCTTGGAGGCGCAGGCGTGGTTGGTTTAGGACATCTAGGGTCAGTGCTGCCAGGGAAGCATCTTGGAGGAGCAGGCGTTGTTGGTTTAGGACAGCGAGCATCTTGGCTTCCAGGGTAACAGTTTGGTGGGGCTGGAGTTGTTGGTTTAGGACAACGCAGGTCAGTACTACCGGGGTAACAGTTAGGAGGCGCAGGCGTTGTTGGTTTTGGGCATCTTGGGTCTGTGCTGCCTGGGAAGCACCTTGGAGGTGCAGGCGTGGTTGGTTTAGGACACCTAGGGTCAGTGCTGCCAGGGAAGCATCTTGGAGGAGCAGGCGTCGTTGGTTTAGGACAGCGAGCATCTTGGCTTCCAGGGTAACAGTTTGGTGGGGCAGGAGTTGTTGGTTTAGGACAACGCAGGTCTGTGCTGCCGGGGTAGCAGTTAGGTGGAGCAGGAGTGGTGGGTTTTGGGCATCTAGGGTCTGTGCTGCCTGGGAAACACCTAGGAGGCGCAGGAGTGGTGGGTTTAGGACAGCGAGCATCTTGGCTACCAGGATAACAGTTTGGAGGTGCAGGAGTTGTTGGCTTTGGACATCTACGATCCGTGCTTCCTGGGAAGCATCGAGGTGGTTCGGGCGTAGTTATCTGAGGGCATCTAGTGTCAGTTGAACCTGGATAACATTTAGGTCCTGGTGTTACTGGTGGCAAATATGTAGGAGGAGTTAATGTCGTAGGTCGTGGAGGTTGAGGACATTTGGGATCAGGGGAGCCAGGGTAGCACACAGGTTTTGAAGGTGTTGTTGGTTTCGGACATCTAGGATCCGTACTGCCTGGATAACATCTAGGCGGTGCGGGTGTTGATGGTTTAGGACAACGAGGGTCTTCACTACCGGGGTAGCAGTCAGGTGGGGCAGGAGTAGTTGGTTTTGGGCACCTGGGGTCTGTGCTGCCTGGGAAGCACCTGGGAGGTGCAGGCGTCGTTGGTTTAGGACAGCGAGCATCTTGGCTTCCAGGGTAACAGTTTGGTGGGGCTGGAGTTGTTGGTTTAGGACAACGCAGGTCAGTACTGCCGGGGTAACAGTTAGGAGGTGCAGGAGAGGTTGGTTTAGGACACCTGGGGTCTGTGCTACCAGGGAAGCACCTTGGAGGCGCAGGCGTCGTTGGTTTAGGACAGCGGGCATCTTGGCTACCAGGGAAACAGTTTGGAGGTGCAGGAGTTGTTGGTTTTGGACATCTTGGATCTGTGCTGCCTGGGAAGCACCTAGGAGGTGCAGGCGTTGTTGGTTTAGGACAACGCAGGTCTGTGTTGCCAGGGTAGCAGTTAGGTGGTTCAGGAGTAGTTGGTTTTGGGCACCTGGGGTCTGTGCTACCTGGGAAACACCTAGGAGGTGCAGGCGTCGTTGGTTTAGGACAACGGGCATCTTGGCTACCAGGGTAACAGTTTGGTGGGGCTGGAGTGGTTGGTTTAGGACAGCGCAGGTCTGTGCTGCCGGGGTAGCAGTTAGGTGGAGCAGGAGTGGTTGGTTTTGGGCACCGAGTGTCTGTGCTGCCAGGGAAGCACCTTGGAGGCTGAGGCGTTGTTGGTTTAGGACAACGGGTGTCTGTGCTGCCAGGGTAACAATTTGGAGGTGCGGGTGTGGTTGGTTTGGGACAGCGAGAATCTTGGCTACCGGGGTAGCAATTAGGAGGAGCTGGCGTTGTAGGCTGCGGGCATCTGGAATCTGTTGAACCCGGATAACATTTGGGTCCAGGAGTTACTGGTGGCAAATATGTAGGTGGGTTTAATGTTGTAGGTCGTGGAGGTTGAGGACATTTAGGATCAGGGGAGCCAGGGTAGCACACAGGCTTAGGTGTTGTTGGTTTCGGACATCTAGAATCCGTGCTGCCTGGATAACATCTAGGTGGTGCGGGTGTCGTTGGTTTAGGACAACGAGAGTCTTGACTACCGGGGTAGCAGTTAGGAGCTTCAGGCGTGGTTGGTTTTGGGCATCTTGGGTCTGTGCTACCTGGGAAGCACCTTGGAGGCGCAGGCGTCGTTGGTTTAGGACAGCGAGCATCTTGGCTTCCAGGGTAACAGTTTGGTGGGGCTGGAGTTGTTGGTTTAGGACAACGCAGGTCAGTACTACCGGGGTAACAGTTAGGAGGTGCAGGTGTGGTTGGTTTTGGGCACCTAGGGTCTGTGCTGCCTGGGAAGCACCTTGGAGGCGCAGGCGTCGTTGGTTTAGGGCAGCGAGTATCTTGACTTCCAGGGTAACAGTTTGGTGGGGCTGGAGTTGTTGGTTTAGGACAACGCAGGTCTGTACTGCCGGGGTAGCAGTTAGGTGGAGCAGGAGTGGTGGGTTTTGGGCACCTAGGGTCTGTGCTGCCTGGGAAGCACCTTGGAGGCGCTGGCGTCGTTGGTTTAGGACAGCGGGAGTCTTGACTACCGGGGTAGCAGTTAGGAGCTTCAGGTGTGGTTGGTTTTGGGCACCTAGGGTCTGTGCTGCCTGGGAAGCACCTTGGAGGTGCAGGCGTCGTTGGTTTAGGGCAGCGAGCATCTTGGTTTCCAGGGTAACAGTTTGGTGGGGCTGGAGTTGTTGGTTTAGGACAACGCAGGTCTGTACTGCCGGGGTAGCAGTTAGGTGGAGCAGGAGTGGTGGGTTTTGGGCACCTAGGGTCTGTACTTCCTGGGAAGCACCTTGGAGCTTCAGGGGTCGTGGGCTTGGGGCATCTAGGATCTGTCGATCCAGGGTAACATTTAGCTGTCGGTGTTGTTGGTGGTAAATATGTGGGAGGGTTCAATGTTGTTGGTCGAGGTGGCTGCGGGCAGTTAGGATCAGGGGACCCGGGGTAACATACAGGCTTTGTGGTAGTAGGTTTCGGACATCTAGGGTCTGTGCTGCCTGGGAAGCACCTTGGAGGAGCAGGCGTTGTTGGTTTAGGACAGCGAGAATCTTGGCTTCCGGGGTAACAGTTTGGTGGGGCAGGGGTTGTTGGCTTAGGACAACGCAAATCTGTGCTGCCGGGGTAGCAGTTAGGTGGAGAAGGAGTTGTTGGTTTAGGGCACCGAGGGTCTGTGCTACCAGGGAAGCACCTTGGAGGAGCAGGAGTTGTTGGTTTAGGACAGCGGGGATCTTGGCTTCCGGGGTAACAGTTTGGTGGGGCAGGGGTTGTTGGTTTAGGACAACGCAGGTCTGTGCTGCCTGGGTAGCAGTTAGGTGGAGAAGGAGTTGTTGGTTTGGGGCATCGAGGGTCTGTGCTGCCTGGGAAGCACCTTGGAGGAGCAGGCGTTGTTGGTTTGGGACAACGTGTGTCTGTGCTCCCAGGATAACAATTTGGAGGAGCTGGAGTAGTTGGCCGCGGGCATCTTGAATCTGTTGAACCCGGATAACATTTAGGTCCAGGAGTTACTGGTGGCAAATATGTTGGTGGATTTAATGTTGTCGGTCGTGGAGTTTGCGGGCAGTTGGGATCAGGGGAACCTGGGTAACACACTGGTTTCGGAGGTGTTGTTGGTTTAGGACATCTAGAATCTGTGCTGCCAGGGAAGCATCGGGGAGGCTCGGGAGTAGTTGGTTTAGGACATCTAGGATCACTGGAACCAGGGAAGCATCGCGGTGGCTCAGGAGTCGTAGGTTTAGGACATCTAGGATCACTGGAACCAGGGAAGCATCGCGGTGGCTCAGGAGTCGTAGGTTTAGGACATCTTGGATCGCTGGAACCAGGGAAGCATCGCGGTGGCTCAGGAGTCGTAGGCTTAGGACATCTAGGATCACTGGAGCCAGGGAAGCATCGCGGTGGCTCAGGAGTCGTAGGCTTGGGACATCTAGGATCACTGGAACCAGGGAAGCATCGCGGTGGCTCAGGAGTTGTAGGCTTAGGACATCTAGGATCACTGGAACCAGGGAAGCATCGCGGTGGCTCAGGAGTCGTAGGCTTAGGACATCTAGGATCACTGGAACCAGGGAAGCATCGCGGTGGTTCAGGAGTCGTCGGCTTGGGGCATCTAGGATCACTGGAACCAGGGAAGCATCGTGGTGGCTCTGGTGTTGTCGGTTTGGGGCATCTCGGATCTGAGCTACCTGCAAAGCATTTGGGAGGCGTAGGAGTAGTAGGCTCTGGTGGCAAATAAGTAGGAGGATTTACTGTTGTGGGTCGCGGCGGCTGAGGGCAGTTTGGATCAGATGAACCAGGATAACAAACAGGTTTAGAAGGCGTTGGCTTTGGACATCTTGTATCAGTGCTGCCTGGGTAGCATCGCGGTGGCTCAGGACTCGTAGGCTTGGGGCATCTAGGATCACTGGAGCCAGGGAAGCATCGTGGTGGTTCAGGAGTTGTAGGCTTAGGACATCTAGTATCACTGGAACCGGGGAAGCATCGTGGAGGCTCAGGAGTCGTAGGCTTAGGACATCTAGGATCACTGGAACCGGGGAAGCATCGTGGTGGCTCAGGAGTCGTAGGCTTAGGACATCTAGGATCACTGGAACCAGGGAAGCATCGTGGTGGCTCAGGAGTCGTAGGCTTGGGGCATCTAGGATCACTGGAGCCAGGGAAGCATCGTGGTGGCTCAGGAGTCGTAGGCTTAGGACATCTAGGATCACTGGAACCGGGGAAGCATCGTGGTGGCTCAGGTGTGGTTGGCCTGGGGCATCTAGGATCATTGGAACCAGGGAAGCATTTAGGTGCCGGGGATGTTGGTGGTAGGTATGTGGGTGGACTAAACGTCGTTGGTTGTGGTGATTGGGGACATCTTCGGTCGGGTGAGCCTGGGTAGCAGACTGGCTTTGCAGTTGTAGGTGTCTGGCATCGTGGGTCTGTACTTCCTGGATAGCAATTTGGTGTACTAGGTGTAGGCTGTTGAGGACATCGAGGATCTGATGACCCAGGATAACACCTGATTTGTGGTTCGGTTATCCGTTGACATTCAGGATCGCGCGATCCTGGGTAGCACTGCGTTGGCCTAATGGTTGTTGAAACCTCTTTTATAATTCCATCACAGCTTGAGTCGCAGTTGTTTGTACATAACTGTAATGAAGAATACGAATATTGATTTCGTTCCAACGGTCACAATCAAGTCGTGAAGAAGTCATTAATTAGGGAATATATTTACCTCTACATTACAAGTAAGGTAGACCTGGTCGGTTTCTGGGAAACGGAAAGCGCTCACTTTGCTGTAAGCTATCAAAGTCGCTCCGCTTTTGCCCGTATTTGTTGTCTTCTGCCACAAGTCAATGAGTTTTTTCTTCCTGTAATAAAAATTTACATTTGAAAGACGGTTCATACAAAGAAAAGATTTCGGATCCGAATCGTCTTTTATTTATTTCTATCACAAGGTGGTCCTTCTGGGTTATTTAGATTTTGTTACACCTTGATATCCTACTTCTCTATTTAATAGTGACCAAATATGTATAACAACACAAAGTCGCTTTTCTTGTCTTGTTTGTTTGTTCAGCTAATGTTATGATCAACATTAATATTTAATGTATTAAGTAATAGGAAAGTAATTTCAATATTGATGAATTTTTGTAGCGGTAAGGAGTTTTTTGCCTATTCTTTTCCAAATAAAACTACCTTTTGGAAGGGGCAACCAGATCCAATTGTATATGAGGATGACCTACATCTATAATGATGTATATTATTGGACTCCTGGCGTTAAATAGGTCGTTAAGGGTAGCAGGTGAAGGGACACTCTAGTATCTAATGTTTTGATATTATTATATTCACATCAGAAGATCGCATCCATACGAAATAGGGGGGGCCAGTTTCTTACAATAATTCAATTTATTTGGGGTAAGTAATCAAGACATAAATAAACAATTTTACTTACTTAGGGCAACCATTCTTGTCGGTAAGTTGAATCCTGCTCGTCTTCGGGCTGTCGTAGGATTCGCTGTCATAAGCCCAACAATCATGGATTTTAAGGCTGAATTGGTTTCTGACATCTTTGAGGTACACGAGTATAGTTAAATATTCGCCAATCTTGATCGAGTCTTTCAGTGGAGTTGTCTGAAAAAGTAAAAAAAAAATTGAAATGTTATTTAATGATTAACTTCGTAGTCATGAAATAAGTCGAAATTGACGATGTTACTACACAGTGCAACCTCGATATATTATTAAAGCTGGAAGGGATTAGAAATTATTCTTTTATTCCTTAAACAGAACAGTTTGTTACAACGGGGTTTGTTTGTTACTAGCGGAAAGTCCTCTGGGATTTCGCAAGATTCATTAAATCGAGGAAATAGTTATATTATGTGTTGGCGACGGTCAACCTTTTTGATACTTTTTTATTTTTGAAATGTGTTTTTTTTAGTAGTATTATGTTCTTTCCATCTTTTGACATTGTTTTTTCTTAGTAGTTGTGTCAGAAATATTAAAGTGCAGACGTGTAATATCGTTAATCTAGTATTGTTTTTTTGCCCAATCTTACCCTACCAGTTTTAAATCCTATTTATAAATACAGTCCTTAACAGTGTTCTACATTATGGTTGATCTGCATCTATTTATCATCAATAATTTCCATCATCTCTCTTAAAGCCAAATAATCTCCGGTTTATATACTTACATTAGGAAACACTCCCTTTTGTATGTCCATCCAGCATTCAACTCCTCCAGCAGGACCTTGGACAGCGACCACATCCAGCATATCAACCATGAAGGGCTTCAGTTTCAGCGTGTGCTCTTCCCTTGACGTAACCACTCCGGTTGACACTTCCAAAGAAGTGCGCGCGCATGATACCTGGAACATGATTGTAGGGAAATGTAAGTTCTCGTATTTTTTGATTCCCTTTTCTTTATTTGGAAATCGTAGCTACAGCTTAACCGCTTAACTAAGCTTTCGCCGAATAGAAGCCTGCGATGGCGCACAATATTCCGTACGCTCTCTCTAGGAGAATGTGCGGTCGCAGGATGGTCTGCCCATGGTTAAGGGGCTCGTCAATGGCGGTCCAATATCAGTCAGGGGCGCGGATCATGCATCATGCGAATACCGGGCGCCTGACTTATGGTAGCAGGAGGAACCATGGGGTTTAGTCGGTAAGAGTCCGACATAACCCTCCGTTATCCTCAGACGGAGGAAATCCACGAGGATTTCAACACAAAAAAATAAGGATGAGAACAGACACTGGGAGGGCGCGGGCGGTGTAGCGTGATACACAAGAGGCGAAATATGCACTGGACAGTTCTCAGATTTCAATGTTTCAAGATTGTCTTTTATTTCGTACCTTGCGAGCAAAGTCCTGTGGTCCTTGCAGCAAGTCATCAGCTTGGAACACAAGCACATTGTCGATGGTACCGCACGCGTTACAAAGGGGCTTGGAACCGCAACCATTCAGGGGCACTCGGAATGAGTACCGCGATTGACTGCCGCCCAATGACACGTATCTGAAATTTTACGAAATATTCAATTAATTTGTGTTTTGGACATTATTGGACAATAAGTTTATGACGGATGAATATTGACAAGCTTTTATTTACTTGCACCTGTTTCGGTGTCTGTGGCTAATCGAATCTTACAAGTAAAATTTGACCCACTTCCCGGTGTTTGATTGAGCTGACATTTTAAATTGCGTGACAATATGCATTATTTATATTGGTTGTTCGTTATAAAAATATTTTTAGATAGAAACTGTTTTTTTACTTTTGTTTCAGGGACGAAAATTAAGTATGTAAGTTGTCAATATTCCTACATACAAGACATGATGAATGACGAATTTCGATCCTTAGGTCTTATTCCTAACCCTTTCAACACCGCAAAAAAAAGCAACATTTTATTCATTAATTAAAACGAAATTTTAAAATATATTTTAAAATTTCAATTCAAGTGTTTTTAAAAAGTAGCTTAATGTTTGAAAGCCTTTGCAAAAAAAAAGGTCATTGAACTTACTTGCACTTCGCATCATTTAGATATCCCTTACTGTAAATGATACCATCGAAAATGTCTGCGAACTCGACGCTGACGTCGATATAGTCAGCAGAGCATTGCACGTCGATGTCGGGAGACAAGGGTGAGTCTGCAGCTCTCGAGCCCCTGAAGAAAACGACCCCAGCATCTTCACTGCTTTCGTAGAAAGGTGAGAGCGCATTGTCGCCGGACAACTCGCGGTTTAGCTCGACCGCGGTTAATGTTTGTGAGTCATCTGAAACAGCTGTAGCGAGCGACAGCTACAGCGAGATAATAATTGAATATTGAATTGTTGTTTTGACATTATCGTACTTATTAAGGCTGTGTCTTTGCAATCAGGCACGGGCAAGTACAATACGCGGCACTAAAGATGAAACGTGACAAGCGTTAGTGTAGTGGGTAGCTTAGGTTAGCACAGGTATGGATGTACGAAATAGCTACCCAAAATTTAATGACATGTAGATTAAAATTCTTAAAAATATTATAATATTTACACACACACAAAATTTATTACAAGTCAAGTGTCAAGTCTCATCGTTCGTGGAGCCTATTGTACCAATGTGACTTTTTGTATTTCATATTTACATTCTAATTTTATCTTGGACATACGACTATTATAGTACATTTTTAAAATATTAATATAAAACATAAAAATATTTAAAATATATCTAAAAATATATATATATATATTATTTATTAACACTGTATTTTCCATTGATTTTTTGACTTTAAAAGAAATAAAATAAGTATTTTTTTTTAACAAATATTTTTTTATTCTCTTTACAATAACTAAAGCGTCATAAAGAATATTTATTATTTATATTAAATCGTCCACAAATGAGTTTGTTAATCGCGTTGTTTATAATTCCATTTTTAGGCACTTAGTTCGGTTATATTCAGTTGTGTAGTTTTAAATAACACTTCATGTAACCCTTCCTTAAATAACCAAGGATCTGTGTGAGAGATGACGGCACTTATTATTATTATCGTTGAATCTGTAATTTATTGTTCGCAGCTGCACAATGAGTCCTAACTCTCACGTACTTAATTCGATGTCATAAACCACTGCACAATATGAAAAAAAACTAAAACACGCTCTAAATAAAAAACAAAAAAATATTAGGTACAGGCCAGTAGTCAAAAAAACTATTTTGTTTCTATGCTGAATAATCAAAGTAATAAACTATTAAAAATAATGTTAACCCATCAAGCCCTGCCAGTAAGTCAGAAAAATAGGAAATCAATTGTGTCTTATTACGTGAGACTTGAGTAATTAATTAACGTAATTTACAAAAAAGAAAATCAAATCTAGTTGTTAACGCCAGCTGTGTCGTCGTTGTGGGCATGGCCGCATCAGTGTGCAGCCTGCGAGTCAACTCCAATCACCGACATTCAATTTTCTACTTAAAATTCCATATTACATTGTAAATAATTGGTTTCGTCAATATTAAGTAACGATAACAATAATTGTTGAACAACTTTTAAACTTTATTTTGCAATAAACAAAAAGTATTTCGTCAAGCTAACTGACGTTTAACTGATACACAGTAAAACTTAAGAAACAAAGTTTACGAAGCCACACAAGTACCTACTAAAAGCTCGGCCACACCGAAACGAAATTCTTGCGGACATATTCTGTTATTTTTTTAGGACTATCCCTGCCATGATATACCCAACCACTGCATCTCCTGAAAGCCAGTATCAACAGCGGCGACCACCATAAAAGCGCGGAGGCAATGAAGCTCCAATAGGCCGAAGAAACGATTCAACTGTCTTGGATCCCGCAATGAAATTAATCAGAAAAGAACAGCGGAGGAGCAACTTAGTACCAGATACTGCAGTAGCGAGTATGAACGGGTCCACACCAACGCGGCCAAAATACTACTGCAATATCCAAACGTACGCGCGACCTAACACGCGACCGCGCCCGCACATCGTCCGCTCCAGTATGACCGGGCCTTTAGTCCATTGAAAGTCGGAATCTCCATCAAAACATAATAAATTGTATTTGAATATTGCTTAATCGTCTTGCGTTGTCTTATGGAAGCTTTAAGGGAAATTGTTACAAAATTATTTAGATGAGAGAATGTGTGAACTATTGACCTTAAGGTTCGGTTATTGTTGGGTCAGCGAAGTAATCGATGTTCATAAAATATTGATTAACTTGGTTGTTACCGTGAGTAGGTCTTTTTATGAATAAAACAACTGGGAGAAGTAGATGAATATGATTGCAGCTTTTTAGTGCTATATTGTGATAATATCCCTCATTGGGGTTTTTTTTAAGTGGTAAAAATCATCAAATGACTCCTTCCGCCCTGGGTGAGGCGGAAGGGACTGTCAGACTTTTACTGACTAAAAAATCACCCCGTTCCTTTTGTTGCCCTTTACGTCCCGGGGCTACGGTATCCTGTTAAGACGTCCCGCAACCCCGGAATTGGGCTTAAAGTGAGCTATGGGACACGTAAGATGATAGCAGTAACTAATTTTTTTGGAGAATATACCAGCTGCACCAAAAGGAAGAAGTTTCAAGCTAGCATTTTTTTTATAATTTTAATATAAAAAATCTAAGGACGTAGCTATCTATTTGATTTTATACAGATTATTATCGCGATCAAGTGTTTTAGCAAAAAAGTGACGTCACACAACAATATTGACATCAAAATCTCAGGAGATTCGCGTTTTGATAGTTTATAAAAATAATGTTAATTGATTAGTGGTGCCCAATTATTGATGGAGATATTATGGAGATTGGTACATACCTGCACGAGTGCAATCAGTGCCGCTATGCGCATGACAGCCGCTTCATGGGGCCCTGGAATAAAGAAAATACAGCATTAAACAAAAATATGAATACCTCAATGACATAAAAAAAATATCTCGTGTTTTCCAATGATTGCTTTAGGTGCATATAAGAAGATAATAAATAAATATCTATAATAATGATGAATGTGTATTCTTAAAGCTCAGGTTATTAGTGACCCGCCCCGGTTTCGCGAGGGTGCAATTTACACTCACACATTTCTACATTGAGAATTTCATGATAGTCACCATCTATTCCAATGTATTTTCCTAAATTTTTATTATATTCAGACCTTTTTTTTTTCTAGTTGGTAAAAATCATCAAATGACTCCTTCCGCCCTGGGTGGGGTGGAAGGGACTGTCAGACTTTTACTGACTAGAAAACCACCCTGTTCCTTCTGTTGCCGTTTACGTTCCGGGGCCACGGTATCCTGTTAAGACGTCCCGCAACCCCGGCAGGCGTCCTTACGCTGACAATTACTAACACAATAAAAAAATCAGACAAAGCGTTCAAGCTGTTCTCAAGTGACGGTCTTTCATACAAGCAGCAATTCAGTTTATATATATAATCTTCTAAAGATTAACATAATGTTTGCCGTAAAATCTGGTTATACAAAAAAAATATGCATCTTAAATATTATGTAGAGATACGAAACTAATGTTACGCAAACTATAATCAATTACAATTTATAGTAAATGTGAAGAGTTTCTCAATTAGACAGATTTAATGGGCATATGAACAGTTTTGAAAGACATTTGGTGAAATAGTTAAATGTTTTGTCCAATGAGGATTCACTTTTACTAAGTAGGTACCAATATATGTTAGTAGATATTTACGAAATGAACATCTTTGAACTTTGAGCTTCTGTCTTTAATTCTTTGAATGTTTTGTGTTTAAGTCTGCACTAATTAGGTAGTCAATGGTGCCGATTCACTTGGTCACAAACTAAACTAAAATTAGACTATTTCCATCGTTTTCTATCCAATAAAATAAGAAAGAGACTAATGTAAATAAGAGCTGTCAAATTTAGTCAATCTGACACATCCATACAGTTATAGTTGACATCTTAAAACGTATGGATTAAAAATACGGAAAAGTTCAAGGCAAAACTAATTTGACATCGCTTACTTAGTTCTTTGTGTTCTAGCTCTGCTTAACCAAGCAGAGCTGTACCCATAAGTACACCCACATTTAACCAGTTACGTTTAATTAATAATAGTTAATAATTTAATAAGAAAGTAAGTTTTATAGTATTTAATAAGTAGTAACTGTCCCACTCAAACCATACCAGAGGCCCTTGAGGCGGTTTAGAAACTCTGACACTAGGGTGTGTAGGGTCGTGGGACCTTACTGCCCACACGATTAAGAAGAATAAGTAGTAATTAATACTTTAATTATTACTAATAATGTATAATTTAATAACCCAATAAAACCGTAATTTAAAATTAAAAAAATAAACAGCATTACGAATTCATAATGACACATCAACTTATATTTAATCAGCATCACATTATAAACCGATTATTCGCGTACGACAATATTTTTACCACTTCAATCAATCAAAAGCTTCCTATTATTAAATTCTATGCATTCATAGAGGCTATTATGTTATTGTTAATGGCTTAAGTGGCAGCTCACGAAGAGACTTTAATTGTAAGGTTGCATCTTGGATTCGTGAGGTCAGTCTCGTGAACCGAGCCTGAAGTATTTCCGCGTATCATTTCGTCATAGGCAGGCCCCTCAATTAAAATGCTCCTGGACTGTTTCAACAGGCCTCTATTGAAGACTATTTACGTTATCTAAGATCTATTTATTGTTGACGATTGTCATACAGCTACATAATTTATGATGGATCTAATTCTGCTGATTCTGAACTCTGCTGACGGGGTGGGGCGGGTCGTAAGGCCGCACGAATATCCGACCCGCTATACTCCGTATAATGTGCTATAATTCATATAAAATACTAGCACTCTTCCTGCGACTTCGTTTGCGTGGTTTTCCTTACGGATCCCTAACTTTTTTGAAAATATAATATAGCCTCTGTCACCCGGGAATAGTGTAGCTTCCCAACAGTGAAAGAATTTTTCATATCGGTTCAGTAGTTTCGGAACCTATTCAAGGCAAACAAACAAACATTAGTATAGACATATGTATTAGCAATTTGAGCGGCTTCTTGCACGGGCGGCGCGCCAACCGATTGTTCGTACCTTTAGTTGGTATGAGTCCGACATAACCCTCCGTTCTCCTTAAACGGAGGGCATCGAAAAGGGTCTAGCAAGTAGGCAAATTGTGTTATTTTCTAAACATTACAACAAACAAGATTCTTAACATTTGTAGCCCGCTATAACTTGGTTGCGTACGAAATACCTACAGGTTTTGTCTAAGTAATTAATACTAATCGGCCTTAACAATAGTGACTTCTATTGTTTCCCAAGTTTTTATTTGTTCGCGTTCAAGTAACACCAATTTGTATTGTTACCCGCGCTTTGGTGATCGATTACACGAGAATTAATTGTTTGGTAACCTATCTTTTGCTTGATTTACGATAATTCATTAGTAGTGTGAATTAATTACTCGTTTTTGTTAACCTACATCAGTCTTTTACAAAACTAACACTCTCTCCGCGATTTCATGAGCGTTTTTCTTACGGATCCCTGTTTTTTGGTAATAAAATATAACCTATAGCACTCAGTGAAAACGTAGCTGGCAATTTAGGAAAGAATTCACAAAATCTGTTCAGTAGATCCGTAGATAATCCCTCTAGAACATTACAAACTTTACCTCAGTGTAGTACACCAAAAAACATAATATATTCTGTGATACTCGGTTATATTGCTTTCTGTAGGTGGATCAATTTTTATAATAGACGTTATCTCTTACCTACAAACAAATAATTTTACATTTTTATCATATTAATAAATACTTAGCTTCTGCTTGCGGTTTTGACCCCGTGCAAGTCAATTATTCATTAAAAAAATAGACAAGAGCTAGGCAATAGTGTATCTTTCTATAAGTGAAAGATTTTTTGTAATCAGTAATATCTCTTACAGACAATAAATCATAAAAACAAGCAAACTAACCACAAGTATAGATATAGATCTTTATTATTTTAACACATGTTTAATAGTTTTCTCACACATTAGAGAACTATTAAAAATATTATGTAAAAAAAAATTACCACCGCCATTGTGCACTATGTCATTAAATTGTATTCATATAAAGATGATGTCAAAACATGTTATTAATTTGCTTACGAGTTTATTTAGGCCTTAAAGGTCAAGCAGATGCTTAGTGATAATTTGTACGAAATTAAATATATTGAACTGCGTTTGCCTGCGGCTTCGCTCGCGTTGAGTTCGCGTAACTTAGTATACTCCTTACAAACTTTGAATGTTTGTTTCATCCCCTTAGGGGGTGAATTTTCGAGATCAAATTATTTCTTTAAACAAGTAATTAGTGACTACTTACTAGGATTTAAATACAGACACGGATTTATCTAATGAAGACGATTGTATCCTAATATACAGCTAAAGAGTTCTTTTTTGTTTGTTTGTTTAAACGCTTAAATCTCTGAAATTACTAGTCGGATTGGAAAAAATCATCATATGTATAATAGCCAGATTCATCAGGAATAGTATAGGCTATATAACATCACGCTACGATACACAGGAGTGAAGCAGTAACCAAAGATGTAACTTAATGCGGATGAAAAAAAAACCCACAAACAAACTTCTGAGTATTAAAATGAATACGTAATTACTTTAATGACCCACAAATGTTCCAAGTTCGAAATTTGTTTAACAAGCCTTTACACAAATTACATCTAATTCACGCATATATTCGGTAAAGTTCAATAGGTCAACGTATTTAAGTAATTCATGTTTTTGCAGTAATTACGAATATTTGAGTTAGTCGAGCTGTTTGTGTTTTTGTGTTTTAGCGATTCGATTATTCAATGTTAGTTTAGACTTGAGTTTATGCTGACTACCGTATTTGGAGAATACTTAATTAGTTTATTATTAAGATTTGTGATTGGTATCACAAATGTTAGTTTATATTGTCGGTTATCGGAGTTGTTTTTTTAATTACTTCGTTCATTCTTTTTATTTTCTTAAATGAAAGTAGCTTGAGTTACTCAAAGTCAAATAATTTATTTAAATTAAGGCTAATATAAGGCACTTTTGAACGTCACATACAAGAAAAAAGAACAGAATTTGATCTTCCAAAGAGTAGTTTTTTATGCAGAAGAATGGGCAAGAACTCCTTACGCCATCAAGTATCTGCCAGTGAATTGTGTGTTCGTCAACATCGGTCCTGTCGTTTCGGAAATAGGAGATAAGACAGAACTTACAGACACAACAAACAAAGAAACAAAATATATTTTTTTTGGTTTTTACCGTTTATACATTTATTATGCATTTAGCAAAAAACGTCTATTTTGACATTACGAGCAGTACCGTCTTTTATACCTATATTTGTACAGATTCAGTTTACAAATCTTGCAATAAAAATAGATTTTTATGTATTGATCTTTAGTACCGGTGTCATCGAATTATTTCAATGGTAATGTGTGCCACGGCCGCCGTGACTTCATCGTATCGTAAACCCTCTGCCCTAGACCGGTCCGACTGGTTGATGTGCATCGCAATATATCGGTGATCCGCCCAGAATCGCGACACAACATTCATAAACTTAAACAAGGGCCGTGGGCTTATTTGATTGTTATCGACTCATCCCATACAAGTGAAATTCGGACGTGTTTTAATGGTGCTGTTACGTGTTTGTTAATGGGACGTTGGCTGTGATGACTGTCTCGACATTTTTGTGGCAGCTAGCGTGCTGTCCGTGGTCTTGGGTCCGATTCCCAGGCCAGGGAAACAGTGCTACTGAGTTTTTATATATGAAACTAGCGACCTGCCTTGGCTTCGTTCGGGTGCAATGTAGATCTTGAATCACTCTATCTATTGATAAAAACCGCATATAAATCCGTCGCGTAGTTTGAAAGATCTAAGCGTACAGATGGCGTAAATAGACTTTGTTTTATTTTATACAACTTTGTGTTATTTATGCCTCGTTGGTCTAGTGGTCGCTAGAGCGACTGCTGTGCATGAGGTCTTGGGTTCGATTCCCAGGTCGGGCAAAGTGTTATTGGGTTTTTCCATCAGGAATTTCTCAGTAGCAGCCTCGGAGTCTGGATTTGTGCCCGGTTGGTGGCAATAGGCTCGCCCCCTTTTACATGGGACTAAAAACATAACTGGCGAAATGTGGGTGTACTAATGGGTAGGGGAGAGGTGGCATGAAAGGGACATTTTTGTTGCAGCGGGTCTAGTAAATAAATTAGACAACAATTTAAACAGGTTAGTGCTGAATGGGAAGCCTACATTACTTAACTATTGAAATAAAATGCAATATTAAACCTTTCTTTATTCTTAGTTGTAAATTATCGCAGTTTAAAAAAATGTGTATTATGTCCCTTTCATAAATGGACTGCATTGAAAGGGACTGCATAATTTATGAAAGGGACAGTACATAATATCAAAGAAAAATGGCTTATATCTTTGCTTTACTTAAACTAAATATAAGAGAATACGTACACAGTTGTCCTTACGTTTTAAAATCACATTGTTTTAGTCTATTTTCTCATTCTAAAGACCATTACTACGATAGTAACATTTTTGAACAATTTAAACAAAAATCATCAGTTTAAAAATCCTTCTTTATATGTAATATTAAAACAAATACAATTTACAAATACAAAATGTGATTGAAAAACAGTAGTCAATTATTAACTACTGTTTTCAATCACATTTTTCAATCTTATATTTCTCATACGTCCCATTCATAACCGTTCGTTGTGTCCCTTTCATAAATATGATACAAAAATTAAAAATATAACCACAAAATCTATAATTTGAAATAAAAGTTTACTAACCTTTCGTTGTTGTATCTGTCAGTATGTAGTCGACGTAAATAATAGTAAACAAATAAACAATTATTTAGCAGCATATGACAAAAGGTTTACAAAGAATTGCAAAAAAAATACTTTTGGTTAGATAAATAAACACACGCCCGACATCGCCATTTTAAAAAAGACAGGAGCGTGATGTTTGGCTCGAATGATTGTGCATCGAGGTTGCTATACAACAATAATAGTGTCATTTCGGAGCGATTTTTATTTTGCTGGTAATTTGAATTGTCCCTTTCAATACGTGTCCCTTTCATGCCACCTCTCCCCTACACCTCTGCCTAACCCTTTGGGGATTACAGGCGTGATGTTATGTTATGTTATGTTTATTTTATACTTAGCCACTCAAGGCCCGGCTGTCATACCTATATGACAGAACAATAGATAATCAATTGTGTCTTATTACGTGGGACTTGAAGTATAGATATAGATTTCTCTGTAGTAGCTCGGCGTTTCGAAGTTGGTGGTGTGACATTCCCGTGTCTCAGCACGTAAAGCTGGTAATCCTGCGCCGAAAACCTTTCCGGTCGTTTCGGATTGCCGTCAAATCGGACTATGAGAATGAGGTAAGGAGACTTGTGTTTGTGCATACAATAATGTCTCTGTAGTTGGCTTGTCTCCATTGAAAGTCGGTCGAGAAGACACTATTACAATGCGACACGCAATACACGCAACAGATTAAACTCTGATAAAACACAAATAGTGTTCGCATACTAATTTTTAGGCTAAGCATTCTTAGTTGATTGCTTGACCAGACATAGCAGACATATTTATTTCTGTTTCCGACCTATATATGCGTGGCGTTAGAAAACGACAACATAAACTCCTCTGCTACCCGCCTATGTGGCGCTCGCCCCAAAAGTGATAACAGCCCCATCGATAGAGCAATTACCATATAAAACGACTTCTTAAAATGTAGTCCGAATGAAAAATTTCGGACTCTCAAAATGCAAGTGTAAAACATGCATATTATCATTTAAATGTGATGAAATAATTTAATACATAGTCCTTAAGTCTTTGTTAACGCTGTAATGTGATTTGTATAATTAGCAAATAAGCGATTTGGTGTAAACTGTTAGCTTATGTTTGATGGAATAAATTAATTTGAATAGGCCTGTGCCGGCAGCGCGCAATGTTCCGAGCGCGCCTTAGAGAATGAGTGGTCGCAGAATAGGCCGTGTATGGGGAAGAGCAGTATTAGGGTTCCCCACTCATGTTAGTACGAGGAACCGAAGGGTTTTAGTCGATAAAAGTCCGATATAATCCTCTGTTCTCCCCAGACGGAGGGTATATTTCAGATTTCCCCACAAAACAAAAAAAGGGCTAAGCGGCATTAAAGTATTTTGTAAAGGATCCAAAGATATCTCATGCAGATGAACACATTCCTATCGTCACAAGGTAGGTAGTTAGTTCTTGAATGCCAGCTACTGGTGAAGGGTCTGATATTTGACATTCCTATATCTAATGGTGTCGTTTTATTTCATGCTTGAACAAAATTCTGTCAGCTAAATAGGAATCTAGAAATAATCGCAAGAAAACACCGAAGGGAAAGTGCTGTTCGATTGGACGTGATTTAAAATAGCTTATAATTGAAAAAAAAACAAAGAAAAGATGGACGGATTATGTGAAGCATAATATGAATGATTTTTATCACAAGATAAGGTAGCAATATATTGTTGTGTATTTGTCTACAGGTCTACTGGTAGTTGTTCCTGATCTGGTTTTTTGTGTATGTTAGTTTGTCTATATGTTTGTGAACGCATCTATGCATATATACGGCAAATAAATGGTACACGCTTAAAAAAAAAATCATGTCCGTATTCAATACATGTGAATAATTCGTGACAAATGACGAGTACCAATGTTTCCAACAATTTGTTGTTGTTTACAAATCGCTTATGTTCTTCTGACGCACAATTGCGTAAATAATCATGTCTACGGTTAAACAATTACATAAATTGCGTTATTAATTACTGACAAAGTTTTACAGTAGTAATTAAATTTTATTCTAAATTAAACGTGGGAATATTGCGAGTCAGAAATGGTTTGCGTTCATTAATGTCAATGGATTACTTAAGAGAAGGAAGCGTTGGTTTAACATGACCTCTTCGTTTTCTTATAGTTTCTTAAGATGGTGACAAGCCGCAAATACTCTAAATAGGGTTTATTTTTTTGCTAAATCTTTTAAGTTTGTGGAAGAGGAAAAAAATCTGGGTCCTCGCCTGCGGGGTACAGAGGCGCTGGGATAGGACGAGAACGAGGACCGGGAGAGGTGCGAGCGGCAGGCGTAGCGCGATATACAAGAGGTGAAATATGAAATAAACATTTCTTAAAATATATGACGTCACACTGCTTAACGGTGAACAGGTATCCGGCTTACGCTGACAACCAGCGCTGTGGTTTTATTGCCTCCGTGAACGAGCCACGGCATTATGCTGAGCGTAAGCCCTTTCGCACGGTAGTGGCGCATATTTCTTTTTATATTCATTTGATTTAAATTTTTTTTAGATTTAAACTTGTTTCTATATTACTTTGCTTTTTTGTACAATTTTCTTTTTTTTTCTTTTTATGTTTCATTTTCGCGTGAGTAAAAAGTTTTTCTTTTTTCTTCTTCAACAGTGTCAACAGGCGAGGACTCAATAAAGTAAAACTGCTTTTAAGAAAGGTTTCGCCTGCTATTCAAACGTCTATAGTAGGCAAAACCTTTCATAACAAAATATTCTAATGTACAGCTGTGTTGCTATTCGTGTGACTGTTTAAAAACCATTTGAAAGAATGCAAATGTGTGTACTTAAGTGCAAGAAGCAAGTAACAGTTACATAAAGGACATTTACATAGATATTGGATGTTGCGTAAATGCTTTTATCTTATGTTGACGTTAAATAGGGTGAGGGGTACTCCACTGGAGTAATTATTGAGTACATAACACATACATAACATCACGCCTGTAATCCCCGAAGGGCTAGGCAGAGGTGTACCCAATAGTACACCCACATTTCACCAGTTATGTTTTTAGTCCCATGTAATAGGGGCGAGCCTATTGCCATCAACCGGGCACAAATCCAGACTCCGAGGCTGCTACTGAGAAATTCCTGATGGAAAAACCCAATAACACTTTGCCCGACCTGGGAATCGAACCCAAGACCTCATGCACAGCAGTCGCGTCCAACGAGGCAGTCACTAACTAATTACTTATTTATACAAATAATTTGTTTTCAAAAATTCACCCCCTAAGGGATGAAACAAACATTCAAAGTTTGTAAGGAGTATACTAAGTTACGCGTTACACAGCGGTCGCGCTTGCGACCACTAGACCAACGAGGCAGGCGGGGGGAGAAATTATTGAGTAAAAATAAGCTATCGATGTTTTCTTTGAATACCTATGATAGTTTAGCATCAGATTATCATAAGGTGTTTTCGTCTAGCTAACAAAAAGTACCTACTTGCATAGCACTATTTTATGGCCAGGATTAATCTATGATACTCTTTATAATATCAGGTATCTGCTAGTGAAAGTCTCATTATTAGCCGGAACAAACAGACAATCCCATCAAAATTAAATTTTTGTCTGTCGTCTGACAGACAAATGTATATTTTTTTCTTATACCTATATTTATTTTGAATGCTGTTAGTTTGAAATTACAAACAGACAATTCAATTTAATTGATTTGTATAGATATTTGAAGTTTAAAAATAAATCATATACCAATACTATTAATCTAAAGCATACTTATATTTATAACATAACATCACGCGCCTGTAATCCCCGAAGGGTTAGGCAGAGGTTTGGGTAAACCTTTAACTAACTGGCGAAATGTGGATCTAATGTGGGTACATTACATCCACATTTCGCCAGTTATGTTTAAACCCCATGTAATAGGAGACGAGCCTATTGCCATATTTAGATACTATTAAAAATAGCTTTGCCCTCCAAACCGGTCTATTTCTACAGACCCTAAACACCTTCTTTCGTTGTTAATCACGATTTACGTCACACAGTCCTATATCAATTGTTTTCAAGGCAAAACCCACGAACTTTGACCATTTAAAACAGTTTTCCTTAATAATATTATAATTTCATAACACTGTTATGTAACACTTCATCTTCAAGGCGGTCAAGCAATGAATCTTCACTGTTCCCCCTTAATTACACCTTATGACTCTGGGCCTTAATTCGTGGCCGGCAATTTGTGTAGGTAACAATATTGCACAATTTTGCGGGCCATGATGGAGAATCTTATAATGTCGTGCTTAACAAGGGGAAATCACTTAGCTTGTGGGTTATTTATAGTGGGAAACAGTTAACAAGAATTATCAATTATTTCATGAGGCATTAAGAACATGACTCTTGAAATAATTGATAATTCTCGTTGCTATAATGGCAAAGTTTATCAAGATTTGATTATTAAGATAAGACTTATAAGAGTACGAGTGACTGCCTCGTTGGTTTTGTGGTCTCAAAGCGCGACTGCTGAGCTTAAGGTCTTGTGTTCAATTTCCAGGTCGGGTAAAGTGTTATCGGGTTTTGTCATCAGTATTTTCTTAGTAGCAGCCTCGAAGTTTGGAATTGTGCCCGGTTGATGGCAATAGGCTGGCCCCCTATTACATGGGACTTAAACATATCTGGTGAAATGTGGTTGTACTAATGGGTGTAACTAATGGCTGTACCTCTGCCTAACCTTTCGGGAATAACAGGCGTGTTGTTATGTATAAGTGAGTCAGGGTAGCGGCAGGCCACGAAGGAGTCTTACTTTAAAACTGGAGGGATGAGACACAAAAACGTGAATCATGGTAGGAGTGGCTAAAAAAATCTTATTTTTATTCTCCTACAAGCTTTTGCTCGCGATTTCGTCTGCGAAGATTTCAGAAATAAGCCACATTATCCCACGGGAAAACAAAAACGTGATAACAATTGTTTTGTGTGCGAACCCAGATCAATATCTTCAAGTGTACTGAATAGCAAAATCCGTGTAGCCGTTTAAGCGTGAAAGAGTAACAAAACATATTTCCATACATACGTCATACATCCAGACATAGGCCTCCTCTAAAGAAAGTCACAATGACTGATCCTGCGCTACTCGGATTCATCCATACTCACAAACATTCGCGTTTATAATAGAGATTAGATGTTATGATCTGATCTTAAAATATTCATGCTAATATTATAAATCCGATAGTAACTTGGTCTGTTTGTCTGTTACGCTTTCACGACTAAACGATCAAACCAATTTCGATGATATTTGGTACGGGGTAAGTTTATACCCCAAGAAAGGACTTAGGCTACTTTTTATTCAACTTCTCACCCTGATAAACCTCGTATTCGCGGACGAAGTAGCGGACAAAAGCTAGTCTTTTATATAGTCTGCTTGCACCATAATTAAAGTAACATCTATCATCAAAAACACCTTATTTCATTGTTCGAAAATTACACATCTTGGCAAAATAAATTAACACACATCAGCCGGTTCATGAACTTTTGACCGGTACTTATAATACGATTTAAGCAATAAAATATTGCGTGTCCATAATATTACAAATGTAACTTTTATCGCCGTGTTGATGATTAAGTAAATATTTTAAGTGGAATGAGTATTTAAACACTGAACATAAAACGACTTAATTGTGTTCCAATTAAGGTCTTCTTTGCAACGTCTTACGGTCACGTACAAAATACTTGGATGAATTCTGTGACGAAACTGACGAATTACCTGAAACAATAAACAGATTATTATTAATAGACTATCATGAGAGTTTTTTAATAAGCTAGCTTCTGTGGAAATCATTTTTATTGTTTTACGAGCCTTTGCCCGCGAATTCGTCTGCGTAAATTGTCGGTTATCGTGAACGCAGACCAAGTCGCGGGATAGAAAGTAGCCTATGACGTTTCTTTTGGTTCAAACTTACACCGTACCAAAGTTTATCAAAATCTGTTCAGTGGTTTGTCGTGAAAGCGTAACATACAGGCAGAGTTCGTTTTCGGATTTATAACATTAATATGGATATTCATTGTCATTGTTTACACAAGAATATTGTTACCAAGATTAGGTAAAAACTTAAATAAAAAGAGTGTCCGTGGAGTTTCTTGCTAGATTTACTAGCAAGAAACTCCACGGACACTCTTTTTATTTTAGTTTTTACCTAATCTTGGTAACAATATTCTTGTGTAAACTCTTCTTGCTAGTAAATGCCTACTTGCGTTTTGGAACGAGCAACTAGCTTCAACTTTCTGACTGACTGACCGACTCCTTAACAATTCAAAAGTGTCTGTAAATTGTCTTATTGAAATAAATGCTCTGACTTTTGACTTTTTTAAATCAAGTCAAAATATATCTCAGGACACTCGACAATAGCATATCTTTCTATTAATGAAAACATTTTTGTAATCAGACCAGCCCTTCCATAGATTATCACTTACAAACAAACAATTTTACCTCTTTGTAATTTTAGTATAGATAAGGACGTGTATTATTATTATCAATCAAATGAATAGATACAGTAATCGAAACACATTCAAAGGTTATAGAAGGGACATCCGAGTCACGCCGGTAGTTATTGAACATCACGAAGTTCCTAATAATATGTCATTGAAAGACAAACTCAATCGTTGATGCAATGCATAATGTGGAATATTTTATGAATCTATGAGTAACGAAACGCAAAACTGTACCTGTCATCATAGCATGAACCCACCTTTAAATTAGCACATTAATTATCTACACTATCGTTCCGTGCCTCGGAAAGCACGTTAAGCCGTTGGTCCCGGCTGTCATATATGGATCTTTGACAGTTGTTACTGGTCGTCAGAAGCCCGAAAATCTGACAACCCAAGGGGTATCGTATTACCTAGTTACTGGGTTGTGGAGGTCAGATAGGCAGTCGCTCTATGTAAAATACTTTATCAGCTGCATCCCGTTAAACTGAAGCCGACCCCAACATAGTTGGGAAAAGGCTAGGCAGATGATGAATGATCTACATTATGTACCTACTTACTAATACTATAACTTAATGTTATAAAACTGATAGAGGTGTCAAGATTCCCTAGTAGAATTTTAAATGTTCCTTTTGCGTTATATAGCCCTTTTATCGAGGAACGTTCTATATAACATCTGTCGACCAACGGAAGCAGAGCAGTAAGTAAAAACCGTAGGGTATTGCTAGTGTATTTAATATGAGAAATACTGAGAAATTCGTGATGGAAAAACAGTAACAGTAGCAGCCTGGATTTGTGTCCGTTTGATGGCAATAGGTTTGACCCCTTACATGGGACTTAAACATGGCGAAATGTGGGTGTACTAATACACCCACACACATCTCTGCCTAAGCCTTTGGTTATTACAGGCGTGATGTTATGTTAGGTTATCTTTTATATTCGCTTTATATATCTTTATGAAGAAATAATTAGATGCTGTATCAATGATGAAATTGATGCTAGATCAATTTAATGCTACACGTGCAGGCTGCATGTGTAGCATGGTTGCACGTGTAGCATAAAATTGAACTAAATCAATGAGAACGCATGAAACCTTGCCCACTTATCGACCCCTGATATTAGGTCAATTGATTAGTTTCGGTTTTCTATTTCAATGTAATGTAATTAACACACGCCTTTTATTTATAATTAATCGCTGCAATAAACTATACGATTGCAAACACGGTTTTACTATAGCATTAATAAAGGACGAATTTTAATTGGGAACATTTCGAAATCCTTAACTCGAAGGCAAGAGAAGATTCTGAACAATGAAATCATAAAACTTTATGGATTAAAATGTTGGATAAGCATTAAATTTTAAATAAGCAACAGCCATGTATCGATAATGGGTTAGAACGGTCTGTGTAACCTTTACAGCGGCGTGTCAGGTTAGACATGACGGCGCGGGCGCAGAACCAAACGGTCTCTGGTAAAGATCATCCAATAAATCCACGCATCCATTCACTTGTGTGAATGTTCTTATGTACTTTAATAAGTACTGACATAATACTTTAGACCACACGATTACATATTTATTAATTGAAACAGTATCTACAAATCAGCAATTGAAATCTTAGAATAAAAAAAACACTTATTTTTTTCCCCAATCGAATCATGGATGTAAAGGCAAATTATACTAAAAAAAAAACGTTTAAAATCTAGTCACAATCTCATCTCAGCGACAATCAATGTCAAACAATTAGAGGCATTTTTGACAAATTAAGACTGAGATTACATAGTGATTGTTCATAAAAGTTAGTAGATTTGCCACTTTGGTATTATGTAAAATCTTATTTGAATGTTTTGACATGTCCTTATCTCTAGTTGTAACTACAAAGTTGAAAGAATCTACTACAAAACGACGATCATAAACTACACACAAATGAATTTCAACTAAAATAGTCTATTCTTCTTGAATGGTTTCCAACTCACATTCTAAGGGAATCGGTACGGCTTTAAAATATTTAAGACCTTTTGTCGCAACACGTAAGTATACGCTGATATTCTATGCGATGCTCACAAGCGATGTTGCTTGCTCAAGTAGGGTACCGTTCTCATGATTACGTTCATTAGTTTTATCTTTTGATGTATTTTTACTCCGCTCATATTGACTGATACTATTAGCGAAATCATGGCCTTTATCGTCAGTTACTTTAGAATTTATTTCACATTTAGTACTAAGTTGTTCTTCATTAACTTAATTTGCATGCAACCTTTTATAATTGGGTTTCCTAATACCATGTGATTCCTTTTACGATCAAATCATTTTCATATTACATCGGGATTAGAAATGAATAACTGAATTAGGAAATTATCTTGGGCGTGTAACAAAATGTCCGTACCGTGAAAATATGAAGCAACGTAATTACCTACATCGTTACCCTTTACAAATAAAGATGATGCATCGTAATTCTGAGCAATATAGCTCGTAAGTCGGTCGTCGCTCAAGTAAAGGTTAAATTTTGTATATATATTTAATGTAGCTGTATATGGAAGGTTTACACCATCCGTAGTAGATTGACGATGAACGTGCAAGGTTCGATATTCATCACGGCAAATAAAAATTCCCACAGTATTGATGTTCATAGCAACATATCGCTCGATTTTAATTACAATGTTTTTAGATATATTCAAGGGCGTGTCTATTTATTACCGTATAAAGTTAAAACAATGGCGGAGTCAGTTGGGCAATCTGGTGGGTGTCATTTCATAAAGCCTTGGACAATGGAAGGTGCCACTGGTTTCTCACAGACTCGCTAAAAAGTAAAAACGCAAATCTAAATTACGAAATATGGTCAAACGGATGCGGTTTGAATTACGTAATAATTTGTCTTTAGATGGACTATTTACCATGTTTGAGGATGTTGTCAGCGATGGCAAGTGGTCACATATAAATACACCTACTGACCCCTGCGATAATTAGTAACTCTTAACCAATCGGATACCTTCGAAAGGGTACATGTTCAAAGCAGATTTTCGTTCCAAACAATAGGAATATATATTAATGCAAGCCTATTTTTATCCCACTGTAGAGGAAAGACCTCTTTTCCTGCAGAGATGGATTCACCTTCTCATTGATCATCACGTTGAGGGTTTTCTTCAAAGTCAAAGTCAAAACATTTATTTTAATTAGACGTCAAGGAGTCGGTCAGTTAGTCAGAAAGTTGATGCAAGTTCCAAAACGGAGGTAGGCCTCCATGGAGATTGATGATTATCAATTAGGGTTCTTCAACAATGTCAGCGATGTCCAAGATGGTCTTAGAAAGTACAAATAAAATAGAAAAACACTGTGCCTGTGCCCGATAGTTAACCCACAATCGCATGCATGAGAAGCAGGCGGCAAAACCACACGATCCAATAGAAGTTAAAAAGATGTAAAATTTGTATAAACGAATACAGATTTTATGAGGAACACAAGTCGTGGTTTATTGACATTAGTGAGCGCAATAAAAAGGTCAAAACATTACCTAACCGTTTCACAAGATGACCGCTAAATAATATTTAAATGCCTTAAATAATATCCTTGCTGTTGGCACTTGGAGGACGTTTTAATCGCAGACAAAGTTATTTTAATTTAAACGGTTTTAACTGAATTGAAATCAGTTAAAAATAGCATTATATCAGACTTTGTTCGTAGTGACAAAGTATTCACGTGACTTGTTTAATAAAGTCGTTCGATGAATAGATTAAATGAGTCTGCTACATACATCGTGCCAACATGACAGTCCTTGAAATGTACATACACATACATAATATCACGCCTGTAATCCCCGAAGGGTTAGGCAGAGGTGTACTCATTAGTACACCCACATTTCGCCAGTTATGTTTAAGTCCCATGTAATAGAGGGCGAGCCTATTGCCATCAACCAGACACAAATCCAGATTCCGAGGCTGCTACTGAGAAATGATGGAAAAACCCAATAACACTTTGCCCGACCTGGGAATCGAACCCAAGATCTTGTGCTCAGCAGTCGCGCTTTACGACCACTAGACCAACGAGGCTTGAAATGTGTCAGATATAAAAAATATTTTTTGTATTGAAAAGTATGTTCTGCATCGATGGACTACTGGTCGCATAGCGGGGACTACTGTGCACGAGGTCTTGGGTACAATTCAAAGGTCGGGCAAAGTGTAAAAGAGTTTTTTTTTTATCAGGAATTTGTCAGTAACAAACAGCCTCGGAACCTGGATTTGTGCCCGGTTAATGGCAATAGGCTTGCCTCCTATTACATGGGACTTAAACGAAATGTGAGTGTACTAATGGGTACTCCTCTGCCTTACCTTTCGGGGATTACAGGTGTGTCGTTATGTATGTATGATATTTTAATACTGAGAAATATAAATTGGTAGGTAAATAAACATTATACCTACAAACAAATTGAATTAATCCATTTATGGCGATTATATTAATTTAATATTCATAATCTGTTTTCCTGTATTGTGCACTTTGTTGTCTATTCACTAAAGATCATAAGTTCATGCGCTTTATGGATAAATTGAGATAATCTGTCTGCTTTGATGTGAAATGTGAAAGGAACGTTACAAAGGGAAGGTCTATGGGAGGTTAATGCGATGGCGAATCATGTGTCAGGTATTATGAACTATGAACTGTGGGTATGTATTTCATTGGGTAACACTGAAACAGTAACATACTCCCAACTACGGCTAACCAACGAAATAGAGGCTAACCAAGTACGTAGGAGAAATTATAGTCTGCCAGGGTTGCGGAATTTGTTCGAAAGAGTTACCGCGGGCCTGGAACGCAAAGGGCATTAGAATACACGGATGGGTTTTAATCAGTAAAAGTCTGACACTCTTCCCTGCGCCCAGAGCGGAAAGAGTCATTTGATGATCCTTAAGTATCCCTTGCTTCCAACGGGGCTAACGCCTGCCGGGATTGCGGGACGTCTTAACAGGATACCGTGGCCCCGGAACGAAAAGGGCAACAGAAGGAACAGGGTGGTTTTTTAGTCAGTAAAAGTCTGAGTCAATTAATAATTTTTGCCAAATTAAAAAAAAAAAGTATCCCTCGCTCTCATATTCAGGAAAGATCAGGCGCAGGACCTACGGCTTTACGTGCTTTTCGAGGTACGGGGATGTCACATCACCAGTTTTCAAACTCCGGGCTGCTGCCGAGAAATTATTATACATAAAATTACGCCTGTAATTCCCGGAGGGTTAGGCAGAGGTGTACCCATTTGTACACCCACATTTCGCCAGAAATTTTTATCGGAATAAAAGTTAAGTTACGCCTTGTGTGACCTAGGAATCAAACCCAGGACTCCAAGCACAGCAGTCATGTTTACTACCAGGAGACAAACTGTGCATTTTTTTTTGAATAATTAAGATTATAGTAAAGTAAGTCAGTGAATCATAAAGTTTAAAATATATTAAATTAGTAAGATTATAAATCTTACTAATTTATATATATTTTACTACTTTTGTATAAAAGTCTACCTTGAAACGTCTGTGGCATTCACGTTCATAAAACAATCAATCCTTATGAATGACACTAGAATACTAGATAATGTGAACTGTCATTATTGTTAATAGAAAAATAATAATGTGAGATAATATTGTTATGGTCGACAGCAGTTTGATTGACCTTGCCATTTGACTAATACATAATCATTTCGAATTGTTAATTTATTTGAATTTAGATTATAAAGTTGTGGCGAATGGCATCAATAAAAAAGTTATTTCATTAGCTTTTCCGTGAATTTATAAACATGTTCGTCTTTACTTTTTTTTAAACAGGTTTTTTTACAACTGCTTTTTTTTAAACAGGTTTTTTATAAACAGGTTTTGACTTTCATCTGCACGGCTAAAGTTTACAGCCTTGACATTGACATATAAGATGCCTAAGAAGCACTAAAAGGAGGAATTTTTCCATTTCTGTTTTGAGCCTTTTTTTATTAGTTTTTTGAAGATTCATCTTACATAACATAAACATAACATAACATCACGCCTGTAATCCCCGATGGGTTAGGCAGAGGTGCTCCCATTAGTACACCCACATTTCGCCAGTTATGTTTTTAGTCCCATGTAATAGGGGGCGAGCCTATTGCCATCAACCGGGCACAAATCCAAACTCCGAGGCTGCTACTGAGAAATTCGTGATGGAAAAACTCAATAATACGTTGCCCGACCTGGGAATCGAACCCAAGACCTCATGCACAGTAGTCGCGCTTGTGACCACTAGACCAACGAGGCAGTCGAAAGGAAGATTCATCTTATAGACTTTTTTTTTCTATAGGATAAATTGCAGCAAAATAATTTTCTAAATAGGTATTAGTTCATAATCTTTAATGGTTCAGTGGTTAAGGCCGCGTCTCATGCACAAGGCAGTGGATTCGGAACCAGTAACGGGCAAATATCAATGTATTTTTTTCTATTTCATAAGTACTTTCTAAGTTTATCTTGGACATTACTGACGTCGGTGAAGGAAAATATCATGAAGAAATCTGGACTTAAATGAATATAAATGTAAATTCGTCAATCTGTCTTTAGTAGGCATGGTAATCAATGCACGCGCCTTCTCTGTATGAGAAGAGGTCTTTGCCCTGTAGTGGGACAATAATAGGCTGGTATTATTTTCCTTATTAATTGATTAACATCATTATGATTAAGCGTTTGAAAGCTTTTTATGTTTTCTAAGAGGTCGTAAACCTAATAGTAAAATTGTTTTTTTTTTATGAATAGGCAAATGAATTGTTTCCTATTGGTGCTATTAACATAGGACATTTACCTAAGTATTAAAAAAAAGATTGAAATATTCTTGACGACCTTATAATGGTCGTTTTTTATAACATTTGTAAATAAAACTTAAACTAATGAAGATATTAAATTGGCATTATATTCATTAACTAACTTCCGTCCGTGATTTCATCCGTGTGGATATCGAGTGTGCCAAAAAGCATTATTTTTATTTATTTATTTTACAGTACTCCACACATACCGACAAGATCGTCTTCTATTCATTCATCACATCACACATTAAGCACACATTAAGCGCGGACAAAACACGCTAGAACATAATATTGTATGAAACTCAGTAATGGTATAACTTTCAGACAGGGATTTGCTCAAACAAACTAAAAAAAAATATTTAAAAAACTGACTTTCCCTTTTCTTATTCCATACTTAAAAAAAAATCTGAAGAAAATTTTGTTTCTCTTTTTAAACTCGTTATCTCTGGAACTACCAGTTGGATTGGAAAAACCTTTTTGTATAATGATAGCTAGATTCATGGGAAATACTACTAGCTTTATAACATCACGCTACGACCCACAAGAGCAGAGCAGTGACTACAGACGTAACTTAACGCGGTTGAGAAAAAAGACGCGGACAAAATCGCGGACAGAAATAGTATCGGTATTATAAATAGCGTCATCGCAGTAACAATTTAAAAATGCAATTCCCACACTGATCATTTTAATATCTACAAAGTGTTACCACATAAGGAACGATTCTAATGTTAGGTTATTCAAGCAGATTGCTTGTTCACAATAAAAAATCGTAAATGCCATATCTGTCAGAGCAGAGGTCGAGAGATCCTGAGATGAATCACTAATAGGGTTGCCAGACATACGAATCAAGCCGAATGTTCGAGCTTTTTAGATGCGTTAATAAACGGTGAATTGCGATACGGTTGGTGCAGTGGCTAAGACAGTGGCTGCTGCGCTGCGTGTCGCGGGTTTGACTACCGTACGGAATATATATTTTTCTCAATGTATGTAATGTTGTTTTTTTTGCAATATTTAAAACGATTTTATAATAAATTATTGAAAACAAAATACAATAATGTAATTTAACATTCAGATATAGAAACCGGTTTCATTACCAAATACCCAAAAGTCCGACTTAACTTGCAGTTCACCTTACCGGATTTTTATTTCCGGTTTTTTTTTTAGGTTCTGACAACCCTAATCACGAAGCAAGGCAGATGTTCTACCATAGACGTTATTAAAGTTGGTTCACGATTTAATTAACATGAATATAATCTGTGGCGTAATCGCTTTATGTTATTGTTCCGGTGTAATTTTAACACGTTTCCGGGCAAAGGCCTATGTTTTAGTCATTGAGGTCAAGCACGATTAGGCAGCTAAAATATGTGTTTATATTAATCACTCTATTACAATTAAAACACACAACACAAACTTTTTTTTTTAAATTTATGCACATGCAGTGGCGGCGTAAAACCTAAACTTCATGTGGGCAACATACATTTTGCGAGGCCCTCTGATAATGCAAAAATATGGATTTGAAAAACTATTCAAAACGGTTTTTTTTCGGCGTTTTAAATGCGATCAAAAACTTGTCCTGCCTTCAGGGTGCGAGGCCCTTAAGACTGCAAGGTGTGCAAGGCCGTGGGCCATGTCCCACGTTGCCCACGCCTTACGCCGCCTCTGTGCACATGTAAAAAATACACTGTACAAAGGCGGACTTAATGCCTTGGGCATTTTCTACCAGTCTACCTTAGGGTGATGCAGAGACAAAACGTAGTAGGTGCACAGATACAGAAAAATTCCGAGGATAAAAAAAATAATACATACATACAAACAAAGTAAATATAAAGTAGAGAGAGAAAAAAATACATAGGTGATGGTGAAGTACAATAAATTAATTGTAGGAAGAGTCTGCCAACTTCTTATGTAAGTGTTCGCGAGCTTTTACCTTGAATGTGAACCGACTGGTGGCCATCCTGATATTCTGATGATGATTTCTGATTATTATGGGACTTAAACAAAACTACTAATAGGTACAGTCACGAGCAAAAACAAGTATACGCTTAGCAACATTTCGAAGCTATTTTTTTGGAATATATTGATCAAAATGTCATGTTTTTATGAATATAGAATTTTGAATTCAATACTATTATGAAATAGGTCTAAAATATAAGTTACAACCATTATTTCACAAAAATCGCTTTTGAATTTTGCTAAGTGCTAGTGTTACTTGTTTTTGCTTGTAACTATACACCACTCTGCGTAATCCTTCGGGAATTACAGGCTTGATGCTTTATGCGACCTCTGTACTGTTGTATACACTTAAACTGATTTTCACACTAAAAATAAAAATCATTTCCCAGCTATATTTTTTGCTCAAAGTTACTTAGTTTGATGGGAATATGCGTACTTAACGGCTATGTGATACGTCTTTTTACATTCCTTATTGTTGTTACCACACTAACTTGTGCGCCGCGGCTTCGTTCGCCGCTAAATTCGTCTATTTAGCTTCTATGATCTCTAATTACTTTTAAAATGCATACATAGTTCATGTCTACTCTGTCAATGAAGTTATTCTATTATTAATAATTTTGATAAATATCTGCGCGTGCGGCCCCTGAACATACAATAGTCTAATTGACACCACCAATAAATTGACGTACTTTTTATGAGCTGTCAAAACGCGATTCTTCCATAGATTTTGTATGGCAATATCAAACAGTCACGTCACTTATTTTGCAACTCAATTGAATAACTATTTATTGATTTCAAAGCCACATAAAACTAGTATTACAGTAAATTGAAAATTAATCTGGTTTTCTGGACTAAAGTTTCTTTAACCTTTCAGGGATTACATACGTGATATCATGATGTTTAGTTTTTGACAGATAGAGGCTGGGTTTAGTATGCAAATATTTTTAAAATACGAGAGTTGCTTTTTAAATATCATCATTGACATCCCGCTATCGCTTCAGCGCCACTTGGCTCAGTCGTCGTAACAAGATTACTTATTTAATTTCTTAAATAAGTTGTGTCTTAGAATTATTGGTTTTGTTGAACCAATTTCAACAAAACCATATAGGTAGTACGTTTTTTCTCCGACTTTTTATTTAGCAAGGTAACTTATCTTTTAATGAAGATTTTACCGATTGTTCATTTCTGTGACATATAGAACAATGGATGACTGCCAATTCCAACTCGGACATCCATCATTTATCAAGACGCCGATCAAACGTGGGCTTATTGCGTATTTGATCAAAATGTCAAAATGGAAAGCTCAATTCTTATATGGTCAGATGGTCCTATTGAGTCGTTAGTAGCAAAAGTACATTATTTACTCACCATTGTCAACATCGATTTATCAATCCATCAATCGTTATGCAATAATGATAATAATTTGTAGTTATGATAATTTTGTATGGGCCTGTAATTGTACCTATTTGTAATTCCGCGCGCTATGGGACATGTCTATTTAATTTACGATGAGGTCGTTGACCTTATGTTACGTAGGTATGTACGTTTGTACTATGTGAACAAAATGCTTGTACGTTAAGTATGTATATTAACCTAAAGTTCATTTTTCAGTAGGAAAATATGAATACGATTTCTATAAAATTGAATCGATAAAAAATAAAACATTTTTTGGATTTTTGCAACATGCAGCGATTATTAGATTCTCGTCCTGAAGTAAAAAGTTAACATCATATCATGACTGTAATCCGTGCAGCTAGGCAGAGGTGTAGCCTTTAGTACACCCACATTTCGCCAGTTATATTTAAGTCTCATGTAACGGGGCGAGCCTACAGCCATCAAACGGGCACAAATCCAGACTCCGAGGCCGCTACTGAGAAATTCCTGATAAAAAAATCCAATAACACTTTGTCTGACCTAGGAAAGCTCATCAGTCGCGCTTTGCGACCACTAGACCAACGAGGCGAGTTGAACTATACAAGTTTAAAGTTGTATAGTTTATATGGCGTCAAAACAAAACAGATTTTTTCTTTTCCTTACTACAAACTTCTAAAGAAACCTTGTCTTGTCTTTTTTCTAATAAACTAGGAAGCTTCTTAAGTCGGTAAGACTTTACTTTTAATTATCAGTTTGGCAGACATCATCAAAACGGTGGATATAATATTATACCATTCGAAGAATATTTTGTAATAGGTACCTATTGCGTAAGTTATGGAAACGATAGTCATACTCATCATTATACTTATATACCTAGTTTACATTTACATAACACACTTGTACAGCCTAAGGCGTTTTTTAGAATTCTTTAACACTGGCCTATGATTATTCTACAGCAGGGCAAAGGCTTTTTCTCACACAGAGAAGGCACGAGCATTGATCACCACGCTTGCTCAAGATGGAGTTGGCGATTTTAAACTAATTCAATTAAACCATATAGACGCAGTTCCACTGCCGCGCACGGGCACGCTGCTTACGTTGGCTTATTTTAGGCTCTAGACAGACGGACTGCGTTCCAACTGCACTCCGACTGCCAAATTTCAGTTTGAATGCAGTTAATACGACTGCAATAAAACTGCACGCCAACTGCACACCGACTGCATGGTCGGTTGGCAGTTTTATTGCAGTCATGGTAACTGCATTCAAATTGCAATTTGGCAGTCGGAGTGCAGTTGAAATGCAGTCCGTCTGTCTAGAGCCATAGTTATGTATGAAAATGTATGTGATAACCCCCACTGCAGCTGACAAATACACTTCATCAGGGGTCACCAATAGTTTTATTTGAGGTCCGTATTTGGAAATTGTGAGACTGTCGCGTCAAATACATATTTTACTAATGAAGAGTGGGCTACACTAAAATGCCACAAGGTTTAATTTTGTTATTCACATATATTCAGACTTTTTTTAATAATACTAATAAAGTAATAATAATAGGTACCTATGAAGTTTACTGTTTTCTTAAGGTCCTCACAATAAACATCGCGGACCGCCACGCCGTTTTGTGACCCCTGCGCTACGTGATCCAGTATGCCACGCTCTAATCTCTGGAACTTACAAGTAGGATCGAAAAAAATCTTTGTATGATAGCCAGATTCATGAAGAATAGTATAGGCTATATAAAATCACGCTTCGACTCAAGAGAGCGGAGCAGTAACCAAACACGTACCATAGCGCTGGTAAAAAACCACTGACGACATTTCTATTTTTATAATTCCAATGTGAAATGCCTTAGGCACAGAAAAAAACGCTATCAATAGGTATGTGCGTTCATTTCTATCATTATTTAACAGGATGTATCTGCTATGGTATTTTCTTCAAATATTAACATAAAAACGTTTAAACCCAACTGGTTTCTTGATATGTGAAATATTTATGCAATTATTATATAGATACAAGCATTAATAGGCGAGAGAAAATATTGGTATAATATAGAATACATCCGGTTTTAATTCTACAATATTCTGCGAAAGGCGGTCTTAAATATAAATCCTTAAAATAATGATTATTTTTGTATGGAGGTAGAAAATCTTAAAATATTTTTGTTTTTATAGTTTTACAAATCAATGTTTGGCAATACGTGTTTATCCTATATTACTAGTTACTTTTATAAATACGAGTTTGGATGGATGTATGTTAGTTACTCAATCACGTCAGAGTGGCTGTAGATACATAAACCTTCCTGTTGAATCTCTCTATCCATTGATGAAAACCGCATTAAAATCCGTTGTGCAGTTCAAAAGATCTAAGGCACGCACAGACAGACGGCGGGAAGCGACTTAGGTTTAAACTATGTAAAGATTTTTTGTAAAACCATAAATAATAAGCAATAAAACCACACTTGCAATAAGAACATAGGACATACATCAATCGATTTCCACAGACATTTCACACAAAAGTAAATCAACATAAATTTTCTGCATGCAAATGAATATTGCAGTGAAAATGAGTCGACAGCTTGTGGGAATACACGCATAGGTATTAGCCGATATGTGAACTCGATCATATTAAGTAACTAGTGTGAGTTACATTATTCATGTTGTTTGCCTTGGGGTCAGTAACTTGTAGTACTCCTTATGAACTACATTGCAAAGTTGATTTTTTAAACAAGCCAATTTAAATAAAGGTGCTATTTAAAGACTTGTGAACCTCCCTATTTTTTTTTCGGCCTCTCTAAGAATCCCATTTTTTTATAATATATTTTTTTAATAATAGGCTTCCTATTGACGAAACAATTTTCGGGGTGGTACAGTCTACATTAGTACAGTAGGTATACACTTAGCAAAATTATAAAACGATTTACTTGTGAAATAATGGTTTTAACTTTAATATAAGACCTATTTCATAGTAGTATTGAACTCAAAATACTTTATTCTTAAAAACATGACATTTCAATCAATATAATACATGGAAAATAGCTTCGTAATATTGCTAAGTGTATACATGTTTCTGCTCGTGACTGTACCAGTAGTTTTAAAGATAGTGTGCTTTCAAACAAACTAACTCTTTGGCGTTATAATAACTATAGACAATTAAGCTAAAATTAGCTGGGTTTGACAGTAAAAGGAGGGTATCAAGCACATATTTTTTATTAGAATATTTATCTCCCAGAATTGGGCAAAAACCGTTTATTTAAACACGTTTTAAATATTTCCTCACCATACAAACTGCACAAAAGTCAAACAATAGAAAACCAATAAATACTTCGCAATAATATGTAACCGACAGACAATAGGACATCGTGCCTATTTCCTAGCATACTTTCTCTGTCGTGATCGACCGTTTCAGATTTGCGCGCGCGCACATCTCCGGACGTACTCTTACTGATAGATGCGTCTGATCATTTCGTGTGTCATTTCCGTTGTGATTTCACATTATGCCATTCATCCCTGATGCTTGTCGTGCCATTGTGCCGTGATTACTATCGATTGCAGAAAGCTAATTTGTTAAGAGGAATTGCGGGCAGAGAGAATATTGAAAATTAGGCATTAGAAGTAACTATTGCTGTCGCTCTGCGAACACTCGGCGTGCGAAAAGGACAGCTGCAGATCTGACTAAAAAGTCATAATTCAGGGTTTATTGTTTTTATTTCCTTCTCTAATATTTAACCAATATAAAAGATATTTATAAACTGAATAAGAAGGATATAAATATAATACTGTGTCCTTATGTTTTTTTTTTCTCTTTTATAGTTTTCGGCCTCTGCAGACTTGGGTATAAATAGACAATTTTGAACTTGAACGTCTTGCACATAAGCAAGATACATAGGTCTAAAAAGTTATCAGAGAAGAATTTCGAAATGACCTATTAATAAAAATGTATAATTGGAAATCTCTGTTCCTATGGAAAGCTTACATAACATCAGTCGATTTTAGCCAAAAATGATCTCTGATAACTCTTTAAACCTATGCGTAGGAAGTCTCATTAAAATTGTTTCAATAATTTTCGACCACCCCACGCGTTTTAGATCTAAGGTCATAAATTAGGGAATTAATGCCATGTAATGTTGTTGTAATGTTGCGGTCATTCTTGAAATTCTTGTAATTTAATCTTAGTTAATTTAAAATTTAATCTTTGTTTGTTAAACTTTTATATATTCTACTTTTATAAACTTTATATATTTATCTTGTAGCGTGAAAGCTGTATTTCTTCTTCTTCTATTTGTTGTGAATGCTATGCACGTCTGTAATTGACGTAAACACTAGCCCATGTATCTGTTCACTGTTATTTGTAAATGTTTGTGTTTATGTTGTTGATGTGCCTTATAATAAATAAATAATTAAAAAAACATAAGAACTCGAAACTTTGTATGGCCGTACGGCTTAAACGCTTGTTACTCAATCGTGTTTGATCATTATCAAATAAGCGTAGTTCAACTAATGACAGTTTAGTTTACTGTAGTAACGCACAATGAAGGAAGCTTTACAAAAACGTGATAATACAATATCAATAGGTGTGGCAGTGGGTGTGCTGGTGTATTATAACACTATTAAAATTCACATTTACATAATAATTATGTAAATTTTGTGTGTTGTCAACTCTGATGGACACATCGAAGGTTTATCTCTACGTAGAAGACGTTGAAGTTCAATGAACAAAAAAAAACCCGGCTAAGTGTGAGTCTGATTCACACATTAAGGGTTCCGTAACACTTTTAACACGACACCTCCCTTTATTTATTTTTGTTGTAGTTGTTTTATCGGCCATAGCATAACACACTCTGTAACAATTTCAACTTTCTACTTATTACGGTTTATGAGATACAGCTCGCTGACAGACAGATGGACAAGCAGCTGGTACCCTTTGGGTACTGTTAGAGAGCAGGTCCAAAGTCACTTAAAAAAAAACTATTTTAACGCTAAAAACATTCATTGTAAAATAGTAGATTAGAAACAAATGATTTTAAAATTAGAATGTGTCCGCTCCGAAGTTCAAAGTATGACTAACTTGAAAGAGTGTCTTTTACTAACAAAAACAACAATATAAAGAAACGTATTATGTCGCCCCTGCAGCGTCAGAGTTTATATTTTAAATACAATTTATAACAGTACGGAATCCTAAAAAGTTTTATGGTCAGAAAGTCGTAACCTCGTACTAAACGAAAAACCAAATTTCGGAACTCGTCTTCATGAATGTCAATCACTATCGTACGATATTTCGTAGCAACAATAAATTAAGTGTTATGATGGTTTTATTACAATAACCTTTAATAAGACATGTCAAGGCTATCGTTTCACGTGAATACGATTTTTGTGATGTTTACAACATGTACGTATTAGAGTCATATTTCGTTTCTGATGCGATTTCATAAAAATATCAAATCAATCATTTAAGAGAGTTTATACCTAATTGTACAAAATTAATTTAAACGTGTGTTCGCAAACTAATGAGAAGTTTATTTATTATTACTAATTGAGTTTTAGCTGTCAACATTAAATATTAATTACTTTGTGCAAGTGTCAGTGAATGAAAATGTTGCAAGATTATAGTTTTTTATAATTCGTTAAATTATGATTTATTAGCTAATTCGAGTGTGGCAACATCGACGTGTCTGTTACTGAGAATCGGGTGTGGTAACAGGTTCAATAAATTATTCTAAATTTAAAGCGGTGGTATCACAATTGTTTTTTGTCGCGTCTAGAAATTGTTTACGGCTGGTTTTTTTTTTTAACTTTAGGCACACAAAAGACACATATGGCCGCTATCTACTGCCCATCAAACTAAGTAACTTTGATCAACATTTTTTGCTGATAATAAACTTTTTTTTTTTTGTGTGTCGTTCTTTTTAATGTGCAATGTGACACACGCAAATCATCGCATTTTCGAGTGCACGCAACAGTAGAGGGGTTGTGGCAGTCATTAAAGTTTAGTATAACATTAAAGTCGGTTTTCGTAAAAAAAACGTATTAAAAAAACTGAAATTTTGACCTTTAATAATATCTCCATGACCAAAAGGTATGATCCAAAAAAGATCGAAATGATTTATTTCATATACAATTTTATTTGCATACCATAATGTGTATAACAGATGTTACTTAAGGCTTAAACCTAAAGTATAATTATTTTTATTTATTTACACACACAATTATAACGCCTTTACAGTAAAAAACCAAAACGATTTTATAAGTAATATTAGAATTAAGTTAAAAATATCAAATATCAATAGAAAACTATATAAAATATAGAAATATATTAGGGTACATAATTATATAATACAATACTAGGTACTAATAAAATAACACTTAAAATATAATTTTGAGACCCTGTTAGGGCATAATGGGAAGAACATATAGTATTCGACAACATTAATCGTCTTGTTACACCCGTTATTTGTGTAGTTATAACATGATCAACTGACCTTAAGTCGCGGAACTATTTGACCGTGGACACTTATTATTTTAGTGCACTTAACACTTCTTCGATTCTAAAAACTACTCATCTCTAAGTCAGGGTTTCTTTTTTACAGAGCTGACGGATATGGACCTGTTTATGGACAGTCAAAAGGTCAAATAAGTAAAGGTTGACATGACATTTTTAGTAATTATTCAATTTTGACGCGACCCGGCCGTGGTGATGAACGTAAATATACAAATTATGTATGTATCTGTCGTAGATCTAAATGGATGTTCGTGAATATTCATTGCAAACGAACTATTCATATCGTAGAAGATGTTTTATGACTAGATGCTTGTTTTAATAATATCTGCAGACGCCAAATACCTTCTACCTAATATCTGGGTAGTGTTCAAATACCTACCTAATTTATAAAGTTCACATTATGACCTTAAGTTTAAAAATAAGTTGAAATATTATGTATTTGGGCTAGACTGAAGATGTTAATCAGTTTTTTGTTAATTTTTGTTCTTAATTACTTGGTATGCATGTTAATATTTTTATTACTAAGTTAGTTTTATTAAAATCGTAACCTTTGCTCTCATAAAAGATTAATTGTTTGATTTTTTAAAAATCACTCTGTATTATAAATGTCAAATGACTTGAAACAAAATTGTCATATTTCTTAAGCTTAAATAACAGAGAAAGGTTTTTTGGCAAGAATTAAAAAGAAAAACAAACATCAATTCTTAGAAAGAAACGAAAAAAAAACCATTTTGCAATGGTAGATACCGGAGTAATGAAGAAATATGGAAACCTTTTGTTGAATTACAGATCACAGATTTCAGATTACGGATAACAGATTGTATCACAATAAAATAGACAAAACGACTTGCGTAAACCCACTCAAGTGTACACACAAACAAAACCATATCTATGACAGGTTCATTAATTTCTTGTGTCAACGTTCTACGAAATCCTTCGACAATCGTCCTCGGTAGCCGATTGCTGTGAACATCAAGTGTTTACTTGTGTTATTTGCTATCGCTCAGAAGCAATACAGATGAATTTTGTAAGAGTGTCTAGTGCGCTCTTGCGAGATGACCCACTGCTTATGCGCCAAACAAATTAATTTATGTAAATATTGCGTAAAACGACAAAAGTAGACAGAGATCATTCAACGCACGTATCATGTACGCTTTTGATATACTTGACAGTGCCGTCATTCTATAATTATGGCATCACAATTAAAAATTACAAAATAAAAATCTCTATTACCGATTTCGGTGACAGTGGCCAAGCTTGTCGGAGACTAGCCAAGTACGCAGGAGATATTACATAACATCATAACATCACGCCTGTAATCCCCGAAGGGTTAGGCAGAGGTGTACCCATTAGTACAACCACATTTCGCCAGTTATGTTTTTAGTCCCATGTAACAGGGGGCGAGCCTATTGCCATCAACCGGGCACAAATCCAAACTCCGAGGCTGCTACTGAGAAATTCCTGATGGAAAACCCAATAACACTTTGCCCGACCTGGGAATCGAACCCAAGACCTCATGCACAGCAGTTGCGCTTGCGACCACTAGACCACCGAGGCAGTCGAAGCAAGCAGGAGCAGCGAGGCAGGAGATATTATAGTGCACAAGTGTGAACGCAAACACAGGTGCACTCCCTCTTCCCTCACTGGTATGACACGGCAAACCGATACAGCGGAAAGAGATCAGACACAGGACTAACGGTTTAACGTGCTTTCCGAGGCACAGGAGGCTAAACTCCAGGTTGCTACTGAGAAGTCCCTGATGGAAAAACCCAATAACATTTTTAATCCCGACCTGAATCGAAACCAGGACCCCACGCTCAGCAGTGTACGAATACGAGACCAACGAGGCAGTTAAAAATAAAATACTATGTATTCAAATACATTTAAGTTAAATATATGCATTGTCATTTTTATTTGGATTTAATATTAAAATCTTTAAAATCCATAGTACTTAGACCACACCTTTTTTGTTCAAGGCATTTTGTCACATTTCAATGATGTAATTGAACGGATTCTAATGTAAATAGTATACTTATTGTAAAAGCTTTTAAGTACTTAACTGTTGGCACACGCAACTATTGCATTTCTTAAATGTTGACAAAGTAAGATGAGATAGTTATCACTACTGCGTCAAATAGTTTAGCATGTCTGTCATCATATACACAAGACCAGAGATTTATCCGTCCATACATTGCACAACACTTTAAGTTCAATAGGTGCACTCAGTATTGTTCAATAGGGTCACGGAATATGAGATGCTGCTGTTATTTCTAAAGCAAAACAATGTTGCACTATTTGCCACCAAGTTGCTCTTTCACAATTATGCTATCATTCATGGTTCCATTCAAGTGTTTTATGAGATGGTTGAGGTTTCTATTTCGATTGTAAACGTTTGTAATATGTAATATAACATCATCTTTATGCATTACTAGCTTTTGCCCGTAACTACGTCCGCGTAGAACTTGTTTATATCGTACTTGCATACAAACTTCCACCCCCCTTTTCGCCGCCTTAGGGGGGATTTCCGGAATAAAAACTATTCTATGTCGTTCGCAGCCAGTGGCGTGCCTAGGGGTCATAGCTAGGGCAAGCCCGACAGATTTTCAGGAAAAAAACCATTTCAATTTTTCACGATCACACAGTTACACATAATTAATATAAGAGCCATCTATTAACATTATCAGCGCCACTAAGCTCGTAGAGTTCGATTGCACGTAGTAAAATCACAGACCAATAGATGGCGCAGAAATAATTGATTGGTGTCTTTATGCATTGTGTGATGTTAATAGAAAATAATATTTCTTTTAAATTTTTAACCTCTAGTTTAATGCGAGATATAAAAACATCAGTTAAGAATGAATAATATAATTTTGATGTTTATACAAATAGGTACTTGGTGGTTTACCGCCTTATTGTTGTTGTTTATTTTCGTCTAATTTAAAATCGTATTAGAATCGTATCGTATTTAGACAACAAAGATACAGTTTTAAGAAAATGTCACTATAATAATATATAGAGTAGGTACAAGCTTTTTGTTGACGCTAAATGACATGCACACAATACCTATCAACTAACCTCTGAAAAACTGCTTGATTGTTGTCGACACGTTAATTGTGATTAGAAATAACAACACAAAAACAATAACAATCAGGAGTAGGTTTAGGTGAATTTACGAGACGGTGAATTATCTCTAAAACTCAAAAGTATTTACCTTCCTGAGTAATGATTGCACACACTTTAATCCTTCACAAGGCACAATGGCATGCGTTTCTGAATTCGTGATACAAGAAACGTACTAATCACAAGATAATCTAATCACAAACGTTAAAACAAATCTGAAAATGCATATTTAAACATCACAACAAAGATGCTCCGTAAACGACTCAAAACGAAATTTGAACTACTTTGTACTGTCTTGTAAACAAATCATTCAAATCGATCAGCATCACATTCTCTGCAACTTCATGCTAGTTAAACCCAAAAGCCAGGCTTGTTTCTTCATATAAATCGGCGAAGAAATGAATGAATGATTTTAATATATTTTTCGCAATTTGTACTGGATGAGCAGTAATTCCGACAAGCCATATAAGAAGCCAACGCGTGCGGGCGGGATAGCAATATACACAGCGAGATTATTGATTTGCGAGCGATATCAGCGTAAGTTTGGCAACGTTGCGTGCGCCGGATTACGCGCGAAATTGAAAATGTTTATTCTTGAGACAATAATTTACCTACTTTATTAATACAATGGTGTTTTTTTTTAATTTATTAATCTCGAGTTATTGAGGGCAAGCCGGGCTTTTCGGCTTCTATGGAAGGCACGCCACTGTTCGCCGCGTCTTAAACTATCTCTATACAAAATTTCACCTAAATCGGTTCAGCGGTTTAAGCGTGAGGTAACAGACAGACAGACACACATTCGCATTTATAATATTAGTATGGATTTCGTTTGTAGTCGTTACTTGGGCGCGTCTTGTGGTTTTACACCGAATCGTTTCAAGGTAGAATACCAATTCTGGGTTTTTTATTTTAAGTCGTTTGCTTGCGCTCTAATATGTTAATAATGTTGTCTGTTTAGCCTTTTTTTATAACAAGCTTGATGAGTAGGCAATTTGCATCGTCTTTTGGAGCTTACACGTGCAATAGTGTTGCTTATAAGATTAATGATGCTGTATATGGTAAATAGACAAACTTTAATACTAAAGAATAGGATTTTACATAAAGCCTGTTGTATATTAATATTTTTATTTTGTATTAATTCTAGATATTTTTTATTGCATTTTGTAGAATCTAAGAGTGTCATAATGTGAACCGAAATAAAATAATACGGAATGCAAAAACGTGGTATTTTTTTGTCGTTTTGATTTATGACTACAGTGTAGAGTTTGACGGGCTTGTTGGTCTAGTGGTTAGCGGCCCTGACTGCTAAGCCGGAGGTCGTGGGTTCGATTCCCACCCAGGACAAACTTTGTGTGATGAGCATGATTGTTAGTTCTGTGTCTGGGTGTGATTTTTCTATAATATGTATGTATTTATAAATTATATAAGTATGTATATCAGTTGTCTGGTTACCATAACACAAGCTCTGCTTAGCTTGGGATCAGATAGCCGTGTGTGAATTGTCCCAAGATATTAAAAAAAAAAAAAAAAAGAGTAACTAAGCTCATAATTAAATGTAATTTTTAATATTCGGTATCCAGAGGGGACTCTTTTACTTAAATACTCCGTTGTCTGTCTGTTCGTCTGTCTTTCACAGGACTGCATCTTTTGCCTCATAATAGTTAGCCTGTTATTCCCTGAAGCGTTGGGTAGAGGTGTACCCATTAGTACACCCACATTTCGCCAGTTATGTTTAAGTCCCATGTTAGCCAGCCTATTGCCATCAATCCGACAAAATCCAGACTCCGAGGCTGGTACTGATAAATGGAAAAATCCAATAACACTTTGCCAGACCTGGGAATCGAACCCAAGACCTCATGCTCAGCAGTCGCGCTTTGCGACCACTAAACCAACGAGGTAGTAATAATAATAGAGGCTTTAAATACTCAAATATTTCTGTGAAGGTTTTACAGAAACTTATCGATTCGTTCCAAAGACTGCGTTTCTGTTCGTGTACTTGGAATTCTAGATATTTCTGGCGTACATAATTAAATTTTATTAACTAACTTCTGCCCGCGACTTCACCTGCATTAAAGTTATATAATATCCCATTGGAAACGGGCATTTTTACGGAACAAAAAGTAGCCTAAGTGCTATTCTAGACTATTTGTGTTATATTTGTACCTTTCAGCCATTTTGGCGTAAATGAGTTACTAAAATACATCCATTCAAACTTTGCCATTTAGTTAGTAGTGAGATTAAAACAATAATTATACAAGGCCTTTTGTCAATCGTCTTTCACTCATCCTCTCAACATGACCGAACCATCTAAGCATACCCTTTTCTATCTTTGTCACTACATCTTTTTGGCATGGCAGACGTGAGTGGCAACGCCGGGAGGAGTCGCCCTTAGGAAGACCTACACTGACCTTATTGGTGAGGTCCTTCAGAAAGGTCAGGTGCGGAGTACTCGTAACCGGCGTGCTTGTATGACGAGATGTATGAACGTAGATGAGGCGGAAGGAGTATGTAAGGATTGTAGCAGGTGACGTTCTGTGGTTTCTGCCTACCCCCATGGGAAAAAGGCGTTAGATGTTATATCAGGCATTAATTGATCCTCTGCAGTACAACAGCCTCTGCTCCTAATTTACAAATATTATAATTTTTTTTTACGACCATTATAAGGTCGTTGCCGTTTGAAAAAAAAAACATTACCTAACATATTTTTTTAATACTTAATTAAAAGCTTTATGTTAATAGCGCCAATAGAAAAAAAATCTTCTGCCTATTAACTTACAGAATAGACTCCAAGTATTAGGTTTTACGACCTATTAAATAACATAAAATCTGTCAAACGCTTATTTCGTCACCATAATGTTGCTCAATTAATAACAACTAATAAAACAGCCTATTATTGTCCCACTGTAGGGCAAAGACCTCTCCTTGTATAGAGAAGGCACGAGCATTGATCTCCACCTTTGCTTAAGGCAGGTTTGCGATTTTCACCTTTTATTAATTACTAGCACTGTCCTCGCGACAACGCTCTATTTTTTAATAATAAAATATAGCCTATAGCACTCAGAGATAACGTAGCTTCCAATTTGCGAAATCGGTTCAGTAGATTCAGAGATTACCTCCTACAACCACACAAACTTTATCTATTTTATAACATTAGTATAGATAAGAGAAAAAAAAAAATGGCCAGTGGGGCCGTAAACTTCTCGAATGGAGACCACGCACCGGCAAGCGCAGCGTAGGACGTCCACTCACAAGGTGGACAGACGATCTGATTAAGACCGCGGGATCGTGCTGGATGCAAGCCGCTTCCACCCAGTCCTATTAGAAACCTGTAGGGGAGGCCTATGTTCAGCAGTGGACGTTCTACGGCTAGTATGATGATGATGAGATAAGTGTGGTTTTATTTCCAGTAATATTATTTATATTATTAATGATAAATTAAGCACATATCTTACTAAATATGCTGTGTATGCAAAGATGAGGATATTATAATCGATTGGAAATATACACGACAGACAATTATTACCTACTGGTTATCCTAAAATTCATTTTAAAGGTTAATAAGATGTCACACCCTAACTAAAGTTTTACATAAAGGTAAGCAATGAATTTTAATTAGAAGGACAAATTATTATGTTGTTAAATTATGTTTCCGATTTGTTGATTTCTGTATGAGAAGAGGTCTTTGCCCTCTAGTGGAACAATAATAGGCTGATTACTAAATCAGCCTATTGAAATTGAGAATTGAAATTGAGCTCAAAAAGTATACTAATACTTTTTGAGCTCAATTTTTGTGATAACTAAGCTCTGTTATGCCCATTTGAGGCTATTTCATTGTACAAATTTTTTAGTTTGTCCAATTTGTCAAGTTGAACTAAGATTATATTAAGTGAACTAATTCATTACATGCTTTATAGTAACGTGATGATGTTGAAAAAAATGTTCTTAGTTCCTCTTAAATCTATAATACTCGTAATATAACAAAACTGAAGAGATTTTTGTTTGTTTGTTTAAACGTGCAAATCTCTGGAACTACCAGTCGTATTGGAAAAAATCTTGTTGTATAACATAACTAGATTCATGAGGAGTAGTATAGGCTATATAACACGCTTCGACAAACGGAAGCGGCGCAGTAACCTAAGACGTAATTGGATGCAGCTGAAACCTCATATACCAAATTTCATAATAACCGCGCAACTACTAAATATGTAGGTAAGTAAACCGTTGAAAATCAGCTATCAAAACTTGATCCTCGCGATCCCAAAGTCTAGGCACGTACAGTTGCGTAAACTTCCTATGTTCGTCAACTTATTGTTAATAACAATGAGCATTGTGGCTGCATGCCACAGCTATGAAATTTGCAATGCTTGTTTTTAGTGGAGACCGCGGTGCATTGGCGACCGACTATCTTGGTACCTAATCATAGTATTGTGCGTACTTTATAGCTTTAACTGTCAACTCAATATTAAATGTTGATTATCAATAATTGTTCTATGACATTTATTTTGTTCGTAAGTTATGGATTGTAGAATCCTTGGGTCTATTCTATTGTAAGACTAGCTGACTCAGCGATCTCTGTATCGTCATATTTTTATTTTTCTTTCATAAGAACCTTCTCCTTGTAACACACACAACAAAAAATGCGTAGTGAAATTAGTCCAGCCGATCACGCGTGATGCCGTGACCAAGGGAAATAAGGATTAATTTTTATTTATAAAGATATATCAAGTAGTTTTTGTATAAAATTGCCAGCTGTCATTCGTGGATCTTTGACAGTCGTAGCGGGTCGTCAAAACCTTTCCAAGGCTGTCGTATAACCCAGTTACTGGGTTGTGAAGGTCAGATAGTCAGTCGCTCCATGTAAAATACTAGTATTCAGCTGCATCCGGTTAGACTGGAAGTCAACCCCAACATAGTCGGGAAAAGACTAGGCAGACTGATTGATTGAGATTTGCATAAAAATGTTTGAAGTTTGTCCAACACAAGGGATTATAATTTTAATCCAAGCTTACAAGATTCTCACATAACAAAAGCATTTATACGCTTAAGTATCGCAAAATTGCTGTAGCTCTTACAAAATAATGTGTAGCAATCTGATAAAAATGGTTAATAAAGGCATGATTTTTGTGTGAAAATTTGAGTTTTTTTCACATCGGATTCATCACAAATAAGGCCAAGTGCGATCGTGTTTTACAATACAGTTATTGAGATTTCGATTTCAAGTTCATTCTTAATAGAGAAAATTAAGATGTGTGTAACTAAGTATTTAAACAATTAATTCCTTGTTATATAATTGAGGGAGGCCAATGTAGTGCATAGATAATTGTCGGTTGTTGTTATATTTCATCTTAAAGCTGTCTAAGGGGCTTCTGCGAGCTGGCTTTAGCTCTTCGTACGCTTTTCAAAGGTCTAGGACCGAGTCCCGAGTCACATATAGTGATAACAATGTCTCGTTGACACCATTAACCATTATTAAAAAAACATACATACATACATAACATCACGCCTGTAATCCCCGAAGGGTTAGGCAGAGGTGTACCCATCAGTACACCCACATTTCGCCAGTTATGTTTTTAGTCCCATGTAATAGGGGGCGAGCCTATTGCCATCAACCGGGCACAAATCCAGACTCCGAGGCTGCTACTGAGAAATTCCTGATGGAAAAACCCAATAACACTTTGCCCGACCTGGGAATCGAACCCAAGACCTCATGCACAGCAGTCGCGCTTGCGACCACTAGACCAACGAGGCAGTCAAAAAACACAACTACAAAAAAATAACACTTTATTCCAACAGAAAGCCGATTAATTTGAAATTTAATGTAAAATTCAAATTTTTGTGGCTTTGAAATCGATTAATAGTTTAAGTCAGTTTAGTTGGCAAATAAATGTCTTCACAGTTCATTATTGCAATACAAAATCGATGGAGAATCATGTTTAGACAGTTCAAAAAAATGAATGTCAATTGATTAGCAGTGTCAACTAACCAATTCCGTGTTTTATAATCTGTGGTTTAAGAACCAAAGAACTAGGATATTTCATCAAATAGGAACTTCTGTGCAAAAAAAGATCTTGATTAAGTTGTGTGAGACCCAGTGTAATTACAATTAAGTAAGTGAACACAATTCTTACGTTCATAATTAAATGATAAGTATGCCGTTACAACATAGGTAACACTTTATTTCAAAATCTTAAAACAAAAATAGACATGTTTCAATAGGTAATGAAGGAGATGTATTTTTAATAGTTATCACATAATGAATATTAAATTTGAATGTTGTCATTGTTTGTGCTTTTGTAATCTAATAAAAAAATGAGAATAGTTTTTTTATTTGGCCTCGTCCGTTTAAGACCTCCCTCCACGCTTTTCATCTTTCGCGATTCTGTGCTTCATCCATCCAGTTTTGGAGGGTACCATCCAGTTCGTCCCGCCATCTCCTTTGTAGCTTTCCGTGACCCCGTCTCACTAAGTCAGGGCACAAGTCTGTGTTACTTGGGTCTACGGTTTGTCCGGCAGATATTATATTATGTAAGTAAAACATAACATAACATCACGCCTGTACTCCCCATAGGGTTAGGCAGAGGTGTACTCATTAACGCCTGTTATCCCCGATAGGGTACACTCACATTACGCCAGTTATGTTTACGTTCCATGTAATAACAGGCGAGTCTATTGCCATCAACCGGACACGTATCCAGACTCCAAGGCTGTTACTGAGAAATTCCTATAATGGAAACACTCCAATAACATTTTGCCCGAGTTGGTAACCGCACCCAAGACCTCATGCTCAGCACTCGCGTTTTGCGACCACTATAACGGGGCAGTCCGTTAATATGTCTAAGAAATGTAGCAGAAATGGCCTACTCAAGAGTAATTTTATTGATCCTTAATGACAACTAAATACAGTTTAAATTAAGTCATCGTTTTCTACTTTTCACACACTAAAAATGTAAGACTTTTGTGCTAAATCACGACATCCTAGCACGAGGAAAGACACACATGCACACATAATAATACATATAACACTTTCGCTTTCCAAGTGTGACGAATCCATTGACAGATGGAGTTTGTTTTGACGGCGCGCGCGCACGTTGCGTTCACAGTGTGATAATTGTACTTTCGTTGACCCAGCACCGGTAAATAATGGATAAATTACTATGTAAATGTATTTTAATGCATGAAACGATGTTTAGCTATACAAATTATGACCTTGAGAGTTATGATCACTTGTTCGATAGTACTGTTAAGACTTTGTCTGGTTTAGCCATATCCAACCTTATTACATTATACATAACATCACGCCTGTAAACCCAGAAGGGTTAGGCAGAGGCAGAGGCAGACCTATTAGGACACTCACGTTTCGCCAGATATTTTTAAGGTCCATTTAACAGGGGGCGAGCCTATTGCCTTCAACTGGGGACAAATTCAGACTTTGAGGCTGTTACTGAGAAATTCCTGATGGAAAAACCCAATAACACTCGATCTAGAAATTGGACCCCAGACCTCATGCTCAGCAATCGCGCTTTGAGACCACTAGAACAACGAGGCCTTATTTTATATCAATATTCTTATGAGGTAACAAAGACTAGACAATCCGCCACGAGAGCTGACAAGACGGTTTTAGCATAATTATGATATTATAATTAGACTAGCGCTCTCCCCGTGACTTTGTTTGCGTGATTATTCTTACGGATCCCATATGTTTTTGGTAATAAAATATAGCCTATTACAGACAGTGATAACGTAGCTTACAATTTGCGAATGAATTTTCTAATCGGTTTAACTTAACTTCTTTATAAGATTAGTACTTGCTATTCATTCTAAGGGTATATAGTAAAGCTATTGAAAGACTGTGTTATGCCAAACTGTCAGTATACGAATGATGAAGTTATCGTTCAACAATTACACAGGATAATACGTTGGATCTCAAATCTTGTAATTAATTAGTAGTCATCAATAATTATCAGATGTTTAACTGGTAAGTTATGTCAATCCTTGTACCATAGGTTACCTAACAGTTTTCTGTAGACCTGTTCGTAGGCTATATGAATACATTTGGTTAAACAAGATACACCTCACCTGCTTAAGGCTTCATCTAAGAATATTTTGGATGATTTAACTGAAAAGTAAAGATTATAAAATATCTCGTATTGCGTAATAGATCTGATAACAAAGTCGCTTGACCTGAGTAGCTATATCGTTTCAGTACGGCTGAAACTTAAAGTATACTTAGATGGAGGAAAACGTTACAAAGATACTTGGTAGCTTTAATATTAGGCATTTTTACAGAAAAATAAATAATTATAAAAGCCCCTTTACTCACCTTCAATTGAGACGGCTTTTTTTTCAATATTTTACAGATTATTGGTAAATTATTATTGTCAAGTATTTTCCGTGGCCCATAACTTCAGCCAGGCACATTGATAAGGTACACATATAAGAAACTTGTTCAAAGATTGCTCTGAGAAAACTTCTTACTTGCTACTGTACATTTTCTTCCTAATGAAAGGTTTTTAGAATGGTCCTTGCCATTTCATTAATTGCTTCCAAAATGGCGATTCTTGCTTAAAATAAACGTTTTCATTTGTTCAAAGCTAAATATAGGCGAGTGACGCAATACTATATAATTTATAGATATTAAAAAACATTTATGATGCATCACAATAATATTTTATGGCTGTTGTTCTCAGGATAATGTATTCATATTATTAGTTGGGGCTACAACCGATGGCTGTATGCCTAATACATAATTACATACCAATATTATGATGAACAAATTGCTAAGCCATATTTGCTATGACAGATATGGATATATATACATATACCAATAGAAGATGAATTATTATGACAGTTCTAATACTTTAAACTCATCATCTGCCTAGCCTTTTTCAAAACTATGTTAGGATCGGCTTCCAGTCTAACTGGATGCAGCTAAATAACAGTCTTTTACAAGAAGCTCCTTTTTTCGGGCTTGCCCACCACTTTATTCCCTTCCACTGCAAGTCTTGAAACCTAGACTCAAAAGTGGAGACCGCCAGAAAAACGCCGAGACAATGAAGTTTGATAAGTTCCGCAACGAAATGGATCTACTGTTTATCTGACCTGTACAATTCAGTTATTGGATAAACCTTGCTAAGATTGGTTGTCAGAGTTTTGGGTTTGTTTGGGTAACGACAGCCATTAGACAAAGATCTACCTATGACAGCTAGAATCAATGGCGTGGTTTCCGAGGCACGGAGGTGTCACACTACCAATTTCAATACTCCGGGCTGCTACTGAGGAACTCTTAATGGAAAATCTCAATTATGCTTTGCCCGAGAATCGGACCCAGAAGCCTCAACAGGTGTGTATGCGACCACGATACCAACGAGGCAGTCGCAAATAGGTATTGTAACAAATAATCATGTGAACCGTCACTCAGTTTATTAACATAAGATAAGCAGTATTATTTATCATGACATGTCAAAACTAAGTAGTTTATGTCACTATACATATTTTAAGCAGTCATTTATAACACCTTTAAGATGGCTTTTAGCCAACGGTTTTATGGCGACTGTAGGAACCTGCAGCGTGCTTTATGCAAAAAGTAGTCTAGTCATATTATAGTCAATAAAGTGGTGTCATTAGTAACACGGAGCTAGGAAGTGGTTGGTGTGACAACGCCGTGCCTCGGAAAAAACTTAAACCGCACGGAAACGTTGGTCCTGCTCCTGATATCTCCCCCGATCGTGTCGGATTGCCGTCCCATCGGACTTTTATGAGAGTGAGGGAAGAGGGAGAGAGTGAGAGAGAAGGAAAAAGAGGGAGAGAGTGCATCTGTGCGTACACACTTGTGCACTATAATCCTCCGTACATGGCTAATCCTCATTAAGACTGGTCTCCGTGACCGTAATTCGACCGGGAGGTTATTAATACATACCTACAACATAACACACAACATCACGCCTGTAATCCCCGAAGGGTTAGGCAGAGGTGTACCCATTAGTACACCTACATTTCGCCAGTTATGTTTTTAGTCCCATGTAATAGGGGGCGAGCCTATTGCCATCAACCGGGCACAAATCCAGACTCCGAGGCTGTTACTGAAAAATTCCTGATGGAAAAACCCAATAACACTTTGCCCGACCTGGGAATCGAACCCAAGACCTCACAGCAGTCGCGCTTGCAACCACTAGACCAACGAGGCAGTTAATGCATACCTACTACCACGAAAAGTATTAGCAGAATACCACCATTAGTACCTACAAAGCTTAGCTGCCTTTTCAATGGATGTCACAAGACTTATAGAATTATGTCTAAGAGATGGTCAGTAAGAGAATTTATGAGTAATAAGTTATTGCACAAGTGTTTTGCTATTACGAAACATGAGTTTTGAAGAGTGGACAAGATAGTGTTATAACATTGGACAAACACTCGCTGAGGTGTCTGCCCGTGTTAAAGACCTGTTATGTATGTATGTGTGTACAGTCAACAAAAAAAATAGGTGTGCAGAGCCGTCAGATATAGTTGAAGTTTTCTTAGAAACCGATGGATAAACGTAGTTTAATTTAAAAAGTAATTAATATACAGTTTATTAATTAAGCTAAGTTTCAATCGAAGACCTCCATCGGTGTATAAGAAAACTTCAACTATATCTGACGAATCTGCATACCTATCTTTTTTGTTGACTGTACCTAAATGTCATTAACGGAAGAAACTTATGTTTATAGCATGTTTATCTTTGCCTACGTAACTTTATTGCAACTGTGTAAAAAAAATATATTCACAAGCCATATTTATGCGCGCGTCTTCGTCTATTTGGAAGTCAAGTATCAATAAATTATTGCCTATGGCAATAAGCAGTAGTGTAGCTTTCTATTAGTTAAAGAATGTTAGTAACCGGACAAGTAATTCCAGAGATTACCTCTTACAAACATAATATAAAACAAACTTTACCTTTTTATTCTCTATACTAGCGACCCGCCCTGGTTTTGCACGTGTGCAATGTATGTACATAACCCTTCCTCTTGAACCATTCTATCTATTGATAAAATCTGCATTAAAATCCGTTGCGGAGTTTAAAAGATATCAGGGGGCTTAGACAAAGTAACAATTGCAAAACGATAACGAAGTTAGAAAAGACTAAAATGTATGGGATTGACATAAGCCGCGTTAAGTCACGTGGTCAATCGACGAAGCGATGTTACTTTGTCTAAGCCCCCAGTAGGCGGGAATCGAATTTAAAATAGAATAAACGTTTATTTGCAAATATGAGTACACAATAGTTGTTATAAATCAAAATCAGTTCAGCCATATTTTACCATTCGGCATGCAAATATTTACAAAATTAATACCATTAAGTTATCAATTAAATAACATTATTACTAAAATTAACGTTATTATTAAATTATCAATTTTATTCAAATAAAGGACATAATTAAATTATCAATAAAATATAACATTGCTATTAACTAATCATTATCCTGAATTAATGTATTTTTCTGTTAAAAACTCAGTTACACTGTAGTATGTTTTTTCTAACAAATATTTACGTAGTCTATTCTTAAACATTACTGTATTTAAATCCTTCCAACCACTTGGTAATTTATTGTATATAATTGGCGCCATGCAACCACCTACCACCTATTGTTTTGTTTCATACTATCTAGTAAAAAAAAAACCAAGTAGGACAGAGGTTTTCTTAATATTTTTCCTAGAATTGGATCGACATGCAATCGGTCTAGACAGAACTAGAACCCAAACCATTTGATGAAAAATACCTATCTACCTTTAAAATATCACATTAATTAAGTAAACGATTTGGTAGCACTAGCATAAATTACAATAGATTTAAAAAGTCAAGGTTCATCAATGCATGCATGCGAATTAAATCGAAATCTTTCTCACGAACGTTCTCGGCCCCCACAGATAATTTCGCGCAATAGAAATAAACCATTTTGTAACAGATATGAAAACGGTCAATTAACAAATTATAGGCTTTATGTATGTTTCGATACATCGTCCGAACTTCATCATTAACCATAATCACTTGTGTTAATCTCGCATCAACAGTGTACCAATGTATTGCCTTCACATTTTGTAATTACGTTTTGTTACCTACTTAGGTTCAATTTGTGTCTACGTTCCTCGAAAATCTATTGAATTAATGTTCCTCGCGTTAATAAAGCCACAGGTAAAGCACAGTAATATTTTACACGTGTAGGTTCTGGCTGGTTTATCCATATTTGACCTTATTTAAATACCTAGCTGGTTCTCCAGTTCTATTTTCAAAAAGCGTTCATTTTATGATACCAAAAATAATAAACTGAACGCTTTTTGAAAATAGAACTATGTGAATTCGACAATCCGTATGACTGACAGGAGGCTTTTACGTGACTCCGACTAGACTAGACTTGATTTGATACTTGGTCGGTTTATTTTAATACAACACTGGCCAAGTCCCAATCAGCTAGCCAACTTGGAAATAGCCAAATAAGCCACATATTAAAGACGAGTCGGTATCTAACTTCTATCTACCTTTCTTCTTTACATAAATAGGCTAATTCTTTTTTGTTGTGTTTGTTATATCTAGACAAGGTTATTATGAAAGCAAATCCGTCGGAAAAGTCGGAAATTTTGCACCCGTCCGAAGCTGGGGCGATTCGCTTGTATAAAATAAACGTAAAAAATAAAATAACAACGATATGAACTTCTATTTCTATGGGTCAGACTTCAAGCTTTTTACAAACGATGTAGCGTGTCATACCAATTTAGTTACATCAATTTTCGAATCATACACACAGCCTTACTATTTTCTTTTAAATTACTGCATGCTTTCTAAATCTTTATGGACGGATTATGTGAATAATTTCTTTCTCTTAATTTGAATTTTTCTCTCTTTTAGAAATGGGTAATAGGCAATTAAAAGCGCACTCATTATGTATTAAGATTACGACCAACTATTCTGTGACTAAAGTGTTCTTACGGTCAAGGTACGGTGAATATTGTTACGCATGCGTAATAATTATGAATAAGTACATTGTAAACATTTTTAATTTTTTGTTAAACATATGTAACGTATATTTTTGACTAATTTAACATAATAATGTAGGTATATCGCTCAATAGCAGGGTCAAGAGTCAGGTGGAGAAGGCGGTCGTCTTGGACATGGAACGCATAGAGAGGAGGTATCTCTCTCTGGATCCGTAACCACCATTAGTTGGAGTCTCACAACCTCGCTGCGGGAGAAGGACTATTTTATGCATTTTTAAAAAATATGATTTTATTTTATTAGTAATCTATTTTTTTTTAATTGTATGTAAATAAATATGTTTAAATAAAGAATATGGAAAAATTATAGTTTTTTACTACACAACACACGCTCATCACAACTACATAATTAATAATTTGATTGGAACAATAATTAAACAGTTAAATCATAATTTAATTGGAGCTACCATCCAATTATTTTTTAGAAAAATCAGACCTATTTTTTAATTTTGTTTATTAACAAATAAATGCCTTCAATTAATTGTTATTTTAAGCATTCAAAAGTGGGCGCCGTCAATGATTTTTGTCAGGGTCACTACTGATGCTCCTAATTTAAAATTTAAATTATTTATTTATGAATTCCGAGATCTAGCATTAATTCGTTTAGATGCCGCGGATTTTATTTAAAGTTTCGTAAATTATTGATAATAACTCTTGGTTGTTATAGATTTGAATATTGATGACCATCAAAATAAGATTAATTCAAACTTTAATTAATTATATTCGTATTAAATTCCTAAAAACTTTACGATCTTGTTTTTTTGATCCGTGCATCCTGATTTTAGTAATAATCTTTTTATCTTTTTTATTTTATTGTGTTGACAACAGAAATATTATTCATACAATAAAAATATGAATACTTAAATATTATATTATTAAAATTTATCTTTAAATATTTGTTCAAAGAAATAAATCATAAATTCATATCTACATAATATCTAGCCTACATAAAAACAAAACATCCGACAATTTAACATAAAAGACGTTTACATCCGAATAATTCAAATAGGTTACATTAATTTATTTGTAAGAATTTGTAACGAGTTCAACCAAGGTAATTTTAACCGTAATCGTGGGAGAACAGTGTTAATTCTTTAATAACAGCCGTTACTACATTCATATTCTTATTTGGAGTGAAAAAATAACGTTTGTTAGCCACTCACGATTTTGTTTGACGTATAATTAGTAAGTAGATAGCGTCAATAGGTGCCTTATGGTTCTAACAGAAAGATTTTTTGAACATTTTAGAATGGATTTTGACCTCCACATAAATGTGGATTCACACATATTAATAATATTCCCCGGTGGCCAATCTCGTTGGAGACTAGCCAAGTAGGTACGCAGGAGATATTATAGTGCACAAGAGCATCAAGTAAACTCGCTTCTCCTTCACTCTCATAGTCCGATGGGACGGCAACCCGACACGACCGAGGAGAAATCAAGGCACGAGGGTACCACTAACTTACAGTCTCTGGGTTGCTACTTAGAAATCCCTGAAGGAAAAACCCAATAACACTTTTGCCCGACCTAGAAATCCAAACGAAGACCTTATGCTCAGCAGTCGCGCTTTGCAACCACGAGACCAACAGGGTAGTCAGACAATAATAATACTATATTATTATTTTATGACTCAGTTGGTATTATTATTTTATTTTATAGGCAAATATAAATAATTATATAATGTCTCATGGGTATAATGGAAGCTATTATAGGGTAATTCATATTTAAATTACACATTAATAAAAGATCATAAAAGTAAACTATAAAATTACAAATCTATAAAATATTTGTAATACAAATATATCAATTGCATATTAATGATATTACAATATTATAATGTCGTAATATTTCTTATTCTCTGTATTCAATGTTCGATATTCAAAATTTGAATACTTATTGTCATTTTGAGGTTTTGTTTTTTCATTTGTTTTTTGGCCTCGACGATTTATATTAATAATGTCTGAATTGACATAGTATCCGGGTTTATACTTTTAAAAAAAATTAGTGTTTTATAAAAATTACAAACAAGCACATCCTTGTATAAATTTATATTTATAGTTTTTTTTTTATTTTATACTGTCATCGATTTCTCGTATGATAAAATGATCGAGTGCAAATATTATTTTTACATTTAAAAGTGTGCTTATAATGCAATGCTATTTATTTAAATAACTAGTTTTTATTTACTTAATATCGGTTTTCACGGATGCAGACGAATCCTAAGAATAAAAAGTTGCCTAGGTATATCGTTTCTTTCACGAAAATCGGTTTAGTGGCTTAGTGGTGAAAGCTTAACAGGCAGACAGACAAACATACAGGATATAATTTATATTTAATATACTTCTTAAGGTGCTCCCTCACCAAGAGCATTCGCGTGTAATGTAACGTTACAGATTTGAGCATTACATCAGTGAAGGAGGAGAAATGAGCATTACAATGCGCACCTTGTAATGATACAATGTGTAATATCTTGATACAACTTGTAACATCAATGCGCTCCACTTCCAATGTAATGCTCAAAGTCGAATCTATATGTTACATTACACGCAAATGCTCGTTAGTCAGGGAGGTATTATTGTAATGTAATGCTCAAAGTTGAATCTATAATATTACAATACACGTGATTGCTCCCGGTGAGGGAGCACCTTTACAACTAGTATTTAATGTTGACCAAAAGTTTTTCTAACATGTAAAAACATCAACAAAACGTACACCTAATAATAATTATGTTTTTCTATGATTCAACATACCATGCAGGTCAACTATGAGTTCTATGTAACGATGTAGTAACGTTACGTATTCATTAAACCTTCCTCGTATACATAAAAGCTTTGAATTTCTACGTAATTACCAATCAAGATAATTATCTTCGCATTCATCGATGGATATGTATGATTTATAATAAATTCCAATAAGGGATCATTATGATTACGGAAGCGAGCATAAAAACTCTGCTCAATTAAAATCATGTAAACAAGTTCTTTTTTTAAATTTACAGCAATTTATATTTTTACTTAAATGTTTAAACATAATTTGTGACTTAAATGTTTAACATAATTTGACTTAAATGTGCAACATTTTTTAACTTAAACGTGCAACGATAATAAGCAACTAGCTTTTGCCCCTGACTTCGTCCGCGCAAAAATAAAATATAGCCTATGTTACTCGCAGATAATGTAGCTTTCTAATGGTGAAACAATTTTTAAAATCGGTCCAATAGTTTTTGAGTTTATCCATACAAACAAAAATACAAATTTTTCCTCTTTGTAATATTAGTGTAGATTAAATAATAGTTTTTTTTTGTTAAATAATATTAATTGCGTGTTTTGTATTTAGTAACTTTATAAAATAGGTTCACAATCAACTGATTTACTTACAATTGGCTGGGTCGGTCGAATTTTATCTGCCATTGTTGTTCTCGGGCTGTTCTCACGGAAGATGCGTTCGTCTCCCGTCACACTTACCTACATTGTGTAGTTACGTAGGAAATGTAGTAAAATTTTAGTGTACTTGGATTATGTTATTTGCAGAATTTACAATGGAAAAAGATGTTTCTTCATAGGTACGTGCGACGATTGGATTCTGAAACGTTTACTGCGATTATGTGCCTTAATATAGTGGCTTTAAATGACAATAAAATTTAGTTTTTTTCTATTTAACTTGCTACAATTGGATTCTGAAACGTTTACTGCGATTATGTGCCTTAATATAGTGGCTTTAAATATCAATAAAATTTAGTTTTTTTCCATTGAACGTGTAACGATTGGATTCTGAAACGTTAATTGCGATTATGTGCCTTAATACAGTGGCTTTAAATATCAATAAACTTTGTTTTGTTGTTTGTTTTGTTAATAGACGATTACTAATAAAATTGGTTGCCAAATAAAGAATCATAAGTTTCATTAAAGCTGCAAGATATTTTAAATACCACGGTTAGAAGACATCTTGATATATTAGAATTTGATTGAGTCGCAATCATCTATTGAAGAAACGATTACTAATGGCTTATAAGGTAACTAGCTTGTGTCCGCGACTTCACCCGTTTTTTTTCATGCCCGTTAAGTCACGTCTTTGGTTACTGCTTCACCCCCGTTAGTCGTAGCGTGATAGCCTATATAAGTCAAAATCAATAGATCATTGTCCATTTTTGAATGTCACTTTTGTATATTACAGCCAAAAATATGGCTATAATATACAAAAGAATTATCTGACTGGATGATCCAAAGCAGTAGTAGTTTCTCAGTAGCAGCCTCGGAGTCTGGATTTGTGCCCGGTTGATGGCAATAGGCTCGCCCACTATTACATGGGACTAAAACATAACTGGCGAAATGTGGGTGTACTAATGGGTACACCTCTGCCTAACCCTTCGGGGATCACAGGCGTGATGTTATGTTATGATCCAGAGATTAATACGAGTACAAACAAACAAACAAAAAACTCCTCAACATTATTATAGTAAGTATAGATAGCAAATCATGCAGTCCATTGACCAAACAAACGCAATTACGATATCATTGTTTGAGTTTGGCACGAGAAGTAAGCGCGTATATTAGCACGTTACCCAGTAACCTGCCTATCGCTTTGTAATCAATGTAGCGGCATGTCAGCGTGCGATAATGTTACGTAAGGTACACGTAACATCTCCGCTTTCGCTACGTGTCGACCTCTGACATTACTCGATGACTGGACCGCTTAGAACGTTCTTTTTTATATGTGATTTATGGTGCGACTAATGAATTGGGTCATTGTTGTTTTTTACGGTTGGTTGGCCGAAGTGTGCCAATGGGATCCTAATAATAAGCTTTTGGTGTCCGTCCGTCTGTCTATCGGCATAGTATAAGGTAGTTAAAATTATTACTGAGCGTGTAAGTACTATTGCCGCTATAAGAACAAATAATAAACACAAGTATTTAAAAGAACAATTAAAATAATCAAAAACCCGAATAAAAAAATCGAAAAGAAAAAAGCTACTCTAGCGGTCTAGAATTCTTTTAAGTACCTACTTAACAGTCGGGCCCCATATCAGTAGATCTGGACTTTTTAATGGGTCCCGACTATTACATAACAATTTTTATAGGACCCACCCTACCTTAGTCGCGTAGTCGGGTAATAAATACATAGTGTTTAAATCAGAACAGAACCCTTCGTACAACTCACATTGTACCAGTTTTTTTGGGAACGTATCCTTGAAGGGCCATTGGAAGCAAGATTATTCCTTCACTCAACCAACTCGGCTGCATGCTGAGACTCATCAGTCAGTTTTTTATTATTTTGAGCGATAATAAGTTTAATTTGAAGACCTTTAAGTGGCCGTGGAGAAGTCAAAGTTTATAAAGTATATTGTGTAAGAAAAAAAATTGACTTCGTTTTCGTAAATCTTTTTAAAGACTTAATTGTGAGGCCGCTTTCCAAGTCTATAGTCAGTCGCCGATTGTGAGCTACCTGACTGTGAGCCCCAGTGTCATTATGGGATTTCTTGAATGGCGTATCGCAGTAGCAGTAAACTGTATAAGGCCGCGTTCACACCAAACGCATAGTCAGCCGCCGATTGTGAGCTCTATGTTCAAAATGTATGAGCAATCAGAGTCTGCCGCCGATTTTTCTCTTAATTGTGACGGCTAACTACCAGCGGGCATTACGTTTAGTATGACCGCGACCTAACGCTCATAGTCGGTGGCGTACAATACGTGTAGTGTGAATACAGTCTTTCATAGGAAACAAATACCTACAAAGTCAAAATTAGACATAAATTAATTATGTAACAGTAACAATAGTGAATTGGTATAACATATATTATAATAATAGCTCCCCTAAATGTCGAAAGACTAGCGTGTCAGTATTATTTTTACGTTTTAAAAATAATTTCTTTAATATAACGCTGAACAGTTTTTTTGTTTGTTTAAACACGCTTATCTCTAGAAATACCGGTCCGATTGTAATAATTCTTTTTGTATATAGTAGCCAGATTCATGAAGAATAGTGTAGGTTATATAACATCACGCTATGTTCTACAGAAGCGGAGCAGTAACCAAAAACGTAACTTAAAGCGGGTAAAAAAAATTACAAGGACATCGCTGATCGAACCTGGATAATGAATATACCAAGCTCGTAGTGTCAAAACTGTTAAAGCTTATTCAGAGAAATATCGTGCAAGTTGTGGTACATTTCCGTTCATGATCGGTCAGTTTTGACACGCCAGCCGCGCGGTCCCGCAATCTACGGCAAATCGCACGATATTTCTCGCATCGTCTAAATAAGGCTTTAGTTACAATATTGCCTTGGGGGGTTCTTATCTCTAAGACACGTTAGGGATCTAAGTACAGTCGACAAAAGATATAGGTATCCAGGGTCGTCAGATATAGTTGAAGTTTTTTTAGAAACCGATGGATGTTTTCGATTGAAATTTAACTTAATTAATGAACTGTTTATTATTTATTTTTTGAATAAAATAACATTTGGAAACATCTATCGGTTTCTAAGAAAACTTCAACTATATCTGAGACGACCCTGCATAACTATTTGTTTTGTTGACTGTGCATCTAACGCGAATAGGAAGTTAAAACTAACGCATACAATACAAAAATGACGCGCATAATATTAACACTTAATTAGAAGAAGTTTGTATGAATTCAAATATCACAGGAAGTAATTAGTTTTTCGAGTTATGCCGCCGACAAATGGCGTCGAGAATACGTTTTGTTTTGTAAATTATTTACTTGTAGCATGTAAAATACACTTTGAAACGTAATATGAGCCTATTTGTAAGTGCCGCTGTCGCGGGACGTGTTAAAAGGATGCCGTCGCCTCTGACGTAAAGGGCACCAAAAGGAACAGGGTGGTTTTATAGACAGTAAAAGTCTGACAGCCCCTTTCGCCCCACCCAGGGCGGAAGGACTTTTACCACCCAAAAAAAGCCTATTTATTTACTATAGGTACAAAAGTTAACTGTTCACAAAAGTATTTCTTATGTGTTTGTATACTTGACATTATTTTTATCATCATGTAGAATCTTACTACTAATATAAATGCGAACGGATGGATGGATGTTTGCACCTATCTCACGCCACAACAGCTTAACTGATCTAGATCAGGGGTTACGGGACGTCTTAACAGGATACCTTGACCTCGGAACGTGAAGGGAAACAGAAGGAACAGGGTGGCAGTCTGACAGTTCCTTCCGCTCCGCCGGGGGCGGAAGGAGTCATTTGACGATATTTACCACCTAAAAAAAAGAGATCTAGGTGAAATTTGACACAGACATAGATTATAGTCTGGAATAGCATAAAGGCTTTATATCCCGGAAAAATTAACGGTGACTTAATATGGGACTTAAACATAACTGGCGAAATATGGGTGTACCTCTGCCTAACCCTTCGGGAATTAGGTCTGCAATGGCACAAAGCCGGGAACCATTTTTTTTTAATAATATTTATCCCGGAGAAATGTACGGTTCTTCCTATAGCATGACAGTCATATCAACATCGACGCGGACGCAGTCGCGCGCAGAAGCTAGTATCTTTAAATACAGATGGTATTTAAATTCACATACTTGACATTATTTCGAACATCATCATGCAGAATAAAGTCATAAAAATTAAATAAAAATGCAAGTTGAAAAACTGGTTTCATTCTTACAGAAGATGATGGAACGGTTGATTTATTATTTGTATGCAAAAACCAACTTGATTTTGTTTAAATTGCTTTATTTGAACAAATGCAAAGGTCAATGCAGTTATTTTAGAAACGGTTTCTCAATGTAAAATTAGAGAATTGGCATCTCTTACTAACGTACAGCGAAGGAAAAGGACGGTGATATTCTAGAACTAAGCAAAATGTGATTTAAAATTTTCCGTGTTTTTAATACATTCATAATACACTCTGACATGACAACAATATTGTATGGAAGTTTTAGATCAACTAAAATTGACAGCCCTTATTTATGCCTGTCCCTTTCTTGTCCTATGGGAGAGAAAAAGATAGAAATAGTCTAAATAAAGTTTAGGTGGTGCGTAATAGAATCGACATTAATGTCTAGTCGACTGCCTCGTTGGTCTAGTGGTCGCAAAGCGCGACTGTTAAGTATAGGTTTTCGGTACCCAGGTCAGGCAAACTGTTATAAAGTTTTTTCATCAGGAATTTCTCAGTAGCAGTCTCGGAGTCTGGATTTGTGGCCGGTTGATGGCCATAGGCTTGCCCTCTATTACATGGGACCTAAATATCACTGGTGAAATGTGGGCTAATGGGTACACCTCTGCCTAACTCTTCGGGGATTACAGGCGTGATGTTATGTTACCAATGTGTAGTGCATCTTGTGTATATAATGATTGCATTCATTTGCATACAAATGATCAATAGATTATGCATTTGCTGGGTCAAGTATAAGATCTACAGACCTAATGAGTATAAGTAGGTATCTATACTAATATTATAAAGCTGCAGTGTTAGTTTGTTTGTTTGAACGCGCTAATCTCAGGAACTACTGGTCCGATTTGAAAAATTCTTTCAGTGTTAGATAGAGTAGTTATCGAGAAAGGCTATAGGCTATATACCATCACGCTACGACCTACTGGAGCGGAGCAGTAATCAAAGACGCGGGTGTAACCGCGGCCGACAGCTAGTGTAGTATAAAATTTGTATGAAGGTCGTCATTTTAATTCATTTCTTTAATGGCACTGACCGTTCATTCAATATGAACTTACATTTATAAAAAAACAGAGTTGAAAATTGCATGCAGCTTACAATTCTTATTATCTTGGACACAATTAAGCAAATGTCAACTTTATTTCTGTTATATTTAAGTCCATTATCATTTATTAAATGCAGTTCTCGCTGATCGTTATTAATAAGTTATTAGTTGTTTCGTACTGTTTATTTAAGTGCATTGAATAACACAGATTTGTTACGTGTCGGGTGAATCATTGTTTATTTTGTAGTTAAATTAAAGTAGATACTTATCCGATTAAGTTCCATGAGGGTTTAGTTGTACTAAATTGAAATCACAACATACATCCAATTCATTTTATCTTTCTTTGGATGGATGTTTGTTGCTTCAATCACGCCAGAACGGCTGTACTGATCTGAATGAAAATGGCTCAGTTAAAGATTATAAAGCTACGTAACCATAACTGGCGAAATGTGAATGTGCTAATGGGTACATCTCTGCCTAACCCTTTGGGAATTACAGGCGTGATGTTATGTTAAGTAAAAATTTACGGCTTCCTAAGGATAATTATCAACTTTGACACGAACGAAGTAGACGGCAGAAGCCAGAACATAAATATAAAGCTGCGGATAAAAACCAAAGCTTTGCGTAGGCGCAGTCCGGGTCGCAGTGACCATTAAGCAGAACATCGAGCCACCATCTTTTTGTGTCTGTCGTCTTAAATTTATTATGCAATTGAGTCTAGAGGTCACAACAAGTTCTAGACTAGTCTGAGTCGTGTGAAGTAAGTTTATGACTTACTGTGAGTTAGCTTATCTATTTTTATTTAAATTGAACAAAATAACCTAGTCAAGCAGTGTTTTAAAATACGACGAGGTAATTGATAATATAATTATAAAGTATGACTCTTACCGGCTAAAACCACCGCAGAACAGAAGGAACAGGTTGGTTTTTTAGTCAGTGAAAGTCTGACAGTCCTTTCCAACCTACCCAGGGTGGAAGGACACATTTGATGATTTTTATCACCTTAAAAAGAAATTTTTCCACCTCTGCCACTAACACGGTCAATATTATTTGGAACGGCTGTTTTTAGTTTTATTCGATGAAAACTCGAAAATAAAAATCTTGAAAAATCGATGAAAACAACTCTTGGGACATCTATCGAACACTCTTTTAAAGAATAAGTAGAAGGAAAAATGAATCAGATAATAACATAACATCACGCCTGTAATCCCCGAAGGGTTAGGCAGAGGTGCACCCATTAGTACACCCACATTTAGGCAGTTATGTTTTTAGTTCCATGTAATAGGGGGCGAGCCTATTGCCGTCAACCGGGCACAAATCCAGACTCCGAGGCTGCTACTGAGAAATTTCCTGATGGAAAAACCCAATGACATTTTGCCCGACCTGGGAATCGAACCTAAGACCTCATGCACAGCAGTCGCGCTTGCGACCACTAGAACAACGAGGCAGTCAAATCAGATAATGTTCATCAGTTTTATACATCTTTTATTCATCTTCATTTTTTTCAGGCATTCTAGAAGCAACAAGAATATTGTAACCAAATTTTGTAAAAACCTAATTGAAAAGAGTGTTCGTGGAGTTTCTTGCTCATTCTTCTCTTATTGGCCTACTTCCATTTTGGAACGAGCATCTAGCTTCAACTTTCTGACTAACTGATCGACTCCTTGACAGTTCAAAAGTGCCTGAAAATGGTCTAATTGAAATAAATGTTTTGACTTTGACTTTGACTGATTGTATTAAATTCCTGGTAAAAGATTACGTTACGATATCCCTTTCACCCCATATAAGTACTATACCAACAAAAATCTTTACGTATTCATTAGCACCATCTTTTGGCAAGCCTGTTTACGTAAATTATTTGATTAAAAACTTTATTACTTGATTGACAGACATCAATATTGAATAACTGTGTAAATATAAGTTTACGAGCTTCCGTTGATTGCATTATTCATAATTTTATTACATCATGAAAAGATGTGGGAGACATCTTTAAATAAGTATTACATACTAGGTGCTCCCTGCGACTTTGTATACGCGTAATTTTCTTCATCTGTGTTACTGCTCCGCTCTCGTGGGGCAAAGCGTGACGTTATATAGCCTATACTATTCCTCATAAATCTAGCTATTATATACAAAAAGATTATCTCATTCCAAATGGAAGTTTCAGCGATTTGCGCGTTGAAAGAAACAAATCAAAAAATCTTTTAATTTTAATTTTTTACTTGCACTTTCCTCGCGACAATTTTTTTTTGACGGATCTCTTTTTTTCTATAATAAAATATAGTCTATAGCAAACAGTGATAATGTGGCTTTCCATAGGTGAACGAATTTTCAGAATCTGACCAGCAGTTCCGTATTTTAACGCGTTTAACAAACAAACGAACAAACTCTCCAGCTTTATTATATTATAAGTACATAGTATAGATAAACGGTATTATTTAAAAGATACGTCTGGCAAGAATTGAACAATGTGTCAGTGAATACTGCAAAAACTATAAATGGTTTTAAGAGCGAAAGTATAGTGCTGTATAAATAGCTCAATTAAATCCACTTTACCGTTGAACAAAAGTTATTGTTTACGAATAGTTAATTGTCATAAGTAAATTGCTTTGTTTGTGTGGTGTAGTTTACACAGACTTCCTGCTCAGATTTAAGCTAATAGATTGTATGAAGACTGACGATCTTGTCGCACATTAGTTTTTTGTTAGAGCTTAAGGCCCGGTCATAGTGGAGTGGATAAAGCCCCGGATACACTAGGGAACATTTTGTCCCGCAACATGACGCGCAACACAAAATATACGTGACGCTGCAACGTTGCATAGTGTCCCGCAACATGGCCCACAACGTTGTACGTGACGCGGGGCATGTTGCTTGCTCCCGCCTCGAGAGCGAGCGCACGTGTCCCGCGTCAGTGTTGCGCCATTTGTCACTTAGAATATAAACTCTTCTTTCTCGTTGTAATAAGAAATACCGCATCCACCACCTTCTCTTTCTCTTACGTTTCAACACACTTTAAATTATTGTAAATTTATTTCAATCTGTATTATACAATTATTAACCTATACATAAAACCTTAATTTAAATGTAAAATATGTACATTTAAAAAAAAAAGGGGCAGAGAGGAAAAATCTCATAGGGCATCAAAAAATTCGTCCGCGTGGCTGTCAATGGGGCAAGTGCCCAAAAGGCTGACAGCATTGCCACGTTGTATGGCAATGCTGATTCTTTGACCTAAGAAAAGGCCAGCCCTCTGGTCGTGTGAAGAGTCGACCAGTCGCTTGGCGATGTCCCGAAAAACAAGGTGAGCGCTCGGACCCCATGGCCCCAGTGTTTCAACCCCAAACGGGTTGTGTTCAACACACTCGATATAATTACTATGTACGCAGCACTAATAGCCACAACCTCCTCGGGCGACATTTCTATAAACACTGAGAAGTGTGGTCGACAAAATGTTCCGCGACATGTATGTCGGCACATTCCACATAGTTGTTGAGGAACATGTTCCACAACATGTTGCTCCATTTGTTCCCTAGTGTATCCGTGGCTTAATTTGCGAGCGCGTTCAGATACTGCAGTAATATTTTACACGCGTTAATGTAAACCTATCCACACCAGTACTAATGCAGCATCTGAGGGCGACTGTGACTGCGCTCGTAAGTTGTTTGCTTCAGTGTGGCCGGGCCTTTAATGTGTTAGCGTCTGGTTAAATACGGAAGTGGTTTTTCGCATATGTTTTCTTTTCAAGTTATAATAAAGTTTACTGTAGGTACATTTTTAAATAACAAAACTAATATCTGATATTAATAAATGAAAACTAGTGGTAATTTGGTAAGGTTACACTAAATTAAAGGGAGGCTATATTATAGGTTATACTAAATTACACTTGTAAATAATTTTGATAATTTGTAGGTCATTGTGGCAAGACATAAATGACCTAATTACTTTTGTTACACCTAACGCTACCCGATGCGGGTTCGCCCGTTTTCTTTTTTATATTTACCGAAAATTCTTTTTGACAAAAATCTAGTATAAATGAGACATTTCACCATCCTTCGTCGATAGTTTGTCACTATTTATCAAAGTGAAAGATAATTCTGTTCAGTCACAATATCAGAGGTAACAAATCACATTGAAATACCCTTTGAGCGACAAATATGCCGCTGTAATGTCATCATTATGTCAAACGGCCGCGGGCTGCGCACCGGCCACGCTGAGCTAAGCAGATGTGATCTATTGTTATACACCCACATTGCAGTCTACTCTTATGTGTACACGTCAATTTATGTTGGGTGAGAGGTAGGTCAATATTATGATATCGGTAAATTAGAAGTACTACTTTAATTATTAAGTATTTTTGTACTGCGGCAAACAAAACTGGATAACAAAAACGACATAGTCTGATGTACTGGCGACTGTACACATTTTCTTGTTTTTACAGATACTGAAAAGACGTTTCATAATCGGTGCCAGCATTGTCTTTAATTATACTAGTACCAGCAAAGATCAAAAATTCAAATGAGCTAAGGACTCTTCTCAGACAGAGAAGGCACGAGCAATGATCACCACGCTTGCTCAAGGCGGATTGATGATTTCAGAAAGTAGTAATTACAAGTCCGTGTTTCCTCACAATTATTTTCTTCACCGATGTCAGTGATGACCAAGATAAACTTAGAAAGTACATTTGAATTGAAAATCTCACATTAGTACTAGCCAAATAACCATTAGACTATCACGTCCTAAACTACCAAAAACAACTTCGTTTGCAAATAAAATTCACCAAACGTTCCGTTAACAAATAAGCTTGTTAAACGTTTACTCGCTGTAATTCTCATGTAATCAAAACACATGATGGACGGTCGCCGCTACCGGTCAGTAGGCCTGCGCAGCCGCCGCAAACCATTGTTGCGTAGCTCCAGGCATATCTTACATCTCCATTTAATGAACTCCGCCGTAAGAATAGTTAACAAGCCGGAGATTCAGGTCACTAGTGTCATCTTATTTGAACATTCTGGCTATATGTAATGTGATCTTGGCCTCTTTGGAGTCATGCCCAAAAAAAGAATTCTCTTTTTAATCTATGACTTTTTGGTGTGGCAATGTCTTTAGGATTTTAAATCTTGAGACATGTCCTTGTCTATGATTAAAGTTTTTAAGTAGTTTATATCGTAATATTTTGTGTCGAAAATCTTCCTTATTTTATCCGATTATTTGAAGATTACTTTTATGTTAATGATATTTGTTTTTACTGAGCACACCAAACACATTGTAAAATAATAAACTATAGCAACATTTTAAATGATAAAATCTATACAGGTTGACTTTTAAAACACTGGTCATTTTTAAGAGGGTTAAAATACTAAAAAATATGAATAACTTTTACTGTGAAACCAACTATGAAATATGGCAAAAAAAAACTGCAGTTCCATACATTTTGAACGAGTTTAGTGCATTTTTGTAAAAGTTATTCATATTTATGAGCGCTTTCACCGCCTGAAAGATGTATAACGAATTAAAAGTCACGTTGTTTATACTAGTATATACCTACTTATATTCTAAAGAGGAAAGATTTGATTGTTTGCTCTGAATAGGCTCTGAAACTTCTGAACCGATTTGAAAATTTCTTTCACTTTTGGGATCTACTATCCCCGGGTGACAAAGTCTATATTATAATTATTATTTAAAAATATTAGGGATCCGTAACAAAAATCACGCGAGTGAAGTCACAGTAATAGTGCTAGTATAGTATAAACTGATTTCAAAAGTACTAAGATACCATAACAACATTTTGAGTGACAAAATCTATATATTTTTTAAACGCCTGCGCAACCTTTACGTAGACTGCGGTAAGATAAACCACAAAAGTGACTAGTAATTGCGATAACCAGACAGAATGCTAGCAATTGAAAGTGGAAACCTTGCTCGGTGCATCACAAACGGGCTCTCCGACTTGTCAAAGGTCGAACAAGTGGGTCTAATCTACGTACTTTCTTTTATAATGGTAGGTAGTGTGTATATTGTTTGGCATGTCATATTTTTATGTAAGGTACTACATAATATACAGAGTTTTTGGTGCATCGTTTGTCAAATCGAACGGGTCGAAACGAGAGGTTATTTGAAATTTCTTCGCGCCTAATATTTAATTCTTTGTGACACTGCACTGCGCCGGTTTTTTTATTAAAACTTTTTAATTTTATTTTTGAGAAATTTTAAATCAAAAGAATTGGGTTATTTGTATATTCTTTAAATTTCATTTTAATTTTTATGTATACTGTATACTGTTGTATGATTCTATCATTTACTTTCGTTTAAAGTCTCTTAAAGTTTTTATAAAAGAAAAATAAACTCAAAACTCAACTTGTTACAAAACCTTCCAATTCTTTTAAGAAATCTTTAAAAAAATAAAAAGTAAGAAAAAATATGTCTATTTTTACTTTAAAATAATATTGCACGCCTATCTAAATAAAAATAATGGCTTGCGTGTCAATTACAGCAATTTTTTACAGAAATTAAAATGCAAAGTAAATGCAAGTTTTTACTCCATTATAGACTTAGCAGGCTAATGTAAAGTGTGTCAACTAGTTAGTTCTCACGTAGAATCTAGATGGCTCAATGAATTCATGAATTTAGATTTTAATAGTTATCAAAACGATACGTCTAAATCCCACGTGAAAACTTTAATTACAGTATGATGCGACGGTGGCGGATGGCTGCTTCGCTGGTCATGAGGTCTTGGGTTCGATTCCCAAGTCGGGCAAAGAGTTATTTGGTTTTTCCACCAAGAATTTCTCAGAAGCAGCCTCGGAGTTTGGATTTGTGGCCGGTTGATGGTAATAGGCTCGCCCCCTATTATATGGGACTTAAACAACACTGGCGAAATGTGGGTGTACTAATGGGTACACCTCTGCCTAACACTTCGAGGATTACAGGCGTGATGTAATGTATTTATGCGACGGTCAAAGAAGCCTAGCCAGCGATCCCTTCGAGTAGTGTTGCCAAGTGCAATGATCCTTCTTCCCTTCTTTCCAGGTTGAAATAATTGAGATTTTGCTTTTACGCCCAAGGCTGTGGGTTCTTAACCAGGCACGGGCAAGTACCAACGCAACATTTTCTAACTCATATGTACTTTCAAAGTTTATCATTGACATCGCTAATCACGGTGAAGGAAAACATAGATAGCAAACCTGGACTTATAATTATTAACTAACTTTCTGCACACGACTTTGTCCGCGTTTAAGTTGATTTCTCCATACAAACTTTGGACCTCCGTTTCATCCTCTAAGGGGGGGGGGGGATTTGGAACATTGTTTCTTAGCGGACGTCTATTAATTACAAACTACAACCTTACAAAATTTCATCTCTATACGTTTTATATTTTAAGACAAGATATAGATAAGTCTGAAGCTGCCCATCCGCCTTGAGCAAGCGTGGTGATCAAAGCTCGTGCCTCCTCTGTATGAGAAGAGGCCTTTGCCCTGCAGTAAAACAATAATAGCTACTTCACAGATGGCTAACGCTAACGTTGTATCAGATCTGCTCACTCAAATGCTAAGTCATTTAGGTCGATTTTCGCAGTTCAATCATTTACATGAGTTTGGCATTTAATTTGTAAAATCGTTAAACCGCGACCTCCTAGATTTTCCATCGAATTGAAGTACTTTGTAGGCGTACTCGAGATGTGTTGTACTCATAATAAATTACAAAGTAATGACATACAAAGTACCAACATATGTATAAAATCAAATATAATACTAATGCAATTTTGATGTGTAGACGTTTTACGAGTGAATATTTTAATAGTGATTTTGCAATAGTATTTTAGACTGTATCCAATTCCTTTTAATATTCATCACGGTACATCGGCTCTGCGATACGTAACTAAAGGTCGGATGCGCCGGCGCATCTTTACAATAGTGGGTGCATATATTCACGTGCACGAGTTTAAAGTCGATAAAGCTCGGCTTTTGATGTTTATAGGGTTAATTGTATACTGCTAGTTATTTTGTTGTTATTTGAAAGTTAATTATAGAATGTATTTAGGCTTAAGCTTATTTTAGTAGTTGACTTAGCGTATATGATTTGTGTCGAAATAAAAAGAGGAATGAGTTCCTGGAAGGAGTTGACTTGCCTTTTCCCAGTAGTGGGACAGCGGAGGGAAGAAAAAAAATACAGTGTGAACAAATAATAAATTTTAAAATTTAAAGAACCCCCAACGGCGGCTCTTTTTCGGTGGATTTTTATCAAAAATAGCTAAAAACATTCCCGGCTAATTCACCTTTTGAACGAAATCAAAATCGGTTCCAGAGCTACGATGCCAAAGACAGACACACAGACGACGTTTTTGCATCGGGGGTTAAAGATGTTGTCCTTTAAGATGATGTCAAAAACTATATATTAAGTGTTTTTGTTATAACATAAAATAGATTTAGTTATAACATTAACGAACTAATCACAAATAGGTCATCTTAACAATACATTACATAACGACATAATTATCAAACGTTGAATAATCGAAATGATTATGCGTAACATTTTCCTTCACGCAAATATAATAAGTATGGATTTAACCCAGTTTCACTGGTCACCGGCGCACACGCATGCGATAAAGGGCTCCAAATGTTGAGATAAACGTAAATAGGATGCTCGTCAGGTGCTTTATAAAGCATAAAATTGATACGAGCGAGATTTTTAAAAAAAGGTATGGTTAGCAAAAAAAGTCTTTTAACACTGAAATTTTATACATCCTAATTATCTTTGAAGGACATTAACTACAAGGTAATTCGTAATAATTTTATCTTAAATCAATAATAAAAAAATCTGTAAGCTAATCCTTGAAATACTGACAAATGCATTGTATTAGTTCGATCCTATTTGGGTGGTACGTAAAAGTAACAGTGGTTATCCACTTTTATTGCTGACCGTACCAAATATATTTTATTTCCAAATTCGAACAATAATGAGTTACTTTATAAGGTCTCTATTTATTATCTGTAGTAGGAAATTGTACAATTGTTTGCAATAATAACTTTAACAATGCACTACGAGCCTATTCTGAATTCAAACGCTTGTTCCGGTCACCATTGCGGACGTCAGTAGGCGACGCGGGCGCATTCTATCGTAAAAGTACTTATGTCAATACGACAATTACGCGTTGATGTCTTTCTGATGCGCAAACGCACTTCGAGCTTTGATTTCCGAATTTTAAGGAACTAAGCAGAAATGTTAAGGTTATTTGTTGATTTAAATTCAAGTTATAACACGTGTTAAAAAAAAATTAACATTAAGAAAAAAATATTGAAAAAATAATATTTAGGTATTTTTGTGGTAGGTATGTTCTGAATATAGTAACCTAAATATATATTCACAAATCAATATAATATATTTTTTCTAAAACAATGTTAAACAAAAATCGATAAAATTCAAATAAAAAACTCACCTTGCACACAAGAAAATACACGACACTACGTCACTCACACAAAAAATATATCAAAATTCAAATCTACAATGTCCGTTAGGCGCGCGCGCTAGCTGGGGTCAGAGTGCGCATGCGTGTACCCGCGGTGTCATCCCGCGACTCACGCGCTCGCGCAGTGAAAGTGCTTATATAGCCTTTTAGTTGCAAGCGTGCACGTAGTGACGTCATACGCCTGCAATGGATTTATAGGCGGCCGAAACAATGAGATGAACTTTGGGCGAAGCTCTGCAGTTTTTTTTTAATTACTTAAAAAAGGTTCAATACGGCAATGACACAGTTTAATATGAATGATCCATAAAATTTACTTGTATTGTTAAACAAATTCGTATGGATTGTTCACTTATTTTATGGTTATTTTCAAGTTGGTAATATTGTATTGACTAAGTTAGAAGTTACTTTACATAAGTTTAAAATAAGCCCTGCCCATTGGTTAATAATTACTAGAACAAAATGTTTGAGTTTAATTTATATTTAAAATGTCATAAAATAACAATGAAGCTTAACTAAATGTTAAGTCCTTCAGCATAGTAATTTCATTCATTCCATCATTATTGTGTTTTTAGCATATTACTAGGTAATAACCTAACTACTTTAATAATTGTTTATTTATTGCTATATGATTTTAAACGGGCAGGGTTTTATGGTTTCTACAGAACCCTTGCGACACGACCAAGAATAACTTAGGAAGGCATTTTAAATTATTGAATTAGCTGTAGTAAACATGTAACTTAACATAACATTACGCCTGTAATCCCCGAAGGGTTCGTCAGAGGTAATACGCCAATTATGTTTAAGTCTCGTGTAATAAGGGGCGAGCCTGTTTTCATCAACTGGGCACAAATCCAGACTCCGAAGCTGGTACTGTAAAAATCCTGATGGAAAACCCAATTATACATTGCCCGACCTGGGAATCAAACCCAAGACCTCATGCTCAGCAGTTGCGCTGTGCGACCACTAGACCAACAAGGCAGCAAGCCATCATGTAAATACATGTAAAAGTAACACACATGTGTGTGTTTTTATTATATACGACTGTATGCACAGTCGTGCATAATAGAAAGAAACAAACAGAGAGATGTCATCTACAGGGGGCAAACACCTTTTCCTTACGTGATGATTTCCTCCAGTTAACTTCTACCGCAAGCCGCGTTAAGAAAGTTTGTTCCAAAAAGCTTAGTCAAAATTATCTTTACAGTCTCCGCCTGCGATACCAATTCCTTAAAAACTACCCCGAAGTATCAGCCGGGACTCAAAATTTTACTTTAAATGTGTGTTATAATAATCATATCAGCGTATTATAGCCCAGTGGGGCTCTAAAGAGGCAGAAGACAGACTAGATCAGAATCCTTCATCATCAGCCTATGGCCATCCACTGCTGAACTGAACAGAATCCTTGGAGACCACCAACGTCTAGAGGGGCAATTCTTGTGATTTTTTAAATCTTACATTCTGATTTTAGTCTTAATCTTTTAAAAACTCTTCCAATACACTTCTATACTGTCTGTCTGTTGTGTCTGTCTGTTATCCTTCCACGACTAAACAACTGAACTGATTTTTATAACATTTAGTACGGGGTAAGATTGAACCCTAATAAAGGACATAGGTATTTTTTTTTTCTACGACTTGCACACAAAGCAACTATTGCAGCAACTGGCAACTGGCAACTAGCTGTTTACATATATTTCAAGTGGACTGCGCACACAGAGCAACTCGAGTTTCGAGTTGCGGCAATCGTCAACAGTTTTCAGTTGCTGCAATCGATGACTAAGTTAGTTGCTAGTTGCAGAAACTAGCAACTTTTAAATATTGTACCGGTTTTTAAAGTTGTCGGTTTCCTCAACTGTCAATCGCAACGCTTCGGGCGATTTCACACCCTCCCTCCCTCTCCGTGTGCCCGGCAATGCCAGTGACGCTACGGCAGCGGCATACGATAACTCGGCTATGAAAGTTGCTCACAAATTGCCAAAAAAATGCGGCAACCGGCAACTTTATAGCAACTATCAACTTTTACAGGAAACTTTTAAAGAGTTGCCAGTTGCCTCAACTTAAGTTGCTCCGTGTGCAAAGCGTTTTAATCTTCATCCGCGATAACCAAAATTAATACGAACAAAATTGCCGGCAAAAGCTAGTTTACCTATATTTTTTATACTTTTTGCATTTATTGTCGCTAAGATGAGATGAGATTGTAAATTTTAATAGACTTGGCATTTAGGTTTTCAAAACGCATGGTATCCAAACGCGGAAGTAAAAATAAACAAATAATCGGACTAATAAATATTTATTGACTTACAGATGACTTAATGTTTAAGATCAGGGTCAGAAGGTATCCAACGAATGATAAAATTATGAAAATTATTCATCTTCGTTGGTCAAGCGTATTGCATGAGATTCTAAGACCGAATTTCGGATTTTCCGTCAGAAATTTTAAGTAACAGAGTTCGGATTTTCGAAGTAAAAGTCATATCTTTTATTTTAATTAAAAGAACGTCATATACAAACAAAAAGAAATTGTGTCTTGTTGCCCCTTTACAAAAGGTAGTTTCGTATGGGAAAGAATGGACAAGAAACTCCATACTTACTCTTTAAAGAAAAATATTTTACAGAGAATAACACGCGGCGCGGCGCTGAAGGACGAAATTATAACTGATTAAATGCGGGTGTATGAGACTGGCAGTTTTATCCATTATTCAACCTTATTTGATATTAATTCTTACTTCTGCCCGCGACTTCGTCCGCGTCAAAGTTGTTTTCTTCATACAAACTTTGCTCCTCCTATTCATCCCCTAAGGGGTAGAAATTCTGAAAATCCTATCTTATCGGATGGGTATGTCATAAAAGTTTCAGTTCTCTACGATCAGCGTTTTAGGCTGTGCGTTGATCCGCCAGATAGTCAGTAATTCAGGACAAAGCATTTTTTATGCATAGAATTTTTTTAGAATAGCTATGTCTCGCGGTTTAATCTGCGTATAGTCAGTCAAGTCAAATCCTGTATACCTACAAAAAACACCGTCTAAACGACTACGTTTTATTGTCACTTAGCATTACTTGTTAAACGGGTCGGTTTACTTTGATAGTTAGATATTTTTAGAAAATAACAAAATAAAATGATTTCCCGTTTAAAAAAATTAAGATTATGGAATGTAGACCTGTTCTGAGAGATAACGTCTCATTTAAACGGAAACTATGCATAGTTGAAGGTACATAGTAACACAACATTTTGTCTTAGAATTATTGCATGATAATGTGGCCAACAGGTTATGAATGTGGATGGATAGAGAGGAAGAGGTAGGCCAAAGAAAAGATGGATGGATTGTTTGAAGAATGATATGAAAGAAAGGGGAGTCAGTGATTGCATGACGGCTGACAGGACGGAATGGAAGAAGAAAACGTGTGGCGCCGACCTTAAGTAACATGGGGCAAGGGCAGGGAGGTAATGATGATGATAATAAAACCCTACAGCGATAACATTTTTCGTCGGTTTTGTTTAAGATAAAATTTAGAAAGACATATTAATGTATGAATTAAAAAAGTCACATTGTTACTTACTCGGTATCAACTTCATGCACGGGAAGCGGGCGCCTTAACCTCTGGACCAGCATGACACAATACATGCTTATTTATTATCAACGAGTTGACCCAGAGACCTTCACACCGCCATTTTTTTTTGTTACTTTATTTCAAAAAAATATCCTATAATAAAAATCACAAAAAATAAAGAATTAGTGAAATTGATCTAGCCGTTCATGCGTGATGCCGTGACAAAGGTAAATAAAAGGTAAATAAGGATTAATGTTTATATAAGTACTTAATTAAAAACTGCTTAAACATTTACGTGCTCTATTTATACAAGATGCTGATTTGGTATACTTTGGGTCAGTACTCATTCTTTTTTTCCAGTGTACAAAATCTTCATGGAAGTCCCGTGAACTCCCTGGAAGTTAAATTTAGGAGAGATTTACTGACTAAGGACCACTTCGGTGTAGGGAACACCGAATCCCTCACTAACGCCATGGATTCCGGAACCGTACGCACCTTCCCCTATGGGTCAGCTTCCATACTCAACCACACACCTTCTACATGCTAAATTGCTCAAACAGCTCTCATCGAACCAAATTGCGTTACATTTTATGATAAATGATTTTCGTCGTGGTCATTAACCCGGAAAATTGACAGCTGAAAACCAGATCAGACAAAGGTAACCCTACAATGCGCAGATGAAAATGAAGGCTGATACAATCTTGAGAAGATATCTCCTCAAGTGCGTATTGCACAAGATCAAATTACACATGCCGATGATTAATAGCTGTATTGTGCTACCGGCTGACATACAAAACAGTTGTATAATAAGTTCGTGGATGTAATAACAGACAATGGCTGAAAGTGTAAAGTGCGTTTGGTCAATGCCCGTATTAGTTGTCGGGTTGATAAGGTCATGATATTAATGATTTGGCCATATTACACATACTTAACTTCCTATCATTCCGTGCCTCAAGAAGCACGTTAAGCGGTTGGTCCCGGCTGTCATATGTGGATCTTTGATAGTCTTTACGAGTCATCAGAAGCCCGAATGCCTGACAACCAGTCTTACCAAGGGTATGGTATTACCCAGTTACTGGGTTGTGGATGTCAGATATGCAGTCGCTACATGTGAAATACTGATATTTGGCTGGAAGCCGACCTCAACATAGTTGGGAAAAGGCTAAGCATAGAGTGACATATTATACTACACTGAAATCAGAAAATTCCTCCGCAAACGACTCTAAAGTGTACCAATAAGATAAAAATACAAGGTACAAAATTGAATCATTAAAAAAATAAGTTAACAAATGATTTACCTATTAACCTTACTTGCTACTATGAACAATGTCTTATTATTGCTTAGCGGTCTAGTGGTCGCAAAGCGCAACTGCTGTGCATGAGGTCTTGGGTTCGATTCCCGGGTCGGGCAAAGTGTTATTGGGATTTTCCATCAGAAATTTCTCAGTAGCAGCCTCGGAGTCAAGATTTGTGCCCGGGTTATGGCAATAGGCTCGCTCAGTCGCCCCCTATAACATGAGACTTAACTAGACGTAACAGGAGTTTAAAAAAACATAACTGGCGAAATGTGGGTACACCTCTGCCTAAGCCTTCGGGGAATACAGGCGTGATGTTATGTATATAAGTATCTTAAACCACAATAATGGCGCAGTTTGTCCGCTTGCTTATGCAAATCCTATCTTAGTTTTCCATTAGCAAAAGCTTTCATCAAGTACCAAAACTTGACGGCATTTTGTAAACCGCCTATATGATAAAAGTGGAACGCGTTATGCAGTTAATTTATAATTGGTTAGGTCAGAAAGATGATAAAGATAGTATCTAAGAGTTTAATTTAAGTTTTGCAATTATTTGGGCAATCTAGCATTACGTATTTTTCCATAAATAACCATAAATATGATGTAGGAATTAATAAAAATTGTAGTTTTACTAATAAATAATAATAACCAGCCTATTATTATCCCATTGCAAAGCAAAGGCTCTTCTCATACAGAGAAGGCTCGAGCATTGATAGCCACGCTTACTCTAGGCGGATTGGCGATTTAAGGCTTATATTTATAAAGTCCAGGTTTCCTTCACCGATGTTGTGACGTCCAAGATAAACATAGAAAGTACATATGAATTATTGAAAAAATTACATTAGTTCTTTGTTGGTATCGAACCCGTAATCTCACGCATGAGGGGCTTTGGACTTAACCACGGGGCCATAACGACATTTGGGTTTTTCAAAATTTCTTTAATACACACGCCTGTAATCTCCATCGAGTTAGGCAGAGGTGTACCCATTAGTACACCCTTATTCGCCAGTTATGTTTAAGTTATGTTCCTATGTATTAGGGGGCGAGCCTATTGCCTTCAGCTGGACAAAAATCTAGACTCCGAGGCTGCTACTGAGAAATTCCTGATGGAAATACCCAATAACATGTGTTTCTGTTTGCATTATTTCTAAACATGAAGTCTGTGAACACTTTGCCTTCCGGATTAAATTATTATGAAACCGGAAAATAATTCAAAAAGATAATATATTTAAACGACTGAAATAATGATAACTGTTAAAAAACTAAATGATGCTCTTAATTTTTCATGGCGATAACATTTAACCTTCTGTGGTCAGCCACAGTTTTAGCCAAATGCTCTAATGCACGACGCAATAACCTTGAGAACTAAGATGGCTATAAAATTTTACTGAAAATATTCGTGCATCTTTTTATTAATAGTAATATTGGGACCTCAGGGTCCTGAGATAAATATACATAACATCACGCCTGTAATCCCCGAAGGGTTAGGCAGAGGTGTACCCAATTAGCACACCCACAATTCGCCAGTTATTAAGTCCCATGTAATAGCGGACGAGATATGTAAAGACGAAAATAATAATAATAATACCAGCCTATTATTGTCCTACTGCTGGGCAAAGGCCTCTTTTCAAACAGAGAAGGCACGAGCATTGATCACCACGCTTGCTCAAAGCGGATTGGCGATGACATATATAAAAACTATTATAAGTTTAGGTTTCCTCACGATGTTTTCCTTCATCGATGTCAGTGATGTCCAAGATAAACTTAGAAAGTACATAATATTATGAATTAAATAAGTCACATTGGTAATTGCTCGGATTTGAACCCACAACTTTTATGCATCTTGATAGGTATTAATAAAAATACAAAATAGTACAGTTTATATGTAAATAGAAAATTAATCTTGAAGAAGATAGCGTTGACATTTACAAAAAGCAATTAATATTGTTAATTAATTAACCTTCAATGTTTCTGCGGAGTTTTTGTAACTTAAAAATTAATTGCAACATTTGGGTACCTAGGTGGAAGATGTTGGTATATGGAAATATTTAAGTCACACAATTTCATCAATACTTTTATCATTATTTTAATTTTAGGTAATTAAGATGTGTACACAATAAAAACGTGCAATCTTCAATTGCTGCTATTTGTGATAAAAATATACAAATAATTAGATGGAGTTGAAATGTTAATGTTATAGACATGGTTGCCAATATTTCTACAGCTGATAATAAATATTTCAAATAATAAGCTACAAAAAATAAAACATAACATCACGCCTGTAATCCCCGAAGGGTTAGGCAGAGGTGTACCCATTAGTACCCCCACATTTCGCCAGTTATGTTTTTAGTCAAGATTTTTTTTGCGATTGACGAATTTGTTTGTTATTAGTTTCGGTGTTGCAAAATAAAAATCTAAATGTAATATAGTATTTTTGCGTACTAGTATGTATATATTTCTTCAACAGTTTTTAGTATTGTTGCCAACCCTAGTTGTAGGTAACACGCAACACTCATAAAATACTTATCACTATTTAAGTAATCTCTCTTTAATCTATAGTTACTAATATAATAAAGCTAAAGATATTTTGTTTGTTTGTTTTTAAACGCGTTATCTCTGAAACTACCAGTCGGATTTAGAAAAATCTTTTTGTACACGATAGCCAGATTCATAATAAATAGGCTATATAACATCACGCCACGACTAACCAGAGCGGAGCAGTAACCAAAGACGTAACTTAACGCGGATGAAAAAACTACGCAGACAAAGTCACGGGTTAAAACTAGTAAATTATAGACATGCCATTAGTTACACGACTATGTTCAATAAACACGAAATGTTATTGTTCAATATACCGATGTTCGTGTTGGTTTAAATCGGTACGAATCAGTTTTATATCTTATCGATATTGAAATTCATCTCGTTTCGTTTAACAATCGAATGAAAAATGTTTTACCAAATGGAGGCAGACCCGGTCTGTGTGTTGTAAACATTTAAAATTGTTGGGTGTTTCGCAAAATTTCCGAGTTATTTTGTTCATGCCAGTTGATATAAAAATGGAAGCTATTTATTTTTTGTATTTGGTTTTTAAATATTCTACCTATGGGCTTTTATTATTTTCTGATTAATTTCGTTTTGGGATCTAAGACAATTGAACCGTTTCTCCGTAACTCGTTTAGTATCATTATTCTGACGTTTTTCTAGTTGTCGCAAAAAGACACGTAAAACCTTTGCTTATACATATAGCGTCCATAGTAACCAATCAACTTCTGTTCTTCAGTTTCATAGATTATTTATTAACTGTGTTTATAAAATTGAGTGAGAGGCAAAGTACCTACTCGCTCGTACAGACACGAGCAAAAACAAGTATACACTTAGCCACATTACGAAGCTATTTTCTTCGTATATGTTGATTGAAATGTCATGTTTTTAGAAACACCTATAGTATTTTGAATTCAATATTACTATGAAATAGGTCTTATATCAAAGGTACAACCATTATTTCACAAGAAAATCACTTTTGTATACTTGTTTTTGCTCGTGACTGTGCATCAATCAGCTACTTTAGACCTTTACACTATCAAGACTGTACTATGTAAAAATCTCAAATTCAGTCTCTTCATCTGATTAGACTGCGACCCGACCCCAACACAGTTCAGAAAAGGCTCGGCTCACCTGATTACATAGTAATGCGCAAGCGCTTCAGATTGTTAAGATAAAAAAGCTTGGGTAATACAAAAGATTCGAATAAAAATAGAATAGGATTTAGGATTATTGACTTTGACATGCAGAAACAATACGATACGTTTTTTAACGGTCAATTTTGTCCGGTTAGTCAATTTATTAATGTCTGAGATATATGAATGACTGTGACATTTGAACACCTACATAATATGGGTGGAGTTTTGAGGTGAGACTTAACACGTTTTACGATACGCTGGCACACGCATCGATGATGAAACATTATAATAATATCCTCAATACTATTTGCAATTTGACTGCGGTGAATGCTTATGCGAATCTGGCACCCCTGGTCATAGGAAGAGGTGGAACACTTTTTTTTTAGGTGGTAAAAATCATCAAATGACTCCTGCCCTGGGTGGGGCGGAAGGGACTGTCAGACTTTTACTGACTAAAAAACCACCCTGTTCCTTCTGTTGCCCTTTACGTTCCGGGGCCACGGTATCCTGTTAAGACGTCCCGCGACCCCGGCAGGGGAGGTGGAACATAGCGGTGGTTTTAGCCGGTAAGAGTCTCTCTGTCACATCTACAGACTAAAAAAAAATAAAGAACGAAAGACTATCATGCGGATTTCCTGAGGAGTTGCGAATGCAGAGCATGAGGTCCTGGATTTGATTCCCAAGTCAGACAAAAAGTGTTTGGGTTCTTCCATTAGGAATTTCTCAGTAGCAGCCCGGAGTTTGGAATTTGGTGCAGACCTCGTGCCTCGCAAAGCACGTAAAGCCGTTGGTCCTGCGCCTGATCTCTCTCCGATCGTGTTTGCATGTCGTTCCGTGGGACTATGAGAGTGAGGGAAGATGGCGTGCACCTGTGTTTGCGCACACACTTGTGCACGTATATCCGGCGTACTTGGTTTAGTCTCCATTGAGATTGGCGGCCATGACCGAATTTCGGTCGGTAGGATATTACTATTTACAATATAACACAGATCAAACAAAACTATTTATTTTCGAGAAGAATGCACGATTTTCTAGGTTGTAAATAATAATGTTTAGTTTTTATGTGTGATTTCAATTCTTCTTTTTCATTTATTTTATTTTTAAGTGTTTAAGTACCGATTTTTCTATAGTCGGATAACTTTTATCCAAAGAATACTAAATATGACAGTTTGACATATTTTATATACAAAAGTTGTCAAGCCGCTATTTTATTCCTAAGTTATAAGTTATGACGATTGAAAAATTAGCCTTAAATGGTGAAATTGGTTTCGACCGTTCTATTTAAATAAACCAATAATTCATATTTTTTATACACTTAGCGACCAACTTCGTCCATGTAGAAATGAATTATATTTCATATTTTATTTATTTGCATACCATAATGTGTTTTATAAGATGTTACATAATGTTTAAAGCTTAAGTACAGTTATGGACCCAGATAGGCATAGCAACATAGTATTACGAGAAAATTTAAATTCACAAACAAAAATTTTTTATTTTTTATTTTTTTTTTGTTTAGATCATGGAATTAACATAGATTTTATTTATAGAAATAAATAAAATTGTTATGTCTGTTCTACATTACACTGTTAGATACCAATCAATAATTAACCTATACATAAAACCTTAAAGTAAATGTAAAATATGTACAATTTAAAAAAAAAGGGCAGAGAGGAAAAATCTCATAGGGCATCAAAAAATTCGTCCGCGTCGCTGTCAATGGGGCAAGTGCCCAAAAGGCTGACAGCATTGCTAACAAAAATTAAAAAATATCAGTTAGTATAAATTAATGTATGTTATATTATAAAACATATCCTATGACATTTCGCAATATTAAAGCTTTCTATTCGTGGAAGATTTTTTGCAAGCAGACCAGTATTTCCAGAGAATACCTCATACAAACATACAAATAATTTGACCTCTTAAATTACATATTAATTTAAATGAAGCGATGTTAACGTTCAGCTTGTAAATCTGGTTAAACAAGTATTAATAGCTAGAGCCTAGAGCTATGAGCTTTCAAATCAAAGCTAATATATTCAAATAGGTGTGCGTTATCAAGTACTCTCTGAGTCATAGCACTCTATCCATTCATTCGATAACATTGCTGTACAATCCATACTAATATTATTAATGTGTAAGTAACTCTGTTTGTCTGTTAAGCTTACATGACTAAACCACTGAACCGATTTTGATGAAATTTGGTACGAGATAAGTTTGAACCCCAAAAATGGTCAAATGCTACTTTTTACTTCATCTGCATCCGCGATAACCTACATTAACGTAGACGATTTCGTGGGCAATAATTAGTTATCAATAAAGCCAGCCCACCCCAAAATAGTCGGGAAAAGCTAGGAAGACTTTATTCCGACTGTACCTATTGGGGCCTGATTCCGGTCTAACCGAAGTAAGTATTTTGCATAGAGCGACTGCCTGTCTGACCTCCACAACCCAGTAACTGCCATGAGTAATACGATACCCCTTGTCTGATTGTCATACTTTCGGGCTACTGACAACCCGTAACGACTGTCAAAGATTCACGTATGACAGCCGGGACCAACGGCTTTATTGTACTTTCCAAGGCAAGGAGTCTCGATGTGTAAATATGGTCACCCATCCACGGACCAACCCCGGCAAGCGTAGCTTAACCTGATGAATCGACCTGTGCGGCTGCTATAACTCAGCCACGAGTACCTCACCTCGAGAACATTGTTTTACAATTATATAGACTTCAAATTACACAGGATTAAACGTAGTATTATTTCAATTTACATTGTAATTCACAGCTTAGCGGCAAGTTTTGATCTATCTTTAATTGCTGGTCTGCTAATGGAAGATGTATCCAGATATATCATACTACAACAATGCAATTATTTGATTCCTTTATGATAAAGATCACCTAAATATTTTTTTTTTAATTGACTGTTAACGACTATGAAATAGGGAAACATAACTTCATACATAACTCCACTTACATGATTACATGGGACTTAAACATAACTGCCGAAATGTGGGTGTACTAATGGATACTCCTCTGCCTAAACCTTCGGGGATTACAGGCGTGATATTGTTATACTATTTCATCTATAGATACTCCTATACTAATTTACTATATGTATACTAATTTAATATAATATAATAAAGAGGAAAGATTTGACTGTTAGTTTGTTTACATTGAAAAGGCTCCGAAACTATTGAACCGATTTGAGAAATTCTTTCACTGTTGGGAAGCTATGACATAGGCTATATTATATTTTCAAAGAAGTTAGGGATCTGTAAGAAAAGCCTCGCGAACGAAGTCGGGGGAGAGTGCTAGTGAGTAGAGATTTTATATCAAATAATGTAGTCCATGTGAGAAACACATTTGGGAATTTGAACCCGGCCTTTATGAATGTACTAACATAGAGACCTTGCGTTTTACGATCATAAGCAGACGAATCAAATGCGCATGGGCCATTACGTGAAAAATGTCAGACAATTACTATCTAAGCTGTTAGCCAATAATAGGTTAAATATCAGCGTGCGAAGTCCGAATGGTATTTATGGATCGTCCATTAACCACGTGAGGCTCGATGGGGGGGGGGGGGTTGAGAAAGCTATACGAAATAGTATTACGTATATTTTTTGTTTTAGTTGTTAGTAATACTTACTCGAAAATTATTATTCCAGATTTGTATTAAAATAATAACTTGTAACTGCTACATCGCCCGCTTTATTTCTTTTACCCGCGTTATGTCTTTGGGCTACTGCTCTTCTCCTACTGGTCGTATCGTGATGTTATATAGCCTCATGAATCTGCCTATCATACACAAAAAGTTTTTTTAATGCGACTTGCAGTTCCTGAGCGCGTCTAAACAAGGAAATCAAAATCTCATCTACTTTTTATATGTGTAGATACCTGTATTTAAAGATAATATAATAAAGAATACTTTGTACCAAAAATTCACAATACTCTTACACCCCTAGACATAATGATTTTGGTAAATGAGAATAGGGGGGGTTAAAAATTTCCCAAAAAAAACTCTCACATAATGAATGGATGACCCCTTACTTGGGTCAGACACCTCGTTATACTATTTTGATCCAATAATAACCATTATTTCCTAACATACGTTACTGACTTGAGCGCCATTACACATTGATTTTGCAAAACAAACAATGATGTGTATTGAAATGTATCTGTTGGTTCAACATTTAATGACTCAATATTATTTCGATGAACATGCATAGTTTGAATTATTGATTCGTACGCTTGGTTTTTTCACTCGTGTTAAGTTAGACAAGTGCGAGTCGGACTTTCACACCAAGGGTTCCGTTCAATATTTAACACAACAAAGGTACAAAAAAATAAGTTCATACATAACATAAACATAACATCACCCCTGTAATCCCTGGAGGGTTAAGCAGAGGTGTACCCATTAGTACACCCACATTTCGCCCGTTATGTTTTTAGTCCCATGTAATAGGGGGCGAGCCTATTGCCATCAACCGGGCACAAATCCAGACTCCAAGGCTGCTACTGAGAAATTCCTGATGGAAAAACCCAATAACACTTTGCCCGACCTGGGAATCGAACCCAAGACCTCATACACAGCGGTCACGCTTGCGACCACTAGACTAACGAGGCAGTCGTATTGGAAAAAAATCATTTTGTATTATGATAGTCAGAACCATGCGGAATATTATAGGTTAAAAAAAAAAAAAACATCACATACCTACAACACACGACGAGTAACTAAAGTCGTAACTTAAAACAGGTGAAAAATCCACATGAAGTCACGGGAAGAAGTTAGTACAAATTAAATGGGGGAATTGCGTTTAGACAGCTCATAAAAAGTACGTAAATTGATTGGTCAAATAGTACAGTATTGCTGCTGACAAGCTGTGTTGCTGTCTTCTAAATGGAATGACAGATACATCAAACAATAAATGTCTGTCTGTCTACTTTGCTACTACGAGGAAAAGAATGTATTTTTGTATGTTTGTTTGTTTGTAATAGATAAACTCAAAAACTACTGGACCGATTTTAAAAATTCTTTCACCGTTAGAAAGCTACATTATCTGCGAGTAACATAGGCTATATTTTATTTTTGCGCGGACGAAGTCGCGTGCAAAAGCTAGTCATACAATAAATGTCTGTCTGTCTGCTTTGACTTTAGAATGGCATTTGCGATGCTTCTGGTATTGCAGCATTCGACAATGAACACTACCTCCTTATCAAACCATAAAAAAAAACGTTACGAAATAAAAAAGTTCCGTACCATCGTTATACTAAAAATAACACGTTTCTTGTAATTTTTACATGATTAATTGTACTTATAGCGGACATAGTTAGTAATGGGGGTAGGCAGAAAATACAGAACGCCAACTGCTACGATCCTTACATACTCCTTTCGCCTCATCTCTTTAAAAGGAGTAAGTTTATGTATGTGTATAGTTATTGATGAACACTTAGTGAACATTTTATATATCTGCCTATTAAGTTTGAAAATATTCCTAAAATAAAATAGCCCTGTGACAATCGGACAAACACAAAGACGGTTGGTTTTTAAAGGGTTCGTTTGGCACTCTTTGGAGTATGGAATCCTACAAAACTTACCAATTACGATTTAAAATAAATAAAAAAAGTTTTGCTTTGCCTTTACAGGGGCTTACAAAGTAGGTAATTAATCAATTCTGCTTCCTTTATCAGAGAAGCATCGATCACGTATCAGGATCTAGTGCTCCGTATGGTCGTGTAATGACGTAAATAGTGAGCTTGCACAAGGCTTTATGGCGCTTTGCACACAGAGCAACTACTGCAGCAACTAGCAACTAGCTGTTTACATATATTTCAATTGGACTGCGCACACATAGCAACTCGTGTTCCGAGTTGCGGCAATCGTTAACAGTTTTCAGTTGCTGCAACCGATGACTATTTTAGTTCCTAATTGCCGCAACTAGCAGCTGTTTAATATTATACCGTTAACGCTGATCGCTGCATAGATTGAGCAACTCGGCTATGAAAGTTGCTCACAGATTGCCATAAAGTTGCTGCAAACGTAATAGCAACTATCAACTTTTACAGGAAACTTTTAAAGAGTTGATAGTTGCCTCAACTTAAGTTGTTCCGTGTACAAAGCGCCTAAACGTTCTTGGATGCAGTTCGTAATAGATAAAATATAAAGAATAATACCAGTCCATTATTGTCTGACTGCAGGGCGAAGGCTCGGGTCGACGGTGCGTTGAGTCACGCGCGCCTCAAAGCGGTGTCAGCATAGTAGACGGGGCTCGCTAGGGAAGTGCCTACCAGGGTTGCTGAATTTGTTCGAAAGAGTTACCGCGGCCCTGGAACGCAAAAGGCATTAGGATACACGTATGGGTTATAGGTAGGTAAGAGTCTGTCACTCCCTTCTGCTCCGCCCAGAGTGGAAGAAGTCATTTGATTATCTCCCATCCTTAAAAAAGAAGGCAAAGGCCTCTTCTCTTCTCATATAGAAGAAGGTTGCTATGGCCGAAATCGGCTAAATGACATCATCATCAAAAACAAATAAATGAATAAAAAAACTTAATTTTGCATTTATAATATTAGTTAGGATTTTTGTAGAAATGTTGGCCTAGCATTCTAGTTTCTTAGAAGGCTGAATATAATTTACGGGTGTATAAAAAAGTACGGTGTCTTTTAGGGGTCCGTACCTCAATCAGCAAAAACGGAACCCTTATAGGATCACTTTGTTGTCTATCTGTCTGCCTGTCCGCCTGTCAAGACACTTTTTCAGGACCGCGTGGAGGTATCAAGCTGAAATTAATATCAAATACACAGGTATGCTACCCCTTGGAGCAGTGAAACTTCTAAGTCAACGCAATCTAAAGATAAGGCCATTTATGGCGCATATTTTGACGCTCGTTAGGGATTCAAAACCTATAGGGGACTTCCACTTGACCTGGAATCATGAAATTTGAAAAAAAGCAATGCTATGTAGCAAAATTAAACAAAAAATCCGGAACCCGTAAACTTTTAGTTACATCACAAAATAATAACTTTTTTTGCGATAACCATAAACTTATTTTTTTGTATGTTGAGTTAGATATTGAATGGTACTAGTACGGAATCCTTCGTGTGCGAGTTCGACTTGCACTTGGCCAGTTTTTTACCTAGTCTCTTGACATTTGCAGCTTCTACACGCGTGGATATATGGAGTACAGGCTTAATTACTGCCTGAGGCTTTAATGTTTTATGTCTACAGGCACTTATCTGAAGAAGCACGCATAGCGCCTTATAATTGAACTTAGTACTGCGAAACGAACCCAACCCACAATTTCATTAATTATTAATTATTTACACAGGCAGGCAGGAAATGCATGAAGTTCGATTCCCAGGTCGAGGAAAGTGTTATTGGGTTTCAGCAGCCTTGGAGCCTGCATTTATTTTTGATTGATGACAATGGGCTCGCCCCCTGTTACAGGGGACTTAAATAAAACTGGCGAAATGTGGGTGTACTAATGGGTACACCTCTGCTTAAGCCTTTGGGGATTACAGGAGTGTTGTTTTACTATATATGTTAATTATAAATCTTTTGAAAAATGAGAGAACACGGGTTGGTTCGGTTGTCAGAATGAAACATAATTAAAAATATTTGTCACTGTTTTATATATTTACTAAAGCCTTTGCCTGCGACTACGTCTGTGGGAATTTATTACGAATGTTTATTTTTTTTTATAGTAAAATACAACCGCATTTAAGGATTATGTAGCTTCCTTTAAGCGGTAGAATTTTCTGAATCGGATTAGTAGTTAGATATTAATACAAAAAAATCAAATCTATAATATAAAAATTATATTATTATTATAGACTAGCTTGTTCCCAGGACTTCGTTCGCGTAGATGTCGGTTTTACAAGGCTTTATATTTTTTTTGCGGAACCCTAATTTACTCCATAAAACATCATTTCGTTTCAGAGATTAGCCAGTACAAACAGACCAGGCAGATTGACAAAAAAATGTTTTTATCGTAAATTATTGCCATATAGTCATATTTATTTTGTAAAAAGTTTTTATTTTGACATTACAAACAAACAATACAATTTTATCCATTCATATGGACATAAGGTTTCGTCAGATGTATAAAATGTTAATGATATAATGTAGTAATTATATAGTCGTATGTGTAGGTACATAGTTTACATTCTTATTGCAATGTTGTTAAGCTTGTAATGACGATAATATGATAATGGGTAAAATTATTTCCAAACAAATAGGTACCTTGTTAAGTTGTGCTAAGGGCTAGTATAGGTACTATAGCTTATAATTAGAGCTGGTTCACATTAGATCGGAACGACAGTTTACCGTTGACCGACTGTCGAGTGTTAGGGACTACGCACACTTTTCAGCTTCATTCAGCTTTTATTTATTTATTTAAACTTTATGCAACAAAAAAGTACAAAGGCGGACCTAATGCCTTAGGCATTCTCTACCAGTCAACCAAAGGTGGTGAAGAGATAACAAAGCTTTTGTCCATAGAAAACGCCGATTTCGTATGAGACGCTTTCCGCGTCTAAACGCATGCGATACAAAATCGTTGTTTTCTATGGACAAAAGCTGATTGGAGCTGAATAAGTGTGCATAGTCCCTTAGTGTCCACCCTAGAAGCTGCCGATCCGACGTAACGTCAACACCATCATCGTTACCGTCGTTTTACCACAGCCAGCTCACAACTGCTTTGTGAGTGACCAGTAGGCTTACTCTTGAACAAAATCGAGAATGAGATTGGAATCGACTGCATGTTTGACTACAGCGATTGACATGAGGTTGTCATACAAACAAAAACGTAAATTACCAAATTTTAAAATATTAAATAACTCGTTAATTCTATAAATAAATGTCTTCTTATATTTATTGGAATTGCAACTGGATCGGATGTACATGTAATGTCGATTCCAATCTCATTCTCGATTTTGTTCAAGAGTAAGTCTACTGGTCTTCACAAAGCAGTTGTGAGTTGTTTTTCGGTCCGACCTATTGTAACCAGGCTTAACTGGGGTCGGCTTCCAGTCTTACCAAATGGAGCTGAATTGTAATATTTAACTTCTTCTAGTATTTTCATTCTTTTTGAATGGTCATAGTTGCCCATTCAATTTTATTTTTAAAAAATCTTTTGAAATTTTTTTCGCCAGACTTCCCAAATATGTTTTTTTAATATAATTATACTTTTTACGGTGAAATTACAAACATAACAAAAAAGAATCAGCCAAATCAGTCAAGCCATTCTCGAGTTTTGCGCTTAGCAACACATGCAGCCATTGATTTTCATTTATGCAACAAAGAAGATTGATTAAAATAAAATATTTAAAGGAGGTATTTTAAGTATTTTTTTATATTAAGAAGAGGTGAGAATATAATAGGAGGATTATTTTAATTATGTAAGCAAGAGCTACATATTATTTAGCTATTTATTTTTATTTATACAGAATGTTTATTAAAATAATATTAAAAGTAGGTATTTTAAGTATTTTTGAATATTAAAGAAGAGGTGAGAATATAATAGGACCATTTAATTATGTATACAGGATGTATCTTGAACTTTCGGAGAAATCAAGGTGATCGGGCGATTCTTGTTGATGGAACGATACGATAAAATTAAAATACCCAGGTACTTACTCAAAAATGATACGTAACATAAATATTAAGGATGTTCTATGACCTACATAAAAATACACGAAGGACCAAAGTTTCAACAAACGAACGGATGAATCGACGTTAATTTTATTGATGTGTCAGAAGTATTGGAGGGGAATTTATGAAAGAAATGAGTACTTAAACTTTGTTATGTTCTATTTATTTATTTTCAATACATATTGGTCTAGTGGTCGCAAGCGCGACTGCCGTGCATGAGGTCTTGGGTTCGATTCCCAGGTCGGGCAAAGTGCTATTGGGTTTTTCATCAGGAATTTCTCAGTAGCAGCCTCGGAGTCTGGATTTGTGCCCGGTTGATGGCAATAGGCTCGCCCCCTATTACATGGGACTAAAAACATAACTGGCGAAATGTGGGTGTACTAATGTACACCTCTGCCTAACCCTTCGGGGATTACAGGCGTGATGTTATGTTATGTTATATTTATTTCATTTTCAATTATGAATAATTGCAAAACATAATATCTCATGTTTTATAGCTAGTTTTGAGTAAGTAGGTAACATTATGTAGAAGATTGCCAATAACAAGTTTCCACTTATTAACATGTGTACAAATTAAATAATAGATTAATAGAACATTAGACTGCCGCGTTGGTCTAGTGGTCGCAAGCGCGGCTGCTGTGCATGAGGTCTTGGGTTCGATTCCCAGGTCGGGCAAAGCATTATTGGGTTTTTCCTTCAGGAATTTCTCAGTAGCAGCCTCGGAGTCTGGATTTGTGCCCGGTTGATGGCAATAGGCTCGCCCCCTATTCCATGGGACTAAAAACATAACTGGCGAAATGTGGGTGTACTAATGGGTACACCTCTGCCTAACCCTTCGGGGATTACAGGCGTGATGTTATGTTTATGTTAAATAATAGATATGCAGAAACAGCACGAAAAACTAACAATGTTTCGAGTGTGTCTTTTTAAAATCACTCTAAATAAGTTTCAAACTTATTAGACACCACAAGCAAAAAGTGAACACAACATAACAACTTATAGCAATGTAGCAGAAACATATTTATTGTTGTCTGCAAACCAAATAGCTTTTTAGACCGTACTAGGTAACATTATGAAGTCATTCACAGATCAAAAAGCGTGAACTTTCAACAATAAGATCGGATAACACAATAAATTACAGTGGTAAGGTGGGTAATCCAAAAATTGGGCAACATTACCTACACTTTGATAAAATCTGTTGAAGTCAATGTGTTTTCAATTATCGCCAATCCGCTAACATGTGATTTCAAAACAATATACGTACCTAGCGAACGGACGCTTTCGACATTACTCTATGACAGAGAGAGTGAACCAATGGCACGTGTGCCAATGGTGGTACTCGACAAAGAAATTCGGACACGCCAATGTTACTTTACTACTATTACAAATCCGGGGTTGCGGGATGTCTTACCGTGGCCCCGGAACGTAAAGGGCAACAAAAGGAACAGGGTGGTTTTTTTAGTCAGCAAAAGTCCGACAGTCCCTTCCGCCCCACCCAGGGCGGAAAGACTCATTTGATGATTTTTACCAACTCAAAAAAAAACTACTATTTTAATGCGAAAGTTTGGACGGATGGAAGTTTGTTACTCAACTACGCCAGAACGGCTGAACGCATGTGAATGAAATTTATCTCCGAGATAGATTTTAGTCTGGAATAGCACATAGGTTTCTTTTTATCTCGGAAAAATGGACAGTAGTAATGTACATAGAGCACACACACAGTGTCATAGAGCAACACAGGTCTCCACAGTATAGGATAATATATTATCTTTGATGCGGACAAGTTGTGGGCAGAAGCTGATAAATCATTGTATTTGATCAAATTTAATTAGCACCAGTAGAAAGAACACTACATTTTTCTTTTATGGTTTTCATGGAAATCAATCGGGTTTTCAAGGCTGAAAATCAAGTGATTTTATTAAGAAGTAATCTCTTGAAATTATTAATTAACGGTGTCTATTACCCAATTAAAAATAGTCTTTCGATCTAAAAATCTAGTGTTTCTATAATATAAAAACCAGTTTAATTAAATTAGTTATCTTCGATCAATAGGTATATGACCTTTCAGATTTCATGATAACCTTTTAAAATATAAAGTAAATCATCCATTTTTATTTCTCACATTGCATCTTTGACATTAGATATCAAACGTGTATGCAAAATGGCAAAAAGGGCATCGTCACGCTCCGATTCATTTTAAAACCGGTTCGACTTAGAAAAATGGGATTCCTACGGTCGATATGATCTAATTATGCTTTTGTGAGCAAAACAAAGGTAAATTCCACCGTATTCAATGCAGTTTGTAGGTATACACACGAAGTATTCGAACCTCATGTTTTTATTATCTAATTCCAATAACCAATACAATAATAATCAAATGTAATAAAAAATACAAGTTTGTCATCCAATTTTATTGGTGAATTAATTTAATATTTTTGATTCTAGATTAAATTATGTAAATTATTAGCGTATCAATTTATATCGTTATAGTAAGACAGTAAGGGAGAAGGGGCAGTAGTAGCATGCAATACAGTAAATTGGGAAATTGGGAGGGATTGTGCTAAAATATTCTTTTTTTTTAAAATTCTTCTTTACTATATTTTTTTATTCTTTACTAGAGTGGTTGGCAACCAATGGCACAACTTGGCACTTCATCCCACCTCATTCTCGAAACTTTGGAGGATTTTAGGAGGCTGGGGTAAAGTAATGCAAACATCACCTCAAAAGGGTGATAGGCAACAGTACCTAAAGTTATTAAAGATCAACCATTTAGAATATTCAAAAAACGTCTAACCGAGTTATTGTTGCAAAAATGTTACTATTTTATATCCGATTTTTTGAATGATGATTTGTAATAGTCTAAAGGAATATGCACTGGTAAGCTATAATGTTTTTTATGTATGTACCCCGATGTCGTCTATCCATAAATGTTTGTATGCCGAAAGGCAGAATGTATAAGGACTCTTGAACATTGTTAACATCTTATTGTAATACCTACATTCTAAACAAATAAAAATTTCTTATTCTTATTCTTATTCTGACTTTCGAAGAAATGACTTAATAATAGTAGTTCAATTATTATTAATAATACTACTAATATATTATTAATGCGAAAGTTTTAATGGATAAATGTTTGTAACTCAATTACGACAGAACTGCTGTGCGGATCTGAATGCAATTTGGCACAGAGATAGATTATTGTTTTAAATGTCAAATATCAATTCCGTTTTTGACGTTTTCCATTTTTGGAAAAACGAAATTTTGACGCGAACAAAGTCGCGGGTCAAATCTAGTTTATTATAATAATATTTGTACCTACCTAAAATTACCTAATTAATTATAAAAAAACAACCAGAATAAAAAAAAAAACTAAATGGCATTAAAAAAATTCATTCGCATCGCCGTTCACTGGAAATATGCCCGAAAGACTGGCCGCATTAGATTTATTACTATGTATTAGAAGATTATATATTTATTATTATTAGTCTAGAAACAGTGTTTTTGCCTTCAAACAAAATCCGCTTTATTTTTTTCTGTAAAACCATAAATACAATGGAAAAGTTGCCTAAAAGAGGACAACATAAGACACAATTTTATAAAATTGCTACCAATTAATGTAAATCAACATTTGTTTTTGACGATTTTAGAGAATGTGTTTAGCTTAGTCATATCTTTTAATAACCTAACCTTTCTAACGGCTTCATCGGTCTCGTGATCATAAACGCGACTGGGAAGCGTAAGGTTTTGAGTTCGCTTCACAGGTCAGGCAAAGGGTTATTGCGTTTTACAATTAGCAAATTCTCAATTTCAATGAGTTTGAAACTTGATTATTAGTTCCATCGGACTATGAGAGTGAGGGAATAAGGAGTAAATCTGTGTTTGCGCACACACTTATACACTACTTTTGCCTGCGACTTCGTCCGCGCAAAAATAAAATAATATATAGCCTATGTTACTCGCAGATAATGTAGCTTTCAAATGGTGAAAGAATTTTTAAAATCGGTCCAGTAGTTTTTGAGTTTATCCATTACAAGCAAAAAAAAAAATATACAAATTTTTCCTCTTCTTAATATTAGTGTAGATATGTCTACTATTAGGCTAATCTCCATTATGATCGGCTACCCTTACCGAAATTTGAATTGGAATTATGTTCTATATTTTATTTATATTAAACTATTTCTGTAAATAACTTTATAACGAATAACTAAAATACAAAACTTATAAATAATAATAAAATTACAAAGTAGGTATGTATTATCCGTTTCATACATAATATTTATTACAATCATTTTATTCATTTACATTCTGAAATAAATAACCTTAACTTAAATAAAACCCTAAAGTAAATGTAAAATATGTACAATTTATAAAAAAAAAGAGCAGAAAGGACGAACCTATATAAGCATCCTAGAACCTAAATAAGGCATTAAAAAAATTCGTCCGCATCGCAGTTCAAACTGCCCAAAAATCTGGCAGCATTATATTATACAATCTATCTTTTATTGATTACTCATTGTAAGTTCAGAAAAAAAGTCAAATCGTGAAACAAAGCATCACAAACAATCTATTAATATTATTATAAAGTTCAATGATTTACAACAGCCTTGACCTTAATTACGTGTTCCGACAACCTAATAAGGCAAGTGAAGGCAAAGAAAAAAGTATCTTCCTCTAGCTAATTTTAATAAAGTTGCTTAATTAACTGGTTATTAAAAAAACACCTTTTTAGGTAATGATCTAAGCACGCTGAATAAGAAAATACAAATAATAAAATAACCGTTGAGGTAATGTTGGGTTGAAAAGTGTTACTGAATTTTAATTGTACGTGAATTAGTTGTGGGTGTACTAATGCCTGTGCTGTACTAAGTGCCTAACCCATCGGGAATTACAGGTGTGATGTTATGTTATGTGTGTGAATTAGTTAGTGTAACTTAAAGCATACTGGTATCGATTTTATTATGCACGACATTAAGCCTAATTTGGATTACTTCTGTCTTTTTCTCTCTAATGAAACAAGAAAGGGACAGGTATAAAAAAGAGCTGTCAGCTTTAGTTGATCTAAAATTTCTATATACTATAGTTGACATGTCAGAATGTTTTGTTTAAAAACATGGAATACTTCAAGGCAAAACTAATTTGACATCTCTTACTTAGTTCTGAGGTGTCGCCGTCCTTGTCTTTCACTGTATGTCAGTAAGGGATAGCAATTCTCTAATTTTAGGCAAGTTTGTGAACAAGGGAATCAGCACCATTTTCTATATATTTAGGTAAAACCACGAAATCAATGAAACTTTTAAAAGATCTACTCAATATTTTTTACCATTAATTTCTAATTAACTTAATGTTAAACAGATTAATTAATTAATTATGCATAACAACCTGACATTGTAACCTCCTAGTCACATTTTTTGGATACTATATAATAACCTGCTTAATATTTAGTAGCATTATTTAAGTTTGAAATCACCAATCTGCCTGGAGCAAACGTGTTTGGTTAAATTATTATCCTACTAATATTATATAATAAAATATAAATGAGCAAGTTTGTGAAGATGTTTGGATGTTTGTTACTCAATCACGCGTAAACCGTTGTACAAATTTAGATGAAAATTGGCACATAGATAGACCATTACCTGGGGGCTTAGACAAAGTAACAATTTCAAAACGATAACAAAGTTAGAAAATACTAAAATGTTATGCTATACTAAGCCGCGTTAAGTCACGTGTTATAATTCATAACGAAATCATAAAGTAACGGATCGTTATTGCGTTTACGCATTTGTATGGGACAAATGCGTAGACAAGCAGCGCTTTCAGTGATTGCCTTCGCCTCGATCGTGATCGCGACCATAGTGTTACATTGGCTATGAAATGTTTGTCGTTATCTCAGTGACTATGACGAATTTAGATATCGTTTCGCTACGAAGCGATGTTACTTTGTCTGAGCGATTAACAAATAAGTTACTTTTTATCCCAATAAAGTGTTCCCCTGGAATTATAGTTCAACTTATTTTACGGACAGTAACTTTTTACGCGGGCGACGTCGCGGGCTGAAGCTAGTTTATTATAAATGTATATATATTTTCTAACTTATTTTTCTTATCACATAAAAGTTGTATTTATTTTAGAGCATTATCTTTAGGTATTGAACTATGTGTCTATGAATGTCAACTATTTCTTACGACAGAATAAATTCCTCCACTTTTGAATAATTTATCTGTAATGTAGATGTATTTAATAGCGAAAGGTTTACTCATTCATTCATTCACTGACTAAACACGGAATCTTGAAGACTACTCAACTTATGAAGCTTTTTGGCAGGTAGGTAGTTTAAAGATAGGAGATGTCAGTGAATAATGTAGTATACAACAGCGCCAAATTAAATGAAGATTGTTATTTTTAACGTGAACGGGCAAAACTTAACCAAGGTATAAATGAACGCAAAGGGCAACAGAAGAAACAGGGTGTCAAGTCTGACAGACCCTGCCGCCTCACCCAGGGCGGGAGGACTCATTTGATGATTTTTACCACCCCATATAAAAAGTATAAATTATAATATCTGATAGAGTAAATATATATGCACATCTTTTTACCCCAAAAATACTAATAGTTAACCCTATTTTACGTATTTTTATTTTGTGAAGATCAGAAAATCGTAACGTTTATTAGTATTATTATATTTAGCTCGTACTGTCCCACTGCTGGGCAGAGACCTTCCTCCATTTTAGTTTAAAGTAAGTGGTGCCGATTCCCTTAGTCACAAACTAAACTAAAATTAGACTATTTCCATCTTTTTCAGTCCAGTAAAACAAGAAAGAGACGAATGTAAATTAGAGCTGTCAAATTTAGTCAATCGGACACATCCATACAGTTATAGTTGACATCTTAAAACGTATGGATTAAAAATATGGGGAAGTTTAAGGCACAACTAATTTGACATCGCTAACTTAGTTCTTTAATGTCACCGTCCTTTCTTTTCGCTGTATGTTAGTAAGAGATGTCAATTCTCTAAATTTAGTCTAGTTTGTGAACAAGGGAATCGGCACCACTTTAAAATAATGATGATAATTCATTTTTGTAATCGTCTGTACCCACACATCAATAGTTGTTTCTGTTCGTGATTGATACTGTACGATTTGTAAGTAATCGTGGTTGTTAGTTTTTTACAAACATAATACTTTTTATTAAATATATTGTAGCTATCTAATTAATGCAACCTATGACTAAGTACCCATCTTTTGTACAAGTAAAGAATGACATAATTTTTATTATTTCTTGCTCACGTTTAAAGGTCTACCGTTTTCCTGTCTGCTGAATAACAAACTGATTAGCTACGTTAATTCATATTGTTTGACTGTTCATGGTATACTAGCATCTGACCGCGACTTTGTCCGTTTTAAAGTTGATACCTTCTTTATCCGGGGTTGCGGGACGACTTAACAGGATACCGTGGCCCCGGAACATTAAGGGCATCAGAAGGAACACGGTGATTTTTTAGTCAGTAAAAGTCTGACAGTCCGGCAGTCTGACAGTGACAAGACTTCCGCCCCACCTAAGACGGAAGGAATCATTTGAAGATTTTTACCAAGTAAAAAAAAACATTACACCACAAGAACCGTACAGACAATGTGCTATAGGTACTGGGCTATCGCTGTGCCAGCCGTTCTGCCATGATACAAACATCCATCCAAACGTTCGTGATTAAAATAATATGTATTAGTAGTAAGACTATATTAGGCCAGATTAGATCGTCCGGGATCTAATCTGGCCTAATATAGTCTTACTACTTATACTAGGAACAAAGATAAGAATTTCAGAAGTTGTTTTTTTTTTTTTGTATCCCGTGCCTCGGAAAGCACGTTAAGCTGTTGGTACCGGCTGTCATAATCAGTCGGAAGTCAAATAGGCAATCGCTCCATGTAAAATACTGGTATTCAACTGCATCCGGTAAGACTGGAAGCCGACCCCAACATAGTTGGGAAAAGGCTAGGCAGATGATGATCTTATTTGTATCAAATCGTTATGAAATCTCCTCCAGCTTGATCACAATTCGTTTTAAACATCGTTAATATAACTGAAGCCTTTAAGATTATAGTAAAGTTCTCAAAACTTAATCAAAATTGAAGATTGTCAAATAAATCAACAATCTGCCAAAAATTGGTGACCCAAATACGTTACTATATTACAAACTTCCTGAGCTATAACTTTATTATAATATTATTTGTTTTTTATACAAAGTGACACTAAATTATGTTTATAATTTATTTAAAAAACAACTTGCTAAGTCACACCTATTTTGTGTGTCATCAATCTGACATTTTCTTATTTCGACATTCGGAACTTGATATTATTTGATCCGACCGCCAGTCAGTGTAAAGTTACCAGAATGGCTTCATAAGCAAGCCCCAACGGAAAACAGTAATAAACGACAGTGGCCTTATTGGAAGAAAGTAACAAGCGACACTACCTATAAAAACTATCAATTCGAGTTCATAAAATACGGCTAAATCGGTAGAGAGACATCAGCTGCCATTAACAACACCGTGGGTTTACAATGATTACTGATCTAGCTTCTACCTCTTCGTCTGCGAGGTTTTTGTCATCTGTGTTATGTTGCGTCTTTGGTTACTGCTCCGCTCCCGAGTGTCGTAGCGTTATGTTATACAGACTGTTAGTGTAAACACCGTTGTCACTAAAACCATAGGTACTTGATTTATTATAAAAAATGTTTATCTGAATTTAAAAATAAATAAACAAACTTTTCGTTCAAAAATTAAAAAAAAATATGTCCGACACCGTCCGTAACTTCATGGATACTATGCGCCCGAGTTACGTAATCACCGCAAAGGGCGTTGACCTGCTGCACTGGCTGTCCGTTATAACTACCTACATAAGTTTTAACTAATTACACAATTGTAATATAGGGTGAAATAATTTTGAGGAAAAATGGAGACTTTACTTTAAAAAAAAAAGATATTTTTTTCATTGAATTTACGTTCTATTTGTGAAACCAAACCACTGGTTTCAAGGATAACGGTGTTTACACTAACACTGTAAAGCCTATAGTATTCCTCATGATTCTGGTCATCATATACAAGAAGACGTTTTCCAATTTTCCAATTTTTTCGACTGGCAATCCAAGAGATTAGCTCATTTAAGCAAACAAAAACTGTTTGCTCTGCTACATTAGAATAGATTTATTGTGAAAAATCCATTCATTCCTCTCAGTCCTCTGTCTATTTTAAGACCAACAGCTGTCATTTGAATAGAATGTATCAATCAAGTCCATCTTTTGAATAAATCGATAAACTTAATTAAACCGTATCACAGGTTCATTAATATTTACAATATGAATAACTCATCAATGATGAATGTCGATGGTTTTGTCAATTAAAATGGATATAAGGCAATGCCAACTGATCTGTTTATTAATTCTTAGTCCATATATCACACAGTAATAAATTGATCATTTAAAAATAACTTAATGATTTAATTAGTAACTGTATATTTACAAGGTTAAGATGAGCGATAGTAGAAGCTGTGCTTCTATTCAAAATTAAAAAATAAATAAATGACTAACCTTATAAAATCTATCACAAGATTTTTTGTTTTTTTAAACGCGAATATCTCTGTAAGTCCTCGTCCGATTTGAAAAAATATTTTTGTATATGATAGCCAGATTCATGAGGATTAGTATAGGCTACATAACATCACACTCCGACCCACGGCAGCGGAGCAGTGACCAAAGACGTAACTTAAAACGAGTGGAAAAACCACGCGTGCGCATAATCTCCTCGCTTAGTAAATGACGCTTTATTTCCTCCAGTCTACTTGTGACCACGGTTGGAATAATTCGGTCTATAGACTATATGTCAGTTATACAAGATAAGTACCCATTATGCATTTCAACTTTTTATGAATTTTATGGTTCTGTAAAGATTATACTAACTTGCTTTTGTGGTTTTACATTTTTTTTGGGTTTAATATCTACTGAAATAATAAATAGATCAAAATAGTGTTTATTGGGTATTTCCATCAGGAAATTTTCAGTAGCAGCCTCGGAGTGTGGATGTGTGCCCGTTTAATGGCAATAAGCTCGCCCTCTATTACATGGGGCTTAAAGATACCTAACTGGCGAAATGTGGGCGTACTAATAGGTTCACCTCTGCCTAATCTTTCGGGATTACAGGCGTGATGTTATGTTTGAAATTAATAGATTTTCGAATATTTAACTAACTAGCACAATTTATAATATCTATCAGGTATATAGCAATGTGATCGTTACAGATAAAACAATGATAGGTAGGTAATTTTCTTTTCATGCAGACGTGCGTTTAACCGCTCAAGGTCCGGCTGTCATACTGGTATGACAGAACAATAGAAAATCAATTGTGTCTCATTACGCGAAACTTAAGTAATTAAAAGTGTGAGAAATATGTTTTATCTTATATAATCTCTAAAGAACTGCATCCGAGCACGTAAGTCATACCGCCTGCGTGGTAGCGCCTTGAATGATCGTGTTACCCAGCCTCTGACACATCTGCCCGCTCGGTTGAAAGGGCACGCGTGGTGAAGGTCGCGTTCTGACCGCATCCGCTTAGAGCCTAGTTGTTGATGTGCTAATCTATACTAATATTATAAAGAGGTTTTGTGAGATTGTAGATCTTTGGATCTTCTGAACCGATTTTGAAAATTCTTTCGCAAATTTAAAGCTACGTTATCACTGAGTGCTATATGCTATATTCATTATCAAAAAGTTAGGGGTCCGTGAGAACAAACACGCGAACGAAATCGCGTAGAAAGTGCTAGTATTTCTATATGTAAATGATGTTAGGTACTTCAATCTATTAAAAGAGGTAGTTCTTATAGTTTGTAAGTGGTTTCTAAGCAGTTAAATAACGAGAGTTTATTATAAGATTTAAAGGTGATGCCAAACGAGAATAATTTTGTGAGTTGTGAGTAATTTACATTGAAAAGAATTGCATCGCAAATTTATTCATTTTGATTATTAGGGTTATGGAAAACATGATTTTAACCGGCCAAGCGGCTGACTTACCGGTAAGTCAGAACAATAAAAAATTAATTGTGTCTCATTACGTGGGACTTGAGTAATTAATTAATTTACACTTACTGATCATTTAATAATAGTTTATTAGGGGTAAAAAATGACACAGGATGGAAGACAGTCAATAAATAATATGAACCCTGTCTCCTAAACTAGGAAAATCCTGTACCTTAGGATGCAGTGTCTTCGCAGTATAGTACAGGTACGGGTATGTACTGGTCACATCTTCATTAAAATTTGTGTCATGCGGGAATCGCACCCTCGATAGACAGCGCAGCAGCCTATCGCTAAATCACAGCGCCAACCGTGTCTTCATTATTAGACCATAATAAATTTCAATTAGCAGCTACTTGAATTTATGTTGCGGCGAGAAGAATACAAGGGTTAGGTTATGAGTCAAATGGCAAAGTTGAGCACATTATCATGTCAACAATATTTAAAAAATGATATACGATGGGCCTTTTGCGATGACAAATCAGATGTTGAAACAATTTAATTTTTATCGATCATTCTAACCAAATGGTATAATAATTATTGTGATCGTTAAATAATTTGTTCATGTTGTAGGCGTTTTCTATTAAGTAGTATCTAAGTTTTTACATTTGTGTCCACATTTCTGTAAATAATTAGGTGCAGTTTCTATAAAGAAATGAGGAATATGGAGCGACTGCCTATCTGACCTCCATAACCTAGTAACTGAGTAATACCCCATGGTACGACTGGTTGTACGACTTTCGGGCTTCTGACTGTCAAAGATCCAAGTGTGACAGTCGGGACCAAAGGCTTAACGTACTTTACGAGGCATAGAGGTGTCTCGGTGTCAAAAGATGTAGGAAATATTAGTGCGTGTCTAAGTAATGACAGCCGAACAGGTCGATCCATCAGGTTATAGCTTAACCTGATGGATCGACTTGTGCGTCTGTTCCGCAGCTGCAGCTGCATTTAGTTAGATTGGAAACCGAACTCAACGTAATTGGGAAAAGGCTAGTCAGATTAAATTAGATACAGTCCCATCGTCAGCAACATAAAAAAAATTGTGTTGGATAATATCTTGGATCAACAATTGAGTAGTTGATATTCTGTGATCAGTATCACAATATTTTGTTACGTATAATATCTGCAGGTGCTGAATTCAGCATTTTATACTCTACAATATTTGTATTGTAACTAAGGAACATCTGAACCGAGTATGACCTTAGTACAAATAAGGAAATCCTACTAATATGGGAGGTCGATCATATCTCAATCAAAAAAACCGGTCAAGTGTATTGTATGATGTTCATACAGTTCACGATAGCTGTTGTAATGCCTTGATGATGTAATTGAGAATCTTTTGATTTTTGAAGTTTCGTTATTTCCTGTTTAGATAGGCGCCCTGTGGTCGCCCAGAACAATTATCTAAGTAGGTACTCTACTTTCTGATGTCTTTCACAAAATATAAAAACAATATACCTACCAGCCTATTATCGTCCCACTGCAGAGCAAAGGCCTCTTCTCATACAGAGAAGGCATGATTGAATTGATCATCACGCTTGCTTTAGACGATTGGCAATTTCAGACTTATATTAACTAATATTCTAGGTTTCCTCTCGATGTTTTCCTCCATCGTTGTCAGTGATAACTAAGATAAACTTAAAAAGAGTATAATTATGAATTATAAAAGACACATTAATCCGTATTAAATCCACAAACTTATGTATGAGAGGTGCTGGACCATCACCTACCAACACGTACTTATTTGCAATTATTTATTACTGAGCAGTAATAACAGCCAGTCGCTTAGGTCACAGAAATAATGATCGAAGAATTATTAATACGTTTAGTAATATTTAATACTGTGTTTCATTGTCCTCTGAAGATGGCCGAATGTTGCGTCCATACAATGGTAGGTACGTGTTACAACGGGGGTCAAAAGTTCAGTAATTGACAGCGGTACGTACCTCCGAGGTCCGGTGGTAATGTGTCGTGATTCTTACGGAAAGTTTATCACGATCTATAACTGTTAGCCTTTACTGAGTTTCATAATGGTTTAGTGCAATCTTTGTTACACTCTTTCGTTGGTCTAGATCATTTAGGGTTGCTCTTCTTCAAAGTGCATCTAAAGGTAAATGTCAGCATAGGGACGGGGCCCGAACAGGGCCAAACGCCTGCCAGGGTCGCGGGATTTCTTAACAGGATACCGTGGCCCTGGAACGCAAAAGGCAACAGAAGGAACAGGGTGCTTTAGATGTCCTGGTGATAGAGGTGTGATGTGCTACGTAATGTCGTGACGGCTCATGCACAAAGTTGTGGATTCGCAACAATTTTATATACCTATACTTGCTACTTTTTAAGTTGTTAATCTTGAACATCACTGATATCGGTGAAGCAAAATATGTGAGTCCATATTTGTAACTTGCTAGGTGTATGATAGAGAGTATGTAACTAGTTATTGTATTCTATTCTGCCCTTGATTTGCGTTAAATGATTATTTATCCATATAAGTAAACTAGGTTCAGCCGCCGACTCCATCCGCGTATATGTCGGATACCCGGTTCGTCCCCTTAGGGAGTGAGTTTTGGAAAATCCTTTCTTAGATACGCGCTACGTCATAACAATTATCTGCTTGGCAATTTTCACATGTGTGCTGATAGATCAGTCAGTCAGTAAGTACCTATATAGATGATGATCTATATGAAGAAGATAAATCATAAAAGAGCAGTTTTTAACATTTTCGTAATACTAACACAATGAAATCTTCATTCACATTCAATACGTAAGTACGTACTTGAAAAATATCAACCCTAAAAGACTGTTGATCAAGAAGATACTGAAGGTTAGTGTTAGACTGTTTCACAAGCACTAGCATTCCTACAGCACTCAGTGTTACCAACCTTTGACACGTAAGTAAACGATACGCCTGCCTATGACACACGACTAGGGCTGCGTCACAAATTGGAAATTTAACACATTTAACCAATCAATTGGCGTACAATATTTACAAGCTTAATAATAAAAATAAAATAAAAAAACTATTTTTTATGATCTGTCAAAACGCGATTCTTCTATAGATTTTGTATGGCAATAGTAAACTGTGACGTCATTTTTGTGCCAACTCTATGGACTAACTAGGTATTTATTGATTTCAAAGCAACTATAAATCTAATTTTACAGTTAGTTGAGAATTTATCAGGTATAGATACAGGGTTCAAATATAGTGTTTCTTTTAGAGAAGTTACGTCTTGGAATTATTGGTTGACAGATGGTGTGTACTATAATACCTAATTGTAGACGCCGAAAAAAAAAATATGATTTCTTCCCGGTTGTGTCTGAGAAAAATAGATTGATACAATAATAACAAAACGTCGTTTACATTTTCTGTTTTTTTGTTATTGAGGTATTACGTATCTTTCAATTAATTGGGATTCCTTTGACACCAAATGTGTCCATGTTTCGTCCGGACACTTTTTGAAAACCTCTCCCGGACAAATTTGGGGAATTCCGCACGGATGGCAGCCCTACACACGACGATAATAAAGCTAGGATTACACTTTTACGATGTGATGTGCCATGACGCATTATGACGTCATTTCTTCCGTACCTACCTATCTAGAATATTTTCTATTTGCAGATTTACATTCTTTATTCTTCATTTTTGAATGTTATGTCAAAGGCGTTACGTCGATTGTAAGGATTTTACGCAACACGACACACCAAACCGCAATAATGTGTCCCCAGGCTTAACGCTCGCTAGATAATTGTCATTGAATGTCTTCAGTAACGCGTTTATTATTATGGAATAGATAAAATCTATTAAATTGTCTTTCGTTTAGTTAATTTATATTTGATTTTTTAAGTGTTGCTTGTTGGTAAAAAGCTGGTAGTGGTTACTAAGATTGGGTTTCGAAGATTATGTTATATTTCCATTGACGGCTGTTCACAGCGTTTTTTGAAAGACTATACAAATCTGATGTATAGTTAGTGTTGGCTAGTTAAAATGATGATTTCGTGACTTGGTAAGCACGAAAGGATGTGGGTCCTACACCTGTTCTCTCCCCGGTCATGCTGTTCTATCGGTCTTTAAGAGTAAGAAATCGAGATTTGTTTGCACGCACGCTCGTGCATTATAAGTAATATCTTCCTCGTACTTGGTTAATCTCCGGAATTTGATTGCGTATATAGGTAGATACTTTAGCTCTGTAGGAAAACTTTAGCTTAAAACGTTTGAATTAAATCACCTCTTGAAAATTACAAAAAAGTTATTTTCCTTTTGTTTTTAGCCAAAGATTTTCGACCAAAGAAACCTTCATGTACCCAATATCTGTGTGCCTACTATTACCTACCTACTTTATTTGTAAGACAAATCTTATAGTTAGGAAAGTCTTGCAATGATGATGCTGAACAAACCGTTTTAACTTTTAACATAGTTATTTTAAGGCGTCAACCAGCGGCCTTTTAAACGAATCCAAATAGCAAAGTAATAAAATATAAAATTAGCATTCAGAACGTTATAATATTACTTCATCCTGATGATTTCTATTGTGAAATAAATTAAATCATTCGCAACCTTGACCTAAGTGTAATAAGTTCGAAAATTGTTTATTACTGACGCTGATTACAATTGGCATTTTAAAAGTACTTTATTATAACAATGTTTTGACGATCGTATGTACATGCGAACATCAATCAGTTGGCACTTGCTTGAATAGGATTCGGTTTTATGTTATTTCTTTGTATTTTGACAGCTTATGAACATACCTACGTGTTGAATAATAATGTGTTGTATCAATTTATGTTGTTTGGCTCACCTTTGACATGTGCGTAGGAGGATTTGAACAAATAAATGTTTTATTAAGCTAATAAACAATATAATTTGTTTAGGTTTTAATAGAAATCACACCTTTCGTTTTCACAATGAATTAAGTAATAGACACCTGGCAGCTAGACAATAATGTATGAGGGTTTAGGTACCTATTATATTGACTTAGGTACCTACATTTATTTTTATTCTGCTGGGCGTATACCTACACTTAGGTAGGTAAGGTACGGCGGACGTATCTTGGCGGTCCTAAAGTTAGGTGTATGGCTGCGCAATGGACCTTTTACGACCCAAATTGTCTACTGCGCAGCTAATCGGCTAACTTCAGGACTGCCAAGATACAACGGCCGGACTGTACCAGGTGGTAAAAATCATCAAATGACTCCTTCCGCCCTGGGTGGGGCGGAAGGGACTGTCAGACTTTTACTGACTAAAAAACCACCCTGTTCCTTCTGTTGCCCTTTGCGTTCCGGGGCCACGGTATCCTGTTAAGACGTCCCGCAACCCCGGCAGGCGTTGGCCCCGTTGAGGGCCCCGTCCCTGTGCTGACAGCTCTTTAAGGCGCGCGCGAACAGAACGCGCCGTCGACCCGGGCCTGGTCCTTGATCGGACGGCGAGCTACCCATTACTCGCCGTCCGCAAGCCCGCGAAATCCTGAGAGCCTAGGATCGATAAAAAAACCTGTTCATCTTCTAGAGTGACTAAAACTTCATTCGAGGAGGAAAAATATTGCTCGATAAAATTCATTCTAGATTTTCCGTTACTCAAAACAAAAACAAAAATATGTGGCAAGGACCACCTGTTAAATACCTACACTTTTAATCTCTAATTTTGGTATTTTACGCTCATACAATAAATTACACTTACCATTTTGCTTCACTGCTAGAGAATGCCTATGGTACTTATTAAGTCCGCGTTTGTACATATAGTAAACTTCAAAACGTCAAAATAAATTGAAACTGCACACTTATCATACCGATGACAATGCATTTTTTTTAATGATTTTTAACCAGTCTTATAATCGAGATGTCAATAAACTTCATAGCCACATCACTTGGGTAGTACTCACCGGATTAAATTTGCCTCGTTTCAAATGTTGTAACAACTCATTCAAATAAAAATCGGACGTTAAATATTTACATTAACATTATATCGATATTATTTGTCGCAAGACAAATATTCTGCAACAATTTGAAGGTATTTTTATGAAGTGTGTTGAAATGGGGTCATTGTTATTTTACTTACTTAGTAGATCTGTACATGAATGCATTAGAATGCTTGTCGGCAAGTGTTAAGAGGATGCCACGCCCGAGTCATTTTAAAAATTGGTATTGGACATGTATTGTAGTCGCGGTGCACCAGTATCAAGCTACCGTGTGAGAAAAAAAAATGTTTGCACCTTCAAGTTTAACATAAAAACCGGTTTACAATAAAATAGGCAGATTAATAAAAATAAAATAATAATAATAAAGTATTTTTTGAGTGCTTTTTTATCTCTAATTTTGTTTCTTAACTCTCGTACAATAACTTGCGCTTACCATGTTATCTCTTCACCACCTTTCGACTGTTAGCGAATGCAAATAAGGCATTAAGTCCGCCTTTGTACTTTGTTGCATAAAGTTTAAATACTTAAATTAATTTATTTACATGCTAGAGGCAACTTAGATAACTTAATATCTTGTAATTAAAGTAATGGAAAGGAACCACTGCAGGCCAGGCCGATTTCAGCCGGCCTACTGGGGCCCCCAATAAGCATTCACTTCCCCCCAATTTGGGGGGAAGTGAATGCTTATGAGAATTCCGCACCCCCGGCTATAGGCAGAGGTGAAACACCGAGGTGGTTTAAGCTAGTAAGAGTCCATCATGCATTCATGCCCCTTCGTCATCCCCATGACGGAGGAAGTCTTTTGGACGTCTGAAGTCGACGTCGTTGAAGTCTTACCCCAAGGGTACTAACGGGACTTTATTGCTAAGCCTGCGCTGTCCGTCCGTCCGTCAATCAGCGGGCTGTATCTCATGAACTGTAATAGCTAGAGTTGAAATTTTCTCAGAAAGTGTAGATATTTCTATTGCCGCTATTTCAACAAATAATAAAAATAAAAGGAGTCCCCATACAAGAGTTTCTTTTTCGCGTTGAAGAGTTATTATACACTAATTTTAAGATAACGTTATTTTTTTTCTTAAGTTATATTCATCTGCCTAGCCTTTTCCCAACTATGTTGGGGTCGGCTTCCAGTCTAACCGGATGCAGCTGAATACCAGTATTTTACATGGAGCGACTGCCTATCTGACCTCCACAACCCAGTAACTGGGTTATATGATACCCCTAGGTAAGACTGGTTGTCAGACTTTCGGGCTTCTGACGACCCGTAACGACTGTCAAAGATCCACGTATGACAGCCAGGACCAACGGCTTAACGTGCTTTCCGAGGCACGGAGGAGTCTCGGTGTGTAAAGATGGTCACCCATCCACGGACCAACCCCGGCAAGCGTAGCTTAACCTGACGGATCGACCCGTGCGGCTGTTATTACTTAGCCACGAGCTCCTCGAATCTTTTCTTAAGTTATATTGTGTGAATGAATTGAGTATAGGCACTTAGAACATTAGATATTCATAAACAGTTTTAAAGTTCAAGTTCTTACATGTAAATCTGGCCTTTATTTCTGCAGAATCTAAATTTGTTTTTATTGACAGTGCTGCACCATATCAAATAGTTAGATAATACAATTTTTTCAATTGATAACTTAATGGGCAATCACAGAATAATTGTTCATAGTAATAGTTGTGTTAGAACTTAATGTCAGGTCGTCCAGGCCTGTAATGTCATTGCCACAACCTTCACGTGTTACATTCAAAGTCGATTGTTGAGCACAACACTAATTCGTGTGATTCGCGATGAGTCTTTCCAAACCATAGGCTTGGTACATCGCATTAGGGTTGCTGTAACGTGCGTGAATTAATGATCTGTCGAATATGAAACGTGTGATTGTGATGTAGGAAAAGGTCATTCTAATGGTCATTAACGACACGCGAGATATATGCCTGAACAAATATTCAGTGTCTGATTAAGACTACTTGAGCAATCCAGGCCTGTGCCCCCCTCCCCCCTTTTCTAAAATTAATTAGTTTCGGTCTAAAAACGTCTTTTTGCAAGAGAATCCATTAAGTCCATAAGAAAATTAAGCAATTGGTAAGAAAATAAAGTATTTTTTTCGGGCGGATCCCTTGACTCCAGTCGTTCCCAAACTATGGTTAGCGACCGAATAATGGATGGGCCCATAACAGTCATTTATTCATATTTATCCCCTTTTTCCTTCATGAAACCCAAGAGGTGAGTCCCGAATTTGGAACTTGCATGCAGTATCAAAAATTTGAAAAGTTGTTGATGAAATGATGGTAGCTTCATTAAAACAAATTATTTTAACATAGTCACAAGTCATATTTATACTCAGTAACAAGTCATATTTATTTTATTTAAATTATTTATTTTCTCGTAATAATACAATGTGTTAATGAAATTACCCAAAACCTCGGACACCCCAACCGATTTTTATATTAATAAAAGATATTTGTAAATGTTGTCGCGCTACTTCTTACAGATTCGTAGCTCTATCGCCGCGCCGCTGTCAAACGTTCGTTGACACGGCGGCATGGGACAACTTCTGTCCCATGCCGCCGTGTCAACGAAAGTTTAGCGTACAGCGTCGTTAAAAAGTATTAGATACGGCATGTCAAATAATAATTTTTTGGAAAAAAATTACCTATATTAAAAACTATTGTATTCGATTTGGCTGCCGATTATTTCATTAACACATTGTAAATAAAGCTAAAGCGATTTTTTCTTTCGTTTGTTTAAAAGCGCTAATCTCTGGAATAACCAGTCGGACGGGTTCTTTTTATGATAGTCAGATTCATGAGGAATAGTATAGGCTATATAACATCACGCTACGGCCTACGGGAGCGCTGTACGTAACTAAACGCAAGTGAAACCGCGTAATACAGCTAGTTGCTAAAATAAATAACAATCAATAGCATTCAAATGATCACAAATAAAAATGTTCAAGAAAATACAATTACACAACATAAAATCACGCTTGTAATCCCTGAAGGGTTAGGCAGAGGTGTACCTATTAGTACACCCACTTTTCGACAGTTATGTTTATGTTATGGTTAAAATACAATTATAAGTAACATAATACTATTTTTGGTAATACTATTTCTTAGTCAAATAAAATTCGGGCATCAAAGATGCATCGAAGAGAATATAGTTCATTCCAGGACTGAAGCGGCCATTGTAACCGAATGCTTTTTCAAATTCGACGATAGCGCAACAATATGTGAAGCCATCTTCTACGTTGTCCCAGTTAGAGTTTTCCATCCAAACGATGCTGTCACCATTGCAGATGTTAGGACAGAGAACGTGCTTAGAAGCCTCTGCTGGCGACAATTCAGGTATATTGACTTGAATTATCGCTAGAGATGCTGATGTGGTAGGGTCTTGGACCACCTGAAATGAAAAAAAAAAGATTTACTTAGGGTGACCTATATTTAAAAACATGATAATACTCATGATAACAAACAACTTTCCGCATGACCTCAAATCAACCTAAAGGCGAGCGCACGCGCGCTTTCCGTACGTGAAAAAAAAGTACTTACTGTATGGTAAAGTCGAGTAGTATTTTTTTTTTTAATGGGTAAGTAAGTAAATGAAAGTACAGCTGATTGTGTATTATTTTAGTGTTCACATTGCAAGTTGTCATAAAAAAATTAATAATAACAGCCTATTATTGTCACTCAAGGACAAAGGCCTCTCCTCATAAAGAGAAGGCATGAGCATTGATCACCACGCTTGCTCAAGGCGGATTGACGATTTCAGACTTATATCAGTCCAGGTTTGCTCACGATGTTTTTCTTCACCATTAACAGTGATATCCAAGATAAACTTAGAAAGTCCATATGAATTGAGAAAACCCCACATGCGAGGCGGGCGTTTTAACCACTGGACCATCATAACATCCATGTGACCTCATGAAATAAAAAGTTATATTACCTTCCATAAATACGGTGCTACCGTCTGGTTTCCAACGCTGCCGTCGTGAAGGGTTATGTTTGATGACCCGTCATGATGTGGATTAGCAGTTCCAGTGGTTATTATCAGGTCACGACCAGCTGTTTTCACAAGTTTCCTCACTCTTCGCTCCATATCTTCCCAATTCTGAAAACAATTAGTTTTGTTTTAGTAGATTTATTGAATTAGAGCAGTTTATCCCAAAGTGGGCGATAACGTCCCCTTGTGGGCGCTGCAGGCCTAAAGGGTGGTAAGAGACCCAGAAAAAATCGGGGCTTTGTGTAGAGGCTTGGGTTGCGGATTTGTACTTTCATCTACTTGGTGGTTTTTAAGTACTTAGGTCAAAAAATGGGGTTGCTAGAAAATAATTTCTTCTCAAAGGGGGCAGTAGACAAAATAAGTTTGGGAACCCCTGAATTGGAGCGATCAGACTGCTTCGCATAGGTGCGAACTACTGATGCGACATGTCAAAATATCTTGAATTTATGCGTTTTGGTGGTTTAGCACCGGAGTAGTCCTTTGAACACGGATCGTATCTTTTAGCACAAAATCAAAACAAATCAAAAAAGCAAAACCCGAACTGCGCACGACAGCAGAACGACGAACGTCACGTAGAAAACCGTCCAGGTGCAGCCACACACCCACAGCTCTAGTGCCGCAGCAGTCCGGCACCAAAAGTATACATTTTAAGAGTCCTTGGTACTAATCTATGCCAAATATAATACAAAAAAATTGAATATATTCTCTAAATAAACACAGACAAAAAAGCGATATTGGTGCCGATTCTCTTGGCCACAAACTAAACTAAAATCAGACTATTACCATCTTTTTTTGTCCAATAAAACAAGAAAGAGACTAATGTAAATAAGAGCTGTCAAATTTAGTCAATCTGACAAATCCATACAATTATAGTTGACATCTTAAAACGTATGGATTAAAATACGGACAAGTACAAGGTGAAACTAATTTGTCATCGCTAACTTAGTTCTTTAATGTCACCGTCCTTTCCATTCGCTGTATGTTAGTAAGAGATGTCAATTCTCTAAATTTAGTCTAGTTTGTGAACAAGGGAATCGGCACCATTGTTATATACGAGTACTTTTAATTTGAGTTTGGAGAAAGTTTTTAGTGTGTCAACTTTATGCATGCCTTAAAAATAAAGCCAATTGTACCTTTGTATTGCAGGAACTCCAGTGAGGAACGACATTCAGGTAGTTATATGCCGCCGACGCTGGTATGCCAGGAAGCAAGTTACGAGGGCTCACCAGCTGCCTCTTACCAAAACAACAAGAGTCGCGAGTACGCAACTCTCTTCCCAATGTCGAGGCAATATCATATGCTTGTCTTTTACAATCGTACAACGTATCGAAGTCTTGAGGTAAGAGGCTGTTGGACCATTCCGCTTCTAAAGACCTATCTGTGTGATCAGGAGACAGTTTGTGCTTCGTAAACAAAGGCACGTTCTTCGCCTTGTCCAGACAGACATCGTATACATACAGTAACTCATTATGTACTCTATATCCGACCTTTATATACTCTGTGTTACCAGGGAGACACGCAATTCCAGTTTCCGAAACATCTGGTTTGGATTCCTTATTACATTGGATGTCAGTAAAATTGTATATTTTTCCGGAAATTTTAATTTTGTTGTCTCGTTCGCAGTACGCCATGACGATGGAGTTGTAAGGGAGGTTTGGGTCGGTGAACTGTGAAGGGCAGTTGAAGAAGAAATAATCTTGATGCGGTATTATCATGTAGCCGTTGTCTACTGGGAACACTGGCCATCCCAGTGACCTTGAGAACATTATGGGTTGTTTCTCTGGAAAGTCTTTCTTTATGTCCAATATGCAATCTGTAATACGTAAAATATCATAGTCAAAGTCAAATTATTTATGTTAATTAGACCATTAGAAGGCACTTTTTAATGGCATTTACAAGAGAAAATCCCAAAAGATAGTTTTTTATTGAAAAAAAAAGGCAAGAATCACTTCAATCACTAAATTCTGTATTTTTTAGATTACATTATTTTGTGTATATTCGTTTTATTTAAGTTAAAGTTAGGTAGGTATATCGATAGAATCTTATGAATCAACAAAATAAACAGTTATTTTGAAAAGAAGTATATTAATATTTTTAACTTAACATTACATTTCAATAAAATTAAAAGAAATTTAATATTGTCGGAGCTTACAGGTACCAGAAACTACTTTTTGGTAATAAATCAATGTTTTATTGGGATTTAAGGCATTTAATTCTACTATACCTCTAGATGTGACCTTGAACGTGCGATGGATGCTGCCAAATTCATTGCTGACTTCACATTCATATGTTCCTGTTGCACCTAAAACCATTCCCAGCGGATGTGACATGCTCGTTGTGTTCAGCACTTCGCCATTGTGCTTCCAAGTTGCGGACTGTTCATGAGAATGTTTGAAAGAAATAAAGAAAGAAAAACTGTTTATTTACGCGAAAATGACGCATGTAACATAAAAGAGGATACTAGTGACAGTACTATGCGGGCAAGTAAGTACAAATGTGCCTTTTTTTCATAGAGCAACATAGGCCTCCTGAAGGAAGCTTTTTATCTATATCAAATGTAATATTTTTTTTTTAATCTCTTAGTTAGTAGTTTTATTCTTGTACAATTTGCACCTGCCATGTTACCTTTGGTTGACTGGTAGAAAATGCCTAAGTCCGACTTTGTACATTTTTGTTGCATGAAGATTAAATAAATAAATAAGTATAGCGACTGTATCAAATCTAAATTTTATAAAATGTTAGCTTACCTTCGGCCTGGGTTCTCCATAAGCTTCGCAAGAGAGAAACTCAGAATCTGCTCCTCGTACGAATTCCACAGTCTCATCTTCGTTAGTAGTGAATATTGGCTTGAACCCTATGACCACTTTGGTGGCGACTGAACGAGACGTAACGAGTCCACTCACTCGACATGTGTACAGACCATCGTCGCTTCGTGTGACGCTGTACAAGGTCAGTTCCTCGCTCGCTATAGCCACGCCGTCCTGCCAAAATTGACCATGATCAGAACATTTTTATTGGTAGATAATTTGGAAAATGTGGAATATTCATACAAAATATCAACAGAATCTATCCGGCAGTATTCGCGTGATGCTCTAACAAACATACAGACAAACAGACAAAAATTCTAAAAAAATATATTTTCGGCATTAGAATCACTCCCAGACCTCAAACAATTACTCTTTAAAAAAAATATTAAATGTACAGTTTTGACTTCGCTACTATTTTATTACATATAAATATTCTATAATAGGGTGGGTTTTAAGATCGTTTACGTCCTTACGTCATGTCATACAAATTTTCAAGTACTTATTTTTCGAAACGAATTAACCGTTATAGTGAATCTACTTCTAAATCTTGAAGTCTAAAAAGCTGGTAGAGAACATTTTAGAAAATTGTATTACAGCTGAATTTGACCGTAGTTTCTTTTTAATAAGACATTTCGAAAATGTTCCCATGGTATATGACGGCTAAAAGAGCATATTTCACCAGGAACCAGACTTGAACAGTTTTCATTGATTAATTGATAAGAAACTTAACACATAACATAACATCACGCCTGAAATCCCCGAAGGTAGACAGAAGGCAGAGGCAGAGGCAGAGGCAGAGGCAGAGGCAGAGGTGTACCCATTAGTACACCCACATTTCGCCAGTTATGTTTTTAGTCCCATGTAATAGGGGGCGAGCCTATTTGCCATCAACCGGGCACAAATCCAGACTGCGAGGCTGCTACTGAGAAATTCCTGATGGAAAAACCCAATAACACTTTGCACGGCCTGGGAATCGAACCCAAGATCTCATGCACAGCAGTCGCAGCGCTTGCGACCACTAGACCAACGAGGCAGTCAAAAAAACAAACAAAGAAACTTAAATACTTCACAAATAAAGTTCGAAATTGTGTACAACAGATAATTTCGGAAAAATTATTTTGCACAACATTTTCAATTCTATTTTGATGTAGTAAAGTTTATTATCAACGAAATCTGCTCGAACATAATGCTCTTCCGTTTGTTTTAGATCCTGTCTCTTAAAATAATTTCCTAATTTGCACCATACCTTATACCAGCGCATTTGATCCGTGCTCTTGTGTGGTATGTCACATGTGATATCAATCGTCTTGCCTTCCTCTACGAATACCGTTTTTGTAGGTCTCACTGGCGTGAAAGAATCTGAAACAACATTTTTAAGGCTTAGAATGGATATTACATAATAGGTAATTAATGAATATTGAAGACGTATTCTTATAAATCGAGTATAGTACGGCCGACGTATCATGGCGGTCTGAAGATAGCTGTTTGGCTGCGCAATGGATTTTAAAGAAACGAAATTGTTTACTGCGCAGCAATCAGCTAACTTCAGGGCCGCCAAGATACGTCGGCCGTATTGTACTGTCAATTGGACAGTACAAATCAATTGGCGCACTTTTTATGACCTGTCATGCGTGAGTTTTAATAAAACTTATTTATTTCGAAAAATAAAAACTTGAAAGTTTGTATGTAATGCCGTACAGCGAAAAATGCTCTTAAGCAGCTTATAGTGAGGAGTAACGGAGTGCGGTATGCTCACGCGCATACCCAAGGGAGCCGTAGCAGTGGCGGAGAGGGGATATGACGGCATGAAAAAGCGTCATGCCAACTAGTCGATTTAAAAAAAAGGAAACATTAGGTAACTCACCTACTACAACTTCGTATACTTCTGTGTCATTTCCTATAATATTTTGCGCTAGACACACGTACATCCCTCCTGCCTCCCGGTCGATGCTCTTGATGATTAAAGTGCCGTCGTCTTCCATTTCGTACCATTCAGACCCTGCGGACATAGGTAAGTTTTACTAGAAAACCATGCGAGTACATTGAATTGCCAGATGTCAACCAAGGTACTAGGTAGATATTCTCTACGCCCCTTATTCAGCCATAGATAGACATCTACGGAATCATATCCATAAAAGTATCCATGCTAAAAGAATATTGTGGATTCAGCTCTACCTGCCTCGTTGGTCTAATAGTTGCAAAGCACGATTGCTGAGCATGTGGTTTTAATTTCGATGTCCAGGTTGAGCAAAGTGTTATTGGGTTTTTCATCAAGAATTTCTCAGTAGCTGCCTCGGAGACTGGATTAGAATAGTTTCGCTCCCTATTACATGGGACTTAAACATAACTGGCGAAATAATGGGTACATCTCTGTCTAATCCTTCGGGGATTACAGGCTTGTTGTTATGTTATTAATATTATAAAGATTTTTATAAAATTACCAATAGCTAAGTTGAGTCCGTTTTTCATCCATACTATGGAAGGTTTCGGGCTGCCCGTAGCTTTGCACTGGATCCTGAGCGCCAAGTCTCCTTCCATCGCTTCGAAAATTTTCGTCGTGTAAACATTTTTGATCACAGGTGGAGCTGAAAATCAAAATATTTAGAATTAACAGAATTATACATAGCCCTGGGGTTTCCAATCTTTTTTATACTGGGACTCGGTTTTCATTCTGTCATTTTTTCACGAGGCCCACCGTTCATAAACCAGTATAGGAATTTTACTTTGGCAATAGGCTCGTCCCCTGGGAGTTACACGTAACTAGCGAAATGTAGGTGTACTAATGGGTACACCTCTACATACGCCATACCCTTAGGGGATTACAGGAGTTATGTTATGGATCATAGCTTTGTAATCGTGGGTATTTATAGTTTTTGTTTCCTTTTACATTTATTACTTGTTTTTTCAAAAAACGTTTTAATAATATTGTAACTTTGATCTTTGATATCTCCGTAATCAGAAGGTTCTCAGATATGAACCAAAACAAAAAGAAATAAACGCCTTTATGAGAAACAAAACAAAATTTTCGGCTTTAATTTACACGCGTTATATCTTCTAAAAATTTTAACTTTGTATTTAAGATTAGCAACTAATTTTCATATTTGTAACTACATTATGCTAACAGTTTATCATCAGGCGGTTAATTTGGGTAGTACTTATTATTAGCACAGCTGTCAAAATGCGATTCCACAGTTTAGACATGTATGACAATGGTGCCGATTCCCTTATTCACAAACTAGACTTTAGAGAATTGACATCTCTTACTAACATACAGCGAAAGGAAAGGACGGTGACATTCCGTGACAAAAGAACTAAGTTAGAGATGTCAAATTAGTTTTGCCTTGTACTTCTCCGTATTTTTAAACCATACGTTTTAAGATGTCAACTATAACTGTATAGATGTGTCAGATTGGCTAAATTTGACAGCTTTTATTTACATTAGTCTCTTTCTTATTTTATTGGACAGAAAAATATGAAAAAGATGAAATAGATAATATTTTAGATTAGTCTGTGACCAAGGGAATCGGCACCAATAGTATACTGTGTGATGTCATTTATTTGCCAATTTAATTGACTATTTATTGATTTTAAAGCAACTAGGAATCTGTTGTATTCAATTGAAAATTAATCAGGTTTTCAGGGCTCTAATAAAGTGTTTATTTAGAGAAGTTATGTCTTAGATGGTGTTAACTACCCAATTATACAATGAATACTTTTTTTTTAGGTGGTTAAAATCATCAAATAACTCCTTCCGCCCTGGGTGGGGCGGAAGGGACTGTCAGACTATTACTGACTAAAAAACCACCCTGTTCCTTCTGCTGCCCTTTACGTTCCGGGACCACGGTATCCTGTTAAGACGTCCCGCAACCCCGGCAGGCGTTGGCCCCGTTGGGGGCCCCGTCCCTGTGCTGACAGGTCTTTGAGGCGCGCGCGAATAGAACGCGCCGTCGACCCGGGCTTGGTACTTGATCGGACGGTGAGCTACCCATTACTCGCCGTCCGCAAGCCCGCGGCGGCTGGGGCGTGAGGTGGAGGTAGTCCTCTCCCTCACGCGGCCCGCCTCCTCCTTCGCTACCATGTACAATGAATACCTTACCACGAACTTTAACGTCGTAAGTGATGTTAGCTGACCCACCGATGTCCGTTTGTGCCACACATGTATATAATCCTTCCTGGTTTAGTTGTATATTCTTTAGCGGCACTGACGCTCCACCACCTGCAGGCCTGAAACAAGATATTGAATGTTGTGATGAAAATTGAATGAAGAATCTTTGTTTCATGAAGTTTCTTTTTTTGTAATTGTAATTTAATTTTTTTTAATTGCTTTCAAATTAATAAATAGTAAGTCAATTGAGTTAGCATAACAGTGACGTCACAACTGTCTTTTGCCATGCAAAATTTATGTAAGAAGCGCGTTTTGACAGGTCATTAAAAAACATGATAAAAATTTACCAGGGGATCAGAACGGAATAACTCATCAAAAAGTACGTCAGTTAATTGGAGGCCTATTTAGAAAAAGAAATACTAACGTTATATCTCTGGCTGGTATTTTTGGATCTGAACTGTTGAAAGTCCATTTAATGTCAGGTTTAGGGTAACCGTCAGCTCGACAATACAAAATCGTGCTTTTTCCAACCATAGTTTCTATTACAGACTCTTTCGGTGTTTCAATGGTCACTGGGACTGAAAAGAAAAAAAAAACATGAATTATTTTTTTTCTGGCTCGTTGTTCTAAGGTTGAAAAGTGCGACTGCTGAGCACGAGGTTTCGGGTTCGATTCCCAGATCAAGCAAAGTGTTATTGGGTTTTTTTTTTATCAGGAATTTCTCAGTAACAGTCCAGTAAGAAAATGGCGTGGAACACCCCTGTGCCTCGGAAAACATGTAAAAACCCAATAACACTTTGCCCGACCCTGGAATCGAATCCTACGCTCGTCAATCGTCTCAATCAGGAAACCAACGCGCAACGGGTTGTAAAAATTGTATAGTAATAATAAATATATAACTTACCATATACATATAGAAAAACGGCTTTTCTTGCAGATCCGAGTTTGTTCTCTGCCACACACCTATACGATCCAGTGTCAGCTAACCTTGCTTTGAATCTGAAAATTTAATACTTTTTGTGGTACTTGCTTTAGCAAATGACTTCATTCGCGTGAACAAGTGATGGTGACATGATGGGACAAAAGAAAACATTTACCATACATTCACTACATGATTCTAAATTTCCCAGCAATTTAATGTGTCGTCGGGTAGGTACAGAAAATAATCAGCTGTCCTATACATTTTGATCATGCAGATGTATGAAACATTGACACACCATTACCTTCTAAACTCGGGGCTGCTACTGAGAATTTGCTAATGGAAAAACTCAATAACACTTTTCGCCCGACCTGGGAATCGAACCCAGGATCCCACGCTCATCAGTAATGTTTGCGACCATGTGGCTAATGGGGCAGTCAGCCCCACCACATCAAATCCACCCCGTATGTAGGTCGGTGACCCTCACTGTTCGCAAAATCACATACTTGAGACTGTGGTCGCTGGAGTCGTGGATCTTCGCAGTGTGGTCGAGCCTCGTGCCATTGAAGTACCATGTCACAGCCGGAGCAGGCTCACCAGTGACGTCACACGGTATTCTTACTTCGTCATCGTCTTTGCTTTTGATTAATTTCACATCTTCTTTTATTTTTGGTGGATCTGAAAATGAAATTGTTTTATAGGACTTGCTTAGGACTTTTGTCAGAATGATGTCTATTTATTTATTTACTTTATGCAAAAAAAAAGTCGCCCCCTATTACATGGGACTAAGAACATAACTGGCGAAATGTGGGTGTACTAATGGGTACACCTCTGCCTAACCCTTCGGGGATTACAGGCGTGATGTTATGTTATGTAAAAAAAAGTACAAAGGCGGACTTAATGGTTTAGGCATTCTCTACCAGTCAACAAAAGGTGGTGAAGAGATAACATGGCAGGTACAAATTATTGCACGAGAGTAAAACAAACAAGTTAGAGATTTAAAAAAAAGAAGATTGAAATGTACAAAATAATAAAAATTCTTCATACTTATACAGGCTGATTGTTAATTTACAGAAACCTGAAAAGGGGTCATTGTACTCATCATTATGAACAACTTTTACTATGGAATTATGAAAAACATATAAACTATTCCATACATTCTGATTGTGTTGTAAAGTATTTTTGTATATACTTACATTCGACGACTAATTCCATCTCGAAGCTGTCTGATCCCAATGCGTTCTGCGCAAAACATTTGTATGATCCAGTTCGTTCCTTGGCCACATTGCTCAGATGTATGGTCTCACTGGTTTCCTTCATGACCCTGAACGTATCCTCACCTGCGGGCCGGAACGACCAGGTTATGTTTGGCTTTGGGTTGCCTTGAAGAATCCTGCAAAATAAATATCTTGATTACCTATTTAGTTGATTTGTTGGTTTAGTGCAACAGGTCTTTGGTTCGATTTGGGTAATCTATTAGGAATTTCTCAATAGCAGCCTAGGAGTCTGAATTTGTGGCCGGTTGATGGCAATAGACTTGCCCCTATTACATGAGACGTGGCTAGAGGCTAGTATAGTTAATGTTTTATTTGATGAATGTTCATTGGACTTAAATATGTTCACTTACCTACAAGTTAATACTGCGTTTTTTTTCTCTGTGACTCGTATTTCTTTGACAGATGTATCAATCACAGGTTCTTCTGTAATTTTAAATTGGTATTGAGTTGATGACCTTTTCTTATTCATCACATAATATGACCATAACGTAGTAGATAATAATGCGAGCCTATTATTATCCAACTGCATAGAAAAGGTCTCTTCTTAAGAGCGTTTATGCCGTACGGCATTTCATAAAATCTTTCTACTCCATGTTTTCCGAAATGAATGAACCCATTTTTATGAAACTTCCTACGCAGCAGGATACATATTATAGGTCTAAAAAGTTTTCAGAGGATTGCCGTACGGTGCAAAGGCTTTTAAACAGCGTAGGCACGAGTATTGATCACAATGCTCGGTTCGGGTGAATTGGCCTGTAGTGGTGCAATGACTCGATAGAATAAGTACACGCTAAATAAACTATAGCAACTAGATTTAAGTTCTGACATACTGACCGACGAGTTTAAAAGTGTCAGTAACTGTTTTAATAATTGAAATAAATGCTCTAACTTTGATTAACTACAGCAAGATGCATTGAAGGTGGGATACGAAACTGTTTTCGTTTTTGTTGAATTTCATATTAAGTGTATTTTATGGTATTGTTGACTGCCTCGTTGGTCTAGTGGTCGCAAAGAGCGGCTGCTGAACATGAGGTCTTGGGTCCGATTCCCAGGTCGCGCAAAGTGTTATTGGATTTTTCCATCAGGAATTTCTCAGTAGCAGCCTCGGAGTCTGGATTTGTGCCTGGTTGTTGACAATAGGCTCGCCCCCTATTACAATGGGACTTAAATTTAACATTTAATTTATGTGTATAGCATTGTCTTTGGATTGTAAGATGTTGTACTTATTGTTTTGAATGAACAAATAAATAAATGCATTACTTTTTTTACACTCAAAACAATATATATTAACATTGTTTAAAAAAAAAATATTACTTACCCAATACATCAAGGAAAACGGTTTTATATGCAGTGTCAAGTTTATTTTGTGCTTTACAAGTGTAATATCCAGCGTAAGCTGGTGATGCTCTGAAACTGAACGTAACATTTTTTTATTATCAAGTAGTTAAGTCGTGAAAATCTGGGTTAAAAACTAAATCGATAATAAACTTTAAGAGTAAGAAATACAATCTATAATTAATTTTTCTGTTTTCTACGAAAAAAAGAAGAATATTATATGAGTCATACTGTAGACTGTGGTCGCTGGATTCATGCATCTTCGCTTCACCATCGAGTCTGGTGCCATTGAAGTACCATCTCAAAGTAGGGACAGGCACACCGGTGACGTCACACGGTATTCTTACTTCATCATGGTCTTTGCTTCGTATTATTTCGGGATCTGCTATTATTTTCGGTGGATCTGAAAATGTATTAAGTTTTTGAAGTACGGCCCTAACTAAGAAATAAAGCGGCTGCCTTGAGACACAAAATGGCCGCCGAATATTACGCACTTCGACACGTTTCCTAAGAATATCAACGTAATTTCGATCAATAACGGATACTCAAAACGGCCGTCCTACCATGTTCTGACAGGTATGGTGAGAAGATACAATATTTTGAAGTTAAGGGTGTTCTATAACCCTATACCCCTGGTTACCCAAGTCGAGATATTATGAAAATGATAAAGATTCAGGGCCTTTGCCTACGTCAGACAATCGGCGACCGATTTTTTGTCGGAGAGAAATGGAATGTACTGATGGCAATAGTGCAACGCACATGCGTCCTACGAAAAGTCAGTCTTACGAAACTATGAATTAATCGGCCGATCCGATAATCGGTCCTACAGAAAATCTGACGTGGATGGAGGCCCTTAATAAGACGAAGTCCATTCTTAAAGTTTTTTTTTATTAGCAAAAAGGAACTAAACAAAATCGAATATTTTTAGGACATTTTTAAGTTAAATAAGTGCATTATTAAGAATATTTCTATCTCGTAGAAAAATATTCTACGTTCAGTTACTTCTAGAATAACTGCTACTTACATTCTACAACTAATTCCATCTCGAAGCTGTCTGATCCCAAAGCGTTCTGCGCGAAACATTTGTATGATCCAGTTCGTTCCTTGGCCACATTGCTCAGGTGTATGGTCTCACTAGTTTCCTTCATGACCCTGAACATATCCTCACCTGGGGGTCGGAAAGACCACAGTATGGTTGGTTTTGGAATGCCTTGAAGAATCCTACAAAATAAATAGGTTAATACTAAGTTGATATGCAGGTTTTTACTACTCTGAAATAGAAACAATACTTTTTTAAACTTCATTATTTTATAATTGTGCCTCCATCAATATTTTCTGGTTAATTTTTTTTTTTAATAATTGCGATTTTGCCGATTTAATTTTAAATATTTTAAATGAGCAAAAACATTGGTCTAAGCTGATACGACGTACCTAAATGACAATATTACTCAAAAATATCAATGTAAAAGGTCCCATGTTATAGGGAGCGAGCCTATTGCCATCAACTGGGCACATATCTAAACTGCGAGGCTGCTACTGAGAAATTCCTGATGGATAAACCTAATAATACTTTGCCCGGCCTGGGAATCAAACCCAAGAACTCATACGCAGCTGTCATGCTTTAAAACCACTAGACCATCGAGGCAGTCTTCTATAATGTTATTTCTTTGCTTTTTACTCTGCCTTAATTACTTCAAACTACAATAATTGCATGATCACTGATATTTAGTTGTATGTCACTACTTTATAATTAAATGATGCAGTCATAGTATATCGAGATACGATATTCACCTTTGATCCTTGTACAGTGGACATCGAAAGATTTGCTACAATTTATTGTTTTGATTCCACATAAATTAATATTATCGACTTACCTACAAGATAATTCAGCATTTGTTTTCTCCGTGGCACGTACTTTTTCTTGTGATTTATCAATTACTGGTTTTTCTGAAATAATAAACTGATTTAAAATGAATGTTCCCATTGTTTTTATCGTCTTCTATCATCCTTCTATGTATTTTTTTAAGCTTTAACTTGCTCTAGGAATATTTTTTGGATACGAAAAAAAATAAAAATATATATACAAAATAAAAAAAAATAAAGAATATACACCCTGAAATGTAAACCGTTGCAAAAACGCGGCAGAACGATTCGCCCTCAGTAGTACTAATGGAACGTAGAGTTAAACTTAAAAAATAAAAATATTTTTACTTTAAAATATTAAAAAAAATATTCATAAACTCGAAAGCGTGAGTAACAATAGTTACACTGTCACGCACACAAACGCAACGTAGCCAACGAAATGATACCTACGTCCTAACGTAGGTATCATTCAAAACTCATGCGCTACCGACAAAGTAAAAAGCAATAAATCATAAATGTTCAGAGAAAAATAAGCTCTCGTGCCTTGTGATACGGTATAAACTAGAGCGCGTAGCTTAGACTCTCTTCATTCGCCGCCACAGATCAAAAAATGCCGCGCCGTGCCGCGCAGTGCCGCGCACTCGACGCTCAGTTGTCTTGCGGACGTTGTGCTTGTAGGTTAAATAAGTGAAAAATGGATTGAAATTACGATTTTTCTAATTTTGAGTGAGACCCATTATTAAAACTAAAAGAATTTATTTAAAAGTGCTCGTTTGTGTGTGGAATGTAGTGGCTTACACTTCGAACACTTGCTTCGATACCGCGAAGTGTAGGTAAGTACTTTGTGAATAGTGAAAATTCAGAAATAGGTTAGGTGATTAAAATCATTGTAAATAAGTTGATTCCAACTTTTTAAATACGACTAAAATACTTACTTTATTGTCTTTGTTTAACTTGTTATTTTGTTTTCGTGTTCAGTAAGTAAAGTTGTAGGTAATAAAAAGTATTTTTGACAGTCCAAAGCCTGTAAAAGTATGAAGGGAGAATTGGAATAACTTTTTGGGTGTTGTGTTACATTAAATTAACTAAAGATCAGAAAATCAGCTGTTGATAAGCGCAGGGGTTAACGACCCAGTGTTCTGGCGCCCGCGCCGTCAGCTGCTCGGGTCTCGGCCGCTGCGTTTGACTAGGTACTACTATTTGATTGCGTTCATTTTCGAGTTTCGCTTTTCACAATTGTGAATCTGCCATTTTTATATTTTCATAGTAAAGATATTTACTAATCGATTGTACTACCAAAACAAAGTCATTTCGCTGCAGCTTTGCAACGGTTTACATTTCACGTTGTATAAAAGAAAATCGTGTTAGTTACACTTTTTATAACTTAAGAACGGCAGAACCGATTTGGCTGAAAATTGGTGGGGAGGCAGCTTAGAACCAGGAGACGCACATAGGATACTTTTTATCAATTTATCTGTGTGTAAATTTTTTTTTTTTAAATTGCTTGTTTCCTATGTCAGTAGAAATAAGCAATTTTACTTAGACGGGAAAAGTCAACATACTGTGTTTATAAAAGAAAAGTACTAGGGTGTCAGAAACACAAGGCAATAGACCTTTTCAAACAAAAATCACTCATTATTATCTACAAGCAGAATACAACCTGAATTAATTAGTAAATTCTAAATTAACACGAGCGAAGCCGCGGACGAAAGCTAGTAATAATATAAACTTACATACACATAGGTAAAAAAATCACTTTACCGTGCTGTTATACTTAAACATAATAAAATCATTAGATTATTGAAAGGTATGAGAAAAAAAAGAATGGCTAAATGTGTTGCTAGGCACAAAACTCCAGAACGGGCGGACCGATTTGGCTGTTTTTTTTTGTTGGGTTTGTAATTTCCTAGACAAGATTAAAATAATAGATTTTTTTTGGAAAATCCACCGGAACAGTCTGAAAACCCGTGTGAAGACGGGGCGGACCGGTAGTGCAATATATATGTACGTTATACCTTAATATCAAAATATTACGGCTTACTTACCCACACCAGTTATGCTGACTTTAGCAACAAAGACTTTCCGGTCAAGGTCATTTCTTGCTTCACATGTGTACTTTCCTTCTAAATCAGGTTCCATGTGTTTTATGGTGAGAATGGACTGGTCGCTAGATATGTCTATGTTAGTGTTACCGGAGAACACGACTCCATCTTTGTACCAAGTTATAGACGCCGGTGGATAAGCATCTATCTTGCAAACGATTCTGCCTTCTTTGGTGTATTCAATACGAGTATCTAAAAACAAGAAAGGACGTTATTTTTCGGCTTTTATTTTATTTTGGGGGTGTAAAATCTTGTTGGTTGTAAGGTAGGGGAGGGGAGGGGGGCGAAGGGGGTCTGTAAGACTCTTACAGACTAAAAACCAAACTTAGTGATCAGAGTGGTAATGCGGTAGTGTTTCAAAAGTAACGTTGAAGCCTTACGAGGTTAAGACTGCCTCGTTGGTCAAGTGGTCACAAAGTGCAACTGCTGAGCATGAGGTTTTGGGTTCGATTTCCAGGCTGGACAAAGTGATATTGCGTTTTTCCAAAAGGAATTTCTCAGTAGCAGCCTCGGAGTCTGGATTCCTGCTCGATTTATTGAAAATAGGCTTGCCCCCTATTACATGGGACCTAAATATAACTGGCAAAATGATGGTGTACTAGGTAATGGGTACACCTCTGCCTAACCCTTCAGGGATTACAGGCTTGATGTTCAACTCTTATAAAAATAAAAATAAGTAGGAACCTAGGTACTCAAGTTGGCAAAGTAGAATTATTTAAACCGTGCACAGACAAAATAAAAAATAAATATCGCATAAATACCTTTCGGAGCCTCAATGACGGAAAAATATGTTTTCCGTTTAGTTTCAACATTTATGTATTTGATGCTGACACCAATGTCATTGCTGGCTGTGCATTGGTAGGTCGCATTTTTGTTTGCTTTATCTATATCCAGAATACTGAAGAAATCATAGGGAACTTCAAACGAATGGACCTGCAAATAATATTTAAAAATAATAATCGAAACAATGACATTTTATACGGGCGCAAAAAGAAAAGAAAAATAAAAGTCTCAGTAAACATTTTTGCTCAATGTTGTTCAGTTCAATGGTATATGTATGCTGTTTGTATACTTTATTAAATAATAACCGCAATTAGTGAAAACCGCCACCGATTCAGTTAAGCCTTCTCTAAGGTTAGCGCGCACAAACGAACATACAAACAGACAAAACATTCTAAAAACCTTTGATTTTGGGTTTTGCTTTGATAAAGGCCTCCAAAAATAGTTTTTCTCATAAATGTTTCACATACAGACTGCAGACACAGCAATCAGTAACATTTTTATTATTTATGTACTAGCTAAACCCGTGAACTTCGGACCGCCATATTTAGTTTTTTAATTTTATTTTATAGAAACCAGGTCCAGCTGTTCACGCGTGATGCCGTGACCAAGGGAAATAGAGATATTTTTTTATAAAAAAAGATAAAAAGTTAGTTATACCATAGCTGGCATCCTGATTCCGGTATCTTTTTCCTCCCATGAGATGTTGGGCGCTGGATAACCGTGCACGTTACATTTCAGCTGTAACGGGGCGTCGTAATCTGTGATTATTTTCGGTGCTCCATCAATCGTTATCACAGGTGCTGTATTTACTTTCATTTCTGTTAATTACAAGACAAAATAGTTAAAGGCATGTTTTTTTTTGCAACTACTTCTGTTGTAATAGAATACCTTGCCTTTCATCTTTACACATAAAGTGGTTTTCGATATTTCGTGATGAGTGAGTGAGTGACTTTTCGCTTTTATACAGACTGTTAGTGTAAACACCGTTGTCACTAATACCATAGGTACTTGATTTATTATAAAAAATGTTTATGTGAATTTGATAAATAAATAAACAAAGTTTCCTTTCAAAAATTAAAAAAAAAACTGTCCGACACCGTCCGTAAATTCATGGATACTATGCGCCCGAGTTACGTAATCACCGCAAAGGGCGTTGACCTGCTGCACTGGCCGTCCGTTATAACTACCTACATAAGTTTTAACTAATTACATAATTGTAATAAAGGGTGAAATAATGTTGAGGAAAAAGTGAGATTTTACTTTAAAAAAAAGATAGTTTTTTTCATTGAATTTACGTTCTATTAGTGAAACCAAACCACTGGTTTCAAGGATAACGGTGTTTACACTAACACTTTGTATATTTAGATGGAAGATAGATTTATTCAAATGTTTTCTTTTACGTGGCAATTAACATAACAAACATGACAAATCCGAAACGCAAAAAAAAAAAAAGCTATAATTTGAGGGTACCTGTTGCTGGATTCTGCCGTGCTATGGGTATTGGACTTGTTCTCGATATGGGTGATTTAGTTTCCTCATCGTTTCCACTTACCTGAAAAAAGGAAAAATTATTAACATTAGTTGTTAAATAAATAAAATAAATAAATATCTTGGGACAACTCACACACGGCTATCTGATCCCAAGCTAAGCAGAGCTTGTGTTATGGTAACCAGACAACTGATATACATACTTATATAATTCATAAATACATACATATTATAGACAACATGTATGTCTACTGTTTAAAATAAGGAAGCAGTGATTGTATATTCTTTGGAGAAAATTTTAATCACGGCGGTCAATCTCAATAGAGACTAGCCAAGCACGTAGGATATATAATGCGCAAATACAGATGTACAGTCACGAGCAAAAACAAGTATACACTTAGCAAAATTCAAAAGCAATTTTCTTGTGAAATTATGGTTGTAACTTTGATGTAAGATGTATTTCACAGTAATATTGAATTCAATTTTTTTTTATTCCTAAAAACATGACATTTCAGTCAATATATTCGAAGATATTCGCTTCGTAATGTTGCTAAGTGTATACTTGTTTTAGCTCGTGACTGTACTTAAAGTGTATATTATTATTAAGCAGAAAAAACTTACAGAGACACGGAACATAGTAAACGGCGGATTAAAAGAAGATGTAACGTAGAATTGTGTTTTTTCGTCGACTAGTTTTAGAGGCAGCTCTGTAATAACGTTGTTGCTTAAATCGAGGATTTTTGCCTTAGTAAGCTTCACTCCGCTCCCAAGTAACCTGATACCCAAGAACGCGTTCCCCTCTGAAATAGAAAGGACGAATTAAAAGTATAGGTTTTAATGTAATAGCTTCAAGTTTATATATTATCCCACGGAAACCGTTCCGAAATAAAAAGTTGCTATTCCAAACTAAAATCTGTCTCAAATTTTATCCAGATCCGTTAAGCTGTTATAGCGAGATTGAGGAACAAACATACATCCATCAAAACTTTTGTATTTATTACAACAATCGCGCGTTAACCGTTGAAGAGATTTGGATCAAAATTGGCTCATAGATAGACCATTTTCTGGATTAACACATAGGATACTTTTTATACCAGTAATGTGTTCTCTTGGGAAAGTTAATTTTTACGCGGGAGCAGCAGCGGGCAAAAGCTAAAAAAAAAAAAAAATATCGTACCAGGAGCTGGTCTGGTGACCGTATCCTTCATAGAAGTAGGTGCGTACACCGAGAATCCGAGCTGAAAGTTGATATCACTCTTCGCGGTGATTATGACGTGAGTATCAGACTCGCTCCCGACCTTCACCTCATAGTCGCCGGGCTTTGCATCTTTAACCTTCACGACCTGTTACACAAATATTGATCTACAATTAGATTTTTTTTTAAAACACCTACCCTCTTCTCATATTCAGTCGAAACTATATTTATTTGACTTTAGAAGTATGAAGAAGGTAGGTATGGAACAGGGTGTAAAGTTTCCCATCCTCTGTTGAAAAGGGGGATCCGACCAGAGGGAGTCTGGTGGGCTGACTGCCCGACGGTTGTTGTCGGGATTTTGTATATTTATTTAAACTTTATGCAACAAAATGGTACAAAGGTGGACTTAATGCCTTAGGCATTCTTTACCAGTCAACCAAAGGTGGTGACTGTGACTGGTGAAGAGATAACATAGCAGGTGCAAAAAATTATACATGAGAAGTTTAAATTAATTTATAAATATATAATTTTTAATATAATTGCGCGATGCAGAAATTGTCAGTTGTCGTTCTGCACATGCTGTGCGTTAGATGTCGCTACAAGACCATGACAAGGAGTCGGTCAGTTAGAAAGTTGAAGCTAGTTGCTTGTTCCAAACGGAAAACAACAAGAAAGAAACTCCACGGACACTTTTTTCAATTTAGTTTTACAAAATCCTGGTCACAATATTCTTGTTGCTTCATGTGATAATAATAAAGATATAAAATAATAGATCGATAACATGTATTAAAAAGGCTTTTCTAAGTTTAATTTGGACTTCACTGACGTTATAGGAAAGTCAAAGTGAAAAGTCAAAGGTCAAAAACATTTATTTCAATTAGACCGTTTACAGGCACTTTTGAATTGTCAAGGAGTCGGTCAGTTAGTCCAAAAATTGAAGCTAGTTGCTCGTTCCAAAAGAACGATATCTGAACTTATGATCAACGCTATCTATGCTTGTCTTCTCTGTATAAGTAGAGGCATTTGCCGGGTTGAGTCGTTCCTTTCTGGCCGTAAGAAAAATAGTTTCAAAATACAATAATCACTTATTGTATCGTATTAGAAAAATTAGCTAATTAACAATGCAAGGTCATATCAATGTCTATCGACTGCAAGAAAAAATCTTGTGTTTGGTACGTTACCGCCATTTCGGCTTTGCCGGAGACAATGGGTTCTGTCGTTGGTTTGAATCCATCTGGACCTGTAACATCTCCGATCTCGGCAAATCTTCCAGTTACAGAAATCAGTACGTCTCCAGTACGGGAATCAACAGGATACTAAAGATAAAAGAAATACATGATATAATATTAGCTTTTGATCGAGACTTCGTCCGCGTCGATTATCACAGATGCAGATGAAGACGCTAATAAAAAGTAGCCAATGTCTTTTAGCGAACGGAATGTGTCCTTTAGCGTAACCAAACTTAAAGCGTACCGAATTTCATCGAAATTGGTCCAGCGGTTTAGTCGTGAAAAGTGTAACAGATAGACAGACAGACAGAATTAGTTTCACATTTATAATATTAGAATGGATAGATTATTCCAATTCAATTTCCTTAATAATTGTTAACACTTTAATGGTTCTGTAAAAAGACCTTTTCTGTTACCAACTTACTGTAAGTATTTTATCATAACCGGGTGGCAGCTTTTCGTTGACGAGTGGAATTCCTCTGCCTGTAATAGACTCCTCTATATACTTTAATATCTGTGAACAAAAGTAAACACAAGTTGGTCAAATTGTTTAGAAGAGTAATACAGGTTTAGGTGACAGCTAACTGGTTAAATAGTAATTTATTGCAGTGTGTGGGGTCGCCAATTTATAGTTGGGGCTGCAGGCTTTTTTATTCTTATTTTACAAAAAATATATCAACATGTCAACGTTTCCTGGACACTTTGGGCACTGCAGTAAATAGGCCATCGTTTGATCAGGAGCACCGCACAATGACTTTAAGGCGCTTTGCACACGGAGCAACTTTTGCAGCAACTGGCAACTGGCAACTTACTGGCAACTCGCTGTTTACATGTAATTCAATTGGACTGCGCACACAGAGCAACTCAAGTTGCGAGTTGCGGCAATCGTCAACAGTTTTCAGTTGCGGCAACTAGCAACTTATTTAGTTGCTAGTTGCCGCAACTAGCAACTGTCAAATATTCGATTTCACACCCTCCCTCCCTCGCCCTGTGCCCGGCATAGTGTTGCCATTAACTTAGTGGTTTTTCCCACTAAGTAAACACTTCTTTTTGGGGTAATGTGTAAAATTCTATAACAAAATACCTCTTGATATTCTCCAACTAAATGAGAGAAAATCTAAACCATGCATAAAACGCACAAAATGTAGTCAAGCATTATTATAAGTTAGATGATTATATCACGGACAAAAAGGCTTGGCTAAATGCTAGTCCTGCTCCACAGCCACTCGGGCTCACTAAATAGGATTGTTTTCTAAGAGAATGATGTTTCTTACCCTCTTTTTTGTCGACCTGAATAACTTGTACAGTTATCAGTACGATTACTTTTTCTTTTTTTACATACCACAGTCATCTAACGGATAAGTACACTGAAAGTGTTAATATTGTAAATTTATTTCAATTTTGTTTTTGAAAACCATCAACCTTGCCCACAAAAAAATCCACAAGCCACCAGATACAAATTCTGACCACCAGAAGGTGGTCCCAATCCACCAGATCTAGAGGTAATACCGCTAAGTTTGCAACACTGCAACTTGGCTAAAAAAGTTGCTTACAAATTGCCAAAAAGTTGCGGAAACGCATAAACGAACGGAATGACATGTGTCAAGTGTCAACAAAAGCAAAACAAAATGACATTTACGAAAAGTCAACACGCGTGACAAACGCAATCGTACATGCAATGTTGCCACATGTTTTAATTGTATTACAGGTTATTAGGTTTTAATTGAATAATTTATTAAATAGTTAAAAATGATTTATGAATAAAAGTAAAATTATTTTCGAATTCCTCTATTTTTTCTCTACGATTTGGTGCATGTGTACCTCGAGGTACATATTTGGGCAAAGTTGTATGGGATTCTGTTGACCTCCTTTGTTGTTAAGGTACTCAGTGTGTTTCGCTCCTGGGGTGGACGCTAATAACTGCGACACAGTAAATTAACTAACGTAGTGTTCTCATACACAGAAAAATTGTAAACATGTTTTGTTCCAATAAAATATTTGATTTGAATACATATTTAATTTGAGTGTTTATTTTGAGAAGTCGTGAAGGTTGTGTTGTTTAGGTAAAGGAATCTTACGTCTTTGACATCATCTTTCATCATATGGAAAACTTGTCCAGACGTAGCTTCAGCAACTTTGTGATACACTTGATAGTCAGGACCGCGACCACTACATTCACCAGTCAGGATAAAGACTACCTGAAAACAGAAAACAAGACTGTTACATTCGTTTAGTTCATACATATTTATTCGAGTATTTAGTTCATACCTACATATTTATTTTATTATTTTTTAATTAATGTTTAATATCTTTAACAGATTTCTAGTTTACAAGTGAGAATTAATACTTCAAGTTCCACGTATTGAGTCACAATTGATTATATCTATGGTTCTGTCATACTGTAATGACAGCCAAGCCTTCAGTGGAAAGAAAATAAAATAAAGACCTGGCTCTGTTTCCTTTGTGCAATACTGTTGATTTGTTCCAATCTGACATAGTCCTTAGCAGAGGCGTCAGTGAACACATACAAGTAGGAAAGTGGCAAACTTTCTGTGAGTCCCAGTTCGATGCCTTTCATGGCATATTCTGGACAATCCTTGCCGCCATGAACATGTATTTCTGCCAAAGCTCTTTTAAATTCATTACGATCTTTTGTGATGGTTCGTAGTTGGGAATCTGAAACTTTATTTAAATCATTAATTAAAACAGTAGTATAAAAGCTGCCGACTATCTCTTTGGTCTAGTGGTCGCAAAGCGCGACTGCTGTGCATAAGGGTTTGATTCCCAGGTCGGGTAAAGTGTTATTGGGTTTTTCCATCAGGAATTTCTCAGTAGCAGCCTTGGCAATAGGCTCGCCCCCTAGTACATGGATCTTAAACATAATGTGCGAAATATGGGAGTTCTAATGGGTACATCTCTGCCTAATCCTTCTGACATTACAAACGGACACTTCAATTTTCATTATTTGTATAGATAGATTGGTCTTAGTAATTATACATATTTCAATTAAACGCAACGACTTGGGCAGAAACAGACGACTATCAAACTGATGTTTTGTTTTTAATTGCACATTTTGTATAATTTATAACTTACGTATGATAAAGCTAGAATATGAACACTTAAATATGAAACTAATAATAAATAACAGAAGATTTGGTAAAACCTAAAAGATAAGAACGTTATCAAATACATATTGTTGCAAGTTTATAATTGGATTATAAAAAAAATAAAATATTATTATTTCATACTTTATATACTAAGTACAATGGTAATTATTTGTTATTGATTATAGGTACCTACTCGTTTACCCTTTTATATTAAAAGATCACAATCTCAATATCAAGTAACAGAAATGCGAAAGTTTGGATGTATGTTTCTTACTCAATCACTCAAGAACGGCTGAACAGATCTGGATGAAATATAGCACAGAGATAGATTATAGTCTAAAATAGCACAAAGGCTACTGTTTATTCCGAAAAAGTATTTTTTCCGTTACTTCATCTGCATCCTCGATTACCGACATTGTCGCGGTCGATGTCAAGGTCAAAAATTAGTAATCTAATATATTCCATGCCAATTTAGGCTATGATTACTAACTCTACACTAAAAAATACTTACTACATTGTTTGCATAATTAGCGAAATGTGGTTGTAGGTACTAGTGGGTACACCTCTGCCTAACCCTTCGGGGATTACAGGCGTGATGTTATATATATTGCCTGCATGGAAATGCATGCAATATACGGTCACTAATAAGTAGGTAGCCTAGACAAATGAAATATAAAACCGTCAGTCAACATAGAAACTGGAGATGAGGAAAATATTACTAATAATTAGCTTATGTATAAATATATATTTTTAGAGTACAGAGTATACCTACATATTTAAATAAAATTAATTTATGCACGCTACTTAGTTTACGTGACTGTCGTTTATCACGGGGTTATATTTAATTTGCGCGAAATCAAAGTTGTTTTGTTTTAATAATAGGTACCTATATGCTTCTTGGTAAATGTAGATTATCGCGAGTCGTGTTTTTTTTTTTGCGCTTTGTCTTAACTCTTTATTAAATGCTACAGTTACTCCTTATAACATCAGCTTACTGCCTGTGAAAGTCCTGTCAAGATTTACACAGCCGTTTTGGAGATTACCCAAAACAAACAGACCAACACACATCAACAAATAAAATGGGTTTTTGGTATAAGTAGGTACTGTTCACATTGCATCTATACTTTAATATAATATTAAATAATAAAGCTGAAGATATTTTTTGTGTGTTTGTAACACCATATAAATAATAGCCAGATTCATGAGGATAGTAAAGGCTGTATAACATAAAGCCACGACCCACGGAAGCGGAGCAGTACCTACCTAACAAAAAACGTAACATACCGCGCGATTGAAATCGCGCGCAAAACCTAGTTTAGCATGAAATTGTTATTTTGACATTACAAATGGACACTTCAAAATTATTTATTTGTATAGATTGCATAATAATAATGTTGCAATTCCCCTACACAGGTAATAAAGTTCACCGCCTATAAAGTAAAGTTGGTATCAAAATAAACAACCTACCTGGGTCATTAAATGTAACCAAAATGAAGTTCTCTATCTGAGATGAATTCGCGCTTAACACTTTCTCAAATATAATATTGACTTCTTCCTTCACTTGACGAATTTCATTCGCCATTGATCCCGTATCGTCGATAACAAACGTTAAACTACTCTTTATAATATTTTGCTGTTCATCATACATTGCACAATGACAAGTTGGCACAATTATGGTGAGAGCAAACAACAATCCGTAAGGAATCATGGTCAACACTGATGATATGCTAGTGCTTGAGTGGACTAATATATATAACACATGCAGTAATAAGAAACTTTAATGAATAGGTATGTATCATTGATACGACTGACCCGACGATATGAGAGTTCAGCGGTTTCTTTATTAGTAACATAGTCCCGGGAATCCCTCAAATAATTGTTATTAATTTAGTATGTGGCGTCGGGATGGCCACAGTTCTGGTTTAGCACGCAACGTGCTAATACCTACTAATATTTTTTTTTGTATTATTATTGAGAGGTACCGCCACGAGTGGTGATCACAAATTTCACCTGCGCATTTGTTAATATTCCTGTCTCTTTGGCGGAATGAAGAAGGTGGGGGGCGCCGATCTTGCAGTCGGCTGCATGCGATTGGTTCATCAATTGATGCTCATCGTCTATTGGTCTATCGCCTATCATTCCGCTACTGTACACTTTTGTGCAATATTAGTGAATAACGTTTTAAATTTTTAATAGTTTATTTTTGTTATTACGTATTAGATGTTTTTTTTAATATAGTTTAATTTCGTTATTTTGTATTTGTTGTGTTTTTGGTTTAATATAGTTCATTTTTAGTATTTCGTTTTATAAAAATGCTGTGTTTTATTTTTTTAAAGTACATTTGAACGGAATATGTGTTAGCCTTTATTTGGCCAAAAGTGTACATGCGCGAAATTCTATAATCTGTGCTAGCGACTCGTGGCGCCAATTATACACGGTTCGAGCCTCGGACAGCACGATATCCGTTGGTCTTGGCTGTCACATGGATCTTTGACAGTCGATACAGGTCGTCAGAAGCCCGAAAGTATTATAACCATTCTTAACAAGGGGTATCGCATTGCCCACCCAAGTAGCAAAAAGTTGTATAGTATTTGAATTATACAACTAACAGACATGCCTAAAGGTTTTATAATAGTTTTGTAGCAGTTAACAGTTTCATAGTAGTGTTCAATTCGACGCATTAGTTAGATATTATTTATTTTGCTAGTTGGGCAGTTACTGGGCTGTGGAGGTCAGATAGGTAGTCGGTCCATGTAAAATACTGGATGCAGCTGCATCCGGTTATTCGGGAAAAGGCTAGACAGATTGATTGACAGCTGTGTAATATACCTACAAGATTGTGAACTTGAATAGCGGCTGTTAATTATTATTAAAGCTGTACTTTTTCATTGCCTAGACTTTAATTACGACAAGCTTACCTATCTGTTGATAGACTTCTGATCAGCGGATGAAATAGAAGGGTACTGATGATAAACGTGCAAGACGCTAAGGAGAATGCCCTACAAATAGACGACAAATATTCCCAGGTCAAAAGTTATCAAGTGCAACATTGCAGTTACTTTATTGCATGTAGTTAAGGCTAAGTTTGCACTAACCGGACCTGTATTAGAATAAACCATTTTGTTTGGCGCTTTCAGGTAGTTTTTAGGGGAATCAAATCTTATCTTAATAATTTATTAAATATACCAACACCATTATAAAATAAGCATTGACAGAAGTATTTTTAATAATATAATATTTATAATGTTAACACGAAAAAATACAGATGACAAAAGCTAAAATAAACTAAGCAAACTTAAAAAGGTAATAGAAAATAACATTATAATAAAGTAAAACATAAATAGTAATAGAATAATAGAAATATCAACTCACTAGAGCACAAGTCAATATTGTAGGTACCTAAATATGAGGCATCGGCGTGAGGCTCACAATAACATAAATGTATATCAACTCTGGGGTCGCGAATCATAGTAGGTATCTAATCAATTCGAGGTAAAGGAAAAAAAAATATTAACGTACCTAGTGTTAATCAATGTTACCACTGGAAATCCCCACTAAAATATTTGTTTCCCTACTTCATCTAAGCTAACTTCAAGCGTCAGTATTTTTTCGGTTAGGTATTACAAAATCGTTTTCACCCTGTAAGATTTAACCGACAAATTTTTTTATTGCTGACTTTCTGAATCATGTAGGTACTGTGTACACGTTCGTGTCAGATTATGTTAAATTGTTCCTTCCAACGTACAAATATAGAAAGTTCAGTTTTGCTGTATCTTGTATGCTCACCCTTAACAATGAACAATCACTGTCGACTCTTGACATGACTGCTTTGATCATCAGTCTATCGTCTCCCAACAACCTTGCACGATGTGGTTCAAGTGTTATTTAATGTATTTCTGGATATTCAGGCTCATCTCATGTGACAAAAGTTTTACAATCGTGCTGGACACTACGGCATCCATGGAAGAAGAATTGGATGTTATAAAAGTGAACCTACCAACTGCTATCAACGCATATAATAACACGGATATAACTAATTACGTTTTGGTACCATTCAACGATCCCGGTAAGCATCGTTCTTATTATTTTTTGAAATTTTGGGTGAATTTCTTGCAGATTCCTAATTTTTTAACAATGAAATAAAGCCTGTAGCACTTAAGGATGACCTAGCTAGCTCCAAAGCATAGCTTGCTATAAGCTTACGATTAACGCGTTCAAACAAAATCTTCACCTTTATATTTGGCATACTTAGATGATGAATAAAAAAAATATTTTGTCAATTACACAAATTTTTAACATAAATGAAATATCAATGAATACCTAGTTTAGTAAGGTAAGCCGTACGAGGCGAAGGTTAAAAGCAGAGCTGTATTTTAAAGAAAGAAAAACTGTTTATTTACATAAAAATGACTCACATACATAAAAATTACTTACAAAAGCCCTAAACAAGAACTAGTTGGTATTGAATCTATTTCAATGATGTTATGTTAATTATTACGTTACAGATGTAGGACAGCCCACATTGGCACTCACACCAAGAGAGTTTTTATCTTCATTGAATGCTATGACAGTGAGCGGCGGACGCAAATGTCCTGAAAATTCACTTTCAGGCATAGAGAAAGCATTACAGATAAGCAAACAAAAATCGAACATCTTTGTCTTTACAGACGCCTATGCAAAAGATGTGGGCAAACTTGGTTCCGTCGAAAACTTATGCCGAAGTACTCGCAGTCAGGTCAGTCCAAAACAGCAAAATGCTCGTTCGGTTCTCATTTATTACTCAACCAACACTTCCCACGCCTTCGTCACTGCGGAAAGTATCTATTCACAGCGCACAAGCCAAATAATGACTTTAACAGGCAAATTTTCGATACTTCGGATTACATTATTAAATTTTTTGAAGGAATCTCTTTCTTTTTAGTAAAATATAGCCTATGTCCACAGGTAAAGTTAATTGATTTAAAAAAAGTTATTTAAATCGGTCAAGTAGTTTTTTAATTAATTCCATTACAAACAAAAATTCAAATGCTTTTTCTTTATTATATTAGTTTAACTGTATGGCAAAAAAGCCTGGAATGGAATTTCGCCTTTAATACCTGTGTAAGGGAAGATGATAACTGTGTGATAATGACGGCATCTTGATTTGTAGGTAGTTATATTTTTGAGCGGCTTCTGTTTACCGCAGTCATCGCCTGCTGTGAATGCGCAAGCTTATTACGATGTTGCTAAAGCTTGCTCAGGCGCAGTCGTCCATTTCGATCCTGCGACGTTGAGACAGGTACATAATAATTTATTGTACGGAGTGTAAAAAGACATCATCAGCCTAGGAATAATACTGCTTGTCAAATATTTTTTAATTTTAGTAAACGTATTTAAATTATGTTTTTGTAAACAAATTAAAACAAAAAGTTAGGACCTTCAATATTTCTGTAACCAAAAGTTTACCAGATATGGTCCAATCAAAAATATCATATTATCTTTTTACACCCGATACACATTGAGCGATATTAAATACCCATTCTATGTAATATTTCAGGCTTTCAAATACATAAAAGAAGTAATAAACGTAGAATGGACTAAAGTTATCAGCTACGACGCTTTTACGGAATTTAAAGAATTGTCTGTAAGTATCAATTAAATATTATCTACCATCATCGAATGATTCTTTATCAACATTTTTTGAGGTTTTGTAAATAATTCTTCAAGATTTCTTAGTATCTTGATGATTTAACTAAGTGCTACGCCAGGTGTTAGCCAAATCACCCCTTCAAAAGCATGTGAAGTTATGAACAAGAGAAATTAGAAAATGGTTTTTGTTGCATCAATTAAAACAACAAAAGCAAATTGATAAAAAAAAAATGCTAGCCTATTCTGGTCCCATTGCAAGGTAAAGGCCTCTTCTTATATCTACAGAGAATATAATAATAACTATAAGTCCAGGGTAAACTATGAGAGGCGCCTCAACCGCTGGGCCATCACGAAATTAAAATAGAAATCACAAATATTCCATGAAAGTTTGTTATTAGACTTTTAATTTCATTAAGCAAAACTGGAACTTAAATGAACGATCACAAATATTAGTTTACAGTGGACTCATTTACGAAGACAGTGTTATTGGTAGTATCGGGAGATAACCCTAGACTGGAAATATCAACACCGAATGGTTCAGATAGTGCCGTCGAAAAAATCTTGGACACCACACACACACAGGTATTTTATCATTATTATAAAACTAGGTTTTTGTTTTTTTTTTTTATTTATTTATATATATCCTATAGCACTCAGGGATTACCTAGAAGTTTTAGAATCAGATCAGTACTCGTAGTTCCGAAAATTAGCGGTGCTAAATTTTTAAGGCATCATAGGATAGTTCGGTTATATATTGGGCCATTTCCAAGGTTAAACTGCAAATGTCAGTCTAAACAAATATATCGAGGGTAGAAAGGAAAATGTATCAAGCGACAATTCGCTCGTGTTATATGAATATTCAACCTTACTTTACACACATAAGGTTGAATATATAAAACAACCAAATTGACGCTTGATACATTTTTCCTTTCACCCCTCGATATATAGGTATGTGCCGACCCTAAATATTTGTACTATCAAACGTTTGTTCCGACACTGTATCGATTACGATTGTTATTCCTAATAAAATTTTGTGACAGGTTGTCCGCTTGGCACAGCCGTCAGTCGGTGACCACAAGGCCATAATCAGATGTTCAAGCAAAACATCCGTTGTACTGTACAAAAGGTATGAGCTACCGTTGACGTTTGGATTCTCCACTAAGATACCGAGAAGTATGAGAGAAACTAGTAGAAGACCTATGCCAGGTACTAAATTTTCACTTTAACTTTCGGACTAACTGACCGATTCCTTGACAATTCAAAAGTCACATTAGATTGAACAACAATAATTAATGCTGGTTATCAAGTTTTTTTTTGTGTGAAACAATTATAACTGTTTATTGTACCTACAATGCAATGCAACACACGCTTATTATTGCACAGAAGTGGTGGGGGTATTTAAAGTTTGGCTAGCTCATTTCAAATTTGTTTTTATTCACCTTCAAAATCTCTGTAAGGTTCCCAAGTATAGTCAAGAGCATTAAATATGTTCTTCCGCCCTGGGTGGGGCGGAAGGGACTGTCAGACTTTTACTGACTAAAAAAAAGCACTCTGTTCCTTCTGTGGCCCTTTGCATTCCGGGGCCACGGTATCCTGTTAAGACGTCCCGCGACCCCGGCGCTATGATTCCTTAAGTGTCTTTTTACATCCGCGATAGCTGTAGCGTACGCATATAGGTATAAATAATATTTCTATTCATTTCATTACAGGTAGGACTAATAAAATCCTTATAGATGCTACGCAAAGCAATATGAAACTAGAAGCATTAGAAATACAAGTAGCTGACGAACAGGAGAAGAAAGCATTGGTGTTCGAAGAAAACCGTAGTACAGGCATGTACTTGACAGAAGCCTTCATTGATCCTGATAAGGCTTTTTATATTTGGGTAAGATTTATTTAACAAGCGTTTTATAAAAACTTAGTTTTAACCGTCAGTACTTCAGTCAATAAAATAAAAGAGGGTTGAAAGATATTATTATTATGAGTAATTAGCAATAATTATTTCTCTATAAAACCCATTTATAATTTCAGGTGAAGGGCTATGACACATCCACCAATCAAGAGATTAAGATTTCATCAGAAAGTTTTATTCCTCAACAAGGTTATTGTTTTTGAAATGCTATTTAATTATTATACCTATTTGTCATTTGTCTTGACCATTACTACCAAGATCGCCATTCTCTCAAGATCTTGAATTAGAATCTATAAAAATATCAGCTTATTATTCTCCCACTGCAGGGTAGGCTTCTTCTCATATAGAGGAGGCGCGAGAATTGATCACCACGCTTGACGGTGAATTAGCGATTTCAGACTTAGGTATATTAGTTTCCTATCGATATTTTCCTCCATTGATGTAAGTAATATCTAACAAAAACTTAGATAGTACGTATGAAATACAAATAGTTACATTGATACTTGCCCCGTGTCCGCTTTCAAACCTATAAACTCAGGGGTTTATAAAGAGAAGATCTATCAAATTGTAAAAATGTTGATATTCATGCAGGTACGGCGACAGATTCAAAATGGATAAAACCACAATCAGAAATAATAGATGTCGAACCTGTAATTGACTTCGGCACAAATGCAACATTTGCTTGTATAGTTACTGGTTACCCAGCACCCAACATATGGTGGGAAGACGACAACGGAGTCACCTTGCCATCAGAGGTACGAGAATTGCATTATTTATACTTATCCCAAAGACTAGCTGTTGTCTGCGACTTTGCGCGAATTTATCTATATGTTGATATTAAAATAAGGCTTTTAGCTCTTAGGGATAACGTAACTTCTTATTAGCGAACAATTTCAGAATAGGTCCAGTAATTCTGGACATCAGCGCGTTCATATAAGTAATAAACAAAGTTTTCAGTTTTATTAAGTATTAGTTAACAATTAATTAACAAGCAACACTTGCAGAGGAGCTATCCATACCGTACTCGCTAAGCGATCTCCTAACAAGAATTTTATGTTGTTATCGAACAACACACTAAGCCAAATAGTCGAGAACGGTTATTATGTAATCATTAATATGATTCTAACATGGCAGAAATATACATCAGACATCTTTCTCGTGGCTTACCCGAATATAATTAGAAAATGAAATCGGCATGCTACACAAATTTTCCAAAATGTTTTGGAATCAGATTACGGTTAGTCTTTGGTGAGTGTCTTATCGAGAGACCCTGGTCTTGAATGGCCTTTAATGCTGATAACTCCAAGCCCAGCATCTTTTTACAGTTCATCAGTATTGCTAATTTATTCTCGGTAGATAACTCTGTAACGTGTCTCAGTTTATAATATACCTATTATGTTTTTTCCAGAATGTGTTATTGGAAATACCATCATTGTACATCAGTTACGTTAACATAGAAAATGTTACAGTAAATTCTACAATTTACTGCAAATCGAAAAACTCGGACGGTGAAGATTCCCAAAGATTGAATCTGTATGTTTACAGAGCATACACATTCGATGTCATTCAAACCCCAGCTGGTAAATATTTTACTCTATTTTGTATTTAAAATATTGCCACAGTTTTAAATAACCTTACAGGAATACGGAGCAGGATAAAAAATATCCTATGTGTGCAACATTTAAATTCAGACGAATTTTTATTCATAAATTATTTTGATAGGAAGTACAATATTCAAAAAAGTCTAGTGATTTGTTCGTGCAATAATATATGTTTGTAAACGTACCTACTCCAGGGAAACACCTAGAGTAATCCGGGCTACTTATTCGTTGCAGATCAGACTATAGAATACGGCAGCGAAGGTAAACTATACTGCGAAGTGTCTGCATACCCTGAGGCGGAGATAAAGTGGTACCACAACGACTCCGCAGTAATCCCGACTGACGACATACAGGTAGACCCAGAGACCAACAGCTTGTGGTTGAAAAACATGACTGTCAGCAATATCGGCGAATACAAATGTGAATTGACGAACGAAGCCAACGTTAAAACTTACACCGCTATTGTTACAATTTCCGGAGTAGGTATGTCACTTGAGAATTTATTTGCATGTCCAATCCATAGGACAGCCCTAGTAGGTTATCTAGCAAATAATTTAAGGCCCATAGTGTATTTGGACATTGAGAAATAGACAAAGTTATTAAATAATTTATTTATTATTTGCATTTTGGTGTTCTTGGCAATCTTTTTGCAGAGGCGCCTCGAGTGGAAGTAGAAAATAGAAATATGATTCTGAAGTTAGGAGATTGGAGTAATTTTGAATGCAGGTAACACTCAAGTTTCCATAAACCCATTTAAAGGTTCCCGGACCAAAAAAGGTTCCAATGGGACTGTATCGTATGACTGAGTCCCGAGAGTTGTAATCACAGTGTGTTTTAACTATGTCTGCTATAACAACACTTAATAAATCATAAAAATAAAATAAAGTTAAAAAAAAAAAACAAAGAATCTCTTTGAATTTTTAGTTTTGGAACACAAGAAACGTGTTTTTTTGTATGTCGTACGGAACCCTCCCGGACCTTTTTTTTTAATGCATACAAGACGTAAGATACATGATTGAGGATTTGATTGATTGTTTGATTTATTATATTTTCAGAATAATCAGTGGAAAGCCGTCACCGTTCATAACATGGACTTTTAAATCTGAAAACGGTTTCGAGTTCGGCGCGCTGCCAGACGGCGTGGAGGCAGACGACGCCAAACTGAAGATAGCGTCAGCACAGCCTAGCCACAAGGGCGTCTACCGATGTGACGCTGTTAATATAGAGGGACATCATTCTGCTGATATCACTGTCCAACTACAATGTAAGATTATAATTTTTTAATGGGCTTGCAACCAATTTCTATTTGGAGCTTCTTATTCTTATTCTTCTTATTCAAAGTCAAAGTCCAATCAATTAGACCATTAAAAAGCACTTTTGAAAGAAAAATAATAATGATATTGAATTTTGTTGCGCATTACAAAAGATAGTTTCTGATGGAGAAGAATGGGCAAGAAACTCCATACATACATAATATCAAGATAGGAAACCTTTTTATCGTTAAATTGGTAAAAAAGTGGCGTCACATTTTACTATTGCCGCAAAAAATCTAAAAGGGAATCGCTTGTCAATTAATTGGTAGTGTCAAATACCCAATTTATTTTTCCGTAACTCAATTATCTAATTCTATAACAAAATTAAAGTATATAATTCAACGTATTATATTTGATAGATCCACCATCAATATCGAATGAGGCTGATACCCGTACCCTTACGGTGAAGGAAGAGGATGATGTAGTACTGCCGTGCGAGGTGGATGCCTCGCCAGCAGCTAGCGTGCGTTGGGAGATGTCACAGGATGACGTCATCATGGCGCTGGACGACCGACACCGCACTGACCACCGAAACACTCATAGGTTGTACTTAGTGCACTGTTAGCTACGCTAAAGAATAAAAATCGGTGTAGCCGTTTCAAAGATAAGTCAGAACAAACAGAAAATCTAACAAAAATTAAAAACCAAAATGTAAAAATATTTTCTTTTAAAATCCAGAAGCATTTAGTAAAAATCTCTTATTTTGAATTTTTGACATTACAAGCAGACATTTCAGTTTATTTATTTGAAGGTATAATGTATAGATGCTGGTGCTACGGACGCGCAATAAAATATTTTAATAATATTTCTAGTTTTTTATTGTAATTATAATTTTCACCTTTTACAGATTTAAAGCGTTATGGAAGGACTCCGGTAACTACCACTGTATTGCAGAGAACAATATCGGTAAAGCCGAGACAACTATTACAGTTAATGTCTTAGGTGAGTCTAATCTCAGCAAGTTATTATTCATATTTTAATTATATTACATGTTGCTTAGAATCAGTTGGCTATCTGAACATTTCAGAAATGTTGAGATTTGTTTTGTAAAAATTACAGTCTACAGTCATAATTAAAGCAGTAGTCTAAGTTGCTCCTTGAAAATTAGCCATCTGCCAGTGAAAGTCCTGTTAAAATTGGCCAAGCCGTTTCGGAGATATAGATAGTTTCGGACCCAACTGACATGCAGACAGACAGACAAATTTAACTAAAAATTTCCAACGTACCAACTGTAGTGTCTACTTCATTTTTTTTTGACATGTATAGAAAATTATTTATTTTTTTCCATCGCTTATGCTTTTTCTTGCACACAAAGGTTGCTAACAGTATTTTCATTGTTATAGTTGCTCCATACATCGAAGCGCCAAAACTTAAGACTATTGTTGCGAAAACCGGCGACAATGTTGTGTTGAAGTGTAACGTGCTATTTGGAAATCCTGCACCTTCATCAAAATGGGAGTTTATAGCTCCAGACTCTACCACAAAAATATTGCAAAGGTAATTCTAGGGAGCTTGAATACGGCCGTTTTATTTTCACCGAATAACTGACCATGTTTTTCAACGGAAAACTAACCATGTTTTTCAGCGAATAACTATCAATGTTATTCACAACATAGTTTATCATGTTTTCAGGGCGTAATTGGATATATTTTTCAGTGAATAACTGATCATGTTTTTTTTGCGTGTGACCATGATTTTTATCGGGTATTTACTATGTATTTCAGCGTGTAACTGACCATGTTTTTCACTGCCTCGTCTGTTTTGTGTAGGTTACAATGAAAGTATCATACACACATTAAAGTTTTACCAATAAATTAAAAAAAAAACATCATGTATACGTAACAATTGTGTTTAAAAAGAGATATGCGTGTTATTTCACAATTATGTAAAAGTTAAAATCATTAATAATAAGACCTTTATGGCACTTTTAAACGTCTTTTGCAAGGGAAAAATATTATTGTATCTAGTTGCCCCTTCTAAAAGGTAGTTTCGTATGGAGAAGAATAGGCAAGAAACGCCATACTTATTATTACTTTCTACGTGGTCTGTGAAGTTTATAACTTCTAATACTTTACATTTATGCTTTTAGGAGTAATTCTTCAAGTTTGCTGCATTTAAACAATGTGAGTTACACCAATGAAGGGTCGTATTTGTGTATTGCTGACAACGACGTTGGCACCGACAGCATCAACATTTATGTGAAGATACAATAAAGCAATAATTACTTTATTTTCGACGTATTTTATTTATTTAAAAATCTTTAAAACATTTGTTTAAAAGGCAAGAATGTTCTGAAATTCTTAAAACCGATATTAGTATTTCGAGCATGTAAAAATGCGACCAACATGTATACGATAGGTACCCACACGGTTTCAAAAACTTTTTGATAAAGTACATACCACAAACCTGCGCTGGAGTCTGAACTAACGCATGTTAAGAGCACGTGAACAGGCACCATTCGTGATGTTGCAGCTCAGACATTATTTTATAAATATTTATAAAACAATACAATAACATGCATTATATTGGGAATATTTTTCCTGTAAAGGAAATAAACCTGTACAACTTAAAAAGCGATAGGCATGGTAAAAACCGTTGATTTAATAAGACCAAAATAGATACTTATCTGCAGGACAACATACGAGTATAAAACTTGAGTTTTCGCATAAAATATGACAGTGTTAATTTAGAACAATATGGACAGTAGTGATTATAAAACTGAAAAACTTTGAACTATTAAAATGTTGATTTACATGTCATTGTTGGTGGCCGCGAATATCTTTAAGGTATCAAGCGAGAGAGCAAGCAACTTATCAGTTGTCAGTGATGACACCTTCTCTCTGAACGATCATATACTTCTAGACACAGATAACGATGCAGGTAAGCAGATTTTATAAGATGCAGTATTTAAAAAAAGCAGGATAGCCGTGTCTAAGATACGGGTTACCCGTGTTAAGGTATATTAAATAGGTAGTTGATGGTAAAGTAAAATCATTATAAAAACGCTTATACATTTTTCTTAATATTTTAATTTCACAAAAACTGAAGACATTTTTGCTCTGATACTATTTAAACGAATTTCATTACAAATTAACCAAAATATGAGCCTAATTTATTTTGTCACTGTCGTAAAATGTATTATTTTTAAACTTTATGTTAATTGAATGAACTGAAACTGAATTGAATTTTGACTTCGACTTGGTTGATGAAGGTACAACAAACGTGGTATACGGTTCCGAAGGCATCATAACATGCGACATAAGATCATCAAGGCCCCTAACTATCCATTGGTACTATGTCGACGAAACCACAGGGAAAATCAACCAAATATTACCATCAGACAAGTATTGGATATCTATTAACGGCACAGAACTAAGAATTAAAAGAATGGACTTGGATATGGCTGGTAAATACGTATGTACAGCTGCCTACGCTCAAAAAGTTGGGATCGTTCTAAGTAAGTCGATTTGAAGTTTTATTTAATTGTCGGTTTATCGAAGCAATTGGATAGTTGAGAACCAATCATTCCAAGACAAGAAAACTCAATGAATCAATTATTAGGTTTTGAGTCGCTTTGAAATAAATAAATAGTTAATAGTCAATTGAATTTGCACATACGTGACGCCACAAATAACTTTTGCCGTACAAAATTTATTGAGGAATTGCGTTTTGACAGCACATATCAATTGATTAGGTGTTAACCACCCAATAAAAGATTTTTGATTTTATTTATTTAAACTTTATGCAACAAATGTACAAAGGCGGACTTAATTAATGCCTTAGGCATTCTCTAATAGTCAACCAAAGTTGGTGAAGAGATAACATGGTAGGTGCAAGCTATACTACTACTGTTTTTGTTTTTCTTTTTTGTTTATTTTTAAATCATTATCTATATTTTACATAATACTAAACTAACCGTATTATTTTTAGCGGCTCCTAACATAACGGGAAAGGCTGAAACAAGGGCCGTCAGACATTCTAATGTTGTCATAGAGTGCAAGTAAGTACTTGTTACGAGATTTTTTTAAGGGATTCAATATAGGTAGGTTGGTACTATAAATACAAAACAATCATACATGCATACATACATAAATTCACGTCTTTTTCCCATGGGGGTAGGCAGAAACTACAGAGCCACCTGCTACGATCCTTACATACTCCTTTCGCCTCATCTACGTTCCTTATTGGTGAAAGAAAGAAAGAAAAACTTTTTATTCACGTAAAAGAGGAGGAGGGAGGGAGGGAGGGGGAGGTTTTTCAGAAAGGTCAGGTGCGGAGTACTCGTAACCGGCGTACTTGTTTGACGAGATGTATGAACAAAACAATCACCCTTTTACATATAATTACTTTCAGAATTATCAAAGGTTTACCGAAGCCAAAGATAACCTGGGAATATATGGACCAGAAGATTTCGAAGTTTACACCTATAACGGGTTCAGGAAATGTTTTGCGTCTATCTGATGTAGCGGACGAAAGCGCGGGACGCTACAAGTGTGTGGCAGAAAACGTAGCAGGAAAAGATGAGCACGTTACAACACTTGTTGTTGAATGTAAGGAAAGCTTAATTTTATCCTTATCAGCGCATACGCTGCATAGGGTATTATTTGTCTTTTTCTAATATTATTTATTTTACTAGTTGACCTAGCGAACTTCGTTCTGCCATATTTTTTTTTGGCATACAAAATAGATGGTGGCCTATTCTCAGACCTACCCGATATGCACACAAAATTTTATAAAAATCGGTTTTGCTGTTTCAGAGGAGTTTGGTAATAAATACTGCGACACGAGATTTTTATATATTAGATACTCTATTGTGACAAAAAAAAATAGCAATGGTTTCCTGCTTTTCTTTGTTACTTAAGTTTTCATTTAAGATCATTAATTTCTGAATTTCTTTGCCGTGCCTCGGAAAGCACTTTAAGCTGTTGGTCCCAGCTGTCATACGTGGATTTTTGTAAGTCGTTACGAGTCGTCAGAAGCTTCAAAGTCTAACAACCAGTCTTACCTAGGGTATCGTATTACCCAGTTACTGGGTTGTGGAGGTCAGATAGGCAGTCGCTCCATGTAAAATACTGGTATTCAGCTGCATCCGGTTAGACTGGAAGCCGACCCCAATATAGTTGGGAAAAGGCTAGGCAGATGATGAATTTCTGAATTTCTTTATTGTTGGTTTATGTGTTAAACTTAATTTAATCATAGATATTAATTTTATTTTGCATTTGAATATACATCCTACTGCTATTACTACACCTACTAGTAATTTGGATACAGGAGGCTAGCTCAAGCGCGGGGTTTAACGTATCATAAATTCGATAGATTTTTAAATTGTAAATACCCACGTTTTGCACGCAACATTCTTTAAGTTTGATCAATTTATTCATACTAATGGGTCATTTTATTTTATGTATAAAATTTAACCAGAACGTTATAGAGTAGTCGTATCTATTTTAATTCTGAAAATCGACTCATAACAAAATTTATACGTTGACGCCTGTATTAGGCCCTCAGATAAATGAATTTTAGTTGTTAACGAATATATACCTCATCATTTTTATTTTTCCAACAGCTCCGCCAAGAATAATTACAAAATCTTCTACAGTATACGAAGGTTTCGAAGGAGATAAAACTTTAAAGATTCCATGTGTTGCGGTCGGGATACCACAACCAATTAACACTTGGATATTAAATGGCAATGTTATAACATCCAGTAAGTCACCATATTATTTAACTAAAGCGGAAACTTAATGATGCAACAGTCAAAATGGTGTGTTATTTAATGTTTCAGACAAGAAATACTATATAGAGAATGGAGCTCTGATAATTAGGAACCTCACTGAAGATGACTCCACAACGTACACGTGTGAAGCTAAAAACTATATTGGTAAAGTTAACGCGACGTTTGAAACCTTAGTTAAAAGTAAGTTACGCATGTTTAATATGTAAACAATTTCATTGTGATAACATTTATAATCTATCTAGTATACAAGTTGTAGTAAAAAATATTTAAAGTTCTCTACATTAACGTTTACTTTTCAGCGGCTCCTAAAATAACGGGAAAGACTGAAAGAAGGGCCGTCAGAGGTGCTAATGTTGAAGTAGAGTGCAAGTAAGTGTCTACTACTAGTGTCGTTATTTGTTTGTAAGAGATTGTCAATAGAAGTACTGGTCCGATTTCAAAAAATACTGATACAAAGCTACACTATCGCCAAGTGTTACAGAATATTTTGTATTTATTTATTTAAACTTTATGCAACAAAAGTACAAAGGCGGACTTAATGCCTTAGGCATTCTCTAACAGTCAACCAAAGGTGGTGAAGAGATAACATGGTAGGTGCAAGCAATTTTTACGAGAGTAAAACAACAAAATTAGAGATTAAAAAAAATAAAATAAAAAAGTAAGTACTAGAATATTGTATCCTATTATTGTCTTTTATACGGACGAACTCACTGGCAGAAGTTGGTAAGTAGGTGATAAAGTAATAACTCTACTGATCGGCTAGGCCTAAGCCTCTAGATCTGACAAATTAATATAATTATTAACATTTTATTTGGAAACTCAAAAATCTATTAATGTAATTTGCACTAGCAGAAGACAATTTTTTAAAAGTTGAATTTCGAATATGCTCATCATGTTCCTTTTTTATCTTTGCTTACAGGATCCTCAAAGGCTCACCGAAACCAAAGATAACTTGGGAATACAAGGACCAATTTAATTCAAAGTTTACACTTATAACCGGTTCAGTAAACGTCCTGCGTTTATCTGATGTAGCGGTCGAAAGTGCGGGACGCTATAAGTGTGTGGCAGAGAACGTAGTAGGAAAAGATGTGCACGTCACAACACTTGTCATTGAATGTAAGGAAAGGTTTTTTTCCCTCTGAGTGGTTGCTTTAAGGTCATAGCTCATTAGGCCCACCAGACACCCGACCAATTTTATTTTAATATATGCGCTTAATAGGATATTTGTGCTTTTTCTTTAAAACCTAGGCACTTTTTAAATTTTGAATATATTATAATTTCTCAACTAAGTACTAGATTGCTGCTTGGATTACGTTTAACTGAATTCAAAATCATATTTATTACAATCTGCATTTAAAAATTTAGCCTCTGTTATACGATTCCTATTATTACGATGTACGGTTACAGCAAGCGATTTTGAAACAAGAACGCGTCTAGTAAACGTTACATAAATTGTATCGATTTTTAAATTGGTAGCACCCGTTTTATACATGATATTTATTTACTTTGAAGGCTTTCATATCAATGGGTTGTAATAATTGTGCTTGTCGAACCAAATTCAGATTATCGTAAGTTAAAAAAAAAAACGTATAGAATATTCTTACGTTGCCTTGCTCGTGTTGGCTTTCAGATAAGTAACTTTTTAGTAGGTATAAACCTTATTTACCTAATTGTTTTTAACTTTCCAACAGATCCGCCAAGAATCATTACAAAATCTTCTACAGTATACGAAGGTTTCGAAGGAGATAAAACTTTAAAGATTCCATGTGTTGCGGTCGGGATACCACAACCAATTTACACTTGGATATTAAATGGCAATGTTATAACATCCAGTAAGTCACCATATTATTTAACTAAAGCGGAAACTTAATCATGCAACAGTCAGAATGGTGTGTTATTTAATGTTTCAGACAAGAAATACTATATAGAGAATGAAGCTCTGATAATTAGGAACCTCACTGAAGATGACTCGACGACGTACACGTGTGAAGCTAAAAACTATATTGGTAAAGTAAACGCGACGTTTGAAACCTTAGTTAAAAGTAAGTTACGCATGTGTGTAATATGTAAACAATTTCATTGTGATAAAATTTATAATCTCTCTAGTATACAAGTTGTAGTAAAAAATGTTTAAAGTTCTCTACATTAGCGTTCACTTTTCAGCGGCTCCTAAAATAACGGGAAAAACTGATAGATGGGCCGTCACAGGTGATACTATAAAAATAGAGTGCAAGTAAGTATCTAATTGCGTAATTTTATTGATCCATCGTGTGGCTCAAAAATGAGAGGATAGGTTTGGGGGGAGGGGGGAAGGGGAGTGGCCTTATGATCTGATAAACACTTAAAAATATTATTGGAAGGTTAAAAACAACAACTACGACACTAGTTCGGTGAGCTAGTAAGTTTTGTATATCTAGCTATGAAAATGATTATAATTTTGTTTATAAAATTTCTTCTTTCAGAATTATCAAAGGCTTGCCAAAGCCAAAGGTGACTTGGGAATTCAAGGATCAGTCTAGTTCAAAGTTCACACCTATATCCAGTACGGGAAATGAGCTACGTTTATTTAATGTGGCGGAAAAAACCGCGGGGCGTTACAAGTGTGTGGCAGCGAACGTAGCAGGAAAAGATGAGCACGTTACAACTCTTGTTGTTGAATGTAAGGAATGTTGATATATGAGTTTTGTTAACATACCATTATGTGGGTACCTACTGCCGTTTAGCCGTAAAGGTACCAAAAGTCCTGCCTATTTGCGCGGAGCTGACATTCACTGTAGCGAAAATTAAATTTATCCTTTTGGTAACTCTCTCGAAAGTTTTCTGAGTAAATAACTTCATTTTTAAACAAACTGGCTCATTCTGACGCAAGTAAGATGAAATTCACGTACTATGTGAAAATCCTATTTCGTTGAACAGCAGTTCTTTTCTGTAAAACATTCCTACCATAAATTTTTGTTTAAGAGAGTTGTAATCCCATTTGCCTGTCTCACCTGAATACTCTGACAAATTTAATCAATTTAGATGTAGTTATCGTGAGATGAGCTATAATTCCTTAGCATTGATACCTCACCCTAAACTCACTTCACCTAAATTCACCGAGGAAGATTTTTATACAATAGTGCTGTTTTCCTTTACCATTTGCACTGATATCGCAGTTTGTGATGGACTTAATCCGAGTTGGATTTTTATGTAGGTATACGAACTATCGCTTTCTCAACACTTACAACAGATAAAATGTCGTGACGGGACAGTGTTTAAGGCACCTCCCTCTCGTGCGGGGGGGGGGGGGTGAGTTTAAAACCGAACAAGCATCGGTGACTTTTCTAATTTGTAATGTGTAGGTACTTTCTAAGGTAATCTTGGACGTCACTGCGACATCGGTGAAAGAAAACATCGTGAGGAAATCAGGACTTATAAATTAATATAAGCCTGAAATCGCTAATCAGCCTTGAGCAAGCGTGGTTATCAAATACTAGTGCCTTCTCTGTATAAGAATAATGAATAATTAGGTTTTGCCATGCTGTGGGAAAATAATAGGTTGGTTTTTATTTTATTTTGTCAACAGTTCCACCAAGAATAATTTCGAAACCATCTACAATATATAGAGGACTTGTCGGAGATATAGCTTTAAGGATTTCTTGTGATGTGGTTGGTATACCGCACCCAATGAACACTTGGAAAATAAATGGCAAACCAGTAACACCCAGTAAGTTTTTATACATTGAAAGATTATTATATTATATGAATAAGTCTTGCTGATAATAAATAGAGACACTTTACTTGTGATAAACGGTACATTTTCGAATGTTTCAGACAAGAAGTACTCCATAGAGGACGGAGCTCTGATAATAATGAACCCGACTGAAAAAGACTCTTTATCGTACACTTGTGAAGCTAGAAATTATTTAGGTTCTGTTAACGCCACATTTACGGCTTATGTTGAAAGTAAGTTAAACTAGACTTTTTAATAACTTCAAGGTTTCGACCGTGATTTTGAAATGACGTTTGATGATAAAGTTATTAGAATACTAATTTGGTAAGTAGTCGTAAATGCTTCCTTTTTATTCTATTTCAGAATTAATCAACAGCTTAGAAATTAAAAGCCGATACGTGTATTTATTGAAAGGTGAAACTAGAAAACTGCAGTGTGAGGGTTACAATTCTACATCTCAATCAGTTAGATGGTTTATTGTAAGTGTGATTCATTTATGTAAGAGCATGGTAATCATTATGGTGGCCTTTCTGTTATGCACCATAGAGAAGTCTTAACTTAGCGGTTCTACAAAAAAAATGAGGCCGCATGATTGTTGCTTCGTCTGATGGAAAGCGATGAATTTTAATATTCTCAATAGCTTTACGACGTACATTTCAAATAGAGCTTGCATCTAGCCCTTAAATAATTTAATAAACACTTTTACGCTATAATTGGATTTATTGCTGATCAAGATAATTATCTATAATATCCCAGCTTCTAATTAAAATGGAATTCACAGGAAGACGCGGAAGTGGATTCGGGTAAACCATATTTAGAAGTTAAAAAAGCCACATTCAGCGATGACGGCAATTACACGTGTCGCGTGAACGACAAGCATGGACACTCACAAACACATACGTATGTAGTTGACGTCGGTAATCCACCAATACTTTATGAACAAAGTTCTGTTAACGACTGGCGTGGTGACGCAGCTGAAATCTTTTCAAACTGCGATAGTAACGCGAAGCCGGAAGCTGAAGTAAGTTCACATTACGCTATTAACATTGTGTGACTTTGATGTGTAGGTCCTGTTGTGACCCCTGGACGCGAGATTAACATTGGTAACGGGATAATCCATACATGTATGATGGAAAGACTCTTTTTATTATATAGACATTATTATCTTAGTGCGATAGCAAGCATTTCGTGGCACTAAAAAAAAATGCAATCCTATAGGTTAATATTTCTCCGTTTCTCCTCCGTTTCTCTTCTGTGCATTTTAAGTAGTAAGTTTCACAGGCACTTTTAAATTGTCAAGGAGACAGTCAGTCAGAAAGTTGAAGCTAGCCCCCTCCTAAGTCATCCAGCCATATCGATCGGTCCTGTGCCTTTGACCGACCTTATGATCACTACTTCACAAAATTAACATCTTTCAAATTCTTAAAATAATGAAAGTTGAGTTATTTATCTGTAGGTACTTGCACATAACCAACCAATTTGCCTGCACAACTTGTTTATGATAACATTTTGGATAACATTGCAACTTTCAGACCACATGGGAATTCAATGGCAAAGTCTTGACCTATCAAAACATAACACAAGTGGGAGATACATTCAAGTGGGGAAATTACAAGTGTAACGTGACAAACGTTCATGGCTCAGTAGTGAGGAGCTTCGATGTGGAGTCTTCAGGTAAGTTCTTTTATATGGCTTTACCTAAACATAGTCATCAAAATATTCCACGAAGTACTTTGGTATAAAGTGCTGTTACTTTATACCAAACCACGCTTACTGCCCCGTTGGTCCTGCGCCTGAGCTCTCCCTGATCGTGTCGGATTGGCGTACCATCGAACTATATGTGAGTGAGGGAAGAGGGAGGGCACTTATGTATATTCGTTTATGTAATTTATTCTTATGTATTCGGCTGCGGTCTGGAGGACATAGTTATAAGTGCTAATAATTCTTAAGTATGTAGTGCTAAATAGTCTATGTTGATGTGAATAAATACTGATCTATTACTATTTATTACAGCATGTCTCGTAAGCAGAAAACTCGAAGGTTTCCAAAATATGCCTCTCTTGCTTACCGATGAACTTACTTATCCTGATTGGGTTATCACGAAACAAAATTTAATAATCGGACAAGGATATGAGATTACATTATATTGTTCTCACCAAAACAAAGAAGCAATTAATACTTTCCAAAAGTTTCCAAAGCAAAGTGAATTAAAGGCGTTTTGTCATAAACAAGACATGTTCTTAGTGGACGATAAATCTTATAGACTATCAGATCTACTCTGTAGTCATAATATTAAACCTTCTGTTTTAAAAAGAAAAGGCAAATGCTTAACGGAAACCTCCGAATTGATAAGAGTGGGATACAATGTGGCTGGCTTTTTAGAGACTTACAAAGTCTGTTTTGATTATGCCAAAAATATACCTTTGTACACACGCGCATTAATTACTGAGACAGACGGCAGTCCAAGCCCCGCCCACGATTGGTACACATACCCAGGAATTGGAAATGGTAAACTGAACAGAGGATATACATGTAAGCACTCTAATTCAACGTGCTGTTATAGTAAAACTCAGATAGTCAATCCTACTGACTTCAAATACAGCTCTGCAAAGAAGACCACATTCGTTGACGTACTGAATACAGTCCCCTATTGGCGCCCTTGTGCAAATAGGATGAAGGTAAGGACGTACGACTCTCTTGTACCTTTTTATATATAATATAACGAGATTAAACAAAACTTGCCCTATACAGCAATCTTTTTACGGCATATAAAAAGAGCACTCTTTCTAACCAACAAAAAAGTACGACTACACTGAATATCTGGTTTCTTCAATATCGTAGCGATTTTCATCGAACGCTCCATATCTAAACTCAACCTATTACCCCTCCGTTTACGCGCACACGGAACTTTATCTTATACATACATACATACTTATCTAACTAAAATCTTAAAACTAATCTGCATGTCCTTTTTAAAATTTTGCAATCCTGTCATGGGAATGGGCAGGCGAACCTTAATACAGGTTACTAAGTAACCTAGCTGGGACACCATAGTTAGATTTGAATTTGAAATTTGAATCACGCCTATTAGATTCAAAATTTGTTAAACGATCTCTTGTAAGTGAAACAGGCCGTATCTTGAAATAACAGATAACATTAGCAATCAGTAAACTGTTCCAACCAACTTTTTATGTTCGTCATCTAGAACTGTAGATTATTTACTTCTAAAGGGCATAATTGTACATAGTATAATAATGTTATTTTTTTCAGCAGACCACTTGGGAAGATATAGATGAAATGGTAAGATCCCAGCAGGTCAACTATGGTGACTTCGTTGTCTGGTCTGGCACGCACACGTTACAAGATAAAAATGGAGCTGTTATACCAAGATATTTATGGAAGGTACAATACATTTTATTTGACTAGTAAAAATCTACTAATTCTTTCGCATTCATTCATTCACGTTTAGAACAAATGTAACGCAACAATAGTGAGTTTTATCATATAACAATATTTGTTCAGAAATGTTACATTTTTTTTAATGCTTTTATTACTAACTTTGGCTAAAAAATAATTTCCAAAAAGCCTATCTGGCTTTTGTCACCTTCAAAGCGAAATCAGTAGAGTTAAGTTACTGTTATTTAAGTTTAAAAATAAACTGAAATTGTACTTTTTAATACTGTTAAGATTGCGGTGACCTGTCTACGTACGCTTAATTTTTTTTTCTGACCTGTCTGCTTACGCTTAATTTTTTTTTTCTCCGATTTCCAGGTGGTGGTGTTCGACAAAGACGACACAATTGCCATAATCCACGTCAACGATCCAAACCCAACAAACAAGGATATCAAATGCAAAGACATCAGCTCAACAGATGACGTTATCAACTGGTTTATACCCAGCGATAAGTTTACTTATTCTTGCACAGTACCTAGTTTCCTTGAAGCGTTTGGGTTGCGCGGGATTGACTTCAGAGGTAAGTTTCTAAGGGTTTTTTTTTTCTTTCTGTTGTATTAATTATTTGTGGTGATTTTTGCTATTTTATCGGTAAAAGTAAAAATCGAGAGGTCACCTGGACTTCATTTTTAATAAATTATTAGATAATAAATAAAAGTATACGGGTTACTTCGCACACAAAAAAGAAATGATTGCAACGATGGGACACAAACTTGTAAAATGTATTTCTTGTCTGCGTTATGCGTGTTTTTACATCCTAATTTATTTATTTTTTCTTTCTAGCTTGAGCAATACTTGGGAAAACACGAGGCACAGACTATCGCCGAAGAACTATTTCTATTTTGCTTTCGACATTATTGCCCCGACCCTGGTAACAGTATCAGTTCGGGATGCGTTTATAATAGATATCAATTATTTAACGTAAAATATGTACCAGGAAAAATGGTTACAATAAAATTAGAATATTTATTGCCGTCACCGTCTGGGTTTCTACCTACTTAGTATCAATTTAACTTCAATAATAATTATAATTAAACCAATAAAATTATGTAAAGCAAAGGATTGTACGGTCAGTAAGTAACAAAAGTCGGTAACACTTATTGTTAAGTGACTAATTTAAAACACAGCATAAAGGTTTTGAAAAAAAAAAACAATTTAGGCACCAGTCTTCCACAAACTAAACACAAAATTGTACTGTCGACTAATTTAACTTAATAGCTGTAATTTATAGTAAAGAAATATATTGTATTCTATTAAGTACTTACTTACGGCCGTATATCGATCGCTACCTGCAATCAAGTTACCGAATATACAATTTTAGACAGCAAGTAGGGCATTGATTGGTTGTGACCGGAGATAGATCTACAGATTGCATGATAGAAAGCGAGCGTTAGTGCCTTTAATGATATCTACTAAATTATTCAGTACTATACTCTGGTTTTCAATATTTCATGTGGCAAAATATTTTTTTAACATTATCTTTAGTGTTATAAATTAAGTTATTAGAAACTACTGATGTAAACTAAAGTAAGTCCTAAGAAGATTGAAAAACAAATTAAATAATGAACAAAAGAAAAATTGTTTTATTTTAGAGTTCGGCAGTTGTTAGCATAATTGAATTCTGGCGGAATAAGATTATAATCATTCGCACAAAATTTTATTTGACATTGTGTCAAATAAAATTTTGTTGGCAGATACAATGCAAATAATTATATTCAAAAATTAGAAAATCTAAGATGGCGACTACTAACTGCATCATTAGTTCTAATTAAAGGCTTTAAAAGCTTGCTATCATAACATATAACTACTTATATGGTAAAACGGGTAAATGTATTGAAAATACTAATAATATATTATTAACTATAAGGATGTTTATAGGTACCTATACAGACTGTTTGTGTAAACACCGTTGTCACTAAAACCATAGGTACTTGATTTATTATAAAAAATGTTTATCTGAATTTAAAAATGAATAAACAAAGACTTCTTTCAAAAATTAAAAATAAATCTGTCCGACACCGTCCGTAAATTTATGGATACTATGCGCACGAGTTACGTAATCACCGCCTGCTGCACTGGCCGTCCGTTATAACTACCTACATAAGTTTTAACTAATTACATTATTGTAATAAAGGGTGAAATAATTTTGAGGAAAAATATAGATTTTACTGTAAAAAAAAAAGATATTTTTTTTCATTGAATTTACGTTCTATTAGTGAAACCAAACCACTGGTTTCAAGGATAACGGTGTTTACACTAATACTCTGTATAGTAGGAATGACTAGGAAAATTATATGATAATATGTTTCGCTTTTATAATAGTAAACACTCGCCACTCGCAGTAGCCTCGTTGGTAGTGCATGAGGACACGACTACTGTGCATGAGGTCTTGGGTTCGGTTCCCAGGTCAGGCAAAGTGTTATTGGGTTTTTCCATCAGGAATTTCTCAGAAGCAGCCTCGGAGTCTGAATTTGTGCCTGGTTGATGGCAATAGGCTCGCCCTCTATTACATGGGACTTGTGAAACATAACTGGCGAAATGGGGGTGTACTAATGGGTACACCTCTGTTTAACCCTTCGGGAATTACAGGCGTTATGTTAATTATCATCATCATCTGCCTAGCCTTTTCCCAACTATGTTGGGGTCTGCTTCCAGTCTAACCGGATGCAGCTGAATACCAGTATTTCACATGGAGCGACTGCCCATCTGACCTCCACAACCAAGTAACTGGGTAATATGATACCCCTAGGTAAGACTGGTTGTCAGACTTTCGGGCTTCTGACGACCCGTAACGACTGTCAAAGATCCACGTATGACAGCCGGGACCAACGGCTTAACGTGCTTTCCGAGGCACGGAGGAGTCTCGGTGTGTAAAGATGGTCACCCATCCACGGACCAACCCCGGCAAGCGTAGCTTAACCTGACGGATCGACCCGTGCGGCTGTTATTACTTAGCCACGAGCGTTATGTTAATTATGTTATACATTAATAAATGGTTATTGTATTAGTAGGTAACAAAATAACAAAAGAACATATTGTGATATAAAATTAAACTTATATTATTAAAAACAATGAACGTCAGTGTGGTCTACTTAATAATTTTATTGTTATTAATTTCCTTATTTTTAAATAGGTACAAAAATACATCTATTTAAATTACAATAGTCATTATCTATAATGGAAATGACAACAATAGGTTAGACGACACCACCAATCAAATCACGTACTTTTTATATGTCAAAACGCGATTTTAATTTTAATTTTTGTATGTCGAAAAATAACTGTGACGTCACTTTTACGTTGACTCAATTGACTAACTATTTATTAACTTGGAAGCAAATAAAAATCAAATTATACAGTTAATTGAAAATTAATCAGATTTTCGGTGATATAGAGTGTTTCTTTAGAGAATTTATGTCTTGGAATTATTGGTTAATGGTCTCAGCAACCTGAGGAGCTCGTGGCTAAATAATAACAGCCGCACGGGTCGATCCGTCAAGTTAAGCTACGCTTGCCGGGGTTGGTCCGTGGATGGGTGACCATCTTTACACACCGAGACTCCTCCGTGCCTCGGAAAGCACGTTAAGCCGTTGGTCCCGGCTGTCATACGTGGATCTTTGACAGTCGTTACGGGTCGTCAGAAGCCCGAAAGTCTGACAACCAGTCTTACCTAGGGGTATCATATTACCCAGTTATTGGGTTGTGGAGGTCAGATAGGCAGTCGCTCCATGTAAAATACTGGTATTCAGCTGCATCCGGTTAGACTGGAAGCCGACCCCAACATAGTTGGGAAAAGGCTAGGCAGATGATGATGGTCTCAGCAACCCAATTTATCATATAAATAATCCTATTTTACACTTACTTACCTAAAAATGTATCGTATACCTAACCAGTTATTAAAGATAGTTTTAAAATAAACAATAAAATATTTTTTATTATCTTAGAGACATTATTGAAAATGTAAAAACAACACATGCATAATGTTACTTAATCTAGTTAGTAGGTAAAGTACTGGTCATCTATATAGAGTACGAGGTATTTAATCTGAGATTGAGGTCGTACACCCGTGCGAAGCCAGGCCGGGTCGCTAGTAAAGAATTTAAAGCGTTGCATTTCCAATTTTATTAAAATGCACAAATGACTCGAATACCGTGTTACCGTGTTCATTGAGGCTCAATTATCCAGAAAATGACGAAGCTTTTAACGTCAGTTGTTTTTTGAAATAATTAGATGACGGTGAACTAATGACCCATCGGATGACCATTTACAGTGATTCCAATTACATTGAATCACAATTTTAATATTATTTTGTAATTTTTGTTGATGGATTTTCAACTCTCGACGCTGAGCCAAGCGATAAAAATCCGGCAGTGCACAAAGCAAAGTAATATTAAAATAATACTGTTTTAAGAGAATATGGGGGTAAGCTCCCAAAACTTTCAGCTGTAAAGAAATAGGTTTTCAAAGATTTATGAATTATTTTGTACCTAAATTAAATAAGCGCATAATTTAATTTTAATAATTACCCACATTAATCTGGAATTATAAACATTTAAAGGGAAAACCTGTTTATTGAAGAGGATCAAAATAAATGTTTATCACCGTACACCGTGACGGACCTGACAGTATAAATTGACCATCCTCATAGCGATGCTCAACAGTGTGATTTTACACTTTAATAGGGATCAGTGCACTAGTATTACAGATTCGTAATATAATTGCATTGAAAATGTGGGGGCGGATATATCCGCACGTCGTATTGCTGATATTCACGAATATTATATTCAAGGTATCATGCAAGGGCAGTGCCAGTTTAACCTTTCTTATTGATGATACAGGCTCTATGACTGACGATATAAGACAGGTTAGAAGTAGTGTGAATCGGATAAGTGATGTTGTATTCAATGAAAAGTCCAGTCTGATCGGCAACATGGTGTTGGTCACATTTAACGATCCAGGTAATGTAACTACTTTATTTATTGAATAACAATTCAGTTTCATTTGATGTTACGCGTAAAAAGTAATCTATCAGAACAGTTTAGGACTTACTATGGGTCCAACTATGAGATATAAAAAACAAATCTGCTGTGTCGTACTTTTTGATTGAATTTCCGAACTGTGCTTTTGTTTAGACTCACTTGTGAAAAATTCTTCAGGTATGTTTATCAGTTATAAATCATATATTTTAGTTAATCAAGTTTCTAGAAACTAATTTTTGATCTACTTCATAATACATTTTAGACGTAGCATTTTTCCTTACCTACACCATCTCAACTGTAATGAAATATGAAAAACTAGTTGCCATTAAACATTATATTTCATTTATTAATTCTAGACGCGGCCGTGAGGGTGATAACCGAAAACCGAGACACTTTTAAAAGAACATTAGACGCAGTATATGCTCATAATGTTTATAATCGGGACTGTTGGGAGCCTTCGATGAATGGATTATATCTAGCACTAGATAACAGTAACAAAGACTCGTACATCTATGTGTTTACTGATGCTCCGGCCAGGGACTACCGCGACAGCCATTATATAAAAGAAATGTGCCAAAAGAAACAGAGTCAGGTATAAAAAGTCAGAAATCAATATTTCTATTATATATCCACAGATTGTGAAGTACGGTTTAGTGGAGCCTCATAATATTCTAACTATCACAGCTGGCTGTCGATTGCCGTTTCTTTCATTCTGGGGGTAGTTGCTATGTACTCCTTACTTGCCAATAAAGTGAGGTGTCTCAAGTGAAGTGCCAAGCGATAATGAACCATCCGGGGTTGCGGGACGTCTTAACAGGATACCGTGGCCCCGGAACGTAAAGGGCAACAGAAGGAACAGGGTGGTTTTTTTTCAGTAAAAGTCTGACAGTCCCGTCCGCCCCACCCAGGGCGGAAGGAGTCATTTGATGATTTTTACCACCCAAAAAAAAAAGCGATAATGAACCATACTCTTTCTAAGGTGTGATTTTTAAGCAAATCATTGTAGATACCAATATTATAAATTGTGCATACCAATAAAATTACATTGCATAGTCTTTATATTTCTCATGATTAAGGGCTGATTTTTAAATGGTCTTATATTTTCTATAGACAAAATGTTTAACCGCCATATATATCCCTCCGTTAAGCATTATCTAACAATTGAATTAGCCTTTAATGTTATAATGTCTGGACTGGATACATAATTTTAACTGTCATTGACATGTGATTACTTGATTACAGATAGTATTTGTGCTCACCGGCCGCTGTAGTGATATTTATGAACCCGAAGCCTTTGATGTTTACTTCGACATAGCACACGCTTGCTCTGGTCTTGCTTTCGACGTTACCAAGAATGATGTCGAACAGGTAATATTTATAATCAGAATATTAACAATGTGAAGAGTCTAATAAAAAAAAAATTACGTTATCAATCTTTTTTTTTTGTCAACCATTTTAGGTGCTCCGAACAATAGAAGAAACAATAAGAGGCAACAAGACCGTGATTACTACGACGATAGTACCACCCAATGTTTACAAAGATATTCCGGTAAGTTTGTATGTTTTATGATGTTAATATTGCATATTTAGATTGCTGAGTGGAGTTCTGACGCCTGGGTTCGATGTGCGATCCCCAGATCGGGTAAAACTATAATAGCAACTTCGAAGTCTGAATTTATGGCAGTAGGATTGTCCTCTATTATACGAAACTAAAACCAAATTAATGAAAGGTGTATCTATATTTATGTTACGTAATATATAATTTTATTTTACAGTTCACAATAGATGACCACACTGAGTATGCCATCGTCTCCGTGTCTGGCAAAAACGTTTATTTGGATATAAAAGGACCCTCAGCTTCATTAGAAAAAATAATGTGGAATAATAACGGAAAAGTAAGTCACTAAGCAATGACAGACGTGCGAGATAAGACGAGCAGCGAGTATTTCAAACTTTCCTTCCCTTTTCCGATCGTCAACAAACTTATTGGGCAGTTTAAGTTGGCATATTTATGGCGGCACATACCTAGTCGAAAATGGGCATCGAACCTTAATTGCATGGCATGCCCATTGACACCATACAATATTCTTTTTTTATCTTTTCGTCTAAAATCTCACAATTTTCCTTAATTTATATGGTTGTAAATTCCAGGTTTTATATTACTAACAGGTTTTATATTTATATTACTAACTTGTTACAAATTATTTATAAACTAAAATATGTTATAGGTAGCAAAATTAAGTAACGCTAAGGCTGGCCAATATGTGGCTACAGTGATGGGCCAGACCAGGACGTCCGTCATAATCGTCGGCAGGACTGATTTCTTTTTCAGTCATGGTTTCTCTGAGCAAGTACCCAAGTCTCCGGGCGATACGTCATTGCAACCAATAGCGGGTAAGAATAATACCTATCAGTTAGTTGAAATATTTAGGTACCTTTATTTAGGAGAAACCCTGCATTTTACAAAAATTAAGTTCAAAATCAGAGAACCGAAGATTATAATTTATACAACCGGACCTGCGTGCTTCGCACGGGTGCAAATTTTTGCTGAATTGCCAAAAAAAAATCTTTCATGCAAACCTTGTCTGAGAATGTACGAAAATAAAAAAAAGAATCAGCCAAATCAGTTCAGCCGTTCTCGAGTTTTGCGCTTAGCAACACATTTAGCCATTCATTTTTATATGATTACTAGCTTTCGCCCGCGGCTTCGCTCGCAAATTTAGTTTAAAAATCGATCATAATTCGAAAGACATGTGGCGCCATCTATCATCATAAGAACGTTATTGTGATTTCTCTCTGAAACAGTACTTTTTTCGCGATAAAAGGTACCCTATGTTTGTTCCTGTACACCTGGCAACGTACATGCAAAATTTCAGGATGATCGGTTCAGTGGCTTAGGCGTAAAATGGTAACAAACAAACAAACAAACTTACTTTCGCATTTATAATATTAGTTAGGATATTTTTAGACGCGAACGTGCATCTCTCAATATCCGTCACCGATGACCATCATACAGTAAGAATAGTAGGGGCGCAAATTCTAGATATGGATGAAAAACTAATTCAAGATCTGCCCCTTAAAGAGATTTCTAAAGATTTTTACGTCACGGATTCGTTTGTTGCACCATCGCAAAGGTTCAAAGTGGCTGTAAGTACAATTTAATATCTACTATACTATTACAATTTTAGGTATTCTACTATTCTGTTCCAGGCAATATTTCTAACTAGAAGTTTAGTTACTTCAGAAGCTGATAACTATCCAACACTTACTCTATTTCTAAACAAAGGATTCGTTTTCATTTTAGTGTCAACAAAAAATCTATCATTCATTACAACCCAGACTCTATTTTGATTGTTTTAGGTAAATGGGGTTGTACTCGCTACGGGCAAACCTATAAAAAGAATTGCTAAAATTCCTGTCACACCTGCGGAAAAGCCAATAAGTAAGTAGTAATTACCTACAAAGAACCAAAAAAGGAGAATAATATCGACCAAACGTATTTATTTATTTATTTATTATTTATTAAAAAAAGGTACACCAACAGCTTCTGTATATAAATTAACAAACATAGTAGTATATGAGTAAAAGGCTTATACAGTTGCCAATAACAGGTGAACCAACATTCACGAACATAAGTGGTTAGACACAGTCTTAATTAAAAAAAAAAGAGATCAAAAACTAAAATTAAACAAACATGAGATCGAAAATTGACTTAAACTTAAACAACTTAAACTAAAAAAAAAAACTTACAATATTAATTACAAGATGACAGAACGTATAAACGAGATGTCTCTGTGTTAAGCTTTTGTTACTTGTAATTTACTAAACTAGATGAAGTGGTCTTAATATACCATCGATGATGATAATTGTGATGAAAAACTGTTTCTTTGCAAAGCTAACATCGAAAAATATTTACATTCTTCTACTTTTTGAGAATTCTGATTTTTATAGTGTATATTCGCCGCTTCGCTACAGATTTGATAATAGTTACTACCTAAAAAAATTAAGGATCATCTGATGTTCGTATTAAGAAAACTAATATTTATAACATTTTTAGAATTGCCGGATAATACAAAGCCAACCGCCGAAATAACAGAAGGCAAATCGATAGAAATAGAATATAACAGCACGGTGAAGTTAACTTGCAAAGTAATAGCGTACCCAGAGCCTAGGATCTCGTGGATAAGCAACAGTGGAAATCCTATGCCCTCTAAGGTAATAAATATGATTGCATTTGATTTTGTAATATTATGTCACACTCCTAAACCATTCTTAATTGATCATATTATTTACAAAATGTTTTAAAATTAACTTTCAGACTTCGCTTGTAGAATATCCATATATATATATAAGTTATATGAACACTTCAAACGCATCAAAAGGAGATAAATATAAGTGTTATGCCGCGAACGATGTAGGAAGAGATGAGACATCTATAAATGTTATTGTAAAAGAACCTTTCACTGTCAAATCCGTCCCTTCAGGTAAGTCATTTAATATTCTTTTGTTTTACAATGTGTACCCTAAATTACCTAACCCTTGGGAAGAAAAAGAGGGGAGGGGGGTTACTGACTAGTTAGTTGCCCTATATAATAATGAAATTCCAGTAGGTAGGCAGACCTTTGCTCAATACAAGGTTCATCCAAGCTATTAAAATATAAACTAGATTTTGAGTCCAATTCGGCGTAGCTTAAAATTTGTTCAATGTCCTAATAATAACAATGTTACATACGCGTATTATTTACAAATTTTCTCTCCACTACTGAATTTCTATGAGATATTTCAACAAACATAACATTTAGGTACATCATTTTTTTCAAGCATCACAGTTTTTACTTTTATTCCTAACAGGAATCACAAAATTGGTCTACGGTAAAGAAGGTACCATTACTTGTGACGTCACATCACGACTTCCGATGGATATCCATTGGTATTACGCCAACGAGATGACAGGACAAACTAAAGAGATAGAATCCTCTGACAAGTACGAAATATCTAAAAGTCGCACTCAACTAAAGATAAGAAAGATGGATTTGGATTTAGTTGGCAGATACGAATGCAAAGTTTTCTTAACCAACAAAAAAGATGAGAAAAAGTCCTTCTTTACGCGAGTTAAAGTTGATGGACTTGGTAAGTACAAATATCTTCCTAAAAAAACAAAAAATTGTAAAATGTCTCTTCTGATTTCTGCTAAATACAATTTACTCCATCGTGTCACAAAACTAAATTTGTTTTTTTTTTTAGCTGCGCCTAAGGTACAAGGAGCAACTGACTTGAAAGTTACGAAGGGAAACACTGCGATCTTTGAATGCAAGTAAGTAACAACCATAGCTATGACGGTAGTAAAAGCATTAATTTTTAATTTTCCGGTAATATTACCTATATAATAATTATGAAAATGAGTTATAAATAATCATTATTTTAATGATTCTTGCAGAGTTGTAAGTGGTCTACCAGCACCAAAAATAACATGGCTATTTGGGGGTAAATCTGGTTCTACGTTTACACCTTTAACTGGTTCTAAAAGTGTGCTGCGTATAACGAACGTGGAGGACAAACACGAGGGAAAATACAAGTGTGTGGCGGAGAATGTGTTAGCCAAAGATGAGCACGTCACGACATTATTTGTTCAAGGTATATTTATTTAACGTAAACGTGTCATAGTGGAAACGGGCGGCTGCTACTTTTCGGCTACACGTTACAAACGAACTTCTTGATATTTACAGAGCTTCCAAAAATTCCTTCAAAGAGCTCTATAGTATACCAAGCTACTGAAGGAGACAGCCTACTGAGGATTCCTTGCGTTGCAACCGGTGCCCCAAAACCAGTCATCATTTGGAAGTTAAGCGGTCGTAACATCACCCCAAGTAAGTATGATAAAACTGTTAATCATGGCCCATAGCCAACCAACCATATATTTTCTGGCAAATAATTAACCACCCGCAATCAAAAGATTGTATGATATAATAGGTACCATCTTAGCACAAAGCTTGGTAAGAAAAAGAAATGATTTTGAATTTATCTGAATGGCATAAATAAAATGAACATTGCTTATTGGCAATCCACTATCACAAAAATATGAGTGACAGACGACAGATTTTTTTCTTAACACGATCTTCCTTTGCTATATCTAAGTTATTTCTTGTAGTAATTCCTTTTCTTTAACTTTTCAGGTGCGAAGTATTCCATAGAAGACGGAACGCTTATAATTAAAGATCCGAAGGTGAGCGACACTAACTCGTACACATGTGAGGCGAAGAACGATGTCGGCTCAGTGAGTGCGACGTTTAAAACATACATTCGTCGTAAGTACTTATAGTTTTCATAATAATATATGTGTGAGAATTATGCGAAAGTAATCGACCTAGTCATAAGATTATGTTCTTATTTGGCGCGACAAATGCACCTACCCTTCTCAAAGAGAACTATCATTTTTTTTTGTTTGAGCTTATCTGCGCAAACTTGTTATTTTCTATGGGATTTTTCGATGAAACGGGATTTTCGATTATTTACAGTCAACGAGCTTAAACTTTGACGGCTCTAAAAAAGGCCATCAATCAGTCATCAATGATCATTAGTCATCAATAGTCATTATGCATCGATTTTAGCGGCATTAAAACGTTTTCCAATAAACTTTCTTCAAGGAAATAAATAAATAATTCCTCAAAGTTACTGTCTTGGAAAACAAGTCATTACTTTTGCGCTACGAAATGTAACTGAAACTTACACTTTATGAAATTTGGCATATCATTATTTACAGAGGCACCACACGTATCAGGAGTTGCTGCTAAGAAAGTGAAATTAGGTTTGCCGGCTAGTGTTGAGTGCAGGTCAGTGTTTCAATAAGTAAATGTTAAAAGAATAATAAGCGAAACCTTACTTGTGGATGACCATTTACACATCGACAAGTCAATCTAGACTTGTATGAATAAACTAATTGTGAAAATCAGGTTATTCAGAAAATATTTTTTAACCTTTTGAACGCTAGAGTATAAACGCATCGCCGTACCCCTGCCGCCATGCCAGTTTTTCTGTCAAATAACCTTCATAAAAAATAGCGATTCCAAAACTTAAATTGTTTATTTTATAATATGATGCGACGTGTATTTTGTCATATATTTGTAACGTTGGCGGTCAGGGTAAGATTTCGTTTGTCACATAATATGTGACAATGGCGTTCAAAAGGTTTTCAATTCCGTACCCACAGATTATACGACTTTCGGCAGAGTTCTCACTTAACTGTCTTATTGTACATTCTTCAATCGTGTAATAATCTTACAGTATCGACAAGGGTGAACCAAAACCAACAATAACATGGCAATTCATGGACAACTCCGGATCAAAATATTCACCTATTCCCGTAATATCCGACAAAGTGTTGATTATTTCGAAGGTGGAGAACAAACACGCGGGGCGCTACAAGTGTGTAGCACAGAACAATGTAGGGAACAGTGAGCACATAACGACAATTGTGGTTCAAGGTAAGGATATGTTGCAATTGCAAACCTATATGACTCGGTTATTGCATTTCTGGTAGATACAAACAAACATACTTTAAAATCATTCGATAAGTATAACCTAACCATTACCAATCAATTTACAGATCCGCCAAAAATAATGTCGAATAATTCTATCATCTATCAAATCACTGAAGGAGACGCTTTGTTGAGGATTCCATGTGTCGCAACCGGTCTGCCCAAACCAAGCATCACCTGGAAGTTGAACGGCCATGTCATCAATCCAAGTAAGATACTAAAACTAACATCTAAGAAATCATTTTAGCTGCTACATCTGTGAATGAATTACAAAACTTTCACAAAATTTTTGATAGTCATGACAACTATTAAGTATGTATTGTATTTAAGTATAATTTTACTTAAAGCCACATGTATTCCAGTAACTAAACGTGGTGAATAAGTCATAGAGCTGATTGAATAAGATAATGTTTTCATTAAGAAGTTTGGCTTACGTTTCAGCCGCGAAGTATTCCATAGAGGACGGCACGCTTATAATAAGAGATCCGAAGGTGACCGACACGAACTCGTACACGTGCGAGGCAAACAACGAAGTCAGCTCTGTCAGTGCAACGTTTAAAGCCTACATACGTCGTGAGTATAATTAGATACCAAATAAGTAAAAATCTAAGAGTAGAAATAAGTAAAAATCTAGGAGGAGAAAAAGTAATAATCATTACAAATTCTACTACATAAAATGTCTTTAATTTTCAGAGATTCCAAAATTATCGGGAGTTGCTTCGAAGAACGTGAGATTGGGTGCTCCTGTTAAAGTAGAGTGCATGTAAGTGTAATAATAGTTTAATTTCTTAACAATACAAAAAATATTTCGACCTTTCGAGACACTGTTTGAAATAGCTGTAACATCGAAGACTCTAGTAATCATTCCAAATATTGGAACAGACGCACAACAATTATATTTGGGTAGTTGATGAGATGAGACTTATTTTATTTTGAATGATTGCCTATTCTTTCAGGATTGTCAAAGGTGAACCAAAACCAACAATAACATGGCAATATATGGAAAATAATGCTTCAAAGTTCGTCCCTATCGCCGGTGGAGATAATGTCCTGCGCATTACAAAAGCGGAAAAGAAACAAGCGGGGAGCTACAAGTGTATCGCACAGAACAACGTCGGAAAAGATGAACATGTCACAACGCTTGTTGTTGAATGTAAGTGACATTCGTCTTATTCATATTAAAAGTACTACTACTTATATTTTCTAGGTGCTTGGCAATCTAATTTTCCCGCAATTGTTCGTGCCTTTGTACCTATTGGCTTAGTTTTGTTCTGTCTCCTGCTTGTTATGAAGGGAAGTGGGAATTTCGGAGAGTTTAGGAGAATTTTGGTGCTTTTTCTTACTCTTCTGCTGTTTTTTTTTTAATTAATTTCGTTGCGGGATCGAATGCAGTTGAATAGAAACTATTCAACTGCATTCGATCCCGCAACGAAATTAGGGGAATTATTTTATGGTTGCCACTGTTGATTCTGGCTTTCGGGAGCTGCAGTGGTTGGGAGCAGTGTGGCAGGCTTATACATAATAAACAAATTCTATTTTTTATGTATATTTGTGTTCCTCTTGCAGTAAGTCGTTTTCTAGTACAGAATTAATTCTATTTTACAGTTGCACCAGCAATCAATAAAACTACTTCAGCAGTGGAAGGGATGGTCGGAGATCTAGCATTGAGGATTCCTTGTGATGTCGTTGGTATTCCACTACCAGTCATTACATGGAAATTAAAAGGCGTTACAATTACATCCGGTGAGTAAACCATATAATAATATCTAAATATATAAAAGCGAAAGGAATAGCACTAGTGAATGCACTCATTACGAAATATCGAAAACTGCTTGACGTATAAAGATGCAGGGAGGTATCAGGTAGTTTATAGTTAAGTAGAAGTCCGTTAAGAAAGGACTTTCAAAAATTCACCCCCTAAGTGGATCACACGGGGTACCACATTTACGCGGACGAAGTCGCGGGCAAAAGCTAGTACTTAAAATAATACAATCCATACAATCTATTATCATGTAAAAGGTAATGTTTCGATTAGGAAGGTCTCGACGGAACCTTAGACATGATTTTAAGAAGGGATTTTGCGAAAATTAATACTTAAGGGGGCGGGCTTATAAACTTGGAACTTGCCTAGAGTAGGTACCTATTTATCCAAATAATTATATGGACATTATATACAAATTAGTATTTTTATTCAAGGTATAGAATAGTTTTGACACGCGGTTTTTGCACATGAGAGATTTAATTTGCTGTGTGTTTCGGTTTTGCTTAATTCCAAAAATAACGTCGTTAATTTCAGGTTCTAAGTACTCCATTGAGGATGAAGCTCTGGTAATTATGAAACCGACTGAAAAAGACACTTCATTGTACACGTGTGAGGCTAAGAACTACATCGATTCTGACAGCGCCTCGTTTCAAGCCGTAGTTGAAAGTAAGTTTATTTTTAAACATACATTAATTTTAATGTACTGAGCATTGTAGGTGTAACATGAATTATCCAAAAAATATCACAACTAAACGTTCAATTAATTTCAATTCACACTGCCGCCACTGGAATTTGTCGAAAAATAGTTTTTTGCATAATGAAGGTTATGGAGGTACAAATCATCATATGAATAATTTTCTGGATTCCGGAGAATCCAATCCTACAAATACACAATAGCAAAGTTTCAGTTTTGTTCCGCGGCGATATGAATTGAGCCTTAATACCTACCTTAGTTTCTGCAAAGTTTATAGTGGCTTCCATTAATAAGTCAATGTAACCTATAGTTTAAACTTATACATGGTTACTACCTGTTGTGATTACTTGAGCAAGACAAAAGACAAATTAGACTTATCTCATAGCCCGACATCTAAATTAAATTAGATACTAACATTATTAACGTTTGTTATTTATTATGCAGCGTATCCCAAGTTCGGCACACTACATTACGTATACATAAAAGTGGGTGAAACCAAAAAACTGGATTGTGAGGCGTATAAATCTCCATCTCAATCAATCAAATGGTTTAGTGTAAGTATATTTTCTTTTAGATGTTTTCTTTCTTTTAACTACCTACTATTGGGTGTTTCCGTCTAGAATTTCTTAATAGCAGCCCAGAAAGTTGGCTGTGTGACAACACTGTGCCTATGAAAGCACGTAAACCCCGCGTCTGAACTCTCCCCGGGAGCGCCGGATTTCCCATTGAACTATGAGAGTGAGGGAAGAGGGTGTGCACCTGTTTTTGCGTAAACACGTACACTATGATATCTCTTGCATACTTGATTATTCTTCATTCAAATTGGCAGCAGTGATTCGGTCGGATCATTTTAATTCTTTTAGTCAAGTTTTAACGAAATCAGGTTATCATTTAAATTAAACTTTAGCGTTAGATACTCTACCTACTCTGAATAAGTTGTACATTGTGTTGTAATTCAAACTATTGAGACGTAAACAATAGCATTGGGAACAATAATATTAACAGCATCACTCTATTATTTTACTGACTGGACTTGATTATCTAATAAGGAAAACTAACGTTAGTTTCTGGATGTCACACAGGACGCAGCCAACGACAACATCAAGAAAACATACGCTCATATAGTAAAAGCTTCATACTCCGATGACGGCAACTATACGTGTCATGTGAGCGACAAGCATGGATATACACAAACACACACATACGTGGTGGACGTCGGTAAAGAGCCGCAGCTTTACGAAGAAGTTTCTCTAAAGAACTGGCGCGGCGTTGTAACAGATATCATGCAAAACTGTGATAGTAAATCAACAAAACCGATACCCGATGTAAGTTTGCATATCAGTAGTCATTTAAACGCTAATTATTCTTCCAACTTTAGTAAATTTTACACAAAGGGCTTCGTACTGTACAAGTCTATTTATCTACATGACATTCTATCTATATGAATATTCTTTGGGAATACTCAATACTTTGCACCATCTGACACTAGTCACTATACTATAGTTACTGAACTTTCAGGTTGAATGGACATATAATGGCAAACCGTTAACCGACTTTAACTCTGCCGGTTTGGGTCACTATACCTGCAACGTAAGCAACGTACATGGATCAGTACAGAGAAGCTTTGATGTTAAGTCTTCAGGTAAGTTTTAATGATTTGCCTTGAGAAATTAGTCGCTGATTTGGGTATCCACATAGAAGTAATGTGGAAGCGATCTACCAATCGCTAAATATTGTATTCCGCAAGATTCGATCCCTCGCCATAATGAAAAACATAACGAGCAAATCTGTTTAATCAAGGCAATTATATTGCAGCTCTATCCATTCAAAACATTTTTATTGTTTCAGCATGTTTGATAACCAGGAACTTGAAAGATGCCCAATATATGCCACTCGTACTAAATAATGAAGGGTATTGGCACAAATTGGAAACAACAAAACATTATACAGTAATAGAACAAGAAGATAAAATTACATTAACTTGTCCAAGCAGAAAGGACACGACCAATACATTCAAAAATTTCCCTAATAAGAGCAAATTAGAGGCATATTGTTATAAAGAAGACACTTTCTTAGTAGAAGGCAAAAAGTACAAGCTCGCAGATTTACAGTGCAGCAACGGCATTGAACCCTCTGTTATCAGAAAGAAAGAAAAATGCTCAACGGAAACCTCCGAATTAATAAGAGTTGGTTACAAAGTGTCTGGCTTCTTAGAGACTTACGAAGTCTGTTTCGACCATGCTATAAATTTGCCTGTGTACACTCGCGCCAGAATAAGTAGCTCAGATAACAGCCTAAGCACAGACTACAACTGGTTCAACTATCCAGGAATTGGCGACAAAAAAACTGAGGAAGCATTTACTTGTAAGGACAAGTTATCGTCGTGTTGCTATAGCAAATCCCAGCTGGTAAATGCAATGGACTTTAATGATGGTCCTGCAAAGAAGAGCACGTTCATCGATCCTCTAAATGTAGTTCCGGTCTGGCTTCCTTGCAATACTTCAAAGGTTAGCACTATACCTATATCATTTTCAAAACAAAACACTTTGATGCTCCTTAAGTGAATTATAAATTTAATCAGCATCATTCAGCTCAAACTATACCTCAATCTAATCAGTTTTCAATACAATAATTTCAGACGACTTGGAATAATATTAATGACATGGTGAGATCCCAGCTGAACGTTTACACTGATATCGTCGCCTGGTCCGGCACGCATACGTTGCAAAAGAAACATGGGGCTAGCATACCACGATATTTGTGGAAGGTACAAAAATCTGATTCTGGTTATAATTTTTAAAAGAATTTAGTCAAATAGTTATCTCCCTTTCTTTTTAGACTTAATTCATATTGAGACACGGAGTTTGTCGAAATAAAATATGAACTTTGTATAATGAACTTTATACGCATTATTTAAAGTACAAATACAAAAACTATTCGCTTGTCTTCCGATGAATTCTTACGAATTTCGGAGAAACGGATCATATGCACTTGCGCGCAACGAGGTTTGAGATCTGCTAAATTACTTAAGCAAATGTAATTTTGAAATTGTAACTTCTTTATTTAAATTCCAGGTGTTAAAGTTCGATTCTGAAGAGTCGATGGCTATAGTGCACGTTAACGACCCCACACCGACAGACAAGGACATCAAATGCAAGAACATTTGTACAAAAGACGATGATTGGTTTACCGTCAGTGACAAGTACACGTACTGTTGCTCACTGCCTGATTTCCTTAAAGCGTTCGACATTCGCGATACCGACATGGAAGGCAAGTTTTTCAGTTTGGTCTTTGCTCATACACATAGAGAACAGTTTTTCTGTATTTAGGTGCTGACGAACCTTGAGCATTGTTCTGTAAGAACAACGAGCATTCGTCTTGTTTAAACGTTGTCGAACTGAGCAACGTATCGTTTAGTTGTCATTAAACATTCACAAGTTTGCTCATTATAGGCGAATGTTCGGGTTTACAGCGGTTTTAAAATATCTATGAACACAACAATAGACTAAATAATTGAAGTAGATATTGGGAAAACGCTTGTTGACACGCTAATTATTGAATGGACTTCTTTCACTATTTTGCATGTCACGTGTCTTTGCTCACTAATTTATTATTGTAAGCATAATAAGTCCTGAATTTCTAAATCAGTTCATTGAATTTTGAACTGATATTTCACTAAATCAATATGGACATTACTAAAATGTGGCTTAATGATTAGTGTGTACGTAGTGTGGGACGCCCTCCTGCACGGTGGACCAACGATTTAAAGAAGGTGGCGGGCAGCGGATGGATGCGGGCTGCCCAAGACCGGGATGGTTGGCACTCTTTGAGGAAGGCCTACGTTCAGCAGTGGACGGCCATAGACTGATATGATGATGATGATAAATGATTAGTGTGTGGTAGAAGTAGGTAGTGCAATGATTATGGGTTAGATTATTTTGACAGAACTAAGCTTAATTTATGACAGTAAAGTATTGTCTGTGTGTAGAGGTTTATTGTTTGTGCTACAAATATTAACCTTAAATTTCTTTTCCAGAATCAATGGACGAGATTCTTAATAAAATAGAAAGAAGTACCTAGACTGTTTCAAGATGTAGAAGTATGTTTACACACCATCAGGATTACACAGATACAGAAGTCGTATCACCACATTAAACCTGCATTAGGGTCCAATGGGATAATTACGACAACCAGGTACATGCCGTATCCAGGTATATCAATGATATACATCTCGGACTATATCCGGTTGTCGTAAATATAATTACTCTAAATTGAAATAAAGATTAAAATAATACATTACTATTTAAGAAATAAACATGTAATTAGATAAATAAATACTTTGTACGCCTTCAAATGTTATGAATGGTATATAAGTATATTTAGTCAATAAAAAAAACAAACACAACTCAATAAACATAACTGGCAAAATGTCGGTGTACCTACCCGTCTGCCTAACCCTTCGGGGATTACAGGCGTGATGTTATGTTATGTTTAGTCAATAAAAATCTATCTAAAATTACGTAAGTGTTTATTTCTTTTCAACCTCAGACTATCAGGAATTTGAAAGAACTGTAAAGTAACGTTTGTTTGTTTAAACGGCTCTGGAACTACCAGTCGGATTGGAAAAATAAGATTCATCAGGAATAGCATAGACTTTATAACATCACCCTACGACCTACGAGAGCGGAGCAGTAATCAAAGACGTACCTAATTTTACGCGAGGGAAAAAATCCACGCGGACGAAGTGGCGGGCAGAAGCTACGATGATATAAAAAAGTCACATTCGTACTTGCCCGTGCCATATATACTCATTTTGTAAAAATTGCAATCAACAATATTTGAGGCGATCACTTTGCGCGTCCGCAACGAATTTGCTACGCGCCCGTATAGTATTCGTTGCACGCCCGCTCCGCTTTGAGGACGCTCGCAATCCGCTAGTATGATAAGATCCTTAGGTATAAGCTCATAGTGGGACCTATGCGCACTGTCCCTAACAGTGACGTCATTCATATAATTTAATGACTTATTTTATAACCTTACCATTAACATTATTAGCGTGAAACTACGAGAACCATCCTCCAGGCATCTCATCATGGCACAGCAACATTTCAAAGAATTAACTCGCCACCTGAAATCATTAAAATACAATGGTCAACAATGATTATTCACTAGAACTTAGAGGTTAATTAATAGCTTAATACTTGTGCAGGGAGGCCTTTGCCCAAGACTAGTATTAAAAATACTAAAAAAAATATGTAAAAACAATATGTAGTTACTTGCCACTTTCCATGGTTAGGTTAGCATTTCTTGGTGAAAATTCCATCGTTAAGAATTATTGTATTCGCGTAAGTATCGTAGATTTGTGGTCATGATTTTAACTAAAATACAATATTGTAGTTGTTAGTTTCATTAAAAACAAACTTGACACTCAATAAAAGATTCAATCAACACCGAAAACCACCCGACATTCTCTTTTCTGATAATTTTAACAAAGTTAATTAATAATCTTTATTTTTGTTTCTTTCTTGAATAAAATGTTTTTTTTTTTTTTATTGAATGTAGATTATTTGTTTCTTCTTTTCCCGCGACTTTTTTATAACATAGAAGTTTGTGACTTTATTCTTTTATTAAACCACAGATATGTAAAAGAATTGCCAGAGTCAGTAAAGCTTAGAGCTTAGAGCAGTAGAGATTTTACCGTGGAGACGTGGTAGACGACAGCTTCTTAACGAAAAATATTTAATTTTGATAAACAAAGCTAAATTTTAAAAGTAGGACAGTAGCATGTTATTACGGCCCGTCCACAAGATGTGTTGCAATGAAGAAAACACAAATACATAATGCATCATGTCGACAAACTCCTACAATAAGCAAAAACAAAAGAAAAAAAGTAAACTAACTGCTTTTATTGCCTCAAAATAGCTCTAACGTGCCCGTAAAGCACTGTTTCATAAAATACATATTATTATTACTAGCGACCCGCCCCGGCTTCGCACGGGTGCAATGCTGATACTAAATACACTACAGAAAAACTGTGAACGTTGTATATAAAAACATAGCGGCCCGCTCCGGCTTCGCACGGGTATAAAATATATAGCCTATGTGATTAAAATCGATCCAGTAGTTTTGATTTATTAATTACTGCCCGTGGCCCGCACGCGTTAAATTTGGAGTAAAACAATACCCCTTTCTCTATACCATGAAGATTTCCTGCTATCTTTGGAATGTCTAAATTCATCAATACATTTTTACTTATTTACTTTTTAAATTACATTTATAACTAGGTATTTATTTTATTTTTACAAATTATTACAGAATGTCTTTATAAACAACGTTCACAGCATTCTTGTCATTAGACAATACAAACATGTTTTCTCTGGAGGTCACTCTTGAAAGAGCGACATACAGTTGTTATAGGCACGCTCTTGCCGCACCGGGCGGCCGGCCGGCCGGTACCGCCGCAAACGCTACGTCCCGCAATTTTTAAATCTGTAATATCTTCGAAAATATTCACTTAAATCATACGGTGTAAAGGGCCATATAGATCTATATTAAATGAACAATGTATTCAAGGTATTTAATTGGTTAAGGAATAATGCTGTATTGGTTAAAATCGCTTCGAAAATTAGCCATTATTTGTCGTAAAAAGTAAATGACAAAAAAAAGTTATTGTGGGTTATCCATAAGAGATAGAAATATACCATCACGGACTTTTCTGTAGACCTTTTCAATGTGTACAATACTTAGTACATTATTTTGATAACACTCGTAGGGTTCAGCCTGCGTTTGCAATGTAAGCGGAAAAAATGTAATTATTTACGACATCACATTAGAAACCTCAAAAATAACAGTATTTCTCAATTATTTAATGGATGTTATTATACATATAACCCTTCCTCTTGAATCACTCTATCTATTAAAAAAAACCGCATCAAAATCCGTTGCGTAGTTTCAAAGATTTAAGCATACAAAGGGACATAGGGACAGAGAAAGCGACTTTGTTTTATACTATGTAGTGATTATAAGATTTAGTTCTACTTGTGACCGTACCTATTTAGCCAAGCTGTATGAGACAAAATTGTTATTTTGTACAGTTTGTACTGCCGCGCCGTGCCATTGCCATTTTCGATACCCTGATAATTTTTGTTATCAGCCGGTTACAAACTTAAGTTATGTCAGTGTTCGGTATTGTACTTAATAATTCCATGATGTTTGTTAAGTTGCAACACTAAAAAAAGGTATTTGACTTCGACATTTGTTTACATTGTCATTGTCTGTAGAGTTGCACAACTATCGATAGTTTCCCTATCGATAGGTGACCTCGAAAACTAGTAACAATATCGATAGTGCTATCGATTCTATAGATACTATCGATATCACAAATTAACTAATACTATTGATTAGAAGTAATAGTATCGATAGTATCGATAGTATCGTTACTATTACATAATAATACTATCGATAGTATCGACAATATCGATATATTTTAAGTAATACTATCGATATTATCGATATTATCGATATTATCGATAGTATCGTTGTATTAAATAATAAAAACTATCAATAGTTTGTCGATAGTTTGTAAAACTACAAGTAGTGTTAAACTATTTTCATTCACTGGACAGGGCTAAGTGTTGCCTTGTGTCAATTTTTGATAATGTTCTGAAATTATTATGAGATATAATAAGAAATATACTAGCTATGTAATAGAATATAGGAAGGTAATACTATCGCCATTTATTAAACTATCGATAGTGTGAGCTATCGATACTATCGATAGTATTGCTTTAAGAGCAATACTGGCGTTCGATAGTCTCGATACTATTTTTGTATATCAATACTATTGCCCATATTATACTATCGATAGTGTCGATACTATCGATACTATCGATACAATCGATAGGCTATCGATACTATTAATATGACGTCAACTATCGATAGAGTATCGATAGTTTAGCAATAGTCGACTATTGATATGCAACACTAATTGTCTGTCCGCTGTCCTACCTATACTGTCACTGTCAGTGCTTCCTGCCTGCCTGCTGATTATTGCTTCAAATAGGAGGAAAAGGCGATTCAACGTAAAAATAAATAAAAACATGTTCTTTTAAACATGTCTCGATCAAATTTGCCACCATATTTACTTCAAGAACTTCCAGATATTACAGAAAGTATAAATTATCCAATAAAAAATGTTCAACGCATAAAGGTTAGTCAAAACATTCCCTATCTTTGGCCTTTGTTCAAAAATATTTGGCTAAATTGTCTTTTAGTCATCTGTTGAAGCTTGATTTAGTAATCATTACATGGTGTAATAGAATGTTATAATAATATGGGTCATAAAAGAGGTTATTTATAAATATATTCTGTGTTTTCTATTGATATGATAAGCATAAATTATGAAATCATTCTAATGAATTATTGGGATTTGTAAATAAAAATTAAATAATTCGTTGCAAAGTTCCATTCAAAATCCATACCTAAATATTATTTCTTTTAATCTGTAATCTAATCTACTGACAAAATCTTGTTAGATCTTCTAAAAAAACTAAATTTACAAACTAAGCCGATCAAAATTTCTAAGATGATTATAAAGTACAATAACAAAATCATAACATACTTTGATAAACTTGCTAATGGATTGTTAAAGTGGGAGATGCAGTGTTATAATTGTTAAAAAAAAAACTCAATTCTTTTCACTTTTTTAGTGGATTCCTAACCTCATGAACTGAAAAGGTAGAGAATAATGCTATAAATAATTACAATGACATCTTGTAAAATGTTACAGTACACCTGTTTCGACATATCAAAATCGTTAATAGCATTTGGTGCTACCAGTGGAGGCATTTATGTTTTCAACCGAACCCCGTGTGAATTCGTACAACTTATACCCAACAAGGTACGTAAACTTATGGTATTTGACTAGAATTAGATACTTTAATTAGTTTGTTCCTTTTGTTTATTTTCTCTCAAATATTTATATTATTTTATTTCATTAATAATACTTGCTACTGCTTAATTATTTTAAATGAATTAGAATGAGCAGCATGGTTCGGGTGACCATCTGTACATGGGTTTTAAAATAACAGTTGTTCTTTAATGTAGGTACTGCTCCTTATTTAATAAACATTTATCACATAGTGCATCTCTGGAGACTGAGAGAGAGCTCCGACAGCTTGCTTTTAATGATAGCGGGCAGACTGGCTACTGTGCAGTTTCCAATGGGGCAGCGTAGCAGCGTCTATTTATTTTCCTTTTATAAAATAAATAATAAATTTATTATTAAAGTTTCTGTTACTAACTAAATAAGTTCTTAGTACTTGAAATAAATTATTATGATTTAATTTCCAGGATGGTGCAATCACTCGCCTAGCTATATCGACAGATGAGAAACACATTGGTTTTGCCAATGGTCGGGGTATGGTCACTGTTGCAGCATGTAACCAATCGCTCAGTGGTAGTCACTCAACCGTAATATCTAAAGAACATCAAGGGAATGAGATTACTGCCATGATATGGAGCACCAATCATATGCTATTCATGGGAGATGATGTTGGGAAAATATCTGTGTTGCAGCCACAGAATTTTATTGTAAGTTGCTAATTTTAACTGCTTTGCTTACTATTATCATGGGCGCCGTTAGCAGGGTACGAGGGGATGCAATTTCACCCCCCTGCCTAGAAAAGATTTCAATTTTTTTTTGCATCTCGAATTAACTAAATCGACAAAAAAATTATGTATAAATTCAATACAATTAATATTAATATTTTGATGGCAATAGGCTCGCCCCCTATTACATGGGACTAAAAACATAACTGGCGAAATGTGGGTGTACTGATGGGTACACCTCTGCTTAACCCTTCGGGGATTACAGGCGTGTTATGTTTTTAATTAATATTTAATTTGGTAATAGTATAGCTTGTAGATGCACTTGCACCCTTCTGAAAGTAATCCTGGCAGCGCCCATGACTATCATATTTTGGTGCAGGCGTAGATTTAAATACTGAGTAACACAATTAAATAGGGTAATGTAAATGTATGCTCATAGAAACGATATGTAATTGGTTTAGCGATAATCGCGAAAGGCGCGTGCGCTCCTGAAAATCCCGACTTAGTGTGCGGAAACACTGGGGTGGTTTTTGGTCAGTAAAAGAATGAAAACCCTTCCGCCCCCTGCCCCAAAGGCGAGCGACATCGATGAAGATTTCCCACGCCAGAATAAAATATATAATTTAGGTGATAATGTAAAATTAACGACAAAACTGAGTTACTAAAATTACATGCAGGATGTGGATATTTAAAACATAAAAACAAAAGTTTCGGAGCAAGTATAGGTAACGTTCATTTACATAACAATGATACTCCACTTGTTCAGACATGGAAATAATACGATAATATTCCGGTTTGATGTTTAGTTAATAAACTTTGTTGAATATTTGTTTCGCTTTTTGTGTACTCAAATGTTTCCAAGGCCGATTTCACTTTAGCTCATGGAGGTTTTTTGTCAAAATAATCTATCTATCTATACATATAATAAAATATAAAATGCTTTGTCCTAAATGATTGACTGACTGACTGACGGATCAACGCACAGCCTAAACCGCTGATCGTAGAGACCTGAAACTTGAAGAGTGTGTTCTTTGTATTACGTAGGCATCCGATAAGAAAGGATTTTCCAAAACTAACCCCCAAAGGGGATGAAACGGGGCTCCAAAGTTTGTATGAGACAACGTGGTCCAATTAGTTAACAAGAATATGGTTTCCAGTTTTATTTAGGTACAAGCTGTGTGCCCGATAGGATTTTCCGTCGTCATAGATTCTTCCATACGAACGATACGATACGATTTTGCGTAAGAGTACCTGCCTATCTATTTTAGCGAAATTTATTGCTCTGCAATCAGCTTTTACTTTCTAACCAATCAAATCCTTGCCAATTCAAAAGAGCCTGGAAGTGGTTTATTGAAAATAAATGATTTGAATTTTGGTTCAGAAACTTAATGGGTCTGCAGTATGATATGCTTATATCCAATTGATAGAGATAGCCTCCTTGACATTGTTCCTCCTATCCTTGATGATATAGAAAAAAAAAATTCTATTTTCCAGGCCAAAACAATGTTTCAAAGTTCATCATTAACAATAATGAGTTTGGATTCTCGAATTTGTCAGCTAGACATGAAGTCGTGCATGCTCCTTGTATCCACCCTTACAAGATGTTACGTGTGTGACACGTCTCGGGAGCAGTACCGACAGATAGGCCAGAAGCTTAGGGACGGAGAGTATGGTGCTTGCTTCGTCAATAAAGAAAAAACCAACGAGCAACATACCACCAACACAACACAAGACTTTACAGAAGTCAGGAAATACAACATCGTCAGTGACGAATCAGGTTTTGCTGTTGGCAAAGACCTAGAAAACACGTTGATATTCTGCGCGAGACCATCTTCTAGAGTATGGGAAGCCACCATAGATGGAACTGTAATAAGGACCCATCAGTTCAAACAAGTACTTGCAAAGAAAGCAATGAAACTTGTGACTAATGAATCTTATCAGAATGAGAAAGTGTCTATAGATGAAGTTGTCAGTGAGGGCGAAGGGCAGTCGGTGAATTTCCCCAAAATTGTTTCAACAAATGGTGCCATATTTTCATTTAGAAAAAATGCTTTGTATTTCCTAAATATTTATGATGTTGATCATACGATTTGGTTTGACAACTATAAAGATATTGTTGATTGTAAAATGTATCATGATATGCTGTATGTATGGCTGTCGAGCGGCTCTCTAGTGAACTTGAAATACATGAAAGTAGACAAGTTTTTAGTAAAGTGTTATGTTGAAGAGAAATATGTACTGTGTGCGGAACTGTGTGCCTTGTTCAGTGATTATTTACTGGCGAACAATTTGTCACCCAAATTGCATATTTTAGTGAGCTTGAGAGATAAATTAGATAATGAAGAGTTACTGAACAGCATTAAAGATGTTTTAAACAAGTTTGATGGCTTGAAGTCCAATGATGCTACGCAAATGAAATCGGGAATATACATAGTTGACAACACTTATCACGCGCAGTCGTCGCTACTCGAGAGTGACACCAAACTAAACGAAGACTACAAATTCACATCATTGCCACCAGAAACAATGCAAACATTAAAAGATCTGGGTGTAAGTGTGTCTGATAAATTAAACAATAGCAAAAAGAAGTTAAAGGAAAAATGGGAGGACTTTGAGGGAAAAATGAAACACCTCAGCGTTGATAAGCACCAAGTAGTGAAAGACACACCGATTATAGATAGAAAAGAGACACAAGATCTCTTAAAACAAATAGCTGCAGAAGACACAATTGAACAAACACCATTTGTATTTGATAACGATATCATTTACAAGGAATCTAGTCAAAAGGCCATAGAAGTAGATAATAATAGTTTAGAAAGAGATAAAGTAAACAAGAGTTTGTATCAATATTATAAATTAAGCATAGTTGGTAAGGAAACAGATCGATCGAATTTAGTTGCTACTATTGAAAATTATGCCTGTGATATTAGTCAGATCTACAATCTTATGTTACAATTAGAAAATTATTGTATTAATATAGGAGCGTTCGATGAATCTAAATTTGTACCTAATAATATTTTTCTCAGTTATCTTAAAGAATCAAAGAAAAAAGAGGAATTACTTGATTCAGTTATTAAAGACGAAACATTGTACAAATACTTTGTAGATTCATGTATATTGGTGAATATGAAAAGTCAGAAACTGTCGAACATTGGTTGCGATTGTGGATTCCCTCTCCCGTACTCTAGAACGAATCAAGCACCAATATTTTCTGAGCTTATAGACGAATTTATAGAGAGACAATGGTCAAGCCAGACGAGGCACCAATGTTATGATGTATGTAAACGAATGCCTTACTTGTGGAGGAAGATTCTATATTTGAGGAGAAACGAAGACTTGTTGAATATATTGAGAATATTACTGCAAATGTTGGATGAACGTTTGCTACACTCATTTCTGCCGCAGTTTACTCTGGATACTTGGGAGCGTACTGTGCAGTTGTATGCGACATTACACGCAAATATGTGCTTAAATTGTTCAAAAAAATTCGATCATATATCTGTGAGGGACACTTTGAGCTGGGACGATCTCGGGGCTCTGATGATCAAGTCTATCGGTGGTAGGAATGCTATAAAAGTGATGGAGAAATACGCGAGCCTTGTTGACGAAGGAGCTATCACTGTGAAGTTTTACCACACATGTCTGATGGTGACCATGTATGAGAGATATGACGTCACTATTACTGAACAGTTGACGGACACCCTGTATAGTTGTTACAACTTTGAAGACTCGAGGATAGAGGTAAGGTCATCATTTTTATATTATTCAATCTATTTGTACTCCTTGCACCTAAAATATATATTGGATCTTATCTACTTTAAACATTGGGGAATGCTAGAATTATGTGATAGTAAAAATGTGAAATAGCCAATCCACCTTGCGCCTTCTTTGCATGAGAAGAGGCCTTACTCTGCAGTGGGACAGAATAGGCTGTAATATTTTGTTATTTACGCGTATTGCTGGCAGTATGTGTTTCTCTTAAAATTGTGAAATGAGTCTACTGACCTTTTCGCTTAGGATTTCAATTAAATCAATAACTCCAACCTATCGTTAAACTACAAAACCATGTTCTTGCTCTCCCATATTTGCCTACTATATAAAATTATAGCTTTCTGAAATATTACTGTGTGAAAAATATAAATATTCCATTTTCCAGATATGCAGGCTACTTCGCAACACTTTAACTGGGAAACCCAAGAACACAGCGTTACCAATAATTGCCGCAGCAAAGTCCAGACACTGGGGCCTTAGACCACTTACTGCTATCAAATCAACAGAAGACAAAGAATCTCCTGAAGAGTACATAAAAGACGCAACTATCAACAATATATTAGACAATTTATCCTTCATCAATAATAGTGTAACAGATTGTGTATTATGTGGGTTGCCACTGCAAAATATCGTTCTAATTAAAGATGGCGGACTCTGGGTATTTAAGTGTGGCCATACTTTTCATGGAGCGTGTTTAGATTTGAACAAAGTCAAGTTATGTCCCTCGTGTTCGCCTGTAAAATGAAGTTAATAATTTAGGTACAGGTTGAACCGATGAGCACAATTAATTTATTTTTTATTTGATTTGTTTTGAGGTTTGTTATGATCTTTTTAGTTTGGCTTAGAAAGCCAATGGTGCCGATTCCCTTGTTCACAAACTAGATTAAATTTAGAGAATTGACATCTCTTACTAACATACAGCGAAAGGAAAGGACGGTGACATTCCGTGACATTAAAGAACTAAGTTAGAGATGTCAAATTAGTTTTGCCTTGAACTTCTCCGTATTTTTAATCCACACGTTTTAAGATGTCAACTATAACTGTATGGATGTGTCAGATGGACTAAATTTGACAGCTCTTAATTACATTAGTCTCTTTCTTATTTGATTGTACAGAAAAAGATGGAAATAGTCTAATTTTAGTTTAGTTCGTGACCAAGGGAATCGGCACCAGTGTTGTCTTTTTGCCTTTTGAAGTGTTTTTTTATGGCGCATACTTTGTTTGCAGCTAAGGTTATTATACAATTCAATTAGCTGGCGAAACCTTATTGGCATGGTGGAAACCCATCAGTGAAGCTTTCCTAGTAACCCGTTGACTGCGGGAAAATACACCCGTTGTGTTTCTGTTAAAAAACAGAAGTGCGGCGCACACGCACCCTCATGCCCTTTTCTACAGCGAAACACACGAATTGTGTAGCCAGCCGCACTACGGGCAAAGCGTAGCGAATGTTCGCCCGCAATCAACGGGTTAAATTTGACCCCTTATAATTATGAAATCATAGAGTAACGCAATGCGATCTCGAACGACTTTCAAAAAGCTCGTCTTTTAATTATTTGTTTACTAATACTTTATATTAGAAACATAACCATAGCTAACATACCCAATCATACTCGGTACACATTTTGAAGATTATATTTTTGAATGAAGTTTATTCCTATTTTGGTTTTATTTATTATTCCGGTTTTGCATAGGTGCAGATTACCTAATTTTCCGGAGGATATTTATTTTTCATACCATCCGTATCATGACTATTACCTACTATTTGTGCCACGAGAAAAAATCAGCCAAATTGGTCAAGTTATTATCAAGTGATGATCTTTCGTGCATACGTGTTACTATTGACTTTTTAACTGACTTCAAAAAAAGTGGGAGGTGGGGGTCCGTTTTTGAAATGTATGGTTATGTATAATGTATGGTTTGAAATATATAATCAGTATTAAAAGATACAACCAGGTCCAGATCAGAAGCAAACTGTTTATTTTTAATTTTACCTTCATTACATTCAATGTCACAACTTGACAGCTATAAAAATGACAATCCAAAAAGGTTCAAACATAACATACCTTTCTCTCATACTGATTGGTAAAGACAATAAGAAAATCAACAGTAAATCACAAAATCAATTTAACTAAAATGTCACCTTCTAACAAAGCTATGACTTAATTCATTAATTAGGAATTCCTATAATATCTGGCCATAATTCAGGCGGCGGAATCACAATCGGCGGATCCTGTGATAATTCGGAGTCCGAATCATTTGCTGGCCGACTCTCAATGGCAGGTGAACTATTAGCCGATGTATCCGGCGGTCTGGCCAGTATTTGGTCTGCGTGTCGCCGATGCAGCTCTCCATCTTCCGTCCTCACCACATACGTGGCCGGCCCCTCCACCGTCTCTACGGTGGCCCGACACCACCTGTTTCCGGGCCCATACATGCGTATGAGCACGGGCTGCCGCAGCGTAAAACTCCGCGCGGGTGAGCGCTGCGCCGCCTCCTCCAGTTGCTGCTCAGCGCGGCTCGGTGTCGAGTCGGGGTGTAAGCTCGACACTGCAGTCCTGTATCTTCGCCCATTCAGTAACTCAGCAGGTGTCTTATTAGTGGAGCTATTGGGCACAGTTCGTAAATAATATAAAACTTTGCAAAGTTTCTCCTGCCATTGCATGTCCAGGTTCTCTAATTTCCTCATTTTATTCTTGAATGTTTGAATCGTGCGTTCAATCTGCCCGTTAGTCTCTGGGTGGTAAGGCGGTGAATACAAGTGTTTAATTCCATTCTTTTTCAAAAAATTATTAAATTCATCTGAAGTGAACGCACGTCCATTATCGGACACCAACACGTCGGGCAGCCCTTGCGAGATGAAAATTTTTCTCATTACAGCTATCACCGTACCACTGTTCATCGCTGATATGATTTCAGCCTCAAACCATTTGCTGTAGCTGTCTACTAGGACTAGAAACGTTTTTCCCTGAAAGGGCCCCGCAAAATCCACATGCACACGGCTCCACGGCTTCTCTGGAACGATCCAAGTCTGCGGGTCCTTTGGTGGGTTATTTCTCACTAGCTGACATTGCTGACACGCGGCCACCACACTCTCAATCTGCCGATCCATGTCGACCCACCACACGTACCCTCTAGCATAAGCTTTTGTCTGGACAATGCCGGCATGAGGGGCATGTAACAGTTTCAACACTTTATCCTGTAAGGTCGAAGGTATTATGACTCTGTTGCTCCACAATAAACAACCTTTATTATGTGAAAGAGCCTCTCTCCGTGTCCAATAAGCTTGTAGGCTCGGATCTATGTTCCTTCGTGGCCATCCGTGCAAAACATGAAACATTACTTTTTGTAATACTACATCTTTGTTGGTCTCTAAGGCTATCTTTGCGACGTCCATCTCCCAGCCGCTCGGCTGCTCCTCCAGCAGAAGCACGTCGCGCAGCACATCCTCCTGCACACTTGACGTGTCCGGAGCGGTCCACCTGCTCAACGCGTCCGCGTTCCCGATTAATCTACCAGGCCTGTACCGTATACTGTACATATAACTAGAAAGTTTCAATGACCAGCGCAACATCCGCGGTGATATCTGATCGGGAATTGGTTTTTCTGGATTAAATAAACCGACCAACGGTTTATGATCTGTGATAATACAAAACTTGCGACCTGCCAAAAATTCGTGAAATTTTGTCAAACCGAATATAATAGCCAGGGCCTCCTTATCAATCTGCCCATATCGTCTCTCATGCGCCTGTAGTGTCCGTGAGGCCATCATGACTGGTCGCTCTGACCCGTCCTCCATGACATGTGCAATAATCGCTCCGAGACCGTATTCCGATGAATCACAAATGAGAAGTAGTTCTTTCTGCAAGTCATAGCCGACCAACGTTCGATCAGATGACAGTAAACGCTTCGCCTCCACGAACGCTTTTTGTTCCTTCTCACCCCAGCTCCAAGGTCTTTTTGATTCTAACAGTCGATACAGTGGTTCTAACACAGTGCTCTTGTCAGGCAAGAATTTTTCATAGAAATTATATAAGCCCAGGAAGGCGCGCAAGGTCTCTCTGTTCGTTGGAGCAGACTTTTCCTGAATCTCTTTGACTTTCGCAGGTGCTGGGTGAAGTCCCTCTGCATTAATCATGTGTCCTAGGAATGTGATGCTGTTCGCAGCGAACACGCATTTCTTTACATTGAGGCGAAGTCCCATCTGCTGCAGTTTGCTTAGTACTTCTCTGAGTCTCCGGTTGTGTTCTACAATCGTTGCTCCAGTGACAGCGATGTCATCTAATAGACACGCCACTCCATTCATACCCGCTAACGCGGTCGACATAAGACGCTGAAAAATCGCTGGCGCCGCACTGACACCGAATGGCAGCCGATTTACTTTCATTAGACCAATAGGAGTGTTCAGTGTGAGCAGCATGGCTGTCGCGTCGTCTACCTTCAGTTGTGTATACGCGTTTTTCAAGTCCAACTTACTAAATATTCTGCCTCCACTAAGTCTCACAAACGCTTCTACAGATGTCGGCAACGGATAGATGTCTGTATCTATAGCGGCGTTCACCGTGACACGATAATCACCACATATTCTCACTGTTCCGTCATCTTTCATCACCGGCGTTACCGGTGTCCCCCACTGCGAATAACGAACAGGTGTCAGAACACCCGCCTCCACCATCTCGTTCAACTGTCTAATGACTTTTTCCTTAAGGGGGTAGGGCACCGCGCGTGCCTTTAAGAAGCGAGGCGTAGCATCCGGCCGCACGTGAAGTGACACCTCAGGACCTTTGTACTCGCCGAGTCCTTCTTTAAATAGTTCAGGAAATTCTTTTTTATATTGTTCTATCTCCTCTTCAGTCCAGCACAATCCTGATACTTGAAGGCCTAGTGTATGGAACCAGTTCCTGCCCAGCAGATTTGGTCCGTTCCCCGACACCACAACCAGTTCACATTGCGCTTCCTTATTACCTAGCCCAACACGCACGTCTGCTAGTCCTAATACTTTCAAAGGGTCTTGAGTCCATGTCACGAGTTTTAGATTGGTAGCTCGTAGAGGTGGGGGCGTCGACCACAGCTTCTTGTATGTCTCTTCCGACATAATGGTACGCGATGCACCCGAGTCCACTTCCATCGATAAATGAACGCCGTCTATCGTAACGTCCGTAGTAATAGGTGGTGAGTAATTATCCACACAAACGTATACGCCCATCATCTTCTCAGCTGAAGTGTCCACACTCGTGTTCGCTTCCCTCGTGTCGCCGACCTGGTGTACACGACCTGTCTTCTTGCCACAGGCCGCCGCAATGTGGCCAAACTTTTTGCAGTAGAAGCACTTCGCCTTCACAAACGGGCAGCGCTCACCCGGCCTGTGTGCGTGTGCACACCGTCGACACTCGTTCGATTTAACATTGCCAATGTCCATTGGTTCAGCCTCCGTGACACTGGACGGAGTTTGCTTAGACTCACTAGCCACACACGCAGGGTACAAATCAGGGAACGTCACTTGATAGTCCAGACACATCTGTAACGCGAGCTCGTATGTCAAGTCTTTCTTTTTCAATAAATCACGTCGCAAGCGATCGTCCCGCACCCCCAACACTAGTCGGTCTCTCAACTGGCGTTTTAAGTCCATAAAATTGCATTTTGCACCAAGCAGACTTATAGCCGCTACAAAGTCTTGCACGCTTTCCCCTTGAACTTGTTGACGTTTGTAAAATTTTCCCGCTTGCAAAATTTCGTTAACCTCGGGTTCATAAAACTTATCCAAAACATTAAAGATGTCCACCAAAGGTACTTCCGTAGGACGTTTTGGAACTAAAAGTGATGCAATTAATCCAAAAGTGTCTCTGCCGCACTGAGAAAGAAACAGCGATCGTCCTTTGTCTAGGTGAAGCTTGTCGTAACCCGCCGCATCCAGCGCACATAGTAATTGTTCTTTATAATCACACCACTTATCAGTCTTTGGGTTAAATTGTCCGGGAAACACTATATTTGTTACATTTGCCGTCATTTTCACCGAAATCCAACTTATTTTCCGCAGTCGCCAATAAAAGATACAACCAGGTCCAGATCAGAAGCAAACTGTTTATTTTTAATTTTACCTTCATTACATTCAATGTCACAACTTGACAGCTATAAAAATGACAATCCAAAAAGGTTCAAACATAACAAGTATAATAACTCCATAAGTCGTTATAATCATAAAATGTCAAGATTTTATGAAATAGTCATTCTATCGGGTTACCGGAGTTTTATTGCTGACTTAAATGGTTATAATTCTGAAAATACATACTTCTTACGCTCGCGAATCATACTTTAATCAACATTAAACCTAATATTGGCTTAAAATGGTAAAAATACGTAAAAAAAAATTGAATTTCGCGGGCTACCGCGGCGCTTCCACCTTAACGATTTGTCATTTGCCGATTTTCAAAAATAATTTTTATTTTTTCGAAAGGATGTATTCCTGCGGTGGCCTCTTATTATATCTTTAGAAGATTTGTATGTGTTGTTGTACGAGCAATAACACTGTCGTTCGATATCGCGAGTTGTTAATACGTTTAATCAAGATTGAATAAAAAAACCTAAATTATTAATTTTATTTATTGCTTGTTCCTAAAATACACTAAAGGTTTCAATGCAAATACATTTAAGAATTATTATGGTATACTAGCTTTTGCCGGTGACTTCGCCTATGGTGGTATCGTGCACGTATACGAAATCGTAGATTAGGAAGTAGCCTATGTTCTTGGCCAGATCCCAAGCTCATTTCTCAAATTTTTTGATGATGTAAGTAACAAACAAACAGACAGACACACAACATTACTTTTACATTTATTATATGATTTCAGGATTAAGCTGAATAACAATTATTTGTTAAAAGTTTTATGTTTTTGTTTTCACTTAGCTGTTTATTAAACACAGTAGACATTTGCGTAGATCACGACTATAAAACACCCTAAGACGATTCGACCCACTAAAAGCTAGACCGATTTTGACGGGAATAATATGTAGTAGCTTAGGCTACTTTCATTATAGAAAAAGGAATTAGAGTTCCACGTAAAAAAAAACCGTGATGACTATGCGCGAATCCAGCCCTCAAAAGAGGATGTGGTCATCATGGTCACTTGAATAAACCGATTTTAATAAAACTAACAGATTGAAAGTATATCAGGTTTAATTAAAAACGATCCTACATACATTTTAAGGAGTATAATTTTATATAGGTGCTTACTTAAAATAACCAATTCAAACTAAAATGTTTTTACGCAAAATTGGATTATTGTATTATTGGATTGTTGGATTATTGACTGCCTCGTTGGTCTAGTGGTCGCAAAGCGCGACTGCTGAGCATGAGGTCTTGGGTTCGATCCCCAGGTCGGGCAGTGTTATTGGGTTTTTCCATCAGGAATTTCTCAGTAGCAGCCTCGGAGTCTGGATTTGTGCCCGGTTGATGGCAATAGGCTCGCCCCCTATTACATGGGACTTAAACATAACTGGCGAAATGTGGGTGTACTAATGGGTACCTACACCTCTGCCTAACCCTTCGGGGATTACAGGCGTGATGTTATGTATGTATGTTGGATTATTGTGGTACAGTGGGCAATGTGGGCATGCTCCCGCCGTACCCACAACGGTGTATCCGCGCTTGGAATGCGAACTAAGTCACGGGAAAAAGTTAGTGAAACATACTTGATAATGTTCGAAGATGATGCCATATTTTGTGTGCCCCACGGTGTGTCTTGCAATCCCTTTTGTTATAAGTTCCTCACACACTGTTATAACTGCACAATTGTTTTTTAAACATCGTATTAAACATTCACGGGTTTGTAAACTACACTTATACTGTTACTTGCGCGATATATTACTACGTTTTTGTTGAACGAGCTCTCCGATATCAAATCTCAGTTGCAACTGCTCGAATGCGGGTAGATGCTGAAAATATATACCGTCCGCGGTAGTTCGAGAGATTTAAAAAAAACCTCTTCGTTTTTATTATAAATTCAAATTTAGAAATATTTTATTGTCTTTTTTAGTGTGTTTATATATGTTAGTTACAGGTCTAAAGATTAGTTAAAGTTCCAATATGTCCTGCCTAATAGGCATACAATAATTACGTAGTGGCAATAAGTACATTTAAAATTATTTTCCATGTCAAATTTAGTATTAAATGTCAAAATATTAATATAAAAATTTACGTAATTTTGCTTTTAAATACTGGAAGTTTCTTAGTGCTCAGAATGTCAGCATAAATAAAAAAATACAAACACACCATTTTTTAAAGTTTTTTAACAATAAGGGATGATTCTCATTAGAACGTGCCGTGCCCGGAACGGGGCCCGGACGGGGCACGGACGGGGCACGGTTTTAAATCTGTTACATATATTTTGTATGAATCAATTTATATTACACAGTGCATTATCCGTGTCCCGTCCGGGCCCTCTCGACGCACTTCAATACCACGTCGGCTCGTCCACGCCCCGGCCCGTGCACGGCACGTTCTAATGAGAATCATCCCTTACCGGAGCTCGTTCGAAAGTCACGGCTATAAATACTTTTTGTTGTTTTTTTTTGTATTTTTTGGAGGTTTACTTTTTTGGGCTAACTTTCGTGAAGTGACAATATAAGCGTACCTATTTGTTGTTAATTTATTTATCAAGAAAATAATTTATTTTGTGTTTTGTTTTGCTGCCTACATAAACAAAAAAGAAACTCTTTTTTTCAATTCATATTAGGTACCGTCTAATAATATTAATAAACGACATTAAAATTGTATAAAAAATATTATATTTTGGGCTTGTTGTTATAGCCTGAACCGCGGCCATGTCATATACATATAAATTATGCTAAATCACTCGAAATATTAATGATATTTTAATAATCTCACATCTAATAATTAGGTACCTATAAATTATAGTAATACCAAAAAATAACTTGTATCCTATTGTAACTATGTACTTAAACAATTTTGTATTAGATCGTCTAACCTGTACATTAGGCTAAATTCAGTGCGTTTTTCATAATACCTTAGAAAATCATCAGGGCTAACCGCAATCGTACTGACTTTTAGGACCGATCGCGATCTAATCTGTCTAAATCTGTTCAAACACTCAGCGCTATTCCTCCTCTCTCCTAATTTATCTATGCTGTACCCGACAGGGTCCATAATTGTGACTAATCTATTATCCCAACTTGATTATGGAATGCAATAAAGATATTGAGTATTGAGTAAATTTGTCAAAATGCCTACATTTTTTGACATTGATTGTCGCTGAGATGAGATTGTGACTATTGCTTAGCCGAGTCCTCGCCTGCGGGGTAGAACGACAACGGGGAACGGGGGAGTGCGGGCGGCGGGCGCTCGTAGCGTTATACACAAGTGGCGAAATGTGTATTGGACAGCTCTTAAGACATGTGACGTAACAGTGGCGTATTATGTACTTAATTCGCGCAGACGAGAACTCAATTAAGCGGTTATTTGAAACGTTTTGAATAAGTAGAACCTTTAGAACTATTTTTTAAGTGTTGGTAAGGCAGAGTCAGATACAGTACAGGTCTATCAAGAGTACAAGGCTTATACACAGTAAAAGGCGCGTAGGTAATTGCCGATCAATAACATTTCTTCTTCTTCTCGTGTCAACCTGTACATAACAATAGCACTGAATTTAGCAAAATGCATACAGATCTATAATGACGTAAGTATCTAAGTAGTGAAACATGCTGTACATACCTAATTATAAAGTATATTTTTGTATAATGCGAGAAAGTGTATCCATATCATGTAATAATTATTGTATTCTGATACTTGATGTATTTTGAAATCTATGAATGTATGAACAATAATAATGTAACTATATTCTTAATAAAATTACTTATTCGATCATATTAATTGTTTTTATTTATAATAATGTGTTGGTATGAGATGTACCTAGTTAGTATGAATTGTCTATTTATCTGAATTTTCTCTTGCTTTTATGGGTTCATATTATCTAAAATAACATAACAACATAACATCACGCTTGAAATCTCCGAAGGGTTAGGCAGAGGTGTACCCATTAGTACACCCACATTTCGCCAGTTATGTTTTTAGTCCCATGTAATAGGGGGCGAGCCTATTGCCATCAACCTGGCACAAATCCAGACTCCGAGGCTGCTACTGAGAAATTCCTGATGGAAAAACCCAATAACACTTTGCCTGACCTGGGAATCGAACCCAAGACCTCATGCACAGCAGTCACGCTTGTGACCACTGAACCAACGAGGCAGTCTAAAATAACATATTTTAGGCTTAATGATAATGTTTTTTAGCAAAAACATTATCATTAAGCCTGTGCAAGTAAAGAAACGAATTGTAAATTGCGGCCTTTATAATTTCCTCTCACTTTTTCACTATACTGTGCAAATAAAGAAGCATGATTAGCTCCTTTGGGCGCCATTTTAAACTGGCCTGACTTATAGTGCCATACATTTATGACTTCTCACGCTTGGCCTATTACTCTCCAGTCATGTAGTAAGGGCGTATAAAATAAAACAAACAAATATTTTTTTTATTTTTTAATATACTTTTGGGTTTTGGCACAATTTTAAACAATGTGTCCTGGTTTACACTAGGTAATAAAACCTAAATTCTATCTACTTACACATTTGAAACATTTTCGAATGCTAAGTTCAACGGCATGCTAAATGGAAATCTCAACAAATTATTGTGAAAATAGTTCAAAAAAACTATTAAAAATAACAACGTTTGCATTTAAGTACGTAAAATATCAGTTGTGATGTTTAGAATTAAAGTACTTCAGTACTTGGGTAGGTACTCTATATGGCAAGATGCGTGGATACTACCAAACAAATTGTTTCGTTACATCTGTTTCAATAAATAAAAATAAAACTCGTTCGAGATCCTAACTCATACAATGGAGACACCAAAATTAAGTATCGTTCATTAAATAACCACAATTTGGGTAGCTGACACCATTAACCAATAATTCCAAGACATAACTTCTCTAAAGAAACACTTAATTTTAGCCCTGAAAATCTAATTAATTTTCAATTAACTGTAAAATTTGATTTTTAATTGCTTTTAAATTAATAAATAGTTAATCAATTGAGTCAGCACAAAAGTGACGTCACAGTTGTATTTTGGTATAAAAAATCTATATGAGAATCGCGTTTTGACAGGTCATAAAAAGTACGTCAATTGATTGGTGGTGTCATCTAGCCTTTTACTAACGTTTACATCAAAATATACGCATATTTACATGAGTTCAACATAAAAAATAAATAATTTAACTGCACTGTTCTAAACCCTTACACATTTACTATGAATACACACTACTTATAAACATTAAGTTTCACATACACAGTAAGTTTTATTTATTCATACTAACGCTACTTCACGTCAATTACTGGCATACAGCTTTTATTAAAGAAAAAAAGAGGAAAAAAAAAAACAAAAACAAGTTCTATATAATTAGAAAAATAAATAACAAAATACAAAAATGGCAATCAACGTCATTGAATAATTCTTTTAAGATTTTCTCGAAATAGGTTTCTATACAAGTTTGTTTACTAACAGCTATATAAAAATGTAGATAATATTATGCATTACTACTGCTTAGTTACTATTATCTACTTATATAAATTGCACGATTCGATAAAGCGAATATTTTGTTTATATTAATAATAGTTTAAAGGGCGTTACATCACTTGAATTGCAAAAGTAGAGAAGTACTTTTTTTTTTGTATAATTTTGCTCTTGCCTCTAGTTTAGGTCAGAGGTGACAGAGACAAAGTCTACGATGGAATGAGCTTACCCAGAAGAAACAAGATTAACAGACTTTTGTATAAAATATCCCAAAAAGACCTGCGACCACTGTTAGTACGGCACGTCAAAATTTTTTTATGTGACGAAGCATAATATACCATAATTTTGGGTATTAAAGTTGAAGCTTCAACTTCTGACACAGCATCGCACTTTTTCTTGTTCCTACGGCAATTGTCATTTTAATATCATAATTGTATGGTATTTTATACGTCGTCTTATAAATCCACTCGTGCCGTACTCCCACTGGACGGTTGGCTTAAGTTCAATTCAATTGTTTTTGTTCAAGAGGGATGTATAAGTAATAATTTACTTTAGTAAGTAATAATTTACTTTAGTAAGTAATAATTTACTTTAGGTGTTTAATTAATGTTCAAAATAAATTACAGTTTCAGCTAAGTTATACAATAAGTACAAAATTTGTTCTATAAGAATCATGTTCACAAATAGACCAATGTAGGTACCTACTACATAAATATTTTATTGATATCCAATTAAGTACTTAAAATATTTATTTAGTAAGGTGATGTAAGCCCTAAATTAATCCCACAATATGTCGGTGGGGTTCAACAAATCAATAAAAGGAAATGTCTTTATGTATTAACAAATTGACAATTTCACAATTGACCAATCAATTTCAATAAAGAAATACTGTCAGGAACAAAAAGATTTGATTCGTATCGGCACCAAAATTTGACAGTATAAAAAAAAACAATATTCCCTTGATTGCATTTCACAAACTGGTGTAAAATTTCCTTAGTTTCGATATTGAGTATAAATACAATTTTATATTGCATTGGCTATGTAGATTATTCCTTTAAGATTAGGCGTGTTCATGTCAGAACAGCTTAATATACAATTTAAAAAGGGGTCTATTACCAATCTCAACTATTTAAGTCTATGAGTATTTAATCATAACCATTATGCATATAGATCTCACTGAATTTAAATAAAAACAGTTCCCGTGTTCAAAACACTTAAATTTTCAAGCAATCCGCTTCAAATTTTTGGTTTGATACATTTAAATTCCTTAATGTCTAAAGCAGCTACACAATACAAATAGAACTCCGCACTAAGTTTATACATGGCCACGCGATAGTCAAGATTCAAAGTACTTATTCTGACTAACACTAACAACTAACCTCTGAATCTTATACTAAAACCTTTAGCCAAAACATTTGAATAAAACTTAACTGTATTCTATCTACAAAGGGAATTTTACTTATTTACAAAGAATCCACTAGAACCCAGTTATATCAGGCTAGATCTACTTTACTAGTTATATAGATTCAAAATGATTTACTTATGTACGTACGTAGATATTTACATTATCTTTATCTAATTAGCTATGTGTTGGTTTGATACAACATTTGGCACAATTTCTTTTGTAAAAGTGATTATCTATTTGTGCCAAAAATCTACGATTCTAGTCGAAACATTGATAGATTATAGGTCGAACCTAAAAAGGGCGCTATTTACATAACAGGATAACTATACACCCGCATAATACTTATGAGTTAAGAAGTAATTTAAGACATTTTTACTATTTAATAAATATTTTACCAATTTCTTAGTACATACAGTTGAAAACATAATTATGGCTCCTGGGAAAGTCTTACACGTATGAATCATATAACAATGAATGTAGGTACTAAGATTTGTTTTAATTAAGTTTCCATTTTACTTTTCTCTGAACAAATTCACTGGGAAAATCACTGCGTAAGCACACATCAAATATACGGGCGAAAGTGTCCAAAGTTAGAAGTTTCTTAATTCACTAATGGAATAATCTCATTATTAATAATCAGTATTTTGTAAACGAGAGATCCAATTTGAGACACTGGCAAAAACTCACAAATAATATAGCTGCCGGCAGCACGTGGGCCTCCCTCTTAGAACAACAGTCACGGGCTGAGGGGGCGGGCTTAACGGCAACACTACAGAGATTCCTGCTCCAAGTCTTTGTTATATGAATGTAATCCAGTGTTCTAGTGCTCTAGAACTGTCCGCGTTTATTACCAGGGATGGTGAGAGGGGGGCAAGGAGAGGGGCGCGGCGTGCGGGTATGGCCAGCCGCGCGCCGTACCTCAATCGTCCTCTCTGGGTGACAGCGGCGGGGAGAACCCTGGGTTCATGTAGTTGCCTCCGTTGGGTGGCGGCGAGGAGTTGGAAGGTCCCGGGGAGGAGAGCGCGGGCGGCAGGAAGCCCAGCTCGCTGCCGCCGTCGCGACACCAAAGCTGACGCATCTCCTGCCGGCGGGTGCGCATCAGGTTCTTGTATTCGGATATCCGCATCTTCTTGCCGTCGACTATGCATGTCCTTTTTGGTCTTGGTCGGTACCTGGAAGTGAAACGGATTGTGTTAGTTTTTTTCCGGATGCAATAAAAATATATTCTATTTTGTACAGAAATAAAAATATAATACTGACACTATAGGCAGATGGGTAATTGAACGTAATTATGCAAAAAGGATCCAATCCACAAAACACCCAAAATTATGTTACACATACCTACTTACTAAAGACATTGTTAGCATATTCATAAACACCTGAGGTGGTAGGTAACTTGTGTTAATATAAACGTATGTCTTAGTTTATCTCTAGGTTATTTTTACTAAAATATCGATGACCTTGAAAATTTAGGATTTTGTAAGTATGATCCATTTTGCATAATTACATCCAATTATTAGAAAGTATCCTTTGAAAGTACCTGTAGTCAGGGTGCTTCTCCATGTGTAGTTTGGACAGCCTCGACTGCTCCTCATAGTAGGGTTGCTTCTCGGCGTTGGACATCGCCTTCCACCTAGCACCGAGGATCTTGGATATGTTAGAGTTGTGCATGTCAGGACACGCCTTAAGGATCTTCCTACGTTCATCCTTGGCCCACACCATGAATGCGTTCATTGGCCGCTTGATATGAGGCTTGCCGGTCTCGTCCCGACGTGGTTGGCGGACCAGCTTCGCTTTCTCCGCATCCTCGGATGGTGATTGGCTCCACGATGATGCTGGAATGGTTAAATTTATTATTAGTAGATGTTTAGTGACTTGGAGATGTAGATTTATTTATCTTGGTAGATGGTGAAGAAACTAACATTTGGAATACCAAATATTTTATTCAGGATTCTTAGCATAATCTGGGGGTAGGCTCCTGGCCCAAAAGTTCTAACTGCTCTTTAACCAAATAAAGTAACGCCAAGAAGGCGAATATGGTCCGGAGATTCCCGGCGCAAGTGTAGGAAGGGACCTCTTCCCCCCCCCCTCAGGGCGGGGGACGTCCATGAAGGTATCAATGTCTTAATTCTCTTTGGCATTTCTAAGAACATACATAGTTTACCGCTCAAGCTTTATCAATGCATCTGACCTGCCAATGAAATATAATCTGCTTGATTGACACCCTACCCTAAGCTATAAAACAGACTAAGAGAAATTCCGACGCCTAATAAAATTATGGAAATATAACACAAAATTATAAATAAGATATGAAAACGTTAAGTCTGTCGCAAAGTTGCTTGAGAACACAATCGGAAGCCGCGCTTAGCTAAGCTATAAATTATCGCGAACGATGGATGTCGGCCGTAAAACAATCGTTAAACTTGGATTGTGTGACTATTTCAAACGTTTCCATTTATAACTACACAGTTAACATTCTATTTGCTTTATAAGTATCGGTTGTTATATAAACAAGCTACTATAATTAAAAAAATAAAATACACGACTGCCAAAATTGCACATATTTGTACTTTGTTTACTCGTTAGTTTTTTTTTACGACGTTTTTTATTTACAGTGTTATATATTTTTTAAATCTATTTGTCAAATTCTAGACGATAAACATAGACAGGCCAGATTCATTAAAAAAAATAATTGAGGCTAGTATTAATTTACGTTTTAAAGTGACCACACAGGATTCATTTTATTTTTAACTAGTCTATGTTACTCGGAACGATGCCAGGATTGTAACGATACCTCATACATCTAATTCGGTTCAGGCGTTCAAAAGTTATGGTGGAATAAAGAATCTCACATACATACATACATACATACATACATACATACATACATTAACTCTGAACACATAACACTCCTTTTTTTGGGGCAGTCGTGTAAAAATACAAAGTTTAGGTAGATGTTTTTTATGTACCTACAGTAACGAGCAAAAACAAGTAAGAAGGAAATCGCTTTTGAATTTTTTTGTGTAATAATGGTTCAAACTTTGTTAGAAGACTTTACTTCTAAACACATGACATTTCAATCAATATATTTAAAGACAATAGCTTCGTAATGTTGCAAAGTGGTTACTTGTTTTTGCTCCTGAAGGTACAGGGTGTAAAAAAACACATCATAAATAGCCGTTAACATTGAGCAAAAATTATTGCTGGGAAGCGAATGTTTTCAACTAACTTCTTGGATCTTAGTATCTTGCTTATGTGCAGGAAGTTTTATCAAAATCGGTTCATTCGTTTCCTAAATTTTCGACTTGAAAGTTTGTATTCAATGAACTACGGCGTACACGCTCTTAAAAGTAAGTTGAACTATGCTATTTGAGAATTTATTGAGTTACGTCTACGTGTCATCTACTAGAGCATAAATATAGTTCAAATTTCCAGAAGTTAAAGTATTATTTTAATAGACATCATTTATAACAGAACCGTATTTGTATTTCTAATGAATTCATTAGAATAGATTATGAAGAAGAGATCCATAGATAAACCAGTATCCATTAAACCTTAAAGTGACAGCTTTCTAGTTGAATAAATTATAAAATATAGCAATTGATTGGATATTTATAGCGTAGGTAGGTATAGTACAAGACTGACCTAATTTCTTGAGTAAATTCTTGCAACTTTCGCGATGATAGGTCCTACCTAAGTAAATTGTTATTAGTTGCATATAAGTGCGAATGGCTGACTTTATACCGTCGCGGAACGGAAGCTTGGTTGCACGTGAATTCTTAGGATTTTCGGGTTTCGATTCTCCGAAATTAGTGAGAATTCATCGGAAGACGAGACGACGAACGTGAATTGAGCTTAAAACTCGCCTTGTCGTTATTTTTATTGCTGTCACTGTATGTATTACCTAAAACAGAAACAAAAATCGCGTATGTTTGTAAATGAGTATGTTTAACTCATAGTAGTAGGGGATCGTCCTAAGAATGTGCTAAATGTTTTAGGATTTTTGCAAGGAAGTGTAGACTTCTTATTTGTTGTTTAGTTTAGATGATCGAAATAATTTATTAAGTAGCTACTTAGGTGCAAAGATTGTTTAAAAAATGCGTATTAATTTTAGGTATTTATTATTTTCATCATCTCGAAAATCTAATTAGGTAGTTATGTCTATTGAATGTCTGCTCTATTATTTATTTTGTGCTGCTTTTGTTTTTATTTTTTTAAATTTAGAAATTCGTTCACAATGTAAATTGTTCAATAAATAAATAATTTAAGTAAATTGAGAGGCCTGCATAGTTAAACTATAAAGGTACAGTTACGTACAGTTTTACTTTCTTAATGCTACGTAGCAAGTAAATACTCTTCGTTGCAATCCTAAAACCATCAAAGTTAATCAGACAGCAATAGAGAGAATTACGTCACGATCGTGTCGCGCACATTAAATTTCGCACTAATCAAATTCTGAAACGATTATTGCGACCGCATCCCCCCTTCCCCACGCCAAACTATGTGGGTCATACTGGAAAATGTCCGGCTAACATTTGAGCTGACGGATTCGCTACCAAGTGTCCACTCGATTAATAAACCACCGCGGAAACATGCTGCACTCAAAGCGAGGGACATTCCTCGAATTAATTTGAAGCGCTGTTAGATAATTTATAACATCCTACCGCGCCTGATACGCGCGCGATACACTTCTAATATGAACACCGATGAGAAACAGTCGCGCACAAAATTCTTACGCCCTTATTTTTTTGGTAAAAACAATTTAAAATCGCGTGTCGCCTTATGACGTCAATCCCATTTTATATTGGTCTCCGTTACGCGGCTGTCACGCTAACAACTAGTATTAATGACGTGCGCCTGGAATGACGGCAATAATTAGCTCTTCGTGACAGGTCAAGTACGGCAGTCGGTGATTCAGATACAGTTACAGGCCATTTCATTTTATAGCGTAAGTCATTATGTGTTTTATCTAGGAATTTGCGTGACTTTATGACTTTAAAATATTATGTTACAGCTGTCATATTTATTGTAACATGAAAGTTGTGGAAATTATTTATATTCCTGTATGAACATTAAGAAAAGTCGGGACATTGTAACTGCCTTCATTAGTTTACCATTTTGCACGTAATGAACTAGGCCTTGGAACGTGCGTTAAAAATATTTAATTATAACGCACAATTAGGATTAAAATTCACATATAAATTTCAGTAAACAAATAAATTTTCATCTTAATAATATTTGTGTAAAGACTGGTGCGCGTGAGTGTCCACCGACGCGGGACGTTTGTAGCGAGCGGAAGTTTGCGTCTCCAGCGCCATCTATTTCACGTTTCACGCGATTCTCTTGTTTTAAAGGAAACGAAACGACACTTGCGATTTTGTAACCAATTCGGTTTGGGTTCGCGCCAACTATTTAAAGTAGATATTTGTTTTATTGTACACCATCTTACACTATTATTTATAATGTATGAATTATGAAAGTTTATCTAATATTCGTAATTAATGTCTCGCAGTTCCTTGGCTCTGCGTATTATTATACCAAACTGTAAAATACGCAAGTTATAAAAGTTTGCAAAGGGGTCACACATCCTGGAAGGCATACGTCGAATTACAAGTCACCCTGTATATTCAGAATATATTGTTTCTTAACACTTACCTTGAAAATGAACTTTAAACATATCCCCTTAAATTTTAAAATAATTGGAATGCCTCCGGCCATTACGCTCGACGTGGAATGTCATCAAATCGCCAGGGGACGGAATAAAAACGAAACTTTATAAACTTTGTAACATAAAACCTGGGCTCGTAAGATTTACAGATGAGCTTCAAGATTACCAGCGATAATTAATATTTCTAAAGTAATTTACTGGTATGTATCTCTCAATTTTGTCAGAGTCGCGTCCTACACGAGATGTGTCGGATAGTGTCGGCAACAAACTATTTTATACTTACGACTTTCCGGGACTGAGTCTGAGGTAACATTATCTATCTGTCACGTTGGTGATAAATTAATGATAATTATGATATTATTAATTAACATGTTGAGGTTAGGTTCGCATCTACCAGCGATTGCAATACTAACCTACCTTATTAGGATTTACGTTGATAGCAGATGTTAATCCTAATTTTACGAGTAGGTATTCTAATTGTTATTGCATTTAAGGCTAGTTTTACATAACGAAATCGGCAAAGCCAAAAAAAAACGGAAAAAGTGCGATAAAAATTAAATAAACAATTCTTAAACCGTCAAATGAATAGCACTAACAAAGTATTCGGACAGACCACCAAGAGATGAAATTTTTTCGTCGGTTATTAAAAAAAATCAATTCAAAAATTGACATTGGTGCCGATTCCCTTGTTCACAAACTAGACTAAATTTAGAGAATTGACATCTCTTACTAACATACAGCGAAAGGAAAGGACGGTGACATTAAAGAACTAAGTTAGCGGTGTCAAATTAGTTGTGCCTTGAACTTCTCCGTATTTTTAATCCATACGTTTTAAGATGTCAACTATAATTGTTTAGATGTGTCAGATTGACTAAATTTGACAGCTCCTATTTACATTAGTCTCTATCTTATTTTATTGGACAGAAAAAGATGGAAATAGTCTAATTTTAGTTTAGTTTGTGACCAAGGGAATCGGCACCATTATTTCAGTCATTTAATTTCAGTTACTTTAGTATTGTTATAGGTACTATTACAATGCTAACTTAAATTGAACATTGTACAAATGTAATAGGGATAGTAGTATGGTTCAATTATCACGTAGGCAAGTACTCAAAGTGTTACACAATAATAGGTAACTAGGTACCTACAGGTAGCAATAAATTCGAATAGGGAAACGCGATGAATCGCATGCCCTACATTTCAGTCGATATTTACCGGAGTATAACTGTTTTACAGTGTAAGATGTATTAATTATATTTAGCAATTAAATGTGAAACATCAAAATGTTTGGCGGCGACACGGGACGTTTCTTCATTTTAACATTTACCGACTATTTATCTAGACTATTCCCTGTTTATTTTAGTTCCTAACATTTCGTAAGTAAACGCACATTTTGATATTAAAATTGATTCAGATTTAAGTATAATTACTTGATAATATCGTGCTTGTTTGTTGTTTGAAGTAATATCTTTCGTTTGTGATTAAAAAATGATTCTTTTTTCTGTGAAATAGTAACGTAAGGTCTTGTCTAAATTGATGGGTGTTGGAGATAAAACAGAACGGGACAAACTCTTTTAGATCGAGATAATATGTTCAATATTATTGCCTTATTAGGGCTCAATTTCGTTACCAAATATGTTTCGTCAAAAAATAAATTGTTTAATTTACCTTTGTGTGTTTAATTGATTTATTTAATTTAATTTATTTAAATTTTATTGTTTTCGTAAACTAACAAGAACTATAACGTGATACATTAATTAATAGTTAATTGATAAAACAGTTTAGATCCAAGATCACTGAAATCAGTGAAAGAAAACATCGCGAGGAAACTTATCTATCATCATTTATATCTAACATATAAAATTCTCGTGTCGCGGTGTCTGTTATCAAACTACTCCGAAACGGCTGGACCGATAGTTTTGAAATTTTGTGTGCATATCGGGTAGGTCTGAAAATCCGCCAACATGTATTTTTCATACCAAAAAAAGCTGTCAGTCCGCTTTGAGTAGCCTGCCTTCTCTGTGTAAGAAGAGACTTTTGCCCTGCAGTGTGACAATAATAGGGAAGCATTATTAATATATTATATAATTATATAAATGCTTTCTTCATCATTCTGTTTAATTATCATATTTCTAATGACTGGGTCTATGAAACTGGTTATGTAAATATTATCCACCTATTGATGTATTAATACGATATTCGAGCAGTTTTACTGAATGAATTATTGAGACATTATTCTGTTTCGAATATGCGGAATTTATTTTAACACACATAAAAAAATATGCTTTATGATTTTCAACTGTAATATAACAAGATAGCTTTTTTTTTCCTTCGAGCCAAAAATGTAATCTACCAAAATTTTCTGTAATCTAGATTTTAAGCGGGCAAGTGGCGCTTGCGCAAGTTTACTCTAACAGGAAGAGTAGGTATTACCACATATTATGAAGGCGTAACATTTTTTAAACGACCGTATCATCTACGCACGAAAGCTATTAGTACTCCAGTGACATACTTCCACAGTTCACCCAAGAATCTGCGTCTAGGTAACAAGTGAATCAGATAATAATGATGACGTCATCAGCGCGTCAATGCGCACCAGTTCCAAAAATATTAGTACGGCTGTCTAATCAAATCATTTATTAGCCTCAGAACACATTTACCAGGTTTTAATGAGATCTAAAGCTAAATTAGAACAAACGTTTTTTGGAGAAAGAATAGATGTTTACACTTTGGATGGCCGATAATACGGTACTCAGAAATTACTTTCAGGAAAGAAAATCAACAGAGGTTCAAGGATTATATTCAAAAATAGAATTGCTTGGTATTCAAAATGGGGCAATTCCATTGGTGGATTTTTTCCTCTCTAACCATTCTGCTTCTACATACAACTCAGCTGGACAACCTCCCCGAAATATCACTATTATGAATTTATGATGTAATACTCACTGTTGCACGCCGCATTGTATTCCTCTTCCTTCGGCATATTGTACTGCGACTCTTCCATAGGAGGGTAGGGCACGAAGCGCGGCATCATCATCTGCGGCGCAGGCGACGGTGAGCGTTGCTTGCTCAGGTTGAGCGGAGTGTCCGGGTCCTGGGGAGGCGGCGAGCGAGCGCTCGCTGTGAGCTGCGCGAGCTGAGCGGTCGCTGGCCATTGGTTTGTTTGCATTGCCTAGAAATCAAAGAATAAAGGAGTTATCTGATTGTGATGTCAACAGTAATATATCTAAAGTTACAGCACCTGTCGAAACTAAGGCAACTGCTCAGGTTTTTGCTAAGTAGGAAACTAGATTCATACCTAGAGCTGAATTGAATAATCTAAATGTTAATTCCATGAATGGATAGAGTGTATATTAAATATACATATATTAAAGCACGTTTTCGTAAGAATCATTCTGAATATCTAAATACGCCGTGTACTTCCTACCATTCGAAGACGCAAATAAGTAGGTATAAATATTAATAATTCAATAATCTAAATAAAAAGATGTTTAAGATAAAAACTAAAGATACAAACACCAAATTCAATGATATAATGCAGTAAGAGGAAGTCAAAAACTGGACGTTCGCAGCAACGGGGATTGACGCATGAGGCGCATCTGATTATAATTTTACATAACAAACACCGGTTGTAATAGGTAATTAGTTTAAAAACAACTTTCATTTTAATATCACGTCTTCTTATATTGATACCTAGTCGTAATGCTGATTGCGACATTTAGGGTGCTGCTCGATTGAAGTATAGACATTGAGATTGGTCAACGTGACCGTGTCTCGAAAACAGACTTAGAGCAGATGAAACCAAAACTTACAATATTAAAATTTATGGATCTTATTTAATAACTGGCAATAGTTTATTTTGCCTTTGAAAGAAGATGATCTAGATCACATAGAAACCCCTCCCCTCCCTCAAATGTTGAAGTATGAATAAAGGTACTTTTTAATCCTCATCGCTCTTTCAGGTGACTAACATGTTTGTTCTTGAAGTTTCATTACATTTGTGACATTAAGAATTTTCATTTGACAACCCTGGCGGTATACTCACAAGATAAACACAATGTCAATTATAGCTGTTATTGCTGATATAGGAAATTACCTAATATTTAGCTAAACGTTGCAAATCTCGATGGTCGTTTGCCAAACCAATTTGTTCATTACATTTTCATCCTCGTCGTGACAATTACATACATTTACAATTCGGTTGTGTTTTAATGTCAATGAGTCAGATATTTTGGCGACTAAGTACGGTTCGTTGGTGGTCTTAGTGGGCTTAATTGGTCATCCTTCATCAAAGCTACTTCTGTTTTCTTCTTTATCACTATCGCTATTATGTGAAAAATCCCCCTCGGTTAAGTAAGCTTGAGGTATCTGTCATTCTAGAATGAGAACCACTCACCACAAGGTCGATTTTTTTCACAATAATGTAACTAGGATTTTGTAAAAACTTAATTGAAAAGCTTGTCCATTAAGTTGCCTGCTCGTTCTTCTCCATAGAGACCTATCTACGTTTTGGAACGAGCAACTAGCTTCTACTTTCTGCCTAACTGATCGACTTCTTGACCATTCAAAACTGTTTGGTTACTTGATTGTTTATGAATTGGTTTATTAATACTCACGTTTTGCTGCTGCTGCGGTGGCCGCATCTGCTCCAATAAGGGCAGCAGCCCCAGCGGTGGGCCTGGGTACATGCCGTGCCCACGCCGCACCATCTCCTGCCGCCGTAGCTGCTCCTGTTGTAACCGCTGCAGTTCCAACTCAGCTGTCACGTTGCCTATGTTCTGTGACAAGGGGAGAGAGAAATCTACTGTTAATTTATAGTTACTTTGTAAGGTATTAAGAATTGATAGAAAAATCTTTTTGTAGAAGATATAATATCTGAGTTCTTTATCTATCAATTTCAATTCACATAAATGTAAAGAGCTTGTGTGATCTGAAGGATATTACAAAAATAATGTATTTTGGTACGGTTAATTTTTCATGTGTCAGCTTAAGGTTGTGAAGAACAGAAAATTGTATGTAATAGTTGTTATTGAAACGAGAATAAAAGAACCGCAGTTTCATTTGCGTCATGTAAAATTTTGAGTGTCGTGTCATTAATAAAATAACTTTATATGCACTAACAAAAGGTACCGCGCGGCGGCGGCACCATACGCGCCAGGTTTTAAGCTTTGCAACTTTCTGCTATCAGTCTTAACGAGTCTCTCGACGCGATATTTGTTCCACACAATATATTGCACACTTAAGTGCTTCCCAACACAAAGAATAAGCTAAAATGTGTGCACAAATCAACCTGCGGGACGGTCACTAAATCACGGCGACCATAAAGCGAATCCCCAAAAAAAAGTACACCAATTAATTGCCTGGGAGTCGTGACGAATAACACAATATACATTTTATCGGCTCTTCATTAAGACAGTATTGAATTGTTAATGGGTCTACAGAGTAAGACGTTATAAGGTGATGAAATCAAAACAACTCGACGATGTAAGTTTCCGGATGAACGGCGACGCAAAATATGAAAAGGATTTGCAGTTTTAAAAGTTTCCTGCAAACGTATAAATGTGCTCCTGACAGTGGGAATATATTTAAGTGAATCACTGTCGGCGAAGATAAAAAAGAAAAAGCGCTAATGGAAGACAAAAGCGAATGCATAAATAAACGTGACATAATCGTGCGAATAAAAAGAGCGGCAGAGCGTAATAGGCGTCCCTTCGGCGATACCGCGATACATCGAGCGCCACCGGTAATCGAGCAAGTTTTTCCATCGGCCTGACAAATTGCCGTCATAACCGAACGGATTAAACTTTTTATTAAAAACAACAAACTGAGCATAATGTATGGGCGTAATCGGCAAGGGACAGATGTTCCCGAATAACGTACGCGATTTATCTAATGTAAAAAGACTTTTATTTAATAGCTCTGCGGAGATGTCCTAGCAATTGGCGCTTATATTTTACAGCGAACCGTCGTTTTGGCATTTCGACCGTATTTTGATAGGATTATTAATGTTAGAGATGATATAAAAATGAGATTTTTGATAGAGATGACCAGCTGTGGCGTCACAAATTATTGTTGCATGGCGCAGGTGGGTCGTTTCGTCATAAATATGACATGGAAATGAAACAGCCAAGATGGAGTGTCGTCGTTGTACTGAATGAAACAATGGTACCAGTGCCAATAGAAATAGGTGGGTGTGATTTGGCGAGGAGCACCGCCCGATGTTCTGTCAATACTGATGACGATGGATATAAATGGAAGCGAAAACATAATTCTGTTATTGTGTCCTTGTCGCTCATATGTAAAGAACGATTTCCTTTCCTCATATTTCTTCTCTAAACGAAATGTGGACAGTTAATCATATAAATATTATTAACGATATCTCTTTATTAGTCGCCCTTCATGAGTATACAAGGGACCTTGACATAAAACAGAGGCAGATCTAAGGAATAGTATCACTGTTAGATGTTCAAATGATGCGTGTTTAATATGATACCAACATATCGAGATTCGTCAAAAACATAAAGTTCTATTAGATGTCAACGCATTTAATAATACATAACCTACAAGATTTATTAACAACGTGGTTAAAGCTACAAATCCTCATAAAGCTATTGTCAATGGAACTGACGCACAAACCCCTAATGATTTATACGAAACCGCGGATTAGCTTGAAGGCGTACATCAAAAACAATATAATTGAAGAATATATAGTGGACAAAGAGATCACAGATGAACACCGGACATACCATGACATAATTTATAATGTGGGCGCCGATATCAAAATAGTAATCCCACTTTTTAAATATGCGACTAACGATATTGACCCTTAGGTGGTTGGATTAAGAGTTGATGATGTTATATGAAAAGATTAGGTGAAGATACACGGAAAGCTGTATAATGAAACAGACGTCACATTGACGTAAGAGATGCAGATCTTTGGGTGAAATCATAATATTTGCTGTCACAGGCCGACGTGTTCTCATTTCTAGATAGATTATTCGAGTAATAGATTTAAGTTTTCGGTAGTTTTCCTGGCGACTCAGATTTATCTATTAAAGCTGCTATAGTTAGAGTCTATTTTTGTGTACCTAAGCCTTATCAAGGAGGCCGAATCTCATGATTTATGGATGCGTGGCCGACGACATAGGTAGTTGTAAAAATATAGTGATATTCAAAATTTTATTTGTTTCCATAGTAGTTTAAGGTAGCAATGTTTTCTTAATTTGGAATTATTGATAACCGTATGACTTTGATAGTAAGCCTTAATAATATTTTGATGTCCTCCTACGGAGATGGGACAAAAAAACGTCGATATAGATAATTCTTGAAAACCCGGCAATAGTCTGTATGGTGAGCCATCCTATTAGAAGCTTGTCTATCCACTTACTGAACCACAACGAACTAATAATTTATTTATGCCGTGACCCTAAAGTGTTGATAATTTGAATAATGCAATGTAAAAAGGGCTTGACATGATTTGAGGGGTGCGCGGGAATAAGGGTGTTACAGGCAGTGCAACGCGATGACATATCAAAATGAATCGCTAATGCATTCTAAGAACAAGAAAAATGTGGAGTTGTATCAATCATTATAAAATATTTTTAAAATTGTCGATGATAAAAAATGTGGAGAAAGTAATTTTGACACATAAATCGTGAGTTGTTTTTTGAAGTTCGCTGCAAAAAGTAAAACTATTACTTTTACTCGACTGAAAAAAAGGGTATCTTTTAAATTGGCTAATTAATTTATTAGTGCTTTCACTTTTAAGACTTTTTGCTAAACATGATAATTACTGACAACTGTTTATAAAAAAGATGAGTGCGCAACAAATCATTTAATCGAAAATGACGACTCCACTCTTTTTTGTGTTGTTGTTTAAATGTACTTTTATATCGAAATAGTTTTTAATATTGAATTCATTATCGTTCTGACAACGTATGTTATTTGTGTGATATATACAATTCCCTTTGAACTGTTCAAGCTACTGTTTAAGTACTAGCTCTGAGGTTTGCCCAAACATATTATATATTTTAAACAAAATAGGGCACATGTCCCACTTCTCTTCCAATACCGTTGTGACCGTTGAACCGCACATTTTAGTAGCCGACCAACAGTCGATGACAAAGATGAGAGAACTGTTTTAACATCTTCAACACAAAAGATGAATCTCGCACGAAAACAGACGTGCCAACACATACTAATTAGCTTAGAAGTAAAACAGGCGCCTTTAATTTTATAGTTACCATAACTTGGAAAGCGCAGGTGTCAAACAAAAAGACAACTTTAAAATATGACATTAGTGATGTACAAATAAGTATGACGTCCCCCAATTAAACTGCCAGGGGGCATACAAGCGGTACACTCGGCGTTCCCCGCAGGAGTTCGCTTATCACATGTTTTATCCTCCCGATGCGCATGAGTCGCAGTTTTGCGAATGCACTGATCTTATCTAATGTCCGCGGTGATTATGCATTTTGCATAATGGAATCGATGCGTGCTTTGTCTTGTTCGGACCCTGTTTTATATTTACAGCGTTAATATTTTATTATGTTTATTATATTCAGTTTGCAGAAATTCGCTAACGAGAGGTTATTGCCACTGGGAAAAGGTTTTACGATAATGGCGGCTTATCATATTGATATAAAATTAATTTCGTGCCCAATTTTTTTACAATCGAAGGAATTTGAAGGAATCCCAACAAAACTCACTTACAAAAGAAGTCAATATCTCCCTGACTTTAAGTGCAAAAATCCTTATACAATGGGTACTCATTCTCAATCAACATGAAAGTCAAAATATTAAGGGTTCGCCCACTTCTGTCGGTGAATTGTTATTAAATCACACAATACTTGACGGTGTGCAGGCGCTAATAGTGGCAGCCCTGTAGAGTGGAGGCCCGAGGAGTGGCAACCCTGCGGTTTCTTCAAATTAGCGCAGTGATTGGTATCGGACGACGGTCGGGCACGTGGCGGCCGGAATTAGGTTCGTTTTGCGTTTTCATGTTACTTCGCAAAAGGAAACTGTATAATTTGTTGTACTGCTATTGTTTGTAACTTTAATTTGAAGGATGATGTGAAGTATGTCTGTGTACTTTTTAAGTAATGATTATTATGATAAGTTAATTAAAGAAATTTGTTTATCAGTGGACTATTATTCAACTGAAGAACTGTAAATCTATACTAATACTAATAATTAATATTTACGAAGGCGAAGTCGCAGGTAAGACCTAGTAATATCTATATTGGTACTAATTATATAAAGCACCGAGTCTGCTACTGAGAAATTCCTGACGGAAAAACCCAATAACATTTTGGCCAACCTGGGAATAGAACCTAAGACCTCATGCTCATCAATCGCGCTTTTCGACCACTAGACCAACGAGACATCTTATTTCAACATAATAATTAGGGATCCGTAAGAATTCATGCGAGCAATAAGCTGTTATAACAAGCACACTAGGAACTATAAATAGATAATTTCCATTGTCATTTACTAATTCTAAAATAACCGGAACTTCAGGCGGGTATAACAAAGAAAGCCATTATAATAATAATGTAACAATTTCATTTGAAGTCACCTCTGGCTCAGTATACAAAAGCTCCGAGATTATACCTTCCATTATTTTACAGCTTCCCTTCGACACGACACATATCAAACGAGGTTGGTAGTAAATCATGAAATTAAGCTATTACAGCCACATCACAAGTCGGCGCTTCTTTTGACTTGAACGTTTTTTTTAATACGAGAACAATTTTTAGACATCCGGACAATAACGTACGGAAAGTAACGACATTATAATTTGAAACATGTTTTTGTTATCGATTATGCTAGGGTGAGTCGTTCTTTGGAGCTTTTTGTGAAGTAATCTTACCGTTTTTGAGAGGCAAAACGTTTTTTTACAAGCTTTTATTCAACTTAACATACAACATAACATCACGCCTGTAATCCCCGAAGGGTTAGGCAGAGGTGTACCCATTAGTACACCCACATTTCGCCAGTTATGTTTTAGTCCCATGTAATAGGGGGCGAGCCTATTGCCATCAACCCGGCACAAATGCAGACTCCGAGGCTGCTACTGAGAAATACCTGATGGAAAAACCCAATAACACTTTGCCCGACCTGGGAATCGAACCCAAGACCTCATGCACAGCAGTCGCGCTTGCGACCACTAGACCAACGAGGCAGTCTTTTATTCAACTTGCACTGTTTAAATGTATGTATGTAATTATGTTTGTTTGGGTGGCATCTTACAATTCAATTTTGAAGCAGATTTCATATTCAACCGATTTTGCTGAAATTTTTCACTCATCTGTATATCGTGTGACAATGCAATATTAGCGAATTTAAATAAAAGCTTGTTATTAAAAAAGGTTTTTTACTAATCATTTATTTTAATCTTATTTGAGACTAGCTATTTTGACTGTCGGTAATTGCGGACACAGACGAAGTCGCGTAATAAAAGTAGCCTATAACGTTCCTTGGGGCTCAACCTTACCCCGTACCAAATTTCATCAAAATCGGTTCAGTGACTTAGACTTGAAAGCGTAACAGACAGACAGACTGACAGAGTTACTTTCGCATACATGATATTAGCGTAGTATGTTTTTTTTTTATTATTTACTTTAAATCATATCACAGATACACAGAAACATAGAAATACAAAAAAGTCACATTGGTACTTAACCACTGGGCCATCACAACCTACTTATATTCATATTTTCCTTCCCATCCCAAAAATAACAAAACAGTAACAACATCCCGAAAATAACCCATAAATATATCCCTAAAAACTTAACATGGCCAAAAAATTAACACTTCAAGTAACATCATGTAAGTTCAAATACGTATAAACAAAAGCCGGCCGGGTCGTCCAGCCAACCGACGAAGGTCCCACGAGGCCTAACAGACAAATATCTATAGCACCCCCCCTTTTATCCCCCTTTCTGCCTCCCCCTTGTCTTGCCTCGTGCCTCTTGCTAGCCCCGGATGCTCGTCCCACTTGAGCTTTTCTTTTATTCCTTGCCTACTCTTATGTTTATTTTTGTTTTCCGTTAGCCGGCGGAAATAACGGCGTTAGGATGTTGTGGATGTTACCTGCTTTGGTCTGGGTATGTTTTGTGAATTGTTTTCTTTTTATTTAAAGTTGATTAGTTATATATATTTTTTTAATTCTAAATTCTAGTTCTAGGTAACTAAAATTGAACACTTTATAAATTCATAAATAATGAGCAAGTTTGTGTCTTCGTTTCAAATTCTAGGTAGCCCAGAAATAGAACTCTTAACGGAATTAAGCATCAACGTAGTATTTTACTGTCTGACTTTTTTTGGAACGATGTTCCTTACGAACCTTTGGGGTAGGAGTTAACTGGCAGGAATTGTCACATAAGGAAAAAGCGTTATGCGCCCTCTAGGTGACTTCCCTCTCTTTCTGTTTCTCTCTGTCCCTTTCGACCGCTAATTTTTTTTATAAATAAACCACAAAATCAAATTTAAAATTACATATCTGGCATTCATTAGCTAAACCTTGCTTTACTCTGATGAAAGCTAACAGAAAAAAAACACTAGGTCCATACCTACCTACGTAAATTTCGCAAGACTCTCCACATTATTCTTTCGTATTCCCAAGATGACCTTTTGTAGGCGATAGAGTTGTGGAGTGGCGTCATTATTCTGTTCTCATTCAATTCAATTCTATATTTTACCACATTTTATATTTAAAGAAAAACAAATGAGCATCGCGCATTGAGAACAAACCAGCCCCCGTGGAATGTGCATTAATTAAGCGCTTTACTGTTTTCAATTACGCTTTTTTGTTTCGACATTTCGTAGGTACCTATGTACTTGTGATAATTGTACTTTAGGAATGGGTGAGGGTAGGCTCCTTATTTTTTTTTATGGAACTATTGCAACAATTGATGTTATCGTAACAAAACAAGACGGTGTATGTTTTTTACATCGAAGCCACTGAGAATTTTCGCAGAAAATAATATAATAATAAATAATGAAAATAATTCCAGCCTGTTACTGTCCCACTGCAGGGCAAAGGCCTCTTCACATACAAAGAAGGCATGAGCACTGATCACCACGCTTGCTCAAGGCGGATTGGCGATAATAATATTAGATAATAATAAATATATTTGAACTTTTTTCTATAAATTTCTACTGTTTCATAGGTTTGACATATTAATCTACATACACAAACGGCCAGACGCGGAACAGCCATCTGTAAACCACACAAATATTTGTAATTGAATTGAACAGGAATTGAATCCGTGACACACAACGCAGCAGTCACACACTAAAAACGTCGTCAAAATAATTACAATGATTCGATCAACCAGGTCAGGTTCATGATCAATACAATGAACAACAATGTTTAAAACTCATCAATAAATAAGAATGGAGTCTCACACGAACCGACTTAATAACGCCAAACCGCATCATAGTGCAAATTGAAAATCATTGTCTACATCTACGATTCCCAAACTATTGTGAGCAAGAGACACCATTTTTCATAATGAACTAATACCGGACCCCCATAGCCAAATTACTTCTAAAATCCTGACACATTTTTTTCCTATTGATACAAAATAGGTATTTACCAATGTAATAAAGTGAGTAAACTTGACATCGTTTTCTCATCAAAGAAAATAATTAGACAAAAAATATTATTATGAAATATTAGTCATTCTTACAAGTTGGTACACATAACATAACATATACAGTATCTTGAAAGTTTCAAAAGAGAACTTGTGTTATAGGGATCAGTTTTTAGACCCCGTCGACACTCAAAATCAGTTTTCGTTTATGTCGACCTCAAAGGCTCGATATTGACCACTTTGGAAATCTCTGGTCTACACAATCTTTAACGGCTTAACAACTAAAGCATATACCACACTATACCTACTCAAAGGCTTTGTGCACATCAATGGCTGATGCCACAAAAGTGCGAAACCTTACCGCGGTCGAGAGAAAAGATTAATAAAGCTTAGAACACACTCAACACCTGTCCTTTGTCGCTAATGGACCGCCTCTAATCTCGAGGGAAATAGTGCGGCGAGGAAAAATAAGAAAATATGTTTCTTTTTATATTCTTATGTGTGGTTATATTGTTCTAGTTCTGTTTTGTTTATTTACTTTATTATATTAGTAATTTAAGCGCGACTCTTGAGCATGAGGTCTTGGGTTTGATTCCCAGCTCGGGCATAGTGTTATTGAGATTTTCCACCAGGAATTTTTAGCAGGCTCGGAATCTGGACTTGGGCCCGGTTCACGGCAATAGGCTCGCCTCCTATTACGTGGGACTTAATCATAGCTGGTGAAATGTGGGAGTAGGTACTAATGGATTTCAGGCGTGATGTTATGTATGTAAGTAATAAAAAGTAAGTAATAAACGAGAGTACTTTCACGCTTAAACGGCAAAACGGAATAAGCTGACATATGGCACGTAGAATATTGATCTAGCTTTAACATGTAGAATAATGTTTATCCCGTTTTAATTTTCTCAAGGGATAATTTATTACTGTGGCTAAATTTTCAAGTATACGCAGACGAAGTCACGGACAAAAGCTACTCATTAATACACGAGAAAGTATTACCCTAAACTTGATCGCAACTAATTTTAAATTTTTCACAACTAAAAAAACAAATGACTACTAACCGACTTAGTTTTTATAATTTCCATTCATATAACGTCATAGGAAAAATGTTGTTTATGTAACTAAAAGCATCTGTTATAAATAAATCTAGACAAATTTCAGTATATCTAGCCACAAACTCAAGGAGCTAGCTAGCCCACTCCAGACTTACCAAACAAGAAGCGTCCAAAAATTAAAAGTTTCATTCCAGTTCCAACCGGTTTGAGCTGGAAATAATTGGAGGAGACTCGAGCTAACCACCCGGACGAGGGTAACAAGCGAGTTATCCGGGTAAAAAGGCAAGACCGGGTAACAAGCCGGGCGAAATGCAGTAACGAGGATGCAACCGAGCTTCTCTTAAGAAGTATAGCTTTGTGGCGTCAAATATTGGCGAGGAGTGTTGGCTCAAATGTTGATGCAAAGATACTTCAGTACTGTAGAATTACGGCGGAACATATTTTAGAATAGTGTACCAACAACCGCAGGTGGCACACGACCATGGATGGCTATTACTTAAAAAATTCTCGGTCAAATGTATATTGTTCTTGTTTTATACTTTTCAGTGAGCGATTTTTTCGTAGTCGTACGTATAAATTAGGAACTATATATAATGATAAAGTAAACATTAATTATTTTTCCGAATCCAAATTTTAATAAGCACGTAATATATAAATAAAATAAATTATTTACCATCAACCATGTAGTAAATACTTTATAAAAATAACAAAATGTCCGTCCTACATACTAAATTCTAAGAAGTCGAGTACGTCTACGTCAAAAAATACTTCATCTCTGTATACACATACAATAATTAATCATGAACATTTCAGAAAAAAATATTATTACCATCATAATTATAATACTTGTTTAAAGGAACGAGGCGGAACTGTTTCTTAGAATTCATCTTTTATAAAGTGTACATACAGTTTTATGAAATGGAAATTCTCTGTAATTTCTAATAGTCGGTAAGAGGGAATCCTGTTGGCAGGAAAATTTTGATTTAGGTCAGTTATAGTGTAGTTGTTAGGGCCTATACCTCGTGTATGAGGTTGTTGGTTTGATACCGGTTAAGTACTAATCAATCTATCAATGAATCTTATCATACGTACTTTATAAAACTATCTATCTGCCTAACCTTTACCCGACGACCTATGTTGGGGTCAGCCTCCAGTCTAACCGGGTTCAGCTGATTACTAGTATTTTCAGCTGAACACGGTATCAAGCTGAAGAGATCTTTGGTTTGTGTGTTAAAACGCGCCAAAGAGATATTTTGTTCTCTCTAGAACTTACAGACAGATTGGAAAAAATCTTGTAAACATTTTGTGTATGATAGCCAAATTCATGAAGAGAAATATAGGCTATATAACATCACGCTACGAACCTAGAGAGCAGAGCAGTAACCAAAAACATAACTTCACACGGGTGAAAAAAAATCACGCATACGAAATCGCAGGGAGCAGCTAGTAATAACAATAATAATATGAAAATGTTTAATGCGTTTAATAAACGTCGGGCGTTTTATCCGCGTTCCGTTGACTGACACTCACACAATGATTCGTCAAACCCGTCAGTCTGACGGCCGTCATTCGGCGGCACCGCGTGCGTCAGTCTTTTATTTATTGTTTATTAAAACGATTATAATAGCTTCGATGATTGCCACGGTGCCTCTTAGACTATCAATAGCTTACTTTGTAGTTAAAAATGAAATGAACAGTAGTTGCTAATTTGATGTATAAAAGATTGTCCATTAAAACTAACGAAAGCCAATTTTAAAGATGAATTGCGTTATAATAGGAAAATGTTATCAAATTAAAATTGCTTATTAAAAGGAAAAAATAACTATGCAATTAAAAAAAATCAACAGTTCTTGATGAGGTCATCAAACTGTTCCCTTTTGATTGCCAGTTTAGTAACGTAACAAGAATAATGTAACCAGAATTTTGTAAAAACTTGATTGAAAGTGTGGGAGTTTCTCGTTAGTTCTTCTCCATAGAGACCTACCTACGTTTTGGAACGAGCTACTAACTTCAACTTTTTGACTAACTGACCGACTCCTTGACAATTTAAAAGTTCTAGCAATTTTTTTAACTGAAATAAATGCTTTGACTTTGATAAAATGAAAACAGAAAACAAACTGCAGTGCCAGAGTCAAAAATAAAATATCCAATAATAAAATAAAATAATTATAATTCAATCTTCACTATCGATCGGCACGTGCCTCTATTTATAAAGATATTAACCTTTTCCCGTCAACAATATGCGGTGAAATGTAAATATTTATTTTTATACAATCCCAACGTAGGTGCTCCGGCCACGTAACTAAAAGTTTAAGAATAGTTCACGAATAAAATTTGGGAAACGTACACAGTAAGCCGCCACTTGCCTTTAAAATAAACATAGTGGTCTTTGTGATCTACTGACGGGCATTACAATAAATGTACCGAGGAACGAACACTTAATAAAATAACAAACACCGAACGCTGTTCAGTGTTAACTATCAGACGGATCTAAATACTTCTTTCTATCTAAACACAAGGCTTTTGTCTATCCAACAGTGCGAGAGGCGATAAAACACAATGATGTATCTGTGGAATGATTTCATACCTGAAAGAGTGCGGGGTTTTAATGAAACATTGTTGGAATTGTACAGTTCGAACGTTTGTCAAAACAAACCGAAAAACACCTGTGTTTCAGCCTGTTTCGACTGAATGGAAGAATAACACGGATTGTGTGATCTGCTTATTTTCTCTTCCCAGTTGTAAAATTCATTGAGGTGAAAAACGGGTTTGAACCATATTATTTTCTAGGCTACGAGCTAGCAAGCTAGTATTGTATAGTACGGTACATAAATTGCCGCACCAACTATAAACTAGATGGTTTAACTGTATGAGCTTTCAAGAGATGCGTTTGAGATCTTAGCGGCATTCCATATCGGACAAAATGTGCCATAAAATATTTCATAATGCAATAATTTGTACTCAAATGGCAAGTCCAATTATGTACAAATTGCTGCCAATTGTAAAAAAGCAGTTAGTAAAAGAACTGGTATTATGAATTTTATTTCCATTACTTTAGTGTGTCGGGAACAATTGCTTTACAACGTGAAAAAATAATCATTATCGCTGCGACAAATCGCAATAAAGTTTCAGATTTGTCGGCCATTTTATTAGCGCGCGATATCGCAGCAAAATGGCTGGGTGTCATTTGAAGCCCCCTTTCTTCCGTCCGCAACGATTTTAATAACAACATCTCCGCTTTCTTTATTCGTTCTTTTGAAATCTCTTTTAAGCTGAAGTAAGTTTATTACTAGTCAGATCAGGAATTTCAATCTCACATCCTGAGTGAGCCGTCTTTGATGTAACCGGTGTGAATTGATGGGGAGATAACAATCTTAATTGTTGGAGAGATAGGGTTGAGTTTAGCGTGGCTTAGAGATTTCATTGATGGTTCTTCTAAAAGTGAATTTGCACTCATTAATACTATGAATCTCATTCATTGTGATAGTGTGTTCGCAGGAGATGTGTTGACGTCGTGTTATATATTGAGATTACGTACGAACATGAATATTCTATATTAAACTGGTATTTCTTGTCACTTAGATCAAATAACAGTATATAATTTATTAGTGTTATGTATAGTGCGATTTGAATAGACGGTTTAGTCATTGTAAAGGACCGTCCAACTGTGTTAGTTCATTGAGCCAGGTTTCATTTACAATTTGGGGGACGCATATATTTACACTCTGTGTAAAATGTTTCTATAAGGGTCACTGTTTCGCTGATTTCAAATCAGTTGTGTAGGTAATAAGGCTTGATTTTGTAGGTAGCTATTATAGCATATATTTTTCCTAGCTATAATATTGTCATTTGTTTATAGGTTTTCATTATATTCTTGTTTGCACTGTTTGAAAAGAGAACTGTATTTTTATCCTTCTGGTATTCAGTACAGTGATTTTAAAATAACACGTAACATTAACTTGAGTTTGACTTTTGACTTTGACTTTATGCAACACTAGCTTTTGCCCGCGACTTTGTCCGCATAAATGTCGAACTCCCGTTTTGAAAAGGAGGTGAAATTCGGAAAATGCTTTCTTACTGGACGTCTACTACTCCCTGCTGCATTTCATATTTATGTCAAGTGTTTTTCGATATTTCGTGATGAGTGAGTATGTTTAGATTAACAATTTAACCTAATTAAGACTATATCCTACAAACCAACGACGTTACCGATTAATATAAATGAACACTAACAGAAACTAATCAAAATAGGAAATAGAATATAAAATATAATACATCATCTCGCTAGTATAACGTATCAAAGAAATATAATGTCATTATCTAAAAACTTGGTAGATCAAAAGAAACAACGTCAATACAGAATGAGCGATCTTCATAATAACAGTCATAATGGGGTCTCTTGTAAAAAAAAAGTCTAAATTAATTTCCCCGATCCATTTCTTGGTACAAAAGGGGCTGTCTCTTTGAAAGACTTTCTTGTACAGTCGCTGGCGGTATGCAAATGACACGGAGTTTGTTTTTTTTTTTCGTGTTTAGGAAGGAAGAATGTTGTTAGCTATGTTTTTTGAGTTTTTTTTTAAGATTTATCATTTCAGTTTGAAGTTTTTACGTATGTAGATAGGTAACCAAATGGTTACCGCTTTTTACTAATAGAAGTCTCAAATATCCAATTCGCCTTGAGCAAGTGTGGTCAATGTCCGTGCCTTCTCTGAAAGAAAAGTAGGGCAGTTATTAAGGCTGATATTATTTAATATTTTCATAACACGTACTGTAAAGACTTGGGGGAGGCCTTTGCCCAGCAGTGGAATAAAGTGTTAAGTAGCATAGTCCATATTCCTAACGTCATTATGGATCAAGGTCTGAAATAAAGTATTTTTATTTCTATTTTTTCTTTCTTGTTTTTAAGTTAGTTATTTCCTATTATAGATTTTTTGTAAGTAACCTACCTACTGCTTAGGTCTCAATTTGTTTTTGCTAAATAAATGACAAAATAAAGTAACTTACGGCCCCGACTGTACATAATAATTTATGCAAGTGGTCAGCGATTGCTGAATAGGGGTCTTTTAATCACAAAATGATTTTCCCCATACAAATAGAATAGATCCTTCATGAATAGCTCGGGGTCTCTTAAGAAAATGTTAAGTGCATTAAATTCTGTTTAGAATAAAATCAATTATCTTTCGTCGGGATTTTTTTACAGAACTCAAAAGGAATTACTTACTTGAAATAATTTTTATTGGAGGCTTCCGCCCACGTCAGATTTTTTGTAGCACCGATTAATTATCGGATCGTACTTTTCGTAGGACGTGTGCGTTGCACTATTGCCAGTACCTTCGTTCCGTTTCTCTTCGACAGATAGGCTTTTATGGAATAGGGCGTGTACCATTATTTTAAAGGTTGATTTTTAATAGATTTTTATGAAATATGGTTGTGTATGTATAGGCACTTTCTTAATTTGACTGCCCCGTTGGGTTTGTGGTCGTAAAACGCGACTGTTGAGTGGGTACCTTAGCTCGGTTCCCAGGTCAGGCAAAAATCAGGTGTTTCTATTAAGAATTTCTAAAGTAACAGCCCGGCGTTTGGAAGTGGTGTGACACTACCAAGCCTCGGAAAATTGTTGGTCCTGTGCCTGATTTCTACCCGAATGTGTTGAATTGCCTTCCCAATCGGACTATGAGAGTTAGAGAAGAGGAGCACTTGAGCACTATAACACCTCCTGCGTGCTTGGTTAAATCTCCATTCAGACCTGCCGTGACCGAAATCGATCTGGAGAATATTACCTATTAATTAAGATATTTTTACGACTTACCTACTAAGCTTGTGATTTACTTTGATTTGTCTTCATTCTCATTAATATAATTATGTAAATAGAAGCAGACTAGTTGATGTAGTTTTATTTATAGCTTTACGCTTGTTTCTTTCTTTAGCAAAAAATATTTCTTAGTTAATTGCTGACATAAAATAGATTTTACGTTTACAGTGCCTTAATTTTATTTACATAACAAGGTATAATTTATTGAATTGGTGTACAAATTATACATAATGGGCAGTAAAGAAATAACCTTTTCTTAGTAAAATTCAAAAGTCAAAATTAAATCATTTATTTTAATTAGACTATTGAATGAACGCCATTTACAAGGAAGATTTTTTTTTGGATCTAGTTGCTCAGTTCAAAAGGTTGTTTCGTATGGAGAAGAATGGGAGAGAAATTCTATTAAAAACAGCACATGCTTATTTCAATTTTGCGAATTTGTAAAGTAATCAACATAGGATATTAGTAAAATAAATCCATCTTCTGAATGGCAATCATTAATAACAAAAAACAAACATTGCTTAATTTGCTAAAGCTCTTACGAGTACACAATCATCAGAATTCGAAATTCGAACGCCTTTGATTTCAGAACGATTATGTACCGAACGCTAATAAAGTCACCATTTTATTTTGATCCCTCCCCTCCCCCGCCCGCTTTCATTGCTACGGCCACAGAGGGGTAAGCAATTGGAAATCCACGGCCTAACTTAAATAAGCATCTTATTCAATACAGAGAAATGTAAACAGACAATCAGTTATTTTAAAGATAGAATTTGAATTCGCGAATAAGGAGTGGGCGGGCCGCGCGGGAGGGTGATACGTAATTTGACAAACGCTTTGAAACGACTTCGATAAGCTAAAGACTTCGTGTTTGAATTTAGAATGTTAATTTTACCTACGGCAAATTGTATGAATTAAGTACCAACTTAATTTAGCAGTCTGTTTGAAATATCTAGGTAAAATATTGAGACATTATTGATAAGAAAACATGAAAATTATGTTTAATTTGCATTAACCGGATGACTTAATGTTTCTTTTTTTTCTTCTAAATAGCTTGTCAATAATTAAAGAATCTAGATAACAAATAATAAATTAAGTAAATATCTTATCTGTTAATTTGGTCTTATTAAAACTTGTCAGAAATAATAACTGAATGCGACTAAAACATCGAATGCGTGACAGGCTCATTACCATAATACATCTGTGTGGCAAGAAAGAAAAAAAAAAATAATCTATGGTTTTTATTTTATCTGTGACATTAATCTTCCCGCCAATTCCGACGAGGTACGCTTTCCAGTGGCGCGGTTCTGTAAATGGAAAGAATTGGCGGCAAACAACACGCCCCAGTCCCTTTGAAACTGTCGAATGTAATCTGTTTTGTTAATTTTCAACGTCGTCTGTCGGTGTTTTTCATCTAAGCCCGGGTAAAGGAAAGGTTAAGTTCTATTTGCTTTACTTTAGGAATGATTATTGAGCGTTTGTTTCAACGCCATAAATAAATGGAAAACATTTGTATTTTTTTTTCTTCTGCACGTTGCCTACATGTACAAATAAATTGTTTCGAAATCGGAACTGATTGAATTCTTTTTTTTTTTTCAAATTACGTTTGATTTTATTTCCAGTTTGTTTTTCTTTTTTATATGACTTTTTATGTTTTTTTTTATCCACATGGTAGGTGTACAGGGTGTAAAAATAAAATCACATAGCCGTTAGGCGTATTCTGCTCATCAAACTAAGAACTTTGACGAAAAATATTTCTGAGAAACGACTTTTCTGTAGTGTGAGTTTTTTTTTAAATTCACTATTTACAGCTTATACAGTTGTAAGAGTACAGGGCTCGTGGGGGTATTTAAAGTTTAGTTAGACTATTTAAAACTTGATTTCAAAAATACACTTCAAAAAATGTTGGATCATTGAGCGTCAATATCTCCGTAACTAGAAAGAAAGTTCCCAGGTATGATCCAAAACAACTCATCACAATGATGGGAGAACATAATTATTATAGGTATAACTGTCAGCTTCATTAAGTGTCATTTTAAGTCCATTATAATAATTTCTAATAAGCCAACTAATTTCTAAATTCAACTAAGTACTTATTTCTCAAGCAGACAAGACAAGCTAGTCAACAATTTCTTTGATACATTCATCAACTAAATCCAAACACACACATACCCACCTAATTAAAATATCACAACGTACACAAGCGTAAGAAAGACAGAATATTAAACCATTATGTATCAAGGGACTCCTTATTTGAATAAGCACAAATTGTCAAAGAGATTTTATCTGGTTAAACAAAGATGTTCCTTCTGTTAGCTTTTGCCCCTGTTTAGGGGTGCCTATTTAATGGGATCGGGTAATACGCTTGATGATGCCTACGATTTCGTTAACCCCCTTGTTAATAGGGGTTGTTTTGTCTCGCGGATCCGTCTTTAAAAGATAAGGACGGAAGATATGATTATGAAAATGCGGTCGTATGATATTGTAAGCGGCTTATTTGTTGTTATTGTTGTTATTACGGTTAAGAGTGATTTAAGTGTTTATTGCGTACGGATTTATGTGGCCATTGGTGGAACATGTAAGTTTTTGTGATTGGTTTTGATCTTGTCGCAATCAAAATGGTTTATGATTGTGACCCAACGTTAACGTTACGTAATTCAAAATAAAATTGTAGAAACATTTATTGCTGCCTGGAAACTTCACCTACAATGATAAAAAGAAGAAAATAAGAGATAAAACTTCTTCTAAAAATTGAAAATCTAAGTCTAGAAAAATTTTTCATGATCGCCATGATAAGATTAGGAACGACAGAATAACTTGTTTGTTTTCAGCTTAATAGTAGAACTGTTTTGATTCCATGTACTCTCACCAAACAGAGCAGATAGAAACAACTCCTTTGGGAAATTAAAACCAACAAATAACAGCTAGCATTACGAAAAACACTGGCAGGTAATTTAAGACTACACGTGTTCAATCTAAAAACGCTTGCATCTAAAAATAAGCGAACTATCAACACTAATCACACTCAAAATACTCCGCGTTTGAACCGCAAACAAAAATAGTTTCCCCTCTAAAAACATCTCGAAATCACGGACAATCATCAATTCCAATTACGAACATCCCCCAACGTGAGAAAAATCCAACAAAACAACCAATCACGTCGTCCACAAAGGCCGTTTTACACCCCTCCTTCTTTTTTTAAAATCATCTGTCCCTACCGTCATCGTGACGAAAGATAGCAGTGACGTCATTAGCGCCTGCCGCGTCATCCCGACACGATTTGTCGACGTTTATCGCGCGATTTTTTGCCGCAAACGCGTGCTATCGCTACACGCACAATATGCGTAAATTTCTCGCTAGCTAATGTGTTGGAAGTAACTTTTGCGAGATAAGCGATGAAAGCGAACGCTGAACGCTACGTTTTTTGTTCGGTAATTTTCTGTAGGAAAACGTTTATGATGCGTTAATTTGTAAAGTAAGGAAAATGTTTCAGGATTCAAGAAATTATGTGAATAGAGAGTTGCGTAGGTGTGAATGAACTGAAATGCCCTTTAAAGTAACCTAATATCCATATAACTAGTTACATAATTATAGCAGCAATCCGGTTGGAAACAACAAACACAAAAAAAAGAAAATGCTCGGAACCTTTTTTTCTCTTCCAAAATACTAACCCTTGCCAGCATAATGCGGAAATAAAAACATGACTTTAAAAACCATTATTTTCGCGGCATAAAGTTCGTTCGGATACGAGCATGAGGGGTAAACGCGGGCACTAAAAAGCACAAGAGCGCTCCAAATGGCACGCGTCACGGACCACAACAAACGAACGCGGCGGATAGAAACGACAATCGGTATAATTTTAATTAGAGAAAAATTGCCGCGGCGAAATGCGCAAGTGCCGTGTGTACAGTCAGATAGTGTAGTCTGTGCTTTATTTAAAAAAAAAAAACCTGACAGATAGATGACAGTCGCGAAATATAGTAATTGAAATATTCGGAATAGTCACATTTTTGTGGGATTCTCTGAAGTGTTTTTCTTTTATCTAAATTTTCGTTTCTTTTAATCTGAATGATTAACTTAGATATTTACTGTTAAAATCAGATACTCATTAAGTCAGAAATTATTACTCTTGTAGATAGAAAGATGAACATCGCATGTTTTTGTTAACATTATTTAAAAAATATAATTCATTTATCATGCTGACGGTAAAAACTCATTGGAACAATACTCGAGGAACCCTTTCTGCAAACAATTAGCGCACAAGTGCACTCGGAACAACGGCAATAGAGCGTCCCTCTAACCGCTAGAGTGGTGCAAAAGCTTCCGACTGGCTGCAAATCATCGTGCCTTTGCCTTTGCATCCTCGGTCGCCGCCCGTGGCTCAACAGCGCGTGCACATTGCCAGCCGCTTTTGTTTTTAATTTGTGGGAATGCATAGAATTTTTGACGTTTCAAAAATAGTATCTTGTTATTTTTTATTTGTTAGTTGCCAGCTTGGAAAATAGAAAATTTTTAGTTACCTGCCAGTTATAATTGCATAATTTAGTAAGCCATATTTTTGACAGTTTCGCAATACTTTTACGAAAATCTTTCGTTCTAGGTTTTAATTAATCATTCTTCTCAATTGCTCATGCGCTCCTAGTACTTCAGAATGAAACAAAGCATTGCAACATCAGCATTAGAAATAGATTTCAGAAGTGGGCGGCAATTGTAAATATTGACAGGTCGTTACTTCATTGTCAACTGATATCGCGAACTGTTATCGACTTCCACGCTATTTTCACGACACAAGAAGATAAGAAACAGGCACTAGATAATACGCCTGCGCACTTTGTTTTTAGATCAATATCGTTAAGTGAGAAATGGTCTTAGTTACCTGTATATTAAGAAATAAGATTGTAAGAAAGCTGTTGAATGAGCGATTGATTGACTAACTGACAGACAACGTCTAAAAACCACTAAAAGAAATTTAAAGGAGAATGTGCAAATCTGCTTACCTAATAAGTTGCTCATTCTTTTTTGGCAGATGCTTAGAGGGGTACTAAAAAGGATATTTTAGAATTTCAACCCTATACGTGTAAGCTTGGGGTTGAAATTTATATGTAAACCAGTTTCATATGAAGCAAATTTAAAGGCTTCAAAGATAATGAAACTTGAGATGAATACTTCTTTATACGACTAGAAATACAGTATCCATTATCCACCATTGTATAAAAATAATTTATTTGACAGCAATAAAGCATTTACTTAGTCGTTGCTTCCGTAATGTCTTTCTCTTGATTGTAATCATAGATCCAACCTCTTACTACAATTCCCATATATTTTCTTTATGAGGAACAAATAGACATTCACACTGTAGGAAAGACGCTGCGAGTTTAAAATAAAGCAATAAAAACAACACAGATCAAATAACCCGACTTATCTGGATAACAAAACTAAACTCCTGAGACGAACATTCCAAAATCTCTGATAACACTAGTTAATAACAAAACGTAGGTTAGTATGTAAGTATTTTATGTTAACGACAATCATGTACTCTTAATTAATATCAAACTTCTTGTGTCCAAAAACAAGTGAGGAGATTCTCAGAATTGTTATCTCACTAATGCTACATTAACTACTAAATGCTAGGTAATAATTCGTTACATTATGAGAATAAACCACCGTTAAAAGAACACGAGATTCAAAAAATTAAAAAACCTGTTCCGATTCGTCAGCATTGTTCGTTTTTTAAAAAGACGTTCTTACTTTAAATTTATAGAATGCGTCGGTCAAGATGGTATCGGGATTTTTAATTTTTGGCTTTGTCTAATGAGTTTTTATGTAACTTAATATTCAAATATTAATGATTTTTTAACCATTTATGAGGCTTCGGAACAAGAATGCTCGTTCAGGCTTAAGTTTTAAACAATATGGATAATAAAATATTAAATTCGTAGCAGTTTGGACACATAAGAACTAATATGGTGAGAATTAATTATCTTTTAACGATACAGATGCTTTCAGTATTCAGTAGGAGGCCTAAATGGTGTCAATAATTGTTTCGTTAAAGAATGCTTAACAGACCCTAATACAAACAATACTACCAGTCAATTTTAAAAATAATAATTGGATACAAATAACCTACTTATGTAACAAAGACATGAAATATAATAAGTAGTTGTGTATAATTAATTCCCACAATGCAAACCTTTAGAGCCTCTCTCAACATCTGAATCCTCAGTACATTGTAATTATTGGATGAAAGTAACCTGCCTGTATGATAAATGAGGCAAAGACGACCCGTCATTGTTCCACCAATGAAAGAGCTTTTGTCTATGGGCCGAGACAAAACCCTCGCTCGTTGTCTATGCCCCGCTCGGCTCACTCCTTTGTCGACCGTCGCGGTGTATTGTCGTGCGATGCGTCGGCGGAATCATTAAATGTGTTTAAAAAGAACAAAGAAAAGCTTTGCAAATATTTGCGAAATTCTCACGGCATGAAATACTGTGCTTACACAATTAAAATGAGTCGTGATGTTTCTGCCACATTATTAAAATGATATTGTACAAAATTTTGCATAAACGTGGTTTTTATTGACGGTGAGACAGGAAATACATATTTTATAGCAATTTTACACTAATGCAAGACATAAAAAAAATGTGAACGATCAGATTAGAAGTGGATTTTTATTAATTTGAATTTATTAAATGTAAAGTTTGCAAAAATATTTCAAAACGTGTATTATTTTGCTTTAGCTGACAACTTTCAATTAGTAAAAAGTTACTTAATAAATTCAACAATGCAAGATCAGTAACACACTAAAATACTAAAAAAAAAATGAAACCAACAGCGGCCATATTGTGAAGAGATGCGCGAGCGCAAGCACAAAACCTCATTGTGCGCCCATATGGGAATAAATCGCTTGTTTTGTCATCCTCATTGTTGCTGACAGACAGACGGACAACTGAAAAGACAGGCTTTGAATAGTTATGTAAGCAGGAAGGCACTTGTGAATACTCTTAGTTACGAGGTTAAATATTCTATGCGCGTTTGTTTAATGTTTCCGTTGTTTCAGTTTGGTTTTATTTTTAACTAACTAAAGCCTGCGATTTGGTCTGCGTAAATGTCGGATTATGGTGATTTTTTTAGCACGTGTCCCTTTATTTTTTATACAAAAATAGCCTATAGCCTATGTAACTCTTTATAATATCTGTCAGTGAAAATCCCATCAAAATTGGTCCAGTTGTTTAGGAGATTAGAGAGACAGTTAAAAAAAAAAAGTACCGTGTCAACATTCATATGCATTCAGTATGAAGCTGTTATTTTGATATTAATTTGTACAAACAGACACTTTTGTTTATTTGTATTTATAGATATAGAAAACAATATATTTATATAATTTATTAAAATCCGTGTATTGCTGGAGAACATTTTTACCATGGGCATTTATCGAGGGGGACCTTCTTTAATTTTAAACTAGATATTTTTTTTGTAAATAGAAATACATTCACTGAAAATTTCAACTACCTATCCATTACGGTTCATGAGATACGGCCCTTTTACAGACGGACGGACAACAGATCCTCAGTGAGGGTCCCGGTGGCACCCTTTAGATACGCAACCCTAAAAACAATCCCTACCAAATCTTCAATAGATGATTATCGACCAGATAAATGAAACGAATTAAAAAAACGGCAGCGGTTTCGACCACAATTCTAGAATTCCGTTTTAGAGAAACACAGCGGCATCTTATGCAGTTGTAATAGGAGCGATTTTACAACAAAAAGGTATCTGTCTGATGCGCTAGCGACTGTCTATACCATTCCTATCTTCATGCTAATAATCCAATTTATCACAAAGTCACTTCCACCGCTACTTTTATTTCGAAAATATTTTCCCTTCGTCTGTTTCGAGTAACAACTACTTAGAAAGACAACATCAATTTTATTTTGGAAACAAGTTAGCTGCGATCATTAACGCGCCAAGATTTGTGAATAAATCATATTAATATTATGTTATTTGTGTCGCGCCATTACGGATCTCTGAAGATTTTAGTAAGAAACCTGATTAGTGCAGTGTTTTTATTGTGTTTGATGAGGTTGGTGTATTTGCTGAATGGATCAAAGCTGTTTGGTCTTCCGATTGTAAAAGTTAATTTTCCGAGTTAAGTGAAATGTTTAAGGTATTTTTTTACAGGAACCAAGAATTTGCATGAATTTTAATTGCAGCTTATCCTTGGCTACAAAAGTTAAATTCAAAACATTAATTTCAATTAGACCTATTACAGGGTGCTTTTGAATTGTCAAGAAGTCGATCAGTTAGTCAGAAAGTTTAAGCTAGTAGCTCGTCCCAAAGCGGAGGTAGGCCTCTATGGAGGAGAAGAGCAAGATCATATCAGTTTTTATAGGTGTTGTCTTAAAATGATAAAATTGGAGTTATTAAAGGACCAACTGAAGGCTTTTGAGCTGAGGAGGCCTGAAATAGGATTTCCTTAACGAATGTCTTTCAGTGTCAAAAAAATAAAATCAGAATTCAGATCAAGATAACAAAAAGATTTATAAACAAATGGTTAATAAATAATAATGGTGGTTGCATATTCTTCTCCACACGAAACTATCGGCAACTAGTTGCAATTGTTTTTCTTGAAGTGGTTGCTCAAAAGTGCTTGAAATATTTTTTTGACTTCACCACATTCACTGCCGGGCCAAAAATTCTAAAGTTCAAACCTCCACTAGCATAAGGCACATGTCCCGGACGTGGCATCTAACGGGTTAACATCCATACCAATATTATAAATGCGAAAGTGTGTCTATCTGTTTGCTACCTCTTCACGCTTAAACCGCTGAATCGATTTTGATGAAATTTGTCATAGAGATAGTTTAAGACCCGGTGAAGGACATAGAATAGTTTTTATGCCGGACATCACCCCCTAAAGCGGTGAAATGGGGGGTGGAAGTTTGTATGCAAGTACGATATAAACATGTTCCACGCGGACATAGTCGCGGGCAAAAGCTAGTTGGTTATAAAAATGCAGCACAATCAACACGTAAGTAATAAAGAATGTTCGTGTATTGCTGCTTGGGCGCAGGCGCCGCTGACGATATGCACCCAGCCTTATCTCGTTACATCGTTTGTCAAGTGGGTTGAGAACACTGATGGTTTTGTCCAATCTGTCGAAGCGTGGGACTGGACATCACCATGGTGTGAACTAGCTATCACCATTATTTATATTTTTATTTGATTTTTTTATTGAACACTCTAAACATAGGTACGACAAATTAATTCCGACCTTGTGACACGTCGGATAAAGTTTAATTTGGTAACGTAATCGTGGGGGAGTATTATCGAAGTTAATCTTTTACGACTGCTTTGTCACTCCAGTAGGTCCGACTTTATTGCAAGATAAATTCCCAAATCTATTTCGGAAGGTAAGCTTTTGACATATATATGATAATGTGTTTGTTGAAACTGTAGCCGTGAAATTAAAAACCATTGCTTTAAGACAATATAGCGGTGTATTAATTCACGACATTTTTTTTCAAAATAAGTCCATTTTGAATATTTTGAGCGTCGTTTTATTGCTCACAGTCAAATAAACACGTATTCAAGTGAGTATTAAGATTCGTATGTGTTCCCAGTTATCGGCATAATATTTAAATAAAAAGCTATAAATATTGTCGAAAAACTATAAAAGAGAATGTGTCTAATAGTTATATTTATGGATGAGTTAGGTTTAAGATCAGTAACGAATGGTTTTTACTTGTTCAAGAATATTTTAATACGCTAATCATTGAAAGGGCAAAAGTCACAATGATCTTCAAATATTACCTTTTCCGCCTTACGAAATAATTGAAAGATTTAGGACCGATCATATACCTAATAGGCACTTAACTTTCATCGTAGTAATAATTTCTCCGTGGGAAAACTTTTATGGTATAAGTTCTGCAAAAACAAATGAATCCACGTCAAATTCTCTCTCGTTTCATCATCATTAATAATAATAATTTTTTGTTTAACCTCTAAAGGGTGGTTGTGATACGTGGAACTTGAGTAATTAATATTTACTTGTTATTGTACTGTACTGATAGATATTGAGACTTGAATATGTGTTTTTTTTTAATATTTTAATATTTGGCATAACATCATAACATAACATGACGCCTGTAATCCCCGAAGGGCTAGGCAGAGGTGTGCCCATTCGTACACCCACATTTCGCCAGTTATGTTTTTAGTCCCATGTAATAAGGGGTGAGCCTATTGCCATCAACCGGGCACAAATCTAGACTCCGAGGCTGCTACTGAGAAATTCCTGATGGAAAAACCCAATAACACTTTGCTCAACCTGGGAATCGAACCCAAGACCTCATGCACAGCAGTCGCGCTTGAAATATTTGGCATCAAATCACTCTGTAGACTCTGTAGAGGGACTCTGTATTATTTTAATTCGTTCAATTTTGATTATAATATTATGAAATTATATCTTATTAAGCCACCATTTTTTGTGTATGCCTTTCAGCGGGACATAGTATGGATCAACATTTTATACATCTTATTGTGTAGGTACTCTGTATTTTTGCGCGCACGCTCTCGAGTTTCTCGGCGTAAGTGTAGGAAGAAAACAACGGGGTGGTTTTTAGACTATAAGAGTACAACAGACACCGAGAACGGGGATATCTATGACGAGTTTCCACCCCGAAACCAAAAAATAAATAAAAAGTGAGCTCAATAACAATGTGATTTGATTACTAAGTCTTTCCTGGAATACAAAACACAGGTCAACGGACATTTTGTGTGGTCTATTTAAAAAAGTAATTAAAAAATAAAACCTTTTTGTAGAGGTCGTTGCCACTTTAACAAAAAAATAATGTTGCACTTTTAAAAAACTAAACAATGTACTAAAGTCAAATCCTTCTTACTTAATATTACATACCTACATTACAAGATTACTTAGAATACATAATTGTGTATTACATACATAAGAAGCAATGTATTTTTAAGAATTAACTTGGATCAACATAATAGTCGTTGTTTTTCACGACTATACAAATTAACGTAGTGTTGCCATGCTTAATGGCCGTTGGGGTAATTAAAGGCACAGATTAAAAGTAAAACGTTGTGATCTCGAGTTTCTTGGTACATTTGTGGGAAAGTTTCATTGTTAATTAGTTTAGAACCGCGGTGTTATATGACTTTATCAGATCTTAGTTAACTGTTTGATTAGTTGGATTGTTTAGAAGAATTTTATAGTGGACGCTCCTTCTTGTTATGATCAAGATTAATAAAAAAAAAAAAATTGTTTCTTTTTTTTTGGATCTGGGCTGTCAATTATTTAACTAGGATATTTATTTTTATCTGAGGTAGTCATATTACCCGTAGAGATGATAGATGGGGCACAATGGTCTTAGAGCTTGTTCACATTTTTAGGTCGGACCGACAGTTTTATCGCTGACCGACAGTCGGATGTTGCTGTTCACACTAGAAGCTGCCGATCCTGACCTAATGTGATGTGAACACAACCGTCGTTACCATAGTTTTACCACAGCCAACTCACAACTGCTTTAATACCGATATATTTTAGTATACATAACATCACGCCTGTAATCCCCGAAAGGTTAGGCAGAGGTGTACACCCACATTTCGCCAGTTATGTATTTAGTCCCATGTAATAGGAGGCGAGCCTATTGCCATCAACCGGGCACAAATCCAGACTCCGGGGATGCTACTGAGAAATTCCTGATGGAAAAACCCTATAATACTTTGCACGACCTGGGAATCGAACCCAAGACCTCATGCACAGCAGTCGCGCTTGCGACCACTAGACCAACGAGGCAGTCAATAATAATAATAATAATATTTTAGTTTTAAAAGAATATTTTATGTTTGGTTTTCGAACAAATGGCTTATTATACTATATTTTTATTTACTATGTACTTACCAGAACGGCGAACGCTGATAGCAAGCAACAATAGCCAACTTTTGTTATCTAAAATATTTCTCACCGCCAGACATCCTCAGTCCGAACTTACCTGTAAACAAATAAAAGCATGATAATATTGATAATGTGAAGTCAATATTTGACATAATGATTATTTCAAATTTATGTATATTTTGATTGTATTGTAGTGAATATTTTCGTATTTCCCTGTTCGTCATTTATAGTAAAAATCGTTCTTGATCATGAGTGCATTGACCCCCTGAAAGATGAGCAGTGAATTAAAAATCAGCCTGTATGTCTTGTAATGGTCAAATGAAATAAGAACAAGTTAATATCTAAGGCGGTCTTTTTGTTTTTCATCTTTATAAAATCACAGTAAAATCCGTTTTGAAAATCCGTCGTGGTGAACTAGCCTTCACTAATGAGCATAATATTCATAATATTGTGCGACTCAAAAGAGTCTTGTTAGGTCTACAGTCCACACACGGTGTCGACAAGGTGGGACTCTATTAAATTCTAACGCCCTGGTGCGCACTATGAGCTGAAGCGTTTTTTAAGCGACCGCGGTTATGGTAGCTTTGAGTTTATTTTATTTTTTTATCGAGTAGGTAGATTATTTAGTAGGTAGCATCTTTTTATTTTAGCAAAACATTTTTCTCAGTTTCTATAGAAATACTTTTCGTCATTTAATACCTACTGTACCTAAGTCATGTTTTTTCATAATGTAGGCTAAGAAATCAATCAATTACCATCGGATCAATGGTTAAGGAATACATAGAGGACAAACACACTAATATAAATGTATAATATATAGATATTTATGTAATGTATTCTTCATCTTACTTCACATCATTCCGTCTTTAGCTTTTACCATCCAATCTTTTTTTCCATTCATTTTTATTTCCTCATCTCGCAGTTTCAACAGTACACACTTTCTTCTTTTTAATCGATTGGAAAATTAAATTGAAAAGCTTAAAAAGCTACAAAAGTTAGACAAACTTCCATTCTTCCCCAAAATAACCAGATCCAACCTGTCACTTTGCTGCCCTCCCCCAGCGACGCCCAAAGCCGAGACCCGTACCCCACAGGGGGTGCCCTTAGCGTGTAGTCGCTTAGTTTGTAAGTTTATTAAGCCCTGGCTGGAGGCCTTAATTTCCCTTAAGGCACCACAGGAAAGCCCGGTTAAGCAGCGGACAACCTCATAGGTTGACAAAAAAAATCTATTCTTCCCCAGTCAAAACGCTAATCTCTCACACACCACACCACCCGCGTCAGTGTTCGCGCATTACCCCGCAAAGCCTCCACACATGCGCCCTGAATGCACAAAGACATATAATAACATAAGGCGGCCCGCAATTAAAAAAATTAAGGCACTTTGTGGCCCTAGCCTTCTCCTTCCATTTCCTGATGTAAACGGTGGGTAGTTTCATAAAGATTTTGTAGTTAGTGCAGTTTCCATTACGTACATTTTGTCTTTAAACATATGAAACGCTTTTAATGATGATGTCATTAATTTAATATTTATATGAAATGGTTTAAAAGTTTGTTTGAATGTGATGGGCGGGGTTTGTGTGGCGTGATGTAAATGTTGGTTGCTGTAATGTTGTTATAATATTTATTTAAATGATTTGGGTTGTTCCTGATGACTTACTATAGCATAATCAGTACCTGATTTTGGAGGAATTTATGTACTTCATAGATCATTAAATATAAATTATATTTTTAAAAGAGTATGTATGAAGTTGCTTGCCCTTTCTTTTCTAGATGAAACTACCTTTTGAAATGGCAACTGGATTCCATTTAATCAATTTTTCTTCCCGCTTGTCAATGACGTTCAAAATCTAATAATCTCAACTCAGCAATTAATGTAAAAAAATGTTGAAAAATTACAAATATTTTAGACAGATTGAGTCTGAGAGTAATTTGCGATCGTTAGTAAAATCCCCCCCCCTCTTCCACAGTAAACTTTTACGATTCATTCATTCAAGCCATAGCAGAAATTATTTTGGTAACACACATTTCGAACGTTACCTTCACAAATAAAACGCACCAATTCCACGTGTAAAACAAAAATAACAAAAGTAATTTATCGGCTATTACTCTTATTAAAATGTGAGAATTTACATTTATTTGTGTGTTACCATTTCGTTACCGATGTTGATTAATGTCAATAATTTACTGGACATTCGGGACACATTAATGTAGGCCCTTGGTTAATTTCCCTCAGTTTATCGTTGCCCTGCTGACAACTGAAATGGTGATGACAAGCCGCTATACGACACCACAACGAAAGATTTGTGCGCAAACCTATTTAGGGTGACATCGAAATCTATGTTTACGTATTTATATTTTTTTTTTAACAACAAAAAGGTGTGACTGTTTGTGAAAGACTCTTGACTCCGGTATTTCTGAATTTTGTATGACATGCGTTCAGATATTGTGCTGAAATTAGTTTGTTATAATTTTTTAATAATAGAGAATTTTAACGCGTCTGTCTTGCTCTGTTCCTGTCACAACTGCTCTCGAACGATGTTTGGGCGTGTCACTAGTCACAATAAAATATGGGTTAAACTGGAAGCATAAGATAATGAGCCATAAAAAATATTGTCGCATATTTTCGTGCATTTTAAAGGATTTCACGTAGGTGGCTGAGGCATTCTCCTAAGTAAAATATGTCTGGTAATAAAAGCCAACAGTAAATTGCCGTCAAACTGTCTAGTTAGTAAAACTATCAATATTGTCACATCATTAAAATCATCGTGATATCATTGCAAACGCACGTCGTAGATTAAATTTCATAGTTCTCCATAAAAGTCGTGTCAATCGAGACGGAGCGTCAAATATTTAAATTAAAAAAATAACACTTTTCAATTCCAAACATTCTATCAAAGAATGAAACTAGCTCAGATAAACACAGATTAATAAACAACAACAGAAGTGTCAGTTCGCGGAATCGTTGATGAGAATAAAGCGATAGCATTTCGCAATGGATGAGCGATACTAGGAAATACGTTACGATCTTATAGCTAGACAGATGCGATGCCTCTCTCTTTATTATTCCAATAACAATCCGTAATGAGTGCTCTGGTCAAACGTAAATAGCAACTTCATACATTTGAATGATGCCAATGTAAACTCTGTTCTATGGACTACTCTGTACCGTTTAGGGTTATCGCTCCATTTTATTATTCGTGAAACTGTAACATCTTGAAACGTATGAATCAGAAACCAGATTTTGGTTTAAAAATAATCGGTCTTTAAATATCAGATCGTTTTAATATTTGATTGCAAAGTCTTCAAACGATATCTATAAGTATAAAAAAGCTGAAAAGTTTTTTTGTTTGTTTAAACGCGTTTATATCTGAAACTACCGGACGGATTGGAAATCATATATCTGTATATGATAGCTAGATTTGTGAGGAATAGTGTAGGCTATATAACATCACGCTACGACAGCTGCAGTCGGAACAGTAACCAAAGACGAAACTTAATGCGAGTGAAAAAAACCTCGCAGACGAAGTCACGGGCGAAAGCTACAGTTATTCTAGTAAAATCTGCTTCATGTTCATCATGTTCTTGAGATAGTTTAGCATCATATTTTTGTATTCAATAACTAAAATCTGTATAATAATCATTTCTACTGACCATTGGCCGTTATGATACAAAGTCTTTTACATAATATTGTTTATCTACATTACCTACCTATTAAACTGGACAGTACAACCAGTCCTTGCTCAAATTAATTAATTGCATTTTGTATTCAGAATGTAAGTTACAACTGAGACCACACAGTATTACAAAATGATTAACTTTTTACTATTAAAGACATTGTTACATTCATAAAAAACGGACAACCCTAGTGCAGTGGCCGGCGGACATCAAAGGCGCACCTCACACTGCCTAGTTTACATTGTAACCTCTGTGCAGGAATGTTTACACTGACATTAGACTACTGACCTCTTATGACACTCAGTGAGTGTGTCGAACTGTCGACACCGGAAATCGATTGTGTGACACTGACGACACTTGACGTGCTCGCGTGAAATTACGCGCGTAGGGCGACCATGCGCGAAAAGTAAAGACGGTAAAATTGAGGATTTTTGTATTGTTTTTTTTTTTTTAATCATGATTTAAAAATAATAATATTATTTGTTTAAGTAGTTTTGTATTAAAATTAGATACTAAACCCATTCTTATAATCTTTTTGGTGATAAGTATTAAAAGAGAAAAAAAGTACCTAAAAAAAAATACATACGTTTACGTTAGTTGTATTGCATTGTAGGTAAATATTCTTAAGCAAGTGTAAAGAAAAAATTAAAACACATTTCAAGCATTTAATTAGGCAAAACTACCTATAACACAAAGAAAAACACGATAGTGCTTCAGAATTTTGTAATTAAACCACACAGTGGCAAACTAGAACAAATCCGAGTAAACAAGCGGATGTTTCCCCTAAATACCGCTCTATATTAATGAACCTCCTTGTTTCTAGGTTAGAATGTGGTAGGCGTGTGTAGACTAACAATATTCATAATAATAGGATCCCGCTCGCTTTGATCTGTCACATCGTCAAACGAAACGAAATTATGACAGGATATTTAATTTAGTTCAACCCTGACAATGTTGACGGTTCGATCTGTCACTGATATTCATTAAGAAAAAATGAACGAAGAATTTTTATGTTAGAATCCGTGATTTATTTACTATCAATATATTATTTTCAGTGGGCTGTCTGCAAATGTATTTCGCTACTGTGCCATTTACGAGTCGAAGAGTGAGCCGTTTTTTTTTCTGCTGTTACTAATTGTAGAACATAACTCTTGTTATAAGAACGACCTGCCATAATTCTGACTTCAATTTTTTGTTATCATTTTTTAATACTTCAATCGTTTTAAGTCCCGTTGATTTAATTCTAATAAAAAACATAAATGCTTGAACAGAAAATCAGTTCATCACAAAGAGGCATTAAAAGTCAAAAGAAACCAAAATTAAGAAATTCTAATGTAAAACCAGATTTCAATCAACATTACCGATGTAATCAAAGTGAAAAAATAAAACATTTAAAGGCTAGCCAATAAAAACGTTAGTACAAAATAGTAACCGTACGATGTTAAGATTGAGATAACAGTAATCCAAGTAGGTAACTGAATACATTTCTTTAATGCTCTGTTCTTACTTTACACAAACTACTCGTTTAATGAACTTTGTCTCGCGCCTTGAAAATTTGTGGTCATACACGTGTTGATTACCGAACGGTAAAAATGTTTTGCTAACCAGTTACACTTTTTTGTTGCCCGTATAAGTATTTAATAAAATTAATTTGTTTTTTCGGGTGGCACCGAGTTTTGGAAATGAGAGCACATTATCGTTTTTTAGTGATATAAATCATATTTTTTTAACCTGTAGTTAAATAGGTAGCTATCTACACTAATTTGTTTGTTTTTTGTGCGAAAAATCTCATCCAAAAAATAAACAAATCGGTGTTTTTAACACCCTTCAAAAATTAACCGTGCCATTTAATTTGCTAGTAGTAAATTTTATTCTGTCAGCATTTTTTTTAAGATAAAATAGTTTAAAAATCATAAATACTTTTTTAATATCAAATTATTTAACCTGCATTACTAACCGTAAAAATCACCTAAAAGTCAAAGACTGTCAGTATAAGAGAAATTTATAAAACATAAAAAAAGGAATGTGCCGATATCAATCTAAGCAATTTAGTTTTACCACGTGTGTTGACTCACAGGTTATGCCTACGTATTTCTAAATGCTATATTTTATAGAAAAACAAATGGAAAGCTGGATAATAATATAATGTTTAGTCACAATAGAGGGGAGAGCTCATAAATCCGTCTAGTGGGAACGAATTAAAATCTATTCGAGTGTGGGATATAGAAGTAAATGACGCGAAGACAGACAAATGTCGTATTATTTTGACGGGAGTGAAGACGTTGCATATAAAAACACATTATGAGGTAAACTATACCATGATAGTCGACTTTATGAACAGATATTAATCCAATGAACTAGATTTGGAGTCCTATTACGTACGATTCCGTACGATAATCAAGTTAATTTCAATGAGAGAAAAAAAAAATGCGTTAAAAAAAACCATTTCTATTGCCAATACCTAAAAAAAAAACTTGTACGTTAATTATATAACATCACGCCTGTTATCTCCGAAGGGTTAGACAGAGGTGTACTTATCAGTACACCCACATTTCGCCAGTTATCTTTAAGTCCCATGTAATAGGGGGCGATCTTATTGCCATCAACCGGGCACAAATCCAGCCGAGGTTGATAAATTATTAAAAATGTTACCTGTAATAATATTTTAAAGGTTTTAGGTTTAAAACTACGAATGCAAAGGATTAGTCGATGGTATATCCGTGCAATGTCTAAGTTCACCAGTCATTTTCTTTTTTAATTTGTGTCCACGACGTAACGTTTTGGCGTGCATATTTAAAACATAAAAATCAAATTTTATAGATCTGTTAACTTATTTACAATTAGTTATTATACCATTAATTTGTTTTGTTCCAAAATATAGGACAGGAAATGGTCAAGCGTTATAAACTTTATACTAAAAAAAATATATTTATTGTCATTACTGTACCATAGAGATTGAGACATTAATTGTTTTTTTTTATAGGTACTGGCAATCACAATTTCTGTCACCACTGTACTAAAGCTACAATATAAAAGCGAAAAGACAATCATTCAGTCACTGCCTAAATACGAAATCTCGAAAACTACTAGACCTGTATGTAGCTGTTTGGTATGTAGCATAAAATAAAAAAAAACGTCAGCTAAGGATGTACTTTGTGATAGAGCCTAATAAAGGGGGTCTTTGTCTCCCTCGCGGACGAAGTCGCGAGCAAAAGCTACTAGTACGTTATAATCGTCGTGACCTTTTACATCGCGTCATAAAAAAAATATTGTAACACGTTTTTGCTTTCTCCAAGATTTTTAATCTTTAAGATTAAGTAAGCATCGTTAATATATCTGTTCGGAATCCGAGATGTGTAATAAAAGAGATTTATTTACATATCTTCTGTAAACAATGCGCGGACATTTTGGCCGCATTCTTATCTCGTAAAAATCTGTGAACGACGCACATTTTCTGCAAAATTAAAATATTTTGGCCATAATTTTCTAAGCTTTATGTCATCGCATTTAGCGTTGACGATAGGTTAACGACTTCGCAGGTCGACCACTCCGAAGATTGATACCCTAATTTATTGCACGTCATTAAATTCTTCCATTCAACACCGCAAGTATGTGAAATTTATGTTTCCTTATCTTTAACTCACTAAAAAATAATGCAATTTATTATGTCAGCTCACTGAAACAATAATTAAAGTACTTACTTCAAACAAATTAAATTATAAAGATCTATTTTTGTGAGGATAATGGATAATCCAAAACACGAAACGTTGTGCATTCCCATACGCACACCGACCACCAACAATGGAGGGCAATTAATAAAAACGGCTTTTTAAAAAAGGAACCGGGACGAAATGCGCGACTCCTGCGCACCTTACGTTAATCTAGGGTTGGCAGTTGGCAGACATTTTTTAAGATTTAAAAGCCTACGAATTCATCCAAAATAAAAAATAGAAATACCACCAGATGTTCTTGGAAAATTAATTAAAAATAGTCAGTGGTTTTCAAAATGATTTAATAATATTATTAAAAAAAAATCATTGGTGTATTTTGTCAAAATACTGGCCGAGACATAAGTTTTTGGATACAGATTTTGGGAGTTTTTTTCCGAGCTTAGCAACCCTATAGGTAACGCATCACGAAAAATATACTCTCATCCGCGCACTTCGCACGAGATCACGTTCCGCGCATTATTTTGATGAATTCCAATTTCGAACGCACCTACGCCATCTTGTTTTCTTTTCTTTACGGTCTTTTGTTGTAGGGAAATCGTTAAAAGGGCATTTATATTAATAGTACAAAAAAATGCAGAGTTTGGATGAATTATTCCGCTTTATTTTTAATAAACATTTCGTATATTACGCTAATTTTATTCTAACTCTAAAATGTCTAAGCAAATGACCCTAAAAGCACTTAAACTCGCATTTTAAGGCCATAACCTGTACTAATTTGAGTTTAAAACCATCTTGCTACTATTAAAATAATACCAGGATAAGTGGAAACAATAAAAGTTGAACAAAGCAATTAAAAATTCATCAAGTGTACAATTGAGAGAGATATAAACAACAGTTTATGACCACAATTAATCACACAGTTAAAATCTCCCGTCACTTTTGTAGGTGGCTATTGTGCGGTGTTCCTTTCATGCACAGTGTGACAACCTGTAATAAATCGCAAGTGTTGCCATCAGTATAAATGTTACAAGAATTACAAGCCGGCCTTTTCAACTTTCAACCAATTATTAACAACTTACCTCGTTTTTGTTTTTAAATTTTTGGCATGGGTAAACGTATAATATGTTACATTTTCATGTAGGTACTTTTTGTTAAAGTATTGGTATTGTCTTGAATGTTAAAAGGTATAATGTAGGTACTTAACATAACATCACGCCTGTAATCCCCGAAGGGTTAGGCAGAGGTGTACCTAATAATACACCCACATTTTGCCAGATAACTTTAAGTCTAATGATACTTACTACAAGACTTGACTTGAATATGTAGGTAGATACTGTAAGATAGAAATTGATGTAAAATAAAGGGCATTCATTTTGGTATTTGAAATTGGAAGTATCCTTTTGTTTTTTCCCAATAAAAATTGAAAACAGCAATATTTTTACATCAATACAAATATTCTTTTCATTACGGCTTTTAAAACATTTTTTCGTTGTTAAAAATACTTTAATATCAGAAAAGCTCTTTCATATTTGTTTGTATATGTGTAGGTATGTGAGTTTATGTTTGTAAACGTACCCACGACACAGAAGAAATTCCTAGTGTGGGGCAACATTAAAAAATAAACAAATAATAAAATAAATTCTCATAGAACCTGTAGGTACTAATTAGCACGATACAGCCAACTGTCACAAAAGAGAAAATATAAATAAAAATGTAAAGCGTCTGTTTCCTTTCAAAAACAAAATACTGAAGATATTTTTTTGTGTTGAAAGAGAAAAAAAAAATAAGAAAGAAAAATGGAAAGTCCGATTCATCCGGGCGCCCGTTGCTCGGTGCTCTATTCAAAAACAACTTATTAAATAAATTAACCGCAAGTTCGTGGAAGAGGAAAACTAAGGCGGCGCACGTAGCCGCGGAGGAGCGGTAGCGATTATGTAAATATATCGATAGTACGTACCTACATAGCTTTTCAAGAAGCAAGACATTGGTGCCGATTCCCTTCGTCACAAACTAAACTAAAATTAGACTATTTCCATCTTTTTCCGTCCAATAAAATAAGAAAGAGACTAATGTAAATAAGAACTGTCAAATTTAGTCAATCTGACACATCCATAAAGTTATAGTTGACATCTTAAAACGTGTGGATTAAAAATACGGAAAAGTTCAAGGCACAACTAATTTGACATCTCTAACTTAGTTCTTTAATGTCACGGAATGTCATCGTCCTTTCCTTTCTATGTATGTTAGTAAGAGATGTCAATTCTCTAAATTTTGTCTAGTTTGTGAACAAGGGAATCGGCACCATTGCGGGTATTTTTTAAACTCATTATGTCCCGTGTAAGCTAATTGGCCTGACGCCTGACGCATTGGGCTGTACCTGACGTTTTAGGCACTTATGCTTGACGCTAGTAAAGGTTCGACTTTTTGGTCGGTTAGTGAAGTCAAAACCTGACTGCTTTTGTTTCTTGTTTTATTATTTTACTAAATAAGAAACATTGCAGCTTCTAACGTTCGGGTTAGGCCTAGTTTTGAATTGCATTTAATTACAGAATTGTACTATTTACTGACACCCAAATGTAAATTATTTTCTATACCAAAAGTTAATTTTTTAATCGTCAGATAACTCTTAACAGATAGATAAATATGGCGATTTCACAGCTATTGACAGCTATATCAAACTGTCTTAATTATTATTTGGATAAAAGTGATAATAGTGTATAAAAGATTTAAAGTTGATTTTTCAATAGTCAGGTAACTATTGAAAAATCAACTTTAAATCTTTTTATTTAAGTTCGCAAATTATTGTTAAAGAAAAAATATTCGCCATCGCCCCCGCTAATCGCAATGTGGTAAACTAAACAGCAGCTCCGCTTCGTCGGGACAAAGCTGTTAATTCCTTAAAGCCCGACTCCATTCTGTTCCTATTCAATGCGGACTGTAGTCTGTGGCGAAGAAAGACCGCAAAAATAATTGGAAAGTGACGGGAATAACTACGATTTAGTGATGGAGGAGATAGTCGATATGTTGTGGTAATTGTTGAGAGAAACCTGACACTTTGAAACAAAAGCTTCTTTAAGTGTTTTTCAACCGACTTCAAAAGCAGAAGATTCTCAATTCGGTGGCAATACCTGCATAATAAAAAACAAAACCAAAGCCGCCGAAAAAGACAACCGACTTCTAAAACTAAAATTATTTTTTATTTTGTAGTTTTTGAAGGCGGTTGTATTTTTTTTTTAAAAAAGCTTTTTTGTCATTGAAATATTCCCCGAATTACTGTAATGCATAAGATTCATATTTGGAAAACATCACAAACACAGACACCGTTTTCAATAAAATAGAACGAGAAAGTCACATTACATTCTAAAACCAACTATAAAACGTACCAGCTTTTCTCAACCTGCACACAATTTTCTTTTCAGCACATTTATCGATAAAGTACACAAGGATGTGCGCGTCCCTACGCCGCCCCGGGAACGCGGCCCAGATTCCCAACTTTTCATCACTCTCCTTGCCTTCCCGGCTCATTGTGTCCGTGGGAACCTTTATTGCCCCCATAGAAAACCATGAATGCCGACTAAGAAAAGCATTTGTGTACTGAATACATACAAAGAAGCATGTTTCAGTTGATTCCGTACCTGTTTCAGACGTCTTTTCATTTCGGTATTTTCCGATTGGGGCAGCTCTATTGGCTCGTTCTTGTTTTGTATCGGTAAATGAGTTTCGTACTGCAGAAAGGGTAATTTACTTTTCAGTACGGTTTTGTTTGTGGACGTAGGAGGTCCTGTTTTGATGGGGCTTGGATATTGTATGGCTTTTGATTGTATTTACCTGCCTATATTTATATACTTTTTTGTTGTGATGTTTTATTTGAAAATGGTATGTTTTCTTCAGATATGTATTGTACTTACCTCGTATTTCTATCTAAATATATAAATGTGAAGAAGTGAAGTTTGGCACGGAGGTTGTTTATGGTTAGAAGACGTCCGCTGGTCGGTGGTCCGAAATTTACGCGGACGAAGTCGTGGGCAAAAACTAGTAAATCAAAGTAATTTTCCACCGTCTGTACGTTTAAATCTTTTAAAATACGCAACGAATTTTAGTGCAGTTTTCATCAATAGATTAAGAGGAAGGTTTATGTAGGTATCTACATTGCACTCGTTCAATGACGGGGAGGGTGGCAAGATCATAATAATTAAATAAATAAAATATTATTATTATATTCACAGGGAAATATCGTTGACTCCTTGTTCAATTTAAAACTACAAAGTTGTTACCACAGAAAATTCACAAAAGCGTTCTTTCAAACAATGAAATAAAAAGCAAAAGAATTCTCAATGGCACTTATTTGAAAATGCCATTCAGACTTTTCCTCACAAAACTTTTCCAGCTTCTTCGGGTAACTAAGCGTTCACTACTTAATTACGAAACAAGCCCCTTTTCAAACTCGTGCATTTTCCTACAACTTCGTCCAAAGGGAGAGACAATTTTCTTTTCCTTTTTTTTGCACAATAAGGCTGATTTTTGTGTGACTTTTGCTTGATGTTGAAGGGTATCACGCTGCAGATCAGTCTTTTCAAATGAATATTTATTTATTTTGATAATGTAGGTACCTTTTTTAGTTACATAACTTAAAAAAAGGATTATTTATATTTTCTTTAAGTAACTCGGGACTTTAAGATCTTGTACCTTTGAAAGACGTACGAGGACCTGAAGCAAACTCGCAAAGGCCCCTTAGATTGCTTTAAGATGACATAAAAAATAATAAAAATAAATATTAAGATTAAAATATTACATAAAACCTGTTCAATAAATCTTACACGGAAAAAGACTAATAAAGAGATTTGATTACGAATTTAAAAATAGACAACGATCATAATTATGTAAAATGCGATTAATGCAAAGCGACACTTTTAAAATACGATCAAGTCAAAATAAATCTATTTGCCCCCTCCAAAAGGTAGTTTCGTATGAAGAAGAATGGGCAAGAAAATCTATACATAGTCTTTATAAATCAATGTTATAAAAGTCAATGTCATACAAAATTACTAAATGCAATGTACCAGACACAAAAATGACTATAGGTAAGTACCAAGTACTAATTTACATAATAATAACATCACGCCTGTAATCCCCGAAGGGTTAGGCAGAGGTGAACCCATTAATACATCCACATTTCGCCCGTTATGTTTTTAGTCCCATGTAATAGGGGGCGAGCCTATTGCCATCCATCGGGCACAAATCCAGACTCCGAGGCTGCTACTGAGAAAGTTCTGATGGAAAAACCCAATAACACTTTGCCCGACCTGGGAATCGAACCCAAGACCTCATGCTCAGCAGTCGCGCTTGCGACCACTAGACCAACGAGGCAGTTTAATTTACTTAGGTATATAATTAACTTTTCGTACATAAGTGGAGAAGTCTTCAAAACTTCCGTTGTTAGATAGCAAGAAGCACAAAACAGCATTCTTATCAACAGCAATGAACCAACCAAGTTATTAAAATGTATGTAAAGGAAATGTACCGCATATTTGATGGGCAGCAACAGATTAATATTGCCATTACAGCCATGCTACCATCTAGCCACAAAGGTGAAATCGTGCTACTGCGAATGTACGAAGATTATCCTATCTTGTTGCAAATAACATTGTAAATTGTGTTATTGCTTTTAATATGTATGCAAATGTTAAGCGGAAGGTATCGGCGCTTCGAATATTGTCTCGGATAGCGTAATGCGTTGGATTTAAATGAAGCTACCGATTAAATGAGTTCTACGTATTATGAAGAGTTGCTTACCGATTTTATAATACGTGGTTACAGTTAGATTTCGAGTTGCTAAGGTAATTAGTTTTGTAATGCATCTGGGTATTGCTACGGCACGGTTGTCGCAGTTGTTGAGAGATTGGCTGATGCGTTGCATGTCGCGGGTTTGATAGTTCCGAGTTTAACTGAGTTTGTATGTTTGTAACCTCACTTACGATACAGTAGAAATTCCAAGGGTAGGGCAAATAAAAAAAATACATAAGTATCAGTGTTCGTAGTGATGTGTAGTCTCGAGAAAGTCGAAATACTTTGTCGAATCGATATTATACTATGCACTACTTAGGTCAATTCTTACTGTATTGCGACTCGGCCAGTGTGTTATTGGGTTTTTCCATCAGGAATTTCGTAGTAGCCTCGGAGTCTGGATTTGTAGCCGGTTGATATGGCAATAGTCTCGCCCACTATTACATCGGTTTTAAACTGTAATAACTGTGCGAAATGTAGGTGTACTAATGCGCACACTTCTGCCTAACCCTTCGTGGATTATAGGCGTGAAGTTATGTTATATTTCATTCAGTTTTAAAAATCTATTCTAAAACACAGAATAGAAAGAATGCAGAGAATTTTCTTTAAATTTTCAACGCCCTAAATCACTAACGAGTATGTAAATTATAGCTAAACCAACACTATGTACAACAAACTATGTATTAATGGATTTCCCCAGATTTTTACAACCGCTAACATTGCTTGCTCGGTATAAAACGGCTTATGAAAAACCAAACATCGTAAAAGTCTCTGCTGAAACGACGCCAGTAAACGTCTTGTGCAAACCATAAACATCTATTTATAGGTATCTACGTTCACCCATTGTTTTCTCAATGACGACTAGCGAATCAAATTATTGGCTACACCATACCAAAGGAGAAACGCCCGTATTTTCAAGAGCTATAGGTCACAATCGCGTGAAAAACGTACACAGCCGCGCAGAAGTGGGGATAACAATTGTCTATTGTGTTGGCTATCTCTTTTGCGCATCGCGGCGGCGACTTTGTGTGAGCAGGACAGGTGGATACTGTTGTTGTCTTCTCACACAATGCTCGGTGGAAATGGGCACGCCTTTGTGGCGAGGATTTTCTTCTATTCGTCCGTTTACACCGGTTTAGTGATGTGTTATAAAATTTTGTGCGCATGTCTATTTGGTTATGATTTCATGGTGTGTTGCTGGAGGTTTCCGGTGTTACACATTGTGGGCGTGTAACAATAGATAAACAGAAGTAGATAATGAATAGGTTAATACAGAACTACGGTGCAAATAAATACAATGGCTGTAGTTTTACGTTTTATAAGATACTAAATAAAGTTCGGCTTTATTTAGTATCTTTTAAACCCGTTACATGCTTTCCCCACTTCAGTTCATAAGTCATTGTGTTCTCTTTTGGTTTGAACCATACCTGGGAAAATCCGTGATTAAATGCTCCTACCTTTCACGATTTTTTTACAAAAACATGTAATGTTATAATCAACTTTGAATATTTTCACGACCCCTGTTGTATTACATACACCCGAAAGTACAATGTTAAGCATGCTTTACAACAGTAAAGTGATAAGTGATTTTTTACACCAAAAATATAAGCTATTTTCTAGCAATATTTTTTGGTTAAAGTTACTTAGTTTAATGCTCAGTACACCGTGTATACGTAGTTAATGGTTGTGTCTTTTTACACCCCGTGTACCTGGAAGGTTATAAAAATGATTGCTGTAGGTAGATTTATTCAGTTTTCCAAGCTAAAGAAAATTTAAAACATAGTACGGACAGTGCCCAGCCTTATTTTGCCTTTCATAAAAGAATTAGGATATATGGAAGAAGGGTCAGCTAATTCTGGGTACTGACGAAACCTATCGGATTTTTTAATCGTCAAACCTACGTTTTTTTACTATGGCTGAAACTATGTGATTAAAAAAATTAAAATAACATTTCGCCTGTAATCCCCGAATGGTTAGGCAGAGGTGTACCCATTAGTACACCTACATTTCGCCAGTTATGTTTAAGTCCCATGTAATAGGGGGCGATCAACAGAACACAAATCCAGACTCCGAGGTTGCTACTGAGAAATTTATGATGAAAAAACCCAATAACACTTTGCCCGACCTGGAAATCCAACCCAAGACCTCACTAGACCAACGAGGTAAAGCCGAGAATATAAAAATACGTAGTTATAAAAAGATATGCGTTTAGATTTTGCGTACCTTTTCTATTACAGTACTAGCTTTTACCCGCGGCTTCGCCCGCGTTGGTTTAGAATTTGACAATCAATTCGGGCTGTACTCGGCTTGTTGCTCGGCCAGATCCAGAATTATTAAATACCTACGGACCAACAGACTGTGATTCATAAAAGTCCGTCGGCGTCCAGTTTGCATTTCTGCAAGGGAGGTCCTTCTCGCCTGCGTCTGTTCTGGAAAATGGTTTCAGTCGCTGTAATGGCTGAGCTTCTTCTCTGAGACGAAGTCGTGTAGTCATGTGTGTTGTGTGTCGTGTGTGAATAGGCGTCTCAGTTGCTCTTACAGCTGTCTGGCTTTCGGCTTGTTCCTCCAAAAGCAATTGCGTTTAGAAGGGCGTCTCAGTCACTCTCAGAGAAGCTTGGCGGGCGGACGGCTTGGCTTTCCAGTCTTTCCTGGCTTTAATAAAATGTCTCATCAGCTCTCAAATTTGCTTGTCGCTTCGGTTGTGCTTGCTTTCTTAATGCGGCATGAACGGAAGATTCCGGGGATTGAGCAGTAATTTTTGCTCAGGCTAGCAAAGAGCTTTTGGCTGAGTTGGAGCTGGGAGACACAGACAATTAAAAAAAAAAAGGAACCTACCTACCGTCATTAAAATACACCGAACGTGTTTATGTTTTCTCTAAAGAAAACATAAACAGTACTGAGGGACAAACTTAACTTTGCCGTTGCAAACTGTTGTCTACACATCTACATCGACATAGGTCACGGTCATAGTTTAGCAACTAACCTCTTCCTTCAGTCAGTCATCGACTAAACGCATTAAACAAAGCAATTTTACTGTTACGACAGTTCTGCTGTGATCCTATGAAGAATTCCGTTCCATATCTCCGAAGTTCATCATCAGATCATGACAGTATTTATATGGGACCAATTCGGAAAAAATAAACAAAAAAAGAATCATCCAAATCAATTCACAATTGGCGGAGCGTGTTATAACTTTATAAGTTCGCCTTTATTCTTCCATGCATCCTCTATGAATGCGTTTACACCTGTCAGTGTCAGTGACGACACATTGATGACAGTGTCAGTTACGCAGTTTTTCTGTATCCCTGACAACGTATATAAAGTGGGTCACAGACAAACGCGAAATGTTGTGGCGGCCGCGTCAGTTGCAAATTTTAACAACAGGCCGCTTGTACTGCTTTGTAAAATGACACCAAATATGAAATTTGTAATAGAAATAGTTGAATTTAAATAATAATTTAAATTTAACCCACACTTCTCCATTCCTAAGAGTAATATGCGATGCTAATGATAATATAGGTAGAGATAAACTACTATAACTACTATAATCTCACACCACTCACCACCTCAAGTGTTTAAATAAACGGTTTTTTTTTCCCTTTTTTCTCATCTTCTGAGAGGGCTAATGAGTCATGAGAGTAATAAGACAACGTTACGGTTAGCCATATTGACTGACGTCCGATTGTGGCACAAATACCGCGCTAATGACACTTCAGGCCGCCACTGTGACCGCGGTGGTGTGTTTTTACAGCGGTTGGAGCCGCGGCCTGCGGTTAGCCGCAACCGCAGGTCGTTCCGTCTGGTAGCCACTTTATGCAAAATGTCAGTATGCTCTTCAGCGGTTTTGGGCATAAAAAATGATTAAGCAAACAACTCCGTACGCCTAGGTTGTATACTTGAAACTGGTCTATCGACAGTCTAGACTCAAAATGTATTAGATGCTCAAACTTAAAATTTGATCATGATTCGATAGACACGTGGCGCCATCTACTGTCATAAGGACGTTATTGTGATTTCCCTCGGGAACAGTACTTTTTTTCGGGATTAAAAGTACCCTATGTTTGTCCCTGATCACCTGGCAACGTTTTTGCAAAATTTCGGGATGATCGGTTCAGTGGCTTAGGCGTAAAGTGGTTACAAACAAACAAACAAACTTACTTTCGCATTTATAATATTAGTTAGGATTATTATTAACATAGAAGCTATTCACATAAGAATAAGTACGAATTTATTCTGCTTTAGAATTTTCTTTTCACAAGCTACGTACGACTATAGGAGATTATGTTACCAGTTCTTTTATAGCTTCAAGCCTAGACACATTCAGCATTCGACACACTATGATAATAAAGATTAGGTAGGATGTAAAAACGCACTATGTACTCTTATGTACGTTTTCAGGTTTATTATGTGCAAATCCGTAATCGTAAAACGTCGCCATATTTGTAACGTTTATTTTTACATGCATCCGAAATCGGTGCCTCGTTGGTCTAGTGGTCGTAAAGCGCGACTGCTGAGTATGTAGCCTTGGGTTCGATTACCAGGTCGGGCAGTGTTTTTGGGGTTTTCCATCAGGAATTTCTTAGTATCAGCCTCGGAGTCAGGATTTGGGCCCGGTTGATGGCAAAAGTCTTGCCCCCTTACGACATCAGACTTAAACATAGCTGGCGAAATTTTATTACCTATTATTTTTTATTTAACAATAAGATTGCATGTATTTTATGCATTTGATTTAAACATAATTCTTATGTATGTTCATAATTATGTGACTAAACGTCTGAAACACGGGAATTTTTATACCTAACGGGAAAATCAGGGTGTTGCATGTTTTTATAAAGTACTTTTATGTGAAAAAAGAAATATTACTGAACTCGACTTAAACGACTGGACAGATTTGAATGTTTTTTTGGTGTGTGTTTAAGTGGGTCCCTGGATAATTTAGATTCACAATTGGATCCGGTAGGGGGCGCTGTGAGCCTGACGTTCGACTAGGAGGTCTGTTAAGCCCGGTAGATTTTTTATAAGTCATTTAGTAATGAGAAAATATTTTGAGATTTCTTTATTATCAGTCAACTCAGTTTTTTTCCATGATTCTGGTTAGCAAGTACGCGAGAGTCGTGTACTAAGCAATTATTAGAAAGAATTCTCATGAGGAATTCTAGATAACGTCAAGATAAAAACACTTCGACTAAGATCGTAAAAAATGCACAAGTTTTTATGTTGTTGACAAACTATTAAATTGCTGCAACAAATCGATTAAAACCACAAAGTACATTAAGTAATTTTAGTGCTAACGTTAGGCAACCTGTAAGCTATTAAAATTCTACTTAAAATAACTTAAGACGTGTTTCTAATTTGTATGAAACATGTTAGCGGTTAAAATACTTAAATAGTGGAATACGTGATGTATGGTGCAGTTCATAGGAACAAATAGGGGTGATGGCGGATGCCAATCATAAATCGTTTCTCGATGACTAATCGTTCTGTCAGTAAACTAATCGATTAACTGTACAGCGAGTACGTAACGCTCTGTTTCGAAACTTTAAAATCGGTTGTTGAAGAGGCGTTTTAAAAATAATTTATAAAAAAAAATGGAATGACGTTATTTTGAAAATGGAACTATTTTGAAAACAGTCTGGTGCAATATTATTTTTAAAGTTAGCTGGCGTAAAAGAATTGCACATGGCCAGATTTAAAATTATTAGATATTATTATTATAAACGTGGTTACGGTTACGCGGTTGCGATCGCGGTACAGAAACTCTGACACTAGGGTGTGTGGGGTCTGGCCACACGATAAAGGACGAAGAGATTATTATTATCAGCCTACAACAGTCCATTGCTGGACATGGCCTCTCCATCGCACGCCACTTAGCTCGATTCTCAGCAACTCTCACCCAGTTCGTTCATCGTATATTAATATGAAATTAATGTACCTACTACTTATTGTAAAACTTTTTTGAAAAGAGTAGGAGTATGGAGTGGGCAATAGGCTCGCCCCCTATTACATGGGACTAGAATCATAACTGGCGAAATGTGGGTGAGCTAATGGGTACACCTCTGCCTAACCCTTCGGGGGTTATGTTATGTTATGTAGGAGTATGGAGTGTCTTGCCCGTTCTTCTCCATACGAAACTACCTTTCGGCATGGGCAACTAGATTCCATGTTATAAAAAAAATATTGGTTTTTATAAAAATGTCAACAATAAGTGCCTACACTTGTTATAATGATACCAAAACTCAGATTAAACAAACCATTTCGCCTCGTCTGTCGGCTAAAAACGCGTACCACTAACCATGGCAAAGAGCGAGTAACTTCAAACTTTTAATATTATCTTTTTAAAAGTTTTTTAATCAAAAACGTTGTCAACACATGTCTGTCCGTCACTCCTGTAGTTTTCTTTCAGAAACTAATTGGTCTGACACGGTTTAACCCCTCGAATGTGGAGGGATATATATATTTTTTAATTTGAAATATTTTTTTAAAGAGCAACTTGTTGACTCGTTTTACTGGTTGCAGTTGACGGTTAATGGGAAATGACACCTTTTAAAAAAATGTTTCTGTTTTAGTTTTGATGCGACAGTTGATTCTTTGAAACGTTTTGAAAATTGAAGCTTTTTTTTTATTTGATTTAAAATGATACCTAAGCATTAGTTTTTTTTTAGCTAACCATATTTTCATAATAGGTAGTACCAGTACCAGGTACCTTTTCAACAAGTAGGTACTTGGTCTTTAGATCATTGTTTTTATTGACATTTAAATACATATTTTTATGCATAGGTACAGCAAAGATGGATTTTCAGAAAATATCATGAATAGCTGATATAGAACGATATAACTTACTCAATGATTACTTTTATTATATTATATATATTATACTTCCTATACACCTACTTAGGTAGACACAGATTTATCAGCCCCCATCCCCCCATCACTCGCAACACAAATAACGGACACACAAAGATGGCGACCCTACTAATTTATTTGTTTTTAATTTTTAAAAACGGAACGAGGAAGCGGACCAATGAGACGCGTCCTCCGACTGATTGTCAATTAGCGACATCAAACGGGCTTTTTGCGAATTAAGCGGTCGTTTGTGTTCATTTTTTGTCCGGTAGCCGTCGCGCACACTGGCGTTTGATGCGTTTTTCCGTTCATACGTTTCATTTTCATATTTCCGTTTGTCTGGCCCTACAGGGAGGGCACAATATATGGTGTCTGAATGCATATGGCCGATGTTTTCCATTTATTTCGGTGATATTTTAATTCGAGTGAGTGCTTTCGTAGGCGGTATTTTTTATGTTTGTTATTTTTTTACTTGTTATTGGGAGGCCCGACTAAGTTATTGTAAAGTTATACGTAACGTTATGCTCGTTACATTCATTCATAATAATTGTACATTCATGACTCACTCATTCCAAATTTCCTACTTATAGGTAGGTATATACCAATTTGCTTCACTATTGCATTGGGTTCTACCTGTAATAATAGTTGTAAGTGATGATGATAAATAAATAAATAAAAATAAGGTAAAACTAGATAACTTTGTAGTAATTAAAGTTTCTTAAAGTAATTAAGGAAAAATCATATAACTGCACTAAGTATTGATTTGCCTACTTGTACAGCTATTTCTTTGTTGGAATTTAGTTATATTAAAATTACCTAAATGTGAAGTTATGTGAATTTATACCGTTAGGTATTACACGCATAGCTTAATTTCGCAGTAACTGTCCTTCATTTCTACATAGTATAAAACTAAGTCGCTTCCCGCCGTCTACACGCTTAAATCTTTGAAACTGTGCAATGGAATTTAATGCGGTTTTCGTCAATAGATAAAGTGATTCAAGAGGAAGGTTTATGTATATATAACGCACCCGTGCGAAGCCGGGGAGGGTCGCTAATCCATTCTAATATTGTAAATGCGAAAGTAATTCTATCTGTGTGTTTGTGACGCTTTCGCGACTAAACCACGGAACCGATTTCGATGAAATTTGGTACGAGGCAAGTTTGAATCTCAAGAAAGGACGTTGGCTACTTTATTTTTCCGCGACGTCCTCTCGCGGCCGAATTCGCATGCAAAAGCTAGTAAATTATGAATATTCATTTATTTTTAGCAACTTATTTGTAATTTCGGCTATCCGTCAAAATGGAACACCAAACAAACCCGTCTGGCGTTCTAAAGACAAAACATAAAAAAAAACTCCCTGAATCGAACGCGCCGTATTGAACGTTATTCCGAATGCACCCAGCACAGTCAACAAAGGGACGTTCTGAAAAAAACGCGCGAATACGAACGCGGCCTACCATTAGCCGCTCCCATTTGCACAGCTATAGACTTGCCTCTTCAATCTATACCGTCAACAATTGTAGGGCTGCTACCTAAATTAGACATATTACGCAGTTTTATTATATTCACCTCCAACGGGTACCACGGCACTTAAATAAAAGACAGAATTTTTGGGCTAAGACTTTTTACTTAAGTGATTCAAATTAGACTATTGTTTAATCGTATATTAAAGAAACTGATCTCATAAAAGATAGGAAGTCAATATTTCAACTTATTAAGCATTTCAAAAATCTTTTTTTTTTCATTGTTTCGCCTATCTTCATTAAGTCTTTTTATATTTTTAATTAGCCTTTTCAGTCCCACTGCTGGGAACTACCCTCCATTCCTTCCATCGGTCGCGACTATGCGCAAATTCTTGTCAGTTCTCAAAAAAAAACTACTAATTAATATTTTATTGTTAAAAAAAAATATCTACCAAAAGTATTAAAAATATTTTATCTGGCAACCCTAAACAGAGGGCATGTGATCGAGTGTTGTTCGAGTTTTTATCGCTGATTCATTAGTATGAGAGTGTCTTTGTTGCCGACTGCACGGGCGCCGGCCCAGCACAATATGCATTCAACATGAAAATTGATTCGAAATGAAAGGATACACGCCATTGTATACATTGCTAATTGAAAATGAATGTGAGCTCAGTAATTAGGGGCATGTAACGTTTGATGTAATCCGTCTATTATTACGGCCTTTGTGAAGTTTTGTTTGATAAATACTGAATTTATTGGTTAAATATTGACGTTTCTGGGCTTTTACTTATATATTTAATTAATACTTAATACTACTGTTTATTACAGCATTAGACAAAAAACGGCCAAATAACTATAATTATTATTGTTGAAATAACTGCAATTTTGTGATATTTTTTTAAAATGACAAGTGGTTTACTTTGCTTTATATTTATCCTAAAATAACGAAGCTTATTAGGTGCTAACATCGAAATAACGATAACGTTACAATGATAGCTGTCTTATATTATATTAATTGTAGTATAAATAGATCTTCTTTCTTCTTTATCGTGTGGGCAGTAAGGTCTTACGGCTCCAAACACCCTAGTGTCAGAGTTTCTAAACCGCCTCAAGGGCCTCTGACATGGTTTGGGTGGAACAGTAAGTCCAGGTTTCCTCACGATGTATAAATAGATAATGCACACATAACCTTCATACATTCAAGCATTGGTCTCTCAGACCGAGTAAATACTCTTACTACTTTTATTTGGCGTAGGTTTAGACAGGTTAAATAATGTAAAAACGTAGGTAAGCAAATAAACCTTAAAACAAAAAAGAACAATGCTACTTGACAGCCTCGTCTAAACGACAAAGTCTTTTAAAGGAACCACGGGCCCGGAACAAACCTAATTTGTAAAAAGGGTAAACAAAAAGTCCAAGCTGAGGGAGGAATTACAATGAAACACAACTCCGTCCCTGCATCGATCGTTTTAAGATCAAAACCAGTTGGCAAGTTTTGATTGTAAACAGTTTTCATTTAAGATTTTTCCATACTTATTATTTATTTTATTTTACAGAAGGCTTACAGATTAACAAACCCATGGTATTAACAAATAGCTAATTGAGGAGGCTTGTCCTCCACTTAGAAAAATGTTATTTAAATGTTATTAAATATGTTAAGATAGACATCAGAATTTCTCAAATTTGTGACATTTACGAGGTTTTGTGCCTAAATACGGATGACAGCGCTTTAAGGTAAGGAATCGCGAAGGGTTAGGCTGAGGTGTACCCATTAGTACACCCACATTTTGCCAGTTATGTTGAAGTCCCATGTATGTAATAGGGAACGAGCCTATTGCCATCAACACAATGGTACAAACCCAGTAACACTTTGCCCGACCTGGGAATCGAACCCAAGAGCCCAGGCTCAGCAGTCGCGCTTTACGACCACTAGACCAACGAAGCATACATACCTATTCATTTTGTAAAATATGAGTAAATAGTGGTCTCACCATAATCTAAATTTCACGTCTCTAAAATGCACCGTTGTAGCTAGCCTGTAAGACTCCGTAAGACACTGGCACATTCGTCATCATACCTTTCACATAATTAAGTACAAAGGAGCGTACATAAGGAACCACGATGCATCATCCATACATTAAGTTTTACTACTCAAAAAGACAAAACGCCTTCATTGGAAAGAAATTCCGCAATATCCCATAACAATTATCAATAGCATTGTACAAAATTTATGTTATGATGTACAGTTGGTCCCTTGTAAGTAAAACGACCATTTAAACGACACGGTGGAGCTGTCAACTCCATAAATGTTCATGAAATGGAACAATAACCGACAGTTTACGAACTAAACGTAAAGCTCCAAAACAGGAATAAACCTTCATTCCTTAGCCCTTTTCAATTCGTGACCTAGCATGCAAAACAGATGTCTAGAGAAAGATAAAAGCCTTTGGAAACAAAGTATTACCACTCGTTCCAAAGTGGGGTGGAGAGGTCAAATGCAATCGCGTTCCTCTATTTTAGTACTCTTGCTATTCTAATTAGTGAATAATGTGATTGGTTTTGGTTTGCGTATATTCTTTAGAAAAATATGGCGCTTAGATCACGTTTCAAGATCCTTAGAACGATAGTTCGTTTTTGTCTGTCTGTGTCTTTTTAAAATAACTCGAGCGTATGATTTATGTACAAGCAAAAATACAATTTGTGAAAAAATGCCGCTAAATTATTACTAGATGTACTACTTGAAGAAATCCCAATCAATGATTAACTAGATGTAGATACATTTAATAGCCAAGCAATTATATATTGATTGCATACTTTTCAGACATTTGATAAATTAGTACTAGTTTAATGTACGAAAAAAGTCTAATTTAAATCGTAAGTACTCAACGTATGGACATTTTTTACGTAATAAGTAAGTCAGGTCTTAAATCAAAATAACAAAAAATGCATAGACATAACATACACCCACAAAATATAATGTCAAGCGCGAATCGTAGGTACGGGCATTGGCCAAGATTTTCGAGTTAAGAATCCCTTTGCTGCGGAAACAGAAGACGGAATAATCCTGAACCTATTTATCTCGCGCGATGTTAATCCGACAAACATCATTACAACAAGTTGGCAGCTGCAAACGAGGTCATCTATGTACTTTATTTTTAATACAAAATATGAAATCAGATAGTATTGAAGACGTGACAAAAATTGGTATCACCCATTTTTCTAGTAGATCAAACGCGTCAACTGTATTCAGATCAATTTTTAATTCGTAAGCTGAAACTGATGTGATATGTCTGATTGTTATTAATATCAGAAATTATTGGGTCACCTAAAATTATGAATTATGATGAAATGTAACAAAATTCTTAGACTCCGAGTCAGCTTTCTAACAATATCTCTTCTACATTATCAGTACGATTTGTAACTTCGATTTTATCTGCTTTGGCATTAGAAAACGTAATTAATCCATTGGCTTTAAGTTCCCTGTTCCCTTTTAATTCAGTATCCTTACCTTAGCGTGTTCTTGTTGCGCCAAGAGCTGCTCCCTCACCATCTGTAGTTGCAGGATCATCTCCGACAGCTGCCGTTCTTTCTCCAGTACACTCTCACCAGCCAGTGCCTGCAAGGCTGCTGCGTCTAGTACTGCTCGTCGCTCGCTGTGGACAAGTACATTATGCTTGGTCATTTTGTTCATTTGTTTTATTGTCAGCTGGAAAAGATTAAACGTTTCAAATTAGAAGAATTGTTCTTCTATTGTTTGCATTAAATCCTGGTATAGTCCTTACAATCCACAAGCGCGCGCCATATGACTCCTATGACACTGTAGCAAAGTGTAAATTGGAATGATTTTTAAATGGGGCCATGACACGCTAAGTAAAAGATAAAATTAAAAAAGCTATTCAACAAATTCAAAAAAGGATAAATAGTGGTGTGCAGTTAATTTTCAGACTTGTTCAATGGGTACTCGACATGAAAACAGCGTTCCCAAATAACATGCGAGTACAATTCGTAAATTAGAATGACAAGTAAAAATTCGACTCGCATAAACAAGCGTTTTATGATCCTTGCACATAAAGTTTAATGCAATTTCGTAAACTAACATTCTGTGTTAATATGACGGTTTGAAACACAAAATGTATATCATTATGTAACTTTGTATCGCAGACGAATTCGCGTGAATAATTCATACTGGCGATGGTAGTGGCGTATGATACAACAACAAAGATTGTGTGATGGCACGTTCGCTTGCTGCTACTTTTAGAACTCGATAAATGATATGATTTTTGCTTTTTTGAAATATGTTTTGGATCTGTTGCCTTTGAAATAAGTCTTTGCAAAACAACGGTTATATTATTTTAGGCTTTTTTTCATTTTTATTCCTTATTACGATGACTATAATCTAGACTAATAATTTTGAAGTCTCTTTACAAATACTAGTCTGATTACGAAGAATATTTCAATAATAGACAGGTATACTATTGTCGAGAGTCTAATATTAAAATATTATTTGTTTTCAATGATTTTTAAATCTCTTTCTTGATTTTTCTCTCATGTACAATTTTGCACCTGCCATGTTATCTCTTCACCACCTTTGGTTGACTGGTAAAGAATGCCTAACGCATTAACTCCGACTTTGTACCTTTTTGCTACATAAAGTTTAAATAAATAAATATATTTTATTGAATATTTAACTTAGGCTCGCCCCCTATTACTTTGGGGATTACAGGCGTGACGTTATGTTAACTTCTACTTCACTCTGAGCAGCGTGCAGAAGCTAGTCACAAATAAGAACGTAAGAAATTTCTTCTGTCTACTTTATTCTTCTGTCAATACATTTCAAAATTCGAAGTATCCTTCTACACTTCCATTAGAGTTCCGTAGTAGAGGCACGTTACTTCGGGCACCGCAAACAAATGCATCAGAGGACGCTTCTGAATTATTAATGCTGTGGTCTGAACCTCCTCTTTCAAGAGGTTATGACGTAACCTCTTAGTCTTCCGCTATGAATTCTATTGGCTTACATTTTTTAACATTTATTATACTGTAATGTGGAACTTTGAAGTTTTCTTTCGTTGGGTTTGGGTTACTTATGTCTAGATGAAGACTTTTGTCGTTGTTGTCTATAATAGAGAAAATTATGTACCTATGATACGTTTTGCTTTTCAATAGGAACTATACTACTTAAATACTTTGACAAGCTGAGCGATGGGCTGTTGTGCTGCTCGTCTCAGATTCGATTTCTGCACGGAACAAATATTTGCATGGCCATTCAGGTAGTTCACTGTAGTGACTCGGGGCAATAATTGTCCGTAGCCAATTACCCCGAGTTTCACGTGTATGTAAGTTTTTTTTTTAAACCCACCCACGATTCAGGAAAAATACCTATAATATATAGGTCATTTTTAATGTCAATGACCTAAAATACTAAAAACATAGCGCGCTTGAATTTTTTTTAATATTTTTTTTATTTTAACTGTGTTAACAAATGAATAAATGACTTATAGCAACGTGCAAAAATAAAAAACCTTTTTTACGATTTATGATATTAAGTTACTGTGTGTTATTCGTAAGGATAAATTATCAACATAATTGATTCATGATAATGCAAATATAACCAAAAAAAAGATTTTAACTGATTCAGCAGTTTTGAGAATAAATGATCGGTAAGCCGCTTAATTGCAAAAACTTGAATGTACTCGATTGTTTCTCAGTTGTCAGAATAATTCGTTATATTTTTCACGATACAAAAGATCGGACTACTTTCTTTGAGAAAGGGCTCATTGTGAAACCAGTTCGGTGAAATAATAAATTAACGGTACCTAATTAAAGATCTCATTTCTTATTTACCTTTACTATGAACTCGGTTATAATTCTCATGAATTATCGAGTGAAAATTTTGTGAAATGATTTTGTGTTATAAAGTTATTGGATAAGTTTTAAGATTTAATGGCCTTACCGAGTAATCAATCAATTGAATGTATTGGTAAAATATTTATTGAACTGTGCCCTCTGTTGTTATATAAATATTTTTATTTTTAAAGAAGAAATAAAACTGATAAGGGCACCAGCCTCCGATGCACAAGAATGTGATTTTTCTATTTCGTATTTCTCAGGATTTTTCCGTCGCCATTGTTTGTGATATCAAGATTAACTTAGAAAGTAGGTATTATAAGTATATCTTGGAGATCACAGACAAAGGTGACTGAAAAATCCTGAGAAAATCTGTTAATGTAAGTCTGAAATCGCCTATCCGTCTTGAGTAAGTGTGGTGATCAATGCTTGTGCAACCTCGGAAGTAGCCTTAGCCTTGCAGGGAGACAATATAAATAAAGTTTATAAATAAATACATAACATCACGGCTGTAATCCCCGAAGGATTAGGCAGGCGTGTACCCATTAGTACACCCACATTTTACCAGTTATGTTTAAGTCCCATGTAATAGGAGGCGAGCCATCAACCGGACACAAATCCAGACTCCGAGGCTGCAACTGAGGAATTCCTGATAGAAAAACCCAATAACACTTTGCCCGACCTGGGAATCGAACCTAAGACCTCATGCTCAGCAGTCGCGCTTTTCGACTAGACCAATGAGGCAGTACCTAAATAAATACTGTCTTTAAAAATAGTATGAACCTAAATAGCATACCTACTTGCAACATATTACCTTTTTACCTTTCCAATCTGAAAACTGGAGTAATATGAAAACCAACAAAAAGCCCAACAAAAAAAAGAAATTAAACCAACATCGATCACACGATTAAATTCATATCACTCAATTCACAGAAATGCGTTTTATTTTCCTGTTCAGTGGGACGCCACTTATGATTTATTGTGTTTCGTGTAACCCCATAGGAATCAAACTACCCGTAGTTGCGTTTGTGGGAAAAACAATATGGTGATACGGAATTGGGGTTTTAGTTGTTTTGGAAGCGAGCATATTTTTTCGCCGCTCCAGGAATTTCTCCTGTATCGTCTATCTATCGTATATACGTATCTGTAGGCTATACAAATATTTGTTTCAAGCTGTAATAGAACCAGCTCATATATACTCAGCCGATCGCTCAATCACTTTGGTCACTGCTCCACACTTGTGGGTCAAAGCGTGAAGTTGTATAGCCTATAATCTTTTTCGAAAAGTGGACTACATAACGCAAAAATATTTTTTCAAATCGGACTAGTTGTTTCTGAGATTAGCGCGTTCAAACATAAACATTTCATATTAAAGTAAAGATGATGATGGTATACTGGTGTATACGTATAATTAAACTTGCTTTTACCCGCGCCTTCGTCTGTGTAAATGTCGGACCCCCGTTTCATACCCTTGGGGGGTGAATTTTGTTAAATCCGTTCATACCGGACGTCTAATACGAGTATTATCCCTACCTGCCAAAAATCTTTATAAATTATGAGTAAAGCAGTTTCAATAAGTCGTAATGTGTGTGACCTTTCGATTTTATATTTATTTAGATATCATATATATTATACGTGTAATGCCAAAAAACTTGACCCCAAGTAAATTAGTTACGTAAAAAACTAGATCGAAGTACACTCAAAGCCAAAAACAATACACTTACCAGTAACTACATTAGAGAGGGGACTCGTAACTAAACTAGGGTGAACTAATAGACCAATTCACTACCACTCGATGTTTCGTTTCGATAGAATCGATTTGATTATTCCGATTCGTAGCGCACTGCCTGCGTTAATTTACTGTTTATCGATGTTTGTTTTTTTTGGTAGCTTTTTTTTCTATTTTGATGTAAGTATGTTACTGTAATTTATATTTTTAGTTTGATACCTACCATTTTTTTTTTATTTCTATATAATTGTTTTTTTTTGTGTGAATTGTTTAGTTTAAATATTTGCGGTACAGGCTTCCTCGGCCTCGGAGTCTCGATGTGTGCCCGGTTGATGGCAATAGGCTCGCCCCTTATTACATGGGACTAAAAACATAACTGGCGAAATGTAGGTGTACTTACGGGTACACCTCTGCCTAACCCTTCGGGAATTACTGGCGTGATGTTATGTTATGTTTTATGTAAATATAAAAACATTTTTAAAATATAAAAGTAAATAGTAGGTAGGTACCCCACCGGCATCGCTAGCAGGGTCCAGCTACCGGTGATCAGGACTCCTGAGAAAGGAATCACCTAACAATACGAGCAGTGTCCATGAGTAATGCTTTCTAAATCAATTAGAATTACTATGATTATTAATGTGGAAAAAGAGACAGAAATAGAACTAACATTTTCCTCTCGTTCTAGAACAAGGTATAAGAGATAACATCGCGGTCTGTTAATAGCTTTGTTTGTAACAAAACAAAAGGTAAAGAGGTGTCTTGAAAATCTCAAGGGTTGCGCCCGAAACAGGGGTGACATCATTAAAATGAATGCAAGGGGACCTACGCGATGAATTTTGACTTTATACAGTACGCTCCTTTTATGACCGCGTGTAACATTTTTTAGTATGCGGACATTGTTTGGTAAGTAGGTAATTCGATATTTTATTAAGTAAGTAGGTACCTAGTTAGGTTTTTGTATATTGGGCTGAAAAAAGGATATGAGGGAGAGAGAGAGACATTCTTTTAAATTTGCTAAACAGTTAAAAAAAATTATTTGTTTTTATTTATTTTACTTAAACAAAAAACGTCAATTGGCTGACTTTAAGAATTGTATGATATAATCATAATCACAATAGTTTATAAAAGTGTACTTTTTCTATTTAGGCACCTACCTATGATTATTTCAAAATCTCGTTAAAATGAATATGGCGAGCCGATCACTTTTGACCTTTCAAAAACTTCGCCAATTACAGGCAAAGGAAATCGGAGCACTCTATATAATCGAAGTCGGACTTTTAAAAGAAAGTCGTTAAAAAAGCCGATCCGATATTACAGCTTGTCACTCCCACCTGACGATGGCGTGATTGTAAAAATATTGTTGCTGTGTACGAGTATAATGTCGTAAGTGGCAATTTAACGTCGTGCTTAAAATTGGGGATTTCATTCAGCTGCAGTTTTAAGTTACGAAAGTGGTGTTTATCTTTGTTTTGCTTATATTTTGAACTTTGATTAATTTTGGCAGTAATTTATTATTAAATTAAGAATTCAAAAATTATCTTACGAAAATGAAAAAAAAAATTGTAATGACCATCATGGTATGGAACAGCTGATGTTTTTCATGATTTCAGGGTTGCTCCCATTGTAAAAGATGTTCACAATGATGAGTACAATGAGTCTTTTTTAGGTTTCTAGCGAATTTGCAATAAACCTGTATATCGTCAATACCTTTATTATCTACATTTTTATATTATAATATTATTATTTTACTAGCGTAGCCGGCAGACGTTGTCTCACTCGAACGTTGGTTTGCAGTGTCATCTGCTGGGTTCAACTATTAACCTAAACCATCTAACCTCAAATACATAAAAAAATCCTTAAAATCAGTCTAGCCATTAGGAGTTCAGTAACATACACACACACACAGATCTATTACCTATATTTATAAAGACAAATCAAATTGTACCTAAAACGAGTCACTTACGTCATTTTGCATTTCAATACCAAACTTCATTTTATGAATTCATTCTTTTTTCAAAATTTTCTTTGATTTCATCCCTACTTGGATTTCGATCAAAATTCTCAGCATCAAAGCTGTGAGAGAAAAGGAAGCAAATGAGATAATAATTGCTTTCCGTATTATTTGCAGACGTTTCCTTTGAGGGGCATTACCTATGGACTTAAAACCGTATCTGTGCGATAATTGTACATTAATTAGCTATCGATTTGATGGTATTTGGCATTTTTTTTACAGACTTTTTGGGGTCGCTTCAATTAACTTTGGAATCATACTGTTTTTTTTTTTTTTGTAATACTTACTGGTTTTGAATAGGAAATATCAAATTCGGTTTATTTTATTGTTGGATATTTTAAATTTATGAATTTGTTTTGTCCAATTTCTTGTATTTTCATTCATTGTTTATAGTACTTAGGTACCAGTTGAACACAGTGGTAAAATATTTATTACGGTTTTTGCTACTTCTCGACTGCCTCCTTGGTCTAGATTCCTAGAGCATGAGGTCTTGGACTCGATTCCCAGGTCGCGCATCACCAATTGGGTAGTTGATAACATTAACCAATAAATCCAAGACATACCTTTAAAAAAAAAACACTTTAATTTTAGCTCATAATCCCCGATATTTTTTTCCATTTACCTACTTTATGATTCTATTTTTGTGGCTCTGATATTAATAATAGTTGACAATTGAATTGCCAAATAAATGACGTCAAAGGCCGCTATGGCCATACAAAATCTGTGGTAGAATCGCGTTTCGCCATAAAAAGTAGGTACGTCAATGATAGCGGTGTCAACTAGCCTATTCCTGGACAAAACAACTCCGCTCGCAGTTTCATCGCGCACAATAAAGCGCGATTCATTTGTTTTTCGCCGTCAGTCAACAAGAACGACATAAACTATGCAACGTTAGGGTTGACGACGAACAGTTTGTGGGCAACAATAAAAAATCCCTTAACGCGAGACAACGGTGGCTGTAGGGTTATCCGTCTTGTTTGCCCCTCGCGACAGACACGGTGGAATAGTAGGGATATGACTTTATAAAATTTCTGTTGGTTTCTGTTAGATAAAGATAGCGGTTAACACTTAAACAGTCGTAGTTGGCTAGATGATCGATGATTGCTTTTTTATATAAGGTGCACTTTGACATCTTGATCAAATTTCTGGAGATTGTCTTAAAAGACAATAATAATGAAATAAAATTATGACACTAGGCCAATAATTAATATAAACTTAATTTTAGTTGGATATGATTGATGTATATCAGTATACACCTCTTCCAAAGAACAGAATCGCCTCGGAGCGTATGCGGTAGGCAGTGCCGCGCGACTGTATCAATGTGTGCGTGCGGGTTAGTGGTCTCGCTTGTCTAAACTCAGCGGAAAGATGGATTGTTCAAATTCGATAATCAATGAAGTATAGGTACTAAAAAACATATTTGTTTTATTATTCATTCGTTTTGAGATTTACTAGCATAGTTACCTACCTCCTTAATTTGACGAGGATGTAACACTGCTCCTTGAATAACTACGCATTTTAAAATTGTTTCCGAGATAGCAATGCATCTGCAGTGACTCTGGTTTAGCAGGTGGGCCGTTTTTAACCATCGAATGACATAAAAAACTATAACCTCTTCTTAATCAAATGTGTCCTTAATATCAAAGACATTTAGAATATCACAAAACCTCTTTCATCCATCCAAAGCCAACGCATCCATCCTAATCTTTCCCCCAACAATACACTCATTACGAATTTAACAATCTGCTACCGACATACTCAGTCATGTAGCCCGTTTTTATTGAGTTCGCCATTGCTCGGCACCGCTCGTTAATACTCGGTCCTCCTCGACGCGGTACGGTACCGACAAGGGGGACTGATAGCATTTTAAATCAGGTTAAGGTCAACAACAACCGGCTTCGAACGCTGAGCACTTTGATTTGGGAAAAAATCTAGGATCAACGAACTTGTATAGATGTTGAAGTTAGGCTTAGATATGCATGGAAGTGTTGGGTATGCATGATCGTGCAAGTGTTTGGACTCGGAGGCTGTATCATTTTGTATGAGGACTAGTTTTACACTCAGAGTCAACGCAATCGACACTAGTATCCTCGAGTAATTGTCATTTTTATTTATTGATAATAAAGCTAAACAAATCGTAATCGTTTTGAATCAGAAGGCAATTTGACATGCCATGAAATTAGGTAGGTATAAATCATAAAATCTGTCAAAAACAAATCGCGTTAGTTTAAAAATAAAAGGTCCAAATAATTACTATTCCGCAATAATTATATTCAATGTATAAAGAAAGAAAAAATATTTAAAGAAAACATAGGTTAGGCTACTAGATTTAAAGTTAATCAGCATTTTGGCAAAACTAAAAACAAATTATCGATTGTAAATTTATTGTAATAATGTTTATCTTCAATAATTTCTACAAAACCGGATTGTATACAGTTTAGTTTATTGATCCTGGTACTAATTATGGTAGTTAGATAATTACAGAGGCTAATATTAAATGATAGTTTTTTATTTATTCTCTTAAGATGTACTTAATGGCGTGTGTGTTAAACGATGTGGTTGGTAGTCGTCCTGTTTCTTCAACTAAGTGATATTGCATTGAGAGTGAGGTGAGTCCACCATCCGTACTAATATTATTAATGCGAAAGTAACTATGTCTGTCTGTTACGACTAACCCACTGAAACGATTCTGATGAAATTTAGTACGGGGTAAGAAAGGACTTTTTATTCTGCAATTTCGGCTGCTACCGCAATAACATCAATATTTTTTCTTAGTAGACGTGGACAAAACAATTGAATTTCTAAAAACAGAATCTTTTCTATTACTTTGTAATGTGGTATCAGGTTGTAACATTAATTAATATCAAGTCTAAAGAAACACACATTGAATCTAGTGCTTATCAACTATAAACGTCTATTTCCCATCATTTATCGTTTTTTATACCTACCTACATTCCTGTTTGATTCAGACCTTTCCTGTTTCGATCATTGCTTTCACCAATTTACGATAATATACCTCCATTTCAACAAAAAACGGTTGGCTATTTTTCTATCCCCTCATACAAACCAGTTTTATTTTATACGAAATAGTTTCGCCAAAATCACTGCATAAACCACTGCTCAATAAATAAAATGGACCGAACCTGTCCGATTCAGCGTCAATAAAAACACATCCCAAATGTAAACGAGAACGATGCATGAATTCTTCATTTCAAATTGTATGGCCATGTTAGGGCATTATCATTTTTAGTGCTTGCCACACTGGTATATTCAGATGGAATTTTTGATGCACTGGCGACACAGCCGCGTTGCGATTGGCCGCCCTGAATATTGTATGAACCAATCACCGCGTTGCGCTTAACGTCGCATTCCAATTTGAAATCGTGAAGGCGGGAAACAGCGACAAAGTTGTGTGTTTTGCAATGGCGTGCAATAGGCATAATTTGTTGTTACACAATCAAATTGGTTTTCCGAACAGGTATGTGGTGGCATAGCGCTGGACATAATTGGAGGGCCGATTATTGGGACGCGGTAAGAGTTTCCTGCGTTTTATTAGTATTGTGAGTACATTAATGTCTTCTAACCAGTCAGCGCCTAGGTTAATAGTAATTATAATGACGTAGTAGTAACTATTTATCAGTTACAAAACTCGTGCTATTTCTCTGTCTCGTAAAACCGTGTACTTAAAATAATTGAAGAGAACAACGCTCAAGGATGCAAAATTGTTGTTTTGCTTGAAGTTGAACATAAGAATAATAAATATTTCATTGTATTTAGGACGCTATTATTTTCTTAACGTAAACATCTTGTTTTTGGAAAATTTATGGCGGTAGGTAAAATAGATTAGCAATAGGGTCATGGAAACTGGATAAGGTAACAAATTCTAATCCCAATGTAGAAAAAGCACATAACAAAAAAGCTACTTTTTAACAACTTGATGTTAAAGATAACAAAATTTTCGCACTAGAAATCCCCATTTTTTTCCAGTAACTATGTTATTGTTATAATTAATAATATGGCTCGAACAGTGCACTAATTGTTGTGTTATTTATTAGCGGGCCAGCCAGTGTGATAACCTCTGCCTCAACCGAAATTATTGTTCCTATATTTTGTGAAACGTTATCTGTTATATTGTTATTGTCTCCATTCGTAATTGGGGCGCGTGCCCGGTGAGAAGTTAATAAAAAATGCAGTCCTTTTTAGCTTGAGATTATAGGTTAACGGTCATTAATTGATAAGTTGATAATAACATGATTATATAAGAGATAGAGGCGCCACTTCACACTGGAGATCTTTACGCATCTCTAATCATTTGATTGCCCAGCGCTGCGATAGGACCTGCAGTTAAAATGCTTTGGTTTTATCCCGGAACAAAATAATCTGTACTACCATAAAAATAAGAGCTAATTTTGAAACAAATAATACTTTGCTTCTTTTGTAATTCTTATTTGTTTTGTCATTAACGAGCTTAAAAGTTAGAAAAAGAAGCAAACACACATTAATGATAACAAAAGTATTATGATGTAATCATTAATATTGTAAATGTTTTTGTCAGTTTTGGGACACAAAACACAATCACTGACACAGTGAACTGCCTATCAAAGCATATAAAAATTTAGTGGTCTGGTAACATTCCAAGACTTAACGTGTAACAGTTATAACTATAAATAGACAACTGCTCTATAGGTCACAAAATAAAGAATTTGAACTAGTATTAAGACAGAAAAGTGATTAAGTGAAGAAGAAGAAGACTTTACTCTAAAAGCCGACTCAGCAATCAAATGACTTGCGCATGCTATTTCAAAAATAGACATGACATTTCAAACAAATTGTCGCACAAAACATTAAGATTATTAACATTCCAACAATGAAAACAATTTCAATTTGCACAATTGTAGTATTCATGTAACAAACGAACAATTCACTGAACAACGTGAGTTCTGTGTTTCTATGTGTGGGGCAAATCTTTGCAGAAGGCGACTTTGTGAATACTATAAAGAGTTATTGTGGTACACAAAGGAGTATTGTCCTAGCCTTGTCGATTGTCTCTGAGCTCGTGACAGAGACATGGTAGATGTAGTTTACCTTGAAATCTGTTTTGTCATGAAGTATTGATTCGTTTGAGTGATGTAGTGAATTGGAGGTGGGAAAAATGTGGGAATGAGTTAACCTCACGAGGTGCACCGACGACCTTCTAGAGGTCACGGGACACCTATGGATACGGGCAGCGTGGGACAGGTCATTGTGGCTATCTTTAGGGGAGGCGTATATCCAATAGTGGACGTCGTTTGGCTGATATGATGATGACGATAATGAGCATATTACACTTATCACTTATCTTTGCAATACTGAAGATTTGTTGAGAAAGAAATTATTAACTAATATTGTACCTGTGTTAGCCGTAGCATTCGATTTAAATTATTCAACAAATTATCAGTTTTCACAAGCGTACGCGCCTATACGTTAATCCTATGACTTTGGTTATTAAGTTATTCTAAATTACCTTCAAAACATCAACTCCAAAATAAAATTAAAACCCCATAAAACACATAAGTTATTTTGTCATTCCCATCATTATACGTGTGTTAAAGCATTTCTCATGGTGGAAGAACAAAACGGTTAGAACGCCCCCAGGCCTCCATCACCGGGTTTATAAATAAGATATTCATATTAACTAATGTTACGTCTTCTGTAATCTGTTACATTATATTGTGCTTTCTGGTTATATATCACTGTTCAAATTATGACTTTGTCTATTGTTAACGTTTTGTTGACTGACGTGGCACAAGTCTTGAGCTTTAAGCAGATGGAAATATACATTTAGGAATAGTGGAAGATTGTATTAATAATACTATAAATAGGTTGTTATAATTACCATGTTGTTTATTTGTATGTATTTAATAAGTAATCTCTTTATTTCTTGTTTTGAAGAGCATGTCGTAGAATTCAAATTCCATTAATGTATGTTGATGATGTAATTCTAAAAGCCTTTTATTGCCCATTTTAAGAAAAAGATTTCTTCCCATATAAGAGAAGGCACGAGCACTGATCACCACCTTTCCTCAAGGCGGATTGACGATTTCAGACTTATATCAATCGTCTAATTAATTTAATTCTCAAATCACTAATTAATCCAAACATTGTGAGGAAACTCGGACATATGAAGAGGTTTCTTTACGATGTTTTTCTTCACCGAAATATTAAAAAATTACTTTATGTGGACATGCTTACTTATATTACTTTCTTTCTGACTAATACTCCTACTTATTTAATATCTTCATTGACTAACGAACGAGCTCGATCTTTTATTTAAATCTACCATTTCAACAACCACTTTGCTAAGAATATCCTTATTACCAACATTATCTAATCCGCTGATCTCTCAAACCTTACCCCACAATCCGAACCCAAAGCCAGCATAACGGAGATGGATTGCAGCACATTACGGGCTCACGTCTTAATCTCGTCGGCGGCTATTACGGCGCGTTTAATTAGTGCAGACAATAGTCCGCGCTGGTCTTAATAATACGCCAAAAGTGGTCCTTATTGTCTCAGCTATGACTTATTTATGGTTCTAGGATTACAATTGTTTAGCGTGTTCTATAATTGATGGTGAAATAATAATTATTGTTGTTGGAATGATGTATAGTGATTGATTGATTTGTTGTTTTGTTTTAGTTGAATCTGGTTTGAAAGTAACTATATCAAGTTGATAGCTATTTCGCTCGCCTTCGTCGATTAGATTAGTATTACATTTCTGCCTTTTAGTTTTAATAAAATCAGTTGGTACTTGAAATAGAGTACCTTTTATATACGATAGGTATAGTAGGTAGTTGACATGCCACGATGGTAACCGGCACGAGCGAGTTTTAATGTGATTTTTTATATTTTTATATCTCAAATGTACTCTCTAAGTCTATCTTGGACATCCCTGACCTCGGTTAAAGAAACATAAGGAAACCTGAACTTAATATAACTCTGAAATCGCCAACCCGCTTTAAGCAAGGGTGGTGATTAATGCTCGGGCCTTCTCTGTATGAAGACGCCTTTTCCCTGCTGTAAGACAATAATAGACTGGTATTATAACGTAATAGCAACAAAAAAAGATCAATTTTTTAGTTTACGTATTGAAATCATTAAAACCTTTATATCATGACAATTAATTAGAGAGACATTTCATTCAGTATTTTCCTTCGATATTATCACAAATGTTTACATCACAATTAAAAACAGACTAACGACATTGTTTCTCTTGGCAACGAATAATAACATATCCGCGAATACAATCATAGTTATCAACAAAAGCTATTAATTACTGATAACGCCACTGATAATGTTGGCACGTAAATATTGACATAGATCACGCTTGACACCGCCTTAACCTTTGTTATAATTATCTTCTATTATTGAACGTAATCTGTAACTACTTATTTAAATCTGTTAGTAATTTGCATGTATCTATCATCTTTATCATAGTTTTATCTGCCAGTAAATGGTAGAAAATGGGCCTGCTTATAACTAACTAGGTGCACCCTACCCCGCGTTATTACGTTTGTTTACTTCTTGTGTGTTGTAGCGTGATGTTAGAAAGAAAGATATTTCTAATCCGACTGTTAGTTCTAGAGATAAGCGCGTTTAAATAAAGAAACAAAAAAAATCTTCATTTTTATTATATAACTAGTTTCTGCCCGCAACATCGTCCGCGTATTTTTTCCATCCGCGTTACTGCTCCACTTCCGTTTGTCGGTAGCGTAATAATATAAAGCCTCATGAATCTATAATTACACTAAAAGATTTTTTTCCAATTCAGCAATAACACTCTTGAGCTTTAATTATTCAAGTCCGACGTAATGAGACACAATTGATTTTCTATTGTTCTGACTTACCGGTAAGTCAGCTGGGACTTGATCGGTTAATATTATTAGTAGATTAGGTATATCATTTACTACAGTATATTTTCCAATCCGACAATGAAACTCTTAAGCTTCATTACATTAGTATAGATATCAACGCAAACGAGAATAATAGTATTCTATCTCTTGAGAAATGTGTATATGTGTATATACTAGGTACCCTAATGCAATGTATTGATTCTACTCGCAGCGAGCGCGCGTCGCAAGACTTAGACACTTTAGGTTAGATCAGGTGAATAAAATATAGCAGCAACTTGATAGACAGATCGTTTCTTTATTCGAAACTACTAAATTCATCATGTTCTTGATAATCCCACTGTCAAAGTCAAAGTCAAATTATCTATTTCAATCAAACCATTGAAAGGTAATTTTGAATGTCATATACAAGAAAATTATCTAGTTGCCCCTTTCAAATGGTTATTTCGTATGGAGAAGAATGGACAAGAAACTATAAACTGTTTTAAAATAGATGTTTTACAATATTTTGTATACAGGATTCATGTACTTACGTGAATGTATGTATATATGCATAAAAGCTACTATATTATCGTTATAATATGTACAAAGTATGACAAATTGAGAATCGACGGCAAAATAATTATGTTAACTGATGTAGATCAAGAAAATTAGGAATAACATCGGAAGAATCCTACATTTAATTACCCAAGATTCCAAAAAAAGACGCGGACAAATCTAGTCTGTATCAGATTTCACAGCAGAACCTACCTAGAACCCTATTAGTTCTGCAATTAAGCCCATAATAGGTCTATTTATATTGGCACCGGTAACGTCTCTGATCTGTTGATTAATCTACGGACTTTGATACTATGTTGGATTCCGGGCTGGTTTATCATACAACTAATTGCACAGAGTAATAATACCAGATAGAAAGGCCAATAAAAAACTAGTTTCTGATCGTTATCCAGACATTTTATCTCAATCAATACTCCGGTTGGATAATTATAATAAAATCATGTTTTAGTAAGTCGACGAGTAGTCTGTCTGTGTTAGGAAAAGAAATTAGAATAGGTACAATATAGCGGGTAAAATGGCGCTGTTTTCTGTACTTCCTACCCCAGTTTTAGAAGAATACATACAGTTTGTCCAGCTATGCCCTTAGTGCCCTACTCCGACAACCGGCCTGCCGGCACCAACTCTGTGCTACTTGGACCCATAGTTAGTCCGCCATGCGACAGACATGTCCTCCCCAGTCCCATTTAAGTTGGGCTGCCTTTTGAACCACGTCAACAATCCCTGTTTACAATTAAGTTTAATTCTCTCAGAACTAGTCAACCTACAATCTCTCAACAGTTTAATTAATTACAAAAAACAGTTAAATGAACATTCAAAAGGTATGCTTATAATAGACATAGAATTAATCAGCACTAAATAGGTATCTAAAATCGTTACAAATATTTCGAGAAGCAGGAGAAATTTTAACGTGGGTAGAATTTGAATTTGGCGGAACTAATCCCAATTTAGAAGTCAATATTGAATTTGAATATAACCATTATTAAAATTGATGATGACAAAAAAAATAATAGGGTATTTAATTAAGTTGTTTTAGCCATTTTACAAGAAGAATATGGCGTTAGGTATATTGGAAGAGTGTGTGGGTATGTCTATAGTATTTGTGAGAAGATTATTATAATGAATAGAATGTTTTAAGAATAACAATATATTCAGTAGTCAAGAACAGAAATGATGAGCTATAATTCTAACCTTATTAAACTGTTCCGTAAAATTCTGAAGAAGGTATGTTAGCTACTATATAATACTTTGCAGGGAAGCATTGAGGAAGCATTGATCACCACGCTTCCTCAAAGCGGATCATGATTTTAGACTTCTACTCATTATAAGTCAAAGTTTCCTCTCGAAGTTTTCCTTCATCGATGTTAGTGATGGTTACAATAAACTTAGAAAGTACCTAGTAATTCAAAAATTCACATTGATACTTGCCCGTTATCGAGCCTTCAATACCTCACTCATTGGAAGGATGTACACTAAATAATTATAAAATCGTAATTATAATGTCAAAAATATTTGATTACGAATGATCAAGAAGATTCTAAAATTCTTAAACACAACAATTCCACGCAAACACTCAAAGCAGACAATACCTATAAAGAAACTAAAACAAAATGCTCGACAAGCATTTAAACTGCAAACGAGCGTAATTAGTTCAGTGATAATCTCACGCTTAGCTGTTGTCTTAACTCATTAGCATCTTGCCGACAATAAACGGCACGATTGTCGCTTTACACATTCGTTGAGCGCTAAATGACGGCTTCTAAGAAAATGTAGCACATATTGCTGCAGGTTGGGAATAATTAAATCATACCTTACATCATTATTAAGGAAACAGTTATAGCGACATCTGGCGGTAACGCGTGCGATTCTACATTCATTTTAATCCTGTCATCTTCCTACCAGGGTCAACTCTTCTGCTTTTACATCATCACCAGCTACGTGTTACGCCCTATGTTGAATCATCACATCGGTTCTCGTCCGATCACTAAAGTTTAGTTAACTGTCGAAATTCGGAATGATACTCCATTTCTTTACTTACAACTGTGTCCAAAGTTTCCCTACATCTGCATTTTAGAAGACATTAAAGCCACTGAAGTCGACTAGACACATCGATTCGATAGGAAGAAGAAGCCATATTGTTTTTTATCATTTAAGAGCTTTTTATATTTTATTATAAAGTAAAAATGGGGACTAAATGCCAATAATGTTTTCATAAAAAAATGCACGTTCACCAAGGCAGGTTCACCATCCCTGGCAGGTCTACTATATCATATTTTTTAGTCCTTAACTATCTTAGGCCACACTATTATAACATGAATATTTAAATTCAAGCATATTGGTTTAATTACTACTTATGCTATTCTCCATTAAAGTTATAGGCTGTAAATAATTCACGGGCCACTTAAAATGGCGTAAAATTATAATAGTATTAGCTATGAAACTGGTAAGCCAACGCAGAGCTGTAGTTTTATAAATAACATGTTTTAGATGACCTTTTTTATGGTTGGCTATTGAACTATGTCATGTTCTTACTAAAAGGTTAACAGTTGTTTACAAGAAAATTGCTTTTGTGAAGCCTTGTCAACGATATTTTATTCAAAGGAATAATTAATTAGATTGATTTGAATAGACGTATTGTAACTGAAAGTTACTAAATGGAGTTTTTTTTGTGACTTAATAAATTATAATTAAAAAAGAACCCGTATTATCATTATTATTTTAACATTATTTTTATTTATCTTTAAGAAAAAAATGATTTAATGACATGTAACTGAAAAGAAAAGATCGTAATGAACCATGTATTTAGAACTTATTATAAATCTTAAATCCCCAATCTGCCCAAAGAAAATGTTAAGATCAATGCTCGTGTCGTCTCTGTATGAGAAAAGGCCTGTGTTCTGCAGTGGGTCAATAATAGGCAGGCTTATACTTTTTATGTTGACATTGCGTTTGAGAATGACCTTAGCCTGAAAATGTGCAAGTAAGTATAAATTACATATTTGGTTACTGCTCCACACTTGTAGATCATAGACAGACCTTATATGGTCTACAACCTTCTTCAATAAATGGGCTATTTAAAACACAAAAGGATTTTATTTCCTGAATTGCTGAAATTAGCGTATTTAAACAACACACCAACTCTTCAGCATTAAATAATTAAAAATACATTTTCATTTCATAGTTATTCTATCATTTATATCAATAACTTCCAAAAACAAAAATCAAAACGTATCCCAAACGGACCAGCGGCGCGCAACACACTAACTCCTTTACGATTTCCGTCACCCGAACTCAGTGGACATACTTTAACGTCAGTATATCTATAAAAGCCTAGTAAAACATGCGTTTAACGCTTTTATAGTAAACTTGCGGTGGTCCTAACATTGTTTTTAATGTGCAGCAATATGGCTAATTAAATTCTGGTAAACGACTAACTTGAAATGGTATAAGTGTCTCCGTTTTATTTTAGTAGTTGGCGCGGGCAGGGCTTGTTCGAGTCGGTAATGAAAACGGGTAGTGTGTTACGACACTGTTTTGTGGATAAAACAAAAGGTAAACGAATACCTTCAGAAGTCTATTATTATACTAATTAAAAACGGTTCTTTAAAATCTGAGAAATCGAAATCATACAAAATTCACTGCAGGGCAAAGGCCTCTTCTCATACAGAGAAGGCAGGAGTATTAATCACCACACATGCTCAAGGCGGATTGGTGATTTCAGACTTACATTAGAAGTCCAGGTTTTCACTTGATCTTTTCCTTCACCGATATCAGTGATATCTAAGATAAACTTAGAAAGTACTTAAGATTTGAAAAAGTCACATTGGTACTTGCTCTTTCACTAGTCCATAACGACATACAAAAACATGGAATTAATGTTCAAAACATACATAATATATAAAAGCCTTAAAACTACCATTACAGGTAGAACAAAAGAAGAAGAAGAAGAACCATGTAAGAACCTATATTATGTAATAGAAAGCTATTATGTTGTACCGTACCTAGGAAACCAAACCTAATTTTACATAAACACTAAACACATAATTACTAACGAGATGAATAATTAATTATTATCGTGTAATAATGATTTCCGCATCTCTTTATAAACATACGTTAACAAAACATTTGATAAACGTTGTTGTAGGAAACTGCCAATAAAGAGAAGGTGACAAGATCAATTAGTTGATAGTAAGGCAGGGGTTCCCAACCTTTCGCGACGCCCTGGGACGTCGCGATAGTCGACGGTAGGAGCAAGTCGTATTGATTGTAGGTGGTAATCGTAATACTGTTATATTTTGTAATAAATAATAAGAGCAAAGATTATAATCTGGACACTACCTAATCTGATTACTTTCGGGATTTGTAATGAAAACTTTACAGAAGTTTTCTTTATTTAAAAAAAATGTGCAACGCCTCTGACGTGGCAGTAAATATGGTGACCTATTGGGCCCAAAATAATAAGAATTATAGATTAAAGATGGAACTATCACCGTTATAAAAAGAAGAAGAATTAAATATAATAAATAAAGTAATCTGAATGTTTGCTAGTGCTACATATTAAAATATTCTTTAATAATGGAATTATAAAAAAAAACCTGCAAAGGAAGTTGTAGTATTAAAAAGGTTGGCAACCTCTGTAGTAATGTAATGTCTGTCTTGTTAATGAGGTGATGAACAATGATAGACAGAGGACAAGCAATTGTTACGTATGTGTCTATAAATGTAATGATAGGCAATGATGCGATTAATTTATTGTTGTATAATGACATTATAGTGAAGCAAGAGAGGAAACTAATCATTTTCCTAAGTAGTTTAGGCAGTAATTTTGAAGAGATAATGGCATTTAATTGTTATTGGCTTAATAATTTTCCTTTCGAGAAAATTTAAAGCTTCGAAACAAGTGAAAAGTACCTATTGAAATATTTTAGTTACCTATTCTTTTAGTTAGCTATTCTCAACAGAGTAAAACATGCGCGTCAAACGGTCACACATTATTTTTCGCTTTATTTGTTTTGTTATAAAAACGATATTTTAACACTACCTTTCTGCCTACGATTTCGCCCGTATGAAAGTCAAATATACCATAAAACGTAGATATCCTATGGCATTCGGCAATTGTTTAGCTTTATAACAGTAAAATATATTTTGTAATCGGACAAAAAAAGTACAAGCTAAGCACTTTATAATCACAGATAGAAGATGCATGACCTCAGTGTTCATAGTTATGCTAACTTTTTCGCGTGTTAAACGATGATTACGATTTAAATATTTCTATTAATCGTAATGAAGTCTTCAGTTCGATTCCTAGGTGGAGCAGTGTTATTGGGTTTTTCCACTAGGAATTTCTCAGTAGTCGTAGTCTGGATTTGTGCCCGGTTGATGGCAATAGACTTGCCCCCTATTACATGGGACTTAAACATAACTGTCGAAATGTGGGTGTTGGATACACCTCTGCCTAACCCTTCGGGGATTACAGGCGTGAATGTTATGTAATCCTAATTTCTATATTCTACTCGGCACGTGTTTATAAACAATTCAATATTCGACTTACTTGTTCTTATTGACAGGCGTGGTCGACGGTGTTGGCCTCTTCTCTTCCTTGATCGTACTATTGTTCATTTTTGACGTTAACCTCTTCAAGACGTCATCCATAGAACGCTTATGAGGATTTGATAACGATAGTGCGCTGTTGTGATTCAGCAATGAATTGTTATTGTTACAGAGTCCCAAAACCTTCGCCTCGGCCCCAGGACTACTGCATTCTGACGAGCCTCTCCTCCGAGCCTGGAGATCGTTCACTTGATGGAGACTTAAGAAAGATGTTGGGACTAGAAGATTATTTGTCATGTCTAATGTTTGCTCGAATCGTTGCTTCTTTGATGGTCGTTCGTCTTCGTAATTCGTATCCTCCTCGCTGACAGAACTCCGTGTGGAGGAACTGGGTGAGAACTTGTAATAACTGTGCTGCTCGTTGTCATCTGACTCCTGGTGGTCAGGGAAGTCCAGGTTGGCTGGGCCGGCTTCAGGCTTCTCTGTGTCGGCGGCACCTTCTTGCAATTTCGACGGTGGTGACTTTCGTTTAGATGACATGTTTCTGGAAAAGAAAGCGTTAATTAGTTACTGAGTGACGCTGAAGCCAGCAAAGATGGATGGGAAACGTGTGACATTTATCAAGTCTGCAAGACATACTAAGTGCTGTCAAGACTCAGGACTGGTTAATAGCTAGCTAGTGACGTCACAACCAGAGATGTCCTAATTATCCAGCTCAGACTTGTTAGCATGACTGTAGTCGTACAAATACTTGTTAAATGCAAAATACAAACACGGTTTACAAACAGTATCTCTGTTTGATCGAGATCTCGGGTCAGACGTCAAACGTAGTATTTGTCACCAAAACTCCCCCGACTAGTTACGAAACTCGCTTCGTTAAAGCACCTAATTGGGCTCTGCTAATTGTACTAATTGCAGTAACTGCCTCCTTTGGACTTAAGGTGTCCGCCAGTTTATGTAATACAAACCACTAGAGATGGATCCTTAAATACAAATTCAGTTTCGTTGGGAATACCTATTTTGTTAAGAAATTAGAAGGGCGGGGAGGGTCTTGCTTTATTAGCTGCTTTTGTTAATGTGTGGGTGTTAGGTTGTACTGGATTGGCCGATGTCGTGTGTGGTATTCTAAATATTGCGTGTGTGTGAACGATTATAGACTCGCATGTGTACTTTGATGCTGATTTGAGTTGGAAACGTCTTCATTGATTGTGTTAACAAACAGTTCCTTTGCACATAGTGTCTGGCGGCTCTGCTTTGATGTTTGTCTACGTATCTGCTGTAAGTATTGATGTGATTATTTTGAAACGTTTACGCGGTGTCATCCTTTTGCCGGAATGTTTCATCCTTTGAACTTCAATGACAAATGAGATAAACAGATTTAGAGGATATTCATCGTTAAGCGTAGAGATGTTTGGACTATTTTGGCATGGTCGCAATTCCTTTGTTATTATGCAAGACTACCGGCGGGATATTTAGAATGAAATTATTCTTATGAAGATGCAAAAGGGCAGCTCCCGTTTCCGAAGTCCAAACACAAAATTGCTAATCGAGGTAGATGCGTAATATTTATAACTATTTCAGAATTACCACTTTACATGTAAGAAGTTATGACCTAAAATCCTTTAACACTTAAATACTAAGAAACTAGACTAAACCCATTTACAATTATTTACATACCGAACATTGTTTACGTTTACAAGTTTACCCAAAGTCTGCAAAGTTAGGACAGATCTGACAAGTTGCTAATTATGTAGAATAAATATTAAAAAGGGTCAAAATGAAGCCTTTATAATTTTAATTAAAGAATTATAAGTAGTTTTGATTGATGAAGTTTTGAAAATTGAAATATTATTGAAATTTTTGATAGATTTAAGATTGCTTCAAGATTGAACGATACTGAAAATTTGAAATCTCAAAATTTTGAATGATTGAAATTGCTGTTGCTATGCAATAACCACCTTTTTTTAATTGACTAGCTTCTGTCCCCGACTTTTTCTGTTATCTTTACCCGCGTTAAGTTACGACTTTGTTACTGCTCCGCTTCCATAGGTAGTACGTAGTAGGCGTGATGTTATTAGCTATACTATTCCTCATGAATGTGTTTATCACATACAACAAAAATTATCACAATCCGACTGAAATTTCCAGAGATTAACGCGTACAAACAAACAACCAAAAAAAAAACGCTTTAGTGTTATTATACCTACTCTTGCATTGTTATTTAACCTATAGATGAACATATGTATAACGTGAGAAACAGTGACAAAAATGAAGGTCAAGAAAATTAAACATACTTACGATATAACTTACGATGTCGACTTATCGATTCGACCAAAAAGATGTCAAATCGATATTGACGTTAAAAGACCTATTAGCACACTGCCTCAACAAATTGTGTTAGTGCCTTACAGACAAAAGGGGGTGATGGTAACACGGAGCTAGGAAACCAATGATAAAAACAACGGTATTTAAAATTCAACACAGTAACAGAGTTTTTAAAGTTCGAATTTATCTACAGTGGATGTTATTTACAATATACTATTGTAGAACCTAACAGTGACAACAGTGTATTTTTTTTTATTAACTTTCGGTCAATTTTCACCTGCTGTGTAATTTCTTAAAGTCACATAGTGTTTTCAAAGAGAACCTACTTATTAACTTTACGTTACTTAGTATAAATGATCAAGTCTTAACTGCCTTCGCGACCAATGGGAAGCCACACACATCAATAGAAATGAGGATTACATTTTTTTGAAATGACATCTGTTCGAGCCAAAGTCAAATCATTCATTTCAATTAGACTACCAAAGGCACTTTTTAACGTTATTTTTATTTATCGAATCTAGTTGCCAAAGAAGATTTCCTTTTCCTTTTAACCGTTGCATTTCGTCAAAACCTTGTTCTTAGCTCAGTGGCAATAATTCAATTCGATACGGCTGCGCTTCGGCACGGCTCGGCTGTTGTGATAAAATGCCACAATCAATTTACTTACTTTTTACATAAAAATCCAGCCTTTTTAAAAGGACAGATTTTTCTGGAAATTTTTGTTTACCTGTGCACTAGATACAATACCAATTATACCTACTTGGTACAGTAATCTTTTATCTAAGTGTAAGAAATAATCATCACGATTTGACAATAAAACAGACAACAGTATGAATCAGCGTTCACTTGACAATCGATCATTAAAATCTAATTTTCTACCACACACGTTACTATTATTCAATAGTTCCACTCCTTACAAACACATGTTACCACATAACATTGAAATATCTCTCTTATTCTTATGAGGTTAAGATGCATGACAAACGAATTCAATAAACATGTCAATTGTAACTACTAATTTCCTTTTCATTACTGTCACAATGACGTCACGCGGTGGCGCGAACAATATGGCGAATTGGCGGGAAATTTGACAGGTCAATATTACGTTCGGAAATGTTTATTTCCCTTTATTTCATTTTGTCATTTATGATTATGTTAGTCATATTTTTTGGTGATTGGCATTAAGAAATATCTGTATTATAGGTAGCAGGAAGTTCGCGTCAAATTAAAGGCACATTATTTTTTTAAATAATGTCAATTGCTCACAGCATCGATCATGCCTTAATGTAATGTTGACTGAAATATATTTTCAGAACGAATTTACACTTCTGTAAATTTTAAAATTACTTTATTTTGAGCCAGTGAGAGCTATTAAAAATAAAATTATTTATCGAATGAAATATTTCACTCATATTTCTTAACTGAGAGTAATTTTATCTGAAATTGCAATAGTTATTGACAAAATGAAGTACAATCAAAAACAATAATTCGAAGTTTCAATGGTGCAACTCAATTTCAATTTGCAGTGGGGTGACGTCACAATGACGTCAGAGAATTGCTAGCAAATCGTTTTTGTAAACGCCTCCCCTTGTTAAATGGTTTGCTGGCGGTGGTAAAAGGGTTATCTTCCGTTGGTTGTTTTTTTTTGTTACAGTTTTTTGTAATGGAAATGGACATTTTCTTTAATTAACTTAGGGTTGATTTTGAAATGGTCAGTAACATTGATTTGTAAGATAAATATGTTACTTTTAAATTATTTAATATGAAAAAATAGTTGAGCTGCCATATATGTATTGATTTCTTGCCAAGAATAATAAGCTATTGGTATTTTATTAAGAATTATGAAATTAACAAATACCTATTCGGTCCAATTCTATTTCCTAAAGAACTAAAGTACATAAAATATATTTTTTTAAATTGTAGGTACTTGTCGCTTACCGATCGTAATTGAAACGTTCTCAATTCTAAGTTAGCACGCGGAGGCCCTTCCGCTAAAAGTCATACGATACGGATTCCGCTGCTATACCCCGTATCCTCAATTACCGAACAGCATCATCCACCAAAACTATCCTTCCATCATTCTACAACATTCCTCTACATCCCGCAACATGCATATCTTAGCAAAACAAGTCGTACCAACCTATCACACTTAGAGTCGACTTCTAATTTATACGAGATATTAACATGTGCATCCGTTTAGAAATTAATCAGTGAACGCCGGACGAACGGACGGACCTTTAAGTAAAGGTAACGAGTGCCTAGCCTCCAGTCTATTTGACATAGGAAATTGCCGACGCCCGTCTTAGATAAACGCCTAGACTAAGGTTACCCGAGCTATGTACCTATTAGAGTGTCATCTGGTCTAACTAAGTTGTTGGAAACTAGCTCTTAAATCTTGTAGATTTGTTGATTGATTGATTGATTGGATTGCTTTTGCTTGTGTAAGAAGGTTGAATGTTTCTTGGAAAGTAGTCGTGTGTCATTGTTAGTTTTAATTCAAAAGATTTACAATATGATTATTTGGTGTACAATATTTTGAGCAAAAAATATCTTGAATATTGCTGACGTCGGTGGAGGAAAACATCGTAAAGAAACTTATACTTATAATCTATACAGATACTATATAAAAGGCAACCATTACTGGCTGAATGGCCTAACAAAGGATATCTAATATTCACACCCTCGGGGGATGAAACGGGAGTCCAAAACTCCGATAACCGACATTCACTCGGACGAAGTCGCGGGTATATAAGCTACATACATAACATCACGCCTGTAATCCCCGAAGGGTTAGGCAGAGGAGTACGCATTAGTACACCCACATTTCGCCAGTTATGTTTAAGTCCCATGTAATAGGGGGCGAGCCTATTGCCATCAACCGGGACATGCAGACTCCGAGCCTGCTAAAAATTCCTGATGGAAAAACTCAATAACACTTTGCCCGACCTGGGAATCAAACCCAAGACCTCGTGCTCAGCAGTCGCGCTCTGCGACCACTAGACCAACGAGGCAGTTTCAGTTTCGAGATATAAGTTAGTCATTAATATAAGTCTGTAATCGCCAATGAATCTGTCTTAAGCAAGCGTGGTGATCAATGCTCGTGCCTTCTCTGTATGAGAAGAGGCTTGTACCCTGCAGTGAGACGATAATAGTCTGGTATTATTATTGTGAAAATGTTCAATTCTTGTTCCACCGTTTAGAAAAATCGCATCAACACAGCCAATGAAAACACTTCGAAAAGAAACGTCATAATAAAAACAGCTCAAATCAAATAAGCGAATAAAAGTCTCGGAGAGTCGGCCGAGTACAATGAAAATAAAAATTAAATAGAAAAATATTGTGAAGCGTCAGTAATTGAATGAAGAACGAGAAACATTTTCTTTCCCTTTGGTGAGAGAGAAGAAAAAAAAATCGTCGGCAGAAATGTTCCCGTAACAGAATTATACCTATTCTATAATAAGTTTATTCACAATAAGATGGAATAAAATGTTTGTAGCGTTCCTTCAAATTAGGTTTTGATGTGCCCATTTTCTTGTTTTTTCGTTAGCGTTTCAATTTTGCTTTTAATTTGTTTCGAGCATTTGTTTATTTTATATTGCTTTCTAGTGTTTTGGTTTTTCGTTTCATGGAAGTAAGTTAGTAAACATAAACCTTTGGTATTGATTAGACCCATCAGAAAACACATACATCTTTTGTATTAATGTGTACCTAGGCATCTCCTAGACATACCTACATCCTTCAAATGACATCTATTTTCTTAGAAAAATCAAACCTAATTTAATATCTTCTCAATAGCCGCCCCAATGAATGCTAATAATTTGGCAGAAAAAGTTATTTCAAAGAAAAACATAAAATGACATGTCAAAACAAGCGCTGCATCGCACAATTGGCTTCTATTGAGTGAAGCGAAGGGAGGTGGAATTATCGACGGCAAATTACAAGAAAACTCCCTCGTATAGAAACCCGAACAAAATGTAGTTACAAGTGTAACACAGACGCCAAACGTTAGGGCTACTAGATGTGGCTTCATTAAACGAAATTAGATAACTTTTAAAATATTTTTCTCAACAAAACTGTTAATATTGTTACGTTAGCTGTGTCACGTTTCAAAAATAGAAAACCATTTCTTTTATCCGATTCTAAAATAACCATGACCTGCCAACTGGATAGCAATAAACACACAAAACAACTTTTTTATTTTATATAGTTTTTCCGGACAATCAATAACAATTGAATATTGTTTAGTTTCTCTAACCGCAGATAAAGAAGAAAAACCATCAGCTAAGCCAAAAGTCGTTAAATCTTAGTTTATGACGTGTTTGAAAAGGTTCCAGAAAGCCCGCATAAATAATATAATTAAAAAAATATAAGTGTAAATAGTGGATAAACATGTGGACGAAGTCAAAACATCCATTCCATTCTGAAATGCTTATATAATTTGTCATGTATAATATCCAAAAAACCAAAGCTATGTCTACCCATATCTTGTAGCACACCACTTACTGAACCTTTAATATCCAATAACTTTTCTTTTCGAAATAGAAATATTCTATATGTTAAATTGTCCCTATAAAACGATTACTGTGAAGAAAAATCGTTAAACATACCAATGTATCTAATATACTTTCCTTTTAGAATACACTTATTTTATTTTCGAAGAAAAATGCAACATTTTTTTTTATTGGTACTTTTGTCCACACCTACATACTTCTATTATTTAAAACTTTCTTTGTTGCCAACGTGAACAGGTGTATTGTATGAAATATAATGTACTCAAATTCTTCGGAATTTTTGTAGAAAAAATTCAATTGTTTTTTGTATTTTTGTGCATTAATTTGTACGATTATTTTTGGGTCACTAGGTGATGTCGCTTCTAGTGTAATAGAGATTGTTGTTAACATTTTCTTGTGTCTGACAATGGGGGAAATTACCCATCGGGTGCGCGACAACGCGAGTCGAGTGGGCGAACCGGCTCCTAAGTATGGAGACAACTCGTTTATTATTTAAATGATATCTTAAACGTGTTTGGCATTAATGGCTATTAAGCCGATTAAATTAATATTGTAATACAATCTCCGTGAAAAACTATGAGGTTTTCTCTATTTGACTACCTGTTTTTTTAGGTAAGTAAAATTTAATTTTTCCGTCAGCAACAAAAACAATTTATATGTGGGAACTAATGTAATCAGCGACTTGTTCGAATTTTTGATTAGCGATTTTAACTATTTAGTTGTAATTGAACCTACTTAGTTTTGGCTGAATACATAATAAGTACATTATATATATTTATAATAAATATTATTAAGAAAAGTTTTCGGTTCTACTAACATAAATAATTTTTGGAGGTCTTTGTATTCATTGCAATGAAAAATAATTTGTTTCAGCAATTTTTCATAAATACCATACATACGTAGAGGTAGACTGGTGTTATTCACAAAATAAAAGGTTTCGGTTTTCGTAGCTAAATATTTTTTGTAGTTGCTTAAGCCATTTTTTTGTGAATATCGTATACTTATACCTAGTACTGTAACCCACCCTCTAAATCAGTATCCTAACAAAACTACAGATACATGATACATACATAAATTCACGCCTTTTTCCCGTGGGGGTAGGCAGTAACCACAGAACGCTACCTGCTACGTTCCTTATATACACCTTTCGCCTCATCTACGTTTATACATCTCGTCATACAAGCACGTCGGTTACGAGAACTGCGCACCTGACCTTTCTGATTGAACCTAACCAATAAGGTCAGTGTAGGTCTTCCTAGGGCGACCCCTCCCTGCGTTGCAACAAATTTTACCAAAAAAAAAAATACAACTTTCATAAAATCCTTCTCCACACTAACTTGCGACCCTCGGAGGGCACTGAGACGCTTTATGATTACTCGGTGACAAACAATGCAGTTAATACGACACAATGTCCAATCACCGGCAGCCATTGTTCAGCGCAGGTTGCTACTTTGTGCCTTTAATGACGGCTTAAGCATTTTTCATGGCAATTGATTTTTGGATGAGGAGGAAATTTGCGTCTGTCTGTATGAAAATTATATCGTCGTTTAAGATGGTATTAATATTATTACAGAGCGAAGCGAAATAGATATTGTTCTACGGAAGCTTCGCCCTATAATTAATTAATTATTAATTATTTATGTAGGTATTGTAATTTATGGGCCAAGTTGCCTAAATGAAAGGAATTATTATTATTATTTATCCCTCGTGTGAGGGGATGCTTTTACTTATTAGTAGTTCACAAAATGTGCTCATAATCTTAATAAAAATAAGCTCTCGTATATCTGTGTTCGCAAATCTCGGAAAGTAGTTGGATTGACTTGACATTTTTAGGGGTGTTTGTGTGTTAAATAACCAAGAACATCACATTCGAAAAATTTAAGCAATACAATGTGGGTTAGTTCATTATAACAGAACTAAACCAAATTATAACCGTCTTTTGAATAGAAGATGCAGATTTCGTTTTCCACAACATGGTAACAAAATAACAAAGTCCTCACAGAAACAAAAATAAATATCGACCCAAACCTCACTCCCAATCCTTGTCACCCATCAATATAAAATACCTATTAGCTGCTGACCGCGACTTCAACCGCGTGGTTGTTTTTCACTCGGCGACGGGCCTGTTGGTCTAGTGGTTAGTGGCCCTGACTGCTAATCCGGAGGTCGTGGGTTCGATTCCGACCCAGGACAAACTTTGTGTGATGAGCATGATTATTAGTTCTGTGTCTGGGTCTGATTTATCTATGATATGTATGTATTTATAAATTATATAAGTATGTATATCAGTTGTCTGGTTACCATAACACAAGCTATGCTTAGCTTGGGATCAGATAGCCGTGTGTGAGTTGTCCCAAGATATTTATTATTTATTTATTTTACTCTAGTCATTTACGTCTTTGGTTACTTTTCCGCTCCTATGTGTAATAGCCTGATAGCATTATTTAACTGATGGGTTATAGCGTTATATAGCCTATACTATTCCTCAAGAATCTGACTATCATATACAAAAATATTTTTTCCAATCCGACTGGTAAGTCCAGAGATAAACGCGTTTAAACAAACAATCTCTTCAACTTTATTATATTACTATATAGATCTATACTAATATTATAATTGCGAAAGTGTGTCTGTCTGTCTGTTACCTCTACACGCTTAAAACGCTGAATCGATTTTGATAAAATTTGGCATGGAGATAGTTTAAGACCCGGGGAAGGACATAGAATCGTTTTTATCCCTGAAATCACCCACTAAGGCAATGAAAAGGGGGGTGGAAGTTTGTGTGCAAGTACGATATAAACAAATTCCACACGGATGTAGTCGCGGGCAAAAGCTAGTATGTTATATAAGTATAGATAACATCAACAATTAAGGTGTATACAGACTACGAAGGCGATTTTCCCTAAACAAGCGCGTCTGATGAGAGTTATTGTGTTCCTTAGGTCACTGCGAAATGAATTGCGAGCAAAACGAACGAAACGAGAACATAGTGCAGCTAAATGCTATTCAACTCGCTGGCTTGTATCACTTTTTGCATTTTTTCATAATGTTGCTTGTCTTTTCATGATGTTACGTCATTTTCAGAGCATAGTTTTAAAAGAAATGAGGTCAGAGTTATCATTAGTCTATTATAAGCTTCGTTAGTCTCGTGGGCGCAATCGCGAATGCTGAACGTGGGGTTCTGGATGCGATTCCCAGGTCAGGCTCGGGGTTTGAAAGTTGGTGGTGAAACTCCGACGCCTTGTAAAGTACGATTCTATGCAAAAGCTGCTAAACTGCCATTTTTAACCTTCTGATAAAATTGATCTGCAGGTTTTAATATTGCAGACAATGTAATAATTCAATAACATCAAGCCTGTAATTCCCGAAGAGTTAGGCAGAGGTGCAGTACTCATTAGTACACCCACAGTTCGCCAGTTATGTTTAAGTCCCATGTAATAGGGAGCGAGCCTATTGCTATCAACCGGGCACAAATCCAGACTCCGAGGCTGCTACTGAGAAATTCCTGATGGAAACACCCAACCAGGAAACCCCTCATGCTTAGCAGTCGCGCTTAGCGACTACTAGACCAACGAGGCAGTATAATTTATGATCACATAATGTTCCATCTCCCCATTTTATCCAACTCCAAAGCTCATGCTTAAAGCACAACCAACTAACTTAAAAGTTAAAAACACATTACCACAATCGATGGAAATATAAAACCATTTTTCATCAACTTGAACACAAAAACCAACAGTAAAGGAAACAGTGGATACAAAATGGCGCAGTAGAAAAATAGTTGAACATAAACGAGTGGTGCTTTTGAGTCAAGATGTGCTCCACAGTTATGCAAAGGAACGTTCAGAAACGAGGAATTTGGTTTGCTGGAACTACTTCAGTTTCCCCGATCCTTTGTGCAGATGAATAACTTTGATTGTTTGGCGGAGTTGTGGAAATAAGAGGCTTTATAGCTTTGCTTATAAAGCACTTATTTTCCTGCCTTTTTGTCCGAGAAAATGTCGAATATCGAGGACATATTACACACATCTCCGATCACAAAGTAGCCTTTATTATTTTTCAGATCCAAAGGTATCTGTTTGCAGTCTGGTAGTTTTGGCGTGATGAGGTGACAAACACACAGACAGATTGAGTTAATTTAGCGTAGGTAGATAGTGTAGATGATGTATTAATAAATGATGTATTGACTTCAATCTCTGAGTTGTGAAAACATACCTATGTGACTTATTAATTACACCAAGGTGTCTGTTTTTTGGGTAATCTAAAGTTATACCTTCTGACTGCAGCGAAATAAAACAGCAGAAAAAATCGCGGAAAAGTAGCCATCATAATCATGGCGTTTTCTTTTTTAAATGAAAATAGGTCTTGTGTAAGAGTGTAACAAAAATAACATTAAAAAGTCTCAAAAAGTCATTGACCGACCAAAAAAGTAATGACGCGCAAGTCACGATTGTCATTCAGCTACTATAAACATCACTTTGTTTATACTACTCATCCCATCTCCCTGCTTTTCGGATAAAATAAACAAGTGCACATCCTTTGACAGTGCAACACAAACAATTGTTCAAATCATAAACAATGGTTCACATCGCAAATACTCGTATAACCCGCGTCCCGCACAAAGTATCTCTATGTATAATGAACCATTCATACTCCCAAACAAACTCCAACCAACCATATGCAATAATTCCATACAGGACCAACCAATACGATAAAGTTGTAACCCCCTATCATGTTACAAAGGATTCTAAATCCAAAATAGATGGCAGTAAAACCGAGAATTAAATGACTAACGTAATAGATGTAAATCCTTGGTTGGCTGACAAAGAACAGAAGCGATTTCACGACATCAAAGTGGAACACGACATATTACGCTACAAAATAAACACCAGAATAAATACATCGAAATGTTTGTTCGGAAATATTCGGCATTGGGGTGATCATATTCTAAATTATCTGTTAACAGAGGGTAGTTTCAAAACCCTTTTGACGGCAGGATTAATTTGCTGTTTGTGTACGTACGGTTGTCTCTGTGAACGGATTTGCAATTAATAAGACTACCTATATGTAACTGTACATCTGGCTGTTTTCATATCTGCCTACTGAATCACACATTTCTGTCCGCAAACATGAGCATACAATAATAGCAGTATTAAAAGTTTTCTAACGAACCCAGATTGTTCGCGGGGCGTCTGCGTTGAAATCCGAGCAAGCTCAAAAATGGTAAGCTATAATTTGCACATAAAACGTATCCTAATGGCAACGTACGTGATCACTTATTCGGTGGACTCACAAAGCGGTACATCTTCATCTGAAAGCAGACTCTGATTTAAATACATTATTCTTGTAATAACAGCAGCGCACCGGACGGAGGGAGCGCTATTGAAGTCGTAGAATACATTATTTTAATTCGTACCACCTCTTTGTGACCCCATCAGGGAATTAATGGATTCAAAGCCTTCTCTTCCGTTCGACAAAGAATAATTTACTAAGTAAATGAACGGACAGACAATCGCGTTAGGAGCCCGAGTTTTGTTTCGATTGTAGGATATCAAAAGAGTGGCGAATATCTGAAAGGGGGTACCTTTCAATCTGGGCCTTTGTAAGCGTTATCTCTGTTAATTTAGAAAGGTCAATGAATAAAATACACAGTAGGATTTCATTATTCATCTTCAAGCTTTGATTACGTTTAACATTCAGTAAATAAAAGATATTTTTTTTATATAATCTCGTATGTGTGCGTTCAAATAAATGCTGATTGAAGTTTGTGTGGGTTTCTATTAAGATATTGCATCGTGAACAGAGAAGCAATAATCTAAATTGAAATAGGTTGTGTCTAAGATGTACGGAGTTGGTCTCAATTCAGTATTCATTGGGAGCGCGAGCGGTAGAATAGAGAAGCTATCGAGAATTATTGTCAAATCTCAGGGGCAATGCGACCGGGTCGCCGAGACGGTCGGGGCAATGCCGGGAAGGGGCACTACCTATTGATGTTTTAGAATACTGACATTTGCTTAACTGCAATAGTTTTACTCATCTCGAAGGAATTTGACCTGGTGGCTGTTACGTTTATAATAATGTGGCACTTAATTATTACTTACTCTATTAATTTTGCACATCTATTTATGTCATAAAGCTGAAGACTGTTTTCGTTTGTTATAACCAGATTTATGATGTATATGCTATATTATAACATCACACTACGTGCCACTGGAGCGGAGCAGTAACCAAACATGTGGTTTTCACCCGCGTTAGGGTGAAACATAACCACGCGGACGAAGTCTCGGGAAGAAGCTTGTTCAACATAAAAGTGAAGACCCACTCACCATATAAATAAGAAAACAGTATATTAAATATTTTCCAAACAATAAACAGCTATTAAAATACGTTTCCTACAAAATTTTACTAGTTAATTCGTCCATAAAAATGATTGATAAAATATTTAATCCTTAAGGACGCTCCACCCCTTCCCTTCAAACCGCGAGACGTCGGCTAAGGGGTAGCTCAGACGAGCGAGTTAACCCCTGGGGTCAGTTATTGTGTCATCACAGTCTGACATCTTGCCTTAGTGGTACTTAAACTGAATGATCTATTTGTAATAGTTAAGTGATAGCTGTACACTACTTGCAACAAGGTAACAAAAATATATTAAAAAAAAAAAAGTTTTTTTTTTATACAGTATCCTAGCTTTATTACAAAATCAGTAATATTATAAGTATTAATTATTAAAACATTATGACTCAAAAAAACGAGTGTGCTTATGACCACACGACTGAAGTGAAACTTCTTTATTCACTTTAAATGTAGAATATTGAATGTATTGAACAAAATATTAATTCATAAAATTGTTCAAAACGAAATAGAATTACGAAAAATAACCAAAGAATCACCGTTCGCGTAACGCTAGTAAACTCGCAAACGAACTACTGACTGAAATATATATATATTTCATTTACTAGCTATAAGAGAAAGAGAGAAAGAAAATGTGCGCGCGCACTGCTCTCTCTTGCTCCTACACTGTGATACAGACAATAAGCCTGCAGTGTGCTTAGATATACGGAACGTATTTGGCTATGAGAGGAAGAGAGAAAGAAAATGTGCGCGCGCACTGCTGTCTCTTGCTTATATCCCCCACTTAACTTCCGTTCGCCTTGCCCGATCACACTTTTCGTAACGCTTACGTCACGCGTTCGCCAGCTTACTCCCCAAGTCGAGCGTGCGTAAAGAAGTTTCACTTCAAAAATACAAAGGCAGGCTTAATGCCTTAGGCATTCTCTACCAGTCAACCAAAGGTGGTGAAGAGATAACATGACAGGTGCAAATTTTTGTGATAGAGCAAAACAAAAAAATTATAGATAAAAAATAAACTCAAACATGTACATGGATGGTATGTGTTAACATAGGATACTTTTTATCCCATTTTTTTTTTTTGGGTTCTGGAATCAAATTTTCTTTATGGAAAGTTACTTTTTACGAGGGCGAAGCCACGTGCAAAAGCTAGTCGGCCATGAGTAATCATAGTAATTATATTTAGGGAAAACGTTTTAAATTAGTCACATAATGCAAAAATATATTTCCGCTGAAATAAGAGGTAAAAATTATTAATTTAAATTTTATTAATATCAATTATGGGATTATGTAATTAAGGTTAAAGTCCATATTAATTAAATAATCTATTTTATGACGTCAGCCAGTACAAATATAATTTCCCTATAATATCATTGTGCAATAAATAATTAGGGCCTTTAAAAATTATGTTACTAAAATTTGATTTTCATTATTTATGATTCATTGAATGGTAACTAATTAAATAAAGTCTTTAGCACTCTGAAGTCGATTTTGTGAATATTATTGAGCGGTTGGTTTGTTTTTTATAAAGACCTATCTAGAACAAAACACACTAGAACACGATTCCAAATCACATTTAGAAAAAACGATACACACAGAATTTTATCCACCAAAAAGAAAAACTATAGCGCAAGTAAATAAACGATATTTATTATTAAATGATGTCTTTTCAGGGCAATATAAAGCAACCAATAAATAAAAACCTTCTACCAAAAACCACAAAATTCTTTTTATCACGAAAACACATAGGGAAACGTGGAAAGTTTGCATCAAATAATATCGAATGATTTATATATTATTCATCCCGTTGGTTCGGGGAAGCCACTACACCTTTGTGAATAATTTAGGCCTCAGACACATATTATTTTTGCAGGGGCCGGCCGCTTGGCGTTTGTCCTATAAAATATTATTTGAGGACAACCAGAGGAGGGCGGGGTAAGAGAGGGGTGAAATCCTTGAGGTTAATCTATGAAGGACAAGATGTGGGGTGAATATGTGTCTTGACAAAATAATGAGTTAATATTTTTTTACTTTTGAGGGATCGAAAAAGGGCTTTCTGTTTTTTTTTACACAATATTTTATTTCCTTGTATCTCTGGGTCTAAAAAAAGAAACTAAAAGGACTCGAATAAATCATACTTAAAAGGAAACGAATTGCCTTTGTAGGTATCACAAAACTTAAATTAATTTACTAACCCAATTGTAGTTTCAATTCAATACCATTGCACTCAACAAGTAATTAATAATAAAACAATAGAGCAAACTAACTGTTTGTTCAACACAAACTACACCGTACGCGTCCAAATGACATGGAATCAATCTGGCAACACAATAGCTCAATCTACAGACGTCTCTAACTAAATTACTCCAGAAATCTGCGACTTACTTCTGAAACCATTATTTACCCCTTTCAAGTCACAATCGCAATTTGTGGTTATTTGTCAACCCGTTAATGCAAGGTAAACGAATTTGTTTAATATTTCGGCTTTATTTAGTAACTTTAAGCGATTGGATGCGGTTGGTGATTGCTTCAAAAATGCTTGTTTGTGGTTAAGCATATTGTGATGGGAGTCTTTATGCTCTTGTAATGTTATGTTAGTCAGTGTGAAATGAGCGGCCGTTTTGATGATTTTGTGTGTAAATGTTTTGTAATGGAACGTCTGAATGCTCTTTAATTTGACGCGGTATGTTTAGACGAGGTGGGAATGAGGTAACGTTAATCTTTTCTTTTGGTTAGAAGAGTTTATGAGAATTGTTAGTTGTATTTTTGCCAGTCAGCAAATATACAATTCATCTAACTTTTGGAAAGGGCTAGATTCAATTCTTTATGACGTTCAAGACTGCATTATAATGGTCTTATTGGAATAAATGATTTGACTTTGACTATGAGCACGGCGGTAGCAAGGATTTTGAATAAGTATTAAGCATCACTCGTGGACGCTCTTATTAATGTACACAACGATAAATTGCTGTAGGTAGATAAGCATGAAAATAAATGGAAACTCATTTCAGGAATCCTACACAAAATTAGAATATCAAAACAATAACATTAATATACTAAAGGACTATTTCGCCACGATGCTTTGAGCAGCTAGCCGTAATGAACGTCGCACATTCAAATGAATTTGTTCCTAAACACGTCAGCGGCGTACTGTCACTAACATTAACAATTCTATAGAACAATACGCTTTCGCTGAACTTAGGAACAATAACACTACATTATTGAAATGAATAGAGCCACACAATATGTTGGAACGAGGCGAAACTGCACGAACTGAGGAATTCTCAAGAGAAGGCAGGACAGAAATTGTAAGGTAATAATAATATTCAATAGCTAGGGCAGAATGTGGCGAGGGTTTAGCGCCTGCTTCTGAAGAATAATAATGAACAATGTTAATAAAGTAATTTAGTCATACAGAACTCCTATCTGCTATGTAACTGGTAGATATAATGAGTGATGAGAGAAGTATAAATAAGTTCAATAATATATCAGATTTCAAAGAGATAAAAATAACAAGTTACTGAGTAGTTATCAGTTACGGAGTAGTATCAGTGATGTCCAAGTGTATCTTGGACATCACTGATATCGGTGAAGGGAAACATCGTGACGAAACCTGAACTGGGCAAGCCTGCACAACAAGCGTGGTGATCAATGCTCATGCCTGTATGAGAAAAGGCTTTTGCCCTGCAGTGGAACAATAACAGGCTGGTATAATAATAGGCAAGATAAAGAACAAAGAAAATTACAATAAAAAATACAAATGACGATGAATCTAATAATGTATTGCATTTTCTTAAAATAATAAATTACAACAGGATAGGAAACCAATCAAGTATAGTCAAATCAAATAATTATCATGATAATCGTGTGACCAATGCGTTCCTTCGCAATAGACTTGTTTGAACCCAATAAGTGGGAGATGAAGTGGAATAATCGATTCGACAAACAAGAGGGCTCCGCGGTGCCTCGATACATTGGTATACGATTCGATACAGACGTTCGAATTAGAATCGATTTCCGTGATGTGTTCACTGTTGGCTTGTTATGTTGTTAGGAAGAAAGGTGATCGCTGTTGTTTGTTTTTTTTTTAGTCTGGATTGGTATTCTGATAGTGAATAAGTTTGTTGATGTCAATCAACTTTTGCCTTTTGGAAATTCGTACAGTTTCGCAAAGTGTGGATGAGTTAGCCGGAATCTTTTCCAAAAACTTAGCAACGACTGGTATTATTTTAGACTCTAAAATCTAACTAACACGACACATTTTTAACCATAAATGATAAGAACGAAGATTTTGACATCATTCACAGTTAAAATGACAGTGTGTCTGATATACGAGTGTATTTCTTAGGTATAGTTCTTACAATTCACGAAGACGGGTACGTTTTTATTGTGTGTGTATGATGCACGTGCACATTGTATCTTTGTGTACAATTTCGGGGGCGCTCAGTATTGGCTGAACCGTGTAGTGCATACAGAAACAATGTGTACATGCACTCACAATTCTACACACACTATTACGACCAACTCGCCATCGTCCACATTTACCAGTTTTTTTGCCGAAATTAACGTATCGTCTAAGAATGATTGCAACAGTCGCCTGTAAATATATTACCATTCAAATCCTGAAATCATTTTCGAGTATTAAAGTGCGATATAGACAAAACAGTTATTATGCTTGTCCTATGTCCGCAATAAAATATAACATTGATTGTCGACATTTACAATTTTGACACAATAATTTTGTTTCCCGCACGAAACGCTATTAGACACAATTTTTTATATCTTCCTTTACATTTTAATGAAAATATCGAACATTATCAACATCCAATGTCTGGGAAACATTACGACTTCCATCGGCTTTCAAACATCAAAAAGAATGTTTCTATCGATAACCATTGATTAGTCCCTCTTGTCACATCAAAGAGGAGAGGGTCTATTGTGTGACCTCCAATAATATTTCCAACAATTTTTCTCAAAGAATTTCTATAGTATGTCTCTTATACAATAATAGGATCAAACACGAAAGCTTTCTGATTGTAATTGAATGGACATCTCTTAATGATATTGACGTTTAGATTCATGATGATAGCATGTTTAATAATGACATTGACGATCTGGTGATAAATGATGTGAATTTGTTGGACACATACCAAATGTAACAGCTTGTAAAATTTATATATGATATACAAAGTAACTTTTGTAACAAGACCGGACACATAAGTAATGCTGACGAATTTTAAAAAAGGTCAAGATTGACACAATAAACATTAAATCTTTGCTAATGGCACATTAAAGTATTATGTATTGTCATTTATATTCTTTGCGAAGTGAATAACAGTCCTGAAAATGGTTTGGCTTCGTTTGAAGTCAGATAGCATGATACTGAACAGATTCAGTCAGTTTATTGAACAAGCGAACGTTGTGTGCACTTTGTAAATTGAATAGTTTCGAGTTGACTCCTGCATCATCAATTATTGTTCAAAAACTAATAGTCTTGACAGTAACAACAAATATGTGGAACTGTTTCACAAAAGTATCAGTGTGATCTGTTATTATGAGCACTATTGTTCTTGGCACTGCCGCCATGTCATCGCCGGTCACTTGTCACTTCCTACAAACTAATAAATATCTTTCACTCCTAAATGGGTTCGAAGAAAATAATAAATAATTGTCATTGACTTTCGCAGTTTTTTACAAATTTTATGTTTTAGACATCAAAGGAACTTGAGTGGTGTGTGCAATAATTGGTCAATGTTAGGAGGCAACGACGCATGGGATGCGCAGACGCAGTGCCAAATTGAAAATGGCGACAAAAAGAACATTGTTTATGTGACGCCTTATTAACGAGAGATTTATCGTTAACGTTCCTCTTAAAAGTTTTCTGTTGTTATTTTTTTTTTTGACGTTTTAATTGTGAACCAGATTTTATCTTTGAGCTTTCGGTTAGTTCAGAAAAAAATAAGAATCATATTTTACAAAGAATAAAATTTAAGATGTACAGCAACATATATTAAAAGAAACACTTCGAAGTCTAATATAATAATAATGAGCTCAGCAGACCGTCCTAAACACAATCGGTCAATGTTTCAGATACAATTTTTTACTATGACAAATTAAAATTACCCAAACAACGACGCATAAGACTATTACAATGACACATAAGCCATGCAACCGTCTAGCTGTCACCTCGACCAATATTAAGAGCCTCCTAAAATACAGGATGTGTCTATATTAACTGTAGAATTTGACAGCGTTAGAATTACGAGCGAAACGGCAATTTTTATTTCATTAAGTCGATATATCACGGAAGATATTTAGGAACAAATAGAATGTGATGTTGGCACAAACCACGTACAACAAAGAGAGTGATAAATAAAACTATAGTACGATGACAGGGTTGTCAGTACTAAGAAAATATTCGACACAATCTTCACTAATATTGTCTACGCAATATACCTTTGTGAAATAATTTTCCTAGAATTTAAACAACGAATTTGCTCCAAGTTAATAATTAAAATTACCATTGGTATCAGTAACTCCTTATTCGGAGTTTGTGGTAATTTCATATGAGGTGTCCTGTACTTTATAAGAAGCTATATTAATAGTCATTCCTTTAATTAAAATTACTTTTAGGTAAAACCGATAAACAAACATGACTAAGTATACATTTCTAATATTAATAATGATATTCTCCTGACCGAATTTCGGTCACGGCGAACGATTTTAATAGAAACTAATCAAGTACGCAGCAGATAATATTGTGTCCATGTATAAGTTTGTACGCCAAGGTCCACTCCCTCTTTCCTCCCTCTCATAGTCCAATGGGACGTTTATCTTGGACATCACGAAAACATCGTGAGGAAACCTGGGACTTACTGTTCGACTCAAACCATGTCAGAGGCCCTTGAGGCGGTTTAGAAACTCTGACACTAGGGTGTGTGGGGTCGTAAGACCTTACTGCCCACACGATAAAGAAGATGGGACGGCAATCCGACACGACCGCGAAGAGATCAGGCGTAGGACCAACGGTTTTACGCACCTTCCAAGGTACAGCAAGAAATTCATAATGGAAAAACCCAATAACACTTTGCCCGACCTGGTATTCCAACCTAAGACCACTGCTCAGCAGTCGCGCTTTATGACCACTAAACCAATGAGGCAGTACTAACATTCAAAATCTCACTTTTAATATAAATCCGTTTCTTTGATAGTTCAACCCTAGTTAGAAACAAATGACATTTTCAGAAACATTGTACGAATATCGGTGCCATATGCATTGGCCTAATATTACGAAAATCCATTGATATAGTTGGGTCTTTGAGTATGGCGATAATTAACATATTACCCGCTTCTGAGATATAACATGACTGGCTCAGTGTAATATATAATAATAATAGCTATTTTCAGTGTTTCTACGTGATTTTATAGTAAGATTGCAGGAATAGACAGATATTATTTAATTGTGTGTGTTTGTGCATCAATTGTTGTAACTGATTATTTCCGAAAGAATATTAGAAGATTTCGTCCATGCAGTTCATCGTTTAGTTAAGAATTTATTGTAACACATTGGAAAACGTTAACAACGTAATTTTTTACCAGAATATTCTAGAATATTTTCGTTTTTATTACGGTCTTAGCTTTTTCTCGCGACCTCGTCTTCATGGAAGTTAAGTTTATTTTAGTTTATACCCTACAGCACTCATTAATGTCGCTTTATTTTAGTGAAATATTTTTGTAATAGGATTAGTACCTATTACCTCTAAAAATGCAATTTTACCAATTATTATATTATTATTTTTTTTACTCCACATTTTTAATGTAATGAAAATGTATCGAAACTTTATACAGTTTTAACAAAGTATGTATAATCGCAAACATAAAACAATGAAGCACTATCATTGGCAAAAAAATATTAAATTAAAATGAACTCTTGTTGGTTGGTTGGTTGGTTGGTTCACTAGCAAAAAAAATCTTACAAGATTCTGTTAATAAGAATAACAAAAAAAGCATATAGGAAACGGATGTTGTTATATTTGACTTAGTGTCTGCATATCTGTTTAGTTTTCAATAAAAAATCACCAGACGTACATTCGTTTTCAAAAATAATATTCTACTGTTCGAATAAATATAATCGTAAAACTGTTCGTTCAAGGATTTTATTAATATCTTGTTGATTTTAAAATTAGATGTACGTAACTATCATTGGTTGCCTGAATCAACTTCTGTTACAAGTTTCATTGCATTCTTGAATATACATAAATAAAAATTATTGTGGATATCACATCCTACCTATATCTGAAATGGCCAATCCGCCTTAAGCAAGCGTTGTGATTAATGCATTACCTTCTCTGTAAGAGAAGAGGCCTTTGCGCTGCAGTTGGACAATAACAGACCTGTAATATTTGCGTGAAAATATCTAGTATACCTATATGTCGGTAGTAATACATATAATAGGAGTTTCTTACTTGTTATTCTCCATACAGACCTACATACGTTTTGAAACTAACAATTAGATTCAACTTTCTGACTAACTGACCGATTCCTTGACAATTCAGCCGCCAATTGGTTAACCAATCTAATGTTGCTGGATTCAAACTGTGAATAAAAATCCATACTAATATTATAAATGCGAAAGTGTGTCTGTCTGTCTGTCTGTTACCTCTTCACGCCTTAACCGTTGAATTGATTTTGATGAAATTTGGCATGGAGATAGTTTAGGACCCGGGGAAGGACATATAATAGTTTTTAGAAATCACCCCCTAAGTGGGTGATAAGGGGGGTGGAAGTTTGTATGCAAGTACGATATAAACAAGTTCCACGCGGACATAGTCGCGGACAAAAGCTAGTACTAAATATTTGTAAATCAGCCTTAAAAATTGAAACCATGAACAACAAACCTGATAGAAGCAATTTCGTTTCTTAACAATAAGATAAAAACGAACAATAACTTATGGAACATTTGGTTTACAAACAAAGCAGAATAATATTTGATAAAAATATTACTACCTATCGATAACCTTTTTTATGTAGTTGAATATGGTAAATAGGAAAATAACGAGCTCTTAGATAACCTAGACAGGTATCAATGCCTATATTCTTCATTTTAGAATTTTATTGTCATCGGTAACGATGTAGTTGAAATAGCTAACAGGAAAGTTTAATTCGGTACCTACGTATAAGTTGTTAAAGTTAAAAATCGTGAATCATCGGTTTTAAAATCTTACAAAGATGCATCTTCTATTACACTTACTAATAATGTAATAAAGCTAAAGAGATTTTTTGTTCGATTGTTTTTTAACACTAGATTTATAAGGAGTAGTAGGTATAGGCTTTATAACATCACGCTACGAATCACAGGAGAGGAGCAGTAACCAAAGACGTAACTGACTGGCGAAATCGCAGGGATAAAGAATAAAAGTATAGAAGTATTAACACCGCTACTGACTGACCGTGACTGCCTCGTTGGTCTAGTGGTCGCAAGCGCGACTGCTGTGAATGAGGTCTTGGGTTCGATTCCCAGGTCGGGCAAAGCGTTATTGGGTTTTTCCATCAGGAATTTCTTAGTAGCAGCCTCGGAGTCTGGATTTGTGCCCGGTTGATGACAATAGGCTCGCCCCCTATTACATGGCAAAAAAATTACTGGCGAAATGTGGGTGTACTAATGGGTACACTTCTGCCTAACCCTTCGGGGATTACAGGCATGATGGTATGTTAAGTATTAACAATTATCATTTTGGCCTTAGTGGCACAGATGCAAAGTTTAGGATCAGTTCCATTTAAGAGGTGACAAAGTATACAGATTTCCATAACAACCAAATAATAACAATTATAACAACTTGCACTGTTATCAACTAACCTAAATTGACAAGCACAATTTAATTGATAAACGAGACGAAATGGGAAACAATAAGACATTTAAACTATAAAAAAATATAATTATCTCTGGGTCACCGATCGGCTGACCCATATTTTGAACATTCTGTAGACACCTAAAGCATACATAATTATAAATGCTTTCATAATAATGTATTATTGCACTGATTAGTCTCGCTCGAGTTGCGTGAGTGATAATAAAATGCTTCAAGATTACAGGTTTCTTTGCTTTTAGGGTTTTAATTAATACATGGTGACCATTATATATGTTGCAAAATAAGATTGATAGCGGTTGGTAGAAACCACGAATTCTCGAGATAAACTAACCTTGAACCTTAACAAAGGCTGGCTTAGTTTATAAACCAGTGTTCCTGCTTTGCCGGACCTGATTTTTTCCTTAAGAAATACCCGCCAAACTGCCCAGGTACATAAAGGAACATCCACCGAGATTAATCATTCAATTGAATCACACAACGGAACGGACAAACGAAATGTTCCAACAAGACAGTTCACGTAGAAGAATTTAACAAAACCAAATCGGTCAACTTGAACTTGCCCAGCAGTTGACCAACAAAAGCATTGTAAGGAAGATGTAGCATTAGCTTTTGTTCACACCCCAGCACGTGTGATCCGACTACCGTCCCTCAAAACGTCATTATTTGCATACCAACTGGTTCCGTCTATACGATATTAATCAAAGGTTTTATTAGTGAACATCAAAGAATAAGCACAATGCTAAGATCTCTTATAAGGTACCCTCAATACTATTGTTACTTTTGTCTGAGGTTGATTTATGAGCGGCCACTGTTGTTGGGCCAACGTATTGTGATGTCAGTTTTTGTTCGCCCGCCGACATTGTACTACCCCTTCGACGGTCCAGCGCGGATGCCTTTATTCAACTTGATCTCACTTTGATGCTTCTAACTCGGTACAATGCCCCGTGTGAGTCACAACAGATTTTACATGTATGGAATTTGCATAATTCAAAATGTCTATGTTCACTTCCATAGTAACCGTTCTAATGGATTTATCTTTGATATTGACAAACATTTTTATTGCGAATAATGTATTACCTATATTTGATAACGTTTTCCAGTTTTTTATGTAAGAGAAATTGTTTACAAGCTCCACTTCTTAATACTTCCAAAATTTTAATAAACGCTAACACATAATCAAAAATTTACAAGTAACGCCGATTTCAATTTTACCTTCCCATCTTATAACCCTTTGTCCTTCATCAAGTCCTTGACCGTCTCTTGTAAGCATTGTGCAACACAAAAGAGCGGCTGTGATTGAGCCCCGCATGTAATTTTCATGGTTCGCTCCTCACATTCACGCTTCTACATCCACTCGCTTCCAAATCATTACGTTCCTTACCTTTGTGTCTGCCTTCCCCGTCTTTATTACGCGGTAATACTTCATTGTACACATCTTATTCATTATTAGATATAGCATTGTGAGCAGTACTCTCTTGATTGGCTCTCAGTTTTTTTTCAACACTGTTTTGAGTAACGTTTGCGTCATCAATACTAATGATTGCAACCGGTAGCACAATACTTATTGTTATGTAGGTTTTTATTTTGTCTGTACGACTTTTTTCTTCGTCTTCAGAATTTACATCGTCATTACATTTAGTTGGATTTTTATTACTATAGTTTAGTAACAATAAAATATTGTTGGGATCAAACAAGACTCGGTTGGCTGCAGAGCTTACAGACTGGTCAATAAATATGTCAAACTGATAAACAGTTTGCATAGATTATGATATCCTAATTATACGACGTGATTTATTTGTGAGTATTGACTCCATTATGTAATCTATTCTAATTTTGGTGATAGCTTGTGAATACGTAATATTATAAATAAGAGTATATTATTCTATAGATGTAATTGTAAATGTTCTTGGTTAGGAAAATGTAGGCAATTTGTAACTTTGAAACCGAAAATTACGAAACCTGCAGCTGTATACGCAAATAAAACTCAAAAGCGTGCTAACATACATTTATAAGAAATAAACCGCAGATACAATAGATAAAATTTTACGACACAAACTATATAAAATACATATAAACATGGAAGAGATCTTTGTACGGCCAAAGTTTTGTTCATAACGAAAATTGAAGTCATAAAAGTTTCATTATAATCTCAAAGATAGCAGCGCAGTCGTATGATTGAACACCGTGCAAGAAGTGCGCACGACCATCTCCGAACGTAAGGGAGTCTCCACACGCGCGACCGATCGCACGGCCCAACAGCTGTTTGTGACTGGACAAATATAAATGTCCTTGGTACATGAGATTTACTAGACCAGATGTTTGTCATTTCATTTGAATATAAATAGAAAGTAATATAATTATAAATGTTAAGATTTATTTAAATGTGTTTTTTGTTTTTACTTTAAAGACCTCATTTATATGTATCGTTGTTGATTTTAAATTAATTTTACAGAATATGTATATTATCTAAAATAAGGAAACAGAAGTTTTATGTAATCCTTTACAATAACAGAAATTATTATCTTGTAGTGCTTTCCATAACTAATACACAATAAATAAGGTTTAAGTTAAATTGACTCGCCGTTTTAAATCCCCGTGTTCGATTTTATACATAATGATTACCATTCATAATTTCTGTGAGTTTAACTTAAAACTCTGGATGGGATTAAGACTAAGCTGATAATTCTGTTAATTCTTCTTTACTGATTTAACTATTTGTTTTATGATAATTATAAAAATTTTAAGGTTTTAACTTTTAAGAAGGGCATTATCTCAGGATTTTCCGGTCTTATATTTATTTATTTCGGATCGACACCGTACATCATCTTCTTATACATCTCCACAGCCATATTATGATCGTTCGATAAGACTTTTCTATCAGTTTTTTTACCTGCTTTAACTTTCAACAGAAACGCAGCGACAGAACCAGTCACTGTGTGTAGAGTTCTTTACAATCTAAATCTGTACACAATCCAGTCATAAAATATGGCTCCAACAATAAAACAGAAGTGGTCCGTACTACTTCAACACTGGCAAAAGTGCTCTATATTCTTAGAAGGATGAACTTTTTATTACCATGCACTGTTTAATTTCTTCTAATCCAACAGATTATGGTGTATTTTTGTACGACGTATATATTTTCTATAATGTTTTTGTTTAACATTTTATTCGTGCTATATTTTATATTGTTATCTTTTCGATCATTAATTTAGAGTATTAACTTTTTCTGTTTTTGGTGATTTCGAATTTATATTTGTTCTGATATTTTCATCAAGATTATGCGGCGGATGTTTTGCAAATTGATAGTATGGTTTTGGAGAAAAGTCATAAGGATTCTAAACAAGAGTAAAATGTCTGATCTTACCGGTTGACACTGACAGAAAAAAAAACTATGAAACTAAAGGATTACGACGACAACCGTCATTGATAAGAGGGACGTTTTGACGCATCGTCCTTTCTTGATCTCTATAGCCTAGAAACGTAAGTCACTAAACTTGTTTACGTAATATATACTCGTATTTCACTTTTCTTTTCCCTAACCAACACTGTCCCACTGCTGGGCAAAAGGTCTCCTTCAAGTCCTTCACGGAACTCTTTTCTCGTGCCACCTCGCTCCAACCTTCGTTGTACTCATTCAGATCAGGCCGTCCTTAACAACAAGCTCACGATATTTCACCTATACACAAAAAATCTTTTACACGTGTGCGCAAAAATAGCTGCCGGTGTATCTAAAGCTAAATCCGAACAACAAAGCACTACATAAATATGCATTTACATAAGCATCTTCTATTTAACTAAGAACAAAGCACTACGTCACAGCATCCAGCCACTAAATAAATCAGACGAGAACAATATTACCCCTTTATTATTGTTTTTTATGAATTATCGTCTACATCTGATCTTTTTTTATTATCTTTTGTGTGGCCACCGGTAGCATTCATCATGTTAGCATGTTATTGTTACACTCTTTGTAGTGACGCCCCCTGGATGTGATTCGATTTATTTTCGGGATTCTGTATCGATAGTTTCAGTTGTATCTGTATCGATACTTATGTTATTTTCAGTTGAATGGTGATGTGTTTCAAGATTTGTGTCTATTTTTCGTTACAGTTTTTAGTAAACGTCTCAAATACAGCCAAGTCTATCAGATTTTTTTTGTCTCTTTGTGATTTCACCTTCTGTGAACTCATCAACAATTCGGCGACTCAATCTGATCCAAATTATATCGATGGATCCCATCCCTACTCAACATTAGTCATAAGAATTCGTTCGTTCGTTCGTTTTGTTCTACGGCCACGGCTCATTTGCGTGGATTAAGACGCCCTTGATAACATCCAAGATGGATTCTGGATTCCAACACATTCTTTCTTTATCCCGAAGATTTGTTGGATCTAACGAGTATTAGGACACAAATGTGTCTTGCACAGGTATTAATGTCAACAGTTATTATTCTAAATGTGTGTCATTTGTAATTGTTTTAGTAAGAATTTTAGTAGTTGTTTATAGTTCTTCAGTTGAAAATGATATTGTTATTTTGTTTGTTGGATCAGCGTTATCTTTATCTATATTTATTAGAAGGTTAATAAGAAGGTAAATATCTAGTTTTTTATTTATTAGAACAAGCAATAAAATCTTAACAACATAAAAGGAAAACGTAGTTGACAGAAAGTTAATTACTTACAAGTCGTCACGTTTAGACTTATACAAGAATTTGTGATGACTGTATGCATACAAATACTTACATATATTATAAAGTTAACATTCATACTAATACCAACAACAAACTTGTTACTAATGTCAGAAATGTCTTCTCAGGAGTTTTTAGCAATACCTACATCTAGTGTAAAGATACCTCCATCTCAAAATTCTCACCAATCCACGAACTCCGACCCCAAACATCCAACAATTATAATAACAATAATTAACAACCATTAAGATGACGAAATGAATTTCTCCGACACAAAAAGTAATAATTTTACACGTCTTCGAGCAAAGCTATGAAACAACCAGTTTATTTATTACGAAACAGTTTCATAAAGTGTTAATAATAACAAACTAGTAGTTACAGCAAAAGTAATTAACGCTAACCTTACATTATCTGCTATTAACAATAAACGTGGACATGCTGTTAACACACATATTGAGGATGCCAGCGTTATAGATTTTCTAATAGCACCCATGAACTTATATGAATCCAATTATAATCTATAGTTGAATTTCCTGTAACAACTAAATCAAAGAAAAAGAAAGTAGTTCACGAAGATACCGCAGATGATGTAATTGATATTAAATTTCCATTAGTAGAATCTTTTACTACAGCTAGTACATTTAATAAAGACTCCAAAGGTAAAACAGGTATTTACTCCCTACAAAACGATCTTATAACCGTTGGCAACACAGAAATCGTCCACGCAGTCATGAATGAACGTTTATAATATGTTATATTCGCGTTCACAAACTGAAATAAACGAGCGAACGGAAACGGCCGTAATATTATTAGATACGACAATTCTATTATTTTTATTCGTAACATATCTTGGTAGATTTATACGTGAATCTGGCTTGGCTCCGTATGGTAATGATTCCTAGAAGCTATGGCGTTTTACACCTAATTGAAATTCTTTAATGAGATCATTCATGGAATACGTTTTGTTTGTTTTGTGGGTTATGATGACGGAGTTGCGTTTAGGATCTTTTATGTGTTTATTCAGCTACAGTTTTGGGAATTTATAGAGAGACATTTTTTTTCTTCATATGTACATAATACTTATTGCAAAATAATGAAATCTTAAAGTACTAATCACAGTTATTGTCTCTATTGATGTTAAGTATTTTACAGAATTTACAGACTAATAAAACTAATATATACTAATAACAAATAGCTAATTACAATCCTCCAAATATAGGTAATAATAGCTTAATCATTGCCGGTTTGCTCAATTAGGTGAGTACAATACAAAGTTCAAACCTGTAGTTTTTCTACGTCTCCATACTTACAAGTAAACTTTTTATAAAAAGCATATAAAAATAAAAGCTCTTGCAATTATAAGTGCCATTAACTTTTTAAATAAATACCGCGCTCCAAGGTCTTCCAATTTCAAATATTTTGGCGCCGAAAAAACTGACATAGCGCATGCCGTTAGAATTTATTGAAAAGAAGTCTTGTATCGCTTTGAACTATATGTAAATCATAATAAAAACCTATGGGTCCCTGAATATCATCAACATGTAAAAGAAAATAATTTATTGTTGATAGGAACGTTTGTGTTTTTATTTTTGATCGGCAAAATGTCGTGTGTACGACGGGGAGCATCTTTCATGTGGATGGCCACGCATTATTTAGAAGAAACACTGTTCTGTTCATTGTTTCATAATAAAACATTAATTTTGTCAACGCCACGGCTGGACGCACCGCGACAATATTAGAACTTCCGTTCGTAAGAAAAAATGGTCGAGATTCGATAAAATGTGAGCAAATGTGACCGCTGAAGTATTTTATTATCATACTGAATTGTTCTATCATATAGAAATATGTGATTATGTCTGTTTGGTTAAATTATGTTTATATCCCAAGCTCACATTTAGGAACATAAACTTTGTGAAATATCTTGACAGAATGGAAAGACATTTCCGTCTAGATTTTGTTATTCCTAATTTTTTTTTAACTATAGTAATAAATTCTTATCTGAGGAAAGCAATGCTTTAACTAAATTCTTTTTTACAATAAAAAATATAAAATACTTTTAAAAACTTGCGGTCCCACTTGAAAATTCGATGGGAACCAACGTCGGGTTTGAACCAAAAAGTCACCCGAACGGTTTAGCACACATGCAAATCTTGTACAACACCCAACAAAAACAAAAAGCTCTTCAGAGGGACTCCGACAAAAACAAAACTACACGTGCAACTAAAATGGAAGCAAAAAAGGTCAACAATATGCCTAATCTACAATCCGTGTCACAGGCTAAAGGTTACGGAAGGTTGCACAAAAAACCACCACAAAACGAACTATGCTCCGACGAAATCGACAGTAAGACACTCATTAAAGATTGGATTATGTGTTCTATTTCATTAGTTTTAGGGTTTAAATTAATCATGGTTTCAAGGACAGGATCTGAGTGGCATTGTTCATACCTTGGGGAGTAGTGACAACAGATTTTTGTCCTTTTTTCACTCATTTCACATGTGGCATCGCAATCCTGGACGATATGTGACACATGTGGCGGTTTTAAGTTACTTCACAATAATGACTGGCTCTTCAGTTTCTCATGCTTTGGAGCTTCCATTACGAGATTTTGGTTGAGTCTAATTCCACACGGTGTCAATGCACCTTTCTTTTTGATGTTCACCTTTTAAAGTTTTTAGTGCAATATGATAACTTTGGTCATCAGTCAACAGGTGATGTTTGCTTTGAGATGTTCGTGACAATTTGTATTATGTTCTGAAAAATTTCTAGACTAGCTTATGCCCGCGACTTTGACTGCAGGAAAGTCGGTTATCGGTGATGTTATAGTGCGCGGTACTCGTTATTCCTTATGACATCCGCTATTTAGTAGTAAAAATTTAGCCAGAACCTGAGCACTCCCTACGCTACATCGTCCAATATTTTAACGACAAAAAGCAATCGATTGCCTAGCCTTTTCCCAACTATGTTTGGGTCGGCTTCCTGTCTAACCAGTCCAATACCGACTGCCTATCTGACCTCCACAGCCCAGTAACTGGGTAATACAATACCCCTTGGTAAGACTGGCTGCCAGACTTTCGGGCTACTGACGACCTATGTGACCCACATATGACAGCTAGGACCAATGGCTTAACGTGCTTCCCGAGGCACGGAAAAGTCTCAGTGTTCAAAGATGATCACCCATCCATTTACCAATCATCAGACCGACCCGTGCGGCTGCTATTACTTAGCCACGAGCCCTCGATTTTAACGACACAAAACAAAACATATAAATAACCATTGCACAGTAGCAACAACTACCGTAACGTATCTGGACAATAAATTCAGATGCAGCAATAAATAGACCAATAAAAATTATTTTATGATACACGAGTACAGTTAAATTAAGACAATGTTGAGGGTACATTACACAATGAAGACATTATGTTTTAATTGATTTGGCCACAATGCTCTTTATGTGAACACTGAAATACAAAGATGTTATTGTCTATCAAGCAGACGTCTGGAAATACTTGACCGAAGACAAAATGGCTTTGTACCAATGGCAGGCGCCAACGGTAATTTAATATGGATTCTAATTAATCAGGTTTGATTCTGGTGTTGTGTTTGGGCAGCGTGGGATGCGTTGAGGGTTTTTGATTGGTCATTAGATCAAAATTTTGTTGTTGTTCTGACAATGTTGTTTATTTATTATATTTTTTTGATTGTCAGATAACTTTTATCAGAATAATAAATATGTCAGATTGACAGATTTTGTTAAGAAAAATATGTCTAACTGTCATATTTAGGTATTGTTCAGATAAAAGCTGGTTTTTCTGGAGCTAGCAGGTTAGGGTCAAGGTCACTAATTCTGTTTTCATGATATTTTGTGTTTCTGTACCAAAACTTCCATTTCTATTATCTCCAGTCACTCATTTGCTGACACACATAAATACTGTTTGATTTTTCACACACCCGTTGGTCTTGTGGTCGTGACAAGTGTGTCTGATAGGTAAGCATAGGGTCCTGGGTTTGGTTGCCGGGTTGGGCATCTTCTTATTGGATTTTGCCGCCCCATCGAAATATGAGTGTGAGAAGAGGGAGTGCATTTTCGTTTGTGCACACACTTGTGCACTATAATATCTCCAGCGTAGGTACTTGGCTAGTCTTAATTGAGATTGGTGACTGAAATTGGGTCGGGAGAATATAATTATTATTACTGTTTGATTAATTAATTACCGAAAGCTGAAACGGTCTTGAGACTACAGACAGAACCTCTTGTATTGTTGTGGATGTAGGGCATGTACCTATTTACTTATTTATGTATTCAAAATAAGCACTTACCTGCCCGTGCGCGTGCACACCAGCTTATTCTAATCACATTAACGATGTTTATTTACCTGTAACCAAAATATAAGACTATTAGAAATTATTATTTATTAGGAAGCTCTTTATTGAAAGCTATCAGCACTCGACATTTTCATATAATTTTAGGGTTGTCAAAACAATAGTCCCTTTGGTTAGACCCCATTTGCATATAAAACAGTACTTTTTTTTCTTGTAAAATACCTCATTCATTAAATATTTTGTATTACGGAAATCAATACATAAACTCAATAAAATCACATATCTATAAATTAACAAAGCACCCACATGGGTGTCATAAAAAATGGCAAGCGCAGGATTCGAATAGAAATTCGATATTATTTTTTATTCCCAATACCCGATGCGTCCAGATGTGTTAAATTGTTAATGCAGTACATGTGTTCACTTTATCTCCAGTACAATACGAATGCCTGCTCATGGCTCGTCTTGGCTCGAATTATTTATAGACACCATTCCTTCTTTTGTTTAATTATAATATGAATCAATTTTTTTCATTACGATCGTAGACTTGCACGCTTTCGTAAGGCTGAGTTTACACTGAACGCCTGCTGGCAGTCAGACGCCACAATCAGTCAGTCGGCTGACTTTGATTGTTCAATGTTCATACATTTTTTGAATTTTAAGCTCACAGTCGGTGATTGAATATAGGTACGTTTGGTGTGTAAGCGGCCTTACTGTCCAATGATAACTGAGTCACTGTTTTTTTGTAAGTTAAGTAGGTTTAAATTTGTTGTTATTAACATAAAACGGTAATCAAATATACCTATTATTATGTTATTTTGAGGTTTTCCCCAAGGCCTATGTTTTAGGGTAAATCTATAAATAACGCATCAAAATAATGTGTAAATTTTTACTAATAAGAAAATACGAATAGGCAGGTAATTACGCTAACGGACAATTATATTCTGTTTAATAGTACCGGGTAAATAAGGGGTTTCTTTACCTTTGTGTAACTGTGGTTCAACGCGGAAATATTTGAAATTCACAGCTTTTAAAAAAATACAGTCAAATTAAAAAAAAAAACAATTAAAAAAAAATAATCTCGACCAAGTACTTTTATTCAAGAGGCAGCTACTTCTTGCGAATAAAAATTTAGTTTTGAGCAAAAGTTACCCTTCAAGGGTAACAAAACCCCGTATTTTACGGAATAGCTCAAGATTTAACTTCCCAAAACGATAATACGGCAAGTACTAAATAACTTAACACTCATAATATTAAGAGAGTATCTATCACCCCCCTTAAGTCCCCTTTAATAGCTTAAATACAAACATCATTAGTCAGCCCTCTTAACTTCATCCCCGCCTTAAATCAGTCGATGTCAATGATCAACGTCGTTAAGTACGTTCAGAGATACATTCTAAACAATAGTTTTAGTGACTGTAAAATGAAGTGATACTTGATAGTTTCTGTAAAGTCCATAAAATCTGTCATTATTACCGTAAAAGGGACGCACTGTGTGGAGGGAGTTATGTCCAGGAAATGAAGGAAAAGAGTGCTTTATAAAGTTGGTTGTTGGTTTTGTAATGACAAAATTGGAGTGTCCCTTAAGCGTTAGTAGTATGTAGTAGACAAAGTATGTAGTAGATCCAGAAACAATTTGATATTTTTTTTGTAGTTAAAAAAAATGATATTGATGTTATACTGTACCTACTAGCATTTGCAGTGTGTACCATGCTTTTGTTGTAAGACTTGATCGTTTACTCATCTAATGGCAAACTGTTCAATCGTCAGATAAGACTCTTAACGGAGGGATAATTATGGCGGTTTGACAGCTTTTGTAGCGAAATTATATCTAACTGGTATTTATTTTTTGGATAAAAGTTATCCTATTGATAAAATCAGCCCTGAATAAAATTGAAGTGTTTGTTTGTAATGTCAAAAAAGTAGCATTTTACTTAATGCATATTATGAATAAACACAGAACTTTTGTACCTATTAAAATTATGACCAAAATCCAATGATCAGTTTTATTGGCAAGTCTTGAATTCTACAAACAGGATAATTAAACATTTTTACGAAAAATTTTATGCGGACGAAATGGCGGCTGTTAGGTTTCTCTATGTGAAATCGAATGACGTTAGATCGAATAACACTTGCTAACAGCTAGTCAACTATAAATATGATAAAAGCGATGCACTCGCAACATACAGTTTTCTAGACCAAGAGCAGGTCCGTAAAAACCACGTCAAGCGCAAGTCTGTGAACGGAAGTCTTATAACAAACGCCTTGAATTATTATGATAACATTTTTGACCATAAAATTGAAACTATTACGTTCATAGACGCATAATAAAGAGGTTTACGAGCTAACATCGAACGCAAACTAAATATCTACAGGATGCAGGATTATCAAACAATGTAGGTATGGCCTTAAGATCAATAGCCGTTAAAATATTATAGCGTTTTTATTACGATAGATTCTGTAAAGAATTGATATCAAGGTTCTCCAGGGCTGATCACAGTAGTACCTATGGTTGATGTTAGCATGAAGGGTAATCAAGATTTTCTTGAAGACTAGATGTACCCTATATCACACAAAATAACTCGTTGTCGACAACCTCGCGCCTGTAATGCCCGAAGAGTTAGGCAGAGGTGTACCCATTACACCGAAATTTCGCCAGTTATAATTTAAGTCCCATGTAATAGGGAGCGAGCCTGTTACCATCCACCGGACACAAGTCTCCGAGGCTGCAACTGAGAAATTCCTGAAAGAAAAACCGAATAACACTTTGCCCGACCTGGAAATCGAGCCCCCATGCTCAGTAGTAGCCATAAACAAAAATCTAACAAAAAAATATAACCTACAACGTCCGGCACGCGATTTGACGCGCGGCGATCATTCTCCATTCAAGCTCATAAAATGGTAGTAATTTATGTCGCATAATTATTGATCCTTAAACACCATTCTTAAGTGCATATCAGTATGCAAATTATATTATAGGGTAATAAATTACATATTTATATCCCTTGTTCATAAAAACACATGACTTTGTTAAACGATTCATAAATCTTAGTTGTTAAAGTTTTCTTTGCAACGAACGAATATTGAAATCGTAGGGTAGTTAGAAGTTTTATCGTTAACATTTAGCAAATCAACCACTTTTGAATACCCTCACATTCACGACGAGGTCACGACTATTAGTAGGACTTAATATCATACATAACATCACGCCTGTAATCCCCGAAGGGTTAGGCAGAGGTGTACCCATTAGTATACAAACATTTCGCCAGTTATATTTTAAGTCCCAGTAATAGGGAGCGAGCCTATTGCCATCAGCCGGACACAAATCCAGACTCCGAGGCTGCTACTGAGAAATTCCTGATGGAAAAACCCAATAACACTTTGCCCGACCTGGAAATCGAACCCAAGACCTCATGCACAGCAGTCGCGCTTGCGACCAATAGACCAACGAGGCAGTCACTAGTAGGACTTATAATTTTTATAATTCTGAAATCGCCAATTCGCCTTGAGCAAGCGTGGGTAGTCAATGCTCGTGGCTTCTCTGCATGGGAAGAGGCCTTTCCCCTGCTATGGGACGGTAAAAGGCTGGTATTATTTTATTTTCACATCTTATAGCAAAGCTATTCATAGATCCTACCTACATTGACGTCTATAATAATAAAGTCATAATTTTATCATCTGTCCAAAACATATTTTCATAACAAGCAAAACTAAATTAACCTTTTTACTAAACAAACACGTGCAGCTGGTTTTTCCTGCTTTTTCTCGATTCAACGATATAATTATTCGATTCTAAATCAATCTCTATACAATACATGAGCAATATGTCAATCGATTTGGTTCCGACAGGCATTTTTCTCTCGTTCAAACAAACAGATGTCGGTTAAATAGTAACATGTTTACTTTCATACGTCACTTTAGCTATAAATTATATGGAAATCACATTAATCTTTGTTTGACTCAATTTTGGAGTGATTCTGACTATCGTGCGTTTACTGAGAACTTACAGAATGATAATACTGAAATATTATAAGGATTTTCTTGGAATGTGTTGGAATAAAAGTATTATTTTCCATTTAAAATATGAAATAAATTTTAATACCAGCCTATTATTGTCAAACTGCAGGTCAAAGGCCTCTTCTCATACTAAGAAGGCACGAATAGTTTTCAGTTATGTTTATTACGAATTTGAAGTTTCCTCACGATGTTTTTCTTCTCCTATAACAGTGATATGCAAGGTAAACTTAGAAAGTACATAATTATTCAAGTCATATCCTTGTCCAGTCAGCAACAAAAGTCGATTGACAATGTTACTTTTTTATATTATTTAAACAGACACTAAACACATAATGTACTGGCTTTCAGAATTGCAGGTTATTGCTAAGAGTTTATTATATCTTAATTTTGTTTTTATTGCGTTTTACTTTTTATATTGTACTTAATAATTAAGATTTAAAAATCATAAATGTTAATCGACTTTTGTTGCTGACTGTACTTGTCCTATAAACTATAATTATCTTCTATTTATATTTCAATAACAGATGTTCAAAAAAATTATTACATTCATCAACATCATCTTCTTCATTCATTATTTTTTTTCTTTAACCTTTGTTTTATTTACCTTAGTTTTGGCAGGTAAGTAATATTTTTATGATAATCATGAACCCCTATTTCCCATGTTTGGCATCGCGTGAGCGGCTGGACTAACGTCACTAATTCTTTTTTTGTTGTGTTTATAACTGGTAGGACAAGATTCTCAAGAAAAAATAAGAAGTTCGATGGGTCAGCTAGTATATTAATTTAAAAAAAAATGACAAAATCACTTTCTCTAATCGACATCTAACTCAAAGATCTCACAAATATTGTCATCAATAATAAGATCAAACTTGTCTCGAAAATCGAATGAGACCCTATTTCACACGTGTCCCATAATGGGAAAGGTATTTCTTTTGAACAGGGTCGAATGTCCCCCGACAATTGTACAGGAAACTCTTTATTTTCTATATCCATGCAGGAGAAGAGACGGCACGTAGAAGACTTTCATTGTGAGCTCAATGTGGGAGATGAACAATGGAAATTATATGGTGCGTATTGATAAGACGGCCAAGTTACACGACTTGGCTGTCTATCGGAACCTTTATGATCCTAACTAATATTATAAATGCGAAAGTAAGTTTGTTTGTTTGTTACTTTTCCACGCGTTAACCACTAAACCGATCATTCTGAAATTTTGCTTAGACGTTGTCAGATGTACAGAAACCTGTTATATAAAAATAATTCGATATCTTCAAACCGTTTATCGTAAGTCTATCGTATTCACGTGTAATCCTGTATGATCCATTTAAGTATACAAAATATTCTACAACATTATTATTTAAAAACAGTTAGCATTTAGGTCAAAAGTGCCTTCTAACGTTTTTAATAAAATAAATGACTTGACTTTGACTTTAGGTATTGTAGTTTCTTGTACTGAAACATTTTTCTGGTAATTTACACCCCATTCATTATTCGAACAGTCTTCGAGTATTATTTCTACGCGTGCGAAACGCTGACAGGCAGATGCGATGGATGGATGTAGGTAGGTACACGGAAATCGTAATTAGTTTCAGGTTCATTGAACCTTCCAAAACATATAACATACTAGCTATACAAGAGAATATTAATTTTCTTGACTGCCTAAATATATTATAAATAAATATAAATTAATTTTTTTGACTGCCTCGTTGGTCTAGTGGTCGCAAGCGCGACTGCTGTGCATTTTTATCTTTATCCATTTTTACATTGTATTTTTTATTTTTAATTGAAAGCTTATTTCATTTTAATATTTATAATTCTATGTTAATTAATGTAATTGGACTTGTTCCGTTTTAATTAACTATAAATAAATAAATAAATGAGGTCTTGGGTTCGATTCCCAGGTCGGGCAAAGTGTTATTGGGTTTTCCATCAGGAATTTCTCAGTAGCAACCTCGGTGTCTGGATTTGTGTCTGGTTGATGGCAATAGGCTGGCCCCCTATTACATGGGACTAAAAACATAACTGGCGGAATATGGATGTACTAATGGGTACACCTCTGCCTAATCCTTCGGGGATTACAGGCGTGATGTTATGTTATGTATTAATTTTCCTAAGTGAATAAATCGTTCTATTTTGTCACTTTTATTCTTAAACTTGTTTAAGACCGTGACTACGTCCGCGTTATGATTTTTTTTCCGGAACCCTGATTCTCTTTCTCAAATAAAAGTAGCCTAAATTACTTCTTATAATGAGCCATCTGCCAGTAAAATAAGAGATTTTTATTGTTTCGTTTGTTTGAACGCCCTCATCTGTGAAACTACCAACCGCATTGGAAAAAATATTTTTGTATACGATAGCCAGATTGACAAGGTCTAGTTTAGGTTAGTAGCAAAGCAATAGCGAAAGATGTGATTGATTGCGGGTAAAACCGCGGGGTCAACTAGTAAAATATAAAAGGAGAGAAGGATAAAAAATACAGTCTTTCTTTCTTTATCGTGTGGGCAGTAAGATCTTACGACCCCACAACACCCTAGTGTCAGAGTTTCTAAACCGCCTTAAGGGCCTCTGACATGGTTTGAGTGGAACAGCAAGTCCAGGTTTCCTAACGATGTTTTCCTTCACTTATGCCAGTGATGTCCAAGATAAAAAATACAGTGGCACAAATCATAAAAAGTCTAATATTTTGTATATGATAACCAGATTCGTGAGGTACAGTATAGCAATACAACAAACATTTCCGAATTCAACTGGGCTTAGAGACTTGCCAGCCACAAAAAGTATATTCCACTTGGCACCGTCAATTCTATCTTCACCAAACAATGGCACTTCCTTAGCATTCTATAGTCGCCCTCCAATAATTGCGCAATAACTACACAATAAAACACGTGCTCGCAAACAGAAGGGTTCCGTACTACAAATAATAGGGACACCTAAAATGTACACCTATTGGGGGATTCTTTCGTTTGGCTGTGAATGGCACAAGATGGAGACTGAAGCGGGGATGTATGAGGATTGGAAAGTATTGGTAGTTATGACGTAGGTCTGACGTCGTTGTTAGCAAAAGCTGTCTTTAAGTCAAAGTCAAAGTCAAGTCCCTTACTTCAATAAGACCACTAAAAGGTACCTTTAACCATCATTAAAAAGTTGTTAGTTGCCCATTCCAAAAGGTAGTTTCGCATTAAGAAAAATGGGCAAGAAACTCCAAACATACTCTTTTAAAGACTTTCCTAAATGTATCTCTGTCACTACAATACGTCTTAAAGTGACAGAGATGGCATAAGACTTATAAAGACAAATTAAAATTGAGTTTCGATTGAGAATTTGGACCGGGGAAGAGATCAAGCACAAGACCAACGGTGTGCTTTCCAAGACACGGTCAGTATCACGCCACCAACTTATATACTCCAAGCTGGTACAGAGAAATTCGTAATGAAAAATCACAATAACAATTAGCCCAACCAGAGAATCGGACCCAAAACTCTGTGCTCAGCAGTCACAGTTATGACCACGACACCAATGGGATAGTCAACGTTAAAGGCTTGCAAAAATACTTTCATTACAATAGATGACGTTGGGATCAAAACCAGTTTCTCAAGGCTGAAGTCAGTATTAAAAAATCGCGACTCTTCTATTACTTCCAAGACCTTCCTTTGTCCTTTTCTAATACTCAATGAAAGAAACGGAAGGTGTTGTCTACGGGAATCGACGAATTATTTGAGGGTTAAGTCGAAGGGCGCGCCCTATCGTGGGGCCGAAGTTTATTTAGCATAAAATTCTGTTCAAATAAATTTTTAAGAGGTGTTAAATGTGTTTGGTGAATTATGCGTGTCATATTTGTTGTTGGAGTTATGAGTACCTATTTGGGTTATGAGAAACTAGCTTCTGTTCGTGACTTCGTCTGTGAGGAAGTCTAGTATGTGCACTGGGCAATAGTATAGGTATTTTTCTAAAAGTGAAAGGTATTTTGTAATTGAACCAATAGGCATAACACATAACAAAACATCACACCTGTAATCCCCGAAGGGTTAGGCAGAGGTGCTGTACACCAATATTTCACCACTTGAACTCTAGAGACTACCTCTTATAAACAAAAAGCTAACAAAGCATTGATCATCGTGCTTGCTCAAGGCGGATTGGCGATAGCATAGTAAGTTGCATACACATATTGAATAAGCTCTGATTTCCTTATCTATGTTTTCCTTCACTGATGTCAGTGATGTCCAAGATAAACTTAGAAAAGTATATAAAATTGAAAAAGTCCCATTGGCATTAGCCATTACCCGGTTGCGAACACACAACCTGATGCATGAAAGGCGGGTGGCTTATCCATTGAGTCATCACAACCTTTAGGAGTCAAGCCATACTATGACTGATTCCTGAGTCACCTCTGATAACAATTAGGTACCTCAACAGACTCTTAGTTCTTCAAATTACTTTAGGTATAGCCTTTACATCTTGAAGAACCTAAAAGGATTCAAACATTATACCTAAATGTATTATTCACACCGCACAGTGATCCAAATCGACAAAGCTAAGGACAAAATACGAAAATTCCATTCAATAAGCATACTGCGTATTTCTATTACACATGGTATTCACAATGGGACGAACAAAGCGGGGACGTGGCGGGAATATAATAAAAAAAAAGAGGGCAAAGGTAGGGTGGTGGTAATGCTGCCAGTTTGAGTCAACGGATTGTCACAATGGTGACGTGGGACGTGACCTACCTATGTGATTTTGTCGGGTAGTCCCAAGTATTTGTCTTGTAAATCGGATGGGTGTGTCGGATAAGAATCCTAATAATAGGGTTAAGGTGTCTCCTTTTTTCTTTTTGGATTTTTCAGCTGGGAAAGTTTTTTGAAAGGTGGATTGTTTCTTTAAATTTTAATTTCTTTAGAGTTTTGATTTAAGTAGATACCTACCTAGGTATTATTTCTAAGTATTGTATGGACACAGAGTAAAAAAATAATTGAAAGCCATTACTCAGGAGTGGATAATGTAAACAGTTTAAAAAAAAATGCCCAGATTTTTATAAAATTAAAACTTTTCTATACTCAATTATACAATTGGTATAATTAACTTTTTTTAAACAATCTTAAGTATTTTATTGCATAACATAGCATCACGCCTATAATCCACGAAGGGTTAGGCAGAGGTGTACCCATTAGTACACCCACATTTCGCCAGTTATGTTTAACTCCCATGTAATAAGGCGCGAGTCGATTGTCATTAACCGGGTACAAATCTAGACTCTGAGGCTGTTATTGAAAAATTCCTGATAGAAAAATCCACTTTGCCCGACCGGGAAATCGAACCTAAGACTTCATGCTCAGCAGTCGTGCTATGCGATCACTAGACCAACGAGGCAGTCAATAATTTAACAATCTAAAATATTATTTCATTTTTTGTTAATCTTAAATATTATATTGTATTAATGGTTGTATAATCACATTTAAACATTAAAGTCGACACCTAATAATATGGTCATTAGCAAATCTTAGCCAATTTGTTGCAATGTAACAAATGTATTGAAATTAAACATGGCTGCTTGAGATTACGACACGGCTTCTTAGAAATTATAAACCTACTAACCCATTCAGAAGATTTATAGTACATACTTACTTGGTATTAAGTGGAGGAGCTCGTGGCTAAGTAATAACAGCCGCATGGGTCGATCCGTCAGGTTAAGCTACGCTTGCCGGGGTTGGTCCGTGGATGGATGACCATTTTTACACACCGAGACTCCTCCGTGCCTCGGAAAGCACGTTAAGCCGTTGGTCCCGGCTGTCATATGTGGATCTTTGACAGTCGTTACGGGTCGTCAGAAGCCCGAAAATCTGACAACTAGTTTCACCAAAGGGTATCGTATTACCCAGTTACTGGGTTGTGGAGGTCACATATGCAGTCGCTCCATGTGAAATACTGGTATTCAGCTGCATCCGGTTAGACTGGAAGCCGACCCCAACATAGTTGGGAAAAAGCTAGGCAGATGATGACTTACTGGGTATTAAGTAGTTAGTACTGTAAGATTAACAAGTTATCCTTTTATTTTAATGTATTTAGCTATTATTTTAAATAGCTGCTCGCTGCAACTATGAACGCGTGATTTTTTTCCCTCGTGTTATGTCTTGGTTACTGCTCGACTTCTGTATGTCACAGCGTGATACATATAGCTTATATTTCTCCTCATGAATCTGGCTATCATGTATAAAAGATTTTATCCAATCCGACTAGTAGTTCCAGAAGTTAGCGCGTCAAAATAACCATTAAAAAAAGATTATAACGTGGTTTCGTGTTAAAAGAGTGATTTTTTAATGTCTAAGAAAGAAATATAATCAAGAAATGAAAAAAAAAATACTATTTACGTATGCACCCAAAATCAGACTCATTATTTATCATACAACTGTATTTGTATGTATCTATAAAAATATATTTAAAAAGATGTTACCTATAAACAAAAACTCATCGTATATAGCACATCAAACAAAAATAATTAGGTTTCAAGAACTGGCAACAACCTATTTCAAAAAACATCTCGGCCAAACCTAAAAGGTGTTTATTAAAATCTAAATGGAAAAACAACCACTCAAAAACACATTACAGGCATCACACGTTAAATCTGAAAAGTCATAAACATTAAAAGTCGCATCGCGACCACAGTGTTTGATTTTAAAACATCTGAGGGCAAAAACCACATCCTATACATTTTATTAAAAAGCTGTAAATCGGTTATTAAATTCAACCGCAACTTCAGTTTTATGAATTTTTCGACGTTGCCTATTTAGTGCGTTTAGTTAAATAGATACTATGGTTAGTTTTTTTTTTAATACACCTCACATCCGGTGCATGCAAAGGTTTATATTCGATTGGATTTACGACTGTTTTCATTGCGTGGTGTTTTAATATAAATACGATGCCCGCTTCCTGTTGGTTAATAACAGAAATAATATTTATTAAAAACAATTGGTGTAGTTATCCTAGTTACTAGAACTGGTGAGCATTTATTATTGTAATGTTTTAGGATTGTGGTCTTCCTGATTTGCTTTGTCGGTTGTAAAGTTTTTAACAACTGTATAAATACAGGCACGGAGTAATGATACCTCATTAAAAATATGTAATAAAAAATATGTTTGTTTGTCTGTGTGTATGTGACTCGTAAAACGGAGGCGCTAATTGATGAGTGTCGTGGCGAGCGGTGATACGCCCTGCGTATGACAGCCCGACAACTAAACGAATTTCCTATACTAATGCTGAGACGCAGAAATAGCTTAGAACATTCCTAGCACTCATTACCATCAAAAATACACGATACGAACAAAGTTATGTAGGTAGAAGTAGTGGTATGACTAGAATAATTTGCAATTTTTCCAAAGTACAGTCGGTTATAGCAGTTATCTAACCCACCTAACTGGCTGAATAAAGTTAGGCGAATTTGAACCTTGTGCAATTAGCGGTGGATAATATATGAATTCGATACGTACTAGCTTAATGAGCTCGAACGACTTGTTCAAGGACGCAAATATTATAGAACACTGTTATGCCAATTTGATCTTTAAAACTTTAAGTTAGGGTAGATAATCTTTTGAATACAGTTATGACACGTAATGGACTTGCTAATTTCAACTTCATTTGTAAAGACGATTTGACTAAATGGTAGCAACATGGTAGTGAGATCAAACCCAAGTTTGCATTTTTGACACTTTTTGTTTACAATATTCATTTATATTTTTTGCTTTCTAAATATTATTTATATTAAATTAAAATACATAGTTAATTAAAATTAACTATTTAAATACAAAAATCACAACAGAAATGAAAAACAGCAATAATTTCGATTACGATTTTATTCAATATGGTTAAAAGTAAAATCATTACTGACAAAAATAATTACTTGTCATATTATAAAGCAAAAACATATAAAACAAGTTAGAATAAATATAAAATAAACTACTTGAGCTAGAACTGGATAAAAAAGTGAAGATTTTTAAAGTAAGTAATAAATTATGTAGTGAATCAACATGTTATATGTTTAGAAATATAATATTTCTATTTCATAACAATAACATCACCACATTAACTGTCATACCTACTTTTCAAATAAAAGTGAAAATAGCACTAAATACTTTGGTGTTTACCTACTTTATAGATTTTTTATAAGTATTTTTTGATTTTTATTATGATTACGATCGTAAAAAGGACCTGCTTATTCAATGTATGAAACACTTCCTTAGAATTTATGATAACAATAGTTTATTTAAAACACACTGACACGTAAGTATTGTTGCCTGCGTTGCTGCCTAATAGCGAAGTGGAGCACCTTCTCTTTCGATAATTTGTTGCAAGCGGCTTCGCATACCGCGCACCATGTTCCAACAAGCATCACTTCCTCTCATGAGTTCCCACGTTGAAGTCACCAGTTGCGCCAAAGAATTATACTGCACTGCAGTTGACGAAGTAGATATAAACGGATGTTCTATATGTCTTCTAACAATCGCTCGGTGCCGTTCTGATGCGGGAGTGAACATTACAGGTTTGGGTCCAGAACGATCCTTTTGAACTTTTCCTGTTTCTCCAAAACGCCTTAACCACAATCGGACTGTATTTCTCTGAAACAAATAAATGAAACAGGTGTCACTTCTCTTTTAAGTGTATCAAAATATGTTTGCTTACGTCACGGCATGTAATAGCTTGGTATAAAAACGAAGTATAAAATTAGAAAAATATACTTACTGTTATATTAAGCCTCCTAGCAATTTCTCTAATGCCAAATTTGTCCTCGTGCAAATAGATTATTTTATATTTTAAATAATCACTCAATCGAGACATGATAAAACAATAACAAAATACAAATAAAAACAAATGGAAAAGAGACGTTGTTTTTAGCAATTTACTAAGACAAGTTAACAAATGTTCGCGCGTAGTCACTGCAATTGTGCGTAGACTGGCTTAAGTTTTATGGTTACGATTCATTTTTATTTTTCTACCCATATTGTAACATATGAATACCAGTTTTGTATAACAAATACTCATATTTGTCTTTCAACTACCCACTTATTACAAGTTAGGCGAATATATTACCAATTTAGAAATTTTATATTTGAAGTATGTGGCCGTCGTTCTTTGCAATAATGCAAGAAATATTTACTTAATAAATTCTAAATTGAAAGCAAAACAATATTCCTCAATGCAGGATTTGAACTCGCTTCCCGTTCGCCTCAGCCTTTTACAGTGACCACGAGACCAAAGCTACTTGAATGTGTTATTTAAAATAAGCAATTAGTAGTAATGACATTAAGATTATAGCACAATACTCTAATAAACTTTAAGTCTTGTTGCATAAAAATCAAAATTGAATAACAAGTTATAAGTATCTTAATGCAAACGATTTAAAGTTTAAATTTGCGTATCCATAATATTATTGTATTCGTTCATTAAGAAGCGCTAGTGTGCTGAACTCATCCAAATTGAATAAACCTTAACGTTATTGACAAAGGGTTCAAATTCGTTTGTTTTTAGGGTGGGTTAGATAATAGCTATCACCGACTGTACAGTGCCCATATTTGATTTTGTTTTAGAAAAAGAATTTACTAGAATTATCATAAGTAAATAATAAGGTTTCTTTATTGATTCTATTTTTGTTATGATGTGTATTTTAATTTCCCTTGTAACTAATTGCTTTTATTTATCTCATTATATTAATTAAGGTAATACGATTGTTTTTCTAAGGTAGTCCCTTAGAAAAACAACCTCGTACAAAACGTTATTACGTGGATAAAATAATCTCAGTCTAGACTTTTAAATTAGACCGAGTTAAAACCTTAAGTTACTATGTAATATGATGGCTACTGTAATAATTTACCTTTATATACTTAAAATATATAGGTACCTACATATTGTCGAAAATAGCTTAATAAATATAGGTATTTACTTTAACTCCTGGTTACGAAGTTACTGTACCGACCGATTAACCTACTAGATTAAAACACATTTATTTTCTTATTATTTCTTACAATTTAATTGATTATTTTCTTATATTATATTTTCATTTATAAAACCGACCAAAAGACTAAACACTTTCGAATTTATAAGACTTTATCTCAAAGTAATATAAAATAAGGTTGGATATAGCTAAACCAGCCAGTCTTTATAATACCTTCTAAAAACAGAAATCTTATAATAACAATAAGCATTTAAGGACAGTACGAATACAAGGGTTCATTAAAGCATTAATTGCAATCGATTCATTAAATAAAATATCCACCCAAATAATACTAAAGCAGTACGCATACAAAGCACAATAAATTAATTTCTCAAACATTCCCTCATTAAGAAGACAAAAAGTCCAATTAAATAGTAACCAAATGCATGCATACTTTATACCAAGCAACCAATCGTATTTCTTGAAACCTTACTGTCGTTAACAAATTGACACGTTTTTATTACTAAAAAAAACTGGGGATCATTAAATGAAATTTAAGAACGAAATAAACAGTGTCCCGAACGCCGAACGATTTCGACAAACAACAGATCAATTGCCGTTAATTTACCGCCTACTTAATTTTTAAATTTAATTGCGGTAATTCCGAAGTCAATTTACCTTACCAACAATGCTGTGGCAGTAAAATTTTACCATTGTGGCTCATTGTAAAGTTTTACCGTTTGTTACCGAGTAATCACGTAACAGATACTCCCCAATTAAGGAATGTCACTTGAAATTAGTTGTGACTGAGACTGATGTTAATAAGTCATAAGTCATTCTTCTTGCTTCTCTTAAGAAGAAAAAGAAAGATAAGTCATTTACTTATCTTTAAAAGATTGTCAAGTTACTTGAAATATTTGCGTAACAGTGTTACAGGTGATTTACCCAGTTGACAAATATTACGTTTTATTAAAGTATTCGTAATTAAACGCTTCAGAAGACATGTAATTAAAAGGATAATTAAGCTCAAATGAGCATTTTATTGAAATAAGTTACCTGCGCGAAGTATTGAAATATTACTTTTCAATTAACTAAAAGTAAAATATTTATGTGTGACGAAATAAATAGGTACCTACGTACCTACATTGGCTATGTGTACCTAGTCGTTATGCCATAAATCCTAAGTAAAAGTGGTTTGTTTAAATTTTGTACATAATACCTACATGAATTTTGGCATTTAATATTATGCCGAGTAAAAATTATTTCTAAGTTACCTACCTTATACCGAATGGTAGTTGCTTACTACCAAATATTTATAAAATATAATAGATTAAATAATATATAAATCAATAAATAACAACTAATTTCTTTAAAAATAAAATTGGCTATTATGGTAAATTTATACGAAAAAAAATATTGGAAATTACACATAATAACATTCGAACCTACATTAAAACTTAATTCTTCAAAAAAAATAATTTATAAAAAGATGCCTATTGAACACAAATTATTTAAAGCCTAATTAGGTAGGTACGTAAGTACAAAGAAAACGTACAAAAACCTTGTAATAACTCAAGCAAACAAAAAATCTATTGTAATTTGAATAGACGTATCTGAGCATGTCAATTATAGTAAATTACATTACCAGTAAAGCAAACAAATGTACATAATTTAATTGTACGCTATATATATTTTATAAAAATGCATCTACAAGAAGATTTCTTTTAACGAATTCAAAAAAGTAGCACTCTTTTAGCGACCCCAAATTTTTTAATAATAAAATATAGCCTATAGCACTTAGTAATAACGTAGCTTTCATTCGCGAAAGAATTTTTAAAATCGTTTCAGTAGATCCAAAGATTACCCCCTATAAAGTCACAAACTTTACCTCTTTATAATATTATAGTAGATATACATTAATATTGATATAATCATGCTAGTGATTTTTATGTCCGCAATATTTAATTGATGCACACTGTGCAAGTTTTAAAAAGAATTACTAAATATTATGTAACTTTTATTATTGATAATTTTTAAGTTTTAATTATCTAAAGTTTTGTTAAATAAATTGCTCGCTCAAATCATTGATTATAAATTTTATTTTAAGACCAGTTTACTGCACTAGAAAAATCTACCCACATAGAAGCAATTAATAATCAAAAGTAACCATATTTGTCTGCCAGTACAGTAGCAAAAAAATAACCAAGAAAGAAAATTATGCAAATAAAATTCAATATCTACTTAACAATTAAAAACATAAAAACAAGTAATATACCTTCAGGTGCGTTACCATCGTTCCTCTTGCTTTTCGAGACATCAGAAAAAATAGAAGTTCAACGAAAACTTATAAAAATAAAAAATAAAATGTAACAGAACTTATACAACACGTTAAATCGTCCGATCACACCTTTTCTTTGGCATTATTTTCACAATCATAATAAATATAGTTCTAACTGTTAAAGTCACAAAATAATAAAAATTAACACACAAGCAAAAAATAACACAAAATAAAAACAATAGTCCAACACAAATTATTCGCAGTAACGTTCGAATAAGAGTTCGTACGACCGCTCCGCGATCGAACGCATTCGAAAATTTCAAATAGGAACGTGATACACGTCTTGTAAACGCGCCGCGCCGATACACAATGCTGGCAGATCGAAGCGGGTCGACAATACGCGCGCGCTACAATACCGCCCCCCGCCCCCCGCCCCGCTCCCACGTGCGACAAGGACGCACCGACCTAATGTCACTGCCCTATGAACAATGCCGTCCTTCGGAGCCCTGTTCTCTCGTAAAATGAATTGAACATCATTTTTTTATGAGAAAATCTAGATTAGCACACTGGGAACTATCATCCTAAACCAAAATTTAGTGCAGTTCTATTCATGACAACGCTTACAATCAATTGTCTATGCGGAATAACAGCTTTCATCCCGCGGAATCTATACAAAGCCGTTCAGCCCATCCTTTTCTAGCGGCCAATGTGTGCGTGTCGGACGAACGCGCTCTCTCCTGCTCGAGCGCGCCGCGGCCGGCTAGGCGAGGTTCCATCTCGCTCTAAGCTCCGCCCTGCGAGCGTCTTTGAGTGTGGCGATTCCCGCACAGTGTGCGTATCGCGGTGAATAGCCGGGCATTGTGAAACCATTTTCGCACACCACAATGAAACTCAGGTGGGTGTGCGCTCTATGAGGGCGTTTAAAAAGTCAATACAATCTCCGTTACGTTTGTATTTGTGGAGAAAATTTTCTTTATTCACGAATGTTGGAGGATCTAACTGGGCGTGTTATTATGCCATTGTGTTGTGAGGCGTGGCCACAGGAAAACGTTCTATTGTGTGCTGCTCCGATTGTGCTATTGGCGAGTCTCTATTGTTGTGCGGGACAACGATTTCCCACCAAACCTGTACTATGACGTCACAATGTACCGAATATTTTGATGTCACCAATTCTTTTGATATTTGCATACGTAGCTATTAATCAACAAAGATGTCATTCATTCGGTATCGAATTACACTAAGATAATGATACGCGTGAAATATTAAAAAGGGAAAATGTAAATTTATTTTGAATGTCAATGTCGACACTTCTATTTATAACGGCGTACGGTTTAGAGTAACTGTAACTGGGACGTAGTACGATGTAATCCCTAAAGATTGAGCCCAATTCACGGGTTCTAAATAATTTTAAACCGGCATTAAATTACTTCGTTGATTTAGTTGATTTTATTAGCGAATTTAACTGGAAATCAAGACATTTTGTTACCAATGCAACTTAATCTTGTTCTCAATTAGGGACCTAGGTTTAAACTATTGCATTGTTTAATTACTAAAACGGTGTAAGATAGATAATTCTTTGCTGACATTAGTTGGTACATTCTGTACATAATTTACTTACCCGAATTGAGATAATCTGTATCGTGAGGTTGACCCTCTTCCGCCACATTACAAGAAGGTATAGAACTTTAGCATTTGCCCGCGACTTCGTCCGCGTAAATGTTGGTTATCGTGGACGCAGACGAAGTCGCAGAATATAAAGTAGCCTACGTAGGTATGGATATAGGCTACTTTTTATTTCACGACTTCATCGTTCGATTTTCGCTTCAAATCAACCCTGTACCAAATTTTATCAAAATCAGTTCAGTGGTTTAGTGGTGAAAGCTTAACAGATATACAGACAGACACACAGAGTTAAATATGGAATAATATGGATACAGCAAAAATAATCTTAAAAACTACTGCACAGAAGCGACGGCGTTCGTCGTATGGTAAGATTTGCGACGATTTGACAACTATGAATCTTGTACAGTCAACAAAAGAACCAGTAAACAAGGTCGTCAGATATAGTTAAAGTTTTCTTGGTAACCGATGGTAGTTTTCAAATGTAATTTAATTTTAAACGCAGAAAATAAACACTTCATTAATAAAATTAAGTTTCAATCGAAGACATCAATTTCTAGGAAATCTTCAACATGTCAGATGAACTTGGTAACTCATCTGTTTTGTCGACTGTACCTTTACCTACATACATGTCAATAAGACAGTTACTCCCAGTACCTGCGTTAAAACTATGAATATTCAGTAATAAACTTGATAGCATAATTTCTCTTGATCGCGGCGTTTTTTAAATGCAACTTTTGTAACGTTATCTCTATAATTATCACTTTTTACATTTAATTAACGCTTTATTTCAATTCAAACACTGTAGTGATTCAGTTTACGACACATATATTTTTTTATTTAACGATTTAAATGTAATAAAATAAAGATTAGGACGATAAAATGTAAGCATGTCGTCAAAAAGGCAAGTTATTTTTGTAAATAATGTAAATCTATTACAAATTAATGAGTCGGTGTTTAAGTTTGGCTAATTAGTGTGTTAATTGACTTATTCCCATGATTTTCTTAAAATTAAATGTTTTATTGGATGACATTTTTGAGTTGAGTAATTTGTTTTTTTTTTTGTCCACGGTGTACCGTATTTGGACCACTGTGCTTGTTTTTATTTGCTTTTAAGGTAATTAGACTTTTATCTAATGAACTATTAATTGTGTCTATTTCAGATTATTTTCTATACAAAATCTTGTAATATTTATTCCTAACGATTGCAAATTTGGCCTTTGTGTGTCAGTGTCATTTGTTTAATAATTCTTAAGATAATACTCTCTCTAAAAACTTAATACTTCTATACAAGATGTTAAAGAAATAGACAAAAAACTCTCACACTTTTTAATACAGTTACATCACGCTTATAAATCTCGACGGGATAAGCAGACTTTTATGTACTATCTCAGTTTAAGACACCGATATTTCGCCTTTTAAAAAAGGTGGGATACACGGAAAATACGCTGCGCATCGCCCGTTGCGTAACACTAGAATACTAACCGAAAATGCGTTAGTGCGTTGAGCGTACTAAACGATGCTGTTACGTTCGACGTATTCCATCAAGTGTCCACCTTTATCATCATTTTAATTCTATACAATCTATAAATACTTATAAGCTACATACCTCTTAAATATCCCTAAGACCTTTTCATCCAAACATACATAACATCCAACCTTTGTACTAAAGGACAAGAAACCTTCCTTTGAGGACAATGTGACCCATATAAACGCGCACGCGTGTAAGAATGTGTGTCTCGGGGGTGACCCCCAGTCCCCCGTCCCCCCCGCGTGTGGGGTATTATCTGCCGGGGTTGGGAGACCCTGGCTGTGTTCCAAGCTTTTATTAGCCCCCGCACGGGGGTAAATTACTTTTTGTTTGATGGTTTGTAATGAGTAGGTAGGTATTTCTGTGTTTGCTTTCAATTTTTGTTTGTAAGATTATTTGAGTTAGTTTATTGCTTGTAGGTGGAATGGATGGTGGTACTGGATGCAAGATTTTGTAACATTGAATTTTGTTGCTTATCAGGAACCTATGTTTAGTTAAATTTTTCTCGGGTTACCTTGGTTATTAAAAGAAAATAGCGTAAATTAACGAATTAGACAATAGGTTTTTTAATATTGCTTAACGAAAATTATACAATGTCATAGTTTAGTCATTTTGTAGTTTGTAAACTATAAGTACCTAGGCACCTATAACAAGTTCTCACGCTGAGTCACCGCAAACCATAATCCGCAAAACCACAAAGTTAACAACTAACCTACGTATTTAAATCGAAACATTACAATAAATAAATAAAATAATTATCCAAAAATTAAAGAAAATACCCAGCTCCAGGTAAAATTCCCCCGTTGTCCCCTTTTGTCCCGCTAATGAAGATTATCGACTAAGGAAGCAACTGAAACTGGGGCCAAGGCAATTACTTGATTGGTTTCTGGTGTTTTGTTTATCCCCCTTCTCCCCAGACGAGAGTGGGTCTGTTTGAACCGACCCTACTCCTTTATAAGTTCGTCAGTTTCAAAGATTATTTGCCCGTAAAGAGATTTCTGAATTTTGATAATGTTTTCTTTAGTCTCTGTTTCGATTATGGCCGTTTTAATTATTGTGTGCTGATAAAAAATTGGGATTATTTTTTGTGGTTTTAATATTATAAATTGGTTTTACAATTTTTTTATTAACTACTTTATATTATTAGAAGATAAAAACGTTTAGAGAAGTGCAACTAGGTAATAAGTATTTTACAGACTCTAAAATAAATTTATTTTGTTTATAAATATTATAGCAATAAAATCAAATAAAACAATCGTAAAACCAAGAGCATTTAAAATATAATAAAAGCAAAAGATCAAACAATCCGTCTAAAATCTACTTAAATTATTAAAATGTAATTTAATTTATTTAAAATTATTTAAATTGCACAGAATAAGAAATTGATGCAATCCTCTTTAAAATCAAGCTGCGAGTGATATTTTATTCTCATTGATTTAATTTAAATATTTATATTAGGAATTATTTTATATTCTATAAAAAATACTGTCACAATAAAGAACGCGGTAAATTCAAATTAAATTGAATAACGGACTTCTTCGGTGCGAATCCCGAAGATACCCGAACGCCGAAATTTAAAAATGGAAGTCGCTTCACCTTAACCGATGTCAAGAGAGGGCGCGCTGGCTAATTGGCGTCACTTAGCGCGTCCGCGGCCTATCTATTTAAAGATCTTTGCCTCGCTTTGAATCTAATCCGCGCGAGTCCATGTCTCATTGTGGCATTTCCGCCTCTGTTGCGCTCAATGGTAGCTGTTTTTTTGTTTAATTAGTAGGTACTGGAAGACTGGTAGCTGATTTAAAGGTATTGTCCGTTTTTTAGTCATTTAATTCTGTTAGGGCTTTATTTGGATTGTTTTCTTTATTTGTACAATTTTAATTGTTTAATTCTATTGTTTTTATGGTTTTGTTATTGTACCTTGATATACGGTATGTACCAAGACACATCAAAGCCGTTAGGCTATGTATACTGCCCATCACACTAAGTAACTTTGAGTTAAAATTGTTGCAAGGAAACATAACATCACTCCTGTAATCCCTGAAGGGTTAGGCAGAGGTGTAACCTATTGCCATCAACCGGGCACAAATCCAGACTCCGAGGCTGCTACTGAGAAATTCCTGATGGAAAAACCCAATAACACTTTGCCGGACCTGGGAATCGAACCCAAGACTTTACTACTTTTTTATTTTATTTTTAATTCAGATAAACATTTTTTATAATAAATCACGTACTTAGGTTTTAGTGACAACGGTGTTTACACTAACAGTCTGTATTAGGCAGTTGGGCCTTACGAGGCTAAATGGTTTGTTCGACTGTACCTACCTATCTAATCTTAGAAAGTTAAGTCATGTAGGTAATTTAACAAGTCTCAGTTATAAACAGGTACCAGGTTAAGTACTTGCCGTACCTATCTATAATTAGCAGACTTATGTGTTAAGTGTTTAGAAGATAAGTTAATTTTATTAATTGAAACGTTCACTTACTTATAAATGAGAAGGTATTATCATTAGACGTCGGAATACTTTTCATTTAAATGTTTATCTATACTTCATATAATAAACATGAAGAGATTTTTTATTTGTTTGTTTATTTAAACGTGCTTATCCCTAGAATTGCTAGTTCGATTAGAAATAAACATAACATAACATCACGCCTGTAATCCCCGAAGGGTTAGGCAGAGGTGTACCAATTAGTACACCCACATTTCGCCAGTTATGTTTTTAGTCCCATGTAATAGGGGGCGAGCCTATTGCCATCAACAGGGCACAAATCCAGACTCACTCGCAAGCGCGACTGCTGTGCATGAGGTCTTGGGTTCGATTCCCAGGTCGGGCAAAGTGTTATTGGGTTTTTCCATCAGGAATTTTTCAGTAGCAGCCTCGGAGTCTGGATTTGCGCCCGGTTGATGGCAATAGGCTCGCCCCCTATTACATAGGACTAAAAACATAACTGACGAAATGTGGGTGTACTAATGGGTACACCTCTGCCTAACCCTTAGGGGATTACAGGCGTGATGTTTTGTTCCTTAGCTGTAAATCCTTGCTAGGCTTATTAAAGTTTAATACACACCCTTTCCTTCAAAATTATATACAACGCATCAGTTGATATCAACCCCCTCCTTATTTTCCACGTAACGGGTTCATTTTCACCCCTTACGTTTTCGTCCCCATAATGTAAACTTAGTTTGATGGGAAACTTGTACTCTCTGAAGGGGTTTTCCATGCGGTTTACTTTTATGACGGTATTAGTTGAATTGTGTCAGGGTTTATTATCACCCCTTTGATCCTTTGGGGTGTAATACTTGTGTCACGATTTTGGACTTATTTTGTAGGTAGTTGAGACTATTTTTTCTTTTTTTTTTCGTTGCTTATAAAACGTTGCCTAGTTTTGAAATGTCTCTTGCAGCAGCCCGGAACAACTATATGTAGAATATACAAATATTTGTTCCATGCGGGAATCGAACCTGAGACTCGTAGTCTCAGCAGTCGATCGCCAATCGTGTCGTCTATTTAGATCATCTGCGGATTAAAGTATGTTTGTTGATTTACCTATCACGCTTTCGTGGGTGAACAGATTTAGTTGAAATTTAGTAGGTATACTGGTAGACCTAGATAAGAATTGCCCGACCTGGGAATCGAACCTAAAATCTCACGCACAGCAGTCACGCTTTGTAACCTCTAGACCAACGAGGCAGTCAAGTCAGGTAATATAGATAAAAAAATTGCATCAAAATCGGTCTATTCGTTTAAGATCTACAATGGCACAGACACACACATCTTCATAACACCCCTCTTATAGGGTCGGACGTTAATCACACAAAACACACATTCTTCTTCTTCTTCTTCTTATCGTGAGGGTAGTAAGGCCTAACGACCCTACACACCCTAGTGTCAGAGTTTCTAAACCGCCTCAAGGGCCTTTGACATGGTTTGAGTGGAACAGTAAAGTCCAGGTTTCCTCACGATGTTTTCCTTCACCGATGCCAGTGTTGTCCAAGATAAACTTAAGAAACTACATATGAATTGAAAAATTCACATTGATAACTATGTACACGAGTACCTACACCTACCTATTATATATGAAACATATGTACACATATGAAGAACCTTTTATGAAACAAGGCTTTGATGTTTCACTGCCGCCTTTATAATTAGCTCGTTATTAAATTCCTTGAAAGATTGATATCTATATTATCTATACATTTTGATACTTAGTTATATAATGTTGCTATACATTTTAGTAATTAGAAGACTAGTAAAGAGACGTGACATGTGGCATAGGTAGGTAGTAGAGGGAAAATAAAACACAAGTGATTATTTTGTAACTGGCGTGCTTGTATGACGAGATGTATGAATGTAGATGAGGCGATAGGAGTAGGTAGGTATGTAAGGCTTGTAGCTGGTGGCGTTCTGTGGTTTCTGCCTACCCTCATGGGAAAAAGGCGTAAGTTTATGTATGTGTATAGTATTATTTAATTGACTTTTTAAACATGATTTAAACTGTCATTGTTTTATGGAATTCTGAAGTTCTAGATACCTACTTTATGGCTGTAGGAACTCTATTTTTTATTTTAATTAGCGATCGTTATACTACCAGTAATATTATTCAGAGTAATTTATTAAATTGACTGCCTCGTTGGTCTAGTGGTCGCAAAGCGCGACTGCTGAGCATGAGGTCTTGGGTTCGATTCCCAGATCGAGCAGTGTTTTTTGGTTTTTCCATCAGGAATTTCTCAGTAGCAGCCGAGTCTAGATTTGAACCCGGTTGATGACAATAGGCTCGCCCCCTATTACATGGGACTTGAACATATCTGGAGAACTGTGGGTACGTATACTAGTGAGTACACCTCTGCTTAAACATATGGGGATTACAGTCGTGATGTTATGCGTGTTATTAAATTAAAAGTCAATCTGTTTAGTAAAAAATAAAAATATCGCGGTTCAGAATTAATGTTGCCTTTCATGCATGAGGTTCGATACTGGGAAAGTACCAATTTGTCCTTTTTAATTCATATAAGTATAGGTACTTTCTAAGTTTATCTTGAACATCGCTGCCAGTGAGCGGAGTCACAGCAGAAGCTTGTTTATGATAATGATACTATAAAGCCTAGACTAACAACAACTTTCACTACTGGAAACAATAAAATAAACTCACACTTTCATTTAACATCAAGTAACATTAATTTTTCAATAAATTAACTAACCGTTTTGTAAGGTCAACCCTGGGTCATGGGAACCAGTAGTCTTGGTCTCTCTAGCCAAAGTAATGATGGAACAGCAGAGGTCAACGATACCTGGTTGGTGGTTGATGGCTGATAAGGTAATTAATAAAGTGGACACGCTGTAGGTACCTTTAATAATTAACCAGGCGCTTGCGGTCAAACAAATGCAAATGTTGGGCCAATATTGGTGTGTGGTGTTGGCTCAAATATTTGGATTTGGATAGTGTTAAAAACACACGAAGATATAAAAAAAAGCATAGGTAACATAAGATAACATCACGCCTGTAATTCCCAAAGGGTTAGGCAGAGGTGTACCCATTAGTACACCAACATTTCGCCAGTTATGTTTTTAGTCCCATGTAATAGGGGGCGAGCCTATTGCCATCAACCGGGCACAAATCCGAGGCTGCAACTGAGAAATTCCTGATGGAAAAACCCAATAGCACTTTGCCCGACCTGGGAATCGAACCCAAAACCTCATTGCACAGCAGTCGCGCTTACGACAACTAGACCAACGAGGCAGTAAAAAAAAAACTAGTCTATTACTGTCCCACTGCAGGGCAAAAGCCCCTTCTCATAAAGAGAAGGCACAAGCATTGATCACCACGCTTGCTCAAGGCGGATTGACGATTTCAGAATTAATTAGATGCCCAGAGGGCTTAGACAAAGCAACAGTTTTAAAACGATAACGAAGTTAGAAACCACTAAAATGTATGGGATTGACATAAGCCGCGTTTAGTCACGTGGTCAATCGACATCGTTATCGCAATTTGGTAGACAATGTTATAATTCATAACGAAACCATAAAGTAACGAATCGTTATCGTGTTTATCCCATACATGCGTAGACAAGCAGCGCTTTCAGTGTTCGCCTTCGCCTCGATCGTGATCGCGATCATAGTGTTACATTGGCTATGAAATGTTTGTCGTTATCTCAGAGACGATGACGAATTTAGATTATCGTTTCGCTACTAAGCGATGTTATTTTGTCTAAGCCCCCTGCTTTCCTCGCGATGTTTTTCGTCCACCGATGGTTTCAGCCACGAGCTGAAACCAAACAATATCAACAAAAATAAATCTTTTGAAAGCTCACATCAATCGCCTTACATTTTATGTAGGTACGTTCGTTTGACGTAAAAATATCGGTAGGTAAGTAGCAACATGTTCAAATGGTGCCATTAGCTGTACTAATCTCTATTTGTGGACCCTCTGCAACATTACCGCTGTTTCGGTCAACGTTTTGCCTAAATCTAGGGTTCCGTAGGGATGGTTCTTTTTCTTCAAACACCTGCCCTAAAAACGCCAGACGGGTTTGTTTGGTTCGTTTGTACCTATTATCTAAATTTTGACTGTCATTTTGACTTAAAGTTGCTAAAAATAAACGAATGGGTATAAGTGATGGGAATACCCATAGGTAAGTGGGGTCGTAATAGCACTTTAAACATTACAGATATTCAAAAATACCTAACTTTATTTTGTCGAAATATTCATAAATATCGTGCTTTTATTATGTAGGTATGTCTGAAATCATTCAGAAGAAATTCATCACGGGAAAATATATAGCTTTCAATATTAGGTAATTGGCTGCAGAATAAGAACTCAGTAAAATGAACAATTGAATTAAAGAATCTTTGAGATATTTTATATTGTATCTAAACCGGTTTACGTCTACGGAACCGTATCCCTCGCGAGCGTCGCCCAGCTGACCAAGTTTTAAACGATGCTTTTACGGAAAAAATAAGTAGCTGCCATTTCCATTTGGGGCGCCTAAGTGGGCGCGATCTTTTTTTTTTTAATTTATTACCAGTTTACTTTCCGTTTTAATGTGTTTTTGGCTTTTAAAAAATCGTCTCTTTCCCGATTTGATTTTGTTATATGTTTACTATTAAAATTGTATTTTCCGACGCTCACATGTCTCTTTGAGTTTTTAATGCTTACGTTTTTTGTAAATTAACTACAAAAATTTTAATGTGTTTATCGAAAAAGCTTTCAAAATAAATGGCTAGCATAATTTGATTGAATAACTATTATAATTATTTATTGACAGATCCAAATAGACAACTTCTTAAATGTAAACCTAGATTTCCTTAATAATACCAGACTATTATTGTCTCTCTGCAGGGCAAAGGTCTCTTCTCATACAGAGAAGGCACGAACATTGGTCACTACGCTTGCTCAAAGTGGATTGACGATTTCAGACTTATAATAATTAAAAGTCCAGGTTTCCTCACGATGCTTTCAAGTCAAGTCAAAACTTTTATTTCAATTAGACCATTTACAGGCACTTTTGAATTGTCAAGGAGTCGGTCAGTTAGTCCGAAAGCTGACCCCTCACCTATGCTCCTGATTTTCAAGATGAACTAAGAAAGTAGTACATATGAAATAGAAAAGAGAATCAATACAGAAAACTCCAAATAAAATCTAATGTTCTATAAAAAAATATATGAGCTATTGGGCGGTGCGTTCCGCCACGACAATAGGGCATTGTGTGGTGGGCGTGGTCCATTGTGCCAGCCAGCCAATCAGGGCGTCGTATTCAACAATAGCGCACCGAATTGGAATGCCGCGTCACTTCTATTGTCGGATTGGCGACGTGCGAGTATTGTTCCGCGTTCAAATTTTTGATTTGGCAGTTACTGTGTTCTATTTCTGTGTGGAAGTATACTTTGTAATTGAACATCGTTTTGATTAATTTTAGACGTTTAATTGAATAATTGGTTTATTGAATTAGTTTGTCTGTTGGTAATTATGGAAATTAGTTGAAACTAATTTTCATTATCTCAGTGTTTTCTTTGCATGTAAATGTCTAGATATTACCTACTATATTACTCACGATGTTTTTCTTTACCGATGTGAGACTTGGAAAAGTTACTGAGTAGGTACATCTAGGTACCTACTTATTGAAACACATTCAAACTTGACTTTGACAACACGGTGCAGCGAATGAGTGATTGGCTGTTGTATTGCGTGTCGCGGTTTCCATTCCCGGACAGAACAAATATTTTTATGATCTACAGCTCTAGATGTGAGTTTATAAATTTTGTTTGTAAGTAAATGCACAAACGATACATGAGAAATTCCTAGTGCACAACATTTAAAAAAAGAAATCTAGAATTCCCTTAAACAAACAATAAAAAGAAAATGACAATTACTGCTACGCCATTCAACTCTAACCGGTCTAAAATTCCTTAGTAAACTAAGAAACAGAAAATAAACTAAAGACATCCACTGATAGTATCAACACTAGATAACTATAAAACCTAGTCCTAATAATAGTACCTACCTAACATAACCACTTAACGCCTGTCCTTTAACTAGTTTTAAATAGAACCTCTATTTATAGAAACACAGCTAATATGTTCACAGCTTTACAAGACAATAACCCGGAGTTAACCCAGCGCGTTAACGTTACGTCATCATACATTTTTTTGTGCGACGCTAACGCAAACGCGACCATAACACTAAATTAAATAAAGACTCATCGCCGTCGCTGTTTTTTGCACAAAATAAAAGGATAACGCGCATCTAATTTGCAGACGTTAAAGTCACGCAGCAGAACAATTTTTATTCCAAAACGAACTAAAACGCAAACGATAAAGCGAAATGCAAAACGGACTTCGAAATCGAACACGGTTGGCTGCGTTAACGTTACGTGATCGAACGATTTTCCTCACAGGGCTAACTTAAACGCGTCAGTTGGAGCATATTGCCGTCTGTAGTAACGAGAGCACTCATTAAGAAGTGCAATAGGCACAGTATCTGTGACCGGATGTTCGGAACAGGTGTCGCTGACTGCCCCGCCCTGTACCACGAGAATAAACGATATGCGATCGATGGAATCTCTTGTCGGAATGTTCTTTTTTGATGTCCTGGTACGGAGGTTGTAATATTATTTTGCTTTAAATGTTTGGTGTATTTTTTATTACGCGTAGTGTGATTGGGGATCAATGGCTTTTAAATTTATAGCATTTTTTGATAAAATGTGTTTAGTTCTACCAAAATAAGTAAAGCAATATCTACTTAATTTCTCACATATCACATAACATCACGCCTGTAATCCCCGAAGGGTTAGGCAGAGGTGTACCCATTAGTACACTCACATTTCGCCAGTTATGTTTTTAGTCCCATGTAATAGGGGGCGAGCCTATTGCCATCAACCGGGCACAAATCCAGACTCCGAAGCTGCTACTGAGAAATTCCTGATGGAAAAAGCCAATAACACTTTGCCCGACCTGGGAATCGAACCCAAGACCTCATGCACAGCAGTCGCGCTTGCGACCACTAGACCAACGAGGCAGACGATAATTACATTAATTAGATCATATTAATTTTAATAGGTACTGTATGCTAAATGTGTTATTTTACTATATAGCAACACAAGTTTTTTAACGTTCGTCTCAAACCAAAAAAATTAATAAAATTTAAAAATCTATAAACATTACAGTTACTTATAAAATGGGAGAAGTTTTGACGAACTAAGGCCAATTAAGACTTAGGTACCTATATTTGATACTAGCTAACCCGGCGAACTTCGTATCGCCTAACAGTTCAAATTGACTTTTAAGTATAATCGCAAATCTTTTGTATGGGAGTATAGAAAATTGTTGTTTTTAGACTTTTTCAGGAAATCAAAATTTTTTTTTTTTTTTAGATTTTTTCTCTCCGTAAGAACCATCCTCGTACTTCACGGAATATTTTAAAAAAAGAATTAGGGAAATCGGTCCAACCGTTCTCGAGTTTTGCGCTTAGCAACACATTCAGCGACTCATTTTTATATTATAGATAAATTCTTAGCAAAATCATTTATATGAAATCTCAGTCTTAACCTACGAATACATTTTGGATGTCAATTATTATTTTTTGGCAATATGCTCGCCCCCTTTTACATGTGACTTAAACTGAATGTGGTGTGTATGTGTAATTGGTGTATTTAATGGGTACACTTCTACCTAACCCTTCGGAGATTAAAGGCGTGAAGTTAATGTTGTGTGTGTGTTTTTTTTTTCATACAAAATCTTTTAGACCTTTTGAATGGACTAAAGTTTGATGATTATCGACCTTATTTTCAAATCATTAGGTACATTTCGCAGCAAAGAATAGATTAATCTCGTTTGTCTGTCTTGACATACATAACATACATAACATCACGCCTGTAATCCCCGAAGGGTTAGGCAGAGGTGTACCCATTAGTACACCCACATTTCGCCAGTTATGTTTTTAGTCCCATGTAATAGGGGGCGAGCCTATTGCCATCAACCGGGCACAAATCCAGACTCCGAGGCTGCTACTGAGAAATTCCTGATGGAAAAACCCAATAACACTTTGCCCGACCTGGGAATCGAACCCATGACCTCATGCACAGCAGTCGCGCTTGCGACCACTAGACCAACGAGGCAGTCCTTGTTGTCTGTCTTGAATGACTGATATTCCACTATAAATGTGTTTTAGGTTAGGTTGCAGCTGCCATCTTTGTGAGACCTCTTTCCCATCTGATGTTATCTCCTAGTCACGTTCTATATTGGCTACAGGAAACGCAGGGGTGATCAAATTCTTTCTGGAGACCACACAAATTATACAGCTAAGTACTTACACTATCCATCCGTACGAATATTATTGATGCGCAAGTGTGTCTGTCTGTTACCTCTTCACGCTTAAACCGCTAAATCGATTTTGATGAAATTAGAAGGACATAGGCTACTATTTATAAGACTTCGACTTCGTCTACGTCTGCGATAACCGACATTTGCGCGGACGAAGTCGCGGGCAAAAGCTAGTACTTAATATTACAAATGCGAAAATAAGTCTGTCTGTTACGCTTTCAAGACTAAACCACTGCACCTATTTTGATAAAATTTGGTACGGGGTAAGTTTTAACACCAAGAAACGACATAGGCTACTTTTGTTCCGCGACTTTTGACATTGTCGGTGCGCTATTAATCTTACACCATTTTTTTAAAATAAACGACAAATAAATTCTAAGCTGCGGGGACTTACAACTATGTAGGTAGGTACTGTGAAGGTTCCTTGCTAAGGCAAGCTGGCTAAAAGATTTATATTATAAACTCTCTGACAAATTATGATTCGTATTTAGAATTGAAATAAACGAATAGTTTTTTATGACCATTACATAAACATACATAACATCACGCCTGTAATCTCTGAAGGGTTAGGCAGAGATGTACCCATTAGTACACCCACATTTCGTAATTATTTGGTCATTAGCTCAGCTGGGAGCAATATCACAAGCTTTTTGAATACAAGTATAAATCCGATCGTTTGTTTAACTGAGTATATTATTTGTGCCCTGCAAGTGATCCCAAAGATGGATTTCGGTACCTACCTTAGTCACTCACTAATGTCTTCAGTACTTACTGAAAATTTGTATGAAATAACATGTAAACATTAGAGAACATTACCATTTGCTCTACTAAGTAAAATGTTAAGATACATTTATATTTCAAACGAAATTTGAACAGATTTCTCTAGTCACTAGAATACTGAGAATACCGCATACAAAGAAGAATACATTCCTCCTGTATTCTGCAGCTTTGCTTCATTTCAAATAAACGACTCCACACACACAGGCAACGCTTAAAAACCTTATTAACCAATTACATTTGACCTCCCACCTCCTCCACAATCACAAGCAATACGGAGGAAAATGGGGTAAAGTAATGCATTTTCACGGCTCTTCCTTAAATGGACATTGTGTTGCGGAATACCAAGTTAACTTTGCTATTGTGTCCAACCTTGTTGCTTTGTGTTAAGGTTGATTTTCGTCTGATTTGGTTTTTTAAGATAACTTTGTGCTTTGTTTCCAAGTACATGTGCCACCTTCTCATACTCCTAGGCAGGGTGCCCACCCCCCAAGCAACGTCTTGGAAATGTTTAGTCTTGCCTCCATACGTGTTTTGTTTGCCTTTTATTCTCCATCTCTTTTATGTGGAAACAGATAGATAGCTATGTTTTGTGTGGCTGTGTCAACATTCTGAAGGTTTTGTTCAAGAAAGGTTCGGGGAAGCTTTTCAGAGGTTTTCTGTTTGTTGGTATAGACGGGAACATTGATACTGAGATTTTGTGGTGGAGAAAATAACACGAGTATTGTATCTGTGAGGAAAAAGCCAGGTTTTAAGACCAGACTAGAGTCATGTAATGTAGGTATAGAATAGCTGATTTCTTTTATATTTAATTTTCAAAAGGCTGGCATTATTTATTTATTTTTAACTAGCTTTTGCCCGCGATTTCGTAAATTTCGGTTATCGCGGACACAGACGAAGTCGCGGATAAAAATACCCATGTCCTGTCATTTCAATTCATGATTCGAAACAACACGGGCGCCATCTAAGATCATAGAACGTTATTGTGATTTCCCTCGGAAACAGTATTTTTTTTCGGGATTAAAGGTACCCTATGTTCGTTCCTGTACACCTGGCAACGTATATGCAAAATTTCATTATGATCGGTTCAGTGGCTTAAGCGTAAAATGGTAACAAACAAACAAACAAACTCACTTTCGCATTTATAATATTAGTTAGGATTTTGAATATGATTTTATTTTAATGTTATGTATTGTTGTGTGTAGGTACGGATTATGTTTATCTTAATTAATAATAATGAAAAGTTGATCATATTCATAAGACAGTGCTTTCACCATAAAGTCAAAGTCAAATCATTTACCTATTTCAATTACACTTAAAAGGTATTTTTTAACGAAAAATCCTTATATTGAATTTACCTAATGCTAGTTTTGTATGGAGAAGAATGGGATAGAAAGTCCACACATTCCCTTTTAAAAATATGTTTAACAGTAAGATTACATTTAAGGAATCAAAGTTCATGTTGTATTCCTAATACCCTTTCTTTTTTGAAATCAAAGGAAATAAAATTGCTATAAAATAGAAGCCGAAGATATAGATAACCGAAGATACTGCTGTGCACGAGGTCTTGGGTTCGATTCCCAGGTCGGGCAAAGTGTTATTGGGTTTTTCCATCAGGAATTTCTCAGTAGCAGCCTCGGAGTCTGGATTTGTGCCCGGTTGATGGCAATAGGCTCGCCCCCTATTACATGGGACTAAAAACATAACTGGCGAAATGTGGGTGTTATGTTATTTTCAACCGACTTCAAAAAGGAGGAGGTTCTCAATTCGACCCGTATGTTTTTTTTTTTTTGTGTGTTTGTTCTACGATTACTCCGCCAATTATGAATCGATTTGGATGATTCTTTTTTTGTTTGAAAGAGTATAGTTCCGAATAGGTCCCATAGGAATATTGTCATGATCTGATGATGAACTTTGGAGATATGGAACGGAACTCCTTATAAAATCACAGCAGAACCGCCGTTACAAGACAAATTGCTTTTAAATAATCTTTACTTAACACTTAACTTCAGAACTCGTAGCGCCACCTGTTAACGTTGACATGAACTAGAAATATAGACCAAACAAACTTCAACATTTTCAATTAAAGGCGGTCATACGTACATCATTACGCCTGTAATCTCCGAAGGGTTATGCAGAGGTATACCCACATTACGCCAGTTAAGGCGAAACCCGGAAAGGTAAAAGGCGTAGTAATGATAAATTGCTTTAAAATAAAACTAGTCTATTAATTTTTCATTACAATCATCCTCTTTAAAATTCCTTTAAACTAAGTATTCGTGAAATCGAAACCAATGACGCCATTGGAGGAAAAACCACAAAAACCTTTTAATTATGATTTTAATTATCTCAATCCTAATTAAAGCCAGCCATACTCTGCTAACATTACACAAAAATAGAAACAAAAGTTTGTAAATAAGGGCAAAAAGAGAACAAAAATACCATCGCATGGTAGGACAGAGGACAGAGGACATGGGGGGAGGCAAGAGGGACCAAAAAGTAAAAAGTGGAAGGAAGAAGTGAAAAAGAGCAGCCGCACCTTTGTGTGGCACCCTCCCCGTGTAGGGTCAGCAAAAGTAACAGTAAGAAATAAACTGTGGTTTGATGTTACGAGTGTTTTTGTCTAAATTATGCTTCTTAGCGTACCGATAGCAAATATAAATATTATACTAGCTTTAGCCAACGACTTCGTCCACACTAAAGTTACATAATATCACGCCTGTATTCCCCGAAGGGTTAGGCAGAGGTACACTCATTTGCATACCCACATTTCGCCAGTTATGTTAAGTGCCATGTAATAGGGGGCGAACTATTGCCATTAACCGGACACAAATTGAGACTCCGAGGCTACTGAGAAATACCTGAAGAAAAAACCCAATAACACTTTGCCCGACCTAGGAATCGAACCCAAGACCTCATGCTCAGGAGTCGCGTTTTCCGCCACTAGACCAGGCAGTGCTATGGCTATTCTAAGTTTAATTAAAATTAAATAAATTGAAGTTCAAGATTCATTATTTTCTATAAATTAAACTCAATAAAAGTCAAAGATCGATCAAGAAACAATCGTCTTTTTCACTTTTCAATTCCCGTACCTACGAGTAACCAAGATTTTATTACGATTTCATTTCCATTAGCAATTAAATAAAATTATTTTACAGTTATTCCAATTTTCCCGTTGTAAAAATAAGGAAAACAAAATATAAACAAAAATAAATTGAATAAAACTTTGTGTGTTTATTAAATTGAACACGTCGAAACGTGTTTTTTCCCACTTAAAGCAATATTACAACTATTTGGAAATTATGTAAAATAAATTGTTATAATTGAGAAAAGTGATTAATAATTGTGCTAAATGCCTCAATCGTACGGGGCGTTAATTATTTTATGGTAAAACAAAATTGCTTAATGCAAGAAATGGCCGGTTTTTATTGAATATAAAGAGTTATTTACGTTCGTTTTCACGGTGGGGAGGTGGCGATAATTTGTAGTGAATGTTTTATTAATGTATACAGTACTTTTTATAGTGTTTGCGTTACGTGTTTACTTGCAGCGTAAGTGAGAGGCTTTTTACGCGATATAATTTGTAGTTTGTAAGTTTTTTAAATACTAGCTTCTGCCATTCGATCGTGTGGTTATTTCCACCTTCGTTTAGTTACGTTTTTGGCTACTGCTTGTACAGTCTGTTGTTGTCTGTTGTCTGTTCTTCGTAAACTTGGCTATCATAAACATGTTTTTTTTTTAATTTGACCAGTAGTTTCTGATATTAGCGCACTAAACCAACAAAAAATCTCTTCAGCTTTATTATACATATTATATATTTTAAAAATAGAATAAAAAAACATCGTGTCAGTCATTTGACCTCTTAATACCGTTAGTTTACAATAATCAATTTGTATTTAAAACTAAATTATCTAGTAAATAACGAAAATAGCATTAAATATACTACATAACACATATATATATTACTTCCCGCGGTCTGAAAACCGGAATCTTTTAAACGCGAAAAAAAAAGTTTTCGTCAATGATTCAAGAGAAAGGTTATATCTACATTGCACCGAAGCCAAGACAAATAAATAAACAAATATTTTTCTAAAATAAAAAAAATAATACAGTTTTTTTTGCTATCGCTCCTAACAGATACTTTGTAAAGCTCGCCTGTGAGGGAGGCAAAATTAAGAGACACTTTGTGTAGATTCATAAAGGAATGTTTACATACATATCTACAAAGAGACATAATTAACTTTCTTATTACCTATACTTATGTATGTACGAGTATATCCAGCGGATTGAAGTAGTTTGCTTTCTTTGAAATTTTGAAATTAAAATTTCTTGTAAGTACTGCAGAAGTTTAAAAAAGAATACTCATAGACATAGGCATGCTCTTTTCCTAAAACTATGAAGGTTTGTACGTAGATAGCATTTTTTTAAAATTAGTTAATATATTATATGTACGAGCTGACTCGACCACGCGATGCTGTGGCTTGAAGTAAGTAAAGATATTAAGGTTAATAATCGAGATAAAACTATCCTATGTTTTAAGTAGGACCAAATTACACACAGTCATAGCCATATTTCTTAAAAAATGGTTGAGTAGTTTTGGAGTTCATCCCAGACAATACAATATATAATACGCGTAATTTATGTCCACATCCACATCCAAGATATACATACAATGGACATACCTATGAATTGAAGTGGTACTTGCCCGGAGACCGATCCACTGCTGTAACCACTGTGTCATCACGATATTCTGTCTATAATCTTCTCAAATTATGCCAATTAGATTAGACCTGCCTAGTTACCTAACAGTCTAGAAAACAATGGCCGACTTTTCAACAGTACTAAAGCTCATTATACCTGCAAATCTGCCCTGCAAATTACCACCTTCAAACCGTTCGTCAGCGCCAAGACAAATCAAAGAGGTCGCCAAAGAAAATAGACGAGCGATGATAAATGGGAAGACGGCCGAAGTGACGCGATTCGACTGTACATCATAATATCATTGGCAGCCGCGTTTAATGTGCGCCTAATCTATTGTTATTTATAGGGACGCAGGTATAGTATATGGAAAATTTTAAAGAAGAAGAAGTATGAAGTAGTAAGTAAGTATGGAGTTTCTTGCCCATTCTTCTCCATACAAAACTACCTTTTGGAAGGGACATAACTAGATTCAATTCCTTGTTTCTTTTTGTATATGACGTTCAAAATTGCCTTTTAATGGCCTAATTGAAATAAATGATTTGACTTTGACTTTGAAGCAAAAATCGTTAAACTAGTCTGTCGACAAGTTAACACCATAACACCTAGCTAAGAACCATCGGCTATGATGACAACCTACTCGTATTTACAGAAAATCGTATCTAAATCGGTTAAGTCACTTTAAAGATAGTTGGGAATCTTAGTTTACCTTAAAACACCCTCTCATCCTAAACGCATACACTCTATCCGTTCTGGGCTAAATGCTTTCAAATACACTTTCATCGAAGGAAATTTTAACAGCATGCACCGGCTATGGTCACAGGATTGTGAAGAATCTCATACAATTCCCATGAATAACTGATTTCATTTTTCAATGGCTTTTTTTTTATTTAATTATCACTTTAAAACCAACAGCTTTACATTAAGTGAATACAGAAGTTGAATAAGTTACTTATAGCCAATTAATTACAGGTTCAAGGTCGGATTAGGGACATTTTCATAAAACAGTTCTTTTTTCTATCATAATTTTAATTACCAATGTGACTTCTTCAATTCATATGTACTTTCTAAGGTTTATCTTGGACATCACTGACATCGGAGAAGGAAAATATCGTGAGGAAACCTGGACTTGTAATTAATATAAGTCTGGAATTGTCAATCCGTCTTCATGCCTTCTCCGTATTCAAGAGACCTTTGCCAGCGTGGGGCAGTAAAAGGCTGGTATTATAAATTTTAATTATTCTATCTGAAATCCTTACATATACTACACGCCACATTCGAATACAAAACGTGGTCACTTATGAATGAAACAAAAGTGTTCTGCTCCATCGCGAATGTCACGCGGAGCTTCAAGAATATATTATTACGAACAATAATAACGAGAGCACTAATGTTTATTGTTAGTTGGAACAGTATTTTGTTTGTATTGTATAATAAACATTCAGTGGTATTATAATTGGGTTAGAAATAGATGTACTTAATTTAATTATTTAAATTGAGCTTCGAATCGTATCTGTCTTCTCCTTCTTTATCGTGTGGGCAGTAAGGGCTTACGACCCCACACACCCTAGTGTCAGAGTTTCTAAACCGTCTCAAGGGCCTCTGACATGCTATAAGTGGGTTAGTGATAGGCTGTTATAAAAGTAAAAAAAAGTCAAAAGTCAAATCATTTGGGTATTTCAATTAGACCATTAAAAGGCACTTTTGAACGTTATTTACAAGAAAGAAAAAATATAATATTTAATCTAATGAATTGAATCTGCGTCGGAGGTATTGTCCAGATAGGCTAGAGTGCACGTGAACGCATTGGGGCACTGTTAAGAGTGTAATAAAATATTCGGATAGTTTAAACGTATGTTGATCATTTTTTTTATGAAGTTATGAGATACCTACTAGAATATTGTACCTATAAATGTTCAAGTTATCTAGTTAAACTATAGAACAGTTTTTATTTAAATAATATGTACAATATATACAGACTTAATTACAAAGATAAAAAAAAACAATCAGAGTAAAAAAAAAGAAATCTAAAACTAAATGGCATCATAGAATTGATCCGCAATCGCCATCCACTGGAAATGTGCCAAAAATACTGGCCACATTGCCACGTTGGATGGCAATGCTTAACCTCTGGCCAAGGTAATAACCAGCCCTTGGGTCACGGGAAGTGTCAACCAACCATAAAATATAGTACGTAACTTTCGGTCTTTCGCACAAAAAAATAATATAGCATTATCAACATCAATCAAAAGTATTAACATTTTTTTTATCAGGAAAACTAAGGGGTTAATATCGATCAAAATGTAAAGCAACCGAAACACAAATGTTACAAGTTCTACGACATAAAATTAACGACACGACCAATAAATTTATTAAAATAATAGTCACAGCACATCTCATTGTTTATTACGTAAACAATAATTATTAAATTAATAACGACATTTAAAATAAAATTCGAAGTTTACGATAAAAAATAAATGTGTAATTATGGAAAAAATATGTTGCTTTAATAAATCTTTAGTACAATAATAATAATAAATATACAGTGGCCAAAATACACGTGGCATTAACATTTGACACCAAAATTTAAGTGCGTCTTCGTCGCCTAATTGGTCATAAATTATTATAATTTGCTCCGCTGCCCACCCCGGGGAGTTTAGTGCGCCGTGAATATGATTATTAGATGGGCTAGCGAAAAAAAATATATGTATGATTTATTGTAGATTAAGGAGTCCTGTTTTTTTTAATGAAGTTAATTTCCTGGTTGAAAAGAAATACGTTTTTGAAGAATTTGAACCATGAAATGACTTATTATGCTTGGATAAAAGGAAAGTTTTTGATTATACTAACTTTTGCTCGAGACTTCGTCCGCTTAAATATCGAAGACGAAGTCGCGGAATAAAGTGGAGCCTTTCTTAGTGTCCAATCTTATCCCATGAAATTTTTTATCAAAGTTCGGTTCAGTAGTTTCGTCATTTAAGCGTAACAAAAAGACAGAGTAAACATAACATAACATCACGCCTGTAATCCCCGAAGGGTTAGGCAGAGGTGTATCCATTAGACAGAGACCACTTTGGTATTTATAATATTAATATGAATTATAACCTGGATCATGGTTATATAGAAATATGAAACTATGCTGTCTAATTATGGTGTTAATCAATAAATAAATTGCCGTATCAACTGTCTTGCCTATCATTTTAAAATGATACTTCGATTTAAATAAATAATTTCCTAACGCTTGAAGCCACTAAACACTTTAAAGGGAATGTGTGAAACGTATGCAACTGTATACCTTTTTCCTATATTAAATTCGTCTAAGCATAATATTATGTATTTTAATGAATTAATATACATAACTAAGTTATCAAATTGTTTAACTGAAATTGGTATACCCGTTATAAATTAATAAATAAATAAATCTACACTAATAATAATATTATAAAGAGGAAAAATTTGTATTTTTGTTTGTAAATGGATAAACTCAAAAACTACTGACTGATTTTAAAAATTTCTTTCACCATTAGAAAGCTACATTATTTGCGAGTTACATAGACTATATTTTATTTCATTTTTGCGCGGACGAAGACGCGGACAAAAGCTACATTATCTGCAAGTACATAGGCTATAGTTTATTTTATTTTTGCGCGGACAAAGACGCGGGTAAGTAATTAATAATGTTGTCCAAAAGAGAGCTAGGAAAGATACTCATCTATAGGTTACAAATTATAAAGGGAATGGCCGCATTATTCCGTCAACCTCATACATCAGAACATAGTTCCACCATGCGTCCGCACACCGACATTAATAGAAGTTCCATTACGCACATTAATAGAAAGACAATAGAAATACCAAGTACAAAGAATGCAATAATTAATACCTGCCCTAGAATTCTGAAGTACTCCAGTAATAACCCTGATGTTATTTCAATAAATACAACTGATGCCAACAATGAGAGGTGCTTTGACAGCGGCATCCGTTTCATGTGTGACTTACGGTCGTCGAGTCAATTGTCTGTGCTAAATCTGGGCTCAAATAAAACTATATGGTTTGGCCTTACATTGTAGGGTAAGCGAGGCGAGTAATATTATTATGGGGAAGTGTGAATCACAGAAGATGTTCTGCTTGGGGTTTGTTGCAGATGGTACAAAATTGGTGACTTTTTTCGCTCTTGTGTTCTACGTATTTAAATTATTCCACACAAGTGGCTAGAAGATTAAACTGGTGATACAACCAAATATACAGAGTGTTAGTGTAAACACCGTTATCCTTGAAACCAGTGGTTTGGTTTCACTAATAGAACGTAAATTCAATGAAAAAAAATATCTTTTTTTTAAGTAAAATCTCCATTTTTCCTCAAAATTATTTCACCCTATATTACAATGATGTAATTAGTTAAAATTTATGTAGGTAGTTATAACGGACGGCCAGTGCAGCAGGTCAACGCCCTTTGTGGTGATTACGTAACTCGGGCGCATAGTATCCATGAATTTACGGACGGTGTCGGACAGTTTTTTTTTTTAACTTTTGAAAGAAAACTTTGTTTATTTATTTTTAAATTCAGATAAACATTTTTTATAATAAATCAAGTACCTATGGTTTTAGTGACAACGGTGTTTACACTAACAGTCTGTATAAGATTGGTTATATATCAATCGAAATACCTATATGTTGTTTTCTGCAGTTCTATTCTGTAAATATCTTCCTCGTTGAATTTAGGTGAAGTGAGCTTTAGGTAAGTTATCATTCCACCCTAATAGGGGGTAATGAATAGCATTGCTGATGCTACAAATTCACCACTCACTTCATCTAAATACACTAAGGTAGATTTTCAAAGAAAAAACTTCCTGATTCGGAGTTTTTTTTATCAGTTGTCTTGATTTCCTTACTGCAAAAATATTTGCTAAGGAAATATCTTTAGCAGTATTTTTGCAGTTTGTCCATTTTATATGTACTTTCGAAGTTCAAAAAATAGACTTTTGGTCCAGTTTTTTGGGCAGGTCCAAGGCATTTTAATCTATTCTCTAGTATAGCAATCAATCGCACATCTCCAACTATATCTCCACTCTTACTTATTCGAAGAGAGTTTAGTTCAAGGTACTTTATTTTATTCATTAACTCGTATATTGTCGTTTTTGGTTGACACCAGTTGACAGACCTGGGTTTATGTGCTTCAGTGAAATGGTTTGTTAACATTCATCTGAGATAAGTGAAAACTTTTTGGTTGTGAATGAACGAGGCGAAGACGAAATGGTATTGTTTCTGTTGAAGGTAATAATGAGGATGGTTAATATGTGTCTAAAAGGAATTTTAACACTGAAGAACCCCTAAAAGATTTGAAAATCCTACAAGAGCTTATATTGGCTTTTGTATGAATGTCGGTTGTCGCAGAGATGCAGACGAACTCGCTCATTACGATCGATTTCGTGGTTTTACCGTGATAAGGCAACATACATACTTTAATACGGAATAAATACAGGAATAGATAAACAGCTGTTACAAATGCAGATCAATTAGAGCACAATGAATTAACAAATGATAATAAATGACAAACAAAAAATAAAACCTTGTAAGATTTTATATGCTCCGACACTCACAAGAGAAGAATAATTGCCACACCATACAAACCTGCGGCATTGCTATGAAGTACAAAATAAAAACAAAAGACGCATCTACCTAAAATAGTCATAACAAGTATTGTAAGGCGTAAGACACAGCATCGACATCCGCGTTTATTACTGACCATCATTCCTAGAACACGACATGCGACAACAATGCCAGCCTGTTTGACGACTTGTCGCGAAGCTTTTATTGGACTCTCCACTGTTTGAACTCTCCTCCTGTTACTGGCTTACTACCATGTCTTATGTGTCACTGATGTCTTCATTTTGAGTCTTTTTGGATTTCTAAGTAAGACTGTTAAATCGTTTTACTCTTATAGGTTTACAATGAGAAATTGTGTGTCTTTGTGTAAAAGAAAAATTTCCTTGGAAGGACAGTAAAATTCACCTAGACAATGATTTCTTATAAAGTTTGCAATGAACATTATTATCTTCCCATAGATTATATCAGCATCCTTTCTGCAATTCGTTGTGTTTTCGTCTTCCTGTTCGCTGAATACAAAATACTGTTCCGTGATGAATGCAGCAATTACCTACCACTATTATCAGTGTTGTTCTAAGATTTTTTGGACATCACTGACATCGGTGGAGGAAAACATCGTGGGGAAATTTGGACTTGTAATCAATGTAAGTATGTAAGCGTCAATACACCTTGTGTGATCAATGCTCGTGCCTTGTCTGTATAAGAAAATACTTTTTCCTTGGGACAATAATACGTTGGTATTTAACTATCGGTGTTGTTGCGATTATTATGAAGCCTATGTCAAGCAGTACACGATGTAGGTTTAAAAAGCTTGTGACTGCCCACGATTTGTCATACTTTAGGATCACTGATTCTGGTTCAAGAGCAATTTTGCTCACATTTTTAAATTTAAACTAGCTTACTAGCCTGCGACTTGTCTGTGAAGACTTCAGAATTAAGCCAATGTTCAAAATTATCAAACGGGAAGACAAAAATGAGATAAAATTATCTACTTAATTAGCTTCTAAATGTAATCACTAAGTCTTCTTAAAGGACAGGTGAAGGTAAACATCGTGAGAAATCGAGGACTTTTAATTAATAGAAGTCTGAAAACGCCCATCCGCCTGGAGCAAGCGTGATGTATGTATAATGCTCGTGCCGTGACTGTATGAAAAGAGACCTTTGTCCTGCAGTGGGACTGTGGGACAATAATAGGCTGGTATTATATAAATATTATGTTATTATAATTCTCAAAGACCACCAAGACTTTATCAGCTGTTAAGTATTAGTATAAATATTTCACTTACAATACATTCATCGTTGTCACAGTCCATATATAGTTTAGTTAGTGGAGCGTGCGCCCGCGACTCCTGCGCGCGCATCGTTTCCGCTTATTATTGCACCGCCGCGCACTGCTTTGTTTGAATATCATACTAATACTGCTGTGGATTGGCTAGTTTACTATATTAATTTATTGGTTAGATCAGTTTTCCTTTTTCAAGGGCTGTGCTTATGGGGTTATCATACACTTTAAAACTGGTCAATTAGTTTCAACCATAGGCGGTTAACTGTCACTCTGACTCGTTCTGCACTTCAACCATAAATTAATATGTAGTAGTGTTAGATTCCAAGGTATTTCAAATTTTGATTGGCTGAATTTTAATTTTTGGGGATTAATTGCAGAACATTTGATAGGATAGTAATACAACAAGACTTGGGTAATAAAACAGCATAGGTAGTTATGCATTACGCAAAGATCAGTTTCTTTAAACTTAATATCTAATGATGACTCATTCTGCAGTTGTGAAGATAATTCAATAAAAAACAATATGGTGGAAAATATAAAATCTCCACCATCATTGTTAATACAGAACACTTTTCTATGCATCTCAAAATCACCAACCCTACATACCAAATAAGAATCTCATACGTTGTCATACCAATATGGACGATCAATGCTACAGTATTATCGCCGCTTGCGCATAACATTTATGAATTATTGTGCTCTATTTCTGGGCCGGTGCGCGCTTAAGAATGGACGGTGTGTCCGTTTAGATCGTCTCTTGTTTTTGTGAAAGCCAAGTGTATTGACACTACAGCTTCGGTGTTTTGATTTGATTTAATTGTACCTTTTTCTGTTACTGTGTTATTGATTTTAACTGTTCAAAGATTTTGGTCTTGTTATATACATTGTTGTTCTATTTTAGCTTCCTAAGTACATTAGTCATTTACTGTCTTTGTGGTTGTATTATGTTTATTTATTTTGAAAAATTGTAAATTTGCAATATAAACACGGAATTCAAAAGTCAAAATCGACTTTTATTGTTTAATTAAAATATTCAACTGTCAGGAAGACGGTTAGTTGATAAAGTTGAAGCCTGTTTGCTAGTTCGAAACAGTAGGTTCCTATGGAGAAGAACGAGTAAGAAACTACATAGACACGTGGTACGTGTATGTAACTGCAGTACTTTCCGTATTTAGCCTCTCATGGATCAGGTTGTGGGTTCGATACTAGGCCAGACCAATGCGACTTTATCAATTCATAATGTAGCTATGTTCTTTATAAGACTTTCATCTTGGACATCATTAATGTCGGTGGTGGAAATAACCGTAAGGAAACCGCCAATCTGCCTAAAAATTGTGGTGATCAATGATCGTGCCTTCTCAGTATGAGAAGAGACCTTTGCTCTGCAGTTGTACAATAATAGGTTGGTTTTAATAATTACGTGTATGATGCTAATCACAAGGCAAAATTGTACCAGAAAATAAAAGCGAAGTAAAGTACAGTACCCATAAAAAAACGATAAAACAATAACGTACAAAGTCGTCGGCACTTATTCAAACCATCTGAATGGACATTTCATTTTAATATCAATCAGCGGGCAGTCTCTCCGCCATATTTCATGCGCCGCATGCAATATTTTTTCAGCACTAATGGCGGATGTTTTGGCGCGAACCGTCCGCACTTCCGCTGCGTCGCAACTCGCGCGCACAATCACCGCATCCTGCGTACGCGCAGGTTACGTCGCTTCTTTTAACAGCTCGTTTAATCTTCATTTGTTTTTGCGGTATGGTGAATATTTAGTTTTGGAAGGGTTAATAAATATGTGTGTTGGAGAATTGGACGCTTCTTGATTTTCATTGGTATAATGTGATTTTGTATAAACAGTAATTTAATTATAGGTACTGATTTAGGTACTTTTTTTTCTCCAGCAGTATTTATGTTTTTGTTTGCTGTCAGTGTTGTTGTGATGTTTTAGTGGTTAAGGCCTCTCAAAATTAGTATTTGGAGTCACTAACGGGCAAGTAACAATGTAACTTTTGCAATTCAAATGTACTTTCTATATTTATCTTGCATATTACTGATCTTAGTGAAAGAATATTGTCAGATCATTCGTCTGTTGATCAATACCCATGCCTTCTTTGTATGAGAAGAGACTATAATATCAACCAAATGTTGTATTACTAGCTTCTGCCCGCGACTTCGTCCGCGCTAAAGCGATTTCTTCATAAAAACTTTAGAACTTCATTGAAATGAAGTTCTAAAGTTGGGGGAAATTGAATTATTGCAATTCAAATGATAGTAAATTTAAAATAGGAATCTCTTTAGAGGATCTAGAGTGTTGTGTCTGCATAAAAACTTTAGAACTTCATTTCAATGAAGTTCTAAAGTTTTTATGAAGAAATCGCTTTAGCGCGGACGAAGTCGCGGGCAGAAGCTAGTAATACAACATTTGGTTGATATTATAGTCTCTTCTCATACAAAGAAGGCATGGGTATTGATCAACAGACGAATGATCTGATGCAAGAAATCCCCCCCCCTCCCCTAAGGGGATGAATCCCCTTAGGGGAGGGGGGGGGATTTCTCCATAAAAACTTTGGACCTTCATTTCATCCCCTAAGGGGGGGGGGGGGAATTTTGGAAAATCCTTTCTAAGCGAACGTCTACTAATTATAAACTATCTCCCTGCCAAATTTCATCTTTATACGACAAGCTTTTGAGTGAGTGACCTTTTGCTAGATAGATAGGTAGTAATCAATTATAATAGGTACATGGGTACCTATTAAACAATTTAAAGTACAGACTCAATCGATGTAAAGTGGGCACACCGTGGTATTACCATAATCCCCTCGGTAACCTGTTGAACGCCATGTATCCGCCACCGATCAACAAGACAAATGTTTGTTCGTACCAACCCCTATTATTTAGGGGTGCATTGTTTATAGGGCTGAGAGTTGGGGGAAATTTAATTATTGCAATTCAAATGATAGTAAATTTAAAATAGGAATCTCTTTAGAGGATCTAGAGTGTTGTGTCTGCATTGGTATATATTTAATTAAATCATAAGTTTTATCTTCTTGCATCAGATTTGGGTAAAGCAGTCAATTGCAAAGCGCGACTGCTAAGCTTGAGGTCTTGGGTTCAACTCCCAGGTCGGGCAAAGTGTTATTAAGATTATCCATCAGCTATTTCTCAGTAGCAGCCTCGGAATCTGGATTTGTGTACGGGTGATGGCACAAATGATTGATGATTACAAAATGGTACTTAAACATAACTGGCGAATTGTGTGTGGGTGATACACCTTGCTTAACCCCTTGGGGTTAACAGGCGTTATGTTATGGTTTTATAATGGTATTTAGGCTTTAAAGCAATTTAAGTCGCAGCAATCATCAAAACATATTTATCAAAGTCATAAAAGGCATGATAAACAATTAGGCTTACATATTATACGTAAGCCGCTAAACAAAATCATCAACGAAATAATTGTCAACTACAAAATACATACATCATAGAAAAAAATACTTTACCTTAACAAACACAGTGTGACAACCCTAGCAACAAGCGATGACTTCCACTTGTTGCTCCCCCAACAATAAGTTAGGTCAGTTTAATGGCACTCAGGGCTGTCGCACGTAATGTGCCGCTGTCACGCGATGTTCATACCTGTAACAAGGCAATTGTTTGATTAGATAGTGTTACTGTGGGCTTGGGAACTAGTGTAGAGGACGTTTAGTGATGTAGGTAGTTTGTTAATATTTATTTGAAAATGGAACAATAAGGATATCAGTACGCATTGAAAATTTGAAACGTAAGATATTACGATGGATACTAATATTATTGTTCATTTATTTATTTAAATAAAATTAATTTTATGACTTACAGCTACAATAACAGACTAGGAACAGTAAGTTAGATTGACAGTCAATTACAAATATTAACTTATAAAATAGAGAACAGTACTATAATCTATGGACATTGCAGTATTTTGTTCTAGTATTTCTTTAACACTAATTCTTTTATGCTTTATTTAACAACGTGACTTTTAATTCGTTATACTTCTTTCAGGGAATGAAATAACTTATGTAAATAATAACTTAATTACGGGAATATGTATTATAGAATAGAATTCTGAAATATGAAAAAGAAGAAACAGCTGTTCCATATAAATATTTCAAACGTGTTATGCATTCGAGACCTTTTAATAAAATGATAACTTTTTGTTTAATGTCGTAATTTTCCTGAAAATGTCTCTTCCAAAAGTCAGGAAATTCATCAAAGTTAAAGCATAGAAAGTAGGTAAGTTCTAAGAATAGTGTACTGTACACTTAAAGAATTTCTCACGCGAATATTTTAACTTAGTCGTGTTAACTTTATCGCCGTGTTCAATAGGTATAATGCTGTGAACATGAGGCCTTGTACAAACGCGCGAAGTAAACTTAACGAAAGTACGATTACGATTGATTTTTACACTAGAAAAACCTATTTTGTACGTAATTTTTTTTTGTCATAAGGATTTGTTCATATTAATGGGTGCTTGGTTTATAAAATTAAACCAAAATACTATAAGATGAAGTCGTATTTCCAACTTGAAAATTAATTCTAATGCTTTGCTGTTGGCGCGTTTTATCATCATCATCGTATCTGCCGAACGACATCGACTGCCCGATTTAATAATACCAGCTTATTATGTTCCATTGCAAGGCAAAGGCACTTTCCTATACAGAGAAGGCACGAACATTGATCACCACGCTTGCTCAAGGTGGATAAGCGATTTCAGACTTATATTAACTACAAGTCCAGGTTTCCTCACAATGATTTTCTTCACCGTTGTCGGTGACATCCAAGGTAAACTTAGAAAGTACATATAGGCTTCCCTTGATAGCCACAATGACCGGTCTTGCGCTGTCCGCATTTAGCAGTTTCCAGCGACTCGAGTCGTCGGTCTACCTCGTGGACGCACGCTTATACAAGCCCTACATATTTGGGAATTCAATCTAGTTTACGATAACACAGCTCACAACAAGGTTCGACAAGCGATTGAGTTGTTTCGCCCACAGCTTGCATTGTATGCTAGTAAGAACTTGCTTCGAATAATGTTCTACGTGTATGCGAAAAATTATTCGAAATGTATTTTGTGTGCAAGTTAGAGAATGTTCAATGTGTTTGTCGATGTGTGAAATGTTTGAGAAGTACTGTCAACAAAAAGAGATAGGTATCCAGGGTCATCAGATATAGTAGAAGTTTTCTTAGAAACCGATGGATGTCTTCGACTGAAACTTAATTAATGAACTGTTTATTATGCAAGGTAATTGAAATATACCCGAAACCTTAAAAGGGGTAATTATACATTACATTACATTGTAAAAAATCAGCTGTTCCCTAAAAAAATGGTACATAACAAGATCGTAATGTATGGATCAGCTGTCTTTTTTTTCATGATTTCATGGTTGGTTAGCTATAGTTAAAAGTTGTTCATAATGATGAGTACAAAGACCCTTTTTAAGGTTTCTGGTATATTTTCAATTCCCTGTATACTTTTTTAATCAAATTACATATGAAAGTATCCATTGGATTCGAATAGTTGCTCCGATCCCAAGTAACATAGGACAAGAGCAGGAAGATCAGGATAAAATAAAGTTAAAAATTGTTCTCGAAAATATAAAAACGTCACTAAGACGTTTTGTTTTGTTAGTCATATTATTTCACAGTGGGATGGAACCGTTCATGAGCGAGCTCGACTTGCACTTGGCCGGTATTTTTGTCCTGCTACTTTCAGGTCAAAACATTTATCTTACTTCAGCTTCCTATCCAAAACTGCAACAACATTCCTAAAGCTAGCCATATTTAGATAGAAAACATTCAAAATATTTCAAGCCTTCAAATAAAAGGGTCCTAAACCACACCAAGGGGCGGTCAGCTAAGATTTAATAGTTGTAACACTCGGCAATTGTCGTGTCAACTTCGGTCTCGATCGGCTTTACCAGGTTTTATGGTTGTCGTGCGCACACGCCGCTGTTTGCGTTTACTTGGGGATAATATAATTGTCTCTGTCCATAGATATGCGTGCCGTGAATGCGCTGTTTAGGTGTCGATTAGTGAAAACGATGTAATTAGACAGGCCGTTATTTATTCGTTTTATTGGGTGTGAAGTTTGTTTATTGTATCTGTTTAAGGAGACTTAGTTAGGTTTTGGTGTAGTACTATACACTACTACTTTATTAAAAAAAATACTTATATAATGTGTAACGGAAAGCGTATATACATACCAATAGCAAGGCTTCTTTGGATGATAACAAAATTTGGTATCAATTCTTAAAGTATTTTATATTGAGCTGAAACCCTTGCCATATCGTTCGTTTTCATATAAAGAAGCCTTACTCTTTGTATGTATATACCCTTTCCGTTAGAGATTGTTTAGTGTGACCGGTAATAACAGCACATAACATCACGCCTGTAATCCCCGAAGGGTTAAGCAAAGGTGTACTTATTAGCACACCCACAATTCGCCAGTTGCTGAGCACGAGTTCTTGGGTTCAATTCAAAGGTCGGACAGTGTTACTGAGTTTCCATCAGGAATTACTTAGTAGCAGCAACGGAGTCCAGATTTGTGCCCGTTTAAAGGTAATAGGCTCGTTTCCTATTATAGGGGATTTAAACATGACTAGGTACCTACTGACCAATATTTATTATCTAGTTACGTGTTATAACGTGCTAATCTCAGGAACAGATGGTCTGATTTAAGAAAATCTTTTGTATTATAAAGCCCGTTAATTGAGGAAGGCTATAGGCTATGTAACATCACGCTTCGAGTCATAGGAGCCGAGCAATATCCAAAGAAGTAACGAGAGTAAAACCACGGTGTAAATAGCAGGTACTTTTATATTATTGCACTTATGTTAGGCCTACATGAACTTCAAACATAGCTATAACACCAAAAGAGGGTCTTACATTACATGGAACATTTACTACAATAGTCCTCGTCCACTTCATGCCAGTAAATGGGTTAATAAAGTAAAACAAACGTAAAACCTTGTATGGAAGAACCTCTTTCGCTAATCGGGATTGTTTATAGTTCGTCTGTTTGCATACAGACCCACGGAACAATAAAAGTGTGAAGGTTAAGGCGCTGTTCCATTGAGGTGCACACGGTGCACGATGTGAATGCACACGTTAGCTGTATGAGTCTGTGATACCTATATTAAATGCACGAATATTCGTGGTCATGAGTGTGTGGTACAACGACCCACGCGTGGTTTGTTGATGAAAAAAATGAACCCATGCTGCTAACGTGGTTAGCCTTTGCATGCATATCCTACGCAGCTGTGGGCAGCGTGTATGCCGTGTGACATTGAGATGTGTGTGCAACATCTTCAAGCAAGCCACGTGTGTATTAATGACGTCACCAACCACTTGGGCTGCAGTTGACGTTATTACATACATTTTCATATATAGCGAAGCCAAGGTAACGAGAGCACCTGCCAGGGTTGCGGATTTTGTCACTGTGGCCCTGAAACGCTTAGGGCATTAGAACACGAATGGGTTTTAATCACTAAGAGTGACACTTTCTATCGCTCCGCCCCGAGCAGAAGAAATCATTCGGTAATTGCCTAATGTTAAAAAAAGGTGAGCAGCGTGCCCATGCGCCGCAGTGGTACAGTGCCTTTACAGCAGTTAACTTGTAAAGTTCTAGGTACTTGGTTGGAGCTTGAATTACTTAATATAACTTGTGGAGAAGGATGAATCATTTTTACAGGTACCTACGTTTGTGAAAGTACCGAAGGTACATTCGAAGGAAGGTTTTAACAATGTGTGGTTATAAAGAAATTAGTGTTGGCTGACTCGAAAATATTTATGGATTTTGGTTCTTTTACATACCAGCTTCTTACGTAGTCATACTGTATATGTATTCCTATAACGAATGTAAAAATACACTTCACGAAGCCAATAGTTAAATATTTTTCTCACCATTGCGGTCCTTTTTTGTCCTGGATCATGCCTGAGACCCTTCTGGTTTCGAAGATATTGAAAGTTTAAGATATTTTTGTTTACGAAATCAATGGTTTAAAGTTTAATTGTATTGACATGCCACCCTAATTGTAATTGCTTGTTTATGTTGATTTTGTACGCCATTTATATTGGCAAAGTATAGTTAACATATTTTAATTAAAATTGTATTTGTAACCATATCTATGTTTTACAAAATAAATGGTTGATTGATTGATTGAAGCTCCACGGGACCTGTTCCAAACACCCATTAGCACAAATTCTTTGAGTGCGTGAAACCGTGCGTTGTCGTAAATAGTGATTTTAAATTTATGTCGTTTCCTTTTTTTTAGGTTGGGATAACATCAAATGTTTTCTTCCTCTCTGGGCGGAAGGGAGTGTCAGACTCATACTGACTAAAACCTATCCGTGTTCCTCCTAATGCCCATTGCGTTCCAGGGCCGCGGTAACTGTTTCGGACAAAAATATTTTTAATTTCAAAAACCTTTTAACAATGTACTTGTAAACAAGTTTATTATCACGGCGGCTAAGAAAATGAGGGCGGCAGGATGACTGGACCAAAGAAACATGGATGAATGAATCGCACTTTCATTGATGGAGATCCAGAAATATACTGCGCGTGAGTCGGTGCCCGCTACCGACTGTAGATTTATGAATGTGATGGAGGGCTCATATAAATTAATTTTCTTATCGTTTTTTTTGCAGACCATACTATGCCGGTAAATGTTGTGTAACGATGAAGCATGGTGTCTATACAAGTCATAACATAATTAAAGTGGCATATTTGAATAACTATGGTGTATTTATTGTATGGTATTTTTATAGTAAGTGTGTATAATTTTAAATTATTGTACCTTTGTGCAATTCAGTTTAAGTGTGTAAATATATTTTTCATCCCACCATCTCGGAAAGAGTATTTTTAATCTTCAATATCTGAGTGGAAAAGCCGTTTTTATTCTCTAGAGGATAAAGTAAATTGAATTTAGAACATCGTGTGCACTAAGTTTGTGAATTTAAAAAACATTAAACCTATTTACTGCTACCTCTATGGTGCCGAATATAAAATACAACTTTTTTTTTAATTTGTTAAAAACTCAGACTCGGAACCTTCTTGGTGTTCTTTTTTCAATTTGCTTTGTACGCGGTTCTTTACGCGGCATTTTTTCAGGTCATTGTTAAACCTTATATTAAAAACAAGAAACTTGAAAACAAGTGAAATAACTAAAATGAGTGATTCTAGCGACGAGGAAGTTTGCTTGGCGCCAACAGAATTGACTGAAACTGTTAATAATACGCAAATGAGCTTTTTTTTGCATTTAGTCATTTCCTCGCTGAGGTGGAATGAAAAGTTACGTGTTGCACTCGAGTGCAAAGATTTTTCACCTCGTGCTCTTTTGATTCCCTCGCTAACGCTCAGGTTTCTAATTTTGAACCACTCGCTGCGCTCGTGATTCAATTTTAGAATCCTTCGCTTGCTCGGTCATCAAAATTGAACACGCGGTTAAAAAGCAACTTTGCACTCTTGTATAACAAATAACTATTTTTGTTTTTTACTTTTTTTTTAAATCTCTAATTTTGCTGTTTTACTCTCATACATTAATTTGCACATACCAAGTTATCTCTTAGAGAATTTCCTAACGCATCTTTTTTTATTTATAAAACTTTTCTCGAGGTTTGTTAGACTTCTCTAAATGTTATTAGGTCTATTTTATTCGGAAGATGAAGTGCGATGATTATCTAAAAGGATTTCCTACCGATGTCTTATTGTTCATCTTTCAACAATGCAGAGAGCAGACAATGAACATTGTGTTTCACCTTAGGATTGATGTAAATGTTCTGTTTTTCATTTTATTCGGCCAAACAGAGCCAAGTCACAATGTTTTAAGAATTAAATTTATTTTGACAATGTTATTAAATATGCTAAATGTTATAGTACTATGCGACTGTAATTTTTAAGCTCCTTATATCTTAAATGTATGAATATACATAATTGATTGAAAATTTATCAGCGTTAAATATTTAAAATAATTACCAAATTACCGATAACCAGTAGGTATTTCAGAATACTCTTCTTTTAAAGAGCAGAATCGCCTTGTTGTGTATGCGGTAGGCAGGGTCGACTATATTATAGTGTGCGTATGGATTCATCGCTTCGCCTGCCTAAACCCAGCGGTGAAATGGCTAGTTCAAATTTGAAAATCACCTACCAAACGACAACCTGTATATTTCAATCACTGGCATTGTTACTTCCTTGTATTTGACGAGATGCAATACAATACACCGTGTATACTTGTGCCTCGTTGGTTTAGTGGTTGCAAAGCGCGATTGCTGATCATGAGGACATTTTCCATCTGGAATTTCTTAGTAGCAACCTCGGAGTCTAGATGTGTGCCCGGTTCATGGCAATAGGCTCGTCCCCCAGTACATGATACTTAAATATAACTGGCAAAATGTGGATGTATTAATGAGTACACCTCTGCCTTATCCTTCGAGGATAACAGGCGTGACGTTATGATGTTATCTTACGTATACTTATAGGTACCAACCAATTTCTATTAGGTCCCATAACACAATCCATTCCAATTTAATACAACAAATATCCACTTAGTAATATGCTAATGGAAAGTCGTTACTGAGAAGTGACAATAACAGATATTGTTCTATCAGATTTTCCGGGTAGCTAACCAGCGGTTGTAAGAAGCGATCACGCATAAAATCTTCAGTTTATTACAAGAAAATTGTTCATTTCAGCAACTTTATTCGAAGACGAGAAAGATATATTTTGTTAGTCATATTATGTGATGCTAGATTTCTAAGACCTGATCTTGCTATGGACATTAATGACCATAGCATGTCATATCATCCCACAGCACGGCAAAGGCTTCTTCTCATACAGAGAAGACACAAACAATGATCATCGTAGCTCATGGCTCCAGGTTTCCGCGCGGTATTATCCTTAATAGATGTGAGTTTTGTCTAAGATATTACCTAAGAAAGTACCAAATTAAATAAATTGGGACATTAGCACATGCCCGGGATCGAACGTTGGGGGTCCTATACAGGGCAAGTACCTTATGTAAAAGAGGTGGACTCTTTAACTACTAAGCTGTCACGAAAGATGATGAACTGAAAATATGACATCACGTAAAAGAAGAAAACGTGATATAAATGACGAAAAAAGATCATGAAGAATGATCGCAGCAGCTGGCTTGTCACACCTGGCTTCCAGATATTTATGGAAATGGTTCATCCCTGATTGATAGCAAAGAAAATGGGTCAAACGTTGACTTGCCTCTACTAAGTAACTTCCTCTGATATTAACAGCCCTCATTACCACATACTTGAAGACTGACGAAATTATAGTCACTCACTAGTTGGCTCAAGATACAACGGTATTACAAAACGATCAAAAGGACCTTTCATTCAGGGAATTCTCTTGGGTAGACAGGGATGGAGATATAGATAATTGAAAAGAGAAAAGGGGAGGGGTAATGTCCTTAACTCGATTCTTGGCAATTGTCCACCGGAAGGCGGCTTTTAGCAATAAGACAGCTTTGAATGTGAAACTGAAATACAAAGCCGGTCCATTCAGTTGGATGACGAGCAGTGTATGTAATTGGCTTGGAAAGGTCAATCCATTGCGCTCAATGTGGGGGTTGATATTTCTATTTGTGATTGTTCTATGGGATCACACATAGTAGATACTATCTAGGAAGGATTTTACTGGTTCTGCCATAATTCAACTGTCAATGAGAAGACAAAAATAAGGAAAACAAATGATGCAGTGTCCGCATTCCTGTGTCCACAGTAAACATTTAAAATTACAAAAAGCACGGTTTGCCAACGAGTATATACGAGTATTTTCTAACTTTTATGTTTAGCCCGGTAGTCAGTGTGTAAACGTTGTTAGATCTAAATTATCGTTATCAGTCTCGCAAATCACAGTATGTATATAAATAAGCACGGAACATTGATAAAAAAAAAGTACTAAAAATAATTTTATACAAAATCGTCTTATGTTTACGTTTGACAAATAAAAATGTCGCAATACCTAATGTTTAAATTGTGAACCTGATTTATAATATCTTGCTAAAATGCTACACAAAGATGTTTTCACATCAAACGCTTATAAAGTTGTTTTTATAACATGGCGTGCTACTACCGAATACATTTTAAGTCGCAATCAATCAGGCTTTGTCTGACTCCTCTATGGAATTTTAAATTGGATTCCTATTAACAATACAAGGATTAGTGTGTACGTACTTTTGTCCGCCATTGTACATCTAAAACCAATGTTACCCATGCGTGTTACAACAGCATCGATTAGTTCCACAACCACTGCCGGTTTCATTCAAGCGATCATTTGACAATGTCAAAGAAAATAAGTAATGTAAGATGTGTTTATGGGACTTATCATTGTATATGGAGTGTTATAATACCAAAAACAGTATTTTACAGTGTCGATCGCTAGCTTCAATGGTGTTTAGGATTATATGTTATTTATGGGGATTTGGTAGATGAGTCGGTAACGTTTTGTAGTTTAAAACCTGTTCTTATAGGGGACAGATAAAGTTGGAACCATTTCGTTGACAGATTGATAATATAAATTGAATTTTGAAATGAAAGTGTCTTCACTTTTATAGATGGTGCATCTAAATTGGGATTTATGAAAGAATTAGTGAATGTAGCTAGATTTTTGTGAGTTAAAGTGATTGTAAATAGCTGCAGAAGCTGACTGGTGGAGTAGGTGTTATTGAATCAATTTCTTATAATGAATTTCTTGAATCAAAAGCTCTTTGATAGATGCTGTATTTCGGAGTGATTTTCTTACTACAAATAATTAAAACTGATAAATACTGTCACTGTTATCATCTTTATGTGTCATAGTCAGCAATGGACTGCTAAAAATTATCGTCTACCTAAGATGGACATTGGAATGTTTCCACACAAATCATCTACCAGCTTATCATTGTCCCACTGCAGGGCAAAGGCCTCTTCTCATACAGAGAAGGCACCAGCATTGATCACCACGTTAGCTCAAGGCAGACTGGCGATTTCAGAACTATATACAGATTTCCTCACGATGTTTTCCTTTAAGACTGCCTCGTTGGTCTAGTGGTCGACGCGAAAGCGCGACTGCTGAGCATGAGGTCTTGGGTTCGATTCCCAGGTCGAGCAAAGTGTTATTGGGTTTTTCCATCAGGAATTTCTCAGTAGCACTCGGAGTCTGGATTTGTGCCCGGTTGATGGCAATAGGCTCGCCCCCTATTACATGGGACTTAAACATAACTGGCGAAATGTGGGTGTACTTATATATACACCTCTGCCTAACCCTTCGGGGATTACAGGCGTGGTGTTATGTTATGTTATGTTATTTTCCTTTACCGATGTCAGTGATGTCCAAGATAAAAAGAAAGTACATATGAATTAGAAAAGCTACAATAGTACTTGTAAACCATCACAAGACTGTTGCTTCTAAAGCTACTTAGCGCGTATCATCGCTGAACTTAGCTTGATACTATTGGTGTGGAGTTTACCCTACCGGACCAAGATAAAATTTCTAATACCATCAAAAACCTATTCGCCCAGTAGGCCTCCAATTCAGTTTCCTACTCATTGACAATCTATATAAAACATCCGATACGAGAAGTGAGCAATAACTAAAAAGTAGCACCACGGCGTTCCTGCAAAAGCTTTTACCAAAGAAGTCGTAGTAAAATATTATGATGCACATAAAGACTCCACAATAAGTTACAGCACTCCCTCGATTATCTCTTATTTGTTTGTGTTTTATAGCGGTACTGCTCTCAGTTTTATAGCTTTTCGATATTATTTCGCGTATTTTTTTTTTCCGATGGGCTACCGCGACGCTGTTATTTTATATGGCTAGAACATCATGGATAAGACGCTGAACTAACCAATAAAATGGACAATTGAACGTCTTAAAAGACGGTGTGTCCGATATGGGAAGGTACTAGGTTTTGCCTAAAATGGGATGCGTTTATTGCTGTATACGGTGGTGTAATGTTGACGTTTATTGCAATCGAATAATTGTTTATTGGCTCAATTTTATGGTGTCATATTGTTGTAAGTACCTATTGTAATTGCCCAATATGCAGTTTCAACTGAACAAGTTTTGAAATGTTACAACAGTAAAATTGTTAAGAATACCATTCTTCTTCTATGTTGCAAATAATATTTACAAATTTGCTTAATGCGTGGTGCAAAAGACAATCAAAATTAATTACCAATAAGTACTAGGTTGTGCCAAAAGGTAAATTTAAAATATAAAAATCTCCGGACAAATAAAAAAACGATCACATAAGAAAGATTCTCACCATATGACAAGCAAACAGCTGATAAACTTCAAACGACTAAACTTTTTTGATGATTGACCTTAAGAACTTAAAAAAAAAATGATCAAAATCGCTCCAGCCGTTTAGGAGCTACGCCACAGACAGACACACACCTCAAACTTAACAGCTCCGTTTTCGTCGGTGATTAAAAAAGCGTATCTTCATATTTCGAACGCCACACGCACTGTCCTCTCCACAATACCACTTGGGCCTATCGGGCATTTGAAAAAAAAAAAAATGTAAAATCACCCCTCGGCCGTAGAGTGCCATAAACTAGTCGGCCTGGCGCGCCAATTAAATATGAATGTACTGGCCCACTCTCATTACCACGTAAAATTTTTAGTCGAATCTACCCTCTTTTTTGATATTGTGTTATACGATATTGGATAGGTCAGTTGTGTAAATTATTGAATTGATATGTGGAATAACGATGTAATGTGAGTAATGTTGAAGGAAAGAATAGTATTTTTTGCAATTTTAAAAGAAGGTAGTATGTTTTTTTTTTTTTGTTACTTCAAAGTATTTTTTTGGCAATTATAATCATGATTGCAACTAGATTGAATATCTCTTGTAAATGACGTTCAAAAGTGCCTTTTAATGGTCTAATTGAAATAAATGATTTGACTTTGACGTTGATTGTAAATTGGCTAAGAGAATTCCACAAAAAAAAAAACAACATATTCAGTTGCAGTAGGTACATAATTATTACTTTTAACTTCATAAAACAGGAAAATAAAATCTCCTATAATAGATTTTTACTCAAAACACCTCTACATAGGTCTACATAGCAAGTATTCTTAATACATACAAACCTACAATTTTACATTTACTGACACATCAATAAAAAATCGACCTTATTACTCAAAAGTAAGGGCTATCTACAATTTCAAGAACCGCACAAGTAAAGTATGTCGAGATATACAGGGGGTGTGATAATTGCGAAGTGAGACAAAGTCGCTTCAAAGGCATTGTGGATGTTGTATAGACTTTACAGCCTCTTAAACATTTGAGTTGATGTCAACCACACTTTGTCGTGTCGTAATTATGATGTGCCTCTCAATGGGACACCCTGTATAAGCACAATACGTCTTGCAAAACGACAAATTAATGAGGACTTTTTTGCGACAGTTGTTTTAATTTTAAAAAAAGTATTGGTAATTCAATACCTTTATTTTATATAATGAATGTATTTAGTACCTCATAACGCTTTTTAAACTTTCGCGGTTTTCATAATGAGATATTGTTCTTGAGTTAATTACGTGTTTTTTGACCTTCGCCTTTATGGTAATGCTTTTAAGGAATATTCTTAACAAGACTCTAGTCACATTAAGTTGGATAAAGACATTTTTTTTTGTTATTTTTATAACTTCTTTACAAATAATAAAATGGTGTTTATTAGGTTGGTAAAAGACTATTGTATAGGCATAATACGGAGCTGCGCAGTTAATTACTGCGTCGTAAAATAATGTCAAGTTTCTTGTTTCTCATTTTACAATGATGAAAGAAATAAAGAAATACACAAACCATTTTTAAACCAGCATTTTAGTAGTGTTCATGCGGTTTTTGATTTATTAATAGAGTGTTCTTATTTTATATAGAACAAAAAAATAAAATCTAGCTAGGTAGGTATATAAATCTCTTCAGATAATTACTATATTCACACGTCCAAAGTGTCTATGCGGCCAAACTCAATGAACACTAGACAAATACGCAGAAGATACTCTCATAGTCCAATGGGACTATAATCTGACACGACTGTGGAGAGATCAGGAGCTGGACGGCTTTAAGTGTTTTCTGAGGCACGCGGGTGCCTTCTGAGAAATTACTCTTTGCCTGACCTGAGAATCCAACCCAGCTCCCACGCAGTCGCGCTTACGACTAACGGGACACTCATCAACTACAAAATACTAATCATAATCAAACTGCGAAATCTATCCCAACAGTACATACTTACCCTTTCAAATAAAGGCGTGAACACACCCAACTAATTACAAATCAATACAAAATAAGGCTAGATTGTATCGTTGTAATCTGCCGTAGCTCGGCGACTGTCAAGCTCTCAACAAAACCAAAGTCAGAGTGGTATAAAAGTGAATGATTAATGGCTTCTCACATTAGGTTGCGGATACACCCTCGTGCGGGTGTGGGGTAATGTGGAGGTACGTGTGGAGCCGTTGAGTAAGCGGTTAGACAAAAGCGTTTAAAAATACAAATATGTAATAATTTATATATTAACTTTAACGTCAATAAATAGAAAACGGATTTTTACTTCTATTTTAACTTGAATTTTTAATATTTTCAACAGTTATTGTCAGGTGAGTTGACTAGCTGTCAAAACTTATGTCAATTTATAATAGTTGTCAAAATGTCAGTAACTAATGTTCAACACGATTTGACTCAAGATTTTTACTACGAAATGGAAAAGTTTATCATTAACTACAAAAGGCTTTAATTCTTTATTTGAATTGTTACTGTATAAAACTATTGAGGAACGAACAGTAAAACACATAATAATTCAAAGTGAAAGGATCACTGCCTCGTTGGTCTAGTGGTCGCAAGCGCGACTGCTGTGCATGAGGTCTTGGGTTCGATTCCCAGGTCGGGCAAAGTGTTATTAGGTTTTTCCATCAGGAAATTTCTCAGTAACAGCCTCGGAGTCTGGATTTGTGCCCGGTTGACGGCAATAGGCTCGCCCCCTATTACATGGGACTAAAAACATAACTGGCGAAATGTGGGTGTACTAATTGGTGCACCTCTGCCTAACCCTTCGGGGATTACAGGCGTGATGTTATGTTATGTTATGAAAGGATCACTTTTTGCCCGTCAGTCACAGAGAAGCCATTCTCAAAATCTATAAAAGTAAAAAAAAACAATTTTGTCACAATATTGCTAACACACACACATCGTCAGTTAGAAATAAAAATAAATATATTTTATCACCTTCTCGTAAATCTAAAAAAGGCTTGCTAAACCATTTATTTCATAAACAAGTAAATAACTCGCTAGTTTAGCGGCCCACTTTCTTTAACACGTCAATCGATTTGAGAGTGTAAATAGGAGTCGCCCTTTGTGCCTACCTCCTTCCTCAGTGTGTAACAAGCCGTATGAGCTGTATCAAGTTCCTAGCTTACTATTTGTTATCAAGCTGTTTGTTTACTTATACACAAGATAAGCAAGATTTACGTATATGTTATGTCATAAATCTTGTCTTTAAGATATTAAGGTAACTGAAATTCTGAGAAACAACTTGCTTTGCTTTGTGATACGAGTAACTCGCAGTTTTCATAAGTACTGGGAAGATAATTTAATAAAAACAGTTTCTTTTGTCCTATGATTTGAAAAGACTGGATTTTTAATAATGGTATAATGAGCAGCCAGATTTTTGATGTAATATTTTTACTATCAACTAGAAAACAAAAGAAATTCGATATAGAAAACACTATGTGTATTTAAAACTAAAACAAAATTTATCTAGCGGTTTTTTAGATGAGCTTTAAGTTCTGACTCAGATATGCCTACAGATAATTTTCACAAAGTTTCTTTTTTATTTTATTTAGAATAATTTAATGCTAATATAAAAACGAGATCAAAAAATACATTAAGCAGTAGCTATTCAAGATAAAGAATTAATTTACAGGTACTAAACACGCTAATCTCTGCAACTATCACTCGGAATTGGAAGATTATTCCTATATTATTATGATAGCCAGATTCATGAATTTATGTATAGGCTATGTAACTTCACGCTATGACCTAGGGAAGCGGAGCAGTAACGAATGACGTAACGTAAACCGATGAAAAGTAAAGGCGGTGAAGTCGCGGATTAGAAGCTAGTATGAATATATACATATACTTTTATAACATACATAACATCACGCCTGTAATCCCCGAAGGTTAGGCAGAGGTGTATCCATTAGTACACCCACATTTCGCCGGTTATGTTTTTAGTCCCATATAATAGGGGGCGAGCCTATTGCCATCAACCGGGCACAAATCCAGACTCCGAGGCTGCTACTGAGAAATTTCTGATGGGAAAACCCAATAACACTTTGCCCGACTTGGGAATCGAACCCAAGACCTCTTGCACAGCAGTCGCGCTTGCGACAGTCACTACACTACTACTACATACTTTTATAGGTTCAGAAATACACGTTGCAAGCTGATAGTTTGTCATACAGTGTCATAATGGATTTAAATATAATCGGTTTGTTTAAATTATTTGTTTGCTACGTGACTTTCTGTTAATGTCCGTTCTTTCTTACGATGATATATTCAATATTGTATTGATATATATTTTTGGTCCTCGAGGTCATTTTAACTTTGTATAAATCATGAAATTTTATATTTTCGTTGTAGTTTTCATAGTTTATTGCTGTAAAAATGAATTATGTTTTGCTTCTTTTTAATTTTTTGTTGATTAATAGAAACTAATGAAGTGTAGTTTATTTGTGGTATTCAAAATATTTTTTTTTGTAAAACCGAGCCATTAATTATGGTGAAATTAATAGTGTGGGATCGACATTGGTATGTGTGTATTTTGAGACAAGAATTCATCTTATTATTAAAAGCAATAAATATTTAAATATTAAGATCTAATTTTCTTTCAAATGCTAAACGTTGACTAAGTTTTATGCGTTGATAAACGGAAATATTTTTCCAATCCGTGTAGTATTTCCAGAGTTTTGCGTGTTCAAACGAACAAACAAAAAAACTTCAGCTTATATTGAGTTGATTCTAGCTTTTGCCCGTGACTTCGTCCGAGTAAATGTCAGACGAAAATATTGGAACATACCGAGGTATATCCGAACCAAATTGCATCAAAATTGATTCTGTGGTTTAGCTATGATGGCGTAACATACAGACAGACAAAGTTAGTTTCACATTTATAATATTAATAGTACGGATAGATATCTGTAAACAATCTAAACAATAGATCTTCCTCCTCCCAGCGCTATCGTGAAAGTCACCACGCAAGCTAGGTTACGGCTAGGTCAGGAGCTAAACAGTAAATCGAAGAACTTAATCATTGACAGCAGATAATATCGTAAGTCATAAATATGCGTACTAATCGAGTGTCACGGCGAATAAATACGATGACAAAATTTATTTGAAGTTGTGAATTTCAGAACTGAGATCTGAGAGCCAATTCTTCGTACTTTACAGCTGGGTCAAGAGTCAGATGCAGAAGGCGGTTGTTTTGGACACAGCATAGTGAGGAGGTTCCTCTCTCTGGATCCCTAACCGCCGGTAGCTTGGATTTATCACCACGTTGCTGGCGGAGCACTATTTTTAAACATAATTCTTTTTTTTGTGTGTTAAAAATATGTAATAATAAAGAATGTAGAGAAAAAGAAATAAGAAATCTATAAGTAGTACAATAAAGCCGAAGAGTTTGTTTAACAGTGTTTTTTGTCTAGACTAATCTTCAGAATTACTAGACTGATACTGAAAATTATTTCGCTAATATGAAGCTATGTTATCCCTGAATGCTATAGGTTATTATTATATTACTATCAAAACAAGGCTAAAATATTATAGTGTAAAAAGACAAATTAAAAAAATACATTTTCAGTATAATTTTATAATATGAATATGAATATTAAAATACTAAAGCCAATAACAGATCACCCAATAAAATATAGAAACCTGATACTTATAATAGTGCTACAATAATCCATAATATAATAATATATATGCATATTGTATACTAATATATTGATATAAGCTTTGATTGTTAACCCGTTGCGCGGTCACGACGGTCGTTGCGACCCGGTGTTACAATTACAATAAATTAATGTGAGACGTTTTGTTAACAGTCGTTTTACTGCCGATCTTAGGGTCATTCTAGGCCCAGTGACAAGTCAGACCGCACATCTAACCGGATTTACAAATACCGGACATTTTGTTGTTTTTTATCAATGTTTTAAATAGGGGTCCGTTTATTAATCTAGAAAATATTAATTTACTATGTGATTTTTATTAAGTTTGGGCATCAAGGAACCCTTCATTGAAATGTTTTCATAGAATGATCTTTAGAAAGAAGCCAGAGTACAAATTGTTCACTATTTGAAAATAAACAAGAACGTTCGGTATTTCGTGACAAATATGACGTTAATGAAAATACATACACAATAAGTTGCACATCTACTAGTTTTCCATGAAAATGGAAAGCAATACTCAACATAGGTATAAATAATCCAGTAAAAAAAAAGTGTCACATCTCATTATAAACCGCAACTATTTTAATTCCCACGCGGAACCACAAAGTCTCACAAATATTTGACCGCACAACGTCACAGACGCAATCAATTGTGTTTGCGACGACTGCATAAATTTCGCGGTACTAAGCGCGCCTCTAATTAACCCTAAACAGACGCTGCTGCCTCGGACGGGGACGTAAATCACGAGGCAACACAGAATGCCTCGTTGTCTTTAATTGAGCACTGAACTTTATTTACGCGCTTTTGTTTGTTTGTAAAGTTTTTCTTAAGTTTGTTGACTTTATAGAAAATATGTTTGAAGAAAATTTTATGTATTAATTGACATGCAATATATAATATAGATATTGTAAATTCAGTGTGCTATGACTAATTGTTACATGGCACCGTATAAATTATTTATTAGCTGTTATTAATTAACATGACTGCAATATGGAACATTAATTGAAATATATTAATTTCTCATTTTGTCGTTTTGTGTGTTTTGTTTGCTAACAAATCTCGTTAAGATTATAGAGCAATAAATGCTAACTCGTTTGAAAATATCTTTCATTGATGACAAATGTTTAATTTTTATAAAAATGTAACTAAGGACTCGCACAAGTGCATTAGATACATAAATTTTCTTTTAAATCACTCTATCTATTGATAAAAACTGCATTAAAATCCGTTGCGTAGTTTAAAAGATCTGACCATAAAAACAGCGGGAGACGACTTTGTTTCATACTATGAAGAGATGTCTCAAGATATAAATATTGCAGCGTTATATACAGAGAAATACAACAATTGATAAAATAAACCACTCAGCTTAAAATAACACACTAACAAGGAGCAACATAATGAAACGCGAACGCTAGTAAATTTAATTATTTCACTGGGAAAAAATTCAAACGCAAAAGTTCACAGGGATTTGTTTTGAGCGGGCAAATTTGTGGCTTAAAAACGTCCGCAGTACTTTATTGTTATAATAAAATTTTGCGAAATTATTTGGCACTTGTTTTGGACCTGATTTACACTCTGCTCGCTCCGGCGGCGGCGCCTCGTTATACGCTGCATTTCAAGGGTTATTTAGTTACACTATAATGTAAACAGGTGCTGTTGTTTTATTTTGTAATTGTTATTACTTACATGTGTTTGTGGTAATCCGACATTGTAATTACTGTACTTTTATTTTATAGGGTGTCTTCGAGTAGTAATTAAGTAGTTTTTGATAATTTCATCGAAATTGTCTTGTATTTTATCGCGTTTTGAAAGGTTATCTCTTTAACAAAAGGTTACACCTTTCATTATTACTTTTTACATTGTTTTATCTTTGTTGTGACTCGTGACTCATTATTTCTTAGCTTTTTGTCCTTATTGATATTTCTGGTAACATTTGACGCGATATACGTTGACACTACTCCGCTTATGTCACTTTTTGATTAGGTCATTCTTGCTGAACAACGTCCTTATCTATTCCACTTGACAGTTCTTAAGTGCAATTACTATATATAAATACAAGCCATAATTGCCAACAAAAAATTTCGACAATTTTTTTTTAAATTATTTAACTTTTTTTATTTTAAACATTTTGAAATTTATTTGTATTTTCAAATTTTATATTTAATTATTATCTATTGAATTTTATTTTTGGACTACACCGCAATCGAGTAAACATTTAAAACAGCTTTGTCAAAGTCACGGTTTGTCTGCGTCGAAACAGAAAGGGTTAAGTGTCGAAAGTAACCTTAAAACTAATTCTGTTTAAGTTTCTGGCAAGTCACTCATTCGGTACAATTGTTTTTGAGATATTTCTTTACTCTTTACTGCTTTAAAACTACTAGCTTCGGCATTTTGCAGCTGACAAGCAAAATTTTCATTTCTTTTTGAATCACGTTATTTAGACTTAAAGAATATTTTAATTTAGAATCATCATCTACTTGATTGTATTTTTAACTAGCTTCTGCCCGCGACTTTGTGTGCCTCAAAGTTGATATATTGTCCCATGGGAAAAGCTATGTGTTATTCCAGACTAAAATCTATCTCTGTGCGAAATTTCATCCAGATCCATTCAGAAGAGAGAGAGTCCAGAGTCATTCTGGTGTGATTGGGTTAAAATCATCCAGCTATCCAAAACTTTCGCATTTAAAATAGAAGTATAAGATGACTTTTATAAAAAAACACTCAGTTCTTAATCACACAATACAATGAATCATAGAATTTAGTTGATTCACTTTGTTATAATGAAAACTTCACACAATTTTAGTATTGTCAATAACCCTCAAATGCTACACAAAAAACACACACGTAGCTAGTTCTTACACCTCTATCTGAGTAACTTTCGAACTTAACCTATTAACTATGTTTTTAGAAGGCCTTCTCGTCTGGCTATGATTTTGCAAATCATCGAGCCTAATTAAACAACTTATTGCATTCTGTTAACTGACTGTGAATAGTTAAGTAATGGTTTAAAAATAACTTTGAATTAACAAAGGTAAGCAATTAGTTAGTACTTTTGTTAAGAATTGTGCTGTTTTATGTTTAAGATTTTCATGGTTTTTCGTTGTTAAGTTAAATAATATTAAAACCAGCCTATTATTGTTGCTATGAAGAGCAAACGCCTCTTCTTATACAGAGAAGACACGAGAGGCCACGCTTGCAAGGTGGATTGGCAATTCTAGACTTATATTATCTACCTGCAACCCGCCCCGGCTTCGCCTGGGTGCAATGTTGATATTAACTGTAAGTATATACCTTCCTCTTGAACCACCCTTTCTGTTGATGAAAACCGCATTAAAATCCGTTGCGTAGTTTAAAAGGTATGAGCGTACAAACGACGCGAAGCGGCTTTGTTTTATGCTATGTACAGATAAGTCCAGGTTTGTTGTTTCCCCACGATGTTATCCTTCACCGATATCAGTAATGTCTAAAACTTATTAAGTACCTACATATGAATTTGGACGGGCCTGTTGGTCTAGTGGTTAGCAGCCCTGACTGCTAAGCCGGAAGTCGTGGGTTCGATTCCCACCCAGGACAAACTTTGTGTGATGAGCATGATTGTTAGTTCTGTGTCTGGGTGTGATTTATCTATAATATGCATGTATTTATAAATTATATAAGTATGTATATCAGTTGTCTGGTTACCATAACACAAGCTCTGCTTAGCTTGGGATCAGATAGCCGTGTGTGAAGTTGTCCCAAGATATTAAAACAAAAAAAAAAGAATTGTCAAAGTCACATTGGTGATTGAATTTTGAACCCACAACTTCATGTATGGGAGGCTATGACGTCTTAAACAGTTAATATAACCAATATAGTTAAAAGCTAAAACCATTTATCTCTTTTTAACATTATTAGTTAATAATTTCCATCGATTTCTCGTAACCAAATACCTATTGGAAATAAACTCGAGAGCTACTACAAATATCGCGTGGGAAAAGTCAACGATAAGAAAAACGGAACATTATTTTACGATAACCATTAAGAAAATCAACGGTTTTAATCGGTAAAATTACATGACCAGTAATAGTTGTACGTCATTAAATAATCTTAATTCACATTAATGTTTTCTCTTAGTAATTAAATAAATTGTAGAGTACCAATAAACGTAGATATCAGGTAGCTATAGCAATAAAAATACTAAAGAAACCACTTAATTTTACAACTGTGACAATGTATGGCAGTATGGGTGGGCTGATTGTCTATTTCGAGAGAGAGGACACACGAAACCAAGATGGTAACATAAATAACAAGTTTTTGGACAATTAATATCGGATGCTCCCTTGATCTATCGTTAGATTGCTTTTATATTTAGATTTAGTGCAGTTTTAGCTTGGCTTAGATACCGTTTCTTTGTCAGTGGTTTTGCTAGCTGTTTTGTAAACGCCCGATTTCTCTACATAAAACAAAGTCGCTTTCCGCCTTAGATTTTTTAAACTCCGCCACGAATTTTCATCCATTGATAGAGTGATTCAAGAGGAAGGTCTAAGTAGGTATCTGCAATGCACTCGTGCAAAGCCGAGTGGGTCGCTAGTTCATTATAAAAGTAGCCTATATCATTCCTTGGGGTTTAAACTTACTTCGTACCAAATTTCATCAAAATCGGTTTAGTGGTTTAGTCGTAAAAGCGTAAAAGACAAACAGCTGAGTCACTTTCGCATTTATAATTTTAGTATGGATTAGTCTGTAAGCTTTCCTAAAATAAAATAAATAAATAAAAATAAGCAACATAAAAATTCAGTGAAAACTTTCGGAAAATATTGAATTAATTTCATTACCACTTAAATAACAGATTACATTTGAATAATTATATAAACGCATTAAAAGTAAAAGCAGACATAAAATTAATATTTTCACATAGATATTCTAATGCAATTAATTTCCTTCATAAATAATGTAACTCCAAAACGAACGCGCTTATCTGTCATTCAATGATCTCTTTTCCGTTGACATAAGGTTGATTTTCGTCTGTTTCAGTCCTTTGCCGCCCAAGAAGAAAAATTGGACATTTTCTGTGACAGAATAAGGCAAATTGTTATTATATTATTGATATGCTTCCGTCCACTGGAGTCAACTAGAGATTTATAATAAAACAGGAAATGCTTATAATTTGACGTTGTATGCATGAAAAATTATATCTTTTGTCACTTAACAAATAGGTTGCGTTAATGATTTGAAAAATTTGTGTCAAAACTATTTTTTAATTTTGTCTTCATTTTTGGGTATCTTTCACGAGTCTAACTCGATAAAAAAGCTTTTTTACAAAAAAATATGACCGCCTACAAAAACTACAAAATAAATAAAGCCGCCGACTTTCAAGCTGAAGTTATTTTTTATTTATTTTGTAGTTTTTGTAGGCGGTCATATTTTTTTGTAAAAAAGCTTTTTATTTTTCACTTTTTTAGTGCTTGTGTGTTGATGTTTGAATTCCTTACATAAAGCCCTTTCAAACAATACCTCACACGATATATTTAATTTTGGAAAGTGGAAGGAGGGGGGTTGACGTACCCCCTCCCCACTTCCTTCAGTCAGTCATCGACTACACGTATAAACAAAGCAATTTTTTTTGTTACGGCGGTTCTGCTGTGATTTTATAAGGAGTTCCGTTCCATATCTCCAAAGTTCATCATCAGATCATGACAATATTCCTATGGGACCTATTCGGGACTATACTCTTTCAAACAAAAAAAGAATCATCCAAATCGATTCATAATTGGCGGAGTAATCGTAGAACAAATATACAAAAAAAAAAAAAAAAAAAACATACGCGTCGAATTGAGAACCTCCTTCTTTTTGAAGTCGGTTGATTACTTTTTTTTAAAGCGTTTTTTTTTCGCCTTATTGCTTTTTCCGCCTTACCATGTTCGAGCTTTAATTACACCAAATAATGTCTTGTAAATTCCTATTTGTTTCTATTCTTTTAAAGAGCTAAGGGTCCGTGGAGGTATTTGAAATTACTTTAAGGTCATTTGGGCCCTGTGTGTAAAGATGGTCACCCATCCACGGATCAACCCCGGCAAGCGTAGCTTAACCTGACGGATCGACCCGTGCGGTTGTCATTACTTAGCCACGAGCTCCCGAGCGCTATTCCAATGACGACACGGTTTCCCAATAAACGGCAGTTGTGAAAACATTAACTTCTAATAAACATTACGGAATATTTTATCACTAGCTTTTGCCCACGACTACGTCTTCGTGGAACTTGTTTATATCGTACTTGCATACAAACTTCCACCCCCCTTTTCACCGATTAGGGGGTGATTTCCGGGATAAAAACTATCCTATGTCCTTCCTCGGATCTTAAACTATCTCCATGCCAAATTTCATCAAAATCGATTTAGCGGTTTAAGCGTGAAGAGGTAGCAGACAGACAGACACACTTTCGCATTTGTAATATTGGTATGGATTTATCATAAGAAAAGAGATGAAAATACATAATGTCATTCTCACCGTGTTATTGGTATGTGAAGTGATAAATCCAATAAAAACAAGTTATTTCTGTTTAAACTGTTATTGCTTGCAATATTAGATTTTAAATATATGGGTTTATTCATGTGATATTTATAATGGCTTCATAACGACTAATGCAAACGATAATTTTGTCGAAAGTTGGACATTCACCCAGTTTCTGCTTGAAATATTTGGTGAAGTAATATGAAAATTATGTCATACGTTCATTCATTAATGTTTTATGAATACAGTCTGTTTGTTGTAAACATCACGCCTTTAATCCCCAAAGGGTTAGGCCGAGGTGTACCCATTAGTACACCTATATTTCGCCAGTTATGTTTAATTCCCACATAATAGGGGGCGAGCCTGTTGCCATCAACCGGGCACGGGGTCTGATTGTCGTTTAAGAAAACAATAGCAAATGAAAGGATGATCGTTTGTAATATCTTTACACGTGTTTTTAAGACGAACTGTAACAACTAGTAGATTAAAAAGATAAAGAGATTGATAAGTACTGCGATGCAGAAGAGTTTTTGGCGCCACTTTGTGTTAGCTGTATTTTTATGTTGAGTCACTTGCACTACTAACCAATAAATACATTTAAAACATAATTCTGCCTCTGTCAACTTCAAACCATTTCGTAAGAATATAAAGATGTTCTAAATACGTTAAACTTTAAATTTATTTATCGATTTATGGTGCAAGTGTGTTTTATACTTCATTTAATACTTCAAGTCCCACGTAATGAGACACAATTGGTTATCTATTGTTCTGTCATACCGGCATGACGGCCGGCCCTTGAGTGGTTAAGGGATAAAAACAAACTATAATAGCGCCGATTCCCTTGTCCACAAATTAGACTAAATTTAGAGAATTGACATCTCTTACTAACATACAGCGAAAGGAAAGGAAGGTGACACTAAAGAACTAAGTTAGCGATGTCAAATTAGTTTTGCCTTGAATTTCTCCGTATTTTTAATCCATACGTTTTAAGATGTCAATTATAACTGTATGGATGTGTCAGATTGACTAAATTTGACAGCTCTTATTTACATTAGTCTCTTTCTTATTTTATTGGACAGAAAAAGACAGAAATAGTCTAATTTTAGTTTAGTTTGTGACCAAGGGAATCGGTACCATTATCTATGTTAGCTGCTAAACGATGTAAACGTAACGATATATCTTTAAGGGCGGCCTATGTCTAGCAGTGAACGGCTGATATGATGATGAAAGAAAGAATAAGTTTTTCTAAGCACCAATCAAAAGAAAGAAAGACCGGAATCCGTGCAAAGCAAGTTCATCTCATCACAGACTTGACAGTTCGAAGGTAACAAAACAACACGTTATCCACGTTGAAGTATTGTGTGTCCAATTAGTAACGTAACGGGCCAAAAGCGGGCGTTCTCTAAAAATATATAAAAACACTCTGTTACCATTTGTCACGGACCGCCTTATATTTATCAAGATACCGTTCCGCATCCGACGTACAGGGTGATCAGTAGTGATGATCGTGAATGTGCTACAGAAATACCAGAAGATGGTGGGGTTTGAGGAGGTAATGGAAAGGTGGAAGATGATGAGGAAAGAGAATATGACGAAGGACTACTTGGTGATAAGAAAGAAGATTCTAGAATGTTGTTAATTCATTTTATTTAATATATACATCGATCATTACATTCTACAATAAATAACCTTAAATTAAATGTAAAATATGTACAATTTATAAAAACAAGGCAGAAAGGAGAAACATCATAAGGCATCAAAAAATTCGTCCGCGTCGCTGTCAATGGGGCAAGTGCTCAAAAGGCTGTCAGCATTTCCACGTTGTATGGGAATGCTGATTCTTTGGCCTAAGAAAAGGCCAGCCCTCTGGTCATGTGAAGAGTCGACCAGTCGCGTAGCGATGTCCCGAAAAACAAAGTAGAATTCTAGATAGATAGATTTGTTCTTTTTATAAGATGCAAATCTGGGAGTGAAACATATAGTAAAGAAAGATGATATTAACGCTAACAGTCCAACTAATGGTAAGTAGACATGGCTGCCTAGGTATAGATATCTATACAAATAAATAAAATTGAAGTCTCTATTTGTAATGTCAAAATTACAGTTTTTTACAGAATAAATATGAATGTTTAAACAATACCCACTTAAAAGAAATATTTATTTTTAATTTTTTCTGTCTTTGTTCCAACTGATCTCTGAAATGTCAGGGAATTCATAAAAATATGTAAGCTATAAAGCATATTTTACTGACATCTTAAAAAAGTTGATACTCTCTTTGTCGATAGATATAAATTTCTTAAACTTCCTCATTATCACAAAACTTAAGAAGAATGTTCTTCCCATAAAAAAGCCATGTCTCCCTCCCTGTATCAAGTGGAGCAGTCATAGGAATAAACACGGTTAACATTCCTATAAACAAGATTGTTGCAGCTCTGCGCTGATTGATGGATGCGCCCGCGCAGTCGCTATTAGTGACGGTTTATGGGAAAAATAGTTTGAAAAAAGAATATAAAAAGTTATACTCCGTTTTAGGAACATTGTGTTTTTAATTAGGTGGTGTTGTTGAGTTGAAGTGATGGTTTTTTTTTTCAGTTTCGTACAAGTATTTTTACATCTATCTAGGATATCATTGACATTGGTAAAGGAAACCTAGACTTAAAACTAGTATACATAAAGTCTGAAATCGCCAATTCAACTTGAGCAAGCGGGGTGATCAATGTTCGTGCCTTCTCTGTATGAGAAGAGGTTTTTGCACTGCATTTTGACAATAATAGCCTGGTATTATTATTATTTATATATTCATAAAAGATAGTGTATAGTATTTTAGTTTAGTTTTGTTTGGCCAAGCTGTCCTCGTACTTAGGCACTTGACTGAGCCATTGTGCGTCTCTCTCAGTGTATTTTAACTCCAACCAGCCCAGGTCATCCCAGAAGATTAGCAGCCTTTTCAGACTGCTACAGGCTTCCGGAAGTCATCAGTCATATCATTACAGCCGTAGGATGTCCACTGCTGAACATAGGCCTCCCCAAAGATTTCCAGAAGGACTGGTTGGAAGTGGCTTGCATCCAGTGTTATTCTGTGGTCTTTATCAGATCGTCTGTCCACCTTGTAGGTGCGCCTACGCTGCGCTTGCCGGTGCGTGGTCTTCCGGGAGTGATACTGGGGAATCCACGCCCGTTGATCTGCCACGCTCCTGTATTCCATAAGCACGTTCTGTGGCGCTTCTTCTGCCTCCATGTATATAAACATGATTTAAAATAAACATATTATATTTTTTCATTACAATTTATAGTTTTCGAAGACATACGATGAAGAACTGAAAACATTTACAACTGAAATGGTCTCAAACAACAAGATGACAGCCATCAAAAACAGAAAAAAAAAACATGTTTTTATCAAAAATACAGCGGAACTATTTAAAACGACATTATCTAATATCTTTATTTCAATGGCGCGCATCGTGCATCCAATATATCAACGTGTGAATCCCACAAATGTACCGCGGAAGCGTCGCACGCGCGGCTTATGATAATTTGTATTTTGGGAGCTCGTAATGTTGGGAATAACGTGTTTTTTTCTTCTTATTTTCTGTGTTAGTGCATCTCTTGGAGCATGTTTCATATTGAATACCTATTTACAAATCATAAATTCACTTCACATTTTTTTTATGTGAGCTTAAAACTTGTCGAGAAATGTTGGGATGGCCCAGTGATTAAAGGGCTCACCGCTAACACATGAGGTTGCGGGTTCTACCATTGTGACATTTTCAATTTATAAGTACTTTCTTAGTTTATCTTGAACATCACTGACAACGGTGCAGGAAAACATCGTAACTCGACTTAGGTACAATTAATATACTCGCAAAACGCCAATTCGCCTTGACCGAACGTAGTGATCAATGCTCGTGCCTTCTCTATCTAAGAAGAGCCCTGCAGTAGGACATTAATGGACGGGTATTATTTTACAACACGGTAATTATGTCCAGTGCCTATAAATCTGACACAACTTTACTAAAATCTACATTTAAATCAACACTCATGCTTGACCATTCTACAATACATACCTCACAGTTCAATTCACTCCACATTACTTATCATAAGCAAGCAATAAACTAACAGAATCTCTATTGCAATTAGCGAGTGCAGTGTTGCGTCAGAGACAATCGTGGCAACAGTCGGGACACAAATAGTTGCGAGTGGGCGTGCCACGCTCGACCGGGAGTGGTGACATGGTAAATATTAATATGTTATAATTGTGCATTAATTATACAAGCTTATGAGCTGTGAAATTTTGTTTTTGATGCGGAAAGTGGGTGACCGCGACATTGGGTCACTTTAATAAGCAGGCTGGGTAGTAGATTTTCATGAGTTTAATTAGCAAATGTTATTTTTTGTTAGGTTTTTTTTTTTTATAATTTTACACTTTGTTTCGAAATAGGCTGTCTTTCTGAAGTTAGTAAGAAAATGTCAGTACATTTTTATTTTTGTACTAGCTGTCTATGGTTTTTTTAATCCACTGTAATTTGGTGTTTACCAGTAAAGAAGATAAAGAAGATTGATAAAGAAGAAGAAAAGATTTGAAGTGAATATTGTTAAAGTCACTTAATTAAGGGAAATGAATTAATCTAATCTTCTTATGTGTAATATGACGCAGCGAGGGCTACCTATCTTGAATACACGGTCAATTTGTAAAATCTTCGTGAAAATTTCGTATAGTTACAAGATACGGCAATAATAAAAATATACAGTGCAAGCCTCCTGCTTGTACTGTATATTTTTATTATTGGTATTTATCAAACATTTGCTTACGGCTCGTCCGCGTAAATTTCGATTTCGATTTTTGTGCGGAATCTTCAGAACCTAAATAAACCCTAAGTTACTCCTTATAAAATCAGCTATCTGCCAATGAAGGTCCCATCAAAAAAGATAAAGCCATTTAGGGACAGAGAGACAGAAACACATTTTTTTTTTGTACCATGTGAACATTGACTTGCATTTAATAATAAGCTGTTATTATATTAGGAACAGACACAATAAAAGTTTGGTTTTTCACTTAAATTATAACTCTTTCACTACAGTTTATTAATTATGCGGCCATGCATTAAAATATCAAAGAAAACTTCGAACTAATAACTCGTTGTAACAGCCAAGCAGTGCCAACAATACATGTGACATACTCCTCGATTTACGCGACATCGCTTGCATTCACAAAATACTAGAAACATAAGAAATGAACATCGAAATGAAGCAACAAATTGGATGGTAGCACACTGGCCTAAATATCGAGTGTTTGTCGACGCTTCTTATTATTCAGATACATGTTTGACGTGTATTTTTCAACGCTCTTCAATATTTTTGAACGGCTATTTTCGTTGCGAGACCGCCTCCTTAGTTTGTGCAAAGATTAGTAGAGTTGGGGGTAGATGCGACATCTTTTTTTTTTGTTTTGAAATCGTGTTTTTCGAATTGTAGGTAAGTTTTATTTTTGAATACATGTTTGATGATGTTTATAAAAGAAAATAAGTGCTATAGTAATTAATGTTCTAACAGTCGCTTAATTTTATTGTTACTTTTTTGTAGCTTCACTTCTGGTTTAGACCCAAACTGAATTGGAAGAAAATCACACAAATTCTGTCAAAATGTGAAAGAAAAATGAATTCTATATTTTTTATCTCACGTCGAATTGAAGCCAAAGAGAAGAAATAGGTAGCAGTAACACTAATCTTTTATTGCGCTTGTCCTTTTTATCTCGAAAAATGTGCGAGTCACGTGTGATAATATCATAATATATCAACTTTGAGAAGCTAGTAAGACAGGGTTGCTTGCGTGAATTTTAACAGTAATATACAGTCCCGATAGATCCTTTTACCTTTCGCAATTTTTATTAATATTATGCCACATTTACTGCCTACGCGCCTATCTATGCCTAATATCATTATCTACATTTTCACACGTCAGTCACAGTGTCGTTCTGTGGGCTATTCTGCAGCTCTTTATTGTCGCTTGCCCATTGTTTATTTAAACAATAACTGGACATTTTATTGCGTCGACGGTTTTAATGATTATTTACTATGCCTACATAACATGTCAACTAGTTTTTTCTTCCTAAATATTTTAGTTTTATTGTCTCAAAAGCAAGTGAAACGTGACCACATGATACAATAAATTCACTTTTTTAGTGATGTTAATCGTAAATAACACTGAAATTATGGCTGTGTTTAGTAATAATAAAGAAAAAGTTTTTCTCTGAGAATGTGGTATTTGATTTAGTGACGAGTTCCCCTCGTATTTTTGTTAATGTGTGTTTTATTATTAGAACATTGTTAATGGCAATTAATGGTGCATCGCATGGCGATAAAAAATATTAAGCGTGTTTTTAAATGTTAATCTAGACTCTTCCGAGACAGAAAATATTGATGAGACATCCGATAAAGATTTCTGCTTGAACAAGAAAAATCATAATTAATATCTAACAAAACATTTTTTTCTAGTTACTAAATTAAATTCGCGTAAATTAATAGAAGGAATTCAAATAACAGACGTACAACTATTTGTAAGATTATTAGCGACTAGCTAAAGGGAATAACAAAAGCCGTTTCTTCTATTTAACCCCGTTGTTTTGACGTGCCGCTCTATTCTGGTATTCGAGGAATCACTAACAAATCAGCACCTGTCACTTTTGTTAACGTATCCACGAATATCCGAGCCATTGTTTTAAATGTAGAAAACAATTCAATCTTCACTTTAAAAAAATCTTGTGTTATTTTCGTTAGTCTTTTTAATGGCGCCGCGTATTTTGTTTTAGAATAACTCACGTGGTCGGGACATAGATTATGAACTTTAAGAGGAGTCGTATAAGATTCATTTTGGATATTTTTCTTGTTGGAATTTTGGCTGTTTTGTTTCTGGTGTTGTGTTGGAAACATTGTTGTCGTTTCTACAATAGGCCTGCACGCGTTGACAGTTGATAATCGAAGACAGACTTTACGAATACAATGGAATTTTCAGTATTGTTTCAAACGAGTGACAAATTACCGCTACGTGATTTTTTTTCGTCATTTTTCTTGGCACATTGTTTCTTTTCGTTATGAATAATAAAAATAAACATACCTTTCTTTTTCTTTTCGTTTATTCGTTATTTACGGCCGTTGTTAATGTTAATATGATATATGAGATTATTACTTTAGAATAATTTGTATGGCTTCGTGGACTAAAGTGACTTATAATTTCATTATTTACTGCTTTTGTCTCGTGTGTGAGCTTAACCGTTGTTTTCTCGTTTTAAGTTGAAAGTTTTACTTGCCGCAATATTTTATATGGTAATCACAATATTTTTGGCGGAACATTTTTGGGAAATATTTCATAAAGATGAAAAGGCTCGTTTTACAAAAAGAATGATGGTCGTGAACTTCAATATCTTTCTTGACTCATTTTGTATAAAGTGAGCTGTATTTTTAACGTAATAAAATTAACAATCCAATGTCAACAATACCCTTAATTGTGGTATAAATATATCTTTTACATTTTGCCCACATTTTCGAATAAAAAGTAGCTTATATCCTTACTCGGGATTCAAACTTCGCCTGTACCAAATTTCATCAAAATCGGTTCAATGGTTAAGTCGTGAGAGCGTAACAGACCAATACCTTAACAGATTTATGTTCGCGTTTAAAATATTAGCATGGATTTTGGTAGCTACAATCGTTTTATTATTATCGTCATTTCTTCACTTCTCTTCTTTCTTCTTCTTCTTCAAGAAGAGGAGATTTCTTCACTAAGTAATAGTAAAAGCTCTTAATCAATTTTGTTCCCTTTGACCAATTAAACAGGAGACGTGCAGATTTGGGAGTCAGAATTCTCTGGAATTTTCTAACATCAACAAAAACGTGAAATATGTATCCACTTTGTCATTCCATGAAATATCTGATGCTGAGCACATTGTTTTCTTATTCGGACAATGACTTATTCGCCGCTTACGAGAAACGTCTATCGTTTTAGTGCGTTAATCTCCGAGATTACTACGTCAAGGCGGATGTCACCTAAAGTACACTTTGACACATCTCGAAATACGTGCCGGTTGTGTTTACACTAGCACATCACTAGTTGAGAAAAATTACTCCTCATTTTCAAACAATATTAGGCTCTAAACAGCTATCTTAAGGTTTAAATTCAAATGCATGATATTTTGTTTATCTTTGCACCAACTGATTGGATTGTCATAATGTTCGAATTTTAAAATGAGTAATAGTGGTTTTTGTTTTTTATAGCTAAAATAATGTTATTTTTTAATGTGGTGGAAAATGGTGACGTTATTCGTTATTTACCTGAATATTTTTATTTTATTATTATATTTAAGTAGGTATGCATAATCTCTGGTTTGTAGATTTATTAAACCTTAACTTAAAACTCGTTCCTGTTTATACATAATTTTGATAAAAATAAAGTAATTGTTGTTAAAATATCAAAGCAGTCGTTGTAGGGTTACTAATTTTTTTTTTTTAAGGCTTATGTTTAGTAGGCATAATTTTTGTCGTTAGGCAAATTACGAGTATGTAGGTAAGATTGCTAGCCTTTAAAACATAATTTTAATCTTTATAAAAAAACTCTATTTAAAAAAAAAATGAAATAGTAGTGATCATAATAATTACTTATCTCACTATAAAATATATGAAAAATGTATAAAAATTTTAGAAAAAAAAAGACATTATAATCGATTATACGCGTATGTAATCCAATTTACATACGAAAGAAACCTATGCACTACCTGCTAAGAATTCTAAAAAACTAATACAATTTAAAATTACAAACTATTTTTAACAAAACAAACACAAAAATAAAACAAAACATTTTGAAATTAGAATATAGGGCAGGCGCACACAGGGAAATTTGACGTCATTAAGAAATAAAACTTAATAGAGAAGTGAAACGGGCAATCAATCGTTGTGTAGGAGCAATTAATAAATGGCTCACAGCAATACATTTTAGCGCTCTGTTGACGTCAAACAAATGTTCTAGGATTTTTTTTGTAACAAGTCTTTAGCTTCATAACTCTTGTCTAATGTAAAAATATCTAAATAAATATCTTGGGACAACTCACACACGGCTATCTGATCCCAAGCTAAGCAGAGCTTGTGTTATGGTAACCAGACAACTGATATACATACTTATATAATTTATAAATACATACATATTATAGATAAATCACACCCAGACACAGAACTAACAATCATGCTCATCACACAAAGTTTGTCCTGGGTGGGAATCGAACCCACGACCTCCGGCTTAGCAGTCAGGGCCGCTAACCACTAGACCAACAGGCCCGTCGAATTGATTTGATTGAAATGTGACACACTGATTTGTGTTAAGGCGATGTTTTAGGTACCTTTATTAAAATTTCGACCTATGTTTGCTACTGTGGTAATAGATATGTTATAGACTGGTTTTGCCTGTGACTTTGTCCGTGTTAATATCGGTTATTGCTGATTAAAAAGTAGCCTATGTTCTTCTTTAGGATTCAAGCTTAGTCTGTGCCAAATATTATCAAAATCGGTGTAGTAGTTTAGCCGTGAGAGTGTAATAAATAAATTAAAAAAAACTTTCGCATGAGATATAAGTTTGAATTGTATTTGGAAATTGATAACGTTTACCTACATTGGTAGTAATGGATAATAATAAAAAATATTAAAATTTGTAATTGCAAATGCTTTTATTTACAAATCAAAAACATTCTCTAGGTTAAATAATTATATAATTAACTATAGCAACAAGTAAGTGGATATTATTTTTATATAATTGTAACAAGTAGATACTTACATAACTACCCCTTATTTTTCTAAAAAGATTTACAAAATCCATTCGCCTGGATTTTTTATTTTTAAAATACCACTATAATTGTTTTTTTTTAAACAAACGTTTTAAGTTGCACAGTGAATATTAATATCTGTTTAGCATATTTTTCGAATAAAATCTTAAGAATCCATTCCACAAGCACCACATCCATCTTCCACAAGCATCACAAACACACAATGTTTTGAATATTGTCACATTTATTATTACAATTTAGTTTTAAATAGTTACTATTATAGTTTAACAATAATAACAGTATATTATTGAACTATTTAAATATCTTGTTTTGCTCACTAAATAGTATTTAATTGGTAATTTGTCTGCGAACTATAATGCTAATAAAATCGTTTTAAATGATTCACGAGAACAATAATTTTGTAAATGTGTGTTAAGTAGGTACCTAGGTACCTGTGAAAATAACTGCGTGTTTGAAAAAAAAATCTGTTGTAAAAATTTGTTAGGTCGGTATATTTCATACTCGCTTTGGTCTTTTTTTATACTTATAACAGGGCGAAACTAAAAGTTACCTACATGTTCGCATCATATGATCTTTTTTTTTTGTTCTGGGGCATATCTGGGAACTTTCTGGTTACAAAGATATTGAAGAACAAAAAAATTTTTTTTTTAACTTTTTTTGTTGTTGTGTGATAATGTTTTCCGTGCTTTATATTACGTCTTTATAAACAGTGATTTTTATACGAAAAAAAAAACAAACGAATTTCAGCAAAAATGTTTACTCAAACTTACTTAGTTTGCTGGGCAGTATGCCTGGTTAGCGGCTATGTGATGAGTTTTTTACACCCTGTATATTTTTTATAATAAACGATATCCCCTAAGGTACAGTCGAATAAAATATAACACGCAATTTAAATAAAAGAAAAAAAGGTTTGTGACGCATCATAATAACCAAGTGGTAATTTTACTTCCACAAATTGGATATTCTGTTACGATATATGAACAATTTTATGTTACGCACGCAAATTTCGATTAAGACGCGTCGCTTTTATGTTTTATTAAATGTAGTTTATGGAGATGACTGTACTTTGAGTGCGAAAAAAATCGCATTTGCTTTGGGAGTCTGCGAATATTTTTTTATTTTTTTATTATGTGCCTTTTTAGCGACTATAGGTACTTCTGTGTTTTTTAATGTGCAACGTTTCTTTTTCAATCAATGATTGTGTAGAAAGTCGCAAAATGAAAAAAAAATCACAACATATATATTGACTGCCTCGTTGGTCTAGTGGTCGCAAGCGCGACTGCTGTGCATGAGGTCTTGGGTTCGATTCTCAGGTCGGGCAAAGTGTTATTGTGTTTTTCCATCAGGAATTTCTCAGTAACAGCCTCGGAGTCTGGATTTGTGCCCGGTTGATGGCAATAGGCTCGCCCCCTATTACATGGGACTAAAAACATAACTGGCGAAATGTGGGTGTACTAATGGGAACACCTCTGCCTAGCCCTTCGGGGATTACAGGCGTGATGTTATGTTATATATATCATTACAACAATACACACGTAACCCGCTATTTAGGGATCCCATCAATAACGAGTCCTCGCTTACACCCCTTCCCCCACTTCCGACAAATTACACCCCCTTCCTCCCCAAACGCGTCAAGTATGACGCAATTATTGGCGCGATCCATCATCGGAGACGTGTGACACAACTAAATAATTTTCGGGTTAAACATTTAATTCTGTGGGGTAAAACAACGTCGCATTCATAGGGTTGATGAATGAGTGTATTAGCGGCTATATGTTGTGTGAGTATTATGTTTACACTCACTTTATAGTGATATCCAGTTTGAAACACTTAAACCTTCCGGTTAGGCGTGATACAGACGAGCATCAATTTACGTAATGACCTGTCAAAACGCGATTCTGCCATAGATTTTGTATAACTAAAGACAACAGTGACGTCAATATTGTGCAATTGACTATTTATTGATTTTAAAGCAATTAATTTTTTTTTACAGTTAATTGAAAATTAATCGGGTTTTCAGGGCTTAAATAAAATGTTTCTTTAAAAAACATACATAACACATAACATAACATCACGCCTGTAATCCCCGAAGGGTTAGGCAGAGGTGTACCCATTAGTACACCCACATTTCGCCAGTTATGTTCTTAGTCCCATGTAATAGGGGGCGAGAAAAAAGTCTTCAAAAAAGTTCTTTAAAAAAGTCTTACAATTATTGATTAATGTCAACTACCTAACTGTGCGAGGTCAACAGCGTACTAATTATATGGACTAGATTTTGCCTGCGTATCTGTCTGCATGATTGTTGTAGCCTGTTCTTCTAAGTATGGGATTCGGGCTTCAGAAGACTACCAATCAAAAACGATTAAATCTAGTCACTATCTCACTTCACCGAAGTGTCAGAAAATTAAGGTAAATTAGGGATATTTTTGACAGATGGCGACTACGATTAAATTGCGATTGTTCCTAAAAGGTAGTAGAATTGCCCCTTTAGTCTTACGCTAGTCTAGTCTGTTTCCTACATTTATATGACATGACGACTTTCTATTTTTACCGGGATCTGTTGACCCACGTAATCTTTACGGAAATCTGAGTTTATTACGTACCTATATTGTCATTTCCCGTGTCTAAGCCCGACGTTTAAAAGTGGATATCTAAGTTCTTGTTATAACATTTTCCTGAATCCATACTAGTTTATCCTTTTTTTTTTTTTTTTAGGTGGTAAAAATCATCAAATGACTCCTTCCTCCCTGGGTGGGGTGGAAGGGACTGTCACACTTTTACTGACTTAAAAACCACCCTGTTCCTTCTGTTGCCCTTTACGTTCCGGGGCCACGGTATCCTGTTAAGACGTCCCGCAACCCCGGATACTAGTCTATAGGTACTAATGTTATAAATGCGCAAGTATCTCTGTTTGTTTGTTACGCTTTCTCGACTAAACCACTGAACAGACTTTGATGAAATGTTGTAAGAAACAAGCTTGAACCCGAAAAAAAAAAGGACATAGGCTACTTTTTAAACCGCGACTTCGTCTGCTTTTGCGATAATAATATTGTAAAAAAATGTGCAGATTAATATTGTAAACGCTAATGGGTTATTACCTACTCTTTCATGATTTGACGCCTGAATGAAATTAGCTGAAATTTTGCACACATGTAGGTACATTTAGATCAAGTTTAACACACATACTTACGATAATTTTTGTCCCGTTTTTGTGTTTCCGTTGGATAATAATTCTATCAACATTAAAACAGACGAGGTTGAGGAGGGAAGCTAGTTTCTTATTCAAACCTTTTAGTTCAAGCCCAAAACAAAACGTTTACTCAACTTTATTACGAAACGAAAACCTTTCGAAAAACAAATTATCCCGACTACACAATGGGTTTTTCTAATATCGGGGCGAACAAAGCGCCCTTTCGGCTCGCCCCATTCAGTGGCGGCAATCCGTCAAGAGATGGCGCCACAATAGAGGATTAGCTGTCGTTATTACATCACCTTTGTGGTTGAAGTCCGTGTTATGATCGAGAGCTGAATATTAGGGATTATCACGGCTTCCCCATTTTCCTTGGGGGTGGGAGTGGGTTTAAAGTTGTATGTTGGGGTTTTTTGTTATGGTGGTATGGATGGATTTTTGAGAATACTTCTTTAATGACAGTTACACAAATGTATGCATTCGAAAACTGTTTGATACTTGAAATTCATAAAATACCTCATCGGGTAAATAAAGGGTGATTTTTAAATAATTATTAAAAAAAAATTGATAAAAAACCAAAACCTGAACATTTGACACACTCTTAAAGCAAAGTAAAGCTGTATGTACACAGTACACACAATATTTACAAAATTAATATCAATATATTTAAAAAATCATCATTTGAAAACAGATCGACCGTTTTTTGTTTGGTGTGTTCATAGTTGTTCGTACCTACAATGTTTGCATTTAATATTTTCTTTGGAAAATGTACTAGAAAATAAGGATATTTAGGTTCACAATTGCACTCATGCGATGCCGGGGCGACACGCTAGTAATCTATAAACATAAGAAGAAAAGCTCACAAAGGATATGAAACAAAAATATTCATTCGTTAATACGACACAAGTACAAAAGTACCTATTATATTATGAGGGTAGTTGCAGGGGGTGTAATAATGCCCGGCTTACAACGGCGTATTACCATTGCAGAAGACGGCTAATATTTGTATGGCTTAGGGTTAGTACAATGAACGAAGTTGTTTTGATCTGTGGAAATATTGCTATTATTTGCAAATTTTAAGATATTTTAGCTTTGTCTCACAGTTGGCAATGGATTTGTGAGGTCTATGATATTGTAGATGTCTATAGGTGTCTGTGACTACTGAAAAAATAAGTTGGTTTAAAAAAAAATATATGATATTGTAAAATAGGATGTTTTTTTTTTCTATAACAAATGTACGGCAAAAAACTTAGTTTCTATTTGCATCTAACTTTGTACAATTTTGTAAAGAAAAGCTTTCTGATGAGAATATTTTATTCTTTAAATAGTGTTGTATAATTAATAAGGACTTTACTTCAATTTTTTGGCACTGGCAATACGGCACTGTTAGACAAAATTATAAAATAAATAAAATAATGTAAATACTTTTTTCCAAACTCCCCAAAAGAAACCCCAGTCTAACCTCAGCTTTATAGCAATCGCTCTTAACGACACAATACACACGACATTCACCCCGAGTTTGATTAACACACGGAGCGGCTGTGTTAAGGCTTCTGTCCCATCGTGTATAGCGTGCCTTATATCCTGCTGTGTTAGGATATGCATACACAGAGTAGCAATATGTTTGAGCAATATACAACACAAACAGATTTGAAAATTGTGTGCAAGATTTAATTATTATATTTGGCGATTTTCACACGGCCGTCCGGCGGTGTACCGTATGATAATCGCCTCAGGACCTTCATCGTTTAGTTTTAAGAGAGATGGCTGATTTTTCTATGCTAACATAAATTATTATCTCAAGAAAATAATTATTCGATATCGCCAGACGTATTTAAATTTAAAATGCTACTGACCCGTGCTTCCAGAGATAAAAGAGAAGAAAACTAACAAACATAAAAACTACAACTTTAGCTTTAAAATCAGTATAGGATTAATAATTAGTTATTTTGTGTAGGTAAGAGAATGTATAATACAGACACAAGATTCCACTATCTATTTTTTCCAACTACCCACCATCGAATACCATCGAAAACATAAAGTACACTTATAAAATTCCTCTCAACTCGTAATTCCTCTTGTGCGCACAGCTTGGATTAAGATGCACCGAAAAATATCATAACTGATCCAAAGTTATAAGACAAAAACGTCAAAAATAACATTAAATCATAACGAAAAACTGACTAAGCTGTCGTGTTATGTAAACACTCGTGTTTCTGTCGTTTTCGTATGACAAAATTATATTATTTACAGCAGATCATATACAGAAAATTTTGTTTATAATATTGTCACGGAAAGAAAATTATAAAAGTATAATTTATGGTCGGGGTAAACATAACAATCGTATATAAACTAATAAAACGTGTCAGCGGCAAAATAATTGGGCCAGAAAATTATTATAATATTATAAATAGTTTAGTCTGGGTGTAATTTTGTACACTGTCGTACGGGAACAGACCACGGTCGTAACTCATAATTCTGTTTATAGTGTCGGTGCATCCTTGATACTTGCATGACTTGTACGTTTTTTTAGGATAAAAATATTCAAAAATTTTTACTTACGAATTCTAATGTTTCAGGTGCAGAAAAGAAACAAATAATTATGTGAAAACTTATAGGAGAACTAAATAATAAAATATATGTTATAAATAAGAATAATTTGTAGTTTGGTTTATATTATCTGTAAAAAAGTCTCTACAAATATCTAAGTTTCGTGTAATGTTCATGTTTTATTAATATGAGTAACAGTACACGATATATTTTTTGGATTTTGAGATCTAATCATTGTCTGACTTTAGAATGATATACAAAAAACGTTACAATTGATTGTACTCTTAGCACGCCAGTTTATTGTGTGAACATACATTACATTTGTTAACAAAAAAAACAGACAGTTATCTCCCAGATAAGTGCTACTAATGAACATTTGTCGATGCTCACTGTGGCTACGCTAAAGATGTTATCGTACCTGTCAATTTTTGAGATGCATATCGCATTCTTGATTGCCACTGAAAGGCTTATTAAGTGAAAATGTTTAAATGCATAGCGAGATAGCAACAAATATTGTAACAAAGATGTTTGACTATAATGAAATGTCAATTTAAAATATTTTGATAAAGTTAGTAAAGACACCGCGGCGATATCACCTACAGTAAACACTAAGTATCAATTATTATTTATGTAATGGCCACAATGGAAGGATGAGTAGATCTATTAGTGCCAGAAACAAAAAAAGAGTGAATTTTGCATGACTTTATAATCAGTGTTTGACAGTTGAAAAAAAAATACGTGTCTTTTTTCAATATATTTTTTTGTGTTTTTGTAAGAACCCTTTTCTTTTCTTAACTTTAATTGACTTTTTTATTTTAATTCGACTCAATAAAATTGTAACATTAAAACTATTATAGATAGTTAAATAAAAATATCAAAATCACTCGATCCAAGCACAAATGGACAAAGATTTTATTGTACTTGATAATAAAATAATTCATATAAATAAAAAGTTCTTGTTTATTTCGACATAACCAAAACTTGATGACGTGACGTGCAATAATTTGATAGTTTTATTGGTTATTGCTGAGAAAATATCATGAAAAGGCGGTCTGTTTTACGATTTATTGTTTATTTTATATTTTGTTTCCGTCTTTAATAAATTACGGATTTTTTTCTTGTCATTAGCAATAGATTCTTTCGAATTCTTTTGATCTTTCCGGTTAAATCGGTCCGTTAATTTCTAGTAGATTTTTTTATTATAATGTTTTTAGTGTTAATATTAAATAATACCCAATTACTGTCAACACTAAAGAGTTGCAGGTCACAAGTGTTACAATCTTTGTAAAGCAGGAAACATTGATAATAATTTAAAAGTAAATTATTAACAGTTACTGTAAAGGAAATACGCTTCAGATGCAAAACTTATAAAACATGGTCTAATGTCATTATGTCTCTCATGCATAAGATTTCTGGTTCAACATCGGGCAAGCACCAATTTTCTACTCATAATTATGTACCTACTAAGTAAATGTAGTATAATTTATTTCATTAATAAGTACAATATTTACAGACTTATATAAAAAAAACAATCAGAAAAACAAAACTAAATGGCATCCAAAATTCTCCCGCATCGCCGTTAAAAATGTACATAAATATAGGTATGTGAATATATGGTATAGTATGTGGTGTATCTTTATGTATTGGACATCACTGACATCGGTAAAGGAAAATATTATTAGGAAACCTGGACTTACAATATATATAAAGTCTGGAATCGTCAATCTGCCTTATGCAAGCGTGGTGATCAATGCTCATGCCTTCTCTGTATGAGAAGAGGCCATTGCCCCGCAGCGGGAAAATACTGACCTGGTATTATTATAATATGGTGAGCGTAATGTGAGTTTTTTTATGTGGTTACTAACAATCATGTGGATTGATTTATAAAAAATACTGTCTTGGACTTTAATGGTTAATGTCCAGTCGATTAGCAATAAAAAATTGAATGTCACCTAGTTAAGTTTCCTTGCGAAAACATGCAGTTACCTTTTTTAACAGCTATGCTTCTATGCTTATTATGAGTTTTTGTCGTGTCAGCCTTTTTTGTAGCCTATTTCTAATTACACTTTTTTGTTCTTATAACTTTTTTATCTATCTCATTATGATAAAGACGAGATTTAATTTTGAGTACCATTTTTGGCTTAGTACCGTTAGCAGTACAAGTGCTTTACACATTAACAAATGATTGGAAGTGACATGCTTACGTTATTAAAAATAAGTTAGGTACTTAAAAAAATCTACAATAACATTGTAAAACAACAATTGTCATTCTAAATGATGCAATAAAAGATGTACTGAAAAATGAAACTTAATCTTTGCTTCTTAAAATTGGTTTTGCTTTTCTTTTATACACCCTGAAATGTAAACCGTTGCAAAAACGCGGCAGAACGATTCGCCCTCAGTAGTACTAATGGAACGTAGAGTTAAACTTAAAAAATAAAAATATTTTTATTTTAAAATATTAAAAAAAATATTCATAAACTCGAAAGCGTGAGTAACAATAGTTACACTGTCACGCACACAAACGCAACGTAGCCAACGAAATGATACCTACGTCCTAACGTAGGTATCATTCGAAACTCATGCGCTACCGACAAAGTAAAAAGCAATAAATCATAAATGTTCAGAGAAAAATAAGCTCTCGTGCCTTGTGATACGGTATAAACTAGAGCGCGTAGCTTACACTCTCTTCATTCGCCGCCACAGATCAAAAAATGCCGCGCCGTGCCGCGCAGTGTCGCGCACTCGACGCTCAGTTGTCTTGCGGACGTTGTACTTGTAGGTTAAATAAGTGAAAAATGGATTGAAATTACGATTTTTCTAATTTTGAGTGAGACCCATTATTAAAACTAAAAGAATTTATTTAAAAGTGCTCGTTTGTGTGTGGAATGTAGTGGCTTACACTTCGAACACTTGCTTCGATACCGCGAAGTGTAGGTAAGTACTTTGTGAATAGTGAAAATTCAGAAATAGGTTAGGTGATTAAAATCATTGTAAATAAGTTGATTCCAACTTTTTAAATACGACTAAAATACTTACTTTATTGTCTTTGTTTAACTTGTTATTTTGTTTTCGTGTTCAGTAAGTAAAGTTGTAGGTAATAAAAAGTATTTTTGACAGTCTTAAGCCTGTAAAAGTATGAAGGGAGAATTGGAATAACTTTTTGGGTGTTGTGTTACATTAAATTAACTAAAGATCAGAAAATCAGCTGTTGATAAGCGCAAGGGTTAACGACCCAGTGTTCTGGCGCCCGCGCCGTCAGCCGCTCGGGTCTCGGCCGCTGCGTTTGACTAGGTACTACTATTTGATTGCGTTCATTTTCGAGTTTCGCTTTTCACAATTGTGAATCTGCCATTTTTATATTTTCATAGTAAAGATATTTACTAATCGATTGTACTACCAAAACAAAGTCATTTCGCTGCAGCTTTGCAACGGTTTACATTTCACGTTGTATAAACCTTTATTTAAATTTATTCAACATTCTACAACAAATCTGTAATTAAATATACAAGGTGTAGGTACAGTAAGCGGTCATAAGTGCAGTAGCATGCTAAAGTTTTAATTGTTGTGATCACGCGGTATAGGTCGTTCCTACATCTGTGTGCATAAAATAAATAATGACATATTAACACAGTAACGACGAACACCTCAGAATTCGCACACGGCGTCGAAAGGTCGTAAGTTAAAAAGTGTCAATCATTGCTTTGTGAGATTGCTACTCCACTAATGGCCGCTACTGTACAACCTGATTCTTTTTTCATGATTTCAGTGTTGGTCTCATAGTAAAAGTTGATCATAATAATGAGTACAATGACCTGTTTACGGGTTTTTCATTCAATGAAATTACACCTTGTATAATGTATTATAGCTGTAGCTTAAGAACAATAACGAACGAATAATAGAGGAGGAGGAGGACCTGGGGGGGGGTCAACCTAAACTACCCAAATCCATCGCCAAAAACAACGAAACCCTCCACTTGACCAGTTAAGAACAAATTAACAAAATATAGCCATCCAATCAGCAAGTTCAATTCAAGTTAATAAGTTTTGTCTGTGAGTTAATCTTCCGGTCAGCTAGCAGTGTCTCCTACGGATTATATTGGCAATCTAATCAAACTTGCTAGACTGTTCCACGGTTTACGAGCCACCGGATTAGGAACGTTATTATTGTGTTGTATTTATAGTGCTATGGAAGAGGGAACTATTATTATCTTGGGATTGTAAAAAAAAAATAAGTTGGTTTAATGCAATTTTACAACTTGGAAGCTGAAATATCTGGCACTTACTCCGGTAAGAGGAGTTTTGTAAATGTATAGATTAATATAATATTCCAAAAAAAAAAAAAAATAGTTTTCTAGTGTTTTCAAATATTGAACATGAAATAATTATTTTCACTAAAGAGTTTTTCTCTGCAACTTTATAAGAAACCGTCAAGATTTGAATATGAGTAAAAATAACGATTGATTGTTATGAGGTTCTCCTTTCTGTAATTTTTATAAATTGTACATATTTTACAATTACTCTAAGGTTTTATGTTCAGGTTAATTATTGTATAGGTATTGTTTTAAAATGATTAAAAATATAAAACTCAAAGAAAGAGAAAAAAAATAGGTTTCCATTTTTCATAATAATTAACTAAAAAATCTTTTTTTTTCTATAAAAACATTGCGTCACTCTAGGAATTTCTCCTGTAACGTGGCCGTGCGTTTACAAACATTTAAAGCCACATACGAAAACAGCCAGATCCGAAACAACTATCTTTACGCAAGAAAAATATTATTTTGTTCCCGTGAACCAGCAACAAGCAGCGCTTCAGCTAATCACTCACCCACTACGCCAACTGCATCGCCAACTGTCTCTAAACAAATCTAAATATATAATTACACCAAAAAACACTGCATTTTAATGACGTCTCGCGGGATTCTAACCCTTCTGCAATCGTAAAAATAAAGTTCATAAAATACGAATTACCGTCAACCCTTAGTCTTCAAAGGCCATTTGAATTCATAAATAAGTCCAACAAAAATAAAACGAGACAAAAAAGCCCCCAACAATTAACAAATTGGTGGCAGTTCAGGGTTAATTTTAACCGCTTCCTACTGTTGTAATTTGAGTGGTACTTTTTTTAATTTACTGCGGTAATCTGAATCTTGAAACAATAAATAGTGATAATAATGTCAAAATATAGGTAAAGTATATTTAGAGCCCCTTTTATGCACCAGAATTGTATTTATACATCTATATAATTAAATTAAATTATCTGTTTGTAATGTTATAAAACAGATTTTTACTTAATGCACAATTATTATGAATGTTGACAGTAGTTATTTACAAGAAAAAAAACTTTTATTTTTTATTTTTGTCTGTCTGTTTTTATATTTTTTCCGGCTTATCACCGAAACGGTTGAGTCAATTTTGAAAGGTCTTTCACTGTCAGATAGCTGAAGTTATAAGGAATACCTGACTTCTTTTATTTTAGAAAAATAACTAGGGTACAATAACCTACCACGCAAAAAAAAGCGGACGTAGTCGGTGACATAAGCTAGTTTTCAATAATTATAGAAAGAAAGAAAGAAAGAAAACATGTTTATTGACATAAACCATTATCTTGATTGTCACCGTGTGTTCATTTAATTTTGACAGCGATCTCAATATTTTATCCGAATAAAGTCAATATTAAATCACACAATTTTCAAAATTATCTACTACAAAATCCTTGACCTATAATTTTTAACAACATCATAGATTAACTCAAGGCTAGATAAAAACAAATAAACTTGACATTTCAAAATATCAACGTTAAAACATTTCTATTATGCAATGCAATAGCAATATTACCCATTAAAAATTATTGACACGAATATTGAAATATAAAATGACCTCTGCCATATCCTGTGTTACCTAATTTTAGTTTTTATCGTACACAAAGGTGATTATTTTATGTTGTAAACTAGTTTATTATTGATTAATGAGAACAACATGCATACCTAAGTAGGTATTATTGATCAATTCTCGCGGCCGTTCGAGAAATTCTTGGTTTAATTGAGTATTTGACATCAACAATCAATTGGCATACTTTTTATAAGCTGTTAAAACGCGATTAGATTTTTGCCGACTCAATTGACTAACTATTTATTGATTTCACAGCAACAAAAATTTAATGTTACAATTTTTAATTGAAAATTAATCTAGGCAGGGCAAAAATAAAGTATTTATTTATTGAAATTTAAATTCTCCACATTCTTTAATAAAACATATTTTTACAAACACACTTTAAATAAAAAGAAATTACAAAGATTATAATTTTCTTGGAATATGTTATATACACAAATAGGTACCCAACTAATAGATTCCGCAAAATAATAAATATTAATTTCACGGCTGCCACTCTCAATGTAGACTAGCCCAAGAACGCAGTAGATAGTGCACAAGTCTATGCACAACCTCAGATGCACTCCTACTTGTCTCACTCCCATAGTCCGATGGGACGGCAATCCGACACGACCAGGCAGAGATCAGGTGCAAGACCAATGGCTTTACGTGATTCCCGTGGCACGTGTTACACCACCAACTTTCAAACTCCGGGCTGCTACCGAGAAATTCGTAAAAGAATAATTCAATAACACTTTTTGCCAGGATACCGTGGCCCCGGAACGTAAAGGACATCAGAAGGAACAGGGTGGTTTTTAGTCAGTAAAATTCTGACAGTTCCTCCCACCCCACCTAGGGCGGAAAGACTCATTTGATGACTATTACCACCTAAAAAAAACACTTTCTGCCCGACCTGAAAATCAAACCCGCTTAGCAGTCACAAAACCAACGGAGAAATTAATGAGAAATACAGTCACATTGAGAATAATTCCTGTACCATAAATACTTTCACCTTCCGTTCACTTCAAACCCTTTCTCGCGACTTATTTTTTACAAACCAAGCATCTGTTTGTTCTTCAATCTATTTCGGGCCATCCCCTGTCATTGTCCCTCAATTAAGACGCGTATACATTTTAACGGCCGGTCATATTTCTATCTATGTACAGTCAACAAATGAGATTGGTATCCAGGGTTGTCAGATGTAGTTGAAGTTTTCTTAGAAACCAATGGATGTTTTCGGTTGAAACTTAATAAATGAACTAACTGTTTAACCGTTTAAAGCTCGGCCGTCATATCGGTATGACAGAACAATAGAAAATCAATTGTGACTCATTACATGGGACTTGGGTAATTAATATCTACTTTTTGAAATAAATTACATTTGAAAATATCTATCGGTTTATAGGAAAATTTCAACTGTACGTGACGACCCTGTATGTGAATACCTATCTCTTTAGTTGACTGTACCAAACATTTTTATTCGATGTTTTTTGCCGTAATTAGGTATTTAATTGAGTAATTTATTGGAGTGTAGCAAGCTTTATGGCTCTGTATGGGCAGACATGGACCGCACGCACGACTAAAAAATGTATTAAGAAATTCTTGCGTTTAAAGCGAAAGTGTCTATGCGTGTGTGTTTGTCTGTTTGTTCGATTTTACAGCCAAACTACGAAATCTATATACAAATGCTATAAAAAGATAAAAAATATATATATTATTTAAATATTTTTCTTACCTTTGTGTGTAATTTATTGTATAGCCTGATTAGTCGATATATTTTAATACCAGAGTAATTTATGATTTGGAACTAAAGTTAGTCTAAGGATTTGTAACAAAATCTGGTCTAAAAAAGAAACATATTTTTGAGCTAATATGTACACCTCTGCCTAACCCTTCGGGGATTACAGACGTGATGTTATGCTATGTTATGTGTTTACGAACTCAATGGTAAAAGTTTTCCTCACGATGTCTCTTTCATTTGTTATTCAAGCATCTCTTTTAACATCAAAGTAAAGGCCGGTACCTACTTCTTCATTTCACCGAACTTTTAAAACTCATAGTGAGCTTCCAATACTTTAATATCTGGAAGCTGACCTACATCGTTGGATAAGCGCGGTCGTGTGCACCGGGGCTTAAGACGGCCGGCATTGCATCTCAAGTGTTACTTCCTTTAGAATTTACGTTAGTGTATGCAAGGCTTTATGTTCATATTTGCTTTGGTTTATTTTGCTGTTTTTTTGTTTGAATTTTTCTGTTGGGAACAAAGTTAAGTTACGACTAGTAGAAAGAAAGAAAGAAAAAGTTTTTATTCACGTGGTGTTGGTGGCTTGTGTTGCCATCTGACACTATGCTGAGCTGTGGCCCTTTTAGCGTTATATTATATTCTCTGTTGTCATAGTTTTAAGTTGATGAATTTTGATGTAATGCCAATAAACGCAATTTTCTTTCTTTCTTTCTTTCTTTCACGTGAAAGTGACGCCCAATATAAACAATATTTTAGCAGCCCGAAACAAGACAAATAGTCAGTTTATCTGAGTATATCTGTTAAATAGAGAATGATAGTTGAATAAATTCACTATAAAAAGAACATATTTTAGGTTGGCTCTTCTGCTTAGATACTTTTAGGAGTGACAAAATCTAATATTTGTCATTTTTACACGACTGCCCCAAAAAAAGGAGTGTTATGTGTTCAGGGTTAATGTATGTATGTATGTATGTATGTATGTATGTATGTATGTATGTGAGATTCTTTATTCCACCATAACTTTTGAACGGCTGAACCGATTTAGATGTATGGGGTATCGTTACAATCCTTGCATCGTTCCGAGTAACATAGGCTAGTTAAAAATAAAAGGAATCCTGTGTGGTCACTTTAAAAAGTAAATTAATACCAGCCTCAATTTTTTTTTTTAATGAATCTGGTCGTGTCTATGTTTATCGTCTAGAATTTGATAATTAGATTTAAAAAATATATAACACTGTAAATAAAAAACGTCACAAAAAAATCTGACGAGTAAACTAAGTACTATTTGTACTTTGTACAATTTTGGCAGTCGTGTTTTTTATTTTTTTTAATTATATTAGCTTGTTGGCAGATTGAGTTAACCTACATTTTTAGCATTAATTGTCAATGATATTGCGAATAAATTTAGAACGTTCTTATTAGTTACTCGAAGAAGCCTTTAGATTTTTTCATCATAAAATTCATCATTACATCAGGAGAACGGCGTCCACTGATGGTCTTCCCTAAAGGTATCCAAAATGGAAGGTCTTTTGCTGTTCATTGAGGGAGGCCTTTCCACACTACGCCGTTCGGTACGTGGTCGCCACTTCAGAGCCTTACGACCCCAACAGCCATCAGCTTTAAAAGCTTTTTTTGCTGGCAGATTTTTATTCGAAACAAATTCATTAACACTGAAATCTTCAATTAAAAAAGTCATCAATGAGCCAAATAAAAAAATAACTGAACAAAAAAATACTCGCAACATACAACACTTACCCAACACTAAAAAAAAAACAAAAATCTTAACCCGTTGACTAAAACGTCGACCAAAAATAGTAAAAACAATAAATATATTTCACGTCACTCAAACGTCTTAAACACAAGACAAAATGAAGCGAAATATGTTTATTGTCATATTATGTCGTATGACAGATGAAAACTGTTTTAATACGATCCTGAAATAAACCTGAAAGCTTTAGGCAGCTGAATTGGATATGTTTTTGGTGTTCGGTTGCTGCAAATAAATTTTAGTTACATTATTATGATTTTAAACAAAGGGTGAGTGTTTCTTTATTATGATGAGATGGTTTATGACGTTCCGTTTGACAGGCAAAAGTGACTAAGACACAAAATGATAATTTTGAAATGAGATCGAGTTCTAAATAGGGTTTTATTTTTGATGTGTTACCAAGTTGGTTAATATCGTGGTTGCTCAGTGTTTTAGTTACAAGAGGTTGTAGGTTCACTACTGGTGAGTGCCAATATGACTTTTTCTATTTCGTAATTAACTTTCTTAGTTTATCTTGGATGACATTGTTGATATCAGTGAAGGAAAAAAATATCGTGGTGTTTAATGCCCATCTTCTCCGTATGAGAACAGGGTTTTGCCCTGCAGTGGGACAATAATATGCAATTATTATTACTATTATTACCTACTTAATAGGAATACAACAATAACATCGAAGACATAAGGCAGCGCTTTGTTTCACTCGTTAAACTAAATAAAATATGATTTGATTTTATTTTATTTGCACGACCGAAAGATTTAATATGTATAGTGTAAGGAACAAATAATAACACCTGAAGGTCAATCAAAAACGTTTGAAATCTAGTCCCAATCTCATCTAAGCGACAATCAATGTCAAAAACTGAAGATAAATTAGCGGCATTTTTGACAGATTGACACAGATTAATCAATCAATTCTAAATGTTTGTAAAATTCTTGCTAATAAAGTTTTCAATCATTTATTAGTTCATTTATAACATAACATCACGCCTGTAATCCCCGAAGGGTTAGGCAGAAGTGTACCCATTAGTACACCCACATTTCGCCAGTTATGTTTTTAGTCCCATGTAATAGGGCGCGAGCCTATTGCCATCAACCGGGCACAAATCTAGACTCCGAGGCTGCTACTGAGAAATTCCTGATGGAAAAACCCAATAACACTTTGCCCGACCTGGGAATCGAACCCAAGACCTCATGCACAGCAGTCGCGCTTGCGACCACTAGACCAACGAGGCAGTCACTAGACCAACGAGGCAGTGCTCGTGACTGTACAAATGCAAATGTCAGCTTAACGAAACTTGTTGACAAATCAATGTCTTTTTCTACTAAACTTAAACCTTCATCTCGTGAATTTAGATATCCTTAGACGCTAATACTAGAGGCAGTATTCAGTAGTACGTAGGTATATGTATGGGTGCGCGCGCGCAGGCAAGACCCCCGTGGCGCGGGCGCATCTTGATGCGGCTAACGAGCGCCCGAACAATGTCTCTATTAGCTTATTCTGGAGTTTTAGATCAGGACAAGAGAAACTGTGGAGAGTGTTATGATGTTATTATTTTCCAGCTGTGATTTTAGTGCAAGAAAAATATGGATAGGTGGATTACAAAAAAGTCTGTTTAATGTTTATTTATAGAGGAGCATCAGATTAGATGAATAAGAAAAAAAATCTTTGACTCGTACATAAATAAAATAAAACATATCATCATTCTGCTGTGTTTTACCTATTTAATATATTAATAGTAAATAATAGAAACAAACAAGTATGGAAAAGAATATAAATCGTGAATCTAAGAAATTATAAAATAGTTAGAAGTACCATTCGATTTATGACTCACTGAATAATTTATCATACATTTAAAGTTATTACTATGAAGTCATTAACATTGTTTATAAGGAACAATAACAATAAATAAAAAAACAAGTGTTGTTGCATCACGCATTATTCTTCTTTAGTTATAGGAATTTTTATATAAGGTTTTCCTTTTCCATAAGGTTACGAACGACGTAGTATATGCAGTAGTTTTTATTACTAACTAAATTTTGCCCGCGACTACGTCCGCGTGGAACTTGTTTATATCGTACTTGCATACAAACTTCCACCCCAATTTTCACCGCCTTAGGGGGTGATTTTCGGAATAAAAACTATCCTATGTCCTTCCTCGGATCTTAAACTATCTCCATGCCAAATTTCATTAAAATCGGTTCAGCGGTTCAAGCGTGAAGAGGTAACAGACAGACAGACACATTTTCACATTTATAATATTAGTATGGATAAAACAGTCTATTATTATCGCACTGTGCGTCTACAGAGAAGGCATTTGTAAAACTTTAGCTTTTGTTAACGACTTCGTCCTCGTATAATTATGTCGGTTATCGCGAATACAGACGAAGTTGCGGATTAAAAAAAAGGCCTTTGGTCTTTCCTCGGGGTTCGACCTTACTTCGTACCAAATTTCATCAAAATCGGTTGAGTGGTTTAGTCGTGAATGCATTACAGACAAACAGACAGACTTACGCATTTATAATATTAGTATGGATTAATTCTGTTATAACATTGATTGTGGCAAGGTGATGCTGGGGGACTTCTAATAACTAGGAACTGAAATGTGATATCGCTAAAAAGTAAAGAAAAAATTAAATATTTCGTCTCCACATATTTCTCAGTCCGATGAAACAAGACCCGATCCCCTTACTCCACTATGCAAATAAAGTTAGTAGCAAAAACAAAGCGAAACACGGTAATTACACTTGGTGGAAAATTAACTGACATCGATACGGCGTACATGCTCTGGCCTGCACGGTATGGACGTAATGAGTCGAGATATCAAGCCTTAGTGCACGCCACTGTATTTAGAGAAACATTTTTTTGCACTGAAGTACATTTTAATGAGAACAATTAAACGATTTTAGTTGGAATGTGTGTTAGGTGTTTTTTGCACGACGGTGTAATTGTAAAATCCGTATTCTGATTCGCGAAATGATTCTGTATACAAATATTGTGAACATTGATTTTAAAAGAGTACGTATGGAGTTTCTTGCCCATTCTTCTCTGTGCAAAACTACCTTTTGGAAGGGGAAACTAGATTCAATTCCATTTTTCTTTTTGTAATTAGGTATGACATTCAAAAGTGCTTTATAATGGTCTAATTGAAATAAATGATTTGATTTGATTATAAGAATTTACAGAAAATTGAACTGTATTGAATCAACATAACATAACATCACGCCTGTAATACCCGAAGGGTTAGACAGAGGTGTACCCATTAGTACACCCACATTTCGCCAGTTATGTTAAAGTCCCATGTGATAGGGGGCGAGCCTATTGCCATCAACCGGGCATAAATCCAGACTCCGAGGCTGCTACTGAGAAGTTCCTGATGGAAAAACCCAATAACACTTTGCCCGACCTGGGAATCGAACCCAAGGCCTCATGCACAGCAGTCGCGCTTGCGACCACTAGCCCAACAAGGCAGTCAATTTAGTTAATTGAATCAACAATCTAATATTATACCAGTCTAACTTTTAGTTTTCTGTCTCCACACAAACACGTCTTTCAAATAAAACTGACGCAGCGAAGGGCACAAAAAACGCAGTTCTATTTTCGTCTACCATTTATAAAATAAAGAAACGCGATCTTTTCTGCATTTGAGGGTTAAGTTAACCCTGCGATCGCCACATAAATCTGCTGCAAAAGGGTTGTAAATCCAGCCAACCCCTTCCAAGAGTAGTGATGGACGATCACCAATTTAAGCTGACCTCCCACCTCTTTTTCCCCTTAAATGATGTAGGATGAAAAGGGGGTATTGCATGGAGAGATAGGGGTCGAAAATAACTGGTCGTTATGTATAAATACGAATAAAAATTTCAAGGAGAACCGAAGATATGTTTCGTCCCACCCTTTCTAGTCTATTTTGTAAATTGATATTGGTTTTTGGGAACGTTTATCTTTTGGGGTGTAAAATTTTAATTTGGTTTCAAAATAATTGCCTTTCGAAGACGCTTTAAAAATATCTTATAGGAGAGTTTAAATGAAATAATGATACGACCGATTAGTTTGCGATAAAGCACCATTTTCTAATCTATCTATCTACACTTATGTTATAAAGAGAAAAAAAAAAGTATTTTTGTTTGTTCGTTTGTAATGGATAAACTCAAAACTAATGGACCGATTTTAAAAATTCTTTCATCATTAGAAAGTTACTTTATCTGCGAGTAACATAGGCTATATCTAATTTATTTTTGCGCGGACAAAGTCGCGGGCAAAGCTTGTATTATATAAGAGGCAACCGTTACTGACTGACTGATCCATCAACACACAGCTCAAACCACTGAACGGATTGCGCTGAAATCCATGAAGATAATTATGACTTAGGCATGCATGCACCCTAAGGATGAAACAGGGGTCCGAAATGTATGTGTACGAAGTCACTGGCAAAAGCTAGTATATAAGTAAAACGTCAATGGACAGCTTTTCAATTATGTGCACGCAAAAGTTTTAAATATTAAAATTACAAAAAAATGAAAATGAAAAAAAAATACCGACACAGTGAAATCCTAACGTATTTAAAAAAAAAAAAACAAACTAAAACAGAACTTTTTTAATCTCAGCACCACAAACGCAATATTCACAACTGGAAACACAAAAATAAAATACAAGCAAATATTTCAATCCAATCGGTTTCTATTCCCTTGCCCGTAGGCTATTTTTTACTATTTTTTAGAGTTCCGCTGGTGGAAACTCGGCTCGCCATTAAGGTATTGACGCGGGTAGTCCGCTCCTTTACGGAACCCGCAATAATTCACAAAGAAAGCCTACTGACTGTGTGGGAGCTGTGTTTGGGCACAGAGTAAGTAATGGAGATAGAGAGGACGATTTTTTTAACTTTTAAGGCACTTCAATTTACGTATTTGCGGAGCGGGACTGCTGAATATGACGATTAAAAAAAAATTGGCCTAACGATGATAGAAATTATTCAATAAATTTTTAATAAAAAAAAAAACGAAATACCTATTATAATTTTTGATGACTAAAAATAAACTACCTACTCTCGTGCCTATGTAGAATAAAAGTTTTTTTTTATTATCACTATGTTTGACAAAACAGTTTTTTTTTGGACTTTTAAATTTTAAATGGAATTTGAATAAATTTTAATACATTAGACATACTCAATTATGCCTTGTCTATCACAAATTTTAAATTCTTTCATGAAGTAATTTATGGTATATTAACGGTTTATGGGTAAATTAAGGAAACACTGAAATAATTACTTGGCGACATCAAAAAGTTTAATTTAACATTTTGAATACCGATGTCAGTGATGACCAAGATAAACTTAAGAAACTTAAGTACAAATGAATTGAAAAGTCACATTGGTCGCCCGGATTCGAACCCACAAACTTATGCACGAGAGGCGGGCGCCTAACCACTGGGCCATCACGACATTTAAAAAATATGACCTACTCAAACAAAAATAGTCTAAGATAAACTTAGAAAATACGTGTATCAACTGAAATAGTTACACAGTATTTACTATACTTTTACATAACACAACATCACGCCTGTATTCCCCCAAAGGTTAGGCAGAGGTGTACCCATTAGTACACCCACATTTCGCCAGTTATGTTTTTAGTCCCACGTAATAGGGGGCGAGCCTATTGCCATCAACCGGGCACAAATCCAGACACCGAGGCTGCTACTGAGAAATTTCTGATGGAAAAACCCAATAACACTTTGCCCGACCTGGGAATCGAACCTAAGACCTCATGCGAACACTAGACCAACGAGGCAGGCAACTATATTTATTTATTTTTTTAAAGTAAAAAATATATTTTAGAAAGTCTCTGTCCCAAGCTTCTCTGTGGACATCAAAGACGCCGGCAGTTGGCATAATTCAGCGCATACAGTATGCACTGATCGGCATTTTATCGGCGACGTCGGGGGTGCTCGCTAGTTTATGTAACCGATATTCTCTATTGAGACGTTTCTGCAATATGTTGCTTTGTTAGTACAATTGAAAACTTGCTGTTTTATTTTGTAATTATTTGATATTGTTTTATGTTTTGACTTGGATGGGAATGTTGCCATTGTGTGAGTATATCTACTGAGTTTTTTTTTTTGTTACAGTTTTTTTCCCACGACTGTGCGGTAAATACGGTAGGATATGTTTAATTTTTTTTTAGAACGAAGTTCCTCAAGTTTTCAACAGGAGTTAACTGCCAGAAATCGTCACGTAAGGAAAAAGCGTTATTCCCTCTTCAGCCGACTTTCTCTCTCTTACTCTTTGTCAGGAATTTGATTTTCTGACAGGTGACCCCGATCGCTCAACATTTTTCTCCTGTCTCGCTACTGACCAAAAACTGCGTTTAAACGTACAGTCTCTTAACTTCCATTGGTTTCGAAGAAAACTTTAACTTTATCTGGCGACCCTGCATACTTATCTGTTTTGTTGACTGTACAAACAAAAACGCTCATCATCTTTATTATATTAGTATACAAAATATTACATGTATAAATAATATCATGATTCTTGCATACCTACCTACTTTTTCATTTGTGGTGAAGGGTGATAAACACTGAACTATTAAGATTAAAATATTTACAAAAAAAAAATACACATTGCTTTTTTATTATTTTATTTCTATTTTCTCACGTTTGACGTCAAAGTTATAATAATAGTTTAATTTACAACATTATAAAACAGTAAAATATGTCAAATACACAAATATAAAAACGTAGGCAGGTGTCATAAAAATATGTTTAGTATTGTAATATAATACTTTTTGAAATGGATTATTATATTTGCTAATTATTATTATTTATGACACTTATAAATTATGTTCTATGTAGACAAGGTTTTTATGAAGCATTTACTCTACTTTGTAATCATAAAATACTCATAGTTAAAAAGAAAATAGCGAAAGAGAAGTGTTTTAAATATTTTCAGTGGCTTTGTTTCATATTTTTCTGTAAATAACAGATTGTTGATTTGTTTTATTTAGACTTGATGTTTTAGTAAAATTGTTTTTACATATCTATGAATAGTACTTTCACCGTTGAAAGATTGTAATCCCCGAAGGATTAGGCAGAGGTGTACCCATTAGTACACACACATTTCGCAAGTTATGTTTAAATCCCATGTAATGGGGCGAGCCTATTGTTTGCATTAATATGGTAGTGGTTGAGAAACTGAAGGGATGAAGTTCGGCATCGCGAAACGTGAATAAAATGGAGGGAAGATCTTTGCCCACAAGTGGGACAAAAAAACAAAAAAAAAAAATAGATATACCTAAAGATGTGAGTAATAAATCAGCCTTTTACAAACATTAAGGCTGACTTTTCAAAAATACCAATACTAGAAAAATCTTCTATTTTATGGAGAATAATATGACATAATTGACAAGCAAACCTAAACGTTCCGTAACTTAAGTACTCGGTTGTGAACGAAACCATAGCGCGATTTAGCCGGCGCCGTGTGACGGTACAACGCCATCTATCGAGCGAGGCGGAAGTGGCGCCGGTTTGTTTGTAGGCTAAACAGGGTGTAAAAAGACGCATTACAGAGCTATTTTAACTGCGCTTACTGCCCATCAAAATGAGCAATTTTTTGGTGTAAACAATCTCTGTTTATGGAAGCGCGCAATGTAACGCACGCAAAATATTGTGGATGTACTCTTGGTACATGGGTTGTGAGGATATTTTAAGTTTAGTTATCTAAACATATATAAAAGTAAAAGGTTACTTATTCATTCACTCACTCACGCATCAAGAAATATCGAAATCCGCTTGACGTATTAAGATAAAATTTGGCGGAGAGGCAGTTTATAAATCGCAGACGCCCGCTAAGAAAGGATTTTCCAAAATTCATCCCCCAAAGAGGATAAAACGGAGGTTAAAAGTTTGTATGGAGAAATCAACTTTGACGCGGACGAAGTCGCGGGTGGAAGCTAGTAATCATTTAAGAATCATTCCACCGATCCAAAAAAACAATAAGAAACTAAAAGGATTCCAAAAAATCCGTAAATTATATTAGTATAATAATATTAGTATAATTAACGGATTTACGGATTCCATTCGCAATAATTTTCATTGAAATACGAAACTCGTCTAAGATATACAATATTTCGTATAAATATTATACCGTATCAACCAAATGCCAATTAAGTATATGTATACAATTTAGAACAAATAAAATATACATTCCAAGCCATTGTGATGAATGCCATCTTAGATATTTCTATACAATTCTCCGTTAGAATTATCTAAATTATATATTAACATATGTATAGGTTTAATAAATTAATGTCGTACCATAAACGTGGTATTTTGATTTTGTCAAAGATTGTGTCAACAAATCTGTTCGTGGTTGATTTGTGGAGATAAAAAAAACTATTATTTTTTTACAAAAATGCTAAACTAGACTTTGAAAGGAAAACTTTGGCAGTCCTAAATACATGTAGATAGTTTTATACAGGGTTACAGCTGTTGCCCACAAAAATGATACACAAACACGATCATAATGTATGAAACAGCTGATTCTTTTTCATGATTTCAGGGTTGGTCCCAAAGAAAAAGTGGTTCATAATGATGAGTACAATGACCCTTTTTCAGGTTGCTGGTGTTTTAAATTTATACCTGTATAATGCTTTATTCCTTACCGCCTTTAGGAACGTTGACGTGACTCCCTTAAATAACAGAAAGATACAGAGGAAAGGTCGCCTGGAGGGGACAAAACGCTTTTTCCTTACGTTACGATTTCTGCCAGTTAACAGTTAACGCAAGCCGCGTTTAGGAACTTTATTACAATAAATATTAACAGATACGATTAAAGGTATACATAACATTTTAACTAATTTAAATGTTCTGTGGGAAAAACATTTAAACCAAAAAACACATTTAACATAGTGTGCGTTATCCGGATATTTAAAATATTAAAAGCGTTAAAACCTGTCATTGTATATCACGAAGCCTGCAATAATTTATTAAGCGTATCATAATATATGATCATTAACAGCACAGCTTCCAGCTTTCTTTTGATTAAGAATTAATTAGACCAATGTTTGGTCAAATGTTTGTAGCCATTTTCATCGCATTTAAATCGATACCAGTATTTGTAATAAAAAAAAATGAAAAAAAAAAACTTAAGAATATACATAACATCACGCCTGTAATCCCCGAAGGGTTAGGCAGAAGTGTACCGATTAGTACACCCACATTTCGCCAGTTAGGTTTTAAGTCCCATGTAATAGGGGCGAGCCTATTGCCATCAACTGGACACAAATCCAGACTCCGAGGCTGCTACTGAGAAGTTCCTGTCGGAAAAACCCATTAACACTTTGCTCGACCTGTGAATCGAACCCAAGACCTTATGCTCAGCAGTCGCGCTTTGCTACCACTAGACCAACGAGGTAGTAAGAAGGCGTGGAAGAATAATTTTTCGAAAAACAATCTTATCTTTAAACAATCATTACGTAAAACTTCACGCAAATCCCATTAAACTTCTATTACGTCAGAAAAAAAAATACATTCTACCGATAAATTTAAAAAAAGAACAACAAACAGCTACTTAACCCTACGATTCGGAAAGCCGATGTATGTAAAAGGCCGGTTGGACACTACTCGTAAATTTATGAAGGTGAAACACGATTATGTTAATACAACTTGTATGTTCGACATATTTGTGATTTTCTCACGAATACGGCGACATTTGGTCTGCCTATAATGTCATTGAACTCGGTGAAATTGGACTTTGGATGCGCATTCTAGAAATGGTGATGTACGTTCTTTTTTTAATTATTTGGAATTTTTATATTTTATAATTTCGGCTGTTTTCCAAATTTTGAGTTATTGAACTAACCTGTCTGAACTTAATTTTTTTGCTCAATAGAAAGCTTGAATTTTTGCATCTTTATTCTGCATAAAATACGACAAAATATTTAGGTAAAGGCAATCATTTATCTTTTTAATCTAAAATCAAAAAAATATTAAAATATTATGTAGATATCGAAACTATTTCAAAAATTTTGGTTCGATTTTTAAAATCGGAAAGCTCAATAACAGTACTATTTACCCACAACGTTTTCTAGTTACTTCGGCTTTTTTACAGACGAAACCAACACTTTTTTGTAAGTCTGCCATTAGATACGAAACCCACAAAGGCACGTGCGGTATAGTAATTAGCAAATGGCCAAAGATCGGGAACCGATACTGATACCGTTTTTTATTTATCCTTTCCCCTCACTATTCGGTTAGATCCTTTGGTTTCGGGAAAAAATGTAAAAGCGAACGGCGTGTGTATACGATTACAGATCAGGACTTTTACTGAATGAAATAGTTATTTAACTTTGTATTTCTAGTTTATACGACAGCGCTTTAAGGTAAATACTGTGGCATCTTATACTGTTGTAATAGGAGCGATTTTACAACAAAAAGGTATAGTCTGATGTGCTGGTGACTGTACATTAAACTTTATTTTATGAGATAATTAAATTATTTTTTTGCAAACCATATTGTGTATAAAATATGTTACATGAGGTTTAAAGCTGAAGTATAGATAAAGACATTGTCAGGGCTGTAGTCCCCGAAAGGTTAGGCAGAGGTGTACCCATTAGTACACCCACATTTCGCCAGTTAACAGCAACATAATAAAATAACATATTTTATTAATTTGTGTTAAATAAATATGTATAGATTTATACATTTCATATAACAACAATAGCTACCGAGATTTATATTCTTTTAGATTAAACAAACAAAAAAGCTTACTAGGTATAGATTCGCTCTAAGAAACGAACTATTAAAAACTACATTGTATTTTAAAAATATTGATTGTACCGACAATTATCTAAAAACAATAAAAAAAAAAATATCATTTTCTTATAAAGTTTTTGTTATCTAGCTCTATTTATACAATAAACTTTACGACCAATCACAAGGCATTAGAGATAGTAGGTCTATTATAATCTAAGTAAAGCAGTCGTGCAGAAATAACTGACTATAAAACATTACCTACTTCATGAATTTTAAATGTTTTATCCACATTTAACTATGGTTTAATCGATGGTATAAAATTATAGCTTCCATAGTAAGTAACCTTTGGTACACGACTGACCTTACTAAATGATCCATTTGCTTACAAACAAATCGTGATGCGTAGATAATAAAAGCTTATTCGTTACTTTTTCTTGCTAGTTAAACGATTTGCATAATTTTATTATTTTGTACTCAAAAGCAGATCTAGAAAGGCTTTATTGTGACTATTTTTTCAAACTATTCCAGAAATATTTTTTTAAATTTTATTTACTAAAATTATTTTTATATTAATAATGTATAAACTAATTCTAAATCTACAAATAATATCTAATAATATCGAAAACAAAAAAAAGGGAAAATAGCTTATGAGTTTTTTGGTCAATGGGACAAGTACCTACCCAAAAGGCTTGTAAGCATTGCCACATTGTATGGCAATACAATTTTTTAACATAAAAACGATCCAAACTGTTATTTTACATTTTCAAATTTTTTAGTTATTAGTTATTTGACATTTTGAATGTTCTAAATGTCTACATCAATAATACTTAAATATGTATAATATTTATTTTAGTAGGACCGCATTCACCTTCTATTTGCCGTCAAATTATCAAAATAAAATCACACACATGCCAAAAATACCAGTAACTTTTTACGATAATTATACCTATTTAAAATCAATTATCGATATTTTAGATCCCATCACTATCGTAAATATCTTATTAAGACGTAAACATCACTAAGTTATTGGCTATATGAGGTCAAAAACTAGTATAATTTGAGCTGCTGTTTTCTTAATAGTTACTTGTCACGCGAGATTTTCTGTGGTATTGCTGGCTGGACGGTTGAAAAATAAAATAGGTAGAACTATTTAAAAAAAGAAGCAATCAGATGGGCGGTAAAACCTTTGTTGTTAGTTTAACGGTCAAGCGTGAGTTTTAACTTAAATATATTTCTACCGTCAATTCCTAATGTTTTTATATGTATAAGGTACATTGCATTCACATGTAATTACGTATGACTCTGTATACAAATAATAATATTGTAAAACATTGATTTTAAAGAGTACCTACCTACGTATGGAATTTCTTGACCATTCAGGTGATCACAATGTAGAATCGACAAGGATAATGTAACCAGGATTTTGTAAAAACCAAATTTAAAAGAGTGCCGTGGAGTTTCTTGCTCGTTCTTCTCCATAGAGGCCTACCTCCGTTTTGGAACGAGCAACTAGCTTCAACTTTCCGACTAACTGTCCGACTCTTTGACAATTCAAAAGTGCCTGTAAATGGTCTAATTGAAATAAATGTTTAGACTTTTTTGACTTTTATTCTTTCTCCATACAAAACTACCTTTTGGAAGGGGCAACTAGATTCAATTCTATTTTTTTTTCTTGTACTTTGCCTTCAGCACTGTTTGATTTTCAACGCTCGGCTCAGCGCAGACAGTTGAAAATGCAACAACAGAAATTACAAAGTAATATTGTCTTAAAGGGATGGCGATAGGCGCACAGATGTGATTAGGTGAAGTGAATTTAAGGTTGACGGGAATTTGAGCATCAGGTGGAATGAAAACTCACCTCAAACTCACTTCACAAATTCACCAAGGAAGATTTTTATAGAATAATACTGCTGTTTTGTTATATAGATTCCATTCACCATCTACGGACTTCCAAAATTAACGGTTATATACATGGAAAGAACTATTTATTTTATTTATTCAACCGGTTTTATGTTTTTATAGTCAATTAACGAAGTAATTGTTAGAGTTATATTTAGTTGGCGTGTTTTATTCGTTTCGAACAACAATTCATTAATTTATTGGCGGCAATCAACGTAATTACTAACCTACCACCTACAATGGAAATGGATTCAAATAAAATTGTTGATTTTCTTGTTTCTTTCTAAATTGGCAGGCGCCATACATTAGGTGAGTTTGAAAGCGCTGCGCTCGCGCTGGTGAGATAAAATGCAGTTTTATGGTTTCTCAAATCGTTTTGATGCATAGCATTATTACCTATTATAAAATTATCATCGTAACATCACGCTTGATTTCTCCGGAGGGTTAGGCAGAGGTGTACCTATTAGTAGACCCTTTCGCCAGTTATGTTTAAGTCCCGAGTAATTAGGGCAAGCCTATTGCCATTAACCGGGCACAAATCCAAACTCTGACGTTTCTACTGAGAAATTCCTAATAGAAACACCTAGTAACACTTTGCCCGATCTGAGAACTGTTTTGCGACCAACGAGGCAAGTATTATTACCTAATTAAATTATGTAATATTAATTTCCAAACATAACATAATAGCGGTTATCAAATTTTGATTTAATTTAAGTTTATCCTTTCACTGTGTCATGATACTAACAATAGAAATCTACATAGGAACCATAACTGTTATTTGATTAAATAAATATGTATATAATTTATATAAAAACTCTTACCTTATTCTAACTCATCCCGAAGATCTTCAAATGAATTTCATTTCGCGATTGTACCTGTAATTGAAAATATACTTAATATTAGTAGAGGTACATACATTTATATATGAATAATGCTTTTTCCGGAGTGACCGACTGACTGACTTATCAACGCACAGCCTAAACCGCTGAGTGTAGAGACCTGAAACTTGAAGGGTGTGTTCTTTGTATGACGTAGGCATTCGATATGAAAGGATTTCTCAAAATTCAGCCCCTAAGAGGATGAAAGAGGGGCCCAAAGTTTGTATACCGAAACCCACTTTGCCGTGGACGAAGTCGTGGGCAGAAGCTTTTTTAATATAATTTATTCCGAACTGGAAGTGTTCAAAGTTGTCCACTTATAGTTCAAAACAACACGGTACAGCTGGCACAGTGTCTGAGTGATCGGTTTCTACGTTGCGTATTAAAGGTTTGATTCTCGCACGGAACAAAAAATTGTATGTTACGGGTCGACGAAGCCGCGAGCACAGCTAGTTAACACAATTTCCTAATACATAGCGTCAGTAGGTACCTATACATTTACCGTATCTAACTTGAAAAAACATGTCCGTGAAATACATTAGCTACACAAGTTTTCAATGAAATCATTCTTTCTAAAACAATCAAAACAAATATAATTGGTAGATCCAATATTTAAACTGACCAATCACTGAAGTTTTTGATGATGGATACCGTGAAAATTGTGATCAGACGCATGCCGTCATAGATTCCTACGTTGTTTACATCGAAAAGGAATGCTTGAAATGTTTCACAATGATTTGTTTCAAATGCTAAATATTTTTATGGTATGTCGATGTAATCTTGCCGAAAGTAGATTTGGCAAAAAAAGGTTTTTAAGTTGTATCTAAACACGCAGGCGAATTGGCTAGTTGACACCTTCAACCAATAATTTTAATACACAACAAGAAAAAACACTTTATTATAGCTGTAAAAAGCCGGATAAATTTACAATTTTATATAAAATAAAAATTAGATTTTTGTTTTTTTTTTAGTTGCTTTGAAATTATTTCTCAGTTAATAAATTCAGTGAGTAAATTAATGACGTCAGTGTTTACTAGTGTCATACATAATATATGGAGGAATCGCATTTTGTCAAGGCTCTTATAAGTAATTGATTTTAGGTATTCTTCGAATCCGCTTTTTTGTGCAAGGCATCAAATTTATAGTAACATATTATGATCTTTCTATTACCACATAATACGTAATTAAAAGGTCAAATTAAATTATTTACTGCAATAGTATGAACACAACATAATTATGAAACTAACTGTCACACATCTAATATGTTTTAATTTTTCAGTTTCGTATACTTTTTCTTAAGCTACTATAAAAGTTTCATAAGGTTTTGCTACAACAATTACCTACCACAAAAAAGCATTATACCCAGCAGTAACTCAAACAAAACAAACAAACAAATACTGGTAAATATTATCAAACAAATCAACAAAAAGCAACATTTAAATCGCGGACCAATCACTCACGCTATCCTTTGAGATGTACCGTGTGAATTCTGATCGAGCTTTGGTTGCCGCAATCGATTCTTAAGACGATAATTTTAAAAAGTGATTTTGAAAAAATGTAAGAACAAAAGTGCCGCCCGTCTTTCGAAATTCGCAGATTACAGCGGCATCTGATAAACCAATAGTCGTGTAGTCATGCAGGTGTAGATTGGCCAGTGATTAGTTTTATTTTTGTTTTCGTAATTGGTTAAGTTGATATTGGCTTTTTTTTTGCGAAATGCTGTAGTCTACTTTGGTGGAAGTGTCGAAAATTTTGGATGTTGTATTTGTGGAAGATGTAGTTTAAGTTTAATTAATTCATAATTTTTAAGTCAAAAGTAAATTTATTCTCCTTTGAATACTCAAAGTCAAAGTCAGATCATTTATTTCAATTAGGCCACTATAAGACACTTTTGAACGTCATTACATGAAAAAAAAAATAGAATTGAATCTCTCTATTCTCTCTTCTAAAAGGTAGTTTTGTATGGAGAAGAATGGGCAAGAAACTCCATACGACACACAGCGCAGCAGTTAATCGCTTAGCCATTGAATAAATCGTAACGTCAAAAACTATAAAAAAACACGTATGTGATTATATGCTTTAGTTTTATTAATTACTGGCTTCTACCACAACTTCGTACCTACGCGTGGAAAATCTATCTAATCTTGATTCACCATATAAACTTTGGAACTCGGCTTCATCCCCTTAGGGGAAAAATCCTTTCTAAGCGCGCGCCTATGTCATAGCACTAGATATCCGTATGCCAAATTTCAGCTCAATCCGTTTAGTAGTTAGTCAGTTAGTCAGTAACGGTTGTTTTATTTATATACAAGATAAGAAACAAAAAGAGAATAGTGATTCCTCAGGGATAAAAGCGTTTTTTTATTTTTTATTTTGCAATAATTCATTAAACATTTTCAATTGTAATCAACACAAAACACTGGAGCACTCTAATGCGTTCTTTGATATCACCAAACTGCCCAAATGACCACTTATTTTTTGCAGAATTAATCACCCAGCATGTTTACAAATTCCGTCATTCAATCAAACCTTATCGGACCTAAAAAAGGCCCTCGAACAACACAACGAAAACATTTAAATAATTACGAATATCTCGGGCCCAATTAAAGGCGTCCCGTGCCAATGCACTGCGGACTGACTACAGGAGACAAAGTGTCGAGATGAAAGGCACCGCCGCCGATTGTCGCGGCATTGTATCCTCACTCGTTAGTCCGGCATTATCGTATCAAGATTTATTTTAACGATTAAGTTTGTGGTGCAAGTCACAGGTCAATAGCGAAATTACTGTTGAAATTATAATTGTAATATTAAATATTTTTTCGAAATAGTTATGTTACATAATGAGTGTAACTTTCTTAGTCTATCGATTGATTTATAATTTATTGTCACTGCTTACTGTAAGGTTCAAATATTAATCGTTAGACACAAACCGTATTTGTATTACAATATATGAAAAGACTAGCTTCAGATTAGCTGTAGTTTAAAATATTTTAATTGTTTACACACATCCAGCATTATGAATAGTCTAGTCTAGTGTCCAACAGCAGAGCAAAGACCTTTAATATATAAAGAGAAGGCACGAGCATTGATCACCACGTTTGCTCGAGGTGGACTGGCGATTCCAGACTTCCTTACAATGTTTTCCTTCACCGATGTTAGTGAAATCGAAGATAAGCTCAGAAAGTACCTACATGCATATGTATTCTTATATATTCTTATAATTAAATTACACTTTCACTCTCACACATGAAAGTGAAAACAACTACCTCCCAAATCGCTTCCGCTCGCGCTTATTGCATGACACCGCCTTAAATTCAACGATTAACGCTTATAGCTTCAGTCATTAAGCCACAATTGGGCTGTGCACCTTCACAATTATAGAACGACGGCCATTGTATTACATGAAACAATATGCTTGTATCGTAGACTGTTGGCTATTTTAATGGAAATAATTTCGATTGAAATCAAGGATTCAATTGCGGATTTGTACAGAAATTATAATAGTTAAAGGATTAATCATGGCGGTTATAATTGAAAAGCTTTGTTGTTGGTTACCTTTGTAGAGATTATTGTATATTGTTGAGACTTATTGCATCGTAATAATATTCTCCAGAACGATTTCAGTCACGGTGGCTATTGTGTAAGAAGATTTGCGTACTTCGTACTGGTTCTGTGTACTTGGATAGGTGAACAAGAGTGTGCGCAAACACAGGTGACTCTCTTCCCTAACTCTCATAGTCATGTGAGGGACGACAATACGACACAACCGAGGAGAGATCAGGCGCAGGACCAACGGCTTTAAGTGGTTTCCGTGGCATGAAGGTATCATAACAACTTTCACACTCCGGGCTGCTACAGGGAAATTCGTAATGGAAAACCACACCTGGGAACCAACACTCAGATCAACCGCGAGAGTGCTAACGAAAAAGTATTTTATTCAAGCCCGTAACGACTATTCTACAGCATTTTAGTTTAATTTTATACGACAATCACAATAAATATCACCCAATGATAAAATTAAATATTTACATTAACCAAATTTTATGTGCGTAACGGCCATTTTCAATATTAAAAACGATCGAATTAAGGTTACCATAACTTCGCAAACAGCGGACCATTTGAAAGCATTAATTGTCGTCAAGAAAATACTCATTCACTGTTACCAAAAACTCAATGTACCGAAATGCAGACTCCCCAGTAACATCCTATCAAAAACCGATACAGAACATTTTATGACCCGCTGACTTTCTTTAAAATTGAACCATTACTTCGTCATTCGTTCTGTCACTGACTTATAGCACCATTGTCTCATATAAGGAACGATATTTCACGATACAACATAGCAAATTGCTTCATTTATAACGGAAAGGTACCAAAAAAATATCCACGGTACCTTTTGATGGTACACCACGTATTTAGGTTAAAAGGTATTGTAAAATTTTATATGGGTAATGATTTTTAATGAACATTTTCAAGGTCTTCATTTGCCAAGGAAATGTTTAAGAGGTAACGAGATGTTGTTATGTCTTCTATACTAATATTATAAAGAGGTAAAGTTTGTTTTTTTGTTTATATGAGGTAGGTAATCTCTGAAATTACTGCTCCCATTACAAAAGATCTTTCAGTAACAGTAACCTATACTATTGCTTAGTGTTATAGGCTGTTTTCATGATCTTCTTCTTTATCATGTGGGCAGTAAGGTCTTATGATCCCACCCACCCTAGTGTCAGAGTTTCCTAACCACCTCAAGGGCCTCTGACATGGTTTTTGGGTGGAACAGTATGACCAGGTTTTCATGATATACGTGACTTTTAAGTTAACACAAGATATAGCTACAAAATGCTATAAAAAAAAGAAAACAGAATTCCAATGATCAGATTAAAAATTGGCCGGTTACGGTTTGACTCTTCACTATTGCTTTAAGACTTAATAAATATGTAAGTATTTATGGCTACTATCTTCTCTAAGGGATAAGAAAGGGGTAAATTTTCTTCAGTAAAAATCAACCAAATAAGACTATGCCCATACAAGAAAGCACTCAAAAACCATTCAGTACCTACCCACCCCCGTAACATGCAAGCAAATATGATTTTTCCATTGATGGGAACTTTCAAAAATCTATTTCCCGTCTGGACGTAGTTCCGGTGCGCTCACCCTATTATCCTGAAGCTATTATGTTGCTAAATGAAAGGGTCGAACACGGAATTGTTTTTGATGAATTCTCGTGTTTTGTGATGAATTTGGTAAAGGGTTGTTTTGTAATTTTGCAGAAAGTTACTTAGGTACTGTCTATTGATTGATTTGACAACCCCGTTGGTCTCGTGGCATGACTGTTGAACAAGGAATCTTGGGTACGATTTCTAGGTCGGGCAAAAAGTGTTACTGGGTTTTTCCATTACGAATTTCTCAGTAGCAGCTCGGAGTTTAGAAGTTGGTGGTGTGACTCCCGACCCTTGAAAAGCACATACAGCCGTTGGCCCAGCGCCTGATCGACGGTTGTTTCGGATTGCCGTACCATCGGACTGAGAGACTGAGAGAAGAGGGAGTGCACCTGTGTTTGCGCACACACTTGAGCACTACATCTTGAGGTACTTGACTAGTCGTCATACAGAAATCGGTCTGGAGAATATTATTATTATCGATTGAAGGGTCAAAAATATTATTTGGTTTTATAATGAAATCATTTAACTGTACAATTATATTTTTTCCAACACAAGCTAAATGAAGTCTCATTATGCCAATGAGGTATCATTAAAAAAAACTTTAATATCCTAATAAAAGCTTAAGCAACCTTAATTTAAGTCAGACACCCCGCAAAGTAACATGTAACCGCAATCCCGACCCACATTGGGCCCGACTTAACAACGTCGTTAAAAAAAAAGTTAAACAATCTAACTTAAACTATTCTGTACTTTTAAATATTCATTTTAATCGAGCAACAAGCAATTATTAGTTCTATAGCGCCGCACACCATCTTAAGTAATGCCACCCGTTGTCACAACAGCATAAGTGAGAAAGACAACAAATTATAAGACATTATGTGACATGACGAACCTTTTTAACGCCCAATATAAAATTACCTCCAAGTTTGACTAAAATTACCCAGTTATATTCCCAAAATTACCCAATTATATTTTTTGGTACAGACCATCTTATCTTGGTTCAAAATGTTGTATGAAACAAATGAATAATAAACACAGTCAATAGGGGGGCTTTAATTAAATAATTTCTTTACTTTACATAAGCAATCAGATGTATGGTTTACCATACAAATTGTTCTAACTAATGGTTATAGTTTTGAGCTATGGTGGCCCTACCCAAGAGGAAATAAACGAGCTATAAATATATTTTTAGGTTATAAATTGAATTTTGATGGGGATACTTGATGAAACTGTTATGTTAATTAGAACTTTGAGTTTGATTTACTCTTATCTCGATGTTAGTTATTTTTACATAATTATAAAAGGAGGAGGTTCATTTTGTTCTTTTGAGGGTTAACTCTGACACTTTTTAATGAAGATTATGGAATAAAGAAATAGATAAATTGTTTAACGATACTGTTGGCGCCAGTGGCTGAGTGATTGGCTGATGCGCTGGGTACCGCGGGTTCTACTCCCGCACGGAAAAAAGGTAGATGTTCCGGGTCTGGTTGTATGAACGCACACCCAATAGGTTTTCTATAAAACCAGAAAAAAACTAAAGACCTTATTAATTTTCTCAAGTTTATTTTTACACATAAAAAGAAAGTATAAAAGATACTTCAAGAAACTATAAAAACAAAACAATTCTTATTGTTGTTTTAAAAAAATATCTATGAAACTAAAACCTTCGATACTGAATTATATGAAAGTAACAAATTTTATTATAAACAGCGTGGCTTGACAACGGAATACATACCTGACCCACATACCTATGTAAGACAAAAAAAAACTGGATATTTTAAAAAACCTCTCTAACTAAATTATTCGTCTATCTATTTGTGCGTCACGTGAATAGCGAGCAAATCATTAAAAATGTTTGCTTTAAGTAGTTCCAAGAAGTGACAGCAGTATAGGATTGTAAATCAAAATTGATTGGGCATCAACCAATTTAAATATTTTAGAAAATAAATTTGTTTCTCCCTGTGTGTTTACCCGCGTGTTTTTTTTCACCTGCGTTGAGTTACGTCCTTGATTATTACTCTGCTCTCATATGTCATAGCGTGATGTTACTTAGCCTATAGCATTTCTCATGAACCTGGCTATCATATGCAAAAGATTTTTTACAATCCGACTGATAGTTACAAAGATAAGTGCGTTTAAACAAACAAACAAACAAAAACTCTTCAGTTTCATTATATTAAGTACTAGCTTTTGCCCGCGGCTTCGTCCGCCCAAAAATAAAATAAAATATAGCTACTCTAACTACTCTAATACGAGTATGTTTCTCGCAGATAATGTAGTTTTCTAATTGTGAAAGAATTTTTAAAATCGGTCCAGGAGTTCATCCATTACAAACAAACAAAAATAATTTATTTTCCTCTTTATAATATTAGTGTGGATAGATAAAATAAATTCCAACATAACCACTTACTTAATAGGTAGGTATTACTCATTCATCTCTGAATTAAAACTGCAATCGCATACCATCGGCCTTGCCAATAAAACCACCGTTACAGAAAATCTAGATCTTAGAACACCGAAATGTTGCAAAAATGCTGTTTGAAACACGTTTGAACAGAACAACATTTGTTCTAAAAATTCCATGGCATTTAAATAAATGTTTAAAGCAACAAAAGTTTATCTTCCACAATTCAATGAACTTTTAATCCTATATTTTGAACTCTAACCCCAACGGAAAAGATCATTATTTTCTTCGTATTCTTTCCTCGTTACAATAAATACACGAAATAGGTTTTATGTTTGTTCATTAAAGTAACACTCGATCATTGACATTTAATCCTATGTAAATTGTGTGTTAGAATAAAGTTTTGTAAATTATTTTACTTGAAGGACTTAAGTTTTTTTTTTTTATTTGTTTAAATTATGCTGCGGCCTACAAAGTGTTGGCTGTATGATCTGGACGCATACTATGAGGGCAGATACGAGGTGGTACGGGATGAAGTTTCTGGAAGTATTTGAAAAGAAAAATAACGTTAACAACAAAAAGTAAACTGTTAGATATCTGAAGATCAATTCTTGTTACTATTTCATTACTACATAGCAGTTGCGGATGCCTGATGGTCGGGATTTGTCTGAATTCTCCCGACATTTTAAATTATTCCCAACAGAATATTAAAACTCCCGACAAACAGCTTTGTAAAAAACAAATAATACATACCTACTTATTGAATTTAAAATTTTCTGGCATTTTTATGTTCTTTGAAAGGAATTAATTTGTAAATAGATTAAGAAATAAAAAGAACAAAACATTTCGGTGTTAATTTTTCTCGACAATTTGAGATTTCTTCCAAATGTTTTGATATTATGATCTAGCAACCCTAATAGTAGTACATTAGTAGATCAATTAGAATAAGCTTTAATTTGTGATAAGATAAAATCAGACTCTATTCAATTAACGGTAGTAAAGTGAGTCGTCTAACATAAGTATAACTATATCAAAGCACATCTGGCATGTAAACATAAACAAAAAAATTAACACACTAAAGACACTTATTAAAAATATATATTATTATATCATAAAAGTTGAAATTACAACATAAACCACACAAGTACATAACAAGCGTCGCTTCCAACACTGTTATAAATTAACGAGAAGTTTATCAAGCGGTTTAAATTAACCTCTCCACCGTTCATAGAACCATACTTTCTTTAATATTACCATTATTAATTTAAATTAATTTATTGATATCATAAACGCATGGAATAATTAGATGGTTATAATTTTGTAATAAAATTATGAGTGGCTACTAAAATGTCGGTAGGAGAGTGGCTAATATTGCTAAATGATAGCCGTATTAAAGACCTCGGTGGTGCTGTGAGGCACCCACTGTTTTATTACAACAAGCGGCATTTTGACCGTCTTCTACCAAAGCTGGAATCATTAAAAGCTAATTTCCTTAATACTTTACTAAAAGTACCTTAATGCATTTCATGTGTCTATTTAAGGTTTTTTACAGAACAAGCCACCTTATCCTCAACTGCAGCAACTCCTGAAAGGTAAAATCAACAGTGGCGAACGCCAGAAAAGCGCCGAGGCAATAAAGATTTGATTCAACTGTCCTGGGTCCTACAATGAAATCAACCAGAAAAGGTTGTACACCCAAGTAGACCTCTATAAACATAACCTAGTGAAATGGGGGATTATAGATCCCACAGACATCGAGTATGAGTGTGTTGCTCCTGACCAGACCATGGCCCACTCACTGCAGTGCCCAAGATGTTCCTAGACATGTACTTTGGAGAACATCAAAAAGAATACCGATACCACTATGAAGGCGGCCAACTACTGGGGCCATGTGCTATAAAATAAAATAACAAACAAGAAGGAATTTACTTAAACTGTTCAATTGAAAAGAAGAAGATCAGAACAGAACAGCAAAGGGATAGAGCAAACATAATTTCCACTTCTCTCCAAATAAAGTAGTAGAGAGGACAAAGCTAGGGAAATAGGCACAAAGATATACTTAGGGGTTACGTTCTTCGGATAAGTGAACGTCGAATAATCATGCCGTACTCTGTCCAAAATATATAAACGCTTCGTGATGCATGAGGACAAACCATTGTGACGAAATCTAGATATAAAATTCCAATTCGCTTTGAGTAAGCCTGGTGATCAATGCTCGTGCTTTCTCTGTATGAGAAGCAGCCTTTGCCCTGCAGTCGGACAATGATAGGCTGATGCTTTTATAACTGCTACGTAAGCTATGGTTTATCTCATGACATCCTATAAAGAAGACAGCGAGCGGAATTTAGTCATGACTAAAACTTCTATAGATCTTTTCCTATTAGACAAAAAACCATAAACTTAAACCATCACCAATATTAATAGCTCAACACAAACTTTTTAAATGTATGACAAATTAATACTTATCTATACCGAAACGGCCCAAAATCAATTTCTCATGGGTCACTGCTCTACACTCTCTGAGGTCATATGAGCTATGCATAAATACATTTTAAAGTAGCAAACATTCGAAATTTTTTCTCGACTAAAACAAGTTTAACTTTTCATTTTTTGTAACTCTTCGCTTTATTGTTATAGGGGTTATTTTCCAGTGTACTGTGGTGATGATAGTGTGGTGGTAACACGGTTATAGGTAGACAGACGGGCGCGGAATGAGTTTGTGAATATTTCAAATGCAATCTTATGTCGTTGCCCACTATGAGTTCTATTGTTCTCACAGGTTGTTATGTGTGGAAGTTGCTCTACTTTAATTTTATTGACAGAAATTAAATAGCTGTGTTTTCTTTTTATAAATTACTCCCTGTGATTTCGTACGCATGGTTTTTGTCACCCGTGTTAAGTTACTTCTCTGGTTACTGCTCCGCTTACTTAGGCGTGATACTATATACTAGATCCGACTATTAGCTCCAGAGATTAGCACGTTTAAACAAACAAACAATTAACATGTTGGACATCGTGTTTGGAACAGCTGTTTTTTTTTTGGTTTTATAATAAATAAATAAATAAATAAATATCTTGGGACAACTCACACACGGCTATCTGATCCCAAGCTAAGCAGAGCTTGTGTTATGGTAACTAGACAACTGATATACATACTTATATAATTTATAAATATATACATATTATAGATAAATCACACCCAGACACAGAACAAACAATCATGCTCATCACACAAAGTTTGTCCTGGGTGGGAATCGAACCCACGACCTCCGGCTTAGCAGTCAGGAGCGCTAACCACTAGACCAACAGGCCCGTCGAATAATCAAGTACTAGAAGTTGAAATCTATGGTAAAAGTTTGTATCACGATGTCTCCTCCGCCATGTTTCTTTTTAATAGCCTATTCTTTCTCATTCCAGTGCAAGAGAACTCCGGGCTCCACTTCTACCATCTTTTTCAATTCCATGCTTCTTCTTTTCAGTTCTGCAGGAATCCATCGAGTACGCCCACCATCTTCTTGGTGGCCTGTCGCGACCCCCACTTACATACCATTAAAACAGTTATTTAATAATAGGCCTAAAAATATTATAGATACGTGTCAGGAATGATTTGTGCTTTCTAAATCCTCGGCACGTGCTTGCCCCGTGATGTAAATTGCTAACACTTTATTTATGTTTTTCTATTAAAACATTATTCTTTACAATTTATTACTAGGTTATTACACTACTGCTTTTTTTTGTTTTACCCTACCTATAATTAAAGGAGTTATAACTGCTTCTATCGCAAACTCATGTAAAAATAATTATGCTAGTTATAAGTCGGTTATAAATATATGCATGTAAAAACTTAAGTGAAAATTATATAATGTGTTGGGTTATAAATAATTTATCTATAGCAGTTTATTTTTTAATAAAACAAAAAGCACTCATGCTACTTTCATTTAATATTAATTGATAGCGTTTGCCCGCGAATCCGTTCGCGTGCATTTTGTTACGACTTCCTAATTTTTTTTAAATAATTATAGTTTATAGCGTAATAATAATGTAGCTTCCTATTAAAAAATATTTTTTTAAAATCGAAGCAGTAGTTCCGTAGAATAATTTAAACTAAAAAAAACAAACTTTATAATATTACAAGCATAGATTAACGGATCAAACCAAAATAGCTTAAACTAATAAAATAAAAAAGCCTCGAAATTCTTTCCTTTACTAATCAGATTACATTAAAATCTCACAAAAGATTAGGTGTTTAAAATGTGTAAAATGTGTAAAATCTCACAAAAGATTGGATAAAGCGAGTTGAAAAATAAAAATTATATTGGGTTTTTTCTCCACAAAAGACAGCAAAAAGATTTTTGTAAACGTCAAGATTTATGTCCCGCTATAGTGCGAACATTCGTAGACATTAAACATTTAAAACGATGTAATCACTCAAAGCGATAAGCTTTCTATTTGTTTAGTGCGATTGGAAGCTGACCCAATGGCCCGATCGAACCATTGTCACTTGGATACCAAATTCTATATTAATATTATAAAGCTATACAGTTCGTTTGTTTAAACACGCTCATCTTAGAAACTTATGGTCCGATTTGAAAAAATCCTCTTGCGTTGTATAGCCTATTTATCGAGGAAGGTTACAGGCTATAAAACATCACGCTACAGCCCACGGGAGCGAAGCAGTAATCAAAGCCGTAATTTAACACGGGGTATAGCACACTTTTATTTTTTAATACAAAAATGTACCTTATTGGGTTAATACAAGTACTGTATAGTTTGTATCATAAGGGATCAATACACAACTTTAATTTCGATAATTTGCATGTCATTATGTTATGATTAAATATGCTAAGCTACTAACATTATCTACCATTTTAAGAACTTTTGTAACCATATTTACCTGCAAATAAATCTTTGACTTTGACTTTGACTTTGACTTTGAAAATTCCATTTCAACAATCCAAAACTAGTCCAAGACTTCCTACGACCACAAATAAATATCTCACAACAATTCCAACGGAAATAAAACACATCAACAGTACAAAGCAACGATTTATAAGTCAATGTGGAACCTGCAACGCAATCAACAACCAGTTGCTCGCACAATGCAACTCCGAAGGGCCGTACATAAGCCTGTCGAACCTTATCCATGTTTATTCTAACATGATTTGCTTGATCTGGAAGTCGATCTGCATCTAATCAGCCGTTTAACTTGCATTTAATTCAGTTTACACTTTAATCGCTGGTTAAATAAACCATAGCTCTTATTACTAGGAATTAAAGTTGAGAATTGTATGGCAAATACCAGGTTGAGAATTAAATTTGCAACAGCGATGGTGTTAATTTTGTATTGATAAAACGTAGGTACAGATGTTAGTTATGAATTTGGTTTAGTAATTCTGTTTATTTTGAGACGAATCGTTTGGTTACAGGCGCAGCTAAGATTATGAAATTGAAAATTACTATTTGGTACGGTATTTAAATAGGATTGTTAATGTTTGGAACTCGTAGAGTAGTTATTTGTATAAATGAAGATGTTTTTTTTTTTAATTTTAAACAATACTCGTGCCTTCTCAATGTGAGAAGAGGCTTTTGTCCTGCAGTAGGACAAGAAGAAGCTGGCACTATAATTATGTGATTAACAAACCATATCACACGTAGTAACTATCCATTCGATCTTACTTAACCCTTATTATGTAGGTATATTTTTATCCCGTTTTTTTTTTGTTACCGTGAAATTATTTTTAATTTAATTCTGAAGTCTACACAGACGAAGTCGCATGCAGCAGCTAGTTTACTATAATGTTGCTTAATAAGTGCTCTACATCTTAGAAATTGCAAAGTCACATTTTTTTTTTAATATTTTTTATTTTATAAATTGAAGTAGAGCACCTTTCATAGCGTCACAGCCTCTCAAGTCAACAACTTGTCACCGCATTGCGTTGTGGTTTGCTAAAAACAAACAACAATAGAGAAGGCTCTCTCCATACAATATCCTTTGTCAACCTTTTTATCAGGCCGACGGAAGAACGACAGCCGTGGAGTCGATATTAATAGTTTTTTTTTTTCTGAGTGATTAATATAATAGTTATTGACGACTTGATTGCTTTATTCCTTGATTGACTGCTTTGTTAGACTAGTGGTCGCAAAGCGCGTCTGCTGAGCATACGGTATTGGGTACGATTCCTAGGTCGGACAAAGTTTTATTGGGTTTTTTCATCAGGAATGTCTTGGTAGCAACTTCAGAGACTTGATTTATGCTAGGTTAATGGCAATAGGCTCGCCCCCTTTTACATGGGACTTAAACATAACTGGCGAAATGTGTATGTTCTGTACACCTCTGCCAAATCCTTCTGATTATCACATTTTGCAGACAAAGACATTATCTGCTTCATATATCTTTTTTGTCTGTCTGCCAAATCAAATCAGTGCAAATATAGAACCCCTTCATATGTACAAAAGATGTTTAACTTAAGACTAAAACCGATCCATCAATCAAACAAACAAATGAACATTACATTAACTTATTTTCCTTGTTGAAACCAAGTATAGTTCCACTTTGCCCCATCAAGCCGCCACCCTGCTGTGGCAAAGTAACCCCCATAATATGATTTTATGGAGCAGAATTCACTATATACAACTAATAAATAATAGGTACAAATAGTTAAAAAAAATACATAATTATAGTACTTTTATTTAAAATACTTCTTACGTATGAAATCTAAGTTTTCAAAACGACTTACATTTTACATACGGGTCAATACCTATATTTATTTTTTAACAAACAAATACGAGCATACCTACCAACAAAATTCTGAGGTGCCAACCCTAGTGAAACCTGCCCCATTAAATCAAATTAGTGGGGTATATTTCGCTGCAAAATTTTAAACAGTCTACTTTGCCACAGAAAGGTGGCGGCGTGATGGGACAAAGTGGAACTACTCAAAACAAAGACAAGTGAAGGCACGATATACATATACATATAATATTGTGATACTGTTTGTATGCGCACATCACAAATCTATACAAGTAAATAAAATTGAAGTGTCTGTTTGTAGTGTCAAAATTACATCTTTTTTTTAAATAAATACACGGTACTTACACGAAAATAACATTTTTTTTTATCAATTTGTTGGTTCCAGCTGATATCCAAAACGCTTAGACCGATTTTGACGGGACTTCCTTGGTAGACGGCTAATGTCATAAGGAGTAAGTAACTTATTTCCACTCCAACATCAGTACTATCCTTTAAATCGAAACCCACCAACGCTGATTGGATTTCAATTTGCAATAGGCATGATATGTATAGAACCTTATAATTTGTATATCAAAACATATAAGAAAATATCAGTTCATCTATACATTTTGTCTAGTTATGCGAACATAAATGTATGAAAAAGCTGATTGTTTCTCGCGATTTCAGTGTTAGTCCCGTACTAAATATTGTTCACAATAATTAGTACAATTGTTCATAATACACATACATACATAAACTCACGCCTTTTTCCCATGGTGGTAGGCAGAAACTACAGAACGTCACATGCTACGATCCTTACATCCTCCTTACAATAATGAGTACATAAACCCTTTTCAAGTTTCTGATGAATTAAAAATAAGTTTACACGGTAAACAAAGTCGCGAACAAAAGCTAGTTAGAAGTTACTTACAAGTATTAAACAGACCGAACAAATTACATAATACATTTAATATCGTGTCAAGGTTTCGTAGGCATTCAACCTATAATATGCTGTCTGCGATGATTTGCATAATCTTTATTTAATTGTTTTATTCTGTACATATATGTGCATGGTAACTATTGAGGTTGATTCGTTAAGTGATAAGTAGTACCTCGTGTAGGTACTTATGTTTGTAACGTGTAAATTGACTGTTCTATTTGTTATCTGATCTGTGTCTAAGTATTTGTTATTGTGTTAGATAGTGTTAATGTTGTAATCTACAATCTAAACTAATATTATAAAGAGGAAAGATTTGTATTTTTGTGTGTTTGTTTGCAATGATTAAACCCAAAAACTACTGCGTAGATTTCCATTTTTTTTTTTTTCTCCATTAGATAACTACTTTCACCCTGAGTAACATAGGCAATTATTGTCTTTTCAAAAAGTTAGGGACGCATAAGGAAAATCACGCGAACGAAGGCGCGGGGAGAGTACTAGTATAAAATAAAAATAAAAAATCTCGACTGCGTAATGAATGCACTTTAATTGAGAACTAAGAAGAATAAGTAAATACTCTAGATTTTACGTACAGTAATCTAGAGGTTCACAGTCGGGACCCATTATAAGGAAGCGAGCAATTTTTTTTTTAAGATTAATTTAATGTAGTTTCCTTGTGACAATGTTGCCATCAAGACGAATCTAATGACGTATCATTTATCAAAATCCGTTGAGCCGTTGAATTATTACAAGCGAAAATAGAAACGGACATACAAACATAATCAAACACATTACCCTCCTTTTGGGCTTCGCAGTCGGTAAATATGCATCCGATTTAAATTCGATTCCTAGATGACATAGAAACAGTAATGGAAGAAAAATAAATTCTTCTATTTATATTTAATTTAAAATATTAAATAAATCATCAAACAATGTCATGTCATTGGTTTTAGTCCAGCACTTCGCTTCAAATCTGGCGCAAGCTTCGCGAGTGGACGCAAGTGCACATTGTTACCTTCATTCCCAAGATTAACGTCCTATATACACTCTGTGTAACATTGGAGTTCATATTCTGTATCGTAAAACATAAGGTTGGGTTTCAAATGACGGACAGGTGGTACTTACATTACAATGTATAAATCAATAAAATTCTATCTGCAAATCTTACAGCAATCGATTTGATGGCTTACGTCGTAACATTAAAGATTACAATTCGGTTGTTCTAAGCGATGCACTTACGCCCTTTCGCAGAAAATCGTAGGCTATTGTTGCGAAAAATTGATTTACGTACAACATCTGTTAAAAGCGTAGTTGTAACGTTATATTATATTGTTGTTTAACTTATGCAGTATGTAGGTCGTGAGCAGGTGCTTAGCCAAAAGTTTTGTAAGTACAGTAATGTTTACTGTTGTTTATTACTAAGATAATTCACTGAGAAACACTGCGAATGGTATAGGTAACATTGTTGTTTAGAAATTAGATTAAAATCTTTAAGCTCGTTTAATGGGAACTTAATTTTAAGTACCTGATAACTTTGACATGGCGACAATAATAGAAATAAGCTGTTTAAATAATGTTGTTGTAATCATTTCGTTGGGGATTGTTATGGTAATTTCTTGATAAGATATTTTAACTTGTAATAGGAATAGGGGAACTAGTATTTTGCCTTAAGATGGCGTAAAGGCTAGTTGGATATTGAAGACTAAACATTTATAGCTATACCATTCGATTTTCAAATTTGAAATTGGAACATTTTTTTTTTTATTATACTTACGTTACCTTGTATAACTTGGGTAATGGTGGGGTATAGAAAATCAAAAAGCCTTGAAAATTTATATTTTATTTTTATTAAAACATTATTTGTGGCCAGCAATTAATTTAACAGAAAACGAACCAAACCACTGATAAATAATACATAAATAAATAATTTTCCTTGTTCACAATCTACGCTGAAATTAGAGAATAGGCATCTCTTACTAACAGACAGCTAAAGAAAAGGACGGTGACAGATAAGAACTAAGTTAAATTTATCAAATTAGTTCTGCCTTGTAGGTATTTCGCTATACTAATTTAATTTTTATTGAAGTTTTAGAGACAGCTCTTATTTATGTCCGTCCCTTTCTTATTTTATGAGACAGATAAAGATAGAAGTAGAATATAAGTTTAGGTCGAGCACAACAGAATCTGCATCAATATTATGTTAATTTAGGTAGGCCAATTCGAGTTTAATATTCTTTGTCCATAAGCAACAAGAATGACCTTTATAAAACATTGTTAATTAAGGCTTGTAATACACGGGCAACATGTTACAACTATAAAACGCCGCCACCGACCAGGAAACTAAGATGTATGTGTATGAAGAAATAAATATAACTTGATAAATATATCAACTATGTGGGTAGTTAGAAGCAGTGAACTTGTTACTTGTATAAATATACGTATGACCGTGAGACGTCGTTTCATTCCCGACTCCCGTTCCCTGGTTCGAGGACTCCAAATATCTCAGGAACCACGAGGCTTCTCACTTCGTGTGACCGCCACCGACTACAAACGACCGGCATGTTTGGCGTCTTGGCTGAGCGATCGGTTGCTGCGCTGCATGTTTCAAGTTCAATTCCCGTACAAAACAAATATTTGCCTACAGATAGCTGTACCAGTTCTGGCTGTTTGTGTCTATATGTTTGTAAGTGCACCCACGATACAGTAGTAATTACAAGCGTGAAGCAAAGTTTTGAAAAAAAAAAACCTTGAAAGTCGCCCCTCACGCGATACCTTAACTTTCCACGCCTAATTCACATTATGATACTGCTAGCTGTTAATAAAAATGGCGGCCACCGACCACCCAACAAACAAAAATTTGTATAGTATTTGAATTTTTAAGACAGACATGTAAAGGTCTTATAATAGTTTTGTGGCAGTTAACAGTTTTATAGTAGTGTTCAATTATATTAGAATTATATTAATAATAGAATAATATATTATTTATTTTGCTAGTTGGGTATGTAGTGTCGACAACAAGTGGCTGTCACACGCATCCGCTACTAAGTCGCCGCTTCCAGCAAGAAGTGGCAACATTTTGTTGCTTAGTGTGGCTCGTTTGAGCACTAAAAGGTTGTATTACAAAAGCAACAACAAACCAGTCCTAAAGAAATCCACGTCCGTTCCACAAACGTAACACAAACGGCCTCCTTTGCATAATTACATTTTCATAAGCTCTCAGATATGTCATGCTTATAATCGTTAGAGATACGGAAAATAACCGTAGATTAGTTAGATTTAGTCTAGTTTGTGTTTGAAATTGATTTCAAGTAAGTTATGCAATTGAAATCTCTAAGGTATTGTTTTATCGAAACGTAAACTTGTAGAGAAAATTAACATTGACGATTCTATTACTTAAGGATTGTAGCACTAGTTACCTTTAAAGAGATTTCGGACATTTATGATCAGATCAACTTACGACACCCAGGGGCCTGATACCATCTCTTAAAACAGTATCATTTTAATATTACCTATTTGTAATTTGAGTTGTAGGCTCGCCCCCTATTACATGGGACTTAAACATAACTGGCGCAATGTGGGTGTACTAATGGGTGCACCTCTGCTTAACCCTTCCGGGATTACAGGCGTAATATTATGATAGGAGAATGGATAGGGTTTCTACTAAAAAAATTAAGAGAGAAGACAACTTTCCGAAACCCACTGAAGGAATTCTAAGAAAGACAGACATCTGTACAATTTATTGTAGATAATAATTATGACATTTACTTAATCATTTATCATCCAACACTCACTTTTACACATAATTTACCTTCCAACGTTATATTAGAGAACAATACAAACACTTTTCCTCTCAAATGTCAATCCTATTGACTAACATGATGAATATATCTAAAAATCTACGGGACAAATGAACAAACAACAATTACAACACAACGAGCGATTGTACTCGGTTCGTACCGATTAATTTATCGATTCCCCGCCGTATCGGAGAGGCGACAAGTAATCGATCATGATCGAGAGAGGCGGCGAACTGATCGATTGTTTTTTAAGCTGTGAATAAATTAAAAATTGGATTGTTATCGTGGATAATGATGTATAAGCCTGTTTGATGGGAATAGTTGAACAAAAGGAACCATAGGATGGAGGCGCCATGATCAATTTAGTTTATAACGATTTAGTATTGTTTAAAAACGATGCCGCCGTTCAACGATTTTAGAGTCTTTACTCAAATACAAAATGAAATTGTTCATTTCAATTTGATCAATAAAAGGCACTTTTTAACGGTATTATCTTCAAGACGATTTTTGTATGAATATGTATGGGTAAGAAACTCCATACGAAGTATAGCAATTAATTGTTTTACTGGCTATGTTGCTAGTTCAATGTTTCTATATTTTTATTCCTGTAATTCTCTTTTAAGGTTGCCTATTAATATGTGTCTGCTTGGTAGCAGCACTTAACATTATCACGCACCAGCGTGATCATCTCTCATCTAAAACTAGCTTCAGCCTGCGACTTCAGCCGCCTGGAAGTCAAGTATACGATTAAATACCTTTAAAGCTTATGACATTCGACAACAGTGAAGTTTTCTCTCAGTGAAATAATGTATCTGTGATCAGAGTCTGGATTTATACCCAGTTGATGGCAATAGGCTCGCCCCCTATTACATAGGACTTATAACATGTGTGAGTGTACTAATGAATACACCTCTGCCTAACCCATCGGGGATTACAGGCGTGATGTTATTTTAGTTATAAATAATAATCGACTTCCTGTCTTCTACTTGAAAGTTACTAGGCACTATGCAATCAAACTACTAGGTAGTGATTACATCATCCCAATATTTCTTTAAACCAGAATTTAATCTTCTCATTATTTCGAAACTAAACACTAAATTAATTCCCACAAAGTTTCATAACATATCAATATTACTTTTAATTAGATAACTAGTGTGCACAGTTAACTAAAATATTAGTATCGTAAAATATGTTGTGTCTATTATAAAACTAAATTGCAGCGTAACCGAATGTTATATTACCTAGCTTCTGCCCGCAACTTCGCCTGCGGATTTTTTTTTACTTGACTTGAATTATTACCCAGCTCTCATGAGTCGTAGCGTGATGTTATACAGAGTGATTGTCAATTTAGCAAAAATCAATGTTTTTTTTTTTCATAATTTCTGGGTTGGTCCTATAGTAAAAGTTGTTCATAATGATGAGAACAATGATCCCTTTTTAAGTTTTTGGTAAATTATCAATCATCCTGAATAGCCTATGCTAATCCTTATAAATCTGACTTTCATATAGATGCAAAGATATTTTTCCCAATCGAACTGGCAGCTCTAGAGAATTCCATGCCTTAACAAACAAAAAAACTCTTCAGCTATATTATAATATTGATAGATGTAATAGCTAATTATTGCGTAAAGTAGGTAAATAAAATTATAGTTAAAAATTGCCCGTCATTATTTTGTTGAGCGATTGATTAGTGATATTTTGACGGGCAATTTAGACTGTAACACTGCCTTTTTGTCAGACATTGTGAAGTAGTTAAACGTTGCTGCACGCTCCATACACGCATATCTAGCCATTATTTTAGTCAATAAGAAACTAAACTTAACAAAATGTAGATGGGATCATCTGTCTAGCTCTTTTTCCTAACTATGTTAAGGTCAACTTCCAGTCTACTCCGATGGAGCCACTTTCTATCTGACCTCCACAACCCAGTTTCTGGATAACACCCTTTGGTACCCTTTGGTAAGACTGGTGATTGAACAAATAATAAAGAATAAGGACACTAATAAAACATTTTTTATTTGTTTTTTTTTTATTGTGGTAAAAATCATCAAATGACTCCTTCCGCCCTAGGTGGGGCGGAAGGGACTGTCAGAATTTTACTGACTAAAAAACCACCCTGTTCCTTCTGTTGCCCTTTACGTTCCGGGGCCACGGTATCCAGTTAATACGTCCCGCTACCCCGACATTAATAAAGCTTATGATTACAGACACTAATAAAGAAATTGTTGCCGTGTATTATTTCGAAATTATGTAGGTAGATACTTGAGTATCGAATTTAATTACTTATTAACCAAAATTTAACTTATCTACCAAGATTAACATAATGAAGTCAAATAAAAACAACCTTCTTAATTTAATTATTGATTAATACAAAACCGTGCGTTCAATCAAGGCCGTTACCTCAATAGGTTCCGTTACAATTCTGTGTAGGTTTCACAAAATAAATATTTATTTACACAATTAATAACCAGATTCTACAAGAAATTATCGTGAGAAAATCCACAAGCCAATAATAAACAAGCATTTGTAATAAGTGTGATAGGTCACGCCATCTGTCGCAGGCGTCCGAACTACCGTTTCGGGGTTAATACACTTAATATCTTATGGTAATGATAAATGGGTCTTAATTGGCGTGTGATCATCGTTTAGAATAGTACCTTTGACTTTTTTTGTGAGTCACTTTTAATACGGAGAAGTGTAGGTACCTACCCAACGTCTAAATATAGTTTTTACCTACTTGCTAAGTTGCCAGTAAATGTTAATAGTGACAATCGACAAAATGCTATACAATTTTGCGTTTTTGTAAAAAAAAAAAATCTAGAGTTTAATCCCAAGTATGAATCGATTTTAGGATTACTTAATTTTTTTTTATTCCTAAAGTTGATTCGTACATGCATCCTTTTTTCATAAGCTCATCCAGGTATATTTACAGGCTGTCCTTGTGAAGAGTGAAATACCTAAATGACAACAAAATAATATATTTAAAAAAAATTCTCCCCACAAAAATTACAATACAATTAAAATGTATGGAACAGCTGGTTGATATTATATTTATCATATTTCAAGGTTGCTCTCATAGTAAAAGATGTACGTATTTATGAGTAGGTACTTTCAAGTCCTAAAAGATGTGCTGCGAATAAAAAGTCAACCTGTATAAACATTGGACTAACTAACGATGACAATAAACACACACACTGACACCCTTTCAAAAATGAATGTCACAACCGTTATACGATGTTATATTATTACAATAACAACTAATACTACGAGTAGTAAAGAAACTAGTTTCTTACTGTTGACTAATTTATTACCTAACCTTACAAGGTTTATTTTTATTAGAATAGCTTTGATTTAGTAAGTACCCGTTAAGTGAAGTTATAGCGATGAAATCCGGCCAAAGCCGCAGGGCATGGCTAATATTTATATTATAATTGTGTTACCCAATGATCGGTTTCACGGGCTACTACTATTGATTTCTCACAATAAATTATATTAGTATCTAGCAAAGTAGAGCAGCTTGTCTTGCGTTCACACTAAATTCCTTACCTACAGTGTGTTTCAATTATGAGTAAGAGACAATGTAATTATCTTGTTCAAAATATTAATTAGTCTGATAAAGATCTTTAATTGGGTAGATTGTTAGTGAGGAAATTAGTTGTCACGTAGGTGACAAAACAATTTGAACGTAGTAATTGCATTACTGGGTTAATTTTGAATAGCGCTTGCAAATATTCAAACGTGACATTGAATCAAGGCCTCTCCACATAGGTGGCTTACTATCACGGATATTTTATAATTGGGACAAGCCTGCTACCCTTTTTCCATCCACTGCAACTCTTGAAAGCCAGAACAACAGTGGAGACCGCCAAAAAGTGCCGAGGCAATAAAGCTAGAAGAATCCCGGAGAAACGATTCAACTGTCTTGGATTATACAACGAAATTAATCAGAAAAGCGAATGAGTAACAATAAACATAATTTCCACTTCACACTATTACGGATATCTATTAGGATCTATTGAATAATTTCTATGTTATTTCGCTCGATCCTTCACTTATAGGCGACAAACACAACCTGCGATATAAACTCTCCTGTGATAATATCACACGTTTGTGAGATAGCCTTAGGCGATCTTTTATAATCTTTGTTCACATAATATTAATCCGTTAATTGCTACATTCTCTTCCATATCTGGGTTTTTACTTATAAGTAATTGTCACATACAGGAAAAATGTGATTGGCTATTTAGATTTCGCCAATTCACTTTCTATTTTAATTTATAGCCTTGTTTTTAACACTGTAGTACGCCAGTATGTAATTATGCTTATATTCGCTACCACATGATTTTTTTACTCGTCTTTTTTTCTATTATCTAACTTGAAAGAACCGGGGTTTGGTTCAGACTGAGTTTAGGCACTGGTTTTTTGCATGTTTCGAGCTTTAAACTCAATTTTATTCTCAATTCTATCTGCTGTCTCATTTTTCACGATATTTTTAAAATTCACAACGTCAAAACTTTCAATAAATCTACCAAAATCCTATAAAAAGGAAGTAATAATCTTTTCCTGATTATAATTCCTTATAAGCCTTAACAGTGACATTATAAATTCTCCCACATTAACTGACCACACATTTTCACACACACTATACATACATAGATACGCGCCCACATCCCGCGTCAGAAAGTGGACGCTCCTCGTTGCGCAAGCGTAAAACAATCGAGAGTTGCGAACATATTAGATAACTGGTTTTTTGTTTAAAGCGCAGAGTTAGGAATCCGTAGAGGAGCATAGAATTTAAAAGCTGTAATGGAATTCGTCTCCTTTTCTCGCATTTAAACAACAAGCAAGAAAGCAAGTACCTCGATCTGTGAGTCAGTGTTGTTTCTTGCTCGTTCCTACGTTTTGATACGAGCAACTAGCTTTAACTTTCTGACTAACTGACCAACTTCTTGATAATTCAAAAGTACCTGTAAATGGTCTAATTTAAATAAATGCTTTGACATTGACTGTCGTTTAAATATAAGTCAGTCAAAACCGTCATACCGGTGGTACTAGGACTAAACGCCCAGGGTACGATGGACATGACACGTTTTGGTTTAATTACCTACACAAACGACTGATATTGTACAAGTTATAGTGCTATAAGTGCTATAAAATGAGAGTTACACTTCGACGAAAATGATTTTTAATGACCTCCACTCCTACGAAACATCCCTTTACAGATATATCTATAGTCAATTCAATATAAAATAAAAATATAAAATAGAAATTATAATGAATTCTCAAATTTTATGAGGTTTTTTTTTAATGCCTTTTCTAGTCGTTCATAAGTCTACATTCCCAAACAGAAAGTGTACCAATCCAATCTATCGCAATCTGCCTAATTGATTGTTATGATTAGTTATATTTATTGGTCTAGCATTATATGAAGTCATATTATAGACAGGTACGTGTCTATAGTTATAGCAACATTAGTAACGCCACTCTGTATGTACCCATATATTATAGTCTGTACTTAATGCGACTGGTATTTAAAAGTCATTTGATATATCGAAATATTGAAGAATCAATCTGCTGATATTTATGACTTCATTTAAAGTGTAATGATTTTTGTTTAAATCATTGGACAGTTTAATACTTTTCGAATTTTAACATGACATCACGCCTGTAATCAACGAAGGGTTCAACAGAGGTGTACTCATTAGTAAACCAGCATTTCGCCAGTTGTTTTAAGTCCCATGGCCTATTGCCATCAACCGGGCACAAATCCAGACTCCGAGGTGACCACTGAGAAATTCCTGATGGAAAAACCCAATAACACTTTGCCTGACCTGGAAATCGAACCCAAGACCTTATGCTGAGCAGTCGCGCTTTGCGACCGTTATGCCAATGAGGTAATCGAATTCCAAATCAAATCAAATTAAGTAATAAAATTGCTACAAACAAAAAACAAATAAAAGATTCTTTATTTATTTATTTGGGGAATACAAATAATTTAGCGAATTGGACAAAATTGTGTCCAATTATTTCACAATAGTCAAAACAAAATGGTGTAAAAATTTTGGTTGTCTAGAAATTTTAAGTACCTAGATGCAGTGTATCAATATGATTGCTAACATGATTAGTCATAAAAGATAAGTGCAAGCAATCCTAATTAACTCAGAATACATGCACACACTTCATTGCTATTATTATCGACTCGTGAGCTCTCGTCATGACTATTAAAAATCTTCAACAATAATGGGTACCTACCTACCCAATATTTACCTGTTTACAGTACTTATAATAAAGTAATGCGTGATTCCAATGTCAAATAACAATGAGCAACCTCTGATCCGGGATGCTGGGGTTTTACATCAAATCATATATTGATAACACAAAAACTTTAATAGGGTATTGGATGTGTAATATGCTGCATGGTGCATTGACGATAAAACGATATGATATGCTACACGTCCGGTTTCCGAATCAGGTTTCCGTCCCGGTAGCGTATATGTACATACACACACATAAATAATATACACACACATGTAAAAAAAACAAAAGTAGATATGTACGTATGTGTAATTTATGTATATGTGTGATCCGGAAACCTGATTCGGAAACCGGACGTGTGCGGCCAGCTAAACTTAGCTAGGTGGTTTAAAGAAGGTGCGGAAGAATGCTCTGAGCGCCCCCGTGCCCCGGCAATAGGTAAGTGGAGGAACACTGTGGGGTTTTAGTCGGTAAGAGTCCCACACACCCCTCCGCCTTCTCCGAGGTGGAGGAAGTCCATGAGGATCACCACACGAAAAAAAAAACAAAAAAAAAGTTTAACCTACTAGTCAACATGGCATATTTCTTGGCCATTCAGAGCTGGATCGCTAATGGTAGCTGATCTAAATATATGTATACGTATAGTGTATCGAAAGGTCACTCACTCAATATGAAATATCGAAAACCGCTTGACGTATAAACATGAAATTTGCCAAGGAGGTGGTTTACAGTCAGTAGACGTCCGCTAATAAAGTATTTTTTTATATTAACCCCTAAATGGGAAGAAACGAGCATCCACAGTTTATATAGAAAAACTTAGGAGTCTGTTCGCGCGCGCCTCAAAGAGCTGTCAGCACAGGGACGGGGCCCCCAACGGGGCCAACGCCTGCCGGGGTTGTGGGACGTCTTAACAGGATACCGTGGCCCCGAAACGCAAAGGGCAACAGAAGGAACAGGGTGGTTTTTTAGTCAGTAAAAGTCTGACAGGAGGACTGGAGGAGTCATTTGATGATTTTTACCATCTAAAAAAAAACAGCTAGTAAATTATATCTTTCCATAATTTATTAATTAATGTTTACGGGTTTTATAAACGTAAGCAGCATCTTAGTACTCGATTAAGTAACAATAAGTGCCAAATGTTATTATGATGAGCCGTTAATTAATTATAATTTAACGCATCAGCTAATTTAACAATACTTGTCGAAACTTTTAATGTGTAGTAACTAACATGAATTTAATTAAGGAGTTAAAAAAAACATGAGTACTCGTATAATGTAGAATTGTTTTAGTTGTTAATAGAAAAAATATGCAGAACCTTCTCAGTTTTGATAACCTGTTTTCACGATTTACTTTTGTAAGGGCTAGCTTTGCGCGGACGCAGACGAAGTCGAATAAAAAGTAGCCTATGTCGTTTTTAGGGTTCAAAGTTATCCTGTACCAAATTTCATCTAAAGCATGAGGTCTTGAGTTCGATTCCCAGGTCAGGCAAAGTGTTATGGGTTTTTCCATTAAGGCAATAGGCTCGCCCCTTATTACATAGGGCTAAAACCTCACTGGCGAAATGTGTATGTACTATAGGTACACCTCTGCCTGACCCTTCGGGGACTACAGGCGTGAAGCTATGACGTTAAAACGTTAATGGCTTTTAATGACTTGACCACAAAAAACAATAAATCTTGATTTATTACGTCAGATTGTCTGACCCAGGTTTTAGTATTTAGGCGGCATTCTGTCTACGCCGTTTCCCGCCAGAAACAGTTACCATAGACTTTCATAATAACGGTTTTAGCTACATGTAGGTATGTAAGGTGTGAATAATTTTAGATAAACCTCGTGATTAGATGACCTCTCAAAAATCGTAGACTGATAAATGATCGCGGGAAATAAATGTTTTATTTTAATTTTATTTGTTCGAGAAAAAAACAGTTGCACGTTGTATGTAAACTACCTCGTTGGTCTAGTGGTCGCAAGCGCGACTGCTGTGCATGAGGTCTTGGGTTCGATTCCCAGGTCGGGCAAAGTGTTATTGGGTTTTTCCATCAGGAATTTCCCAGTAGCAGCCTCGGAGTCTGGATTTGTGCCCGGTTGATGGCAATAGGCTCGCCCCCTATTACATGGGACTAAAAACGTAACTGGCGAAATGTGGGTGTACTAATGGGTACACCTCTGCCTAACCCTTCGGAGATTACAGGCGTGATATTATATGTTGTGTGTAAAAAGGAGTTTTAAGATTAAGAGAGGTATTTGTAACCCTCTATATTGTCCACGAGTTTATTATTAAACTAGCACTCTTCCTGCTACTTCGTTCGCGGGATCTTCCTTCAGGATTTTAACTTTTTTGAAAATATAATATAGCCTATGTCACCCGGGGATAGTGTAGCTTCCGAATAGTGAAATATTTTTTTTTACTCGGTTCAGTAGTTTCGGAGCCTATTCAATGCAAATAAAAACACAAATTACCAAATCTTTTCTTTTTATAATATTCGTATAGATTATCTTCAATAATGTGTACTAATATTATAAAGCTGTAGAGTTTTTTTGTTTTGTGTGTGAACGCGCTAAATATCCAAAAATACTAGTCTGATTCTGTAAATTCTTTGGCTAATTAACAGCTGCGTCATCTCTGACAGCTACAAGATTTAAAAATATCAAAAAATTAGAGATCCGTAAGTAAATGTTGCGGACAAAAGCAATTATTTGATACTTTCTGAAAATTGAAATTTTTATTCATAAGAACTTTTTGTGCTATGTAATAGATTTAATATTAAATCATAGGTATCGTAGAGAAAGCCCATAGTTTCCAGTATTTTAGGTTATTTACTAGATACTAAGTTTCGTTTTGCTCACGATACGAGTAACCCTGCAAATGGCACCAATCAAAACTGCATGTAGCAATATGTGGGGGGTTAAAGATCAGAACAACGGATAGGTAGGTGATGGGGCTTAACGGGTTAACGACTTCGATGTATGTGTAAAACAATGATGGGAGTCTAAGCAAAGGATAGACAGAGAATAGTGTGTTAGAGAATGATTTTGTAGCACCTCATGTATGCAAGCGAAATTCATAAAAAATCTATTAATCTATAATTTTATGAAAAGTTATGATATATAGGTATTTAGTAAAAGGAAACCTATTTTAAAAGAGTGCTGTGAAGTTTCTTGCTCATTCTTTTCCATAGAGGCCTACCTCCGTTTTGAAAAGAGCAACTAGCTTCAACTTTCGCACTAACTCCGACCCCTTGACAATTCAAAAGTGCCTGTAAATGGTCTGATTGAAATAAATGTTTTGACTTTATCTTTGGAAATATAAAAATATAGTGAGTTTTTTTCGTCCACGATAAAACAAAAGACAAATCATCAATAATTGGGATCAGCTGTTTAAAAAATACATCCCAAACTTAAATAGGGATACAGAAAAACGTTAAAATAAAAGAATTCCTCTTCTCGCGATGACTTAAGCTCCAAATCTACAAACAGGTGCATATAACAAGGATGTTACAATGTAATATTAAAGTCAAAACACTGTGCCAGCTCATCAAGTCATCATACAAGCAATCGAGCTCACATTAATTCTTCATTCATGATTGACAGCTGATGTTTCTATACTCTCCAATGTCAGCGCATAAATATTAATCGTTCATCGATATTGTACCAAGCATAAATATTATTTCCATCTACAACTAATAAATTAGCCTTATCTCTTATTTTTTAGTTCAAATTGAGATGTAACATTGTAATAAATCGCGTTTTTCGTGCAGAAAAAAGATGGCTTCCATCATATTTGTTGTGTCTAAAAATATGGTTTTAATGTCAGTAATTATATTAAATGTTTACTTGTTTATAGCTAAGTTATGCAGCTACTGCTGCTTTTGTCGATTAACATCAAATTAGAAGGGAAAATTAACGTAACTGTAACTAAAAACGTCGATGGTTATTTTTAAATTTCTCGCTCTTATAACACAAAGACTTGAAAAAACAGTAAAGCAAACAATTTGAAGCGCTTCGGAATATTAACAAGAGCTGTTGAGATCTTGACCTCCGCGAAATATTTCATATTGTAATCATTGTACAACTGATTGAAGAGTTGATACTTGTAATAAATTAGAGACTTCTTGACTTGTCAACGACAGTTTTGAAGTAGTGCTCATTAGAATGGAAGCGTTGTGTAACCTAAAATGACTGAGTAGTTCACTAAACAATGTTAGAGAAAGAAAGTAGGTAATATTATGTAGGTATAGGCTAAGTAGCTGAGTGTTTAAAGGTAGTTTTACAACGGCTAGGCGAGGATTGGATTGAATGGGCGAGAATATAAAGTTGAGTAAGTAATAAATAGTCTATTGGTACAACAATATAGTTCAATAGTTATACGAACAAATATTTCAATGGTAACTCCAAACTAACAATGTTATTTACATAAAAGTTTATGATATAAAAACATTTTTTTTTAAATTTAATCTTGTTCTGAAAAGTCTAGATGCGCTTCGATGTGCAGGCGATAATTGAAGTATTTGTTCGTCCAACATTGAACTATATTACTGCTTACTTAGAGCATTTATTACTAAGCAAAGTGAATACACAAATCACGCGTGTGCCATCACTGGTCGGCCTTAGACGGCACGGCACTTTCGGTGTGAAAGGGTCAGCGTGACTTCAATTCTGGCCCATCCAATCCGCATCTCGCCTCGCCGATTTAAACTCACCTTAAGAGAAATTGAAATTTGATAGAAAAGCTAAAAGTGCCTGTACAAAGTAAACAACGATTGCAATTAAGTAAAATGACTAGCTAAATTTAAGAGTATATTATATTTCCGAAGACTTTAATAAACATTTTTTCTTATAAATATTTTCGTCCATAATTGACTGCCAAAGAAACAATCAAACTAGAAGCTCGAATAGCTTAAGAGTCATTGCAAACACAAAACATCATAATAATCTTTCACACCATCACACATCCCACAAACTCATCACATATTTGGAGGTATGGTAGGTGGTATTAGAAATAGTGTACATTCTGTACATGTTAAGTAAAGTTCGTACTCGACAATGCGCGTGAGTGCTCTTGACAATCGGTCCAAATTACGACACGAATGAGCTTCAGACAAACAAAATTTTAGGACCGTTTGGAAGTAAAAAGTACCGTTAAACAAATATTGGCTTGGAACATCTGTCTTTTGAATGAAATTAGAAATTGGCTAAGAACAATAGTTCTGTTGACTGATGACCATTTGAGGTAAGCTAATAAGTTGGTTTGAAGATGCAAATTAATGTTAAGTGGTTAGTGAGATAACAATACATAAGAGTTTTTACATTATTGTTGTTTTACGCAAATTCTTATTGTATTTTAAGAAATATGATCAGCTCTTAGAGTATAACAGTTGAATGTCTGTGTGTTCGACGAAGAATGGAATTCAAATGTTTTTTTTTTGACATGAGAGACCATTACTTTCTTATGAATGTCACACAACAAACATTAATAATGCACAAGTAGCCAAATACACTATCCATGACACTCAAAATTGAAATACAAAATGAATATGCGTCGTAGGGCAAACACACCAACTACGGACGCTAATCAAACAAGAAAACTTTGTGTGTGTCCGAACTATCGTTACGGTGGTCCGACAATTGTGTGGACCACCTCAGTTGTCGCGTATTGTGCGCAAGAGTTTGTTTTCTTTTGTTTAAGCAACTTTCACAATTAACCTGTACATGCGAAAGGTATGTCACAAAAGGCCTTCACTTGACTTAGTCAAAGCTGTACTTTGGGTTTGTCAAACCCTTTCACGCTAATACAATCCAATCCACCATAAACTCGATTAATTTTAAGTGAAATCGTGAAAGTGGATAAGGAATCGCGTATTATTGTTATTGCGATGTGAAGGAAATGAAAACCTGTTGAAATTATTCATTCAAATGAATACTGTCTAAGCAACTTGATACTCGCAGCAACTCCTTTAATAAATGACAATGATACTCGCGGAGATGAAAGTGTTGTTTGTCAGAGAATCGGTGGCATTATGAAACGTTTTATTGTAAGATGATCATTATAACTATATTGCCCTTAGTTCGTGAGCTGTTAATGCTAAATGCTCTTTTAGTAACAACACCGGAGTCTAATTTGTTTATCGTGAAATGGTCGTGAATATTTGAGATTTTGTGCGATGATGGACGAAAGATGAATTTACATTATAATGTTAATTTACTGTGCAATTACTTGGACTTATCTGTAATGTTGTAGATGTTTTCTTGTAATAAATAAATGATTTATACTATGATATTCAAAGTTGTCGTCCTGGAGGATATTCGAAACATTGTCGATACAAATGTTGAATCTATTTGTATCAGCTTATTATTGTTCCACTCCAGGTCAAAGCATGCTTGCTAAAGGCAAATTGACGGAAACTACTGTTAAGGCAACTAGATTTCATTTTTTCCCTTGTTAATGACGTTCTGAAATTCTTTTTTATTTGACTTTAAATTTACCTCTATTCATGTATCGATAAATCCGTAGACATCAACACCGTCATCTGCCTCCACCTTTGCTGTTTAAACCGTATCGGCTTCTCTCTCAACTTTACATACAAATATTTTTCTACATGTATATTCCGTTTACCGACAGCACGCAAAGGCAACATGTCGATTCTTCTCCCGCTTTAGACAATGACGGAAACCATCTATAAACTCAACTGGAATTTGAACCAAGACCTTTGGCCGAGAAAGCATAAGTACTGATGGGGCCAAAGAGTCATATTACTTAACAATAGAATTATGTGTGGGGATACATCTTATTGTCGAAGTCTTATATTGTTGTTTGTTAACAATGAGGTTAAGCAATATAAGATTGCGGTTTAGAAGATGATTGGGTGATCAAGGACACTGTTGAGGTATCGATTGTTGATTTATGAATGGGAAGTGAAAGGGTTGTCTTATCAGATTATAGGTTGCAACTATTCCTATAATTATATTTGCTATAAATATTATTGGCTTTAAATTATTTTGTGACGTTGGTAATCCAAGATTAGATAGTACGTGGAAGGTTCAAGTTCATTGATGTGTCTAGTGCCTATCATTTGCAGTAGAATATTGCCAAAAGAAAAGTATGCTAAGTTCGTTTCAAATAACAATCATTGCATGTGCATTCTGTATGAGAAATATGTCATGAATGTGTAAATGTTAGCAAGTAACTCGAAGACATTAATATTACCCTAGAGGAAACGGGTATTTAGGATTCGATCCTTTTGGAAGGAAGGTCCTTAATTAAAACGGCAGAAATCGTCACGTAAGAAAAAAGCGATATGACCAATATAGCCTTCCCTCTATATTTCTTACTCTCTGTCTTCGTCTATTATATATGGGTGTGTTAGCACATTTTTTTTAATAACCCTTTGGTTAAGTTGAATTGAACGACCAGGTGTTGCAATAAAATGAATCATTAATCTTTTTGTGTTCATGAGGAGTACAAATAAAACTGTATTCGAATCTTGAGTCAAATAAAAATCAAGTTTCTGATGTTAGAAATCATCAGACATTTAATTTATTTGCCTGTTTAGCCAAGAGCTTAAAAGTTTTATTTTAATCTGCCATAAATTGTTAAAAATATCTTCTATCACGTCTGTCTAGCTTTCCTATCATTTTACAATAACATTTGTTGAAAAAAAATGAGTGATTAATTACGATTCTATGATTGCATTTTACTGTTGTCTACTGTCTAAGCAAATCTATAAAAAAATATGAGATCATCCATTCTAAAGCTATATGCGTAGTGATGGTCATCACAAGAATATATCGATTCTTATTATTCAACAACTCGATAATATGTCGATATCGATAACTGTGTTAAAGTAAAGATTAAAATCGACGTAACATTTTCGATAATAGTAAATGATAGTAAAACATATTATTGATATTATCTATAAATAATGCCTACTTAAAAGAAAAAAACATTTGAATTTATAATGAAGATAAATCGATACACGTTTCGCATTATTTATCAAACGCTATAAAAAACAATTAGAAATCTCACCAATGACAGGACCTTAAACCTTTGAAATTAATCGTTCTAATTTGAGTCGATATTTTATCGATTCGCACTACCGATTTATTACAATGTGTTGCCAAAAAATGAGCATGAATACGAATGACGTCAGAATTCAATTCCTAAAATAATCATCAGGAAGTAACTTGAATACGATGGTAAAAGAATCTAAATTTAAAAATAAAACGTTACCATTTTAAAATCGGAACCAATTTTATTGTTCCAAGTTCAAATCGATAAATCCACAACTAATTTATCTCAACACTAGTGATGTACACAGACATACAAAAATAAACAACAATAATTCAAAGGCACTCAGCGTGTTGAGGTCATGAGCCATTGTTTGATAGGTAAAAAAGTTCAAGTGACCACTAGACCGACGTAGTTAGACACATCGTTACGACGTAGTCTTTAAAACACTTCCAATGCGGATTTAAACCTTTTTTGTTAGAGAAATTCTAGTGTTATTATTTGGGATTTTTGTGTACACAGTTATGTATAAAGAATCTGTGAGGTGTGGGTCTGACACGAACTCGCAGGGTTCTGTACTACCCTTTAATATTTAACGCTGTAGTGATAAAACATCCCGTTTTTTGTATTTTAGAACTTTTTAGGACCCCCTTTGTTTTTTTACTTTATTATGTTAGTTGGTATTTGGTGCTTGTATGACGAGATGTATGAACGTAGATGAGGAGAAAGGAGTATGTAAGGATCGTAGCAGGTGGCGTTCTGTAGTTTCTGCCTACCCTCATGGGAAAAAGGCGTGAGTTTATGTATGTACGTATATTAGTTGGTATAGCCGCTTCTAATCGGTCCAATTGGAAATCTGTAGAAGAGGCCTATGTTCATTAGTGGCTGATATGATGATGATAGCGACCTTAATAATATACACTCTATGAAAATTCTACCTCCTACATATTACGGTTCATGATATATAGCCCGCTAAAAGACGGACAGACAGCGGAGGCTCAGTAATAAGGTTCCGTTGGCGACCGTTTGCACCCTTCGATTACGGAACCCTGAAAAAGAAATCAGCTGTCATCGTCGTGAATTTTTTTATGTCAGTCAGTCACTAAAGTCGGCTAAAATACATGATTTTACCAATTAGCCACGGTAAATTACTTTTTTAGTTTACCGGGTTGGTGGTCATCATAATAAAATAATGTATTAAAAGCCTAGCCTTAGCCCGCAGCTTCATTCGTGTGAACGTCGCTTATCGTGGTCGCAGACAAAGTCACGGATTCAATACTAGCTCGGTGTTTTTTGCAGTTATGAGGTTATAAAAATATAGATTTTATTTCGCATTTATAACATAAATTTCGATATTATTTTCATTTCTAGGAACAAAATACAGATCATGTCAATTTGTCATTTGGTTGTAAAGGTCTTGTACGTGTCTTCTATTTCGCCACGCCACGCCTGTAATCCCCGAAAGGTTAGGCAAAGGTGTACCCATTAGTACACCCACATTTCGCCAGTTATGTTTTTAGTCCCATGTAATAGGGGGCGAGCCTATTGCCATCAACCGGGCACAAATCCCGACTCCAGGCTGCTACTGAGAAATTCCTGATGGAAAAACCCAATAACACTTTGCCCAACCAGGGAATCGAACCCAAGCCCTCATGCTCAGCAGTTGCACTGAGCGACCACTAGCCCAACGAGGCAGTCCAGATAATAATCATTATTAAACTATAACACACAGTTCTTAACTAGAATACATAACAAAGGCGCTTGGGATAATGGTGTAGAAACTTTAAAACGCATGTCAGAGGTCAAGCATTATTTTATGTTAATGCATAGTCCGCCTCGGCGTAAATCAATTATACCGCCGTGACCCGTAGAGGTCGCCGGTTCGATTCCCGAGCAAGTTGTGCTTTTACACCTATTAGTGTTGTGTAGATTAGAATGCGAAATTATTTTCGCTGTGAACGAGTAATGATCGTAATGAGGGTGTTGCTTTCATTATCAAGTTTTATAGAGGTCTATTTGTGTGATAGTTTATGGGTTTCCTATGGGATTTTATTAGAAGGCATTGGACTTACTTTCGTTGTGTGGGCATTATGAAAGTTGTGATATAAAGACATTCATAGGTCAAGCCATAAGTAGCTCCTAAATGTGACATGTTTTGCGCAATTGTCTTTTCGCGCTAAATGTCTTACGCGGAAATGGCTCAATATTTTAGGCATGTGTCTTCCCGGGGTTGCGGGACGTCTTAACTGGATACCGTGGCCCCGGAACGCAAAGGGCAACAGAAGAAACAGGGTAGTTTTTTAGTTAGTAAAAGTCTGACAGTCCCTTCCGCCCCACTCAGGGCGGAAGGAGTCATTTGATGATTTTTACCACCTTAAAAAAAAAGGCATGTGTCATGGCACCACCCCTCGAAAGCTACTTTATTATAACAGTGTTGTAAATATTTTTTGTTTGTTTAAACGTGCTAATCTCTGGAACTGCCAGTCATATAAGAAAAAAAAATTGCATATGATAGTCATGAGGAATAGTATCCGTACTAATATTATAAATACGAAAGTGTGTCTGTCTGTCTGTAACCTTTTCACGCTTAAACCGCTGAATCGATTTTGATGAAATTTGGCATGGATATAGTTTAACACCCGGGGAAGGACATAGGCTACTTTTTATTAGACTTTGACATCGTCTGCGTCCGCGATAACCAACATTTGCGCGGACGAAGTCGCGGGCTAAAGCTAGTAGGCTATATAACATCACGCTAGGTCGTAGCGTGATGTCACATTTTTTAAAAAACTAGCGACTCGCCTCGTTTGCAATATTGATACTAACTAAATGTATAAACCTTCCTTTTGTCAATCAATCTCAACTAATTGATGAAAACCGCATTAAAATCCGCTGCGTAGTTTAAAAGAAGTGCCTCTCCTTTCAATATTCTCTATTTAGAGATGCTAAAACCGGTTCTTAATCTAATAAAACAAAAGAAGAACACAACTATCTAATACCGTAATAATCATTTCCTCTCGACTTCAAGTTATTCGCAACCAATCGAATGTAGCACAAGAATCAGTTTCTAACCTCATAATTTAATTAACGTTTCGGTTTGCAAGTTGCACCTACTAATAGTAATTATGGTAACACGTTTGATGCTTGACCATCTAAAGGTTCGCGTGGGAAATTGAAAAGCTGAGAAATTATATAGGTACAGTCACGAGAAAAAACAAGTACATACATACATACATACATAAACTCACGCCTTTTTCCCATGGGGGTAGGCAGAAACTATAGAACGCCACCTGCTACGATCCTTACATACTCCTTTCGCCTCAGATGAGGCGGATGTATGAACGTAGATACGTTCATACATCTCGTCATACAAGCACGCCGGTTACGAGTACTCCGCACCTGACCTTTCTGAAGGACCTCACTAATAAGGTCAGTGTAGGTCTTCCTAGGGCGACCCCTCCCGGCGTTGCCACTCACCTCTGCCATATAAATACCTTTTGTCAATCGTCTTTCACTCATCCTCTCAACATGACCGAACCATCTAAGCATACCCTTTTCTATCTTTGTCACTACATCTTCTCCATCATCATCTTCATCTTCTTCAGGTTCAAAAACAAGTATTCACTTAGAAACAAAACGAAGCTATTTTCTTCGAATAAATTGATAAAAATGTCATGTTTTGAGAAAATAGTATTTTATTGGACAGAAAAAAAATTGAAATAGTTTAATTTTAGTTTAGTTTGTGACCAAGGGAGTGCCGATTCCCTTGGTCATTGTGACACTATTCATTACACTAAACCTTTTTGTGCAAATCTATTTTTTTTAATGCAAAAAGAAACTGCAGTGTTCGCCCAATGATGATCTCAGTTTATTGTTAAAGCTTCAATTGTCAGTCTTTAAAAGCCAATAAATGCCTCATCATCTTGTCAGTACACATAGATACTAAATTTAATAAGACATTTTCAAACAGTACAGCACATTTTCAAAAAGAAAAAAAAAATCTTGTAATTGCATAAATAACCTACAATATTAATACACGAACTACAAAGGAAGCACGCTTTATTCCAATGACTATGGGTATTTTGAATGCCTACTGTACGGTCAACAAAACAGTAAGGCTACCGATTCACAAAAGGAATTTTTATTGCTGTACCGTGCGCAACAACAATGGGCTCGTGATGACTGAGCAGTTTATGGTTGATAATCTAATTGTCAGATTGTATTCTGATTTGTTGATTGTATCGACGCTAGTTTTGATTGTAGCGTCAGTGAAAAAGGTATTATAATATTGTGAATAATAAATAATATTTTTTATTAAAAAAATATTTTATTATTTTTATTTTTTTTACAAGCTTTTATTTACTTTCACCTGTCCCGATCACTGTGTCTAATTAAATCTTACGAGTTAAATTTGAGCTACCTACAGATGTTGATGAGCTGAAATTTTTGTCAATAATGTGCAATTTTTATGACATTATAATGATGTCACAGAGCTGATCTGGAAACTGACCATTAGAACTTAATCTTTTACAAGTTAAATTTCACCCAGTTTGCAGTTTTTGATTAAGCTGGAATTTGGAATCCATAATGCATGACATTTCAATAATATAAAAGCTAGATTTAAAAAAAAAAACACAAAAAAAATAGAACTTTAAAGAAAGCGCCGTTACCAACAATAGCCTCTAGTAATTTAAAACAAAAATGGAGTCTACCTAATTAATTCCACTTTTAAAGCATTATTATACGAAAATTTCAATAGCTTCGCTCTTAATGATTCTATTAAAGCTTTTGTAGGTGTAACTAATGAAGAATAATAACATACTTAAGTTTTCTGAACATTTCTGTTTCATTACATGATCACGTGGGCAGATAAGTATAGTTTAACATACTGATTATGGGACGCTAGAACCTTTTATAGGTAACGAAAAAAAAAAATCTTTTGCAATGGTGAGAGTGTTTTTATAGGGTTGTGTGTCAAGAAAAATGAACCTTTGACTAAAAAAAACAGCAGGAATTTTACGGATGCGGATACGGAGGCGGAGAGATACGATTTCTCTTCGGTTCTCTCTAGTTTTTTTAGAAGAATGTAGCTAGCATTGATATGTAAGTGAATAGAGCTTTCATTTCGATTCTACTGTAAATATATTTAAAATGAAAAATACTACTTAAAGTCAATTGAAAATGACAAAATAAAAACCTGGAAAAACTTGGAAGAGGCCTTTGCCAGTAGTAGTATATATATTATTATTTATATAATATATATTATCAGTATAGGGTAGAGAAAAATCAGAAGATGTTTTTTTAAGTTGAAATTTTTTTTTTGCTTTTTATACAATCTCATATAAAACAAAAGTTACAATTCTATACAAAACAATGCAATTATGATAATATTATTATTATATATTATACCTGTATAATATTTCTTTTTAAGTTTCACCAAAACCTTTTTTACTAACCGTACACCGTATGAATGATTACTCAGTTCTAAGACATCAACGCATCAAATGTTTAACAAAACAAGAATAAGTTATCGGTAATAACGTATTATTTGCTAGCAAACACGTCGAACTTATAATAATATTGTCATTAGCAGACCAACAAAGTGGAATCCAAAGTTTTTTTACTTCTAATCCTCAGTACAATGCGTTGTAACTATTTTTTCAGAATCATTAATGCACATTTAATATTGAAAGGTCGTTGAACTTATTACAATGTCGCCTTTTGTTGTGTAGTAACGATATTTTGATGATTATTTCATTGTTGTAAAGACTGGCTTGACTTTTTTTGTTGATTGTAGGAGAATTTTTATTTTTGTTTGTCTAGAATTTTTCAAAACCTAGGTATAATAATAAAGTTACCTAAGGTCTGTGAGTTGGCTTCGGCCTCTCGTACGTCTTTCAAAGGCCCGGGGATCCAGGGCCCCAAGATATTATATCCCACTGCTGGGCAAAGGCTTCTACTCATACAAGAAGGCACGAGTACATACATAAATTATTTTTTAGTACTAAAATGTTTTGGTATCGTTTTGGAGATATATCATTCTGTATGCCGTACATACAAGCGTCAAAGAGATTGTAGACGCGGAATGCACTCCATCACTATTGCATATACCTTTTAGTAAGTAGGCTTGAAAAACAAAACAATCAACCAAGAAGATACTCTATGACAAGGCTCATTAAATATTTTTCGCACTATCTTCAAGCTGTAACAACACTTTAAAATTCTCCATGACACTTATGTAGGTACCTCTCTCTAAACGCAAAAAAAACGCATCTTAAAAAACCGTTCTCATATCCATTCTCTATAATAAAATGTATGAGAACAATGACTATAAACCTTCTAAATTAAATACGTAGTTTGTTTTAAGATAATACTGATATAACGAGAGATTTTTAAATTACCAGTACTTTGCAACAGTTTTATGCTATCCGACAAGATACGGTATGTGCTTTAGTTGGATATTAAAGTTTATACGCGTATGATTTTCAATTTGTTAGCTTAGCTATGTTTGATTTCACACTGTTGCCGCGTTGGTTTGTAGTTGTGGTTCATTTCATGGAATAAAGCGATTGGAGGATAAAAGGCCGAGGGCAGAAAAAAATGTGTTTTTTTTTAATTTCGGAAAACGGTATGAATGATATTTATTTAGGAATTTTAGATGTAATTTTTTTTTCGAAACACTCTGATTTTGTGACTGTTGAATGCTGATATCTGACAGTTTGTAATACGTACCTTTGCTTACGTTAAAAGTCAGACAGAGGTACGTAAAAGAGTGTCCTTTTTCGTACGCCTGACAACGTTTATATGCAACATTTTATGATGATTGGTTGAGTCACGAAGGCTTCAAAGCGTAACAAACAAATACAGATACTCACTGTCGTATTTATAATAGGTTATCAGGCAATACTAATTGGTGTTTTATATCTCGTTTTCACACAAATAAAGAATCCGCCATCAAAACCCTCAACACTTGCACCCACATCATTCTGACAGGTGCTCAGTGGGTCCGTACATCAATCACGGATGAAACAATCGTGCGGGGTCAGCAGTTATATCGATGACAGATCGTCAGTAACCGCGGCATCCGATGTAATGCTTGGTAATTCCACATGTCATGCTCACTCGTTTTTAGTTCCGACACAAAAAAGGCACGTTACCGTGTTTTAAAGTTTGTTACTATGACCTCTGGTCGGTGCGATAGAAAGCTCGGTTTTGTGTGTGAATCGTTGTGGCATTTTATATTTAAGATTACTTGTTATTTGGAGGGTATGTGTTAGGCTTAAATAGTCTAGCTAGCTTGTATGTGAAATTAAAAGTACGTTCTAATTATATTTACATAATATAACATCACGCCTGTAATCCCCGAAGGGTTAGGCAGAGGTGTACCCATTAGTACACCCACATTTCGCCAGTTATGTTTTTGGTCCCATGTAATAGGGGGAGGCTATTGCCATCAACCGGGCACAAATCCAGACTCCGAGGCTGCTACTGAGAAATTCGTGATGAAAAAACCCAATAACACTTTGTCCGACCTGGGAATCGAACCCAAGACCTCATGCACAGCAGTCGCGCTTGCAACCACTAGACCAACGAGCAGTCCACTAGTAATTATATTTATTTCATTACATTTATAAGAATTTATTTCGGTTTTGTTTTTGAAGAAGCTTAGGGCTTTAAATGTTGTGTTGTTTGAAATGAGGATGATACTGCATTTATTTATAGTACCTATTAGACAAAAAACGACCAGATAACGGTACTTACTAGGAAACATTGTTGAAATAATCGCATTTTAGTGATATTTTTCATGTAAAAACAGCATTTAGATCATGTTGCTTTGCATTTATCGTGAAATAATGAATGTTAACTTATGCGTTAAGAATAAAACGAAAACGTTTTAATGATTATTTCTAATCTTACTATTACCTATTATAAATGTGAAAGTTTGAATAGTTGCATGTTTATTAGGAATTACTCTATGACGACTGAATAGTTATGGATAAAATATGACACAGAAATAGATCACAGTCTGAAATAGCGCATAGTCCACTGAAATATTTACGATTCCCGTGGGATAATACGGACTAACTTTGATACGGACGAAGTCGAGGGGCAGAAGTTAGTGTTATAATATGTAAATGCTGTAGTATTCGATCTAAGTCTTAAAAATATTTACAATCAGTTTGACTGTCTTACTAAAACAACTTTTTTGATATATTTTTTTGCGACTGTCGAATCCTCATTAAATAAAGTCAGAAATACTGTACCTATTGTTATAAATTTAAATTTAATTTTATAACACAGGAACCCTAACTATGATTATCCAAGTTTTTGCAACCACATCGATAATAAAAGATCTTTGATTACGCTAGCTCTGTGTTATAATAATTGTATGTCGAACATGATTAATAGTACTTCCAACAAACAATGGATAGCCTGACCAGGGCACCTTGAAGTGCATACAATATAATGAACGTAGATATTTTGCATATTATAAAAGGTTATAGTGATAATAATGAATTGGATTTGCTCGTATAGATGACGACACGTACCTATCTTATCTTAATATAAATAAATTACGCGTCACGTTGTTTGTTCAAGATGAACTCCTAAACTACTTAACCGATTTTAATCAAATTTGCACACCGTATGCAGTTTGATCCAAATTGAAAGATAGGATGGTTTTTATTATCTCAATAATTGGTCTTTATATTGTTTGATTGCAAACCTGAGCCACAGCAACGCGTGGCCCGGTCAGCTAGTATGTTTATAGAAAATAATAATACAAGGCTATTATTGATCCACTGCAGGGCAAATGCCTCTTTTCATATAGAAAAAGCACGAGCCTTAATCAACATGCTTGCTCAAGGCGGATTGGCGATAACAGAAGTATATTATTATTAATTATTAGTTCAGATTTTTTCATGTACTTTTCCTTCACCAATGTCTGTAAAGTCCAAGAAAAGCTTAAAAAACACTATACATTTTTAAAGTCAGATTGGTACAATACGCGCCACAAAATATGAGACTTATACTTCAAGCGTTAGTATGGATGTACAATTTTTTTAAATCAAATAATTGTGTATATATTCAGGGATATTGCGATGATAGTTAAATTAAAATTCTTAACAATATTATAATATTTATTACGAAATAATAAAGTTTGTATGGTGTGTTAAGTCTCATCTTTCGTGGCGCGTATTGTACTCGAATAAGTAGTAGTTTTTTTGGAAAATCGGCCTTCGATAGTTTTAAATAATGTTTGATAAAGACCCGGCCTCGGAGCGGATAACTTGAGGGCCCGTTCGCGGACACGTTCAGGACCCATTCACACGAATACTATTGCAGTGTCAGACCCCGTTCGCCAATTTTTCCACTCCGATGTGGCCGACATCACAAAACAATTAAACGTACCTACTTATCATCACATAGGTGCCTTTCACGTTGGAGTCTTGTCTGCTATGAAGTATCAACAGTATCAACGCACATAACTCTTCTACCTACATAAATTAAAATTATAATTTGTAATTAGAACTATACCTAAAACGTGACTATTAATATTTCTATCTTTACACCCAATCATTCGTCAATCATTTGACACGAAAAAAAAAAAACGAAAATTTAATTAATTGATTAGACAATATTATTACATTTAAGACGTGTAAGTTAAATCAAATCTGCAACTACGATTAAATAAGTTAGTTATTATGATAGATGACCTTTCACGTTTCGTCCAGTCGCCATCATGTGATACATAGGTGAGAGTGATGTGAATGAAATAATCAATCACGACTAACCTATCAATATCAACATGTCTTAATAAAATCGTTACCAAACTTTGTACACGTCTAGTTTTTTGAACGTTGCCCCACACTAGTCGATCTCATGTCTGTGTATGAGGGGTTATAAAGTTTACACTTTTTAAGACTGCCTCGTTGGTCTAGTGGTCGCAAGCGTGACTGCTGTGCATGAGGTCTTGGGTTCGATTCCCAGGTCGGGCAAAGTGTTATTGGGTTTTTCCATCAGGAATTTCTCAGTAGCAGCCTCGGAGTCTGGATTTGTGCCCGGTTGATGGCAATAGGCTCGCCCCCTATTACATGGGACTAAAAACATAACTGGTGAAATGTGGGTGTTCTAATGGGTACACCTCTGCCTAACCCTTAAGGATTACAGGCGTGATGTTATGTTATGTTATATTATATATCTATCTGTTTAAATAAAAATGAATGGCTATATGTGTTGCTAAGTGCAAACCTCGAGAACGAATGGATCAATTGAGGAAACCTGGACTTAAAATTAACCTTCTCTGTATGTGATAAAGCCTTTCCACTGCAGAGGAATAATTATAAATTCTTATTTTATATTTATTGACAAAAATGTGCCTATAACATGATACGCCTACTTAAGCTTTTTTATAGATTCTAAAGTATGCAAAATATTTGTGATAAATTAAAATATTTATCTTAAGTATTTATTTAGTTAAAGATCTAAACACAAAAAATCTAAATTTTTGTAAAATTTTGCTCTATAACATACATGAATTAAAAAAATCAAAAATTCTGATATTTTATAGCTAACATGCATGTTTTGATAAGCTAAACCTAAAAGCAAAATGTCTTATCAAAACACGCCTATAAACTGCTGAAATAACCATGTAGAGCAGATAAGAAGCTTTTATTTAAACAATAAAGTATGCTTTAGTGCTCTCTGTAAACCTAGCACTAACACCTATTTTATTGGTAAAATAAAAGCTTTATAGACGTGTTTTGATAAGACCAAATAGCAATAAATATTTTATCTTGACATGCCAATAAATTGTCAAATTGGTCCTCGATTAGCACCTACCGTTTCACAAAAATTTAGATCATTTAAGAACTTTAACATAAATAATTTAGATAAATATTTTAATTTGCCAAAAAACATTTTGCATACTTAGGAATCTAGAAACTATAAAACGAATTTAGTAGGTAGGTATATAAAATATCGATGACAATTTACAACTTTCTCGGTCTTCGAAATATATTCTGAAGGTGAGGTCAAGGCCGAAAAGAGGTTTTAAAATAGTTTTAAATAATTTAAAATTCTTTCTATGGCGACCCACCGTCTGTGTAACGGTTTCTCTGAATTATTATTATGAGAAGGTGAATCGTTTATGTTTTATATGATCATGGTACATTGTACAGGTGTTGGTCAGAAATATATATGGCTAATACATATTTTATTATGTTTTTTTATTGAGTTGCGTATGGTAAATAGTTTTGTGAAAGCTTTCCCTTCTGTATTTGTTATACGACTTTTATAATGCCACCCAGCTAAGACTATGATTATTTATAATCGTCTATAGGAGCTTAAAGCTTAAAAGAATTTATCAACCTCTAAAAAAAACTAAACAGTTTCGTATATATGCCTATAATTTCATCAGTTTAAGTTCAGGCTCGTCACAAGGTAAACCGACGACCTCATGAAGGTCGCAAGAAGCTGCTGGATGGGGGCGGGTCATTGCGACCATATTCAGAGTAGATCTATGTCCAGCAGTGGACGTCGTATAAGTGATATGATGATGATGATGAATTTAGTTAAATCAGAATTTTTAAAGAAATTATAAATAAACGTTTAGCGCGTTTACAAAAGCCTTAGCTTTATTACATTAAGTACCTATAGATGAAATACACTCTATGTTGACAACTGACTTAATAGGTAGGTATTACTCATTCATCTCTGAATTAAAACTGCAATCGCATTCCAACAGCCTTGCCAATAAAACCACCGTTACAGAAAATCTAGATCTTAGAACACCGAAATGTTATTTATTACATTAGTATAGAAGTATAGATAGATTATATATACTTACAACAAATTAATTGCATCTGCCTCTTTTGGTCTTGCGGTCGCAATGCGCAACTACTAAGCCGCCCGATTCCCAGGTTATTGGGTTTTTCCATCAGGAATTTCTTAGTAGCAGCCTCGGAGTCTGGATTTGTGACCGATTGATGGCAATATAGGCTCACCCCTTATTACATAGAACTTAAACATAACTGGCGAAATGTAGGTCTACTAATGGGTACGCCTCTACTTAAACCCTCGGAGATTACAGGCGTGATGTTAAAATGTTTATAAATTTCAATAAGTTGTTCCAAAACAAATATTCTCACACATTATTTATTTAAACCTATAATTTAAATTAATAAACAATCAATTTGACAGTGTTATGCTTCGTCATTTTAACGTTTTTGCTGCAAACGACCGACGCAAAGGGCGAACGATTTAACCTCTGGCCGAACATCGTCATAAGCATGGGCAAGCAATAAATTTTATATTAAATATGATATGTATTTACTTTATTATAAACAGCTGTGATGTTAAAAAGTATGACCTCTAACAATATTTTATAAGAATGTCACTTAAAATAAACTGTGACTAAACAAACTGATCTTATTTATTTGTTTATTTAAACTTTATGGAACAAAAAGTATAAAAGCGGACTTGATGCCTTAGGCATTCAATGGTGCCGATTCCCTTGGTCACAAACTAAACTAAAATTAGACTCTTTCCATCTTTTTCTGTCCAATAAAATAAGAAAGAGACTAATGTAAATAAGAGCTGTCAAATTTAGTCCATCTGAAACATCCATACAGTTATAGTTGACATCTTAAAACGTGTGGATTAAAAATACGGAGAAGTTCAAGGCAAAACTAATTTGACATCTCTAGCTTAGTTCTTTAATGTCGCGGAATGTCACCGTCCTTTCTTTTCGCTGTATGTTAGTAAGAGATGTCAATTCTCTAAATTTAGTCTAGTTTGTAAACAAGGGAATCGGCACCAGTATCAGTCAATCAAAGATGGTGAAGAAATAACATGGCAGGTGAAAATTATTATCCTAGCGTAAAACAACACAATTAGAGATTTAAAATTAAATAAAAAATAACATGTACAATATTTACACACTTAATTGTAAAGAAAAACGGGTCAAAAAGTTGAAAATATTATATGCCCAAAAGTCTGGCGGCATTGCCACGTTGGATGAGAGGCTAACGTCTGACCAAGCGAGCTTTCGGATCACGGAAAGTGTCAACCATTCGTTTAGACATTTTTTTTATTATTATTTTTGTTTTCTATAATTAAGTCTGTAAATATTATACATATTATGGTTAAGAACGTACATAATTATAAAAATAAATTGAAAAGTAGAAACACAAGTACAAAATAATTAAAATTCAAATCAAATTGTGTCTTATTCATTATAGAATCAATGTTAATTATCTCTTAACAATATTTAAGAGCTTGCACAACACTTTTAAGAAACAAAGAATGAGGTTAATGAAAGAGTTTCGGAAAAAGCTGTTAAGTGACTCTTGTCGTTGTTAAAATTAATAGTTTAATTGAAAAGTACACACACTCGTAATTTTATTCTTATTGGCTTTTATATATTGCCGAATGATATTTAATTTAAACTTTATTTTAATTATGTATTTTTGTAAATAATGTACCTACCTAGATTTTAATAATGTGTTATAATTTTTGTTTAGTTTAAGTTCTTAGCTGTCGCATTAGGGGAAACCCTGTAATGATAGTTTAATGTTTTAAATAAATAAATATTTCTAGTTTTCATTTGCGACTTTGTCCGCGTAAATATCGGTCTCCCATTTTATCCTCTTAGGGGGTTCATTTTGGAGAATCTTTTCTTATCGAATGCCTACGTCATAATAACCATTTGCATGTTCAATTATAGCACAATCCGTTCAATGGTATGAGCTGAGTCACTGAGTGTGATAGATCAGTAAGTAACGTATGCCTTTTACAAATATAGACTGGCAAGTCCCCAAGGTCCCTGACCTTCGCGTGCTTACGCAATACCACCAAAGATTTTGATAACAATTGATCTGATCATAACTTAAAATATTTTCAGACGAAAACAATAAAATTTTCCATCAACATATCTATAGGCAAACTCTATCGTTAAATTCTCAGATATGAAATCAATTTTACAGCTTTTAGCGGGAGCTTTTTCAACAATCTGACTCATTAAACCTTTTGCTTACCTAATAAATGGTAGAAGACACAATGACCCAATCTGAGGTACATTAAAAGCTATTCTCAGTAAGCAATCGCCTCCGTGCCATAATAACGACAATTTACTACAAGATACAACGTTAGCTATGGCTAAACAGTTACATCCTTAATCTTTGGTATATCTGTTTACAGGGTAACTGTAAAAGGAGGTAACTACAAAGTCAAAGTCAAAAGTCAAAGTCAAAAACATTTATTTCAATTAGACCGATTACAGGCACTTTTGAATTGTCAAGGAGTCTGTCAGTTAGTCCGAAAATTGAAGCTAGTTGCTCGTTCCAAAACGGAGGTAGGCCTCTATGGAGAAGAACGAGCAAGAAACTCCACGGCACTCTTTTAAATTAGGTTTTTACAAAATCCTGGTTACATTATTCTTGTTGATTCTACATGTGAACACAATGAAGGTGAATATAAAATGTGTGCAACTTATTAAGTTGGGACTAGATATGGCTTCATAGTTGAAAGCGATCCTTTTACGAGGTTTGAGCGTGGTTTAGTATAAGATAGTGAAAGTAGTGGTTGTACTAGTAGTTTGTCATCTTGAACCTACTTTTAGTTCCAGTTATTAGTGTGAAAAATATTGATTATCAAATCTTACGTAAGAAAATTTTGTTATGAATATAAATTGCTTTATTTTTACTACATTTTATTTAACACAACTACATTCACATTCTACATCTCATTTTTTTTCTACATTTTTGTATGTTTCATAAAGTGTTTAAAATCTTTTACTGTAACCAAAATAATATGTCTAACTAAGACAAGAAGGCATGAGAAAATTTCTTCACATCACTGTCAGCTGATGGCAACAGGCGACTGATGGCATTGCCACATTAGATAGCAATGGTCAGCATCGGCCTGAGCTCAAAATATTATAACAATTGCAAAATATGTTATCAGAATTTTGAGACTAGCATTTTGCCATAACATTTATTAAGTACTCTCTCTCTGTCCCGCAAATTGTCAACAAAAATAAAATCGCTCACTTTCTTCCCTAAACCACGCTCAGCTGAAGTAAAACTGCAAGTCTCATCTAGCTACCTCTTACCAGTGCCTCGTTCACACAACCACCTAATCAACGAACCGGGCACACTTGTGTGCGTTGTCATTCTACTTTCTACATAATTTTTTACACGGCCGTGTCTATAGTGCGGCTTCTAATAATTTAAACATTGTTTTTCTTATGTTTATTTTCTTTTTGTTATTCCCTTTCTTTTGTTTGTTAATTTCCTGTGCAATTTCTCTTTTTCTTCATTCTTTCTTCTTCGGATTAAAGAAATACTTTTGTTTACACATTTAAATTGATGCTGTTTTTTCTGAAGTCTAACGGTTGTTGTTTGATTAATAAAATAATTATAAGTATGATTCGTGAATTTTAATTATGTGTTGTAGGAAATAGTTTATAATAATATCTTTAAGAATGTTACAAATATTTATGATAACTATTAGATGAAGTCGATAATTGTCTTACGGTACTTATAACTAGTTATAATGTTTAGGATGATTAGAAAATAATTTAAAAACCTACTTAGCAACAATCAAAGATGGTATTCGATTTTTTTTTTAATTAATAACTCCACATTCAAAAAAAAAACTCACCAAGAATAAAATAACACTATCTAATTTCATATTATTATATTTCATAGTCAGGGCTATGAATAAATGTCACATATACAGGTCTGGTCATCCGCACCATGTTTGCTTTGTAGTCCTACTGAGATAGCATCTCGAGATACGTCTTAAGATAAATTGACTATTGTAATCGCTTATTAACCTGTAACTTTGAGTATGGTAACATAATTAGTTTTAAGTAGCGCTGCGGGTATTTTGATAAAATGATAAGCATGTCTAAGTCGAGATGAGATCAATACAATGTAGACTAGATATCACCTGGTGTTTTAAACATGTATTTTATAATTAATAGGTATGAAGTTGGCAGACATGATGATTATTTCTCAATGTATTGATTAATTAGCAAAGGTACTAAAATACTATGTAGAAGCTGGTCCTAATAAAAGCAAAAAACATAATTAAATTCCGTCCAGTAGTAATTGAGATTGTCCTGTACAAGCAAACATATAAAAAAACATTACTAATGATCATGCAATGAAGCCATTACATTTTACATATCTATTCAGGTATGCCATGGAATCGTGAGAAAATTCTTTTCTAATTCTAATTTTATAATCTTAAATTTTCCCAGATCAAAGATTAGTAAAATATTTACATTCAAAATTAAAATTGTATCTTTCTTAAATCGGGGCTTAATTATATAAACAGCAATAACAAAAATCTTTTATTACGAGATGAAACTAAGCGGAAGTTGATGATGACATAAAGATTATCATCACCGTTCTCGCTTGACACTCACACAAAACACACTCAAATTATATTTGCCTTATACTCCAAGCTTTTCCAACCACCTACATTTACTTTAATAGCCACACTAAAACCCGTTCAAAGGGCCCGAAGCACAGATGCATACGACAATTAATTAGTTCGTAAATTAATATGCAAATAAACACATTAAAAAAAAAAATATCGACCTCGCGATAGGGAAGGGAAAAACATCGTAACTAATTCCAATAGTTACGTACCTACTTTAAACAAGTGGTACGATAAATATCGATGGTCAATAACTCATTTTAATTGAATCATTCCGGCTAATAGTGCTTTCTAGACGTTTGACAGCATCGTCATTAGAGACGTGATAGAGACAGAGGATTGGACGTCGATTAATAAGTACCTTGTTTTAGTTTTAAAATTCGATATTAGTTTTATTGAAATGTTTATCTTTTTAATGATACAAAGATTTTTATTGTAGAGATAGATGATTCTTAATGAAGTTGTAATATCAAAAGATTATATCCGAGTAAAAGTTGTTAATCCATCGCATTTTAAACTTTCTATCTTATCATCTAATAAGTCAAACATGTTATATTACTGTAAACGTTTTTGCATATCTAATACTGATTTCGATAAAACAAAAAATTACAACAAAAACTATGCACCTCACTTTTAATTTACTTTCAAAAACAAAAAAAAAACAGTAACTCGATTTCGCTTCACCATAGTTTAAAAAACGAAAACGTGGAATTGAATTACGGCCTCGTTTTAATTTCTGGTCAGTTCGCGGCGAGCGACAAATAAAGTGGCGATCCCGAGATGGTTATCTGCGGACAAATCGTCGTGTGTGTTGCGTACGCGCAGCGGTGAGAACCTAACGCACCTGTACCGGTCGGCGGGCCGCTAGGGATGGACGAGTGTCGATACATTGTTTTAGTATTTTTTAATTTAGTTATGAATTTTTTCTCTATAATATGTTGGTTACAGAATGGTGGTGCTTGGAAATGACTAAGCAGATTTAGTCATTGAGCAAACTAAGCGTGATTATGTAAAAAAATAACTGTAATGCATTACACAGAACTGTAGTAATAGTATTGCGATTAAAATGATTAAGTTTTACAACACCTAAGAAATAACTTGTAGTTATTCTACCATAATAAAATATTAAAATCCATAATTTTATAAAGTAAACAATTATAAATCAAATCAAAAACGACACAATCACAAACCTATCAAAATCTAATCTAACATTTATCGACATCCAATCCGCTACCGCGTTATCGATAACCGATCAGCTATCGATATCTATCGGCATTGCCCCTAGATCTCACGCAGCGCCGTCCCGGTCCATCGGGCCCGTTCGTTGCGAGTCACATCATAAATCACGCACTAATAGCCGGTAAACTCATTCGCTAATCCGAATCGAACAACTGCGGGACGACCCACGAACATTGCGCGAGCGCAACTCGCTGTTTTTTCTATTGGGAGCTTCGGTATAATTATTTCAACGGAATAATCAGTTGGTATTAAGGAGTTGTTCTTAGTTTTTGGTTGAAATAATGATAATTATGAAATGAATGAAACTTTTGTTTTCAACTTTTCCTTATGTATTTTAACACCGGTATTTCCAGTTGTCTTGCTGGGGTCAAACGACAGTCGTTCCATGTAAAATACTGATACTGAATCTGGTTAGACTGGACGTTAATCCAACTTGCCTACTTGAGAAAAGGCTAAGAAGGTGATGATGCGCAAGAGTTTATATGAGGCGCGAAAACTTTAACTAGTGATGGGGCTATGCGTGTTTGTTCTCGTAAAACCGGTAAGTTACCGCTAAGGATTGAAGCTTTATATAGAAAGTAACAGTAGGCCCTCGAGTGTTCTCTTTAATGAATAGCATAATATAAGTTTCTCAAGCTTAGATATTTCATTCAGATCTTTGTTAACGTCAAATTATGGTAATTTATTTAATTAATTGGAAGCTGTAGTACCTGAGTCGCATACCTGATTTTGTAAACTGTTTTAATAAATAGTAGTATTGTGTAAACTGAAACTTATGCTGCCAGCCGTTTGAGCATTCGTTGGTATATATTAAGCTGTTCATAAGTAGGTACTTAAACTCGATTAAATTATTTTTTCTCTGTATGAGATGATCTGGTTTTTTGCCTGCAATGTGATAATAAAAGGCTGGTATTATTATTATTATTACAAATGAAAGAAAGAAATGGCGAGAATATTCACAATGAGAAGAAGAGAGCCTTTCGATGACATGCCCTTACTAATTTTAAACTATTTGGGTCCAGTACCTACAAATAGTCAAGGGTGTACCTAAACGGATATTTGTTCCAGACCAGATACCTATTTGGATATAGTCAGGAGCTTCGCAGCCATACTGATTATTGAGCAAGGTTATGATAACCCATTTTTGACAAATTACGAGAATGTTGGCAGCCCTCTTACAACATAACATAACATAACATCACGCCTGTAATTCCCGAAGGGCTAGGCAGAGGTGTACCCAATAGTACACCCACATTTCGCCAGTCATGTTTGCCCTCTTACAAATGGGTACTTAATACCCTATATCAATAATTCCAAGACATAACTTCTCAAAACACTTTTTAGCCTTGAAACCCTGATTAATTTTCATTTAACGGTAAGAATAGATTTTTATTTGCTTATAACGGGTAGTTCTAATGGTGACTAAATGACGAAACAATTTACTATTGCTATACAAAATCTATGGGGGATTTCCAGCGCAGAAAATTTTGACAGCTTATAAAAAGTATGCCAATTGATTGATGATATCTAGTACCCAATTACAGTTACTTTAGGTACCCTGTTACGCAAGGTGTCAAAGCTCTACTTAGTTGTTTAAACCATGTTGAACACAAACGTGTGTGGGTGTCAGCTTGATAAACTGCTCCGTGTAATGACAGGTTATTATCGCCTATCTCTCTGTGGGTACCTAGCCTTTCTACAAACTCGTTAGGATCCCTTGTGAATCTATGATACCAATTTATACGATAGCAATAGGATTTTACTGTCTTTTAAAACAATGTAATATTATTTCTTTACAAGCTTTTATTTAGCTTACACTGTTCGTTCGTATGTATGTATGTAAGTTGTCCTTTCAAAATTTGAAAACAATTTTTCTACCATTTGTTGGTATCCAATTGAGTTGAAATTTTGCATACACCTTTAGTTGTGATGACAATACAAGGTCCAATACTCAATATAGTAATATACATATTTTTTTAAAGCTTGTTTTTAAATGTATGTTGTAGCGCGCAATGTAACACACAAAAGACGGGGTTTATAGGGGGGTATTTAAAGTTCAGTTTTAATATTTTAAAACTAGATTTTGTAAAAGCTAAAAAAAGGAACAGAAACTTCTACCTCCTATGTCTTCGTAACCACATGGTTCCCAGGTATGTTCCAGAACAAAAAACAATCGCAATGATGAGTGTAAACATGTAACTTTCAGCTTAGTCAAATATCTTTTTAAGGTTTAGGACATTTTACTTCTCAAAACAGAATGATACATTCACTTATAATGAGAAACACTAGTTAGCCTAAGTAGGCACATTACTTGGTCGTTCCTAAGGAACGAACATCTAAACGGTTATCTAATTTTAAAGGTACATTAATGTTAGTTATTCTCTAGTTATTTATCTTTTCACTCATAATCTTGAAAAATAAAGCTTACTTTTTCCATATTGCCATATGCCTTTTTCCATATTGTTTGACTGCCTCGTTGGTCTAGTGGTCGCAAGCGCGACTGCTGTGCATGAGGTCTTGGGTTCCATTCCCAGGTCGGGAAAAGTGTTATTGGGTTTTTCCATCAGGAATTTCTCAGTAGCAGTCTCGGAGTCTGGATTTGTGCCCGGTTGATGGCAATAGGCTCGCCCCCTATTACATGGGAATTAAAAACATAACTGGCGAAATGTGGGTGTTCTAATGGATACACCTTTGCCTAACTCTTCGGGGATTACAGGCGTGATGTTATGTTATGTTTTTCCATATTCTCAATACTTTTTATTCCTTATCGCAACTTCAATAGATATTCTACTTCAACTAGTTACCTCATGATGCTGTAAACCACGTACCTGAAACAATTAAATATGGACGTTAGAAAACGGACGATCAATTTAGAAACCTGATTTCTTCAACAGACTTAGGATAGGCCTTTAATTGAGTAAGGCATGGTCGCCAATGGCGCAATGGTTATTAAAGGTAGAATTAAAGATAAATTTAAAGTCGGCCCTTTGTGGAAGGTACTGTCAAAGCCTGAAGTTTTTAACTGGATTCCTTGGATCCGTTCATTGCAATTGGCCTAAATTGTTATACTCTGATTAGTTTATCCATGTGTTTAGGATACAGATAAACATAAGGCATAATTATGTCTACAGTCTGCCTCTTTGATTTAGTGGTGGTCTTGGGTTCGATTCCCAGGTCGGGCAAAGTAGTATTGGGTTTTACTAACAGGATTTTCTCAGTAGCAGCCTCGTATTACCTATTTTACTAATATCATTTAACAAAGCTAGTTTTTTTTTTAAAAATCTCTAGAACTACCAGTTGGATTGACGAAAATATTTTACAAACGATAGCCGGATTAATGAGTAATAGTATAGGCTATAGAACATAACGCTACGACCTACGGGTGTAGAGCAGTTACCAAAGATGTGAATTACCGCGGGTGATGAAATCTGGACTTACAAAGAATTTAATCTAAATTGGCTAATCCATCTTTACCAAGCGTGTTGATCAATGCTCGAGCCTTCTCTGTATGAAAAGTGACATTTATTATGTAGTAAAACAATAATAGGCTGGTATTATTGTTGTTTAATAAAATAAAATAAAAATTAAATATCTTTATTTCAGACCTATACCAGTCCATACGTTGTTAGTGGTTAGTAACAGATTATACTTCTATGCTATGTTAGTGTTATTAGTATTACTTAACTCAATTTTAATTCAACACAAACCTATAATTATTTTGACCCAGTGTTCTTGGATGAGGCAGCCCACTCTTCTTCTTCTTATCGTGTGGGTGGTAAGGCCTTACGACCCTACACACCCTAGTGTCAGTGTTTCTAAACCTAAAGTGTTTTGAGTGGAACAGTAAGTCCCGGTTTCCTCACGATGTTTTCCTTCACCGATGCTAGTGATGTCCAAGATAAACTTAAGAAAGTACATATGAATTGAAAAATTCACATTGGTACTTGGCCGACAGTCCACTCACAGTCACTGTTAATGCTAGACCACACCAAATATCAAACATAAAATAAATCCCTATTAATTAATTACTTAATGCAATAAAAAGCAGTGACAAATTGCAAACGTAGCGCCTTTAATGAAAGACAGCAATTCGTTTTCCCGACTTTTACGACCTGAAACTCTTATTTCCCTTCGAAACAAGAAATAAATTTAAAAGTGCGCCCTTTAAATTAAAGTGACCAGTCTGTTTTTGAAATCTAAGTTTAATTTGTGCAACTATAAGGAGCTTTGCACACGGAGCAACTTAAGTTGCAGCAACTATCAACCCTTTAAGAGTATCCAGTAAAAGTTGATAGTTGCTATAACGTTTACGGTTGCCGCAACTTTATGGCAATCTGTGAGCAACTTTCACAGTCGAGTTGCCGTATGCCGTTGCCATAGCGACCCTGGCATTGCCGGGCACACGGAGAGGGAGCGAGGGTGTAAAATCGCCCTTAGACGGTTGAGGAAACCACCATCTTTAAAAACCGGTATAATATTTAACAGTTGCTAGTTGCGGCAATTAGCAACTAACTTAGTCATCGATTGCAGTAACTGAAAACTGTTGACGATTGCCGCAACTCGAAACTCGAGTTGCTATGTGTGCGCAGTTCAATTGAAATATATGTAAACAGCTAGTTGCCAGCTAGTTGCCAGTTCCTACAATAGTTGCTCTGTGTGCAAAGCGCCTAAGTCTAGTTTTCAAGTCGGTTGAGAGTTAAGGCGACGTCCTACGCTGTTGGATGGACAGTAACCGGTTCAGTACGATTGTGAAGTATAATGAAAAATACCGCTTGATCAGTCTGACCGTTTAGACATCGGTAACAGGTACGTTCTAGTTGTGGGAGAGGAATTATAAGTAACTTGCTTCTGCCTTCTCCTTCATCCGCGTATAAGTCAAGTATAATATTATGTACAGTCAACAAAAGAGGGTGACCAGGGTAGTCAGATATAGTTGAAGTTTTCTTAGAAACTGATAAATGTAAATTAATTTAAAAAGTAAATATTAAATAGTTAATTAATTAAATTAAGTTTAAATCGAAGACATCTATCAATTTCCCTGGTTATCTATCTGTTTTGTTAACTGTACCATAGAACATGACAACCTGTGACACTCGGCAATAATGTAGCTTTCAATGAGCGAAAATAGTTTTGTAACCGGACCAGTACTTCGGTCTGGTTACAAACAAACACACACTTGTATCTCTTTATAATATTAGACATTAGATAGACAGTGCAAATAAAATCTTCTATAGACTAATTATCACTTTCACTTTGAATACCAACCATAGCAATCTATTTCGCATAACCAAACCAGTATCCATCTTCAATCAAAACCCTCTTTTGCCGCGTCGTTAAAAAACCCGATTTTTCCAAAAAAAAACCTAAAAAATCAACCCAAAAGATCTCATCACAATCGTGACGTATTAAAACGGACACGTTCAAATCGGGCATGAAAATAATAACCCACGAATCGCTCCTGATTATAATTGGTGGGTGCGCTCGCGCCGGTCCGCACGCGTACAGTTACGCTATAAACTATCATTAGTGCGATGCGCACTTTGTGAGGAAATTACCGCGGTTTTATTTGTTAGGTTTGTGAAATTGAGCATTGCAGGGTTGGCTGTATTTTTTTTTTTAATGTTGGTTTGATTGTAGATCAATGTTTGGAGATAAATTTAATGTCGTTTTGGAGAAATTTATAGCTGTGTGTAAGCTTGAATGTTTGCTCCATCTCTTTGTACGTTCCTATAAACCAGGTTGCAAACAGCATTTTAATTTAATTCAAAAGAGCCATTCCACATCCCAAAACGTTATTTCAGTTTAAATATCCTTTCTTCTCCTTCTGGGCTGTATTAGCATTGAGCTATGAGATTTAGGGAAGAGGGAGTGGCCATCGTGGCGGAAATTTAGCCAAGATTATTAATTTTACCATTGAAAAAAGTGTTTTGGTTTCGATTATTTTAATTGTGGCTTGAGGTCATTTTAACCGACCTTAAAAGAATAAACAATATCTAGTTTTTTTAAATATTGTATTCTAAATTCAAATCTCAACTCTAAAGTCATTGAAGTACCTAATCGCTACTGTTAATGATAATAATTTTAGCACGGGTTTTTTCAGAGATGTATCCTCTTTCCTTATACCTCATAAATCACCAGTATCCTTCAAAACAATTCTGGCAACCCTGTCACACAAGTCCATACATTTTTATGGATGTAGTTTGCGATTTTCCATAGTCAATAAACAGATTATCTTGATTGTTCGATTTCGACCGATCGATCAAGTTGAATAACTAATTTTTAGTTGATTGTATCTCTATTGTGATTCGGAGTAGTCTATGGGATTGAAAAGATTGTAATTGGTATTATTGAGATATTGGCTAACTTTGAAATTGTTAGGCTTTAAGAGGAATTGATTGAGCGGTCGAGTTGTAAAACGGTCAATTTGTACCTTTTGATTCTAAGGATTGTTTTGGAGAAGGCGGGTTGGCCACACAAAGGCCTGCCTCCAGTCCTTCTATCCTTCTCGTTTCAGTGCCTCGTCCCTCCAGTTTTGGAGAAATCCATCCAGTTAGTCCCGCCATCTCCTCTGGGCCTGCCGCGGCTAGGACTCACTGTTTCAGGGCACCAGTTTTGTGCTATTTGGGCCCACCGTTTTTCCGATAGCGGCAGACATGTCCTGCCCAGTCCCATTTAGGTTGGCAACCTTTTGATTTGATTGTACTCTTTTTAAAACTATAAGCTTCTGGCCGCGACTTAATCGAGGAAGTCAGGTATACGATAAAATAAAACATATCCTATGACAGGCGACAATACTAAAGCTTTCATAAGTGAAATAATTTTTGTAATACGACTGGTACCTACATCACCACGCTTGCTTAAGGCTGATTAGTTCTTCTACGTCTTCTCGTGTCGATTGACTCAAATTTTATTCGACCAATATTGGGCAACCTGTACCGCTCTGTCATTGGCCTCATTAAGGTCTTGGATGGTGCAGGTTGTGCACGACGGCAACTGAGGAGGTGACGCATGTCCTGTGATGGTGCTCCACACTGGCACTCCGTTTGGGATTAGTAATTACAGCTCGTGAACGAGTGCTGTCAGTTGGGATTGGTCATCTCTTAACTGCTATGGCTTTAATTTCTTTATAATTTTTTTACTACTATTTTATATTCATCTTCATTGTGATCACAAGAAAACAAGAATCGACAAGAATAATGTAACCAGGATTTTATAAAAACCTAATTTAAAAGAGTGCCGTGGAGTTTCTTGCTCGTTCTTCTCCATAGAGGCCTACCTCCGTTTTGGAACGAGCAACTAGCTTCAACTTTCGGACTAACTGACCGACTCTTTGACAATTCAAAAGTGCCTGTAAATGGTCTAATTAAAATAAATGTTTTGACTTTGACTTTGACAGACTTATATTAATCATAGGTCCAGTTATCCTCACTATTTATTTTGAGCACCGATATCCGTCATGTGCAAGATAAACTTGAGTAAATATAAATTGGGAAAGTCACATTGGTACTTATTGGTATTGAACCACAACGACATACAAGAGAGGCGGGCGTCTTACCACTCTGCCATCGCACATATTAATATGAAGTATTATTATTTAAATATTAAAACAGGATTCGAGTAGTAATAGTAGTTCTCAGTAGCAGCCTCGGAGTCTGGATTTGTGCCCGGTTGATGGCAATAGGCTGGCCCCCTATTACATGGAACTTAAAAACATAACTGGCGAAATGTGGGTGTACTAATGGGTACACCTCTGCCTAACCCTTCGGGGATTACAGGCGTGATGTTATGTTATGTGTCGAGTAGTAAAATATAAGATTAAATTTTAAATAATTCCACAAATCAATTAGGGAACTATACCTATAAAGTTGCCGAGTACCAGCCTCTCATAAATCCACCGGGCTACACAACGAGCGGGCGGCCACATTGTGAGGTGACGGAATGGCCTGCACGCTAACATTGGTTTTACGACATCTGTGCACTTGAAACTTGTGTGGTATTGCCGAGTTAAAGATTTTAGAAGTGACATTATTTGAATGTCCAACCTTTTATGGCTTCCCGTGCATTGATATGGCTTGATGGCGGTGTAATCACCCAATACTATGCCAGTATTTATGTATAGGTACATACATTACTGAAGTGTCGTGATGTCCTAATGGTTTTGTCGTCCGCCTCTAATGCATGAGGTTACAAGTTCTGTACAGGACAAATAACAATGTGACTTTATTATTTTTTTTCTTTTCGTATAATTATGGTAGCCAAATTCAAGAGTATAGGCTTTATAACATTACGCTACAGTGGAGCGGTAACCAAAAACGAAAGGGTTAAAAAAAATTGCAGACTAAAAGCGGACAAAACCTAGTATACACCTAAGAAAGCAGCTTAAAATGTATCTATAATTATGGAATTGACATTTTTATTAATTTAATTGCTTTGCTTTATTAAGTCACCTTTGCAAATAAAAGTCAAAGTCAAATCATTAATTTAAATTAGGCACTTTTGAACCACTTTACATAAAAAAAAATAGAATTGAAGACTAGACCACGTAACATAACGAACTTAATAATTTATTCGAGCCACTTCCATCAAATCTATATTTCCGTGCAAATCCTTGTACTCGTACGCGGCCCTTCTATGACATCACGCCATTGTCCAGCGGCAGTGGGCAGACAAAAGCTTGCAAGTGTGTGTTAGACGTGCGCGTGAGTGCGCTGGGAAAGACGGCCCGTTCAGATGTGGCAAATAGCATTGTTGTTATTCTACGGAAAGCTGTTTAAGTATTATTGTTAGATATTATTGAATATTGAGTACTTTGTTGATTGGTATTTCCTTTAGCTATTCGCTGGTGGCACCTAGGTACTTTTCTAAAGTAGGTAACGCTAATCGCTAAGAATGTTTTTGTGTAGTTTGGTAACAGAAAATGAAATAGCTTTTGTGTTACCTAAAACACTATTATTTTAAAATGCTTAAGCCACATAAAAACTTCTACGGTAATTACTATATTATTCAGAAAATCTTGTGCTTTAAACGTAACTACACTCTACAGAACATTACGCGACCAAAATTGCGTTTGTGATGTTTTCTGTGGAAATTATGCGTCGTAATTTTCGCCAGCTAGGGTGGTACTGTCAATTTAAAATTTCATTGCAGGCAAAACACTGGAAGCGTCCATAATTTTGGTATGGCCCAGTGGTTACGGCGCCCGCCTCTCATGCTCGAGGTAATGGGTTCAAATACGGGCAAGTACCAATGTGACTTTTTCAAGTCATAAGTACTTTCTAAAGTTTAACTTAGACATAACTGATTTTGGTGAAGGAAAACATCGTGAGAAAACCTGGACTTATACCAAACTATAATATTACTGTCCCATCCAAACCATGTCAGAGGCAGTTGAGGTGGTTTAGAAACCCTGACACTAAAGCGTGTGGGGTCGTAAGACCTTACTGCCAACACGATGAAGAAAGAAAATAGATGTGAAACTAGAAAGAAAGAAAAAGAAAATGTGTTGATACAGTCTAAAGGCTTTCTTTCCCTTGATGAATGTCACTCGTATCGTTCGTCCAGGTCCTTCTCGTCTTTAGTGCAAAATTCAAGACAGTTCAATTGTTTCTCCAGGAGTCATCGAGCTTCCTCGCAGCTTTTCTGGTAGTCGCCATCAAATTCTGGCTTTCAGAAAATGCAGTGGTTAGGAATTGGGTGGCGGGCTTGTCCCAAGTAAAAAAATGTGAATAAATATTTTGATGGTAGTAATTTAACTAATTAGTTTTAATAATTATATTTTTTATTCATAAACTATAATGTACTAGCTTCTACCCGCAACTTCGTCCGATTCAAAGTTGAAATATTATCCCACGGGAACCGTATATTAGCCGATGTGCTATTCCAGACTATAATCTATCTCCGTGCAATATTTCATCTAGATTCGATCAGCTCTTCTGGCGTGATTGAGTGACAAACATCCTTACATCCAAACTTTCGCAAGATTGTCAAGTGTGGTAGATAAATTGTTTAAAAGATTAGATACTTAGATAGAACCTACAGAAATCAACTTTTCAACCATAAACGTCTATAAAATCAGCGTCAAACTAAAATGCAAAGGCGTAAACTGTCTTCCATCATACACAGCCCACGTTGTTTGACTACACACAAACAATGGGAGCTGACAGACTATAGTGTTTGTTGAGCTCTGTTTGTTCAGACGAAACGTTGCGGCAGGTAGGCGGTTACGCAACTATTTTACCTTCACGACGATATTGGTATAGGGTAGGCAGATTGAGGAAGTGTAACTTAAACGACTTAAGACTTTTTTTGGGCTTAGGGCTTAAGCAAATGGCCAAGTGGCTAAGGCGCCCGCGTCTCATGCATACGGTGATTTTGAATCTGGGTAAGTGCTAGTGTGACTTTTTCATTTCGTTTAAAGGAATTTCTTAAATTATGCACTAACACTTAATTCGGTGAAGAAAAACATCGTAAGAAAATCTGGATCAATATATAATATTATGTCTGTCATAACTGTGCCAGATATACAATCTGGTGTAAACTGTTAGTACAGGTTGGTAGTTTATGAATAATAAAATAAAATAAAATATTGCTCATGCCTTCTCTGTATGAGAAGAAGCCTTTGCCCTGTAGCGGAATAGTAACAGGCTGGTGTTCTTTTTTTTTCAGTTTTATACTTGCAAAGTATCAAGAATATACGCATCCATCTTTCTCCAATTTGCTCACAATATTAATAAAAAGGTCATGTCGCTGTGGTTAAAATTTGCTTAAAAAACAACATATTTTAGCTTATATTTTTTTAGACTTTTAACAACTCATAGATCATCGAAAACCGAAATTACCGTTTCTTAAACAAACATCGAACAATAAACAAAATTAATTAAAGGTCAAGTTTGAATACTCGACATTCATCTTTACATGCCCATCACATACATCCATACACAATTCATACAAGTATAGGTAACAGAAATCACACCATATCTTTTATTACATACATTGTTGTGTCATTTACGCTTAACTAACACCTAATTACTATATTTATTTAAACGAATACTTCTAACACTTATTTTAATTTAATGAGTCACAGATATTTTATATATTTTACTAAATATATAAAATCACACATAAACACACAGCATCACGCCTGTTATCCTCGAAGGGGTTAAGCAGAGGTGTACCTACCCATTTGTTCACCTACATTTCGCTAGTTATATTGAAGTCCTATGTAGGGGTGAGCCTATTGCCATCAATCGGGCACAAATCTAGACTCCAAGGCTGCTACTGCAAAATTCCTGATGGTAAAACCCAATAACACTTTGCCAGATCTGGGAATTGAACCCAAGACTTTGTAAGCACTAAACAAAAGAGGCAATCTAGACTAGAGTCATAACATAACATCATACATAACATCACGCCTGTAATCCCCGAAGGGTTAGGCAGAGGTGTACCCATTAGTACACCCACATTTCGCCAGTTATGTTTTTAGTCCCATGTAATAGGGGGCGAGCCTATTGCCATCAACCGGGCACAAATCCAGACTCCGACGCTGTTACTAAGAAATTCCTGATGGAAAAACCCAATAACACTTTGCCCGACCTGGGAATCGAACCCAAGACCTCATGCACAGCAGTCGCGCTTGCAACCACTAGACCAACGAGGCAGTCAGACTAGAGTCAACAGAAAAATAATCTTATATCTACAATTTTTTATTTTTTATTATTAAGCTTGTAAATAATGTATATATTAATTAAGTGTCTTTTAATTAAATCATATCTTCAATATTTAAAAAAATACCCTAGTGTTTTTTCCTTTTTAAGTATTCATAGTCAAGTAGCTACTCATGAAATAAAATACCATATTAAATGTCCAATAATTTGTGTATGACGCATCATGATGATCTCCTTATCGATATCCAATCAGGAGATAGGCCTCTCCCGCAGCATTTCCCGTCAAATAAAGGAACCATTACAGCTACTTACTACCTACTTACCAACCGTAGGCGTTCCCAAACTGCCATTAATTCTGTCAATACAAAATTTATCACTAAAGACTGCCATTACCGTCTAAACTTACCATAAACAAAAAATATCATAAAATACATGAATACAAACAATTAATAGTAACCCGATCCTAGAGATTTCATTAGGTAATAACTATCAGAGAATCGAGATAACAATGGAACGTTTGGACACAGAATAGATAAACTACAGAAGGTTCATCTCTAAACAATGAGCGAAAACAGGGGCGCGGCGCTCGCACCCATGTATTTGAGGGTGTTAATGGACTGTTAGTAGTGCATTTGAAAATCAAAATCAAATTATTTTAAATAAACCATTTACAGGCACTTTTAAATTGTCAGTATGAAAGTTGAAACCGATTTCTTGTTTCTTCTGATTGAAGGTATTTTAAATGCCTTTATTACCATGCCAAGACAGGTTAAATATCCTATCCAAAATACCTAATTACCCACCTCAAACTCGGCAGAGTGCTCTGTTCTGACACTATCTTTCGAAGCCGCCTCTATACTAGATATGTTATTCAACGCAAAACAAAAGACAGTCGCGAGTGCGTACGTGTCTATGTGCGCTTGTTTTTGCTTATCGTTTGGAGCTAACCTTCTGTGTTTATTCATTCTGTAACCGGGACCAGTGATCGTCAGCATTCCTCGAATGAATGGTGCATTAATAAATCGAGAGTTCCCATTAACATCTAAGCGTAGATGTTGATCAAGATTTATGATAATGCTCGCGACAAGATTGAGACACACTTGCTCATGTGATTATGTAACTTTTCGATATTGTTTAGTAACATGTGTACGTAGGTGCGTGTCCTGTGTTACGCAGGTTTGTGAATAGAACCGGATTTTGACACTAGGCCAAGCGCGATTTCATATCCTATCTACAGTTAAATGTTGGTTAAGTATGTGTATTTTTATATTATGTTTCTCGGTTAGTGTGAAGAAGTACAGTGCAGTGTGTGTGTGTGTGTGCAGTGTGTGTGTGTGTGTGCAGTGTGTGTGTGTGTGTGTGTGTGTGTGTTTAGTATCAAGTGTTATTCGGTTTTTCCATCAGGAATTTCTTAGTAGCAGCCTCGGAGTCTGGATTGGTGCCCGGTTGATGGCAATAGGCTCGCCCCCTATTACATGGGACTAAAAACATAACTGGCGAAATGTGGGTGTACTAATGGATACACCTCTGCCTAACCCTTCGGGGATTACAGGCGTGATGTTATGTTATGTTTCTCGTTTATTCATTGGAATAGAATGAGACGAGAAGTAGTATGATTTTGATTTAGTATTACCAGATCGGTTTTTTAATGATGGAATGGAGTTTATAGGGTTACATCTATGAGAGTTTTTAATTCAAAAAACGTTTAGTCTACATAATAAATGTTTGGTAAAAATGGCCCTTGGTGAATTTTGGTGAAGTGAGCTTGAAGTGAGCTGTTATTTCACCTAATGCTAAGGACTAACAATTCACTTTTAGCTGACCGAGAGAGACTTTTACAAAATAATACTGCATCCCTCCAAGATAAATTGAGATTGTAAATTATATGTATAAAAAAGTACCATTGGTCCTTGCGCAATTTCGAACCCACAGCCTCAATATAGGAGGCAGGCGCCTTAACCACCGGCCATCACGACTCGTCATCATTACTTAGTTGAATTGCAAACACAGATAGATCTACAAAAGTTTTAAGATTTACTCCAAAACCATAGGTAGCAGCACACACATACAAAATAATAAAACCTCCTTCATAAAAGATTAGATTTTAATTTCACAGGCATTAATAAAGTTTAGAAGGCTGCTACATTGAATAAGTTTTAATTGTCCGTAATACCACATCCGGCGGTGTACTGTAAATCAAAAGAGAAGGTGTATTAACACTGGCCACCTGTATTCGTTCAATTAAAAGGAATTGTTGTAATTAGTTTTAAATATCTTGTTGTTCTATTTATTGATCGTCTTTTATTTTTAGTTAATCAAGTACCTATTAGTTGTCAGTGAGAAGGGGTCGCGGCGGACAACGAAGAAGATGGCGAGACGATCTGGATGCATTCATCAAAAACTGAAAGGATGAAGCATGGAATTATAGAAGACGGAAGGAATGGAGGGAGGTCTTTGCCTAGGAGTGAAACAGAACTGGCAGGAGTGTGCCTTTGCCTAGTAGTAAGACAGAATAGGATAATAAAAAAGCTGAGGAGTTGGGCAGGTAAGGTGGCGTAAGGCTGTTACAGGGTGTCGTCAAAGGATAGAAAGAAATGTTGGCTGTCGGACGGCGAGATGGAAAGACGATATTGTTATCATCTCGGATAGAACCTGGATGACGCTTAGAAGCATGGAAGTTGGCACATACAAAGACTACAATTCCAGCAGAATGTGTAGTCTGGGAAATATATCGGGGACTTAAGCATAACCGTTGAAGGATTTTCAAACAAAGCAATAGTCATTAGTAATTGTGTCAAAGACATCTGTCTACCTAAGAAATTTACCTATCGGGCGATGGGTTGATAAAACTTCTCAATTTAACCTCCAAAGTACCCCCGCACTCTCATTATCTAATCAGAGTCAGTACCACTGCTATATTTAAAAAAATCGTTGGGTCATCTTTGTAATTGTAATGATATTTCGCCATGAACATTTTTTTGGCGTATCTTTTTGTTATACATTATTGTTGTTCAACTAGAATTATATATTTGTCGCTATCCGTTTGTTGTTTGCATCCCGCCTAACAAAGTCTCGTAAAATCATCAAACCGAACTCAATTGCTCAATACTTGTTCAATTAAATCAGATCGGATCTGATTTCTTCATTCTATGATTTATAGTACAAACAAAATGACTTTAATTTACTGTCACCATAAACCAGTTGTGTAGCCTGCACTTACCTTTCAAATAAAGTCTATTGTAGCCTTGAAGATGTAATAGCCAACAACGCTGGAATAACATTGCGCTGTTTACCTTTTTAGGGTAGTCAGTATTGTAAGTCTTTTGAATTAGATTCGTGGGAACTGTATACGAATACGTACTGTCTCGATATCCAAATGGTAAGTGGCCATCAGCTGATAGCTTTCGAGATTAATGGTCATAGCTCATTATAACAGTACCGCTCCGGCACGCCAACGGTCCGGCCGGAATCGCCTCAAAAAATCCAACCGTTAAATGACAGCGAGCCCGCGAGCCTTCACCTTTTTTATCTTGTCATTATACAATTTACTTTTATGCACACGATTAAAGCCCTAAATTGAATGTAAAATTATTTGTTTTATCGATGTTGTGGTGTTCAAATAAGCGGTAGCTAAAGAACCTATATCACTAATTAACCGACTACGGCGAGGCAAAAAGGAGAGTTATGATTTTGACCGGTATGTATATATGTGGGTATGTATTTTAAGATAGTAACAACCTTGTTCTAAGTCTTATCGCAATCTCATCTCAGCGATATCCAGTTAGATTGAGATTTAATTGCGATCTTTCCTAAAAGTTAGTAAAACTTGCCCTTCGGTTGAAATTATACGAATATAAAGCAAAAACCAAACTAGATGAACCAAATAATGCGCCGACGACCACCGACGACATTATAATCATACATCTACACTACACTATCTCACCTATCAATATGGGTACATCTACTGCGCATGAGTTAATGTGCGTCAAACTGACCACGGATATAGAAACAGGTGCGCTCATTGTTAATGATCTGATGCTGAGATCCGATGTGATTTGGATGACATTTTGTTCTGAATAGGGTCGCCAGGTGGGTTGGGTTTTTTTTAGGATTTTTAGTGACGTTTAGCTGTAGTAGTAAGCTGTCTTTTACACATACATACATTACTGTTGTCTTATAAAATGATTGTGTTGTTAGCATTTTTGTAGGGAACAGCTGATTTTTTTTCATGATTTTAGGTTTGGTCCTATACAAAAAGTTGTTCATACACCCCTTTCCAGGCTGCTGTGGTTTAAAAAAAAAACCCTGTATATAAAAAACTTACTCCCTATTTCCCTTGGTCACGGCATCACGTGTGAACGGCTGGACCAATTTCACTGATTCTTTTTTTGTGTTTGTTATTGTAAGAAAAAGGTTCTTACGAAAAAAAAAATAGAAAAAAATAGGTCAGCTAAATATAAGTTTTTATTAAGATTATTTCTTCCACCGATGTCACTGACATCGGATTATCACTGGATAATTAAAATAAACTTAAAAAAATTATGTCTCTATTGAATATGTCACAGCGGTAGGTTCTAGTAGGTAGGTAGGCCCAGTATCGATCCCGCAACCTCATGTATGAGAGGTGAGCGTCTTAACCACGGGGTCATTACGACACGCTTTTTTTTATTATTTTTTTTTTTACATATTAATTCCTTCTTTAAAATCCTTTCAATAATAACCGTTCTACTTTATACCTATATATATCTTGGTCACACTACACCGACCTCCTTATAGTAAGATTTATCTTACGTCCTGGAACAATGCAAGTGGTACATAGCTAAGGCAAGTAGGTATATCGTCGCATTGTATGAATTATGTTTTAATAAGCTGCGTGCTTAGCTTATAGCGTATGGATATAAATTGTCCTTAATATACTTATGGCTGTTAAATAGCAGTTGGTCTTTGTAAAGGTTGCAATGTAATGCAGTAGTGGGTTAAGAAAATAATTTACATCTTGACGGTGGAAATTTATAATGTCGTAAGTGATAAAGTTCGGAATTTCCAGTGTCGATCTTGACAATTTTATATTGTAATTAAAATCGACAGTGGAAATTTTGAATTTAGTTTTTACGATCTTTTAATTTTTTAAGGTAACAATACAAATGATTAAGTTTGTCATGCTTTAACGTTTATTTATTTAGTTAAAAGTCTTTTCGAAATACCACACTTAGTTTTTTTGGGCTACATGATTTTTTTTAAGATTCTATAATATTAAAGTACTTGTAATACATGTTTGCCATTGAAATCTTAGATTTGTAAAAAAAAAACTGCTATCTAGATGTTGGTACAAAGGTATTAATAATATGAAATTTAAAAAAAAATTGGTAGGTACGATCAAAGCAACGAACGCTCCAAACAATAAAACGTTGTTCTTAATTCAAATTTAGAATATCACTACCGAATTTTAAATTTCACGACTTCTGTTACGTAAATCGATTTGAACGCACTAAATACGAATCGATTGCTGAATCGAATCGTAATCGTAAATCGAATGAGACTAGCTACCAAACTGTAATGTCTATTAATCAAGGCACAATGTTGCTTTCTAGCGATGTGGACAAAAGTAATTTCACTCGGATTGGGTTATTTATACGTAAGGGCCGGTTGAACAGGTGTTCTTTGCCGTATACAAGGTGTAGTCATCATCTCAATATTTTTTTTTTAATTATTTGAATTTCGATTTTATTTTTTAGACACCGTTAAAATTGACGTTTATTTTTTGTTGGTAACTTTTTGATTAATTATTAAAACACAAACTAGCTACACTCCCCGGCTTCGCACGGGTGTAATGTAGTAACTAACTTTAAAACAACATTAAAATCCGATATTTATTATTATATTTTAGTTTTATACTCTGTAGATAATTGATGTTTTATTTTTTAATTTGTCTGAATTAGTTACTTAAAATATTTATGAATGAAGCAAAATGTTTGTGTAAAAACAACGGTTCTGAAACTTGTTCTCAAGAATGTTACATTTGCAAATAAATTATTCATTTATGCACTCGTCATTCATTAAACCTATTTCTTTCAAATAAATTCAAGCAACGTGAGCAATAATAGCAGTTTTGAAACGCTGCATTCTTCAGGATACCGCAATTTTTATTAGACCGCATTTTTTGTTAAATGCTTTCTTAATGCCTTGTTAAAAAATGTTAAATCAGTGGAATGTTTTTTAAATACATTAATCAAAAACACGAACAACCTCATTGCATAAATAGGTAAATGTTCATTTTATAATGTCTAACAATAAAAATGATGAACAATTTTTAAGGGGTCTCTGACTCTTTGTAATTCAATACCCAATCATTTTTTTTCTTTTTCATGTCAAAGGATTTGTTTAATACCTTTTTTTTCTGATATTTTATTTAGTTTTAAATGTTTTACACATGCATTCAATAGAGCTATTCATGTTATTTTATTTTACATTTTTATTGTATAATCTGTTAGATTGTTTTTTTTTGACCACGTTAATCTCCGAAACTTCTTGTCCGATTTTGATTATTCTTTCATTAGTAGGAAGCTACGTTGTCCGTGAGTGCCATAAGCAAAATTTGTTTATCAAAAAAATAAGACATCTGTTAAAAAAATCACTCCAACAAAGTTGCAGGAAAATAATTAATTAAAAAACTACATTGCTATATTTCCGACAACGCCCTGTATTTCAACTAAGAAGACGCGCTCTCCAGTGCCCAGGGAATAGTTATTAATTTGGAATTTGTTACAGCCTATACTTAAGCCAGTAGATACCGCAGTTAAGGCTCTGCGCATAAATATGAATACATCACACAATCGCCGAACACATTAACGTACTATGTGTACGTACAAAGCTTTACAAGTAAAAGGTATCATGTGTAAAAGGTATAAAGCTTTTACTTTAAGTAGCTGTAAATCCGTGACTTTAAGTTTGATTGTTAAATTATTGTTTTTTTTTTATAACCTGTATATTAAAAGCGCGGTTTCATACGGGTTAAATAACGTCTTTGGTTACTACGCCACTCTTGTGGATTGTATTGTAATGTTGCATGGTTTTTGTCAAATTAGACTAGTCCGATATTAGTAGTAGTAGTTCTAACAAACAAACTTTTCAGGTTTATTATATTAGTATAGATAAAAAAGTCATGTCATTTTGGAATATATGTTGTGATAGAAAAATAATTTTGCAAATAAATAAAATTATTGTCGACACACATGAATACAACTTAAATGAATGTTTTGAACATGTTTTTTTTATATTATATATGAAAATTCTTGGCATATTTTTGGGACATTACATAAATATAACATTTATGAGGTCTTTGTAGGTTACAGAAGGATACAAGATATTTGCAAAACAGAAGGATGAAATTTAAAGAATTTTAATTAAACCGCATATCCGATTAGGAATCTAAATTATTGCCTTGATCATAGTAACCACTTAATCCTTTATAGTTTTCGAGAATCACCGCCCAACAAAAAATGACCTCTGACCGTAAGTAACATCTTCGCCAGCTGAGCTTATGTAAAAATGGTCAAGGTAAAAAAATCCGGTTCACACACGGCGAGTATTTTTTTTTTGTATCACACACAATAGGTTTTTGTTTTACGAGGTCGACAGTCAGCTGGTTTTCTAGAAGGAAAATGATAGTAAAATGTTATAGCGATTACTGAGAAGCAAGTGTGACTAACTGGACCCAGTCATTGTTGTGGTAAGCATAATGGACGAATTACTTAAGAATTTTTTCGTTTCATTCTAAAAAAAGGAATGGAATTTTGATGATTGTACTGAAGATCTTTCCGTATTCTGCAACGTTCACATATTTTGCTATGAAACGGGTACAACAGTGCCATTCTTTAAAAATCTCCGTCGATGAGGTGAGTTATAAATCATTATTTATCTTCTCCATAGAGGCCTACCTCCGTTTTGGAACGAGCAACTAGCTTCAACTTTTGGACTAACTGACCGACTCTTTGAAAATTCTAAAGTGCCTGTAAATGGTCTAATTGAAATAAATGTTTTGTCTTTGATTTTGATTAACTCACTTCACAGATTTTTTTCAGAATAGAGCGGCAGATTCAGTTTTTGTTCTTCACTAAGAACTTCCCAATGGAAAAAACCTAAGAACATCTGTCACTCATACACTCACTCTCACCACAAAATATCGCAAACCGCTTGACGTATAAAGATGAAATTTGGCAGGGAGGTAGTTATTATGACGTAGTCTAGCGCTACGAAAGGATTTTACAAAATTCACCTCCTAAGGGGTTTTTTTTTATTTTCCTTTTTTAGCCAATCAACAATTCTTTACACTGTAAATATTTTGAGTAATTTTCCATGTAAGGTTAGTGTAACAATTTCTTACAGGTTAGCACCGCATGCCCCATAGACATATTAGATGTGCCACGAGCACTGAACTATAAAACTGGTGTCTAATTAACTAACATTAACAAGTTTAAATTAACATTATGTAAAGGATGAAATGGGGGTTTAAAGTTTGTATGTAGAAACAAGCTTAGATCGCCAATAACCGACATTTCTGGACGAAGTCACGGGCAGAAGCTTGTCTCTAAATATAGGTACTGGTACTGCTATAAATTCAACGTCAGTAATCTTGTAAACTTCACGCATATCCCGCAGTACGTTGTTCAGGCATAACTACTAATTACCGAGGCGTGCACACGAACGGATAACAGCCTGTCTCATCTCAAACACTTTAACCATGTTTGCAGTTTTTAAACGTGTCCAGTTGCTGTACTTTCTATATTCCATACGTTCTAAGATGGTGCGGGTGACACATGTCAGCAATTCATCTATGGATGTCAGAATTGCTTAACTAGGTTATTTACTTACTTATTACTCATTCCGTATTTTGATAATAGTGTGCAGTTAAAATATTCAATCATGATTGTAAATCGCCGTAACGTTCAATGAAAAAACAAATGCGCCCGCATCATCCTAGAACGTATGGAAGAAAATTTTCTGTTAAGCTATAAAACCTTTTTCAGTTAAAAAAGAAAATTCATTCAATCAAGTCATAACATAAACATAACATGACGCCTGTAATCCCCAAAGAGTTAGGCAGAGGTGCACGCAGTAATACACCCACATTTCACCAGTTATGTTTAAGTACCATGTAATAGGAGGCCTATAGCCATCTTCCGGGCACAAATCCAGACTCCGAGGCTGCTACTTAGAAATTCCTGATGGAAAACCCCAATATCACTTTGCCCGAACTGGGAGTCGAACTCAAGGTCTCATGCTAAGCAGTCGCGCTTTGCGACCACTAGCCCAACGCGACAGTCAATCAAGGAACCAAGCATTTAAGTCGTCAATAACTGTTATTTTAATCAGGCAAAAATCCTGTTAATTTTAATTCTCGATTAGTATTTCACGACTACTTCAATTGCCCTATTTATAGAAAAAACATACAGGATACCTACGTCAAATAGTCAGCAATTACAATCATTACTAAACGAACAAAAAGCTAAATAATTTTCCTTTTACTCAACACTTTCCCCGAGACGTAATTCTCCATGAATCATAACGATAATTAAGTATTAACTGGCTACCAGTCTTAGAAAATCCACAAAGATTCCAGTTGTGAACCTACTGGTTTGGCTGAGAAAAATCTTGCTCGACGCAGTGTCGTAATCACAAAGGAAATGGTATAAGCTTGACTTGCGCAAACGCGTAACTCGGATGTTGACGATTACTGCACTGCCGCGGGTGTTTGCAGATCTAGTTACTGGCGAGCGTTTGAACGGGGCATTGTTGGTGAGTTGCGAGGTTGTTGCAAAATTTTATTTTGTAACTAGAAAAAATATTGTCGAACGATATTCTATTATTTTGTTTGGATAGATATTTTATATTTGGTGTGTGTTGGTGGTATACTTTTTTGTTTAATTAATCTATACCTATGTTTAAGTCTTCGTCTAGTCATTGATTGAAAACTACACTACTCTGTCGAGCGTCACAGAATATGTTTTCTGATATATTAAACTTCAACGCAAATAAAATCGTGGGCAGAAATATTTTCATATCATTTTCTTTACGTTACATGTAATAAAAGATACTTAAATTAACTTCGGGTCATCATAATATTATTAATTCCTGCTTGCGACATAAAAGATTATACAAGACCTAATTTGTTTCGAAATCTAACAACCTGACACAACTTTGTATAATTGCAAGAGGCATTTTAAGCTCTACATATCATTGGTGTTGCAAATGTCCCTAGCTCGTAAAGGTAAACGAGCTTGAAGTTAAGCTGAATAAGTAGACATTACGAAAATCTACAGAGCCCGGTTTTAAAACTCAATCTGAGCGAAACACTCCGTTAAATTCAGATTAAACCATTAACTTCTTCACGGTAATATGTGAGACAACCAGACACGCCTTGTGTCAGAAACTGGGGACATTCACAAACGAACTAACTCTATAAGCAACTAATAAAATTCTAATTAATTCATTATGCCGTCTTTAAATACAAGTCACAGAAGATAATGACGTGTTTCAATCGTGATCCAGTACAATGTAAGTGCCGGTCGAGGCAAGTGGTCAAGCGAGTTAACTGGAACGGTGTGAACGAAGCACTGTGAAAGTGGACAGGGGAGTTACGGATAATTTCTATGAAAATGTGTTCTTGGGCCGCACAATTGATAGAAAATTACCGGTAAGAGTAGGACCTCAGCACGGCAACTGCTGGTAGGAGACAAATACCGCTTTTTACCTGAAACAAAAAGAAAAAGGAATATTAATGTTTATTACACTTATCAATTTGGATTTTTTTGCGTTTTATTGTAATAAAAAAGGAAAATACTGTTGCTATATTTCGACTTTTAAAAATTCGATATAGTAACTTGACAGATAAAGGGTTACCAAGTTTTGACAAAAAAAGATAGTGAGGTGGTGTAAGAATGAACGAAATTGAATGAACTTAAATAATGTACTTAACTTGGTATTAAATCATTCTTATTATTCGTTCCGTACGCAAAATACATGACTATCCCAACACTATTAGTTGTAGTATGGTAACATTATTTTCTTTGAACTGTCAAATTACTGAATAGAATTAAAAGTTGAAATATAAAATTTGAACTATCTTATATAAAAAATGAAGAGTGTTTTTATTAATTTGTGTTTTAAAGATAATTAATTGCAGTAGCGTTGTCAAGTCGGCATTAAACAGATAGTAATCGTAATCGTATTTAATCCTTGTTTAAGCATGTGACGTTTCTTTTGAGTCAAGTTTTGTCTACAGCTTAATTTCATTCCAGTTTAAAAGCTTCCATTTCAATCTAACGTTAACTATATCTTCGTAAATGTCGTCTTAAGTAGGTGACTAAAGTATTACAATAAAAAACGTCCGAACGATTTCACATGCCGATATCATTTCTTGTCTATCGATAATTCATTACACATGACAATAAAAAGACAAAAAGCGGGCCAAGTCTCGGCCATTCATGTGTCGTAAAAAAACATTATAAAGTACTATCTATATATAAAAAAGTTAGCGGTGGATTGACATCTGTCCGTCCGGGCTGCCTCAATACGCTCGGTTGGACAAAATCGAGTATTACAATTAAATTAAAAATCACTCACGTGTAGGTACCACTGATAAGTTTTGTAGCGACGGCAAAAAAAATGTCAACTGGCCAGTTTTTTGGTGTTTGTTTTTCGAAGTTCGTTCGCGGAGACTTGACAAAAGAATTTGTTGTGTTATTTTTGCAGTGCTAATTATCATTTATTTTTAATTTAAATAAATATAAACTGCTATACCTACTTAGCTAGTAAATAAAGGCTTAATTAACAGTTCTAACGGTTTTAACTTTAAGGTATAAATTGAAAAATTATACAAAATCGTAAATCTGACTCCCACTTGCCACGTTCCACATTCCTCATTATAATACAATGTTTGCACGACAATTTTACGCATTCCGTCATTGAGCTGTCAAATTGTTTGCCGCCATTTTTATTTTAAGCTTTATGGCCTTTTGCCACTTTAATGCAGTCATAAATCAAATGTGATTTTTATGGTGATTAATGTTGTTCTTAAGCTTTTCGGCCTATTTTCGTCTAACAGCTGTGATGTGGGGACATCTTATAAATAATAGGATTAAACACAGTTTCAATTAGGGTTTTAGTTATAGGATTTTTCCTCATTGGATCATCTTTTTATGTGTTTATTGTGACTTATAAGGAGCGTAACGTATAATTCTTATGTTTAATATTTTAAGGCTGACTAATGGCAAGTTATAGATCTTTTTAGAAAACCATTTATGACAAAAACCTGACACTAATATTAGTTTTTCTATTCTGTGTGAAAATCGTATCGCTAAGCATTTTAGGAAAAAAAAACAAAATTAGAATCGAAACAAAAACACTTTATTTATTTAAACGTTAAGCAAAAAAAAGTACCTACAAAGGCGGACTAAATAGCTTAGGTATTCCCTAACAGCCAACCAAAGGTGGTAAAAAGATAATATGGCATTGGATTTTCATTATTTTCGGTGCTTCTAAAGAGGGAAAATTTAGAGCTATTTTAATTATTTTTCACTCAACTAACCCAACTCTTCTGCCAACGCTACATGCAGTAACATAATTAATGGTAGAATGATTCAATTGAATCCGCGGTATGCGTGAGTTTCCACTCATTGTGGCTTGCTTTCTACACACCTCCATCACTTTATAGCGAGGTGTCACGTTGCCCAACTATGTCCCTCACTGGTATTGATAGATAGTGACAGACAAACTGGCATGCCGAAGGCGATATTGTTTTAATTTATATTGTAATATTTGTTAATTAGATTTTGGAAGATAGATGGGATTTTTTGATTGGTTTAATCTTTGTTAGTAGTTAATAAATCAGATGGTAGGTATAGGGTTATTGTTTTTCCAAAAAAAGTTAGTTCAAAATCTCGACAAATCATGCTCTAAAATGTCTGAAACATAAATAAAAAAACATTGTCAAAAGAAAAATATTGTCTGTCTGTAATACACAAAAACTATAAAAAGCGATTGTACTACAAGACAAAATTATTCATTATTTATTTTTTATTTATTTATTTAAAATGGTAGAAAAACGCAGAACTGAAACTTTGAACAAAACGTAGCTGGAAAACGGACATTGAAACACGGTGTATTGTTACCGTACTATTTTTCTATTCATGAAACTTCATTGTAAACACCATTACAAACTTATAGATAGAGGAACTAACCTGAACTTATAAGCAATAGACAAGCAACATGCTACATAGTAATTATCCATCATTATACTTTTACTAGTAGCTATAATACTTTGAATACTGCTTGCACTATAAAGCGGTAAGGAAAAGTAGTTTATGCGATAACATAGTAGGTTCCACTTTTTCTTGAGTAAATTGGAAAAGCTGGTCTAGGTAGCCGACACCTATGTGCACTGCATACATACATGAGAAGTAAATAATGCGGTTGTAATCCCCGAAGGGTTAGGCAGAGGTGTAACCATTAGTACACCCACATTTCGCCAGTTATGTTAACGTCCCATGTAATAGGGGGCGAGCTTATTGTTTTCAACCGGGTACAAATCCAGACTCCGAGGCTGCTACTGTGAAATTCCTGATGGAAAACCCAATAACCACTAATCAACTTATTAATCAATATTTTTTTATTAAAATATTCTTTGATGTCGTCCGGGGCCTCTAGCACCCCGCGGCGGTCAACTAGTTAAGCCTAAAAAAAATCAGATCTTTTGCCCTGTTCTGCCCTTGGCAAAAACGTCATCTACCTTTGGCAAAGAAATCATTTTTACTTATAGAAATTCGAGGAAAGGAATAATATTTATAAACTGAACAAAAAAATGGTTATGCGAACTTCTTATTCAAAAGTACTGTTATCTGTATCATCAAAAAACAAAACTGCAAAAAAAAAAAATACCTTTTGTTTTAATTGCTTTGTATCGTGAAAGTTACATTCTCAAATCCATCTATTTCTAACATGACTTATGAGATTAAAATAATCTCATCAATAATCTGTCTGAATGTTTTTAATATCTAGTTTCAAATCTAGGTCTAAAGGCAACAACTAATTTTTCTTTTCACAATATTTACGATCGAACTGTTACCGGTAGCCGACATTCTTTCTCACACAAATTATGTAAAATAAATTCAATAACTGTTTCGTAACATCAGTTTAATTAAAGAAGATGAAGTCCCAATCAACAACCATTTTTTTTATTGGTAGGTACGGGAATTTGTAACACCATAAACATTGTTCACTTTTTAATTTTATTACTATGAGCTCTGTCAATCATTTTAAGCCATTAAATCGATATAGTATGTAATCTTAGTTATTTAAATACTTTCGACAAAATCGTTCCCAAAGGCGAAACGTCAATGTTGTGCTGTAGTGTTGGGTTTTAGTCAGTTTTAGTTTCAATGTGTACTTTCTGAGTTAGTCGATTTGTTTTAGTTTCGGATCTTTAAGTGTGAGTTGTAATTTGGACTCGTCGTTCTTACGAAAAATAAAAACTGACTAATTTGTTTATCAGTCTTTTCTTCGCGTCGATTATTTTAGATGATCATTTTATCTACGTTTTTCTCATAATTCTTGGGCACAGTTAGGTAGGGTTGTTAACGTCTTCTAATGTGCAGATGTAGGGATAATGGGTACTGTAATAATTTTGGCCATCGTCTAATCAGGAGCACCGCACTTGCTTTGGGTATCGGAACGCACCAGTGTTTGACTGACAGGTTTGTTATCTCGCCCTCTCGCGACCTGTCAGCCATTTTTGATTTTTACGGTTTGTAACGTTGTTACTTGAAATAAATAGTTTAATTAATACATATGTATTATTCAGTATATAACAGGTGGGATCTATAATCCCCCATTTTACTAAATTATGTTTACAGCAGCCATTTTATCATTCGAAATTATTAAAAGCTAACTTGTCATTTAAATCATCATTAAATCATTTCTAAACTTAGTTAAAGTTTCGGTGTTTTATTGTTAATTAGGTAGACAGCGATAGATTGACGAAATAATGATGCTGGTTAATCATAAAAACCCGTTTTATTTTATAAAAAACGGCTATCATCAAAACCATCAATACAATCGATTTTATCAAACAAAAGCCGACGGTATCGAGCAGGTGGCGGCACAACACTAATGAAAGCCGTTATACCTAATCACTAAAGCTGTAAAAGCTATAATTTTGCAAATTGCCGCTACACATTGACGAAATAACTTTATAGGTAGCGAACGTTATGAAAATAATTACACTTACATACTAACATACAATTGTTTAGTTGTAAAAGGTAATCTCTGGAAAGACTAGTACAATTACAAAATATTTTCTCTGATGGAAAGCTAGACTATTGTTGAGTATCATCATAGCATAATTTGATGGTTAACTTAGAAAAAGCTTCATTTGTTTACTTTATTTGATACTAGCTTTTGCCCGCGACTTCGTCCGCGCAAAAATAAAATATAGCCTACGTTACTCGCAGATAATGTAGCTTTCTAATGGTGAAACAATTTTCAAAATCGGTCCAGTAATTTTTGAGTTTATCCATTACAAACAAACAAACAAAAATTCATTTTTTTCCTCTTTATAATATTAATGTAGATGTAGATATACATCATCAATATCAGCATCATAATAGCAGCCGATTATTATCCCACTGTAAGGCAAACATCTATTCTGTTCTCATACATAGAAGGTATTGATCACAACACTTGCTCAGAGCGCATTGGTGATTTCAGACATAATTATTATAAGTCCAGATTTCCTTACGTACGATTTTTCTTTTACCGATGACAGTGATATCCATGATAAACGTAGATCGCTTTAATATAAAACAAAGTCTTTGCTTAAAACTGGTTCAACCTTCGAGACAATTTTTTAATTTCGAACTATATTTTGATAGAGATAAAGTTTGTAATACAAAAAGTTAGCTCAATGGTTTGCTCCTGGTTTAAGCAAAGACTTTGTTTTATAATAAGGCCCAGTTCATAGGGAATAGAAAAAGTCACATTGGAACGTGCATGCAAAACCTCGAACTAGCGTTTGAGAGTCGGACGCCCCACTGGGCCATCAAGAAATTAATACAAAACACATCATGTAGCACTAAATTTCTTTAGTATTAATTACCTATGTCGAATATTTTAGTGAATGCTAAACAGAGGCAGGTATTAATTTCGCACCGGTAGTCCAAAACACGACAGCAACACGACTGCCAATCGACCACAATATCAAGTTTCAATCTCCATTCGGACATTGTCGAAAAATCCAGATGCTTGGTTACATAAACAGCTTTTTAAGTTTGCTAATTTATAATTAAACGAGCAAAGGTCAATGAAAGTGCCGTAGACTTATCAACACGACTAAAATTCAAATCGAAAACTAAAATAATGGTTCACGTTACACCGTATAGGCGGAGACGAGAGGCACGCCACGATGCTTCAGGGGCTATGCTTATTGATATTTTCATATAAATTATATATACAATAGAAAGTTATCTTAAATCATTACTGCGATATAGTAATTTGGGCGTCCCAAGAATACATTTAATTCTCTATTTATAATTGAAACAATACGAACGGTGGTCATAAATTGTAAAAACTGTCTGATAGTATAATTGACCCGGCTAGGACCGCGTTGGTGGTCATAATGATAGATGTTAATGTTTTGATACGATTATACTAAACAGTTTTAATATCTATTACATGTGTAGCTGTTATCGTGATGGTACTCGTGGACTCAAGATGAGATGTTTCTGACAAAATTAGCCTTTTTTTAAGTTTGTAAAAATCATCAAGTGACTCCTTCCGCCCTGGGTGGGGCGGAAGGGACTGTCAGACTTTTACTGACTAAACAACCACCCTGTTCTTTCTGTTGCCCTTAACGTTCCGGGGCCACGGTATCCTGTTAAGACGTCCCGCAACCCCGGCAGGCGTTGGCTCCGTTGGGGGCCCCGTCCCTGTGCTGACAGCTCTTTGAGGCGCGCGCGAACAGATCGCGCCGTCGACCCGGGCTTGGTCCTTGATCGGACGGCGGGCTACCCATTACTCGCCGTCCACAAGCCCGCGCCTACGGTGGCCAGATGTCGCCTCGCGACGTCCGACGCTCTGGGCGTTGACAAAATTAGCCTCAGAATTAGATCTGATTATGCCATCATAAGAAAGTGTACAAAAAATCTAGATATCCGCTGCTCAAATTGAAACTTTCTAGCAAAAAACCGACACACAACTTCCGCCCAATCTTTTGTCTCCCACACTTTCGCGAAACCTCATCAATCAACACAAATACACCCCCCTCTCTTACACCCCCCCCTCTCACACACACTACATAATTAACTTTTTCCAAATGTCAATAACTGTTACTGCATACAATCGTAAGTCTTCAAAGACCATCGAATTAATCCCTGACTACCTAGTAGAACTACCAATTTGTAACCATGATTGATAGTAATCCTATAATCCGTGTGTCTGTCTGTCCTAAAAACTCACTGTTCTGACTTGTGACGGTGATTTGACGCCTCGAATCGGCTGCAAGTCGTTAATTGAAGACGTGTTTGAGTAAGAAGCTGGTATGTCTTTATTGTGTGACTTTTAATGGTGCTGGGAGATTAGCAGTGTGTGTTTGTATGACATCAAAAAACTTTTGTTCATATCAAGTGGAATCTGACTTACGCAACTAAATCTTCCAATTACTTAAACATGAAAAGTCCGGTTGTCAAAAATGTCAACCAACTTTGCAAAACTTTTGTGACAAATCTTTTTTAACCTTCATAACTTCTGTCTAGTACTGTTGCGAACTCTAAGCCTTATGATTTATGTAATACAAGATCTTTACTATTGAATGATATACATTTTATATTCATACAAGCCATTCTGGGGTACATTCCCATATAATTCTTGGTAATCTCTCTTAGTTAAAAATGTCAGGTACATATTTTAAAAGATTTGTAAGTGGCAATTCTTTAGAACAAGTAGCTGAAAATGTTAAAAAAAGGTTACAGGATACATACAGGATACAGAAGCGATATTTAATTTTAAACTTTTCTTAATTATCGTTAGGGATTTCTAAGCACAAAATGCGAGCAGTAACATCATCAAATATTAATTTACAAGTTAGTTAGGTACAGTCACCAACAAAACTCACATTTATGATTTTTAAATCCTAATTATTAAGGGTAATATTAAAAGTAAAACGCAATAAATAAACCCTTGGCTATTGCCTGAAATTCTGAAAGCCAGAACATTATGTGTTTAGTGTCTGTTTGAATGATTTAAAAAAGTAACATTGTTAATTAATCGACTTTTGTTGCTGACTGTACCTTTAAATATAAAAATGCAAAACCACTAGATGCGGGCAGCGCAGTTACCGATCATGGCTATCTTTAGGGAAGGCCCATGTCCAACAGTGGACATCGTTCGTCTGATATGACGATGAAAATGCCACAATAATTTCTACAGAACCATTTCCCACACAAACGTTTCCCAACCTCCAAACTCATTACAATTATCGTTATACTAATTAATATCTCCAAAGACAGGTGTATTAAACACAAATAATCGTCTCTAATAACAAAAAATATAATTTGCAATAATGCTACAGAGCTTACCGCATATATTTATTAACATTTTTTATTACTTATTACAATTTTAATACTCAACAGTTGGCGTAAAAAACGAATTTTAGAACGTCTAGACAAAAATGGCAGTTTATTACATGAATTACAACTGTGATCATGTATGTACATGTGGTCATAAATAATGATTAACTGTATATACCTATTAAGTTAGGTTGAACTAAATTTTATTACTTTAAGCTTTAAGTAATTGCTGCGAATAAACCCGCGGATAGTAGCGACAGTTTTTGTATTAAATTGATTATTTTTTCGTTTTCTTACTGCACCATGGCAATCTGTTGAACACAACAATAAGCCACTACAATGACTACTCTGTCTGTATCTGCTTTGGGCATTATAGCTTGGTGGGACACTTCTTATGTGTGTCGCAATTTTATTAATCCTAACGTATCTATTTTGTAGAGTAGGAACAATGGTGCCGATTCTCTTTTTCACAAACTAGACTAAATTTAGAGAATTGACATGACACTAACACACAGCGAACGGAAAGGACGGTGACATTGAAGAACTAAGTTAGCAATGTCAAATTAGTTATGCCTTGACTTTTTCCGTATTTTTAATCCATACGTTTTATGATGTCAACTATATCTGTATGGATGTGTCAGATTGACTAAATTTGACAGCTCTTATTTACATTAGTCTCTTTCTTGTTTTATTGAACAGAAAAAGATGGGAATAGTCTAATTTTAGTTTAGTTTGTGACCAAGAGAATCGGCACCAGTTGTCTCTTTTTTGTCTCCTATATTGAAGGTCCTCATTTTTATGTTTTGTTATGTTTTGATATTGTTTAGAGTGTTACATTGATGACTAGCTTTTGCTCACGACTGCGTCAGTGTGTTTTTTTTTTAATGAAAATAGTTATCAAAGAACATTAAAAAAGAAACGCTGGCAGCTTTAAAATAAAAACCGTTCGCACCTCCAATGATAATTAATTTTAAAATTTCACTTTCACGCTCATGTTAAAAGTTTAAGCTCTGTTTGCACGACGATCAATAACGCAACGACCAACGAACCCAATACAATATTTACTCATGTAAACTTACACCACAATGTAAACAAAACCTCAACATCATACTTTAAAATACTCGAATAATTTAATCGTTCGCTTGTCAATTAAAAAGCTTTAAGCATCGATCTTTGAATCGATACATGTAGGAACCGATGTATCGATTGGAAGGGCCCATGCGTCTTTCTAAAGTGTCATTTGATTTTTATCTGTAAAGATAAGGTTGATGACATTATTTTTTTTTACGTTGACAGTGACATTTGACCTACGGTCCATGTGATTCTTTGTTTGAAAAACTGTGTCGTTTTTTTCTTTTGTTTTTTAAAGGTATTTCTTTTGTTTGAAGGGGTTTTGGGAAGAAAAAGGGGTTTCTTTAAAATTCTGGTCATATTGACACTGCTTGGTCGGTTTTGTTTTATATTTTGCAAAATTATTTGCAAATGCGTTGGTATTGTTTAGTTAGTTAATTTATTTTGACTTTGGTACATAGTAAACCTCTTTTTGGTAGTCAAAGTGTGTCTCGCTTTTTAGTGTAATGTTTATATTATAAAATGACCGAGCACTGGCTGTTGAGATAAGCTGTTATAAGTCTTGGTTGTAATCCTAAAATCAAAATCTTCTCAATATCTATAATACTTCTAAGAGATTTTTTATTTGTTTGTTTGTTTAAACCCGCTAATTTCTGGACCGGATAAGAAAAATCTCTTTTATATGATAGCCAGATTCATGAGGATTTAATATGCCATATAATATTTCGCTACTACTCACGCGAGCGGAGCAGTAACCGAAGACATAACAAAACTTGACTAAAAAATCCTCGCAGACGAAATCACGGTCAGAAACTAGCTAATAACAACAGCTACAAAATAAAAACACAAATGAAAAAGAAAATGAATTCTTCACAATAAAACCCACAAAAAAGAAAATCATTTCAACAAAACATTTTCTTCATTCCATTATTTTTAATCACATTAACAGGATGTTACACATAATATAAATTGTTACAAGTTTCTAATAAAACTAATCGTGTTTGTCATTGTGTGACGTTGATATTTCCCGGATGCTACGAATTGCGCAATTGTTACAATCTGTGTGTAATAAAATGATGAAAAATTGTTTGCTAAACGATTATAAATAAGACATTATTTTTTTTTTAAGAAATATGATTAGTGAGACCGTTTTCTTATAGAGGTTGATATCTTCACATAGTACAGAACGAAGTCGCTTCCCGCCGTCTGTACGCTTAGATCTTTTAAACTACGCAACGGATTTTAATGCGGTTTTTATTAACAGATAGAGTGATTCAAGAGAAAGGTTTATTAATATAGTTAGTATATATATTGCACTCGTGCGAAGACGGGGCGGTTCGCTAGTATATAATTATTATGTAAACACTGTATACTAGTTGAATGGTGTGCATTTTTTAATATTTTCTTCAGGACAAATTATAAAATTAAATGTCGTATTCGTATAACCTTTTTTGGTCGAAAAAAAAAACAGACTGTATCATTCGGCAAAAATGATTGCTGGAAAATGACTTTTATTTTTGTTGTTAAAATCACTGTTTTATTGTGACGTAAAATGTATGTGCAAGCAACTAACAGTACAGGGGTTGTGAGTATTTAAAGTATAGTCTAGTTTTGAATGATTATCATTATAACTAGATTTCATATGAACAACTAAATACTTACTCGCTGGTCTAGTGGTCGCAAGCGCGACTGCTGTGCATGAGGTCTTGGGTTCGATTCCCAGGTCGGGCAAAGTGTTATTGGGTTTTTCCATCAGGAAATTTCTCAGTAGCAGCCTCGGAGTCTGGATTTGTGCCCGAATGACGGCAATAGACTCGCCCCCTATTACACGGGACATAACTGGCGAAATGTGGGTGTACTAATGGATGCACCTCTGTCTAACCCTTCGGGGATTACAGGCGTGATGTTATGTTATGTAACTAAATACTTTGACCTTCAATATCTCCGTATCCAGATCCAAACATAGTCTAGAACCAAAAATGATCGCAAGAATACCAAGAAAATATATCTTTAATCTTCTTAAAATGTATTTTACACCTATTTTATAAAAAGTTATTCTATAAATAACAAAATATAATAATAACTAAGCAAATCAACTGTCAAAATTATTACAATAATCATATTAAATAATACAGTTCAAAACGTAAAAAAAGCTTTTATTAAAAATTTTATTCAATTTTCGGGAATCTTGCTACAAATGGTTTTAAACATGTAAAATATGGTCGATTATGTAGAGAAGGTGCTTTTCAACAATGTAGCGAGCGAATAGAGTCATCTCTACATTTATATCGGTTACGATTTTGAATAAATTAAAGTATTTTTTTAGGGTTCCGTAGTCGAAGGGTGCCGGGAATCTATTACTATAAGCCTCCGCTATCCGTCTCACACAGGCAGATTGAGTAATTAATAGTTAAGTTTTTGGTCAAAACGTTTAGAAAATCGAAAGTAACAAGAAAATGATTGATGATTATTGATGAATTAAAAAACATGATTACATAAAACTTCGTGTTTCTGTCAGCGGGCTGTATCTCTTAAACTGTAATAGGTAAAAGTTTAGAGTATTAATTTTCAGAGAGTATGTATTTTGATGCTATAACAAAAAATAATAAAAATAAAATATAATTAAAAATTAAAGAGGGCACTTGTTCTTTTTTATACCTTGTGTTAAATATTGTGTGTACGGAACTCTTCGTGGTCAGGACCGACTCGCACTTAGCCGGTTTGTTTTTTCTTAAATATTTTCCCACAAAGTGTCGAGGAATGTGTATAAGTAATGCGTATTGTTCTCAATCTAGAGTTACGTTCGGTAGAGTCTGGTAGAGCAGTTTCTCAAGATGACTTGTGTGTGTAAATTGTAGAGAAAGTCCCGTATCCGGGATATTAAATGTTAAAATATCTGTATTTGTTGTTAAGTAAGCTTTGTAGAGACATTCTTAGTTGACTCTTTAATGTGATTATACAAGATTATTGTATCTAGTAATGCCATTGTCAGTTGTGTATAATTTATTGGATTTTGTATTGTATTGCTAAGTAATAAGAGGCTTTGGATAACAAAAAATCATCATAACATTTCTTCGAGTTTCATAATAATTGACAAGGATAATAATGAATTGTAGGTACCTACACCCTAAAATCGACTACCCCGTTAGTTTAGTGGTCGCAAACCGCGACTGCTGTGCGTGAGGCTTTGGGTTCAATTCCCAGGGCGGGCAAAGTGTTAATGGGTTTTTCAATCAGGAATTTCTCAGGAGCAGCCTCGAAGCCTGGATTTGTGCACGGATGATGGAAATAGGCTCATTCCTTATTACATAAGGCTAAGACATAACTGGCGAAATGTGGGTCTACTAATGGGTACACCTCTGCCTCACCCTTCTGGGATATCAAGCGTGATGACGTGTTATGTATGTAATTTTAACTACTAAAATCACCGTCGTCGTTTTGATTTACAGTCAATTTTCAACAGGCACTTATAGCTCTGTTATTAAAAGTTAACAAGAGAAACTGGAATCCCATACAGTTACAATACAAGCTACGACCAGACCAACATAAGATGAGCGGCCTTATAAAGAATTTGAAAGGACTGTGTAGGTCAAAAGTGCGTGGTCATTATTCTCTAGCCACCGGTATAAATTGATCTCCAGTGTTGATATCATTGTATGTGCGAAGGAGGTCTCAGTTAAATTGTAGGGGTACCGCAAGGAGTAATGTTATGCGGTAACGTTAAATCTAAGTTTATAACTGAATCTTCATTTACAGTGAGCTCCGGATGGTATAAAATTACTTTGCTCATGGAGGCGGCATTATTTTACGATCCTTAATTGATATCATTATAAATATCCAACTATAATTTTGTCATTAATGAGAAAATTTAATCGAGGCTATAATAATTGTACATTTCTAAATATTTTTATGATACTGTTTTAATTAATGAAACTTGGTGATAATTTTATAATTATTACTGTATTTATTTATGGGCAGCAAATGAAAATGGTTGATACAATTAAATTGAAAGACCAATGAAATGGACATTAATAAAAAACCATTAAATAGTAATTAATCATAGAAGAAAGAATAACAATGGTGCCGATTCCCTTGGTCACAAACTAAACTAAAATTAGACTATTTCCATCTTTTTTCTGTCCAATAAAACAAGAACGAGACTAATGAAAATAAGAGCTGTCAAATGTAGTCAATCTGACACATCCATACAATTATAGTTGACATCTTAAAACGTATGGATTAAAAATATGGAGAATTTCAAGGCAAAACTAATTTGACATCGCTAACTTAGTTCTTTAATGTCACCGTCATTTCCTTTCGCTGTATGTTAGTAAGAGATGTCAATTCTCTAAATTTAGTCTAGTTTGTGAACAAGGGAATTGGCACCAGTGACAAGTTTCTTGGCTGGAGACCTCGGATTGTGAAGCTACTGAAAATCGTCTTACTTAAAGGTATGTGCCCACATATGTATAATCATACATATACTAAAACCCCCTCACCTCATATAGTCCATACAACCTAACACACCTTACGACACACATTGTCGCTATGCAGGCTTGTATTTTTCTTTTTTCTTAATATTTATTTATTTATTTAATACAGTTCTTTTTTGTTTATTAAGATTTAGTTACTTTCTGCTAGTTATTTCTATACTTTGTATAAAAAAAAATGGAATGTCTCTGTAATGAAGTTTAGTAATAGCTCTAGGGTTATGGATTTCTTATAACCAGGTAACATAACATCACTGTCATCAACCTGTAATCCCCGAAGGGTTAGGCAGAGATGTACCCATCAGTACAACCACATTTCCCAGGTCTCAATGAAATTTCAAATATTTTTTTTAATATTTTATATCCAACTAGCTGATCCGGCCACGCGTTGTTGTGACTTTAATTTGCAATAAAAAATATTGAGGTCAATTTAATAAAAATTGGTTGAGTAGTTCCGGAGTTCATGCCAAACAAACATCGTGACGCGAGATTTTTATATAAAAAGCTATCACAGAAATATCAGACGGTTCTCCACGACAATTTCAGAATTGAAGTTCATCCTAATGAAGCCCACACGCCACATCCATCATAATCAAATCAAGTTATCAACCACCAACTAGAGAAACAATTTGTGCACAGCAAATGTTCCCAATTGGCTTGTTGAGAAACAGGTGGCTGCCGTAGTCCATTACCATTGTAAATGTTACTGCAATTTTCTTGCTTCCCTGTCCATCAGAAAGCTTATTACGTCTGTGATTCTGTGCTTTGCGTATGTTAGAAAAGTTACTGTATTTTCTTAAGATACTTTTGGCTTTTGTACGAGTTCTTGTGATGTGATCAGTGTCGTTTGTTTTAGGAGTACATTCAGTTTTATCACCATAATGATTATCAATCAGATCATCTTTGATCGCTTTATTTAGGACTGCTAAATTATTATATCAATTGTTTCATTCTCTAGTTCTACTCCTGTTTTCTCTTCCATTGTCTTTTGTTTTTCTTAGCATTAGTATTCAATAGCATGTACGGTTAACAAAAGAGATAAGTAGTCAAGGTCGTCCAATACCTATATATAGGTAAAGTTTTTTTAGAAATCTACGAATGTCTTTGATTAACTTAAACTTAATATAATTTATTTTCTACATTTAAATAAATTAAACTTATCAACGTCCATCGGTTTCTAAGAAAATTTCAACTGTATCTGACGACCCTGATTATTTATTTTTGACGACTCTGATTACATTTTTTTTGTTGAATGTACTTTACAAGGATCGTTACCAAAATCTATAAGTTTATGTTTTAAATCAATACGAATACGGATACTTTTATCTAAATTGATGTTTTTATCTGGTTCCCTTCCAAACCCCTACTTCGCCTATAGTCTAACCCCTGCCTTACAGTACATTTCGTTCAGATCGTAATCAATATTTCTATTACCTGTATCCGCTTGTTAGGATTCACTTCATTTAGCTCACATCCGCCGCGTACTTTATTCTTCTACTATTGTATCCCATAACGTTTGTTTGTAATGAGTGCTATAATGAGTATTCGCTGGGGTTCGGTGTTTTTTAATTTTATTTGTGTTATCACCCTGTTTGTACTTTCTTGGTTTTCTTTTTCTCTTGATCTTTGATGTTCTCGTTAAATTCGTTATCCTGTGGCTGTTGGAGTGTGAGATGTTTAGTCTGACTCATGACGATGATCTAAATAGATGGATAAGTGTATTGTCATTTGCACACATTTGCTATAAACTAAGTTGAGAATGAAGAGATCCTCAAAGGGTTAAGCAGAGGTGTACCCATTAGTACACCCACATTTCGCCAGTTATGATTAAGTCGCATGTAATAGGGGCGAGCCTATTGCCATTAACCGGGCACAAATTCAGACTCCGAAGCTGCTACTGAGAAATTCCTGACGGAAAAACCCAGTAACACTTTGCCCGATCTGGGAATCGAACCCAAGGCAGTCAAAGAACAAAATCAAGTGAAAGAAGAAGATTGAAGAGAAATGAATACCTGTATATTATATTCATTAGGTAGATAGGTATAGTTTAGCCTAGACTCTTACTTTAAGATTGTTATCAATGAACATGGTATCACGCAATAAGACCTGCGTGGGCGAACACACATTTAACTATTCTAATTTTAAAGTCCATTACTTTTTAATCATCATTTAATTCTCATCAGCAGCTGTTTTCCACTGCTAGCTATAAACCTCCTTACTAACTTACCGTTACCGTCCAGTTTCAATGAATTCAAAAAAAGAACAAACAATTTAAAAAAAGAACGAAAATCAAAACCCACAAATTGACATGTCACACCATGACGTCACGAAACCCGAACAAAATATCAAAAAGTATTATTACACTGTCACTTGCTAAGTGGCGTAAAAAAACGAATGAAATCTTTAACAAACGACTGTCAAACTAGCTGCGTAGGAGTTTAAGAGACACCGCCGGGGCTTTTTAACTTATTTGTCAATGTTGTCGATCCGACAGATGCGGTGTTGTGAAAGGGCCTTACTTTTATTTTGTGGGAATGTTAGTAGCTGTTAGTCCTAGTTAGTCTATAATGGTGTACTTTTGTCAATGTTGATATTCAAACTCGTTAAATTAGAAATTTTACTTGAAGTAATTTGAGGCTTAAACAATAAAAATGACCTGCTGATTTTTATTATTATGTCATGGAGAAAGTATGTTAAATGTGATTAAAAATATTTATTTTATCTGATTTATTTTAGTTAATCTACTATTAGTCAGTTTAGGTAATTTCATCAAAGTTTTTGATTCGATATAAAATAAAAAATATTTAATGAAATATATTCAGGGTAGAAGCTACTCTATAATAAAAGTGCATGTGTACACACCGCAAAAGAGATAGCTATGCAGGGTCGTCAGATATCATTGAAGTTTTCTTAGAAACTGATAGATTTTCTCAAATGTAATTTAATTTAAAAATAAGATAATAAACAGATCATTAATTAAGTTTAGTTTCAATTTAAAACATCCATCACTTCCTAAGAAAACTTTAACTATCTGACGACCCTGGATACCCACATACGAGAAAATACATAAGTAGCATCCATCAGCTGTAGATACCAATAACCGTAGCGACACCATTAAAGTTGTTTCCCACGATTATTATAATAATCATAATTATCATAAACAGTTTTCCACAATACTCATTCTCGAAACTAATAATATAAAACAAAGTGGTTATCCACCGTTAGTCATTAAATTAACATTTAAATTTCTTAACACAATTTAAACCAATCAGCGGTTGACGCGATAAAAGAGAATTGTTTCTGATTTTATTGTTTTCGCATAACATCACGCCTGTAATCCCCAAAGGGTTAGGCAGAGGTGCACCAATTAGTACACCCACTTTTCGCCAGTTATGTTTGTTTTACGTATTATGAGATGAGCCTATTGCCATCAACCGGGCACAAATCCGTACTCCGAGGCTGCTACTGAGACATTCCTGATGAAAAAACCCAATAAGACTTTGCCCGACCTGGGAATTGAACCCATGACCTCATGTTCAGCAGTTGCACTTTGCGACCACTAGACCAACAAGGCAGTCGACGCAATGAGAGAGTAAGGTGAATATGATATCTTTTAAAACTGATACGAAATTTCAGCCATGGACGATACGATTTATTAATTCTGGTGCCTTTCCAGTACCTATGAGAAGAGTTCTTTGCCCTTTAGTGGGATAATAATCAACTGGTACTTTATGTTCATCTTAAATTAACCGAATAGTAAAAATTCTATCAACCAAAAGTGCATTTGTCATTTTCACACAAAATATTACTTTTAAACATTTACATTTTCAACGACCAACCGCTGTTCGACCAACAAAATTGTTTATGTACAGTCAACAAAACAGATAGCTATGCAGGGTGATCAGATATAGTTGAAGTTTACTTAGAGACCGATGGATGTCTTCGATTAAAATTTAACTTAATTAATAAACTGTTTATTACCTACTTTTTAAATTAAATTACATTTTTTAAATTAAATCAAATTCACTTCAACTAAATCTAAAGATTCTGCATACCTATCTGTTTTGTTGACTCTACCTTCCCATACACAAAAAGATAAACTGCTGGCTTTTGACATGATTATTTTATTCCCAAAATCAACATGGATATTAAGAAAATATTTATTTACTGAGCAGAAGTTCAAGTGAAGTTCAATCTATGACAATAACACACATTTTTGTCATTTATAAGCAACATATCATTCAATATAAACTATAATACCTAATAAAACGTAGATTTATACTTTCTAACTGATTCAATGGTGCTATCCTAAACAATTTATGAACAATTTATGCACATACATAATGGGAAACACTTGACGCAAGCCAGTAAAGGGCTTCTTATGAACATTATTTTGCTTTTCTTCACATGTTCAGTGATTGAATTGTTGTTTTTATCGACCGTGCTATCACACACATCACTACGGTACAGGGTGTAAAAATCTTTAATTTTTTTTATAAATAAAAAAGCGAAAGGCCACTCACTCACTCATCACGAAATATCGAAAACCACTTGACGTATATAGATGAAATTTGGCAGGGAGGTAATTCACAGTTAGTAGACGTCCGCTAAGAAAAGATTTTCCAAAATTCACCCCCTATGGGTAAAAAAAAATATGGCAATAGGTTCGCCCCCTATTACATGGGACTTAAACTATTATTATTTCAATTCATATTAAATACTTTCTAAAGTTTATCTTGGTAATCACGAACATCGTGAGGAAACCTGGACTTACCTACATTTAAATAAGTCTGAAATCACCAATCCGCCTTGAGCAAGCGTGGTGATCAATGCTCTTGTATAAGAAGAGGCCTTTGCCCTGTAGTGGGACTAATACGAATATAGGCTGGTATTGTTATTATACTCGGTTAGTAACCCACGTCTAAGGTTAACATGCAAATAACCGGTCAATCCCGTCGTAACAAATATGTATACAAAAACAAAAAATTCTGTGTAGGCCGAATGTCTTACTTGGAACACATGTCACCCGTCGAATATGCACTTAAAACTATTGTTTTGTAAAACAAATCTGATTATCTATTAGCGTGGGTGTTTGTGCCTCGATTTTAATATAAGTCACGTGACCATCTACATAATTGTACAAAGATAGGCTTTGCCTTCGACTTTGGTCACGTGGATCAAACTTCGTGTGATCTTGGGTTCGATCACCTGGTCGGGCAAAGTGTTAATGGGTTTTTCCATCATCAATTTCACAGTAGAAGCTTCGGAGTTTGGATAATAATAGTAGGCTCGACCCTTTTTACATGGGACTTAAAAAATAACTGGCGAAATGTGAGTGTACTTAGAGGACTCCTCTGCTTAACCCTTCGGGGTTTGTAGGCGTGATGTTATGCAATGATATGCTACAATCTTCAACATTGTTTAAGGAAAATATCGGGAGGAAACCTGGTCTTATTATTTAATTGATTCTGTACGCGGATTCGCCCGCGTAAAAAGTAAATCCGTAAAGTAAGTATCCTACATGTTGAAGAATGCATAACAATTAGTGTTTCATGATTACCCCGTTGGCGCAGTGGCTAAGCAATAGGCCACTGTGTTGCGTGTCGTAGGTTTAATGCCCGTACGAAACTAATATTTGAATGGCCTCCAGATAGTTGTTCCGGGTCTGTTAGTTTGTGTTTGTGAGTTTATGTTTTTAAACGCACTCACGATACAGGGGAAATTAATTGTGTGAAGCAACGTGTTCTTTTTTAAAATATTTAAACGGATTAAAACATTTAGGGGGCAAAGGCCTTTCGCCTTTGCCCAGCAGTGACATTAAAGGCAAATTAAAAAAATATATTAAACTAAACAGTCTTCATTCATTTTTAAAACTTCACGAAACTTTTAAATTGCGAACTGTTGATTTTGCTCGTTAAAAATCCATCTAATATTTACTTTTATTCTCTTAAAGGCTATAAATTTTAAAATTTACATATCGAATTGGGAATAAAAGTTAAAATTATTAGTTGTTTATCTTCTCGCAAGTCGTAAAAGTCGGGAAGGGGTACTACGACACTTAAAACGTTAGTTCTATGTAATGTAAAACAGTAGACATTGATACGGTAATAAATATTATGACTATAGCTTTTTGCTGTGATTTTTTGGTCCGACTGAGAAAGAAATTTAAATTTCTTAGGATTACTTTACAGAAATTATAACCATTATAAAGTTTTCTTTAATGGGTGAGGCCATTTGATGACAATGCCACCGTGGAATGATGCGGTCTTTGGCGAGAGAAACTAGAGACTTCTGAGAGTTCCACCTGAACAGGTATTCTGGTTCAGGTGGCGTTCTGTAGTTTCTGCCTACCCCCATGGGAAAAAAGCGTGAGCGTGAGCTCGCCTTAATAATAAGTAGACATCTATCTTTTAAAAAACCGCTCTGTTCCTTCTGTTGCCCTTTACGTTCCGGGGTCACGGTATCCTGTTAAGACGTCCCGCAACCCCGGCAAGTAGACATCCATCTTAATATTATAAAGAGGTACAGTTTGTGAGGTTGTAGGCAGTAATCTCTGGATCTACTGAACTGATTTTGATATTTTTTTCGAAAATTGAAGGCTACGTTATCACTGAGTGCTATAGGCTATATTTTGTTATCAAGAAATTAGGGCACCGTAAGAAGACCCATGCAAACGAAGTATTGCGGAGGGTGCTAGTAAGTTTTGCTACAATTGTGTAGGTACTTACGGGTCAGTAGATATGTTCAATTATTATTACACAAAATCAAAAAACAAAAAGGAATTGTAAATTAATATTGCACAAAAAATTGTTCACGTAAACTTAGTTGTATACATCTAAAGAATAATTAAAGTACATTTTTTGTCCGTCCTTATTTTATTCACTACTATTTTTACAGTTTTTATTTTGATTATTGTAACTGGATATAAAATTATAGTTAAAAATGGATGTATAGGTACATATTACGTTTAGATAATTATTAAATAGAAATAAACAAAATCAGTAGTCACATAACACAACATAACATCACGCCTGTAATCCCCGAAAGGTTAGCCAGAGGTGTACCCATTAGTACACTCACATTTCGCCAGTTATTTTTTTTCAAATCAGTAGTACTTAGATATATTGAATTAACCAGTTTTTATTAGTAGGTACACACATTGAGACCTAATAGAACAAAAACTTACAAACGTATCATGATAAGTGAATATGTTATTTTAATGTTAAGAAACCAATACCTATTATGAAATAATGATTTAAGCCTATCATTGTCCGGCAAAGCACGAACATTGATGACCACGCTTGCTCAAGGCAGATTGGCGATTTCAGACTTAAATTAATTATAAGTTTGGTTTTCCTCACGTTTTCCTAGATGATATCCAAAGTAAACTTAGAGAGTACATAATAAAAAGTCAGATTGGTACTAGTCCGGTATCGAACTCGCTTCCTCAAAAATAAGAGTTTAATATTACATTTTTTAAAGCTTGTTTTTTGAAATAAAAATGAATAAGTAGAAAAATACATTGTAGGTACTACCTAAATTGCATAACCATAGAAAATTCGGTAAAGTTAAAAAAAGACAATCACAAAAAAACAAGAACGTATCTCGTAAAGATAATTTTTGATTCACAATCATCCAAATTCAATCCTCCTGTCAATTCTCCACATTCAGACTAATTGATCACAAAGTAATTAATTCTAAAATCTCCGTTCCTTTTGTTTAAATCGAACCGTATGTCATATATCATACTGTTGATTTTTAAATACCTATCATATTTACAACCCAATTAATCATACAATTAAAATGATTTGACATGTAATTCGTCACTCGTAGGCCCATACTAAAATTTCTCTAATAAAAAATTATAAAGTTTCTGTATAGAACAGACGGGCAACATTATTTTTGATTACAAATTAAAAAAACAAACATTGCTATAGGGAATTGTCTTTTAAATTGATGCCATAAGATAAGTTTTTGCATAAACACATCAATTAACAAATTAATTACTTAAGCTAATTTAATAACCTTAATAAAACATTAAATAAAATACATAAAACTTATAATAATAGATAAGAATACAATATAAGGATAAGTAAATAACTATAAATAGATAAAATAGATTGTGAAACAAATAACAAATTAATGGATTGTAAAAAGCTGCTGATAGATTTTACTAACTACTATGATTATTACCATTTAACATAATTTAAACTTATCTACGTATTATTTTGCCATGCCTTTACTGTTTTCATGTTGGAATTTAATTTAAATGTAACACGAATCCAATAAAGAGTTTGAGTTTTATTATTCTAATTACTGAACAGAAGTTTTCTAAAAAACGAATACGATTAAAATATGAGCTTTTGTTGCAAAACACAGAGAACCTAGTAAATAAATCAGCAGAATTAATGCCAAACACTTAGATTGTATAAATGATATCAAAAACTTATCTTGTACAATCTAAAGACTGCAACATTGTAAGAACATTAATGCAAGCTTCTCGATACTCTTAGAATCGTCTAACAATTTACGGGCAACTGTTTAGTAGCCGCATTGTAGCCACAAAGTAGCTCGTCTGCTTCCACAATAAACTTGATTATGCAGTACGACAATAAAATAAGTCGGTCAATTCCGCCCACGTTTTCTCTTATTGGATAAGACATTGTATCGATGTTTCTGCTTAAAATGCGTAAATAATGTTATAAAATATAGAAATTAATGAGTTTCTTATGTATCGTGTGTGGATCTCACGCTTTTGTGAATAGGCTGGGGTTTTAGTGACAATAAGCGTGTGACATTTTAAAGTTTATGCGTTGTTTCGTTTTGTCAAGCTTTTTAGATTAAGTTTGTGAGCGAGTTTATTTTGAATATTTTTGACTTTAATTTAAGCACTTGTGTAGGTATTTTGCGGTATTTTTTGTTTTAAATTTTATTTTATTTGAATTATTTTTAGATAATATAAAAAATACGTCGACCGAATCGAGGTGGACCCAAGACGACGGTGGTTAGGGATCTAGAGTGGAGGAACCTCCTTGCAATGCGTGCTGTGTCCAAGACAATCGCCTTCTGCTTCTGACTGACCCAGCTGTTGAGCGATGGTTTCTCTAGGTGTTAGTCAAAACTTTTCACTATCAAACCATTTACTGACACGGCCATCGGCATAATAACTGTTGAATCCATATTTTATCTGCTGGTAAGTTCATTAACAAGATGGAGATAGCTCGAATGTGTAATTATAACTATAATATCGATATCAATATTATAAAGCTACAGAGTTTGTTTAAACGCGTTAACCCGAGAACTGCTGATCCGAATTAAAAAATACTTTTTGCTTTATAGAGCCCGTTTATCGAGAAGGTACAGCGGTGTTGTAATCAAATAAGTAATTTAAAGCGGCTAAAACTGCGGGGTATGACTAGTATTCGGCTAAGGCATGTTTTGTTGACAATATCTGCCACAAAGACCTTTCATATTTCGAAACTGTGATATAAATAATTCAATTTCCAGAGTCAGTTAATATTTTAATCAACAATCAAGACTGACACTGTAAATAAACTTATTAGTTTATGTGTTGTAATTGAGGTTATGATATCAATATGGATTATCCGTTTCTGACCATAAGTTTCGTCTCCCACGATGTCGTTAAGTCATATTGTCATAAGCTAGACGCTGGGTGCCCATTGGCTATTATGATAGCCATTACATTGATCAGCAAATGTTTTTACACTTGAAAATATTTCGTTTTAAAATTGGAACAGCTTGTCTGGAACAAAATGGATTCATTTGTTTTTTGACTTATTTGGATCTTCAGAAATTACATTTTTAGTTTGGACACTCATTCGTTGTCCCGTGCGCGCCTCTGTTGGGGAATATGCCATCAGCAGGACACGGGGAATGAAGGTGGTAGAAGGAACGGTGGAATATAAGTTGATAAGAGTGTGATATCGGTACCTAACCATTCCTTTTTCCAGATGGAGTATATTCAAGAAGATTTAGGGAAGAGAAGAAGTAGGAGAATGGTTTGGAGAAACGTTGGATGCTTTATTATCTATCTGACTATTCTGACGTTACGCGACCGACAATGCGCAGCGTATCATGCGACAGATGTGTGTCCATACAATACTTTAAGGTAGTACCTCTTACCTAATATTGCTGTTTTTTATTTAATGTACATAAATTAGGAATGAAAATCAGGAATCAGGAATTTCTGAGTAACAGCCTCGGACTCTGCATTTGTGCCCGGTTGATGGCAATAGACTCGTCCTCTATTACATAGGACTTAAACATAACTGGCGAAATGTGAGTGTACTAATGGGTACACCTCTGCCTAACTCTTTGAGGATAACATGCGTGATATTTATGTTAAGTATTAATTAAAGAAACTTAATCACAATATTATCGTGTATTGTTCAGTAAAGTGATGCTAATAATACTGTTATTAGCATAGCATTATGTCATCATACAACAGGTGGACAATTCTTCTAAAATGTTCTAATATTACAAACCTGTTATGGAAAGTATTCTTAGATTTATATCGATCTGAAGTGCTAAGATTTTAGATGCTATCTTTATTGCCATTTGTGCTTCTTATTTTCTTTCTAAATATATTTTTATGTTATCTAATACTATTGTAATCTTGTTTTCTTTCGAATTGTTACTTGTTCAAAGATATTGACAGACAATGCTGTTACTTTTATTAGAATTTAGTCGTTTTTGTATATACATTTGTAGTTTAATACGTTCAGGCTCAGAATATCTCTTTGGCAAAATGTCCCTTGGTTTCAAATAGTCCATTTCCAATAATGTCCCTTTCTCGAAACATCCATTATGTAATTAAAAATTGATTCATACTTAATTTATACTTCTATGCGTAATAATATTTATTATAAAACGGTAACGTTTGTGTGTTATGTTTGGAAGAGGTAAAGTCAGGAAGTACTGGTTCGATTACCAAGAATTTAAAACTAATAGAAAGCTACATTATTGCTAAGTATGGTATCTTTGACTTCCACACAGTTGAAGTCGCTAATATCTCTATCAAAAACTTATAAATGCGAAAGTAACTCTGTCTGTTTGTCTATTATGCTTTCACGACTAAACCACTGAACAGATTTTGATTAAATTTGGTACGAGGTAAGTTTGAACTCCAAGAAAGGACATAGGCTACTTTTTATACTGCGTCTGCGTCCGGGATAACATCTACGCGGACGAAGTCGCGGAAAAAATATAACAACTTACAACAACATACATATAACTATAACAAACTATAACTTATAACTTTTAAAAGTATACAAAGTCAGCCATCATTGAAAGATAAATAAACATATTTAAACAAAGCCTCTTTAATTTTTTAACGTCTAAAGTGATGAGCATTGTCTTAACGTATCTAAGATGATGATAGGTAAGTGTTGAGACGCCGTAACCACTGATAATAATATTGTGACGGACAGATGGGAGGACGCCACTACTACAGATACTCGATAGTTATTCCCCTATTGATCAAAATAATTTACTTTAGTTACCGGAAAGTAGCCACCGTAGAAAGTAATTATAGTATTGTATATGAGAATAACTAAATTAGTTGAATTCAATAATTATGTTTGAGTAATAAAACTAAGGTTTCGTTTTACAGATGTTAATAAGACAAAGACAAACCGTTTATTTCAAATTGATCATTAAAAAGAACTTTTGAACGTTATTTACAAAACTAAAAAAATATTGAATTTTGTTGTGCCTTTCAACGGGAGACGTTTCATATGGAGAAGAAGCTCATATTTTTTTTTAATAATCAGAAGCAGAAAAAGATACCATTTATATAGTTATACATATGTAGATATGTTTTTGTTTTTTAATTACTATTTTGAATTTTTACGTTATTTTCGCTGATGCCTAATAATTACTAATTTATTTAAAATAGTGCTGATTGTTTCTTTAATCTAACAGTAAATCAGAACTACTAAACAGCAACATTAATAAACATAAATTTTGTTTATCTAAAACACTTTCACTTGTTGATTTTAATCCCCGATTGGAAAGTAAGTATTTTAATTTGGCCGAACACTCATATTAATTTAAACTGTATAATTTATTTAGTTTATTATACAAATTATTGGATAAATGATTTAGTTTTTACTTTTACCGATATATTTTTAGGTTAATAACTACCGGGTGCAATCATTATAGGATATTAATTCTCGTAAATTATGTTGATTATATCAAATTATTGTTTAAAATCTTATTTTTATTTCCGATTCTTTGATAGTCATGGTTTTAAGTATTGTAATTACGTAACTTTTATGACTAATTAATTTGAAGAACGTTTTTAAATTTTACCTATTTTTGCTAGTCCTTTATTTAGGGTGAAAATTCTACTAACCTTAAGAAACGTTTGCATTTTAGACTAGTGCTATAGTTAGTTAGTTCCACACACAAATCCCTCGCACATCTCTGATGGAAACGGGGCTGTAATCTGTCAAAAATGCCTCTTTACTCTTTTTTTAAAATTTATTTTCGCTAAGATGAGCTTGCGACAAGATTTTAATCTTTTTTTTTTAATAGTAGAATGTCCATCACAACATACCGGGAAGTGGAAGGAATGGGGGAGGCTTTTGCCCAGGAGTGGAACAGTGACGGAAAAAACAATCTCCTAAGTATTAGATGTTGGTATTAAACCTTTAAAAGATAGCTTACTAAACTTTGACAGAAAATTAAGTTACGATATTTCTGTAAACTATTACATAACATAACATCGCGCCTGAAATCCCCGAAGGGTTAGGCAGAGGTATACCCATTAGTACACCTACATTTCGCCAGTTATGTTTTTAGTCCCATGTAATACGGGGCGAGCCTATTGCCATCAACCGGATACAAATCCAGACTCCGAACCTGCTACCGAGAAATTCCTGATAGAGAAACCCAAACCCACTTTGCCCGACCTGGGAATCGGACCCAAGACCTCATGCACAGCAGTCGCGCTTGCGACCACTAGACCAACGAGGCAGTCAAAACTATTACAAAAAATTCAAAATCACTCTTTACAAAATGACCTCACTCTAAACCCCTTTGTGTTTCATCACTTAGTAGCGGCCATTATCACGACAAGCGCAACTTATACCGACAGGTGCACGCACATAACTATGATTGAGCTATTGTTTCCCACGACTATGATTACTGCCCGACTGGCCGGGCAGTGTGGGGCAAAGAATGCTTGGGCACTTATTTAGAATTACATTTAAATGAAGTGAGCTTTTTAGTAATGGGCAAGTTTGTTTTGTGGTTGATGAGAGATGGGTAATTGTTTAGTTGTTAATTAGATGGTTCTTTCATGTTAAGAGGATGAGTGAAAGACGATTGACAAAAGGTATTTATATGGCAGAGGTGAGTGGCAACGCAGGGAGAGGTCGCCCTAGGAAGACCTACACTGACCTTATTGGTGAGGTCCTTCAGAAAGGACAGGTGCGGAGTACCCGTAACCGGCGTGCTTGTATGACGAGATGTATGAACGTAGATGAGGCGAAAGGAGTATGTAGGGATCGTAGCACCACCTGCTACGTTCTGTACTGTAGTTTCTGCCTACCCCCATGGGAAAAAGGCGTGAGTGATATATGTATGTTAATTAGAGTAAAAGGTAATTATTTTATGGTAAGTATTTTTTGTTTGTTGGTTTTGTTAATGGAAAGATATAATGTCTATGACCAGTGTGGGGACCAGTCTTACTTAGGGTTATCGTATTACCCAGTTACAGGGTAGTGGAGGTCAGATAGGCAGTCGCTCCATGTAAAATACTGGTACTCAGCTACATCCGGTTAGACTGGAAGCCAACCCCAACATAGTTGGGAAAAGGCTAGGCTAGGATGATGAATGTCGATGACACGGCTGGTGTAGTATTCGCATTCTTTGTACTCATTACTAATATGATATAGCTAAAGAGTTTTTTGTTTGTTCAAACGCGCTAACCTTTGAAACTACCAGTCGGGGCCAAAAAAAAAATTTGTATACGATAGACAGATTCAGAGGAATAGTATAGGCTATTATAATATACGATTTTTTTTTTATAATTTATTTCGTATGGCATTTTTAATAATTATATTTAGGAGAGTAAATGGCAAAAATATGTATATGACTTTCGATAATAAATGATTGACAGGTCAATCGGCAATATGGTTTACATACCAATAACGACCAAACATATGTCATTGGAAAGCTATTTTCATGTACTACAATATTTATTATAGCGGTTTATTTCAAGTAGCTGTGTGAAAAAAACAATAACACAAAATGACACATGATGTGTGATTGTTATTGGTTCCTAGACCAATTTCCATACAATTTTACCGATCCTCCTTTGAATAACATATACCCAAACACTAAATATCAATAAAAACCGTTAGTGACACAAATATTCCTAAAGCCTCGTCTAAAGTGAAGAGTGCAAAGTTCGTCCATCACTGACAAACTGTCCGACATTGTATTTACACGCAGTTGGGCGCCTGCGCAACAATTAACGTTACCCTCTATAATGAACTACTGCCAACAATATTTTATTATGTGTATAACTTTCGTGAATACTTTTACTCATCCTTTCCTACTACAATATTGTAATAACCGAATGGAATTTGCATTTTACTTAGAACTAAGTATATAATGGACAGATTTTTATTGGACTTTATTTTTGAATTCCTAGACGTGAAGAAAAGAAAATGAAAAAAATTTTTGGAGACGGTTGTTTTTTTAATTTTCTTCCAATTCATTTCTAATTCGATGAATTTATTTCACGGCTTTATAGTACAGTCCATTTACAATTTTTTATTGGAATGTAGTTCATAGTATTTGAAAAATAGCGGTATTTTAAAAATAGGCGCTCGACATTTTTTAATAAGCTCGTATTATCTCAAAAATATCGAAAACACGCGAAAATTTCTGTGGATGAATGTATGTTTGTTACTGTTTTACACTTAAACGGCTGCACGGAATTAGCTGAACTTTAGCTCATAATTATATGTACGAGTAAAGCTATATATCGATCTAGTTTCTCACATAGATTTTTATCCAGTCTTTTGTGTGTGGTAACATAAAAAATGGGAATCACAAAAATCTACATAATTATTTCGTCTCAGCTATAATATCGCGGGGCTCCCAACGGGGCCAACGCCTGCAGGAGTTGCGGGACATCTTAACAGGATACCGTGGCCCCGGATAGCAAAGGGCAACAGAAGGAACAGGGTGGTTTTATAGTCCCTTATGCCCCACCCAGGGCGGAAGGAGTCATTTGATGATTTTCACCACCTAAAAAAAAGCTATAATATCGCTTATATGTGTACGGATACATTAATGAAACTGCGCAGTACAAACATATCCGACACACATGCAATACCACATTTAGATTCACACAAGTAACCTTTTACGTATCTAACATATTATTATAAATACAAAGATTATTGATATGGCGTAGATTATCACAGTGTTTTCCTATTAAACAATGGTCCATTATGAACAATTACAAACGTAATACTTATAGCAATAGGTATACAATGAATATTTACAATAGATTTAGTCACGAACTTGAATAACTTATTCAATAATAACGTAAATAAATTTTAGTTCTGGAAGTATATTCTTGAAGAAAATTGTTTGCCTCGTTTTGAGTAATTTAATGTTTCAACGAATAATAATTTATAACTAATTTATTGATAATTTTAAGTAAAAAATCATTTTATTTATCCATTATGAAGTATTTTATGGTATTCGATTTACAAAACATAGGTATTATTCATGAATATTTTTCTGATTGTATTCAATAATAACGTAAATAAATTTTAGTTCTGGAAGTATATTCTTGAAGAAAATTGTATGCCTCGTTTTGAGTAATTTAATGTTTCAACGATTAATAATTTATTGATAATTTTAAGTAAAAAATCATTTTATTTATCTATTATGAAGTATATTATGGTATTCGATTTACAAGACATAGGTATTATTCATATATATTTTTCTGATTCTAAGACACAAATTTTTATTTTATTTTACTTATTATCAGTCATTATTTTCTCCCATGTCAAAGCTACTTATCTACACTAATATTATAAAGAAGATTTTTGTTTGTTTGTAATAAACTCAAAAACTACTGGACCGATTTTAAAAATTTTGTTTTACCATTAGAAAGATACATTATCTGCGAGTAACATAGGCTATATTTTAACTTATTTTTGCGCAGACGAAGTCACGGTCAAAAGCTAGTCTAAATAATAAATGTATTTATTATAAAATTCACGTATCATGACTTCATTTCTTGAGCTGCTAGCCGGATTAGTGAATGGTATCATAGCGAAAAGTTTTGACCGATACCTAGAGAAACTAACGCTCAACAACTGGGTTAAAAGTCAAATGCAGAAGGCGGTTGTCTTGGACATGGCACGTATTGTTAAGAGGGACCTCTCTCTGAATCTCTAACCACCGACAGCCTGGGTCTTACTACTCCGCTGTGGGCGGAGCTATATTGAAATACACAATAATAATATATACTTAAAATACATAATTATTTTAATTCCTATTTAAATATATGTAAAAAAAATGTTAAAATAAAGAATACGGACACATTAAAAATCCATACCATTATCATTAAATTAAGATGACTCTTCCTATGTTCATTGGATTTTTATAAAAGCATAAATAAATGCTCTTACTGCTGAGGTACTTGTAAATGCCTCGTTTTAAGCAATAACGTTGCCTCGAATGTAGTAGAAAATGTTTATGTCGACTCTGACCTCTGCCATGTCATGAGTAACTTTTGTAGTATCTTTACTGCGGGGGTACTTTATGATTTTTCTATGCTAATCGTTGAGGGTATTGTTGGATGCTATTTCGGGAATGCCGACAATGGGGAATGGTGGATCGTTTCACTGGACAGTTACCATGTGTAAAACATTACGCTTGGTAGAAAACGGTCTGGGAATCGTTACTGTTAAGTAGTTATTTGAACAAACGCGTAGGTTATTGTTCAAATCTTAAGAATCATTTGTCAGCATACAATAAGGTGATTTCATAACAGTGCTTTTTTGACATAATAGTTGGCGAGCCTATCGCCATCAACCGGGCCCACAAATCCAGACTCTGAGGCTGCTACTGAGAAATTCCTGATGGAAAAACGCAATAACACTTACACATAACTGGCGAAAAGTCTGTGTATTGCTGGGTACAACTCTGCTTAACCCTTCGGGGATTACAGGCGTGATGTTATGTTATTATTGTTATAACTTTAAAAATATCTTTATCGTACACGTATCATAATTCTTATAATAACCAATATCAAGCCTTGTAAAAAACGTTAACAGAAACTTTAAATACTTTCAAGTGAAATAATGACCGCTGTTTGTAGTTAAGATTCCGGATACAGAGGTCGTGGGTTCAATCTACGTTTGTATCAAAATGTTGGGTTTAACAGGTCAATAGTTTAGTTTGTAACAAGTAACGTAGACTAGTTATAAATTGTCGGCAGTAAATGCAGAGCATGTAAAGACATTGAATTTCTTGTAGAAGGCTTTTTATTTGACTGCTTAATAAAGACAAGATTACTGAGCGTGGGATTCGATATTCAGGTAAAGACTTCTAAGTCATAAGTACTTGCTAACATAATATAACACCAACATTGTAGGCACACTTAGTTCGTAATTAACGTTTTTATTTTGACTTTGATTTAGGATTTTCATTACGAATTTCTCTGTAGCAACCTGGAGTTTGTCAGTTGGTGGTGTGACACCCCCCGTGCCCCGAAAAGCTCGTAACGCTGTTGGCTCCGCGTCCCGGCTGTCGATAGATCTTTGATAAACGCATAAAGTTAGTGTTACGGTTATCGTTTTATTTTTTATAGCTGGTTTTGTTTCGCAAACTGACGCTAAGTTTCAAATTTTCAAGTTAAACAACACATTTATTCATGTAGCTGCTGTCCGCGACTTCGTCCGCGTGGTTGCCGCACCGCTCCCTTGGGATGTAGCGTGAAGTTATATACCTTATATTATTTCTCAAGAATCAGGCTAATAAATACAAAAATAGTTTCTCCAATCTGACTAATAATTTCAGAGATATGTAAGCACGATTTAAACAAACAAACAAAAACTCTTTAGCTTTCTTATATTAGTATATAGATTCTCAAAATGCAAAAAATGCTAAAATGTTGACTCCATTTCAAAAGTATTCCAACTTATTTCATTCCAAAAGAATCAAAACATACCAATTATTTTATAAAATTATGTATGTTTTCTTATTTGGATCTTTAATAATAAGATCTTAGGAATCAAAATGAGGAAAATCGGTGACTTATTTCATATAACGACAAGCTGAATGTTTCAACTTCTATAAAATATCAAGTTACATCATGTTGCTTGCTATATTTATTATTCTGTGTCATATAAGCAGTGTTTATTAAAATTGCAAATATATGAAAATGTAACAATACTAGAATACAATAAGGATGTCGGAGGGTTTTATCAATCTAAATACGATACTCTATTTCATGTCTTAAGGTGGAAGTTAAACGGGTTAGAAAAAACAGAAAAAATACTCAATACACAATTCTTTATTGTATAACACAACATCACGCCTGTTATCCCCGAAGGGTTAGGCAGAGGTGTACCCATTAGAACACCCACATTTTGCCTGTTATGTTTATAGGGGGCGAGTCTATTGCCATCAACCGGGCACAAATCCAGACTCTGAAGCTGCTACCTGATAGAAATACTTAATAATAACACTTTGCCCGACATAAGAATCGAAGCCAGGACCTCATGCACGCTTTCACGACTAAACCAATGAACCACTTTTAATGAAATTTGGTACGGGGTAAGTTTTACCCCAAAAAAGGACATAGACTACTTGTTATACGACTTCGTCTACATCCGCGATAACCCACATTTACAAGAACAAAGTCGTGGGTATAAGCTAATAACAAATATCTCTAAAAAGTAAAGAAAGATAATTTTGATAAATTATTTTTAAATCATCAAAGTATTTAACCTTTTAATCGATTTCGATGTATATGCAAATTAGCATTTCTAGATAGCGTATCAAGTTACACCATGTTTTTTAAAATTCGTACCAGCCTATATATCTATAAAGAAAAAAAACAATCTATAGGTTTAATAACAAAATGAATCATAAAATACTCAGTAAAAAATCTAGACTAATTAATATTTTATTAGTTTCCCTCCACTGCCACTTCAAACACGTTATTATAACGAAAAAAGCTCATAACTTATATTAATCATAGCTATTAAAATTATGTTTTTGAGACAAACGACAGGACTTTGACCTCTCCACACACACATACCTACAATAATAATTATCTTCTACTACTGCCAACTTTTTTTTTGTACTCGTATTTATCTCAGACAGAATTATACAAAAAAAAACAACAACAAAGGTTTTAGTACTTAAGTGATTATTATAATATTTTCTGTCCTTATAATATGTTGATTTTAACTTCTTGAAAATGGAAAAGTGCCTGTACCTAATAGTGTAATTAAAATAAATGCTTAGACTTTAGGCATAAATAACATAACAGCGCACTCCTAAGATTGTTTAAAGAATATAAAGTCAGTTAGGTTCCTCACATTAAGCTATAACAATATACAACAAATAATTATATAATATCAGTATATCATTGTCCTACTGAAGGGACCTCTTCTTATACAAAGAAGGAACGAGCATTGATTACCACGCTTACTCAAGGCGGATTGGCAATTTCAGACTTACATTAATTACAAGTCCAGGTTTCCTCACGAGGTTTTCCTTCACCGATGTCAGTGATGTCCAAGATAAACTTAGAAAGTACATGAATATTGAAACAATTACATTGTTACTTGACTCATAACGAAAGGTCATGCAAGAGAAGCGAGCGCCTTTACCACTAGACCATTATGACTGTAATGACATATACATAGGTACACACCGAAGATTCTAATTTAGTTTGGATGAAAAGAAAACAAAATCACTTAGCAGGTTTTTCTTCAAAACTTTCTTATAAGTAATTTATCAAGCGACAAAAAAAAATCTAAGCACCAACAAAATAAAACCGTACCACTAAAATAAGTCATACAAATTCAGTCCGCACTCGCCTACCCCGCACTGAGCCATCCAACTCGTAAGTAACAACCGACACCGCGTCACTCGACAATCAAGGTAGGTTTTGCAAGAAATCCGAAGTGGACACACAGCCTTATACGGCTAGGTAGACGATCTAAAAAGTGGAACGCAGCCTGTCTTAGAGCGTACTATTGTGAGAATATTTATTGTCCCGATGATAATTGTTTTTAGCTTCGAAAGTTGCGGTAACTGGATAAATGTTGGATGCTTCTTGTTTTTAGTGCGTGCTGTTTTCTCTTAGTTGTGAGAGTTAAGTTATAGAGCTTTATGTAATTAAGAATGTGGTAGGTAGTATTTAATTACCACGTAATTGAACTTAATAAAAATTACTATTATTATTGTCCTACTGCAGTGCAAAAGCCTCTTCTCATACAGGAGGATGTTTCATGTAATATTTATCATTCCTAAAACGACTCAACGTTAATAATGAAATATACCAAATGTTATACATAACTATACAGCAATAACGGTTCAATATACATCCTTAGCTTATGCTTAGAACAAACTTAAAATTATAAATCTTCCAATGAGAAGTTATGACGTATGTTTGTTTGTTTTGATCGAACTGATCCTAATTAGGAACGATAAAAAACAAAACATCCGTTTAGCTATCATTCTATACAGCGAGATCTATTAGGAAAACAATAGTTCACTTTAGGGATTACAGGCGTGATGTTATGATATTACAACGGTACATTTAAAGAAAAACCCAAGAAATTACAATGATAATAATAGATTGAAAACACCTCCATTAAAAGGCACTAAGTACAAACCAACAAATGACTACACACATCTGTAAATTCGCATCTCGTACGTAATTCACAATAATACATTTGCAGTAGTTAAAAAACGTCATTATAAACCATCAATGAGCAAGTAAAACAGTAGAATAGACTTACACTGCAGTGCAATAATAACTGGCACACAGTAATCTGAGACAAAAAGTTAATGAGTTGAGGTGATCCATCATATAAGGCGGGGCGAAGGCGAGGCGATGCTATCTTCATGTCAGGATTGAAAAGGAAATAAGGACAATTGTTTTTGGTTTTGAATGTTTGCGCAGTGACAGAGCAGTTCGATTCCCACATTGAATAAATATTTGTATGGCCTACAAGTACCTAGTTATTTCGGATTTAGTTGTTTATAAAAAAATATGTGATAATAATGTTGACATACGGGAAACTACAAAGACAAAACTCAATACCTGTCATTTTCTTCGCGGTTCTACTTAAATATTTATAAATGTCTGAAGATTTAATATAACTCTAACAACTATTGTTAGAAAACTCGTTGTCTTTAATCATGAGGCAAGTACATAATGAAAAATTTATATCTTCACCAGACGATTAAATCATTACAATCAGAAAATGTTCCTGTCACAAGAGACTGTAATTAAAACCTAAGCTAAGAAAGTATGACTTGCATTATGTTCTAACAAAAGTAATAGAACCAAAGTACAAATATAAATAACTAGCTTTCGCCTGCGGCTTCGCTCGCAAATTGTAATGAAAATTCGATCATGATTCGAAAGACATGTGGCGCCATCTATCATCATTATAACGATTGTGATTTCCCTCGCGAACAGTATTTTTTTCGGGATTAAAGGTACCGTATGTTCGTTCCTGTACACCTGGCAACGTATATGCAAAATTTTAGGATGATCGGTTCAGTGGCTCAGGCGTAAAATGGTAATAAACAAACTTACTTTCGCATTTATAATATAAGTTAGGAAGTTAGGACTAGCTCTCTCGCCGTGACATCGTCCGCGTGATTTTTCTTACGGATTTCTAATGATTTTGAAAATAATGTATAGACTATATTAAGCGCTCAGATATATCGTAGCTTCCGATTTGAGAAAGAATTTTCAAAATCGGTTGAGTATTTCCAGAGATTAAACTTTGCAACCTCCCAAACTTTACGTCTTTATAAAATTAGTATAGATTATTTTAAAGAGCTAAAATTGTTTGTTAGTTCATAAAAATGCTTTTCTAAAAGTACGAATCCAATTACAAAAAAACATTTTAGATAGAAAGCCACAGTATTGCCAAGTATCATGGAATAATACCTGTTTTATGTACCCTGCTAAATATATGAACGAAGCAAGCAGAAGCTAGTAAAAAGATAAAATATTTACGAGCTATAAATTACAGCTTCTGCAGTGAGCGGTCAGCTTTAGGCCACAGATGACGCGCACACATTAAAACTAGCTAGAGGAAAATGAGTAACAACGCGTCAGGTGAAAGGTTTGCTAGGAAACAATATTGCAAATACAATTTATTGTAATAGGATTAAAACACCGATTTATGTTCTGTAAACTAGATTTTAGTAAGCTTTGATTGTGGGAACTTTGTTCTTATGTAACGAAGTTAGAAGGAGATACGTGTTATAAGTTCGAATGTTGTGCGTAACCGTTGTATATATAGTACATAAAGCTAAAGAGTTTGTTTGTTTGGACGCGCTAATCCAAATTTTTGAGTAGAAAATCATTTAGCCCGTTTATCGATGATCGTTCTCGTATCGTTGGTGATGAGCCCGAAAGTCTGACAACCAGTCTTACCTAGGGGTATCATATTACCCAGTTACTGGGTTGTGAAGGTCAGATAGGCAGTCGCTCCATGTAAAATACTGGTATTCAGCTGCATCCGGTTAGACTGGAAGCCGACCCCAACATAGTTGGGAAAAGGCTAGGCAGTTGATGATCGATGATCGTCCTAAGCTACATAGCACCACGCTTCGACCTATGGGAGCGCAGCAGTAATCAAAAGTTAACTTAACGCGTGGCTTGTAATTGCAAGTGTACCTGTTTTTAGTCTTTTTATCATGATAGGTACTTGTATAGGTACATATCAATGTAATTGTGTAGGTACATATAAATATTACGGTTTTTGAGATTGACTACTATTTTATGGCTTTCAGTGTTATTCTGTAAAAATCTCCGTCGGTGAGTTTAAATATGAAATGAACTGAAATTAGTAACTTACAACAATCCACTGCTGGACATAGGCTTCTCCAATAGCACACCACTTAGCTCAAAGCTCAATGTTTTGAGGAGATTTACCTAATATAAGTATGAAAAAGACCCGCTGATTCTACCTGGCAACGATATAAATACAAAAATCACAAGACTCGTCTCGTTATGACACATAATATAGATTCAAAAATTCTTATTTTTTTCGAATCGATGATACATCTATAATAATTTATACCACTCAGTCCCAGTAGGTGGCCACCTTTATTGCCGCATCAGAGGCGCTATTCGGATCGTCAAAAGTGCTGGTCAACGGACAATTTGGACACTCCAGCATATGAGACAATCAAAACAAGAGCTCCACAATAAAAAATAATAATAACACTGTCATTAGCAAAATAAATAACACAAAATTATTACACTCGAAACAAAAGCACACGATCGCTAAAAACAACAAAATAACAACTGAAAACAACACAAAATAAAATAAAAAAACGGTAGAACAGGAGCGGTGTTGCGTGCGCGCCGCGTTCCGTTTCGCACGAGAGGGCCCTCGACTTTTTGTAGCTTCCCATAATCGAAGCAGTAAATTGAAACCTCCGTTCGATAATACACAGATTACAGTGTATTATTTGTAATCTATATTTATATAACGTGTAATTTTTCAATGTTCTTCATTTAACTTGGATTTACGATTAGGTTGGTGAAATATTTAGTTCATATTTATTTATTTGCATAATTAAGTACCTACTATAATGAATGTGTATTAAAGATGTCATTATGATTAGAGTTCAGTTAAGTACAGTAAAGTACAGTTATGTAACCTGTGAGGTCACAACAATATAGTAAATAACTTAAAAAAAATATATATCGATAACTTACAACCAAATTTATAGTGAAAAATAAATTAAAAATTCCGATGTAGATGCTCATTGTAAGATGCTGAAAAGTCTCAATATCAAGATTTGCATGAATTTAGTGAAATGCCTATTAATTAGTTTATCAATTAATTAAAAACCGATATTGACTCCATAAAGAGGCATCCTAGCGAAATAACGTATCGACTTTAGTACGAATATTTATTCATTTTTAATTAAATACAATATTAAAATTGATGGCATCAAAAAACTCGTCTGCATCACTGTCAATGGGACAATCCCCCAAAAAGGCTGGAAGTATTGCCACGTTACATGGCAATGCTGACTCTCCAGCCTAAGAATAAGCCTGCTCTCTGGTCACAAGAAGAGTCGAAAACAAGGTAACACTTACATACCTAACACATGCGTCATTTTCGCGAGAATAAACAGTTTTTCTTTCTTTTTCACAGTAATATAGCATAGTATGCAACCATACATACACACAGACAAAAGACTATCACCGTACTATATAAATTATAACATGTACTCACCGATCTATGGACTATGTATTTAGATAATTTTCAACTAGCCCTCTACAATGTTTTGCCATAAGCAACCTTTAAAGGGTCAGGCCAGTAGTAAATTATCACAAGCATGATTAGTACCTACCTCTTTAATGATTAAATATTACACTCCTAAATCATTTCAATTAAACAGACTAAAATTAACGACTATGCTTAACTACTGAACTTTAAATAATGTATATTCATAACATAACATAACATAACATCACGCCTGAAATCCCCGAAAGGTTAGGCTGAGGTGTACGCATTAGTACGCCCACATTTCCCCAGTTATGGTTTTAGTCCCATGTAATAAGGGGCGAGCCTATTGCCATCAACCGGGCACAAATCCAGATTCCGAGGCTGCTACTGAGAAATTCCTGATGGATAAACCCAATAACACTTTGCCCGAACTGGGAATCGAACCCAAGACCTCATGCACAGCAGTCGCGCTTGCGACCACTAGACCAACGAGGCAGTCCAATGTATATTTAGTAGGTATTAATACTAGATACTAACTTAGTGATAGGTATTATTATGTGTTAAACTTCAAAATCTATCCGCAATGTCTTCTAAGCGACAGCCAATGTCAAAAATGTTGGCAAATTAATAACATTTTTGTGACAGATTGAGTCTAAGATTAAAACGTGGTCGTTCTTTACAATATTAGAATTACCTCTCTGATCAAAATCAAATTATTCTGACAGTTACTAAATAATGGCAGAATACAGAATAACGCAGAATCCAATGTGACAAAATGTTATTAGAGTAAAATAATGTGATCCAATCTTAGTATAAATATCCTTAACATAATCTACATAATTAATTTTCATAAGTTTTGCATTAAATTGATATTATAGTGAAGAGAATGCCATAAATTGTCACATAGCGCAAAAAAAACTGTGAGGCCTAATTCCGGAAGAATTTGTTATTGATTTAATACACGTATAAATTTTAATGTCATTTTAGTTTCTTTGTTGGCCCTGCTAATTGCTTAAGAATAATTAAATAATAATTTTAAATTATTATATTATTTACGATTTTTTTTAAATTGAGATTAAAAATATGTAACAATTAAAAACTTAGAAAGAACAATTAAATAGTATATTATATATATTTAAATTAATTGGGTGTACTAATGGGTACACCTCTGCCTAACCCTTCGGGGATTACAGGCGTGATGTTATGTTATGTTAAATTAACAAATAAAGAAAAATTCAAAATGAATCCATTTTCCATTCGTCTTTTTTTGCACATCGAACATATTAGTATTTTTTTAAACATAACTTTTTTTAAATGTTTTTCATAACATTGCCATTAAATTAGTTATGTTAAATTTGACATCTAAATGTCCAAATACCTTTTTATAAACATACTTTTTATTCTCCACGTCACTTTATTGACATTACCAAACATTTATCGCAAAAGTTCAAATAAACATAACAATTATTGTCAATAATCGAAAGAAAATACGATGCAACGTGTGAAATAGGCATGCAGCGTCCATTATGCTTATGTTAAAATAAAGAAACTCAAACTTAAGCTTACACCTGTTGGTTGCGTTCCATGCAGCAATACTTAGACATGATAAAGACTGTCTCACACTAGTCTTGTTTAACATGGAGTATGTTGTGTTTATACAATTCTTTTTTTTATCTTTTTTTTTTCTAGTGAATATTTATTCAGTGCTAATGCGACGGCAAAATTAAAATTAAAAATGGAACAAGCTTTACAAGTCAATGCAAGTTACTGTAAGACACCTATGAGAAACGCCAAGGGCTATAGCAACTTGACTCCTGCGGCCGTAGTCATTTTTTTTGTTAAGAATAATTAAATATAAGTACAAACTTTTTATTCGGGAAACAGTTATCTAATATTAAAAAAATAAACTTTCTTTATTCTAAATCTAGCCAGAATTGTGCTATAACTACCTAGCAGTACTATTCTGTAAATATCCCACCTAATGCCAGGAGTCACAGCTTAGCCTCCAGCTCACTACGCTAATTACAAATTCATCAAGAATTTTGTTTAGAGTAGAACAACGCGAAGTTTTAATATCAATCGGTTCTCACGTTTTTGCGAAACGGAAATATTTTTATAACATAAATATACTAATAAAAAATTAGTCTACGAAACCGTTTACGCACATTTTAAAATAAAATAAATGGAATGGCACAATAAAAAAAACTTTTCGTCGATAATCAAACTCGTTACTCGAACAAATCTATCGATTTGCATTATTTACACTTTATCAGAAAGTAATAACGTTATCAATATTTACTGCTTATGTATTATTTATGAAACATATAACTATTCTGTTGTACCTATATAAAATTGCGAAAAAAAAAGTTACAACGTCATGTGAGCCGTAGCTTGTTGGGCTGCGCAAGCGACGACAGACGGCTTAATCAACGTTCTTAAGAAAGACTTCAACGAGATTGAAAGGTGCACGATTCTTTTTTCAAATTAGGACAATGTTTATACCTCCGTAGTTGGAAAAAATGCAGTTTTTTATAAAAATATAAGACCAATTTGTAAGAAATTAGCTAGTATTAAAAAAATAGTATAAAGTATAAAGAAAATAATTTTTAAAATTTTAATACGTTTTGATGTCGGTGGGATACGTAGAATATTATATATTAAAGCATTTAAGCTTATCTTAGATATGACTGACATCGGAATATAAAAAACATTGTAATGAAACCTAAGTCTGAAATCGCAAATCCGCTTGGAGCAAGCGTGGTGATTAATGCTAGTGCTTTCTCTGTAAGAGAAGAAGCCCTTGCTAATGGGGAAGCAATAGGCTACAAATATTATTTACTTAAATAGTTACATCGGTTTAAAGAAATTTATTTCTCAAAAAAAGAACATACATAGTTCACTTAAATATGAGAACATAACATAAATTCACGCCTGTAATCCCCGAAGGGTTAGGCAGAGGTGTACCCATCAGCACACCCACATTTCGCCAGTTATTTTTGTTTCATTTAAATAGTTATTTATTATTTTATATTTTATTGTACTGATCAAGAGAAGTCATTAACATCAAACGTAAAATCCAATGACTATCCTTATCGAAGACAACGGAAAAACCTACTTACTACATTTTATTTAGTTTTAATATTATCATGAATTGTCAATACTTTATATACCATAATAAAACACACACTTATTTTTTTTAGAAATGTATTATTACTGCAGATACATGCATGTTTTCAAGTCATAAATCGAAATTCTACAACAAATTCTTGTTTTGTCTTTATTAATTGCAATGAACTGAAATAGGTTCTATCGTTTCTTATGCAAATAAAACAAATTACCTGTTATCGACATTTTATTCTGAATTGGTATTTTATTGAACCGTTACATGTCTGTGTTAGTTGGATTGCAACTTGCATTTTTCGCATTTTTATGCAAATTTTTTTTCGCTGTGACTCTTTTGCCTGCTTTGCAGCTGAAAAGATTTTTTGAGGACATTTTTAAATGTTTATTCCATACGTTCTATCATGGTGCGGGTAACACATGTTCACAATTCATCTATGGATGTCAGAATCGCATAACTAAGTCAGTGACATTATTAAATTTACTAGTTATTTACTTACTTTTAACTGATTCCGTATTTTACGACTATGATATTAGTGTGCAGTTAAAATATTCAATCATGATTGTAAATCGCCGTAACGTTCCAGAGTGAAAAGAAACAGTTTGAGAAATGTCACCGGCACCATCCTACAGTGTGAGGAATATAGTCAATTTATTTTTAGCTAGAATTTAAGTAGATATACTATAAAACATATCCTATAACACTCAATTGTGTAGATTTTTATCTGTTTCAATTTCAGTTTATTTATTTTTTTAATTTATTTTTTGCTTTGGGGCTTTTGTATACAAATTTAAAAACAGTTTTTTTTTCTTTCTTGTTTCAGTGAAATAATTGTTATAATCGGACAAGTACTTCTAGAGATTACTTCTTAAGAACCTACATTTTATTTTGTTATAATAGGATAAATATTGTAAATTGAATTTTTACACAGAATTTAGTATTTCAAATTATAAAATATTAAGAAAATTTAAACACTGGTTAGGCACATTAATTCAACAAGAATTATGGTAATAATTAAAATATCATATTTCAAATGCTAATAAAGATTAAATTATAACTTTAAATTAATTATAAAATATTGTTTACAAGCCCGTAACACTATTCAAAACCGCTACAAACCTGAAAGCCAGAATCAACAGTAGCCACTACCAGAAAGCGCCGAGGCAAGGAAACTCGACGAGCCCCGGAGAAACGACTCAACTGTCTTTGGATTTCGCAACGGAATTAATCAGAAAAGTGGAGGAGCAAGAAAAAAAATATATAATTTCAACTTCACCGAAAAAAAAACAGAAGACAAAACAGAACTAGGCCAATAGGCACAGAGGGACATTTACAACTGAACGAAGACAAGATTACCAGTATAAAATAACGGTAATAAATATCATTTATCTACAAGATTGACCACAGTAACAAACGTTAAAACGACATAAATTCAATCAAAGACAACAAAACTCTCTCCTATCAATTCTTCTATAATTTATATCTGCACAACAAAAACCTATGTTAGCATTATCCGCGCCACTAGACGTTAGCTTTCATCTGACACCTTTGTATCGGTTGCCATGGTTACCAAACAGTCTCGCTCCAGTGCCAGCCAACAGGTTGTAACAAAAGAACACTTTATTATCTATTTGTTTGCGCATGTGTGAAAGAAAAGTGATACTTGTTCCTAGTTGATTATTTGATGTAGTGAGAATGATGAATTTCACATGTCATCGTTTCGCGGGAGTGAGGAAAATTATCCTGTTTGTTAACAGTATAATAGCTAGTCTGTCGTTCGTATTACTATTATAAACGTCATCATCATCATATTCCGGGGTCGCAGGACGTCTTAACAGGATACCGTGGCCCCGGTTTTTTAGTCAGTAAAATTCTGACAGTCCCTTTCGGACGGAAGGACTCATTTGATGATTTTTATCATCTCAAAAAAAAACATTGTCATATTGGCCGAACGACGTCTACCTACTGCTGGACATAAGCCTCCCCTAAAGATAGCCACAATGACTGGTCCTGCACTGCCCAGATTATAAACGTATCCTATCTTAATAACATATACATTACACGCCATATCACGACTATAATCCCCGTAGGGTTAAGCAGAGGTGTATCCATTAGTACATCCACATTCCGCCGGTTATGTTTCAAGTCCCATGTAAGGCCAGCCTAATTATTACTACTAGATATTATAAACGAGAAAGTGGATCGATGTATTTATGTTACTTTTTAACACTTAAACCGACAGAGCGGATTTAGTTAAAAGGCACACATAGGTACTAAAGATGTATCTCATTTAACATAAAGGAAAATTTTCAATCCGTTTTTCCATACTTCCGTGGGATACTTCAGATTTTTGGCGTAATTCAGAACCGTTTGTCCCGCCTCTGCCTATGGCCGGGAGTGTGAGATTCGCTTAATCATTCACCACTTCCCCGATACAGGCATACCTAACCTAACTATAAAACATTTACGCGATTTAGATCTTACCTGAATAAAGATTTCCTTATATATTGGTCTATTTCTGTCGGAAAGCCTTAAAGAAAATATAAAGGAGTATTAGTATGTCCAGCTAATTAGACAACAGAATTTCTCAGCAGCAGCCTCGAAGTCTGGATTTGTGCCCGGTTGATAGCAGTAGGCTCGCCCCCTATTACATGTGACTTAAAACATAACTGGTGAAATGTGGGTGTACTATGAGTACACCTCTGCCTAACCCATTGGAAATTACAGGAGTGATGTTATATGTTATGTAGTCAATTAAATATAGTTTTAATCAACGAGTTTTCGATAAATATTGCGGCGGATCTTAAGGACTTACAAGTCATAAATTGTTTTGAATTATTACTTCTATGCCGAGTTTTCTATCTACCCTTGTTATCAAACGTACTAATTATTTCACAATCTGATTAAAAACCATGCTCTTATAATACCCAATTGGGGTCAACAATTGTACTATAAACCTCATAGTGATAACATGCCTTTATGCAATAAAAATAAAGTTAAGTTTCGTTTGGTTTTCATACTAACGCTACCAAAGAACCATCTTCTTTTTGGGAATTACCTATCACAGACAGTGATATATTTAAGAAATCCCCAAAATAAACTAAAATGAATTCAACCACAAAATCGATTTCCTTAATACTCATAATTTTATTGGCAATACACTTTTAATTAATAGGTAAATAACCTTTATTAAGCTTGCACAGGTCAATGACGGATAAATTTCTAAGCTGAGAAAATAAAAAACTTTACCTACAAGATTTTAAAACCGAAAACAAGTCATCAGTAGTATTACAACAGGTGTAAAAAGACAGTAAACGTAGCCTAAAGTTAAAGGTTCTTCCCATCATTGTGGTAATGAAAAGTAAAGTAAAGTTATGGACCATATCTTTACAGAACCTTCTGTTGTCTAAGGTATTGAAAGTAAAAGTTAAATATACCTAACTAAACTTTAAATACAACCCTGTTGCTCGGAATATTTTTGTTACTTTTACCTTCAATAGAAGGTAAAAGTTTTAATAAACAAAAACAACTTTTAAATATAAAACCTAAATTTTAAATACACCCCTGTAATGTTGTATGCATCCGAAAGCAATTGCGTGCTACCGTAAATAGTGATATATCACACCAAAAATAAAAGTCATTTTCCAGCAATAATTTTTGCTCAATGTTACTTAGTTTGATTGGCAGTATGCATAGCTAACGGCTATGTGATATGTCTTTGTACATCCTATTGTGTATAAGTTCCTTATTTGTTTTGTTATTGAGAGCCCTAATAGTAGGAATGAAGTATGTCCTAAGTAAGCCGATCAAAAATGTCTCAAAGAACACGACATTAAAGTTCATTTTGGAAGGAACAACTGAAATCAATTATTTTTCTTGTAATAAATGACGTTAAAAAGTCCCTTTTAATGGTCTTATTCTTAAAATTTTGACTTTGACTTCGATCAGTGTTGTATGTATGTATCATCTTTGTTTTACTGTTATCATCATCATCTTACTTTATCTTGGCACCTAATGTCATGGGTAGTTGTAGAAAAATAGGCAAACCTGTCATACATTTAGTTTTTAACACAATATTTGGTTGGGAGGTACATTCGATATTAATATGACTACGTAGAAAAGTAAGTCTTGTATTCATATAATCTTACTAGCAACCCTCCTGGCTTCGCACGGGTGCAATATAGGTACTAAGTATACATATAACCTTCATCTTGAATCACTGTATCTATTGATGAGAACCGCATTAAAATCCGTTGTACAGTTTAAAAGATCTAAGCGTACAGACGGCGGGAAGCGACTTTGTTTTATACTATTTACTCGTAGAGATGTACTGTTTAAAAGTACCTAATTATTGTTAATAATGTGTTGTGTTTTCTTTTTAATATTGTTATAATCGTTAATAAGACTAGCATTAGATTTAAATTTAAATCTTTACACTTTTAATAGAAATTGTAACTTGATGGGTTCTCTTTTATTGAGTAACGTTTTTCCTTTCTATTGTTTTTTGTATGAAATGTTGGAATAGGTACACGAGTGTGCGTAGGTAGGGTGTGCTTAAGATCAGCTTTAAATCAATTGATTTCATTCCTAAAAAAGAGTTTTCTAATCCTGTATTTTAACGTTTACAGTAAACAAAGTCCAATGGACTTAAATTTACACCTGCCGCTGTATAAAAAGAAATATAACAGATTTATGTTTAAATACTGCGAGTGTTTTAAATCTTTCAATAAATAAAGGCTCATAATAGTTACAAATGCAACATAAACTAGCGTTAATGTTGCCGACAAAAGGTGCACATACCTTATAGTCCTCAGATATTAAAAAGCTAATTACACTTCACTTCAGAAGTTATTTCACAAGTCACATCAGGTTACATACACACGGACACACACATCTATTCTCACAGATCTATTACAATATGTCAACAAAGTTCACTTTGCCTAAACAATACAAAACAATGTTTAATTATGTTTTTAATAAAAAAAAATCACACCAAGTCTCTATGCAAGTTACAGGTGTAACGTAAACGCACGAGTTACGGCCATACATTACCTAAACATCCGAAAAAAATATTTTTCGAAACGTAACATTCCGCGTTTCATTTTCCGATCGCGTCGCCGTATAAGGGCGCGTCAAAAACGCGGCTGTGTGCGTAACAACCTGACCATAAGCTTGCGTAGACGCAACTGAAATCACCTTGCAAGGCCCACTATACCTCTCTCGCTCTAAACATGTTTCTGTTTCTTTCTAGCGGGCATTGTGCTCGGACCAGCGAGTGGTACGCAACTTGACAATAAATTACGTATAGGAATCTAATCAGTTTAATAGATGTGTGATTTTTTTTTTCTAACCATTTTTGACCGTTCCTAACTGTTAGTCTATGATGCCAGAGACAAGGATTATGGTGAAAAAGAAGTATTTACTTAGATATTGAGGTTAGATAACAATAATTTTTTTAAAGTACGGTAGCTGACTCGTTGATCGCGCGTATTTTGTAGGTAGGTGTTTCCTAGTTAATCTTACAATGTAGGTAAGATTCAATTGTTTTTGTTGACTGACAGTAAAACTAGATTTTATCCTTTGTTTTGCGATACTACAGTTAATCATTTAGCCGTCTTTATACCTATTCATTCTGTCAAATCTACTTAAGTAATAAATAGCCTAGTGATGAATTAAACATGTTACTTTTCGATTCATATGTACTTTCTATGTTTATCCTGGACATCACCGACATTAATGAAAGCAAACAGTATGACGAAACCTGGATTGACATTTAATATGTGACATCTCCAATCCGCCTAGAATAAACGCGGTGATTAATGCTCGTGCCTTCTCTGTATGAGAAGAAGGCCTTTGCCCTGCAGTGGACAACAATTGGCTAGTATCAGATTTTTTGTCAGTCAATTAATTTATATACCTCTAATACCTCCCAAATGGAGCAACTAAAATTTCGTGAATCTATACTCAAAATATTATAAAGCTCAACAGATTGTTTTTCTTTTTGAACGCGCTAACCTCAGGAACTACTGGTTCGATTGGAAAAAAATCCATTGGCATCATACAGCCCATTTATTGAGAAAGGTTTATAGACTATATAACATCACACTACATCCCATGGGAGCGGTGCTGTAATCAAAGATCCAACGAGTTTAAAGCCGCGGCGTATTGATAGTCTTTTATATTTATTTCTATAATTTATAATACAAATTCGGTGAGGTCCTTCAGAAAGGTCAGGTGCGGAGTACTCGTAACCGGCGTGCTTGTATGACGAGATGTATGAACGTAGATGAGGCGAAAGGAGTATGTAAGGATCGTAGCAGGTGGTGTTCTGTAGTTTCTGCCTACCCCCATGGGAAAAAGGCGTGAGTTTATGTATGTATAATACAAATTAAAACAGAATCAAAGCCCTCAATCACATTCAATTCTCAATTTAATAAAAGCCTTTTCTGTTTTACACAATACAAACACTTATGATTGCCCATTAAGTTGCAAAATAGTGTGGATTACGACTTTATATTGTTATATTTCATTTCCCAAGTCCCAAGTCGGGCAAAGTGTTATTGGGTTTTTCCATCAGGAATTTCTCAGTAGCAGCCTCGGAGTCTGGATTTGTGCCCGGTTGATGGCAATAGGCTCGCCCCCTACTACATGGGACTAAAAACATAACTGGCGAAATGTGGGTGTACTAATGGGTACACCTCTGCCTAACCCTTCGGGGATTACAGGCGTGATGTTATGTTATATTTCATTTACTTCTAATGAAACGAATCCTGGCTTCGATATAATTATCTTTTGTTTGAACAGATCGACTTACATTAAAGTTGCAGGGTTATTTTTATTTCTTACTAGCTTTTAGTGTCATGATGGCCCAGTGGTTGAGGTGCCCGCCGGGCAAGTACCAATGTGACTTTATCAATTCATATGTACTTTCTAAGTTTATCTTAGACATCACTGACATCGTTCCGTGCCTCGGAAAGCACGTTAAGCTGTTGGTCCTGGCTTTGATGCGTATATCTTTGACAGTCCTCAGAAGCCCGAAAGTCTGACAACCAGTCTTACCAAGGGATATCGTATTACCCAGTTAGTGGGTTGTGGAGGTCAGATAGGCGGTCGCTCCATGTAAAATACTGGTATTCAGCCGCATCCGGTTAGACTGGAAGGCGATCCCAACATAGTTGGGAAAAGGCTAGGCAGAAGATGACTAAATTTTGTCCGCAACTTTGTCTTCGTGAAAGTATGTAATAAACTATATCTTATGACACTAGGCAGTAGTGTAGCTTTCTATCAATTAAATACTTTATAGTTATAGCATCATAACATCACTCCTGTAATCTCCAGAGGTTTAGGCAGAATTGTACCCATTAGTACGCACACATTTCGCCAGTTATGTTTAAGTCCCGTGTACCTATTACACGGGACTTAGCCTATTGCCATCAACCGGGCACAAATCCAAACTCCGTGGCTGTTCTGAGAAATTCCTGATGGAAAACCCAACAACACTTTGCTCGACCTGGGAATCGAACCCAGGACAGTGCTCAACAGTTACGCTTGCGATTACGAGACCAACAAGGTAGTCAAATATGAAATAAGGTGTCAAGTTACATTAGTCGTAAACAATAAATTTTCGTTAAGCAACAAATCGCAAGGGTTCATGTTTGATTCGCGGGTCAAGCAGTCGTTGATTTTACGACATACTAAGTCATTATGTATTCAAATACGCTTTTCTTATTTTAATAGAAACTTATGAGATAAATAGAATTAATAATTGTAAAGGTAAACCTTTCATGTTATTATAATAATTATGTAATTTATAAATAATTGATTATTTACTGTTTTTTTTTTTAAACAATTTGTTTATCTAAATTTATTTTTTATGATAAAATTAAAGAAAAATTTTACGAATAAATAGAAATAATATTAAAATTTGCAATCATTCGTAAAATTTCTTTGTAACTTTATCGAAAACATAAAAGGAAAAGTTTTCTAAAAATAATGAAAATTAATTTCAAAGAAGCTCGTTAATATGTTCCTAACTGAATTTCAGTAGCAGAGGTCAATTTAAATGGAAACTTATCAAGTACGGAAAAGATATAATAATATTATTATAGGTAGCGCACGAGAATGCAAACAGGTGCACTCCCTCTTCTGTCACTCTCGTTGTCCGATGGGACGGCAATCCGGGACGACCGGGGAGAGATCAGGCGCAGAATCAACGGCTTTACATGCTACCTAAGTCACGAGAGTGTTACAGTACCAACTTGAAAACCTCAGAGCCTCAAACTGCTGCTGAAAATCACCTGCTCCAAACCCAATAATACTTTGTCCAATATAAGAATCGAATTCAGGATTCCACGTCAGCAATCGCGCTTGCGACCACAAGACCAATAAGGTAGTGGAGAAGGCTCATTAATAACAGTTGTCACATGATACGTTTTTGTTGTAACACCGTTACACTCACTTCTAGAACTGCCTAAAGGCCCGACCACGCTGGAGCGGGGAACTTTTTGGTAGCGATCGCGGTCTTGGCAGTGTTCAAATACATCTGTGGTATTTCAAACAGCTGGTGAAAGTGTTAGTGTAGCCCAGTCCATACAAATAATACTGCAGTAATTAAGTAGTTGTAGTAATTAAGTGACTGCCTCCTTGGTCTAGTGGTCGCAAGCGCGACTGCTGTGCATGAGGTCTTGGGTTCGATTCCCAGGTCGGGCAAAGTGTTATTGGGTTTTTCCATCAGGAATTTCTCAGTAGCAGCCTCGGAGTCCTGTGGTTTTGTGCCCGGTTGATAGCAATAGGCTCGCCCCCTATTACATGGGACTAAAAACATAACTGGCGAAATGTGGGTGTACTGATGGGTACACCCACATTTCTCTTTTCCACTCTGCCTAACCCTTCGGGGATTACAGGCGTGATGTTATGTTTTATGTAATTAAGTAGTTAGTGACTGCATTATTATTTATGAAACAGGCCATACAAAATTTCAGTAATTATTTACTGAATTTATTTTTTATGTAGTCAGTTTCTGCATTTTTATTTGTTTAGATTGAGGACTGGGCTCACGATCGTTAAGTTGTCCAACAAAAGCGGTTACGGCAGAGGTAACGACACGTTGGGACAAATCCCCACATTAACCCAAGCAGCTGCTGTCCAAAATAGTAGGTACTGCAGTATCCAGGCTCCGGTGTAACCGAGCTTTAAGTCACAGAGCAGCTTATGCTAATATTATGAGCTATAAGTACACAATAAAAACAAAGAAGCGATCATCGTTGTGGTCTGGAGACACTACACTGTGGTAAGCACTACAATGCAATAACTGGAAATAGTTGGCGATCTTTCTTGTAACTTTGTTTAACTACAAACATATTATTATAAAAAAAAACCTCGACTGACTGCCTCGTTGGTCTAGTGGTCACAAAGCACGACTGTTAAGCATTTTTTATTTATTTTTTGAGGTGGTTAAAATCATCAAATGACTCCTTCCGCCCCGTTGGGGGCCCCGTCCCTGTGCTGACAGCTCTTTGAGGCGCGCGCGAACAGAACGCGCCGTCGACCCGGGCTTGGTCCTTGATCGGACGGCGAGCTACCCATTACTCGCCGTCCGCAAGCCCGCGCCTACGGTGGCCGGATGTCGCCTCGCGACGTCCAGGTTGTTGTATTAAGCATGAGGTTCAATCTTCAAGTCAGGCAAAATGTTATTGGGTTTTTCCATCAGGAATTTCTCAGTAGCAGCCTTGATGTCTGAATTTGTACCCGGTTGATGGCAATACGCTCGCCCCTATTACATGGGTCGCGAAATGTGGGTTTGGTTTACCTTTCGCGGATTACAGGCGTGATGTTATGTTATGTTTTTTATAAGAAACAGTAAAAACAATATGTATTTGAATAAGACGAGGTGGTAAAGCTCAAGTTGGCGGTCTTAAAACGATACCTTTACGTACAACTGTATTTCAGCCCATTTTCATGCAATCCACGAAGTCTATAATATCAAATTCTATCTATCTAAATATACGTATAAAAGCGAAAAGTCACTCACACACTGATCACGAAATATTGAAAACTGCTTGACGTATAAAGATGAAAATCAGTGAGATTGTTTATAGTTTGTAAACATCCGCTAAGAAAGGATTTTCCAAAATTCACCCCTTAAGGGGAAATCTATTTTGATGCAGACGAAGTCGCGGGCAGAAGCTCGTAATAATATTTAACAAAATTAAAAAAAGAAACTTCAGACAACACTGTGCAATATACAAAGTACATATAATATCATTAGTGACAGTAAATACCTAATTACCTCACCTTTAAACAAACAACCTCCATACAGGGGGAATATTACAATTTGTAATACAATGCGCCTGCGCACCAGTGGAGGATAAAAAGTGGACGCTCCCCAAACAGTCGGTAGTCAGTCGAGTGCTCGCCTTACACGTCAGCGATGTCGTTACTAGTGTTCTGTTGCAAAGATTAAGGAGTCGTAGAAGGGTCTTTCGTATGCTTGACAGCGATGTTATTTATTTTATTTTATTTTATTTTATATTCTTAGGAAAATGTAACGATTTACTATCCACTGTATAACGAGTGTAAACAGAAGGAAGCCGAAAGTTATTTTCTTCCCATCATTGGGATCATATTTTGTTAAGGACCTTTAAACCTGACGGTGATTTTGAATGTCGAAGTATTTTTTACAATAATAAACTAATAACTTTGAAAAATACTGGGGGTATTTTAAAATTTATTTATAATATTTTAACAGTTTATTTTTACTATTTTTTAATGGTAATGGTAGTTAATGGTAACTAAATTTTAAACAGCCTCCAAGCCCTAGTCGGCCGCAGTAAACAGAATCTCCTAAGGTGGTGTGTCGCAGATGGCTACGTCTACGATACCCAAACTATGTAGGATGGATCCTACCTATTGATCTTAATTGCCTATGCGACGTAGACCATGGCCCACCATTCATCTTGCGCCGCATACCCTCTCACTACGCATGAGGACCTAATGACCGTGTCAGCGGATGGTGTTGCTGAATACTGTGACAAACAAAAAAGATGTCAAAATAATTCTATTGAGTATTTATATTCGCTATCGATATGCTAAGGAGATTAGTTAATGTGTCAATTAAATGGCGATATTGTTTTATTACAATTAATCAATTGTTTTATTTATCTTGGTCCATCAAGAAGTGTCACATCTGTACTGTTTATTCCATCTTTGTAGACTTAGTATAACAGGAGATTTTTTGTTTAACACTTATGGCAAATACGGAACATTTGCAGGGGAGGCGCGGCAGTATTCTACATGAGTACTGTGGTAAATGGTAATGATTGTCATTTCTGCCCATGCTGATTTTAGAGTTGAAGAAAACAAGCAGGGTGTACTGACCAGGATATAAGACAGTGACACTTTTGTGACACACAGAGAAACCTTTTGTATTGCAGTGTTGTAAGTACTGTGGAGGTTCTGGCTGACTGAGCCAGATACAATCTCACTTTGAGTTGCCTATGAGATAAATACTGGTTTAAAATAAGAAGGTTATCTATTTATTATTTTTAAAAGCCCTAGGGACTCGCCGCCTATTACACGGGACTTAAACATAACTGGCGAAATGTATGTACTAATGGCTACACCTCTGCTTAAACCTTTGGGCATTACAGGCGTGATGTTATGCTAATCCAGCACAAAATTTCTTAATAGTCTTTATTATGTAAAACTAATTACTATACAGCAATAACAGTTTAATCAAACATCACATATATAATTTCGCCAGTTATGTTTAAGTCCCATGTAACAGGGGGCGAGCCTATTGCCATTAACCGGGCACAAATCCAGACTCCGAGACTGCTACTGAGAAATTCCTGATGGAAAAACCCAATAACCCATTGCCCGACCTGGGAATCGAACCCAAGACCTCATGCACAGCAGTCGCACTTGCGACCACTAGACCAACGAGGCTGTTAAGATGCTGGTGTCGAGGAGCTGGATTGTTTTGGCAAAACTAAACTCATTTGCATTTCGGGTAGGTACCTCTGTGAAAGAAGGTTTAAACCTGATCCTAAAATAAACTTTGTTTCATATTAAGACGTTAAGTGTTTTGACGTTGACTTACAATAGTGGCCAATAATTACACCATAAAAATTAAGTTGACATCAACATTAATTTCCAACTTAATTTACAATAAAATCCCTAACTTAATGTTATAGTTAGTTATAACTAACGCTTAATGTTCTAATATTTTGAGATTACTAACTAAATTATTCGCCTATTAGTTTAAATTAAATTTTATTTCTTGATTAATGAGTCAAGCGGACATGTTTTACATTTTTTAATACAATTAACAGAAAATGATGTCATGAGAATAAAATATGTGATAGGTTTGAATGATGGGACATTTTGAATGGAAATTTAATGTGTGAAGGTATTGCGAATAATAAAAACAACAATTTTTCTTAGAAATTTAAAATCTCGATCTTCCTTAACGGTAAACGGATGGACGGACGGATGTTTGCTGAAAGGCAGGGTGGGCCTACCACGGGTCGATTTATCAAGCTACATGTCCTGCATAATGCTTGATGGAGCTATCTGTGGATGATATATATTTAATGTCTAGCTGATTATACTAACATAGTTTTTAAGATCATTTTATGCACTAACACATTTGATTGCGGGCCTATGTTGTCTGGAAACAAAAGTCTTTTTTTTTTAAACAGTGGCATATTGACAAATATAATACAATGTCGACAGAGGAGAACACTTAAAACTTTGGATTAACTGTCTGCAAACTAGCTCAACACGTCACATTAACAATGGTGCCAATTCTCTTGTTCACAAACTAGACTAAATTTAGAGAATTGACATCTCTTACTAACATACAGCAAAAGAAAAGGACGGTGACATTCCGTGACATTAAAGAACTAAGTTAGCGATGTCAAATTAGTTTTGCCTTGAACTTTTCCGTATTTTTAATCCATACGTTTACGTTTACGTTTTAAGATGTCAACTATAATTGTACGGACGTGTCAGATTGACTAAATTTGACAGCTCTTATTTACATTAGTCTCTTTCTTGTTTTATTGGACAGAAAAAGATGGAAATAGTCTAATTTTAGTTTAGTTTGTGACCAAGAGAATCGGCACCATTGTCAGTGACAAGGTAATACAAGCATGTTGGTGACGCGGTTTAAATTAGTAGGTATGTCGATAACACTTACTTAAACTTATCGCGAACTTATAAGTTTTGCTTTTACCAAAAATTACTCAACACCACCACCATTGTCAGTGACAAGGTAATACAAGCATGTTGGTGACGCGGTTTAAATTAGTAGGTATGTCGATAACACTTACTTAAACTTATCGCGAACTTATAAGTTTTGCTTTTACCAAAAATTACTCAACACCACCACCATTGTCAGTGACAAGGTAATACAAGCATGTTGGTGACGCGGTTTAAATTAGTAGGTATGTCGATAACACTTACTTAAACTTATCGCGAACTTATAAGTTTTGCTTTTACCAAAAATTCCTCAATGCGAGAGATTGGTTGCTCCGCTACGTGTCGCCTGTTCAATTTTCGCACGAAACAATTTTTTTTTATGCAACCTACAGGTAGGTTTATATTATGTTTGTAAACGCACTCATGATACAGGACAAAATTAGTAGTATGGGGCAACAGATTTACTGCTTCAACTGTACTCTGAGTATATTCACACAAGTCGCATTTTATAAAACTCTTTTTTGTTTATAATGATACTATACTATTGTATTAGGTAAGCCTGTGATGATAGTTGTGTGTTTTATAAAAATAAATAAATCTTTGTACAAAAACAAAGAAAGAAAATAAAAAAACCAAAGTTTTGTAACCATACTTGCATTATCAACCAATAAGGCGGAACAATAAATTTATCATCTCTTAATAATTGTGCAATCCATTTTTAATATGACAGCCAATATTTTCCCGATAAAAATAATTACAAAAAGTCACCCACGATGACCAAAGTTAACAGCACCAGGATACCGTTAACTGTTACCGAAACAATAAAATTGCCACGCCCCGCCCAACGGCGCACGCGCATAAATCAATACAAAACACAATTATAAGAAATTACACCAGCTGTTATAATTAAAAATGGTTGTATTTCATTAATGTGTCAATTATTAACAAATATAGGGGACCACCGAGTTTGTGCGTGGGTTTTTAAAATATTAGGTTAATGATGAATTTTTCTCGTTAAAAAAAACATGATTTTCTTAGAATAATTATTTTCCAAAGAAAATGGGATTATAGTACAGTGTAACTGAAATATGAAAAAGCAGGTTTTACAAATTTGTTTAAGCTCTAAAATGTTGATATAAAGTTTTGGTGCTTTGTTTATTTTGTTAAGAGCTGATTTTTCAACAGTCAGATAACTTTTATCCAAAGAATAAATATGACAGTTTGACATAATAATAATATTTATATAAATAATATAAATAATAATATTTTCTATACAAAAGCCGTCGCAGTCTCGGGCGAATGCTAGAGAGACATATATTTAATCAAAACTTTTAAACACACGTCATAGTAAGTAAAACATTATACCACCTACATATAACCCTCACTTAATTGGTTTCTACATTATTGTAAAAGTAAATAACGATATCAAAATACAAAATGATCAATGATTAAATAAAGTCAGTTAATTAATCAAAATTCAGAAGCGTTTTTAACCAAAAATATAATTACTGGCCATCAAAATGAAAAGTTTAAATCGTTAATAACTCTTCCACTGTTTAAGTAGGTATAATAGATATTTAAAGTTACCGTTAGATAGAAAAACTCTTTGGTATTTTGCCGATAATTATTTTATTTCACCTCTAATATATTTACAAGTGATTAAATGTTATCTATTTATTTTATTTAAGTAGTTTGTGGGCTGATGAAGCTGTCTTAAAAATGTAATAAGTTGCTCGTTTTTTCTTTTGAATTCCTCAGTTATATTATAACTAGCTATAAATCCTTTCGTCATGTTTTAGAAGGATTTTTTTTTTAATGATTCACCTCACTGGAAATTTCTTCTGTATGTTTCTATGTTTTCCATGCGGGCATTGAAATCGAAACATGCAGCGCAGCCAATTGATCAGCCACTGCACTATGCTGTCTTCGATCTTAAGTTTGCATTTAATATTACATTGTACGCCTTTTGAGACAGGGACAAGCGTATTTTTTATGGACGTAAGTTGGGTCTTTTTAAGAGTTTTATTTTTCTATAAGTAACAGTATAATTTGTAACGTACAGTAATTTATTAGTATAGTAGGTACGGTCTCAACCAAACTCCGGTCACGGCAGCCAATCAAAAAGGAGACTAGCCGAGTACACAGAATAATTACACAATTGTGTGCGCAGACACAGGTGCGCTCCTCTTTCCTCACTCTCTAGGAACGTATTATAAAAAAATTGAGCTATACTTAAGCCAAATTGTTTTTTTCATTTCAAACAAAAATCTTGACAAAACTCGAAGTACTCATTTGATATCAACTGTTGATTAAAACGTAAATAAAGCTGTCTCCCAATAACGGGGAGCAATATCAAAGTTTTATGATATTTTTATTAGTAAATTTTACAGTACTGATAAAAGAAATCGGCTCGGCTGCTTTGACAACAAGAAAAACACAGATTTTTACCGTTTAACTTGCATTTGTATACCTTTACAACTTAAGAAGTAAATACAGGTCCATTTATTAATCTAAATTAGAAGTTTCTAGTCGCTTGCCAGCCGGTAGATTGTACTAAAGTGGCTTAACAGTAAACATAGAGATTTAAAAAAGCCGCGGCGTCCGAAACTCAATTATCTATACGACCAATTGTCCGAAGCCCGGACCAATAAAATTAATCTGAACACAACCGACGCCATTACATACGGGACCGTATTAATCTCAAAGCGTTGATTAGTAAAACTATAAAAGCGGAAGTATCACAAGAATGCGGTTAATGAGAGACTGAAACCCGATTTTATGGTTGATCGTTAAAATGGCCGACAATTGTCTAATTGTTGCCTACTAAACAACTAGCATCGTGGGAAGACGATGCCTCACTGACGGTGAAAGTCAAAAACTTGACGGTTTTATAGCGTCACCCGAATTCGAAATTCGAATTGTAATCGAAACAACGAATCGCTTTTAGGTTCTTATTTTTAAAAAATCAATTTGTTTTTTATTTTATTAAAGAGTTCTTTTATTGGCTTCTTAGTTAGATTAGAAAATTTTAACGTTCAAAACAGTGGCTTTTAAGCATTAAAGCTTGAGTCGGGGTTCATTTATTATTTTTAAGTGATGAGATCACGACCTTGTATAAATCCGTCATTAGGTCACTGTGATTATAAAAGTAGACATTTGCTGTTAATCACTCAAAGGGCAGTTATGCAATTGATTAATCATGACTGTGATTTATGGAATAATAAATGAGTCGCATTATCTTCTAGTGATGTATAGAAAAATCCTTTTACGTTGTTATTCTAAAATGTTTATTACATGCATCTACAGATTGACTCTCGTTATTGTATTCATTACAATTTTTATTTACTTTTATACAAACCGAAACAAACAGTCCCACGATCATTAGACATAATTATGCACTATCAAATCGAACCTATTCAATAACCATTCAATTTCAAAAATCGATTCTCAATCTAACTACACAAGTACACAAATACACAAGTACACCATGTTTGCATAAAAACACCAACTAAAGATTACTAAAGACAGGCTCTATTCAAACGAGCCGACATTTTTCCATCGCGTTTTTCCTCGACAAGTCGCAAGCGCAACATTGAATGCGACGCGACAATACGTCTGCGACACGTTGTTGACAAGTCGCGTTGTCGGATGCCACTTTAACGTTAATTGGATGTTCCGATCATTGATTTGTTGGTAGTTAGTTTGCTCGCTGGTTTGCTCATGAGAACTTTGTGCTGAAAAACTATAAGCAGTAGAAAATGTATTAATATTAAAGATTATTAATTAAGGTTTATTAAGAACAGACAAAATTTAAATATTAATTAATCATAGGGGTAAAATAAGATTAACTCTAGTATTTTTATTTCAAACTAGTTTCTTTTTGAGCTTGCATGGAAAATTAGAAAAAAAAGCTGCATTCATAACACATAACAGCAATTTTATGCACATAACTAACTTTAACAAAAACATAACTAACTTTATTTATTGTGTTAATAAATAATAGCAACAAGTAATTACATTTACACGGTATATTCACTAACCTTAACACAGATAAAAACTTCATACTAATTACATAATAAATGCTTATCAACAAATCGTGTCGTCAATTAAAAGAGCCACTTAGATAAAAATCAGTCGTATATTAAATATGTAAGAATCGTCAAAGCGTGACAATACAATGGCTGTATAATCACGTGAACAAACACACCCAGTTTTTGTTCGACCAATCAAGAATAATCATCACGCTATTACATGCCCTGTTAACCCTGTAATTGTCGTAATAAAAAATACTAAGCGCGTGCACTACGTGCAATCTCGCATTATAGTCTTGCTTACTTACATTTTGTACTTCCAAACTAGGTCTCACACGATTTTATACCTTATCTTTCTTGGTTTAAGGCAGGTTGTGGTTTTGTGAATGATAAAAACGCATGTGCATCGAAGCGTTAAGGCTCTGATTTTTGGTATGGAATGTTTAAGGGCGTCGGTCTAATTGAACTGATTTTTGTTTTATACAATTTACACTTAATTTTCTTTTGCTTTGTTTGAAAGCGTGAGTTTTAAATTGAGTTGCAATTAAATTGATGTTGTTAGTGCAGAGATGTGCACGATTATTCGCAGTAGTGTCAAGTTTTTAAATAATATTGATTTAAACTTGTGAGTTGAGGTTATTTTTTGCGTACTTGAATATTTTAGTACCTTTCTTGTAATTAGATCTTCAATACTAATTGTATTTTCGTTTCTTTTTACAGTTTTTTTTGTACTGCTATGAATAAGGAAACATACAGACCACCACGTAACATCAAAACAATAATTCGAGCAAATCAATAAAAATTCCAAACCGCCAAACCAATATCGTAAAAAATATTGTAAATCTTAATGTTTACCATTAACTTGCGTCTATTGTGCCGAATGTACATTACAATTATAAATAATTGATAAGTGCCATGTTATTACCAGCTGTAAAAGTAATGGCGGGCACGCGTTTGAGGGTTATACTATGTAATTACGAATGATACTAGAGTATCATGTATGGCGAAGATAGGTGTTTGATTTCATATTACTTTGAAGCCTGAGGCTTTGGTCTGATATTTTAGGGTTAAGTTAATAAAAAAGTTGAATTCGTTGTGAAAGGAAAAGATTGTTCTTTAGCTCTTATTTCTTTGATGATAAAGTTTAATATGCTTAGCCTTACCTGTTATATTTTATTTAGCGTAAAGCGACACTCATAAAATTGGTGCGGCGCAGTACCGCGCAACAAGCCGCCGATTTTTGCTAACCCTATCAAACTAAGCAGCACGGTATACGTTGCAAAAGTTTGAGATGCGGCAGACGGGGTCGGTGATTTTGGCTGTGCGGCACCACCGCAACACATTTTGAGTATATACATAACATCACATAACATCACGCCTGTAATCCCCGAAGGGTTAGGCAGAGGTGTACCCATTAGTACACCCACATTTCGCCAGTTATGTTTTAGTCCCATGTAATAGGGGGCGAGCCTATTGCCATCAACCGGGCACAAATCCAGACTCCGAGGCTGCTACTGAGAAATTCCTGATGGAAAAACCCAATAACACTTTGCCCGACCTGGGAATCGAACCCAAGACATCATGCACAGCAGTCGCGCTTGCGACCACTAGACCAACGAGGCAGTCGTATATTTTGTTATTTCGTACGTTCGTCGTAGTATTTTGAGTATAAGTAACGTAATATTTTTAATATAGCTACTCATCATCTGCCTAGCTTTTTTCCTACTATGTTGGATGAATAATGCAGTGCAGAATATCAGAATTTTACATTTTACGACTGCCTATCTGTCCTACAGAACCCAGTAACACTGCAACACGATCTCGATACTTCTTAGTAAGACTGGTTGTCAAACTTTCGAACTTCTACTTAACCGTGTTTTCAGTGTACTACTAAGAGATATTACTGCAAATCATCCTTAATCGTAAGTACAGTCGCTGGTAAATATTTTTGTAATGAACATCATATATATGGAGAACCAAAGGATTAACCTCCACAGAGATAAAAAAGCGGTATTTTTTTTACCCTTCATTTCTGTGGACGGAACCCTGACATAAATACCGTTCTAACTTGACCAGTATTCGATATACCCATTGCTTAACTATCACTGTGTGCAACTATTTAAATGATATTTCAGATTTTATGGTCCATTTTATTTATTGCTGTTTTTCAGATTGTTTATTGAGAAGAACGTTATTGTTCGATTTTAGAAAAAGTTTTTGCTGTATTTATTTTTTTGTCTTACAATCTAAATCATGACTTAGCTTTGTCTGCTTACAAAATAATTAGTTATTATGAACAGTTTTTGCTTTCAAAAATCATTTGAGTCTTTAATTTAATAGATGGAATAATTAAATTATTTTTGCGCAATCCTTTGTAAGAAACATTTAATTACTGTAATGTAGTTTTTAACATGACTATTTACTTTTTGTGTTTAAATTAAGTGTAACTTAAACACAAAAAGTAAATAGCTAATTTTTTAACTATGAGTGCATAGTTACAAAATTGGTTTTAGATGCAGACATTGCAAAAAGAGGTTAACTTTAATTTACAAAAAACAGCCCAAGTGCGATTCGAACTCACACAGGAAAGGTTCCCTGCCGCTTAACACTATACGTATATGTATAAAAAAAAAACACGTTTCTTTTAATTTTACCTTTATTTTGTTTATGTTATCTTAGGTAATACCTTATCTAAATTATAGAAAACAATCGAAAATTTAGTAATTTAGTATATTACTTTTTCGATTATTTAATTGATTATTTATTAATTAATAAGCGTTGGGAGGGGGGGTCTTGTGTCAGACAGCCGAACAACAGACAGTACCCTTTAGGTATGAAACCCGAAACAAAAAATATTTATTAGAAAACAAAATCAGTATACAAAAGCAATTAGCTGCATTAGGTAGGTACTTAGCTGGATTATCAAGACTGCCAACTGTTTCTGCCGAAGAATTCTAAAGAAAAATGGATACGAACACCAATTAGTAAGTGACCATCGTATACATGACAGCACAACTAACCTTAGAATTGAATTCCGATGTCCAGCAGCCATTTGTACGTTTTCACGGCTCAGCTAGTTAGGGGCGACCATTGATCCGTCCGTCTGTACACGTACAATGGTGCGGTTGGCGCCTACAACCATTTTGCAGTCGTGTTTCAAGAGTTGGGTGATAGATGATTTTTGTAATGGTATTTACACCATTATTTTGTGTTGTAAACACTTGATTAACTGGTTGTTTTGTAGCGCCTTGAGTATCATTGGAATTAGTTGACCGATTATTTCACAACTTTAAATTAACTTTAGTAAATAATATAAATAATAATAATAAATATCTTGGGACAACTCACACACGGCTATCTGATCCCAAGCTAAGCAGAGCTTGTGTTATGGTAACCAGACAACTGATATACATAACATAACATAACATCACGCCTGTAATCCAAAGGGTTAGGCAGAGGTGTACCCATTAGTACACCCACATTTCGCCAGTTATGTTTTTAGTCCCATGTAATAGGGGGCGAGCCTATTGCCATCAACCGGGCACAAATCCAGACTCCGAGGCTGCTACTGAGAAATTCCTGATGGAAAAACTCAATAACACTTTGCCTGACCTGGGAATCGAACCCAAGACCTCATGCACAGCAGTCGCGCTTGCAACCACTAGACCAACGAGGCAGTCAACTGATATACATACTTATATAATTTATAAATACATACATATTATAGATGAATCACACCCAGATACAGAAATAAACAATCATGCTCATCACACAAAGTTTGTCCTGGGTGGGAATCGAACCCACGACCTCCGGCTTAGCAGTCAGGGCCGCTAACCACTAGACCAGCAGGCCCGTCAGTAGGTTGGACACTGATTTCCTTAGTTAATAATATTGGTTTTTATTGTCCGACTGCAGGGCAAAGGCCTCTTCTCATACAGAGAAGGCACGAGCATTGTTCGCCACGCTTACTTTACGATTGACGATTTCAAATAGTCTAGGTTACTTGACGATGTTTTTCTTCACCGATGTCCAAGATAACCTTAAAAAAAGTACCTACTATGAATTGAAAGTCACATTGGTACTTACCCAGTTCCGATCTTCTTAAGCTCATACACGAGAAGTAGCAGCGTCCACGTAAACCACTGGGCCATCACTCCGATCCTTAGTTGTCATGTTTTCCTTTCGTTAATACAGTAATTGTAATCTATTACATACTGTTCAGTTTACGTTCTACCTACCATCCTACTTCTATGATAAAAGTGAAAATTTATGAGGCCGGATGGATGGATGTTTGTTACTCGTTCATGCTTAAACGGGTGAACGAAAATATCTAAAAAGCACACATAGATATTGATCTAGCTTAACACATAAGATAATTTTTATCTCATCATTGGGTTACCGTCGGATAAATCAGAACGATAGCTCAATTCTGAAGTCTACACAGACAAACTCGCATACAGATGCTAGTTGCAAATATTTTGCTGCAACTGAGAATTTCTCCGCGGGTTAACCCAATAAACGTTAGTTCTTAGGACTGGGCTGGCGACATAATTTTGTACGTAAATAAAAGTGCCGACTGCAGTTATTGCCGTTACTTTGTTGCTGGTATTTCTGTTCTTTTCCAAATAGTTGTGACGAAAAATATGACCGAGTTTTTACATAAAGCCATGTTTTCTTAAGGGGCTGGCATAGGTGTATGTACTACAGTCATATGCGCCCTTCTTTCGCGAGAAATGTTTTAGCCCCAGATAAGGGCACAAATGCGGTCATCACAACTCTCAGCAGTCACGTTTGTGATCAATAGATAAGCTAGGTTTATCTGGAGGATTTGATGACATAATATTCAATACTTTTTTAACATTACATAACATCACACCTGAAATACCCAAAGGGTTAGGCAGAGGTGTATTCATTAGTACACCAATATTTCGCCGGTTATGTTTAAGTCCCATGTGGGACTAGCACTCTCTAGGGGGCGAGCTTATTGCCATCAACCGGGCACAAATCTAGACTCCGAGGCGGCTACTGAGAAATTCCTGATAGGTAAACCCAAATACTTTTTTCTGTAGGTTTTATAAATTGGGGATTCTGGTGCGGTCCCTTAAGAAAAAGTCCCCACCATGCCGATGCTGGTGATGATCAAAGGGGTACTTTAATAAGCTAAGAATCCCGCACCTCTCTACCTCCTCAAAAACTGGAATCTAACACACAGCCACAGCCACAGCTGACAGACACAGCTAGTTAAAAATATTGGTATGGAGAATACTAGACAGGGTATTTGTATATCACATGATCCTTAATTGAAGTAGTGCTTTAGGTACCTGCTGATCTCTCCACTCCTGCACTTTAAAGGACATTAAAGTCACTGGCCGCCACGATAAACGTGTCCAAATCAAGATCCCAAGTTATATAAGAAAAAAAAAAGAAAAAAGAAATTTAAACTTGAACCATCGACGAGTAAAGAAGCAGAAGAATAGAAGCTCAAGAAAGAATACCTTCTTACTAACTATAACTCATAAAAATACCAGTAAAGTGCATAAAAATGTTTAAAGAAAAATTCTCAAACAAGTAACTTGTACCAATTGCATAAAAATCATTACAAAACTGTAAATGTTCCACCGTCCATTAAATATATATTTAGTCGCAGCATCTATCCGAGCTACATATTATAATATATGTGTGTACGCACGTTAATGTGTTTCTTTTTGTTTATCAATTTGTATTTGTCCCCATATTATCGGCAACACGCCGGTCGGCTTACTTCACAAGGTTCCAGGTAAATATGGAGCTGTTGAAACCTTGGTGTGATTAGTTGTTTAGGTGTGTTTCTTACTCTTTATTGTCTGGTAGTGTAAGTACTTTATTCTGCCTTACCAAATGTTTAGTATTTGGTAAAATTTATCACGTCATGGAACTCTTTAAGTTTTGAGTTAAATTTTCCACGTGCGTGCATTCTCTGAACGGTCAAATTTAATTCTGTGTGGTTTTCTTTTCGAATGTAGACCTCAGACATTCCCCTACATGGTTTTTTCATTTGATCTGATCATTACATGTTTTAAGTACTTAAAAAGAAGCCTCTGAGCTTATTTCTGTGAGTGACTGCCCGGGTTAGTCGGCTAGAGCGATGTTAAACCTATGTTCCTAATCTAATTAGATGCTCTATAGAGCTTGTAATATTATTTTAGTATACTATCATCGGTACTATCACACATAGCCCGTCCGAAAACTATTTTTCTTTTTGGTTTACGCTACCGATATTAATGTACCTATTTGTATAGTTTTAGGCAATCGATAACACACAGATAGAAATGAATTTAGGTAGTATATTTATAGACACGGCTTAGGTACTAGGTTTTTCTGGCGACACAAAAGTTTTATCGGCATCTTAATGGAAAAACTAGCTTCTGTCCGCGACATTGTCCGCGTCAGTTTTTTTTTCACCCTCATTAAGTTACGTCTTTCGTTACCTACTGATTTTTTTCAATACGACTAGTGGCGACATTGCCGCGTCAAACAAACAGAAAAAATCTTCAGGTTTATTATATTACTATATCCCAACAGCAGCGGTAACATCATCTCCACAAATTCCCTTGAACGCGTCGACATTTCTCATATACGTTACTACCGACGCGGTTCATCGCTCGGTTTATTGGTCGACGTTTGTTACCCAGATAAACCTTTGTATTAGCTTTTATAATACTATCTTTGGACTATATATTGTGGCCGGTAACCACTTTAATGATTAAAACACGAATTTATTTACGAGGCCGTAAAATTGTGCTTGTTTTTTTTTTTATTTGTATCATTATTAATATTGAAATACATTTATGAGAAAGTAATTGCAGTTTATTTTGACTTCTGTAGTATTTTCGTATCCTTAGAGAGTGGTAAATATTGCTATACTTATACTTAACCGGTTCGGTGCATATTCGGTTCGACATTTAGTTCATAATGGCGAACCGAATAGGCCGATACGCACATGTGTAAAGGACCATTATTGTATGTAATTGTTACAGGAATAATGTCACATGTTAATCAAAGGCCAATTAAAAAAGTTCTAAATCTTGTTCATCATCATTTCAGCGGCAATCAATATTAAAAAAATGTCAAAAATGATAATTTGAAGATTGCGACTAAGATTAGAATGCAAACGTTTTATAAAATACGAGAATTGCCCTTCATTTAACTTCCATTCATGATAGCTTGCTAATATATGATTTAAAATAGATTATTACAGATCCATAACACATGGTCATAATAATGTGACATTAAAAAATTGGGTCAATACTTCTTTCCAATTACCTACACAATAAACATGGTAACTGATGAATTTGTTTTATATTATATAATGAGATAAATTCAAATAATTCGATGTCCAAGAGTAAATGATTATCATTGTTATTAATATAATCCTCAAACGGTGCAAATATAACAACCTTCTTGGAAGTTATGTGTTTGAGCCGTTTGGGGATGAAACACTGGGGCCATGGGAGTCCGAACGCTCACCTTGTTTTTCGGGGCATCGCTAAGCGACTGGCCGACTCTTCACACGACCAGAGGGCTGGCCTTTTCTTAGGCCAAAGAATCAGCATTGCCATACAACGTGGCAATGCTGTCAGCCTTTTGGGCATTTGCCCTTACACTTGCATTGCACTTGCAATGACAGCGACGCGGACGAATTTTTTGATGCCCTGTGAGACATATTTTATAATTAATTAGTTTAGTTTAATATTTATTACGATATAATTAGAAAAAAAAAAAACAAAACATTATACATAAAAAAAACGAATCCTATCGTTTACTGAGTAGAAACTCTTTTCCAATACCGTATTAATAGTCGTCTACCTACGGCCCTACCTACGTCTATCCACACTACGAATAAGCGAAATGCCGTCTCCAGCAATACCCTTTTGTTAAAAGATAACGTCAACATAAACGAGCCACGATAAGACATTATTACTACCAGTACGCGTATACGTTTTTCAATTGTATTAAGTTACATACGAAGATATAACGCAATCAGGGACGTTGTATATGTTATTGCTGAAGATATTTGCATACAAGCAATAACATTGTTTTAGTCTTATGTGGATCGGTGGAGTTTAATAGTTGGTGTAATGTGGATTGGAATAAGGCGGAATGTGTATGGAGCGGATGAGTGGCATAAGGCGAGATTCACATAGGGATGGCACGGATGGTAGTCAATCTGCCTAGCCTTTTCCCAACTATATTGAGGCAGGCTTCGAGCTGAATACCAGTATTTTACATGAAGCAACTGCCTATCTGACCTCCACAACCCAGTAACTGGATAATATCTTGGTGAGACTGGTTGTCAATGGGCTTTTGATGCCAACTGCCAATACTGGATGTTCCTACTTCATGATTGAGATGGTTTTTCAGGGACTGTCCCACGGACTGTCTGACAGGAATGAGGATGCGGACTTTCATGCGAGTGAAGTCGCGAGTAAAAGCTTATTTTATTATTATATGTAAACAAGCAAACATTCTCTTATCTTTGTAGCGATTCCTCAAAAATATTCCTATTTTTACGAGTATTATCAAAAAAACCTCAAGCCATTTTTAAATGCCGTCCGCCATTTTGCCACAGATCTACAATATCTATCCAACACAGTTAATGAACTATGAATGAATGGAATATCCATCTAAGTCGACACAATAAAAGTACTCAATGAGCATTGACATACAAAAAACGTCTCCATTCTTAATGAGTTGCCAGAGATAAAAAACGCCGCGGCGGCTCCACAAAGGATGGCAGAGCAAATAAAAGATTACAGTCAATGTAAAAGGTTCGCGTATTGTTTTATATTAAAGTGAAATAACAATAGGTAGCCCTTTCAATGGATAATGCCGCCACAATGAGAGAGGTTAAGCTTGGTTTGTATGGTGGTGAGAATGTTGTCATGTGTTGCTGACATGTTATAGTTCGTCGAGTAACAAGCCTTCAAATAATTGTTTGTTAATCATACAATTGTTAATGGATGGAGAGCAAGAAGAAGACCAAAGAAAAGATGGATGGATTGTGCAAAGAATGATATGAAAGAAAGGGAAGTCAGTGATTGCATGACGGCTGACAGGACGGAATGGAAGAGGTGTTTGTTGCGCCAACCTCAAGTAACATGGGACAAGGTCAGGAAGATGATGATGATGATGAATCAACCCAAAACAAGGCAAAGGCCTCTTAACATACAAAGAAGGAACGAGGATTGATTACCAGGCTTGTTTAAGGCGGATTGGAGATAACAATCTAAGTCTAGGATTAGTCACGAGTTTTCCTTTACTTATTTCAAAGGCCATGCTAATTCTTATGAATCTGGCTATTAAATACAAAAATATTTTTCCAATTCGACTCGCAGTTCTAGCAATTAGCGCGTTTACAAACAAAGAGTCTCTTTAGCAGTGTTAATATTGGTAGAGATGAAACAACACGAAATATGTCCCCCATAGAAGCCCACCTCATCCCAATCCGAACATAAGTGGACAACGTGGAGCCTTGTGAACATAATGTAGTAGTGAAATACAACATCACATTGTTCCGTCACCTGCACACGTCAGTGCGCATGCGCTTACACTTCTTATTATCTGCCCAGTCATCACGCTTTTGTTTCGATGGGGTGAGTACACTAAGTAGACGAGATTTGCATCATTGCATTAGGAAAAATAATTCAATCAGGGCGGCAATTCTACTAACTAAATTTTTTAGTTACTTTGAAATCCATAAATAGTTATTCAATTGAGTTGGTATTTGCACTTATATACCATCTCAATTGAATTTATAGACGACGTGTCGACGGGCCTTTTGGAAATCTATAGGGGAGGCCAATGTTCAACAGTGGACGTCCTATGGCTGATATGATGTTGATGATAAGCAGGGCAATCTAAGGGGGCGCAAGCCGGGCATACGCTCAGAGTGGCAAAAATAAGAGGCGGCAAAATTGAGAATGCCATGCGGATGAACGACGTCCAACATACTCTCATTATTTTTCGTTATATTAAACATTATTAACAAATAATACTTTCAGATAAATATTCATATTAAAAATATATTTGTTTTTAAATATTTGTTATGTATGTAATATAAGTAAGTTTGTTATGTATGTAATATAAGTTATTTGTTATTAAATATTTGTTTTGTATGTAATATAAGTAAGTGTAAGACTATCTATTAATAAGATTAGTGTAAATTTTATTTTTAATTATATTATTTGTAATTTCGTATTTTTTAAGTGTGTTTAAAAATATTATTCAATAAAGAATATGGAGAATAAAGATTGTTTTAATTACTTAAAATGGTACCTTATTGGGCTACAATAGAGTTTTTAATATAAATAATTTAAATAAACATTTATATCTGATGATGATCCTCAAAGTAGGTATACGAAGAAAAATGTGGTCATAATTTATTTGTTTATAGCATTTCATGAACTGTGACCCCAATCTGACATATTTATTATTTTTTAAACAATTTAATTAAATTTATCATTGCCTTAAATAACATTATAATTGTTAATAATAACATTATATTAATACAAATATATTCATAAAAATATGTCAAGACACCTGCACGTTGATCGTGGTCAGTGCACTCTTGCGCATTGTCTTCATTATTGAATGATTTAATACTTTTGCATGACAGAGGTCCATGTTCAGCAGTGGATGTATGATGTATGTTCGGAATATGACATCCTTTTAACATCTTTATCAATGTCATGTTTCTTACTTTGTCTTTATTGCTTACTTAAGCTTTTTTTGTTGACTTTGCTGCAAACTATGTATGCGGCCATGTAGGGACATGTTTCTAGACCTATTTGGTCGGTTATCAAAAAATCAACTGTCCACACGGTCAGTATAATTGAAACTGTTGATTTTTAGGGTTCCTTATCCGAAGGGTGCTAATAGGTTCACCTTTCACTAAGCCGTGGCTGTCCGACCATCTGTCAACGGGCTGTACCTCATGAACCGTTATAGCTAGAGTGTTGAAATTTTCACAGCATGTGTATTACTATTGCCACTATACGAACAAATAATAAACTTAAACAGAAGTTAAAAAAGGGGGTCCCCATACAAGAGAACTAAAGAAATAAAGAAAGATAAACAAAGAAAAACTGTTTATTTACGCGAAAATGACGCACATACATTAAAACATACATACATATCATAAAATGATAAAACTGACTGCCTCGTTGGTCTAGTGGTCGCAAGCGCGACTTCTGTGCATGAGGTCTTGGGTTCGATTCCCAGGTCGGGCAAAGTGTTATTGGGTTCCATCAGGAATTTCTCAGTAGCAGCCTCGGAGTTTGGATTTGTGCCCGGTTGATGGCAATAGGCTCGCTCGGTTACATGGGACTAAAAACATAACTGGCGAAATGTGGGTGTACTAATGTACACCTCTGCCTAACCCTTCGGGGATTACAGGCGTGATGTTATGTTATGTATGTTATTATAGGCAGTGCCTCTTGTTTATTTTTACGAAAGTATTTTAAAAGTACCTACATAGTGTTATTATTTTTCTACTATGATACGGAACACATGTGTATGCAAATTTTTGTTTACCAATCAAAACTAAACTTTAATAAAAAGAACTAAGTAACATTTCTACAAAACATCACTCTTGAACCAAGTCGCATCATCTCATGCCTTCAACCATACTAGTCGTTCATTTTATTGCGTCGATAAGTGAGCAAGGGCAGTAATTACCACTAATGGTTTCGATTGCCTGTGACAAATGAACAAACAGATTCGACCGCGAATCCCTTGTAACGCATATATTATTACAGCCATGTTTGAAAGATGTTTTTAATAGAAGTTTTGTATTGATTGATTGGTTGGTTGAAGAAACATGGATGGTTATAATAACATATACGTTATAAAATGCCTTGTGGGTTGTGTATACAACTGCTGAGCGTAGGGTTCTGGGTTCGATTCCTAGGTTGGGCAGGGTGTTATTGGGTTTTTATACATTAGGAGTTTCTCAGTAGCAGCCCGGAGTTTGGAAGTTGGTAGTGTGACGATTTCAAACTAAGAACACAATGGAAAAGCAATATAGATATTGAGTATTGACTTATACATACATAACATAACATCACGCTTGTAATCCCCGAAGGGTTAGCCAGAGGTGTACCCATTAGTACACCCACATTTCGCCAATTATGTTTTTAGTCCCATGTAATAGGGGGCGAGCCTATTGCCATCAACCGGGCACAAATCCAGACTCCGAGGCTGCTACTGAAAAAATCCTGATGGAAAAACCCAATAACACTTTGCCCGACTTGGGAATCGAACCCAAGACCTCATGCACAGCAGTCGCGCATGCGACCACTAGACCAACGAGGCAGAGAGGTATTGACTTATATTGATTATAAGTTCAGGTTTCCCCACGAAGTTTTTTTCACCGATGTCATTGATAACCAAGGTAACCTTATAAAGTACATAATTATGAATTGAAAAGCTTGCAGTCGTAAATAAGGTACTGAAAAAAAAGAAACTGGATTCTACAGGCGACTTCGTCTGCGTCGAAGTTGATTTCTCCATACATACATACATTTTCCACAAGTAGAAATTTGCAAAATTCTTTCTTATTGGATGCCTACGTCTTACAAAGAACACACCCTCTAAGTTTCAGGTCTCTACGATCAGCGGTTTAGACTGTGCGTTTATCCATCAGTCAGTTAGTCAGGACAAAGCATTATCTATTAAAAGAAGATTAGCTTTTTAATAGACTCCGTTTCGATTCTACACCTTAAGGCCACGAAATATAAATAAAAACATTATAATTTAGTTTTTCTTAGACGAATATTTTAAACATGATAGAAAATAAATAAATTATATACTTAACGGGCACTTATCTTTGCTTATCTGCTAAAATATCAAACAAGAAAGTTAGAAAAACTATTTAATAAGTTACCACAATATATTATTATTCTAGATGAAAATTTAAATAATTTTATAACGTTCAATGCATTCATTAGTATTCAGATTAACATACAAATTATGATAAAGAAATTAATTGTGTGAGCTTCTGAATTTATGGGATTTTTGTTTTTGAACATAATTTTATGAGAGTTTATGTTTATATTGTGAGTATTTGTGAGTGACTGATATTATAAAAAATACTAAAATTAATTAAATCATATTTCAATCATTAATTGCGCTGTATAATAATTAAAAACTGTCGAGTCGAAGTCAAATAATTTATTTTAATTACAAAGAATATTAAAAGGGACATTTCAACGTTATTTAGTAAGAAAAAAAAATGAAGTTACCCCTACCAAAAGGTAGTTTTGTATTAAGGACAATCAAATGGGCAAGAAACTCCATACTTACTATTTATTAATTAAAAAAATATATATTTTGCATTCGTCTGGGCCCGTTTTTGGACCGTGACAGTTTAATTTAATATTTGTTTGACATGACAATAATAATTTATATTTTTAGCACAATATTCTGACATCGAAAATAATACCTACTTAGTCATGCTACTGTTATAGCTTCAAAAGGACCCATTTCATGCAAAATATCAACATACATAATCCCATAAAAGCATACACACCTTGCATGGTATTCCAACTACAAAACCACAACAACACAAGCCAAAGAATAAAATTTTAATATAAAATGTCTCAAAACACCGCGGCCTCGAATCCCGGAATCCGGGATTATTAAGTGTTCTTTTTGTACTCCGATGTGGCTGTTTGAACTCAATATGTGGTTGCTCATTTAGAGGCCGGGATTAACAATAAAAACGAAATTTGATCATTGCGGCCGACGCTACGGTGATCCGTTAAGGGGATGGATGAATTTTGTATTGTTATTTTGTTGTTTTAATTACTATAAGAGGTAAACCACGGAATATAATTCAAATATAATTTATAAAACATTTTTAAAATACACTTTATGAATTTAAGTTTTTTTTTTTATTGTATGTAGATAATGAAATGTTTATTATTGTAAGAATAAAGCACTGTCAATAATTTCAAAATGCATACAAAAGTTATAAATATATTTAATTATTATTATACGTTTAAGTAGTAAAAGTTATAAATTTTCTTGAATTTAACGACAAATAGGTACTTAATTTTAATGTTAGTTAATTTTTAATTTCAACCAAAACAAAATTAAACCATGACAGTAATTCAAATAACTTTTAAGAACGATCACAATCTAATCTCAGTCTCGATCTGTCAAAAAATGCATCTAATTTACCTAAATATTTTGACATTTATTGTCTTTGAGATTAGATTGCGACTAGATTTTGATAGTTGATAGTTTTTAATTGGTAGAATCAGCCTACAGGTTTGCGCCAAATGTAAAACAATAATTTACATTATTTAAATTTAACATATTGTAGTAAAAACCATGAATTAAAACAGCATCTTGACCTTAACCGAGCATTTGCCGCGTTATCAGATCATCGTCCAGCCTGACCAGTGTAAATAAATCCAATAGTTTACGGCCCAGCCATTGTTATTCTCATTAACCCTTTGTCTCATTAGAGCCCGGCTTCATATTCTACCTTATTTTTGTTACCGATGACAGCTCAGATTAGATCCTTTTTTATTTCATTCTTTTTTCAAAAACTTTTGTCCACCATCTTAGTTTTTCTTTTTTTTTTCGTCATATAAAATTTCAACCAGTCTTATAATGTTACAGTGTTTATTGCTTTGTCTTTTTTGTTTTTTTTTTTATATTTCGAATACCTACATTGTTGTAAAACCTTAATTTTATTTTTGAATTGTCGCATGTTTTAATGAAGTTTGGTTTGTAATTAATTTTTAATGAAATGCAAATGAATTGCTTATTTACAGTTTCATTTTATTTCTTTGTTTCAAAATGTAAGTTAATTAATACAAATGATGTGAAGTTTTAAAATCAATTAGTAGGCAATTATAAGTATAAAGAAGAGTGCTATCTGATAAGAATACTTTAAATTAAACTAAAAAAATTAAGTGTTTTTGTTTGGTCACATAACTTCATGGCAAACCTTTTTATTGCGCTGTCAAATTGTCAAATGCAATCAAGCGATTGCATTTGACAATTTGACAGCGCATTATTTAAACTTTCTTACAAATTGGTTGCTTTCACACTGATTTTGGAAACGGACACTAATATTTTAGCGTTAATAATTTGCAAAAATTGCAGAAATTGTGCATAATATTGGGTATAAAAATCCTCCTATAAAACCTAATAATTATGTTTATATTTCAGTAGTTTTTGCAGAATCATACTGTCAAACACCTTTAGTATTTTATTTTATGTAAAGGTTAGGCTGCACAGGATTACAGTAAGCAACAAAAGTCAATTTACATTTTTACTTTTACATAATTGTCATGTTAATACATTGAAGTGCTTTTCAGTATTTTAGGTAACAGCAAAGAGTTTATCGTATCTTGATTTGACATCCATTTAGTATTTCTTTTGACAATGTGCTTAATAATTCATAAAAATCTAAATATTAAACGTTATATATTACTAACCTATGTACAGGTACAGTTAAATACCTTTTTGTGAAACAAAATATCGACATTTCAACCTTAAAAACGTAACGTTCATAAAAACAAGTAACAAGTAACGATACGGTAGCTAGTTCCCGGTATCAAGTACACTTGCAATCCATTTCAAATTGTTCTAAAGCCGGGTTGCAACCGGCGAATTAGTTAACACGTTTGTCTAGCAATTTAGCTGCCTACAGTGTGTTATCTGGCTTACTTTGAACCTCATCTGAGATAGGCAATTTCTCATCATCTAGTTGTTTTAGTGGTTAGCTAATGTAGCTAAAATAGTGGTTTCCAAAGTGTATTGTACAATACGCGTCACGAAAGATGAGACTTGACAAGTGTCGGTAGTGGGGACTAGCGCAGGTATGGATGTACGAAATAGTTATCCATAATATGTGTATCTATTCAGGGATTATTTAATTAAATTTATATTAATATTCTTAACAATATTATAATATTTATTAGGTAGGTATAACGAAATAATAAAGTTTGTGTGGTTTGTCAAGTCTCATAAACTTTTATATAGTTTTATATAGTCATAAACTTTTGAATTTGGACCTCATCTCTTGGCTGTCATGAAGATAAAAGAGACATAACTATTTGAAAGAAAGACTATTTTAATTAAAAAAAAAAACTTATAGAAAATTGTAATATTAAATATAAGGAGTGCTATTTCAATGACAATAAGGATGTATTTATTCTGTCATTGTCGTGTCATTCTTTAATCTTTTCCACATAGTATTCGCTCGCGACCTACCAGGAGGTATCTCGATATATCGTTTGGGAAATGATGAGCTAAAATAACTCTCCATCTCCTGGATATTTAAGTAACTCTTTCTCTCTATCTGTTATCTCATAACAGCAAAACCAGTGAATCTATAGTAATGAAATTTTACGAAAATAAAGCTTTGGATTGAAATAAAGACATAGGTTACTTTTTAATCCGAGACTTCGTCTGCGTAAGCGATTACCGACAGTCGCGAAAAATACCTATTGTTAAGATAAAGCTAAGCTTTTAACTAAATTACACTACTGCGTGCTGGAGACGGGAATCGATTCAAAAGCTAAGTATTTTGCCACTGCACCAACCACACCCATTAAATGAAACCAAAGGACATCGTAATTCCTACTAATCTAAATATTAATTAAGGATAACAATAACCAAAAACCAGAGCCTCAACATCGGAAACTTTATTAAAACGTAACAAAAGATTAGATAGGGCTCACTTAAAGGTCGTTCACACTCATCCTTTGTCGCTCCGTCCGGCGATCCGTCAGCGTACAGATATGGATGTCATGTGTTTTATACAGGGTTGCCGCTACGCTTTAATTGATTAAAGCTCGTTGGAAAAACTGTGGAGCTGTAACAAAATTTTGTTTTAAAAAAAATTTTTGCTTACTTATACATGGTGTAATGATAATGTTTTATTATGGTAGCATATAAATTAAGCGTATTAAAAAATTCTGAAAAAAAAAAATTCAAAAAAAAAAAAAAACGAAAAAAAAATTCAAAAAATTTCTGTTTTACATTCGGAAAACAATGTAAAAATAATATGAATTAACGATAAAGCAAAACAAAACTGAGACTAAAAAAATATATAATATACTTAAAATATTTTATCATAATATTTACCTTAGCTTAATAATTTTCCAGTATCTCAAAAATAGTACAAAAAAATCTCACAAAATAAAAGTAAAATTATTAAAATGGTCTACTCCACCCCACCTCTTTCCAGCGACAAAGTTTGACAATGCTCGCGGCAAGCTAAAAGGCCTGACGAACAGGTGTAGCCGACCGGAGCTTTCTTGCATCGTCCACCGTCCGCCATGCAAGAGATAAGAGAATGCTGATTACAACCCACTAAGTTATTTTTACACTTAACCTAGGTTTATCCTAGATAGGGAATTGGATTAAAACGGGAGATCTAATGTAGAAATGGCGATAGCGTTGTGTTTTTAGATTGTGATTAAAATATAGTGTGTTATGTAGATTTTCAATCGTAATTTTTAAACAATAAGAAATTGATTCTTTTTATTGCTTTTTGTCACGAAATGCGCATTGAGCAGTTTCTTGAGTGTAAATATAAGCTCGAACATACGCTGGGAATCATCTCTTGCACGCTATTTTAAGCCCTATGTTAGATATCATTTAGTTTCTTCTTAATTACATAAAAAAACATACATGAAGGTGTTATGCTAAGCCTATGGAGATCAATCTCTCCATAGGCTCAGCAAAACATCTTCAAAAAATTATCTGTTGGAGATGTTTACACCCAACATAATTGATACTTAAGTAGGGCTTAATCTACTAAACAGCCAAGTGCATGTCGGACTCCTACACGAACGGTACGTTTTACATACATACATACATAAACTCGCCTTTTTCCCATGGGGGTAGGCAGAAACTACAGAACGTCACCTGCTACGATCCTTACATACGCCTTTCGCCTCATCTACGTTCATACATCTCGTCATACAAGCACGCCGGTTACTCCGAGTACTCCGCACCTGACCTTTCTGAAGGACGGTACGTTTTTTTTTTGTTATATCGTTATTTATTACATTTGCATGTTATATTAAGGCAGAATTTACATGAATCCGATTTCATGTATAATATAACAACTTATTTTTATTTACCATCATTCTAAGCAGTTAAATTCTTATTTTATTCTATTCTATTCTAATACAAAACATAGAACCAATGCCAATCTCTATTTTCTACATACCTATATTAAGTTGTAAAGAGTAACTGCTGTTTCTTTTTTTTCAGAAGCCTTCGCAGTAGTTGCGACAGTAATCGGAGAGCTTTTAGTGTTTTACCGAACAATTGAGAGCTTAGATAGGGTAAGTGAGCTAGGCGCTCCTTAATGGGACTCGGCCTTGACGTAATACGAGATACTGATATAAATGGAGCCTCATAAGGTATAGCTGAAATATTGTCATAGTATTACAGTCTTGACCGAAATATGTAACCTTTGTAGTGTATTGTCTATATTCTGTAAAAATATGTGATTGGCGCCTTATTTTCATCCGAATACAGACTAATATATTGCAAGTAACACAGTATTAAAGTTCCGGTTTTTTTTTTAGGTGGTAAAAGTCATCAAATGACTCCTTCCGCCCTGGGCGGGGCGGAAGGGACTGTCAGACTTTTACTGACTAAAAAACCACCCTGTTCCTTCTGTTGCCCTTTACGTTCCGGGGCCACGGTATCCTGTTAAGACGTCCCGCAACCCCGGCAGGAAAGTTCCAGTTAAGACTGTATTTTTACTAAGACTTTCATCTGTCACAAGAATATTAAATAATGAGTCTTGTCTTTGTGAATATGTACATAATTATGATTTTAGTATTTTGACAATAAATATTGAAATAAACGGATCTTTATATTTTTTTATTTCTTTCCCGTAGGTACTAATCCAGTAAAACATGAATTAAGTCCAACTGTACCTACCAATGATAGTTCTCGTCTCAAAGACTAATCAAAATATGGAGCTATAGTCTTATAAAGGTTACGTAGCTTCTTTTGTTAACAACACAAATGTTTTTTTTCTGATATAATAAATATTTATCTTATAAACTATTAGCAGTATTCCTTCCTTGAATAAAAATGTCAGAGATATGATTAACACAAAAACCTACGAGTCGAATTGAGAATATCCTACTTTATTTGAAATCTTACTTTGTATTATATAAAAAAAAAAATAAGAACAATAAGTGTAAAATTTTGAGTGAAATTCTTTCTAATATGTTTTGACTATATTTGGGCATTCTAAGTTTCAAATCGCTATCTCTTACACTTCAGACCAAGCCCTTATCGATGCGGCTTTTCAGTTAAATGCTTACACGGGGCAATAGTGCCAATTTGTTGCATATTATCTACTACGAGAGGACAGATAGCCTGACAGATTGGCATGTACTTAGTGCGATGTGGGCGGCTGGGAAAAATGCTCCTTACTCGCAAAATGAAAATAATTGCTCACTATTCATGTAGCATCAGTCGCTTTAGTCGATTTATTCACTCAAAATGGATGGACATTAGCCAATTATGTTGGTTTAACTATTGTTTCGGTTTGAGGAATTGAAGTCTATTGAAGTGTCGTCTTTGGTACATTTTTCTGTTACAGCCGTATCTTACAGGGACACCATGGCGGCGAAGCCAGGTTGTCAACAAAATATACGGGGTGTTAAAAGACAGACCACAAAGCCATTAACTATGTTGGTATACTATCCACCAATTAAGAAAGTTTCAGCCTTAAAATTAGCAAAGAATGACTGATTTTTGGTGTGAAAAATTACTGTTCGTTGTGCATGCTCGACGCATCTTCCATTAGATGTGTATCCACCCTAAATACAAGTCTTCCGTCAGATATGTGTTCACCCTAAATTGTACAATAGCAGTCGGCTTTAATACTAGATAGTTTTAAGAGAAAACATTTTCGTTATTACTTAAAGTATCGATATTTAAGCCATTAATCAAAATTGCACATGAGATGTTCAGGTGCAATGTTATTATCATAAATATTGTTAAAATTCATTACTTTATTACTTGACAAGGTTGTAAACTACAATTATGTTTAAAGCGATATTTTTTTCCGATGTAATCTTTGAGCGCATTATTCATTCATGGGTATGAATGAATAATGTGTTTCATGAAGGTCAAAAATTGCTTCAAATTAAACGGTTTACATACATTATAGATCCACTTTAGCTTATTAAGATCATTCGCTTCTCATGAATTCTCTTTATAACGTCATCAGAAAATTCTGAGATGATATATTATATTATGTTGGGATCGACTTATTAATGATGAAATCATTAACTTAGATATTCACAGAATATTTAGGTATAAAACGATCAAAATTCTTAAAAAAAAAACCATACTATCGCGGTAATATAATATTAAAAGTACGCGTGCATAATACACCTCATTGTGACCAAAAAAGGCGCAGTAAAGCCACTATACGACCTAGTGTGTTGAAAAATAATTTGACATATTAAATTCTTAGTATTAAGTCATTTTGAATATTATGATTACAACTTAAACTGTACAAAAACAATAATAAAGTTCGTTTTTATTTACGAAAACAAACTGTTAAGAATATTAATATTTAAAATCGATAATAAAACGTTACGAGTTAAAGATTTCAGATTTGCACGTTACGTTTTAGTAACGTTATAAAGTGTTGTCGAGTTTGTTAAGTAGGCACTTACTGGATGTTGAAGAATTGTATTATTACTGACTTTCCTTATTGAGGAAAAACAGCGGACTCCAAAAAGTGCATTGTCAAAGAAGTCGTGAATCGATGATAAAAGTCAATATCAGCAAAGGTTTGCCATTCAAGTTAGGACTTTAAAACATGTGCTTTAAAATATTTTTTTCTAACGACAAGATAAAAAGATGATGCCTTGCGGTCGTTGCCATTCGTACTAGAATCTGTGAGAGTACACATATTGACTGAAAGATTAATTTATAATTATCCAATTCTAAGCCTGAAACCGCGAATGCGCTTGCGTGTTAGAACGAGAGACTAGCTTCTTGACTTAACTTTCTGACCAATTAGTCGACTCCTTGATAGTTCACAAATGCCTGTAAATGGTTTATTTAAAACAAATGATGTGACTTTGAAATTATTTTGCCAAAATTTTCATAAATATTCCGACCGCCAGCATTATTATTACGTTACGTCATTAAATTACTACTTTGATTACTGCTTCGCTCCCGTCGGCTGTAGCGTGATTTTATATATCCTATGTTCCTCTCTGATAATCTAGCTTTCCATAAGTGAAAGAATTTTTGAAATCGGTTAAGAAGGTTTAAAGTTAATCCATTACAAACAAAAATTCAAATCGTTTCTCTTTATAATATTAAGCTTAAATTCTCCATACTCAAAAACCGTACAAACCAAAATATGGAGCACACTACATCACCACCAAAGACCCAATCGATACTGTCTGGTTCAGGAAGTCGTAATTGTGATATGGGCCGTGAGAATATTCAATTAAGCGGGCGAACTTAATTGCAACTTGATAAAGTTAAGTTGGTTCTAAGTGAACTATCTTTCGAACTAAGTTAACTGACCATTATCTTTGCCTTTGTGCTTGGTAGCTCCGTCCTCACCTAATTGGGGGTACGAGGGCGTTAGGAACTTGTGGATGTGACTTGTCTATAATTTTGGCTATCAATAAATGGTTCTCAAGATTCGATTCCCTGGTCGGGCAAAGTGTTATTGGGTTTTTCCATCAGGAATTTCTCAGTAGCAGCCTCGAAGTCTGGATTTGTGCCCGGTTGATGGCAATAGGCTCGCCCCCTATTACATGGGACTTAAACATAACTGGCGAAATATGGGTGTACTAATGGGTACACCTCTGCCTAACCCTTCGGGGATTACAGGCGTGATGTTATGTTATGTATGTATTTATTTACGTAATCATTATTTTTCCTTTCTTATCCTTGTTCTTCTTCTCTTCTTTGTCTTCTTGTGTGTATTGACTTTGACTTTGATTATCTGATTGGAAAAAAGGTAGAATCTTTAGAAGTTACCAACATATTATATAAAGTACTTCCTGACCTATTACGGCTTTATGTTCAATTTAAATCGTTAATTCCTTCTTTGTATTAAAATAAATCTTTTCCCTGCAGTGGGACAATAATAAGTTACTATTATTATTTATTTTATTGGTCCTAAGAATATCCACGTTAGTACCGTCAGGACCACGTCCGGTGCCGTCCGAGTCTAATCGAGTTATTGTGAGCGGCACAATGCCGCAATCAGGCGCAGCCGCAGCGGCTACTGCAGGTGCTGTATTGTCCTGTGTATGCGAGGAAAAGGGTAAAGTTTAGATATTTTTTGGTCCTGAGAACATTCTAGAAGTTTTGGGTATGATTTTAAGGTTAACTGAAAAAATTGAGGAGGTTAAGATTGATCTTAATGATTATCTTGCAAGCCAGCGTCAGGCACAAGTGGACACACATTTTTGCTAAACTGAGTTTATATGGAGCAGCTGCTCCATACACAATAATGTTTTTTTATTTTATTTTTTTATTGTGGACTGCCTCGTTGGTCTAGTGGTCGCAAGCGCGACTGCTGTGCATGAGGTCTTGGGTTCGATTCCCAGGTCGGGTAGTGTTATTGGGTTTATCCATCAGGAATTTCTCAGTAGCAGCCTCGGAGTCTGGATTTGTGCCCGGTTGATGGCAATAGGCTCGCCCCCTATTACATGGGACTAAAACATAACTGGCGAAATGTGGGTGTACTAACACCTCTGTCTAACCCTTCGGGGACTATAAGCGTGATGTTATTATGTTTTATTGTCTTTTTATTACCTACTATTTACTGGCGAAATGTGGGTGTACTAATGGGTACACCTCTGCCTAACCCTTCGGGGATTACAGGCGTGATGTTATGTTACCTACTATTTTTTGTGCACATGGTCGGTATCAAATAAAATTTATTTTCTTTCTTATTTATTTATTTAAACTTTAAATAACAAAAAATACAAAGGCGGACTTAATGCTTAGGCATTCTCTTTCTTCTAGCCTACACTGCCCCCTTTTATTGCCAAAGGTCGCTCACAAGTCCTTCGCGGCACCTTCTTCACCTCTTTCTGGACCCTCCTCGGCGATGTCGTCCATCGTCAGGCATCCATTGCGTAGAGACTCTTGTCCAGTGCATGGGGCTAACGTAACGCGAGTAAACCCAAGCGACTCTCGTTACTATTTGTAAGATAAAATACTTTTCATGAAATTGGGACTGTTTTATACAGAAAAGCTAATGGAGCCATAATATTACTAACGTTTATTATTTTCTGGATGTGTTTTATGATTTTCTGCTTACAAACATTAAGTAACTACCGTGATTTGAAAGTTATATTACAGATTTTAATTTACGGTATCATAAAAAACGTCATTGTCTAAATAAACACCAAACATTTCCACGCTGTGAACAATAAAATAATCTTTAAACTAAAAAACGGAGACCTTCCATTCCACGACAAAATTAATACGGTAACTAAAGTTCCTTTATTTTATTACGCACATTAAATTTCAAATTGATTCATGAGCTTTGCGGCAATAAGAAAGAAATTATAACGACTTCATATTATTGCCAGCGCAAAAAATCAATTTGAGACAAAATTCATAACTTGCAACATTGTTTTAATTGCAAAAAAGATTTTCTTACAATATTTTATAAGATGGCCGGTGGCCACCGCACGCTGCAATAAAGAAAACAAAAAACCGGTTGCAAGACAATGCTGGCCGCGCGGCGTTGCTTGACGTTTTTATCATTTCGTGCGGAGAACAAAAGCTGAAGGCTTCCTGTTGAAGCTGCATCACCATTCTTGTGAGGCGACTTGCGGGCGGACATACGGGAGCTGAGAATGGACAACTTCACTGTAATGGTCAAGTTTAGATGGCAGATTTAATTCTCGTATTTTAAGTAAATAAGAGCCAAGTTGCCAAACAAGCCTTAAATTCAACAACTTTGAAACTTAAGAGTTGGTTGTTACTTTAAAGTTGTTGAAACAACCAACTTTCAACAACTCTTGGCTTGACTTGCGACTAGATTTTTCACGATTATAGTTACGAGAATCTGTTTTCTGACTAATGACAGTAGATATTATCTAAACGTAAACAACCTTCAATGATAAACAACTGATTGATAAACTCTTCTGATAATAAGTAAAACGTATGGATGTTCATTTTTTTCTGAAAAACAATCTTATGGTATTTAGGCACAGATAGAAATACGGCCAAGGTATTTCTTGGGCATGTGTCATTTGAAGCACTATTTTATAAGTTTTTTTTTTTCAAATTCCCCAAAATATTTTTTAAGCTATCTTTGCCACTGAAAACTATTTGCTCTTCAATCTTACCAGCCGTATGTCTCCTAAACTCTTGTCCCGATACATTAACGTACAATAGAGGTGGACGATCTATTCATTGGCGCCACAATGCGATCGGATCGGACGATCGCTGCCGATCGCACGTGATCGCACTTGCAACGCACTGATAATAACATCACTGTACTGTGTAATTTGAATCCAATGCTGATCGGACGAATCTGACCGAAGTTGGAAGATTCCGGACGAATAGTTTATTAGGTATGTAGACTATTAGTTATGTATGTAGCGTTATAACTCTTCAGATTATAATCTACCTATATACTAATATTACAAAGAGAATGAATTGAATGTCGTGATGGCCTAGTGGTTAAGGCGCCCGCCTCTCATGTAGGAGGGTGTGGGTTCGAATCCGGGCAAGTACCAATGTGACTTTTTCAATTCATATGTACTTTCTAAAGTTTATCTTAGACATTACTGACATTCCGTGCCTCGGAAAGCACGTTAAGCCGTTGGTCCCGGCTGTCATTCGTGGATCTTTGGCAGTCGTTACGAATCGTCACAAGCTTGAGAGTCTGACAACCAGTCTTACCTAGGGGTATCGTGTTACCCAGTTACTGGGTTGTGGAGGTCAGATAGGCAGTCGCTCCATGTAAAATACTGGTATTCAGCTGCATCCGGTGAGACTGGAAGCCGACCCCAACATAGTTGGGAAAAGGCTAGGCAGATGATGACTAATATTACAATGAGAACAGTTTATTTGTTTGAACGCACTATTCTCACAAACTATAAGAAAGAAAGAAAAAAGAAAAACTGTATATTTACGCGAAAATGACGCCCATAACATAAAAAGTAAAAAATGTGCATAAAAGCCACACTACAGATCCGGTCAGGTTTGAAAAAAACTTTAAAAAGCCGTAACATTACGCTGCGAGCTACGGGAGTGGAGCAGTATCCAAAGAAGACATGAAACACGGGTGAAACCGCGTAATATTTTAAGAACGGCTTTGTTTGTTTCATAGATACGAAGGCAATACCTATCATACTAGATCTATCTGATAGGAATACAAGGCTGGGTTGTTCGTGCAGATACAAAGATGATGAGAGATGGAAAACATTCTGTGATGTAATCATCTTATGGTTTACTTTATGTGGCTTATCATGAGCGTGCAACCCGATGACTGCGGGCGAACATTCGCTACGCCAAACGCCAGTGCGGCTAGCTACCAATGTTCATGTGTTCGCCATAGAAAAACACATACGGTGTGTGTGCGCCGCACTCGTGGTTTTTAGTCGAAACACAACGTGTGTGTTTTCCCGCAGTCAATGAGTTAAGTGAAAGCACTCGATTCCTGTCGATTTTCATATTGGAAATACGATTACAAAACATCACATTACGCAATATAGGATTTTGTAACATTACAATAGATTCACTGTCTTCTTTCTATTCTTCATAACATAACATCACGCCTTTAATCCCCCAAGGTCTAGGCAGAGGTGTATCCATTAGTACACCCACATTTCGGCAGTTATGTTTATGTCCCATGTAATAGGGTGCGAGCCTATTGCCATCAACCGAGCACAAATCCAGACTCCGAGGCTACTACAGAGCTGATGGAAATACCCAATAACACTTTGCTCGACCTGGTACCTATAGTGGTCGTACAGCGCGACTGCTGAGCATGAGGTCTTGGATTCGATTCCCAGGTCGAGCAAAGTGTTATTGGGTTTTTCCATCAGAAATTTCTCAGTAGTAGCCTCGGAGTCTGGATTTGTGTCCGGTTGTGTCCCCCTATTACATGGGACTTAAACATAACTGGCGAAATGTGAGTGAATGTGGTTTTAATTAATAATAATTAAATGTGTAATCTAATATCTAAAAGATCATTAACACGAAATTAAATCAAATCTCCATAACAATATAAGTTACAAAACGTATTCCCAACAATACTAGAATAAAACAATGACTTAAAAGACAAATAATCGTCAGGTATCGGGTCTCGTATTAACGAGGAGTGTTCCGAGCATTTGTCAAAAGAATAACACAATAACTGTTATGGATAACCGATAGTTTGTTGCCTAGTTAACTCTAACGAGGACGTGGTGCAACCTGCCCATCGGGTAAGGACACACCGAGTGGAAATGTATGCGAATTCTCTTATTTTGTTACTACTTTTATAGAATGTCATGATGGCTCAGTGCTCTCATGTTGTACGAGGTTGTGGTTTCAAACTTTGTTTTTCTTGGACGTCACTGACATCGGTGAAGGAAAATAATTAACATAATTAACGGACTGATAATTAACATAAGTCTGAAGTCGCCTATCTGCCTTGAGCAAGCGTGGTGATCAATGAGAGGCCTGTGGCCTGCAGTGTGGGAACAAAAGGCTGGTATATTTCTATCATAGGTACTATGTTTATATTTTATAGTGTCATTTGTTTTGGTATTTAATTGTAGATATGATGTTTGAGAGCAATTTTTTTTTAAAGCAACTCTGTATATCAGTTTTTAAACGTAAACGAGCTGAGATTATTACTGAGTGCATTTTGTATCCAATGTAGTACAATGACTTTAAGTAAAATGTGAAAAGAAAAATATCATCACAATGATAATAGGTAACTGACGTAGAATCATTAGTAAATCTTTAACTGAGATCTCACGACGCTTAGTCAGTATATAATTCTCACAAGTCAACGTAAACTACAATAGCACTCAATCATATTTACACATAAAACAAAAACTCCGCCATATTTTAAAACAACATTAAAAAACACACCCATCCCAGTATGCCACAAGAACATCGCGATACAAATGCGAGGCGACGGGGGGCCGCGACCGAAACGCGTGCATTGTTGCTCGTTACTTGCGACAAATCGCAGTCGCGACCCCGGTGTGTCCCGGCCACTAGTCAGCTAATTGTGTAGCTATGAGAAACAATGCAATTATTTAACGTGTGGGGGACGATTATTTGCACGTCGGGCGGAATAATAATTTGAATAATATGTTGTTTTTCGTGGAATGCGTTAGATTTAGCGTGAAAAACCAGATAATATCATTGAGTTACATTAGAATGCCAATTTCCGTTGTCAAAAATATTTAAAACTGCCTCGTTGGTCTAGTGGCCGCAAGCGCGACTGCTGTGCATGAGGTCTTGGGTTCGATTCCCAGGTCGGGCAAAGTGTTATTGGGTTTTTCCATTAGGAATTTCTTAGTAGCAGCCTCGGAGTCTGGATTTGTGCCCGGTTGATGGCAATAGGCTCGCCCCCTATTATACATGGGACTAAAAACATAACTGGCGAAATGTGGGTGTACTATTGGGTACACCTCTGCCTAACCCTTCGGGGATTACAAGCGTGATGTTATGTATGTAAAAATATTTAAAAGCTCGGTCATGTCAGCAAATATCAACGTCAAAAATCTAGAAAAAAAATAGAGGCATTTTTGACAGATTCAATTTAGGTTTAGAATGCGAACGTCCTTAAAAATACAGGTTAAAAATACATTATGACGTCATAAAGACATTTTGCATGTTTAATTATACTATCTATTGCATTTATCTTTATTGTTTAAATAGCGGTAGACTAATTTCGGTTATCGTTTTGATCTGCCTCAAAAAAAATTCAACAAAATTAAACATGACAAGACCGTGAATATTCATACGATTCCAAAATTAAAATTCAATACGCTAATAAAACTCTAATTATGTCATTTGAATTCAACCCGAAAATATCTCGAGCGAATTCGGCGAAATAAAAAAAAAGTTTGAAAAAAGAACGTAAACTTTTTAAAATCGCATTCCAGAAAACAATGTTCAGTGGACTGACGGGCCTCAAGGCGAATGCATTAACGAAGTACACCTTCTTTGATATTAAGTGTATTATTTTTTTACTTGGTTTTTATAGGGTTCCTTTAGACACGAACCAAAGCCAAACAGATTTAATTTTTTTATAGGTAACGGTCCAATAAAATATTTGTTTCTTTAATATCTTGGTAACAGTCAAGCCTGTATGACCTAAGGGGCACCTACCTATAGTATACTACGTTTCGCCAGTAACATTAAAGACTTATGTTGTTTAGAGACAATAATATTATCCTGGCTATAATTGTCAGCAATCCCAACTCCGGGTAACTACTGAAAAAAACTCTTGTCTTCTATATATGGAGTTAACTTTAGGTGTAGAGAAAAACTAAAATAAATAATAATAACAATGACAACCTACTATCTCACTGCAGCGCAAATGTCTGCTCTCATAAAGAGAAAGCATTGATCATGTTTGCGTTGATCACTCCAAGTTTCCTCACAATATTTTTACAGTGATGTCCAAGATTCTTACAAAATACACATGAATTGAATAAGTCACATTGAACTAGAACCTCATGATGAGAGGCGGCCTTAACCACCATCACGATATATGAAATGAATCTATCTATCTAAATACACATACATACATAAACTCACGCCTTTTTCCCATGAGGGTAAGCAGAAACTACAGAACGCCACCGCTATCTAAATACTTAAAAGCAAAAGGTCACTCACTAGAAATATCGAAAACCGTTTGACGTATAAAGATGAAAATTTGACAAGGAAGTAGTTTATAGTTAGTAGACGTCCGCTTTGAAAATATTTTCCAAAATTCACTCCGTAAGCGGGGGTCTAATAAATAGGGGTCAGACATTAACGCGGATGAAATAATTACAAAACTAAAAATAAAATCTCAATTCATAAGCGGAACCCACCGCCCAACTTACCGCACAACTTAACGTAAACTTTTTGCTCATGTCTCATTGTAACACACTGGTAGCTCCCTCAGTCGCCCGAAGCAAATCGCTGTTTATACCACACCGCCTGGTAATTTATTATTGCATTTTTTGCATTATCAATAGACCATACTCTTCGACTTTTTTGCTATATTAAAATGGCTATTGTTTATGAAAAATCGTTCGCGATTCTTATCGCTGTACCTCGATGTTGTTTGTGCAACTTGTGAAATTAGCTCCTGTTGTGGTCGTGATTTTGTGGTTTATTTGTGAACGCTTTGTTTTTATGTGGGGTTTATTGAGGAAACTAGGGGGGTTTAATGTGTGGTCTTTCGGTTTATGAGGGTTTTGTAATACTTCAACATAACAACATCACGCCTGGGTTAGGCAGAGGTGTACCAATTAGTACACCCATATTTCGCCAGTTATGTTTAATTCCCATGTAACAGGGGGCGAGCCTATTGCCATCAACCGGGGACAAATACAGTTTATAATACAGTTTACAGTTTTTTTTTTTAAATTAAAAAACATATATACACATATATGTTTTTTAATTTAACTGAAATATTATTATAAACTGTATTTGTGCCTTTTCCCATGGGGGTAGGCAGAACCCACAGAACGCCACCAGCTACGATCCTTACATACTCTATGCATGTCTTCTCCTACATAAATATTATCTTCCACACAGTTCGTCCATCGCTTTTTTGGTCACTCTGCAATTAGTATTTTTTTACAAATAATCTCACTAATTTGCTACCAAATGAGCAACGTACTTACGGAAGCATTCAACCGAACAAAGCACACATAAAAATTTGCCATCTTTCCGTCGCCCGCGCCGCAATTTTCCCAATTTGCCAAAGATGTAAATGTGAAAAAAAAAAACAAATAAATTAGAAGAGAACCACGACGAATTGTTTCCATGCACCTTATTTGGGAAACCGCAGAGTTCGACAAAAGAGGTTTGTTCGGACTACTGGTCTTCACTTAAGTGACTTTTTTTATAAGTCTTTGTAGTGGGTCCGTAGGCAATCAAAAGAATTTCAGAGTTGCCACTTTGAAAAAAATAATGAGTATTGTCAAAAACGTAAATTTTCGTTGCCAATATTATCTGAAATATTATATACATACCTTGGTAAGCTTGTACCCAATATAACTTTTACAATATTCATAAGTATTAGGCAATTATAAGGTAGGTTCATGTTAGGTAGTACCTAGATATGAAGAATGGAAGAATAAACACGTAGGTTTTGATGGCCAGCTTAAGCCCGTTCAGATTTAAACTTCAGGTTTAAAAAAAACTTCCAACCAGACTTTTAAGTAAAAGCAAAAAATATACCTATAATTATGTTTTGAAGAAAAAGCAGAGAAACCTTGCTTCAAATTGAAATTTCTAAACTGGCAACACCTTGCATGATTGTCCCGCCATTTATTTAAAATTAAGAATAAAAATTGCCCGCGAAAAACCGTGCATTGTCCGTTCCAAATTCAAAACGAGGAAGGAACGGGAATAATGGCGCTGGTTCTTGAAACAGGAACGTCAAGTTTTTAAAAAGGGAATCGTTTAAACGGAGGCCGTTCGCAGGTAATCACAGGCGACTTGCACCGAGGGTAAGGATGCGTTCATAATGATAGTTAATGTGTTTCTTAGGTTATAATTACCTAGCTTAAAACTATGGCAGTATGATTCTTGTGTACTAAACTTCAGCCTTGATAAGTCTCTTCCTGACCGATTTCGATTTTAGCATATTGGATAGTTAGACTCACCTCCGACCTCGCAGATTAGCTACATAGCCCTCAGATTTAAATTGGTAGAAAATATTTCAATAGAAAAATTAGATAACTTTAGGACATTGGGCCGTAATTTAATGGTTTTAAAAACTGTCTTAGGCCAGAGTGTCTACTCATTTTTGTATTTTAATTAGTTCCAGGGAATTTACGAGGATATTATGTTTTAGCTTCTTAGACAAAGAACAACTACAGATAGGACCTAGGACGTTTTAACTAAACCGTAACTACTTTTCAGCACTAAAAGTTTCTTCCAACTAATACTTAAATCATCATCCCAGCAAACCAGTAGACATTTATTTATAAACCCGCAATAAATAAATGCAAACACAAATCAACGCAGCCCCACCGTGCACTCGACCCGAGATCGCGTGCACCTCGATACAGGTGCGCGCGCAGCCCGGAGCGACGCCCGCGCAAACTTCATTCATTGTTACTTACGTGCAGCCGATTAAGCTGGTTACAATACAATTTCAGGTTCAACGTCGTATGTAACGGTAGGTGACAGCCAATAATAGGAGTGTGAAGGATGTTTAAGTCCTTATTGAAGTGAAACTTCTTTACGCACGCTCGACTTGGGGAGTAAGCTGGCGAACGCGTGACGTAAGCGTTACGAAAAGTGTGATCGGGCAAGGCGAACGGAAGTTAAGTGGGGGATATAAGCAAGAGACAGCAGTGCGCGCGCACATTTTCTTTCTCTCTTCCTCTCATAGCCAAATACGTTCCGTATATCTAAGCACACTGCAGGCTTATACATGTATATATTGTACACACATATATATATATATACATACAGATGGAGCGAAAGAAGTTTCACTTCAGTCGTGTGGTCATAAGCACACTCGTTTTTTTGGTTAGGATGCTTTAGCAAGCATTTATGATGGAAAGATTTGCCAGATTTAATGTTAGGAGGGGTATGGAAGAATATGAAGGAAACCTGGACTTACTGTTCCACTCAAACCATGTCAGAGGCCCTTGAGGCGGTTTAAAAACTCTGACACTAGGGTGTAAAACCTTACTCCCCACACGATAAAGAAAGGAAGAAGGAAATATTTTGGTCAAAAAAGGGACAGAGAAGGTTTTTTTTTGTAGTAATTAGTTTAACAAACAGTTCTATTCTGTAAATCTCCCATAGTGAATTGAAATGAAGTGAGCTTGCGGTGAGCTGTCAATCACTAGCATCTCACTGCAAGCTCATTCATATTAATTTGCCTAGAGAGATTCTTAAAAAATGGAAATATAGGTTAAAGACTTCAAAATTTTAAGCAGTTATTCTTTTTCTCCTCCCTGGATTTTCCACTAAATCAACTAACCGCTTCGAGGAAAACCGACATTCAAAACTTGCCGATCTCCCACATCAAAAACTATGTCAAAATTAACTTCGAACATGGAAGCAATATTCACAGCAAAATACTCCACGTCAAAAGCTCCACAAAGTACACGAACTTCCTTAACTGCCGCCATTAGACCATTAACTAAGTGCGCCTGCACCGTAATAATGTCCAATAAATACACCAGACCAATGTCACGCTCATAAAGGAAACTATTTGTAACATAAATAAAATAATTACAACGTCTAGACCTCACTGTCGGATGCGATCCCGCGTCGATGATCAGTCACTGCGCCGAGCGGTGATTAGCCCGCAAGAACACGACGCTGCTCCCGAGTGGTGATAAATGTGGTTATCACCATTAGGACGTTTAGCGGGAGTTTATTTCGTACAGAGTTACATCTTTATAGACTCTTGATTATGCATTTATTAAAATGTGAATTAATTGGATGGTGATTAATCTTGTTAACTTATTGGATTGGGAATGCACTTCATTCTTTTTGTATATTAATTATTGTATCTTCTGTAATGGAAATTTGCTATCAAAATGGTTTATCAAATTCATTTATTTAGAATAAAATATATATTTCTTTGCTTATAAAGTAAGGAATATATTTATATACCTAGCTATATTTTCCCCTAACAAAATATTATAATTAAGCATGCAAATATTGAAACTAATGTATATAAAGAGAAGTCAAAACTTATAGAAAGGCGAGAGAAATATGTTTCTATGTATGGTTTATTTAGCTTTTTATTATACCTGGTGGTTTCATGGACTCTGTCATTAGAAAAGTGCGTTCTGCGTTGGACGGCACAGACTAACCATAGCTGTAGACTTATATAACATGACAAAGGTAAAATATCATCAAGGTAATCCTACAACCCATAATTTGCCTGCTGCAGACTTGCTCAACGTTTTGTTACTTCCATAACAATTCCTCTTCCAAAATATCTCCTTCGTCTTTCCTGACATCTTGTTAGTTCTTCCAAGTAGGTGATACTTTAGAGTATACCTTAGTATTCAAGACGTACCAATGATGTTAGTTAGACTAGCAAACTCGCGTACGTTACCTAGTAGGTACACCTTTCTCTCACGTACGCACTGCTAATCGACGCGGCCAGGTCTAGACACTTGATGGATTTGCTCCTCGCCTAAGATAGGTATTGTTGTTACCTATGAGAAGATTAACGGCATATGTTTTTGCAGTAAGCATACTTCTTATTTGACGGGCCTGTTGGTCTAGTGGTTAGTGGCCCTGACTGCTAAGCCGGAGGTCGTGGGTTCGATTCCCACCCAGGAAAAACTTTGTGTGATGAGCATGATTGTTAGTTCTGTGTCTGGGTGTGATTTATCTATAATATGTATGTATTTATAAATTATATAAGTATGTATATCAGTTGTCTGGTTACCATAACACAAGCTCTGCTTAGCTTGGAATCAGATAGCCGTGTGTGAGTTGTCCCAAGATATTTATTTATTTATTTATTATTTATTTTATGTTGGGTGTATAAAATGCAGTTTAGCCATATACTAAGGCGGTTAACACACGGCACCGTGCGGTCGGGCGGTGTACGTGTGTTAGGCATCAACGGATTTCTTAGAGGCCAATGTGACATGAGATTCGCCTCCCCGCCAACCGCGGCGGTGCGCGGTCCCGTATATTAATCGCCTTATTTGACTTCTTGTATTTTAATTGTAGTTTTCACAGCTTGGCAATAGACTTATCAGTTCCTAATTGTATTTCATTGCATTCTGTTCATTATTTTAATGGCAAGACTCAGAGAGATTAGATTATGGTAGGTAAATATGTCAGATTTAAAATCGTCAACGATTTTTATGTGTTCTCCTGGAATCAATCTCAGTTAAGGATAACAAGGAGTTATCAATAATAGTTAGATACATAAGTGGGAATGATAATATAATATGTAAAATTTTTATTTTTTCAGTAGGTATGTTTGGTTGTTAAATGCCTAACGTGTAATGCCTTCAGCGATGGCATTGCTTCTATTTTTGCACTCTATTTGGCTTCATTACTACCAAGAAGTGAAAACATTCAAATGTTTACCACGTAAACTAAAAACATTTATTTTAATCTAAACCTGCAAATAACTTAACTCAAAATCTAACACCAAATCGAAACAACAGCACAAAATCAACACAATTACATCACAATAATTATTTTAGCTCCAAACAACATTACAGTATCAGCAAATGAATTTCAACACGGCACACAATTTGTCCATTCTATTAATTACTCTACGAAATTAAACCCCGTAGCGAATGGATCAGATAATGTGCTAAATTGAATTGTCAATAATTACAAGATTGTGTAAGGTCAGGTATACGAGCCTTATGGCCTTTGAGCACTCCTACAATAGATGTAAGATTGGGCCTAACATGCTAATTATTAGTTGGAAATATATTACGTGGGGCTCACTTTCTTCCGCGAGGAATACTTGAACAGAAATCAATTATAAAGGTACGGTTAGTTCCGTAATGTATGGTTGTAGCATGAAATTTCTTGGAGGTAATGTACTTGAAAATTTCACGTCCATATACTCCGCTGGGTTTTGACAGGACTATGTTTGAATTGTTAACATGAATACATATCAATAACTGCTTCTAAATTTAAACTTCCCTTACCATAGACGCACTCGCAATGACACTTAATAAGACAACCGTTTAAAAAGAAATATTTGTGGTGATCATCATAATGGCGAAAGCAGAGAAGGTCCCTCGATGAAAATACTGCCTCTTACTAAATAATTTATGCAAATATCTTTCCACTGCTACTGTCCCAACATCCTGAACAACTCTTATTGAGCCCACCTAGCCCAGCGCCGTTCAATCACAATCACGCGCATCATACGCGTATAATTTCTCACGCATGTTCCCACGTGCGCCGGCGCATGGATATTAAATAAAAGATGGCCGATGTGCGTCCGCGCGGTTCTACGTAGGGTTGGCTGTGTGTACAGTAATGTTTTAATTTGAAATTTAACAAGTGAAGTTTGCTATGCTGCACTGTGCAGATAGTTTTACTTGAACTTAGTGGAATAAAAAGACCAGTCTATATGTGAAACTTCATCAACTAATTATGTGTCAGGATTTTCCAAAGATTTTGTCTCATGTAAAACCAATTACAGCGTCTAATAACAGAGCAAGACAGTTGCTAATGATTGACAAATAAAATAGGCGCTATAAGTACCTAATATTCACTGCCTCTAAAATACATTTGAATTTTTTACTCACTGTATAGCATAGACATTAGCAACCCTAAAACTAAACCCAATAGCTACCACACTCTACAACAAATAGGGATGCGCCTCAACACCATAAATCGTATTCATTGACGAAGGTCAACTGACAACCCTACCCAATGCTAATGTCTAGCCCTCGTATGATATATTGACAGCAACGGACGGACAGATACTGTGCGTACACGGGACTTGTGTGTGTTTGTCTGTGAGTTACTACTTAACAGGCGTGTTATTATTTTGTACTTTGATACGGTTCGCGTTGCAGCGGCAGTAGCTTGATGTATGGAGGGTTTTTAAAGCGGATTGGCGATGCTTAATGAAGGAGAAACGTGATGGTTAGACTGCATCGATGTCAATGTCAAATTATTTATTTACATTCATAATATCATGTCTGCAATCCCTTAAGGGTTAGGCAGAGGTATCCCATTAGTACACCAGCATTTCGGTAGATTCATGATGAATAGTATACTATTCATCATTCATGATGAATAGTATACTATTCATCATGAATCTAGTAGTTAAGTTATGTAGTACTACATAACTTAACGCTCCCAACGCATCCACGGGAGCAGAGCAGTAACCAGAAGAACCCGCGTTGAGACGTAACTTAACGCAGGTTTTCCTTTTCCTATATCGTGTGGGCACTAAGGACTTACGACCAAAATAAGAAAGCTTATGAATTGAAAAATTTACATTGGTACTTACGCGGATTTGAACCCACAGCCTCAAGCATGAGAGGGCATAACAGTACCGATATAAATGTCCATTTCTTGATTCACTTGGAAGTAGTTGAATCACAGTAACTAATGTTAATAGGATAAATATATGTAGGTATTATGTATGTATGTATATTTCTATGTATAAGTCTATACGGATTTTAATGACGTCATCTCGTAAATTGTACACCCTTAAGATAATGACCGGAGTTATCAACGTTAAGTGGATTAATGTTTAGAGGTTGTTTAATTAATTAAGCGAATGCCCATGTACTTAGAAGAAACTAAACAGGTAATATCCTATAGCAGAGGTTCCCAAAGTGAGTGCCGCGACGTCTGGGTACGCTGTAGAGAATTTTCAATACGTTGTGAAAATTGTTTTTGTAGTGGCTTGAAAATGAATATAAATTACTTAGTTAGTCAATTGAATGTCGAATGACGTCGCAGTTTACTATTGCCATACAAAATATGTGGGGAACCTCGTTTTGACAGCTCATAAGAAATAACATTACATAACATCACGCCTGTAATCCCCGAAGGGTTAGGCAGAGGTGTACCCATTAGTACACTGATATTTCGCCAGTTACCTATATTTAAGTCCCGTGTAATAGGGAGCGAGTCTATAGTCATAAAAGTATGTCAATTTATTTAAGGTGTTTAGTATCCAATTCGACTACCTAGGGCGCCAAGACAAAATACTAAACCTGTCAATGGGCTCCGACCTGAAAAAGTTTGGAAGCCCCTGTTCCATAGAATAGAAACCGCCTAGTTTAAGTATTAACATAATTTATAGTTTTACATAAAATACGGCTTTTTAAACATACATCTTAATGAGTAAGTACCTACTTACTTGGTAATAAAAAGTTGGAACTGCCTCCTCCAACGAAAAGTAATCAGACCGACGAATGAAGACGAGCAAGCTTCTAAACGGAATATGCCTAATAACAAATTCACACATTAATCACTCATACAAACACGATGACTAACTGTAAATTCAACCGAACTATTAATCTAAGTGGAACGCAACAATTAAAAGAACAGGTTCCGATAAAACTATTACTATTGCTAACATTAATTTATTCAACAATACGTCTTGTCACCAATCGGGCAGCCATCATTATTTCGCATTCATTTCGTCTCAGCCAATGAAGTGTCAGAACGCGCCTCCCATACTACTCTTAGCCAATCAGCGAACGCCATTTGAAAAACAATAGAACATAAAAAATTCCGTCACGCTCTTCTGCGCTCGAGTCGACGTTCTAATTCGTGGTAATTCAACTCGTAGCTGTTCGGCATTCGTCGGTTTTTATCGGTGAAATCATTTTTCTAGTTGGCAATTACCTCCTCTTTCATAATTTGTAAATAATTTAAATGCCATTTATATTTTATGCTAATGAGTTTGACGTAATACTGTGAATAGCCATTTAGGTATCTACAAATAAGTACCTATAGCTACAAAACATTATGTACCTACATATTATTTTGTTTAGACTTGTCTCGCCTTTTTATTTTATCTGCGTGACATACGTATTCATTGAACAAGATGGAAGGAGCCAGGGTTATTAGTTAATCGTCATCATCTCCAATTAATTTGGATTTCTTCGATTAGGTAATATCTGCAAGGAGTTCATTTAATAACATGTACAATATTTACAGACTTAATAAATAAGATAATCTTTAAAAATCCAAAAAACATAAATAATAATAATAATTAAATGGCACCAAAAAAATCCTCCGCATCAACGTCAAGCTGATTGTCTCTGCTTAGCCTCAGGTCAAGTTAAAAGCCAGCCCTTCGAGAAGTTCGACAATTCATTAAAAGAGCTATAGGTTCACGGACCCCACGATTAGAGGGTTTCCACCCCAAACGGTTCGGAAATATAGTTATGTATAGGGGGATACTTTCACCGATTGAGGTGTTCTGCAGTCGCAGCAGGCCGAACTAGGAAGAAGGGATGGTAAAGGCTTAATAAGCAAGCCATCACATCTTTAGCTAGCCATAACAACATCCTTCAAACGAGCATCTATCCATCCATTTTATTTAATCTTCCTCTTCTCATAAAGCCATTAACATTCACACTTAACTCACGATATAGACACTAAATTAAAACCAACACAAACTTGAATGATTCTCAGGTTTTTATCAGATCTTGCAACACAGCATGTTTACAATCCACTTCTAAGTAGCGTCTCCTAATATGTAAAACTGTTGATAGTATGTTAAAGATCATTTACATAGGGCATGAACTCGTATCTAAAAGCTTATTCCATGAACATCTTATCTGTGAGAAGGTTCACAACCTTTTATGTTTTGTGATACGTAGTCATTTATTGATTGTGATAAATATAGTGAAAGGTTACCTAGTATTTTACTACATATGCTTATATAGGTAAAGGTATAACCGTAACTGTAAGTTACGGTTTGTTCCCGCCGCGTTCAGTTATGTCTTTATTTACTGGTCCTTCCCCGTAGGACGTAGCGTGATGCTACATAACCTATGCAATTCCTTATGAATTTGGCTATTGTATACAACATAATTTCTCCAATTCGGCTGATAGTTTCAGAGATATAGCGCGATGGAACAAACAAAAATACTGTCTTTTCAGCTTTATAATATTGGTAAGCTTATGTACTGAAATCCTCATTTTCTTGGCAAAACATGGCGACTATGGAAAATATTCTTCAACGCAGGGAATAATTAGTCCAGAACTTTGACAAAACAGTTTAAACTTTAAAAGATGTTATAATAGTCGATGTATGTGTAACTAAACAACAAAATATATCGTACGAAAGATTTGGACCAATATGTTAAAAGGAAAGCCAATCCTCTCTCACAGAATTAAACAATACGTCTAAACCCAGATTTCCGGACTCGTTTTAATTAAACGAAGACGAGCGAAAATCTATCCGAAACAACTAACTACGTCTCTCATACACATACAGTTCCCGTTCATATACAGTTTCCAAGCAAAAAGCTCCAGAATAACATATTCAGCAAAGGCACAGTACAATCGCAATGCGTGCAACCCAGCCATTCCCACCCGTACCCTAATTGCGTACAACTTACGAATTGACCCGGGTATGCGGATACAGCTGACCCTCGCCCAACAAATGGCACCACCAGCTTTTAATTCAACAAAAGCATCTGCAACTCGTTCCAGAATAGAACGAGAACATGGATTCCAACACCTAAGTACTCCTAATTAGGGGGACAACACCTACGGGACTCAACTTCTAACGCCTAGGCGTTAATGTTTTAGGGTTGCTTCTAAGTATTTTTCGGATTTAAATTCCATTATTTTCTTTATGGGAACGTGGGATGTTCATGGGTTTTTTGGCTTTTTCTGACATGTGACAGCTTATTAGTGTTATTTATTTATTTATTTATTTAAACTTTATGCACATGTAAAAAAAACACAATGTACAAAGGCGGACTTAATGCCTTGGGCATTTTCTACCAGTCTACCTTAGGGTGATGCAGAGACAAAACATAGTAGGTGCACAGATAAAGAAAATTTTCGAGAATAAAATATAATAATAAATACATATATACATACATACAACAAAATATATAAAGTAGAGAGAGATAAAAATATAATTATAGGTGGTGAAGTACGACAAATTAATACTGTGTTTAGTGTTACTGTTACTTTAAATCATATTCATTATTTTAAACATGAGGATGAAAAAATTTAATGAAAATCTAGAATGTTCGTCCGAACAAAATAATGCTCCTATCAAATTTAGCAATTTCAGTCTACAAGTCCCACTGTTTTATCTATCATATCTAATACAAATGACGTTAAATTATAGTTAGAAGCGACTTGCAAACTGTCTATAGAGTTAGCTATATATTGTAATATAATAACATATCTAGATATAATATGATGGTACGTAATTTGTTTGGAAACTTAATATTGACTAACTATTTATTAATTTCAAAGCAACCAAAAATCAAATAATATTTTCGGCTTTACAAGGTTAAACATGAAGTTTGGTCTTGGAATTATTGGTAAATAGTGTACCTATTGCGAAACAAAATCGTGCTCGTAAACCGTACCGAAAGACCACTTTTAGGACCAGAAGCAAGCACCAATAAACAACCGAGCCATTACACACACACTTTGACAAAATACACTCATTAGGTAGCATTATCTGCACCGTCTCAATTTATTAACCTAACCTATGTCCTACTTATCTCGCTTTAGAGTGTAGCACCTAATTTGCATAAAACATTTATAAGGCCGAAGTTATCAATAGAAGGTAGTGTGGGAAAACGAGAAAATTAACACCTATGATATTTATGAGTTTGGTTTCAATCTGGACCGTTATTTTGACAATGTTCTTGTTATTTCTATTTTCAATCATGGAGTATCTGAGCTGTTTGATAACAGATACTTCTGGAGGCAATTCTAATAACTTTTAAGTACGATCACAATCTAATCTTAGTTTCGATGTTATTAATTGTCGCTGACATGAGATTACGGTTAGATTTCGAATGTTTTTAATTTGTAGAATTTGTTCGTAAAATTGAATACGAAAAAGGTGGTACAAAACATAGACGAAAGGCAAATAAAGGAAGAAGAGTTACTCAGTAATTTCTGGTTATATTAATGTAGATATTGATAACGGAGAAGTTTGTACCACATAGATAATAACATGAGTTGTTACTCAATGTTGATCCAATGTATTTATGAAACATTCAATGGTGCCGATTCCCTTGTTCACAAACTAGACTAAATTTAGAGAATTGACATCTCTTGCAACATACAGCGAACAGAAAGGACGGTGACATTAAAGAACTAAGTTAGCGATGTCAAATTAGTTTTGCCTTGAACTTCTCCGTATTTTTAATGCATACATTTTAAGATGTCAACTATAACTGTATGTATGTGTCAGATTGACTAAATTTGACAGCTCTTATTTACATTAGTCTCTTTCTTGTTTTATTGGACAGAAAAAGATGGAAATATTCTAATTTTAGTTTAGTTTTTGACCAAGGGAATCGGCACCATTATCTTTCTTGGTTAATGCTGCCACCTGTCATCGTCTGTGAATAAGAGACAGGTTGTATATCTGACTTGAAGTCAAGAAACTTGACTTTAAAATCAGTATCAGAAGACAAATTGACAATCAGATAAAAATCCTTCTTTCACACTGTTGTAGCTAATCAATCAGAAGGCCAATTATAGTAATTAAAAACGTTCATAATCTTATCGCAATCTCATCTCAGCGACAATCAATGGTAAAAACTGGTCAAAAATGTAGGTAAATTACAGGTATTTTTGACGTATTGAGGCAGAGATTGGAATGTGGACGTTTATAAAAGTAACGAGAATCGATCCCCTGGTTTGCTGTAGCTTTAAGTCAAGTCTATCATTCCCTACAGGATAATATACCTAGTTTTTTGAGCTACACTTAGCAACTGTAATATTTTTCTGACTTAAGTTACTGTACGAAAAAACAATTTTGAACTGTTGACAGTATCAGACGTCAAATTTTTATTCAAATATGAAATAATTAACTTAAACCATACTAATATTTTAAATGCGAAAGATTTTTTTTTGTCTTTTACGCTTTTACGACTAAACTACTGAACCGATTTTGATGAAATTTGGCACAGTGTAAGTTTGAACCCCAACAAAGGACATCAGCTATTTTTTATTCGCGATAACTGACATTTATGCGTACGAAGTCGCGGGCAGAAGCTAGTTAGGTATAAAAGTTTGTTGACATTCGCTCTAAGTAAACAAATTTGCTGTAACCGTAGGAATTTATATACCTACGCTATTTAACGACTGAACTTTTACTCAAGTTATTCTAAAGCTTTAAGCTACAAACCATAGGATCGCAATGCTAAATCTAAATCTAACACAATCTGACAACCCTAAACTGTAGAAGGCGTTGCGTGTAATTAGAGATTGTATACATTAAGCGAATACAAATAAAGCACAATGCGACGAGCAGAGCCCGGCGCAAACATTAGTCTTGCTAGAGGTCGACGAAGATTTAGCCCCGGTGTTCACTGACCGATTGCACTGTATTACCTTGCTTAATTAAAGGTTAAAGTTATTGATAGTTTTGTTGTTTGTGTTTAGGATTAGAATTTTCTGTTCCATAATAATATCAGCCTATTAAGTACTATTCCACTGTAGATTAAAGGGCCTTATCTCATACAGAGAAGGCACAAGCATCAATCACCACGCTAGCTCGAGGTGGATTTGCGATTTCAGACTTATGTTTATTTTAAGTCAAGGTTTTCTCATGGTGTTTTCCTTCACCGATGTCAGTAATGTCCAAAACAAACTTAGGAAGCACATATGAATTGAAAATGACATTTTGAAACCGACCTTAAGCATGACAGGTGGGCCTTAACTGCAATTAAATTTTCATGGGTTTTTAACCTACTTAATTAAGTATTTTATGTCAAGTACGTCGGTATTATTTCAAGCTTTTTAAGAGAACTTCCATGTATATTTTAGGTACTTTTGTTGTCTTGCTAATTAATTAAGCTGAGGAAAAATTTCAGTATGCAATAAATAAAGTTTGTTTTTTTAATGTTTAGGTATTGAGATATTAAATTCAAATTTTATTTATTTTTGTCTTGTTAACTGCGATAAGGTCGTATGCTTAATGAATTTAAATTGAAAAATAGTTATTTATGACCGTGTGAATTCTCAGTTTTCTTCGCTCAAACATTTATTTAGACACTATCATACAAACTATCACAAAATTTAATTACCATCCGACATTGGCTTTTTTGTCATTTATATGTAAATCAGACTAATTAATGTGTTAAAACCTAGTATTTAATATGCAAGGTAAAAATATGCCTCGATTTATATCAGCTAAACATGAATATAAAGCGCTTACTTTCAGCGGCGATAAATCAGCATTGGAACCAGATTTAAAAGTAAATGGCTGTATTTGTATATTTTTGCATCGCTTTAAGCTCAATGTATAGTCTTTATTAATGGCATAAACAATATATGAAAGAATGAAAGCACGAAACATTCAGTAATAAGTTTGTTTCCTGTTTCCCACATCAAATTTTTGAATTTAACGATCATTACTTAAGGAAGATACTATCTTTATCGTCAAATTAGTCACGATTACATTCATAAAAAAATAAAACAGTTTTAAGTAGTTCAATTAGTGGATCAATTAGTAAAACATTTTCTCGATTAGATTTCGTCTTAACTGTCATTTTGTCAGTACAATTTAACCATTAATTAAAGTACGTTAATCGTTCGGTATCATTGGTCCCTTCTCGTTGCAGTGGCATCGGCTACTCTAATTAACATAAACACCAAGTCTATAGTTATTTATAACCATTGCCAATATATTTATATACTAGCTTTCGCATGGGGATGCACTTACATGATATACGGGTCTTTAAACATAGCTTTTATTGTATTGAATTTATTGACTCCAAGGACCATGGCGCAAAAGAATTTAGTTAGGATGAATATGAATGCAAAACAATTAACATTTATAAAAGACAAAATTTAAATCTGACAGATGAAAAGACTAAAAGGGTAATTGACAAAAGAGTAGGTAACTGAAATTAGTAGGTACATCAGAAACTCAAAGCATTTATTCCAATTAAACCATTTACAAACACTTCTGAATTGTCAAGGAGGCGGCCAGTTAGTCAGAAAGTTGAAGCTACTTGGTCGTTCCAAAAATGAGGAAGTTCTTTAAGGAGAAGAACCAGCAAGAAAGTCCATGGACACTTTTTTCAATCAGGTTTTAATAAAATCTTGATTACATTATTCTTGATTTTTTTATACTTGAAAATAATTTAAGCGAAGAACAAAACAATAAAAAAATAGAAGATATACCAAATTTTAACAATCTTAGGACACACCTGGGGTATGACCCTGAATTAATATGTAATCTGTATCCATATAAAAATGACTAGCTGATCAATAAGGTAGGAGCCGTCTGCCAAATCATACCTGTCGGAATAAAATACCTACTTAGGTAGATTATTTGATAATAATCTACACATAGTTTGCGACACCAGTACATGTGGGTATATTTAGACTAGACGTACCTATAGAGAACAACGGGCCGCGCAAAGTAATTATTCACCAAGAGAAATTGTTAGTGAGTAGATCTAGATTTTATCTAGACATCGACATAGTGTTAGTAAGTGCTTTTCAAGTTTACGTGTTATCTAACTAGCAGATAAGGTACTAACTGGTATTCTATTTTGGGTACTTAAGTGTGACGCTAAACAAACGTAATTTTGTGAGTTAAGCGTGGCGTTTATTAAGTCGCGTAGTTTACGCTGCACTTCTTTTTCAACAAAGTCCTGTTGGTGAAAATGAGTTGTCAGTTTTATTTCAAACTTAGCTCGCGACTCAAAAGACGTTACTCACAGCTCACAATATGACGTTAGTTTCGCCTCAGATGATATTTATAAAACACTTTCATAACAACAGCTATAGGCAGAAGTTTATGAGAAAAACGGAGAAGAATGAAATATTATTTGTCTCTAAGATCTAAAGTTGTCTCCTTTTTTTAGGAGCCAGAATAGCAGCGATCACCAAAAAAGGCGCCGAGGCAATAAAGTTCGACAAATCTCGGGAACCGATTCAACTGTCTTGGATCCGAATAAAATTGCGGTGGGGAAATTCATAATTTCCACTTCCCTCCATATCAAGTAAGAGACAGCATCTAACTTTGTTCAGCCATAAAAGGGTTCTTTTCTATATGATATAAGTTCAAATTTGAAAACAAACGCTTTTTGGTCCAAGGATCCGAGGACCAACAGCCTATCAATCGATAACTAATCGTACTATCGACTACTTTTACAAATAGCCATCTCATTTTACGCTCACAAAACAAAACAAAAAAATCTCACAAGACAGTAAGATGTATTAACTCTGGCGGCCATTTTACGGTAGCTGTTTGAAATCACGCGACGATAAAATGGCGATACAAGAACACCATGCTTTGCATGTATGCAAATATACCATTAGAATGAAATATACTCGTACGTTTGACTTGTCCTGTTGCAGATACAATTAATGTTTTCATGAATGTTTATAAATAGTCAGATGATGGAGATTAGATGACTAGAATTAAGTGTTCATGACTATGTGTAGATTGAAACTTGAAGAAGTTGTTACTATCGTAATCCTAGAAGCTATGCCTAGAGATAAACATAAATTATTAATGTATAATATATAAGCGCATTTAAACGGAAACCCGGTGACTAAGTCAACAGTGGATTGCTCATTAGTAAAATGTCAAATGTTAAACATAAAAAATATATTGATCTAGTAAAAGATTTAGAAAAAAGACATAACGCATGGCTGTAACACAACATTAACCGATGCTACATTTAGAGAGAAGAGAACTTTAAGAAAGTCAGATTCAGGAAAACAAACCAACCTTGTACAATACATAACAAATCACCAATAAAATAAACAAACACAACCAAGGAGGAACGTGCGACTGTTTATGAGAACAAAACAAGTCTACACGCAAACGCATCTACAATATAAATGGACACATTTTTCATAAATAAATTTAAATATCCGTTGGTATGGGTGTAAATCTCAGCGGGTGTACAGTAGCGAAGGGAACACGCGAACTAATTAATATGGAGTAACTGTCGATTTATAGGTGTTTGGTCTGAAGTTACGCGTTGTTCTAGCTGATGGTAGACGGGAGATGATTTTGTAGAGCTTGTTGGCAAGTGAAGGATAGAAGGAATGCAGTTGGATCAAAGGACCATTATTTTTGAAAGTGAATGTTGCAGTCTATATTTTAATGAACAAAGGACCAAATCAAATGAGGATTATTTGATTATTATTCGAATGGTAAGTATAAATTTCGTACAGATAGTGCTTTATACTTATACTTAGATTGATAATTTAGTATATTAATATTTGCGGGTTAAAGGTTTTCTAAAAAATCCCTAACTGGCTAGCTGAACTTTGTCTGAATCTATATCTGAAAAGCTGGTCTTTGGTTGAGAGTGAGATGAACGTCACCATTTAAAGACCATCAAATACAAAATCATGATATAAAACTTTGATGCATACAATCAAACATACCAACTTAAAAGTCAGCTTACAGGCTCATCACAAAACCAACCCGTATATTTCAATAATAAAGTACGAAAGATCTCACATTACAGTGTTGTCCACACAAAACCATACACTAAGAGCTGTATACACATAGATTTTGTAGATTACCATCGCGCGGTAGTTCTTGTAAGTAACCAAATACTTTTTGACGATGCCACTATGTAGATAGTTACCATATTTAGTGGTACTTTAGTGACAGCCCTTCAAATGGTCGGAAGTTATGTCTGGGATGATCTTTGTGGTGGATAGTGATATTGTTTTGTTTATTGGAGAGATCGTCAGTGTCGATCACGGGGTGTGGGTAGTGATAAAGAAAGCTTTGAGGAAATTTAGAATGGTATCGGAAAAGAATGGTGATTGGAATAGTTGGAAGAATGTATTGTCTTCAACTGGGGGTAAAACCAAAAATGCGAGTCCGCCTCGTATGCGAAGGATTTCATACCACCATAATTATACTAAATTAAATATATTTAAAAAAAAGTGTCTCGTAAAATTTAATTGATTTAACAATTAAAAGGAGACCCTATATAATTTATAAATGTTTATGAAAATAAACTACAAAATAGATCTATAATCACATTACACCAATACGTAAAAATCCCCAAGTTATAAAAGTTCTACGTTAAGCATCTACTTAATTTAATTATCTTGTTCCTGACAACATTCTCAAAGGAAAAAAAAAACGTATATTCGCTATGAGGGTATCATGTTAAATTGGACATCCCACGCTTTGGTGTACGTTTCTCAATTTATTGGTCTCTAGGCACTAAATGTGATCTCCACTCGGCTCGTTAGATTTTTATTTAGATAAGTATCTCTTCGGAGGAAATACTGTGATACTTTGCAGAAGTACACTCAATCAATTAAGTTTTTTACCATGTTTAAGTGAATTGCGTCACTGAAGTATTTTGGTTAGGTATAACTTGGTTTCATTTCGTATTCAAAAAAAGAAAATAACGTTACCCCACACTAGGAATTTCTCCCGTATTGTGAGTGCGTTTACAAACATATAAACTCACATATACACAAACAGCCAGGCCCAGAGAAATAATTTGTAGGTCATACAATTGTTTGTTTCGTGCGAGAAGCTAACCCGCTACACACAGCGCGGCATACAATCGCGAGAGTAATTAGTTGAATTGTTAGGTTTCTGCACCCATGAAAATTTGGTCCTTTGATCCGATTCAATTCTTTGCTTCAGGCTTGTCAAGCTAAGTCTTTGAACCTATCTTATCACTTCGAACTACTAAAAATCGATAACTAATACATCATAAAGTCATCTTCGTGATTGGCTCAAAGACTCAGGCTGGCTTGGTATCAAAGAGCCAAAATAGGGTATACCTGCTTCGGATATTAATAAAAATAAGAGTATACTAATAGACGAAGTTATACAGAGACTCCCAGTCAGCTGCATTTTCTTAAAGGAACCAAGAAAATGATGTCCGATCACACGACAGACTAAGATGGATACGCTTAGTAAAAGTAATTACTTCTTGTATTGTATCTTGTATCTCGCAAGCTTTGTTAAATTAAAAAAAAAAACTCTGCTCAGAAAATTCTTAATGAACATTTGCTTAGAAAGATAAAATGTTTAGTTTTTGTAATAATACGAATATTTTCTAGTATAAAAGCCGACTCTCGTTATTTGGTAACCTAGAACTGGTATTCCAATGATTAACTTGTATGAGAATTATAGTGAGATTGATTGATTGCCACAAATTATGGTAGAGGTAATGTTGACACAATATCTTACCTATTATGATTTGTGATGCCCAGCTGCCTGTTTTGAATATAGAGATAGAAAAATTAAATATTAATAAAACATTGTCAGAGCGTGGCAAGTCCGCCATTTTGAGTATTATTTATCAATTAAAATCAAGCTCATATTTTAAGTATAAAACGTGTCAAAACGCTATTTAGTAGCCATTGGATATTTCAAGGCGGCAGCTTTTATTCATAGTAAGGTCTTGTTTATAGATAAAAGTACTTATCAGTAGGTAGGTTACGTCTCCATTTTATTTATCAAATTTTTAAATCCACGTTAGTGCTTTCCTAGCAAGTTCATAACGGTACCGTCGGATAAAATTGCACGTAGTATAAAGGAAAGCTGGCGGATATAGAAAATCTCTCAATACCAGCCGGTGGATTCAGCTCAAAGCTGCCGTGTCCACGTTGTAATAACTTCGGATACCAGATAGTTTTTGCTGTTACCAGGACCTTTTAGTATAAGTTTTATTAGTGGTTTTTGTTGACGAGTTTTAATTTGTGAATTACTTGTAGGTAGCAGACGTTTTAAATAATATGTCGTGATTGCCTCGTTAGTCTAGTGGTCGCGAATGCTGAGCATGAGGTCTTAAGTTCTACTCTCAGGTCGGGCAGTGATATTGAGTGTTTTTGTGTTAATTTCTCAGTAGCAGTCTCGAAGTCTGGATTTGTGCCCGGCTGATGGCAATAGGCTCGCCCTCTATAATGTAGGGCTTAAACATAACTGGCGAAATGTGGGCAAAACCTGGAACTACAAGTGGGATTAAAAAATATTTTGTATAGGTATGATAGCTAGATTCTTGCGGAATAGTATAGACTATTTATCATCACGCTATGACCCACGCGAGTGGAGCAGTAATCAAATGCGTAACTTAACGCGGCTACAAGTTAGTGTGTGTATATGAATGTCGGATGGCATTGAGGATGAACATACTACTAACAGAAATAAACAACATACTATATATTGAAAGATAAGAAAGAAAACAATATAAGGGAAATATCTTCTAATTCTACATAATATCATAAAACAATAAATAAATCCTTTAATAAAAAACAAGCACAAAATAAAACACGAAATTATACCAAACAATCAATTACAAAGGGAAAACTGTCAAAGCGAAAACTCCCGGAGAAGCAGGTAAAACACAAAATATAAAACTTTCCGCGAAACTCCCGCCAAACGGGAACAAAACATTGATTAATGACGAAATGCACTCGAAAACAAACTGTCGAACTTCTTCAAATTCGCAATACAAATGCCTTCGGTATAACCCCTCGAAAATAATGGTTTCCTTTATGGGGGCACTTAACCTAACCGACGAAAAACACTCACAGAAATCACAACCATATCATCAAGGCGTAAAATTCAAATTCGTTTGCGAAAAAAATGTAGGGTAAAAATGCTAAAAGTCTCAAGATTTTCTTTCCGTACTCAGTTTTGTTACTTTTTTTGTTGTCGCAGGCAAACGGAAGTGGCGTGTAGGGACGTGTGTTTCCTCCTTTTTTGTTGAGAAATTGTTTCGGTGCCATTAAGCCGTTGACAGATCGCCTACAGTGAATAATGCCTTGAATTGTTTGAGGTTATGGGGGCCGCATTTGTGTGACAATGGGATGTTTAGATGTGCATTTAGCGTGTTTAAGATGAGATTGATGAGTATCGGTGATCTTGTAAATAAATATTGGTTTGTTTGTGATTTTTGTAGGAAAGTGACACAAAGGAAAATGTCAAACTGCAGGGCAAAGGCCTTTTCTCATACAGAGAGGGCTCGCGTCAAGGCGGATTGGTGATTTCAGACTTATGTATATCCAAAAGACAGACTGATTGTCATAAAAGAAAATGAGTATAACTTTTTTGGAAAAATATAATAATATTCGTTGGTATGTTTATCTGTTTGTTGCTGTCACAGGTTTCTTCTAATATCCACAGAGAAGAAAATACTAACAGTAAAACTAGTTTTTCTTTCATTGATTACCATACTTGTTGCCTCCGTGTGTGACTTGAACACCAAAAGTATCAGGAACGTAATTTTCCTTTCAAAAATCTTATTTTCCTTGCGATGTTTTTTATTCAGATTCATTAGAAAAATAATTGCATAATGGCATAATAGCGACTGTGTTTGCGTTATAGGTATTGTGGAAGTTCCCAAGTTTTACTGTTGATGATAATTAGATTAAATTGCTTTGTATTTATCATTAAATGGCCCGGCCTTACTCATGCTTATCTAAAAATAACGTTAAAGATATTGCGTTATTTTCCTTGTATCTAATTTCAAGAAGTTACATAACATAACATCACACCTGTAATCCCCGAAGGGTTAGGCAGAGGTGTACCCATTAGTACACCTACATTTCACCAACGCCAAGAAGTTGCAACGTACTTATCTAAATTCCCACATAAACATGAAATGAAATCTAATTCGTATTAGCAAGTATAAGTACACTTTATTTAATAAATACTTATATAGTTAAAGCGCAAAATTAACTGGATCCTGTTTGAAACAGATACCGTCCAGGGCTGCCAATAATTACCAACTGTTTCTCCACGTCAACAAACTTAACTTGAAATTCTGCCAAACGTTTAATAGTCTTTATTTCTTAAGCTTAGAGTTAAAAGTTGGTTTTTAGGGATGCAGGTTTAAGTTGGTTTTGCTGTAATGAGGAGCGGTTGTCTCATCCATCAGTCTAGGCCAATTACAAGTGATCACGCGTGGTACCACTCCTCAGCAACCCTATTTCTCGTCTATATTTTTTGTGACCACCGTATCGACCGAGTTATTATCTAGACGAATTCGTGAGTGGAAATATAAGTTAATGAAGTGTTGGGCACGACATTTGAAATGTTTGCGATTCCTTTCTCTGTTCATTTCATAAGGTGTGATCATAGATGTTATCGTAATTGGCAAAGTGAAAGTATTTTTTTGTTTTTGTTAGTTGTGCAAATTATTTGTAATTTATAATGTGCCGGTATTTTTTATGATTAGGTAGTATTGTAGACAAAAAAAATTCAATGTACTGTTCCCATTTTCTCAGATTTATTTTATGTATTCGATTACCCAGTACCAAATTTCATTAAAATCGGTTCTGTCGTTTAGTTGTTAAAGCGTTACTTACTCATTTATAGTATTAGTATGAATTAAAGAGTACCTATGGTAGAGTTTTTTTCATTTTTTTTTTTTGGTCTTTAGGAATTTGGTCATACCTAATAGACGATGAAATCTTCCTTTCTACCTAACTTTCAAAAGTTCCTTTACATATTAAAATATAGATTAAAATCATATTTTTTATCTGTATATAAGTAATAATATTTACTATTTTAGCAGAAAACATTAGGTATATATTTTCTATGGCTTCACAACTATCGTTGTTCTCACATAAATATTAATTTAAAAATGATGTCGTGAGGTAAGTTATAACGTCAAGCTATTGATTTAAAAGTATGGGCATAATACAGACATAGATTATAAGCTTACCATGTAGCGAGACGACACAGTGACCAATTCACACCATAAATTAGTAAAATAAGCGTGTTCGTGTATTAATAAATTAAACATTGGTTACAGCTATGCTTCTAGTATCTCTAAATATTATCATGTGGGTGATCATGTTGACGTAGCGATTGATTGCTGCGTTGTCGCGGATTCGATTACCGCACGAAACTAATATGGATGGCCTACAGATTGTTCAAAAACTATGTATGTGGGTTAATTACATTATGTGTGCATCTACGAAACAAGAGAGATTCCTTAGCTAACGTTTGGGAAAAAAAGTAAAGAATACACTGATTTTGTTGATGAATGAAATTATTTATTTAAACTTTATGCAACAAAAGTTCAAAAGTACAATGCCTTACATTATTGCACCAAGAAAATTAATCAGCGGCCCAACATCACGCGGACGGGTGCATGCGCGACCCCCGCCCTCATTAGTTCGAACCCTGCCAGTAGTAATATTTCCTCAAAGATAAAAGGATGAAGTCAGAGGAAGCATCAGCCATTATTTAAACATGTGTTATTTCCGAACGCCACCTCTGAGCTGGACCAGAGTCAAGGGCAAACCCATATAATATAAAAAAAAGTAATGAAAGTGTTAAAAAACAAACAATAAAAATAGGGCAAGTGCAAGTCGGACAGAGGGTTCCGTATCAAACTTTAAAATTTACTACATATTAAAAAAAGAACACTTTTCTTATACATATAGAAACTTACTCCCTTAAATCTTATTTATTTTTTACTTATTTTTTGTTATAGCGGCCAAGCTGATACACACTCTAACAAGTGTCTACCTATTACGTTCAAAGTATACAGCAATGTGACAGACGAACGGACAATCAAGCAGCAGAGTCCCGTTAGCACCCTCATGGTACCCTAAAAAAACTTCAAGCATTAGGTGAAGCAGATTTTCCCAGTGAATAGATACCCACCTAATTAATTAAGCAGACATCTCCAACAACTTAATTAATATATTAAGCTTTCTAAAAACCAATAATTGAGGAAGCACATCATTAGCAGTACTTCCCAGTAACTTCAACATCGGCGTTCAAAAATACTCGTACTGTCAACGCAAGTCGAAACTAACACTTAAACTACAAAAATTGCCTACACGGCTACGTTTTTTATATCAAAATATTACGATTGACGTGCTGCTGACTGTACCAAGTAGATGAATAACTTGTAGGCGAAATTACTGAGAAAACTAAATTGATAATTTTCCCATCTCATTATTGAACTCTTTGGTGCTATTACCGTTTTAATATTTTTGTTTATAGTACGATTTTCGTACTGTGAATTAGGTCGATACTCTTAATTTTGTAAAAACTTGTTTGAACATAATTTCTTGGAGTGGAGTGGAGTGGAGTGGAGTTTCTTGCTTGAGACCTACCTACGTTTTACGGAAGGAGGAAAACGTAGGTAGGCCTTAACCAGTCGGGGATCGCAGAAAGCGCGTACGTTCCCGTGATCTCGACGTAAGTGTGGGAAGGGAACAGAGTCTGACAGACCTCTTCTTCCCAGGGCGCTGTACACCAAGAGGATTTTTCACAAAGGTAACAAAAAATACCTAGGTCTCTATGGAGTTCATATAGGTATAAATGAAAGTTGTACTAATTATTATTGACTAGTTTTTGCCCTCGAATTTATCCGCGTAGACTTCAGTATTAAGACAATGCCCTAACTTAACCCACGGACACAAAAACAACCGTCCACCCATTTTACAAACTTTCGCGATTAATAATTAGTAGGACGATAAATAGCTCGTTTCAATCCAGTAATAAATTTAAAGTATCAATAGGTGCTTGATATCTTAACACAAGTTATAAACTATATATTTACTTATCACACGCACTAATCATAATGTAAACAAGGTGTCAGAATAACTCACCAATAATATAGCATCAATATTAATTACTTCGAAATAAAATAATAATATTACCAGCCTTTCATTGTCCTTCTACTGGGCAAAGCCTCTTCTCATACAGAGAAGGCACGAGCATTGATCGCCGCTCTTGCTTATGCGGATTGGTGATTTCAGATTTTACTTTTGGACTGATTATAAGTCCAGGTTCCTCACCATGTTTTCCTTCACCGTTGTCATTTTGATGTCAATTTCGGGTGAAATTCTATTGATAATGAAAATTGCATAATCGTGTACTTAACAAAGAGATCTAAAACGCCAGTTTTTACACACATTTACATTTTCATTTTTATCCACATTACATTAATAGGTAAGGTACAGACTAGCCCGCGACTTCGTCCGCGTAGTTATATAGCCTATACTATTCGTCATGAATCTGGCTATCATTTACAAACATATTTCATCCAATCCGACTTCTAGGTCCAGAGATTGGCGCGTTTGAACAAACAAAGAAAAAGATTTCTACATTATTATAATAATATGATTTGATGGTAATAAGTTTCAGCACAAAACCACTATAATTAAATCGCCTACCTGTACCTGCGTTCGTAAATTCGAATTAGTATTGATGAATTATTTCAGCTTTATTGAATGAATTCAATTAATTATCTACAATATTGCGTGGCATCGACGCACTAAATTATAGGTAATACATTAAAATTGATATGGATAGAGCAATATTATATTTAGTGAGGCATTCAAGCACGCATTAAATGTGATAACAATTGTGATAAAATTGGTTTTGTGATGTATTTTCTTTGACTTTTGACCTAAAGATGCGGTTTTTGATGAGCGGAGCGGACAGCGATGTTCAAAACAGATATTGTCTATACAATTTATGAATGTTTTTTTTTGTGTTAAAAAGAGTCAATAGGTTTTGTTTCATATTACATAAGGTATATTTTCTTAGTAAGTAGGTACGACCATCATATCAATGCAGCGTTTCTGTGATCAGATTTGAAGAGAGAGATGAAACAATTTAGCTTTGTCTCTGAGATGGCAACTGCGAGTTCTGTTATTGCAGACAGGCAGCAATGAAAACTTAACATCGGGATAGCCGTATGGTAAAATATTCGATTTTGTGAAAAACAACATAAACATACAACATAACATAACATCACGCCTGTAATCCCAGACGGATTAGGCAGAGGTGTTACCCATTAGTACACCCACATTTCGCCAGTTATGTTTAATTCGCACGTAGTAGAGGGCGAGCCTATTGCCACGAATGGAAGCGATAATAAAAACAAAAGAAATCGCCTCGCTGTCTTCTATTACCTAATGCAACCGCTACACACTGTCAAAACTCAAAACCCAACTAAACTTATGGGGACCGAAGGTCGATGCGTGCACTAAAGCTGATATATACCGTTGTCGATTTCATTATCACTATGGGAATTGATTCCACACTCAAATTTATTATTATACCAGCTCACAGTTCAGAGCTGTATGTTAAATAAGAAGCAAACGTGAGAATACAAGTTAAGCTCGATCGAATTTGTAATGTGTTTTATGTGTGAAAATCTTTTGAATTATGTCTTTGTTGTTATGTGACATTTAGCTAACCAGTTGGTGTATCTACCACGAACGCGCAGACGTAAAAGTATTCGATTCGAGTTCATTTTAGAATTGGAGTTTATTTATTTGTCTTATGTATCTATTTACATCTACCATTACAGTTTCCTAATACAGTGTAGTTACCACTACATGTTATAAAACAAAGCCTTTAACCTTGTCTGTCTGTTCGCGTTATACCTACTCAAAAACGACTAAACGGATTTTCATGATGTTTTTATAGATGATTCATGAGGAAGGTTGAGGTATATGATTTTGAATAAAACGATAATTGTTGAAAATATCGGAATAAATCACGCCATCCCCCGGGAGCTCTAAGTCTATTACTAGAATTATTTCACAACTCAGTACACACAACAAGTGTTATCCTATAGCATTTTAATTGAATTTAATACGACATACACAATAAGTATCACCCACTGATATTATGAACCTTTAATCATCATCATCTGCCTAGCCTTTTCCCAATTGTATTGGGGTCGGCTTCCATTTCAAACTGATGCAGCTGAATACCAGTACATTACATGAAGCGACTGCTTTTCTGAGCTACACAACCCAGTAGCTGGGTAATACGATACTCCTTGGTAAGACTGGTTCTCAGACTTTCGAGGTTCTGACGACCCGTAACGATTGTCAAAGATCCACGTATGACAACCGGGACCGACGGCATATCGTGAACCTTTAATTAAAATAAATATCACTTACTCTGTTGGCTTGCAGCGTCGCCTACCAGGTTCAATTGCATCTAATCCTTACAGGAATCCACTCAAACACTCACAAAAAATGTCATTAAAATCAGTCCAGCCGTTAAAGAGGAGGTCAGTAAACGGTTCACTAATGTTTCACCAAAACACCATTGACAAAATTATTTTACAACGAACGTACAGTATTCTATTTATTTCATAAACAACTTATTAAAGTCTGAACTAAACATCATTTTATAATACATTAACGGTATTGTTTTGTATTATTTTATTGAACTACCTTCCTAAAACTATTATTGCATTGACATGGGGAGTAGATGTGAATAACTTATTTCTATATAATATAATCGACTAGGTCTAGTGGTCGCAAGCGCGACTGCTGTGCATGAGGTCTTGGGTTCAATTCCCAGGTCGGGCAAAGTGTTATTGGGTTTTTCCATCAGGAATTTCTCAGTAGCAGCCTCGGAGTCTGGATTTGTGCCCGGTTGATGGCAATAGGCTCGCCCCCTATTACATGGGACTAAAAACATAACTGGCGAAATGTGGGTGTACTAATGGGTACACCTCTGCCTAACCCTAACGGGGATTACAGGTGTGATGTTATGTTATGTTATGTTAATTAAATTAGTTATCAAACTTGCATAATGATGATGTGGCAAATCTTGTTTTTGCCAACAGTAGCTTATCTAGATATAACAACACACCTGTAATCCGCGAAGAGTTAGGCAGAGTGGTAACCATTAGTACCTACACCTACATTTCGCCATTATGTTCCAAGACGTCATGCCCAGCAGTCTCGCTTTGACTAGATCAACGAGGCAGTCTAGATCGATCGACCTTGATATCAAAGTATAAATAAATAGGTAAATCTTAATCATTTTTTTTTTGTTTGGAAGAAGTAATCACTGAAAATACAGTCTTCTTATTAGGTACAATAAAATATTTCCCTGCTAGAAAGTTACACTATAGCCGAGTTACATAGGCTGTTTTTTTTTATATAATCGACTTCTACGTGGACGAATTTTAGGTCAATCTACACCTCGGAATTCACAGCGAAAAAAACATCATACTTGTGGTAAATAATATAAATAAATAATATGTCTTTTCAGGCTATTAGAGGCAAATTGATACAAAACAGCCACAATTTTGAACCTAATGATTATTAATAACGTCTATTCTAGAAACAGATTACTAAAAATATATGGTAATTGAATTACACAAATATTTGTTGTTAATATTTATATTGTCACCTACATACCGACTTTAAATAAGAGGTATGTCCACCAGCTAAGCATTGGAACAGTTACCAAACTGATCGCCATTTACACATTGTTATAGGCAATTTTATTCAAAAAACTGACCAGTACTTGCTTATAAAGCGTGAGTGAAGGAAGCTTAGCCTAGATATATACATAATTAACATTTGAATTAGGCAATGCGGTTCCTATTAGAAGTAATACGTTCGGGTGTGGCGGATAAAGCATGGTTCAGATGGTAGTGTGGCAATTGTTTTTGAAATACGTTTGTGCATAATACATGTTACACAGATAACTTAACGTGACGCTGTTGTGCTGACAAATGGCTCAGATACATTCATCCTACACATGTTAGTGAACACGTACTTGTGCAAATCCTGAGCAAATAGGTACGTATACCTATTGTTACGTATGTTGCCAGTATAATATATTTTCCTTTGATTTGTAACATCGCGTTTTTAGAAAAAGACACACATTAATAGCCTATAGTGCCATTAAACTAAGAAAGAAAGAAAAAAAAGAAAAACTTTTTATTCACATTAAAGTGACGCACAATACAAAACAATATTTTAGCAGCTCGAAACAATACAAGTTGGTACCAAATATTTAAAACTAAATACATAATAGAAAAAAAAAATCCTGAACAGTAATTTGCGCCACTACCGCGCGAAACGGCCGACGCTCAGCATAATTAGCCTAGCCTAGTTTATTCGGATGCAAGTGTAAAATTTAAAAACAACGATATTATTTTATTCACTGAGATTATGGTATTTTCAACCACCTATATTAAAGTAGATTAAAAGTCCTAAAACATTTTTCAGGACACAGGTTATTTGTCAGCCTATTTCTCTTTTGGATGTGACAAAAAAAAAACTTAAGTATTTCTTAGCTTTGGAACAGCTAAACAACGCCGTCTTTCACCGATTAACGCAATTTTGCTATCACTACCCATTTCATTAATTCTTCTACATAGGTACGTATAGGTAGTAAAGAATATTGTATCATAAAAATAAACACGCTGTTTATTACTATGTTGGTACGCCAATAAAGAAATGTTCCCACACATTATCTGAACAAACCTGTGTTTGCGCACATTCTCCGCGTTCTGCACTAAGCTTAGAAAAAATCACTTTCTTAGGTAGGGAAATAATTAGTCACTCGTGTGTGTTCAGTTCGTATGTTTGCGTAAATAGAATTAATAGGTATGTACTCATTATGTAGTGTAAAATGTTTTAGTAATGAATATGATTCGTGGATGAAAATAATTATAGTTATTAGTTATATATTGTAGCTAGCTGTGGTCCACGACTTCGTTCGCATAAATGTCAGTTATCGCTCACGCAGTCGAAGTCGCAGAGTAAAAAGTAGTTGACTTGTCCCGTAACAAATTTCATCAAAATCGGTTCAGTGGCTCAGTCGTGTAAGCATAATATACAGACAGACAGACAGAGTTACACACACACATCACCAGTATTCACCAGTTATGTTTTAGTGCCATGTTATAGGGGGCGAGCCTATTGCCATCAACCGGGCACAAATGAGAAATTCCTGATCTAAAAACCCAATAACACTTTGGCCGACCTGGAAAATGAACCCAAGACCTCATGCTCAGCAGTCACACCTTGCTACCACTATACCAACGCCAACGAGGCAGTCAGGAGGTATAATTATAATATGTACAGGTTTATTAAATTGTTACCAAGTCCGCTTTATGTTAAAGCTAGCAACTGTGTGCGCCAAACAGTCCATGCGGCGCGATGCGAATTCCAAACAATGATTTAAATTCAGCGCGCCGATTGGTCGGCGGCGAGTGACGCGGGACAAAATACGCTGTAATTGGTGATTGACATGTGAGCGTTTCCTGATTGGTTGCGTACGCTGTAAATGTCGTTGTGGTTGAAATGTTATAGAATTGATAGGAATTCGTAAACGTTTTTATTTTAATACTGAATCTTATTTAAACTGAGATTTCTTGCGTTAACTTTAACTAATGCTACCAAACCTGTCACAGGTTTTAGCGTGATCATAAAGCTGATAAGCTGATAATTTTTTTACGGTATTATTTTATATTGTTTTAAATAAAAACATGTTTCTTTTACTACTCTTATTATAGCGTCATTTTTGTTAGTAGCTCTCAGTATGACGTCATTTCAATAATTATAAGTACACAGTACTGATATTTTCTTGTGTTTTAGCTTTTATTCTATAACTAGCTTATGTCCATGTGAATTTCGATAAATTGGGTTTTAATTTCTTGCGCAGTAGGTACCTACCTTAATTCTTTACTAAAATAAAACTTAGCCTAAGTCCTAACCCTTATAACGTCACCTAGGATATGCGTGTCAGAATCGGCCTAGCTGTTACGGAGATTAGCCGAACAAACAGACGGACAAACAGCAATGTTAAAATTAGATTTTTTGTATAAGTACCAAAAAAAACTCAATTGTATTTTAATTATATAATTATATTTGTAGGTAAGTAACAAAAACCTTGTCAACTCTACAATTTCTATAGTCTAGGCTCTACTAAAGCGGTTGTATCATTATATTCTGCCTGTGAAGGCACCCAGGCTATGTACGGTGAAATAATAGTGAGCCGTACTCTACCAAAACAGTACGAGCTAATCAGACTCTATCGGTGAACGATGACTATTTCAATGTGTGTAGAGATTTATTAGCTAAGAGGTATTAAGTTTTATGTAGAAAATGGTAACAGGATTTGTGGGCCAATGACCAAAATGAAGGTGGATTTTAAAGTAACATAACATCACGCCAGTAATTCCCGAAGGGTTAGACAGAGGTGTATCCATTACAAGCCCGTCACACTGTTCCCAACCACTGCAACTCCTGAAAGCCAGAATCACCAGTGGAGACCACCAGAAAAGCGCAATTCCAGACTCCGAGGCTGCTACTGAGTAGTTTCAGATGGAAATTCCCAATAACACTTTGCCCGACCTGAGAATCGGACCCAAAATCTCATGCTCTGCAGTCGCGCATTGTGACCAGGAGACCAATGAGACAGAATAGATGACCCATTTGCAATAATAGAACATTTAATTGTTCGTACCAATTACGGACTGCTAAAAAAACAAAAGAATAAACAACAAAAGGTCAGCAATAAATAATGACATACAAACAATAAAACAACAAAACAAAACCGTACATTGTGTAACAAATAAATAAATCAGAAGCGCCATTTGTCATTGCAGTCATGACATATTTATAAATTACGTTGTGAGCAGCTAAGATTTCAAACATTTACAATCGAATTAAATCGACGTGGCACATGGCAAAAGACGAATCATCTATCATGGGATTTTACACACAACCTTTCCTCCAAAATCAACTTTACTCCCCCCAAAATAAGACATAAATTCCAAGAGAATCTTCCTCTCCCTCCGTTACTGAATTGCATTATTAAACAGCGATTCTATGACCCCATTTGAAACGCATTATGTGTAATTTGCTTGTTTTAATTCAGTTTTGATTATAACAAAGTGTACTACTTAATTATTCAATAAAGTCTTCACGGGAGATAGCTTATTAGGCCCTTGTAGAATAAATAGGGAACAGAGAAATGGTTGGCTGAAAATGGTGCAATAAGGGTGTACGTAAGGAACTGAGAGATACTAAAAGAAGCTGAATTATGAGGCATTGCATAAAGTTATATCTAACCCCTATATAAATAAATATAATTAATATAAATAAATATAATATAAATAAATATTAAATTATTGCTATTTTTTTTTGTTTTAGACCATACCTTGGAATGTTTTGGTTACGGAGATATTGAAGGTCAAAATTCAATTTTTTTACAAGTTTCGAATATTTTATCACATACATAACATCACGCCTATAATCCCCAAAGGGTTAGGTAGAGGTGTACCCAAATAGTACATCCACATTTCGCCAGTTATGTTTAAGTGCCATGTAATAGGGGGCGAACTATTGCAAATATTTTAATTGAACTTTAAATACCCCCACAACCCTGCAGGGGTTATATACACATAAGAAAATTGTATTGCATGCGTTACATAAACAGTGATTTTTACAACAAAAACAAAAGTTTTCTGGCAATAGTTTTTGCTCAGTTTTACTTAGTTTATGGTGTCTTGTATATTAAGATCAAGAAAGTCAACTTATTTTGGTTAAGTATGAAATGAAAAATGGCGATAAATTATGTAAAGAGCTTGTTTAGATTTTTTTATCGATATCTTTATTGGAATTTAATGGAAGATATAAAAATACCAAAATCTAAATTATTAAAATGCATTGATAGATTTTGCTATCTTTAGGCATCAATGCAGGTCAGTTACCTGTAAAATATAGATGTTCTCGCGTTCATAATCCAATAAAATACAAATTAAATGACTATATTAGGAAAAATAAAAAAATAAAAATTATTACTTTCATAAATATTTTTAACATTTATTAATAAACTAAAATTAAATGCACTCAACTTATCTACATAGATAAGATATCGCACAAAAACACGAATCGCTAAAAAATATTTCAATCTAGCAACAGTCACATAAAAAATACAGATAAATGAAAAAAAAAATGCACCAGTAGCGCATTATCGTCGTGGTTATTAGCAAAACGACTGGTGATTAGCGTAATCACCACCCACAGCATAACGATGGACACGTCTGTTAAATACGTAGGTACAATCAGAGACAAATACAAAAATATTTATGGCATGTATTTTTTTTCAGTTTCAGTGCAGGAATTTTTATGCAGATAATATATGGTTTAAAGAAAAGTAGTATAAATCGTTTTTGTAAGAAATAATTATCTTTATCAGAAAATTAAAAACTTTTCAATCTTTTAATTTACAGTTTTTTTAGTTATGCAAAGAAGGTTTTAAATAGCTAAATAGTGTTTACTTAATCCAAGAGTTATTATATAATAAACTAGCTTATGCCCGCGAGTTCGTTCACGTGAATATGAGTTACCACAATGTGTTTTTTTTTGCACGAAACATAATTCTATTTTAAGATAAAAAAAATCAGCCTAAATTAGTCCTTATAATATCAGCTATCTGCCAGTGAAAGCCCTGTCAAAATCGGTCAAGCCGTTTGAAGGATTATCGGGGACTAACAGACATAGATTTTAATAATTGTTTTTTTATATATTTGTCTAAAGCTGTTAATTTGACATCACAAATAGTCACTTTAATTTATTTGTAAAGGTAGATACTAAAGTTTAAAATAGAACCACAACAAAGCAAAACACAAGCTACCCAAAAAAAAAAAACCCACCAACCAATTCAACTAAATACCATCACATCAATCCATTACTTCAACCCTCAAATACATCGTCATGTATTTGTCAAAACAAACGCCACTACAACCCCGCCGGGAGGGTTTAACCCTTCGCTGCGATATCAATTAATCGGCTCAATTTATGAATTATTGCGTCGAAACAACCCCGGTTTGATATACGGCATATTAAATGGGATGGGTGCATAATGTATTTTGTCGTGTTCAATGGAATTTTCATTGATTTGATTTCTTTTTTGTCGTTGCGCACTTTACAGCTCTTTTGTTGAGTGCTTCAATGGTCGTTGGGGATTAAAATGCAATTCAACAGTTGTTTTACATCCCACATGTGATGTTAAAGCTGGAAATTAAATAGATAGGTGCCTATGGACGTCGTGTATGTAGGTTTTGGTGAGATTCCCAGGTCGGGCAAAGTGTTATTAGGTTTTTCTATTAGGTTTTTCCATCAGAAATTTCTCAGTAGTAGCATCGGAGTCTGAATTAGTGCCCGGTTTATGGCAAAAGGCTCGCCCCCTCTTACATGGGACTTAAGCATTATGGCGAAATGTGGGTGTACTATTAACTACACCTCTGCCTAACCCTTCGGGGATTACAGGCGTGATATTATAATTTTAGGTAGGTACCTATGTACTCACGCAATGATGATTGTTACGAAATAATCTTAATAACGAGTGTCTGCACGATTTACTTCATGATAGTCTGTCAGTATCAGTATGACTAGGATTTCGTGTGCTAAGAGTTAAATAATATTAACATCAACCTATTTTTCAGGGCAGAAGCCTCTTCTCATGCAGAGAAGGCACAAGCATTGGCCACCACAATTGCACAAAGGAGATAGACGATTTCAGACACTGATTATGTGTTCTTCACCAATGTCAGTGATGTCCAAGACAAACTTAGAAAGATCATACGAAATAGAAAAAGTCACATTGGTACTAGTCTGTGCCAGGTTGCAAACTCACAGCCTCGTGCATGGAAAACAGGTGCCTTTACTACACGGCCATTATCTGGGTACAAGTTATGACAACTTTTTAGAAAAAAATAATAAATATCAACGTTTAAAATAATAATATAAATACCTAACCTTCCCCTACCTAAGTAATTATTGTCACAAATTATTCATTTATAAGAACACTAAAATTGCACTCACTTATAACGTTATCTATAATAATACTTTACGACCAAAAAAAGAGAAATCTATGAAGACTTAAACACCGGGAGCTATAAAGATTTGCATACAAATAGTTGATGGGAATAAATCATGCAAGACAGTAATCTGCGGCCATTTTGATGTACAGCAGCGCCATCTGTGTCAACTGAATGAGTTATTATACTGCTATTTTAGGGTTGACTCTTGTTTTGTTTTGTGGGTTGTAAAACGACCGAGTGATTTGGGGTTATTGTTGTAGGTTAATTTTAGAGGACTGTGGTTTTAGTCAAATGTTTTAAACTATGGTTTTGGGGTGTAATTTTACGTGTTAGTATGTATTACTATTGATATTTTTGACACTCATGGCAAAACAACATGAAATTATATGTTTGTGATTATTGAAGAATAACATTTTTTCAATAATATATTCAACGATATCTTATGACACTCAGCAATACAATTCAGCAACTTTTCTATCTTTGAAAGTTTTTTTTATTTCCATTTTTGAGTAAGGAATACCAGATATTATAATAAAAAAACGTAGATAGAAACAAGCCTCTTTATAATTTTAGTAGGGATTAAAAAATAAAATAAAGTCATTGATAAAGTGGAATATTTACCTACGTTAAATATTTTTAGATAGAAACCAACCTCTTTATGATTTTAGTATGAATCATGTAAAAAAAAACATTAATAAAGATAAATATTTACCTACCTACGTAAAAATATTTTTCAAGTTTTTTGATAATAAATACTTATCCAATTACCAAGCTATTCCTTTATTTCAAACAAACATAATTTTACAAAAATGTAATACGTATTTTATGTTATTTAATTTTGTCAAAATTATTTCTAATACTGACTCATAATAGGCACATATGTATGAATTAAGTAATACAACCAAATCTCTCTCAAACAAATTCTATTTACCATCAACCCTAGTAACTCAAAACGTAATATGATTTATAGGGCAACCCCTTAGAAGATTAACCCTTTATCCGGGGTCAAACGACGCGAGCACGCGAGGTCGTGGAGCCTGACATTTATGATTTTGTTATTTATTGTCTTTCGTCTCGCTACAATGTGATATTTTAATCTTTGACAGTATGCTGTTTGGACTAATTGGTAAGTAAGTTGGAGTATTCAATTACGACTAAGTTATGTTAAGACTTTGTATATTAAAATAACAGTAAAATAAAATAAAAACTTTATATCTAGTTACCCCTTTCAGAAGATAGTTTCGTATGGAGAAAGGAAAAGAAACTCCACACTTAATCATTTAAAATTAATGTTTAACAATATTATTGAAAGATCATAACTGAAACCAACTACTATAATTTAAAAAATTAAAAAACACGACTGCCAATATGCACATATTTGTACTTTGTTTACTCGTCAGTGTTTTTTACGACGTTTTTTATTTACAGTGTTATATATTTTTTAGATCTACTTGTCAAATTCTAGACGACAAACAGAGACACGGCCAGATTCATTAAAAAAATTAATTGAGGCTGGTATAAATTTACGTTTTAAAGTGACCACAAAGGATTCTTTTTATTTTTAACTAACCTATGTTACTCGGAACGATGCAAGGATTGTAACGATACCCCATACATCTAAATCGGTTCAGGCGTTTAAAAGTTATGGTGGAATAAAGAATCTCACATACATACATATATACATACATACATACATTAACCCTGAACACATAACACTCCTTTTTTTTGGGGCAGTCGTGTAAAAAAGAACAGAAATATTAATATTACTCTATACTAAACGTAAAAATTGTAAAGATGGATAGATTACACTTTCTCGCTTATACGGCTAAAAGAAATTTGTAAAACTTTAGCACACTGTACTGTCACGAGCAAAAACAAGTATACACTTAACGACATTACAAAGGTATTTTTCTTCGAATATATTGATTAAAATGTCATGTTTTTTGAAATATAGTATTTTGAATTCAATACATCTTATATGATATGAAACTTGCAAACATTACTTCACAAGAAAATCGCTTTAATATTTGGCTAAGTGTATACTTGTTTTTGCTCGTGACTGTACACATAGAAATTGATCTAGCTTAATACAAAGAATTTTCAATCCCAGCTTTGTGTTCCTATGGGATAATATTTTAACTTTACCGCGAATCAAGTCGCCGGCAACAACTAGTGGCTCATAAAAGTCTAAATACCGACATCTATACTTTAATGTCTTATATAACCATCTTAGTGTTCAAGATATAATTAGAAAAACACCACGTAATGAGGAGTTTCACAACACAAGTTAAAACAAAACGATACTGCATCCTCTGCCGATGCCCTAAGGATAAGGCTTGAAGATGTACTCTTTTAATAACCGTTTCCACTCACCAGCCAACACAAATAGCTAAAAAGATTAGACGCATTGTACGGTTTGCAAAATAGATCAGTTACCAATTTTTTTTATTGGAAATGTATATCTTTTGACGACTAGTAGACAGAAGAGAATAAAGATTCTCTACTGACAGATTTAAATTCTACTATAACTTTTAAATTCTGGAGGGGAAACGGAAAGCCCTTCAGAATTTAAAAGTTCAACACAAATTGTCTCACATAAAGTAATAAAGCAAAGATTTGTATGTTTATATCTTTCGGCTTTGTTCTAATTCTAACACTTATATCTAAAACGGCCGAACCGATTTTCCTGGTCTTTGATTTTTGTATTTGTCCTTATCGCGAATAGCAGAATATAATAACTATTAAAACATTGGAAAATTTACGAAAAAATGAAACATTTTCCCTTGAAAGTTTTAAATCGCTAATCCGCGTTGATAATGTTCAATGTCTTTTCTGTATGAGAAGAGGCCTTTGTCCTGCAGTGGTACAATAATTGAAATGGTATGTATTTGTTTTTTATGTTTATGAAGGGTCACAGTCTAAATAGGTTAAACAAAAACGCCACGACAGAAGTTTCCAAATATTGATTGTATCTATTACTTCGAGTTTTAAGCTTATATAGAAAACCAGCAAAACTCATAAAATCTAAACCCATTTACTTAAGTGATTTTGAATTTTATACAACCATCAAATTGTTCTGAACTTTGGACTTTAAGCTATAATATTTAAATGTCATTATTGCAAGTCAAAGGGGTCTATCTTAGATTATTATAATGATAATCTCTTCTCGTATACTTAAAGAGTAGATTTAAACCACAGAGAGAATATTTTACGGGAGCTAATTGTGGCAAAAACCAAAGTTTGTGTTTTAAAGGGGCTGGTGGAAACAATTTGCAAAGTGTTCAGTTATTCTCGTGAAAATTTTGAGCTTCTTACAATTTTCAAGTCTTTTCTTATGAACTGTAGTAATTTTATTTTTGGGTCGTTTATTTTATTAAGTAACTAGAACGTTGATATAGTTTTCTTTAATCTTTTTTTGGTAAACTGCTGTCAGAAATGTAATGAAAAAATCGGTATAATATATTTTTTATTGTCTGAAAAAAAACTAGATTTTTGTTAATGAAATAAAGCTGATGGTAAAGACTGATAGCTGTCTATTTATAATTGAAAAGAGATTCCGTGGAATTTCCTGCTTGTTTTTACGTTTTGGAACAAGCAACTAGCTTAAACTTTCTGACTAACTGACCGACTCCTTGACAATTCAAAAGTGCCTTTAAATAGTCTAATTGAAATGAATGCATTGACTTTGAGTTTTGACTTTAACTCAATCAGTGTAAGTCGATAGTAGTTCGAACCCTAATCGGGTCGTAATGGTGACGTCAGAACGCGTCTAACACTAAAATTCCTTCAAATATCCTGTAAAAGACTTAGGTACAATCAAAATCTTACTCTAAAACTTCGTCAGCAAGTCTACTTTTACTTGTGCATAAATAATTTTCAAAGAATTTGCCACAAAAATCCACACTATAATATACATAGTGTCTTAGACATCAAAATATTTTACCTTCCAATATTTTTCTGCCGACGCTCCGTCATAATGTTGCTATACGGTTGCGCCGGCGCATCTCAGGTAGCCTGATTTACTGCTGTCTTAATGAAACCTGTTATATAACTGGAATTATTTATTATTTTGTCCTAGGAACGAGTCTAGGTAGGAGCTTCTGTCTTAGATAATAATTAACTTTCTATGACTGTAGTTAGCTCCGGACAGTCGGGCTAAAGAGTGGGGGGGATGTTAATGATGCAATAATTGTACTTTATTATGATTATTTTTTTAATAATAGTAACTATTTTATAATTTACTGTAGGTACCTACTGTATTGGATGGACTGAATTCATAAAGGTTTAACTGATGGTTACTATGGCTAGACTTAACATAATTTACGATGTCTTCAAAAAAAATATTTAAATAGTTGTACCTGTTAGTCACATGGCCGCAAGCGCGATTCTGAAGCGTGGGGTCCTGGATTCAATTTCATGGTCGGGCAAAAAGTGTTTCTAATGTTACGAGTTTCTCAGTAGCAGCCTGGAGTTTGGAAGTTGGTGGGGGGTGACATATATCACCCCCGTGTCTCGAAAAGCTCGTAAAGCCGTTGGTCTGGACCAACGGCTTCCTGATCTCTCCCTGGTGGTGTTGGATTGCCGTCCCATCGGGCTATAAGTGTTAGGGAAGAGAGAGTGCACCTGTGTTTGCGCACACACTTCTGCACTATAATATCTCCTACGTACTTGACTAGTCTCACTTAAGATTAGCCGCCGTAACCAAAATCGGTCTGGAGAATATAAAATTTATATTTCTGTAGAATTTAAAATATTCACATGGTATTATTACACACTATCTTTAAAAATAATGACCCGTTCAAATCCATGTAAACAATTTGAAACAACTTTGAAACCATAAGACAAACAACATTCATCAAGTTTTATCTATGTTCGAAAATTCCTAATTTGAAATACAAAATGCATTTTTTCCAAATTTTTGAAAAACAAAAGAAATAACACCTCTTTGGTACGCTAACCTTATAGTAATCAGGGGTCAATCTAAACTGGACCTTAAAGAAACTTTAATTATGTTATTTAAAGGAAAAAATGTGTTTCCTATGGGTATTTCGTCGACTTTGCCGCTTATAGATGCCATTAACAACACGTATCTAAATATCTTAAGAAATCTATCGTAAGGCCGGTAAAGACCGTAATTAATATCTTTGGAAACATTCGAAGTAAAAATTTGTGGCATTCGCGAGTACAGATGGTTTCGGCTGATCAGGATTTTATAGAGCTGTTGTTTCGGTGTGTTTTAATGAATTAACTGTGACAATGATTTTTACTCGAAATCTGTGTTTTGTTAGGAATTTCGAGAGCTTATAATATTATGATAGTCAGCTTGACAGTCTACAGATTAACTTTGACGCAATTGGAAATATTTAACTAAAGCCTGGATCTTTCTAGAAAAGTGATTTGTAAACTGTCTTGAAATAATGCTACTTGTCACCTTAATTAAAACAAAAAGTAACTTTTAGCAGTATGGAATATAATTATGGATAATCTTAATAAAATAATAACATCAGTTTTCCTTCAAGTATTATTGAGTTTTTAATGTTTGACTACGAAAATGAATTTAATGTAAAACAAGTAATATATATACAAAAATATATACAAAAATATATTTGGTAGGTATATAATTACTCCAGATAATTGGAGAAATTTCAAACTGTCATATTTATTCTTAAAAAAAAAAAAACTGACCAATAAAAAATCTGCTCTAAAAAGAATAACCAAGCAACAGCGGTATCAACATCTCCATGCATTCCAACACACATTGTTCCCCGTTGTACGCAGTCCAAATGTCGTGTTGGTAATGATCATTTTTTTCACAAGATCGCATCTACAGCGGTGTTTATTTATTGAACGTTTCCACATAACTTCTTACCTTTATTAAAGAAGCAATTTATTAATGAAACAATTATTCAAGCGTTATCTCGCCGGCATCTGTGAGTCGCCGAAAGTCTCGTGTACGGAGGTAGGTAGCTGTTTTGTCGTGAAGAGTATAACTCGCGCCATTTAAGTATCGAATTAAAAAATGGCGGCCAGACAAAGGAGGTTATCATGCTTTTTCAGTCACACAGTATTGTGAGTGAGTGAGAGGACATGATAGACGCAGCCATTTTCAGCTAATTTCTTTATTATAATGGATGTTGTTGTTTACTTTGCCAAGTAGGTACCGTAGTATAATTTATTTTGCGGAAAAAAATACAGGACTTAAAAAAATATATCTAGTCTTATCAGGGGTCTGGTTCGAGATGGCGCCGGAAAAGGAGTGCCTGTGGACTTGGGGAAGGCTGTGAGATAATGTGGCTTAATGAAAAGCATATCAAGTTTTACCTACTATCTTATTTGTATGAAATGTTTTACGACTTACGATTTTTTTTCTCCCTGATAATTATTCTACCCCTCGATCGATAAACCATCCAACTAATAACATCTTTCCCCAAGAATATGTAGCGAATATGTAAGTGTTAACTTTACCATATTTTCTTACTGTTTATTTTTCTTAGAACTAGCAGTTTTCGAAATTCACAACATTGCATATTTAACCGCAACATGCGAGATTCATAAGTCTCATTCAATGTTGTCAAATCGTGCCTCCCAAAATGTTCACAGTGCGTGTTATGACACGGGCGTTGATCAAAAGTGTCAATCTCTCGTATAATATAAATGCAGTTCGCGTTTTATAAGAATGCCGAAACAAGTTATTGTGACAGTAACATGGGGTGTGCTGATCTGGAAAAAGAGGAGAATGAGATTATTATACTGCATTTTAAATATTTGTATTGGTATACATGTGTTATTATTGGGCCTGTTAGGTTGGTCAAAAACAAAAAATCTGTAAAAATCTAGATGAATAGGAATGTTGATTATTTTGTTGAAAGATCCTATGTAAATACGAAAAAATAATATTATAAAAAAATATGTACAAATTTAAAAAAAATATGTAAATAAAAATTGGTTTCAAAAATCCCACTAAAATATCTTGAAAAATTAATTTCCATTGGCTAAAATTATTGATAAGCTCTAAAAATGTTTACATCAACATTAATGTCACTTAAGTTTTAAATAAATAAATAATAATTCACCAATAAATAAGTTAAATCCACAATTATGTCTATTTTATAAACATAGTCAAAGCAAACATTTACAGGCACTTTTCAGTTGGCAAGGAGTCAATCAGATAGACAAAAAGTTGAAACTAGTTGCTCGTTCCAAAACGTAAACTATCAAAAAACTCCACGGACACTCTTAACAGTCAAGTTTTTCAAAATCCTGGTTACATTATTCTATTAAAAATCTCAGTTACATTGTTAGACTCCCATAGATTCATGTTAAACCAAGAAACAAAGCAAACCAAATTAAAGTGGTTATAACAAAAAGTGTGTGTCGCCGGCCACCGGCGTGCCGTATTCAAAACAGTTGAGAAGATCTCTCTCAGGACATTCCCACATCTAGACTACTTTGATGACGTTTTCCATTGTTGTCGACACACGCGAAGAAAACAGTTTGATAAGTGGTACCAGGTATTTATTGAACCTGTACCAAGCAGTACCTTAAAAATGTATTGGGACAGTCCCACTACACACAGTGGGACAGTGGGATACCTATAATGACTTTTAATAAATGAAAATTGTGTTTGAATGGAAAAACAAAAACAAGAGACTTTTTTGTCATATATTGTCATGCTATAAGAGTGCATGGTAACATTAGACAAACCTACCAACAGGTCTCAATTTATCACCATATTTTTAGCATTAATAGACATTAGGAGTTGATGATGATCTCACAAAATATTTTGCTGCATTTCTTTTAGTAATTTGAGGTGCCTATATGCATAATAAATAGATAACCGATACGGCTAAGTATGTTATCTTAAAATTCAAAAAGATACATATATACATATATAATTAATTGCATTCTGTAAAAGGTATCATTACTTTGCTTGTAACTTCGACTAATCGGTGCTTATCTTCACAAAATCCACTAAAGATGACATTTTGGAAGTGGATTAATAAAATTTAGAGATATCAAAATAAGATCTCTAAATTTTATTAATCCATGTTGGAAATTTTACAGACTTTAATAAGATAATCATTATAGTCTAAATGTATTCATAAACAACCACCAGACTAGAAAAACAACAGGGAAATAATGAGATGTAATTTGTGCCCGGTTGATGGCAATAGGCTAAAAACAAAACTGGCGAAATGTGGGTGTACTAATGGGTACACCTCTGCCTAACCCTTCGGGGATTACTGTAATCCCCGAAGGGTTAGGCTGTAACAGGCGTGATGTTACGATGTAATTATAGACAAAATTTTCAAGAAATACTTTAAAGTTCGTATCGCAATATCGGCGACAATGGAAAACGCAATGTCGTGCCCCTTTCCCAGTATCGGGCATCGTCGGAGATCGATGTATGTAGATCCGTCTCTATTTACATATGCCACGTCTATTATTTCACGAATTTAGCATGCAACGGTAATGCCAGACCGTTGACATGTGATGCTGGTATATCATTTGAAACTCCTGTATTAAATCTTGGCTTGTACCTATGTTTGAACTTTCTAATAGTTTGACGTCCAAATATGGGTATTTTGATCACTTTGTTGATGTTAAGTAAGCAATAGATTTACAACTACGCGTACTTAAAGCTCGATCATACTTTTTGCTCATGTTTCACTTTAAAGTTTGCGTGCTTAGGGTAGACACATATACGAAAATGATCATCAAGCCATTAAGCTCGAATAAGTATCGCTAAGATTTTTACTAAGCGTGTAAAGACATTAAAATAATCCCAGCCTATTATTGCCCCACTGCAGCGCAGAGGCCTTTTCTCATACAAAGAAGGCTCGAGCATCGACCACCACGCATTCTCGAGGCGGATTGACGATTTCAGACTTACATAAATTGTAGGGTCAAGTTTCCTCACGAAATTTTCCTTTACCGACGTCAGTGATATCCAAGATAAACTTAGAAAGTACACATGTATTAAAAATGACATACTAAAACATCACATCGACACTTATTACTCTGGTATAGGCAAAAGCTTAGGTACCCCCACTACGCCAGTAACTTTATATGCATGGCAAGATAATAAAAGTTAAGCTTTAATAATATACCTAGAAAATAAGAGCAAGAACCACTTTACCACAGCCATGGGCGGAGAAAACCAATCCACACACATCTCTTGTCTCCACTTTCATCCTCATTTTGACACACGACTTCAACCATTCCCTTGACGTTGAGATACGAAGTCGACAGCCCACAAACAGGACAAACTAGCCCACACATAAAGCACACAACATACTAAATCGCTGTGCACATTCTAGAAAGTTCCAATGACTAATACAAGAACACTGTGCGTAAAGCACATACGCCTTACGAGTCATAATTCTTGGTATGAAAGTTGTATCTTTATACGTCGTAGGAGCAAAGGAAGTTATATCAAATGTTATCACACTATCATTCATCGGTGACGTTATTTTCCGCTGCGTACGCGCATGTTATGGATGTGGTGCAAATGTAAATGATTGTGGGAAATTGAGGGCTTGCTTCTGATTAGATGTTGATCGCTCTATTGGTGGAAGATTTATGGGTTTGGTGTTATTTATCGATTAAAATTATAATATAGCTTTTGAATATTAGGCATTATAGTCCCTGAAATATTTAACAAGCTACCGTCGCTCATTACTTCGACTAAGACGAAGAAAATACAATAATTATAAAATAATATTAATTAATAATTATTTTCCAGCCAATTAAAATAAATTAAAATACGGCAGAACAGTAAATTATAAACACGATACAATTGAAAAAAAAAAATACACTTAAAACATAAAATGTAAATTGAATAAGTTTGTAACTTATTATTATAAAATTAAAATTGATTGAGTTTGTAATTTAAATGATTCAATTTAATTTGGGCAATAATTAAGTGTTAAATGAATTAATTTTTAAGTTTTAAATGAATTAAAAAATAGTGACATGTATTTTTTTTATCAATAAATAAATGTATATCTATTTTATTCTTTTTACTAACAGATTTAGCAAAGATTACTCACCGAAGTTTAATTTCAAGTTATTCTGTCTCTTCATAATCTAATAAGTTTCTTTCCATATCTGGGAGTAGATTTCCGTCGTTGCACTTACATGGTCGATGGATTAAGACAACATTCCTTACTGCCATAAAGCCATTACCGAAACCTTTGGTAGACGGATTGGAGACTAAAGAGATCATAATTCATAACTTTTATTTATGCGTCATAACCATATAATTTTGTAAGTTGTGAGTCGCGTAATTTACGCTGCATTCCTTTCCATACAAGCATTCAGAATACAACTATACTATTCATTTTTTTCGAGCATTCATTTTGAATTTCTCAGTAGCAGCCTCGGAGTCTGGATTTGTGCCCGGTTGATGGCAATAGGTTCGCCCCCTATTACACGGGACCTAAACATAACTGGCGAAATGTGGGTGTACTAATGGGTACACCTCCGCCTAACCCTTCGGGGATTACAGGCGTGATGTTATGTATGTGTCCTTTCCATACAAATATCCTGTTTGTGCCACACGGCGACTCAAAAACCGCGTACCTCAAAACTACGAGTACATTAGTTCGGCCTCACTCTTATGTATAAAAATTCGAGCACATTGTATTAGAAATACCTATCATATAATAAATATTTCGTTTTTGCACAGCAAAGTAACTTTTTTTATTTGATGAAAATTATCACTTTACACAACAAACTCCTAGATAAAAATGTAAGAATAAAATATCGATGACTTGGTTCGCACAGTGCCTGTGCGATTAGCTGCTGCGCTGCGTGCCGCGGGTTTGATTCCCACGCCGATCTGTATGGCCTACAGATAGTTGTTAAAGGTCAGGTTATTGTGTATATGAGTTTATAACATAACATCACGCCTGTAATCCCCGAAGGGTTAGGCAGAGGTGTACCCATTAGAACACCCACATTTCGCCAGTTATATTTTTAGTCCCATGTAATAGGGGGCGAGCCTATTGCCATCAACCGGGCACAAATCCAGACTCCGAGGCTGTAATGAGAAATTCCTGATGGGAAAACCCAATAACACTTTGCCCGACCTGGGAATCGAACCCAAGACCTCATGCACAGCAGTCGCGCTTGCGACCACTAGACCAACGAGGCAGTCCAAATCCAGTCCATATGAGTTTATATGTTTGCAAAAGCATACGTATGAACATTTTCCACCTGATAATAATACTTCCCATTCTCTATTGATAAATCACCTACATTCCACCTGTGAATGAAATAGTATATTCCAACTTTATCCAAGCACCATACGATACAAAATGAACCTGTAATTACCTCATAACGAAAAGCAGTCTCAGCAGGAAAAGCAAACATCTAAATAATTTCTCCGGCACACCTAAAGATACGATCGTTAAGTGTTACAGGCGTTTAAAAGGATATATCGTTCATATGAGTAGCAGTTTCTGTGGCGAGTTATTAGCAGAGGTGTAACTGTTCGGTGTAGGGAGGGTGAAAGTTTGATGCTTATGTGGATTTTCCTGATTTATAATTAACCAAAATACAAAGCTGAGTTTATACTTAACCTGCACCGTGTATCGCCACGCGTGGGAAAGCTATCGGTTACAGACATTTAGTATAGGTCTGATCACATTAGTCCCGCCCCGCGTGGCGTGGAGCAACCTACTTTATAAGCAATATCAAAATTGCAGGGTGCGTAACAATTTCATCATCATCTGCCTAGCCTTTTCCCAACTTTTTTGGGGTCGGCTTCCAGTCTAACCGGATGCAGCTGAATACCAGTATTTTACATGGAACGACTGTAACAATAACAATTTATGAAAAAGAAAGGGGGTGGTCCAGACAGCGATGTCAAAAAGAAAATTGTGAATGCCTTTTTCCATGAGCTTCCCAAAGTAACCTCGTGCATGTTTTGCGATTTTTTGTAGTTTAGGAGCTAAACGCTGTATATTCCTATCTAACTTCATATTTTTTTCATTTTCCTTTTTGCACCGCATTTTTGGGTATTTATTTTTTTATTAAATATCCTAAAAGTGTGTTCTGCTATCAATAAAAATAACCATTAGTCCATTTACTTTTATTTATGTCTGACATCTCCAATCCGCTTTAAGTAAGCAAACGCCATTGCTCTAAAGCTGGACAATAATAATTTGGTATCATTAGTATACATTAGGAAATAGTATTTATGTTATCCTGTAACTTTGCCAACTTATTCCATAGGTATTTAACTTCAAGCTCATTACTTTATTTCTAAAGCTTCAATCTCCAAGACAAGTCGTTCTATTGCATTAACAATAAAAAATCTTTAAAGCAAGTCTCCACATCAAGTACCGATGCTCCGACGAGTCCTAAAAATAGACGTAAAGCTGGAAACTCTAGCGTTCAACGTGTCATACAATCTAGTTTTCTATTTAAATGATACACTTTCGAATTGCCTCATTTGTCTAGTCGCCCCGTAGCTTTAGCATTCGATTTCCAATTGTGAGCCGTGCGAAAGAACTGTGGGAACACTGGAGTTACATCTGTAGAAGTCACCATGCCTTATTGGGATGCTTATCTGATTCTGTTTGGCCCTATGTGCATAGCTAAGTTAAAGCAATACTATTTAAGACTGACTGACTGCCTGGTCTTCAATTGGCTCCTTCCGCCCTGGGTGGGGCGGAAGGGACTGTCAGACTTTTACTGACTAAAAAACCACACTGTTCCTTCTGTTTCTCTTTACGTTCCGGGGCCACGGTATCCTGTTAAGACGTCCCGCAACCCCGGCAGGCGTTGGCCCCGTTGGGGGCCCCGTCCCTGTGCTGACAGCTCTTTGAGGCGCGCGCGAACAGAACGCGACGTCGACCCGGGCCTGGTCCTTGATCGGACGTCGAGCTACCCATTACTCGCCTTCCGCAAGCCCGCGCTGATGATGAGGTCTTAAGTTCGATATCCAGGTCGGTAAAAGTGTTATTGTGTTTTTCCATCCAGAATTTATCAGTAGCAGTGTCAGAGTCTAGATTTGTACACGGTTGAAGGCAATAGGCTCGGCCCCTTTTTCATGGGACTTAAACGTAACTGACGAAATGTGGGTGTACTAATGGGTAAGTAAACCTCTGCCTAGCCCTTCGGAGATTACAGGCGTGATGTTATGTTATGTTGAATTGTGAGTTTCAGGTGAGCTGTCAATTTCTATCATCAAGTGAGATGATATTATGTCACTTTAAACTCACATCACCTAAATTCGCCGAGATGGATATTTTACAGAATAAACCGGCCAGTATCGCATAGGTCGTGTATGTACTTGGCAATAACATTAGGTTATTTCTTTTTTTTTTTCAGATACACTTCTCAACATGGAACCTGGAACACTTTGAGGAAACATCTTGACACCATACAAGTTGTAGACAAAGAGGTAGGTTTGCATTGGATAGAATAAATTACGTTCATTTTATTAGGAAAGTATGTATGAATATGTGTGTATTTGACTGCGACATTGAAAGCGCGGGCTGCTGAGCGTGGCATTCTAGGTTCGATTTTCAGGTCGAGCGAAGTGTTATTGGGTTTTCCCCATTAGGAATTTCTCAGTAACAGTTTGGCGTATAGAAGTAGGTGGTATGACACCCCCGTGCTTTGGAAAGCCGTTGGTCCTGCGCCTGATCTCTCCCCAATCGTATCGGATTGCCGTCCCATCGGACTATGAGAGTTAGGGAAGAGAGAGTGTGCCTGTGTTTCCGGGCTTACTAGTGCACTACAACATCTCTATTGATATTGGACACCGGGACTAATATTTGATCAGTATTCAGTTAATATTATTATTCATCTAGACACTTACAGAAGATAGTCTGATAGTAGTAACAAATAAAAATATATTTATATTAGTACAAGAATCTAGAACTTTGTTTAAAACCTCGATACACACTTTTTTCATAAGCACTACCAATATTATTGTTGATATGTAACAGCAAAAAGAAGACACCATCTACCTAACCCAGGGGTCGGCAACCTTTTAGTAGGCAAGGACCACAAGGTGGTACAAATAAAATAACGGCGTGCCGCAATTGTGATATTAAAATCATAGAAGCCAATGTACCTACGTGTAAAAATTTTATTCTAAAAATTTAAAACATACGGATTGAATTCACATAACATCACACCTGTAATCCCCGAAGGGTTAGGCAGAGGTGTACCCATTAGTACACCCACATTTCGCCAGTTATGCTTTTAGTACCATGTAATAGGGGGCGAGCCTATCGCCATCAACCGGGCACAAATCCAGACTCCGAGGCTGCTACTGAGAAATTCCTGATGGAAAAACCCAATAACACTTTGCCCGACCTGGGAATCGAACCCAAGACCTCATGCACAGCAGTCGCGCTTGCGACCACTAGACCAACAAGGCAGTCTGGAACGACGATTCGTACACGTAATACTATGTTACTATGATACACATTATGTTTAGGTATATATTTGGGTTTTATATTTACAAAAAAAAACACTGTAAATCATTTTGGAATGAAAACCACAAAGTCCCTAAATAGGTAACTGATTTTATATGACTTGATAAAACATTCACGGGCCGCGGGTGCCGACCGCTGACCTAACCCATCACCTGCAGCAGCAACAACATTTTCCGACAGTAACCGCCGACTTTACGTCATGCACCCACACATCAACCATACACAATCTAAGCCTCAACCCCCACAATTACATCCACCTAATGAATCGACACTCCACACACGAATAAACACTATTTAAACAACATTCGCTTAACAACATGATAAATTCGATTGACAATCGCGCGGCAACAAGGCTCACAGTTGTTCACAATTGCTCGTACTAATTTAAGAAGCGGTGCCTTATACAGTAGTAGGAGTGTTAAGAATGTACACTTGATCGGCGTTTGTATGAGTGCAAGGGAAGTACTTTGACGGGCGCGAGTAAGGCCTTATAGGGTTGTCGGTGTAGTGAAAAATTTGCTCTTCAACCCCCCTTAATTGGGTGTCGCGTTGTTTTACATGGTGTGGACACACGGCTTGAAGAGTTGGTGAGTCGATTTTTGTTGAAATTAATTGGTGATTTTATTTTGTGCACTGTATATTAAATTGAAGCGCTTTTTATTTTTACTGTTAAATTAAACATAAACAATGCTAAAATAAAATGCCAACTGTCAGAATGTTTTTATTTCAATATTAGCAGCAGTTTGTATTATTAGTTACAAACACATTAAATTAATATATACGAGTACTTAACGCATTAGTACTTAGTATTATAACGCTGCAGAGTTTGTTGTTTGTATGAAGGAGCCAATCTCCAAAACTACTCATCCGATTCTATAAATTATTTCGCTAATAGAAAGCTACATTATCCTTGAGTGCTTTATGATAATATATTTGATTACCAAAAAAGATATTCTAAAAAAAAACGCGGGCGAAGTCACGAGAAAAGTAAGTGTTAACTATAAATGATTAATATAATTCAATAGTGAAATTGTTATAAATCTTGACACTACAGATTTAAATTCCGAATGTATATAACATTTACAAATAAAGCCAGCAACATACTTGTATCCGGCCCTTGATCTACTTTATAATTGATGCGCATCCTTCAGGAACCTGATTCAATTATGAGATAAAAAGACCGACGCACTAGTCTAGAGTAAGATTCATCTTTATGCCTTTTTCTTTGGTATGGATTAAGTCATTCAACGGATATATTAAAGTGCAATCTATTGCTAATGATAACATTGTTTCTTCATAAATGATTCATGAGCGTATAATTGTTGTGTGCCACCTTATTATGGGCTAATTGGTCAATGATCATTTTTTAATAAAGTTTGTAAAAGTTTATATAATTATCTATATTGTATGGACCCATTTTAATTTAAAAAGTAATATTCTAATTTATTTATGTACCTTCATTAGTATTCTAGTAAGTACTTAATTGATTATCTAGAAGACTGGAAGCCAAATATTCAACAATTAATTAATGATAGGAAGAAAAAGTAATACAAGTCAGTTGACGCAAGATCAGTGTAAGTATTTGAGGATTGAAAAGTAGACACCACCAGCCAATAGACATACTTCTTATTAGCGTCACAGCGCAATTTCTCCATAGATTTTATATGACAATGAGCACACTCTGACGTCGCTCATTTGACAACTCAATTGACCACCTATTTTTTGAATTCGAAACAAATAAAATTAAAATGTTATTACTTAGTTGAAAGTTAATCTGGCGAAATCTGAAAGGTAAGCAAGAAATCTGGAAAGCTTTCTTTTTAGAAATATTATATCTTAGAATATAAATTAATCAATTTAAGATTCCTTTTTGCTGAAATGTTAGCTAAACTTTTCGTCCGTATGTCTCACGGACTAACACAGGGTTGTCACTGATTTGTTGCGGAGACGTTTCTTTTAGCGCTGATGTGGCGCTGATTGGGACGTATGAGGTGTTTGTGAAAGCATTTTTGTATTCTTTTTGCAGCTAATGAACACTCGTTAGCTGTCGAAGAATTTCCATGAATGTGCGTTGGTTTGTATGCCGCAGTGGGTGTGTGCCTTTGTTGCTGTTTTTTTTTTTTTGTATTAATACTTTATAATGAGATTTATGTTGTGTTGAAATTAAATAATAGTAATTGTTATTGTCTCTAGCAAGATAATATTTTTAAAACAAAAAATCAAAATTATTTTTGATGTTAGTTGTAAAAATGTTGAAGGAATTTGTTTGAATTTATTTTTATAAACAAATATAATTTTATTACAATTTTTACAACTATAAATACAATTTTTAACAAAATAAATAAACACTCAAAATTGATAACTATTATTATTGTTATTTTAGTACCAATAGATGCAAAAAAAATGTTCTCTAAATGTCTCAAAACCAACGTAGTCTACTCTTACCCTCGATCTGTCAAAAAATCCTTTAATTTGCCTACATTTTTCGACATTATATTCGCTGAGGTAAGATTGCGACTAAATTTTTAACGTTTTTAATTATTAGACTTTATTGATCTTCAGGTTTTTTTATTTAAATTCTTATCACATCTTTTAATGCAAAAATATAAAGCCTTCACTTATACTCACAGATAATTAATAATCTCAGAAATGGCTAATCCCAGCCGTAACGAATTAACGACGCGACGCAATAATATCCAGTATAGGACTTGGACAGAACTGGATCTGAGGCAATCCAGGATTAAAATGACGAGGTATAAGTAGTGGACACTTTCAATGAAATGTAGGAGGCACTGTTGGGAAACGCATAAGCGTCAGCACAAATAGAGCAATAGTAGCGAGCAGTTTTCGTAAATTAATTTAATCGTTTTGCTGGCCACTTTGTCTGCGCAGACTTCAGAATAAAGCCAATGACCAATATTATCTCACGGGAAAACCATAGTTGAATTTAGTTGCCTCTTCCAAAAGGTAGTTTCATATGGTGAAGAATGGGCAAGAAACTCCATGCTTACTTTTTTGAATATACTCAAAGTTATCTACTGATTCATAACTATATCCAGTTCCTCCTATTGCTAATTTTTCAATCAAGTAGGTACATCATATCCTATGATCAAATAAAAAATAAAGCGACTGTCACACGGAACAAATACGCAGCTAAATAGAACCGCGTTGACGCGAACAAATTGACGAGCTGTATAACACCTATGTAGCGCGAACGACATATCTTGATACTTAAAAAAAAAAATTTTTTTCTATTAAATTTTTTATTGATTTATGATAGTATTCCTAAATGATTTTAAGTCATGTTTATAATAATACTATCCCTATAAAATATTACCGATAGCATTTTATTATCCATAATATTCAGTTCTCTTGTATTAAATACAGTAAGTCCGCGATGATTAAAAAAACTGTGTCTGTGTTAACTGTCGCTGTAAATTAACTCAAATAGCTAACCAAAAATGCCCAACTAACATAACACAGCCTAGTAAAATATATTATGTGTATTCATACAAACAGGAACAGTAGGTAACATTAATTAGATACATGAATTTTTCGAATCCGATTTCGGTTTACACTCATATTCTCATGGACAGCCGGACGTCATAAAAACCAATCACCGTCCAATAAGAAGAGTCCTTGACGCTATCTTAACATACTCCACTAAATTCGGGTATTAACACCTACATTCCTCAAGGTAGTATGTTATTTTATAAAACCCAACCTTTATTTCTGACATTCCCAAAGATGATTTTGAAAGTTCTAATAAATTCAACCGTCCCGTGTTTTGATAAACGGCACTCCACGTACTTGACATCACCCATTCTTTATCTAACAAAGCATTATACAACACCGTGATTATCCAACGTCTCGTACTAAAGAGAGTTTTAACAACAGATTGCATGTTTATATAATAAAATGTTATTGTATAAAATATAAGGTAAATACTAAAAGGTGTCAAGGAAGCGAACATAATTGATGATCACCAGTCAGGCCGGTATTTTCAATATTGTTCCATGAGAATTTCCGCATAGAAAGTCCGGTTTTATGAGAGGTTACCAATTTATAGTGTTGCTATTAACTAAGTAATTTATGTCTTAATATTAAAATATGGTAGGTAAACAACGTAATTAAGTACGGACATGACTTGTATTTAAATCTATGTTGTAATTACTGATAGGATGCGAAAACTATGCGCGGTGAAAGTTAGAGCTTGCTGTTGTTTTAGCGAGCTATAAAACTTTAGTAACAACATGAAGACAATCGTAAGACATCTACAATTAGTTTCATTTGATAAAGGCTGCAGAGAACAGCACATGGAAAAGAGTGGCCAGTTATAGACAAAGATGGGCACACTTGGAGGAGCCTTTGTTAAAAGAGGCACACAGACAGCGACGTCGAAGCTAAACTAATGTTAGAACAGCGAGAATAAGAAACATTGAAAAATAATAGACGAGTATAGGGATTTTAATAAATTAATTTGTTACTCTCATCGATTTTCGAGGAGACTAGATTAATTTAGTTGGAGTACACCTGACTGATACCTATAATGATTTCATTGGCCGGTGGCCATTTTTATAACATAAAATCGTAAAATAAATAAATCTACCTACTTTCTTTATCGAAGATATTTTGTCTGTGGCAATGAACCTTTCTTTGCAGAGTTGGATTAATAGTCTTTACAGCGATTGAGTTAACAAACAAAAAATATTAATAATAATATAATGTTTATTTCACACAATATAAGGAACTTACAAGGTTTACATATAGATGCTATGATTAACAGTATTTTGTAGACAAAAGTTTTAGCAGCTGTTGCCGAACTAGGAGGAACCTGTATTTCGGCTTACAGCACCAACCCCATCGAGTTACAATAGATCTAGTTTCTCAAATTCTAGCATTTTACAATACTGTTGAATATTATAATATATTGAGTAGTCTGAAATTATATTTATCTTATAATATATTGAGTAGTCTTAAATTATATTTACTCTAAATATTTTTTTACAAGTATCAAATCCTTTTCATCCGCTCACCGTATCAAGTGCGGAAACAATACAGGGGATCAAGTTTACAAGCAGCTCAATTGGCCGGTTGTAATTTCGACCCATTGTCTCTATGTCCCCTGTTCCCATCAGTCCCCTGTTGCCGGTCGCCCCAGTTACTCCCGAGGGACGTCGTTACGTCCTTTGTATTAACATATTTACGAGGAACGAAAATGGCGATTATTGTTCCTTAATTTATAGGAGGGTAGGACGTCTTAGAAAAATGTTTTCCGTTTGAGTTTATTTTGGGTTATTGTTGGTATTTTTGTAAAAAAAGTTAAATATTTCTTGCAGTTGGATTTTTTGATGTTCATTTCAGTGTTTTCTTACATTGATTCATAACGAAAAAATGAGAAAGTAACTACCTGTCTGTCACACTTTCACGACTAAATCACTTAACCGATTTTGATGAAAATTGGTACAGGGTAAGTTTGAACCCCAAGAAATGACATATGCTACTTAATATTCAGCGACTTTGTCTGCGTCCGCGATAACAGACTTTTACACGGACGAAGTAGGTATTTCATATGTTAGGTATAAGTAAACTCTTACTCGACCAAAAAAGAAAATGTATTTTTAATGTACTAAATCTTTTAAACGTTTCCAGCAATCACAAATTTTCTCACCTTCCTTAGTACAAAAACAAAACAGCAAAAAAAAAAAAAACACCATTTATTCAATGAACGCGCACATTTTCTGTCAAGGGCTCACAGTTACAAAGCCTGGGCTCACATATAAATAAAATAATCCACACATACTTAGCGCTGACAATAACAAATACATACACGCGACAGCTTTTAGCAACAATGAAAAAAGTTGGCTTCTACATACCAGCTAAAGGGATGGGACACGACACGAGACGAGTTTGGCTTGGGTAAGTTGATCGTTGTTAATTTATCTTATTTCTGTTAACAATAAAAAATCTGTGTGAGATTGTTTAATAATAGAAACGCTTTTTAACTCTCACTGATTTTTCTTGAAAGTCATGATTATTAATCTTAGATTTTAACCAGTAATAGAAATTATTATTGTCGGTGGGATTTTTATAACTTTGGCTAATAGTTTGATTGAAATTTTCGGCACTGAAAAGTCAAAGTTTCTAGCCAGGCTAGAGAGTTATGCCCTGTGGCAAAACTCTCTTTTTGTTAAAAGGAGGCAGATCAAATCAGATCGTATTGATCACAACGCTTGTTCAAAGCGGATTGGTAAATTGGATTGTCTCCTCACCATATCCTTCACCGATATCAGTGAAGACAATACTTATAAAATACATTATCCAATACACTTGCTCAGTATTGAACCCACAGCCTCATTTATGGCCAAACCACAGGAACATCAGCCAACAGTAGACAGGCAAAAATCAATCGAGCCACCGAATCGAACGTATCTCGCCCATCACTACAAAAGAGACAAAGGGTTACTCTTCGCCGCAAGTCAGTTACTAATGGCGAGTCGAGCCAGAGATCACGCAAACAGATCCCGCTTCAAAGCAATTAAAGCACACCAGATTCCATGGAGGACGGTCACCGGAGGCAATCAAAATAATCACGACGATTTAACACTTTCCTACCTTAAGATAAGTGATAAACTAAGTCTTGTTACGGTCGGATATCGAGTGACGTATTCATTTTGATAGTGCTAATGAAGCGAATAGATTAGGATTGTTGGTATACTGAATGGACATTGTTAGGTCTTAGTAGGCTAGCTACTGGACAGACTGGTTGCTTTAATCAGGCTGTGTTGTTGATTGGTGCTATGGTTAGTTTATTTTGTAGTTTGACTGCTCTGTTGGTTTTGTGCTCACACGCATGGTTACTGAGTCTGGTCCTGTGGTCCTCGATTTCCAGGTCAGGCTAAGTGTTATTGGACATAACTTCCTAAAAATGAAGAATTTTTATACTGGAAGTAGAAAATGATAGTGTATAAAAACAAATAAAATCGAGTCGGACTCGTATACGAAAGATTCTGTACTACAGTACAAAATGTTAAATACTAAATAGTACATTTAAAATTCCTTATTTTTTTTTTAACTATTTTATTTGTTTTTAAACCGGTCATATAAATACCCACTGTGAAAATTTCAAGTGTCTATCGAATGAGGCTCAAAAATCAGCTCTGTGACAAATGGACGGATAGAAGACAGACATACAGAATCTTAGTAATAGGGTCCTGTCCTCTTTTAGTTCAGAATCTTAAAAAAAATACCCACAAGATTTTCTACTAACAAAATTAAATCAATAGCTTCAAGAAATTCACCTGTACAGTGATATCTCTATACTATTCCAACCCAGTTTCCCTAAAAGTCGTTCCCCGCAGACTTAGATAAACACCATATAGGTAGAAAGGCTACGGATAAAGGAAATGGTCGTGCACTTGCTAATGAGCATATCAGACCATAACAAATCCATGGGAAACTGCTGAAGGAGACGGAAAAGACACTTTAACAGAATTTGTCCTTAAAGAATTTACGTCAACGTAAGAAGCTGGCTCGGGTGACCAGAATTGGTGTGGCAGAATTATTGTACTGAATACTATTACCATGCATTCATTATGTACATGATTGTATACCTCCAGAAAAGAAAATTTGGTCGGTTATTACAAGAAAACCGACCAAGTTCGAGTCGGGGTTACAAAGGAAGGGTACCGTACCACAAAAAAAAAATTATAATAACAAACAAGTAATTATTTTGTGATGTAACTACAAAACGGTTTTTGGATTTCAACCTTTACTTCTACTATTGCATAGCTTTTCAAATATCATGATTCTAGGCCAATGGGAAGTCGCTTCGATTACCAAGCGAGCGTCCTAATATTATGCGCCTTAAATGACCTTATCATTAGATTGCGTTGATTTAGAAGTTTGATTTTTTCACGGCTCCAAAAGATAGCAAACCTGCACGGCTAAATTGTATGTTTACTATCAGCTGATTATTTTTTTGATAACCTTCTTCCTCGTGCTACCATGAGTCGGGAGCCTGGTATGTTCTTGACGCATGATTTGCGTCCCTGATTGGTGTTTGACGGCATTCAACGGGCTCCTAAATTCACGGAGGAAGACAGATTAGAATGCTGAATACCTATCGGCCTATTTCAGAATCAATTGCATATGGAAGATGTGATTGATGCTATTTATAAAGCTTAGAAAGTCGTTTTATTACAGGTATTAGATATTCAACATAATAATTCAAATCCAATATCATTTGTTCAATTTAGGTACTATCAGACACTAGTATCAAGACACATCAATTGTTTATAGGGTTGCTAAGAGTTGTTAAATAAACAATAATAATATTTCATTAACATAACATAACATCACGCCAGTAATCCCCGAAGGGTAAGGCAGAGGTGTACCCATTAGTACACCCGTATTTCCCCAGTTATCTTAAGTCAAGTAATTGGGGGCGAGCCTATAGCCAACCAGGCACAAATTTAGACTCCGAGGCAAGGTGTGTGCTGGTCGTTACATCAGAAATCTAAGCTTGAACATTAGACTGACTAATAAGTCCAAACACATATTCTCGACCACAATTGACTCCTACAACTACCTCGCCATGTCCAATAGCTGATACATTCCGTCTTAGATCAATACGAAAAATCAATAGTAACTACAATCGTAACCACATCAATTCTACAGTGGCTACTATGCAAATACTGAGGTTATCTTCCGTGATACGCTGTAAACTTGTCCAGACTTCCATCAAACGAAAATATACCCTATAACACCTTTCTTAGGTTTTGATTAAAGCTGGAGTGGACGTTAGACAATAAAATAATGCTAAACACCTGACGGTTAGTCTTGTATACTCGATTCCAACTGGTTTAGCGACGTACAAACGGAATCATTTTTCAAAATATTAATAAATAACTGGTTTAAGTTGGCCTGTTGATTTAATATTGATCATAATTTTGGATTATAATATTTATTGATCAATTAATCAATTAATTTTGACTGGTTCTGTCTGTAATGTTCATGGTTTTAGATAATATTTCCACGATCTGTTTTGGTACAAGTTCCCGGGGTCGTAAAACCTGACATAGGTTTTTTGAGTGTGATGTTTGAGCACAAAACATCCAATATTCAATACACATCCTTTAACATACAACCGATTATGCATTAAGGCGTCGAGCGTACAAACGATGATACGTCTGACACATCCACCGTCAGATCTGCGTCAACCCAATTACTAACAATTAATAACTAATCCAATTAATAACCAATTAATAACTATTTTAATAATCCTGAAGTAAAAATAATATGAACCTGTTTTTGTCCCACTGCAGGACAAATGCCTCTTCTCATACAGAGAAGGCACGAACATTGATCACCAATGTAGCTCAAGGCAGATTGGCGATTTTAGACTTGTACTCATGATAAACTCAAGTTTTGTTACAATGCAATGTTTCTTTACCGATTTCAGGAAAATTTATAAAGTATAAAAAAGTAAGTATTTAAAAAGTCACAGTCGTACGTACTTGGCTCCATACCCGCACCTCACCTCTCAAGCACGAGAGGTAGACTTCTTAACAGCTGGGCCATAACAATCTAAAGAAGAGGTCTGAAGAAAAATTCTGAACTAGTCCATATTTAATTGTACTTTATGTCTAACAACAAAAGAACATTTATGATAGCTCCCTATAAGGGCCGTTCTACAGTATATACGCTACAATGAAAGCCAAAGATACACGAGACGACATAATCAACAAAGCAACAATGTAAATTCTAGAACCTTAAGGATTTACTCACACCGAGACGCGAGGCGATACAATGCTCATTTTTTCACATAGCGACACAAATATCGAACTTATTGACTACTCATTGAGTTATATTCGAATTTACAATATTTATATGTACGGAAGTATGGATAAGTTAGATATTGGTGCCGATTCCCTTGTTCACAAACTAGACTAAATTTAGAGAATTGACATCTCTTACTAACATACAGCGAAAGGAAAGGACGGTGACATTCCGTGACATTAAAGAACTAAGTTAGAGATGTCAAATTAGTTTTGCCTTGAATTTCTCCGTATTTTTAATCCATTCGTTTTAAGATGTCAACTATAACTGTATGGATGTGTCAGATTGACAAAATTTGACAGCTCTTATTTACATTAGTGTCTTTCTTATTTTATTAGACAGAAAAAGATGGAAATAGTCTAATTTTAGTTTAGTTTGTGACCAAGGGAATCGGCATCATTGTGTAGCTATCTACACAAAAAGAAAGCATGTGAACCTTATCGCGTCGCGTGGCGTCGCGTTATGAACTGACCTTTATTCCGAGATGTCAAAGCGTATAAAGTTTTAGTACGGGTAGTGCAGTTTATTACAACATGTTAAGGGCGATCGAACTAACGACAGTTGTAAGGGCGTATTCACATGAGAAAATCGCATTCACAAATAATTTTAATATCCGTTGTGATGTACTAAATTAAATTCCGGGTTATAAATATTGTTGTGTTAAAAGATTTAATAGATATTCAATAAACACTGTGCTAAAATTTGACACAGGTTTTTTTTTTGTTTTTCTCTCTTCTTCATTACTTTCCCAATTCAGTTTCTTAGTTACATTTCATTCAGTTACATTGCAGTGTAAAAGCCCAGACATTAAACTCATTTAATCCAGACAGTCAGTGTTATAATCGTAATATAATAACACGTTACGGCTCCGCTAATAAATGGCCGATATAAACACGCCCTACCTCGCGGTAGCCGAAAATTCAAATCAGTTCCAACGCGTCTCTTACGCAACTTTATTATTCTTATTTTAAATGTGTCTTTATTTTTTCCTTTTTCTTTTATGTGTTGCCTTTTATTTATCTTTTATCTTTTTAGCCCATCCCCGTGTCGTGAGCGTTGATTGCGTTCGTGAGCGAGAGTCAGATATTGTATGGTTTTTAAAAGGAGCCGCTATTGATCGAAACCTTTTAAAATAAAGTGCATTGTCCAAAAGGTATTGTTTTGTGTATCAAATGTTTTTTTGATGATTTTATTATTGCTGTGAGTAATGAGCGTTTGTGTTTTGGATCGTATTTTTAATTTTGTTTATTATTTAAATTACTTTTTATCTTGGTACCTAAGTTACTTTTTTTTGTTATTGAGTAATAAAGAAAAAATATTTTAAACTAACATAACACCGAGTTCAGGAGTTTGTTGAGTCTCCCTATGCAGCGCAGTGCCTCCTACGTGCTGCATTTCAAAGTCAAAACATTAATTTCCATTAGACCATTTATATGCACTTTTGAATTGTCAAGGAGTCGGTCAGTTAGTCCGAAAAATGAAGCTAGTTGCTCGTTCCAAAACGGAGGTAGGCCTCTATGGAGAAGAACGAGCAAGAAACTCCACGGCACTCTTATTACCTCACTGATACAGCACATACTGCTTCAAGGCGATGCTTCGCAAAAAAAGAGCTTCTCTGTGGTCTTGGGTAAAGAGTATCAAGCTTCTAAACGTGGTGCCAGACAGAGTGGACAACCAAGTCCTGTGGTATTGGTTTCCTTCAGTAATGTTTAAGACAAATAAAGAGTCTAATAGTCCAATAAATAATAAAAACGTAACTCTAAGTGGACGTAGATTTTGTAACACTATTCTAGATTCTAGGTCTTCACCAATTAGATTCGGAGGCTAGGCTGGTGAAATGCCGCGTATTTCCAAACGCGTGCGACGGTGCAACGACCTGCATACCGACAACCTGCTCTATGTGATGACAGAGTACTTGTTAGTTGTTTCGTTGTGCGGTACAAGGTATAAGAGGTTGATGGGAAAAAGTAGTAGGTATTAGATTTGCCCTGTCCCACTTCTGGACAAAGGCCTCCCACCAATCCTTCCACTTTCCTGTGTGTTGTGCCTCGTCTCGCCAGTTCCTGTGGAAGCCATTCAAGACGTCCCGCCAATCTCCTTAACTTGAGAAAATTATCTGGTTCCTAATTTAATTACATAAATATTTCGCCAGTTATCAGTTACATCATTTACTTTGATTGATTTTTTATTTGACACACACACTGTTTTATTCGTCATCTACGCTCACAACATTGTGAGAATATGAGCACCATATATCTAGAAACATAATTAATCTTAATTTATAGCAATTGGTAAATAATGTAGAACTAGAAGTGATTTTTACTTTTTATTTTTTATTTATATTTATATAGATTTTTACTCATTTAATTAGGTATTGAACCTATACGATTGTGCTTCAGATTTTGTCTGACTTCTGTCTTCACTGACATAAAAGATCAATGTTCTTTAAGATAAACCATAGGCAGCCTTTTAACAATTTCAAAAAAGAATACCTATTATTAAAAGAATCTTAAAACTTAAGTCACTGAGATAAGATTTTAAAACGTCTATCTAACAAATAATGTAATACAACATCGAAAAAACTAAACCAAAAAACTTTATTTTATAGCAAGTATTAAACAAGCCACAGCTTACAAATTGTACCATACAAAAACCAGTAGCATAGAACAGCAACTAACACTCCCGTACAAAAATAGTTTCAATCACACGCCATTGATGCACTGACTCTGTGAGTCTGTGTCCTATTGAAACACAGCAAATTGTCTATCTCCGCTGATTGATGCTTCAAAGGGGCAATATAGAAACAATAGCGTATAATCGAATGGAATAGTGCACGGGCGAATTTGTGAATAGATACATTTTGTGTTTTTATGTTTGTGAAAATGTATGTTTTTGTTTATTGGATTTTGAGATAGAAATTGGGTATTTTAGAAGGGGATAATTTGGAAAAGCTTTTCTTTTACCTATGAGTTAAACAACTAATAATCAGGTAGGCAATACTATTCAATTTTAGGAACATTCGCATGCCAATCTTAGTCTCAATTTGTCAAAAAATGACTCTATAGATCCTACATTTTTGGCAAGATTTTGACTGTCACTGAGATGAGATTGCGACTTGATTTTGAATGTTTTTAATTACGGGAATTGGCTTTCAGATGTGCTGCTTTTTCAAAAGTTAATTTGAATCAGCATGCTTTAAATTAAACACATTGGAGAGACACAATTTAAAGAGACAGAGTTACTTTCGCATTTATAATAGGTAGTATAAATTCGCCAGGTGCGCGATTATAATTAAAATTAAAACAATAAAAAAATGCCAAATCCAAGCTAATCATGACCATCAGCTTTATGACAATAGTAAATCGATTTCGAGTTCGACGACTTTATTTAACTACCTAATAAAATGACACGATACGTTCTGATAAAGATAAAAAAAAGTCATTTAAATATTTGGCGATAAATAATCGCTTTTTAATAGAAAAAGTTGGAAGATAAAGCTTTTAGATTACAATAGAGAAATACTATAAAATCTTAGAAAAGAAGTTGATGTGGTAGTAAATTACTATAAATAAATTGTTAGCATGTGAAATGATGTCATTTTGAAGATTTGCATCTCGACCTTGTGGCTTAACATACTTGTATTAACCGATTAAGGCAATATATTAGGATGTTGCTGAGTGGGTTAGGAGATTTCGTATTTTTTTTGCATTTTATTTGAATACTATTTAGAGATGCGTCGAACTATCCACGGCTGGCCTTCGAAAGAGTTTGATTACGTCAGTTTTAAAGCACTACCTGTGTTATCATTATCTTCATACTTACAGGGTAACTATACTAGAACCATATAACCGTGTAATTAAAAATAATAAACTAGCACATAAAACGTGTAAAAATATGCATTACGATGCTGAAAGTTACATCTCTTTCCCAACATTGCTGATCTTTTTTTTGTCGTGACCATATCTGTGAAATTTCTTTTTTCTTTTTTTACGTAAGTAAGTTTAAATATTTTAAACTAACTTACGTGAAAAAGTTAAAAAATTATGAACCCCCATGACCTGTTATACTACATACATGATACTGTTCATGCACATGTAAACGCAATCTTTTGCGTGCGTTACCAACAGTAATTTTTCATACCTAAAATAAAAGTAATTTCCCAGCATTCATTGTTATTCAATGTTACTATGTTTGGATGGACAGTATACGTAATTAATGGCTATGATGTGTCTTTTTACACCCAGTGTGTACAAAAAGGAAGCAGTCCTAACCATCCCTAACAGGCATCACAATTACAATAAATCCTTCCTTTTTCACTATAACAACTCAATCCAGTCTAAAACAACTTTTTTCCAACAACATAGAGGCAGCCATTAAAAACTAAATATGACATAATCTGTCACAAATGATTTATGACTTATCTGAGCCGCATAAGATCGAACTACAGTAATTAGCGTCAACAAAACGTATATGGTCTGAGCCGCAGGCAATATTTACATGAAACATTACAATAAATCACTCGATTCACTTTCCTAAATTGATATTGTAATCCGTTCGCTTCGTTTTGTTTTTGTTTCTTATTGAATAAATGAAGACGTCGCTGTGATGCCGGTTCGTTAAATTGCTATCTCCTGACTCTGTGCTCCGGTGGAGTAGGGTTTCGTTGTACATTTTTTCTGTTTGAAATAAGTACAATGGAGACATTATTTTCACGCTGATAAAATATGTATTTAAACATGGTTAATAATGTCTATACTTAATCCCGTTTTCTTAGTTGATCGTTTTGAAAATAACGTCTCAACTATTAAACCAGTCATTTTTTAGACTTTGTGGGTGAAAGTTTTGACGGATAAAAATTACTTAAATAAAACTACCTACTTACTTACAAGTAAAAAATACAACTGGATTAGTACAATCGTTTTTACTTAATTTCAACTTTATATATTTGCATGAAAAATAGAAATGACAAAAAATACTTAGGTATTTTTTGTCAACATTTTTTAACTAACTCAAAATATAATCATCTCCACCCCACTTCTAGTCCCACTTATCGCACACTCCGATACAAAATGGAGAATCACGATGTACAGAAGCACTGAGTTATGTCCCCATCCTGCCGTGATATGTTCATTTCAACAATAAATATTGGTGGCCAATTAAACGCGAGGGGGCTACCGTCTGCGCAGGCGTCGCGACGCACCGTGATGTGCTGATCTTATCGGCCGATAGATGGCGTTAATCATAATAATGGAGGGTAAGCAGTTAAGGCTTAAGGCTGGCGTAAGAAACTGAGTATTTAAATTGTGAAATTCCATAAGTAATACATGTATGTGTTAGGACTCTTGTGTAATATAATCAAGTCGTTTACGGAGTATCTTACAAGCTTAGTTTTTTTTTAACATCTGAAAAGAGATCAATGTACTCATAATTATGAATAACTTTTATTTGGGTCGAATTTCTCAGTAGCAGCCTTGGAGTTTGAATTTGTGTCCGGTTGAAGGCAATAAGGCTCACCCCTTATTACCTACATGGGACTTAAAAATTTCAGGCGAAATGTGAGTGAACTAATGGTTACACGTTTGCCTAACCCTTTAGAATTGTGTGAAGAAAAAAGTCAGTTAGTTAGCGAAGTCTGCCAGCATTTATGTAAACAAACTTCGACAAAATGTCTCCCACAGCAAATTTTTACGCTCTTTTTGTTTTTTTTTCTCCTATTTTATTTCTATTGTAAAATTTGTTCATTATTAGTACAATGATTGATACAGAACTAGGTATTGAAATAGATTATTATAAAGAATTGTAATAAAGATTTTTGTGCATAAAAGTTTCAGAAACCAAAATAAAAGTGAAGTTAAAAGTAAAAACCTTAATACCATCGCAACAAAAGTTTATTAAAAAAAAATATCTTATAAAACTCATTTGAAATCTTTCATTACTTCTTATACGATACAAAGTATCGTATACAGCTAACAGACATTCACAAATGTGAGAAACTCATCTGCATCTGCAACTCGCATGTCGCTCGATTAAATTGTTTTACTGAATCGATTAAGCTCTCGATCTCATATCGATTCTAGATCGATTATTTTTTGTTTCATTCAACGTTTCATGTCCGCCGCCATCTGATGTCTTCATTAAATGGCTTGAAGTATTATAAATGGTTGTTGCAATACTTTTGTGTTGTATATTGCTACTGTTTGAGTATATAAATGTAAGTTGCTATTGCTCGTTTAATGATAATGAGGTGTTTTATCGATATTAATGCGTGGTTTGCTGAGCTAATGAAGTTATTGGGTGGGATTCTTTTCTGTGTTATTTTCTTTTTGTTCTGATTGACGTATTGTTAAAATTGTTTGTGTACTATAACTTCCGATAGACTAGATTTTGGTTTGCAGCAAAAAGCTTTTAGAAAAAAATCTTAAATTCTCCTTTTAATTTTGAAATTTGTATTGTTTTTTTCTTATTTATTTACTTACATTTTTCCGCGACTTCGTCCGCGTCAAAGTTGATTTCTCCATACAAACTTTGGACTGACGATTCATCTTTTATAGGGACGAATTTTAAAAATCCGATCTTCGCGGACGTACTAGCCATAAACTAATTCCCTGCCACATTTCATCTTTATACGTCAAGCGGTTTTCGATATTTCGTGAAGCGTGAGTAAGTTTTTGCTTTTATATATTAAGATTAAGATGACGCCTTCCCTTGGTGGTTTATCTATCTGCCTCTAGGCTTTACGGTAGCTTTTACAGTTTAGCGCTGTCAATAGCAACCAGTGCTACCACAGCGTAACTACTTAGGCTTTTCGCTACTATAAAAGTGCCTATGATTTATTTGATCTTGCTATGCCGTATGGCTTTATTGAAGTTCGGCCCTGGATAGTCTAACATTATTACATTTAAACATTCAGGTACTATGTTAAGTGTCGTGATGGCCCTGTGGTTAAGGCGCCCGCCTCTCATGCATGAGGGTTTAAAACTGAGCAAGTACCAATGTGTCTTTTTCAATTCAAATGTACTTTCTAAAGTTTATCTTGGACATCACTGGCATCGGTGAAGGAAAACATCGTGAGGAAACCTGGACTTACTGTTCCACTCAAACCATGTCAGAGGCCCTTGAGGCGGTTTAGAAACTCTGACACTAGGGTGTGTGGGGTCGTAAGACCTTACTGCCCACACGATAAAGAAGAAGACTATGTTAAGTACTTAATTTTCAATATTCTCTCAAAGAAACTTTGGTTAGAGCAACTACATCTAGCTACATAAAGCTACATCTCTCGCAGTTCAAAAAAAAGTGTGTGGAAACTAGAATTTGAATACCTTATCGTCATCACGGATACGAAATCGACAAAACTTAAAAAAAAACCCTTCATCCACCTGTTTATAGAAAAATGACTAATCCTTAAATATGTATAAGCGAGTGCTGCGATTAGTCAAACTATTTCAACGAATTTTTGTAAAAAACATGATTCATACATAATTTATCAAACTCATGCATGACTGCTGAGCATTTCTTGGGTTCAATTCCCAGGTAGTGCGAAGTGTTATTGGGTTTTTCCATCAAGATTTTTTCAGTAGAAACCGCATTTGTGTCCGGTGATGGCAATAGGCTCGCCTCCTATTACATGGGACTTGAACATAACTGGCGAAATGTGGGTGTACTAATGCGTAAGTAAACCTCTGCCTAGCCCTTCAGGGATTACAGGCGTGCTGTAATGTTATGTTATTAAACTTAACTGTTCCTGCGACATCGTCGGCGTGTATGTGAGGTGTCGCGGTTCGAAGTCTTGGATTCAATTAAATTAATATTGTTACTCAAATAAAATCATTATAAAGTAGATCCTCAACTAAATCTTAATTTACTTTTTGACTAACTATAATCTACCTTTAAGCAAATTTTATCGAGATCCGTTCAGCAGTTCTGTCACGATTGAGTGACAAACGTCCATTCAAACTTTCGCATTTATAAGATTTTTTTATAAGATGTACCTAATTGTCATAGCGCGAATATATGTTTTGCCATAACTTATACCTAGATTATAATAAGGTTTTTCCCTAATATTTTATAAATTACGTTAGATTTCTTGTAATACCATATCAATAAGTCTCAGGTCTCGTAGAAATAGAAATAAAACTAATAGTACAAGTGTACGGATTTGACAAATTGATTGTAGTCGGTTGAATCCATTGTTGGGACCAACTTTGGGGCCAATGGCCAAACATTGGCCCCGTTACCATGAGAATAAAGAGTTATAGGTCGATAGTGAAATAAAATGCTCTTTTGGTGTATGTGTAATAAGTAGGTGTAATGAGAAGTTAATAAATAAAATAATGAAAGCGCTTTTAGCATAGTGGTCGAGCGATTGACTCCTGTGCTGTGTGTCGCGAGTTCAATCCCCGCACGGATTTAATATTTGTATGGTGGGTGTGTATGTCACTTTATATAATTATGTTTGCAAAAGCACGCACGGTACAGAAAAAAACCCAAGTGTAAGGCAACATTTAATATAAAAGGGGAAAAATAGAATGTATTAGTTTTTGTTGTCGTGATAAAATATCTCTTTATAAACAGAATTTATAGGATCAAGAGATCTTTTCATGATTGACATGTCGATAAAATAAAATATCTATATTACTAATTACAACATAATTTTCCTATAATATTAAGCCATAGTGTACCTATAGCTAACACTGAATTTCATTTTTTTTTTTTGTGTTTTGACCAAGACTTCCAAAGGATTTCAAATCAAATCAAAATCATTAGGTAAATAAGGTGCAGAGGGATTTTAAAGATAAAGTAAGTACCTATACGAATCTCTTATTCTACCGTTACCTCTTTTCAAAACAAAAATAAAACATAAAAACTAACCAACTTAACCTCTATAAAATATTTATATTTTTACTACGTCTAGTAAAACAAAAGAAAGTTACCCAACCGCAGATAAAAATGCAAAAAAAAGTAACATAACCACAACCAACATTGGCCCCAACATTGGCCCCACAAGACCCCAATACAAAGCGGATAAACAAATTATAAAATGTTAATAGAATCGAACCTTTGACTCGACGGCACAATACATCATTGTCAGTCGAGCGCGGAGAGATTAAAGTTTAGCTGACACTGGGAAAGTTCAACCGACATACGATTTGAGAGGTGATGTGTTCGTATGGAGATCAGGGAAGATGGTTTTATGTGTTTGCAATTTAGTTTAATGTTGATACATCTTGAAGAATGTTTGCAAAGTATTTGCATTAATAACTAGGCTTTTATATGATACGCTTATTGTTATCTTTTATTTAAAAAATGTTCTTTATAAAAACTGCCTCTGCCTCTGACTGCCTCGTTGGTCTAGTGCTGACTGCTGTGCATGAGGTCTTGGGTTCGATTCCCAGGTCGGGCAAATTGTTATTGGGTTTTTCCATCAGAAATTTCTCAGTAGTAGCCTCGGAGTCTGGATTTGTGCCCGGTTGATGGCAATAGGCTCGCCCCCTATTACATGGGACTAAAAACATAGCTGGCGAAATGTGAGTGTACTAATGGGTACACGTCTGCCTAACCCTTCGGGGATTACAGACGTGATGTAACGAAAAAACCTAAAAAAAGTCTTCTTAAAAAAAGTCTTGTTGTGTAAAAGTAGTCTTTATAAAAACGACTTTTTTTGTAGTTTAAAGGCGTTTTGTTTTTTTAAAGGCGGTTGTATTTTTTATAAGATTTATTGCAACATGATACGATAATATTTAAAATGCCTTAATGTAACGGGTAAAAAATATAGTAAATTGTATACTGTACTCTCTGAAATATACTGTCTGTCTAGTGTGGTCTAATCTATACATTTTTTATCCTTTAATATTATTCCAAAAACACTTTTGTTTCTTTTCTATCTACTTGTTAATCATTATAATGTTTAGTATGCGTCATCCATTACTTTTTCTATTACCGCGTCCCACCATTCCCACATTAAAGTGAGACATCACTTAAACTGATGGTTAACCGTTTCCAAAATCACATGACCTGCGCTTGCGCTGACAGCTGACGGCGAATTTGTTCGTGATTTTAATACATTTGAATATTCATACTATGTCAAGTGAAAAGAATAGCAGAAGATTCTGATTAAAGATATAATAATATAAACATAAAACTTTTTTTAAATAGAGATTCATCCAATGACTTATTCCTCTCTGGTCGGAGCAGGAGAGAGTTTCAAGGTGCTTTTACACCGGCGAGGCTTTGGCATCGTGTGTATGGCCTTGAATTGAAAGTGTAGCAAAATGTATATCCACGCTCTGCCTACCTTTGGTGTAAAAGATCTAAATCGCGCTTGTGTATAACCACCATCAGACTTTTACTGACTAAAATCTATCCGTGGTCTTCTTTATGCCTTTGCGCTTTAAGACCGTGGTGACTGTTTCAAACAAATTCCGCAACCCTGATAGAATCCATTGTTACGCGGTGCCCTGTCATTTCACCAAAAAATATTTTACCACTTGACAACCAACGATTGGCACATGTCAAAACATGATTTGTCATTTCATCGTTATACTACAACATGTTTAACAAACAATTCACTTAACAAAATAATAATACTATAAAGTTTTGTTTAATACCGTATTATTTGAAAATCAATCCATTTTTATTTCATTTTACATAACATAACATCACGCCTGTAATCCCCGAAGGGTTAGGCAGAGGTGTACCTATTAGTACACCCACATTTCGCCAGTTATGTTTTTAGTCCCATGTAATAGGGGGCGAGCCTATTGCCATCAAACGCGCACAAATCCAGACTCCGAGGCTGCTACTGAGAAATTCCTGATGGAAAAACCCAATAACACTTTGCCCGACCTGGGAATCGAACCCAAGACCTCATGCACAGCAGTCGCGCTTGCGACCACTAGACCAACGAGGCAGTCAACGTATTTCATTTTATACGCATATAATTAATTAAATGTAGTGCAAGACGTAACTTCCATAAAATAAGCCTCTCATTTAGATTTTCAGATTATTAAAATAGAAGAATTATACGACAGCCTACAATATTGAGGCAATTATACGGAGTAGACAGAAATCACCTTCTTCGGTCACACACTTTTACAATACCGTGTCGAAATAGCGGTCCTATGCGTACGGTGCGTTATCAAACTGCATATTAATGCAGCTTCCGAGCGTTCCCATGCCTGGTCATATCTCATCGGTAAAATTATACAATTTATCGCAGCGGTATGAGAAATCGTTGACCAGTGATGGGCCGACGCGAATAATTTGAGATTAGTTTATAATTTGGTGTAATTGGATGGCTTTTTTTAAAGTAAATTATGCATTTTAAGTGTCAGTAGACTTGATAACGTATCGCTTAATAAGTTTGGATATCTGTGGTGAAACATTTTGACCTCAAAACAGAAATAGTTTGCTCGGGAAGAGATCAGAGGGGCGGTCGCATTCCAATTCCAGTCTCAATTTGTCAAAAATAGCTCTCATTTACATTCTCTTGTTAACATTGATTGTCAATAAGATGAGATTAAAGCGACTAGATTGGAACGTTTACATACATAAACTCACGCCTTTTTCCCATGGGGGTAGGCAGAAACTACAGAACGCCACCTGCTACGATCCTTACATACTCCTTTCGCCTCATCTACGTTCATACATCTCGTCATACAAGCACGCTGGTTACGAGTACTCCGCACCTGACCTTTCTGAAGGACCTCACCAATAAGGTAAGTGTAGGTCTTCGTGTAGGTTTACAATTACGAAAATTGATAATCTTGACACTAAGACAGTAAGACTAGATTGCGATTTGAATTAGATCGTTAAAGTAGTAGAATTGACCATTAGAACATAATTAAGTCCCATGATATAGGTAGACCACTAGACCAACGAGGCAGTCAGAAAAAAAAAAACAAAGGGCTATCTACAAATACGATACTTACTTTAACAGGTGTAGGCATCTTTTTTATTTTTATATTATTATATGGGTTTAGTCTGGACTCTGGTCTAGGTCAGAGATGACAGAGACAAAATCGACGATGGCGTGAACTTACCCAGAAGAAGCCTGTTAACACAAATTTTGAAGAGATTAGGGTCGAATGCGTTCAGTAATACAAACCACTTGAAAATTTAAATCGACTAAACACGAATCGATTACTTTCCTCTGTCCCAACACTATTAGAAATGGTGCCGTACATGCCTTTCATGATTAATGCTGTAATTAGTATGTTTGTATGCTACCTATTGATAATTTAATACGTACGATTCTGATTAGTTACGGTGCATACCAAATTTTACAATTAAGAATCATTTGTGGCCCGAATTAATGATGGCAACTTTTTATATAGCGTGATTGAATATCGTTTTGTTTAATTGCTTTACATACATTATCGATACATGTGAGTAGATTTTCTACAGAGGCCGAACCTTTAGAAATTGTGCTGCAATGGACAACGATTTTTTATTTTAAAATTGAACTTCCTTTTACTTCTTGTTTCGTACACAATTCTATTGTTTTAATATAAATTAGAGGAATTGCAATTTTAAATTGATACTACTCTAAATTACATCATGACATGGCCGGGACAACATGTTGAGGAATGGTCCATTTGTCTACTCCGTGAGCTAATTCGTCCATTCTCTATTCTGATTTGTCCACTCACTGAGTATATTTTTCACTATTGGAGTCGAATTGTTCACTCCTTTACGATGTATATTCATAGTTCATCGGCTATCGTGCTATAATACAGCATAACATAGCATAGCACAAGATGGAATGGTCTATTTATTGAGTTGAACTGTCAACTCCGTAACTTGATTTGTCCATTGGTATATTCATTCTCTGAGTATACTTTTCACTATTTGGGTGATTTGTGCAGTTGATTTGTTGATGTTGTTGGCCGCAGTGTGTTCATAAGAGGCTTAGTCTCTGTGTGTTAATTACTCATGTCACCATAATATGAATATTCTTACAATAACGATAAGTTATGGCAAAGGAAACTGGGATAATCACCACGCTTAGGCAACGCTAAGGTGGATTAGTGATATTATCTCTGTATAACTATAAAGATTCAGCTTAGGGAAAATTTGGAGTAGATAGGTACTGTAGAGACCCTGGCTGGTTGAGCCATATACAAACTATTTAATATGAGATAAATATGACTTTGATTTTAGAATAGAAGCAGATCGCGTGTCAGCGGCTGTCAAGCCTAGACTTAGATTTAGTATTCACAAATATAATTTAATTTAAAGTGAATATACAAGAGTATATAAGAATAATAAGTCTTTCAATAATAATAATAATATCCCGGTACAAGTGACTACCCACGGCCAGGGGTCACAGTACGTACATCATTATCATTCTCTACCCTTTTGTATCCAAAGGATTCAGTAGTTTTTTTTAATAAATTGCAATAAAACCTATACTGACATAATTAATATAAGTCAGAAATCACCAATCCACCTTGAGCAAGCATGGTGATTAATGCTCGCGCCTTCTCTGCATGAGACGAAAACTTTACTCTGCGGTGAGACAATAATACGCTGGTATTTCTATGATAACTCTCTTTAGCTTCCTTCTTTATTAATCTTTGGAGAAGTTCTTAAGTTATACTACCATGGGCTGCATGAACATAATTTATAGAAGCTGCAGTGCAGTGAAGCGAGCTTGAGGTGAGCTGTCATCGTACCCTGATGCGCGATGATATTAAAATTAAGCTAATACGAATAAATTATGCATGTTAAAATTTTTAACTCTTATCTTGTTTAAAAAGTCCATTTTCTTACTATCGCTATCAAACTGCCAAGAGAGACGCAATTAAATTTTGTGAGATAAAATTCTATTCGTGCTGTTAGTGCAGAGAATCTTCATCAGTATGACAAATTAATGAAATGACTGCCTCGTTGGTCTAGTGGTCGCAAGCGCGACTGCTGTGCATAAGTTATTGGGTTTTTCCATAAGGAATTTCTCAGTAGCAGCCTCGGAGTCTGGATTTGTGCCCGGTAGATGGCAATAGGCTCGCCCCCTATTACATGGGACTAAAAACATAACTGGCGAAATGTGGGTGTACTAATGCGTACACCTCTGCCTAACCCTTCGGGGATTACAGGCGTGATGTTATGTTATGTTATGAAATACTGACCAAATCGTTGACGTAAAGTTGTTCCCTTGTCCACACGTAAATACGTAAAGCCGTAAACTTTAGTAAAACATAAAAATCATCTCACAATACATAAGATAGGTACAAGATAATACATTTATAATACGTGGCCTGTGTTGCGATTATTCGCGCCTCCGTCCTGTGGCCGGACTGCCGCCGGCTAGCCGCCACTCTTTATAATTTGATCACATTTGTACCGCGGACAATGCGCGCCCAAAGCGAAGAGACGACAGATGGATAGAGGTGGTGTGGAGTAGACATGATTTGTAAATATTTTTGTTGAAGTTTTCGTGAACTTTGAAGCTTTTACTGGCTTCTAGATTGTTGTCTAATAACAGTGAGTTAGTTTGATGGTTTTTGATTTCATAACATTTGACTTGTCAATGTTTAAAAACCTCAGCATTTTTTTCCTTTTTTTTTAAATAATATATATAGCAGTCAGTGATGTCGTAGCTTATTGTCAGAGTCGCACAAGCATTTCGAGAAACCAACATAAATAAAATAAAAAAAATACAAATAAGCTCTCCAACTTTATAATATTATTAAAGATTTCATACGTACATCCATTATAAAACATATGCTCAAAAAAATTAACTTTACTAATAAAAAACACAACCATCCTTTCTACATCTTTCGCAGTCCGTTCCAACATTTCACGGAGGCAACTCCTTCAGAGGAGTAGCCCGGGGCTTGCACAATGGCCGCTACTTTTTCCCCAGCCATAATCAACATTTGTATTCAAGTCATACTTGCTGACCAGGCCTGGCTTCTACCAAGATATTGCTGTGTAGCTACATTAAACAGATAATCTTTGGAAATTTTCGGGCTTGTATACGCTTTTATGACAGAATAAAAAAAAGTATTTTAAGCTGTAACGGTTCTTGTAATGACTCAATAAGGGATCAGTAAATTAACATACAGTCCAAAATCTAGGCGCAATGTCATCTCAGCAACAATCAAAAACAAAAAAAAATTGGTGAATGGGGCGTTTTTGACAGATTAAAACTGAGATTAATAACATTGAAATCGCTTCTAAAAGTTTTAATAATTGAACCTCAGCAGTTGAAGTTGTTTAACAAAACAACGCGTGGCCTGTGTTACGGTCAGTGCCTACTGACAAAAATATTTTAGAGCAAATTTCATTGTTTAATTATGAAATGTCCCACTGCAGGGAGACATTTGCTGCATAGAAGACGTGATAATCTCCCGTGCTTTGGTGGTGTGGCCGTGCAACGGTAGTGGAGGATTGGCGATTTATGGATTATATTAATTTGTAAGTTTATTTATTTATTTAAGTAACATGGAAGACCGACAGCTTGAAGAAAATAGACCAGTGACAGAAAATTAGACTGACAGCCAATTACGGGTCTTCACTTATAAGATACAGAATAATACTATGTTCTGTTTGTACTAAGTTCCGGTTTCTACACGACATTTAACCGATATACTGATATCGGTAATTTTTTACTTAGGTACTGATCATTGGATCAGTAAATAAAAAATCGAAAGCGTTATTCAAATTTTGTCTCTAATAATTTTCGTATTTGGTGAGAGCTATACACACAATATTCATAAACAATGTTATTTACATTTCAACAACATAATAACTTTACGATTACTGGAATACATTATTCAAACAAAATTAACTAGAAACTACTTAGTTACAACACTATTTTCTGATCAATAAATAAAAGATATTATCAAATTAATTCTCATTATGATGATAAAATTATTCATCACCACATAATAATAAATAATTGTGTCTTTCAAAGTTTGAAAGAATTGGTAATAAATACCCTCATATATGGTCGCTCATACATAAGTGTAAGCCATAGACCGACCTATAAAAGATATTATAATAAGGTTTCATTATGAGAGTCCTCATAATATTAATACTCTTTAAGGCAGGCACGGTCTTGTTGTAGGAGTATCAAGAAATCAGTATTTTGATGAAACTTCTACAAAACATATTTATTTGAAGTTCGATAAATATTTGCCATGTATTTTAGTTGTGTTTCATGGCAATTAACAAATGTTAAAACACACGATGTGAATACATTGTCCAATTAGTTTCTGAATACTCGTGATTGATAATGTGAAGTAACATTCTAAATTCTCATACAATTGTTTATTCATTTTGTGTTGAAATTCGCATCTAACTCACAATTAGATCGGATACCTTCATTTGTGTTTCAAATATTTAAATGCAGTCTCTTTTAATCTTTTGTGAAGGGTTTATCCTTGAAAGGATTTAAGTTTCTTCATGATGTTTTGATCACCGATGTTAGTGATATCCAGTTATAGCATAGAAAGTTCACATAAATTTAAAATCACATTGGTACTTGCCTGGTTGAATCCACAACGTTATGTATAAGAAGCAGGTTCCTTAACCACTGGGCTATCATGACACAACACTCAACATAAATGATTAAATGAAGTGCGAATTATATTTTAATAGTTATATCCGATAGGTACTAGGACTTTTCCAAAAAATCCTAATTTCAAAACATAGCTGTAACATTCTTTATAAACTTTACGATATTGTTTTATAATTGCAATTTATATCTGAAATAGCGTAATATGGTATAGCGTATAATACATAAGTTTTCTACATAATTATTACTAATTTGTAGAAACCAATTAGGTTTGAATTAATTAGTTATAATTATAAACCTATTAACTTTCGTGTTGATATCATTTTTCCATGTAAATGTTCTGATTTACAAAATGGTGTGTTAGCGTAAGCTGTACCTGTACTTGCTTCGGCAGTACATATACTAAAATTGGAACGATACAGAGAAGATTAGCATAGCCCCTGCGCAAGGATGACACGCAAAATCGTGAAGAGATCCACATTTTCTTTTCCGGGCTTGCGGGACTTCTTAACTGGATACCGTGGCCCCGGAACGTAAAGGGCAACAGAAGGAACAGGGTGGTTTTTTTAGTCAGTAAAAGTCTAGACAGTCCACACAAGTGTAAAAATCATCAAATGACTCCTTCCGCCCTGGGTCGGGCGGAAGGAGTCATTTGATGATTTTTACAACCTGAAAAAATAAAAGCGTAAGTTGTGTCATATGCAAGCTTATTTTTTGCAACAAGTTTCAATTCTTTTTAATAATACACAGATACAACTTTAGATAAGAAGATAAGGAAAATAAAACAAAACCAAAATAATCAAATTTTTTATTGAGTTTCAGCAAGAACAGTTTAAACACCACAATATTCTACAGGTTTTAGATATCTACAGAGGTATACAAATCCAGTCAAATCAAAACGAAACCCACAACATTGAACTCGTTCACACATTACAAGTTGAACACAATTTTATCACAAAAAAAAATTAACAGTTATCGCATAAATTCACCGTAGACATTACCAAAGTAATGGCATTTTAAATTCGTTCGGCGCAACCACTCATTATGTTGAAACAAAGGACGATCATGTGAATAAATTTGCTAAATAATTGTTATTTGGTATCTGGACCTCGGGCGATCGCGCCCAAATTGTTGGAAAGCAACTACCGGTTTCGGAGCGAGATTGGTTCGAGTTCTTTAGTATAATATATAACTAGTAGTCGTGATAGCCCAGTGGTCAAGGCGCCCGCCTCTCATGCATGAGGTTGTGGGTTAAAATCCGGGCAAGTACCAATGTGACTTTTTCAACTCATATGTATCTACATTTTGATGTTTATCTTGGACATCACTAGCGTCGGTCAGGGAAAACATCGTGAGGAAACCTGGGACTTATTGTTCCACTCAAAACCATGTCAGAGGCGGTTTAGAAACTCTGGTGTTTAGGGCTTTACTGCCCACACGATTAAGAAAGAAAAATAAAGAAAGTATATACCTATGTGAGTAGATAAATGAATAAAATAATAAAACCAGCCTATTACTGTCCTATGATAAGGCTAAGCCCAATACTCATACAAAGAAGGCACGAGGATTACTTCAAATTTGTATTAATTTCAAGCCAATTTTTTGTTATTAATTACATGTACAAATATGATTGTAATTATAATCCTAAACTAGCTTCTATCCGCGAGTTCGTCCGCGTTATAGTTGATTTATTATCCCACGGGATCCGTATATTTTTCTAGGATAAAAAGGCTTTTAAACTTTGCCAGACTATAATCTATGTCTATTCCAAATTTTATGTCAGAACTAGCTGTCCGCCGCGGTTACACCCGCGTCTTTGGTTACTGCTCCGCTCCCGTAGGTCGTAGCGTGATAGTATATAGCCTTTTTCGATAACTAATCTACCCAACACTGAAAGAATCATTCAAATCGGACCAGTAGTTCCAGAGATTAGCGCGTTCAAACAAACAAACAAACACTGCAGCTTTATAATATTAGTATAGATTTAGGGTCCACTTAGCCGTTCTGGCGTGATTGAGTAATAAACATCCATCCGTAATCCTAAATTAAACCAAAATTCGAGAACTTAAAGTATTAGACATTATAAATTACCTATTTCCAATGCAATGGACTTGCTCATACTTTCATGATTTAAAATACAGGTGCTGCATACAGCAACAAAGTGGGCTCGCCAAATAATTACGAATAATAACACATGATGTTTTTAAGTGTTTAAAGTGTTCACAATTTTCGACCAAAAATACTTTATTTTTTACTTTACTGTCAAACTGTTATTTTTACATTATCAGTAGATTGGAGGAAGTTATCGTTTGTTATCAAGTTATCTCTGCCAAAAAGGAAATTATTATGTCTAATATGATAACATCACGCCTGTAATCCCCGAAGGGTTAGGCAGGGGTATACCCATTAGTACCCACATTTCGCCAGTTATGTTTAAGTCCCATGTAATAAGGGGCAAGCCTATATGTTGCCGAGAGCCTATATGTAAATTTGTGTTCCTCCGTGTCTACTCTTCAGACTTGTTTGATACCTATGTATCTATTAAATAAAAAAAACTAGCAAATACTTTCAAGTTATAAACCTGTGTGTGATTTTGTGTAGGTACCTAACCATTAAATCCGCCATATTTTTATGATAGACGTAGCCCTTAACTTTCTTGCCAAGGTTGCGGATTTTGCTCGAAAGAGTTACCGCGACCCTGGAACACAATGGGTACAAGAAGGAACACAATGGGTACAAGAAGGAACACGGATGGGTTTTAGTCAGTAAAAGTCTGACACTCCCTTCTGCTCCGCCCAGAGTGAAAAGTCATTTGATGATTTCTCATCCTTAAAATCCTTAACTTTTGCATTAAATATTAAAACGACATCATGTCTTATAATGCCGATATGCATGCTTAATCTATAACTTAATTCAAGGATAAGCAGATAAGGGGTTTTTTGCTAGATTAGACTAAAAATGTTAGTTTTATCTAGATTAGACTTAAAATATATCTCTCAATAATCTGATCAGAACTGAATATTTTCAAAAATAAAAAAAGCCATAATTTCTTTACGATTAATTTACAGTTTTAAAAGCCTTATCTTAGATATGATCAGTAAACGTTAATATAGTAACCTAGATTAAATAAAGAAGATGTAAATAAGAAATAGTGATTCAACCTTTTTTAGGTGTTCCGTACACAAAGGGTAAAACTGTTGTCCGTCTGTCACCAAGCAGTATCTCATGAACTGTGTTAATTAGACAGTTGAAATTTTCACAGATGATGTACTTCTATTGCCGCTATAACAAATAACAAATACAAAAAAAAAACTGAATAAAATAAATATTTAAGGAGGCTCCCACATCCGGGGTTGCGGGACGTCTTAACGGTATACCGTGGCCCCGGAACGTAAGGGGCAACAGAAGGAACATTGTGGTTTTTTAGTCAGTAAAAATCTGACATCCTGAATGTCTGTAATGTCATCTGAATGTCCTCATCAGTTCAACCCTCAGACACATTTGATGATTTTTACCAACTAAAAAAAGGGGCCCCTACATCACCTCATCTCACATCATTTTTTTGATAATGGTACGGAACCCTTCGTGTGCAAGTCCGTCTCGCACTTGGCCGGTTTTTATATTCTAAGTTATGGGTACCATCAACATAGGAACTAAAAAAAAATAAAAAAAATCACAAAACGTTTGGATTTTTTAAATGTTTTTTCTATGTCAATATTGAGGTAGTTTACGATATTTTAGTCGAAATGAGAACAATATTGAAGTCGTAAAGATTTTTAAGCTGATAAGATTCTACCTACTGACAGTAAAATTTACAAGTGACATGAAGCGACTGTAAAATATTGATGCAACTATTTTCGTCTGAGACGATAAATATATATTTATTTAAAGATTAAGATAAGGATGATCCAATATTTGATACTAAATTGTCTCAAAAAGCTTAATCTTTTTGAAGATTAAGTGATCGTAAAATTCGTCTAGAGCATCGAGAAAAATATGCGACAAATACAAAATAATCGCCTTCTATTTTGAAGTCTGTTATAGAAAACGAGCAGAATATAAAATAATGGATTTTAAAATACACACATCTAAGCTGAAAGTTACACGTTCTTTCCATCAGTGAGGTATTATTTCGTTCTGGATCATGTATAGAAATCTTTTAGTTATAGAGATAGTTGTGTCGATTCTAAAATGCACGAACTATACTTAATTTAGACTGTTTCTTTCTTTTTCTTTCCAATAAAACAAGAAAAGGACGAATGAGAGCTGTCAAATTTAGTTAATCTGACATATACATACAATTATAGTTGACGTAATGATTGAAAACGTATAGATTAAAAATACGGAGAATTTGAAGGCAAAACTAATTTGAAATCTCGTAACTTAGTTTGTAAGTGTCACCGTCCTGGCCACCGTAGGCGCGGGCTTGCGGACGGCGAGTAATGGGTAGCTCGCAATCTGATCAAGTACGAAGCCCGGGTTCGGGCGCGCCTCAAAGAGCTGTCAGCATAGGGCGGAAGGAGTCATTTAATGATATTTACCAACTAAAAAAAAAAATACCAGTTAGAGATGCCAATTCTCTAAATGTAGTCTAGTTGAACAAGGGAATCGGCACATTGAATGTCAAAACTTCAATTTACCTTTACGAAAACAAGTAGGTATTAAAATGTTATAACTAAACTTTACACACGACCCCTTAACGACCCCTACGACCCCTTAACTGTTGCATAAACCCACAAACACTATATTTTACTTACGCTACACTGCGCTCTGACATAAATAGTGATTTCTACACCAAAAATACAAGTTGTTTTTCAACAATCATTTATTATGTATGATGTGTTTTATACACCCTGTATATTAAAACAACAAAAAAAAACGATGCTTTCAGGAAGAATAGGTTAGAATAGGTAGGTCACCATCAATCTCAGGTTTCTATTATACAATTTTGCACCTTATACTTCCTATCCTAAAATCCATTTCATTTTTACCTTGACCAAGTATATTGACGAAATTCTTAGTGATTAATTAGTAGAATATGTACCTATGTATGACAACAATCTCTATTTAAATAAGCCACATAGAAATGATAAGTACACTTTACAAATATAGACCAGACATAGAGAAAATTTAATATAAATTCATTACAAATCTATTTATAAGTAAATTCATGTCATAATAAACGAGAACTTGAACTAAAATGGTAATATTATATTTGTAGTATGATAATATTATATATTTAATAATCGACATGTAATTCCAAAAGGGGAACATTTTATAACCTCTGTATTAATCCAATGATAGCATAGTAATACAATATTTTACATGTGTTGTTCCAACTCAATCTGTTATCACACACTCGAGATCATAAATAATATTAGTTAATATATTTATGTGAAAGTCACAACAAAGCACAACATTTTGAGTGTGAAACTAATGCCACATAAATTTGCAGACCCTACTCTCATACTAAACGATGCCCCGAGCAACTAACACTACAACCAGTTCATCTACTTGTCTTCTTATTACTTTTTCCACTGCTCCAAATTCAACCTTATCTTAATCTGTCTTGAGTTTAGACTTCTTTGAATCAAACCCTTCATTTTGATGTTTATCATTTTGCACAGTTAGTGTTCTATTTCTATCGTCCTCGGTAATTTCTTGTCATAAAGCTCAAAATCCATCCATCGATTGTTCTTCTACGTCTTTTGTTTTTGCTGCTACTGCAGCGCCTGTACAGTGAGTTACTCGGGAATTTATTTCTACAATAGAATCAACACGAAATGGTTTCTTAGCCGCAAGGAGAATAGCGACTGAGTTATTGCCTGGTAGCATTACTTGCTCAGAATCATTCACTATCTTTCCATCTGGTCCATTCTGACATACTTTACAACCAGGGCTTGGCTTCTGATTTTCTTTAATGACGCAAGATATATGAGGTCTTATGAAGAATTTGTTTCTTCATGCATCGTTTCTTGATGAGTGTGATATTTTATATTCTCGTCCGGTTTTGAAGAACCGATACCTTGAATTTTAATTGCGTGCTTTTATTGATCTACTTCGTCGCAATCGACTCATCGAGATTTGTTATTTATGGCAGTGTCTCTAACAGTTCTATTAGTACTACAATTGAAGTATCCATTCCTTTTTAATTGATGTATCTAAGAGGTTTGGCTCCACAGTAATTGCGTAACTGTCGAAACTATTTTAACAGTTTAGAATCTATTTATATCTACAACAAATATTACGCAATTTGTAACGCTATATCCGAGAGTATGTCATAAAATGTATCATTAAGCATAAATTGTAAAATACTTCACTCAACAAAAACCTAAAAAAAACCATTTCTTTAAAGATTATCTTTGACTTCAATGAAAGAAAACATCGTGAAGAAACATAGACTTACATAATTAATATAGATTTGAAATCGCCAGTCCGTCTTAAGCAAGCATGGTGATAAATGCTTGTGCCTTCTCTGTATGAGAAGACTATACCATGTAGCAGGACAATGATAGGCTGGTATTGATATTACACAATAATACTAAAGTCCAAACATTCACCATAATCCTCTCATTCATTAAAATCACCAACCCTACAGTTCCCTCCATTGTCTATACACTGACAAAGGCGTGCACTCGCGCAACCGATTGATTTGCATAGCAGAGCGTTTATTAGATTTCGTTACGACTCTAACCGTAGCGTTTAGCTGGAACATTGCGACATTTCTCCCGGCTATTGTACGAGATTGATAAAATGTATATTGAGTTCCACTTGTGATTATTATGTTGTTTTCTAACGTCCACGTTCGTGTTTTGCAGTAATTCAGTTTAATGTTATCTTTATAAGCCTTAAGCGGCTTTGATAGTGACAGACTTTGTAAACAGGGTGTTAGTTATGGAGTAATGTTTGCTGGTTTCTGTCTTAGGGTTTGAAGCAAAGCGGTGGTTTTATTTGCTTATAGCTATGTCCACATTAGTGCACTTTCTTGATCATCTTGCGTCTTCAACATTAAATTCACCTCGCATCAAGCGCATGCGTCATCATTGCCATCAACATGCACTGTTTTGAACTAGTTTTAGCGCAAGCCTTACTGCAGCGCTATTGTACTTCATGCATGCGTCAGACGAAAAGGCAAGATGAACATCGGAGCGCACTGGTGTGGACACATAGCTTTTGAGTATTATCATTTTCGTATAGATGGCTCCTCAACCAACAAAGTCTTATGTAGGTAAAATCTATTGTGGCTAGATATATATGTATGTTTTCAATGTGAAGTGAAATGAAAATTGTTCGCTACATATTATTAAATATAATACAGTAGGTATAAAAGGTATAATCGCCCCCTATTAACTGGCGAAAGTGGTTGTAACTTCGGGGATTAAAGGCGTGATGTTATTATGGTTTTATTATTCAGAAAGGTCAGGTGCGGAGTACTCGTAACCGGCGTGCTTGTATGACGAGATGTATGAGCGTAGATGAGGCGAAAGGAGTATGTAAGGATCGTAGCAGCTAGGTGGCGTTCTGTAGTTTCTGCCTACCCCCATGGGAAAAAGGCGTGAGTTTATGTATGTATGTATTCATTTCATTGATTTTTTTTTTAACAAAGATGAATACACTCGTACTTAAGTAGGTATTGCAAAGGTGAAAGTTGTGAGAATGAATATTTGTTACTCTTTTTAGCTTAAACGGCTGAACGGAAGTAGCTAGAATTTTATATACGTAAAGATATCTAGCTTATACCGTTTTTGTGTTCATGTGAAAACATTTAGGACTTAGGCTTAATTCTTAATTCCACAGACACAGTTGTAGACAGAAGTTAGTATTTTAATAAACCTAATCAACTTTCAAGCCGATAATACTTTCTCCTACTTCGGTAGCTAACGAAGTTTCTTTATTGTCTGGCAGACAGTCTCCGCCAATATGCAGAGAAGCATCTCAGTACTTTAATAACGTTATATTAATACTTATATAGGTACGTTAATAGCTAAAGCTATCAACGCTTGGCTTCAGGTTACTATACCAATTATAAAATCATAATGGCCGTCTATTTTTGATCTTAACTAGTTTTCTTTTTACAATAAAAGTGTTAATTTCCGATGCTTTTGATAGAGAATTGTGAACGTAAGTATATTGTTACTTTTTTGTAATACACATAGGTAATTATGATAAGGAATCAGCAGGATGCAAAGTGAACATGTGCTAACTATGGCTAAAATTATGAATGTCGCTCTTTAAGTACTAAATTGCAGGTTTTAACTAGACATGTACCGGGTACCCGGTTTGGGCCCGGTACCCGGTGGACCCGGCACTTTTTTACGATCCGGTCAGGTACCGGGTAATAGCACCGGGTACCCGGTCATGCCGGGTAATTTGTTGGGAATAAAAATATAACACTTTTTTAAATCGAAAATTTTGTTTAATGATGGGCACAGAACAAGAATTTGTTATTAAAGAAACAATAATCAAAAATAAATCAACCAAACATTAATAATCAAAGTTTATAAGGGATAAATTATGGTGTAGAAACGCCAATTTTTCGGCTCTGTGTGGATCTATTCGGCTACGGACGTTTTCTTTGCCAGGTACCCGGCTGGCGGGTACCCGGCAGGCGGGTACCCGGCAGGCGGGTACCTGGCAAATCTATTACCCGGTACATGTCTAGTTTTAACCTATAGTTAACTAGTTTCTGTCCGCGACTTTGTCCGCGTTAAAGTTTATGTCTCCATGTACAAACTTTGAACCTTCGTTTCATCTGCTTAGGAGGCCAATTCGGAAAATGTCTCTAACTATAAACTAGACGGCTACTACTACGTCAAGCGGTTTTCAATATTTTGTGATGAGTGAGTGAGTGACCTTTCGATTTTATACAGAAAGATTTTGTTATCAGGTTCCAAATTTTAATTTATGTTTAGGCAACCGGGCACAAATCTAGACTAAAAGGCTGCTAAAATAAAAGGAAAATTAGGACCGTAGAGATAAAACTATTTCAACAAGCGACAAACAAAAGTCTTCCGTTAGACAATCGCAACAGGTATTTACACCTAGATTTAATCTAAATTCTAAAACAATCGCCTTAAGGTATAGAGCAGTTTGGTCCGCAAGTGGTACGATATCGCGATATAACGATTAATAAATTAAATATATCGAATCTTGTATCACTTCCTTTTGATAACAAAGTAAAGGAGAAACTAAATTGTTGTTTGTTGTTGAGTTACAGGAGGAATTTCTAGTGTGGAGATTTTTATTATAATGGCTAGCACTCTTTCCGCTAGGTGCAGACGAATAATAATCTCAATTATTTAAGTTACCACCTAAGTATACATATGGAGAAGCAATGAAGCTATTGAGTATTGAATTTGCAGGCAGAAAATAATATTTCGTACATCTTTTCTATTTAATTTTTCATCTTCAAATAATAATAAATAAATAAATAAATATCTTGGGACAACTCACACACGGCTATCTGATCCTAAGCTAAGCAGAACTTGTGTTATGGTAACCAGACCCAGATAAATCACACCCAGACACAGAACTAACAATCATGCTCATCACACAAAGTTTGTCCTGCGTGGGAATCGAACCCACGACCTCCGGCTTAGCAGTCAGGGCCACTAACCACTAGACCAACAGGCCCGTCTAAAATGTGTCCTGGGTAGGACGGAAGGCACTGTCAGACTACTAAAAAACCACCCTGTTGCGTCTGTTGCCCTTTGCGTTCCGTGACCCCAGCAATTTCATACATTTAAGCCCTAAACCGTCGTAGAGAAAGATGCCACTTTTACAAGATGCAAGAAAAGCCACTAAACAAGCGTCCCAGTAAAGTGAACGGCTGAATCTTTTGCAACCACACTCAATCCTCCTCGACACTCGCAGATTGCTCTTCATTCATATAAAGTATCTAACGCACTGTACGTAAATCACGTTCACTATTAGTTAGCTGCGAGCTCCCGGCTGTTTTAACGCCTCAATATATTTACAGGGTATTAACATGCCTCTTATTTATGATACCGGTTATCACTTAGCTAATACGGTTGGTCTGTGAATGGTTTGTTGTGGAAAGGATAGGATTCTGAATTCGTTGTTTATATTTTTACAAGGTTTTGTAATGTTGGACCCCAGTTCATCCCCTAAGGAAGGGAATTATGGAAAATTATTTCTTAGCGAATGCCTATGTCATAGTAACTATCTGTGTGCCAAATTTCTACGTAATCTGCTCAGTGGTTTGTGCTAATAATAATATAATAATTTATTCAAATAAAAATGTTTACAAAAAGTTTACATAAAACCAAACAGATAAAATGATTTTCCATAAAATTACAGTGCCTAAAAATTAACTAAAACTAAATAATTAAAGGAGCAAGTATCGATAGCGCTGTGCTGTTTGTTGATGGATAATTCAGTCAGTAACGGTTGCCTTTTATCTACGGTAACATCACATCTGTAATCCCTGAACGGTTAGACAGAGGTGTACCCATTAGTAGACCCACATTTCGCCAGTTATGTGTAAGTCCCATGTAATGGGAGGCGAGCCTATTGCCTTCAACCGAGCACAAATCCAGATTCCGAGGCTGCTACTGAGATACCTACCTGATGGAATTTCCAATATTACTTTGAACTTTTTTCATTCCCCCTGTAATAATACTTTGCCTCCTATATAATTAGAAGTTGATAAATTCCATATTTCCCTATTACATCAAGGCAAGCGTGAAAGCATTATAATTTCAACTCCAATCTCTTTCAAATTGAGATCTAACCAACAATTAACGTTACTGTTAAAAAGTTTAAACTGCCTGAATTCATTTGTATGCAAATTGCTTTCAATAGAAAATCACCCACAGACCATCTATGAGGATGTAGACATAACTTTACTTAGATTGTAAGAGGTGGATATGAAACTGTTTGCCTATTTGGGTTGAGACATGAAAGACATATTATTTGTTGATTACAAAATATCCATAACACAGCAGTATATATAATAGATTATTTTATTTTATTATTTATTGAACATCTTTAATAAAATATATACCTACACAAATCATAACATATAATAGTCAACAAAAGGTATTACAAATGTCAAAATGGTATTATATACCAAAGCTGGTACAATAAAGTTTACAACTCGCTAACAGGGTACCTAAATTTAATAATGAAATATTTTTTTTTTTTTGCTTTATAAAGAATACATTTCAATATTGTATGGGATGACAATAAATACATTTCAATATTATATTAAATGTGATAAAAAAATTATATAAATTATAAGTCCCGGTTTCCTCACAATGTTTTTCTTCAACGATATCAATGTATTCTGAAAACGTTAAATAAAATACACGAACAAACAAAAAGGACAGTGCCAAATAAAATGTCGCTTAAAAAAATATGTAGACACGTAACAAAACCATATCCTGCGCTACCTAATCTAAGTTGATAATAGAATACTATTATATTAATGATGTTCTACGTCGAAGGCAGGTGATTATACGACGCAGGCTCGAATTACGTGCAACTACCCGCATTGATTGCTTTAATTCAGACGATAGCTACCAGATACCCGTAATAATGTAAACACGCGTTATCTGTGAAATTGTTCTAGTGGTCGCAAGCGCGACTGCTGTGCATGAGGTCTTGGGTTTGATTCCCAGGTCGGGCAAAGTGTTATTGGGATTTTCCATCAGGAATTTCTCAGTAGCAATCTCGGAGTCTGGATTTGTGCCCGGTTGATGGCAATAGGCTCGCCCCCTATTACATGGGACTAAAAACATAACTGGCGAAATGTGGGTGTTCTAATGGGTACACCTCTGCCTAACCGTTCGGGGATTACAGGCGTGATGTTATGTTATGTTTATTGCTATAAAATAGTATTATATGTTATGGTGCACGATATTAAGGTACCTAGTATGTTGTATATTTCGACTTTAATTCTATTCAGTAACTTGACAGTTAAAGAGTTACCAAGTTTTGACAAAATAAAGATAGTATGACGGGCCTGTTGGTCTAGTGGCTAGCGGCCCTGACTGCTAAGCCGGAGGTTGTGGGTTCGATTCCCACCCAGGAAAAACTTTGTGTGATGAGCATGATTGTTTGTTCTGTGTCTGGGTGTGATTTATCTATAATATGTATGTATTTCTAAATAATATAAGTATGTATATCAGTTGTCTGGTTACCATAACACAGGCTCTGCTTAGCTTGGGATCAGATAGCCGTGTGTGAGTTGTCCCAAGATATTTATTTATTATTTATTTTATTTATAGTGAGGTGGTGTAAGAATGATCGAAATTGAATGAACTTAAATAATGTACTTAAGTTGGTATTAAACCATTCTTATCATTCGTTTTTTACGCAAAATCGTTCACTACCCCAACAGTATTAGTTGTAGTATGATAACATTATTTTTGAACTCTCAAGGTACTGAATAGAATTAAAAGTCGAAATATAGATTGTTTGGAGCACAATTAAAGTCCCAGCGTCAAATGAAAATATTCACAACTAGCTTTTGCCCGGGATTTCGTCTACGTTGATGTAAAGTACATAGTACCTACCACTTACTGGAGCTTTCTAACAGAGAAAGAGTTTTTGTTATCATATCAGAACTTCCAAAGGCAATAAGACAAACTATTTATTAATTTAAAAGCAATTAGAATCATTTTTTACAGCTAATTGAAAATTAATCAGGTTTTCAAGGCATAAAGACCTTACTGCCCACACGATAAAGAAGGAAGAAGAAGAAGGCATAAATTGGATCATTCTAGAAGTTATGTCTTGGAATTATTGATTAAAGGTAACTACTTATTTGTTACACGACTGCCCCAAAAAAGGAGTGTTATGTGTTCAGGGTTAATGTATGTATGTGAGTTTCTTTATTCCACCATAACTTTTGAATGCCTAAACCGATTTAGATGTATGGGGTATTGTTGCAATCCTTACATCGTTCCGAGTAACATAGTACTAACTAGTACTAGCAACTAATAAAGAGAAACCGGTGTGGTCACTTTAAAACGAAAATTAATACCAGCCTCAATTTACTTTTTTAATGAATCTGGTCGTGTCTATTTTTATTGTCTAGAATTTGACAAGTAGATTAAAAAATATATATAACACTGCAAATAAAAATCGTCGTAAAAAAAACTGACGAGTAAACAAAGTACAAATATGTACAATTTTTGTACAGTCGTGTTTTTTAATTTGTTAAATTATATTAGCTTGTTTCTATTTAATAACACCTGTAAAATATGTTCCAAATTATGGATTGCAATACAGTTTAGAGATTTGCGGTCGAAAAGACAAACATTTTTGACAACATAATTGGAAGTCAACATTAAAACGGCTACCGATAAGTCGAGTGGACAAAAACTATAAGCTGGTACATAACTGGGCACTTATGTGCTAATCTGAAGTAGTGCCGTAACTTAATACATACATAATAAGTGTGATTACGTAAGACGGGCGCCCGAAGCAACGGGAGACGAGATGTGCCAATCTTTTCCTTATTGCGTCGGGATCACATGGAGTTGGTTAGCGTAATAAGTCAATTGGTATGTGGAGATCATTGTATGATTGGAATGAGGGTGAATTTGATGGTGTTTTCGAATTAGTTCGCTGTTTTACTTGGTGTGGGAAATCAATGGTTATGGTTGCGTGAATGTGCTTATGGGCGCACAGAGTTTAAGCTTAGAACATGCTATCGTTAAGGAAAGTAAAAATAGTTTGAACTGTTACTTTCAACATCTCTGTTACCTGAGTGCTAAGTGTGAGTTTTTTTTCACTCACGTTCGATTGCGAGCGCGTTAGTATTTTGCATGGGAAATAAGGTTTTTCTAGTGACCACCAGATGGCGCTATTATTTTTTCCCATACAAAATACACGCTCACAATCGAACGTGAGTGAAAACCCTCACACTTAGTACTATGAAGGATCTCAAAGGGGCAATTCTCGTATTTTTTGAATCGATCACTTTCGAATATCGTCTATATAGTAAGCTCCATGTAACGTACACCAAATATTCTGCATATAGCATAATTTTGAATTTTGTTATGACATTAAAAAAAAAGTAAATATCGCAATAATGGGTAGAATTTATAAGTTTAGGGCATCGTTAAGTGTTTTTTACACCTTTATGTAGACAAGACTTTAAATGTACCTAAATCCGAAACCTAATTTAACGCAGGTGAAACCGCGGATGCGGGGTATAAATAGTAGGTACTAGTATAACATAACATAACATCACGCCTGCAATCCCCGAAGGGCTAGGCAGAGGTGTACCCATTAATACACCCACATTTCGCCAGTTATGTTTTAGTCCCATGTAATAGGGGGCGAGCCTATTGCCATCAACCGGGCACAAATCCAGACTCCGAGGCTGTTACTGAGAAATTCCTGATGGAAAAACCTAATAACACTTTGCCCGACCTGGGAATCGAACCCAAGACCTCATGCACAGCAGTCGCGCTTGCAACCACTAGACCAACGAGGCACTCACTAGTATAGTACTAGCCTAAACGCAACCAGTTCTAAGTCTATATGCGAAGACTTATTGTGATTGGTTTTCTGTAAACAATATATAGTTTCTTTGTTTGTTGTATGTTTTTTTGTAAGTTCTTTCATGTTCTAAAATATCAATAATTTTCAATTAAAACATTTTCCTAGAACTTTATCGACCGCATGTAAGCCTGCGTACACATCAGCGAGTACGCAATATACTATTAAACGGAGTCAACGCACCCGTGTATGTAGGTATGTGGTCTGTAATAACAACGGACTACTGTTCACCCGTGCAACCGGCTAACCGCGCGACAACTCGCCGGCAACCGACAGAGATGATAATACCATTTAAAAACTCTTCTGGGTGTTATATAGAGATGATATAACCTTCACTATTTTTATAGCGGTGATGATGCCATTTGAAAATGAATTTAGAAGCAATGGCAACAAGATTCAATTCGTTTTTTTTTCTAAAAGTTCTTTTTAAGTCAATAATTTAACTTCCTATGACAATATTTTTTTAAGTTTTTAATTTAACTATGACAATGATATTACAATTACTATTAAAAGTTTTTTCAGCGTCAATTAGTTATCCCTATTAGTTTTATGGCTTGTTGAGTTTAGAATGTCTGATAAAAGTCTTTTTTTTACTTTCATCCTATTACTACACTTTTACTATGGGACCAACCCTGAAATGAAACCCAAAACAAAAATGCTACATAGCAAGATCGTAATGTATGGATCAGCTGTTTTTTTTTTTCATGATTTCAAGTTTAGTCCCATATTAAAAGTTGTTCATAATGATGAGTACAACGACCCCTTTTCAGGTTTCGGGTAAATTGTCAATTAAGACCCTGTAAATTGCCTTTAGATGCACTGATTTTACATAAAATTTCTCGAACTGCTCGTCCGATGGATTATTGATATCCGAATGTCAATTCAACTAATTATAATTCTACTAATAATAAACTAAACGACGTTCAAAATCTAACCGCCATCTCATCACACCGACTATCAATGTAAAACAATGTAGGTAAATAAGAGGCATCTTTAAATAAATAATACTGAGATTAGAGTGCAAAGTTCTATAAAAAATGACTAAAATCGCCACCCTGAACTAACGATAAATATAAGAAAGCAATGTTGCCAATTTCCTCAAAAAGTGAAGTTTTACAATGGAGATCATTGTAAAAACTTCAAAGATGTAATATAGCCTCTAAAGCCAATAGCCACTCATCTACATCCTATTTTAGTACATTAGGAAGGAATAAATGTAAAAGGGGAGTCGTTAATTAAATATCAATAGTTAGTACTTCCCTTGGGAGTCTTTCACGAATGCACTTAAATTATTGGAGCTGTTTATTATAAACAATAAACAACATTCAATTAGAAAGGTAATTTGCGCTGGTATTTTAATATTAGAGTATAAATGTCTGAAAGAATAAGCATTTTCTAATGTTCAACTAAAAAATGTTAAAATTACTGCTATTTTATAATTTGAAAAATTAATTTAATTTTAATTTAAGTCGAAAGAGTCCCATTCCGATCTCTATTACTTAGATTCTGCTATAATTATGTTTGTCCGTGTGTCACAGGGATGTTTCTTTTGGTAGACACTTGACATTTTCACAGAGTTCTATGGCCACTAAAAAACAAATAATAACGTCTTTTTTTCAGTTATAACGTAAAATATTGTACCTACGGGTGATCCGACTCGCACTGGTTTGTTACACTGTCTTTATAACATAATACAGTATCCCCAAAACGTGTAGCTAGTATTTCGAAAGATAAGAAATAAAAATAAAATATGGCTGAACTGATTTTGATTTATAACAACTACTGTATATTTGCAAATAAACGTTTATTCTATTCTATTCTATTCTAAGGGTAACTAAAATTGAAACTTGATGCAGTTACTTAGCGTTTAAAAAAATTCTTGAATTATGTTTTTCTCAGTATTAATTAATTATTAAGACAACATGTAAGAAAACCCATGACTGCTTAGTAGGTTATCGGGAAGCAAATGTGCAGTGTCGAACATTATTGTCTGTAGCTAATAAATGGCTACATTAATTACAATGGCTTATTCACAACAATTTATTAGACTGGTATTCGCAATGATATCTTATTAGTGTGAGAACATAAGATAGCTTAATCTTATGACAATAATAAGATACTATTCTCTATTCTACATTTTTTGTTTACATTTATTTACTGTCGTTATAATTTATTTTTCCTATTTGTTTAAATATTATATTTTAAAACCTAAAACTGGAATGACTTCTGAGGGCTTACCACCATATCTTAAAACAATATTATTTTAATATTACTTTGCCTTCCGCACTGTTGGATCTTCAACGCTAGGATCAGCGTCAAGAGTTAAAAATGCCACAACAGAAATTACAAAGAAATATTAAAATAATATTGTTTTAAGAGATGGCGGTAGGCGCCCTGTACTTCCTCTCGGATACCCTCCTTAATAATCTTTTATTTATTAAATAAAAGGACACTTTTTTTGGGTTTATTCTTCGTTCGTCCCGAAGTTTCGTCCCACATTCCAAAAAATTCTTAGTTCGTCCCATATGACTATTGAAGTGGTGATTCGTCCCAAATTACAAGTACTTTAAAGGTACGGTCAACAAACAAAAAAGATACGTATTTGAAATTTTTACAAATACGTCAAATACAGATAAGTAGTTGTTTCGGGTCTGGCTGTTTGTGTATGTGAATTAATATGTTTGTTTTCCTTTATAATAATAATAATAATAATAATAATAAAAAAAAAATTGTGATTATTACTAAGAATCATGCATAAAACAAGCATTTTAAAAAACAGCATTCATAAACTAAAAATTTAAGCAACAGTAAACTAAACTAAGAGAAAACAACTGAACTTTAATTTTTTTTTTTTGCAGACTGTACATAAAAGTAAGTTTAGCTTATACAAAAAAAAATATGGGCCGTAGAAGGAATATAAAATAGGACGAAACAAGAATAAAATATTTAAAATTATAATTTGGGACGAAGGAAGCATATTGCTTAGGACGAACCAGGAATTTTTTATGTGGGACGAAACTCAGTGGGCCGAACGAAGAATAAACCTTTTTTTGACACAGGCAATTCCCATTGTGTGTCAAAAAAGTGTCCTACTATTGCGGGCATTTCTTATCTAACAGCTTCAAACACTATGCAAGTTTTTTCTCTAAAGAAATTTGTGCTTATATGAGAGCAGAATAAATTAATCTAATGCATAAATAACCCCTACATCACATAACAAAAGCTCAAGCACTCGTTACAAGTAATAGCTGATTGTCTAAACAACATGATAATCTAAGCAAGAGGCGCCAGTCTTCCTGCTGTACTGAGTTATAGCAAGCGACAAGTTTCGCGGGATTTATATAGAGTAGTAAATACCGCAATGGTTACTGAGTTTCATTCATGCATGTTGTCGTTGCTTTTCTCTATTTTAAAACTTGTTTTCTTTGAGAGAAATATAATAAAATATTATTTTATTTCGTTAAAAAAGAACCAGTTTTACTTGATTAATTTTGGGAGTCAGTGCCATTTTGTGTCTTTTTTTTTTCTCATGTATCAGGATGAGTTGAGATCTATTAGGTTTTTTACTTAGTAAAAATATGCGTAACAGCTTTTTTTTCCTTTTGACTTTGGTGTGATAATTATAATATTATGCATATATTAAAAATATAATATATAATTATGTGTATTCTTTTAATAATAATGGCAAAATATTAATCGTTTCTTCAGTTCGTTTTCATATTTGCCTAATCTAGTTTGTACCTGTGCTTTAAGCTAGAAAGTGTTCACTTGAGATAATAAGGAACAAAACAATACACTACTTTACTTTTATTGTCTTGTTTTCAAACATATTCCATAATACTTATTCTTTGCACGTAATAAAGTAAAAAACAAACAACCACAGTCTAAAAAAATGCAGTCTAACAACCGCGACACCCCTTAACACAACGTTTTACTCTGTGATTTTCTCCCGTCCAACAGGATTGTATGGAAAATAATAAATTGCGTAACAACAGGATCCTGTATTTGTCAGTCGCGACCGGTCGCACAATAATCGCAGCTTGCGTGTACATTGTAAATTATTTTGTATTTGTATAGAGTTGCTAATACGACAGTAGGTATTAGTGTCCTTTTTTTGATTTTTCTTATATCTTAAAAATATTAAATACAGAAAATCATATTGGAACTAGCCCGAGTCCGGTTGCGAACCTACAATCTCGTGCATGAGACGGCGCAGTTTCTAAGTTTATCTTGGACAACACTAACATCAGTGAAAGAAAACATCGTGAGGAAACCTGAATTTATAATAATTAATGTCAGATTTAATCACTAATCCGCCTTGAGTAATCATGTTGATCAATGTTTGTGCCTTCTTTGTATTCTAATAGAGGTTTTAGTCAGATAATAATAGGGTACATAGTATTGTATTATTTTAGCCGTTAGATTTAAATTTGGTGAAATATATAAACCATAATAACACACAAAAAACCGCAACATAAAAAGCTAACAGCTCTATACATATATCAGTTTGCAATTAGATTGTCAATAGACAAGTGTCTCTGAGACTCGTTTCATTCCGATGGCGCGGTTAAGAAACGCTAGTTACTAGTACGCTCAACCGCATGTCACTTGGTATCACTTGAAGTACGAAAACCGCCATTTAAACGCCATACTTGATATTACTACTAAGCCTTGTTGCATACGGGCCACATGCCGCAGCTACAAAACGTCGTCACCGAACATTACATTATTTTTTTGTTCGTATTGGAATCTTCCAGGTTTACCCAGGAGGTTGGCGGCTGCTTAACCGGACTTTCCTGAGGTGCTTTAAAAATTAAGACTACTTACTAGGGCGTAAAACTTATAAACGAAGCGAATACACGCTAAGGGCATACCTTGTTGGGTTCGGACCTCGACTTAGGACGTCTCTGGGGAAGGACAGCAAGGGGACTAGCTTTTTTTTTTTTAGGTGGTAAAAATCATCAAATGACTCCTTTCGCCCTGGGTGGGGCGGAAGGGACTGTCAGACTTTTAAGCTGGATTGGATCGTGCTGCGAACTACTTTTTCGTACAACTTGTGTAAAGTCGCCGCACACGGACAACGACGCCGGTGGTTGTTACAAACGACGAGGCGTCCCTTCTAGCTTTGTGTGGCCGCCACCGACTACAAAACCCAGATACTCGCCAACTGTCTGCGTCAGAGTCTATTATAATACTGCTAGCAAGATGTTAATAAAGTTACTGCCATCGACCACTGACTACTAGTGACTGTCGCACGCTTCCGCTACGTAGTAGTCGCTCCCAGCCACAAGTGGCAACATTTTGTGGCTGTTGAATGTCGCCCGTGTGCACTTACACACCCTTAGACGTGCAGTTGGTAGTACTAGAATAGATAGACAACTACAACATCGACCATACATAAGTGTAGTCAGCAATTATCAACAAGTTTTCTTGTACACTTTCTTTAATACAATTTCATAGTGGAATATAGTGGTCGATGGTAATTGAATCGGGATTGTGTAACTGTAAGTCGCTAGTACCTTTTAACTAGTAGTAACTCGGTAGTTCTATTAAAATTGCAGACGTATTTTCTGAAGAACCCGAGTGATACAACAGACAATGGTCTGCTGAGCATAAGGTTCGATTCTCAGGGCAGGAAATTTTTTATTGGGTTTTTCCATCAGGAATTTCTTAGTAGCAGGCCCGTAGTCTGGATTTGTGCCCGGTCGATGTCAATAGGCTCGCCCCCTATTACATGGAACTTAAACATAAGTGGCGAAATGTGGATGTACTAATGGGTACACCTCTGCCTAACCCTTTGGGGATTACAAGCGTTATAGTATTATGTTGATATAATTCTGTCAAAATTAAATACTTTTGATAGGTAAGAAAAACAAATAAAAGGCGGCAACAAAACAGGCCACACTGGTGTAATCTCAGTAATATGCCGTGATTACCGGACGCGCGTGATACAACTGACCATTGCCGGCCATTGCCGACCACTGCCGACCATTGTCTACGCACACCACCTGTCTATGATTGCATGTTTGAACGCTCTAACGTCGTACGCGACTGAATTACGCGTGAATCGATGGTGGACGAAAGATTTGTGAGGATGGGATCCATGTTAATACTTTGGTTTAAGCATTAGCTTCTACCCACGTTTTGATCGCCTTGATGTCAAGTAGGTATACCGTAAACATCTTAATACACTCGACAAAGGAATAGCTTTCTAGAAGTAACATTTTTTTTGTAATGGACCAGTAATTCTAGTTACAAACAAACAAAAATAAAAAAGAAACAAACTTGCCCCCTTTAAATCATTAGTTTAGAATTTCAGATAAAATGTATTAAGATCCATTTATTTAATCACTATCCCAATTACCTATTTGTGTTTTATTTTTCTTTCTTCCACTTAAGTACTTAGAGGTGCCTATTCCTTTGGTCACAAACTAAACTAAAATTAGACTATTTCCATCTTTTTCTGTCCAACAAAACAAGAAAGAGACTAATGTAAATAAGAGCTGTCAAATTTAGTCAATCTGGCACATCCATACAATTATAGTTGACATCTTAAAACGTGTGGATTAAAAATACGGAAAAGTTCATCTAACTTAGTTCTTTAATGTCACGGAATGTCACCGTCCTTACCTTTCGCTGTATGTTAGTAAGAGATGTCAATTCTCTAAATTTAGTCTAGTTTGTGTACAAAGGAATCGGCACCATTGTGTCTTTAATTAAAGTAAAATAAATAAATATGTTTTTTTAAATTAAGAACTATAGTATCTGACGTAAAAAGTGCGTACCTACATTATTTTAATTGAATTTATTAAAAGGAATATCTATACAAATCAAACATCCTTAGAAAGCGATCATTAGTTCGTCATAACTCCGCCGGCGGCGCTTCAATATTATGGTGTATTCAAACCTATCGTTTGAACAATGAATTGTAGATCTGTTATTCTGCTCCTATTTCTCATGTTATGTCTATAATGCTCTGATTTTGTGTACAGACGGCGCCGGGTGCCAATCTTGTAGTGTTAAGATTGTATGATATTATATTAAAGTAACAGGTTCGGTAAAGTTACGTTTTCTTGTTGTATAACTAAGACAAGAGGTAGATACAATACAGACTGTTAGTGTAAACACCGTTGTCACTAAAACCATAGGTACTTGATTTATTATAAAAATGTTTATTGGAATTTAAATATAAATAAACAAAGTTTCCTTTAAAAAATAAACTGTCCGACACCGTCCGTAAATTCATGGATACTATGCGCCCGAGTAACGTAATCACCGCAAAGGGCGTTGTCCTGCTGCACTGGCCGTCCGTTATAACTACCTACATAAGTTTTAACTAATAACATCATTGTAATATAGGGTGAAATAATTTTGAGGAAAAATGGAGAATTTACTTAAAAAAAAAAAGATATTTTTTTTCATTGAATTTACGTTCTATTAGTGAAACCAAACCATTGTTTTCAAGGATAACGGTGTTTACACTAACACTCTGTATACATATATTATTAACAGACCATTATTGTCCCACTGCGCGCCAAAGGCCTCTTCTCATACAGAGAAGGCACAAGCATTGATCACCACGTTTGCTTGAGACAGGATTGATGATTTTTCACATATTTATAACTAGCTTCTGACCGCGTGATTGTTCTTAGCTATCCCAAATTTTTTAACATAACATAACATCACGCCTGTAATCCCCGAAGGGTTAGGCAGAGATGTACCCATAAGTACACCCACATTTCGCCAGTTATGTTTTTAGTCCCATGTAATAGGGGGCGAGCCTTTTGCCATCAACCGGGCACAAATCCAGACTCCGAGGCTGCTACTGAGAAATTTCTGATGGAAAAACCCAATAACACTGCCCGACCTGGGAATCGAACCCAAGACCTCATTCACAGCAGTCGCGATTGCGACCACTAGCACAACGAGGCAGTCAATTTTTTTTATATCAATTTTTTCTTTTATATTTTTTAGTTTATTATTTATTATATTTTTGTTCTTTACTCGGTGATAATGTAGCTACCAATTGCGAAAGAATTTTCAAAAACGTTTCAGTAGATCCAGAGATTACCCCCTACAGCCTCATACGTAAACTTTACATCTTTATCATAATATAAGGACTTAAATTATGATGATTTAATGAGCGAACTTGAAAGCTGCAGGCTACCGACGTACGAGGAAGAAATTTCCGCTTTAAAATATTATCCTTCCACGATTCGAATAAACCAATCAGCGATCACCACACTTTAAAAAGCAATCTTCACACAAAAGTAAAGTATATCCAAGTTTATAAAGAGTCTCATCTCCCTTCCATACATATGCAAATAGCCGTCATTGCTCACTAAATCGATTTCATTCGGTCATCCATTCGGTCTTTCGGTCATCAATCACTGAAGAAGATTGAACGAGTATCTTCAGGGAGTACTTAGAATATTTTATCTAAGGTATTACAAAGTTAAGTGTTATGTTTTTTTAGTTTAAAAAGTAAGTGTATTCACAAAAAGTAAAGGTAAGTACAGTCAAACAAGCTATTTGGTATAAAGGCAGTAGTACTTGCAACTAGTCTTATATAATGTTTCGAGTGTGTTAATTCTTTCAAATCTTAAACAAAGTCATCAATCAATTCAATCAATCAATCAGTCAATTTATTTACTAAACGGCCTTATCTATGTACCTATACCTACTTATATTATGAAGCTGAAGAATTTAAAATTAAATTATATTTTAATATAAACTTAGAAAGTAGGTACATATGACTTGAAAAAGTGGTACTTGCCCGAATTCGAACCCACAACCTCATGCATGAGAGGCGAGAGCCTCAACCACTCGGCCATCACGGCTTTCTTTGAGATTGATAGTAATTAATATAAATAAAAAATCGCCAATCTATCTTGAGTAAGCGTGATGATCAACCCTCGAGTCTTCTCTGTATGAGAAGAGGCCTTTTTTAATAGGCTGGTATTGTTTATTGCATAGTAGGTAAAATAACATAACATCCCGCCTGTATTCCCCGAAAGGTCAGGGTTTTAGCTAAATTATTTAGAATATTATTTGTTTTCAATGATTTTTAAATCTCTTTTTTGTCTTTTTTTTTCATGTACAATTTTTTTTGCCGCATTGGTCTAGTGACTGCCTTATTGCACATATTGGTCTAGTGGTCGCAAGCGCGACTTATGTGCATGAGGTCTTGGGTTCGATTCCCAGGTCGGGCAGTGTTATTGGGTTTTTCCATCAGGAATTTCTCAGTAGCAGCCTCGGAGTCTGGATTTGTGCCCGGTTGATGGCAATAGGCTCGCCCCCTATTACATGGGACTAAAAACATAACTGGCGAAATGTGGGTGTACTAATGGGTACACCTCTGCCTAACCCTTCGGGGATTACAGGCGTGTGTTAGGTATGTTATGTATTTTTTTTTTGCACCTGCCATGTTATCTTTTGGTTGACTGGTAGGGAATGCCTAAGGCATTAAGTCCGCCTTTGTACCTTTTTGTTGCATAAAGTTTAAATAAATAAATAAAATATATTAAACTGATTCGATTCTGAGTTTTCAAACCTATGGCAGTATTCTTTCATGAAAGGTGTTTATGTGAAGCTATCAACGCGCCATTATCAAACACATAAATGCGTGCTTAAATTCTGACATAATATTGTACAAAATAAAACTTTAACGTTCCTCTCTTATCCAAGATCAAATCGTTAACTATTTTTAGAACATAACACATTCTAATCTTTATCAGATACTAGCTTGAGCGCACGACTTCGTCCGCGTGAACGTGGATTTTTTCATACAGAGTTTGTACATCCGTTCTATCCCCTTAGGGGGTGAATTTTGGAAAATCCTTTCTTAGTGGACGTCTACTAACTATAGACTACCTGCCTGCCAAATTTCGTTATAATACGTCAAGCTGTTTTCGTTTTTTACCCGCGTTAAGTTATGTCTTTGGTCACTGCTCCGATCCTATGGGTCGTACCTTGATGCTACATAGCCTATACTATTCCTCCTGAATCTGGCTAAAATTATACACAAATATTTTTTTCAGTCCGACAGCCTGTTTTATTTATTAGCACTTTTAAACTAACAAACAACCAAAAAAATCTATTCAACTTTACTATCTTTTATAATTATCTTTATCAAATATTTACAATACCATTCTTTGAAATAAAATCAACTTTACAGGTTATTTAAATTAGACATTACTTTTATTAAACGTCTTAGTAATAATAAAAATATCGTATAAACGTGAGACAATAATATGTTAATTTAATCTTTTCTTTTTTATTTTTACTTTACTAAGTATTTAATTAGGTTTATGATCTTATATGTAGGTAATTATAAACATCTTCGATCAGCGATAGAGGTTTATTAAGTAGATAGTTTGTTAATAAGGCTACAAACTAATTTATTCCCTCGACTTTGCCTACCAAGAGACTAGTCGTTTTTGTTTTCTTCATAGTTGTGCGGAATACTCAAATAACAAAAACAAAAAGTAATTTTAAAACATTTTTAATGGTAAAACATACATACACAACATCACGCCTGTAATCCCCGAAGGGTTAGGCAGAGGTGTACCCATTAGTACACCCACATTGCGCCAGTTATTTTTTTAGTCCCATGTAATAGGGGGCGAGCCTATTGCCATCAAACGGGCATCAAACGGCATTTTTAATGGTAAAATTCCTTCACAATGTCAAAAATAAAAACAAAATCTTCGGCATGGACAATATTGTCATAAAGTATAAATATTTAACCCTTAAAAAACAAACAATCCCATACATCATCACTTTTTGAGAGTTTTTTTTTACGAAAAACTACAAATATTATGCTTTTCAAAGCTCAACATAAAATAATTGAAAAAAAATCAGCGTTAAATATTAAGTTTAATGACTTTTATTACTCATAAAGAACACAGTTCACTTACTTAGCTTAAATACCTAATTATAACTAATTACAGTTATTGCAACATATAATCTATTACAGAGAACGGAACGGTTTTAAAATATGTTATTATAAATATATTTCATTTCATTCATTTTTCTTTTTTTTTTTATTACAAATCAAACAATGTGTGTGTGTGTTATTGGGAGTTTTGACAACACAAAATCAAATTAAACTCACACAAAAACACACACAGATTCTAGCTTCTATTATCTACCATATTCATTCCCGGAACAGTAATGAGTACCATCTTATTAGGTACTAACATCGTTAACAGTCTTTCACTCAAGCACCAAATAAAAAAAGTTATGACTTCAAACATGAGATGTCATAGTCTTTTAATATATGTTAATCGGATGCACCTGCTGCTTAAACGTGACATGTAAAAGTTCCCACGTGTAAATACCTACAAAACGTCTTTAAATAATAATTAAACGTTAAAGTTTAACAGTCAAAATTTATTTGAGAATTCTTTTTAACAATGTTGGTTGAAGCTTTTACTAAGGAGACATGGCGGTGATTATTAGAGTCATATATTTAGAAACAACAGTTGTAAATGGTAATTTTTTGAATTTATTATATAAAGTAGATGACTGCCTCGTTGGTCTAGTGGTCGCAAAACTCAACTGCTGAGCGGGATATGATTCGATTCTAAGTTCGAGCAAAGTGTTATTGTGTTTTCCATCAAGATTTTTAGTAGCAGCCTCGCAGCGAAATGCGGGTGTACTAATGGATACACCTCTGCCTTATCCTTCGGGGATATATGGTTTTACATCTTGATTTCATTTCATACGACAAGCACCGTTAATTTCACTCATTGACATCAATAATAAATAGATAAACATTGCGCACGGATTTTGTATGGACAGTAGGTTATTGCAGGCAAAGTTAGTAACTAAAATAAATAAGTCTGAAATCACCAATCCGCCTTGAGAATGGTGATCAACGCCCGCTTCTCTAGATATTAAGAGGCCTTTGCCCTACAGTGGGACAATTATGATTGTAGGCTGGAGGTTTTATATTATGTAGGAAAATGTCCATATACTTGTGACATAGTTTAGTTTCCTTAAAAATCTTTTAACAACTTGGATACTTGCCAATGTGCATAATATCTTACTGTGCTCGCGTTACTATCTACGAAGCGTTTCACTCAAACAAGCAGTACACATCATCATCTGCCTAGCCTTTGCTCAACTATGTTGGGGTCGGCTTCCAGTCTCACCGGATGCAGCTGAGTACCAGTATTTTACATGGAGCGACTGCCTATCTGACCTCCACAACCCAGTAACTGGGTAACACGATAACCCTAGGTAAGACTGGTTGCCAGACTCTCAAGCTTCTGACGATTCGTAACGACTGTCAAAGATCCACGAATGACAGCCGGGATCAACGGCTTAACAAGCAGTACACATCATCATCTGCCTAGCCTTTTCCCAACTATGTTGGGGTCGGCTTCCAGTCTAACCGGATGCAGCTGAATACCAGTATTTTACATGGAGCGACTGCCTATCTGACCTCCACAACCCAGTAACTAGGTAATATGATACCCCTAGGTAAGTCTAGTTGTCAGATTTTTGGGCTTCTGACGACCTGTAACGACTGTCAAAGATCCACGTATGACAGCCGGGACCAACAGCTTAACGTGCTTTCCGAGGCACGGAGGAGTCTCGGTGTGTAAAGATGGTCACCCATCCACGAACCAACCCCGGCAAGCGTTGCTTAACCTGACGGATCGACCCGTGCGGCTGTTATTACTTAGCCACGAGCTCCTACAAACAAGCAGTACACATACGAGTCGTTAAAAGTGCATGTTACGTAAGGGTTACTCTGAGGTGACAATAGGTTAACAATCGACATAAACAAAACCCCGTGGTGTCCTTCATTTGACTATCTCAAATTTCTCTCTACAAACTATCTTGTTACACGACCATCGAATTTGCATCGGAATTGTTTCCAATTTAAACAAATTCTCATACATACCTCTTCTATATTGCGTTTATAATTAATCTTACAACAAACTTAATCTAATCAGTTGATAATATGAGAATACCGTTTTCTCGAAAAATTCTTGAAGTTTTTTGAATACGTTTAACATTCTTCATGTGTACGTGACAATATTTTTCAAATTGTGTTCTGCTTTCTCTAATTATCATTTAAATTAAGAGTATTATTTCAAGTTAATATAACATAGACGTTAATTATTGCTGGTTTTGTTCGTGAAGCCCAAAGTTTTGTCGAACAAAACAGGTAGTGGATAAGCAGTGGACAGTGGGCATCGATGCTTCAGTTAGATACAAAGGTGTCTAAGAGACATTCCGATTCAAATTTAGATAATAATATGTTAAGATGGAATCACTGTGGGGTAATACAGATAAGAGATAAGATTTGAAGGTAGCCAGGTGTTGATGTAATAATGAATTTTATACACAATGACCTTTCTTTTTACCATTGACTTTTTTATGGCGTAATTCCTTCGAGGAGTTTATTTTTCCGTTTTACCGAATAAAGTTGGTGTACCGATCTTGGTTTTGAAATTCGATATTGATTGTGTCTTAAAAGGTGCGTATACACTAGAGCATTTACTTGTAACAGAAGATTGAGCTGCTCTAAATGTGTTACTATCTCACGAACCGAACAGTGAGCACGACCCTCGACGTTTTGTTATAACTTGCAACTAGCTTCACCTTTCTGACGAGTAGTTAGTGAAGTAGAGTGAAATCTGCCCCATTTAATGCAATCCGTCAAAAAGTAAATACAAAATGGAAAGGAATGAAGAAACGTCGAACACGGCATCGAGCATTCGAAAAAACGTTACATTACATCGGTGTACATTCACCTTAACAGTTTAAAAGTATCGATAAAGTCGAGTTTTAAACTTGTAATCCTGGATCAGAACATTTTAGTTTCCCGAGCATACAGCCTACTGATGACAAAAATATTGTCGTGTCAGACATCGAAGTTTGAATTTTATTGCTATGTAATGAACTATCAATTTAAATAGGCCATTTTAGAAGATCATCTTAACACGTTAACATTCAAATATTGAAACGGTATTGGCAGTAACCTAAGCTAAGGTCAGCAAAAAGTAATCAAATAGAAGTAATGAGACATTGAATTTGGATATAGGTAATGTATACGGGGTGTATATAGATATATTACATAGTCATTAACAAAGTATATTGCCCATTAAACTGAGAAACATTGAGCAAGAATTAATTATTGATGAGAATTTTTTATATTTTGTGTAATAATCACTATTAGCGCGCTATGTAACTCTCGTAAAAGATTTTGGGTATCTGTTTAAGGGTTTATCGATGACATTTTGATTATTTTTAGGTCCTTCAGAAAGGTCAGGTGCGGAGTACTCGTAACCATGCTTGTATGACGAGATGTATGAACGTCAATGAGGCGAAAGGAGTATGTAAGGATCGCAGCAGGTGGCGTTCTGTAGTTTCTGCCTACCCCCATGGGAAAAAGGCGTAAGTTTATGTGTGTATGTATTTAGATTAAAATTCTTAACAATATTGTTTCTTAACATTGAAGCCATTATCGCACTACAGGTCATTACATTAGCAGCTATATTCCCACGGCAACACAATAAATTCTCGTGAACGACAATCGATCGGCGGTCATCCTAGGTAATGGACCAGGAAAATGCCATCTTACTAACAATGGACATTTGCAATTGTAATATAAACGTCATTGTACTACTTACATAGAGGTACTTGATGCATTGCATTATAGCCCACCTAACGGAGATGCTTTGACATAGCGCTTTATGGAAACATCGCAATAAATTTATAACAAACTTACTATCTGCATCTGACAAAACCTTTTAACAAGACCTAACGCCCTTAAATTCAAGTACACACGACACACTTTCAATAAATAACTTATTATTAAAATGCAAATGTAAGTTTGTCGACAAATCCGAACAGTGCCACCCGTAGACACCCTTTGTCCATTCCTTGATTGAATATCGAATGCATAATCGTAAACTTGAATCGATTCTTACGAATACGAAGAATCGATATTGAAATCGGCAAGCACTAAGGCTTTGTATGAATAAACGCACTTAGTGTGTGGAATAGGAAATCATAAAAGCCTAATGCTGTTCTACATACAATATCAAATCGAATTGGAGTTTATGCATCGATTATGTTTTATGTGTATATAGTCCTTTTATATTTTTCCTTTAAGCCGCGATGTTATTCATCAGTTCGCATTCTGTAATTAGATTTAGCCTTTATTATTTAGTATGTCTAGGTTCTCTTTTCAGTGGCGTAATGCTTGATTATTGAACTAAATATAATAATATCACATGCACAGCTTATATTTCATTTGCAATCGTAACTTCTTTAACTCTGAAACTGGTTACAATTTTACAAACTGTTACACCTAGCGCCATCTGTGAATTGGAGTGGGAACTACAAACGGCTTGTGGTAACAGTCAAGCGGGGTGTTTCTACCCTTGGACTACATTGGTAGACGGTACACGGAGATAAAATTAAAATATAGAATGCAGTGTGAGTACAAAGTCGAATCTTATTAGGCCAAATATTTAAACAACATAATTTATTTAAGTAATCCGAATAAAATATATTACTTGACAGTGCTTCCATAAAATATAACGGTTTAAAAAAAGTTTAAAATTGGAATGCACTTATTTTTATAATTAAATTAGAAAATATCTACCTTGAAGGAAATTCAGATTTTGAATTGAGATTTTTTTCTAATTATATTAAGTTTACCTATTTTCAATACCTTTTCATAAATTAACAAAAATCACAAATCAAACTAAATTGAATAACGTGTTTGTTCAGTTAGACAAAGGATCTAATACTTATATTTCCGACCATTGTACATAAATATTTCGATTGTACGTAGATATCCACATTTTTGAGCAATGCAATACGTTAAAATCTCCGGTATTTTGAATAATTAAATTATAATTAAATTCAAAAAGCAAGTCTTTGTTTTTCCCAAGGATCTAAATCGCTCGGGTTACCATATCACACGGCAAGCATTTCCAAGGAATATTGGTACAAATTATGCGACTGCGGATTCTTTCACTCGAGATAATGTATTCGATTCCGGACCGAGTCGATGGCATCGTTCACGCGAGCTTCGAATGTTAGGCGACGTATTATCCGATACTACGAAAACTCGATTAAAAATCGAATGGGGATCGATTTGTTGTTCTGTGACTAATGCTTGTTTGTTATGCATTTGAATTTGGTTTAAAATTGGAATCATAAATTACTGTTAGTGTGGGTTTAGACAAAAGTTCATCGAAAAGCTATATTTCATGTTACTTTTTAATAACTAATCCAAATAAATTGTTTAGAAGGTCAATACATTAACTTTTACAAGCAATAAATATTTTTAAACCGGTAGATGGTACTAACTGTTCTATTTGCATAACATTTAATCCAGTCACAAGGCACTAATTCCAAACAGACCGAGACGGCTTGGGCGTCGGGAGTCGCAGGGTCCCTGCCACCATAGGCGGATGTTGCAGATTTTATTTGAAAGAGTTATCGCGGCCCTGGAACGCAAAGGGCATTAGGAGGTACACGAACGGGTTTTAGTCAATAAGAAGGTCAGTAAGAATCTGACACCCCCGTCCGCTCCGGCCAGAGCGAAAGAAGTAATTTAATGATATTCCATCCTTCAAAAAAGGCCACTAATTCCAGCCATGACAAACAGCCTCGTTTATTATGACCCTGTTTTTATTTCCATGCCTCTGTACTTATCTCCCTGGTGGTGAAATGGCTTTTTTTTTTCTCAGTAGCAGCCTCAGAGTCTGAATTTGTGCCCGGCTGATGGCAATAGGCTCGTACTACATGGGACTTACATAACTGGCGAAATGTGGGTGTACTAATGGGTACACCACTGCCTAACCCTCCGGGGATTACAGGCGTGATAGTTAAGATAACTTCTGATAGTTTATGCTTATGCTTGCCCCTATAAAATTTGTATGTACTAATCTTATGTTTTTAAATAACCAGAGCAAATCTTGTATTTCCAATCGAGAACTAACAGTACCGCTTAGAGATGTAAGCTCGATATTCGGTGCATTTTCGCGATCATATCGATACACGACGGCGAATATTTTGCGCTTTGAACGAAGACTGTCACCTACAGACAACGATACGATAAAATACCGATATTTGTAACAAATAAAGGAATTCGGAAATTGTTTCATTGAAATTTGAACTTTGACGGTTTGGAATTATTGCTTGATTTAATTGTTAGCATTGTAATCTGAGCTGTAGTTCTGTTTATCTACAGAAAGTTTTGACAAAGTGATACTTACTCTAGTTCTGTAATAATTAAATATTCTTTTGACCGAATGGCCGTCACGGTACGGAATTTCAATTGTTATTAGCCAAATAGATCATGATTTCTTTTGAAGGAAGAAGAAACGGCCAGATGTGAAAGTCTTTGGAAATAAGCACCAGTATTTTAATAACAATTTCATAATTAAATAAAACGATGGCTTTTTAATTGTTTGTTTGTTTGAAGCTGAAACTACGGGTCCGATTACAATATTTTTACTTATAGAAAGCTACAGTTTTGTCCAGTGCCATAAGTTATGTTTGATCGCATCAGTACTTGACTCCCTCGCGAACGAACTCGCGGGCAGAAGCTAGTTTTCAAAATTCCTTTACTAACGCACCCTCATCAAAGCAGTGCCCCCGCGAAATGGAGGTGAAATTAGAACAATTAACCTGCCGCCGAAGCCGCGACGACCACAAATAGTGCCGACGGTGATAGTAGCTAATGACTTGTTAGTACTGCCGCCAAATACACACATGCGATAAATATAGTGATGTGCGGTAGTCGACAAAAGGCCGTATTATTTGTCGGTATTTTTTTGATCTTTTATTGACTTTCGTCACTTTGATGTTAACTAATCGTAATAATCAACCAAATCCCGTGGGCCTAATCTACCTAAAAACTCAGCTTGCTGTGAGCTATCATGCTTCCACGCTACGCATGCTAGGGACTGGCCACTCACCTCTAGCCCAATGTACTTTAATTCACCAAGATTTTTTTACTATCATATAAAAATTAATAAAGAGAGTTAGTGTCTTCGTTGTTAAGAGGAAAACTACGAAAGAAAGAAAAATTGGTGCTCTTGAATTTATAGATCACGAAAAATAAACTCAAATGATTGTGATTCAAGCTTAATATTTCAAGTCCCACGTAAACGTTCAACTATTGTCCTGACAAACCGATATGACAGCCGGGCCTTGATTGGTTAAGTAGTTTTATTAATTCATCACTGTTAACACTATTAAAAAAAAGTCCTTACATTTCAAAAGTAGAAGACACCTTGCTTGTGGTCAAAAGTAAAATTTGACGGTTGGCGTAAATAAGAAAAACTATCGATAAAAACCCGTAATATATTTCACAACACTGGCAAGTGAGCGACGACCGACCGCGGTCGCCACTACACCGCCATCTATAATTGGTTTGCTCCGCAGCTGATTTTTATCTCCAATTATTGAGTTTTCACGCCAATTAAATATTATCTAGCTTCCGGTGGAAGCCGCAATGTCGATATAATCATAGCGTTTCTAGAAATGGCACAACCCTTAGTAGTTGCTACGTTTGTTGAATAAATAATTTAATTAAAATCTCTCTGTTTATACTAGAGTATTGTAATTCCTCTTCCGTTCTAATATAACAAAATAGCCCTTCTTAACGACATAATATATCATCATCATCATACCAGCCGAACGATGTCCACTGCTGGACAAAGGCCTTCCCTAAAGGTAGCAACAATGACTGATTCTACGCTGCCCGATTCCAGCGGTTTCCTGCGACCTTTAGGTACCAGGTTGTCCTTTACGACATATTATGCATAACATAACATAACATCACGCCTGTAATCCCCGAAGGGTTAGGCAGAGGTGTACCCATTAGTACACCCACATTTCGCCAGTTATGTTTTTAGTCCCATGTAACAGGGGGCGAGCCTATTGCCATCAACCGGGCACAAATCCAGACTCCGAGGCTGCTACTGAGAATTTCCTGATGGAAAAACCCAATAACACTTTGCCCGACCTGGGAATCGAACCCAAGACCTCATGCACAGCAGTTGCGCTTGCGACCACTAGACCAACGAGGCAGTCCGACATATTATGCGTCTATTTAAAATGACGTATTTTCTGGTGATACCAGGATCTTGAACTATAAACCCTTTTACATTGAAATTACATTCTCAGCTTTCAATATTAAATACAGTAAACTAAGTAACAGAGTCAACATTTATCTTAGATACAATCTAAATTCTACCGCGCACCCATCCGGGCACTGAACACAAATAACTACTTAAAAGGTCAACTTTCTCACTATTAACTTGTTCAGACATTGTTGCGTATTGATTAATACTAGTTAACAAGTCCTTTGGTGGAGACGGGAATGTCTCTGGGTATGTTTCGTTGGATACACTGCATGTATTGCATTGTGATACAGTAAAGGCTTGGTCGCACAGGAGTGGACAACATGCAGGCGTGGTCGCGGTTGCGATTAGATACTGTAGTAGTATTTAGGTGTATGGATGGGTCCACACCGATGCCGGTAGAAAAATTTGGCCCTCAACTATAGCCGCAAGTTGTCTGCTCCAGTATGGCCGGGCCTTTAGGGTGTAAAAATACTTTTTTACTGATAGTACTATTGCTACTATAGTAGGTATAACTAGCATCTCCCCTCGACTTCGTTCCCGTGGATTTCTTCACCCGTGTTACGTTTACCCGAGTTACGCCTCTGGTTACTGCTTTGCTCTTGTGGGTCTTAGCATTAGTATATTCATGAGGCCTATAGTAGCTCATGAATCTGGCTATCATATGCAAATATTTTTTAACAATTTGACTGATAGTTCCAGAAATTAGTGCGCTTAAACTAATTAAAAAAAAAAACTCTTCAGCTTTATTATAGATATAATTTTCAGTGTCTCAAACATTGTAGGATTTTCTAGCCTTCTAAAGTATAATTTCAATATACGCAACCGGCAAGGTACAAAGTTTCCATATACCTATTTATAAAATTATGGTGCGTTTAGCACGGATATTAGACAACTGTATGCAATCTATGGGCGTAATGGAGTTTGTATACTAATTATAGGAAATCTAATGAATGAGAACAAAACCATACACCTGTGTAATGAAGTCTTAATAATACCAGCCTATTAATGTCCCATGGCAGGGTAAAGGCTTAAGTATAGGAACGATCGCAATCTCTGTCTCAGTCTGTCAAAAATGCCTCTTATTTTACTTCATTTTTTGACATTGACAAATTTGTCAGTCATTTAGATGAGATTGCGACAAGATTTTGGATGTTTTTAATTAGTAGAATTGGCCTTCAGTGCAGGAATACGCTCGAGTAGTTGTCATTACCTAATTAAATTCATTCGACGACATCCATTAGTTTGCAAGGAAACTTTAACTATTACTTACTTGCTTGCATCTCTTGGTGCAGTAACTTCTGAAAGGTACAAATACAGTGTACCTACTACATTCTATGGTGACTGAATTTAGCTATTACTTGTCATAATAATTTAACAGTTATAACTGACGATGATTAATTAGATTGATAGGTTTTTTCTTCTGGTTTGGTTTGTATTGAGGTTTTTTTTTGTTTTCAATATTAACTTTACATCCGTTTTTTATAATTATTATAAACGCTGACGAGTTTGTTTGTTTTGCTTCAATTCTAGAAATTCTGTTGCTAATAGAATACAACGATATCCTTAAGTGCTATGGGCTATATTTTACGACTAAAATAATTAGAGATCTTTAAAAGAATTTACTAGTCGCGAGCTAATAAGTTTTAATAACTGGTAGTAATATAATTATGAAAAACTTTTAAATACTAATAATACAATTTTACCCCTTTTTTTTAAATTGTACATTACATTACTAAGAGCTTAATGTGGCATCAACTGACTCATCCGCATTGCTGTCAACAACCATTGAAACAAGACACAAAAAGGCTTTTTACCAAAAAACTTGTGCAAGATACTTGCAGTCATTCAAAGGCTACTTGTGCGTAAGGTTCCCAATTTTTTTAAAAAAGAAATAGAGTATATCTACCCGATTTTTTTAGGGTAGTCCTGGGCCCTGGGCACTGGCCCAGAGCGTCCAATGGAGAAGAAGGGCCTGATGACTGGTATAAGTACTCGTATAGTAACCGCTGTTTAAAAAATAATATTTTATCCCCTACCCTATAAGTATTGACTTGTTGACTGCCTCGTTGGTCTAGTGGTCGTAAAGCGCGACTGCTGAGCACGAGGTTTTGGGTTCGATGGTCGGGCAAAGTGTTATTAAGTTTTTCCATCAGGAATTTCTCAGTAGCAGCCTCGGAGTCTGAATTTGTGCCCGGTTGATGGCAATAGGCTCGCCCCCTATTACATGGGACTTGAACATAACTGGCGAAATGTGGGTGTACTAATGGGTACACCTCTGCCTAACCCTTCGGCGATTACAGGCGTGATGTTATGTTTATGTAGTATTATAGATTATGAAGTAAGTACAACTACATGAAATAGAGGACAATACTCTATTTTAGAGTCTGAGTAAATTTTAGCAACCCTACTTGTGCCTGTATTTTGTTGTGTTTGAGCTTATGTCGAACTCGGTTGTACAACATGACGCGTCCGATGCATTGTTCTCGAGCCTGTTCGTTATAAATAAAGTATTATCTGCAATAATAACTTGCTCGATTGAACTGAACAATACGCTCAGCGGACGTGTGGGCGGCGGATACTATCGACCTATTGAAGGGAATTATATGGAGCTGATTTTGACTGCCTAGTTTGATTCTTTACTTACCTTATTACAAATTTAAAAACGAATAGGTTACTTACTAAAAATTAATATAATTTAGTTCGTTTGGTGTTTACCTATATGTAATTGTAAAGGTCGTAGCCCATTTATGCCGTACAGCAGATAAATGAGTATTCAAATAAGGGCTTAAGCTTGTACTCTCAGCTCGGAGTTTTTAAGTTGGTTGATGTGACATTCCCGTGCATCGGAAAGTGTACAAAAGTATTAGCTGATTCGTTTAGAATATTCGCATAACTGTACAATTTGTATGGATCGGTCATTTTTTTGCGATTTCAGTGTTTCATGATAATTATCTTTACACATTGTAATAGAGTAGCTTTTAATTATTTGGCGTACTTGCTTTCAGGATTTAAAAGTATTTGTGAACATGAACACCTTTTATAGAGAACCAACACACAAATATGAAAAAAAAAAATGAATGGTACAGTTATTTATTTTTTAAATGTTTTAGAGATGGTTCAATAGTAATAGTTGTTTATATTTAAGAGCACGATAACTGCTTAAAAGCATGCCCATGAATTTAAAATCACACTGTATACCAATCTTTTTGTATCCAAATGGTATAATCCACTCTATAAACATCCCATCAACGAGTCTTTGTTGAAGTCCAGCCTGATTTAATTGCGTACAGCGTTAATTGGCCATTGTCCTTTAATATTGCGCCCTCGCCCTCACTTAACTATAGCCGATTGTTTTTGTGCCCTGTTGTGCCTTGTGCCCCGTTGTGCCCCGTGCGCTAATGTGCAGTCGTGATGTTTGCTTACCGTTTAGATAGCGATTGAGATGTTTTGGAGTGGAAGGGAGGAAGGGGGGAGTATTGATTTAAGTTTAAAGGGATACGTGATTAAGGTCTACACTCATCGTCATAAATATAACAAGACGGCTTCGATACAGCAAATAATTTGGCATTCAAGTTAGGGCTTTAAATCGTGTGCACGAAAAAATTTTTTTTTGTGACCACATAAAAAGATGACGGTTTGCGGGCGGCGTGCAGGCAGCTAACGGTTGCGTAGTGGCGATTTCAGCTGGGCCGTTGCTGAGTCATTAAATTGAGATGTGACAATTTATGACCTGTTGGTTTCTTTTAAAATACGATATGAAATATCTATATTACACTAAAATAATACTATAACTGAACAATTTGGTATCTAACTTCTATTTTCGAGAAAACATGAAACACTAGATTCCAAGTCAGTGATCGTATTTATTTCAAACGAAAAACCTCAAAAAGAAATAAACGCATCTGTTCTGCTTACATGAAGGTTTTTAACATCAACCAAGCTCAAGCTTCAAGCCGAGAAGATGCACTTTCAGCAACCAGAACTGCACACAATCTTCCAAATCTCTTAATCTACAGATCGTCAGATTACGCACTATCCACGCACTATTAAACAACAAGGAAAGAATTTGCTGCAACAAAAAAATAATAGCTTCCAACGATGTTACTGGACAAAGGCGTTTAAGAAAACCTGCCTCTGCACTGTTCTTTGAATCATATACATAATCATAATAATTAAATGTCGCAATGAGGAGCCGTGTTATCAGCCGGACGCAGAATGATGCTACTGACCACATCACGGCATTCTTTTTAACAGAACTTACAACTACTCTTTCAAAATACCCGACATACATTTCTAATTTTGCTCTTGATCACATTTCTCCCTTACAAAGAGAAGCGGTAAGGGATATCGCGCGAGCGTTTTGGGTTGATTACCAATAGTGACACAGTACAGGAAAGCATCAGAGTAAAAACCAGTTAGGCAAATTATCTGCGAAGAATCAGTGACTCCACCTGCCGTTCAGGACTGCATTTATTTATGTATTCTGTGTTGCAAAGTTCGCGTGATGAGACGCAATGTATTGTTGTAAATGGCTCGCATGGCGACTTTTTTCTTTTACTTGTCGACGTCCCTATTGAATAAACTTTGGAATGTATTAGAAATTGATGGCGGGATTATTATTTATGTTGGTTATTGTTTGTTTTGGGACATTTATGTGATAGTAATAGATGGTCTAGTGGTCGCGAAGCGCGACTGAGTATGATGAGGTCGAGCAAATTGTTATTGGGATTATCCATCAGATATTTCTCAGTAGCAGCCTCGGTGTCTGGATTTCTGCCCGGTTAATGGCAATAGGCTCGCCTCCTGCATCGGTCCTTAAAACATAACTGGCGAAATGTGAGTATACTAAAGGGTACACCTCTGCCTAATCTTCCGGGAATTACAGGCGTAATGTTATGTATGTATGTAATAGTGATAGAATTTGATAATAATAATATAATTAGGTAACAGAACCTATATTTACGCTCCGTATAAAGCCTTGACATAGTCGGTTTTGCAGTTTCATATTTCATGAAGATTTTTCGTAACCGAGCGTGCTTGTATGACGAGATGTATGAACGTAGATGAGGCGAAAGGAGTATGTAAGGATCGTAGCAGGTGGCGTTCTGTAGTTTCTGCCAACCCCCATGGGAAAAAGGAGTGAGTTTATGTATGTCTAATGAAGATTTTATGCAATTTAAGAAAGCAGATAAAGTTACCAACAGATATCGCCATATTAAGCAGACTAAACCGCTAAGTATCACAGTTAATTAAAACAACAACTCTCAGTACTGAAATATCCAATTATTATGATACCAAAGATGGCGCCAGGCATAAATATACAAACACGAATTTTATTATTAATTTACTCCAACCACACTTCAAAATATCTGACAACTTATTCAACCGAATCGCCACTAAACAAATACAATAAACCAGGGGTTCCCAACTGTGTTCCTAAAAGTCGCGACGACTTGGGGCGTAGTCGTGGAGCTATCTCGCGGGCATCGCGTGACGGTAGCTACTAGTTTCATTGATTACTGTGCAATCATTTTATTGTGATAATTTTTTAATATATAGTAATAATAAAGATTATCATATTTTAAATGCGAAAGTAACTCTGTCTGTCTGTTCAGCAGCCAATAAAACAATTAAACCGATTTTGATGGGTACGGAAGGACATAGCCTACTTTTTATTAAGGGACTTCGTTTGCGTCGGCGATATTTGACATTTACGTGGACGATATCGTGGGCAAAAGCTAGTAATCAATAAATAAAGTATCCTTAATTTGTATCCTTATTTTGTTTCATAAATATCCTTAAGTATCCTAGCAGATAGCTAGAGCTACACACAAATATCTTAATATAAAAATGCGACACAAAAAATTACAACCCTTAAAAAGAATGACACTGTTAAAAAGATTGAGAACCCCTGCAACAAACAATAAATAGTTAAACAATATTATAATAAATAGTTTAAAACCATAGACAAAACCCACAAGGTAGATATTAAAGCTATGCAACATTGAAGATTTTTCAATCAGCTACACAGCTGGGGTTCTAATTAAAAGTATAATGATCCATCCTATAATTGTATAGAAAAACTAATGTTCCCATAACAGACATTATAATAATGAATAATATTTCGTTATTAGTAATTGTGTAACAAAAACTATTTACTATTTAGTGAAGCATAAAAAGTAAGTGATTTCAATTTTGAAGCTCATCTTCGTGACTAAATGTTATAAGATTTTTAGTTTTAATTTTGAGCAATTATTTATAGAGAAATACAAAACACTATTTAATAATAATAGAAAACTAGTTTATCTTGAACACCACTGACATTGGTGAAGGAAAACTTCGTGAGGAAACCTGGAATAATCTATCTTTTCTAAGGATTTATTTTTGTTTGTTTAATCTTTGGAACTACCAGACAAATTGGAAAAAATAATTGAATTGTAGGGAATTGTACAGGCTATATTGTTGTTGGAACAGTATCCTAAATGCAATTGGCAATAAGTTAGACAGCCCTCTGGTTTGGAGCCTCACCCAGAGGATGGTCTCTCTTAGTTATTAGGTACTAACTTAGTTTTTTAAGTTCATATTAACAATAATACCTAATATATAATTGTACTAATTTGTAATGGATCACTGGTTGTTTGAGTAGGTAAATAAATAAATAATTAATAAATAACATCATGCTACAACTTGCGAAAGTGGAGGAAACCGCGGGGTGTAAAAAAATTACTGCTACAGAGAAATTCCTGATAAAAAACCCAATAAAATTTGCCCGACCTGGGAATCGAATCTAAGATCTCATGCTCGGTGGACACGCTTTGCGACTACTAGACCAACGATGCAGTCCCGTCCGTAATATATGTGTCCTAACCTACCCGTTATTCATATAGTGCCAACATTTAGTGGCTAACAAAATAAAACTACAAAATTATCCAGTTCCCCATTAATAAACGATTTATTTAGGGTGTGACACAATAATTATGCAAGAAATCTTTGTTATATGACGGCCGCTTACCAATATTCATATAAATCTGACCACAGCCTACCAGTAAAAGCGTAATCACGTACACCTATCGCATAATATCGCGCCTTACCTTTCCCTCACGATTTATTCGACGAAGTATTAATTATTAATTACAATTACTATTCAAAATCAATTTATTGGTTTTAAATCTTACGTTTAGTTTCCTTTACTAAGTTCATCGTAAATCAAAATCAATTTAAATATGTTTAATTGATTATGTAGAAAGATTAATGCACTTTTTTATAATATACAGGCTACGCCCGCGACTTTGTCCGCGTCAGATTTGATGTCCCACGGGAGCTGCATTACTGAATTTTTATTAAAAACAAAAAATACAAAATTAAAAAATAATAATAAGATATTAAAGTAAAAATAACATCGGTATGCGTTACTAAAACAAACACAAAGGATGCGCAGGCGCATTTGAAATGATAATAAAACGGACAAATGAAATCGCACACTTAACCGTATCTTTGTGATGCGCTCGGACAAAGTGGCGGATTAAGGGCGGGAACAGAACTGAGTCCCGCGTCCCGGGACCGGAGAAGAGCGAAGGATCAACACAGGAGGACCGCGTCCCACTGTTCCTGCTCTTTTGATCCTTTGCTCTTCTATTTTTCGTTTTACTTCCCAGTAATGCGAAAAGTATAATTATGACAGACAAAAGCGAAACATCGTACTACACGAGATCTTCTAAAAATTAAAAACTACATAAAAATCCGATATTTTTCTGCAAAAGCAAATTAAAATATCAACGTTAATGAAGCTAACAAACTCAATTTCAATATTATTTTCTCAAGGATTTTATAAAAAAAAAAAAATTGCTGATATTAATCAATTGTCTCCATTCACCTACAAAGTCCCAGTAAAAAATTCCGGCCACAGCAAGTGTGTCCCGACCTAAAAACTGAGAACACGACTAGTATCGTAATATTTGCGAATAATCCGCAAACTGGTAATACTATACGGACACTGGGAACACTGAGAAGTTTCAGATAAAGAAAATATCAAGACTATTATAGCCCGTCGCACGCATGTCGGTCTCACATACGATTTGTGAGGATAAGACACTGAGAGATCGTTTTTTTATGTTTTTTTTTTTTCGTTTTTGAAGTGAAAACTTCTTTAGTTGCGTTGAGCACTTTTTCTGTAATGGGTATAAAATCTTAAACTCGCGTCAGGACACGTGACCTGGGCGCCTACCGCCATCTCTTATAACAATATTATTTTAATATTACTTTGTAATTTCTGTTGTTGCATTTTCAACTTTCGGCGCTGATCCGAGCGTTGAAAATCCAACAGTGTGGAAGGCAAAGTAATATTAGAATAATATTGTTTTAAGAGCTTGTGGTTGGCCCCCTGATCGAAAAAGCGTAAGACGGATGGAGAGTAGACAGCTATCCCCTCTCTACGGCGCGGCGAAAATGTATGCTTGGGCCTACTGTTTCGTTTAGGCAGCGCAGGACGCTTGCGCGAATGTTCGTGTATAACTTTTTAATGTAAAATAATTGTAATAGTTTTAAAGTGTTAAATTTTTAATGTAATATAAATTGTCATGTTTGTGTACGATAGCGCAATAAATGAATATTGTATTCTACCACATAAATGATAGTACTTTTATACTGATAAAGCAATTGGTGCAAAATTATTCCCTAACCATTCCAAAATATCAAACATGCTCAACGTTAATAATCAAGTTTTCACTTCTGCCGGCACTCCCGGAGTGCAACCCGTCTTTTTTTTTTTTCTTATATTTCCATTTAATGAAAAAACTTTCTCCCACTCTGGAGATTACCTACTTCTGTATTGTAGGTGTGTAACAACTAGATCCGGAACAACTATCTGTAGACCATATAAATATTCGTTTCGGCCGGGAATTGCACCCTAGTCAGGCAGCACAGCAACCAATCGTAAAATGAACAATTGAAAAGTTTTTTTAGTGGTAGTTCACTAAAATCAATCGATCATTATGTTTTCTTTTAAATTAACCTAAAAATATTGTCGTTGTAGAAATCCAAATTTAATTTTCTTATTAAGGTAACCTTGGACTGCCGCCGCCGTCTACTTAGGGGTGAATTTTAAAAAATCGTTTCTTATCGGATGCCTATGTCACTAAACTACCTTCCTGCATATTCATGCAAAGAACATACCCCCACAGGTTTCTACGATCAACGATTGAGCCAATTCTACCTTCCCATCTAAGATTTACTACATTACAATCAACGAAGCGACTTTTTAAGAAAAGTTTATCCGAAAAATAAATCATATTTCTACTTATCCATATATTGCTAACATGTCATTCGACTATATCTTTTGTAGTTTCGCATCCAGCGGGCTGTCATACGGCGGGGCTTAGCGAATTAACACCGGAGTTAAGTTGCATTATGTACTGTGCCTTTTGCAACGCCGCACCTCTTGATACTTGCTGCCACAGTGGATATAGCTCAGGAGGCGAAGATGACGCAACACTGAGATATTTCGACCAGCCGGTATATTTTAATTACAAGCTTTTATTTAGCTTGCACTGTTCGTATGTATGTAAGTAAGTTGTCCTCTTATTTGCAAACCATTTTTCGACCATTTGTTGGTATAAATTTCGCATACACCTGTAGTTCTGATAACAATACAAAGACCAATATTGCAATAACTTTAAATTAAAGCTTGTTTTTTTATTTTATTTTTAATTAGTTTATTTAAGTAAGTTAGCTTGAGATAAGCTGTTATCTAAGTTCTTGAGCGTAATTATATGGAATTTCAAAACGTTTTTATATGATGAGTTTGTTCTTGACTCTAGTCTAGGTCAGATGTGACAGAGACAAAGACTACGATGAAGTGAGCTTACCCAGAAGAAGCCTGTTCACTCTCACTGTAAAGAGATTAGGGTTGAAAGCTTTTTGAAATACAGAGACGCATTATAAAATATGACCCTACTGCTGAATACTGTTTTTTTTTTTTTGTTTATTAGGTGGTAAAAATCATCAAATGACTCCTTCCGCCCTGGGTGGGGCGGAAGGAACTGTCAGACTTTTACTAACTAATAAACCACCCTGTTCCTTCTGTTGCCCTTTACTTTCCGGGACCACGGTATCCTGGTGACCCGGTGTCGTGATGGCCCAGTGTTTAAGGCGCCCGCTTCTCATACATGAGGTTGTGGGTTCAAATCCGGCCAATGTAAATTTTTCAATTTATATGTACTTTCTAAAGTTTATCTTGGACATCACTGGCATCGGTGAAGGAAAACATCGTGAGGAAACCTGGACTTACTGTTCCACTCAAACCATGTCAGAGGCCCTTGAGGCGGTTGAGAAATTCTGACACTAGGGTATGTAGGGTCGTAAGACCTTACTGCCCACACGATAAGAAGAAGAAGAAGAAGGTACCCTGTTAAGACGTCCCGCAACCATGCTACCTACCGCTTGACCTACTGCTTCTTACTTGCACTGTAACATTAACATAGCTAGTGTTGTTATCGATGTGTTGTATGTTGTTATGTGTTGTACAACATGTAAAATGTTAATTACGCACACACACTGATTTGTTGGTCGCTCGCCTAGCTTTTGATATTAAGTCCTAGCTTTAATTTCCGGCTTTACTTAATGCGGTAGGCAGTTATATAATGGTTGTATGCTGATTCGCAACTATTGTTAGCTGCTGGCTCATTGTGGGAGCTGTGTAGACGATGGATTAGGTAGATTTATCTTAACTTGACCGTGCCCTGCGGTTCCGCCTGCGCCCATCTATCTATCTAAATAATTATATAAAAGCGAAATGTCACTCGCTCATTACGAAATTTTGAAAAATGCTTGACATATAAAAATGAAATTTGACAAGAAGGTGGTTAATAGTCAATAGACGTCTGCTAGGAAAAGATTTTCCAAAATTCACCCCATAAGGGGATGAAACGGGATTCCAAAGTTTGTATGGAGAAATCAACTTTGACGTGGACGGAGTCGCGGGCAGTAGCTATACAAATGTAATTTTCTCTTCTACATACTTTCAATTTAGTTACGTAATCAGTTCGAAGGTTCAGTCGTGAAAGTGTTACAAACAAACAAACAAACAAACACACCAACCAATGTAAAAAAATATTTCGGTAGTAGGTACTACGTAAGCGTTGAGACCATGAAATCCTTTACTTTATCACCTTTCTTTGTTTTTATAAAAAACATTGCCCCATACTCGGAATTTCTCCTGTATCGTAGATGCGTTTACAAACATATAAACTCAAATACTCAAGCAGTCAGACCCGGAACAACTATTTGTAGGCCATACAAATATTTGTTCCGTGCGGCAATCGAACCCGCTACACGCAGCGCAGCAGTCAATCGTTCAGCCACTGCACCAACAGTGCCCTCAACTATTCATAAGAGACTGCAGTGGATCTTGATCTTTCCTCGTGAATCAGCACGTACCGAGACATAAAGACACGTTTAAATACTTAAGACAGGATCCGAAACTATCATAGGTCAATTTGACAGCATCGATACATCTTTTCTCCTGTATTAAAACTTTATGAACGTAAAAACTACTAATTAATTAATCCACGACAATAATTACTATTAACAATTACGCACTAAAAGGCCAATATAGACCTTTATTAAGTCCTTTGATAAGTCTCGACTATTTGTTATTATTATCAAGATAAAATTATTATCTTTCTACATTTTATTTCACCTTTCTTTCCAAATTAAAACCGTGAGAAAAATTAACTTAAGCAACAAAGGTCATCAAGTAATTAAAAATAATTAAACCACACACAGACAGTTCAATTTAATTGAATTTCCTATTTAAATTTCGTAATCACAAAAGCGAGTCTTTAATTAAAAACCAAACATAATCAATTTTAAATAAACCAATATTTATAACCAGGTTCTAAGCTTAATAAGTTAACCATTCAATTAATTGGAAGTCCGGCTTTCAATTTAAATAAAGGGAATCATTAAAGACAGATACAATTCTTCAATTGGATCATTAATTAGTCAATTAAAGGGCAGTGTCTTCCTTATTTTACCTAGTTGAGTATTCCACGCAAATGAGTATAATAAATAACGGAACAATCGCATTTGACTTAAAGACGTAAGTGCTCACCGGCAAAATGGATTACGGCTGTATTGGCATGGTGAGCGATTAGCGGATTCGTTTTTTTATGCTTGAGTTTAAAGGTAAAAAAGTAAAAATCATTTAAGATTTAAGACATTTATTTCTCATAACAGAATAATACATTCACTTACAATGAGAAACAGTAGTTAGCCTAATTAGGTACATTACTTGATCGTTTGTAAGGAACGAGCATCTAAACGGTTGTCTAATTTTAGTCTACTTATGTTAGTTATTCTCTTAATTAAATCCTGGTAATAGGTAAAAATCATTTATTTCAATAAGATCGTTGAGAGTTACTTATGAACGTCAAGAATTACAAGATAAATTAGACAAAAGAATATAACACGTTGCTTGACAAATTGGGTGTGGCCGCAAAAATAGACTCGTGACAGCTAGCTCTAATGTGTGATGGCCATAACATCGAATTTCAGATTCGCTTAATGTCTCGTTTCGCGCTTTTTCAGATTTCGCTTTCACAGGGATCCCCAACAAGGCCAAACGCCTGCTGGGGTCGCGGGACGTCTTATCAGGATATCGTGGCCCCGCAACACAAAGGGCTACAGAATAAACAAGGTGGTTTATTTTTATTTTTAGGTTACCATTTTTATGTAGTAAATATTAAATATTTTTGTGTGGCTTGATTTCCCCGTTGCTTGGTTTTATGGCTGCAAGCGTGTCTGGTGAACAGGGGATCTTGGTTTCAATTCCCAGCTTAGGCAAAGGGGTATTGGGTTTTATTCACAATGTTTGTGCACATAACCATTTGTTATCCCCAATAAATAAAACAATTGTTTTTTTCTAATCTTTTCCCTCGCCTGACTGCCTTGTTGGTCTAGTGGTTGCAAGCGCGACTGCTGTGCATTAGGTCTTGGGTTCGATTCCCAGGTCGGGCAAAGTGTTATTGGGTTTTTCCATCAGGAATTTCTCAGTAGCAGCCTCGGAGTCTGGATTTGTGCCCGGTTGATGGCAATAGGCTCGCCCCCTATTACATGGGACTAAAAACATAACTGGCGAAATGTGGGTGTACTAATGGGTTCACCTCTGCCTAACCCTTCGGGGATTACAGGCGTGATGTTATGTTATGTTATGTCTTTTCCCTCGCTTTCCATTATTTTTTCTGTAAACCAACCAACTAGCGTTTTATTCCCGCCAACAGTCATACCAAGTCTCTATGCCCGTTGCGTGTCGAACCAAATCGTATAACTGGAAACCATTAATACAAACGCATCTGAATGGTCTACATTGTTAATACGAACATTGTATCCTAATGTATCTCATAGGGCTTCTAATAAACGCGAACTGAGAATTAAATGCTTTGAATGGAGTCGATAGTACTTATTACAGGTATCTAGTCACATGAGTAAGTTTTAATCAGAGACCGGACTTTGCGATATGATAAGTATTCAAACTATATTTTTTTTTGTAGGTGGTAAAAATCATCATTTGACTCCTTCCGCCCTGGGTGGGGCGGAACCGCTTCATGTATAAAGATAAAATTTTGTAGTGAGGTAGTTTATACCTAGTTAGTAGACGTCCGCAAAGAATGGATTTTTCAAAATTCACCTCGGATGAAGGACAAAAGCTAGTAATATTATAAATAGAAAAAGTTGGTTTGCTTTTTGTCTTTTTTTGGTTTTTAATAGATTATCTCTGGAAGTCTCTAGAAATTATCTCTGAAATGGGACAGGGTAAATAAAATAAGAAAATAAAGGGAAAATAATAACAATATGAATATTGATAAACAATAAACAATATTGATATTAAGATGCTGTTATTATTATTTATTTTATTTAATTATGTAATTGTCGATCCGAAGTTAATTGATCAGGTTACAATGTTGTCATTAGAAAATTACCCAGGTCATAACCCTCGGTCTCTGTCGGAGTACCTACTCATGTGAAATAACTGCATATGATAAGCATTATCTTGTTAATATGCATCAGTAGTTGATATCGTGTCCGTTTGCATGCACAAAAGTTGTACTCTTGTGCATATTTAATTAAAGCGAATCCAGGTTTGAACCGAGTTGCAAAAATAGAATTTTACTTTGTTTTTGGTTTTGTTTCTTTCAAACTAGGTCTAGATAACCCACCTTAGGAGTTATTCCTGTGTGGAGTTCTTTTTGTGGGTTTACAAACATAAAAACTAACATACACAACCAGCCAGACCCGGAACTACTACGGCCACATAAAAATTTGTTCCGTGCGGGAATCGAACCCGCTACACGCAGCACAGCGGCCAAACGCTCAGCCGTCAATAATGTTTCAACATCTGCTAGTGTTTAGAAATTACCAGAAGATAGACTTAAAATATTGTAAGGCGTTATATTAGTACCTACCTACTAATTAAACAACCTTATTATAATTACCAAAAACCTACAAAGGATTGCATTGTACTTATCATCATCTCATCCATCCATCCTCAGTAAGTTTTTGGTAACTAAAGTCGTTATGAAGAACTTTTACTACAGGACCAACATAGAAATCGAGAAAAAAAAGCCAGCAAGTTCACACATTTTGTCAGTTAAGCTAACATAGATAACGTATGGAGCAGCTGATTTTTTTTGCATTTTTCTATCTAACATAACATAGCATCACGCCTGTAATCCACGAAGAGTTAGGCAGAAGAATATCTTACATTAATAGAAATGTCTGAATTAATTAATATTACGTCTTTCTCCAAAAACGTAAACAATATTCCTAACTCCAGATATTCGACAACCTTTTCTTTGGCACAAATAATTAGTACCTACAGCAAACTTAACCCGATTATAAACCAAACAAACCCCATAATCAGCAACCGGTCAGTTAATGAATAAAATCAACCATACGTTCCCAGTAAAACTGACACGGAACTTGTGCCTACACAACAGTTAGACGCTCGACAAAGGCATCTAGCTCGTATAAAAATATCGAGTCGCTTCTCCAAGCCTTATATGCTGCACAATAGTAAACGTGCTTTGCGGGACACACGAGATACTACGTAAATTGCTAGGTTTATAGAATAATTGTTTTTTTACACACTTGACATAGATTGGTTAGTTTTGAGTGCCTGTTTTGTCTACTGCTGCACATGAGGTCTTGGGTTAGATTCCCAAGTTAGGAAAACTGTTATTGGGTTTTTCCATCAAGAATTTTTAGTAGCAGCTCCCGTTTTTTTTTTATTTAGGTAGTAAAAATCATCAAATAACTCCTTCCGCCCTGGGCGGGGCGGAAGGGACTGTCAGACTTTTACTGACTAAAAAACCACCCTGTTCCTTCTGTTGCCCTTTACGTTCCGGGGCCACGGTATCCTGTTAAACCTGTTTAACCCCGGCAGGCGTTGGCCCCGTTGGGGGCCCCGTCCCTGTGCTGACAGCTCTTGGAATCTGGATTTGTGCCCAGTTGATGGCAATAGGCTCGCCCCCTATTAAATGGGACTTGAACTAACTGGTGAAATGTGTTTGTACTAATGGTAATACACCTCGGCCTAAACCTGCCGGGATTTCATTTCTGATATTATGGTTAGTTTTGGCAAAACGAAACCCCATTGTCAACGTCTAGCTTGTCTATCCACATTCCTAAAACATAGAAACCAGCTTCCAGTATTACTCAGAGCACTATCCATTAAAATAATTATCCATTGTGTTGAAAACTTCAAACGGAACCGTTTACGTTCTAAACTCACGCGTCTCTTCAGTAGAAATGCGAAAATCACTATTTATTGTCTATGTGAAGAGTCATAAATTGTGAAGACGACTACCAGTACCATTGTAGTCGGCTGCAGTTTTATTGTAGGGCTTATTGAATACGCCTTAAGGGAAATATTTCTTTATTATATTGTGTTACTTTGTGTAAGGTTGTATGGAAAAGTTTAGTTGCTGTTGTTGAGTGATTTCTTGTTGTGCCTTTTGGTGTAGAGCTGGACTATTTTTGTTCTTGTTTAGAGCACTTTTTTTCATACAATTTTTTAAGTATAGTAAGTATCTTGTGGCTAAGTAATAACAGCCATCGATCCGTCAGGTTAAGCTACACTTGCCGGTGTTGGTCCGTGGATGGGTGACCATCTTTATACACTGAGACTCCTCCGTGCCTCGGAAAGCACGTTAACCCGTTGGTCCCGGCTGTCATACGTTATATACGTATGACAGCCGGGATTTATATACTATTAGTCTCTTTCTTGTTTTATTGGACAGAAAAATATGGAAATAGTCTAATTTTAGTTTAGTTTGTGACCAAGAGAATCGACACCAATGTCACCATGCTTTTCTTTCGCTGTATGTTAATAAGAGATGTCAATTCTCTAAATTTAGTCTAGTTTGTGAACAAGGGAATCGGCACCATTACGTAGTTTCTTTATAAACTAAAAAATATTACCCACAACTAAAGCAAGGTCTGAGCATTTTCCATTAACTTTTATCGTATTATTAAAAGTCTAACACACGTTCTTTATTATATTATATAAAATAAAATAATAAATGAAAAGCTAATAAAATGACTTTAATAACTAACACTGCATGTTATTATAATTCCCTACAAATTCTTGTGAAATCGTAAAATTTATTCCCATTCAAGGGCATTAAAGGGTCTTGTGTCACTTGTGGGCTATGAATAAGAAAATTTTATCGATAATTAGTAGGTAGTATAACGTTTTAACAATGCCTTCGTAATAGGCCAGGAGCTAGGTAGTAAATGTTATTTAAAAATATATGTAGTTAATGGTCAATGGATAATTATATGGATTTCATTTGTTAATGTGGCTTACTAAATTGATTGAAAGAGCAACTTCTATTAAAATCTAAATGAGAAAAATAATGTACAATTATAGCGTGCCTTCGTGTACAGCTGCAACGTTATACAGAGCGAAAGGGACAATCATAACGAAAACCTATGATCCTAGAAACACAGCTATGAAATATTTCGGCAAAAATTTGGTGTTTCATACAAAAGTGCAACATCTCATTTACGATAGGTACAGGAAAAATTACAAGAGCAGAGTAATAAAAAAAAAATATAATATCAAAATGAATGTCAACCTGTAGTGGCAAAGGACTTACCATTTTTTAATAACCTCGACTAGGACTGCTTCGTTGGTCTAGTGGTCACAAGCGCGACTGCTGTGCATGAGGTCTTGGTTTCGATTCCCAGGTCGGGCAAAGTGTTATTGGGTTTTTACATCAGAAATTTCTCAGTAGCGGCCTCGGAGTCTGGATTTGTGCCTGGTTGATGGCAATCGGCTCGCCCCCTATTACATGGGACTAAAAACATAATTGGCGAAATGTGGGTCTACTAATGGGTACACCTCTGCCTTACCCTTCGGGGATTACAGGCGTGATGTTATGTTTTTAATAACCGACGAAAATGTTAACCCTTTTTGGCGTTACTAAATTTAAATTAGAAGATTTCGTTACGATATCTCTTTCATCCCGTCTAAAAAAAGATAGAAATTATCGCTTTAAAAGTAGGTATTCACTAAACTCGTGAGAAATATAACCAAGATCATACATTTTTTTAACCACATTTTCAACAAAACTTACCTCAACTCCCGGTCCAAAAAGCACTATAAAACTAAAAATAGTGCTTGAAAGCGGTACCTTAAAGTGCATCTCGAGCTTAATCGTCCACTATGAAAACGGTATAACTGTCTCCCAGACAAATAAAATGAGTTTTTTACAACACCCTCTGTCGGCGAGCCTGAGACAATTTTCATTTTATTTCAATTGTAATTTTATAGTGCATTTTCTATTATAGACGCGTTTTTATTTTTATTCTTACCTTTTATGAGATGGTTTTTTATGTTAGATGCCTATCTCTTGGACTATTTGCATCGTATAGTACGTGTTGCGAATTATTTAAAAGTGATTATGAACGGAATTGATGACCGATGATTTTAATTAGAAATGCATGCGGGGTATTAATTAATACCATGATTTTTAATTTAAAACTATTATTTAAAACCATAAGTAATATTATAGATAACTATTAGCAGACCCGACAGACGTTGTCCTGCCCAAACCCTGACTTGCAGCGCCATCTACCGTGTACAATTGGAAACTTAACCATCCAGGGATGCACTCAAACACACAAAAGTTGTCCTTAAAATCGTCCTGCCGTTTAGGATGAGTTCAGTGATATTAATAGGTAAAGGAAAACGGAGGTAGGCCTATTTACATACAGACAGCCTTAAAGACATCTTACACTCTATTTCTCATGACTCAAAACGGATATTAACACCTAGTTATTTTAAATGAAAACAAACAGTAGCAACGAATTAAAATTCCCTCTCACATTATAAAATTTACAATAACTTTAAGATAATTACTATGGCTTTAATATCTCAGGAACAATTAATGTCTATCACGTTGGTCTGCCTCGGGCGGCTTCGGGCGCGGTCGGCTGCGCTCGGTAATTGCCCTGCGCGTACGCTGCCTCAAGCGACTGCAGCGGCTACCGTCTCTGTAGTAGAGAAAACAATTTGTTTTAGTAAATAGAAAAATGATTTGTAATGTTGTCTCATTATCCTATTAGTAAATCGGTTTTTGAGTGATAGTAATTAGCGTAGGTGGGGTAAGTTAGTTGATTGATTGATTGATACCTGGTTGACTAATAGACTTATTGGAATGTCAATAAATTGACATAATTTCCTGTTTACATTTAAATACGTTGACATGATGACAAATTATGCATAAAAATGTTATTAATACATGATGAATATTTGATAGCTCAATCGCTTATCATCCACTTGCTTTAGCCAATGGCTTCGCACGCTTTTAAGTCAGAAATTATTCCACCTGGACGTATCGGGATAAAAAGTATCCTATCTAAGTCATGGTCTAAATTCTATTCAAATCTATTTAGTCCTCGAGGCGTGATGATATAAATTCGAAAAAGTGTTTTTTATATAATTATAAAACTCAATTTTTCGTATTTATATTATTTATGATAATTATAACATGATAATAGTTGTATTATTATCTACTGAAATAAAATAAATAAATAAATAGGTCCTTCCAAATCTATAACACACGGCCGAAATAAATAAAAAATCGGGTACATTTTTTCACTCAGCTTGCATCTCTGCACAAGAGTATGTTTACTACATTGCTCAAGCTGTCTTCCTCTATCTTCAATTGCTGTGTCACTGAAACCAATAGAAATTAACATCAATGTATAGTATTAAAAACTATGAGCTCAGTTTATTCTTTGTAAGAAAACTTTTTGCTGAGAAGAAGTCATGATTATTTCTTTGGAGTTTCTTTCAAGCTATAGCTCCATACAATCATTATGCCATCAAAAATCCTAACTACCCACAGATTTATTAGCAAAGATAGGTAATTTCCACACAGATGGCCTACTAATTTATTCATAGAGTTTCGCAGTGTCCTGGTAGAAACCCGCGCACTGATGCTGCCGCAGGCGCCTGTCTTGCCCCCAATTACGTCACAGCTTGTCCAGATATATGATTTGTCGGGAATTTTAATGAAGTCTTATGGATCGCTTTCCAACCTGTTTCTGTAACAATTTTATAATGAGCCAATTGTGAACGAATTTCGGTAAAGCTTAGTCGTGCAATTATTCAGTTCTGATTTCGGTTATCTTGGTTGTGGTTCTTGATTATATCGTTGTGTGGTCCAAATACGTGACGAAGAAAGGGGAAGGAGCAGGAAATTGTTGCAGAGAAAACATTGAAAAGACGACATCGACTAATGATTTGAAATTATCAGGCAACTTTGTTCTTGTAAAGGAGAATACGTCGTAAATTAAAATAATGTCTGTTTTCTGACTTCTCCATTTTGTCATCCCTTTCATTTCAGCACCAAAAAAAATGTTTGGAAAATATCGCTCCGAATTCAACGGTCAACAATTTAAATTGTAACTGCATTATGCATAACCCTTGAAATTTCCCTTTACGAGGTTAAGAGTTGAGAACAGGTCTAAAACGCCCATTACCACCGCCATAAGTACCGTTGAACTTTCAAAAAGTACGTAAAGTATATCATTATGCACCGGCGAAATTCCCATGAGCGAAACAAAATTTTAATTAAACACAAAAGCTTGTTTCGGCTTTATCTTTCAAAAGAACAATGAGTGCAACAATTACAATCAACAAGACCCACTGCTCTTACGGGACTTTAGAGGGGAAAAAAAACATCGAAATCGTGACCCAAATTGCTCTTTTTGCACGGAGCTGCACCGATAATGGTCGAAATTTGCCGAAAGCGAACGGATTTCGGGGTCAATTTGATTTATTTACAGTTTGATACAGTTCTGCGGCGAATGGCTTTTTGCGGACAATGTGACTTGAATTGATGAGGTTGCAACATGACAGAAGGTTATTGGTGTCGTGTTGATGTATAGTGTAATGATTTGGTTAATGACATGGGTGGCGGTGTACTTATTGTATTCTCTATAAAAAGTATTTCTTTTTCCTGAAATGTAAATCCTTAACATGAATGGAAAAACTATTTCAAATAGCAATAAAAGGAGAATAGATTTTTACACTTTTTCAAATCTGAAATCGCCAGTACTCTTTGAGCAAACTTGGTAATTAATGCTCGTGCCTTTTCTACGAGAAGTGGTTATTGCCCTGAATTATTGTAAAGATTTTTACATTTATCAACGCTATCTATCTCTCTCTAGCCTTCAACATAAACAGCGACAGTGTTAAAGACACTAACAACAATATCTCGTCGTGTTTCAAGATAGACACAGGTGGCTATCGCCCGAGGACGTACTTATCCGTTTTGAATCGGACCCGTACGGTACGACCGGTACCGCCTACTGTCGTCAACGAGGTGTCCCACGGAGATAATGGTATTGGTATTCTTGTGCAAATGTGCGTTGATGTGGTTTTTAGCTTCAGGGAATTTATTGAAGGTTAACCAGAGGTCAGTGTCGTTGAATATTTTTGCATTATTTATTAAACCATAGGTGTGTGAATATGAGCTTTATGTTTTAAGTTATAGTTGTCAATTTCGAAAAAATACAAATTAAAGGTGGTTGTAAAACATAAATATTTTTTAAAAGAGTAAGTTTAGAGTTTCTTTTCCATTTTTCTCTACACAAAACTATCTTTCTGAATGGGCAGCTAGATTTAATATTTTTTTCTCGTAAATGACGTTTAAAAGTATATTTTAATGATCTAATTGAAAAAAATGATTTGACTTTTGACTTTGACTTACGTTATTGCCAATACGACAAGCCCGCATGAACATTTTGCGGGATCTTACATAATTCCTCATAGGATTGTTACTTCCTGCCGGGGTTGCGGGACGTCTTAACAGGATACCGTGGCCCCGGAACGTAAAGGGCAACAGAAGGAACAGGGTGGTTTTTTAGTCAGTAAAAGTCTCAAAAGTCCCTTCCGCACCACTCAGGGCGGAAGGAATCATAAAAAAAAAGGATTGTTACTTGCACAAAACCATGATACAGACTCTCACTCTTGCTTGTACAAGATGATTGTTCATACTTACAGTTAAGCGTTTAATCTTTAGTTATAACTTCCAAGGCGAGGCTGCTACATAGAAATTTCAGATGGAAAAACCCAATAACAATGCCCGACCTGGAAATCAAGCCCAACACCTCTCATCAGACATGCTTTGCGACCACTAGACCAACGAGGCGTCAATTAGTTTTAGATAAGTAATTCTTGCTGTTGTTTTGTTCATCTTTCTACAGGTGACTTAGCTTTTTCTAACTTATTCGTCTGTTATAACTTGACTTGCGTAATGCTAAATGCAAATAAACTTTATTTATTTCAATAGCAACATGTTGAGTAGGTAATGAACGAGTAATCATCATCATCATCTGCCTAGCCTATTCCCAACTATGTTGGGGTCGGCTTCCAGTCTCACCGAATGCAGCTGAGTACCAGTATTTTACATGGAGCGACTGCCTATCTGACCTCCACAACCCAGGAACTGGGTAATACGATACCCCTAGGTAAGACTGGTTGTCAGACTCTCAAGCTTCTGACGATTCGTAACGATTGTCAAAGATCCACGAATGACAGCCGGGACCAACAGCTTAACGTGCTTTCCGAGGCACGGAATGTCAGTAATGTCTAAGATAAACTTTAGAAAGTACATATGAATTGAAAAAGTCACATTGGTTCTTGCCCGGATTCGAACCCACACCCTCATGCATGACAGGCGGGCGCCTTAACCGCTAGGCCACCACGACATTCGTTGAGTTATGAACGAGTAATGTTGCTGTTCAATGTAAATTATGTTTTATCGTGCATTGCATTAGGATATTAATTGACTGATATTATTGTTCTCTTTATGACGAAGTTCCTTAACGCTGCTTGTGTTAACGGGCAAAAATGGTCACATAAGGAGAAAGCGTTACATACAGGCGACCTTGCTTCTTCTAAAATTAATAATTACAATACCAGCCTTTTTTCACAAGCATGCCTATGAAGATCCTGCCAAAATCGATTCAGCCGTTTCGGATATTAGCCGAAACATACAGACAGATAGACAAAAAAAAAAAAATGATTGTTTGTTTAAGTACCATGTAAACTTTTAAAGTGCATTTATTAAAAAGCTGCTATTTTAACATTACAAAATGAGACTTTAATTTTATTTATTTGTATAAATCCTGTCCATGTTTTGACTATGTGTCAATCACTATGCAACTCCTACCATGGTTTTATCTCAGGGAATGAACCCGCAGTTCTAAGCTTAGTACCTATGTACCTACTTATTATCTTAGTGGGGGTTCACTATTACACTATTGCGCATGAGTCATACTTTATTCAAGGAAATGACTTGTTAAAACTGTTTGATAGATTGTCCAGCGGTTGGCGCATGGGCGATGCATTTTATAATCTGCCGCGCATTCATAATGTTGGATGCCCGGTATTGAACCCACAACTTCATGTATGAGAAGAGAGCGCCTTAACCACTAGGCCAACAGTTGTAGATTTAGCGACTATTGATAAAGCAGCGAAATATACAACGTGTAACGAAAAGGGTATGTACATACTAAGAGCAATGCTTCTTTGGATAATAACAAACGATATGGCAAAGGTTTTTTTATCCTATCTCTACATGTTCGGAAACTATGATCAACAAAGAACACCGCCTGCAGTAGGCTACTATGCGGCACTAGGCGCGCAGAATTACGGAAGAGATTTATCGTGATATTAGGCAAGTAACGTGGAAAGTTTTTGACCCACGTAGTGCGGTTTAACACGTTTGTTATGATTTGAATTTAAAAAAAACATATGAAACCGAAAATTTGGTATCAATTTTTAGATTATTTTATATTGAGCTGAAACCCTTGCCATAATTATCATCCAAAGAAGCCTTACTCTTTGTATGTATATACCCTTTCCGTTACACGTTGTATAATTTGCAATTAAATTCAATAACTAATTCTGATCTAAGTTTGTGTATCAGATGGGCCTGAAATGTTAGTTTTTTCAGTTTATACACAACAACATCATGATAACATTTTGCCTGTAATCCCCAAAGGGTTACGCAGAGGTGTACTCATTATTACACCCACATTTCGCGAGTTATGTTTAAGCCCCATGTGATAGGGAGCGAGCCTATTGCCATCAACCGGGTACAAATCCAGACTCCGAGACTGTTACTGAGATATTCCTGATGGAAAAACCCAATAACACTTTGCCCGACCTGGGAATCGAAACCCAAGACCTCATACTCAGCAGTTGCGATTTGCATCCACTAGACCAGCGAGGAAGACATACTTTCATGTCATAAATCTCGTGTATTCTGACTGATTTGACTGGCCTGTTGGTCTAGTAGTTAGTGACCCTGATGACTTCTAGGACGGAGGTCGTGGGTTCGATTCCCACCCAGGACAAATCTTTGTGTGTTGAGCACGATGATTTGTTCTGTGTCTGGGTGTAATTTATATATAATATGTATGTATTTAGAAATATATAAGTATCAGTTAAGTCTGGTTACCATAGTACAGGCTCTGCCTAGTTTGAGATCAGATGACAATGTGTTGGTTGTCCTAAGATATTATTATTTATTATTGTATTCGTATCAAAGACTACATACTACTGTCTTCCACCATAGGACCATGGGAACAAAGTAAGCGGCCCCGACTCCATACAACATTCCCATATTATTTATAGCTGCCACCATACTATCAAAGTTTCATATGAAATCAACTTTTAATTCCCTTAAAGCCATTTACATTTCGCTAAACCTGTTTATCATTACTACATATTCTGCCACAGAATATTCATCCTTAGACCGATTAAAATAAAGATTATTTTCTCCGTTAATGTGTGTAGATTGTGTAAGTAGAGAGCACCATGTCTAAACCACTGGCAGTTTAGATTTAAGTATTCTTATTTATTGCAATTTGTCAGTGAAACGAGATTTTAAACTTGTTTTAATTGCTGACCGCTTAGGCGGTGGTAGGGTTGAACAAATGACTTACCTGATCTAATGAAATAGTGCTTTAGGGTTTAGGACTCCTGGTATATTTTCGTTTGAAGAAAAAACTTTCACTTTGTTATGAAAAATACAAGAAAGAATATCTATATTTGGGTATAAAACGCGCCACGAAAGATGAGACTTGACAAGCGTCAATAGTTGGGAGCTTGCGCAGGTATGGATGTACGAAATAGTTATCCATAATTTGTGTATCTATTCAGGGATTTTTGATTTCATTTGGATTAAAATTCTTAACAATATTGTAATATTTACTACGAAATAATAAAGTTTGTGTGGTGTATTAATAAAGTCTCATTTTTCGTGGCGCGTATTGTACCTACCTACTTACATTTAGTTTGTCTAGCTTTTTCGCAAATCAAATTATTTTTTCTTACAAATCTTTGAAGGCCATTAAGTTCCATTTCGTTTCGTCAGTTAAAGGAATAAAATAATAAATTACAAAAGTTATATTAACAAACGCATATAATTAACAAAATTCTTGTATAAATCTTTAAGCATCTTCACTTCATGAATTATGTAAACACGACTCAGATCATTAACAACAGCAATTTCCTTATCGGAGAATCCACATTTAATTAAATTACGACCGCAATTAATAATTATAATTAATTATTTTTTATGCTTGCAACCCTGCGTTACTAGTTGTCCCCGTTGAAGCAGCCATTTTGTTTTGTTTCCCGCGCGCGCAATATTTATGAATGTAACCGCAGCGGTAGCGCCATTGATTAATAATTGACCGCGGTGGCGTCGAACAGGTGTTTAGAGGTGTACAATGATCTGACGCGAGAAAATTACAGAAAATAATGCCAATTATAAAGCTAAACGGGACTTTTTGCCTGTCATTGGTAATTAGATTGACATGGCTGTCAGCTTAAAACCACGTGTACAGTCAACAAAAGATACAGTTGAAGTTTTCTTAGAAACCGATGTACGTCTTCGATTCAAAACTTAACTTAATTAAGAAACAATTTACTGGTGCCCATTCTCTTGGTCACAAACTAAACTAATATTAGACTATTTCCATCTTTTTCTGTCCAATAAAACAAGAAAGAGACTAATGTAAATAAGAGCTGTCAAATTTAGTCAATCTGACACGTCCATACAATTATAGTTGACATCTTAAAACGTATGGAATAAAAATACAGAAAAATTCAAAAAGGCTAAACTATTTTGTCATCGCTAACTTAGTTCTTTAATGTCACCGTCCTTTCCTTTCGCTGTATGTTAGTAAGAGATGTCAATTCTCTTAATTTAGTCTAGTTTGTGAACAAGGGAATCGGCACCACTGTCTACTTTTTAAATTAAATTTTATGTGAAAAAATTTATCGGTTGCTAAGAAAACTTTAACTATAGCTGACGACCGTGCATACCTGTCTCTTTTGCTGTCTGAACATGCTAATTAATCTCAACGTGTCTGCTGCAGATAACACCAATTAATCATGTAAACGACAAGAATTTTGTCGATCTAGGCACGGAGATTTAAAAACCGCAGGCTCTGCTTTTTGCATCGGGTCTAGCGCAGGCAAGATTTTCTTGATCAGCACCGAAGCAGTATAAACAGTTTGGGTGTCCAAACGACACGAATTCTTGCATGGTCTCGGCGACTTTTCTTAGCGTGTTCTTAATTGTGCGACGCTGAACACAACAATACTAGTTTGTTGGAATATGATCAGGTTTTTGTGTGAATATTTTACGCTGTCACACAGTCCCTTTATTATTTCGATAATTTATGATATAATTATTTTAATTGTTTCACCTACCGCATTGTGTGCCCCCCACACTATGCGGTACTGAGTGAAACAAAGCAATATTAAACATAACATAACATAACATCACACCTGTAATCCCCGAAGGGTTAGGCAGAGGTAAAAAATAAATAAAATAAATATCTTGGGACAACTCACACACGGCTATCTGATCCCAAGCTAAGCAGAGCTTGTGTTATGGTAACCAGACAACTGATATACATACTTATATACTTTATATATACATACATATTATAGATAAAACACCCAGACACAGAACTAACAATCATGCTCATCACACAAAGTTTGTCCTGGGTGGGAATCGAACCCACGACCTCCGGCTTAGCAGTCAGGGCCGCTAACCACTAGACCAACAGGCCCGTCAAGGTGTACCCATTAGAACACCCACATTTCGCCAGTTATGTTTTTAGTCCCATGTAATAGGGGGCGAGCCTATTGCCATCAACCGGGCACAAATCGAGACTCCGAGGCTGCTACAGAGAAATTCCTGATGGAAAACCCCAATAACACTTTGCCTGACCTGGGAATCGAACCCAAGACCTCATGCACAGCAGTCGCGCTTGCGACCACTAGACCAACGAGGCAGTCCTAGTCGAGGTTATTAAAAAATGATTATTAAAAGCTACAAAGCAATATTATTTTTTTATTTTCTGCTGTTGAATTTTCAACTCTCTGTACTGAACCAAACGTAACGCAAGATAATGTAAATATTAAAAATATAGGCAAGTTGTAAGAGATGGCTGTAGGCAGGTGATTAATGCATTCCTAGAGATAAATGTTGTGTAATGAGACAACACTTTTGTTTTCTATAATGTTTTATATATAATTCCAGGTACCAGGTAACGGAGAAGTCAATGAAATGGGTATAAAAAGATGATAAAACACATAACGAAGCCTAAGCTCACTTGTTCTTCCCATTAATGCGGTATTTTTTTTGTCCTGGGCCACACCTGGAAATCTACTCGTTACGGAGACATTAATTTATTTTTTTACAAAAACAAGTATGAAGTATGACTTGAGATACCTCCACTACCCTTGTGCTGTAACTAGTAGTTCCGTTCAGTTTACATTAGGACCCATTAATTCAATAATTTTAAGATTACAATCCGTGGTGCTTGGCTATCCGGTCTTCTCCCAGTTGTAAATATCCCTTTGTGCCTATTGGCCTAGTTCTGTTCTGTCTCCTGCTTGTTTGGAGGGAAGAGGAAATAATATTTTTCTTACTCCTCCGCTATTCTTTTCTGATTAATTTCGTTGCGGGACCCACAGACAGTTAATCGTTTCTCTGGGACTCGTCGAGCTTCATCGCCTCGGCGCTTTTCTGGTGGCCTCCACTTTTGATTCTGGCTTTCAGGAGCTGCAGTGGGTGGAAATAGTGTGGCGGGCTTGTACCAAAAAAATAGACAGTGATTTTTCAAGACTAAACATAAAAATCTTTTCCTAGCAATAATTTATAATCCTTATAATTTATCCAGTTTGCTAGGCAGTATGGGTAGTTAAGGGCTAATAATGTATCTTTTTACACATCGCATAAACAGAGTAACACAGAAATGAGATTACAAATCTAACGAACAGATTCCAATAGTACCCAACAATTGAGTCAATCGATTTATCTGTCAATCAGTGAGCATCACAAAATATTGTCAATCACGTCAATCAATTGGTTTGTCAATCAGAAATACAAAATATTGACAATTTCCCTTTCCCGTCGCTGTTTCGGCAATTTTACAGCGGATATTAGGGGAATCGATTGTTGATAAAAAATGTATCGATACATAATATTTGATGCTCTCGCATGACATTTTGATACTTACAATTTAAAGGATTTTCGATTTTACGTAGATCCACAATAAAATCATTTTTAAATTTTAATTTCGATTGTACTACTTAAATAGACTGAAATTGAAAGTCCGCCTTCAGCAAGTATGGTTATCAATGCTCTGTGCCTTCTCTGTATGAGAAGAGGCCTTTGCTTTGCTGTAGGATAATAATCACGAAAAAAATCTCTTATGAATTTTACTTTACCAATACATATTAATGCTTGTGACTGTACTTGGGAAGCTAATGATCCCTTCATCTTCTTCGTAACTAACGACCTGAACACGCGTTGCTGTGGCCGACTTGGAAAACTTTAAAAAAACTTCGTACCCAGGTCGGCTGCAGCAAAGATAATCGCCAAAGGTGGGCCGATGGCACCGATCTTCAGTGCCTATGCGTCGTCACTCCGCAGACCATGGCCCACCAATTATCTTGCGCCGCATGCTCCTGCACACGTGTGGACCTTACGACTGCGTCAGCAGTTGGTTGGGCCAGACAAAAACTTACGCTAAGAAAACGTATGCTAATCGCAGTTATCACCACATTGCATACAAAAGAAGTCCTAGAAAAATATCTACTACATCACATTACCAATAAATTACCTATTATAGTCCTAAACCCAGCAACCGCCATAATAATGAATATAAAGTCACAAACTTCATCAAAATATTACATAATCTTGTCAAAACATACATTTACAGTTGGCAAGTTATCGATAAAACTGACAATGGTTAAGCCGCTTTGCTAACTTAAGCCAGGACACATGTGCGGTGCATTAGCTTAACAATAACTTAAGCTTACCTCATCATCGACCGGGTTACTTAAGCGAGTGCTGCGTTTAGTAAGTATGTTGCGAACTCGATGCGTCCGGGAGAGTTCGTAGGATAGTAATTTATTATTTAGTAAATTTATATAATTTCTTATTTTAAATGAACATCTTTCCCTGCTGATAATTTTCCCGTATGTTTAAAAAAAAAAAAACTAAAAAATATTTTTTACTTTGCTTATATTGCATCTATTTGTAATTAGTTAACTTTACAATATTAATCGTTTACAACTGACAATCGTAGCACTAAAAAGCAACCTTATTTAAGACTGAATTATTAACAACATTGAGTCATTAGCTCAATCACTTAAACAAGCTGTAAATCACGTTCGCATATAAATCAAGATAGATAATAAACATTATTTCAACGATAATTCACAAATTATTTATTTAACTACAAGAACTTTCATCATCCTCTCTAAATAAATTTATAATTGCATACTTACATTCTGATTACATCTAATTGACTTATCTCATTACAATCAAGGCAGTGATTAGTGGAACGTAATCAGCTTGATTATTCGAGTCTACTATCCCATGTGAACGCAGCATCTCTGCCGGGCACAGTTATTTCATTGGCAAGTAGTCATTCCTGATTTATCCGTAGGTACCTACATGTAGCGCTAATGTGTAAGATATTCATTTATTTTTTGAGATTTATTGTATTTTAAATATTAAGAGTGGTCGTCTACAGTTCCTATGTTTTTTTACAAAAATATAATATTTAAGCTAAAGACATTTTTTGTTTGCTTAAACGCGATTAATCTCAAAAATTACCCATCGGATTGGAAAAAATATATTTTTATATTATAACCAAATATATGAGGAATAAGTATAGGCTATTTAACATCACGATTATACCCACAAGACCGAGGCAGTAATCAAAGACTGTAACTAAACGCAACTGAAACTAAGGGGTATTGCTAGTTAATTATAAAACCAGAAATTTTATCACAAAGTTTTCAATTATCTATCTATTTAAATTGAACACCGGGAAGTGAGTCAAATTCTTTCCAACTCCATCATCAGACTAGCTTTGTGACATCATTATATTGCATTGTCATACAAATTGCACACTCACGTAAAATTTCAGCTCAATCGAACATCGGGAAGTTGCTCAAATTTAACTTTTAAGATTTGATCACCCATAGACACCAGACAAAAGTAAAAAAAAGCTTTAAAAAATGTTTTCTATAATAGCAACCCTACTTGATAACGAACACAGTTAAGTACAGATGACGTAGCGATGACGTAGTTTCTGCCACTAATATTAATTCCTGCTATAATGCGCACAAGATCGCCGTAATGATAAGGAGCAGATCACATGTTTCAAACGTCAAAATTAACGGTGCATTTGATTAGCAATACAGTGTAATTGTAGCCTAAAGATGAATACATACTGGAGAATTTATTTGTAACTAGCTTCTGCCCGAGACTTCGTCCGAGTGCTTTTTTTTTCACGCCTTATAGTGACGACTTGAGTTAGGTACTGCTCCGCTCTCGAGGGTCGTAGCGAGATGTTTTGTAGCCTACAGATTTTTAATATCCGACAAACAAAAAACTCACAATTTAATAATAATAATGTACTCACGGCCGAATTTTGGTCATGATGGCCTGTCACAATGGAGACTAGCTAGGTACTTACACAGGAGATATTGCACTGTTTCATGGTTCGATAAGACGGCAATCCGACACGATTGGGTGAGATCAGAGGGCTTAGACAAAGTAACAATATCAAAACGATAACCAAGTTAGAAAAGACCTAAACGTATGGGGATTTACATAAGTCGCGTTAAGTCACGTGGTCAATCGACATCGTTATCGCAATTTGGTAGACAATGATATAATTCATAACGAAACCATAAAGTAAGGAATCGTTATAGCGTTTATCCCATACATGCGTAGACAAGCAGCGCTTTCAGTGTTCGCCTTCGCCTCAATCGTGATCGCGACCATAGTGTTACATTGGCTATGAAATGTTTGTCGTTATCTCAGAGACGATGACGAATTTAGATATCGTTTCGCTACAAAGCGATGTTACTGAAAAAATCCTGATACAAAAACCTCTGTAATAACTCTCTTACCGACTTGAATATCGAATCCAAGACAAGAAGTGTATTATACATGAATGCACTAATGTGTTCTCTTCTTTATAACGCTAGTTGTGGGTTGGGATTCAGAATTATGTGATAATTACTGTATTACGGGTATTATTTCTCGGGTCTGTCTGCGTATCGAATGACAGTTATTGTCATTGGAATTCTGTGTGGTAGCTGATACCTGCAATTTAAGAAGACAGTAGGGAGTTAAGTGTAGGTATATATTGACAGTTGTGTTTGCTCTGCTAAAACTACCTAACCCACAATAAATAAATAAATAAAATAAATAAATATCTTGGGACAACTCACACACGGCTATCTGATCCCAAGCTAAGCAGAGCTTGTGTTATGGTAACCAGACAACTGATATACATACTTATATAATTTGTAAATACATACATATTATAGATAAATCACACCCAGACACAGAACTAACAATCATGCTCATCACACAAAGTTTGTCCTGGGTGGGAATCGAACCCACGACCTCCGGCTTAGCAACAGGCCCGTCAAATCAACAATCTCTCACTAATCATAAGAATTACTTCAAACAGCTGCAGAAAGCCTCAAACGGCGAAAGTATAGTAGGTAAAGTTATTGGTAACTTTATTTTTGAGTAACTATCATGCAGTGAAAGTCCTGTGAACATCTAGCCCGTCAAACCAAATATACCTAGGTATTGGTGCCGCTTTCCTTGTTCACAAACTAGACTAAATTTAGAGAATTGACATCTCTTACTAACATACAGCGAAAAGAAAGGACGGTGTCATTAAAGAACTAAGTTAGCGATGTCAAATTAGTATTGCCTTGAACTTCTCCGTATTTTTAATCCATACGTTTTAAGATGTCAACTATAACTGTATGGATCTGTCAGATTGACTAAATTTGACAGCTTTTATATACATTAGTCTCTTTTATTGGACAGAAAAAGATGGAAATAGTCTGATTTTAGTTTAGTTTGTGACCAAGGGAATCGGCACCACTGTCTCATTGGTCTAGTGGTCGCACACTGTGACTGCTGAGCATTTTACGTCCGTATTTCGTCACACACAAAGGACCAGTTGAAAACCAGCGTCAGGCAAAAGTATTCTGGCATTTTATGCTGAACTGGGCCTGTTTGGCGCAGGCGTGGGGTGCACAATAATCATTTTTATTTCAATTTGTTTTATATTGCCTTTTTGTTTTTATTATTTTTATAAATAAACTTCTTTTGTTTCTTTATTTTTCGCGACCAATAGAACAACAAAGAAAGAAAAAACTCATACATCTTTTTAAATCTAAAAATAGCAACACTGAGTCATTGTTGTGGGGAAGCTGTGCCTCAAATCGAGTTGAGTTGATTTCCTCGTCGACGCACCACAATCACACTTCTATCAGAGAATTTCCGCTGCCTCGCGCTGAGGGAGTGATTGACAGTAGCAATGGAAATTACCTGTTAGCTGAATACGAGAAGGTTGTTGTTTTTAGGGTGTGAATAGAAAGATTAGTTGTGTGTTTGAATAATGAGCCTTATGACATTTCATAGAAACTTCCAAGTCCTTATTACACGACTGCTCCAAAAAAAGAGTGTTATGTGTTCTGGGTTAACGTAAGTATGTATGTGAGATTCTTTATTCCACCATAGCTTTTAAACGCCTGATTCGATTTAGATGTATGGAGTATCGTTACAATCCTCGCACCGTTCCGAGTAACATAGGCTAGTTAAAAATAAAAAGAATCCTGTGTTGTCTCTTTAAAACGTAAATTAATACCAGCCTCAATTAATTAAATAAATAAATATTTGCACATCCATGTAATTACATTTATCCGTTACATGGATGTGCAAATATTTATTTATATCTATGCGTAGAACATTTCATAAAAATTTGTTCATTAATTTCTAAAAACAAGCATAATTAAAAAAAAATAAACACAACTGCAAAAATTGCACGTATTTGTACTTTGTTTACTCGTCAGTTTTTTTACGACGTTTTTTATTTACAGTGTTATATATTTTTTAAATCTACTTGTCAAATTCTAGACGATAAACGACCGATTCTACACGACCAGATTCATCAAATAAAATTATTGAGGCTGGTATTAATTTACACTCCTTTTTTGGGGCAGTCGTGTAAAAAGGGAGATTATTATAGTTTTAAGATTATATACATTGTAAACCTCTATTCTGGCAAATAAATGGATTTGATTTCTAAAAAGTCTAAATACTTAGTTATTAGAGAACTTTTTTGAAAAACTGCGTTACAAAAAAGAACTTCAATTCCGTTATTGATTATTTATTTTTCTTGTTAGTGACGTTTAAAAATTCCTTTTAATGGTTTAATAGGAATAAACTATTCGAATTTGACTTTGAATTGAACTTTAGACTGGAAAGGCAGCAAATTGTATGCGAACATTTTCGTGTAGGTTTTGTGTTTTTATTTATAGGTTTAAATCTTATTTATTCACTATACACGCATACAAGTAAAGTTTTATCGAATACAATAATGTTTAGAAACAATTAATTGACATAGATTAGAATAAGACATTTATTTTTCACAGTTACAAAAAATGTACCTTATTGATTTACCACAGTAGTGATGACAAGCAAAACGTAGGCAGAAATTATCGGATATTCAATAGCATTTAAAAACACACACAATAAACAATACAATGTCGTGTTAACAAGCGATAAGATAAAAAATATAAACAAGACACTCATTCCTCAAATCCAGAAACATTAACTCTATTAATTAACGGACGTGGTAGGAGCACTCACAACACTTGGCGGCTCTGGCGTTTCTTGGCTCCCGGGGTCAATGTCCGCCATAGTTGTCATTCCAAAATCACCCGACTTTATAATGATCACCGGCAAATCTTCGACGTCTGGCGCATACGCCCATTTTCTGTACAGATTCTTGACCAAACTCATAGATACAGTAGACCGCTCCTCCCGCACAAAACCACTGTATTGTAATGTTCGACCGGTAACAAATGGTACTTCAACGTTAGCAGTCACAACACGCCGAGTAGCCTTCTCATTAAAATCTTCGCCAGCTTGCTTCGCCTTCAAAGTCGCATTCAGGAAGGAAGACCATCTAGGAGCGTAATAGTATCTATATAACTCTGCCCATTGTTTACAAGCGTAGTCGGAAATCTCCCCGTTCGGTCCCCAAAGAGTAATCTGGTTACGTGCGTTTAATTCGTACAGGTCCGCTTCATCAGGGTCTGCACCTAACATTCTTGCTTTTTTGAACCATTTAGTCGCCGAGAAATATTCGCTTTCATCTAATATTAGGCTTAAATCGTTCAGCGCATCGAGAAAACGTTTTATAGACGCGTCATAAATGAAAGTATTCGTGGACCTGTCGTTGACAACGTTCACATATAGCTGTTCTGCTCTGTATTGCAGAGCTTGGCGCGTCACATCCACTACGTCATACTGATAGCCCTCAGCGTTACACCCGTCAACGTTGACGAACACTAGCTTTCTAAACGCTTCGAATAAATCATAACTTTTGTACCATGCCCAGGGTTTAATCTTCAAACTAGGTCTTCGAGTAACGACGTATTTGCCTCTCACTCTATTCAAGCCGTTAAAACTATAAACACTTTTGAGTAAATGCTTCCAAGCTTCTGCAGTGGCATTGCATCCGTATCTTCTTTCAGCGTAGTCTGCGGCCCAAGCATCGAGATCTTGCACTGGAGATTTTCGCCAGGCAGACTCCAACATCAAATCATACACCACATAGTTCTGGTTGATACCTTCAGGAGTGAGACCTATACCGATCATAGTACTATTAGCGCGAGACCTCACTTCATAAACATCTTTGTTTATGGTCACCATGTTGCCATACATGCCCAGTGTTCCACCGAAGTTGTGCAACATGCACCAGATGAAAGGTTGACCAAAATACATCTGATAAAGGTCATATTGGGGCCACTGCTCTGACTGCAAATCAAGTATAAGCATCCTGCCATTTGGTACGGAATTTATAAAACCTTTTACCCTATTCAACGGCCATGACAATGGAGAATCCACAAACATCCAATTTTGAAGAAGCCATACTGCGTCTTTATCAAATTCCGTGAGTGTATGAAATATTTTTTTAGCTGTCTCTTGAACGAATGGTGTGGAAAATAACGTTATATGGACTTCATTAAAGGGATCGGCAGTGTATATGTGACTTACAGGTCCTTGTATAGTGACTTCATCCAGAAACATTTTTCCAATGACGGAAAACAAAGGGTCAAATGGGTCCAGGAAAAGGCCGCAGCAGTACTCGTTATTAAATTTATTCCACTGATCCACTTTATGAAACGTACTATTGGGGAATAGCTTTTCAAATGTCACTGGTACATGACCATTGAAAGCTGGTAATACGTGAACCATTCCAAGATTACGCATTCTATTGATGATCTCGTTTTGAATGTCTGTTTGCAAATTGTGCCATGACTTTGGCAGGGGACCTCCCCAACCATGGACGTTACCCATTCGTAGCCAAGATAAAAACGCTGGACCGGTGAAATGTTTGTCTATTTCTTCTTGCGTCATACCAATCTGGCGGTAAACTTGGGCCCAGGCGGCTTCTTGTGCTACAGGCGCCAGTACCAAGTTGATGCCATTCAGCGCCATCCACTCGACATGCTTTCTCCAGTCATAAATGTTCCACCAAACGAAGCTGTATGACGCGGTACATACATTTTGGTAGTATCGGAAACGGTCGTTAGCGACAACTATTTCATCCACTTCTGGCAGCGGTGAAGGTATTCTCACGTTCTTGGTCTGCCACTCAATTTGACTTTTGCAATATTTCTTGAGGTAATAGTTGAAACCCCACACTGCTGCTACTCCTGTGCTGGCTTTTATATTCAGTACCCCATTATGAGTTTTCAAGCGAAAAGAATCTCTATTCTTGTTAAATAAGAGATGATCTATTTCGACCTTTACATTTTGAGAATATTGTGCAATAATTTCTAATGCAGCGCGATTTTGAACATCGGGTGATACAACGGTTTGCAGTTTAGTTGGATCTAAATAATCTAAGTTAAATGCCGACCCGAGAGCTCCTAGAAGGAGCGTTAATACGATGGACCGCCACATGACGATGGCGACGTCTGACTACTGACCGGCAACAAGAGTAATTCACTTTTATTGTATACGTCGCAGTTTGAATCTAAAATTGGTAACATTACAAACTACCCGGACTGATATAACAAGTAGTAAATATAACCTATCAGCCCCGAACAATGTAGTACTTTCAGTGTCATCATCATCATCATCATCATATCAGCCTATGGCCGTCTACTGCTGAACGTAGGCCTCCCCCAAAGAGCGCCAACCATCCAGGTCTTGGGCAGTCCGCATCCCTCCGCTGCCCGTCAGCATCTTTAAATCGTCGGTCCACCGAGCAGCAGGGCGTCCCACACTACGTTCAGCGTTCTACTTTCAGAGTACGATATTCAAACAACAGATTATTTGTTTATAAAATATTTTTATTAATAGCAATGAATATTGGATTCCTCAACAAGAAAAATGTTGAAGGATTTCGTGATGATAATGACAGATGATGAAAATTTCCTGATGAAAAATCCCAAAACACTGCCCAACCTAGAAATCGAACCCAATACCTCATGCTGAGCAGTTCTGCTTTGCGACCACTAGACCAATAAGGCAATCCATTGAGTTTTTTTTTAACTTTTTATTTCTTTAATATCAAAAATGGACAGTAATTTAGAGATGAGACACTTTGTCACGTTTTTTTGTCTGACTGCAACATTTACTTGTTTAAATTGACCCTCGTCTCAAGTCACTCGATAATGGAGGGTCAAGTAATTTGTACTGAGTACCTATCGCTTATCGCTTTCTTATTTACAATAGTTAGTATGTTTGTCTGTTTTGCTGTTTAAATTTGTACTAATATAAAAAAAACTGAATTTATTTTTTCTTTGTTTGTAAATATGTACGCAGATTATGAATTACTATTCAGATTGAAAAATATGTTTATATATGATAGCCAGATTCATGATGCATAGGGTAGGCTATATAACATCACGCTACATCCCACAGGAGCGGAGCAGAAACTAAAAGTTGAAAAAATTAAGCGGACGGAGTCACACGCACAAGTTAGTCGCTTGATATTATGGACGGGGCTTCCCCGATAAATGTACTCATAACAAACGATTGTGATGAACAATGCGTTGTTTGAAGTCATAATATTGAATTTTGTTCAATTTTTTTTTCAGTTATTGTAACGTAACAGCTATTATTTTACGGAACAATTCAACGATAAACATGGTAAAACAAAACTAGTCTTTAACACTAAGCTCTTATAGTTCGATATCGAATGTATGTCTGTATGTATGTGAAGAGCAAACTGCTGAGCGTGACGTCTTACGTTCGATTCGGTCAAAGTGTTACTGGGTTTTTCTATCAAATATTTCTCAGTAGCAGCCCCGGAGTCTGGATTTGTGCCCGGTTGTCAGCAATAGGCTCGCCCTCTATTACATGAGACTTAAACATAGTTGGCGAAATGTGGGTGTACCAATGGGTACACCTCTGCTTAACCATTCGGGGATTACTGGCGTGATGTTATGTTTTTACTATAATTAGGTACGCGTCGCGAGGATGAGAACTCTAATATCACATGTTTATTGTATTTAGAATAAGTACCTAATTAACGTACATAATTATCAAACCAGTTAGGTAGGTACTGACAAAACTGATGTAATTTTAATATGTATCTTACACACAGTTCACAAATAGTGTAATATGTACAGTCAACAAAAGAGATAGGTACCTATGCAAGTTTTCTCAGAAACCGTTGGATGTTTTTAAATGTAATTTAATTTACAAAGTAGATAATAAACAGTTCATTAATTAAGTTTCAATTGAAGACATCCATCGGTTTCTAAGAAAACTTGCATACCTATCTCTTTTTTGTTGACTGTACCTAAGTCAAACAAATGATTTTTATTTTAAAGGACTTAAAAATTTCAATATTGATACATTAGAGACTTATTTTTTACTACAAGGTTAAAAATTAAAACTTCATTTTTTTTAAGTTTTGTTCTAGTAAGTAGTACCCACATATCGACAGCAAGTTATGTTTAAGTCCCATGTAATAGGGAGCGAGCCTATTGCCATATACCGAGCACAAGACCAGACTCCGAGGCTGCTACTGAGAAATTTTTGATGGAAAAACCCAACAACAAGACCTTATGCTTTGCGACTAGATCGAGGCAGTAATAATACATGTATTATACAATTGGTAAAAAAAAACTGTTATTTTGACATTAAAAACAGGCATTTCTATTTTTTTTTTATTAGAGACATATATAAACTCACGCCTTTTTCCCATGGGGGTAGGCAGAAACTACAGAACGTCACCTGCTACGATCCTCACATACTCCTTTAGCCTCATCTACGTTCATACATCTCGTCATACAAGCACGCCGATATATATTTTTATACAACGTGTAACGGAATGGGTATATACATACAAAGAGTAAGGCTTCTTTGGATGTTAACTAACAATATGGCTAGGGTTTCAGCTCAATATAAAATACTCTAAGAATTGATACCAAATTTACGGTTTCATATGTTTCTTAAATTCAAATCATAACAAAAGTGTCAAACCGCACTACGTGGGTCAAAAACTTTCCACGTTACTTGCCTCATATCACGACAAATCTCTTCCGTAATTCTGCGCGCCTAGTACCGCATAGTAGCCTACTGCAGGCGGTGTTCTTTGTTGATCATAATTTCCGAACATGTGCAGATAGTATTACAAAAACCCTTGCCATATCGTTTGTTATCATCCAAAGAAGCTTTGCTCTTGATATGTATATACATAAAAAGGAAAGGGTATATACCCTTTCCGTTACACGTTGTAGATATAGCCCTAAAACCTCATGCAAAATACTTCTACCTATTCTAAAACAGTCTTGTCCATTTTCTCATAAACAACGTCACACCTTATGAGTGTGTGTACTAATATTTTTTAAACAACCCTACAATCAATAAGGATGAACGGACAGACAGAAGTATTTGTGAGGCATCCATGTGTCGTAAGTTCTCTTTCGCCATACTTATTTGCATACAACGCTTTGATCTATAGAGTTATGTATATTTAGAATAGTCAGTTTGAATAAAATCGTCAAAGGGGTGCTTTTTCAATTCTTTAATATTTTTTTAGGACTGCCTCGTTAGTCTATTGGTCGCAAAGAGTGACTGCTGAGCATGAAGTCTTGGGTTCGATTCCCAGCTCGGGCTATTAGGTTTTTCTATCAGGAATTTTTCAGTGGCAGTCTAGGAGTCTGGATTTGTGCCCGGATGATAGCAATATGCTCGCCCCTTATTACATGGGACTTAAACATACTTCATATAGTATCTACACCTCTGCCGAACCCTTCGGGGATTACAGGCGTGATGTTATGTTATGTTGTGTTTATGAAGCGTTTTATAAGATTCTACAAGTCCTGTTATCTAGATTGCAGCGTCAACTACAATGAAAAGACTAACTGTACTCATTTCATAGCCCAGTCTCGAGTAAAACAATTTATTAGCGTCATTTAAATGACACCTCACGATCTCAGACTTTGTCATATAGTTAACCATTGTGCGTTTTAGCACAACAATGTACGACATTAAATTATGCTTTTCGTAATGACTGCAACAAAGTCTTATACAGTTAGTTGAAGGTATGTTCGGAATGCTTTTCAATGCGATGGGATGAAAATTCAATTACTTTTTGTCCTAGTAAGGATGCAGCGGTCTTTGATAGGACTTATGTGGGGTCGGCAGGTACGTAATTGGGTCGGGAGTGGAAGCTAGATTTAATTATTATTTGTAACTGTAAGTTTTCGTCTTGAAATGTTACTATAATAATCAATAGATTTTTTTTTTATTGTTATTCTTTCTAGCCCCGTCCGACGGTGGCTTGGACCCTGTTTCCGCCATCTGTGGGTTAATATTTTTTATAATATTTTAAAATGTTTTATTTTTCTATGAATATTTAAAAACTAACAAATTTTGCTTTGGACAATAGAGTGAGGAATTAGGTTATACGGGACCGTTGCGGATTAAAAGAAGATATAGTGACAAAGATAGAAAAGGGTATGCTTAGATGGTTCGGTCATGTTAAGAGGATGAGTGAAAGACGATTAAAAAAAGGTATTTATATGGCAGAGGTGAGTGGCAACACCGGGAGGGGTCGCCCTAGGAAGACCTACACTGACCTTATTGGCGAGGTCCTTCAGAAAGGTCAGGTGCGCAGTACTCGTAACCGGCGTACTTGTATGACGAGATGTATGAACGTAGATGAGGCGAAAGGAGTATGTAAGGATCGTAGCAGGTGGCGTTCTGTACTTTCTGCCTACCCCTATTGGAAAAAAACGTGAGTTTATGTAATTATGTATGTATAGAACAATTGAATAATATTTGGTAAGCAAGAAGAATATCAAAGGTTCCCAAGGATCGTTCTCACTACGTGAACGAAGTAGCGGTAAAAGCTTATAGGTATTTTATAAAGGTGTCAGTTATTAGTAAGTGCATGACTTTCAGTGTTCACGTTATGCCGATAGCTATAGTCCAGACACGATATGATTCGTGACTTTCGAAAAACAAAGCGTTTATTTTTGACAAGTTATACCCTGCAGTTTTACCTAAGTTTAGTTACGTTTTTAATTACTGCTTTGCTCCTGTCGGACATAGCGTGATGTCATTAAATTTAATTTAAAATTATTACAATATGGAGTATTGGGCATTGTATTGTCATCAGAACTAAAGGTGTATGCAAAATTTTAATTCAATCGGATACCAACAAATGGTTTGCAAATTTTGAAAGAACAACATATTTACATACATACATACTTACATACGAACAGTGCAAGCTAAATAAAAACTTGTAAAAAAATAAGGATCCGTAAGAAAATTAAAACGGACGAAAGCTAGTTTCTCAAAATTAAGTACATGTCATTGCAAAAAAAAAATACAGTTAATATTTCCCAAATTGCCCTATCTAAATCTTCCTAGCTCTAAATTCATTTGATTTAGGGTGTGAGCACACAACAGTGGTGTCGTAATTTTGACTTGTTATCGACATCGTTACGTTTATTTATCGTCTTTAAAACAAATATTCCGGTTGGAGGAGCTTTTTATACACCATCCAGTTTATGATCGCTCGCAGCATTTTGTTCAGCTAAATTGTTGCAGGTAAATGGAAAGTGTGCAATCATGTAATCTTAAGTAAACTAGTCAACTCATAAATGTATTTTAATAGACTGCCTCTTTGGTCTAGTGCCCGCAAAGAGTGACTGCTGAGCATTAGATCTTGTATTCGGTACCCAGGTCGGGCAAAGTGTTATTAGATTTTTTATCGGAAATTTCTCAGTAGCAACCTCGAAGTCCAGATTTGTGCCCGGTTGGTGGCAATAGGCTCGCCCCCTATTACATGGGACTTAAACATAACTGGCAAAATGTGGGTGTACTAATAGGTACACACCTCTGCCTAACCGTTTAGGTATTATAGGCGTGATGTAATGATGTTATGTTACCAATAAATTACAGCTTGAATTCTCTCAATTTAAATGCAAATGAAAAGGCAATTTAACACAAAATAATGAACACTTAAGATTAAACACTGCGACACTCCATCAATTAGTTCTAGGTTCTGTTAGCAATATAATTTATATCAACAACTGACAGTTCTATGTGTTGCCATTGACATTTGCCCAAACGGTAAATTGGAACAACTCTATTTTAGAAACGTGATTCTTATTGATTTGTGTGAAACTATAGACGGGCAAATGGATTATTAGGGTATGGGGGCTTATAGCAGGCAGTGTTTTATTTATTTTTATATTACACTAGATACACTAGATTTTGCCCGCAACTTCGTCCGTGTAAATGCCGGTTATCGCGGACATAGACGAAGTCGCGGAATAAAACGAAGTCTTTATTCTTTCTTGGGGTTCGAACTAATCCCGTACTAAATTTCGTCAAAATCAGTCCAGTAGTTTTTAAGCTATCTCGTTACAAACACACAAAAATATAAATCTTTCCCCTTGACATAAGAGCAGATGTAGTCTTTATTTCAAAATTAAATTTGAATTAAAACTAGTTGATGCTCGCGATTCCGATCAATTCACGAGGCTTTTATTGTTTTTGTGCAAAATCCTAATTATTTTCTAAAATAAAATTACCATAACTTACTTACCATATGGCATTACCTATCTGCTATTAAAATTCCTGTCAAAATCGGTGTATCCGTTTTGAAAATTAGCCGGAATTAATCTTTCAAACCAGTCGTATTGGAAAAATCTTTTTGTATATGATAGCTAGATTCATGAGGAAAAGTCTTAGCTATATAACATCGCGCTACGACCCACAGGAGCGGATCAGTAATCTAAGACATAAATCGTGGGTACAAGCCAGTAGTTTTATATAAAAAAAAACTCAAAAATTATGCTGTACCTTAAGGTAGAAGCACCGCGGTAGCCCGCTGGTTAAATGGTTATAATTCTGAAAATACATACTTCTTACTCCCGCGAATGATACTTTAATCAACATTAAACCTAATTCTGACTTGCAAATTGCAAAAAATCTAAGAAAATTTGAATTTCGCGGGCTACCGCGGCGCTTCAGCCTTAATCAACAATAACTAAATCTACCCTTTATTATAATGTACCTACTAAGTTTTATTTGTCAGAATTCAATATATCTCAAGAAGTGTTATTCCACGGCTTCCAAGTTTACTCTGATTATTTCTAAGTGGCTATAAATGTCTTGTAAAACGTGGAAAGCCCTACCAAGTGTTATTTATTCACTGCTAAAAACGTGATTTAGGTGCAAAACGGTGCATTTTGTTGTCCAGTTTTATGTGTGGTTAAGTATGATTAAGTTGTGGTTGTAAATTAATTATTTGTGAGTTAATTAGTTTTGTATTTAGCTGTCTCATTGCGCTAGCAAGCAACAGATCTTGGATTAGATTCTCAGGTAAGATAAAGTATTAGGTATAAGCGTTTTTCAATTCAATTCAAATCAAACGCGGACGCTTTGTTTTTGGAACGAAGTTTCTCAACGCGGCTTGCGGGGTAGAACGAGCGAATCTCGCACCCCCCTGCTCAAAGGTCGGTCGAAGAACGCCGTGGTTTTAGCCCGTACGAGACCGGCATACTCCCGCGTGTTCGCCAGATGGGGGTTCGATTCCCAAGTCGAGCAAAGACAGGCTGCGTTTTTTATATTAAAAACTTGAGTTTCGAAGTCGATGGTATGAAACCCCTGTGTCTCTGAAAGCGTGTAAAACTGTTGGTTCTACTCCTAGTCCCTCCCTGGTCGTGCCAAATCGCCATCCTATCAGACAATAAGAATAAGAGAAGAAGGAGTGCACTGTGGACTTGTGTTTGCGCACACACACTCGTGTTTTATTTATTTATTTATTTCCTCGTTGGTCTAGTGGTCGCAAGCACGACTGCTGTGCAAGAGGTCTTTGGGTTCGATTCCCAGATCGGGCAAAGTGTTATTGGGTTTTTCCATCGGAAATTTCTCAGTAGCAGCCTCGGAGTCTGGATTTGTGCCCAGTTGATGGCAATAGGCTCGCCCCCTATTACATGGGACTAAAAAGATAATTGGCGAAATGTGGGTGTACTAATGGGTACACCTCTGCCTAACCCTTCGAGGATTACAGGCGTGATGTTATGTATGTTGTTATTTATTTATTTATTTCAAGTGACAAAGACTCATATTCACAACAATTCAATAAATAACACAAATAATACATTAAGCACACACAATTCACAACACATTAAACACTCCGACACAACACAACAAAGGTACATGCATACATAGACACATCATATTCTGTCAAGATTTTATTGACAGTCGACGACTGTTGGTGACGTGCAAGTCACTGCAGCGTCTTATATAGCCGGGTACTCATTAGCGACCTGTAACCGTAACTTATGTGATACAGTAACGAGGTTCTAGTGTGTACGCGAATGAGTAAGTTGTAAACGTTGGGTCGCTGCAAGCCGCACGCGTACCTACCGCTCGCAGCAGGTTTGCGAACCACGTACACACTATGTTTTTGGTTACAGTACATGCAACGGTTACAGTTACAGCTCGCTAATGAGTACCCAGCTTAAAAGGACAGTCGAGTCTGTCGGCTATCATCATCATCACGCTGTTAACATCTTCTGCGTACTTGGCTATAGTCTCCATTGGTATTGGCCGCTGGAAATGAAATTCGGTCGGGATAACATTTATTACAAACGTATTACCTGTTATCCGTGCATAGATCACCAACATTTCTCATTTTTTATTAAAGACAAGTTTCCCAACGATAATTGACTGTATAAAAAGTACCTACCAAATAAAATTTTATTTCGTTAAAGATGCTGCAGAAGCGATAATAATTATTAGGTATTTTCCATTAATAAGGTGGGTATGAATGGACACTTAATTTCTCAAGCACAAATTGCCATAAATAGAGACAATTGGCTATACCGTTAGCAGTAAAGACATCGACGGTGTTGCCATATAATATGAAGTGATTATTTATAATGCACATACATTGTGCGGTTTAAATTAACGACACCTGCTTTATTAAGTTTGTGTCGCAGTAATTGGGATAAGCGAAGCGATACTTTAAAAGCAATTATATAGTAATTGAAATCCAATATCTTACTTAACGGTTACAAGTTACGACTTTCAATTACAGTACTGTCTTTATTTCCTATTATCTCCAATTACATTAGTGTAACATTGCGAAGTGATATGAAAGTTCTACGACCTATAAATTACAGTGCCTTGCATCTAGAATAGTTGTCTGCACCAAATGATATACCTAGTATATTATAAACCTTATTATCTTCTCCATACGTTTCGTCATCATCTGCCTAGCCTATTCCTAAGTTTGTTTGTACCAGTATTGTATGTACAATACTGGTACAAACAAACTTAGGCAGGAAGGACAGGCAGTCGCTCCATGTGGAGCGACTGCCTGTCTGACCTCCACAACCCAGTCTTTGTGTAATTTGATTGTTCTTTGGTAAGACTGGTTGTCAGACTTTCGGGCGTCTGAAAACCCGTAACAACTGCCAAAATACTACGAATGACAGCCAAGACCAACGGCTCTACGCACTTTCTAAGGCACTTTAATATGTGAACTATAATTATATTATAAAGAGATAAAATTATTCGTTTCCTTGTAATGTATTGAAGTAGGTACTGATCTGATTACAAAAAAAAAAATATTTTACTGATAGAAAGCTAAACTATAGCTGATTACCGTATGATATGGTTTTATGGTATGCGTCGAGCGTAAAAAATATCATCGCGGTCTTCTATCACTGGATTACAAACTCACAGGCCACCCGATTGTGTTTGTTCATAAATATTTCTCGTCAGATGATTTATATGTCAGCTTGGTCTAATTATTTGGGTCAAGCCTTTACGAGATCAACTTTTTTAAACACGACACAAGCTTTCTTATTGTTAGGTACTTTTATATTAACTATTGACTTTCATTTTTGAGAAATGGACTTACGGAGTTTTGGTTCTGGGAAATTCGATTACGATAATATGTTGTTTTAAGAATTATGACACCCGTTTTGAGTTATTTTAATTGTAATTTATGATTTTATAATCTTGTTTTTTGTAGAGCTGTGTATGTGGCTTTGCGGTCTTGTATTTAGAATGTGAATTCAGTATTAGATTATATTTAGTATACATACATATATCATTTGAAAAACTTTCGCAGAAATTTTCGTAAAAGTTCAATAACTCCAGAACAAAAATAAAATGATCGCCACGATTGAAAGAAAACGTAACTTTCGGCTTTTTAAAGTATCTTTTTATATACGTTTTTTTTTTCCACTAACTTAATAGAGATATTACCTATAATGAGCACCTAATAAAATATCTTTTATCTACCTATTCTCAGGTAAATCAGAAAAATTTACAGAGTTGTCAGTGTTTTTCCATTTTTACAAAATAATGAAAAAGATCTACAACCACTTTAATGCCCTTAGTTCTATATAATAATTATAAATTATAATAATAAGCCAAAAGTGTTTATTTACTATTTAGTAATAACAGTTCAATATACGTCTCATACTAAGAACAGATTAGAAAAATTATTCAAAATCATTACAATTACTTCGGGAAAAAGGACAAATTTTGATGTGGATTAGTTCCTTTTAGCAGAGTTAACCCCAATCTACAGTAATCCACAGATTTATCCATCAATTTATTATTATTTTACATTTAAGAAGCAGTTGACTATTGTCACGACCAAACATACATACAAGATGATGTACAAGACGAAGCTATTATATTGTGGTTCACATCTCAATCTAAAGGTTAACCGTGTGTCTGTTACTGTCAGAGATCGCGCCCCGCTGAGTTGCGTTTGCGCACCGTAGCCTCTACTTGTGAACGTCCAAGTGATGAGCACATGTGGATTTTTGATACATTTTTGCTTGGCCAGAAACGTTCAAAACGTTCAAAATTCAATCACAAAGAATGTCAACACTGTAGGTATATAGATTGAATTTTGACAGAATTAGACTATAAGATTGCTATCATTCTTAAAAGTTAGCAGAATTGCCCTCAGGAGCAACTCCCTTTGAGTCCAAGGTTTTGGCGCAGATGGGTTTTAGAAACAATCACGCGTAAATTCTTTTTATTAAAATAATAAAATAAAAAAGCTTAATTGACACAAAATAACATAATAATAAAAGAACATAATCTAGTAGGTAAAGGAAAATCGCTGTCCGCTCTTCACTCACACCGCACCTTATAATTTGTTCTACTAAATTGTCTGTAAAACTCGTGCTTAGAATAATGTTTAATAACCTGCGCCACAGTCGGTTCATATGTAATCGTATGCTTGTTTGTTACAGAGATTGGACGGTTAGAACAAATAAAATTAATAATTCACTAACTCTTTAGTTAGGTAGGTAGGTAACTATATTTTTTATATATCGTGAGGAGAAAGTATATTTGTTTTAATCACGAAAACTATTTAAATGTTAGCTTGATTGTTTCATGATGGGTTCGTCTGTAATTTGATAGTCAGGTGAGCTCGAATTGATGGTTAATTATTTTTGTGTAGAAACTTATGCTAATGTTATTGGGGTACGGTTTTTTGGTTTAGTCCCATCTTATCCCCTTCCCATCTCATCCCCCATGCTTTTATACCTACAAAAATTTCACACCTCTCACTCCTGGCATAAATCAATTGTTTAAAGTACAGTCTTATCGACATTTGTATTACATACTAGCTTCCGCCCGCAACTTTGTGCGCGTCAGTTAATCCCTATTATCTAGCGGAATGAAATTATATGTTACATATTTGGTAGGTATGAGAATACTCTTACCTACCAAATATACCTACAACATTATATAATATAACAAATGTATTTAACCGGGTCCTACACAGAAGAAGCCTGCGGTGGCGGCCGCAGTGACGGTCAGTTTTATTCGGTTGCAATGCAAGGGAGTCTTTAAACACGCGCGGTCATGACGCGGCCTGCGAGCGGTTGGCCGCGGCCGCATGCCCCGCCCCTTGTGACACGCGGTCGGTTGTACATTTTTACAACAGGCCGCGTGTACCGCGTTGAAAAATACGTAAATTGTAGTAGAAAATGAATCCACATTGTTCTGTTCCTGAAAGTAAGTGATGCCAATGATAATAGGTATCTCACACCTCAAAAGTTTAAACTGTCTTATTACTCATAATATCCCTGTAAAAATACCACTGTAGAAAAAAAAAGAACACAACACCACAGCTAATTATGCTGCAGGCCGCCACCGTGATCACGGTGGTGAGTTGCCGCAGAGGCTGACGACTTGAGTAGGCTGCCACCGCAGGCCGCGTCTGTGTGGGACCCGCTTTAACATTAATTTTATTTTTGGATTTTTATATTCTTTTTTTTCTACAGTGATATATTTTTTTAAATAATTTATTGATGTAGATTAACGAGTTTATGGCAACGGCCTCTGTTATTTAATATAGTGTATTTATATATTACATCGGCAACAAGAAAAATATTTAGTTTTTTCCGTTTAGGGCTTATTGTTATTGTGTATTTATATCTTAAAGTAAAAGAATTTTATTTGTTAATTTTGAATGTATATTAATTTCACAACCTGAGTTTTTTTTGTTCATGACTGTACCGTTAACAAATTTATGCCAGGAGCGAGAGGTGTGAAATTTTTGTAAATATAAAAGCATGGGGGATGAGATGGGAAGGGGATGAGATGGGACTAAACCGGTTTTTTATAGTTACTTCGTGGAGAGGAAATAAGAGTCTATCGTGAATTGCGTGTGTGGTCGCGTATCTATTACAAAAAAAAAAACAGTTTATTTTAAACTATTTTATTTTTTATTTCGTCTGTCTGAAATCGCCTAAGCGCCTTGAGCAAGCGTGGTGATCAATGCTCGAATAAAGAAAATAAACTTAAGGTATTGTGATGAAACGATTTTATATGATCAGTACAATTAGTATCCCTTAGTAATACGAGTAAAACATTTAAACTAAATCTCTACAAATGTACTAAAAAGGTATAGTTAGAGGTAAAATATTTCAAATCAGTGAATCTATCAAGATTGCTATAGGTACACTATTGCTGACTGTCATAGAATATTGTTTAATGGTATATTTGAGTCCCACGCGCACAAAATTACAGCCAGAAGCTGATGAATATTACGTGCGGGGGGCCTATCCCCATCTCTTAAAACAATATTATTTTAATATTACTTTGCCTTGCGCACTAATGGATTTGCAACGCTCGGCTCAGCGCCAAAAGTTGAAAATTCTACAAAAGTAACTACTACCTAAGTAATATTAAAATGGCATTGTTTTAAAAGATGGTGGTAAGCCTCCTGAACTAGTATTTTCGATTAAAAAAACCATTGAAATTACGTGACCCATTACTTATTCCGTGAGCTAATCTTATATCTTCTATGCTTTGATTGAACACGACAACAATTCTGTTTAAGAAGTGTCTCAATACAACAAAACCGCGCGACATTATCACACACTTGTACCGAACCATTACAAAATACTTCTAAACAATTTGATAGAACATGGAACCACGTCTTATTCGCAATCATTGAGGTTGTTATGTTGACGTGACACCATTGCATTGTGAGACAAGATCGTAATCGTATAGTAATCGTATCGCTAGCGTTTTACTAACTAGATTGGATCAGGTGGAAGATTTATGTGGGAGGGGGACAAGATTTTTATTTACAGAAAAATGCAGTAAGAAAAAAAGATATGGAGGAATTAGGAAATGACAGGAGTCGAAGAATTATACAATTTAAATGTAAATTAAAAAAAAAAAAACAAATATACATTTATTCTATTTTATTTTATTGTTATTTTATTATACTATACTTACTCATATTATAAAGCTGAAGAGTTTAAATCTCCAGAACTACCGAGTCGATTTTAAAAATTCTTGCACTAATATGAAGCAGCTGACACAGTTCTTCTTACGGATCCCGATTGTTAAAGAGAAAATCTATTCAAGGTTCTGTAAAAAAATGGGGTTTGTTAGAAAATTTACGCGGTCGAAGTCGGGGGCAAAAGCTAAGTAAAATTAATTAATTCAATAGTTTACGAGATAATTGATCTTCAATGTTGCCGAGTGGTAAAATTTTTGGCACGTGAGTGTAAACACACAGAACAATATCCATTTAATCATCATCTGCCTAGCCTTTTCCCAACTATGTTGGGGTCGGCTTCCAGTCTCACCGACTCGACCGATCGACTGCCTATGTGACCCCCACAACCCAGTACTGTAACTGGGTAATACGATAACCCTAGGTAAGACTGGTTGTCAGACTTTCGGGCTTTTGACGACCCGTAACGACAATAACCAACATAATATCGATTTACGTAATTGACACCACAAAATCTTCAACACCTATCACATAACATCATCCTCTTTGACAAGCAGAGACAAATCCAGAAAATGTCTTGTCGTAGTGCGATACGGAATTATTGTCAGCCGCGCATAATGGATGTGACGCTTTCTCATAGTCGTACAATATGCTCTGTACACTGCAGTGCAGAAAAAGTATCACAAAAAGTAAATAATTCTAGAGTTTTTTTGGAAGGCAATGAATGCTGGTAAGTTTGCGTTTCTTTTACCTTTCAATATAAATCATCGTACTGCAGTTTACAAGGGCTACAAAATAAATGATAACATTACAGATTCAATTTTAAGTTAACTGGCGAAATGTGGGTGTACTAATGGGTACACCTCTATCTAACCCTTCGAGGATTACAGGCGTGATGTTATGTATGTATTCAATTTTGTCGTATTTTTTCCTGTTGACAGATCTTAAAGAAATGCGTAAAAGGCAGATCACAAGCAGTTACTTCTTCCTAATTATTTTATCTGTTATGTACATAAATAAAATTCTGTCAGTAATATAACGCCTACTGTGAGTTCTTAAGATGTATTACACAAAAGTGTAAAGTATTTAGTTCTTCTCAAACTTGTTTAAACACTCTGAAGTGTCTAAACAAGAACAACTAGAACTCAAGCTAGCTTTTAAGTTATGCTCCTCGCAAAATAAGTAATAAAATCAGTAGGTACTTAAGTTAATATAAATTGAGATAAGTGTCCACTATCCACGAATAATCTAAAACGTGTCAGAGCCTATCTTCTTACGTACCTCGTAAATCTCTATAAGGATTTAATTAAGTCTATTACAAACAGTAACGGTGTATGAAACAGACATAATTTACTGCGTTCATTCACTATAATCTGTTAATTATTTACATCTGTAACACGGTTTTCGTGACAATCTATCATCGTGGGTTGTTAGTCGCCGATTCACCTCTTACTCTGATTTTGCATAATATTGTAATTTCAACAGACTTTATTGAAACACAAAGCATCCGAATTAAAATATGATTTTTATGGTACGATTTTTATTGAATGTTTAAATTTTCACTGTAGGTACTTTTCAATGCACTGAAGTGTACTTATGTAACCGAACGTCACGTGCGAACCAATCACAGGCATTATTGGTCCGTGACGTCATCAACGGCCATTTTGTTCAACTTAGCTCTGATTTGTCAAACGATTGAAACTCTGTATGGGAAATGTTTTCTGGAACTATTGCCGTAATGATAAGTATGAAGAGATTGTCATTTCTGTTTCCAGATATTGAAGTATAATGGTCACACTTTGATTCAATGAGATTGGTGGGTACTTTGTGAACATGAAACAAATCATAGATTCAATCAGCTTCAGCCAATTGCTGTCAATTTTGCTAAATGGGCATCTTCCAAATAATAACACCTACTTACCTTTTTCATGGCAAATAAGGCGACGGCCCACCTGATGTTAAGTGGTTACTGTTTCATCATCATTATCAGCCGAACGACATCCATTACTGGACATAGGCCTCCCCTAAAGATAACCACACGTCGCCACTCGAGAGCGGTACGACCCCAACGGCCGTCTGTTCTACGGGCTTTGTGCCCTGCCCATTACCACTTGAGTAACGCCATTTTGAAAACTATGTCGCACACTATTCCCACCCACTGCAACTCCTGAAAACCAGAATCAAGAGTGGCTACCACCAAAAAAGCGCTGATGCAACGAAGCTCGTATAGTCCCGTAGATTGTGGCCAATTGTTACTGTGCATTTCAGTTCTAAATATATAAATATCCTACTAATTATAAAAAAGCTGAAAAAAAAAGTTTTTTTGATACTTTTTGTTACTTTGTTAACCCACTAATCTCTGAGACTGCTAGTCGAAATGAGAAAAAAAAAATCTGATTCTTAAGGATAAGTATAGGTTATACAACATCACGCTACTACCCACAGGAGCATAACAGTGACCAAAGACGCAACTGAACACGCCGAACACGGGTAAAACCAAGTCGTCGTAAAAATACGATTCACTCAACAAAGTAATACCACCCACCCTACCTAGGATTGCAATTAACCATATCAGAACACCCGTCCCCGACATGATATCCACATCATAAACATGAGATTAATACAGCAAACCCCATTGTAAATAAAAGCATTCACATGTAAATACAGTACAGGAATGATTGTGCATATTATTATCTATGTTAGGCATCACAGAACGGGTATTGGCACGGCGTTCTGTCAAATAGACTAAGATCGAGTGGGTTCTTCGATGTTTTAATAAGAAAGATATGTTCGAGCGAGTGACTAAACGAGATGGGTAGGTACCTAACTACATAGTTGCTGTGAAGCTGCTGTGAGGTTTTGTATTCCTGCTTCGTAATTATTTACTGCAGGGCCCGTATTACGAAGTGTCAGAGCTTTTTAGGCTTAAATATATTTAGCTAGCTTTTGCCCGTGGTAAAAAGTGCCCTATGACCTTTTTAATGGTTCAAACGGGGTTACTCGTACCAAATTTCATTAAAATCTATTCGGTGGTTTGTTAGTGAAAGCCTACCAGACAGACAGTCATACAGAGTTACTTTAGCATTTATAATAATATTAGTATGGAACTATGGATCCTAAAAGAAATTGCGCAAATTAGCTTACATAATAAAAATACCAGCATATTACTGTCCCTTCCACTAAAGCATTTCAATTCGTATCATTTGTTTTACTGAATAACTAAATAATAACTTATTTGACAATATTTTTTTGCGCCATCTATGTGGGATTACAAGAACGATTGTAAATGTGAAGTTTGTAGGTTACAAAATTGTACAACCCTGTTCTTATTAGTACAAAAGAAAGTCGCTAGATGGCGCTATTTCCAGTTTAATTTACTACGCGAGTTACTCCGTCTAGTTCTCCAACATATTCATAGATGGCGTGTCTCTAACTTATTGCTCATTGTGTTAATAGGTGGCGCTACTTGCATGATAATTCGTGAAACTATGCTTTTTTTTTTCTTTTTCCTTTTAAATGATGAAGATTATTTATAATTTCAAATGTTTTTTTTTTAAATAAAATGTTTGCTATAATTTTATATTAATTTACGTTGACCACGGTACATCAATATTTATTATCTGTCACACTGACACATCACATAAAATTATATTATTATTATAATAATAAAGTAAAAAAGCTTTTAAAAAAAAGTACCTTCAGCTTTTTGATAAAGAATAGTAATATACTTAATTAAAAATAGGTAGTTTTTTAAACGGTCATACTATAGCTAGTCTTAAAGAATTTAGATACTTACCTACATATGCTTTTAATCTGGAAACAATGATCATACACTTAAGTCCTAATTTTAAAGTGTGTTTGTTTGTTTTTATTTTAACACGGCAATCCCTGGAAGTAGATACTGATTTGTTCGATTCAAAAAGAAATCTTTCGCTAATATGATACTACGTTATTCCTAAGTGTTAGGTAGGTATATGAAATTTTACATAACACAACATCACGCCTGTAATCCCCAAAGGGTTAGGCAGAGGTGTACCCATTAGTACACCCACATTTCTCCAGTTATGTTTTTAGTCCCATGTAATAGGGGGCGAGCCTATTGCCATTAACCGGGCACAAATCCGGACTCCGAGGCTGACTACTGAGAAATTCTTGATGGAAAAACCCAATAACACTTTACCCGACCTGGGAATCGAACCCAAGACCTCATGCACAGCAGTCGCGCTTGCGACCACTAGACCAATGATGCAGTCATGAAATTTTATTTACAAAAAATTTAGGAATCCGTCAGAAAAACTCACGCGGACGAAGTCGGCAGCAAAAGTTAGTAGCTTGATAAGTGCGTAAGTAGACAGTCAAAAACATGGGAGGTATTTCAATCAAATCACATGGTATTTCAATCAAAGGCATTCCCGTTACTGTCGGTTTCATTTCCAACGGTCTGGGGGCGTCTTATACACGTATGATGGGTTTCTACACGTGTAGTTATGTAAGGACATGATCCTCTACTACCTACCTATATTAGTTAAGCCACGCGGTTTCATCCACGTTTAATACGTTAAGCTACTGCTCCGCTCCTGTGGATCGTAGCGTGATGTGTTACGATAGTAAGATTAATAAAAAATAATAATATCTGACATTTTTTTGTGATTTTTCTTGCACATAAACCTGACCTAACAATTAAAAACACGATTTAAATAAATCACCAAAATCGGTCTAGCCTTTCTCAGGTATTATGAATCTAAATATACCTGTAAAAGTGAAAGGTCATAATAAAGGCCCTTAATCATCACGAAATATCGAAAACCGCTTGAATATGAAATTTGGCAGGGAGGTTTTAATTTGTATAACTTTAAACTACCTGCCTGCTAAACATAACTAACATACACGTCCGCTAAGAAAGGACTATTCAAAATTTACCCACTTAGAGGATGAAACAGGGATCCGACATTTACGCGGACGAAGCCGCGGGCAAAAGCTTATAGTAGATAGATCCTTTCCTCTGTAATAGGTACCAACACAAATAACAAAAAAAGGCGTATTATGCTAAAGTTTTCGAATATACGGTCAATATTTCGCCTCTTGAACCAGACAGAAAATTATTCTTTATTCAAAAGATTTTTTTTTTCTCCTGAACATTAAGTTGGTTCTGAAGTATTCTTCAAGCATTCGAGTGGGCTCCGCAACGAAATGAGCAGACCACTTAGACGTTGTAACAAACCACTCGAGAATACACTGAATAATTTTATTTACTCACATTTTTGTGAACAAGATTCTTTCAGACTGACGAATGGATTATTGCAGGACAACGGCCTGAAAATATTATGATTTGTTTTGTAAACAGATTTTAAGTTTTAAGTAGGTACTTATTATTTATTTTTACTCTTCAAAATATCCTGTTTAGTTAGTATTAAAAATGTAAAATAAAATGACACCTTTTACAGCTAAAAACAAAATTATTAATAAAATATAACATCATAATAATATTATGCAAGCAAAACCGCGGCAAAGTAACGATACTTCAAAATAGGGCACCAACCTCAAAAAGTTCAAAAGAGGTCACATTGCAGCTGACAAGTCAAAATGACACACGCAGCTTTAAAAAAAAAAATCAGAAAAATAAAACTTTCAAATAAAGAACACAATCGTCATAGAAACAAAAATCTCGTTGAGAAAAAACAGACTGTTTGACGTTGACGTCGTGTTGTTTTTTGTCTGAAAAATAATTGAATATTGCAAAAATAAATGATGTTTTCTGATGAAGAAATAAAAGAAGAAATACCGGAGAGTGGTTTCATGCGGCCGGGTGATGAGATTATAAGGTGCGATCTTCGTTTTTTTTTAGATAAATAGTTGAAACGCGGCCATGCTGAATTGTTTTACGTTGTTTAATTTTTGTTTTACGTTAATTTCATTGTTTCAGTATACGTGAAGTGTGTCTGAATGATAAGTTTGACAAGAAGGAATTAGGATTCAATGGCGAACCGCTGCTTTCGAATTCCAGCAGAAACGATGTACGTAGAAAAATTATTTTAGTGTTTTATATTTGTGAAAAGAGCAATAATTTACCAAGAGTCGTGATGAAGACCTCGCTAGTTTCATTTCGCAACAAGACAATTTGTTGACATGTGAGGATTTGTCATTTCACTTGGCAGCTATGTCTGACAAATCATTTTAATCCTTCAATTGACTTTTTTTAATGTTATCATAATGACGTTTTCTTTTGCTTAGAAAACAAAATAAATTCTTTTGTCACAATCCGCCTACTATCCGTACAATATAAATGCGAAAGTAACTGTCTGTCTGTCTGTCTGTCTGTTAGTTCTGATACGCTTCCACGGCTAAACCATTGAACTTATTTTGATGAAATTTGGTACGGGATTAGTTTGAAGCCTGCTTTGTAAGTAACAAGTACAGGTTAAGTTATTTGTAGAGCGTTCGTGTATATAAAGTTCATTGTTTCTTGCTTTTCACCCCCAGCTCGACGTCCAACGTTCTCTGTTCCGCGACGGTTTCTTCTCCGATGGCTTGGAGCCGCAACAGGCCAGGTTTGCGTGGACTGAGGAGGATGGAAACATCGCATCCCTGGTCTCCGAACCGGGGTTCGGCACCACTGGCCAGACTACCTTTGGCAAGGATTTGGATGCTGCGCTTAAGAGTGAGATGAAGGCAAGTATATGATGTGTTTTATACAAACAACGGCCAAGCCAAAACGTTCAACATGCGACCTCGCGACCACGCGATGACACGAACAGGTAAATCTTTACGAGTTTCTTGAATTTCGTCCTAAAGCGCAGAGAAATTCCAGTACCTATTATGGTTGTAAAAAGACACTCAACGACGACAATTACAAACAAAAGTTTTATTTCGTGTTTTGGATAGAAATAATGTTTTCTTACAAAAAAAAAGGTTGAAAAATTAGAACTAAACTTAGATACCTGGGGCCATTATAACTCCTTTTTATTACCAATGGCCCTATAAACAGTTACATGCACCTTTTACAAACTTTTGTATGCGTTACATTGCGCGCTATCAAAAACAATTGTTTCACACAAAAAAAAAAGCCGTTTCCCGACGTTCGTATCTATGTGTTGTTAACGGCTATGCGATGTGTCGTGATATAACTCGTTGTTGTTGCTGATCATTTATTCATTGTTTACAAACAGTAGTACTTTAAGCATAAACAATTCTGTCTTAAAATAAAAACTTAATTAATATGCTACCCACAACATTTTCCACAGATTACTATAATATATAATAAACACTCATCATTGTTATACAGTACTAATTTCATTTTAATGGTTACTTTTCCATAGGAAGCTGACACGTCTAGTGCAGTTCTGCATCCAACAAACAGAAATGGCCTCACATTCAGTAAAAAGAGTATGTTCGGAGAGCCTCACCTCGTGTCTTCTACATCAGCTGGATCAAGTTCGGCTAGTTCTGGACCAGGTATAGCCATTCTTCACTCATATTTTTCTAGTACTCTCCCCGCGACTTCGTTTAAGTGATTTTTCTTACAGATACCCTAACTTTTTGGATAAGCACTCATTGATAATGTAGCTTTCAAATTGCGATAGAATGTTCAAAATCGGTTCAGGAGATCCAGAGATTACGCCCTGCAACCTCACAAATTTTGACTCCTTATATTATTAGTATACTATGTTCTGCCTGCGACTTCGTACATGGGGGTCAACAATATCAAAAATATCCTATGGCACTCGTAAATAATGTCACTTTCTACAGTGAATTTTTTTTTTGTAATCGTTCCAGTACTCCCGGAGATTACCAAAGCAAACATACTATTTGTATTTTACCTCTTTACAGTCCATAGTAGGTACCTAATATTATAAAGCTAAAAGTTTTGAAAATTCTTTCGCTAATAGGCTTAGTTTTGGTATAAATAATTATCTTAGATTTACTTGATCTGGTAAATTTTATTCTATCAAATGAGTTTCTCGTCAGACTTAACATTAATATTTTTAATCTTGGTTTAAACAGGGACGGAAAAGGGAAAAGGACAGAATACCTGCAAGGTGGACAAGGCAGATCCTCGCTCCAGGTTCCATTACGTCAAGTACGTGAAGAGACATGGGCGAACCGTCAAGCTATGGGAGTGTGGAATCTGTGAGTATTTCAGAAGCCGTTAATATTAAATACGTAATTGTCAACTCTATTTATTTTTGGTTTATATTTCATTATCGAGGAATCAATGAAAACTGAACGAGCATAATGCTGTTGCACTCTGCGCTGACTGTAACGGCCTTATCACACTTTTTGAGTGCGACGAACATACCGCGGGTGCGCAGCGTGCACTCCAGGAAAAGTACTGGCGCCATTATGTACACTCGTCTATGTTCATCCTCACATGTAGAAGCAACAAGAATAATATTGTAACCAGGATTTTGTAAAAACGTAATTGAAAAGAGTGTCATGGAGTGTCATGCTCGTTCTTCTCCACAGAAAGCTACTTCCATTTTGCAACGAGCAAATATCTGACTAACTTCTTGACAATTTTAAAAGACCATGTAAATGGTCTTTTTGAAATATATGTTTTGACGTTGACCCTCTTCAGGCGGCAAAAAAGTTACACACCCGATTCGTATACGCCACGTTCACGCTGCAGACACGTGGGGAAGCTAAAGCGCTCCTGCCCTGCTCTGAACTCGCTCAAAAATCGCCAACATGATAAGATGCTTAGAAGTACCATGCTAATCATTTTTCATGTAACTTTCAACCAGGTAGTCGTGAGTTCCAACACCAATACACGTTGATGCGTCACCTACCGACCCACACGGACGAGAGGAACTTCCACTGTGCTGCTTGTGGCAAGAGTTTTAGACAGTTGTCCACGCTGAGCCAGCATCGCGCCATACATTCCGCTGAGAGGCCCTATGCCTGTGAGGTACTGTAAAAACTTTTTAGTTTTAACCACAATCTCCCGATAAATAAATAATTACGTGAAACTAACGAAGTAATACCTAACATTATCAGCAGTAACGGTTATTAGTGCGTCTATAACTTAAAACAGATAAAAAAATTGAAAAATCGGAGAAATTTTGTACTATTTAGCCTAATTTTCATTATAAAATTACAATGAAACAATAAAATAATACTTAATTGTTACCTTATACTTTTAAGCAACAATCAGCTTAATAACGTGGAAAACATCCGTGGAGATATATTTTTTTGTTCACCAGAAAAGTTATCATTGTTAGTCCTCCTAAAATCTCATTTACTGCACAGGTTTGCAACAAAACCTTCAACCGTGTGTCCACCCTGATCTCCCACCGCAAGACCCATTCCGACGAGAAGCCATACAAGTGTCACATCTGTCCTAAAGGCTTCCATCAGAAAGGTTACCTTCCTTTATCCTTCCTTTATTTTACCCTAAACATTATTTATTTATTAATAGTTAATTAAAACGGCACAGGTCCAATTACATTAATTAACATAAAATTATAAATATACACATAAACGGATATTCTTGTTGAACAGCTGTTCCTACCATTATCATCTATTATCATCTATTAATCATCGCTTATAGCTCTTCACTGCAAGACATGGGCCTCTTCAGTCGACCGAAAGCCTTTCGAACTCGGTCCTCGCGGTTTCTCTCATCCAACCACTATAGCCACATTATACCGTGGTATATGGTTGGTACCCTGTTTAACGTATTTAGTTAAAGAGATACACAGGAATGAATGACGGAGACGACACTCTTTCGTCAGCCGCCACTTTAAACTTAAACTCGACTTGACAAAAAGAAAGAATTATTACAATAAATTCCTTTTTCAGGCAATCTTCGCAACCATCTTTTCACCCACACCAACGAGCGTCCTTACCGCTGCAACATCTGCCTGAAGGGTTTCAACCAACAGTCTAACCTGGTCTGCCATAAAAACAAGGTACTTGGGGTATTGATTTTATTAATTTAGTCGAAAACAAACACTAAAACAGTCTCATTACAGAATAATTACATAATTATTAATAATAATACCTAATGAACTCTTAATTTAACGTAGTCAATATTTGCATGCCTATTTGGTAGATTGTACAAGGGACAAAAATTACGGCGTAAGATCTCTATCCCAGAATCAATTAATGATTCTAAAACGCCCAGAGATTCTGAAATTTTTCGTCGGTTATTTAAAGAATAGCTAATCCATATAAAATTGCAACACCTACACGGTCAAAATGTACCTATGAAAGAGCTGGTTATTCCTTCATTAACCAACGAAAAAAATCTAAAATAATTTACTGAATTCAAGGTGAAAATCTTCGTAACGGTGTCCTTTACACCATATCGTAAACCTGTTTTCGAACGTAAATAACTAGACTTCTCTTCTCTTAAAACAAATTTCTTTGTTCCCCAGGCACATCCAGAAGACACCAGCAGCTGTCCCACGGTGCCGGTTCGAGGACGATCCACCACACCGCGTGGTCCTCGTTCGTCTACAGACACACAACCTGATTCTACTAGGTAAGCCGTAGTATAGTATCTTTCTATCACTATGATTTCTACTCACTAGTTGGTTTAAAGGCAATGTGGCGTCGCAACGTTACCCCGCTTAGGTCAGCTTATAATGAGACAAGACACCTAGCGATACAATATCGAATTTAGTCAGTATACGATAAGGCTAACACGTGAAAGTGCGTTACGTTTGCCGCGCAACGTAGCACGTCGCATCTCGGCGAAGTTAATCCCTTAATCGATACTATCATACTGTACTCCATACCTTCGAACCTCGTCGTGTCATGTCAGCTGTTGTCTCCATGTAAACTGATCTTTTCTACGACTATAGAGTCGTCGACGTCGCAGCGTCTTCCGATAGTTTAATCAACACCGCGCGGCGATGCCGGTCCATGGTCGCACAGTATCTTTGTACGCTACCGATTCGTTTAGCCTGCTACATCTTGTATTACTATGCAACATGTTTAATCTAATACCTAGTACTTACTTTGAGATGCGTAAATATTCGTAAGTTTTCAAAATCGTTTAAAAGTTTTTAAAAATGTCACTAGTTAGTTTCTAAGGTCACTCTACAAGTGGGTAGGATGTTAACTAACATAATTATAGATAGAAAATACCGTTCTACTAACAAGTTGCAGTCTCAGATTCTCAAGTAATATGAAAACTTTTAACGAGTTCCAACAAATTACTAACGGTGCATTAAATCAGTTTACATCTTGCTGTGATATCTTCTTTGAGTTAAAACTCTGACATTATAGTAAGTAAATACTTTTTTTAATAGTGTGATTTAAACTTATTTAGCTGTCCAATTGATTGAACAAACCGAACAAACAAAATTTTGGCTACAGACCATGGTAAAGAGATCTACAAACATACAAATAAACACTTAAAAAATATAAATCTCCTTCTGTTCCAGTCGGGTGACAAATGTCTGTTTTTGAATTTCGATAATACCTATGTAGTATACCCTCCTTCAGTTTTCAATAATACCAGCCTACAACTGGATCGCGAATATTAATCATCACGCTTGCTCAGCTGATTAGCGATTTCAGACTCATAATAATTTTAAGTTTAGGTTTCCTAACTATGTTTTCCTTCACACATGTCAACGATGTCCAAGACAAACTAAGACAATAAATAATAAGACTAGGATCATACAGTATTTATTTTTATTTTCATTATTTTGACAATTTCAGAATTATCTAACATTTCTTTAAATATGGGTGTTGTATTTTTCAGACCCCAAGCAGAACATTGCGAGGTAACCTCTTCAGTGGGACCATATCTTCCATCTGTACAAAGTCCGTCATCTTCAGACTGGTCTACCAAACCCACCAACCTCCCTGACCCAGACCTCTGGGAGATTTCCAAGCCATTCCATGAACCTGGTGACATTTGGAACGAAGGTCCATGGGGTTCCATGAGCAGTGGGGTGATTGTGGACCCCATCAAGACGTATCATATGGGGGTGGCGTTGGCAACTAGACAAACTCCGTTTGCGTTGCTGAAGCCTGAGAATGGAACTCCAGTGTTGGTGAAGGTTGTTGATACGAAACTTCCGGGTGGAAAACAGGTATTTATTGCTTTAAAATTTAGCTTGATGTTCAAAGCCTGATATATCTGAGCATTCCCTTATAACAAATATTAAGCTTTCAACTTTTATTTTTTATTTTGTTGAAGAGAATTCTCTTTATTTCATGTGAGCTTTTATTTGTAATGTATCATCCCAAAGCTCATTACAAATGATTGTTTAAGTTTATCGTGTCTTTAATGACGGGCCTGTTGGTCTAGTGGTTAGCGGCTCTGACTGCTAAGCCGGAGGTCGTGGGTTCGATTCCCACCCAGGACAAACTTTGTGTGATGAGCATGATTGTTAGTTCTGTGTCTGGGTGTGATTTATCTATAATATGTATGTATTTATAAATTATATAAGTATGTATATCAGTTGTCTGGTTACCATAACACAAGCTCTGCTTAGCTTGGGATCAGATAGCCGTGTGTGAGTTGTCCCAAGATATTAAAAAAAAAAAAAAAAAAAAAAAATGGGAAGACTAGTTTAACTAATAGATTTTTATAGTTCAGCTAAAGATTGTTTATCAGTCGTTCCTATTAAGCTTATTTGCTATTTCTATCAGGTCTAGCCTGACGTTATGTCAATCTAATCAATAAAGTGTTGTACCATTTTTAAGACACGACGTGTTCTTAGTATTAAACTAACTTACTGATAAGTTATTTTGATTTCAGATGTTAGTACCTGCAACAGCTGAAGATCTGAGAGTTGGGGGCAAAATTGTTGTAAATAATGACAATGAAGATGGTGTACAGGTAAGTTGTTTCAATATCAGGTCTTGATTTTGCTTTTTGAAAGTATACTTAATATTTTACCTGCATGAGTCCATTTTCGTTCGTCAGGCATGATGAAATAAAAATATTTGAAAGAAATATTGCAACTATAGTCATCTGCCTAGCCTTTTCCCAACTATGTTGGGGTCGGCTTCCAGTCTAACCGGATGCAGCTCAATACCAGTATTTTACATGGAGCGACTGCCTATCTGACCTCCACAACCCAGTAACTGGGTAATATGATACCCCTAGGTAAGACTGGTTGTCAGACTTTCGGGCTTCTGACGACCTGTAACGACTGTCAAAGATCCACGTATGACAGCCGGGACCAACGGCTTAACGTGCTTTCCGAGGCACGGAGGAATCTCGGTGTGTAAAGATGGTCACCCATCCACGGACCAACCCCGGCAAGCGTAGCTTAACCTGACGAATCGACCCGTGCGGCTGTTATTACTTAGCCACGAGCTCCTCAAATATTGCAACTATAGTAAACAATAGAAATTTAACATTTTCAGATTCATTGCTTCAGTCCAAATGTAGATCCGTTAAATAACTTGATTAACAGTAACCTTCTAATCCAGCACGGTGCCATAAAACCAAGATTGGAACCGAATGGAGCTGTTCAGATCAGAGTTCCTGTCGTTGCGACCGTTGTGCCCAGGATCCAGCCAAGTGGAAGACTCCATCTGACAGTGGAAGAACCGCATCATGCTTACCACACCGCCTTGTCTGCTGATTGTAAGTCTCTATTAACTTACTTACAGACAGGTCATGATTTTTCCCGGAGATAGTCAGAATCTACGGTACTTTACACCTCTTAACAATGCTCCTTTGATATCGTCGATTTTCATACATCTGCTGGTCCATTCTATAAAAACTACCCTTGGTGAAGGAGTAAGCTTGAATTGAGCCGTCATTTAACTGAAAAGCCAGCTCACCTCAAGGGCACTTCACCTTAAACCTCACCAAAGGATTTTTACAGAATATCACTAGTTGCGAGTTTTACCTATCACCTGACTAGAACTAGCTTCTAAGCTAGTTCTAAAAAAGGTAGCTATAGCTACCGTTGTCTATCTTCAGTAACCGGTTTTCCGGATAAAACTAGCGACTCTCTGGCCCTGTACATATCTTTAAACTTGCACAAAACGATCAATTTGATGACGTATACGTATATACGACTAGCAAAGGGGCAGTTGCAGCTGGGGCTCGTATTTTAAAGAGTATTGCATTCTAATCTGTCTTAAACTAATCAAAATTACTTACATTTTTGACATAGATTGTCGTTGAGATGAGATTGTAATTAGATTTTGTACGTTCTTTATTTTTGCATCTTGGTTGCTAATGGGTCTTTGAGCATTAGGTACTTTCTACATCGAGTTCCTAGACTAGAGTTCATACTACTGTTAATGAAGATGATATTGTTGAATCAGTGGGTGAAGTGAACGTAGCGCCGTGCACGTCGAGAGACGAGCCTCGCGCGGGCCCGTCCACTGAACCGCCGCGGCATCTGGACTCCTGCAGCGGGTTCGATGACGGACTGCGGACTGGTGAGTGAAAACTTTTATGAAGTTTTTGTTACTGTCGTCTTTTCGCCGGCTTGTGCATCGCCTCTGCACGGCAAGTCGTCGAGTCGCTCGAGCGACAGGCGACCAAGTGCATAAACACCTATTTGAACTAATAAAAGAAACAGTCGCTGTCGACCGAGTTGCCGGCAACAAGACGACAGAGCGTAATGACTCTAAGTTTCTGAAAGAGAGCAACATTCTAGCTAGACAAAGCAATAATTATACATCAGTAATACTTTGGAAAAATGCGAAAAAGAACATTTTATAACAAATCTATAAAATAAATTCATGTGTCGAGTTTCTACAATATCCAGAATGAAAAAATGTCTCACTGTATTTGAAACGTTGCCTCACACGAGATATTTTTCCTGTATCATAAGGGGACCCGGAACAACTCCATGTAGGCCATACAAATGTTTGTTCTGTGTGGGAAACACATAGCGTAGCAGTCAATCGGTCAGCTCAGTGACGACTGCGCCATCTATTAATCTATTATAACATAACATCACGCCTGTAATCTCCGAAGGGTTAGGCAGAGGTGTACCCATTTACACCCGCATTTCGCCAGTTATGTTTAAGTCCCATGTAATAGGGGGCGAGCATATTGCCATCAACCGGGTACAAATCCAGACTCCGAGGCTGCTACTGAAAAATTTCCGATGGAAAAACGAATTAATTAATTATATCCAATACCAGTTGATTAATCTATTATAATTTTGATTAGGTACACGAATATCATCCACGTGTGCCCTGCCTCCTCCAGCGCCATCGCCTCCGCTTGACCTCATCTCCTTGGACCTGTTCGAGCCTATGGAATGCATACCATTGGGTAATATACCTACAATCCTACTATTATTATGAACGTGATTTGTGAGGATAGATGGATGTTTGTCACTTTTTCGCGCTTACAAACTAAACGGAATCCGAAATATGGCATACATATAGTGTGATCTAGCTTTACATATAATATTACAGGAAATTTTATCCCGTTTTCGTGTTCCTGTAGGAAAAGTTAGGCCTTTTGCTTAATTCTAAAGAAGCTACGTTTTTTTATATGATCATTATGATTAAACCTAATTCCGTACATCCCAGGAGACTTTGAATAACAATTTTGCTATATGATATGAATATGATCAATAGATGGCGTGACCAGTCCGGTTAGATATTATTGTCGAGGTTAATAGCCAAATGGCAGAGGGTTCATCCCCATTTTTTATTGTCTTTTATGTAGGGGGTGAGTTTCCCTATCGCAGTAAAAGTTAGTAATGCTTTCGGTTTATATCCTTTTGACTAAAACTTAAATACTTACTTAAACTCAATTTATTATTAAAACATTAGAAAAATAATGGCAGTTATTTGGTTATATTGTTGACTACAATTTGATGATAATATTTTTATTTTGATGTCTAATAGAGTTTACATTTTTTTAATTTATTGTAAAATAACGGAGCTTATTTATAAACTAGCATAAAAAAAACGTTAGCGTTGTAACGTTATTTTTGAATTTTATTTTGAATACCTACACTTTTACATCAAACATGTAGAAATCATGTTTCTCCTGACTCCTCGTGTTCTTTTTCTGATTTATTACATTGCGGGATCCAAGACAGTGAAATTGTTTTTCTGGGACTCGACGAGATTCATTGCCTCGGCGCTTTTCTGGCGATGTCCTCGCCAATGTTGATTCTAGCTTTCAAGACTTAGTGGTTGGGAATAGTGTGGCGGGCTTGTCAATACGATATAGAGGTTCTGGGTCTAGGAGTATGGAATATAGATTTTACTTGTAATGGCGATCTTATCAGTAAAATATTGTCTTTTTTTCTAGGTCCACAAATCACTGCAGTTGACAACATCGACCAAGCACCGCCGTCGGATGACTCTGACATCTTTATTGGAGAGTTTGAGGTAAATTACATTTATGATTTTATATCATCGCCTGTAGTTAGCAAATTATGAGCAAAACTGTGTATTTTAATTACAATGGTGCATACAGAATCTTATTTTTCTATTGCTAAATTCCGGCCAGACTGCCAGGCATTACTTAAACGTGGCAACACTATAGTAGTCACACTTGGCAACATCCCTCAACCAGCTGATGTTATCATAACCAGCAGTGCTATTCTGTAAAATTTCCCTCGATGAATTCAGGTGTAGTGGGGCACCTGAAGTTTACTTCCCCTAAATTCACTGAGGGAGATTACACAGAATGGACCGGTTGATCACAAAAGAGTTTTCCAACTATGTAAGTTGTTAGTGCCTTCTCTGTATGAGAAGAGGCCTTTGCTCTGAAGTGGAATAATAATCAGCTGGTATTATTATTCATAGTAAGCTGTTATTGTATGATAAGATTCCTGTTCATTGCAGAGGCTTCAAAGTCCATGTTCAGCAGTAGGTTTTTGATATTTTCTACAATTCCGCACTCTCATATAATTAAATCCAACCACCAGACACCGACGCTATAACCCTGGAGTATTCAGCACTACAGTGCAGTAAGCAGTTGCTAAGTCATCGCCGGGATTTAGGTAAATACAACATCCAGCTTTTCTCATTTTTGCGACCTAGCACGACCGGAATACACGTTACGTCGATTCAATCGATCTACATTAAAAATACTCATTTGACAGATAATTTTAGCATTAAAGCATGCTCTTCAAGCAAGCATGCTTTCATCATACTTTCTTATCATGTTCATATTCTAAAAATCACTCTATAGTTTCTAATTTGTTTTACAATGAACCAAAATCTGCTTTCATACTTTATGGCTTCTGAAATCACAACATAGGTACTTTCCTACTGCTGAACACGGACCCATGTCTGGTATAGAAAGACACATCAAAATAAGTGAGTTTGAGCTAAAATTATTGCTGAGAAACGACTCTTATTAACATACATAACATCACGCCTGTAATCCCCAAAGGGTTAGGCAGAGGTGTACCCATTAGTACACCAACTTTCGCCAGTTATGTTTTTAAGTCCCATGTAATATGGGGCGAGCATATTGCCATCAACCGGGCACAAATTAAAATATTATTTTGGTATCCACAGAAGCAAAGAAATCTCCGGTTCTTTATTAAAGCATAATTAATAGACATTACTATTATTTTCATTTCAGGATTGCATCAAGCTGTCAGATTCAGATTGAAGACATTGAACATAGTTTATTTTAGTCAAGTTTTTCTTTTTTGTTTGTTTTATTTGTGCATGTGAACAACATGGGGTATTGATTTAGTAATAAGCGAAATTGTAAATAGATACATTATATTTTTACTGAGCACTGAACTTGGGTTTTTTATTTAATACCTATTTTGCATCCTTATGTATAACCGGGAAATTTTTTTAACTAGCCTGTGATGTCCCACTGCTGGGCTAGAGCCTTCCCCGAAAAATACGCGAAAAAATAAACGAAAAAATACTAGTACCTATTATCTGATTTATGTATTAAGGTTTGCCAAAAACTTCTGTTTACATTAAAGCTTAAGTATAATTCACGATTAGTCTCCGGTTTTATACAGGTGCCAATCACAGACCAACCAGTATGTACACAGATTCCTAAAATAAAGACGAAATAAATAAATAAACACCTTAGGGCCTCCACACACGACAGACTTTTTGTAGAACCGATTAACGAATCGGACGATTATTTTCATTGTTTTGAAGGTCCTGTGCATTGTTTTGTCCTGTGTATTTTTAACTAATTTCCCTATGAGTCTTATTTCGTGGAATATGATTTTATAGATTTAAAAAATGAGCCTTCAAATTAGATGTAGGTACAGGCGTGCACCATTGCCACAAGTATGTTCCATTCCTAGAGACGAAAATAAAAATGTATTTCGAGCAAAAAAGCCTTTATTATCGTAACATCTCATTAAAAGTGCCTCGTTAGTCTAGTGGTCGCAAGTGCGACTGGTTATTGGGTTTTTCCATCAGGAATTTCTCAGTAGCAGCCTCGGAGTCTGGATTTGTGCCGGTTGATGGCAATAGGCTCGCCCCCTATTACATGGGACTAAAAACATAACTGGCGAAATGTGGGTGTACTAATGGGTACACCTCTGCTTAATCCTTCGGCGATTACAGGCGTGATGTTATGTTATGCTTATTAAAGGTAGGTAACATAGGTATCCTTCAACAAAAATGCTCATTTCTATTTTCGGATAAAATAATTTATCAATAAAAAATGTCTGAACACAATAGGCTAAGGGCCAAAAAAGGCAATTTCCTGTCGTCAATGTAAATAATCCGGGATATTATTATGACGTAGCGATGACGTGTATTATATCGTCTCAACATCGTCGTCGTCTCGTATTGTTGAGGGCACGTGGACGGAAATAGCCTCTTTCAGAGTGTGCCACCCTCGATGGCATGGTTTAGTGTTGAAAGCAGACGATAGATGGCGTTAGGGGTGGCGAAAAACACGCGAAAAGAAACTAGGACTGGGAAAGCTTTAAAAAAAATACATATTACCTACATTCCTACAATTTGTAATTTTCTAACATTAATACAAACTAGTTAAAATTTAGATTAAAAAAATACCATAGGATATTTTTTAAGTGTATAAAATTTGTAAATAGGTAAACTTTAAGATCAAAAGAAAAACACATAATATATTTTTTAAGTTTATTTTGAAATAGATTAACTTTTCTGTAATCATATTTAACAGTTACTTTATTTTATTTCTGTTATAAACAAAATGTTTATGATTTTAGCAGCTTTAACATTTATCGTGACGCAATTTTTTTATTAAAAAGTTAGTTATTCTGAAATTAGGTCAATTTTCGGAACACTCGGAATTTATTCTTCTCGTATCTGAAATAAAACAAAATTAAATTAGCTTACAAAGGGTTTATAATAATAATAAAAACTATACGAAATTTATTTTGGTAGTACTTCATAGAACAGTACCTATGTTAGTCAATAGATGGCGCTACTTGCATCGCCCTTAAGTAATGTTATAAAAGTATTCTAACGAAACTTCTGCTTATTTTGTTCTACATACACAACCACTTTTTTAATAATAGGTTCTTGTAATATATGTTAATGATCATGAATTTATAGTAAAATAAAAAATACTTAATTTTTTTTAAATAGGTATCCAGTTCGGCCAATACAGTCATGTAATTTAATCCCTCATTTAAATTATTTACTATAAAACTAGTTAAAATTCAACTCATTACAACTACCATTCGAGATCAGTCAATTTGCGACTAATGACATAACCGACCAACGTTCGACCGCAAAAAAAACGCACAATACGACAAAAAAATCGCCATAACATTTAACAAGAAGAATGCGACAATAAAACGCGAATTACGTACGTCCAGTTTTTTACCAAAGCGCAACGCGTGGCGCACACGCGACCTAAAATATTAAAACTGGTGTTAGATCTGACACGCGGCCTTTCCCACCAATAAATGGAGAAATCTTCTGACAACCCTGTAATGAAAACTTATAACCACACAACAAGGGAAATTCAGCCTTCAAACCTGCACCACAAAGTTGAATTTTACTTAAATTATATTAATTTCGACTTATCTAACGACGCCATTCAAAAAACAAACTTACTGTTACTAATACTAGGTTGAATTTCCAAAATTCTAGCACAAATTAAAATTAGGGTTGTCCCCAATTCCTAATACCGCCCCCGACGGTTATCGTATAATGCGTTGGCACGTGGCGTTGTTCGTTTTTTATCGGTTATTTTCGTGCGAACGGAGTGGTCTGGTGTGGACTGGCCTTACAATGGGTGACGATGGGTACTACGTATTGTATGTGGATTCTTCCTGGGAAAAAGAAGGCTTGAAGTCTGTTTCTGACAGTAGTTTAAGATCCGTTTTGTTGAATACGGTTGAACTGTGAATTTAGGTTTATTTTTATCGATAAATTATTTATAAAAATAGATAGGTATATTTATCTAAGATTTATAAAGAATAGACAAAAATCGATTCTATTTTAATTCTTAAATACGGGATGGAATGTAACGAAATTTTTTACTATGGATTCAGTGCACGATAAGAAAAACTTTTCGCCAGTTATTTAAAAAAGAAACAGTTTTATTACCATGTCTCATCGACCCTTTTAATCACTTCTAAATTAATATCTCTATGAAAATTATAAATTTAAAACCTGTCATATTCTACAGTTAAATTATTAGATTACAATTTAGAAAGCAAACAACTTAAAAAGTACATTTAATCTTATAAAACACATAATCATACAAACTATCAATTTTAATAAAATATCATTAAAAACAAACAAACACTAGGGCGAGGACAAATCCCTCTCAAGGGTCCAATCGACCCCCACAAATATCATTTCATATTTTGATTATGATATCAATGTCACCCAGTCGCATGCGCAGGGTTTTTTATGTCTTTTGTCTGTTAATACACATATTAACCCATTAAAAGTCGCGTGGCGACATTATATGATATTTCACACGTATAATAAAATCTTTGTTGTTATTAATGTTCGGTTTTTTATGTGAGAATAGGGATATTTATTGGGTTAAGAATGTTATGATTTAATTTACTCTTTTGTTGTTGGAAAACATTGCTCCCAGCTTTTAAAATAGTGGTTTCTTTCTTGAATCTAAACTAAACTGTATTCCAACTAACATAAATGCTAAATCAAGCAGGCTGTTCTCTAATGCTATTTTTTTTTACCCGCGTTTGGTTATATCTTAGGTTACTACTTCACTCCCGTGGGTTATAGCGTGATGTTATATACTTAGCCAATACTTCATGAATCTGGCTATCATAAATGTACAGATTTTTCCGATCCGACTGACGGACTGATAGTTCCAGAGATGAGCGCGTTTGAACAAACAAAAAATATCTTTCTTCAATTTTATTATATATTTTGTCTTGTTACGCAGAAGAAGATGGCAAGACGAGTTGGACTCCTTCTTAAAATAGCTAAATTTTAAGAAAAATAGAAAGAAGAAAGGGAGGCCTTTGCTTTGCAGTTTTACTAAATGCTACACAATGCCCAAAAGTTCTGCTTAATAGTGCTAGCGATTTGATATCGTCCAGCGAGACTATTCGTCTCATCATCTGCCTAGCCTTTTTCTAACTACATTGGGGTCGGCTTCTCGAGACTACTCGTCTATTTATTAATAAACAACCACCTGACTTTAGCAGGACGCCATTTAATTACATATTAAATTAAACCAACAAAACAGCCATAAATCCCAGTCCACCCAACTTTCACAAAACACAACCAATTACACGACAATTTCCAAACAACTAGGAAAACGCGTCTCATCTTATTCGCAATAATTAACGATGTTGCGCCTGCGACGGACGCGCAACAGTCGCGTCACACTCCCGCCGTGCGGCCGCCACGCGCCACGGATCAACGCGATTGGTCACAATGTAGTATGACGACTTAATCGGGATTTTGTTGGCACTAATGAACTATGACATTGCTTATTTTTTTAGAAATGATTGGTATTGTGTATTGTTATGATATTTGGATAAATTGACAGCTATTTGAGCAAATACAACTCCTCATATAGTTATAGTCACTCGAGGTATGTTTTATAAGAAAAATCGCTTTAAAAAAACACAAGATTATTTAGAACACCGCTATAGAAAACCTAAAACCAAAGTCAATAAGTCTAATAATTTATTTTATATATTAGATCGTTATATGGTACTTTTGAACTTCATTCGCAGAAGAAAAAAGTTGAATCTAGTCCCACTAGATAGTTTTGTTTAAAGAATAATCGACAGAAACTCCAAAAAATCCACCTGGGAACTCTTTAAAAAAATAAATTATTTAATTAATAATTCATACAGTATATTGATTATTGATACCTGAAGTCTGAAACCCCCAAATTTTAATAACTATTTGTAAATAAATTTATTTTCTATCCACTGGGTATTTAGACATATTTTCCTATATGCTAGTGTTTTGGATATTTACCAATAAAACTCAGATTTCACAAACCTCTGTGGTTTGTTGAATTACACCTACTTTTTACACTTATATTCACATCACGAATAAAATTATAATTAGTAAGTACCTACCTCCGTATTTCAAATGTTACAAACAAAATTTAATTCCGATCAATTCTCTCAAATACAAAAAACATGTTTCCATTAACAAACAACAAAAAATAACGAACACAGAAAACCTTTCAGCTCCATTCGAAACTATAAAGCAATCGTACAAACTAGGGCTTTTAAAAAACAATACATGTATGCAGATGGCCGGGCCGGGCAGATTACGCGGGCATATTCCACGCATCGCTGAAGACGCAAATTGTTCACTAAACTGATTAAGTACTACTGCTAGTTCCACGTTGTCTTTACCACCCTATGCCACCCACTGGGCAACCCTGCCCATCTGTGGATGTTCACTGGAAGGACTACACTTTTCACGGATATATTTTACTTTTTGTTATATTTTTTCTTACTAGATGATATTATTTTTGTTAGGACAGGTTTCACCCGACAAAATTACTAAAAATTAAACAAAAAATTGACAAAACTAGCCAGCCTTTTAATCTCTTTAATAATATCTTATTAATAGGTACAATAAGGTACGTTAAAAGAATATTAAGCAAAAACAAGTTCAGGTACTCGTACATACATCCAAAACTTATGCTTTAAATAGATTTTAAAATAATCGGCGTTAAAATTCCAAACTTTCCCATCTATTACAAAAATTATATAAAAAATAATAAAAATTCAGCATTTATTGTGTTTTCCATTTTACTAATTAAAAAATCCAGTTGCAATGGTCTTAGCGGCGCCAATTAATGACAAAAAATGTATGTAAATTAAGTCTTTTTTGACAGATAAAGACTGGGATTAGATTGAAATCGTACTTAGAATGATTGTACCCTACCTTGTTTAACTCTTTTCTTCTCTAAAATTCATATTTGTAACACACCAAGCTTTATATTTCTATATTTACAATCACTTCTAGCCATTATTATTGCGTTGCAGACTCCGCTATAGACCATCAAATTTCTGTATAAATTCATTATATTTCAATGGGGCCGCAATGCGTTTTTGGTAATACAATTTGTGTGCGGTCTACCTCTACAAAGTTGATTTCGTTTTTTGATAGTGAACCTTTATAGCTTGGGGAAGCTATATAGTTATGATCGCGGATTGTTATTGTTGATTTTTCAAAAGTGTATTACTTAGATGTATGACGTGAGTCGAAATCACCTAAATAATCATCATTTTCTTCCATCATTTTAAGGATTATAATAGCGAAGCACTTAAAATAATTTTAAATATTACATTAAGAAAGAAAATGTGGAAAAAAATTGACTAAACTTTTTCGGACTTTGAAGTGAGAATTTGTAACACTAGATGGCGTTAGTAGTCACATTATATTCGAATCTACAAAATAATGCGATGAGAATTTTATTAAGTATCGTAGTCGTGTTCCTAAAACTTATATCTAAAAGAAAAAAAATAAGTTTAACTAGGTAGACTATGATCATCCTATCTACCTCCTTTTTCGTATTTCGTGGTAAACCACGGAGTAACGTTAGGCGAAATTTAAAAATTTAGCCTTACATTACTCCGGCTATATTAATAAGAAGTTGGTGTTTTACAGCTACACTTTTCTCTGGCTTACACTGTTCCACTGCTAGGTAAAGTACTTCCATGACCTTTTCTTCCGCGCCACCTCGAACCATCCCTCGTGGTACCTACGCTTCCAAGTCATCTTTTGTATTAAGTGGAAAATCCGCCCCTTTCAAAGTCAATATTTGTATACAGAATCATATACGACATGGTACGTGAAAGCAATGTATGTATTATATAAAAACTACTAAATCATAATAGTTTAAAGGTATTACAAATGAAGAATTTAAAGGTTAAAGCTTAAAATTTGCCAAAATTAAAAGGAAAAAAAAATATTACACCTACCTACTCGCTAGTACAGTCCACAAAACCAGCAACCCAATGCAATCATAATTACATATACGTTCACACAGCAAATACAGATATCCAGGCGATTATAATTAGTAGGCCGGGCCCTCACGACTAACGCAATAAGGGGCAGGCAGGGGTCCCTTTATGCAATAACTGCGCCTCTTAATTTGATTTTTATTTTGATCTCGTTTGGCGACGGTTTGATTGTCCTTTGCCTTGGGCCATGGTTACTTTTGACTAGTATTTTTTTTGGTTTTTGTTGTAATTGTTTGGTATGGACTACAGAAAAGACTAGATATATTGTTAGGTAATAATAATTGAAGGTGTCTGATATTTTTGACTTTTTAATTTGACAACATTTTAATGAAACCGTTTCTTCCTGTTGATATTTTCTTTCATTCTTAAACAATAATCGAATTCTAACGACACTGGTTACTTATCTGAAACGATTTGAGAAAGACGTCTCATTTGAGATTTCCGATGTTTTCTCTCGCAGATCTCAGTCATGACCAAAACAAACTTAGAAAGTACATATGAGTTAAAAATGTCTTCGCTGATAGAGTTCTCTTAGCTGATATGAGCTCTCCATATATCAAACCCGCAACCTTGTGCACGAGAGGCTCCATAGCTTACATTTAGGTATTAATTAATTAACAGAACATATTTTATTTTAGGTATTTATTTATTTTATCAAAAGCATGTATTCCATTTATTTTCAAACTAGCGGCCCGCCCCGACTTTGCACGTTGCAATGTCCCGTTGCAATACCTTCCTCTTGAATTACATTGTTGAAAACCGCATTAAAATCCGTTACGAAGTTTTAAGTACAGACGTGGGGAAGCGACTTTGTTACACTAAACCCCTGAACTTACAATTAAAACTACCTCTCTGTCGGCTAATTACAAAGAAACACACAACACTTCAGCCAACAAATTAATGATCAGACCAACAAACAGAGGAAAAAGGGAAACAAAAAAATGGAAAAAATGAGGAAAAAAATAAAATTCAGCAAACAAGTAACACACGTAACAACATACTGACATTTCTTTGTTATTTAAATAAAACAACAAGCTTTCATATAGCAGACACTCGGTGACTCAAACGATGAACAGACAACCGTCACAGTTGCAACAAACTTTTGTAAAGTAACAAAAGATATTCAACTTTATATCGTAATTTTTTAGGGTGAATCTTCCGTGTTGGCTTCGGTGTTTGATAGTGACTTGTTTGGAGGGTTGTATGAATATGAGTATGAAAAATACGCAAATTAATTTTAACATTGAAGTACTGTTTTCTTTTGAATGTTGAAAGTCGAGTGATGAAAGTCGGTGATGAAGTTTGATAAATGATTTTCACATAATATAAGAATATGTTTGTTTTTTTAAACGTTTGCTTTATATGTATACAGGGTGTTAGGATAACATAAAAACATAACATCACGCCTGTAATCCCCGAAGGGTTAGACAGAGGTATACCCATTAGTACACACACATTTCGCCAGTTATGTTTTTAGTCCCATGTAATAGGGAGCGAGCCTATTGCCATCAACCGGGCACAAATCCAAACTCCGAGGCTGCTACTGAGAAATTCCTGATGGAAAAACCCAATAACACTTTGCCCGACTTAGGAATCGAACCCAAGACCTCATGCACAGCAGTCGCGCTTGCGACCACTAGACCAACGAGGCAGTCAACGAGGCGGTGTTAGGATATGTGTCTTATTTAAACCTAGCACCTTGTATACTATTTAATCCCTTAAATTTACTCTTCTAACTTTGTAATTAATATAAAATGTATTTTTCCAAATCAAACATGGTATTCTAAGATCAACTACCTATTTATTATATCCAATCTACTTATATTATAAGGAGGAAAAAATTGTATTTTTGTTTGTTTGTTTGTTTGTAATGGATAAAATCAAAAACTACTGGACCGATTATAAAAATTCTTTCACCATTAGAAAACTACGTTATACGCGAGTAACATAGGCTATATTTTATTTTTGCGTCGCGGGCAGAAGCTAGTAATTTATAATAATAATACCAGCCTTTTATTGTCTCACTGCACGGCAAAGGCTTTGTCTTACTCGAGACCGATTGCCGATTTCAAACTTCAATATTAATAAAATTGTAAGTCAAAGTTTCCTCACGTTGTTTTTCTTCACCAATGTCAGTGATGTCTAAAATAAACTCAGAAAGTTTAAAAATTTAAAAAGTCACATTGGTACGGTATCGAGCCCGCCACTTCATGCATGAGAAACAGGCGTCTTAATCACTGAGCCATCACGACAGTACCAATACAAAATCCAATTAAAATACCAACTAAACCAACAGGATTACTTTGCTACAAGACGGAAAATCTCATGAATTTATGATGACAACAGAAAACAGAACAACTATTGGTACCACAAGTCGTCAAACGCAAATCGAATTTAGGAATCAATTTGTGTACCGCCGCACTGAACAAATATTCAGGTAAAATGCTGAAAGGATTACAAAGAACAATATTGTTGGAAATTTACTTCGCTTTGATTATTTACCTAACTTTAACCTTTTTATAACTTAGTTTTATTTTACTAGCCAATCCAATGCTCGAAAAGACTGAATATTTCAGCGACTGTTTCGATCTGTGTTGGATTGATTTTAAAAGCATTTGCGCCGTAAGACTAAAGTTTGTATACCTTTGTACAAAGTACTGATCATGAGGAATTGGATTCAATTCCTAATTCGGGCAAAGTGTTATTGGATTTGTGCCCGGTTGATGGCAATAAGCTCGCCCCCTATTACATGGGACTTAGTGAAATGTGGGTGTACTCATTTGTACACCCACATTGGCTGACAAGTGCTGTGCTTTGACTCACTGGGAGCCGCACCTGTGAGTCAAAGCTTTAATTGATAGCCCAAATGATACCTATCCTAACCACCTATACTTTTGACATCTTAATAACAAATACCATAGATTACGAGATACTTATGTGTTGGTGAAAATGGGCAGGAGTCCTTTTCTGAGGTATTCGTTAAGTCTTCAACATCGTAAAACAGAACCAAAGCTTTCTTATCGTTACAAAATCACGTCTGTAAATTCTTAGTCTTTGGTACCTACGGAGCTCCGTCTGGGCCCAACGTTGAATCAGTTCAAGCCTAGATTTAGTAAATTTACTAGATTTAAAGTCTGCCAGTTTCTTGGGGCGCGCTATGCAAATTTTACTTACGTGCGCACTGGGTAAGAAATCGCTGCGTTTTTATTAAGTATTATTCAAAATTATTTTTATTTAAGATCTGATATATTTTGAAGTATATAAGTTAAATCAAATATTTTTGTGCTTACTGAAACATGCATAGGTACAGGGTAGGACGGTAGATATGGAGGTGTGGGTTTCTTAATGTCTCAATATTTTAATTCATTACGACAAATTACTTTAAGGTGTGTTGAGATGTATCGTTAGGTATGATAAATAAAAATCTAGGCTGTTGTATGTTTTCTAACAAAACATAGCTATTAACAATGATTTTACATAGATTATTAGAAAAAAAATATTATCTCGCATAAGAGCGCCTGTTAAAATTTGACTGCAATTAGTTACAATTTGTAGTTGTATAATATTGTTGTGGTAGGCGTAAATGTTGATTTCTAAATAATAATTATGCCATAAATGTGTTAAAAGACAAAATATATTTTATTTGTCAAACGTAAGTACAAAGTGTAAGTTATAGTATAAAGTTGTAAAGGTAGGTAGCGGTGTAATTACTGTAAGGTTCAAAGTGAAAGTTGCTAAGTATGTACGTGTACCTGCATCCTAAGCATATGCTTGGAGAAAAGATTAAACGTTAATTAGCTAAATAGTAATAGAAATTACATATAAAAAACGGAAGATATTTTGACATGAGTTTCGTAGAGCTTAACCGTTACGGACAGATTTTAACCCACTAACCGCTCCAAAACCGCAGCGTTTAATTCTCTCCGTGCGTGTCCCCTGCGCGGGTACCAACTGAATTTTCAATGAGGATGTCACAGCCTTTCACCCGGTGACATTTGCTCCTGCCACCGACTTGTTTGGACAAAAGGGGTTTTTGCCCGTCGAGGGAAAATTCAACAGATTTCTTGCTGAGAAATTCACGATTTTCCTGATTAGATTACCTACTTGAATTTGAATTTTGAGGGGTTTTGACAAATTAATAAGGTTTAATAATAAACGAGTTATGGAACGAAATATAAGTTAAATTAAATAATGAAGAGTTTTAAGTATTTTATCAGTTGTCGTCTATCAGTTGCTTCAACTGATAGACGGTGTTAAATTGGTATTTACCTACTTTCCTACAATATAGGTATAATGTTCGTACCTCTGTATCTAAATAGTGTAAAAAGACACTTTCAAAGATGCAGAAAGTTGTACATTGTTTCCATCATTCCACCTTCTGATAACGGAGATATTTCAGCGAACTTTATTTTAGGAAAAACAGTTTTAAAATTTACTTACCTCTACTTTACTAAGCCCCCGACCGATTTTTCGTGCTCTAGCTACATTGTGCGCTACAATAAACAGAGATATTTCACGACAAAAATAAAAATAGTTTAGTAGAAATAACATTTGCTCAATAAAAATTAGTTTTATCGGCAGTATGCGTAGTTGAAGGCGATGTAATACGTCTTTACACTCCAAATAAAATTCCGCAAATTTCTAAAATGAACTTTAATGACGCACCTGACTGACCATATTGCATCACAGTTACATTTATAGTACCATCAAATTATACATCCAACCAATTGTACCACATAGCCCACAATATAATTGACCCATTTCAATAGACACATTCAGAACTACTGATGCACAAAAATATAAAAAGTAAAAAAAAAATCAAATCCGACCACATTCGAATCCGTCCGAATTCGGGCCCAACGGCGTATGAAATCTGCATCCATTATTTAGTCGCACAACAATACATTCCCGGGGACCTATTCTGGAAAATTAAAAACGAAATTCGAATCGAAATCGTCGCGGGTTCCGCACGAGTTGTCAGCGAAAATGGAAACTTAACAAGTGTGGTAAATAACCACAAATCACTGCTTCCTAACACCCGGGGCGAGATTTAAATTCACGCGAGTGTAGCCATCGGGTTGGGGGCTCTGTTTTCGTTGTGTGACGGTGTGTGTGGTTTAGACATGGCTTTATCTATGTAACTTCATATAACATAATAGTATGTAAATTTAGTTTTAGCAACCGATAAAAAAATATCCATTAGTGGCGAAGTGTATACTTATATTCGTAAGATGGACATTTTTTTTTTTGTAATTTTTCAATGGCAATAGAATAGGTGATAGTTATTTCGAATTTTCGAAAGGAATCGAGTTGTATTGGACCCTCGTTACTGATATGCATCTAGTTTCTTGTATATTCCTTCGGAGTACGTTTATGAACATATTAATGTGTATCTTTCCATTCTCTTGTCAAATTATAGGTACCTATATTTATAACGAATTTATTTGATACGTCCATCATGAATTTAACGGATATTAAAAAATACTCATCGAAGCCGGAAATTACATGATCTTCCAATCATTGCGATTGTTTTTTTTCTGCACCAAACGCAAACTTGTTTCCCAGTAATATGTTTTACTTAATTTTATTTGGTTTGATGATCAATATGTGTAGTAAACGACTATACACGATGTGTTTCTTAACATCCTGTGTTGTTATACACGGGGTGTTACAAAAACTTTCCTTTTTGTAGCTGCAGGCAGCTGCAAAAAGTAAGTTTTTCACTAAGAATCCGTTGCTTGGTTTCCATTTTTCACGTATCGTCACCAACAATGGTGAACACAGCTACCTACCCATCAAAATCAACGTACACCCAACCAAAAAACAGAGGGACTGCTGACGTATTATTACTTTAAAATTCATACACGCTCCAAAACATACCATTTTATTCTTCAAATTTATTCTCAACCTAATGTACAAGGACTTAAGAGTCTTCTACGTTTAATAGATTTTTTCTAATGACGTCATTGTTGCACTTGCCGTGGGTGCAAACGCGGTCGGTGCGTGTCCAATTCGTGGTTTTTACAATTTCATTTAATGAATCGAATTTTTCGGTAGCCGTGTCGGAAGATGAGATCGTATTGTTAAGTAGTCGAATAGATACGGTAGATGAATATGATGTGGTAATTTTTATTTTAGTGTGTAGTTATATTGTGTATAAATCAATTTTGTTAATGATCCTTCGATATGACAGGCAGTGACAATGTGGTTGATTGCTAAGATGGGCGAAAATGTGTCTCTTTTGAAATATTTCTATAAAATATTGCTTAGAGCTGATTTTTCAATAGTCAGATATTTATTTATTAAAACTTTATGCAACGAAGAGGTACAAAGGCGAACTTAATGCCTTAGGCATTCTCTACCAGTCAACCAAAGGTGGTGAACAGATAACATGGGTAGGATAGGTGCAAAAAATTGTACAGGAGGGAAAAAATTTATTAAAAAAGAGATTAAAAAATCATTGAAAACAAATAATAAGATAAGTTTTATTTAAAGAACAAATATGTCAGTTTGACATATTTTCTATACAAAAGCTAATAAACAGCTCTATATATCTCTCAGTTGAGAATTATCTCACGATTGAAAAATAAGCCCTTAGTAATACAAGTTCAGATTCCAAATGATGTTGGTATGTGCTTGTTTAAAATTAAAGTAAGTATGTTTACAACGAATAAATTGAATAAGAAATAGCACACGTGCGAAGCCGGGGCGGGTCACTAGTGAATAAAATTACAAGATATAAAATGAATTAGGAATTTAATCCTTCTACGTGAAGGATTAAATTCCTAATTTATTTTTCACATCTAACCCAGTTACTCTCAGTCTAACTATTACTCACTTTGCAGCAAACCTCATGCAGGGCGGAAGTGACGTCAGATCACAATAGATGGGCCCCGGCATCCGGCGCGCGCGCACCACTTCCTGCCGACCTAATGTCGCGGATATATCCGAGCGTCTCGCGGATATATCCGAATGCAATTTAGCGGCTTTACCGAATATATAGCGGTTAATGAGTGCGGTGGAATTGTTTAGTGTTATTGTACTTTTGCACGATATTGGGTTACAGGAAGTCGGGCTATAAATAGTAGGAATAAAAGGGTACTTAAAGGCATATAATTGTTGTAACTGAAGGACATTTAATGACCTCTTAATGTTTTGTTTTGATTTTCATAATGTTGTGTAATGAGAGTGTAATAACTGTACTTTCGCTTTAAACCTTTACATATGAAACTTCTTTTAAACACATACATTATGGTATACAAATAAATGAATATAAATATGAATTTATTATTCACTATTACCAAAAGTACCTTACATAACATCACGCCTGTAATCCCAGAAGGGTTAGGCAAAGGTGTACCCATTAGTAAACCCACATTTCGCCAGTTACATTTAAGTCCCATGTAATAAAATAAGCAAGCCTATTGCCATCAAATCCAGACTCCGAAGCTGCTATTGAGAAATTTCTGATGGAAAAATCCAATAACACTTTGCCCGACCTGGGAATCGATCCTAAGACCTATCCTCAACACTCGCGCTTTGCGACTACTAGACCAACGAGACAGTAAAAACAATAAAAAATAGGTACCTTATCGATAATATTAAAGTTCATAATGTAACTTTTTAAATAAGCAAACTTTTAAAACGGTAAAGTAGATTACAATACTTGCATCTAGGGAGTTGTGTTGACATAATTTATTAGATATTTATTGCACGTTATTGTTGAATACGTACAAACGATTCAATCAGTTGGCAATAATGTATTTAAAGAATAAATGTGTTTTATTATTTGGAATAATATTTTTATTATTAACCTTTAACAAGTCTAAATAAAATAAGATATCCATAAAACATATTATGTTGCTATATCCTATAGGTATAAACCCTGTGAACAATATTGTAAAACATTTATTTTGAAAGAGTAAGTATAGAGTTTCATAACCATTCTTCTCCATAAACCACTTTCAATCCTTATTTTCTTCTTTTTTTGTATAATGGCTAATTAAATAATTTAATTTTGTTTTTTTTTCAACCAAACGTTTACATTTGGTTTGGTTTACGTTTACGTTTACCATCAATAAACTGAATAATTTAAAACCATTAACACACTGACAAGTATTTAAACACAACACAATACAAATCCTGTGTTGCACAGATAGACAGACGAACATGTTGCACAACAAGCTTAAACAGTAGTTCATTAAGCAGCAGTTTAAGATGTTAAGTAAACATACGAAATATTATTGGATAACTGAATTGTGTTATGTGAGAGAGAGCAATGCAGTTAAAATGATATAAAAGAAAAGAAAGAAAAAAGAAAAGAGAGAGAGAGAGTTTATTAAAGAAATATGTGTTTTAATTTCATCTGATACAGTCTGTTTTATTTTTATCAAACAATAATATGTGTTCAAAAAATAATAATTCAAATAGTAATTAATAAATACTCGTAAATAAATCATTTATTATCAGGCAACTGTGGCCCATAGAAAAAATACACAAAATCATCTGAAAGAGAATTTGAATCTGAATGTAACATACACACAGGTGTAACAACTTTTTCTTAATGATACTAATTGAATATTGTAGCAAGGTGTGTTTCATGCAAATAATTTCTAATGCCACAATAATCTTAAACTTTAATTTGTCATGTTTTGAATGATATCGATCAATACAATCAGCATGTTAAAATATCAAGCGAATATTGTTTTAACAAAATACTGCGTAGACTTATAAATAGGACTGAAAAAACCTTTAAATTAAAACTTAAAACACTAGATAGACTTACAAGTATAGACCACCCACCATTCTCTTCTCGATGCATCACTTTTGAATGACACCTTCCAAAATCCCCCCACAGATTAAGGACGCTAATCAACGAGGGTGCAAACTACCCCAAGTTACACCCCACTGCAGCGGGGGCGAAGTGTTAAAAACACAATAAGATATAATACACATCAAACACACAACTTTAACAAAGCAAAAATTTTGTTTTTATCTAAATTCATCCCTATTTCGTTTAGAATAAGACACAGGGTTGTAGTCTGGGGGTTAAAGTTAATTTTGTTGAAATGAACTATAATAATTCGCAACGCCTTCAATGTGTCATATCAGTCATAGTGATACAAAATACATATTTTGAATTGCGTCCTTAAGCGCTTTGTAAAGGGGGTGCATTTTGTATATTTTATTGTATTTTAAAGTCCCATAAATATTAATATGGTGATAAAGAGTTTGGATACAGTATCGTTTATGATTATGTGTAGTTGGATTATTAAGTGGCTTTTAAATATTTTTTTTGTTAAAATCAATAAAATTATTGAAAAAAACATTGCAGTAACAAGTAACATAATAGTCAAAAATTAGAAAAAAAAAACTAAAATAAATAAATACTTTTGTTGACTTAAAGTTGGTTAATCTCTAATTTTTTTTTCTTGAAACAAGAACTTCCCATCACCTTATTAAAACATTATTTCATAAATGAACGACTATGACTATACATTTTCATTCAAATATTCTATAAATTCTTTAGTTCTTTTGGTTTAGACTTAAAACTACCTAAAAATGATAAATGAAGATTACTCCACATTTTTCCAACTTAAAAGTACATAGACAGAAGATAGAGGAAAACCCCAAAAATACCATATAATAATACCTACATAATATTCAGTGTGATTATTATTTAAATTTTCCATGGCAAAGTGTCGGGATGTGCGGCCCGCATTTAAATGACAATGGCACAGCCTATTCGGATGTGGACGAGGGGTCCAAAGTACCCTACTTTGTCGATTTATTTTCAACTTTAAAATTTTTATGTGCCTAACTTTGGGGAAGATGTGTTTTTAGAATTTTGATAAAAAAATATTCTCTTTTGAAATTGTTACTTTTTGCATTATATTGTTTGTACAGTAGTGGTGTGTCTTTTCTTTTGAGAAAGTTGGTAACTTTACCTAAATACCTTAGGTATTATTATCTACGAAATTTTTACAGTGGTAAAGTAAAACCAAAAAGCAGTAAACACAGGTACTGTAGGTATACCTATGTTTTTTAAAGATCTACTTATACAACCTACCTTTGACTCGTCATTCTTTGATTTCACTAGTATCATTAAAGTTATTTTTGTTTGATTTTAATAAAATATTATCATAAATTATCAATAATACCAAACTATTATAGTCCCTGCACCGATCACTCTGCTTGTTCAAGGCGGATTGGCGAAGACTTTTATTATTATACGTCTTGTCTGTGATGTCTTCCTTCACAGGTGTTAGTTGTGTCCAAGATAAAGCTAGAAAGTACACATGTATTGAAAAAGTCTTGTATATTAGTACTTGCCCAGTAACAAACCCACAACGTCATGTTAAAGAACCTGCCTCTCTTAATCTGGGCCATCACGAAACAGTTCTTATTAGTCATTATTACGAAGCCAAAGAATTTATTACAAGCACAGCCGCTGCCTACATTCCTACATTTTAAATCCCTTTTTAGTACGTAATCTAACATCATCATTGTAATGATGTATCCCCTCTAACTTTAGATTATAAAACCAGATACGTGCGTGTAATAGATGACGTCCGTCCGTCCGTCTGTTAGTCCGGGCCGTTTCCGACATGACACGTGGCCGGTTTAAAATATTTTACATGGCTATTTTTGCATAATAACTTTCTAAGGTCAATTGAAATTCTAACGGCAATTCTACTAATAGTATAAATGTGAAAATGGAATTAGCTGAAAGGCAACATAGAGGGTATATTGTTCTGGATCATATCTGGGATCCTTTAGGTTATGGAGATATTAAAAGTTAGTAGCTCATTTCAAACAGTGGGTTTCTTTGAAGGAGAACGAGTAAAAAACTCGATGAACATACATGTTGAAACGTGGTACAATTTAAGAACAATGTAAAAAATACACAACTTTTCATTTAATTATTTTTATTAGTTTTTTTTTCTAATTTGGTCCTTATTCCCACATAAATATTCGAAAAGGACCACTGAAGGTGTGCTAGCCACAAGCATTCCGAGCAAAAGTCAATAACTCTCAATCAGTCTAAAAGCTGTTTCACAAGTCATAAATGAAGGTAAAAAGTCTACCAGAACCTTAGATAACTAGTGCAGTTGGCAACGAATGAAAATCAAACCCACCACTCACTCTAATGAGAAAAGATCTGAACTATGACTAAAAGCTCTAAAGGTAGACCTGGCTTAACCCACATTCCTACAGACTGCAAGAAACAAGAAAAAGTATTTAATAAGCAAAAACGAAAAAAACCCCGACTCCGAGGACCAGGGAACTAATCTTACCGAAGAAAAAAAAGAAATCTTTTCATTTCCTAGATTACGTCGGGTGGAAAGTGAATAGAATGGGGGTAAAAACGTGCTGTACGGGATTGAAACTCATCCGAGCGGACGTACCCGGGCGGCGAGTATTGTGCTAAGATCAGTATTGTTATTAAAATTGTGGTATTATACGACATGTGCGGTTTGATTCGTGTGATTAGGTTGGTAATGGTTGATTCTTTGTTGGTTTTTGGAGTTAGAAATCTCGCAGGTCGATCAATGTATGTAGTTAATTTTTACATGTTTTCTTTATAATTAGATTTAATTTAAGTAGGTCTCTTATACAGAGAGAGTAATCTTTTATACAGAGGTAAAATTGATTGTAAGATGAAGACTTTGAAATTACTGGACCCTTTTAAAAAATCTTTCAATGATAGAAAGCTACATAATATCTGAGTAGGACAATATTTAATATTGTCCTACTCAGATATTTTTTTTACGGTTTCTATAGTTAACTTCCACATAGGTATATTTTCATATGATGTCCACCAAAACTATACAAAGACAAAATCTGGATAAAATATTTGTTTCAATTAAATCATTAAAATGCACTTTTGAATGCCCCTCCAAAAGTTACTTTCGTACGGGGAAGAATAAAGTAAACATATTCTCTCATTTCAAATTTACATTATTGCAATACCTATTCGTAGGTATACATACAACTACAATGGCCAGTGAAGTTCATAAGCTGGTGAGCACATGTGCAGCCACAGTACGTAACGCTGATGCGATTTGTGTGAACACTTCGTTACACACGCCAGTAAGCCCCTTATTGGTATAGCGTTATGTTATATACGAATACATTGTTGTGCTTATTAATATTGAAGTGGTGATGAATCTGTTGTTTATTTTACAGCGGTTAAAACTTTGGTCTTTTTGTACTCATCTCTAAAAGGTATTTCAAAATATACACGTAAGAACCAGGTATCTTAATAACGTAGTGTATTGTAATAAAAATAATTAATTTGTTCATTTTGGCTATCCAGTTTAAAAGTGCCTATTAATAGTCTTATTGAAATAAATGATTTGACTTTGAACTTTGACAAAAGGACTAAGAATATGCCGTAGCTTCGGATGTATTAAAATATGTAAAACATCGAAAATAAATACTTCTATATTTAGTTAACGACTTGCGGTGTTAGAAGGTTTTATTTTCTCACTTTATTAACACGTAAATGAAAAAAATAACAGTACCTCGTATAAAAATCTAAAGGTTTCATGCTCTCTTGTCGTATTCATCAGTTCAAATATTGATTGACAACATGAAACGTTGAAATCTCTAACCTCACGTTCTACCTTAAAGACGTCCTCACACACAAGCGATATAATCACGAGAGCGATAGTGTCGCAGGCACAATAGAAATAGTAATTGAAGAAATTGTTCTGAGGATAGACATTTAGCGTCTTGATGGTAATATGGCTCATTTATAGGGGATGTCTTAAATCCAATTCTCTTTACTGACAAACTGTCGGGTCTGTCAGTGTCTCGGTCAAGATGGGGTTCTTAAAACGGGTACGGTCAAGGTTGAAAGACTATTTTTCAAAGTCAGTCATGCCTCTCTTTGGCTCACTTACCCTGATATAACCGACTCTGCTTAAGGTCGGAGTGTCAGTTAGTAACTTCTGTAAATATTTGGTTACTATGTTTGGCCACATCTATATTTTATGTTTTATGCCTTGATCAATTCATAAACTCGGTAATGTATTATCAAATAAGTACCTTTCACTTTTTAAAACTTATTTTTTTTACATTTGATGGAATTCTAAAGCTATGCTCTCCTCTAAGCATTTACGAATTTTATAACTAGACAGTTTTGATTAAGTAACTTTCAATCCCACACAATACAGTGGGTGCTCAATTTCGGCTAACGTATTAAATGTTTTGTAGTATTTTACATCTACCTATAGTGGCTCGAGTTACACGTGCAGAACTTTGGCAAGTATTTCTTTACCTTGAATACAAGAAATAGATTGGCGAATAAAGGGTGTTAAAAAACACTTTGAATATCCCTACGACCCCTGTACTGTTGCATGCACTCGAAAGTACTTGTTTAAATAGTTTTTACATAAAAAAATAATAAAGAAATCGTTTCCTTGTTAAAACTTGCTTAGTTTGATGGTTAGTGTGTGTGGTTAACGACTGTTTGATGTGTCTTTTTACACCGCGTATATGGAACCCAGAAAAGAGTTTGCCCTATTTACAAGCCTCCACACAAACAAGCTATCCATAGACAAAACTATACCATTAGCCTAAAAACAACCGGCGTTCGAATTTCAAATCCGAACGTGAAACTTTCCACATCCGCCATTCTTACAAAATACCGTCTGCATAGCAATCTTGGAAATGCATTTTCTATGTAGGCGTGGTCTGAATCAGCCAATGTGCAGTCAGGCGATATATAGTACATCCACTTTCACGAGACCTTCCTCACCTCCTACTGTCCATACAAAACTGAGACCAGAGGAGCAACATTGTATATTTTCAAAGCTCTTTTTGTAATGGTTGCTTTTGAAACTCCGCCCATCGGCGCGCTCCGCTGATTTTCCCTATATGTTAGAAGAGATAAGCTATGTAAATTAGAAAGGGACAGCAGCGACTTTTCTTAAAGATAGTTGGCTTATATAAAGCGACATTGTTGTACATAGAGTCAGGTCTAACAAAGTGTTCTTATGTAAATGAGAACGTTATTTATGATTGGATGTAGACTCACAAATTGATGTCACCCTGTGAATATATGTGGAAACTTAATACGGTTTCCATTCTGTATTGAAAATAACTTTCGGGTTAATACTTACCTTGATTTTACGCGCGTGCGGGTTATTGATTTAGATAGATACTGTTTTGGTAGTAATAAACAACATAGGTACGATTTTCCTTTGTTAGACGGGACTTGGAAATCGGTTACCGAGCAAGGATCACTCTACACTCACACACTATCATTTAGTCATCCTACACAAAAGTACATTAAAATATGTATACATATGTGTATAAATATGTATACCGACATATTAATAAGCATATTCCCATAATAGTCTTATGATCACAAAAGGCTATCAAAAAACCAACAAACCGAGGACCAATTTTCTCGAAGAATCTTGACAAAGATAAGTATCAAGATTGATCATTACAAAGCACACAATATTGCGATCCTTATTTATTTTTGTCGTAGCCGCGTAGACTCTGCGTAGGCTGCTACGTTCGTAGCCATCGAAGCTCGAAGCCTACGTCTTTTGTTAGATGTAAAGGTGTAGCTTTTTTATAAATAGACTTATAAAAAAATTGTATCGTGTACTTTTGTTTTTCTTTAGTGGCCATTATGGGATTATTGTAAAAAATATATTAGTAATAAAAAAAATACCTACTTAATACTACCTTCTTCTTTTCAGTTTTCTCAAAATCTATTGTTTATTTTGACAACTATTATCAATCAATTATTTCATTTATTGTCCTCCATGCTCATACAAATGTATATCTCAATCTTTAAAGCCTACTTGCCTAAGTCACACAATAGAACATTCCTAAGAATATTCACAGTACGTACCTAAGGACCAAAAAAAATTTCCTTTCACATTACATTTTAAAACCAAAATTCTGTGGAGAATAAAAAGAACATAATTCATGAACTATACTCCGTAGGAATCCGTCTTACATTCTTTATAACGATCGTAAAAGGGGGAGAGTGGGGCGATTTGCATGTGGGGCATGGGGTGGGGGATTAAGTGAAAATTCTCAACTATTTGGCCAAGATGGCTTTGATGCGACGGAACATCGATACAAATTGAATTTCGTTCTTAGATAAGTTTACTAGCTTTTTTATTATGTTGTGTTTGAAGAATTTGTTACAGTATTGTATTATTGGGGGTCTCATTTACTTTTTGTAGTTGTGCTATTGTATTAGATATAAATGAATGTCTTTTTGAATAGCCAATAAAACACGAAACAATAAAAATATAAAAAGAACAGCCCTAGATGCGTTAAACATTTTCTATTAAATTTTTGGGTCGTTACTGTAGTTAATTTCGATTAAACTGACCCTACCTGATACATAATTTTATAAGTTTTTAAGATTTAGTACATCTTAATTAAACTTTCAACGCCCCGATGTCAGACAAAAATATACACAATTTGTATAAATGAGAAAAAACTTTCATAACCGCTTTCAACCGAAGCAAGTATATCGCAGAATCTTATTATAATACTTTTGCGGCAAAATGTTTCTTAGTTTTTATGACACGGGTGAAATACGGTTATGGGCCGAGTTGCCCAACTCTCCCCCGCTGAGTTGAAGGAGGGTTAAACCCGTATGGAGATTTGGACCCTCTTAAATCCTATTGTTTTGCAAGTACGCAGTCTGTATTTTTATATTGTAGTTAAGTTTTTAAGTATATATTTTTAGAATGATTTGGGCGCAGAATCGTATTACTGAGAATATGTGTAATTTGTTTTGATATTTTTTTTACAGCAAGTAAGATAGTTTCAGAGGTTTATTAGACGAAAAGTTTATTGTCTTTTTGTGGTACCTAAACTTTTATGAATCGGAATACTAATTCTTATTTAATTATTTCTTAAACACTTAATTCTATTTTTTACAGAATTTTGCTCAAATCTCAGGACTTAACAGTGTGCTGACGAGCTCATGAATTTAACAGTAAATGTGGTATATTATAGGTAAACCCAAAGTCTCAAAAAAACATTGTGTATAGATAGACGGGTTTAGATTTTACATTAAAATATTCGGACTTATTTTGAACTTTTTAGATTGCCTCGTTGGTCTAGTGGTCGCAAGCGCGACTGCTGTGCATGAGATCTTGGGTTCGATTCCCAGGTCGGGCAAAGTGTTATTGGGTTTTTCCATCAGGAATTTCTCATTAGCAGCCTCGGAGTCTGGATTTGTGCCTGGTTGATGGCAATAGGCTTGCCCCCTATTACATGGGACTAAAAACATAACTGGCGAAATGTGGGTGTACTAATGGGTACACCTCTGTCTAACCCTTCGAGGATTACAGGCGCGATGTTATGTTATTTTTAACTTAAATTTTTCTACCCCTCCGCTGTTCTATTCTAATTAATTACATTGCGGAATCGAAGACAGTCAGGTAAGTAAGTTAAGAAACAAATAAACATGTTTACTTCATTAAAAAAATTTCCTAAAATAAAATGAATTAGATATTATACAATGAGTTACACGTTTCTAAAACTCAAAGTATTTATTCCTCGAAATTTAATTATCCTACATACATCAAAATACCAGTATACAGTGGCTCACAAGAAAATCATTACAACACATAATGTTTGCGAACACATTGCTCTGCATATACCTACGAAAGCAATTTCAGTAATTGTCGGCACTGCCACCATATTGTACCGGTTTCAATACGGACTCATTACCGGTAATGGCCACTATACGGCGGTGCAATTTTCGGTTTATATACCTTGATATATTATATATTGTTGATATATTATTATGTATTGCATTGGTTGAGGTAAATATGTGGATAGTGCGTAGTGATTGTTGTAATTGATTGGATTACAAGATTGATAAGGTAAGCTTCTAATTTTGATTGTTATTAAAATATGAGGCTATTATTGTCGCACTGCAGGGCAAAGGGCTCTTCTCATACAAAGAAGGTACGAACATTGATCAATACGGCTGAAAGTTGTTTGGCGGATTTAAACTTATATTAATTTTAAGATCATGTTTTCACGATATCTTCCTTCACCGATGTCAGTGATGTCCAAGATAAACTAAGAAAGTACATTATGAATTAAAAACGTCACACTGGACCATCACGATACATATTGATAAGTTTTAGCTGCATTTTTATTCGAAAATAACTCTTATGCTAATTATTCTTGAAAGAGTATTCATAGCTATGGATCCTGTTATTTGTTATTTATGTAAAATGTAAACTAGAAGGATTTCATGATGATGAATTTAAAAGGAAGATGATACAAAAGCACAAATCATTTTTTTTTTCTTCTGAATAACATTGCAAGCTTTCATTTTTATTTCAATACTTTAAGATTACCTACAAAATACTACCTTTATCGCGACGTACGAAACTAAACCATTTTAAATATAACTAGTACAGCCGAACAAGCAACTTACAGACAAAAATAATTATCTTTCTTCTACATTGCGATTAATTGTTATTTTGTGTTCACTTTTTAAGTTTGTTTGTCTAATAATTTTGAAACTTATTTAGATTGATTTAAAAGAATTGACACAAGCGAAACACTGTAGTTTCAAATGAGCTGCCTGTATATCAAATGTCTTGTTCAACCGTACAAAAATCCCAAGAAAATACCATCTAAAAAAAACCCTTCAGATCTCGATTACTCCTCTGCACCTCTTACAATGGCTATGTACCACGGATATGTAAAGCACAGTACATACGGATAACCGCACTAAACCTGACGGGAGTGGATCAGCCATTACTGCTAATGACTTCGCCACGCTGCCTGCCTCGCATTTTAGGGTTGGCAGGAGTTAAGCTAAAACAATTTTTCGCAAGTTACTTCATGATGTTTGTTTTATTTTTTATCTCAGTACTTTAGTTTATTATCAACTAGCTTTTGCCCGCGACTTCGTCCGCGTAAATTTCGGTTATCGCGGACACAGACGAAGTTACGGAAACAAGTATCCTTGTCCTGTCATTTCAATTCGAAGCGACACGTGGCGCCATCTATGATCATAAGAACGTTATTGTGATTTCCCTCGGAAACAGTACTTTTTTCGGGATTAAAGGTACCCTATGTTCGTTCCTGTACACCTGGCAACGTATATGCAAAATTTCAGGATGATCGGTTCAGTGGCTTAGGCGTAAAATTGTTACAAACAAACAAACAAACTTACTTTCGCATTTATAATATTAGTTAGGATAAAACTCGATAAAAAAATTATTTTCAATCAATACCTAAGAAAACTAACTTTTCAAACACTGATTTAAACAAAAAATTAGACTGAACGGTTCTTATTGAACCATTTTTTGATTCATCCATTTTTTTGATCTTCTAATACAAAAATTAAAACGTCAAGTAAGTTGAACATAGGGGTCAAGATTAAACTCTATTGATAGTGTATTTTGTTCATTATCAATCTAATAAAACTGCTCAAGCATTCGACATAAGTCATACTTTTAAAATCCACCTAACAATAATTTTAAAAATACGGGTTTTTTTATTTTAATTATAATATATAATTTTTTATTTTTGACGGGCCTGTTGGTCTAGTGGTTAGCGGCCCTGACTGCTAAGCCGGAGGTCGTGGGTTCGATTCCCACCCAGGACAAACTTTGTGTGATGAGCATGATTGTTAGTTCTGTGTCTGGGTGTGATTTATCTAAAATATGTATGTATTTATAAATTATATAAGTGTGTATATCAGTTGTCTGGTTACCATAACACAAGCTCTGCTTAGCTTGGGATCAGATAGCCGTGTGTGAGTTGTCCCAAGAAATTGATTATTTATTTATTTTATTATTATTTTAACCCACCAATTTTCTCTTATAAATATTCCGTAGTCATGACGTTTCAACCCTACTCCCGCCACGCACTGCACCGCTGCACCCGGCACGCTACAAACACACGGCACGGCATAAACATCGCCTCCGGTCTCTTCGACCCGCTGATTGGATTTATGTATGCGCGCTGACGGGTTGATACTGCCATGTTAGTACATGTTGAATATTCAGTATTGAAAACGCGAATATCTCCGTGTTAATTCTGTTATGGTAAAGATTTTGCTGTCGATCTAGTTAGCGTTGGTGGATGACGGGTTCAGTCGTGGATTGTGGAAGGCGCGTACGGTTGGCGGAAAGGGAACATCGGGCGGTTTTAAGTCAGTAAGAATCTGATAGACTCCCTCCGCCCTCATCAAGGCTGTGGACATCTAAAGGATTTCCAATCCCGGGAATGTTCAATGGCGGGGGTCTGGAAGACCCTGCCATCCCCTTCGTGGTTTTTTTTTTTAATCACCCAGCAACAGGAGCCCGACTCAGCGCTCCGTTGACCGGGCCTTTCCTGCTCTCTTACACACATTGCCAGCTACGCTTTCGTTATTATATAGAATACCTAGGCAAAGTATAAAATAAATTTTATAACATTTCATACATTACCTGTCCATTTTAGGTATTTTATACATTTCCTAGATGTATAGAATACCAGAATTATACAGATTGCCGGTATACGGTAATACGTATTTTAGTGGAAAAAAAAACAATTTTTTTTTCGTGTTTTTTCTTATATTATGCTGAATGTTTATTACCGTTTATCGTGTCAATAATGTAAGGATCAAACCAGCCCAATGGACCGTCAAAATCTCCACATCCCATGTACTCTTCATTTTACAGAAACGGTATCTAAAAAAAGCCTTACAAAGTCGACGGCCGTACAAAGGCTGTGTAATAGGCCTAATAGGCGTAAACACAAATCGTCTAGCTCACTGGTTACGCCTTATCGCTTGCAGGGTAGGCAGGTGTAATGGTCAGCCGATGGGAAAGTGATCATCAGGAAACTGGCTGTTTGGCTTTAAAATTAGACGCAATTAAGGGGGGAATGAAGGACTTATTGGCAATTTTGGCTTTAATTTTGCTTTAATGGAGTAAGTGATGAGTTATGCATGTCTTTTAATTGATAGAATAATTATTGACATTATTATAGTTTGTAATACGGGGTATTCCTCCCAGCGCACCCGTCGAAACGCAGCCAAACTATTCCTCACAGCGCACCGCACAGGGTGCGGTTCGGATTTAAATTAAAAATATTATAATTTGATTCCTCGAAGCGCACCCACGATGAAACATAGAGATGAAGCATAAAAGATTCATAATAGGTAATATCGATACAATACATGTTACTACCAGGAATGCAGAAATAGACTGGAACTAGATGCTTATGCGACTTAGCTCGATAATGGTTATGTAATACAATGTTGGGTTTTAGTTCTGTAAACAAATTGATTCTTTTATTTTTTTTTTCTATCTCCAATAAAAGATATACAAAAAACATACACATACAAATAATGGTCATCAAAAGGAATTGCGTAAGTATATTCCTTCACACAGTAATAATAATAAAATTTGTCAAAATTTTGATTCGGAATAAGAAACCTCTACAGTTCATTTGTAAAAATCTATTTCTTATCACTTATTTTGCCAAACAGATACGTGTCTCAATTTGTGAAGATTGGAAAGAGATAAATACCTATGTAGACTTTTTTCCAGTTTTTAATAAACAAATTTTACCGTCATTACCTTAAATGTATAGAGATAAACTACTATAGCATGGCGCTCCCTATTACTATTTCAATAATAATGAGTAATTAGTGATGCCGCTACTCAAGCAACAATGACACGCTGATTTGTTTTTGTTTCGAGAGCTGACTGCCTCGTTGGTCTAGTGGTCGCAAGCGCGGCTGCTGTGCATGAGGTCTTGGGTTCGATTCCCAGGTCGGGCAAAGTGTTATTGGGTTTTTCCATCAGGAATTTCTCAGTAGCAGCCTCGGAGTCTGGATTTGTGCCCGGTTGATGGCAATAGGCTCGCCCCCTATTACATGGGACTAAAACATAACTGGCGAAATGTGGGTTTACTAATGGGTACACCTCTGCCTAACCCTTCGGGGATTATAGGCGTGATGTTATGTATGTCCGAGAGCTGTCTCAGTACGCACACATGCGTTGTGAGTCTCGTAACTACTTTTACAAATACTTTCTAACGTTTTGTAGTTATCGTAGTTTATCTCTACCAACTACCATTATTCTGTACCATACGTGAAAACCCATTCGATCTGAAACCTCCTCAATATTGACTTCACACATCATCCATTTTCCCACTACATCACAGGGCGTGAACGATCCACACAACCGGAAAACGTGCTGTTATTAATAAAGCCAACTACGGTTGCTTCCAATCTTTGTCATAGCCGCCTCTAACCATCGGCGCGTGTACAACTTGCTCGATGCATGTGCAAAAGCGACTAGTGTGGAAACACTATAAATGTCAAACCAAACACAACCGATTTTGAACTTTAACTGTTCAGGACTAAAGTGATAATTTCAGTGAAGGTTATTTTAGATATAAGGTGCGGGCTGCATAGTACGGTTTGCTCCTGTGCTTGACAATAATGCATGGCTGGACTAATGTTTGCTTTGTATCAAGCTACACTAGTTACGTCCACGCGGTCCGCTTGGGGCGTGAATGTATAATTTGACTCGTACCGGAGAATAGCCAATTAAAGAGGTTCATGCATTTTGTATGTGTCATCATTTGATAATTTTGAGGTTATGATGTTGTTATGTTACTGTGAATGTTATGGTCAGTGATTAGGTTAATTTGTGTGTGGCGTGGTATTCTACGTGATTCTAAACTACGTGTCATTTGATGAACTAATTCCGATAGAAACCTATTTTACAATTGCAACAAACTTTAACTAACTTCAATGTTTGATTGACCAACATACTTAATACTTTCAGACTTTTTTAAAAATATTTACAACTTCAAAACTATTTGATTTTAAACTTTAAAGATATCAAAAGAGAAGTAGGTATAGATTCGAGGTAGGTACAGTCAATAAAAGAGATAAGTATGAACGGGAATCGATATTGTTAAAGTTTGCTCAGAAACCAATCGAAACCTTCGACCTTCGATTAAAAATTATTAATTAACTGTTTACTATCAACTTTTCAAATTAATTTACATTTAAAAGTATCTACCGGTTTCTAATAAAACTTCAACTATATTTAACGACCATGGATACCTATCTCTTTGGTTAACTGTACATAATGCTAAACCCACCTAATCATAAACAACAAAACGCGGAAGGACTCAATATAAACATCACCTATTCAAAACAAAATGGCTTCAAAATACTGCATTCTCTATTCAAATAGTTTCCTACCTATAGAGCTGTAGTCAGCATGTTATGCTCTGAGGCCTACACAAAAGCCTACCCGTACAATGGAGGCCTCTTGTGAACGCACGCCACCACAAAACACATGTCCTGTGGTCAAACGATTGCTTTTACGATGTTAGATAGCGGAGAATTGAGGTGAATGTTTGGTTATAGTACACGAGTGTTGGCTCAACGAATTGGTTGGTAATTGGCGGTAAATATTACCGCAATTATTGACAATATTGAGTTAATATTATACTGTGTAATATAGTCCATTATAATGTAAGTAAACACCAAAATACATAAGTATCTTAGTGCCAATTCCGAATAAAATAATTAATAAAAAATAAAAAAAAAATAAAGACACTTTTGTTTTTAGAAATTATATTTATTCATTTTATAATAATATACAATAGTTATTCTAAACATAAAACCTAAAAATAATTACAAAATCATAAAATATGTACAAGTTATAAAAAAGACAGAAATTAATTAAAAATTGATTGATTAAACTGCCTCGTTGGTCTAGTGGTCGCAAGCGCGACTGCTGAGCACGAGGTCTTGGGTTCGATTCCCAGGTCGGGCAAAGTGTTATTGGGTTTTTCCATCAGGAATTTCTCAGTAGCAGCCTCGGAGTCTGGATTTGTGCCCGGTTAATGGCAATAGGCTCGCCCCCTATTACATGGGACTAAAAAACATAACTGGCGAAATGTGGGTGTACTAATGGGTACACCTCTGCCTAACCCTTCGGGGATTACAGGCGTGATGTTATGTTATGTTATGTTGATTGATTAAATTGATATACTAACCATTGATTGGTGTATGTTACGCATTGTTTAAGCATAGCATAATATCTATATCATAATATCAACCTTTTATTGTTCCACTGCAGGGCAAATATCTCTTCTCATACAGAGAAGATACGCGCATTGATCACCACGCTTGCTCAATGCAGATTCGCAATTTCAGACTTACATGAGTTATAAGTCTAGGTTTCCTCGCAATGTTTTCCTTCTCCATGTCAGTGATGGCCCAAGCTATGATGTCAAATATAAACTTAGAAAGAAAATAAAGAAAACATTCAATATTGATACGTGATAAAAATTTAACAAGGCTTTCAATCACTTAGATTAACCCAATCGGTACCTCGATCACGTGTAATACTGATCACAGTACCTACCTAGCTACTAAAATTTCACCAAATAAACTAAAATTCATTCGAAAGCAACAACAATAAACACAAGGTAAAACAACACGTCACGAAAAATATACAAAAACTAATTAAGTTTAATTGTACATCTATACGGTACAACTATTCCAATTTCAAAAGCAAAAATATCAAAATTCGAATAAACTAAAAGCAACGGACAACACTGCAATAATCCAAACTGTTTTAAAAATATTTTACAGGTTAGAAAAAAAATATTTTTTTCAAATATCAACCGGGTATAAATTCGGAGCCGGTGAAATCACGTGGGCGGAAAAATCATGCCCGGCCGGGTATGTTGTACCTACGTATCTACCCTGCTAGTGTACGTAATATGGGGTTATTTTTAAAGGGTTCCAGGGGGTAGGTAATGTGTGAGATGTATTTTAGATTTTTGTGTGTCCGTTTTGTTGAGGAAGAGAATTGTGAAACTTGAAGTAATTGAAGTATCTTATTATATTATTATGTCTTAATTTCAGATTTAAAAAAAATATCTAGTTTTATGCAGTTGTTACGAGAAAAATAATTTAAGTTTAATCGCCTTGTCCTTTATTTTTTAGTTTGGCTAATTAGGTAGGTTTAACTAAAATCACTTAGTTTTTTTGTGACGTAATCTTGAACTATCCATTGCCTAACTATTAAAAACTAATAATCATCTCAATAACCCTTCACCACCCTCGCCAAAATCCATTTCAAGCAATTCCCGTGTAAATAGGTATTTCTCAGAATTTCCATACAGAGCGGCGGCGTCGCGTCGGGCGCATTGTGTAGCCAGCGGACGTGCATCGGCTGCCGAATGAATCGGTGCCTGCATCTGTGACGTAGACGAGGGAACGGCGAGATAAGGGTTAACCATGTTATTTTGTTGGTGAAAATGTGGAGGGTTTCGTTGAAAGATTTTTTGTTCTTGAAAGAGTTGTGATAGGACTGTTTATTTATTCTTGACCCGAGACGATGTGACGTTTGCTAAAGATTTGTCTTTGTAGCTTAACATAGCGAATAAACTTCACAGATGTTTTTTTTACCGTTTAAAGTTTTAGAATGTAATTGAAAAGTTAGAAAAACACAATTCCTTTAGCATTGTACCGCCTCAAAATCTATTTAAAATTTAATCAACAGCGGTAACCATCAAAAATTGCCAATGCAATGGAGCTCAATGAGTCCCGGAGGAACTATTCAACAGTCTTGGATCCCTCAACTAAATTAATCAGAAACAAAACATAATTTCCACTGTATGTGTGTGTTAGTTTTTATAAATACCTACCGAGTAGTTTATGCTATAAAAAAAAAACATATACATGGTTTTTGTAATCGGTAGGAACTTCTAAAGATTACGTCTTATAAACAAAAAAAAACTTTGTCTTTGATGAAGTTTGAAAGTACAGTCCTACAAACCAATAAAATTATTGTATTATTATTAACTTCTTAATTAGATCACGAAAGAACAACTACGTGACATTTCAGAAAACTTCAGAATAATAAAAAAAGCTTCTGACCATTTGCTTTGTTGCCAATTCTACGTAGTACATGAGTCTGAATTCAATCCGTTGACCACGACATGTGTTTCGTGGTATCCTGCGTTCACAAGAGACCCCTTGTGGGATGACTGCCTGGCTTTTGTAGACTGGGAGTAGGCAGAGATTAGTGTCAGGCTGTGTTAGGTTTAATTATGTTTTAGCTTGAAGGTTTATGATTACTACTAGTGGCCGAAATGGGCTGTCTTTTTGTGCTGAATGTTTAATGTTGAATGTAAGTGGTATTCATCATCAAGAGTAACTTATTAATTATGTTAAAATGTTGTAAATGCAATATATATGTACTTAATGATACCTAAGTATCGCATTTAAAATATTTTGATCTTTATGCAAGTTGTAAAAGTCACATCATAATTATAGTCATTGATGCATCAAAATAGGCTCGCCCCCTATTACATGGGACTTAAACATAACTGGCGAAATTTGGGTGTACCAATGAGTACACCTCTGCCTAACCCTTCGGGGATTACAGGCGTGATGTTATGTTATGGTGCATGAAACTAAGTAGCAATGAGCAAAAGTTATTGTTAAAAAAACTTTTTCTTTTTTTAGAAAAGAGGTTTTCAAGTTTAAATGGACAAAAAAAAATTGAAACTTTGACCTTCGATACCAGAAAGTATCCAGGTATGAATCGGAGCAAACAAATGCTCGGATTAATGGAAAGAACATGTTACTTTTCGCTTCGTTTAGTGTCTTTTTAAGCGGAACCCTCAAAGGTTAAGTGTTAAAACAAACTAGTATATATTATACTACATCTAAAATATATATATATATGGATATAATAGTTATCAGAAAACGGGTGAACAGTCGGGCGTGGAGAGCGTGATTGGAAACGTTTGGGATCGCGCCAACTAGTGTACGTGAGCCCCAGACGTGAGTAATGTGTTGAAATCATACATATAGGTGCCGTTGTATGAAATACAAAGATTATAGGAATATGGCAAATATAATTTTTGTTTAAATAATTTATACAGACTGACTTTTAAATGAATCAAATGTACGCATTTTCCAGGGTGTTTAAATACTCATGAATGTGAAAAACGATTAGAAATATGTAGTAGAAGATATACCTATTATTAAAATCATGTCAAAAGGAATCCATTTCATTATGTAAGTAAGCTATACTTACTTACATAATGAAATGGATTCCTTTTGCTTGTTTTAAAGCCTTATATTATCTCATTTTTATACCACCGCAAGGCAAGGGCCATTTTTGCGCACAGAGAAGGCACAGAGCATTGCATCACCACGCTTACTCAAGGTGGATTGTCGATTTCCTATTTATATTAATTATAAGTCCAGTTATTCTTACGATTTTTCTGTTTCATTATATCAGTGACATCAAAGATAAAGTTAAAAAGTACATATTAATTATATTAATCTCATTTGTACTTGCTCGGTATTGAAAACGCAATCTTATGCATGAAAGGCGCCTTAACCTCTACACAGTCACGACCCTTTGAAAACCTACTAAGTACATCATAAATTGGACAAGCTTATAAAGTTTGAACTATTTCTCATATATCCTACACATTAAACACAAAATTAATAACGAACTAATATCAACAGAATAACTTCTATTAAAAGCATGTTTCTAAGAAATATCAATACGTAAAACTTTGCATACTCAGGTAAAACCACAAACTCTAAGTTAGCTAGCTAACGTTAATTAATATTTTGACATCAAACGTGATCTCGACAGTATGCGGTACTTATTTATGCTTCAGCAAGCTGCCTATATTAAAGTGTAAGTTTGTATTAATATCTAGCTACATAGTTTCATCACATCACGTGCTAGCAAGATTTGCCGACGGCGGGTTACACCAATGAGAGGGTAATTAATTAAACTTTAAATCTCTGGTTAACTTTAAAGTTTTGCTTTAACAATAAAAACATTTCATCTTCATTAAGATGGCTAAGAAGGTTGGATGGCTGAAAAAAATTATTGTATTTTACATGTTACATTGTTAAAGTTTTGTCCAATGATCAATTAATGGTTAAAGAGAAAATTATTAATGGAATGGAAAATCAGCAATTTCCTTTTTCTTTGAATGGTGTAATGGAAAAAAATGCCAATTATTCTTGCCCGGAATCGTACAGTTCTTTTAAACACATCTCGATATCTGTAACTTACACATAACATCACGCCTGTAATCCCCGAAGGGTTAGGCAGAGATGTACCAATAAGTACACCCACATCCATAACTTAATCAGTAGCTAAACGTAGATCGCCCATAAAACGCTGATTAAATTAATAATTTTGAGATGGTGTAATCGAACCATTTCTCCATCAAATATCATCAGGCTTAGAGCAAATTGTGACACGGCGCCATCTTTGACCACGCTCGCGAGTCAAATTGGCGGTTTGTGGCCCTGACGTCACTGTACACATGGATGGAGCTGAAGACGTGATGGAACTATGTATTAGATATTGGAAGCATGTAGCTAAGTTATGTTGTAGGTAGTTTATGAGGTTATGTGGTTAGAAGGTACGTGTGGAAATCATTGACGATAGTATGAAGGCCTCCCCATGGCGAGGGATATCCATGAAATTTTTCAACCTGGAACCAAAAATATAGCCGTAGTGAAGAGACTGACTAGTTTAACTATTTTTAAACTTATTTTAATTGTTTATGACTTAGAATATAAATAGTAAGGTAAACATTGTGCAAAAATAGTACGATGAGACTAAACAGTCAGTCGTGAGGAAGGTTTACCTAATTTGAGTAAGAAAAAAGTACCTATAATATCCTGAAAGTTTAAAATCTCTATAGTACCTACCTGCTTGTTAGTTTAGCCATTCTTTGTAGACAACAGGCAACAGGGATATAAGGCAAACAAGTTTTATCATTAATTTGGTTAAACATCTTATCTATTGAACAGTTTTGGTTAAAAAGTTGTTAACTATAAACTTACCTACCTACAATCACAGGTAGCCTTCAAATTCTTAGCGAGTAGCTCCAAGTAAGCAATATAAAAGTGCCTTCAGTAAAAAAAAAATGATATTTAATCAACTTACACGGAAACTCTTGTTTTTAAGTCTAAAAAATAAATGAATCGTTTAATTTGTCAAATATTTAAGTCAAAATTGCTTCAAACTCATCACATCATTGTTCGTAACAAAATGACTAGCTATAAAGTACCCCCTCACACGTGCTCACAGCCACACGACGCGACCGTTGCGTTTGACGCGGATGCGCGCGTGTCGGCGACGCGTTTACGCGTCAACTGCGGCGCATTCCGGCTAAATGAAATTTTAGTTAAATATTTAGATCTGTTCTGTTTCGATTTTGTTTAGTACCACTAGGGGTTATGGAAGCGGAAGGCTTGGATTTATTTTACTGTAGAATAGTTTTGTGAATGTTTGTAGAATTTTTGAATAGTTTTTTTTAGATATGGAGTCATTGCTACACCGAATTACGATTAGAGTACTCGCTGGAAGTAACTGTGGTGTTGAAGATTAGAAAACTTAGTCCTTCCGGATGATTTGAGGATTACAAGAATACTATCTTCAAATTAAATTTACCTACTGATACAACACTATTACGACACTCAAATACCTCTAACATAGTAAACTAGTCTCATCCGCTCTTTGGAGTCCACTTGGGACCAGCAAGATCTTAACACAAAAACCAGCCCAACAAACTTCACTGAACCAACCTCACCTAGTTTTCGAGAAATGCTCAAATTCACAACTAACCCCTGTATCCGTCGGTTCCAATCAATATGCGATTAATCAGTCGCAGCGCACAGCGTATGCGCATTCGCGCGGAAAATCTTACAAAAAATCGCGGGCGGTGAGCGCGGGGGCTTTACGCACTGTCGGTCATTGCGATTTAGACGCGGGAAACTGATGGCGTGGAGTCGATAGTGTGGGGTCGTTATTAGATCTAGTTATTTGAGTAAAAATCTAGATATATTGAATTTTATTTTATATTGTTATTAAAGATTAGATTAGATTAATAGTTTGGACTTTTACCAGCCTATTACTGGCCCACTCAAACCATGTCCGAGCCCTTGAGGCGGTTTAGAAACTCTGACACTAGAGTGTCGTAAGACCTTACTGCCCGTTTCCACACGATAAAAAAGAAAAGTTAAAGAATAGGCCGTTTTTTTTTAACGCAGTACGATGTAAATGAAATAAGTATCATACCTTATTTTATTTGAAATCAGGAGATTAAGTACCTCCATAAAGCTGTCAAAAAAAATCTCATAAATACACGTCCGAGTATTACTGAAAGTTATTTTCCACATGACACTATTCCATCGACTCCGTTCAAGAGAAGGGTAGGCTGTGCGTGTCGATAACAGGCGACTATAAATCATTGCGTACAAATGTCTTGTCGTTGGGTGCAGCCGACGATTTGCGTTCCCCGTCTCCGTGTGTCGGGAGCATTGGAAAACGATCTTTATTACACTAAGTTATTGTTGTAATATGTTTGTGATTGATTGGATGATTGGTGAGGATCGATTGTCTCTTGTTTTGAAGTGGGTGATGAGGGTTTAAGGTTACTGGGGTGCTTGTATTCCTTTTAACCGATGCTAGCCTAAAGAGAAAAGGTACAAATTCCATTTTCTTATTACATTCAATCTTCCTAGCCGTTGGGGTTGGCTCCCAGTCTAACCGAATGCAGCTGACTTCCAGTATTTAACATGGAGCGACTGCCTGTCTAACCTCCAGAACCCAATAACTGGGTAATACGATACCCCTTGGTAAGATTGGTTGTCAGTCTTTCGGGCTTCTGACGACCTGTAACGACTGTCAAAAACCCGCGTATGGCCGCCGCATTTCGCATTTTCTATCACATTTTGTGCTACAATTTACCTAGCTTCCCAAACTTATGTTTAGAATAACATAATATCACGCCTGTAATCCCTGAAGGGTTAGGCAGAGGTGTACCCATTTCGCCAATTATGTTTAAGTCCCATGTAATAGGGGCAAACCTATTGCTATCAACCGGGCACAAATCCAGACTCCGAGGCTGCTGCTAAGAAATTCCTGATGGAAAATCCCAATAGCTCTTTGCTCGACCTGGGAATCGAACCCAAGACCTCATGCTAAGTAGTCGCGCTTTGAGACCACTGGACCAACGAGGCAGTAGCTTAGAATATATAAAAAAATCAGCATTACAAATCCAACCTCAAAAAATTAAAGCAATTTTAACATGATTGTGTTTTCAACATAACTAAACCCAATTAAAACATATAAATCCTGAATTTCCACAACCAGAATCACATAACCTACATAGGTACCTTAATAACGCAATACATTAGGACATTGTGACGTCACGCGCACAGGTATGTCTGACTCGCGCGCGTAAATCACGCACGCCCTGTTACACCATTTAATTAATTCTCAAATAACATGTTTTGTACAAAATAATTATTATTTTGCTACAAAATGTACGTCTAATTTGAACATTATTTGCTATTATAGTTCATTGTATTATTATTAGATTATGAACATTGGATGGATGCGTGTGATTCGATTGGTTTGTCAATGTTCGTAGATTTTAATTTTAATTGGAAATGTAATATTTAGGTTTTCAATGATTTGAGCTAATTAATAAAGGTCGTTATTACGTGGACTAATTAGAATTAATTAGAAGGTACGTTATTCAATTTTGTCTTTGTTTTGACCGCTTGACAACAGGGGGCAACTTTAAGTAACGAACGCAATCTCATCTTAGTCTCAATCTGTCAATATAATGCGTCTAATATTTACCTATATGTTTTGACATTGATTGTCGCTGAGATGAGTCTTCAATCTGAGTTGACTTTTAGGTGAGCCGTCGGCTTCTTTGCCATTCAATGTCAAAGTCAAATCATTTATATCAATATAGTAATATCGGATTACTTACCTAAACCACTAACATGTATAAAAAGAAATGATTTAGTTGCCCATTCCATAAGATAATTTCGTATGGAGAAGAATGAAAAAAATCGACAAATATAACGACAAAAAAACAATTCTGCAAACGCTATTTTGTTTATAATTTACTTTTCAGTAAAAGAAAAACCAATTCTTAAAAGCGTCCATCAGAAAAAAACTCATATGCATAGTGAAAAATATGAAAATGTCAATTCGTAAACATGCATACAAAATCTCTCAAATATAAAACAATTACAATTAAAATACTTTCACCCATCCTTATCTATATTTATATCAAACAAAGGGCTGGCATCCCCTGCTCTCCAATTTACAAGATATTTAGTTAAAAGGGAACTCCAATTTATGTGAAGGACGGTTTCAATTGTCTTACGTTGAGTACCTATTTAGGCATCGTTCAATTATTTATTTGTATCTCAATTTTGCCTGATTTGTCTGTATTGTGTAACGTTATGCTCATTTTGACTACCTAAATGTTTATATATATTGTGAATATTTGGGTTTGTACCTTTTTTAATGGCAAAAAAAAATTGGTTGCTAATTTAATTGTATAATTTACATACATACCTAGGTATTTTTTTTGAAATGATACTGTGGCTCACACACTGATTGGTTTTGAGATATTAGAAGTAATCTTCGACGATCATACCTAACATTTCTATTTAACAAACACACATTCATATCATTAAATTAAAGTAACGATACAATGGAGTATCTTGTTCATTCTTCTGCATACGAAACTATTGTTTGAAAGGAAACACCACTAACAAAAAAAAGACGATATATTTGCCTTATTGTCAATTTTTTTTAATGGTGTTTTAAAGCCATTTAAAACGTTTTGCTTGGTATTATTGTAAAAAAAATATTTGATTTTTTTAAGTTGTGATTGGATCTTCCTAAACATATGGTCGTTAAAACATTGAACAAACTCGGAGAATAGGCTCTATTCAAGCGCTGCCGTCGGCAAGTTTACCTTTGGCGATCTAAATATAAAAAAAATATAAAAAATCTTTTCTGATATAGGAATCTTAGAAGTAAGATACTTACTAATCAAGTAAATGTAAATGAACTTGAAAGCATATAAAATTGATTATGAAATTCATTTGATCGACATAAGTTGAAAAAGTTCATCTGCTTCCATTCAAAATACAAAAATAATTGTAAATGTTATACGGAATGTAAAAATTAATGAAATTTCCGTGATTACGAATACAGCCCATCAAACTAAGTAACATAGAGTAAAAATTATTGCTGGGAATAATTTTTGGTGTGAAAAATCACTAATTTATGGTGATGTACGTTATGTAACGCAAACATTATGCTGAAAGTTTAATTCAAATATTTTTGAAACTTATTAAGGTTTGTAACCATGAAGGAATTCCGAGATATGGAAATAACAAAAAAAAAAAATACCGCAATGATGGGTAGAACATAAAACTTTCGGATTTGTTAAATGTTTATTTACATGTGTTATTTTGAACGCTTAGAAACAAAACGGAGTGAAACCATTTTCAGTTTAGTTGACTTATGACAAGATAAAGCTAGTCAGTATACTTTAATGATTGTTTAATTTTAAGTAACGATTCTAAGTACCGCAGTAAAACTCATATTTTCATATCCCACAATAAAGAGAATGGAGGTAAAAATAAATCCTCTATTTTGTAGGCTAGTAACACAGGTAGGCACGATACCAAACGGGAAGGTATATCTTTCGTTTAGTTTTTTTTTATACTCATTACTAGAACGGTTTCCTGCTTTTTTTGCCCTTTTTCCGGTGAAAGAGATAAAAAATGAAGATGAACTGCCGAGGTGCGGAGTAAATACGGGGCGGTAGGGATGGGAAAATTTATTGAAATTAAATGTCGATATTACTCGTATTATAATTTGAATAACATTGAATATTTTTGTATTTGTCAAAATCAAAAATATTGACATTGTTCTGTGTTATTCCAACTATCATATTTTTATTCTGCAGACAAAAAATATCCGGTTTAACATTCAGCCCTAAATTGGTAAATTATAAAAAATCTAGATAAAGTTAGTTGTTTTAAAGCTATGTCAGTTTGTTCATGAACATGCGGTTCACTTCATTGGAGATGAAAACTGCCTCATTTACCTGAAATAATGCCGCAGTCTTTTTTATTTGTTTGTATTATTTAAGACACAGATTTAATGCTTTATTTATTTATTTAAACTTTGGTTACAAAAGTACGAAGGCGGACTTAATGCCACTAGCATTTCCTTCTCGATGCGTCACCATATTTAGAGACAAAATTTACATAATATCTCTGCATAGGCAGTGTCAAAAAAATCTGCCACATATTACATAACATTCCGAATATCGACATCACCCCATCCCTAGACCAACCGCAGACCGCACGGTCCGGTAGGCACGAAAAGTCGTTCCCAGTTCAAATATATTAGAATATACATTACCCTACGTGACTGCTGCAATGAATGGACGTCTGTCCCGCGGTACGGACCGACCTACCACCGTATACCTACAGGTATGGTATGATGGAATGAGTTTTATGATCATGGGGTATTGATTAAGTGGGGTCATTTGATGCATTGAGTTTTTAGTTGAGTATATTTCAGTTTATTTCTTTATACTATAAATGAAAATGGCGATTATGCAACAAAAAGTAGAAAGGTGAAATGCCTTAGGCATTTTGTGCCACATAACCAAAAGTGATGAAGAGATAACATGGCAGGTGCATGTAATCGTAAGAACGTTCGTATTACCACTTTTTTAATATGTATTGGGAATTATGAAATGACTTTTTCCAATCTGGGCAGAGTGGAAAAGAGTGTCAGAGTCTTGCTGACTAAAACCCATCCATGTTTCTCCTAACGCCCTTCGCGTTCCAGAGCTACGGTGACATTTTTGAACAAATTTTGCAACCCTGGCAATCTAAATATGCTACTACAATGATGATCACTACGCTTTCACACAAAGATTGTTATAGGTACCTACCTATAAAAATCTACACATACACATACATAAACTCACGCCTTTTTCCCATGGAGGTAGGCAGAAACCACAGAACGCCACCAGCTACGATCCAAAACAATAAACAACAACAACAAACGATAACAATCTTTGTCTGAAAGCATAATGGCTTAAGCATAACAATTATCTAGGTATATATTAACAATTATATAGGTAATTAACTTGAGCAACTACCAGCAAACTCCTGCAATACATTCTCTTACCATTCCGTACCATTTTTCCGAGAGATGACAAAAAAACCTTAACACAAAACACACTTCCCACACAAATTTTTCTTCCACTCAAACGCCAAACATCACGGCAACTCACGTACTGATTCCAGTTCCCCCCATCCATCCCTTATATACGAACCTTATCTTCGCTGAAGCTGAAACTTGCAGTGGAGCTGAAAACCTTGGGTTTCTATTAATGCGCATGAGTTGAAAGCGAACCTCTCGAGGAAGGTTCCAATTTGTTTCAAGCCTGTTAGGTGTCTAATCGGTTAAGGCAGTTTGGGAGGTATTGAGTGAATGTTGAAGGTCTGATCAAGGGTTGAGAGGAATTGATGGAGCTGTCAAAGATTAGAACATGTTCGGACAGGTTGGGGTAAGCAGCAAGAATGCGTAGCTGCACTAAGACACCATCAAAATTACAATCTATAATAATATTATAACATTCATAACTGGCGAAATGTGAGTGTACTCATGGGTACAACTCTGCCACACCCTTTGAGGATTACAAGCGTAATGTTATGTTTATGTTAATAATATTAAAAAGAAGTAACATTGTTTGCTTGTTAAAAGAAATCTTTGGAATATCTTCTGGTCCGAGTATCAAAATTATTCCACTAATTGAAAGCTATACTATTATTGATACTAAATATTTTGTTGGTAGATAGTAGAAGTAGGAATAGTGTAATTGAATTAAAATTCAATCACACTATTAAAAGGCTCTTTTGGACATCATCCCCTTCCAAAAGGTAGTTTTGTATAGAAAAGAATGAATAAGAATCTTCAAACACAAATACTCTTAAAAAAATACAATCATTTATACAGGTATGATTAAAAAACACTTAAAGTACTACAATACGTACCAATTTATACAATCGAACAGTATAAAATCATGCTGTGTATTTTTATAAGTACAGTAAAAATACAATGAAGCTCCAACCAACTTCAAAAGTCTCAGTATCCAAAATTTCAAATAATCGATTTCAGTAACTTATCTACTAAGCTATAAAGCATAGTTTACAAGTTGCACCGAAGTCATCAAAGAGCAGTTAGCAAATACTTGAGCAGTTAGGGCGCATTACGTAGTACCGGGCTCGAGACAAGTTTGCCTCTTGTGAGTTTGGGGGGCTATTCTCAGAAATGAATAGCAGTGATTTTCAATGAGAAGAAGGTCTAGAAAAAGACGATCACGAGAATTTGGTTTTCTAAGAGTATGTGTCTACAGTGAAAATGGATTAAAATCTTCGAGGGAATTTAATGGATAGTCATCGTGACGTCTGTTCATGCCAATAAGTTATGACGGAAAGACAAACACAACCCTCGAACTGTGCTCAAATTCCTTTATGTTACATTTGTATTCTTTTAATTATTTATTCAAATGAACTAGATTCTTAATAAATTAATTGCAACATAGTCTATAAGACCGACATATTAAGATGATATTATACGGCCAATAATTATAATATACAGACTATAATTGAATCTAACGTTAGGATATAGAATTCCTAAAGTCTTAAGAGCTAAACTTAGACAATTTATAAGGCATAAACCATTGGGTAATTTTTTAAACTAGGCGTCCGCCGTGAGCATACTTTTGACTTGTTTATGTTATATTTCGCTTATAAAAGCACTCAACAAAAATAATCGCCACATCTCGATTGGATTTGATAATCGGAACAGAATGCTCGTCGCCAGTCTGCCTGGGGGTCTACATAACAATGACGCGTGCGCTCAAAATAGTCCGCAAATTGAACTATAACTTAGTTTCTTACTGTCTCCTGCTACTTGAACCGTGCTTGACACGTACTGTGATTGAACTGGACGGACTGAGGACTGAAGACTTACTTATATGTAGGCGCATAATACTGACACATGCTACAGACACGAGCATAAATATGTACACATTTAACAAAACACAAAAGCGATTTTGTTCGTTAATGAATGATTGTACCTTTGAAATTAGAAGTGCTTTATAGTAGTATGGAATTCAGAATATGATATAAGTAACACAATTGCATTTTAATCAATCCTTTATGAGGAAATTGATTTAGAATGTAGCGATGTGTTTACATGTTTTTGCTCGTGACTGGTACATACTTGTAACGGGTGTAAAAAGACAGTTTTTCCCAACATTGCCTATTTTTCTTTCTGGATTACTCCCGGTTCTTCTGGTTACAATGAAATTAACGAAGTTCCAATGTCTTTTCAAGGGTTAAGTTTAAGTTCTCATAAGCTTTACAGGCTTGATCATTTGAGGGGGGTGAAAAATGCCATGACGTGACTTGAAAAAATTAAAATATTTCGTAACCAGAAGTGCCTTCACTGGTCGATATAATTTTTAGGAAAATCATTTGTCTGCACACTGACAAAAAATTGAACAAAACTCTTTTGGTAAAATATATTAGATTTTATTAATTTATGAATACCGTTTAACAAATTTTTCAAAAATTGTGTGTCACAAAATTCGCAAAGAATATCCGCGAAATCCTTTTTTCGGTCGTCACTTATCATCATAGATTAAATTTTCACCTTCAGCTAACTGAAAAAATCCATTACTTCCGCCAGATGTCACCGAAATCAAATGTCGCTGGCACACGAGTGGCGTGGAGCCGACAAGTTCTTGCTCGCTCTTTATATTTTACGTACCTACTATAAATAGTATAATAAAAATGTTTTATGAATACAATTTCCCTTTTTGGTTCGGATATTCGAAATTACCGTAACGGTCACATGGTTTGCCATGTGACCGTTACGGTAATTTAACGGGTAACGGTCACATGGCAAACCATGTGACCGTTACGGTAATTTCGAATACTAATACATATATATGTATATGTCATAAGGTGATCTAATTATTAATTTTGAATTTTTAGCCCTTTTTTTTGGAAGCTTTCTCAGTCCACATGAAAATGAAGCCATAACAAAAAACAGCCATTGTACAATTACATTCACATGCTCATCTCATAAAAAAACGAAAATTTCAAAAAAAAAAATAAGATTTTACTACACAAAAACATGTCCACTCCATTCCTTTCACGAACCCAGCCACCACTGAAACACAAAGTTTTTTTTAATCGACAGACAGACGGACAGACATTAATCAACGTCGATCAGTCGCAGGCACAGCTCCACCAACAAATTGGGAACCGATGGGGTTTTTATGGTGTATCGAGCCTTTTGTCTTTACACGACGGATGCGGAGTTATTGAATATTAAGTTGTTGATTAGAATTTGAACGGTACGTACTTTGATTGGATTGACATTGTGATTTATGAAAACAAAAAGATAATATATGATGGAGATAGACAGGGACCATAACAATCCTCACTAACAATATTTTGTAATGACTTACTGGTCGAGGCTAACATCAATACCTAAAAAGAGAAAAAAAGAATAATATATCCTCTATCTACTATGTTCATAAATTCATTGTTGGTCTTAAAGTAATAGTTGTTCATTAAATTATTAATCAACCTGTATAGATATAAACTACTAAGGTTAAAAATAAATATAAATTTTTCTTTAGTTTTTTGTTGACGCTATTTTAGTACCTAGATACCTGAGAAAGCAGCGACAACAAAAAAACATTTTTGTGGGAAATAAATATTTTTCATAAAAAAATTAAAGATAGAAATCGGCGACATCAGAAAACCAAAAAAAAAACAACGAAAAAAAAAAACATTTTTAGTCAGTTTAAAACCACGCCTTTAAATTAAATCTGAAACTTAACCATAGTTACTCGTAGAACGATTCCAATAAAATATAATAATATTATATTCCACAGACACAAAATCTTCATTTATTTATATTAACAAAATTTCATTAGCACACAACGAATATGGAAAATTCCAATCTGACTTTATAATTGTACGGAACCTAGTCGAATTCCGCCGCTGAAGACAACTAACTTTGCATATTTCAGTATTAATAATTAGGAAGTCTGTATAGCGCACAAAATGCGATTTATTCCGATTTCCAGATTTTATGATTGTTGGGTTTAGTGATTAAAAGGTACGCGAGGTTGGAGTTCGATTCTGTTAAGGTAACGGAAAATTTTCGGAGATGAGATATAGCATTTAATATGAACATTGGTACAGCTAGGGTAATTTGTTAATGATTTTTGAAAGTAAATGAATAAAAATCCTAACTATGAGTATTGCAAAATATTAAACTGATAGAGGGTGTTATTTAAATTTTAAATGAAGACAAAAATAACTGGAACTGTCATAAATAAAATATACTCTAATTTAACACTGTCAAATATATCTTACCCACTCTAAATGAAACAAAATAATGAAACAACATCAAGTCTTTTTCATTACTCTCAAGTGAAGCTACGAGCTACGCGCCACGCCATGCTACGACGCTACGAGCTACGCCCCCCAACTTACGTATTCGGTATTTCTCGGTCGACGTCACCGTCTTCGCGAGTCGTCGGCTCCTTCCGCCCCACTGCGTCCGCGCACCGCCGGCATAGATCGTATTATGAGATTTGTTAAAGGATTGCGTGGATTTTCTTTACAATAAGATCTTTTGGTCGTCTTTGTTAATTTGTTATTAGGTTATTTAGTTAAAATTGATTTAATTTATTTAGTAAGTTCATATTGTTATTTTTTGTGTGTTCTTTAATAATTCTAACTTCATTACGTTTGCATAAAAATGCGGTTTTCCTAATATGATTTATCGTGACTTAAGAATTATTTCTCTGAAATATTAATTCCTGAAAAAATAATAAATATTAAACCTACTTATAGCCAATTACTGTGATGTCCTGAACACTTTAAGTCATAATTCTATAGTCATTCACGCTGCACGACCAATTAAGTCAAGATCTGGTGGGGTTTGGTTGTTCGTATATTATATGAGTTTATGTGTTTGTAAATGCACCTACGATACAGGAGAAATTCCTCGGCGAGGCAACGCTTTTTTTTTAAGACGGCTTTTTTTTAGTTAAAATTATGGCTTCATCATGAAATTCAAGCCATCATTTTCCAGATTTCAAACCCTATCTCTTACAGGGAAGGACGTTCCCCATACAACCCTCAGAATGGTATTCCATGATTCATGTCTAAAGCCAGTAGTCACACAAAGCATATCTCGACGGCGTGTTAAGTAGCTCAACTGATCCGGACCGACACGCGACTGAGACCAACACTATCTACTAAGTTTTATACGAGAATTTATAGAGCTGCTATTACCTAGCTGAATAAGTCTTACGTTCAATTCCCAGGTGAGCAAAGTGTTATTGGGTTTTCCCATCAGGAATTTCTCAGTAACAGCCTCGTAGTCTGGATTTGTGCCCGGTTGATGGCAATAGACTCGCCCTCGCCGTCTTTTACATGGGTCTTAAACATAACTGGCAAAATGTGGGTGTACTGGGTACAGGTCTGCCTAACCCTTTGGGGTTTATAGGCGTGGTGTTATGTTTATGCTATTACCTAAGAAAGAAAAATGAAAAATACGCTTCTGTTCGTCTTGGAAGAAAAAGTTGGAGCTTTGACCCTAAATATCTCCATAACCAGAGGGTTCCTAGGTATGGTCTAGAGCAGGGGCCGGCAACCTTTTGGCGGGCAAGGGCCACAAGGTGGCAAAATACGGCTACATATAATTGGTCATATCATATCGCAAAAATAAAAACGTTATTAAAAAAAAATTAAACATGCGGATTGAATTCGTACACATAATACTTACATTAGTTTATATGTTTTGGCTTTATAGCTAGAAAATTAACCACTGTTAATCATTCAGAAATGAAAACTATAAAGTACCTAAATATGTAACAGATTTTTTACAAATTTACAAAACATTTACGGGCCGCAAGACGTCTGCCGGCCGCGGGTTGCTGACCGCTGGTCTAGAGCGAAAAATTACAGAAATGATAGGAATAACATTGTAGCTTTCGGCTTCTTTTTACAGCAGATATGCGATTAACATCTCTATATATATGTACATAAAATCAAATCGCGAGTGTGCGGCGTGGCGTGTAACAGGCGTCGAGTCGACTTCACCGCGGCGGCGAGACGCGCCGATATCGTGCGTTTGCCATTTCACTTACCTTTATATTTACTTACATCCTTCGTATGTTAGGTATGTGTATCATGAGGTAGGGTTAAAAGACATGGATGGCACTGCACTGATTTTATTTTAATACTAACTTCTGCCCGCAATTTCGTTTGCATGAGTGTCGGTATTTACGGGGTTTTATTTTTATAGCACGTAGCTCTAATTATTTTTCTAAAATATAACAAGTTAAGTCTAAGTTACTCCTTATAATATTAGCTATCTGCTAGTCCAAGTCCCGTCAAAATCGGTCCAGGCGTTTTGGAGATGAGCCGGAGCAAACAGACGGACATATATTATAGGTATACACCATTGAAATGCGTATTATTTTAAGTTTATATCGTTTGAGTAAAATAACACGACGCATCCAATGATACCTCATTTGTTAAATACCTACTATGTGTAATTTAGGGGATATAAGAGAACATTTGAACATACATACATGGCCTGCTGAAATAATTATTCTTTTTGGTTTACCGTAGTCGGGTAATGAGAACAGAACATTCTAGCATGCTGCCAAAGCATATTAAGTCTTAAAGCCTTTGATCTTTGTTACTTATTGGAATACACATAAAGATATTTATGCAAAGGTATAATATAGAATCGTTGCAAAACTTCTGTGATATAAAAGTACGTGACAATTATCGTCCACAATAGAATATGTCGAAGTAACCGTTTGAACTATTTTATATTTCAAACACGAGCCGGTCGTTTCAACAGAAAGAAGACTACGATGGAATATCATATGAAGCCTAAAAACCTATTTTAACAATATCTAGATTTTTTTTTAAACTACTGCTCCTATTTCTGGCGCAAAGTAGCATTGCTGTGTTAGGGTTCATTGGATATATTTATACAAATATATCCAATTTTTCAAGGAGTTGGCCTAACGACTGCCTCGTTGGTCTAGTGGTCGCAAAGCGCGAATGCTGAGCACGAGGTCATGGGTTCGATTCCCAGGTCGGGCAAAGTGTTATTGGGTTTTTCCATCAGGAATTTCTCAGTAGCAGCCTCGGAGTCTGGATTTGTGCCCGGTTGGTGGCAATAGGCTCGCCCCCTATTACATGGGACTTAGACATAACTGGCGAAATGTGGGTGTGCTAATGGGTACACCTCTGCCTAACCCTTCGGGGATTATAGGCGTGATGTTATGTAATGTTGGCTAAACGATTGGTGACATCACTTCCCGTGACCCAAGGGCTGGTTTTTACCTTGGCCAGAGGTTAAGCCATAGCCATCCAACGTGGCAATACGGCCAGTCTTTTGGGCACATCTCCAGTGTACAGCGATCCGGATGAATTTTTTGATGTCATTTAGTTTAAGTTTCTCTTTTTTTTTATTCTGTTTGTTTTTATTTTATATTTATTATTAAGCTTGTAAATAATGTGTATATTATTTTAAATGGTAAAATAAAACAAACACAAAGCCAAACAATTTTTTAGTTTGTGTGTTTGTTTAAATGCACCAATCTTTAGAACTACCAGTCGGATTATAAAATATATTATTGTGTTTTATAGCCAGACTCACGGTACGACACAGTGAAGCCGGAGACTGCTCCGATTCTACTGAACTAAAGACCTAACTTAACGCTAAAAGCTAGTATTACAATAATATAACTATACAAAGTATATTGCTATTTTATAGTCATAATAACACCGTAACACGTCATTAGTTAATAGATAATATTTAGACAGGTAGATCATGCATATGACGTGAGATTACGCATTCAGAAAAAAAAATACAAACATCCGAATTGAGAACCTCTCCTTTTTTAGAAGTCGATTAAAAAACAATATTGAAGACTTAAATTGTTTTAAACTCTTTGGTGAAGGTTTTTGTAGTAGATAGTCGAGTTTTAATTTTTTACCCTTATTTTTTCTAAATATCTTTTTCAGATCAATTTACTTACCTACCTATCAACTAAACTTATCTTAAAGTTATACATTTATCTATTCCGGAAAACGTACAAGAAATATTGCCCATCGTTCCGTGTAGCGATTGTGAACGAATCAACCGTCCACAAGTAATCAGAACCTCATTTCTTCTTAAACAGTACAACGCATAGACCATGAACTTTACATGTTCAAAAATAAAAAACATACATACATGTTCCAAAATCCACCCCCTAAGGGGATGAGATTAAATAGACTTTCCACGCGAACGAAATCACGGAAAGAAGCTAGTATTGCCATAAACTCGTGGGGGATATTTAAAAGCCTTGCACTCTTTACTAAGTAGACCCTATTTGGCGGTACCGAGAGTTCAATATACTAAACACAAATTGTCTTATTACTTCGTTTATTGGTTTCACTATACTCATATTGTTACATTCTTTCACGTAAGTCTGTCTGTCAGCCCTCATAACGAACTGTCAAGTATTTTTTATTTAATAACAGGGTTAATTTTATAGGAATGTTACCTAATTAAATAAGGTTGGATCTAAACAAACAAACTAACCTATCTACCTAATAATCGTCATTTATTTAAGACATTTGAAGGACCGACGTTCTAAAAAAGAATTATGGTTTTTTTTTCAATAAAAAATGTTTATTAGGCCTTAAGTCCAAAGCTACCGCGGTCACATAAACAATTTCCTCGGGGACAATATCTTGGTATATTCGCTTAGAAATATAATTTAATCCGCGCACAATGGTCACATTGTGTGGTGGTGAGGCTAGATCCCTGGCTTTTTACTCCAATATAAGGGAAATATTATGTGAAGGTGCGGTGTGTTCCTGATTGATACAATTATATATATAAAATGTGATGGCCTAGCGGTTAAGGCGCCCGCCTCTCATGCATGAGGTTGTGGGTTCGAATCCGTGCAAGTACCAATGTGACATTTTCAATTCATGTGTACTTTCTAAAGTTTATCTTAGACATTACTGACATCATTCAGTGCCTCGGAAAGCACGTTAAGCTGTTGGTCCCGGCTGTCATGCGTAGATCTTAGATAGTCGTTACGAGTCGTCAGAAGCTTGCAAGTCTGACAACCAGTCTTACCTAGAGGTCTCGTATTACCCAGTTACTGGGTTGTGGAGGTCAGATAGGCAGTCGCTCCATGTAAAATATTGGTACTCAGCTGCATCCGGTTAGACTGGAAGCCGGCCCCAACATAGTTGGGAAAAGGCTGGGCAGATGATATAAATATTCGGAAAACTACTTTTAACATGGGCGAAACCGCGAAACTGCGGACTGCCTCATTTGTCTAGTGGTCGCAAAGTACGTCTGCAGAGCATGAGGTCTTCAGTCCAATTCTCAGATTGGCAGTGTTGTTGGGTTTTTCCATCAGGAATTTCTCAGTAGCAGCCTCGGAGTCTGGATTTGTGCCCCGTTTGATGGCAATAGGCTCGCCCCCTATTACATGGGACTTAAACATAACCGGCGAAATGTACATAGGTGACTAGGTATACTAATGGGTACTCCCCTGCCCATCGAGGATTACAGGCGTGATATTATGTATGAAACTGCGGACAGAAGCTAGGAAAATATATATAAATATTTATCTCTCTTTGTTACAGAACAACAAACCCCTCCCCCTTTTTTATGTACCTGTACATTATCGCACTCTTCATACATAGACACATACAATATACAATGCACCAATTTGATTGTCCCAGTTGCCACTCAAACTATACAATAGGTAATAGACATAACTTACCATTATGTGATTTAGTAACTAGCATTGTACAACAATGGACGCGTTTAGTCACTATTATAGATCATTATAGCAATATAGCTGTGTAGATAGTGCGTTGGTAAGTATTATAAATAATAATACCTGTCTATTATTGTGTCACTGCAGGGCAAAAGCCTCTTCTCATATAGAGAAGGCACGAGCATTGATCACTATACTTGCTTAAGGCGGATTGGTGATATCAAATTGTTTTTAAGTCCACGTTTCTTCACGATATTTTCCTTCACCGATGTCAGTTATGTCAAAGATAAACTTAGAAAGAACATAAATTATGAATTGAAAAAGTCACATTATTGTATGAGGATGAAGAAGAGAAGCCATCACGACACTTTTTGAAAATTCTGTAGAAATAGTACAAAAAAACTTTCTAAAAAATGCATTTTAATATTTTATTTATTTAGTTACACCATAGCCCTCTAGATGGCGTTGCCCTGTTTAAATGCAAGCTATGGTTTCGTTACCGCCGATAGTATAGGAAGTCTAAAATATTTTTAATACCTATATGCGTTCAGTTATTCAACAGTTTGGAGTTTTAATTCGTCTAAGTGCAGAGTTGCAGACATTACATTTATTTAGTTAGACGTCCGAAGTGTCGAAATGGGAACATACCGAACCTGTAAAAATTCAGTCAGTGACGCGCGCCTGATCTCCGCAATAAGATTTGAGATCACCACGGTTTGTATTCAGCAGGCTCGGTAGACCTTGACGGGTTTTGGATGTTGTAGTTATGGATATGAAACTGAGGAATACCCGTTTGTTATTAACAGACTTCTCATTAATTAATTGCTGTGTCCGATAATATGTCTGTTTTTGTATATTGTTTATGTGTGTGTGTGTGTTGTTTTATGTATTCTGGTTGCTGCATGGGTGCTTTTTGGTTACCTGAAATAAATACTTTTTTTTTATTAAACAAGTGGTTTGTTTGATTTTGAAATATTTCTATCCAAGTTTTTTTTTACATTATATTGTTGATTTAGAGAGTTCAAAGAAAAAGTAAGACAAAAATATAATTAACAAAGAGAAATAATCACCTAAGAAAACTAGCTGACCCAGTGAAGTCAGTACCGCTAGGTATATTTTTTATTTCATAAGAACCTTCTCCTTACAACAAAAAAAGAATGAGTGACGTTGGTCCATTGGTCACGCGTGATGCCGTGATCAAGGAAAATAGGGATTCATTTTTATATCTAAAGATATGTCACTTTTTTGTTAAACTACCCGCCTTTTTCGGAGATTTTTTTTTAATCTGACTGGTACTTCCATAGATTAGCGCCTTTAAACTTATATCATATTAGTATTAGTATAGATATCATACATAAATTCTTATCCAAAATAAAAAAATCTTAGAAGAAAAACGAACGTCGAAACGTGGGACTCTCACGCAGTATTGGTCACGAATCGTGAAGCTTCAACAACGTTACTTTGAGTATATAATGTACTTACACTATGTGTTACATAGCCTGGCCTATTGTTAGCAATCTGAGCCTTCTATTGTGCAGTAACAATGAGGTTTAGATATCTATGTTGGGTATTCTGACTGACTGATTTGGGTTTTGAATGTAATTTTCAATAATCGAGATCTTTGGGTTAGCATTTCTATGTCACAATAGATTTGATTAAAGTAAAATTATTAATTACAATTAGACCAATAGAGGCACGATTGAAAGTCTTTTACAATTAAGAATATAAATTATAATATTGAATCTAGTTGGACATTCCAAAACGTAGTTTCGTATAGAGAAGATTATTGGCAAGAAATTTCATACCTACATACTATATAATATGTTCTACAATAAGTTTTAGTGGTAGGTACATTTATTAAATAAAAATACGAATGTAAAGACAAAGCACGCAAAAAATAATTCATTAGATATTATTCTTAACCTCGCATAAGTTGTACTTTTGGCAAACAAATAATAATTACAAAAAAAAAATCTCAAGTGTGTCTTTAGTAAAAATGCACCCTATTTTGAAGTTACTAACACAGAAACACTTAAAAGAATGAACAAAAAAACTCACGAAAGTAAACCATAATCGCATTTTCACAACGATTCAAAACATATGTAACTTAATTCACCACACAAATGGCCGGGTCGGTAAACACAACATGTATTCAAAACCCAACGAAAAACCATATCATTAAAAAGATCCCTCACATTCAAAATATAATTTGTAATACCCTAAGTAGGTAATACAATTTCCAAGATATAAAGTCAAAGAGCTTTCACCCCCCTCTTTCAACCCCTTTCGCCCCCCACCACGGTGTCGCAATAAACTTAATTACGTTAATACGACCTCAATACGTGACGCTTACGGCGTAGGGTGTACATCAGTTCGGTGTGTAATTATAATTATTATGTTACGTATAATTATGTAGGTATGTGGGACATCGGCGTACTTTTCTTGAGGGTTTTCGGAGATGAGGTACCAGTAGTTTAAACCTATGTAGAATATTTAGTGCAATATCTGATAAAATCGAACAATTTTAATTCGTTACGTCATAAAGGGGTTGAATTTTACGATTTTAACTGTTAACAAATATGAGCCAAGGGGTTTAAATCTAAGGGTACAGTTTTTACGTCTATCTGTATAAAAAATAAACTCATAACTACTTATTTCTTACCTCAAATAAATTATTACTTTTGAAGTGTCGAGGAATCAGTCAGCCAAGTAGAATTTTGTAATGTTGAAAATTGCATCAATATGGGCAGATTTTTCAAGAGTGAGTGAGACTGGTTTTATTCAAAGATGACATGACAGTTTGACATATTTTTTATTACAAAAGCTGTCAAACCGCCATATTTTTATCTTTCCGTTAAGACTTATCTGACGATTGAAAAAATAGCCTTTACTCATTTCAGTAATACGCTAAAGATTGAGTTATGATCGAGATTTCCAAGTTATCTTTCGCCAAAAAAACATAACAGAAAAACCAGAACTGCAGCGAAATACGAAAAAACAAAAGGTCATCAAAAAATCTTATAAACTTCCATGGTAAAAACTTTACGCATCAATCCTCTAAGCCATGCCAACATGTCGACAGTAGCGTAGTCAGTAATTACGTGCTAATTACGTGAGGCAGTGAGCGTGCGCAATTAGTGAGACGCGAGTCGACGCGACGTGAGAGTCACAACTCGCGACGCGACATATACGAATCAAATCTTTGTTTGTTGCCAGTTTTATTTTAAATGTTATCTACTGAAAAGGATTAAAATTTTAAAGTTATTGTAATCTTAAGGGGTTGAGCTGGGGTGAGTTAAGATGAAGGTCAATTCTATTAATTAAAAATGATAAAACATACCATAAACCATATTCTATGATATTCAGTAATAATGTAACTTTCTATAAGTGAAGGATTTTTTGTAATTAGATCAGTATTTTCAGAGATTAGCTCATCAAGCAACAAAACAAGAGACTGTTAGACCTCAGTATATCGTTTTAATTTCAACTTGAAACCTGCACGCGTTTCCTAAATAAATGGTCTTGACAGACGACAGACGGACGGACAACAATTCTATAAGGGTTCAGTTCTTTCCGTTTATTATTAAAAAAAAAACATTTTTTTACACATATAAACTATTAAAATGCGAGAGGTTAAAAGTTTAGAATTATTAAATCAAATAAATAAAATGAAAAGCAATCGACTGAAATTAAATCAAATATCATAAAAAATTAATTCATCATAACAATTGCTTGTAAAACTTTGAGGTACGGTACCCTGAAAACAAACAAACAAACTTTACCGCTTTATAGTTGTATAGACAAGCGATTCGATAAAACCTACTCAATACACCTCTAAAATATGACGTAATAAGCAAAGTGCATACCCTAACACCTTTACCCTTCGATGCTTACTAAGCCATCTGCAGTGCAATTACGTTCCAACGCCATATTGGTCTCACGAGCGATCAGCTGATCATGCGAGCTACCGATCTCGGTGCAGACTGATGAGAAATTTACCGCCCGACCAACGGATAGGTTAGTCGGTTTAAAATTGATGTTAGATTTTGCAAGATTGAGGTCGGGGTGTGATAAGGATTTTTTCAATTGGAAAGTTTTAGATTTTGTAAGTATGTGAGTGGGTTTTTATCATAGTTTTTTATATACTTTGTAAATGTAATTTTGACAATATTAGAAAGTAGTAGGTAGGTACAGAAGGTTCAGTTTTGCATAATTAGTTAGATTTATGCTGAGGTTTCATGCTTGAAAGAATTTTTAAAATTGGATAATTTGTTTTTGAGTTTATCCATTAAAAACAACAATACAATATTTTTTCTTTTATAGCACATAACATCACGCGTATAATCTCCGAAGGGTTAGGCAGTGGTGTACCCATTAGTACACCCACGTTTCGCCAGTTATGTTGTTTTTTTCTTTTATAATATACTTAAAGCCTAATGACTGCGTCAGCGGATGGTGTTACGGTGGCTAAATACTGGGCCAAACAAAAAAAATAATAAATTTATATTTATATATATTTGCCATCGACACGCTAACAAGAAGAAGTTAAAGCCTATTTAATCTTGACAGTTGGGTTTATAGATCTACTTAAAATAAGCCTGTGCTATGGCTACCACTAAAATGTTTTTGGTAATTCAATAAGCATAAACGTAACTATTTTCTGAAATTCGCTTATAATACTTTCTTACTCAATAAAGCAGCTACCTACCCATTTTTCTGTAATGTTTATTTCTATCTTATGTAAATATTTTCTATGTTATTTTGTCCGAAATAAAAAATTAACTGACTTTTTCAAAAACTTGACATAACAGTCAGTATATTGACAAAGAAATTCAAGCAGATGTTCTCAATGAAACATTTGTGTACATTTAGTATACAATTTAGAAACAAATGTTCCACTTATCTTAAGGACGTCTCGATTTCACCCCCTCGATGCAGGAACGAAACTACTGCACAATTACGATGTTAAGTGGTCTTTATTGTATAATATTGTAGGTCGATTAGAAATTATGTGGATGACTTGTTAGTGGATCTGTTTTGTTAAATTGTAGCTTATTACAATGTGCAGTTGGTCTATTCTCTGTATATGTCTCTCTCGGTGAATTAAATTGAAGTGAACGCGAAGGTTTTAGGATGCATGGATATATGGATATTTGTTACTCTTTTACGCTTAAGCGGCTTAACGGAATTAGGTGAACTTCTTCTTATCGTGTGGGTTGTGTAGTAAGGCCTTACGAACCTACACACCCTTTTTTTTTAGGTGGTAAAAATCAACAAATGACTCCTTCCGCCCTGGGTGGGGCAGAAAGGACTGTCAGACTTTTACTGACTAAAAAAACACTCTGTTCCTTCTGTTGCCCTTTACGTTGTCAGAGTTTCTAAACCGCCTAAAGGCCCTCTGACATGGTTAGGTAAATTAATAAATTACTAATACTTTAAATAAATAAATAAATTTCAGTATGAACCCCCATTTTCGCGCTAGATTTGAACTTAGCTGCCTTATAATGAAATGAAGTATACGTTAAGAGCTCTTATGACATTAGTTTTTTTTTTTTTTATCTTATAGCTTTATTTACAATATTTACAAGCTTAATAATAAAAACAAAATAAATAACAACCCGAATAAAAAAAAAAGAGAAACTAAAATTAAATGGTATCAAAAAATTCATCCGCATCGCTGTCCACTGGAAATGTGCCCAAAAGACTGGCCGCATTGCCACGTTGAATGGCAATGCTTCTGGCCAAGGTAAAAACCAGCCCTTGGGTCACGGGAAGAATCAACCAATCGTTTGGCCAACTCCTTGAAAAGGCCATGGGCACACGGACCCCACGACCCGAGAGTTTCCACCCCAAATGGCTCGAAAATATAGTTACCTGAAAGGGTACTATACTTACGCCGTTTGAGGTTTTCTGCAGCCGCAGCAGCAGCGCCCGCACAGCACGCCGAACTAGGAAGATGGGATGGCGCAAGAGTATCGACACATGTAGCGTCCCACACTAAAGGCCTACCCAACTTCCACGGAAACAGAGACATGCCGTCCGGTCTCTTGCCATCGTCGCGTGCCAAGCCGTTGGGTTCTAAGACAGCCGGAACGTCGACGGCAACAAGAGCACGTCGAATGATGTCTTTAATATTCGCATGGTGTGCTATACGGCCCGCACTTCGGCTGCACGACAAGCCGTGGTGTCCGAGACTGGTGTCAACTTCCCCACAGCGACAGCGATGAGGAGAACAACATGAAGCCCCTAAACGTAAGGAAGCAGCGAGGCGGAAAGTGACATTAGTCACATCACTATTAGGCAATTTTAAAAAGTGACCCCAAAATATGGCATGGACTATTACCACCATAAACGTTTTCATGGGATTATTTAGGAATACCTAATTCTGAAGTATACGTAGACAAATTCACGGGTAAATGCTAGTAAAAGCAAAAAAGATGTAAACCAAAACAGCTTTCCAAAAAAAACAAAACCATGAATCTTGCAACAAACAGCTAAGAATCCTTGAATAATCCTTAAATTAACTTGCTGGGGTGAGATGGCGAACATCGATGTTACGCCTCATTAGCTCGTGTACTAATCATTGTAAAGGCTTGTGCATAGTGCAGACAATTCGTTGAGCATTTTGTATAATAAAAATGAATGTGATATCTACGTTAAAATCATGTATAAAAACTATTTATTTCAATAATCCATTTACAGGCACTTTTGAATTATCAAGAAGACAGTCGGTCAGAAAGTTCAATTGAATAGAATATCGTTTATTTTTGAGTATATGGTATTACAGATATTATAATGTTACAGAGTATTGTTCTCATATAAGCTAGTTGCTCGTTTCAAACAGTAGGTTTTTAGTGAGAAGTACGCCCAATGTTCTGGAAGGAACACTCTTTTAAAATCAATTAAATATTACAATGAACGATAAAGATTAAATTAAAAATTGGTTACCCATCATAACTTTTATATTAAAAACAGACAAACCTCTGCGGAACAGTCTATGCATGACTGACAGATTACATAACATCACGCCTGTAATCTCCGAAGGGTTAGGCAGAGGTGTACCCATTAGTACACCCACATTTCGCCAGTATTTTCGTATTTTCCAGTCCCATGTAATAGGGGGCGAGCCTATTACCATCAATCGGGCACAAATCCAGACTCCGAGGCTTCTACTGAGAAATTCCTAAAAATATCATAAATATATATAATATTCACAAAATCAAATCGTTCGTTCTTTTACTCGTTCATTTAACATAGCCCTTACACAATGACGAAGCACTATAGTACACAACCTGGCTATTTATCTTTGATCTAAAGTGTCCGGCTACGTACCGGTTACGGACCGGACCGATCCATCCCTCACGACTAATCGACCGTGCCGAACCGTGCCAAACCAAGATTAATAAATGACGCTTAAAATTCAACCTTTTTTCGGCTAAGCTAATGGCGCAAAAATAATTAGCCGTTTTTTTATAGCCGGTTCTAACAGGAGCAGAATTTATTATTGGATTTTCTCGTTGTTTTTCGTTTACTGTGCGAATGAGTTATGATTTTGTTTTTTGTTTTGGATTAAGGGATTTTTTTTTAAATATATATTGGAGGTTAATTGCTGTGCCATATTTGAAAAGGCAAAGCAATTGCACATGAACGAGAAAAACGGCATAAAGCGGAGGAATCGTGGATCAAAAATGGCTAAAAAGACTGATTTATGGTTGTTATTTACAGTACGTAGGTGTCTGAATCTTTCTGCTATTATATATAAATTAGCGTCTGCTCTGACTTCGTCCACATTAAAGTTAAAATGTTATGCCACCGGAATCGAAAAATTTTTCGAGATAAAAAGTAGCCAAGTGCTATTCCAGGCTATAAATCTATATCTTTGCCAAATTACATCCAAATTCGTTCAGCCGTTCTGGCATGACTAAGCAACAGACATCATCCATCTAAACTTTCGCATTTATAGTACGTAGTAGACTGTTTTACGGGTACAATGTGAGAACAATGAAATAATCTTAACGTTCATGAACATATATCTACCTATGATGTTAGTAATTAGGTACACTTTAAAGTAGGTAACGGTAAAACGGGGTGAATAGAGAGGCAGGGGTGAATCGAGACGGAACTTTAAAAGGGATTTTAAAGTCAAACTAATAAAGTTGGTCGCCAACAAGGACACTAATTTGTTAATTATAATTCAGAAAAAAAAGGAGTCTTTTTTGCCAACAAACTATGTTATTTTAACATTAAAATCTCTTTTAAAGTTTCGTTTCGATTCACCCCTGCCTTTCTATACACCCCGTTTTACGGTAATTAGATTAACGTAGTCACTTAGCATTTCCTATGTCCATATAAATGTGTACTTACAAATCAATCGGCCAAAGTGCTAATCCATCAATATGTAATATGTGATTGGCCTGAGTGCCTACCTATGTCCTATAGGAACTGATAGCACCTATACGCGATGGATATTAAGAAGTCATTTGACGGCACGCAGTGGCTAAGCAATTGGCAGATAGTTTTTCCGAGTCTGACTGCCTGTGTATGTAAGTTTATTGTTTGTAAACGCACACATGATACAGAAGAAATTTCTTGTGCAAAAGAATTATATATCGAGGGGTGAAAGGAAAAATGTATCAAGAGACAATTTGGTCGCGATATATATTTAACACTAGCGAACCGCCCCGGCTTCGCTCGGGTGCAACCTTTCAGGTGGATTTTCCAAACAAATTCTTTCATAAAAACCATGTCCGGAAAATTACGAACACAACAAAAAAAGAATCAGCCAAATCGGTCCAGCCGTTTTCGAGTTTTCCGCTTAGCAACACATTTTGCCATTCATTTTTATTTTAAAGATTATTATGTGTCTAAAGAAAAGTCTAATATAGTAATATGACCAAATTGTCGCTTGATACATTTTTCCTTTTACATCGATATTGAGGGATCCCAAACCGGAGCGATGTGCAGCACGCAATTCTTTTACTACTATCCTACTACTATTATAATTATTTGTGATGGATGGATGTTTGTTAGGTACTCTTTCACGCGTATGCGTCTGAACAGTATTAGGGCACATACATAGATATTGGTTTAGTTTAACACAAATCTTTTTTTTTTGTTTTTAGGTGGTGAAAATCATCAAATGACTTCTTCCGCCCTGGGTGGGGCGGAAGGGACTGTCAGACTTTTACTAAGTTAAAAAACCACTCTGTTCCTTCTGTTGCCCTTTACGTTCCGGGGCCACGGTATCTATAACACATACCTACGTTAATTTTTACCGCCGGCAGAAACTATAGTGTTTATAGTAGCTACACTAGCTGTTCCTTGCGACTGCACACGTTGTTTTTGTCACCCGTGCTAGGTAAGACCTTATCTGCTAAAGAGGGCTAGTTTTGATTTGAGGGGTTTTCCAGCAGCCCAGATTTCCAAAGTGACGTGCTTTAGAATAGTGCTATTGGTCCTGCGTTTATTCTCTCACCGGCCGTATAGGATTGCCGTGCCTTTAGACTGTGGGAGTGAGGGAAGACGGAGTGTACCTGTGTTTGCGTACATTCTTGTGTAATATGCACACATACGGTGTGTGTCTTAAGCAGAAGCACTTCATATAAAATGTCTATAGGCCTTGGGCGAGCGCGCTATCGTAAAAGTATTCAAATCGAGTCCATTTTCGAATTGAAAAATAAACTTATAGCGTTTTGGTTTGATTTATAGTATAAACACAATAAGTATCACTCATTAATACGAATATATTATATGCGAAACGACTATTTCATTTAAAAATTTGATCGAATTTATACAACGTTTTACTCAGCGCGCTCGCGTCCGGCTCAAGGCTCTTTAGTCAAGCAAATAAATAACAAGCCAAATATATTTCACTGTTTATTGAATTTTGAATATAATATCATTATAAATAGGTATTTACAATAGTATTCGAATGTTCTGAACTACAATATATTCTCGTAATACTACAAATAAATAATAATACACAACCAATAACCTTCTACCATACATAGATAATATAGGTATTTCAGAAAGCGTTTATTTAAATTCATTTAAAAGAGCCCTTAAATTAAATGAACGGGGGTTGAGTTAAATGAAAGTTTATCTAAATTGAGTCGTATGTTACATTAAAGAACATATAAATTTATAAAAGTAGAAGCTCTAAGTTATTATGAAAACGTTTTGTTTTGGCGGCAGTGATTATTTTATTATATATTTTCAATTATTGTTTAACGATACAGGTACTTAATAATATAATATATATTTTATATTACGGAGTTGCCAATTTGCGATCTATTTCACAAGTATATCATATTTTATATATTATAACTCTTTGGTATACTTCCAGTGATATTAATATTACATGTAAACTATATCTAACTAAATTGTTGCGTGGTTCATTTATTGAATATATTGAGGTTATTTAAATTATTTCGGCCTTGTTTTAGTATTGCCACATTATTCGTTTTGCTCACTTAATTTTACAAATTATAGTACCATTTCAATTTCTCATACATAATGAAAAATAAAATCTTACAAAATTTAGTACCGATATGAAAAATATTTTTTGAAAATCATTCTGTAAAAATTTCTACATGAGCTAATGGTGTTTTTTTGCTATAAAAATAGGACGGTAATGGTAATAAAACAAGAAAATCTGATACAAAATTGGTGTTATTAATGAGCAATATCGATTTCAAGGAAAATATCATGGGGTTTGTATATTGGCGTTATTACCTGTAATATTGCATTTTGGCACATTTTATATCGCTACATTATATACTATAATAGTTACTATATTAATATATAAATATTGATATAATCTACATTATTAAACCGAACATCGATATATATAATCTAGCTATTTGACAATATAACTTCATTTTTAACATTTATAAAAGCCGTGTCACATATACATACAAATATTTAAAAAGCAGAAGGTAATAAATGAAAGAAACAAAAATAATTTGTATATGTTTTTACTTTTTTATCACATGGATTACACAAATCTCAAATCAAATAATCAGACTTCAAAGCGTCAAGAATTTGACGTCACATTGTAATAAAACTGTTACGTTGACGTTACATTGTAGTGACATCTCATAATACTACATTATGACGTCATAAATTCAACGAGTACAACGTCATTTATGAACGAAAGAGAGAACAATTTCAAAATTGTTAAATTTGCGTACATTTATTTCGAAACAATTGCAAACGCCAATGGCTTGAGCAAACAGTTGCCATAATTGAAAAAAAAAATGAAAAACATTTTTTCTCAAACTTTTTTTCGTCATTTTGAGACACGATTATTGTATGTACTTTTAACTCGATAAAACTACTTGCAAAATTAACATCGGAAGCTCAATTTTAAAATTACAAACTGCCGACCATTTTAAATAGGCCTCTACATGCAAGCGAATCACAAAACTTTGCTTCGTAAATCAATATTATAGTAGAGATCTAGCTAAACTGGCTTTTAAATAACATGTAACATTCGTTTGATATGTTTTATGTACTATATGTTATTTTAGGCGTATTCGCTTTATTCTCGTCATAAGATTGTGTTAATATCAACAACCCATCTTCCTAATGTATGGAAACCCTTATATTAAAACTATTTACAATTAAAATATATACGACACCGAAAATGGTAACGTAATACTATGCTAATCGAGATTATATAGTTAGGCCTACCCAAATATCCAAATACATATAAATTTCCAAAACGCATGAAATAATACAAGCTAACGATAATTTCATCAAAAAATTCCATAAAAATTACTTTTCAAAAATGTATAATTCAACGTATTATTGGACAAAATCATTTACACAGCTGCACTAATTTTAACATTCGCATAATAATAACAGAAACAAAAATATACAATCAATAAAAACCTACTATGTATAAATATAACAGCCCCTAGAATTTTACTATTCAATAGTAAAATTGTTCATTTAACTATTTATACAATAGTTTATATAAATTAGGTTATGGTACTTAAAAGCAGTGTCGAAATTGAAATACAAATAGTCCTTTATAATAATAGTTAGGGACCAGCAGACTTTGCTAGCTTTAAAGCTGGTCCAATAAAGGTTGCCACACATTAACAGAGCAGCGAATCACATTAAAGCAGAATAACATTTTATTCTCGATATAGAAAAACTAGCAACTATAAATTGTCCTTACATAATAAATGAACGCGCTTGTAGCAATTCCACATGAACACAAAAGAAAAACAATATTTTGATTGCTCTTTTTACTTAGTACCTTAATATTATTAAACCTAACAATAATGTGTGCCAACCTTAAATTAACTATAATATCCAAACCTATTTTTAAATATCGATTCAAAATTCGAGTAATATCATTAAAACATTGCAATTTTTTTATTCCAACTAGTTTTTTCAGCTTTCCTTCTTATTTATCAACTGCGTTTCCAAAGAAATAATGTTAGTATAAAACATGCTAAAGATTAACAGACGCTTACAATACTTTTTGGTTTTTACACAAATCCAAAATGTCTGCCCAATTTTCAAAACATTCAATTACAGACAGAACATTTAGATTTATCATCATATCTTCGATTACATTTAATATTTCCATTACAATAGGAAGCTTATCTTCCGGGAAGACAATTCCATGAACATTTTAGCCAAATTATTCAACATCAAAAACTTCAAAATTTTGTTCAACTATTACTATATCAATTTCTTTTCCTCGATCAGAATCATGAAAATGATTGTTAGGATCTAAGATATAGTTAAATTTACCTTATTTTTCACAATTCTTCGGTTGATGCTATAGGAGCTTTGAGGAGTGGTGTTCTGGGGCTTTTAGAGCCATCTGTGTTTCTGGAAGGTGCTTGGAAGTCTTCGTTAGACAGTGAAGCAGGTAACGGCGCTATTTTCAGTTGATGTCCATTCAATTTGATCTCGGTTATGGAATGTGATCTCCCGTGGTTGACGTTGGGTTTCTCTTTATTTGACGTGGTCATTGGGTCGTGAGTCGGGGTCTTGGCTAAAGATTGGGTGACTCTGGTCCTGTTCGATTGTTCTCTTAGTGCCATTTGGTATGCTACTTCGAAAGCTTCTCCTAGTGTTAAAATTACTTCTGTCGCTTGATCCTGAAAAGGAATAATTTTGACATAAATATTTGTTGAATTTAGCTATGCTGTACTGGAAGGTATTAAGAGGCTCGGTCTAATACTGATCCCAGATAATTTTATTGCGCTTTCTAATGAACTATATTCTTGGTATGAAATTAAAGAAATATATGTGTAACTATTCCTTGCTGTGCAGGTTTTTTTTCATGCTGTCTATGCGAATCTGTTAAATGTTATAACTATTATACATATGATTATAAGTGGAAACTTGTAATCAAAAAGTGCTGTAAGGATCTTAAAATAAAAAATTAAATAGAAGAAACAAGTGACAATCAGCAAATAAATGAACAGCTCACCATAGTAGCAACTCTGAATACGTGACAGTAGTGGCTCCTGCTGGTATGGTCCTTGGTGATGTACGCGAAGTGAGTCAAGTCATCGGCGTCCTGACACGCGCAGTGGATGTTGCGGATTTCATGCTCGCACACCAACTCCTACGAGACGAAAACAAATAATATAATAACATAAAAATCTCCTATTATACATATGCATGTTTGAAAAAAATTAACGGTACAGTTGGCGCAGTGACTGAGCGCTTGGCTGTAGCGCGACGTTTAAGGGGCGCGAAGGGCTTCGTAACAGACTCTAATTAAAATCATTTACAGATTGTAACTTTCAACCCTTAAAAATATACAGTGAAACTATCGTTTAACGGTTCAAAACATTCATACCCATCGCAAAAAAAAATCCCGGAGTTTTTTTAACGAATGCTGTCCCGAACAATATTTTACGTAAAAAAAACAAGTCCAAATTAAATTTCAGCCGTGCTTCGCAAGCATAACATTGAAAAAAATACTAATTATCCCACTTAACTAACCGTGAAGAGTTCTAACATAAAAATTCATTGTACGAAAAGGGGAAGAGAGAAAAAACAATCCTTTTTTTTAAGAAACACAAAGAAGAGATTGGTCATCGGTCCGATCAAGTGTGAGGAATGAACCGTAATTAAAAATCAGACAAGAGTCAGGGTCTCCGTGGACCCTTTGTTACCGAACCCGGGATGTTTGCCGTCTTACACTTGGATGATCTTCAAAAGACCAGTCTTAAAAGTTTCCCCGTCAAGAATTGAAACTACAAACTTGGGAACAACTACGAGAAAAAAGATACAAGATATTATTTTTCTTTTTAACTTTTACGTTCCAGTGAATGTCAAAAGAAAATGTCGGAATAAATGGAAAGGTCAAGTTGAATATTTCTAGCAGTTATTCTTGCTTAAATATTTTTTTTAAATATAAAAGTTTGAATAAAATCATGATAACTAAATGTTGGAAAAAATATGTACAAGACTGATAAAAATTATTAGTGAAAACGGTAACAGCTGGTTACACTTACCCTGGTAATAGTGTTTAGAAACTTGACACCTCTATAGCTGATGGAGAGTATAATGTCAGGAGAGTCTCTGGGTTCTTTGGTAGATTTCTTCAGCTTCTGTATCGATTTCTTCGTTGACTCTGTTCCCCGGAGTTCTTTCACCACCGTTGATCCTAGGTACTGGATAAAAAAAATTGGAATGAAGTTACTTTTTTTTTTAATAAAAATAAATTAAATGCATTGTCTTGATCCAGTTTTCGCAAGAATGTAGATACTGGACGACTATTATAAATGCGAAACTTTAGATCGATAGATGTTTGTTACTCAATCACTTTAGAACGGCCGAACGGATCTAGATGAAATTGATGGCACAGAGATAGATTATAGTTTGAAATAACATATAGACTACTTTTTATCCCAGAAGAATATACGATTCTCTTGGCATAATAGGTACAATAACTTCAACCGGTCAAGCCTCGGCTAACTTACCGGTAAGTCAGAACAATAGAAAATCAATTGTGCCTCATTACGTGGAACTTGTCTAATTAACGTAAACGAAGCAGCGGGTGGAAGCTAGTTATACACATAAAAATAAACGCAGGAAAAGTGCATAGAATTTTAAAACACTTACATTAGCCACGTAAGTTACAGCGCCAGTAACCAGCACAAAAGGCTGATGCTTCCACTGTGTCTTCAGCGCTCCTGGTACTCCAACCAGCAGTTCCGAAGGTGCCCTGATCTCCAGGTCAGAGGGTCTGGGCGGTTGAGGAGCAGGCCTGTTCTTTTTGCTACGCTTCAAGGTCTCTCCACCAGGGGGCGCCAGGGTAGGTACAACGGGAGGTGGAACAGGCTTCAAGTTTTCAGAAGGTGGTAACTTCTCTTTGATTTCTTCTTTTAGCTGCTGTATGTTGCTCTTCTAGAAGGAATTTGTTGTTATTAATTATTTTACAGAAGCCGGTAAATCATCTATAACATATATTCTATACTAATATAATAAAGCTGAAGAGTTTTTGTTTAAACTCGCTAATCTCTGGAAGTCGTATTGGAAAATATATTTATGGCTATGATAGCCAGATTCATGAAGAATAGTACAGATATAGGCGATATAATAACTTCACGAAATAACCCAAGGGAGTAGAGCAGTAACTTAACACGGGTGAAAAAAAACCGCACAGGCAGAAGTCACGGGCACAAGCTAGTATTATTACACTATTCTTAAGTTTTCACCTAAAAACGTTAAAAGTTAATTTTCCTAAGTATATTTTTTCTGTTTTTATTCCAAAAACATTTTACAAAAAAAAATAAGCCAAGTTAAAATACAAATAACGCAAACATCGCCCCTCAATAACACTAATTAAATAAAAAAAACAAAATGGCTACAAAGCACAATACGCAACAAAACGTAAAGTGACACTCGTACACAGATTCACACTTCAGAGGTGCAAAACAAAACGCAACGGGGAAAATTAAAAACATCGTCAGTAAGCGTAAAATTTTAATGAAGGCAATGAAAGGTACACAAGTAAATAATTGAATCATCTGATTTCATGGTGTCATTGGTGAAAAACTACAGACGGGAATGAAAGGGCTGTTTCCGTCAGAATAAACTTGAATAGAACGGCATAATATAGACCTAGGGGAAAATTCTACTAAGTTTTAAGAACGGTCGCAATATGTCAGTCGCAAACTGTCTCTAATTTACCTAGATTTTTTTATATTGAGATGAGATTTCGACTAGATTTTGAACACAAATTAGTAGAATTGGTTTTCTGTTGTCCTAACTATAGTTATCTTTATTATGGCGAGGCAAAGTGTATTTGATCTTTTGTTTACAAGAGTTAGTATTTCGAAGTAGGTACTAGCCAGATTATAAAAATTCTTTGATTGACAGAAAACTACACTATAGTCGATTTCTATAGGTTTAGTTTTAATTGACATTGCGGACTAAATTGTGTGCTGATGCTAGTTATCAATAATTTATATATTGTCCCACTGCAGGACAAAAGTATTTTCTCATACAGAGAAGGCACGAGTTTTAAAAAGGGTTTGAAGATTTTCGTCTCTCTCAGTCGTACTGTGCCTGATCTTAACTTTAGCTTAATTTAGATGTTCTTGGGTGTAATATTTGTTATTGAAGCCACTAAAGACCGGTTCTAGAAGTCGTTTGATAAAGTTTATGTAAATATTTAGTCCGGTTTATGTAGTAGTGAAATATTGTAACTACTTTATTAATGCAACTTGTGGGCACACGGCTATGTATCAGCCAAGTTCGGAACACAGTTTAATATGTAGTATGTCAGGAAATTAATACTTTGACGATTAGAAGATTATTCAAGAATTTGGCACAAAAATAGTTATTGATCTAGCCTAACCCATGGATCTCATGGATGAATTTAGGACTAAACTAAGCCAGTGAATTAATGATGATTGGCGATCTGAATGTAAAATCACATGATTCTAATAACAATATGACTCACAAAGTAGGTATTGTAATTTTTAATAATCCCGTCAGATTATTTTTATCAATCATTTATATGACCAAGCAGACCGTATCGAATCATATTTATAGATTTAAAAAAACAGATTAGATAAGGACACTGAATTGTTTTTTTAAACTTGGCTACTGTTTTTGTCATTGAGAAGTTTTTTTAAGTTAATTGACCGAAAAGAAAAAAGTAGGTGAGTAGTGTCTAGAGGTTATTCGGGTGGTGAAAAATAATATCGTGTCTTTGAGGTAGGTATTATGATACAACAATATGAAACTCAACAATAAATAAGTGGCTACTGAAAACCTGAAGGATATGATTAGAAGATCTATTTAGCACGCTTAAGAAACAAAGTCTTCTGTTTTACCTAGAAGATAACTTGTCAACAAATTATTACATCAGAAATACTGATTAAACCTGATCGGTCACTTAAAAAAAAATGCATTAATGTCGCAGTATATGGAGTTCAAAATTGTCTGCAAGATTTATTATAACATCTTGCCTGTAAATCCCGAAGGATTAGGGAGAGGTGTACTTATTAGTATACCCACATTTCCCAAATTATGTTTTGATTTCATGTAATAGGGGGCGATCCTATTGCCATTAAATGGGCACAAATTTAGACTCCGAGGCTACTACTGAGAACTTCTTAATGAAAAAACCATTTCCAACTCTATTTCTGTCATAGTTCAGTTCATTATCAATATGACCGAAAATAATTTCGCCACAAAAATTAATCCACATCTAAAAAACACGTCCAAATAAAAAATCCATACAAAATATATTTTCCATCGCAACCATAGTTAGGGCACGCGTTGCGTTCACATTTCCCTGTATGAGTGGGGCACTCGCAGTGAATAGACGAGGAATTGAGCACTAATTACCTATACAGGGTTGCCGACGTGTGAAATTAAAAAAAAAGGCAGCAATATGTACGTGGAGGCTGAATTAGCGTCGCTTGTGGATGAATGGGATGTTGTGGATGTATGCGGTCAGATGAGTGGATGTGAAATTATTTTAACAAGCGGTTCTGGTAATATTTTGGATGGGTTTAAATAACTTGATGTTTATTCCAACCATATAGGCGATACACGAAAATAGAATATACCGTTTGCCGGATAAGGCCGGATCCAAGAAAGTAATAAGGGTTTACAAAGTAATCTATGCAATATTTTAAAGCGTTTGTTTGTTTTTCTGTTTGATCGCGGAGCTACTAATCTGAATCTGAAAAGTTCTTCAGCTAATAGGAATCTACGTTCTTTTTGAGGGCACTGCAAGGAAAGACATCTTCTCATCCACAGAAGGCATGAGCATACCTCGCAAGCATAGGTACCTTGCTCAAGGCGCAATGGCTATTTGAGACTAAAGGTATGATTCCGAACCACGCTGCAATGTCGCGCAGCAGAGCTGACTGCAGTTATTGCCTAGCTCGGAATGTAATCTCATATAAGCTTATGAGATTATATGGGGACCAGTAGTGCCGCGACAGCACTGTTGCGTGGTTTGGAATCATACCTTTATATGAATTATAAGTCCTGGTTTCCTCACGATGTTTTTTATATATTGTTGTTTTATAAATAAATAAACCAAACCGCTCTATATGACCATGTTTAGTATGAAACATGGTTATAAAGTACGCAAAACGCGTACGAATCCAGATGAGAGGCTAATATTATGCGACTCAGTACCCATGTGCCAAATACTTATGTTAAATAGTTTAAAACTAGTTTATGCACATAGATTTAATGATATTTTAGTCTTTAGATTGTGTTTTGTTTTTGTGTTATTATTAAACGTATTTGCTAGGTTATTTTGTTTAGTTTTATGGGCAGTACCATGTCAAGTTAGCGGCTATGTAAATTATAGGTAGGTATGACATATAAATAAGAATATTATCTTATGATGTCATAATAGCGCAATGGTTAAAGCGAATGTGACTTTTTAAATTCATATGTACGTTGATCTTTGACATCACTGACATCGGTAAAGGAAAACATCGTGAGGTAACCTGGATTATTTATAAAATATATATCTTTAATCATCAATCCGCATTGACCAAGCGCAGTAATCAATGTTCGTGCCTTCTCTGTATGAGAATATGCCTTTGTCCTGCAATGGGACAATACTGGGCTGCTATTATTATTATTAATGACCTAACCCGTATATTTTACGTCACAAGACTACTCCATCTACAAGTTCGACGGACCACTAAACATTAAAACATTATTTAAAACTCATCGCACCACCTAATAACACCGTACTTACATGTGACGAGATTAAACCTGTTAATCCCAGTTAAATTGCTCATCTGGCTGCTAATTACAATCACGCACGTGCCACAGGGGGGTAGCCAGGCAACGCCCTCGCAGGTGTCGTAAAAGATCGGGAGGAATGTTAAAATGAATTTGAATTTTATTGATACTGATTCTTTTGAGTGCAGCCAAAGTCAAAGCATTTAGGTATTTTAACAAAACCATTTACAGGCACTTTTGAATTATCAAGGAGTCGGTCTGTTAGTCAGAAAGTTAAAGCTAGTTGATCGTTCCAAAACGTAGGAAGGTCTCAACGGAGAAGAATGAGCAAGAAACTCCACGGACATTTCCAGACAGGAATAAAGTCTACTGAAGTCAATTTTGTATCGTATCAGTTACCAAATCAAAGTGTCACTTAAATTGCTGTTAACAGATAAAGGTTCCGTATTTAAAAAGGTCCATAAAAACGATTCAGATCGCTTATTATCCAATAAAAAACCCTTAAAATCCAAAACACATGATCGGAAAGTAATAACGCTGACTACAGCAGGTGGGTTCCGTAATAATATTAAACCGGTTAAGGGGAAAGGATATCCTCGCAAAATAAATTGGCAATCGCCGCACAATAAGTATGCACCTGCCATGCGCCTACGGTGTGTATATTAAAGGCTTATCCGATAACAATTTTGGGTTTAATCATGGTATTAACCTTGTTCACTTGATCGCTTTTTATTTTATTAGAGTTTGATTCTGACAGTATTTTTGGGTCAAAATTACCAAAAAATATTTGGGTATCTACATATATCAGTTTTTACCACTTAAACCGCATTAAAGTTGATATATTATGCCATGGGAACCGTACATTTATTCAGGATAGAAAGTAGCCTATATGCTATTCCAGATTCCAGACTATAATCTATCTCTCTGCCACATTTCATCCAGATCCGTTAAGCCATTCTGTCGTAATTGAGTCACAAACATCTATCCATTCATACCAACTTTCTGCATTTATAATAGTAGTAAGATAATTTTGACTGTCGTTTCAATTTTCTTTACTAATATCACACCTCGTTTTATGATCATTGTTCAAAGACCACGCTAGCAGACTTACGAGCAAACGCATTTAGGAATGTTCAAGATGTAAGAATATTTCAAATAGAATATCATTTTCTGCATATTATAGTCCAATTAGAGATACACCAGTGGATGCAGTATGAACATGCGCATATATCTCACCCTTTCGATTGCCATCAGTCGCTTCACCGATTTCATTCAATCCGATATCATAGCAACGCCCTCTGCCGCTGACAATTGTCGCATTGCTGCAAGGATATCCTTTTTACAAGCTTTCTGATTGAGCGAATTGCTCACTTTATTGCTCAGATTGAACCATCCTGGGGGATTTGATTTATTGATGTAAGTTGGTGTCTGTTTCTTAAGGACTTTAGAGTGTAGAGAAAGGGTCTTGACTGAGATTGTGTGAATTGGTTTCAGTTAACGCTTTCTTTTGTAGTTGGATTTTGTCGATTGGCATACATTCTTAAACATCGATAAAAAAATAACAATCTTACTATTACTGAGACTGCCTCGCTGGTCTAGTGGTCGCAAGCGCGACTGCTGTGCATGAGGTCTTGGGTTCGATTCCCAGATCGGGCAAAGTGTTATTGGGTTTTTCCATCAGGAATTTCTCAGTAGCAGCCTCGGAGTCTGGATTTGTGCCCGGTTGATGGCAATAGGCTCGCCCCCTATTACATGGGACTAAAAGCATAACTGGCGAAATGTGGGTGTACTAATGGGTACACCTCTGCCTAACCCTTCGGGGATTACAGGCGTGATGTTATGTTATCTTACTATTATTATAAATACAAATGTATGGAAGGATGGATGCTTGTTACTCAATCACGACAGTATGGCTGAACGAATTTGGGCGAAATTTGGCACAGAGATAGATTATTGTCGAAAAAAATATACGATACTCACGGGATAATATATCAACTTTGATGCAAACGAAATCGCTTGCAAAAATTAGTTTAATAAAACTGTAATAAAAATCTTATTTTGATTATGTGACAGTATGTAGGAGAAAGAAGGAAGAATAAAAGAGAGTTTGTGTGAAGAATGAAAATACCAGGTCAGAAGGAGTCAGTGATGACACTTCCAGTAACATGAGACAAGGGCAGGAAGATGATGACATGATGATGGTGCATTATGAGAATCTATCTCTAGTACTAAATTCAACGTTTAGTAAGCCAACTTTCAGAGTAATAAATCCATAACTCTGCTGTTCTACCATCTGGCACTTTTACTTTCATTATAATCCCATTCATTAAAATCAGCTCACTTTCTCACTACATCATTACAATATATCACGCCCAGATCGTTGCCCCCATTTCGTTTTTAAAGTCAATCAGCCAATCCACTTAGAATTCGACAGCCCGTCTCCAAAATCTGTTACGTGATATTTTTACAACGCTTTATAGCACAACTTAGGCGAGTGTGGTAATCGCTTTCTCTTGTGATTGATCAACCATGATGTGGTTATGGGGAACCATGCATTAGTATGCATAGTGTTGACACCGACATTCGTGAGTCCCATGAACATTTATTAAGTACTAGCTTATGTCTGTGGCTTTGTTCGTGTGAATGTCGGGTATAATGCGGTTTTATAATTTTTAATGTATTGTTACAAGCCTTAATTACTCCTTATAACATCCGCTATCTAACAGTGAATGTCCCGGAAAAATCAAACAACGTCTTTGAGATTATCCAGAATAAAATAATAGACAGATACACAAGAAATTTGAAAAAAAGATTTTTTGTGTTTGTAGCTACTTCATATAAGTTCATCTCTTCATGTTATTTAATTATATCTATTTTATAAAAAGCTCTCATGTTGAAATTACAAACAGACGCTACAATTTTATTTACTTGTATCGATGCATTATAACATATTTGATATCGTTTAATATGTCTACAACCTCTGTATGCAATTGCATTCGACTAAAGGGAAAGAGTATTAGAACGGATTTGACGGCCTTAATTATTAATAAATTGTGTTAATTAATACGTTTTTGGTTAAATAGGCTGTTGCTTGATACGATCTGTATGCACAGTGTGTGCGCTATTGCGGCGTCAATACCCATCATCGCGACGACGGGTTTCCGCAAAGTAATTGTCGTTGGTCACGACGTGATTCTAATAATAAACTTTACCTGTTTTCAATTGTGAAAACATAATTTTGGAAAATCTCCATTTTGCTAGTGAAGTTTGTACGGACATAAATAAAATAGCATTATCATGATGGCCCAGTGATTAAGACACGCGCCTCTTGTCATCGGCAAGTACCAATGTGACTTTTTCAATTCATATGCTCTCTCTAAGTTTCTTGAATATCACTGTCATCGGTGAAGGAAAACATCGTGAGGAAACCTGGACTTATAATCAATATTTTGAAATCCGCCTTGTGCAAGCGTGGTGATCAATGCTCGTACCTTTTCATTGAGAAGCCTTTGCCAGTGTGTCAATAAAAGTTTGGTATCATTATTTTATTAAAATAATGCACCAATCATGTACGATTCCTTTAACGCAAGTCGAAGATGATTTCTCAGAAATCAATGACTAATTGCTTTATTAGCATGAAATGAAACTGGAATCATCCGCTAAGTTGTGATTATGATAATGTCACCCTATTGTTCATTGTATTTGTCCACGGGGTTGGTTTTTAGCAAAGAATATTCCTGATGATATACTTAAACCACTAGCATTAACACAAATGATAAAACTTTTGTCAAGGTCACCTATTTTAACAAAATACAAAAAAATAAATTCCATCATAAATGGTATATCTTAGACAGTGGTCTGACCACTGGTGGTCCCTAAAACCACCAGAAGTGCTTTGCGACGTCCGTCATCATATAATCATTAAACAACATCATATTCGTATCATCTTAGGGCCCGAAACAAAATCCTTCGATTCAATTGATTTCATACGTGTTTAATATTATAGAGCAACCTTACAAATAATCAATATTACCTGCTATCTTTGGAAAGACAAAAAAGAAATCAAATCCTCTCTTAACATTAAAAGGTTAAGCACCACTGATCCAAAGTGATATTGTGAGAAAATCGTATCACTTACCAAAGTATTGAGATCAGCATTAATATCTTCCATGTGATTAGCAGGTCCATTGTGCTGTCCAGATACCGAAGCCAGGATCCTTTTCCTATGCCCAGCCTTCTGTATTTCCAGTACAGCAGTCAGTTCTACTTCCCAAATTCTCTTCACTCTATCCATATCTACATACAAATGTTTCCTAAAAGTATCACTATATTGCTCTAAGTTTATATGTCTAAGCCATTCTTCTACAGATTCGTTTTGGCTTTTACTTATATTGTTATTGTTATGATTATTGCTTATTTCAGTTATTTTAAGAGGTAATTGTTTAGCTGATTCTAGTATTTTTTGTCTATCGTTCTCTTCAATGCCCATCTCTCTGAGGTCGTTTTCGTCTAGGATGCCGTTCTGGAACAAGGGGTATATTGTTAGTTGATTGTGGAAAGGAGGTGGTTCTGCTATGTAGTTTTATTTGGCATTAATTTCATCTAAAGAACACAAAATCTAAGTATTTTCTTTTAGGTTGTGTCAGTTATTTTATAATTGATTTTAGTTATAGCAACTTTACGTGTCTTAAATTAGTACATTTTTAATTCTGCCATTTTTGTGCTAAAATCAAATTAGGCTTTAAAATCGTTTATTTGGACTGCCTCGTTGGTCTAGTGGTCGCAAAGCGCGACTGCTGAGCACGAGGTCTTGGGTTCGATTCCTAAGTCGGGCAAAGTGATATTGAGTTTTTCCATCAGGAATTTCTCAGTAGCAGCCTCGGAGTCTGGATTCGTGCCCGGTTGATGGCAATAGGCTCGCCCCCTATTATATGGGACTTAAACATAACTGGCAAAATGTGGGTGTACTAATGGGTACACCTCTGCCTAACCCTTCGGGGATTACAGGCGTGATGTTATGTTATGTTATGTTATGTTGGACAAAATGAACAAAGTATGATACTCACAACAAAATCGATATCATCGAAGCCGCTTTCCAAGAACAAGGTTTCGTAATCATGGAGTCCCATGCCAGAGAGCCATAGTCCTAGGTTGGAGGCAACAGATGGGCTCAGGCTGGATTCGGAGCAGCTCAACCCGAGCCTCGTGGTGAACTCTTGCTCAAGCTCCGACACGAAGACTGACTCCCTCACGAGCTTGCTGCCAAACGATGCCATTATTTCCGAGATCTTCGCCCATTCCTCCTGTTGGAAAAATGGAAACTGTAAATAATAGATTAAAATTACAACATATTTTAGTAAATCTAGTTGGAATAAACACCGGAACAAGTGGACCAGTTAGGCTACATGATGGCTGGGATATAAAATAGAGAATATCAAAGGTATTCAAAGGTACGACACGTTTGGCGTAGTAGCTAAGTGATTGGCTACTATACTGAGTATCACGGTTTCGATTCCGGACAAATATTTGTATGTGTTTGTTCCCGGTCTGGTTGTGAGTAAGTGAGATTATATGTTTTTAAACGCACCCACGGTCCAGGAGAAATTTATTCCATAATTATGTTGAAATAATACACATTTTGCACGTGTTTTCTAGCCGACTACTCTACGAAGAATCACATAAACAAACTCAGAGATGCTCAGACTAGAAAGAAGGTTTCATATAATCAATGATCATACTGACTGATGATAAATATTTAAATCACACCTGGGAACTCTATTATTCTCAGGTTTGTATGGAAAAGATTGTTATATCAATCGTGTGAATTATAAGAAAACGGCATTTTATTAATCAATGGTTAATTTCAGTAGATGCTAATGAAATTTTACTATGAGGAACTAATCGAATGCATAACATTCTAGTTGCTTTTTTTTTAAATGTAGGCAGAATCTAAGTCAAAGTCAAAACACTTATTTTAATTAGACCATTTACAGGTCCTTCTGAATTATCAAGGAATCGGTCAGTTCGTCAGCAAGTTGCTCGTTCCTAAACGTAGGCCTGTATAGAGAAGAACGCAAAAGTAACTCCGCGACATGTTATTAGGTATGTCATTTGCAAATATTAACATAACATAACATCACGCCTGTAATCCCCGAAGGGTTAGGCAGAGGTGTACCCATTAGTACACCCACATTTCGCCAGTTATGTTTTTCGTCCCATGGAATAGGGGGCGAGCCTATTGCCATCAACCGGGCACAAATCCAGACTCCGAGGCTGCTACTGAAAAATTCCTAATGGAAAAACCCAATAACACTTTGCCCGACCTGGGAATCGAACCCACGACCTCATGCACAGCAGTCGCGCTTGCGACCACTAGACCAACGAGGCAGTCAAATATTATTATTTAATACCCTAACAAAGCACATACTGATGTCCTTTTGAAGTTCAAAATGAAGTTAAAGTACCATATCAAGTTCAAATTACGGCTTATTTTTATCAACAAACATTAATATGTGAAGCATCGAATCGCTTTCACGCGACATTCAAACATCTGCTGTTTGTGCCACCTGCCTACCGGAATGAGCCAGGAGTATGGTAACCGACAGAGGACGAACTTTGCATGCATGGCTATGTATGCGTGCCGATGACGGAATTAACCTCTTCTACTGGCTTGCTACTAAGTTATTAGGTGTTTTAAAAGTGTTAAACATATGAACATATGAAGTTACGGTCAGCGCATTGGCTGAGCTGCTCGTGCACATATATTACCCATTATTAACCTTCTTCAATGAGTTGAAGAGTTTCGGCCTAAGGGTATCGTGTATCGGCGTTTCCGCGGAAGTCTACGCGACACACCACGCAGCGTAACACGACGCCGTCACTACGTGTGCAATAGTTTTGGTTTTTATAAACATGTATGAGTAGTATGTGTGATGTAGTCTATGAGGTATATATGTTATGGGTCTTTGTTCCCTGAATTAAATGAATGAATAAATAAATTAAAATGTATTCACAATTGCAACATTCTATTTTCGTCGGATAAATTAAAATGTATTTAATTTATAAAAATATGAATGGCAAAACCACTTTCATTTCATACACTTTCAATCATAGCAATATCATTTATTTGTTGACTACTCGTATCACAGCACGGTTCATGAAGTTTGGTCTCCATTGGATATCTACTCCTGCGCTGTCGCGACGTTATGTTATCGGGATCAGCACGTAATGTGGCCACCACGTCTTGCCACGATATGTGGGTATCGCCCGCATTATGTGACACTTTTTATTTTATAACATTTTTTGTTAAACTTTTTGTGTGAGTCTGATGTACTGGGGTGGCTTTGGGATATCAGTGTTACCATCGAATTATGATTATGGCTTAATACCACCGTACAATATTTAATACTACATTTAAAAAAGCCGTTTCTTTTTTGTTTTAATAGTAGATACCCGCTTTATAAGGAGTAATGCACACTCTATGAAAGTGTCTACCTGTATCGGTTCAAAAGACTCTGTGAGAGACAGATGGACAAACAGGGGAGATTTAGTATTATGGTTCCATTCTTTGGGTACAGAACTCCAAAAAAAGACCACAACACAACAGATGCACGCACCATATCTCTAAAGTCAACATTAATTGCAAATTAAATTTGCATTTAATCGGCATAATTGTGGAGTATGCTGCGGAACAGCTGGACACTTGACACGCTGGTAATAACGTGTCGTATTCAGATGCAGCGCTCACCTGTCTACGCATGCCACCTGGACATAGGGTTACCAAAACTGCATCAGTCAAAAATAGTAGTTTTTAAATGATTACGGATTAAAATATAGCAGATACCGATAAGATGAAAAAGAAATTGTAAGTAGGTAAAATGCCAATGTACTGTCAACTTGATATAACATAATAATGTCCTGAAATATTATAGTTTGAAAGAATATTATAGCTTTTATGGCAAATTTTTCTACGAAGAGGTAACAGACAGACGGACACACCTTCGCATTTATAATATAAGTATGGATGTCAAACTGTCATATTTATTCTTTGGATAAAAGTAAGACTATTAAAAAATCTGCCTTTAGTATGATGTCTTTAAAAATATAGTAGTTTAGACTTTAGTCAGAAATCTAATAGTCAGGTCCCTAATGTAGTAGGATACTATGTTATATAGATAGGGTTAGCAACCCTATGTGGACACCTGTGCGGCCTATGGCTGCTTAAATAGCGTATTGTCCTCAATCGATATTTATTACTGGTGCTAGGAACTGATGCGGTATTGTTTGATGGTTGATAGGTTCATTTGCATGTACACAGGATTGTAGTTTGTTTGCATGTAGTTATTGTTTCTCTATAGTATTCCTTGGCAATGGAGTTAACTCTAGGATCGACATACGGTCAGCGCAGGTAATCAATCGATTATGAACTAAAATGCCAAAGAAATAGAGTTGTTGACTGCCTCGAGTGCTGAGCATGAGGTTTTGGGTTCGATTCCCAGGTCTAGCAAAGTGTTATTGGGTTTTTCTATCACAAATTTCTAAGTAGTCGTCTCGGAGTCTGGATTTGTGCCCGGTTGATGGCAACAGGGAATATTACATGGGACTTAAAAATAACTGGCTAAATGTAGGTGAACTAATGGTACATAAAATTAAATACCCGAAAGGTTAAGTATATCCCCTTCGGGGATTACAGGCGTGATTTTGCGTTATGTAAATAAAGTTGTAAGGCCAAAGAAAACGCAGTGTTTCGAGAGCTTATCTAAAAGTTCTTTGAATTGATAAGGAAACAATTTTAGGATTTATGCTAACGATAGACTCAAGTCTGCGTCTCGCGACATTTTGCGATGAAATTTTAAATAACCTGATTGGATAACAAAATCGGCCAAGTCAGTCTGCCCCGCACATAAAGGGTACCGTACTACGCACATTTTTTGTATAGTATAAATTTTTAACTTTGTATCATTTTTATTATTTGTTTTTATATCGAAAATTGTAATATTAGCGACCGAAGCGCTTCAGCCGCTGTCCCCGCGCGGCACTTTACTGTGAAGGCTTTGAAATACTTATTTGTTTATGTATCAGCAAGGGCTTACTGATACATACAAAAATGACTATTTTAAATGCAAAACTCATGAATGTAAGTGTATTTTAATGTATGAAACAAAATGTTATCTTGGACATTAGCATTTCAAATGCATGTTTTACGAGTGTGTCATGGTTAGGTTGATCATACATGTAGATACATAGTGTACAATAAGCTTGCTATGAAAAATTACGTGAACAGTAACTAGTCTAGCCTATGGAGATTTTTTTCTTCATCCAAAAGTGACTTTTAATGACCTAATGAAAATAAATGATTTGACTTTGAATTTGATTTTGACATTCTTCTCCATACGGACCATCTTATGGGAACACATAAAAATAAAAATATTGGATCTTGTAAATGATGTTTATAAAACAAGAAAACATACATACAACTCGACGATAATGTAGCTTTTTATCAAAGAAAGAATTTTCACAATTGGACCAGTACTACCAGAGATTACCTTCTACATAATAAAAACATACAAACTTTACCTCTTCATAATCTTAATATACAAGGTCATTGAGAATATACCCGAAACCTGAAAACGGGTCATTGTACTCATCATTATAAACAACTTTTACTATGGGACCAACCCTGAAGCATGAAAAAAAATCTGCTGTTCCCTACAAAAATGCTACATAGCAAGATCGTAATGTATGGATCAGCTGTTTCTTTTTTTGTTGATTTCAGGGTTGGTCCCATAATCAAAGTTATTCATAATGATGAGTACAATGACCCTTTTCAGGTTTCGGGTAAATTTTCAATTACCCTGTATAAATGCGAAAGGTCACTCACTCACTCATTCACTCTCACTAATTCAAGAAATATCGAAAGCGCTTGACGTATAAAGATGAAAGGCGGGAGGTAGTTTAAAGTTAGTAGACGTCCGCTAAGAAATGATTTTCCAAAAAATCACCCCTTAAGAGGATGAAACAAGGGTCCAAAGTCTTGAAAAAAAAACAACTTTGACGCGGACAAAGTCACGACCAGAAGCTAGTATCAGTATGAATTCAAATCAACGGTCTTCCAAACCCAAGTCCGTCGCGTTAGGTAACCAACTGCCTGAACCCGTGAACCATGACAGACAGCCATACAATTTGGCATAACAATAGGTTTGGAACATGGTGACGCATCTAACAAAGGCAGGAAGTGAGGGAATTATCTTTTGACGTTAAACACCTGTGGTTTAACACACCCTATGTTATTATGAAGCATTTGGCATTACTGTTGGAATTGCGCATGATTTTGAAAAAACCGTTGAATAACGATTGAAGTTCTACAGAGCAACGATACGCTCTAGTACTTACATTTTATTTGTAAGCTTCTGCCAGCGACGTAGGCGCACACAGAGCAACTATTGCAGCTACTGGCAACTAGCTGCTTACATATATTTCAATTGGTCTACGCACACATAGCAACTCGAGTTTCGAGTTGCGGCAATCGTCAACAGTTTTCAGTTGCTGCAATCGATGACTGAGTTAGTTCCTAATTGCCGCACCTAGCAACTGTTAAATATTATACCGTTAACGCTGATCGGTGGGATACACAGATTGCCATACAGTTGCGGCAACCGTAAACGTTATAACTATCAACTTTTACAGGAAACTTTTAAAGAGTTGATAGCTGCCTCAACTTAAGTTAGTCCGTGTGCAGAGCGCCTTATACAGCATTTGGCATTACAGTTGGAATTGCGCATGATTTTGAACAAACCGTTGAATGACCATTAAATTTCTACAGAGCAACGATAAGCTCTAGTATTTACATTTATTATTTGTAAACTTTTGCCAGCGATTTAATGTCTTTTATCCCGGACGTCGGACGCAGACAAAGTCGCGGAATAAAGTAGCTTAAATCCTTTCTTATGGTTCAAACTTACCCTGTACAAAATTTCATCAACGTGGTTCAGTGGTTGAGTCGTAAAAGCGGAACAGACAGTCAGACAGAGGTACTTTCTCATTTATAATATTATGTATGTAGAATTTCTTTATAGTGTGGAAGTATGAATGAATATCGTGATGGCCCAGTGTTTAAAGCGCCCGCCACTTCTGCATGATGTTGTGAGTTCCACAACGAGCAATTACAAAAGTGACTTTTACAATTCATTTTTTTTAAAAACTTTATCTTGGATATCACTGACATCGATAAAGAAAAACATCGCGAAGAAAAATGATCATAAGTCTGAAATCGGTGGTGATCAATGCTCGTGCCTTCTCTGTATGAGAAAACGTTTTTACCTACAATGGGACAATGACAGGCTGGCATTATATTAATTGTTAACGACATAAAGTTTGTTTTAAATATAGTTGAAAATTGTTTAAAATCTAGCAATTTTTCAATCTATTTCAGGAAGAATAACAATCTTTATCTAAAAGTTAATCGAACAGCATCTACCTACTCAGAATGTAAAAATAACTTTTATTATGTTTCAATAAGGTTCAATACTCCTCTTCACACACAAATGTGACGACACGTGTGAATTTAATATGACGTCATACAATTTGACCCGCGAAGACCTAACCTCAAAGTTAATTAATTCTATTTAAGTTATTAACTAGGGAATGTTACGACTTATAATTGAAAACAGTTGTTATATGTAATAGCCAATTAATATACAATGACCGAATGTATATGCAGATGTAATATAGTCAAACTAGCATCTACACGCGACTTTGTTCGCGTGGTTATTTTCTCTCGCGTTAAGTAAGGTCTTTGGTTACTACTTCGCTTCAGTGCGTCGCAGCGTGATGTTATATGGCCTATACTAATCCTCATGAATCTGGCTATCATGTACAAAAATATTTTTTCCCATTCGACTGGTAATGTCAGAGATTTGAGTGTTTAAACAAACAAACAAAAAGCTCTTCAGCTTTATTATATTATATATATATTAATATAGATAATAACTAAAATAAAATTATGCAATTTCTACGCGCATGATTCATAAAATCTGTTGGGGTATACAAATTGTTTTAATTAAAAAATGATTAACTTAAATACCGTTTTTAGTCATTATTTAGCATATTATGATTATCATTTATTTTTTACCGGCAATTTCGTATGCGTAAACTTAATAATTAAGCCCGAAAAAATTAAGGGAGATGTGAATAGTATAATTAAGAAATGTTCTTGATTTTACCCACAGGAAAACAAAAACGAAATAAAAATAACTGTGTGTGTTAGTATCTATAGATCAATAATTTAACCAATGAAATTTGTCATCGCTGGGGTATATCATGTCTAATTTCATGGTAAAACTATTGGCTACGATGTCCTTAGTTTGCACTCGTTATAAACTCAAATATACAAACGACCAGCCGCGGAACCAAATTGAACCCAGGACCCTACGCTCAGCAGTCGTGCTTACGACCATGAGACCAACGGGGAAATTAACTAAAAATATGTACTAATAGACAATTTAAATCTCACCTGTTCATCAAATGGGCTAAGTATAGACAGCGACTTCTCCCCGCTCTGCGTCGAGCTGGTGGTATTACTGCGTCTCCTGACCTCGTCCTCCACTCCATTGATGTTTCGCTCTGTAGCCTGTCCATTGCTGCTCAAGATGGTCGGCGGTGGTGGCGGTGGCTCAGTCGGGGACGCGTCGTACACTGACTTTAGTTTTCTCAACGTTTTCGGACGTTCCGCTGGCATCGGCCGCAGACCGATCCCGTCTAGCGTTGTTGTTGAGCCTTTGAAGAGGCCTGTGGGCAAGGGAAAGAATTGTTGAGTATATTTAATCAAATGGTGGTCCGGTTGACGAAGCGACTGAGCGATGTCAATGTATAATCAACAAAAGAGAGGGTAATCAGGGTCTTCAGATATAGTTAAAGTTTTCTTAGAATACCAAAGGCTAGTAATATAATAAACAGCAAAACCAACAAAACCCACACATCAATAAAACACTTCAATAAAATGAACCTTGTGGACATATTACTATGGCTAAATTAATATTATAAAGTTTGTGAGTTTGTAGAGAGTAATCCCTGAATCTACTGAACCGATTTTAAAAATTCTTTCGCAAATTACAAGCCACTTTATCAGTGAGTGCTACAGGCTATATTTTATTATAAAAATATTAGGGATCCGTAAGAAAAATCACGCAAACAAAGTCGCGGCCAGAATATCTTAAAAAGCTAACTTTTGTAACCGCATTATTTTACACTTACAAATACAATGTGACCAAGTACTTATTCTACTTTTTTCAACATATACATTAATTACAAAATTAATAAAAAAAAAAACAATCAGAATAAAAAAGAAAGAGAAACTAAAACTAAATAGCATCAAACATATAGTATATACAGTTACTAATTGCATACGTTTCCTTATGACCCACAACACTAAGATTTATGCGATCGAAGAGCAATATGTATGTCTGTCTGTGTGTTAGTGATGCAACACTTTATCAACTTTATTGTCGTCGGGTTGCGGGGACGCAGTTATTTGTAATGTATTGATAATAACCTGTCGGGAGACAACAGTGCTTGTGTACTTACATTAGCCGACAGAGACTTTGCGAAAGTTACCTATATAGTTATACTAGCTTTCGCGCGCAGCTTCGCTCGCAAATTAAGTTTAAAATTTGTCATATTCGTAAAATCATAATTTATAGGACATGTGGCGCCATCTATCATCTTAAGAATGTTATTGAGATTTCCCTCCGAAACAGTACTTTTTTTCGGGATTAAAAGTACCCTATGTTTTTTCCTGTACACCTGGCAACGTAAATGCAAAATTTCAGGATGATCGGTTCAGTGGCTTACGCGTAAAATGGTAACAAACAAACAAACAAACTTACTTTCGCATTTATAATATTAGTTAGGATAATTATATGTATAACGGTACATCCGTTTAACAAAAGACACTTAGCCATGTATTTTCCCATCGTAACGTTTTTTTTTCCTGAGTCTTGTCCGGTTTAGATGATATTGATGTTTAAAGTTCTAACTTCTTAAAGACTTTTAATTTTCTAACTATTCTATAGACAACTGTACTGCCGTCTTACGAAAAGTTCAATAACTAGAGTTTTGCGCCAAATTGAATTAAGTATGTACATATTCAGAATCTGAAAAATGGAATGTATATTTTCTTTTTAGACAGTTTTTACGTATCCATAATGAAGGCGGTTTAATTCGGTACCATGTGAGATACAAACAAAAAAAAAAAAATCTTTACGCGCGTTTTTCTCAGTCAGGTTTAACCTATTTATTGCAAGTTTTGTAAAGACAACAGTATAACGGTTGAGATGTGTGTTAACGCATCTCGTCTAGATGTTTGATTCCCGTGCCTCGGAAAGCATAACATTATAGCGACTTATTTTTTCTACTGCATGCTGTAACTAAATTGACCGAATTTGAGATTTATAAACCAAAAAAATATATGGGTAATAAATTACTGCCTCGTTGGTCTAGTGGTCGCAAGGCGCGACTGCTGAGCATGAGGTCTTGGTTTCGATTCCCAGGTCAGGCAAATTGTTATTGAGTTTTCCATCAGGAATTTCACAGTACTAGCCTTGGAGTCCGGATTTGTGCCGGTTGATAATGCAATAGGCTCGCCCCCTATTACATGGGACTTAAACATAACTGGCGGAATGTGAGTGTACTAATGGGTACACCTCCGCCTAACCCTTTGGGGATTACAGGCGTGATGTTATGTTATGTAAATTACTATTATCCGTCCGAATGAATAACTTTCGACAAAGTTCAAAAAACTTTAACCCTCTCATCGCGTTCAATTTTCATTCGCTTCAGACTACAATCTACATTACTACGACCTACAAGGCAATTTATACTATGAATTCTCAAGCGGAGCGTTGTCTATCAATTGGCCGACCTTGCTAGATATACCAGTTGTTTTGATAACTGGTCGAGCCTTGGCACCGATAGACGAGCGACCGTGTTTTCACTTTTTATAATATACACCCTTTTTTGTTTTACTTACTTTGAATGGCAGGAGTTTTAATGGTGTTATAGGCACCTACTGCGTGTCTTAGTTTTTTTTTTAAATTGTACCTTGGTATGTTTCGAAGTCAAAGTCAAATCATTTATTTCAATTAGACCATTTACAAGCACTTTTGATTGTTAAGGAGCCGATCAGTTAGTCAGAAAGCTGAAGCTAGTTACTCGTTCCAAAACGGAGGTAGGCCTCTATGAATTAGGGATCCGCAATATGTGGGACCATCAGTATTTTTTTAATATACACACACAACTAGATCCGGAACAACAACCTGTAGGCTATACACATGCTTGCTTCGTGTGGAAATCGAACATGCGATGCGCAGCGCAGCAACCAATCACTCAGCAACTGTGCCAGCAGCGTCATTGAAAAATTGCCTTATTGTTAATCCTAGACACCCCATTGTGTTTTTTGACGGAAAAGTATGTAGATTTCGTTCGTAATTTTTTTTTTGCAATTATTATGGTTTTATTAAAAAGAGTATTGAGATGATTGTTTTGTTTTAATTGCAGTTTGTAGTGCAAGACGCAGTGTCTTTTCTACCAATATTCTATTTTTTATTAAAATAAAAACTAATTAAAACAACAATAATATTTTAAGAAACAAGCTTTAATTTAAAATTAATACTTTACACTTAATGAGTATTGGACAATGTATTGTCATCAAAACTAAAGGTGTATGCAAAATTTCAGCTCAATCGCTTACCAAGAAATAATCGAAAAATGGTTTGCAAATTTTGAAAGGAGAACTTCTTACATACATACAAACAGTGCAATCTAAATAAAAGCTTGTAATGATAATAAAAAGCGTAAGCACCCAGCAATATGCTACCCATTACAGGAAACGCAAGATATATCAGTACTCAATGAAAACAAAGGCCGTCTAGTTTAAACAAATAACTGAACAATGTAAAATAATCCAGACACGCGATATTTACCTACGACCGGCGTGTGCGCATGCCATACAATTCAGGCCAATTTATTTCTGAGACGGACGGACGCGTGAAAACGATTTTAAGCTCATTATAATAGAGCTTGATTGCTTGTTTTAATTTATTTTACAGCTATATTATTGTGACTGCCTCTTCGGTCTAGTGGCCGCAAATTGCGACTGCTGAGCATGAGGTCTTGGGTTCGATTCTCAGGTCGGGCAGTGTTATTGGGTTTTCCTATCAGGAATTTCTCACAAGCAGCCTCGGATCTGGACTTGTGCCCGGTTGATAGCAATAGGCTCACCTCCTATTACATCGAAGTTAAACATAACTGGCGAAATGTACTAATGGGTACACCTCTGCCTTTTCCTTTGGAGATTACAAGCGTGATGTTCACCTACATTAATTAAAGTATACCTGCTTAGATTTGGACTCGCTAATCGGGTTCTGGGCATGAACACAATACATAATAACTACAAATAACAACGATTAGGAAGTAGTATCTCCGTCGCCTAATCGCATCTTGTAGTGACTGGGACAGCAGGAGACTAAACGGTGCGGTGATTTGAAACTAAATTGCCTTTAAGTAAAGCAATAAAAAATATGATTACTTTATGTGCATTAAACTTTATTATGATTAAAGTCTTATGCCATAACTTATGTCATTACAACATGACCTAGAGGTCAGCATTAACCAGTAGAGCTTGTATTTATGTAAGCTCTAATCAATAATTAATATAAATTATATATCATCAGGTGTTTGACATTGAAAATTTATATATAAATAAACTGCTCAGAATAAAATTAACATAAAGTGATCAATAAATAATTTTCTGCTTTTAAATAATTCATGAGTACATACATTGTTTCATATCTGCTCGTTTTTTTAAGAAATATATTTGTATGACACACTGCAATATTGTCTGTATTTAAAACTTTACTGTCTGTGTTAGTTGTTGGGTTCGATTCCCAGATAAAGCAAATTGTTAATAGGTTTATTTTTTGGCCCGAAGTTTGGATGTTGGTGGTGTGACAACCCGAGCCTCGGAAAGCACGTCAAGCATACACCTGATCCTTCCCAAATCGTGTCGGATTGCATTACATCGGAATATGAGCGTGAAGGAAGAGGAAATGCATCTGTGTTTGCGTATTAATATCTGTTGCGTATTTCTACTTACTTTGACCTAATTATTATATTATTAATTTCTATCACATTTATTATCATCAACAACGATAGCACTCTTACAGGAGGTATCTTAAGGAAGCACTCAAGATGGATTTAAAACAGGAATCATGATTAAAAAAATTCTCAAACGGCCCTTAACTTTTAGTCGTTATCTATCGCCAGTATTAAGTTTAATTGATCTATGTTTGACTAATTAATTAGCTGTAAGTAATTTTATTATGATTTGTAGCATCGTCATCGCCAACACCCACGACAGACGCTTGTGTGGTCCTTGTAAAGCCAGTACCACACAATAGAAACCAATTATATCTCCCATTAGTTCAAGCTTTACTTAGGAACATGTCTACCCAACTAAAAGGTAGCAAATGAAAGTGACAAGCTTCAGACAATGGGCTCAAAAACAATGCCTATTGTGACCCTTTGAGCCATCAGTGTGAGCCACGGAGTAAGAATGAATGGAAGGCCAATGTATCAGGAAAAGTCTGGTGCGACTACGCGGTCAGAGGCAATGCGATAATTAAAATATCTGCGATTGATAAAATGAACGATTCAAACAGTCATGTAAGAAGACAATGCACTATCCAGTGGCTAAGATTGTAATCGCACTAAATTAGGTATGAAATTTAAAATTGACGCTTGTTATACCTATTATGTAGGTACACCGTCTTTGAATTTTAAATTACTAAAATGTGAGATTAAATAAGAATTACAAAAAATAATGTAGGTACCTTATTGGGCTAATACAAATAAATTACATGTAACTTCTTAAATCAAAACACACCTATTTGAAAGACCGAGATCCCCAAACTAGGCGACTGATATTTGAATTTTGGCGATCGGAGAAGCGAGAACACAATAACTCTAGATACTTCTGAGATAAACAAATTACTTGAATATGATGGTTAATGTTTATTTTAGCACTTCATGATTTCACTATTTAACCGTAACTATATCCTAGAAAACATATCCGCATTGACACTCCATTTCTTCATACTCTGTGGTGTGAACTATTAGTTTGATGAATAGGAAGATTACATGGCGGTTGTGTGATTGTTATGTTTTTACATTTTCATGGGAATGAAGAAATGTAAAATGAGTATAAGATAATTAGTATCCCACGCATGTTTTTGTAATTTTATAGGAACTGTAAAAGAGCACTTCGATATATCGGAATATAAATATGGTAATTGTCGTTCGGTCAACCATATTATTATGTAGGTACCGTCGCTACCACATCAGACTATACCCTTTTGTTGTAAAATCGCTCCTATTACAACCGCATAAGATGTCGCAGTGTTTACCTTAACGTACTGCCATCCATACCTAATTAATATATCAAAAGAATAAAAGATTTTGAAATAAGAATAAATCGCAGTCTTGTCAACACTTCTTATTTTGAAACCTTTTGAATTAAGATAAGAACTAGACTTAGAAAGAGCCTTAATAATGCTGGCAGGCAGCACACGTCACAATCTTGACCTTGTGCTAATTTATTCATAAGTTTTTAGAAACAAAAAGTCCAGTATCAAATAGTATCTATAAATTCAACAACACTTCAAATAAATGCAATCAGCATCATAGTAAAAAGTCAGACCAATAATGTTACTAAGACTGAATAATAAATGATAAATAATAAAAGAAAAGAGAATGATTTCATATCACTAACCTTGACAAATTAAATAGTGATTGATGTACTTCAATTTAAAATAATGTCAAAATGTCTGCCAAAACCTCTTTATGACACTAAATCAAGCTCGTTTTAACGTATGGAAGAAAAAACATAAAATGTAAGATAAACAAATGAAACCACAAAGAATGACATCATTTAAACTTTTGTTTTTAATGTCTCTTTGAACACTTAACATTCCATGCAGGACTATGCAAGGACAGATATTAATATTTAATATTATTATCACAGGAAACAGTTCATTTTTTCAAGATAAATAGTAGCCCGTGTGCTATTACAGACTATAGTGTATCTCTATGCCAAATTTCATGCAGATTCGTTCAGCCGTTCTAGAGCGATTGAGTAACATCCATTCATCCAAACTTTCGCATTTATAATAGTTGTAAGATTTATTTCAGGTTCTCTACTGATTTATCCTCTGATACACCTTTATTAGTTGTTGATTTGCAGTGAACTTGACACATTAAAGGCGTGCATAGCACTTGCGAATTATAATATCAAGTCACATAATGCTTTTCATGACAAAAACATTAAAAATAACAATTTAATAGTTAATAGTGAAAAATCAACAATGAAACAATTTCAATTTTAAACTCGAGGGATTGAAAATGTCAAATCTTTGATAATATTGATTGAATTAGATAAAACTTTCCACCCATTTTCTTACACCTATATTCAGTCTAACTTCAAAAACTGCTAGACGATTTTCAATACAGTTTCTATAGGTTTAGTTATTACAAAGATATCCATTATGGATGGTTGTAAGGAAGCAATTATTGTTTTATTGTCCGAAAGGCATTATTGCATTTGGTAAACGATAGTATTTCATTATTATTTTAGAATATGTACATCGTGCAATATCGCGCTATAAATCTGAGTGACTCAAGAAAAACAGTACTGCACAATATAATATCGTATGTGTATATCCTGGTTTGTAATGACTAATGCATTACGGTGAGAACAAACGTGCGGAAACTTGCAAAATTATTAAATTTTTGAATTTAAAATTGATTTATATACTTACAGTTTCCCATCAGAGTGGCAATCATTTAACATTCCATACAACTGTACCGTCGTCATGTCTTCATTAGTCAGATTTATTTTAAGATACACCTTTAACTTGTCACTAGCTATTCAAATATCACTATTCAAAACACTTTTGTCACTATTCAAAACTATTCACGATTTAAATACTTAGAACGATAATGCATAGAAATTCGCAATTTCTGATGATGCAGTGGCAACGATCGTACTGCCAGCCGATGCTCGGGCAACTGTCGAAGCGACCAAGTGAAACAAAATTGATAACAGACGACGTCACTTATCGTCCGCACTTTGTTAATCTGAATCAATTTGTTCGAGGAGACAATTGGATGACGATTTTGTAGGACATAGGGGAGAAGACCAGTAAGAACTGACTTTGAAGAACTGTTTGGTGAATTTAATACTCTACTAGTATGTACCCGTGATTTTGTCCGCCTACAGGTCAAGTATACCATAAAATATATCCTATAATACTCGACAATATAGTGTAGCTTCCCTAACAGTGTGGGATTTTTTGTAATTGGACCAGCACTTCCAGAGTATACCACGAACAAAAAAAACTGACAAACTTTACCTTTTTATAATATCAGTACCTATAGATGCAGGTACGATAAAATATGTATGACACATACTATTGGCTGATGACATAGGTTTTACTACGCGTCATAGATTTTGAGGTAATACCGCAAGTGGGACGTCCCTAGGTTCAGGTGAACGATGTTCTTCCTTCTCGAAGTGATTGGAGATGGATGGAAGAGAGTCATTAAGGATCGAGGACACTGGTTGCAATCAAATAGACTTGAAGGCCAATTCTATCAATTAAAAACGTTCAAAATTTAGTCACAATCTCATCTCAGCAACAATCAAAAATGTAGGTATTATTAGAGGAATTTTTGACAGATTGAGACTCAGATTGGATTGCGATCGTTCCTGAAAAGTTATTAGAATTATCCCCCTGGGATTTTGGCAGTGAACTGCTATATTTTATTAGACTGATAGATGCTTTCTTCTCTCAATGGTCTTTGTCTCATCTTGGAAAACGATGACCACAAAACTGCACCTTATTATAGAAGGAATAGATGACATTGAAGTTGTACAGATGTACAGTAATGCATGTTTTAAACGAAGGTTAAGCTGTTTGGGTTGTGGACATTTGGAATTCCAGATAAAGAGGATGTTATCAAGTGATTATTGGAAAAAGGGCGCTGTTTTGGTGACGGACGGGAATGGACGTTATCTTTTAGGAATGTTTGTGCCAATTGTAGTTCATCATCGCATGATAACAGAGGAGTGCCGAGTTCATAGATTAAAAAGGAAGATAAACTTGGAGACATGGTTCACGACTTTTGTACCTAAGTGTTTAGTGAGAAGGTGTTTTGATCCTATCGCGTTATGCAAATGATGGTATCCAGAATATCCATGATAAGTATAGAATTGAATCTATTAGAAGACTTTAAAAATCATAAACCAGTAACAATAAATTGATATCGTTGAAAGTCAAAGTCAAATCATATATTTAATTAGGCCATTGGAAAGCACTTTTTAAATCATATAAAAAATATTGAATTAACAGCTTTGCATTATTTTATTGGTTTCTAAAAATAAAAATGTTTACAGGTTTTTTTACTGAAACATTTTTCAAATAAATGTCTAAATAAATACTCATATAAACACTAAGTTAGTACCTACATAATGAAACATTCTCGTGCTTTTAATTTTATAACCAGTTGAACGTGACGGATAATATAAAATGTATCTCGATCTAATATCTTCAAACATGGCGATGTTATCATAAATCATATTTATTACTATCACTCGATAACGATAACATTAGTTTTAGATCCGTATCTTAATTAGAGTCGAAAGTTGTTAGGAAACTATAATGGTCAATGACTTTTTATGTTGTTTTTATTTCGCAATCCCTTGGGGCGCTAATTTTTTTTAAATATACAAGACCTCTTGCCCGCGACTTCGTCTGCGTGAAGGATAAAGTAAAATTCTTTCTTAGTATAGTTTTTGAGCTTTAATGTTTAGTCACCGTGTCAGTATAACCTTTAGCTTTTATAATATTAGACTAGCTATACCCAACGGTTTGACCCGCGTTCAGTTACGTCTTTGCTTCCTGCTCCGCTACCTCGTTGCGTGATAGTATATAACCTATATTACGCTTTTAAATGTCAAAAACAGATTTGACGGCTTCAAATGTCAAAATTTAAAAAGGTGTGCTCTATGTTAATGTACCGAAGACACATTATTGTTATGTTTGACGTAGGAAACTGACAATTTTGTCTCTGAGATTAAAAAACACACTTTTTACCATTCCTTATTAATCTGCCTTTAAATACAAAAATATGTATTTCAATTAGACTGGTAGATCTAGAAAATTCCGTGTTCAAAAACAAACAAACAAAAACCTCTTCAGCTTTACTATATTAAAGCATAGATTACGTTTAAAAAGAAGTATAGTTGTAAATTAGAGGCTTGATAGCTATTTTAATTTTAGTTTTGTCATAAAATCAATTTATTATAAATCCATTGATTTGCACACAATCGGCAGTTAATATAATATATGGTTGATATACGTGCGCGTCATATAAAATTCACTATCAGTGACTTACGTCTCTGATCGCATTCAAACCCGGCTCGCTTGGGTATCGCTCAATTGGGTAGTCAATACCCTCTTGCTACTATTTTAAATGCGAAAGTTTGGATGGACGAATGTTTGTTACTCAATCACGCCAAAACGGCTGAACGGATCTGGATGAAATTTAGCACAGAGATAGATTACAGTATGGAATAGCACTTAGGCTACTTTTCATTCTGAAAAAATGTACGGTTTTTGTGGGATAATATATTAACTTTGACGCGAATGAAATCGCAGGCCTATTAACCAGAAATTCGAAGACAGAATTAAAAAAAAAACATATTATTATAGCCTTGAAAACCTGATTAACTTTCAGTTAACTGTAAAATTAGTTTTTTTTTTGTTCATTTGAAATCATAACATAACATAACATCACGCCTGAAATCCCCGAAGGGTAAGGCAGAGGTGTACCCATTAGTACACCCACATTTCGCCAGTTATTTGAAATCAATAAATAGTTAAGTCAATTCAGTTGGCAAATATGTGACGTCATAGTATATTGATGTCGCCGTCATGTCCCTCTTCCTTTACTCTCATAATCTGATAGGCCAGCAATCCGACACGACCGGGGAGAGAACAGGCGCGGGTGTCATACTACCAACTTCTAAGGTCTGGGCTGCTACTGAAAGTTTTGCTGTAAAACCCAATAACACTTTTTGCCCGACCTGGAAATCGAACCCAGGACACCACGCTCAGCTGTCCATCATGAAAATAACAGGAGAGTTACAGAAGCTAGCCTATACTAATATTATAAAGAAGAAAGATATGATTATTTGTTTGTTTATTTGCATTGAATAGACTCCGAAACTACTTTACCGATTTGAAAAATTCTTTCACTTTCGGGAAGCTGCACTATCCCCGGGTAACATAGGCTATAAGTTTATTATAAAAAAATTAGGGATCCGTAAGAAACATCACGCGAAAGAAATCGTGGGGAGAGTGCTAGTACTAAATTAACGTCTCTATCATCGTTCTATATTCACATGTATCCCCCTAAATACAGAGTCAGCGGTTACAAAGCCAAGCACATGTTGTAGATTAAGTTCGAGTTACTGAAGCCCGCCATGTGTTCATTGCCAAGGTTAAATTATATTTCGGGTGTAGGGTTGGTAGAGAAAATAATTGGGCACGTTGACACTTTGACGTAAGTATTTAATGTAGACTGAAAATCTTTTGTGGCAAAGCTTTACGGATAAACTAGCTTTTGCCTTAAACTTGTTTATATCGTACTTACATACAAACTTCCACCCGCCTTTTCACCGCCTTAGGGGTGATTTCCGGGATAAAAACATGATATGTTCTTCCCTGGGTCTTAAACAAGCTCTTTACAAAATTTTACCTGAATCGGTTCAGCGGTTTAAGCGTGAAGAGGTAACAGTGAGTCTGTCGAACAAAATTCGCAACCCTGGCAAGAACGTGAGGAAACTTGGACCCTAGCTTTGCTTTAATTAGGTTTCATTGGGCAATTGGTGGGTATAGTAACAGACTTTCCCGACCCTGGCTTATGTTTTCGCCGTTCCAACCATTCCACAACCAATTCTTCAACTATATTTTTTTTTTTTTAGGATATATAATCATGGGATTATAGGCAGCCCTATAGAGCAAAGATAACATGTTCTTAGAAAGGGATGCGCTTTGAATATGTCTTATCTTCATGCATATTCTGTGTGGTAAGCAAACATCAAAGGTTTGTGTTAATTTTATGAAACCATTTTATTTCATGTTTTTTCTTTTAGACGCTCGTTTCTTTTGTTTTGCAGTTTTTGAATTTCAAATGATTTTTCGAAAAGGACGGAGTTACCAAGACCTGTAGGTTTTTTATGAATGATAAATGCATTTAGTACATATCGACTTCGATGATTTATGTAAATATTTTAATAAATGACCGATTGAAGCTATCCGAAACAATTCTGTTTTTTTTTTCTTTTATGGTTTTTGAAATCATAGCTTTACTTTACATACTTTTAATATAAAAATAAAAACAATGAAAGAATTATCTGTTCCACCATATATAAAAAAAGTAATTAATGTACAAAAAATAGTTGAAAGGAAACACCATAATTTTTTAACAAAAAATAGGTACTACTGTTACTGTTACTGGTACTGTTACTGTTGGTAATACTGTTTCTAAAACAAAGAGTAACTTTATCCGTACATCGTACAAAACGTAATTTTTTTATAAAGTAAATATGAAATTATTACTTTACAAACTGCTCTTTATTACAAAAGAAGGAAAGTTCTAATTGGCTTGGCTGGATAGTGAAAATTAAGCTATCGTTTTAAAATTGTGAAACGTGATAGTGTTTGTTAAGGTTTTTTTTAAAAAAAATTGTACTTTTTTTAAAGACTACACATGTTTTTATTTTAGTTTAAGTATAATGCTGTATTCTTAAAGGTTATTATGTAGTACATACTAGCTTTTGCACACGACTTTGTCCGCATAAATGTCGGCGATCGTGGACGCAGGTGAAATCGCGAAATAAAAAACAGCCTATGTCCTTTCTTGGGGTTTAACCTTACTCCCTACCAAAAGTCATCGAAATCGGTTCAATGGTTTAATCGTGAAAGCGTAACAGACAGACAAACTACTTTCGCCTTTATATGTATTATTAGTTTGAATGACAGTTTAATGTTTTCAATTGTCGTATCATTACGCAACGATTTGAATTTTATTCCTCCTTATTCTCATATTTTTTGCTCTTTAAATCTAATAAATAAGATAAACATAATAACATTCATAAACAAGGCTATGAATACATAATGTAATTATGTACAACATTAATTTAAAACGATGACAGTTACAAATGTTTACAAATACAATTATGACGTTCAGTCAATATGTACAAAATCTTTGTGATGATAGTTTTACAACGCAAATGGTGTGTCTAGACGTAAATAAATACAGTCTATGTAAACAAAAAATAGGCGAAACTCCCACGCATTGTTGACATTATTATATGTTGACACAAAGTTTGACATTGACATTGACACTGAGAACTGAGTAAAGCTTTGACTGGTTTGAGGAATGTAAAATAGATGTAAAAAAAATTACATAAAACAAAAATAACACCCAATATTTTTGTATTAAGTGCCTACTCATAGAAGACGACAGTAATAAAAAAAAAACAAATAAACATCGTGTTCTTCTGAATGACTTAAAAATTATGGGAGATTACTAAAATTTCTATAACAACGCAAAATATAATTATATAATTTATAAACTATTTATTATTTCGTTTTTAAATTATATTGCATTTGAAAAAATCCATCGGTTAGGACTGATCGTTCTTAAATGTTAATGGTATTTTAGTTGTTGTCATTAGTCAAAAATATCTATATTTTCTGACATTGATTGTCACTGAAAAAGCAAAATGAGATTACGATCAAATTTTGAACCACATTTCATTACGAGAATTGGCCTTCTGAATTAAACTTCGTTGATTAAAACTCGATGTAGAACGTCTTAATTATGTGTGTTTTTGTTGATCAAGCTTAAATGAAAAAATCCCGAGGTTTACTTACAAGTCCAATATGTAACAAGTTTTTCAAGAATTTTTAGTCACATTCTTATCAACTTCAGTTACTTTGAACTTTTCTGACGCTTAAGAGGTAAAAATGTACAAAATATTATAAGATAAGAATTCTGGTAAATGCAATTTTAAAAATATTTGTAATTTCTATGACCCATGTTTTCGTTATAAAATTGTCTAGTGACGCTGTCGCAATGATGTCATAATGATATGAGAAAAATAAAGGTCTATTGCAGTCCTTATCAATAGCTTCTGTGATGAGAAATGCTTATGGCTTAGCAATAAGCTGTAATAACAGCCGCACGAGTCGATACATTAGGGTAAGCTACGCTTGCCGAGGTTAGTCCGTAAATGGGTGACCATCTTTACACACCGAAACTCCTTCGTGCCTCGGAAAGCACATTAAGCCATTGGTACCGGCTGTCATACGTGGATCTTTGACGGTCGTTACGGGTTGTCAGAAACCTAAAAGACTGAACCAGTCTTACCAAGGGGTATCGTATTACCCAGATGCTGGTTGTGGCGGTCAGTTAGGCAATCGCTCCGTGTAAAATACTGGTATTCAGCTGCATCCGCTTAAACTGGAAGCCAACCCCAACATGGTTGGGGAGAAAGGCTAGGCAGATTGAACAATAGCTTTTGCGATATCATGAGAGTTAATAAGTCAGTATGATGCAAATCAATAAAATTACATACACGATTATGTATCTTGTTAGTGTTATCTAATTAGGGTCTATAGGTCATTTTTCAGTCCATTAATTAAAACGATAATGATTATAGCAAATTGTGGGGTCGTTTCCATGTTTGTTTATTGAATTCTATACTATCTAATATTAAAAAAAGAGGTCAAATTGTTTGTTTGTAATCTCTGGAAGTACTGGTCAGATTATAAAAAATCTTTCACTGTTAGAAAGGTACAATATAGATTGTGGTGTAGGTACTTAACTTCCACACGGACGAAGCTGCGGGCATAAGCTAGTTTTTTATAAACTTTTTTTTTTTCAAAAGATTAAGTATAAGATTGCAGCTGTCAACATTTACTACGGCTATGTATCATTTGTTCCATGTCCGATTATGTTTGTATGGGCTTTTCATATAATTCACAGGTCCAATTATTATTGTTACTGCACGTGAAAATGGTCTACAAACAAACAAGACAAATAAACATTCCACATATCGTTCTGAATGGAGCATACATTGAAGCTACTGTACGAATGGAACGTATTACAAATAGGACTCATGAACTATCCCGTCTACTCATAGACACGTGTCCATAATGACATGCAGCTGTGACATTCAAATGTTCCTCTTCCTCTGACGTCATCGCAAAAGTCACATCGGAGAAAATACAACAAGAATCATAGAAAGTCATGGATGTAAGTACAGGCGCCAGAATATTAGACTTTATCGACCTTTTTGTTGTAAAATTGCTCCTATTATACTTTTATTGTAGTTTACTTTAAAGCGCTGTCGTCCGTTAAAATCATAAAATATGTCCTGGTTAATTGTACTAAATTATCATCTCAGCGACAATCCATGGGTAAATTATAATTATAGATAGGTGGTATATTAGATAGCGATCGTTTAAGGTTAGCGGAATTGCCCCTTTTTTTAATTATGAGAAATCATCAAATGTCTTCTTTCACTCTAGGCGGAAGGGAGTGTCAGACTCTTTCTGACTAAAACCCATCCGTGTTCCTTTGCGTTCCAGGGTCGCGGTGATTCCGAGATTGACTCTTATAAAATATTAGTATATTTTTCACCAAGTATCAAGTTTAACTAGAACATTTTCCAAATGACTCATTGGCTTCAATCCTCGTGACTCAGATTCATCTTACTCATTCTCAGTAAAACTACGGGTAATTGATAACCGCACTCATTTTTACTGAATGGCGTTGATAACAGACGAGTGTTACGATGTGATAAAAAAGCGGTGGATTTTAGTAATTTAGAGGATATATGTATGTTTTAATGGAGATTAGTGTTATCAATTTTTGTGTTTTAAAGTTGTAATTTTTAATGTTTTAGGAAATATTTTATCTACATTTTAATAGGCATGTTTGTAGGAACCATAACATAACATCACGCTCATAATCCCCGAAGGGTTAGGCAGAGGTGTAACCTTTAGTAAACCCACATTTCGTAATCTTTAACCACTGAGCCAACGCAAATAAAATCTAAATAATGGTTAATTTAAAAGCACTAAGTTGATCATCAACTTTAAAAAATGCAACAATGTCGGCGCATGCGTAATCGACGCCATTCTGAATGGAAACGTCTGGAAAAAAAAGCTAAATATTTAAACAAAAAAAAAACATAAAATAGCACTAACGTTTTTCCTATTTCAAAATCATAAAAACATTATTACCGTCAATAAAAGACTAGAACAAACAGTTCTTGGAAGAAAGAATCTTGAAAAATATTAGCATAAGAATACGTTTTGAACATAATAAATGTACTCGTATCTATATTTTGTATCGCTGTACTCGCTAAGTTATTAATAGGTAATACAAAAGACCCTTGCAATAAATATTATGGTGGCCATAAAGGGTGGACAAAGGGAGTTCGATGACTTGATCGGTGTTTGTTTCCATGGCAAAACAATGGGACGGTTTGTTTGTCAGTTATAACTTCAAGATAGATCTGTCAATGTTGAATCATTCGAGGTTTTACTTCCTTTTCATAATTTTATTGCGTTTTCTTTGTTGGTGAACAAAGCAGCGATTACGAGTATTGTCTATTTGCGCAGACGGTTATGTTTTGATGAAAGGCACAGGACTTTTATCAGTATAGGAGACTTAAAACCATGAAGTGCATGATGCACTTAACGTTCATCATTTATAGTTATATCAATGATGAATACAGAGTTAAAAGTGCAGCTACAGCCACAAGAACTGGCCACTTTCATAGGCATGTAGCGATGGGCACCTATTGCGAGAAAAAATAAATTACATATCAGACAATATTAAAAGAACTCTCTAAACCACGGCTATCACAGCCACACAGTCACCTTTATCATCATCATTTCAGCCGGACGACGTCCATTGCTGGACATAGGTCTCCGCTAAAGATGACCGGTCCTACGCTGCCCGTATTCAGCGGTTTTTCGCGACCTTTACCAGGTTGTCGGTCTTTACATTAACCGTGCTTATAGTATGTACATATACTAAGTGTAAAAAGACTCTTCACGGAGCCGAAAGTTATTATGTTCTTCTTCTAAGTATTGCGATATTTCATTTGGACTATAGTCCATAACCAAAAATTATATGCTAGGTATGGCAGGGAACCTTCTAGCCACGGAGATATTTAATGTCAATGTTGCTTTTCTAAGTTTTTTTACGAAAACTAGTTTTAAATGTTCGAACGTCATGCTCGTGAACGAGTGCTGTCAGTTGGGATTGGTCATCTCTTAACTGCTATGGCTTTAATTTCTTTATAATTATTTACTACTATTTTATATTCATCTTCATTGTGATTACATATAGAATCGACAGGAATAATGTAACCAGGATTTTGTAAAAACCTAATTTAAAAGAATGCCGTGGAGTTTCTTGCTCGTTCTTCTCCATAGAGGCCTACCTCCGTTTTGGAACGAGCAACTAGCTTCAACTTTCGGACTAACTGACCGACTCTTTGACAATTCAAAAGTGCCTGTAAGAGGTCTCATTGAAATAAATGTTTTGACTTTGAACTTAACTTTTAACACTCCGACGAAGCCTGTAATGTCGTACGTACATATAAGCATTATAGTTTACAGACACAACAAACAGTGATATTTCACTTTCTTTTTCAGTTATAAGTATTGCTCAACGTTAATTAGCCAGATGAGCAGTATGCGTAGTAATCAGATGTGTATTTTTATTCCCCATAGAAATGATCTACAAAACTGAAATTGACTCAAAAATAACTGTAAAACATAATCGTATCGTATGAATCAGTGGAACTTCAAGCCTCGCTCGATGCACTGACCCTATAACACCTGCTGACCTTGCAACGCCTCGAGCTCTTAGATTTGTTTGTGTTACACAACTTGTTTCATATTTATTATTATTGGAGGCTTTGGGTTTGTGTCTATTATTATTTTATGAGCGAGTAAGCGGCGAGCATTGCTGGAGAGCATTGCTCGTTCTCTCGTTGGAAATATCTTAGATAATAATTAGCTAGCGTGTTTATTAGTATTTGGTCCTTATCTGTGTAAGAAGATCAAAATATTTTTTGGGCGCCTTTATGGGCTTTCTAAAACACTTCCATGGTTTAGGAGTTAAAAGTTTTTATCATAATTTTTGGAAAATACTTACATGATTGCAGATTTGTTTTCTTTTTCTTGTGTCACATATTTTTGAAATATTTTTGTTGACATTAACTCCATAATAAGATATTGGATAGTCGTCAAAAAAGGTAAAAGTTCTCGATTAAATTCGTTCCAGATTTTATGTTACCCAAATAGAAAATTAACAAAAGAAGGTTCGCACTAAAAATAACCCTAAAATAGTTTCAATAACTTTTTGCATCATACATATTACAGGCCGACATCAAAAGATAATTATTATTATCTACTTGCCTTAACAAAACAAAGAATTGCCTTTCTACAGTGCGTCATTTTGTTTCCCCCTTAAACCATTGTATGCAAGAGTTTTCCATGAATAATAAAAAGATCTGTAGTTGGGCTTCCCCAAGAGCAAAACTTAGAAAACAAATATTTGGTTGCAAGAAAGACTTTCTAAACATTATGAAATGTCAGTGAATAGTGCAGACACAATTCTGGTCACAAGGGTATAGGTAGCCCGCCGCACTGTTCCTAACCACTTCTGAAAGTCAGAATTAACAGTGACGACTAGGGTTTTCTACCCGCGTACCCAGATCCGGGTGTACCCGGGTATTTGAAGTTTCTGGTATTCGGGTAATGGTTCATTGTCAGACCCGGATACCCAGTACCCACTTGGATCAAAATTGCAAATACCTTGATACCCGGATATATGAAAAAATAATGCCCGATACCCGGGTATACCCGGAAAACTTTAGTGGCGACCGCCAGAAAGGCGCAGAAGCAATGAGTCCCTAAGAAACGTGAAGATAATTACCGAGTTCAAACTACGAATTAACTTGGCTCGGCAATTTATTATGCTAAATGACACTTCATTCTGATTTTGTAAACGACTACAATAAAATCCAAATGATTACAAGTAATTTATATGTCTGACCATGTCTGGATCATTTAATTAACATGTTTAATGTATTCTCCACACCGATTTCGGTCAGGGCGGCTAATCACAATGAAGACTAGTCGAGTACGCAGGAGATATTATAGTGCACAAGTGTGTGCACAAACACAGGTGCACTCCCTCTTTAAAAGACACTTAATTAATATATACATTATTTACAAGCTTAATAATAAAAATAAAATAAAAACAACCAGAATAAAAAAAAGGAGAAACTAAAATTAAACGGCATCAAAAAATTCACTCCCTCTTCTTTTACTCTCATAGTCCGATAGTCCGGCATTCCGACACAACCGGGGAAAGATCTGACGCAGGACCAACGGCTTTACGTGCTTTCCAAGGCACGGGGAATGACGCTTCAACTGCCAAACTCCGGGCTGCTACTGAGGAATTCGTAATAGGAAAAACTCAATAACACTTTTTGCATAACCTAGGAATTAAACTCAGGATTCCCAACAGTCGACTGCCTCGTTGGTCTAGTGGTCCGCGACTGCTGTGCATGAGGTCTTGGGTTCGATTCCCAGGTCGGGCAAAGTGTTATTGGGTTTTTCCATCAGGAATTTCTCAGTAGCAGCCTCGGAGTCAGGATTTGTGCCCGGTTGATGGCAATAGGCTCGCCCCCTATTACATGGGACTAAAAACATAACTGGCGAAATGTGGGTGTACTAATGGGTACACCTCTGCCTAACTCTTCGGGGATTGCAGGCGTGATGTTGTTATGTTATTCTCAACAGTCGCGCTTGCTACCACGAGACACATGGGTTTAATATACACATCTATATAAAAGGACAGATACACACAGGTACGATAGTATGTCGTCACAAGTCAGGGTCACACTTGTCGTGATTTTCTAAGAACGTGAGTCATGTTTGGTGAAATAATATCTACGTAATAAAAACATTCGATGATTTGACCGTAGTAGGTAGATAGGTTGAATTCGACATGGGTGACAATCCCAAAGAATCTATGACAAATCATTCTAAGAATTTAACAGGTGGACCATTAGGGTTGGGTATCGTGATTTTTATGGTTTATTTAAACATTATGTCATAGGCTACGGAAGCATGAAGCAAACACTAGTTTTATACCAAAATATAAGACAGTGTAGGAACACTAACATCTTGAGTGTTCGTTAAAACCATAAATAAGGTGTCATTGAATGAAAATATAGGGGGTTCGTTTTCATTTAAGTCAGAGGGAAACTGCGCAGCAGCAGTTTTGATCGTTGCCTGAGTTAGTCCATCTTTCATTTAATCGAAAGTAGTTAGTACACTGAGGTCTTCAAAGACCTGACATAATAAACAGTCGAATGAGACCTTTATCACCAATATAATAATACCAGCCTATTGTCCCACTACAGGATAAAGGCTACTTCACATGTAGAAAAGACGTAAGCATTGATCACCTCGCTCGCTCAAGGCGAATTTGCGATTTCAGACGTATATTAAATATAAGTTCGTGTCCATATGAATTCTTCCTTCACAAAAAATAAAACAGTTAGAAAAAAACAATTTTTCAATAAAGTGCTTGCATTTATCGGGTAGTATGTAAACCATACTGTTTACCATCAAATTGTTTTGACTTCTCTTCATTCAACATCGATAGATGAGTTTAGTATTTCCATTTTAAAATATACCTTTCCATGCTCTCGCCATAAAAGCAATGTAAACAACTATTGTTTGACACTACCTGTATTATACAAAAACGTAAACAATGCAATTTCATAATACCTTTTGTACTAACGGTTAAGCTTATCTGATGTTTCAAGATGGTGCCTTTTGTTGTTCTTATTTATTTTTAAAAGGGTGTTATTTAACTAATGCGGCGAAGTACTAAAGCTATTCGTTGCTTATTTATTTACAGAATAGAGGCTTTTATTTTAATTTCTACGATTACATCGTTTGGCAAACATAAGGACAGATAGTTTAATTTTTAAGGTCGTAATAGCTTGAATGGAAAGTGTTTTCTATTAAAACAAACAGCGTGCATACAGATTTCTTTTCCAAACCACATGTAGTAGGCGAGCACCAATAAATGTGTTTTGGTAATTCAACCCCTAAGGGGGTGGAAAGCGAGAGTACCTATATTATACGTATGTGTTTTTTTTATTTCTTAACATAATTTCCTAGAAATGTGATACAAAAGCAAACCTAAAAAAAAAAAAAAGTGTTTTTTTAACTACAACTCAAAGGGTAAGAGAAGTTCGAAATTTACGCGAACGAAGTCGTAGGAAAAGTACTAGTATACAAATAAAACTTTAAAAACATTTGGTAGATCTATACGCAGATACCTAAATAAATTCCCAATGAACACAATCTTAAATACTTACTTTACGTAAACAATACAATTTCCGTCCTAAATACCTAGCGATCATCCGTACGTAATCTGCGTGCGCGCATGTTTGTTGAACGGTTAGCAACGCACATTCTCTTGTAGATTTAACATTGTACAGAAATACTTTACTTCTTACTTTGATTGGATGGCACGCACAGATAAGTAATGTTATATTTTGACTTTTGGTTATATTCAGTAACTTTACAGTTAAAAAAAAAAGATAGTGAGGTGGTGTAAGAATAAACGAAATTTAATGTACTTAAATAATGTACTTAACTTGGTATTAAACCATTTTTATCATTCGTTCCTTACGCAAAATCGTTCACTACCCCAACACTATTAGCTTGGTTATGGTAGCATTTTTTTTTTAACTGTCAAGATTCTGAATAGAATTTAAAGTCGAAAATTTATAGTTTTGGCTATATTACACAGAAGTTACAATAGGGTAGATTATACCACTAATCAATTGACATACTTCTTATGATCTGTCAAAACGCGATACTTCCATAGATTTTTACGCCAAAAAATAGCTGTGACGTCACTTTCATGTCGACTCAATGGACTATATAAGTAGGTATTTATCAATTTGACAGCAATTAAAAATCAAATTTTACATTTAATTGAAAATTAATCAGGTTTTCAGGGCTAAAACAAAGTGTTTTTTTTAGAAAAGCTATGTAGGTATTGGAATAATTGATTAATGGTGTCTACTCTCTAATTGCATGTCAGTCAAATGTTAGTTAAGAGCCTTCTTGTATTTAGACGGGGCCCACTAAGGCCAGTTCCTGCCAGGGTTGTGGAATTTATGCGAAATAGTCACCGCAGCCCTGGAACGCAGATCCGGGGATATCGCACGGTCTCCGGCGAAGCGGCAAGCCTCCTTGCCGGATTGCCGCCGTGGGATCTGGAGGCAACAGTCCTCCAGCGCGTCTACGAGTGGCGTGTGGACGCGCAGCGCCGGGGCGAAACCCCGCTGCCGCGGCAAATCGCGGCACTGCGGGGTGAGCTCCGGTGCGATCTCATGGCGGAATGGGAGATGCGACTGTCGCAACCCAAGTTCGGGCACGCCGCAATCGCGGCGATAAGACCCCTCTTTGAGGAGTGGCTGGAGAGGCGCTACGGCGTCCTCACCTACCGCCTGACGCAGGTCCTCACCGGACACGGTTGTTTCGGGAGGTTCCTGTGTCGGATAGGGCGGGAGGAAACGCCCGGGTGTCACCACTGTGTGGATCGCCCGGAGGACACGGTGGAGCATACGGTGCAGGACTGCCCCGCTTGGGCAGAGCACCGCCGTGTCCTCACGGAGGCGATAGGCGGCGGCGACCTCTCGCGTCCGGACCTGGTTCAGGCCATGCTCCGGGGCGAGAGGGAATGGGATGCAGTCACCTCCTTCTGCGAAGCTGTAATGCTAGCGAAGGAGGAGGCGGGCCGCGTGAGGGAGAGAACCACCTCACGCCCCAGCCGCCGCGGGAGACGCCCAGGGCGTCGGACGTCGCGAGGCGACATCCGGCCACCGTAGGCGCGGGCTTGCGGACGGCGAGTAATGGGTAGCTTGCCGTCCGATCAAGGACCAAGCCCGGGTCGACGGCGCGTTCTGTTCGCGCGCGCCTCAAAGAGCTGTCAGCACAGGGACGGGGCCCCCAACGGGGCCAACGCCTGCCGGGGTTGCGGGACGTCTTAACAGGATACCGTGGCCCCGGAACGTAAAGGGCAACAGAAGGAACAGGGTGGTTTTTTTAGTCAGTAAAAGTCTGACAGTCCCTTCCGCCCCACCCAGGGCGGAAGGAGTCATTTGATGATTTTTACCACCTCAAAAAAAAAAAAAAAAAAAAAAAAAAAAAGCCCTGGAACGCAAAGGGCATTAGGAGGAACACGGATGGGTTTTAGTCAGTGAGAGTCTGATACTCCCTTCCGCTCCGCCCAGAGCGGAAGAAGTCATTTGATGATTAACCATAATAAAAAAGGCAGCAATTTTGCTAACTTTTAGAAGCGATCGCTATTTAATATCATTACAATTTACTCATGGATTGTCTCTGAGATGATAATTAGTACAATATTGGCTAAGACTATTAGTTGTTTTGTAGTAGAAGTGATTTGAACACTTTTAAATATTTTGAAAAAAAAAACAACGTTCTTGTATTACCATAGCTTACTAAATCTTTTCTTCTTGACTGTGTGCGTATACATATAGTATAAAGAGAAAAGATTTGATTGTTTGTTTGTTTGCATTGAATACGCTCCGAAATAACGAAACGATTTGAAAAAAAAAATCTCTGTTGGGAACCTGCACTGTCCCCGAGTGACAAAGGCAATAGATACTATATTTTCTTCAAAAAAGTTAGGGATTCGTGAGTAAAATCACGCAAACGAAGTCGCAGGGAGAGTGCTAGTTGTTTCTATGACGGCATATAATGTAACATGTTGTTTGACGAACATTTAGCGATACACGTACAGTTGTGAGCCACAGAACACCATACTTAGCACGTAATGTGTGTTTGTAGGACGTAGTAATATGTCCACAAGGTTCATTTTATTAAAGTGTTTTATTGATGTGTGGGTTTTGTTGATTCTGCTGTTTATTACATAACTAGATGTGGCCCTTTTATTAAACAAAATATAAGCTAAAACCTGGTCAAAGAATAACAAAAATAATAACAAAACGTACTAGTCTGCTAATGACCCACTGCGGGTATTTATGATTAAAGAGATTTATTTATAATGAATATGATGATATGATGATTTTTATTTATATTAAAATCGCGTAAATGTCGGTCATAGTGCACATAGACGAAGTCGCAGCATAAAAAGTAGCTTATGTCCTTTCTTGGGGTTCAAACTTACCCTGTACCAAATTTCATCAAAATCGGTTTAGTGGTTTAGTCTTAAAAGCATAACAGACAGACAGAGATCGGAGAGTCTGGACAGTCTGGACTTGTGCCCGGTTGATGGCAATAGGCTCGCCCCCTATTACATGGGACTAAAAACATAACTGGCGCACAACGGGTATACCTCTGTCTAACCCTTCGGGGATTACAGGCGTGGTGTTATGTTATGTTAGATTCACAGAGATACTTTCGCATCTATAATATTATCAAGTAAGTTTGAATACACATGTATGTAAGTCTACGTTTTCTCAAGATGTTTTCCATCACCGATGTCAGTAATGTCTAACATAGAGTAGGTACTAAAACTAAAAACTTGAAAGGAAAGTTAAAGAAAGTACTAAACATAAAACTATTTTTAAACGAACAATTTTCTGTTGTCATGTATTTAGAAATACCATGTTTTGCAAGTGTATTGTTGAAAAGTTTACTACCTCAACTGACCTCTATGTGCCAAGCTGTTTACACGAACAATAGATAAATAATCTGCCATACACGTCAACCTATAACTTTGAAAATACTAGAGATGAAAATGAAGGTACTAAGAATAATTTGTGCCCGGTTGATGGCAATAGGCTCGCCACCTATTACATGGGACTCAAAACATAACAAAAAAAAACATTTGTATTTTATAGCACGTTTAAAGAAAAAGTATTAAGCTATATTACATGACGCTACCACGTGGTAGCGTCAAGTAATATAGCATAATACTTTCTCCTGCCCTTACTCCCCTTACTCCCCTCCCTTACTTCCCTTAATCTGCTCCTGTAGGTACAGGAGCAGAGTTAAGTAGTAACCAAAGAATTAAACGCGGGTAGCTCCGCGGGATATATTGTTAATATAATATTTATGTGTGTGTCCTAGTTACGATAGAGAATAATAAATTCACGACCCTGGGAAGCGGAGCTGTAACCAAAGACGTGACTAAACGCAGGTGAAAGAATCACGCAGACGAAGTCGCGGTCAGAAGCTAGTATATTAATATGGTGATATTATTAGATAGACAGGACATGTTAACAAGATGACAACAAACCCAACGTGATGCGCACGCGCAACAAAACAAGATTAAATAAATAAACATAACAATAAACAATAGTTTAACAACACATTAGCAAGGTCAACGCTCTCTATAACATCCATGGTAATAAAAGCTGTAATAAAAACGCCTATAATTCCATGGGCCACAATAGCCTTTTGAAAGGGCTAACAGAGCCCTATTGAGGCACAGGAAGGGCCGGAAGTCGCAGGTACCGTTTCCGGTTTCGGTGCATTCAAATCTCGAACACGGTTGATGGCAGATAACCGTTTTATTGGTATATTAGTTACGGGTATACTTACTGGTATTGCGTCGACTCATGCGCAGTTAAAAATGTATACTGGAAACTATTTAGTACCTACTGTTGACACGTCAAATATTAGAATTTCATTAAAGACTAGACTTCGCCCGCGACTTTGCCCACGCGAATTTTGTTACGAATCCCTAACTTTTTTGATAGAATCTAGCCTATAATTATACAAGTCTAGCTTCCTATATTAGTGAATGTATTTACAGAATTGGACCAGTAGTTTCGGAGATTATTATACAACACATAACATAACATTAATGTAATCCCCGAAGGGTCAGGCAGAGGTTTAACTTTTAGTACACCCACATTTCGCCAGTTATGTTTAAGTCCCATGTAATAGGGGCCAGCTTATTGCCATCAACCGGGCACAAATCTAGACTCCAAGGTTGCTACTGACGGGCACGCCGCAATCGCGGCGGTAAGACCCCTCTTTGAGGAGTGGCTGGAGAGGCGCTACGGGTTCCTCACCTACCGCCTGACGCAGGTCCTCACCGGACACGGTTGTTTCGGGAGGTTCCTGTGTCGGATAGGGCGGGAGGAAACGCCCGGGTGTCACCACTGTGTGGATCGCCCGGAGGACACGGTGGAGCATACGGTGCAGGACTGCCCCGCTTGGGCAGAGCACCGCCGTGACCTCACGGAGGCGATAGGCGGCGGCGACCTCTCGCGTCCGGACCTGGTTCAGGCCATGCTCCGGGGCGAGAGGGAATGGGATGCAGTCACCTCCTTCTGCGAAGCAGTAATGCTAGCGAAGGAGGAGGCGGGCCGCGTGAGGGAGAGAACCACCTCACGCCCCAGCCGCCGCGGGAGACGCCCAGGGCGTCGGACGTCGCAAGGCGACATCCGGCCACCGTAGGCGCGGGCTTGCGGACGGCGAGTAATGGGTAGCTCGCCGTCCGATCAAGGACCAAGCCCGGGTCGACGGCGCGTTCTGTTCGCGCGCGCCTCAAAGAGCTGTCAGCACAGGGACGGGGCCAACGCCTGCCGGGGTTGCGGGACGTCTTAACAGGATACCGTGGCCCCGGAACGTAAAGGGCAACAGAAGGAACAGGGTGGTTTTTTAGTCAGTAAAAGTCTGACAGTCCCTTCCGCCCCACCCAGAGCGGAAGGAGTCATTTGATGATATTTACCACCTCAAAAAAAAAAAAAAAAAAGCTTGCTACTAAGAAATTCTTGATAAAAGAATCCGAAATCGATCACAAGACCTTTGCGACTGACTTTTGCGACTAGACCATCCAACACTGAATCCTAAAAAGACATTAACACATAGCTCAAACCAACATTCAATAATTAACCAACCAATGTTATCGAAATTTAATTCCAATAAAGCCAATAATATTGAACAGTCGCCGATCAAATGGCGGAAACAACCATTGTTTTAACCTCGACCATTTAACAGTGAAATAATAATCGTGACTAATTTAATTAACAACTCATTTGCACGAATACAGTAATAAGCATAATTACTAGGCTTTAAATTCTACATTCATTACAAACCTTATGACCTTGCTGTAAAGTTCAAAATGTTATAACGTTTACCTGAAAATGTTGATGTTCAAATTGATCATTCGAAAAGTTGTTTCTCGCTGTTCGGTTGTGAGCTAGATTTATTGGTAATTCGTATTAATATTAATCAGCTGATTAGTAATTATTATGATTTGATAATAATATTAGGTAGATAATAGTGTGAAAAATAGCACAATAACGTGTTGATATTTTTTAATGTTTATATAGCATCTGACTTTGCCAATGATACATTTTTTTTTTTTTAAATCTGTCAATTATTAGGTACGGTCAGCAAAAAGAGATAGGTATGCAGGGTCGTCAGGTATAGGTGAAGTTTTCTTACAAACCGATGGATATTTTCAAATGTCATTTAATTTACAAAGTTGACAATAAACAGTTCATTAATTTAAATAAGTTTCTATCGAAGACATTGATCGGTTTCTGACGACTCTGCATACGCGACTCTTATGTTGACTGTACATATTAGGTTTTGCCCGCGACTTCGTCCACATAAATGTTGATTATCGCAGACGCATCATAAAAAGCAGCCTTTCTTAGGTTTCAAACAGACATAATTATACAATTTCCTAAAACACTGAAACAAAATGAAAATTGTTTTTAAGCGTGCTATGTGACAGTTCTAAAGATAGCTGGCAAGTCCTTGAACTGATTGATAATATACTGATATGAACTGTCACTGTACTAATATGGCGGTGATTGGTTATCAACGGTAGGTAGGTACTAGGTAACACTGCGTTTGGGTAGCCAGGGGACTCGATATTTTTGATAAATACTATGAATGCGAAAGTAATTCTGTCTGTCTGCCTTTTTAGCCTTCATGACTAAACCACTGAACCGATTTTGATGATATTTAGTACCTACAGGGTAAGCTTGAAACTCAGGAAGGATATAGGCTACTTTTTACTTTTTATTTAGCTTGCACTGTTCATACGTATGTAAGTAAGTTGTACTTTCAAAATTTTCAAACCATTTTTCGACCATTTGTTGGTATCCGATTGACCTGAAGTTTTGCATACACCTGTAGTTCTGATGACAATACAATGTCTTACTCAGTATTGTAACAATTTTAAATTAAAACTTGTTTTTATAATATATTTTTTTTTTGTTTGTGTTTTTTTTATCTAAATCATCATCTGCCTAGCCTTTTCCCAACTATGTTGGCGTCGGCTTCCAGTATAACAGGATGCAGCTAAATACCAGTATTTTTAATGGAGTGACTGCCTATCTGACCTCCACAACCCAGTAACTGGGTTATACGATACCCCTTAGTAAGACTGGTTGTCAGACTTTCGGGCTTGTAACGACCTATAACGACTGTCAAAGATCAACGTATGACAGTCGGGACCAACGGCTTAATGTGCTGTCCGAGGCACGGAACGATTTCAGTGGTGTTTTTATGTTTAAATATAAAGTATAATAAGTAACAAACATACAGACTGAGTTTACTTTCGCACATATTATATTAGAATGGAAGTATGGATTAGTTGGCATGTCAACATACATTGTACATACCTAGTTACCTACAAGTCCTACAACGCTATAAAACTCAGTGACTTTGATACAATTTAGAGCACAATGACACGCCATAAATTAAAAGGGATAGTAAGAACCATGCAACCCGCATTACGTGGCAGATTAAAATCTTATTGTTCTATAATCCCATGTAACCATAAAAACACCTTTCCTTAAAGCAATTTATGGGGAAAAGTAAACATTCACCTCACGTACTAAGATCACAATGGGAGATACAGCGGGCTTCTGTTATATCAAAAACATACAAAGAAAAATAAATCTTATGCCTGTGAACTCCAGTTTAAAATACAATGGTTTTTTTTTTTGTAAATCTAACTGAATGAAATACTGTCTGGCCTTACACGAATCTTATAAAATATGTTTTATTGCTTTAAAAATAAAGTATAATTTTCACTGTTACTTTTTCTCATGAGATTTTGAACAGGAAAATTGTTGAGTTGTTAAAATATAAACTGAATTTTAAAGGATTAAAGTTTATTTTTGGTTGTTGAAAGTTTTGGCGACATGAACAATAGCCATACAATTTTACACCTTTGGACACGATGTAGCTTGACACAAATGGCCTTTATAAGTCTGAAATGCTCCCGATTTTGTATGGGTATTTAATTTTCTTCATAATGGTCCAAGATCTTATCTTTTAAAAATATAATAGTGTTTCTGTATCTTTTGGTAAGAAACTTCCCAGCATTGTTTGTTGGAGTTGTTAATGGTTTATTTAAAAATAAAAGGTGGAACAAGAAATTTAATGATACTAGTAGGTCAGTATTTTTAGTCTTATGGACTATAACGTAAAATTAAAAAAAAACTATTTAAGATTCCGTACCCAATGGGAGCTTTTTCCTAAGCTTCTGCTGTCCGTCCGTCCGTCTCTCAGCGAGCTGTTATAGGCACAGGCGAAATTTTCACAGAGTGTGTATTGCTATCAATGGCTGATAAAACCACAAATAATTTTAAAAAAAAGTGCCTTTGACCTGATTAAAAAAAAAAGAATTCAACTTAGGCATATTTTTATTATTATCCATCAAACCAATTTTCGAGATTCCGTGCTACACCTTGCCAATTCCGGAGTTATTTTTTACAAAAATATAATGGAAACATACCCATTTGCCCCTCAGTAGGCACGTAGTCCGGAATGATGGGGCCTCTATCACACAACTCCTCACGCAATAACACTAACATAACATTAACACGTTCACTTGTCAGATTTCATTCGCACTCATTTTTGTCACTTCGTAGAATCAACCTTGAAATAAAAAAGAAAAAAATTAAAATAAAAGAAAAATTGTGAAATAAATGGTAAAATATTTTTAAATTATAAATATTTGTTAAATAAATAAAAGTGATAGTGGTTTGATTCGATCGATTCTTACAAAAAAGAAAAAAAAAACATTTTAAAACATTTTACTAAAACATTTTTTTTTTATAAAGCGCATTCCGTTGATCTCAAGAAATATGGGTTAACAGCACGTTAATAGGTTTTAAGTAGGTACTGAAAGTACGTATCAGCTACTCATATTAACCGTCTCATAACAAACGAATGAGTTTGTTATCATAACGAACCATAAAACACCATAACAAACCATACAGCTGCTTGTTATCTTTAACGCTTCCAATCAACTTCTGACAGTAGGTACTACACTACTTAAATAGGTGTATCTGTTTTATTTTTCGTTCAAAATAGCGTGTCGAATGGCCTGATAGTTTTATTTTTAATTCTAAATTTAAAAAAAGAAATTAGGTACCTATTATTTGAAAATTTTGCGACGAAGGGTTAATGAATTTGGCTTTTTAAATGATTGTTACATTGTTATTATTAAATTACCAGTAATTTAGTTATAACTAAGCGTATTAACAGCTCAGTCGGAATGATATTCTAGTTATTCAAGCGCCTTTCTTAAATTGCTCATTAATAGCTAGTGTAAGGAGACACAAATGAAAAGACAAGGGTATTTAGAGTTATGGTTTGAGTGACACTAAATACTGCGATAACGAATACTATACATAAGAAAACCGTATTAAAAAAAAAATAGAGACCAGAATGCATTTACCAGCATCTGCATAGCGAGGTACTTTAAAATACACCATTGTATTTCAGACAATGCAAGAAACAATAGCATCTTTTCCTCAAGAATTACAAGAGAGAAACTTTTTAGAGCTTAAAATCGCCATTATTACTTCAGATCTGTGCAGCCCCTAGCCACCAAGCAAAAACAATAAGAAGGCATCGCCCGCGAGTTCAGTGTTCGAGAATAGAACATGTTCTAAATTTAAATCGGCCGTTAGTGAAGCGCCGCGGGAACACAAGTTCTAAAATTAAAATGGATTTTAAAATTTAAATCCTTACGCTTCTGTCACGTTCAAGGCCGTTTGTCGAAGATTAAAAAGTATTCGTTTTTTTTTTTGCTTAACATCTGGCAGACAGCTACAATGTTTTTAACAGATAATAAAATCCGAAATGACTGGTATTGAAATGGTTATGTAAACAAACTGGAATCGGTCTTTGATTATATTATAGTTTATAGACGCACATTGTCTTAGCCTTGATACGCAATAAAGGACCATGTGGGTGTTTTAAAATGGATTACATATTGAGTAGAACCTTAGCTATTGCCATCCTATGGGCGAGCTAGCAAAACAATTATTTTGCTTTGAAATCGCCAGTCTGCCTTGAGCAAGTATCGATGTTCGTGCCTTCTCTGTATGAGGACAGGCGTTAGAAATAAATAAATAGGTATTATATTTATTATCTACCTCTAAAGTGTTATGATAAAACATATTGTATTATTTCAGTAAGTGGTCGTCTAAAGGAATTACTGTAATAAATTGAAAATCTGTAATATTTTCACTGGGTTCTCTACGTGAAATCCAATGATGTTAGATCGATTAACACTTGCTCGAAAACGTTAGCTCGATGGTAAATAAAATCGAAGAATGATGAGCGCGATAGTTAAAATTAATTACATTTTAACAAAACACTAAAATTCCATTTCCTGAAATAAAACCAATTTTTCTCTTCCGTTAAATACATTTTAAATATAGAACCGACGAATCTTGCGCAGACGCAGTAAACGCTAAATATCCCTTATTCTGTTGACAGCCAGACAAATTGGTTTTCTAAATCCTACCACTGTTTTAGGGGACCAGTGTTACATGATCTCTTAGTTGCACTAGGTAGTTTAAAGACAGGGGTCTAAATAATTTAGTCTTGTTTATCTAAATTGGGTTAGGAAATAATCCCCTTATGGTTTGTGAAATTGTCGGGTGTCTGTTACGAGTATATTTAGAGTGGAAGTAGATATTTTTTTGTATCTTCCTTTTCAATACTTGGTAGACATTATTGGTTTTAGTAGGAATATATTTATTTACGTCTGGCAACACCAAACGGTACTTACAGAAACGTCTGGCTTCTTGTATTAATATTTTAACATAAACTCTTTAACAATTTTGAAATTTAGTAAAAAAAAGTCAGCTTCATACATAATAATCGTCTAGCAGTTGTTTAAATATTCATGAGAACTTTCGGGTGAAAGTTTTCATGAATGATGACTAGTAAACTAACATTCTTACAATTTGGCAGACGCTGAAAGAATTTAAGAACAAGTAGGAGATAAAAACTATTAACAAAAGCCAACTAAAGCCTGATTCACATTTGATTGGACCGACAATTTTACCGTTGACCGACTTTAGGGTGTTGCTGTTCTCACTAGATGCTGCTTATCCGACCTTATATGGAAACCACCGTCGTTACCGTCGTTTTACCACAGCCAACTCACAACTGCTTTGTGACGACCCGGAGTCTTCCACAGACAGAGGTAAGTTGTTTGTCGGTTCGACCTAATGTGTACCAGCCCTAAGAGTCACTAAAGCCTTTGAACAAAAACCCTTCTAAAACGTTAATGCACTCTAAATGAACACAAAAATGCCCAAAACCTATGAAAGTGAATGTCCCAATCGTAAAACGAAACAAAACACAAACGACAATAAAGTCTACCGTATTTTTTGTGTCAACGAGTTTTGTGTGTAAACAAAACAGACGCGGAACATTAAAATGGGAGATAGGACATGTGATTGGGGACAATATTGGGTCACAAAAACTAAGGACACTGTTGTTTACTGATATAAATCAATTTATAATAGCTTTTATGTCTTCATCTGATCCTGCAGTCAAAAGAGAGACCATTTTGTTGACAATATTTATCGTTGACTAGCTTGTGACTTTGCCTACATTTTTTTCACCCACTTTAAGTTACGTCTTTGGTTACTACTCCGCCCCCGTATGTCGTAGCGTGATGTTATTTAGCTTAGACTATTCCTTATGAATCTGGCTATCACATAAAAGTTTTTTTTTCAATCTGACTGGAAGTTCTAGAGCTTAGCGCATTTAAACAAACAAAAGATCTCTGTAGCTTTATTGTATCGTGAGTCTATTAGTTTACTATTATAGATGAAGTAATAATAGAAGCTAGATAATATTATCTAAAGAATAGATGAAATAAAGATGAATCTTATTTTTAGAGGCTTTGCAACAAGAGACAATAATTTTTCAACGGTGATAAAAAAATACAAGACGTAGTAGGAATGTAGGGCGTAGTACCAATTTACAATTCATTCGATACTGAAACCAACATCTTGAACATGAACATCTTGACACAACAACGAAAACTTGAACAAGATATACACAATCTTATCAGTCGCAATAAACTTCATAACATAACGCTGAAGCTCGATCCCTAATCTTAGTGGGCGACCTTACACCATCTAATCATTGTCCGTACTACCATAAAAATCATGCTTCACCACAAAACCTTCTTTACCAAATGCTTTTTGAATAAATAACGGTATTTGTACCACTTTACATTGATTCCGGTGGGTGTCACCACTTGTCTGAAATGGTGCTTAAAGTCCACTTAAGAATGACAGGTACAAATATTTTTCAAAGAATATGCACACGCGGTGGTCCAATATTTGATCCCTGCTGTGTTTTTCTATGGTTCTTTTGTAAACAGTTTACTGTTTGTTTAGATCTTTAAGAATAATAAGAATTCGTAATGAATATTTCTTTACATTGACTGTTTACAGCCGCTTTCTATAATGTGTTCTGTAGATCGATCCCTTGCTACAACTAATCAAGTATTGGAGTTATCTAATGTAACAAACTGGGCCATTGATGGTTGCGAGCAGGGATCGTATAGATCTACAGATAGTATTATAGAAAACGGCCCTTAGGTGGATAAATCCAAATCTATAATATTTCAGGAAGAGTCTAAATCACTTAAAACCTTTTAGGAAATAACCCAAAAACCTGACCTCCTTACATAAATAAAGCAAATTAAAATCCCAGCTGTTAAAAAACGCAAAAATCAAAAAGAAGTAAATTACAAGACAACATGCAAACGAAATTAGCACCACATGTAAATTCACTTAAAAATTACAATAAAGCAAAGATACTGCTACTAAAGGCAACGGTACGGTTCGTCCCTTCGATGTAAAGCGGCTTGCACATGATACAACAAGTGTTGAGCAAAAGATTGCCTGAAAAGAAATTGAGGTAAAAATTGTTAAATTGCTACAAGCTGCATTGTACAGAACCTACATGAAAGAAGACGAGGCAACAGCCTATATGCTTCTCAACTACTATGAGATGCACAGGGCAACGTACTTCGGTAACCCATCCAAGAGATCGCCAGTAACATGAAGACGCTGCTGGCCTTCCCTGTGGAGCGGGAATGGTTGGAATGATCTTCTTCCCACCCGTACGCAAAATACACGCTAAGACAAGAGATATGGACGCCAGCCCGTGTCCAATACATGTTCACAACTCCAATGAGATGATCACTAAACCCAGTTCAGCGCAGTAAATAAACGCATAAAAAGAAATATCTTTTCTAGGAAGACACTTAAGATCTTTGTTAAGGATAGAGTTTTTCTGCACCTTACTATTTTTGTTTCAAATCCAGAGCAAGCAATTATCCCCAATTTGTCGTCTCGTGAAAACAAGCCTTAATCCTTTTTAATTGGGCAGGATCTCTAACGGGACTTGACCCCTAAATGTCCAATCATCTGTTTTAATTTTATTGGAACTCGTTTGGAGAAACGTCCGAATCACGGTCACGGAAACGAAGTCGCGTGTTTAAATGATCACGGTTATTTAAAATCCCTTTTCGTTTTCGAAATTTGAATTATCTTTTATGATCGTCTTTTTTTTAAGATCAGTTGATCGAATGGTAAATGCTTGAATTTAGAACTGCTTACATTTCCATCACTTTTAAGAATTCTTTTTTATTACGGCCTGTAAGATTTATGGGATTCGTATTTTCCAAAAAGGTTCACTGGAACTGGAGCCTTCTAAGAAAAAAATACCATCGAACTTGAAAACATAACATAACATCACGCCTGTAATCCCCGAAGGGTTAGGCAGAGGTGTACCCATTAGTACACCCACATTTCACCAGTTATGTTTTTAGTTCCATGTAATAGGGGGCGATCCTATTGCCATCAACCGGGCACAAATCTAGACTCCGAGGCTGCTACTGAGAAATTCCTGATGCAAAAACCCAATAACACTTTGCCCGACCTGGGAATCGAACCAAAGACCTCATGCACAGCAGTCACGCTTGCGACCACTAGACCAACGAAGCAGTCTACAACAACTTGAAAACAAAATATTTATATGAAAATCAACGCATTGAAAACCAGACACGATACTCAGCGTCTGCTAGATTTCCTGATTTAGGTCACAAAGCACCATTACAGAACAAAGCCTATAAGATAAAAATGGTTTTAATGCCCACCACGTAAGGATACCAAGGCCAGTACAAAATAATATTTGCAGAATATCTGATTAGATCCAATCCATCATTTTGTAATGACATCATGTGTTTTGTTCGACAATTCAACATGTGTACTGTTGGAGGTAGATAGTTCTGTACAAATTAATTGGTTACTGTTGTTATAACAAGCTTCTGAACCTTGAACAAACGTATTCATTTTCGATGTTACTAGTACGGTACTCTATCATTTATATGTACAACATTGAATGACACCGTGACTATAGCCAAACCAATATTATTATCAAGCTTAATATTTTTGGAAGAAAAACAACCAATAAAAATCCAGTGCCTTGTCTGATTAGGTACATGTAAGACACTCAATTTTTACCAGTAGCAAATATGAAGCCAGATTACATCATAGCTATTCGGCTTCTAAATGTTCGGCCACGTGTGTCTAATAAAAGAGGCCTCTATACAGTAACTAATTGATAAATAGCCAATGATTAGCGCACTTCCCTAGTATTGCGCTTGCGCACGTTCCGCGCACGCCGTCACGTCCATCGTTGCGTCAATGTGGCTACACGTAGTCACTATTTGCATAATAACCGATTCAACATTCTTTACGATTTTTCGCTGCATCAAAATGATATCAATACCAATATCATGTTCTTTTGAACTATCGTAGTCTGAAGACATGACATAAATTATGCCATATGGGCTCCATTCAGAAAACCCTGAAATAAAAAAGCCCTGAAATTGTCTCTTCGTCTTTAGGCACTTATAAAAATTGAAGATCACACCACTTATTCTTTAACTTTAATATTATCCTCTTTTGGTCGAATTCTACTAAACTTTTATGCCTAGTTATTAAATTTTTGTCTATACAAAAATTAACAGACGACAATTTTATTCCACGCCTAAGAGACAAATTGCCCTTAGACAATTCTGATATAATAATATTCAGTTGCTCTGCTTGGGATGCTCTCAGAATTTCAAGTGCCAGAAACAAACGCTGCCGTTTGATGTTACGTACGATTATGACGTGTCGAGTTTAAAGATCGCATCAATTTATTAATAGTGTCAGTTTCCTGGCGAATCTTTTACAGGCATCGTTAGTAGTGTTATTATTCAGAGACAAGGTTTATTTGATTGTTTTTGGCATACCAGAATATGTAGGCAATGCCGCAACCTGCATATACAGAAAATAATCTACGGAAGAATAATTCTATAGAAGAGAGTATAGGAAGAGAATGATTGAAACAATAATGCCAGCCTGTTAACAGCCTACTAAAGGGCAAAAGCCTCATCACATACAGAGAAGGTACGTGCATTTATCGATTAACACCTTTGCTTAAGATGGATTAACAATCCCAGAATTTTATTTATTGTAAGTTCTGCTTTTCTCGCAATGCTTTCTTTCACCGATGTCAATGATGTCTAAAATAAACTTAGAAAGTACATCTGAAATTGGTAAAGAAACTTGCCCGTACTACAAATGTGAACCGACAACCATGTGCAGGAGACGCGCCTTAACCATAAGCCTTGACGACATACTAATATGATAATTATAATAAATACTAATTAATATACCTAACGTTGAACTCCAATTCAGTTTTGAGTTCAGCATAAACATTGCTAAATTTATTTATACCTCTGACTCGCTTAAATCATCTTTCCATAAATATTTTTATTTTATTTTCTTTTTCACGTCCTTCTAGCATCAAATAGTTTTGCAACAACATTTCGTTTTAAATTTAGAGCAAACGCAATTGCGTTAATGTTGGAACGAAAGTTGAAATCGAATCGTTTCGGTCGCTTCCTGCCGATTCGCAGAAACACACGCATTTTAACGCTACTGAATTCACATTAGATATTGGAATACAAGGAAAACTTAGGTGGGAAATAGGACTCGTGCGTTTCGACCTAAAAACAATTTGTTGCAACAACTAAAAGCCACATTTAGCATGGACATACTTTGTTAAAATATTGTTACTCAATTCTTATAACATGTAAGCTTTCTACAAATATTAAAGTAAGCCGTAATACTATGTACATATGAAATAAAATAAGCAATATAAATTACTATTGTTACAAACTGTTTGGTATAGGGTAATATGAAAATAACAGTCAATTTTGATTTGAGTACTGACAATAATAATAATTCCCATATTTTTTTTAAACATGAATAATACAAAAGAACAACTCAATGATAACAATTTTTGATATACTGAAGCAGGAAGTTCAAATTCCGTTCAATTGCGATTAATTGTAGTAATCAAGCAATTGTCAAGAGGATTACATTGCTGAAATTAACAATCATAATAGAAGATACGAAAACGCAACTGGAACAGAACTTAACCGTCCTACAGATAAGGTCGGAAATGTTTTTGTTAAGGGAATGTGGTAACTGTGGTAAGTAAAGGATACTGAAGTAAATACTCGACTAGTTAACGAAGGGAGACAAATGACAGTCATTTAAAATTTAATGGCGCTTATAAAGCAATTTATGTGGATAAAAACTTGATAGGATCGCACATTACAAGGAGATAAATTACTTTAGTTTTTACGTTGAAAGCTGGCTATTAGAGTGGAGCTTATATGTAAAATAAACATTTGTTAAGTCACTATAAAGTAATTAATTACTTTGAAAGTTAATAAATAAGACAACAGTTATAAAGGAGAAATATCGTAAGTAATGTATTTAAAAAGTCACAAGTATGAAAATATTGCAACAATAACAATTCTGAGAACTTTGAAAAAAAAAACAAGCAGACATTAAAACGGTTATGATTCGTAACGGTACGAATAAAGTGACAATGGGTGCTAAAACTTACTCAGAATCATGTTTGGCATAAATATTGCAAAAAGACGTAGGTAGAAAGTAACATTTAAGGCATACATTAAACTACTAATTCAATGTAGGTACCCCGACCAAGGTCAATATCAATCATAATCCCACCTAATCAACCTTACCAAATTTCATTCTCCATGCTTTAGACCATAATACTCCCATGACAGATCCAGATAACACTGAAGGTCACGACCTGCATAGATGATATCACTGATGCGACGTATATTCACTGGAGGTCACACAACCAACATAAAAAGACCCATACTTAATGCTACAATTGCGTCCTTTAAATCTGACATTAATATAAAAGGAGGGAAGGTAGAAGGTCTGACAATCCTGGTAGTGCAAGAGTTGAATCATCAATGATAACAATAAAATGAAGAGCGAATGTACTAACTGTCCATTGTTGTATATTGTATTCTATGAAATGTAAACCATGAACGTGTAAATTAGATCAGGGACAGTTTGGTGAAGTTTTTGGTAATGAAATGACGAAACGCACAGGGAAAATGATTGTGATGACTTTATTTGCGAATGACGAGCTAGTACTTAGCGTTGCTTGAATAAAATACGTCATATTTGTAAGTATGAACACGAAAGAAGAATATTTAAGTGGCTTGATGACGCAGGCAGTATATATGATGTATTTACGGTAACAGGTAATACCCGTGAAGAGGTCGTTGATGATAGAGATAAAATTAATTATATTTTTAATTCTAGCTTCATTTTGTCTTTGATCTTCCAAAATCTTTTCCGAGAGATACTACAAAAAACACATCCGCTCTGTCGCGTCTGTCTGAAAAAACGATTCCCACAGTAATTGTACTAGTTTTTCAACAATTGATGCATACATCCTCCACACCGGTACCTGACCTGGCCTGCATCCGCTGGCGAAACAGATAAAAGCATGCAACGTATTGCCTCATTTTATATACGTAGATACTATATGATGTGGTGCAATAGAGAAACGTTGTGAAAGAGACGCAGTACAGTATGCTAATCAAGTGATACTAAAGTTAAAAAGATAATTTTAAGTATATGAAAGTTGAGTTTATTCTTGGCCAGCAATTATAAGTTGACGATTTTTTTTTTATAGGAATACAGTCAAACTATCTTGTAACAATGTTTTAATAGATAAGAAAGGTTCAAAGTCTAGTAGGGATTGTAAAGCGAGCTTCACAGATGAAGGAAATATTATATTTTTGAAATCTTTATGTTTTACTAAAGTCATTCAAGTCAATCAAACTCCTCATCTGTATTAATATTATTATATTTATTAAAGGAAGGGAAAAAAAATTTTTTTTGCATGTTTGCCAGATAAATGAGGAATAGTATAGGGCCTATAATATAGGCTATATGCCATCACGCTTCGATCCATAAAAACGGAGAAGTAACCATAAACATAAGTTAACGCGGATGAAGCCGCAAGCAAAAGATAATTGAAATACAAAATGAAACGTAGGTAATGCAAAAATAGACTTTTCGATGCATATAATTAAGTTGGGATTTTCTCAAAGACTGCGCAGTGCTAATAACACACTTTGTCAGAAAATGGCTGCTACGTTATTACGTAGGTAGCATCACAGTGTTTCCTCTACACTTATGGCCACAACTATAATCGAAGATGCGAGCTTCCTTTAGATGACGTCATCAATTGCGAAGTACCTTATCAACGTGTTAGGAAATGCTGAGGTTTCGACGCTATGCACTTATCTTTAGTGTGAAGATAATTTAGATAAGTGAGGTATATTAGGTAGGACAGTTTGCTATTTGATCCGGAGAAGACAAGATGCGCATTATGTGGTATTAGAAAAAATATTACAGATAGTTAAAGACATAATATATGAATAAGCAGATAGCTACATGGTGATGGGAACACCATGTAGCCAAAGTTCCGTACCTACAGGATAAAATGGGACCTTATTACTAAGAGTCCGCTATCCGTTCGACTGTCTGTCTGTGCGTCTGTCCACGGTGTATTTCATGAACCGTGATAAGACAGTTGAAATTTTCACAGATGATGTGTTTCAGTTGCCGTTATAACAACAAATACTAGAACAGAATACAAAAAAAAATAAGGGGGCTCCCATACAACAGACATGTTTTTTGCCTTTATTACGAAATAAGTTTCAATATTTATGTTATAACTTAACTTTAAATACTTCCATGATCCGTATAATGTTGCACCCTTAATGACAAACGTTTCAATTGCAATGCAATGTTTCTCACGCTATGATGCACAAACAGTGATTTTTCACACCAAAATATAAGTCATTTCCCAGCAAAAAATTTTGCTCAATGTTACTTTGTTTAATGGGCAGTAAACTTAGTTAACGGCTACGTTACGTTTTCTTTTTACACTCCGTAAACCTAGGTGACATTATAAAATCTTTTAAGTTGAGGTCATCGTTGATCAAAGTATTTAATAAGCTATCTTGTAGGTTATAATTTGATATAACGATAGGTTAAATAAACAAGCAGATAATTCATTCAAACGATATTTGTTATCAACCAATACATTTGTCTTTTAATAGATATTAGTCTTAATACGTAATTAGGTCGAGCTCAGTTCAAATTCTATTTCAGATATAGATGCTCCATTTTCTACCTAAATCGTGTTTATCGACCAAAACAAATCTAGGTTGAAATCCATCTCCGCGGCTTTAAGATCTTCAGATATATTTACCCAATTTCCGACATTCGGAAGCCATAGAATTTAGTTATAGTCATAATATTAAGAGAATTAAATAAAATCTAGGAAGCATAAAATATTTTTGAGTTTTGTCGCCTTTGATATTTGTAATTTTATCTTCTTTGATCGAGGACTATGAAATGCTTTAGTGTCTTATAAATATTAAGCACTACCGCTGTTTCGTCTAAGAAATAAATGGATGGTTATTAATACTTTCGCAATTTTGTTGAAACACAAGGATGATAAGGAAGGAATTGGCTTTGTCTTGAAACATAATATTTAGCTGTTATAAAGAACATTAATTTTGAAGTTCCTCAGCTGTTTCTCTTCGTACCTACTCTATATTAAACAACATTGGTGCCGATTCCCTTGTTCACAAACTAGACTAAATTTTGAGAATTGACATCTCTTACTAACATACAGCAAAAGGAAAGGACGGTGACATTCCGTGACATTAAAGAACTAAGTTAGAGATGTCAAATTAGTTTTGCCTTGAACTTCTCCGTATTTTTAATCCACACGTTTTAAGATGTCAACTATAAATGTGTGGATGTTTCAGATTAGCTAAATTTGACAGCTCTTATTTACATTAGTCTCTTTCTTATTTTATTGGACAGAAAAAGATGGAAATAGTCTAATTTTAGTTTAGTTTGTGACCAAGAGAATCGGCACCATTGTTAAACCCAGACGAGATTATTAATAATGTAATTTGTGGTCGTTGGCCACACCCACACAGCCACACGTGGTCATTTATCTGTTCCTTATCTGTAAGTCGTTCGACTAAACACGAGTCATTAACCACTGCGTTGACGAAAGTTCACTGTCAACGTACTCCTGGCTTACGGTTTTTGAACTACTACAGCCATTTTGTTTAAGTTTAGTGATTAATTTAATTAACCATCAAATTTGTTTGCCGCTGTGTCGTCAAGGCATGAGAAATATAATAATCTTTACTACTATTGTAAATGCGAAAGTTTGGATGAATGAATGTTTGTCAATCACGCCAGAATGGCTGAAAGGACCAGAATAAATTGGCACGAAGATAGATTATAAGTCTGGAATTTTATTTCGTAAAAATATACGGCTCCTGTAGGAAAATATATCAACTTTGACGCAGAAGAAGTCGGAGGCAGAAGCTAGTATAATGATATAACAACTTTATAGTGTGTTCCTATCAAATAAATATATTTATTTATTATTATTTTATTAAAATACTGTGTTTTTACTTAAGGTTTTTCAACTACGACATAACTGCAAAATTCCTATATGTGATTTAGTACAAACGATGTCAATTTTTCTAAATTGATCACATTGCATACAAATTGCCTGTCGTTACCGATGCACATACTTGAAATAGCAATTTCTGTGATAATTTCGAAATCATCATAGCTTCGTGACACAAACATAATGTAGGAAACGTTTCTAGACTGTAATATGGTACAGTCGGATACATATTTACCTAGACTTCACCAAAACAGTATGGTAGTAAACGAATTCTAGAAAGTATTGATTCCCAGGGCGGAAGGAGTCATTTGATGATTGTTACCACCTAAAAAAAAAAAGGATACTTTATATCCCGGTAATGTGTTCCCTTGGGATAGTAGTTCAAATTACTTCACAGAACAGTTCAGTTACTTTTTACGTGGGCGATGCCGCGGATAGAAGCTAATATTAAATAGATTTTCATTCATTTTCCAGTCAGTAGGTCTTTCTTTTTTAAACGAAAGAAAGTCAGTAGGTACAGTAATATGGTAAATTCCCGATACTTAATCTCGGAATTTCGGGTTTTTGCAATACAATGTTCATTCCTTGGAAAGCCAACACCTGAAGTTCGGTTGAGTGTGCGTCCCGAATATCTGATACCTGGTTATGAATGACTGGCTAGACATTGATTTATAAGACTTCACATCGTAGAAATTTTCAAATGTTTTCTACATCAACAAAGTAACAATAATGATACACTCACGTGCATATAAAATCACAGCCAATTATAAATAAATCATCAATAATTGATTTACGACAATTATCGTAAATGACAACACATTTATTAAATACTTGTGATATTACTAGTATGTTCATTACAAACGTTATACCTACCAAGGATGTAATAAATAATTTATTGACTGGTAGATAAAATGTCATTCGATGCGTTTCAAATAACTTTAGACTTAGGGAAGTTTGTATAATAGGACAATATTTGCTATTCATTCAGTTCAAGAAATTAAAAGAGAATTATCCTTATCCCAATTTATTTAAGTTCAAAGTAATATGTCTTCTACATCCATACATCTGTTTCAATGAGCTTTCATCTTAGTACCGTAGCCGTATTCTTATATATTTTTTACCTTTTTGTATTTTACTACGAATATTACTTTGACTATTTGCACGCCTATTTGTGACCTATTGAGTGTCGCAAGGAAGATTGTACAAGGGACAAAAATGCTGTGAACTACTTTTTTTACCTACTTTCCAAGCAAAATATTCTATCCAATCCATATACTCTTTTGTGTTACTCGTGTTTTTTACATGTCCTCAATTCCTCTATGTATACTCACAAAGAAGATAAACAATACTTTCAACACAAACTAAGATAGAAACACCTTAATTTATCCATCTCCATCAAATATATAAAAGCGAATGGTCACTCACTCATCACAAAATATCGAAAACAGCTTGACGCTCGCTAAGAAAGGATTTTCCGAAATTCACCCCCCAAGGGGATGAAACGGGGGTCGATATTTACACGGACGAAGTCGCGGGCAAAAGCAAGTTTTACATAAATACCAAGACTTGGAAGAAACTGCTCTGAATTCCAGTTTGATAGACCTTAAACTGACCTAGTTTAAGGCAATCTTATTTATATGTTAGGATAAGCAGTGCATTGAGGCTTATCTACATATATCTCTTAACAGAGGGACATTCATGATTCTTGTCTTGCATTTCATATACACTACACACACACATACATACATACACGTACATAACTCATCTACCTAGCCTTTTCCCAACTATGTTGGGGTCGGTTTCTAGTCTAATTGGATGCAACTGAATACCGATGGTTTATATGTAGTGGCTGCCGATCTGAAATTCACAACACAACACGAAATCTCTTGGTAAGACTAGTTGTCAGACTTTCGGATTAGTAACGACTGTCAAAGATCTACGAACAATAGCCGGAACCACAGTAGGCAAGGTGGTGTATCCCCACCAACTTCCAAACTATGGGTTGCTACAGAGAATTATTTTTGAGGGAACCCTGGATCCTAACCTGCAGTCGTGCTTTCGACCACGAGACCAACGGGGGAGTCATAAACACGTGTATCTAAGGAAGAAAAACATTTAACATAGTTTCCGTATTGGTATATTGTATTTGCACTGATATATTTCTTTCCACTATAAAATTGGGTCACAATAATTAAAAGTAAACATACAAAATATTTAAACAATCTTCCTTTAACCATATTTGTGTACAATTGCCGTTAATTGATAACCAATTAACAAACCTGTTCATTTAATAAAAGCGTATGTGATTTAACGAATCGTAAAAATTTAAAGAAATGCGTTTCTTTATCTTTTGCTTTTAAGACTTGAGTAGCTAGTTTAGCTTTTATCAAAAATAGAAAAGTTTTATTAGTTATAAGTTTTGTTTTTCTCCGTTCACGTAAGTATCGGATTTCACATTTGAAACTGAAGATGGTGCCTGATCCTGACATCTGCCAGTCAAAATTTTGGGTGTGACAGTTGATACGAAACACCTGACGATGTTATTTAGTATTTTGTGTTTCTACCTGCTACACAATAGCAAAGAAAAGGTAAGGTGAAGAATAATAGCAAAACTGAGTAAATGAAAAAATACTCTGAAATTTTAAGATAAAAAAAGTCGTCTTCAAATTGTCGAGTCAGCAACTCGTGCCCTAACAAATAACTAAACATTTGCTCTCACTTTCAACATCCCAAATCCTCTTTTTGTTCTCGTTTTTCTGACTATTATCTTGTTCGTATCATAAATCACATATTCCCAGTGTATCTTTCGATATTTTTTTGCTGTGCGGAACCAGCCCTGTTGAAACATATCACTGCCATCCGGGACATGGTCTCAAGTGCCGGAAACAGTTATAAATCTATAAAAACAGCTAACAAGGGAACCTTCATGAGGGATAGAAAGTTTTTGATCATCGCCAGATGGCTCACATTGACATTAAACTATCGTCTTGAAGATAAGGTGCAGGAAGACGTTTCAAATGTTGACTTATGTTGCGAGACAAACAAATTAGATTAATTTAAAACACGTAGATGTAAAACATGAATTCAGAACTGTCCATTTTCATATACTTTAAGTTAATTATAGGAGTCTGGTTACTACGGAAACTGTAGGAGGCAAAGAAATTATACAACAAGAACCAGACGTTTCGTATCATGATTGAGGGAACTGGTCGCGGACTGGCTAACGAGATCATGATTACTACATCATTAATTTTAAAGCGAACACTAGCCATAATTATAGGAATACAATATAGGATATTAATGATGACGTAGTAAATAAAAACGTAACTAGAAGGAGGATTAGGACAGAAGAGAGAGAAGAGATGGAGATACTTGTGTATTCAATTTCGAACTTAATATGCTTTTAAATACAACATCGAATTGCATTTACAACATACCGCTTACCAAATTAGTAATACAAAGTACTACTATTTACATGAATTCTGTTACCTTAACTGGAGTGGAGTTAAAACAGCTGATGCAGTCTGGTTTACTTTACTCGTGAGGTACATTTTATTTATTTTTCTTTTTTGTAAGCACGCTCCTGCAATCTTTGGTGCAAACGTGTTTTAAGGTGCGTTGACATCAAGTACTGCGGTCAACTTGCTAGGAATAAAAGAACCTACTTGAGGTACAATATTTTATGGATGAATCCCTATGAGATTTTAAGACAGAATCTTTCTAATATGAACGTGTGTAGATCAAACTATTCAAAGAAGTGCACTATTTCATTGTGTAATATCAGGCTTTGAAGATTTATGCAGACTTATTTTTGAGGATTTAAAATCTGGTTCAGTACAATAAGCTAAAATAATGCTCTTCAATAAAAAAGACATCATTAAAAGCTCTTTCTGTAATAATCTTTCTGAAACAATGCAAACAATACTACGTTTGCGAAACTTGGCCAAGTTTTAAAGCTCATAATCGTCTCAAACAATTCTCTGTAATAGTAAAAGTCGCTTTTAAGCTATGTCTAATGGTTTCGAGAACCATTAACGCGCCGTCAAGACAGATCAATGGATATTTTTATACGCACATTCAAAATACACAAAACGTTATACTTTTTACTACTTTCCTCTTTCGGTGCTAAACTTTATGGTTTAACGTTATGGTCGGTGCTGGCCACAGTTTTACGTACATTTAAGGATCAATTACGATTAGAATAGCTCTGTTCTTTTACAAATAGAACTGTGTTTGGTACCACAAGCCAAGGGCTATTAGCCTTAGGGTCTACAAGTATTGAGCACGAATCCACTCAACTTGGTAAGATCTTCAAATGCATAAATCTAGTCTTCTCAAGGCTCTATAAGTACTACATTAGAAACATAACTGGGTATGGGTCGTTGTCTAATAAATGGCGGTATAATCGCCCCCTATCTCATTGGGAACAAATGCCGTCATCACGGAGATGTGGGTGTCGGCACAGATGTAGGCACACTTCTATCTTAGATTGCAGATGACAGTTATACTGTATCACTATAAATTGAAGCAGATTCAAAAATTTCTCCTAAAGTGTGACCAAAGATTGCACAGAAAGTTAACCGTAAATAGTCAAAACACGATTAAAAGCAAGAAATATTAATAGAAAATATCAATTTTTCAATTCGGTTTATTGATATCCAAATAACATCAATTAATAGTCAACATGACCTCACGACGAAGCCCATGTGCCTATCTCGGGTTAAACTAACGTTTGCACAGTACACAGTGCTTAACAAAACATTGACTAAAACCAATAGTGAGTCACCAACTGTTAGTATAGCTTCCATATCAACTGCTGTTGCATAAGTTAAGGTAAAAATGTGTTCTGCATCTAAATGTTTCATTATTTTAGGTTTGAATTTGCTGTGGAAATTAAGTAGATCAAAAAGGTGTTTTAGATGGAGCATCTCGTCTTTATTGGTGCAAGAATTATCGTGGAGACCTTGACGATATGCGTTATTCCTATGTTAGTTGTTTCTATGTTTATCTAAATCTCAATGTATAAAAGCGAAAGGTCCCTCACTCGTCACGAAATATCGCTTGATGTTAACATAACATCATAACATCACGCCTGTAATCCCCGAAGGGTTAGGCAGAGTGTACCCACATTTCGCCAGTTATGTTTTTAGTCCGGTGTAATAGGGGGCGAGCCTATTGTCATCAACCGGGCACAAATCCAGACTCCGAGGCTGCTACTGAGAAAATTCAGATGGAAAAACCCAATAACACTTTGCCCGACCTGGGAATCGAACCTTCATGCACAGCAGTCGCGCTTGCAGCCACTAGACCAACGAGACAGTCAAAATGAAGAAGAATGGATGGAATTAATGTATGAAGATGAAATTTGGCTGAGAGGTAGTTTATAGTTAGTAGACGTCTGCTAAGTAAGAATTTTCGGAAATTCACCCCTTATGGGGATAGAAAGGGGGTACAAAATTTGTATAGAAAAACTTAGGAGAACGTAGAAGTAAACTAATACTAGTAAAAGCATTGATCACCACACTTGCCTCATGCATTAGAGTCTTCTAAACCACTGGGCCATCACAACACTCGAAATTCTTTTTTAACTTTACAAAATATTTTGTTCGGTTTCAGATTGGAATGTTCTAATAGTAATAAGTTTAATTCAAAATTAAACGGGACCTACCATTAGCCAACAGGTGATGCATCTAAACGACTGCATTTCTGCGTAGCTCTTCAAGATGCGCATGATTGATTTATTTCTATCTTCTCAACACACACTTTCAAACAATGTATTGGATAAACAATTTGGTTTATCCAAACATTTGCATCCTGTTTCTACGTTATCTATGTTGTTAGGTAACACTGCATTGTAGGTTTAATCCATGCTTCCATACTAATATTGTACATACATGCGAAAGTAACTCTGCTGTGTGTCCGTTACGCTTTCACGACTAAACCTCTGAACCGATTTTGATGATGTTTGGTACGGGGTAAGTTAGGGTAAGTGACTTCGTCTGCGTTCGTGATAACCGACATTTACGCGGAAGAATTCGCGGGCAAAAGCTAGTATCATATTATCATCATCATCTGCCTAGCCTTTTCCCAATTACGTTGAGGTCGGCTTCCAGTCTAACCGAATGCAGCTGAATACCAGCATTTTACATGGAGCGACTGCCTATATGACCTCCACAACCCTGTAAATGGGTAATACGATACCCCTTGGTAAGACTGGTTGTCAGATTTTCGGGCTTCTGTCGACCCGTAACGACTGTCAAAGATAGCCGGGACCAACAGTTTAATGTGCCTTCCGAGGCACGGGGACCATGTCAGTGATGTCTAAGATAAACTCATCATCTAACGTATCGTATCATATATGTTGTTAATTTTATTTTAATTTGAATATCAACTTGGGTTTTGCATGAAAGAAGGAAACAGAATAATGAAAGTAGGATGTTCATAACCATATTATTATATTCACGTACGGTCCATTGTTTATTAACGCCACATAAACTGTAGATATTTATTGTCTTCAACGTTCTCTAAGAGGTTAAAGCTTGTAGCTTTGTTTTAAGAACAAATTGAAACCATATTTTCTTCATTGTAAAAGCCATTTCGGAAGAGCAGGAAAATATTATGTGCATAAACAAATATCGTGATCTCATGCAGTCTACAAGGTAAAATTCTTTTAGTATGTAACACATTTTATATTCAGCAAGGACTCGAGATACTGTTATCTAAAGAAAAGTTGAAGGTTTATTGGTCTTACAAAATATTCTGACTCAGTAATTTAGATGACTCCAGAATTATTCAACATATACAATCGACTTAGGCTGTAACAAGAATATTTTAAATAATTGAAGTAATTTAAGTTCCGTATCCAAAGTGTAAAACGGGACTCTATAACTAAGACTCCGCTGTCCGTCCGTCTGTTTGTCTGTCCGTCTGTCACCAGGCTGTATCTCATAAACTGAGATAGTCAGACAGTTGAAATTTTCACAGATGATGTATTTTCGTTGCCGCTATAATACAAAATATCAAAAAGTCAAATTAAAATAAATATTTAAGGTGCTGAATACGACGAACGTGATTTATCTTTGCTCGTTTTTATAGATATTGATACGAAACTTAGAAGTCCAACTCGCACTGTTTTTTTTTAAATGCCGTATCCCAGTTCAACCTAGGATGATATTGGCTGCTTAACCTAACTTTCCTGTGGACCCTTAAAAATTAAGGCTTAAAGACAAGGCTTAAACCTTATAAACTAAGCGACTACACGCACCTCCTATACGGTACTAATACAGACCTCATCCAAAATCATCATAACATAAAACGTTATTAATGTGAACGTTATTACTGACTAAGTAGAACACAAAATTAAAGTAAAGCTCATTTGTATGGAGACAGCTAATTTCACTTCCTTAATTAACAATGCCTTTTACAAATGACACTAGAAAATAACCATTTATCTTGCTGATCACGCCATTTTTAGTATATTTTCGAGTGCCGGAGTATTTTTTCTAACTAATTGTGTAACTGTTCTAGGAGTGTGAAATGTATTTACTTGAATCAATAACGTCTTTAAATCAAGTTTACTTTTCTCATTGGTCTTACTATTATTATAAATGTGAATGTTTGGATGGATGTTTGTTACTCAATCACGCTAGAACTGGATGAAACTTGGGACAGAGATAGATTATATTCTGGAATAGCATATAGGCTACTTTTTATACCAAATAAATACACTGTTCCCGTAGGACAATATATCAATTTTGACGCAGACAAAGTCGCGGACAGAATCTATAGTCTAGTATAAATCTAAGAAACAATACCTTCATTACAACGACAAATATGAAATTGATATAATAGTAAACACAAGACGATTCGTTGTTAATATGACCTCTCTTATCAAGTTCATTAATGTCATTATCAAATTATGTACATTTAAATCCAATGTAAATTAAAGATACATTAGTACATAATACAAAGCGATAACATTGTTTACAATAGTATCACTTGGAACATATTTGAGTACAGCGTTACGTTCATTCGCAAATTCATTCAGATTGTGATGACTCAAATTCTGTTTATTTTTATTTCTATTATGACAATGTGATTCACACTCTACTTTATCGAGCTTCAAAGAAACCAATGTTTTTATTAAAACTACAAAAATTACCACTTTTTAATAGTTGAACCGAACCACTATCACATTTATCTACGAAGATAATGAATTTATAATTTTAAGTAAGATAGAGGTAAAAGTAAAATACGTACCTTAAAATAAATTAAAAGATGATCACACAAACAAAACTACACTTTAACGATAGCACTTTTAAAGATCTAATTACACTAAATCACAAAAAGGGATCTAATTGAACGATCAATAATCGAGGAAAATGCGCGTGTAGCGGCGTTGGTCGATGCGCGAGAGCAACTGACAAGAGGAATCGCCGACCCATGCGCCGGCGCAGGCTTAACCGACCGAGTTTAAAAGGGCGGCTTTACTTGAACTGATAGTGGTTTTGGAGACTTTTTGAGCTGGTAGGGTTTAACTGTGTTTATTCACCGTGAAACTAATGTATTTTTAGTAAATACGTAGGGCAGGTAACGACTTCGACTATTGTAGGGCCAAGGGCTTCGATTGTAAAAGTCTGTCGTTTTTATACCGTATTGCTTAGAACTTACAGAATACAGTAAATGGAGGTTAGAATAGTTACTCAATATTTTACAACTTACTGGAATACGGTACTGGTAGACTTTAAGTGTTAACTAGCATATGCTTGCGATGTCGTTTGTGTAAAAGTCGGTTATCACGGGGTTATATTTTTTGAACCTTAGTCTAAGTTATTTCTTATGACACCAGCTGTGAAAGTCTCGTCAAAATTAGTTCAGCCCTTTCGAAGACTTGCCGGTACAGACAGACAGACAGATATATAACATTTTTTTTTTCTTTTTGGAGATATGCTGTGTAAATATTTATGTGAATTTAGTAAAAAGCTGTTATTTTGTCTGACATTTTTTTATTGATTTATATAGATAAAATTATAGGTAAAACAAGATATACCTACGACACAGCAAGCTCAGGAAATGGTCAGTAATCATGAGTACCTATATTTTGAAAAATAAGAAGAATAAGGAAAAGAAATTGTAACTCAAGGAAGGAAACCTTACAAACGTGAATAAAGTCAGTATACTATTACCTTATTACGTATAAAAACCTGATGTCCATGAGACCATAACCAGAACTGGTTTCACTATTAAGATTTCGATTAGATTTTAATAATAAATTTTCCGTTACGGGAGTACCGAACTATTGGAAACGTTATACATCGACTGGCCTGTTGTTCTAGTAGTTAGTGACCCTGATTGCTAGGACGGAGGTTGTGGGTTCGATTCCCACAAATCTTTGTGTGTTGAGCACGATGATTTGTTCTGTGTCTGGGTGTAATTTATCTGTATATTTATCAGTTGTCTGGTTACCATAGTACAGGCTCTGCCTAGTTTGGGATCAGATGGCGATGTGTTGGTTGTCCTAAGATATTATTATTATTATTATATTATAATACATATAAACTGTAATGAATAGGTTACGTTTTTATGAATGCCAATAATGATAGTCGTAATAACTGATTATGAGAAACGTTATTGTTATCATGCAAGCAAGTGTGCTAATATAAATATTCTCAATACTTAACTCGATGAATTCACAACTGGAAATCTTACTTTATAGTGAACTAGGTTAAGCTCGTGACTCCGTTCACGTAGATATCGTGTAAGGATACGATAATACTACGGCAATATTCTAGCTTTCTATTAGCAAAAGAAGTATGAGATGATAAAGGAAACAAAAAAAAAACAAAAAGCGACAACTTTCTTTTCAAATTATTACTTTTAATTTATCTGGTGATACGGTATGAAGAACTTCTATGGATCGTTAATGAAATCCTAATATATGACTATATAATATATAACTATATAATACTATATAATATAATATATAACTTGCTCCTGTCCAAGATTTCGTCCGCAGAGGTGTTTCGGAAGCGTTACGTTATGTTTTTGATTACTGCTCCGCTCTCGCGGGCAGTAGCGTGATATTATATAGCCTATACTATTCCTCATGAATCTGGCTATCACATATAATTTTTTTTTTCCAATCCGACGGTAGTTTTTGAGATTAACACGTTTAAAAATACAAACAAAAAATTTCTTCAGCTTTATTATATGATAATTATTATAGATCAATCAAAAAGAAACGAACTCAGAATCTCAATTCATCACAATTCGTTCGACTGTTCTATATTCGGCAGTTTCGTGGGCCGGGTCGGTTCGATTTGGATCAATAACACGGAACAGTAGCGGTGTCAACGCACTGCGCCCGCGCAAGCAAAGGACGACGCGACCAATTACGAATCCGTCAAGTGGATTGACATTTATTAGGCTGCTGATATAATTATAGTATTTTAACTGTCATTCTTGAATATTTTTAAACCTGACATTTATGAAATTGATCTTCCATGGGCGCGGGTGTACCTATCTCCTTTTAAGGATGAGACATGTCTATTGGTTGAATGAGATAGGTTGAGTCGACGTAGTATATTTCTTTTTTTGAAATTCAACTTTAATCTACTAATTGATAGAGACATCGTGACGGAAACTTTCAACAAAGATTTAGTAGGTGCATGATTCTAGATCTCAAAGCGATTAAATTTTCGTCACTTATTCAAAAAATATATACCTATCTATTTATAATACTTGGACCCTATGTCCATTACCGGTAGGCTACTATTTTTAATATTTTTAAATGTTTGTATTTTACATTCTTATTTAAAACTGTAATTCATATGTCTATTCAATTGAATGAAGGAAAAAAAAGTCGCCTATTTCATACAAAACTGAACATCTAAACGGTAAAAATGTATGAAATGTCAGATATGTTTATTTTTAAACAGCCTATAAATAAACCATCAAATGACTTCTTCCACTCTGGGCGGGGCGGAAGGCTTTGGTGCCGATTCTCTTGGTCACAAACTAAACTAAAATTAGACTATTTCCATCTTTTTCTGTCCAATAAAACAAGAAAGAGACTAATGTAAATAACAGCTGTCAAATTTAGTCAATCTGACGCATCCATACAGTTATAGTTGACATCTTAAAACGTATGGATTAAAAATACGGAGAAGTTCAAGGCAAAACTAATTTGACATCGCTAACTTAGTTCTTTAATGTCACCGTCCTTTCCTTTCGCTGTATGTTAGTAAGGGATGTCAATTCTCTAAATTTAGTCTAGTTTGTGAACAAGGGAATCGGCACCAGTGTCAGACTCTTACTGACTAAAACCCATCAGTGTTCCTCCAAATACCCTTTGTGTTCAAGGGCTGCTGTAAATCTTTGGAACAAACTCCGCAACCATGGCCCTAGCGGGCCCATCGTTAAAAAGTCTAGAATCGTGAACTAAATTCATAGTAAAAGTTTTCATTCAGATATCCCTTCCATCAGTTATACAGCTTCATATTCCTTATCAAACAACTTTGATGAATGCGACATTAAAATGTAGCATCCTACGCAGGTTGTTAAAGTCAGTTAAGAATGATGGTTCACTTAAGCTTCCGTAGGCGCTAAGTTGATCATCTATCATACTTTTAGTCTCAAACATTACAACTCAATAGGTATTTGAATATTTGATTGCAAACACGTTTGTTAAAGGTGATGGCTTTAGTAACATAAACAAATTACCTTTAAATGGAGGGAGAATAAAATGCTAAAAGGAAGATTCTATATTTTAAAAAGATTTGAAAGGGAGAGGGAACTCTAAGAAATGTATTAGATATTTCGTGCTGAAGAAGAAGCAGCGAATGATGCTAAAGACGATAAGGTGACATAATATGCTAACTGTAGAAATAAACAAAATTTAAGTGTCAATTTGTTGTATTGACAAAATAACAGTTTTTTTTTTACAAAATGACGAACACGAAGAAATCGACGTTTAAAATGTGTGGCTGTATAGTTCTTCCCGTTCTCTGATACGCCTGGGCCTATTTTGACGGGACTTTCACTGGCAGCATAGCTGACACATAATAAAGAGTAATTTGGGCTACTTTTATTTTGGATAAAGAAAATCCCCGTGATAACCGACATTCACGTGAAGCAAGACACGGGCAGAAGCTAGTTGACAATGAAGAACTAATATTATATAGAAGCGAAAATAAGAATTAAAAAACATCACAAATTCAAATTCCGCAAGTTAGACCTATACAAGGATATATTTTATGGCTGTACAGTATTAAATACAGCCTCAGGCCACTTTAATGATAATTTAATATCGATATTCAGTTGTGTAAGGAGAAAATCTCCGTTGGAAAGCGCTAACATATTTATATCGACGTATTGCTTCACAGTATCAATATCCAATAGAAACTGGTTAAGATTATGATGCATAAATATTCTCAGATCCTGGCTCTAAGTAATGAAATAGAATCCGCTGCAGGCGTTAACGCATGATTTGTACTTCGGCTAGTAAATAATATAGCATTAAAAGCTTTATTTGAAAAGCAATCCAAGAACCAAACCCATATCTTGTAAAACATTTATAAAACAAGTTCTTTCTATCTTAAATATATACATTTATTGGATTGTCATGCAATGTGCATAATATATTTAAATTCCAGCTCAATCGAACACTGGGAAGTGGGTTAAATTTAACTTGAAAGATTTCATTAAGTTCTTATGGCTTCTTTCCGACTTCATCATCAGACCAACTCTGTCACATCATTTTATTGCATTGTCATGCAAATTATCCAATAACGCAAAATTTCAGCTCAATCGAACATTGGGAAAATTTAACTCATAAGATTTGATTAGCCTCAGACACAGGGACAGGTGAGAGTAAATAAAAGCTTGTAAACAAATTCAAATACAATAGGTAGGATAAAGGAAATAAAAGAAAACACACAATTGATATGAGATTCGAAAACATTTCAAACAATACTGAATCCAAACTATAACATCATGACGCAGAATTTCTCCAATTCGTACAGAAAACATGGTCTAATTCAGAAGTCGAAAAAATCACACACACTATACCTATTCTTGAACACAATGAGCTAGTAAAACCGGTGGTAATTGAAACCAATGACTCATTAGAGGGGCAAGGGGCAAATCTCCAAGTTTTGTCGGAAGCGGCCTACTAACGCGCGCGTGACGTCGACGAGACGACGCCGGCGCTGCGTCATACCTACTACACAGTCAGACGAATGTATTTTGGATTTGTTTTGAGTAAAGCTCTAGAGGTATTTACTGAGTGTCTGACTATGGGAGGAATTTCTGTTAGCTCTGTTTGGGAAAATTTATGAATGGAATTGTTTTCTGTGATTGATTATTTGAAGGTTCATTCATCGTCATTGTTCTGACCTAACTGTCCTAAGGGTACAAAGGTCATGGTGAGGTTAGGCTTAAAGTAATATTTTATTATAATAGGAGTTTCTTGCTCGTGCTTCTTCATAGACTCACTTCTTTACAATTCAAAAGTGCCAGTAAACAGTTTTATAAACTTTATTATATTACTTCATATTCTGTATTTCTCCGTTCATGTTTATTTATTGTCCTGGTTTCTATTCATTTGTTATCATAAACTGAACAATAATGCTCACTTAGAGCCACTATGCATCAGACCCTCATTGATATTAGAGGAAAAAAATCAATGAACTCTTCCGAAGGTGGTAAAACAGGTCAGTAATTAAATATGATGCTAAAATATCTTGAACTAGTTTCATTACTTGTTTGATAACCTATTATGTAACCTTTGACCTTGTCAGCTACTTAAAAGCACCGTACAACGTTTGACATTGCTCAGGACATTATTTGTAACATAAATATTTATACTGTCTACCAATACTGTTTCCTTCTTGTATTGTAGCCGAACAGATGGACTAACAGACACTATTGTAAATACTTGACCTGTATATTGAGCCTTATAATTCTTAGTTGAAGGTTCATTTTTGAATAGTTGCACTCCTGCCGAAATTGTCTTGTGTGAGTTTTGGTTAGGGTTGGTTGTCGTTTGGTTTAAGACTGGGAAATGGCAATCTCATCAGCTCAATTTCTGTGACAAAGACTGTGTCTTAGGTCCAACTGAGAAGTTTCCAGACAAACAGATAATTTTTGCGTTTTGTATTATTTTTTGACGAAAGGGATGAAACGGGGATCCAAAGTTTGTATGGAGAAATCAACTTTGACGCTCCAGTTGTGCAGTTCGTGCCAGCCCTACAAAAGTCGCGACTTACAGGCGACAACAGTGAGTCGTTGCGCTAGGTCGTGGCGACAGTTTATTTTAAACCGTTTTGACATTTTGACACTCCGTAGTGTTTATTGTAGGACAAATGTCGGAACAGTCGATGAGGTGATTATTCATTAACCTAGGGGATTTTTTACGATTGTTTTATTGGTAAATTTAAATGATCGGTTTATTGGTAATTTTTAGGACAACAAGATTTTCTTGCAGGCTTGAATAATAATCGGTAAAATGAGCAGTTCTGAATCAGTCCCAGGCAAGTAATTTTATATGTAATGTAATTATTATAATACAATTGCGATACACACTATGTAAAACCATAAATGGCGCATGTTGTGTTAGCCTGTAAGTAGGTAATAGTTGCACTTATAAATGTACCTACTATTAAGATATTATTTTAAATGTATTGTGTTTTTGGCTATCCTTAATAAATAAATAAATATGTACTTTCTTAGTTAATCTTGGAAAGCATTGACAGCAAGTGAAGGAAAACTTAGTTAGGAAACTTGGACTAATAAACCTGACCTAATTAATGAACTGAAACTGGACTAATTAATACATGTTTGAAATCGCCAATCCACCTTGAGCAAGCGTGATGGTAAATACTCGTGCCTTCTCAGTATGAGAAGAGGCTTTTGAACGGCAGTGGCATAGCAGTCGTTTTATTATTATTTAAAGGTATATGCCTCTATTGTATGGACAGTACTCATGGACAGGTCGTTATCTTATCTAAATATTATGATAACATACATAATACGGCGCCAATGCGATATGAATTTATGTCATCATCGCTGTACGCTATCATGAATGAATGAAATTCATTTCAAGACCACATTGTGTCAGTTTTATACTCGACTTTATAACAAACAAAACACTATCGATTTTGTTCATTACAAATTAAATAATGTACTTAGAATTATGACGGTTAATGGTGTTATAATGGCCTATTAGGTATATGAGGTTCGAGGTTGCCATTTTGATATCGAGCAAACACCAATGTGACTTTTTCAATTCATATGTATTTTCTAAGTTTATTTATGACATCACTGACATAGGTAAAGTGAATAATTAGGATAGGAAAGCTGGACTTACAATAAATACATTTGAAATATCCAATCCACCTTGAGCAAGCGTGGTGATCAATACTCGTGCCATCTCTGTATGAGAACAGGCCTTTGTCCTGCAGTGAGACTGTAATAGGCTGGTATTATTATTACGTAGAACGACGGTATAATAACAATTAAGCCTGCGTCTCACCAACATTAAGAGAAAAAAACGTCATATTTAAACCGTTCTATATTTAAAAAATTTTTTAGAATAATTGTCATTAAACAACTGTTTAAATACAACTGGTTGATTGAATGTTGTTGAATACGGGCCTAAGTCGTGACCGATTAAGAACCAGTACAAGGCATGTCTCGAGTTTTTTCTCCTAATTTAAGTAACGCAAAACAGGTTTTTAAGAATAAATCGAAAATCTTATCGAATTGTACGACTTTGACCTTCATTCTAGCAACAGTTATTGTTGTAAAAAGTAAAATGTCAGTTTTTCAAAGTAACCAGGTGAATCGATTACAAATCGATTATTGTATCTTTAGCTACGCTTGAGAAAATTATTTAAAACACAGCCAAATCTGGGTGTTGTGATATTTGTCATCAAATAACGAGAACTTCTTAGAAAGCTTCTAAATATTATCTAAATACTTTTAATTTTGTTAAACAAATTTTGTTTTCCAAAATTTTCGATAACGCAAGATGCACCACCTAAATTAACACTTAACCATTATAATAATGCCATTTAAACGTCATTTAGTTAATACAAGATTAAGCAGTGCAGCGCAAGCGCAGCTTATATCAACTTTAGAGACCGGTTCATTCCAAATTAACCTATGACCTGTATATTTATGTTTAAAACTTTTATTTAACTTTTATTGTATTTTTTCTCACGGTACTAAACCTTAACCTACTTTTGAAGAACATTAAATAAATTTGGTTTTTTTTTTTCTTTAGTAACAGTATGTCTGATATATCATTCTGATAATGGTACTGCTAGAAAAATGACGAAATACCAAAGAGGAAAAATTAGGTGTCTCCAATAAAAACCATTGGCTTACGCTTTGAGTGTACAGGGAGTGCTCCTGAGTTTGCGCTCACATTGTCTTGTGCACCATATCTCTAGACTAGTGTCAATTGACATATTATTATTTGTTTGAATGTCAGATTACATGATCCATAGGTAATGGTTAGTAACAATAGAAGCTTATAAACTATGTTAGTAGGTTAACTATGTTAGTTGTTTAACAAACAAAAACATGTCATTTGACCGTCCCAACCACGTTACTTACCCAGAGCGAGGATAACTATTAGTAACTATCCTCAGAATGGCCGCTCTGACCGAATTTCGGTCTGGATAATATTAGTAGGTATTTTTTAACCTTTTTACCGCCACGTCGATATCGAAAATCTGTGTGCTCTACGTCAAGCGACAAATTCCTTCTTTCATATATTAATTTTATACTTTCAAAAATATGTGTATTATGAACTGTAAAAAAGTGTTTTTGACGTGCCTTGCCGTCCGAGGCGCCGTGAGCACGTCAATTTGACATCACAGGCGTTCGTGATGGTTAAAAGTCTCTGATCAGTATTTTCATGTCGCTGATTTACCTTCAAACCTAATGTTAGTAAAAAAAAGAATTTCAGGCCTTTGCAATGGCAAAATGGGCAGATAATTATCAGAACTTATACGTCTACGGAACCCCGATTCAAGAGATATATTGGTCAGACTGAACAGCAGGTTTACAGCGTGCCCCCAAAATTAAAGCGAAAAAAGGTTATGCACGTGATAGTTCATTGTAATACAATAATTTATTTTAACAGTCTCTTTTGTAAACTGTTTAATGTGAGTTAATATACCTAAACTTATACCTAAAAATATTTCTGACAAATGCGTGCACTGACTGGACAGGCCGACTCAAATTTGTGTGCCTCTCTCCTCAAGAGACCACCTCGGACATTAACCTACTTGGTTCGCATATGATTTGACCAATACAAGTAATTGTATGGACTTTAAAAGAGACCTTGACCTCTGAGTTTGTTTCGGTGTTTCTTCTCAGAGCAGTCGGCTAGGAAACACTGGACTCATCTAGTTTAAAATGTGACGTGTAAAAGTGTTATTTATAACCAATTTACTTAATAAATATCATTTCATTTCAAACAAGTACTTACTATCCCGCCTAACTCGCAATAGTTATTCAAGCGCCAATAGCTTGTAGTAATTACAGGCGCTAGAGTAAGACTATTATTATTCTTGGAATCGATTTTAAAGGCAAAATGTACCTTTGCGTAAAATTGTAGATACCCATACTATTAATATCATAAATGCGAAAGTGAACTTGTTTATTTGTTCGTTTGTTACGCTTCTACGACTAAATTACTGAAACGAGTTTAATGAAATTTGGTAGAGACTAAGCTTGCGTCCCAAAGGACATGGGCTATTTTTAACTGACTTCTAAAAAAGGAAGAGGTTCTCAATTCGGATGTTGGTATTTTTTTTTATTATTTAATCCGATGAAGTCGCGTGCAAAGGCTAGTAATATTATAAATATGAGCGTTTGTATAATCGGGTGTCTGGTTATTTGTAACTTAATAACGTTTTATTTTAACAGAATTAGCTGAAAATTGGCTCACATATTGATCCAGCATAACTTTGACGCGAACGAAATCGCATTCGGAAGCTAGTGGGTATTCCTAACCCATAAGTTTTTTTTTTTTCATCGAATTCCCATAAAAGACTTTCAAGCTCAAATAATTCAAGAACCTATAATCATTAAAAATGAACTACCCTCCTTCAAAATCAAACTGCTATTACACAACAATAGTCGTAAAAATAACCCGCAGATTACAACACCATCTACAATTTTACGACAACCTAACAAAAGGTACTTTCACGCGCACCCATCAGCAGCTGACCGCGAAGCATGGTGTTTTGACAAACAAACCGCAGCGCGGGCGCAGCTATAGTATGTCAACAATAGAAAGGGCTCGGTCACGCCTCTTACTAAGTAACTGTCGTAACCGCTCGTCGAGAAACCGTGCTTTGGTGCTTGAGTTTCATCTTTGTACTTGTGTGTTGATTCTTCTCTATTATAAATGCGAAAGTCTGTCTGTCTGTTCCACTTTTAAGATTAAACCACTGAACAGATTTTGATGACAGGCATTATGTAAGTTAACATGTCATAGGGGGGCGAGCCTATTGCCATCAACCGGGCACAAAAAAACGTAAATAGGCATCGAGGTATTGGCAGGTAAATTATTAAAAATTCATTCAAAGTTTTCATACATTTCTAGCGAAAAAATAATCTAAGGTGTGTATCACTCAATAGCCTATCTAAATAACCTCAGATTTGCGAAGTTGTCACTCTGTAACATTTACAATATAATTTGTCGAGGTTCTTCCTAGAAAATTACATGACCACCAGACGTTTGGGAACTTTTAACTAGGAATTAACATAGTTTTTTGACCTCTTTCAATAAAAAGAACATAAAACATATCTCAAAACAGCCTACACTGATAAAATGAATTAAGAAGATGTGTAATATTAGGCTTCTGCCCACGACATGGTCTGCGTAGACTTCAGAATTAAGCCAAAGGCCTAAATTATTCTTCTGGAACACAAAAAACGGAATAAAGTCTATCTGCTATCTCAGACTATAATCTATCTCCGTGCCAAATTTCATCCAGTTCCGTTTAGCTGTTCTGGCGTGATTGAGTAACAAACATTCATTCAAACTTTCGCATTTCTATTAGTACTAAGATTGAAACAGAAGGCGCAGGAGTGGGTTAAAAAAGATTGGGCACATCCTTAGCTCAATGCGAATGACCCATTTATCGCTTCCAGCAGTTACAGCTGATTACGACTCGCGTGGGGCAACATACATCCACACGTTTTTCTTTCGCACGAGATGTCTAAATGTCATATGGTTGAATTTGCGCGATATTAATGTTCGTAGTGACAGAGTGCTAATCTCACAGCTGCTTGCAGTCGTTTAAACAGAGAGAGGAGAGGGGGGGTGAAACTACTTATGAAACCGGATCAACATACTTAGGCACTAAAATTAGACCACAAGTACTTCTTTTTATTAAGACTAACTTGCCACACTATTCCCAAACCACGGCAAATCCTGATAGCCAAAATCAACAGTGTCAACTACCACCAAAGGCAGAGGCAAAGTCAGAGACGTAGGTACCCATTAGTACACCAACATTTCGCCAGTCATGTTTAAGTCCATTGTAACATGGGATAAGCCTATTGCCATCAACCGGGCACACATGCAGACTTCGAAGCTACTACTGAGAAATTCCTGATGTAAAAGCCCAATAATACTTTGCCCGACCTGTGAATCGAACGTAAGACTCAAGCTCAGTAGTCAAGCTTTGCGACCACTAGACCAACGAGGCCGTATAAATAAAGTAACTTAATAGTCCATATAGAACAATTCACCTACTTCCAAATGAAATAAATTAACAGCAGCATAAACCAACCTGCAGTATCGTTTAAACTTTAAAAAAGACACATTACAATATATCCTTTTGCACATAAACGTTGGACGAGAGACGAATGAAAAGGGGGGAAATAAAAAAGGATAACAGATGGCGCCGGTGTCTCGTCGGCGCCTGCGCATGGTCGCTTTTTATCACAGAACAGGGTAACATCCAGAAGGTTTACCATTGGCGTTACCTAAATTAATATTTTTAAAGAAAATAATTTGTATTTTTGTTTAAAATTGATAAACTCAAAACTACTTAAACAATTTTAAAAAATCTTTCGCCTATGGAAAGCGACATTATCAGAAAGTAACATAGGATATATTTTATTCTTAAAAAAGTATAGGGTTCCGTTAGAAAATTCACGCATACGAATCTCGGGGAAAAGCCAGGTGTAGAACTATTATCTATGAGTTTATTTTTGTATAAAACGTCGAGGTATTATAAGGCACAATAAATAAATAGCGACCCGAATTTGCACAGGAGCAATATAAATACATAAACCTTCCTTTTGAATCAATCTATCCATTACTGTAAATAAAATTCATTGCGTAGTTTAAAAGCTCTAAGTGTACAGCAGCCGAGACTTTGTATTATAGTACGTAAAGATCTTCATCGACTTCAATGGTTTAATAAACTCTGATAGAAGTGGATCTTCTGTATGTGCTTACTTACTTCGTCCTGTTGACGCCTTTACAAGGATATTGCATGTTTGTAACACACGCTAAGGCCGACTTTCGTGAGTTAATGCAACTACCGGTTTCCCGTGATAATAATATTAATTTGCATTAACTGTAATAACTGCATTATTATATCCTTGAATAAGTTAATTAATTAGGATAAAAATGTGTTTCAGTGGTGTAACTGTAAGAGATCGGTATGCAGGGTCGTCACTCGTCAGATATAGTTGAAGTTTTCTTAGACACCGACGAATGTTATCAAATGTAATTTAATTTAAAAAGTAGACAATGGTACCTATTCCCTTGTTCACAAACTAGACTAAATTTAGAGAATTGACATCTCTTACTAACATACAGCGAACGGAAAGGACGGTGACATTAAAGAACTAAGTTAGCGATGTCAAATTAGTTTTGCCTTGAACTGTTCCGTATTTTTAATCCATACGTTTTAACATGTCAACTATAATTGTATGGATGTGTCAGATGGACTAAATTTGACAGCTCTTATTTACATTAGTCTCTTTCTTGTTTCATTGGACAGAAAAAAATGAAAAAGTCTAATTTTAGTTTAGTTTGTGAGCAAGAGAAACGGCGCCAACAAACAGTTAATTAATTATGTTAAGTTTGTTGAAACCGATGGAGGTTGAAAACCTCCATCGGTTTCTAAGAAAACTTTAATTATATCTGACCCTGGATATCTATCTCTTTTGTTGACTGTACCTTATAATGTGGGTTAATGTTTCCTTATTATTGTCATTAGGGTCAAAATATCAGCATTTAATATGTAGGTATATAGGTCGAAAGTTGAATACAGTTGTTAACATAATTATTGAAGGCGTATATCTTAATTAAGGCATTATACAATGAGGTAGATATTATGATAACTTAAGTCTTCATTAAATTTCATAATTGAGGTTAATTCTGCTAAAATGAATCAACCCACAAGCTCTCAATTACGTCAAACTGATTCAATATGCCAAATGTTACTACTATCCAGCAATAACAGTTCAGAGTATGTCACAAACTTATACTTAGAATAAATTTTAAATTAATCAGCTGTATGTAGTTATTAGATTAAAAAACATTACAAATATTTAGAAAAAAAAAATGATAAATAATATCAAAGAATAGCTTCTAACCACGACTTCGTGCGCGTGGAAGTCAAGTATAGATAGGTACAGATCATGAAACATATCACTAACTAAAATAATCAAAATCAAAATAATCATATCAATATTCTCTTTGAACGTGGCAATTGTGTAGCTTTCTATAGATAAAAGAATTATTGTAATCGGACCAGTATAAAATAATTAAAAATGAATTGACCTTAAAACCATTTAGAATAAAATATGCACATAATACCAAAATGCTCAATTTGAGAACTACCCGTTAGCCGAGTGCAGGGTGTGTGTGGGTGCAGTGGGTGTGTGTATTATTATTGTGTATTGGGCGTCACTTTTAGGTGAATAAAAAAGTTTTTCTTTCTTTTTCACCAATTGCAAAATGCTTTTTTGTCCAGTGCACATTATGCGAAGTGCACGTTCTGCGATGGAGCATTTCCCAAATATAACCTCTTACAACCAAACAAACGTTTTTACCTCTTTAGAATATTAGTATAGTGTGTAATTTTAGAAGCGAAGGTATTTGCGGTTGTAAGCCAATGTTCAGTCAATCAGGTTTTATTAACAGCATGAGGAAGTCGGCGTCGCTTGCGGTGTTCCGGCTCTTATACGGTTACTGGTGGTAAGACTGCTTCTTAGCTAAGTTTTGTAAGCATGGGCCGGTTTTACTGTGTCCAAATAGGTGACTGTTTATTCGGTCAGTAGTGGTACTGACTGAATACATTAAAAAATAATCGGAAAGGTTGAAGGCATTAAGGGTTCTGCAGCATCGTAGAATAAGATCTAGAGAAAAAATATCAAAAAACATGTTTATAGTTTTCTTTTTATCATCCTCAAAAATATATATAATATACAGAATTCTTTGAAATTTTCAAGTGTCTGTTCTATTATGGTTTGAATGATGGACAGAAGGAGCAATCCTTTGGTTACAGAATCGAAAAAAATAGCGTTTTAAATTACCCCTCTAGTGTGGTATTGTGGTAATAAAAAAAACGTAAATGTTATTTAGGTAATTGTTTTTTTATTATTATTTTTTCTCTTATTTGGTATTTTAGTCTTACACAATATTTTACACCTGCCATGTTATCTCTTCAGCACCTTTGATTGACTGGTAGAGGATGGCCGGCATTAAGTCCGCCTTTGTGCTTTTTTGTTGTATAATATACCGCATTGTATACCTAAAAGCGATGCAATATGAGCCAATTTACGAGCAAGTGTGTGGAAAAATATTTTAACCTTTCCATACATTAGGCAAGTAGTAACCACACGGTTATATTAACTTTTATATACATCGAAAAGGTACCTCACAAATTGGACCTTCATTATATCTCAACGAATTTCCAATCATATATTTCAACAATTTCATACCTAACAGTAATAATATCCAACTGCGCAAGAATTACAGTGTTCTAGTAATATTACCGCGACGCACGCGCATGCTGCCGGCCAATGAATGACGCCTGTCTAATGGAAGCACGAGAAATGGTAATAAAGTTACCACCGTGTACCGTAGGAATGGTAAAATGACGCTTCGATTAGTAAGAAATGCCATTAGTGGTTACGCTAAGGAATGTTCTGGTTATAATATTACTGAACTAGTCAATTATCTGTGTTTTTTTCGGTTTTACGGTTTCTGGATATTTTACGGTAATTAACATAACATCACGCTTGTAATCCCCGTAGAATTAGGCAGAGGTGCACCCATTATTACACCCACATTTCACTAGTTATGTTTAAGTCCCATGTAATAAGGGGTGCGCCTATTGCCATCAACCGGGCAGAAATCCAGACTCTGAGGCTGCTACTGAGAAATTCCTGATGGAAAAACCCAATAACACTTTGCCCGGCCTAGGAATCGAACCCGAGACCTCATGCACAGCAGTGGCGCTTGCGACCACTAGACCAACGAGGTATAGTTATTGTAATATTGAGTGTACGAAGACACTTAACGAAGCCGGATATTTCATATTTTTCCCATCATTGCAATCATGTTTTATTGTTCTGGACCATATCTGAGGGCATTCTGGCTACGGACAAGGGACTTATTGAAGGTCAAAATAAATTTTTATACGTTTTTTTTTACAAAGTAATAACTCTTAATATCCCCACGACCCCTATCAAAATAAGGAGAAAAATTACCTCTATCAAGTTTCTGTTAAACAAAAAATAAATGAATTGAATATGCAATGTTGACAAAAGTCTGTTTTCTTTTAGCTGTCGGTCTTCCATGTTACTTAAATAAATAAATAGAAAAGAATATATTTTCACATATTAAAAAAAAAATACTTCCGCTTGCATATACCTTTCTTTGATACCTATAATATGCAGTCGAAAGATCGCAATCTGAAAGAGAAGCGTAACGAAAGAAAAACTAAGATGCGTCATTTTAGGCCTCACACGGTTTTTAAACGCTAATCACTCCTATCTTATTATTCTGAAGCGTAAATAATTGGACATTATAATAGCTAGAGTTAAAAACTCGTTAAACTGAAAGTAGTTATAGGTAAGTGCTTATTAAAAAAATATTACAAGTACGTGCTATTAAGGCTTCACTTTGGTACTTGACTATGTGGGTAACTATGTTTGTTTATCGCACTGTTGGTCTCGTGGTTCCAAGAACGACTGCTGAGTTTGGAGGGTTAAATTCGGGTCGGGTCAAAAATGTTATTGGGTTTCCCATTAGGAATTTATCAGTAGCAGCTCGAAGTTTGGGAGTTGGTGGTGTGGTGTGGTCGATCGAGAAATGACGCTGTCGATAATTCGAGCTTATTAGAGATTTTGATGCATCGAGATAGTGAACTGTCGCGCTCGTAACCCATCGAGAACGTTTTCGAGCAAGTGTTATTCGATCTCACGTCATTCGATTTCACGTAGGGAATGCTTTTGCGTTCTTTCCGAGGAACGGTGGTGGGGCCACCGTTCCTCGGAAAGAACGCGAAAAGCGTTGGTACAGAGCCTGATCAATCCCCGGACGTGTCGGATGCCGTCCCATCATGCTATGAGAGTAAGGGAAGAGGGAGTGCACCTGAGTTTGCGCACACACCTGTGCACTATAATATCTTGTGCGTACCTACTTGGCTAGTCTCCATTGAGATTGGTCATCGTGACCGAAATTCGGTCAGAGGATATTATTATGTTTGTAATCATTTGTCTGTCTTACCACAAAGGTGAACGCATAGGAATATCTGTTTGATAGATGTTTGTATACAAAAGAATACCACAATGTAAACTTAAGCAGACATTAAAAAGACTAGTTTTTAGAAATGATCGTTCAGTCACAGATTTTTGCACACGATTGACGTGATTGTGAATTACAAGGAGGAAGGAATTACAACTTGTTCAGAAATAGAGACTTTTACTGGATTTTTTATTAGAGTCAGATCTATTTTTCCGGTAACTTTCCAGAATTCTGAAAATACCCTATACGTAATGTTTCACGTAGCTATTACAAACATACCTACTAAAACATCGTATATCTGCACTAATATTATATAGAAAATTGTTTTTACAATGTATACAAATTATTGTCCAACTATTATTTTTTAGGAATAAGTAAGTATGGGGTTTTGTCCGATCTCCATACTAAACGACTTTGGATGGAGCAACTAGATTATGTTTTCGTGTTTTTTGTATGGTGTTCAAAATCGTCTTTTAAAGGTCTAAATAAAATACTTTAAATTATGACTTTTTTGCGAACAAAAATTCTTTCACTGAGTGTCAAAGGATATGTTTGACATAATTGAAGGTAGTTTCACATAATTTCATTGTTGACTTTAAACATAGCTAATATTTCACCACCTCACGCTAATAATCGAATAACATTTTATCTGGGAACCTAAAATTACTCCTAGCAACTTAAAAGACCCATAACTTGGTTCTCGCGTGTTCAAACTAACACAGCAAGGTGTACGAACGCAAATTATATCAATTACCTTTCATATTACACCTATATTGAAAGTTATTATGGAAATCTAAAGGTCAAATTTAATAAAAATACGTGGGTCTGAGAGCCCTGTTATTATGGGAACTTTATAATGTAGGTGACAGATGTTTTTAGTACCTACACTGTAAGGTTGAAGGTAGGAGATTATAAACTCTCTGAGACCATGTTCCTAAGCCGGGGATGAGTGTGTCATGATTGAAAGTTATTACGTGACACTTTTTTCAAAGGACAATGAAACTAGGGTTGCTTGCCATACTCTATAATAGCGTATCTTTATTTTTCTCCATTATACTTTATACTCTAGAAAAAAAACTCCAATTTGCCTTGAGCGAAGCGTAGTGAGAAAAGGCTTTTGCTCTGCAGTGTGGACAGTTATAGGCTGGTCTTATTGTATTTTTAACTTATAGATTAGTCAAATTGAACCAGCACCTAACTCCAAAGGCAAAGGTACTTGACACTTATGGGGTACATACATACATAGCTCACGCCTTTTTCCCATGGGGGTAGGCAGAAACTACAGAACGCCACCTGCTACGATCCTTACATACTCCTTTCGCCTCATCTACGTTCATACATCTCGTTCTTATGGGGTAATCTCACTAAAATTGCCTATAACTGTCCCAGAGTTTTCATTAAAGGCTCAACGTGCTTCAAACCACCAATCAGTGACCATTTCCTTCGTAAGCAAAACCAACCTTCATTTTTTCAACACCGTTCCACAAGTACCTGCAGTAGCTGCAGCCCGGTTGCCCAACTTCGGCTCGTATTACGCACCTTTATTGCCATTAGCGGCTTGTCTTGATAGAGATTGATTGGTTAGTAAAAAAGTAATTGCCTACGTGGCATAGACGCCGATTTATTAATGCATACCGATGGGAATGAGGTGATGGTAATCATTCAACAGATGCCTAAGTAGCATAGGCAGCGTTTCGAAATGTTTATCACTTTGTATGTGTGTAAGGGATTTGTGGTTTGTATGTATGCAGGTTAACGAGTATGAAAATTGATCTTCAATTAGCTTTTATTCTGGCCATCAGAGCAGTGGTTCTTAATCCGTGTTCCGTTGACCCCTGGTGGTATTTGGAAGCACCAGGAGTGGTCTTCAACGTCATCATATATTTCATCAAATGACTAAGAGTCGACGATGCGCCTTAGGGGTTTAATCAAACCCTTGGCTTCTAATAATGTTGTACCTACGTGATTTGTTAATCACATCCTTACGAATAAGTAATATTATCGTCAAAGTTCTGGTGGCTCATGGCTAAACATAATTTTTTCAAAAGGTCCTTTAACACTAAGAGATTAAGAACCATTGTAAGTAGTTGTAGGTATAATAATAACCACTGTCAATACGAGTTAATTTAATAAAGATCACATATTTCAGTATAAGATGCAGAAGTGTAGATTTTAGTATATGCATCTCGACTTCATACAAATACTTTTTAAGCCAATCACAGGGACTCAAAATAATGCGTCAATAGTTGTAGGGGTTTTATCAAACATGACTAACAAACAGTAAACCTAAAACGGCCATCGCCTACAGTTATCCTAAACACAATAATTCCTGCAGCATTGTCTAAGTATGGCTTCAGAATAATTTCATATTAAATATTTAACGATAACCGTTAACCACGAATGGAACAGACACTGCTAGAGGTGCATGGGAACGAAAAGCCGTAGGGTCACATCTATGGCATAATACCGTTTAGTGTATAATCAATTTCGTGAAAGCCGAACACGATTTTCTCTTGGAAGTGTGACAGTGGTGTATTACCTTCAATGATGACTCTTTATTGTTCAATTATCATATTCGTGTGTTATTTTGTATGTATGGAATACTTATGTATGATAATTAATGGTATATATTTAGACATAATGAACATTATTTCATCTGTGGAGCTGGTGGACGATTGAAGTAAGGTAGGTCTTACCTAACAAGGATTGGTTATCGCCAAACATCAGGTGCATGGAGGTATAATGATCTGAACTAACTAAACGACGTTCAAATTCAAGTTGCAATCTAGTCTTAGTGTCAAGAAGGCCAATTCTCCTAACTAAACCTTATTCATCACAGCGACAATCAATGTCAACAACGTGTCAAAAATACTGGCACAATAGAGGTATTTTTGACAAACTAACTGATTTTGAAATGCGATTGTAATGTAATCATGGTTAAACGTACTACGGTCCTTACGGGCACCTCCTGCGTGACGTATCAAAGCATCTAAAGCTATCCAAAAACTTTTTAGTACGCAAATAAAATCTTCACAAATATTTTCCAATCATATTTTCTGTCACCCATTTCCAATACCCATTCTCAACAGTCCCAAAAACCCACAAAAGTTTATAGCAGCGAAAAATGTCAAAAAACCGAGTTGTGTGGGCACACACTGCGTCGTGCATCGGTAAAATGTTTGACTGCACTTGTGCGGTGAACAATACGACTGTTTACCGTCTGCCGGCGCAGTGGTTCGTGCCACTGGTGTTTGTACTGTAAACAACGAAAAATAGGGAAAAATACGAAAAAGCTGCACTTCGAATGTAACGAAATTTAAGTTATTGGGTTTTACGTTGAATGTCGTGATGGCCTAGCGGTTAAGGCGCCCGCCTCTCATGCATGAGGTTGTGGGTTCGAACCCGGGCAAGTACCAATGTGACTTTTCAATTCATATATGTACTTTCTAAAGTTTACATTAGACATTACTGACATCATTCCGTGCCTCGGAAAGCACGTTAAGCTGTTGGTCCCGGCTGTCATACGTAGATCTTTGACAGTCGTTACGAGTCGTCAGAAGCTAAAAAAGTCTGACAACCAGTCTTACCTAGGAGTTTCGTATAACACAGTTACTGGGTTATGGAGGTCAGATAGGCAATCGCTCCATGTAAAATACTGGTACTCAGCTGCATCCGGTTAGACTGGGAGCCGACCCCAACATAGTTGGGAAGAGGCTAGGCAGATGGTGGTCGAGTTTTACGTAGGTAGCTAAAAAAGTATTGTAGAAGAATATTTTGTGAAATGCGTATTGTGTAAATGCGAATAGATCAATAGTGTACTTTTTCCAGCAGTTTAAGCGAAGCTTCGAATTAAATAAAGGTCAATATTACTGCTAGATTTTAAGAAAGCTACAACGATAGATTTTTACTACGCTTCTCAATATTTTTCTCGGCAATTGGTGCGAAAACTATGGCAGCTATTCTAAACAATTGTATCGTGTAAGTTTATCACTTTTTGTATGGAATAAATGTTTTTTTTTTTAAATTAATTACGAATTTCATCGCTAAGCATCTAGAATCATGAATCCTGAATCCATGGTAAAAGTCTTCGTTACGATGTTGTTTCCACCGCGTATTACAGTAAAGTAAAGTAGGTATCACAATATTTCTGCTAACGATCAACAATCTTCAGAACACATCGTAAAGCTGTGCTGTGTACAATTGTAACGTACGCTTCCGGATTATTTCCAGATCCCGATGTTGGACAAAACAAACGCAGTATCGAGCATGACTCAATGAAAGATCAGAGGCAATAAAACGTAAGACATTTAAAGTTTTACAGACGTGAACAACAGGTAGAATATTTTCTGGTATTGTACCAAATGATGAAGAAAATTTCAGACAGGTCCCTAAATTCCATGTAATTAGTAATATAACCTACAGTTTACTTAAATAAAAGTATTATTTTCAATCATCTGTATAAAACATAAAAAACATAAACATATCTTGGGACAACTCACACACGGCTATCTGATCCCAAGCTAAGCAGAGCTTGTGTTATGGTAACCAGACAACTGATATACATACTTATATATTTTATAAATACATACATATTATAGATAATATGTATGCATAGATAATAGCTAACATCACTTTTCAACTAAACAAGTCCACAACAGCCAAGGGGCGTACTAAACTCTTAGAGCTAGAATTATAAGTGTCAGTACTTACCTGGGTACCTAAATATGACGAATAAGTGGAAAACACAAAAACAAAAAAATTGTTTCCACGTCCAGTCTTTATTCCTGAGTGAACGTTTCATTAAATTCTTCGTTTATTTTCCAATATATTCCATACAACATTACATAAAAATAACGTTAAAACGCTATCGTTATTTAAATGTAGTCACGGTAAAACATAAAGCAATCTCCAAAATGCAGTCAAATCAACAATATAACATAGTAACTACCGATATTTGGCAGTTATTTTTCGAATTCTATTTGTAAATGGGGCATAACAACGCCAGCGATCGTCCGAAAATGAATCCCTTATAATCAAAGCCTAATGACGCTAGAAATAAAGACCAAATTCACTTACCAGCAAAAGGCACATCGCACACGTACTCTTCGACGCAGTTGTCAGTATTCCCACTCCTGTCAGTCGCTCCACTGGCCACAGACGCTGCTGATGCTGCTCGAAGGAGGTTCACCTCTGTCTCCGTCTGACTGTCGCGGAGTACCGACCTCCTTTTATATTCCTGGTGGGAGAAAGAGGATATGAGGACTAGTTGGTCTATTCTGTAAAAAACTCTCACGCGTCTGTTACGTTGATGTCACATCTCGGCATGCGTACCTTATCGTGTAGTAAATTAGTTCGATATTGTGTCGCGCACGACACAACGCGACTCGGTGTGAGCTATCCCTAAGTAAAACTTATTGAGTATTAGACACTATATACTAATAATTCTAAGACACAACTTCTCTAAAGAAACTCTTTATTTTAGCCCTGAAAACTTGATTATTTATTTGATTGGTTTTGAATCGCTTTGAAAACAATAAATAGTTGGTTAATTGAGTCGGCACAGTTGTCTAACCATACAAAATATATGGGAGAATCGCGTTTTGACAGGTTTTAAAAAGTAAGTCAATTGATAAGTAGAATCTTATACCCAATTCATTGATCGTATATTATCATCAAATAGTAGAAGTTATGTTACCCAAAGTGTTTCATTAATTTTCTTGATAAGGTAACGGTGTTGTTCGATTTAAATTAACTGCACATATTCAGTTATCAATAAAGTGTTTTTATAGAATCGTTGTCGTTATTTAAAAAAAGCTTTACTTAATCTGAAACTGCTTTTAGCATACTAATACTCCACTCAATTTATGTAGCATTAGGAAAATAACGTTATAATGATATCGTTATTTTAAAGTGAACATATATAGAGGTTCGTTATTTCAATTACAAATGTAGCGATATAACATTATAACATTACAGAGTAGAGCAGAGTTAGGCAGAGGTGTTCTTCTACGTGGGACATATTAGGGGGGTAAATGTACAGAAAATTGCCATATAAAAAAAAAGTAGTCTGTAATTCTCCAAGATTATAGGTACCTAGGTACCTACATAATAAAATCATTGGGTGTGGTATCCACGAGGCGTTATTCGGCATAAAGTAGCATTAATTTTAGCGATAGTTTCAATAAAATGATAGGGATAATTTGGTGCTATAAAATATTGTAATAACGTGCATTTTATTGCAGAGAGACAGTAGCTGGGTATATTTAGAAATGGGTACCTATTTAATTGTTTAGATTGTTCATGCATCAGTTTTACTTACCTTATTTTTCAGAATATTTGCACTCGTCCGTGTGAATTTTTATTCAGATTCCAATTTTTTTGATAATAAAATATAGCCCATAGCACTCACCATAGCAGATAATGTAGCTTTCTATTAGCTAAACAATTTTCAAAACTAACAATATCTAATTCAATTAGGTACTTTTTTTTTCTTCCTTCATTTTTAATGTGTACTTACTTGGTAGGTACCTTTTTCTTTATACGGTCTATTATTCTTGTACCTACATAAAATATGTATAAGCAACTTACTTTGTACGCCATATTTAAATAACAAAACATGTAGGCTATTTTATATCTAACATGTAGGCTGTTTTACAAGGGCGGATTCAAAGGGGGACTAATGGGGTCATGACATTAGCCCGGGCTTACTCTATCCTTAGAATTATATTTGAAATCAAAACGGAGCTTGACCTTGATTTTATGACCCCCCTGACTTAAAAGCTGGATCCGCCCTTGCTAACCTAATAACCTACCTAATCATATTAACAAATAAAGCCCCTTTATCTTTAATCACCTTAACAGATCCACCTTGGTATCACTCAAAACGTGTCTACACAGATTGCAAATCCACCTTATAATTCCCGATCTTGACGTCACTCTGCTCCCTAATTTGCATGCGGTGCAGAAGCGAGGTGGCCTAAATATGCTCGTCACCGCGCTGCACAATTAACTTGACAACTTGAACAACGTCTAACAAGTAGAGGTGTGGACTAACTTTGCCTATATTTTGTGGAATACTTGTTATGAATCTTGTTGCATTTGATCTTGATTTTTTGTAAGACTAAAATACTTTTGTATGCATTCTTATGATAAGTTAGAATATTACTAATTGTATGAAGATTCATACTTGTTAGACTATGAAAATATGGGCGATTTTAATACTAGAAAATTTCTGAAAATAATCTTTAAATTGACTTGAGTTTTGCTTCTTTTTTTTTTGTTCTATTGATAAGTTAACTCCCCTCCTTCTTTTTAAGACCTTCCTCGCGGCATCAGTGGCGTCATCGGTTTTTAATCTTCTCCAAAATACAGGTGTAGGGACCTCGATTTGATTTTTAGTATCTACCTATTTGAACCTTGCTAACTATCAACTCTCTTTAGTCTTTAGTGCAACCTGCCAATCGACGTTATTGCTATTCGAAACTACACAGGCGGACGGCACTTGTCCAAGTTTCGTCAGTCATTTTAATTAGTTCTTTCAATAATAAATAATCCGTCAAGAATCAGCAACATAAAATTTTGATAGTGTATAGAATGTACTTTCTTTTTTAGTAAAAACACAAACATCGTATAGTAGTTTAATTAAAAATAGACATAGCTTCAGTGAGTCTAGAAAGCAACTTCTACGTGTACGTTCTACGTGTTGCGTTGTGCATTCGTTTAGGCGCTCTTTCTCTTAACACGTCAAACCCAAGACTGAAAATGAAATGAAACGTGTGAAAAGAAATAACGAGCTTTAAAAAAATAAAGCAAAGAAAAAACGCAAAAAATAAAATAACAAATTCACATAAAATAAAATTTTATTGCGAAACTAAATAAAATAAAAATAAAAATCAATACACAAAGCCTTAAATAGGTCGCTTAAACATAAAGAATTTCACATTTTCGTCCGATACAATTTGGATAATAATATCAGTCTGATTGTCTTTCCGATTGCAATATAAGTTAACTCCAAATAATAATGATAAAAACTAAAAGAATTATAACTACGTACTGAATATACTGTCATGTAGGTAAAATATAACACTTAGGCCACGTGTTCATTCCGAAACAAAGTTGCACAAAAATGTTTCAACAACATGTTTTGTGATAGAATGTTGCTGTTTGCTATTATTCCATTTTGACGGTTAACAAAGGACTCGCAACATTTTTCATGTTGCAAACAATGCTGGAAACAAATGTTTCGTAATTGTTGCACAACATTATATCAAATGAATATAGGCCTTTACTAGTACATTGAAATATTAAAATTGTTTTGTGAAATGACAGAAAATTAAATGCTTTATAAATTCGGTAGGTTTTATTTAAATGCATCAGTTAGCAATATATCAACATAGACAAATCTAAACATTTGTTTTACAAAAATAGAAACATATTTCTAGGAATTTAAAATCACTTAAGGCAGTTCATAAGATGTTTTTCATAGTTAAATTAGCCTAAACAAGTAATGTTTAGTAATATTTACAGAGCTGATTAACTGTTATTTTCAACTTTGAAATATGGTCCATGTACAAAAATAAATGGCAAGCTCTCATTATAACGATTATATTCTATTTAAAAGCAGCTAAAGTTCATTTTTGTTTAACATTTCGTACATTACTTCTTTTTCACAACTGCTCATTCCACAAAACGATTTTAAATCTTAGCTTACAACTAAAAAATAGCACCTTACGGAATACTTAAGCAAATAAAATATTCTATTTACAGACAACACTAATATACTCTTTAAAAATAACTTTAAAGCACCATAAGTAAAAAAATAAACCCCTTTCAAAAAAACTAAATAAAAAAATGTGATCTCTTTCCGCCATTGGTCATTTTCAATACAATAAAATGAGATGGCAATAGAGATCGCAGCATTTCTCTTAATTTAAAAAAGGGTAGACTAGGGCGCTAAACAGAGACACTGTTTTAAAAATATTATCAGCTATTCACTACGTCACCCTGCGTTTTTTTTCTAATTCTTATCTCTTCTACAACCTCCATAATTAGCTGAAATGTTTTAAAATAATTTAAATGATTTTTTTAAAATAAATAAAATTTCTATTGACATGCTCTCATGCAAGGCTGGTGTTTTGTGCTTGGTTAAATGAAAAAGGGTGCCTAGTTTATACTGGTGGACAAAATGGGAGTTTCAGACATAACAGTTTTAGTACGTCTGATGCTAGATAATGGAAATGATGATCTAAGTACTCATAAAGGTTCCCTTGTGTTACATCATAGGGTTAGTTACAGAAATAGTCATTTTTTTGTTATTGTTTTAGTAGGAAAACAATTCTCATTTAAAGTATAACTAATCTGAACTTAATAGAAAAATATATAAGTTTAATATTTACAAAACATGTACCTAAAACATAAATAATTATCTTCCTACTAACACAAAATATTAAGAACTTCCTTTTTGGAACCGATACGAGTACAATAATCTGATAAATTGAAATGATAAACAACAAAATCAGTAATTAATCATCATTTCCACAAACCGAAATCGTAAACAACACCTAGATAGGTAGATACTACAAACAAATAGCTGTTCTATTCAGGACTAACCTGGCTCAATGGCCTGATCCTTTCATGAATGCAGTTCTCAGCCTGTTTGGCCGAAGGAGGCGGATGGTCGGGCGTCGGTGGCTGCTCATAATGCGTCGGCGACAACGGAATAGATGCCCTCTTTCCCTCATAATACCGCTCACAATCGCTCGGACTATTCATCGACTGATCGTCTAACAAACTTTCTAAGGAAGATTTCTCTTGGTTTGAGTATTTTCTTACTCTGTTATCATTCATTCTCTGTTCATAATTCTCGTTTGGAACAAAGTTGTTTCTTCTTAATTTTCTTCTGGGGTTTTGTTCTTTGACGACGATGTTTTCGTACATAGCCGTAATAGCGACTGGTTGTGAGCGATGCTTGAGGCTAGGCCGTGGGTTAGGAACTGGGGCTACTCTGGGCGAGTTGTGGTTCTCTTCGTACTCCGAGTAGGATAGCTTGCTGTCGACGTATTGGTCCACCGACCGACCGTGTTTGAGGTAATGTTTAGCACCCTGTAACAAAAGAAGTGAGTATGTTATGGACTTATGTTCTTTGGATACGATAACCCCCTCTTTATATTTTTTGGGGTGGAACATCCTCATGAATGTCTCCCGCGCAAGAGGGTCTCTCAGACTTACTGACTGAGAATTGGGTATGTCAGGGACAAAAGTTAAGTGCTTCAGATATACCCCTAAGTCATATTCTGACTCTCAAAACATTGCCACCTTCATTAAGCTTATTATACCAACTTCTGGACATAATTAAAGCCTCTCCAAACACCTTATATCCTATATGGCTAGTGTACCAGTCATTTTGGGAAACTAATCGTTCTAAATTGTTCCCAAACGTTACCAAGAGTTCAAATTCATCTATTTCAACAAAAATTCATTCTCTTAGCATAAGTAGTCACGTTTTGATACAAACAATATTACTATTTAAATGAAAACGTGACTTAATATTATTGTTCAAATCTCATTAACATTGACCGTTCCGCATTAAAATTCTTGTGCACTGCGCATGACTACATATTGGGTTGTAGTCGAAGCATCGAAATTGTACAAATCTTACATTCATTTGGAAATTAGATACCTCCTACATGTAGCCTGGTATATTTAAAATATCTAAAATCTAAACATCCAAATTTTCGATGAGCGAAATTCTATCATTTGTATTACTTGTCATCATGGCAAGTACCTAATTATTTTTCTAAAATAAAAGTAGCTTATAACATCAGCTATCTGCCAATGAAAGTGTCGTCAAAATTGATCTAGCCGTTTTGGAGAATAACCGGAACAAACAGAGACAGGCAGACAATATCTGTGTCGTAATCGTGTATGTGCTTAAAAGAAAAGTTGTTATTTTGACATTTCAATTTTTGTTTGTCTGTATATGACTTATGGAACATAATGTCTTTATATTTAACCTACATTTCTTCCCATTAATGTTGAAATATGTTTAATTTCTATATTTTAAGATTACTTTTTTTATTCTGTGGGATTTGGTATATTATGTAATTATATAAGGCTTTGTTACCGTGTTTCTAAATATTTAAAATAAATAAAAAGTACAAAAAAAAATTAGCTACTCTCTACCATGAAACTACCCTTACCTTAAAATCCTTTGTAAGCTATACTAAAAAGTCCTCTACGAACTACGATAAGAAAAATTACCTGTATATCATCCAAATCGTCCTGACTCCTCGCATGGGGTCTCAGCTCATAGCTGTACCCCGAAGAGGGGGAGTTTGCGTGGGTGGGGGACACTGACAGGTTCCTCCGGGGAGGTTTCTTGGGAGGGGTGGGCTGCAATACATACGAGTCATGTTATGGTTGTTGGTAAGGTGTAGTTCGGATTTTATGGAGCTTAGGATAATTTGGGACAAGGAAATGTGTATCAAAACGGATAGGATTTTTTATGTAATGGCAATAAATATGTAGATAGTTAGGTAGTAAATCGTCTCATTTGCATACCTACTTACACGCATAAGCTTGCTTACACAGGTTATATTACTCACTCCTAAGCATTACCTAAATACAACCAATAATACAACATACAAATTCCTGATCTAAATTGACGATACAAATGAACGTTAATGAGCAATTTAGAAGGCTGTCTATCTACGAGAATAGCAATCAAATAGGCGTCTATTTCTGTACCATCTCGTTGTCATCGCAGAAGCGAGATAAGTGCCCGCAATTGAGTAATAGGGAATTTGAATGGCGATGAGGATAACATCGTATGGAGGCGCAAGTAGTGGGAGGAGAGCGGAATTGGCGATTAGAAATAATAGTTTAAGACCATTGGTGCGAAAAACTATGACCAATATTATCCTCAGATAAACAAAGTATAGCGCTGCCTACACAATTTTATATGCATTAGGTATGTTAACCTTGACGGCATGCTTTTAAACGATTCGAGAAAAAATATTCATACTTGAATCAGTGCCAGAAAATGCAAAAAAGAAACTAGGATTGTGTAAATATGGGGTAAAATGCAAAAGTCCATTGTAAACGATTATTAAAAAAACATGCAAGTAAGCAAATGTCAACAAGATCCAAATTGTATAGTTATAACGGTCTTAAGACATTCTGTACAAGAGAAAACCATGTTTCCTACAATTTCCCACGCAAATCGCAATTCCCTCGTCACTTGAACAGCATCACGTGGCCCAAGTGGTCCAAGTAATTCAATCTTGGGCCGCGGATGAGGGGTAAATTGGTTGCAGCCGGTCACTGAATGGACAATTTTCTACATAAAAGCCTATTAGCCTACAGATGGCAGACTAGTCGAGATTATAGGGATTCTGCCAGAGAATGTTCAGCTAGATATCGACCAAGTTCGGCGTATTCAAATCTTGATAAAATCCATTTAAACATGATGCGTATTGGTATGGCGCCAGTTAATCGTGGCGCTTTTTATCTGTTTGCATTTAATTCTCTATCAGCCTGTATCTTATTGATATTGACATTTCCTCGAATGCAAGAATTTTAAAACCTACCAGAAATTCGAGTTTTATCATCGTTTTTTAAATGGCTCAATTTACTATTAAGATATCAATACTATAATTAAATATTATGTACGTTAAGCCGAAAAGGTATCAGCATCATCAACAGAACTTTAAGAGCATGATTCAACCTCAATCGACGAGTATTTACAGGTACCAAAAACCCTAGCACAAATTACCGAATTAACTACAGCTTACTCTAACAATACAAACGCGATAATGCATTTAATCTGTCATTAAATTACAACTGAAACCATTCCGCTTTAAACGTTGCCCCATATTACGCAGCTCGGTTTACAAATTCACTAATTGCAATAGTAAACGAGGGAACAGTAAACAGTGTATAAAACCGTAATGTTTACGTATAAATAAATGTCTGTTCTTTGGTGTTGCCCTATTTACGGTTTCGGCTCAGTTTGAGGAGTGGTGCAAGATGTTGCGTTGAGACAAAACTGTGCTTAACGTATAGCTACAGCCAAAGATTCAAGGGGGTATTGCCATAATCATCGATCTTGGGAGACAAATGAAATAACCAGATTTTAACCATTTCAATTAGGGTGCTGTCATCACTCTTAACGAAGCACATTACGTCTTTGGCGACACCAATAAGTAAGAGATGGTCACTCTTTTTCTAGGTAACAACTTTGTCTTTCCAGCAAAATGATAAAGTGCATTGCATAATTCTGTATTAATCTGTTGTTTAATCAATCAATTCATTGGCCTAGATAAACTTACAGTTCTAATCAATTGTGTAACGATAACACCTATCTATGATTACAATCTCTACATGTTTACATAGCACGCCATAACAATTATCACGAACTACTTAACCCATTTCATTAATAGCCCAGCGACGTGACCCAACCTAATTTGAAACATGCTTCCTATATTATTTCCCTTAGAGACTAATATTCGGTGTATTTTAATGGTACACCTGCCTTAAATGTAACTGTTAACGCCAATTAGTTTCGTGTAATTTACGCAGAAATGGGAATTTGACCGATGGAAATTCGTGGAGGCAATTTGGTGTTACTTTGAAGGCTTTGACGGGTGGCCTGACGCGATCAATTATGTAAAATGTGTATGCTATTCATACAATATTATGTTGATGGAGATTCACGCAGAAACGTAATGTCACTATCTGTGACAGACAGTTTACTTGCTTACAAGGAACATCATATTCATACATGCATTAGGATTGGTCTATCTAAAAATCCATCGAAGTGTTTTTGACTGACAATCATTTAACATCCCATGGAATCAACCCAAAAATAGAACCGAGCAGTACGCTAACAGGTTGCATCTCCCTGCCAACACAGACCAATGCAAAAAGCATTCTGGATAAACTCCACCTTGCAACAAAATTAACACATGAAGCAATAAACTCCAAAACAATACAAACACAAAAATTTCAAAGCTCCTTTCCACGAAGCTCGGCTTCAAGTACGAAGGACTTCAAAGGGCTGGTAGATATAAATTGGCGGCGCAAGCGCAACGTTGATGCGCGCGACAGCGATTAATATGGCGCCGGAACACGCCATTGATTTGTACGCGGGATATTGACCGTGACCGATGGGGCTTGTTGCACATGATAGATGGCTCGCTCAACGAAGGGCCTTTTATGAATAATAAAATTGTACATTGTTGAGGTGGTCGTAGTGTTAGTAAAATATGGTTAACTGTCAAACATTGTCAGTGAAATGTCACAGAGAAAATTTTACGTCTATAACAGACGTTTGATTATATCCAAAATTCTCTTAGATTTTAACAAGATCCGAATAGATTAGTTGCTAATACAATAAACAGAACTAAAGGACACGATAATGTTGACGTACCCAATAGTATGAAAATAAAGAAACCAGCGGATTTTAAGTAGTCATCACTATTACAAGCCAAGGCCACACCAGAAAACATTAATTTGCAGATCTTGATAGCCTCATCAGAATTTATGTATTCTTAATTGACAGTTCGTATCTGGACGAAGAACGAAAACGCTAATTGAACGAGGTCTTTAAACCTGACGAATTCACACCAGAACCATATCCATCAGAGGTAAGGCAGAGTGCCCATATGGACCTTGTCAGTTTTAACATCAACATATTATTTAAAATCCACTCTTCTGCTTTCCCCTAAGCCATAATAATCCATCCACAGGAAGGATATTTCGGTATGTTTATGCAACGCCAATATCATAAACGTAAATAAGACGCTGATGCACATATTATTTATTATTTTTCTTAAAAGCTGTAACGAGTCCCGGTAACCCACATCTTTACGATGAAATCATCTATCTATTCGTTTATATTTATATAGTATACAATGCATAGTGGACGTGCGTCTGGTTGGCCACATGTGGATGTTGCAATCACTAGCTAACGAGTGTATGATAGGTAGAAATAGTTGTATTAATGGACCGTTTATTGTTCGTTGATTAGAATCTGAAATTGAGTCAGTTCTGAGAAAACTGTATTGATGTAACGTCAAGGCAAAAATATTTTACATAACATAACATCACGCCTGTAATCCCCGAAGGGTTAGGCAGAGGTGTACCCATTAGTACACCCACATTTCGCCTGTTATGTTTAAGTCCCATGTAATAGGGGGCGAGCCTATTGCCATCAACCGGTCACAAATCTAGACTCCGAGGCTGCTACTGAGAAATCCCTGATGGAAATACCCAATAACACTTTGACCGACTTGGGAATCGAACCCAAGACCTCATGCTCAGCAGTCGCGCTTTGCGACCACTAGACCAACGAGGCAGTCAAAAAAAAAATATTAAAAATATAAAAATATTTTATAGTAGTTATTATCTGAACCGCTTCCCATGAATTCAGACTGAACTTCAGTTATTGGATAATTTATATTCGTAACACGCGAAAACGAATAAAGATAATAAACGTCTGTTAACCTCTAACAATGACTCATGACCAACTGAAAGCTCTGACAAGATAAACAAAGTTTACTAAACATTTGACTCACATTCATATAACAATACCAAACGAAATCGAGAATGTAGAAGAGGACAAGGTCTTCAGATCAACATCCAATACTACTGACCTATTTAATCGTGATTCAATATATTATTTTTTGGAAGCAATTGAAGATCTTGTATCTAAGTGTCTACTACAGACGACCGACCTAGAATAGTAAGGAATGCTGCTTTGGTCATATGATAGAAATATTTAGACTATGGCAGTAATAATTTGCTTAGACAAAGTACATTGAAAGCTGACTGAACTTTGAGATACCCCTAAGCATGGCAGCGGGAAAAAAATAGCTCCATATCTAATTTTGACCATCGTAGAAAAACTAACAGCTGACACAACTGAAAATAACTCTATCGAAAACAACATTAAAACAATCAAACAAATACAACAAAAACAAACATAACATTTCATTTTCAATAAACACCTGCAGGTATTTCCCGTGGTGAACTGTCAATGCGTGTTCCGCGTAAACATGAATACCACTGGCTGTACGCCAAACGCGAGATATTTCCGTGCCCGCTAAACATTCGGTATCAATGATCAGAAAATATCTACAATTACATAACTGTGCTGTATTTTGGTTGAACTGGTGATAATGTTGGAGTAGTCATGACAAACTTCCGCAAACCTACTATATTTTGCTACAAGACCCATAGTTTGGGTTAAGCCATTAACGCATCTCCTACAAAGAAGATTAAGAGCCTTGTGAGGTCTTTAAAAGGCGTAAACATTTAGGAGTGCATGAAGAATTGGGGGACCTATTTTTTTTAGTTGATCTGGGACTGTAATACTTGTTTTCACCAACGGGCTTGATAAACGTTAAAAGAGCAGCCCCAATTCAAAACTATAAAAGCAGCATGTGCCAACTTAAAGCAACTTACGAATTAGATACTAGGGTATCTAATTCGAATCATAATTCGAAAATATTTTCACCGAACTTAGAATTGAATTTACGACGAAATCAAACGAAACATCTATAAAACTGTAGAGTATCTCTTTTATAGTCTTTGATATGGTACCTACGTTATTTTTGTCCAACATGTGAAATTACAAAACATCGGAATTGGGTTATTAGGCCCTTGACACAAGGTTTTATGGAGTTGCTACAATATTGTACGTATTAGATACCTTTGTTTTTAACATACGTATGTAGCGAGGATTTTATTCCTGACAAGTTTGTTGTCACTTTTATTTTTTTTCGTATTTGTTATATTCGTCTGCACCAAGTATTGTTATGAAGAAACTGTCAACGTTGAATAGATTTGTACGATTTCAATGATATCCGCACCGGTCTAAGGTCTTATCATAATAGATCCCTATTTCCATATACCCTAGTTAAAAGTCAAAGCTTGCAACTTACATTGGATTCACAAGCACTGCGCTTTGCACATTAAACTCATAAACACGAACAAACAATTCACACTAAAACCACACACATAAGCACTTGCACCTAGAACCACATAACAATCTATTTTCCACACAAAGCGATTCCTAATCGATAGCGCGAATATCTCGATTCCGATTGTAATCGAATGCGTTGGAGCGTGCGAACGCAGGCGTCGGTGTGATACGCGACGGCGCGACTGACCGCCCAATTTCTTTGCGTCAACTCATCGCGTAGTCGTGCCATGTGGCCATCAAGAGATGTACCAGTTATGAACAATACTGCATATGTGGAACTAAATATAGATAAGTGGCGGTTTAGACGTAACACTGCAGACAAGATAATTCGATGGAATGATGTACCAAGGTATAATTAAGGGCTTTGTCATACTAGTCAAGCTAAAGAAAATTCGCAACATTACGCTTTAAAAAAAAAAAATTTTATTCAGCTTTTGATAATATAACTTACAGCTTATAACTTTACAGCTGCAGCAGACTAGCTGAACATATAATAAAAATCGCGAAAAAAATACTTTCAGAGATCGGTGATCTGTCTGGTCCTTTGTCCCTTTCTTCTTGCTCATCATAACAGGATACTGTATTTGATATATCCTTCTATTTTGTATTGTGTGAATACAAAGAAAATTAATCAGACTCGCAACAAGATGACGGTGACATTTGTTAAACAACTGGTAAATAAACTAATCAACTGTCTGCCACACAAACATACGATGCACATACATATGGTCACGTGAATCGCTTTTCTCACGTACTTTTTATTTATTTTTATTTGAAACTTAGACGTCATTACAATTTGTATCGTAGTTTATTTTCGTGATGTGGGTTAGACGGAATCTCTTCTATTTCCTACACTTTAAGTGTACAAGTTACTAAATTACATGCAAGAAAACTTTATCCTTATCAATTCGGCAAAAATGGATCACAAAAAAATTACGATGTTAAGACCAGACCATTTTCCTAGCTTTTCGAGGATTATACAGGCTGACTTTTAATTCATCGAATATCTTTCTAGAGGTCAAACTACTCATTTTCTAACTTTTCGTAACCAACTCATAAATGTAGTCATGTCAGTTTGTCAGTCCTTTGCAATAATGTAATAAAACGTGATCAAAATGTTTAAACAGGTAAATATATCTTTCACGTTTCAGCATTAATCTCATTAACATATTCATGGGAACTTTTACCCCCTGAAAGATTGTCCATTCATAAAAGTCACCCAATATGTAAAACGTAACGTGATTATGGGGAATTAGTAACGCAAAAGGCACTCCTCTGCTATCAACATTAGAGAGAACAGCGTGATAGAATTCATTCTAATATCTATACATTACATCTACTGTGTCATTTCGTGACAGCCTACCGTGACCGCAATTGTTCGTATTTTTTAATTTCCCTTTAGTTCGCGTGACACCCGCCGATCGTGCAACAGGTCATCGGGCGGGACAAAACACGAATTAATTATAACGCTGTTGTTCTTGTGATTACAAACAACATTGAAATGCATGTTACGGATTCATTATTCAAATAGGTTTTACTAATTAATTTAATTATGTGATTATGACTTAATACAAAATGGAGATATTTTAAATATCTTTTTTAGTCATCCTGATTTTGGCCGTATTTACTGCACTTTAGAGGACATTAACAACTTTACTGATGCCGCGATAAATGGGGCCACCGACTGGGCCCAAAAATACAATAAAAATAGTAATATTTGATGGTAAAAATATGTATCAAAACACCAAAATCGAGGCTAAAGGTTAATAACGAAATACGAATAAAAGATTCTAGTACACTACGAGTTTTATAACCGTGGGCAGCAATGCACAGACCGTCACACGCAACTGAATGTTAATCCCTTGATTGTGTTTAATTACAAGTATTTTTCCCACAACCAATTAGGACAACGTTCATATGACAGCGGAGCAATAAATATATCAATTAGTCCCTGTCTTTACTAACAAACGACCATCCTTATACTTTTATTTCTTGTAGCTTTCCTTCGTCATATCATTCAGCGCTTTTTGCGCTTTATTGATGATCAATCGACCTCAAAAACTTGATTTATGAGAGGTTAATGTACTGATTTTTGTGCTGAATGTAATTGTCTTGATATTGTTGTAATGATTGCTAAAATTATTGAATGCCATATTATAATTTGACTTCATAATAAAGTCAAAAGAGATTTGGAAATAAAAGGAGTGGATTAAAAAGGAATTCACATAGGAAGTGTGGTAATACAGAAACGATCAATACTTATTGATTCGCAACAGCGTGAAATTGCTTTTCATTGCAATCTTATAGGTAAGCGCTAGATGCGGCGGAAAAATGCACGTGTATTTTTTGTCAGCGCAGTTCTTTGTGAATCAATAGTATTGTTAGAATAAAAATCTTTAACAGAGAGAACATATAGATGTAACAAATAAATAATATTAATAAAAGTAGATTTCCTTACCGAAACTTTGCTGTATTCATGATGGTGCGCCAGAAGCAGGGGCGCACAGCTAGAGGCTGCACTGGACACGCTCAGCGCATCACCTTCGCTGGTCCCCTCCGTCTCATCCCACCGCCGACGCCCCGACCCGCTGCGAACACCCCCGACCAATCCCGAAACCCGCTCAAGCGAAGCACAATCAAGCGACACATCCGTATCGACCCTCGGAATACCACTATCATCCTCGCACTCAGACGATGAACTGTCAGAACCTCCTAAGCAAATGCCACTTTCATATCTCGAAGAAGAATCATCGGGATTCTCTTCAACGATAACATCGATTTCAGGTTTGGACCGGCTTCCAAATCTGAAAGAGTCACTGTGGACCCATGGTCTTTTTGCTGTACTAACTTCTGATTTCACTGTCTCCGCGTCAGAAATTTCTTCGTCCGAGTGCAAGGTGCCATCGTCAGATTCATCTGACGAGTCTTCGATACAAGACTTAAAAGAAGCATCAGATTTGATTGTGGCGTTAGAATTACAAGTATGTAGTGACCAGTGACCGGAATATTCCGAGGAGCTCGATTTCCTTATAGGCAAATGCACACCAGAAGCGTGAGATAGAGTAGAGGCGGTCGATGTAGAACGTTCATTTAATGATATCACTTCTGCAATGTCTTTAATAGAGTAAGGACGTGCTGATGAAGACGATGTAAGTGTGGATGGGTGTGACATTGGAGTGTAAATAGGGCTGTCTAGATCCGTTTTGTTTGCACTCTGTTTCGCGTTCCTCGCGATTATGTCATCTAAAGTAACTACCGCGTAAGGATCTTCTAAATTGCGCGGCACCGATTTATTTTTAGGTAAATGAAATTTAGATGCTGTCGAATAAGGAGAAGTATCTAAAGTTATATCTGGTGTTGAAATACTTCTTTTGATAGCTGAAAATTTAACGACGAGGTTAACAGGAGAATCACGTCTGCTAGAGTGCAATGTGCAGGTGCCTGAATCACAGTAACACTGAAATGATGAAGATGTCATGTCAGATATGTTTTTAAGTGCTTCAGTGTCAATAGTAACTTTTCCATATTCAGCATGAATATTTTTATCTAAAAGGTCTTCAGCACTACTGTGGAACTTGCGAGCACTTGGCCTACAAAAGCATATAGCAGTTTCAAAATAACTGTCTCTTTTGTCGTTAGGGACTTTTGTAAATGGTGGTACATCACTATAAAGCGTATCTCTATTAAAAATGTAAATAAATTCTTTAACTGTAGGTGCTGTATATATACAGTGTCCTGTACCTCTTATATGATAATGCGCTAGGGTTTCTTTTAAAAATGTGTTGTTCCACTGAGGTAAATCTTTGACTTTTACTGAATTTCTATCTACTTCAATATTTGTGAACGTTTTATGTCTAAATAGAACTTTCTTCTTACCAAAATTGTCGGCCTTTTTGTTTGGCATGGTACCAGTCATAGACAAATACAAAGGTTTTTCTTCTGCATCACAGCTGCAATCAACGTTTTCTAAAGCACTAGCTTCCGTCATATCTGAAGAATCTGAAGAGTTTGATTGAGTTCTCGAGATTTGCGATTTCGAAGCAGACAAAGGAGCCTTACCGTGTCGAAAAGACTTAGACTTCTCTGACAGCAAAATATCTTCCAGATTAGTTTCATCTATCATGGAATCTGACGATGTGGATGATTGACTGCACATAGACAATTGTTCATCAAAACTATCCGCATTAAGTTTCTTCGGAACAAACGTTCTTTTAACAGGCTCTGGTTTCTTTTCTTGGATTATAGAGATATTCTCATACAATGTTTTCTTTTGTACTTCATCAAGAGGTTTTATAGGAATATGGATTCTTGCAGCAGGTTTTGGTATGGTCTTAATTTCCATCACTACGTTTTCGTAAATGTTTTCGTTACTTTGCGCACTAGCTGCCATTGTAAGTCTCGGGGGAGGTTTTGGGAGGGATAACTTTTTAATGCTACCACTAGTATCAAATTTAGAAAACTCATAAGGCTCGTAGCATTCGTTTACCGAGTTTGTTGATTCTGTAGAGACAATTGAAGTGACAGATCTGCGGTTTTTTATTTCTCTGGGTTCGAATATGTTTAACTTCATAGTGTTATTAACAGCTTCATTAATTCTCAAATCTTGATTACTTTTATTTAAATCTATTTCTGTAATAACCACAGATCCTGGGATAGATTCTTGGGAATCGCTGAGTTCATTGTTTTCCGATATATTAGGTAAAGATGTTTTAAATCCAGGGCAGCTCCTATTACTACGGTTAACAACAGAATCTCTATTTAGTGTGCCTAACCGATCTAGAGATATAGTATCAAATTCATCATTACATACTATTTCACCCGATTCCTCCTTTTTCGACAGCATTTTAAAGAATTTACTATTTCCTATGAGCATTGTATTTGAATTGCTTTTTTGATCCGATTGTTTCGACTTAGCATCGACTTCCGCTTCACTGTTAGAAATGTTAGGAGCTGAATTAAATTTCGCCTTAAGGCCCAAGCATTTTGAAGCAAGCTTTTTAACAAAACTTTGAGGATGATTTTTTGTTAGAGACGATGAAGATGGAGATAAAAAGCTTTCGTTATTATTAGTATTTTTCTGGGTCTCTGTCGTTTTCCTGTAAAACACATAAAGCGACAAAAAATAAAATAAATCATAAAAATAATTTTAACTTAATTCAATATGATGTCATGGTTTGTGTTAATATTTTAGTTTTCAATTGCCACCACCAAAAAGCGCGATAATACGTACATAAATGAAAGGAAGAAAAAGAAACCAATAGTAAATAATATACAGATAAATTGTAACATAAAAACTTAAAAACAACTACTACCCTATTTGTCTACCAATCGGAAAAAAGTTGTTTCACTTGAATAAACTTTTTCCTTAATAAGCCATTAGCATTAGAGTCTAACGTTCCCGTTTTATCTTGATTTGATGCATTGTTAAAGTCAGTGTCATCAAATTTGTATAATTTTCCATCATTATCTTCGTACGAATCTATACAAGTTTCAGCTTTTACATCTTCAACCGTTTGGTGTTTACCATAACCCGACAAGTCACTTAAAGAAGAATAAATACCCTCTTTGTTTTTCATGGAAACATAAATATCCTCACAACTGTAATAAATAAGTTGGCTACCGTTCTGACGACCTCTAGCGTTAATTTTCCGTTGAATTTTCGTTTCTCTGTCGGGATCTTCATGACAATAACAAGGCATTGGTTGTGCCTTCTCTTTAAGTTTATTGAAAGGCTTGCCATGACCACGGTGTGCTCTTGGATTTATTTCATAAATATATGAATAATCATTGGACTCATAAATACATCCAATATCACCTCTAAGATGCACGAGATCAGTTTTGTTTAATTGAACAGACAATGCTCGTTCGTTCAGTCCGGTAGGTAACATCGTGACATAATCTTCGGGATTTGGCTCTAAATTATCACAATCGTCTCTATTATCTTTCAAAGGTTTGTCAAACATTTTGGATTGAATACAAGTACCTGTAAACGTAGCACTCCTGTGAAATGGACTATTGCCGATCATAGACACGTAATCATTTTTAGGGGCGGCGGTTGTGTCTTCGACATCTACCGATGATTTGATATTAATATTTTCATAAATATTGTCAGTGTCGTAATCATCTTTTTTAATATTGTCTTCGTCGTAATCTTTATTTTTAGCGACGCAATCATTGACGTATATTGAATCAATGTGGTCCTCATCAGGCTCTGATACAAACTTCGACACATAAGCTATTGGTTTTGGAGAAGGCTGTGGTCTCGGGTTTTTCTGCACTTGTTCCATAGTGCTTCGTCTAATTCTTTCACCAGGGTCGACAAGATTGCTTCGTACTGTGTGCACTACAGCACTTGCTTCTTTTTCCGAATCAGGGCCAGCCTTCGATATGTTTCGCGATTTAAATTCGGAAATAAGTTGGTTCTGATTTTCTAATAACTCAGTACATGCAGTTTCACATGTGCCTAAAATCTTAAGTTGTCTATTGTTTCTGGATTTGAGAACAAAGCTTTCGCTTCGCTCTCTCATATCGACGCTAAGTGAACTATTGACAATATGCTTATTTGGTATAACATAGTTTTTTAAACGCGCTTCAGGTGATGGTGTTGGATTTAAAGCATTAATCACATAATGATTGCCTTTTCTATCATTGCCAATATCTGGAGAAGCGTTTAGTTTGGGGTTAAGCATTTTAGCAGTCGGCATATCGTTACTAGAAGACCTGTAAATTAAAAGTTATTTTGTGTAGATGTTTGGCTGTATGTCGTGGAATTTTTTATATTTTTTCTTTAGAATTTTTAATTATCAACATTAAAAAGTGTAACGTTTTATTAAGGCGTTTTAAAAAGGGAAGCTTTCTTTTAAATCTTCATTAGGTTTGAATTTCATTCCTTTGGAAGCGTCCACGTTTTCAGTAAAGCTGAAAGTGCTCATCCTTAAGTATTTAGCTCGCCATCAAAGGACGTCGTTGGGGAGATATTTTTCTCGTGTCACACAGACGTCTCACCTAGCTGTTTGCAGACAAAATCAAAGACACGGAAGATTTTAATGAGGCAACCCGTATTCAAAGTTTTTGTTCACAGTCCATTCTTTTGTAAACTTACATGTGATTATTTTCAGTGCCGACGACGACGCGAGCATTTTCTTTTGCAAGTGAATTTGTAAGAAAGTACCGATAATTTTGTTTTGATAGACTTGCTTTAGTTAAATGTGTGTTTACTTTATTTATGATGCAAAGATAATTAAGATTAGTTTTGTTGAACTTATGTGTGTGTTTACAACTTGATTAAAACTATTCATTTTATTTAAATTACCTTCCCTAATTCCTCATTCCCAAGAATTATACAAAGATTTCTTTTTTTATTTCAGTATAAAACTCTTTCCTAAACGAGGTTTGTTGGTTCTAAGATTGTACTATAGTTCAAAGGTGACACGTCGTATGTCGTAATTGAGACGAGGCACTCCAATTAAAACAGAATGTTTTGAGCCGGTCGTATGTCCTTTGAGGCACCTTTACAGCCCCGCTTACCAACCACGAATCTCCCTTCACGAATCAACGGACAGATTTAAATAAAAAGAAATCGTGCGTGTTAGTATTAAAAAGATGAAGAAAAAAGATAACCCTCACCGTGGTTAATGGTTTTTGCGTAATGAGTTTTTTGATGTTTTATGAATTGTGTGTACTTGTGAAATGTCGCACAGTCAAAGGCAGAAAAATTAAAATGTGACTTTGTGAAAAAAAAAAAAAGAAAATGGTTGAAGTGTGCAAGGTCGAATGATGTTTTCTGTAAAAGACTGTGCAGACTGTGCGCAGTATGCATGTACGCTAACTTGAGGTTTGCTACATTTCTTTGAAAAATTATTTTAAAATGGCTCGCATGAAGGCTTTTTTTAGTATCAAGTTAACGTTAAAGGCATCTCCACATACAAGCGACATTATCGCCCCTGTATCGCGTGTGTGTGGAGACACCTTTCAGCATCTACCTATAATCTCATTGTTTATGCATTTATTAAGAAACAGTGTCGACTTCAAAATAGTAAACCAATGAAGTGCTAACATAAATACTTTTTCTCTCGAATAACTACGTAAAATCTAGATTTATGACAATATTTCCAAATAGTTCAGTCTCCTCTTTTTTCGAGTCAATGATTTAAGACAATCCCTTTTTTTTAACTTTTGGGGCCAGTGAATGATAAATCTTTTCACCAGTGAAAGTCAAAGCATTTGCACTTCTGTATTATCAAGAAGTCCGTTAGTTAGTCAGTAAGTTGAAGCTAGTTGCTCGTTTTAAAACGTAGGTGAATCTTTATAGAGAACAACGAGCAAGAAATTCCACGGACACTCTTTACAATTACGAGTCAGCAAGCAGGACTGGACCTGAATGTACCAGATGTACATTTAGTATCATTAATTTTGGAGGCTGTATGTAGCCTCATAAGAATTTGTTTCATGCTTGAGAAACGTATATATTTAGATGTTATCCTGCAGCGCTTTATACAGCGCTGTTTCTATCATTAACTGTCCCATTTCTTCCTAGTCATGCTTTAAATACATTAGCATTTCATTCGTTTACTTTTATTTTTATTACGAAATACATTGTAGAACTGTGGACTTGTGTCCCAATCTAATTAGTACTTTAAAATAAAGGATATAAGACTCACATTACGGCGTCGGGGCTGTAATCCTGGACGGGGAACGGCGGTAACTCTTTGTCGCTGTCAAAGTTGCCCATGATGTTCTCATACTCTGTCAAAATTGTACATTTCATTTATTTTGAATGAAAATCAAAAAATTGTGCGTATATTTGTATTCAAGGCACGCGCTGTGGCGTGAAATCCGACAAACAAAAGTGGTAAAACATTTTAATTGCATTCATAAAATATAATTAGATATTTTTTAAACTAATTATTTTATTACATTGTTTACTCCAATTAGGTTAAAGATAAAGATTCGGAAACATTAATCTCGCAGTTCGTGGCAATTGTGTCTGAGCGACATTGATCAATTGAAGTTACCAAGAAATGCGCAATTTAAGTTGCCCGTCTAAGCGCATATTGTAGTTATTAAACATTAAATTATTACAAGTTTTATTAAAAGCCGATGTTAATAAATCAATCACAAAATCTCAACATAAGTACTAGGTAAGCTTGTTAAAGAAATAAGATGTCATAGGGAAAATTATTTAGCCTGCAAACTAAATATAGCAATCAGCATGATAACACAATCACCTATAGGATTATCCTCTATAATTGGGGCACATTTCGTCCAAATATTTGCGTTTCTTGTGTGAAAAATACTGAAGAATAAGTGTCAGTATTAGGCATTGGTGTAAAGGAGAGGACACAACCGTTTATTGCGTAGTAAACACCATCAATCAATTGGAATATTTTTTATGAGCTGTCAAAACGCGATTCCCTCAACGATTTTTTATTACTCCAGTAAACTGTGACGTCACTTATTTGCCAACTCAATTGATTAACTATTTATTGATTCAAAAACAACCAAAAAATCTAATTTTACAGTTAGATTTTCAGAAATAAAATAAAGGGTTTTTCTTAAAGAAGTTGAATCTTAGAATTATTGGTTAATGGTGTCCACTACAACAATTATGACACAACGAGTTTTAGAAAAAGATTGGTATAGCGTCATCTCAGTCACTCATATCTGTGTCTCTTTCTAAAACTCAATGTTTCTTATTGGCGACTGAGTACTTAATACAATAACAAGTACCTAAACAAGCGCATTTACCCTCACTATCTTAAATACATAATGAATATGACAAAATGTCAAGCGCGGGAAAGTAACAATGATTGATTGAAAATGCGCCTGACAATTTATCACATAAATTTTTCGTATAAAAAAGTGCGAGTAAATGTTTTAGTATTTTATTAAAAGCAAGTTAAATGTTAGCATTTTTACAAGACCTAGTTCAACATAATACTTTACTTAAATATTAAATTGAGTAGGTATGTCAGACACTGCTTCAAAGCAACATTTAAGTATGCAAGCCACATAAAACAACAATGACATAGAGAATAGTCATACAGGTGACGTAACACTAAAAAACACTCTTTACCGACCAAAATAGATTCCGATTTTGCGTTTAATCCATCAACACCAGACAAATCAGTAGACAACGTACCTGCTTGGAACATACCTCGTATGACTTTCCTGACTTTACGCGTAGCCTCCTCAGGATATTCAGCAAGGAGGTCGTATACTGTCTTCCGTGAAGAGTCTTGAGCGTGGAGGTCGGCTCCTTTGTTGAGGAGGATACGGACGACTGAGGGTTTGCCAAAACGGGCTGCTTCGTGAAGAGGTGTTCCGCTGTGGGTCCTCACGTTTGGGTCCATCCCAGCGTCAATGAGGGCTGTTACGACATCCCTGATTGGGAGAATTTATCCGTTAAAACCAACTTTTAAAGTCTAGAATGATTAGTTACATAATAACTCTCACTAAATCATAAGACGCACTCAGATGAACGATGTCAAAGATACTGACTAGTGTGGGGAGGCACAAAATGGTATAATAAGGTGATATTATTCATGAGATTACTTATCTCTACTGTTGACTCTATAATGACGTGTAGATTTTATTTTGTTAATTACCACGAGTTCATGAATGATGTCATATTTTCGTCGCATTCATCTGAAACGAGGTGTAGTTCAGAAGGCCAATTCTCGTAATTAAAAACGTTCAAAATCTAGATGCACCATCCCAGCGACAATCTATGACAAAAACTTGACATTTGTAGAAGCAAACAAGCTACTATAATAAAAAAATTAAAAAAACACGACTGCCAATTTGCACATATTTGTACTTTGTTTACTCGTCAGTTTTTTCTACGACGTTTTTTATTCACAGTGTTATATATTTTTTAGATCGACTTGTCAAATTCTAGACGATAGACAGAGACACGGCCAGATTCATTAAAAAAAATAATTGAGGCTGGTATAAACTTACGTTTTAAAGTGACCACAAAGGATTCTTTTTATTTTTAACTAGCCTATGTTACTCGGAACGATGCAAGGATTGTAACGATACCCCATACATCTAAATCAGCTCAGGCGTTTAAAAGTTATGGTGGAATAAAGAATCTCACATAAATACATACATATATACATACATACATACATTAACCCTGAACACATAACACTCCTTTTTTTGGGGCAGTCGTGTAAATAGAGGCATTTTTGACAGATCGAGGCTGATATTAGTAGTTACGAGAATTAAATGACTCCCCTCTTCAAACCGAATTTTCAGAACAGAAGGTCAATATTCTACTACATAATTAAAAATCTTTCAACAGTCTAGTCGCCATCTTATCTAAACGACATTGAATACCAACAAATTCAGGCATTTTCGATAGATTAAGACTGAGATCACACTGCGAACGTTAGTAGAAGTTGCCTTTCAGATAAAATAAACGTATATTCCAATGCCAATCGACAACTACAAGTAAAACACGTGTAGACTGGTTGTCGTACACATCGACATTCATAAACCAATCATTCATATTCATGCGGCTAACGAAGCCCGCAGTGGACGCATAGAAATTTCATCAAAAGCTCCTGATTTTTATAAAAAGAATGTACCGATCGCACGCATTTTTTTTTGTTTTGTATATAACAGAGCATGAATAATGTGTGGTGCTTAATTAATATGTAGGTTTAAACGAGCAAATACTCGAAACCCATTTGTGGCAACAGCAACGATTTCTTTTTCTCCTTTTTGGGGTTTATGTACCTAATCTCGTGTACCTATTTCTTCGTAATTCATCCGTATCTTAAGTTAATTTCTATTATAATAATAAAATTGGCTTTTAATTGTAATTGTACAGTTAATACTTTTTTCTCATTATTGTTTTTATTTTATTTCGTCTATGTGATTGTTTTCAATTTAAATTTTATACCTATCACATAACACAAACATAACATCACGCCTGTAATCCCCGCGGGGTTAGGCAGAAGTGTACCCACTAGTCCACCCACATTTCACATTTTTCAGTTTTATTTCGCTATCAATTTTTATCTGAAATAAATGTTTTGTTTTATTATTACTTTATTTATTTAGAGGGTTTTACCTTACAAAGGTATGTCTTATGTATCATTTTCAATTAGAAGACGATAATTTTGAACGACCCTAGGATACTCTTACTAAAATAAAATAAAGGAAAATATTCCGTATATAAATTCAACGCGAAAAAGTAAATCTTATATTCTAATTCGAATAAACGTTAATTTGCTAATCATGATTACTACGCTACAAGACGACGCGTCAAGGGATTATGTTATAGGCGGAAGCGATTCGTATAACCATAATAATAATGTTCTCAATCATTCTCAATGAAAGACTAGTCAAGTGTGCTGAAAATATGTGCACTAATGTGTTCGCATAAACAGGTGCACTTTCTCTTTCCTCATTGTCCGATGGGATGTCAATCTGACGGGGACAGTTCATCCGCAGGACCAACGGCCTTTTTTTTAGGTGTTCAAAATCATCAAATGTGACCTTCTGCCCTAGGTGGGGCCTTACGTGCTTTCTGAGAAATTCCTAATGGTAAAACTCATAAACACTGCTCGACCTGGGAATCGAACCCAGGACCTCACCGCCCGGTCTCACGGCGGTGAATTACGTAATTGGTGATATCAAGTACTAAGTAGGTACCCAATTATGATAAACACAATTTCACAAAGTCTTAAAGCTAAACATTATGAGGCTTCACTCGTAGTCTTGAATCGTAATCAATACTGCTATTTAATTTAACTAAAAATTCAAAAGTAACTCTGTCTGTAACACTTCCACGACTAAACCACTGATTCGATTTTAATGAAATTTGTTACAAGTTTGAACCTCAAAAAGGACACAGGCTGCGTCTCTTTGCGTCCACGATAACCGACATCTCCGCGTAGTCACGGGAAAAAGCTAGTGAAAACATAGGTAAGTACTAATAATATTCTTAATGCAGTGAACACTATCAAAGACCGGTGAAACAACCTATTACAACCGCAAATAACTGTAGGTACCTACCTACTTATATCCATTTAAACTGAATCTATTGTGTTATTGTTTTGCATAGCGTCTATTGGTAACAAAACAACTGTTTCAATTGTGTAGTGATACGCACGTACACATGTACTATGTACGTAAGTCCGATGGTAAAGACTGAAATCCAGGAGTCGCCACACCTACGTCATTTAAGCAAGGCTGGGAATAGACAGAGAAAAATAATACACATGTAATTAAGTAGGTATGTGTAATTAATACTTTCAATACTGCATGAGCATGAGCCATTTTTCAGGTATCAAGTACAAACAGACAAGATATCTAAATTCTAAATTGGGCCCCCTTCGACCGAACTATCTATAAAATAATGAATTGTTTACGAAACAAGCAATGGACATGAGATTTTTTTTAAATAAATCATCTCTTACTTACGTTCAAGTGTGACGGTTGTGGTTTTTATACTTTCATAGTTTACCATACCTGCTGGATTATACTGGGTAATCGAAAATATACCCGAAACCTTAAAAGAGGTTATTGTACTCATCATTATGAACAACTTTTACTATGGGACCAACCCTAAAATAATGAAAAAAAAATCAGCTGTTCCCTACAAAAATGCTACTTAGCAAGATCGTAATGTATGGATCAGCTTTTTTTTCCTGTATAATCCTATAACTATTTTCAAAATTTCAGCCATATTAAAATGGCATTGCATAGACGACTCTGGGATCTTAAACTAACACGTGTAATATTAAGTTCTATTATGATTTGACATTAGATTAACTCACTTACATCGGCGAAAATAAACAATTTTAATACCTACATTGATTTCCCGTGTTCTTAGGTAATAATTTTCTGTTTGATTGATACTTAGGTTTTTCTGCTCAGATGGCTAAATGAGAAATGATTGTGGAGAAAATGCCATTCAACTTTTGTGTAACCAATAGGTATCTGGAAGCCTGCGACGGATTCCTAACCCGAAATCATTTCGGTTGTCAGACTCATACTTCCATTAATTATCTATTACTATCACCAGAATCTTTTAATTGTTCTGTAAAAATCTCCCCAGTGAACTTTGGTGATGTGAGCTCGACCTGTTATCTCACTTATCTCACTTCACCCAAATCTGCCTAGGGAGACTCCACATAATAGTACTACTGGGCATAACATTTGTTTAATTTATACCATTAATTGCTAAGAAACTTTCCAAAAAAAAAAACATTGAGATCTCATACGAAAATACACGCTATTTCCTACTCCTTGGACCCTTTAAATCAACAGTCACAAGGCGGGTACCGCATGCCACGCGTTGCCAATTTAACCCTTCGACAGGGCGCGGAAAATTGACACATAGGGTTACATGAATTTCTGATCTGTAAGTGGGTGGATATGGCATCTTTATTAGGTCCAACATCACACCTGTATTCTCCGAACGATAGGCACTAGGTGTATTAAAGGGAGCACCTATATGGAATGAAACGTTTGATGATGCATGACTGTGTGGAAGAGCTGTTAAGGTGTGAATGAGAGAGAACACATACGCTAATCACGTATTAAGGAATTAAATTATTTAGAAAGAAGATTTAAAAAGTGACTTATAGAGGACTTTATGGATACAAGAAGACTTAAGACGTTTTTTGTACAAGTTTAAATAATATCTCGCCCCCTTAACACTTCGTACCGACCACTTGTCATGATTATCGCCACAAGTGACTAAGGGACGAACAATAGATATCTTTCAAAGTATCAATTGTGATGAAGTTTATGGATTGTTTATTGCAGCGGTCAATAACTTTGGATATACGTTAATCTTATATGTACCTTCATACAGTTCTGTGGCTGACTGATTGGTTACGAACCAATAAACGACGAATGACATTGATGATGACATTGGAAAGGATAGAAAACATCTCATTATGTCTTGTTGACCGTTAAACTGTATGACCAAACGAAAGTAATTTGATGAGTTGTGTTGTGAGTAAAATTTTTTTTGAATCGCGTAATTTACGCTGCATTTCTTTCCATACAAAAGTCCTGTTTGCGCAACACGGCGACGCAAAATGAGTACCTACATAATCAAATGATTTTTAGTTGATTATTAATAAGAAAATAAAATCTATTCAAACTAATGGCCGTCGTGTTTGCGCTAACTCTAAGATTTTTTTTAGTTTTAAGTATTTTTTTAAACTGGTTGTGGATGTTTTAATTCTTACTATCTGTCATACATGTTAAATAACAGTGTGAACAAAATTATACCGCATCCATCTTGTTTTGGTGTGCCATGTAAACAGGCACGAAAGCTATCGATGCGTTATAACGAACGAATGAATATGAATACGACGCAATTGCCGCGCGCCTTTGCATTAACATAATATTAATAAAATATACTATGTAGGTAGGTATAAGTTGAAACGGCGAAATTACAATAAAAGCGATTTTATGTAAACGTAATTAAGGCTATTTTTGCATACCTACACCTTGGAATAGGACGTCAACCATGGATTTAGTACATAATTCTAGACACACTAGGGATGACATTTTTCTTCGTTTATTAACATAAAAACAGTTCTTCCGTACTTAATTGCAATACCTACACAATTTAAGTGTATGGAAGAGCTGATTTTTAAAATAAACTAGATCAATTTTCATCTATGGGCGGTCTAGAATCATGTAGGTGAGTGATTTTATTTATGGCATCGGTTTTTCTTTTCCATGACCAATTTTTGCAATCATTTTTCAAATTTAGTCGCATTTGTATACAACAAATCGGTTTTTCGATATGCTTCCGTCTGCTCCACTGTAAACTTTACATATACAACCATGTGAACATAAGACTTACTTCCTCCCATTCTTGCTGGCCCTGTGAAGCGGGGTTGATGTGAACACCACGTTCCGGCAGGCGGGGTGTCTGTACTGGTCAACTAGATGAGGCTTGACTTTTAATAGGTGCTGTACTACGGCCAACCTAGGAGAAAAATTAAGATTAATTTAGAATTATTTTTTAAGTCGTCTGATAATTCTTATTTAGTAGAAAAAGAAGAAGTAATCTCTGCCAGAACTGATTCTATTACCAAAAGCTTTACTGATCAAAAAGTTAGATAACTATAATTGCCGAGAGACATAGTATATGTTTTATGGCTTATTTGACTACGATACGGACGAAATTGCTGGCATTAGGTAGTGGTTTATATTCAGCAATATGTGTTTAAAGGTTTATAAGATGACTGACATGAGCCTGCGACTTCGTCAGCGAAGACTTCAGAATTAAGGCAAATTCTTAGGTTCTTCAGAATTAAGAAAAACGAATTAAAATAGTCCTGTGTGTTAGTTAGATCAATCTTACCCTTACTGTGTGCCAAATATGAGCAAATTCCGTTTAGCTATTTAAGCCTAGAAGTATCATTCATTCATTTTCACAAAATTTCGAATTTATAATAGCAGTGGGATAAAAAGTGCATATAAAATGCCTTCAGTACACTTTGGTATCTATTTTGCTACACTAGCAGTGTTATTATAAGATAATTAAAAAAAAAATATTTTCGGCATTATCATTCACCGACCCCTAAACACTTTTTCTTATTCAAAAATATTAAATGTACAGTTTTGACGTCGCTACGATTTTATTATATGTATAGATTATGCTCACCTGCCATACTGCGCGGCAAGGTCCAGGGCGCTTTCATCATTGTTGTTTTTGATGGTAACATCGGCGCCTCGTGCTACCAGCTGAGCCACCACGTTGACGAAACCGAACTGAGCGGCTATCAGCAATGCTGTTTCATGGTCTGACGTCTGTGGAAAAGGAAACACGGTTATTTTTTGGTAAAAGTAATACCTATAGGTAAGGGTGTAAAAATGCCTGAACAGATAATTTATAGTTTTATAGATTCTTAAATTGTAGTTAAGAACTATCTCGATTACGTCAGCTTTTAAACAAAAAAAAATCTGCATCTAAGCGGTCTATTCGTTTAAGTTCCCAAACTTATTTTGTCTACTACCCAATTTGAGATTTTCTAACGCCCCCCATTTTTCACCTACTTAAAAACCACCTGGTGGATGAACTTACAAATCGCTCTCCAAGCCTCTACACAACGCCCCGATTTTTCTTCTGGGTCTCTTACCCTTTAGGCCTACAGTGCCCAAAAGGGGGCGTTATCGTCATCGTCCACTTTGGGAAAGGCTGGTTTAGGAACTATGATGCCACAAACAGATACACACACGTCAATCTTATAACACTCCTCTTTTTTCTTGGGGGCTTAAAAAGACATTTACGAAGCCGAAAGTTAAATGTCCCCCCCTCCTTCTCTCTCCCGTTATTGCGTAGATTGATGGGGAATATGCGTAGTTAACAGGTATATGATGTGTCTTTTTACACTTCGTAGAATGATGGCATTGTCACAGAGAATGCCTAAGGTCCGCCTTTGTACCTTTATGCATACAGCTAATATTATAATAGATAAATTGTGGCTTAGATCTACCTATATCATGTAAGTATTCTATTCATCTATTTAGTTTTACAAACAATCGACGCTACGGACGAGCTCCTCGCTTATGTAAACAAACAATCATTGTGAATTATAATAATATAAGTATAATATGTTTTGATCCCCAAATAAGTGGCAGTAACGTTCATTTTGCAATATCTGGTCGATTTAACAGGTACACTTGATACAATTCTAATTGAAAACTAGCGTCAATCCAAGTGGTCTAGCGTTTTTGCTGAACTATGGCTGTTTGGCGCAGCTGAGTGGCACACAATAATGTTTTTAATCGTATAACCTTTTTATTATTTTCCTGTACACATGTGACCAAGAGAGTTGTGAATATGAATGTGCTTGGAAGGAGAGGAAGAGGAAAGCCAAAAAAAAATGGATGAATTGTGTGGAAGAATGATATGAAAGAGAATGGAGACAGTGATAGAATGACAGCTGACAGGACGGAATGGAAGAAGAAAACGTGTTGCGCCGACCCCAAGTAGCATGGGACAAGGGCAGGAAGATGATAATTGTCTGTGCCGAATAAACATTTTTCCTTCTTTTCTTGCTAGAGGCTTAGCCGTTGATACCAAACATAACGCCTGCGACTACATTAAGCCATCAAAATTAGCTGTCAAATGGCATATTATGACTATGTTCGTCATTTTGAGCTCTACGCTGATAGTCTTACTGACTATACGATTGGTCGAAACGCGGTCTTACTATTGCAACATTTTCAGTGGATCTATAATAAATAATGAATCTCTTTCCATTCTCTTATCTTGGCCTTTTAACTCAGTCTCGTGTTTCGGAGCCTCAAGCCAAGCCTATACATTGAATACTGTTGCAAATCGTGTTCCACGCGCCCTTTTACTTGGCCGTATCTTATCCGTATTCAAATGTCGACGCCCCAGCAAATACTGACCGGTTTTAGGTAAGAGGCATAGCAGACTAACTACTTTCAGCTGCGGCGATTGGCGGTATAGTCACTATTCGGAGGCTTGCAGCGTCTGAACGCATAATCGTGCAACTAAAAGTAGCTAGCTAAGCTTAGGTTTATCGGGTCTCAAGCTAGATCGATTTAAATAACTATCAATGAATGTACCAGTGGCTTGTTGGACTGTTGTACAAGTAATTAAATTACTTTAGTGACTAATAAAGTATTGTTGAATAGACGTTATCTCAAGGTTTTGATACGTTTAATATTTCATTGCCTCATTTACATCACAAAACTGTAGTTATAATTTACTTAATATATTTTGTTTTTTATGTAAATACTTCGAACAAGTTTCCATATAAATTATCATAAAGCTAAGTTTTCTACAAATGCATTCTTCCAAAACTATGCCCATATATCACTACCCAAAGTTAGCATCAACTTTTGTATTGACAACATAGTTACACACGAATTCTACTCTTATTGTTAACAAAATAGGTCACATTTCTAGGCTTTCCCAAAGTTTGTCATTAAAACTTAAGGTTTCCGACACGTATTACCTTGACTCGAGACCTGGAATGCCTCAAAGCAGGTATGCGAGGGCCGGGTGTTGTTAACTAAACTTGTAGGCAAAGGGCGAAGCTCTGACGTAATCAACATTCCTGGAATGTTCTGGAACTTACTAGCGGCTCGTGGATAAGTGGGCGTTGAGATCATAGGGAAACTGAAGACGGTCGAGTACAAAGTAAAATCATTTATATAATTAGACCATTAAAACGTACTTTTGAACGTCACTTACAAGAGAATAAAAACAAATCTAGGCCTATTCCAAAATGCGCAAGCGAATCCCGTGCCCACGCCCAAATGTCGGTCGAGGAAAAACGTGGTGATTTAGCCGGTTAGAGTCCGGCACACTACCCCGTTTTCCTCAAGCTGATAGTTCAGGAGCATTCCTCCACGAAAAAAAAAAGGATAAGGGACCCTGTCCATCCTACTAAACATCTATGAATACCTCTTCCTATCAAAGATAAGATGATGCTACTAGAACTTACCAGCTGATCTATATTGCATGGAGGATTGTTATGTGCGAGGAGCATCCAGCAGACGTCGGTGTCACCGTTGAATGCGGCCAGGTGAAGGGGCGTGGCACCTTTCTTGTCCACCATGCATGGTGAGGCACCTACTGACAGCAGCACACGGACTATTTCTCTAGAAGAGGGAGAGGATGGTTATTTGCTTGGTAAAATTCTTGGAAGTTATATATACATATTTACTATCATAATAAAGTTGAAGAGGTTTTTGTTTGTTTGTTTAGAAGCGGATTTCGGAATGGAAATTTAAGGAATATAGGCTATTTTTGTAATCTTTTATTTTAGGGGCTTTTATTCGTGTAAGAACATTTCAGACCCGTTTCTTTAGCATCACACTGCGCCAGGGTGGGTATGTTTAGCCATATACAAACATATTTAAACATACTTCGACCTAAAGCTACAAAAAGAATAATAAGAATTTGATCGTCATGGTGGCTTTACATAAAATAATATCATTATTATATTATGTAAACCTATCATGACGCCAATATTGGCAATAGGCTCGCCTCCTACTACATGGGACTTAAACATAACTGGCGAAATGTGGGTGAACATGAGTTTATCTCTGTCTAACCCTTCGGGGATTACAGGCGTGATGTCATGTTTATGTATTTTAATTCAATACATGAAGTATTAATTTCAACTATGTTTCAATCAGGTAAAGCATGAACCCCTGGTAATCACAGTACCAAGTTATTGTATTTTCTCCATAACGTCAGCGCGATTAGAGTCCATTTTCCAATGCACTGAGCTTTTAAAAAACTCCACTATCGCGTTATTGGGTCATTCTTTTCAACGATATTCCGATAATATGTAATTACATATCACTGTTCAATAAGTTATAAAAATTAACACATTGCGGTTCTAATATCCTGTTTACGAGTAATTTGAATAAGTTTATGATTCATTTATGGACTAGTTTTCCCCGTTAGTCGTTGCGGTCACTCTACTCCCTTGATGTCATGGACTAATAACGTATTTTAACAGGAAAAGTAAACAAAATATTTTTTGTAAACTTTTCTAGGGTACTGTACCTAAAGGGACTGTATCTTTTGAAATATAATAGACAGAGATACTTGTTTTTTTTTACGTTACGTTTCTGCCTACCCTCATGGGATAAAGGCGTGAGTTTATGTATGTGTGTAGATACTTGAATTTTTAAGTGTGAATTACTATCGCTGTTACGCTGGACTAATGTCTGGTATTCAATCACACCAGAACGGCTGAACTGATCTGTATAAAACTGTTCCCAGAGATAGATTATAGTCTGGAATAGCCCAAGGGATACTTTTTAACCCGGAAAAATGTACGGTTCCTGAGGGAAATTCTGAAATCTACGCAGACGAAGTCGCGAGCAACAGCTAGTAATAAATATACCAATAATAATTATAGTTACAAGTTAATATAATTGACAATCTAAAATTACAGAACACACTTGTTTTCCTCGATAATTTATGCAATCAAACAAGTTATAAATATTTTTTGCTATCCTGTTTCTCAAACATAATTATAACAATATTTTATTAGCCACTTACTATTATAATTATTACTAAGTACCACTCATACCATGAAGGTTAAATAAAGCTTTAAGTACACTTAACTAAATGAAGCTCACCTGTGGCCATTCAAACATGCTTGATGAAGTGGTGTATAACCATTGTCATCTTGAACATTAACGCCAGCCCCTCTCCGTAAACTGTAACAAACAAAAATAAAAATAAATACAAAAAGAAATTCGCAGTCGGTAGGATTCGAACCTACGCTCCCAGAGGGAATCTGATTTCTAGTCAGACGCCTTAACCGCTCGGCCACGACTGCCGCGGGAGAAAGGTCGAAATTTCTGCTCACATTGCAAAGTTATTTAAATAGTGAAGATAGAATGTGTCTATGGCAGTTTATTTTTGTCAGCATAAAAATAAATTACTAAGTACCACTGATCTATTTTCTTATAAATTGTTTGGTATGTAAAATATCTTTTTCCTTATTTAAAATCTTAAGCAAAAAATTACCCCAAATATGAACATGACTATAACGTCTTATTTAAAAAAGATATTGATTATATTTATCAGTGGTTCAGCTGACTTACGATAATGTTCAAAAATGTACATTTATCTTGTATCTATCTGCAAAAAGATTATTTAATCAGCTTGTTAGCAAGACTTGAAAAATCTCATTACCAACTCCGTCCTTGACCCTACCAGGTGCGGTCGTCGAACCATGCACCTTAAACAGTTCATCAGAAGTACAAACAAAATCCAACTGTAAAATTAAGCAGCGAAAAGTCCATTTTACCGTAACACTAAATATAAATAGCTTCAGATGAGTCAACGAAGGCACTTGCCGTAACGAACCATAATATGGTTGCATTTGCTGATCCAAATATTTGGGGAAAGACCCCGAAGAACAGACTTTATTATTGTGACGTAAAACGATAGTAATTCTTTAAGTAACTTTAAGGAACTTTTGCATTCTAATCTCTGTCTGTCAAAAATGCCTCTAATGTAAATTTTTGACAAGATTTTGCCGTTTCGTCGCTGAGATGAGATTGCGGCTAAATTTTGAACTTGCGAGGATTGACTTTCAGACTTTTACAAATTGTTCTATTTTGTCCATGGTAGTAATTGATTGACGATGGCTAGTAACTTCTATTAATGTCCCAGAATACATTTAAAGTATTTTCGAAGTAGATGTTGTGGACCTATAGTTGGACACCTACTGTTAACCTTCATACGCAGGTGATGCACTACGGTCCTTTCTAGGTAGAAAGGGGTTTAGAAATCAACCTAGACCTTTCAACAAAGCAACTTCCCTGTTTCCGACCCTGGGATTATTACTTTCTCCTGCTACTTTCACAGAATTTCCAATATAGGATAAGATTGACCTATAGCATAAGCCTATCACTACAATAATATTGTATGGCTTTGTCTTGCAAACTCGGTACATCACGTCAAGTAGAAACGTCGTACAACTGCGGACAATGGTGTTTGACAAATTTTCATCCTTATCCTCTTAGTAATAAGGGTGAAATGTATCTACATACAAAGCTATCTACATACATATCGGGTGTCCGGTAAAGAATGGATTATCTTGAAATGGGTGATAGTAGAACTAATGGCGATTCAGAAAAAAAATATATTAAAAAATAAAAACAAGTAGTACCAAAGATATGATTAATTTAATAATATTCATTGTTTTTTGTTACCTTATTTTACATTCTTGTACATCATGACCACGAATTAATAAATTCCGTCGGTTTTTTATTGTTAACGTAATCTACGTTAACTAAGCTAATAGATAAGTAATCAAAAGTAGGACTGCTATTACACGGTTTTGAAAAAAAGCAACTTAAAGTATGTTCTTTTGGAAAAAATTGTGAAAAAAATTCTTTTTGTAAAAGTTTAAGCGTCTGTAGTTTAAAAAAAATGTATCGAAACACAAGTGGCCAATAATTTTAAAAACTTATGTGTTTATAGCCGATTTCAAAATGGTATGATTCAGTTTTGTACCTAATGTAAATAGTGAATTATTGCTATTCGTTTTCAAAAGGAGCGGAATTTGGTTAAACAACAAAGTTTGCAATATTGTATCAAATTTGAACATTAGATGAACCTGACCATCAGGGTTTAAATAAAAAGATTTGTAGACGTTAATAATTAATAGGAAAGCTTGGTTAACCTGTAATGCGACTTGGGGTTGTGATATGATGAAAATATGGTGTGACCGTGTTTTTTTTTTATTTGGGCTGTCTTAAGGAAAATTATTACGCGAAGTCGATCCTTGAAAGACTTAGGTAGCCGTGTCCGGTCAACCAGATCAAAAATAAGCGATCGACGTGATATACGACTACTTAGGAGAGCATTTATTCTAAAATGTAGGGTCTGAATCAGAGTGGGTGGCAGACAATTTACAACGAATGTAATTTACAACGAATATAGTCTTAACATCACGCCTGTAATCCGCGAAGGGCAGAGGTGTAGCCACATTTCACCAGTTTTAACACTTTACCCAATAACACTGCTCGACCTGGCAATCTAACCCAAAACCTCATGCTTAGCAGTCAAAAACAGTGTCATTAATATCAAATATTGTTTTTTATTAAACCCCATTGATCAGATACATTTAATGTAAATAAATATTCTAATATCTCAAACTTTGTTGTTTACCCAAATTTCGCTCCTTTTGAAAACGAATAGCAATAATTCACTATTTATATTAGGTACAAAACTGAATCATACCATTTTGAAATCGGCTATAAACACATAATCTTATAAAATTATTGGCCACTTGTGTTTCCATACATCTTTTTTAAGCTACGGACGTTTAAACTTGCTCAAAAAGAAAATTGTTCACGATTTTTTTCAAAAGAACATAGTTCAAGTTGTTTTTTTTAAAAACCGTGTAATAGCAGTCCTACTTTTGATTACTTATCTATTAGCTTAGTTAACGTAGATTACGTTAACAATAAAAAACCGACAGAATTCATTAATTCGTGGTCGTGGTGTACAAGAATGTAAAAAAAGGTCACAAAAAACAACGAATCTTATTAAATGAATCATATCTTTGGTACTACTTGGTTTTTTTTTTATTTGTATTTTTTTCCAGATTAGTCATTAGTTCTACCATGACCCATTTCAAGATAATCCATTGAAAACCGGACACCCTGTATATTATCCTATATCATACACGACTGGAATGCACTGACTGACTCCTCGAATTAGCATAGTTTTGATCAAGGTTAAAACTATTCTCAAATAGCGACGACCAGACTAATGAGTCAAGTTTTTTGCTACGATGTGTCGAGAGTTTGAAGCAAAGTAACACTAAAGATACTAATAAGTAGGTATGTTCTGGCATAACATTTTACGGGTCAACCGTTAGAGTGCCAAATAAACAATTATGAGAATAGTACAAACGGTACAATTTTGCGTAATAGCTGTACAAACAATTTGTTATGTTTTTGTGTCATGTGAACAAGTCATGAAGAACCGGTCATTATGGCATTAGTTATAACGAGACCGGTCCATTGTAATCATTATGAAGACTGAGAATATATGAAGAATATAAGAATTTAGACTAAACTATTACGTCCCATTATTTCTCACAGAGGAAGGATAAACATTATAAGTTAACATACCACTTACAATTCCCCAGACATAAACTAAGCATGAGGTCACACTTAAAGGGGGACGAGCCTAACCAAGCCGGATTAATTAAAAAATAAACAAATAATTTACCTAATTAAATCAACATAAACTGTACATTAACAAGAAAGCCACATAAAACACGCACTGTTCATAAATTTAAAAGCAAATAATGTCAAGGTCAGCGTAAAAACCCATTGCTTAAAAAACATACACGATCGCCTTTTATTCTAGAATGAACTTACAGATATAAGCTATAAGGTCCATACTATAAAGTAGATAGAGATATATGCAAAATGACCAGTATATAGAAATTCTGAGAACCGGAAGTTACGTGTTGAGGAGTTGCCGCCAAAGGCAGTGTGCGTTGGTCCTTTCCAAGAAGCGAAGCCTCCTTGAATCATCGGTCAGCCAAACGAGTTCTCAAATCGATTTGACCAGTATAATGATAGTGTTGAGACTGGAATCTATAAATATTCTATGGATATCGTTATGTGAATTACGAAATTCTGGGTATTTGAAAACATTTATTTGGTATCAATATCAACATCTAACGATCGAGTCAATATTTAACGATCTTGTTGAGTAAAGCAAAAATTTTGCTAAGGCTTTCGATTCCAATATGAAAATAGAAAAACAGGATAATGAATCACTTCGGATATCCGTGAAAATTAATTTAAAGATCAGTCCTTGATATCAAGAGCTCTCGAATGGGGGCGACGAAAGTAGATAGCAATTTCTGAAAATGAGAACTCAGCACTAAATAAATTCCAAGCCGTGAATAATGACGCTGAAGCAAGTATGATACTTAATACTTACGTGCACAAGTACTTACCAATTACTAATGAATTTGATATTAATAAATTGATAACCCATATTATTACGCATCTCATTGTGTATGATATTATCACTACTATATCTTTAAGTGGAATGATACGACAGACTTGACAAATGACTAAATCCAAAGCTAGATGGGATAAACCCATCAGCAGCAATCAACAGAATTGATAGAGAATTTCCCAAATATTTGTCTGTGAAAATAACGGACATCCTGATTCAGAATTCACGAACAGTCAATCTGATGTTGATTGATGTAAAGCTGAAATAGGAACATCCAATCAAATCTCATCAGTTAAATTTGAACAACGGATAGAACTGGACAGTAGATCTATTCTGTAAAAATCTTCCTCAGAAAATTTTGGTTAAGGAGTTGCCTGTAGGTCTATTCTGTATATAAACCTCCCTTGATGAACAGATGCTGCCTCACCTCTTAACTTCACCTAAATTAACAGAGGAAGATTTTCATGAAATAGCACGATAGGCTGTGGGGTTCGCAACCCGGAATGGGCAAGTAATGTGCATTTTCTATTTCATATGTACTTTCTCAGTTTATCTCGGACATCACTGACGTCGGTAAAGGAAAACATCGTGACGAATCTTGGACTTAAAATTAATCTTCTGATATTGCCAATCCTCTTTGAGCAAGCGTGGTGATCAATGCTCGTGCTTTCCCTTTATGGGAAGAGGGATTCGCCCGGCAGTAGGATAGTATGGTATTATTATTTTTAGCACTATTGGAGAAGAAAGCAGAAATCATTTAGCAAGAAGCCAAGCAACATTCAATTCCAGTAACTATTACCGCAGTCCGACCTTAAGTATAACAAAACAAAAAGCTTTGCTTTACACTATCCTTTTTCGAATACGGAGAATTCATGTTACGAATGTGATACGAATATTTACATAATATGAACGAGATAATCAAAACTTGTCTTGTTACTAGGCAGAGTGTTATTTCGGAGCTTTTCTTTTGGCGTTTTTATCTATGAGGATAAAACCTCAAGTGTCCTTATCTAAGCTGTTTAATTTTGTAACTTTGATGATAGTAACGGTACTTAAATCATCCTTTTTCCTAATACAGAGAATCTTTTTGTTGAGTTGCTGTCTTACTTTATCTAGACTTATATTGGAAAGAGATAAATAAAGTTTGATTGTTTTTTTTTTTGTTTGTAAGAGGTAATGTCTGAAAGTACTGAACCAATCGCAAAAATACTTAACTAATAGAAAACCTAACTCTTGCACAGTCCCATAGACTGTTTCATGATATACTTGACTTTAGGCGGACGAAAACGCACACGTGACCTGCGATCCCACATTTCAAGGAGGAATAGGAAAATGCGACATAGAAGGAAATACTATATGTAAATGCTTACTCTCTTCGAGCCTAATGTCTAACACAACGTTGAGCATTCACAGGAACGTTACATTACATCGAAATGCTCGAGAAAATACTGTGTAGCTTTAGATTTGTGACCTTCACTAACTTGTGTCTTATTCTCTTTTACTAGCAGTTAAAACCAATACAAAGGTGCAAAGGGACGTTGTTTTTAAAAAAAAATCAGTTGGAGTTGTCTTTTTATATACCTGCACACATTTTCGCGTCATCTACTAAAACTTTCACCCATCGTCACAGACGTCTTCATCTTTTTTTATACAACGTCAACACCAAAAGGCATTATGTTTATAATTGCCTCTCTAAAATATAGGCTTACTAAAATTAATCATGAACAAAGTCTCAAGTGAACGTCCGTAGCAGGATAGTGTGGAGTAACAAAAGACAACTTTCTCCTAACCCAATAAAGTCAACCGTCGTGGTAACTTGATTGAAGAGGTGCCACAGGTTTTGTCTATAACGGTATACACAGAAATAGAGCTAAAGTGAGTCTGTATGAATCATAGGATCGTAAGTGACATACAAACAACAACATACTAAGTGGCGCCTACGTCACTATAAATCGAACGAAGTTCTCGATAGATTCACATGTGCCTATAACTATTTCAGTTACCTTTAGTTCTTCATTTAAAACCAATCTCTGTCTGTAATTTCACTGTTCCATAACAACCGGTAGATACGCGTTTTCAGTTTTAAATCTAAGTTCACTCACCTATTATCTCCAAACATTCTGTTACTAAACTTCTTTGTCTTAACCCAACTTCTGTGGAAGCTGTACCGAACGTCACTCAGATTCAAATCAAAACTGTTTTTATAATTGCAACACTGCACTGTTTTTTCACTATCACTCTTCGCACTTGCCATGTCAAAGACAACAATTGAAGTGATGAGGAAAAGTAATTTAACTTTAAGTTATGGATTTGTGACTCACTGGATTCGGTTAGTAACTTAGACGGTTTGAACTGTAGACACGGGAAAACATATTATTTAAATCCATTTAAATACAAACATGTTTGAAGCGCGTACAGGCGCTAGGTTGAATGAAGTTTGTGTGTAATTGTCACAACAGAGGGACGATAAGATAATATGAGATAAGATACGCGAATTGGACCAAGGAAATGCAAAATGGCTAATAGATTATCAACTCGTTTCTTGTGTTTAGCTCTGTTTACAAGTATATGGAAGACTGAATCGTATTTATTGTGTCGCTACTACCTTACGTCTATGACTACTTGCATTCAATAATGATTTATTAACGAGTATCATTATAAATGAATTGTCTTTATTTGATAAATACTTCGAGGTAAATGAATTGGGACTTAAAAGGTAAATAGGTAGGAGAGTCCATGACAAATGAAACGAAATGGAAATTGTTATGGAGAAATGGAACGGTAAATAAACATACTGCGGTGGAATCGGTTACCTCGAATCAATGAAAGCACTTGGAGAAAAGGAATAGAAGTACTATAATATAGGTACATATAAGAAATCTGGGTCCTGAAGCTGACATGGTCAAAATTTCAATCACACCAGTACAAAATACTACAATTCATTGAAAATGATGCACGAATACGATAACTATAGACACACACTAACCAAAACACTACAGAACTTCACCTACTCACAATACTCTAAATAAAACAACAACAAATAAACTCAGACTTGTAACAAGACAGCAGACGTAACTTAACAACAAACTGTTAATGAATATTAAAATATAGCAAGCAGTATATGAAATAAATACTTAAGACGTAATAAGACGTAATTACTAACATACCAACCTAACGATTTAACTTGAAATCGTATCAATAGAGGAACGTGTAGGAAACCTTGAAGGAAATCCTAAGAATGTTCCGGTGTTGAATAAGTTAATTAATCAATTAGTGGATTATCCACATAAGTGCTTCATAATGTGTCCTTTCAGTGAATGTGAGAACTATATCAACTGGCATTGTTTCATTGTATTTTTAATACTCATCATTTGTGACCACGGAATAGAATGTGATGCTTTTCTCATCAGCCACCAAACTAGGTACCTAGCTACTTTTATTTATATCTATTTAGTTCTATTCAACAGGCTATTCAAAACTACTGCTAACCATAGGGGTAAGTAAGTATATAAGCAATCTATACTAACATTATAAAGTGGAAAGATTTGACAGTTTGTTTGTTTGTTTACATTGAATAGGCTCCGAAAGTACTGAATCGATTTGAAAAATTCTTTCACTGCTGGGAAGCTGCACTATCCATATCACCGTTCCCAAATCTCTTCCATCGTTTCTTTACCTTCCACTTGTCTTATAGCTAATCCTTTCTTTCAAAAAGCTGTGACTATTGTTTACGATGTTTCTAAAATTACTAACAACAATAACTAAAAGCCGTAAGTGTACCGTACAGCAAAAATAGCTTCCTTACTCTATTTGTATGATAATACAAAACTAACCATCCGTAAAAAGCAATAGCACCTGCTTTGCCCGACAATAGAACTATAAACCATGCTAGATTTTATAAAATTAATGCCACAATACTAGGTCAATGGGCTATATCGTTACCCGGACGAACCACAGTTGCTTACTGCGTAGGATTCAGATTTAATGCGTTTTTTCCTTGTTATAAAATGGGGCGCGCTTTATTTAACTTTGATAAATGTGCTTATGGTATGTCCTTGTAACAAATGTTAAAATATATATGCTTTCCATCATTGTAGGGCAACAAATCGTTTGTTCAGGACCATATTTGGAAACCTTTTGGTTATGCAGATATTAAAATTCAAAGTTACAACTTTTTTACGATAACAAGTTTGAAATATTCTTACTAAACTATAAATATCCCCACGACCTCTGTACTGTTGGATGTAGCCATAAACACAATATTTTTTTTGCGTTACATTACACGTTAGCAAAAGCAGTGATTTTAACACCAGCAATAAAAGTAGTTTCACAGCAATAATTTTTAATGAGAATGAGTAGTAACGGCTACATGATATGTCTTTTTACCCACCAAATATTGATGATTTGTTTAATAAGTCCCTACCTTGGTTTCTTCTATTTATGCACATAATTATTTATGTGGGCAGTCTGTTCAGGGCGCATACCGCCATGTCTTAAAACAATATTATTTTAATATTACTTTGTAATTTCTGTTGTTGCATTTTCAACTCTCGGCCCTGAGCCGAGCGTTGAAAATCCAACAGTGCGGAATGCGAAGTAATATTAAAATAATATTGTTAAAAGAGGTGGTGGTAGGCCCTCAGAACTAACATCTAAATTGTAAACTCGACGACATAGTAACCAAATACATTTTATTGAACTAAACAAACAATTTACCCAGACCAAACAAGTTTCTGATACTAGGAATAAATTACTTAAATAATATGATAATCGAGAATAATATTACAACCGCAAAGATTAGATTAAATAAAAATTGGCCAGGGATTGAAAAGTGGTTTTTAAAAAATCTTGGCAGTTTTATACCTACAGATGAGCTTTTTAGTCAGGTTAAGGTTAAAGTCAAAATCTAGTCGCAAAGCATTTTCGACGTAAGATTGCGACTGTTCCTAAAGGTAGAATTGCCCACCTGATATCAAGGATATTAGGACCAGACTAATATAACATTAATTTCTTTATTTTTTAATTCATGAAGATGAGAATACATAAGAATGTAATGAATTTTATGAGAATTATGAAGTAATTAATTATAAGAATAATAACATTAAAGGTAAAACCCCAAACACGGAACATTTAAACACATTACAGGTAAAACAATACAAACAAAGGCACAAACCTTAATCTTCTAAAAACGCCCCTAAGAAACACACTAGGGTCGGAACTGTACCGTTTCAAAAAGTTAAATTTCATTCTGTTTGGAACAAAACCCATCACTTCACAGATTCACTTGTAGTTGAAGCATTAACTACTTACAGTTATGTTATAACACCGTTCTCATGTTCAATATTGATTTAAAAATATTTACAAGAAAGCTGTGCGAGCGTCCAAACCGCGACCGAAAAGTGACTAACTAAAGACCGGTGAATGAATCATAGGACCAACAAACAGGTCGCTTCACTTAGAACTTTTTATTGCGGTATTTTTTTGAATTAACTGTTATTTAACGTTGGGGACGAACGCTTATGCTTATGCTATAGTTTGTCTAAAACTGATTTAATTTTGAACTGTTTATCCGCAATGTAATTGAATTTTTAATTAACCACAAATTCGTGGGTATTCACTGCCTATGAAATGGAAATACTGGTCAAATAAATACGTGTATAACAGGATACTTTTCTATCTAAATGCATATTAGGTATGGTGAGGTTGAGTCAATATGATATTGTATTGTGACGTTCTATTCCCATCACAATTAAATAAGTTTTTCTGTTACCATACATGGTTATAAATTTAACAGGGTAATTATAAAAATCGCTGCGTCATTAGGTAACTACTTATAAAAAATATTTTAGTCATTGGAATAAAAGGACCAAAAAATGTGAAAAAGGACCGAATTTAAGCACTATTATGGTAAAATATACATAATATAATTGGTTATTCAATTGATTAACGATGAATCAAATAATAATATGATATTTTGCAAACCTGTAAAAAAAATAGTAGCGTAATTTTAAATGCGTAATTGCGTACCTACTGAATAATTTGTGAGTTATTATTAAATGCTCAACTACGCGAGGGCAAAGCCTTCACAAAAACACACAAATGCTTTACTTACATTACATTAATTACAAAACAAATTAAAATACTTCCTTGTAACAAAAGATCTTATGCGTTTCCTGAAAGATAACGTCTGCCGTGTTACCATGAATATTCATCAGACCGAAGCCAATGGAATAATATTTGCTACTGTTCTGATTCTGTAGCAAAAAGGTTACGTAGCTACATTCAAATTAAGAACACGAATTGTTCTTCCATTTATCAACAACAGCCTTAAAAATAACAGACTTTATTTCAAATTTAGAACGTTTAAATCAAATGTTTAAAACGTCTGCAGAAGTAAAAAAGTATTATCACGTCGTAAAACCAGGTTGGTTATACGAAGTTCCCATTTAAATGATGTCATTTACTTAAAAAAACATAACCAAACGTGCTTGTATTTAGTGCTAAGCTTGAAACAAGAGTTCAGTTACGTGACTTTGTTGAAAAGAGACAATATAGAATTAATTTACAAAACCAACTGGGAATCACGCCAGTCATCCTTCGGGGAATGAAACGTTAACTAAAGCATTGTATAATAATATATTTTACATGTATAATGGAGGTAAACAATATCAATTAGAGAGGTGAAGTAATGGGTTAGTCCAGGTATGAATCATTAAAATCGTATTAAACATACGAACTCAAATAATTTATAATTACGAAGCGTAACGAGCGACGCACTCTACTTCAAAATCGTACAATTTGGACTGAGTTTCTGTAGAAATCATACCAAAACATTTATGTAAAATGTATTCTTGCTTGTTTTTGAAAGATAATCCTGGAAAGCGTTACTTAACTGGAAGCAATATCCTTAAAGAGCTCTAAAACAAGATACCATATTTTATCACATTACGGCTAAGAACATCTGATCCCAAATTCCTAATGTTTAAAACTGAGAAAATTTCTAGCTCACCTGTTTACCGAAAATATTACTTTAAATTACAGCATTAAAGATGAAAATTGCTTGGGTAAGCAATAAGGATATTAGCCCATGTTGCGTTACCAGTCTCACGAGCTCCAAAAGGCATTTGCTGCAATTTATAACCAACGAAGATTTATGGAAACGGAATGAAATTGGGTCGATGTGATAAGTCCATTATCTGATTAAAAGGTGCCTTGAAGCTTTGTTGATGCGTAATAGAATATAGAGGCTAGGCAGGTATCTAAATTGTTAGTCGCACGCAAGCGTTTGTCATCTATACGACTGTCGTATACGCCTACAGTAGTATCTGCTCCTAAATTGCATTGGTTATCCTTAAGGCATATAAGACGTATCTCTTATTTGAGATTTACGTCTTTTTATTTGGATTTTTTACAAACCAATTTGGTTCCTCAGGGTTTTCCAATTTTGAGACTTGCTTGTTGGCACCAATGTCTAACTCTACCACTGCCCGGGATTTTCCAACTTGAAGAATATTTTTGAAACTGCAAGTGAAAGTTTTTATCATAAATAAAGTTGTTAGAAATAAGTACCTATATTGTTTCCTCATTATTTTGCTTAATGTCCAGCAGTATTCTGTAAAAACCTCCCTCAGTGAACTAAGGTGAAGTGAGGTTGTATCGAGCTGTCATCCCAATTAATGCTAGAAATTGGCAGCTTACCTCAAGCTCACTTTACCTAAAATCACTGAAAGAGATTGTTTAAAAGAATAGCACTGTGCAGCTCACTCCACCTAAATTCGTCAAGAGACAGAATAGATCGGTAGGCCATTAAAAGATGTCTTCTTCAGGTTCTAATCTAGTGACTATGGACTTATTAGTTCAACAAATACCTAATCAGAATGCAGTGTATTGTGCAGAAGATTCAGCACAAAAGTCCAAGGCTTCAGTTAAAGAAGTACCATAGGTAAATGAAATGGGCTAGTTAATACCTATACTGCGATAATAGTAACAACAGGTCTCTAGTTCATCGTATACATTCTAAGGATTGTGACCTCAATTCCCTTAAATGCTTCGCAACAGATTGAACGCGAAGGTTAACAGTTGACACGCAATTTTTAAACCAAGATTAGCTTGAAATCTAGAAAGATTCATGGAGTTGCATGTAGTTTTTCGACGAGAATACGTCCTCGATTGGTGTCATAAAGGACGATCTTAGAGATCGTATCATAGGGGTAACGTCAAAAGACCATGTCAAAAGGCAAGTCTACTGAATGTAATCAAACTTAGCTAGGTTTCACCTCTTTAAAAGAGTTTCTTGCCCAATCTTCTCCATACGAAACTAACTTTTGGAAGGGACAACTAGCCTCAATACTTTTCTTCTTGTTAATGGCGTTCAATAGTGTATTTAATGGTCTGATTGAAATAAATGGTTTGAATTTGACCTCTTCTGTAGGTAGCTGAAGAGAGGATAAAACATCAGGTAAGATTTCGAGGTAGAAGGACCGTATGAACACCTACAATAATGTCTTAGATCTCAAGAGTTCATGACTTTTTGGTATGGTTATTTTTTTGTAATATATACCTACGTCCTGGTTTATATTGAGTCAAAAATCGCACGCATATTGAAACCTAGGCACCGAAAAGTATAACTAATTCGTTTCACGTAACTTTTAAGGCTATAGAGGCGAGACGTATCGACTATTTTTCAATAGGGCTGCCCCAGATTTATCTGCGTTTAAGAGCGAGGAACTCGTATCTTGGGATTCCCATGGGACAAAGTCAGACGAATATTAATCATAAACACGTTCTTGTTTCAATTAAAGGGAGTAAAAAAAATAATTACATAGAGACTAGTAATCAAATATCCAATATGCTTGGAAGATATTAATTATATAATTTTAATTCATAGAATGATTTGCAATTTTGAACTGAACGTTTTTCGAGGTCATACAACGGTGGTTGTTATTTTCGGTATAACTATAGGAAGGCTAAACTAGGCGTTGCAGAATATGGACCTCGAACTACTGCTTAATGATTTTGTACAAGTTTCAAGTGCAGTTTTCGAGCGCATTTTTATTGCTTGCCAAACTTGCAGTGTCCGGTTCGAGTGTTTTGCATACAAACACCTTAAATTTAGGGTTGTCTACATGGTATTGAAGCTCATTGTACGCATGACAAAAGAGTAGACAGAATAGAAAGTACCTACCTAGGTAGATAGAGTCATATATAATATTACATGACATGATTGATGGATGAAACCGAAATGACAACAAGTTTTAATCTCACTAACTTATTTTTATCTGCTTAATAATTATTTACTTAATTAACACTTTCTTAAGACACACCCTATTTGCAATAAAGTTGAATTTGGTCCAAATCTGATCCTTAATCTGTAATTGAGCTACTTTTGTCATAAAGAGCTAAATCACAATCTCTCAATTAATTACGTCAAACTAATTCAATATGCCAAGTGTTACATTACTGTCCAACAAAAACGGGTCACCAAAAGAGACACATATTCAGGGTCGTCAGATATAGTTGAAATTTTCTTAGAGAATGATGGATGTATTTCTGGTATTATCTTTTTTGTTGACTGTACTTATATCCAAATTATTTACTAAGAAAATATTTAAAATTAATCAATGAGTGTTAAATATCAAAAATCACAACATTTACCTACTTTTATGTGAGATATTTCTTTTCTGTAGAACTAAACACAATTGATCTAAAATCAAAAGCCTTTTATGTCTTTTTTTATAACTCTGCCACCCCTAAGTCTGCAGCGTTAGATATAAGCAGACAGTAAGACAAAAGTTCAACGTACGTTTCTCAAACAACGATTGGCGTCTGGCCAACCGCCAAACACTTCACTTTAATGGTTTGACTTATCCTACTTCCTTAAATAGATAATTGTGTGCAGATGATTTTCGATTATTTAGACAGTAAGCCTGCACTGTGGGATATGGGGATTCTGATAGACTGCCGCACAGCAGCAATTAACTGTCTAATAGGGGAAATACAGCTAAGTTTAAAGACTTAAAATGCAAACTTATTCGGTCCTAACCTATGATTAGCCATGATTGCGGATATTTTTTTCGAAAAGCCACGGCCCTGGAACGCTAAGGGCATTAGGAAACACGGATGGGTTTTAGTCAGTAAGAGAGTAACATTACTTTCTGCTCAGAACAGAAGAAGTCAATAGATGATTTATCCGTAAAAAAAAAACCCATGATTAATTGCTTGTCTTTTATAAAACCCTTCAGATTAGGTAGACTCAATTTCCACCAAAGCGAAGGGACGATCAATAATGATGTATTGTAAACAAGCAATAGGATACAGTATTGGAGCTATGCAGTGTGATGAGAAACTAATGCAAGCCGATTGACTGTACGATACTTCTCTGCTCTCCTGTCCATTGGTGGAAACTCGGACTCAAACAGTCCAACGAATTATCATTTTTTTTTCCAGAGGCAAATGCGAAAGTACTTATACCTATGTCTCCGTTTCTTTTTTATACGTTTTACGATCGTTGGCAAGCACTACAAATGTCGCACTATACGGTTTTAATACAAGTTGGCTTAGAAGTTACTTAATACCTGTTCAAGGTCGAGACAAAATTATAGACAAAAAAAAAGCTTTTGGATTTCAGTTTTTCGAAAATTGCATCTTTCGTAGGCTCCTTGATGTACACCTACATTGTTTACATACCTACTTAGTATTTAAATGTCAACATTTGATTTAAAAGACTAATTTTATCTGTTTTTCAGTTCAATCTTACAAACAGTATGGTCATTTTTTGATGAGCAATTAGGTGTTACACATTTTTTATTACTTAGTTACATACACACTTAGGTAGAAAAATAGTGTATTGTATACCTATTTTTTTTTTCTTATGATGTGGCCAATGTGGCAGCACAAAACTTGTTTTAAATTCAGAACAAAATATTAAATCTACCACGAAAATCTGGTGACTCTAACTGGTAACATGATATAATAAAAACTATTATTATGTTGTTATTATGTAAAATCTAGACTGCCAGTAATGTTTCCTATGTTACTGGCAGTCTAAATGCCAGAAAAATGTAAACAACTGCATTAGTAATTTATTCATTAAAATATCAATACCTATAAAGTCTGTTGATCACACTAGCACCCACACAAACCAGTCCGTTGCTACAAAAGTAAAAGCAACAAGAAACAAAAAAAACTGTAATCATTAGAATACAACATCCACAATGAACAATCAAAGTTTTGATTAATTCATTCTTAAAAAGAAAACATTTGAAAGCAAGAATAAAATAGCTATGAACTAATTGTTGTGTTTTAATTTAAAAACAAATAATTATAGGTTTGTTTGTAGCCGTCAAGGGTTTTACCTGATATCATAGTTTATATTGTAAGCTGTAAATGACAGAATGTAGTTTCAAAGACTTTTTTCTTTGTGAAGATTAATCTTACTACTATTATAAATGCAAAAGTTTAGATGGATTGATGTTTGTTACTCAGTCACACCAGTAAGACTAGATGAAATCTGGCACAGAGGTAGATTATAGTCTGGTATAGCACATAGGTATTTTTGTTACCCTTGTTACTAGGATAATATATCAACTTCGATGCAAATGAAGTTGTAGGCAGACCCTATAATAATATTAAAAATCTGTTGACTTTGAATATGAATACTCTAAAATTTAAAATCTTTCTTTGAATGCAATGTGTCTTGTATTGCTATTCTTAACACTCACACCCTGGCTGGGCCCTGGCTGATTGTTGGACCAAAATTGGAAAAAAATATACTCTCATGCTGTTGCCTGCAATTGCTGGCTTCATTCTGAGATTTGTAAAATATTGTGTTGCCAAGCTTACTCAACATATTTTTTTTATGAAATATGGCTTACTATTTGTAATTTAGTAGAACTTAAGTATAGGATAGTTTTATCACGATTATTGACCTCAATATCTTTACTTACTTCAAGCCACAGCAATGCGTGGCGAAGTCTAGATGACTTCGCCACGCATTGCTGTGGCTTGTGTGTTTATTATTGTTTATTATTATGGTCTTTTATTGCCTATTTTTTATTTTGTTTGCAATATGATAATAGTAATAAGTGTTGAACTTATCTGGGAAATATCATAACAGATTTAGATTGGATACAACTATTAATCAACAGGTAAGTTTATTTTTACCATTTAATGTTTATCTAGTGGTCTATTTAGCGCTGATGATGAATACAGATACTATTTAGACCTATACAGTCTAATTAAATAGGCTTTTACTTAAGAAGCAGAACAACTGCTTACCAATAGAGAATGGAGCTTACTTATTTCAACTTATGGGTATTTTTTAAAGTCTGGGTTTATTTTGTATGTAGAGTAAGGAATTCGAGTTGTAATTTACAAGTCATAACTATTAAAATTTGATATGAGACCCCCAAACATAACAGTGTCATCTTTAAGAAAGAAAATGTTACTACTTTTCAGTACTTATAATGTTTTTTTAATAGGCATGGGTTTTTAAAAAAAGCTAGGTACAAGGAAAATCTATCTACTTACATTCAAACAAAAGAAGGCAACATACCTACTTGTTTACACCTATTTGCAAGGCATGATTTCATCTACATTATCTATGATGTAAAAGAAATACTTATTGTTAGGTAGCATGGATCAATTTCATTTATTTGAATATTAAAATATTATAGTCATTTTTTTTTTATTTTGATATCATTCATTAAATTTTGTCATGTCATGAGATGAATCTTAATAAAACTTATTTTATATTTTATAATTAGTAAGTTTTTTTTTTCTATTGTTATTTCTCAAGTATTAAAACATTTTTGCACACCTGTTAGTAAAATGGGCATGGCATGTCATTACTTAGTAATACCATAAAAAAGAGTTATCTTTTAAGATTACATTTTTATCTTGAAAAGATAATTCTTCAAAACTCAAACTATACTAACATGCTGTATTACTGACATGCAACTATCAACCTTATTACGATGCAAGAGATCCTATGTTTGCATTTTTAGTGTAATGGATATAGTATTAATATACAATCGAATTACTTGAGTAATTATTGAAGTAATAACTAATTGTTACAAATAACTTTTGACCTGCAGCAGTGCCTTAGTGGACATTAAACATGCTCTAATGATTATAAATAGCCTATAAGAAATCATCGTCTTTCAAGAAACAACGATAACTACGTAAACATTATAAAAAAAGTACGTGATAACAATACACTATTGTTGATGCAAAGATAACATTTTTTAGACTATTTCTGAAGCCAATGACACGTAGAAATAGAACCTTATAACAGCCTAATACGTCTATAGTAGGTTGAACTTATTTATTCTACCAGTAAAACAATAAAACATGAAACAGGACCCACCTTGTAAATGGTCCACTTATATTAGTTATTTGACCAAGTATTTTTTCCACTGTCCGCTTGTCGCCTTCGCGGGCAGCGTTTAATAGCTCCTGGCCCCTTCCCATGGCCCATTAATGTTAACAGCCACACACAAAAACAACACCAAAATCAAACATTTCAATTTTTACACTAGACTTCACTCACTACACATTACAACTTCATTGATCGCGCCGCCATATTTGAGAATTTTGACGTGAGTGCGCTCTAGCGGCCTGCCAAGGAATCGATATCGAAAATGAATGAAATGATCTCATAAACCGCAATATTAGATACTATTATCTTTAAATTATTGGGATTCTTATTTCATTTTATCTTTAGAGTTTGTGCAATTATTACTTAAGTGAATTACAACTTAATACCTTCTATACTCATGTTGAAAACTAGTTCATATGACTCTGTCATGAATTGTTTTATAACTCCTTAAAGCCAATAAAAAACTGTCCTCTTGTGAATGAAACCAACTTTTTTCATTTCTATGACGATGTCAATGTTTCTAATTCAGTAATCAACTACACCTCTACCGAAACATTCATCAAACATTCATCTGAAACTGAAGTTATATTATTTATTTTATTTAGCTGTATTTTTTCATATTTAATTGTTAAGTACCTATTTTTCATGTGACAAAACAATTTAGTCAGAGCAGCTATGGCTTTTTAAGTTTCCCTTTTGGCATTACATTTTAATTTTACAAAACTATGTCCGGTATAGGTATTTACTAGATGCTTCACTATCGTGCCTGTGTTATTTTTCTCTCTTAATTATCTGTGTAAGTTCTATTGGTTCATTCGCACAAAACTTGCTTATTTTGGTTAACTCATTCATTCTTTTAGTCAGTCAGTCAGATGTTCATGTCATGTCATTGTCATAGTCCTGTCATTCGGTAAACTTGTTTTTATATCGATAGGTCCAACTGTGTTGATTTATAAAATTGAGATATCGTAGGGGACAAAATGTGAATAATTCTGTTATTGTGTGATAGTATCAGTCTGGGTCGTTATCCCAATAATTAGTAAATATGAACTACAATGTTGGTGTTACGAAAGAAAGTGTAAAAAGTGATCTTGTCAGTGTCAAAAATCAGCTGTTCCAAGTTATAAATTAAGTGTTTTGAGTAACTTTTTAATTATTGTAATCTAAATCAGTGATAAAAAAATTTAACATTACCGTACTTGGTAAAAGAAAAATGCTACCTATAATGGGTGGGCGATTTAATTTAATTTTAATTTCCTTACTTTATTTTGCTGTTTCAGTTGCCACACAAGGTAAATATTATTTATTTTCATTTTTATTATAGGAACTTACCTATTATGGTATTAAATATGACTACACTGTAATGTAGTGAACTCCTTGATGATAGAGAATTGACCATCAACCGTAATCAACCGACCATCAATACGTGGTATTTAAGTAGGTACCTATATGGGTAGGTAGGTATAAATACAGTCAACAAAACAGGCAGGTATCCGGGGTTGTCAGAAGTTTTCTTAGAAACCAATGGATGTCTTCGATTGAAACTTAACTTAATGAAATGTTTATTATCTACCTTCTACTTTTTAAAATTAATTAACATTTAATACTCGTTAATATATTATTATTTTATACTGTTTTTTTTTTTCACCTTAAGTAGATTTAACCGTCCGTAACATGTAAAATCACTGTTTCTTTGTTTCAGATGCCAACATAACAATACCTTTAAATAGTCCTATGACATATGACAATAGAGAAATTTACGGAACGTTTATGATGTTAGATGGAAATTCAAACATAGGAGTTAATTTTAGTGATGTTGACAAAAGCTTGTACTTCATTGTTTTTCAAGTGCACAGTCACATGTTTAACGTATCACTTACTATGAATGATAAAAGCGGAAAGGCACAGACTAATGGAACTAATTTGGGCTTTGTGAGTTTCATGGACGACAATGGCACATTTCAAATATTCAATTACTATAAGAATATTTCTGTGCCCATTTATATTTCAGTCCATGGCTACGAGGAAATAGGTATGATTTTGTAACTTATGTATTTCATTATCCATTACCCTGCATTGTTGACAATGTGTATAACGTCTCTACCTACTGGACCCAATTAGTATATAAATCTTATAAAATAATGTTTTAACTATATGTCACAAAAAAACATTCTTATTATGGTAACTTTTCAATTCTTTTTCCATAATCAGAAACTATTTTCTCAATTGAAGAAAATACTATTTTGTTTACCTACATACCGTTGGGTGGTATTCATAGTCTAAAAATAATGAATATTCATTCTTTGAACAATTGTCTTCTATTTACTAAGGCGCTTTGCACACGGAGCAACTTTTGCAGCAACTGGCAACTGGCAACTTTCTGGCAACTCGCTGTTTACATGTAATTCAATTGGGCTGCGCACACAGAGCAACTCAAGTTGCGAGTTGCGGCAATCGTCAACAGTTTCCAGTTGCGGCAACTAGCAACTTATTTAGTTGCTAGTTTCCGCAACTAGCAACTGTCAAATATTCGATTTCACACCCTCCCTCCCTCGCCCTGTGCCCGGCATAGTGTTGCCATTAACTTAGTGGTTTTTCCCACTAAGTAAACACTTCTTTTTGGGGTAATGTGTAAAATTCTATAATAAAATACTTCTTGATATTCCCCAACTAAATGAGAGAAAATTTAAACCATGCATAAAACGCACACTATTATTTTAACCTTATTATAAGCTTATTTTAAGGACGTCATGGTACGAAAAGTCAAAGTAATATTATAATAACATTGTTTTAAGAGCTTGTGGTTGGCCCCCTGCTCCACAGCCACTCGGGCTCACTAAATAGGATTGTTTTTTAAGAGAATGATGTTTCTTACCCTCTTTTTTGTCGACCTGAATAACTTGTACCGTTATCAGTACGATTACTTTTTCTTTTTTTACATACCATAGTAATCTAACGGATAAGTACACTGAAAGTGTTAGTATTGTAAATTTATTTCAATTTTGTTTTTGAAAACCATCAACCTAAAACTGCACCAGACACCAGATACAAATTCTGACCACCAGAAGGTGGTCCCAATCTACCAGATCTAGTGGTAATACCGCAAAGTTTGCAACACTGCAACTGGGCTAAAAAAGTTGCTTACAAATTGCCAAAAAGTTGCGGCAACCGGCAACTTTATGGCAACTAGCAACTTTTACAGGAAACTTTTAAAAAGTTGCCAGTTGCGTCAACTTAAGTTGCTCCGTGTGCAAAGCGCCTAAGAAAATACAACAAAAAAACTTATTTATTTTAAGAGTATCTAAGTTTTAAAATTGATTGGACTAATAACGGTAATATTTGTAGTAGGTACTTACCTACTCATAGTAAGGGTCTTCTATGACTTATGATCGCCTACCGCAGCTGAAATTTAGACAGGGTTATGATTTTTGTAGAAATAATTTAAAGGGATTTTGCTATACCTAGTCAACTTTGTAAGGCGGTAAAATGGTGGGGGTCTTTTCGTTCGACATGAAATTTATTGTATGTCGATGCCATGTTTGCCTCATTACATACGGGCTAGACACCCTTCCTCCATTAAGAGCAAATTTTCGAATTTCGCGATTTCTGACAAAGGTCATAATAACTTATATGAAAAAATACTTAATCGCGTGCGGCAGGTCACCGCTACGAGGGATAATGCAGCTAGGTAAACCTGACGGACACTTATGTCTATGCCGTGTGTACCGTGCCGTGCTACGTTACGTGCTGGACCAGCCTTCGACTAAATGCGCTAACACCTGCTAGACACGCTACTTATTTCACTAGACACGCTACTACTTTGCGTGTGACTGCGTGTGCTAACCAAAAAAATATATTTTCAGATCCAATACCAGGCGGATGTAACATGGAATTCCCAAATCTTCAAATATATCCATTCCTTTATACTCAGACATTTTCCGACTACATAGTAGTCGAAGCCGCGGCGCCATCAGCGCCAGCCGATGATCGTACCTGTATTGTTCCTTTGCAAGCAGATATGACGTTTTATATGATGTATCTGCCAGAACTAAACTTTTACGCTGACCCTTATTTTAATGGCATCAGGACAATGATGACTCTCAAGGGTATTGAGGAACATGGAATAGTTGTAAGCATATTATATTTATTTTTAACTGCATTACAGAATTTTTTAGACAAGTACTGCTATTGAAATTCGGATTACCTTAGATACGGCGTTTAAAAAGACATCACTTATTTGAATACTGGTTAATCACGCATATCGTCATCAAACTAAGCAACATTGAGCAAAAATGATTCCCGGGAAACAACTTTTCTTTTTGATGCGAAAAATCACTGATGAAAAATTTGATGTTCATAAACAGTGACTTTTCGCATCAAAAATAAAAGTAGCGCTATATGTAACCATACCTATCTGCCGCCAAGTATCGTATGTTTTGGTCTGAAGGACACTAGGTGCCGATGTGATATAGTTACATAAGACATTGCAGCTGTGCCTCTGTTCTGCGATGCCTCTGGCATTCATGTTACTCTAAGCGACGCGACGGTGAGCACAAGCTGCCCACCAGGTGCGCCGTCTACTTGTTTACCATCCAATAACATCAAATCTTTTTTTTTTTATTCTTCCAAGATTCCATCCAACTCCTGGCCGGTTACGAGACGCACTCTGAGTGCCTACCCTGGCACGGGGGCCATATATGTAGTGGTGGCGAAAAGAACATACAAAATAGACAATATAACAAGGTACTCTGTGTACGTACCGAGCCATAGCTATGGTTGTGATTACGCTGAAGACGGCTGCGATGTGATTGGTAAGATTTGTTCTTGATAAGGTATAGTAGTATACTCTTTCGCTGTTACTTTGAACTTCTGATTAAATAAAATGTCATATACAATTGAATGTGATGTCTCAGAACAGCTTATAAATACCCTATTTTTTTCGGGTGTCGAAAATCCACATGTTTCAAATTTTTGCCACTATTCGGGGATCGCGGAAGCAAGGTACGCTACCGGGATCCTGACTAGTAGCACCTCTGCGGGCCTCCTCCGAATTATTTGAATAGAATTAAGCTTTAAAAAAATTAATTAAATAATTAGTAATTTTTGCCTTGAAAACCCGATTATATTTTAATTCAAAATTAGATTTTTAGATTAGATTTTTGCTTTGAAATCAATAAAACGCTAGTCAATTAAGTTGGCGAGTAAGTGACGTCACACGTTGCTTTTGCCATGCAATATTTATGAATAGAGGAATCCCGTTTTGACAGCTCATACGAAGTATAGCAACTGATTGGTGGTGTATATTGCAGATGACTGGTTTTCACAAATATTATGTGCTATGCTAATATTTGTTGGCTTGTTCGTGTGTTTCTTCGGACACCGGTTCTTCAAGACTGAAATGTTTTTCGCTGGATACTTCAGTGGTGTCATTATATCATACATACTGATAGCTTTGATGACGGATATCGATAAATCTTGTGAGTAAACAACAACAAAGTATCGTTTTTGCAAACAAAACGACTTCTAACTTTAGCTCAAGTTAAACTTAGTCACTCGTATTTGAACTTTATTCCAATTAAAAACAAGATCAATCATAAACTATCATTAAAACCGAGTGTTAGTTATCAATTTTGTAATAAGAACTTTATTTTAGTCTGAATAAAGTTCAAAATGCAAAAACGTTACGTCCTTGGAGGTTTAAACTGGGCAAAAACTCCTAATAAAACATTCTTTCAGCTCTGCTGGCCGCAGCAGCAATATCTGGTCTGTTCTTCGGTGCGATATGGTGGTTATTCTGGTGGTTATACGGAATACCTGTGCTCGCAGTACTGTTACCTTCTTTGAACCTTGGCTTCTTACTGGCTTCGATATTTTACTACAGATTACCAGGTAAGGTCAACGAAAGTCATTTTAAACTTGTGATTAATGAAGAGATTTTTTTTTTTACTTCTGGAGGTGTGAAAGAGAAAGGAAAAGAGATTAAAAAAAGGCATTTACCGTAAAGACAGTTATACTTTAACCATTTCATATTTTTTTGTGTTTGAATCTCAAGCCGGGCAGTGTTATTGGGATTTTCATCATGAATTTCTCAGTAGCAGCCCGAAGATTTGAAGTTTGTGGTGTGACATCCCCATACGGCGTAAACCCTTTGGTCCTGCGCCCGATCTCCACGAACGTACAGAATTGCCGTCCCATTGGACTATTAGAGTGACGTAAAAGGAAGTACGCCTGTGGTTGTGCAGACACTTGTACACTGTTATGTCTCCTGCGTACTTGGCTAGCCTGTATTTTTTTTTTTTAGTTGGTATAAATCATCAAATGAGTCCTCCCGCCCTGGGTGGGGCGGAAGGGACTGTCAGACTTTTACTGACGTAAAAACCACCCTGTTCCTTCTGTTGCACTTTACGTACCGAGTCTACGGGGCCTGTAAAGACGTCCCGCAACCCCGGGGGCTAGCCTGTATTGAGATTGTTTGGCATGACTGATATTCTGTTGGAAAAATATTATTAGAATCTTCAAAAATATCTACCGTGCCAATAACATTAACACCTACGTACATATTTTAGGCAACATTGCATATCTGGAGTGGGACTTCAACTTCTGGAGCCTCTTCGTGCTGGTTATGATGCTAACAGCTTTAGCTGTCGTCTCCGTCTCCTATGCTGCAAACATCTTATGCTGTGCCGTACTCGGCGCGTACGCAACCGTGCTGTCGATCGATTACTACATGGGGTCCAATTTGAAGTTCATCACCATAAATGTCATAAGGAGAGCTGTGGTCCCGCGTTTCAATAAGGCTTTTTTGGCACCGCCTAGCAGTCAGTGGAGAGGTGAGTTATTCCGAGAATTCTTTTTTCACTAAGAAAGTATGGAGCGTCTTTTAAAATTAATTTTTGTAGAGAACAAATCCACGACAATTTCGGAATCGCAGGATTTTTTTTGATATAGAAGTCCATTCCATACTAAGCCAACCCCTTTGACACGCCTTTCTTTGTTTAAGCCAGTACCTGAAGTTTAAGGAAAATGTACATGCTATTAGCCGATCCATAGTTTTAACCAACCAGTATAAATTGATAAAGCTATTATTCCTCCATTCTATTTAGGACTCTATCACAATACATTTACCAACCTTTGTTGATAGATGAACTCATGCGCCGACGCATATGTAAAAGGCGAGCGATTACCTATTTTGCAATAACAAATTAACGCGTAAAATTAATATAAAGTAAACATGTTTGTAGGGCAACTACCTCTTCAATATTTAGTTATTATTATGGCTGTTAAAATTGTTTTCATAACAATACTGTCACATTGAGATTATTTAATTACGTCATACTTAGCTGGGATTGTCCGAGCTTAGATGGGTCCGGGAGACGTCCAGAAAGGGTTTTTGAAAAAGTGTCCGGATGAAACTCGGACACTTTTTGTGTCAAGCGAATTCGGGTTAATTGAAACATAATATAAAAAATCAAAATGTAGATAATGCTTTTTATTTTCATTGTACGAGTAATAATATTTTCTTAAGGGTTTCCGGGGAAAAATATTAATTTCACACATATGTCCGGAGTTTTTTTCTATACTTAGGTAATATTATTATATTCTAATAACCATGTAATCTGAAGTACCTAAGGGTTATATATTCAAAAGTTTGATAACAACATTTGACTCTTTTTGTAGGTACGTAAACAGGATAATTTGATTTAATTATTCAGGATTAATCCATTTATTTCCTCAATTGATTAGTTTTAAATCATTAACATGGTATATAGACATACCAATATAAGGATAAAAAAGGGGTTTGTTAAACATGAAATTAAAGTGTAGGTACGTAACTGAAATAACTCAAAATCATATTGATAAAAAAAAACTAAGAAAACTTCAACTATATCGACGACCCTGCATACCTATCTCTTTTGCTGACTGTACATCTAAAACTTACGAATTTTAATAAATTAGCGTTAAATATACAAAATCTTGATGTGGTTTGGTTCATTTTGGTTGAACTTAACCCGCAATAAACCAAAAGGTTAATCCTTTTATCTCTTTTCTTGCAGATGTCGCAGTGGCGTTCCTATGGGTGGTTTTGGCAACTCTAGGTTTCTTGTTCCAACACTGGCACAACCGCGGCAGACCTCCATTCCCCCCACCACCAAGGTCTGTTCGCCCGAGCATGTCTGAACCCCCCTCCTATGGCGCTATACCTTCATTCTTAACGAGACGGTACGTTTTTATATATTTAATAAAATTATTTTTCTAAAATAAAAGTAGCCTTATGTACTCCTAACATCAGCAATCTGCTTGTCAAAATCGGTTCAGCCGTTTCGGAGATAGACAAAAAAATCGTGTAAATATGCTGTTATTTTGACATTACAAACTTGGACTATAGATAGCATTAGCCCGCGACTTCATCCATGTAGAAGTCAAACATACCATAAAACATATTCTATGACACTCAGCAATAGTGTTATATCAGTAAAAAAAAGTTTGTAATTCGACCAGAACTTCGACCAGAGATTACTTCCTTATCAAACTAACGGATGCGCTTGCGCATACTTTGCCTTAACTCAATAACAGTCGAACGCAACTAGACGTGGTTGTCTCCTGCTTAAACGAAATAACCATACATTATCGTTTCCCCCTTATAAATGTATATTTTGTGTACTTTTCAGGCCAACAAGCCAGAATGTCCGCGTTGTCGGCAACACGACACCGATTTTAACAAGAGTGGACAACGAAAGGACTGCCTTACTGGCTTAGAAACTCGCCTAAACACTCGCATGAACAAAGGTGACAAATAATACTTACCTAATCGTCCATCAATTCTGATCTTTTCATCAAGTCTTCACTTGTTATGACTGCACTGCTCCAACACGCCAATTGCCCGGGCGTAATCGCCCGAAAAAATATGCGTTAGTTACCAACGAACACACGACAGCGAAACGTCACCTTTTTATCTTGTCATTTAAAAAAATACTTTAATGCAGACGGTTTAAAGCCCTAATTTGTGCTGTTTTAATGAGCGATGACTTTAAAGCTGAATTGTTAAACTTTAATCAGGATACATATGAGCTTTCTAAAAAAAAGGAACTGAAATTTTAACCTATGCTATTGAAAAAGAATAATACTACAGTTTCAAGCCTAACTCTTGCTAAGATTGCGTTCAGAATCGGTCTATAAACCTAATTTTGGGTCGCATAAGACGCCATATTTTTTTAAGTACTTGAATTTGAATTTTAACGGCGTTAAAAAGCGTGATCACGACTGATTTTGTGTTTTTGATTGCCTTGTATACGAAAGCCAGTTTAACTCCAAAGATAAAAATTATTATTTTAATTACTGATTCTCGAACTGACTACGGAATTTGTTTATCGAACAATGAACAATTGTTTTACGTTAATGGCGCCTTGTAACGCCTTTTTTTCTATCATTTTAATGCGTACTCATTTACATGTGTCCAGTCGTAAGTAGAGTACGACTTACGAAATTTAACTGTCTTCTTTAGAATATAAGTACGTACCTACTATAGAATACACCAAATAATTTTCTAAGAGAAAATTCATCTTTAGTTAGGTTTCATTCTACCATTCCAGAAAATTCTCTCATAATAATACATAATAATTATAGTAAGAATATTCGGTCCAGTATGATAAAGTACCAAAAACTCTTTTAGAATGTTATTTTTCTCAAATATTATGGGTACATGGGCCACTAGCGACCACTACGAGTGGCCAGTAAAAGCCACTCTTCTAATTTTAACTTATTAGGAAAACTTTTTAGGAATTATTGTCGCTAGCTTTAAAACCTGTAAACAGACTGTTTCAAAAATACAGGGTGTAAAAAGCACTTCATTCTATTTTCGTTGTAAAATGTCATTTTATGGTAGTGCACAATGTAACGCACGCAAAATATTTTTAAAAACTTGTTTTAGTAAAAAAACGTTATTAAAAGTTGGAACTCTGGCCATCAATATCTTTGTAACCAGAAGGTTCTAGGTATGGTCCAGAACAAGAAAAATACTTTAATGATGAACATCATATTACTTTTGGCTTCATTAAATATCTGTTTACATCCTGTATTTTGCAAGTATGTACCAAATTTTTTTGTAACTAAAATCTATCAGTTTTTCATGACTGTTAGTGATATAGTTTTAAGTGTAATACAATATACTTTGATGTTAAGATTTTGCATGTAATCCTACTTCCTACGTCCTAATGACATTAGTGTATAATTAATTAATAATTTTATTTAATTGATATTATGCCATCATATCAAATGCGCTGTAAGACTGTATCGAGTGATTTTATGAAAGACTTGAAGTGTAACCATTTTCATTTTAGGCTAATAAATATTATGTTATTTGAATACTTTGTTATTTTTTTTAATTGACTGACAAACTTTCAATTAGGTAATATGCATAACAATAACTTTATTATTCTATATTAGTTCGGTCAATAGAAAAGGGAAAAGACTCAAGGATAAACAAACACAACTATAAATAAATACTATAACATTTTCCCGTGACATGTTTTTAATAGTAATTAAATTCTAACACAACGACAAAAAATCAAATAATAATTACAGACCCCTCGAGATACCCTCGGTCCACACAACACAAGATTACCCATTCAAATCAAACGCATTCGGCCTCATCAATAGATAGGGGCAGACAGACAGACAAAATGTAAACCAATTATAAGCGTTGATAATCTGTGCAGTTGCTTACCTCGGGTACAGAGGGCGCTGGATGCGTGGTTTTGATAGAATACCATTGTATTGCATGTACGGGGTGGTTTTATCTGATCGGCTTATGAAGCGCTAAGAGTAGTGAACGATGTACGATGTGTAGATAATTTGCAGAATTGCGTGTTGTTTGAACCTCCTTGCGGAAAAAAAGTGAGTTAAGTTTTGAATTTAGAACATGAAAAAAAAAGTTGCGACTCAGATTTAAACAATAGGAATTTAGAAAAGAAAACGTTAAATTTGAATTTCGAAATACAACAATTAAATAAACACAAAATAATATGGTATTTAGAGGATTCGCAAGTGTCATACAGAATTCTTTAGTGTTCGTTACACAATTAAAAATAATTTTGCAACGCACTGTATTCCGATCCCTCTGCGTTTAGATCACTATAATACCTCCAATACAACACGTTTAATCCCATCCCATTGTTGCAGTCCCCCATCCAATGCATGGGGTGCTATACAAAGTTAACCGACACAAAATTAATATATACCGCCCAAATATACTTAACGGAATAATTTCCTCACACAATTTTTAGGGTGGCAACTCCGGCAAGTTATGCTTATGCAATAAGGTTGCAACTCCCGCCATCTGCAAAGAGGTTATTAATAATATTTTATACATCTTTATTAGCCCATTGTTACGTTATTAGATACACTCAAGTATCGCATTCGTCATTGTAAACCATGTTAGGGAGTCAAAGAAAACAAAATGTTAATGGTTAATGCAATATTTATTAATAAATTTCACTGTAATCTCCTCAATCTATATGCACTTATATCAAGTAATAATTTATTTTACATTTAATCAAACTAAATTACATTAAATACAACTTTACCGCCTATACCACGTCCATATTGCATTTTTTTTAATGAAAATATATATTATAAATGTACATATTTATCAAGTAGTAATTAAATGATAATTTGTGCTGTGTACCAGCACCATAATGAAAAGAATATGACAAAAATCAAAGATTTAAATCTTTGTCAGAAATATTTTTATTTTTTATAGATACCAGAGTTTTTAAGTACAGATTTGTACCATAAGTTATTTCAGTGCTGTTAATTTAAGTATTCGTTGAAATCGTCCAAAATTTTTTGTGGCAAAATAACCTTATAAATCTATATTTTAATCACAGCAATATTGACCTTAATTTTTTACCAATAAATAATAAATTAATTCGTTTCAAGGTGTGCTAATGAATTTCAGTTGACACATTTCGTACAACATCTATTTAGTAACAATATTATACAAGAATCATCACAATAGTACAAACATAATTAGTTTGTATGACAATTTGTTGACGGCAGGGGTGTGAAACAAACGCTATAACGAAGCTCATTGCCACGTTTTTTTCTCTATGGCATTAACATTTCGCACCCCCATTGCATACATCAAAGAAATAGAAAGGGTTGTGCACGCAAAGGGCGCATAACACTCGATTATTACAAACGTTGGCACAAACAATTTACATTTATATCCCGCCGAGGACATCTCGTCCCACAGCTGCCTTTATACAAACTTTCTCTATTCGACAATAGATGGCGCTGTTCTATATTTACAATTGCCCGCTATTGTTTTGCTAGCTTACTATTTTATTGACCGTACGCAATGAAACATGCCTAAAATATGTCATATTTAATATATTACAAGTATTATGTTTAAGCAAATAATAAATTAAAATTATATAATTGTTCGTGAATTCCTTCGTAGTAGCACACATCATCGTGTACGGTCGTTTGCTTACGTCTAAGTTTGAACATCATCAGTTGCTTCTTAATATTAGGGTGTAATTCGAAAACTATTGTACACAAATTAAATTTACTTGCACCATTTAGAAATGAAATTTCACTGAAATGAAAACTGATTTGTGAAACGAACGGGTCATTATAACAGTCTCTTGTAAACACTTACGATACTGAATTGTTTTGTTCTTGCAAGTCTGCCGCCAAAACGTTGGCATCATGTCCGGCCGTCATGTTAATAGCAGCGTTCATAGACAAGTGCGCGTCGGCGTAGTTGTGCGCAATTTCGCCGCTAGATGGGGACTCCGGTATGTTAGTCGGGTTCTCAGGCATCGACAGAAGTCGATGCGGGAACCCGAATAGCTGAGATCACTGAAGCCGTCCCCAGTAGTTCGATGCGAGGTCTGGCCCTTGCGATGGAATTTGCACAGGCACGCTCACGCCCGCTGATATTACACCTATGGAACGGAGAGGGAGGGTGTTAATAATCAAACAAGACTTTTTATGGTATGATTGAGATGAACATGGGATAAGAAAGTGGGTATTTTAAAATACATATGTATAATAAATCAATGTGGGCTTTGATATTAGGTCAGAGAAATGTAGAATACACTGTGAGTATCTCCGAAATTAATATTCAGCTAAAACTTCGTTACTATTCATTTGAATTCATAACGCCTAGAACAGGCAAAAGTTTTGATGCTTTAATAATTCCTATTTAGTGTCTACATAGTTAAACTTCAGTCCAGTCTAAATCAGCATTAAAGCTAGTCTGCCTATCCCATCTAAATACCTAATCGTAATCGAAAATTTCTATTTCACGACACAATTTGCAACCAATCAAGTTGTCCGTACCGCCGGCACACATGTTAACACAATCAAACGTGAAACCTATTAACGTCACGTATCAGTATCGGTCGGGCCATATGTCTAATAGGATTCCGATTGCATTCCGTTTATTACACACAATCGCGTTATCTGTGCACGGTAGGTCTGGCTCGATTATGTGACGTCGCGCCCGTCATAAAGCTATCCGTACGTTTGTGACGTATGTCGTATATGTATCTGGAAGCAGTGTACGTAGAATGTAACTATGGTATCTGTTTTGAATCTTTAAGGATGTCTTGTTTCGTTTGTTTGATGCTAAAAGCCTTCTGAAGAGTTTCGGTCTAAAATGTGGAACTGTGGTTGACTTGTAGAGAATGCCTTCAACTCTAATTTTTCCCTGTGTCATTTTTTTATTCACTGAAGTAATCACAACGTGACACAACGACAACCTCGTCACTCAAAGGTATTTGAAACTGTTAAATGAAATTGTCGATAACACTGGATTGTTTTGTTCGCTAATTCCAGATTAACCCTCTAACAAAAGCATACCCGATACACATTATTATCTTACATAACACATACATTGTAAACGACATCATATCAGTATCGGTCGGGCCATATGTCTAATAGGATTCCGATTGCATTCCGTTTATTACACACAATCGCGTTATCTGTGCACGGTAGGTCTGGCTCGATTATGTGACGTCGCGCCCGTCATAAAGCTATCCGTACGTTTGTGACGTATGTCGTATATGTATCTGGAAGCAGTGTACGTAGAATGTAACTATGGTATCTGTTTTGAATCTTTAAGGATGTCTTGTTTCGTTTGTTTGATGCTAAAAGCCTTCTGAAGAGTTTCGGTCTAAAATGTGGAACTGTGGTTGACTTGTAGAGAATGCCTTCAACTCTAATTTTTCCCTGTGTCATTTTTTTATTCACTGAAGTAATCACAACGTGACACAACGACAACCTCGTCACTCAAAGGTATTTGAAACTGTTAAATGAAATTGTCGATAACACTGGATTGTTTTGTTCGCTAATTCCAGATTAACCCTCTAACAAAAGCATACCCGATACACATTATTATCTTACATAACACATACATTGTAAACGACATCACATATGCTGCACGTCTAGATTTATGAAGCCCTTATTTCGATCGGCTGCCGCCCGGTCCCCGCGCGTGTGGCCGCCCGATAACAGTTTTCCGTTCCGCCGGCGTTGGTAAAGGGGTACCACCGTTTACATTCATTACACGTTATTATCGCCTCTAAACAGCTCCTGCGAGACTCGTTTAGTCAATGGTTTGTGACTGTGCCCTCATGTTTATGATGCTTACGAACTTGCCAACATTTATTGATGCTTTACATGTTAATGCCTTGTGTAAAGTGTTTGGTTATTGTGCTTTGCATTAATTATTATGTTTTTCGATTACTGAAATATCGTCTTTCCTGCTAACAAATCATATTCCATACCACATATTTTCATAAAAAATTTAATCTCGTACTCAGACTGAAATGAAAAATACCTCATACCCGCTGAATTCGTAAAAGAACCGGAGCCAAAAAGCGAAAAGTAGAACAAATCCGCATTATTTAATACCGCACGAAGCTGGAAATGCACCCGTCGAAAGAGCGCAAAAGAGTAAATGAAACGAGAGCGTGCATTTTGAATTGTGAAAAACTCTTTTGTTCGCGGTTGGTGCTGGAAACTCGGCAGACGAACAATGCCGCGAAACGCCCCAAACAACAATAATTCATACCGCTTTCCGCCACCTACGGCTAAAAATGTCCGCCGCGTGATATATAATATCAAATGGAAAAGTAACGGCTTTTTAAAACAATAGCATTGCCAGCCCCTCACGGCTTAGTCTTTTTCTGAATAATAAATTTACTCTCCTGCTGTTTAGATACGTTTTGTTAAAGGTATGTAGATATGTTTAATTTGGAAAGCTGTATTCAATGTCTTTTATATTCTCGCATTTCTACTATCTATTAACAAAATCAATTTAAAAGCTATTTGTAAGGAACAGACAACGGCAAATCCAATCGGAGCATGAATACCTATTTTTCCTTTTTCTCTTTTTTTTTGTTTCTCCCATCATGTCGCGGTCTTGTGGGCCAGACGCCCCGTGCTCTTGACTCAGCATTTCTTTTTACATTTTATTACGAAGTTGGTAAATATTTTCCAAAGCTTCTCGTGCCGATTGCGTGGATTTTGTAGCGTTTTTGTATTTTGTTAGAGAGAGGAATTACAAGTTATCGTGTAAAAAGGTTTTATATTCTCATTCTTTTCGAAAATAACTGTTATATTTTAGCAAAACAACGTAAGTTGTTACGGTGAAGACGATGTTGATTATTAACTACCTATCTAATACAGAAATAAGAAAAGAAAAAACAAACAAAACGAATTGAAACTCACCAGTGCCAGCGGTTCCCTGCGGCTGTGAATACGCAGCATGCTGCTGATGTGCTGCCGGCGCTCTCGAGTAGCCTCCACTACCCAGCACATCGCCAAACATGTAAGGGTACCCGCCGTCCCGCTGCTGCAGGCACGACGAAGTCAATCCGCCTGACATCGCGCTGTCGGAACCAAGCGCACTGTCAATGTCGTACACAGTGAAAAATATTGAAGGCAAATAAATAATAAAGGAAAAGAAAAATATAAAGAAGCGGTTTAGCAGTGTTCTTGACGCTTTGTTACTGGAATTCAAAGTTTATTTGCAATGTTAACTTTATTCGGCATTTGTGGATGAATAGTGAGTTAAGTTTGGGTTTCTGCTTATTAAAAAAAACGCAATAATTGTTTATGATTTAGTACATAAATGTTAATAGAGGTAAGTAATAAATACCGTGTGTTCAGTAGTAAAAGAAAAGAAAAAAAAGCCAAATTAAATAATAATCACACAAAAAGGCAAATGATCAAGCAAGGATAAAAAGAAAGTATACGCAAAAACAGTCCCGGTGGATTGAACTACGAGTAATTCTCATTCCACTAAGTTAATTTGCTCTAGAACGAAAGCTAAAACTCGCAAAGTTCACTATTAAAAATCAATCGGTGCGGAAAGTCGGCCGACCTTCGTTCGTAGCGTCTCGGTGCATTGGCGGGAAACGCAAGGAGGCGCGACCTTTGCCGCTCGATTTCGCGCGCAATTTAATTAGTGTCGCTGCTCGATGATAGATGGCGATACCGTACGTTTAAAGCTTAAAGGTTTACCTCATGTGAACTGATTCCTATTTATTTGTTACATTATCTTGATAGATTATTTTTGTTTTTAAGAGAACTTTTATAGTATAGGTAATGGAGAAATAATAAATTGTATAAGTTGATCAAGTAACGGCGTCACTATTTTTGTAAATATCCTGATATTTATTAATACGGTAATTTATTGAAACCGAATCAAAAACAAACTTTAATTTTTACACAATATTACATTTTGTTTTACCCGACTTCCACAGCGTCAAATTGTGAATATAATTATCACACTTGTAGGTATGTAATTCTTAGCTACTAACCTATAAGATTCTCCCATAGTGGCGATGGGTTGTGGTATGGGGCTATACATTGAGTTGAAGCCTCCGTTGAGCGGTAGCCGTGGCGTGGGGGGTGCAGGGGGTGAAGCGGCTGGTGCATCACGTCTTTGACTCCGAAGCTTTTCTTCGCGACGCCATTTCGCTCGCCGATTGGAAAACCATACCTGTTGAAGAGAAAATGAATATGAGAACTATGAAATTCTATCTGCTCTGATTGGATTAAAAGCCGACTGAAAGTTAAAGATCCCATAAGGATAAATTAGGGTCTTACCAGATTTTTCTAATGAGTTTCCCAAAAATAATTATTTCTCCTGCATCATAGATGCGTTTACAAACATTATAAACTCTATACACAAACAACCTTTTGATATTCGATTAAATATTTAGCGTTTTAATCCAATCAGAAAGAGGCCTATTATACTTGTAAGAATCATGTTTCTTGTCAGAGCATTTTAGTTAAGTAGTATTTCCTTGATCTTATCCGATTTACAATTTAAACCACTTTTTAACCGCAGTTTACCAAATATACTGCAACGTTTTTAATAAACATGAATTAACCAATCCATATCTCAGTCCTAAACAAGACTCAAAACAACATCCAAGTTGTTACTGAAGTCTCAACATCTAAACAATTAAAACAAACGGAGCGTGGACACTATATTGTGACATTGAACTGCGTGAAACGGAACGCGGCCCCGGAAGCAGCCCTCACGTGCGCGCCACTTCCGCCGGCAGCCATGGCGACGACAATATGGCGCCCGGAGCGTTCCCGCGCTTTGTAAAGGCGGACTTGTCACTATTGTGCATAGTGTAACACCTATGTAATTCTCAAGTACATAGGTATGCTAGTTTGTTGCTAGATCTAATAGGCGGTAAGGGCTGACACACTTTCCGAGCGACTGTACCTCGTTCTATTTTTATTTTTTTTAAATAGGTGAGATAGAATAATGGGCCTTAAAGACACGTTTTTTGTTAATGATGATTATAATACATGAAAAATATTGTATGAGATCTGTAATTAGGTATAGTGACATAGGGTAAATAAATCATCAAATACTTTTCCGAAATCAAAGCTACTTACTTTCTCTGAATAAATGTGAGTAGGTAAGTAAAGGCAAAAAAAAACCGTTCAAAGAGCTTGTGGAGGCAATATGTCATAATATTATTGCTCCGGTCTCCTACAGAATCGCCAGAATGTAGCCGACAATATTTTATTGGGCCCTCGTAGCCGAGCCTGCGGAGGGGCGGCAAAGGCCGGGTGTTCACTTGCGAATATTGTATGCTAAAGTCAACCACTTGATAGTAGATTGTAGTTTAAAAGTTTTGAATCGTTAAATTTGTTGGGTTGGTACTCTTGATGGATCTTTTAGAGACAGATTAATATTTCTTAACTTTTATAAAAATACCTTCAAATTGTTAAAATTTTTATCATTTTTTTTTTGCTGTTTGCACTAACAGGCATACATAAACTCACGCCTTTTTCCCAAGGGGGTAGGCAGAAACCGCAGAACGCTGCCAGCTATGCTATGCTTTACATACCTACTCCTTTCGCCTGATCCACGAATCATAAATACCTAAATCCATATTAAAAAAAAAAACAATCCAGTTTACTGAGCTAAAATGTTATAACAAAATTAACGATAGTGATGCTATTCATGTTAATGCATAATTTCAGTTTTATCCAGTTCGTAATGAGAGGTAATCAACACACAAATTACACAATAGAAGTGAATAATTAATTCTATGTAGATGAGATTATTTTTAACATAGCCACATTAAGTTAATTAATTAGAAAAGCACAAATTAAGCGTTGAATATTAATGGATATAATAATAACTTATTTTTCTGTGTAGATTACAAATAAAGGTACCCATAGTTGTTTTAAAACCTGGTCATTAAGAAACCGAAAAAGCAATTTTATTATATTCAAATATTATCTACTGCTGGCCTAAGGCCTACCTATCTACAAAAACGTATCCATAATTCCATACATGAGGATTTCTTATTATCTTTCAGGTGACGATGGTTTCCTATTTGTAAATTTTTAGTCCTCCATTTATTTAAATAAATAAATAACCTTCTATTCAACCCTAAGTTTATATAAACAAAAAATGAAAAGTTTTCTAGACTGCCTCACTGGTCTAGTGGTCGCAAGCGCGACTGCTGTGCATGAGGTCTTGGGTTCGATTCCCAGGTCGGGCAAAGTGTTATTGGGTTTTTCCATCAGGAATTTCTCAGTAGCAGCCTCGGAGTCTGGATTTGTGCCCGGTTGATGGCAATAGGCTCGCCCCCTATTACATGGGACTAAAAAAAAAAAAAACATAACTGGCGAAATGTGGGTGTACTAATGGGTACACCTCTGTCTAACCCTTCGGGGATTACAGGCGTGATGTTATGTTATGTTATGTTATGAAAAGTTTTCTTTTTGTAACCCCTACAAATCGCTCTCGGACTTGTGTCCCTCGCCTTACGTCACGCTAAAATATAGTGACGTGCCTCATTTTTCCCGCCATCTATAGATATTCCGCCATGACAGCGATGACAGGCCTTTTTCCCGCCTCTCAGCTATTTCCCGTGGCCTTTTACAAATTGTTCTGCTACCCTCATAGTTGGGATGAAAATAAAGTTACCAAGGGTTCCTTACCAAATGGGATTTCCCATAATTTGGTTACACAGCCAACGAGTTACGTCCCGTAATTGTTTTTGCTTGTGAATTGCGCTCTTATTAATACAGTATGATGTATTTAAATTTATTAGTTTCCGTGTTGTTACTGTTTTAATTGCGTTGTTTAAGTATTTTTAGTGAAGTTAGCTAATTAGTGTAGCAGTCGGGCTTGTGAAAGCCTCACGTTAATGTAGGATTTGTTATTGAAATGTCATGATTATGTGTTGTTTTCATTTGTCACTGAAATTGTAATTCGGTTCTGATATAATTAGAATTTGAAATGTTAATTAATTAGTCAGTTTAACAAGTGTTATCAAAATTCGGAATGACATTTGTTTTACATTGTAATGTAATCTAGTTTAGGAGGCAGCGATTGTTTTGTTTAAGTTTTCATTTTGGAAAAGTTAAAACAAATAATTGTATGTTTTTAACCCACTAATCGAACATTAGTCAAACGGTACAAAAACGCAAAAACAAGATAAATCAGAACACATTTCTAACACCACAAAATCTCCACACTTACTCAAGACCTCTTACGGCTATTCCTAATTCCACCTTATTGCGAACGGAATAGAATTGAATTTGGCTTGTTTTAATAGTAAAAATGTTTGTATGCGGCAATGGGTGCCAATTTTTCAAAACACCGCCCCTCTCCCCGCGGCCGGAAACGCACCCCCGCTTCCTGTAGGCCCCGGGATCGATACCTCACCCCGCCAGCTATTGTAACTGTGGCCACGTGGAAAATATTCAGGATAATTCTTATAATATTTTTATTCTTTATTTTAAATTCAGCAAGATTAAAAATTATGATTTCAATACTAATTTTTGTGTGTACCGAGATTTTTTGCTGTAGATATGATCGCCGTTACTGCGGTTGCATTTGAAATGATTTTATCTGTATATTTAGGTACCTATAGCTGTAAAGTCAAAAGTAACGAATCCTGTTTAACTACCCAACCAAAAAAGATAAATTCTACATTAACCATAAACAACTTTTTAGCAAGCGTACTAAAATTCTAAGATATTCCATCAAATTCATCCTTCTAATACGGTGTCATCATGGGCGCACTGTAAACCTCTGTCGTTTGACACAGCCTTGAACCCCGCAACACGTGGGGTCCCGCCGAATTCCAATTTGTGTTCACGCTACTCCTTGAAAGCCTAGCTCTTTGACTATGCAAGGGAAATGGGACTTTGTGCCGCATAGGTAGAGTTCAATGAAGCTTGGATTGAGCATTCAGTGATATCGCCAGGGCTGTGTTTTGCGTTTGATATTGCCCCCACTCCGGGTATTTATTTTCATGTTTGGGGGATATTATGAAAATTTTGCAAGGTATTTTGTTTCTATTTTTTTTTTCATATATATTATAAAACACGGCGTACACGGAACTGTTAAGTATTTATGTAACCTTTAGGTAATAGGTAGTAACAAACTGTATTTTATAGCCTATTCTTTATAACACTTTAGATATAAGGAAGAGAAAAAAAACGAATTAATGTTTTTTTTATAATTTTGTTGTTTTACACTCGTACAATTTACCAGCCATGATATCTCTTCACCACCTTCTTAGTTTATTGGATGAGAATGCCTGAGGCATTAAGTCCGCCTTTGTACCTACTGTTGCATAAAATTTAAATAAATAAAAGAAAGACCAAGACATTCAGGAAATTCATTAGACGCTTGTGCCCATAAGACTAGACTAGACTATTTACTAGTAAAAACGTATCCCTTAGACTTACAAGTAAATAAAAACTTTAAGAAAAAATACTTGCTGTAAAGTCATACAAATTTTATCTCAAACAAAACATCCATACAGCGACAAAGGTACATCCATACAACCCTGCGAAGTACTTGTTGACCATGCTATGTGATAGCGCCCCACGAATGTTAACTAAGGCCGAGACGAGAGGTTAATGTAACAGCTTAGCCCCGACTCCCACTGAAAACAATGTCGAGCGCCGCCATCTTGTTTTTTTTTTACTTATTGAACAAGAAAACTCCGGCGTTGGAACTTTCGTACTTTTCATGTTTCACTCAAGTTTTAGTTTTTTGTGTCTACTGCTCTCGGAATTAATATTCTTTTACTTTGATGCTTGTAGTGTTATTTTTAGGCAATGCGAATGAAAGTTTTTGTGATTCGTTTATTTTAGTGTATCTACCTATTGGAATTTGAGACTGTCTTTAGTTAAAATAATGACTATCTTATGCCTGTGACTTCATTCACGTAATTATTGTGGGTTAAATATTATTATTATTGCGCGAGTCCCTAACTCTTTTTGTTAGATAGAAGTAGCCTAAGTTACTCCTTATAACATAAGCCAGTGAAAGGACTACCAAAAGCAGTTCAGTCTTTTCCTACATTAACCGGAAAACCAGAGAGACAGATAATTTTTTTTTGTGATTTTTATAGCAGCCTCTGAGTCTGGATTTGTGCCCGGTTGATGGCAATGGGCTCGCCCCCTATTACATGGGACTAAAAAAGAAACATAACTGGCGAAATGTGGGTGTACTATAGTGGGTACACCTCTGCCTAACCCTTCGGGGATTACAGGCGTGATATTATGTATGTATGTATGTATTATATATTTTTCTTAAAGTTGTTATTTTGTCACTTCGATTTTATTTATTTGTACAGATGTAACTAAATTTTAAACAGCCTTTCGATACCTGTACTGTTGCATGTACACGTAAACAAGTTTTGCGTGCGTTGCATTGCACGTTACCAGAAATAGATCAAAAACAAAAATCGTTTCGCAGAAAAAACCATTGAATAAGCCACTTTTATTGATAGTATTCGTAGTTAACGGCTATTTAATGTGTCTTCTAAAACCCCATATAATCAAAACAAATGATCGGAAACCTAATTAAATTTCAACACGACACGATCTAAAAGTTGCATTTAATTTCAATTTGATTTATGATAGAATTACAGTAAAGAAGTTGAAAACTTAAAAGGTTTGTAGTCAAAATCACATTAGACCATTATAAAACTCGCGCCAAGTTTGCAACACTTTGATAAACGACTTTTTAAACTGTTGGCAACACTAAGTGCGTCGCGTTAAGTGGAATAGAACATTACTTACCCAATATTGTTCTAGGGGTCGGTTTTTATTCTAAGAATCATTTTAGAATCAACCCCCTTTTTTATGTAGCTTTTAAACTGAATCTAACGTCGTATCAAAATCTTCTCTAGTAAAGTCTGTTTGTACGCTTAGATCTTTTTACACTACGCAAAGGATAAAAATAAAAAGAAGATAAAATAATACATAATTATAGCGAAGTAATAGTTATGTTACGCATGATCTCCAAATTATAATTATAATTCTAAGTTAGAACTTATTTTATTTTCTATTAAAAACAAATCTCTTTAAATCGCTTCAAAAGGGTATGATAAATCATACCCTTTTGCTGTGCCATGTACGGGCCATGATCATCTTAATTATAAAAGTTACCACTTATGAATGCCTACATAAATGGAAAAGCAAAGGTATTGAGTATTGGATTTTAATCCATGTTTAATGTTTTCATCAATAGACAGAGTGATTCAAGAGGAAGATTTATACGTATACTTAGTTAGTATCTACATTACACCCGTGTGAAGCCGGTGTACCTCGCTATAAATAATTTAAAAAAAAACATTTATGAATACCCGCATTGTTAAACAAACAGACCAACAAAGAATAATTAATGAATTCATTACGTCTGTGTGTATATGAAAAATATTGAATAAATTACCGTTCAACCTCAATAATTCACACAAAAAAAAATATTTACCTTCCCCGAAATCGGAATACATTACCAAAAATCACACATACGAAACCAAACTAACGTAATATTACACTAATTAATTACTCCACATTAATGATAAGCAAACAGCCCGGGTAAGACAAATATGGTCCGTTGAAAAATTCAAACAATAAAAACAATGTGGGGTATATTACTCTCGTAGTTTCCCCAAAATATTTACTTTTGCTATGTAATAAGTAGGTACATACTCTCTCTCTCTATGATATTAACCCACCCTTGTTTTTTTAACATGTTTACTGAAGACGCATCTACATACTGGGTAGCTACGCAAACAGACAGTGTAAACAAGCCCTTATGAACGCATCCCCAATAAAGCCCTTGTCCGATTTTAGTGAGATTTTATTCAAATTTGTTTCAACGATTTAGTGGAAATATTTCATAGAATTTACACTCTTCTCTTTGTGAAATATTACAAAGGAACGTTGGGAAACTTAAAAAAAAAACAGGCCAAGTTCGCGACGTACATTTAAATTTTTATAATGACGGTCATAGAACTCACTTTCCATTACGGTTCATGAGATATAGCTGACAGACAAACAGACAGACGACGCACCTTAAAATGGCGCTTTTCCTAAAGTACTAAATTTTTACAGTTATGTGTTACTAAATTGGTTTACGACTCTTTTTCATTGGCATTCCTAAAAATATTGTTATTCAAGATTTCTTCGCCAATTTGTGGAGTTTCTTACTCATTCTTCTCCATAGAAGCCTACCTTTTAGGAACGAACAACTAAATTCAAGTTTCTGACTAACTGACCGACTCCTTGACAATACAAAAGCGCCTGTATGGTGTTATTGAAATAAATGCTTCGATTTTGACTTTGACAATGGCAATCTTTCCTGCATGGATTAGTAACAAGCTGCTGTGCCAACTACAATCAAATAATACCCTTTCGATCGCAGTGACACGCAAAATGTTAGTCAATGGGTTCAAACTTCAAAGTTACTGGTTAACGATGACGTATCGATACAGCCACCTTACCGCGGTGTAAACTGGATTTTATTTTACCTGGATACGTGCCTCAGGCAATCCAATCTTTTCTGCCAGTCTTTCCCTCGCAAACACGTCTGGATAGTGCGTCCGCTCGAATTCTGTTGAAGAAGAAAATGTGTTAAAGAAATTTTTTTTTTCTTCAGTTTCATGCTATAAATGGTCAGTTTTAGCATTTAGTTTTAAGCGAAATATTTGGATTTGAAATCTTATAGACAGTCGCTCCATATAAAATACTGGTATTCAGCTGCATCGGATTAGGCTGAAAGCCGATCCCAACGTAGTTGGGAATAGGCTAGGTAGTCTAAGTACCGTGTGTAACAAACAGATATTTCAGTTTTAATTATTTTTTGAAGAGAGATTTAAAACTCAAACAGAACTACGAAATCTTCCAAAAAAAAAAAATACAAAATCTAGCCCTATTCCGACTTCAAACAAAACCAAACATACAATCACAAATCATCACAGTCAATATGGAAGACCCGACAAAAATTTCTCATTCACGAAGGCAATAAACCAATACGATATGAGAACAAACAAACAAAGTAAGATTAACAGCGCGACATCAATAATTGGGCCCACTGCCACCGTCCGAGAGCAGGGCAAACATCAGGGGACTATATTTATTTACTTACTAATAACCGTGTTATTGCAAACAATAAATAAGATGAAAAGGACATTGGGAAATAGGTTTATGAAGACTCCAGGGACTTATTGACTGGTGGAGGGAATTTAGGATTTGGGGATGTGATTGTGAATGAAATTGTGACGTTTGATTTGAAGTCAAACCATTAAACATTGGAGCTTAGGAAAGGGCATTTGAGTTAACAAACTGCGTTAAAATGGTTTATTGAAGATAAAATAAGTATTCGAAAATCAATCAGTGCCTGCTACTCGTAAAAAAGAAGATTTAAAAAAAACCATTGACGGCGAAGCGCAGTAATATATTAATTCCATTTTTTAAATTATGTTATGTTATTTATTAAGTAAAAATGAATAAATTAAGATTATTTTGAAATAGGTTCACATTGAATAATAATATTTAGTAAAGAAGATGCCAATGATGATCAATATGGTAATGGACAAGATGTGACTAATGGGATAAAAAACCTTTTATTTAACCTAGTACTCATAAATACCTAAGGAGATAATCTTTAACATATTAAACTTGTGAAAGAAAAAAAATGACAAGGGGAAAAGAAAGGGTTAGTAAGAGAATAAAATTGTCTTATAAACATAATCTTACCTTTTTCAAGGCTATCTATCTGGTCATTGGTGAAGGAGGTTCGGTTTCTCTGCAGCTTCCTCTTCAGTCGTAGCCTCATCTGCGAGTCTTCGTCTCCTGATGACGCGTGTTCACTATTGCCGTCTGACCCAGCCTCCGATTGTAGGGGATCTGCTGGTGAATTTGTTTTGGTTAATACAATTGAATTTTGGATTTTTGTAATATCGACACCCAGTGCGAGTGCGGTACTCCTGACCAGATAATAGTCCACTAGCTACAGTGCCCAAGGTGTCTCTACAATTGCACATAGAAGAACATTAAAAACGCCACTGATGCCGCGATAAACGTGACCATTTAGTAGTTCCAAGTACTCTAACAAAAAAAAAAAGGTTTTACTTAAACCATGGATTCGAAAAAAAGGCATATATTTAAATAGGTAGCATAATCAAAAGAAAAATGTAGATTCAGACTCGAATAATGGTAAAGATAGATCAGTGGTTGATGATGTCCAAACTCAATGACGGAACCTTCCTAAATATTTTTGGTTTGGTGAAAAGGTCCTTACAAAGCAACTAAAGAAAAAGGTAGTACTATTTCTACCAGCTCTGTCCCATTCTGACTTCCACGTTGATTCTCTCTCAAAGACAATGAGTAGACTCATTGTAATGGGCTCTCCAGTCTTCAAAGCAGTAGTTATCAACTAAAATGTTAAACATACAAAGAGAAACAGACTCTTCATCATAAACTACCAACAAAGCACTCGAACAAAACGACGCACTCGACGACTATCAAGCAAATGCGTCAGCAGTATTGCACAAAATTACCCCTCAGAAAAATTACATGTAAACCAGTCATCTCGACCCCTGACTACTAACGAATTGTTTGAGCGCAGGGGCCTAGTTACCCGGGTTGTTTACTACCCTCAAAGTTAGGGTGATAGCGAAATTAAACGTTACTCGTAATGTTGTCGACATGCCTCCAGCTAATTGATTAATTTGCTTTATGGTCGGAGCACTTGAGTCCGGGGTTCGATTCCAGAGTCGGTAATGTGCGCACGGGTTACTGACTCCGCTCAATGGACGTACTGTTAGGCAATCTGTCACATTTTCTGATGATACACCGAATCACCGATGTTGTGTGGGCGTGTAGCTAATATGAGTAATGGAAATAAGCATTGCGTGACTTTAAGCAAAAGTATACTTGGGGCCAGAATATATACTTAGAAAATTGGATTTCATGTCACGGACAACTAGATAAAAACTTATTTATTAGTAAAAATGAATTGGTTACAGTTAAAAAAAAAAACGTAAACGTAACGTAAAAACCACAAATCTTTAAAAAGCGTCACAATAGCTTTTGAAGCTTGTTCCTATTTTAAAAAGATGCTTAAACTTGAATTCGGCATTAGAACTAACTCGATTTCAGATCAAGAAGAGAAGTATTTACGTCGTTTCTATGTTAATTCAATCATCTAAACTTCAAGTGTGGAAGTGCGAAAATATCTTAATCGGTAAAGAGTGTGTTCCTTCGGCAATTAGAAGCGACAGAGGTCAAACGCGAGCAAAGCAACTAAAAAACAAACATTCGATATTGAATATAAGATTTAAACTAAACCAAACCAAATTCGATCAGGCACAAAGGTAACACAAAAACGACAAAATTGTAACACACTCGCTGTAAACGCCGCACTCGAAACATGATTGATGCGCGACATTCGCTCAGCGAAACGTGGCGGGCTTTCCAATCGGTTGACAATTTTGATTGATCGCGCGTCGCCGTCGACAGTGTGTGCGCGCCCTTAGGACAACGACACCTCTAATGAGGTTGTGTTTACAAACGAACGATTTGTTTTATTTTGACGCGATCTTAGTTCATTATTAAGTTTTTTTGTTGTATTTTGTAGGTAACCAGGGCTTAGTACAACAAAATATGAAAGTACTATGGTATAATTATCAGTTTAAAAATGGAGGGAATGCAAATTCATCTTTTGGTCTAAGAAAATTGTTATTGGGTTGTTACATCAGGAATTTTTCAGTAACAGCCTCGGAGTCCGGGTTTGTGCCCGGTTGATGGCAATATGCTCGTCCCCTATTACATGGGACTTAATTAGAGTACACCTCTGCCTAACCCTTCGGGGATTACAGACGTGATGTTATGTATAATAAAAAAACTAAGATAAAAAAGATCTCAATTAACGTCTATTTATCATTGAACTGAAACCATTTCTTTGTTCAATATTATTCTCATCCTAACAATCAACATTTTCATTATTTATTACCGTTTCCCGAAGAACATAAAGGAGGGGTATTCATTAAAAAAAATCAATTCTTTCGACGGCGGTACTTAACCACAATTCTACCAATAACGACCTACAAATGATTGAAGAAAAAACTTCCTCTATCCAGAGAGAGGCCTCGGAGGGCAGGATGAAACACGAAAAATACATAAGAGAAAATAATAGTAGTAAGAAAATAAGAAAAGGAACGAAATAAAAGTGGGGGCGGTGGAAAAAAATTGGAGAAAATAAGCACAAAGGGGAGTGAAGAAAGTCGGCAGTCGGGGAGATAAAGCGGAATTGGAGTTATCGGGGCGAAACACGACGGTCGTAGGTGGGGGCCGATTGCCGGCGCGCGATTATGTGAGATCGATACTGTCACTCAACCAACAGGGGCCGAGTGACAAGCGAACACGGCTCATTTGCTTACTAGCGTTATTTTCTTTAAATATATTTTTTGGATCTCTAACAAAAGATATACATGACATACAAATAATGGTAAACAAAAGGTAGGTATTAAAATATAAAACAAACCAATTTGAATTACTATTACTATGGGATTTCCGTTCCAAGTTAGCTAAATGCTGAGTTACTTGAAAAGACACGATATTTTAAATATGATTTCCTTTGTTTATCAGTCAATCGTCATGTAACTGAATAAATAAAATATATCTCCTTCATTACTAAAATAACATTACTCTGAAACATTTAAATTTATAATGTATGTTAATATTAAAATTCATAATAAAAATCTATAATAAAATATGGAATAAAACTAAGAAGGCATTACAGCGTCATGCCGTTTGCCGTCATGGCATTCAAGCAAGACGCGACAATAACAAAATAACCACATCAATAAAATCGCCACCGCTCCTGTCTTACGCCTGTCCTCAAGAACAAGCTCTCTGCGGCTGGACAAGGCGCGATCCGCCTAATTCGCCACGCTTCCGCGAATAAATGTTCTGTTGGATACATTTCTTTATACTTCACCACGTGGAAATATACATAATGACTTGTTACAAGGTTCTTTGCGAAGGTAAGAAGCAATTTGAACATATTTGAGAGCGAATTCAGGATTTTACAGTGACGATACTTGAATTTGGAGATACACTTATAAATTTCTGTTACTGTATTATAATATTATAAACAAAAGGAAACTGTTGACTGACTGACTGACTGATAATCTATTAACATACACTGAAACCATTGAACGTATGAAGTAGACATGCACTAAGAAAGGTACTTCCAAAATGCACCCTTTATGAGGACAAAACAGGGATCCAATGCTTGTATGGCGAGTTTTATAGTGTACTACGAATTTAACGCGAGCAAAGCCGCAGGAAAAAGCTAGTTACAGATAACATTGACATCAAAACACCCCCTAAATAAGATAATACATTAATCTAAATAAATCGCCAAATTAATCCCAAATACTTTAACATCCACGCCCAAATGGAGACAAGATCATAACCAATTAAGTTTGCCCTCTTATGGGGACAATTGTATCGCTCATCTAATACGTTTGATGACCGTCTGGGGACAGTGGGGGTCAAGATAGATTTGCTTGTTTTGTAATCAACCGGTCACTAAACGTCCCCGACTTGGCCATCTGAATTACTTAGCGTGGGGCTGATAAGGTCCAGTTTTTATTATTGTTGCTTCAAGTGGGGCCAATTTGGATAATTTTCTTTAGGGACAAGCGGGGTATTAGAATGACTAAAGTTTAGTGTTATGTGCTTCTGTTTTTTGGTCTTAAATTTTAGTGCCTGTATTGGTAACGCTAATAAGTTTCACTTGCCTAATTAAGAGCGTTTACGTTCGCGTACATGCAAATCTTTAATCCTTAATTTTTGAAATGAATGATCCGATTTTTCTGAAACAAACAAGCATTGCAGGATACATAGGACTTAAAAAAAGATATCGGAGAACATTTTCGAAATGTTTTATTTTATAAAAGGTAATTCGAAATCTCCGTTTCTATGACAATCTTAAAGTCGGTCGAATTTAGCTGTTACACATTTTTTTTAATGTTCTCAAAAATGTTTTTATACCTATTTATCCTTGTGTAAGAAGATTCATTAAAGTCGGTTCATTCATTAAAAAAAAAACCTGAAAGTTTGCAAAAGCGTAAATGGTTTTATTGCAACTATTACATAAAATTATTTCATTTAAAAAAAATACATAGTAACTGTAAAAACATACCTACGACATTATGCCACAATCAAAACTAAAATTATTATTAATTAAAACCACCACAGCCCAGTGTACAAAATCAATGCAGTCGAGTCCAAAATCCCCTTTTAATTTCACAAAACGATCAATTACAGTCACCGTTTATTACTGAATGAGCGATTCACGATACTAAACGCATAATTGCGCTGTAATACAATCTCAAACACGTGTTTCGACTAACAAGAACACTTTACATGTTAAAGTCAATTACAAAACTACACTTGACGTGAAACCACTTTGGGAACGGAATAAAAAAAGGCATTGTTTCACACTAACTGCTTCACGAGCACTCGACTTGAGCGGGTAGTTCGATATTGATAGTTTTTGTTTTATTAAGTTGGCGGTGACACCTGGGACTCTTTTCGTGTTTTAATATGTAGTTATACCATCTAAAAGTTCTACAGAAGGAACAGGGTGGTTTTTTTTAGTCAGTAAAAGTCTGGCAGTCCCTTCCGCCCCACCCAGGGCGGAAGGGACACCCAGGGCGGATTTTTGTTTTATTAAGTTGGTAGTGACACCTGGGACTCTTTTCGTGTTTTAATATGTAGGTATACCATTTAAGTGACGCTTTTTTTTTGGGGTGGTAAAAATCATCAAACGAGTCCTTCCGCCCCACCCAGGCCTGTCAGACCTTTACTGACTTAAAAAAAAACACCCAGTTCCTTCTGTAGCCCTTTGCATTCCGGGGCCACGGTATCCCGTTAAGACGTCCCGCGGCCCCGGATAATTGTAACACTTACGTTGCTACTGTGGTAGCACATGCGACTGCTGAGCATGAGGTCTTAGGTTCGATTCCCAGGTCAGGAAAAGTGTTATATTGGGTTTTTCCAGATCAAGAATTTACAGTAGCAGTCTTGGAGTCTGATGCTCGGTTGATGGCAATAGGCTCACCACCTATATCATGGGACTAAAACGTTACTGACGAAATGTAGGTGTTCTAATGTGTACCTCCGAACTAACTCTGGGATAAGTTTTTGGCGGAATTGGGTCTTAATCCTCACTGTTGATGTGTCATTTCTGAATATAGTGAAAGCTTACAGCTATTACCGACGATACGAACTTTTTAGAATACGATCGGACCAAATTGAATGGCGTAAAACTGCGTATATAACAAGTATAAACACGATTGATTTGCCGGCGGCCGCAGCACGGCACTGGTACGCCACCAGCAAATATTTGTTCCCGATTCATACCTAACTGGATCTGTTGTGTGCGTTTAGAAAATGGTTCAAATTTTATTGCGAACTGATATTTCATGGAGGATTTTGGTTTCGTCGAAGCCTGCATGTATGGTGGGGAAACAAAAATATGACTTGATAGTCAACTGATACAGAAAATAACAGTGTCTATTAAAAGGTTGTTTGATTGTAATACAGACTAAAATAATAAAAAACAAAACTTCTACTTGTTAACTATATGTATTTTTTTTTTTATTCGTAAAGGTCCAACTTTTTCGAGTTTTTTTGAGGAGTTTTGATGGCCAATTCTATCAATTAAAAACGTTCAAAATCTAGCAGCAATTTCATCTTAGCGACAATCAATGTCAAAAAATGTAGGTAAATTAGAGTCATTTTTGATAAATTACTGACATTAGATTGCGATTGCTCCTAAAATGGTCGAATTACTCCAATGATCTGTATGCCTTTATATTATCATTAAAGGTACCTCATCACTAACCAGCCGTTGCCATAACCGACAGGTTATCCTCAATATGAATAACCCAAATCAATTATCGTTTTAAGATCGTCAAGTATATTAGCGATCGATTAACGCCAACCATTGTGGCCAGTATGTTTGTCTCCGCACCACTGTGCTAATTCTATTGTGTACACGTATATCAGAGAGCGACACACAAACAATTTGTCCAATTATTTGTACCATGTTCCACTGGGCAAATATTGGACAATTTTGTGTGGTTCGTTGGATAACACACACACAGACCGTTGTTTATTTTTGTTACTAGTTTTTTAGAATTTAATTGATGGTTTGGTGGTTTGTTTGTAAATTGTAATTATGAATTAATTTGTAATTGACTATATTTTATTAGACGTAGTGACACTCTGAAGTGAAGACAAAAATCTGGGATAGCTGACTTGACCAACATGTATGAAAACTTAAGGAAAAATGAGAAAGAAAATAGACTTTGTATGACAGCTAAAATGAATGGCAGGCTTCTTCTGGGTAAGCTCACTTCATCGTAGACTTTGTCTCTGTCACCTCTGACCTAGACTAGAGTCAAGAGCAAACCCACATCAAATAAAAAAGTGGCATACAGGTCCGAGATTCCCAATTGAATTTAATTGAATACTTGGAAAAAAGTCCATAAACTGTTACAAAAGTTCCAACTCATAGAACCAATAAAAAAAAACACTATAGAAACAGTATCCAGCACACTATTTGACTCGCAAATCAATGGGAAAAAGCGAACAGCAGAGGCAGTAGCTACAAAATTGGAAAAAACGCGTAACACATCAAAACACGTCGCATACCCACACGTAGATACGTACTCTGTTACAACGGGCGTCAATCACACTCGCGAGAGAGCTTTTTGTGCGAAAATACATCGGCCGTTTTATATTTTTTTCCATTTTGTATACTTCCGAAACATTGGGCGGAGCTACCGAACCGTGAGCAAAACAGTGCGTCGAATATTAAAAATGTGTTGTGGGCCGATATGAAACTGAGCACTGGGCATGGGTGAAGATTCAAAAGGGGAAAACTAGACGTGACGCGTCGAGTAGCTACTTTAAATCAGTAGGCTTACTCTTGAACAAAATCGAGAATGAGATTGGAATCGACTGCATGTTTGACTACAGCGATTGACATGAGGTTGCCATACAAATGAAAACGTAAATTACCAAATTTTAAAATATTGTATAACTCGTTAATTCTATAAATAAATGTCTTCTTATATTTATTGGAATTGCAACTGGATCGGATGTACATGTAATGTCGATTCCAATTTCATTCTCGATTTTGTTCAAGAGTTACCAAACCTTAAATTAGAATCGTTTTAATACAATTTACTAACTGTACCTATGTTCGTGAAATATTCAGATTTTAAAAAAAATTACATAACATCACGCCTGTAATTCCCGAACGGTTAGGCAGAGGTGTACCCATCAGTAGGTACGCCCACATTTCGCCAGTTATTTATGCAAAAAAAACTTTTGACATTATATAAATTATTAATTTGCACACCGAAATTAATTGCAGAAAAATAGATTCATATAGGTACTTTATCTTTAAGATCCCTCTGTACATTATTTACGCAAATCAATTTTTCTGATTTTATTTAAAGATCAGGAACTTAACTTTAGTTTCAACTTATATTTTTAACAAATAAGAATACGGAGAATACGAAAGAAAACTTGTTAGCATTTGTAATATCAAATCTACGAAAATATAACAATAATTCAGAACGATAAAGGGATTCGTAATTTCGGTAAAAACATATTTGTGCCGTGGTCGACGGGCCGTGGGCAATAAAAACTGCCCCTTCGTACATATATATATATACGTACGGCAGGCTATTGGTCCGGCCCGTACTTTACATATGCCGTTAAAATATATTCAGTTGTATTCTATGTACCTAGAGTTTATTTGGCTGCCTTTTTAGGGGCTTTCACTATTTATTTATTTAACCATATTTAAGCTATCTTTACAGGTAACCCAAGACGATAGTTAAACATACACACTCACATAAATAATATTCTACATTTCACTAGGTACAACATACCCTATTAACACATAGGTACACATATTACACACTTCTGTAAGAAATTATAAACATTGCCACCTTTGTGAATTCATTCAGAGTACAGCTGAATAGATCTATGTCTATATATCTATGCTGAATATATCTATGTGCTATAAGGTTGAGAGTGCGCAGTACTATAAAAGTTTGACGGTCAAAGTTTATATAAAAACTTGCCCCCGACTTTGTCCGCATAATTGTCGGTTATTGCGGACGCAGATAAAGTCGTATAATAAAAAGAAGCCTATGTCTGAATATCACCGAAATCGGTTCAGTGGTTTAGTCGTGAAAGCGTAACAGACACACAGAGTTACTTTCGCATTTATTTATAATATTAGTATAATTATGATGTTCTTTTTTTAAACTTCATTTTCCTCAGCACAATAATGACCATAAATAATTGTTGCTGCAAAATAAAAAGCACATTTTAGCGCCCTCACAAACAGTATTCTAAATTCAAAATTCATTCAAGAGGCTAAAATGCTGCTTTTTGCAACATAGCTATAGCTTTAGCTCAGCCAGCCAGCCACCTTTCGAAATCGAATTTATAAAACTGAATGCCGTTGCTCGAGTTAATTAAGCCGGTGCCCACCCTCCACAAATATACACAACACAGTAATATTTGAAGTGTAAAAAGCATTCGCCATTTTATAGTGTTGCCAGCAATGTCTGGCCTTTGTGTGTGTTATTTTATAGCTGTCATTAAAATTTTGTGATTTCTCTTTGTTTGATTGTATACGCCAAATGTAATTACTTGGATGTTTTGGTAGAATATATCAGTGATGAATTAGTTATCAATAGGTATTTAGGAATAATCGACGTAAGAGTTTATTTCTCCAGAAACATTAATAAAAACCGAATTGGTCCTGACGACCCGTAACGACTGTCAAAGACCCACGTATGACAGCCGGGACCAACAGCTTAACGTGCTTTTCGAAACACGGAACGATGTCTTAGATTAACTAAGAAAGTACATATGAATTGAAAGTCACATTAAAACTTACCTAAATTCGAACCCACAACCTCAGGCATAACAGGCAGGCTCAACCACTGTGCCATCACGACATCTTAACACAAAAAAGACACACAAATACTCATGAACAGTAACTCCAAAACTTGACAAATCTCGAAATACCCACTCAAATAACGTTTAATCATTCTCTTTCGTAACGCGATGAAAACTTTGGCCGACTTCGAGGAAATTCTCGGAAAACTCGGAACCAAGCAATGGCTTAGGCCGACACGAAACAAAAGTGTGCCGTGTTACCTACTTAGAAGCAGATTCTCCTTTTAGCAGCGGTTCTTCGATGCAAAGTCAGATGCTATTCGGGTCACGTATTGCGGGGCTAAACAACAGGCACACGTGAAAAGTATGAAGAAAACTTTGTCGTACGACAAACAGAAGACAGAAGTACAGGTATTGGAGCGGTTTTATGTAATGTGTCTTAAAAGATAGTGTTTTAAGACACATTATATAAAACCGCCGCTACCAAAGCGCTGAAACATAACATAACATCACGCCTGTAATCCCCGAAGGGTTAGGCAGAGATGTACCCATTAGTACACCACATTTCGCCAGTTATGTTTTTAGTCCCATGTAATAGGGGGCGAGCCTATTGCCATCAACCGGGCACAAATACAGACTCCGAGGCTGCAACCGAGAAATTCCTGATGGAAAAACCCAATAATACTTTGCCCGACCTTGGAATCGAACCCAAGACCTCATGCACAGCAGTCGCGCTTGCGACCACTAGACCAACGAGGCAGTGGCCGCTGGCCGCTGTAAAACTAATCTGGCCAAATGGGGCTTTTTTCACCCATCCCAAACGGAGTGTCAGTATGGAGCACCATCACAGGACATGCGTCACCTGCTCAGTTGCCCGTCATGGACAACCACCTGCCCAGATCTTAATGAGGCCAATGATAGAGCCGTACAGGTTACTCAATATTGGTCGGACGAAATTTGAGTCCATCGACACGAAAAGAATAAGAAGAAGAAGAAGATAATATTTCTTAAATTAACCAAAGTTAACTGTCTAATAAAGTTTTGTTCAAGATGAATTGAAAATGATGATTATTGAAATAACAAAGAGAAACTATTTGACAACAGTGGGCGGTCTTATTTATAGATAAAAGCGATCTCTTGCAGAAACTTTAGGGTCTTTAAGAGTGAATGGTTTATATAGGAATTTATGTAATATCGTCTGCAAGAAATTGAACGAAATTGGTTTTCTTTTGACCACACTGACAACATTTGTGCCGTCTTCTTCTGTGAACTCGGCTACTACTTTGGCATCATGAGCAGTAGTCGTGAATTTGTGTAGTGTGCAGACATCTGGGCAGGCAAGATGCGAAATCAGAGGGGCAATTTTCGCATTTTTTAACAAAAATCTTTCAAAAAACGAATCTAGTTATTTATCTCTATTTTTGTCAAGTTTTTGCTTTTGATAGTCGCGATTATGAAGAGCCTTTGATGGTTTTAAATACGGAAATTGGCCTTGAGATGTCATAAATTTTGTGCATCATTACATTTGCGTACCAGGCTGGAATCGTCTATACTTTTACGTCGTATCGATTTTTTATTTATGTTCCGTCGCATCGTATACATTGATAAAATAAAAATAACAGCTTAATATTGTCCCACTGGCAAACGCCTCTTCTCATACAGAGCTCGCACGATCATTGACTACCACGCTTACTCAAGGCAGCGTCCAAGTTTCCTTATGATGTTTACCTTCACCGATGTCAGTGATGTCTAAGATAGCTTTAGAAAGTACCTACGTATAAATTGAATACTAAAATACTACAATCAATAAAATTAATGTGTTCGAAGTGAAACTTCTGATTCCCCTCCACTTTCCTAAGGCTCAGAGCACGAAGCATCACTTCTGAAGGAGTGTGTGGAGTCAAGGGGTTAATCCTCACAGCTGACCTGTGATCTTGAGGTCATTTTTGAAAGGAGACCTCTCACTTGAGTGGGTTTATTAGCATCCGACTCACGAGTTGAATGAACACAGTTTGAAGGTAGTTGTAGTTTTATACGAGGATTAGGGAAGAATGAGTGGGTTGGGGCTTGTGGGGTCGTTAGTTTGTTTTTGACATTGAAAGTCGAAAAAAAAATTGCTTTTGTAACAAATTCTGTATTTTTTGTAAAGGTTTTCGTATTTAAAGTTTTAGTAAGTTTTTGAAGAAAGTTTTACAGAAAACTAGCTGCCACCCGTAATTCTATAAATTATTCTATGGGAACGGTACATTTTCCAGGATTAAATTTACCTATGTGCTATATAAATTTCATCGAAATCCGTTCTGCCGTTCTGGTCTGATGAGCAACAAACATCAAACCTCGCATTTATTTACAAAAAAATTGTAGTAAGATTTTCTTTTTCCACTCTTTGCATACATATTAGCCTTTTTGGCAAACTTTCAAAAATAACCCCAAAAACAATAGACACAAGAGTCTTCCAACAAAAACAAACAAGCCCAGCTTACCACCATCACAAAAGTAACACGAGCCAACATGCAACTCCTAACCACAAACGAGATTACACTAATACATTCACACTCACATACAGTACACAGAATACATAAGTACAAATAAAACACAAAAGAGGCATATAATCTGGCGGGCCGCAACAACCCAGTGGCGAGGTGTTTGGGAAGAAACTCGGTAACAACGTACCGCCCCCACCCTCCCAAGAAAAGGGGGTTATAGGGCTGCCCCGCGGAATATGAAAAACATAAAAAATAAACACCTTGTAAATATGGCTCGGTTTTGATAATAGAGTAGCGCCTTATGAAAGATGAAAGAACTGGCTTTTTATCGCGACTTCGTCCTGGTGAATATTGGATATCTGTGAGGTTTTAATTTTAAGGCTTGAAAATTATAAATTTTTCTCAAATGAAAGCCTAAGTTACTCGTTATAACATCAGCTACATGCCAGAGTAAGTCCCGTCAAAATAGGAACAGCCGTTTCGGGAATTAGACGCAACAAACAGGCAGACAGAGAAATTATCAAAAAAGTGCGGTTTTGTTTGTTGCGTGTAAACATTTATATTTATGCATTTAGTAAAAAACTGATATTTTGACATCACAAAAATACACTTCAATTTTATTTATTTCTATCGATAAAACTCGTCGATGTGTTTTTGGTTCTACAATGGTATTTGGAACGTGTATTGTCGTTGATTAAATGAAAAACTGAAAGCTATTACTGCAACTCCTGAAAGTCAGAATCAACAGTGGCGACCGCCAGGAAAGCGCCGAGGCAATGAAGCTCAACGAGTCTCGGAGAAACGACTCAACTGTCTTGGATCTCGCAACGAAATTAATCAAAACAAAACAGCGGAGAAGTAAGAAAAAACAAACGGTGCTTTGTGGATTTTACATCTATAGTTTCATTAGAAATCTAATTCATTGTGGTACAAGTATATAATCAATAGCTTCTGCCCACGACTTCGTCCGCGTTGAAGTTGGTTTCTCTAAACAAACTTTGGATCCCTTTAGGGGTTGAATATTGGAAAATCCTTTCTTAGCAGATGTATACTAGTTATAAAGTACCTACATACCTCACTGCCAAATTTCATTTTTATACGTCAAGCGGTTTTTGATATTTCGTCATGAGTATGTGAGTGACCTTTTTTATATTTAGATTCTTCCAAACACTTGATAGTCTTCTGTTTTTTTTCCCCATCTTGCATGTCTAATAATTTTAATTTAAAGTGTTGTTTTAATTATCATAATTTGCAATGTGCCTCCTTGAAAATGTCTTTAATCCGATTACTGCAGAGTATGCAAATGTCCCATCAACTGACAGCGTAAAATACCTTACTACCTATTATTATACGACAGAAAAACATCGTGAGGATATTTGAAATTGTCTTACATAGTACATATAAAACAAAGTCGCTACCGGCCGTTTGTACAATTAAATCTTTTAATCTACGCAATAGATTTCAATGCGGTTTTCATCAATAGATAGTGATTCAAGAGAAAGGTTTGTACGTATAGTTGGTATCTACATTGCACCCGTGCGAAGCTGGGGCGACATGCTAGTAATAAATATAAGTCTGTAATCGCCAAGCCACCATAAGCAAGCGTGGCATAAGCGCATTAATACATTGTCATGCCTTTTCTGTATGAGAAGAGGTAGGACAATAATAGGCTGGTATTATTATTTTTCTTACCATTATTGTAATTAGACTAAACATTCCAGCTTGACGACTATTTTATTCAAGAAGTTACCTATTTACAATCTAGCAAGGTTCGTATTTGAACGTTAAACTTTGTGCCTTTTACGGACTTCCTTGATCTAATCTTCCTCTAACCACGTCTTAACTCGTATCAGCCCTACACATCCGTGTCGTCCCCAAAGGCATGAGTCGCGACACGGCGTCAAAGCGAAATGGGAAAAGAACATCTAGCAGTGTCGCGGAACGTCACACCATATCGATATATAGAAGTAGCGGTCGATACATGTTCCGCTCGACTAGAGAAGAGCTATGAAGCGTTTGTGGAGCTGAAAGCTTTACTCATATTTCGAACTCTTGTTTGGTGTTTTGAAAGGTCTAGTCTATATTTGAATAGTTTCGACTGAATGCCTAGTGTAGTTTGTACGATTAATCCAATCGAGTTAACGGACGCCGAATGTTTTTTTGAATGTCATTTGGTAATGGAAACGTTTCGATATGGTGTATATTTTTACTAGGATTACAGGGTGTGTAGCTGTTGTGAAAAGTAGATCAGGTCTAAAATAACCAAAGCCGAAGTTGTAAACAATTTGGAGAACGATTGTAAAAGACTAAAAAAAAACTAAATTCGACACTGATCCTTTAGTTACTTGGGCCTACCAACGTTTTGGAACGAGCTTCAACTTTCTGACCAACTAACCAGACTCCTTGACAATTCAAAAGTGGCTGTAAATGGTTTAAAACATATGCTTTGACTTTTCACTTTAGGTAATCTAATCTAACCTCTTTTATGCTCCTCAACAGTAGTTCTATTCAGCTGCGGTGGTAATGGCGCAGGTATCGCAGGCGCAGTAGGTGCGGCTGGCAAGCCGGGATACCACCAGCCCGTCGCCGCCTGCCCGTTGAACATCCTTAACTTCTCATACACGCTGTCGTTCTGCGCAGATGCCGCTTGCTCCTTTTGACTGGCTAGGTTCCGAAGCACCCGGTTAATTGAGGATACCTGTAGGGAGGGTAATATTAGTATTGTGTGTATTACCTACTAATTAGGTGTTGGGAAGTGGTAGGAGAAAACTATAGTCCTTTAATGGTGTTACTTAATCAGATTTGATATCAACCGTTGAGAGATATTTCATAGATTCTCTATGAGAGAATTGAAATTGGAATTTGTGACAGCTCAAACAATCTCATATTTCTACTTTATATTATAAACGAGCTTTTGCCGGTGATTTCGTTTGCTTAATTTTTTTATATGGATCCCAATTTTTTTTGGATAAAAGATAGCGTAGCAGAAGTCACACTATCAATTGTCAAAAAGAAATTGTGATTCTTAGAAAATAATCGACAGAATTTTCAGAATCAGTCACACAGATCCGGAGATTAGCGCGTTAAAACAAAAGATTTTGTCTGGGTACGCCTGACTTCAGCATAGAAACAGAGCCTGCCGGGGTTGCGGGACGTCTTAACAGGATACCGTAGCCCCGGAACGTAAAGGGCAACAGAAGGAACAGGGTGGTTTTTTAGTCAGTAAACAGACTGACAGTCCCTTCCGCCCCACCCAAGGCGGAAGGAGTCATTTGAGGATTTTTAACACCAAAAAAATAAAAAGAAAGCTTCGCATTTATGAAAATGTTACTGAAACTGACATTTAGACAAAAATCTATCTTGCTACTGTTTTTAAACTGAAACAGAACTGCATAGATTAAAAAACATTTCACTAATATCTTGATCTGACATTTCACATAATACCTACCGTGGGACTTGTTTACAAATTGATCTGCGCAAGAGATTAGTAAGAAAGATAAATCGCAAGCCCATTAACCGTTACATATGCTTAGCATATGCGGTTAATACATTTGATACTTCACTTATGATTAGAATTAAATAAATGAGACTACGACTACTATTTTTGCGTCACTCAGGTCATTTCGTTCCATATGGTTTATTCTATAGCAGTTACGGAATAAGCGTTTTGTAAAAATAGCCTGAAGGATCAGAGGGGTGATTCTCGTTTTTTTTTTATTCTGAACTCAATCCGTCACCACCATTCTACTACCATTTAAATATATATATATATATATATATATATATATATATATATATATATATATATATATATTTTATTTAGATTGTCTCTGAAATTAATTTGATTCCAGTTAGCATCGCAGATTACTACGGCTTAGCAGTATACTAAAATTGTGAAATATAGAAAAACACAATAAATTTAGAAATTCATGTATTACATACATTCAGTATATGTATGTTAGTATCCGCAAAACCCGGGAAGTAGTCGATGGATTGACTTGACACAGTATTGCATTTCAACATAAGTTTTTAACTGCCTCGTTGGTCTCGTAGTCGCAAAGCGCGACTGCTGAGCATGAGGTTTTAGGTTCGATTCCCAGGTCGGGCAAAGTGTTATTGGGTTTTTACTTCAGGAATTTCTCAGTAACAGCCTCGGAGTTTGGATTTGCGCTCGGTTAATGACAATAGGCTCGCTCCTATTACATGGGACTTAAATATAACTAGCGAAATGTGGGTGTACTAACCCTTTAGGGATTACAGGCGTGATGCTATGTACGTTATGTTGTTTTATATACTTTTTTTTCGTGGTCGAGTTTAATTAGTAGTTATATAAAATAAAAACTTAGGTAAAGTTACATAATACGTGGTTCTACATTAACAATATAATTTCTGTATACCTACATAGAGTTTTTAACGCATGCTATACAGTTGATTACGTGTCTGTAAACGTAGAAAATTTTCAGCGTACAATAAGTTTATTTGACGTAGAAAAGTTAAGATTGTGTGAATGTGTAACTTTGTTATTTATACTGTATGTTTTAAGGTTCATTGTCGGATCCAGGTTATGAGGTATGCGTCTGAGTAAAGATTTCATAGGCTTTCAAGGAAATAATTAAGAAGTTTTTTTTTAAATACCCAAAAATATGTTTCTACTAGCTTCTGCTCGCAATTTCGTCCAAGTCAAAGTATATATATTTTTCCCGGGATGCAAAGTAGCCTGTGTGCTATTTGAGAATATTATCTATCTCTGTGCCAAATTGTATCCAGATCCGTTCAGTCGTTCTGACGTGATTGAGTGATAAACTACCATCCATTTAAACTTTCACATTTATAATAGTAGTAAGATTATATAAAACTAGCTTTTACTAATAGAACAGACTTGAAATATTTTCAAAACAATAATGTCTTAAAACCTACTAAATAAACGCTAAATGAATATGAAATATCGTTCCATTTCTGTCAATCGTTTGAAGTTGTCAGAGACAGAATGATATTTTAAAAACGTTCGCTAAATGTGGGCTTCAATCTTATAGAAAACAAAATCCATACCAACTACATCAGATTAATAATAACCTGTTATACATAACGAGGTACATCCCCATCATCCAAACAACTATCTAATAGGAAATAAATTGCGCCTCAAACCCCACCCTTTTAACTTTCCACCACGTGTAATTTAAAATCTAATATGATTACTAAATTCCAATCGGGAGCCTCAAAGGGACACAGATTAGGGCATCCCGTCCCCCCTGACCGCACCCCACCCCCGCGGGCCCTAAAAACCCCAATATCTATCTACTTTCACCGAAAACTACGCATGCGTAAAAACCTAACTCACACAAGTATAAAATTCTATATATGCCCATTTTAGCACGGTGTTGTAGGTACTTGTAGCTACTATTTGTAGTTATGTTTCGGTTGGGGCGTCCCCGAGTATAATTTCTGTTTTCTTGTTGCCATTGGCAACGGGGAAATGTATTTTTCGTACGGCCGGGAAATCGGTTCGCGCGATTACAATGACGGCTGTTCTTCCCAGCTAGGTATTTTGTTCGTAATCGAAATTTGGAATGGAAAGATGAATGGCTTTGTAAGGAGAAGAGTAGGTAGGTAGATAGATAAGTAGGTAGGTCGGTCGATGTAGAAATGTTAAGATGTTTTGTAGCAAGTTGTGGGAGTGAAGATTTTGATTAAATGGAAGGGAAAGTATTCTATTCTATTCTTTATGACAAGCAGTGCTGAAGTTTATAATTCTGTCTATGTCAAAAGTGAAATAAAACAGCAAGTATGGAAAGTAAGGAGGACAAAGTAATTACTATGTATCGTTTTCAGAACAAGATTAAAAAATTCTTAAAAATAAAATGTACAGTCAAAATATAAAAACAAAACTTTGGAATAACTGTCACAAATCTGGCGTGATACGTCATATTAGCATGTCGGTGACGCGTACCCATAATTTTCGTCCCAACCAAAAAATCGCCTAACATGGGTAAAGAATTTCTGACTAATAAAGACGTATAACAAAATTAAAATAAAATAATCTTCATCTACTTTGAAAAGAAAACCTTACAGGTAAGAAAATAAACCCTCTTTCCCAATAACTCTAATAAGACAGCAAATAACGTTCTAAACATCAGCATAACACAACCTGACTTATCAAAACCCACTTCAAAACTGAACCATTACAAAATATAAATACTAAATTCAGCCGAGCGCTGGCTGCTACACGTCTGATTTAATCCCCTGTACCGCTAATGGAAGATAATGCGTCTATCCGACGTTATAGATAACTGTATACATATTGAGCATAGTTTATATTCATGATATAGCCATATTGGGGAGGTTTACAGCCTTTGTTTCGCTACGAGAAAATATTTTGTTTAAACTTTGTAGGGCAAATGTCTGGAGTGGTCCTTAGGTACAACAACTTAGACTTAGGCTTATTTTAAGATAGGATATTATGTCAGTCTATAATTTGAGAGTACTTACTAATATATATACTTGGAAGTTAAAGAAAATTTTGAATACTTACTGCCTTTTGATGATTGATAGTCAATCATCAAAAGGCAGTGAATATTCAAAATTTTATACTAGATTTATGGTTCTGGGACCTCAAACGACTAGTCAAAAAATGACATACCATTTTAGAATGGCTGTTTTAAGAATAGATAGAGGAAGGTGTAGTAGAGAAGGTATGCGTTATAACTGGGTCCCTTTTCAGATATAAAGTACCATGTACAAAAGGTACATTACTCACTAACGTTCAAGTGTAATGACATCTATTTACAACATTTCAGCCATGTTTTCATGACATAGGTCTGAATTTAACTTATAAATCAGTTATTTGTAAAAATCATTTGTATGTTTATTCTGACAAATAATGTGTGTGATATTTTTAAGCCGTTGGTCTTGGTACCGCTTATAAGGAAGACCGAAATGAAACTTGTTATTAACACTTTAAAGGTCAAATTAGAAATTGTTCTCACACTCATTCGTTATGGTTAAGACGACTGATTAAAAACCAATTACGTACTAAATTCAAATGCACCAATAAGCTTGAATAAAAAAGTGCTTATAACGAAAACATTTTGAATTTCGAGCACCGACCTCACCAATAGAAGCGGTGCATTTAAACGCGAATTCTGTTCGTGACAGCCGTGCGGCCAATCAGATGGGTACACGGGAAGATTAAAGAGCGCACATTCCTATTAGAATTTAAAAGGATTTATTTTTTCTTTCACCTGAATATTTTGTTTGAAGTGGCAAGGAAGATGCCCAAACAGAAATTAAATAACATAGAATTCGATAAACTCAAAAGTCAATAAAAAAAAATTGTCGATTTTGGTCCTAAATAGAAATTCTTCGGACGTTTATGCCCTTTTGCATTTTAAGTTTTTTTTTTTTGTCGTCTCTCCTTTATTATGAATACTATTTTCAGACAATTATCTTAAAATAAATAATGATTAAATAATAATTAACATTCCATTAAATTATCTAAAAAAAAAACATCAAACACAATTTCCATTCAATGTCACGTTTACGAAATCAGGAACGTATAAAGTTTATACATTTTTTAAACAAAAATACACAATGAAATAGCAGCACGTGTCTAACCAGAATTCGGTTAGTTTTTTTTAATAGAGTATTTGTTCAGTTGTCATTATTTGAGGAATCGGCCTCCTAATCGTGTGTTCTTTCACATTATTACGCTACGATGGATGCAGCTGTTGTGTTTTTTTTTCTGGTATCTATTTGTTATATTTATTTTGCTAATTGGCTATTTTGATAGCCCTGATTGGTGAGAAATTAAATTAGCTTTTTTGGTTTAGAATTATAGAATTAACATAATTTTGTAGTTTGGTCTTTTGGATCTAAAAACTTGGTCCTTATGTTCGGGATTTTTCTTACGCCTGTCAAGTTTACACATACATAGTAGTACATAGGTAGGCTCTCAAAATATTATATAAGTAGCAACCTAAATTTATTATTCAGTAGGTATAGTCACAACACCCAGTAATAATTTTTTATGAATAATTAAGTAAAAAATAATTACAACTTTTAAAGCTAACTTAATAAATTTAAATAATGAATCAGTCTCAATCTCAGCATAATAATTTTATTTTTACATGTTACTAACTTACGCCCTTTTCGAGTCGAGCGAGCCGAATTAGTGACCAGCGATGTGTGTAAAGGGTCTAAAACTTTCGGCAGTTTTAGACGAGCAGCAATGTGTGCCGGCCGTGTATACAGGGGTTAAAACGAGATTTTTTAAAAAATGCACAGCTTTTACACTGTGGATGATAAAATGTTTTTAGTCACTGATAAATATTTTCAGGGTTCATGTACTTAGTTAATTATGGGTAAAATTAATTATTACGCTGTGTTATGGTAGCTCACGTTTTAGAATAACGTTAAGAATTAATTGTGTGATGATGATTATGTTCGGAAATCTTAAGAGAATCTGTAAAATATTTGATATATTCGATACTCCACTTAAAAACAAAATGCATCAACTAAGATCAACTCAATTTTAAAACGTCATAAAAAACACAATTATTATTTAATTTCCGACATGTATAAATTGTTGGCAAGCCCATAAACACGGCACTACACCGTACATGGCCTGAAACCTGATACGTCTGACAGCGCTCAACTTCGTGACAGGCGCGGCTCTGCGCGTGCGCCGACAACACCCTGCGTAGACGCATTGTTGTGTTGAAATATTGGTTTGATATATTTGTTACTTGAAATTAAGACATGGAAAATAGTTTTTGTGGTTTTAAGGTGTTAATTTTTTTTTTCAGGCTGACAGTGACATACTTTTATTATGGTAGTAAGTGATGTAACATATTGAATATGCATTATACCAACATTATCTGCTAAAATATTTATAAAGTCTTAACAATATACCTCAAGCCACATAAAATCTTAAGCAAAGAATTAAGAAATACACTTCTAAAAACCAATAACGGAACGCACAAGTCTGAACCATAATTATTAAGATAAACATCTAACTCGTAACATCTAATTAAAAGCGAGCATATTATATCAAGTTTCGCGACGAGCGATAGTGTCTAGCGATCGTTTCTGAACGCGGGCGATCTGCCGTCACTATGACAGTTGACAGGTGTCACGGGCAGGGCCGCCAACATTAAAATGTGGTATTATTTTATTTCACGTGAGAATCGTTCATCATTTGTAGTGTCATGTCAGTTTATGAGACTGGACGTTGGATGTAAGAATGAGGGTTGTTATTTCTTAGTCATAAACTGGATAAAATATCGTATTTAGTAAACTGATTTCTGCTTATACCATTTCATTTTCGGGAAAGTCAAGGTGGCAATGAAGCGATTAACTAATTGTCTCTTAAATCCAGTGTATTTTATTAAATCAATTAGGCATTTGAAGTTTGAATTGGACTATAAAGTTTATGACTCACTTGTATCCTTAAATCTACACTAATATTATAAAGCAAAAGTTTTGTTTCTTTGTTTTTTTAGTTTGAACGCGCTTATCTCCGGAACTACAGGTTGAATTTGAATAGATTTATATTTATTGATAGATTTTCCCGTTTATCGAGGAAGGTTAGAAGACATCACGCTGTCACCCACGAGAACGTAGCAGCATCCAAAGACATAACTTAATGTGGGTGAATCCGCGGGATACATAGACCTAGCAATTTATTAACAAAAGCTTTTTCTTCCTCCACTAATAAAGGCACAAAAATAGAATTACTCAAACTTTTTCTCACAAAAAAACTATCATTTAACAGATATCTAATTAGATAAAAAACCCCTTGGCAGCCCTCAGTTGTGATGCCTCGGTGCACCTCATTACCCTGACCACGAACATGGCAATAGATCATGCAGAGAGCGATAGTGCTAAGATCCCCCGGCGTTGGTGGTCCATGACACAAAAAAAAAAATGTTAGAAAATCGAACATTTACGCGGTTAATCGAATTTGTTAGGCGTTGCGATCGATCAACGATATGAAGTGGATGATTTCGTTTATGATCTGATTTTGTGATTTGGATATGATGTTTGTTTAATTATTGAATATTTTTGTCGATTTGAGAATGTAACTTAAAACCTCAATGGTGCCTCTATTTTTACTCATTTTACAGCACAATAAATAATATTGTTTCAGGCAAGAATCTTGAAAAAAAAAAACATCTGAAATACCGTTTAAATCGTACAGATTAATACCTATTCTAGACTATGTACTAATCCTAGTTTCAAAGCAAAATTAATGCCTGAACATCTGTCTAAATCACGTCCCTCAAAATCTTATTGAAGTAATTTCGCAAGCCAAAACTACAAATACACCAAGCAGTAAGAACTTAATCACCTAAACGATCTGCCCCAAAAAGACGTACAAAAGGAACATCCTCATTGAATGGAAATCCCTGTACCATTAATCTATCCACTTTTCCATGACCATTCACCATCTATCCGATACCAAAGGTATCTTCACAAAAACCATTACTATGAATACAAATACCCATACAGGAAGGGGCCTTCATCCCCTAGAATTACTATTAGTATTATCTATAAACATTTTAACGTACACGGTTAACCCGCGGAGACCCGGGTTCGATTCCCCGGTGAAAAGCGATTGTAGGGTGCGGTCGTAGGGTGTTTTTTGCAATTCTCTTAGGGCGCACAGATTGGGGCGGTCTGTCTCAGTTCATTATAGATGTTAAGTTGTTGTCGGTGATTTGGATTGAAGTGGGTTTTTTGTTGTTGAAAATGTTGATAGTTTTTGCGATGTATGCTTCAACTTTTAATGATATTACAGTTTATTATATATGTGAGATTATTAACGAATCGCCAAGTTCTTTACTCGAGGCTGTATAAAAACTTTCTAGATTCACATTTTATAAAAGTAACTTCTTAAAAAGTAAAATAATAAGCTTTTTCAAAAGGGCCAATCAAACAGATCGACGTACATACAAAAAGATATGAAACTGTTGCAATAGTTATCAAAGGACCAAAAATAGTCCCCTGAGGGACGCCAGTTTAAGGACAGAATATGTCACATAACGCGATGTGAGTAAGAGCAACAGTCTGTGACAAAGGGCTGTGGGGAGCATTGTCCCTGTTTTAAATACCGTATTATAATCGAAAATAATTACAGTATCTATTTCTAAAATACAATTTTCGAGGTTGACGATGTCATTTGCAGTGGTTAAGTTATAAATTGCTTGCTTATCAGGTTAGCCGCAGTAACAAAGATCTAGAGCGCCTCTATCCCTGTGTTTGGGATTATCTTGCTGGCTGGATTTTCTCACAGCTTCGACTTTGCTACTTAGAGTGGTTTCTCGAGGCTTTGGATGCAGTTACAATAAATATTCTACAAATGCGGCAATAGTTGATTGTTTTTTCTCTTGAATTTTTTCATTTTTTTATCCCACTTCTACATGCTACTCTTTTGCATAATGAGTACTGTCGAAAAAAGATAAAATCGTCGTCCTCGACACTTTACCCAAAACTGAACTAAAAGGTGTCTCCAATTACAAGAGTATTGCGTGTAAACGAAAACGAGAACGTTCATACGCCACATAATACGTACGAAGCCTCCGAAATGCCTCACAGTAGCGTTTCGGCGGTGTCAAGTTCCCGGACTAATTCTGACAGCTACAAGTTTAGTCGTTTATAAATTATTTTGAAGCTAACGAGACTTAAATTGTGTTTATATTAGCATTCATTTCTAAATTTCGGCATTTTGCTGCGTTTCAGATTGTAGTTTATGTCTTTTTTTTTCATTTTGACAGTTTGTAACTTGCAGTTTTTTTTCTGAGATACATAACAAATGACATTTCACTCGTCTGATTTTGATAGTATTAGCAACCATTATTTAAATTATTAGTATGTTCTTAATAAAAAATCAATGTCGCAACATTCGATCTAGTTTCAACAAATCGACAGAATCAGCCGCCTCGGCGCGCCTCGCTCGATCGAACTCATGAATTCTAAATTTAAATTAGATGTCTCCAAATCGTATTTAACGGTCCTTGGGCGCAACTGTTGATTGGCGATGTTTGCCGCTTTCGTGTTCTGCGGTTGGAGCCATTGTTTTCTATTTTCAATTTCGATTCTTCGGAAATTATTTATGCAAAAATAGTATTTTTATTTAAATGTTTACATTTTTTACTGTGTAAATATCAAATTGGTCCTTGGTGGCGCTTTGCATATTATGTATTAATTTGATTTTATTGTTTCTGATCTCTAAGGAGACTTACTAGTTAGATTGTAAATAATAAATGACATATTACCTACATATAAATTCCTAATACTGCCCGCTTTACATTTAAAATACATAATTCCCTTACCCCAGTATAAAATTCCCTTACATCACCATAAATATCAGTGGACTTAAAAACCGTCAATTCCTATGCCATCATAAGCAGTTGACGTTAATCCGCAAGACAAGGGCCGCGATACAACTCGCTGCAGATCCTTACAGCATGACCACAAGTGTGAAAGAGATATCGAATATTCTGTGCATTCACGCGTAAACGTGGAATTATTGTATAGCGCCCTGGGAGAAAAGTGGCGTAAGTAGGTATGCGGTGGTCTTTTGAGAATTTGTTTTCAGCAATTCAGTAATGTTCCTATGTGACGAATATGTATCGGCTTTGAGTTATTTTGTTTGAAGTTTGATACAAGACTTTAGTAAATGTTTTGAATAAAAGTTTTACTAAGTTCTTTGTCTAACTTTTTACTTACTTTAAATTAATAGACAGTCTTGTCTTTTAATTTAAGAATGATCTAAACAAATATATTAGTAGTTTAAAATGTTAATATAAAATAACAATAGTAAGAACTCATTTAAACTTAACAGCATCACAAAACAGTGACCTATTTGCATACCCTCTATATTCAACTAAGAATATTCACAGTGAGCGGTGCTGACATCACCTAAGCTTCTCTGACACTTTTACACTTACACCGTTCTGCCGCCGAGCCGTAATCGATTGTTCCACGTATTTTTGTCCGCTTTTAGTTGGTAAGAAACATCACGCCCATTCGACCGTTATGACTAGGCAGCGGAACGCACGACATATATCTGTCCCACTCTAACACGTATGTGGACCTATCGGCTTGTCCCTTTCACCTATTTGCCCAGTGGGCCGAGTGCGTAGGTACGACAGTCATAAAAATAGCCCCTTTTGGCGCCGAATCTTCTAGGGGTTTTCGGTATTTCGATTTTGTGTCCTCTTGTTACGTAGGGTGGATAATGTAGGTATTTTTATGATTAGTTATAGGTACTGTTTTATGTAGCGAACAAGCATGATATATGGTTCAGTCTAATTTCTTAGGTCCACAGACAACAAGGCTGTCACTATTTGACTTGACTTAATTCGTATTGGAATGTAAATCCTTTATAGAAAATATTGTTAAACATTTATCTTAAAAGACTAAGAATAGAGTTTTTTTGCGATACTACTGTTCGAAAAGACAACTAGATTCAATTCTCTGGTATTTTTAAATGACGATCTAAAGTGACTTTTAATCAATGATTTGGCCTTGACTTTGAATGTATTGTAACCTGTTTGATTACAGTAAGAAGACTAAATAAGAGGCTTTTATACGACTGATGGTTTGAAGTTTGACGGAGACAAACTATTTTTTTCATCAGTTTTTTTTTTTTTGTAAAAATGTTAATTTAGTACCTATCACCTTTTATGTCAAAACGATGACAAATCCCCTCTAGATAATGTAACATATCCACAAAACCAACATTTTCAATTCTCAACACTCAAGGGCAACAGAAACTTTTTTTTTCCTTTCCATTGTGTCGCCAAGTGTTTACTTTGTGTTACGTATCGTGATCACAAAACATTATATTTTTGGTTTGTGACATTATTAACAGAAAAATTGGTTCGAGGTGAAGAAAAAAAAAGGAGTATTTAAGTACGAATTTCATTTCGACCTTGATGGTTCCTTAGAATATTTTTTTTAATTTCGTTAAGTAATACTGGCTTCTTTTAAAGAGAAGGCACGAGCTTTGATCAGTAGACTTACTCAAACTGGATTGGCGAATGGCGATTTCTGACATTTTATATTAATTAGGTTTCATAAATCAAATTCAAATTTAAATTAAAAAAAAGAACACCGCAACTAGATGGTCATCATTATCAATTTTACGTTCACTTTTTATTTGAAAACCTGAAAGCATTATATGCTGTTATTTTTCTTAAAACTCTTAAATTAGTATTAAACCTAAAAAAACTAGGACATTTTTAATTTTATTATTTATATATAAGCTACTTGACTAGTTATAGTAGTAACAATGAATACTAAGCCTATACCACTACCGATCCCTAAAAATTACATTTAAAATCTTCACTTTGTTATTTTTTGCCATGATTGGCCGGGCAGATGTTGGAGCCGTCTGGTTCGATTACCAGCCGTGTCACTTCAGCAATGGCTTTATTTTATATCTTGTACGTGATATTTTTCGCAGAGAACCGTGGTTTTTATCATTTTTTTACTCCTCTCATTAATTGTGGGGTAGAATGTTGGCGTGTCTCGTTACTTTACATGGATTTTATGATGTTGTTGTAATTGCAACTCGGTTGAGTTTTATTTTTTATTTGCTTCGCCATGGCCTAGATTTAAATTATGTGCAGAGGCTATGGGAAAAACAAGTTCCTGTTTTGAGTAGGTACCTGGTACACAGTTTCATTTGTTTGATTTTTGTATAATATTATTTTTTTATTTTTTGTATAATATATCCTATGTAACATAACTGACGAAATGTGGGTGTACTAATGGGTAAACCTCTGCCTAACCCTTCGGGGTTTGCAGGCGTGATGTTATGTATGTATGTAATCTATGTTATCATGAGACCTGTTGAAATTATCTCATAGATCTTCAACTTGACGAAGAATTGTAAATAAACAATTTACGTTTAAATATTAGTATTTTGAGAACTACTATCAGTAGTCACTATTTATTATTCCACAGGGATTAATAGTTCATCTTTAAAAGGCTTTCTTTACATTCTTTTGAGCACTCAATATTATCAGAATACAATTCAGCATTCAATTTGTTATTGACATAAAAGTTGACAGAGCTAATAGCAAAATGGAACCGAAAAATTTATGAACTGTCCGTATAATAGGTGTATTTGTATGGGCCCATACAAAAACTTAATAAAACGCCATCAAACATCCCGAACTAAAATTTTATAAGCCATCATCAATAACAGAATGGACCGTTTATGTTGAACACGGTCCATCTTGAAAAGATTTTGGACAATAGGCCCGCGTCCGTCCGAAACATATGCTCCTAAAATGTAAAATTGCGAAATTGGATTAAAAGAGAATTGTTGTCACCGAACTTTGTCCAGATTATTTTGATATTTGGCACAATGGGTGCTCGAGCATATGTTTTGTGAATTTTAATTAGATATATCGTATTGCCAATAATATTTTGACATTTTCGAAATCGGTTTTCTCAGATACTTATGTACTGTGAAGGTCGTTGTTTGATTGATGTGTTAAATTGAATTATTCATAGGCACTTCTTTCTTCACTTGTACCTTATTACAGTAACATTTAAATCAGTGGTATCTATGACCTATAACCTAATTGTTCTATGATTGTCTATTTTAGTTGCAACAATGATGATTTTAATTTATAATAGAAAAACCACTACTAGCCCCTACCTATCTATAGCTAATCGTATGTAGCTTCCAGAGAAATGTTAATACATATTTATATATATTTTTTTATGTAAAAAATATCCAGGAATTTCTCAGTAGCAGCCTCGGGAACTGGATTTGTGCCCGATTGATGGCAATAGGCTCGCCCCCTTTTACATGGGACTTAAACATAACTGGCGACTTGTAGGTGTATTAATAGGTACTCCTCTGCCTAACCCTTCGAAGATAACAGGCGTGATGTTATGTTTTTGTATACTTATTATCATGAAATTCTAGATAAATAAAATAAACAATACTCACACTGGGTATATTGTCGTTATTACACACGTTTTCACTCAGCAGACGATCCCTGATCTCCCACGCGAAGATCGACGGGCACTCCCTCTTGTAGTCAGCTATCTTCTGGACCACCGGCGTGGTGGCCACTCTCGGTTTAGATCCTCCAATCGCCCGGGGCTTAATCGATCCCGTCTCGTAATATCTGCGTGCAAAGCTGAATTTAGTTTGGAAGATGAAGGGTACGAATGAGCTACTTCTTTTTTGCTCAAGGGTAGTTGGATTTTAGTGCTGTGTTAGATGGTGAGTCTGTTTTGTTGGTCGTATGTGTAGATGTGTATACGGTTTTTGAGGAGTTAGTTGGACTTAGTAGCCGAAATATTGGATGAACACTTGTGATACCTAACTGTAGAATATGTTTAAATAACTATGCATTATTTTGGCAGATGGAGAGCACATTGGTAAAGTAAAGTGGGCAAGTACCAATGCGACTTCTTTGTAGATTCTTTCTAAGTTTATCTTAGACATTACTGACATTGGTGAAGGAAAATATCGTGAGGAAACCAGTACTTATAATTATTAAGTTCTAAAATCGCGAATCCGCCTTTAACAAGGGTGGTGAGCAATGCTCATACCTTCTCTGTATGAGAAGAGGCCATTGCTCTGCAGTGGGACATAAATATTTTATTTTTTGGTTGAGTTTATGTTCCATTTCACAAAGTTCCATAATAATATGCAACCAATACCCATTGTAATTTTAAACTCGTCTGAAAGTTTGTGAACTGCAAAGTTTACTTGCACAAGTAACTACCATTTTATTAAGTTAGGTACGTACTCGTCAAGTCAGAGAAATTGTACGACTATTATAATTGTGAAGCAACCATTTCGCGCTACCTACGTGAACCTCTGCCAGTTGTCTTTAGTAAACAAGAACGAGTTTTTATAAAACTAGATTGGTTACATTCTTGTCTGTTTGTTCGACATTGCGACCATCATTAATTATTCACTTGCAGTAAAATGTGATTTTTCATTATTTGTATGGGTATTTAGTCTGAATCGGCCTGAATCGAAAGGCCCGCGGGTCATTGAACGATAAGGAAGTATACCTACATTTTTCATTTTGAAGTTACTCGACAATATTTTTTTATACAGTCTATACTAATTTCGACTAATTTTTTCTACGTCAAAGTTGATTTCTCCATTCAAACTTTGAACCCCCCTTTCATCCCTTTAGGGGGTGAATTTTAGAAAATCCTTTCTTATCAGTTGCCTACGTCTTACAAAGAACACACCCTCCAAGTTTCAGGTCTCTACGATCAGCGGTTTAGGCTATGCGTTGATCCGTCATTCAGTCATTCAGGACAACGCATTTTATATGTAAGAGTAGATAGATATCAACATAAATGTATGGAATGGTTACATTTTCGGTAGATACATATATGGAGAAGTGGAGAAGGAACATTCTTACGCATTCCCTAATACTTTTCTCCGCTATCTACAAAACAAACTACACAACCTACAAATTATCGGAACATCCCCTTTTCAACTAAAATACTATTAAATCACAATTACAAGCATAATCTCCAACATCCCCTTAACTTCAAGTACCTATACAAAACGTTGCCAAATTCCGTTTGATTGTCCTTCTAAACCACCGAAGGAAATTACAACTTGTATTTAAAGTGGTAAGGTTGTAAATAGCTTGTGTTGTGTGGAGTAGGATATCGGATGTACTTGAGGCAATGTATTGTCGTTAGATAGACATGTGTCGATATTTCGGGTCTTGATTCAAATGTGTATTGTGTTACTAACATATTGTATCGAGATGTCAGATGTACAGTCATGGTCGCAGTTTAGTGTTAAAAACCTTCTTTCATCATTGTTTTGCAGGCTGGAAATAATATAGATGTAGGTGGTTATAAATATCTCTTTAAATTGCAGAAAAAAATTAAGAGAATATTTTCTCAAAAAAAAAATTAAGACACTAGATTTATTTTTAAGACATAAGATTAGATTAAGATTAATTTTAAGATTAAAAAAAAAACACAAAATGGATTGATATTCTCTCAAAATAAAATTGTAGCATAAGATTTATTTTTATCTATGTCATAGAAAAACATAACAAAAACTAAAATCATTGTAGCAACACTTCAATATACCACACAATACACTCAAAACAACGAGCATAATTAGTTACTAGCTTATATCCGAGACTTCGTCCACGTTGGTTTTTTCACGTTAATTTACATCTTAGGTTATTGCTCAGGTCCCGTACGTCGTAGCGTGATATTATATAGACTATACTATTCCTTATGAATCTGCCTATCATATACAAATAGATTTTGTTCAGATCCGATTGATAGTTTAATAGTTTAACGCGTTTAAAAAAAATAAAAAATAAAAAACAAAAAATTCTTAAGCTTTTGTTAGTAGTAAGTTTAAGTAAGCCAGAAAACCGTTACAAAACAATTATACAGTAGTAGTAACAACAAATAACAAACATGATTTTATCGGAATTGTCATTGATAAAGTTTATTTAGGCATTCTCAATAAACATTTACAGGCCCATCGACGGATTGTAATCGCTTTCGCCTTGGGCGGATTTTCGCAAAGGGCGTTTTCGAAGGGCTCTGTTGACTGCTTTTTAATTGAGAACTTTAAGTTCAATGAACTTTGATTATGTGTTGTGCTTTTGGTAAACAGAAGAGGGTAAGAAATGAGACAAGTAAATGAAATTTTAGTGACATTTTAAAGAGAAAAAAAGGCGATAAAATTTTGTAAGAAAGTAGGTAAATGGAAATATCACGACAACTATCCTACTAATAATATAAATGCGAAAGTTTGTGAGTATGTATGGATGTTTGTTACTCTTTCACGCTAAAACTAGGTACGAAACGGATCTGTATGGGCATTCATATAGATTATAGTCTTGAATAGTATTGGCTTCATATCTTTTTATTATCTAGGAAAATTGCAAAGTTTCTGTAGGATAATAAATTGACTTTGACGCGGACGAAGTCGCGTGCAGAAGCTAGTTACTCATAAAATATACTTCAATTCGAATTTAAATACTCATGCATGAAAATCCATCCAACGTTTTATATATTTGGTCACAACCAAATATGAAAACATTACTATACATTACCGAAAACCAAACTTTGATCAAGCAACTAAATTGCTGGCCACAAACGCAACAGAAATTGCAAACAAATTGTCGCCAAACCGACCAATTATAGCATCAAACAACAATAAATTGATCGAAAACTGTAACTGTTCAGCCCGCAGTGCCGCGACCACTTGACCAACGTTAATTCATTGTTTCAACTCCATTGCGCGCTCCTCAGAACGAAACGAACAATTCAATCCGTGAAACCCGTTGTCACAATTCGATGGACGCGCAAGTGTAAATAATGACGTGGCTCGTGACGTCAGGGGGTCGAAGATTAAATGTAGATAGGCTTGGGGGCAATGAGTACTTATCAGAGATTGTTTTTGAAGTGGTTATTTAAAAGTAACTGAGTTACGTACGCCCTATTGAGAAAATGTCACGGGGAGTTATTGAAATGTGATTTTTATTTGTTGCAAACAGTATAACGTAATATGTCGTAGTGACGTGATGGCCCAGTGGTCAAGTCGCCTGTCTCTCATGAAGTTGTGGATACTGAAATGTGTATTTTTCAATTCCTATGTACTTTCTTAAGTTTATCTTAGACATCACTGACAACGGTTAAGGAAAACATCGTGTGGAAACCTGGACTTATAAGTCTGAAATCGCCAATCCGCCTTGAGCAAGCGCGGTGATCAATGCTCGTGCCTTCTTTGCACGAGAAGAGGCATTTGCTCTGCAGTAGGACAATAATAGGTTGGTATTATTATTACTTAAACACGAACCAAAACAGTACAGAATCAACCGCTCCGCTCCACAATCTAGATCGAAAATATTTTACTAACAAAAAAAAACTTATCATGAAAAATCTCGATTTTTAAATAACATCCCATGAAGAATACATCTCTGAATAAAAGTTTCCAAAAAGAATTGCTATCAAATACGAGTTAACAGCGGGACCTCTCGTTAATTAGGAGTCCTGCCACGCTTGCCCTTCTGTGTGAGCCGTAAGGAACACTTTTCAACCCTTTTACTTCAGTAATTGGCACGATAAGAATGTCCAGGGGTGTGTGAGAACTAAAGAGGCACTTGCAGCCGTTGCCAAGCTGGATGAGGAATAGGTAATGGCAATTTTCGTCTTCGATTATACAGAAAAGGTTATGAACTACTGGAAATTGGTACCTTTTGTGTTTATTTTTTTTATCACTAAATTGTTTCCACGCTAGGCTTATAACTAGTGATAACAGACCCTGTTAGGGTGCAGCAAGATTTATAATTAAAGATTTATAATTTTTGCTGTTTATCGCTCGTACATTTGCACCTACCACGTTATCTCTTCACCACTTTTGGCCCAATGGTTAAGGCGCCTGCCTCTTGTGCATGAGGTTGTGGGTTGAAATACGGGCAAGCACCAATGTGAATTTTTCAATTCATATGTATGTATTCATATGTATTCTAAAGTTTATCTTAGTCATCACTGGCATCGGTGAAGGAAAACATAGTGAGGAAACCTGGACTTACTGTCCCATTCAAACCATGTCAGAGGCCTTCGAGGCGGTTTAGAAACTCTGACACTAGGACGTGTGGGGTCGCAAGACCTTACTGCCTACACGATAAGAAGAAGACCACTTTTGGTTGACTGTTAGAGAATGTCTAAGGCATTAAGTCCGCCTTTGTACTTTTGTTGCATAAAGTTTAAATAAATAAATGACGCGAAGGAGAAGGGATTGGAATAAAGCTTATTAAACTTTTCTGTAATTGTGATTTTCTTTTTTGGTGTTTCTGTATGTTACTGTATGTTAATATAATTTGTAAGTAAGATTTGTGCCCGGTTGATGGCAATAGGCTCGCCCCCTATTACATGGGACTAAAAACATAACTGGCGAAATGTGGGTGTACTACTAATGGGTACACCTCTGCCTAACCCTTCGGGGATTACAGGCGTGATGTTATGTTATGTAAGTAAGATGTAATACTAACACCCTATGGACCTTGATGCCCGACATAACAATTTTTTTTATTTTTGTTTCTTTTATTTTCAAGGTAGAAGATATGATATCGTTTCGCTCAGGATCTTGAAGCTGACAGCTATAGCTTGTCACTTGAAGTACAGGATTATCTAGTTTAGGCAAATAAGACTCACAAATATAATTTACATTTAAGCCAAACTGTATTATTTTTATATCTCGTAAAGTAGTTCTAAAAAAAATCTTTGTATTGAAAAATATGCGACCTACTAGGCTGTTCCTTCATCAAAACAATTGTCGGTTGATACGTTTTAGTCAGCATGTTTATTTCTGTGGCTGATACGTTCATAGCACGGTCATGATATGGTACGGGGTAGGCAGACCTCCTAAACGTCAAAAATGTGCGCAAAGACGTGAATCATTACTTATCGTGTGCGTTACAGTTGATATTGTTATATTATCATACAGAAACCGTATATTTTTCCGGGATGAAATAATAAGAATATAAAATAATAATAAATAATAATAATATTTTAGGACAACAAACACATCGCCATCTTATCCCAAACTAGGCAGAGCCTGTACTATGGTAACCAGACTTAACTGATAAATATACTTATACGTATATTTCTAAATACATACTTACATATTTTATATAAAGTACACCCAGACACAGAACAAATCATCGTGCTCATCACACAAAGATTTGTCCTGGGTGGGAATCTAACCCACGAACTCCGTCCTAGCAGTCAGGGTCACTAACTACTAGACCAATAGGCCAGTCACAAAGTAAAAAGATAACAAGTTACTAAAATTAAAAAAATTCAAAAACACGACTGCAAAAATTGCACATATTTGTACTTTGTTTACTCGTCAGTTTTTTTTTTACGACGTTTTTTATTTACAGTTTTATATATTTTTTAAATCTACTTGTCAAATTCTAAACGACAAACATTGACACGACCGGATTCATTAAAAAAAATAATTGAGTCTGGTGTTAATTTACGTTTTAAAGTGACCACAGAGGATTCTTTTTATTTTTAACTAGCCTATGTTACTCGGAACGATGCAAGGATTGTAACGATACCCCAAACATCTAAATCGGTTCAGGCGTTTAAAAGTTATGGTGGAATAAAGAATCTCACATACATACATACATTAACCCTGAACATATAACACTCCTTTTTTTGGGGCAGTCGTGTAAAAAGTAGCCTATGTGTCATTTTAGACTATAATAATCTATCACTGTGCTAAATTTCATCGTTCAGCCCTTCTAGAAATCTTCGCATTTACAGAAGTAGTAAGATTTAAATGTAAAGACATAAAAGTTTTCCTATACACAGGCAACTAGCACAGCCAATAGAGCTAAAAAAGACTTCCTTTCGAAAAAAAAATAGCCAAATAAAATTTTAACAATACAAAACATTTTTCCCACAAAAAAACAACTTGTTTCGTCAATGTCTTAACAAGCAAAACATTACAAAATAATAGCATGTGCCCACAGGGCAATATTATAGGGTTCGTCGAGCCAAAATTATTTTCCTATAAGATCTCTTGAAGTGGCGTCAAGCCGTCTCCCGCAGTAGGGGTGCCAATTACTGGAAAATAATGTTTTTATTTTGATTTTTATTTAGGGGCGGTCTGGGACAACCATGAAAGGCACACCCTATATTAAAATGAGTCTAGTTCTTTGATTGACGTCTTTACATTTTTATTGTTTGATTGACTTTTGACTGTTTTTGGTTCCCATTGAATCACCTAGCTGTGTTATTAACATGAAATGTTTGACTAAATTATTTTCAGAATTCTACTACGTGTTGAATGCAATTCGGAAGTTCTAATACCTCTATCACCTACCGTCTAATCTTACTACTACTTTCATATTAAAAATGTGAAAAATTGGATGGATGTTTACATAACATCCATCCATCCGTCACAACTATATATAGTTACTCAATCACACCAGAACGGTTGAACGAATCTGGATGAAAAGCACAGAGATAGATTTTAATCTGGAGTAGAACATACGGCTTAATTTGGACTTTTATCCAAGAAAAATGTACGGTTCCTAATTGATAATATATCAACTTTGATGCGGACGCAGTCGCGGGCAGAAACTATGTAGTAATCTATGTGGTCATACTTTGCTTGAGTCTAATCTCAGAGACTAGAAATACCAACATCTGTAACAGCTTTGCGGGGATTTGTAAAAACAGTTATGTAAAACCATTACGAAAACAATTCCATTACGATTAACACGAATACTTCAGTGCCGGCATTTCAATAAGCACTCGATCCGAGGGCCGAAATCCTCCGTGATCTCCAGATAAAATCGCAATCAAACAATAAAATTGCCGTCGAAATTAGAGCCGGCACCCCAACGCAGGCACCCGATGTCGATTCCCACCTAGAGTCCCCGCAGCGCACACTTCTACCATTCAACAAAAACAATACACTATGGGAATGCAAACTCAACTATTGTATTGATTAAGTCATTGAAATATTCCTTAATTTTGTCCACGACAGCTTTGTCGGGCGCATTGTGCGGTTCCTCGGGCGGTATTATGGGAATTCCATCAATTTGCTAACGCGTGGCGCAAGATTTTGACCCCATCGCAGTTAGACATAATCGATTCTTGAACTTTTGTTGGCTCACAATAGGTTTTGTGTAAATTAATTCGTTTATTCGTGTAATAGTATTCGTTTTAATTGTTATGGGTGCTTGTACCTTAGTAACACGATCGCTGAATGGACCTGACAAAGAATTAGGTCCTTCTTTTGAATTGAGACCTTGAGAAAATGAACTTCAAGTAATAATATGTTCTCTTTACAAAGACGTTTTTAATGAAAAGTGTCATTTGGTGGGTAATAAGTAATTCAGTAGTGACAGACTTTATGATAGATGGTGCTCTTTGTGTAGCGACAATTTTCTATCTCGGCATGAATTCTGTAGACCTTGAAATTTATATAAAAGGCCTATTATAACGAGTTGCCGAAGAGCGATTATGAAAAGCTTGAGATATTGGGTAAACATCATTTTTGGAATTTTCGGATGAAACTATTTAAGAATATTAGGGTCTTTAATGCTTATAGGTTCTAAAGAAAGTTCATTGAAGTCTCGTGGTTTAAAGATATTAGAAAAAGCTTATGAAAAATTGATGTCAACAAACTAGTCCTTGTAATTTTATTAAGAGTGCTGTGTGTTTAATGTATCTGTTTTATATCGTCTTAGTTACTTTTAACTGTATTTTTATTCTGTAAATTATCATTTTTTTTTGTAATTGTATTGGTGTACACATCTGTAGATTGTGGGAAGAATCTAATGTCAAAAGTACAGGATTGGGACAGTTTAAACTTCTGTGGTCACTTAAATTCTTTACGCCACAACAAAATGTAAATTACTTTGTGTCAATCAAGTTTTTTTTTAAACTAAATGTGTAAGGTGAGTCACCTAAGTATGTCACTATCACTTTGTCGAATAAGTTTAAACATACGTGTCTAACTACGTAATTCAGCCTAACAACAACATCTACAAAGCACCCAAACTAACACAAACAGTACAAAAAACACTTAAAACCAACAGACCTGCCGAGGATCTTGGAGACGCAGCCATTGGAAACCTGCAGGATACGGCTGATGTCGCAGGGCCGCGCGCCCGAGTGCGCCAGCTCCACGATCTTCTGGCGCGTCGAGTCGGGCAGCGGCCGGCCGTTGACGTAGACCCCACCGAGCTGGTTGATGCCGCTGTGCCCGGCTGAGGAGCACCCGAATAGGGCTCCGCCCCCCATTGCCGCGCTGTGCATCAGCTCATCTGTAACAGATAGTAAAGTTAGCTGAACTGACTACGGGTAAAATTGTCATCTTCTTATTTTCGTGTCGATGATTCATCTGATATAATTTTGACTATTTAGTTTCAGTAGGCAGCCACGTTTATTTCTACGTAAGTAAGTGCAGATTAACGGACGAATCATTTACTTAAATTAGATTATTAAAAGGCACATTATATGTAAGAAAAAAGAATTTAATCTTTTTGCTCCTTCCAAAAGGAAGTTTTATATGAAGAAGAATGGGCAAGAAACTCCTAAAACAATAACTCATAATTACTTGTTATCACGAGGTTAAATTACAAATAATTATATCATAAATGAGCCCGTGTTAGCATCTAACTTGGAATCAATAAGATAACCCTGGCTGGTGCAAGTGGGCCTTCATAGTTTATTTACGAAAAAGATTTTATAATCGAACTTTAACAATAAAATTTCACATCTGCACCTCTTCAAATATCGCTTCCTCAATTTTAACTTAAGTGCTATCCTCATGTATAGAAACATCCTTCGATATTATCTCCTAGATAATATCTGCTTTAAACTATAGACTGCGGCCATCTTTCGCAAAAAAAGAGCGTAAAAAACGTAACCCGTTTAAAAAAATAATCCGCTTTGCGAAAAGTATCTTTAATAAAAAAAGGGGTTTCGCGGTGCACGATAGAAAACCACAAATTTTTATCTAATCTTCGGAGATTCGAAGGTATTTTGAACTTCATTGTTTGTGTGGACCGTTAATTCGTCCTTTTTTAAGCGATCTTTGTTACTTTTCGTTAAGTATTTCGGTTTTTCTTAGATTAAGATTTAAATTTTAGATTCTGTAGGTTCAAAACTGTTATGAACATAATCTTATGAAGCTTTTTAAGTTTGTATTTATTCTTATAGTTTTATTTTTACAAGCTTTTATTTAGCTGGCACTGTCCGAGTATGTTAGTAAATTGTCGTTTCATTTGCAAAAATTTTTCGACCATTTGTTGGTATTCGATTAAGCTGAAATTTTGCATACACCTTCAGTTCAGATGACAATACAATGTCCAATACTCAATATTGTAATTATTTAAAATTAAAACTTGTTTTTAAAAATATGGCGAAATGTGGGTGTACTAATGGGTACACCTCTGCCTAACCCTTCGGGGATTACAGGCGTGATGTAATGTTATGTTTAAAAATATTTTTTTACTGATCTAATTAGTTTTTTTGAACATACAATTGCAAACATAATCCTCACATAGTTATTGAGCAAATAAAACTTTAAATAATGTCACAGGGATCCTTTAATCGGGCACCAAATTAGACGGTTGGTCCATCCACAATTATAACCACGCGAACTGTTTACAAGCCAATAGTCTTCAATAGGAGTGCGTCAGATCGGATGAGCCCAACCGTTGGTCTGACAATTCTTTTTATCCACCCCTCACAAACACGCGGTAAAAAGTGAACAATTGGATGCAATTTGTGGGCGAATTTGGGCCAGGCCCTTGATTAAGACCGTAAAGGGTGGGGTCCTAAGTTCATTGTTTTGTCCCGCCAATTTTTTTTTGCGGTCGTCTCGTGTATAATTTTCGTAGTTCGTGCATCGAATCCGGAGCGATCGTCTTTTGTTTTTTTTTATCTTCTTCTTCTTTTTCTTATTATTGGGCATTTTCTTATTGGTTGATTGATCTTGTGAATGCTGAATACGTAAATGAAACTTCTTGCTAAATGCGGCAGCAGCTGTCCGGTACGTGGCGAATCCATGTGTTATTGTTCCATATACGTATTAGCCAATACATAAATAAACGGTTTTTAAGAGCGTCGTCTCTCTTTTTCCATACTATACTGTGGTATGTGTAACATTGTCTTTTTGTCATCTTATAACAGCTATTGTAAATGCGAAAATTGTAATGGATGTTTGTTATACAATCATGCCAAAACGGCTGAACGGATCTAAATGAAAAGCACAGAGATAGATTATAGCATGGAATAGCACATAAATGCTACTTTTTATCCCGGTATAAATGTACGGTTTGTGGGATAATATATCAAATAAACGCGGACGAAGTCGCGAGCAAAACGGAGCATACATATACACACATAGCTCGAATTGTCATCTGTACCTACCAAAACCTGTGTGTGGATTCCAATATCGTTTTAAATGAACAAGGCAGGAATATACACAGTAACGAAAACAGACCTAGATGCATAGTGCACACTAAAACTGGATAGAATTTGTTTAGCCTACAGCACACGACCTTTAGCCTAAAATATTTCCAAGCCTAGCCTTTTCCCGAACAAATTAATAACCACAAGTCGTTCGCCAATTAAGTGTGCGTTTCGAGTGGCAAGTTGTCGCGTCGCTGTTGTTAATCGTGCCCGGTGCTCACCTTGCCGCGGCTTGCTAACAAGCGCGCGTTAAAAGAACAATGGACAATCGTACGCCCACCCTACGCCCGGGTGGATGTGTGGCATGAGAGGTAGCGGTAGCGGAGAGCGTTTTGGAGCGAAGTTGTAGTGTATATCGTAAAGTAACTTCTGCCCCCGGCTTCGCGCGTCTGCGTCAAAGTTGAAATAGGAACTGTACATTTTTCCGGGATAAAAAGTAGTCTATGTGCTGATCCAGACAACTATATGTTAGCCAAATTTCATCCAGATCCGTTTCGCAATTTTTGAGTGTAAGAGTAACAAACATACATCCGTCCTTACAAACATTCTTATTTTAAATACTTGTAGGATTTGTAGCAAAAAAAATCGATATTATATATTAAAAAAAACGTTGCCCCGCTCTAGCAATGTCCCCTGTATCGTAGGTGCGATTATAAACATATAAATTCACAAAAAGCCAAACCCGGAACTATCTGTGGGCTATACAAACATTTGTTCGCAGCGTTTGTTGTAGCGCAGCAGCCAATTGCTCAGCCACGCACGTGTGTGCAACGACAGTTTTACTTTTCAAGTCTATTCGAAGGCCAATTCTACTAATTCAAAACGTTCAATATCCAGTCGATTGAAACAAGAAAAATGCACAAAAAGGTGTAATTAAGGCATTGCTCTAATTTAACATTTAGTAGTTTTTTAAGAATAGTTAATTTAGAGGCATTTTTGACAGGTTTGGGAGACTGAGATTTGATAGCGATCGATTATCAAAATTTTGTACATTGCCCCTTGTAGTTTCGAAACAAACGTATGTTTGTTTTTTAAAATATCCCTAAATTACTATTTATTATTAACTCGTATAATATAACTAAGTTTAGCGCCCAAATCGCTCGCGCTTCCGCTCACATTAAGGCCTGTTGTCACACCCACTGTCGGAGCAAGTACGCATGTCGTGTGAGGGAGTGTTTTAATTTCAGAGGTGCAATTTATTCGAGCGATTTATTTTTAATCCCCGTTTTTATGGGTGCGACGCTATAAATTTCATTTATAGTTGTTGTTATTTATTTTTTTAGTTTTTTTGCCTGTACGTATATTTATATGGGTGTGTGTGTGTGTGTGCGGTTTTATTGCGGATAATTTTGGAAAAAATAAAAATTGTTTCGATTATTTCTTAGTTTATGTAGAAATAAAACGTTTCGTTTAGTACACCAAAGTAAAATATCTATAATGTTTGCATTTATAAAAAAAACTAACTATTATTTTGATTAAAAAATACTTAAAAAACATTATCGACCCCTTAACATTTACTTAACGTAGCACAAAAACTGTCGCTAAATAGATAAAAACGTCAAATTAAACATTAATCAAACTTTACATACATACAGACAGTACATAGGGGTTGCAACCCTGTCGACTGCACACCTGGTAGCATCCCCCACTTAAATACCCTTCTTATTATTATTTTGTATCTGTTTTTGAATTGCTTAAATCTATGGGGGAGATTTAATTGTACGCTAAACGCATAGTCGCCATATTGGATGCGCTGAAGCTTGTCAAACGGTTTGAATTTGGAACGGATCGCATTAATTTTTGTTACCATAGAGTATTTACTTAAAGTTAAACCTGTTTGATGCAGAGATTTATGGAAAGGATTAAAAAAACAATATCAAATCGTACATTGTTGATTCTGAATGTTTTACTTTTTATGTAATTCTTCACATAAAAAGTAAAACATTCAGAATCAGATTTTGAATATATTTCCATTTCTCTGCACATGGCTTGTGTTGAGAATCAATGGCATGGTTATCTATCTCCTTGAATTGGATAGTTGACACCAACAATCAATTGACATACTTTTTATGGACTGTCAAAACGCGAATCCCCATAGATTTTGTATGCCAATATCGAACTGTGACGTCACTTATTTGCCAAGTGACTTACTATTTATTGATTTCAAAGCCACAAAAAATCTAATTTTACAGTAAATTGAAAATTACAAAAAGTTTCCACTAAAACAAAATGTTTTTTTTTTATACGTTGTGACTTGAAATTAATGGTATCAACTACTCAATTACACGAGTTTGCCAAACTGCACTTTATAATCATTTGCATAAAACATATAAAATAAACTAGCTACCTTTTCTGTACCGTATACTATCACGTTTTGTTTCGCCGTGACATAATTTATAGTGTACCACGCCCCTTTAGTGGATGCGTGACAAAAAAACGATTCATTCAAGTCATTGACAAACGAGAGTCTATGATGAGAGTCTATGAAAAGTTAAAAGTTTTTTTTATAACTGTATATTGAACGTTAAAAACTTTATTACCCAACTAACTTTTAAGTAAATTTACTGAAAAGAAAGTTAAATATACCTACTAACATTTACCTAAGTGATGTTTTCTTTATGAAAAAATAAACTAAAAAAACAACTTACACGTAACGGTATTATACCAACAGATAAAAAAACATTTAAATAATAAAAAACAAACTGACATTGTCTAAAAATAAAACCACAACAATAACTGTCTTTAAAAAGAAATATTTAAAAATCAAAACTTATTAAACAATAGTTTTAATATCTTTTAACAAAAGACTAAAAGCAAGTTCTTTGCAAATTGTCATAGAGCAAACAGTTAGTAAAAAAGAAACAATTTAACTTACTAAGTCGTTTTAACTTTTGTTAAAAGGATTATGAACTGAGTCTACTGTTTTATAAAAAACAAATACGTTAAATTTTATTTTGACAGTTATGTTTGAAACTTTTTAATTTGTAAACAGGTACTTTTTAAACTAAGGATATCTGGAGTTGAATGTTCGGTAAGTCAATTATTCATACCTATTTTAAGCACAAATAAATAGTCAAAAAACAACTTCTAATAAAAGTGTATTCGTCGAGTTCAAAACATTAACAAATTAAACGTAATAATTTGACTAAAACCAACATACACAAGCCATAATAACACGCCCAGAAAATATTCTAGCTATTCCAAATTCAAAATTTGAATATTCAAAGCGTTCCATCGGACACAGTCAGCCCGAAGCGGAGTACTCAATCATTAAAATTCCCACAGTGCAGCAACAAAGAAAAGTCTATTTATCCCTCTCCAACAACTGTTTTTCCGGTCTATTTGTCTTTATCTGGCGCTTAATGTGACACAATTGTCGCATGCTCCGTTTGCTTGGCTTGGCTATGGTGAAACATAATTATATTTCTGTTATGCTTTAGCCAAGTCACCAGTTTTAATGGATTGAGGTGTATTGTGAGGTTCAATTCGTTTCCAAATTCTTTCCTAGATAAACTTGGCGAGGTGTTTACTGAATCGTTCAGAGGTATTTGACCTGCTAATGGAAAATAACTGGAAATCCAATGTTGAAATTACAATTATTGTGGAAACTATTGAGTACTCTAAGGTCAATATTATTGAATTCATTGTATCTATTCTATAATCAAATGCTCTATTTGACAATAATACAACTTTACTGCTTAACTAGCTTTTGCCTGCGGCTTCGCTTGCTTTAAATTCGGGGTAACGTAGTTTACCCTGTAGAACTCTCCATACATACTTCGAACCCAAGATCTCATGCTCAGCAGTCGCGTTTTGCGACCCAAAAAACCCTGCACTTTACAATACGTGAGTAAAACCATGAAACAAACGTTACGTAGTTAAATTATACATTTAAACAGACAAAGCGACTCCAGTAAATACTAAACTCGTATTTACCAAAAGGTCAGTTAACTTTAACGACTTGTAAACTTGCTAAGTTACTCAAGTTACCTTTAGTAGGCTATGTAAATGAAGATTAAGAAGATCTTTGAGATGCAGAAGAGACGGTACATGTTTGAGAGCTGTGGCCGGATCGATAGATACGAGTTGCAAGTTAAGCTGGCTTTTTTAAGGTAAATTTTTGGATGGGTGGTCGGTTCATGTATGGAGACTTAAGACTGGCCTTTGAAATCTTGGTGATCGGTTAATATTTGGAGACTGGTTGCCTTTAAAATCTTACCATTATAATATATGCGAAAATTTGGATGAATGTTTGTTACTCAATCACGCTAAAACGGCTAAACGAATCTGGATGTAATTTAGCACAGAGATAGATTATCTGCTAAACTTTTTATGCCAGAAAAATGTACGGTGCCCATGGGATCAGGGATAATATATCAACTTTGACGCGGACAAAGTCGCGGGCGAAAGCTAGTAAAAGAATTAATGAGATCTTTAGTGCTTCTGTCAGTTTGAATTGTTCCATCAACAGGGTTAAGCAAAGGTTATTTCTTGGAAGGGTTACCAAGAGCTTTTCGATGTTCATTAATGTGTATTTATCATGAATACTGAGTAGTGTACGTTTCAGTAACTGGTGTAAATGTCTATCATTACAATGGGTATAAAAAGACACATAACATAAACGTTCACTACGTATACTGCTCATCAAACTCATCAAACATTAAACAAAAAAGAATGCTGAGAAACGACTAATATTTTTGTGTGAAAAATCACTGTTTATATGAGGTCGTAAATAATTGAGCTTATAGTTACATACAACAGCACAGCGGTCGTGAAGGTAATTTAGTAATAAAATAAAAATAAATGATTTCGTAAAAAAAAACAATTTGAATAAAAACAAAACTAAAACAAAAAAAATAAATGGCATCAAAAAAATTGTCTTCAAAGACTGGCCGCGTTGCCACGTTGGATGGCAATGTTTAGCCTCTGGCCAAGGTAAAAATAATAATTAAGTCTGTAAATATTGTACTTATTACCTAAATAAAGGATTCAAATAAAATACTCGCTGGCATGATCAAATACCAAAAATAAATTGATCAAGAAAATGGGAAGAATATTTAATTTTCAGTTTGTTATGTGTCTTTTAATCCCTTATACAGTGTCGTAGTGTCATCTTTGCATTCGTATTGATGTTGTTTTAGATTAATACATACGTATATGGACAGTCTCAATGATTCCCTGCTGATCTGGGAACGAAGAAAAAATACAGGTGAAGTACAACATCTATGAACTACAAACTAGACAGGGTTTGTGTAACGTGCGCATGAGTGGGAGCTCGTACGCAATCGTAGCGTTTATGTCTTTTCTATAGGTCAAGAATTAACTAAAGGTGAACAAGCAACAGGAATACTGTCCGTACAGCTTTTTGCTCGTTCTTCTACATAGAGACCTACCCACAATTTGGAACGAGCAACAATTCCAACTTTCTGACTAACTGACCGACTCCTTGACAATTCAAAAGTGCCTGTAAATAATTTAGTTGAATTTGCTTTGACTTTGACATTATATAAGTTTACTAAGTATACGAAATTATCTTAAGCATGATATTATAATAAACTTGGCATTTTCCGTTTTAAAATGTTTTCCGCATTATAATTCGTTAGAAGAATTAATGTAAAAAAATACGTAAGAATTTCATAAAGCTCTTTCTGGGAAAAATATAGGTACCGTGGCATTGGAGTGAGGTTAATTGAACTAAAAAATATGAAAATAACAAAGTCTGAAAAAGAAAATAGAATGACGACTCTTTGAACGAATATACGTATAATTTTTATTCTACTAAAAATATTTATAATTAAAAAATATATATTATAACCTGTTAGTTTTACTGATACTGAAAATGGGGCTGTTTTCATAACAAACATTTTATTTATTGTCATTTAGAGTCACGCATTTTCGACGAATAACTGAAATCCTTTTTTTTTACTCTGAATTAACTTTTTAGCAGTGACGCTGGGCTAAATATGGTTTAACGAATAGAATTCCTAATGTTTAATTTCCTATTTCATTCCGGTAAAATTGAGTAAATCATTTGAATTTCTGGCATTAATCAAAACCGCCCATTCTATAAAAAATCATCTCCTTGTACGTTGTCAAGTTTATTTACCAATTAAAGTCGAAAACCTAAAATTTCGATACATCTAACAAAAAAATCAACTACCTTTAAAACCAGCAGGTTTATTCTGCAAAATCAAATACAACCTCTCAACTGACCTTGAGGTCAGCTGCCAATTCCTAGCATCGGTAATTCCACAACTCATCTCAAACTCACTTCACAAAGAAACATTTTTCCAGAATATAACTGCTGTTCTAATTTACAGTTCTGTTTACCTCGTACAGCTGAAACTTGATGATACACACAAAGAGAAGTAACTGATGCACGGAGCGTATTTGCCGCGAGAGGTTAATTAACTTTAACGGCTTGCTAACTTGGACGGGCAAGTTGCATCCAAGTACAGGGGAAACACTTGAGAAGATTATAGTGACGTCTGCGTATGAGATTCGGGTGTCGATAAAGAGATAATTTTTAACTATACAAGGAATAGTTTCTATTTAATAATGACATGGCACATGTAAGGGCTAATGTGGAAATATTATCTTAATTGTCTTGACCTGTAATTTTATTGTATTTTATTTTGTATTGAAATTGTATTTGTATTAGTTTATTTTTATAATTGGTCAGTGTTTAATTCAATAAATAATAATAATAATATCTATAACATAACATAACATCACGCCTGTAATCCCCGAAGGGTTAGGCAGAGTAGTATCCCCACATTTCGCCAGTTATGTTTAAGTCCCATGTAATAGGGGGCGAGCCTGTTGCCAACAACCGGGCATAAATCCAGACTCCAAGGCAGCTACTGAGAATTCTCTGATGAAAAAACCCAATAACACTTTGCCTGACCTGGGAATTGAACCCAAGGCCTCGTGCTCAGCAGTCGCGCTTTGCGATTACTTTAGAGAACAATAATATCTATACTAATATTATAAAGCTGAAGAGTTTGTTTGAACGCGCCGCTCAGGTTCGGTAACTAAGGTTCGAACTGAAAAAATATTTTTGTATCAGATAGTCTATTTTATCGAGGAAAGCTATAGGCTATATAGTTTTGGTTTCTTTTTTATCATTCTTGCGTTTGTATATGTTATATTATTATAAAGTCTGTATTTATTATGGGTTATGTGACTTTTTTCGTACGATGGATATGTAGGCTTTTAGATATAACTGTCCTGGGTGCTATTATTACAGAATTTTGGTTTTCAATACTCAGATTTTTATTGCATTCCATATATACCTATTAGGTACATACTTTATATAATAAAGTAGAAGATATCAATATGGATCCTGTAAGGCACAGCAAAAGTTATCAGATCATGATGCGCGAGTCTAGTGCGCCCGACCAGACGATGGCTCACTTGCTGCAGTGTCCGAGGTGCACTCTTGCACTTTAGAGAACAAAAAAAGCGGACACTAAAATTCCCCTAAAATAAAAAAATAAAAAAACACCCAAAAATTAAAAATAAAACTTAAAATTATGAAAATAAAATAAATACACAAACAAAATCGGGGCGCAACGGGGTGGAAGGGTAACCCAATCGTAACGAAAACTTTAATTCTAGAAAAAAGCGACAAACTTTTTCGTCTGTTATTCAAAAACTAATCTGTTGATCCATACAAAAGTGTATCTACATAGTCAAAATTAAAGGAACAGTTGTTTTATTTTAAGAACATTTTTAAAAAACATCGCTGGAGACCCCTTAGAAACGAGGATTTTTCAGGTATTGAACCCATAGTAAAAGTTTATATTACAATATCCTTTCCACCCATAATAGTTCTTAAACTATAAATACGATTTAAACACAGTTCTAAAAATAGAGAAAGATGGGACTTGACAGTCAGTCCATAAGACTGACAGGCGGTTTTCTTTTTATAGAAATGATTGTAGGTAGTATTTTGCTGAACATAACAAGTCTTTACAATAGTAGTCCATCCTTTTTTCCTATTGACTATCTAAATACATATATAAAAGCGAAAAAACGCTTTTATATTTTATAACATTTTATAAGTTTGACGTATAGGTATATATTTTATAACTTTAGTGTTTTCTTCTATGGAGGTTGGGGGCCTTTTATAAAAAAGGGGCCCTAGGCTGAACTCCAGACAGCCTAGGCCCGTCCCTGGCAAATAGAATAATTCTAGTCGTGAAACGTTTAACATAAAAAACAATGATTCATCCACCTTAATTTCGAAACGTCTAAGTGCACCCTCAGACGATACAAATCAAATAAAACATCGTCTCTTCTGTGAAGTCTCTCTTAATAAGCTTTGAGGACCCGAACCGTCTGCGTAGGCACTAACTTGTAATAGTAGGTGCTCTTGATTAAGTCTACATGCGGGAAAGTCGGACTGTCCGGCGAGTGCAAGCGTTACTTGAAGGGACCTACTTATACTGGCTTTGTGGGGGTGATACTAAGGGTAACTAGGTAATGGAATTAAAGAATTTCCATGTGATTGATAACTCACACACTGACGGACATCCTTATTGACAGTATATTTTTTTATGTGTAAAATATTGTGAAAAAAAAGATCAGAATTGGCCAAGAAGTTTCGGACATTAGCATGTTCAAATAAAAAAAATAAAAAACAAACAAACTCTTCAGTGTTATAATATTTATATCATTTTATTATATTTATATAATTTATTTAATTAAATACGGCTGCCATATAATTAAGAAGCGAAATCTCCTCATTAAAACTGCAATACCTATTTTTTAGGCCTTATTTATTAAAAAAGAGTTCTAAACGTGTCACTACATTGCAATAGAAATTGACAAAAATCAATCACGCATGAATACCAACGCCATTTATAAACGTCACAATTCCTAACAACAAAAATAAGTATGACAGCAAAGTTCAGTTGACAAACAGTTTCACCCAAAAACTTCGACGTCCAAAACGCGAGTTTCAATCGAGAACCAGAAGTTCCACCAACAAAACCAAATCCAAAGTCTGTTAGTTAGGAAGTCGAGAACTTAGCTCTTACATAGTAAACCGAAACTTGTATAGTTGTAACTGTAGTAAACAAGCACCTAGTTAACACTTATTGATGCTTAACGTTGACTTCAGAACTTGACGACTCTTTGTTATCACAGATAAGTTTACCAGTTTGCATTTCGTACAAAAGATATGAAAGATAAGTTTGTCATTTGTTGGAGAAGTTTCAGACTGTCTTGGATACTGTTACAGCATACTGGTTTTTAGTTCATGATTGGGCAGTGGTAAAGGCGTCTACCTCTCATACACTAGATTGCGGGTTCGATACCAGGCAAGTAGTGACGTGACATTTACAAATCGTTATTTCTAAATTTATCTTGGACATCACTGACATCTGTGAAGGAAAACATCTTGAGGAAACCTGGACTTATAATTGATATGTCTAAAATCGCCAATCCGCCTTAAGCAGGCGTGGTGATCAAAGCTCGCGCCTTCTCTCTATGAGAAGAGGCCTTTGCCCTGCAGTGGGACAATAAGATGATATTTTTTTAAAATTAGAAATGTAATCTAGCTTTTGCCAGTGATTTAATCCGCGTACATCTTAGTGGATGCAGACGATGACTGATTGAAAAATAGCCTATTCAGATCCCAAGCAACCTCTACGACTTTTAACATGCTCGTTTCAGTGGTTTTGCCGTTTTTAGGTGACAAATTGACAGATCATAAAGCAAAGGTAGGTACTAATGAATGGATTTTCCAATAAAACCTGAATGTGATCATTTCCAATGAACATTGTACGGAAAGCTCATCATCAATATCAAACTTTCAACGCTATCCTTTTGTTTATCTAAGACAAACCTGGACAGCTTCAGGACATCGTCTAAGGCTTTTAAATTACAAAGAAGCACAAACTCAACGTACCCTTATGCGGCATTTTCCAGAAAGCCTCTGCCGCCGTGGTGGGTTCCCGCGGCGGCGCGACCAGCCCGCCGACCAGCGTGGTGGCGGCGTGCGCGGGCGCCGGCGCCGGCCGCCCCCAGCCCCCGTGGAGAGCCACCCCGTAAACTTGACCCCACACCACCCTCTAGCCCCGATTAACACCCTTGAACACCCCCACTCCAATTTGACCCCAAAAATCTCTACAAGCGCACGCGCACTTTAAAACTTATGCGGCATTGCTTCGTGACCTGCGAACAAAGAAATTCACGTTTAAAGAAATTTATTGACCCCAATCTAACATTAGACAATCGCATCATCAATTACAATCAAGGCTCGTCATTACGCTCCTTTGAAGCCTTCTCGTGCCGTCTCTTTCTATCTGCCAACTTTTTGTTTATGAGTGAAAGAGTGCAGAGATACTAATTGGTAGATGATGCTGCTGAATTGTGTGTTAGTTGGAAAGCGCCATCTATTGTTGCATAGTACAAATAGTCGGTTGGTTCGTGAGTGCCGATAATGATCGATGTTAGATGCTAGTAATGAAGTTAGATGCGGAGATATTGTGTGTATGCCACCCATCGAGTTCTGAACGGTAGTCGGTCCCGTACGTTTTTGTTTCATTTTATTGTTTGACTAAGATGTCGGGGTGATTAGAGCACGTGAGGCTACCAACATAATATGTAGCGAGAATTATATTCAGACAATTGCTTTGCGATTAGTTCGTATTCGTACATGACACAATCATTTTGATCGATTGATAATAGTGAAACAGTAATTTATGATTTATTACTAAAACATTTCACTACACTTTTACTTTCAACTTTGAAACGTATTTACTATTCAATACTTGTACTGTTACCTATATAAAATCTACATGAAAATTGGTCTGGAACTAACATGATTTCAAGTACCCATATTTTAATGTAACACACTAAACTTAGACTCTTTGATCTAACCCTAACGTCTAAGAAATTTTTCGTTCAATTTTAATAACATTTATTCGAATGAATGAACGAAAAAATTTCTGCTTTTGATTTAAGTCTGAAAGAAAATAAAATACTAAGAACGATGTAAGATGGGTAGGTAGGTATTTGATAAGAATATCTCTAGAGAACACTCGAACTCTTTATAAGCAAATCCGCTATTGGTATAACATAAGTCAGGAGCCTTGCAGCCTCACAGGTATAAGTATTGGGACGCGTATTTGATCTTTTCAAGCTGACGATCGAATGATTTTACTTTGATATATTTTCCCCTTCGGAGTGTGGCACAATGGCCAAAAGGAGACTGGGGGTCGCCTAAATTGAACTCTCACTTTGAGCCTAGTCAAAGCAAGGGGTCTAAAGTGGCACGACTAATATAAAGTCACAGAGTATCGGAGTGTGTTTGGACACTAATAGCAACCTCTTCGTTGAGATTCGGAAAAAATAAAGGTAGGTACTTATGGTTGTAAGAGGTCTTGTTACGAGTAATTGACGTTTAATAGTTTTCATGTATTTTTTAAATAATTGAGCCAGTAGTTGTTAAAAAAATTCAATAAAATAAAAACTTGAATAAAACATATAAAAATTATGGCGCCTAAAACCGCCCATTCAGTTTTTTATAATTTTTGAAATAGCCATTGTCACTCTCACAATTAAGACGAATCTAACTTAACACTTCTCAAGCTAAAATCCATTAAGCCATTTAGGATACAGAGCGTGCCAAAGAAATATACATACATAGATACACTCGAAAAACATAACCCACCTACTAGCGCAGTCGGTATACATGTAAAAAACAACTCTTTTTCAGTATAACGATTGAAAATCAAAACTTTTCCTAAAAAAAAATAAGAGTAAAAAATTCAGTAATTTCTGAGATAAAAACATACATCTAACTGAGTTCCACATATCAGCGGGCACATGAATAACAAAAATATGATACACGACGACCAATCGAAGTCGTTATCTCGCGGCGCGATCGGCGGCGTCTTTGTACACAATCTTTTATCTGTACCACACTGACGGTGTCCAGTTACTGGCAACTCGGAAACTGTTTCTAATTAACGTTATTAGAGTGGTACTTACAGACTATAGAGTTTATAATTGCTTGACTTTTTAAGAGGTTATGTTTTGAATGAAAAGTGGAATTTTCTTTTCTGTTTTTAAAGATTTCGTATTTCTGTGATCAGCAAAGTTTGTAAGATTTAAAAATGGGGTGTTAAAAGACATATTATATAGCTGCTTACTACGCCTACTGCCCATAAAACTAAATAACTTTGAACAAACATTTTTGCTGGGAAACTACTTTTATTCATAGTGGGAAAAAATTACTCTTTATGGTAGTGTTCAATGAAATCCACGCTACACACTTTCGAGTGCATACAACAGGGGGCTTAGACAAAGTACATCGCTTCGTAGCGAAACGATATCTAAATTCGTCATCGTCTCTGAGATAACGACTAACATTGAATAGCCGATGAAACACTATGGTCGATCACGATCGAGGCGAAGGCGAAAACTGAAAGCGCTGCTTGTCTACGTATTTGTATGGAATAAACACGATAACCATTCGTTACTTTATGGTTTCGTTATGAAGTATAACATTGCCTACCAAATTGCGATAACGATGTTTGATGACTTAACGCGGCTTATGTCAATCCTATTTAGTCTTTTCTAACTTCGTTATCGTTTTAAAATTGTTATTTTGTCTAAGCCCCCTGTATAGAGACTGTGGCATTATTAAGAGTTTAGTAGTAAAGCAGTATTTATAACTAGTTTTCGTAAAAAAATGTTTCAAAAAGTTGGAACTTTTACCTTCAGTATTTCTGTAACCAAAAGGTTTCCAGGTATGGTCTAGAAAAAGCGTACTTTAAGCCCACGTTAAGCGTCTTTTATTATTGAACCTGAATAGTTTAAACCATCGATCAATGTTTTATGCAAGGGTTCATAATATTTGAGGCATTATTTTTTATTGTATGCGTCAATATTTTTCAACGATAGAAATAGTTTTACATGCTTCTTTTACCACTTTTTCTTTATAAAAAAGTTTTCCATTGCTCTGTAAAAACAACCTCGCTGCCAGGTGAATATATTCTTTTTCATTTTGCTTTTATTGTTTTAGAACGATTTTCTGTGAATGTTCCAATATTGTCGATGAAATTTACAGGCAGGCAGACCGTTTCGTTGAATCATAAGTTATTGTAAGAATTCAACATTTAATACTTTAAACAAAAAGACAAAAACATTGTTGAACTTTAACAAAAACACGACTTAATGTCACGAAAATTTTCAAAAAACTTCTCACATAAGAAGTAAAGTTAGAATATTTACAGTTGAACTTTTCATAACTATGTAACACAAAACTATGTTTTCTATAACAATAAAATCTGCATAGAACAATCTCATTTGCAACTTTTCAGACGCGAACACAGTGTAAAAAAAAATCAGTAAGAAAAAAAAAGTATACCTATAAACGACGGGGAATGTTAAAAAAACACAGTTTTTCGTTGTAAGTGGCCGTCTGGTTCCGTCAAAGGGGTCCAGAGACTGCATGCAAAGCACTCTAAACGGGATAAAGTCGTCGGCAACGATTTTAAATTCTAGCTTAGCTCGCCCCGCAGATAATGTTGGCATGTCGATAAGTTCTCTGTTATTCTGCTGTGGCGAACAGTAATAGGAATTTGCTTTTATGGTAATTGTGCTACTGGACTTTATGGAGTTTGACACTTTGTTTTTAGAGCTCGTATGTCGCTCAAGTGTTTTAGGAGTGTCATATTTAGTGATAAATGATGAGACGGGAACGCGGCAGACAAAAAGAAGAAGACGGCGCAGCGGGACGACTTGGTATACTTCCTCGAGAATTGGCAAGAATTAGTGCAAGGTCGCGATAGTTGGAAAAAATGGAGGGACGCCTTTGCCCAGCAGTACGGGCTAGTTATAATAATAATAAAATTTAGTTGTTCGTACGTACGATCCTTTGCGATTTATTAGGCCTAGATCTAGGTAGTCCTTATTATTTTACGAGCACAATTTCAACTGCGTAGTTACGTCTTTTGTTACTGCTCCGCTTGCGTGGGTTGAAGCGTGATGCTGTATAGGTTTCTCCAATAAAGGGGCTATATTACGCAGAAGGATTTTTTCAAATAGCTCTAGCAGTTGCTGAGGTTAGCGCACTTATACAAACTGTTGAGCTTTTTTTTAGTAAATATCAGAATAGTAGATATTTGGAAAAAATAATAATTCTGAATTTGTTATTTTTTTCTGCGCCAATGACGTCATTAAGAATATCATTGCCTTGAAATATAACTTTGTATTAACTATCTAAGTATTCGTTATTTTTGTAAATCAATGATATTCCCATCCTTTACATCGTAAAACCTACCAAACAAATTCTCAAATAAAAATCGACATGCACGATTTAAACGCAGCACTAACGCATTCCGTACTCCTAAGTCTTAAAGATCCGATGTCTAGGTTCTCGCCTCATTAGATCCGCTTTGATTCAGCCACGTTTCTCACAGGTACGGCTATTGCCTCACTTTTTACTCAAACGAATACATTTCTAATCGTATACACTTTTTTTACTGGGATTACTATTTGTGAGGGATGGGAAAGCAGACGGTTTTCTTTTTTTGAAATTTTATTTGAAAGAGTAAATATTTAGAACGCGTATTTTTTTGTGCTTTATTATTTTGTTTTATTATACCTTTTTATAGCAGTTGGTATTTGAAATAGAATCCATTTTATTTAAATACATTTTCTTAACTTGGCCTCAACATTAACTTTATTTTAATTTTGGTAATACATTGAATTTCTTGTTTATTTGTAAAGTTTGTTATTTAAAATATTAGTTTTAACTGTCTAATTTGCATGCCGCTGTGTCGACGAGACATGTCTGGCAAATTAAGTAAAATTTTTATGAATGAATGTTTGTTACTTAATCACTCCAGAACGAAATTACACATAGGCTACTTTTTATCCCGGAAAAAAATTAGTTTCCGTGGGCTCACACATCAAAATTTCTACGCAAACAAAGTTGCAGGCAACAGCTAGTATTATTATAAATCAAAGCAAGACTTGACATTACCAGCATCACAGACTGACAAATGACATTTCCTTTTCAACGCAATTGAAATAAAAAAAAAACACACACAACTAGTGATGTATCAAAGCGGCCGCCACTCGCAGACGCACGTGCGTCGATCCTAACAAAATTCACATATACCATTTCGCCGAGTGCTCTTACTGGCTTAAGTTGCAACGTCAAAGTCAAGCCTCTTCCTTTTGACTACGTTTTTTAAATAAAACAGTCTGTATACGTACATAATTAACAGTGATGTGGCTCTGCAAAGTTTTTAGAGTAAACGAACGCAATGCTTAATGCGTTCTTTGAGTTTTTGAGTGTCATCGTCCTCGCATCGCGGATTTTTTTTTTCTATTTTTTGTTTTTTATATTTTTTTACATTTGTTTTTCAAATGACGAAGCTAAGGCTTGTAATTACAGTCTGTGGATCTAGTGAATTCTTACATGTTGTGTTGTTATAAATTCTGGGATTAGGGACGTTTTTGCTGAATTTTGCTAGCTGCACTGTGTTGCAAGTCGTACAATTTGTGGACATAAATCAAACTATATTTTTTTGTTTTAATTTTGTAATTCATTTTTATCGTAATGGCCTAGAGGTGTAGTCTATCGTATATAGTAGATTCAAATCCGGGCAAGTACAAATGAGCCGTTTTAAATTCACATGTATTTTTTAATTTATCATTGACATCGGTGAGGAACCAAAACTTTTAGTTAGGTATTATAAGTCTGAAATCACCAATCCACCTTGAGCAGGCATAGCAATCAATGCTCGTGCCTTCTCTGTAGTAGAATAGGCCTTTGCCCTGCAGTGGGACAACAATAGGCTGATATCTATTATGATTTATAATTTGATAAAGTTAGATTAAACAAACATAAATATTTTCGTAACTTGGTAGATGTTTTGAGTATTAAACAGTTTGTTTTAGAATAACAGTACTGTACGTACTTAGTCTTTATATTTGAAGCTACCGAATATCGCCTAAAGGAGCCGTCATGTCTATACAGTTCTCTCAAAATAGAAATAAATTACAATCTCTCGGTGCATTGCGGCCGTTAGTATGGTCAGCAAAGCACTCCCGCGCCGATTTGTTACATTGATTTCTAACTGACATGTACAGACAGCAACGATATGGAAAATGAGATATGAATTTAATTAAGTTGAGACTTCTAGAGCAGTTAGTTTTATGTTTAATTTATTTTTAGGATTATAAGTTGGCTAGACTGTAATTTGGATTCGAAATGAATCGTTTGTTTTTAATTTAACGTCTGTCTTTAAATATGGGTAAGTTTAAGTGGTAGAAAGTACGTTTAAATCATCGATTTTGAGTACGATATTAAACAATAATATAAACATATTATAAAAATTCCAATTTCATCTACCAACCCTACATTTGGATAGCAACAAATATGCAGCTTTCATTTCAAGTTCAAGTTTAAAAATTTTGTTTGCATTCCATATGTGTTCAAGATGTTACAACAGGCTTTAAGCTAAGTACATAATGGACCCTGTTTGGCACAGCATTATTTCTCTAGATTATTATTCAAGTAGGTATCATTCACGACATTTAAACAATTTACCATTTCAATTTGTCTGCAAACCGTACTAGCGCCTGATTCAACAACCGCACACAACAGTAGGTTACCACGTAACGTCGGCACGATAAATCAATCGTACCATTGTGACGTACAGAATAAGGCCTCCTCACCTACACAGTGGGTAAAAAACACACTAGCCAGAAAAAATAAAAAACAAAAGTATCAGGTGTAAATATTTCTGTGAGGTATTTGAAAGTGATTTGTGAGCTAATTTTTATAATATACTCTTGATGAGTGTAACTTACGTTTGACGGTGAAGATATTTGGAGTTATGGTGTGTATTGAGATAAGATGTTATTAATAATAACTAAGCTTTTGATATTTATGCGTTTTTAAGACATAGTCGCACGTCGTCGCACGTTTACACGATAAAATGATTTTGTGTTAATATTCAAGCTTAGGGTAATCTTGTAAAATGCCTGCCTTGGCAATTAGGTAAATTTAATGAAAGTTTATCTAGCTAAAATACCTATTAGTTTCGTATGAGTTAAGGATTAATATAGCATTATTATATTTTCTTGTTCGTTCGCTCTTTTATCACGGAGATGAGCACAATTTTAAAACAATTTTATTAATTACTTTCAACACAATACACGGTGTACTTAAAGTTAATATAAAAACGAAAACCGGCTTAAGAAAAAACATTTAAAAGCCAATTTAGCTGCATATTTTGTGCAAAGGTGGACGCTTCATAATTTAATAACCATTTTATTAATCAATCTCTTTAATATGTCATCGAACGAATTCAAAACGGACATTATGTCTCATGTCGGTCTTAAAACAAAAAAAGAATTAAAAGAGATACATCAAAAGCTTTTTACTTTAAAAAAGGCTCTATCTTAATCCTTATTAAGCCTCATCATGGAAAGGGTGATGCTATTGAGATCGTGAAGGTGTTATTTTGAGCCCATCACAGATTATATTTATTTAATTTTTTTTTACTTATAAGAATTAGATATCGTAACACTGGGAGTCGGCTGTATTAAAGAGATTATTAAACATTTCAACTTAAGTACGTTTATACTGTGGTTGAGACCTAATGTTTTTTTTTAGCCTAAAATTAATGCCTTTCTTTGTTTTGCTTAATTTTTAATGTCATTAAATGGGAGTATAAAAATTCTTTACTCTAAGTCTTTAGAGAAGTTTACATTTTGCCCGTGTATTTTTCACTTATGAAGTAAGTTTCAAAGTTAAATAAAAAACCCTTGTATCGATTACTGAACTTAAGATGTCAAAGGTACATTAACAAGAGTAGCAAAATTGCATTTAGCACCGTGTAATGACAGCATGTGAGAATTCTTTGCGAAACTATCAATGGTTATGTCTCTCTTTGTCAAAAATATGTCATTAATACACGGAAAAAAAATGTCAAAGTGCTGCGAGGCACCCCTGGGAGTTGTTACATAATAGGGATGTCAACACTCGAGCCCGATGGCTTTTCAAGTATAAATAATAGTCGAAGTAACATTTGAATAGTAACTTTTGCAATACTCACTTTGTCGGCACGCTTGAATTGATTTACAAGTTTCGATTTATTGATTTTCTGTTATTACCGTCAAGCCGTATGTGGAAGGCGGCATTTTTTTTTTACTGAGATCGTAAAATAAGTTTATGACTTTGGTAAAATAAAACTTCTTTTTATGTCACATTGCTACATTGCACGCCATTTTTTATAACAAATCATTCTCCAACTGACTCCGGATTTTAAAAAGATATAACAAAAATATGTACCAATGTCATGGAATTGCAGAAATAATCAATAGAGATCACAAAAAAAAATCCTGAAATTTCTAAAATGTTAAACAACAATTTTCTCTCTACCCTAAGTCCTAAAACAATCTTGAACAGTCTCACTGTGCAGAAGAGGAACATCTTTAGCAAAATTAGCCGGTCCCACGTCAATGTCAACCATTGTGCTTCAAGTATCGGTTACCGCAAAAATTATTCGGTTTTACAATGCTCCCATCTCTATTTAACGAAATTATCAATTCGGACGAACTGCACTCACAATAGAACTTTTTCAAATATTTCAAAACCGGTAACTTCAAAGACTTTTTTCGAATTTGTTTGTCTGTTTGCTTGTTTGCTGAGAATAGTTATCGTGATTTTTGGACGGACATTTTTTTATGGAAATAATGTTAACTAATTAAATTACTTAATTAAAGTTTTCAGGAAAAATGTCGCTTAATTTAAATAATGATAAATATTGGATAGTCGATCCTTTCAATATTTTCGAAGTTCATGAACTTCGAAAATATTGAAAAAATATTTATTGAAGCTATATTTTCAGAGGATAACATTTTCTTTCTACAATTTTCCGACTTGTGTTTTAACATTTCGAATTTTTCCTACCAATTTTATCAGATTTTTGTAAATACAATTAATTAAGTAAGTCGTTAATTTGTGTGATGTACAAGAAAATAGGCCATTCAGTTTATTTTAAAATGCTAGGCTAAAACTATCAAGTTACTGCAAAAACTAACAATAAGACCAAATGTTTACTATTACAAATTATACCCAACAATGGAGGTTAAATCTAATGATTCGATTACATTAAAAAAGTCGGTGAGATAGGCCAAACAAAAATATCAAGTTACATCTACGGGGAAGTTGGGTATATGGGATACAGGTAGGTTAATTGTATCCTCGTATAAAAAATAGAAAAAAAGATATATTTAAGGTTCGCAATTTCTTTTTTATTGTTAATATTTGGAATGGACTTCACGTATATGCATTTTTATAATTTAATCTACAAACTATTTACACGGTGTCGTTTAATTTGTAATGTTTTTGGAAACGAAAATGTTTGCATACCATTTGAAAATGTCCTAAGTGAATATTATGAAGATTTTCTTAGTTTTCCGGCCGATAAATGACTTATTGACGTTACTTACGCAACAGTTTTCAATGTATGTAAAATATAAAGATTAAAAATACTCTAAAAAAATATTGACTGTCTGTTTTATTTTTGTTACATCGTTGCATGTTAAAAGACAGTCACAGGCTTACTACTCCTCTATTTCTCTATTGTGCAATAATAATTTGCAACATATTCTTATCGCAAATAAATTATGGTCAGTAATAAAATAAATTTCTTATTTTGTTGATTCATTTGTATGAGGCAAGGGATAAGTCACTTTGTTAATTTTACAGCAGGTTCCGGGTCCGGTGTAGGTAGTGCTTTCCACGCGGAAAAAAACTTTCTTGTAACAAACAACTTGTGTTTGGAAATGGTAGCAGAGACGACCAAGTTGATGCAAGTAAGTTATTTAAAAATACAGATTGCAGGTGTCCCAACAATTGGCCTAGTTTAAAAATGACATGAACACCTACCTAAAGGCGGAATCAGCAACACAGTAGCATCAATGAACTCACTCAAAAGTCCGCAACACAAAATCACTAAAAACTAAAAAAAAACTACACAGTCCTCAATACGGATGCGACGACGCGTGATCTTATAACCGGAATTCTTTAATTTGACAAGTTTCTAAACGCACCCGATGGTCAGTGTAGCGCGTAATCATCGAATACCCTAAGTATTGAGTGAGAGCACGCTCGGAGGCTGCGAACCGTTCACGATGTCACGGCTCGCTTGCGACTGGCCAAGCCATCTGATTCCAAGTCAGCCGTGTGAGCATGACTGGGGGCGGAGCCTACAGGGGACGAGTTGTGCCGACTTGTTCGCGCTCACCCTAGGGTGGGTGACGCACACACGCAAGCCCGCACACATGCAAGCGCTCGTGTCTACCAACGCCCACATTTACGCGGCTACGGCAGTCGCTTCGAGCATGCTGTATAACGCCGTCCTAAGCTTTTCCCGTTTATTGTTTTTTGTATATTATTGTTGTTGTTATAATATTGAAATGGTGTGCCAGCTTTAAGTGTCGAATGTGGAAAAATGTACCAAAATCAATTTTGGTGTAAAATGGATGCAGTTTGTTTTCTAGTGCGTTTTAGTTTTTTGTTTGGGGAAAATTTCAAGATATTTTTGTAGTGGGTGTTTAATACGATAGCCTGTAAACGAAAAATAAAGGCTTTAGTATTTTATATCGAATACGTGCAAATATATAAAAGTTCTAGGTGAACGAAATACTAGATATTCCTGAACACAGTAAAACCCCTAAACTTTTTGACAAGTAAACCTTCTAACCATCCCACACCCACTGTAACTGAAGCGTTACGATCGTAAAGTGCGATAAAATATTTTACTACCCTCCTGCCAGCACCCACAGATTTATGTTCACGACCTACTATAATGGGGGGTGTAAAAAGTCCGCTGGCTAAGCTCAAAGGGGTACTAAAATAGAACCTAGTTTCTAACAGAGGTTATACTAAAAAGTAATGTCATATTTCATTGTTTTTCGGGTTTAGTTCTTTCAGAAGACGAAATATATTTTTTGGGTGACGTTATTTTGGTTATTACAACGTTGCACATTCATAAAAAAGGCCAAAACTTCTAAATATTACAAAGGAAGTCACGACCCCATGATCTGAAAACTAAACTTACATAACATCACGCCTGTAATCCTTGAAGGGTTAGGCAGTGTACCTATTAGTCCACCGTCATTTCGCCAGTTATGTTTAAATGCCCATGTAACAAATAACGTGGACACACCATTCACATCCACATATTTCTTTGTACAGTATAGTTCGAATTCAAACAAATAGTACATCTATGTGTCTACATGAACAGTAACAAATGAACAGAGAGCAATAAACAAAAGATTCTTACCGAAACACTCACTCCAACTAAAACTTTCAACTTAGCCCCAAATCACTCTAAGATTACCGTACAATGAGCGGATGCATCATAAGGATTTTAAGATAGACAGATCCTAATTTTAAAAACAAGGTATACCCCGCGGTTTTATCCGCGTTAAGTTACGTCTTCAGTTATTGCTCCGCTTCCATGGGTTTTAGCGTGATGATGAGCAAAACCAAACCTCATGAATCTGGCTATCATACCTACCTATTCAAAAAGATCTTCCAATCTAAATACAATAAATATATATTCTATTCTATTCTAAACTTGTAGTATCAGAGATAAGCGTGTTTAAACGAAAACACAGAAAACTCTTCAGCTTTATCTATCTTCTATCTAAATATATATAAGCGACTCACTTACACACTCATTCATCATGAAATATCAAAAACCGCTTGACATACAAAGATGAAATTAGACAGGGGGGTAGTAGTCATATGCTGAGAAAGGATTTTCCAAAATTCACCCCCTAAAGGAAAGAAACGAAAATCCTATATTTACGCAGACGAAATCGCGGGCAAAAGCTAGTTACTTGTATTAGTAAATCTTGTATAGATTTCTTCGTAACCACTTCAACATTGTCCGCCACAGACTTGAACAAGTCAACATGACTATAACACTGATCGGTAGTATCTACATCGAAACTAATATTTTAAAGAGAAAAGATTTGTTCAATTTTTGTTTGAAATGGATACGCTCAAAAACTACATAGCAAAAAAAAAACCAAAATACGGCTCCGTCAGAAAATTTACGCGGACAAAGTCGCGGGCAAAAACTATTTAAATATGTCCGTTTAGATTCTAAGAATGGGTGTTTCTACGTGGGTTGATCTTGTGTAATAATAACATCCAGCCTAGATTTTGACCTCAGGACATTGAACTCTCAAATCAGCTTCAATCTTACTTTAACTGTCATTGCCTTCCTTGGTCTCGAGTCTCATTTAAGCCTATATCTATCTAAACATAGTTTAGTTATTGCTAATAAGAGCCAATAATCCCAGCCTATTATTGTACCATTGCAGAGCAAGGGCCTCTTTATACGAGCATTGATCAACACTTTTGCTCAAGGCGGATTGGCAATTTCAGACTTATACTTAAAATATTTCAGATTACTTATATGCACTTATTGAACTAGCGCCCCGCCCTGGCTTCGCACGGGTGCAATATGTAGATACATTCAGCTTCTTCTTGAATCACCCTATCTATTGATGAAAATACGCATGTGTACAGACGGCGGGAAGCGACTTAGTTTTATTCTATATAGAGGTAATAAGTCCAGAAGGCCCATTTTCGTAATCAAAATCATTTAAAGTCCAGTCTCATTCAATCTCATCTCAGCGACAATCAATGTCAAAAAAGTAGATAAATCAAATATATTTTTAACTGACTGAGACTGAAAATAATTAGAATGCATGCAATGAATTAGTTTTTAAAAGTTACTAGAATTTTCCTACAGGTTACTTCACGATGTTTTCCTTCACCGATATTAGTGATATCCAGATAAACTTCAAAAAATTACATAGGCCCAGTGTCGCATCTACAGCCTATTAGGCCATCAAGACGTTACATAACTAAGACAAACCAAAACATAAAGCAAACTATAAACATGACGCAAGTACAATCACACGCAAAATTAATATCGAGACAGTCATAAAGCACAATGTGATACCTCACAAAATCAACAAAACGGTTTCGCACGCCGCCGCCGCCTCCCAACAATGGTGCACACGCGGCCATCGTCACGCCGCTCAGCACAAGAATGACTTAGCCCTAATTTATATCAGCCTAATTTCACGGCTGCTCATACTTATTGTGAGATTTTGCGATACCATGTAATTATATTCGACACGGCTGGTTACTGATTGAGCTGTCATTTTTTTACTACTCGGCTAAGGTCGGCGATGATCGTGTTTTTGAACCAAATACAAGCTTTTTACTCAAGTTTGTTTGCAAAATCATCGATACAATGCTCCAGTTGGGTGCTTAATTTAAAAATTTTGTTCAACACATTAATTCAAGCATTAAAATCTTTGTAGTCGGACAAAAGAAGTCGCGGCCGATATACTAAAAAATAAATAAAGGAACTTTTTCTTGTATAAAGAAAGTGTTTGTCTGAGAACAATGTGGGGTACCACAGCGGGACATCTAGATACGTGGAGTTAAAACATTTTCTTTATATTTTTTTATTTGCACTCATACCCAGGGTGAATGAAGTCGGATCCTTAATTTACGCATCGATAGGCTTATTTTGTAGTTCGCATTTGTAAGGGATTGTTCTTCGGGAGCGTTTTGTAACATTGCGTTTGTAAGGCGAGCGATTGAGCTATTGTGCTCAATAACGACATTGGGCTTACAAAGGCGTTCAAGTATTTTAGTATTATATTACTCATAACACAAATAACTAATTAATCAAGAAGGTACAACAATACTTTAACGTTAAAGTTACACACAATCATAAATCTATCGCGAACAACGCTAGTTTCGAATGCCCCAAAAAACCGCTTCGTCTACTTTCCTTATTTACCCAAAACAAGCCCCTAAAACTAATCTCCAATCCCAAATGATCTGCAATTGGCAAAAACTCATAAATCAGTACATCGTAGGCTAGGGCTGGCTCGTCGTTCGCAGCTGCTGCACCTTACACGCATCAGTGGCGACTCACAACATCCCGTGCACGGCTTAAGTAACGAATGCTTTGTGCATGCCGATAGATTCGGTGGCAGCCCTGAGGGACAAGCTGTAGCGGATGGAAATATTGGTGGGTATAATTAATAGTAAAAGGTATGCTCGAATACGGATACAAAGTAAAACACAAGCTATGTTATTATAATTAAGGTAAAATTAGAAACCATTAATGCATTTTGAAGAAATACAATACAATAATATCGGTCGTTTACTGTGCCATCTAAGACCAAAGTTCTCTTCTCATGCAGTGAACAATACTCATACCGAGTATTGTTCACTACGTTTGCTAAACGTGGATTGGCAATATTTGACTTAAAAAAAAGTCCAGCTTCCTTCACGATGTTTTTCTTCACCGATGTCAGTACATCGGCGAAGAAAAACATCGTGAAGAAATCTGGATTTTTAAAAGTCATATAAAGTAGACAGTAGTAGTAAAGTAGTCATGTAAAGTATCAGTTTATCTCGGACATTACTGGATGTCCGAGATAAACTTAGAAGGCATGTAGGTATGACTTTTTAACAGCAACATTATTGATCCATACTTGGGTACTTACCTACAACCTCTTGCATGAAAGGCGTGCACATATAAGGTCTAATTACAGTATAAATTCACAGCATTTAAAGGTTAATGTCATATAGACTGGCTGTTAAGAAACAATTGGTCAATTCATTCGAAATAAAAGGTATCTTCCGTTGACTCTTTTAAATTGGACCACACGATCGTATTAAAAAAAGAACGAGAATCCTTTTCAGCGATAGGTTACAGATTAGACGGGGATGCAGTCAATTTGACGCGCGGTGTCTTCCGCAAACCACCGCGCGGTTTTTTGCGGTTCTTTACTTACGTCGCTTTCGCGGCAGGACGACAAAAGGGTTATTGTGTTTTCATATCTATTGATATCAGTTTATAGATTTTTAAGTACCGGTATGTTTTTGTATTGTATTTTTACAAATACTTTTCTGAATTAATGTTTGATAATACCTTTCTATTTACATTTATATTGATCAGACATCATTTGATTGGTCATTGGATTTTTCCATCAGGAATTTCTCAGTAGCAACCTCGGAGTCTGGATTTGTGTCCGCTTGATGGCAATAGGCTCGCCATCTATTAGATGGGACTTAAATATAATGTGTGCTAATGGGTATACCTCTGTCTAACCCTTCGGGGATTATAGGCGTAATGTTATGTGTTATGCTACATATCTATTCGAGTAAAGTCTAGTCTAGTGTTAGTTCAGTTCAATTCAGTTGTTTTACATAACGTAAGTAGCCAATAACTTCTTGTTTTGAAGAGATTAACTGATGCTGATATATCTAAAATTATGATTATTTTAATGGTCAATGCTTATTATGACAACACCAATCCAACACGGCAACGGTCCGGCCGGAATCGCTCCTAATCCAACCGTTATCTGCCAAAACGCCGCCCGCAAACTGTCACCTTTTTAATCTTGTCATTTAAGTAAAAAAATATTATAACGCACACGATCTAAAGCCCTAACTAGACTGGCAAAATTTTTTTGGCCCAGCTACAACAACACCATCATAATTAGGTCCTCACGTGTGCAGGTGACAGGGCGTGCGGCGCAAGATAAAAGGTGAGCCATGATCTGCAGAGAGACGACGCATCTATAGGCACTGAAGGACGGTGCCTATAGATGCGAAACCTCACCTTTGGAGATTTTCTTTGCTGCAGACGACTTAGGTGTGGAGCAGATAAAACTGTGCGTTTGTGAATCAGTGCTGCAAGGTTTCGGCCAAGCCAAGTAATGTCACGAACTGTCTTTATTTTGTTTTTGTAAGTGTTTTACTAACATAGTATATAAGTAAATTGATACTAACACTATGAGTCTTGATACTTGTAATAAATTATTTTATTTTATTTTAAATACACCAAGGGTTATTTTGATAAAATAGCACCACTTCCGAAAGGATAAAATCACGCTAAACAAAACACAGTCGATCTGATTCCGGGTTTATGAACATAATAAATATAGAAACAACAGCCCCCAATGTACCAGGGATACATAAACGAAAAACAATAGTATTTAGTGTCCAACTTAATGATATGTACCCTCGAAGGAGATCGTAAATGAGGTTCTGAATTCATATCCAAGTTGCATCTGTGATAATTACGAGGGGAATATAATTTAAATTGACTCAACTATTTATGAATATACATTTAACGGTTTTTTCTTTATGTATTTTGGATGAGTGGTTTCACACGGTTTGAATCTTTTTCGTTTTTAGTATTTCTTTTTGTACTTGAAAATGGGTTAACAATTAACTCTTGGTTAATAGCTATACCTGGTAAAGAAACGTTTAGTTAATTAACTTAGGAAGGTAACTACAAATAACCGCGACCTGTATAAATATAATAACAAAATATAGAAAATAAAATATTACAACGAAATATACTATGAGACTTGCCTTTTAACTAAATTAAATATTAGAAACACAACACAAAAATAAAATGTAGGTAAAAGTACTAAACTTTAAAATACTACATCCCTTTGCCTTTAAAAATTAAAAGCATGCAAACTCTTTGGTAAGTTAAATATTTTTTTGTAAAAAAAAAAACACCATCTGCGTATTGGAAAAGTTAAAAGGACATTCCATTTTCAAAATGTGACGTTATAAATGTGCGTATGGCGCGCTTTCCCCTTCTGTGGAAAACGCACACAACCAAAAAACATTTCCAAACGCACACTACGAAACTCTCAGTAGGTATTTACAAAGTTAGTGTAAGCCATATTGTTGTCGTCTATTCTTAACATTCCGTACTCTTTCTTATTATACAAGCACGTCATTTTCATGTTTAAAACATCATATTTTTATACAAGTCCAAATAAAAAATAAAACTTACTAACCAGCAAGTTTAAAAATTATGACCAATGTTGTGTGTATAAACTCAGTACATTATTTGTCGAATACATAATTTCAAGTTAATCCACTCCTTACCTCTTGCAAAAAACGAAATATATAAATAAATCGAACAGTAACCGATACTAAAACAACACGATGCATCATATTTCCCCCGCCGCGGTATAAACACACGCACGTGTTTTGTCCTTGTCTCGCGCGTGGATTTTCCGCATCTATCTGTCCCGTCCGTCGTGGGGCGTGCTCTACACCGCGATTGGTGGAGGGGAGAGATAGTCGGCGGCCGACGGCAACCTCCCGTCGGCATTTTCCCGACGCACCGCGTTCGAAAATCGAATATTTGCGGCTGTGTAGAGGAATTTTTCTTTATTCATGGGGTGGTTTTAGACTTTTGTGTTGTGCCTGTGTGTAATGTGTAATTTTTACATTAACATTATTGAATTCGGTGTCGCTATCAAGACGGCAATAAATTATGTTACTTAGTATTTTTTTTTAATATTTGAACCAGAACGTAAAAAAACTTCCGTTATAAAATATGAATTCAACTAAATTCATAATTAAAATTTGTTGTTTATAGAAATAACACAAAATATCGAAACAAACCTCGATAGTTATTAATGAATACAAAAAGCATTGTGTAGTTACTCAATTTACCTATTAAATTGAAATTATTGGTACCAGGAATTCCTGCGTAGAATTCACACCATTTTGTAGGTTAAAGCTAGCTACAGTTGGTAACTACTCAGTAAAGTATTTAATCGCTAATTTATTGTATTTGTAACGAGAAATTTGAACCATTGCTAGGTATTCCTAGCAAACTGAGCATTTATTAATCGTCAGTTAAATTATCTTCTAAAAATGTTTTTTCATGAACTAAGTATATCAAATTGAAGCTTCCATCTCCAAAGATGAGACTTGACAAGCGTCAGTAGTGGAGAGCTTGCGAAGGTATGGATGTACGAAATAGTTATCCACAATTTGTGTATCTATTCAGGGATTTTTCGATGAAATTTAGATTAAAATTCTTAACAATATTTATTACGAAATAATAAAGTTTGTGTGGTGTGTCAAGTCACATCTTTCGTAGCGCGTATTATAATTTCAGTTTAGTTACGTTGCAACTCATTCAAGTGAAGCTAGGTTAATACTATTCTTGTCACTTGAATTTTAAGTAGGTACATAGATTTAATAACACTGAAATATCAAAAAAAAATACAGCATGTCGGACATTTTGTCAAGTTATGCGGAAGTAAATGTATGGATCATCAGATTGTGTGCAATTTCAGGATTAGTAGTAAATGTTGTTCATAACGATGAGTACAATGACCTCTTTTCAGGTTTCTGGTGAACAAAAAATAAGCTTTTAAAATTATTTTTTTTATTGCTTATTTTTCATCTCCAAAACAACATCATATCGCCCTAACTAACAGATAATACTGCTGTTGCCAACGACCTAAGGGTGAGTGCACACAATTACCGCGTCATACGGATCGCGGCGCGCGTCGTGCGTAAGCGCAGCCCTTAGTTAAAGTTGCACGATTAAACTTTTTGTTTAAAATTATTCTGTACTACTTTGTTGGCCTAGTGCACGCAAATGCGATTGGTAAGCTTGAGGTCCTGGGTTCAATCACCAGGTTGGGCAGTGTTTTTTCTTCAATAGTAAATCTATAGATTTCTGCTAATTTATTATAATCCCTTATTATATTATAAGTACCGCAAAAAAAGTGTTATTGAGTTTTTCAATTAGGAATCTCTCAATAGCAACCTGAAGTTTGTCAGATGGTGGTGTAACACTACCATACTTCGGACATCAACCGAATGCAACTGAATACCAGTATTTTACATGTAGCCTCTATCCTATCCTATCTGACCTCCACAACCCAGTAACTGGGTAAAGCGATACCCGTAAAGACTGTCAAAGATTCTCGTATGTCAGCCGGGACCAACGGCTTAACGTACTTTCCGAGGCACGGAGGAGTCTCAGTGTGTAAAGATGGTCACCCATCCACAGACCAACTCTGGTAAGCGTAGCTTAACTTGATGGATCGACCCGAGCGGCTCTTATTACTTAGGCACAAGATCTTCACACAGAAGAACACCAATAGGGATTTTCCATGAGGAATTTCTTAGTATCAGCCTCGAAGTCTGAATTTATGCCCGGTTGATGGCAATAGGCTCGCCCGTATAACTGGCGAAATGTGGGTGTACTAATGGGCACACCTCTGCCTAACTCTTCAGGGATTACAGGCGTGATATTACGTTATGATGTTACAACACCAATTAATTAAAAATCACGTTCCTACCTACAAGTCAAAAAAGTCAAATTTAATTGTTTGAAATCAAATTTAATTTAATTTAATTTTTAAAATCTAATCTATTTTTATTAATTTTAATTTAATTTTGTGTGTTAAGTATCTAATTTAGATTTTATTTTTTGTAATCAATTCAGCTTTAATTTAACTTTTCTGCTAATGTATTATTTATTCAAAATCGATTAATTATTTTAATACCCGCGCATAATATTATAGTGCATGCTGTGCTTCTCTATAAGTAATGGGGCACTTAGAATTAAGTTTGAAATGTACAAATTATATAGTATAGTGTACTCATTGTTGAGAAGCCTATAATAAATAAATAAATAAGTAGACCTTAAAATATCTTGATGCAAATAACCTGTCACTTTCGGCTCAAACGGTCCTTACACTGCCTTGTCAATAAGGTCAGATCATATTTAGAACAAATACAAATATTACCAACTAACTGACACTATGCACCCAATTACGGTGTCACATTAATTGTGACCTGCGTCTTGAGTGCGTTCCTTTGAATACAATCAGTGACTGCTCGACAGCTGAGCATGAGGTCTTGGGTTCCCAGGTCGGGCAGTGTCATTGGTTTTTTCCGGCGTGATGTTATGATGTTATGTAGCACGCCTGTAATCTCCGAAGAGTTAGGCAGAGGTGTATTCATTAGTACATCCACATTTAGCCAGTTATGTTTTTAAGACCCATCTAATACGGGACAAGCCTACTGCCATCAACTGGACACAAATCCAGACTCCGAGGCTGCTACTGAGAAATTCCTGATGGAAAAACCCAATAACACTTTGCCCGACCTGGGAATCGAACCCAAGACCTCATGCACAGCAGTCGCGCTTGCGACCACTAGACCAACGAGGCAGTCAAGGCGTGCTGTTATGTTATATTTAATAAGGTATACATACACACATAAACACATAAACACAAGGTTTTTTCTATGAGAATAGGCAGAAACCACAGAACGCCACCTGCTACTATACTTACATACTCCTTTCGCCTCGTCTACGTTCATACATCTCGTCATACAAGCATGCCGGTTGAGATTACTGCGCACCCGACCTTACTGAAGAAGGATAATTATCACGTTACGTATCTACCTACTGTTACAACAAACCAAACCAAACCTGGACTTATATTATAGTGTCTCACTCAAACCATGGCAGAGACGGTTTAGAAACTCTGACACTAGGGTGTCTGAGGTCGTAAGACCTTACTGTCAACACGATAAAGAAGAAGAAGATTTACTGTTAAACATTGAACGGTGGTACAGAAACCATAGTGTGTGAATCCGACTTCATCAGTTTTTTTTCATAAAGTTAACACGTCAAAAACGCCTTGCGACACCCGTGCTGTAAGTCCATTCAATAAGTTATAGTCCTAAAACGTTAGAAAAAAACATTTTAAAACAATTTCTAAATTCCACTCCGACTAAATTAAAATAGAATTTCAATGTGATCGCAACAAAAATCACACCTTCCTAAGAGCATTACGGCGAACGTTTATAATCGGCTAAATATCGAATTGTTCCATCTATTGTTTGGAGGCTTTAAACCCTCCAGAATTGGTTTCGAGAGTTTTAAGCCTACCGCCTTCGGAAAAACTGGAAAACGACACACAAAAACCACCCTTATTCCTCAAACAATTGAGTCGAAAACTAATCGGGCCACGTCTAAAATAATTCCTGAAAAGTGAAAGCTTTCCTACGCAAGGTATTTAGGTTTAAACTCCTATTGAAAGAGGTGAAAGTTTAGGGGGTGATTTTGTTGATGAAAATTAGACTTTAATGCCTTAAAGTAAAGTATAATTTAGGGTGCGTGTTTAAGAGAATAGTAGCGGAGTGTTGAGAAGCTTGTGCAGTAACGAGTCTTCACACAGAATGTAATTGTATCGGGGATCAGAATCGACCCCCGCACAAACAGGGATGGGACACAGTCGATAAGTTTGAAAAGTAGTGTAAAGCAAAATGAATCTTATTGACTTTAGTACTAGTGTACTATAGTTAGGTTTTTCGAATATTAATTTAAACAGTAAGTTTAATATTTTATTTAAACTATGCACATGTAAAAAAGTACACTGTACTCGTACCTTAGGCATTTTCTATCAGTCTTCCTTAGGGTTATGCAGAAACAAAACATAGGTAGTAGGTGCTTAGGTACGGACATTTTATCTACGTAATATAAAATAAACTTCGACAAAGTACTGCTAAAGTATATTTCCTAACCAGCACCTCAGAAAGTAGCTAAATCTTATTATGCTCAGGAAAACATCGTGATGTCACCACTATGTGTGAGAAGACTTTTTGGTCGATTCAAGTGGGCTTTGATTTTAGTGTAGGTATTCTGGCATATAATCGCCTGCAAGCAAATCCTGCTCCTATGATAAACTCAAAAGTTTATAAGGATGTGGTTTATGATAATGGATGGACGAATAAACGTATGTATCGATGGATGGATGGATGGATGGATATATTTTATTAATCTTTCGCACTTAAATTAGCTTCATTGGACCGCCGTCGGGTCCTGGGACGAAATCCCCCACGATCTTTTTACCCCCTTCAATTATTTTTGTACCATCTTCGTCCCGCCCAAGCATCCCACCGGCGCAATCAAAAAAGATAGGTGACAGTGAAAAGGACAGTGGGAGTCCTGTCACAACAGTCCATAATGATTATGTTTGTTGTCACTAAGGACGTAGTATACGACGCAAATTTCTTTCGTGCTGAAAATTACCATAATTTTAGTAAAAATTGCTTTGTTTTCTTTTGCTACATTTGACAGTATAAGTATGACAATTTCAACCAGAAAACAGTTTGAACAAGACTTTCTCCATCTACCAGGTAATAGTTCAGTTATAACATGTTAGCGCTGTTATTTATTTATTTATTAACTTAAGTAACTGATGATGATGAAATATGGCTGATTGCTGGTCTGGTTCTGGTGAAGTCGCTGCTGGCGCGTGTGACGAGCGTGGTTTCGCTTCGGCACACGGGCAACGACTGTGTTGTGTGGTGGGGCGCTCTCGCGACGCGGCGCAGGAATTCCGGTTGGCATGGCACCGTGAAGTCCCGCACACCGGAGCCCACGGCAGTAGGAAGTCCCGCGGGCGTCCGGTGATAATGCCGGGGCCGTAACAAACATTTAAACATGTTTTCATATGAAAAAGCTTGAAACTTTGTCTTTCAATACCTTCGTAACCAAATAATTTCCAGGTATATTCCGATAAAAAATAACAAAGCATTGATCGCAAGGACAGGAAGAACATGTTTCTTTCGGGATCGTTAAATGTCCTTTTTACAATCGTTTTATCGATAGTCTACATTCACAAGTCAAGTTCATTAACGTTCATAATAGTTTCACAACAAAATTCTATCGACAAACAACCGTTGCGTTACCGACGTGTCCCCTCACTAGTTCCCAATGGGGTTCGCCCCGCGGTAAGCCAAGGAGGGTCGCTATTTATCGGTGTGTGTCGCTTTATTTTTATTTGTCTGTCTTTTGTAATAATTGCTGCTTAATGATCGAATCCTGTTTTATTGGACGCAAATGTGTACTATGTCTAAATTGTGAGTTTTTAAGTATTCTCTTGTGGAATGAAATGTGTGAGCGAGTTTCATTTGATTCGTATTCGTATTTAGACTTTTTCATACTATTTAGCATCCTTACATACTGCTTACTAGGGACTTACAAGTCACTTCAGCAAGCTAACTTTAGTTTTAACATAACATAACATCACGCCTGTAATCCCCGAAGGGTTAGGCAGAGGTGTACCCATTAGTACACCCACATTTCGCCAGTTATGTTTTTAGTCCCATGTAAAAGGGGGCGAGCCTATTGCCATCAACCGGGCACAAATCCAGACTCCGAGGCTGCTACTGAGAAATTCCTGATGGAAAAACCCAATAACGCTTTGCCCGACCTGGGAATCGAACCCAAGACCTCATGCACAGCAGTTGCGCTTGCGACCACTAGACCAACGAGGCAGTTTAGTTTTAAGGATTTTTAAAAAAGAAGTAGGCACAACCTATCTATTCGAAAAGAAGAATAAGAGACTTATGATCTGCCTTTTTGCAGTCTATCTTATTTCTACACAAAAGAGGACATTAGGGATATTTTGAACATTAGTTATGTTAATTACTTTGCATGTCTTAAGCAATACATGTTTCATCCATGTTTTATTCAAATAAATAAATACAAATACAGATAGTCATCCACGTATATGTATGCCGGTTACCGCGGAAGCAGACAAAGCCGCGGAATAAAAAGTAGCCATCTCCTTTCTAGGGTTCCCCTACCAAATTTTATCAGAATCGGGTCAGTGGTTTAGTTGTGAAAGCATAACAGACAGACAGACAGAGTAACTTTCGCATTTATAATATGAGTATAAATAGATTAGAGAATTCCGAACAGAGCAGGAACGTTCGCCTGGACCTTATCAAAAGACTCAAATAGCAAAATACCTTGCCCGCCACGGGAAATAACTCCTAAATCCTGGGTACGTTTACAAACTTAAGCCCTTGTACACAAACAACCGATTTACTCACCGTCACCAAACTCAACAAAATAGGACTGCTAACGACATCTGTCATAGTCTTTAGGCGTACGAAACTAGTTAACATTTCCCTCCATGCAAAATTACGGAGGGATGTAGATGAAACGAGAGTGTAAGAGGGCATAGCATCCCTCCCGAATTTGCCACCGCCCGTAAGATGGCGCTGTTAAAAAATAAAGTAGGTACCTACTTAAAATAAGAAAAAAATATATATTAAACCTAATCTTAATATCTAGTGATCCGCCCCAGCTTGGCAATGATGCACTTTACTAATTAAAATTAAGAAAGATAGCAGTGCACTATTTTTTTTTCATACATAAATACCCTCCACATTTCCAACTGTTTCGGCGAATTTTCCAAAAATCAACAATCACGAGCACAACAAAATCGAGCCAAATCGGTCGAGCCGTTCTCGAGTTATGATCTTCCAAACATGCATCCATTGATTTACGTTGATAATATAGGTTCATTACACTTAAGCTCCCTTAATATTCCCCAGTCAGGAACAATTCGCATCTTTTGATATCCACCAATAGCAGACAATACGGCTAAAACATACGTCGGCATTACTTTGTGTCGGCGCGTTTATCGGCGTCTCTGTAGCGATTAGATGCGTTTGCGCAACAAAACTGAACGATTTTGTTAATCTTGCCGCCATTGTTGAGAACAAACAAGTGTTTGGTTTGTAAACAACGTTTTTTGGTTTTGTGTGGGAGTAAAAAAGTTGTGTAAGTATGTATATGTATGTGTCTTTATGTTTGTATTTAATTTTGATACATAAACTGGGAATGGATCAATTTGAAGATCAAGATCGGTTTGGTTGTAGGTATCTCTCTCTACTCAGGCAAGATCACAACACAAATTATATTTTTTCTTTGCGGTTCCTTGCAAGCTGATGTTAGTCGGCCATTACTGGTGTCAGTGACCACCAAGATTTATCTACTTAGGAACCTATAAACTTGAAATTCCAGGTCTGTATCAAACCCACAACCTCAAGCATGTGAGCTAAGCGCTCTAACCACTGGGCTATGATGGGTTACGAGAAAAATAAAAAAATTGGTAGAAGATCAGTGTTCCCAACTCCAAAAAACATAATTATGGATATGCCTTGTCAGGTATATGAATTGTTGATAATCGTCTAAACCCACCCCGCCATCTGGGGTACCTTGTTGCGGGGGAGGGAGGGGGGCGAGCTAAAGAAATCCTATTTTCATAGTTCACTTAACCAACCGCCGTAATTTTGTTAACACGCATCACCGCATTGGGCTCCTGTTGAGTGTACGAGACATGAGTCTTGATACTTACGGTTTCTGATAGGTTGTTCATTGGTTTTCAATCTGGTCTGAATAATCAGCTCGTAAAAGTTTTGTTTAGGGATATGTGAGATATGACACTAGTAACAATTTTTTGTAACCAATTTTTTAGTTTTTAGCACTCATATGTTCAGCATTCCGATTGGGTTATGTGTATCCTTCGAAGTGTCACCGGCTTGCAATAATTGCTACATTCTGTAAAAACTTATGGAATATTTTATTTAGATATTTTTTCGTCAATGATGATGGTGTTGGTTAAACTTTATTTTTTTCTTTGAACTGCCACTACCAGAATATTCTGACTTTACATAAGTACAAAACCACATCTCCCTCTATCAAACGGTCCATTTGAAAATCAGACAATACCTATCTGGCATTATTGCTGACATGTAAACCTATTTCAACAATAACGCCATCTTGGCGCGTAATTCAACCTTGTTCCTTCTCTATGCTAAATTAACTTTTTTCTTTCTCTATCATTATTCTAGTTTTGACGCCCCAAGAATATAAAAGTATCAAAACCTTTTGCTCGCCGTACAAACGTCTTAGATGTTTACAAAGTTATTCCATATTTTCAATTTAAACAGAAGTTGGTGTGGGAAGGCGGACTGTTTCTCTTTAGGCTCACAACAACTCGGGAGCCGCTAGATTATATTGTGTTTTATATAACAACGTCTTTGTTATGTATCGTTCAACCCTTTCGGGATGATTGAGGAGGGAAAAGTGACAGCTGTTTACCTTTCCGCGTGAAGAGAACGTAGCCTTAGGTTTTTGAAGAACGTTTAGTCCAGGACTGCTCTAAACATGCTATACCTTGGTTAATAAGGCTGGTTTTTCTACGAATTAGTGATAAAAATTGCTAAATGTTGACTTCCTCAAGACTGCTGCTAAAACATTCCAGATCTGAACCATAGCACATAGGATTGTGTTATTGCCATAATACACTTTGGATATTTAGTTTTATTGAAAACTAGCTTTAAATAAAATAAAATAGAATATAGCCTATGTTACTCACAGATAATGTAGCTTTCTAATGGTGAAAGAATTTTTAAAATCGTTAGAGTAGTTTTTGAGTTTACAAACAAACAAAAATACAAATTTTTCCTCTTTATAATATTAAGTGTACTTAGAATAAATGTCATAAGTAGTGATATTTTTGTGCAGATGTTATGTGTGTTATAACATCTACACAAATATATCAATATAAACTTATGACATTTACTATTGATATTCTGTTTATGAGTCCTAATAGGTACCGCTACATGTACCAAATCAGCGCTTGGTCTGATTGGAATTTTGCCAAACCTGAAATGACTATAGGGTATGATTTATGGTATTCTAGCTTATTCCCACGACTTCGTCTGCATGAATGTCGGTTAGGTCAGACGAAGTAGCGAATTGAAAAGTAGCCTGTATAATTTTTTGGGGTTCAAGCTTAGTAAAATCAATTTAGTAGTTTAGCCGCGGAAGCGTAAAACAAAGAAACAAACTCACTTTCGCATTTTTAATAGTAGTATATATGGATCTAACTATCATGAGGATGAAGTCACAGTCTACTAGCTTCTGCTAGTCTATCTTATTGAAATCTAAACTTGTTTTGAACTTACTTATCTAGTTATTTTATAAATGAATGTTTTAGTAGCTAAATAGACCTCAAAAATGTCTGCATTATTAAACATCAACGAAATAATTCCGATCAGTTGAAGTATGACGACATAAGGTAAATACCTTAGCCCAGCAATCGAGTTGTTATACCGACGATTATTATCGATTAATAATCGGTTGGACGCTCGATTAGACGAGGACACGAGACAACCAACGCAGGGATAACGTGGCAAATGGCGGAAAACACGAATTATGTTATCAAAATAATTATTTATGGACCAATGGGCTTTTGACGAGCATTATGAGAAAATCACGGAGGTATAGATGTCGTATGACAGATTTGGAATGTGTATATTTAGAAGGACCTTATGGTGGTTGAGTGTCTGGGAACTGTAGTGGGTTTTGGGACATGGGACAGTTTTTTTTTTAGGTAGAATGTTCCTTTGTATAAGCATATGCTTATTTAAAAATTATGATTATATAAAACTGCCTAGGTAATTTACTTTTTGAAAAATTGGAGCTCAACCAAGAGCTACGAATATGAAGAATTGCTACTTTTTCATTTCATCTTTAACCGACGAAAAAGGGATTATAGAGGTTGAACAAAAAATCGCTTTCATTTAGTCAGTGTTTTAGGGACACAGTTGTTTCTTATAAAAAAAAAACGGTAAGCGAAAAAGTAAATAGTTGGGGGGATTACTGTTTTCTGATTATGCGGGGGTTACTGATAGGTAATTAATATCCTATCAATAAGACTTGTCTTAGTCATAAATAGAGTAAAAGAAGATAGTAATCAAGAGTTTTATTGTAACAAGTTGTTTGTTTGTGTACCTTTTAAACCTCAAATACAACAAAACAGACATTTATTCAATCACATGATTGTTGACAGCTAACCCAAATACTGAGAAATGCGTGTAATTGTCGTTAATTAATTGTAAAAGCAACATTTAATTCGCCAACCAAAATACTGATGATACTTCCAAGAAGGCGGGAGCAACGTACTGCAGCACCGAACGGAGAACCTCACCATCGCTCGCCCGCGCGGAAACTGTCACAATTTGACGTTTCCCCTGACGTGACGTTCCATATTCAAACAGCCCGCCTTTTATTTTTATTTCTTTATCTTCATCTCAATCTAACGGCCAGTAATGTTACATTTTAATTTTTAATATCAAAGCGCAAAGGTCGTATATCGTGTATGTACCGTTCGAATATATTGGATTTATAATTTTTAATCGTCTGTTATCTCGATAACCTGTTGTGGGGTATTTCATTTCGTGCATCGGACGCGACGAATGCATAATTAAGTGGAAGCATTTTATAATTTTCTTTAATCCGATGGTTATATTACGTCACAGATAAATAAATCCTGAAAATACTCCGTAAATCGTGTAGTGTATAATATGCGGTCTATGTTTTTTTTTTGTTTAATTGTGTTTTTCGTTGATAGACATTGAAATAAGCCGTGAATTTGATGATTATACACAGCTGGAGACTAGAAAAAAATGAATCGGATGGTGCTGCAATGAATTACTTTATTGAGGGTGGACAAATTATTATCAGATCCTAATATTTTTATTTCTAATGCTCTCTAACAGCAAATATTCATATTAAAGTAAAATAGAAAGGAGACTTCCAAAGTATGTCGTTTCTATTCTCACTAAGTATTGCTAACAACCAACCCAATTAACAAAATAAAAATGTACAGAAAAACCTCATAAATTATTTATCGAAACACTTAACACGTACAAAAATAAAAATTAACTGAATTTTTAGATGAAAGTAAAAACGTCCGACCTCTTTCGTCGGCCGCTGACGTTACACGTCATGTTTGAATTTCGAACACACGAACCTTTAAAAAAATAAGTTTACTTTTATTCTTTTTTTTTTTCACCGCGCTAAGGAACGCAACCCGATCTCCAAAATTCACTTGCTACCAAGTTTATTATTTGATACTCGGGGCGGATTATTTTTTTTATACCGGCCTTACGCGGCGGCGTCTTTGCTTCTTTGTTAGATCGAGTTTTTATTATGTAGGAGTTGTTTGTACTGAAATTATTTAGGTATTTAACCGTATAGTTCGGAAGCGCCCCCAATTGGACCCGAACACAGAAACCTCCGCCGGCTCGGTAGTGGGTCCAATTGGACCCCGGAGTTCGCGCATGCGTCATCCTGACCAATAAGTGTAAATACTGATTATGGTAGCCATCTAATCTCATGTGTGACCATTAAGTAACAGAGTTTGATAAAATGTTTAAATGTTAGCGCCATCCACTCTTTTAGATTTAGCGCGCGAGTATATAAAATTACTGTTTTAAAATCCAAGTGTGAAAATGCAATCATCGCCATTTTGAAGACCATAGTAGACGAGGCTAAAAAACATAAAAATTGTGGATTTTAGACATCCAAGCTCCACTACAGAAGCAGTAAATAGCTCATAATTGATTTATTTGTCGATTTCATCCATAGTTAAACATAAATTAGTAGTGGTAATAAAGTTTTTGATATCCAAAGTCGGAACTTCGCGCCAATCCGTGCGTGTTTACATTTTTGTTTGCCACAAATATCACTATAATACATTTAGATATTATTAAAAACATGACAAATGTCATTCAAAATATAATAAACAACAAGAAAATGCCCAATTCTTAGTGTAAATTACAAACACGGGTCTAAAAACACGGAATATTCATTACCACTACTCATTTTGTGTTCTTAGAAATTGTCAACCATTTTTTTTTTTTAATGCATTGATGTGCGATTGTCATTATGTCAATCGATTATTTTTTTATTTCAATCGATTCAAGTAATTAAAATTACTCATATCAGATATCGACTCGTAAAAATTAATATAAATTTAATTTAAGTTTAAATTACAATAAACATTAATTATTTATGCTATCCAGCTCAGTTAATAATTGTTATTTATAGTTTTCTAGTTCAAGACTCAACAGAAAAAATATGTATCTACGATAGGTATAGCTCATTGGTCCTTACCAATGAACTATAGGTACCTATGGTACCGACCTATATTTTTTTTAAAAATTTTATATTAAATTTAATTAAGTATTTTAATTTTGGTACATTACCTACTTTTTTAAATTTGATGTAGCGTGCACATTATACATTTATCTTAGATTGGTGTATATCGCGTTTTTCACACATTAGAACGTCTAATTATGTGCATCAATATTAATAATTAACTTATCTAATTAGTTTGACTGGGGCTGTAACATTGGATTAGGGTTGCGTACGTCCAAATGAAAACGGAAACCTTATAGGATCACGCGTGTGTTCGTCTGTCCGTCCGTTTGTCACAATCAAAATCCAAGATGGCGGCCGCAAAATTTTACAACATATGCATTATGGGTATCGTATCCATGGTTTTCGGGGGTGGTGATGCCGAAATTGAGGTCGAAGTGAAAATCCAAGATGGCGGCCGCTAAATTTAACGACATATGCGTTATGGGTGTCATGTCCATGGTTTTCAGGGGTGCTAATGCCGAAAATGAGGTCTAAGTGAAAATCCAAGATGGCGGTCGTGAAATTTTACAAAAGATGCGTCATGGGTTCGTGACCACGAAATAAACCCAAAACCAAGGAACCAACACCCATGACGCATATTTTGTAAAATTTCACGACCGCCATCTTGGATTTTCACTTAGACCTCATTATTTTAAGTCAAATAACAAAATAATTCAGTTAATATTTTAGCAGATTTATGCATAATTACGTATTTAATGAATTATGAACATCCTCCTTTTTGAAGTCGGTTAAAATATCTACTTAAGTAAATCTTATACCTTATTAAAAATAACTTACGCTCCTGATTAATATTTGCGTTTATTTATCGATATAAATATTTTATCCTTACTAATATTATAAATGCGAAAGTAAGTTTGTTTGTTTGTTTGTTACCATTTTACGCCTAAGCCACTGAACCGATCATCCCGAAATTTTGCATATACATTGCCTGGTGTACAGGAACGAATATAGGGTACCTTTTATCCCGAAAAAAAGTACTGTTCCCGAGGGAAATCACAATAACCTACTTTTGGTGATAGATGGCGCCACATGTCTTTCGAATCATGTTCGAATTTTAAATTTAAGACGTATCTAATACATTTTGTGAGTTTTGAGTGTCCATGGATCAGCTTCAACTAGGGTGTCATAAAATCGATTATTGATAATTCGGGGTTACTACAACCAACTTACGATTACCCAAGAAAAAAAAGCACTAGGGTGTCATAAAAGAGATATCTCTATGGCAGTAGAAATAAAAAGTTTTAGTCAGAGTGGAAAGGTCAACATTCTGGATTTATCAAAAAAGTACTAGGCTGTCAGAAAATGAAGGGTTCACTCATGCACTCAAGCCGAGTACAACCCGAATTGATTGGCAAATTCCAAATTAACGTGAGCGAAGCCGCGGGCGAAAGCTAGTTATTTATAAATATAAATCCTGAGAAATATTATCAATAGGTTTTTTTTTTCATTCGGACTCCTTTGGCCAACCTCGATTTTATTTCAAGTATCGATTAGGCTGAACGCAACTTTTGAATCGAATTATGAAACTTGAGTAAACGGTCAGCACTAAGAAGTGCCACAATTTTGTGTTAATTTTGACAAAATTTGATTGTATTTTAAAAGCACTTATGTATGGAAAATGCCAAAAATAACAATGGAGATGGAATGATAATGTCTTTATTTCGTCTGAATGCATCTTTTCAGTAAGCGAGAAGGTTCTTTATGTACTTAATTTTAGCTAATCTGAGTGGTCTGCCTTTGGATAGGGTGCAGAAAAACTTATATTGTACCAATTTTGCAGTGATCTGAAGTGGTTTTACCGACCTGGAGTTATAATTAAAGATATTTGCCACAAACTTATTCTATAAAATAGCTGCAAACGTTAATTTTTCTTAAAAAATTGAATCCTGTAAGTTGATGTAAATTCCAGAATTTTATGACGTGATCCACAACACCCTGCTGAGTCAAGGGATGTGTCAAATGTCAAAATCTTGTCGAGCAGAGTGGTTAAGTTCATTGATCAGCTGGTTACAATATCGTATGAAAGGTTTCTGTTATGATACCGCCGTATTATGATCGGTTTGCGCTGACGGTTTTGTACCTGTGCTAAAATGTAATAATTAGGTACAAGAATGTCAGGATCGCAGGACCTTATTCTTCATAGATATATCATATAGAGATTGTCTATGCGCAAAACAAAGACAATCTGTCTTTAAAGGCGATAAGTAAATAGGCATAGTGTCTCCTCAGAATAAAAGTATTAATAATAAAAGAAAAACAATAGGTTCTAAGAACAAAAACCCCTATCTTTAAATGTTTGACATGCTGTAAATATATCTTTCTTTAAAATTCATGGTGATTTTATTTGGCACAAACTTAAACACAGACATTCCTCACAAATTTATTTCTCACAAACGTCCAACGATCATTCAAAATATTTTCTCACTAATTGTAATTTAAACTATCGCTATCTTGTTACCCATCATTTTGGCGCGCGACGTCGCCTGGTGGTCCTCAAAACAGCTGACACTTTCTTAGAGCTTCGGATTGTCAAAATGTCGACCGATCACTATTTTGGACCGACTTTGATTTTCCTTCCGAAGACCAAACCAAATTATTAAATCCCGACTCTATTCCTAAGGTTGCATGGTTTAATTTTGATTGTAGTTTTATGGGATGGAATGACAAAAAGTGGATGATGAAAGATAAGATATGAGACGCCAAATATCGTCCCGTAGGTAACCTTTTGTTATTGATTTTTTGATGAAATTATATTATGTTGATATTTTATTTATTATTCATTTATTTATTTATTTATTCTGAAGTTTCCTTTGCCATTACAGAATACATCTAATGCGACAAAGTAACTTAAAAACTACTTACCTACGTACTACGTACTTAACTACGTACTTTAGTAAATAATTGGTACCTATTTAAAAACTGACAAATACTTACAAATTCTACTTACTCTTTGACTGTCAAAATAAATCGCCGATCCGCTTTGAGTAACCGTGGTGACCAACGCCTTCTCTGTATGAGAAGAGGCCTTTGCAGTTGTAGTGTGATAATAATAGGCTGGTATAATTATAATTAATATTCAAACCTGCCTCGACCCAGTCCAGCCAGACCAGTTTTTTTCATCTGATCTGGAGAAAGTTATCATAGCTATAAATAGTATCTTCTCTTCCAAACTAAATGTCGTAAGTAGGTATATATACTTTTGATCCAGGGAGGCAATTATCTTATTCCTAAGAGCGTTCTCAATCTAATCTCAACGTCAATCTATCAAAAATGCCTCTAATTTGTGTACATTTTTAACAAGTTTTTTACAATCATTATCGCTGAGATAAGATTGCAGCAAAATTTTCAATGTTTTTAATTATATGAATTGGCTTTCATATGTTTACATTCTAAGTACTGTGTCTGTGTCAACAAAAGAATTATTTAAACAAAAAAATTGTCATTGATACTGTGTGGTCGGTACATGTGGGTAGGTGCGTACGTATGTGTGTGAGAGGCCTAATTATTCGGAATAATCGTCGTGTATCGTTAATTAGTCGCGACGACTCTGTCGCGAGACCGCCCGCTAACACAGCGAAGCTCAAAGTTTTGAGAAACTTTTGTGAAGTTAGCTATATCACTGTTTATGTTGGTGTACAACTGAAAAAGGTGTTTGGAATAACAGAAGATAATATGATGTGAAGATACTTAAGACGTGTGTGAAGATACTTAAGACGTAAGACGACCTTTGTCTTCATTCAGAGCAAATAAACTAGAAACAAATATGTACTTCTAAAGAAAGAGACTCCTTTTTTTTAGGTGGTAATAATCATCAAATGACTCCTTCCGCCCTGAGTGGGGCGGAAGGGACTGTCAGACTTTTACTGACTAAAAAACCACCATGTTCCTTCCCTTGTCCGTTTACGTTCCGGGGCCACGGTATCCTGTTAAGACGTCCCGCTACCCCGGCAGGCGTTGGCCCCGTTGGGGGCCCCATCCCTGTGCTGGCAGCTCTTTGAGGCGCGCGCGAACAGAACGCGCCGTCGACCCAGGCTTGGTCCTTGATCGGACGGCGAGCTACCCATTACTCGTAGTCCGCAAGCCCGCGATTTTTATACCAAAATACCGTACCGTTTTACCGTATAAAGATGAAATTTGACAGGGATGTAGTACAAAACGAATTAACCATTTTTGCAAACCATATTATTGTCCTACTACAGAGCAAAGGCCTCTTGTCATACAGAGAAGGCACGAGCATTGAATCATCACGCTCGCTTTAAGCGGATTGACGTTGTTAGCCTCATATTAATTTCGTTTCCAGGGCGCCTACCGCCATCTCTTAAAACAATATTATTTTAATATTACTTTGTAATTTCTGTTGTTACATTTTCAACTCTCGGCGCTGATCCGAGCGTTGAAAATCCAACAGTGTTGAAGGCAAAGTAATATTATAATAATACTGTTTTAAGAGCTTGTGGTTGGCCCCCAGGTTTCCTCACGATGTTTTTCTTCGCCGATGTCAGTGAAGTCCAAGATCAACTGAGAAAATACCAATAGACAAAGTTACTCGTATTTTAGTATTTTCCTGGTATCGAACCCTCACTGGGCCATCACAGGCATCAACAACTAGTTAATTATCTGAATACCTATCAAAATTTCCAAGGTTAAAATCATCCAATTTAGAGCCACCTCATAAACACAAGAAACTTTGAGCAACCATTAAAAAATGATGGATCGAACGATGAGCCAAGGTGTCGGGCCGGCGCGGCGGGTCCTCTGATATACAATATTAATCGTTATCGCACAATCGATTCGACCCAAATGTTTGGCGGTTCATGGCACGTCACTAGTTGAAGATTTTGTTGGGTTTTTTTTATAAGTTTGTTGGGGAGCTGAAACGACAAAGGTTTCCATGAAATAGCTACATAGCGTCATGGTAATTCCTAACCGTATTCCGGTCATGGTGGCCAATGAAAATAGGGACAAGCCTAGTATTCGAGACCAACGACTTTCCGAGGTTATCATATAGGGGGTATCATGCCATCAACTACCTAACTCCGAGCTGTTACCCAGAAATTCTTAATGAAAAAATCAAATAACACCTTGTCCAAGCTGGTAAATTGCACCCAGGACAGGTCTTCAGTCACGCTTGCGACCGCGAGAGCAATAGAGTAGTCTAGTCTAGTAGGTACACACGTACCTATATGTACCTATACCTGTACAAGTAGCTGAATGAATAATTAAATTATAACCCCTTTCTTGTATTGTTTCATCAGTTTAATAATAGTTATAACCAATAGTTTAACATCCTCGGGAAATAGAGACGTCTGTTGCGTGGGGCGTGCTGCGCGGGCGCAAGCGCCGACGTCACCCGAGCGTAGCCGACCCAATTAACCAATCGCTCGTCTGACAGCGGTTAACTTGTCACATTACACACATTTATAGGTGCGTCATGGGTTTTCTTGTTTTCGGAAAATGGACATTCGCGTCAATCTGAAAAAAGAAAAACAATGGGTAACCAAAACACAAAACTTAATTTACCTAATAACACTTTACCCGAAACAGGAATCGAATCCATCAAATCGAAGTTTGAATTTATTATTTTAACATAACATAACATAACATCACGCCTGTAATCCCCGAAGGGTTAGGCAGAGGTGTACCTATTAGTACACCCACATTTCGCCAGTTATGTTTTTACTATTTTAAGTAAGCGCCTAAACAAATTTATTAATTGTATAATCTATACCAGCTTTTAATAAAATTTAACATGCTTTCAAGCTATAAAAGTTTCATTAAAATCGATTTAGTTGTTTAGAGTCTAGATGCAAACGTGACACGCATGTTTGAATCCAACTCGCACTTGACCGATTTCAAGTGACTATTACCGCATCCTTTTTTGAGGGCTGACAGAAGTCTTCCTTTACTTCTACCCATTGTCAATATAATATCATAACATTTTTTTTGGTAGACCGCCCAGTAGCTTACAAACCATGCTATATTAACTTGCCTTTGTCAAAATTTATTGGGCAAAAGTTAATTTTTGCAACCACCGCAGTTTGAAAAACTTTCCCTCTTCAAACTACACATAACTATCATGCATGTCCTGTAGACCTTATTGCGAATACATAAAGGGTAGTTTTTCTTGGTTGGGGTGCTTGATAACTTTGTGAAAAAGTAAGCAACAAAGAAATGTCATTATGATAATCCGTTTTTAGGGTCCTGTTAGTTGTTTGTTGTTTATAAATTGTTAATTTGTTTGAAAAATGTAAAAGTGTATTTCTAAGAATAGTTGGAACTTAATTTTGAGCTCTTTACTTAAGTAATTTGTAAGTTTTTAAGTATTTTGTTAGTTGAGGTTTTGTAAAACTTTTTAAGGATTTTGAGCGGTAAAAAATAAGTGTCTTTCCACTCGTATTGAAGATTTTAATCTTTTCGTACCTATTGTTTGAATCATCTAACGGAATTATACTAACGATCTATTTATTTTTAAAAGATTAAAGTAGAATATAAAAGTAAAATTTTATTTAAAAAATCTACGTTTATTTTAAGAATATTGTATTGTATTGTTTGTTTTGTTTGTATTGTATTGTTGTTTTTTTTTTATAAACCAAAGGTCAGCGCACATGCGTAACGTGAGTGTGATCCATCGGCACCTCATGATTGACAGCCGATTGTATGGACTAGATGAGAAACACCAAGTAAACAAAAAAATCAAGAGTAATTGGAAACAGTAGTCACAATGCCAATAATAATATTAAAAAAAAAAATTGCTAATTTATTTCACAAAATAAAAATAAAATATTTCAACATTATAGGTATACAATACTCGTACATGTCTACCAAAAATGGAAAGGATTATTTTTAATTTATTTAATTTTTTTTCTGTCTGTTCCACCTTATCTCCGGTACGGCCAGACCGATTTTGACGGGACTTTTACTGGACCTTATAACAGCTATCTGTCAAGAGAAAAATAGCCTAGTATGTACATAGGCTTCTTTCCTTTTTCCTTTTTTTCTTTTCTTTTTATTAAAACTCAGTGATAATTAAGCGACATTAACGCGAACGAAGCCGTTGGCACAGCTAGTGTAATACTAAACTAGAAGATATTCTAATAATGACGTTACAATTTTTATTCCATGTAGGTTTCTCCGCCAGCCTCACGGCTCACCGTGTGACCACACAATTACCTGCACAGACCCCCGCGGCTCGGTAGCAGAGGTCAAATTGTAATTTAATTAATTCTACATGTAACACCAAACGTTTGTATGTACTCCTTTTTTGGTTAGCAATGTAATTGAACAATCTTACTCGGAAAGTGTAACTACTATTGCGTATATTCTGAATCATTTAAAAAAAAAACAGGCCAAGTGCGAGTGGAACACCATGTACAGTAGCGGTGATAAGTGGAGCAGCAATCTATAAAGCAAATCGATTGTCACTTTGGTTAAACTTACGACCTTTCGAAGTCGTGTGAGAATTTTGAGGTGGTACGTAGGTACTGTGTTATTTCGTTTAAAAGTCCCTTATAATGGCCTAGTTAAATAACATAAAATAACATAACTTCACGCCTGTAATCCCCGAAGGGTTAGGCAGAGGTTTACCCATTAGTACACCCACATTTCGCCAGTTATGTTTAAGTCCCATGTAATAGGGGGCGAGCATTGCCATCAACCGGGCACAAATCTAGACTCCGAGGCTGCTACTGAGAAATTCCTGATGGAAAAACCCAATAACACTTTGCTCGACCTGGGAATCGAACCCAAGACCTCATGCACAGCAGTCGCGCTTGCGACCACTAGACCAACGAGGCAGTCTAATTAAATAAATGATTTGTCTTTGACTTTAACTTTGAATAAATCACTTAAAAACACAGATGTAGGTATGGCCTGTGTCCCGTGTTCACAGCAATTCAAACCTTAGCATGCTACTGCATTTATGACCGCTTACTGTACGAATGTTCAACAATACTATAATGTTAGGTGATGTTTGGTGAATAATAGAGAGGGAGACGAAGGTAATAGAATGAAAAGATATAACAACATCACGCCTGAGATCCCCGAAGGGTTAGGCAGAGGTGCACCCACATTTCGCTAGTTATGTTCCAGTCCCATGTAATAGAGAGCGAGCCTATTGCTATCAACCAGGTACAAATTCAGACTCCGAGACTGCTACTGAGAAATTCCTGATGGAAAAACCCTGCAACACTTTGCCTGAACTGGAATCGAAGCCAAGACGTCATGCTCAGCAGTCGTGCTTTGCGACCACTAGACTAACGAGGACAGTCACACACACCGTTACAGTCTCATTGATTTCTACGTTTGGGATGATTTGCAATGAAAAAACAGTTATAATCTTAAGTCATTAGTTGTATTTGGGTGGTCTGTGTCCAGTCTAGATGATTTTAAAATAATCCTTATTACGTATGTACTAAAATGCATTTAATGTTTTTTTTTTCAAACCGCTATTTTCTAAGTATGTCTTGAATATCAATGGCATCAATGACGGAAAATAACATGAGAAAACTTATATAAGTCTAATAAAATCACCAATCTACCTGAGCAGATTAATGCTCGTGCCTTCTCAGTTTAAGAAGAGGGCCTGCAGTGGGATAGTACAAAAAAAATAAGGTTAGAGCCTCCTTTCAGACTACTCCCATTTAAGGCGGACACACATAAAGGCATTTGATCATTCTCTATCAACTGTAAATATCACAAAGTCTAGATACAAATGCACAACGATATTCTCTCACCTCACTTCAACTTACCACGTTTTAAAATGGCGACCCCCATGGGTTATGATTAATGGAACTTATAGTTTATTATACTTTGAAGATTAACTTGTTAGACTACGGGTCGTACATTCATTTTTATTAATCAAAATATTTGTACTATTGCGCATCTCAAAAAGATAGTTATGAAATCACCAGCTTTTGACCGCGACTTCGTCCGCATAAATGTCGGTTGTCGCGAACGCAGACGAAGTCACGGAATAATAAGTAACCTATGTCCTTCCTTGGGGTTCAAACTAATCCAATACCAAATTTCATCAAAATCGGCTCAGTGGTTTAGTCGTGAAAGCGCAATAGACGGGCAGAGTTACTTTCGCATTTATAATATGAGTAAGGATGTTATGAATGGTCTACTAGAAGGAAGTCAGCTGGCCTAGAAGACACAAGTTGATCACCTACTCAGGTGGAGATTCATAGAAGACTAGTTATTCCCCGCGCCTTCAACCGCGTTTAGTTACGTCTTTGATTTTTTCTAATCGTACTGGTATTTTTGTCGGACATTAATGTATGTATGTTTTTATCAATATTAAATGACGTAAGTGTGAAGACACTGGGATCTTAGACCATACCCAATCATGCATTTCATACGGAAATCAAAGCAAAACAGTAGCAAAACAAATTCAGTTATCGAAACTCTAAAGTTAACTAGCAACATTGACCTCTACCAACACAACATTATCTAAACACCTGTCTCCATCGATTGCCACACAGTTTTCGACCCTAATGCTAATGGAATAAAGAAAGACGTCCAAGATTGATGATGTTTCAGAACGCAAATGTATTTTGGTATTCAGGTTAGAGCTCACAGCTGTCAAAAACCGTTGGACCATATAATAGGAGCTCCCAAGATACGTTCAAACTTAAGATATGTAATGTGAAATGATTTTGTTTTTATTTCCGACTAGCTTTTGCTAACGACTTCGTCCGCGCAAAAATAAAATAAAAATATAGCCTATGTTACTTGCAGATAATGTAGCTTTCTAATTGTGAAAGAATTTTTAAAATCGGTCCAGTAGTTTTTGAGTTTATCTATTACAAACAAACAAACAAAAAAAATCCTCTTTTAATATTAGTGTAGACTAGCTCTTGCCCGCGACTTCGTCCGGGCAAAAATAAAATAAAATATAGCCTATGTTACTCGCAGATAATGTAGCTTTCTAATTGTGAAATAATTTTTATAATCGGTCCAGCAGTTTTTAAGTTTATCTATTACAAACAAACAAACAAAAAATAGAAATTTTTCCTCTTAATAATATTAGTGTAGACTAGCTTTTGCCCGATACTTCGTCCGCGTAAATGTCCCCCGTTTCATCCCCTTTGTGGGTGAATTTTAGAAAATCCTTTCTTTGCGCATGCTTACGTCATAATAACTATCTGAGTGCCTTTCAGCTCAATCCGTTCAATGGTTTGAGCTACACAGCTGATTGGTTGATAGATCAGTCAGTCAGTTACCTTTTATATTATAAAAGATTTATTATCCGACAGTAATTTTATTTACTGCCTGTTCGGTCTAGTGGTCGCAAAGCGCGACTACTGAGCATGAGATCTTGGGTTCGATTCCCAGGTCGGGCAAAGTGTTATTGGGTTTTTCCATCAGAAATTTCTCAGTAGCAACCTCGGTTTCTGGGTCTGTGCCCGGTTGATAGCAATAGGTTTGCCCCTGGCGAAATGTGGGTGTACCTACTAATGGGTACACCTCTGCATAACCCTTCCTCCTCCCTGAAAAGTGTTTATGTTATTAACCGACTAGCTACTGCATGCGACTCCGTTTGAGTGGAAAAGTCTATCATAAAACATAACCTATGACAGTCGGCAGCAATGTAGCTATGTCGTAAAAAAATGTTTGTAATCGAACCAGTACTTGCTGAGATTCCCTCTAACAAACAAACAAACAAATTAAATGAAACTTTGCCTCATTATAATATTAGTATAAAAATACACATCACATAGTCGGTAACTACATTTCATTGTACTCCTGTTTTTTATCCCGAAATAAAATAAAACTATGCATAATGTCCATCAAACTGTAGGTAGGTACGTAAGCTTAAGCAAAAAATGATGATATTTCCTATACTAACAGTAGGTACTCTTTCCTGTCTTTCACATGTACTCCATACTAATTATTATAAGCGAATAATCTCCTTAAACCATATTTTTAATATCAAGCTGGTAACACTGGGTACTTTATCAACCACTCACTGAGCCACGGATTACAAAAATCCGATATTACTGACCAAGGACCATCCAGCGGTCACTTTTACTGACAAAAAGAACTTCAACAATGTTCTTGAGGTGTCGGCTTTACAAACAAACACTAACACACAAACCATTTATGCTCTAGTGCATATCCATTACATGCAACAATTGTATTTAAATCCTCACTAGGCTGCCGATACGACATCGCCTTTGCCTCGCCGCAAATTAAAAAAAAAACTCCGGCGCCGTATTCTAAGTGACCATTGGTGCGTTTGAATTTGGAAGGCGTATTAGGCTCATTGTGCAGCCGGAGACAAATGCGTAGGAGTGATTGAATTTGTAAGTAGATAGTTTGTTTGTTAAGTTTTTTTAGAATTTGCTTAGATTTAGCCGATTTTGCTTTAAGTGTCAGAAGGTAGAACAAAATGGTGGAAGTTTTATAACGGGTGGAAGAGAAAACTTTTACCATAGCATGGATTTGTATTGGATCATGGATGTGATTCTAAACCCCCAGCATTGATATTTTCCGCTTGTGTAACAGTTGTTTTTATCGATAAAAAATTTCATCACTGCTCTGTGGGGTCTAGTCATCATCAATCATCTACTAAATTCAACATGAAAGTAGGTTACAATGCTCCTTCTACTATCCCTATCGTAATTGCTCTAAAATCAAGCACTCAAGTTTTTGATTTCCCAATTATGGCTTTTTTTACACTATAACAATTGTTTTTTTGCTGTACTAATCCATATACTTACACTGTTCTGATTCAGCCTTGCGAAAACCCGTGAACAACCAACCCTTAAACACTATAGCGATATGTTTTTTTCTGGATTCATTCTTAGACCTACTTCAGAACATCAAAGCTTACGCTTCAACTGACCTCTTCACCACCTAATCGTTGATGTTAGGCCCACATTCCGAGTAATGGTTACGTTCACTGGTTTTCAATCGATTTACTTACGAAGGCGTAATGGATGACCAGCTGTATGCATACAATGGACTTGGAGATTTTCTGGAGTGATGCCTCTTAATAAACACAATGTGGAGATTTTAGATGGAGTGGGTAATGTATGTAAGTAATGTCGATTATCGGTGTAGAAAAAATATTTTGAGAGTACCAGCTATAATATTTTTCTCATTAGAATGAGATTCAAATGAAAGCCGTTCATTTAAGTCAAGGTATCGTGAGTAATCAGTGTTTATTTTAATTTAGGATGTAAAAGGCAAAGTAATCTTTGAATGATTTTAGATCATACTAAAGTTTAGTAGGTTCTGTGCAGTAAGAAAATTTTCCTATGTGCAATTTAAGTAGGTATTTTGATCTTGTTCAAGAACTTAGCAGCTGCAGCAGAAAAGCTAGTTGACCGACAGAGCGACAAGAATAACCAGATTCAAAGGGCCGTCGACTGGGCGCATTTCCCGTACAGATGACGGATGATGAGGCACAGAGATTCTAGATTGGAACAGCAAACACCCAGGAAGTCCCAGCGTTGGCAAGCCTCCTTACAGGTGGAGCGATGACCTGTTGAGAAGTCGCTGGTCACGAACGGTGTAGGACCGGTTCGCTTGGACAACCTTGGAAATAGTGCCCATCATTAGTCTTCTGGTTGTTATAATGATGACGATGTTGTTTATACTAAGTCAATAAGTCGTTGAAGTGCCATAACAATAAATAAACAATTACTTGACAAAGACCATTAATTTTCCTACAAAATGTCTCATTTTCCCTACAATCACATATGTGTACACGCTGAATTATGTGGCTGATATAGATCACTAGGCCTTTAGATATTATGTCTTCAATATCTTAATGTACGCTGTATTTAAAAAAAAACATAGGTACCAGGAAAAAATACTTCTACTTATAGCTCTATCCAAGATACCTTGTGTAACACGCGTCCTGGGAGGTTTCGGCACTTTGTAGGATTATCCATGGTGTATCTGCAATCCGCGCATTGTAGTGTAAGGCAGACGAGCCGCCGCAAACGATTGTCGGCTCCATACACTTGTCGGCTGATATAATGTATTTGAATTTGTTGTTTGGGAGTGATACTGCCGACATTCCGAGCAGATACTTCGCTTTCTTGAGTCGTGTCTGCTTTGCTTTTTTATCTAAGAAATAGCAGTTGATTGTCTTCATTCGTATATGCTTTTACACCCCGACAGGAGGATGAGCTCCGAAATATTTTTAAGGCCTGAGTTCAACAACATCTAATCGAATGTAAAATTGTTTTTGGCAAATTGTTATTAACAACTGTTTAAATACCTAACTGTTTAAATATGTTCCCATATTATTCAGTTGATTTCTCGTTATGTATCAAGGACTGAGTTAGTCACAGCAATGTATCAAATTATATTTAGGTAATGAAGGTACAAGTAGTGTCCACCTCAGCGAGGAGACGGAGTGAAGACAGAAATGTCTTAGCGTTAATGTTAGCAAGAAATTTATAAAAGAAGCACAACTAACAACACTTACTATAGATATAATACTAGCTTCATCTTTATACAATCAATCACTTCAGATGGTCATACTGTCGTAGCATTCATAATCGTAGTCAAAGTTATTGATAAACTTGACACAAAAACTATTCGCTAATATTAATAGTAACACCAATACACTCATACAAAGCCAAAAAGAATCAACAAAAGAGGATCCATCGAAGATTTTTTACAAGCAAAAGAATTTCTTTGATGCGCGGGCGCAGCTCACAAGTAGAAAGTATCAATGTAACATAAGCTTAATTATCAATTGAAAATCTGGTAATGAATGCTTGTATAGTGCTTCTGGAGCTTTAGGGTTGCCAGTTATTTAATCAATTAGTCACTGTATTTGCTTTATCCTCTTTTAATCTTCCGAGATTATCTTGTTGAGTGCTTTTCCTTCTAAATCGATATCAATAGTTACAGCTTTATCTCAAACAACTTTTGGTTAACGAATCCAATATGTTGATGCCCTTTTAGGCTTATGCCATTGCTACACTAAAAGTTTTTCCTATTTATAAGATGCAATTTTACATTTTTAAGAGAATCATTTTTTTTTTTGCCCTGTCCTGTCTCACTATTACTACTACTGCTGGGCAACGCTCTTCTCAATACAATTATTGTGTAACTAGCTCTTACCCTTGGCTTCGCTCGCATTAGATTTAGATAACTAAGTTGACACCTACATTTCTCCTATGATTTTCATAGAAACTTTGAAAAACGTATAAAGATGAAATTTACTCAATCATCTCGAAATATCGAAATATGATGATTGAGTAAGTGAGTGGGTGACCCTTCGCTTTTATATATTTATATATTTCTCTTTACCACTCTTTCCCCTAAACTCATCAGCACCATCCCTGGTCGCACGTCTCATTCGGTAGTGCACAAAGCCAAAGCGGCGAATCAAAGATGGCGGCTTATTTGATGCGCGCGCGCACCGCTGACCGCTCTCTTTTCAATATCGCCTTTTGATTTGCCGTTTCCCAGTTTTGTTAAGGCGAAATAAATGAAGTATTTGTTGTTAATGTTTTGTAATTGATATCGTACTGTACTTGGCTACAAGAGTTTTCCTTAAGTTAGAGTAGGTAAGTATAGAGTTTCTTGTCCATTCTTCTCCATAAGTAATTCTTCGAAAATACTTTCTGGAAGGGGCAACTAGATTCTAGAATCTAGTTGCCCCATACTACTAACCAGTTGCCATTGTTTCATTAATCTAGTTGCCCCATTTCATATAGTTTCACACCTCTGATACACCTCTGCCTAACCCTTCGGGGATTACAGGTGTGAATTTGTGTATATGAAATATATAAATAGGATTCATTACAACAGAAAGAAAATCCTTTGCCCCCAAAGGAGAATCTTACTACTATTATAAAAGTAAAAGTTTGGATGGATGTTTGTTACTTAATCACGCCAGAATGGGTAAACGGATCTGGATAAAATTTGGCACAGAGATAAATAAAAGTCTGAAATAACACATAGGCTTCTTTTTATCCCGGATAAATGTAAGGTTCATGTGGGATAATATAAAATGTTTAGCTTAATTCTGTGCGCAGGCAAAGTCACGGGAAGGAGCTGGTATTTAATAATTAATAATAGTTATATATCTTTCTCTCTAATTTATTTTAGTAAGTAAGTCCATCTATTTACTTATTATTTTTAATCTTCTTCCTTTTTTTTTTCTTTTTTCTTTTATTTAAGAAAGAAAGATTATTTTTTAATAATAAATTACATATTTTAAATGCAAAGGTATACGTGCTACCTACCTGTACCTACTCATGATTCAACTGACACGTAGCATTGTGCGCGGTCGACAGCAGATTATCTCCACAAACAGAGATTGGCCCCTCGCTGTGCTCGTCAGGCTCCCGTGCCCGTGCGTGTACGCAGGTAGCGTTAGCAGAAAAATCTCGAATATTATTACTGAAAAAATAATTTTGTAAAATTGTGTCATTTTTTTTAACCGACTTCAAATAAAAGAAGGAATATTTTAATTCGTCGGAATCTTTTTTTTATTTTCCGATTACTCGATGACGCCTGAAACGATTTGTTTTTTAAAATATCTATGTTCGATAATTTTATAGTAGTTCGAATAAAAAAAAAATATCACTATTTTCAGAAAATTTTCTTTAACTAACAACGTACGCACTGTTTAAAGGTGACATTATATGTAAAAATGATAGGTAGAAAAAGACCTAATATCTACTAAACATAAATTATTATAAACGCACTTGTTTTGCTACCACTCCGCGGTCTGCGCAGTGACAGTGGTGAGGTCTTCAAGCTGTCAAGAACACACCAGTTCATCTGTAGTCTGCGAGCCCCACTGGAATGTGGACATTTGATTACTTATTAATTACGAAGGTTTAATCAAGTGTCTATCCTTTTGGCTATCAGCTCTGCATGCTTGGTAGGTAGATGACCAGTTACAAGGATCATGTCCTAAGAAAAGCTCTTCATAAAGTGGGCATAGATAGACGCGTTGACAAACCTGTTAAGTTTCCCATTTTGTTAAATAACTAGCGACACGTCCCGGATTCACACGGGTGCAATGTAGATACTAACTATATCTTCCTTTTGAATCACTATATCTATTGATAAAGACCGCATTAAAATCCGTTGCGTAGTTTAAAAGATTTAAGCGTACAGACGGCGGGATGCGACTTTGTTTTATACTATGTATATTTTCTTACGGATCCTAAATGTTGGGTATTAATAAATATGTAGCCTACCGTACTAAGAAATAACACGTAGATTCCTATTGAAATCCAAAATCAAACATTTTCGAGGCCAGCCTATTGCCATCAACCGCACAAATACAGATTCAGAGGGCTTCGAGGCTGTTACTCAAAAATTCCTAATGGAGAAACCCCTGGGAAAAAACGACCTGGTAATCGAAACCAAGACCTCATGCTCAGCAGTCGAATTTTCCGACTAACCAACGAAACAGTCCATTTAAATACCAGAAAAAAAAAACAACACAATTATATTAAAAGCTTTTAATGGTATAATAAAACAGTAGACGACTAAGTAAGCTAAGTATTAATAAAAAATAGATAACAAAGGACCGAATCATGTAGGTACGAAAATATTTTTCTACTTTTTTCATTCATTCAGGCGTCGAACATTTTATACCTAAAACTGAGAGAACTGGACAAAAAGGAAAAACACTTTTCTGGTGGGAAATAACTTCTGGACATTGTTAAACACGAAAGTCTATTATTAACCCCCTAAATAAAACATTACTTTGAAATATCAAAAATAAAAAATTCTGCTTTGTGGAACATTACAAATTAAATACGTTTAAAAACGGCAAATTGTGATAATTTTTATTATATTTTTATATTTGTGTTTATTCTCTTAAAGCATCCAAACGGCTGGATGTATTTTAATGATTGTCAGGCCGCCTAGGTGCCAGTTAAAAAAAAATCTACAAGTCGGATTTCTGATCTCGATATGTGACGTAGTGAAAATTTTAGTATAGTCCCATCCCATCGAAGAAAGGTTTCTAAAAATGTAAACAATTAAAAGTTTGAAAAAAATTATAAACGGTCAAATAAATTTAAGTAATAACTAAAAATTCGAAACAAATTTAATTTTTTCAAGCAGTCTCATGCAGTCAAATGGCATTAAATCTGATTTTGAATTAAAATATCAACCATGTAATGCATCAGACTACTTGAAATATTATTTTATTTCGAACTTACAGTTGGCAATCGAGTTACTTGATCTTGTAATCTTTTAACGTATTTCCTATATTTGTTCCAAACGTAAGATGTTTTTGTGTTTTCAAAGTCACGTAGCAGCTAGGGGGTTAAGGCTGCGGTTCTACCAGAGACGTGCGGAGATGTATAGCGAGGAATGTGTGTGAAAATGACCAATGACATCGCTTCATTTTTGTAACTGGAGCTGAGATAGCGCTGCAATTGGTTTGTCTCACACATCTTCGCTACACATCCTCGCACAGCTCTGGTGGAAACGCAACCTAATTGTAGACTTTCACTGTAATGTCCAGAAGGTTATTTCCCGTGGTTTTAGTTTCTGGCCAGCACTGTCAATTCTGGGTACGTTCTGAATGATTTCCTTTGTATACCGACTAGATCTCAGAAAACTAATTAATACTTTATTTTTTCCAGAACTGCATGGCTGTTTTCATTTTACAACGATTACTTTTTATGATTTCTCTGTCTCTCTGAGACTTCATCACTTTCATAAAATCTCTAAGCTGTAACTTATTCACATAAAAACTGCAATTGCCATCGTCATTATCACGCATGCGCATCTTTCCTTCGCCTTATGATTTGACTGAACTCTTCAAAGAATATCTTGCGTACCGTAAGAGCGCGGCCACAGCTAGCTCTTAACTAATAGACGGAAGCCATTTTGGTAACTAGTTGTTAGTCCTCATTGTGAACCATTAGCTAATAGTTTTCTAGACACCATCTATAAGGGAACAGCTCGCTGATCCGACCACGCTCTAAATCCCCTAAAAGTTCACTTCAAGGCGATATGCAAGTTAGATTTTCTTATTTAATTGAAGAGTACAGAATGAAGTCTGGTCCTGGTGAAATCTGGACATGCAGGGTGATGCATCGATGGGTCTGGGTGGAACCGAACAGGTGCGATGGAATTTGTGATGAAATTTGATCGACACAGCCGTTTACAATTGTTCTTCTCTCTGCGGGCCTGGGCCTCCTGAGCCTCTTCAGGTTCATCAACTTCCGTAGTGATCGTTCTTCTAAAATCACTCTGATGTTCTTTATAACCTAATCCATAACGGAAGTCTTTTATGTAGTTGACTACGGGTATCAGTGTTTGCTTAAAAATTGTTGCTGTTGTAAGTGGCAACATTCTGAGTTGATGTTAAAACAAGAATTTGTATATTTGTGGATTTCAACTGTTATCCCACTAAAGATTTTCAAGAAAAATGTTTTTGAAACTTAGGATTTTGTGGTATTTTCTCTTTTTTTTTTTCGGCGAAGTCAATTTTCAACGTCATTTCTGACTCCTCATTAGTGGCCATTGCGAAAATCTTATTAGTGAGTTCTGTCAGGTAGAGTATATACTATTTCCATGCATGTAGTACAAAAAATCTTCGATGTTTGCCTTGATTTTTATAATAAATTACGACAAATTGGACAGAGACAGACAAAGAATAATTATTACATAAATACTAGTTCATGATTGGGTCACAATACATTTATTATATTTGAAATATTCGGATCGGTATTCTCAATATATCCTAAACAACGTTGTATTTAAAATGCCGAACCGAATACGCCGACTCGCTTGTGTATAGCGACTCTAATAGTTTCTCTTTTTATAAAGAGTTCTGTTGACAAGGTGAAGCCGGGTGAAGTGTTATCTTACTACTGCAAAATGTGTATGGATGTTTGTTACTCAATCACGCCAGAAAGGCTAAACGAATCAGGATGAAATTTGGCACAGAGATAAATAAAATTATTAACGGAACGTACTGATGGCAATACCTATCAATCAGTAGAATACGTTCTTTTTCTCTCCGACAAAAAATTGGTCACCGATTGTCTGACGTGGCCTATATTATGTAGTTTGTGAATTATCATAAACCATCATTTTGTTATGACTGCTGCCTGGACCCGGCTTTTTTCAAGCAGTCAGAAATACTAGTTAAATATTTTCAGTTTTTATGGTCAAACCAGAACTTATAAGTAATAGCGATAAATACATACATACACAAAAAAGTCTCAGGATTGAGGAGGCTAAAATTTGCAAAATAGAACTGAAAAGCATCGATTACTGCATTACTTTATTTTTATTGTATTGTAAGATTTGTACGTTGCATGAAAAAATTAAATCGCAAAACTGTCCTAGTGAATCAAGTTCTATCGTCGTGATTTTTCTTCAAAAACCTAAGAAAAGCCAATGGATTCTTTTTCTTCCCGATACCGAAGCGTTGCTGTACGGTCTCTGCCAGAAGACCTCTGTTAGTCGGTTCGTAAAGATAAGGTATCTGCTTTGACTCCTTCGCTGCTTTATCTATATCTTTCTGTTGACTATCTTTCTCGGATTTTTGTGCATAATCCCTTTTAGATGTGCCACAATTCACAAAGCTTCCCTTCTGGACGCATAAACATTCTGGTTGATGCGTTATATTTGAGCCTCTTGGAGGTAATTTAACAGGTATCAACGTGAAGAATCTTATCATTGTGACTTCGGATATTGTAGATGACTTTTACATGTTAAACTAAGATTTGATTTGGGATTTAAGTCGATTGAATATTTTGTTAATGCATTTTTATATAAAATTATTCGTTAGAATTTACAATAGGTACATAACAAAGATTTAAATTGATGCCCACTTAGTAAAAAATGTTCTGTCACATGTCATGTGACAAGCAGATAAAAAAATAAATTTTAAAGCATAGAGTGCTACCATAAATATTGTTAAACTTCTTTCTTTTCGTATCAATGATAAAACTATTTGGGCCTAGTAAGTCGCCACGTTTACTGCCGCGTCGCATGCGATGCACAGGTCGTCCTCTAAACAATGAATGTATCTCTAGCAAAACATTTGATTTGATTTGCAGGTAAACGGGCAATGGAGACACAAAATGGAACATAGTCTAAACTGAAATATTGAAAATGATTGCCAATGTACGCTTTAAATCTTTTGCTGATAGCAGGAAACTGGTAAGCCCTATTAATTTGAACTAGTTTTCATTATGATACATAAATACTAGATTATCTTTTCATGTACGGATCAAGAGTAAACTTTGGCCAGTATTTGTAACAGATTAATGGCTTGTTTATTATTGGTTGCAATAGCGGCCATTGCTGCCTATTCCCTTGGTCACAAACTAAACTAAAATTAGACTATTTCCATCTTTTTCTGTCCAATAAAATAAGAAAGAGACTAATTTAAATAAGAGCTGTCAAATTTAGTCCATCTGACACATCCATTCAGTTATAGTTGACATCTTAAAACGTGTGGATTAAAAATACGGAGAAGTTCAAGGCAAAACTAATTTGACATCTCTAACTTAGTTCTTTAATGTCACGGAATGTCACCGTCCTTTCCTTTCGCTGTATGTTAGTAAGAGATGTCAATTCTCTAAATGTAGTCTAGTTTGTGAACAAGGGAATCAGCACCAGTGCTACACATTTTACTGTCAGGTCATCAGTTTTAACTATCTACCTTTTTCAATGAAAGTTTTAATTCTCTATCTATTATGGTTCATTATGGGGGGGTAGAGGATCGCTGAAACACAGACGGGACCGCTGGAAGACAGACGTACATACCCAGGCCAGGAAAAAGGCCCAGTTGCCGGCCTTTGGGTGCAAAACTCTAACTAAAGTCACATTAACACTTGCCTGGTTTCGAACCTACAACTTCATGTAAAAGAGACAGACGCCATTAACACCAATGTGCTCGTGTTACTTCCTTAATTAATATTTTAATGAATAACTGTCCCAAATTCACTTTACCGATAAAATAATTTGTTTCAGTAAATTGCAGTAATGTGTCAAATTAACACTAATTTTGTGTACTCATTATTTTCCAACTATAAAATGAGAACAGTTAATGAGGCCCTCTCAGTATTTAGTATTGTGTGAGATTTTAAAGAGAAAATGTGACTGTTCTTGAAGTTGAATTTAATTTATATCACATTTCTAAATGGATTTATTAAAGGTAAATTGTGTCCGCTAACATATCCATCAGTAAATGGGAATCAAGTATGGTTTAGTTCTGTAAAAAAATGTAAAGTTTCTTTCCCATTCTTCTCCATACTAAACTACCTTTTGGAAGAGGCAACTAGATTCAATTCTTTTATCTTGTATATGACTTTCAAGTACCTTATACTTATCTTAATATTTCTAAATTATTCAAGTACTTGCAATGATTTTGGATTTCAACGTTAATTAATTTGGAACAGTAACCAATGTTTGCTTTATTTCAGATCTCCTTACTGCTATTTGCTGCCGTCTCAAATGTACATTCAAGGTAAAATCAACTTTATTTCTTAAGCATCAAAGTTTGAATAAACTACTATATTTATTTCCATTTCTCATCCCTCATGAAGCAGTCTAGCTCATCTTCCCATCTTCAGCTGGATTTTTGACCAGCGATCATCTACCATAGAAAGAGTATAAGGAAACCTTTGTCCAGCAGTGGGGTAGTATAGGCTAATAGTATCCTAACTAATATTAAATGTTAGTTTGTATATTTGTTTGTTATGCTTCCACGGCTAAACTTGCACTAAACATATCAGGATTAAATTTGCTACAGACTAAGCTTGAACCCTAAAAAGGAACATAGTCTACTTTTTAATCAGTGAATTCATCAGTGTCCGCGACATTTACGCGAACGAAGTCCCGGGCAAAAACTATCTTACGATAGCTAAGTACCTTCTTTTAAATGCAATTTCAATTTCAGTATTGCCAAACAATCTCCGAAGCCATGGCAGCCTAACACAAGAAAAGTGAACAGTTACAACGATGATCTTAAAAACTGTATTTGTTACCCGGACGGTCAGTTACCGACTGTCCACCAACTACTTGATAAACAAAACAATGGTCAGGAACGTTTAGTCGTATATCTTTACAAAAATGACGCTACCAATGAAATCAAAATGTATATTCCAAATGCTAACAAACAAATGCTTATACCAGATATACCCTATGAGTCTGGTGATGGACTAACCACAGTTACCACGGAATATGTTTACACGTTACTATACAATAACCCAAATAAGATAAAAGTGTATAACGACCATATGGAAACTCTCATCCCTACAGTAACAGATTCTTTACCTATTGGATTAAACACGGGTGCAATAGAGCATATATTACCAAACACTGAGAATTACTTAAATCCAAATAATGCTTATAAAGGTAATGAATATATCTTGGCTAAGAATACTGTTGTAGCTTATGGTCCAAATGGAGAAGTTGTGAATATACCACAAGAAGGTTCGTCAAATATTTTACCTGTATCGTATGACTACGAAAACTTAAACATACTGGAGCAATACGGGTTGACTAATAACTACCCTTATACAAAACCAATCAATCCTCAGGCTATCCCGCTGATTCCACAAGCTGTCCCAGGCAATGCTCAGGCAGTCCCAGAAGAACCTCTTGCTGTCCCACTTAATCCTCAATTTCCATCGTACAACCCTCAGGTTGTATCGGTCAACACTCAGTCCCTCCCACTCAAACTTCAGGCGTTCCCAGAAAACCCTCAAGATTTCCCAGGCAACCCTCAGGCTGTCCCAGCCAATCCTCAGGCCTTTTCGACCTCATATGTGGGTGGAATAGATGAGCATGTTGTATATTCTTTCCAGACAGATCAAGGGTCGAATAAATTGTCATCGGATTCAAACGACATAAACGTCTCTCATTCCACTCAATATCTGACCTTTAACATTTGGTTCAAACAACAAATGAAGAGATTCAAGAACTTACACTTGCCTAAAGATATAAAAACTATTGACAATAACGTGCTTAGAATACTGGTGCAGAAGACCTTACGCGAAAACAATATTTATGTCAGTGTTGATGGTGTAATAACAGACGCTAAGGGAATAGTAATAGATGCGGCGAATTTGGAGCTACGGCCTTTGTTGCTAGGCGAAACATTCAATTATCAAATTCTTCAAAATGCCCAAAAAGCTATTAAACTACCGAAACATTTGCCTTATTTGGAAGGTATATTAGTCACACTTGTGTCTCCTCCACAGATTCTAGGCATAATACCATTAGGTAAGACTTATCTGCCTGAAACTTCTGACGTGGCCCAGCAGTCATTTGCCTCCGTAAATGGCAGCAAGATTTATGTTAACGGTTATGGAAATGCTTATTCAGCTTCACCTGAAGTACCTTATATGACTGTCAAAGAAATTTATGCAGAACCAACAGCTTACTATGCATACGCGGGTGCTAATGGAGTTCCAACTTCTCAAATTTCTTATTCAGACACGTACAATAAGGGTCAGTCTGTTGCTTATCCCTACACACCTGGAAACACAGTACCACAACTCGGTGTAAGCGAGGTTAACTATTGGAGTAGTGGACCATACAATACTGCTTCAAAACTGCCTTATCCAACTGCCAACTGGAATCCTTCAGAACTTTCTCAACCTTTGGGTCAAAGAAGAAAAATTTCAGAAGCAAAAATAGAACATCATTATGAACCACCAGTAAGGACTAGGAAAAGAGGGAAAGGTATAAAAAAACTTACTAAAGAAGAAGTTGCCGAAGTCACAACAGTTGAACCATTCCTAAGTATAAATGCATCAGAATCTGGAAGAAGATTTCCATCTCCATCACTTGCAGGCGTGATGAAAACACTACTTTATCTACTCAATGATTTACCAAGTCGGAGAGGGTTAAATTCTACAGGAGATGCAGATATATTGAACGAATCAGAAGTTAATAATGATGGTGGAGCTCCCGATTTTAGAATCATTGGGGGAAATGCTGCAACTGGCAGTGGCACACCGCTCAGCAATAAAGGAAGAAGTGGTTCTACAGAAAATGCTTAGACAAGCAATACTGTAAACAAAAACAGTATAGTTTGTTGTAGTAGTAATTATTATTTATGTTTTTTTTTGTTATGATAAAAATAAGCATTTTTTAAGTATAAGTTTAAATCACACTATGAAAACGGAAACGGCTTGATAATGGAATCTGAATTGCAAAATAGTTATTTAATAAATGGGTTTGGGTGGCATCACTATTCAAATTTTTATTTTAGTTATAACTTTAATATGCTAATCTAAGCTTTAGCTAACCACAAAAAACTCTATAGGTAACCTAACTAGCGGCTGGATAGCGTTTTATAAATGTCATTAGGTAAAGTGACATCTACCAAAGACCTTTAATATTAATGAAATCGACAGCACTTACCTTTTATAATAGTTTGTCTTATTACAGCTAGATGTCGTTGTTCCTACATTTAAACAGCGACATCTACCTCGATAATGATAGATTATTTCGAATATAATGCTACTAAAAAAATGTTTGCAACCCAATAGATGGCGTGGTGCAATTTAATTTACTATAACGATACTAGATGGCGTGGTGCAACTTAATTTCCTATAACGACACTAGATGGCGTTAATTTATGTTCTACTAAGAGACGAAAACTAAGTTTTTATTCTAGCCTCATGACTTATTAGTACCTCATGTTTAAATAATTAAGGCTAAAAAAGTGTCTTCGATTGTTAGAAATATTAAAACATGGTGGCTATGATTTGTTTACACTCCCCGCGTGCACGCAACCCGTCTGTCAAGTTAGCATTCGAGTCAAGCTACCAGTAAGCATACCGCCAGTCAGTGGCCGCCAGTCAGTCACCGAATACAACACCAGTCGTATTGGTGCGCTCTAAAAATATCTTTACGCGGACATCGGCATGTTAAAACGAACAAAATAACTAGACTTTTCAATGACAATAAGTATGAAACAACTTTGTAAGTGAACACAAGTTTTTGATTCACCGATTTCGGCGTGTTGAAACGACATTTTTGAACTAAAGTTTATATTATAGTGAATTCGCGGTATTCTCGCTGTGTCCTATTGTTTGTGCATGGAATCAATGTTGTACCTATGAAAGGATGTTATCATTACAGCACATGGTACTAGGAAACTGTATTTTCTAAATTTCATGGGATTTAAGAGCTGGTAAGTTGAAGTTTTTTTAAATTATGCTGTGTTTGTGTTAAGTTAGCGTTAAGTTACTTATACAGTGTAGTGTTTTAAGAAGTGCACCGACTTATTTTACTTTACTTCATTATTTTCAATGGGTCTAATAATATACATTATACTACTTATTAATGAATCATTATGATCCAATATGTTTCTGATATTGCACAGTAATATATCTCACTACGTCGGACTTTTAGGCAATTTGATATACGAGTATAAATTAATATTTTAACAGAATTTTAATAATAAACTAGATTGCAATTTTTCTCAGGATTATAGTTTTTAATTACATACCTTCACATTTCGTTTAATTTCACAGAGGTGTGAAACTATTTAAGACTAAAACTTACAAAGACGATTCCCACCAAATATTGAAAAGAAATACTATTGAGAGTAGGTAGTTTAATAAGTTACTCAAATACCTACCGTCCAACAAACTATTTGCTATACAGGTTTAATAAACCTCGTATGCAAGTGAGTAATATAAAAGATTTGAACACTAAAAGAAGTGTCAAGTTCTTTTTTTTTGGTGCTCTGTGAGAATCCTATTAGACTTCCTCCGACTGGGGGGTTACAGAGGGGCATTTTAGACTCTCGGCTAAAACCACTGCGGTGTTCCACCTCTGTCTATGGCAGGGGGTGCGGGATTCGCATATGCAATTCCAACAAGCAAGCTCTAAGTTAGCTGCCCTGTACACCAAATAGCTGTTTCGAATGTACATTCGTATCAATATTATAATCAATAGTTATAATAACAAGCCTTTGAATAACTCTAAACGTAGTACGGCAAATGAAAGTATAAAAGGTTGAGTAAGTATTAATCAATTTAATAGAACACTCAAGATTTCAATTACTTGCTTTATAAAAATAAATTACTATTAAATCAGCGGCCTGCCTTGAAATTAAGTTACATAAACGCGTCCAAAACAGAAACTTGCAAATTACCGAAAAAAAAACACAACCATGAAATTAATAATCGATAAAATATTGACAAAATACCATTGGCAATTTAAGTGGCGCCGGTAAACAGTAAAATTTCACAAGTTGTGACAAAAAAGACCAGCATATTGGACGTTTGGCATTGGACGTCGTCCATTGCCATCAGACCTTGTCCGCTCTGTGAGACACCCTTGCAAAACTGTCATTGTACTACTAACTATGGTTTTGCAACTTTTTCTCGTCTCCTACGATCATTCCGGTCAATGTAACCATGATTCTAAATTAAGAGTTCCATAGATTATCGTTTGGTTGCGTAGTTAAGACATTTTTTATTTGTAGTATTGCTGGCCTATAAGCTTTTATTGGCTATTGATTGTGATTTTATTCATCTTTAGCTTTTCTTCTTTTTTTAACTGAATATATTTTTATGGGAGCGTACATGCAGCCTTCTTCCTAGGCTAGTAACTTCCCATCTTTTTATTTACAACTAGCGACGCGCCCCGGATTGGCAAGAGTGCAATGTAGATACAGTTTTTTTCTAGGAATAAATATAGCCTATGTTGTTGTTACTCATAGATAATGTAGCATTTTAATGGTAGAAGAATTTTTGAAATCGGTTTAGTAGTTTTTGAGCTAATTCGTTACAAAAATACAAAATCTTTCCTCTTTATGATATCACTTAGTGACTAGCTTCTACCCGCAATTTCGTCCGCGTCAATTTTCCGGGATAAAGCCTATGTGCTATTCCAGACTATAATTCATCTCTGTGCCAAATTTCATCCAGATTCATTCAGCAGTTCTGGCTTGATTGAGTAACAAACATTCATCAATCAAAACATTCACATTTATGATAGTAAAATAGTAATTATTTACAATTGGTCCATCTTTATCTCACACCTTTCACCATTTCGTCGTTCACACGATTTATACATCGTCTCTATGGCTTTCTTTGTTCTTATTACAACCATAAGAACAAAGAAATCCATATTAGTATCCACATTAGGATTTTCTCAAAACTGTTCACTTTATTCATACTCTGTTTGTATAAGCGTCTTCGTCCTTTGTTGTTAGACCAATTTCCTTTATTAAATACTGAATTACAAATCTAGTCATTTCTGGGTTCATCTAGGTTAGGGTTTTTTAAACATTTTGTTTTTTTTTTGCGACGGAACCCTTTTGAGAACCGAAATACTTTATGAAAGTAATCAAAAACAAACTTAACTCACATAAACATTTGCACTTAACATAACATAACATAACATTACGCCTGTAATCCCCGAAGGGTTAGGCAGAGGTCACCCACATTTCGCCAGTTATGTTTTTTAGTCCCATGTAATAGGGGGCGAGCCTATTGCCATCAACCAGGCACAAATCCAGACTCCGAGGCTGCTACTGGGAAATTCCTGATGGAAAAACCCTATAACACTTTGCCCGACCTGGGAATCGAACCCAAGACCTCATGCACAGCAGTCGCGCTTGGGACCACTAGACCAACGAGGCAGTACATTCGCACTTGTGGGTATAATTTTTTTTTGTTTTTTATTATACAAGATGGGTTTACCCTTGACTGTAGTCTAGGTCAGAGCCAGTCAGAGGCGACGGAGACCAATTTTACGATGGATTAGTGGACTTTTCATCGTATTATTTGATGTCAGGCTTGACAGAACCAGGGTTGCGGCACGGCTTATCAGGATAACGTGGCCCCGGAGCGCAAAGGGCATCAGAAGGAACAGGGTAGTTTTTTAGTCAGTAAAACTCTGACAGTCCTTTCTGCCCCACCCAGGGCGGAAGGAGTCATTTGATGATTTTACCAACTAAAAAAAAAAACGGATTGACAGAAGAGTTGAAGGTCACAGGTCTTGCTTGTTCTTCTCCATAGAGGCTAGGCTATCAGCTTCAACTTTCTGACTAACTGACCGACACCTTGATGATTCACAAGTGCCTGTAAATGCAGGTCTAATTGAAATAATATTTTCGCGGAGCTCCCCGTGAGGTTTATGGAGCTCTAGGGTTCAACGGAGCACACTTTGTGTATGGCTGATCCTAGGTAATGACTGCTTCTATTATGGGGTACGTTGGAGCATATCATCCATTGACGAAAATTGTACAATAGGCGCCATGAAACCACTGAATTACCTAATGAGTTCAGCACAACGACTAATGTTATGTATGCCACATTCATTGAAGGATTTCTGCCTAATTTAGTAGACCTATTATGTGACAATGGAACGACGGATGCTAAATTAGGTCCAACGTTCGCAAAAACTAGTCTTGCCAACAAGAATTTAGGTATAAACTCTGTTCATTCTATAGGTCATTTAAGTGGTTTTGTGTCGGATAAAATAGTGAAGGTCATAATGACCTCGAATGTACTCGTATGATCGGAGTCGGAGGCAACGATTCGTTAATGAGAATAAGAGAAAATAATCAAGAACCAAAAATTATTGTGGCATGAATAAGATACTTTTGTTATTGGCAAAATAAAAAATGAATGCCAACTGTGGTGTAGCAAGATTCTATCTACCCGCATTTATTGAAAACTATGAAAGTTGATATATTATTTCACAGGATCTGTATATTTTTTCGGGATAAAATGTAGCATATGTGTTATTCCAGACTATAATCTATCTCTGTGCCATATTTCATCCAGATACGTTCACCCGTTCTGGCGATATTGAGTTACAAACAGCCATCAAATCAAACTGTCGCATTTTATATAGCAGTAAGATTCAATATAGTTTGTAAATCCTAGTCTCTGCTTATTGTTAAAAAAAGGAGTATATAATGTCTTGTAAATAGTCTAAGGATTGATACACATAAAAGCGTTGCGGTGTGGTAAAGCAACGCAACGCAGTTGCGGCACCGTGTTACAGAGCGTCGTACTACTGTAGTTATGTGACCCTTTTTTACTATAACCGTGAACGTTGTTGAACGTGTGTGACGTCACAACGCCAAATGCGTTTTGCGTCGCGGTGGATGACGCCGCTGTATTCGGCGGTGCGCCGCCTCACCGCTTTTATGTGTGTCGGTTTTGAATCTAGTGCCTATTTAAATCTGATATAACCTAACTTAACAATGGTAGTTGACAATGTAATTGTCATTATAAAGTAATAACACGGTTCACAGTTATGTAACTACTTCATTATAATGAAACCACATCAATTGAGTAAATTAGCAATGTCATTTAAATTAATTAATGTTTTGAAGCGGCCGCTAGTTGCAATGATATACTTACTTACTAGGGTAATTGAAACAGCATTAGGCATTAACAGCATTAAATTTGGTTCACTTAGCGCTAAACGCATTAAACATCATTCCGTCTCTCTCAACTTCAAACAATTAGACAGAGATGCAGAGTGTTGTTCTGACGTTTAGCGTTAAATATATTATATTTAGTGATCTGTGGTGCAAATACATATGTTTAAATAAATAAATATCTTGGGACAACTCACACACGGCTATCTGATCCCAAGCTAAGCAGAGCTTGTGTTATGGTAATCAGACAACTGATATACATACGGTTTGTATTTGTTTTTTGTTTGTTTGTATGAGGTAATTCTATAGAAGTGCAGGATAGATTGCAAAAAAAATCACTGATAGAAAGTTACTTTATTGCTGACTTTTATAGTACACATGTCAACTTACACGCAGACGAAGTCGCGGGCAGAAGCAAGTGTTTAATAAAATCAAGTTCATTAAATAAGTCAAAACTAACTTGTAACTCATGTTTAAAATTCTTTTCAAACTCCTGCGCACATGTCAAGATGTGTTTTTTCGTGATAACCTTGCAAACACTTAAAAGTCGAACATCAAAGTGACTTCAAGTGGTTGTAGCCAAATATATGAAAAAAAGGACCCATAAAAACTTGAAATCCTATAAAAAAATGTTAACGCTTCCGTGACTACGGTTTTCGAATTTAGAAAAATATTTATATAAAATGTGTTTTTTATATTATAATTGTGTAATGTGTTTTTTTAATTTGACTGCCTCGTTGGTCTAGTGGTCGCAAAGCGCAACTGCTGTGCATGAGGTCTTGGGTTCGATTCCCAGGTCGGGCAAAGTGTTATTGAGTTTTCCATCAGGAATTTCTCAGTAGCAGCCTCAGAGACTGGATTTGTGCCCGGTTGATGGAAATAGGCTCGCTCCCTATTACATGGGACTTAAAAAACATAACTGGCGAAATGAGGGTGTACTAATGGGTACACCTCTGCCTAACACTTCGGGGATTACAGGCGTGATGTTGTGTTATATAATTATGTGTTATATTTGATATAAATGTACGGTTAACAAAAGAATTAGGTACGCAGGGCCATCAGGTATAGTTGAAGTTTTCTTATAAACCAATGAATGTTTTCGAATGTAATTTAATTTAAAAATTAGATAATGGTGCCGATTCCCTTGTTCACAAACTAGACGAAATTTAGAGAATTGACATCTCTTACCAACATGCAGCGAACGGAAAGAACGGGACATTAAAGAACAAAGTTAGCGATGTCAAATTACTTTTGCCTTGAACGTCTCCGTATTTTTAATCCACACGTTTTAAGATGTCAACTATAATTGTATGGATGTGTCAGATTGACTAAATTTGACAGCTCTTATTTACATTAATCTCTTTCTTGTTTTATTGGACAGAAAAAGATGGAAATAGTCTAGTTTTAGTTTAGTTTGTGACCAAGAGAATCGGCGCCAATAAACAGTTCCTTAATTAAGTTAAGTTAATTAAGTTTCAATCGAAGACATCCATCGGTTTTTAAGAAAACATCAACTATATCTGACGATCCTGCGTACCTATCTCCTTTGTTGACTGAACATTCGTAAGAAGTGTAGGTAAGCTAAGAGCATGATAATATGTACGTTAGTAGGTATACTATAATAAATTAGGTAGGTACTTCATCCGGGTGGTTTTTTTTTGTGTTTGGTTACAGTTCTGCTCCCATGAGTCGTAGCGTGATATTACTAAGCCGAATGGTAGTTCCGGAGATTAGCGCGTTTAAACAAACAACATAACTCTTTAGCTTAACTTTATTATTACTAGATGCTCCCTCCGACTTCGTACGCATGATTTTTTCATCCATGTTAAGTTACGTCTTTAGGTACTGCTCCGCTATTTTGTGTCGTAGCGTGATATTATATAACCTATACTATTTCTCATGAATCTGGCTATCATATGCAACAAAGATTTTTCCCAATCGGAATGGCAGTTCCGGAGATTAGCGTGTTTAAACAAACAAACATAAATCTCTTCAGATTTATTTTATTAGTAGGTATAGGCATCTTATGTATGAAGATATTTCAGCACCAATTCTATTTGCTTTACCTAGATTTGTTAGTACTGTTACTTAATTTTGGCAACTACGAAACATTACGTCGAAAGTATTCGTCAACAGTATGTTTTACTTTTATTAACTTGCTTGGCGACTTTCGTCTTTCTGGCCCAGTGGTTAAGGCGCATTTTATGCACGTAGTCGCGAGTTCTACACCGGACAAGTACCAATGCGACTTTTTCAATTCATTATGTACTTTCTAAGTTTATCTTGGACATCACTGACATTGGTAAAGGAAAACATTGTGAGGAAACATGGACTTATTAATTAATATATATATATTATTATTATAAAGAGGAAAAATTTGTATTTTTGTTTGATTGTAATGGATAAACTCAAAAACTACTGGACCGATTTTCTTTCACCATTAGAAGGCTACATTATCTGCGAGTAACATAGGCTTTGTTTTATTTTTGCACGGACGAAGTCGCGGGCAAAAGCTGGTTAGTTAATATAAGCGTAAAATCCGCCTTGAGCAAGCATGGTGATCAGTGTTCGTGCCTTCTCTGTATGAGAAGAAGCTTTGCCCTGTAGTGAGACAAAAATAGGCTGGCAAAACAGCAAAAATGTTGCCTGCTTAAAAAATCTGTTGGCTTGCTTTTAAACAAACACACTTAACCTCTTTATAATTATTACTAAAGAAGATTAGCTGCCTCGTTGGTCTAGTGGTCGCAAGCGCGACTGCTGTACAGGAGGTCTTGGGTTCGATTCCCAGGTCGGGCAAAAGTGTTATTGGGTTTTTCCATCAGGAATTTCTCAGTAGCAGTCTCGGAGTCTGGATTTGTGCCAAGTTGATCGCAATAGGCTCGCCACCTATTACATAGGACTAAAAACATAACTGGCGAAATGTGAGTGTACTAATGGGTACTCTTCTGCCTAACCCTTCGGGAATTAGGGGCATGATGTGAAGATTAGCTCAAGAAATAATCGAGAATCTTCTCCGCTTTCAAGTTCGGTTGAAAGAAACTATGCTTTGAATGCTCTTCAATGGTATCTATGTATCAAGTTTCATAGCCCTCGCTTGATTCGTCCACAGTTATTAAATTACAAAAACAAACATGACATTCGATGCATGCGTGAAATTCCTATAGAACTAGGCACTAATTACATGGGAACATTCTTATTCTAGCTGGGTATTAGGATTCTTGATCGCAGGTATTAAGAGCATTTAAGCTTTACGTCTTTTGATCATGTCATACAAACATTTAAGTCGATATTTTTCGAAATAGGTCTAAAAAGTCAGTTTAAAACATTTTCTAAATGTCTTATTTGTATGACGAGATGTATGAACGTAGATGAGGCGAAAGGAGTAGGTAAGGATCGTAGTAAGTAGCGTTTAGTAGTTTCTGCCTACCCCCATGGGAAAAAGGCGTGAGTTTATGTATGTATGTATGAAAAAAGATAATCGTAAATCTCTGTTTGTTTGGAAAATTTAAGTGATATTGTGTTTTTCCATCAGGAATTTCTCAGTAACAGCATCGGGTTCTGGATTTGTGCCAAGTTGATGGCAATAGGCCCCTATTACGTGTAACTTAAATAACTGGCTAAATGTGGGTGCACCTCTACCTAACCCTTCGAGGACTACAGTCGTGATGTTATGTATGACTTAGAACTCGTACTTGTAAATTTTCAAATCAAAGAAACTCCAAAAATAAGACGCCTTTACAAATGAAACTAATTCGACTGATGAAGTCATTTTTGCTAGTCAGACATTGATGTCTAATTCAAATTCATTGCCTTCAAAGTGACCCCAAATATTTTTAAAAGTGATGAAATCAATTCAAAATTTATCACTTTATCATTTTATCTAATGTTAATATAATTGTTTATAATAATTCAAAGGGTAATATTTAAATAAATATATCTATATTAAATCAAGGTCTTCAGATGCTCTTTGTGTGTAGACTTAATTTGCCAAAATTGCAATGTTGCATTGAAAACAAATATTCTATGACGTCATAATTTTGAACTTGATTATTTATTTTCAAATTATAATATTGTCAAATAGATGCATATGCTGACATTGGTAAAGAAAAACATCGTGAAGAAATCTGGACTTTATCTCTACATAGTATAAAACAAAGTCGCTTCTTCGATCTTCGTCTTCTTAGATCTGCGGTATATAGAGTGATTTAAGATGAAGGGTTATACCTAAGGGCAGGTCACTAGTAATTATTATAAGTCTGAAGTTGCCAATCCGCCTTGAGCAAGCGTGGTTGTCAATACTCGTGCCTTTTATGTAATAAGAAGAGGCAGTGAGAAACAATGATAGGCTGGTATTATTATTAGTTGCAATACGCATTAGAAGACGGTTCGAATGTAAAATGTAAAATCATCGTCTGATGACCATGTTCATCTGATGATTGAACTAGAAGGTTAAAATAATCATCACAATCATAAAGTAATGTATCGATTTGTTATATTGTTTTCTTAGAATAAATGAGTCATATTTATTAAAACTTTTCAGCTGATAGATTCACTACTGTTATGCTATCATCACATAAATTCATAACTATTTAGGTATTTACTTTTATAGTCCCTATTATTATTAAAGTATGTAATAAAAATATAAATAATAATAACTACAAAAAACAATAACTGAAAAAATAAGCAAATACGCTGAACTTAAAGAAGAAGTTACAAGAATTTGGAGACAAGATAAAGTCTACGTCGTCCCCATAGTTCTCTCTACAACAGGTGTTATCCCCAACCATCTTTTCCATAGCCTGAAGTTGATTGATCTAGAAGAATCCGTTTATATAAATTTACAAAAAGCTGCCATTTTAAATACATGTAGGATAGTTAGAAAATTCATGCAGGTAGAGGAGGGAAACGTACCCTCAGCTTAATTACACACATAACACACCACACGCTGCATTTACTTGGTTTCGGCCCGTAAATGTAGCTTATACCAGCCTAAAAGCTGAGAAAAAAAGACCATACGAAAATAATAATAATAAAAATATAAATATAAATAATCAAAGTTTGTCATAAAAGTATGTCAATCTCCTGTTTGAAAAGTATGTACCTAAATAGACAGATACATAGATATAGGTACCTACTACAATAGGAGGACTAGTTCATTCCCATCAATATCAATTTATCATCTGCAATGATAAGCCTTAATTGCGTGAATTTACGTCGTGTACCTACTGCACTGAGATATCTTTAGGGTCTGCTAGGGTTACCAACCGTTCAACCGGACCCGAGGCAGGAGGGAGAGAAACACCTTACTCCCTCCCTGTCTGAGGAGACCTGCAAAGGCGGGTCGACACTAGACGGGAACCCGGCGCAAGTATCGGAAGGGAACACCATGGGGTGGCTTTTAGTCAGTAGGAGTCTGACAGACCCCTCTGCTCTTCACAAGTCATTTGATGATTTCCCATCCTTAAGTAAACAGGGTGGTGGATTCTGGCATCTATAAGGATTTTCCAGTCCGGAATAAAAACAAAAACAAAAATGGTACCAACCAACCATACAATATTGTACTCTATTTTATGTAGGTTTATTTTATAATCTGTAATACTAAAAGAGTACGCTAAAATACCTACTATTTTTCATCCGACTGCCAAGGAAGGCTTAGGTATTACACAATGTTTACTATACTAATAAAAATCAGTCATGAATACTCGTTGCTCTAATCTAAAAATGTTACTGCCTGGGTATTGTTATCGTTAATATCTTGATATCCCCAAAAAATATAAAGTAAATGTACTCTTTTTTATAAGTTAATGCTTTTTATTTACCCTCTCTAAATTCAGATATATATGTATATTATATACAGTATATCTTTTAAAAAACGTTAGCAGCCCTAGATACTGCATATTATATCTGCCGATAGCCTAACCTAGTAAACAAGTCCATAAAATGCATCTTAATCATGACCTGTTAAGGTTTAAAATTGGTTGATATAAACACTTGAATGGACTAGTTTTGAAGATAATTGCGTCCATCGTAGCGCTACAGGTCAGGTGATGACGTTGTGGCAGATAATAACACTAAATTGTAGATATTTCTAAACGTACTATGTTTAGGCAATTTTGTGGCTCTGTACTAAGATAAAACAGATGTAAAAACACACATAATGAAGCTGACAAATACATGATCTTCACATCATTGTGTTCATTTTTTTGTTCTGATCCATATCTTGGACTCTTCTAGTTACGGAGAAGATTAATGAACAAAGTTCTATTTTTTTTTTCGTTTTTTTTTTTTTGAGAAAACATGTTTTAAAGCTTTAAATACCCTGTACGCATGCTCTCACAATCACAATGATTTGCTTACGTTACACGTTAGTGATTTTTCAAACAAAAGTCGGTAAAAAATATTCCACTGATAAAAAGCTACACTATTCCCGAGTGGCATAGGCTATGTGTTATGATATACTTCACATCTTCTGTGCAGACGATGTCGCCTGCAAAACTTAGTTACAAAAAAAGTAGTTGAAAAGTTCATGTCATTGTTATGACAACTCTAATTTTATCTAATTTACCCGCGGTTGAGTGAATCATGTGCGATTTTTTTTTTTTATTTTGTCATAAATTAAACATACATGTAATTACATGTCATCGTAAAAGTTTATTAGCCTCATATTTAGGGATTTCCAATATGAGTTACCTTTTTAATTAAGAGGGAAAACCCTCCAATATTTAACGGGGCTTATAACATTTTGTTTATAGCATTTAATTCGTTATTTATTGTCCACATTCTTTATTGTATCATATTTTAGAGGTGTACCCATTAGTACACCCACATTTCGCCAGTTATGTTTTTTAGTCCCATGTAATAGGGGGCGAGCCTATTGCCATCAACCGGGCACAAATTCAGACTCCGAGGCTGCTACTGAGAAATTCCTGATGGAAAAACCCAATAACACTTTGCCCGACCTGGGAATCGAACCCAAGACCTCATGCACAGCAGTCGCGCTTGCAACCACTAGACCAACGAGGCAGTCTCTTTTTTTTAATTAATTAATTTGTTATTTTATTATTAACTCGTTTCTGCCCGCGATTTTGTCTGCATGGTTTTTTCATACGTGTTAAGTTACGTCTTTGGTTATTGCTTCGCTCCTCTTATGAGCGTTTACGTACGCCATGTCATACAAACGTTGAAGTCCTTATTTTCCGAAACAACGAATGCATAGGTCTTAAAAAATAATTGAGAACATTTCCGAAAAATAGTGCTTACAGTTAAATTCGAACTGAATCTTAGTTTTCCATGGAAACAGAGATTTCCAACAAACTTTTTTTAAATAAGACAGACACAAATGTGCTCAACTAACGTTTCAGAACTATGTATCCTGCTTATATGTAGGAAGTTTCATTGAAATCAGTTCATTCATTTCGAAAAATTAGGCTCTTAGCGAGTGTAAAATTATTTCTTACTAGCTTTTGCCCGCTACTTCGTTCGCGCAAACTAAAATAAAATATAGCCTATGTTACTCGCAGATAATGTAGCTTTCTAATGGTGAAAGAATTATTAAAATCGGTAAAGTAGCTTTTGAGTAACAAACAAACAAACAAAAATTACATTTTTTTCTTCTATATAATATTATATTAGTGTAGAAATTGAACGCGTGGTGTTCCCTCTTAATACTAAACTTTTTGTCATAATAATGGCAATAGCCATCTACCATTATTGCAACCACAAAACATAATCCATAGCCCATTTGAAAGGAACCTCAATATAAAATATAAAGGTATCGTGTCCCCGACCCACGACATTTCTTAACAAACAACGTCACGACAAAATAATCGTGAAATATTCACCAAATAAGTCGTTTCAATGGCTTGAGAAATATCCATTTATTCAAGCTACGGATCTCATGATTATCTCTTTGTTTAGTTATCGATTTATGGTAAAAATTGTGAAACGTCGCGGTTTTATTGTCCATTTGCCGCTTCGCAAACGAAGACGCTTTAGTGTCTTGTATTTGAGACTAGCAACCCGGCAACAAGCAGAAAATCTTTATAAACATAAAAGGCAACCGTTACTGACTGACTGGTCCATCAACACAGCTCAATCCACGGATTGTAACGATACCCCATACATCTAAATCGGTTCAGGCGTTTAAAAGTTATGGTGGAATAAAGAAACTCACATGCATAAATACCTATATACATACATTAAATTTGTTTTATTATTATATAAATGTTGATGCGCAACATTTAAATGGGATCACTGTCAATTGTAGATAGACAATAAAATAACATGATGACCATGGATCATACATTAAACCTGAACACATAACACTCCTATTTTTGAGGCAGTCGTGTAAGGGATGATTCTCATTAGAGCGGGCCGTGCCCGGGCCGGGGCGTGGACGAGCCGACGTGGTATTGAAGTGCGTCGAGAGGGCCCGGACGGGACACGGATAATGCACTGTGTAATATAAATTGATTCATACAAAATATATATAACAGATTTAAAACCGTGCCCCGTCCGTGCCCCGTCCGGGCCCCCCCCCCGGCCACGGCACGCTCTAATGAGAATCATCCCTTAATTTACAAGCAAACAATAGATTCCCTAGACCAAGTCGTGAGCAGGTATTTTAATTTTTAGTTAATTTTTTTTTTTTTTTTTTGCATACATTTTGAAACTTTCATAACCGGAACAGACTGCGATAAGCAAATATTGTGCAAGTCTGTAATAGATATAAACACTAGCCTTTGTACCAGACTGCCACGTTGATCTAGTGGTCGCAAAGCGCGATTGCTGAGCATGAAGTATTGGTTTCGATTCCCAGGTCAGGCAGTGTTATTGGGATTTTCCATCAGGAATTTTCAGTAACAGCCTCGGAGTCTAGATTCGTGCCCAGTTGATGGCAATAGGCTCTCCCCCTATTACATGAGACTTATACATAACTGGCGAAACATGGGTGTAACAATGGTTACACCTCTGCCTTACCCTTCGTGGATTACAGGCGTGATGTTAAGTGACTAGCTTTAGTCCACTACAATGTTAATATTCTATCTGTGTTTATAATCGACGTGCCATTTTTCATAAATAAATGCATCTTTTAAAGCAACTCAAGTTCAGCTATCAAGATTGGGATATCCCAATGGCCGTACCAATAGTCTAAAAGTATTTGTCATGAATTTAAATGATTCTCGTATGTGACTTTAATCTCAAAGTATAGTAAAGTATTATTTCAAGGTACTTGTTGCCTACTTATTGCATAATTCTCTTGCACTTTTTACATCGTCCTTCTATAAACATTTGGGGGTTAAAGGCCCGGCAACATCGAAGGAAAAAACTAGCGAGCGCGGTCAGATACTGAAGAAGTACTGGGTGCTTAGACAAAGTAACATCGCTCGTCGATTGACCACGTGACTTAACGTGGCTTATTTCAATCCCATACATTTTAGTATATTCTAACTTCGTAATCGTTTTGCAATTGTTACTTTGTCTAAGCCCCCTCTCCCCGTTGGTATGGGCCTGAGTACCTAATGTTATTTCCAAAATTAGCAAAGAATGGAAATGTGCCGAAATGTGCCGTCTAGTGACAATAAGAAACACAATAATTCCATACAAATTGTAGTTAACTATAATGTGATCGTAAGCGGTCAAATCGATTAAAAAACTCGCACTAAAAACTCAATTAAAGGCCTAAAGACACATAAAGCAGATAAAAAGAAAACACAAATAATTTACATTTCAAACAAAACAACGTCATCCCTTTTATAAATTCATCTCTTCTTCTACTCCCATACAAGAACTACTCCAGTGTCACGCCGCAAGTGGTCCGCTCCAGTGTGACAAGACTTATAAACTAAATGTTTTACAATTTTATGTAGAAATCACATAATAATAGGTAGAACATAAATGTACTAATGTGTGTCATTGGCGACCACTAGACCAACGAGGCAATCATTATTGCCTCGTTGGTCTAGTGGTCGCCAGCGCGACTGCTGTGCATGAGGTCTTGGGTTCGATTCCCAGGTCGGGCAAAGTGTTATTGGGTTTTTCCATCAGGAATTTCTTAGTAGCAGCCTTGGAGTCTGGATTTGTGCCCGGTAGATGGCAATAGGCTCGCCCCCTTTTACATGGGACTAAAAACATAACTGGCGAAATGTGGGTGTACTCTAATGGGTACACCTCTGCCTAACCCTTCGAGGATTACAGGCGTGATGTTATGTTATGTTACATAAATGTAGTAGTCATTTTTTATTTCAATAAGTACCTATTCATTTTGTCCAATATCTTTTATATAGTAGATTCATTTCTATGCCCTCATAATTTCCAGCGGCGAAATTTTTAAATGGCATACGCGTCCAATTTTCCAACGTCTAAGTTTCTGCCGATCGGAAGATTAAAGAAAGATCTAGTAACCACGTGTTATCTCCCCTAGAACTAGAACAAGTAACGCAACAGACGGACAATAGTCCGGTTAGTACTGGCGTGCTATTGAAACACTTTAAACTAGGCTAGTATACTATCACGAGCCCCTACTACTCTGTGGTAGGACGTAAGGAGCATTTACTTAGAGATTTATTGTTTATCAAGATTCTGTCTACGACTTTGTTTGCGTAGACTTCAGGATTATGCCAAAGGACCAAATAATCCCATGAAATCATAAAAACGGGTTAAAAAGTTAGATTAATATTTATATGTGTGCCAAATTTCAGCTAATTCTCTTAAGCCATTTGAGCGTGAAATAGTAACAATTCTTTTTCCATCCATCTTTACAAACTTTCACGTTTATAACAGTAGTAGAAGTTAAGCACTGATGGCCTTTTTACGAACACTAGGCACCGCCTAAATATACAAAGCAACCTCTTGTAGGTACACCTTGCATGACGTACCTTTAATAATAAAAATAAATAGACTAACATTCTTCTTCGTCCGCGTGTATGTCTGTTATTGCGAACTCAGATAACGTCACAGATTAAAAAGTAGCCTAAGTTCTTATTTAGATACCAAACCACCTCTTTGTCAAATATCATCTCAATCGGTTGTCGTTTTGCCGTGATGGCATAACAAACACACAGCCAGTTTCTTTTGCAATGATAAAAGTGCTAGTCAATAAACGTAACCCACACATGTACAAACAGCAACAAAAATACCCACATCAAATTCCAGCCAGCAGTTTTCTACGTAAGATTATATCAGTTCGCTTATAAACTCTCCTCACGTACAGACAACCTTATTACCAACCATAAAAATGCACAAACAATGTGGGTTAAAAGATCAACAGCCAATCGCTTTGTACTTGCAGACGGAAGGACCAATTTAGGCTCGGAGGACCAGTTTAGGTCAATTGGTCTGCCGTTGCTCCATAAAATCTGTTATGATTGATTGTTGGCTGTTGTCTTGCTGACAGCCCTATTATTGACCGACTGCAGTGGGTAAAAAGAGGGTGTGGGTTTGTGATGTAAACTGTCTTTTGTAAAGATTTTCTCTTATTTATCAGTGTCGTATTACATACAGGTTGTAGAAGATTTTTAAGTTTCGTTCTACGAAAATAATAATAAAACGCTAATTTGTAAATAATTATTTAAATGGAAGTCATTGTTCCAATTTCAAAGCAATTAAACTGAACTTAGACTAGATAACATTTTGAGATCAAGTGTACCTATTTGTCACATCATCAGTCTCATCAAATGAGTTTTCATTAAATTCGTTTTATTTATTCATTTTATTTTCTTTGGGAAAACAAACAGTTACACGAAGGTTTCTTAATTAACAATCCTTAGTATCTAAAGCATATAGTGTAAGCATATAGTGTGTGTGTGTATTTGTTCCAAAATATGTCAGATCACGTCACAGAAAATTCAAAATGGCGGCGAATGTTATAATTTGTTCCTTTTTACTTATCAAACCTTTTTTTTTTAATTTTTTTTTTTTGTTTAAACATGTTTTGTTTTAATAATAACAATAATAATAAACCCGCAGGGCAGCTCGTGGCGAGCTGTTGGGCAGTAGCGACCCCACGGACCTGACTCCCGGGAGAAGTCTTGTTCCTCATCTCCGGCTTGCCTTTATTGGCCGGCTAGAGTGAGCACTGACGAGGAACAGACCTCCCACCTCTATCTTGCCTTAATTGGCCGGTTAGAGTGGAAACCCGCGAGAGCATTCGTGCTCGGGGGAAGGAAGTATTCCAGTAAGACGCTGGTAGGGATCTTGACCGTACTTCCGGGATTGTCCCGATAGCCGTGGAATACCTCTCCATCCCCTAGCACCTCAAGATATGTTGCCCCCTTGTCGCTACGTCACTTAGTGCTAGCGACTATTTTAGGGGGCCCATATAGTGAGCGTGCAAGTCACCCCCTGCCATTTTATCCATGTATACAAACATAGGTCCGGCAGGGGCCATAGTCACTTCATAGTTTCAGGTAACCAAGTCATTTTAGCAACCCATACCCATAGTCCAGTACTTTTAATTTCCATGTCCTGTAATAGTCCTGCACCAACCGGGGGTTGTCCTTGGGTGCACCTGCTTAGTGCATACAGGGATAATCATCGGTTGGTGTCCCATTTCATATAAAGCTACCTAAGGGGCCTCTGCGAGTTGGCTCCGGCCCCTCGTACGCCTTACAAAGGCCCGGGACCTCAGGGTCCCGAGATACAAAAAGTAATTAAAATAATAATAATAATAATTTATTTGCAGACCAGTATCCATATTGTTAGTAGATACATATTCACTTATTAAACTATTGTTAGGAGGTACACATAATGAGACAAAACAAAACAAAACATTACACTTCACTAACAAAAGAAAACAAAACATAACATAACAGTCATAGAGCCTGTCTATCTTGCTGCAACCAAAACAAAAAAAAAAAACAAAAAATAGTCAATACAAAAAAAAGGTAGATAAGTAATAGCTTTTTAGGAAAAAAATATGTATAAAATATACATGTTGCATACATGACACTACATATACATTTTGGATAATAAAAACAATAAAAGGTAAATATAAAACTTAAGGTATTGATGTACTTACAATAAAACTTGCATCAGTTAAAGGTCACGTATTCTGCAATGTGTTCGTGGGATATAAAAAAAACACGATTAGTCTCACATTTGAGCTAACTATTGGACATTATTTATACGCTGGTCTTTATAACCGCAGACGTTCTTGAGAATCTGTAGTTTAGACTCGAAACGAATTGCAAAAACGGCTATAGATAAATCAAAGAATTCATTCTCACAGGTCAAAAGTTAGAGTGCTCATCCTGTAGATTAGATTCAATCCTGTAAGTCAAAAATCAGAGAGCTCATCCTGATAGATCTCTATCAAAATTCATCAAATAACTTTTTATACCGAAACATTCATCTCCAAAACCATAGTTATGCAATTCAATAAAAACGCCTGTAGATCAAAATGACAATTCCGTAGCTTAAGAGACAGAGAGCTCATCCTGTAAGTCAAAACTCAGAGAGATCATTCTGATAATAATCTGCAAAGTCATCAAATAAGTTTTATACCAAAGAATACATCTGCAATAATGTTGACATCCATTGTATTGCCGTAAAAAAAAATCGACCGTATTCTCACACATCACCGAAGAAGCAACATAAAAATAAAACATCCTTTATTGTTAGTAATAAAATAGAAGCTGAAATAACCGTGACACGTGTCATAAAATAAAACAAAAGGTTACAAATTTGATAAAGGTTGCGCGAATGTTGCAATTTCTCAGTAGTCTGAATATTAATCTGCCTCATTATAAGGCAGGGGTGGTGAACCTATGGTAGGCTTACCACGAGTTCTGTGTTTTCATTTCATTATTTTAAGACACAACATTGATGTGCATAATCATCTTTTAATTTTATCTAGGTATGATTTGTGTCTAAAATTTTCAAATAAAAAATAATCTGGTACAATAGTAAAAAAATATGGTAAATTAATATTGTATTCCTTTCCCTATCGTTCTCCGATATTGTTAAGATAACAATATCGCAGGAACGGTTATCGTCTTTAAGGAAGGCCTACGTCCAGCAGTGGACATCGTTCGGCTGATACGATGACAATGATGATGATTGTTAAGTTTTTTTTTATGTACCTATATCGTGTTTTTATTAAATAAGAATTAAAATAATAAATACATTATTTACAAGCAATTTTTTTTTAGGTGGTAAAAATCATCAAATGACTACTTCCGCCCTGGGTGGGGCGGGATGGACTGTCAGACTTTTACTGACTAAAAAACCACCCTGTTCCTTCTGTTGCCCTTTACGTTCCGGGGCCACGGTATCCTGTTAAGACGTCCCGCACCCCCGGATTATTTACAAGCTTAATAATAAAAATAAAACAACCAGAATAACAAAAAAAAAGAGAAATTAAAACTAAATGGCATCAAAAAAAGATTGTTAAGATAATTAATGAAATGAAATAAAAGGCATACTCGTATGTGGCTTGGCCATAACTTTTAAAGGCTAAGTGCCGTACAGTCCTAAGTTATGCTTGCACTCCATCCGCGTGAATGTTGGTCATCACGGATGCAGACGAAACATGGATTAAAAAGTAGCCTGTCCTTCTCGCGTTTTCAAGCTTCCTCTTTATCTTTATTGCGATTGGTTCAGTCGTTTTGCAGTGATGAGCCAACAAACAGATCTTAATCTTTTTTTTTTTAATTAAAAATCTTTGCCTCACACTTAAATTTTCTCCTATATCGTGGGTGCGTTTACAAACATAAACTCACATACACAAACAGCCAGACCCGGGACAACTATCTGTATGTCATATAAATACTGTATACTATGTCCGGTGCGGGAATCGATCCGGCGACACGCAGCACAGCAGCCAATTGCTTAGCTTCTGCGCCAACCGTGCCGCCAAAGATAGATAGTAGTAGTAGTAAGTATTTTTAACATAACATCACGCCTGTAATCCCCGAAGGGTTAGGCAGAGGTGTACCCGTAGTACACCCACATTTCGCCAGTTATGTTTTTAGTCCCATGTAATAGCGGGCAAGCCTATTGCCATCAACCGGGCAAAAATCCAGACTCCGAGGCTGCTAATGAGAAATTCCTGATGGAAAAACCCAATATCACTATGCCCGACTTGGGAATCGAACCCAAGACCTCATGCACAGCAGTCGCGCTTGCGACCACTAGACCAACGAGGCAGTAGTTTTAACAGTGGTTTTAAAAATCTATAGCTGTCTACTGCTCTTCAAATATCCTTTAAAATGTAATTTTCGACTTCTCCGTACAAGCTACCATCTCACACCACCAGACTGGAATACAAATCGTACATTTAAATATAAAACGACTTGTGGCTGTTTCACTCTCTTTTGTTTTGGCGCCAAAAAAATATTCGGCTTTGAAATGCAAATAAGAACTTTGACAGCCACGTTTCGTTTTGTAATTTTTACTTGACACAGCCGAAAGTAAGGGTTATGATTTATGAATATAATAATAACAAGCTATTGAGATACTTTTTTATTTTACTTATTCAAGAAAAAGAAAAACCTCCGACGGCGGCCATCTTGGATCGATTTTCATCAAACATCGCTTGGAACACTCCCGACTTATTTACCTTTCAAACAAAATCAAAATCGTTTCAGCCGTTCGGGAGCCACGATGCCACAGACAGACACACACACAGACACGTCAAACTTATAACACCCCTGTCGTTTTTGCGTCGGGGGTTAAAAAATCAGCTTTTATTAATTTCAACTTGATTCAAAATGAGTCCTATAACGTCACAGGAAATTCAAAATGGCGACCGACATGACACTTTCCTTTTCTTAGTTTTTAATATGAAAATACATCGTTAATTTCCAAATACACTATGAAGTTAAATTATATAATTCAAAGGTAACTAAACCTGTTTGCAGGAAATTTATTTGGCATTCACAAGTAGTACCTTGGGCATTGACTTGTGAGTTTAAAAGTTGTTTTTGAATGTAAATATAACTGTTAATAGTGTTATTGCTTCCCTTAACCTTAAAAATAACGTTGTCGCATCGTAATATCAGATAACATTACTAAATTATAATAATATCAGCCTATTATTGTCCCACTGCTGGCCAAAGACATCTTCTCATACAGAGAAGGCACGGGCTTGAGATTAGCGCGTTTAAACACACAATTTCTTCAGCTCTTCATATTTGTACTAGCTGACTCGACCACGCGTTGCTGTGGCTTGAAGTAAGTAAAGATATTGAGGTCAATAATCAAGATAAAAACTATCCCATCTTTTCAGTTTGACCAAATTACACACAGAGAGCCATATTTCATAAAAAATGGTTAAGTGGTTTCGGAGTTTATCCCGGACAAACAACGTGACGCGTAATTTATATATATTAAGATATAGATGTATGGATAATATATTGCGTATTTGAAGAGTACGTTTCAAGATTGTGTTAATAACCAAGGCAAACGGCACGTTTCATCGTTGGTCGCTTACCAACAGACCTGACACAACAATGACTTTGTTTGATGATTACACTGCTATTTAATCCGCTTACAGCGGCATCCATTAATTAAGTGAGCATCAAATCCCATTCTATGTAAGCAAGGGTCATTAAAAATCTTACGTCAAGTTTTTAATCCAAAGAACATATTCGATGTTAATTCATCATTCATTAGGTAACGAAAAAAAGAGGATTCCCAAGTCGAGCAGAGTGTTATCGAAATTTCCATCAGTAATATCTCGGTAGCAACCTCGGAGTCTGGACTTGTGCCTTGTTGATGGCAATGAGACTTAAAACATAAGTGACGAAATGTAGGTGTACTAATGGATACACCTCTGCCTAACCCTTCGGGTATCACGCATGATGTTATGTTAAAAAAAAAAACAATTTTTATGATGTGTCATTTCGTCCGTAAACATTTACGGTTACTGAATATTTTAATTGTTTACTTGCCACCTTACTTAATGTTTGAATACTGACAAACAGAAACCAGCTTAAAGATTAAATAAACAAAGTCGTTAATTGAATGAAGCACATGCTGTCCCAATATTTAGTAATTCACACTAATAGTTCAAATATCTGGTACATCTATGAAATCTATACAAATAAATAATAGGTATTAGACTGTCTGTTTGTAATGTTAAATAAATTTTCCTTAATGCATACGGTAATAACAACTGTAAAACAATTTTAAAATTGTTTGCCTATCTGTCTGTTTGTTCCGCTAATCTCCTAAACGGCTGGATCGATTTTGACGGGACTTTCACTGGTAACATACCTGGTTATAATATATGATAGATAATATATGATACTTTTATTTTAGAAAAGGAATTAGGGTTACGCGCACAAAAAAAAACAGACATCTAGGCGAATGAAGTCTCGAGTATAAGCTAGTACCTACTAAATAAACTAATGAAGCACACATTGTTCAAATACATTTAGTAAATCACACTAATGTGTGCATTTAGTGCAATTATCTGGGACATTAACAAATAAAGTTCTTAGTTAAGTGGTAAATTAAAGAAACTTGTGCAAAATGTCTCAAGGTTGCAAGTTGCAATTTCACAAATAGATACTTTAACATAGTAATGTACGGTCTTTAGAAAAAACCGGCCAAATGCGAGTTGGGCTCGCAAAAGAAGGGCTCCGTATCACCGTACAATATACAGGGTCATTAAAAATTCACCCGAAACCTGAAAAGGGGTCATTGTACTAATCATTATGAATAACTTTTACTATGGACCTTGAAATCATGAAGAAAAAATCTGCTGTTCCATACATTACGATCGTGTAGTGTAGCATTTTTGTGGTACCATGTATAACGCTTCATGCAATAAAAGCAAAGTTCTTGTATTAATCATCATCATATCAGCCGGATGACGTCATCTGCTGGACCATAGGCGTCCCCTAAAGATAGCCACAATGACCGGTCTTGCGCTGTCCGTATCCAGCAGTTTCTTGTATTGGGACCCATTTAATTTAAACATACATAACATAACATCTGGGGGCCTACCCCCATTTATAAAACAATATTATTTTGATATTACTTTGCCTTACACACTATTGGAAATTCAACGCTTGGCTCAGCGCCGAGAGTTCAAAATCCAACAACAGATATTACAAAGTAATATTAGATTAATATTGTTTTAAGCGATGGCGATAGGCCCCCAGGCCTGTTATCCCCGAAAGGTTAGGCAGAGATGTACCCATTAGTACACCCACATTTCGCCAGTTATGTTCAAGCCCATGTAATAATGTGTTGTGTGTATTTAATTTAAACCGTATTTTAATTTTATTGTTTATTGTTACAGCGGCAATAGAAAAACACAAATTTCACTCTGCACCTATTACGGTTGTTGAGATACAGGCTACAGCCTGATGCAAGACAGACTTAGAACACGATAACTTTACTAAGAGCTAATTTTCAATCGTCAGATAACTCTTAGGGATAAATATGGTGATTTTGGCGACGCTTTTGTTTAGAAAATACGTCAAACTGTCATATTTATTCTTTGGATAAAAGTTATCTAAGTCGTAAACCAAAATCTCGTTAGAAATTAAATTATTTAACGGGAAACCAACAAAACACAAGTCTAGATTTTTGTGAGCTAGATACCTATCTACAATGCCATCGAGTTTAATTAAATATTGACTAATATCACGACTTTCAGTTAACCTTTAAGAAGGATTCCTTCGAGTGGTCAAATAAAATTGCGACACTAATTCCGAGCGGAAATCGAACCCGCAGCAACCATTCACTCGGCCACTGCGCCAACCGTGTCGTCAACTTTTGTTTCAAATGATTCAATAGACACGCGTTGAACCACAGACTATAAAAAGTTTATTAAAAAAAGAACACTTTCTACCATAAACCACGTACGCACCATTAAGAAATAACGGCTGTAATGGGGAATTTTCCATATAATTCGATGTAGTTTTCGCTGTACTGTGGCAATACTATCACGTCTGCACTACACTTGACCTTATTAAAGGTCATAACGAAACATCAAAACTGATAAGGCCTGGTTCACATTAGGTCGGGCCGGCAGATTTTTCGGATCGACAAACAGTCATCATCAACTGCCTAGCCTTTTCCCCAACTATGTTGGGGTCAGCTTCCAGTCTAACCGGATGCAGCTGAATACCAGTATACCAGTACAACCCAGTAACTGGGTAATACGATACCCCTAGGTAAGAATGGAGACTTTCAAGCTTCTGATGACTCGTAACGACTGTCAAAGATCCATATATGACAGCCGGGACCAACAGCTTAACATGCTTTCCTAGACACGGAATGATGTCAGTCAGCCAGTAATGTCTAAGATAAACTTTAGTACATTTTAATTGAAAAACTCACATTAGTACTTGCCCGAATTCGAACCTACAACCTCACGCATAAGAGGCAGGCACCTTAACCGATGGGCCATTACAACATTTCATCGATAGACAAACGATTTTTTCGATCGACGAACAGTGGCTGTGGTAAAACGACGGTTTCATTAGGCCTGATCGGCAGCTTCTAATGTGAACAACAATACCGGACAGTCGGTCAACGCTAAAACTGTCGGTCCGACCTAATGTGAACTAGCTCTTAGTGCTGTCAGAACGAGCCAAACCACAAACTGTCACTAATCAAATTGATTACGTCAAACTAATTGTGAAAAATGTGTTACATTACCATGCACAAATAACAATGGGATAATTTTACTAACTTTTAGGAATAAATGCAATCTTAGTCGCAATCACATATGTAGTTCCTTTCTAAAATCACTGACAGCAGTGTAAGAAAGCATAGTGAAAAAACTTAAACAATAATAAATTTAAGTCAGAAATCGCCAATCAGCTTTGCGCACGCGTGGTGATCAATGCGCGAGCCTACTCTGTATAAGAATATGCCTTTGCCCAGCAGTAGGACAATAAAAAATCTGGTATTTTTTTATCATTTTCTTACTGCTGACGATCGCAAGCGCAATAGCCCAAAAATGTCATTAAAACTGACTTCAGCAACTCAAACCTGCCTTCAATAAAACCTGCTTTAGCTCTGCAATACTTGTGCACCTACACTCTCCTCCTCTCATTCAAGAACCATACTGCCACCTGCTTCGACCTTGGCTCAGAAATCGGTTGGTTTGTCCCACTGTCCATCTACTGACAGTAAAAGGTATCGTCCTTGACTATTTAACACGGTTACCTACCTATTACGTACCTATCTCTTTTGTGTCAAGTTTAATGTAACTCGATGCGCAAGAGTGCAGCTGTCTTGTGTATTTTTTTGGTCCTACTGCTGTAGGAGATTTGACAACTGTGCCATTTTATTTATCTAAGAAATTATTTATAAAGGAGTAAAGCTTGTTTGTTTTAGATGTAATCTCTGGAATTACTAGACCGATTACAAAAATTCATGCACTGATAGAAAGCTACACTATTACCAAGTGTCATAGAATATATGTTTTATGGAATACTTGAATTCCACGCGAATGCACTCACGGCGAGAAGCTAGTACCTAGGTCTAACATAACAATCCTCATATTCTTTTAATCAAGGAACAGATAAACGATTACAATAAAAAGTAAAGCCTTAAAGCCTTGTCCTCTGAGTTCATTGGTTTGGTCCAAAGGACATTCCATTTTTATTTTTAGAAAAATATTGAAATTGTCGTGAGGTCATTCCTAGAGGTTAAGATTAAGGACAAAGTCTTTATTTGGTAAAAACAACTATAAAATATCCGCATTTTACACACATACATACATACATATAGATATTAATAATAATATATAATACCAGCCTATTACTGTCCCACCGCAGGGCAAACGCCTCTTCTCATACAGATAAGGCAAGAGTATTGATCACCACACTTGATCAATGATTGGCGATTCCAGACTTGATATACCTAGATATTATTACTAATTTATGACTAATTTTTAGACTGCCTCGGTGGTCTAGTGGTCGCAAGCGCGACTGCAGTGCATGAGGTCTTGGGTTCGATTCCCAAGTCGGGCAAAGTGTTATTGGGTTTTTCCATCAGGAATTTCTCAGTAGCAGCCTCGGAGTCTGGATTTGTGCCCGGTTGATGGCAATATCTTTTGCCCACGACTTCGTCTTCAGAGATAGAATTGATTCAGAATTACCCCGTAGCAAATTTCATCAAAATCGGTTCATGGGTTTAGTTGTAAAAGCGTAACAGACAGACTTAGTTACTTTCGCATTTATAATATTAGTCAGGATTTATATTGTATCTTGTTAGCTTGCTTACTTGATCTGAGAAAAGCACCAATAGTAATGAACAATAAGAATGAAAGTAGGTATCTAGCAGCTTCAAGGATAACCACTTGCTGACCTTTTATTAAGAACTAGCTTCTACTTGCGACTTCGTCCACTCCAAAGTTGATTTCTCCACACAAACTTTGGACCACCGTTTCATCCCCTTAAGGGGTAAATTTTGGAAAATCCTTTCTTATCGGATGCCTACGTCATACAAAGAATACACCCTTCAAGTTTCAGATCTCTACGATCAGCGGTTTAGGTTGTGCGTTGATCCGTCAGTCAGTCAGTCATTCAGGACAAAGTATTTTATATGTATGGATACGTCTTTGGTTATTGTTTCGTCCCCAAAAGTCTTACCGTGATGTTTAACAGCCTTGATAAACGAGCTCTGTAACGCAAAAGGATTTTTTCAAATCGGACCAGTAGTTCTAGAGTTTCGATCGTTCAAACAAACAAACAAACTCGTCAAGTTTGCAATATAGATTCGTAGCGTTTTAACCAGCGCGTACCTAAAGACCAAACTACTAGGTACAGGAATTCGATAAAAACCTGAACTCCAAAAGGAGGCGTAAGGGGGAATCCATTAATAATGTGAGGCGTTTAGGGGGGGAGGAGGTCGATGAGGTCGAGACGAATCTCATATTTTTTTTTATATTGAACTTGAGTAATTCCTATTTTAATATTTTATTTTTCCATTTTCTCACTGTGATTCTATACCACATTCTTAGAAGTCTAATATTAGTAACAAAAAAAAATAATCAAAAGATTTTTTTAAATAAATCAAACTCTATCAAGCACAAATTAACTTATTTACATTATAAATACACATTTTAAAACATCTTTCTTGAGATTAGGGGGGAAAAGGGGTCGAGTAAAAACACACAAAACCTCACCAAGGGGGAGGGGGGCCAAGACTGCCTCACGTAATTAATGAACGCCCCTTTAGCATTGCTTATTTACGATATTGCAAAAAGGCATAAATACTATAATTAAACATTTCAATGGTTATTTGCATATTGCTTTATTGTGTCCAGTATTTCCGGGTGTTGACCACTGTGCTGATCACGTTTCTGTGTTTTTTTTTGCCGACGGTAGTGTTTATTTTGACTTATGTCAGCACTTTTTGTCATATATTTGATTACTGTGCTACTTTTTGGCGTGTTTATGTAATATTTAATGCAAATAAAGTGTATTGTATTCGTGATTTTATATTTATTTATTTAAGTAGGTATTTTATGCCTCGTTGGTCCAGTGGTCGCAAGCGCGACTGCTGTGCATGAGGTCTTGGGTTCGATTCCCAGGTCGGGCAAAGTGTTGTTGATTTTTCCATTAGGAATTTCTCAGTAGCAGCCTCGGAGTCTGGATTTGTGACTACACACATTGTACATGGGACTTAAAACATAATTGGCGAAATGTGGGTTTACCTACTGGACACACCTCTGCCTAACCTTTTGGGGATTACAGGCGTGATGTTATGTATAGGTATTTTATAGTGATATATTGTTTTTTTTTAACTAGCTGTTGTTCGTGACTTCGTTCGAATTAATTTCGGCTTTCACGCGGTATCCTAATTGTTTAAAAAAAAAAAAGCCAATAAGTTACTTCTTATAAAATTAACTATCTGCCAGAGAAAGTCACGAAAATCATACCAGCCATTTCGGACATTAACCGAAACAAACATAAAGATAGAAATTAATTTAAAAAAAAAATGTTTTTTCGTGTAAGTACCGTGTACACATAAATATATATTTTTTTTCAATAAGGCCAAAAAAATCCACTTTTGAACATCATACATAATAATATACAAGAAAAAAGTAATTGAATCTAGGTGCGCCTACCTAAAGGTAGTTCTGTATGGAGAAGAATGGGCAAGAAACTCCATCAACATAGCATCACGCCTGTAATCCCCGAAGGGTTAGGCAGAGGTGTACCCATTAGTACATCCACATTTCGCCAGCTATGTTTTTAGTCCCATGGGGGCGAGCCCATTGCCATCAACCGGGCACAAATCCAGACTCCGAGGCTGCTACTGAGAAATTCCTGATAGAACAACCCAATAACACTTAGCCTGACCTGGGAATCGAACCCAAGACCTCATGCACAGCAGTCGCGGTTGTGACCACTAGACCAACGAGGCAGTCCATCAACTCTTTTGAAATCAATGTTTACCAATATTTGTATATAGAATTACAAGTGAATGCAATGAACCTTGTATAATAACTACTATAACACAAATACGTAAAGAGTATAACAAATTAAGAATGCGTGTCGCGGCTTCGATTCCCACACTGATAAAATAATTGTATGGCCTACAAGTAGTTGTTCCGGGTCTGATTGTAAGTTTATGTGAATTCATATGTTTGTAAATATACATACGATTCAGGAGAAATTCCTCGTGTGTGGTTATGTACAGTCGGTTATAGCAATTATCTAACCCACCTAACTGGCTGAATAAAGTTAGGCGAATTTGAACCTTGTGCAATTAGCGGTGGATAATATATGAATTCGATACGTACTAGCTTAATGAGCTCGAACGACTTGTTTAAGGACGCAAATATTATAGAACACTGTTATGCTAATTTGATCTTTAAAACTTTATGTTAGGGTAAATAATCTTTTGAATACAGTTTTGACACGTAATGGACTTGATAATTTCAACTTCATTTGTAAAGACGATTTGACCAAGTGGTAGCAACATGGTAGTGAGATCAAACCCAAGTTTGCATTTTTGACACTTTTTGTTTACGATATTCATTTATATTTTTTGCATTCCTAATATTATTTATATAAAATTAAAATAGTTAATTAAAATTAACTATTTAAATACAAAAATCACAACAGAAATGAAAAACAGCAATAATTTTGATTACGATTTTATTCAATATGATTAAAAGTAAAATCATTACTGACAAAAATAATTACTTGTTATGTTTGTTATAAGTTAGAATAAATATAAAATAAACTACTTGAGCTAGAACTTTATAAAAAAGTGAAGATTTTTAAAGTAAGTAATAAATTATGTAGTGAATCAACATGTTATATGTTTAGAAATATAATATTTCTATTTCATAACAATAACATCACCACATTAACTGTCATACCTACTTTTCAAATAAAAGTGAAAATAGCACTAAATACTTTGGTATATAATAATTTACCTACTTTATAGATTTTTTATAAGTATTTTTTTATTTGTATTATGATTACGATCGTAAAAAGGACCAGCTTATTCAATGTATGAAACACTTCCTTAGAATTTATGATAACAACAGTTTATTTAACACACACTGACACGTAAGTATTGTTGCCTGCGTTGCTGCCTAATAGCGAAGTGGAGCACCTTCTCTCTCGATAATTTGTTGCAAGCGGCTTTGCATACCGCGCACCATGTTCCAACAAGCATCACTTCCTCTCATGAATTCCCACGTTGAAGTCACCAGTTGCGCCAAACTTTCTTTTGTCCTGACTTCTGATGAATCCCAATTTAAAATCATTTGACCCCACAAGTTTTCTATTGGGTTTAGGTCAGGACTTTTAGATGGCCAACTTATTACTTTAATACTTTCTTGACTAGCTAGCCAATTTTGCACCACAGCAGCTCTGTGTATGGCGCAATTATCTTGCACGAAATAAATATCCGCGTTTGGGTAGGCAACACGCACAGTAGGCAACATTACGTCACGTAATATTTCTAAATATTGGTGACTATTAAATCGGCCGCCAACTTCTACAAGTTCCCCAGGTCCCATGGAAGACATCCAGCCCCAGTAACCCAGAGTTATTCTACCGCTGGTTCTACACGACAGTAAACAATTTTCATTATACCGTTCACCTTTCTTTCGCCATAAAATTTTTCGTCCATCCTTATCAGATTTGAAGGACTTCTCATCAGTGAATATGACAACATGTTCTTCCCAATTAAAATCTAAATATTCCTGGGCAAAGCGGACTCTTGCTTGCCGATGAGCAGCAGTTAATTCAATTTTTCGTGCCGGCTTGTATTGTTTTAGCCCAGCAGCATGCAAATGTTTTCTTACAGTTTGAGGAGATATATTATACTGCACTGCAGTTGACGAAGTAGATATAAATGGATGTTCTTTATGTCTACGAACAATCGCTCGGTGCCGTTCTGATGCGGGAGTGAACATTACAGGTTTGGGTCCAGAACGATCCTTTTGAACTTTTCCAGTTTCTCCAAAACGCCTTAACCACAATCGGACTGTATTTCTCTGAAACAAATAAATGAAACGGGTGTCACTTCTCTTTGAGGTGTATCAAAATATGTTTGCTTACGTCACGGCATGTAATAGCTTGGTATAAAAACCAAGTATAAAATTAGAAAAATACACTTACTGTTATGTTAAGCCTCCTAGCAATCTCTCTAATGCCAACTTTGTCCTCGTGCAAATAGATTATTTTATATTTTAAATAATCACTCAATTGAGACATGATAAAACAATAACAAAATACAAATTAATACAAATAAAAACAAATGGAAAAGAGACGTTGTTTTTAGCAATTTACTAAGACAAGTTAACAAATGTTCGCGCGTAGTCACTGCAATTGTGCGTAGACTGGCTTAAGTTTTATGGTTACGATTCATTTTTATTTTTCTACCCATATTCTAACATATGAATACAAGTTTTTTATAACAAATACTCATATTTGTCTTTCAATTACCCACTTATTACAAGTTAGGCGAATATATTACCAATTAAGAAATTTTAAATTTGAAGTATGTGGCCGTCGTTCTTTGCAATAATGCAAGAAATATTTACTTAATAAATTCTAAATTGAAAGCAAAACAATAATCCTCAATGCAGGATTTGAACTCGCTTCCCGTTCGTCTCAGCCTTATACAGTGACCACGAGACCAAAGCTACTTGAATGTTTTATTTAAAATAAGCAATTAGTAGTAATGACATTAAGATTATATCACAATACTCTAATAAACTTTAAGTCTTATTGCATAAAAATCAAAATTGAATAACAAGTTATAAGTATCTTAATGCAAACGATTTAAAGTTTAAATTCGCGTATCCATAATATTATTGTATTCGTTCATTAAGAAGCGCTAGTGTGCTGAACTCATACAAATTGAATAAACCTTAACGTTATTGACAAAGGGTTCAAATTCGTTTGTTTTTAGGGTGGGTTAGATAATAGCTATCACCGTCTGTACATACATAAACTCACGCCTTTTTCCCATGGGGGTAGGCAGAAACCACAAAACGCCACCTGCTACGATCCAAAAACAAACAAGTTATTTATATGGCAGAGGTGAGTAATAACGCAAGGACGGGTCGCCCTAGGAAGACCTGCACTGACCTTATTGGTGAGGTTCTTCATAAAGGTCAGGTGCGGAGTACTCGTAACCGGCGTGCTTGTATGACGAGATGTATGAACGTAGATGAGGCGATAGAAGTATGTAAGGTAATGTTTTTCAAGAAATAATCCTATACTATACTAATGTTACTGCCTGCTTCATTGGTCTAGTGGTCGCAAAGTGCGACAGCTGAGCATGAGGTATTGGGTTCAATTCTCAGAACGGGCAAAGTGTTATTGGGTTTTTCAACCAGAAATTTCTCAGTAGCAGCCTCGGAGTCTGGATTTGTGCCCGGTTGATGGCAATAGGCTCGCCCCCTTATACATGGGACTTAATCATAACTGGTGAAATATAGGTGCACTAATGGGGACACCTCTTACCACCTCCACATGTTATAGTGGGATAATTTAAGACTAGTTTAATTCTGAAATCTACGCAGACGAAGTCGCGGTCAAAAGCAAGCAAATAAATAAAATGTTGAATAACATCTTCAGTATCATAAATTAATGATAGCATTTCTAAGAAATTATTCTGACAAGACCTAATGCACTTTACAAATATCATAATATTTATCAATTTCTATTCAACAAAGATTATTTTCTCTTTCAACCATCTCTGTATTTGTTTGACCTCTTCTGTTCAGAGTTTTAATCAGCTGTTATGGTGTAAACATTTGTTGATAAGATTATTCACACTATCTAAATTAATAATATAAACTAACTGCGCCCTCTGACTTCGTGCGTGTAATTTTTTCCACCCGTGTTAAGTTACGTCTTTGGTTACTGCTCCGCTCCTGTGTACCGCAGCGTGATGTTATACATATAGCCTATCAAAATAGCACATACAAAAATATTTTTTTGCAATCGGTAATTCCAACCTCTAGTAATCAATCTCTAGTAATTCCAGAGATTAACGCGTTGAAACCATAAACACACAAACACACGGAACAAAAAATATATAAAAATAATAAGTATAGATGCGAAAATAAATCTGTCTATTTGTTACCTTTTTACTACAAAACACACGACACGACGACTAGCGACACGGCGACGTAATTTGTTTTGTGTCTGTGCGGGTCGCGGGTTCGAGTCCTGCGCACAACAAATATTTAAAATCAGTTTTTCCAGGTATGGTTAATTGTGTATGTAAGTTTATATAATAATAATAATAATAATAATAATAATAGGACTCCGAGGCCCACCGGCCTCTGATAGGGTCCCCGCTTCCGGTGGAAGTGTGCAGCGCATGAGATGGACACAGTCCGTTAATGAAAACGTCATGCGCTCATACTTTGGGGCTACAGAGGGGGGAAGTAACTTGACTGCGTACCGTGGTCGGATGCTCTCTCTGTTTCAGGTGCTTGAGCCAGCTGTCAACGTATCGGCACAACGTCTATCGGATCAAGTGCGTGCCATCCAACGTAATCATATGTTGGATGACATTGTGCTTGATCGACTACGCATCGAATCACGAAATAGCCACGTTACACTTGCTTCGCCAGTGGTTGCAGTCGCGGTTCAATCGCCGAATTTACCTAGTGATTCACCGCGACTCGACCGCATAGGTGAGGAGGTTGATGACGGGGCTATTACTGTGAGTTCCCAGTGTAATGTACAGTTGAGGAGTACTTTGGAGGATGCGTTTCGGGAGTATCGATCTATGCAGCCTGAGCTGAGACCTCGATTGCCTCGTTTGCCCATGCACAAGAAAAATAAGGCGCTGGTGTGTGCTCTGGATTCACAGCTGTCAAACTGTTTTGACAGCTGTGTAGACCTTGTTGATGCCCACTCGATCTTGTACTGTGCAGCTGTAGCGGCATGTCGTGTAGCTCACGTCAAATTTCCCAATAGTGACGGAGCTACACGACTAAAACCAGCGGTGCCAGCATGGCAGTGCAGGATCGAGCGTCGTATCGATGGGGCTAGAGCACTCATCGGCAAGCTAATCTGTTTTAGGGAGGGCAATACTCGCCCTAGAGTGATGCGCTTTGTGAGGCGGGCGTTCTCGGGGACTGATGTCAGTCCTCGAGATTATTTGTCCCGCGTCACAGAGCGTATCGACTTCCTGAAGCAGAAAATCTGTGCATGGGCAAACCGTATTCGTCGGTACAAGCGGCGAGTGGAACGATACACTCAGAATCGCATATTCCAGAGTGATGAGAGGTGGGTATACAGAGCTTGGGAGCGACCAGGCCAAGGTGTGATTGATACGCGCCTACCGGATGATGACGCCATGTGTTCGTTCTGGCGCAGCATCTGGTCGGTGCCTGTCAGTCACACTGAGAGCGATTGGACACGGGAGGTTGAGCGAGCGTGCGACCTGATACCAGAAATGGGGGCAATTACCATCAGCCCCCAAGATGTGGCTCGTGCGGTCCGTTCATTGCCTAATTGGAAATCTCCAGGGCCGGACGGGCTGCATAACTTCTGGATCAAATGGTTCAGAAGCTCGCGCGTTTGCTTGGCGTCCCAGTTCCAGTCAGCTTTAGTGTCTGGATCGTTGCCCCAGTTCTTAACAACTGGAATAACCCACCTGCTCCACAAATCGGGTAGCACTGCGGAACCCAAAAATTATAGACCGATCACTTGTCTGCCGACGGTCTATAAAGTTCTTACATCCATTTTGAGAGCGAAAATTAACAAACATATTGAAGACAATTCTATCATGTCTGCCTCTCAGAATGGATGTAGGAATGGGTCCCGTGGTACTAAGGAGCTGCTCCTCATTGATATGGCCATTAACCAGCAGGTTCGACGTTCTCGAAAGGATCTATCTACATGTTGGATAGATTATAAGAAGGCCTATGACTCGGTGCCACATACATGGCTTATGAGGGTGTTGGAGTTGTACAAAGTAGATGCAACTTTACGCACCTTCCTAATGTCATGTATGGGGCAATGGAGGACGGTACTTCGCTATCCAGGATGTAGGCAGATTCCAGAGAGCAGCGAACCGATAAGGATAGAGCGTGGTATATTTCAGGGTGATAGTCTGAGTCCTCTGTGGTTTTGTTTAGCCTTGAACCCTCTAAGCACACTGCTGGAGGGTTCGGGTCTGGGCTATCGGTTGAGAAGAGGTGGTCAGGTCATATCTCACCTTCTTTACATGGATGATCTGAAACTCTTTGCCCCCAACAATTCGCGACTGATGGAGCTACTGAAGGTAACGGAAACTTTCAGTAGTGCCATCAGAATGGAATTTGGTGTGGACAAATGTGCAGTCATGCATGTGAAGCGAGGGGAGATTATGGAATCTGTGGGAACCCAACTCTCGGATTCCATAAACCTTAGATCCCTTTCCTCAACTGAAACCTACAAATATTTGGGTATGTCGGAAGCGTTAGGCATCAATGCTGCCGATATGAAACAATCGTTGAGGGAGCGCTTCTTTGGCCGCCTGAATAAAGTATTAAATAGTCTTTTGTCAGGCGGAAACAAGGTGCGCGCCTTCAACGGTTGGGTCATGCCGGTTTTGATGTACTCTTTCGGCATACTCAAATGGACTCAGACGGAACTTGATGCCCTGGATAGGAGGGTCCGCACATTGTTGACCGCAAATCGGATGCATCACCCACGGTCATCGGTAATGAGACTGTATGTCCCGCGGAAGTGTGGAGGTCGAGGCTTTTTAAATGCTAAGACCTTGCACAACCGTGAGATATGCAGTCTCAGGGAGTATTTCCTAAAAGCCGACGTGGGTATGCACCGAGATGTGGTCTTAGTGGACAAGGGCCTCACCCCGCTCTCCTTAGCGAACGAGAACTGGCGCAAACCTGTAGTATTGGATACTAATGATCGCATGGAGGTATGGAAGAGTAAGGAGCTTCACGGGCGCTACTACCGGGCCCTACATGGGCCTGATGTAGACTTTATGGCGTCCGTATCCTGGCTGCGCTTTGGTGACCTCTTTGGGGAAACCGAAGGTTTTGTCTGTGCAATTATGGACGAAGTTATAATGACGAACAACTACCGGAGATATATTGTGAAGGACGGTACGGTTGACATTTGTCGGGCATGCCACCGTCCCGGGGAATCAATCCGGCACATTATATCTGGGTGTTCTCGTCTGGCTAACGGAGACTACTTGCATAGGCATAACCTAGTAGCCAGGATTATCCACCAGCAGCTTGCCCTTAAATACAGTCTTGTGGAATCGGAAGTACCCTACTACAGGTATGTGCCCGACCCAGTTCTTGAAAATGGCAATATCACATTATATTGGGATCGATCTATCATCACTGACAGGACTATTGTTGCCAATAAGCCTGACATAGTGGTGATAGATCGATTAGAGCGTCGCGCAGTGATTGTGGATATAACAGTCCCGCATGACGAGAACCTCGTGAAGGCTGAGAAAGATAAACAAATGAAGTATCTTGATTTGGCTCGCGAGGTTGTCGACATGTGGGATGTGAGTACAGCAATCACTGTGCCGATAGTCGTGACGGCCAATGGCATAATAGCCAAGAGCCTCGACCAACACCTTAGGAGGCTCTCGTTGGGCGGTTGGATCAAGGGCTTGATTCAGAAAGCGGTACTCCTGGACACGGCGCGTATTGTTAGGAGATTCCTTTCTCAGGAGCCCTGACCACCGGTGGCTTGGACCCTGTTCCCGACGCCGGTGGGATACTATTTTTTATATTTTTAAATGTTTTTATATCTTTTTCATAATAATATTTAAAAATGTAATTATATATGTATACAAAATAAATAAATGGAATAATAATAATAACGTTTATTGTGTCTAAAAGTTATACACAAACAATATTGGGTTTGGAGTCTTCATTTAAGCATATATTGCCTGTATTAGAAGACTCCGCTCCTTCACAACAGTAGTTAAATTACTTAAAACACAAAATTAAAATAAAAAATGGGTGTAACTAAAAACAAAGGATAGTTACATGAACGTGTGAGTGCGTGTGCATGAGTGGGCCATGTGATTGTTGAGTGTACAAGAGTGTTATGGATGTGTGGTTGTTTGTGTATGTGTGTGTGGGTGTACGTGTAGGTATGGGAGGGTCTATGTGTGTTTGAGTGGGTCGTGTATTTGTATTAAGTTACGTTTTGTAAGAGAGCTTCAGTATCTTCAAATGTCAATGGTTTTATCCAGTCAAACAACATTTCTTTACATTTATGATAAGATTTTGCATATACGAAAATTTCTTTATTTATTTTGTTATACAATTGAGCTGATCGTTTACTAAATTGCATTGATCCGAATTTGGTCTTGGATATTGGCAATTGAACTATGTCATGTTTTCTTCTCCTAGAGTGTATATCCGCATTATAGGGTATGGTTTTGTGCTTTTTTAAAATCATTTGAGTAATGTATAGTTTCCTCACTGACAGTACATCACTTAGTTTGTAGAGGTTTTCTGTAGAATATCTCCTTTTTTTAAAATACATTATTTTGAGTAGGGCTCGTTGTGCTCGCTCCAATTGAATGAATTTAGATTTATTTGCCCCACCCCAAATAGGGATACAGTATATTAATATTGATTGCGCAAGAGAGATATATATTTCGACGGTCCCTACGTACATAAAGACATGTCAAAAGAGACTCCTTTAAACATGTCTTTATATACGTAGGGACCGTCGATTTGTGTGAGCACATTTCTAACCGGCTTACCGCTACGCTGTATAGACCGAGGCAGCACGTGACGCAAAGTCTTAAAAATCCAATTCAGCTTGCGGACTCTATTGGCTACTTGCTCAATATGGGGGTACCAGCACAATTTCTGATCCAGCAGTACCCCTAAATATTTTGTGCAAGAAACTTTGCCAATACTAGAACAGTTACAATTATCAACATTAATACCATCACAAGTATGTATAATGATTTGAAAATCACCGGTTGGTTGAGTACGATTGCAGATGCTGAAACTTATAAAGTTTGTTTTGGAGGTATTTAATGTGAGAACATTAGCATTGAGCCAATTCGCAACCTGGGACATTCCTGTTTCAGCACTTAGCCGCACATTGTGCCATGACTTACCATGGAAGATGACAGCTGTATCATCGGCGTACGACAGGACTTTGGCATAGGGGATTTTCATGTTACACAGGTCGTTAATGTATATTAAGAAGAGCGTTGGGCCTAATACACTTCCTTGGGGGACGCCGTATGATACATCTGTGACATCACTTATATGATGACCCACTTTGACGCTTTGCTTCCTATTTGAAAGATAGTTTTTAAATAGATCAAGCGCGATATCTCTGATACCTATATTTTCTAGCTTGTTTACAAGGATAGGCGCAGAGACGGTATCAAATGCCTTTTTAAGGTCTAAAAAGACAGTTAGGCACTTATCTCCATTGTCAAGATGATTAGCTACTAATGAAGTTAGTGATATGACAGCGTCCTCAGTGGAGATACCTTGACGAAAACCAAACTGAGAGTCAGAAATGATATTGAATTTGTTTAAGTAATTGAGAAGTCTAACATTTATTAATTTTTCAATAATTTTGGATATACTAGGAAGAACTGAAATTGGTCTATAATTATTAATATCGTCTCTACCCCCACCCTTGTGGACAGGAGTAATAATGGCTATTTTTAGCGGGGCCGGGAAGATGCCCGTTTTAAAGCAGAGGTTCGCAAGATGGGCTATGACAGGGACGGCTTCCATGCCTATAAACTTTAAAAATTTCGTAGAAATGTTGTCCCAGCCAGGGGCACTGTCAGCTTTTAGGTTAATTAATATTCTATATACTTCGTCGGCGTCAGTTTCCAGAAGCACAAAAGAGTTTGCAAGATTAAAAGCGTTACTGCTCTGACCGAAGTCATAATTGACAGTTGTAGGTGGGATTTGTTGAGCCAGGTCATAACCAATTTTTGAAAAATAATTGTTAATGAAATTTACTGAATCAACCGGGGATGACTGAAGTTTCAACAGTTCTGCATCATAATTATTTGTTTTCTGAGCGTCGGTAATAGCTTTTATATTTTTCCACAATAATTTATTGTTATTTACTGATTTAGATAGCAGATTCCTCTCATATTGCCTTTTTAGTTTTTTAATCAGATTGTTACAGTAGTTTCTGTAACGTCTGTATGTTATTTTTAGAATTTCATTGGTTTGATCCCGACGAAGTTTATTTTGGAGTTTATTCCGATTATTTATACAGCGCAAAATACCATTGGTAATCCACGGTTTTAAAATGCGTTTTTTGTTAGGGATCTTCAATGTAATTGTATTTAATTTAATGGAGTCAGCTAGAATTTGTATCAAGAAAGTACACAGAGAATTAGGATCGTCACAGAAAAGTAATTCACTCAAGTTCTTTTCTTTCAGATAATGTAGGGCCTGTTCAAAGTCAACAAATGTTTTAGTTTTACGAACATTATGTAAACAATTTTGTTTAGATAATACTAGAAGGGTTGTGTAATGGTCAGTTACTGTGGTGTTAAGGATAGCGATAGTGGGTGAAAACTTTTTCTTATTTACTTTAAGCATGAAGTGGTCTAGGCATGATTTGTCTCTCGTTGGCAACAGGTGCCCTGGAAGGATACCGTGTAAAGACAGCATGTTGAGGTAGTTCATTCTATTTTTCAGTTCGTTAGACTGCTCATTTATTTTAGGTATAATATTAATGTTTATGTCGCCTGCCACAATAATGTTTTTATTTGGTGTTATGGTCTCCAAATGATTGTTGAGCGAACTCACAAAACTGTCAGTGTTTGAGTTTGATGGTGATCGGTAAATACAGAGAATGACGTTATTCAATATTTCTAGGCTTAGACAAGAGGCCTGGGGTAGTAATATTTCTGTAACCTGATGTACGAGTGCACTCTTCACGTAAACGACTACCCCATCATTTTGGTTTAACTGACTTAAGGTCATATATGAACTGTAATTGTTAAGTTGAGGAATAGGTTTAATAGAATTTAGCCTACATTCAGTCAGTATTATAATATCTGTTTCGAAGTTAAACGTAGACAATGTCAATAAAAAATCATCAAAGTTACAATAAATGCTTCTAATGTTTTGCGAACAAATGGTTAGGTCACTTTTCTTTACAAAAATGTGTTTAGACAGCTCATTACTGTCGCATTCAATGGTGGATGCAATAACAAAATTATCTATATCATTAACTGTTTGCAGCGTATCACACATTTTGTTGAAGTTTTATTAGAATGAATGTCATCACATAGAACAAGAATCTTAAAGTAACGGTAATTGTTGTACTCTCATAATGAATGGTTACAAGAAAAGATAATGACGAATTTATATAGTAACGAACGATTGCTCTTTTTATATTACTAACGTACTGTAATACACGACACGGTATGAGGTATATGTAAATGTAAATAGCGACTGAATGTATTGTAAGTGTAAGTAACGATGTGTATATTATTATGTATAAATGAGTTGTGGTTGGGGATGTGAAGAATAAGTTTATGAGAATTAAGATTGTTATGGATAAATGATTTTTGTGTAAGTGTATAATGCTTGTATATGAGTTGTGTGTAGTCATAAATGTGATATAAAGTTACAACGTGTTATATAACATCCATTTATAACTATGGTGATTAGCACCGCGCAGAAAGAGTTAATAATAAACAGTAAAAAGCGGGTAACTGCATAAAAAACACGGGACAAAGCGGTAATGCTGCATACAATATTTAAAGTATAATACAAATAGGGGCATAAATACCGGTAGGAACTTGTTACATATAGTCAGTTCTGAAGAATCAGTCTGTGAATCTGGTCTTCGCTTCTAATGATAATAGTCGGCGATTGTTCGTCCTTTTTAACATACACCTTACCGTAGGCGGTCCAACAGAATTTAAAGGCGCCTGATTTCACTAGGTCTCGGGCGAGGAAATGTAGGCGAGATCCTTTTGTTGTTAAATGCTCCGTAATAAATATGGGGGTATCTTCCTGCGTTTTAAATCCAAGGTGTTTACAGCATAGCTTAGTTTTGTGTTTGATATTAAACGCTCTTCCCATCTTCAATATTTCGTTCTTCAAAAGAGTGGAACTCATTTCAACAATAATAGGTGACTGATTGTTGTCTCTGTTGGTACCTCGCAGTCTGTAAATATCCTTAATATCATATTTATTAATTTTACAATCGATACTTTGCGACAGGGATATGGTCATATCTATAAGATCGTCCTTGGTTTCGTTATTTTTTTTCGGAACCTGTTTTATTACAAAGTTAGATTTTCTAATGCCAATTTGCATGTCCTCAAGTTTGTGCTCCAATGTAACGATGTACTCCTTATCTTTCTTCGCCTCGGTTTCTAACTGGTGAATTTGTTCCTTGAGTTCAACGTTTTGTGCGGTGAGAGAAGCAATTGAGTTCTCGATATTGGCATTTGATAGCTGAATTTCATTCAGAGTAGCGGAGATTTTTGACATCTCATTACATTGATTAACTGAAAAAAGAGACATCATCTTCCTCATCTCTTCTTTAAACTCTTGCAGTTGCCTGGAGAGACTATCATCCATATCCTCTCTGGTCCTCTTGGCTCGTTGAAAAACGAAATTAGGTGGGGTTTTACTTGTGTTTCCCATTAGGTTTACGTCAGTATCGGACAGTGATTTATTCAACGAAGTGTCCATAGTGGTCAAAGTACTTGTAGAAGTGCGGCTGCGTTAAATCGTAGTAATATTCTTCAGCGCACTTTACGTGAGGTATGTACTTGGATATTTGTTTCGCCGGTCGCCGTGTAGCAAGCAACTAGGTACTCACACGACGGGCGCGCAAGACAAAGACGACAATTATTTTTGACACAGCTTGTACTACTCGCACAGGCACTCTGCGTTTATCAAGGTCAGGCTTGCTCTTCACTTAACTACACAGGTAGCACTTGATTTAGAGTTTTATGGCCAGTAACATAAGTAATATTTTCGAGTGCCAAAACATTAAAATGCGAAATTATTTAAGTAAAAAATAGCTAACACGTCCGATTAGGAACACGGCACGGACGAAAGAGGATAGGAGTATATGTTTGTAAATGCACCCTCGATACAGGAAAAATTCTAGAGTTTTTCGATGTTTTATTATAAACTAAAATAAAAAATAAACTGCTCATCTCTATCATAAGTCAGTCGAACAAAGCCAAAGACAAAAACTAATGTTTAAAAGTGTTAACTTAGAGATGAACCATTAAGTTCGTCACACGTGCAAAATAGAGGGGTAACTAACAAGTATTGGAAACGCATCCAAAAATAATATTCTTCGTTAGCGCAACGTCCCAGCTGCAAATAGACTACCCTAGTTGTTTATTTGGTGGCTTATTTATGAGTATGAGACCGTTGTTTTGAAATATGGCTCAGCATCCGTCAGTGTAGGTATATGAGCTTGATATACGGGGTGAAAGGGACAAAGTAGCTGTTTTTTTTTACCATGGATTCAGTAATCAGTACCTACCTACTTGATTTTCGACTCCCAGCAATGAATTTTCCTAAGTTCCATTGTTTATCTCCGATGGCCTATATTAGATCTTCAGGAAATTTCTTTGGGACCAATATGAAAATATGTATAATAATATAAAGTAATAAAAAAAAGTTTTTTTTTTCAAATCGGTTGATATTATTTATCTTTATTTGTTTTGGGTTTTTTATCTAAACAGATATACCAACCCCATCGTGCCTTTAACATTTCATTGCTTTATAAATGTTTAAAAAAATCGGTTGATAAATAACTGAGTTCTGAAATAATACACATAATAAAAAATACAAACTAATTGAGGATCTCCTCCTTTTTTAAAATTGGTTAATTATCAAAAAAAGGCAGATATTTTTTCACGGATAATTCATACGGATTTTGTATGGACAGATCAGAGAACAAAATCAATATTTATTTTAGACTAAATGCGCTTGTAGGTCTGGATTGAGTTTATTCTACGAAACTAGCCAGGTTTCTTAGTACGATGTTAACATGTTATTGCTCCTCATAGATAGACTGTAGCTATTTGTATAAAGAGTACCTCACTTTAAACCTTGAGCACACACATACATCATCATAATTACTTTACTACTATTATAAACGCAAAACTTTGGATGAATGTATGTTACTCAATTACTTCAGAACGGCCGAACATATCTGGATGAAAGGCACAGAGGTATATAGCACATAGGTTTTTGATTCCAGAAATATGTGCGGTTCCTGCGGAATTATTTATCAAATTTGGCGCAGTCAATATCGCGCGCGGAAGCAGTACTAAATAAAATATCAAAATATCTCCTCGTAAATACTAATTTTGTCAAGCGTGTGTTTTTATGACGAGTCCCATTTTACGGACTATGAGGAAATTGAGTTTTAAAAATAGTATTAACTGCCAGCCATTAACGTGATAAGTTAAATAAAATACTATTCATAGAAGAAATATATTTATTTTTAAAGGAAACTAACAATTAAATAGCTTTTTATGACACCCGATTGCGTTAAAGCGAGAATTTTTAATTAGTTAACAGCCGTGCTGACGAATTTCATTTTATTTTAGTCGAACTAAACTAAATTTAGTGTGTTGCACCACAGTAATTCGAAGCGTTGTGAATCCGTTTAAATCTAAAATAAAACCGATGTAAAGTTTAAAAAACTTTGATCTGCAACTAATTGATTAGATATACTTCTAAAGGTTTTAAAATGCCTACGGTAAAGGCATCGCATAGCAACCAGTAAATATTCGTTTATTTAATGTATGCATTGTCCCACTGCAGGCCAAAGGCCTCTTCTCACACAGAGAAGACATGATCATTGATTAAAACGCCTCAAGGCGAGTTTTCGATTACAAACGTACCTATATGTTTTTTTTTTACTTTCCCTGCCTCGTTTGTCTAGTAGTCGCAAAGCGCGACTGCAGAGCGTCAGGTCTTGGGTTCAATTCCCAGGTCGGACAGAGTATTATTGGGGTTTTCCATCAGGAATTTCTCAGTAGCCTCGGAGTCTGGATTTGTGCCCCCTATTACATAGCATAGGACTTAAACATAACTGGCAAAATGTAGTTTTGCCTAACCCTTCGGGGATTACAAGCGTGATGTTATGTTTAATTACAAATTAATTATTGCCTAGAACTTGTTAAATAAAAAACAAAACACGTGTACAGTACTTACCTACTTCTTTTAATAACTCAGAACCTTCAATCATTCGAGCATGATGTTTTTATTATCTAACAAGTCAAAAGGAAGTAGGTAGTGGAAGGCGCGTGTACTTGAAAAGGTACAGTTGAACAAGCTATTTGGTTACAGACAAGAATAAAGTATCTTTCTGCTACATTGTAGTGTATGTGTGTATTTTGTGTTAATTTTTGAAGCTATTTTGAAACCTATTCAGAGTGTTTTCAAAGACAATTCTTTGAAAACACTCTGAAAGTTTCGAGAGTGTCAGTACACTCTCGAAACTTTGTTTTATTTCTCAAGTCCCACGTAATGAGACACAATTGTTTATCTTTCGCGCCTGCCCCCCCCCCCCTTTTTTAATGTGGTAAAAATCATCAAATGAGTCCTTCCGCCCTGAGTGGGGCGGAAGGGACTGTCAGACTTGTACTAACTAAAAAACCACCCTGTTCCTTCTGTTGCCCTTTACGTTCCGGGGCTACGGTATCCTGTTAAGACGTCCCGCAACTCCTCCCCCCGCTTAGATCGGGCCTTGCTACCAAATGACTTGTTCAAAGGTACTCGCTGGCAGTTTCCACACCGGTAATCACGGACACTCAGCCATGATTTAATGTTCATCCTTTGGTGCACACAATATTAAGCCTAGCATTACGTGCTCATGACATTTAGCTCGTGCATTGACTTTAGTCTTGCTTGTTAGATGTACATACTTGGGTATTTTACTATGGTAATACGTATTAGTCTGTCAAGTATAATTTTAACAATCTTGCAATCCTTTGTACTTATACAAGTTTTTCAATATCTAAATACATATGTAAAAGCGAAAGGTCACTCACTCACTCATCACAAAATATCGAAAACCTCTTGAGCAATTTGGCAAGGAGGTAGTTTATAGTAAGAAGATGCCCGCTAATAAAGGGTTTTTCAGAATTCCTAAGGGGATGAAAAATAAAATAATTCCAGGGTTGCGGATTTTGTTCGAAAGAGCTACCGCGGCCCTGGAACACAAGGAACATTAGGAGGAACACGGATGGGTTTTCTAATAAATAAAAATCAATTGCGACATGTTTAAAAGACCAACACTTGAAAATGGCACGACCGATTTGGATGTTTTTTTTTGTGTTTTGTGTAATTATCAGGTTGTATTACTGGTGTATTACTAGGTTTGAAAGAAAGAAAATTTTTGAAAAATTCAGCGAGAAAATCGGATAGGACTTTAAGTACGAAAAATTCAATTTAATAAATTAACGTTTAGTAAATTGCACTCCTGTGAAACAGGAGCGCATCATAGCGTCACGCCTGTAATCCCCGAAGGGCAAGGCAGAGGCGTACCCATTAGTACACCAAGATTTCGCCAGTAATGTTTAAGTCCCATGTAATAGGGGCGAGCCTATGCCATCAACCGGGCACAAATCCAGACTTCGAGGCTGCTACTGGGAAATTTCCGATAGAAAAACACAATAACACTTTGCCCAACCAAGGAATCGAACCCAAGACCTCACGCTCAGCAGTCGCGCTTTGCGACCACTAGACCAACGAGGCAGTCCGGGCAAACAGGAGTGGGTCGCTAATATTCGTGACGTCACAACACAGTATGCGCCGATTGTCTATAACAACAACTAAAACACGACGTACCTACCTACAATCATTTCATAATTACCCTACGTGATTTGGGGTCATTATTGTCGGTATTGTGAGTTTACAATGAAACCATTTCGTCACGTTTGGCAGACGATGTTTGTTCAATAATCCAGACAAGCCTGTCGCTTGTTGCTTAATAAGTAACAATTGTCGACAAACAATTGATTGCAAGAAAAATCTTTTAATTACTGTCTATTGAAGGTTATGAAAACTAGGTTATAGAAACTACAGATACACATTCTAAATTGTTTTGACTTCAGTTGCGACATTACAGTTGAGAGCAATGAAACGGTATCATTTTGAGAGCCGTGCTGTTCTGTAAAAATGTCGGGAAATCTAGGTAGTGTTTTGTCAATCCCTTGCATTATATGGGACAATAGCTAACCTCAAATAAGTTATTGGTATTTTATAACTGTCTAAATTCTACTTATTCTTTGACAGTTCAAACTATTAAAAAGAATAAACAAACATAACATCACGCCTGAATTACCCGAAGGGTTAGACAGTAGTGTACCCGTTAGTACATCCACATTTCGCCACTCATTTTTAAGTCCCATGTAATAGGGGGCGAGCCTATTGCCATCAACCGAGCACAAATCTAGACTCCGAGACTGCTACTGAGAAATTCCTGATGGAAAAACCCAATAACACTTTGCCCGACCTGGGAATCGAACCCAAGACGTCATGCTCAGCAGTCGCACTTTGCGACCACTAGACCAACGAGGCAGTCGAATAATGAACATCATATCAGCCGAATGACGTCAACTGCTGGACAGAGGCCTCCCCTAAATCGCTACAATGACCGATCCTGCGCTGTCCGCATCCAGTAATTTTCTTTTCGATTTTCGTTTTTATATTTTAAATATCCTACTAAAAACTTTTTCATTCAATAATCCGCGCGCATCTATTTCACACTCAAGGTTATTGCAAAAATTATGAATGTAATTTTATATAATTGTGTTATGCATTTTTTAAGGTCAAACATTGCATAAAATGACATTGAATAAAATGCTAATCCGTAAAATGTTTTCCATCAATAATTTACAATCTTTCCTTTTAAAGTTTACCTTGTTCTTGTACGACCTTCATTAAGTTTTTCATCATTATGTAGCATCAAAGGTTATTGGGAATTTCCTTATAATAAAACGTATTATCCATACTTCTATGTATACATACAAATACATAAAAAGTGTCTGCTTGTAATGTCAACATAACAGATTCTTATTAAAAGCATAATAAAATTTATAAATGTTTACATGCTACTTGAACAAAAAAAACAATTTTAAGTTGTTTTTTCTGTCTATCTGTTAGTTCCGGTTAACCTCCGAAACGGCTCGACCGATTTTGACGGGATTTTAACTGACATACAGCTGATGTTATAAGCAGGAAGTAAGACTGCTTTTATTTTAGAAAAATAATTTAGATTCTACGCAAAAAAAAATCAAATTAAAACACGGGCGATGTCAGGCATAAGCTTGTAAAATATAATTTACCTGCCCCAATATTGACAAGGTTAAGATAATTAGAAAAACTTGACATGATCATCTTTCAACAACTATTTGATTAGAATGAACAGAGATCAGTCAAATCAATCATAATTAAATCATTTATGATAAAAACATACATAAAAAGTGTGCACAAAAAGTTTGAATCTTTGCTTATGTCATGGTCTAATCGACGAGATAAATAAAACGTAGGTACAGGCTGACCATAAAAACTATTGCATTAATATTCAAATTAGAAGAATAAAAAAGCTTTTAAAAAACACTGTGCTTTTTTCAAATTTTTTGCTGTTTTTTTTGTTTTTTGATGATATTAATACACGTGCACGGAGATTACCTATAATTATGCAAATATAGGTTTCTAGTTTCTTTGATTACTCTGTGGCATAAGTACCTGTGGCGTCTTTATGCCCAAACCTGTCTAGGAATTCTGCACAAATAACTTATTATTGGAAGAGAAACGATCATATTTTATCAATAATTGCTCTTTTTATTGTTAAACCATATTTTTCTGTGTCTTATTGTTAAGTATACAATATATTTATCAACACACTTGCTCGTGAAGTGGCTCTTATTGCACAGCTTTTAGGGTCACAATGCGGTGAATTACGCACACGTGCTTTTTACATAACATTACTGCACTTTTGCGGATTTTTTGTAATCATTTAGTTGGGTTATTTTAAGCAAAAATAATAATTGAGATTGTGGCACCTATTACTTTTTACCTTTTTCATACTGGTTGCTTATAAAGTATTTTATTGACACTTTGATAGACAAAACATTGCGGGAACGTCACTCATAATTACTTAAATTATTATTGTAATTTTATTTTCGTAGTACCTAAGAATTCATAGCATTTTTCTCACTAGTGTTTTAAAAACGTCTTTTAACACGTGCGAGCATTTATCATTACGCAATGACAAGCTTTTCTCACTAATATTATAATATTAATGTACTATATTAAAACACTCAAGACAATGGTTTCTTTATGCCATAAACCGTTTTCCTTCGCCACATTTTCCCAGAGAGTAAGGTCCCATTGTGTTCAAGCAATGTCAGGTCAAAAAACTATACCGTTATTTTCGTCACATGTCTAACTTCTGTTTACCCACGATTTAGTTGTATTACATTGACTATTGCTTCATAAGCAGGGTCTATATTAAAAGAGATTCTATTTACTTGGCACTAAAATTGATGATTATTTAGCAAGACTTTGGCAGTCATTTGTTTCTGGTCTAATTATTTCCTGATCGGTTGGTTACAAAATGGTGGGGATTGCACCCGTGGTTTTTATTTTAATTCTATGCATTTTTTTTTCTTGTGACGTCAATTAAATATTATTAACTGACTAGCTTTTGCCCGCGACTTCGTTCGGAAAATGTCGCTTTTCTAATGGGTTCTAAGTTTTTTATTTTTCAAAAATAACAGTAGCTTATGATACTCCTTATAACATCAGCTATCTACCTGTAAAAATTCAATCAAAATCGGTCCAGCCGTATCGAAGATTCACCAGAACGAACAGACTGACAGACAATAATTTAAAAAAAAAAGTTGTTTGGTATAAGTACTATGTAAACATTAAAATTATAATGCACTAGTGAAAAAAAAATTTTTTTTATTACGAACAGACATTTCTATTTTATTTATTTGTATGTATGGATATTTTTACAAATTCTAAATCATCTCGTTGCATCATCTTTGGAAGTTAATTATGTACGTAGGTAATAAATCAATTGTCTGTTTTTTTATCTTTATTAGATGGTTAATTGGAGGTTAAAGTTATTTTACAAAACACCTTGGCACTTTAAACAAACCGATAATCACCATCATCTGCCACTTTGTTAGCAACAGTAACGAAATGTTATGTTGCTTGCAAATTATTTACCTTTTTTTTGTTGAGGTGGTACAAAACATCATATGAGTCCTTTCGCCCTGGGTGGGGCGGAAGGGACTGTCAGACTTTTACTGACTAAAAAAACACCCTGTTCCTTTCAGTTGCCCTTTACGTTCCGGGGCCACGGTATCCTGTTCAGACGTCCCGCAACCACCGTTTTTAATTACACAAGTCCCACGTAATGAGACACAACTGATTTTCTATTGTTCTGTCATACCAGTATGACGGCCTGGTCTTAAGCGGTACTGAACTACGAACTACCTCTTTAAATTGATTCATGTGTCTCCGCCCTGTTGTTCCCCAAAAATCACCATCATCTTCCACTTTGTTAGCAACAGTAACGAAATGCAATATTGCTAGCAATTTTTTTACCCTTTTTAAGTTACTGATCTCCGAACTGCCTCATAAATTGATTCAGCATTATAAAATGTCTTAGCCCAGTTGTTTCACAGTAATCACCATCATCTGCCACTTTGTTAGCAACAGCAATGAAATGCAATTTTGCTCGCAAGTTATTTACCCTTTTTAGGTAATAACTGCCTCTAAAATCGATTCAACATTTCAAAATGTGCCCAATTTCAACGCAATCTTTCCAGTAGTTTGAGCTGTGTGTTAATGGATCAGTTAGTCAGCACCGGTTGCCTTTTATATGTATAGGTACTAGGTTTTTCCCGCGACTTCGTCCGCGTAAATGTCGGAATCCCGTTTTATCTCCATAGGAAGTGAATTTTGGGAAATCTATTCTTAGTGGACTACGACGAATTTCATCTTTATACGTCATTTTTCAATATTTCGTAATGAGTGAGTGAGTGAATGAATGAATGAAAGAGTGAGTGAGTTAGTCAGTGAGTAAGTGACCTTTTGCTTTTATATATTTAGATAGATACATTATGCAAGATATAGATATTATTAGGTTTGTGTATTAGTTAAAGTATATTAGTCATTTTTATTTTATGTGTTCCGCCGATGTTCGTGCTTTAGACCAGCTCCAAACGAGATCGATTTCAACGGTCCTTTCACTATCACGCTCTGTCGTTGCCCAATATTTTTGCGCCGAGGGCATTATTAGTACAATCGCATTTTTTATTTGCAACTTATTATATAAATAAGTGCTCTGTTATGTTATCAGCGATGTAGAATGTACCTATTATGTTTTAGTTCAGTTATCTATGTATTTAGGGCAGGGGTTTTCAAATGCGCGAGCGAATCCCATATGACCAAAGGTCGGTGAGGAACACAGTGGTGATTTTGGCTGGTAAGGGTCCAGCACACCCTCCCCATCTTCCTTAGTCGGGGTAGATAGTCTATAAGGATTTCACAACAGTAAAAAGTGGGGGTTTTCAAAATGGAGGGCGCAAAGACCAACCAAAGGGGACGTGGACCACCAGTCTAATTCAGGACTTATCTACACATTTTGAGCGTTTACACTGTAACTAAAGCATTTCATACTCAATTAGGTGTAATCGTGTAAAAGATAGACAAAAAAACTTCAATTATTTTTCTTCTATCTTTGATAGTAACCTAAAATTTTATTATCTGGGCAAGGTGGCGCGGATATGTTTCCTTTGTAGAAAAGGGGCGCGTGAAAAGTAACTTAGAGAACCACTGATAGTGCGTGTCGCAACGCATCGATGGTTCTCCGTACCGCGGCTCGCGGAACCGGTGTTGATATTGTATGTTTACTCTTACCTGCTTGGTTGTTCTCACGATTCTCAAATGTGTCTCCAAGTATTCTCTCTACATGTTTCCAAGTAGTAGCTTGACTTTCAAAGTCAAAGTCCGATCATCTTTATCATTAGACTAATAAAAGCAATAAAAGGCAATTATGAACGTCAAAACGAAAAAACGACAAAGTAAAAGCAGAGGTAGGAAACAATAATAAACAAGCTACTATAATTAAAAAAATAAAAAAACACGACTGCAAAAATTGCACATATTTGTACTTTGTTTACTCGTTAGTTTTTTTTAAGACGCTTTTCATTTACAGTAAAAAAAAAAAATATCTTGGGACAACTCACACACGGCTTTCTGATCCCAAGCTAAGCAGAGCTTGTGTTATGGTAACCAGACAACTGATATACTTACATACTTATATAATTTATAAATACATACATATTATAGATAAATCACACCCAGACACAGAACTAACAATCATGCTCATCACACAAAGTTTGTCCTGGGTGGGAATCGAACCCACGACCTCCGGCTTAGCAGTCAGGGCCGCTAACCACTAGACCAACAGGCCCGTCAATACAGTGTTATATATTTCTTTAAATCTACTTGTCAAATTCTAGACGATAAACATAGACACGACCAAATTCATTAAAAAAATAAATTAAGTCTGGTATTAATTTACGTTTTAAAGTGACCACACCGGTTCTTTTTATTTTTTAGCCTATGTTACTCGGAGCGATGCAAGGATTGTAACGATACCCCATATATCTAAATCGGTTTAGGCGTTTAAAAGTTATGGTGGAATAAAGAAACTCACATACATACATTAACCCTGAACACATAAGGGATGATTCTCATTAGAGCGTGCCGTGCGCGGGGCGGGGCACGGTTTTAAATCTGTTACATATATTTTGTATGAATCAATTTATATTACACAGTGCATTATCCGTGTCCCGTCCGGGCCCTCTCGACGCACTTCAATACCACGTCGGCTCGTCCACGCCCCGGCCCGGGCACGGCACGCCACGCTCTAATGAGAATCATCCCTAACACTCCTTTTTTTTAGGGGCAGTCGTGTAACATTCCAATACCTACTTAACTAACATTTTGTTGAACTTCAATCAAAGTATTAAATGCTTGTATAAGTTCACGACACAATACTTGTAATATTATTGTGGTTTTATCGCGTGCCAGTAAATTATCATGTAACCATATTAGTTTACAAACACTTACATTTATTACCATTGTTCATTTTCATTACTTGGTCAACCCTAGTACGAATGTTATTACAGGAATTGTGATTTTCATTAGGCGTGTAAAATGTTTAGTTCGGTTTTGTGGGAAATCACGACCTTCCGGTCGCTTACTATAAAAGTGAATCGATCTTTGTCTTTTGCCAATCGGACTATAGACACTTATACCTACGTTCTGGAACAAGCTATTAGCTTCAACTTCCTGACTAACTGACTGACTCCTTGACAATTCTAAAGTGCCTGTAAATGGAATAATTGAAAGTTTTTGTCTTTAACTTTAACAGGTTCTTGTAATAGACAGAAATGAATCATTCCAAACGAAGTGTAGAGCACCATCACAGGACATGAGTCACCTCCTAAGATGCCCGCACAACCACCTGCACCATCCAAGATCTTAACAAGGCCTATGATACAGGTTGCTCAATACTGGTCGCACAAAATTTGAGTCAATCGATACGAAAAGAAGAAGAATAGTCAGAACAAACTACCATAATGGTCCACCAGGTTGATGATTTTGATAGTAATTTAAAGAAAGAACCACACAGATTTAAGGGAGCCGTTCCAGATAGTGCAAATAAAACTAATCTACTATTTCATACATCAAAACAGGTGCGAACCAAGCTGATAGATTATCAGAATTACAAAGCACAGTACAGTGAACAATTGTGAGAATTACCATGTAACCCATTGTATTATGAACTACTTTTTATCGTTATGCATCTGTGTGACCTTTTTTTTATACTGTTTGAAATAGTTGAGCTGTTATATAGGTCATAAAGTGTTATTATTGTAATAATACAGATGGCTGATTGGCTCGTGGTAGCGGCTCGTGGTGGAAGTGATTCAAATTGTTTTGAGATCAAGTTCAAGATAGGTTATTGAATGAATGAGTTGATTTTACACATTGTAAATCTTCTTGGGCTATATGCACCTATTACAGTGAAAGTAGTAGCCGAGAAGTAAAGCACAATTGGAGTAATGATCTAAATATTGATTAAGAAATAATTGGTTAGACAGATCAAATTAATAATGATTTGAACGGACACTAGTCAAGTACACAGAAGATAATATTAAAGTGCCCAAGTGTGTGCGCAAACACAGATGCACTCCCACTTCCCTCACTCTCATAGTCCGATGGGACTGCCATTCGACACGACCGGGGAAGAATCAGGCGCAGAACCATCCGCTTTAAGTGTTTTTGCCGAGACACGGGTCACCCGACTAACTTTCAACCTTTGTGCTGCTACTGATATTATTTTAATAACACTTTACCCTGGAAACCGAACTCAAGATTCCATGCTCAGCAGTTGCACTTGTGGCCACGAGACCAAAAGGGCAGTCAGAACAAAATATAGCAGTAAAAGATCAGCTTTTACTACTGCTATATTTCTTATGTGAAGCTGGCAATACTACTAAGCATATTATTATCATTGAGAATGTACAAAGAGAATCTCGTAAGCTCTTCACGAATATAACAAATGCAAACGATCTCTCAATTAGCGCAATCTTGATTCATCTTAATTTACATTTGCCGGTACAAGGTTAAGTGAACATATTTAATTAATGTGTAGTGCTTCAGTTAGCACCGTATTGCTTGTAATACGTAACGTGATATATTTTCAACTAGCTTCTGCGCGTGACTTCGTCCGCATGGAAGTCAAGTATTTTATAAAACATACCCTATGGCACTCGGCAATAGTCTCGCATTCTTTCAGTAAAATAAATTTTGTAATCGGACCAGACATCCTTCACATTCTAAACAAACAAATATTTTTACCTCTTTTGTATTAGCAAAGCTACATATACATGAATTTCAATGCAGTAAGATTAAATCAACCAAAAAAGTGGTGGGCAGCGCTTTGATGCGGTTTCCCAAGACCAGGATAGTTTGCGCTCTTTGGGGGAGTCCTACATTCAGCAGTGAGAAATGGCCAGCTGATATGATAAAGATCAAATCAGAGGGACAGCGTCGGCTAGGGAAAATAAAATACAAAATCAGTTATAGACGCACAGTTGTAGACGGACAGACAAGACAGTTGGGACATTTACTCTAGGCCATTACTAAGTCGTAAAAATATAAATTCCTTTCGTTTCATACTTAAAAGGATCAGAGATCTAAGATATCACTAACATCGGTAAAAGAAAAACAGCGTAAGGTAACCTGGACTTATTCCAGCCTATTGTCCCACTCAAACCATGTCAGAGGCCCTTGAGGCGGTTTATAAACTCACGAGAAACTCTGACACTAAGTGTGAAGTCGTAAGACCTTACTGCCCACACGATAAAGAAGAAGAAAAAGTAACTCACAAAGCTCTGATAGATGATAACTCTTTAACTATTGTAAACAAAGAATTTCCCACTGCGCTCAATCAAAAGTAAAGGAATTTCTACAATCGATTTAAAACTTAATCATTCTCATTAACGACCGGACATTTTTATATAATATACAGCCTTGGTCTAGTCTCATTCGTGTTAATTATCGATATATTTACATAAACCCAACGTGTATATACGAAGAAACGTGACGAATTATACTCCATATGCACGAATAAGACTAATACTTCCTTTTGAAGTATTTGTTGAACGTATTTGCAGATTTCAAGGTGAATACTAAAATATTAGCTAATAGAGCAGGACATCACACAAATACCAAAATATTGAGAAAACTTAATGACAAGGTCGATCTTAATATTAATTCAGGTGGATTTTGGATTTCTAGTTTATGATATATTTCTTACTACAAAAGGCAGGTAGTCAAACTGGATTAATTCATCGATTGAAAACAAAACTACACCTCCTGTTAGGGTTGCCAACTCTTTGTCCGTCAAAAATAGTAGTTCAAAAATGATAAGCCATAAAAATAATTATACAGCGACTAGCGTCCTGCCGCGGCTTCGCACGGGTACAATGCTGATACTAAATATACTATATATTATAATATGGCTTATGTCACTCGGGGATGGTGTAGCTTCTCGACAGTAAATATTTTTTTCAAATCAGTTCAGTAGTTTTGAAGCCTTTTTAATGCAAACAAACAAACAATTAAATCTTTCCACTTTATAATATTATTATAGTAAAAAAAAAAACGAGAAAAAACAATTTAAAATACCAGAATAAATAATGTGCAATAATAGTTAATGACGTTTCGTTTAACGCTTAAACATTTTAAAATGTATATTAATTATGCTTTGAGTTCGATGCCTTTAAAAATTTTACACTTTTTTCAGTAATATGGTTGGTAGTTGGACCTTTAATATAGTATGGATTCTAATTAATATGGATATTCTTTAATTAATATGGATTAGGGTTGGATACCAGTTCCTCGGAAAGCACGTCAATCCGTTGGTCGCAACTGTCATTCATAGATCTTTGACAGTCGTCACGGGTAGACACGAGCCCGAAAGTCTGACAACCAGTTTTACCAAGTGGTGTCGTGTTACTCGATTACTGGGTAGTCAAGGTCAGGTTAGGCAGTCGCACCATGTAATATACTGGTATTCAGCTGCATCCGGTTAGACTGGAAACCGACGACAACATAGTTGGGAAAAGGCTAGGCAGATGATGATAAAAACTACATATTTTATTTTATGCGTTGATGTTATATTGTGTGTGATATACTCCTATTATGTGTAGCTATGACCAGTTGTAATAGAGGTTTTAAAGCTTCAAAATATAATTAAATCAATATCTCCATGCTCAATTTCTTGCAGAGTTAATTTTTAACTCCTGAAGTTTATATTCTGTTTTCTGTTCTGTTTTGTAAGGCAAACATTTCTCTGTAATGTCTAGTCTAATGTCCTTCAAATCGTACAAAGTCTAGCTAATAAGAATCAAAAACATCATTAAATAAACAATAACAAAATTTTAATTTCAAATATCTATGGAATTCACAAATGCCGTGCTTTATACCGGCTGGTGTCAAATACAAATGTCAAGAGCACGTGACGAGCGGGTTAGCTGCGCGCGCGCCGGTACAGTCGAACACAACGCAAAGGTCATCTTTGTTCGATGATATTTTAGCTAGATGTGGTTTATAGTCATTATGTTTGAGGTCGGATTTAGATCTTTGGCGAATGAAAGTGGAGTAGAGCTCTATAATAGTTTAAGTAGCTGCAAGGTTGCAATTCTTGAGGTTTGTTGGCCGGTTGCAAAACCTATAATTGATTTTGGTGCGAGATTTTAATTTATTTTACTATTTTCTTTGTTTTTGTGAATCTGTGTACAGGGTTACTGGTAATAAGTGTACAATATTTATACACATGATTGCACTCACGATAAAAAACAATTTACCAAAAAAAAAAAAAACATTTTTTTTTTTTTTTTTTTTACTATAGCATAGTATATATATTATAATTAGCATTACCATAGAATATATTTTTCCGGGACTTAGCTTATGTGCTCTGGAATACCAGACAAAAATGTATCTCTGTGCCAAACTTTGTCTAGAACTGTTTAGTCGTTCTGGACTGACTGAATAACAAACTCAGGGATAATATAGCTTCCAATTTGACAAATAATTTTCAAAATCGGTTCAGTAGGTCCAGAGATTACCCCCTACAACCTCACAAACTCACAAGCTTTATCTCTTTATAATATAGTAAGATTAGGAGATCTTAAATTTTTGTAAGTAAACCATTATCGTTGCTAAATCACACAGCTCAACGGACGAAGAAATTAGTGCTGACAAATCCAATTTATGACGGATTTGACAATGTGGCGTGCGAAATGATTGTATTGGTCATAGTCTGTGGTCGACAGTGCGGTCGCGGCCTTAAACTACAATAAAAGAAAGACAATACACACAAATTGGCGGAACAATAAAGCCTTTACATTGTCATCATAACTAGCTTCAGCTTTCTGACTAGCTGACCGACTCCTTGACAATTCAAAAGTGCCTGTAATTGGTCTAATTGAAATAAATGTTTTGACTTTGACTTTGACTATATTCTTAAAAGAGTAACTAGTTTACAAGATAAACTTCAGAATGGTGTTCTGAAACATGTACTATACCATATAATCTGGACAAATATTATAAAGTTGAAATCTTTGTTTCTATGTTTGATCACGCTCATCTCAGGAACTGCTGGTCTTAATTTGAAAATTCTTTCGCTAGTAGAAAGTACACAATCACAGAAGATTGGACATTTTGGGACATGGGCATTTTAAGAATTGGACATTTTGTGATCTGGACATATTGAGAATTGGTCATTTTTACCCTAAACGGATATATTACCCCCAAATATTACATATATTTTATTATAAAAAAACCGTGAAATTGAAATCCGTAAAAAAATTCACGCAGACAGAGTCACGAGTAAAACTAAGTACCTTAATCACAACGTGAACAACGACGCCGAACAATCATTATAATATCTAAGTAGGTACGCAAAAAAAACAATAAAAATCAGCTGTTCCCCAGTTAACCGCAGACCGTGAATTCAATGGCATAACCTTCAATATTAGTGAAAAGCTTACCCAAAATCTTGACATGGATCGTCAACCTTCGGCTCATAACATGTAAAATTTAAATTGCATGTCTTCTCCACGCCTGAGTCATGTAACACGTAACAATGAGTATAATTATAATTGTAGAACTAATTGGTAATAGTGTTAAATTTGTTTATTTATGTTTTGCTGCCTCGTTGGTCTAGTGGTCGCAAAGCGCGACTGCTGAGCATGAGGTCTTGGGTTCGATTCCCAGGTCGGGCAAAGTGTTATTGGGTTTTTCCATCAGGAATTTCTCAGTAACAGCTTCGGAGTCTGGATTTGTGCCCGGTTGATGGCAATAGGCTCGTCTCCTATTACATGGGACTGAGACATAACTGGCGAAATGTGGGTGTACTAATAGGTACACCTCTGCCTAACCTTTCGGGGATTACAGGCGTGATGTTATGTTATGTATGTTATTTATGTTTATAGGTATTATTGTTGGTTGTTAAGAATGGGACTGTTGGGTTTGGGCCGCTAAAGTGGACTGGTTACTTGGGATTATGAAAGGATTATTGCCCCTGTCTGATCAATGTTCGTAAATTATTAGAAGTGTGCTAATTATGTACTTCTTCATTGATTCTTATTACTTTAACTAATTACACCACATACAGCTCAAAGTGCTATATGTTTATAAAATAAAGCAAGTTTGAATCGCACACAAGGTTTACAATCTCTGTATTTTTGTAGTAAAACATTTGAGTGATGATATATAGAAATAAATAACCTTAAATTCATTCAGTTTAATTGTATTATTCAAAATTGTCGCCTGATCTCTCGCTGATCGTGTCGGATTGCCGTCTCATCGGACTATGATAGGGGTGAAATTGGGGAGCGGTCAGTTTGCGCACACACTTGTGCACTATACTATCTCCTGCGTACTTGGCTAGTCTCCTTTGAGACTTGTCGCCGTGACCGAAATTTAATTTAATAATATTCAAAACATTAACGTATATAACACGCCTGCTGAAGGTAACTATAGTATTAAATAGTTAATTAAAATAGTAATGTGTTTTAATTATTATTAATACTTAATTATAATAATGCGTTGCCTTGATTCTCATTCACGACATTACTTAATTGATTCTACACAAAAACCGAAAAATAACTTACATATATTTATGTGATGTAATACAAAAAATCACTGGACACAAGTTACAAGTTTTAATAAAACAATAATAATGTGACAACGTTTTTAACTTTGATAAGGACAGTCTTGAAATCTTATATAAAATCACTGTTCTGAATTGCTTTGGTTATGTGACTGCGATTCTATTTTATATGGACTTTTAAAGTTTATCTTAGACATCACCGACATTGGTGAATAAAAATATTAGAAGGTAACCTTGACCTATAAATACAAGTCTGAAATCCCCAATCCGTATTGACCAAGCAAGATAATCAATGCTCGTACCTTCTTTGTATGAGAACGGACTTTTGCCCTGCACTAGGACAATAAAAAGCTAGACTTAGCAACAACTTCTTGCGAATTTTCCATCTTTTAGAACATGTTACGTCTTAATGTTTATTTATGGCTATACACTAATCACACACCCATCCAATATTAACTAAAATTAGTACCTACTAACATAACATAACATCACGCCTGTAATCCCCGAAGGGTTAGGCAGAGATGTACTCATTAGTACACCCACATTTCGCCAGTTATGTTTTTAGTCCCATGTAATAGGGGGCGAGCCTATTGCCATCAACCGGGCACAAATCCAGACTCAGAGGCTGCTACTGAGAAATTCCTGATGGAAAAACCCAATAACACTTTGCCCGACCTGGGAATCGAACCCAAGACCTCATGCACAGCAGCCGCGCTTGCGACCACTAGACCAACGAGGCAGTCAACCTACTACTGAAAACTAAACCCTTTACAGACTAGCTCGACCATTACTTCAAGTATCTGACGTAATACAACTTCCTATGCCTCGTAAAACTCGCAATTTTGCATGTAAAGACTTGTCTCTATTAAATCAAATAGCCTGGTTACACTACTGACCTTGCTAGTGCATATGAGACAAAGTGCGCATCTTTATACATGCTTGCAACACCGCGTGGCAGAGAAAATATTCAGGGGTCAGATTTTAAAAGGTCAGTGAATTAAATATCTTCTTCTGAGTAGAATATAATTGATTGTGATTGGAATATTATTATTTTTTGTAAGTAGAAAAATAGTTGATTTGTTTACTTATTGAATTTTGATATAAAGGCTTTGGCAGTGAATAGCAGAAGTCCAACAGACGGGGTCAAATGACCACATTCACGTTAGAGCTGATTTCATCAGAAACGGTTTATCCCATTAGAGCTGACTACTACAAATCGTTAAAAGTTACTTGATCAATTTAAGTAATGCTAAATAATACATAAAAAAAACATATGACTTTTAATTATACTTTTACTTAAAAACATTGCTAAAAGTCATAAATTCGAAAAGAACAACGATGAATTAAGAAAAGTATTTAGAAATGTTAAGTAGGGGATTAAAATACTCGTAGTATCGTTTTAGTATTGTACCACTGCAAGACAAAGACTTCTCATACAGAGAAGGCACGAGCAATGAACACCACGCTTGCTCAGGACGGATTTGCGATTAGAAACAAAAAGGGAAAAGAGTAAATAAATTAAAAACCCCACACATAACATCACGCCAGTAATCTCCGAAGGGCTTGGCAGAGGTGTACTCATTAGTACACCAACATTATGCCAGTTAGGTTTAAGTCTCTTGTGAAAGGGGGCGAGCCTATAGCCGCCTATACCAACAACCGGGCAAAATCCAGACCCCGAGGCTACTACTGAAAAAAATCCCGATGGAAAAACCCAATAACACTTAGCCCGACCTAAGAATCGAACCCAAGACCTCATGTTCAGCAGTCGCGTTTTGCCACTACTACACCAACGAGGCAGCACAATACCAGTCTTCCAAAATGTCACTTTTTAAAATCATGACACAAGACGTTGCATCATGGGTAGGTACTCAACCATCCGGAATTATTCAAACCTCGGGCCTCCACTTTGTTGAATCGAACATTATAAGCACGGGACGGGAATAATAATGTTACGTTAGGTACAGGATATCGACGATCAGGCTCAATGTTCCGGCCAATGACCTCACGAGGCTCATCCGATTGCAAGCTAGAAACAGTTGGATTCATATGTAAGGATTTTTAGAAAAAGCAAGTTGAGAAAATACTGATTTCAGTAGTGTCAATCAAATTACGAAAAATATACGGACAGTTTGCTGAACACAAAACTTAATCTACTTGTATTTTAAGTAATAAATAATATGACAACTAATAATATAAATGCGACAATAAATCTATCTGTCTATCTTGCTTTTGATGAAATTTGGTACCTACGAACGAAGTAAGTTTGAACTCAAAGAAGCCATGTCCTGGCTTTTTTTTACATATCCGAAGTCGCGAGCATAAACTAGTTCATTATAAATGATACGTTACTCAAAAACTTGTTGCAAATACGAGTTTTTTTTTATTACCATGCAAACTGATACTGAGTAGCAAATTGCAAAAAGGCTTTCTTAAGTTCATATAAACTTAAACTGAACATAACATCATGACATCCCGCCTGTAATCCCGAAAGGTTAGGCAGAGGTGTGCCCATTAGAACACTCACATTTCGCCAGTTATTGTAATAGGAGGCGAGCCTTTTGCCATCAACCGGACACAAATCCAGACTCCGAAGCAGCTGAGACATTCCTGACGGAAAACCAAATAACATTTTGCCCTTCCGTGAAATCAAATCCAAAACCACATGCTCAGCAGTCACGCATTGCGACCACTAGACCAACAAGGCAGTCATAACAAAATACCTATAGCAGAAACCGAAAATAGTATAGTAGAATACAATAACTTTTTCGATTTAAATGAGCAATAGAAAATCAAATATCTCCGTTCCGATATGGTTTAGCGAAATGTACCCATAATAGTTTTTGATCGCTTAATTCTGTTCTTTCCCAACTTCAAAATGACGCCAAGTTTACGCAAACCCTTATAATACAAACTGCTGAATGAATAATTGAAAATCGCTATCAAATGTCAACCTAGACGCGTTGTATAGAACTAACATAGGTTTTGCATTACCCGTTCTCACACAAAGTAACGAAATTCTTCATCCGTTGTAATGTTTTGTAAAGAATCATTTAGCTAACAGGTCAAGTGACTCTTATTCATAACAATGTGTATCACCTTCCATAGGTTGTTTTGATAGCATTTTCCTTAATCCTGCTTATCTAAGCAGGTGTATCAACATTGAGAAATGTGCTTGCTTCCCATGGAAACTTGGCTGATAAGGGGTCGCGCAGCCTAATTACGTCATCTTTCATCCCATTTTTCGGAGTTTTTGACTGCCTTGTCGGTCTAGTGGTCGCAAAGCGGGACAGCTGAGCATACTGTGTTGTGACGTCACGAATATTAGCGACCCACTCCTGTTTGCCCGGACTGCCTCGTTGGTCTAGTGGTCGTAAAGCACTGCTTAAGCATGTGGTCTTGGATTCGAATCCCAGGTCGAGCAAAGTGTTATTGGGTTTTTCTATCAGAATTTCTCGGTAGCAGCCTCGGAGTTTGGTTTTGTTCCCGGTTGATGGCAATAGGCTTGCCCTCTATTACATGGTACTTTAACATAACTCGCGAAATGTGGGTGAGCTAATGGGTACACCTCTGCCTAACCCTTCGAGGATTCCAGGCGTGATGTTATGATTTCGGAGCAGTTGAAATCAATCAACCGCATTGCCATCGAACGTGGCAATGCGGCCAGTCTTTTGGGCACATTTCCAATTGACGGCGATGCGGATGAATTTTTTGATGCCATTTAGTTTCAGTTTCCTTTTTTTTATTGTTTTTTTTATCATAAAGTATGTAAATATTGTACATATTACTTAACAGTACATATATATACGTATCAATCCGCCTAGCCTTTTACCGTCTGTTAGGGTCGGCTTTCAGTCTGACCGGATATAACTGATATTTATTTTTTTACCATTTCCCCAGAATATTTATGGTTATGTTGTTTACATAAACAATATTGTGTTTGTCTGTACACGATATATAAATAAACATGAATAAAATGTTTTCAATACATCCTGTGTATTTGCAGTTCATATTTTTGAACCAGTGAAAATTAATTATGAAACACACTTGCTATCCTCTTTCCTCTTTTCGCTAACCTCTTTTCCACTGGGCAAGTGCCCTAGGCCCAAAAAAAGCCGAGAGCCCCGGCCTGCCCTTTAAAATAGTCATTCTTTGCAGCTACCGTCCCATTCTAGGCATTATTAGGGCCCGATTCAATGTCTAAATGTTTTATATTCAGATTTACGATAAGTTTTTAGCCCAAAACTTATGAAGTAATAGTATTATGTTCCCACCTTTCCCAAGATTTCATAATTAAGGAAGGCGCAGTGTGACACAGTACTGGATAATTAGGTGCGTCAAGATAGGCAACGTAAACTTGGTGAGGCAATTTCGGTTAGTTAATTCATGACACCAGACCACTGTTTATTTATAAGATCGAGGGAAAGTTTTGTACTTATAAAATGAAGACTGACTAACGCTAGTCCGCAAACATTTTCCATTTTGTTGAATTTTTTTTTTGTTTTTATTTGAAGAATGTTTGCTGAAAATTGTGACAGTGGATTTTTTCGTAAGTTAGTCTATAAACGCCCCGAGGATTTGTATTTTTTACAGGTTGTCATTGCTTAATTGAGTCCACACCTGCAGGGTACAGAGGCATAGGGGTAGGAAAAGAACGGGTACTAGAAGAGGTACGCGCGGGAGGCGCTCGTAACGTGATACACAATAAGCGAAATGTGCACTGGACAGGTCTTAAGATATGTGGCGTCACAGTGGTATAATATATTATGTATTTAGGCGAGGGCTCAATTTTACGGTTTAGCTATAAGTTAACGAAACACTGAATTGAATATAAAATATTCATATCAACGTAGGCATTTCTAGCCAAATGACACATAGGTGCTAAATTATACCACCATGAATTCTAAAACAGCTACCATTCCTCCACGACATTTACAGGCATTCAAAGTGCTTTGAACCATAACTTACTATTCTAAATCAAGTAACAATGCGTAATATATAAACAGCGGATTTAATCCCAAGTTTATAAGATGTCCATTACTTAAACAGGAACGTACCAATGACCCGTGCTGGATAAATACACGGAAGAGTGAGAAAATGGAGTGCTGATACCGACACGTTCTTCAAACACTAACTAGACATATTTTTGAAACGGAATGAGTCCGGCAATAAAATCTTTTGCTGATGAGCTTACTGGCTAAAATCATTATAAACATCGCGCTTGATAACCGGTGATCATAGATAATAAAATTATTCTTTAGAGGAAAGCTGCATTCTCTGAAACCTTCTCTGTGTCACGTGTCTTCTCTAAGTCACGGTCTAGTACAGCCATGACAAAGTTATTTTATTTAATTCAAGCAAGAGGGGCCCATAAAAAATAAACATAGGATTATAAACAATACTTATCCATTAACTAATATTTGATAGAAATAAACATAAAAACAAAAAAAAACCGCACACAAAGTGAAGGAGTCTGCTGCACTTTTAGGTTTCGCGTAGTCTTCTACAATGCCAATTTTTTATCCCGTACCTGCGTATAATCGCCATTATTGCATCACTTTACCTACTTCTGAAAATCGCTCTAAACCAAAATAATCATGCATGTGCTTGTTAAGATCTTGATACTTGCACTCCCCGTACATTAGAACTCCATTGACAATTCACTCTTTGGTTTAACAGGAAACCGCATGACTCATGCGTCGGGATTCCAAATTGTATTCAATCCTTTTATATCTCGGAACTGTAATGACTGGAATGGACCTTACGAGGAAAATTACGAGTTCACAAAATGGTGTACCTATCTACCATTGTTGTGTCTAATTATGGTGATACCGAAATGGTATCTACCTTAGCAACAGTTGGCCTTTTAATTATTATTATTTGACTAAGTTCTGCCCGTGACGTCGTCCACATTATAAGTAAAGATTATCATAAAACATTTGTGAAAAATTTACTGCAAGTGGATCCGTACTTCTAGAGATTACCTCTTACAAAAACAGAAATATTTTTTTAGTTTACATAGATATGCTTTGAGACAATCTTAAATTATAGGTAGATAGGCAGCAATTTCAATTGTAACTGAAATATTGTTCTTTGAAGACTGTATTATTTCTTTCTCATTATTGAAAAGTGCAAATGCAAAGACATACAAGTATATCGTTATCATATCCTAAACATGAAAGTTTATGAGGATGGATGTATGTCTGTTACTCTAGCACGCAAAAACAGCTGAACAGAATGAGCTGAAATTTAGCTCACATATAAATAATGATAGGGATATTGGAATAGTTTAGAACTTTGCCTAAATTCTAAAGTCTATGCAGACGAAATCGCGGACTTAAACTAACTAGCTTCTCCCGCGAATTATTAAGCTAAACCATAATTTAAATGATAATGCCAAGGCAGCTATTATTATTGCATTACGGAGAGCCAGTTTCATTTCCTTCGTTGTTTAATCTAAGCTGCACATCTTTATACGCAGTAGTAGGTAGTACTTACAACAGGGGTTATAAACCTTTTTCTAGTCATGGACCCCTCTCAAAATGTTAAAGAGACCACGAAATCTTTCCGAAAAGAAATGAGTTTTTGCTTGTACCTTATTCTATTGATCATACTTTACATATAAGTAGTTAGTGTGTCGGTTGCTGCTACTTATGCTAGATCAAATGAGCCGTTTTTGATAGTGCAAGACGATTCATCTTTCACTTCCAAGTAGATAGGCTACCACTGCCAAAGTTGCGGATTTTGTTCAAAAAAGTCTGCGGCTCTGAAACGCAAAGAGCATTAGGAGGAACACGGATATGTTTTAGTCAGTAAGAGTCTGACACTCCCTTCCGTTCCCCCAGAGAGACGTCACTTGATGATTTACCATCCTTAAAAAAAAATGGTAGATAGGCTCGTCATGGACCCCCGGTGTTCATTACACGAACCCCTTAGGGGTCTATGGACCGCAGGTTAAGAAACCCTGACGTACAAAAACAAGTTTGTGATGATATTTTCTTAACAAATGTAGTATGATGATAACTTTGCATACATTTGTAATTTGCGTGGGTATTACATGGTAAAAGCATATTTATTTAGTTGTTTTTATGTCATTCTATTTCTAGATAATGTTGTTTGTCTTGGACGTCCTATTTATGATTTGATTCTTATTAAATAAAGAATTTAATGAATTATTTATTAGAATGTTTTTTGTGAATTATGTAAAATTGCAACAAGAATACAAGCAAAATCTTATATGGGCGCCATCTTTGGTAAATTGCTAAATTATAATACCTAGGTTACTAGTTAGACCTTATTATAAAACAAAGTCTTTGCTTTAAACCATTGAGCCATTTTTTGTATTACTTTATTTATATCAAAATAAAGTTTGAAATTCAAAAACTGACTCGAAGGTTTAAACCTGGTTCAAACAAATACTTTGTTATATAATAAGGCGGTATAGGTTCACTTGTACCAAAAAATTAACTCGAGAGTCATTAGGTAACATGAGGTTAAATAAAAAATTAAGTAAGTAGTACATGTTGTACTTAATTTTACCTTAAGAATGCCTACTTGCTTACCTATTTTGTTTGTAATTTCATTACGGTATAACTTAATTTTGTAATTCCACCTCATACTAACACGTAGTAGAGAAAAGAATATTACTGACTTTTTATTTAAACAGAATATTAACAAGAGTCAGCGTCATCAAGCAAAATATAATCTTATTATAAAGTTACTCAAACACAAAACAACGGTAAAATCTTACCTGCGTACACCGAGCAGGCGCACTAATTAACTTCATTCTTGACCACGCAAAACTAATCACGCTGACCGCAGAACTAATTTTTGAACATTTGCTATTTTACTACGCCCGGATTACACGTTCTGATTATACTTATTTTTTTGTATTATGAAACGTATTTTTATACATATTTCTTCCAATAAAAGATTGACGTCCATAATAATAAAAAGACAGTGATTCTAATCTCAAAAAAATGTCTTTCTGTCTGTCTGTATGTTTTGCCTAATCTACCAAACGTCCGAACCGATTTTGGCGGGATATTTACTGGCAGATATAGAAAACTATATTTTTTTTTAATTACTACTGTAAAATTTTGTTACATTTGTTTTATTTAATTTACTAAAGGTTTGTGGGTTGGCTCATTTTGGCAGATCTAAACTAGCAACACTTAAAAGCATAAAAACAATTACTTATATCGCTGATACAGTTAAATTATCGATTTTCCTAGATGACTAATTAAAACACCTGTGTTCACAATACCTATAGAGAAGTGAATGATTAATCATTACTAATCCCATGGAATCTAGCGCCGCCATATTTAGAAATCGCTACGTGTTACGTTTATATGTTTTACATTCTATTTTATTACTTTATTATGGCACTTGTGTTAATATGGTGTTAGTTAGCATTAAATGGATGTAAAGATGCCAGATTTTATAGAAAATACACTCAACTAAAAATATAGGTATTCAGGGTCGTCAAACATAGTTGAAGTTTTCTTATAAACCGATGGATGTTTTAAAATGTAATTTAATTAAAAAATGTAGATAGTAAACAGTTCATTAATTAAGTTCAAGTTTCAATCAAAGTTATCCATTGGTTTCTAAGAAAACTTTAACTATATCTGACGACCACAGGCGTAGCCTCGTTGAGGCAGACTGGGGCGCTTGCCCCACCCTGACTGGCTCAAGGGTAATTTATTTGATATTTAAATCATCTATCAAAACTAATATTCTAAACAAAAGAAATAACACTTAAATAGAAAACGTTTTACAATCCAGAAATTATACCATTATGCTTTGTACATTTGAATACAATATAGGTAATACGTTATATTTGTCAGTATTGCATTCCAAAATTAAAACTTGGCTACGCTGATGCTGACGACCCCGGACACCTATTTCTTTTGTTTACTGTACATAAATATTGAAAAATGCCACAATGGTACTGGCCCTGTATCAAATCCGAAACTTTATGTATTAGAGGCTGGCCGCCCTAACTTCTGGGGCATCTGTCACGACATCACAACAAAATTATAGGTCTTACCATAATCCTAAGTATTTAAGATTACCCTAGAATTGTGGTGTTGACCCTAGAAATTAAGATTTACCCTGACATTGTTCTCTGATAATTTGTGAAGGTTTAGAAGTGTAATTATCCCGTTACGGGGTAAAAGATTCCGGTCTCAAAGATCAATGCTTGAGCATCATGCTTGATCACCACGACGAGTTGCTGACCGATCAAGGTAATTAAACTGATAGATTCAGCGTATTAACGACGATACATAGGTTAGGTTAGGTTAGGTTTGCTGGGCTGTTTCCGCAATTAGCCTCTTTATTGGGCCATTGTATGTGTGAAAAATATCCTCGAGGAGTTACTCTAACCATCCCAGGCCCTCCCAGAACGCCAGCAGTCTTTTCAGATTCTACCGCTACCGAAACGACGATACATAGGTGTGGGAATGGGAAATAAGGTTTTCCTAGTGACCATTAGTGGCGCTATAAATTCCCTTATAAAATTCTAACGCGCTTGGAATCGAACGTGAGTAATAAACTCACACTTAGCACTCTAACGCATCTTCCGTCAGGCTTCAACCTTTTTTTACCGTCAACTTAACCACCCACATCAATCAATCATTTCATAATGACGTCACAATTTACATTCTAAACTGTAGAGAAGTCCTCTTTCTAACATTTTTAGTCTCTGCCACAATTCAATGGTATCTTACAATAACAATTAAAGCCAATAATTCCATTCTAATGCACCAAACGCATTAATCAATGCAAAATATCTGTATTTACAAACACGTCTTCAGTTATAAGTTTACAGTTGAAGATAGACATGTTTACACGGGATCAATTAGGATTCAACTGTTAACGCGTTAAATCCGGCCGTGCTTGCAGTAACGTTAGCAGCATAAGATTGTAGAAAAAAAATGTGCAACATTTTTATTTTATTTTTTTGTAGTCGCCCCCTGTTACACATGGGACTCTGCATAACCCTTCGGGGATTACAGGCATGACATTATGTATGCTTTTTGGTATTTTGGGAAAACCTGTGTTCATGAGTAGATCTATTCTTAAAAATAGAAGAAAATAGAAATAATATAATTATGCTTCTTTAATGGTCCAGTGGCTAAGACACCCGCCACAGGTATGCGTTCAAATCCGGACAAGTACCAATGTGACTTTTTCAATTCGTATGTTTTTTCTAAGTTTATCTTGAACATCACTGACATCGGCGAAGAAATCGTGTGGAAACCTGGATTGAAATTAATAAGTCTGAAATCACCAATCCGCCTTGAGCAAGCGTGGTGATCAATGCTCGTGCCTTCTTTGTATGAGAAGCGGTCGGTACTGACATTTTTTTTTTAAACCGACAATTTAATTTTTCGCCTTGGGGGCTAGAATTATATTCTACTGACTCCATGATAAAAGTCTTCATTACGACATGATACAAGTGCGTAATAAAAATCAAATAAAAACTGCAATAGTAAAGTAATTAATAGATATTACATAACTTTCTATTATAAGATAGGCCTATGTTAAATGCGTAGAAAGTGTCCGCGCTCTATTATAATACTAAACCAGTAATGGTAACTCGGTTAGGCAATCATTACTGGGTCAGTTGAGAGGACTATATTGAGTGCGCGTTCCATACGAAATTGGTTTATTTTGGCCATCTATATCTATACCTACACACAAATAAAATTGAACTGTCTGATTGTAATCCCAAAATGACAGTTTTTACCATGTCATGTTTACAAGAGACTTCCACAAAACAACCAATTTTAAAAATGTTGTCATTCTGTGTTTGTTCGCGCTAATCTTCGAAACGGCTGTACCGATTTTGACGGGACTAGCAGATAGTTGGTGTTATAAGGAGCAATTTAGACTTTAATTTTATAAATAAAATGAAAATAACTAGGGTATCACGCAAAATAATTAAGAACCCGCAAAAACCGATAACCACGCAGTAGCGGACAAAGTCGCGGGCAAAAGCTAGGTTTGTAATAAAACTTAATAAAATTCTATAGATAAGGATAAGGGTACTAAAATCTATGCTTGTGGTTAGTCAGTTTTCTGTCAAATACCTAAGTTAAAAATGTAATTCAAAAACGTTTAAGATTTTTAATAGGTACTGCCTTTTCGAATTTAATTGTTAAAAGATCATAATATGACTAAAATACCTTTGTATGGAGTTGTCGATGCAGTACGCTTAAATGGTATTACAAAGTTACAACTGCTTGACACTTCCTGTACAATAAGTTCTCGACTTAGATGCACTTAGGTTCACTATAATAAGCTAAGCCCTTTGTTTTGTAGCCATACAAAGGGCCATACATTATTGAAGTAAGATTTTTTTCTTAAGTGAAAATTCTTTAGCTGCTTTGAGAGATTTCGATAAGGGAATATCTTAATGTTGACGTCACCGACATGCAAATGTGATATTAAGTTTTCACTTCTGACAGCAGTCCCCATGAGATTTTTAATTTTAATTTTATTGGCATATTAGTCTGTATCCTTGTGGTTTTGCTGGGGTCTTCGGCTCGATTTCCAGGTCGGGCAAAGTGTTACTAGGTTTTTTCGTTAGAAATTTTTCAGTAGCAGCTTCGGAGTTTGGATTTGTGCCCGGTTTATGGCAATTGGCTCGCCCCCTATTACATGGGACTTAAACATAACTGGCGAAATGTACCTCTGCCTAACCCTTCGGGGATTACAGGCGTGACGTTATGTTATGTATTTAATGAAACTGCGACAATTTCAAAACGTAAATAAACTAAAATATCATTTTACAAAAACAGTTATCAGTTACAAGTGAAATAATAAACGTGCACCTAATTGTTTTGCTATCTGTATGCAGATGCGCACGAGTTGCGTTTGTTGTCGTATCCCGGCTAAAAATACACACACGCGCCGCAGCAGAAATGCTTACTTTACCCAACTTTGTAGGTACTTGTACAAGTTGGTTCTATTAACAAAATTGTATAACTCAAATAGTACCTACGAGAGAGAATCCACGTGCTTTGATCACCCGCAATTATTGCAGACTTATATTAATTTATACAAGCTTTTGCCCGCAACTTCGTCTGCGTAAATGACGGACCCTCGTTTCATCCCCTAAGGAGATGAATTTTGGAAAATACGTTCTTAGCGAACGTCTACTTATTAATCTACCTCCCTGCCAAACATCTTCATAAGTCAAAAGGTTTTCGATATTTCGCGATGAGTGAGTGACTTTTCGGTTATAATGTTATAACCGAGGGGGTGGTGGATCAAGATACAACAACCGATACGTACAAGCTCGTTTATTGGACTGACGCTGAATCGTTCACTTAACCTACGTAACTAGCCTACCCTACGATTATGACATATCATTATCAGTAGGTCCACATCCTAATCCTAATCCTAACTTCCTAACTAATATTATCAATGCAAAAGTTAGTTTGTTTGTTACCATTTTACGCCTAAGCCACTGAACCGATAATCCTGAAATTTTGCATAAACGTTGCCAGGTGTACAGAAACGAATATAGGGCACCTTTAATCCTGAAAAAAAGTACTGTTTCCGAGGGAAATCACAATAACGTTCTTATTATCATAGATGGCGCCACGTGTTGTTTCGAAACTTGGTTTTAACTAAATAATTGAAATGACAGGACATGCGTAATTTTTCCGCGACTTCGTCTGTGTGTGCGATAACCGAAATTTACGCGGACGAAATCGCGGGCAAAAGCTAGTAAGAATATATTTAGATAGCTAGATTTAGATTGTTAACTTTGTATCATCAACCATGTAGTCTATTGGTGATGGTGTGGCAATGGATAGGATAACTAAAATAGGTACTCAACAAAATAACGTAACCATTTTAACAAAAAATAAACTAAATGGAGGTAGGTATGGTGTAGTAAATATTTGCTAATAAGATAAATAGTAAATACATAGTATATACACCTACTTACTAGGTAGGTACTTAAGTATGAACAAATTGTTTGTTTAACACTGGAAACATAATAGGTAAATTGCTATTGGTAAATAAACAGGTAGGTAGCTGTGTTTCTAGTGCTTTAGACTTTAACCTATGAACTCCTTGTGTATTGTGTTATTATGTTTATTTGCAATTATGTTCTTGAATTTTCTCAGTTTCACAGTTATTTCACTCTCTAGAATCAATAGATATGCCATGATGGTGAAATGATGTATTGAAAAGCAATGGTGTAGCTTTTCACGAGTTCGAAGATAAGAATTCCCAGATGTAGGTACCAATTTTAATTTTGATTAACATACAAAAAAGATATAATTTATTTCTTACCTAACGTCCATGAGTTGGTGTTGTTTTTAATACAATATTTTTATAGGTCATAGGAAAATCACAGTCAGTCCCCATCTATATTTTTAACTTATAAATATTTATAGCTTACTAGCGAGTAACCCCGGCTTCGCATGGGTGCAAATTTACGACTTTTTTGGTAGTTATTCCAAAATATTCGAAAAATTACGAACAAATCAGTCGAGCCGTTCTCGATTTTTGCGCTCAGCAAAACATTTAGCGATTTTTGCGCTCAGCAAAACATTTAGCGATTTTTATTTATATTGATTGAGAGAGGATGTATGACAAACTAAATAGCAAATGCAGAAATAGGTAATTCCAAAGTCCAAGTCAGATTATTTATTTAAATTGTACCATTAAAAAATCACTGCTAAACTTCATTCACAAGAGAGAAAAAGGCAATCTTTTTTCTTTTTTAAAATTTTTGCCCCACTCAAAAGATAGGTAGTTTCGTAATTAAAAAGTATTTCAATGAACTCCAAGCAAAACATATTAGTGCTTCTAAAGATATCTTACTTCATATGATTAAGACTGCAATCAAGATTATAAGGTTTAATTCACACCGCAGCGGAACGGAGCGGAAGCCCCGTTGCGCGCAAATCAGTATGATTTAATTGTGTTTTTTTTAATGTTTTGACAGGTTTGAATATTATTTATTTATTTATTTTAAAAGAAAAAGATAGAAATTAAAAAGAGGAGAAAAGGCAATGAATTGTTTTTCCTAGTGTAAATATTAGTATTTTGATTCAAATGAATGTTTGGCTATGAAATAAAATACCAACCATTATTGTTCCACTACAGAGCGAAGGCCTTTCCTCATACAGAGATGGCACGAGCATCGATTTTCCTTCATCAATGTCTATGATAACCTAATAAAGTACATGTGAAAAAGAAAAGGTCATACTGGTACTTGCTCGTGCCCGGTTGCGATCTAGAGGCGGATGAGGAATTCCCTTCAAAAATAATTCCCTTTTTACGTTTATATACGACCTACACAGTTCATAATGCAATAAACACAAAATCATGTTCCTACAATTTCCGCGACGTTGTAAATTGAGCCTTATGCTCTAATTAACCCATATTATTATTCACAAAATCTCAAGTGCACTTGAATGTGAATAGCACTCGAGTCTGTAATGTTGCAATTCAAATAAGATGAACGGATTTAGACTTAACATACTAAATGCAAGTCGAATTGGATGCTATTAACATAGAGATATCCACCTACATAGCTTTGCGAAATATTTCTTAATTTAGAGTAACTGTAGTAATTAATTGTATGTTGAATGAGGTAGTTAGATGAATCTGATGATAAGTTTATTGGTCTAGTTGCTGCATTTTAATGTTTTGGAGACTGTACTGCTATGTAATTTAAAATTACTATCTCACCTACTTATTAGGTAATTTGAATTCTCGGTAAATTGGGGTTAGTTCTGCCAAAAGTAACCAACTCACTACAAAATTCTTTCCATAGTAAATTATTGAATTGATATTGAATAGATAGTTAGTTAGTTAGTTAGTTGATAAAAATCTTTTTGTATATGATAGCCAGATTAATCAGGAATAGTATAGGCATATATTATTATGCTAGAATAAAATAACGCGAGGGTAAAAACATCATGCAGACGAAGTAGCGAGCAGAAGAGAGTTAATTTATACTATTGAGATATTGTGAATTAATTCGATTAGCAAAACTAAGCTCAATTGACCTTTACTTGAAATAAGTCCCTGATAATCCATATACCTACTCAATAATACGCTTTAAATCGTTTTATATTTCACTAGCGTCCGCCCTGGTTTCACAATGCTGATACTAAATATAATATAGCCTTTTTCACCCAGGGATAGTAGATAGCAGCTTCCCAACACTGAGAGAATTTTTATATTCGGTTCAGTAGTTTCGGGGCCTATTCAATGCAAACAAACAAACAATCAAATCTTTGCTCTTTATAATATTAGTATAGACTAAAACTAAATTTTTAAATGGTCGTTAACAAAATCCAACGTCTTAAAAAGTCCAAATTAAATGTCTTCTCTCCATAAACTAAACTAGCGACATAAATGCACGTCTTGATCGCACATTTAATTCAATTTACATTGACACTCATTCACCGGGCCAACTATGGGGCAAGGCCATCTCTAATGGACGCACGCCTTTATGATTCAACTCGATAAAAACTTGATTTCTCTATGGCAAGTGGTTTTTTTTTTTTAATATGGTAACATCTCCATTATTATTATCTAGTATTGTTAGTGGAATATTTGTTGACTAACTTTTGTCCGCGATTTCGTCTACGTAAATGTCGGTTATCGCGAAGAAAAGTAGCCTATGTCTTTTTTTGGGGTTCAAACTTACCCCGTGCCAAATTTTATCAAAATCGTTTCAGTGGTTTAGTCGTGAAAGCCTAACAGACATACAGAGTTACTTTCGCATTTAAAATATTAGGTAAAGATTCAGTAGGTACCTTTGGTTGGCTAGTTTTATGTTAATTTAGTTTTTCATGCACATAAGTTTCAAAACAACATAATTTTTCTACTATTGTTTGTTTTCTTTTTTTACATGTCTAATAAATTAGAATTATTACCGCGAAGGTATCAATAGCAATGATAAATTTAAGAAAAACAGACTAAGGTTGTTAATTGAGCATAAATTAACAGTTTAATCCATACTAATATTACAAATGCAAATTATTAAAAAAGGTGCAGAGTAAGTTTGACCCCAACTCCTTTGTTGGGGTCAAACTTACCCTAGCCTACTGTAGCCCATGTCCTTACACGGGCTTTTTTTTGACTTCATCTGCGTACGTGATAACCGACATTAACGCGGACGAAGTCGCAGGTAAAAGGTAGTATTTAATAAGTCGAAATCGAACAGCAATTTAAATATCGAACAAGCAATAGGCATAGTTGTTTTTTTTTTTAGAACTTTAACTGTTTATGGTCTCATTTGAAAACAGTCATCGGTCTGTTTTCAAATGATACAATAAACAGTTCATTAATTAAGTTTCAATCGGAGACATCCATCGGCTTCTAAAAAAAACTTCAGCTATATCTGACGACCCTGGATACCAATCTCTTTTGTTAACCGTACCTAATTCAAAAGGAAACAAATCGAAAACACCGCTAACTCGTGGCAAGCATGAAGCACAAAATGAATAAGCAACAGTAGTTCTTTATGTAACAGCAATTAAGTTTATAATGAAGTTACATAATCAAGCAATGTAGCATGCCATGATACAATTGACACATTTGCACCATTCAATTATAGAACGTTCGTGCTGCAGAGTCATCAAGATGAATCTAAAATTCTAAACTGCAATTTGATGCAGACATAATATATTTATTTGTTCCCGTCAGCCATATCAAGGAGTAATTGTTCCTAACGGTCATAGCTCTGATTAGGATAACAGCTGGGGAGTGTTTTTACTGAATTTTAGGGACGATCGGACAAGCGGGTATTAATTCGCCTTTGTGGGCAAGGTGGGCATGTACACAACCTAAATTCGTGAAATAAACGTGGGTTTGAATTTGATTTTTTAAGTAAGCACCTAAATTATCTATCTACACATATATAATGCTTTGTCCTGACTTACTGACTGACGGATCAACGCACAGCCTAAACCGCTGATCGTAGAGACCTGAAACTTGGAAGGTGTGTACTTTGAATGGCGTAGGCAGCCCATGAGAAACGATTTTACAAAATTAAGGGGATGAAATGGAGTTCCAAAGTTTATATGGAGAAATCAACATTAACGCGGACGAAGTAGTGGACAAAAGCTAGTACCTAATAATTAGATGTTAAATGTATGTAAGCAGCGTTTAATAAAATCTGATATGCTTTCAATTCATAAAAAAAAAAAACATTAAAAATTGGTTCAATAGTTTAGTCTAGATATAATCATGTGATAACATGATTACATGATACGTCCAATGACTCGCACTTGACCGATTTTTAGGTGACCGTGACCACATCCTTTTTTGACAGCTTGACCGGCCGGCCTGCGATCGCAATCTAATCTCAGTCTCAGAGTCTCTTTCATTTCATAGAATTAAATAATTGTGACGATTATGGATAATTACCGCTGATTAATTTTAAATCTGTTCTAAGCATGAATTTAGATGAATGTTCTAAGGATGAATTTAGCATGCTAAACTTTGAATTGCTGTGAACGCGCGGTACAGGCCGTACCTACATCTGTGCATATAAGTGATTATGTATTAACACAGTACCTGCTAACACCCCAGAATTCGTAGACGGAGTCAAAAGGTCGTAAATTAAAAAATAACAATCTATAGCTTTGTGAGATTGCTACTCCACTTATGACCGCTACTGTACATTGTACTGTAGTGTAAACTGTTACTGAATAGTGACATTTGGCATATCAAATTAGACCTAATTGAGTCAGGTAATTATGACACATTTTGGATTGACAAGTTTTAGCAGAAGCGAACCTCAATTTATAGTCCTAAAATTACTATCGATATCTTGAAGGTGACAAATCTAAAACTGACAGCAAGGTCTCTATGCGCATGAGCAGTTCTTACCTTAATAATTTTAATTTGTGCCGCAACTAATCTATTTAGTTCCCTTTGACTTGCGCGAGTGCTGATTACGTAACTCTGATTGTAAAATTGTGTTAAAGATAATGATGGTGGAACTAGGTGATACTGTAATGTTCTTTTTATGCTGTTTTGTGTTGTTGTTGACCGCCTCGTTGGTCTCGTAGTCGCAAAGCGCGACTGCTGAGCATGAGGTCTTGGTTTCGATTCCCAGGTCGAGCAAAGTGTTATTGGGTTTTTCCATCAAGGATTTGTCAGTAGCAGCCTCGGAGTCTGGATTTGTATCCGGTTGATGGCAATAGGCTTGCCACCTTTGGACTTTTCACACCTTTGGACTTTTTACACCTCTGCCTAACCCTTATGGGAATACAGGCGTGATGTTATGTTGTTCCAATATGTCGGTTATTCAATTGTCGACTCTAAGCGAAAAAAGAAACAATTCGTTCTGTAAAGATAGTATGCCGGTGGTATCCTGGAAAAAACGGTTTCCGTGGGATAATATGCCAGCATTTACGTGGACGAAGTCGCGGGCAAAAGCAAGTAAATAATATACTCGTAATGGTCTGTAGCTACTGGTGGCAAGATATAGTGCGATAAACAAGTACCTATATGGGGTGTAAAAAGACCCATCACAAGAGCGTTACGCAAACTACTCATAAAACTAAATAACATTGAACAAAAAAATATCAACTTGTGAAAAATCAGTTTATGGTAGTGCGCAATTAACACACACAAGACATTGTGTTAACAGGTGCGTCCAACAATACGGGGATCGTGGGAGTATTTAAAGTTTAGTTATAACATTTAAAACCTTGGAATTTTGACTTTCACCAGAAGATTAAGGAAGATCCAGAATTTGTAAGTCATTAAGTTAATTATTACAAGTTATACCTACTAGGTATTAGATACCTTTGAAAGGGCTCGCCAATGGTGGTCCAGTCGGACAAAAACCGGGCTGCTGACTTATGTTAGCAGAACTGCTGGGTTTTCGTCGGTAAGAGTCCGACATAACCCTCCGTTGCCCCAGACGGAGGGCATCAATGTGGATTTCCCCACGAAAAAAAAAGCTATTAGATAAGACCAAGATTTTTGTTAGCATGTTTCAATGATCGTCATCAATCAACATTTTGATTGATGCTGATTAATCTAAACTAGTTCAGATTTTTTATTAAAAATCTGGATTATTACAGGTTTACGATGAAAATGAGTTTAAAATGTATCATTTTCCGGTTTTTGATCAAAAACTTAATTTTATGAAAAATCTGCGACATCAATATTTGCAAGCTAAATAAAAAAAAAAAAACATTAAAAAAGAGACGATTTATATGTATTTGCGTACGAATTATTTGCAAAGTCCCTTCTATAATTCGTTTATTAATTACCTACCTATCAACTTTTTATACACCACTGACATTAAAACTGGTTACCTACAGTACTGTAATCGACCCAGTTCTTTCAAAACGCGGAAAATTACCTATTATATCGTTAATGTTAGTAAAGATGTGTAACAACGAAAACAACACAATGATTTTGCATTAGTTCTACCAAAACGTACTACGCCACGTCAATATTTAACCGTCTTAAAAAAGGCGGTGTGTATGTTTGTCCGCGATTATCTCGCGTTTGGCTAAACCGATATCGATGCGGTTTTCAGAAGAGTATTTGTTATATTTAGGAGGTTTTGATATTTTAGCCGACTTAAAAAAGGAGGTTCTCATTTTGTATACAGTATGTAGGTATGTTTGTCTGCGATTATCACACGTTTGGCTGAACCGACTTTTATAAGGATTTCAAGTATTAACGACTTATATTGCATTAAAAAGTAAAAAATAAAAATAATAAATAAAAAATCGTTAATAATAAAATCGTTTATATAAAAAAGAGGCACAATTACAATGGTATTTATCTTAAAAATTAAAATAGAGCACTGTTTCTTAATTGCCTGAACTAGGTTGAACCTGTGTTTCAGGATACAAGACGCATACATATCTACTTAAAATAAATAAATTAATATTAAGAAAGAAGTAAAGTACTAAAATTAAGTGTTACACAAAAACAAGGCAGCGTAGTTGCAATTCACTTGCATACAACAAGTAAATCTTCTGTCTGTGCATAAGACATGGGTTGTAAGAAACTAATTATAGATTTTTTACAGCTAAAATAGTTTACCTTATATATACTTAGTTTTCTATTTAATCTAAAAATAAAAATAAAACTTTTAAAAAAGTTCTTTCTTACAGTTTCTTTTATTAAATTATGTCTACCTACTTAGGTAGGTCTACAGCCTATCTCACCTAGCGCACGTTAAAGCCAATTCAATAGCAGTACGTCGGTAACAATATCGCCCCCGTATCGTAAGCAAGTAAACATAATAAATGAATGAATGAAAGAACAGTAGATGCCCTATAACAAAGGTAGGTACTCTACCTTGATGATTATTATTAGGATAATTGAATTGATATAGACATGGTCTATGCTCGTTATGACAACATCTCGTTTACACGGCAACGGCCCGAGTGAGAATTTTATACCTACCATTATACTGATTTTGATGGTTATAATTCTGAAAATACATACTTCTTACGCCCGCGAATGATACTTTAATCAACATTAAACCTAATACTGACTCGCAAATTGCAAAAAACGTAAGAAAATTTGAATTTCGGGGGCTACCGCGGCGCTTCCACCTTATACATAGAGAAGAGAGACATCTTTGAGTTAAGGAAAAAAATATGTTAACTGAAACTGAACTTAATAAAAACGCTAGAAAAATAAGAATTATATTAACACAAATTTGATTGAGTCTAATCGATTTATGATTAATTATATGAGCCTTGACCATCAAGATCAACAAAATGTTTAAACCTATCTAAAAAATCTTAATGGGTAGGTAAATACTCAGAAATATGTACCTACACGTAATGATTCAAAACGAAAAATTAATAATATCAAAGACACTTACATTTTGTTTCCGATAACAAAAATAAATATCACTATTTTTAGCTCACCAGATAACCGTAGCGCCATCTCTTATCCACGTATGAAAACATTTTGTTCGTGAACGCGAACGCTTATTTCGACGCAACTCGTATGTGTCAGGATGGCCGAGCGGTCTAAGGCGCCAGACTCAAGGTTTCCTTGCCTGTCAAACAGGTCCGAGTTGTTCTGGTCCTCTCTGAGGGCGTGGGTTCGAATCCCACTTCTGACAAAACTTTTTGTATTTTATTTTAACTTTTTTAGTTATAAATAATGCATTTATGTGGCGTGTCTTGTTTTAAAATCAGTGTCGATTATATAATACAATCTGATTTCGGATTCTCGTTCAGTTGCATAATTTTGTAGTGTAGGTGAACTCTCATTTCGTCAAAAGGGCCAATTTATTAGCATACATAAGTTATTTACTTGCAAAAATATCGATGAATCGGATTGGTCTAAAAATGGTTTAGTCAGGTCATAAGTTAAACTAAATTACTAATGCTGTTAGTGCAAATGGGTTACTTTCTAGGGTACCCGAAAGGTCAACAACGAAACCTTATTACAAAGTCCCCGATGTTCATCCGTCTGTCTATCAACGGGCTGTATCTCATAAACCGTATTAAGTAGGTACAAAGTTAAAATGTTTACAACGCCATTCGCCATTCGCTATTGCCGCTTTATCAACAAATAATAAAAATATAACAAAATTAAAAATTAAAGGGGGTTCTCACTCCTCATACAAAAAATGATTACTTTTTTTTGTTGTTTTTAAATATCGTACGGTAGTACGAAAACATACGTGCGTGAGTCGGACTCGCACTACCTAGGTAGGTAGCCATCTTATGCAAAGTCGTGAGATCGTGACCTTAACCTCCTCAATGCCTGTACAGCAGCACGTGTCTTTGAAGGTGTGCCAACACACGATTACATTGTCATCGATGTATTGTAACGTGGCTATACGTACAGTCACTAACACATTTGACTATACATTTTTGTTGTAAAATCGCTCTAATTACAACCGCATAAGATGCCACAGTGTGTGCCCTACGTGAAATCAAATGACGTCAGATTGAAAAACACTTGCTTGAAAACGTTAGCTCGATAGTAAATAATCTCGAGGAATTAGTTCACTATCTCGATGCATCAAAATCTCGAATTACCATAAGCTCGAATCAGCGGTAACGCGAAGGTCCATATCCGTTCCCTACGTGAAATCGAATGTAACATCATTTCTGAAACGACCGTCTTATCGATTTATTAAAACATAGTTTTAATTATTTTTATTTGAATACAATATAATGGACTTATCTTATATACAGTCTTACGTCATTCGATCTCATGTAGGGAACACGCCCCGCAGGGTCCGTACATAAAAATCAAAGCAACGCCCTGCTTTGGATCTTGCAAACATCCACTGCTCATAAAGGCCTCTCCACATACAGACCTGTGATATTATCAGGCAAGTGATACTGTGATATTGGGATTTTCATCAGGAATTTCTCAGTAGCAGCCTCGAAGTTTGAATTTGTGTCCGGTTGATGGCAATACACCTCTGCCTAACCCTTCGGGGATTACAGGCGTGATGCATAGGCACAAAAGTGTGAAGGGTCTAAGAATACTCTTTTCCTTTTCAAAGATGATGACTCAATTTAGATGATTAAAGAACACAATGTAATTGCTTGCTTAGCGTTTATATTCTTAATTGAGTATATAGGAAGTAAGCGAGCGCGCGAGAGTGGACAAAGCCCTGATTTCCTTACATTGATTACGCACGACTTTTTTGTGTGCTTAATCTTTTGAAAAGGAGTCGTCGCAAAATCTATACACAGGTATCTAAAAAATTAAATACCTACGCCGTGCGTTTGTTGTTCTTAATTAATTGGATTTGGAATGTTGATTAGGATTAATAATAACCGTTTATAAATAGGTAGTTACATTCAAATCAATGTTCGGTGATACGAAGTTCACTAGAACATCTAGTCTTACTTATATTATAAAGCTGAAGAGTTTGTTCGTTGATTTGAATGCGCTTATCTCTGAAACGACTGATCCGATTCTGAAAATTGTTTCGCCAGTTGGAAGCCATTTTGATATACACTACATTTTATTATAAAAAAAATGGGGATGTGTAAAAAAGTGCCAGTAAAAAATCAAATAAATGAGATGTATATCCAAGTGTCCCTAACGAAGTCCTTATTAATTTTCCAGGTGTGCAGTGCGTGTGTGATGGTGCGCACGCACTCGGTGCTGCTGCTGGCGGTAGCACTGTGCGGCGCCGCCACCACACTCGACTCGGAGCTCGGGCTTGGGAAGGCGATCAATATATTTATGAGGTGAGTAAGGTCATTGTGGATGCAAAAGTGAGTCGTGGAGCCGGTGGGCCGGAGTTTTAGTGATTATAGCAACGGTGGAAGAGCCATGGTGTCATAAACTTATACTACGAAATTAGTAGGCTGTACTGAAGTAGGTACAGTTTTAGCGCTATGGGGTCTAGAATGACTGAATTCATGATAAAACTTTGTGTCATGATGTCTTTTCCACCGTGTTTATATTCTCCTGAACGAATTTTCGTTATGGCGGTCAATCTCAATCAACCAAATCATGCCAAGCGTGCATCATGCCATGTGTTCACTCTTTTCTCACTTTCATAGAATCAATGACTTTAACGTACTTACTTTTTCACACCAAAAAAATCCTAAGGATGCTACTAAGAAATTCTCAACGGAAAAACCTAATAAAACTATCCGATCTAGGAGTCAAGCCCAAGACCCCATGGTCACCAGTCACGCATGCGACCATAAGACTAACGGAGCAGATCTGCAGGGTGCGGGTGTGAACTGCTCTATATTCACTAATTCACTCCTCACAACTCATTTCCAGGTATGGCTACCTCAGCATCTGCATGCGGGTGGTCCCTCGCAACGACACAGAAGGCTGGGTGTTCAGGGAGCCCACAGTGTCAGTGTTCAGAGAGGTGGAACAGTACTCCATCGCGCCAACACCAAGACATGCCAAGACTTTGTTCGACGGAGACTTCCATATGGAGTTCTGCGATAACCTGAAGCAGCTGCTCCAGGCTTACTTTAGGGATTTTACTTTTGAAAGGTAAGAGGTTTGGATGCCATGGATTAATACCTGTTTGTATGATGTAGGTATATGTGAAATACCATGAACCTGTTAAGGAGGGTTTTGATAATGCAAAGGAAGCAAGTAGAGACTTCAGAACGTCCTTCCCATTTTAAACTAACGCTGATAACATGAAAAGTTCAGTCTGTCTACTTATTTTGAGCGTTTTTTTAGCAATCGTGTCTTCTTAGTGTCGGGGTCGTGGCAGCCGGCTACAGCATTGGTTTCTAAATCAGGAATACAGCGGTTGAAGATTTGTGCTCTTTTTGTCATTTTCTTACAGTACACTTCTGAATGAGTTCGAGGACTAAGTTGTACTTTGTAAAGATTCGTAAGTATTGAGCAAGAAACCCCACTTTATTCTAATGAAGGAACACAGTCGTTATTAAACTTAATTACCTTATACCACCGTTGCACCACTTTCATAGAAATCCTACATTGTAACCCATAACACCTGTTATATCTTACAGACTAGAACGTCCATGGCGCGCGTTCACCGCCGGCTGGCCGACGGATATTATGGCGAGAAATCTCGGCATCAACTCTTCTTTTATCAATGGAGATCACTGCTATGTCCTCGTCAGAGTCTCCAGGTAAACCATCTATTTTAAGTCTTGCTTGAGTAGGTACTATATTCGGACCCTAGATACTGATTAAAAAAAAATTAAGATTAAGCTAATATACATAACATACATAACATCACGACTGTAATCCCCGAAGGGTTAGGCAGAGGTGTACCCATTAGTACACCGACATTTCGCCAGTTATGTTTTTAGTCCCATGTAATAGGGGGCTAGCCTATTGCCATCAACCGGGCACAAATCCAGACTCCGAGGCTGCTACTGAGAAATTCCTGATGGAAGAACCCAATAACACTTTGACCGACTTGGGAATCGAACCCAAGACCTCATGCACCGCAGTCGCGCTTGCGACCACTAGACCAACGAGGCAGTCAAGCTAATATAAGCCCCCTAAATACAGGGGTGGTAATCATCCCCACCTATTGTGTCTCCACGTTGTCGTCGTGGTGGGGCTTGCGTGTCTCTGTGATCTTTGGGGTTATACCGGTAGAGCCACTCATGCCGGACAGGTCCAAAGGGAGAGACCAGACTAAAAGAGATGCAAGGAAGGGTCGCTCTCGCAGCTTCGGCTGACAATAGAGAGGAAGGCAACCTCTATAAAAAATAGAAGCAGTGAGACTGCAAGGCCTTTCTGGGTTCTGCAATCTCTTAGGGGCGACGGACCTGGTCTGATGCAGACCACCGTTCGGTTCGACACCGCTGCAGTGCAGGCGCACTTATGCGGCGTTTGTTCCCTCCTTTTATAGGAGTGAAGTTTCGGCGGGTTCGTTGAGTCGGGTTGGCCGGACAGCGAACGGAGGCATGTTAAATGCCGCCGTCGGGGACTTGGCTTAACCGCCCGGCCCAGAGGAAGGATACCTCTAAGATAAAAAACCTCCAATCCTAAGTTTGAAGCGCGGCGAGAGGATGAATGGCTGGTGGGGTTACCAGTCTCTAGCGCTTCACCTGTAGGGTACCTGCCGACCCCCTCCAGTATTTAGGCTTACCCCGGTACGGGGGCACTGCCGGGGTGGACATCTATTCCTCCACTGCTCGTGGGAATCACATGGATAAGAAAAATACATTTTTAAAAAAACAAGATGAGGAGAAGGAGCCATTTGCTGGCAACGGCAACAAGAGCCGAGGAGGCTCACATACCGGTGCAGCGGCGGAGTCGTTGGGTCTAATGCCCAACACGTCCGCAGCGCCCGCGGACAATCTGAAAGAACAGGACTGCCTTAATGCACAACTTGTGCCCACGGTGGTCCTCACCCAGATGGAGGTGGCTACGGAGTCTGAGTCAGACTCTGCAGCGAGTTTGATATTGGAAGAGCGGAGAGCCTGTGGTGGGAGTCAATCCAAATTTTGGAGGAACACCCGCAAGCGCCTCCGCTCTGACGATCATTCCCCCAGATCTGGCCTAAAGCCAAGTAGAGGGTGCGGCGCATATGTCGGTCTAGCCAAGGCCCGGAAGGAACTAGCCGCTGCTCAGCGTGCTGAGGCCAGGGCCGAAAAACTCGCGGAAGACGAGCGTCATGTCGTCGAGTTGACCCAAAAAGTACTTGCCGGAAAGGTCACTCGGCTCTCGGGAACCTCCGTGAGCGAAGTGGAGAGGGACGCGGAAGACATGCCCGCTGGAGACTTGGACATGAGGCTCCAGGATGCCGTGGCGACCATTAAACGGGTTGCAAAGGTGTCAAAGGGACTCAGCGGGTCGTGTCAGAAGGCATTGAAGGTGGCGACGGCCTCAATTACTGAAGCCGTCGAGGTGCTTCTTAAACGCACCACCACCGATGAGACGGTGAAGCTCCAGGCAGAGAACGTCCGCCGGGCGGCCCAAATAGCTGACCTTGAAAGGCAGCAAAAGGAGACGTGGGCCGAATTGGCGCGCCTACGCCAAGAGCGTCTAAGGGAAGCGGCAGAAGTGGACCTGCCCACGGTGGCATCTTCGCAGCCTGCGGTGGCAGAGCTGACTCGCTTGATCCGGACGGAGATAGCGAGTCTCAACACTCGCTTCTCGGCACTGGAGGGTAGGCTATTGCGTCCGCCTCTGGCGAGAGATCGTAAGAGAGTGGCGCATGAGACATCGCCCTCATACGCGGCCAAGGCTGCTTCGCCAAGCGCTCCCCCACAGCAAGATCTGGTCGTTTTAGCGACCTCTGAGGCGAAGGGCAAGGCAAAGGGCAAGGGCAAGGTTAAGGTGAGTGCAATCACTCAAGCTATGCCCGTTGCCTCCACGTCCGGATCCCAGGTTCCAGCTCAGGAACATGAGGCAGCCCCAGCTGTGCACTCAGCCAAGGCCCCAACAGTAACCCCTCCACAGCCTGGTGGGCATTGGGAGATCGCTGGGGCACAAAAAGTGGCCAAAAAAGCCAGAAGAAAAAAGGCCAAAAAAGCGGCCAATGTAGCAAAAGCGGCGAAAGCTGAGGCTTCTAGACTCCGCGCCCCACGCTCCGCAGCTGTGGTTATTACAATGCAGCCCGGAGCCGAACAAGGAGGCATCTCCTACGCTGGGATCCTCGCGAAGGCAAAAGCTGAGATCAATTTGAGTGATCTCGGCATAACGGGCATTAGGTGCAAAACTACTGCTACCGGTGCCCGGATGTTGGAAATTCCTGGCGCCACCAGTGGCCCGAAAGCTGATGCCTTAGCTGAAAAGCTCAGAGCGTCGCTCCAGTCAGAGGGAGTTAGGATCTCTAGACCTTCCAAATGCGCTGACCTGCGTATTTCGGGGCTGGATGACTCTGTCACTCCCGAAGAGGTGGTGGCTGCAGTTGTAAAAGTAGGAGGGTGTCCCCCTGAGCAAGTGAAGCTGGGTACGATCCACCCTGGCGTCAGGGGCTCGGGATCAGTTTTTGCCAGCTGTCCCGTAGCGGCGGCCAAAAAAATTAAAGATGGCCAAAGGCTCTTAGTGGGCTGGGTGTTGGCGCAGGTAAAGCTTCTGGCGCCGCAGTCTCAGAGGTGCTACCGTTGTCTCGAACTAGGGCATGTAGGTGTGCGGTGCACCTCAGAGATCGATCGCAGCACGCTGTGTTTTCAGCACAGGTTAGGCCGGGCCTGTGCCAAACCCAGCGGGAGGAAACGGTCTAAGAAGGGGGCCGCCGAAAGGTCCGCTGGACCGTCGCAACCGACTCACCCACCTACGACGAGTGGGGAGAGCATGGAGGAGACGGAGATAATGGATATCCAATAAAGGCCCCATGTCTACGTCTTCTCCAAGCTAATATTAACCACTGCGCCAGAGCTCAGGATCTTCTGCTTCAGAGCATGGCGGAGTGGTTGATCAGTGTCGCCGTGGTTTCCGAGCCATACTTTATCCCTCCCAGGGACGACTGGATAGGGGATATAAGCGGTACGGTAACCATAATCTCCCAAGCCGCCACTGGGACCCCGTCCTTCGAGAATGTCACTCGGGGACGGGGATGCGTGGCGGCTCAAATTGGAGAAGTAGTGGTCGTGGGGACATATTTTTCCCCCAACCGATCTCTCGCCGAATTTGAGGGTTTTATAGCGGAATTGGGTACTGTCGTCAGGCGTAGCCGTCCTCACCCCGTGCTCGTCTTGGGGGACTTCAATGCCAAATCCACGGCCTGGGGTTCTCCGACTACGGACGCGCGGGGTGAAATCGTGGAGGAGTGGGCAGTGGAGTCGGGCTTGCTTCTCTTGAACCGGGGAGCCACTCTGACGTGCGTGCGCCAGCGGGGCGGGTCCATAGTGGATATTTCGTTCGCTAGCCCCCTCCTGGCGAGCCGAATTCAGGGCTGGCACGTTATGGACGAGGTGGAGACATTGTCACCGATACATTCGGTTCGACGTCTCCGCCCAGACCTCGAATATGCCAGCCCGACTGTCCCCGGTTGAAATAAGGGGCGGCCCGCGTTGGGCACTAAAGCAGCTGAACCGGGAGGCCCTCCTGGAAGCTTCCATCGTGCAGGCCTGGGTAGATGCACCGGGATGCACCGGTTCCGGGAGGGCATGTCGCAGATTTGCGACGCGGCAATGCCCCGAGTCCGGCTGCTTACATCCAGGGGCCAGGTGTACTGGTGGTCGCAGAACATCGCACAGCTGCGGTACGCCTGTGTGGCGACGCGACGCCTATACACCAGGTACCGACGGCGGCGCCGCCGCTCACCTGATGCGGCGGCCACTGAGGCGGAGCTATATGATGGGTACAGAGCGGCGAAGACCGCCCTGCAGACAGCTATCCAGCGGGCCAAGGCAGACGCCCGCGCAGAGCTACTAGCGACTCTGGACCGAGATCCGTGGGGGCGCCCATACCTTATGGTACGGGGCAAACTACGCTCGTGGGCCCCCCCATTGTCCCGGAGTCTCCGGCCGCAACTAGTGGAAGAGGTGGTGAGCGCTCTGTTCCCTTCCCGCGCGGAACATACGCCACCGCCGATGGTTCCGCCTCACGAAGTACCTAACGCGGAAGACGACGACAACGTGCCCGAAGTGACCCGGGTAGAGCTGAGAGCGGCGGTCGAAAAGCTCCAGCCCAAAAATACCGCTCCGGGACCCGACGGCATACCTGGCCGTGCATGGGTCCTGGCCATGGGAGCTCTATGGCCCCGATTAGTGGGACCCCTGAGCGCGTGCTTAGAGCGAGGCCAGTTTCCAAACCGATGGAAAACCGGTAAGCTGGTTCTGCTCAAGAAGGAGGGGCGCCCTGCGGACTCGCCGTCCGCATACCGCCCCATCGTGTTGTTGGACGAGGTGGGCAAGTTGTTCGAAAGAATAATTGCAGACCGCCTCGTCCGACACCTGAGAGACGTGGGGCCGAATTTGGCGGACGGCCAGTTTGGTTTCCGCCGGGGGCGCTCCACGGTGGACGCGATCATGCGCTTAGGGGTCCTGACGGAGGAAGCAGTATCCCAGGGTGAGGTCGTCTTGGCGGTGTCTCTGGACATCGCCAACGCCTTCAACACCTTGCCCTGGAGTTGCAATAGGGAGGCACTTTTGTACCATAAGGTGCCCCCCTACCTCTACCGTATAATCGGGGCCTACCTGTCGGAGAGGGCAGTTATCTACCCGGGTCAGGAAGGATGGGGTAGGCGAGAGATGTCGTGCGGTGTTCCACAGGGATCGGTTCTGGGGCCGCTTCTGTGGAACATCGGCTACGACTGGGTCCTGCGCGGTGTACTTCTCCACGGCGTCGGCGTCATCTGTTACGCTGACGACACGTTGGTGACGGCGCGTGGAAGGTCACACCGGCAGGCGACCATACTGGCGACGGCTGGGGTCGCGCAGGTCGTTGGAAGGATCCGGCGTCTGGGCTTGGAGGTGGCCTTGCACAAATCGGAGGCCCTGTGTTTTCATAGGCCCCGGAAAGGGCCTCCTCCGGGCTCAAACATTGTAGTGGGAGGGGTTCGCATCGGCATCGAGTCCACGATGAAGTATCTAGGACTTGTCCTCGATAGCCGATGGGATTTTGGGCCGCACTTCCGGCGGTTGGCCCCCAAATTGATGGGCACTGCGGCTGCTCTCGGCGCCCCCGTGCCCCGGCAAAAGGTAATTGGAGGAACACCGTGGGGTTTTAGTCGGTAAGAGTCCGACACACCCCTCCGCCTTCCCCGAGGTGGAGGCAGTCCATGAGGATTTCCCCACGAAAAAAAGAAAGAAAAAAGGGTTGGTAATCATAGGTACCTACCTCAACTTGTAGCAATACATAAGTGGTCAGGTTCACCTCTTAATACTTAGTACTAGTGCTAGATAAATCAGGACATCATTATTTCTAAGGCTTTTTCCAAATTTTCATGCAATCATAATCTCATTCCAGATTCCGTGAGACAGCTAAACTAAAAGACTTACCAGGCAATATAGCAGTAGAGGACGTAGTTTACGACGCAATACAGGAGTCTACTTTAGGCGACACAGCGTCAATAGCAGACTTCATAAGAAAGTACGGGTCGCATTATATCGCGTCCTATATCACTGGGAATTCATTGTATCAGGTGAGAGATCATATTTTGCGATTTTATTTGACAAACTACACACTTCAATGGTTAAACAAATATTTTTTAGAAGACGCCCATATGCAGCAGTGGAAGCTTACAGGCTGATGTAAAAATAACAAAGATTTAATGGTTATCGCTCATTATGACAGCACTACTCCGAAACAACATCGGTCCGGTCGGTAACGCAGGTACAAGACTTAAAGCCCTAAGGCCGCGGCGCCATGTCTTTTTTCGCAATCCATTTCCAAATAAACACGTTCGAGCACACCAACTGCCAAATATCGACTGAGAATTCTTCCTCGCGGCACGCCGTCCGCGGCACCGTGCTGCGGCACGACGTCGTGCCGTGTAACGGCGGCCGGCGCCGCACCGTGGACATGGGGCCGCGGCCTAACTTGAATGTCAAGTAATTTACTAAGTTGGAACCGTGCTGTTATAATAAGCGATGACCGTAGGAATCCTTTCTGTTTAAAAAAAGAATATTCGTCGAAAGTATGTAGCCAAATGCCTTCAGCTTTGGCCCGATATGGAACGCCCATGTCCAGCAATGGGTTAAAGTTCGTCGAATAGATATGACGGATGGTCGGCGCCATGGTTGTTTTTAAAAAGAGTGACGTCAGCATTGCTGACGTCACACTCTTGGTTATTTTCCATCTTCTTCAAATAAAACACTTTCTACACTTCGAATAACTTTTATTTAGTGACGTACCAATCAGTATAACGATGACAGTATAAATATGACTCACAGAGATATGTTCCGTCCGACGGCTCGTGCGCAACTGAGCCGCTCTGTGGCCGTCGCCTGTATTTATAGACACTAACCACGTGCTCGGCGCACGTGTTTGGATTCAAACTTTGTAAATAAATGATTATTTTTACAATCTTTTGGAGTAAATAAACTGATAATTAATTGAACCATGCAATTATAATTAATTAATCATCAATAATAATTGATTAACCATCAAAATAAATAACATTAAAAAAAAAAAAAAAAAACAAAAAAAGTATAAATATGACTCACAGAGATGTGTTCCGTCCGACGCCTCGTGCGCAACTGAGCCGCTCCGCGTCTAGTAGTCGCTGTGTCCCCTTACGGGGGCACGGCAAGCGGGATCGGGGCGAGGCCCCCTGCCCGCGGAAGCTATACCGCGGCCCGTAACAACGGGCCCGTCATTGGATTGCCTTATAGGCACATGTGTGTGGATGCTAGGTGTGTCTGGGGGAGCGCCGGCGCGTTGTGCCTTGTCGCACAACGCCGCCTGCTTCACGGCTCTCCGGCGGTCCGCCTCCGCCGGATGAGACCCCCAGTTACCTGGGGGAGGTCCAGCAGAAGGCGACCAGCGACAGGAGAGTCGGCTTTAGTGGCGCGCCCTCAGATGGTTTAGGGAGGTCCCCCGCCATCCCGCTTCCAGGTCTAGCCGGTTACGTTCAGGCAGGGGGACCGAAGTGTGTGTGGGGACGGTATTGTGCTGTGTGACACCGCCCAGTGGGCACGAGTACAGAGCGCGTCCGCGCCGCGCCTGTATCGTGTGATGATTGCGTAGTGGAGTCTGTGCATGTGTGCTGGTCGGCGCGCGTCGCGCCTATATTAACTTAAAGCGCGGCGCACGTCGGGCGTATGTAGTGCGTGTGGAGTGTCACTGAGTGAGAGGGCCGCGTGTAGGTGTATGCGGCCTCCTCGTGAGGTCAAGTCCGGGGGGTGGAGGACCTTGAGTCCGGCAGCAGGTCGCGCGGCAGAGGACGTCTGTCGGGCGGGCGAGTCTGCCAGGGGGCTATCTCGTTGAGATGCGCCCAGGCAGATTTATCCGCACGCGCGAACATGGTGGCCGCCAGGCGGGCGACGAAGTCATCCAGGCTCTCGATTCGCAGGTCGCGTTGTATTACGCGGTTCCTCACGAAGCGAGGGGCGTCGACGATTCTCCGCAGCGCGAGGCTTTGCTGCGCGCGGAGAGGCTTGCGAGATGACTCGCTCGTGAGGGCGAACCAGGCCGGGGCGGCGTACGTCAGCAGGGAGCGGACGTACAGCTTGTATACCCCAAGCTTGGCTCGCAGCGGGAGGCGTGACGAGAGCACTGGATAAAGCTGCGCGCGGGCAGCCCTGCACCTAGCGGAAACTTGCCGGACATGGCTCCTCATACAGAGCCGACGATCGATGGTCACCCCCAAGTATTTCACCTGGGGGGACCACGCGATGTCGACTCCGTGTAGAGTCAGGGGTGGTGGGTAGTGGGCGCATCCGGAGAGGAGCGCCTGCGTCTTACCCACGTTCACCGACAACCGCCATTTCGACAGCCACTCGGGGAGGAGGTCGAGGGCGCGCTGCATTTTGACGGCCTTGCCCTTCTCTGATGGACCTCAGGAGGTCTGTTAGTAGGCGGATGGCGCAGGCGGTGAAATCCTTTTTACGGTCCACTTGTGGACCGGGCTTTTGCGTCTGATGTTGTTGTTGTGGGGGCGGCTGCTGCTGACGCCGTGTTTGGGTCCTCCTTTCTTTGTCCCTTTTCTCGGAGACACTGGCGCCAGTCGCCGCCGCGCCTTGTGTCTTCGACTCACCGCCTTGCACCACCGCACTGTGGGCAGGGGGGGCCTCTTGGTGTGTATCCGAGGGGGGGGGGGGGTTACGATCCTTCCCGCCCCGCCGTCCTCTCCTCTGCTTTTTCCCGGGTTTGGACCCGGGTTTTGACCCTCGGCTCGTGGGCCCATTTGCTGCCGCCATCAGGTTCGCACCTTGCTGCGACTCCTGGCTGGGCGCCCTCGCAGTTCACGCAAGTGGCCGGCTCCTCCCTCGGGCGCGGACAGTCGCGCGCCGCGTGCCCTTCTCCGCAACGCACGCAGGCGAGCGGACGGTGGCATTGGTGCGAGCTGTGGCGGAATTTTTGGCACCGGTGGCATTGCGCCGGCCCGCGTTTTCCACGCCATGCCTCTATCTTGACACCCCGCATGCATAGAAGCACCGAGGTGTCGTAGATGCGCCGCACGTCAGGCGTCTTCTTGATGACTGCATGAAATATGCAGCCAGGTCTGCCCTGACGTGCGTTTATATGGCGCACGTACTCGGGCTCGTAGCCGAGGGTCTTCAACTCCTCCTTTATTTCTTCGGGGTCTGTGTCAGCCGGTAGCCCCCTGATGGCCACCTTCAGGTTGACCTCCGCTGGCAGTGAGTAGGCGAACCAGCTGATTCGCTCCTCTTTTTCCAGGCTGGTCAAGTAGCTTTGGACCAGCCTGTATTCTTCTTCCGTCTCTGGGGAGAATCGCACACCCGGGCTGCGGGGTCTCCGCTGGGGTCTGGGCGGTTCGAGGTCGAACTCGAACCCGAACCCCAAGGAAGTTGTGGGGGACGTGGGTGCCGTCCTAGACGCCCCCCGCGGCTCCGACCTTCGGGGGGCCGGATCGTACGGTCGTGTCGGTTGACACGTCCGCCCGACCGTACCCGGTCGAACCCACCGACGCGAGCGACATGCTCGAGCTCGCGCGTGACGAGCATGCCGATAGCATGGCGGGCGAGTCGCAGGCGGAGTGGCGGGGGGGGGCCGGGGAGGCGGGGTGGTCGAACAACGGCCCCGCGCCGCCAGCTGCAACCTGACCCACGGGGCTGTGGGGGGGAGCGGCGGAACGCGGGGGCGGAGGGGGGTGGGTGTCCACCCTCTGTTTCTGGGTGGGGGTCGCTCGAGACTCGGCGCACCGGTCGTCGCGGCGCGGATGTTCGGCATCGACGTCGCCCGGTCCAACCCCGTCCGCAGGTTGCCTGTTGAGCCGGCGTCTCCGCGGCCCAGAGAGCCGCGGGCGCCTGGCTTAGGCATGGTAAAACTGGGTGGTTCAAACCTGGGTGTGAACCCCCGTTGCCGCAAGGGCGGTTAAAAACACAACGCCCGGAAGCACTATTTAGCGGCACGAACGGAAAATTCCGCCACCGAACGGCGTAAACAAGTGACGTCACGAGTGACGCTGCACTGTACTCACACACTGACACTCGCGACGACAGCTGCTCGCTCGATGACGACTGGTTCACAGGCACTCCTGAGCCGGTCTGTGGCCGTCGCCTGTATTTATAGACACTAACCACGTGCTCGGCGCACGTGTTTGAGTTTTTAGGTTAGGATTCAAACTTTGTAAATAAATGATTATTTTTACAATCTTTTGGAGTAAATAAACTGATAATTAATTGAACCATGCAATTATAACTAATTAATCATTAATCATCAATAATAATTGATTAACCATCAAAATAAATAACATTAAAAAAAAAAAACAAAAAAGTATAAATATGACTCACAGAGATGTGTTCCGTCCGACGGCTCGTGCGCAACTGAGCCGCTCTGTGGCCGTCGCCTGTATTTATAGACACTAACCACGTGCTCGGCGCACGTGTTTGAGTTTTTAGGTTAGGATTCAAACTTTGTAAATAAATGATTATTTTTATAATCTTTTGGAGTAAATAAACTGATAATTAATTGAACCATGCAATTATAATTAATTAATCATCAATAATAATTGATTAACCATCAAAATAAATAACATTAAAAAAAAAAACAAAAAAAGTATAAATATGACTCACAGAGATGTGTTCCGTCCGAAGGCTCGTGCGCAACTGAGCCGCTCTGTGGCCGTCGCCTGTATTTATAGACACTAACCACGTGCTCGGCGCACGTGTTTGAGTTTTTAGGTTAGGATTCAAACTTTGTAAATAAATGATTATTTTTACAATCTTTTGGAGTAAATAAACTGATAATTAATTGAACCATGCAATTATAATTAATTAATCATCAATAATAATTAATTAACCATAAAAATAAATAACATTAACATAATTTGTGTTTTTAAACAATTAATTCGTGATCATAATTGTAATCAACTCTTAATCTAATTATTCGTTGATGTAGCTGCATCTATATAGTTGACGAGGTTCTTTAAATAATGCACTTGCGCCGATAGATATATAATAATAAAAACTACAATAACATGGCGCGCCCCTCCACAATTAAAACGTTTGAAAGTGCTTGTGAAAGTATTTAAAAGGCTCACAACGCATGTGTGCGTACTGAGACAGCTCTCGAAACAAATATAAATCTAAGACTAGCTAGCTCTATAAGACTAGCCGCGTCATTACTCATTATTACGTATGGCGCTGCACTAACATACTCTATGAAAATGACAGGTGCGTTATCTTGCGCGGTCGGCTATTTATGATTAGTTGACAGACAAATCTGCCGGCCTGCTACTGAAGACGATTACTTATAACTACATACAAACTCTTTCATACGGATGTGGCTACACACATTGAAATAGTAATATGGAAGGACGCGAGATGTTATATTAGTTTATCTATAATATTAGTGTTACCAACCCATTCTATGTATTAAAACTTTATCCAACTCCAGGTATTTGTGTTTTCTCGCGGCGTGTACTCCCGGATAAAGGAGCGCGTTAAAACACGCGGTATCGGTGACATACCGGTTCCTGAGATGAATAATTTCTTCTCGCCGCTTTTCGCCGAACATGTTGGCGCTGTCAAGGTTTGGACTGTGTGTTACTCAAAGCCTGATTCTACATTAGTCAAAACTTAAAAGTTAAAATTATACAGGGTATATTTTTAAAAGATTTAAAAAATACACCATGTATATGTTTCCCATTTTTTTTGTCTTTTACTAATTAATGTTAATGTAGAATCAGGCAAAATAATGCATGAAATGAATTCATTCATCATAATTTCGATCTCATGCATTATTCTCAATCAGCAAACTTCTTTTCATTCATTTCATATTAATATCATCGTCATTACAACGGACCATAGACGATTTCTCACACAATCTCTCTCTTTCTCTGCTTCTGATCATCATTTTTCATTATCATATTTCAATTCAATCAATCTTACAATATCAAACCCTCACCAAAAAGATATTGTTATCTAGGTCTAATACAATCGTTAATTTACTAAAGTATGCATATAAAGCAAACAATACAAAGCAATAAGCTTATCATGCTAGTAGTTGATGTAATACACAAACACACCGACTTACTCATTCATATAGATACAAAGGAAAAACTCCTAAAGTTGGTAAGGTTTACGGAATTTTTCAAGGTATGGGATACCCTAGAAGGGACCTTAATTCCTAACGAAAAAAGGGACCGCAGCGTAAAAAGAAAGAGAGAGAGAAGAATAAAAAGAGAGCTTTGCACAAACAATAAATGAAAGGAAGTTTTTAAACACCAGTCTAGCCTAGACAAAACCCTGGAGTACACGCCACACAATTTTAAAATTAGAATAAAATCATGAATCTTGTCTATGCTCTCACTCCAGGTGTTTGTGTTCTCTAGAACGGCATACTCTATGATCAAAGAGAGGTTAAAGACTAAAGGAGTAGCAGATATTACTGCTAAGGAGCTGGAGGGTTACTTTTCTCCGTGGCACGCGAAACATATAGGCCAGATAAAGGTAAATAGACTGAATTTTGGTAATGCTCGTCTAGTGGCAACCATTGATCCTTAAATATGTCTTACCTGCGGATAAGGCAGTGGACATTATTACTTAAAGTTTTGTCAACCTTATGTGTTATTATAATATTTTGTAGTTGTAACCCTTAACAAAATTAAAAACTAAAAATGACAATATACAGGATGTAAAAATACACTAAACGAAGTCGACAGTTACATGTTCATACTATCATTGCGAACATTTTTTTGCTGTAGACCATACCTGGGAATCTTTTAGTTACGGAGATATTGAAGGTCATAATTTTTTTTTTTAATCTCAGTTTCTATATATTTTATCAACCAAACATTGATTCTTCTTTTCATAATTCAGTTATCATTATCAATCATTGCATTTCATGAGTCATGAACCAGCCATTTGCCATTTTTTGACGTTTATTTGTTACTTTTTACATAATACCTTTTCATTTTCAGGTGGCCAGTGGCAACAAGAGCGTAGAAAACTGGGCGACGAAGCGCCTAAGAGTCCATTACTACATATTCTCATACCCTAGCCTATTAAAGTTACACGGAGAACCATCTCTACTAAGAAGTCTAGATACATTACTAGGAAATGAAGCCTTATTACAGTTAGAATTAAAGACATTATCCCCTGCATTCAAAGACGTGAAGAAGAAGAAATGGTTCGAAGAAGTCATAGACAATTATTTAAAACTTTGGGAAAGTAACATGTGACGTAATTTAGTTAATTTTTAGTTTAATAGATATTGTTGTGACATAACTAAAAGAAGATTTATTTAGAGACAGAGTAAAGGCGTAATTCTATTGATGTGTACGATGTACATTGAGAGAGACGCAAGTAAGTTGCGTGGTTTCATTCTTTTGACTGTCAAGCGTAGCCAAGCGTACACGTGCAGTAGCGTATGCAGCAATGGGACTGCGCCATAACATCGAAGTGACATTGGCGCCGATTCCCTTGGTCACAAACTAAACTAAAATTAGACTATTTCCATCTTTTTCTGTCCAATGAAACAAGAAAGAGACTAATGTAAATAAGAGCTGTCAAATGAAGTCAATCTGACACATCCATACAATTATAGTTGATATCTTAAAACGTATGGATTAAAACTAAAAACTAAAAAAAAAACACGGAAAAGTTCAAGGCAAAACTAATTTGACATCGCTAACTTTGTTCTTTAATGTCACCGTCCTTTCCGTTCGCTGTATGTTAGTAAGAGATGTCAATTCTCTAAATTTAGTCTAGTTTGTGAACAAGGGAATCGGCACCAATGTCAACATTATTTTAAACCTGTTGGGTACAGCCAAAGCTCGAAATGTCATATTAAAACAATGCACAGGTAACACTTTAGCAACTTAAAAAAAAAATACAACGAACATATTTATTTTATTGTGAATTTTGAATTAAAATATAGTTTTAAGTACAATAAAAATGGAAATGAATTCATTAAGTGAAATAGTTTAACTTAAAATGTATATTGAAGAATGAAATCAAGTTTTGAATGATTTGCACCAATAGTTGTATTTTTGTACATAGTATATTTTTACACAGTGCCTTATAATCTAGAATTATTTGTTATGAAGACTAAGGAGTTCAGAATGTATGAAACAATTCGATAGTAGACTATGAGACTGTAGTAAAAAGCATGTACAGACATCAATAATAGGTAAATGAGGGTATTTTTTATTCATAATGGAAAAATATTTTTTCTTGTCTTTCTGTTTGATCCGGCTAATCTACTAAACGGCTGGACCAATTTTGACACGTCGTTCACTAGCAGATAACTGATGTTGAAAGCAGTAACGTAGGTTACTATTTAAAAAAAAGAATAAGGATTCCGCGCTTATCCGACATTTACGGTGTATAACAAATATTTTGTGATAGTTCATTTACTTCAACTATTCATCAATTAATTAAAACTAACGCTTATTTTGTCAATTTGGATCAATTTTGGTACTAATTTGGCCCATCTTTCCCATAATATCAGATGGAAGATGTTAATTTTGGAAAATGTGAGTATTTGATCTAATAAATCATAAAATAAACGACCATGATAATCAGAATTTATTCTAAGTTCATATTGCTGTTAGTTCACCAATCCACCGATAGAGGCGCTTGTGTCGCAACGTATTTTTATTAACTTGACAGATTTGTACCAATTTCATAGTCTACTTTGGAATGAATGTTAAGAGAATCTCAAACAAGGAAATTTTTATTCTGTCCATTATTATAGATAACTTTTGACTATTTTAAATGGCAATAAAATATAGTTGTTATGTGCAATATGAGGTATCGCGATGCGGTAAGCGGGATCAAACATTTTATGCATTTAGTTTTGAATAAGTAGTTAAAACAATAAGGTGGTGTAAATATTATTACTTTGATATTATTTTGATAAAATCTTAATAAAATAAAGTTGATTTGTGACTGAAATTCTCTATTTTTTTATTAATACTATAAATCTCAAATGGTTTTATTGTTATTTTATTTTATTTTATGTATTAACGCTAGATATTACTACACTATGGATATGTGTTATTCGAATATTAAAAGAATGTAAATAAAATTCAAAATGGCGCTGGTGCATTCAACAGAAATTGACAGCTCATTTTTCAACATAAATAGGACTTTTATAAAGAGGAATGCAGCGTCAATTTGTGACTCAAAATTGCAGCCAGCTGTATTTTTGCCGTACGACGCTATCTGACGTATTTCTAAAATACACTTGACGTTCAAATTCCGTTATCACAAAAATTGGGGTCATCTGAGAGCTGGGATGAACCTGCTTGGTATTTTCTTCTATAACTGGCAACTTTTAACGCGTAAGTACTTCGCGAGGGCAAAGACCTAACGCTATCTGATAACAGTTCTTAGTAAGTTGTGAATGAGCTGTTTAGTAGTACCTAGTAAATAATTTTTTATCGCATAGAAATATTGTGGCAGACTTTGGAAGGAACCTAAGTCAGAAAGGTAGCTGGGAACTATGAGAATTTCAAATAGATAGTAGATACTTTATGGAAATTGAAATGTAAAAAAAATATAGGTGCGTCGCTAAGACCGCAAGTCGATCAAGAGGCTCCTCCCAACCGATTTTGGTCATGGCGTCCTGCGTCTGATCTCTCTCCTATAAATCCAAATGCAAAAAACAATACAAGCCCATTACTTGTTCTACTACAGGGCAAAGGCCTCTTCTCTTACAGAGAAAGCACGAGCAATCACCTCGCTTACTCAAGGCGAATTGGTGATTCCAGGCTTATATTAATAACAAGTCTAGGGGGCCTACCTCTATTGAATATTACTTTGCCTTTCGTACTGTTGGACTTTCAATACTCGACTCACCGCTGAGAGTTCAAAATTCGACAGCAGAAATTACAAATTAATATTAAAATAACATTGTTATAAGAAATGGCGGTAAGCCCCCAGGTCCCTATTACATGGGACTCAAACATAACTGACGAAATGTGGGTGTACTGCCTAACCCCTCGGAGATTACAGGCGTGATGTTAAGTCCAGGTTTCCTCACGATGTTTTCCTTCACCGATGACAGTGATGTCCAAAACTAAGAAAGTAATTAAGAATTGAAAAAGTCATATTGGTGCTTGCCCGGTATCGTACCCACAACCTCATGCATTAGAGGCAGGCGCCGTCACCACTGGGCCGTCGCAACATCGCCATTCGCTAACGGAACTAAAGTCCTTTTATCCAGTCGAATGTGCGTCGTATAAAATAAACGCAAATAAACTCTTGAATAAAGTCTATTATTAACACAACAGTCGAATTCACAAGTGTTCGCCAGATAAGGGTTAATTCATACAAGAGGTGAGGCGGGGTTATCGACGCGCGTCAATTGAACCGTCTGTACCAACCTTGATTTTTACTTGGTTGACTAATTTTATTTAGAACACATGAAATTATTTGTTTATTTGGCAAATTCCTTTTTTTTTTAAGTTAGAAAAGGGTATGCTTAGATGGTTCGGTCATGTTGAGAGGATGAGTGAAAGACGATTAACAAACGGTATTTATATGGCAGAGGTAAGCGGCAACGCAGGGAGGGGTCGCCCTAGGAAGACGTTCTTCTTCTTCGTAAGCAAAAGACCGACGCATATGGCGAGACACCACCATAAGAAGCTGATCCAACGGGATTTTCACGATCCTCAGTAATGAGGAAAAAGACGCGAGGAGAAGGGAGGAAAAATAAAACCAGCAACCCAGTACAGCAGCTGCAATAAAAAAGCAAAAAACGAAACTGAGTTACCTACAGGTTTTTAGGATTCTATACTAAATACTTTTTTTTGGGACTAGCCCCCTTTTTTAAGGTGGTAAAAATCATCAAATGAGTCTAGGTAATGAGGACTAGCCCCTAAAACTGGAATTTCTAAAAACCAGAACCAACAGTGGCGACTACCAAAAATCCGTCGAGTCGACACTCCCATTTTCATGCATCATTACAGCACGCCACCCGCGAACCTTCACCTTTTTATCTTGTCATTACAAAAAATGTTTTAACGCACAAGATTTAAAGCTCTAACTCGAATGGCAAATTATGACCTTTACGCATAGCATATTGTATGGACTAATAGTCGCTTCTTATTCATCTACTGTGATTATTTATCTATTACATGAACCTTCAACTCAAGCCGCACGTGGCTCCTTAGAACTGACGCAATAAATTTCTAAGTACTAGTTCTGCGCACCCCGGAAGATGAGCAAGTATTTAAATACATATCAGATAGCTCATATATAACATAACATCACGCCCGTAATCCCCGAAGGGTTAGGCAGGTGCATCCTTTGTGTTCGTACACACACATCGCCAGTCATGTTTTAGTTAAATGTAATAGGGGGCGAACCTATTACCATCAACCAGGTACTGACCCAGACTTCGAGGCTGTTACTAAGAAAAACTTGATGGAAAAACCGAATAACACTTTTCCCGACCTGAGAAACAAACTCAAAACCTCATGATCAGCAGTCTCGCTTTGCGATCACTAGACCTTAGACTAGAGAAACCAACGACCATATCACCATAATATGAAACTATCTTTTGGAATGGGCAACTAGATTCAATACTATTAATTTTATTTTCTTTTGTAAATGACATTCAAAAGTGCCTTTTAATAGTCTAATTGAAATCAATACATTGATTTTGACTTGGAATGTATTGACTTGACATTTTGATCATGTTGTAGTGAATTTTTGTATAGATGATGATGTATGACGAATTAAAAGTCATGTTGTACTTATATGTTAGTATTAATAGGTACCTAACTAATAAATCAATTTCTTGGTAATTTAAAGCCACAGGCGGGATTTTGTGTGCGTATGAGCAAAATCCCTCTTGACGTATTTTTCTCAGAATCACAGAGCAGAATAACTCGCGGCATACATATCAAAATCGACACAGTAATTTCCGAGTTTCTTTCTACAAAACGACTGAAAGTAAAAAATCGAATTTGAAGAAAATTTGGCAAGATAAGATTTAACCTCAAGAAAGGACATTATGCTACTTTTTACTCCGCGACTTCGCCTGACTAACACTAAAGCGGACGAAGTCGAGGGCAAAAGCTAGTTGACAATAAAGAGAAAGAAAGATAAGATTAATAGATTAAACAATTAAAAGAAAATGTAACATTATATTTTCCTAGTAATAACAAAAATGAATCGATTTGTCTTTATGACATGGTAACGATTATTTAATTGAATCCAATTAGAAATATTATCAAGTTCCTATATCCGTGACCCATTACACTAATTTTTTCTTACATCAATGTTGAGATGAGGGCAGATGTATGTACCTAAACTAGTAAAGTAATAAGAATAAATAGTTAAAGTATAGGTAGAGTAATTATAGATTTAAATTTGGAATTTTCCATACAATCTATGTTTCCATACTAATATTATAAGGCTGAAGAGTTTGTTTGAACGAAATGTTTGTTAATCTCCGAAACTACTTTCCGATTCTGAAAATTATTTCGCTACTAGGAAGCTACGTTATTCCAGAGTGGTAAAGACTACATTTTATCATGAAACAAATTAAGGATATTCATAAGATATTTCACGCGGACGACAGAGCAAAAGCTAGTATTGATTTTTGTTTTTAAATCTCGCTTCGCTCTAAGAATTTCTTCTGTATCATGAGTGCGTTTAGAAACATATAAACGCACATGTTCACAAAATACCTGTAGACACTACTAGTTAAATTATTACTAGTAAAAACATAATGATACACAGAATATTAGCTTAATTACTAACTCAACCCAACAATGGCAAAGCACTAAATAAGGGTAATGTTTTATAATCTGTAAATGCGTATGTCGTAAACTTTGTCTCTGTCACCTCTGACCTAGGTCAGACTTTCTAGTCTAGACTAGAACCAACCCATTTTACATTTAAAAATCAAATGAATAGGTACAGAAATGAAAGGAGAGGAAGAACGGTATAGGTAGGAGATGAAGCATCTGCTTCTAACGAAAAGTTTAGGTTCTAGGCATAAGATATATGCATTAGCTTATAACAAACAAGACACTGAGAAATACGTTGAGAAGTTCTAAGAAATTAAAGACAATTAAAAAAACATTGTGATACTTGAATGTGTCACAAAAACCCACCATACAAAATTCCAAAAAGTCCGACTGACTCATTTAATGTAGGCACAATTTATCTTAAATTTTGATACTCGGAAGATGCAACACAGTTGCTCACTATGAAAGTGCTGTAAAGCTCAGCAAACAGGAAATGCATGCCAATCTATTGCAGCAAGCGGGAGTTGCGACCTGTCATACACACCAGAGATCACCAACATGTGGGAACAGTCAACTAAGAATCAAATATAGGTATTTAAACAGACGAAACAACAATGCACATGATTTCAGAAATAAACCATTTAGTCTTATATATTTTCTTTAATAATAATAATAGCAGCTAATATAGTCTCTCTGAAGGGAAAAAGCCTCTCCTCATACAGAGAAGACACTAGTATAGATCACCACGCTTGCTAAAGGTGTAATGGCGTTTTCAGACTTAGTCCATATTTCGTCTACAGGTTTCCTCACGATATTTTCCTTAACAGCTGTCAGTGATGTCCATGATAAACTTAGTAAATATATATTATTATGAAATGGAAAAAGTTTGTATTGTATGTACTTGTTCGTACTCAGTTGAGAACCACACAACCTCGTGCATGTTGTGCCTCTTGCACAACATTTTCTATATTCATATCGTTAAAAATATACAAAAGACAAGAAAATCATCAACCTACATTTCCTTAATCACAGTTCATGTTTACCAAAAGGTTTCTCACCCCTGCCTCGCTGATAAGTACCAACCAACTAATCTGTTAGGTCAAGTTCACAAGCTGTTTACTTTGTCGAGTTATTAGCAAAATGTGAAAAAAAAAATCAGTTTATTAGCCGCGTTGCCGCGGTTTATAACTATATTATGTATTTGAATATGTTCTTGTATTATTTTGTAGTTTTGTTCTGTTCTGTGCTGTGTTACAGTGAAGAAGATTTAGGCTACAGTTTGAATATTGGAAATGCTATCGATGTGTTTGCGAAGTAAGTCTTAGTTTGTTTTATTGTGAGTTGTAAAGTGTGGTTTAATTAAATTTGTTGTGCTTAAGGAAAATCAATAGTGTAACTAAACTGTGTCGTATTTACTTGAAACAGTGTGCAGTTTTTGTTAAATAAATGAAAAAATAAAACTTCTTTTAACAGTCTAATTGGGAGTCTGTTATAATTGTAAAGTTATACTTAAAATAAATTAAGATTACACGCTTATCGCAAAATTTTGTGTTGTAACTAATTTTGTTTAGTCTATTAATTCAACGTTAAATTATTGTGTGATAAAATACGATATATCATGTACATAATGTTGTTCAGGGTTAGCTCTCTGGGTTTGTACGATTGAAAATTCGTAATTGTAAATATTCGTGATTGTATCAATTTATAATACTATACAATCACGATATTGATACTCCCGCCTTTTTTCCGTTGAGATTAGCTTCCATATTGGTCTAAGTTTATGTTAACTTCTTTAAATAGATACGAAAGAGTATTAACATATTATGAATTCACTGTTGTAGAGGTCAGATAGGCGGTCGCTCCATGTAAAATACTGGTACTCAGCTGAATCCGGTTAAACTGGAAGCCGACCCCAACATAGTTAGGAAAAGGCTGGGCAGATGATGATGATTGTGAATTCGTGCATATCAGCAACAATTACGTGTTTTAAGTGTTTACTTAAAACACGAAATTGTTGCTATCACACACGAATTCACAATATAAATACATACATTATGTATCTCAAGACAATTGTTACTTAATCACGGTAGAATGTCTGAACGAATCTGGGTGAAATTTTGTGATAAATAGATTATAATTTGGAATAGCACATAGACAACTTTCTACCCCGTTTTTATATTACCGAGGGGTAATTTATGTGCACGAAGTCGCGGCCAAAATGGTAAAAAAATGGTATTTTTTTTTGGAATCAATAAAAATAGACGTTAGTATACGATTGAAAATATTAAATATCCTTTATTTTTAAAATTGTAATTGTGGTAGCATACATATAAAATTAAATAAATTTTGCATGTCACTTTGTATATGGCGAAGTACAAACCTCACTAAATTTTATTTTTTAAATCTCATTATCATGTATCAGAATCAGTAACAAGTTTCTCGCAAAATAAAAATCATTCATTAATTCATTCAACGTCAAATTCATTTCCAGTTACGGTGACCTATCACAAGTAACGCAAGTCATATCAGCAGACTACGAAGGAGAAGAAGGGGAAGGCGAGGACCCCATAGTACCCTTCAGTGAGAAGAATATACGAGTATTCTCCAATATCACGAGTAAAGAAACCAAGGGAGATGCGGACGGCATCACAAACATGGAGTTGTTACTCTGTGAAACGTTTGAAGAACTGCTCGACGCTTATTTTAAGAACTTTCAGATAGAAGGGTAAGTTAAGATACTTGATAAGTATGATGTTCTGGAGTGTAAAAGTATCAAGAAATGTATTTGTTACAGCATTTTACTGGCTACAAAATGGTATATTTTTTTTAAAGTATCAAGTAATTTATTGTACGTCAAAATTTTTTGACATAGAGAAATAGATGATACGCTATTAATACATATTGATAATTTGCGGTCACATCTCTTCACAAATATTTTAATATCTGACGAATGCATTTTATTTATGGCTATGCTGGTTAAAAACTATGGGGTTCTTACCCATAGTTTTTAACGCACTGCAGCGATAACATACGAAACTCACGTATAAATCGCGATTTAATTACACAGAACAAAATTTTGTTACCATAGATTAGAATCCATCAACCAAGAAGATATCATACATAACATTTAACTAAAACTCTTCCACAGAACAGACAAACCCTGGAAGGCGTTCATGGGAGACTGGATACACGATGAAATAATGCGAACCTTCGGCATAGAATACGATCCAAAACCCGACTGCTGCTTTGTCCTAGTCAAACTGACCAAGGTTCACAAAACTGTAGAACTAGGCGATTTAGAAGGAGTTGCCGTGAAAGACTATGTGCTAAGAGCAATTGAAGACCTCAATGTCACCAACACTGCTGATGTTAGGAAGTTTATGAAGAGCTACGGAACGCATTATATTGATTCGTATGTGACAGGGAACATTATTTATCAGGTATGTATTAAAATGCAATATATTTAGAGAAATCTTTCCTAGGTTCTCAAGGGAGGAACGTTTTAAGTTATCAATTTTATGTATTTTAAGAAAGAAGGTCTGGCCTCTACATCAGACCATACCCTGACCATGATATAAACATATTAGGTAGATATAGAAAAAAAAATTGCGGACTATATACCCTTAGTGTGCAGAGCCTCTTAAATCTCAACCCAGATTTGGTTTCTTTTCCAAAAATATTACAGCGTAGACATTTAATTTTGGGATCGAAATCAAAAACCTAAACTTCACCTCTATACAATAAAACAATTCGAACTTGTACTGATTTTCAAGTCAAATTATAGATAGTTAAATTATTGTAAATGTATTGTTAAATTTCCAGGTCTTCAAATACAAGCGACGTGGATTCGACATGTTACGGTCATATATTTCAATGCGTAACGCGAGACGGACGGGTACTGCCAACCTTCGGTTCTACTTCTCCTCGTATTTCCTCAAACAAGTCGGTGATATTAGGGTAAGTAAAGGAAATATCTAGTTTACCAAACTATGTTATATATCAACTTAAGTGAATATTTCCAAAGAAAAGCATTTGATTGACTTTAGCACAATATACATTATAGCATTATTTAGTAGAGCATGGTCTATGGTGGAGCTACGATGGCTTTAAAGCCATCCAGATAGAAAAGTACATTACTTGCACATTTAAAAGATCACAAATTAACCGCAGATAAAGTTATAAATCAAACTGCTATAACAACAAAGATAGGCGTTTCACAGGGTAGCATACTTAGTCCCCTGCAAATCCTACTCCACACAAGTAACTTTCCAGTCATAAGCAACAACGACATAACCAAAAACCATATTTCTATTGTCTTCCACAGATAGCTAGCGGCAACAAGACCATTGAAACTTGGGCACGAAACAATCTCCGAGACGGACAGTACTTATACTCAAGGCCAAGTCTACTACGACTAAACTACAACGCAGTTTTAGTTAGCAAGTTAAATAGCCTAATGGACAAAGGCGCCTTAATAGGCCTTAACCTGAAGACTTTAAGGCCATTATTCAAAAACAAGCGTAAGGCAGACAGATATGCTGAAATAGTAGAGAATGATTTGCAACTATGGGAAGTCAATGCTTAGCATATGTTCTGAGTTAGGCGAATATTAGCCGAGTGTTTTCTTTAATATTCAGACTAATTGGACCAATTGTGTTAGTTTCTACTTAAAACGCTTTACTTAAATGTGTGATGAATTTGATATTCATAAGTATACTAGGGTCCGTATTACAGAACGATATTCGACTCGAAACTCGAGTGTACTAACATAAACGTATTCCATTCGAGTCGAGAATTGGAACTATTGGAAGTACGACTTTTCCACAACACAAGCACGATAAGTATTCATTATATAAAGTCAATTCCTAAATAAAGCTTTAAAATTTAATAAATATTACGAAACTGGTGCTTATGCCTAAAAATCAATCAATTTTACGACACGTTTACCGTGCGCGTTCGTGCTAGGTCATCTGTGCTTGAGTATCGCTCTTTAATACGAGTATTGTACCAAAAATTAGTACTAACTCCATTTCATCATACTTAATTTTTTAAGAAAATCATAAATGATACTAATTTAACTTTCGATGGTGAAGTTACTGTAATATGGGTCGAAAGGGACATTGTAACGAAAACTTTTAGCGTAGATTTAGTACACGTTTCTAGATCCCTTAGTTATAGAACAAAAAACAGCAAAAAAAAAAGTGCTCGGCCAAAATTTATGAAACAGCTGTTTTTTTATCTAATAATTATCATAATATCTGCTTAAAGCCGTCAACTGATGAACGCAGGCTTATAATATTTTTTTTAATAACTGACTAAAAATGTCAACTCTTGGGAGTCTAGTAGCATGTACTAAAAGTAAATAGCAAAAGTTAATGTTCCCTATTTACTCGTTATACTACTTAATTCATACTTTATGTTTACATAAAAAAGAAAACATAGAAATAATCTACCTGAACGCTGTAAATACCAGTATTTCAATAAAAATTACAATTAATTACTAAATTCGTTTTAATTTAGTTTTATTACCATTTATTAATACCTAGTGTACAAACAGCAATTCGTTACATTATTATTATAAAGATTGACTTCAAATAAGCTTTGCGTAAAATAATAATGACCAGTAAATAAATTAATTATTACATTTTATAAATAAGTACTTAATATTTAATTACCAAAAATAAATATAGATAACATCTTAAGATATCGCACATAAAATCAACTTAATTTTTTAAGATTCATTCTCCCTGCGTTTTATATACTTCCAAAAAGTTAGATTTCATTGCTGTAAATCTACTCCCTTCGTACTGAGCAATCGCGACCATGATTTTTGAGGTCATTTAGCAACAGACGTTATTAATCGAGTCCTGCTCATTTCTAATTATAAAACGCGCATTTCTTCGGTACACTGACCGTTTGCGACCATGGTCGCGATCGCTCAGAACAGTCTAACAAAGGATCGTCTTAACTGCTCCTTCGCTAAGCCTTAATAAATTACTGTCTAGATACATCCATACAAAATACACTTCTCTTCAATTCCCATCAAAAATGGTATAGGCGACCCTTTTCAGTTCCATGAATTGACGAAACTTTTACGTTTCCCTCTCGAGTGAACCATTTCGTTTTTTAGCGAATAGATAACTTTCCCCGATTTCACGTTTATAAGTATTGGAAATCGATAGGTTCTGGACACGGCGCATGTACCACATACACGGTTACCAAAACAACACGGCCCGTTATCCATTAAAGAGATCATTTATTCTTTTTCAAGTATAATAGTACCGGCCTATTATTGTCCCACTGGAGGGTTAAGGCCTTTTCTCATACAGAGAAGGTGTTGAAATATCTACCAATATTGGTATTTAGTATTCAATATATTCCCTATCGGGCCATGTACAGATAAATTGCTGTCTAAGATCTGCAAGATTTCGGATATGCGTACCTCGTTAACGAGGGTTACAATTTAATTTTAATCAATCATCCAAAACAAAACATCTGCATTTATGCCTAAATCAATGTTTATTTGAATTTATTTTTCTTTAATTAATTTGCATTTATATCATATTTCAAATACTGATCTTTTTAAATCAGTGACGTAGTTTGCTCAAAATGGGCCCTATATTAAAAAAATTTGGGGCCGGATCTTACCTAACTACGGCGAAGTCCAAAGGGAAGGTAACTATCTTTAACCAAAGAAACAATATATTTATTTTATCCTGAGAAGTTTAGCGCACGTCCTAAGAGTTTGAATGAGATAGTGGATATTATTTTACAAACTTTTGCTTACACAGGTTCGGGCCCCTGTAGCTGAGGGCCCCCGTATACGGTAGCTACGTCTCTGCTTAAAACTATAAACGAAATATCTATTATCTGCATTAGGCCAAAAATTACCTTACTTTAGTACAACAGAATATTTCATAACTCATAGCTGTAAATGAAAAAATATGGCGCGCCAATTATACGTGAAAACTTGTATTACATTATTTGAAAGCACTAAATATTTATTTTTATACTGATTATGAGATTACAATGTTATTATAAAATGTACTGTTTAAATTTAAACGTATCTTTGAATAAAAGTGCACAATTTAACATTTGACAATTTATCTTTATTTGTCTTTTTAAATTATTTTTTGTATAAATTAGCCGAAAAAATAGCGATGTTCTATGTTTATTTTTTAATAAAAAATTGCGCACTTCTATACAAAGATGTTTTGACGTAAAACTAGTTACTATAAATATTATTAATCTAGTGATTAAACATGATTTCTTAATTTCGATTATATCGACTGGATACCATGGACAACCTCCTTTTTGAATAAAAAAAAAAAGCTTACACTTATTTTCTTGCAAATTAAATATACAATCGAATCGTCAGTCGTATTAATATTAATTGTATTAACCTAACGGGCCTCTGCGAATTGGCTTCGGCCCCCGTACGCCTTCCAAAGGCCCGGGACCCCAGGGCCCCGAGATATATTGAGTTAATTGTAATAATTTCTTTGTGAAGCTCGTTATGATATCTTTCACACAGTTAACTATGAAATGGAATCGTAGACGAACGAAGTTCTGCGATTAGTAACATGTTTATCACCGTGTATCACATACAACACAATTTAAGAATCTGATTATTTCACCGTGATCGTGCTTTGAACGTAAAACAGGCGCGGAAAAAATCTCTGCTCACTAGAAAGTATCAATTGCGTATCAACCAAAAAATTGTTGACACTCCGTGCATGGTACGCGACGGTGTTAGTTTGTGACGGAACGGTCTAGGCATAGACTTATACTTTTCAATACAAAAAAAAAATTTGCCTGACACGTTCCTAGCGTGGTCTGGTGTAGTGGACAGGCTCCTTTATTGTTCTCCTACTCGGCCCCAAAGACAATCCAGAAAATAAAAGATCTCGTTTCTTTTTTTCTTTATAATATCTTTTTCCGTATAGCCTAGGCACCAGTGTCCCACAAAATAATTTACTAAACTGTATTTTTCATGTATTGTTCTTGATACCATGTTAAATGTAAATTATAGGTATTAGGAGAAATATTAACTACTTATCTTGCGAAATAAATGTTTACTATCGCCAAGAAACACGTTACTAATCGCGTTATTCGCTGACCATCTACCCTTACCCTAATATTGAGTAAACTTATAATTTGGCACTACCAAACACATATAAATATCGGTCCAAAAAGTCTGTTCACCTCTCACTACACTGTTCTACCCCGGGTGCTACATCAGCAGCCTACAGCGAATATTGAGTTATCGCGATAGGCCGTACACGAAGTTTTAGCGCGATAACTTAAAGATGCTTCTCTACTGGAGCATTAGCCTGTAATGTAACGTTACAGAGTCGACCATAACATCAGTTTGGGAAGAGACAAGCATTACAGTGTGCAACTTGCTGATACAACTAGTAATATTTTGATACAAGTTGTAACATCAATGCACACGACTTCTGAGCGTTTTTTTTTGCGTATATAACAATGTCGAATTTTGATTGCCGCCCTCAGCACAATGACCGCTTCCTTTGACATTGGTGCCGATTCCCTTGGTCACAAACTAAACTAAAATTAGACTATTTCCATCTTTTTCTGTCCAATAAAACAAGAAAGAGACTAATGTAAATAAGAGCTGTCAAATTTAGTCATTCTGACACATCCACACAATTATAGTTGACATCTTAAAACGTATAGATTAAAAACACGGAAAAGTTCAAGGCAAAACTAATTTGACATCTCTAAATAAGTTCTTACATGTCACCGTCCTTTTCTTTCGCTGTATGTTAGTTAGAGAAGTCAATTCTCTAAATTTAGTCTAGTTTGTGAACAAGGGAATCGTCACCATTGTGGAATCAACTAAAATGGGGTTCCCAAACTTATTTTGTCTACTACCCACTTTGAGAAAAAAAAAATTCTAGCGCCCCCATTTTTTCACTTACTTAAAAACCACCTAGTAGATGAAATTACATTCTATCACTCCCCATGCCTCTCACAAGGTCCCGATTTTTTGTGTGTCTCTTACCCTTAGGCCTGCAGCGCCCACAAGGAAACGTTATCGCCCACTGGGAAAGGTTGAACTAAATGCTCAAAATTTGAAATATTACATTATAGGCGAATGCTCCAGGTGAGGGAGCGCCTTAACACGAATATTCGTTAATTAATGACGTATTTTTAGTTGCGCCGTACCTGCTGCTCTTGGTTCTGCTCCCCGGGGTCTGACCACTTTCTTCGAGTCTCAGTGTATCTCGTAAGTGCTTGTTACGCGGGTGCACGCGTATTGGTTGCGTGACACCCGCTTGCCGTTCAGTAGCAGAAGTAGTGGGTTGTTCACGCGGATCGATTTGAAGTCGAACGCCTGAAATGGTCATTAGTTTTTGTTAAAAGAATGTGTACGTATGGAATGATTAAGTTTTTTAGAAAATGAATGGTGCTATAATTTAAACATCACTTCGAAATGTATGTCTGGTTATACAACCAGTCGGTCAGTCAGTTTTGATGAAGCCTGATACAGCATATTTATTTACATAATATATTACTATTTTCTGCTGGTACTAACTTCGTCTGTACCATCTCCTTAACAGGTTCTAAAACCGCCAAATACTAGTAGTCGGTTGTTTTTTGTGTAACATGACACAAAAAACAACCTTAAACATATCTAGTTTAAGCGCTAGTAGAAATTAAATGCACTACTGATGGTCCCTTAAGGTGCTCCCTCACCGGGAGCATTCGCGTGTAATGTAACGTTACAGATTTGAGCATTACATCAGTGAAGGAGGAGAACCGAGCATTACAATGCGCTCCTTGTAATGATACAATGTGTAATATCTTGATACAACTTGTAACATCAATGCGCTCCACTTCCAATGTAATGCTCAAAGTCGAATCTATATGTTACATTACACGCAAATGCTCGTTAGGGAGGTATTATTGTAATGTAATGCTCAAAGTTGAATCTATAATGTTACAATACAAGTGAATGCTCCCGGTGAGGGAGCACCTTTAAAAAAATAACTAACGTTCCGTAGTAAAAACTATAAAAATAGATGGAAACATACCACTTCTTCCGACTCGAATCTATGTGGTCGCATCAGTGGCTCGGGTATGGCCACACAATCGCCGATAATGGTGCCGCGCCCATCAGCCCAGTTGTACACGGTCACCAGCACGCATTCCATACTCTCATCCACCAACGCGAATGTACTGTAACGTAGAAATATGGTCGTTATTTGAAAAATATTATATAAAATAAAAAATATTAAACTTTTATATTCTTTGTATAAAAATTGATTTTGCATGCCTTCTAAATTAAAATTTTAAAATTGCATTTAAAAACCAAGCTTACTTTTATTTAGAGTATATTTTTGAAAACCATGATTGTAATATCCCGAAATGTGTATTTACGATCAATTTTTCGACGGCTGGTTGTTATAGATGTTCCATGCAGGACTGCTGGATACGGGGCTTTCAGTTCGATTCCAAAGTCGAGTAACAGAGCTTTTTTATTGAGAATTACGCAGATGGGGTGCTATTACATCATCACTTCATTAGAAGAAATAAGTATTATTAGCCAGTCGTTTAGAGCCCAATGTGTACTTTATTTTTAAGGATAGGATTTCATCAAATGACTTCTTCCACTGGGCGAAACGGAAGGGAGTGTCAGACTTACTGACTAAAACCCATCCGTGTTCCATTTAATCCCCTTTGTGTTCCAGGGCCGCGGTAACTCTTTCAATAAAAATCCGCAGCTCTGGCAGGAGCCCAATGAATACTAGAGAGGTATTGAATCGCTGAGAGGCGAATTTAATGTAATACATATTACATAAACCTATAATAACACACATACCACACAAACATTCGTTCTATGATTCCTTCTTCAAAGTAGCTGTCGATCACCGGACGGGCAGTGTCCCAAGCAGTTAAACTAAGTGTCCATTTTGATGTGGCAAGCATTCGAACAAGAGAAAATACGTGCGTTTATACAACAGAAACTTATAAACGGCGAGTTTATGACAGATTTTTATTTACTTATTTAAAATTTATGCAACAAAAAATTTCAAAGGCGAACTTAATGCAGAAAAAGGATGTTGGTTTAAGTCATGGATTCCCAACCTGTGGGTAATTACCCTCGCGGAGGTAAACTAGCATTTCTGTGCGGGTAAAAAAGCTAGTAATAGAAAAAAGAAAAAAAAAGGTTAGGAACCGCTGGTTTAGGTTAACCTCAAAGTCAAATAAAAATGGTATTTCTAAATCCATTTTCATACTAATAGAATAAAGCTGAAGAGTTTGATTAAACGCGTTAATCTCTAACTACCAGACAGACTGGATAAATCATTTTCGTACATGATAGACAAAGTCTGACTGGAAAAAATCTCTTTGTACGTGCTACCCAGATTCATCAGGCTGTATAGGCTGTATAACCGACGCTGTATATACGACACATAAGCGCGCAGCAGTAACTAAATACGTAATTTAACGCGGTGGAAAATACCATGCATTAGAAGTCGCTGGTAGAACTTGGTACTAATATTATATTGCTGATGAGTTTTTATTCATAACATACACACTAACTCACTGGAGTCAGTGGCAGCGCGGCGTAAGACCTAAATTTCATGTGGCCAACATACCTACATTTTGCGAGGCCCTCTAGTAAAAAGATATGGATTTGAAAAACTATTGGAAGCAATTTTTTCAGCGTTTTAAATGTGACCAAAAATTTTGCTCGTCCTGCCTTCGGGGTGCGAGGCCCTTAAGACTGCGAGGCCGTGGGCGATGGCCCACGTCGCCTACGCCTTACGCCGCCTCTGACTGGAATGGAGCAGTAACAGGAGACGTAATTTAACGCGGGTGACTAAAAATACGCGGACAAAATCGCCTTAAAATTGCGGCAAAAGCAAGTACTTTCATAAAATTATCCGTTAATTTAATAAATTCGTTTCATTTTTATTTAACATGCGGATATAAAGATGCGTTGTGTAGAATGCGGTGCTACGTCGACATGTGAAATCTTTGTGGGGCTTCCCTTAGAAGAAGCCGCATATCTGACGGATGTATAATCGTTAGTACGCTCGACGACCTAACGCATCATCGGTTATTTTTGTAAGGTTGGATATTTTATCAACTACCGACACTGTGCAGAGCATCTTCCATAAGATAATATGCCTAAGAAATTTGAGCTACGTCAGAACACTTTTATGTGTCCCTTTAGGACTCTTTCAATTATTGTCCTATGGGTACCGTATACATAATAATAACTTACAGCTTTAAAAAAAACAGGTATTAGTTTGATTTATTATTTGGCCCCCAAGTAGTGTCAGCCCAGGGCCCCACAAATTCACAGTCCGCCCCTGGATAAAACGCTTAGACGTTTAGATTAACACTTTACAACCATGCCCAAGTAGTGTCAGCCCAGGGGCCACCAATTCACAGTCTGCCCCTGGACAAACGCTTTCACGGTTAGACTAACACTTAACACACACGTTTATCAATCCACCATTTCTCCCCTTATGTAAAGAAATTGAATTAACTACCGCCGTTTAAGTTTCTGTTCTAAAATTCGAGCATACCTACTAATTAGCTGGTTTGGCCCCGGACAGGATCTAAGTAAGAGAATATCTGTGGCACGTCGTAAATCTAAATGAAGCAGTATGTCAAAACGACTTGATATACAAATGAGCTGGTAAGGTGAAAAAATACGTGTAAATGAAGCTAGTAAAAGTACAGCAATAAAGGTGTAAAAAGATAGTTTACGATAGTTAGCCATAAGTTACATATCGATACCGGAAATATGAAATAACGTAAGGGACAAAACTAAGGTTTTCAGGAGAGCAAAAATAAGTTTTGTTTTTTGCAAAACCGACTATAACTTTGTAACTATAGATTTTATGTATAAAATGTCTAGGACAAAGTTTCTTAGATTTCTTCATTCTTTTAAGTTAAACTAGTAAAAAATCAATAAGGCCTATAGTTTTAAAGATAGCATGTCCCTTACGTTAAAAAATAATGAATTCGCGTGATATACGTTAACAAAATTTTAGATGTAAATAACCAGCATTGATGTATGGGACTTTAAAGGAAATTAACATTTACTGTTTCGCAAAGTAAAGGTCTCTTAAGCATGAACTATATATTGATTAATTCTGATAACAAATTTAAAAAATAGTTCTTTTTACATTCTGGACCCACTATGCCTATGACATTATACTTGAAAACTACTTGCTGACATAAAAGGACAAAAGGACAAAACTTTTATTCTCTTTTTTGTACGCAATTCACCCTCTTTTAATAATTATGTTAAGTGCTTACAACATAATTAAATTCAATAAAAAAACAGTTGTTTTGGCTTACTAAAATCAGATTATCGTAAAAAGAAAAAATAAAATTAATTTGAAAAAAAAAACAAAATCAACAAATTAGTATTCTTCTGTAAATAAAAATCATTAAACAAAAAAAAAATACAAATTAAATTGTAAGAGACAAGTCTAAATTATTAGTCATTATATTTATCAGTCTCATCATCGTCGGTGTCACTGAGTCTATCTTTAGTTATAATCTTATGAAGAAGATTCAAATATTCATTGTGAAACCTATTTGGGATTATACCATTGTCGCATTATTTTTTGAGATCTTTAAACTTTGGAATTGAAATTGGCAGTCTTTCTTTATACAGAAATAGCAAGCTGTCAATGCGACTGGGCCCAGCTAGATTAATGGTACTTTATAATTCGGGTTGATTATTTTTTGCAAGGCTCTTGCCCTTCCCTTTTCCTTTCACTGTTCTTCTTCCAGTTTGCATTTCTTTGCAAAGTTCTATTTTATGAGTTGAGCTATCCTCTAACATCGTATATTTTACTTCCATTATCTTTAAGTTCGATTTTTGAAATGTACATACTCGAATTTTCTTGAAATGCAGGTCTTCGTTTTTGAGAGTAGCAGGAGTAAAGCAAAATTATTGAAGTCAATGATATCCTGATGTCCTAACACATTCACTCGATAAGCATAAGGTCTTTTTCTGGCTGATTCCATAAACATTGGCCACTGGGAAGGTGTCCAAACAATCAGATTTTTAATTTCCCTTTCAATAACAGCATACATGCTATCTACTGGCATGTATACGTATGGCCAGCCAATAAGTAATTAATCTGAATCGTTTTTATATTCGCAGAACGTTCCCAAAAATATTTGAATATTGAGAAAATCACTTTGTTTTCGTCCTGCCCCGTACAGTTATCCAATAGAATAACATAGTTGTAACCCCCCTGGAATCAAGTTCCTTAAGGCAGTGCATTAGACATATTGCAATTTCATAGCTTCCACGTTCCCCATCTGCTTCTCCCTATGTGTAGCAGTAACCATTCTGTGTTCTGCTTTCGTGTACAGTAAAATTTATACAGCATACTTTCTCGAGTAGTACAACATCATAATTTCACCGTGAGGTGTTCCCAAAACTTTCTGAAGATCAAAGTTAGTGTCAGGTTTTAAATTCTGGTGGATAGTATGAAACGTTTATAATTGTTATTGTAACTTTTAGACGAACGTTAACAATGTTATCGACTCACGTGGCGCAAGATTGCCGGCGAAATGTGAAGGAATTAGTATCACTACTGCACATGTAAGCGAAAGCACACAAAATCTGTATTGCTATCTAGCTGAGAGACGCATAATCATAATTCGTTCCGATAAATATTTTGAGAAATTGTACGGATCACGTACTCTAGTGTGATGTAAAGGACAGGTCAATTTATTTTCGATGCTGACAAATTAAGCTAAGGGTCAATATGATTACGATAATTTGAGTCACAATTTAATGTAAGGTACATGGTATTTGTACCTTTTCAGGGAACAACTAATGTATAAGACAAATACTAAAAGATCTCAAATTATAGATTAACTTATATGACCTGTTGTAAAATGTACTCGGATTTTGTTTGAATGTAAATACCAAATATTGCGAGTAAAGAGACTTACACTAGTTTTAATAAAAATATTAATCCAAAATGTTATATACAGCCACTTTTCAGAAAAAATATGGAGTAGCCCTATGAAAAATACATGATGTAAGGGACATTTTTATTGAGATATAAAGATTTTAAATATACCAATCGATAGAGCAAAAAATTCTGAATCCAATGATATATATAACTCATTTTCGACCAAATGTCCCTTACGTTATTTCATATTTCCGGTATCGATATTTTACGATATTTGGGTATTAAACACCATTAACTTATCTATCTTATCTTATTGTAAGACATAACTTCTCTAAAAAAAAAAGACTTTATTTCAGCCCTGAAAACCCGTTTAATTTTCAAAAAACCACGAATTTCGAATTTTGGTTGCTTTGAAGTCAATGCAGAAAAATGACGTCACAGTTTACTCTTGTTGCGTTTTGACAGGTCAAACATAAAAAGTACTTGAATTGATTGGTAATATAAAGTACCCAATTTTCTTGTTTGACCATACTTCAAAATTGAAACCTTCTGGTTACCGAGATTTCAATATCTCAGGTCAAACTTCCATCTATTTTAAACTTATTCAAGAAAATCAAATTATGAATGGTCTAATTAGACTTTAATTACGACCCACGGCCCTTGTATAAACAACAAAACTGAAAGTCATTTCTCAGCAATATTTTTTGCTCAATGTTACTTAATTTAAACATATACTTGGCTGTGATGTATCTTTTTACACCACTTATATAATAAAAATAACCTGTACTTTAACCATTTTTACAATGTAAAAAAAAATCTTTAATGATTGTAATGATATAAATAATTTAACTAGCAGAAACTAAAATATATACATTATAAACCTCGAAGTAGACCATCCACTTTCATAAAGGCCTGCAAATTCGATCAAAACGGAGTGTTACTATAAAGGAACATATACTTACAAAGGCACTGCGTTATCATTGTGTATGGAGCCGACGACCTTGCCGAGAATGACCTTGGCTTCGTTCTGCCCTTCTTTCAAGTCGCTCAGAAGGGTGCGTTCAAGCTGCACCTCGGGGCGGTCCGCGAAGGCATGGAGTGTGCCTGGACCGTAGGCGCCGAGCATTTTCAGGTCTATGGACTGGGAATGGTAACTGGTTAGTTCATAATCCAGACAGTTTGAAAAAAAAAAAGAAAGAAAAACTGTTTATTTAAATAAAATGTTTATAAAAGAATAATAAAACAGTTGGTATTAAATCTAAAAAATTAAAAACAAATACATAAATACATAATGTCTTAGACGGAAATATGCGCCACTACCGCGCGAAACGGCTGACGCTCGGCATTACGCCGTGGCCCGTGCACAAAGACACGAAAATCACGCTGCTGGTTTTCAGCGTAAGCCGGCGGCGTGTCGCTATCTCGGATTATAGGTAAAACATGATTCACCTATCGTTCCGAGGCACAGAACAATAATACTCATACACGTAATGATAAAGGAACTTATTAATCTCTCACGAGGGTTGTTTTACGGTGTTTAGGGGGCCTACCCCCATTTCTAAAAACAGTATTATTTTAATATTACTTTGCCTTGCGCACTGTCGGATTTTCAACAATCGGTTCAGCGCGGAGATAATTTAGAACTTTGGCTTAATTCTAAAGGCTATGCAGACGAAATCGAGGGCGGAAGTTAGTGACAGCCAACATATTATCCTACTGCTGTATAAAGGCCTCTTCTTATACAGAGAAGGCGTGAGCGTTGATCACCACGCTTGCTCAAAGCGGACAGGCGATTTCAGACTAATACTAACTATAAGACCAGGTTTCCTCACAATGTTCGCCTTCACCGATGTCAGTGATATCCAGGATAACTGAGCACTAAGTTAGAGTGCTATATATTTATATTAAAAGACTCTCACAAATTCATCAATTTAATTGACTATTCATCGAAGGATACACTTACCTGCACCATGGTAGCCAATCGTTTGGACTTCAGTTTCCCGCGTGTTTTCACAAGCGCATGCGCCGAATTAACAAAAGTCATCAGTCGTGTGTGCTCCTGTTTGGGCGGCTCCCACGGTGGGTCCAGACGGCTCGCATGCTTGAAGTTTTCTAGGGCGTCGGAGTAAAATTCAGAGTACTTCAGTGCCTGGAAAATGGTATGACGGTTTATCAATCGATTTAGGACTAATCTTGTAATTTTTTCGAAGATAATATAAAGTAGGATACAAAATCAAATGGCACAAGAATAAATGTAATCAAAGCTAGCGTATTAACCACCAAAATTTTGATTTCAAGCAAGTTCAGTGCTTGACAATGAAATACTACAGGTAGGTAAAATGCAGTACATAATTATGGAAGAAAAGCAATAAAGATCATAATGGTGCCGATTCCCTTGTTCACAAACTAGACTAAATTTAGAGAATTGACATCTCTTACTAACATACAGCGAAAGGAAGGGACGGTGACATTGAAGAACTAAGTTAGCGATGTCAAATTAGTTTTGCCTTGAACTTTTCCGTATTTTTAATCCACACGTTTTAAGATGTCAACTATAACTGTATGGATGTGACAGATTGACTAAATTTTACAGCTCTTATTTACATTAGTCTTTTTCTTGTTTTATGGTGTAGAAAAAGATGAAATTTTAGTTTAGTTCGTAACCAAGGGAATCGGCACCATTGAGTATTGAAAATTTGTGCAAATCTTTAACAGTCACATTAATAGAATAATAATTGATTGCCTCGTTGGTCTAGTGGTCGCAAAGCGCGACTGCTGAGTATGAGGTCTTGGGTTCAATTCCCAGGTCGAGCAAAATGTTATTGGATTTTTCCACCAGGAATTTCTCAGTAGCAGCCTCGGAGTCTGGATTTGTGCCCGGTTGATGGCAATAGGCTCGTCCCCTATTACATGGGACTTAAACATAACTGGCGAAATGTGGGTGTACCTACTAATGGATACACCTCTGCCTAACCCTTGGGGGATTACAGGCGTGATGTTATTTATATCTATATGATCACAAAAAAATTGCGATATTTGTCTGTGAAGCTGAATGGCTAAAAAGGCATATAAAATAAACATATTGAACTTACAATTCCCTTATTGTAGTACAGGTCAGGTTGTCCCTTAGCTATAGGATCCGCAGCCGCATGCCTATAAGATTTCATAGCCTGCTTCAATGTATCCGGATCTTGGGCCACCATGAAGAACTGACACAGGTAAGCATTCCCCAGTACGATCCACGACACACCATCTTTAATATCACGGGCCACAGCTTCTCTGGCCAGCTCTACACTTTTCAAAATGGCTGGATTTGCTTCTGAACGCTGTTTGTCGCCACACTCTTGACGAAGGATGATGGAGAGACAGCGAAGGGACAGCTGGTTGCGTTCCTAAAGAATAATATTTTTATATAAACTTAGGTGGTCAGCTTAAGGCAATTTGTTATAAGGCATCATTAACCAATAACTCCAAAACATAACTTCTCTAAACAAACAGTTTATTTTAGCCCTCACATCTAATTAATTTTCAATTAACTGTAAAATTTGATTTATTATTGCTTTGAAATTAATAAATAGTTATTCTTTTGAGTCGCCACAAAAGTGATGTCACAGTTGTCTTATACCATACGAAATCTATGGGAGAATCGCGTTCTGATGAATTCAAAAAAGTATGTCAATTGATTGGTGGTGTCTGCTAACCAATTGTGAAAATCGATGAAGTAATCAGAGACGAATGTGAGGTAGCTCTTAACTAAAATATTGATTATCATCATTTCAGCTAAAAGATACTGCTGCACTGACATACATTGCCTTCCTAGTATTGCCACTTGCCAATATTAGATTGTCAGCAAATTGCGCCAACAGTAAATCTTTAAACACTAACTTACATGTTTCAAGGCCCCCTCAAAGCTTGCCTTCGCCTCCTTAACATTCATATTCTTCCAATAGCATTCTCCTAGTTCATTCCACGCATCTATCAGATGTGGGTTCAGCTTTACGGCCTTGCTGAGGCACTGGGTGGCTCTGGCATCATATGTTGGGCAGATATTGTAGCAACGGCCTTTCATAAAGAGGAACTTGGCACGATGAACGAATGGGATCTGGGAGTCCACTGAAACAGATTATGAGAGTATGGGCAGTGCGAACAGACAACATGGCTTGGTGGAGTTGTTTATATGCGCAAGCCAATCTAATAAAGAAAATTTTTGGAAATAACTTCTACAAGTAGTGCTACTCGCACAGCAATCTTTATACAATAAACAGAATTTGTTTGTTTATTAAGCGAGATGAATGAGAGAGATCTCTGAATGTAAATGTATGTACTGGTCTGATTACCGACAAACTTTAACAATGGAGAACTATTAAACCCCAGCTGACTTAGGTAAGTCAGAACAATAGAAAATCAGTTGTGTCTCATTACGTGGAACTTGAGTAATTAAGGTATAACTAACTTCCACATGTACAAAGACACAGACAGAGGCTAGTCATATTATATGTTAGCTATTCAGTTTTCAACTTGATTTTTAATATTTGTGTTTATAATGTAATGATAATCTACTTTGACTGCCTCGTTGGTCTAGTGGTCGCAAGCGCGACTGCTGTGCATTGTGCTGCATGTGTTATTGGGTTTTTCCATCAAGAATTTCACAGTAGCAGCCTCGGAGTCTGGATTTGTGCCCGGTTGATGGCAATAGACTCGCCCCCTATTCCATGGGACTAAAAACATAACTGGCGAAATGTGGGTGTACTAATGGGTACACCTCTGCCTAATCCTTCGGGGATTACAGGCGTAATGTTATGTATATGATAATCTACTTTTGCCAATGTTCTCGAGAGAACATTGGCAAAAGTAATGGCAGAGATAATTGCTTGGCAATTGGAACATTCGACAAGAGGCACTTGATCTCTACATATGCAAACAAGCCATGGTGCCCCAGCTAGTGGTGCAAGTAAACAACAAGGCTATCAAAACTACACTACTACTACACACACTTGCTTCTGGCTGTATATTCAGAGATGGGATAAGTGCCTTAGGCCATGAGGATGATATAATTACATCATTAAATATTTAATAGACCTATCTATCTCAACGTATTTCTTTTACTATTCCACTTATAATATAACTATTAATTTTATACAAAGACGTTGATATTTATCTGTCTTGTAATGGTACAGCACAGCAAAACAAAATAAAACTGCAATTTTTCATAAAAAAATTGCCCCCTTTTATATGGGACTTAAACATGACTGGCAAAATGTCAGTATACACCTCTGCCTAACCTTTCAGGGTATACAGGCATGATGTTATATTTATGTTAAACAAGACATGATGATGTTTTGGATTAAGTTCAAAATTAATAAATCTTAGACTTCTTACCATCAATTGACTCAAATTTCTCAATCAGTGCATTTTTCTTTTCTTCTACGAGTTTGTTTTTCTCGGTAGCCATTTCAATAGGGTGGTTTTCAAAAAACAAGTCCCTAAATGAATAAAGGTCGTGAAGATCTTTCTGTAAAAAAAATAATTAAATAACATTATTTAGATATTACGAATTTAATTCAAGATATAAGAGTAAAATGCTATTAAATACGTCGCAAGACCGAAAATCTTTTAATTATTTTAACAAAGCGGTAAAACAAATGATCAACATTTCAACATGTTTCTTCACTTACCAATAAGCCGTCCATTAGTTCTGCTGCATTCTCCACGATATCTGCTTCAGCATCAGAGTCGAGAGACATCTTTATATATTTAATTTCACACCTAAATTAATTCAAGTTCTAGTAGTAATTATAATTAAATTAATCTCGTATTAAGGAATAATATCGATACCATTCAAGCTTCAGAAAAACTAACATAAACAAAGCGGTTTACTTTTTAGCTGTTCCAGCTGTCATTCGTGACAGATAAAGACAACAAAGCTATTTTTTTAACAAAACGTGAAATAGAAGCATTCTGAATATATAATTTAACCTGAAACCCTGAAACGCACGATAGTCTATGATAATATTTTTTTATTGATTTCGGTTTTCTTGTCAAAAGTTTTTATTGCTTTTAAATAATATATTGGAGAATTTCTGTAATAACATCCACGATTTGGCAGCACTGTAGCGTAAGGTCTAATCATCTACCAAAATACATTATAATTATTGTAGCTCTAGTTTTTATTTTTCGTTAATGAGTAAAATACATACATAACATCACGCCTGTAATCCCCGAAGGGTTAGGCAGAGGTGTACCCATTAGTACACCCACATTTCGCCAGTTATGTTTTTTGTCCCATGTAATAGGGGGCGAGCCTATTGCCATCAACCTGGCATAAATCCAGACTCCGAGGCTGCTACTAAGAAATTCCTGATGGAAAAACCCAATAACACTTTGCCCGACCTGGGAATCGAACCCAAGACCCCATGCACAGCAGTCGCGCTTGCGACCACTAGACTAACGAGGCAGTCAAATGAGTAAAATGTGCAATTAAAACAGGAGGAATGAGTTCCCCGAGTTATAACCCGATTAAAACAAGGGCTTGTAGCCATTCACCTAAGCCATTCACAGATCCAAATTTAATTTGGTTTAGTTTTTTTTTTTTGATAATAATATACTGTTAAAATTTGTACATTTCTGCTTCAAAGTTTATAGATAATGTGGATTGTATTATGGAGATTCACGACTCCGTTATCCCCAAAATTGCGGCATTCCACGCACATTTTTGAGATGATTGCAACATTGGCGGCACTCTGTACAGGAAACGCTGAAATGCTCCAGCTCGTTCGTATGTGATGTGAGTGATTTCATCAGTGCGATGTTTCGTTCATGTTGTACTTAAACTAGAGCTAATTACAGTGAAAATCTAACTCGAGGTATTAAAAAGCGAGTTGACCATCAGTAATTAAAAATGTCATCTGTCAAGTCAATACGCAACTGTCAAGTAATGTCAAACAAGTTAATCATAATAATCAAGGCCACCACACCAATGAAAGAATTGAATGATGGCTCCTGACTTGAGTCCTGTGTTTTGTAAACATTAAATGCGTATACGCATAATTTTGCTATAAGTTTGTTCTGCTTAATTAAACATCTAGTATTCTGTTCTATTGTGTGAATTTGTATTCGTACTACCGAGTAAACAAAATATATTATTTTTGAATATAAGTTAAACAATGGCATACCATACAGACATTATAATAGACTCAAGTGGTAAAACGAAATGTGGATTATGTGAAATATTCATTCAAGATAATGATATTTTAATTGAAAATCATCTTAACGATACAGACCATTCAAATAAGTACATGGAAAGACTTATGATTCAGAACAATATAGTGGTCAATGGCAACAAAATAAGTTGTCATCTGTGCAATCAAGTTTTTAATGTCTCAGAAGTATTAGACCATATAGATAGCCCTCTTCACCAAGGCGAACTGAACTCTGTGAAGAAAATTATTGAGAAGGACGGTGGGCTGCTCGTGCTACCGGAAAATATATCCAAAATTGGCTTTTCAGTCAATTGTTTGATCTGTGATCGTTTAGTGGACTTTAATCATGAAGCAATCAAGACCCACATTGAATCTGCAAGACACAGAAGAGCTCGAGCCATAGCAGTTCAACCATTAAACGCGATATTCTCTGTTGAAGATAATGATGAAGACCTCTGGTGTAAACTCTGCCAAGTTTATTTTCAAAATTATGTAGAAGTTATATTGGAACACGTTGATGAAGACCCGGGACATTTAAACAATATTAGAAAAATACACCTGTTGATCAAAGATCAAAATATAAATATTGAGAAATTCTTACATGATCCTAAGGAAGACAAGGCTTTATGCAAGCAGTGTGGGATTGAAGTGCCATGTAATATTGATAACTTGGACAGACATATTAGTGGTAAACAACATAAAAAAAATAAGAAATAAAAATATTTGATATTACAATTTTCTGAATTGTCCGAGACTATGTTAATATAATTATGTGACAAAAATTACACAATTTTGTTTTATTATGTTCTATTTTCACAAACCTTGAAACCAATATAAAGTATTTTCTTCCTTGCAAAAAAAGTTAGGTTCATTACATAACTGCCTGATATATTGTGTAAGACAAGTCAATAATGCTTCTTACTACTTAATAAGAAGAGTTTTTGGTATACTGGTAAAAGAGAGCCTTTTGATAGGTTCTGTGGTGATTCGGTCGCAGCAGCTAATCTCAATGGTGTATACAGAAGATATTGAAGATAGTGTAGAGACAAGATTGTGTACAAATAAGGAATAGGCATACAGGTCCCATGGAGTGGCAATCTGACACCACCGGAAAGAGATCTCGAAGAGCGAAGAATCAACGTTTCATGGTTTCTGAGGCCCGGTGGTGTCGTACAACCTTCTTCTAAACTCTGAGCTGCTACTGAGAAATTCCAAATGAGAAAACCCAACTCAATTATTAATTTGCCCGATTTGGGAATCGAATTAAGGGCTAGGCTCAGCAATCACACTTGCGATCACGAGGCCAACAGGTCAAACTTTCAGAGAATATGAACCTGCAATACTTCATCAATAGAGAATTATCACGTAAGCTGACGTAGGTAATCGATAACAAAGTCAATGCCCGGGAATTACTGTAACGATATTGCCAAAAGTTGCAATAGGTAAAAATAATTTTACAAGTTCCAATAAAGGCGCCACTTGGGGCTCTCTATAAACGGAAGGTCAGCAAAATATTATAATTAATCGTTAAAGATAATGAAAAACATTACAAGCTGCTGCTAGGATGACTCAACATGAATTTCCATTCAAGTGAAGATAGTGAGTGTACCGTACCGTTCCAGTGGTTTTTGAAGCGACACCACTATAGAGGCGGTGAAATGCTGCCATATAAAAAAAAACAGCATTTTCTCGTTCATTCGTTCCAAGTTCTGTCAAACATCATCGATCGTCCGTCAAAAAGACAAAAAAAAATTCACCTGTCTAACTGTCAACTCAATCCCAAAAAATTTCGCGAAATTTCAAGTTACTCATTTTTGAACCGTAATTCCGGTAATCCGCTGCTAATACAAATTGTTATTAGTGTAATTAACATAATAAATAAAATAAGTTAAAAATGAAAACGGGTTTGTTATACGGGGTGGTTGCCTGCTCAAAGACGCGAGTACGTTGCGTATTTTGCGGGGTGTATATCCCAAAGGCAAGTAAATGCATTGAGCAACACACAAACGGGGCAAAACACAAGGAAAACATCGAGCTGATGAACGAGAACGGCTTAAGTTTCAGTAACGACATCTTACACTGCAAACCATGCAACCGAAACCTGCCCGAGGACGAATCCGTTACGAAGCACATCGAGAGCGAAGACCACGCAAACTGGATGGCGGCAATGGATGACCTCGTCGACGGTGAGTTTATCACTCTAGATGCCTTCCTATCCTGCGAGAAAGATGAGGTTTTCTGTGAGGTGTGCAACAGCAGCGTGAACTGCTCCCTGCAGAGCATCGAGGAGCACGTCAACCACATCAACCATCGGGCCAACATCACCATGCGTCTAAAACCCCTCAATGGCATATTCCCAGTAGATAACGAAGATGAGGTCTGGTGCAAGGTGTGTGATGCATACATTGATAACACAGTCCAGAGCGTTCTTAGTCACATTGATGATGATGAACAGCATATGGAGTGGTTCTCTGAGATTGAAGATCTAATTGAGAACCAGGAGGTTTCTATTGAGTCTTATTTGGCGAATGAACATGAGAACTTTGCGTATTGCAACAAATGCCAGATGGAAGTCACCTGCAATGCTCAGTGTATCGAGAGCCACGTGCACAGCGAAGCACATTTGAATCAATTTGGATTATAGGACAACGCCCCCCCAAGCTACCGTCGTGGGCGTGGCTAGTTGGGTTCAATGAGTTTTATTTTTCAGTTCTGTTAATTTTCCCGTTAATTTTCTGATTATTTCATTAACTGAGCAATGTTTTGTTTTTATTAAGATTTGTTACAATTCACTGAAATATATCCTTGCATAAGAAATTAAAACTATTTTAATTTTGATAATAATTAATTAGTAATTAAATAGTTGTTAGTAATTTATTTATTTTTTTGGTTTTTATTGAACGCAAGTGAATGACAGCACTCTCCGTTTTTGACAAACGGATTTCAATGTGAATGAATATGAGTAGATTCACACCTGATCTGGGTTTAATAAATTGTACTAATCAAAAACCCAGTGATTTTAGAAGTTATTCAAAAATAAATATCCGCTTTCAATATCCAATTTACGCATCATAGTTATCGGCTTCAACAAGTAAATGTTGCCAATGTATTTAAATTATTTATGTGCGTAGTAAACTAGTACCAGTACTTGTATTTACTCATTAGATATAATCAAAATGTATATTATGATCTCCATATGAATATCCTATAATTATTTCGAAAATAATTTTATTTATTATCCTATTTTATTGTAATGTCACAGTCTGGCGCAAACAGTAGGTCAATATGCTGAGTGATACGGTTAATACTCTTCGCAACTGCCATTGAATGACTGATTGATTATAGTTGCAATTGCTTAGTGAATAAAGCTGATATTTATATAACAATTTAACTGTAATAACTAGTAGCAGTTAGCTCAATTTGGTTCATGCATCATTATGAATAATTATTTTCATATTAGCATCTTGTTATACTGTAATCAGAGATATTTATTTCATTTTCATGTATGTAGTATATAATGTATGGAAATTGGTCCTCTCATATTTATTGCTATTCAGGTTTAAGTATCCTAAGTACCTAACTCACGGAACTAAATTAATTACATGTATTAAATGAATGTTAATTATTGTAACATTAACATTTACATATATAGGCAGTAGGTTTAAGGAATTTTCTGCTTTTTACAGCCCCTCTAGTCTTCTACTCCATATTATTTTTTGGCATTTTTACATAAGGGTGTAAGAACATAATGTTTAAGAGAAAAAGCGAAAAATTTAAAATATTTCTTCATAAGTTGGTATTAGTAATCGGGTAGATGACACCAATCATTTTCACGTACTTTTTTTAAGACCTGTCAACACGCGATTCTCCCATAGATTTTGTATGGAAAAAGATAACTGTGACATCAGTTTTGTGCTGACTCAATTGACTAACTATTTATTAATTTGAAAGCAATAAAAAATCAAATTTTTCAGTTTATTGAAAATTAAACAGGATTTTAGGGCTATAATAAAGTGTTACTTTAAATAGTTATGTCTTGGAATTATAGGTTAATGGTGTCATCTACCCCAATTGATGGTTTTAGAAATATTAAGTATGTATGTATGTTATAACAATAGGGTAGTTGACTAAGAAAATATATTTAGTCCATCAGTTAGATTACTAAATTTCGTATGACGTCACGCCATGCTACAAATTTTACCACGTTATTACGTCAAAGCCCTTCTAAACTTTGATGTATATATCTTTGTAATTGTTTATCTAATTGATAAAACAAAAAATACGTGTTCAATATTTTTTAATAATCTTACTGAGGGACTAAATCGAATCGATTTATTTTTACCCAGGCAACATCCCTATTGTATAGCATTGGTGTATCCAAAAATTGTATTCACCCGGATACATCAATGCCTGAAGGAGGTGATATTCCTTTTATTTTGCACCATTTTGTGTTCGATTCACTATTGTTTTCGCATCTCTCATTAATATCTTCGCATAGGTACAACACTAATTATTCATTAAATAAAAAAAAATATAACAGTAATACTATATTCATAAATAGTAATCAAATTATAAATACAACAAAAATATAGATCTGTGCTATAAAAACAGAACTAAACATTTATTCAATTCATTGTAATAGTAATATAATCGAAAAATATTCATTAATTAATATCATAATAATCTTTTTTAAATTATAAGCTTTGTAAAAAATATCACTAAGTAGTATTTTATTTTTTCTCAATAATTGCAAAAGGATGGCGTCCCTAATTTTGTTTTTTAGTAGAATAATATTATTGTAAAATAAGTTTTTATTTATTTAATAATGGTGCCGATTCCCTTGGTCACGAACTAAACTAAAATTAGACTATTTCCATCTTTTTCTGTCCAATCAAATAAGAAAGAGACTAAAGTAAATAAGAGCTGTCAAATTTAGTCCATCTGACACATCCATACAGTTATAGTTGACATCTTAAAACGTGTGGATTAAAAATACGGAGAAGTTCAAGGCATAACTAATTTGACATCTCTAACTTAGTTCTTTAATATCACGGAATGTCACCGTCCTTTCCTTTCGCTGTATGTTAGTAAGAGATGTCAATTCTCTAAATTTAGTCTAGTTTGTGAACAAGGGAATCGGCACCATTACCTAATTATAACTGTTCCATCTGTAATAATTAGATTTGGTTACGTTACATTGGGACGATATAATTTTCAGCATTATTTTGTGATATTGTTAAAATAGTTCTTAGATTTTTTCCAAAATAAATATGATCAAAAAATAAAAACTTTGATTTTTATCTAGCAACAAGACACCTTATGACGTAACTATAATGGCAATTAATATAAAATATAATAACATTTACTTTTTAGAGAACTAATACAACTACCTAAATATTGAAAATGTATTTATTTTTACTGTGCTGGGTGCAGGTAGTGGGTATACTACAACATTAATGTATTCGCTGCTATTTGTAGTAAGCATTTCAACAATATTAGCGGTATCGAACTCGCACGAAATCATAAATTAATGACGTATGAAATTCTCGCTCGAATCTAAATCACTTCGCATTTCTAGAAAACGTAAATTAAGAAAACGAATTTCGCGTGTGATTTCATTCCAAATGTGCATTGTGTTGAAACAATTCGTGAATTTCTATCGCTACCATTGATATACGAAAAAACCTGAATCACAACAACTGTCGTGGACGGATCAAATTAAACAACACAACTGATTTAAAACAATTTCGAAATTATGCCCTTCGCTTAAAGTACTTTTTTTTGTAAATCTTAATTTGACCGCACATTTCATTGCGTGCTCATTTTTTGGGGACATTTTTGAATCGCTGTGTACATGTCTAGGTTTTTTGTATATCAAAGATCGCTCTTCAATATTTTTTAAACTACTTCACAGCATTAATGTTGTCTTTCTGTATCAAGTTAATGATCTAATGGGTAAGGCTCATCATCTTCATCCTCTTCTTCGTCTTCTTCTTTAATTGATTGTAAAGATTGATGCGATCTCGGTGATTCCAGTGGTTGACTTGCACATGATGTACAAGGGAAACCGGAGGGCATTTGCGGTGGCTGCGGTATCCCCGTGGTAACTTCTCCAAGTCTTGAGGTTATTCTTTCATCGTCTAAGTGCACGACCTGGAGAATGTCTGCTGCGCAACAATCTATGCGGGCCATGCAGTCCGTCAAGTGATTCTGCAAGATTCTGTAAAAAAAAGTCACCTGTCAAAACTTAAGATAATTTGTTCAATTGGGTTCAGTACAGTTAGATAAACTATGGAATCGATAAAGTAACTATTTGGATTAATTCTACTATTTGAACATCTGGAATGTATGCACTTCTAAATACGGCTATCATACGTCACGGATATCTGACATACACCGAAGATCTAACTGAAGGTCAGTCATCTTCAATCCTTAACATCCATCATCATCATCATCTTATCAGCCGTCCACCGCTGAACATCATCCCCTACAGATTTCCAATAAGACCGGTTGGAAGCGGGTTGCATTCAGCGCGATCCAGAGGTCTTTATCAGAACGTCTGTCCACCTTGTGGGTGGACGACCTACGCTGCGCTTTCCGGTGCGTGGTGTCCATTGTAGAACTTTACGGCCCTACCGGCCATCAGTTCAGAGTGCTATGTGGCCTGCCTGTCCGGCAACGTTGGTTCGTCTACAAATCTCCACATTTCTGATTCGATTTAATACTTAAGATTAGTAAAACCAAAATGAATGTCATGTATAAACTGCTCCACTTACAGGATCCTCTGATGATTCTCCCTCAGCTGCTTGTTGAAGTTCCTCAATCTGCCGAGCTCTTCCCTCAATTGCTTATCCACTTCGTCCTTGATGTGTTCCCCATCGGGTCTCTTGCTACGATCGATTAGCCTGGCTTCAACTATACGCTCCTGGTCCATCGTCTCCAAAATGTTCTGTTCTGTCGCTGTCACTTCTTCCAGCAAAGCTTGGAAGTCTCGCATAGTCTGTTGATAGATCAAGAATGTATTTCGTTCTGCCATAATTTTATGATGACTTGTTTCGGAAAATTGTATTCCAAAAAAACGTCAAGACAATCGGAATAAGATGTTCTGCCTGCACTGGTTGTGTAATGTCTGAAACATTCGATTGCAATGTAAGGGCTCTTCAATATTTCAACGGCGTCAGGTCGGCATTATAAGATCGATATAATTGGCCCCACCTGTACTTTCCGTACTGGCACCTATTATTTAGCAAGGAGGTCAGGTATTATCAAGGTAAACTGCATTTATTTCTGTATCTGAGTATTGATTATAAAATTTTCATCCTTGGGCATTGACTACGTGTAATTTTTTTTAACAAACCTCCTAAATTTCGCGTTTTTCACCTTTTATAGGACAACAATTACTCCCAGTAACCAGTGTTTGGTGTTACCTTAATTTGATGGTGTCGTTATGGCCCAGTATTAAAGGCCCCCTTTCATATCGGTTGCGGGTTCGATATTGGGTAAACAACAATGTGCTTTTTAAACATAAACCAAAGATTTAAGCGTTCATGTTTTATTTGTTTTGACGGGCCTGTTGGTCTAGTGGTTAGCGGCCCTGACTGCTAAGCCGGAGGTCGTGGGTTCGATTCCCACCCAGGACAAACTTTGTGTGATGAGCATGATTGTTAGTTCTGTGTCTGGGTGTGATTTATCTATAATATGTATGTATTTATAAATTATATAAGTATGTATATCAGTTGTCTGGTTACCATAACACAAGCTCTGCTTAGCTTGGGATCAGATAGCCGTTTGCGAGTTGTCCCAAGATATTTATTTATTTATTTATATTTATTTATTTTATTTTAAACAAAATAAGCAAGGAGTTTAATATTTTTACCTCTTCTTTTTGCCAGTAAATATCCTGCAGTTTTACTTTGTTCGTGTTCAGACGCCTCCTGAGCGCAGAGTCCACTCTTGAAGCGTAGGCTTGTGCTGTTATTGAAAGTTGTACCCTGGCTCCTCGCACCTGATAAAGAATATTCAAACATAAGTAATAAATACTAGCCTTCTCCCTGCGACTTCGTTTACGTGATTTTTTTTACGGGTCCCTAATTATTTGATAATAAAATATAACCTAAAGCGTAGTACATTACGTAACTTCCAATTTGCGAAAAAAAAAATCATAATCGGTTCAGTAGTTCCAGAGAGTACCGCGTATAACCTCACAAACTTTAACTCTTTAAATATTAAATAGTAGGTATAGTATAGAAAAGTGTTCAGCACCCTTTCCCTGTCCACCCATTGGGCAATTCACTAATTATCTTACTTGGCTTTAAAACATACTACATAGTTTTATTGTAATAATATTAATAGTATTACAATAAAACTAAAGAGTTAGTATGTTTCTGTTTTTTTTTTTTTTTTTGTTTTAACGTGTTGTATCTACGGAAAAACTGGTCCGTTTCTGAAAATTCATTAACAGGAAGTTTAGGAAACCTACGTTATTCTTGAATGCTATAGGTATTTTATGGGACCCGTAAAGAAATTCAGGCGGACAAAATAGAGGTTAAAAGTTTATAAAATAATAAAGTCTTTGATATATTGCCTAATTTATCTATAACAAAATTTCAACACTTGTATCATAATTTACTGTTTTATAGTATTTTGGTACCTCTTGCCTGGTGACGACCGCGACACTAAGCGCTCGAAGACCAGCTGTCTTCAGTGCTACGCAGCGGTTCTCCCAGCGAGTAATTGGCGACGCTCTAGATAAAAATAAATAAAAATTGAGACAGTATTTGCAAATACAAACACATTTAAACCTAGTTACATCAATCGGATTTGTCATGTGGAAAGGCAGCAGGTAAAATGTAGGGTAAAATATTCGGCTGGAATTTTACCCACTGCAAGGAAAACGACGATGGCCATTTCATGCAAGTTTCCTCACAATGTTTTCCATCACCGATTCATGAAGTTTATTTTGGTCATTACTGACATGTCAGTAATGACCAAAATAAACTTAGAAAGTAGGTACATAATGAATTTAAAAAGTCACATTGTGCACTTACCCGGTATTGAACCCGCATGAGAGACGGGCGCCTAGACCACTGGGTCATCACGACATTGTATCATTGAGTAATTGGGTAGTTTCTACCTACCTTTTTTTCTTTTTTCTCCGCCCGCAATCCGCTCTGCATTGTATGCCCGAGGTATTTTTCGCACAAGCCTCCTCAACACAAAGAGCCCTTTCTTTATTGAAAACATCTGCTTCTATCTTCTTCTTGGTCTTCTCAATCCCATTAGTCTGCGTCTCTAGAGACAGTATCATTCTTTCAAATTTTTTCTTTTGCTCGCGTAGGTAATTATATTCCTGAAATATGACAAATTAATTGTTGAAGGTTCTGCTTATAACAGTTCGGTGTTTATAATTGTTACGGGTCTTCAGAAGACTAAAAGTCTGACCACCAAGAGTTACGTATTACCCAGTTACTGGGTTGTGGAGGTTATATAGGCAGTCGCTCCATGTAAAATACTGGTATTCAGCTGCATCCGGTTAGACTGGAAGCCGACCTTAACATAGTTGAGAAAATGCTAGACAGATGATGATGAAGTGTCTCTTCACAACTGTTATAAAAAATATGGTTTTATAATTGACTGCCTCGTTGGTCGCAAAGCGCGACTGCTGAGCACGAGGTCTTGGGTGTGATTCGTAGGTCGGGCAAAATGTTATAGGGTTTTTGCATCAGGAATTTCTCAGATGCAGCCTCGGAGTCTGGATTTGTGCCCGCTTGATGGCAATAGGCTCGCCCCCTATTACATGGGGCTTAAACATAACTAGCGAAATGTGGGTGTACTAATGGGGGCACCTCTGCCTAACCCTTTTACGTTATCCCTTTGGGGATTATATTGTAATTGATTACCTGCATGATGGCCTCTTCAACACTATCAGACAGAGGACTCAGCACACCAGGTCTAGACGCGTCACGGGAATGCTCGTCTATCTCCTTCTGAAGTCTCCCGATTACCACACGAAGAGCATTATGTTCGTGCTGAAGAGCTGCTGCAGCTTCCGTTAGGCGTTTCGTTAGGTCTTCCAGTACCCAGCGCCAGGAGGCAATGTCGGACATTCTACGAAGGTGGGAAAATTAAGACTAGGTTAGACTCAGTTTGGGTATAAGTCGTAATTAATATAAAATCTTCTTGTAAAAACCGTACATGAAGTATTCCGTACCACCGTACAATATTAAGATCGAGCAAAAGATGCTGAAAAAAAAACACGTTTCTTGTGAAGACCTTTAATTTTAAACCATTTATTTTGTTATTTGTTGATATAGCTGAATTATAGTTGAATTTGTGGAACATAATTGGTATTGAGAACGATCTACACACTGTGAAAATTTTAACTATTATAACTACAATTTTTTACTATTATGGTTTAAAAGATACAACCCTGTGACAAAGGGATAGACAGTAGACGGCTTGGATCATTTGGGTACGGAACTACTGTCGGCGGGTTGACTATTCGCCAGTTTGACATGACAAGGATTCTTCAAAAGGTCTTAGGTAGGTACTTTACAGCTCCATCATCATTTCTATTGGATGAACTTCTTAGCATGGATGTTAAAAATGGACGTGGACCTAAAAATATAGCTAAAAAGGGTATTTCAATTTGGAAACGATATATCTATCTTACCTGTTCTGCAAACATTTCTTGAACTGATACTCATTGCTCTCTTGTGCAAAGTTGTTGAGCATTACCAGTTCCTGTGTATCGTTCACCTGCTCCACTACCTTGGCGTTCAGTTGATCATTCAGAGCCCTTAAATTCTCAACCTCGCAGGATCCCAGGTAGCAGGAATTGGCGATCATTGTTTAAATTTTGATTTCCGTTGTGTATTGAAAATGTTTGTCTAGGTTATGTTTTATTGAGTCAGTGCTTGTCAGCTTGGTTTGTCATATCATCACATGACGTTACTGAACACTTTTTTAATGTCTTGTGTTGGTTTTGTAAGAGGTTTGATACAAATCCTCTTTCTGTTTAGAACTTTATTCAGTGTCGTTACCATTTTACCCGGAAGTAGTTGGTTCGGGTCTGGTTGTTTGTTAAAGCAGGATACAGGAAAAAATTCTAGCGTGGGCGTTTTTAAGAAAAAAGAAATAGTTTTAAATAGTGAATAAGTAGAGGTAAGTAAATAGAAGGTAGATACGAGATTTTTCATCATGTACTTAGTTACGTGTAGATACGAATCGGTTAGATTCAAAATAAACGAGGCTCCCAAGTGACGTAATCTCATGAACTTGAGATTCTCCTGGTTACCTCAGTACCTAAATGATTTTTGAACATAGCGATTCAAATTAACTTTTAGGAGCGATCGCAATCAAAAATCAGTCTCAAAAATTCACCTACATATTGTGATGAGATCGCGACTAGACTTTTAAAGTTTTTAATAAGTAGAATTGACTTCCTGAGCCTAATGACTTTTTTATTAGCTACAAAAAGCTTCAAGTGAAGTGCAATAGGATATAATGAATTAATAATGTTACAATTACGTACGAACAAGCAGAGAATTGCACGCCCTCCGCGGGGATTATTCCGGAACTTAATCTATAAAGGAACGCAGGTAATCCAGACAAAGCTATAGATGTTCTTTTTTTGCTTGCCTAACAATAACGTTGTTCTTCTACAAAAAATCGATATATTATGGAGCAAGGTTAATAAAAACGCGAAGTGGAAAGCTTGTTTTGAAATAATGTTTAATTATTAATTATAATCTCTACATAGTATAAAACAAAGTCGCATCCCGCCATCTGTATGCTTATATCTTTTAAACTACGCAACGGATTTTAATGCGTATTTTTATCAATAGATAGAGTGATTCAATAGGAAGGTCTATCTAGTTTGAAATTAGGCAAAGTCCGGTTTGCTAACATTTATTAAAAAAAAAACTGAATTCTTTTGTTAACTTAAATCAATTCTAGTAGGTATCCATCTATGTTCTAAGGAGTGATGCACGATGAGATTCTAGTGTGTAATACGTGCATTTATAAAAACAAATAAATAAATCAATCAAAAAAAGGGTCTCAATTCAAAATCCATAAGCAAAATGTAATGCAAAGCTATCAAAGCTCTATTTCTGATGAATTTCTATGAAGATGACGTAAACAGGTTTGAGCAGCACGAAGTAGATCAGCTCGGCGACGCTGATGATGCTGAACCCAAGGAACAAGCTGAGAAGACCACCGATAGCACCTGGAGAAGAAATCAAGATTCGAGTTCAGTTTCACACTCCTACCATACTAAATAAATAAATTAAATCCTACATGGATGTTTATCTATCTACTCTTTTATTTGTCTACTAGCTTTTGCTGGCGAATTCGTCCCGTAAATGTCGGAACCCCGTTTGAACCCCTTAGGGGATGAATTTTAGAAAATCCTTGAGCGCATGCCTACCTACGTCATAATAACTACCTGCGTGTCAAACGACGTAATCCGTTCAGTGGTTTAGTGAGATATACTGGTACTCACTAAACCACTCATTGTACCTAATGTACTCCATATAAAGAAAACGAACCGCTCGCTCGGGGAGGCGGTGGTGGTAGGTTGGCCAGGTGGCTCTAACTAGCTTCATCTTTATTCTTAAGAATAAGTCAATATGTACCTACACATAATACACTCACCAATAAAATAATAGTCATCATACTGCGCATGTCGGTGCTGACCCAGAAACATGTCGTCGTAAAAATGGACGTTGATTTGCGTCACCTCGCCCCTGGTCAAATAATACATAATTATCAATCTTTTATCGACAATTAGACAGTTCATCTACAGACTATATAAAATCCTTCCTCAGTAAATTCCGTTTCAGGTGAAGTGAGCTTAACGATTAAGGGCCTATGGCTGTTAAACAGTCAGGGAAGCAGGCCTCAATCGAATACCGGGCTCCCGATTTATTTTAGCAAAAGGAACCGTGGGGTTTTAGTCGATAAGAGTCCGACATTACCCTCCGTTATCCCCAGACAAAGGCAATCCACGAGGATTTTCCTAAGAAAAAAAGTCGTTAAGTTGATCTTGAGGTGAGGTTATAAGGTCACTTCACCTAAATTCATTCTCAGGGAGAATTTTACGAGAGATGCACCTTCACATAATATATTCACTGTGGGAGATTTGTACAGAGTAGGCTGACAGATAAAATAGGAACGGGTTTACAAATGAGCTAATTCTACGAAAACAAGCCACCGACAAACTCTAAAATTAATTGTGTCAAACATTACTATCCAACAATATTAGTTAAATTGGTTAAATAAATTAAAATCTAACAGCAATAAAGGCTTATTATTATTTTTTATATGGCACTGGATGCAAGCCTCCTTCAACCGCGGGTCCTATTGGAAATCTGTAGCGAAGGCCTATGTTCAGCTGTGGACGTCCTACGGCTGATATGATGATGATGAATATCCAAAATGACATGTTTTAGTTCATTTTGATAGAACAAAATCTAAATGTGGTCGATACAGAATAGTTAAATTATTTGGGTATTGACGTCCTATAACCGTTTTTATATAGGCCGAATGACGTCACGATATTAAAATCCGTCTTAAAAAGATTAGAAAATGTACTTACAGCCTCAGGTGTCCCCATTTATGTGAAGTATTCTCCATGTCCTTAGTGAGGTCAGAGTAGAACACTTGGCTCGCGTAAATGACGTCATTGCACGATGGGTAGCAAGATTGTGACTCTTGAGATGTTCCTCTCTCGTCTTCGCTTTCTGCGTAGTACGCGTATATCAGCTGCTCTTCCACTTTTGCTGGAAATGAATTGTATTACTTAGGTTTAAGTAAAATGAGTTTACTGGGCATGTAATTTGGGTAGTAGATAGACACCATTCAACTCTAGAGTGACGCATGGCATCGCATAGGTACATAACGTATCTTTAAACGCACAATCACCGCTCGATGGTTCAGTAATTCCAAGACATTTTTTTTTAATAAAACACACAAAATTGACAATTAAATAAAATTGAAGCGTCTCTTTGTAATATCAAAATAGAATCTCACTACATATAACATAACGCCTGTAATCCCCGAAACTGCAAGAAAGGTTAGGCAGAGGTGTATCTATTAGTACACCCACATTTTGCCGGTTATGTTAAAGTCCTAAGAAATAGGAGGCGATCTCAATACTATGTATTATTTGTATTATATGAATGTTTACCAGACAATTATAACAAAAAGAAGATCATTTTTGTAAAATGTTTGTCCGTCCGTCTGTTTGTTCCGGCTAATCTCCGAAAAGGCTGGTTTGATTTGGACGGAACTTTCTCTAGCTAATATTATAATAGTGTTACTAGACTATGTCACTTTTGTTTTAGAAAATTAATGAGGGTTCCGCGCAAGAAATACAAAACCCCATGATAACCGAGATAGCATAAGCTAGTAGATATTAAAAAGTGTCCATTATTTAAGTAAAATAAATGAATTATTCTTGTAGACCGACCTTCCACACTGCTAATGCAATTGAAGTCATCCTTCGTAGTACAGACAGGCTCCCAGATGAATTTTCCTGAAATAACATAAAAATTATATCACATTCTTTTTATTTGCGTACTCCGGTTTAATCTTATGTTCTGAAGATATTTTTTATTCGGTCGTTGAACCGAGTCCCAGGTGTATGTGGCTGTGATGTTAGCTGTTCTACCTACTTATGTTAAAAGCTTTTGTTGGTAATCTAACACCGAATAGAGTTCATTATTGCATGGCATAGCGGCTGCCTCTAAAGGGGTAAGTTATAAGCCAAAGTCAAATAATTTTTCAAATTGACCATTAATAAGAAATTTTGAACGTCATTAACACGACATAAAAATGGAATCTAGTTGCCTATTCCAAAATGTATTTCATAAGGAGAAGAATGGGTAAGAAATTCCACTTCACTTCCTAAAGGAAAGTACGTTTATGAGCGTTTACGCCATACCGCATTTCATAAAAATATAATTGGAAATCTCTGTTTCTATGGAAAACTTAAAATTGATCGGATTTTCGAAAATGTTCTCTGATAACTTTTCAGACCGATGCGTAATAAGTCTCTTTAAAATCAGTTTATTCAATTCGGAAAATAAGAACTTTAAAATGAATAAGGACCTTACGTATAAAATGCCGAAGCTCTTAGTGAAGGGAAGTACATATAATACCCGTTTGAGGTATACACGGTGAAGCATCATACCACTTCGTAAGCTTTTACCATGAATTCAGGACAATATTAACAGCAATTCCGTAAATAAGTGCAACCCACAGGGGTTGCACTTATTTACGCACTTATTTTTGCACTTATTTACTTTTATTTTATTGCACACGCTAGGCTTAGAACTATTTGGTGTTTTATACAGATAAAACACCAAATAGTTCTAAGCCTAGCGTGTAAACTATGTTGTGTACTTTGTGCATTAAATAAATAAATAAATAAATATTTCATCTCTTGGTGGTCTACAGTCATGAACTGAATCCATGGTGAAAGTTTCTGCCACGATGTTCTTTTCACCTTTTTTAAGGAGGATACTTACTTGGCCAGTTAAACAGCACACAATCACACATCTTCCGAGCCTCTTGAACCAACAGATCATGTTTACAGTTGCTATCAGTATAGAACTCGTAGTACTGCAAACTCTTCTCGCTCTGAAAGAAGCACTGCCTTCTGTAGGGAGAGAGGGCTCGGAGGGAGGAGTCGGTCTTGTAAGTGAGGGGGGTGACCTCGATGGTGGTCATACGGTCCATCGGAAGACGGAGGACGGTACTGGTGTAGACGTGGTCAGTTGGAGAGCTGATGAGGATCTGGAAATATAGGAAAACATTTGATGGATGTTGACGTCATCATACGTTTGGTCGACTTTTTGCCAGGTCGATGAGAAAATTGGACTAGTTTGGGCCATAGAATCAGCATTTCCATACAACTTGATAACGCTGGCAGTCTGAAAATTGGCCCATTGACAGAGATGAGCTTGAATTTTTTGATACCCTATTACTTAGCTTCTATTCTTTTTAATAAAATTACTGCAATTATTTTTAAGACTTTGTCTCAGATTCTAAATAACAATTTTTTTTTTTCTTTTTAGCTTTGATCTTCCGAAACATGGACAAGGTGTCCGATGCTGGTGGCTCTTTACTTTAGCATTAATTGTGCCTTTTTTCTGCAGTATGATTGCTTTAAAATTGCCAATTAGTGAGGCGTTATGCAAAAGACATTCTCAAAAAAGCAAACAGAAAAAATAAGCGTTAATTATAAAAGGTAACTCACGGTAAACCCTAAACTCTTCCCTTCACAATCGTACTGATGCTCTGTATTATTGAGGAACAGCTCCACACCTAATCCATTAGCCTCTCCTGATGCCATGACCCTGAGCGGCTTCATCGTCAGGTCAGGAGGAAACACCTTCGGGTAGCCGATATCCAGTCCCCATTGTAAGTCAGCCGGCTTTGCATCCACGTCGAAGGTTTGGTGCCAAGCTAGAGTGTCGTTGGTCCTGTGAATTGTGCATCAATCAATTGACATACTTTTTAAGAGCTGTCAAAACGGGGTTTCCCATAAAGTTTGTTAACAAACTGATGCCAGCTTTTTGCTAACTCAATTGACGAAATAATTTATGGATTTCAGAACAACTACATGACCTATAAATGAATCTGGTTATCAGAGCTAATATAAAGTGTTTTAACAAACTTTTAAAAGTCTTGTATTTAATAGTTAATGGTGTTTAACAACTGCCTTATTATGTTTACAATGTTTGCTGTCAAGAGCTACATATTGAATATTTCTTAATTTAATGTGATTGTCTAATCTGTAAATCTTTTGGATAAGAATAAAAGAAGAGCCATCGAGCTGCTGCCCCAGATTTTATTTATTTTATTGATTTTCTTAGTTTCACAGATTTTATGTATATATGACGAGTAGAAGGGACACGATTACGATTTATTGTCGGTTAATTAAAAAAAAACAGTTGTTTTAACAAAAGTGCAACACATACACAGTTAAAATATATAGAACCGATGACGAAATATTTCATCGCTTTGAGTTTAGAAACATGAGTTTATTTCAAGTTAAAAGATTTCGTTGCGAAGTACCTTCCATCCCGTATATTATGGGATATACTGTCTTGGCTAGATGGTGGAACAGAATCTCCTTTTAAGTAATATGGCTCATCTTATACTTACATGGCATTGAGAGGTAGACTGTTGAAAGCGAAGCACAGCCCATAGTTAGTAAAGATAGGCTGGAAGAGTTCGCAGCACTTGTCGATCTCCCATCTGGTGTCATGCAGAGCTGGCCAATTGCAAGCCTTCACCACTTCTGGACAAGTCGGAGCTCCCTGAAAGGCAAATTATAGGAGTAAAGTTATTTAACTAGTATTTCCAAAATCTTGGACTTTAGTGAAGGAAAACGTTGCTAGGAAACATGGTCTTTATAATTAATACTAGCTTAAGCCCGTGACTTTGTCCGCGTCATATTATCCCACGGAGACTGTATATTTTTCCGGGATAAAAAGGAGCCTATGTGCTATTCCAGACTATAAACTATGTGTTGTCCAAATTTCATCCAGATTCGTCTCGAATATTAGTTGGATTAGTAGGATGAGTCTGGACCCAGGACCAGTACTGTAGCAGCTATCTTAAGGGGAGGCCTATGTCCAGTAGTGGACGTCCTTCGACAGTAATGATGATGAAGATCCCAAAAAAAAACCTGATATCCTGAAAGCCGAAGCCGAAGCCTGAAATCGTCAATAAGCCTCGAGTAGGTAAGCGTGGTGATCAATGCTCGTGCCTTCTCTGTATGAGAAGAGGCCTTTGTCCTGCAGTGGGACAGTCATAAGCTGGTAAATGTAAACTCGAGAAATGTATGGTTAAACTGAAGTTAACTTTACTCCTATAATATTTACCTGGATAACAAATTCTGTGAGCCTGTGAAATTCTACATCATTTAAACGGGTCCCTCTCAACTTTTTGCCGTTAGTCATCCTCGGGCACACCATGGCAGCGAATAGTTCCTGTAATCTGGATATAACATCACGCCTGTATTTTCAGAAAGAGTAGATAAATATTCTTTAATATGTATCAAAATTTATAATTCAATGTTATGAAATCAGAATTTCCGGCTGCGAAATTCTTAAACAATTGTACCGAAAGCACACTTCATCCAAAACGTAGTCTGGATATTTTGGTTAATAAGTAATTAAACTCGATTTAATTTTATAGATGCACCTCGCGCAACTATCTGCAGGCCATGCAAATATTTGTTCCAGGTCTGGGAAATTGTGTATTTGAGTTCATGCATTTGTTATGCACCCACGATACAGGAAACTGCCTAGTGTGAGGCATCGTTTCTTAAAAAGCATGTAAAAGAAAAAACAGAAAAGAAATATAAAATGTAAATACACTATGTATACATATAACTACACATACACAATAAACTATATATGTAAATGCACTTATTAACTCGTAACGGATAGCATAATTTTTGAGTTGCCATTTACCAATTTGAAATGGAGTTACTTATCGGAAAACTAACCATAAGGCTAGGTACAAAATATCATAAAGTTAAGTTTATATAAACCAAAATATGAATAGAGTACGTTAATAAAGCACGCAGGAGAATATTCAGGCAATCTCTTCAAATTGCATCAACTTAACTCAATTCTCATTAAAAAAACAGCTTTCTGTTCTTAGGAAAATACTGCAATTTTCAATGTTTAAAGTAATTTACTTCCAGTTTTTTGCAATTTGTTATGATTTATGAAAGTAGGGATTATTATACCGACGTTGTAGATGAAAATCCGTTTTTTTTCTAGGTCCTATAGTTAATTAGAAATAAGTTCTCGTGAGATTTGAGCCAGAAGCTGTGCAAATTAGTAAAAAACAAATTCTACTTGTCAAAAAACTATTTTAAAATGAAACAAGCTTAAATATTGCATTGTCGTACAATGCGCATATGTATTTAAAATTCCAGCTCAATCGAACATTGATAAGTGGGTCAAATTTAACTTGTATATTTGGACCTAGAACCACCTGCCTGCCATAAATTACATTTATTTATATACAAAACTAGCTGACCGGCCCACGCGTTGCTGTGGCTCAGGTTTACAATCAAAAAATATTAAGACCAATATTAGAGATAAGAACTATCCTATTTCTCAAGTTGGATCGAACTGCACATGGTGTGCAAATTTTATTATAATCGGTTAAGTGGTTTAGGAGTCCATTGAGGACAAACATTGTGACACAAGATTTATATTTATTAAGATTAGAGATACGTAAGAAAATTCTAAACTCACCCTTCCAACTCCGAAACATTAGCATACGACATCTTCACATGTAGATGAGGGCAGATCACCACAGTTGGAAACGGAACAGCCCATATAGGAGTAGGCACAGAGTCAATGACATTCACGAAAGGCGTGGATGTCCACTTGCAGAACAGCTGGATGATAACCACGGCGCAGATGAAAATACTGATGAACATAATGACGATCCACGTCGCCTTCTCCTTGTTCCCGAAGGTTGGCTCGAAGATATATCTGGAAGAACAATTGAGATGAATGTTCTAGTATCATTTTGAAGTTGGGAAGAAGATAGACTTTTCGAAGACGATTGTTATAAAGATTAGTCCACTATGTTTACCTGAGTGATATCATCCAGATGAATTGTGTTTGAGGAATCCCAAATTTACACAGGTAAATAGGGTAGAATAATACGTCATGAATGATTTTGTTTAAAGCAGATAATAAAGCAACCATTGCAGATAAAAAATGGACACTTCTTTTTGATTTGGTGCATGTAGGTAGTACCGTTTATCCATCGATGAAATATTTTCCAAGTAGTCAAAAGTTTGTTATTCTTACTATTTTAAACGCGACATTTTGTGAGGGTAGATGGATGGATGGATTATCACGCTTCAACGTCTAAACGGAGTTAGCTAAAATTGACATACAAAAGATATTGATCTATCTTAACACTTATAATTTTTATATTCCCGTGGGATAATTTAGGACGTTGGCTTAATTCAAAAGTCGCGGACGGAGCCATATATTTCTATAGAAAGATTAAAGCTGATAAAATTAAACAAAATAACTAGGTACACAAAGCAAAAAAGACAACTAACTTGACTCCATGAAGAGATCCCTGGTAGAAGAACTGCTTCAATCCTTTCATGACTTCGCTGACCCACTTCTCCAGCATAGACTTAGTACCCAACTCCTCATTAATAACCGTCTTCTCAACATCCTTATTAATGATTTTATTCTTATTTACATTTATGACGTCATGGCTTATGTACTTAAAGTCTTTCAAATAATAATCTCGAAAGTAGAGATTTTCTTCCACTGACAAATTATTGGGAATACTGTTGATTTCATTAATTTTATTTTTGTGGTACTCGAACATTTTAATTGGTTAATTAGCGAAATTAATTGTAATTGAAAGCTACTTATGTCTTTACTGAGGAAATGTAAGCATGGTAGGTATGGTAGAAATGGAATGGTAGAAATTTCTATAGGTAGTCCATCCGATGCTAATGGTATTATAGTACTTGTGTTAATTGGAATAAATGCTATTAGTACATACGAGAATAAGTACAATGTTTGTCTGTTTGTTTGTCCTAATGATCCGATCTTTTAATGTAATCTTCCAAGTATTGGTGGAGTTGAGAAGATGTCTTATCAATAGCAAACATTATGTGCTATCAGTCATTCTATTTTGGTGGTTCGTGCGTTGAAATTTCTTATATTTTCTTTCATCGTATCAACATTGCAACACGGCTGTTATCCTCGAAAGGCTAAGCAGAGGTGTACTCATTAGTACATCAACATTTCGCCAGTTATGTGTAAGTCCCATGTAATAGGGAGCGAGCCTATTGCCTTCAACCGGGCACAAATCCAGACTCCGAGGCTCGTACTGAGAAATTCTTGATGGGAAAACCCAATATCACTTTACCCGACCTGGAAATCGAACTCAAGGCCTCATGCCCTCATGACCATCGAGGCATTCCAGCAGTACAGGGCAGTGGCAGTAACTAGTCTCAAACTGCCGTGCAGTATTGTGGTCTTAATTCCCCAAACAAGCCCACAGCACAAACTAGTGTTGCGATGACCAGCCATCAATATCTCGCAGCATTACCATAGTTGGATGCACTTAACCGTATTGCCAACACTTATAGCGGTTAACCCTTGATTGCTATTACCATCAATTAACACAACACATTGTGGTCTTTCCATTAAATGCTTCAATTAACTCCGCTTATCTGAACTAAAATGAATGAACGTAGATGAAGCGAAAGGAGTATGTAAGGATCGTAGCAGGTGTGACGTCTTAACAGGATACCGTGGCCCCGGATCGTAAAGGACAACAGAAGGAACAGGGTGGTTTTTCAGTCAGTAAAAGTCTGACAGCCCCACCCAGGGCGGAATTAGTCATTTGATGATTTTTACCACCTTAGAAGAAAAAAAAAGTATCGTAGCAGGTGGCGTTCTGTAGTTTCTGCCTACCCCCATGGGAAAAAGGCGTGAGTTTATGTATGTATGTAATCCACAATCTCTCAGTAATTAAATTAATAACGTCGAACATTATGTGTTTGATTTAGTATCTAATCAAATACATCTAGTTGCTGCAGCTGAAGTGTCAGTCTATCTATTTGTTTAAAACGCGCAAATCTCTGGAACTGCGACGTCGGATTGGAAAATATATGTTCAATATAATAGCCAGATTCATGACGAATAGTATAGGCTATATAACATCACGCTACGTCCTACAGGAACGGAACAGTAACCAAAGTCGTAAATTATCACGGGTAAAATAAACATGCGGACGAAGTCGCGGGCTGGACTAGTTTATGACATAATACCTATCATATTTTAAATCCCATCCTAAGCTTCGCATTTGTATTATGAATTATTAATTTAAATGATTTCTGATGATTTCTCAGTAGTAGCCTTGGAGTCTGGATTTGTGCCCGGTTGATGGCAATAGGCTCGCCCCCTATTACATGGGACTAAAAACATAACTGGCGAAATGTGGGTGTACTAATGGGTACACCTCTGCCTAACCCTTCGGGGATTACAGGCGTGATGTTATGTTATGTTATGTAATTTAAATGAACATCAAAAAGTATCGAACAATCTTAACTTATCACGTGAAAATCTTTGAGTACGTAAATTGTGGTAATTATAGGTAATCTTTATAAAAAACCTTATTTTTTGTTTACCAGAAATCTGAAAAGGGGTCATTGTGAACAACTTTTACTAAGATTAACCCTCAAATTGCGAGAAAAAAACATCAGCCGATCCAACGATTAATAAAGAAGCCTCTAAAGCTACTTATCTTATGAAGCTGAAATTTGGCAGGTAGGAAGTTTATTGGCAGGAGACGTCAGCTAATAACGGATTTTGCGACAGGCTCCAATTAAGGAGGCGTCGAGGGCAAATGCTAGTTAAATAATAACAAGTTACCGGCGGCTAAAACATTTTTGAATAAATACGTAAGAACGTACATGTCGGTAAAAAGAACGCTTAAAGTAGCCGGAAATAATTCTCATAACATCAACCTGTAATCCCCGAAGGGTTAGGCAGAGGTGTACCCATTAGTTCACCCACATTTCGCCAGTTATGTTTTTAGTCTCATGTAATAGGGGGCGAGCCTATTGCCATCAACCAGGGCACAAATCCAGACTCCAAGGCGCTGAGAAATCCTGATGGTAAAACCCAATATCACTTTGCCCGACCTGAGAATCGAACCCAAGACCTCTTGCACAGCAGTCGCACTTGCGACCACTAGACCAACGAGGCAGTCTCAATAATTAAATTATTAATTAATTAAAAAAAAAACTCAATAATTGAATTAATTACTTTAAACTAATTCAATCTATTATATTTTATAAACTAATAATATAAACGCGCAAGTAACAATGTCTTGAATCGATTTTGATGAAAGGTACTGTTTAAGATTGAACCCTGAGGAAGGAGATAGGCCACTTTTTGTTCCGCAACTTTATCTGCAGCCACGTTAACCGACACATAGGTACAAAAGCTAGTAGGTATGTCATATTACTATTCCGCAGTAATATTTTAATGTATATCGAAAACTTTTGCTTAGAATAAATTGAAAATTAACCAACGTTAAATATCCAAAATCGTTACTTCAAAAAATGCGAGTTTTGACGTGGGTTGATACATTTTGGTAGAATAAGACCCAATTTCTATTTCTCTCGCATATAGCTATATGTTCTTTTAAAAGAAGAAAAAAACAGACAAGTTGTTATTCCATGATACTATAGAAAAAGTTTCAAAAGAAATACGGTTAAGTGCGAGTGGGACTCGCAAATGTAAGGGTCCGTACCATCGCACAATATTTGACACTACTTACAAAGTCAAAGTCAAAGTCAAAACATTTATTTCAATTAGACCATTTACAGGCACTTTTGAATTGTCAAGGAGTCGGTCAGTTAGTCCGAAAGTTAAAGCTAGTTGATCGTTCCAAAACGGAGGTAGGCCTCTATGGAGAAGAACGAGCAAGAAACTCCACGGCACTCTTTTAAATTAGGTTTTTACAAAATCCTGGTTATTATTATTCTTGTTGATTCTACATGTGATCACAATGAAGATGAATATCCTATGAATAAACCGTAGTAAAAAATAATAAAAATAAAGATGTAAGCCATATCAGTTAAGAGATGACCAATCTCAACTGACAGCATTCGTTCACGAGCATGACGCATGGATCAGCACCACCTAGCTCAACCATCATGGAGGGAACCAAATGATCCAACACAAAAAACACGTTTCTTTTATGAGGACCCCTTTTTTATTTATAACTTTATTTTATTTTTACCCGACTGCGCCAAAAGTAGGGATATGTTTGAGACGAGTGTAAGTATATATTATTATGTATATTCCTTTAGCACACTCTGTAGCCTAAACAATATGATGATTTTAGCTTGAGAAGTGTCGTTAGATAAGTCTTAATTGTGAAAATGAAACAGGGTATATCAAAATCATCATCTTCTTTCATTTTCATTCTTCTAAATATATAAAAAGCGAAAGGTTACTCTTTCATTCATTTATCACGAAATATCGAAAACCGCTTGATGTATAAAGATGTTTGGCCGGGAGGTAGTTTAATGTTAGTAGACGTCCACTAGGAAAGAATTTTCCAAAATTCGCCGTGGCAAACGGATAAACAGAAAGCAAAGCCTTAGTAAAAGGGTCCCGTTGCGTCCCTCTGCTACGGAACCCTAAAAAGGTACTTCTGTTTACTTTAGTCTTTAAAAAAACTTGAATTGGAAATATCAGAGAAATGCCTGAAGCGTATTGAAGAGTTATTTCCAATTGTTTCTTCACATATTTTCATATCGAAGTTTTATTTCGCAAATATTGATTTAGATTGGTTTTCTTCGATGTATATCATTTTCAAGGTCAAATAAAGTAATTTTTGTTTTATTTATATGCAAATAGGTAGGTTTAGGGCCATCTATAAATTACGTCACACGTAATTTATAGATGCACGTTTTAATCTACGCACGCCGTTTTACATTTTCTATTTTAAGAAAAACAAAAGAAAAATGTTTCTACTTTGCGAAGAATATTCCAGAACAGAATTAAAAGTCTGACAACGTTTAACCGGCCATTTTAATTAAGGTGTCGATTTTTTTTCCGACTTCAAAGATCTTTTGATCAACTTGACTCGATTATTGTGTTGGCTTCTAAAGGTAGGTAGGTCCTTCCGGAAATAATTGTCATGTAATAAGAAGTAAATTGAGTATTTGAAACCGTCCTGCTAATAATATTATAAATGCGAAAGTTTTTGAAGATGTTTGGATGTTTGTTACTCAATCATGCGTAAACTGTTTAACAAATTTGGATAAAAATTGGCAAAATTGGCATTGATATGCGATTTCCAGGATAGGTACCTTTTATCCTGGTAAATTAGTTATCCCGGTAGTGTTTTCTTTGGGATAATAGTTTAACTTAGCTTAAGGAAAAATACTTTTACGCCTTTAAAGATCATGTTTTTTGTACAGTAATACGGAACCCTTCGCTTATGAGTCAAACTCGCACTTGGCACATTCTTTGTATGTTTTAGAATGAACCCCTATAGGTATACTTATTTCATCAAAACACTCTCAGAAAAAATAAAACTGCAAGTATCAAAACTATTTCAAAATGGCGAAGTCCTGAAACCTTACAAAGTCAAGGATCGAGTTTCAACGACTTAAGGATTGCAATTACTATACTAGTAGCTACTCATCGCGTGACGTCATCATAAATGGTCTTTTACCCCCCTTTTGGGTACTACAAAAAGAATCCTATTTCGTCATACCATTGTAATGCAGTTAGCGACCATACATAACCTAATTACTGTAAAATTATGGAAAGGAAAGTCCTATTACGTTTTACTGCAACATTTAAACGAATTAGCAACCCCATCGAGTCAGCATACGCTTGCATAAAACCATGTTTACAACGTACCTCAGCCTTTGTTTACATGCATCGATAATTTTGTGTAAATTAATGTAATTACTTGCAAATGGCTGAGGTACTTGATATCGTTGCTAACTAAATTATTAATGGCAGTAATTAGCGCTAAACCGCAGATTTTAAAGCTGGGCAAACACATCCATTAGTAATAAGGGTTCGTTAATGCAAATTATGGAGAACTGCCAGATGCCACATAAGGCCAAATTATTTTACTTCAAGTACTACTTATAAATGCAAAATTTTGGATACATGTTTGTTATTCAATCACGCTAGAACGGCTGAATAGATCTGGATAAAATTTGGAACAGAGGTAGATTATAGTCTGGGATAGCACTTTCTGTTTTGGAAAAATGAACTTTTTCCGTGGGATATATGACTACTACTTTGTAAGTTAAAACATGTATTTCAAGTGCCAAGACTCATATCGTTACTGACATTTTACTAACAAATTAAATGTTAATAGAACGTTTACAAAAAAAAAGAAAGCTTCGTGACATCTGGTTCACAAGGGAACATTCCAATCTACTTGCAACCATAATCAGAAATCTACAAATGTTTCGACATGTTATAGAACAAAAATCTTTTTCTTTCTAATATTTTTTTCTTTATTTCTAAAGCGACTATACTAACATAATTCACTTATAATATGTGATACCGCATGTCAGGGGTCACTGTACTAAGGAACTAGAGATAACTATGTACCTACATTCAACAGTTCGTCGAATTTTACAAGCATGTGTGTTGACAAAATAAAGAAGATAGATAATTTATTATTGAAATAAGGTACGTGTTTTTTCTGGTTTAGAGCTTGAGTGAATAAAAATTTGATCAATTTTAATGAGGTTTTCTTTTTTTAGCTATTTGTTAAGTTTTTATATAAATGTGAGCACTAAACTTGGACAGCTAGGATATGTTTTTAAAGGTTTTTCAGATAGATCAATTTTCTGATGTGACAGTGAAATTATTTTATTTATTTTCAACACAGTTGCTTGTAAAGAGGCTCTTATTGCACATCTTTTAGAGTCATAATGTAGCGTAGTACACTCGCGTAATTTAAACATTACATTACAGTCTGTACTAGTGCAGTAAAAAGTTTTTTGCTTGCTGTTCATATCTACATGGCCTACTTAATTTGTAATCTTTTATAATTTTTTAAATTTCATTACAGAACTAGTGTGGTAAAAGTGTTTTTGCTTGACTGGTTCATATTTTACAGGTGCACAAATTACTCTGATGCCAAGTCTAGAAAGACAAACTACAACTTAAGATGAATTTCGCAATATTTTTTGTATAATGGATCAAGACTGTTAGCTCCAACTTTACAAACATAGACACTTCCATACATATAATGATGTATTATGTATTGGTGCTTGCTCAGTTATTATCGGTGACAATTGAAGTGTGGTTGACGTAGTGCCATCTCAGTGACCTCTTAGAAGAAACGATAATAAAAATAACGGAACAGACAAGTGATTTAAATTGAATTTTAGGATCAAAATTGTATGTAAGTATTGTTTGGATTTTTTTTTTCAAATTAATCAGGAGTGTCAACTAATATGGTTAAATAATGTTTGTCTGTCTGTCCGTTTGACACGAAGAAGGAAGCAACCTAGAAGAAAACAATATGCTTTTTTATTAATTCGATAAATCATGATTTTTCGAACCTCGTACTAACAGTTCAAGGGTGAATAAGTGCATTCTTAGATGGCACAGGAAAAGTGCCTGGAAGGACTTGGGGCAGGTCTTTGCCCAGTAGTGGGATAGTGTAGACGTATTTATTCGTGGTTTCGACAGGTTCCACCTTTATAAAGGCAATGAGCGCAAAAAAAACTTGACGAAGCCGAATATTTCATGCATTTTTTAATAATTAATTTAATTAGTTTTTTTGACTGCCTCGTTAGTCTAGTGGTCGCAAGCGCGACTGCTGTGCATGAGGTCTTGGGTTCGATTCCCAGGTCGGGCAAAGTGTTATTGGATTTTTCCATCAGGAATTTCTCAGTAGCAGCCTCGGATTCTGGATTTGTGCCCGGTTGATGGCAATAGGCTCGCCCCCTATTACATGGGACTAAAAACATAACTGGCGAAATGTGGGTGTACTAATTAATGGGTACACCTCTGCCTAACCCTTCGGGGATTACAGGCGTGATGTTATGTATGTAATTTAATCTAACTAGTTCTGTTCCGGGTAGCCTACTAGAGTCTAGAGATAAGTTGCGTTGCTGATGAGCCTTGACGAAGAGTCCCGTCGAAGAGTCTTGTCGGTGTTCATAAACTGGAGCTTATGATTTCGTACGGCGCTGGCACAACACTGCTCATAAAGAATTTTCTTTGCATGGCACAAAAAATCTTTAATTAATTACCAGATGACGTTAAAAAACGATTAAAAAACTATTTAAATATGAAACGTTAAAAAACTATTTTAATATAAAACATTAAAAAACTATTTAAATTAGTTATAACGCAATTAAAGAAATGTATGAATAAGATTTTGGTTCACAAATATTAATTCGAAGCGCACCCAACGGTTGCGCTGTGAGGAATAGTTTGGGTGCGTTTCGACGGATGCGTTTCAAAATAGGTGCGCTGGGAGGAATACCACAAATATAGAGATACCTACTAACTAACCTCATTCTGTAACAGCATTTGTTCGGTCATTACCTATAGGTATTGCAAATAAAAATGATTCGACATAACATAACATCACGCCTGTAATCCCCGAAGGGTTAGGCAGAGGTGTACCCATTAGTACACCCACATTTCGCCAGTTATGTTTTTAGTCCCATGTAATAGGGGGCGAACCTATTGCCATCAACCGGGCACAAATCCAGACTCCGAAGCTGCTACTGAGAAATTTCTGATGGAAAAATCCAATAACACTTTGCCCGACCTGGGAATCGAACCCAAGACCTCATGCACAGCAGTCGCGCTTGCGACCACTAGACCAACGAGGCAGGCAACGAGGGAGTTTTATAGAGTTATGCGCCAGAATCATCATCTGTCCTTCTAGTTCTGTCTAGCCTTTTCCCAATTATGTTGGGTTTGGCTTCCAGCCTAACTGGATGCAGCTGAATACCAGTATTTTACATGAAGCGATTGCCTATCTGCCCTCCCAACCCAGTAACTGGGTAATACGATACCCGAGAAATTTCTGATGGAAAAATCCAATAACACTTTGCCCGACCTGGGAATCGAACCCAAGACCTCATGCACAGCAGTCGCGCTTGCGGCCACTAGACCAACGAGGCAGTCAAAAATGATTCGAATCGATTTGATTTAATTTTAATCTGTCGGCGTTTAGTCGTACTCTTCTTATTTAAACACAATGAGAACAGCATAGGAACATCTACATTACCTCTTATTGTACATAATTACAATGGTAGTATGCCAAGTCAACCCCTAATTTAAACAAACTGTTATTTATTCCTTACAACTAAAGTCCATTAAAAAATGTTGTTTAACGACTTCCGACCTTTTACAATTACAATAAGAATCATGCTAAAAGGGTGGGTGATTCTTATTCTTTACGTATTACGTTTATTTGTGTGGAAAAGAAAAGTAATTAAGGATGGCCTTTTTCCATCTTTCTGAACCGTTAAAGTAGGTACTTAGTTTCGCGAATATTTTTTTTGTGAAGATTATGTTGATAATATTGTATTCTGATTTTTGTGCTCGTGGCTAAATAATAACAGGCGCACGGTTCGATGCATCAGGTTAAGTTACGCTCGCGAGATTGGTGACCATTTTTACACACCGAGTCTCCTCCGTGTCTCGAAAAGCACGCTAAGCCGTTGGTCTCGACTGTCATACGTGGATCTTTGACAGTCGTTACGAATCGTTAGAAGCCTGAAAGTCTGACAACCAGTCTTACCAAGGGGTATCGTATTATCCAGTTACTGGGTTGTGGAGGTCAGATAGGCAGTTGCTCCATGTAAAATACTGGTATTCAGCTGCATTCAGTTAGGCTGGAAGCCAAACCCAACATAATTGGGAAAAAGCTATGCAGATGATGATTCTGGATTATAACTCTATAAAAAGTTTTAATATGTCATCTTAATAATTGTTTCAGATATCAAACATGTCTTCAAATAAAATGCTGTTATCAATTACGATATTGTTATCGTTGGTGTACAAATGTAAGTAAAAAACAGATGGAAATTAAGACGCTTCGTTGGTCTAGTGGTCGCAAGCGCGACTGCTAAGCATGATGTCTTGGGTTCGATTCCCAGGTCGGGCAAAGTGTTATTGGGTTTTTCCAGCTGAAATTTCTCAGTAGCAGCCTCTGAGACTGGATTTGTGCCCCGTAGATGGCAATAGGCTCGCCCCCTATTACATGGGACTAAAAACATAACTGGCGAAATGTGGGTGTACTACTTAGTGGGTACACCTCTGCCTAACCCTTCGGGGATTACAGGCGTGATGTTATGTATGTATGAAATTAAGAAAAGAAGTATGTTAGTCGGTTAAGTCAGTGAAGTTTATTGACAAGATTTTAGTCCAACTTATCTGTAAATGGCATATTTCTCTGCAGTTTTCGGGTTCCGTACAAAAGAGCAACCATAACCTTTATTGGTTCTGTACTATTAACATAGTGATACCTAAGTGCCTAGTTTGGCTTCAGATGCTTCTACCTTTGTGCAAAAACCAAAATATAGCCAATTATTTATATCCAAAAATAGTTCTTTACATTCTTCAATAAAGATTTTATTATTATTATGTACTAGCGACCCACCCCTGCTCGCAAGGTTACAAATAGATCCTTACTATATGTATAAACCTTCCTCTTGAGTCACTCTTTATTTTGATAAAAACTGCATTAAAATCCGTCTATAGATCTAAGCGTATAGATGGCGGGAAGCGACTTTGTTTTATACTATGTAGCTTATGTTGGTCTACTGGTCGCAAAGCGTGACTGCTAAGCATGATGTCTTGGGTTCGATTCCTAGGTCGGGTTAAGTTTTAGTGGGTTTTCCATCAGGAATTTCTCAGTAGCACCCTCGGAGTCTGGCTTTGTGCCCGGTTGACGGCAATAGGATTGCCCTACGACTTAAAATCATACAACTGGCGAAAAGTGTGTGTACTAATGGGTACACCTCTGCCTAACCCTTGGTGGATTACAAGCATGATGTTATGTTATGTTATTATGTTTTTTCAGCAACCGCAATCTACTGCTTCTACTGCAACAGCGCGAACAACTCAGCCTGCATCGATCCCACACAGTTTGACGATGAGACGCGCGGGCGCATCATACCAATTATCGACTGCGACAAGGCTGTGCCTCGGATTGACGAGTACGCCTTCTTCTGCAGGAAGATTGTGCAAACAAGTTAGTATACGGGAGAAAAACGACAAATTATATTACTGTTTAATACGTTTACCTACTGTCCATTAACCTCAGTTGAGCCAAAATGTTTACTGGAAAACGACTTTTATTTTTTGTGCGAAAATTCAGTGTATTTAGTAGCGTTCAATGTAACGGGGCTGAAAATCATTTGGCTAACGGGTGCAGGTTATCTTACAGTACAGGGGTCATAAGGGTGTTTAAGTCTCGTCATAACATTTCAAACTTGATTTCGTAAAAAACAACGTAAAACTAAATCGGAACTTTGACTTCAAATATTTCCACAATCAGAAGTTTCCCAGGACCCATTCTCAAAGGAGACAATATAGCCAAGTACGCAGTAAATTTAAACACACGAATATGCGCGCAAACTAAGGTGCACTCCTTAGTTCGTCACTTTTACAGTCCGATGGGCAATACGAAACGACCGTTGAGAAATCAGGCGTAAGACCAACAGCTTCTCGTGCTTTTCAAGACATAGTTCTGACACACTACCTAAGCCAGTCTCTATTCAGATTGGTTAAAGAGACCAAAATTCGGTTACGTTCGTTATTATTATTTGAACTAACATAACAATTTGTTCATCCCCCAGTATACCACCCCAGCAAGGACTCCGAGCTTCGCGTGACCCGCGGCTGCGGCTGGGTCCGCCACGAGAAAGAGTGCTACCGAGCTGACAACCGCGACCACCTGGAGACTGTCTGCCAATGCTTCACTGACCACTGTAACAGCGCAGATTCTGTAAATTCTACAACTGCAACTGCATTATTTGTTGCCCTTGCCATTACTCTTTATTTCTTCCGTTAGGAACAAAATCCTGTAGTGCTATTCTGTAAAACAATCCCTAAACTTAAAACTTAATTAAAGACGATTTTTTTAAGATTAGTTTTTTTATATTCTACTAGCTTTTGCCCGCGACTTCGTCCGCGTAAATTTCGGTTATCGCAGACGCAGCCGAAGTCGCGATAAAAAATACCCATGTCCTGTCATTTCAATTATTTAGTTAAAATCATGATTCGAAACGACACGTGGCGCCATCTATGATCATAAGAACGTTATTGTGATTTCCCTCGGAAACAGTACTTTTTTTCCGGATTAAAGGTAGGTACCCTATGTTTGTTTCTGTATACCTGGCAACGTATATGCAAAATTTCAGGATGATCGGTTCAGTGGCTTAGGCGTAAAATGATAACAAACAAACAAACAAACTTACTTTCGCATTTATAATATTAGTTTTAGATTTTTCAACCGATGAAGGGATAAACATGGCGATTTGACAGCTTTTGTATAGAAAATATGTTAAACTGTCGTATTTATTCTTTGGATAAAAGTTATCTGACTATTTAAAAATCAGCTCTAAGTTAAATAATGCACCTAATGAACAATTTAAAAAAAACATGCTAAATAAACGTTTTATTAATACCTGTAATTTGTTTCGTGTTTTGTTTAGTACACTGCTTAAGCAAATACCTCATAACTGTGGGTTACCAACCACAATACAGAAATAGGGCGCCACCACGTTGCGGCTCGTAATCCAGCCTGGTCGTGAAAGCCCTCGTTTTGCGCCGCGCACACGCCGGTCTGTTTGCACGTTACTTATTTAGTAAAACTCGGTGTAGGGTGACAGTGGCAGCGGTTTGATGATAATATTGGGGTGTGTTTTAATAAAATAGGCAGGGGTTGTTGTAATTGATTAACTATATCAACTCATAGCCATAGAACAATTTTTTTCTTGACCAGTAGTTTCCATGTCCTTTTATAGTTCTGTACGAACTGGGGGTCGTCCTTGGATGCACTTCCCACACGTCCCCCCCCCCCCAATTAACCGATTGTATAACACACGCGCCGCGTTGGTTACTAAGTTAATGCTGAACCAAGAACTCCAAAATAAGCAATTTAAAAATTCATTTCAATAGCTTAAGCGTCGCTCGCAGTGGGACCCCACAAAAGTAGGCGACAGATGATCCGTTATGGAGGAAACAAATAGAGAATATTGTGGAAAAACCTCAATGTGTATTCAATATGTATAATTTGTACAATAGACATGCAAATGCACACGTTTGTACACGTGGCATAGTTCTGAAAATATCTCGTCGCTACAGAGATGTTTTATGTGACCTATACTTAACAAGATTTGCCCACGTCTTCGTCTACGTGGGCGTCAAGTATACCAGAAAATATACCTCAGGGCCGTCTTCAACGGGCTTGCGGACGGCGAGTGATGAGTAGCTCGCCGTCCGATCAAGGACCAGACCCGGGTCAACGGCGCGTTTTGTTCCACGCGCGCCTAATAGAGTTGTCAGCACAGTGACGGGGTACCAATAGGACCAAACGCCTGGCGGGGTCGCGAGACGTCTTAACAGGATACCGTGGCTCCGGAACGCATAGGGCAACGGAAGGAACGGGATGGATTTTTCTGTCTGACAGTCCCTTCCGCTCCATCCAAGGCGGAAGGACTCATTTGATGATGTTACCACACAAAAAAAAGAGCCGTCTTTTACCTATTGTTATTAAAAAACAAAAGAAAGTGTTAGGACTAAGATAAGACAATAGGATTCATAAGTGAGCCAAGTTGCTCGCTCCGATGTAAATGGGCCTTAACGTGTAACCGATCTACGAGTACATCTATTGGCGTAGCATTTTACATAATCGTGGCACGTAGCGCCGTAGCAGCGCTACGAATGTTTAGACAACAAAGCGTATCCTTGCACTATTAGGTTGTTATAAGGTTATATGCAAATGTATACAGGGTGATTGGTAATTCGTAATCGATGGTTTACTAGAAAAGAGGAGAAACTAATGCTAATGTGCATCAATTTCTACCCATCGAACGGAACAAGCGTCTAGATGGTTCGTATTGTCTTTGAAAACTTTGAATAAATATTGTTTGACAATTATATCATTAAAAAAAAAAAAAAACTAACACTAATATCTATTGTAAGAAATCTATTCAAATCGGGACTACAATCTCATTTTTTTTTATACTTGTAGGTCTCAACCGAAAGAAACTTCCGAAAAACAATTTTGGATTAAAAACGTTGTATAGTTGTAAAAATTTCTTAAAAATTCCCTATATTTTCACGTAAGATTATTCATCATTAATGTATGGTGCTTTGCGTGCAAATTAATGGTATAATAGTGTCCAGATGTCACCAAGCACGTGTTTAGAAAAAAAACACAGTCGTCGAGGAGGTACTTAGTAGTACATATCATTAGTCGCACGCCTTGCTTGTTGTATGTATTCTTAGTACAGATTTGTCATGTAGATTAGTTTGCTCAATGGGACTAATCCTGGTTATCCAGATCAGGCGAGATCTGTCTTTAGTAGGTGTATCTATCTAAGCTATTAGACATTGAAAGTAGTGATTTTCTTTTGTTTAACCGTCGTAATCCAGGTAGTTTCAGCAGTCGCAAGGAGATGTAGATGTCAAAAATAAATCTAGTACTGACCCCAAGTGTTTGGGGTCAAAATTACATATAGTTTATCTCTTTTCCAAGGAATGTGTTGAATTATTAATCACCCTAGGGCCTACCTCCATCTAGAACAGTATTATTTTAATATTACTTTGCTTTGCGCACTCTTGGATTTTCAACGCTCAGCTCAGCGCCGAAATTTGAAAATCCAACAACAGAAATTAAAATGGTACTGTTTTAAAGCCCCCATTAGGTATTATGTGAATGGAGAATTATTTTAAAAGGGATTAGTTGGCAAATATTTTCTGTTGAAATGCGGTTTTGAATAAGTACTTTTAGTACTCTAATTTTTCAATTCATATGTACTTTCTATGTTTATCTTAGACATCGCTGACATTGTTCCGTGCCTCGGAAAGCACGGTCCCGGCTGTCATACGTGGATCTTTGACAGTCGTTTCGGGTCGTCAGAAGCCTGAAAGTCTGACAACCAGTCTTACCAAGGGGTACCCAGTTACTGGGCTGTGAAGGTCAGATAGACAGTCGCTCCATGTAAAATACTGGTATTCAGCTGCATCCGGTTACACTGGAGGCCGACCCCAACGTAGTTGGGAAAAGGCTAGGCAGATGATGACTCTTAGTACTCTAACTAATGTAAATAAGAGAAGAGAAACTACACAGTGAGTTCTAGAGTTATTTATTCATTTCAATTATATTTCTTTCTTTTTGCTTGAATCAACAGACACTGCGAAAATTCTCTGACATTTCCACAATCCACGTAGTTGCATAACAAAAAACGAAAAATAACAGCCCCGTGGAAAACTACACACAAAAAATCCCCATTTTTTCAACAAAACAATCTCGTTGCTCATATTTATAGAACATTTTAATTATAAATTCACTGAAACACTGGTTTTAAATCCTAGACAAGTAGGATGTTTCTTTTTTTTTTAATTTGCCGTCCGTTGCCTGCGGCGGGATTATCCCCAAACATCTTTATTTATTTATTTATTTAAGGATTACTAACGAGAGATATATATTAAAATTATATTCTACGAAATATTAACAGTTCAGTAGAGTTCAAAGTTTGGATTAAGAAAGTATTTTTATTTATCTTTGCCCAAAATACTAAAGGTTATAAAATTTTATGATATTTTTTTCACAAGTGCGCATTGTGTTTCATCATTACACTTTGTTCCATTTCGCTCTCGCCTTCGGGTTAGGTTGCAATCTAGTCCGATCGTAATGACTTTACTTCACTTGTATTATAATGTGCTATAATTTAATTACCCTCACTAGTGTGTTAAAATCGACGTATAAAATGTGATGTGTGAGTATTTTATCATTACAGTAATGACAAACTTATCTCACAAGTATCGTAATGTACTATAATCAGTTTCACATACAAATTACTAACTTGTAATAAGTGGTTTCTTTTCTCACGTCATTCGACAGTAAAACAAAAATTATTGGACTGATCTTTATTTCAATAAACTAGAATTTATAAACAGTTTATTATAATTTTATTTATAACTAATAATAGTTGCCAAAACTATTTCACGGATTTATATATTTAACGGAATAATAAAACCCCCAGCCAAAGAAATAATTTTGGCAATAAATACTTATTTTAACAAATAATTATATTAAACTTATTTAATATATTTTTACTTACAACTATTACCTACAATAATTTTGACGGTCGATTTACAAGTTAATACAATAATCAATTAATTAATATATTTTAATTAATACAGTAATAAAATAATATTTTGTGCAGGCGTATCGGCGGTGTAACTAGTGTGTCGCATCTACTCGTAATATTAAATTAATCTATGGTAATTAGGCAGCGCATATTGCAGACTGTTACTTCCCAAAATCGTGATCATAAAATAAAAAATGACGAGCCCAAAAATAAAAATAAAACATTTTTTTGTAATACTATCTAAACCGTCAGTAAAAAAACAAATGACAAACTAAATTTCCTTTCTGCGATTAGTCGCACGACAGTCGTACGATATGCGCTGCGTCTTGGGGTTCAATCGTCAGTGTTCAAAGCGGCGTGGTGTGTTTAGTTGTGGGTCTGTCTCTTCCTCCTCTCCTCGTGAATGGGCTCCGTCTGTTCTGGCTCACTGTGGTCGTTGTTGTCGTTCTGGATGGTGATATCTGGATACAAGAGACAGTTGGATAATTTAACATAACATAAACATAAACTCACGCCTTTTTCCCATGGGGGTAGGCAGAAACTATAGAACGCCACCTGCTACGATCCTTACATACTCCTTTCGCCTCATCTACGTTCATACATCTCGTCATACAAGCACGCCGGTTACGAGTACTCCGCACCTGACCTTTCTGAAGGACCTCACCAATAAGGTCAATGTAGGTCTTCCTAGGGCGACCCCTCCCGGCGTTGCCACTCACCTCTGCCATGTAAATACCTTTTGTCAATCGTCTTTCACTCATCCTCTCAACATGACCGAACCATCTAAGCATACCCTTTTCTATCTTTGTCACTACATCTTCACAAAATAAACAATAATAATAATAATAACAAAATAATAATAATAATAATAATAATTTAACAAAATATTGAATACAACGCATTCGAATTCCGTGTGAGGGATATTAGTTAGAGCCCTAATATACTTAGAATGACTGAAATACTGCGCAAAAGGCAAGTAACACAAAAATAAATCGTATTTAGGTGTTGTACTTTTGAAGAGAACAGCTGATGTTTTTAAATAACCGACAAAAATTATAATCCTGTAGGAGTGTAGGGTCTAGAATCACGAACGGAATCCTTGATATTGATACAAAAACGAATACCTATAGGGATGAATGCACCAATGCCTCAACTTTTCGTAATGAAGATTTTTGTATTTTATTAAAGTACCTACCTACTATGGGAGGGCCACAACGGATTATTTTTAAAAAATAACAAAGACATGTTTTTCGAAGACTGAACAAAATGTGCTTCTCAGTAACATTTTAAGGGTAGTTTATTCAAAGTTTAACATTCAATAGTCCCCTGAAAATGGATCTACAAAATTCCTTACCATCATCGTCATTCTTGATCGGCCTTCCAAGCCGGGGTCCGAACCACATGCCAGGGGAGTCAGCGCGTCTCACAGGCATCGGCTGGAACTCGTGAGAGACGGCGCGCGCTAACGACAAGTCGCTGCGACCGACGCGCGGGAACGCGTACAGTTGTCGCTTCTCTGCGGAGGGCTCGTACTCTATGGCAAAATAATGGCTGTTATTACAAGCTGTGACGGATCCAGGATTGTCGATTAAGGAGAACCTGTCCCCTTTTTTTAATACAAGTAGGTACAAAGTATAATTAGAATATTATCAGGTTCACTTTAAGAACTCAGATGTTTGTGGGGGGGGGGGGTAGCTAGGGCCCCCTCGCCCCCCCTGGATACACAACTACCAAGTAAACTTCTTCATTGCTGCAGAAGTGGATGTGGAGTCGAAAGGTTGATAGTTCACAAGTACTATACTTCATGTTAAAGATGAAGACCAAGATTTTACAAGGTAGGCAACGTAGGTATATGAAAGCAAAATCCTCACTGCTGGTGCAGGATGCTTGTGTTGCAGACTCAAGACACTACGACGCCCCTACTAACGCCATTTAACGCCATTACCAACCACTATTCCATTCCATTTGCCGCCATTTTTTATTTATGCCATTTTATTGCGTCTGCTACTATGCCTGGCAGACGCAATACAATGTTTCAAGTACCTGGTCGACTCTTCACACGACCAGAGGGCTGGCCAGAGGCCTGGTCAAAGAATCAGCATTGCCATACAACGTGGCAATGCTGTCAGCCTTTTGGGCACTTGCCCCATTGACAGCGACGCGGACGAATTTTTTGATGCCCTATGAGATTTTTCCTCTCTGCCTTTTTTTCAGTTAATTATACAACCTTATCAAATCCTACCTTCAAGTACCTAGTTATAGTTTCCAGCCAATAATTCGTCAAATTACTACCTCATTATTAAAAAAATCATTAGTTCTCCACCATCGACATTTTATGAAAAAACCAGGGTGTAATAATAGTATACTTCTGAAGAACCTCACCAATAACGTTTATAATGAGTAAGATCAGCTTCCAATACTTACCAAGGTACAAATCGTTGAGAGGCAATTGCCATGTGTTGCGGGACGCTCGCCCGACCCTCGGGAATGGGTATAAGTTCAGCACTCCATCCCGCCTGAGCTTTGCGCTGCTGTCTGTGGGGTGAGCAGAGTTACTAGTTATAAACATATGCGCTTTGAAAGTCAGGAACTAAGTTTGGGGCAGTTTGCGATGCAGTTTGGTAGATTCCTGTCCCACTGGCATTGGGTAGTGTATACTTTCAAAGTTATGCCTAATTTGTTGGAAGAAGCTCAAAGGTAATACGACATACACATGGTAACTTGTACTGTCCACGAAGTTCCGAGTACAAATAAGCTTAATTCTACCAAAACGGGCCAATCCACAATCTTTAATAATTAAATTAATTATTTGAAACTAATTAAATATGTCTTAAATAACACATAATAATAACTAGCCTATAGTTATTCTACTGCAGGCAAAAGCCTCTTCTCATACAGAGAAGGCAAGAGTATTGATCACTACACTTGCTCAAGGAGAATTGGCGACACTACTATCTAGCAATAACAATGTTGATGTATAGAAAAATGGGGAAATTTTGACAACATGTTATTTTTTTGCCAGAACTAAACCCATATGTATCAATTTGTTGTCGTTGACTTCATTTATGTACCCACCCTATATTTGATTTGTTAATATTAAACAATCCATTAATTAATACATCTCCACAAGTTTATGGAAAATACTTGAGCCATCTCCAATCATATCAAATTTATTATTCCTAACCGATTGTTGAAAAGTCAATAAAAATCATTTTGCCCGATGTCAATAAATGTGTAGGCTTGCATAGGCATTAATTAAAAGCCAAAATTGTATTTTTTATGTATGCAGATGAAATGCATAACAATTATTTAAATGTCATGTCACTTTACCGCTTTTTTGACATTGCATATCTTTCGAGTTTTCCATGGACAAACAAACAGCGATATTTAAAAAAAAAATCGAACGGCGGCAATACAAATGAATATTTCGATTTTAAAACTAATGTCATTGCTTCGTCATAAAATTTGAATTTGGAATTCCAGAATGACAGATGGGTATCGATCTTTGCAGCCAGTATTAAAAACTGTCAATTTCACAAGTACGTGCTTTCCGAGGCACGGGGGTCACACCACCTACTTCCAAACTCCGCTAGCTACTGAGAAATTCCAATGGAAAAACCCAACAACACTTTCCCCGACCTGGGAATATTGTCCAGGGCGCCTACCGCCATCTCTTAAAATAGTACCATTTTAATAATATTTTGTAATTTCTGTTGTTAGATTTTCAACTCTCGTCGCTGAGCTGAGCGTTGAAAATCCACGTATTAATAATACTGTTTAAAGAGCCCATCTCTTAAAGGGGTAGGCCCCTAGGACCCCACGAACAAAATACCTACTACTTAACCAAACATGAAAAATATAGGCCATACAATGTTTTTAGCGAAAAAAATACGTTAACAATCTATTTTAGAATACATCCAGCGAGTGGTTTGATCTCACAAATTGACTGATTGATGGCCTGCACTCAGAAGAATACACAAATAGCTGAAAGAGTCCCCCGGCATAGATTACAATCACAAATTTGAGGCCTTTCCGACTGATAATGTCGTAATATCATGGATGTTAATGTACTTATTCAGTTCTTGACAGTGAGTGCGTGGGTTTGAACTTGGCTAGTAAAGGCTTTTCCGCTTAGGGGATATATTGGGATATACGAGTACTTATATGTACTTTAAAGCTGAATATTTTTTTTGTTTTCATTTTTCGTTTGGACGCGCTTATCTCTAAAAGCGCGGAGTATAAATTGTAACCAGGATTTTGAAAAACACCTAATTGAAAAATGTGTCCGTGGAGTTTCTTGCTCGTTCTTCTCCATAGAGGCCTACCTCCGTTTTGAAACGAACAACTTCAACTTTCTGACTAACTGTCCGACTCCTTGACAATTCAAAAGTGCCCGTTAATGGTTTAATTGAAATAAATGCTTTGACTGCCTCGTTGGTCTAGTGGTCGCAATGCGCGACTGCTGTGCATGAGGTCTTGGGTTCGATTCCCAGGTCGGGCCAAGTGTTATTGGGTTTTTCTATCAGGAATTTCTCAGTAGCAGCCTCGGAGTCTGGATTTGTGCCCCGTTGATGGCAATAGGCTCGCCCCCAATTACATGGGACTAAAAACATAACTGGCGAAATGTGGGTGTACTAATGGGTACACTTCTGCCTAACCCTTCGGGGATTACAGGCGTGATGTTATGTTTTGACTTTGACTATTAGTCTGTTCGTAAAACAAATTCATAAATTTTTGAACTTCGTCACGTTAAAATCTTTACGTACCTACTTGTGTAATGTGTGTTTCAACGTTGAAATCAAATTATTCCCTCTACATCGACTTTTGAAATAATTGTATTAAAAAACAAACTTTTCAATGTTTTCAGTCTTCTCAGTGTGTTGGTAGGAAACTTGTTAAAGTGACTTTTAGGTTGTATCTTACAATACGCGCCACGAAAGATGAGACTTGACAAGCGTCAGTAATGGGGAGCTTGCGCAGGTATGGATGTATGAAATAGTTATCTATTATTTGTGTATTTATTCAGGGTTTTTTTGATGACATTTAAATTAAAATTCTTAACAATATTATAATATTTATTACAAAATAATAAAGATTGTCTGTTGAGTCACGTCTCATATTTCGTGGCATGTATAATATATGTGTAAGTTTGTTAAGATGTTTGTATGTTTGTTACTCAATTACATGAAAACTGTTGAACAGTTTTAGATGAAAATTGGCACATAGATAGACCATTTCCTGAATTAACACATAGGATACTTTTCATCCCGGTAATGTGTTTCCTTGGGACAGTAGTTCAACTATGCTTTCTTTACGAAAAGTTTTTATGTAGTTAAATATGTGTACAATATTGTGATATTTGACTACAACCTCGCCTAATTGTAAGGTTCGTAAGGGACCGCCTACACGAACGAGAGAATTGTGGCGAGTCCACGCTTCTATCGTCGGGTAGTCGCATCGCCGTGTGTAGACACATTCTAAGAGAGTGTACAGAAATACGTGGCCGCCGCGATTCTCCCGCTCGTGGAGGAGGTCTCTAAGTGTAGTTGGGATATGAATGTATTTAATTTGTTTATTTTAAACTAGCACTCTCCCCGAGCCCTAGATTTTTGATCATGACAATATAACCTATAGTACTCTGTGATAACGTTTAGTGTCGTGATGGTCTAGCGGTTAAGGCGCCCGCCCCTCATGCATGAGGTGGGTTCGAATCCGGGCAAGTACCAATGTGACTTTTTCAAGTCATATGTATACTTTCTAAAGTTTATCTTAGACATTACTGACATCATTCCGTGCCTCGGAAAGCACGTTAAGCTGTTGGTCACGGCTGTCATACGTGGATCTTTGACAGTCGTTACGAGTCGTCAGAAGCTTGAAAGTCTGACAACCAGTCTTACCTAGGGGTATCGTATTACTCAGTTACTAGGAGGTCAGATAGGCAGTCACTCCATGTAAAATACTGGTATTCAGCTGCATTCGGTTAGACTGGAAGCCGACCCCAACATAGTTGGAAAAAGGCTAGGCAGATGAGAACGAGTCTGTGAGCTTCCACTTTTCAAAAGGATTTTCAAAATCGGTTCAGTAGATCCAGAGATACAATCTCAGAAACTCTTTATAATGTAAATTACATCTTTATCATAATAGTCTTGATTTACCTCTATAAAATATATAATATTATAGTTTTAGTTGCCAAATAATGTTCTTTAGTAAAGGCGATGTTAACAACAACTTTAATATGAGCGAAGTTCAAATTCTCTTGTAATTAATTAACAGAATATATTATTTTACTATTAAAATATAATATTGGTTGTGTAAGTTTGTATGATTCTGAGTATTATAAATTAGGTATTATTGAATTTGTTTGTAATAATATTTGCTAAATTACGTGTTACTTAATGAAATCAACTGCCTCGTTGGTCTAGTGGTCGCAAAGACCGACTGCTGAGCATTAGGTCTTGGGTTTGATTCCCGGGTGTTATTAGGTTTTGGACTTAAACAGTCCCCTGTTATAGGAGGCGAGCCTATTGCCATCGGGCACAAATGCTACTGAGAAATTCCTTCTTGAAAAAACCAAAAACACTTCACCCGACCTGGGAAACGAACCCCAAGACCTCATGATCAGCAGATGCGCTTTGCAACCACTAAACCAACGAGACAGTTCGCATCCATTTTTTAATATTTTTTTGGTAATTGTAGACGCTTTTATTATGCCTAAAGTTATTTAGATTTTAAACATCAATGATTTTCTTCTCTAACAAAAATTTTAACAATATTTTTCCGTATTCTTGTTAACATTTAACTTAATACCATCTATCAAGTTTTCATTGCGTATTCACGAAGCGCTGGCAACATTAACGGAAGGCAATAATCCTATAAGCCGCTTTGATAATCTTTTGCTTATGTTATGCTTAAACTGAACGTTTACCCACGCGAGAATGTTGGCTTTTGTGCTTCTTTATTCATAGAATAGAATATTTGATTTATTTATTTGCCTCGTTGGTCTAGTGTTCGCAAAGCGTGATTGCTGAGCATGAGGTCTTAGGCTCTATTCTCAGGTCGGGCAATGGGTTTTTACATCAGATTTTTTTCAGTAACAGCCTCGGAGTCTAGATTTGTGCTCAGTTGATTGCCATAGCGTCGCCCCTAATTACATGGGACTTAAACATAGCTGGCGAAATGTGGGTGTACTAATGGGTACACTATTAGAACACCTACATCTCGTCAGTTATGATTTTATATTTCTTTAAGTACTAGGTTCTGTCCGCGGCCTCGTCCACTATTTTCGAACGCGAACCGTACATTTTTTCGAGATATAAAGTAGCCTATTTGTGCTGTTCCAGACTATAATCTATTTCAGTGAGATTATTTTTTCCGTTCAGGTGTTCTGGCATGACATGTTAATGTATAATTTAATTTATCTTACAGAACATTAGGGTTAATAATACTTATTTTCCCTTTGCTGTCGGAAGATAGTTTAATAGCAGCTTAATAGCGTTATTAAAAAGCAAAGAAATTACACGTAAAACTTAAAAGGAACAGCTATTAATTCTTTTATCTATTCTAAATATTCTTATACATATAAAATGCTTTGTCCTAAATGACTGACTGACGGATCAACGCACAGCCTAAACCGCTGATCGTAGAGACCTGAAACTTGGAGCGTGTGTTCTTTGTATGACGCAGGCATCCAAAAAGATAGGATTTTTCGAAATTATATCCTTTAAGGGATGAGAAAGACTGTATGGGACAACCTGATTCCTTGGTCCAACCTACCCTGAAGACGTGCTTCCTATTTTATAGAAATTCATTCCCTGACGGAGTTAAAAAGGGGTAAAAAAGTTATTTTGGGGGATTTTCAACTTCCACGTGGACGAAGTCACGGGCAAAAGCTAGTATCCATATAAAAAAGTAGGTATCGTATGCTCTTAACAGCTTCATAATACTTCAAACTAATAAGGGTCTTGCAAATGCATCGCCTAGAAGCTGCCTTACCGCCTCTTATTATGAAAATAAGCCATTCTCCGAGTTAATAGGCATTCAAGCAGAATGGCAGCAGAAAATAGCTCATAGCAGACGGTATGCACTTGCAGTTTGCTTTTCAATACTGGTTGTATTGTTTTGCGAAGAAAGAATCGATCTTACGGTGTAAAACATTAGGTAAAATATATATCTGGCAAACTATTTTTATTTTTGGTGTGGAAATAAAATATTAAACTTACGGGTGCTTGGAATACTGCAGAAGTCGTGGGGGTATTTTAATTATAATCTACACTAATATTATAAATTGGAAAGATTTGTGTTTTTGTGTGTGTGTGTATGTTTGTAATGAATAAGTCAAAAACTACTGTGCCGATTCCAAAGAAAAATCCACCATTATAAAGCTACATTCACCTTGAGTAACATAGGCTATATTATATTTTCAAAAAGTTAGAGATACGTAAGGAAAATCACGCGAACGAAGTCGCGGGGAGAGTGCAAGTTATTTATAACATTACCTAAAGACTGGCTGTCGTAAAAAACGTTAGTAGTTAGTGAGGTACCTTCTTTACTTGATACTTAAAAAATATGCCCCAACATTCAAACTAGCAAGAAGGTAGGTGTAACCATCTGAACTAATTATTCTTCTATTCAGAATTCAGTCATGCTTGAACAGTTAGTCAGTTTAGTAAACACTAAAAAGTAGTAGGTACCAAAAAAAGATACCCCTTGATAACCGACATTCAAAACGAAAGTATTAATATGAAAAGGAAATCTAAATATACTCTTTTGAAATGGTCCAAATTAACGTAGGGCGAAATTCTAAGTAGACCAATGAAGTTTATTAGTTCCGTTTGAATACATTCTTACATCGTATATGGTTTTAAATAATAGGTTATATGTAGCTATATTTAGGGTCGACACACAAGAGCGGGGCGGTGCCGCATCGCAAAGTAGTAGTCCGAAGTATTAATTTTATTATTGAGAAATTGCTTATTTTGGTAGAAATAAGATTGTTTGTGAATTCTGATATTGGTCATTGTTTTTTTTTAGTAAACTACTTAATTATAAATTGAATTTTATTATTAAAAAAACTGATCATTGACTGGCAAATTGATAACATGTGATTTACAAATTTAAAAAAAAATATCGTTTCTTCGGTAAAGTTGATTTCTATCACGAGTACAATCACTTGTTACCATACCACAGATTCTAGTAATATATTTTTACTCACGGTAGGCACTGGCGATGGCGGAAGCCAGCAGAGCCATGGAGACGATAACCCTCATTGTTGGCTGCATTGTTGTTACCTGTTGGACAAACAAACTTTTCAGTAAATGACTACAAAATCAACAAATATGCACAAAATGCAAAGTTGTTATTGCGATAGCATGGTTGGCGCAATGGCTGAACGACTGGCTGCAGCACTGCGTGTTGCAGATTTGATTCCCGCACGAACAAATATTTGTATAGCCAACTAATAGTGGTTTCGAGTCTGGTTATTTGTGTATGTAAGTTTATTATGTTTGTGAATGCACTCACACAATTAAGAAATACTTTACCTACTTGGGGTAACGCTTAAAAAAAAGGATAAATAACTCTTTCCTCGCAGTCGAGTAAAAAGTAGAAAGTATATATATCGGCCACGCGTTGTTTTGGCTTAAAGTAAGTAAAGATATTGAGGTCAATAATCGAGACAAAAACTATCCTATCTTTTAAGTTTGATTAAATTATACACAGAAGCCATATTTCATAAAAAATGGTTGAGTAGTTTAGGAGGCCATCCCGGACAAACAACGGGACGTGTAATTTATATATATTAAGATTATACATATTGAATTCGATATCGAATCCGCCACCTCATGTATGAGAAGCCGGCGCTTTCACTACTGAATAGTATACTTAACTACACAGCGCACACACAACCTTGTGCAAAAGTCCTTGCAACTTAACTGCCAGTACACCAAACACTTTATTTCAAATGTACTTTACAATAACTGAAAACCTAACCATATATTCTTTGAAATAAATCTCAAATTCCCGCAGCATCCCACACGAAAGTAACCTCTAATCTCCATTTGATCTTAATCATACGTGTTTAAACTTTCAACAGGTAATAATGTAAGGCTCGGTTTATCTTTAATCTTCATCTCAACTTAACGAATACAGAAAATCTAAGTTATATGTAGGTTTATGTAATAATGGGTTGAGAATTGGCGGTTTTGTACTAACTTCTGAAGGTACAGTCGCGAGTATAAACACAGAGTGGAAGGGACATCGTAACGAAAACTTTTAGCATCTTTATATTCATATACATTAAAGCCTCGTATTCATGGTAAACATTTGTTTAGCAACAGTTGATCAACGTTGTCGATGAACGGCGAGAATGCTGCTGGAAACTTTAAATCAATATGGGTTGTCCACACACGTCGACATCTATATATATATAAAAGAAAGTCGTGTTAGTTACACTATTTATAACACAAAATCGGCAGAACCGATTTGGCTGAAAATTGGTGGGAAGGTTGCACTTTTTGTCTTTTTTTTTGTTTTCATCCCGTATCCGTGAGACCTATGGCAGTAGAAATAAGCAATTTTACTCAGACTGGAAAGGGCAACATACTGGGTTTATAGAAAGAAAGTACTAGGACGTCAGAAAATCAAGGGTACCTATTCAAACAACAATCACTTCACTCATCATTATCTACAAGCAGAGTACAACCTGAATTCATTAGCAAATTTTAAATTAAGAAAGCTAGTTTCTTGATAAATATGTTTTCGCTCGCCGGGCGTCAACTCTGCAACATGGCGTGATCAACTCCGCAACACAAGTGTTGCCCGCAATATGTTGACAGCAACTCAGAAACATGTTTATGCAACCATGTTGCTAAACAAATGTTTACCATGAATACGAGGTTTTATTGCATGTGTAAAAAAGATGTTACATAATGTTTAAAGCTAAAGTACAGTTATGAACCCTGTTAAGGCACGGCAACATAGTATTAACTTAAAATTAAAAGTAAAAAAAATCTAGCTTCTTGTCGTATCGATAATACATCACTACATTATAAAACAGAGTCCTCCAGAGTCTGTCTGTCTGTTCGCGATATACTCAAAAATTACTGAACGGATTTTCATGCGGTTTTCACGAGTAGAGAGAGCGATTCATGAGGAAGATTTAGGTTTAAAATTTATCAAGGTTTTGGTTGAAATATAGCGTTAATTGTTGGAAGTGTCGGAAAGATTCAAGCAGCTTGGAGCTGTCATCGACGATTGCACCCGTGCGAAGTAGGGGCGGGTCGCTAGTCTTTTATAAATTAAAGAACAGACAGACAGACTCTGGAGGACTCTGTTTTATAATATGTAGTGATTTATCACTATGCTATATATCTATCTAATATGCTTTGACTTTGACTGTAAGTTCCTACGCTTGTTTGTTATTTAGCTTTTAAGATACCTACACATGACGTCATCAAGGTGGGTTAGTGATATGGGTCGTGACGTCACGTCTCAGTAAAGCCTTTAAACAATTTATGCCTGTTAGCTTCTTGAAGATAAATTGAATTAAAAGGCTTAATAAGTATATAAGTTTGTTTTCTTAAAATAAAGTTAGGTTCTCTGGTACAATTTTAGGACTATGGCGAGAGTTACGCGTTTAAAAAGACACCTAAAGAAGCCGATTGCGATATTTTTCAGGGTTCCGTATCTTAGTCGGCTAAAACAGAACCCTTATGGGATAACTTTGTCGTTATCTGTTTGTCTGTCCGTCTGTCAAGACCCTTTTTTTCAGGTATCAAGCTGAAATTAGTATAAAATACTCAGGTTTGCTACCCGTTGGAGCAGTGAAAAAATCAAACTTCTAAGTCAACGCAATCTAAAGATAAGGTCGTTTATGGGGCATGTAATGACGCTTGTTAGGGAATCAAAACCTATAGGAGACTTCCCTTTGTAGCACAAGTTAAGGCCGAAATAAGGCTGAAACCCGTAATTTGGAGTTACATAACAAAATAATTACTGTTTGCATTTTTATTTTTTTATGTGGGACAAGCTTTTGCCCGCGTCTTCGTCCGCCCAAAAATAAAATATAGCCTGTTACTCGCAGATAATGAAGCTTTCTAATGGTGAAAGAATTTTTAAAATCGGTCCAGTAGTTTTTGAGTTTACCCATTATAAACAAACAGACAAAAATAATTTTTTTTCCTCTTTATAATATTAGTGTAGATTAAATATTTTAAGGTGGTAAGGAACCCTTCGCGTGCGAGTTCGACTCGCACTTGGCCGGTTTTTATTAATACCAACAATAAGAGACGTCCAACACTTTTTCACTCAATTACCTATTCAGCATAACATTAAACGATGTAAAATTAGGGCAAAATAAACTCTAAGAGGTATTATTTAAAATGCTGAAAAGTGATGTATTGAAATACTTCGTGTCTGCTAACATGATACGTTAAACTACCAGTGTTAGTCGGCTTTTCTAATTACAGGTCTTATAGGCGCCTATACTTATGTATGGAAGTGAATGTTGGGTACAGTAAAACGGGGTGAATAGAGAGGCAGGGGTGAACCGAGACGGAACTTTAAAAGGGATTTTAAAGTCAAACTAATAAAGTTGGTCGCCAACAATGAGACTAATTTGTAAATTTTAATTCAGAAAAAATAGGAGAGTCTTTTTTGCCAACAAACTATATTATTTTAACATTAAAATCTCTTTTAAAGTTTCGTTTCGATTCACCCCTGCCTTTCTATACACCCCGTTTTACGGTATGGCAAACGAGTCATGACAGTAGGATTAATGCTGTGAAAATAGGATCCTTGCGAAGTAGGTACGTGTGGTGTAACTTTGAACGATAGAGTGAGGAATGCACACGAGACCGTTGCGGATTAAAAGTAATGTAAGGATCGCAGGCTCTGTTCTTGGCAGCGTTTTGCCTACCCCAATGGGAAAAAGGCTTGAGTTAATGAGTTTATGAGGCCACTATACTGACGGGCAATTTTTTTTATCGTTACCCATTTCCCATGTCTTATGCACAGACAGAAGATTTACTTGTTGTATGCAAGTAAATTACAACCACGCTGCCTTGTTTTTGTGTAACACTTAATTCTTGGTAGGTACTTTACTTCTTTCTTAATGTTAATTTATTTATTTAAAGTAGATACGTATGCGTCTTGTAGCCTGAAACAGGTCCAACCTAGTTCAGGCAATTAAGAAACAGTGCTCTATTTTAATTTTTAAGATAAACTTTGTAATTGTGCCTCTTTTTATAAATAAAGGATTATTATTATTATTAAAATTCGTGCCAAAAGGACGAGGTAATACCTCAAACGGTAGATAGCAAAGTCAAAGTCTTGTCATTTATTTCTTTTAGACAATTTTGAACGTCATTTACAAGAAAAAAAATAAGCAATTACATAACGTAACATCACGCCTGTAATCCCAGAAGGGTTAGGTAGAGGTGTACCTATTAGTACACCTACATTTCGCCATATTAGAATTATGGTTTATTTGTATGAAATACCCAATTATGAATGAATGTTTAACTAATCTTTGTTTAAATTTATTGTAGTTAGCTTTCACTCAATTGGGATTCCCTTAGCACAAAAATACACTTTTAGGCGCTTTGCACACATAGCAACTATTGCAGCAACTGGCAACTAGCTGGCAACTAGCTGTTTACATATATGTACATTTCAAATGGACTGCGCACACAGAGCAACTCGAGTTTCGAGTTGCGGCAATCGTCAACAGTTTTCAGTTGCTGCAATTAATGACTAACTTGGTTGCTAGTTGCCACAATTGCCGAATATTGTACCAGTTTTTAAAGTTGCCGGTTTCTTCAACCGTCAATCGCAACGCTTTGGGCGATTTCACACCCTCCGTCCCTCTCCGTGTGCCCGGCAATGCCAGTGTCGCTATTGCAACGGCATACGGCATATGAAAGTTGCTCACAAATTGGCAAAAAGTTGCTTCAACCGGCAACGTTATAGCAACTATCAATTTTACAGGAAACTTTTAAAGAGTTGCCAGTTGCCTCAACTTTAGTTGCTTCGTGTGCAAAGCACCTTAGAAAACCCCTTCCGGGCGATTCCTGGACGCCCTCTGAACTATGAATCCGGGGAATGCCACGCGAATGTCAGCCCTATTTCTACGTAATAATAAGAACAACTAAAGTACAAAGGTTAGTTACATAAACACGTCTCGACTGATTCACTGTAACGGACACGTCTACTTGCTTAATTAGTAGGTTTCCAATGAATAACTACTCCAAGTCTAGAGATCTTTGATCAACGAGTAAGTTATGTTTCGAATTACGTTCAATTTATTTAAACAGTGTAATTTTACTATTTATTTAGGTAATATGTACAATATTTACAGATGTGATTATAAAAAAAAAACCAATCAGATTGAACTAAAACTAAACGTCAAAAAGTAGATTAGTTTTAGTACCCACTTATACATTAAGTTTTTGGGAATAATAATATAAAAAAGCTGAAGAGATTTTTTTGTTAGTTTGTTTTTCTTTGTCTAATCTCTGCAACTACAGGTCGGATTGGAAAATCTTTTAATATATGATAGCTAGATCCATGAGGAACAGTATAGGTTATATAACGTCACGCTGCAACCAATAAGAGCGGAGCAGTAACCAAAGTCATAACTTAACGACGGTGAAAATAACCACGCGCACGAAGTCGCGGTCTGATGCTAGTACTTTATAATACAACTAGTAATTAGTGTACGGTGTAAGATTCAGAGTCGTCTCGTTTTCTAGTTTGTGAATTAAGCAAATATTTTAACATAACATAACAGAGCATCACGTCTGTAATCACCGAAGGGTTAAGCAGAGGTGTACCCATTAGTACACCCACATTTCGCCAATTATGTTTAAGTCCTACGTAATACGGGCCTATTGCCATCAACCAGGCACAAATCCAGACTCCAAGGCTGCTACTGAGAAATTCCTGATGGAAATCCCAAAATCACTTTGCTCGACCTAGGCACCAGGCAGCAAATATTTCATATTTAAAAAAATATATTACAATTTGGCTCAAAAATCACCGTTTCCTTGGATAATTTTAATAAATACAGAAAAGAAGGTATGCGTATTTTTAGATTCATTACTGTGCCCATTTTTGAAGGTATCAGGTAAAGAAACCAGCCGTCACACTTGAACGTAAGTGGGTAGGGTATAAGGAGGTATAAGGATACCAGAAAAATGGATCCGTATTAAAAACTAGAAAGCATACCTTGTCAACTATATATTTCTAAAACTATTATCAAATTTTCAGCCGTTTTAAAATGATGTAGGCTGGTTGAGACTAGGATTTTCGGTCAGAATGGTATTATAGAAAGTTAATGATGATTTTTTATTAATCAATGTAACTTGGCTATAAAAATAATTGGTTTTTAATATGTACTGCTTTAAACAGCATAGGTTTTTGGACGTGGCACGGATTTCACGACTAAACCACTGTGCCGATTTTGAAGAAATTTAGGACGGGATAAGTTTGAGCCCCAAAAAAGGACTTGGTCTGCGTTCGCGATAACCGACGTATACCGGACGAGGTCGAGGGAAAAAGCTAGTAAATAAGTATGCCACTTTTTAACGCGGCGTCTACGTGCATATTTATAGAAATATAACTGATACCTTTTATGAATTCAACTAAAATAAAACGACAGTTCGTGTCTTTAATAACGTCATTTTTGTGTTTAAATAAAATAGAAAGCATGAACAATAGTTGTCTTAAGCTGTATTATTATTTATTTTTTAAATCAGTCCTTTAAAATAATTATTTAAAAATTAAAATTACCAGGCGATAATAAAAAGAAATACGTACTTTAAATGACTCATAAGAATTCGCACGTTTTAATTTTGTGATCTTTTTCGAAATTATTAATTTAGTTTGTGCAACAAGAAAATTCAAATATGCCAAGCAATTATTGTTAAAACAACCCTTAAAACGCGAAATCACTAGATTTTTTATTTGAACAAACATATACCTATTTTATTTATAAAAATAAAATTTTGCACGTACCGAAATTTTTTTTTATCACTTAAAATATTTGAAGAATTAGTTTTTTTGTTCTACGTGGAGCAGTGAAGCACAGGCACAAGTTTCCACTTACCTCGTCAACCTGTTGCACGTCGAATGCTGTGCCGTGATCCGTATCCACAGTTTATATAGGCCCCGACACCGGAGTAACAAGGTTGCTCAAACTTTTGCACGTGTAACTGAAATTGTGGGAGTCTAAAATTATATGACGTCACATTTTTCCTTTTAAAAATTGTGTTCGTTTTTTGAACAGTTATTTTCGTTAAAAAGTGTTTTTGTGATCTTAAGTATACCATTTCTAAAACTAAATAAATAATAAACTCATCTATGCAACAGTTAAAAAAAAAATGCTTACCCGCAATTTTCTTTAAAGAAAATCCAAAATCTTGGTTAGCGATTCATTAAATGTAAAATGGATGTCAAAAAGATATTATATGATTCTAAAATCACTCATAGAAATAATCACATGATGCGTCTTTACGTCTATCGATACGATTTTGAAATGATGCAATAATTTCTAATATTAAAATAACAGAGCACGGTGCGGTTTTTGCAAACCTAAGCAACCTTGATGCATAAAATTGCCAATTTCCTCTGTTTCTACATTCTATGATTGATAGATAGCCAGTCACTCCATGTAACACCCGGGAATCCAGCTGCCTCTGGTAGGACTGGAAGCCGACCCCAACATAGTTGGTAAAGGCTAGGTCAAAAAAAAGCAAAAAGACTTCCATGGGAACAATAGAAAATTGAGACTTTTGTTTATAAAAAAGAAGCTCAAACTGCATAAATGTATGTATAAAGCTCTATTTATTTGTTTTGTATTTTCCTTTCTTTATTTCATGATTTTTTCCGTCTATAAAAATACACATTTATGACTTCTCTTAACATTAAAAATACATATACAAAACATACATCTATTTAAAGTAAGTCAAAGCTACATTAAAAAAAAACTAAATAATAGCAACAAACTTACTTGAAAAAATGTCTTGATAGACCAGTGGTTAATCTCTCAAATCATCGTGCCGTCTCTGTATGCCAAGAGGTCTTTGCCCTGCAGTGGAAAACAATAGGCTAATACCGGAACATATTTTATCTAAGGTAAAATATGTTCCGGGGTCTTGGGACGTCTTAACAGGATACCGCGGCCCCGGAACGCAAAGGGCAACAGAAGGAACAGGGTGGTTTTTTAGTCAGTAAAACTAACTAACTAACTAACAGTCCTTTCCGCCCACCCAGGGCGGCAGGACTCATTTGATGTTTTTTACCACCACAAAAAAGGTAAAATATTTTCTATACAAAATCACGGCCCCGCGTGGAACGTCTAGGTAAAACTTTGAGCGCCGCTGACGGTGATGGTAGCGGAATCACGTCGGCAGTGTTTAAGGATAATTCATTTACGTTTCGCTCGGTGGCGTGCTATAGTCGCCATCGTATTTACAACTACCCTTATTTATAGGGACTTTAGTCTGTCGCATCTGGACATGGCTGTTTTTTTTTACTTTTAGTATAACAGTTAAAATCACATATTTGTAAGCAAAAAATTAGGTGGTATTACGTACCTTATTAGTTACTGACTAATAAGCTGACCAGCCAGGGCTAAAATGATTAATTAATTTTTTGTTAATTTCGTTGAAAAGTGCGTTTTAAGTAATCGTTTAATTAATATAAATGATTTGACATAACATAACATCACGCCTGTAATCCCCGAAGGGTTAGGCAGAGGTGTACCCATTAGTACACCCTGTACACCCACATTTCGCCGGTTATGTTTTTAAGTCCCATGTAATAGAGGGCGAGTCTATTGTCATCAACCGGGCACAAATCCAGACTCCGAGGCTGCTACTGAGAAATTCCTGATGGAAAAACCCAATAACACTTTGCCCGACCTGAGAATCAAACCCAAGACCTCATGCACAGACCACACCACCATTATTTGACTGTAATTTTAATAAAATTAAACGTTTGAAATCGCCAATATGTTTCTTATTATTTATTATTTTATTATAATTTTTCAATCGTCAGTTAAGTCTATCGATAAATATAGCTCTTTGACAGCTTATGTATAGAAAATATGTCAAACTGTTACATTTAATTTTATTCTTTGGATAAAAGTTATCTGACTATTAAAAAATCTGCCATTCTAAATAATTATTATTTTTTGTTATCATTTTCATTTCCTTTTCACTTTGACCAATTACTGGTATAAGACTAACTATACTCATTCATAGGTTAATGAATGAGTGTGATGTTTTATTTGGCTGTCATATACAAAAAGAGATTAGCGCGTTTTGGGATAATTTTTCGTTCGTCAGATAACTCTTAACAGAGGGATAAATATGGCAGTTAACAGGTTTTGCATAGAAAATGTGTCAAACAGTCTTTGGAAAGAAGTTATCTGATTTTTGACAAAATATCCGTTAAACAAACAAAAAGTCTCTTCAACATTATTTAAATAGTAAGGCGATTAACACACGGCACTGCGCCTAAAGATATTGGAAAATACCAAAGAAAAATACTTCTTTAACAAAAATGAATAGGTATGTGATTAAAATCGTAACATTCCACATTACGATAAAACTTGTGGAACATTCCGGAAGAATGTTCCACATAAAAAAAAACACGGCTTTAATTTTCATAAGTGACTACCCTCTTTGCTTCGTAAAGAGATTATGTTCTTGTCTGTTTGTTTGTTTCTACCATTCAGCACTCATAAATTCATTTCGCAATTCACTCAAAAAAAGAACATAAATTTATTGAATTTTAAGCATTTTACTGTTCACCTTGGACCTTGTATGAACGCGCAGTGTTCATGTAACGTAAATTCAAAACCTCGACGTAAAATTAATAAATAAAATACTAAAATCATCAATCCGCCTTGAACAAGCGTGGTGATCAATGCCCATGCCTTCCCTGAATGAGTAGAGGCCCCTAAACTATTTTTATTTTATTTTATCACATAACATAACAGCCTGTAATCCCCGAAGGGTTAGGCAGAGGTGCATCTATTGGTACACCCACATTTCGCCAGTTATGTTTAAGTCCCATATAATAGGGGGCGAGCCTATTGCCATCAACCAGGCACAAATCCAGACACCGATTTTTATTTTATTATAATGTAACTTTTGCTTTTTTATTTGGTACTAGGCATGCTTTAAACTTTCAACTGAACTTCAAAAAAATGTAGATCATCGGTACTTACGCCGCGTCCCGCAAAGCGGTAATTGACCCTTTGGTCTCATGGTCACGGGATTGCTGAGCGTAGGGTTCTGGGTTCGATTCTCAAGTCAGGCAAAGTGTTATCAGATTTTTCCTTTACGAAATTCCCAGTAGTAGCCCGGTCACTGGAAGTTTGCGGTGTGACAACTTAAAGGTAAAGTTGGTCATGCGCCTAATCTCTCTCCAGCCTTGACGGATTGCCCTTCCATCGGACTATTACGAGAGTGAGGGAAGAGGGAGTGCACATGTGTTTGCACGCACACTCGTGCACTATAATATCTCCAGCGTACTCGGCTAGTCTTCTTTGAGATTACCCTTCGTGACAGAAATTCAGTCCCGTAAAATAACCTTTCTCAAATAACGGTGGGTGTATTAACAATTTATCGTTATGTGCTTGTTTGTGGCTTGATACATTATCAGTATTAAATGTTTAATATTCTCACGATGTTATGTGGTTTTATAGAAACACGGAAGTTAGTAATATGCCTCAAGGCTGAGAATTAAAACCTATTAATAATACCAGCTTAATGCTGTTACTGTCCCACTGCTGGGCAAAGGCAGAAGAGCGGAGGCACGAGTATTGATCACCAGTAAGCATGGTGATCAATTATCTAAGGGGATTGGCGATTTCAGACCTATATTAATTGCTAGCTTTTGCCTGCTACTTCGCCGGCGTAAATGTCGGTTATTTCCGAACTAATCTTGTTTCTCCATACAAACATTGCCCCCACTTTTTTACCCCTAAAAGGTGAAATTTCAGAAAATCCTTTCGTATCGGATGCCTTTTTTTTTTCAAGTGGTAAAAATCATCAAATGACTCCTTCCGCCCTGGGTGGGGCGGAAAAGACTGTCAGACTTTTACTGACTAAAAAAACACCCTGTTCCTTCTGTTGCCCTTTACGTCCCGCAACCCCGGCAGGCGTTGGCCCCGTTGGGGGATCCGTCCCTGTGCTGAAAGCTCTCTGAGGCGCGCGCGAGCAGAACGCGCCGTCGAACCGGGCTTGGTCCTTGATCAAACGGCGAGCTACCCATTACTCACCGTCCGCAAGCCCGCGCCTACGGTGGCCATCGGATGCCTACGTCAAACAAAGAACAAACCCTCCAAGTTCCAGGTCTCTTTGATCAGCGGTTGAGACTATGCGTTGATCCATCAGTCATTCAGGACAAGGCATTTTATATGAATAATATACATAGAATAGAAGCTGATGAAACTAAACTACGTTAGCTCAATATCAATTAAACTGAATTAAAACAATTGTAAAACCTGATGGCAGCTACTTGTATCTGCTCGTATTACTGGTTTTTCAATTGTTCTAATTCTATTGAAAAATAACCTTGAAAAAAATAAAGAAATACCCTCCAGCAGTATTCCTAGCAGTTCCTTACCTGTACCGAATAGGTTCTACAAACATCTAATTTAGGACCACAAATACACTAATATTTAACAAAGGAAATAATACCACGGTCTTAAGTCCTCGTGCATTGTTTTAATATATAAACCGTCTTAATTTCAAGGGTAAGGTTATGAGAGGGGGTCACCCAAATGGAATAGGGCTGCCTCTTAAAATACTATGGGAACATTAAATGCTACGCCTTTGCTACGTCGTAGATGTTAGTGCTACGAAAGCTACGTAGTCGTAGCAGATGGGCTACGTTTCGAATTTCATTTTTTCTGTTTATTCAATAGCCCGTGATTCGAATGCCAGTTATCGCGGACGCAGAAGAATTCGCGGAATAAAAAGTAGCCTATGTCCAACCGTACCAAATTTCATCAAAATCAGTTCAATGGTTTTGTCGTGAAAGCGTAACAAACAGACAGACCGAGATCCTTTCCCATTTATAACGTTATTATATATTAAGTATGGTTTTGATAGGAAAATTATAATATTCTGAAGCCTCGTCTAAAAAAAACAAGGCGAGAAGAGAGGCAAGGGGAGGTGAGTGGCAACGCCGGGAGGAGTCGCCCTAGGAAGACCTACACTGACCTTATTGGTGAGGTCCTTCAGAAAGGTAAGTTGCGGAGTACTCGTAACTGGCGTGCTTGTATGACGAGATGTATGAATGTGGATGAGGCGAAAGGAGTATGTAAGGATCGTAGCAGGTGGCGTTCTGTAGTTTCTGCCTACCCCCATGGTAAAAAGGCGTGGGTTTATGTATGTATGTAAGTGAAGCCTTGTACAGTGTTTATTATTTACACATGCGCTTAATTAGGCACTATCAAAAATAGTGACTTAAACCTCTACCTCTCAAAAAATAAACCGTTTGTAATTTCTGCTCAAAGCTACATATATTATATATGTAATGGGTCTTGTTACACTGTGTACAATACAGATTTTAAAACATATTAAAACACTAAGTAAAATCGCCGTTTTAATTGAATTTAACTGCAACATTTTCCTGCGTCAGCCCTATTAATATCGTGGATGATTTAATTACACTCCAACTAATTGATACATTTACGCTTCGCCAGCGTCGTCCTACGCAGAGACCGATTTTGATATCACTACAATATGTTATAATAACATGTTTGAATCGAAATCAAATCACATTGACACAGTTAGCGTAGTGGTTGAGCGATTGGCTGCGTGTCTTGGGTTTGATATCTGCACAAAACAATTATTTATATGAAGAACAAGTATTTTTGTGTAAACATACCCACGATAATGGTTAAATTCTTACAGTAGGGCAAAGTATAACATACATACATACATAAACTCACGACTTTTTCCCATGGGGGTAGGCAGAAACTACAGAACGCCACCTGCTACGATCCTTACATACTCCTTTCGCCTCATCTACGTTCATACATCTCGTCATACAAGCACGCCGGTTACGAGTACTCCGCACCTGACCTTTCTGAAGGACCTCACCAATAAGGTCAGTGTAGGTCTGCCTAGGGCGACCCCTCCCGGCGTTGCCACTCACCTCTGCCAAAGTATAAAAAAACTATTATCTAAAAAAGAACCTCTTAATACATAACATAAGATCACGTCTGTAATCCCCGAAGAGTTAAGCAGAGGTGTACCTATTAGTACATCCACATGCACCCATATTATGCGAAAAAAAGAATAATTTCTTAATTAATTTCAGTATTACAAAATAATTAGGTAATCAGCCTCAAAATTTGATGCAAAAATGAAATCATGAAACTGAACATAGTTTGGGTTTCCCATAACTCATTACAATGCGTGTCTACCGACCAATCTTCAATCCCTATGTATACAGAGTGTTGGTGTAAACACCGTTATCCTTGAAACCAGTGGTTTGGTTTCACTAATAGAACGTAAATTCAATGAAAAAAATATCTTTTTTTTTTTAAGTAAATGATGTAATTAGTTAAAACTTATGTAGGTAGTTATAACGGACGGCCAGTGCAGCAGGTCAACGCCCTTTGCGTTGATTACGTAACTCGGGCGCATAATATCCATGAACAGTCCGTATATGTACTTTATCTTGGACAACACTGGCATCGGTGAAGAAAATCATCGTTAGGAAACCTGGACTTATCCAGCCATACTGTTCCACTCAAACCATGTCAGAGGCCCCTGAGGCGGTTCAGAAACTCTGACACTAGGGTGTGTGCGGTCGTAAGACCTTACTGCCCACGATAAAGAAGAAAGAGAAGATCAATCTCTAAAATAATACTACGGTCCTCATAAATCTAATAGCTGGACCATTCATTTCTCCAGCTGTGTAGGTAGGTGTCAAGCTCATGCGTCACAGAGTCACAGACCGAAATAAGAAATAAGCCTACCTACTTTCACTAACATACTAACACCACGCCATCATAATGAATCTTTATTTTTTATTCAAAACTGCGATAAACAAAATGGCTGTCGAATGCTTTTGTAGTTGGACTGTTTAGTCTTGATACACAATTTTTTTGGTAATATTATGTAGTGATGGCACAGTGGAATGGTGCTTGGCCCTCATGTATAAGGTTACAGGTTTGTTACCGGGCTAGTACTTAAGTGACTTTTAAATCATATGTACTTTCTAAGCTTATCTTCGACTTCACTGATATTGGTGAAAGAAAACACATTGTGCCACAATCCTTGATTATATTTCCAATTAAATTAAATTAAATCTACAAAAAACAAAATATTTCTGCAAAATCCTTTAATGTTAGAATTACTGGAATAACTAACTATCTTTTTCAGCCGTGAAAACATCACATAAACAAAAGAATATACGATATCGTTATTATAAAAGTCTGTTTTAATATCACAGATGTTTCCTACAACTCTCTTTTCCTATCCTGTCTCCTGTGCTGACCTAGCTTAACGAGTAACCCCACGCCGCTTCGAGAGATAGGTACATACATTACTATTGAACGTCTCATATATTAGTAATTGAATAATAATTGACAGCTGTTACATTGCGAATGATATAGGTAGGGTGAAAATTAAATTGAACTGTTAATGTTTAAAAAATCAATAATTGGAATCTCCTATGGCCAATAAAACATTCTTTTCTAAACAACTGACTAAGGTAAGTTTTTTATGGAGATATCTTCGTGAATACATCCCTGAGGACTTACCCATGAAAAAAAAGGTGCATAAAATGAAAACAGAAAACCAAATTTACAAAGGCAAAAAAATACTTCTTTAAAAAAGGTTGCTTTAGAAAATTTTACCTGTAATTTGTAATGCCAAAATGACCAAGTATCAAAATTATCCCGCAGCGTTACATATTCGGAGTTAATATGATCACGTATAGCATCCGGCACTCCGTCTCAATTTGCTCGGCGCGTGCTAAGCGTCTGTCTAAATAATTCATACTTTGTTGAAGTACCGCCACCTAGGAGCAATTCGGATTGTAGTGTTTTTATTGCTATTTCCATACATTTGCTGTAAACTTGGAAAATAAAGAAGAGATAGGTAGGTAAGAACTACTTTATAAAAAAAAAAGTAAAATTATATCGGTTTATTTAAAAAGTCTTATTAATAATATGATTTTATGAAACGGCCATTATTACGTTACTTTTGATTCTAAAATTCTTGCCTTAAAGTCAAAGTCACTGATTTTTTTATTATATTTAAAACATTTCTCTTTTCAGTTTTAGAAATATGGTTTTCAATATCACCATATTAACATAAAATTAGGCCTGTAATCCCCGAAGAGTTAGGCAGAGGTGTACCCATTTGTGCACCCACATTTCGCCAGTTATATGTTTAAGTCCCAAGTAAAAGGGGGCGAGCCTATTGCCATCAACCAATGACAAACAATTAGTAAAGGATTAATCCGTAATAGAAGTCAATATCCAATAACTAAATATTCTTTTTTTAGTTGGTATAAATCATCAAGTTACTCCTGACTTACTCCAGACTCGACTTTTACTGACTAAAAAACCACCCTGTTCCTTGTAGCCCTTTGCGTTTAGGGGCCACGGTATCCTGTTAAGACGTCCCGCAACCCCGGCAGGCGGTTGGCCCCGTTGGGGCCCCGTCTCTGTGCTGACAGCTCTTTGAGGCGCGTGCGAACAGAACGCGCCGTCGACCCGGGCCTGGTCCTTGATCGGACGGCGAGCTACCCATTACTCGCCGTCCGCAAGCCCGCGCCTCAATGGCCGGTTGTCGTCTCTCGACGTCAACTAAATACCTAAGGGGATAAATCTTCACCAGTCCTGCCCACACTACAAGGAAAGCAAGCTTCAATATTATCAAATTACTTCATCAAAATTCAACAAGCGTAAAAAAAACTAATTGTCATAATTAAATATTGTTACTTAAAATTCCGTCCAATTACTTATCCACCTTTTAAACTTCGTTGATCGTGATCAGAATATTATTCAAATGAAACGTACAGATTTCAGACTAAAATAAATCGTCTGTTTCTTTTAAGAGATAAAATATTTGACTTTGTAAAAGTAAACATTTAATTTTAAAACGTGAATAATTTTACATTTTGATGTATTTTTGGTAAAATAACAAACGGAGCGGAGATTTGTAGCAAAGATTTATTCGTATCTCAATATTAGAAGGTTAAAATTAATATTCTCCATCATAAAAACATCATCAACATTCCTGCTCATATCCCTATTTATTTAAGGTTGACGTAGCATATCATTTTAATAAAAATTGTATCTTCTTAAATTCCCATCGTTTCTTTAGTCTTACCTCATAAGGCCATCAAAGTCCATTTACAGGCACTTTTGAATCATCAAAGAATTGGTGAGATAGTCAGAAGTTTGAATCTAGTTGCTCGTCCCAAAACGGAGGTAGGCCTCTATGAAGAAGATTCATATTTACATTTAAATTTTTCATCATTCATGTAAGACATGTTCAACTTAAAAATTCTTCATCTAAACCGGTTAACCGATAGCATCGATACACCTAAAACTTGGTTACCACCTTGACTACCTCGATGGTCTAGTGGTCGCAAAGCGCGACTACTGAGCATGAGATCTTGGGTGCGAATCCCAACTCGGGCAAAGTGTTATTGGGTTTTTCTATCAGTAATTTCTCAGTAGCAGCCTTGTAGTCTGGATTTGTGCCCGGTTGGATAGGGTCGCCTCGAAGTACATGGGACTTAAACATACGTTCTGGCAAAATGTGGATGTACTAAAGGACACACCTCTACCTAAACCTTCGGGGATTACAGGCGTGATGTTATGTATGTAAAAACACTAGTACTCATACCACTGTATATAGTCAGCCATTCTAAAAGACGTAGGTCTGGTGAGTTCCGGATCTTAGACCATAAAACACAGCCACAAAATACACGGGTACACAATCTAGGTACGGAATACACAACACAGATATAAAGGGGTACGCTAAAAGCGGGCGGAAATTACTCCTAATTCAATTTCGTCTTTGATACAAGGGAAAACGTTTCTATAGAGAGTGCACTCCTAAATGTATGAATATAGATGTCGCAAGGATGCATCAAGCTTTTCCAGTAAAAATTAGGCAGGTGGAAAATGGTGCCGATTCTCTTGGTCACAAACTAAATTAAAATTAGACTATTTCCTTCTTTTTCTGTCCAATAAGACAAGAAAGAGCCTAATGTAAATAAGAGCTGTCAAATTTAGTCAATCTGACGCTTATCTGACAATTATAGTTGACATCTTAAAACGTATGGATTAAAAATACGGAAAAGTTCAAGGCAAAACTAATTTGAAATCGCTTACTTAGTTCTTTAATGTCCCCGTCCTTTCCTTTCGCTGCATGTTAGTAAGAGATGTCAATTCTCTAAATTTAGTCTAATTTGTGAACAAGGGAATCGGCACCATTATGGATGTTTTTTTTTTCAAATCGTAGTTTAGTCCCAGAGATAAGCGCGTCCAAACAAACATAAACTGTTCAGCTTTATTATATTCGTACAGATTGTATAGATTCTGTGTACGGTAAGCAAAAAAAAATTGCTAAACGCTTTTCACAGTTTAGTGATCTAACTAATTCAGAAATAAGATCATTTTACGCATGAGCAAGGTCGGCAACATATTCGAGAAAGTAATTTAGGTATTTCAAACCTGCTTTTGTCCGCGACTTCGTCCGAATATTTTCTACCGGGGCAATATTTTTTTAAATGATAATTATACGCTCAGGGATAACGTAGCATACTTTTTCCGCTATCTTGGCTGGTCCGCCATATTGGATTTAGAATGACGTCACTTAACTCACCATGCATTGTCATCTAAACTAAACAAGTTACTATAATTAAAAAAAATCAAAAACACGACTGCAAATATTGCACATATTTGTACTTTGTTTACTCGTCAGTTTTTTTTACGACGTTTTTTATTTACAGTGTTATATATTTTTTAAATCTACTTGTCAAATTCTAGACGATAAACATAGACACGACCAGATTCATTAAAAAAAATAATTAAGGCTGGTATTAAATTACGTTTTAAAGTGACCACAGAGGATTCTTTTTATTTTTAACTAGCCTATGTTACTCGGAACGATGCGAACGCGAACGACGACAAGGATTGTATCGATACCCCATACATCTAAATCGGTTCAGGAGTTTAAAAGTTATGGTGGAATAAAGAATCTCACATACATACATACATACATACATTAACCCTGAACACATAACACTCCTTTTTTTGGGGCAGTCGTGTAATGAGCATTAAAAATTTCAGGTCCATCGGTTGAGGACAACTGCTTTAAAATTCTGTTGCAAGATTTGACTCAAACAAACATAGACACATACATACATTGCAAGTTAACTAAAAGCTTGTAAAATATCAAATACATAACGCGCAATTGATACAATATTTATCAACATACCTTTAGAAGTGACATAACATGTCACATAACATCACGCCTGTAATCCCCAAAGGGTTAGGCAGAGGTGTACCCATTAGTACACCCACATTTCGCCAGTTTTGTTTTTAGTCAAGAAGAAGAGACATAATTACAATACCTTACTACTATATTTACCTCTAATTTCTGTACGAATCCTGACTACAGTCAACGTTTGCTAATCAGTTTGTATTATTTAAAGTAGTAATCTGTGGAAAATTTTGTGGGTAGTACAAGTTAAGTTATATGTTAAGACACTTTGTATATTCTTAGTATAGTACTGTAACACGTAATAATGTAAAAAGCTTTTTTACAAAAAAATATGACCGCCTTCAAAAACTACAAAATAAAAAATTACTTTAGCTTGAAAGTCGGCGGCTTTGGTTTTGTTTCTAGTTATGTAGGCAGCATAAGAAAAAAAAAACATACGCGTCGAATTGAGAACCTCCTCCTTTTTGAAGTTGGTTGAAAATGCTTTGAAACGCGGCGCCGTAACGCAAAGCTCAACGGTGCGTTGCATTGCGTTACCGAGACACACCGTTTTTTTTAGCCCTACAAAACACTAAGCTATCGTTGCCGATCGTACTAAGTCCTTTATTGAATTTTACTTTTACGACATGCATATTAAATGCATGTGATGTTATGGAACCGTTAATTAATTGCTTTAATTATGTAGTTTACATCTGCTTCCACAAGCTTATTAGTTTTGTATCACAAAGATTTGCAATGCCATTTTAGTTGATTAGCATATTCTGTTGTGCTGTTCTGTAAAAATGTCCTAAGAGTAGATAGAGTAATAGAAGAATGTTTTTTTGGATGGTTTTAGGTTTAGTAATAATAATAAATCTATTTATCTTAGGTTTCATACGCCTACCCCCATGGGAAAAGGCGCGTGTTTGGGACACGTAAAAAAAAATATACTTTAAAAATGAAAAACAGAATATTAAAAAATCTTTTTTCAAATTTTTATTTAGAAAATATGATCTGAAAATATCAAACCCCCTCCCCCCTTTCTTACGTCCCCACTTTCTTTCACCCGACCTTCGCCAACATTTTATCGAAACCGTAGTCCATCGGCTCTCTGTCATGACAATGATAAGAGGGGCAATTCTTGTAATGTTTAAATTTAGAATAATTTTACTGCTCAATCTTTAATTTACATTTTTGACAAGATTTTGACATTTATATTGTCGCTAAGATGAAATTACGATAAGATTATGAACGTTTTTAATTACAAGAATTTTGCCTTCAAATGTCTAAACAAATACTCGTCTCCTTTTTCTTTATAACGGCAGTACTACCTCTTAACTCGGTTCCATTAGGAACGTATTTAACACAAAAATATACTACAACGCCATCTATTAAGGGGTTCTGGTATTACTTCAAAAGCTTGTTAACATGCTTTGTGAAGGTTTAGTATCTTTTCGTACAAGGCATTACAGACATTACTACTACACTAGCGACATCTTGTTTTAAGAAATGATTTCATGCATATCCTGAAGCAATACCGCCATCTATTGAGGGGTTGTCAAAACTTTCTTAACCAAAAGCAAGTACAGATGGCAGGAGCGTCGACGGCTTGTTATGATGAGGTTGGATACGCGTATCGAAAGCCCGTGGACCCTTCTTGTTTGATATAGCTTTGCGTAAAACAATAGATAGCGCTAGTAGTAAATTGGATGCAAATCAAAGTAAGGGTTATGGAGGAAAGAAATACATATATCCTGTAGCGTATTTCCAAAGGCACTTAAAAATTTTGGCGATAAGATATTTATTTGCTCTAATGTGTACACATACAGGAATAAAAAATATGCATGCAGGATAATATTTGTATTAAATAGTTCTGACATGTTGCGGTAAGCCTCTACTTGACTAGGTTTTGTTTGTACGTAATGTTTGAAAATATCTCGACAAAAGCCGACTATTTGAGTGAATACGAATAATACAGTACTAGGTTTTGTCCGTGTATTTTCTTTGAAAATATCAAGGCAAGAAGCTAATACATTTGAGTCAATTTTAACTGAGATAGATTAGGTATTGTCGAGTAATATGTATAAACAAAAGCTGTTCTATTAGAGACTCGTGACTCAAAAGTATAGTCCTTTTAAATATGCTATCGGGTAGGGTTTTCAATCGCTCGTGCAATAAATTGTCATAAACTTGCTCCTGTTTATAGATTTTAATGAACCAATTGAGCGTTATCCCAAAGCTAGCTAACCAACAATAGCTCATAATATTTTCATTATTTTAAACTAATTAATTATGCCTTATTAATGTGCTACATTACCTATTATCTAGCAATAAATAACCTTAAATAGACTTTTAAATTAATTACCGTTGAAAATTAAGTATATAAGTTCTTACTTACAAATACATATGATAAGGATATTAATAAGTCGTTTTTGATAATATGTTACTTACATAACATAACACGCCTGAAATCTCCGAAGGGTTAGGCAGAGGTGTACCTACCCATTAGTGCACCCACATTTCGCCAGTTATGTTTTTAGTCCCATGTAATAGGGGGCGAAGCTATTGTCATCAACCGGGCACAAATCCAGACTCCGAGGCTGCTACTGAAAAATTCCTGAAGGAAAAACCCAATAACATTTTGCCCGACCTGGGAATCGAACCCAAGACCTCATGCACAGCAGTCGCGCTTGCGACCACTAGACCAACGAAACAGTCCATATAGGCATAATATGTTACTTACCTACAACATTTTTGAAGCTGATTACACATAATTAACTAGGTAAGTGGGTAGTTTATGCAGATAAGTAATTAGCTTACACACAGAGACAGAGTACCTACTCTAAGTAGATAAAGAATAAAATAAAATACTCTCTGGGAATTATGTTTTGTTACATGATATAGTATGACTAATGTAGGTAGGTACAGTAGAACAAACTATTTGGTATACAAAAAAAATAGGACCGCGCTGGATGCAAACCGCTTTCAACCGGTTCATTGGAAATCTATATATGATTTATGTGATGATGATGAAAATAAGAAAAAAAACATTTATTTCATCATTTAATCCATTTTTATATACAGGTAAAATAATTTCTCTCTATCTGGATTCGATTTTCAGGTCGGGCAAAGTGTTTCGGTTTACCCATTAGATTTTTTTCAGTATCATTCCAGAATTTAGAAGTTAGCTGGTGGTGTGACACCGGGCCTTGAAAATCACGTAAACATCTTAAATTTTATGTTTGTCATGCGTATAACTTTGACAGTCGTTACGGGTATTCAGCAGGCCGAAATTCTGGCAACCAGTCTTATCAAGGGGTATCGAGGTATGCAGTAGCTGTGTTGTGGAGTTCAGATAGAAAGTCGCACCATGAAAAATACTGGTATTCAGCTGCATCTGGTTAGACTGGAGGCTGACCCACAACATAGCTGGGAAAAGGCTAGGCAGACGATGAATTTCTCGTTTAATGGCAGAGCAACAGAAAGAAAAATATTTTCCCCTGTATACCAAATAGTTTGTTCAACTGTACTGTTGTAATTAACATATTCAGATAGCACCTTCTGATGCACAGATATAAATAATGATGTATTTTTACATATATAGGAATGGACTAGTGTTTCCATGATTCATAGATCGGGTTAGATTATTTAAGGATGGGTATGATTTTTCACATGACCAAAAGGCTGGCCTTTTCTTAGGTCAAAGAATCAGCATTGCCATACAACGTGGCAATGCTGTCAGCCTTTTGGGCACTTGCCCCATTGATAGCGAAGCGGACGAATTTTTTGATTCCCTATAAAGTTCTTCCTTTCTGTCTTTTTTATAAATTGTACAAACTTTATAATTTAATATTATTTTTAGGTTTTATGTGTAGATTAATTTTTGTAAATTGTTTACAAGATACAAGTGGTGTGCTTTATGTGTTAACTAGCTGTGCCCGCGGCTTCGCTCATGTAGTACACCTAGGCGTATCTGTACTCACTTATTTGAATATTTGTATTACTGAATTCTACTTCAATACAATTCTTCAAGTGAACCAATTCTAGGTCTAAGTCTTAAAGCAATCAGTAATCCCGTGGTAAACTGTAGGAGAAAACTGATCTGAAACAACATTGCTGATCCCCATAGTAAATAGCGTGATGATAATATAGTTACAGCCTACACTTCTCACCCACACCCACCATACTGAGAAATTTAACACGTCAATGGCTTTACTTGTTCAACAGAAAAACACAGACAGAATACAAAATGGCGGTCTTCTCATCCTGTCACCAGATTTTTATTTCTATTTTTCATGTCCCTTATACAAAACTTAATTATCGTCGGAACCCGTGTGTTTAGTTTTCCGTTGGTATTTGCATAATAATTGCATGCGTCCGCGCCGCCGCGCCATGTACGGGAAGTGCAGCAGATGGTCGCGATGGCGACCACAGAATATTCATACGTTGAATGTGCGACCATTGTTTTATGTTTATACTTCCATTGTTAGCGGTACTGGTGGATTTTAATTAAGTATGTACTTTTAGAAGTTAATAGGGAGTCATTATTTGAATTATAATTGTTTTTTTTACTGCCTCGTTGGTCTAGAGGTCGCAAAGCGCGACTGCTGTGCATGAGGTCTTGGGTACGATTCCCAGGATGGGCAAAAAAAAAGAATTATGCAATTTGCATAAAACATTATAGCACCGACTTACAGTAAAGTCAATGAAGATCTAATCATTCAAAATCGGCTGAAAAAACTTAAAATCACGCCTGTATTCTCCGAAAGGTTAGGCAGAAGTGTACCCATTAGTGTACCCACATTTCGCCAGTTATGTTTAAGTCCCATGTAATAGGAGCGAGCTTATTGCCATCAACCGGGCACAAATTCAGACGAGGTTGCTACTGAGAAATTTCTGATGGAAAAATCCCAATAACACAATGCCCGACCTGAGAATCGAACCCAAGACCTCATGCTCTACCAACGAGGCAGTCATAATGACAATCACTTTCACTAATAAAGGCAGTGCAAGTGACCGTCACCGAACCGTCACCGCAATGAGTGTAAGCTTATTATAACGCTCAGTTGACCAGAGGGCAGCTAAAGGGACATTTGGAGAGGACAGAGGGAGGGATTTCAATGCACATCGGTTTTATTGTTTGACTAACCCGCTAAACTTCCTCCGCGTGAATTTTCTTGCTAATCTCTACTTTTTGATAATAAAATAGATCCGACTGCTGTGACTGCCTTGTTGGTCTAGTGGTCGCAAGCGCGACTGCTGTGCATGAGGTCTTGGGTTCGATTCCCAGGTCGGGCAAAGTGTTATTGGGTTTTTCCATCAGGAATTTCTCAGTAGCAGCCTCGGAGTCTGGATTTGTACCCGGTTGATGGCAATAGGCTCGCCCCCTATTACATGGGACTAAAAACATAACTGGCGAAATGTGGGTGTACTCATGGGTACACCTCTGCTTAACCCTTCGGGGATTACAGGCGTGATGTTATGCTTTGACTTTGACTATTAGTCTGTTCGTAAAACAAATTCATCACTTTTGAACTTCGTCACGTTAAAATCTTGGTGGTCACAAATGCGGTTATTATTACTTGAGGGTCAAAAGTACCTGCCAGGGTTGCGGTATTTGTACGAAACAGTTACCGCAGCCCTTTTTTTTTTAGATGGTAAAAATCATCAAATGACTCCTTGGCGGAAGGGACTGTCAGACTTTTACTGACTAAAAAACCACCCTGTTCCTTTTATTGCCCTTTACGTTCCGGGGCCACGGTATCCTGTTAAGACCTCCCGCAACCCCGGCAGGCGTTGGCCCCGTTGGGGGCCCCGTCCCTGTGCTGACAACTCTTTGAGGCGCGCGCGAACAGAACGTTCCGTCGACCCGGGCTTGGTCCTTGATCGGACGGCGAGCTACCGCGACCGCGGCCCTGGAACGCAAGGGGCACTAAAAGGAACACGGATGGGTTTTAGTCAGTAATAGTCTGACACTCCCGTCCGCTCCGCCCATAGTGAAAGGGTCATTTGATGATTTCTCATCCTTAAAAAAGAGGGTCAAAAGTAGAATGTGACCTCTAAAGCTTGTACCACACACATCGCAGCGATTGTTCGGAAGTCTCATACGGATCCCAGTCGCAACCGCGACACCTCACCCGAGTCGGAATTGCTGGGCAATTGCGTACACGCTGCGTTGAACGTTGGCTCATTGTATAGAAGAGGACTTATAGGAAACAGGTGTATTCTGTAAACCACTTATTTATTTATTCATAAACAACCAACCTTTACTAACAGTTTGTTCCAGACGTGCAAGTTATTGGCTTATAATAATATAACTTAATAACTAAACATAAAAAAAGAGAAACATACAATTTAACAAAATTACAGTAAAAAGCCTCCCGCCAGACTGCCTCGTTGGTCTAGTGCTCGCAAGCGCGACTGCTGTGCATGAGGTCTTGGGTTCGATTCCCAGGTCGGGCAAAGTGTTATTGGGTTTTTCCATCAGGAATTTCTCAGTAGCAGCCTCGGAATCTGGATTTGTGCCCGGTTGATGGCAATAGGCTCGCCCCCTATTACATGGGACTAAAAACATAACTGGCGAAATGTGGGTGCACTAATAGGTACACCTCTGCCTAACCCTTCGGGAATTACAGGCGTGATGTTATGTATGTGTACAGTAAAAAGGCACAAAATAAGAGAAATGTACTTTTATTGTCATTTATTAGCCGTCCTAATAAGATCTACATTGAGTCAAACTAGGTATATCAAAGATTTTTATATTCTTTTGAAGTTTGTTGTTGAAGGTTTCTAAGAATCTGTTTTAAGAAATCCATCGGTTTCTAAGAAAACTTCAACTATATCTGACGACCCTGGATACCTTTCTCTTTTATTTACTGTACCTATATACACCCTTGGTGTTCCACAAATAAAAAATAACAGGACGGAAAACAAGAGACATTCAAAAGTCCAAACAAGAGTCCTTCAAAAAGATCCGTTTCCACGCTAAGTTACCATCAACTTGCCTTATTGTAGGTACCACGCCAAATTGAGCAGTAAAGAGGACGAGTAAGCACCCACTTAGACTGTTCTCACTAACCCGACGGCGATCATACGAACCTGTCGATTGTTTGTCTAGGTTACTTTACATAATTTTGAAAAAAACATTGTCAGAAAATATTTTTGAATTTACTTATATTGAAACTAGCTTAACCCGCGAATATTTCTGCTTAGCCAAATTGAACAATATTTTTATAAATGATTGCTTATTGTTATTCTGATGTATAAGCTAGCTTTTGACCGTGGTTTCGCTCGCGTTCTATCCTCTTAAGGAACGGTACTTTTACTTAATGAAGGTACCCATTGTCCTTTCTGATATTTTCCTTACGCGTTGTCGGACAGACCACGTGTATGTGAAATCTCATGATTTTAATCAGTTGAGGAATTAAGTCGAAACAAATAAGCAAACTCACTTTTGCCATTATCATAATAATAAATATGGTTCTGTAAACGTATAATTAAAGTAAAAAAAAAAATTGAATTAGGATGCATAATTTTCTTAGCAATTTTTAGTACTAAAATATGCTTGAAACTATACCAGCTTTCTTAGAGAAACCTCTTTTATGAAAACGACGATGATAACAACCAAAAAAAAAACAACGCACCGCGAAACAAAGGTTCCAATTCAATTTCAAAAATCGTACAAAACAAAATTCGAATTTGGAAGCGCGCGAAAACGAAAATTTTAAGCGCATCGATTGGCTGAAAATTGCCCGTGGTTACGTACCATTGGTCAAAGATAATGTTTGTGTGACTAACAATTTTGTGCGGGGGAGATAAACCGAAACCCGACCGCAAATGTTGACAGAAGCAGCTTACAAGGGCTGACACAGACGATTATAAATTTTATTACCCGAGCCTAAGGCAGTTTTTTGCTTGATACTTCTGTTTTAGTTAGACCAGAAATGACGAGTGTGCGATGAAAAGAGACGGAAAATTGGACGCGAAAGCCTTTTTGTCGGTTGCAGGAGGGAGATCGGTTATTTATTAAAGGGTTCTATTACATGTTCTTAAAATAAAAGAGAATAAAAAATAGCCAAAACCAGTAAACAGTTTTTACATTTTTCTGATAGAATAGAGCATACTATCGAAATTGGAATACATGGACAACAATCAAACAAAGTAAAAATATACATCATTATCTATTTATATCATTAGTACAAAAATTTACATTAACAAAATATGTAATTTATTCAGATCTTTGATAAATCCTATGTACTGTAAAAGAATACAATATATTTGTACGAGTAAAATCTACAATTCGCCAAAGAATAATTTAAATGCGAATCTGCACCGACGTTTCTAAGATTCTAATGAAACAATTACTACCTAACTATCTTTAAAAGTAAAAGACACAAAAAAATAAGAATGTATAAAACTTAGTTCTATGTCTCCACCTTTCTGTATCTATTTTTTAACCAAACATTTGAAAAACTGCATAAATAATTGCAGTTGTGACATAAATAATCCGACATAACGGTATCAAATTATCGACTAATATGCCACTCATAACTGTCAAACCACTCAAAGTTAAAGATATCGACATGAATTAAACACATCATTAACATAACCAACCCCTTATTTCGTGAAATAATTTTATTATAATAGATAATTTAAAACTGCCCAAGTTCACCCCACCACTGGTGGGGGTTAAATGGGGAATGGGCGGAGCGTGAATTAAAGCCACACAATATAAATCTGTGCGTCTCTTTCGCACAAATGAGCAATCCTAATAGCAGTAAGCGGCTTACAATGGGTGTTGACACTCTCTAGTATTGCTGTCTCGCTTTGACCCGGGCTTATGGCAATAGAGTCGTTTCAATAGCCCTTCATAGTTATAAAGGTATAGACAAGCACTGGAGGTCCACGTGAGATTTTGTAATCAGTGAATTGGCGCCTTTCACAAGTAGAGGCGCAATGTCCGCGAGTTTGACAGTTTGACGTCTCGTTTGGCGGGAAATATTATTGTGTGTTGACAGACGCGCGGAGGTGCAAAGGCATAACGTATATACAGCCAGCGTTAATACTGTGAACTTTTTGAAAATACTTTAGTGATGTTGGAAGCGGCTAGTTGAAGATAGTTTTAGTTATTGCTTGTGCAATAACTTGGATTTTTTGTAGGAAGTAATTTAAGGTAAGATAAATAAACACTTTTTAATATCTTACTGAACTTTTTAACATAAAAAAAACTAGTAAAATAATCTTGACACAAACAGAACTTTCTATACCCTCAATAGTAGTAACTGAGAAAGAAAAAACAAACAAAAAAAAAATACGTGGATATTCTGTATATTAATAACATATTACATAATGAGAATTATATCACTTTCACTTAAATTCTAAAATATACTTAAATATACGTACTTCATTAACATTAAAAATACCTGTCGCTGTAATTAATAGAACTATTAATTTGCTCCCATAAACACGAAGGGTTTCTGAAAAAGAAAAATGCATTTCATTAAAAATTGATTCTTATTGGAAGGCGTTAAGGTATTAAACATTTATTTCCTTCTTTTAAAGAGGCTAGAAAAAAATCTACTGTAATGAGAACTTAGTACAAAGATTTGTTATTAATAGGTAGGTATTTATCGGGTGTAAAAAGACTTTTATAAATGCCGATAGTAATTTTCGGCATTTATAAAAGTCTTTGTGTGTTCTTATCAATACGATCATTTATTTGTTCTGGACCATACCTGGGAACCTACTGGTTTAAGGAGATATTGAAGGTCAAAGTTTCAACATTTTTTATGAAAACAAGTTTTAAATGTTCTAATTTAACTTTAAATAAGTACCTTCACTACCTCCTTCCTTGTACTGTTAGATGCACCCGTTAGTAAAAAGTTTTGAGTGCATTACCATAAATAGGTAGTGATTTTTCAAAAACAAAAGTCATTTCCCAGCAATTTATTTGTGACTAGTACTCTCCGCGCGACTTCCTTCGCGTGATTTTTATTACGGATCCCTATTTTTTTGATAATAAAATATAACGTAGCTTCCAATATGCAAAAGAATTTTCAAAATCGTTTCAGTAGATCAAGAGATTACCCCCTACAACCTCACAAACTCACAAGCTTTATCTCTTTATAATATAAAGTATAGATGAATGCTAATGCTTAGTTTAATGAGCAGTACGAGTATTTAACCGCTATGTACTGTGTCTTTTTACACCTCTAAGACTACACTGTAAAAAAAGTGTTATTTACTTATATGGCGCCTACGGTATATAACAAAACACCTAATAATAACCACATAGGACATATAATTTCTGAGTCCGCCTATGTAGTTTTGTTGCAAAAAGTTTAAATAAATATGTATTAAAAAGTAACCCTTTAAAATATTTTAAAAGCTCCTTTCGAAAATATAGAAAAATACAGGAATTTCTACTTTTACTTTTAGGAACAATAGCAAACGAATCTCAGTCCCGATTTGTGACTAAATTTTGAACGTTTTTTAATCACTAGAATTAGCGTTCAGTTTTTAAGACAGATTAATGCACATCTTCACTATTAGTTTCGGGACGCCTATTTCGTTACTATCACGTTAAATACAACTTGTTTCAGTTACCTACTATGTATATTCGACCTTAGTTCTGTTACAACAAACGGATAAACAGTCACTCCATTATTATATGCCAAATATGTTCATTGAACTTACGTTCCAAACATATGCTAAGGATAAAATTTAGATTAAATGGGAGATTTAACATGACTTGTAGAAAAGTTTTTAATAATTAATGGGTTCATTCATTATTCTTATTTTCTACTGCTCGCGACTTTGTATGTTGGGGTCTTTAACCCGCGTTCAGTTACATCTTTGGTTACTGCTCCTCTCCCGAGGATCGCAGCGTGATGTCATATAGCCTATACCATTCCTTATGACTCTAGCTATCATATACAAAAAGATTTTTTCCAATTCTTCTGGTAGTTCCAGAGATTAGTGCGTTAAAACAAATAAACAAAACAACTCTTTAGCTTTATTATGTTATGGAGTATAATGGTGTATTCTAGGCAACACCACAGAACATTAGCAGTATCGCTAGCGAGAATTAAGTAACTTTAAATCGCAATTGCACTATTTATCTTTATATTTTGTAGTAATATAATAAATCTTAAAGGTTATTTTTTCTTTGTTTATTGAAACGCGCTAATCTGAAGAGACTACTGGTCGGATTGGAAAAAATCTTATTGTATTTGATAGCCAGATTTATTTCAATAATATAGGTTATATAACATCACGCTACGACACATAGGAGCAGGTTAGTAACTAAAGATATAACTAAACAGCTTTACGCCTAGTCGCAATCATAATTTGGAAGATAAAGATTGATAGCGCATCCCAAGATAACTAGTGAGCAAGATTAATGTAACTATATAGCCTTGGTGAAGGTTTGCCAAACGTATTTATGTAAACTAGTTTCTACCCCCGACTTGGTCCATGTGGAAGTCAAGTATACAATAAAACATATCCTATGAAACTCAGCAATAGTATAGCTTACTATTAGTAAAAGAATTTTTGTAATCGGACGAGTACTTCCAGAGATTACCTAGTACAAACAAAAACCTCTTTTTAATATAATATTAATATAGATATAGTAATTGCTAGTAGGTATAAGAGGTACAGTACTATTCTGTATTAAAATTAGATGAAGTGAGTTTGAAATGAGCTACTAATCCTTAGATTCGGTGATATAATAGATCAACTACAGCTCACTTTACCTAAATGTACCGAGTGACATTTTTACAGAATAATCCAGTTTTCGAGACAAGTTTGTTATACTTACTGATTGCTTAGTCCTCGTCGTTTTAGGTGTAGGCTCTGTAGTTGTCCTTTCTGTAGTAATTTCTTCTTCAGATGTCATTTGCTCATCAACTGTAGTTTCTGTTGTAATTTCTCCATCAGCTGTTACTTCTGTAGTTCCTTCCTCTTTAGATGACGTTTCTGTAGAAGAGCTTTCGTCAGCTGCCGTTTCTGTAGATGTGTCTTCTACAGATGTCGTTTCTGAAGATATTTCTTTATCAGTGGTCCTTTCTGTAGTTTTTTTATCATTAACAGTTGTTTCTTTGTCAGCTGTGGTTATAGGCATCGTAGCAAGACTACTATGAATCTTGCGTTTTCTTTTCTTGCTTATCTTATGATATCTCTTCTGTAATGTCGCTGTTTTTAATTCACGAATCGTTGTTCTCTTCGGTAACTTAGTGTTATTGACTTCTTGTATTATTTTCTTATTAACTTCATCAAATATTTCATTTGTGAAATTTTCAAAACGTGCTTTGTTTATTTTTATGGGGACTGTTGTGGTTGAACGATTTATTGCTTTATGAATGGGAACAGCTAAATATTTAAACTTAGATAGTTTGAGGGCATTCTTTAGAAAATTTTTGTTTATATTGAATGCTTTCTTTTCTCTTGCAACGTGGTTAAACATAGCCTTTTTAAATTGATCTAGTTCGAGGAAGGCGTTTGGTATTTGTGCTTCAACTGGATTATTTATGTAAATGATTGGCTTTCGGTTTCTAGTTATTCCCTCTAGTCTTAAGTTGTGTGTCTTCAAACCATTTACTTCTTTCAACTTTTGCACGTTTAAAGTATAGCGCGTGTGACCATTGTTTGAAAATATTCTTCGTGTGACGTATGTTTTGTCTGTAACAAAACTAATGTTAATCTGTGTTTTTGTGTGATTATTACTCCTCCTTAGTTCCTAGTTAATAATCGTCATATTAGTATTTATTTTATTCCTCAAATATTTTTGTAATATTTTGTTAAAATATATATACAAAATTTGTAAATATTTAAAACTAGCTTCTACCCACGCTTCAGCCGCGTAAAAAGTAACTATTTTTAAAGTAAGTTGAACTACTATCTCAAGGGAACACATTACCGAAAAAGTATGCTATGTGTTAATCTAAGAAATGGTCGATCTATGTGCCAATTTTTATCCAAATCTGTTCATCAGTTTACGCGTAATTTAGTAACAAACATCTAAACATCTTCTCACAAACTTTCACATTTATAAATAGGATAGTAGGATTGTATCTCAACAGAGTCCAGTCTACATTTTGACTGACATAATAATAAGAAGCTTATAACAATACTAATAAGGTACATATTGGAAAAAGAATCTGAATAAATACTTTACCATTTACAAAAGCATCCTTATACATAGCGTGCAATTCTTTAATTACAGTATCAAATTTATTTTCTGTATTACTCAATTCAAGAGCGTACACTTCACAACAATATGAATATAAGAAATAAAATAAAATCGTTATTTGTGTATAAAAAAAATGACACGTTTTATTCATTGTTACTGTAATAGGTTTCTGAGTTAACTGCGGTCTTTACTAGTTTCTTGCATGAACGGTTCAATGAATATTAATTATTGATAAAATACGTTTATACGATTTTTTTATCCTAATCTTAACTATTTTGTTTGGTCATATGTTCGTTAAAGGTATTCTCTGGGACTACTGAGAATTACTACAAAATTTATTCTATATTTAAAATAAAATAGAACTGATAGTATTTCTGAGTTTGTCAATTTACATTATTGTCAATTAATCGCGTCTTAACGGCTTGATTTGTGGTATACGAATAGATCTAATGTGGATTAGAACATAGGATACTTACAGCGCCCGTAGGATATTTTTTCGAAATGAAACCATGTTACTACCTCCACGCGAGCAAAGCCGAGGACAAAAGCTAGTAATCAAATAGTTTGTATCGATACACGAGAATCTAAAAGATTAGATACAAACAAAGATTTGATATTAAAACACGATTCGATATTTTCCTGAAAAAGGAAAAAACAATTTATAATTTGTAACTGTATTCCGAAAACTTGTGATCTATGTTAAGCCTTTTTGAGAAAAGAACAATTAAAGATCCATCGTTAAAAAAAAAAAAACAGCATGCAATGGTATGCTTTTTTTAACTATACTTAGTTTATTTTAGACTTTTTTAAATACTATCAAAATACATATTACAACTTATTACAACTTATTATAAATTGCTAACCAGGCGAGTGAATTCTGTAAAAATTCAAAAAAAAAAAATTACAGAATGGTGTATTCTGTAAAATTTTTTTTTTGAATTTTTTTTTTAAGGTATTCTGTAAAAATTCTAGTGAATAAAAAAATCACAAAATAAGATTAGATTTAATTCAAGTTTTTTTAAATGAAGTGAGCTTGAAGAGAGCTGTAATCACACCAATGCAGTAAGATCACCTAAATTCACCAAGGAAGCTTGTCACAGAATAACACTGCAGTTGTATCTACGGATATTTGTAGGTACAGCTGGTAAATGCTTGGTAAATAGAAAGATCACTCACGAAAACTCGTAAACTATTCGACCTAAGAAGCTGAAATTTAGCAAGTAGCTAGTTTATAGGTAGGAGACGTCAGTTAACAATGAATTGGACTTTGATTTTCACTGCCACTCAGTCGAACTCGCAGGCAAAAGCTTGTATGTACAAAAGTACTTACATCAAACTCATAAAATGCTCACTTCAGACCACGAAGCTCCCCTTATATCGTCCTAATCTTCACGCTTGGCAGACGGATCTGTTATGGTAGTAGGTAGGTACATAGCTACTGCCACAGGATGCCCACAACCAACCCTCCTGATAATCTCTTAATCACCTATTACAACACCCATGGGAAGTAAAGGGTGTCTGTGAGTGTGAAGCCGCAAACAATATTATGTCAAAAATAAAACAGCGGCTCATGTTTTTTGGTTTACACCAAAGAGGGATAACATTACATGTTTGACTGCCCTTTTGGTCTAATGGTAGTGATAGACTGTTGAGTGTGGCGTCCTGGGTCAGATTCACAGGTCAGGCAAAGTGTTATTGGGTTTTTCCTTCGGTAATTTCTCAGTAGCAGTCCTGAGTTTAGGATCAATGCCGGGTTAATGGCAATAGGCTCGTCCCCTATTACATGGGACTTAAACAGAATTGGCAAAATGTGCGTGTAGTAATGGGTACACCTCTGCCTAACTCTTTGTGGATTACAGGCGTCATGTTATGTGTTGTTTGTAAGAGGAAGTATGGGTCTGATTACAAAAATTCTTTCACTGATGGAAAGCTATACTATTACTGAGTGTCAGAGGATATTTTATATTGCATACTTACTTGACTTTTACGTGAACAAAGTCGCGAGCAGAAGCAAGAACATATTTATGGTCGTGACTGTACTTCCCTTAAAGATACAAATACTCCAGACCTGCAAACTCTTACCATATTTAATTATTTAAACTTTATGCACATGTAAAAAAATACACTGTACAAAGGCGGACTTAACCCCTTAGGCATTTTCTACCAGTCTACCTTAGGGTGATGCAGAGACAAAACATAGTAGATGCACAAATACAGCCAATTTTACGAGGATAAATAATAATAAAATATTCTCAGTAGCAGTCTCGGAGTCTGGATTTGTGCCCGGTTGATGGCAATAGACTCGCCCCCTATTACATGGGACTAAAAACATAACTGGCGAAATGTGGGTGCACAGCTCTGCCTAACCCTTCGAGGATTACAGGCGTGATGTTATGTTATGATAAATACATATTCCCTGTGACTTAGTAATATGTCGTCCCAGGTCGCCACCATAGAAGAGTACGGGGTCTACACCATGCTGCCGGCGCAGCAGCTGCCTCCCATCAGCCCCTGGCCCCCCGACGGGAACCTGCTCGATAGGATGGATGACCTGGCTCACAAAGGTAAAGGTAATGGTGAATATATACCATGACTTGTCACTTATAGGTTAAGTTTTGTAGAACAATCTTTGTATTTCGCAGTAAGAAAAAAGCTGTCTCAGACATTAGGTACTAACATCACACCTCGGAAAGCACGTTAAGCTGTTGGTCCCGGCTGTCATACGTGGATCTTTGACAGACGTAACGAGTCGTCAAAGCTTGAGAGTCTGACAACCAGTCTTAGGTATCTAGGGATATCGTATTACCCAGTTACTGGGTTGTGGAGGTCAGATAGGCAGTCAGGTTAGACTGGAAGCTGACCCCAACATAGATGGGAAAAGGCTAGGCAGATAATGAGTAAGAAAAAAATCTGTCATAAAATACCTTAAAGAAATAGTTTCCAAATTGATTATTTATAGGTAGGCAGTATACAGGCTGTTTTTTAATTCACTCATCATTTTTTGGGGGATGAAAGTACTCATCAATACGAACTTTATATAATAATAAATACTTTATTTTCAATTTTACATGAAAGCAATGCTGACTGAAAATATTTTTTTTTGTTTTTAAATTGCTTAAATTACTGATCAACGACCTCTGACATCCAAGCTAAGATTAAACTTGGGTTGAGAGTACGAGGGGGCCGACCACAACCTCTTAAAACAATATTAGTTTATCTTCCGAACTGTTGGATTGCCAACGCTCGAATCGGCGCCGAGAGTTGAAAATGCAACAACAAAAATTACAAAGTAATATTTAAATAATATCATTATAAGAGATGGCGGTAGGCGCCCAGGTCTCTCTCTAATTAAATTATTACATTTCCAAACTAAAAAAACATGTTCGAAGTTAAATGAAGAACCAACCTTGACATAAGAATCAGATGTTCCATACATTTTGAGTGTGATAAAGTGCCCTTTTGCTAGGAATGTTTTTATATTTCATGGTTGGTCCTTTAGTAAAAGTTGTTAGTATTTATAAGAACTTTCACCCCCTACAACAATCGTTTGGAGTCTTTATCTGGGTGTCAGCCACGACGTGTTGTCATTTTAATTTATTCACTAGTCTGCCAATCCCTAAACATACACGGTTTCTTTAAAACTGTACCTATACTGCGAAGTACAAAGATATCATTAGTACCTATTTAAAAAAAATATACATATTATTCTAATTCCGCACCTCTTCCTATGGATTTATAATCTAATATCTAATATTCCCGATGAGTTACTTGCTGTGACTGCTGTAAAAGATACCTGGTAATAAAATTGTAGAAAACTAGATGTCTCTTGAACTTTAAATGTCCTTTTATTTACACTACCCTCGAAAATGTTGTTAAGAGTATACTATACATGCGAAAACTAATAAGCTGGTAACATTGTAGTGAAAAAACTAAATAAATCAATGTAGTTCGTCACCATAGAACAAAACACATTAGTATGGTACTGCCACCTCTACTAAAAGTGGCTGTACCACTTATGGTAGCAACGTAGTGAAACAATAATAATTTAATGTAGCAACAATTCAACAACAAACACCCATCTGGTGAATCAAAACGTGGGATCAATTTGAGTTGGCAGTTGTATGGTATTACCAATTCTTCTTCTTTTTGTGTCCAAAGATTCAAATTTTATCCGACCAGTATACAACTTGCCGCTTACTTGTACAAAGAAACTAGACAAGTTTAAACACAAAATAAAATTTAGACCGTAGCTTAAAAAAATCTGGCCTCGAAAAGACGATCACATTTAAATAAATAAAAATGCCAGTACGAACAGTGGTAAATTGCTAGATTTGCTACTTACTTTACCTACAAGACACAGGCTTATTGCCTAGTTTAGAAGTCAGATGTTCGACACTAAACCTTGTCACTGCTGTACAATTTAATCATAAGACACCATTATGTACTTTTGTCTTTTTGTACAAATAAATTGTTGTTGTTACATAATACCTGCCACCACTTAGGGCACAGCTACAAGTGGTGGCAACAGAGACATCTCGGTATAAAAGTTTTCAGCTAAAAAGTAGACCGTAGAAATAAAATTCAGAGGCCTCAAAAAGCCCATCACGTGCATCAAAACGCGTGATTAATTGGAGTAAGCAGTGGTATGGTGCGGCAGGTCACAGCGGTGTTAACCAGCTCGGCGGGGTGTTTGTAGGAGGCAGGCCGCTGCCCGACTCGACGCGCCAGAAGATCGTGGAGCTGGCGCACTCGGGCGCGCGGCCCTGCGACATCAGCCGCATCCTGCAGGTCTCCAATGGCTGCGTCTCCAAGATCCTCGGCAGGTCTGTATAGTCATTCGTAGACAGTAATTGTGGGTATACAAGTGTGGTCTGGGGAAATCTGGGGGGAAAAGGAACGTCATAACGAACGTCATAACCATGGAGTCAGTACATAATTTTGGACACTGTATAAGAAATCAGCTGTTCCATTTATTTTGATCGTATATGTTGCCCTTTTTATGGAACAACTCATTGTTTTTAAACTGACGCATAGTTTAATCGCTTGTAAGGTCTAGAATTGTATACTGAATACATGGTAAAAGATTTCGCATGTTTGCATCCAATTATTCGATCCCTGATGTTTAATGACTAAGACGACACTCTAAGACACTTTGTGCCATAATAACTGACGCATATTATAATTAATTGACCACCAAATTTTTCTTAATAACCTTTATTCATTAAAATACAAATTATATATATTTTTAAATATTAATATAAAAATACAAACATTTAGAGCTATTTTTTTAATCTTCAGATATTTTCTAACGGAGAGATAAATATGGTGGTTTGACAGCTTTTGTATAGAAAATATGTCAAACTGTCATAATATATTTATTATTTGGATAAAAGTTATCTGACTGTTCTAGAGGTTAAGCATTGCCATTCAACGTGGCAATGCGGCCAGTCTTTTGGGCACATTTCCAGTAGACAGCGATGCGGATGAATTTTTTGATGCCATTTAATTTTAGTTTCTCTTATTTTTTTTATTCTGGTTGTTTTTTATATTATTTTTATTATTAAGCTTGTAAATAATGTACATATTAATTAAGTCTCTTTTAAATATATCTGACTATTGAAAATACAGCCATTAAAAATATGAAAAAGTAGCCGATAGGTGACAGAAACTTTAAAACATTACCTATTAAAATTATTATCGTATGCGTAATGTCAATTTCATAAATACAAAAAAAAAAATATTTAAAATCAACGGATATTCATACCATATCAAATGCAACTACTAACATAAATAAACAAATGATTATTTTTAATTAAACCCCGTATCCATAACCGCAAAGTCACAGTCTAAAAAAATGTCTTGACGTATTACAGCTAGATAAAAAGCTGAACTTCTCATGTTACTCGCCCGTCACTAGTCTGTGCCGTCACCTTGCGGACAGCTGGTCACGTTGAACCATGGGGCCGGTTGTAACATACATAGAATACCATCGGAATTTAATGAGATTTTGCAAACGGCGAAAAGTGAAAATTATGTTTTTTCGTACTATTCCAGTTGAATAATGTTGCTAGTGTTACTTATTATTTATTTTTGCAAAATACTTAACTCAGTTGTATAAAATTCAGTTTTGTTTATTTTTTAAGTTATTTTTTAACAAGATTTAAACGTTTTCTATATTAATAATAATTATAATAAATAATAATCGTTTATTTATAAAAAGAGGTACAATTACAATTAAATTTATCTTAAAAATTAGAATAGAGCACTGTTTCTTAATTGCCTGAACTAGGTTGAACCTGTGTTTCAGGCTACAAGACGCATACGTATCTACTAAAAAAAAAAAGCGTACACTTAATAGACGCACTCAAGTCATTCCCTTCTCTCTAAACCTGTGACATACGTCGTCCGCAAATACCATAGCTCCATAATTGAATAATTGGAGTCCTTTCCGGGGTGGTGTTCGTGGTTTAACCTGGTGCTATGGGGCAAAGCATTAGGGTAAAATCATACCTGAATTTTGTCATAGAACACCTTTCATATTTCGCCCTCTCACTTAACCTAGACGCAAGCAAATGAGTAGATATTCCACAGAGACTAAGCTTTTAAACGCGTAGCAATTTGTAACTACTAGGACTCGACGCCCTATAAGTATGTGATGTCTCTTTAACATGTTCGAATCATGCTTCCTTAGCACACTGAAAGAAAAGAAAAAAGAAAGAAAAACTGTTTATTCAAGCGACAATGACGCAAATAACATTAAAAAAAAATTGTATACAAAAACAAAAAACAAGTTGGTATTAATATAAAAATTAAAAAAAAAAAAAAATACATATTACAAACAACGTAATATAAGTGCTTCACAAACAGCTGTTATTTTAACGACCAGTATTCAATACTATATTAATTTCACGATCGTAATGACTTTAACTTTAATTCTGTACATTTCCCCTCGGATAAATGGTAACACTTTCAAGACCTATTGTAACATAAAAAATTCAAGAATCTTATCTACGCCAAAGTATAGCTTTGTATGTACCTATCGCGGTACGATGATGTAAAGTTTAGTCTCTGTAGCATTACTACTCTTGTACCATAAGTACAGTTCTTTCCGGGCCGGTTGCGGTCAGCTATGAGGCGCGGCAGACTATGAGCCTGCGGTTGTGACCAGTTGCTAGAGGTGTACTTTACTGCATACCTCACATAGTTGTGTTCTTTGTTTAGTCGTTTTGAACTTATGGCCACTGTGGTTGTTTTATTTAGTTGGATGATGGCGTTAGGTGGAATTGGAAGTATGAAAGGCTTGTCCCAATAAGTTGGAATGATTCCATTTTAGAAAAAGATTTTGTTGCAAATATTTTGTTATCTATGTCATTAAAAAATTTAAACTATATTTTATCGTCAGAAAAAAAAGCTCTATTTCAAGTGAAAGGCTATTGATAACAATAATCGCATTTCCACCGAAAAACATAATTAAAAGTCTTCACTACCGCAATATAAAACGCGCGTCAGCTGGCGAGCTAAGCGAATAAAAAGTGCACTTCCCTGGCATCGAACACGACACCGACCTCTCGCAACCCGACACCGACGGTAGTCTGACCACCCCCTTGGTGAAGGGGATTGATGGTATAACCTGATGACAGTTATGGATTACCTAATTGGGTAGTTGTCACCATTAACTAATAATCCGAAGACGTAACTTCAAAAAATGAATACTTACTTTTTTTGCCCTAAAAATCGGAAAAAAAATCGGTTAAGTCAAAAATTCGTTTTTTAAAAGCTATGAAGTCAAGGAATAGTTAGCCAATTAAGTTCACAAAAAGTGACGTCATAATTTGCCACTACCACTGTACAAAATCGATGGGGTATCATGTATCGTGCAAATCGAGTTTGGCCAGCTTAAAAAAAGAATGTCAATTGCTAGTGTTTACTGTTCAATTCTAGATAGGCACTAAAGAGACCTCGATATTTTTGCTATTTACCGGAAAGAAATGCATAAATCCGGGACTTCATTTAAGTAACCTTGAGGTGAGCTGCCTCACTCTGAGCACTCACTTGGATCAAGACGCCTCGACTTGTGGTCCTGCCTACCCGTTGATTGCGTGTGAACATTCGCTACGCCAAGCCCAAAATGCGGCTAGAAGTTCGTCTGTTCGCCAAGCAAGAATACAATTTGTTTTCACTTTGATTTTATGTACAATCTTTTTTTTTAATGTTTTGTGCGTCATTTTCGCGGGAATAAACAGTTTTTCTTTCTTCCTTTTCTTTCTTTACATAAGGTTGTGTGTGCACTTGCGTTTATTAGTAGAAACATAACGGGTGTGAATTCTCGCAGTCATCGGGTTAGAGCCCAAGTTTTAGATTAACAGTTGCTATTTATAACCAATCAGAAATGATAAAGTATTTTTTGGTAAATCTTTTAATTCAAAATCAAATGAAGAGTTTATGTTTGATTGACCAAACAACAACAATCAATTTTGGTTCAGCTTTCAAATCAGTCGGAATCTGTTGTGCTAATATCATAATAACTGGATAATGTGCATATCAAAATAAGGTTCTTTGTTAAATTCTAACGTTAAATGAGACTGTTTTGAGTTTTACGTGGTTATGCAAGCACGTTTTTCAATCCAATCAAATACATAGATTACCGCCTCATAAAATATTTATGAGGCGTTATATGTCCCTTTACTTATAAACGTTGTTTAGAGTAAAATAATGATTAAAGGAAAAATCGTAGGTAACTATGCAACAAATAAAAAATGTATGCAATTTTATAGGTATGAATATTTTCTTTGCGTTTTGTCGAAGAGAAAAACATATTTTTTTCCAAGAATTTCGATATAGCTTTACGAGAGGATTCTTTATCATTCTTCGTAGAAAGATGTAAAGTATTTTTGGTATTCAGAAAAGATTTCATTGTAAGAAAATACGAGTCTGGTTTTCGACCTTCAAATAAGTTTCAATTAAATAGCAATTGGCAGTATGGTAAATAGTGTCTATTTAGAGGTTGTAAAACTGGCCCATTGTCAAACTGTTTAGCTGTTTAAACATTTTTATAAAATTATGTCTTCACTCCAAAAACCTTTTTTTCCATTTACCATAACAATATCGTCATGACGAGAGTGCTTACCATCGATTCATATAAAAATCTGCTGTTCCACACATTGTAATCGTGTTGTGAAACATTTTTGTATGTAACAGCTGATTTTTTTCATGATTTCAGGCTTGGTACCATAGTAAAAGTTGTTCATAATCATGAGTACAGTGACCCCTTTTAAGGTTTTTGTAAAAAATTAACAATAACCCTGTATACTGTATATTGTCACAAACCCTTGTATTAACCCTATTTCTACTCACAGGTATTACGAGACGGGGTCGATACGACCTCGTGCGATCGGGGGCTCAAAACCTCGGGTAGCAACAGCAGAGGTGGTCAGCAAGATTGCCCAGTACAAGAGAGAGTGTCCCTCCATCTTCGCGTGGGAGATCAGGGATCGCCTGCTCAGCGAAGGAGTGTGTACTTCGGATAATATACCTAGTGTAAGTGAATATTTTCTTATATAACAAAATCTTTAATGCCCTTCCAAAACTTATAAATAATAATTAATGTATTATGTACGATTTATAGAAAGAGGTCGCTGTCCATAGGACAAGTGCATAAAAGGGTGACAGCATTGCCACGTTTATTTTTACTAAACTAACGAAAAAAAAAACCTAATTCAGGTTCCAAAATACGTTAAAAAAAAATCCTTGCTTAAAATGATAAAACAGAGTTTTAGTAATTAAAACACAGGTCGACTTTAGTCAATAAAATATATCTTCAAAAAATCTCGATCAGACAGTCACACTTCAAGGCAACGCCTTTCAGAAAGTATGAAAAATACGAAAGGGCGCCTCGTAAAATACAATGGGGTACAGCACACCCCCAGCTATACGGCTGCTATATACAGGATGCTATAACGCCTTATCTTTCCCTGGCACTATACAGTACTCCCCTTTCTCCCCCCTGTCCCCACCACTTGGCGGCAAAACAATATGACGTTATAACTTTTTTTTTCTTCATTTTTTTCCCTTTTTTGAATACGGGGCCGCTCCCTACTGGGACATCCTTTAGACGTCGATACGTCTTCCGTTATAAAGGCTGCTCTTTGAAAGAGAGGAATTTTTAATACAAAAGATTTTTTTTCACTTAAATATTAATGCATATTTTTTTAACACTGTTTGTTTTTCCCGAAAAGTTTAAAAAGTATCTAGCCGAACACGAATCAGAACATAAAACGCATCGTCACAAAATTTTCTTCAGCGTTTTTTTAAGTTTTTGACACGTAGGCAATGTTGACCTTGGAAGATACACAGTACTAAAAAATCTTTTAATAAAATTTAGATGAATCCCTGCTCCACCATAAACTCGCATTTCAACATTTCACGACAGCAACTCATTTTTTACATCTTTTTTACTTTATAGTCTAGCTTTTATCAAGTGAATGTTAAAAGTGAAATACTGTCATGAATGCTAACCAGCCATTTACCTAACTCTTTCATAGTTATAAAAAAGCTACAAAAACATAAAGACGCTATAAAAGTTAACGTAGCGCAAAAGATACAGTAATAACACCGAGAATCTCGCAAAAATTACTCCGTCATTTACGACCTGTACCACTGACTATTAAACAACACCCTTTAGCAACAAATGTCGCCCTCTCGACTAAGTACTTAACATAAATTAATTAAGATATTCGCACAATCATCCTGTTGGTGACGGTTTTAAGAAAAAATGAAAGACCATTAAGTACTCTCACCGAGGAATATCGAGAAAAACATAAAAACCGAAACAGAGGGAAAATTGTGAGACGGAAATACATATTTTTAATGAGTGCGAAAGAGTTGGCTTGCTATCTCTTTTTTCTACCGTCTAAAAGGGGGAAGACGGGGCGATTTTGACACGACATGAATAAAGAAAATATGAAGGCTTTTGTTGCCGTAAAAATTCCAGTACAGGGGATAAAGTCTTTAAGTTATCAGAGGGTACCGTTAAGGATCGTACATATAGATGTATAACCAGGTAGGCATAATATCGGTGTACGAGGGCGTCTGATGTCTTCGTATTTATCGAATATCGGGTTATATTGTGTTTACGTGGATTGTTTAAGAGGTGCTTAAACGTTGAATATATTAACGTCAAGGGATCGATTCGGTGGCGAAACGTCGCGTTTTATTAACTCTGAAAGGTGAACTTTGTTTTATTAAATATTCTAGTTCATTATAACTTTAAGTGCGATCGATATGAAAAAAAAAAATATGTCTGTATTATAAAGAGCTTAACTTAACAAAAGCTTTAACTATCGCTAAGTCTTTACAGTAACGACCCTCAACAAAAAACATTGTAACGATGCTAAAACTTGTTAACTATTCATAGTACAATTTGCAGTTTCAAATTGCATTTTATTCTTGAGATGTTAAAGTTGATTTTTGTGTGTTGGCGTAAAATATGTGGTGAGAGGGTCAATTGTCGTCATAGGGTCATATCGCGTTGGAACATGCGTTCCCGTAGCAAATCACTTCCGGGCCACTAAATCCAGGCCAAATTAATGCATTTAGCACGCTCCCCGACATTTTAACTGGGGATGACAACTTTATTTCATTGTATCGCGATATTTTCTTGTCACTTTAACATCAGTGACGGGGACACTGTGATTTTTTGCTGTTAATATCGACTTTTGGTTAAATGAATCATATTTCATATAAATGGCCTACTGTTGGAATAAAATTTATGTCAATTTGACGTACGTACGTTTATCAGTCTGTGTGAATGGTGAAATTTTAAGTAGAAGTTTTAGATTGTTCTTATTAATACTATGATTATTATAAAGTAACTTATGCTCGCGACTTCCTCTGCGTGAATATCGGTTACCTTAGTTTTTTTTTTCGCTCGGAATACTAATTCTTTTTTTCAAGTAAGTTTAAGTAACTCTTTATAACATCAGCTATATATTATGTCGTCTCTCCTCGGTTCAGCCGTTTCGGAGGTTAGTTAAAACGGAAACATAAAAAAATAAGAAATGTGTTTTTTGTTTAAGTATCTTGTAAACATTTATAAAGCATTTAGTAAAAAGCTGTTATTTTGTCATTACAAACAGAAAATTAAATTTTTATTTATTTTCATAAAATGTATTCCAAACTATGGTACTGCAAAGTGAATAAAAAGAGAAAACATTCATTAACAGCTTAATACTTAACATCCAGATACAACATCCAATTTCCACGCTATAACAAACTCAATAAATAGCTCGTTCAAAACACTGATTTAAAATATCATTACGGATCATATCTGAGATTTGGATCTCGGGGGTCGGGAATATATCGGCGCGGCAACAAATTGTAACAAAGGAGTCCGGCAAAGAAGATTATCGGAGATGACGCGTGCCGCGCACGTGACATGCATGTGGCCGATGATAGTGCCATCCACCCTATACTTTTTTACCCATTCAAAAACATACTTTATCTCTTACCTTTAAAGTTCACTTTCATTTGACAAAAGCGTTCGTATAAAGTCACAACAACTGTCAAGCAAAAATAGTTTTTATTGACAAACTTTTCGGTAGATTTTCGCATGAATGGAGAACTTTATAAAAGTTACTTAAAACTAAGAAGTGTTGGAGGGAAATTAATACCACAATTCAAAGGATTTAAGGCTTACATTTACTTTGAGTGCGTAATCGGAAGAGCAAATAAATATAGATGGCGGTTGTCTGTCTGTCATGTGCTGCTAATATTGTTGTCACATGCAGAAATACCTTTGGGGTATCGTTACCCCATAGTTCCCGCAATGTTATTATAAAGTTACTGTTAATTTTTTTAATTATAACTAGCTTCAGCTCGCGACTTCGTCCGCGTAAATGGCGATCTAATCTTGTTTCTCCATACAAACTTTTCCCCCCTTTTTCACCCCCTAAGGGATAGATTTTCGAAAAATCCATTCTTATTGAATGCCTACGTCATACAAAGAACACACGCTCCAAGTTTCAGGTCTCTACGATCAGCGGTTTAGGCTGTGTGTTGATCCGTCAGTCAGTGATACAGGACAAAGCATTTTATACGTTTATAGATAGATATTTATATCGTGAGGGAACCCAAAATTACAATTGATATAAGTCTGAAATCGTCAATCTGCTTTGAGCAAGTGTGGTAATCAATGCTCGTGCCTTCTCTGCATATGTAGTCAAGTCAAGTCAAGTCAAAATTATATATTTGCGTTAAATGTGGTATGTACAAAGATGGAAAATATAAATAAAAGTTCAAACACATTTCGCCATAAAAACGGCATGCAAACATTATTAAAGTTTTAGGTTAGGTACACAACTTACACATCGTTTGGTACCTACATAAAATACAACTTATAGTTTATTAAATCTTGTATCCTTTCTAATGCCAATTTTAGGTATAAACAACACCCACATAAAGATACAATTATGTAAGTAGGTACCTACTATTAAAGATGTAAACATTCGTACGTTCCTGTATGTACCTGTTTCTTCCAATTTCATCTCAACATATTATTAGTCGCACCCCTTACCCGAACCAGTTAATTACGAGGTTTATACTCAATATAATGTAATATAGGAACAATCCCCCCCCCTCCCCCCCGCCCCGTCCCGCAGCCCCGCACCCCCCCGGACACCCGCCGCGCAACACGTGTGTGATACCAATATTTGAGATTAAGTACCTACTTATTAGAATGATTTGAAGGTTTGAAGTGATGGAGGATGTTTTTGAATATGGAATACCCACGAATATTTTTTTTTCGGTTTTTGTTTTATAACAGGCATATTAAAGTAGGTAATTTGACTTTTGTAATTTGTGTGAAGAAAAAAAAAACTTATCCATAGTCGCGGCGATAGCCCAGTGGTTAAGAAGTGGTTGCCTTTTATGCACGAACCGATTGGTTCAAAACTGAGCATGGGCAAGTACCAATGTATTCTTTTTTTCATATGTACATCACTGACATCGGTAAAGTAAAACGTCTTGAGGAAACCACGATGAACAAGTTTTAAATCGCCAATCCGCCTTGAGCAAACGTGCTCGTGCCTTTTCTGTATGGGAAAAGGGCGTTGCTTATCTGTGGAACAATAATAGGCTGATGTTTATTATTGGGAATTGTGCCATTCGAGATCTTTTTCTATTCTTGGACGTACTAGCGACCGCCTGGCTTCGCACGGGTGGAAAGTAAATATATAAACCTCTTGAATCACTCTATCTATTGATTAAAACCGCATTAAAATCCGTTACGGAGTTTAAAAGATCTAAACGACTTTGTTTAATACTACGTGAAGATTTTTAGGCTGGAATTCAAAATAACTGTTACGAATACTCGATCATTCAAAAAACTAGAAATAAAAATTACCAACATAACAAAACAATTAGGCCAAAAAAAAACACAGAACGCTCAAAGTATAGTACGCAAAAAAAATATATTGACGTTGTTAGCTCGGTGTAGGGTGAGAAGCGAAGCGAGATAAGCATCGCTTCGAATCGCACCGCCACGTGCGTCCTAAGCCGGGATATGCAATTTTTATATTATCCTCCTCTTACATATTATTATTGCCGTACAATTTTAGTGTTATTAAGTGTTTTATATTTCAGACGCATATCGACCGGTGATAGATACGGTGATTCATTTATTTGAGTATTGTAGGGTGTATAAAAGATGTTAGGTATGTATGGATCACAAGGTAAAGTAAAGATGTGGACCCTATTAGGACACAGCGACATAGTATTATCTTATTTAAATAATAACTATTCTAAAAATAATAACAATATTTTTTAGAAAATTCAAAAATAACGGGTACCTATCTTAAAAAACAAAATAATAATAAATAAAATAGTATTCAAAAAAATTAATAAAATGTAATTTAAAATATGTATATGTATTTACTAATATTTAGAGCTAATACTTTTTTAATGTTTTTTGCTTGTCGGAGGTTATCTCTGGAAATATCGGTACTTGCTTTTTCTTACTGCTGTAGTAAAGTAACTTTATTGCTGAGTGTCATGGGGCTTGATTTAAGTAAAATAACAAAAGAAAAAATAAAATAATAATAACCACATTAACACACCCCTCTTTAAATATTTACCATCTAAAATACATATATACCTAGGTATATATGAGTGTAACAGATTGTGTATAGTATATTAGCACAAAATCCCACCACTCTCAGTCCGAGCCGGATGAATGATACCGATTTCGTCCTGATCCCATGGTAGCGATAGCAATATAATTCATCAATTTAATATTACATTTCTTTACTAGCTTTTGCCAGCGATTCGTTCGTGTTAATATCGGTTCTCGCGATTAAAAAAGTAGCCATGTATTTTTCTGGGGGTCGAGCTTAGATTGTACTAAAAGCGTAATAGATAAATTAAATAAATAAACAAAATCACTTTTGCATTTTTATTATTAGTTAGGATAGTCACTAAAAAAAAAATGAAAGTGAAAATTTATACAAAATAAAAATCAGCAACAATTAAAAAAAAAGTAACTTTATTTTTAAAGAGAGAAAAAAACACATTTGACATTTATTTTAAAAAAGTCTTATTTAAACATTATATTCAACGAACATCACAAGCTTGTTTTACTATCCGTACCCAAGTTCCCCTGATCTATACCAATATTAAATAGTGATAGCATCACAGATATGAGATAAGATATCATTACAACAACTTGTTCCAACATATTGGGGTATTTTGTAGACTTAAACGATTAGTGTGAGAGAGATCGAGGTAGATTAAAATAATATTGAGTGTGTAATGAATATTAAGTAGGCGCTTAGTTGAATCTTATTACTATTATATGTATAATAAATGGGAAAGTTTGGATGGATGTTTGTTAGCCACGCCAGAAAGGCTGAAGTGATTTGATAGAATCAACAAGAATATTGTAACCGAGGAGCTCGTGGCTAAGTAATAACAGCCGCACGGGTCGATCCGTCAGGTTAAGCTACGCTTGCCGGGGTTGGTCCGTGGATGGGTGACCATCTTTACATACCGAGACTCCTCCGTGCCTCGGAAAGCACGTTAAGCCGTTGGTCCCGGCTGTCATAAGTGGATCTTTGACAGTCGTTACCGGTCGTCAGAAGCCCGAAAGTCTGACAACCAGTCTTACCTAGGAGTATCATATTACCCAGTTACTGGGTTGTGGAGGTCAGATAGGCAGTCGCTCCATGTAAAATACTGGTATTCAGCTGCATCCGGTTAGACTGGAAGCCGACCCCAACATAGTTGGGAAAAGGCTAGGCAGATGATGATGATGAACAAGAATATTGTAACCAGGATTTTGTAAAAACCTAATTTAAAAAGAGTGCCGTGGAGTTTCTTGCTCGTTCTTCTCCATAGAGGCCTACCTCCGTTTTGGAACGAGCAACTAGCTTCATTTTTCGGACTAACTGACCGACTCCTTGACAATTCAAAAGTGCCTGTAAATGGTCTAATTGAAATAAATGTTTTGACTTTTGACTTTGGATGAAATTTGGCACAGATTAAGATTATAATAATATTCTCTTGCATATAGGCTACTTTTTATACTGCATAATCGGAAATTTCAGTGGTAATTAATGTACTGATTTTGTTTTTTTGATATTTAAGTTAATTTTGGCCAGTTACGTAGGCCAATATGGGGTAGGTACAGTCACTCAAAAAAAAAATTGCGGCATAAAAAAAAATTAAAGTTCGAAACAAAAAAAAAATAACTTAAAACTTTCAATTTCACTCCAAAACTTCGACTTCGACAACACAAACAATGTCTATATAAATCTACATAAAATCCCAAATTGTAAGTTTGAGGCAGTGAATGTTCTCCACAAGGCATTCTAAGGGCGCTCTCGGTCGACTGCACATCAAACGGCTCGCGCCAGTCATAATCAGATGTTTAGGCTTTCTTTGATAACCAACATTAGCGTCTTAACGGAATTTAATTTGTTTTCACTTGTCGCACAACTTGGCCTCTGTGATGTAGCTGGAGATGGGATGAGGAGAAAGCCTGGCTTTGGGGCAAAGATAGTGTTGTTTCATTGGAGACTTTATGATTAAGTTTGCTCACTGTTTTGACTTGTTTACGTGTATTACTAGTTTACGCCGTTGATCAATTGACATACTTTTTAAGGACTGTCAAAACATGATTCGAATATCGAATTGTGACGCCACTATGTGCCAACTCAATTGATTTACTATTTATTGATTCTGACCTACGTAAAAAAGAATTTTACAGTAAATTGAAATTTAATCGAGTTTCTACTAAAATAAAATGTTTTTTTTTTTAATTAGTGTCTTATAATTAATGGATAATGATGTCAACCACCCAATTGTAGTAATTTAAACAGGAAATAATAATGAAAATCCATACTAATATTATAATTTAATCCGAAAGTAACTCTGTCTGTCTATTACGCTTTCAGGATTTAACCAGTGAACCGATTTTGATGAAATTTGGTACGGGGTGAGTTTGAACCCGAAGGAAGGAAATAGGCTACTTTTTATTGCGCATCTTCGTTAACGTCTGCTATAACTGACATTTACGCGGACGAAGTCGCAGGCAAAAGCTATCTAAGTACTAATATGTTTGTTATCTGCGTGTGTCCTAAACTATTGATAAAACGTCTGTAGGTTGTTCCGCAAACGTTTAAAAAAATTCCAAGCCTACAAAAAAAAATACCAACTTTGAAATTACAGAAAGCAGTGTAGAAAAAAAAATAAGTTTTTACAAATATGTTCACGACATTTGCATATGAGTTATAAAACAATAACTGTTTTATTTCAAATTGTATATAAAGTATTCAATTAAACCATTTAAATAAACCGCAAATCACAATATATACCTACACACTTAATATAATAAAATGAATCATTCAGCAATACAAAACAGCATTCACAAAACACAATCTACATACCCATATTAAATTCAAACATGTAATATTTTCTTTCATCACTGAAAACACAGTTTCAGCTGATTACAGTTGACTTAATATGAATGTAAATTAGCAGACAGTTTAAAATGAAATCCGCACAAAATCCATGCAATCGGATATGGCAATCAGTAAGTACACTCGGGTACAAATAAAGCAGGGGTAGTCAACCAGGCGATCGCGATCGACCGGTCGATCGCATATAATAGTCGGGTCGATCCCAGGTGAGCTGATCTCATTAAAATAAGTACCTATGCAATTACTAAAACTAATCTTTAGTTTAGTTGAAAAAAATACTACTTGTAAGTAAAAGTAAGTAATTTAATGTCAAGCTTAGGAAGAAGTATTGATTTTGTAATTGGTAGATCGCACAGTCTGATCAGTAAACAGTCGATACATACATACATACATAACATCGCGCCTGTAATCCCCGAAGGGTTAGGCAAGGTTAATCCCATATTTCGCCAGTTATACTTAAGTCCCATGTAATAAGTGGCGAGCCTATTGCCATCAAACGGGCACAAATACAGACTCCAAAGCTGCTACTGAGAAATTCCTGATGGAAAAACCCAGTAACACTTCGCCCGACCTGGGGCTAGAATCACTTCTTTGTTTCTTGTAAAATATGACGTGCAAAAGTGCCTTTTAACGGCCTAACTTTAACTTTGAATCGAACCCTAGGCCTCATCCCCACAGACACGCTCTGCGACCACTAGACCAACGAGTCAATCAAACAGTCGGATCTTGGGTCTTTTTAGGTTGGCTACCCCTGAAATAAAGCGTTATCAAATCAGTGCCGACGCGATTTGTTTATCAAACGAGAACTAAACAAGTGTAGTCGTTTAGTTAAAATCTTATTTGTTAACGGTGGGGTGGGTTCGTCCCCCGGCTGTCGTACTCACACATATGTTCGGAGTTTTACGCAGTTTTAATTTTAATCCCGATACAGTGCATGTTAGGATCCGTATGAATATTAAGTGGTTTAGGAAGGGCGTGTGTGTATGTACATGAAATGTTATAGTTAAGCACAGGCTGTTTGCAGTTCCAACTAGTAGGACTATTGCTCGGGCTAGATCTCCCATACCGCGCTCAATGCTCTTCTGGACACCAGACCGGACTGTGATGTGTTTGCGGATAAATGGAAGGTGATCCTGTCAGAATGCCTGAGGTACTGCGAGACGAATGCATAATAAGTGCATAATTCTTCGTACCATGTTTTCTTTTATTTTATTTCCTTTTTCCTTTTTTTTTACCACATGTTTATGTTTTGTTGATGCACATGTTTATTGCATTTTATGTAATAACGTTTATCAGATTGATTTACTGTAATTGGTTTAACCGTCGTAAATTAAATAAATAAATAATAATAATAATAGTTTTATATGTACAGATTTTTATAAAACAGACTAACGATATGCCCCGGCTTCGTGCAGGTGCAATATAGATCCTAATGTATCGTCATAATTCAACAACTTTATCTAAAATAATATTAAACGATACGTATTTTTTTATGCTGTTTAGTTTTAGTTTTTTTTTTTCTATAATTTTTAGGCCCCGTAGGCAGCCACGTTTATCACAGCATCAGTAATGTTGAGAACGTCCTTTAAAGTGCAGGTGTAGGCACACTTTGGGCACTGTAGTAAGTGGGCCATCGTCTGATCAAGAGCAGCGCAAAAGCACTGGGTTTTGTTTTTTTGAAAAAAAATGTCTTGAAATATCATCGACCCATAACATAACATAACATAACATCACGCCTGTAATCCCCGAAGGGTTAGGCAGAGGTGTACCTATTAGTACACCCATATTTCGCCAGTTAAGTTTTTAGTCCCATGTAATAGGGGGCGAGCCTATTGCCATCAACCGGGCACAAATCCAGACTCCGAGGCTGCTACTGAGAAATTCCTGATGGAAAAACCCAATAACACTTTGCCCGACCTGGGAATCGAACCCAAGACCTCATGCACAGCAGTCGCGCTTGCGACCACTAGACCAACGAGGCCGATCATCGACCCGAAAAGAAAAAGTTACTTTTTTTAATTCTTATTGTTTTTTAATAGTAAACTCTGTAAATATTGTACATATTATTGATAAGAACATAAATAAATAAATAACAGATAAAAAACAAAATTGATAACAGATACAGTTTTCAGTAGCACACACAAACAGCAAATTATCCACAACATTAATCACCGCGTAATTTCCTTACCAATAGCAATTACAATCTTTAGGCAAACATCGTATCATAACCACGAAAAGCTGATTTAGTTGGCCGCAAAGCGTTCAATATCGGCCATTGGGCGGTGCGTAATTGCGGCCGGCCGGTATTGGGAGGCATTCGCGCGCCGCGGTCCGCGGTCCGGGCCATTCATTAGGCAATCTAGATTAGCATTCCAAACGGGTATTGTGTTTAAGTTTGGCTGGAATTACGGCCGTTGTAATGGGTAATGCGTTTGTCAACTGCAGGTTGGTTTGCTGTGGTTTTAGTAATTAGTAAGCGTTGTTCCCGATTAATGTTTGTAATTGAATTTCGATTTGAATACTCACAATTCAAATCGAAATTCACTTGGTAATTGAAAAAGGTAAAATAAAATAATAAAGTCAAAATCAATTAGACCATTAAAAGGCACTTTTGAACGTCATTTACAAGAGAAAAGAAAAATTATAATATTTTATCTAGTTGCCCATTCCAGAAGGTATGGAGAAGAACGGGCAAGAAACTCCATACTTAATCTTTTAATACTAATATTAGTATTAGTGTTCCACTCAAACCATGTCAGAGGCCCTTGAGGCGGTTTAGAAACTCTGACAGTAGGGTGTGTGGGGTTGTAAGACCTTCACACGATAGAGGAAGGAATTATAGCAAGTTTGAACCACAAGAAAAAACTTAGGTTACACATTAGGACATAGAAAAGGCATAGGCGGACGCAGTCGCAGGCAAATGCTAGTAGTATATAAAATCTAATTTTCATAGCTAATAGTATGCGACGCCGTAGCCCGTAACAGACTACGCGGCTACGCCTACACGGTTCAAATAAAATGATTATTAGACTACTTTTTATACTACCTACTTGACTATCTACTATAAAACCAGCCTATTCTAATCTCGAGCAAAGGCTTCTTCACAGAGAAGGCACGAGCATTGCTCATCGCTTACTCGGGGTGAATAAGATTTAATTTTATATTAATTTAAAGTCAAATTAATTATTTCAATCAGGCCATTATAAGGCACTTTTGAACGTCATATACGAAAAAATAAGGATAGAATCTAGTTGCCCCTTCCAAAAGGTAGTTTTGTATGGCGAAGAATGGACAAGAAACACCATACGTACCCTTTTATAATCAATATTTTACAATATTTACATACAGAATCATACATGTAGCTTATATTAAAACTACTAAATCATAATGTGTAAAAAGAATAACAAATTAAAAATTAATTAAAAATCTAGATTTCCTCACAATGTTTTCCTTCACTGATGTCAGTAATGCCCAAGATAAACTTCTAAAGTTACTAGATAAAAGTTTAAAAACGTCACAGGTAAGGTCTTTACACTATCTACTTAGAGCAGTACGCTCATTTTCAAACTGGAAGCGAAAATAGGTACTACAATACAAAAAAGCCAGACAAACAAAATTACAAACATTCTACAACAATTTCACAGATGTTAATTCGACCCCTAAGCGTAGAAAAACAGTTGACAGCGCGAAATCGTCACCCATCCGATAATAATAGGTTGTGATGTAAATCAAAATTCATAGTGATTACGACCCTAACACACATGAGTTATGACTTATTAGGGACCCCACAGACTCACAAGAGACCCACTTGTAATAGCCCTGCATGTCTAAATGACACGTCGATGTGTTGTCACCTTTGTATTTACGATTGGAACTGGATTGTGGTGTTGCCATGTTTTGGGTAATTTAGGATTGCGCAGGACGTTTTTTTTCTATAAATTATAACGAATTAATAAATTTTAAAATTTCTGTAAATAAATAATAACTGTTTTGGTGTATATTGTTTGTGTGTTTGTTTAAACGCGCTTATCTTTGGAACTATCAGTCGAAATGGAAAAAATATACCAGATTCATGAGGAATAATATATCCTATTTAACAGCACGCTACGACCTACGGAATCAGGGCAGAAACAAAAGATGAAACTTAACGCGAGTTAAAGAAATCAAACATGCGAAATCGCAGGGAGCAACTAGTCTTAAAATATGCCATTATAATAGAAAAAAAGTTAATGAAAACATTGTGTGTTTGTTTATAGGTAAATGAATGCATTTCAGAATCTTATTTGCATCTAAATTTGACTTTAAATGATCTATTATTCATGAAGGTTAATTGTAAAACTTATGTGTCAAGTTACAGAATGTGATATTCAGATTAATATAATATGAAGTTTAGGTAATTGTTCATTATTAAATTCATCAAACTTAGTTCAAAGTCACATTATCTACACAGGTCAAAATCAATATAACGTGGTGTAATTTCATAGACAAAAAAATATTTTTTTTGTTGTCATGATAATTTTGATACTTGATATTTCTGTTCTATTATGTCAGGAACTAACTAACGTACCTATAAGATATACAGTTGGTCTAGTTTAGACGTAAGGATTCATTTATAAATGTAAACACAAAACTTACAGTTCACTTTGAAAAAAAAAAAAAATTCGGTTTTTTTTTAACCCTAATAATTTTTCCAATATAAAAATAGCCCAAGTCACGACTTGTAACATCAGCTAGCTATATGCCTGAGACAGTCCGGTAAAAATCGGTTGAGCAGTTTTGAAGTTTAGCCGGAACAAACAGACAAACAAAATTTTAAAAAAATATGTGATTTTGGTATTTTTTCATCATGACGTTACATCTTTTAATTTATTTTTACAGATTATTATTTATACTTATTTTAATGTCTATTTTCCAACAAAAAGCCTTTAGAAAATAGGACAAATCCGTGTGCACCCAAGCCGCATGGCCTTCGCACAGCTGCACAGGGCTGTCCAGCTCCCGCTCGATCCCCACTGATATTTATTATAATTTTATGCGCCGTCCACGCCATCCCTTTGTGTGCTAAACGATGTCCTTGTCGCCTTTTTGTTGTTTCGAGGGGTATTAAATGTAATAACACAGGGGTCACCAAATGGCGGACCGCGGTCCGTATCCTTAAGAAAACAGTACATACGTAAATTATTTAAATGTGTCTTAATATATTTGAACTTCGCCCGCGTAAATGTCTGACCCCATTTCATCCCCTTAGGGGGTGAATTTTAGAAAACCCTTTCTTAGTGGACGTCTAGCAACTATAATCTTTATACGTCAAGTAGTTTTCGATATTTCGTAATAAGTGAGTGTATGATCTTTCGCTTAAATGTAAAAATTGTAGCATTTTATTTAAGCCCAGTCTTTCTTCCTAAAAATATGTATTTTATTTGTTATAACCAAGTAGACCGCAACAGTCTCATTATGGAGTATTTGACACCACTAATCGACATACTTTTTATGAGCTATTAAAACGAGCAACCTCCATTATTTTTTTTATGACAATAGTCATCTGTGACGTCACTTACTTTCTAACTCAATTGATTTAAAAGCAACTAAAAATCCAATTTTACTGAGCATTGAAAATTTATCGGGTAAAACTGAGGGCTATTTCAGGGCTAAAATAACGCGTTTTTAAAGAAATTGTGTTTTGAAATTATTGTGTTAACTATCCTATTTTCAAATACGGACCTCCAACAAAACTAAATGGTGACCCCTGTAATAATACAACTATCGAAGTCTTTCGTGAATAATAATGAGTTTTTTTCGCCGACTGTACGATATGATCTGTGTGTCAGTTGTCTATAATTACACTTTGTTTAATGTGGTTTCGTGTTACAATGGGGTTTGTGGTGTTTGAAATTATTGGGTTTTATTAGAGTATGTTGTTAGTATTGGTTGTTGTCCTTTGAATTGTGGTTTGCGGAATTGCATTAAATTGCCAGGGTCGAAATTTAAAACTGTTGCGTTATTTTTGTCATTAAATACATGTAGTGATTATCACTTTAAATTAACAATGCGTGCCGTTTTTTATAGTAGGTATCTGTTAGACAAACAGAGTTCTGAATCTAAAATTAAATCTAAAACAAGGTTGAAAAAAGAATTAGTCAATATTTACGGAAAGAAAATACAATAAAATAATTATGCAGTATTTACAAACTTATTATGTACTAGCTTCCGCCCGTGACTTCGTCTGCATCAAAGTATTTTTTTTATCCCACGGGAACCATAAATTTTTCCGAGATAAAAAGTAGCTATTCCAGTCTATAATCTATTTCTACGCCAATTTCACCCAGATCCGTTCAATCGATTGAATAACAAACATCCATCTATCTAAACTTTCGCATTTATAAAAGTAAGCGTAAGAATTTACATAAAATAAAATAATAAGCACAATAGCCATAAGAATAAAAAAATAAGTCGTTACAATTTACTTTCTTATGAGTTACAGAACACAACACAAAACAAAAAAAAAAAAACAGTTTCTAAAAAATAAAAAAATCCGTTGAAAGTTGTCATTCTGATTCACTCGAGCGTTCATCCCCGTGCCGATTGTAATAATACACTATTATACTATTTTAATAATAATAATTCCGACTATTATTGTCATTAAAATCATTATTATCGACTCGAGACCGGTTCGCCAAGTAAACACAATTGACTTTTGCCATTTGGTTGAGTCACAAAGATTTAGCTTTTTAATTATATTGACCCCAGTATGTTTTCTCTTCATTATTTTGCCATATTTCACACTTAAAACTATTATTTTATTTACAATGGGAAGTGCTTTTGAACCAATTATATTTTTTTGTTTTATTTCTTTATTTTCCACAGACTTGCGTAAAGATGTTAGTACCCTATAGTTAATGCGAAAAAATAAATTATTTTAAAGAGTAGCTATAAAACTTAAGTGCAAAATACCTACTTTAAGCAATTTATTATCTGTAGTGGATAAAAATATTCAGCAAATACGACTAAGAACTTTTTGTCTTAGATTTTTACTTACTTATTATCACATCGTTGACTTATTCCAAAAATCGCAAAACTGAGCGGGCAGCCTGCTAACGACATTGTCCTTCTCACTTTTTATTGTTATAAGTATCATAATTATATTGTTATAACCATACAAAAATTATTTCGTCACACTCACACGCCACTCCATATTATTTATTGCGACCATACTTGACAAGAGGACACCCGTATCTTCACAGAAATATAATACCTATACACATAAATCAATAATCAATTTTACGCCAACGAGAACGGTCCGAAGTATTTTTGTCGGGATTTTATTATTCTGGCAACACATCTAGTGGAAAATCGCGTCCTGCCGCCATAACGGGAAAAACGCGGGAAAATCACACTTATTTTCAAATGTAGAATGTAACAAGGAGTTTGTATGCTCCGATTGATGCTTGCTTAGCGTGAATTTGATGTTTGGTCACTTGATTTACGTATTGTATGTTGTTTGTTTAGCTTTTTTTAAGTTTATAAATATAGATAGTGCATTGACGTGCATAATATAAGAAATGACTGTAAATAAAAAGTGGGAGGAGTTGTTAATAAAAATAAAACAAGGTTCAATACCCACGACCAAGTTTCAGATTGCAACTTCTGTTCAACCATTATTAAATCAATCAAGTCGAAAATCTTGGAGAACATTTGGACGTCAATATTTCAATATATCGTCAAACAATACATCTTAGAGGCATTTACACAAATCACCCCACCTATGAGAACTAATAATAAATCTCTGCATATCATTTCACCCTCAAACGATTCCGAATACGCTATTGTAGGTCGAACACATCGCCTTAAGTTAATACAGAGCATTATTGAGTGCCAACAGGACGCCCCCCACCGTGCCACAAAGCACAGACGTATTGACAAACTGCCTATAACTCCTCTAAGTCTCAATCAAACAAAGCCATTTATGAACTCCTTACGTTATTGACCTATTTCTTTGGTATAATAGAACGACAATTAAATTTAAATTTCGAATCGTGGGAATCACTCGAATTAACTGCAGTTTTGACTTTAGCTGTCATCTCGTATGGGCGGGAAAGTTTTTTTTTTCTAGAATAGGGAGGCGGTGTCGTGGTTTTCACGGGGCGGTCTTGCGTTCGCTTTCTTGTCCTGCAAATCTATTGTCGGTTGATGAATTAATTGTTATTTTGAACAATCCTTATTTAATATATTTATGGGTCACTTTTATTTGCAATTATTATACTAATGCAACGTCGATAGTCTTGTTAATCTTTTGGTCTTGTTAATAGGACACTCTGTCTTCTAGTTTGTGCTTAATTTTGCCTACTATTTTTATGATTTTTATTGTTCATATCAATAAAAACTTGTTCCCAAAATGACGTCCCTGATTAATCTAGAATTATAAAACATTTTTTAATTAAAGACAATATAATCAAAATCGTAAATATTTCTTTTCATTACTCGTACTTGTAATTTTACTTATTCAGTAACCTTAGCACAATACACCCATAGCGAGCATAAAATTCAAAATCCAATATTTTCCTCACAAAAAGAATAGAAAACGCATGACAGAACAAAACAAACATGCACTCTAATTTCGAAAAATTTCGATTGCCACGCACAAAAAGTGCAAAAGACAAAAGAGTATAATCAATGCAGCGAATAGACGAATAGAGGTGCGCATTTGTTCGCTTACTTCGCGAAACGGCGTGATGTCAAGGAGTCTTTCTAGTGAGGAGTCACTGACTCACCCAAAATATTGACTCGCAAAGTGCCGACTTTGGCGCACAATAGACACAGCAGGTTGCCTTTTGTAGGGGACCCTTCTGTACTTAACAATACCAGAGTAATGCACTGCTTTTTATTTTTTGCACATTAAAATTGTGAGTGGAGTAAACGAGTTTTGAATAAAGAAAAATCTTTGGATTATCTTTTAAATTTTATACGAAAATATTTTTTGTTGATACAATTTTATTTAACAAATTATATCATACTAAATGACTTACGATTTTATTAATACGATCGATTAAGAAAAAGAAAAAGGTGAATATAACCTGCCAGTGACCCGATAAATATTAGATAGGAATATCGTATAAAAATAAAATTCAAAGCATAATAACAAATAAATAATTTCGTCGATAATAAAAACTTAAGCAGCAATCAGAGAAATCGAATCGATCAATAGGGAACCCTCTATTTGCGCGTTCCGTTTTACACAACGCTTCGCGCTTTACAAGATGGGTCTCGCTAAATAAAAAAAAAACGCTCTCTAAGCTTATTGAAAAGTATTCTCGCCCTACGTTCACGGCGTCTGAGCAAATATAAGATAATTTTCGCGCTTCACCTCACCCGGTATTTAGGGGCACCTTTCATACTTTTTACTGTGCCGTTTGATAGGTACCCAACACGACACGGAACGTTCTAATGTAATTTATTTTGTATTCAGAATGCGTCGCTCGTTGTATCGCCGCGAAACGCCTTGATTGGCGGTTTGAGTATTCTTTTTTTTTTTAATGAAAATATATGGCATTCATTGATGGAGATTGAAAGTAGATACCTACTTATTTTTTAATAACTTGTTGTTATTTTAATAATTTACCAGCAAACTGTATTTTCTGTAGAACACGATCTATCCAAAAAAGTGTACTAAAATATGTACTTGATAATATGAAACACGATAAAACCGACAACAAAGTCCTTTAGTCCCGGAAATATTCTTATCCTTTTAAAAATGATGCTAGTCCAGACGGTAGCGTAATTTTTCAAGGGAAACGCTACGTCGCTTTTTGTAAATAACGTGTGATAAAGGGTATAACTTACCCTTTCGTGGCATTAGAAAAGATTAACCACAAAAGTAGACATTAATCCAAAAATTCCCAGCTACTGGAAATAAAAAACCGGCCTAAATAATAAATGAAAACCAATTAACCGTACATTTAATTCTCGAACCACAAAAACTGCATTTCGAACTACTCAAATGAAATGAGCACGTATTGTCGATGGTACATTGTCTAAGTTCATGCGTTTAAAGAAAATTAATTCGTGTACACATATAAACATATTTAGGTACCAAAAGGGTTATTTACTAATTGGTGTATTAGTCGAGTACAATCGTGGAAACAAGTCAATCGGTGTGTGTAATTCGAATTAAGGGACTGTTTACACGTTTGTACTTTGCGTGGAGTTTATTTTTTTATAAACGGACAGCGCAGGCTGTTTTCACACATGGCCACACTTTGCGAACGGGTCGCTTATTTATATCTATGCGTAATGAAATTCTGTTATGGGGTATTGTTTTTGGGTGGAAAATATTTTAGTACGGCAGTTTATGCAAGTTTTCCAAATAAATTTATGACTTATATTAATTGCACGTCCATTTTGCGGTTGTTCTTATCCGTTATCTTCACGCTTAGATGAAAGAGACATCTTGGGTTTTTTCAGTAGTTTTAATTTTATAATAGCATAATATTTTAGCAAAAGAGTCTTCCATGTTTAACGCCAGAATTAATAAACAAATCCAAATAAAACAATATAATTCTTTGTTTTGCTATTAATTTCTTTATTTCGTAACAAGGCGAAAACTTTATTGTGTTGCCAATTAATAAACAGAATAACAAACAAATAAGTATTTAATTGGCTCGAATCATTGATTCTTTCACAGCGTGCTTTCTTCACAAACGTCTTGTTAAAAATTTCCATTTCATTTGTAAGAAAACTTCAACCCTTTCTTGTTATTTTTATTTTATTTTATTATTTAATTTCACAGACGTCAGCCGTTTGACTTTTAATTATGCGTCTCGTTATAATTTTCTAATCGAATGAGTCTTTCATTTAAAAGTTTTCTATGATAACTGAAATATTTTTCAGTTTAATTTTTGTTAGACGAATAACTGCGAATGATATTAGGTAAGTAGTTAGGTATTTTCTTTTTATTATTTGATCACATTTACTAACAAACAAAAAATATTATGGTTTGTACTGCACAATAAAATTTATGTAGGTTGAATTTAATACCTACATAGCTAAAGCATAGGTCCTGTGCTAATAGTTTTTTTTTTTAATATATCAATACTGGCCTCATTTAACGTCGTCTATAAAAACTTCAAATCAACATTGGAACTGTCAACAACACTAATCATAGACTCGAAAAAAATATAAAAACAAAAAACAGTGTTCGTTTTTCAAACGTGGCGCGCTTTCTCGGTCCATCGGGCATTCCGTCATATGCCAGTCACGACGGTGCTCGGACCACCGCGAGTCGCGTCTCGGGTTACCGTCTATCGTCTTACCTTGCCTTCCTGCCCTACGTCTAAGTTACTACGTCGCGTCATATGCCGCGGTGACAGTTGGCGAGGTGATATTCGGTTTTATTTCGTATTTTTGGGAGTTTGGGTGGGCTGAAAGGGAATTTATAAAAAAGAACGGCTTGTTTTACTGGTTACTTTCACTTAAGTGTTAAGTGGATCACCTACCTTCTTTGTAAATCAAATAAGTAACGGAAAAGACAAGTTACAGACACTATTGGCACGCACTGTCCATTAAGCACGCGCATCCAGGTCATAGATAATGTATATATTTTTTTTTGCATTAATTTTTTTAAAATTTTGAAATAAGTCCAAGCCAAATGTATTATTCAATTTAAGATAAATATAACTAGGTATGAAAAATATTGACACTATCTATCTAAACGGTACTACTAAAAGGTAGCGGTAGCTTTTTACATTCAGAATATTTTTATTATATTCCGCCCAATTGCGACATTATCAAAAGATAAATCTGTATTAATAGCATGTTGACAGATTCTTATTAGATTGAATAACTAAGTATCTCGCCTTCAAATGCCATCAGGAGGATTCATGTATCCCGGGAATCCCGCTATAAGCGTTTGTTATACAAATGAGTGTCCTCAGAATGTTGCAAGTCCTACCTATACATTATATATTTTTTTGAAATATCATTCCGCCATATAAGAATCTAGTTAGAAAAACATAAGACTGTCTATGTGTTTGGCGTCGTGGAGGCGCAAGCGCAATTCTGGAGACGGAAAAAAAAATTGTAAAGTTTAATTTCTTTATTTATGATGGCACGCCAACAATATAAACAGAAACAAGGACATTAACATTTTAATGGTCTAGACTTTAGGGTTAGAGTTTAGGACGTTTAGGTACATCTATTACAGACATACACAACATTTGCTTATCGCAGTGACTTTCCGGAAAATTGTAGAAAATATAAAATACATGCAAAAAGTTAACGTATTAAATTAAAATGGTAAAAGTACCTAAAAATAAGATTACAAAATAATAAAGTAAAAAAATATTTACCAGAAAGTTCTCAAACAGCGTAAATTCATGATTTGCGTCTTGTTAATGGTATTCAATAATATCGTTAGTAACCATAAACCATATCACATATACATCTTAAAAAATTCATAAACGTTGTCATAATTTTTAATCAATTTAGATCACGCCCTTCCGATCGCATGTCATCACTGCCCTTTATTATAAACATTGGGTATCATGGCACAGACCCTCACTCATACAGCCAATAAGTTTTAACCTTATTTTGTTATCAAACCTCGACCTTTCTCTTTAATCGCAGTGATTTCTGGGAATTCGATCGATGTTCAAAATTTGAATTTGTTGTTTTTCTTTTTTTTTGTAATGTTGGTAAGGATGATGAATTAGCTTGTATGGCTCAAATTACGTTTTGTTTTTGCTTTGGAAACATTACATTTTTGAAACTTACAAGTCTTGATAGGTGTACTTATCTATCTAGTTAAGTACACTAATCTCGCTCATGGTTCAAGATCCTAGAGTTTCCAGACCTATTTATCATTTTAGTGAAGTTGTAATTTTGTGCATATTTACTTGCTAAGTTAAATGCTGGGCAACGAAGAGCTTAAGAGTCTAAAAAAACACGTAACAAAGCCGAATGCCTCTCATATGTTCAGACGCAGAAAGCTGTATAACAGCTGAATTGTACTGAATATGTGAAAGATAGAAAAACTATTTATCTAAAATATAAACAAATGTTTACAAAAGCCCAAAACAAAAAATAAGTATAACATTAGAAAAAAAAAATAATAAACCCAATAAACCCTAACTCTATTTCTCCCCAGGTCTCCTCCATAAACCGAGTCCTCCGTAACTTGGCAGCTCAGAAAGAGAAGGCGAATAACCAGCAACCTTCCCCCGAGTGTTCAACCCCGGTGTACGAGCGCCTGCGACTGCTGGGTGCTCCGGGCGCGTCCCCGGCCTGGCCCCGCGCCCCCTGGCCTGCGCAGATTGATGCCAGGACTCCGCCCTACCAGCTGCATAGTCTGAGTCCTGGACCTCAGGCTATTAGCTGCAATGGTGGAGATATGACGGCGATGAAAAAGAGTAAGTGGAATTTTGAATACAACGGTTTTTTTATGGTTGTATGTTTTCAGGATTTCTGCATTTTAACATTCATAGTTTCATTCAGTTGCAAAAAGAACTCCTCCGCTGTTCTTTACTGATTTATTTCGTTGTGGGTTCCAAGACAGTTGAATAGTTTCTCTGGGACTCGTCATTACATCGGCACTTTTCTGGCGGTCGCCACTGTTGATTCGGCTTTGACGAATAGCAGTGATTTAGTACTAGTGTGGCGGGCTAGTTTAGCTGCTGACTGCTATTTTACGATAGCTTGGATTCTGATCCCTCTTACCATATCTTGGAGTACTTACTAGTACGTACTTAGCTTAGCTTTTATGGTGTAGGTATCGATAGTAGTTATCGACTTCCACACGGGCAGCACCTAGTTATATAAAATGCTCAGTTTTAAAGCCAAAAGTACATCCAAACGAGCCAGACATATTGAATAATCAATAACAGCAAATGGAGTGGCGAAACATACTGATGTACAACGCAAAATATATGCACACATCGACACGGCAGTATCAAATTAACAGAAAAAATAAAATCGCAACATAGGGAAGCGTGCGGCGGGCGGTCACTGAGAACAACGCAACAAAACTTTTTCACCAGCATTTTGATAGTCGATTTGCGGCTCCCCTAGTATGGGGAGTGAGGGGATGGCAGGGAACGGCGGGGGACAGGCCCGCCTACGGCACCGTCAAAAACATTACTCTGCCCATCCGCCTGGAAGATTTAATTTTCATTTTTATCTGAAACATCCCCCTTTGTAGTGGTCTGTAGTCTGTATCCAATTAGGCAGCTTTGAGAATTTTTCTGGTATACCCACATAGCTGCAGCCGTTTAGAGATATGGAATTTTTAATTTCGATTCTGAGAACCAATTATAAACGATTTGTGCGATGTCTTAAACAAAAGAACGTTGATGTTGTTTCGCGGAGAGAGTGGATGGTTGGTGAGAGGAATTTTTATGAAAATTCTATTTATCGTACTGTTTTTTTTTTTCATAAGATGAAATTCCGTGCATTATTCAAATCTACTTTATTCCAAAGCAAACATACTCTATACTTCAGTCATGTGCAATTTACATAGAATTTATTATCATTATATATGTATATTTATCAGAAAATGCAAGTAACTGTCAATTCTTATATATATACTCGTATATTATACCTAAAGAGGTAAAGTTTGTAAGTTTTAAAACATCTAGCTACATGCTTAACTGCTTTAATCTTTCTAAAAGATATTCATCAACTTAAAAGTAGTTTGTAACGTCAATGACTGGCAATAGGCAAGCTGTAATTCTAATAAATCGTCAAGTACAGAAAAAAATTAAACTTAAACTAAAAATCCACTTTAAACAATAAAACTTATTGGAAAGTGCCACTGTCTCCTTCGCTCGGCTTGCCAGCGCGTGAAAGTACCAGTAAACCGGTAAGCCGATAGCTGATAGCCTGCCCACCGGCTATGTCATGGCCGATTGAGTGACACCTTCCGTGAAGGCGTTAGATATTTTAATAATTGTTTGGCTATTTGTTTCTGGGGCATAAAATCTGTGGTGTCTTTAAAAGTTGCGGTTTTATTTGTTAGTTCGTCGTATTTGTTATTTTAAGTAATTCGATATGAATCCTAATATACGATACGAATACCTTGAATCCTTCAAGATTTTGTGAGGTAGTGGTTTTTATTCTGTTGTGCATGAGGTTAACTTAATTTAGACTATGTCCATCTTATTCTCTGTAATGAAACAAGGAAAGGACGGAGATAAATAAACGTCAGTCTAAGTTTACAATTTTAATTGATTTGAAACTTAAATAGCATAACAGCACGCTTGTAATCTCCGAAGGGTTAGGCAGAGGTGAACTCGTTAGTACACCCACATTTCGCCAGTTATGTTTAAGTCCCATGTAATAGTGTGAGTGACTCCGAGGCTGCTACTGAGAAATTGCTGATGGATAAACCCAATAACACTTTGCCCGACCTGGGAACCGAACCCAAAACCTCATGCTTGACATTTGTGCTTTGCGATCACTAGACCAACCAACCAGTCAGATTTTATCCGCCAGTTATATTACAATGGATGAATTAGTGAACAGTTACAAAGGTGTCAAGAGTGAGTCGTCGGGTAAACCGAGGCTTTGTTACTCTGTGGCACAAAGCTGGCTGTCTGTCTACCTCAAGTACTGCCGCGGGCAGCACTTTGTGTAGGCCAATTACTTGCCAGGAGATTTACCTAAGGATGGCTGTTGGTACAGAGGCTTTCTTGAAAATCTACTTGCCTTTAGGTATATAATTCAGGGATATCAGGGATGATGATATGTAATTCAAATCTATACTTCTATTACTTACTATTATAAAGCCGAACAGTTTTTGGTTTGTTAGTTTAAACGCGGTTATCTCTGGAACTATTAGACGGATTGGAAAAAAACTTTTTGTATACGATAGCTAGATTTATGAGGAATAGTATAGGCTATATGACATCACGCTACGTTCAGCGAGAGCGGAGCAGTAACCAAAGAAATAACTTAAAGCGATTGAAAAAGCCACAGAGCCAGAATGGAATATACAGAACGTAGGAAATAGTCTTTAACTACGTATGCTGGCCAGCAAACTAAGTAATATTGAGTAAAAACGTTTGCTGGGAAACAACTTTTTTGTGCAATGTAGCGCGCAATGTGACGCACGCAAATCGTTATGCCTACGGGTGCATGAAACTGTAACAGGGGTCGTGGGGGTATTTAGTCGTAATATTTAAAACTTATTGTCGCATGAAAACATTTAAAATGTTTGAAAATTTGACCTTCAATATTCTAGTAACCAGAAGGTGTACAGGTCGCAAAAATATCGCAAATGCAGTTAAATACAAGTGCACTCATGTGCAACATAACATTGCATATCATCACGCCTGTAATTCCCGAAGGGTTAGGCACAGATGTACCCATTAGTACACCCACATTTCGCGAGTTATTAGACTCAAACACATTGAGTCCTATGTAATAGGAGCGAGCCTATTGACATCAACCGGGCACAAATTCAGACTACGAGGCTGGCTGAGAAATTATTGATGAAAAACCTAATAACAGTACCCGACCTGGGAATCAATCCCAAGACCTCATGGTCAGCATGTTAAGTAACAAAACCTAAATGTGCAGCCAAATGCGTAACTACCTATTGCTGCCACGCGACTTCGTCCGCGTAAATGTCGGTTATCGCAGACGCAGAAGAAGTCGTGGAATAAAAAATAGCCTATGTCTTTCCTTGGGTTCAAACTTACCCCGTACCAAATTTCATTAAAATCGGTCTAATGGTTTAGTCGTGAAAGCGTAACAGCTAGACAGTAACTAACTGACTATTTTTTTGCGGGTTTACTTTTATTACCCACGGCCACTGACTTTTTCAGCCTTCATCTCAGTATTTACACTCTTTCTAGCTTTTTTGTCCAACAGTCTCCAAACATTCCAATGGAAAAATCGAAAGCATTCCAACATTTTCTAAACTTCGAGGACATATTCCTTCTTCGTCCACATTCTTAGAACGCGTCACGTACCTACGTCCCTTACCTACTCTCAACTGATATAGGCACCTGAATGCCTGGTGCGACTTTTTGCATACCCGTTCGCGTAAATGCAAACTTCAATTTGTACTTAAGACCGTTTACGCTGTACGCCATATCATACAAACTTTCGAGTCCTTATTTTTCGAAATGAATGAACCGATTTTTATCAAACTTCCTACGCACAAGCAGGATTTATTATGTCTTAAAAGTTATCAGAAAACGTTTACGCCTTCTTTATTTCTCGTAACGTCTAATTGTAATATGTTTTTTTTTTTAATTAGGACTGTTTATCACCAGATTATTTCATAACAGATTTTTTTTAAAGGTGTTTTAAAAACGATTTTTTTTTTCTTTTATTTTTTTTTTGTCGTTAAACCCTGTTACTAAGTTGTGGAGGTCAGATAGGCAGTCGCTCCATGTAAAGTACTGATATTCAGCTGCATCTGGAAGCCGACCCAAACATCGTCGGGAAAAGGCTAGGAAAGGCTAGGCAGATTGATTAATAACAACTAGCGTTTCATTGAGGTGGAAGCGAGGCCAGATTTTTCATACTGCCATAACCCAACTGCAGGATGCGCCATTTCTGGGTTGCGGATATTGTCCGAAAGAGTTACCGCAGCCTTGAAAAACAAAGGGCATTACGAGGAATACGGATGGGTTTTAATCAATAAGAGTCTGACACTTCCTTCCTCTCCACCCATAGCGGAAGAAATCATATGATGATTTGATTATGAGTATGAGTATCATCAAGTCTACTTAAATGTACCCCATGTCTTCATTACAAACCATATTCCGATGAATACAAAAACAATTGTCCCATATCACAGTTAAGTCTCGTAGTGATAAGCACTGTCACTAATTTTATTTGCGCGTCCCCTCCGTGAGGCGGTAAAGACCCCTTATTTATGACGTGTGGTGCAATGATGACCCCATGTTGCATTGTGGAGCAGTAAAATAAAATTCTATGTTTATTTCATTATCGTGGACATAGCTATTTTTATTAAATAACTGTTTAGATTACGGAGATTCGCTGGTTTTTCCAAAATGATCAATTCTTTCAATGTCAAGGTCAAAGTCAAAGTTTTATTTATAAAACACTAGCTTTTGCCCACGACTTCGTCCGACCAAAAATAAAATGAAATATAGCCTATGTTACTCGCAGATAATGTGTGGTGGCAATCTAATGGTGAAAGATTTTTTTTAATCGGTCCAGTAGTTTTTGAGTTTAACCATTACAAACAAACAAAAATACAATATTTTCCTCTTTATAATATAATAATTTAAAAAATAATAATAATATTAGGGGAGATAGGTACAATGTGTTGTAAATTATACAATAATGTTGAAAAGTAAATTAAGTCTCGCGAGTGAATTGATTTTTTCTTAGTGAATACTTTCGCCAACGTGGCATGAAAATTTATGGATGGTAACTTTCACGTACTTCTCTACTTATATCGTACTTTTAACGATTAATTTTAAAGAAAACTGCCTCGTTGATCTAGTGGACGCAAAGCGCGACTGCTGAGCATGAGGTCTTAGGTTCGATTCCCAGATCGGGCAAAGTGATATCGGGTTTTCCATCAAGAATTTCTCAGTAGCAGCCTTGGAGTTTGGATTTGTACCCGGTTGATGGTAGTAGTCTAGTAGTCCACCCCCTATTGCATGGGACTTAAACATAAATGGCGTAATGTGGGTGTAATAATGGGTACACCTCTGCCTTACCCTTCGGGGATTACGGCGTGATGTTATGTGTTATTTCAAAGAAAAACAGTTTCAATTTCTTCTCTCCAAGAAAACTCTCGCTCGAAACTTCAAACAAATCTGGAAAGACTTTTCATGAATAGTCAGATTATCTCCCAAAGTTTGCCGCAAACTGTCTTCAAGCGAACATTTATAAAGTTGTCACACGCTTCTTGGTACAAAACTCCCATATAACACATCACCTACTTTCTCCATAAGATCATGGGTACCTCGAACTACGAGACAAACACAAGGTCAAAGGACTCGAACGAATAAATCCATTAGGGGGCGAAAACTAAATAAAACGTACTGAATAAAGGGAGGTGGCGAGGTCCGTGATAAAACACTGAGGAACGGAGACAGATAGATATATCTCCAAGTTAAGAAAGAAAGGGATAGAGGCCAGTCTGGACTCTCAAGATAAGGCAAAGAAAAATGTCGCGAGATATTTATTCGCGGAGACTCGTGAATAGATGGTTATTACGGGGTTCGGTAGTAGTAAATTAGTGAGATGTATGGCGGCCGTGTTGAATATTTATTTATTGGACACGTAAGTTATTGTCCTCGGCTCGGTTTTTGGGGGAAATTGCCGGTTATTTACTGTGGTCATTTATTGAATTATTTTCGGGATTGCCTGCGAGAAGGAGAAATAAAAAGAAAACAATATAATATGCGTAACGTAGTCAAATGGTCAAACCTTCTGCCAGGGTTGCGCATTTTGTTCGAAAGAGTTACCGCGGCCCGTGGCCCTGGAACACAAAAGACATTAGGAGGAACACGGATGTGTTTTAGTCAGTAAGAGTCTGACTACGTTCACTTCATTCGCTCCATGTAAAATACTGGTTAGACTGGAAGCAGTCCCCAACATAGTTGGGAAAAGGCTAGGCAGCAGATGCTGATGATGATGAGCCTGACACTTCGTTCCGCTCCGCTCAGAATGGAAGAAGGCATTTGATGATTTTCCATCCATAAAAAAAACGTGGTCAAATGTTATCTAACATTGATTTATGGTTGTAATGCAATACTAGTTAACGTTTTATAATCGCGAGTCAATGACCTTGCCTTGTTTTATTACTCACCTAGGCATGTCGTTTCAAGAAAAACAAATGAAAGTAATTTTATTTTTGTTTCCAATTTCTATTCCAATTAACTGGTTTATTTAATTAAAATTAAATAATAATATTGAATTTACCTAACTTTAGATGCATAAATCTGAGCCTTATGAATCAATCAGCTTTTGCTTCATATTTTTTACGGGATAAAAGTAGCCTATCTGCCAAGATTATAATCTATCTCTACGCCAATTTATCCAGATCCGTTCAGCCTTTCTGGCGTGATTGAGAAACAAATCCCATCCAAACTTTCACACTTATGTCTATTCTGTGCTTATATAGTAGCAAGGTATGGTCATACGAATGTACCTTCTCATTGGAGTTATCCTTCTTTCCCAAAATATCCCAAGATACTCTTCTAAGTAAGAGGGTAGGCAGAACCCGTCGGACATAGACATTGAATACATACTATCTGATTTACATACATTCCCTTGTTTTTCGGCTGAACACGAAGCGAACTTGGGGCGACACAATTTTTCCGTGTGCGTACTATATTTAGCTCTTTTGCAGTTTGCTATGATAACGGAAAGTTTTATTTCATAAGGCGGATTACTTCAGTGTAAATATAAATACTCGTACTAATATATAAAAGCTGAAGAGATTTTTTGTTCGTTTGTTTAAACGCGCTAATCTCCGCTAACTTCCATTTGGATCGAAAAAATATTTTTGTATATAAAAGACTCATATGAAATAGGCTATAGATGTCTCTTTCAAAATATTTGCTGGAAGACATCATATTTTCATGACATTCATCAAATATGTGTAACTATCTTCTGCCAGCGACTTTGTCCGTGTGGTTTTTTCCACCCGCATCTTTGAGTACATGCTTATACTATTCTTCATGAATCCGGCCATCATAAACAAAAAGATATTTTCTGGTGGTCTAAGAGATTAGCGCGTTTGAACAAACAAACAAAATATCTGTTCAGTTTTATTATATTAAGTACGAGTTTATACATTGACACTGAAGTAATCCCATAACATAACATCACATAAAATCACGCCTGTAATCCCCGAAGGGTTAGGCAGAGGTGTACCCATTAGTACACCCACATTTCGCCAGTTATGTTTTTAGTCCCATGTAATAGGGGGCGAGCCTATTGCCATCAACCGGGCACAAATCCAGACTCCGAGGCTGCTACTGAGAAGTAATCCCATTTATGTAAAATAACTTAGTATGAATAGGTAATATTCTAAGACGACTTCGTGTTGAGACAGCACCTCGATACACATAATTCCTCATCACTTTCATCTCACGAGACCCCGTCTCCGCACAGCCGAAGACCGAATCTTCAAATAAACCCACGTCCCACACCATAATCTTCCCAAATGAATTCACTAAACAACAAAACAGATCCACTTGTACATCTCAAAGATATTTTAACCCTAAGATGGCGAACCAAAATAGAAGGGTTATATGTACTAGGTAGTATTTAAGCTTATATGTGCGCGTCAGATCAAAGGGTTTGTGCGCCGCGCTTTGAACACGCCGACATACCGGCCGAGCATACGGAGTCTATGTGTGTCTATGGTATATAAGCGTATGTCTTGATACCATTTGATGATATTTAGGGATTATTAATTTAAATTATGTGTATGTATTCACTGTTTGTTTGGGGGAATTTCAACTGTACATATTACGTTATGTAAAGTTACTAATAAGTACTTAACCTACCTAGGTAATTGGTGGTTTTACCTTATTACATGAGACTTGAACATAACTGGCGAAATGTGAGTGTATAAATGTGTACACCTCTGCCTAACCCTTCGGGGATAACAGGCGTGATGTTATGTTATGTAAACATAACTGGCGAAATGTGGGTGTACTAGTGTGTACACCTCTGCCTTACCCTTTGGGGATTACAGGCGTGATGTTTTGTTAGTAGTTTTATTAGTTAGTAAGTGCTTACTTTTTTTCCCTTCCGTTGAAGGTGGTATGGAACATTTGGTATTTTCATCATAACATAACATCACGCCTGTAATCCCCGAAGGGTAAGGCAGAGGTGTACCTATTAGTATAACCACATTTCGCCAGTTATGTTTTTAGTCCCATGTAATAGGGGGCGAGCCTATTGCCATCAACCGGGCACAAATCCAGACTCCGAGGCTACTACTGCTGCTGGTATTTTCTTAGATTATTAAGCTATTGTCATCATAAAAAATTAACATTTAGCAACATTCATATTCAATTTGAATTCGATTGATTTTTAAATTGGAAGTAAGTACCCATTTTTTACAAAACGTGTTTAGTTTGAACGCTTTACGGTTATATTATTTTTCTTTATAATTAATTATTCGACTTTTGCCCGACTACGCGTCCCCTAAAAGTTAAGCAAGCTAAGTATTTTAAGAAGTAAAAGAATTTACCTATTTATTTATTATAAGTATCATCATTAATATTAACCTAATATTGTCCCACTGCATGGAAAAGGCCTCTTCTCATACTGGAAAGGCTCTAGCTTTGATCACCACGCTTGCTCAAGGCGGATTGGCGATTTCAGACTTATATTAATTACAAGTCCAGGTTTCCTCACGATGTTTTCATTTATCGACCGATATTGATTTACAAGATACACTAGAAATTAAATATGAAATAGAAAAAGTCTCATTTTTTATATAAGGTATGTTTTATTTTTATATTATGTATGCAAATATTGATTTTAAAGGAGTACGTATGGAGTTTCTTGCCCATTCTTCTCCATACAAAACTACCTTTTAGCAGTGGCAACTAGACTCAATTCCTTTTTTTGTTTACGACGTTTAAAAGTGCATTGTAATGGCTTGATTGAAATAAGTGATTTGACTATAACTTTGATCATGACATTAAGGCAAGTTCCTTAAAATTCATAAAAGCTAACTTTACCACACTGGTAAAAAACAGTCATACAGATTACATAGCCGCTCTGCATCAGTTACATTCAATTTATCACAAACCGATGCACACCATACGTCCCTAATCTGTTAAAAACCCACAAAGCAAGCAACAGTAACAGACACAACCCAGCAACCAAATCCGCAGATTAGCGCACATGAGACGACCACGGACGGATAGATCCCGAGACGACCCTCCGTGGGACTGTGGGACTGTACCGGCACCGACAAAATAGCAATTAAATTCGCCTTCATTACACAACCCTTCTGTGAAGACCATACGGGGAATAAGGGTGCGATGCTTCAATATTACGATAATGATTAAGAATTTACTACGGAACTGTCTTAAGTGTAAACTTTCTGAAAACTTTTTAGATTTGTAAATAGTAGAAGATGAAAATATCTAGAATCAATATGGAACTGTTTTGGATTCTGGAAAATTAAAAAACTTTTCACACTGTTTTCAGTGTTGTGCCTGAACTGCAGTGATTTTGTATAACAATCGGCCTTGGTTAAATGAGCTGTCATTCTACTGATACTTACTAATGATTGACAGCTCACATCAAGCTGTTGGTTTCAACATTAACACGTCACATCGTACTTTACTTTTTAAACGGAACATGACGTCATCATCTGCCTAGCCTTAGATTAGATTTATTTGTTTGCCATCAAATAAATAATCTTTAATCTTATATCCTTTCCCCAAACATTTTGGGGTCGGCTTCCAGTCTAATTAGATGCAACTGAATACCTACGAGTATTTTTTAACACGATACCCCTTGGTCAAATTAGATGTCTGACTTCCGAGCTTCTGACATCCCGGAACAACTGTCAAAGATCTACGAATGACAGCCGGAACCAACTGATTTACGTGCTGTGTAAGGATATCCAAGATAAACTTTGAAAGTACATACATATAGATATGTAAATATACATATGAATTGATAAAGTCACATTATTACTTACCCAGATTCAAACCCACAATCTCATGCATGAGAGGCGGACGCCTAAACCGAACACGCCGTAACGAAATATGACGTACCTAAAAAATAACCACCAAAAGTAGACCGTAAAATCTATCTAGCCCTACAAATAGGTACCTAGGCATCCCTCAAAACAAAATACAAATCCCCACTAATTACGTAAGCACGCACCGTGGCTCCGCGAACGTCCCGCACAAAGGGTTCCGCAACGCCAATAACGCATGAAACAGGATTAAAACATGTAAACGCCAAAGGGTTCTGTGCCCGTTTGTGTGTAATTATACATGTTAATTTACAGATGCGTACTTTGAACGTACTGTGGAGTAGGTATAGGGAAGTGTGGGGACGTATAGACTCGTATAGACTCGTGTAGGTTGGTGTAGCCTTCGTTTTTAGGGTTTCGCGCTCGAATAAGCGTGAGCCGTAACGGGTTTGTTTGGTGTCAGTTGAAACGTAAACGATTTGAAAAACGGATATGCTTAACACTTTGAGTATTTAATTTTGTACGGTGTATTTAAATAATGTAATCACGATCTTGTAATAACTTGATTGAAAAACAGTGTCCGTGGAGATTTTTTGTCCGTTTTTCTCCGTAGAGACGTACCTATTTTTGGAACAAGCAGATTGAGTGAATTTTCTATCTCATTGACGATTCAAAAGTGCTTGAAAGAAAGCGATTTAATAAAATATATAAAGAAATAAACACGTTAATTTAATACTACTAGAAAATAAATAAAAAATGGATAAATATGTTTGTTCGCAACATGTAAACATAACTGGCGAAATGTGTGTGTAAATATTTATTTAAACTTTACGCTCATGTAAAAAAATACACTGTACAAAGGTGGATCTAATGCTTTAAGCATTTTCTGCCAGTATATCTTAGGGTGATGCAGAGACAAAATATAGTAGGTGCAAAGGTACAGATAACTGACCACATGTCATGAGTGCACCTCTGCCTATCCCTTTAGGGATTACATGTAGGTTTACCCATTAGTACACCCACATTTCGCCAGTTATGTTTAAGCCCCATGTAATAGGGGGCAAACCTATTGCCATCAACCGGGTACCAAATAGACTCCGAAGCTGTTACTATGAAATTCCTGATGAAAAAACCCAATAACACTTTGTCCGACCTGGGAATTGGACCCAAGCCCTCATTTTAGCTGTCGTGCTTTGAGCCCAATAGACCAATGATCAGTCAAGTCCTCTATATTTGAAAAAATATCAGCCATGTTAAAATAGCGCAGGTCAGGTGGGATCGTCAGCTATTAGATTACAATCATGATTAACATACATACCTAACCGTAGTACCTACGTATTAACAAATAAATACTACCTAAAGACACCTGTCTTTCCAGCTAGATAGCTCCACACAAACATAAAACCACAGCTTTCATACCCAGACCTCATTACTGTGAAAACAATGGATAAAAAAAAAGATATAATAAATAAAAAGCCGAGGGGCGGGGGCCACGCCGCGCCGCCCATAGCCCCACCCACACAAACACAACATATAATTATTATTGTGTGAACGCGATGCGGTTCCATACATACACATACATACAACACATACAATTATGTATGTAGTTATGATATGTTTGTAGCGAATCGGGATTTAGAGGGAAATGGGCTTAAGATGTAAGCAGTGTTGGAAGGTGACTGGGTTTAAGGGGATTTTTTGACGAGGAAATAAGAGATGCCTCGTTGGTCTAATGGTACAAAAGCGCGACTGCTGAGCATGAGGTCTTGGTTTCGAGTTCCAGGTCGGGCAAAGTGTCATTGGGTTTTTCCATCAGGAATTTCTCAGTCGCAGCCTCAGAGTCTGGATTTGTGCCCGGTTGATGGCAATAGGCTCGCCCCCTATTACATGGGACCTAAACATAACTGGCGAAATATGGACATACTAATAGTTACACCTCTGCCTAACTCTTCGGGGATTACAGGCGTGATGTTATGTATGTATATTCATCGAGATGGCCCTGTGGTTAATCCCATTCAGCCTCGTGGGCTGTGAGTTCGCAACCGGGCACGGGTAAATTGTGACTTTTTTATCACATATGTACTGTCTAAGCTTATCATGGACATCACTGACTTCCGTGAAGGAAAATATCGTGAGGAAACCTGGACTTGTAATTAATATAAGTCTGCAATCACCAATCCGCTGTGAGCAAGCGTGATGATCAACGCTCGTGCCTTCTCTGTATAGCTAGAGGCCTTTGCCCTGCAGTTTGCAATAATAGGCTGGAATGTATATTTATTATGAAGTACTGAAACTGGTTCAAAATGGGGGTGTAATTTAGGTCCCTAACTATGTCGGGGTGTAAAAAGACACATCACATCCATAAAACTAAATAAAATAAAGCAAAAATTATGAAACATCTTTTTCTTTACATTACAGAGCAAAATCCTTCTCTTTTAAGGAACCCCAAAACTCATTACAAGAACACAACTCACACTATAGCCCAATCAAGAGACTAAGTACGGAATAAGCCCAGTAAAACTATAACTAAAAGAAAGAAAAAGAAAGAAAGAAACTATTTATTCCCGCGAAAGTAACAAACGTAACATTTTTTTTTTTTTACGTAATTCATCTAAGCGTTCCATTTCCAAAAAAGTAACATATTTAATCGTTTCATTTTTAAAATCGTAGTTAAATCTAAACTTAATGTCCTGATGATACATTAATTTTAATAAACACTTAATTCAATATTCCATCGTATCGTATCGATGGCGGTTCCACCTGTGCGCACTCGAGCGTCGCGAGCCCTTTTCCCGCCGTTTTCCGACAAAATGGCCGCCACGTGACTAGACTGGCGAAACGTCCTTATTCATTCATAGCCTTTATAGACGAGCACCGTAAATATTATGTGCTTTTAAATTTAATTGTGGGGTCTTTTCAATATTCTATGCACCTGTGAATTGACATTTCTTGATACTTTTTGGTATGGTTGGTTTTCTAATGATTTTCGTATTTGTTTTATTTGGATACTTAGTTATTTTTTCTTCGAAATTTCAGTCTGTGTATACCAATTTTATAGTTTAGATCTTTTTATAAGTCTGTTCTGTCCAATTTCTGGGGCAAAGGTCTCAATCTATTCCTCCAATTTTTTGCTTTTCCACGCGTCCTCTATCCAGTTCTGAAGGAATCCATACAGTTCGTCCCTCCATCTTCTTTGAAACCGACCGAAGCCCGTGTTTTTATAATGATGGGAAATCATCAAATGAAGGTGAGTGTCAGACTCTAACTGCCTAAAACCATCTGTGTTTGTGCTGCCCGTTTTGTTCCAGGGCCGCGGTGGCTCTTTCAGACAAATTCCGCAACCCTGGCAAAAACCCCGTGTAATAATCTTTCTAATCTTTTAGGAATAATCCACTCTAAAAACCCAATTTTTTAAACCAGAATGTCCCATGCAAGTCATCTCAAATTCACAGATTTCTTCTCATAAGAAATACAAAAGTATGCACCCTAACTTAACTGCATAATGTACATCTCAAATTCTGAATATAAAACACACCTAAGTATAAAAACAAAGTCAAATAATCTGTGCCTTACAGATTAATTTTAACATCCAATGGCCATTTAGCTTTTTAAAGAAACGCTCTCTGAAAACGTTAAAAAGCGATTAGCATTTTCGTCCAGTCCTTTTTTATGTTTTTTAACCAACAGCTAATGTTAGACATACCTACTTATTCTTTCGGTATTCCAGTTGAAAGGACTTACGAGTTACATGCTCTGTTCCGGATCATTGAAAGTTCAAGGTTTAGTTATTCAAGTCCGTAGTATGTTACAACATGATGCGATGAATGTATGAATGATCATACCTTTCTTTTGGTCTTAAATAAAAGTGTATACTTACTCAAAAATCTATACAAATAAATAAAATTTAAGTGTTTGTTTGTAATATCAAAACAACAGCGTTTTACTAAATGCATTATATAAAAGTAGGTACGAACGACACAAAATTATAACAAAATAAAACTGACTACCTGTTTGTTCCGCCTAATCTCTGAAACAGGTGGACCGATTTTGACGAGACTTTCACTGACAGATAGCTTAACTTATAAGGAAAAACGTAAGCTCCTTTTTAGACTTCAAACTTCAATCTTCTTTTATTTTAAAAAAATAATTAGGATTCCGTGTAAAAAAAACCGTTACAAATAGAAACCCAAAAATGTAACCTGCATAAATAACGCTAAAATGACTAACCCATATTCGTTAATTACATTAAAACAAATGGTATTCCAAAAAGCAAAACTTAATCAAGTAAATGAGCAACTACAATAGTATCTATTTATCTTAATACCGGAGGAAACCTCCACGAAGGCACGGGGGAATTGCGAATGAAATACATGTCATAGACGACATTTTTGCGATAAGGCAACACTGCGCCCGTTTTGTTTATGGTTAGGACCGCCATCTTGCACGTCACGGCGGGAAATAGGGTAGCCATGTATTGTTCGCTTTATTTGTCTATGTAAATGGAAATATTTTTTCTTTTTCTGGTTTTTCTTGAGTAGAGTAAGGCTGTAATGGCATTTGGTATGTTTTATTTAGTTTTGAAAACTCACTGAGCTGTTCTATCTGAAATAAACGTGTTTTAGATGCTGCTAAAAAAACTGTAAGAACTTTGAATAAGTGTCCATTAAACTAGCCCGAACATAGGCTAAGTAAATCAATTAATATTGCTAGTACTAACCTTAGTAAGTTTCTCTAAAAATCTCATCATATTTACACAAGTATTTTATGATTAGTTTATATATTTGTAAACGCACAAATACAGAACAAATTACTATTGTAATGCAACATCTTTTTAAAGAAGAAACAGAGCAACGTTTCTTACAAAACATCCATCTCACAAACATAACAAAACCCCATCACAGAACCACATCATACATCCACAAAAACTAATTCAACATACGAAAAACATTCCCATTTCGTGGGGACATTAATTCGCGTTACATTTCGCTCCCCGTAGACATTGAGTGACAGTAAATAGAGACATAGAATGTCTATTATCTGATACCGATCTACACATACAGACTTCATGAAACATTAATGTCCAACAATCCTGACAGATGGGCTCCTGATACACGCACATTTTGCTCCCCTTTCAAACGATTTTCGACGTTACGCCACGGTAATAAGGGTGTGGGGAAAGTTTTCGAGTGAAGAGGAATTCTGTTGTCGTATTTCGAGGTGTCATATTCGTTGCGGTCGAGAAAATGAGCAGCGCGAGTGTTGTGATGGTATAGAGAATAGTTATGGATGTATTTACTTTTTTTTTAAGTTGCTTTGCAAATTGCAATGTTTTTTTTTTTGATTTCGTTCCGGAAAGATGGCAACATTGGACCTTATTACTAAGCTATCCGTTGGTCAGCGGGCTGTATCATGAACATGGGTGAACAGTTAGGGAGTTAAATTACTGCCGCTATTACATACACATACATACATAAACTCACGCCTTTTTCTCATCGGGGAAGACAGAAACCACGGAATGGCACCTGCTACGAATTACGATCCTTAACAAACAATTTAAAAAAAAAGTTGAAGACTTGAAAGAAAGAAATCATTTATTTGTGAAACATAGGTACATTAAAGATAATAGAAATTGTAAATAGAGCGCTATGTTTTGTCAACAATAACATACAAATAATATAATAAAAATTCTGACTGAAGACTGAATCATGATTTTTTAATGATGAATGAAACATGATTTTTTGAATGTAGTATTAGATGCATGCTGGTCCGGAACCCTTCGTATACGAGTCCAACTCGCACTTGGTCCGTTTTTTTCTTTTTCCAAGGTCCAAATAGTCGTTGGACGTTGTGGAGGGACCTACTAATCATTCTCGTTGTCAGACACCCCTAAACAAACTAAAAAGCTAGAAAATGATTTATTCAAAGCAATGTTATGTAAATGTTGTGAGTTTTCCTCATTTCGAGTACAGAGGTAACGTCCAACGCTTTTGAAATATTCATAAATTCATAATTTTGTTGTATTTTTTTCAAACAGATACCTCTAAAGCTTTGTCTCGTTTACATTCTGTATTTAGATTACATTTTCTTGTTAGTTGTGACTGCCTCGTTGAGACGAGGTCTTGTGTTCGATTCCCAGGTCGGGCAAAGTGTTATTGGGTTTTTCCGTCAGAAGTTTTTCAGTAGCAGCCTCGGTGTCTGGAATTGTGCGATCACTGGCAAAATAACTGAATCAGTTTTGATGAAAATTGGTACTGGGGATAGTTTGAGTCTAAAGAAAGGTCAGAGACTTCTTTTTATGCAACAACTTCGTTTACGTTTGCAACATTTACGCGGACGTAGTCGCGGGTTAAAAGCTAGTCTAAATATATTTACAAAACGTAAAACCTTCTTACGTTTGATTAATTTGGGAATTAATCGTAACTTAATTTGGGAAATGTTAAAAGTATCAAGAATGTAGACTTTAGTGTACAAACAAAGAGTTGAATTTGAATCGTGAATTAATCCCACAAATTCTATTGTACGAACGACAGCGCGTTAAGGTAAACACTGCGATATCTTATGCTGTTGTAATAGGGGCGATTTTCCAATAAAAAGATATAGTCAGATGTAGTATCAACTGCTGTACATACCCTTACAATTTATCACTATAACAAAAAAAAAGTTTTTATATTATTAAGATTCTTTTTAAACCTAGATCTATAACTCGTCTATTAATTCCATTCAGTAACTTGACAGTTAAAGGGTTACCAAGTTTTCAAAACAAAAAGATAGTGAGGTGGTTAAAGAATGAACGAAATCGAATGAACTTAAATAAAGTACTTATATGCATACTTTTTATTTTATATTTAATAACTGAGATACGCAAGTACTCCATGATGAAATGTCACATTACTAAGTCCTTTTTCAAATAATATTTTAATTTCTTTCATCCTAAAATATTTGTTTATTTTTTGCTTTTTCCCGTGCCTGTGTGTTCCTATTAGAAGAAAATAAAATAAGGATATTACTTTTATTAACAATGATTAATAAATCTTATATTCCACATCTTATATACGAATATTTAAAGTTTTATTTAAATTAAACCATTTTTATCATTCGTTCCTTACGCAAAATCGTTCACTACCCCAACACTATTAGCTTGGTTATGGTAACATTATTTTTCTTTGAACTGTCAAGTTACTGAATCGAATTAAAAGTCGAGGGGGGGAATTTTTTAATCGTTTAACTAACTTTTATCAGAAGAATAAATATAGCTGTCTGACATATTGGTGCCGATTCCCTTGGTCACAAACTAAACTAAAATTACACTATTTCCATCTTTTTCTGTCCAATAAAATAAGAAAGAGACTAATGTAAATAAGAGCTGTCAAATTTAGTCCATCTGACACATCCATACAGTTATAGTTGACATCTTAAAACGTGTGGATTAAAAATACGGAGAAGTTCAAGGCAAAACTAATTTGACATCTCTAACTTAGTTCTTTAATGTCACGGAATGTCACCGTCCTTTCCTTTCGCTGTATGTTAGTAAGAGATGTCAATTCTCTAAATTTAGTTTAGTTTGTGAACAAGGGAATCGGCACCATTATCTATAGAAAAGCTATCAAACTGTCATATTTATACCTCAGATAAAAGTTATCTGACGGTTGAAAAAGCCCTTAGTAAAATAACATGCAAAAAATAAAAGATAACGCTCGCCGCTGATCGTCAAAACATGCGCGAATCTGAGCACACATACATACCTACTTGTGTCGCGGGCCGTGCTGTAAAAACACTCGAGCCGCTGCGAGGGCTCTTACTAGGAGAACTCACACTCACTTATAGTTCACTGCACACTTTCTTATTGAGAAAAAGTTACAATAAACTTTTATCGTTTATCCTATTTCTGGCCACGTACTGCGGCCAAAAACTATAGAAAAAAAAAATGCATTGTCTTAAATCAATGACTCGAAAAGTAAAAGATTCTATATCCGTACAATTATTTTTTATTTATTTAGATAACTATCTACAAATATAAAAAAGAAAGTAAAATAAAACGTAATTGTTATTTTATTAACAAAAATTAGGTATCACAAAAAATGACGAAATCTGTGAATAAATATTTGTTTTTTTTTTTTTGTTACTACATATCGACCAATTGACACTTTGACTTTATCATTAAAAAATAAGGATTAATTTTCCATTTATCAAAAAAGCGCTTTTTGGGAAAAAAAATTAGAGATTTATTGTAGTGTATAGCGTTACGGCGTAGCATAGTCTACGAATTTTGCTACGATTGCTACGAAAGTTGTGGATACTTCAAAAAGGAGAAAATTAATTAGTTTTTCTTTTGTTTTGGTCTATTTTAATGTCCCTTCGTTTTCTAAATACTACTAATTTCATTGAAAAGATGTACAAAGTAACATAATAAACCTTGTATGTCTCTGTAAAATAGTTTTCTTTATTTTAATTTATCTCTCAAAGGCAAAATTAACTTGCGCAGATATTATTATAGAATTAATCTCAAAGCGAATCTGAACCAGACAGGTCTGACATGACATCAAACAGTTCACCAAGATAACTTTACGTTGTAAACCTGTAAATTCTCCTAAAATAATTTCCATTCCATTCAAGTAAGTTATAACTTGAAGCAAAACCTTTCACGATAAGAATTGAAAACTCAACTCATTTCTAATTCATTAAAATTTATACTCTGTTATCTCCAGGTGTGACCCTTGCCAAACTAAAGTGCACCTTGTCAAAACCGACTCTCCATTATTGGGCATACATTTTTAAGCAGCGATAACACTATCGCTGGCTGGGTTACGTGGTAGGCCGGGCCACGTTATCGTCAGTTTCTGCATGAACGCGCCCGTTACGGCCCCCCCCTTCCACCCCCGACCCCACCAGCTTCCCCCACCCCCCAGCTATCCCGGTAGACGGCAACGCGGAGATTTTGACACTTGAACATAATTTATTCGATCCTAAAATAGTTTATGTTATCTAGACCGGCGATATCTCGGGATTTAGGTGTCTGTAAACTTTGTGAGTGCTGTTTGTTTGTAATTATTAGTGGTGATTTTATGTTGTTACTATGTGTTGTGTACTTGTGTGATAGCGTTAACCGTTTGTAGTGGATAGTGCAGTGACTGTCTCGCTGTTTCCTAGTTTCGTGTCGTTTTCCGTGCATTTTATGTCTTTTGAAAACTACTATTATATTTCGATTTGAAGTTGCATTTTCAGATAAGTGATAGTTACTTCTAAAGAACACGGATCATGAATTTCCTCAACTTTGTTTGTATATAGTTAGTTATTTTTTGTTAAAAATATGTTGCCCCACACTTGGGATTCCTTCAGTGTTGAGCGTGCATTTACAGACATATAAATACACACACACAAACAACCAGACGCCATTTTAAGTAACCTTCACTTTTACATCTATGCAGTACACTTATTTCTCACAAACTTTACCGTTTATAACTGTAGTGGGAGATAGGATATTAGAATTAGTATCAAACGTTTGCTTTCTGCTGACTAAGGTTTAATAAGTTTTGTTGTATATTATATTTTTATATATTTTTATGTATATTTTATAGCATTTTATAGTAAGTATGTAGAATTTAATTATTTTGTACTTGTGTACACTATATTTTATTATGTAAAATATTTTAGCACTTTTTTTGAAATCTCTAATTTTGTTGTCTTACTCTCGTACAAATAGCTTGCACCTACAATGTTTTCTCTTCACCACCTTTAGTTGACTGTCAGAGTATGCTTAAGGCATTAAGTCCGCCTTTGTACATTTGTTGCATAAAGTTTAAATAAATAAATAATACTACCTACCAAATGCCAAATGCCAATGCCAAATCATAGGCTTAGAACGCATAGCTATAAAACGACGGCAAGATTTATGTAGGAGCAAAGAAATGCATTTTTATCCATTGATTTTAAAACTTGCTTAAAAGCTTTTTGTTTTAATTATCGTGTAACACATTCATGCACATAAAGTTTAGGCAGAGGTGTACCCAATAGTACACCCACATTTTGCCAGTTATGTTTACGTGCCATGTAATAGGGGGCGAGCCTACCGGGCACAAATCACTATGCCCGACCGGAGAATCGAATGCAAGACCTCATGCTCAGCGACCACTAGACCAACGGGGCAGTAACACGTTCATGTTTATTAATATTTACGTGTTTTCCCACATTTTTGTGTACAGATATTTGGACGACTAGTCTCCGATTTGTACGAAACCTTATCACTCAAAACACGACTCGTCTTATTGTTATGCTCATCAAAACCGAGTCATATCGGACCCGAACGAAGCCCTAATTAAAAACACGAAACTACATACAAAAAAATGAAAAAAGTGCATTTGACATGGCTGTAGGTGCACCGATATCTTTGAAGGTTTCTTAGTTTAAATTGGAAAGTAAAAAATCACTTATAACATTTCGAGTTAGGTTACTAAATAAAGTGATTTAAAAAATATGTATTAAAAACACCGTTGCATTTACCACATTTTATTTGTAGAGTAGTGCACTTATACATTGATCACACCCACATACATACACCCACATGAAAAAGATGATTTGTTGCCAAATGTACTTAGATGTTTTTTTACAAAAATATTCCACGGCCGTTAAAGATCTTTCCGTCGTACTATTTAAAAGACACCCCCGACGCGGACGCTTCCTAACGGATTACCTAGTGAAGGGACATTACAAGATATCGCGATATCTCATTGATAAATTATATCTAGATTTAAGATGTTAGGTTTATTGTTAATCCTTGTACATATTATGGAAATAAATGTGTAGGTAATAGGATTATTACCAACATATTTATTTATATTTATTTCCATAATAAGAGCATACCATTCCATACTTCAGATAACTTTAATAAACATAGGGGGTAACTACAATTTGGCTTCTAAAAATAACTAAAAATATGTGGTTGTACTAATGGGTACACCTCTGCTTAACCCTTCGGGGATTACATGCCTGATGTTATGTTATTATGTTTTCTCTGCTATTGAATTAGTAATTCTTGTAAGACAATAAATAACCTTGATCGTATTCTCTTGTGATAAAAAAAAATGACACAACACTCAACAGTTACGAATATTAAATTGAATTCCTATTGTATCTACCACGGATATCGAGTATCTACCTACCTAAGATTACTAACTAACTAACCGTAAACGTCTAAACCTCAAACACAAACAGTTATTATTCAAACTTTTAATCTCGACTTTCATAATTGAATCCCAAACTCGAAGTTGTAGGATAACGTAAATTTACGACTAAGCAGACCAAGATTAACATCGCAACTGGAATAAATCCGCAGTATCGGGGATGTTTGCCGAATTAAACCCCACTTGTTCACTTTGTGGGCATAACTTTGCGTCATCGTCGACTGTTGCCAAACACGAGTTCTCAGAAACTTGTAATTCCTGTAAATGATATAATTTCGATGTTTGGCAGGATTTTCGATGGTATTGTTAAAGGATTGTTGGGTATTAATAACTGTGGGGGATTTAAATAGAATTTGGAAGGTAGATAGTAACAACAGGATTCAAAAAATGGGGAAGGAAGAAGTACCAGCCATTTTTTTTTTCGTGGGGAAATCCTCATGGATTCCTTCATGGATTGGGGATAACGGAGGGGTATGTCGGACTCTTGCCGACTAAAACACCACGGTTCCTCCTGTTACCATAAGTCGGGAGCCCGGTATTCGCATTACGCATGATCCGCGCCCCCGACTGGTATTGGACCGCCACTGGCGATCCCCTTCACCATGTGCGGCCTAGCCTGCGGCCGCACATTCCACTAAAGAGGCGCGCACGGAACACTGCGCGCCACCATCACAGGCCTATGTCTGGTCAAGGAAGTACCAGCCTACAATTGTCCCGTTGCAATGGATTATAGTCTCATCTCATACATACACTTGTTCAAGGCGGTTACTACATCCATTACTATGGCCACGATTTAATCCGCGTGAATTTTTTTAGGGAGACTTATTATTTTGTAACAATTATCCCTGAGCGATATAGGCTAAAGCCTATAATAATAATATAATGGATAATTGTTATTAACGTCTAGCAAAAGAATTTTCAGAATCTGACCAGTAGTTCCGGAGATTAACGCGTTTAAACAAAAAGCAAACAATCTCTTTAACTTTAAATACTTGTATAGAGAAGCCCTAGGTTTCCTCACGATATTTTTCCTCTTTTATAACATAACATTTCTTTGTCCACAGGCGAGGAGCCACTAGAAGGTCTGGAAGGTCTACATTCAGATGAGACGGGGTCAGGAGACAACTCCAACGCGGGATCCAGTGGTGCAGACGATGATGCCGCGCGACTCCGACTCAAGCGCAAGCTGCAGAGGAATAGGACCAGCTTCACCAACGAGCAGATTGATAGCTTGGAAAGAGGTCTGTATCAGCAAGAAATTACCAGCCTAGTACTATCCCACTGCGGGGCAAAAGCCTTTTTCTGGTACAAAGACGACACGAGCATTGATCACCACGCTTGCTCGAGGCAATTTAGACTTATATTTATTTTAAGTCCAAGTTTCCTTACGATGGGTTCCTTCACCAATGTCAATGATCTCCAAGATAAAGTTACTAAGTAGATACACGTTGTGGCCTAGTCTGACCTGATGTGGTCGACATTGGTGCACGCCTGCCTTTTGTTTTTGTGTGGAAATTCTTAGAGTCTGCCTCCGCCTCGGGGAAGGCGGAGACGTGCGTCGGAATTTTACAGACTAAAACCTACTGTATTCGTCAGCTACACTTTGGCAGGAGCATGGGGACACTCACAGCATTATTAGAAGTACCTAACATACTGATTCTCAATTTGCTGGCTGCCCTATCGGAAAACGCAGACTCCCACAGGAATCCCCACTCCTCACCTATAAAGTATAGTACCTACGCACAATGATGTGACCAATTTCAATCTTACAGAATTCGAGAGAACCCACTATCCAGATGTTTTCGCCCGCGAGAGACTTGCCGCCAAGATAGGCCTGCCCGAAGCTAGAATACAGGTGAGTCTAATATAATTCAACATTTACGCTATATGTACTTACTTACATACGTAACATCACGCCTGCCCTCCCTGAAGGAATAGGCAGAGGTGTACCCATTAGTACCTACAGTTTTCGCCAGATAAAAACCCTCCTGATGGAAAAATTAAATAAAACTTTGCCTGATCCGGAATCAATCCCAAGACCTCATGCTCAGCAGTCGCATTTTGCTACCACTAGACCGACGAGGCATTCTAGGCAGGATACCTACTGTAATATATATCCTTACATGATTACATTCTTATTGTAGTTGGAGCGTTTGTAGTAATAACATGATATATACGTCTAGTAGGTTACTCTAGGTACGTAATTACGCCTTTGTATGTCTGGCATGTGTCCAGTTGACTGATTTGATTTGATAATGTAAGTGCAATCTATTGATATATTATTGCTAAACTTTAATATGAAACAGGAATATTTTGGTGCTTAGAGAGAATTTCATAATGTGAGAAAAAAAAGTATCATATCTTATTTAGAACATATACCTTGACGAACATAAAATGTAGTAATGTCGTACCTACTTAGGTACATCTAATTAATAGGTGTGATTGCCATACAGCCTTTCTTTACCAAGACGATTGCTATAAAACCACTGAAACAAAAAGTGCTTCAAATTTAATATATTTTTTTTAAATTAGTATCACCAACAAGCCAGCCTTGTAACGATCCTAATTGCTCCAACTAGCGCATACCGCGCTGTGTGTTAACGTAACCCGACGTTAAGGTGTGGTTCTCGAATCGGCGCGCGAAGTGGCGGCGCGAGGAGAAGATCCGGTCGCAGCGCCGCAGCCCCGACTGCGGCTACAGCGGCGCCGCGCCGCATGCGCCCGCGCACCCCGCGCACCACCCGCCGCCCGCGCACCCCGCACACCCGGCGCACCCCACGCACCAGCCGTACCAGCCGCCGCTGAACGTTGATACTTACAGGTGAGTTGCAGAACGCAACGGTATTAATCAACTTCCCTCAAAAGATACCCTAGTCCCTGAGTATGGCTTATTCTATCTAAGATTGAACGTCTTCGAATATTAATTCTAAAGATACCTAATTACCCGTAATTCTTAACTCGATTTTTTTACAAAGTATTGCCGTTTGCGCACCTATGCATTGAGCACCAAAGGTATTGAAGGTAAAGATTGGTGCTCAATGCATAGGTGGTGCTTAAACGGGAATACTTGGATTTGATAATATGAATGCCTTTGATACCTACTTTATAAATGGCAGTGCAATAAAAGAGCTGGCAATAACATATAAAGTGCTATGTTTCCCAGCCCGTTGACCCCCATGGGGTACGGCGGCGGCATGGTGCCGGAGACCCCCGTGTGCGACACCACGGAGGCCGAACTGTGTAAGAGCGGGTTCCTGGGGTACCCGCGCTACGAGCTGGGGTACCGGCAGCCCCCGCATCCCTACGTCAACCATCATGGCTACCAGCATGAACCGGCGTCGCCTCCACCAGGTAAATTATCAAAAATTACTAAGTACAGTTTGTAGATTAGGTAGGGTCATCAAATCCTCCTTATTACGCAGTCGCGTATCTGGAGTATTGATCTACCAAACTGATGGAAATGACGGGTGGATATACTCATATGCATATTGCATACTAGCTGACCTGGCCACGCGTTGCTGTTCCTCGAAACTTTGCAATAAAAAATATTGAGGTCAATAATGTAGATAAAAACTATCCTATCCTATCTTTTAAGTGTGACTAAATTACACACAGTAGGTAAGACGAATTTCATAAAAAATCGTGAAATCGTGGTTTTGTAAAGTGCCTTTTCGCACTCGATAAATGCATAAATAATATTGGATGGACCAGAGCAGATTACTCCAAAGAAGGAAGCCACGACCTCCAGAGCAACATAGGTCCCTTTCTCACTCTGCAAACGTTATAAAACTTACAATCACTATTTTTCATTTCAGAGTTAAGTGGTCTACTAGGCACTGGGGTGTCAGTGCCCCTAGCAGTCCCCGGGCAGGACACGCAGCAGTACTGGTCCCGCCTCCAGTGACCCTGGTGGAACTAGCTGAGCACTCGACAACAGTACTCATTTACTGCTACCCGAAGAAAAGCGGCCATATTGGATTCGGTGGCAGTCAGCTCTCTGATTGGTTTATGAAGCTGGAACGCATTAATAGATCACATCACCTTCCATCCGGTAAATAAAGCCTGGAACACATTAATGTGGCTTTATAACGGCGAGGTCAGAAGTGGTTTTAGCTGGGCAAGTATTGAAATTTGTATAAGTAATAAATACTCTAATAAGGCAGCATTACAGTTCAATGTTATAAGAACAAATATTTCAATTCTTATCACGCCCAACTTTGGCGTAAAAGGTCTGGATGCGCGAGGGTGTTCGAGGCGAGAAATGAAATATTTGTTCGTACAACATTGAAATATATTGCTGCATATACAGAGTGTTAGTGTAAACACCGTTATCCTTGAAACCAGTGGTTTGGTTTCACTAAGAACGCAAATTCAATGAAAAAAATATATTTTTTTTTTAAGTAAAATCTCCATTTTTCCTCAAAATTATTTCACCCTATATTACAATGATGTAATTAGTTAAAACTTATGTAGGTAGTTATAACGGACGGCCAGTGCAGCAGGTACACGCCCTTTGCGGTGATTACGCAACTCGGGCGCATAGTATCCATGAATTTACGGACGGTGGCGGACAGATTTTTTTTAATTTTTGAAAGTAAACTTTCGACTATTAATTTTTAAATTCAGATAAACATTTATTATAATAAATCAAGTACCTATGGTTTTAGTGACAACGGTGTTTACACTAACAGTCTGTATAGAGTATGTACCTATTACTATGCAAAATATATAATTACAAATCTCGCTCAGTTAGTCGGTGCGAGCAGCGCAGTACATCCTTCAGTCTAAACACTCAGCGTGATTTCAATTCTCGCCCGTCAAAGTCACGGCTCGCCTCGCCGCTTTGAAACCACCTTTGTTAATGGTGTGTTGTGTCGTGTTGCGTAAAGTCCTAACATTTGAAATGACACAACTTAAGAGAATAATGTGAACTTGCTAGTAGTAAATGCACAGATTAGATACGCAAGAGATGACGTCATAACGTGGCACAACACACCACAAAGTAAAAATGTGTACCTAGCTTTATCGATAGATAGAAACAGTATGATTAAAATATATTTCGGTAATATATCTATCTCGCTGACCAAAATCGAAAGCTTAAATCTGAGAGTGGACAAAATGATAGGACAGGTTGCTTGGTTCTAAACCAATCCAATAAAGATTGTCGGGTAGTAAGTATGTATTTCTTTATACCGAAGTATATCATGAACAAATTAATATTTAATTATTTTTACTTTTGTGGTTTGTTTACTAAGTTTGCGAACAAAACACAAAGCAATACGTTACATTGAGGTATACTTACATCTTCACAGCATAAATCATACTTCAAGACTATTCAGTGTGTTCCTACGAAAAGGAAAAACAAAATTGTCTCTGGTAGATTAAGAAAGTGATAAAACTATACCTACAGATTTCAAGAAATTGGTTAATAGTGATGCATGGCTAAAGATAGTGAAGACATTCCTGATTTTAACTGTACTTACGTATGTTTTATAGCTATATTTTTAATTTTATGTATTTCACGGTGATATTTTGTATTAACTTAATTTGTATAAATGAGATTAGATAACCTACCAACTGATGTAACACGTATAGTATAAAGAATTAACATATCCACTAGATACCACAAAACAGGACTTGGAGCACAAAACATAGGCTCAAATTGTATTAAAATAAATTAGAATATTTCATTCAAAATATTATAATATTTAAAATCTCACATCAGTGGCGTAGCTAGGTAACCAAGGGCCCTTGGCAGGACAAATAAAAAAAATGGGGCCCCACTGCTATTTTTTAACTGGTTAGGTTTTATCAAGCAAAAATATTAAATATACAAATACTTTAAAAATGCTAAGCTACTTTATTATCAGCTCTTTCACGTGTCTCTTTCATCGTGCACTTCAGGGCAGGTAATAAAAAATGGGAGAAATTTTCAAAAGTTCGGTTCGGTCGAAATTTTCTGTTAAGGATTCGAAGGCCCCCTGAGCTTGAGGGCCCCGGCACAGCCCCGCCTAGCCCCTAGGTACCTACGCCACTGTCTCTCACAGATTTTCTACATTACCGTTATTGATGCGCATGTAATGTTGTATCATTAACTTTGAATGAAATAATTTAATATTTGGATGTAAGTGTTAAAAAATATTTTATTAACAATTAGGTAGTTAGCTAAGATTAGCGTTAAATAAGTATTTAATTGTGAATATTTGTTGTAAATGTTTAATTAACAATGCTGAGATTAAATTGGATTCATTATGAATTTTCTGACAGATTTGGCTGAATATTTTGTAGTAGGTACCTGCAAGCCTTCGCTACATGAATATACATAGATGGTAGATACAAGCTCGGGTTGCCAACCCTACTATATAATATAGTATCCTACTATGTTAAGGGCCCGATCGCTATATGTCTGATCAATGTATATAGTAAGCTATACTACTATATTTTTAAAGGCATCAAACTCAACGCAATAATATTCCCTTCAAAATGAACATGACTTCTGAACATTATTAATCTAGTAATGTTACACGTAGCAGTACGTTCACTTTGTTCACTTTTAGTCTCCCTACTATATATTTTTTTCAACTTTTCACTACTTATCTTCAATATTTTTATGGGTGGTCATTTTAAAACTAATATTTTTGACAGACAAAGAGTTGGCAACCCTGGATACAACTAACATTCCTTTACTCAATTTCATAAGCTTACCCTCCGAAGAAAACAATACATGAAGGACTAATTTATAAAAATATCACTGGTATTAAATTCTTAACAAAATAGTAGCGTTGTAAATTTAGATTTTTTATGAGAAACAGGGCTTGTTAATTATAAGTGCAGAAATGTAAATAGTTACTTTTGTGTAATTGTTAATTGTGATTATCTCATTGTAAATGTAAAAAGCGCGCAAGATGTACGAATCCTAGAAAATTGTGTTTATTATTTTTTTTCACTATTTTTAGTGTTATAAATTTCATTTAGGATTCTTTGCTGTCAAATATACTTTGTAGTAAATAACAGAATTAGTAATGTTTCTTGCTTAATGTCTCAAGATTATCATATAGTAAATCGATATTGGTTACAACACTAGCTCACTCATCCTGACGGTGTTAATTTCGAATTTATACAATTAGTTTTTAATGTGTATATGTATTGAAAATAAATAAAAATGTGAATAATTGTGTGCTGTCGATGAAACGTTTTAATAACATTATATGAATACACTTTTGGATCAAAATATTTTATTGTTTTACTAGCTTTCGCCCGCGGCTTCGCTCGCGTTAATTTAAAATTTGCCAATCAATTCGGGTTGTACCTACTCTGCTTGCGTGCATGAGTGAACCCATTCATTTTCTGACACCCTAGTACTTTTTTTGATAAACCCAGAATGTTGATCTTTCCACTCTAATTCTACTGCCATATAGATATACCTTTTTTATGACACCCTAGTACTTTTTTTTCTTGGGTAATCGTTAATTGGTTGTAAAATTTCATGACACCCTAGTTGTAGCTGGTCCATCGACACTCAAAACTCACAAAATGTATTATATACTTAAATTTAAAATTCGAACATGATTCGAAAGACATGTGGCGCCATCTATCATCATAAGAAGGTTATTGTGATTTCCCTCGGGATCAGTACTTTATTTCGGGATGAAAGGTACCCTATGTTCGTTCCTGTACACCTGGCAATGTATATGCAAAATTTCAGGATGATCAGTTCAGTGGCTTAGGCGTAAAATGGTAACAAACAAACTTACTTTCGCATTTATAATATTAGTTAGGATTTGGGCATATTAGCGCCATCTTTGAGTTTTAAAAGGAATTTCTTGTCTTCATAGACAATGTTGGTCTATTAAATTGATTTCGCGCTCCTACTACTAGCGGTGCGAGGGTAGGACAAGAACGGGATACCGGCAGAGGTGCGGGCGGAGGGCACTCGTAGCGTGATACACAAGAGGCGAAATGTGCGCTGGACATCAGTTTTTACGATATATGACGTCACTCAATTAAGCGGTTTAGCTATAGGTTTCAATATTTGCAATAAAACTTCATCTTCTAGCAAAATTAATGTAATATTTCAATAGAATCAATTAAAGCTTTAAACACTCTACAGTAACGTGAACAAATAAGTATAGATATAGCTCTCCTACCAAGTAAACGTACGTAAGCCACATTTGTATTGCTCGTCACTTGGATCCTACAATATAATGTAGATCCTTCCTAAACCTAATATATTGCTGCTATCATTAATCTAATTATATTAAACAGGAAACTTTTGTACGAACATTTTTACTTAAAACTTCAAAGCCTAGTAACTAATTAGAGAGAAATGAGAATCATAAATCGTCGCCCAACAAAGTATCGATATCATTGAGAATGTTTTTGTCAGAGCTGTCCACTCTATTCAGTTGTTGGTGACAACTGACGACTACGTCAGGCATTATCGCGTTTTTGCTCAAATCCAAATCGAGATCCGAAACGGTAATATCACTTTCATCCTGATCTTCACTGAGATCCACCAAGTCTATAGGTTCACCTAGCCTAGTGGTTTCTAAATCTATTATTTCACTATCTGAGTCTACTTTATCTAAATCTACAGAATTAATTTCGTTTAGCTCTACGCTAACAATTTGTACTTCCGAATCTGAATCGTCAGTTTTGTTAAAGTCTAAATCATCGTACTTTGGTTCGTCTGTACTTTTGTTTGAGCTCAACAGCCTGTTCCTTATGAGTCTGGGTTTGGGAGTCTGTCCAGTAAATTTTATCCTCTTGAATTCAAAGCAATTATCCACAAGTTCGTCTTCTTGTATTTCATAAATGTCGCTTTGCTCCGATAATGTTCGTTTCCTGTCGTTGGCATTGTCTGTCGGCTTCTGGTCGACCTTGGTCTGGTTGGAGGCCGCAGGGGCACTGCGATCGAGTTTCTTATACACAATAGAGTTGCTTCTAACAACTTTGAGTATCTTATTGCCTGAGGTAGTTATGGTTTCGTGCGTAGAGAGCTTTCTTTTCCTACTCAAGTTGAGTGTGATGGGTTTAGCGTGTATGATGGTGTCGCTTTTCTTCCTGGCTCGTATCTCGTCGAGGGAGAGCACCTTGAAGTCGAGCGAGGCGCGGCGCTCCTGCGCGTGCTTGCCGGCGAGCTCGTCGAGCGACACGCGCTCGTACTTGGTGGCGAGGTTGGTGCGCACGAGCTTGACCTTGGAGTCCGGCGGCGGCAGGCCGTCGTAGCTGTAGAAGGCCGCGGCCTCGGCCTGTATTTTCTCAAGAAGCAAGAGCTCCTGCGACTTAGTGCGCGCTACTTTAGTGGCGTCGTCGGGAGACACGGTTTTAGTGGGCGTAGACGAGGGTGCGCTTTCATTATCCGACTCTGCAAGAACACACGAACGAACCGCTTAGTCGTACGCGATAATCGAAACTTTCGAAATGATTTTCGTAATTAATTTTGATGCGACCCGTCCGGCAACATTCGCGGTGTGTTCTCGTAACGTCTATCTGAAAGCGACTCTCGAAGGGGTGGGCGGTCAAAAATAATTACAAAAATCATATTACGAAACATTTTTATTTACTCGTTGGTATATTAAACACAATTTGATTAAACAAAGCCAAAGTATAATTCTGTTCCGTTACGAGTTCCTATATCAGTTTGAATATTAATTAGCTTAAATGAAAGGTACTAGACACGCGTTACTAATAATAAACATATTTTGAAATTCTTATTATAAAATAAGACTAAGATTAACATAACAACAACCCCGTATTATTTGAAACAAGAAACTATCAGTAGGCACTCGCGACAGTTGGCAACGCGGCAACACGCGGCAACACGCGGCAACACGCGGCGACCCGCGGCAGCGGGCGCGGCCCGGTGCGCACGCGCGACTCACTAGTCATATTCCCTCCGTTAACCAAAATGTCATGGAACACAACGTGTAAGTATCAAAAGTGCTGCATTACTAATTTCATTACATTAACCTCACTTTCGCACACATATACAAATCTTAGAAAATTCATTCGGATTCATAACCGATCGTGGTCAAATGTGGATGACGACTCTGACCCCGGTGACTTAATTCCAAATCCTTCCTCCGATCCCTCCCTCCGACGGCAATTCATTATAATCAGCGAAGACGTAACATATTAAAAAGGAAAGCTCTCCACATTCAACAAAATCGGTTAGTAAAAAACAGTAATCTATGCTGACATCATTATGAAATGTCGTACGAAGCATTCGAACAATCACGTAATACATAATGTCTTAATTTCAAGTCTTTTTTTTCACCATGTTTATAAAATAGCTGCCAAATAGTGTTTAGAAATAAGTTATTACGTAGTATAGTTAACACATAGAAAGTGATTAGTTCCATAATCGCAGTACATTTCACAAAGACTCGAGCGCTATCCGTATGACAGAAAATTTTCCGTCTAACATAAAACATTAACATTCCAACAATTAATCTAAAGGTAAATAAATAGTTTATTAGTGTAAAAAGAGACAAGACTACAACATTATACTAAATATAAATTGTATTGCTACAGTTACCAGAGAAACCAATTTCTTTTTTTTTTTTTAACAGCTGCCTCTTGAAGCAACCTCCCTTTGTACTAATTCATTCTAAAATTATACTCCTAATAACATTTCAGTACACTTTCCGCTAATTTATATAAAACTTAAAATAATTTTATTCACCTCCCTTTTAAGCGAACACCAAGAATTTGAAAAAAACAAAGTTGTGTGTAAAAAAACTGAGCATGTTAAAATAATATAAGACACCTGCGACTTAAACTATCCCCACCAATCGAGACTATGTTATTTAAATATTGATAAATAGTTTTATACATAAATAATGACTAGGCGTACCATGGACCATAACGCGAACCGATTCTTTTTTTTTTAATATCTCGTCCTGTTCACACTTTTTGCGATTTTGTAATAAATATAGGAACTTTAATCTCAGTGCAAAGTATAAGAAATGAATTCTTTTTTCTTGCCAGATTGTATTACTCAACGAATATATTTGACTAATCGCGTTCTGTAAACATATCAAAGTGCTATCGTAGATACTGGAAATCGGAAGCGTTACCAGACATTGCCAAAGACCGCTAAGCAATCGAATGCTCTTTTTTGATGGCTTATCTCTTTTTATATCTTTCTAAATTGGTAGTATGATCTTAAGCACGATTTTTTTTTTGTTTCACGGGAATCACAGCTTGTATAATCATGCAACTTATAAAACTGTGTTTCCCGTTGTGTATACCTAGAGATACATTTTTTTTTTATCATTTTATTAGCTCTATCTAAATCTCACGGTGCGAATATAAAGTATTGGGGGCAGGTAGCAGTGGGTACCTTTATAAACTGCCAAAGCCCCTTAAAACATCCTACATACTAACATACAAACAATTTAAAGGCATAAAGCTGTTTTTTTTTTTCATTTTTTTTTTCACCTATATTAATGAGTTACAATAATCGTGTATATATATTTTTATTTGTATTTTATATGTTATTAAACCTATTTATTATGTACTTTTCTATCATAGACAAAGATTATATCAACATCTATTTAAAAAAGTATTGCAGTGATATTTTGAGAGAAAACCGAATGTTTTTTTCTTAAAATATGACTGTAACTGTCTATCTATGTGATATAAATTGTTATATAACGATACAGTAAATGAAAAAGCGAGAGATATTAATGAATCTAATTAGCTAAGATATGAAAGAGATTATATTCTCTAATTTATTGCACATACAAAAATACCAACGTCGCTTTTTCTCCATATTATTTCTGTAATAAACTGTGAGAAGAGAGCTATCATAAATTCTTCGTGAGTCAAATATAATCTCACTTTGTTTAATCATTGTCTATGGTATAAAAAAACAGCTAAACATTGTCTAAGTTAGAGTGAACCAAAAAGCCGCCTCTTCCGGCTACATAAAAAAACAATATTGTATTTCGTTAAATTAACTTTGGATCCAGTTCCTGATGTAACCGCCCAAACTCTTGTAATCCTCACCCACCACAACAATATTGAATAAAAAAACACGAAACTGAATCCAACTATAACTATACAATAAATACTATATTAATTGACTATTGGCGAAATAAAAACAATAATAATACCTTCCATAAACAGGTGTTAAGATGTCGCGTAACGAACTGGGCGAACAAAAGAAACGTAGGTATTTTCTTTCTACAAAAGTTAAAATTAATAAAGCGGCAAGTTGTGACCCACCCGCGTAAAAATATATAAACAATAAATTCCCACTTCGCTAGCGACAATAAACGTAGGAAAAAATTCTTAACCAATAACATGTGAATAAAATAAATATATATTTTTTTAAGTAGGTAATAAATCTAACACTTTCTCGTCGTTTTTTTTTTTACATAAATTATGTTTCATTGGCACAACAAAGGGTTGAATTTTAAAAATAATATTGTAACCCTTTCAATGCGACCTACGACAATGAATTTGACGAGAGGATCTAGTCAGCAGTGCCATAGTATACATAAAGCATAGTGTTATATTTAGAAAACAAAAACAATAAATGAGCGTTTGAATTTTAACATCGTTAATGCTTAACCCTACGCACACCGCCCATAACATGACAATGCAGAGTTTTCAACTACCGAATATTATAATAATGCATGATAAGCTCGCTGTCCATTGAAGCGTATCCATCAACTCTGGTGCAGTGACATAAACGACGAACCGATTGTCCACGTAGAAAGAAGAATGCGATTAAGCTACACTTATCAAGTCTTCGAGTTACATGGGAATGGGTAAAGGCAGTGCATTGTATGACTAAATTAAATATAGTGCCGTTTACACGTCGCGGAATCCCTTCACGATATCATAGCGCAGAGCACGCACCCTTCAGTGGACAGTGAACCTAATGGTACACTCACATCGCCAGTAAGCGGTTGGCTCGAACATTAGACTGAGTGTCTGCGAGCCGTGATATCGATATTATGAGCATATCTCTAAATGTCTATTGAAAACTCGAGTGCATTAGTACATAGTATTATTAATTTTACGTTTGGCTACAAGATTCGCTAATTACATTATTTGGAAAGACATCAAAATTACATTATCGTCAAACAAATCCAAAGTGTCCATCGATGTCGTATATATAGTTTATATACCTTGCCGTTCACTTTCCAACTTGCATATCAAAATTATACATTTATACGATTGCTTTTTATATCACATAAAATCATGACGCATAAAAATTGCTTGCAATCCTTTATCCAGTGCTCTTAAATAGAAAATTGTAAAGTACAATGCCACATATGGAGAATATTCATACTACATAATAATATACTAGGAAACAATTCACCATCAAATAGCTTTACCCACTTTTTCCTTACTTTATCTTACGTCACTGGTCCAAATTTAGTCCAAACTTATACTTATTTTGATGGCTTTTCAAATGAGAGACAGCAAATCGAGCCTTAAGCCCCAATCATACAATTTGAGAAGTCTGTTCGCTATCGCAGCTCGACCCAGCGTCATTGTTGGTTCACATATTACACTTTCGCCCCATCAATGACACGAGTCCAAAGCATTTCTAGAAGATTCCTTTTCTAAAGCCCCACATCACCGTGGTGGTAGCTTTAATCAAGACAACCGTACCGCACGTTCCTTCATTTGTATTACAGAACTAGTTTACTTCTATAAAACGTTAACTTTTTCTAAGAATCTTACACAACCATTGCTTTGACAGCCGCAATCTTAATTTCAATCATATTTTATTTTAGATTGACTTTCCACATCGAATTTCCTATACCATTTTTTTACTTTAAGGGGCCGGTCCGTACATTCTTAAATGAAACGTGAAACCTTAGTTTCCTATACCAACGTATGGTGAAAGATTGCTTAATTCGAGACTTCTCTGTCTCAATAGCAACGAAACTTCAAAGGAAGTATAGCTATCTCTAACTTCTACATCATCTTTAACAACATCAATAGTAACACCGAACACAACCATAGCGCGCAGCGGCCGGCCCCGGTCGGTTGTGTCGTAACTGGAATCTTTTAGAGCTTAGCTGGTCGGGTAGTATCGGAAATAGCTCGGGATCGAGTTCTCAAATCGTCTGGCAGGGGCTTAGTACATGTAGTTTCAGTATAGGCGCATACCTTCTTCGAAGTTGACGACGAGGGGGTCGACGGGCATGGGCGCGTAGGGGTTGGCGGGCTGCTCGTGCGCGTGCGGCGGCAGCACGCGCCGCCCGCTCAGCAGCTCACTGGACGCCGGCAGCACGCCCAGGATGGCGGAGTCCAGCACCACTGCTGGGGGACGGAACACTTTTATATCTTATATAACGAATTTAGAAAACATGGTTAAACAATTTATTACAAAAATACGTAATTTCAAACCAATGCTAGTAATTTTGGAAAAGCAAGAATTTTTGTATAATATTATTTAGTTTTACTTTGTAGCTATATGTGTTATTTTATTCATGATAAAAACAATTAAATACGCGATCTAGACATCATTACACGAATTAAACTTGTCACACGGGGTTTTTCCTATTTTTTTTTCGCCATGTAAACTAGACTAACCATGCCGCATTTTACACAATTCATGTAAAATGCAGATTTGTTATCATAGTCAACCATAAAAATAATATTGCGTGTATATCTAACGTGACACATCAACATCACACGAACGGTAAATTAAATGGAAACTATGAATGGTTTAAATAAAGCAATACATGATTACATAACAGCGTTGGTAGTAAGTACATAATAGGAAAATGTTACATGATAAAATTATTTTTATCGTGATTCGTTTTAACAAGGTACTGGGATAATATGAAAATGAATGAAATTTGAAGACGGGGGACAAACTTGTTTTTATTAAGCGTAGCCATGGCAAAATGAATTTAAGAATAAAGTAAAGAGTATGTGATGTTTTGTTCACTGGAAGCATTCATCATTGCCGTGAGGAAAATTCATTCATTCATATTCTTACTCCAGTTTTGTATGTCGTACTTTGGAGAGAAAGAGATAGAAAGAGGTACAATATCACCCTTCTTTCGCCCGAAATTATCTAACCATTGAGCCACACAAAGGTCAATGTCAGAAGGCCAATTCTACTAATTAAAAACGTTCAAAATGATGGTGATGGTGTGGTGTAATAATTTAATAATGTTTAGTATTTTTTGTCTATTTTTGTCATTGTAAGTAGGTATATAGATGGATATGTTTAAATTCTTCACTGTCGCATTAGGGTAAAACCTGTAATTATAGTGAAAGCTGTTTGTTATAAATAAATAAAATCTAGTTGCAAACTTATCTTAGCGACCATCAATGTCAAAAACTATAGTAGAATTAGAGGCATTTTTGACATATTGAGGCTAGAGTATAATCTCTACTCTCAATATGATTACCCCCCTCAGCTTTGAACATACATCTTCTTACCAAACGTTGGTCGAATGATGCACGTCAATGATAGTGGCTCCATCTACCTACAACTAGTTAAACAGTACAGCATTTATTTTTTCTTAGCATATTATAAAATGTAAGCTTTATTACCTTGGCGCTGTTGCTGCCACAGCAGGGGCACGGGCGCAGGCGCTGGCACTGGGGGCGCCACGCCTCCCATGGGCGGCTGCTCCGTTGGCACGGGTTCCGGCACGTTCACCGACGTCGGCACTTGCTGCTATTGGGAACGACGTGGCGTTGTTAGTGGGTGTGTGGAGGCACATATTTGTTCAATAGATGACGGGATAGCCATCAATGTCTTTAATCAAATGGACAGAAGGCCCTTACAGATTTGGGAAGAGATTTGACAAAAGTCTGTCAAACTTAGGAGACAAAGTTGAGTGGTCTCGTGTTTGAGATACCACCAGCACTTCATGTCTTAAAAATTGAAACTCAGCTAAAAAATGAGTAGTAGAAAACTATTCTATATTATGTATTTTGAAAATTATTTCAGGATGATTTTTACTACTTTTTTAAAATAATGAATGTCAGAAACTCACAATGGATGTTACTCAAAAAATGGGCAGAAATGTTACTAATGTGAAAATTGACGGTCTCCAAAAATTTTACAAAGAAACAAAACGGGTTTACCTAAACAAACAGGTGTTAGGGTGTGTAAATTCAGTCAGATATACACCATGCCTCTTTTTAGTACCCAGGAAAACTTTCAAGGGTGATACTTTTACGTCTTAAACTCGCAAAGGCGAAAATGTTAAAATGGACTACGTTAGTAAGAGTTGTTTCAGACTAGTATCACCCCTGAAAGTTTTCCTAGTAAAAAAGGCACCGTGTATGGCGAGTAATGTATGTGTTGTCTCACGGGTTGAGGCGGCGCCGGCTGGCTGGGCGCGATACCATCGGTGCGCGCGTCGGGGTTCTTGTGCATGAACGGACAGTGGATCTTACGACAACCACCCGGCTGGTTCTCCCAATAGCATGGGATCTGCTTGCGGTTTTTCTAGAATGTGACAATTTTAGAAGTAAAATTAATCACTTACATCTTCCTTTTATCATGTTTGCGTTCCAGGTTATCTCGCAGGCACCACAGCAGCATTCGTCACGGTTAAGACTGTTTTGTGAATCTCTCCACAGGTTCCAAGATAATAAAGACATTTGTAGCAAGACCTCGACTAGATTATGAGTAACAGCTGTATTCTTTTCACGTGCAGGGCAAGTCGGGGATAAGCAAACTAGCAAAGCTTACAGAAATACATTTTATTTTGACTATGGACTTTAACAATAAGAGTAATATGAGTAAAACTACGAGTAAATTTGGGCTGGTGAAATCTAATAGTAGTTGATATTTTCTAGCGAAAACTTCGTGCTCTCAGGGAACGTGCACATTCAGAAGCGTTAAATGTAAACTCCGTCTTAAGGAGTCTGAGCACCATACCATGACAGTGCTATGAACGTATCAGGCACGGAAAGAAACATGAAACGGACTACTGTTTCCACTTCATCTTGTCAACAGCGTATCAATCAACAATTGAAGCTTCGTGCATGGCACGCGGAGGTGCCGGTCGGTGACGGAACTGTTTAGTGAACATAGTCCTATACTTTTCAATAAAAATATTATTTTTTTGCCTGACACGTTCCTAGCACAGTACGGGGTAGTGACTAGAGTCCGCTAGTCTGTCGTCATAATAATATAAAATTATTCTTCCATATCAAAAATACGTAATACCACTAACTAATGTAATCCCCAGTATTCATGATAAAGAATTAAGAATTGCCTAACGTAATATAATCTTTATCACTAACAATATATATTATGTGCATATCTAAAGGTTTAATGATAATATGATTGATTAGTATACCTCCTGGACTAGTGACCGAAAGAGCGTTTAATATAATTTAGTTCGATGATTGTAGTTCAAAGTCAAATTGTCGGGGTGTTCGGACTGTGAGGAGACAAATTGATGCTCGATTTTTACAGATTTTATTTTTTACAAAGGAATTTCTTAATTTATTTTGATTCAATATTACGCGTGTTAATAGTAGCAGGCTCGGAGTATAGATTTGTGCCCGGTTGATGGCAATAGGCTCAACCCCTATTACATGCGACTTAAACATATCTGGCGAAATGTGGGTGTACCAATTGGTACACCTCTGCCTAACCCTTCGGGGTTTACAGGCGTGATGCTTTGTATGTAGATATTATTAATGTAGCTGCACAAAGGCTGTGCTGAAGTTCATCATATAAGGGTTACCAGTTTAGAGTAATGAGGAACTGGGTGGAAAGTTCCTCACAGGCTCAAAGGACACAACACCCATCCTGCCGGAGGATCCTCGCTTTTCAATGAAAGATGAGGAATTTTCCACCTTGTTCCTCATTCCTCTAAACTGGTGACCCTAATATGACGAGTAATACTGGTAACCCCTTCATCTAACATTATATCTTGTAGAGTTTGTAAGTTCAGTTCAGTTTCTTGTCCGTTAATTTGTGTCAACTGTTGATTTTCTGCTGAATATATCTGGCAATTTATAGTTATGAACTCGACTCCTTTCACTTTACTTTGTACTGTATACAATTATCAATAGAATATAAATGTGTCTGCTGGTTGTTAATAGCTTGTCCAATTATATGTGTTGTTAAATCTCTAGCTTATGTTAGCCATAATATAAACAAGACTTAGGAGCTTTGCAAACGGAGCAACTTAAGTTGAGGCAACTATCAACTCTTTAAGTTTCCTGTAAAAGTTGATCGTTGTTATAACGTTTACAGTTGCCGCAACTTTATGGAAATCTGTGAGCAACTTTCGTAGCCGGGTTGCTCAATCTACGCAGCGATCAGGGTTAACAGTATAATATTTAACAGTTGCTAGTTGCGGCAATTAGGAACCAACTTAGTCATCGATTGCAGCAACTGAAAACTGTTGACGATTGCCGCAACTCGAAACTCGAGTTGCTATGTGTAATCGCAATGTCAATGCAATAAAAGTAAGTCTAATTGAAATATATGTAAACAGCTAGTTGCCAGTTGCTGCAATAGTTGCTCTATGTGCAAAGCGCCTTAAACAACTTTCATAAAGCAATAGTTCTCTTAGTGTGATCACTAATATTACCCAAAGGTTTACAGAGAGAAGTAAAATTGTGACGAAACCTAGAGTTATAATTCAAAATCTGCCTAGCCTTTTCACTATGTTGGGGTCAGCTTCCAGTCTAACTGGATGTAGCTGAATACCAGTATTTTACATGGAGCAACTGCCTAACTGACCTACACAACCCAGTAAGTGGGTAATACTTGTACAATACCCCTTGGTAAGGCTTGTTAAAACTTTCGGGGTTCTGACGACCCATAACGACTGTCAAAGATCCACGTACGACAGCGGGGACCAATGTCTTAACATGTTTTTCGAGGCACCGAGGAAGCTCGGTGTGTAAAGATGGTCCCCCATCCATGGACTAACCCTGGCAAGCGTAGTCTAACCTGATGGATCAACCCGTACGGCTGTTATTACTAAGCCAAGAGTTTCCTATCTGCCTTGAACAAAATAATGTGGTGATCAATGCTCATACTTTCTAAATGTGAAAAAAGGCCTTTGCCCTGCATTTAGAGAATAAAAGATTGTTATTATTAGTGTTGTTAGCAACAAATAATCACTGATCGTAATTACATTATAATATATCAAGATAAGCCACTACTACTACTACTTGCACAGCTGTTTAAGCAATTCTGTAAATACTAGTTAACAGGCATGCAAAGTGATTACAAATTATTATATTCTCTATTTGGCTAAAGAAAAAGAACAGTCCCAGATGGCAATTATTGAATTGAATTATGTATTTGTATAATTGTAGATTATTTATTTCATACTTGTAATATGTATATAAAATTGGTGGTTTTAAAATTGTTTTACAGTATCCCTCAAAATACTATCAAACAGAAAAAAGGTACATAACCAGAACTTTATTAAGAATAAATAATTATCTTCAATATTGATGTTTGCTCTTCAGGACAATAGACAAACCCTAGATCTGTAAAAGCTAATAAGGTCCACTTGCACCAGGGTTATTTTTTTACTCGGACTTAGTTGTTAACATTGGCCTATTATACATATTATGACATTTGTACATTAATTGTCCCCTCAATGTAACCTCATGTTCCAAACTAACTCTAGAAATAAGTTTTGCCACAAATGGGCAAAATATTAGTGATTGGAATAGTTTATTCAGTTTTCTCCATTAAAATCTAGAGAAACAACTGTAAATATTTCTGAATCCAACTGCTCTTGATTCTTACATTTCCTTGATATTTTCTTAACAACATTACAATTACTTAACTAACCTAGAAGATTAGTACCGCATCTCCTTTCAAAAACTTATAATTAAATTTATCTCAAGTTTGTACATACACAAACAACAAAAACGTAAACATAACATCTGTAGAAAACAAATGCATTATTACGTAACATCTGCTTGAATACATACCCTCAGTTCCATGTGACGTAGTTTGCAGCGTTTATCAAGGCACTTGCCCTGCTGCCAGGCTGTGCACATTGTCTCGCATCCCAGCGCTGACGGTTCATGGCGAAACACACAGTTGTCCCCCTTCATAACAGATAAAGTAAGTAACTTACTGAACGTTTTGTAGAATATTGTAGCAAAGTTATTACATTACTTGTAAACCACATGTAACATGATATTTGCTCCTATATTTGAACGTAATTACTGGCTGACAAGCATAAGACACTTGTCTTTAAAGAAACAAAAGATAGAGGTATAGATTCAATTGACATCATGAATAATATAGATATGAACAGTACTTAGATCCACACAGGGTGTGTTTCGGAGTATTTGAACCATCAAGTCAAGTTGTTCGGGAATTTTTAGCTTTTATTATAGTTTATTTCATGTTAGCTTTCATGAGTTCAGTATGTAGCTTTTATGCAGTATTTTATACAGCAAAACTTCTGAGTATTCTCAATGAATACAACTGTTTTTAATATTTTAGTGGTTTAGATTAGCTGTAATATAAATGTCTTGATCTTGGAATCACTTCATCGTCATAATATCCTCAGATATCATACTACAAACTGATTTTTTGGTAACCAGCATGCAAAAAGGTCATCATTGCTAATTTTACCTTCAAATACCTGGTTACTTCATAACAAAATCTGGTTGTTTCTTAGGTTATCAGTTTTATAAAAAAAAAAAGAAATATTTGATAGATTTTTTTTCAATGTCAATAAAACATTCTAACCATAAAATAATAAATGAAACAATGCCTATCACGTTAGCTTCCGTGATTTTTATCAGAGACTCCGAATATAAACAATATGACATTAGGAGCATGAAATCATGAATATTTTCTTACCTTCGTGCATGTGGAGTAGTAGTAAAAATAGCAATCGTTGAATTTCCGTGGAGACTCCATGGTGTTATCCGCCGTCGAGGGTCTGTGAAATATTGGGTACACCGTCTAATAATGCCGACACCAATTTTTTTTGTATTACTCAATAGGCACCGTTAAACGCTACAAAATACGTCACGAGTGTAGTCTAGTGGATCCAATTTATAAATAACACATACAATAAAGGCTGTAGTTACGCTAAAACTAAGATTTTTCCATTTTGACAATACGTAAAGCACGGCGCGGACAAACAAGTTCCAAATTAAAAACTATCAATATGTCAAATCCAGATTGCACACTTTACTCACCACGTATTAGATAAACTAAAAAAATAATTAAATTATACAACGAATATCTACACAATAACTCTATCTAACACAAAATAATATGAACGTCACTATTAGAAAGAAGATGTAGTAGATATGGCGGACATGTGGCGGACTTTCATTTCGTTTCGTCCGCCCCACCGTTTGATTGGTTGATCACTTGTCTATTTTGTACCATAGACTGATATTTTACTTTTTCGTGGTAATCGAGATTTATGCCTAAGAGTAAAAATACAGGCGCAGGTATTTTACGTGGAAAATTCAAATCGGCCTTTACCGGCGTTTTTCTATTACCTATGCTAAACAAAAAGTTTTGAACAAAAGTTTATTTGATTATAAAACAGTTTCATTTGCTGCCGAAACAATAGGAAAATGTCAGCCTCACTAAATTCTTTCTGAACCGCACGTTTTATTTTTTACCGCTTGCATGCTGTCATTATTGATTGAAATAAATACTCTCCTATGACTAACATTGCTGACATCGGAGTAGATTTAAGGCAGCATATGCATATCCCTTGCATTAATACACCTGTTTACCCTCATATTATGTTCACCTAATTTATAAGACTTTTTGATATTGTGTAGTCAAAAAGCATCAAATTTTGTTACAAAAAATCAGCCTACAAATTCGTTTATTGGTGGGCATATTTTTTATAACATCCTAGTAACATAAGATAAGGGCAAGAAGTTGGTGATGATCAATCGGCTAGACATGCCTTGTTACCGTTGAGACTATTTTAAGATTTTTTTGTTAAGTTTTTTCCAGCTTAGCGATCTCGTTGTTGTCGGGAAGATACACGCCGCCCACACCACCCACTACTTGCGACGCCATTGATCTAATAATATTCTCCATTGGAAGCACGGAATTGAGTCCAGCGTGGGATGGTCAGGGATCGATCCTTGCGACTATTGCTCCACCCTAAGGAGACGCGCAGGTGCTGTTCAATCATTTATTTAGCTATCCTTTTGAAGAGCAGGCATTGCATACTTAGTTTCTTTGATTCTGGTCCTCCAGTCCCTGTTACCATTACGGTAGCTAGAAAATAAGATCAAAATGTCTGAACAAAATCGCAAGTTGTCGGGATTTTGAGAATATAATTTAGTGTCGGGAGAAATAAACACATACCAGTTATTATGTTACCTTTTATTTTCTAATCAGCCTTATTTTGAATGCCAGTAAAGTAAACATGAAAGAACCGCCCGGCAATTTTAAATTCAGCTTTTATTATTTCTTTACGAAGCTGTTTGTCGGGAATCAATGTTGGGAGAATCCAGACGAATCCCGACCATCTGGCAACCCTTCATCCAAGCTTCAGATTTGAAATCGAATGCCACAAAAGTTGACTATTTATATCGGCATTGAAATCTACGATTTTGATTACGAATTAAAACAAACGAGGCTCGAATGCTTCGAGTTTTTTCAAATAAATTGTACCAACACGAGCAGCACATCATTTTTATCAACAGTGTGTTTTTGAACTTAAATATCGGTCTTGCTTTTGGTTGGGCTACTGTGACTGGCGTTACCGTTTTGTGAACTGTTGGGCCATTTGCTCATAAGTGTTATTTAAAACCTTAAACTACCATCCCGGTATTAGAGCAACCGGGCGGTCGTCCACAAATCCGCGATTCCATCATGTTTTTTGGTTCGTGTAAGTGTTACCAGCGTAATGCTGTTGACTGTACCTGGACCGTATTCTTTTCTGGTAACCCCAACGAAGAAATAAAATAATGGGTGGAACCCATAGAGTAACACGGGCCACCTGGAAGAACCCAATCTCCAACGCGTTGCCTTTTGCCATTCGTTGATATTTCGCTTGGCTAACATGAATGTAGAAGTAGTTGATACTTTGATAGATCGTCGATATGGAGTAAACTTTAATTCAAAACCGGCTTCAGTGTTGTATGAACTTTATTTATAATAATTAATATTACATCATGATTTAAACATTAATTTACATATAATAAATAAATGCTCACAATAATCAAAATGAAGTCATGTTTAAAAAGCGAATGTTTATAATAAAGACATTAATAGAAATTAACCTAATTTAACGAATCATAATCGATTGGAATCAAGAATATTTTACCGAATAAATTGAAATCTAAAACAAAACTAAAAGGTTTTCTGTAGATTAAAGTATAATCGTATAGAGCGAGTTACTTATCTATGTATAAGCGATTCGATTTTTTTAAATATCGAGTACATTGTTTTTATTAAAAATATTTAATGAAACTACATTTCAACTCATACTACTGGTTGAAGTCAATAAACAATGGAAAAATACTTCATTTTTCGTTAGTATTTAAGTAAAGGAGGATATTATGTTTCACATCCTTGATACAGAGACTCTAGGACTGTTTCAGTCCACAGGTAATTTACAGTCGTACAGTCGACGAAAAAATGTTTGGCTTCTGTCATGGCATTTTTTCTTTATAACTTAGATCAAAATTATTATGAACATTGCATTAAAATGGGAAAAGGTATATGAATGAACATAATGTAAGATAAATAGTTTGATGAAAATGGACAAACAATTTAGTATACAGAAATCCAATACTGGTAGGAATGTATCGATTACATTTTAGCAGGTCGTATGAAACGTGGGGGGTACTAAAAAAATATTAATATAACAATATATGGCCTCATCTCAGCTCCTAAAGTTTTCTAACAAACCTACTGGATGACGACTGGGCGCACATCGACGTAACTAAACTCAACACTCCGTACACAACTTGTGAAACATCAATCATTGAGGAAAACAAAACAACAAATTGTTGGGTGAAACAGATGTTGATCGAAACCACGAGTCAGAAGGAAATAAACCACACGAAATGACACACAGAAATATTTCCCGCCGTCTGTACGCTTAGATCTTTCAAACTCCGCAACGGATTTTAATGCGGTTTCATCAATAGATCGTAATTTAAGAGAAAGGTTTATGTATATACATTGCACCCGTTTGAATACGAGGCGGGTCGCTCGTGTGATATAAAAAGGTGTCCTTTTTCAAGCTATTCAAAATTAAGCTTTAATGATAATTGCTTTAAACGGCTAACAACCATCTGTTTCACCACAAACGAGTATTGCCAAACCTTAACGCAATCTCTGAACACATTCAACCAAAAACTCAACACAAATCCAATAAAAAATACATACAAAATTAACTTACATAACATGTTATTAGTAATACATGACCTAAAATCAATAATAGTTTTCAAATTGAATGAAAACTACATTGAACAATCATAGATACAAAACTAGGGTCATCGCTCTCGCTACAGGCTATTTCATTATCATTAATAATTATTATTGAAACGTTGATTATTGTTTTGACTGGCTAAGGGAATACGTATTACGTTACTACTACGTTAACGTAGTGTAAACGCAAACTAACAATTTATGTTGTTTATATAATTTGGTTTATACACTGGTAATTTTAATTTTCTACACCACAGAAGTTAGTACCATACGATTTTAAATTTAGTTATCAACAATTGTTTTTTTTTAACCAGTAGCCTAATGAAGAATATAGGAGATTATGTACAGTTTAACAGATTATGGAGATAATTAACAACTTTTTTTTTTAACTCAGAGAAAATTAGAATTTTATAACAGCCTGGATTTTTTAAATATATTACCATCAGTAAATAAATATTACCAATTACTTCTACGTATGAAACGTGAATGGGGCACGGCTGCTTACAGTACAAAATACATGATTTGTTCAAAAGTGCGACACAGATGAGTAAACAAATGGAAGTCGAATCGAGAGTATGCGGCCGTCTCATGTCCAGTATTACGCGCGTATATCTTATTTGGACAGGTACTGTGTATCGCTGCAATAGACTTGAACCATGAACCTCAGTACCGACCGATTCTTAAGGTTAACACTCCATTTGCTTACTACTCCGCAAAAGTGCTACATTGAGTGCAATGATACACACAGTGATTATACATTTATTTTGTGAACGACATTATTAAATTGTATCCAATGAGCCTACAGTCGGCTGGGTAAGTTAATAGCACTTTATTTAATAGTAATATTCGATCGACTTTTCAATAATCTCATCGTTGAAATGGAATTTCGTCATATTATTATTCATGTTAATTTATTTTTAGGGTTTGTTATTTCTCTCTATTCGTAATCAAAGTGCATAGAATAAAACTCTAGACTTTACACACGGTAAACGCTTAATTTTAACATCCAATATCTCACTGTTTCACTAACATAGTTATTCCACGGCAAGTAACGCATAGTCGGCAACAGATGTGTTTCGTCTTGAAAATATTACGAAATAATGTTAGAGAAGTTATTTATTACTCAAATAATAATCGTAAATATTTAGTTACTACATTTGTTGCTGACCAACATTGAATTATATCCAATCATCGTATTCCTATGTAAACAGACAGCATTCAATTTTAATTTAAAACAGGTACACTCCTAGATCTTGCAGCTAGACTTGACTTGTAGTATCATTTCTTTTATTACATTATGTTTGAATCTTGAGAACCTTGCGGCGCAAGTGTAATATTCACTACGTCAGCGAGTTTTGCACGATGCCAGTTGTGCCCTGAACACGATCGGTCGACCGAGTTTATGGTATTGAAATAAAGGCACACTGTAAGTCGCATCTAGCTTCAAAAATCCAACATTAACTGGAGTACACATAACAATGACGAGTGTAAAAAGTCACAATGAAGCCGAGAGTTACATGTTATTCCCATCATTACGTTATTTTTTTTTAATTAAATGTTGAAATTGAACTTTAATTCCTCCCCCCCACCCGGTTCTTTACTGTTGAATGCACGCGTACGCATGTTTTGCGTGCGTTAATTAATGTTACTTAGTTTGTAGGCAGTATGCGTATTTAACAGCTTTGTCATGTGACTTTTTACAACCCGTATTTAACACTGGCACTTCACTTAATTCAAATAAAGTACACTTTTCATTAGCGAAACAACACGAATATTTAAGTGTAGTGCCAGCTTAGAGAGCCAAATTTTACACTAACCAAGTCAACAAATGATCCCTTACCAAGACACAAGTTCATACATGAAGCGTTATACCCTGTGCAAGGCGATACTGTTTAAATATATTGTCATGTTCTAAACTTCAATTCACAATCTTAGATAATTATCATGCTGTGGAACCACAAACTCTACGCAACACATTATAAAATTCTAATTCCTTTGCAACCATGATTTTTTTAGTTTTTTAAAATATGGCCACTTAAAAATCGACTCAGACAGCAGAATGCTAAAGTAGATAATTGAGTAAGTGGCAATGAGTGAATATAATCTAAGTTTCTGAATTCAAGAATACTTAGTAAGGGCTCACAACAATGGACGCTTGGACGCTACGCGGAACACGTATAGGCCATCTAACATAGTCTTAGAAACTAGATGAGAATGGAACAGTCTAAAATGAGATTAAAAATTTCGAGTTATTTCAGGTAAGCCGGTCAATTTACGAAATAAAAACAAGCAACAAGTTTAGTGCAGACGCGACTCGATTCGAATCTTTGTCAAATTCGAAAAACTTTTCAGTTGTTCTTTTCCACTCTCAACAGTTTTTGCGATAGTGCAAGTAAATCGATGACGTAATGAGAGAGCTACCAAATCCGTGGATAGTGTGCGCGTGAGCACTCTTATCTCTTGGAGGAGCTTTTAATTTGTTGCAGCTTGAGGCGTAGTGCGTCCACTTCGGCTTCGTTGCGTTGGGAGAGTGACTGTGTTGGGTGCAGCTGTAATGAAAAAATATTTTATAGGCGAGCTTTTTAAGAGCTGTAACGATTACTTTTTCGAACGAGTTGGTTTGGATCCACGACCACGGTATTAAAAACCTATAACTAGTACTTTTTGAGCTATCCAAAAGCATAAAAACGAAAAAACCTGGACGTATAATAAGTCTAAAATTACCAATTCGTATTGAGTAAGCATGGTGATCAATGATCGTGTCTGCTCAGTATGGAAGAGGCTTTTTGGCCTGCATTGGGACAATAATAAATATTCCTAAACTTACATCAAGTTGTGGGTCAATGCTGTGTGTTCGTGGTAATGTGTTTTCGTTGATGGAGTCTGCGAGCGTTCTGTTGTCACCGACAGGCGTGCGAGGTTGTGACGAGGGTGAAGACTCTGTTTTCAAACCGGCTTTGGCCTGTAATCAAAGAATGTAATTGAGGAAGACGAACTGAGAAAAGGTAAGTTGTGAGCAATAATATGTTTATGGGCTAGTTGACATCATTAACCATTAATTACCTATAAGACTCAACTTCTAAAAAAAAAAAACACTTTATATGAAACCAATTTACTGTAAAATAAGATTTTTGAAGCTTTGAAATCAATTAATAGTAAGTCATTTGAGTTGGCAAATAACTGACGTCTCAGTTTGATATTGCTATGCAAAATTTATGGGGGAATTGTGTTTTGACAGTCCATAAAAAGTATGTCAATTGATTGGTGGTATCAACTACTCTATTGGTATATGAGAGAACGGTATAATTGAAGGACCAAATAAAACATAAAACAGTAATTACTAAAATAATACAAACCTGCAAAGCTCGAAGTCTCTCTAAGAATATCACGTGAGATTTTTCATCGTTCTCATTACTTATGTCTGTAACAAAATACAAGATATTAGACTAGGCGGGCTCCCCCTAATCTTCGTTGACAGTTTGTGTGGTCATTAAAAGGGATCAACTATCATAAACATATCCGAGTCTTGTTATTTATACGCGTACAGTAACGCAAACTTCTTGTAATCAAAACACAAAAATGAACAAACGTTAGTCCTCGAGAATGAAGGACTAGAATATGCAGTAATTTCATACTTCACACTACATATTTGAATGCTACTAATGCGCAAATGTTCAAAATTTTATTTACATACCGATGTTTTCAGACTTGTAGTCGTGTTTGTAAATGGGCATAGAGGCGAGTTTCCTCTGCTCGGCCACCTCGCGCAGCCCTCGCTCCACATAGTTGCGGAAGTAGAACGACGAGCCTTGCATAAACGTCCAGATGTCGACTTCCGGGTGGCGCTCCTGTAATGAGCAAAAGCAGATGTTTAAAATATGTCTCAATTACCTTAACTTTAGTAGCACATCATTTGCTGCTACGTATTTTGAAGTCTGGCCTATTTATTTTACGTGAAATATGAATCTAGTTTTACAAATCATATTTACACATAATTTTGCCCAAGAAGATGCGAACATGGATCACCATGCTTGTCAAATGTTTACTTTTGCAAAAGTTATCTTTAATACGACATTCCAATAAGAAAGGCAGTCGTGAGAACTGCCGATATAAATGAAAACTCAACGTCACATTAGCATGGCACGGTGACACGAACCCATAAGTTTTACCTGCACCAAATATCGCGAGGAAAGAACTTTTCACTTCAAATTAATATTATAATTCACACAGTTTCTCAATTCTCCTTACCCTCAAGTCATACAGTTGCGACAAGGCGTCCTTGTTGTGCTCTTTCGTGCCGATCCTCTTCAGTATGAGCGCGAGCTCCTCGTGCACGGCGCGGGGCAGACGTCCGGCCGCCAGGGCCGCGTTGTTGGGTGGTACTGACGCGAGCACTGATCCGCCGTTTAGAGCATCTGATGTGTTCTCTTTCTTTTCGTCGAGTTTTAGTTGCTGTGGAGACAATACCTATAATATTAATGATAGCAATACCTTTTTGATTGTTAATCTATCTACAGACTGTTAGTGTAAACACCGTTGTCACTAAAATCATAGGTACTTAATTTATTTTAAAAAATGTTTATCTGAATTTGAAAATAAATAAACAAAGTTTTCGTTCAAAAATAAAAAATGAATCTGTCCGACACCGTCCATAAATTCATGGATACTATGCGCCCGAGTTACGTAATCACTGCAAAGGGCGTTGACCTGCTGCACTGGCCGTCCGTTATAACTACCTACATAAGTTTTAACTACATAATTACATCATTGTATTATAGGGTGAAATAATTTTGAGGAAAAATGGAGATTTTACTTTAAAAAAAAAAGTTATTTTTTTCATTGAATTTACGTTCTATTAGTGAAACCAAACCACTGGTTTCAAGGATAACGGTGTTTACACTAACACTCTGTATACTAGACAAATAATAATGCTGGAGAGATTTTTGTTTATTTGTTTAGGCGCGATAATCACTAGAACTGCCACTCGGATTTGAATAATTATTTTTGTATATGATAGCCAGATTGGCTATAAAATATCACGCTACGACACACGTTAGCGGAGCAGTAACCAATGACGTAACTGAAAGCTAGTCAGGGCGCAGGGAATAGCTAGTTTGTTGTAAGGCAAAGTATTAACCTTGAGTACTTTCAGTAGATACGGGTACAGGTCAGAATCGTTGACATCAGGTATCTGCGTGAGATGGTTCGTGATGGAGCCTCCTTTCATCTTGACTAGAGTATGCACTAATGTTTTCACTGTCCTGTAACATAACAAATTATTTGATTAATAACTTTCATTACATACATACATACATAAACTCACGCCTTTTTCCCATGGGGGTAGGCAGAAACTATAGAACGCCACCTGCTACGATCCTTACATACTCCTTTCGCCTCATCTACGTTCATACATCTCGTCATACAAGCACGCCGGTTACGAGTACTCCGCACCTGACCTTTCTGAAGGACCTCACTAATAAGGTCAGTGTAGGTCTTCCTAGGGCGACCCCTCCCGGCGTTGCCACTCACCTCTGCCATATAAATACCTTTTGTCAATCGTCTTTCACTCATCCTCTCAACATGACCGAACCATCTAAGCATACCCTTTTCTATCTTTGTCACTACATCTTCTTTTAATCCGCAACGGTCCCGTATAACCTCATTCCTCACTCTATCGTTCAATGTTACACGACACATACTTCACTTCGTTAACTTTCATTCTAAGAGCATAAAGTTATTCATTCAAGGGAAATTAAGTTCTGAAATGAGTTGGTCAGACGGAAGCCAATAAAATTGTCAATGATGTATAAAATATCAACAGTCGGGTGTAGGATTGCCAGGCGTCCGGATAAACCCGGACATATTCAGGTTTTTTGGCATGTCTGGCTAAATTATAAATATGGTGTCTGGTTTGTCCGGCTTTTAAATAGATCCAAACACGCGATTTTTGTGTAAATTTTTCATTAAACGTGGAGACCCTTTTATGATAGAGAATCGAAATAACAATTAAAATACTGTCATATATTTTTTTTTAATCAGGATTTTTCACAAATTTATCCAAGTCAGGCTTAACTGGCTGGTGGTTCGGCTTTCCAAATTAAACATCTGACAACCCTAATCGGGTCCGATCCGTCTTGAGAAACCTCAAAAGGGCAAGCAAACCTTCCATCCGACAAACGAAAAATAAGAACAATAAAAGAAAGTATTACAGTGCAAAAAAAAAAGTTACTGCCTCGTTGGTCTAGTGGTCGCAAGCGCGACTGCTGTGCATGAGGTCTTGGGTTCGATTCCCAGGTCGGGCAAAGTGTTACTGGGTTTTTCCATCAGGAATTTCTCAGTAACAGCCTCGGAGTCTGGATTTGTGCCCGGTTGATGGCAATAGGCTCGCCCCCTATTACATGGGACTAAAAACGTAACTAGCGAAATGTGGGTGTACTAATGGGTACACCTCTGCCTAACCCTTCGGGGATTACAGGCGTGATGTTATGTTATGTTATGTAAAAAAAGTTACATACCTGTATGGCGTATCACTAATATCCGGATTCTTCTTCCAGTAACTATTAGGGTATGCCTTATAGAACAGGTGTATCCTGTACAGCACCGCGTCGTAGTCTATGGAGTTTACGTCCCACGTGGAGATCATTTTGAGGGTCTTCCAGAAACATTTGAGGAGTAAGTCTTGGTAACGAGGGAAGGCGGGGTCGGAGACGCCGATAGACTCGTGGAGGAGGGATACTATTGCGCTGTGGAAGATAGAAGATAGATTATTAATTCTTATTTTGTAATGTTTTAAGGAATTATTTTGTAATGTCTTATTTTGTAAAGTTTGATATTGAGGAATAAAAAAATGGAGATAACATCCAAATTTTAATGTATAAGCTTACTCTACATGAGTCATATTTCTTTTTATGCTGTAGTAAATTATAGCTGCTTTCATCGACCCAACGAGGTCAGACATTAGGTTGATATAAAACATTTAAAATATATTTCATTACAGATCTTGTAGTACATTATTTTGATAACTGGTTTCACTCAACTGGTAGAGAATGCCTAAGGCATTAAGTCCGCCTTTGTACTTTTTTGTTGCATAAAGTTTAAATAAATAAATAATAAATAACCTTTTTGCCACTTAACTTCTTGGTTTGGGAAGCTTACCTAGCTACGAAAAGTTGATAAACTTACCATAAAAGAGGCGTCCTAGGCGAATGTTCCAGAACTCGCACACAAACATTATTTAGTATGCGCACTAGTCGTTCGGCCTCTGCGCCGGTACCCGCAGCTCCTGCGCCGGCGCCTAACACTCGTAGGAGCTCGCCCACTAGTGAGCATAATGCTGCTTCGCCCACGTGGGATCCACAGCCGGCTGTCTCGTAGAACTGGGAAATGCAAAATACATTTTTTTTTGTTTAATGTAAAATAAAACTGAATTTCAGGGCCGTTTATCTTCATCTGAGGATTTAGTAATTATGAACAGCTCGTATTAGGCTACTAATCAAAGAGAAATTACAATAGCTTGCGATTCACAAATGATAACAATGATTACGGCAAAAATGAAACCGTTATCGTATAGTTAAAATCAAATGATATTCTTACCGTGGTGAGTGCGCTAGCGAGGTACTTGTAGGCAGGCAGCGCGTCGTGCGGCGGCGCGCTGCGCAGGCGCCGCACCTGCGCCGCGATGGCGCCCACCAGCCGCGCCTCGTGCGGGGCCAGCGCGCCGCCGCGACCCGACACCAGCGCGCCCGATATCAGGGACAGCGCGCGGATAGCAGCCTCGGAACAAAATTATATTGCGAATATAGTATTCGTCAGAAAAATACAGCAGACATTTTATGTATTACTCCTTCCTATTGATCACTCTCTAATGTCATTGATGCCGAGAACTGGTAAAATAATTAGGAATTAAACACCAATACCAAAAATTCTAGGATATAATTTTGAACTAACTGTATCTAATATTAGATTTTTATATGCAAAAAAGTGACATAAAAGTTAACTATTTGCCATACAAATTCTACAGGGGAATTGCGTTTTGACAGGTCATAAGAAGTACGTCAATTGATTGATGGTGTCTAACATCCGATGATATATTATAATACAGTACTAGCTGACCCACCACAACTTCTTTCGCGTGGTATCCTACCCCTACCCCTATCCTACCGTTACCCTACCCTACCAATACCCTACACTACAATACCCCTACCCTAGCCCATATTTTCTTACTGTTTAAACCTTCCCTAGACCTCCACAAACATACCAAGATAAGATAAATCTGTTCAGCCGTTCTCGAGTTTTAGCGAGACTAACAATTGATTGACAGCAATTGATTTATATACATAGATGATTATTATTTATATTACAGTAATTATTGTGCAATAGAAAAGCTTTAACTTAAAATACTCACATTCAAGTCAGGGCTAGCTATAGAGTGAATGGTGTCAGCTAGCTGCGAGTCGTCCACGTGAGAGCTGAGAGAGTGTGGCTGTGGCGTGACCAGCGGGTGCGGCGCGGAGTGGCGGGGCGGGGACATCGCTACCATGCTGGAAACATACAACAAACAGAATAAATGCTAAAATTTTCGTAGCCAAGAAGAGTATTAAGAACATAGAGCTTTAGTTCTGTAGTATTTTTTAAGCTTAGGATCAATTTTAATCATCTTCTATTTAATTTAAAATAAACCTACAACAATGCAACAGTTTAACTGCAATTCGTCAATTCATCTGCTGATTAGGAATATGCTCTTCTGAAGACCATTTTAATGCTTGAAATATGATCTACAAAGTGTAATAAATATAAATACTAGCCCATTATTGTCCTACTGCTGGGCAAATACGTCTTCTCATACATAAAGGCATCTAACGTAATAACAAGAAAAGTTCAAACTTCCTCACCTGGACCTAATAGGCGGTTGTGTGTGCGACATCTGTGGTCTAACCCCACTAGAAGGTATGGGCTCGTCGAGGAACTTGAGGTCTATCTCAGCGACGTCGGGCTGCCTCAGCACGGGCACCGCCGCGTCTAGTTGCGCGATCAGCTCGGGGTCCAGACCGAACGGACCCGTTATGATACGGGGTTCTGGAGGTATTCTGTGGAAGATATTATTTTTTCTATGCTTACATTTTTTGGCTGGAATCTTGCTCAGTAAAATTGCTTAAATGTAAAATATCTATGGGATATTTAAGTCAGTTAGGCAGACAGGTTTGTCTTATAAAAGCGCTGAATATGTTTTCCTATTTTGATCCATTTTCGCTACTATATGCGATGTTTCGGTTATAGTAACGAAAATTACAATTAAATGCAAGACTTTACCTTGAGACCTACAAAGGGAGCTATTAAACCGTAAATTACACGTCTGTTTGGAAAGCAGTTCACAAATAATGCAAAAATAATTTATCTCTTTTTTAAAGGTGAGTGAGTAGTTCTTGGACATACAGATTTCTATAATGATTGGGTCATTGTCGAAGTCTGTACTTACACGGGCATCGGCGCCTGTGGAGGAGGTAATTCCTCCTCCTCTTCCTCTTCGTACTCTGCTGGGATCGTATCCACTGATATTACACGCCTTGGTGGTTCAGGATCCTATTAAAATATAAAAAAAGATGTTAAAAATTACACTTAAACTCCGTGCGTGCATGGTATGGCAAAGGCAAATTTATTAAAAAGTAAGCCTATGGATAATTTGATTGTAGATAGTAGATTAGATTGTAGATAGATTGATAGTAGAAATGACAAAAGAAGGAGCAAGCATGTTTGCAAAAAAATAATAACGAATACTCCAAACATACCTCTTGCTGAATCTGCACCGGTCGACCAGATGCTGAAAGTGGCACGAGCATAGACCTTCGCGACTCCGCACTGCGCGACTTACTCGCACGCTTGATACGCTCTTCTAGCAAGGACAGATCCTTGTCTGAAATCTGGAATTTAAAAAAAAATGACTTTGTTGTACCTACTAAAATTTGAAAAAAAAAATTGCTTTGCTCTCACTCTTACAGATATTCAATCTTCGGTACTGATAATATGCAAGCTTTTCAAAGGTGGATACAGACATCGCGAGGCATGCACCGCGCACGCCTCGCAACACACGCCTTCATATAACTTTTCTTCGAGTAAAAATAAAACTAGTGCGAGCTCAGGTCGAATTTTAACATCCACACATTGCGAAGCATGTGATGAGCGCCGTGCGCTGCGCATGCCTCTCAAAATCTGTATCCGCCTTAAGCTTATGGCCCTGCCTTGCTGTTGTATACATTAAAGTACCTGTCCAATCATCTTGTACACCTTCTCCCCCTCTAAGAAGTAGGCGGAAGCGACGCAGTTGAGAGCAGCTGAGCGTACGGCGTTATCTCTATCGCCGATGTGACGCGCTAACTCTTTGAGAGCTCCACCGCCACCGCTGCCCATTACCGTTGAACCGTAGGTTTCAAGTAAGTGTCCGATGCACTCAAGACACTCTGCGGAAAAGATAAAATGTGAATTAAACTCTGATAAATAAGAAATAAGATTTACTTATCAAATTGTGTGAGGGTAAGCTGCTGAACGTTGTTGCACGACCGAAATCGATCAGTATAACTTTGTCATTGGATGGGACCACTGACCAACTGTCATGAGCTGTAAATGTGATATACAATTCAACTAATTAACTATTTATTAACTTTACAGCAACAAAAATCAGTTTATTGAAAATTAATCAGTTTTCAGGGCTAAATTAAAAGATTTTTTAATGAAGTTGTGTCTTAGTATTATTATTTTGTAAATATTATTATTATTATTATTTGGGTGTCAAATACCCAACCAATTGTATTAAAGCAGTAAAGTTTGAGAGTATATTAAATATTCAAGTAGTACTTAAACAAATTCAATAAACAGTTATGTTTACTTAGCTCAAGACACTTATAAAATACCTATAAATAGACGGAACACTTTATGATGAAAATTTTACATAAATTTCAACTTACCAGCCCTTTGTCTCGCATTCTTGGACTTCAGTCCTTCCATCAAGTACCCAAACAGCTTGGTGACGGAATACACAACACATATTTGTTTGAACAGAGCCTTCACACCATTGCGAACTGTGTCTTTGGGATCACCAACCTATGGTCAACACAAAAAAAAACCGTATTACTACTCGAAGTACACTAACGACAGTACATTAAAAAAAAATACTTGTGGGAAGCCCTTACCTAACAGTGTGACATAATATACAAAACAACTTGACTGGCTAGCACAATTGATATTTATTAGAGTAATATGCAAAATAGATAATGACAAAGATTTGTGTTAACATATCAATGTCTTATCTATCTAATATGATAAAATACAATCTAGCTCTACTATCTATGCATTTATCTTTGTCATGGTGATTTAGTAGGTGTAGTATAATATTATATTCGTGAATAGTTTTATTAAGATATCATATAGCTGGAAACAATCTGAGTAAATTATACAAGGTCAGAGTCTGTTGGCTAGATGTGCAGATTATTTTCAAATCAAATCATTTATTACTAATAAAATATTGCATAACTTTTGAATCGTCAAGAAGTCAGTCATTCAGAAAAATAGAGCTAGATGCTTGTTCCAAAAAAGAGGTTTCTATGGAGAAGAACGAGTTTTAAATCAATAAAATATTACAAATTTAGGACGGAACATAACAAGTCGTAAAATAATAAAAAATTAATCAAAATAAATTTAAAATAGCCGAAGCAGCTAAGAGCAGTTTGAACTAATGGCGCCCGTTGACGAATATGACGTGCGGATTTAACGGTTTCCAAGTTTAAACACATAAAAATCATTCAACCTACCTTTAGCACAAGATAAGGTATGAAGCAATTGGCTTCATACTCCGGCATAGTGTAGTCACTGTCCATAAGATGTGTGAACACTATGGACAGATACTCCAGACCCTTGAGGATGACTGATGGGTTGGTGTCGAAGAACCTCAAGGTCAACCATTTGAGGACCAGGTCTAAGTTCGCCATAAGAGCCTGGCCGTTTTCATGTAAGTCTTCTGATAGTGCTTCTATTGCTTTTAGATGGTATCTGTGAAAGAAAAAACATGAAATCCTGACTTAGAATCAATCACCGTATTTGAGAATGGCTACGGCCGAACTTCATTTATTTGACTACAATATAAGGTACATATTTCTATATTCGAAAAAGTGCTGCCTAGGCTATTTTATCAGCTATTTTAATTTCGGAGACAGTATGCTTTGTTGTGATGGGTTTCACTATATCAGCCTTACTGGGAAGCATTCAACTTCGGTTACCACCTGGATATTACAGCACCTTCGAGAAGATTTCAGGAAAATTCAAGCTATCAGACAGGAATATTTTCTTGGTGCAAGCATTTCAGATTGATATATATTACATACCTGAAGTCACTATGAAACATGTTCCCGATGAGCTGTTTGTTCAGTCCAGCGGTCGTCATCTGTTCTTTTAGAAGCTCGAAGAATTCCTCGCGAGGAGTTGTGAAGTTCCATTTCAATACTAATACAAATAATATGAAACATGATTTTAGTTGATTTTTAATTATATTGTTGTTATAGCTAAACCGGTTAATTGAGTCTTTGCTTTCGAAGTACAGAGGCGCAGGGGTACGATAAGAGCGGGTACCAGGAGAGGTGCGGGCGGAAGGCGCCCGTAGCGTTATACACAAGAGGCGAAATGTGCACTGGACAGTTCTTAAAAGATGTGACGTCTCAGTGGTATATTTATTTCTTTTCCGCAGGCAAGGACTCAATTAAACAGCTTTGCTATAGATAAGATTTTGTTGTCAACGTGGGAGCTTAAAAAAATGTAAACATAAGACCATTTTTTTATATTTGCTACAAGGATTTCTTTCACTTGTAGACACAGCAAATATTACATGCACAAATATCTTTACCAACCGGCCATTTATTGGCAGCAGACGAAAGCTGCTTCAAACGATTACAAACTCAGAGGATTAAATAATTTAAAAAAATTACTCCGGTTGTATTTTCTTTCTAATCTACAACTCACACTTCATCATAACACACACGACAAACAATATGAAACGTTATAACTAAATACCTTAACATAATCTCTTACAATGTTGATTTAACACCCATCCCCGTCACACACGCAGCAAAAACGTATTTGGTATGAAGAAAATTAAACCGTACATAATGAAGGGTAACTAAAAAGGTTTTGTTGATGAAAGTTAGCTAACCTTTCAATTTTTGATCGTCAATGATACGCTGGTTCTTAGCGTTATTGTTGGGCAGGAGGGGCGAGCAATCTTCGTCGTCTTTCTTGCCACGATTTGATGCTGATGCTGATTTAGCTGGTCCCTGCATAAGAAGTCAATATTTTAACATTTGTTGAAAGTTTGCAAGTAAGGATTGGCACTGGCGCAAAGATCAAAAGACAAGAAGTTTGCTGTGGCACTGTAGTCAGGAGCCAAATGAATAAATTGAAAGCGCCAACCCGTCAAGTGACGATAGCGCGTTTATCTATGCACTTATGTACTCATGCAGTGACATGCGACACTCGATAGGTCACAGTCACTATTGAGCGTTATATACAAGAAACAGTATTAACCTTACTACTTTCAGTAGGTAGTTTCATATGGAGACGCATAGGCAAGAAGCCCCATACTTACTTGGGCTACATTATGCATTTAGCAGTACCTGTGATAATGAACTTTCGGGACATAGTTACAAGCAAAATCTACGAGTGTCACTTTGTCATGGGGTTTAAATAGAGCATTCAGATTGTGTACAGCCCCATTACATTCTCCAACCTACCTTGCCCTTAACAACAGCGCCCTTCTTCTCCGCTTCCTTCTTCAGAGCACCGGCTGACTTGACACCTCGCACTTCTTCTTTCTTGCCCTTAGTTGGTGGTAGAGGCTGAACTGGCAAGCTAGGTCGAGCCTTGTCCAAAGCTGCTTGTACTACTGTTTTGGAGCCCGGCTGGAGGGAGAAAAGTAAAGAATTTAGAGATAGAAGTTACAAGTTACTATACATTTATTTGTGCAAGAAAAGTACCCAAATACGGAATTAACTCTTTAGGCATTATAAGTATGGCATTATTTTAGTCTTAAATTACACTTCATTGTCACATCATGTAGTACAACTGATAAGAAAAGATAAAATATTTTGGGTGCATATCCTTCCTGAAAGGAAGCTTGATTGGTAGTTCTGACCACAAGGTCAGAACTACCTATCAAGTTTATAAAATACAATTCTCTTTGGTCTACAAGGATAACATTTTCTTCCCATTGGGACAAGATACTCATAACAATACTAATCTATAAGTCCAGGTTTTCTCAAGATCTCCTATACCAATTTCAATAAATCTAAAAAAAAAAAACTTAAAAAGTACATATGAACTGAAAAAGTTATTTTTGTACTTATCCTGTATCGAAGCAATGGGCCATCGCAACTTACCTCATGATGAGGTAAATTAATTACTCAAGTGCCACGTAATGAGCCACAATTGATTTTCTATGATTTTGTTAACTATTGTTCTTTCAAACCGGTATAGCAGCCGGGGCTTGAGAGGTTAAAAAGTACTTATCAAAAATTTTCAGTAACTACAATATGTACCTTTAGCTTATCAAGCTGTTTATGCATAGCCTCGTATCCGAGATGTAACATGAAAGGCAGCACGCAGTCGCCAGTCACTTTCCTTACGTCGACTGCGCGGTCTTCTAGACATGCGTACAGTATTGGCAAGCATACGGTCAGCTCCTCACGTGGGAAGGATTTTGGTGGCACTGCAAAATACAAACGAAAGTTATCATAATCATTGTCATTTCTGCATCAGCTTGTTCCTTCTATCGATTTATCGATACCAAGCACAAGAACAAGCTTATCGAACTTAGCGAGCTTATTGATTTATCGAACAAGCTGATGCAGAAAAATCTGACGATGTTCTGGTACTAGAACTAGGAGGGAGGATTACTACAAACTTTTAGAAACGATCGCAATCTAATTTATTTTAGTCTACCTAGACTTTTGACATTTATTGTCGCGACTAGGTTTTAAACGTCTAATATGAGTAGAATTTCCGTACAGGAGAAAGTAAACAGCAATTTTTAAATATTTAATTTACATAGTTGATATCACACCTACCATTAGGCAAATGTTCAGCCAGCCACTGCAGTAAGGTCGCTCGTAACAGCGGACTGCCGGACTTGAGCGCGTCGAACAACATCTCTCCCTCAAACGGCGCGTGCGCACCCGCCTCGCGACACCACGTTTCTACGCATGAGACCGCCGCGGCACGGATCCATTGCTTGCTGTCACCGAAGGCTGGTGAAAGTGTGAAAAGATGAAATATTAATACATAATCAATTTAATAAAAAGGTAGTTTGAAAAACTTCACAGTTGGTTAACATACCTTGAAAGAAAGCCGGGAAGAAAGTCCTAATATGTGATTTACTCTTCGTTCCCATTGCTGTGGCCAATGCCTCACATATTTGCAAGGCGCTCTGCGCTAGCTTCGAGTTGGAGTCGAGTAAACGCGCTGATAAGGCAGCCGGTAACTCTCCTAGGGATGACTTGATTGGTGCAGAGCTAATGATTATAGCTTTCACCTTATCTAAAGCTTCGTTGCGGACCTGCGAAGAATAAAACCAAATGGATTATATAGACGTTATTTACAGGTCTACTTCTCTTTAACACACTGATGCCTACATTTATTTTTAGGGCTTCGTACCACAGGATATGTCAATAACACTCCATCAAAGGCGTCGGTCAGACGGTTACTCGTCTCCGTGGCCCTGCGGGAACTAGATTTAATGCGTGTTTTTTGCCGCGAAGCGTCCGCTTAAGTGAATGATGGCTTAAAGGTATTTAGTTGGGAAAGTTAGATAGTAGTGCTTGCAAAAAGTTTTACTTACAAAAGGATCAAGTAACGGTAAAATGCGACTCTGATTCAGCCTTCATAAAGCCTTTTGTCATCATGTAAATAACTACAGTATTAAATAGCTTTACCTTCCAGTTCTTGTCGTTAATCTCAGCTATGAGCGCGTCGGTAATGAGCGGCGCAAGGTCAGTGCGTGGCCTGTTGTCTTCTACGACCACTGGTTCATCTTCTGCGGCGTCTTCGAATGCCTCTTCTATATCGTCGCCTACTGACGCTTTGCTTGCAGACTGGACGAAAAAGGTTCGATTAGACTATTGTTTAAAAAGCCTGAAAAACTAATAGTCGAATGTCCCGTGATAAAAAAAAAAACGTTGAAACTTGAATTGCAATCTCATCTTAAGGTACAAGTTGGTAGCCGACTGCACGCTTAATGCTTTAGAATGCGAATGTTCTCAATAATACAAGAATTGCCCCTCTTATATCATATTTTTAAGTCTGTTTAAAATAACCAACTTTTCAGACGTCTACGTCTCTCTCAGGCCGAGATAAATTAATGTTACTGAATACGTATTTTGGCTTAGCATGTTCCCGTCACTGTCGCACAATTATTAAACGGTGAGTGCAAGATAGAGATGGAAACATAGCAAAGGCAAAACACTCAGTGATATTGTGGGTGTAAAAAAAGAAAATCTTGCCTTACCTTACTAACAGTACCAATCTGCCTCGTCGGTGTGGGAGGCGAGCTATTAGCGTGCTTATCAAGTTCTAAGCTAATCAGCTGCCTTGTCGCCGGCTTCTCCGTATCAAAGTGGCTGATAAGCGAAGGACCCACGTATAGAGAGAGGATGCCTAGGAAGTTCACCGAGGATGTACGGACGTTCGGGTTAGTCGCTGTCAAAGCTTTCTTGCAATGGGCGATTATTGATTTTATGTTCATGCTGTAAAAGATAATTTGATTTAGAGTTATAATTTTGAGAGCTAGTTTTTATTGAGCCAAAAACAAAACACTGGTTTTCAATGGGTTAACTAAGCTGTATTCGTACCCGAAATATTTACAAATGACGTTACGACAACCAGTTGGTAGACTATAGCTAATAAACTGCTTTATTGAGTCCTCCCCTGCGGCGTTTTGGCCGCGCCAAAAACGGGACCAATAGAGGTGCAGGGGCGGGCGCTCGTAGCGTGTTACACAAGAGGTGATTTGTACACTGGACAGTTCTTAAGATATGTGACGTCAGTGGTTAACGGTAAACAACGTCAAAAAGCGACAACTCAATTAAGCGGTATAACTATAGTCATCGTAATAAACAAGAATTTTACAACAACCCGTCATTAAATCAACTACAAACTTACTTGAACCCAAACTCCTTAATCGCGTTAGCCATCCAATTGAACATTTCCGACTGAACTTTGGGATTCTTCTGGGAGTCCATTGCGAAAGTCAGCCCTTCATTGAGAACGTGTTCGAGGCTTGCGGCCTCGGCTAGGGACGTTAGGCATTCGGCACATATTGCCGCGCAAGACGCCTCGCCCAGTTTTGTTACCACGTCTTGGAGAACGAAGTCAGCGGCTGTCCTGTTAAAGAAATTGGGATTTTAAAAAGGGTTTAATGATTCATTTACTTATTTTGGAAAATTTAGTTTTAGTTTGTATATATTTATTTATTCACTAGAATTATTGAAAATATTATCCTATCAACATTTATGAGATTTGATCTTAAATTACGACACGCGAGTACTGCCGCCTGACGACCAGACGCTTTATACGAGTTTAAAATTAGCCAACAAAATCGAAAATGTCAATATGAGTAGAACCGTAATGAAGCTATGTCAGCTAAAATGTAACGTCAAAATTATAGATATAAATACGAATGACATTTAGTTCTGCCAAGTTGACCAACCAAGAATTGTTTAAATAAAATAGATTAAAAATAAATCAGGATTAAATATCCAAAATCATTACAATTACATACTTAAAAAAATAGGACACTTTACAAGTAAGCTAAATAAACAACTTACGTAGACACCGGGAAGTTCTCAGTAATATACTTGCAGGTTTCCAGTCTGGCTTTCAAAACTTGCACATTGGTGTCTTTCAGACCCGGCTTCCTGTTCAAAGTGCGGTATAGTACTTGTGAGGTCGCGTCGTTAGGCGTCAGACCTTGTATTGTCGAGTGCAAGCTCTGGACTGCTGTTAGGCGGTTCTTCCAGTTACTGTCGCCAAGACCTGTAAGAGGTTTTGTGTCATCAAAATCAAAATGATTTATCCATATTCATATTATAAATGCGAAAGTAACTCTGTCTGTCTGTCTTTTACGGTATCAAGACTAAACCACTAAATCGTTTTTGATTAAATTTGGTACAGGGTAAGTTTGTACCCCAAGAAAGGACATAGGGTACTTTTTATTCCGACGGGCCTGTTGGTCTAGTGGTTAGCCCTGACTGCTAAGCCGGAGGTCGTGGGTTCAATTCCCACCCAGGACAAACTTTGTGTGATGAGCATGATTGTTAGTTCTGTGTCTGGGTGTGATTTATCTATATTATGTATGTATTTATAAATTATATAAGTATGTATATCAGTTGTCTGGTTACCATAACACAAGCTCTGCTTAGCTTGGGATCAGATAGCCTTGTGTGAAGTTGTCCCAAGATATTTATTTATTTATTAATTCCGCGACTTCATCTGCGATCGCAATAACCGACATTTACGTGGACGAAGTCGCAGGCAAAAGATCAAATAAACCATTTACAGGCACTTTTGAATTGGCAAGAAATCACCACCTGATACACCGGGGATGATCACGGGAACATACGCACTCTCCGTAATCCCCGATTGACCCCAGTTCGTCCTACCTCACACTACAAGCCTACCTGTAACAATATCACCAGGGAATAGCATCTCAGCCTTAGCGTCGACTTCCTCTTGCGACAGTTCCTGTTCTCGCGGCGGACTGGGCTGTGCGCGGGACGCCAATGGTTTCTTAGCGGGGGCCTTTGCTGTAAATATAACAATACAATAAGTTATGGTTAATATGGGATCATACATACATACATAAACTCACGCCTTTTTCCCATGTTGGTAGGCAGAAACTACAGAACGCCACCTGCTACGATCCTTACATACAATATGGGATCAGTTATTTTTATAAGCTACCAAAGTTTAACGTCTCAAATGTGATTTGATCGGGAATGTTTTTAGCTGAGTATCAAGAAAATCTTTTCAGCCGCTTTCAGCTAATAGAGTTTTGTATCAAGTTGTGTTGGGGATGATTAAATGTTATGCTTTATTAAAGCATTTTGTCTTACTGTGATCAAGTAGATGCAAATACGAGGAACACTTACAAGAATTAGGTCGTCTGACTGGCTTCGCGGTCGATGAGCCGGCCGTGGGCTTAGCATCGCCTTTACCTGACGGTGACGCCACCGCCTTAGGTTTAGCCTCTTTCTTAGGAGCCGCGACTTTCACTTGTATTACAGCCTGGAAATTTATGAGTTATAAAGAACATTTTTCTGCATACACATTGTGAAGAAGTGTTTACTTTTCAAAATAGGTCGTTTATTTTACAATGCTACCAAAGGCAAACGTATTCAATAAGCCTCTAGAATAGAAAGACTCTAAACTAATCGTTCACTCTTATTTTAAATTAAGCTCAAATAAGCGATTACGTATTTACCCGACTACGGCAAAGCTAAAATCTCTTAGAGTCTGTGTTTTTTTTTCTATTAACTTTTTAATTAAATATAAAGTTATTATACGAAGTCTAACCCCCATAGACTTTGTATGCGTTTTGACAGATCATAAAAAGTATGTCAATTGTGTAGTTGACACCATAAACTAAATTCTAAGACACTATTTCCGAACAAATACTTCGTCTAAGACTTAAAACTACATAAATTTTCAATGAACAGTAAAATTAGATTATTAGTTGCTTTGAAATCAATAAATAGTTAATCAATTGAGTTAGCTAGTAAGTGACGTCACAGTTGACTATTGTCATACAAAATCTATGGTTCCGAATGGCGTTTTGACAGCTCATAAAAAGTACATAATTAGAAAGAAAATTGCGTTTTTTTTTAAAGTAACTTATTTCAATTCAAAAGATATTATGTCAATTGATTGTTGGTGTCTACAAAAACATTACGCTAGACCAACGGTAGATGTAACGACCTTGAAGACTTCACACATCGATGTCGTGACCAATGCGCCAATGAGAGGGGTACTGTACTACTGGAGCTAGTACTACAACCTCATCATTGCACATTCACTAACCGGCGCCACCCATACCTTGTCAGCAAACTCTTTGATTTTCTGCTCTTTCAAGTTGTCTAGTTTGCCGATGTGAGGAGCTATGTTTTTCTCGCCTACCAGTTTGGTAGCGGTACCTAGTGCTTCCGCTGCGGCGTCGCGTACCGAAGGATCTGTAACGGAAGTGTCATTCGAAATTAGAACTTATTATTACTTGTGTAATGATCAATTTATCTATAAACTAATATTTTATGTCAAATATTTTTTAATAATGTAATGAACCTTTTTAACTTTATACCTGGGTATGGCCAACAGCGCTTTAAGGTAAACAATACGGCATCTTATACGGTTGCAATAGAAGCGATTTAACAACAAAAAGGCGTAGTCTGAATATGTTGGCGACTGTACTTTGAGTTTTATTTTATTTGGTAATTATTTTTTCTACAACTATGTTAGTCTTGATATTTGACAGAAGATATTTCTAGTTAACTCTTTTGATATTGATCTTATTACCTCAGTATCTTACTAATCATGCAACAAACTTCTTCTATCCAGTTCAAGTGTCACTTACCAGCACTTTCCAGTAGTTTCAACAAGCCCGCCACATAAGCCTTGACAAGTTTTTTGCCGAAGGCAGAGGGTTGCGTATGGCACAGGGCTCTGGCTAAGAACAGCGAGCTCTCCGCTTTTATTGAGGGGTTCTTGTTGTCGAAGGCGGCTAACATGTCCTCCATTATCGCTTCGAGGTTTGTCTGTAAAATAAGGTGTAAGTGAAAATATGCACGATATGATGATGATGATAAATGTCAACGGAACTAAGATAAACCTAGCTTTAAGATGTTTATACTACTTAGAGAATACTTTTTACAGACACATTAATGTTTGCAATTTTTAACGATTTTACTAAGAATAAATGAGCATTATAACTGTTTGGTATTGCCAGACTAGTTTAGATTTAAAAGGAGCCCTTATTTATGAGCACATTAGGTTTTGCTCGCGACTTCGTCCGCGTAGAAGTCAAGAATACTACAAAACATATTTAATGGCAGTTGGCAATAATAAAACTATCAGCCAAAGAATGTTTGTTATTGGACCAGTACTTGTCTTTTACCAATGAACAAATAAATAATTTTACCTGTTAATAATATTAGTGTAGAAGTATACTCGTAGATGGTATAAAGATACCTTGAAAATCATAACAATTTAAACACGAATCTTACTACCACAAAACTGTGTTTATCTATTGTCTAACATAAACAACTATTAAACATGATATTCATTTATAGAGTTTGACAAAAGACTGACATTAGACACGCGTTGAACAGGCGTCTAAGCTTTTGTGATTAGACCCTAAGTTATAAAATAACTGCGTAAAACCGTGAAGTAAACACACACAAGTAAATTATCTTTCACAAATTACAATATAGACATACTCACACAAGGATATATAGCATCAATAGCTTCCCTCAACGCCGTGACGACGTTAGTCTTCTTCTCCTTGAACTTCTCAAGAATCGCCTGCACACACGCGCATGCGTACGGAGAGAACTTGTTACGAAGGCCCGTGGCGACCAGGCCGAGCAGACGGCCGCCCAGCGCGACCAGCATCACGTTTGTGTCTTTTGATATCACCTGGAACGAGGAAAGCGTATTTGATGAATATAGGATTTATGTAAAAGTCGCCTTTATTATTTTGCTTATTTTTCTTTTTTCAGTGATTATTACAGTCAACTTTTTCATTTTTAAGCACTTGGGTCTAGTAGTTACTCAGAGGCATCAGTGGCATTTTCAATGTTTTGCTAAGTTATGTTTGTAGCAGCCTACTTGGAAGCGCAAGTTATCGTGCGCTTTCCATATAGGTGACTGTAGATCGTCTGGGTGGCAAATGCTCCTGTGGCTGAACGAACTTGGGAGTAGATTCTCCCACAATTTACATCTCACCGTGGAAGGTCGTGCCTGGTTGGCCAGTGCGCAACGAAGAAAGTTTTTTTATTACTTCGCTAATAAAAGAGTAATTGTGAGAAACTGACAGATGATAATACAATTCAAATTAATTTATAAAGGCTGAGAATCAGGTCAAAATATACAGAACTCGTGTAACAGAGGCTTCACGATCTCGACGCAGCGCAGGGAACGATTTTTTAGAAAAAAATTGATTGTAACAAAAAGTAATATTCATTGGATGGGGTGTATGTATACTAAGGGTGATGACAGTCCGAGAATTTTATTGATCAACGAAAATTGGTACATGAAGACCCAATTCATAACATAACATCACGCCTGTAATCCCCGAAGGGTTAGGCAGAGGTGTACCCATTAGTACACCCACATTTCGCCAGTTATGTTTTTAGTCCCATGTAATAGGGGGCGAGCCTATTGCCATCAACCGGGCTCAAATCCAGTCTCCGAGGCTGTTACTGAGAAATTCCTGATGGAAAAACCCAATAACACTTTGCCTCACATTCACTTTCCCACACAACCCAAGACCTCAATCAAGTCAAAACATGGTAAGAAAAAAAAATTAAAGCAAATTACCCAGTCATTTTGACAGATTCAGATGAGAATGCAATAGTTCTAAAAATAAGAAAATTGCCTCAGAATACTGAGTTAATTCATAAATTTATATTACCTTTTTCAAGGCCCTAACCAAATCTGCATAGTCGCCCGGTTCCAGTCTAGGGTTGTTCTTGAGCAAGTTATCTAAGACATCCAGAGCCTCTTTCCTTTCCTGCCACTTCTTGGCTTCCAGTTTCTCATAGAAGTCTTTGGGTAGCTTGGATATGATCTCCACTGGATCCAGCAGGTCGTAGGGGTCCACTTCGCCTGAGTCTCCACCACCTGTTTCGGCATCATCGTCTTCTGTCGCACCTGAAAATATTTATAAGATGATTTGATTTAATTGGCTCGCCAACAATTGAATACACTGATACAAAGATATAAGATGATTATAATATAATGAAGTTCGCACTTGTGACTGCAATGAAACCCCTTTGTATTTTTATTTTTTTTGTAAGCCGGAGGTCGTGCGTTCGATTCCCACCCAGGGCAAACTTTGTGTGATGAGCATGATTGTTAGTTCTGTGTCTGAGTGTGATTTATCTATAATATGTATGTATTTATAAATTATATAAGTATGTATATCAGTTGTCTGGTTACCATAACACAAGCTCTGCTTAGCTTGGGATCAGATAGCCGTGTGTGAGTTGTCCCAAGATATTTATTTATTTTTTTATTTTAATATTTTTTTTTAACTAGAGTACTATTCTATCTTTCTAGCTCTACTCGTTTCTCGCTAACCATCAGCTGTTGGACAAGTGCCTAAGACAAATAATCTTTTGCTTATACATATTTACTGTTTTATTGCAATCCGATTAAGAAAATGGACGTTAAAATCTGGAGCCAAAACTAAAAATTACGACAAAACAATATTATATAAAATGGTATCTGACAAAGTTTTAGTATTCGTCTCATAGCCCAAATGATGCGTCAACCAAACATACTTTGCAAAGGATGAGCAAAGTTGGTCTCATCAGCGACAAGTCATGAACAACTTAAATGAGGTAGTATAGCTGTCTCAGCCAGCCGGAGCCTCTACAGCACTTACCATCAGCACAGTCAGCGGCGGGCGCATCTCTGACTCTGTTCTGCTGTGATCTGAGGTACCTCGTCGGTTGAGCAACTCCTCCACCAGTACTGAACGCTTCTCTTAGCTCTTGTTGTATTACTGCTTGAAGGGATGCTATGTGAGGCTCTATGGCTGCGCCTATCCATCTGTGGAATATGGTTACGGTTTATTTAGATTTTGAACTGTATCGCTGACTGATATATGATATTGAGGCAGACAGAAATCATAGATGTTATCAAAGTTGCACTTTACCCGTTTGGCAAGATATAAGTCTTTTCGACAATAGTACTGACGCGTCTGATTTTATTACGTAGTTTAAAAAGACACAACAGATGGTCGTTGACTACGTATGTTGTTTATCAAACTAAGTAAGATTGAGCAAATAAGATTGTTAGGAAACAACTTCTAGTTTTGGTTTCAAAAATCACTGTTTATACTTTTACTGTTACTTAACTGTTTATAATAGCAGGCAATGTAACGTAAAATACATTGTGCTTACAATAAAAACAGTATGTATCCAAACAGGGATTGTAGGGGTTAAAGTTTAGTTACAACATTTAAAACTAATTTTCGTTTAAAAATGTTAAATAAAAATGAAACCAACCATAACTCCGTAACCAGAAGATCCAGAAAAAAAAAAAGATTCTAATGATGGGAACAATATATAGAAAAAAAAACGATACCTACTAATGATGGGAAAAATATGTAACGGTTTCACTAAGCATCTTTTTTTTGCATGACTTAGGTATACGCCATTTTAAGTAACTGTGTCATCATGATACCAAATAAAAGTGGGTACTGATATGAATAGTTGTTTTTAAGTCTTTATAAGATGAACTAGGTCAATCATCATACGTGACTCTAGATAGCTAGATGTTTTAGGTATGTGGCATTTAGACGCCGACTTAGGATGACCACAAATACAGGAGCAATATTCTAAGAAGTTTTCATTGATGAATTGGGTAATTGGCACCATCAAACAATAATTCCACGACAAAACATTTCTAAAAGTAAAAACAAAGCATTTTAGGCCTGAAAACCTAATTAAGTATCTGTAAAAACATTAAAAAATAGTCAGTCGATTGAATTGGCAAATAAAAACGTCACAGTTTGCTATAGCCATACAAAATCTGTCGTTTTAACAGCTCATAAAAGTATGTCAATTGATTGGGGTCTAGTACCCAATTGATACTGAACTAAAATTAGTTGACAATTGTGTAAATTAAATTGTGCACAAGATACACGCGGAATTATATCTTACATGCTATTTTAAACTCTATATCCGTTCTATAGTAGTTTATTATCAAGTAATTAATTCAAACTTGTCGACCATAGTGCTACTTGCACTGAGTCTTTGGCAATAAGTGTGAAGTGAATAGTATTCTCAGACAGCAACAACAAACCGCCATCCATTTACCAGATGTCGTTATTCTTGCAACATCGTATGACCTTTTTGACTATTAGTAAACTCATGTTAGTTTGTGGACGTTTACAGGCTAACCTAAAAGGGAAAGTTCGGTGAACACTGGAGTAAGTTTACAGAGGCCGTAATGCTCAAGTTTCGGAGTAGTGTGTCATCATTTTCGCAATCAAATTCTTTAGAAAGGTCATAAAGAATTCTATGGAATCTTTTGTATCTACCCACGCGGTAGATATGTGTTTCAAACCAGTGACACTTGCATCAGTTTTACAACGTCCTTTGGTGAAACCATACTGTTAATCGTGTAAGATTTTAATGTCTAAATGAATAAGCATATTTTGTATAATTACAGAGACATTTAGAGCTACTTTCGACCACCCATTGTAGCTAAACTGACTGCGGGAAATATTATATACTACTGAGACGTCACTTAAAAACTGTCCAGTGCACATCTCGCTTCTTAAGAATCACGCTACGAGCGCCCGCACCTCTCCCGGGGTAAAGGGGCGCGGGGTAGGATGAAAACGAGGACAAGAAGCAGGCTAGGACAGAGACAGAAAAATGACAGTAAAACAAATTCAAATTACCTGTGCATCTCAACAACTAGCGCCTTCATCTCATCTCTCACACCCTTGTCTCTGTCAGAGAGTAGAACAGGAATCTTTTTCACCATTGGCTTGATGGCTATAACTTTGTTGCCGAACTGTTTCAGTGACGTGTGTAAGGCGGCAACACAGGCCGCCACGACCTTTGGGTTCTTTTGCTCCATACCTTTGATGAGTTCCTCTTCTACAATCTCGTGTTTCTCTATTTCTATGTACATAAGGGTTATCTGTAAAGAGAAATGATGGGTTGATTCCATTTTCAAAAATGATGGCTTGAGGTCGCAGAGAAAACATCACGCAACGACACGTTAGCATGCAGCGAACTCATTGGCCATATTTCATCTAGCGAAGTTACTTAGTTCTTTGTCATATGGCCAATAGGCGTGCGTGGGATGGAGTCGGGTGTACGCAAGTGTGCATCGGTCTTTATTCTGATGGTCAAGCAAAGGCTTCTAAGTCCATGACAATAGTCATGGACTTAGAAGCCTTTGCTTGTGCAAAAACTAGGCGCTTCTAAATTAGTTCTGTAACCATATAAACATTATGAGTTGTAAGATATAACTCTTAAGGTTCATGTTTCTTTAGTTGACGCTTCTTCATACACGTGGAAAATATTACTAATAACACCGTTCTTATTTTGATGATTTATCAATTCATTGTAAAATACACTTACATATTGTACGCAAAAACCGTTTTTTCTTAGAAAATGATTCGTAACTTTGTGACAGGGCAATGATTTGGAACATGACATTACTGAAGATGACCTGGTTACAGATTGTTCTGAATGAAACCAGGTTAAGTAAACCACAACATTTAATATAATAAAAATAAATGATGATTTTTAAAATGTGGTCAGACATTGTACTCTAATTTCTTTTAGCACGCATGAGTGACGTTCGAGGAAATATTGTTGGTCAAAGCAGGTCCTATCATCTAACCGGTAACAACACGCAACTACCCTTCGTTTTTCGTGGATGCAGTCCGTGTGGGGGAAACGAAGGTATTTTGGGCTCTTACCGGATTCTTTCTACTACCACGAGTCAGAAGGCCGGTATACACTTGACGCACGAATCGCGCCCCCAACTGGTAGCAGCTAGCAGCCCCATCTAGGACCCTTCGTCGCGCAACTAACCTGTAGCGCGATGTCCTTAGTCTTGGTCCTAGGCGCGGCGATGCACTTGGCGACGATGCCAGACATCACCTCACCGGTGGTCTTACCGGCGTGCCCGCAGTTCTCCACGAACACCAACGCAGCTTCAAGCCCTATAACATAAAAGGAAAGTGCTTAGTGTACTCTAATTGCGAGAACTCTATATTACTCGATTCTTAGCGGGTGTTATTCGGATGTTTGAAACAATATAGCTACCCTGCTGCCATAAAAAAATGGCTCGGTCAGTATCTACTCTCTATTATTACCAAAGAATATAGTCAATCAGTTTTACAATAGATGGTGTTAAATTCAGAAAAGTAAAATTGTATGTAATCTAATGTACTTCATATTTGTTTGGCGTCTCTTTAACAACATAACTGAATTTAAAATTTACTTTTAATTGCTGTTAGTATTTTATGCAATATTGCACACTCTAGTAGGTTATAATACGGTGTACCACCTAATGTTTGGTTACAACATGTATTTATTTATTTATTTACTTATTTATTTTATTTAGAAAACCAACAGCGTTACAAATAAAATACACACAAAATTACATATTCCATATAGGTTAGGCCAATTATAGGTTTCCCTGAGTAACCATAAGAGTGTAATAGCTTACGAACAGACAATGGCAGTTGGAAAAAGAATGTTAAAATAAAAAAAAGTCTACGTTCTAAATTAAATACAAGCTAAATTAAGCGTAATAGGTACATCTGTTTAAGTCTAAAGGAGCTGTTTATTTTTTAAAATCTTTACAATTTGCTTCCTAAATGACATTTTGGATGTGCTGAAAATATCCACATCACAAAATGAAGCGTTATAGGTTCGAGCAGTGGCGTGCATACCATAGAGGCAGAAAGACACTGCCGACCCTACGTAACTCAGATAAATATTTATAATGTTGTTCTGATATATAATATTATTTTATAAACGAGTATTTATCAATAAACAAAAAAATCTTAAATCGTAATTCAGCGCCATCTTTCGAGTGTCGTATAAATAACATTAACATCGATACAAAATAGTCAGCTCGTTCGTATAATTTGACGCGATTTCACATTGCGCTACGCTAACGCCGCTGACTGCCGCGGAATAGACACAAACTATTGGTGCCTCAATGTGTATATGTGTGCTGTCGTGGTCATACGGATTAAATGGGTGTGCGTTTGTATAGATACGAGGCACACATGTCACAAATAACGCACACAAACGCACCAAATAGACACTGCATGACTTGATACACGACGAATCACGAGACTTACCGAAGTGTTCCGATCGGAAGCTAGCTGTATTATGCGACTATTTTGAAAAGTAACATAATTTCATTCAACTTTCTCTAAATAAAGCACCATTTTTTTTGTCGTATTTTATAAACAAGTAGTTTGAGCGGCCATTAGTCGTTTGTTTGTTTTGATTTGGTCGTGAGCTTTGTTATCAGATATTTAAGATTTAACGATGTTATTAGTGTGAAAAAATGGATAATATTCACTGTAAAAGATGTTCATGTGGTGTGTGTATAGAGGAAATAAAAAATATGCGTTTTTAAAACTATCGGTGACAAAAAGACGTGATCGTGCTTTTTTATCAGATATTTAAGATTTAACGATGTTATTAGTGTGAAAAAAATGGAATATTCACTGTGAATGTTGTTCCTGTGTGTGTATAGAGGAAATAAAAAAAATAGGTATGTGTTTTTAAAACTATCGGTGACAAAAAGACGTGATAGTGAAAGGTCAATGACACCGGATTTTATTTAATTTGACTGCTATTATTTAATTTTCAAATTAATATGAAACATCAAAACATATAGGTATCCGTAAAATATGTCTACAAAATCAGTCAATCTAGGCTATTTAAGGTGGCAATTACCTACATTATTATTTAAGTCAACAAGACGACGAACCAAAACCATGATAGGTACATGTTTGGTAAGATACCTACCTAGCTTAAATAGCTTTTAACTGTTCTGCCTACCCTGTCTAAAAACTCTGTGCACGCCACTGGGTTCGAGCAATGCGGGTGAGTACAGAGTTCCTGGCGTAGTTGGTGACATGTCGGGGTATGTGCAGCAGTGGCGTGTGACGCGTGCGTGTGTATTATGCAAATAAACCAAGTATTTGATTTGACCTGCAGTGATCACAAACCAAGCGCATTATTATCAAGCAATTCTATAATTATGTGATAATACCTGCATTTACAAAAGGTGGGACTGGTGGGGCTGGGGGGTGTAGTATCTGTGGGATTATCCGGCCGATTATCGATTACTTAATACAACATAATCATCCTGTAACGGACTTATTACTTTTAAGCTAAGATTACGATGTTAATCGTCGATTACTAGCGAAGTTTCAAAATAAACCAATACGTAACTAGTATTTATTGATCGGCCATTTTATTAATGGTAGAACAACAGCCCTTTACAATGCTAAGCAAGTTCGATAGCGTGACCGCGAAGGGTTTCCGTGAAAATATTTATCGGTCGATGCCCTATACTTGTAATGTGTCACCCGACGACGCACAAACAATGAGAAAATAAACATCGATCGGCATTTTTGTTATCAAACGAGAACGAGTTTGATCAGCAATTGTTTTAAGTTCGTCCTTATGATGGCAGTTTGAACCTACGGTCAGTGTAGTCTAAAATACAATTGGAATATGGTTGAAAATTGCGTAATTATGAGCAAGATATTAAAAAATGTTGTAGATAATTTTGACTCATGTTTTTTCGTTCATTCATACTAATACTAATATTAGTATAGATTACAAAGCTAAAGAGTTTGTTTCTTTTTTAGGAAAATTGTTTTAATCGTCGATACCACCCAGGTCTGATTGTGAAAATTCTTTCGCTAATGGGAACCTAATGGCATCCCTGAGTACTAAAGGCTATATTTTGCTATGGATACCGCGGCCCCGGAACGTAAAGGGCAACAGAAGGAACAGGGTGGTTTTTAGTCAGTAAAAGTCTGACAGTCCCTTCTGCCCCACCCAGGGCGGAAGGACTCATTTGATGATTATACCACCTCAAAAATAAAAAAAACCCTTTAGGTTAAATTATACTCAGACAATGATGATTTTCAGATAATCACGAGAGTTCTGTGTAGTCATTGTAACTGAAAGTCGACTTCCATTGAAACGAGCATGCGCTCCAACTGCTATCATAATAACTGCACTTCGTCGCACAGTTTACGTTCATTACGCTTGCTGTACTGTTACTTTAGCACTGTTAGTAGATTTTGCATTTAGTTCTTAGCATATCGATGGCAAATATTTAATAATATACTAGCTTTTGCCTGCGACTTCGTCCGCGTCAAAGTTGATTTCTAAATACAAATTTTGGACCACCGCTTCATTATGGGGTGGGTACGTTTATATTAGGGGGTGAATTTTGGGAAATCCTTTCTTATCGGATGCCTACGCTATACACAGAACACACAATACAAGTTTCAGGTCGTTCATCCGTCAGCCATTCAGGACAAAGCATTTTATTGTATGTATAGATAGATTTTTGTTTGATCACGTATGCAGGTGAAAGGTGGGCCAGTCTGCGGAGACCTCGCATAGGCACTGAAGGTCGGTGCCATCTGCAAAAAGGCCGGTCGGCCACAGAAAAAGAATTCTCTTCATTGCCGTCGACATGGGACTTGGGATTTAGTTAAGACATCAACTGCTCCTCACTGACTGAGGCAACGGATTCGCCAAAGTCGTCGCTCACACTTTTAGGGGCCTAAGTTTCGTCTGGAGTGGTAACAACACATTTGAATACATCTATACTAATTTATAGTTGTTTGGTTTGTATTAAACGCGCTAATGTCTGAACTACCAATCGGATTGGAAAAACCTTTTGCATAATATGATTCCTTAAGAATCTTCATGAGGAATATTAAACCAACAACATCACGCTACGAACCACGGGAGCTGAGCAGTAACCAAAGTCGTAAGTAAAACCGCGAGGCATAGCTAGTCCACGCAATATACACCACTCTATTCGATTCTAAAATCTCCCCCAACTACAATATTGACGGCCAAGGTCACATTCATGAAAGGTAAAATACGTATGAACATAACTGGATCACGTATAATATTCCATTCACATTATTTACTGTACGTTTGGCCATCACGTGCGATGCCATACAATAAGAGCTGGTCAAAGCCATGTGATCATAAACATGTGACTGAAGAAACCTTGCAACCATAATTACTAAAAACGCTCCGAACATTGAGACAATTCAATTGGATTATAACAAGTTAGAACTGAGTTTTAAATGACTCACTCACTCATTCGTTCTAGACATTACGAATTAAAGTCGTTGATGATGGTAGGATGTTGACCTTTCTCGGTTAAATAGAAAGTGGATTCATAAATTTTTAAAGACAATTATGTCTGTCTATAATTCTAGCAGTGACTTGCGTAAAGTGAAATATTAGAAGAGGTTTAATATTAGAAAGTAACAATCAGCGATAGTTTGGACTAAACGAGCGATTGAAAATTTCGATCTATAGATAGATCTCGACTGCTTCGTTGGTCTAGTGGTCGCAAAGCGACCGCTGAGCTTGAGATCTTGGGTTCGATTGCCAAGTCGGGCAAAGTGATATTGGATTTTTCCATCAGTAGGGGCTTGGGAGTCTAGATTTGTGCCTGGTTGATGGCAATAGGCTCGCCTCCTATTACATGGGATTTAAAAAACAACTGGCGGAATTTGGGTGTATGGCTTGCCCACAGGAGGAATGATTTCTCACAATGAATTGCCACAGATGAACATTGACAAAAACACTGTCCATGCCTGGTCTAACAAATTATGAAACATACGTGCCATCAACATGATAGAACATGTAATACAGATAAGACTACACTACACCCAATTCGCGAATAACCTGGCAAATGACCAAGAATAATATACATACTCCTCTATAAAAGGAACAGTAACTTGTAAAGTCGTAAAGCTTTCCAAAGGATTCAAAACTTTATGAACCAGAATTAATGCTCATATTAACCTACATTTTCAAACGTTGAGTGCAGCTATGCACATACATCTTCTGCTGCACAAACACAGACAAGTAACAATTAATATCTGTCCGTATGTCTTAAAATAATTCCTTGTGGAGAGAATTCAAGCTACTTAATTACTTGTTAGTTTTGGTTGTTAGTGTACATTATTATGTCATGTGTGAGACAATACTAGCTACCTGGCAAAACAGTTGTTTGTTATGGTCGCTGTACACTTAAGCCTTCAGTTCGGCATTGTAAATATGACCTTTGATAATATTTTTACTATCACGTTGGTCCCGAAGTCGCAAACGCGACTGTTGAGCGTGGGGTCCTGAGTTCAATTCCCAGTTCAGGCAAAAAGTGTTATTTGGTTTTTCTATTCCAAACTCAGAAGCAGCCTAGTGATTGGAAATTGGTGGTGTGCTTTGAAAAGCACTTGAAAGCCGTTGATCCTGGCGTCTTGCGCCTAATCTCTCTCCGGTCGTTTCGGATTGCCGTCCCATGTAACTATGAGAGTGAGAGAAGAGAGAGTGCACCTGTGTTAGCGCGCACAATTGTGCACTATAATATCTCCTGCATATTTGGCTAGTCTCCAATAAGACTAGCCACCGTAACCGAAACTGGTTTAGGAGAATATTGTAGTCGTATTAAAAATGCTGAACATGAATGAAACCGCAGAATGTGTTAAAAAAAAATAAGAAAATCTTCATTATATAAGAAAATAAACAAGTTATGTATCAAAAATTCGCCTCCTAACAATGCCATTAAAAACAGTGATAATTTTTTGGCTGTTGTTGCCAAAACTAAATAGCTTTTGTTTGCACAGAATACAATTCATTCTTTTTCCCACCAGCTTTATTTATAACCAGACCAAGATTAATTGCAAATTGAAAGAATATTCATATACCTAATTCTGGTAAAGAAAATATGATTTAAATAAACCAACTATTTGTGTTAAGATTTCAACTTAGTATGGTCAAACAAACTATTTGGTTTACAATATCTTTCTGCTACATTGTGTTCACTTTTTAAGCTTGTGGTGTCTAGCTATGTGTATTATTTGTGAAACCTATTTAGAGTGATTTAAAAAAATTTAGACATTCAAAACATTGTTTAAGAGTAGTTGCAAGTTAGCTGCCTGTATACCAAATGACTTGTTCGCCTGTACTAATAATTAAACCTATTTCATGTACAAATTCATTTGTAGTAAAGAGAGTAGAGGTAATGAAATGTGAGCGTAATGATAAGTACACTTCTGCTTAGCTACTTGGAGACAATAGATGTGATGTTATTTGTTTATTTGTTATCTTGTAAAGGATTAAATCCTTAAATAACTTTCTCAAAACAAAGATAAAAAGGTATCATAATTTTACATAATTTTGAAACCTGATTACATGACTCATTAACAGAGGAATGTTATCATTCTTTATTTACGTTGAAACACATAATTTCAGGAAAAAGAGCTTAAAATTTACAGTGACATACTTAGTCATTTTACATAAATAATAAATAAACATTGTGTGCATTAAACAAGAATTTTTAAAGTAAATAAATAGCTGGATCAATGCTAAATGCAGTTTGGATGTTACTTAAAATAATTGCTACTGCGAAATGTGGGTGTACTAATGGGTACACTTGGGGATTACACATGTGATGTTATGTATGTAAAAGTTACATGCACCACACACACACATAAAATACAAAACAAATTTGAAACCACATACCTTTTTCCTGAGCCACGGCATTGCTGTCAGAGACAAACTTCTTGATTAGTCCCAAATATTTATTCCACTCCGGAGACTTCTCATCCTCAATCTGGTTGAATAGTTTGATAGCCTCCTCATAGCCCGCTACCCTAGCCTTCCATAGCTTGTGAACACATTTCTCTTCTGTCGGCAATTTCTTATATTCGTTCTCATCCTCCATTTTGGGTTTGTGAGTCTAGTCAAATTTTGATTTTCAACTGGGGAAAAAAAACAAGTGTTTAGTTTTAGTACATATAATAATAGATTTATTTGAAAGTTAAATTAAAAAAAGAAATAATATGTCTTTGTAAATCAATAACTTGTTCAAGTCATGGTAATGTTGAATTACACAATATTATCAATTGCATTACTCTCATTTTTTAGACTCATGAATCTTGCGTATATGTTCCAAGATTAATGTTTTGAAACTTTGTATGAGATACACAACATACTATGAGATGTGAACCCTTTTAGCCTGAGCATAGTTTATTGACATTATTAATGTGAATTTTAAAGTAAGTATTGAAACAGTTGTACAATTTTAATGTAACTATCATATTTTCTTAAAAGAGTAATCAGTTAAATAACTATGATATATGCTATCATGAGGGTACCAATAACAAAGACCATATGTGGGTAAGCAACCATTTTAAACATGTTTCCTATAAAGGAGTCATGTTAGCCCTGAATACAATTACATGTGCATAATCTACAATTTGCGTTTGACCTTTTAGTACACAACTGCAGTTTCCCTTACAAGGTCATGAGTGCATGTTTCTTACTAAATAAGGGTAGAAGGAAGATTGTATGTAAAACTTGTGATAAAACGCTGACTTATCGATGCTCATAGAACAATACTATGGTAAACAATGGCCATGCGACATACGTATTCAATAGTTACAATATCAATGAATAATAGTTGACTCACACAACAATGCAATGTGCAACTAATTAGTAAATAACGTGGAACGATTGTGTATCAACTTTCTTAACGTGTAGGCGTACAACTTCAACAACTACGATCAATCTATCGAATCACAAATACGTAAGAAACGGTGATTCAACCGATTCAACGACACCTGCTTTCGAATAAAATAATGGCTACCTGGCCAATATTGCGGAACAAATAGTTAATTACGAGCCGGTTCATTTATAGCCGTGCCCGTTTTACACCGAGATGTGAAATTGGATCGCCTCTGAGCCGACTGAGAACGCCCGACAAACGGTCACTTTCTCACTTTACAAACAAATCCAATCAAATGTCAGGAAACTTACCGTTATCAAGCTGTTTCTGCTGTGTCCTCTTGATAAAACTAAATTTATTAAAACTAAACAACATAAACGATAGTTAGCTCACATTATCCAGGAACAAGCAATATTTTAACCGACAAAAAGAAATGCCTTTTTCTTTTTCGTCGTCGTTTTTTTAAGTTTGCGAAATGAAAATGGACGGAAGAATAATGTTGCCAGAAATTTATTTTACTTATTAAAATCATACCATAACTGTCAAAATTAAAACAAAGGTTTCGTTTGAAAATATATATATATATTTTTTTATATATAAATTTAACTCACTAAATTATTGTTCAAATTATTTATTCAACTATAAGTAGTTTGTATTATAAAGTAATAGGTTCGAGAAAAACTAAGGTTGACGAATTTAAGATGATTAGGTATGAATAAACTAAATTGATAAAAACAGTAAATTGCAAGAATGCTTACGAAATATAATTACGTAAACGTTTACGTAATTATATTTCGTAAATAAAAGAATCTGTTTTTATTTGCATCCATAGACTCGTTAATGGTATTTTATTTTATTAATTTTAGCTTGGCAACTTTTAACAGTATCGTTCAGTCAACCAATCTATTCTCCTACGTTCATTCGTTCTTTGTTGATTTCCTTCACTCTTTGTAACACTCCAACTCCGCGACAATTCTCAACAAAATAAAAATAGTTCGTTCTGAGAACATCAGCGAGCGAGACGTGTGTCGCGCCGTTATCGCGACAACTGTGCGTTCGCAGTTCTAACAGTCGACAAAAATAAATAGTATTGCTGAATGTAATTGTTTTGATTTCATTACAGTAATTTGTGCGTTGAAATGTTGAATATGATAATGAAGTAATTGAATGGAGCGTTAAAGCTTGTTTTAAATAGACTAAATAAACAAGAGTGTTGTGTTTTCGTTCGGCGTTGGGGCGATAACGGAGAGAAGAGAATTCAACAGCTGTCTGTGCATAGTATGCTTCATATTGTAAGTATGTTAAATGCTTTTATGAACATATTTTAATCACTTAATCATTATTTAAGGCAAAACGATTAGTTAAAAATTCTATTTCTCTGAGTTTCGAGTTGCGTTCTTTGTTTTGATACGTCGAAATTAAAATTTGTAAATATTAGACTAGGTACAGGTATTGGCCAACTAATTAAGTTGAATTCTTATTACATCTACTCTACACACATCGGCGGTTCCAATTTTGACCTATCCAGCCTGTTATTTGATTTATACAAACATATTTCTTACGAAAATAAATATATATAATACCTACCTACCTACCTCATAAACTGAAATATTCTAATTTGTCAAGTTTTTAACAACTCAAATCAATAAGACACTTACCTAAGAAAAAAGCTTGCTGCGTAAAGAAGTAGGTACCTACCTACATAAATAGTACCTACCTACAACTTACTTAAACTACCCTGCATATTCTAACTTATTGAAATGTCGTTTAGTCTGTTCAGATAACGTTTCTCAGTCTAATGGATAATATACTTACCTACCTACTAGATTCAAAATAACTGATAACGTTTCATTCACCCCAGTTCATAAAAATAGTTAGGTAGGTAGGTACCTATCTAGACTTGATTCGAGATAAACAAATTAATAACGTTTTTCTGATACCTACCTACAATGACATTAAATAGGTACTGCTATAAACTGATTATATACCTACACCGCTTGCACATAATTACGTAGGTACTTATCTAATGTCATACCTATGGCTACATTTGCCCATAAAGCAACCTACTATAAACCAGCTAATAGGTACCTACTAATTCTTAGACCATCATTTATTTATTGCAACACAAAGATACCTACTCTGCTTATCCTATATCATCTTCGTCGTATTGATAGTACCTACAAGACGCTGATAAGTACTCATCTTATCGTAATTAGATCTAACGACAATCAAGATGTACCTTCAAATGATTTTGTAATTCAGTTGGAAATAAAAGTTCCGATTTCGAAATTATACTGATGTCAATTTATAAAAAAAACTACATTCATTGTCATATTTTGTCATTCATAGGTTTAAAGGTACCTACCTACTTACTAGATTATTCGAGGTATTTTTAGATATTACCTCGTAACAAATAAACTTTACCTATTTTAGTAGGATATTAGTTGAGATCATGTTGCTGAGTATACTGAAAAATATAAGTAATTTATACATAACAAATTAATAATGTGATTAATAATCATTTGTAGGTAACCAGTTACTTATTTCTGAATTTACAATCAGAATTATGTATCATTTTAATAGATGTTGAAAGAGATCATGACTGCCGAAATTAGACAGGAACGCAGTTAATTGACACTTTTTACACGACTGCCCCAAAAAAAGGAGTGTTATGTGTTCAGGGTTAATGTATGTATGTATGTATGTATGTGAGATTCTTTATTCCACCATATCTTTTAAACGCCTGAACCGATTTAGATGTATGGGGTATCGTTACAATCCTTGCATCGTTCCGAGTAACATAGGCTAGTTAAAAATAAAAAGAATCCTTTGTGGTCACTTTAAAACGTAAATTTATACCAGCCTCAATTATTTTTTTTAATGAATCTGGCCGTGTCTCTGTTTATCGTCTAGAATTTGACAAGTAGATCTAAAAAATATATAACACTGTAAATAAAAAACGTCGTAAAAAAAACTGACGAGTAAGCAAAGTACAAATATGTGCAAATTGGCAGTCGTGTTTTTTAATTTTTAAAATTATTTTTCTTCACTTACAAGAAGTTTACGACCTACATACAAAGAGCAGGAGAATACAACTTTACAGGGCAAATTAGTTCTATTTTAAAGTACGTTAGGTATCCATAATTCGGTTTCAGAAAGAAATGCTAGAATTATTTATCACGCTTCCGAATATTTTTTTGTACCTCTAAAATATCGAAGGTAAATGAAATAAAACTTATTTATAGAAACAACCAAAGAAGGCCTTACTAAATAGAGATTCACGTAACAATTAATAAAAAAGGTGTAGAAAAAATAACACGATTTGCACCAAACATCTAGATTTAGAAAATTGGACCTTTTATGATCTTAAAAATAGGCCATATTTTCCTGTGTACCTTAAAAACTAATGGTTAACATGGTGTGTATATTTACGATTCTGTAAGAGTCACCACATGTTAGAGATTAAGGTAGATTATCCTGTATCCAGTTGTTTTTACGAAGCTCTTTTTAACGCAAACAGTGACTGCTAGAACGTGACACGAGGCCAAATGAGAGCTTCAATTCCGTCCGTACCGTTTCAGTGTCCAAATATTATTTCAAACTGTCTAATCCACTTAAATTGGATGACTATAAACGGCTATAAAGTCAAATACTAATATCTAGGTTAATAACTGGCTAGATAACCTAATTAGTAGATTTTGGAATGAGTCCAATTAGTACTAATAACCTAGTGCCTACGACAACAGACGAAATCAAAAGTCAACTGAACTAAAGTGTTTTAGAGGTCGGTTTGTTAATTACTACTTCTATTATTTCACAAACTGCCTCGTCGGTCTGGTGGTCGCAAAGCGCGACTGCTGGGAAAGTGTTATTGGGATTTTCCATTAGTGATTTCTCAGTAGCAGCCTCGGAGTCTGGATTTGTGCCCGGTCGGTGGCAATAGGCTCGCCCCCTATTACATGGGACTTAAACATAACTGACGAAGTGGGTGTACTAATGGCCTCTGCCTAACCCTTCGGGTATTACAGGCGTAATGTTATGCTATTTCACAAACGGTAAGCAGAGAATTAAAACAAAAACACTCAAGTGTTTTTTAAATATTTAATGCAACTTATAAATGGAAAGGCGAGCTGTGAAGATTATTGTCAAATTGGCCAAACATCAAAAATTCCGAGACAAATTGACACCCACTTTCCTGCATTGCACGAGGTGTAAAAACTCGTCACATAACCGTTAACAACGTATACGCTCATCCATGAGCAGTATACTATGAAAGCTAAAATTATTGCTAGAAAACGACTTTTATTTATTCTTGGTCGCGCAATATAATGATCGTAAAACATTCTGGAACGATGCAGAGACGCAACTATTAATACCAAAGTTGTGTTCAACTTGTTCCTTGTTAAAAAAAAACATATTAAAAGATTTTATCTTTCAATATCTCCATAACTAGAACGTCTAGAACGTTCCCAGGTATGGTCCAAAAGGAAAAAAAAAATATCGCAATGTTACGAAGAACAATTAACTTTCGACTTCGTTTAGTGTCTTTTACACCAGTTAAGAATAGCTTCCACTCAAACAGAAGAAGTAGCTTCCCGCCACAACATTTTTAATGCGTATTTTCATCAATATAAAGAGTGATTCTAGAGGAAGGTTTATGCATCTACATTGCACTCATGCGAAGACGGGGCGGGTCGCTAGACTCGCTAGTGTAAGTCCTATGTCCAGCAGTGGACTTTGTTCAGCTGAGACTGCTCTACTAATATTTATCTATACAGTGTGTTATTATTAAGCCGAAGAATTTGTTTGAACGCGTTTATCTCTGGAACTCCCAGTCAAATTGTAAAACATGTTTTTGTATATGAAAGCCTGATTCATGAGGTATAGTATTAAATAGGCTATAATAACATCGCGCTACAGCACCCCGGGAACGGACCAGTAAAGAAAGGTGTAACTTAACACGGGAATCATCAGTGTTCAGTGCCCTCGGTAATATTCTTCGTGGTAATTAAATTAAATATCTGTTAGCTCTATTAGACGATACGGGTTCATAATCGTTTCTATTAGTTGGTTCATAATCGATACACCACGGTCAGTACAGACAAAGCAGCAATTAGCTCGAGAATTATTCATTTCCTAATTGATAATTAATTAAAAAATAATGGACATAGAGTTAAAAATTGCGTAATCAAATGCAAGATAGTACAAGCCACGCAGAATCATAACTCTCACACTATTTTAAAATCTATTTGCGATTTAGTTACTTCATTTATCAATCAGTACATTTACACAATGTATACAATTTTAGTTGTAAAAATAACAGCATTTTACTAAGTGATGCTTGTTCTGTTTGTTCCTGCTAATCTCCGAAACGGCTGGACATATTTTAACATGACTATCACTGGCACATATGTGGTATTATAAAGTGTAACTTAGGCTACTTTTATTTAACAAAAAGAATAAGATTACACAAAAAAAAAAGAATAAAATGTAGATGTTCAGTTTTTTTTTTATTCTGGTCGAACACATTCCTGCTCAGTTAGCACCGACCTATTCTGTTTACTTAAAATGTAGTTAGTAGTTGTTACACCTGTTCTAACATCGAGCGGTAGTTTCCACGGCTCTTCCGTGAACTTTTTCTCAGTCTGTTCAATCAATTTTTTGTCACTTAGCACAATAATTGAACTTCGTTTAGTGTAAGGTCATTAATTAGTAGTGTCGATGGGATCTCCCGGATGATGAGGTTCATCAAATTGTTTTAGTTCCGATGGCTGATTGATTTAAGGCAATATGGCGTGAAATGCAGCGAAAGATGACGCGTGATGCAGTTTCCTCGGCTGTTTTAAAATATTGTTGTGAAATATCAAATGGGATGGGAAGTTTCTCTTGTATTTGAGTGTATATTATACTAGCAATACCTCGCAATATCATCCATGTTAGGTCTTTGGTTACTACCCTGTCCCCATGGCCCGTCAATCGTAACTAAATGTCGAAAAAAGTTTTTTTTTTGTTGTTTAAACGGTTTGCAATTTTGCACATTATTAATTTCTACGATTAACGCGTTCATACAAAACAAAACTCTTCAGCATAATAATAATATATTAGTATATTCGTAGGTAATAAATATTGTTGTGTATTGAGACAACTGTAGATAAGTCAAATGATGGAATAAATTCCGACCTTTAACTTTGTTAGCCTTAAAAAGTGCCTCAATAAGTTAATCAATTATTTATCATACACGGAAGTGAGCAAAATCGATAGAAATGAGGTAGGTTTGTACATAAACTACGGTGCACTGGCCACTGGAAAGCAATTACGGCTCTATTGCCGTGTTTTCAAGTGAAACTACAAAAGGTGGCCTTTAGTGTTGCCAATATCGGTTAAAACCTACATATCTTTCAAGGTATAGAATGACTCATTCATGCTGTTCCTAGTTGTTTAACCTCTTTGGCACGGAATACGTAAAGAAAAACGACGAAATGTTTTTTATTGAATAAAAATACGAATCGACCACACGCAGATGTTTATTTAAGGATAATAATTTATTAGAAAATTTCTGTCTTCCAGCTAAGTGTGCCATAAAGTTCATTGACTCGTAAAGTCACTCTTTTGATTCATGGCTTTCTTGCGTTGAACTTTCACCTGTAGATTATTTTTATCCACAAATTATCTAGAGTCTATTGTCTTTTATTAAAGTTAAGCTACACTAAGATGTTCTTTTGATTTATTTTCTTTCATTCCATTTTCAAATCCAAGCCATATTGACTTTGCATTTAGTTGTCAAGCGTGACCAGACACGCTTGTCGGGTAGATTATCACATTGTAGCACATGTTTGGTCAAATTGGATTACGGTGGCTGTCCAGCCGATTTAAGCCTCAGCTTAGTGTGAAATAGACGAGAATACACACAAATATTATTATGTTTGCTGGTTGAAGAGTTTCTACTTACTTTTTTACGTCACGACTCTGACCTTCCAAGATACAGTTTCTTGATATTCTTACGTGTGTTAGACTTTCCTAAGATGTAGAGACATTAGCAATCAAGGTATCGTGATTAAAAACATGTTACCGGTCACGTATACGGCACACCTCGTATCGAATATGGATAATGCAATCCCAACGCAATCCCCGCTACCGGCGGCCATGTTGCAGCCGCCATATTTGTGAATCATGCACGCGCGGATCGCTGGACTCTTTATTATCTAAGGATGCAGTCTTGAAGACAATGCGTTTCGTCGTTAAATAAATATTAATACTTAGACTAATTAATGCATCCGTTGTTACATTGTTATGTGTGTGTTATGTAGTGTAGACACTTATGTGGGAATATTTATTTCTTTAAGTGAGCTGCGTCCTCTTTTTTGCAACTAAAGACTTCATGGTCTAAGTTATTTATATGTAGAACTACTTACATTTGAAAAACGAATGTTCATTAGAAATTAAGTATAGAACCAGTTTTGAAACACAAACCTTTTGAATAATTTAAAAATAATTCAAACTGTCAGTCGTAGAAGGTTTCACTGACTGAATTATTGTCTATGGCAAGGCAATCGGCGTGAACTCTGAGACGTGAACTCCGAAATGTCAAAGAAAATCAAACTGTATTCTACAACAGGTCGGAAAAGCGATATTGTAATGAGATTTATATATTATGTATCGTGTGACATGTGAGCAATTGCTAGGGATTCCTCGTGCTCTGATTTGATTAATGCCATGTACGTGATGCACGCCTTGCAAATCATTGGCCCGTTCATGGAATAACTTAGTCAGGATTTGTAATGCCGATTTTTTGTTGAAGGATATACGTTTATCTATAAAAAGAGCACAATAACGCTTAAGTTAGGTCATTTGCTTGTCTTATCAGCTGTTGGTAAGCTATGATGCGTTCGACAATGATGCAATGCTTGCCTAGAAGTACCCTGCCTATTTGCCCAAGGCTTGTAGACTTTCAGTTTACAGCTATCCATCTATGAGACTCTGGCAACATGTCATACTTTGTCTTTGTCGTCACGTAACTTAGAATTCTCTGTAGCGAGAACTGCGTTGTACTTATTACTTGGAACGAATTCTTTGCATTTTGATCTAAGAATAGAAATAGAGCGTTAGATTTGACAAGTCGACCTATAGCTAAGTATTTGAATGTGATAAACAAATGCGAATCGGGCCCGCTTATAAAGGGGACCATACCAATTACCACTGTAGAATATTTGACACTACATACAAAACAACACCTTACTTCTTTTGGATTGTGACCCTTTTGTCATGTTGTCTATTCAGATCTGTAAATATAATATTCTGTTTATTTGTATGTGGAAACTTGTAATTAGCCGGTTTCTACATAATGTATTGCTTAATGCTTACTCTAATGTACTACCTGTAAATCTTCTAAAAAATGAAAAAAAAAAAAACAAAACTTGACAGACAGATCGTCGGACAGACAACAAAGAGATCCTACAAGGGTTTCGTTTTATCCTTTTGAGGAACGGAACCCAAAAAAAAGTAACTTAAAACATCCATAAGTTTACTTGAGGTCGTATCGATAAGCAATGAATATTCTGTCAAAGAATTTCCTTGTTCCAATTCGTCTCCAAGGACCCAATATGAGGTTATCAGAATTTATTGAGACGCTGTTCACAGAGTTTTCCAATTAATTCTATTAAGATTAGAAGCCTTTTGAAACACCCGGTATGATAGGAATTTCGTTTTCCGTCTTTGTATTTTAAAGTAGCGAAAATTTGTAATTTTTGATTATTAGTTTGATATTTGCTTTCTTTACTTATTAGGCTTCAAGTAAAATTGTCGTAAGTGTTGTACTTTTTAGGTAAAATGAAGGTTGTAAGCCTATGCAACCTGGCCGAAATGTTTAATCCAAATATAAAGGCGAATTCTAGAAAGGGTTCAAAAGTTTAAATTCGAATTTGGGTCTGTTTTTTTCATGAGCACTTTTGTGTGGGCTCCTGTCATGAGCATGTCATCATTTAACTATTTATTTTAACTTTATAGATCAAAGGTACAAAGGCAGACCTAGTTTATGCCTTAGGCATTCTCTACCAGTCAACTAATGGCGGTAAAGACTTAAAATGGCGGGTGATAAACGTGGTAAAGAACAAAATTAGAAAAAAATGCTTTAAATAATTTCACAAACAAAGTGAAATGTACAAAATAATATAAGTAATAGTACCTACTAAAATAAATATACTTATTAAATAAAAAAACATAACTCTGTGTTTCAATAAAATGTAATTTGTAGCCCTCAAACCGGTACTGCGATCATATAGTAGAATAATCACAGTAGGTATTCTTCTGAATTAATTTATTTCTCTTCCTGAAGTTGGTATGTAAAGTACTTACTGTCTTCCTGCAATTTTATTACTTGTACCGACTTAACGAAATCTCGCATCTGTTTTAAATGATAAATACCCATTCATTCTTCCTTAATTAAATTGCTACAACATTTTTAATCGTGTTTACTGTACACAGTTCGGACGTTACCTATTTTAATGGACGCTCAATTTCCTGATGGTTTATTGCTGTTGCCGATAACCGCATGGAAGCTGCGGCAGTTGGTCGATATCCGATAATGTCGCAATAAAACTGGCTCGAGCCCAGTTTTAAGCTTTATCTTATACAGGTCAATGGTTTCAGTGTATCCGATTGGGTTGAACGACACCGCAATGATCTAAATCGGTTTACCGAAATATTTGATCGATTCCACAACATCGACGTTTGTGCGGGATCACACATTTTATTAACGAAATGGACGTAAACAAATATAATTTGTAACTGTGTGACCTATTTGTAATTCTAGATATTTATAAATGAACCCATCCGGTCTTACACGCGAAAATGATTCATACTGTATGTGATTCATATTGTACGCTCTACAGCAAATATGAAGTGACATTTCTCATTAAAATTTCAATTTCTAATTTCAGCAACTAACTCGAAACTGTTTTGAGAGCGGCGTTTCAGGATTCAAACAAAATAAAAACATTGCGAGGGAAACGTACGCCAGCGTTCTCCACTCGCTGTAGCTAATATAATTGAATATGAATATTTTATGCACTTATTCCCCTTTTGTTTTCAATTGCTTATTTATAGTGTAGCCTTTTTTTTGTTTCATTTTTTTAAGACATTTAGCATTGAAAACTGTATCTACTACATTATTATACTAGCCAGATTTCGCCTAGTCTAATTGAACAACATTTAACCGACAAAAAAAGCATTCGCCTCGAATTCAATATTCTACTCCCATTCCACTATTGATGCTACGTAATCGAATAAAAAAAAAACAAACAATTGTTTGAAAATCGAATGAGCCATTTAAAAGCAGAGTTTAACAATAGGAAGCGTTACCAAGTTCCGTTTGGTCGCGCATGGAATAAGATTAAGAAACCGTTTTTGAGTCAACTTCCTGCGATGGAGGACTATTTATAAACTAATATGGCGGCACGGAAGCACCATGACCTCGGTGACGATACTTTAAAGGAATAATGAGTAGTTGGCCGCTATCTGAAATAAATATTGGACTCAAGTATTTATCATTCTCAAGTGGCATTATGAACCTAATACTTGGTGACTCGTCGTTAGTCATATGTAATTTACACCTCGAGGACGGTAGTTGCATCAGTTGATTCTCTAATAGTACCTATCTAATAAGTCGATATTCGGTTCAAACAAATTACTTATCTGCATAAAAAGATTATACCAGATGAATTATTTGTGCAACAAAGTGAAGATAAATAATTGCTTTGAACTATATTCCCACAAATTAGCGGTAGATACCGACTAGATAAGACTCGGGTTAAGTATCAACCTTCTTAATTGGGTTGTGATTAAAATAAATAAAACTGGCACGTTATTACGTGTGTACTAAAAAGAAAAAGTACAAATGCACATAAACAATTAATCCGCCTTTTGTCATTGTCACATAAAAAAGAACTAAACATTATTCAAATTCAAATTTGGATCTTTGGAAAATGATTCCATTTCTCTCTGATGATAATGAACAGTCATGCCTGTCACTCGTACATTCCACTAATGATAGTAGAAGGTGAGCATTTATGATTCCGAAATGTCACAACCTTGGAAGAAAATAGTTCCAAATGAGACATCTTCGTATTCATGGCACTTTTCCAATGCAAAGTTATGGACTGAGAATTTTAAAAACCCTAATGTCTCCGATATTTTGCAACATATCACCCATGTATTCCGGGAAAGGGTAGCTAGGGATGGTAATACAACATTTTGTCAGCGAAATCCAGACCACTGCAACTGCTTCTAAGACATTCCTAAGGAATACTTGTCCATGCTCAGCAGCTCAACTAACGTCTAAGATACGGGCTCGGCCTAGTTTAGACGTTTAGGAATTTAGGATTCTTATAGGAATGTAAATACAAGACCTGCATTTTAAGAAATGTTGTAATTAAGATTAATTGAAAAGAGATTTGTAAAGTGTGATTTTCTTAGTCAATAAACTTTTTATTATTATCTAACCCAATATTATAAAGAGAAATGTTTGTATTTTTGTTTGTAAACTCTAAAACAACTTAACAATTTTAAAAGTTCTTATTTCTTACTGTTTTTTAACATACATACATACATAAACTCACGCCTTTTTCCCATGGGGGTAGGCAGAAACTATAGAACGCCACCTGCTACGATCCTTACATACTCCTTTCGCCTCATCTACGTTCATACATCTCGTCATACAAGCACGCCGGTTACGAGTACTCCGCACCTGACCTTTCTGCAGGACCTCACTAATAAGGTCAGTGTAGGTCTTCCTAGGGCGACCCCTCCCGGCGTTGCCACTCACCTCTGCCATATAAATACCTTTTGTCAATCGTCTTTCACTCATCCTCTCAACATGACCGAACCATCCACCACCACCACTGACCACCACTGTTTTTTAAATTTACCCAAAAGTTGGAAAGCTGCATTATCAACTAGTAACGTAGGGTCGTACATAGGCTATTGGTATTATAACATCACGCGGCAGCGGATCAGTAATCGAAGCGCAAGGCATTACTAATTTTTTAAAATGTAGTTACACTTGCCAATACATATAAGAGTAACGAGACAGTTATGAAGTAACTTCAGAACATGACAGAACACAACAAAAGCAAAGCGAAATTAGGACATTCCAAATATAGGTCAGTACAGAACCACGTAGCCACTGCATGTTGCCTTCTGCAAGGCACATCAAAAGTCCAAATGAACCATTTGGCATGACATACGGCGGTCGTCTGCCAACAGATACGGTACAGAGCTTTCAATCTAGTTTTTAATTTGCATAGATTGTTGCATTCGTGATGCTTCGTCAATCTTCGTTGTGGTTGATTGCATTTAGGGTAGATTCACATCTGACGGAAGATACGTCGAACGTCTCGCCTATAGTATGGTCGACGCACTAACGCATCATCGGTTGTGTGTATGGTTGGATATTTTATTATCTATTTGACTGTGTCTGCGTTATGCGACTGACGATGACGAAACGCGGCGTATCTTCCGTCAGATGAACTCAAATGTAAACCTACCCTTAGACGTCTAAGTTAAAACGATTTTGAAACAGACTTATTCGCGCGACTTCTTCTGGTTGAATGACGGTTATTTGTAAGGTTGTTGTTTTGTATCCTCATTTTCTAACATAAAAGTAGAGTAAGTTGCCCAATTTGTCAGTATAAATCGCTTCAGCCGAAAAAAAAAAACAAACAGGAAAATACGTTAAAAATAAAATGTATTTTTTTCGTATAAGTACCGAGTAAACATTGATATTTATTTTGTAAAAAGCTGCTATTTTGACAATACAAACACACAGTTTCATTGTACTTATTTGTATAAATGTGGTTTCTTGGTATAAATTTGGTAGGTCAAAGGCATTGCCACGTTGGATGGCAATTACGCCAGTCTCTTGGGCACATTTCCTATTGACGCGGTGGACTTTATTGATGGTATTTCTATAATTCATAACAGTAGTCTAAACCTTATTTATTTGAAGAATTAGTGAACAATTTTCAAAATCTAATATCCATGAAAACTCTCGCTGCATGAAAGTTCTACCATCCGTGAGCCTTTAATGAGCATAGCACATACTTCACACTCACAAATGCACAACAACTGAGGCTTTGTTTTGTGCGAACTTGTACCGTACCGGCGCAACCGTCACCGGTAATGTAATTTTAGTAATGCTAATAACTTCGTCTACTTCTAAACTTCCACAATGCAACTGTTTGATACGATTAAAAACGACTGTTTAATTAACTTGAAAGGATATTTGGCCACGACACACGCTACTTGGGTCAATACTTTCAAATACGGCAATGTTTATTGCAAACATTTCAATTTTGAACCTAGTGACTGGTCTTGCGATGTCTCCTTTATAGATTTTACCCGCGTCTTCGTACGCCTCAAAGTTGATATATTATCCCAAGGAAAACGTGATAAAAAGTAGCCTATGTCCTAAGTTCCTAACCAGACCATAATGCATAATCCCAAATTTGAACCAGATCCATTGGCGTGATTCAGTAACAAGCATCCATAAATCCAATCTTCCGCATTTTCAATAATAATAAGATTGTATTTAGAATCAAAACTAAGGGAGATTTAATTCTTCTCTTACATTTCATCATTATCTTTTCGTGAATGTTGTGCTTAGAGACGTTTTGACACCCTGTTTTATTTTTATATCGTCGATCAATAAGACTCGAGCTTTAATCTCTTTATAATAAAGATTACTTGTTGCTGTAGCAACTTCTTTATTTTGCCCTTAGATCTTTTTTTGGTACTTATTTCATTGAAAAGAAGAAGACAGTTACTTTGAAATGAATATGTTCACAAGATGATCTGTTCATTTCATTAAGTTAAATTTTACCCATAAATAAAAAGAAAAGTAAGTACCGTAATTTTATTACAAGCAGACGAGCCATCACGCCAAGCACAGCATGTGGTATTTTTTCAGCTTGCCTCCGGGAGTCCACAATAAACTGTGTTTCATGGTACATACTAACCCATTTTTACATATGTTTAACAGTCCCTTGATGGTACTAGTTGGCACAAAATAAATCTGACTAAATTAGATCAAGAACACCCCTAATTCTGTAATTAGATGCATGACTTCATGCTTCACGGCGCTGATTATAATATTGACGATAAGTGTTGAGTAATTTTAGAGAAACTGAATATGAAATGGGAAATAGCTGTATTTAAGTTTGAATGAAAATTTTGTGTCGGTCGTTAGGCTTCCATGCCGTTTATCTTTGTTATGGAGATTTACATATAGAAGTTATAGAACACTGAACATATACAATACCTGCAGTTTCCATAATAATCGTCGTATTCAATACAATAAAATCGTGTAACAATATAATTTTCTTGTGACGGTGTCCGTTCTCATTTTGTTCGTATTTGCACAAAGCGTTGGCGACTACAGGCTCGTTGAAATCAATTTACCTTTAACTGTAGGCTTTTCATTTCAATTCTGGAACAATTTCATATTCTTGATATTCCATACAACATATTAATAGTTACTAGATCTTTAGTTTAGTTAGCTGACATAATGTGATGTCAGAGAAAATTTAATTAGTATAAGTTAATCTTTGAATTCAAAATTGTATTTTTGTTAAATCTGAGAAAGAATATAACAATCATCTACATATATTGGTTTTATAAAGGCACCGTTATGCCGAAAGAAACATGTTTTTCTAATCATTAATCTGCCCGTGGTCCATTGCATAGAAACAAACAGAAAATTTTCACGCCAAATAAAAAAGTTTATTCCCCAGCAATTTTTTTTTGCTATATGTTATTTTTTTGATGGACAGTATGCGTAGTTAATGGCTATTTGATGTCTATTACACTCAGTATATTCTTCGGCAAAAAGGTTCAAGATATTCATTGTTACTCTCGTACAAAAGGCCTCTGTAATTAATACAGATATAGCCACAAGTAATTACATTGAGTAGGTCATTACCTGTCTACTGTTGAGACTAATACATTATGTTGTCTAGTTATTTGACCGCGACGCTACAGGCGCCAGCTAGCCATGTTGGCAAGCCAGCCAAACAATGCCGTCACTTGATATTCTCAGGTTACTGCACAAGGAATATTAACACTGATGACTATTAGAACAATATAAGACTACCTGAGAATTGTCAACATCTCAGTTTTCTTAGAACTCTGGCCTAGATAAAGGCTACATTCTAGCCTAGTGGATAACATTTGAAAGGTTTTTTTCTTTCTTTTATCAATTAACCTATAGATATCCATATGGGTCTCTTAGTGGTCTGGCTCTCCCTATTCTATAATTTATTTGGTGTCGGAGTTATTAGGCCTCATACGGAATTTTATAGCCATCCTCATTAACTCCCATCATCAGCAAGGAGAAAAATATCCTCCTTTATAAGTAAGCTACATAGCTTGTCAGCTTCTTGACATAATCTCTTAGTCTGTTTACGACATTTTTCTGGATTCCAATGAGACTATTCGACCTTACACTAGCTAGCTTTAGCAAGCTAACTTATTACGCTGAAAAAACATGGAACAAATCCAATAATATCCAAATTTTACTACCTACAGCAAACCTTTTCTCTAAATCTCTATCCGAAACATATCCTCCATTAATCATAGATCAAATAGCTTCCAACAATCCTCTAGCTAACTAGGACAACTTCGAATGTATCTCGAGTATCTCGCAAGCGTGCTGGGTAGTATTAGCAAAGATTAAAGGATCGCCATGACAGGTAGAATGTGCGGATTACATAACCCTACGTTGGATTCGCTCTGACTATTAACTGGCTTGTTATATCTTCGCTTTGTATATCATGCTTGTTGTTAGGGGTAAGCAGGGCACGTAGTTCGAGCCTGTTATTATTCGTAGCGTTTCTAAGCCTAATGCGTCGGCCTGCTTCGCATAAAAGAACTGTCCTAGTGGCCGTGCGCTCATTAAGGGCATCCATAATGTGTCTTCTATTCAAATTTTCATCATTGGTCTTGGCTTTAATCAAATACAGTTTAACTTTGATTTAACTTTCCTTCTCGTGGTATTTTCATACTATTCCTTTCATTTTGGAAACAGCTGTGTAAATCTATCGATGATGATGTGTTCTTAGTATGTATCACTAGTTTTGACCGTGATTTACTCCAGGTGGAAGTGCGAAAGTCAAATCCGTCAGTTATGTCTCAAAATTTGAGCTTCATAGGTCATGTAGTTTTCGAGATTTCGTGATTAATCAGTGAATGGTATTTCGCTTCATGTAATAGTTTGGATAGTATTGATTATTCGCGCTACGATCTAACCCATCGGCTTCTATCTTCATTTATTTACGAAATCCATTTCTAGATAACCTGCATAATTCGTTAAAGTAAGCATGTAATATAATACTGTTACTAAATACACGTGAATGACATAGCATTCTTGATGTATTCTGTAGCCTAGCCTTGTATCTAATAAGATTCCGACAGCATTTAAAGTAGGCATGTCACATGGTATTATACGACAGGTTGCTTCAGAAGATCGCTTTTATTAAATACAACTTGTACTTGCAGCTTCAGTCACGTGGATCTAAGTCTAAGTGTGTAGGGAATATTAGTATTATTGGCGTCACGAGTCGTGAGCACAGATTGTAGGATTGCGCGCATGTACACTTTTGGCGAAATAAAGGCTAATACATATTCCTTTTAAATGTATTAAAAAAAAATAAAAACAGCAATTTTATAAAACGAAATAATAAATATGAACTATATTAAACCAAAAACACAACAAATACGAAATAACGAAATTAAACTATATTTAAAAAAAAAATCTAATACGTAATAACAAAAATAAACTATTAAAAATTCAAAACGTTATTCACTAATATTGCACAAAAGTAGCGGACGTAGCAACGTAGCAACAGTAGCGGAATGACAGGCGATAGACCAATAGACGATGAGCATCAATTGACGAACCAATCGCATGCAGCCGACTGCAAGATCGGCGCCCCCCGCCTTCTTCATTCCGCCAAAGAGACCGGAATATTAACAAATGCGCAGGTGACATTTGTGCTCACCATTCGTGGCGGTACCCTATACTACATGCTTTATGATCGCAATCCTCCAAGTCTTAAAGCAATCTCGTGGTAAACTGTGGAAGATATCTAAATAATAAAAGCGAAAGGTTACTGACTCTCTCACTTACTCATCATGAAATATCGAAAACTGCTTGACGTATAAAGATGAAAGTCAGGAAGGTAGTTTATCGTTAAAAGACGTCATCTAAGAAAGGATTTTTAAATATTCTACTCCTAAGGGTATGTAACGGCGGTCCAAAGTTTGTATGGGGAAATCACTTTAACGCGGACGAAGTCGAGTGCAGAAGCTAGTAGATATATAACAACATTGCTTACCCTATAGCAAATAGGGTGATAGTGCGCCTATAGATTGACCAGACCAGTGGGGAATATTCATGCAAAATTTGAACAGAATAACATAACATCACGCCTGTAATCTCCGAAGGGTTAGGCAGAGATGTACCCATTAGTACACCCACATTTCGCCAGTTATGTTTAAGTCCCATGTAATAGGGGGCGAGCCTATTGCCATCAACCGGGCACAAATCCAGACTCCGAGGCTGCTACTAAGAAATTCCTGATGGAAAAACTCAATAACGCTTTGCCCGTCCTGGGAATTGAACCCAAGACCTCATGCTCAGCAGTCGCGCTTTGCGACCACTAGACCAACGAGGCAGTACAACAGAATCTATCCGCTAATATTTGCGTGATTCTTCTACTTATTATTTTATTATATGTCTGTTATTATTGGATTTTTTGTGACGCATTTGTCTGGTTAGTGATCTTCCTAATTAATCGTTTTGGTTGAGAAATTGATTTCTCACTAGTTGTATAATATGTCGTCTTTGATTGCATCATTGAGTCTACTGACCCTGGCTCACTGACCATGGTAACTTGTGACTGCTTGTGTAATATTCACATACAAAATGTCAATATTATAAAGCGCCTTTAGTGAGGACTAAATACAACTCGATTCCTACCGGCTTTCCTCAGGAAATTCGGAGCAAAAGCTACTTGACTATTTAATATATATTATTATAAATACTATTATACTACATTTAGATACTACTTTACTATATTTAGATATTGTCTGGATTTGTGCCCGGTTGATGGCAATAGGCTCGCCCCCTATTACATGGGACCTAAACATAACTGGCGAAATGTGGGTGTACAATGGGTACACCTCTGCCTAACCCTTCGGGGATTACAGGCGTGAAGTTATGTTATTTTAAATACGAAAGTAACTGTTTGTTTATTACACTTTCACAACTAAACCACTGAACCGATTTTGATGAATTTGGCACAATAAGTTTGAACCTCAACAAAGGACATAGGCTATTTTTATTCGGCTGCGTCTGCGTCCGCTTCTTGATAGCCGACATTTACGTGAGCAAAAGCTAGTTGCCAAATAATATAGGCACACACTACTTACTTCATTTCCAAAATCACTATCAAATAAAAACATAACCGGTGTTCGTTATTTTGTCTTTTGTTTTGACGATAATGTTCAATTCTTTCTAAAGTTTATCTTAGACATTACTGACATTCCGTGCCTCTGAAAGCACGTTAAGCCGTTGGTCCCGGCTGTCATTCGTGGATCTTTGACAGTCGTTACGAATCGTCAGAAGCTTGAGAGTCTGACAACCAGTTTTACCTAGGGGTATCGTGTTACCCAGTTACTGGGTTGTGGAGGTCAGATAGGCAGTCGCTCCATGTAAAATACTGGTATTCAGCTGCATCCGGTGAGACTGGAAGCCGACCCCAACATAGTTGGGATAAGGCTAGGCAGATGATGATAATGTTCAATTTAGATAAGTAAAATTTTCCTTGCTTTCGGTTCCCTTTGTACCTATCCATTAATGAAAAAATCAAGAGAACAGCAAAGAAAAGTCAACACTATTTGTTTTATATGCTGTTACTTTTTGTTCACTAATCACTTGCAGAGTCTTAATCACGTCTTATAAACGTCAGTTTCGCGTCACTATTGCAATAGACAGCCAGGCTGCACTGCCAGCGATGTCAGCCCATCCGACGGACGCTGCCAGACTACCTAGAAGGGTTTCTGTTTAATTCATCAAATTAGCATCTCCAACACGTTTGTTGTCTTTAAATGTAAGTCCATCTACTTGTATCATTTAAACTAATAATAGTCTTTGTGACGACATTGTGCCAAGTCTGGTGATTGTAACTAATTCATAAAACTTAATTTACCTGAAATTACTGTGTAGCCTTGAGCAAGCGTGGTGATCAATGCTCGTGTCTTCTCTGTATGAGAAAAGGCATTTGGTCTGCAGTGGGATAATATTAGGCTGTTGAATGTTTTTCTTCGTCTTAATTACTTGTCTCGTTGTCTGAATTGTGGTACTTACATAGAATAGTCGGAAACTAACTGGATCCTGTATTTTTCCAAATTATTAACTTACCTATAAAAACATTTTAAGGTACGTACAAAAGGGCCGGTTTCAGAAACAATTCTTGGAATAGACTCGGGGTAACGCCTTGGTCCAGCTGTGGGACAATACATGCTACTTAAAAAATATATACCTATAGACGAAAATATCTACTAGGTTATATAAGAAAATGGAATACGTAAACATTTGTCAAAGGTCAGGCATCATTAGCCCACAATTAATTAACAAACTAGTTTCAATACAAAAATAAAAATTAAGTCATAATTCTATGATAGCGAACAGTTATTTTAGAACATAACAATTTTCAATTAATGGTTCCATATTTTATTGGTTGGCTCATGGAGTATGATGACCACCAACTGCGTATAAAAATAAAAACCCTACTCCACTTCAACAAAGTACCATAGGTACTGACTTGTACAGTCACGAGCACAAGCATGTTTTGTACAGGATTAAAATATAATGGTGTTAATGTCATAATCTAGATTTCATACTACTATTATTAGTCCGGTTTTTTGTACGAATGTTGAGAACACCATCATAAAACATTAAGTGAAAAATTGCAATTTTTTAGCTTATTACAAATAACTGTTAGCTTACCTCTATTTTTCGAACTAATTTGACCGGACCATTATGAAGTACCTATGTAGTTCTAATATCAAAGTTGCAATTACCATTCATTAACTAAAAAATCGCTTTAGTTTTTTGATAAATGTATACTATTATACATCAGCCTTTTCCAAAGTGGGCGATAACGCGCCCTTGTGGGCGCTGCAGGCTTATAGAGGGGCGGTAAAAGACCAAGAAAAAAAAATCGAAGCGTTGTTTAGAGGCTTGGGGAGCTATTTGTAATAGTTTCATCTACTAAGTGGTTTTTAAGTAGGTGAAAAATGGGGGCGCTAGAAAATAATTTATTCTCAAAGGAGGCAGTACACAAAATAAGTTTGGAAACCCCTGTCATAAAGGATTAAAAGTTCAAAGTTCATCGCTTTAGTTTTTTACTAAATGTATATTATATGTTTATTCTTTTGACTCTACATGTACACACATAAAGCTAGTTCATACCTAATGGGTGCCACTCGAACTGAAATCCTTGAATTAACAACGCTGTCAAGTATTATGTACATACACCAGTTACATAGTAACATGACGTGTGATGCAATACAAATGCGTTCGTTTATTTTAGGCCGATCTTATCTCCTGCCTGTTGCCCTATTTTAAAACTTAAAGCTGTTAGATTTGGGTTTAAAATCAAAAGTGTACTGAAGCGAGTGCATTGCGGATTACGTACCTAAAGTAGGATTTGATATTAGCTTTTTGTAACTGTTTGGAAATCATTAAACTGTTCTAGATACAGTATTTTGCTACAAATTCAACGGAATTTAGGTCGAGAGATAATGTTTTTAAACACATTTGTATTTTCTTTCAACATTCGTTCGATGTCGAAAAGAAATTAATTACCTATGTTGGAATGTACCTATTGGTAAATAATACATATGTGCGTCACGATTATATTTGACTAGCTTCTGCCCGCGACTTGGTCCGCGTTTTAGTTACTGCTCTACTCTTTGTGGGTTGTAGCGTGATGTTTTATAGCCTATACTATTTCTCATAAGTGACCAAAATACACAAAAAAACGCTTCTAAAACGGTCCATTCATTTAGGCGCTACGATGCCATAGACAGACACTAAACTTATGACACCTCCCCTCCCTTTTGCGTCGGGAGTTAAAAATAATGTTTCCAATCCGACTATAGTCCCAGAGATTAGCGCGCTTAAACAAACAAACAAACAAAAAACTCTTCAGCTTTGACCCGTATAGATTAGGTTAACGTTATCGGAATGAAACTGATAACAGTATTGGTGCATTTCATAGATATGCATCGAGTAGGTATGTAAAATGGAATGATGTGCACATAATATACAAATTGCACGACTGAATAATGTCCAAAGTTAATTAGATTGGGTAATTTGAATACTGGTTTTATTTATCTTTGATGTTATCAATATTTTTAATCCCTACTTTAATCCATAATGATTCATATAATAATATTATAAATGCGAAAGTATGTCTGTATGTCTATCTGCCTTTTACCTCTTCACGCTTAAACCGCTGAATCGATTTTGATGAAATTTGGCATGGAGATAGTTTAAGATCCGAGGAAGGACATAGGATAGTCTTTATCCCGGAAATCACCCCCTAAGGCGGTGAAAAGGGGGGTGGAAGTTTGCATGCAAGTACGATATAAACAAATTCCACGCGGACATAGTCGCGGTCAAAACTTCAAAAGCTAGTATTATAAATGCTAGTAAGTAAATCTGGCTGTCTGTCTGTGACATGCAACATGCTTAACATAGCCTAAAGCTAGATGTTTTCCTAGTACACCAAAGAAAAAATTACGCTGGCTACCCTGCCGCTTTCGCCATAAACCACTTTTATTTGACGATAAACAAGTGGATCCAAGAAAACTTTTAACGCGTCCCAAGCACAATGCACTGTGGGTCAGCCGTGAGTCCGCAGATCACAGGCCAATAAACTATAGATCGTTGATCGAACGTTTGCGCAAACGCATTTAAAACTGTCTAACACATCACATCCATTGTTTATTATTGTTCGTTATTATTAAAGTTGTTAACGGTTTCTAAAATAGACGTTTGTGTCGCAAATAATTAATTTGTTGGCAAACTGTTGTGTTTACTCTGTGGTGTAAGTGTGTAAATAATGATGTTTACTCTGTATTCTAAAATAATTATTTTTACAGACAGTTGTGAACAACGCTTTGGCAGCGTTACGGTTAAAGGTTTCCATAATTTTGCATCCTAAGATATTGGAAACACAGATGTATCTTTGAAACAAAACTATTAGGATATACTTTATACTTACCATTTCTAGCGGTTTCGCCGGCGTTAAGTTACGTCTTTGATTACTGCTCCGATCCTTTGAGCCATAGCGTGATGTAATGTAGCGTAAAACCTCTATAATCGAACCATAATTATACTGCAACAAAATTTGTTCAAATCGGACCAGTAGTTCCTGAGATATGTGCGTTCAAATCAAACTCTTCAGCTTTTAATATTAGTATAGATTCTATGCATTCAAAGATGAACTCAGATAAAGTGTCGCATCCAGTAAACGACGCTACACCTACGATCAACATCACCAAATCGGCATATAACTTAATTAAGGATGCATAACATGACCATTCGACATTGAGGAACTGAAATAGATCGATTAGTATTCAATGAAACTACCTAACTGGAAGCAATAGTAGTGACAGACTATTTATAAATTGACAAGACAAATTAAAAACGGATAGACTTCATTTGTCTAACGTTTTCCACGTCCCTGTTTTACATGTAAAAGAATATTAGATATGTAAATAAGAAGAAATAAGTAGTAAATGTAAAGCTTTTTGAAGAAACTAAAACAATTGAGGAAGTAACACAGACAAATTATTATGACATCCATTGAAAAGTTCTTTGAATTTTTATAAATATTTTTTTCTAAAGAATACAGACACAATGTAATACGTACGAGTATGCATGCTGGGCGTCCTTTTTAGCCGATGTTTTATTAGAAAAGTTGGCGTACGCAAAGGGACTTTATCGACAGCGTGCCCTATTGAAAAAAGTTCAGTCATATTTTGGTCATAAAGGAATTAAATAATTAATTTTTTTAAATAAGTTTTTTGTTAGGAATCTGAGTACCTACCACAAGTCGATATTTTTAGTGCTCATGCCTCATCAACATGACCAAAATATGACATGTAGACAATATTCTTTTATAGTGATATATGGGCGAATAAGATCATCAATCCATGAATACGCGTGCTTTATGGTAGCGAAAAAATTTCGCGATTGTAATTTGTTTAACTTAATGACCTATTCCATGCCTTCTGATTCTGACTCATCGGTCATCTCATAGTGGACTCATAAAGACCGCACCCGAAAAAAAGGACAGAGCGATTAATTATCAATCAGAACCAGTCCTGTCCCGACCGACAATCTAAGTGCATAGGTAAACCTTATTGTGTAGGTAGTGAATAAGTGCAATATTGTATGGCTAAGTTAAAAAGCAAGCGCAGCTTTTCGTCGCTTCTCGGTTCTAGCTTAGTATCATCTTAAGTTAACCATAATTCGTTCAGATTCCAAGCATGCTTACGCAGGGTCAGATGGTAATTCTGCCAAGTTTAAAATAACGTTTTTCTTAACTATTCATTCATGATGAATACTCGTTTTTCCTGGTAGCATGTGATGAATAAAATATTTAGTTTAGTAAGAAGATAAATGTTCTGAGTAATCAGTTGGTATTTGGAATGCAAGTAGCAAGGAGTAGTTTCTTTTTCAATGCTGTTTTGGTCGATTAGTCATATCGCGGAAACTATACGTTAGTTTATGACAATGTAAGACTCATCTCGACTTCCATGACGTCACAATTTAAATATAAGTACTATGTATTTATTTCCATTCAATATTTTGTCAGAACTAATCCTTTTGAAGCAACATTCCCGAGTCTCATAACTTTTGCATAATTAGACACGTTCTCTGCAAGAGAACTAAAAAATATTAATAAGGATTCCGTATTCAAAGTGTGCCAACAATATCTAACCTTTGGGCACCTTTGGGCATTACTAAGGCTCTGCTGTCTGTTCGTCTGTCTCTCACAGCAATGTAGCTTTTGATCTGTAATAGGTAGACACTTTAGCATCAAAAAGTAAATAAATAACAATTAAAGGGAACGTACAATAAACGCATAGTTTTTGTAAGTAGTTTATTTTTTGGTACGGAAAAAAACAAACAGCAACAACATAATTGGCGAAATGTGGGTATACTAATGGGTAAACCTCTGCCTAACCCTTCGGGGATTACAGGCGTGATGTTATGTGTGTGTGATATGGAACCCTTTCCTGTGCGAGACCGGCTCGCACTTGGCCAGTTTTATTTGCGACTCGAGCGAAGTGACGATGAATTCATAATATCCACTCTTTTTTTTTTTCACGGGGTGTTTGACCCGAACACATATACAGGGTGTATTAATAACTGGCCACGCAATTCTGTGTGACGGGCGCATTCGTGACATTGTTATATTATGTATCAATTATCAAACGTTACGTGATTACGCGATCGTGTTACATTACTTCCTAGTGTTTCACTGAAACGTAGCGTTGCGTAATAATGAACATAGTTTACAGAATAGGGTTGTACGGATTGCTGTACTAGACGTTTAATATGTCGGACTCGTGATTTATGCGGTTTAAGAATAAGAATAAAATAGAATAGAGTCAAAGTCCAAAGCATTTATTTCAGTTAGAACATTTACAGGCACTTTTGAATTGTCAAGGAGTCGGTTAGTTAGTAAGAAAGTTAAAGCTAGTTGCTCGTTCCAAAACGTAGATAGGAAGAGGGAGAAAGATAGATTTTATTTGTGTAGATTTTAGGTACATGACATAACAATTTTTTAATGAAATTGTGATCCTTATACAATCTTCCTTAATAAGGCATATCAACATTTAAAGGAACGTAAATAAAATTACCAAACAGAGTAAGTAAAAATTAATGTAGCAAAAAATCTCAAAGATTATTTTTGCCCGACCTGGGTATCGAACTCAGGACCCCACGCACTACAGGGCAGCCAACACCAGCCAGCAGAACACAAATGCCAAACAAAAAACCGGAGAAAAATAATTATTATTTCATTTCCATCATAAAACCACTATTGGACTTGGAGCAGCCCTAAACAGCTGTAGTTATCAGAGAGTAGGTACGTGATTTCAATACCTTTGTACTATCGACCTCTTGCGACCTCGCGTACTCTATTAGTTTCTGAACTTGACAGGGATTGACTTCGACTGTTATGAAGCTATGAAGGCAAGCTATAGGTTTCGACCTCCACGAAGGTTGAGCAAACAAAGAGTTGGTTACCTTATTTCATATCCGGGCTGAAAAAATTATGCGGTTAGAAAAGTGTTTTTTCTTTTATGGCTTTTATAACTGACTAGCATTTACGACTTTGTTGACCGCGGCTAAGTTGATATATTAACCTATGTGCCATTCCAGACTATAATCTATCTCTGTGCCAAATTTCACTCAGATCCGTTCAGCCGTTCTGGAGTTATTGAGTAACAAACATTCATCTATACTTTGGCATTATAATAGTAGTGTGTAAGATTAACGAATATTATAGCAGTGCTATTGGTTATATACCTACTAATCTTGATAGATTGCATTTCTGAACACCTCTGTTGAGTCAATGGCTAGTAAGAGTTTATCCAGCCTCAGAAACAGACAGAGAGAGAGACTGACGCATGAATAACTACACCTGTCTTGTACTAGCTTTAAAACTAAAAATTGCTATATATTTTGAGTAGTCTACCTAGGTAGGTTAGTTGTAGTATATTATAATGATTATGTTCAAAAAGCTACAAGACCTAGAATCCTAGATTTCTTATTTCTTTTCTCCATCCATGTCAGACTTGCCATTACATCTAAGATTCTACTACATGTTCGTTAGGGTTAGTTCGTCTAATTAACCCAAAAAATGGGCCAAGTGCGAGTCGGACTCTCACACGATTGGTTCCGTATCACACACGTAAGACACGATTCTTTAATTTGAAACTTTTTTTTTTAAGTTTTTGTTTTTATCACGGCCATTTAAAAAATTAAGTATCTTTTTATTACGTTTGAAAAATGCGCAGCCCTGTGACAGACGAACTAAACGGTACGGAACCCTAAAAACGGTACCTACTGTAACTGTTTCCTATCAACACCAGTTGTTAGACATATAATAAATAGCTAAAACTGGTTCTCAGTCTAGTTTTCTTACACAGCTAATAACTCAATGTACTTTATTGACACGAAACACGCTATCATGTGTCTGGTATTTTTGTTGGCTGACAGAGGCCCTAGCACAAGCGCGCGAATGTAGAAGCGTTTGATTCGATTTTCAAACTTTTTATGTTATTTTTTCTTATTGGCATCTCGCAGGTAAACCTAAACTAGCAACCGTTGTAAACTGAACTTTTTTTGTGGTGCCTTAAAAATTAATGCATGCACCAAGGGAGTAAAACTTATATACTAAGCGACACACGCTAAGGGCACCTCTTGTGGGGTATGGACCTCGGCCGGCAAGAAGACAGGCTGGATCGAATCTCATTTAGGGACTTAAATACGAATATCGCATTGCGTTTTGGTATAATTTTATGACAAGTACAATCATGATCAGCTGCTTAGCTTTTTCGTAACTAGGTTAAGGCCAGCTATCAGTTCAACCAGATGCAACTAAATACCAGTATTTTACATAAATCAACTGCCTATCTGATCTCCACAACGCAGGTACTGTGTAACACGATACCCCACCTGTTTCAATTTATAAAAATGCTCGGATTTACGTTACAATTAATCCGCGCGTTCGCGCTAGGCTCTTTGATTTCGAAAGGGATGCGTTTGTATTCAGCGCCTAGCATTTCCTTTGCCTATTGAATAATTTCCTTCCTTTTGCCACGGTTTGATTTCAAGCAATTTTAATTGAAGCTGCAGTTCTGATGTAACTTTAACAACTTTTCTAGTTGGTAGAGGAATATAAAATTCCAGCAATAGCTGTTTTTCCAATTCAGTTGTCTCTAAGAATGTGCTCTTGGAATAGTGAACTTAATTGAATGTTATTCCTTTTGGAATCTCTTTGCTACCTATCCTAACTAATACTATAAATGCAATAGTATGTTTGTTTGTTACCATTTTACGCTTAAGCCACTGAACCGATCATCCTGAAATTTTGCATATACATTGCCAGGTGTACAGGAACGACTAAAGGGTACCTTTCACTCCGAAAAAAAGTACTGTTCCCGAGAGAAATTACAATTTTAACGTTCTCATAATGATAGATGGCGCCACATGTCTTTCGAATTATGATCGAATTTTAAACTTAATTTGCGAGCGAAGCCGCAGGCGAAAGCTAGTAAATAAATAAAATTGAATTGTCTGTTTGTAATGTTTACACGGTACTTATAGCAGAAACCAATGTATTTAAAATGTTTGTTTCTGCTAATCTCCGAAGTAGCTTGCCCGATTATCACAGGACTTTCACTGGCAGATAGCTGTTGTTATCATTAGTAAAGTATTCACTCATTAGTAAATACTTTTATGTATTTTAAAAAAGAATTAAAGTCCCGCGCCATTTAATGAATGTGCTATTATAACGAACATAACATAACATCACGCCTGTAATCCCCGAAGGGTTAGACAGAGGTGTACCCATTAGTACACCCACATTTCGCCAGTTATGTTTTTTAGTCCCATGTAATAGGGGACGAGCCTATTGCCATCAACCGGGCACAAATCCAGACTCTGAGGCTGCTACTGAGAAATTCCTGATGGAAAAACCCAATAACACTTTGCCCGACCTGGGAATCGAACCCAAGACCTCATGCACAGCAGTCGCGCTTGAGACCAACGAGGCAGTCAGTTATTATAACGAGTCGCACAGAAATGGAAAATTTCTTACTCAAATATGTGAACATTTTACTAATTTATTACCGAATTACGTGCCCTTTGTACGAGAAAAGCCGGCTAAGACGTATTGTATGGCACAACACACAATTTCTCGAATTTCACACCTCCCTTTATACTTTACGGCTTTTAAAGCACGCACGCTTTGACCTTTAGTTTAATTTTAATTAATGTCGCTCCCGATGAAAGTAAACATTTTAATTCGGTCAAGGTGGTAATGGTATTATGGGCTTTTTGTGGTCGCGTATAATGCATCCTTTTCCATTACGTAATATAACATCACGCCTGTAATCCTCGAAGGGTTAGGCAGAGGTGTACCCACATTTCGCCAGTTATGTAATAGGGGGTGAGCCTACTGCTGTCGACCGGGCACAAATCCAGACTCCGAGGTTGCTATTGAGAACTTCCTGATGGGGAAACCTAATAACACTGCCCGACCTGAGAATCGAACCCAAGACTTCATGCTTAGCAGTCGCGCTTTGCGACAACTAGACCAATGAGGCAGTCCGTTTTTATTGGTAAATCTTAATGATATTCTCGCCAAGGGCGTAATGCAGAAGATATATCATACGTACTCGTGTAGCTGTTAGCACGCATATTAAAAAACGTTTTATTACCTTTTCATGAGTCAACAATTTAATAATATGTAACATGTTGGTTACGTGAATGTAATTTAAATGCCGCACGGAACTCACGAAACTCTTTAAAACGTTTGTGTTTATGGTTATTCCTTTATTAAGAAATGTCACACATATACATACATAAACTCACGCCTTTTTCCCATGGGGGTAGGCAGAAACTATAGAACGCCACCTGCTACGATCCTTGCATAGGTACTCCTTTCGCCGCATCTTTTGTTCATACTTCTCGCCATGCAAGCACGCCGATTACGAGTACTACGCACCTTACCTTTCTGAAGAACCTCACCAATAAGGTCAGTGTATGTCTTCCTAGGGCTACCCCTCCTTGCGTTGCCACTCGAAGAAAAAAAGTTTAAGAAATTAATATGTTACCGTAATTATTTAACGTCTTTTCATCATTGACATAAAATGACATTTACATATCAAGTACCTAATCATTGATTTTATAGATATTAGAACATCCGTTGACGCACTTGGTACAGGTAATTACGCTCAAAACTTTGTCTGTTATGTATAATGAATGGTTTTTATTTTGTCTTAGATAGGATAAGATAACACTGATAAAAAACTGGAAATTATAAACGGAACGGCTCATGTATAAACTTATGTAGGTAGGTGTGTATACGTCCATTACAGCAAGACAGACAAAATAAAAATAATTACATATTTTAGTATTTAATCCTAGTCCTTATTTTCGAAATGAATGTGAAATTTTCGAAAAATTGGGTTATTGCGTAATTCGACCGAATTTAATTTAGTTTTCCAATGCAACAGAGATTTCCAATTATCTTTTTTTAATTAAGACATTTCGAAAATGTTCTCAACTAACTTTTTAGAACTATGCATCCTGCTTATTTGTGGGTAGTTTCATTAAAATCGGTTCATTCATTTCGAAAATTAAAGACTAAAGTTCAAAATTCTCTTTAAAACTCGAAATGAAGTAATGACATTCATTGGTCATTGACTCATTACATTTCTAAGTTACATCTTCTAACAACATTTTCTCCCAGCATCCGTGATTATGTTTTGAATCTTTACAATTCCCCCATTCGCTTCGGTCCAACATGTAATAGGAGTTTCAAACCGGTCTTGCGTCGACTTGCCTCATGATTCCGATGGGCTTCGAACCTTTGATGCTTATCAAAAATGTTTACGTGATCTTCTAAATAGGTGATCTTGTATTGAGTAACATTAATTTACAACATAATATTATTAGTTTGATGTGAAACTTAAACAACTTGTTTTTGTTCCCATGGTTTTGTTTTAAGTACCATGTACCTTTGTGCCTATTAATAGCTACTAAGCTACCACAGTAGGTCAACTCATCTAAAAGCCAATTCTACTAATTAAAAACGTTTAAAATCAAGTCGCAGCGACGATAACCTAATGTCAAAATATCTAGATTATTTAGAGGCATTTTTGACATATTGAAACTAAGATTTGTTTGCGATCGTTCCTAAAAGTTAGTAGAATTAACCCCCTGGTGTTATATCTGTATTTTCAACCGACTTCAAAAAGGAGGAGGTTCTCAATTCGACGCGTATGTTTTTTTTTTTTGTATATTTGTTCTACGATTACTCCGCCAGTTATGAATCGATTTGGATGATTCTTTTTTTGTTTGAAAGAGTATAGTCCGGAATAGGTCCCATAGGAATATTGTCATGATCTGATGATGAACTTTGGAGATATGGAATGGAACTCCTTATAAAATGACAGCAGAACCGCCGTAACAAGAAATATTGCTTTGTCTATACGTGTAGTCGATGACTGACTGAAGGAAGTGGGGAGGGGGTACGTCAACCCCCCTCCTACCACTTTCCAAAATTAAATATATCGTGTGAGGTATTGTTTGAAAGGGCTTTATGTAAGGATTTCAAACATTAACACACAAGCACTAAAAAGTGAAAAATAAAAAGCTTTTTTACAAAAAAAGATGACCGCCTTCAAAAACTACAAAATAAAAAATAACTTTAGCTTGGAAGTCGGTGGCAATACCTACATAACAAGAAACAAAACCAAAGCCGCCGACTTCCAAGCTAAAGTTATTTTTTATTTTGTAGTTTTTGAAGGCGGTCATCTTTTTTTGTAAAAAATGTTTTTTATAGAAAAACTAGCACTAGCAAATAAACATAATTATATAGAAATGTCCGTCATCAAAATTCTCAGATAACCAAAATAAACTGTGCGCAATAAAACGCTATACGAGTTTACCAAGAAAAAGGCCAAGTCAAAGAGGTTTGGACTAGCCAAAAGCTCTTTACACACGCTTGACCTAATATGAGCGCGTTTTATGGACTTACAAAATGTTCTGGTACTTGCCACTGAATGGTCTGTAGAGGGCTTAATGCACTCTTGAATCTCGAGCAACCAGTGTTGCGCCATCTAAAATCAGATTCTACATGAGATATCGATGAAATTTAAAAACATAATTGTAGCTATTTCTACATGTAAAATTAGAATATTTATAGACACTCTTCCGTATACAAAATTTGCATATAAACGATCACTTCTCACATTTGTATCAAGCACCCACATCGGAGTTTTACGTTCGTACGCACTGTACATAAATAAAATATATGTTAACACAAAGGAAAATCGTCTTTAAAACCTTGTTTGACAACTTGTATTAGCTTGTAGAACTTGATTTGTGTGCATGAAGTAGATGCAGAAGGTGTCTTTATGTCGAAACCACTTATACTTACTTCCTACTGACCTCAAGGATCTTCCTAGTGACCTGCAATTATTTACTACACCATAGATATTCATAACTTAATAAGTGTGTTTAATTGCGTGTGTTTTAAGAGTTAATATTGTTTGTTCCGTTAACCAAAGGAAATAACCGTAGTGAAGTCATACATAGAAATACCTTGACATTGTAAAATATAGGTATTTTAAGTCTGAACAGTTGCATTCTATAAATAAATTTTAAACACGAAAAATACTAAATGCTAATGCAATTTATTCAGTTTCTATTTTGCATAGTTTACTTACTATACCTAATGCAATCTTGTATTAGGTAAATTTGATTATTAGCAGCACTTTTCGTAGCGAAATATCGATAGAACTGGTGATACACTTCAGGAATACACACAACTCTAGGGGCTGAGAAATCAGGGGGAAAAGTTTCGCTTTGTGTAAAACCACTTAATGTTTTAAGGAGTGGTTATTAAATGCTTTTGCAGATAATGAGTTAAACGCTGTCTTTGTCAAATAATAAAATAATTATTATGTCGTAAAGAATTAAAATAAGTTATGCAAAGGATTAAAAATAATGGATGTGAATGACGATAAAACTGCTTCGTACGTCGTAGTAACTTTTTAAGGAATTGATAAAACTAATAGATTTAGCCATTCCAAAATGGCGTCGATTTTTTCCCCCCGTACGAAGGACTTCGAAGGTTTTCCTACACAAATCGAACAAAAAGATAATGTTAACAATAACGTCAAACGTCTCTATCATGAGAATTACATGGTGACCTTGAAATCATTCAAATCAGTTATTCGACTGCTTCGTGTAAAAAAATTACAATAAAATCTGTTTGTTGTTACAACGTTACTTTTGTTTGATTTATTTGGTTTTCGAATGTGCGTCATTATTGTTTTTGTTTCCGTGCAGCCTGCTATGGGATTAAGAAAATAACAAAAGAATATCGTGACGTAGGAAAATGGATATTCAAGTTCATAATAGGTAACTAGTTGTGTAGTTGTTTTAAAATTGTTTCTCGTTACACTGACCTTATTGGTGAGGTCCTTCAGAAAGGTCAGGTGCGGAGTACTCGTAACCGGAGTGCTTGTATGACGAGATGTATGAACTGACGAATGATGTAGATGAGGCGAAAGGAGTATGTAAGGATCGTAGCAGGTAGCTTCCTGTAGTTTCTGCCTACCCCCATGGTAAAAAGGCGTGAGTTTATGTATGTATGTTTCTCGTTTTAAGCTGGACCTCACACTGCTATTTAAAATTTTCTATTTTGTTTTGAGATTTTTTTGGTTTTCTACATTATCAGCTTTACCAAATTCAAAGCTGAGAGAAGGGCCTTTTAGTGTCACTTTTTGGCTTTGTTTAGTTCTGGAACTTACCTGCGACCCTTCTGTTTGTAGAGATACCTATTGAAGGTAAAAGTGCCAACTTCAAACCAGTTCTAAACGTTTGAATAAATCCACGTGTCCACGACCCTTGTACATTATCTGTACTGTTACATGCACTATAAGCACGATGTTTTGCGCCACCAAAAATAATAGTCGTTTCCAAACAATATTTTTTGCTCAATGTTCTTACTTTGTTGGACAATAAATGCAGTTAACAGTTTTGTCTATGTCTTTAAACAGCCCGTAAATTCTGGTGTATGTGTGTGTTATGCTGTTGGTCTGTCATACGTGGATCTTTGACAGTCGTTACGAGTCGTCATACGTCGTCCATTCCGAGCTAGGCAGCAATGTAGAGATTTTATAGGGACCAGACTGCGACAGCACTGCTGCGTGCACCGTGGTTCGGAATCACACATTAAAACGTACACACAATTTCACGGTACACGAGTATATGAGTCACGTCAGTGTTTTGTTTTGTTGAACAAAGGCTAAACAACGCTAATACATTGTTCATCGATGCTAATCACTAGAACAACTGTTGCTAGATGATCGTTTTGTAATTATTACACCTGTTGTTATAAACGTTATGTTATTGTGTTGTTTGTTCAAGCTTGTGTCTTCGTTTCCTTAATTTTCTGTTTTGTTCGCTTTGAAAGTAACTAGGTCTGAGGATTGATATGCGCATGAGCAAGTTTGTTTTTCCCGGATGTAAATTTTCTTGCGTAATCATAAAATATCAGCATGTAGAGAGGCTCTTCGGTTCTTTTCAGGAATTTCTCAGTAGCAGCCTCGGGGTCTGGATTTGTGCCCGGTTAATGGCAATAAGCTCTCCCCCTATTACATGGGACTAAAAGCATAACTGGCGAAATGTGAGTGTACTAATGGGTACACCTCTGCCTAACCCTTCGGGGATTAAAGGCGTGATGTTATGTTATGTATGTAGAGGCTCTTGTCCCACTGCAGGGCCTCTTCTCATATTTAAGCCTCTTCTCATTCAGAGAAGGTACGAATATTGATACAATGCTTGCTCAAGGCTCATTTCTGAATTAAGGCTTTTATTGTTAGTAAGTTTGGTGCAGGTTCCCTTTCGAAATTTTCTTTCACTGATGTCAGTCCAATGTCCAAAATAAAAATATATTTAAAAAATGCATATGAATTGCAAATCACATTGGTATTTTATTTGCCTGGTGTAAGCGATTTGTTTACGTAAATTCTTGTTCTGGTCGAGTGAAATGTACTAAGCTTGAGAATTTGTGGTATTTGATGTAAAAGGTCAAGCCAGTGATCAATTCAGCGAATTTAAATTACGATTTGATGAAACTTCCCAGAAAAAATATTGTAAAGAAAGTTCTGAAAATACTTACTAAAGAATTTGAAATGTTATCTACCTACTACTACTACTATTACTTTTTATATATGATAGCCAGATTCTGATAGCCAGATTCAGAGTAATAGGAACTTTTATCCTATGGATATGTACTAAACCTATGGATAGGTACTTAATAAAATTCTAGAACGCGAACGATGAATTTTGTCGTCGGTTAATAAAAAAAAATCTGCTGTTCCATACAAAATAGGCTATATTATTATAATATAACACAAGCCACGGAAGCGGAGCAGTAACCAAAGACCTAACGCAGACAAAGTCGCGATCAGAAGCTAGTATAATAATACAGTATTAAGTTACAAGTAATGTTTTGCTTAGAAAGCACAGGATTCAGTTACATGTATTATTCACACACAGTATAGGATGAAGGGAAATTGTGATGGCAGACAATAGAGGAGTCAGGTTACCGAGCTTTTCTTGCTGTTTGAATAATTGTCGTATGTATAGAAGGGAAACGTTACAGGGACAATGTTTTGTTATGGATAAACTTTGTCATATTTCGTGTAGATATACAAAGTCTAAAAGTGGCGCCAGTGACAGAAAAGTTGAAAGGGAATCGTTTGTCCTGATAAGGGCATGTGAAGAGGAGGGATGAAACGCATATGACCAGGAGAGTTATGAATATGAGTGTGGATGGATGGAGAGCAAGAGGAAAACCAAAGAAGATGAATTGTGTGAAGATTGAAATGAAAGAAAGGGGAGTCAGTGATAGCATGACGGCTGACAGGACGGAGTGGAAGGGGAAAACGTGTTGCGCCGACCCCAAGTAACATGGGGCAAGGGCAGGATGATGATGATATACGCCTAACCCTGCTTCTGGGTATATTCATATCGTACAATTGTACAAGCAATTTTTTTTTTTTTTATAGTACTAATATTGTAATGCGGAATACTCTGATTCACAGCACAACAATAAGCTTTCATTAAATCTAAAGAAGAATGTCAGATTTTATTTTAGATAGCAATATTTTCTCATTTCACGCTTTTCAGTAATTTTTTACCGTCATTACCTTTTGTATTTTTTTCTTATCCTTTAAAGATGGTAAATTACCTACCGAAGGGACCAACACAATATTTGTATACGCTTAGGCCTGACTCAACAAGTCAAAGGCACCATCATGTTATTACAGCTAAATAAATACAGAAACAGTTATTACACACGATGTATCATATTGTGATAAGATTGGTGCTATCTACATCCGTATCTTAGTGGGGCGCCGACCATAGTGTTTAACTAGGGCGGCAGGATGGGTGTTTGCTAATGTACTCTTGTTTGAGAGAAATGGGGTGTGAATTTTTGATTGAAATTGAGAGATAATGACGTATTTAGGGCGATGCACTATGGAATATCGTAGAACAAGAGCTGATCAAAAATACTTTTTTTGAATTATGTAAATTAGACATAATTTTGGTCTTATTCTTTAGTTAAGGAGTCATTCTTTCATATTGAAATTATTTTTCAATAACTTGTCATGTAAAATGTTGCGTAAAGAACGTTAATATCAGACACTTGGAAATTTCTGTTAATTTTATCTTGAAAATCATAGTATTACACAGTTGAATTTTGGTTGTTTCTTTAAAGAACCTCTTATAGTGTTATATATCATTCGAAAGGTTATTTATTACGGATTTAAAAACAGTAGTTTTTATTTAATTATGTGAATAAATATTTTTTCTATAAATATTTTCGTAAAATATGAGAAAAAATTAAGTTCTTAAACTTTGTCGAGACTTTTAACTGTTAGCTACACTTACCTACAGTCTGAATTTTAGATTAATACGTTCATTGGATATCTAATAATATTTTAGTAAAGAATCAGCTGCGCATTTTTGCGCGTTCAGTAGTTATGAAGTGTTATGTCGCAAAGGTGCCAAAATGCAAAATTGGGGCAAATTAATAGAAAAAAGTTTTTTTTTATCTTTGGGCAAATATCTGTGCTTTTAATATACATTATTGGCGCCAATGTGGTTTTGCACACGTTCTACGTGAGAATAAAGAAATCTATGATAAAAGTTAGTACATGATGCACACCATACTTTTTTTTTCCTTTATAAAGTGAAACAAAAACAGTTTCATTACACTATTTATTTGCAATCCGTAATTAGTTACTACATATTTACAACTTTAACAATGAACTCATTCAGTTGCTCGAGGCGTGAATTAATACTTTTTTATATTGAAAACGATAAGGCTGTGTCCGCTCTGTCTACGTTTTTACGTGAAAATCATCATGTTTCATCTGAAAATATTGAATTTATTGTTTGTGACATCCAGAAAAAAATATTACCGCAGTTCAATACCCGTTGGGCTCAAGCGTCACGTAACGAGGACAATTTTCTGACCGATAAAAGAAGCTGTAAGTTGTTTCCTCCATACATAAGAGTCGCGCAATAAAGACTACAAAAATTTTAGACTGCATCATGCGAGAAAATGTTCCAGATCGGCAACAAACGAAGACGTATTCCAAATATTACTTTATATAGTAAGCCATATTCTAAAAACATCAAGGAACTTGACGAAGAAAGTCTACTTCTTTTGAAGGTAAATCAACTCATTGCGGATCCTGAAGTGGTTCAAGTATAACGATTCAGTATTTTTATTATAAAATCATTATTTTATCTATTTTATAAGTGTATCTTATTGTACTAGAGGTTATACTATTAATTTTACCATGTAAAGCTTTAGTGTACCTATATTTTACTTATTAATAAAAAATAAAAAAATATATTGTAAAACGTATCAGAATATATTTTATTTTTAATTAATTCTGTATTAATTAGTTGTCTTGATATTTAAAAAATATTAAAATATCATATCGAAGTCAAATTCATTCATTTATATAACGTTTTTACAGATTCCTAAAATAAAGTGCGAGTAAAACCACGAGTAATCACTAGTTTATAATAAAAGTATTATTGGTAAAATTCTTATACGATGCTCTATACGTGTGCAAAATTTGAAGTTACTATGACTAAAAATAAAAAAGTTACAGATTTTTGATCAGCAAAGCACCTATATTTTCCATAGTGCGATGCCCCGTTTGCCTCGTGGTCGCAAGCGTGTGGTCCTGGTTTTCTGGTTGCCGGTTGGGTAACGTTTTTTGGTTGTGTCATCGGAACATGACAGTGAGGGAAGAGGGAGTGTAGGTACCTTATGAAAACTACTTCATTGCCGAGGAGCTTTATCTTTTTTTTCAGTTTAATTTTTATTCTTACTCCTCCGCTATTCTTTTCTGATTAATTTCGTTGCGGGACCCAACACAGTTAATCGTTTCTCTGGGACTCGTTGAGCTTCATTGCTTCGGCGCTTTTCTGGTGGCCTCCACTGTTGATTCTGGCTTTCAGGAGTTGGATTGTGGCGGGCTTAGCTTTATCATATGATGTGCCTACGTGACACATAACGAAGACCCGTGTAAAAGCAAATTCTTACTAATATTATAAATGCGAAAGTAACTATCTGTCTGTTACGACTAAACCACTGAGCCGATTTCGATGAAATTTACAGGGTAAGCTAATTGCTAATATCAGCAAAGCGATATTACTTTTCAGTATTGCTCAGTCTCCTTTTCAATATTAAACAAACCCAATATCATATTACTCTTTCAAGATAGCGTGGGAGCACACGCTCAACTGTCGATATAAGCCTTCAGATGCAAAAATAGTAAGAATCAACGCAATACTCGCACAATGGGGCAATTATCTCATGAGTTGATAGTTTGAACCTTGACTAGTTTACATTATAGGCTAAGTATAAGTAAGACTTCGTTTACATGACACCTGAGAGATTACACAACTAACGCCTAATGAGGTTGTAGGTACTACTAGTCGTGTCGAAGTCGATAGAATATTCTAGTCATTTATAACTTTATACAGTGTGGTATAGAATATTCTTCATGTGTATATTGTCCGTTAAGACTGGTCTGTCGGTACTGAAGCCATTTTGAAGTCCGGTCAAGACATTGACCTTAAAGAAAGGCTTTGGCAAACAGTGATCTTCTCATAAGAACTGATGCAACCGATTGTAAACTTCGGCATACGACAGAACATATCTACTTACCCTTTACGCTTACCTAACATACAGCTTCTGCCCGCGACTTCGTCCAAGTTTACTTCAGAATTATGTCAAAGTCCTAAACTATACCACAAGAACACAAAAACCGGATAAAAATATCATATTTGTTAAGATAAGTCAATATCTATGAGTTCTAATTCCGTTTAGCCGTTTAATCTTTTCTGTGGTTTAAGCGTAAAAGACCATCAAACATCCATCCATCCACATAAACTTTCGCGTTTTTAATATGATTAGGTAAATACTATTATTTACTCGTATTATTTACTTTATAAGGCCTTTATAAATGTCAAGTTAACAGTCAAGGACTTAATGAAGCATGTTACTTTTTATTATGTAAATAAAGCAAAGAGGCAAAAATATCCAGCACCTAAACCATTGTTTCAGGATTCCTCCTGTAACAATGGTGTAATAAAATTAAACGTAAATATGCCTATGTATCCAACCGCAGATTTTTTTTTGCATGTACTTTGTCTGCATAACTTAAACCTGAACAATAATAGTATTGATATTTTCGATTTGAATAACATAACATCACGCCTGTAATCCCCGAAGGGTTAGGCAGAGGTGTACCCATTAGTACACCCACATTTCGCCAGTTATGTTTTTTTTTTAGTCCCATGTAATAGGGGGCGAGCCTATTGCCATCAACCGGGCACAAATCCAGACTCCGAGGCTGCTACTGAGAAATTTCTGATGGAAAAACCCAATAACACTTTGCCCGACCTGGGAATCGAACCCAAGACCTCATGCACAGCAGTCGCGCTTGCGACCACTAGACCAACGAGGCAGTCAATTTAAATAATATGTAGAATTGTAGATGTAAGTAACACAAACAAACACACATGTTTTAGATTTCTAGTCTTCAACTTTATTATATTAGTAGAAGTACTTCTATACTAATTTAAAGAAGCTGAAGAGCTAATGACATTAGCTTATTATTAATGACATTATTTTTGAACCTGTTTTATTGGTCGCTAGGTAGTGGGTTAAGGAATTCGATGCATATCTCGAGAATGGCGATTTTTGAGTTAGCTCTCTCTCTCTTTTAGGTGTGCGATATCTTTAAAGTGAGAGTGAACAGGCGCCTTCTGGGTAAGCTCACTCCATCGTAGACTTTGTCTCTGTCACCTCTGACATAGACCAGAGTCACACCCATCCTAGTTAGTAGTAGCTAAGTTTTTTTTTTTAAGCACGCTTTTCTCATTCAGATATACAGACATAGTCAAATTCATAAGGTATAAGTTATGTAAAATCACGCTACGACCTTAGGGAGCGGAGCAGGAACCGAAAACGTAACATAGCGCGGGTAAAAAAAACCATTCGCTTGTAGAAATTAGTATAATAAATTCTTCTTTGCGTAGTAACGTACGTGTTTCTTTTGTATGTAGTGTGGAATGGATTGAGTGTGAGTAAAAGGGAATGTATAAGAGGAGCAAATCAAAGAGATAGAAAGAGAGAAAGGAAGATGGCGGGGAGTACAAATTACACAACGTACGGGGATAGATGTTTTTTTTTTGGTTTTAAGTTTATTTTTATTTCTTACCCCAAAATAAAAGAAGATTTACGGATTCCACTGTTTATTTTCACCGCATGATCCCACATAGTGTTCAATATTATACGGTGGTATAAAAACCCTTCGTGTGCGACTCCGACTCGCACTTGACCGATATTTCAACTACGCTAGACCCTCAAGAAACCTCTATCGAGCGCCTGCCATCTGACCTCTACAACCTACTTATAAATTAAATAATACAGAAACCTAATAATCAAGATCAATTTACATAAGTAGAAAATTTCGTCGTGAATATTTGGACTGGTATCGAGTCTTAGTACCTATTACATAATAGTAAATACTATATATACTTATATATAATGTTTACGGGTTATACATAGATTACTACAGGTCAAAGTTATGTAATATACAGGTATACGACTATACGTAGTATGGTAATTTATGTTAATTAGTTTTATGGTTTATTTAAAACTTGTTATCAATCAAGAATATTATTGCTGTATGATTTTTATTTTTCCAGTTTTATTTTGATAATAATTACTGGAAGTTTATTGTTAATTTAGAATAGCGAAAATAAAATTTAAAAAAAAAACAAATCGGTTTGTTTTCTGTTTAAACGCGCTAATCACTGGAACTACTAATCCGATTATGAAAATTATTTCGCGTAGGTATATGAAGGCACATTATCTCTGAGTGAGTACGAAAATAAGATTTTCTAAAAAAATATAGGGATCCGTTCACGCGAATGAAGTCGCGGGCAAAAGATAGTCTCATAAGATAACCGAAAAAAAAATAGTAATGTTACACATATTTATTAATGTTTTCCTTATATAGAAACCGGTGTAAAAGAAATAACAGCTGATACAACCTGTTATTCAATCAACCAGCATTAAAACTTCATCATAAACAATATCATTCTACATCGTTCTGTCTTGATTAAAAATAAAAAAATAAGCATAGATACAGCCGCGATATCTCCGATAACCGCGATAATTTTGCATCATTTTAGTAAATCGAATTAAATTAAATGAAAAATGTTTATTTGCAAAAAATATATGAGGTGTAACAGTAAAATATTTTTAGTCTATCTTGCCACACATGGCGTGGAAATAAATTCACTGCTACCGATGTCTATTAATTTATAGATGTTATCGACGTAAATCCTAAATAGTGCTGAAGTTTTTTCACTCACGTTCGATTGCGAGCGCGTTAGTATTTTGTATGGGAAATAGGGTTTTCCTTGTGACCACCAGATGGCGCTATGACTTTTTTCCATATACATACGTAGTACGTACACAACATATTATAACGCGCTCGCAATTGAACGTGAGTGAAAAATCTCACACTAACTCAGAACAGTATATAGTTTTTAACTAATAATAAGAGTCTGAAAAGTATTATTTTAAACAGTGTCAAAGGCAAGTCTTATAGTCTATTTGGTAAATAGTAATTTCTAGTAATTAAAAATCTAGTTCCTATAAAATTTGTTGATAGGAAACTGACAAACTACAAGCCTAGAGCGTTATCCTATGTACATTCCATTGAGTTTATTGACTTATTAACTAAAAATATGACTAAGAATACTTTTGTATGAAGCGCTGTCGGTGCATACAGTCCCCTAATAAAACGCGCCGCATCCTGAGGAGTAGTCCACCAGACCACCACCACCAGTAGGCTACCTACTTGCAGTCTGACTAACACTTTATCTATTCTTCCGTGCCAGTACGAATAAATTATCTTCTCCTGTTATTCTTTTTTTCTTCAAGAATTTTCTTTGCCGTTGCATTACCGCGCGCAAAAGGCGTAAGTTCTGCCATTGTTCGAAGTAATAATTGGTCTGATCCACCGATAGATTCCCACTTCACGTACCTACTACCTACCAATTACAATAATTAATCTCGATTTTTCTATTAAACAAAGACAATTGCTACCGACATCTTTAAAAGGAAAATCGCACGTTAATTTATTAATCGTTTGTTATTTTAATGTCTGGTTATTTCGACATGGGTAGTAACGATTACGTGACAGAAACACGTTTTTCTTGACATTTGAATGATATTTAGGTAGCAACAGACGAGTACACAGAACTTGGAACTGTTCTGGCTATAGGTACTACTGTGTTTTGTAAAAATCTAATTGAAAAGAGTGTCCGTAGAGTTTCTTGCTCGGTTTTCTCCATGGTGGTCTATCTACGTCTTGAAACGAGCATCAAGCTTCAACTTTTCAACTTCAACACTGTAGTTACAATAGAACATATGTATAATGCTTTTGTAGTGATACTTAAATTTTCAATGGTACCTATTTAACCCATTAACCGCCAAAGTCGGATTAATCCGACAAATATTTTCGTGTCCATTTCGCCAGCGTCGTATATAAACGACCAAATACACCATCACTTTTAGTTTTAATTTGTTATTTAATTATGCTGTATTCTATGAAAAATATGTTTGTATAAGGTAAATAGTTTACTGTGCCTGGCGCTAAGGGCACGAAAACTGATACGTCGCTTGGCGGTTAAAGGGTTAAATAAGTACCTACAGTCTAAATATATTATTCAGCAATAGTAGTTCGTAGACTAATACTGACTGGACCATATTTGAATCGCGTAAGAGTCGATGTTGTTCCGAACTTCAAAAGGGAAGCCTGCAGGACTCGAGTTGTATGGAGTTGTCTTTTAAGACCCCTTACGTATGGATAGTTTGATAAACAGCACATTGATCACACTCAATAAACAATAACATAAATAGTAAACGTAATCGTTACGTAATCTTTGTAGGCCTCCATAGAAGTTGTGTTATACACACAGACAGAGTACACTTCGGTTTATTTATGTAAACATAGCCATGTTTATGTTCCTCGGAGCTCTTTGTGGTATCAAGCCAATGAGCATTGCTACGTACAGTCAACAAAAGAGAAAAGTACCTATGCAGGGTCGCCAGATATAGTTGAAGTTTTCTTAGAAACCGCATGGAGGTCTTAGATTGATACTTAACTTAATTAATGAACAGTTTATTATCTACATTCATCATCTGCCTAGCCTTTTCCAACTACGTTGGGGTCGGCTTCCAGTCTAACCGGATGCAGCTGAATACCAGTATTTTACATGGAGCGACTGCCTATCTGACCTCCACAACCCAGTAACTGGGTAATATGATAATAGGTAAGACTAGATGTCAGACTTTCGGGCTTCTGACGACCCGTAACGACTGACAAAGATCCACGTATGACAGCCGGGACCAACGGCTTAACGTGCTTTCCGAGGCACGGAGAAGTCTCGGTGTGTAAAGATGGTCACCCATCCACGGACCAACCCCGGCAAGCGTTGCTTAACCTGACGGATCGACCGGTGCGGCTGTTATTACTTAGCCACGAGCTCCTCCAGTTTATTATCTACATTATAAATTAAATTATATTTGAATACATTCGGTTTCTAAGAATACTTCAACTACATATGACGACCCTGCATAGCTATTTCTTTTGTTGACTGTACGTTCACATTTTAATCTCAGTCTCAAACTGTCAAAATTGCCTCTAAGTTACAATTAGCCAAAATTTTGACTTTAATTGTCGCTGAGATGGCTTTGCGACTAGATTTTGAACGTTGTTAATTGCGACAATTGACCTTCAGATTCGGGCAACAGAATTAATTGAAACAACTTTCAGAAACTGGAAGTTAGTTTTTTAATTGTCTGTTCTAATTCTAATAAAACACTATCATCACATTTTTAGGCGGAAAGAACGCAAAGACAAAATATTTTTTTTTTTTGTGTTTGTCATTGTAACAAAGTCTATGCCTCAACTAGGTTTAAACTTTCGAGACAGTTTTTGAATTTTGAACTTTATTTCGATAGAGATAAAGTTTGTAATACAAAAATTGGCTCAATGGTTTCGACTCGGTTTAAGCAAAGACTTTGTTTTATAATAAGGCCTAAACTGACTGACTCATCGTTACTATCTTTTTGAAACACCTCCTTTTGAATAGAATAAGGCCATTCAACTAGGGTTGCCAACACCTAAATTGCTGAGGACAAAAACTTTTAAAACCCCGGACATTTGGGTGAAATTGTGTTATTTTCACGGACATCCCAGAAAAAAAATACATATACATCCACGAAATGCGGGCCCCTGGCGAAATGTGGGTGTACTAATAAGTACACGTCATCTGCCTAACCTTTCGGGGATTACAGGCGTGATGTTATGTATGTATGTAGCTTAAGATAATTTTTGACTTAGATTTGTTTTAATTTATCACTTATCTTCAATTAGTCGGAATTCCCCTGACACTAAAATTGTCCGGGTTTTACTTGGACTCTTGGCAACCCGTTCCGGACGTCCCCCGGACGCCCTCTAAACTAGGACAAATCCGGGGAAACCCGGACGGTTGACAGCCCTACATTCAAACAATAATTTCTAATACATCGGACCTCTCATTTTTAAACTGAAACAACAGTAATTAAAATGCTACATTACCAAACAATAGTACTGTGGAAATCGATGATCGTACCCGTGACCCAGGGACAGTCGCCCTGACCCATCGAAGACAAACAAGTCGGCGTTAGACGAGGTCGCTTCTAACAAAGTTACCAACATTTAGCACTAGATAACGAAAGAGGCGCTTGCGCATACGTTTGCATAGCTGATAACGCGAGTTGAAGCAGTGTTGCGTAAAAATGTGTTGTAGTAATTGTAATGTCACGCTTTTGTAGGTTTAGTGTTGTTTTATAGATTTTATCTGATACCTAACGTGTGGACATGCCTTTACAAAGTAATGCTCGTCAAACATGTTGCACATATTCAGACAATAGAAACAATTATTATTGTGTATTTTTACCTTTTCTTTTACGAAAATAACTTTTAAGCTCTAAGGAAGAATAGTCACATAAAAGTGCCCAATAATAAACTTTGATTATAATTTTATTTTAGTCACAATGATGTTAACAAATGTAATTTAATATAAAAAGTAGATAATAAACAATTAATTAATTTAGTTTCAATCGAAGACATCTATCGGTTTCTAAGAAAACCCCAACTGTACCTGACGACCCTGATACCTATCTACTTTGTTGACTGTACATAGAGCGCCCACCCTCATTCGAAATAGAAATTGCACCCTTGTCATGCGTTTATAAATCGAACGTTAATGAATTTATAATATTGCCATCACCATAGCAACGGGGTCACAATATTTTTTTTCTTTGCGTTTCCAATACGGAACTCGTTGGAGCATTGGTACTGGCCGCTACAGAAAAAGTGGTCAATTATGACCGTTCGCTCCATTTCTCGATGTGATTGGCTGGCGCTGGAGCAAAAAGATGAGGAACTGAACTGCGGTTGATGACTGATGGCACAGATTGATGGGAAATACGATGACCGGTAACAATCTTCAGAGAAGTTTAAAGATGTTTTAACCTCCCACGCAAAAACGACGGGGTGTTATAAGTTTGACGTGTCTGTGTGTGTGTCTGTGGCATCGTAGCTCCCGAAAGGATGAACAGATTTTGATTTTGTTTAAAGTTAAATTAGTCGGGAGTGTTCTTAGCTATGTTTGATGAAAAACGGCCAAAAATGGCCGCCGTTGGGGTTTTTTTATTGTTTTTATAAAAGAGAACTTGTTCGGTCCTAATACAATACAGATTTGAGTAGCATGCATGCGATGTTATTTAATAGATTTAAACCGTGTCAATTGACATTAGAATACATAAACACGACACGACATAAATTATTTATGGATTATTGAAAAAAAAAAAGAATTTTATTTTTTATTTGATAGCTGTTGGGGAAACACGTAAAAACAACACTTATTTGAACTCAAGCCTGACCTTTTACAACTATTGTGTTGTTCTTTTAGTTGTGAAGCGAGAAAAACCAGTCGATTTCTTAGTTAGAAGAAATACCAAGATATAACGACAAACTTATAAGTTTTAATCTAACAAACTTGGGAAATTTTGACAGATTTTCATACAAAAAGTATCAGACGTCATTTATATTTCACTAGCTACGGCATACGACTTTGCGTTAGTTAAGTCTTTGGCTTCAACTCAGGAGGCTTAGACAAAGTAACAATTGCAAAACGATAACGAAGTTAGAAAAGACTAAAATGTATGGGATTGACACAAGCCGCGTTAAGTCACGTGGTGAATCGACAAGGCGATGTTACTTTGCCTAAGCCCCTGCTCCCGTGAGTCGCTGCGTGATATTATATAGCCTATACTATTCGTCATGAGTCTGGCTATCATATACAAAAATAATTTAGCCAATCCGACGGGTAGTTCCAGAGATTAGACAAACAAACAATAAAATAAAAAAACCTCGTCAACTTTTTTAGTTAATATATCTTTTGCCTGCGACTTCGTCCGCGCAAAAATAAAATAGAATATAGCCTATGTTACTCGCAGATAATGTAGCTTTCTAATGGTGAAAGAACTTTTCAAATCGGTCCAGTAGTTTTTGAGTTTATCCATTACAAACAAACAAAAATATTTTTTTTTTCCTCTTAATATTAAGATAGATGTATAAAAGATTTATATTAGATCCAAAAGTTTCTAGTTAATTCTCCCTTGACAACTAACAGTAAAACGTAAGTAATCAATTTAAAGTAAGAACAATTAGGTACCTAACGAATATTAACGATCTCATATCAAATGTATACAGAGGCCGCAAATATAAGAATGTACGCGCGTGTTAATAGCATAGCATCACTTTCCACATCACCGGTAAATAAACTTTTAGTATCAATTTGGCGGTAGCGAGGCCGCCATTTTAATGAGACCATTACACACAGACTCTTTGGCTTTCTTTGAATGCTCAATTTTTATGACACACTAGCGAACCGCCCCAGCCCCGCACGGGTGCAAATTTCTGACTATTCCGGTAGACTTTTCAAAGAAATTCTTTTTTAAGAACCTTGTCTAGAAAATTATGAACACAATAAAAAAGAATCAGTCAAATCGATCCAGCCGTTCTCGAGTCTTGCGCTTAGCAACACATTAAGACATTCATTTTTATTTAGATGTATAGATAAATACTAAAAATATTCTTATACAAAATGTTCTTGGAACCTCTAATGTTAACATACATATTTCATTGTTTGTAATTACTTACTTAGGTTAAAATGTTTTTGCGTTAATTATATTTTATTTGTTTTATCCACCTACCAAGCATGGAGTACACGCTGTACACGAGTGGTTTCTCGTTGGTGTCTTTGAAGATAATTAACATAATTAAGTCACGTAATGTTTGGAATGACAACTGAGTGTGTAGGTAGATGTTACTTAGAATTAGGCTTCTTTTTTTTAACAAAACACATACATAGCGCTTGTAATCCCCGCAGAGCTAGGCAGAGGTGTAACTATTAGTATACATGTAAATATTACTAACATTTCGCAGTTATGTTCTTAAACTTAATTGGCCAAATGTGGGTGTACTAAAAAAAAGAAAACCCCTATTACATGGAACTTATTACGTGTAATATAGATTTTCTTTTTTTCGTTGACTGTATTTTATATTTTAGCAATTTTTTTACCATGTCCATCTGCGTTATTACCTGCCATAACATTATTATAAGCAGTAAATCAAGCATCCACTCGCAAAATCTAAAACATTCGCATGCACCGAACTCATAAAACGCGCAGTAAAAACCGCGACACATAATATACACCCTCGTAATAGCTGGGGCATACAACTCCCATCATGGCCGTAGGGTGGCCCAATGTCAGCCAGTCCATTAGCCACACAAGTTCAGGGCAGCCTTGGTATGAAGTTCATGATCGAACGGAGTCACGCGATGCCGCGACCCTTGCTAGAGAGGGGCTTGAATCTATTGATCGGTTGGTTTATAATTACTCATTTTTGATGAATTTGTTCAATGTGATGCGGAGAAACGAGAGACGTATTTTAAAGAAAGTTTTAAGTATGAATGTGAATAAGAAGAGAGATAAAAGCAGAGGCGTACCTAGGGTGGGGCAAATAGGGCACGAGCCCCGGGCGCCTATGGGGGGCGCAAAAATCGACAATTAACACACTACAATTAACCATTTCATACTATTATATTTTTTTCGTAATTTCATGAAAACTTAACTTTAAAAACAGATACACTAAATAAAACTATAGTGTATCTGTTTTTTTAGGATAAGATAATATAAGAAGACGCGCAACTATGATGCGTGTCCTTACTTATTGGTACGGCCCTGGATAAAAGAAATGAGAGATAGATTATGTGAAACATGATTGTTAGGAAGAAGATACGGACTGTACATCATAATTATAGTGATGTAGGTTTATCTGGAACCGTCGACTCAAAAAGAAGAAGAAGAAAATGAAAAGTTCATTCTCTTTTAGTCCAGTTAACGTCATTCAAGTTAAGTAAAACCTTATTGCGTATTGAAATAATAATCCGTGGGCAAAAGTCAATACGTTAAATGGTAAACCAACAAAGGTTAATCGCCATCATAGCACCATTACCCCTGGCCGACTACCAAGGGCAGACCCGAAGTCATGGTCGCCTTACAACCTTGTTAAACCATGGTATTATGAGCTTCCGTGTTCTTTTTCACCCCTTTTCGGGGGTTGACAATGTTAGGGAGGCTTTCCAATCTTGTTAGTAACATTTGGGGATCATTTTATGAACCCAATCGTTTGTTCTTTTTACAAGCTTTTAATTAGCTTGCACTGTTCGTATGTAAGTAAGTTTGCAAACCATTTTTCGACCATTTGTTGGTATCCGATTGAGCTGAAATTTTGCATACCTTTAGTTCTGATGACAATACAATGTCTCAATATTGTACTAATTTTAAATGAAAGCTTGTTTTAAAAATATTTTTTTTGTTCTTTTTTTTTGAAACTTTGCCGCATAATAAGAATTTCGTCTGTATCGTGGTGTCTTTACAAACATGTAAACTTCCATACGTAGACAACCAGATAAGGAACAACTATCCATAGGCCATACAAATTTTTGTTCTGTGCGTGAATCAAACACCCAACAATGGTGTCAGCATTTAAAATATATTATTATATGATGACATATCCAGCCACTCTCAAGTATAAGTTGACCTATCATTACAAGGAAAATCTATACAATGCGGGGTCAGCTTTCACTGGAAGGTTTTCTTGTACAGCTCGATTTGTCGTCATGCGTTCTTACTTAACACACACATAGGTATGTAGGTAAGTTGAACTGATGAAGAAGTAAACAAAAGTTTCACGCCAAATATGACTATAAGTAATTACTAAGAGAAAGTTTATTTGTCTGGTTGCTACGTTTTCTCTACACGTCTACCAGATAGATATTGATGACTTTCGGTAACTTGACATCTATTTGCAGAGGTCAGACATAAAATCCAAGCATTGGTTTCAACATTCGGTTGATGGCAATAGGCTCGCCTGCTATTATTGGACTTAAACATAACTGGCGAAATGTGGGTGTACTAATATGTAGGTACACCTCTGCCTAACTCTTCGTGGATACAGGCATGATGTTATGTTATGTCATTTATTTTAATTAGAGCATTTACGGGTACTTTTGAATTGTCAAGGAGTAGGTCAGTCAGTTAGTCAGAAAGTTAAAGCTAGTTGCTCGTTCCAAAACGTAGATAGACCTCTATGGAGAAAAATGAGCACGAAACTCCATGGACACTCTTTTTTCAATTAGGTTTATACATAATTCTGGTTACAATGAAGGTAAATATAAAACGACAAAAAATTAAGATGTCGAGCTATGGCGGTTAAGAGATTACCAACTTAGAGCGCCTGTTCACGAACATGACGCGTGGCTCAGCACCATTTAACTTAACCATCTTGATGGGATCCGAATGATCTAACGCACGCGCCACCATTAGCGAAACATATGTATAGGGAGTACCCAATGTTTTGACATGTCTAGTTACTTTTTTTACCTTGGTAAATTTAAATCCAAACAAACGCCCAGCTAGTAAACAATCCTTGAAGATATTATCCATCGTTAGACATGATAAAGACACCAATACCCATAAGCGGGCTTCCTGAAGGACAGCTGCTGTCATGGCCGCGCTACAACCTTGCCGAAACACCATGCCATTAAGAACTTCCGTCTTTTTACCTGTGTAGGGGAAATGGCTGTGTTTTATTTTATTTGGGTCAGTTATCCATTGGAATTGGAAATTTTTACAATTACTTTGAAAGGCTATATCACTATTTTAATAGTATAGACTATTTATGACATGGGGCTTTAACTCTGGTTGTACTAATGGACCTCTGCCTAACTCTTCAGATAATAGAGGCGTGATGATATGTTATGTTGTTTGGATAGCTTTAGACTTTACAGTGTACATGAATATTATATAGATTGTAAAGTAGAGTCTGGATAAAAACTAAAACACTTCTGCTTCCTTATATTAGTATTAATATAATGAAAACTGTCTTAACAAAATTATTCTTTAACCAATTTTAATAAACGCTTCCGCGTTTATCGCTATCGTTTAAAGACAAAGTTTTTTCATTTCTGTTGTTTTTCTTTACTGTACCTTTTCGTATTTGAAAAGAGAAAATTATGGGCGCCATTTTACCGAGAACTGTTTACCTTCTCGTACGAAGTTATCGACCTTTACTAGGTATTATTATTAGGAGGGATGAAACGCATGTGACCAGAAGAGTTATGAATATGAATGTGGATGGATGGATAGCAAGAGGAAGACCAAAGAAAAGATGGATAGATTGTGTGAAGAATAATATGAATGAAAGAGTCAGTGATTGCATGACGGCTGACAGGACAGAGTGGAAGAGGAAAACGTGTTGCGCCGACCCCAAGTAACATGGGACAAGGGCAGGAAGATGATGATGACTAGGTATTATTACCTATATTCCTTATATTATTTTAAAAATGGTTCGTTCGACTTTCTGTCTGGACGGAGTAATTGATTTAGTCACGTATTTTTTAGCATGGCTCGTGATACTGGCTAGGGAACTTCGTAATTTCATTGCAGAAATAAAATAACTTTTTATGCTTTTTTTAACACTATAATTTTGCGACTAGCTTCTGCCCGCAACTTCGTTAGTCCCACGGGAACGTTACATTTTTCCGGGATAAAAAGTAGCCTAAGTGCTATTTCAGACTATAATCTCTGTCTTTGCCAAATTTCGTCTAAATCCATTCAGCCGTTTTAGCGTGATGGAGTATCAAACATCCATCCAATCTTTCGCATTTCGCATTAAGATTTCTACTTTGCAATTGTTGGTTGGACATCATAAAAACCTGCGCGTGCGTCTAGCTAAAGTAATTGATTTATTCTCATATTTCTCTTTATAGTATTTATTAACATAACCCCCCGATACTGGCGAGGGAACTTTCGTAGCCGGAATATTGGAACTTTTTATTTTCGTTTAAACAATCACTTTTATTCTGCAATTTCTACTTAGAAATTGTTGGTCGTAAAAATCTGCGCTTGCGTTTGTTCAGCTGCCAGCATTAAAATTATTCGGCACACCTAGCCCAACCACTAGTTAATGTAAATATGGTTTCTACATACAGTTTGGTAAATATTGAATTAATTACAAACGTCGTTTTGATAACAGCTTCCCAGTAGTGGAATGGTGAAGCCATAAAACATGAATAATTTAAAAGGAAAACTGTTGCTATGCAGTATACAAGCGCAGGCGCAGTATGGAGCAATTTCTTGGGACAACATAGTAGAGGTCAAGTGGTATTGTAATCTAAGCAGTTTAGCTGGTTATAAGACACAATCCTATTAAGTAGTAGCTATAGCTAGAGGCACTGCTCCGCCCTCGTAGGTTGCAGCACGATATTATATACCTTCCTCAATAAAGGGGCTAAAGGATTTTTCAAATCGGTTCAGCAGTCCCTGAGAAAACCGCGTTCAAACTAACAAACGCATCAATCAGGTTTAAGTATTCTATGAGTATACTTTAAGTAGACAAAGCATGATTTGTCATGACATGACCATGACATACATTAAAACTTAGCTAATAGTCCAAGATACCAGGAGTCGTCAGACATGCGACATTTTCACAAGCAAAGTAAGGCCGTTGCGTTGGTCCCGTCTATCATAAGTGGATCTTCGGCAGTAGTTACGGGTAGTCAGAAGCCCGAAAATCTGACAACCAGTCTTACCACATAACATAACATAACATCACGCCTGTAATCCCCGAAGGGTTAAGCAGAGGTGTACCTATTAGTACAACCACATTTTGCCAGTTATGTTTTTAGTACCATGTAATAGGGGGCGAGCCTATTGCCATCAACCGGGCACAAATCCAGACTCCGAGGCTGCTACTGAGAAATTCCTGATGGAACAACCCAATAACACTTTGCCCGACCTGGGAATCGAACCCAAGACCTCATGCACAGCAGTCGCGCTTGCGACCACTAGACCAACGAGGCAGTCAACCAAAGTGTCGTATTAAAGGGTCGTCGGGGTTCGCATTGTCGTATTACCTAGTTACTGAGTTTTCAAGGTCATATAGGCAGTCGCTCCATTCAGCTACATCTGGTTAGACTGGAAGCCGACCCCAATATAGTTGAGAAAAGGCTAGGCGGATTGATTTTGCGTCGGCACTAAAATCTCTTATCGTACACTGCACTAAGTAATTTCTCTCGTGTAATTATTTTGTGGTTACCAATGTGAGGTCATTCGCATTGGCGCAGAGTCGTTCACCTTATAACAAGATAATAATAAAAACATGCGTGACACAGTTTTGGTTTCACTTTTTTTTTTACTCAGATTAGATAACATTGTAATTAATCATGTGGAAATTAATAAAAATAGTCACCTCATTAGTAATTAAATGGCTTTTTAACTGCGGTTATTGGTGGTTCTATTCTGTAATAAATCACTGTTACTTATTTGTTATTTAAGAAAATGTCGTTATTTTAAGTTGGCTTGGTTCGCGATAAAATTCAAAGCAACGTAAACTATTTGCCATTTGCGTTTGAAAAATTGTTACTAAAATGTAGATATTTTATTAATATAACCTAGTATTTATCGTTATTTGGCCGCTTTTTGTCAAACGGAGTATTCTTACAGACTAAAACACTAAACCGATTTTGGTACAGGGTAAGTTGGGTTGGAACTCCAAAAAAGGACATGGCCTACTTTTTATTCGACTTCGACTTTGTCTGTGTAACCGACATTTAAGCGGACTAAGTCGCAGGCAAGAGCTAGTTTTCTATAAAGATTGGTTGACTATACCCAATGGAGGCTGTGGAGGCACATTAGTAAAAACATAAAAACCGACATTTATGTACTCCTCCTTTTTCTTATCGTGTGGGTAGTAAGGCCTTACGATCCTATACACCCAAGGGCCTCTGACATGGTTTGAGTGGAACAGTATGTACTGCTCAGTACATTACCAAGTTGCCATTCTTACCCTCCTCCTCCCATTAATTAAAACAAGCAATTGCTTCTTATGTTTTTCTTTGGCCCCGAGATACGTAATGTACACAAAAGACTGAAATTGTTATCTTAACTTCAACGGCTTTTAATTAAATTCATTTAATATTAAATATAACATTTTTAAAGAGAAAAGGGTTTTGAACGTCGATTGTTTTGTAATTTTCTACGTAACATCAACAAAAGTAAAGTGAAAATGATAAAATTCTTTTGTTTGCGGTTGTATTGAGAACATTTTCGTACTTAATATTCGAAATAGGGTTTGAGCTATTTTATGTACTTATCGAAACAAATTGACTTTCAACTAAGTATTGTTTTTAGTTTTATTAAAATTAACAAATAATAATATGAAGGAGGTAAGTCTATACTGATTGTATAGACTGCCTCGTTGGTATAGTAGTCGCAAAGCGTATACATGGGAATCTATGCAGAGACAGAGACGCATTTAATTTTTTTTGTTAAACCACGCCTCATAATCCCCCCCTGTATTACCTATGTATTATACCTGTACCTGTAGACTATGTACGATGATCGTACACTTATTTTTTGCAATGATTAAGACTAACATTAAGATGATTGACGTCGTTAAAATCCAATTAAAACTGTTAACCGATCATCCTTTGCTAAAACCGTAAACCGATCGAACGGATTTCTTCATAAAAAAACTAATTACTTACCATTTAATTTGTCTTGAGGAAAAACGATTATGTGTTTTTCGATGACTCGAAATGACATAAGCCTAGACAAATTGAACAATGTGATAGTATCAATAAAATTACTACCAGCTTATTATTGTCCAACTGTAGGGCAAAAGCCTCTTCTCATACAGAGAAGGCACGAGCATTGATCACCACGCTTGCTCAAGGCGGATTGGCGATTTCAAACTTAAATTAATTTAAGCCCAAGTTTCAGTATTGTCCTAACATAAACTTAGAAAGTACATATGATTTTTTTTTTAAAGTCATATTGGTTCTTGTCTGAAACTGAACCTAAAATCTAAGTTGCGTTAGCGATAGATCGTTTTAGTGAATTAATAAAAATAAATAATAAATTAATATCTTGGGACAACTCACACACGGCTATCTGATCCCAGACACAGAACTAACAATCATGCTCATCACACAAAGGGGTGGGAATCGAACCCACGACCTCCGGCTTAGCAGTCAGGGCCGCTAACCACTAGACCAACAGGCCCGTCGTAATTTAATGAGTAATTAAACAATCAACAAGTCCTGTTTCTGTTTCTTTTTATATAAGTAAAGAAAAATGAAGATAAAGTCTCAAGCCGTCACTACCATCTATGCCTATTATCCTTTATATAACATTGTCATAATTAATATCTTTAACAAATAAAAAGACACTGAGATAATTAATGTAACATCTTACGTAAGTAATCCTCTACTAGGAAGTTCTACTTTGACATTGCAAATGTATTATATTAATATTTTAATAACCAGAAATGTGTTTTTGGGCTTAAAAGGGGGTAAATTATGTTTGATTTGGATAGAAAATTGCTTAAAACAGGGAAAAATTTGTTGAGAAAATATTTTGTTTTTACGTAATTTGTAGTTGCTTCTGTGTGGGTAAGCAACGTCATACATTTTAGCTTCCTAATCCTACATACTTTGTAGTTCGTCCGCGTTATATTTCCTATGAATAATTATTTTATATAATTAAATATAGACTTTATTACTCAGGGATAACGTAGCTTGCTAGTAGCAAAAGGATTTTCAATAACATTTAATTTTTGTAGCCTTATAATTTTAGTTTTTTCATTTTCGATACATCAGTAATCATAAAATCAATATTAAAAAAATAATAACACAATATTTATGAACTTATTCGTTTTATTAGGACAAAAATTGCTCCAGAGAAGTTTTTATTATTTATCTATTAAATTATTATTAAATTATTATTATTATTAAATTATTTATTTATTATTTATTTATTTATTATATTATTACTAGCAAAAGTTGTTGATATTTTACAGGAATAAAAAAGGATGCTAACTTAAAATAAAAACGAAAATGCTTTAATCTAAAATGGCGGTTACCTGCGATACCGAAGTACTTTGCCCTGTATGTAATAGGCTGGTACTATCATTTAAAACTAGTAAGATCTGGAATAAAAATGACATGTGTACCTAACCTGCAAATTTATTTAAAGTGTGATGAGAGATTTTCAGATAAAACTGTAATGAAGACTGATTACATAAGAGAAAGTAAATACATACCTATAGCTACTTTGTTTTAAAGAAGGTATACATAACACAGGAAACAGTAAAGCGGCGTCATTATAAAAGCCAGGTATACAATGTCGTTTTCCTTTACGCCGCACATCCCCAATTTCCGTCAGTCACCAACGGCGCGGTGTGTGTTGCCATTTAGGGCGAGACTCCACCAAAGCGGAGACGAGAAGAGATGTGTATCACAACCAATCAGCTTGCGTCATTTTGACAGCTCAGCGCTTAGCTTCAGCACAATACAATATGTGAATAGGTATGCTATTGGTTAATTACGAGACATCTCTCGTCTCCGCTTTGGTAGAGGCTCGCCCTAAAAGCATTTTCACGATCGATTTAGTCAACACTTTGTTTTTCACAGGCCTTTTTATGTCGAGAGTGTGGATAAGGTTTTTATGAGACTTTGCTTAGGTCAAAGTATAAAAAAGAACTTTAAAAGTAGGGTCAGCAACAATTTTTTTTTTCATTATTTTTACATTGAAAAAAAAATTTAAAAAAAATTGTATCCTCGTCAAACTTAAGGTTGTCATAAGAGGTATAATTAATCAAATAAAATTATGACAATAAAATTGTTTATATTTGACAGTGTTTCAGAATACACCTTTTTCAAAGAGCAGAATCGCCCCGAAACTGTCAAAACGCGATACCCCCTAGAATTTGTATGGTAAAAGTAAACTGTGACGTCACTTTTTTGTCAATGGACTAACTGTTTATTAATTTTAAAAACAATACATTAATTGAAAAATAATTGGGTATTCAGAGCTAAAATAAATTGTTTCTATAGGGAAGTTACGTCTTGGAATTCTTAGTTAAATTCAAGTACCTACCTTTTTTTTTTAAATAAATTAGGCAGTTGAGTTTTTCCATCAAAGTCGATACTTCAAAATCCCAATGACGTATCGAATGTTATCGTAAAAAACGATTCTCTTTGGTACTAAATATCATACGTATCGGGGTTATCGTTACCGATAATGTGAATGCTCTCATTATTTCTGCTTTATTATAGCTACAACTGTTTCAAGTGTTTTATGAGAGCGAAACGTAGCCATGTTTATGATAACCCGAGTATGATCAACACTTGAGCGCGCCCAAAGAGAATTTATGACACTGTCAATCTGTCATTTATAACATTTGGCACTATGTATGTACTACCATTAATTTTTGTGCTCAGAATATTTTGAGCCACATTTTTTGTAAATAAAGTAAAAATAAACGTGTGACAGTAATGTTAACATTGATATCGTTTGAAAGTCTTACAGAATAATCTCAAAGTTAGCAGCAAACGCGCCGTCCGCGATCCGTCGCCTATACTTTCTTGTCATTATAAAAATCATTTTTAACGCACACGATTTAAAGTCCTAACTTGAATGAATTTGGCGGAATCGAAGCCGTACTGTATATAGTGAGCAATAACCTTTGGTTGGTCTTGTATAAGCTTCAGAATAAAATCATCATCATGATTAGACCATTTTTATAAAATACCGTTGTATGTAGGAAAGATAAAATACCTATATTTCGTAGTACAAACAGTATAGTCAGCAGAACAGGTGATTGTTTACTAAATAAATATGCTTTAATTTTGATGCCTTTCAGTACTGCTGTTTGTTCTGACGCCAGTACAAACTTGATCTTTACACCGAGATGTGTGTGAAAAGGCAAACAAAAATTTGTACCAACATTGAAAAAATAATATGTCAAAATATTTGTTAAGCTGTCTAGAACTGTAGGCAAACGACTGTTCTGGAATTTAAAAATACTTTTAAATTATAACGGTTTTTGTCCACATAAAATGTTTTTATTTTAATATCTGTAAATGAACAAACACAATATGTTTTACGTCACTTTAAGTATGCCTCTTCCCAATCTAAATAAAAAAGAAAATCTCAATTTATTTCTGACTAGCTTTTGCCCGCAATTGGCCTCGACTTCGACCACTTCAATATCGGTTATCATTATCACGAACGCAGACATGTTGTCGATTAAATAAAATAGCCTATGCCTTTATCCCGATCCCAAGCTACCTACCTCTATGTCAAATTTCATTACGAACGGTTCAATGGTTTTAGCGAAGGCAACAGACACAGGATTATTTATCTTTACATTTATAATATTACTAGCCCGCGACTTCATCGGCCACATAATTACATTTTTCCAAGCTATTGCTAATGCTATTCCAGACTATAGTTATCACTGAGCCGATTTTCATTGAGTAACAAACACCCATCGATCCAAACTTTCCCATTTATAATAGTAATAAGATACTACGGATATCAAATTCCGCCGTAGACGTAGTGGAATGACCCTGCCCCACCTTCCTAAAGGAAAAATGTCCTGGCAATAGGCCAATGACAGTTACCTGCTTTTTGTTCCCTCTAATTATTCCCTGAGCCCTGCCCTCAGCCATAAATTCTGATTACTCTTATAGACGATGGCAATGAACTGCCACAGTTCCTCCCACTTCGCAAGTTCAAGAACGTTTCGACCATTCCTTATTACCGAGTCAATGACCCGTATCTAGCAATAAATAGCTTTTCGTAAAATTGGAACAAAAATCTCGAGCTCATGTTGACAAATAACATCTCTAAAAATAAAATAAAAAAATAGATACGAATAACAAGATGGCGTATTTATTTTAACTAAAATTAAAATCATTGGAATTTGGATTATTAAACAGCTTTATAAGACTTGCACAATAATTTATGAAGAAGGTTACAATTATTCTGAGATCACGGCCGACCATCTCCGGTCATTGATATTTACCTTCAACCGTCAGGATATTTTATTTATTGTTTATTTATTTACTACTGCACTTATTTGTGAAACTGCTGCATCTTTAATATTATTACAATAACAATGAAACAATACTATCTTCAATGATTCATGTATTGTCGATACTTTTTACAACGTCGTGGTCTCTGCGTGTCATCGACCTAATAAAATATAAATATTATTGATAGATAGTAGACTCCTAGCTAGACTACTCTTTTATCAGCCATACTTATCTCGTGATACGGGATTTTATTTTTAGAAGTCGTTCCATTAGTTTTACAAATAAATAAAATCTCATTTTGACCCATTTATCTTCAACGGTTGTGTGGCTGCAAAAAGTTTGAATGTCATGGAACATATTTTGAATAAAGAACGTGGAAGATTTAAAGGGATTGTCTGTGGTAATGATGAGAAGTGAAATAAAGGCAGTTGTACACGTAAAAATGTACAAGATTGTGTGTGTAACTGTGAATTTATATCTGAGTAGATAATTATGATAATTGTAGTGAGAGTATAAATGAGTAAGTTATGTTATAATCATACTTAAATTAAACAAGACTCTTCTATTCAACTGTGCTATCATAATAAACTTCTCAGGTTAACCATAAGGTGAATATTAATAATCTTTAGAATAATTATGATAAAGTCATTCTGGTTGGCCATGTATTTCGTGAATGTAACCATAGCCAATTATGAAAAATGACACCATTTGTTTTGGTAGTAATAAAGACGTATTTAATATAATAATAGTTTCTTTAAATATAAATCAACAAGCGAACGTTCATGTTAACATAAACAAGGAAGATAGTTTATCAATATGGAAGTTAAATACATTTCTTATAAAGTGTATGACCTGTTTTATCTCTGTTTGGTACTAACTCTTATAAAAGACTGTTTTTTTTTTATTTGTTTTTCTGCATCTTCTAGAACCAAAGAGATAAAAAAGTTGTTACTGTGGCATTACGACATCAAGACATACATATTTGAAAACCAAAAATTAAATTAAGAATTTCTAAATCATATCAAAGCACCAATACTTAGATACACTACTTAGATAAGCATAATCTTGACAAACATAATATAATAGATAGAATCCACATTAGAAAAGATAGAACACGCTGTTTTTATCTAGGCCTCTTTGTTTTTATTCATAGAGCCAATCAAAACACACCAAATCCCTAATAAACATCGGAACATTTCCAAACCAATGTTTCAGTATCAATACAAAGATAAGTGCCGCCTAGTACCTTCCACGTTTACACCGGGTGCGTAATGGATGGCTGAAATCACTTTGAAAATTTAATTGTACACATTTACACAATAATTTACGCATAATAACCGCTTCTTATCATGTGTGCGTACCCTATAAAAGCGAACTGATTGAAATCACCGCCTATTCTACGTTCTGCCTACGTGACCATAAATCGAATTACTATTTTACTATAATTCTGACGTCACATTTCCATTGTTTCAGCTGCCTGCTGCTGTGAAGTTCCTCGCCGGTTATGGGGCAGCAGTCGACTTCAACAACAATAAAGAACAGAGCTAACGAATGATAATGCGGCACAACTGGCCGAAACTATCATGACGTTTGCCTGCTAAATGAAAAACAAAGTCGACGTTTGAAATTGGAACGCTACAGAACTTTAGTCGCACCAAAGAGTTCCTGAAGGAAGCTAGTGTTGTGCTAAAAAGTCAGTTCGCAAAGATAACGTTATCGCGTTCTCAACTAAATCCATTGCGTCTGTTTTCGTTAACCGATAGCAGCGCTGATAAAGTCTTGTCGAGTTTTCATTTAACGTCACACCGTAGACGGTCGCGGGTCTACCGAGACGTGTTAAAATAGTGCTGGTGTACGACTGATATTCTGTGCTGATATCGTTTCGCTCGCCAATGTTTAAAAACATATCGACCGTTAGCCAAGTGTGTTCGTTTACGGTTCGAGTGAGGGCTACGTTGTGTAGTGGAACATTATTTTAGTGTAAAGTTGTAAAAAATGCGTGGGTTGTGGTCTCGTTTTGCTGCGTTTGGGTGGGTGGTGTCCCTGGTGGGATGCCACACTCCTGGGAGTGAACTGGAGTCTGTGCGGTACGGGCCCACGGATGACCGGTTCATCAGTGACACGTATACGGTCGTGAATATCAATATCACTTATAAAGATGAACATGGAGAGGAGTATACCGAGACATCTGAGGTGAGTGACCCCGTTTTCCTTTTTTGAAAATGTTACTTTTGTTTTCATATTGGATTGCAGCATTACTTTTTTGTTTTTTTTTTTAATTTTGAGGTTTCCCTTTTTTATACCTTCATGGAGGTGGCCTTAGCCCGGCCGAAAAGAGGTCCGCTACCTTGATAATGACACCATACAGAGGTTTAAAAATACATATTAATTTCTTTTGTAAATAGTGTCGATGAAAAATACTTAGTATTTTTTGTCTGTCCTTTGTTAATTGTTGTTAAAACTTATCATGTATGATTCATGACACACATGCCTTCTATCACGTAGTCCTAGAAATCTGTGGAAAATACGTACTCTTTACTACAATCATCTAGGTACCTAATTGATTTCCTAGATAATTTTAATGATGAATGATGTACTTACTTACTGTTAATCAGAAAACTTAGTGATATTATCCTTTTTGAAGTGTGTGTATTTTTTTTCGTAGGTAGGTAGGAACTTAACTGTTTATGAATATTTTCTTCTACACACTATTAATTATAAAAACACTGTTACTTTTTTAATATATTATCATAACATACTTTCGGTCTTCGAATGTTTTGATTTCGTAAACATATTATTATGGTATAAATCATTGAAATACTGTAAAAACGAGTATCGGTAATTAAAACATATTCCTTAATTATGCATATTAATATCTTTTAAAACGTAAAAAGTATTTAATCTTTTGATAAGATACGGTGATATTATCTGTCTCAGGAAACAAGTAATTTCTTGATAGAAAATATTGAGATAACTTCTTACGACATTTTTATAACGAGCATCATTATATTTTATCATGTTTTTTTGCGAAATATTTAATCAAACATGTCCTACTAAGTTACAGATATTTACAGTAGTATTAACAGTGCGCTATCTAGTGTTTATGAATTAAATTATAATGTAATGTTGACTCTAAGCACCCACATGATGACAGCGTCCCACATAAACTATGATGCATGAATACACAAATACTACAATCTCCATTAATATACCTACTTAACTAGCTTCTGCTCGCGACTTCGTCCGCCTGTCAATCTAGTACCATTATACCTACTTACGGCATAAAACATATCCTATGATACTCGGCAATAGTGAATTATTATACCTGTGAAATAGTTTTGTTATCAGACCAGGACTTAGAGAGATTACCTAGATTACAAACAAAAAATAATACTCTTCTGCTCTTTAAAATATTAGTTTTTAAGTATAGATTATATTAACAGCCGAAAACGTCTTGTAAAATAACGTCACCATTTACAAAAAATAATGATTCTAATACTCTCCTCCAAATTGACAATTTTCCGTAATTTTCATACTATAAGATGTTTTTTTTTTATCTGTCAAGCCATATTTTTGATGTATATCTTTTGTACACCTCATTGTATCTACATTCTATAATAGAGGATCATAGTTCACCCCCCATTGCATACATCTACATAATAATTACGCGTCATAGCATCTTTGGTTTCTAACTTATTTGTTTAAAAATATTTTCGGGTCCATTACACCAGTCGGGGGCACGGATCATGCATCATACCAGACTCATGGTGGTAGAAGGAACCGTGGAGTTTTAGATATGTGTCCACTCTTAGGTATATGGGGTGTAAAAGACACATCATATTCCTGTACCTACGCATACTGCCCATCCGCACATTGAGCATAAATTATTACTGGGAAGTGGGCACCTACTTTTATTTTTGGTGTGAAAACATCACTGCTTGTGACAGAGCGCATGTCACGCACACAAAACTTTGTACATACAGGTTAATGCAACAGTATTTTAAGTTTAATTACAACATTTAAAACTTCTTAGCAAAAAGTTGTAAATTTGACCGTTAATATCTCCGTAAAAAAAAAATATAGTAAGGATGGGAAGAACATGTAAGTTTCACACATAACATCACGCCTGTAATCCCCGAAGGGTTATGCAGAGGTGTACCCATTACCTACTACACCCACATTTCACCAGTTATGTTTAAGTCCCATGTAATAGGGGGCGAGCCTATTGCAATCAACCGGGCACAATCAGACTTCGAGGCTGCTATTGAGAAATTCCTGATGGAAAATCTCAATAACACTTTGCACGACCTGGGAATCGAACCCAAGACCTCATGCACAGCAATCGCGCATTGCGACCACTAGACCAACGAGGCAGTCGAACTTACGGAAATTGGCTTCCTTTATTGGCTTTTTACATTTATGTCGTATCTTTTTTCATACACGTTATTATGCTACTCCACACTCATCTATTTATAGCCCAAATCGTAGGACTTTTATCTGACACGTATAACGTATCGATCTATGATTTAAAATAGATAGGGTCCGTCCGATAATATTGCGCACTAATGTTGGGTAAATGTATATTTTTGCATTGACGTAAAATCGTTTACGATATCCTAAAGGTCTATTGTATTGTATTATTAATCTATCATTGAAATCATAATAAGCCTTTGACGCATTTTATATTTTCCTTTCAGATGGTTTTAATTATTATCGCAATAATTATTGTAATTAATTAAATAGGTAATGACTTGCACAAAGGCATCTGCTTATGACGTAGTACCTACTTAGTACTTACTTTGTATTAATTCAATGGTTTATCTCAGATCAGTCAAGTGTTTTAGTGGCATCAAGTTATCAGGAAATTGAGGAAAATACGTCATTATATTTACATTATTAGTGTACATATTCAATTATCTCTTTATGTATACAATATAACACTAACTTAGGGGTCAAGAATTTCAAATAACTTGTCTTTGTGTAAATGCAATAAATATATTCGTTTCTTTTATTATTTTTTAATATAATGTTAGTTACCTAATTTATAAAATATAATTAAAAAAATCTCATCATTGAGACGGACCACCAAAACAAAAAAAGCTAAACTGACAAAGAATAAAACAAAAAAAAAATATGAACAGTTACGCGTTAACACCGTTTGCGAAGCTGATAAAGCGCAGTACTGACCCACATAACGTTTAACGCAGAACAATAACAACAGTACATACATATATACCAATAATACGTCAATTGTAGAAAAAGTCTGAAGTTTGTGCGCACGACATGTCCTCAGGAATGCAATCTATTTTACTGTGAGTGCGGGATGACACGCGATCAGCAAGTATATGATGCGATGTACTAATTAAAAAATAACGGGTGTAAGATGCTTAGAGTAACCGAAAGTTACATGTTGTTCTAGATTCTACTGGAGACCTGCTGGCTACAGTAATAATGAACGTTAAAGATCCAAATTTTTGACACGTTTATAATCACGAAAAACATTTTTAAATGTTAGTAATAAACTTTAGATACTGTCATGATCCTTAGTTGCTTGCACCCGAAAGTACAATGTTTTGCGTGCGTTACGTTGCGCACTGCCATAAAGAGTGATTTTGCACACCAAAAAATAATAATTTCCCAACAAGAATGTTTGTTTATAGTTACGTAATCTGATTGATAGTATGCATAGTTATCGGCTTTCTGATGTGGGTTTTTACAGCCCGTATAATTGGGAAGCGAAATCTAAGTAAGATAGAAGAAAAAGGTTTCATCAAAAGGCCAATTCTATTAATTAAAAACTTTCAAAATCCAGTCGCAATTTTATCTCAGCAACAACCAATGACAAAAAATGTAGTAGTAGTAAACTCTGGGCCCAAATTTTATCCTCTTAGAGGGTGAGTTTTGGAAAATCCTTTCTTATCGGATCCCTTACGTCATACAAAGAACACACCCACCAAGTTTCAAGTCTCAACGATCAGCGGTTTAGGCTGTGCGTTGATCCGTCAGTCATTCAGGACAAAGCATTTCATATTGTATAGAGATAGAAGATAAGAGGTATTTTTGACAGATTGAGACTAAGATTAGATTGCCATCGTTCCTTAAAGTAAATAGAGCTGTCTGAAATGAGTTGAAATGTTAAATAATGCATGAACGCTCTACCATGAATTATTTCTCCAATAACATCAGTGTCAGTGTCTGTTTATCAGACTATTTCATTCTGATCATAAAGCAAGCTACGTATTTAAATTGTATTTCTACACAGCCGGGTTAGGAAGCTGTGTTAGACTTTCCCTCAGGAATAAAGTTATTAACTATAAAACTGTGAGACTATCAGATTACCAGCTTATTTTCTACGTCATCAAGTTTAATGTCCTCACAGACCTACTTATAAGGTGACCATCTGCTAATACGCAGATATAACGTTTATTTACTCATCAAATATTAGTAGTACCGTATTAACAATTGAAGGTGTGAATCTGGGATCGTGAGTCGAGTGGCGGCTTGAGGATGTTTGTATAATAAATCAATGATGAACAATAATATTTTGGTTAGGTAATTTATTCAGAGATAAATCTCGTCGGAATAAGTCTCATCTCGTAATTGCTTTCGTGTCCCTCATTTAATCGTATCTATCAATAATCTATCTACTATCTAAATACATACATATAAAAGCGAAAGGTCACTCGCTCACTCTCTCACACACGAAATATTGAAAACCGCTTGACGTATAAAGATGAAATTCGGAAGGAAGGTAGTTCATAGTTAGTAGACGTCCGTTAAGGATTTTCCAAAATTCACCCCCTAAGGGGATAAAACGGGTCCAAAGATCATCATCTGCCTAGCCTTTTCCCAACTACGTTGGGGTCGGCTTCCAGTCTAACCGGATGCAGCTGAATACCAGTATTTTACATGAAGCGACTGCCTATCTGACCTCCACAACCCAGTAACTGTGTAATACGATACCCCTTGGTGAGACTAGTTGTCAGATTTTCGGGCTTCTGACGACCCGTAACGACTGTCAAAGATCCACATATGACAGCTGACCAACCAGCAGGACCAACGGCATAACGTGCTTTCCGAGGCACGGAGGAGTCTCGGTATGTGAGTGACCATCTTTGGTCACTCATCCACGGACCAACCCCGGCAAGCTTAATTTAACCTGACGGATCGACCCATACGGCTGTTATTACTTAGCCACGAGCTCCTCCAAAACGGGTCCAAAGATATGCCAGCTTATTATTAATTCAGTATAAAATGACAACGAAATATGAAAACAGATTAAGTAAGTACAATTAATTTTGACATAGTATATCGTTCTAATTCAATTTGAATTACACCTAATCGTGGTTCAGTCATGGAAAGTTTTTCTATGATAACATTTATGTCACCATGGATAATAAAAAAACCATATACTGCTAGTAATCTAACATAAATGGATAACTTATACAGTTATACACCATGATAATGACTTTCTTCGATTGTGTGACTCTTATCATAGTTTATATACAAATCCTTATATAACTGTTCAAGATCAAACTTTATGAGGTATCCATTTTAGTACAGCTTTCAATAACTTCAAAATTTCTCATCTATCAAAGTTTTGAAGACTTGGTTCATTACGCCTCACTGCCTACCACAGTCGAAATTCCTATAGCAATATAGGACCTCGACCTTTTTGAATGGAAATGTTTTCGCCAAGGTTTCAAATAACATCCCTATAATTATAGACCGTAAATTAATTTTAATTAAGCTTCAAAGGAAAGTTATACATGTATAATTCACAAAGCAAAGTTTGGACGTCAGTTTATTGTAAAGGGCACATTTGAGCTGGTTCGTAACTCATTAGTAGGTCACCGCACATTATAAAATCATATGAGAGGGGATAGCTTTAATCTTTATACGTTCCATAAATTCTAAATCTTTTGATAAAGGTGAGGTTAAACCATACGTTATCTGAGATAAGGAATCAATAACTATGAAAATGTTACGTTTCCATCTTGAGAAAGATAGGAAATAAAAAAGGAAAATCATTCACTCTGGAATCCTTATTATTTTTATAAAGGTAGATAGATATCCTGAGTTAGAAACAAATGATCCTTCATCTTCCTGCCCTTGTCCCATGTTACTTGGGGTTTATTCTATCAACTGTCATGCTATCACTGACTCCCTTTTCTTTCATGTCGTTCGTCACAATTCTACCATCTTTTTTGCTGGCGTTTCCTTGCACTTTCCATCCATCCACATTTATATCAATAACTCTTTGGCGATTAACACACGGCACCGCGCATATCTTATGTCGCATTGGCCTCTAAGTAATCCGTTGATGCCTTTCACACGTGCAAGTTGCTTTACCGCCACCGCCTTCCGCAGCGGTGCCTTGTGAAAATCACCTTTTAGTCACATGCTTTTCATCATCATCGCAATCGTCAATCATCAGTGTAAATCAGTATTATTTAAACGATCTTCGTTTTTAACTGATTGCCCCAAATGTATTTTTGGCATTCGTGCTATCCGTTCGCCATCCCTGTCACTCCTAACATAGAAAAGTTCACTTTGTTTCAAACATCGAGTGCTTTAGCATAGTTCAAGAGTCACTTTTGTGCCACTTAAGTGTTCTATTATTTATGAACGGTTTGTCTACTTGAGAGTCCAGAATCTGGCTAACAATGTAGACTTGATGTCGCCAAATAAACTGTGGTGAACATGTGGGAAACGAAAGATGCAGGATTGTATAAAAACATCAAGGTAGACAATACAATTTTGTATTGTTTATGAATTTTAGAAATATGAGGTGTATTTTTTAGGGTGTTTTTTTTTGAGGTACAAAAGGACCAAAGGAAAGGAACCCTTATAAGATTTTTTTTGTCCTCGAGTCTATCTGTTTTAATTACATTACCTACCCACATTTTATCAACTTGTTTACCTACATAAAGAAGGCGTACTTACTGTTATTCTTTTTTAAATTAATGTTTTGTTTACATGTAGGCTGTAGTTGGTACTTAAGTGTGTACTGTTTGATGCATACGTTAATAATAATTAAAACGTAAAAAACAATGATCAAAAGACTTATGTAAATGATCATTTTGTTGGTGGTTATAGGTAAAGGGTGAACAGGAAGAGAACTCGAGCAGTTTTTATTTATTCATTTTTCCATAATGAACTAAAACACATCACAAATTAAGTTATTATTCCGAGCGGCATTTATAATCTTGTACGCAATCGCGCCATTTTTAACTCTATTTGTGTTTTGGTTTAGTTCATTATTAATTACTCCATTATTCAGGTCCTGGTACTTACATACGTAAGTACCTTCTGTAGATTCTAAGCACAAATGCTAAATTTGGTAAACAGTCTTTTGGGAGTACCGACAGTCTAAAAATATACCAGATTGCGTATTTAATTAGATAGAAATTCGTATGACAATACGTAATAACCTACCCACCCAAGACACGTTTTCTAAGTAAATAACTGAAATACTTAATATCTATTTATGAAGCCATAACCACGGTAGTGGTTTTCAGATTGAAAACCGCAATATATGGCAGACGTCTATAGGCCTGTATGTCTGCCTAAGCGGTTTTCAATCTTATCAACAGGTAGCAAAGTTTATTACTGTACGGAGCACCTTTACCTTCTATTTTTTTTAATGTCCAGTATAATCCATGGTGCTAAAAACATATTAAATAGACGGATGGGTGACATTAACATCCCCTTGCGGTTTTTAGGAGACGGGAAGACGCTGTTTCCATTCTCTAGAGCTAGACTGAAAAGTCTAGTAGGTCTAGACTTTTCAAACAACACAACAACACAGACAAGCTAAGATTCTAAAACAAACTCTTGAGCTAATGATAGCTCAAGAGTTTGTTTCTTTGTACGCGCGAATGTCCGGAACTACTGGACAGATTCTGAAAATTGGGTTATTCCTAAATACCATAGACTATATTTTTTATTATTAAAAAGATTAGACATCGGTGAGAAAATGCACTTGGAAGAAGTCGTGAGCAAATCAGAATAAATACCGCTTTTTTATTTCTACAACTCAGAATATTGGCTTATAGCAGGAACTGCTACTTTAGCACAATTTATAACCTCTTCTAACCACAAAATAACAGTATCAATTATCACACATACTAGTAGCAGTAATTACAATTATGCACGCGTTTTAACTGTAGTGGTTATGGCGCAACTCATTGTTTTGTTATGTCCACTAGTTGATTGTAAGCCCCCTCCCTCCCTCCCTCCTCGAACCATTCTTCACCTAGCCTTGTTTTGTTACATCACACTGTATTGTTTCAACATATTACTGGTTGATAACGTAATGGAATATTGACTTTTAGCATTAGGGATATGTGAAAATGAAGGAGTTATAATATTTATCAAGGGGAACTGCGATCACAGTTTGTATAATTGAAAACGTTTCAAAGGACCAATAAGTGTCTAACGAAATTGGTCCTTCCGATCAAACTTACGACCCCACGACGAGTTTGTATAAATGGACCAATTATGATAGCCCAACTGCAGTGGCGTGCATACCATAGAGGCAGAAAGACACTGCCGACCCTACGTAACTCAGATAAATATTTATAATGTTGTTCTGATATGTAATATTATTTTATAAACGAGTATTTATCAATAAACAAAAAAATCTTAAATCATAATTCAGCGCCATCTGTCGAGTGTCGTATAAATAACATTAACATCGATACAAAATAGTCAGCTCCTTCGTATAATTTGACGCGATTTCACATTGCGCTACGCTAACGCCGCTGACTGCCGCGGAAAAGACACAAACTATTGGTGCCTTAATGTGTATATGTGTGCTCTCGTGGTCATACGGATTAAATGGGTGTGCGTTTGTATAGATACGAGGCACACATGTCACAAATAACGCACACAAACGCACCAAATAGACACTGCATGACTTGTTACACGACGAATCACGATGATTACCGAAGTGTTCCGATCGGAAGCTAGCTTTATTATGCGACTATTTTAAAAAGTAACATTATTTCATTCAAATTTCTCTAAATAAAGCACCATTTTTTTTGTCGTATTTTATAAACAAGTAGTTTGAGCGGCCATTAGTCGTTTGTTTGTTTTGATTTGGTCGTGAGCTTTGTTATCAGATATTTAAGATTTAACGATGTTATTAGTGTGAAAAAATGGATAATATTCACTGTAAAAGATGTTCATGTGGTGTGTGTACAGAGGAAATAAAAAAATATGCGTTTTTAAAACTATCGGTGACAAAAAGACGTGATCGTGCTTTTTTATCAGATATTTAAGATTTAACGATGTTATTAGTGTGAAAAAATGGATAATATTCACTGTGAAAGTTGCTCGTGTGGTGTGTGTAAAGAGGAAATAAAAAAATATGCGTTTTTAAAACTATCGGTGACAAAATGACGTGATCGTGAAAGGTCAATGACACCGGATTTTATTTAATTTGACTGCTATTATTTAATTTTCAAATTAATATGAAACATCAAAACATATAGATGTCCGTAAAATATGTCTACGAAATCAGTCAATCTAGGCTATTTAAGGTGGCAATTACCTACATTATTATTTAAGTCGACAAGACGACGAACCAAAACCATGATAGGTAGGTACATGTTTGGTAAGATACCTACCTAGCTTAAATAGCTTTTAACTGTTCTGCCTACCCTGTCTAAAAACTCTGTGCACGCCACTGAGCCCAAGTTCACAGAAAGGGTGATGTTTTCTTGGGCGTAAGTTACGATTAGAAGGGAACAAGGGAATCTTCGCACAAAATACAATTACATTTGCTTTTCCCCGCGTCCTCATAAACTTTCTCACGGATTTAATTTTTTTTTTATAATAACCATTGCCCTCAGGGCTCTATATATAACAGCACTCAGGGATAGTAGCTTGCTATTTAGAAAAACATGCGTGCCCGACAGGGTCCATAATTGTGACTAATCTAATTATTCCATCTTGTAATACATTATGGTACGCAATAAAGATATTGAGTATTGAGTATTGAAAAAACATAATTCAAAATCGAAACAGTAGTTCAGGAGATTAGCGTGTTTAAACAAAAAACAAACACTGTTTAGCTTGATTATTAGTATAGAACTAGGTTCTATTCATTCTACTATACTGAGTTACTGACAAAAAGATAGAGTAGAAAGTGAACAACATTGTTAATGTTGATGAGGTCTTTATTGTTCTTAGCTAGCTGAATGACTGAATGTATCGTTAAATAGGACACGTGATATGCTAGCTATGGACGTGTGACAGATATCTTGTTTTGAGAAGACTCATAAACAAAATAATGTAGTACGTTGTGTGGGTAACTTTTATAATATTCGTCATTCATAACCCGGTAACATATTTTGTGTTCTCAAGTAACAAAGGACCAGTGTGGTGTGTTATTTGAAATTTTCTTGCATGCTAATAATGTGAAAGTAGTTCATGGGTATTTAGTAGGCACCTACGTAGTTAATTGATAATATTATTTAGACTCTGTTAAAAAAGTCTGGGTTCAATGAACTGAAATAGCAGGTAGGTATCATTAATTTGATAATATTGTTATTTAGTAGGTATAGGTACCAAGCGGGTTTTAATTAACATAAATAATAAGTATAAAAGAAGGCTAATAAAATATATTAGATATTATTCATTAAATTAAACCAAAAGCGTTATTAACCAAAAGGCCAATTTATCTCAATTAAACGTATTCGAATTTTTTTCGCAACCTCATCACGGCGACGACTATTTATGTCAAAAAAGGTTTTGACAGATCAAGCCTAAGTTATGATTACAATCGTTTTTTTTTTAAAGTAAGCAGAATTGCCTCCCTTATTTGTTTTTCTGAAACACGTTTCGTTGTCAGATCTATTTTTGTCATAAATGCCCAATTATTTTCCCTTTGTGTTCTGAATTATTGAAAATCACTTCAAACGCGTCCTTATTTCAGTAACTTACTTCAAAAAGCCTTAGCAAATTACAATGTCTTTTATACCACTTTTTCCCTTTATTTTATAGACAACCCTTGAGATACAAAATACAATGGTATCTAGTAAAAATAACATGTATTATACATAAAAGGTAATAGACTTTTGTATGCCTCGTATAATATTACCCATACAGAGAAGGCACGAGCATTGAAAACCGCAATTGCTCTGGGTGGATTGGCGATTTCAGACTTTATGTCTATGTATAAATTAGTTACATCTCTCACATATATCACATGTCTCAAACGATTTTGTTTTTGGTCTTTTAAGAAATGTCACTTATTAGATAGTTATGTAAAAATAATCTCTAATCACTTCCTAAATGCTTGTTTCTTGCGTGTTAGTCAAAAGTATAATTTATTTAAAGAATCGGAACATCGATTTGGCGCCTTGCGTTGCGCGTGCCCAACGATTCGATTCGTTCCGGTCCAGACCGGTCCGGTGCCGTTCATCGCTCTTTTTGGGTTAGTCAGCTAATAAATAGTATACGGTTGTTAATTTACTAAAATAACTTAGTGATAGTTAATTGCGTAACATTGACTTTTAAGTTGCGTGCCCTCGCTTTTATTGTAAATTTTGTTTAACGCACTGAATTAACACTTAATGCGTTATCCAAAGTTATAATGGAGTGCGTTATTTCAGTACCAAACGAAAATAGCTAATTTTTTTTGCTTAAAAATTGTAATCTTTTACTAGTTAACAATACAAGATTATTGCAAGATTTGTATTCCGGTTCTAGGTAAAAAATAATGGTTAAATAGAGAATAAAATAATTTATTTCAATTTTAACGTCATGTACAAAAAATACATCTGTTGCTTTTGAAGTTTTTATTTATTATATACCTATACGAAAAGAAGAAGAAGTAGATTACTGAAATTAAGCCACCATTGTTTAGTTTCTTCGCTTGCTTTATGATACAAAATAGAAGCATAACTTACAGTAAACATGAATGGGTAGGTAAGAGTTGGTACGTGGGTGGGTAGAATTAATATGATTGAATGACTTGAATAAGGGTCGCAAATTATTGAGTGGGTGTTGGGTATTTTTAGAATAATATGTACCTATCTTATTTTGTAGAATTGCTTAGGTTTGTCTCGTTAGTAAGTACATTATCGCAGGTTTTTTGTTGTTATTTCTTCAGTTTTTAAGATTTATACGTAGATCTAAAACCAGTACAATTTTAAAGACGATTACTAATCACATGTTATCTTAATTATTTCCATAGTCCATTAAAATCATGCCCAATAGATCGTTAAGCTATCCGTAGCTAAAAAAAACAGTTGTACTAAATAAAATGTTCTTAAAAACTGAAAAGATTATTCGTAAACTAAAAAACACAAAGAAAGTCTTCAGTAGATTACACTTAAACGCACTAATTACAATTTATTTGAAGCCCCGTTTAATCCAATTACATTTATCTTCATTTCTTAAACGTTTTTACACCAATTAAATTGAATTATTTAAAGTCTTGTTCCATTTTAAAACAGTTACTTGAAGGTATGGGGTAGTAAACACCACCAATCAATTGATATTATTTCCATAATCTGTCAAAACGCGATTCCCCCATAGATTTTGTATGGCAATAAGTAAATTGTTACGTCATCTATTTGCCAACTCAATTGGCTATTTTTGAACGTTAAAGCAACTAAAAATCTAATTTTACGGTTAATAGATAATTGATCGAGTTTTTAAGGCTAAAATAATAGATTTTTTTTAGAGAATTACTGTCTTGGAGTTATTGGTTAATGGTGGCAACTAACAAAATAGGAGGTTTAGAAGGCATAATTTTTGTCACTTAAGGGAGGTGCTTAATGCTTTAAAGTGAGTAGACTTCAATAAGTGTTATATACCTACATAGTGACTATCAAGGCCTCTCCATCCAAGTGTGATATATAATAATATAACAGAAGGAAATATTGAGATTTTTAGCCATGGAACAAATGCTATGATGTTTCACGCCACCCTTCACACTTAGGGGACGCGGCGACGCGACGTAGGTACGCAACCTAGAATATTATCTTCCCTATGATAATGTCAAATGTGTGAAGACAGGCTCTTAATATCATGATGACGGTTTTACCTAGCCAGAAATAATCGCCATTAAACAATGTGTTTGGAAACACCGCTACAGTCAACGGTTAACTTATATCACAGTTGGTTATGGTTTAGCCATAAACAGCACGCTTGGCAGGCGGATTGTTTGCCAAACTATGCTGTTAATCATACACGGAAGTCCTAAAATCTAGATATACCCAAACAAGGAAGGCTGGTAATTATAGATTAGTTTTTTTATGCTTAAATGATATTATATCGAAATAATGATATGTATATTGTATTATCAACTACGTCGGAACTCGGAGGTCTTCACAGATGTGATAGATCACTTTTCAATGCTATAATTTGTATTATTTATAATAATAAACGTTGTATGGGCCAATCCCTGCCATTGCACGCGCTCTTAATAACAACGACCAGCGTCATTGGAAACTTTGGTCTTATAGCGCGGATGTTAGGACCAGAAATTGCGTGCATGGTCCTTTTAGGTAGCGGTGAGACTCATACCAGGTGTTTTTTTTTTTTTGTTAAAACATTGTTTTTCAATAGCAATTTCGCCAGTATTGTGGGTGCGTTTACAAACATAATTTGACATACACAAATAACCAGACTCGGTACACCTACCTTTTACATGAGTCATGTTGTGATTAATCCTACAAGTACTTATCTTATGGAATCTTTATCGTTTGGCGAAAACAAATATCTATAGGTACCTATTTACTTTGGAGAAGGTGAAGTGGATAGTTATTTTTTGTTTACAGTTTTTTTTAAGACCTTGTTTATGAAAAGTACCATTGCAAGTAATACACACGGTTAAGAACGAGCAAATCAGTTCGGAAAACTTAATTGCGGAAGCATTAGCAAAGTTTTTTTTTTTCAATACATATGTAGTTTATTTTCATAAAAATTGACTTTCGTTACCGATTGCAATATCTGTCGATACACTTTCTTTATCGAATACCTTATCAATCGAGAACATTTTTTCTTGATATTATACGAATTTATCAAAAATACCTACGAGCCTTGTTTTTTGTCAAGGATTGGGTGTGTACACATATTTTATTCATAAGTATCGCAAGAGGTTGCTAAACCAATAATGTCAGGGAAATAAAAATTCCCTTTGAAACACGTATTAAATGTATAATGAGGCTCTTATTGCACCATTTTTAGGTTTATAATGTGGCGTATTACACACACGTGCTTTTTGCACTGATGATGTAATTGAACATTTTTTTTTAAATCTCAGCAAATAGTTTTGAATATTTCTATATTTTGTGCTTAAATAAACTAATCAATTCATAAAACATATGAATAGAAACCTCACTTGTATCATACCTAATGAAAAACTTATGAACAAAGGACCAGTTTCTTTTATAGTCTCGCATCCTAGCGAATTCTCGGGAAAACTGAGACTAAAATAAACCTTTACAAACTCAACTAACCTAGTTTCCAACTAAACTTTAGTTGCGCGTTGCAAGCCTTAAAAGTAAACGTTTAACTACTATATACCGTTGTTGAGACTGGAAGGTTTAGTTTGTTTACCTGCATGCACCAAGTAAGGAAGCGGAAATATTACTAACTATTTGACATTACGATCACGGCGAATGTACGACACTATAATACGTAATGTAGTACGTCAGGGGTGGACAACATTTTTAGCTTGACGTTTCAAGACTACCTCCCCCATCACCAATTTTCCGTTTAGGGATTGTGTTTTAAAAAAGACTGGGTATTGCTCGCGACTTCGTCCTCGTGAATATTCTTACGGATCCCTAATTTTATACCGGACTGCGCAACGCAAAGGTTAATGTGTTTATCAACCTTTGTGGCACTCTAAAGACCAAAAGCGTGGGTCGATTTTGATGATTCTTACGTCAATCGATTTGTCTTAATCTTGCGAATATCACTAAGGGCATGACAGTAATCAATATCAATATATCAACAACCAGACGCAAAAGTAAAAAGAAAAAAAAAATGTCGTTGAACTATGTTAAGTGGGGTATCATTCTCTGTCATGACCTAGACAAGAGTCAAGAGTAAACCCAATTCAAATTAAAAATAAACATTGTATAAATTGAATATTTTTTTATCTTTATATTTTATACCCAGGGGTAACGAAACTTTTGAAAAAATCACTACTGGTTCGATGCTGCATTTTTTTTCTCAAATTTTTTCGAAGATTTAACGCCTTCAAACAAACAAATTCTTCAGCTTTATAATATTAGTATAGATATTACTGTAGCGTCTCTCTTGCATACATTGTAAGCCTCATTTGATAAACAAGGACACAAACATATAACATATTGATGGATAAGGGCATTCTACATCGATTCACTTTCAGGTCGAATCAACCTATCTTGTTAATACATAATAAATCTAATCGCAACAAAGTCACTATACTTTAAGGCTACGATTGGGATAATATACATATGTACACACGATCATTTGTTTGCTTGTTTTTCTTTTTACATCTAAAAGTTCGTTTATAAACGTAAGTTTTATTTTGCTGTCCATCTTTTTTATGGTTATCTATCAAATCAATCTTTCGGCTATACTAACCATTAGCTTTTGCTGATGAATGATGAATCGGACCAGTACTTGCAGAGTCCAACAGGTTTAGATGAAAGCTAAATTTAACAAAAGTTCTTAATTTAAACAGTAATTCAGTTAAATAAAAACACTTTTGGCAACAACCACAATACAAGTTACAGTAATAAAATTACAAGTATATTGGACTACTATTCAGCATGTCCCTCTCTCATGTTTATTTATATTTTTAAACAAATATGTCGCACTAAAACAATTGCATACGTAAAGCTGAAAAAATGTCGACATTACATTTTAATTTACATGTAAATTTCGTTACGACTCATTGGTGCAGAGTGGTGGCTACTTTTGTTAGTGCTTTATTAGTTCCTGGTGAAAGTTATTGGGTTTTGGGAGGGACTTTATTAAAAAAGGGAAATAAATTTAGCTACGGCAGCGGTACTGAGCGTGGATCCTGGGTCCTCGACTCCATGGTCGGTCAAAGTATTACTTTTTTCATTACGAATTTCTCTTTTTTTTTTTTTTTTTGACTGCCTCGTTGGTCTAGTGGTCGCAAGCGCGACTTCTGTGCATAAGGTCTTAGGTTCGATCCCAGGTCGAACAAAGTGTTATTGGGTTTTTCCATCAGGAATTTCTCAGTAGCAGCCTCGGAGTCTGGATTTGCGTCCGGTTGATGGCAATAGGCTCGCCCCCTATTACATGGGACTAAAAACATAACTGGCGAAATGTGGGTGTACTAACGGGTACACCTCTGCCTAACCCTTCGGGGATTACAGGCGTGATGTTATGTTATGTGTGAATTTTTCAGTGACTGACTCGTTGGTCTGAATGGAATGGGCAACTAGATTAATTTATTTTTACGTTCTTGTAAATTACGTTTAGTGCCTATTAATGGTCTAATATTCTAATGAAATTAAATTAAAAGACTTAGACTTTGAATTTAAGTCTCTTAGAAAGTAACCAGTCTTTTACCAGCCCCTTCACATCAAAGGCCAAAGCATGATATTTTGTTAAAGTATTCTTGCTTCGTCTTAATTTTAAATTTGGTTATGGCAGAGCGGACGTGGAGGCGGTGACGGCTGGCGTGCCCATTGAATAAACATTACGGCCCAAGGCCTCATCTGAGGCCTTCCGTCGGTGTCAGAAACTTAAATAAACGGCGCCGTGCGTCGTTGTTGTTCTTTGTTACTGGGTTATTGTTCAGTTTGCTGGTATCGAGATATTATTGACGTCATGTATTTAATCAATGCTTATGTTGGTTGCCCTTCTAAGCTTTTGTAATGAAGGGGTAATTCAATATGTAGGGCGTCGAAATAGTCCTCATTTATTGGTCCTTCGGTACGTAAGAGACAGAAAACAAACAAAAAAAAGTATAGTATATTTATGTACCTCGAGCTTATTTTTATGTAGTAGGTATATTATCCCTGTATGCACTATGCAAGTGCATTCAAGGATAACACCCGGTTGGTGTAGGACTAGTACTAGTACCGGATTCGCCCATAAGTAATTGCTTAAGGCATCAAGTAGTCTTAATCCGGCATTAGTACTATAACTCGTACTTTCTTTACGTAAAGTAAGTATAGTAATACAGATGGGACCCAGCGAAAGTAATAGTATAAATGAAATAATAACTATCACTTTCAAGTATGGAGTGAGTAGATTACATATCAAACAAACACACGTAATGATATAACGTAATTATAAAACCTGTTTAATGTAACAAGTAGGTAGGTACCCGTTATAAGCAAAGACAGCGCTAATTGTGACCAGTAATTAATAATTATATTCTACTTAATTAAACCCGTGAAGGCGATATTTAAGCATCAGATTCTGTAGCGAGACGAAATTAATTGGTTAAATTAATTAAGCTTAATTACTTTTAATGAATTTTAAATTGAATTGTAAATAAATATTTGTTGGTCGAGAAAGGAAATTAATTATGCGAGCGAGCTAAATATTGTCTAGTCTTATTATATAAACAAAACTTTATTATGACTAAAATCTAGAATTTAGACAACATTTAGGTTATTCAAATAGACGGCTATATTGTAAGGCTCACTTGTACTACTAACCAATCCCTAAACGTATCTTACCTAACGTGTTAAAATATCATTCTGTCTCTGTCAACTTCATACAATTTGAAAGGAATGCTACTGATATCCATATTTAATTATAACTTCTGTAAAAAGACACTATATTTTAGCTCTGAAATCTCCTTAAACTAATTAACGGTAAAATTAACTTTTAGCTGCTTTGAAATCATAAGAAAATTAAAATAAATGATGTGACAGTTTGCCATAATTTGCAGTATTGCCATATAAAATCTATGGGGAATCGCATTTTGACGTGTCATAGAAAATATGTCAATTGATCGGTGTACTACCTGTAATACTTGTATCGATTAAGATTTGTAGTATGGTCATAACACCACGCTTGTAATACCGGAAGGGTTAGGCAGAGGTGTACTAGGTACCTGTTAGTACACCTACATTTCCCCAGTTATGTTTAAGTCCCACCTATGTAATAGGAGGCGAGCCTATTGAAGTATAATCATGATCACGTGATACTATTTCTAAGAAAGTGACACAACGTGAACACAGTAAATCACAAAGAAATTCTTAGTGCAAGTATTCATAAAATAAATACTAAAATTTATTTATTTAAAAAAAAAATACCCACTAAAGCACTTCATGGGTGATCAACACAGCGAGAGAGTAAATAGATGATGATACATAGTGTATCAGCTGACAACTATGTATTATATAAGTGCAAAGTAATATATAAATAAATATCTTAAGTAGGTACATATAGGTGATATTGTTGATTGTGTGATAAGTATGAGAATCACGGTCACATTCTAATGACACAAATTCTTGTGAAACTAGCTATTGCCCGCGACTTCGTCTGCTTAGACTTCAGAATTAAGTCCAAAACTATCGCATGGGACCAAAAAACGGAATAAAAATTCCAAACGACAGCGGCTCTTAACATTTTCAATCTTGTCACCTCCATGACGTGTCAATAAAATTGATTTTACCCCCTCTCCATTAAAATAACACATTATGTTTAATCATCAAATATTCTCAAATCAAATAAGCTAATCAATACCCATTTTAAAATAATAAGCAAAATATTAGCCACATGTATACATAAGGTAATTTTTTCATACTATTACTATTTTTTTACTAATTATTACCCCCGCAGAAAAGCCATTTTACCTTGCCGACAGGTTCAGAATCAATGCTATATGTGATAATGTGCCTTTCAGCTTATCCCGTTCAGCCGTTTAAGCGTGAAAGAGAAATATTTTCAAACAATAAAATATCTACAGTTACAACCATATTATATATTTTAATTGGATGCGAGTTCAATGTGTTATTTATATAACATCTGATTCTTTTACATCCTTTATGATAGACAAAAAAAACTGACAGCTGTATTGAATAACAAAAACCTGTATCAATCTACACAGCCATGATATAGTTGTAACTCACTTAAATGTATGATAAAAAATATATCTTCAAGCTTTTATAATTAGACTGGACACACGTTTTTATGCTTAGATTAACCCGGATTTTTAAGCAAGCTAAAATAAGTAATATAAAAAGTATTTTATTGGTCTTAGATTAGTAATATGTTGCATCACTACAAGCTATTATTTTAAAACAAAGTTCTCCGCAGCGTCTGTCTGTAAACTCAAAAACTACTGAACGGATTTTCATGCGGTTTTCCTCAATAGATACCTACAGTAATTCATGAGGAAAATTTAAGTAATTTATGAAGGTTATATGGTGTATATGTATATTTTTTGTGTAAATTGGTTGAAATGTAACGATAATTTTTGACATACATACATACATAACATCACGCCTGTAATCCCCGAAGGGTTAGGCAGAGGTGTACCTATTAGTACACCCACATTTCGCCAGTTATGTTTTTAGTCCCATGTAATAGGGGGCGAGCCTATTGCCATCAAACGGGCACAAATCCAGACTCCGAGGCTGCTACTGAGATATTCCTGATGGAAAAACCCAATAACACTTTGCCCGACCAGGAAATTGAACCCAAGACCTCATGCACAGCAGTCGCGCTTGCGACCACTAGACCAACGAGGCAGTCAATAATTTTTGAAAGTGTCGGAAAAGGAAAAAAAACTTTCGAAAATAATCTGTCGTCACGACGTAGTGGGAACGCGTCTTATTAGTGTCATCACAGTTTGTTATTGCCATACAAAGTCTATGGAAGAATGATAATTTTGACAGTTCATAAAAGTATGTCAATAGATTTGTGGTGTGTACTACCCAACCACAGACCCAACTACTCGTATTAAAAAAAAAGTTCTGTACTTAGTAGTACGCGTAAAAGGCAGACAATTATAGTGTTTACGCAAAAAACAGTAAAACAGTAGTAAAGTCCACATGATAACGACGAATTATTTCATAAAATGCGCGTAATTGAATAACACATAAAAGTGTTATCATAATAACACGGTAGGCAATATCCTTAATTGCTATTTTTATCATATTTATTAACCAATTAAAACATTGATGAGAGGCATAAGAGCTAGCGTGTACTGTGATGCCAGATTTATACTAAGATTTTAAAATCGCTTGTTCCCTTTTTCGTTGCGATTTTTTTTATCACCTTCGCAAGTTTGCACGCATAAATTCTTGCTACATAATATCTGGGATAAAAAAATCGTGCGATAAAAATCGGAATGCGCGCTCGCTCTAAATGATTCGTTATCATTTTTCGTGAAGTCTGTCGAGGCCAGAAAATATTACATGTTGTTGCGTGTCATTACTTGGTACATCAGCACTGCTCGTCAACATATCAAGTGTATTATTATAGCCTACTCCATTGGGTGCTTATTTCTTAGTTAGAGGCATCAAGCAATGATCATACTGACCTCTCGCGATGATCTTAAATCAGCAGACCAAGACCAATTCTACTAATTAAAAATGTTCAAAATCTCGTCGCAATCTCATCTCAGTGACAATTAATGACAAAAAATGTACAGATACGTTTTTAAAAATTATTTAAATTGCCCTACTTCTTCCTGATTCTGCTTTATATTTAAGTATAAGAACACAAGCTAGGACTCGCAATTAAGATTATCCTATTGTTTATTTGTTGTTCCCTCATAGTTACCTACACTAAGTAATTAAGTATGTATTATTTATCTACTAAATGTAAATGGTATGGAGATTTTTGCCCATTTTTCTTCACTCGAAACTAGCGGTTGGAAGGGGCAAATAGATTCATTTCTTTTTACTTGTTTATGCAATTTTGCTATTCAAAAGTGCTTATAACGGTCTAATTAATGATTTGCCTTTGACTTTGACTTTTAACCAACTATTGACCACACAGTTAAAAAGAAATCGCAATAATTAGGTATAAAAATATAATTCAAATCGACTCTTCACAAATGTACATTGGAAGTTATAATTAGAACATTACTCGTACAAGCACCTGATAACGTTTGTTTTTAACTAATTAAGTGGAAATTAATCACTTCGATAAATTAAATACACAATCGTCCATTGTACCTTATTGTAATTAATTTAACAAATAAATTTTTGTTATAAGCATTAATTTATGATTTATTATGAATAATAATTCCTACCTATCATTGTACCACTGCAGGGCAAAGGGCTTTTCTCATATAGATACGGCATTTGCATTGATCACCACGCTTGTTCAAGACAGTTTTGCGATTTTAGACTTATACTCACTGTAAGTCAAGGATTATTTACGCTCATTTCTTTCACCGATATCAGTGATGTCCCAAGATTGACATAAAGTACATTATAAAATAAAAAAATCACATAAGTAGGTACTTTTTTTTGTTTTTAATTTATTTATTTAAGTAATACCTATGTACAAAATTTATGTACTTAATAATATTAAAAAAAAAAACAGAAAACAATATTTAAACTTAATGGCATCAAAAAATTCATCCGCATCGCCGTCAATTGGAAATGTGCCCAAAAGACTGGCCGCATTGCCATGTACTTGTACATTGGTATGTACAGCTTGCCCTTACTACAAGCTCCATAACCACTGGACGACTCAGCTTAGCTTGTTTTACTATTACAGCACGAAATTAACAATAACATGATTGACACAAATGCACAGCCTTGATCTGTATCGTTAATCGTGTATCCTATTAAAAACCGGTTTTCTATAGGTGCTTATGTTTTAATGAGTATTGAACCGATTTCAAGTATCTGCTGGCCTTATAATAGATTCGTTGGTAGAAGCTGATATGATTTGTACTCTTAATGACTATCGTTTATATAGAGTTATGTTATATTAACAAGTTTATGATAAAAAAAAAACATAACCCTCCTTCTAGCGCAGTCGGGTAAAAAAGTTAACATACAAAAATTGGTCAAGCCGTTTTGGAGATGAATGGAAAAAATCTTCAGTGATTAATAATTATTTCAAGCAAGTAATTCTTAAAGTGTTAATAAAGATATTCTTAGCCCTACCTGTTACTTGCGTATTGATTTTAGCAGGCTATGTTTGTGTCTGTCAGGGTTGCAGATTTTGTTTAAGAGCTACCGCGGCCCTGGAACGCAAAGGGCATTAGGCGGAACACGGATGGGTTTTAATCAGTAAGAGTCTCTACCTTCCAAGACATAACATCACGCCTGTAATCCCCGAAGGGTTAGGCAGAGGTGTACCCATTAGTACACCCACATTTCGCCAGTTATGTTTTTAGTCCCATGTAATAGGGGGCGAGCCTATTGCCATCAACCGGGCACCTTCCAAGAAGCGGAAGAATTTATTTGATAATTTTCCCATCGTTAACAAAAAAAGGTTTTGTATATAGGTATATTCAGGGGGGCTATTCTACCAATTTTTAGCACCGATCACAATCTAATCTCAGTCTCAATCTGCCAAAATTTACCTAAATTTTTTGACATTGATTGCTGCTAAGTTGAGATTGCGATTAGACTTTGAACGTTTTTAATTAGTAGGATTGGCCTTCAGATGTTTTCTCATTATCTCCTTAGCTACTCGTAATTCTTTTACATATTTTCACATACAAGGTACGTCGTTGTTAGTTCTATGACATACAAGTTTCCTCACCATGTTTTCCTTCACCGTTCTGAGATAAACTAAACTGGCTCATAAAAAATTGTCAACAGTAAAATTCCGTGTACAAGTACCTAATTTATTTACTGCTTTCGTAGGGGGGGGGGCATAAATAGACCAGTGAGCAACATCCTTTTATTTCCTTTGTTAGTAAAAAGCTACGTGTTTTTTTACTGAAACCAGGAAGTTGCTGAGTAAAAGCAGGCTCTTGGGTACTGGATACATTTTCTCTTGATCCCCAAGGATTGGGGATGTCACGCGACAAAACTGTGTTGTGCTTAGTAGCACTAAGTAGGATACTGTACTTTGTTAGATCATATTATGTACCTACAATATTTACACACATTCATACTACCTAATATTATAAATACGAAAGTGTGTCTGTCTGTTACCTCTTCACGCTTAAACCGCTGAATCGATTTTGATGAAATTTGGCATGGAGATAGTTTAAGACCCGGGGAAGGACATAGGCTACTTTTTATTAGACTTCGACTTCGTCCGCGTCCGCGATAACCGACATTTGCGTGGAAGTCGATGGCAAAAGCTAGTATTACAAATAAATGCGAAAGTACTTAACTGTTTGTCTGTTGCGCTTTTACGACTAAATCATTGAACCGATTTTGATGGAATTTGCGATTTTGATGGAATTTGCGTCCGCGATAACCGATATAATATATTTATACGCGGACAAAGACGCGGGCAAAAGCTAGTCATTTTATATCTACATAATATATTACTACTACTCGACGTAGCACATCTACTTGTTTAGGTTTAGTTAGATGTTCATTCATAAATTTCTAATTTCACACTTCCTTGTTCTCCGCTCGAGTTACAGTTACGCGTATGAGCAATGGATTAAGTAGGTAGGTACCTACGTCACTTGTAAGCGTTAATGTTCTGTTTGGTATTGCAATAATTGTTATCGATATAATCGCGAGTATCGGTTACGTCACTAGCGTATCCGGTGTGGGAAATTAAACGAGCTAGAGTTGTACCACGGAGTCGATAACATGGTAGAGAATTTGTAAACAATTCTTGTTTCTTTTGTGTTCATATCGATAGCAATTAAATGTTCATAAGCGTACATAATGATGCCTATTCTTTGTATCTTTCATGCAAATTGGTATGTAGCTTATTGTGATTAGATTATCCATTAAATATCGATAGGTACTCACGATAGGATATTTTTAGATCCATACAATTTAGTTTTCGTGATTTTTGATGCCCTATGTGAGCTTTCCCCTTTTCTATGTAATATCCTAACTAATATTATAAATGCGAAAGTAAGTTTGTTTGTTTGTTACCATTTTACGCCTAAGCCACTGAACCGATCATCCTGAACTTTTGCATATACGTTGGCAAGTGTACAGGAACGAACATACGGTACCTTTAATCCCGAAAAAAAAGTACTGTTTCCGAGAGAAATCACAATAACGTTCTTATGATCATAGATGGCGCCACGTGTCGTTTCGAATCATGATTTTAACTAAATAATTGAAATGACATAATATTTTTTTCCGCGACTTCGTCTATGTCTGCGATAACCGAAATTTACGCGGACGAAGTCGCGGGCAAAAGCTAGTTTTTTTATAAATTGTACATAAGATAGGTACTTACTTATCTTTTTGTTTTAGATAAGAACTGATTATGGAGATTTTGAAAGTCAAAATTTCAAATTTTGATTCGTTTTTTAACAAAAACCTGTTTTTAATAGGTATGTTAAAACTAAATTTTAAATTCCGCCACGACCTCTACACTGTTGGATACACCCGAAAGTAGTAGTGCCTTGCGTGCATTACACTGTGCACTAAAGAGCGATTTTTTCACATAATATAGTCATTTTCCAGCAAACATTTTTGCTTACTTAGTTTGTATAATAACTTATAATTTTATTGATTTTAAATAAGTTTTCATTATAGACTAAGATTTATGTTGTAAAATAAGTTTACAGCTAGACAACTAATTACCATTTACAAAACCGCCAATCAAGCTAGGTTCTCGACCACCGCTGCACCTTTTGCATAATCATTGTGGTCCAATCACCTCCCACACAAGCGCCTGATCAGCTTTGAAACGTTACCCGGAAACTGATCCCAACAACTACCCACACACGTCACTCAGGTGATTGGTCGCTATATCAAAAGGTATAAAATATACCTTTGTGCCTTTTTGTCAATCACTTTGAGTGGGATGAGGTTTGACCTCGTTATGGTGTGGAGGGTAAATAAATGCGAGAGACCGCATTATTTATATCGTTTTATTTTCATCCATACATTTTGACAGACCTTTACTCTTTTTTATAACCGCACTGACCTGTAAACTTTTTTTTCTGATATTCGTAAAGTCGTTTTCCATGTATTTTTTTGTTGGATTTTCATTTAAATCTATTTTGTAGGAGGTAGGTATCTACAGATGAACGAATCTTATTATAATGTGAATATTTGGATGTTTATTACTCAATCACGCTTTGAACGTTGAACGAAATTAAATAAAAAAAAAGGTTAAGTATTGGAACAATATTTACACACATTCATACTACCTAATATTATAAATACGAAAGTGTGTCTGTCTGTTACCTCTTCACGCTTAAACCGATGAATCAATTTTGATGAAATTTGGCATGGAGATAGTTTAAGACCCGGGGAAGGACATAGGCTTCTCTTATTAGACTTCAACTTCGTCAGCGTCCGCGATAACCGACATTTGCGTGGACGAAGTCGCGGGCAAAAGTTAGTATTACAAATAAATGCGAAAGTACTTAACTGTTTGTCTGTTGCGCTTTTACGACTAAACCACTGAATCGATTTTGATGGAATTTGGTACTGGGTAAGTTTGAACCCCAAAGACTATTCGACTTCGACTACGAATTTGTCTGCGTCCGCGATAACCGATATATTATTATAAGTTTAAACGCGGACAAAGACGCGGGCAAAAGCTAGTCATTTTATATCTACATAATATATTACTACTACTCGACGTAGCACATCTACTTGTTTAAGTTTAGTTAGATGTTCATTCATAAATTTCTAATTTCACACTTCCTTGTTCTCCGCTCGAGTTACAGTTACGCGTATGAGCAATGGATTAAGTAGGTAGGTAGGATTCAGAGGATAAAAAAAAACCACACAAATTGAACTCCCCCTAAGTTCAATTTTTTTTTACTTTCATCTACGCAGACGAAGTAGTGGACAGAAGGCAGTTTTATGAAATATCTTTTCTTTTATCAAGGTATTTGCCCTTTCTTAACAATAACACTATTAATAGTTCTGTCATGTAAATATTTTCCAAATGTAATATAATATGTCGACATCGACAGCAAAAACATATCAATACTTCAGACAGCTATTTATAATCCGTCTGTAGGTACTTTCAAGAAGACAATATTGAGATAAAATGGCGACGAACGGCGTGACGATGACGGTGCGGTGTCGCGACGAATTATTGAACAGCTATCTACGCAGTTGGGACACTCAGGCTGAAAGAGAAAATATCGTATGAATTGTTTATTTGATAAGATCAACAGGTATCAGAAAAGTCTATGTAGGTACGTTAGAAGGTGAATATACACCCGAGGAGTACGTTGTAATGTAGGTAACGCTCTTACGAATGGTACAATACAAGCAAAGGCAAATTAAATAAAGCATTTTTATGTGTATGCTCAAAGCTGTGTAAAGCTTTTTTTTTTGTGGGGAAATCCTCATGGATCGCGGTAGCAGGTGGCGTTTTATAGTTTCTGCCAACCCCCATGGGAAAAAGGTGTGAGTTTATGGATGTATGAGGATTCATTGCCAATACCTTATGGCGACAGCAGTACCTACTTTTTAGTTCCTCCCTAATACTTCGATAATTCGTAATTAGGTAGCTTCTGTACCAACTAGTTAATTAACGATAGGACTTCACACGCAGCAGCCTAGAAGATTTGCATTCAGTAATTGACTGATATTGACACCATTCGTTGTCCACGTTGATTAACTTGGGTCCAATTAACCATGAATGGTAATAGGTTAATAATGGTAATTGAAAGGTAAGATTGAGCAGATATAGTTGAAGAGATGAAGCCCCAATTTGGTACTCGACATCACATGTCAATTGACATACTTTACGTGTCTCGGGTCCCGTGCCTTTGCATGCGAGGGGCCGTAACTAACTCTTAGAGGCCCTATATGTAGTTTGTAAGTTTGGTGCAGGCGACATACCCACACGTCCGTCGCCCACCATTCATCCGGACCCGAGGTGGCGGCGCGTAGTGTTCCACGCGCGCCCCTCTTTGACGTCGCGGGGGGAGTTAAACACCTCACTCCCCCCGCTGACCTGAGGAGGCCCGCGGAAGCGGGCCGGCACCAGTTGGGGATCGCGGAAGGCGCGTAAATTCCCGTGATCCCCGGCGTAAGTGTGAGAGGGGAACACTGGGGTGGTTTTTAGTCAGTAAGAGTCTGACAGACCCCTCCGCCCTCCCCAGGGCGGTGGACATCCATGAGGATTTTCCACCCCGGCAACAAAAAAAAAAAAAAAGGGCGACATACCCACCATAAATGAGTTATCAAAACGCGATTCCCTAAAAGATTTTGTATGGCAATTGGATTCGTCAATTTAATTCAATGCAACACAACAAAAATTTAACTGACTATTGATCGGGTTTACGGGGTTAAAATAAATAGTTTTTCAGAGAAGTTGTGTCTTAGAATGTTTTTTTTTGTGTGTTTTTTGTTGTGTTTTAGTTTTAACCTAAAATGGCGATCAAAAACAATCATAACGAAACCCCAAATTCCATATCCAATATTTTGACAAATTAACGAGCAATGGCCTCTGCCTATTTTAATCAATGCATTAGCCTGATAAAGAAAACCTCATGTCATTTGGATAAGCTGTTTACCGTGAATCACGAGGCAAACAAATACGTCAATTCTTTTTAGAAAATATTATGAAAAGCAATTAGTGAGCGGAGACGCGCAAACAAATATTTTGTTGACGTCAACTTGAACATGTTTTGTAAATGAACTTAAGGTGTTGATTAAACGAAATTCATTGATGGAATGTGCGATAATTATCGCTATCTTGATGTACCTATCTGCTTATCTAAATTAGGTACAGTCAGCAAAAGAGATAGGTATGCAAAGTCGTCAGATATAGTTAAAGTTTTTTTAGAAACTGATGTATGTCTTCGATTGGAACAACTTAATTTATGAACTGTTTATTATCTACTTTTTAAATAAAATTATGTTTAAAAATATCCATCGGTCACTAAGAAAACTTCTACTATGTCTGACGACTCTGCTTACCTATCTCTTTTGGTGATATCTTGTACATCTGCAATTTAACATTAAAACATAAAAAAAAATATTTCTCAACAAAATTTTACAAAAAAAAATTTTTGTAAAAGTGACAGTAATGATTTCTAATAAATGGTTGGAGCCACTTACCACTGTACCACTTTAGGAAGATCTTACTGGTCCTACTGTTTGAAACAAGCAAAGCTTCAACTAACTGACTGACGGACCCTTGACAATTAATAACTGCCTGTAAATGGTTTTTTTTTTACCGCGATTGTACGTACTTGAGTGTATACAGTTCATAATAAAATACACTTCTAGAATTTTTCATTTGGACGTAATTTTTTAAAGATCAACCGAATGACATAGAATAATTTGATCCTTGGAAATTGGAATGTCACTGATCCATCTTACGCCCAAACAAAATGATTGATTTTATTCGATCCCCAATTCTGTTTACGGGCTTAAAATGTTTATGTAAAAGTCGTAGAAATTTGAAAAATTGGGTTTTATTCTGTAATTTTTTTACTCTGAAGGATGTCTTAATTTTTTGTAACGTAAAGAAATGACGTATCTTTTTAATACAATAGATATCTACAATCCATACTAATATTAAAAATTGTGAAATTGAGTTAGTTTGTTTTACGATTTCACGGCTAAACTACTGAACCGATTTTGATGTTTGGTACAGGCTAAGGTTAAACTAAAAAAAAAGGACTTAAGCTACTTTTTAACCCGTGACTTCGTCTGCGTCAGCGGTAACGGACATTTACACGAACAAAGTCGCGGGCAAAAGCTCGTAGTCTATAATTGAAATGATATTATCCACCATAACTTTAAACCATAAATACCTAGTTCATTACTGTATCTGTTACAAGCTACCAAACCATACATAGAGCTAATAATGGAATACAAACTAAAACAACACGAACTTCACGTTTAATTCTACTTACAAACATACATTCACAAACATATAAGGCCTCGTAAGATCTCATTAGCCCTAGGTGAGTTTATAGGCACTGACTTTGGCACGAAGCCAGCCAGATGGTCGAGTCTCAAGGCAGCCTAATGTGCTGAGGTTATGTATTAATTAATGGCGATGAATAACAATTAGGTGTAACGCCATCTTGTGTTACTAACCACTCGTTATGTGCGTGGAACAGGGGTAGATGATTTCTCAGTTAAGCAATAGACATGAAAAAGTCTATTGTCTATCACTTAGGTTGAAAATTTAATTGGATCGATCAATCTGAAAAATGTAATGAAAATAATACCAGCCTATTATTGTCCTATTGCATGGCAAAGGCCTCTTCTTATACAGAGTAGGCACGAGCATTGACCACCACTTTTGCTAAGGCGGATTGGCGATTTTAGATCTGTATTATTTTTTATACATCCATGTTTCTTTACGATGTTGAATCTGACAATAAAAATAATGGAGATTTTAATAATTTAAGATATTTGGTTGGCTGTTCAGTTATTAAATAGGCTTCGGAAGTTCGGACATTTTCCTTTAAACCTCCAAATTACCATTTCTCGATTTAGACGGAAAATGTAAACGTTTTATTTAATTTTTGTAAGTCCTAGCTCTTTTTTGTTCTTCAGCCAAATTTAATTTGTTCTTTCTTTCTTTGCAGTCCGGTAAATATGGAGAAGGCTATATTGGATCATCTCGGGGGGTAGCAGTGCACGTGCGAGCTAAAGGCGCGGGAGGAGAGAGGGACCATACCGGCTGCACATGGCCATTGCTGTCAGCAGCCGCGCCCAATGACCCCCTGCCCACAGAGCCATGGGTCGCGGTCATAAGGAGAGGCAGCTGCAACTTTGAAATCAAGGTGAGAAATGCTATCAAATCGGTGTCAAAAATACAGACAAATTAGAGGCATTTTTGACAAATTGAGATTGGGTTCGTAAAACTTAGTAGAACTGTCACCCTCGGAACGAATAATGTACTATAATTTTTGCTACCTTCACTATCGTAATTGAACAGAATCAATGACCCATAGATACGACAAGGGTCGTGATTGAGTAACACCTTACTGCCGTCGTAAATTGCTCAGAGAGTTGCCTCAGCGTCTCAAAAAAAGAATAGGCATGTCAGGTTAATTAGAAAGAATAAAAAACAGTACAGGTAATCAGCTTTTGTTCTAAACTACTAACGAAGCCGGTGGCTTCAGTCATGCTAATGCAATTAGCTGCGATACTCGTTAGCGCAAAGTTCTTGTTGGATGGCGTAGGCGCAAATGCATATGCCATAATAATGCAGTGTTATGTATGGTATATTCTGCAGATATCGGCGCTTCCTACGTATATAAAGACATGTACCTACGTAGAGGTAATTTTTGACATGTCTTTATGTACGTAGGGACCGTCGATATAGATGTTCTTAAAGCATAGGGAGTAGGGACCAGGTGAGTTTTTTCCTGAAAGCCAACAAATAACGGATGTAAAACGACGCTTAATCTTTTCATCATAACAACATCACACCTGTAATCCCGGAAGGGTTAGGCAGAGGTGTACCCATTAGTACACCCACATTTCGCCAGTTATGTTTTTAGTCCCATGTAATAGGGGGCGAGCCTATTGCCATCAACCGGGCACAAATCCAGACTCCGAGGCTGCTACTGAGAAATTCCTGATGGAAAAACCCAATAACACTTTGCCCGACCTGGGAATCGAACCCAAGACCTCATGCACAGCAGTCGCACTTGCGACCACTAGACCAACGAGGCACTCATTCATCATTGCGATTTTTTTCTTGTTCTGGAGTTAACTTGTGAAACTTGTGGTTGTTTTGATAATTAATGAAAGTGCCAACCTTTTTTATGGATTGAGTTACTAAACATATAGTGTAGTTATAAAGTTTAGTACTTTGAAAAGCCCTACAGGCCCCTGTACTGTTACTGTATTGTACCCATAAGCACAATGTTTTTCTTGAGTAACGTTGCGCATTATCTTATGCAGTTCTTTTTTACCATAAACTTTTCCTTTTCATATAAAAAATAAAAGTTATTTCGCGGTAATAATTTTTGCTCAAATTTACATAGGGGCAGTATGTCTTACATCCCGTATGTGTACAGCGCGCGAGACAGTTGGGCGCCGTTCGCAAAAAAGTCGATTAGGCTGTCAGTGGGTGTCGCTTGTTGATAAATTATAATTGCCAAGGCCAATGTGGCTGACAAATTTTTATACAAACGACAGTCAAATCTTTATGCTCGCGGTTCTTTTTTTATCATGCATGAAGTCAACAACAGATGAGCATGGCTTGTCATGCAAATGTGCACGGCGAAGTATAGTCCATACTCTTAATGAATGAAATCCTTGTTGAATGAAAATCAGCGCAAAATTGATGTGAAAAATGAAAATGAAGAGAAAACGTAAATTATTCCCAAATTCCTATTTAATGATATCCATTTAACCACATTTTTTTTTCTATAAGGCGTCTGGTTGTCACCATATTGAATTTTGACTATTGTCATGTCTTTAGTGCCAACCGCAAGCCCGCAAGATTAAGATAAATCTAATGACGTAAGAATGAAAATCGGCCCACGTATTTGGTCTTTAGAGCACCACAAAGGAACAAACGTACATTACATACATAGGTTGACAAACACACCCCTTTGCGTCGCGCGCGCAGTCGGGTAGATAATTCAATCAACCAATCACAGTACCTTACGCGAGCTTGACAATTTTTTCACATTATTTTTCGTTTGTGAAACTGGAAGTTAGACACATGTAGACTCCCACATTATTAACGACAGCAAAGTCAATGACAGATCAAAAGAAAATATGTAGTACAGCAGTCTAGGTAGACTAAAGGGCCCTTACGATACAGACATCATAATGAACATGTCACCAGCATGTAACGACCCAACTCAACTAAAATAAATATTCCAGTAAAATGGGTGACAACTACACCTTCATATTACACACGTGCTATGTACTGTAGAGACTGGCTGGTTTAGCCATATCCAACCTTATTTTATTTATTCCAATACTTATGAACTCGTTTTCTTAATTTGAATCAAAACTAAATAGTCCGCCATGAAGGTTGATAAGACGGTTTAGTTTGAAATACAATAATTAGGCTAATGTACGAAATGTTAAGGAAAATTGTATTTCAATCGGGTTCGTTGAATCCCCTGTAAACACGTGTTTACAGGATTTTCTTGAAATAAGTATACATATTATAAGAACTAGCTTTTCTTGCATCCCCGGTTCCCGGGTTTATCCTTTACCGCCTAGTTTTCTTATACAAATTCCCGTATTTATCATCCATGTTCCAACCCTATGAAGATTGATTTTCGATCGGCTTATTAGAAGCATGTCTTCCAAACAAGTTACTTTCAGTGGCTTAGGTTATTGTCAATTGCAGAACTGTTTCATAATTATGCATAGTTGAATAAAAGAAATTTAGTGTTGACATTATGCAATGATGAACCCACTGTAGAGAAATCCGTAATACGCAGCTCTGTTATTTTAGTGTGTTCCTCCCCTTCTTCTTCCTTCCTTGGTCCCGTTATCTGGGGTCGGGTGTCTTCACTATCTGCGCCAAGTTATTCTATCTTGGGTTAGAATAGAATAGAATAGTTCTTTATTTGCACAGAAAGTAGGTACAAGTTACAGATGTTTAGTTTAAAAGATGATCCTTAATAACCCAACCTAACCTTAATTAAGGCATGCAAACAGTTAAGCTAAAATAAATTAATAATACAGACTCATTTACATATTACATAACACATTCAATCAAATCAATGTTAAATTGTTGGGTTGTCGGTTGGGTTGCCTGTCCCTACATTTTGTCTGCCCTGCTGAGCGTGAGCTTGAGTATAGGTTAAAGACTAGAAGAAAGAGCAGGTATAACTGTTAAAAGATGAAAGGAAACCGACCAACCATCTAGGTATCATAATCAGTCCATAATATTAACATGGGCAGTCTAATAACCGTAGCAATAAACGGTCAGAGAGAACGCCATAATCGAGATAAGACCCATATAATACATGGCCGTGGCTGTGAGCAACATTAAATATTGTGTCACAAAGTAAATGCTAATGTTTATCCCGTCACTTGAGACGGCTGAAAGGATTCAGTGTAGTAGTAATAATAATTCTCTCGACAAAATTTCCTGCCTCGTTGGTCTAGTGGTCGCAAGCGCGACTGCTGTGCATGAGGTCTTGGGTTCGATTCCCAGGTCGGGCAAAGTGTGATTGGGTTTTTCCATCAGGAATTTCTCAGTAGCAGCCTCGGAGTCTGGATTTGTGCCCGGTTGACGGCAATAGGCTCGCCCCCTATTACATGGGACTAAAAACATAACTGGCGAAATGTGGGTGTACTAATGGGTACACCTCTGCCTTACCCTTCGGGGATTACAGGCGTGATGTTATGTTTATGATGTTATGTACCAAATTTCCGTCACGGCGGTTATTATTATACAATATCGATGGAGACTAGTCAAGTACGCAGGAGATATTAAATTATTAAAAGTGCAGAAGTACATATTAATCTGACACGACTTGGGAGAGATCAAACGAAGACCCAAGGGCTTTACGTTATATTCGAGACTAGCTTTTGCCCGCGTCTTCATCCGCCTAACTAACGGTTATTGGCGATCTAATCTTTTTTGTGCGAACTTTGCCTTTCACCCTCTAAGGGGTAGAATTGCGGAAAATGCTTTCTTATCGGATGCCTACGACATACAAAGAACACACCCTCCAAGTTTCAGGTCTCTACGATCAGCGGTTTAGGCTGTGCGTTGATCCGTCAGTCAGTCAGTCATTTAGGACAAAGCATTTTATTTGTAAAGATACGGGGTTATTACTTTACCGACGTCCAAACTATGGACTGCTAGGATACTCCTATTGAAAAAATTTATCTTTCCACTTTTCCCGACCTGAGAAACAAAACCATGACTGCAAGCTCAGTAGCGACCATTAGACCCACTAGGCTGTTGCTTTTGTCCTCAAGTTAATAACAACACTAAATGAACTCCTTATCCGAGGATATACAGCAAGGATTACTTGTCGCACAAGTATGCCTGATAACAATGATTGATCACGAGATAACAGCTGATATTGAAATATATAGGACTATGAAGTACTGAGGATAATAACGGGTGTAAAAACAAACTTCACGAAGCCGAAAGTTTAACAGTTTACACATCATTGCAGTTATTTTGTTTTTCTGGACCATACCTGGGAGCCTTCTGGTTATAGAGATAATGAAAGTAACATAACATAACATAACCTCACGCCTGTAATCCCCGAAGGGTTAGGCAGAGGTGTACCCATTAGTACACGCACTTTTCGCCAGTTATGTTTTTAGTCCCATGTAATAGGGGGCGAGCCTATTGCCATCAACGGGGCACAAATCCAGACTCCGAGGCTACTACTGAGAAATTCCTGATGGAAAAACCCAATAACACTTTGCCCGACCTGGGGATCGAACCCAAGACCTCATGCACAGCAGTCGCGCTTGCGACCACTAGACCAACGAGGCAGTCGAGGATAATGAAAGTAAAAGTTTATATTTGAAAAAAAATTACGTGTTCATATTATTATGAACTTTAAATACCCCGACCATCGCTGTACTACATGCATCCATAATGACAATGTTTTGCGCTCGTACATTACGCGCTATCGAAGACAGTGACATTTCACACAAAAAAAGAAGTCGTTTCGCAGCAATAACTATTGCTCAAAGTTACTTAGTTTGGTGGGCAGTATGCGCAGTTAACGACTGTATTAGGTTATGAGGTGTCATGTTACAGTCTACATACAGGCTGATTTTGAAGTCTAATTTAATATAGAAAGATAGATATATAAAATTGCTAATCAGAAGTAAAGTACTGGCTCATCAATATGAAGAACTTTCAGTTCGACCAATTCTAAAGTGTCGAAAATTATTGCAGTAATGCGGATTATTGAAGTTGGTCAAATGGTCAGCCTGTATAACGACAAACTTACAATATAATGATAACAGGCTTTTAAGGGATTATCTTGAATACTGATGCTTAGATAGGACGCTTATAATTTCTAGTTTTATTAGATACTATGCTGTATTGTTTTTCGTAAATAACAATATTACATGACGTGCCTGCTTTTTGTTATATAAACAAAAATAATAATGTGAACTAGTTAATACATAATGGCTTTCTTATTCCCTGCGTATTCCTGAAAGAAATAGAGATCAGTTATGTGCTTAAAATGTGAACAAATCAGGTGAAATTTCCCGTGTACATTTTACCTTCGTGCAATTCAATTCAATCAATTATGTATGTATTTACGTCACCATCTTATGACCTTACCTATTGAACTTTATGTTATTAGAGCTGACTAGTGTATGACATTAATGAATTGGTCACAATCGTATTTTAGATAGTCCTTAAGGTGAACTGTAAATCGTCGGATGGACAGCTCACCTCAAGATTTTTTTTTAAGTAGCCCATAATATCCCACGAGAAATTCCTGATGGAAAAACCCAATAACACTTTGCCCGACCTAGGAATTGAACCTATGACCTCATGATCAGCAGTCGCGCTTTGCGACCACTAACTCAACGAGGCCGTAATGCAATAGACTTGCATCAAGATATCTAAAAATGCGTATAAAAACTCATGAGTACCGTACCGTAATAAATAGCTGGATACCGCTCATTTCTAAGATTTACCTGTTACTTGTTAGGTTTACCGGTACGTCTAGGTAAAAAGTTAGTTAGACATACTAAAGATAACTGTGTCGATGGAACTTACAAATTACTACATCATTTGGTACGAAATGTAGCAAGTAAGCCTAGCAAGAGGGCGCCAAAATGTAAAAGTATTAGATTTAAGAATTCGATTATAGAATTGGAAATTGTGACCATTCTATAGGATTTTAGTTTAATTTTACACGACAAGCACAATTTGAATTATCCAATGATATAAATAAAACCTCCAAACTGAATTCGCATTAAATAATCATAATCTTGTACTTTTAAATTCGTCATTTAAAAGTACAAGATTATGCCTACTACTAGACCGTTCCGTCACCGGCTAACACCGTCGCGCAGCATGCTTAGAGCGTCAACAATTATCGCTAGATACGCTGTTGATACGTTCTAGTGGGCATCGTAGTCTGTGGAATATTTCTTTCCATAGCTGACACCGACACGTTCCTAGTACGGTCATAGTATCATACGGAGATGTGGACGTATGTTATGCGTATTGGATCTGTAAGTATTTAGAGGTTGTCAGATTAAATCAAAATTGAAAACCGATTTCAAACAGATGATTAGTATCTAGTGATTTTGCAACGCTTTGCGACTTGCTTTTCTATCTTAATTCCTTTATCTTTTTAATTTATTCATCATTACAAAACTCTTTTTTGTAATAATTATAGATTAAGACTGATAATCAAGTTGACATCATTTATATGCATATACGTCATGAAGCAGTGTTGTGTGTAATTTGTTAATTACCTTGAATTAATCAACGAATGAATGATTTTAATTTCGTCGATGATTCCAATATTTTAAATGAATTTCGGCTAGATAATTAAATGGAATATAGACTAGCATGATTGATCATAATTTGCCATTGATTCATAATACTTATACGTAGGTAATAAACCTATCAAAGCAACTATTTCAATGTGGACTAACAATGACAAATTCAAACAGAGCTAAGTAATTCTTAACATTAAATTTTAAATTAATATTAAAATAAATAAGTTTTTTTTTTGTAGATAATTCTTAAGTAGCCATCTTGCCGCTGAGTTTTGGCAGGCGATGACCGTACGCACACAGTGATATAATAGTCGCGCGACACTGCCTGTCGTATACGCAATGGGGCGATTCTTTTCTTTGAAAGAGGTGTATTCTGAAATACTGTCAAACATAAACAACTAAAAAGTAAATATTTATTAATTATTGACCAAGTGTCGAAATTGTATTTGATTATTTATGTCTTTTGTGACAACCTCCTAAACATTGACGTGGAACTGCATCTCGTATTATGCAAGACGACTCTACTAGCTTTAGAAATGTAATAATATTTTCGTTCCGGCTATCACTAGTAAAGTGAAAGGTGGAAATGCTAAGTGGTCAGACCTGTGAGTCGCCATGACGCCAAGATGCAACTATGTACACTGCACAGATTGCACTACACGGCAGTCTGTAGCGGAGGGTTTTCATAACTGGGAAACCAATCGGTACAAACTAGGTGTACAATTTTACTTATCTAACTATCATCAAACCAGAAGGCATACTACAGGAGTGCCATTGGCTATATTTTATGGTATTCTAACTAATGCCCGCGACTTCGTCCGCGTCAAAATTTATTTCTCCATACAAACTTGGGATGTTCATCCCCTTGGAGAGTGAATTTTGGAAAATCCTTTCTTCTACCTTCCTGACAAATCATTTCATCATTATACGTCAAGCGGTTTTTGATATTTTGTGATGAGTGAGTTAGTGACTTTTCGCTTTTATGTATATTAAGAAGAAAGAAGATGATACCGTACACGTGGACGAACTCGCGGGCAGAAGCTAGTTTTAGACTATAGAAATGTGTATGTAAAATTCGAGGCCAAAAGTCTAGTCCAATCGTAAATATTTGATTTGTTCTATCTTCTATTCCAGGTGCAGAACGCACGGCGGGCGAACGCGACGGCGGTCCTCATATACAACGACCGCGATACTACTCTATTGGAGAAGATGAAATTATCTACTGACAATGGACGTAAGTACCTACAGATTATTATCAAATTGAATGTAATAACCGAATAATCAGAATTTTGAGAATAACTGAGGGTATGGTGAAATATGAAAGGACCTGACAATGGTGGTTCTGGATTTTACAACACAGGGTACCCTAGTGTGGGATCCGGGGTAAACAGAGAAGAAACCTGGGTGTTTTAGACGGCAAACGTCCGATTGGCCGTCCTAATCCTACGTTTTCTCTAGACAGATAGGATACGTAACGAACGAACGGACGGATGGGATATCCTCGGATGGATCAGACACGTTCCTAGCACGGTCATGGTGTTGTAGGCAGACAACAATTATCCTATCCTTTATTAACAAAAGAATCTATCCAGAACGAAAATATTTAGTAGCGGGAATTATGAGGGATAAACGTTGAAGACATTCAAGAATACGATCGTAAAATTTTTAGTAAACAAGATATTTTAAAATACTTCATAATTATGATTATAAAAGTAATAATGTATTAATTTCTTGGACAGTAAAAATAAAAATGCGGAAGAAAACACGTATAGTGCGACCAAAATATCTTGGCAGCCGGTAAAATTATGGAACTGAATTTAAATGCACTGAATGCGATTGCCTCTTTGCTAGCAGCGCCGCCGCGCCGTCATAAAGCAATTAAATATGTACACTGGTCACACTGTATGATAGTAGTTATCGTAACTTTCGCAGGATCTGTCCATTTCTCAAGGAGAACGTGGTCGGTAAAGGCGTATATTTTGTCGGCTTACGTTATTTATTGCACAGTACAATATCGCTTGCATGTCATAAATCGGTTACCCTTTTACATTCCCTTCCTTGTCTGACGACATGGCATTAAATCTGTTGAGATTGTCTGCGAAGATGTTTATGGTACTGTTGTACAGGACACGTAGTCTATGTAATCCAAAGAGATATTTGTATCTTTGAAATATATCTGTCAGAACGTGGCATGCCCGCCATTTTGTGTATCAGTTATTGAAATGAGGTTGAAACGCGTTCTATTCAGAGGCCATTTTGTGTTTCAAGATGACAGTTTTGTGTTCATAGTTAGGGTCCATCGATAGATCTGTATTGTGTCTGTTTCATGTTTCGTAGTGCAATTAAAATATGGACATGATTTTTTTTCTTGAATTGTGATTTGGAAAAAGATATTAAATATGTGCCTAGCCTACAGAATGATGAAGCCAAAAAACTGGAATGTTACATTTAACCTTTTAACGTACTATTCGTTTTCGTAGGGACTTTAGCCGTGAATCTATAAATAAACTACTAGGTACTTTCTGACTTTTAAGGATTCTCTCATCTGCCCACGCATCTTGTAAAAGGTAGGGCTAAATAAGATTGCAGGAGTTTTTATATATTTACCTATCTCAAACGAATTATTAACACTTGAAGTGTCTTAAATAATTTACTAGCAACCTGATAGGGTCCAACACTGATTCTAGTAAAGTCAAAGTAAAATCATCTATTAAATCAGACATCCAAAAAAATATTGAAGTTAGTTAGATAGTTGTCCCTTCCAAAAAGTTATTATGTATAGAGAAGAATAGGAAAGAAACTCCATTTTACTCTTTTAAAAACAATAATTTATATACAGAATTACACATGCCAGATACCTAGCTTTCATAAAAATGTAGGAATAAGCTATTACAAATTAAAAACTGAGGGCTTAATTATGTTCAAAGATACAGTGTACACGTATTTACAAATATTGGAGCAAGTACGCTACTGCACTTAACAACAAATCCCTCTATCAATCCTCAAAACAGCCAAGTTGACGAAGTGTCTAACGTTTGGCAACCCTGGGACTTCAGGCCATTAGTTCACTTGGCACTAAATGAAAAGTTCTAAAATGATTAGCGTCCCTGCAGCTGTCGCTTTGTGCAATAATGCTGGGTCTACATTAGCGGGTGAAGATTTGTATCGTGTTGGCGCGCAAAAACATCGAGTAAGGGCATACGCGTTGTCCTTGTCTACATTAGGCAGGCAAAAATTCATCGTGCAGGATTGTGTTGTTCTCTATTGTGCGGCGTAACGTAGGTGTAGCCAAGCGAATATTCTCGCGACAAATCCTTTTGATGTGCGTCAGTTTAGCGACAGTACCCCGATAGTCAAAGTCAAAACATTTATTTAAATTAGACCATTTACAGGCACTTTTGAATTGTCAAGGAGTCTGTCGGTTAGTCCGAAAGTTGAAGCTAGTTGCTCGTTCCAAAACGGAGGTAGGCCTCTATGGAGAAGAACGAGCAAGAATAGTTTAACGTCTTCACCCGAATACTACGCATTGCAACGATCTACCCGGCCACACTCATCGCGTTAAACACGTATATTCGTCGTAGTCCGCTAATATAGCCCCAGCATTACAAATGGTTCGCCAGACAACAAAACAATTGACAATTGAAGCCTCCTCCCTTTGTATGAAATTAATGTAATCGCTACACGTGGCATTAATAAGTCACCAAGTACTATTGAGTCACTTAAACTATTATATTATATACGTTCTATTCTGTTTCACTCATTTTATTGCCTTCATCAACTGATGGATTGTCGTGATGGCCCTGTCGTTAAGACACTCACCTCTCATACATGACATAATGGATTCGATACCGGGCAAGTATTATTGTGACTTGCCTTGACCTTGCAGGTACTTGGCAGTGACCTTTTCAATGAATAATGTGTACTTTCTCAGTTTATCTTGGACGTCACTGACATTGGTGAAGGAAAACATTGTAAGGAAACCTGGTCAAAGTCAAAGTAAAATCATTTATTTCAATTACACCATTAAAACGCACGATTGAGCGTCATACACAAAAAAAGAAACAATTGAATCTAGTTGTTCCTTCCAATAGGTAGTTTTGTATGTTTTTGTCATTAATATATCTGAAATCACCAATCCGCCTGCATCAATGCTCGTGCCTTCTCTGTATGAGAAGAGGTCTTTGATCTGCAGTGGGACAAAAATAAGCCGACATTTTGATTATCATTTTATCAACTTGATCTACAAGATCTTGCATACTCTTCAGTTTCATATAATCTGTTACCTTTACTACATCTAGGTTATCCAGTTTACCAGTTACTATAATATGATATCCAATACCTATTTGAACTTTATCGTATACGATATTTATAATATCTTGAAGTCTCAGTTCAACAGTACGTACTGCTACAGTTATGGCATACAAGGCCGACCGGTCAGTCCCGTCGTATTGTTCACTTGCACGCCTAATAGGACAATGAATTATAATCATTATAATATTATTTAAATACCTCTGCCTAGGTACAAGGTACTTATTGCTAGTACTTGGTGTTTAGTTGAATGGCAACTTGCCTAGCCTAGATCGTTTGACCTCTAAAGATATGCACTTTAACGCCGTGAAGTTTTAAATGGTTTCGGTTAAATAAATCAAAATACCCCTAATTGTCTCACTGCTGGTCAAAGGCTTCTTGTAGAGAAGTCATGAGCACTGATCATTAGGTTTGCCCAAAGCGAATTGGGTATTTATTTTATACTCCAGGTTTTCTTACTTTTTCTTTCACTGATATCAGTTATGTCCAAGATAAACGTGGGAAGAATCATAAAATTATTAACTCATGGGGTTTCAATCCTTAATATTTCTTTTGCTTCGTCCTGAACATCCACATTTATAAACATTGTCATACACGGAAGCCATCTGTAATATCCATGTCCTTCAAAAAGGTCTAGTGGATACCTTATTGAAGGACAGTAATATCAGTGTATAATTCTGCTTTAAGTACGTCCTCAAATTGAAGCAAAGTTTATTCATTTGTTTTAAAAGGTAGTCCAGTAAAAAGACATGGAAATATAAAAAAATTGTGTTTATAGTGTATCTATATTAGTTACTTTACAAAGGTCATTATGTAGTTTCGAAAATAGTACTATGTATTTTTTTTGGAACACATATAACACTAAAATCAGTCTTATATCTATCAAATATAATTTCTAGAGCTATATAATTACTATTTTAACATAACATAACATCACGCCTGAAATCCCCGAAGGGTTAGGCAGAGGTGTACCCATTAGTACACCCACATTTCGCCAGTTATGTTTTTAGTCCCATGTAATAGGGGGCGAGCGTACTATTTTAAGAAATTTAGAATTTCGCGGTCTATATTAAGAGAATCATCAAGGTCAGTTATGTTAAACAGAGTATCCCATCTCATTGAAATGCACAATTGCTCTGAGAAACGTGTGTTCTTTATGCAGTGCATCCCAAAACTTCATTCTTTCGTGAAAAGGATTCCTTCCCTTTGTGAGTTCTGATCCTATGCTGAGGTAGTTCAGCCTTTCTTTGCTTTCCACAGGGTCCCAAGTTATTTTTAACAGTGCGTCATCGTCATCAGGTGTGGGGTTTCTGAAAATAAGAAAATTTGCCTGTAGTTGTTAGTGTCAGCATCTCTGTTGATAATCACTTATGGAACTTACCCGGTTTTAGCAAAATTAGTCCACATTTTAATAACTCTTCGTCTTGTTTTTACAGAATCTCGACTACCTTTGCATTCGTCTGGCATTTTTATACGAAACAGAAAAGGTAGTTCTGCACAATGCCCAGTTGAGTTAAAGAAATTGAATTTCTTCGGTACTGCCCATTCGCCAGCGTAGTTGAGAATATAGTAGTATATAGGACACGAGGGTGCAGCCGTACAGAGCAGTCTTACTGTTTTATTGACATAATATGAGAAATAGTAATCACTAATAAGCTGTAAATATTGTGTTCTCGTGTCTGCCCTCAAATATTCCTCACCGTCCAAGTAAAATTTCAACAATTGGTGACCTATACTTTCTGATAATTTATCTTTTCTTGCCAGCTCTCTTGGCACAAGAAGCCTGACATTCTCGTTATACTTTTCAAAATTCGAATAAAAGTCTTCCACAACATGTTGTAACACAGCTCCTTCAATGTTGTTGCTGCCAATAATACAAGGCACTTTATTAAAATTACCAGATTTGAGCAATAAAAGTGGGCTTTTCGTGAGAAATGCAGCTTGTCCTTCAAGGTCTACTTCGATGCATGGCTTGAAGACAGCATCTATTAAATCGCTGTCGGCTCCTTCACCAGATTCTATTTTAAAGTTTTGAAATGCTATGGTAATGTCCATGGCAGGAATAGTCCGTAGCTCGTCAACTATTTCTTCTTTGCATGATTTCTCGATGCCGAGTAACTTTGCCAGTTCTATTACGGCTAGAGAAGGATTTTTAGCTAAAGACCAATTATTCAAAACACTGGCGCTTTGTATAATCGCTTTATGGAAGAGTCCGGTGGCCATGGGAGACAACATCATGAAATTGACAATAGCTCCACCTGATGAACTCCCAAAGATTGTGACATTATTTGGGTCACCTCCAAAGACACTTATGTTTGTCTTGACCCATTTTAAAGCCATAACTATATCTTTAAGTCCACAGTTACCTGATGCTGCGTAGTTATTAATGGAGAGGAAACCAAAAGGTCCTGTTCTGTGGCCGCATCTTACGAATACAATATTCTGATCGTTTAACAAAGTTGCATCAAATAAGTGGTCCATGACGCAAGCGTAGCCATAGCCTCCAATCCAAAACATTACTGGTATGGGTTTATCAGGCTTAAGACTTGGTGTAGACAGTTCTATGTAGAGACAGTCTTCAGATCCTGATATTTTATTATCCACTGATCGAAAGATAGGTAAAGGTGCATCTTTTGAGCAGTCCAGAACTTCTTTCCATTGCTGAATTGGAGACGGTGGCTGTAATCAAAATAAAGAAGTCATCGATGACGTATTTGATGATGTTGTTTAAAACAAGTCAAGACTAACCTTTTAAACGACAAAGTATAAACGTATCGCCGTATCCCTGACGCCAGGCTACTTTTTTGTCAAATGACAATGAAAAAGAATAGGGATTTAAAAAATTGATTACATTGTTTATTTTATAGTATAGTGCGATTTTGTATTTTGTCATATATTTGTGACGTTGGCGTTCAGGGTAAGATTTCGTTTGTCACATATATGTGACAATGGCGTTCAAAAGGCTAATAAAAAATGTATGGCAATATTTGTAACTTACCAAGAATCGTAATTTGTTTACTGGTGGTTTAGCATACGGTATACTTTTAAACTTGTAACAAGTACTTTCATCTGTTTTCTCAGTGTATCCGCAAATTGGGCCGTCTTTTGTTTCCACTATGCATTTTGCGTCCTCTGGGATCGCCGCCATTATTTTCTACCTTCCTGAAAAATAATAATATTAAATCAATCAATCGGAAAAGTTAATTATCATAATTAACTTCAGTTCAGCAATTGTATTATATTAATTACTAGCTTTTGCCCGCGATTTTGCCCGCGTAAATGTCGGTCCTCCGTTTCACCCCTTTAGTGGGTAAATTTTGTGAAATCCTTTTTTAGCACATGCCTACGTTATTATAACTATCTATTTAAAGTAGATTGGATCAAGGAATAACGTTGTCCCATACAAAATGTGCCCGTCTTTTTCATCCCCTAAAAGGTAGAATTTCGGAACACCCTTTCTTATCGGAGGCCTACGTCATATAAAGAACACATCCTCCAAGTTTCAGGTCTCTACGATGTATGATCAGAGGTTTAGGCTGTGCGTTAAGCCGTCAGTCATTCAGGAAAAAGCATTTTATATGTATAGATTAGGGACTACGCACACTTATTCAGCCCCATTCAGCTTTTGTCCGTAGAAAACAACGATTTTGTAACGGATAACGGACGCGTACGCGTCTCATACGAAATCGGCTTTTTCTATGGACTAAAGCTGAATGGAGCTGAATAACTGTACGTGGTCCCTTATTCGCGATTAGAATCCAGTTCTAAGGTATCAGAAATATGGCCAAAAAAGACAATTTAAAACGTCAGTTCTAGGTAATTATAAAAGGTTTCATCTAAGCTTTGATTGGCTTTCTTGTTTCGAGTTCTGACGACGAACTTTGACTTTTAAATTTTTTATGTAAAATATGATTGACCGTGCACTCACATTTAATAAATAAATTTCGTGTTTCTATATCATGTTTACTAGCTTCTGCTCGCTGCTTTGCCCGCATAAAAAGTAAAGTAAGTTGAATCCCAAGGGAATACATTACCGGGATAAGAGTATCTTATGTGTTAATTTAGGTGATGGTTGCCAATTTTCATGCAAACCTGTTGAACGGTTTTGCGTGATTGAGTAACAAACGTTCAAACATCTTCACACATTTCCACATTTATAATACTACCAGGATTCGTTATTATCTTATTAAAAATAAAATACGTAATTAAAATTCAAAGTACACGCTTAATCCATTTTAAGAACGTGTAGGTACCAAGACATGCATCTATTTTCGTCACGCCAAGAATAACATTCAGCAGGAAAAAACATTAAACGTAATTGAAGGAAAATAATACACCCAAGGTAATTAACATGAGACCAGAAAACAAACGCTGCGATTATATTTGTATAACAAAAATAAACTTACGTTTACTCGATAGAATAATATAAGTTAGCCCCAACCGGATAACTTCCATACAATATTTACTATTAATTGTGCTTAGACATCCTTGAAAGTATGAGAGACGTTAAATATTGGAATCACATGAAAATAATTCAAAAAAACATGTATAGTAGGTACCTAAGCACACACGTCACAACAATGTGAACACACAAACAGACTAACTGGTATGACAGCACTGGACTTATTAGCCTTGATATTGCCAGTTATTAAACTCAGTGATGAGAAGGTCAATGTTGCCAGCAATGCTGGGGCCAATTATTTTTTATATTAGCTAATCCATTAAAATAGAAAAAATGAACCAATTTTTGTGTTTTTACGGTACAATTTAAATCGTACGAATTCCCTACCAATAAAATTTATTGATTCAAATTGGGTAGTACCACCAATCAACTGACGTACTTTTTATGACCTGTCAAAATGCGATTCTCCTCGAACTATGACGTCACTTATTTGCCAACTCAATTGACTTAACTATTTGTTGATTTCAAAGTCACAATCTAATTTAACAGTAAATTGAAGTTGAATCGGGTTTTCGGGGCTAAAATAGAGTAATTCTTTGAAGAAGTTTATTAGTTTTTTAATTTCGAACGTTGCTTGTCATTTGCGGTCCATGGCGGCGCGGCTTGACAGCCATAACGTCACATTTGAATTTAGAATATCTCTAAAAAAACCTTCTTTCCGTTTATTTATTTTATTTATTTAGTTTCATTACGTAGGTACTTGCGCACTTGATGATTTCGAGATCTGATTAGAAGAGATTTGTGATAAGTGTAGGTAGTAACTTAGTTTGGTACTTCAACGATAAAGTAAATATAGATTAGATTGGAGTCAACAAGTCTGCTCAGAGCAAATCTCGTTGAATAGAAAAGTTCGTTGCCATGACGAGTCGAAATCGTTTGAAAAGAAAATAATATCAGTTTGCACAAATATGTATAATATTTATTATTACATAAATGAACTTTTGCCCGCGACTTTGCCTGCGCAAATGTCGGTTATCGTGGACGTAGACTTTCTTGGAGTGCAAACTTACTTCGTACCAAATTTCATCAAAAACGGTTCAGAGGTATAGTCGTGAAAGCGTAACAGACAGACATATTTACTTCCTCATTTATAATATTAATATGAAATCCATACTTCCGAACGAATAAGAGTAAAGAAAATTTTCTGTTAATTTGAAACTTAAAACTCTTCGTTGGAACCATAGACATTTCAATTAAAATACCATAGAGAATGTTCCAGACATTTTCTTGCTTATATTATTCCGACATTCAACCTACTTGTAAAAGAGGATGTTTAATCTGATGGTGTAATTAGCTGGATGTTGTCCGTAATTAGTTTCTTCAAAGACTTTAATTAAAGTCACTTTGACTTGTTCTACTGCTTGTTGTGGATATTATTGCCTGTACGTGTCTACAAATAGCTCTATTAAGTACAAGGGCACTGCTCTCGTTGAGGTGGAATTATCGACTCTACAACAATGTACTTATGTGGGATAATTGAATGGTATGAATTCCTTATTGGCTGTACAGGGTGTGTGCATACACTGATGAATGAATGCACCCTATTCCTAGATAAGGTCCGGTACAACCAAAATATTGCAATGACGAGAATAATAGTCTACTCGGTCTTGTACAGAACCTAATCGAATCGACCTGCAACCGATAGTAGCCAACTGAGTAGGATTAAAAAAAAAAATAATGATAAAATATCGTACAGTTATTATTGAAGTAGTATTTATTTCTTACTATAATAATCATCGCTCCACACTAAGGATGTTTCCTATATCGTTGTTACATTTACAAGCGCATAGACTCACATATACAAACAACCAGGCCATACTAATATTTGTTTCGTGCGGGAATCGAACGCGCTTCGGGCAGCGCAGCAGCGAACCGCCCAACGACTGCACCGACTGTGCAACTGTGAAAACTGACTAACCATGAGCTTAGATAAATGTACAAAACTTCAACGATTTTTGTTACTAATTGACCTAAAGACTACGACTTCTAGTATATGTAACGCGCTCAGTACGACCCCCTTATAACGTCATAAAATAATCATCACATCGAGTTCAAACCTTTTTTTTTTTAGGTGGTAAAAATAATCAAATGACTCCTTCCGCCCTGGGTGGGGCGGAAGGGACTGTCAGACTTTTACTGACTAAAAAACCACCCTGTACCTTCTGTTGCCCTTTACGTTCCGGGGCCACGGTATCCTGTTAAGACGTCCCGCAACCCCGGATCGAGTTCAACCCTAACCCGCTTAAAAGTTTATTTTTACTTTAGCATAATTGTATAATAAGTCTTACACGTGGACGCCTTGACTGTGAAACCTGTCATGGTCATATTAGAGCCGTTTGTGCACATGTTGGAACTAAGCCCACAGCTTAGATGACTGTATGAAGGAACTACTGACATCATGAGGTTATTCTGAGACCTAGTAGGTACTATGCATTTGTAGTTTGACCATATAACGGGGGATAAGGTTGTAGAATTGAATCCGGGACGAAACTTTTATGATTTCTCAGGTATGAATGTGTGTGTGGCTGTATAAAAAAAATACGCAATGATGACGAGTTACATCCGCAATTTGTTTTTTTTTTTTTGTGCAGGCCCATAACAATCTGTGTATGTTTAAAATCTATACTATATTTAAAAAAGATAATGTTTTTATTAATAAAAAAATCTTGAACTTCCAATTGGATTATGAAAAAACCTTTGTAAATGATAGCCAGATTCATGAGGCTATAGGCTAAGGGTATAGACATAGAGGGTATAGGCTATATAACATCGCGCCACAACCCACGGGAGCTTGGCAGTAACCTAAGAGATGAATAAAACCACGCGTATAAGTAACAGGTAGGAGCCAGTTGCGAAGGAAACTGCCTAATTATACAGGGTATTTGAAAATATACCCGAAATCTTAAAAGGAGTCATTGTACTCATCATTATGAACAAATTTTACTATGGGACCAAGCCTAAAATCATGAAAAAAAAGCTGTTCCCTGCAAAAATGCTACATAACAAGATCGTAACGTATGGATCAGCTGTTTTTTTTTTTCATGATTTTAGGGTTGGGCCCATAGTAAAATTTGTTCATAATGATGAGTACAATGACCCCTTTTAAGGTTTCGGGTATATTTTCAATTACCCTGTATAAGCTATCTTGTTTGACAAATCTCAAGCCAAGATCTTGTTGTAAGTCTTGATATTATGAGTACAGCTGAACAAACAAACGTACGCACATCGCACACTTTTAAGAAATATGTACGTTGAACAATGGATTTTAAAAAATAGGAGTTTTAAGCAGAAATTATGATGATTGAAGTTAAGGGGTTTATCTTGGATAAGAATCACTGTTTCTATCTAAAAGATAGGCGCAGATTGCATCAGCTTTGTGTCTTTGTTACCTCATCATAACAGACAACAAAGAGGTAGGTTGGGAGCTGGATAAGGATGTCAGCTAATTTTTAATCCGCGCCTTCGTCTGCGTCCGCGATAAGCGAGATTCACGCTTCGCGGGGTAAAGAACTGACGGAAACGTATCCATACCTACTAATATTATAAATGCGGGGTAACTCTGTATGTCTGTCTGTAATGCTTTCACGTATAGTCGTGAAAATATAACAGACACGCTTATTTTCACATTTATAAGAACTTTCTTTTAAAGACAAGCTATTACATTTGACTAAAACATAACTGGCGAAATGTGGGTGTACTAATGGGTACACCTCTGCCTAACCCTTCGGGGATTACAGGCGTGATGTTATGTTATGTTATGTTCTTTTAAAGAAAATTTTCCATAATATTAATAGTAATATTTTAGAAAAATTTCTTTTATACAAACTTTGTCATAACAATTCGAACACAAAAAAAAAATATCCAATTTAGTGCAGTCGTTAGGAAGTTATGTGCGTACATAAATATCGGCGATTAATTTTTTAGGGTTTCGTACTTCAATAGAAAAAAACGGAACCCATATAGGACCACTTTGTTGTCCGTCTGTCTGTCTGTTTATTTATATAGAGATTAAAATACCCCATAATTTAAAAACATTTCCTTTTTCTTCCAGGTAATATAAGTGCAGTGTTCACGTACAAGTGGAAAGGCGAGGAGATAGCGCGCCTAGTGGACAACGGTACCAGGGTCATGATCGGCATCATCAAGGGGAGGACATTCGCTCACGTCAGCAACAATATCAACAAGTACGTATCTTAAACATGTACCACTAGGAAATTATGTCAATATGTTCGAGGCTCGATTTTCTGTCGCTGTATTAAAAATAATTGTAAAAACAAAGCAAATAAAAAAACTAAAAATAAGAAAAAAAAAGTTGTAAGTTAAATTAATGAAGTCCCACGTAATGACACAAAATTAATTTTCTATTTTTCTGACTCACCAGTATGACAGAACATTAGAAAATCAATTGTGTCTTGAGACTTGGGACTTGAGTAATTAAGTAAATATTTGCTTGCACTAAAAATACCAGGCTTCTTTCCCCGCCCCTGTACAATTAGTGCAAGTAAACAATAAACATGACTTTTGAGTACTAAACAACACTAAAGAACTATTGTGACGCACTTCATTTGGTTATTGTAATCGCGTTATCGATTAGGTACTAGATCTTAGGCCGCGACCATACCTAACGTGCTTAAAAAATAATTTAAAGAGATTAGGACGTTTTAACAAAGTTCTTTAATAAGTAGATTACAATGTGCACCATATTAATTGCAGTGCCTGTTCCAAGAAAGTATAGGAATTATAAAATAATGCATAAAATAATGAATAATAATATACTGAATTAAAATGTATTCAAAAAAAAAAGATAAGTTGTAACAAAAAAAATTTAGTTGACACATTCAATAAAAAAAACAACATTAAAAACAGTTCATTAACCACGAAACATTTATAAATTAGGCAAATTGAATTACACAAAACAAATTAGTAACACAGATAAACTAATTGAAACATTTTTAAACGTTTGTTGTGAACGCGTCCTTTATCTATTGTTGTTTGCATGTCGCAATCTACAATAATTATGCAAATTTATCTACTACGACTGTTTGCCTCTACAATACATAATCTTAATTAATTTACTTACGTAATAAGAAAAAAATAATACCCGGCTATGTTATGTAATCGTAATAAAATGTTATTTTTAAATGGACAGTCCACAAAGGAGATAGGTATGCAGGGTCAGATATAGCTGAAGTTCTTAGAAATTGATGAATGCAGTCTATATCTGACGACCCTGGATACCTATCTCTTTTGTTCACTGTACAACCAAGGACAATCGCGTTTAGCCAATTTTCAACCTTAATAATAAACAAGTAAGGGTCAAAAGTCGTGCACCGCAATTGTTAAGGATTTTACATTAGTAGTATTTTTTTTAATCGTTAATAAATTGTGTTGTTCCAGGACGTCTGTGCTGTTCGTGTCGATATCCTTCATCGTTTTGATGGTCATATCTCTCGCCTGGCTCGTGTTCTACTACATACAACGCTTCAGATACATACACGCCAAAGACAGACTCTCTGTAAGTACCTACTCTATTTCAAAATTATTTTTAAATAATCCAGAAGATTTTCCATAGCAATCAATCAATCTGCGTACCCTTTTCCCAACTATGTAGGGTCGCCTTCCAGTGTAACCGGATGCACCAGATGCTGAATACCAGTATTTTACATGGAGCGACTGCCTTTCTGACTTCCATAACCCATTGGGTGGGTATCGTATTACCACCCAATGGGTTATGGAAGTCAGAAAGGCAGTCGCTCCCTTGGTAAGACTGGTTGTCAGACTTTCGGGCTTCTGATGACCCGTAGCGACTGTCAAAGATCGACGTACGACAGTCGGGACCAACGGTTTAACGTGCACGATTTTCCATAGCATGACTGTCAAAAGTTTTGACTGCAATTGGTCCTATTTGGATAGTAATAATAATCCAAACCGATCGTAATGGAAACTAGCGCGTACACATGGGATATTTATGGTGCACAAGTGTATGCACAAACACAAGTGCACTCTTTCTTCCCTCACACTTATAGTCCCATGGGACGGGGTGACAAGGGCCGGGTGACAAGGCCGGGGCGAGATCACGCACAGGACCAAAGATTTTCCGTGCTGTCAAAGGCACGAGAAAACAAGCACGCACACATAGACAGGCGGGGAAGTAATTATACGAATATAGTCGACCTTTAAAGGCTCACGCGTATTCTTGAAAGAAAGAACTTTCATCAAACTTAAGCTAAGAACTCCCGACTATTTCACCTTTGAAACAAAAAAAAACTAAATCAGAATCGGTTCATCCGTTTGGGAGCTACGATGCCACAAACAGACACGTCAAACTTATAATACCCCGTCGTTTTTACGTCAGGCGTTAAAAATAAGCGTGTCTTGTATTTTCGTACAAATTAATAAAACAATGATGAGGTTATTTATAAATATGGCGCCGCAATGCTTTTGGCAATGAAACTAATAGGAAGGAAACAGTTTACTTGGCTTTCTAATTTAACATTGGCCTGTCACAATGTTGGCGTCAACTCCTCAAGATTGACGTCATCTGCATCCGTACCATTGAAAAGGATTCTAGGCTGACCAAAGGATACAACCTCCATATCAAAGTAAAACAATAACTAATAGTCCAAGATCCCCACAGTCGCCAAACCTACGTCATTTAAACATGAAATTTTTAGAGTTGGTAGAGGAATATAACGAGTGCAAAAAGACACTGAACTCGAAGGTTTTATGTTCTTCCCATCATTGGTATAATTATTGTTTGGATCGTACCTGCTTACTGTTTAGTTACCGAGATATTGAAGTTTTTTTTTACTGAAACAAGTTCTTTTTTCTAGTTATACTTTAAAAACCCTATATTGTTGGCCATACTATGAACTGTGATTTTTCTACACAAAAAAAAAAAAAACGATTCACAGATTTTTTTTTTTAATGTTATTTATTTTTATGGGCATTATGCGTAGTTATTTATTTGATGTGATGTTTTACTTATTACTTTACTTTTACTTACGCGTAAGCAGGATATTGCATGACACAAAAAACAACCATGCTAACATGACGTAGACGTAAGGACTCTTGGATCTCAGTCTACAATTACGAACATTCAAATAAATCATCTTATATCCTGTTGGACTTGCATTGTAGTGACGCTAACGGTCCATGAAGACCATTTAAGGCCATGTTCTTGCACCTATGCCTTAAAAGAAATACTGACGTATGATTTTATTATGTTAACGTACGATTTCATTATGTTAATTGTTAATTTATGCTTAAATTTAAATACGAGGAAATATTATAATACATAATTAGGCTGATGACCGAGCTATAAAAGGTATATAGTGCGCCCGCGCCTCGAAAAGCAACGGCTTTGCCGGCTGTCTTTCGAAAATCTTTGACAGTTGTTTACGTGTAATCAGAAGACCGAAAGTCTGAAAACAGTTTAGCCAAGGGGTAACAAATAGACAGTTACTTTCGCAATCATATTAATATTAGAAAAGTTAGTTTGTTTGTCTAACGCTTTAAAGGCAAAACAGACGACCAGATTTTTGAAAAATAAAAATGTACATACCTACAAAGTTTGAAGCAAGAATAGGATACTATCTAACCGACATTAACGCGAACAAAGCCGCGTGCTAAAGCTACTTTATAGTATAAACTATACCGTATTCAGGGAGCCGTGAGATAAAAGGGAAACAAATCATAAAAAGGGTACTTCGAACGCATTATGATACTACTAAATTAAAGACCAGTTACTGCGAACATTTTACATTAAAATGTGACGTTTTGTAATCGGTCGGGTTATAACCGCCATTGTTTTCTTTGTTTACATTTTGTCTCAAGACCAGATGAACACAGTATAGTGTGGATTGTTATTATTATTGTAAAACTGTAATTTTATTATTTAATTCCAGAAACGTCTATGTTGTGCAGCCAAAAAGGCGTTATCCAAAATACCTGTTAAGAGCTTAAAGACTGAAGATAGGGTAAGTTATGAGTATTTTCATCTAAGAGGGCCAGTGCACACCGCGTTTTTTAAACGCGATTGATGCGCGTTAATAAAATTAATTATTTTATTATTAAAATAATAATAAAATTAATAAAATTAATTTAGTTGCGTTTGAGAATTTTGCCGGAAGTGTACTAATATTATAAAAAGAGGTAGTTTATTTGTGTTGTTTTTGGTTTGTAAGAGGTAATCTCTCTAAAACTTCTGGACAGTTTACAAAAAAAATATTTTACTGTTAGAATGCTAAACTATTCCTGACTGTCATAGGTTTTTTTATGGTATACTTGAAAATAACGCAAACGAAATCGCGTATCAAAAAATGTATGTATAATTTTGTACATACCAATATCTAAACATATTTACAGAAGAATTTTAACCTTTAGTTAACTAAGCAACGTTTTAAGTACGCATTGTTGTAAAAATGTCTAAATATAAAACAGAATTACGCCATTTTGTTTTTTTATTTGTTCTAAAAATAAATAAAATCTGCCTTGGCGTCTGAAGTAGCGATATTATATGACTTTTTAACGCTCATTTTACGACGGTAAAAACTGTATATATTTCATGTGAAGTTATAACATTTTGTTTTACAATTTTTTATTGTTTGCAGGAAGTTCAAGGCGACGGCGAATGCTGCGCCATCTGTATAGAACCTTACAAGGTGTCAGAAACACTTAGGTCTCTTCCTTGTAGGTTAGTATTCAACTTTTAAGTCGTTTATTTAATCTCACTTGAAATTGTGCTAGCAGTACCTACTGCTGGCGACGTTAACTGTAGTAGTTTGTGTAAAGGCCATCAGGTAGTTGGTCTGTTTCGGATCATTATTATGTTGGCAGAGAGACACTCACAATTAAAATTCATAGTGTGGGGAATAAATAAATAACCGAATATTTACATTATCCGTCTGGAAAGATAGATTGTTGATAAAAAAAGGATTGTTAAACTTATAGCTAATTATAACTGTTGTTTGTTCCAGACACGACTTCCACAAGAACTGCATAGATCCGTGGTTGTTGGAGCACCGCACGTGTCCCATGTGCAAGATGGACATACTCAAGTACTACGGCTTTGTGGTCAGTTATTAACAATATTTTAAACACAAGATAAGTAGTCAAATGGACAGCCTCATTGGTCTCGTAGTCGCAAACACGACTGCTGAGCGTGGGGACTTGTTCGATCCCCAGGTTGAGCAAAAACTGTTATTGGGTTTCTCCATTACGAATTTCTCAGTAGCAGCCCAGATTATGGAATTAGGTGGTGTTAAACCCGTTGCTTCAGAAGGCACGTAATACAGCCGTTGGTCTTACTCCTGATCTGTCCCCGGTCGTGTTGGATTACCGTCCCATCGTACCATGATAGTGAGGGAAGAGGGAGTGCACCTGTGTTTGTGCACTATAAGTAATGTCTCCTGCGTACTTGACTAGTCTCCATTATATGGCACTGTGACCGAAACTTGGTCGGGAGGACATTATCCTCACTTTACCTGGATTCCTTTAAAGTTTAGAAGTAGTATACATTTAAGTATGAAGGTACGAGTTCAAATAAAACAGTTTTATTGTACATTTCCAGTTCACGGGCAGCCAGGAGAGCATACTCCAGCTGGAGGTGGAGGAGGCTCGCAGCCGCGCGCTGTCCCCCGCGCGGAACCGACACCCGCTCACACTCGTAAGTGTTATACATTACTTTATCATACTATATAATTATGTATTTGTGTGCATTATACATTATATCTACCGAGCACTTTCCCTTCGCAATCACTAACCCTTGTAGCCTAACTGACCAATTTTGAATATGCGTAATACTTCTCTCAATATAAAAGCATTGAGTTACAAACATCCATCCCAACTTTTGCATTTATGTACCGTCAACAAAAGAGATGGTATCCAGGGTCGTCAGATTTTTGTTGAAGTTTTCTTAGAAACCGATGGATGTGTTCGATTGAAACTTAATGAATCATCATCATCTGCCTAGCCTTTTCCCAACCATGTTGCGGTCGGCTTCCAGTCTAACCGGATGCAGCTGCCGATCTAACTTAATGAATGAACTGTTTATTATCTGCTACTTAAATTATATTTGAAAACATCCATCGGTTTCTAAGGAAAGTTCAACTATATCTGACGACCCTGCATACCTATATATTTTGTTGCAGCAGCATAAAGCTGGCGTGGGTATTTCTTCATGAAACATTACATATTTATTTCTATTTGAAATCGTTCAGTAAAAGTATTTTTTACATTGAATTAACTAACAATGATGTCCATGCCATATGTATAAAATTAGTAACCTAGATTTTTAACCACCAGTTAACGAGCGACAATTCGTACGAGGAGGCTGGCAGTGAGCGCAGCAGTCGCGCGTCGTCACCGGACGAGCTGGTGCCGTCGCTGGCGCGGACATGCGACTCGCCCAGACATGTTAGCAGGTACATTATTATTTATCATGACCATCAATAGAGGGCAGATAACTAAATTTTAAATTATCGAATCGATTTCGATACTCTATACTGCGCTCCAAAACAGGGATAACTGACGTGGCCCATCCACCCGAAGGCTAAGGCTACCTAAATTAAATGAGATTGGGCAGGACATGAGCGACACGACACGGAGCTGATGCCCTAAGACATTGAGACGGGGTCCTCCAAAACAGTAGGGATGAGGCACGGAATCGCGAAAGATGGAAGGAGTGATGAGAGGCCTTTGCCCAGCGCAATAATATTACAGTAGTAATATTATTATTTTGTTTGAGTAACCAGTGTTAAGCGACGTAGAAACAATAGCGTGGTAACATAACATAACATCACGCCTGTAATCCCCGAAGGGTTAGGCAGAGGTGTACCCATTAGTACACCCACATTTCGTCAGTTATGTTTTTAGTCCCATGTAATAGGGGGCGAGCCTATTGCCATCAACCGGGCACAAATCCAGACTCCGAGGCTGCTACTGAGAAATTTCCGATGGGAAAACCCAATAACACTTTGCCCGACCTGGGAATCGAACCCAAGACCTCATGCACAGCAGTCGCGCATGCGACCACTAGACCGACGAGGCAGTCGCGCAATAGCGTGGTGACTGCCCAAAACGAGAGACATGAAAAATACACCTTACGATCTATCTAAGAAAGTCTCTTTTCTGAACAACTTAACTAATGTTACAATAACACTTCCAGATCGTGCACGTCGTCACCATCAGGTTCGCCGCGCGCGGAGACGTCTCGGCAAGAAGCCGCGTCCAGCTCGACGGCGCAGGAGTGAGCGACGCCGCGCCAAACGATAGTGTTACAGTGCCGACAGACGTGATGTGTTCATTAATAAATACTCAAAGAGACGTATAGAACCTCCAGTGATTGTGACGCTCGTTGAACGGTGGATTACAAGTGATATTTTTCGTAATTAAGGACGTAAAGCGTATATGGATATTTGGATTTTTTGGGATATTCACCGCAACTCCGCCTAGTCAACGAAAAAGTGTTTTTTCCTAACGCTTGTGACCTGTCAACAGTTTTTTTGTAAAATCATTAAAAAAAAAAAGAAGCGACCTTTTTAATTCGTAATCAATCAAATTGTCGTACTTAATAATTGTTTTTGATTGGTTCATGATCTCATAAGTTAATCGTATGCTATGTAACTGCAGTAAAACATTCAACAAGTGTGACTAATATTTAAAAATAAAAATGTTTAGTCGTTCAGGTGACCCTTTGTGTAGTTCTAACTTTTGTTTGGGATTAAGGGTGTCCGTCCGTATGATAATAACTAACAAAATAATAAGTTTGTACTGCCTCGACTGCTATATTTTGACACTATACCAAGCCATAACATGTATACGTGTGTGTTAAAATGGAGCAGATCATTCCTTTTCTACTAAAACTTCTTTTCCTTATAAAAGGGCTGCTTTATTAATATTAGTTGGCAGTCATAATTTAGATGTTAAGAATTTTCTACATTTGTCAGCCATTATGAATGATATTGTAAGCTATAAATGTTCAGTAATTGTTATAACACGAAAGACTATAATCATATTGATGTGTAAAGGGGGCCATATCGCAACCGAATTTGTTTTTTAATGTCAACTTAAATTGTACAATATGTATATGTGCTAGCTAAGGTTCCTTTGGAACGTTTTTTATTTTTCAACACACTTGTTCGTAAATTGGGTCCTATTGCATTATGTTTAGGTTCATAATGTAGCGTGTTACGCACGCGTGCTGTTAACATTACATTACAGCGATAGTGTGGTAATGGTTTTTTTTTTCCTTCTAGGAAAATTTGTTTTTTTTTTATGCCTATGGATTTTGTGAATAAATGAACTAAATAGTAAATATTTTAATTCATAAAATATGATAAATAAATAATTTATTTATTATTGTCCAAATATTTACACTATGTAATTTGTGTTTATATTTAAAAAATTTGATTGTAAGATGGCTTCGTTAGTCAATCTTTAGTGGCGAAAACCGTCAGACTTTGGCACGCCATTGATCAAAAACCTTTGACCAAATTGCTAAAGTTTATGAAATTTATATTTAATTTTTCTTACGAGTGTGTTGAAAAACGGCGTATGAAACGCGTGAGCATTTTATCAGTCTCGGCTGCATTACGTCCTCGCCTACGGCTTGAGCTGCAATCCAGTCTCGGCCGTAATGATAAACTTTTCTCACTCTTATTGTATTAAACTATGGTGTACCTATTTCCCTATGGTGCAATGTTTGTGAAACTTTGATAACCTACAAGTAATTTTTTGTAAGCCAGTTTGTTTACATTCTGAAACAGAGGTGCTTAAAGAAAAACGCTGATAGTTAGACATGGGCTACATTTGGAAGAAAATTAAAGTCGCAAAATAATTTAAAAAAAAACTTTAAAATGTGACACGCACGAGAATTTTAAAAAGAGTAAAAAAAGTTAATACGTTCATGGTCAATTAAAACGGAAATTCTCTATGACCTGTAGTGCAGAACTTACCCAAATTAGCATCAAAAAAAAAAAACACCCTTCTAACAATAATTTCGTGACTCTGAAAATATGTAGTTAATAAAATCTAGTCTGACGATGTGTCGCTTTTAAATTCAGTTATGAAAAATAGTAGTTTGATATAATTTTAATGCGAGGCTAAAGTATTTTTGAATCATTAAATGGTTGTATGCTCGATTCCGATTATTCAAAACTCTTAATTAGAATTGCTTTGTGATGACCTGGATTTAGAGTCGAATATACAACAATATAAAAGGTTATAACAAGAAAGTAACTGGAAAGTGCCGCGTAGCCGGGTAATGCGAGATAGGATTTTCGACTATCATGGAAGTTTTACGTAATCAAAAGTATTTGCCTGGCCGCACACAGGCCACATGCGACAGCCACAAACGCCGCGATCTGAAGCTAGAACCGACGACATGGTTATGTTCGAAAAATTCATAGAAAAATGTATAAAAACTACAGCAAATATGTAGGTGGCAACGTTTTGTGGCTGTGGTCAGTGTCCCGTATGCGACCAGGCTCCACGCAAATTGTGTTTAAAAGCGACTTTATTCGTTCAAACTGTCTTTATCTTAATGAAAGAAAAAAAATATGTTACTTTTAAGGTATTTTAAGTGAGCATTTAAGTTATTATGTTCGAACATAGACAGAAGTACTTAAATCCATTGGATTTTTATATAAAACAAGGAGACTGGTATGTACTTTTTAATAACAGATAATTTGTGTAAAGATGTTTACATTCCCGTTCTTGTTCAAGCTCGAGTGTTCTGCGTAACTCCGCGTGTGAACATATGTGTTGAAATAAAAACCAATACAGTATTGATATTTGACTTTTATTATGGTTAACCTAATCAGCAAATGATGCAAAAATACTGATCCCTATTCACCTCGTAACTGGGTACGCATTAATGTCACTAATATTATAAAGATACTAAGTGGATCTTTCACAGTCGTTACGAGTCGTCAGAAGCTTGAAAGTCTGACGACCAGTCTTACCTAGGGGTATCGTATTACCCAGTTACTGGGTTGTGGAGGTCAGATACGCAGTCGCTCCATGTAAAATACTGGTATTCAGCTGCATCCGGTTAGACTGGAAGCTGACCCCAACATAGTTGGGAAAAGGCTAGGCAGATGATGATTATAAAGATTCTAAGTTAAAAAACTTAGAATCTCTCTTCGTTTAACTAAAATAGTTGAACGTGCTAATAACCGGAACGGCTGTTCCGATTCTGAAAATTCTTTCGCTAATGAAAAACTACGTTATCCCTGAGTACTATATGTATATTATTAACGGAATCTTAATAATATACATTTACGTTTATAATTAATGATAATATACATTTATAAATCAACATAAATTTTCAAAAAATCAAATCAACAATAACAGAAAATATTTAACGAAAATAACATAACATCACGCTTGTAATCCTAGAAGGGTTAGGCAAATGGGAATGCAAATAAAAATTGAGTATTTAGGTGTACCTACATTTCGCCAGTTATATTATATTTAAATCCCAAGTAATAGGGGCGAGCCTATTGCCATTAATCGGGCACAAATCTAGACTCCGAGGCTGCTACTGAGAAATTCCGGATGGAAAAACCCCATAACACTGCCCGACCTGGGAATTGAACCCAAGACCTCAGCGTGGCAGTCAAAAGTCGGTAGAGTCGGTTTGCGAAAACATTTTTTTTTATCGTTTTGGTGTAAATTATTTATTTTTAATAATTCAGTGTTCTGTGTATTATACGCTATTATCACTTTTTCAAAAAATGATTTGGGTGTAAACCAGCAAAACAGAGTCTGAAACGTTTTACCAACAGTCGGTTGGCCTATGAACTGTTGGTCAACAGAACCTTTCAACCACGAACTTTTCATCCAAAGCACTTTCCACCCACGAACGTTTCGCCAATATGATTTTTCGTCAGTGAATGTTTCACCAACAGAATGTTTTGACCATTCACTTTTCATCCAAATCACTTTTGGCCCATGCACCGGTCCCCAACAGAACGGTACGTCAGTGATTGTTTGACCAACGAAATATAAAGAAATTTCATATAACTGAAGAAAATTACCTACTAAAATAAAACATAAATGTAATCCTAACTTTTTAGAGTTCTTACTTTTGTAAATGGCAAATGTGAGTCAAGCCGCATATATAGGATTTTATGTCGATAACGAGAAACATAATGACGTTCATACGTCAGTCAGACAGTCAGTCAGTCATTCAGGACAAAGCATTTTACAAAGTGTAGATTAAAATATTAAAAGTTCCTATTAAGTAAAACGAGTGCCTATGAGTTCGTCAAGTCCAAACGCGGGAAGGATATATTAGTGCGCAATGGTTTTTGCTATTATTTACACAGTAAGCGAGATATTAAGTAGGTACCTACTATTGGCGTTGTGTGAATAAAACAACATCTAATTGCAATGTACTTCTTACTATTTTATTTATTGATAACACACATTCAGTAATATCTCATAATCATGAACATATTCACTTGCCTGATCCAGAGACACCTATTGTAATGAAATTAAAAAAACAATATCAAAGAAAAAGCTAGCAGTTCAATGGATACTCCATCACAGATTGCACAAAGGTGTATTCAAGAAATACCTACAGATACTGCCCCATACATACCTACTTAACAAGGACGCCATGCGGATGATAGTGCATCGAGAGAAACAAAAACTTACCCACGTTACCCAAAAATGTACAAGAGGTGAATATTCCCGAAGTTTATTCAAAAATAGATAACGGAACAGTTTTTGATCGGACATTTTATTGAAAATAATATTAGTGTGATTGTGTTTACAAACAAAAATAATTGCCGATTATTGATCGAAGCACTTTACTGGCCTATGGATGGGACATTTAAAACCTGCCCCTTCCCATTTGTTCAAATCTATTCGATTCATGCCGTAGTAGGCGCAATAGATGGAACGCAAAAGGTTGTTGTATATGGACTTCTGACCCACAAAACAGAAAAATGTTACACAATATTTTTTGAAATACTAAAAAGATTTGTTTTTAAGAAATTAAACAATAATTTGGCTCCAAAGCTTATCCTTACAAATTTTGAAACTGCTGCCATTAATGCTATCAGACATTGTTTCCCAGGATGCATAAACAAATTGTGCTTTTTTCACCTCAATCAAAGCATATGGCGGCACATTCAGGCATCCGGCTTAGCCAAACGTCAAGACGCAATTTTTGCTCATAAATTACGACACATTGAGGCATTGGCATTTTTAGAGCCAACTAAGATCCACGATGCTTTCGACGTCGTAAAAAATGAAGTTGTACCAGAAGAAGCAGAAGTCGTACTGTCATGGTTTGAACGATATTATGTAAGAGGGACAAGGAAAATATCAAAAAATGATATCTCGAAAAATACCATGTCACTATGTACACCTAAATTCCCACCTATGTGGTCAGTAGTTGGCAGTTTCCGATCACAAAATGCTCTTGAGTCCTGGCATAACAGGTGGAACATTTTGCTGGGACGACGTAAATCTAATTTATTCACTACTATATCGGAAATTATGAAAGAGCAAAAGAATACCGATAATCGAGCGCATTAACGCTTTGGAGCCCATGCCGAAACGAAAACGAGGAATAAAATTTCAAGAACGCATAGCTCCCAGCATCTATCTAGGAAAGAACTTAGGGACATAAAATCCTATTTAAGCGGCTTGGCACACATTTGCCATTTACGAAAGCAAGAACACTAAAAAGTTAGGATTAAGTACATTTATGTTTTATTTCAGTAGGTATTATTTTCTTTAGTTCTATAAAATTTCTTTACAAATTGTTGTTTTAATTTTTGACAGTACCTACCTCTTCAACCTCTCTAAAATATTATGGTTGCGTTAAATTGCAATGCACGTGCGATGGCGCCTTAAATATTTAAAACTACGATCTCCGTTCACAAGCTTGGTGACGTTTTTCCCTTTGTGACATTACGGAAACTTTAAATAGAACAGTCCTTACGATATGTTTAGTAAGAGATTATGTTGGTCAAACAATCACTGATGTACCGTTCTGTTGGGGAACAGTGCATGGGCCAAAAGTGCTTTGGATGAAAAGTTCGTGGTTCTGTTGACCAACAGTTCATGGGCTAACCGACTGTTGGCAAAACGTTTCAGACACAGCAAAACCAGTAAACCAGCAAAATATTAATTATTTTTAATCTACAACGCTGTGACGCTCTACAGAAGGCTGTGTTATTGATTACAATAACAAGTTCAAACAACTCAAAGTCGAATTCACATTAACTTGAACTTGTCATTTTATCAAAACGTAACAATAATATCCAAAAACAATATAGCAACAACAGAAATCTAGTCAAATTATCGACGTGCGTATCGGTAACAAAGACGCTGACCATACTGACACCCTATTTTATTCAATGTACTCTGTGATACTGACCCTTGCCGGGCGAGCTAAGTGAATGCGGGGGGAAGCGGGCGGGGCCTCGCGTTCCAGAGATGCGTCAAGTTAATGTGATTGTGTTATAAATATGTGAAAGAGTAAGATCACTCACTCACTCATCCATCACGAAATATCGAAAACAGCTTGATGTATGTATAAAAATGAAATATTATAAATATATATGACAGGGAGAAAGTATATAGTTAGTAGACATCCGCTAACAACAGATTTTCCAAAATTCACTCCTCCAAGGGAATGAAACTGAGTCCAAAGTTTGTATGGAGAAATCAAATTTGACGCGAAGTCGCGGGCAGAAGCTAATTTCTAATTTACTTGACAAAAAGGGGGGTAGATAAATATTTAACGGAGCGTCCGAAAACTGAACGACATACCACATAAAACGCTATAATTCTGTTATTTTTTTTATGGATAATAATATGTTTTATTTGCCGTAAGGAAAATCGGATCGTTTACAGTTGTACCGTTTAACCTAGGTATCCCTGGGGGCCAACTACCACCTCTTAGAACAATATTATTTTAATATTACGTTGCCTTTAGCACTGTTGGATTTCCAACACTCGGGTCAGCGCCGAGAGTTGAAAATGCAACAACAGAAATCACAAAGTAATATTAAAATAATATTGTTTTAAGAGGTGGCGGTAGGCGCCCTAGTTACATACAGTAACAGACGTATTTAACACGAAATAAGTCGAAATAAGGTTTTTTATAGACAACTTTTAGCGGTAAAAACTCAAAACTCACAGTTTAGGAGACCCTCCTTGCACTGCATTTCTCAGGACTGGAACCATTACTTGAAGAACCACTAGCACAATCCTTTATATTCCGCCCCTAAGACGACCCACTGACCGTACTTGGAGAAATTACCAGTTTACGTGATATTGAGCTGTTATTAACACTTACTAATTCAAAACTATTTTTAACTTTTTCCATAATAATAACGGAAGTAAAAATTTAACGACTATAAACTGTAATAAGATTCAACACACTTATTAATGGAATTCGGTAGGCACTTACTTTTTCACAAGGTTTAAGTAACGCTAACAACTGGATGGCGCGAAAAACGACGCTAAAATGAACGTAGGCTATCACCCACCGCACGCTTCAAAACTTAGCACAGAGGGCGCCACCAGCGGAGTGTAGGAGAGGGAAAGGAAATACTGACAACAAGCTAAAAAAGACAGGTGCTTGACTCAAGATGGATTCCGGATATCGATAATAAACAAATAACGTTTTTTTTAATAGAATACATATGAATGAAAGTCTACAGTACCATGTAGACTATACAAAAAAAAAACTATTTTTTTTTATTAGAAAAGACTGCCGTTATGTGATAGTGAATGAAATATAATATTAAACGAAACTACAGCACTGCAAATAAGAAACGGGATATAAAGAAAAAAATCTTTATTGACTTCTAACGTGATACAGATAAACGCCAATTGATACATTATTTTATGACGAGAAAGTATAAAACAAGATCCTTGAATGTAACAAGTCTGTTACAATAATCTAACGTCTTTTAACATAATAACTTACAAAACCAGAACAATCACAATAGTTACATTTTACTAACTAGGAGACCATCCATAAATTTTATGTTTTTTTTTTTCACCTCTCGGGGGAGAGGTTCTTGTCACTGGTGGTCACATTTCTCCCTACCTGGGTTGGTGTTACGTCACATAATTAGCAATTTTACATATAAAACTAAGGGTAGGTTCAGATGACAAGCGCTCAGCGCGCGTTGAACGCGCGTTGAATTTTTGTATAGTGTTCACATGGTGCGCGCTTGTCAGGCGTTAAACGCGCGTTGTTGCGGCCAGTTTGAGTTGACGAACCCTAAAATACGTCTATCCGCGTCGAAAGCGCGCGCTCAACTGAACGGAAACATAGAAAACCAATGATCTCAAAGCGGCGTTGACGCGCGCTGACAACAGTCGAGCGCTAGCGCAGCGTTGAACGCGCGCGTTACTAAAACGCGCGTTAGCATGTGTACGGCCTGAATAAAATGTATGTAGTTGTAAACGCGCGTTATCAAAACGCGCGTTGAGCGCTTGTCATCTGAACCTACCCTAAAACAGCAGTTCTAAAACAAATAACATAACATTTCGCCAGTTATGTTTAAGTCCCATGCTCTGGGGGCAAGCCTATTGGCGTCAACAGGGCACAAATCCAGACTCGGAGGCTGCTACTGAGAAATTCTTAATGGAAAAACCCAATAACACTATGCCTAGGAATCGAACTCAAGACCTAATACTCAGCAGTTGCGCTTTGCGACCACTAGGCCAACGAGGCAGCCACAAAATCTAGTCAGTTTCAAATTTTCATATAATATTTTGAGTAGGTAATATTTTCAAGATTTTCGTTATGCATTTAAAGTTTAATGTGACGTCAAGCTAAGGACAATGTCACACTTTGCTGACCCCTCCCCTCCCCTTACATAATTTATGGATGGCCACCTACTGCAAAAAAGAGGAAGTTTTATAACCTAAAAATATTGAGATAATGATCACAAACCCAATGTATTTTTACCACTATACATCTAAGAGTATATCAATTTATTTGATAAGACAAAAGTTAATTAGTTATTTTATTAAATATTTTATATGACATTTGATTAAAAACTTGCTAGGATAACAATGATAGTATTTTATGTTACACAAGAATGATGGCATAATTTGAAACCTATGTTTATCAATTTGAATAAAAATAAAAAATATAATTTACTAAACTGTACGGTCAGCAGCAGCAATTAATTTACCATAATATGACGCCTATTCCGTGAAGGATTAGGCAGATGTGTACAGTATGCCCACATTTCGTTACCTACTTATAGATAAAACCCATTACATAATGTAATACAATGATTAAAGACTAATGAACAACTATATACAATTTACAATCATTTGAAACAACAATTCACTGTTTCGTAAAAAAAAAATCTTATCAGTCTTATTATATACAAACAAAGCTTAAAAAATACCTAAATTATTAGGTAGTACATCTAACCTAGTCGTACTATTTATGAAATCAGCCCTGTATTACCTAATCCCACATGAAAATCTATACTAATATTATAATCTCAAGAACTACTGGGCTGCTTTGAAAAAAACTATTAGCGTTATAAAGCCCGTTTATTAAGGAAGGCTATATAACATTACGGTACGACACACCGGAGTAGTAATCAAAGACATAAATTAGCGCGGGTGAAACCTCTGTGTATTGCTAGTAGTATTTAAGAGGAGTTAGGTAATCAAGGGCGCTGTCTGTAGTTATGTAAATTCTATTCTATCATGAGGAATTATGAGGACAAATGGGAATCTTATCGGAACTAAAGCTGATTTAGACGGTGCGAGAAATATCGTGCAAGTTGTGGTACATTTCCGTCGTTCATCGGTCATTTGTGACACGAAAGTCGTACGATATTTCTCGCATCGTCTAAATAAGGCTTAATACCCATTTTTAAGAGCATATAAAAGATCCATACCCCTTGACTGCGGGAAAACATACCCTTTGTGTTTCTACTAAAAACGCAAGTGCGGCGCACACAATCGTTTATGTTTTTCTGTGGCGAACACACCAATTGCTGTGTAGCCGGGCTTCGGGCTTGGCGTAGCGAATGTCCGGCCACAGTCAGGGGATTAAAAGTAAATTTGTAGTTTATACTTATGAATTACATTAGCGCTGTGAAACTAAAATTACTTGTCTTTAAAATACAAAGATAGTTAACGTTATTTTAAACCACAACACAAATTTCTCTGTATTTGTAATATGCATGGATTATTATTATCATTTGAGCAAATAATAAAAGAAAACAATATGAATTGTTACAGGCAGAGACAGGATATTATAATGCATGTTATAATTTCCTTTTTTACGGGATGAGCAGTAATTTATAATTGAGTTTCTGCACTAGTTCTTAATCTCCAAAAAAATGAGCTTGTAACAGAACTTATTCAATTTTTATTATTAATAAGAACTGGATCAAAATAAAAATAACTTTTCGCTGTATGGTCTTTTTAGATGTTTAGTTAACAATTTAGTGCATCTATTTTTTGATATTAAGGTGATTTACGAAGTGCTCTAGGCGCCAATTTCGGAGTTATTTATACAGGAAGATTTTTTTATCATGTTACAAAATTTCATATATTCACCGTGCTAAATTGATATTCCGGATAGAACAATATTTTATTTAGAAATTTTTTAATACCAATTTTTTTTTCAATTATAGTGTCTTTGAAAGATACCTAATGCCTAGAAAAAATTTGGAACATGATAAAAAAGTCTTCCTTTTTATGAAGTTTTTACATCCACCGCTCATCCCATAATGTGTTCTACTCATTCTCATCAGTGTCGGTCCACGCGCTGGTCACCTCGAGCGCGAAGAACGCGTCGAAGTTAAACTCAGATCATTTGTCCCACAGCCCAGCCTCCTTCATCTTAGTGTGGAAGTACTTCTCTAGAGTGTTTGCGCATCTGTTGAACGAGATAAACATATTTACATACCTATACACATTAACATATTAAAAAAATATATGTTTAAGATCGTCGACTTGACAAGGTTTTATGATCACAGGGGTTTATCTATACTAATATTATAAAAAAAAATATTTGATTGTCTGTTTGCATTGAACAGGCTCCGAAAGTAAAGAACCGCTTTGAAAAATACTTTCACCGTTGGGAAGCTATACTATCCCCAGGTGACATAGGCTGTATTATATTTTCAAAAGTTAAGGATCCATAAGGAAAATCATGAGAACGAGATCGCGGGGAGTGTTAGTTTAAAATAAACGAGTTAAGAAATTAAATAAAACCATTTCAGTAAGAAAAATGAGTAGATCTCATATGGCGTGATGGCCTAGTGGTTTATATGTCCGCTTCTCATGCAAGAGGTTGTAGATACTGGGCAAATACCAATGTTACTTTATTAATTTTGTACTTTCTAAATTTATCATGGACATCAATGACATTGGTGAAGGAAAATATCGGGAAACTTGGTCTTAAAATAAATATGGGGCTGGAATTGGGAAACCTTAACTTTAGTATATGTCTGAAATAGTCAATCCGCTTTGAGCAAGCATGGTGTTCAATGATTGTTCCTTCTCTGTTTGAAAAGTGGCCTTTGTCTGCAGGCTGGTATTATTATTTATCAAGACTCTAATTGAGATCCATTTATCTGCACAAACCTGTAGTAATCAGTATCAGGCGAGTTGTAGAGCCGGCAGTTTGTGAAGATCCTGGTCATATCAGCTATGAACAGTCGCTTTGACACGTAATACCGCGACTTGAGACGCTCACCCATCGTGCGAAGATCTGGAAATATAGCATTGACATGATAACTTCTTATCGAGGTAAAAATGCAATCTTTTTTGGTTTGCTGGCTAAGAGATTGGCTGCTGACCGGCGTGTTTACAGTTCGATTCCTTTGTAGGTAGATGTTCTGAGTCTAGTTGTTTGTGTATGACAGTGTATGTGAGTTAACACATTTGTAAATTTAACGATATTCGAAAAAAAATCTGGGATTATTTTCTATAGTTCTTTAACCCTTTGACTGCGGACGAACATTTGCTGCGCCAAACGCCAGTGCGGCTAGCTACCAATGTTCGCGTGTTCGCCATAGAAAAACACACACGTTTGTGTGTGCGCCGCACTTGCGTTTTTTAGTCGAAACACAACGTGTGTGTTTTCCCGCAGTCAACGAGTTAAATTATAATGGGATTGCACGACATTTCAATAGGCACTAACTCATTGGTGGGTGGTGAAACTCTAATTACAATGTAAACTTACCCATAGGATATTTGATGTGATCGTAGTAATCCGGCACTTCGGATTTGTCGACTGGCTTTAGGAACGGCCAAGCGGTGGCGTGGTTCTTGACCTGTATTTTATTAGATTTGATGATTTGGTTACAGTAGACTGTGTAAGCGTCATCTGTTAGCAAGAATGCTAAAAGGGAAATTAGAAGAATAGGTGTCTGAAAATCCTAGTTTTTGTCATCTAACGCATTCGACGCACTAACGCGTTTCTTTTTCCATGGGTCCTCATTGATCTCATTTATTTATTTATCATTTAAACTTTATGCAACAAAAGTACAAAGGTGGACTCAATGCCTTTGGCATTCTCTAACAGTCGACCAAAGGAGGTGAAGAGATAACATGGTAGGTGCAAGTTAGCATCTCATTATCATCCATCTGGGGAAAGCGTTCCTTCTATCTACCATGAGTCGGGAGCCGAGTGCACACTGATACGCGTTTATGCTAACTTGACGCGAGACATTTCCAACAGATAGCTAAGCCCAGTTACCGCGTGCAGTATGTTCCGTAGCGCGGCGGGGTCAGGCTCGGGCTCGTGCTCGGCGGCGTGCGCTCGCGCCGCCCCGCGCCAGCCTGTCTCGCGCAGCCCCGGGATGCACTCGATGGGGATGTTGCGGACCTGCATATACATCATATTACTAAACGATCTTATATCATTATTGATTAAACAACAACTGTCCCGGCAATTTCGTGGCTATGCAGCAGAGTAACTGCTGAGCGTGGGATCCTGAGTTCGATTCCCAGGTTAGGCAAAGTGTTTTACTATCAGTAGTAGCTTGGGGTTCAGAAGTTGTGGTGCCCTGTGCCTCACATCTATTGCTGTTGGCTCACCTGATCTCTCCCCAGTTGTGTCACACAGTCATGCCATCGGATTATCTACCGTACGACCATCAGAACAATATTAATGTGGTTAAGGCCAATGTGGTGTGGTGTGGTTTGTATGTATGTATGAGGGTTCAAATCCAAACAATTACCAATGTGACTTACAATTTATATGTACTTTCTAAAATGTATCTTGGACATTACTGACATCGGTGAAGGAAAACATCCTGAGGATATCTGGACTCATACCGGCCTATTGCTGTGCCACTCAAACCATGTCAGAGAACATTGACGCGGTTTGAAAACTATTGACACTATTGTGTGTAGGTTGTGAGACTTTACTGCCCACACGACAGAGAAAGAAGACAAATGTTAGACTATTGCTTTAGTGCAAATGTATTGTTCCCTTCCTCGCACAGTCTAAACTACCGGTCATCGTATCACCGGTATTTTTAAAGAAAAAAAGTGGTAAGTTGTGAGCGAGAAATGTTTTTACTTACGCCTTCCTTAAAACATGTCATTCCAGGATGAATTTTTCTTACGTCTTTCTGTCTCATATCGATCAACTTTTTCACGATCTGTAAAAAATTATCACAATTATAATTATATTGAGTGACCAGGAGAGTTATGAGCATGTATATGGATGGATGGAGAACAAAAGGAAGACCAAAGAAAAGATGGGTGGATTGTGTGAAGAATGATATGAATGAAAGGAGAGTCAGTGATTGCATAACGGCTGACAGGACGGAGTGGAAGAGGAAAACGTGTTGCGCCGACCCCAAGTAACATGGGGTAAGGGCAGGAAGATGATGATGAATAATAATTATATTGAGAGAGATGAGATTTATAACCGTTTTTTACAATGTGATATAACACGTATTTTGAGAGTCAAGGAGTCAGTCAAGTTACATCATTTATGATGAATCTTTGGGTACAATGTAACAAGAGCATGTTAAAAGAGTCCAAAGCAAAATATAACAATCATAAAAAACAAATCAAAATAAATTTTAAATAACCCAGGCAGCTAAGAGATAATGATGTACGAATTGGCACCATCGATCAATCTAAATTCAACTGAGATAGTATCCATTGATTTATAAATCGCATTATAGAAGGCAGCAAGTTTGCTGTTTCTCATAAACATAGGTTAGGCAGAGGTGTACCGATTAGTGCACTCACATTTTGCCAATTATGTGTAAAGTCCCATGTAATAGGGGGCGAGCGAGAAATTGGCAATAGTTTCTCATTTGAGTAAAAATCGTCGTTCCTCGTTGGTCTAGTGGTCGCAAGCGCGACTGCTGTGCATTAGGTCTTGGGTTCGATTGCCAGGTCGGGCAAAGTGTTATTGGGTTTTTCCATCAGGAATGTCTCAGTAGCAGCCTCGGAGTCTGGATTTGTGCCCGGTTGATGGCAATAGGCTCGCCCCCTATTACATGGGACTAAAATCATAACTGGCGAAATGTGGGTGTACTAATGGGTACCTACACCTCTGCTTAACCTTTCGAGGATTACAGGCGTGATGTTATGTTATGTTGAGTAAAAATATGTTTTGTCATACCTCCTTCTGCCTGCGTATGATGCTAGTAAACTGCGTGTAAACGATCCGCGGGTTTAGCTCGCAGTGCATAAGCGTGGCTCCTTCGTAATCCTTTATGTACCCTTGGTACATAGCGCGCGGCAGCTTGATGTCCTTGCTGAAGCCTTGTTTCTTAAAGTAGCCTAAAAATAAAGTCATATTTTGTCAAATAATTGAGTAATAGATATTGCCCGCGACTTCATCCCTGCAAGTTTTCTAACGGCTTTCTAATTATTTTTGAAAATAAATGTAGCCTATTTTTACTAGCTTATAATGTAGCTTTCCATAGATGAAATATTTTTTAAATTGGTTCAGTGGTTTTTTATTTTATCCTATACAAACAAAACTACAAATATTTCGTCTTTATAATATTAGTTTAGATAGGATTTATGAATTTGTGACATTACCAATAACTACTTCACTTGGCCACTCATTGTTGTGGCTTGAAGTAAGTAAAGATATTGAGATTAATAATCGAGATAAAAACTATCCTATGTTTTAAGTTTGACCAAATTACACATAGTAATCCATATTTCATGAAAAATACTTGAGTTGTTAGGATTCCATCTCGGACAAACAACAGGTAATTTATGTATTTTTAGATTAACATTTGACATTATACATACCGATGGCGAATTCATCAGCGAAGGTCAGGAAGTGCAGTATATTATTCCGGATGTGGTAGTCCTTCAGATGGTTCATGAGGTGTGTCCCGTAGCCCTTCACCTGCTCGTTGGACGTCACCGCGCAGAATACTATCTCGCTGAAGCCCTGCCAAAGTTAACATTAAAATTAATAATTTGATTTGTCATGTGTCTTTGCAATGTGAGAATGTGCAGTGCAAACACAGTCGTACCTAGAAACATATTAATGTAAACAAGTTTCATTAAAATGTCTATGTTCAAGTCAAAATCAAAGCAATTATTTCAATTACACTTTTGAATTGCTAAGGAGTCGATCAGATAGTCACAAATTTGAAACTTGTTGACAGTTGTTGAACTTTCCAAAACGTACATAGGTCTCTATGGAGAAGAACAAGCAGAAAACTTCACGGACACTCTTTTCAATTAGACTTTTACAAAATTCTGGTTACAAATATTCTTGTTGCTTCTATACAAGAAAATATATGAATAAGTTAGGATATTTGTTCATGGACAACGGCACTTTCGCGAAAATGGCAAGTTTGAAGAACAGTTTGCCATTTTCGAGAAAATCACGAGCATAAACAAGTATGTTCATATATTATGTCTTAAATCGCCAATCCGCCTTAAGCAATCGTGGTGACCAATGCTTGTTAGTTGTCTATTTATTTATTTAAACTTTATGCAACAAAAAAGTACAAAGGCGGACTTAATGCCTGCCTGCTTGTCTGTATGAGAAGAGGCTTTTGTTCAGCAATGGGACAAGATAGGCCAGTATTATCACTATTAATAATTGTAGCATACCTGAGCACTAAATGTCCTGAAGCAAATCCCTCCGATGGGCCTGCCTTCCTTTATAAGGGCTAGCGTTTTGTGTTTGCTGTAAAAAAGGCAAACTTTACAATAAACACAATATATTAAATAACTGTTTAATTATTTACGCAATCTTACCTACACATACTATTACAGATCTGCGATCCAATGCTATAGTGTGGCCTTTCATTTTAAATCCTTAATCTTCATCTTAAGAAATTACATAAATATCCTAAATGTTAACTTACATCTAAATAACATATTATATATTATTATGTAACATATTAATTAACTAATAATCTTCTTCTTTCTTTATCGTGTGGGCAGTAAAGTCTTACGACCCCACACACCCTAGTGTCAGAGTTTCTAAACCGCCTCAAGGGCCTCTGACATGGTTAAAATTATCTAATAACTACAATACTAATAACGTTAAGCGTGTGTGATTGGTTGACTAAATAATCAACAGCCAATCACAGCAGCGTACGCGCGTTTGAAAATTTGTCATATTCATTTTTCATTCGAAAAGCCAGGTGTTACTTTAACTTATTCTAAATAACTTTTAAGTCTGTTTAAGAATACTTACGGATCAAAAACTAATTGTGAAATATACTCCTTTGTCATTTCAGGTAGCTGATGAGAAAAAACGTTGTGGAGACCTGAAATGAGAAACAACTTTTGAAAAGAACAAATTCCTATAACTGCTCCTATTAAATACATAAAAATATATATCTCATAGCCGAATGCTATTATACTATATCGGAATTTTTAAATAACCGCAATGAATTAAATTAATTCCTATAATTACATTTTCACAATTTAACCATTAAAATTTTATTTTTCAATTCTTTCCGTAGTAATACTTTTTTTAATATTAGCACCATAATATGGCAAATCATTCAGATCTACCTGTTATTTTAGGACATTGCATAAATTATTTGATGTACACTTATGTTTTACAATAAATATATTATACTCCATTCTAATGACTTTCATGAAATTACATCGCTACAATGTGCATTTCACCCGTGAAGTCATTTGACATTATGTATTCTAATAACATAAAAAATTTCTATGTTCTCACCTATTAGCCACAGCATAGTCTGTTTGTTGACGGGACCTGTGAGCGAGTTTCCGATCACATGAAACTCTATAAGCTTGCGTTGTTCTTCTAATTTGGCTGCCTCGTCGCGGGGCGCTTGCATTTGAAAAAGGGCCTAAAATATAAAAAAAATAATTCAATTGTTATGAATTAAATATGACCACATACTAGGGCCAAGTACATTATAAAAGGGTTTTATTTAATTTGATCTGAAATAAAAAAAAAATGGTTAGGCAGAGGTGCATCTTACACCCATATTCGCCAGTGATATAAGTCCCACGTAATAGTGGGCGAGCCTATTGCCATCAACTGGGCAGAAATCCAGACTCCGAGGAAACGACTTGGGAATCGAACCCACGGCCTCATGCTCAGCAGTCGCGCTTTGCGACCACTAGACCAACGAGGCAGTCAAACAGACGTTCAAAATAATTATATTACGTGTAACTTACGGCATACGAATAGCAATAAAGACATATAACGATATAATAGAAGAATTGTAGAACATAACTCACATCAGGTCCACACATATAGTTGGGGTCGGTGATGGTGGCCACGATGTCGGCGACAGTTCGCTCGCTGACGTCATCAGCGGGCTCGTCGGCGATGCGCCTGCGCTTGGCCGCGGCGCCGCCCGCCGGCTCGCCCGCACGCTTGCCGCCCTCTGCTTTTATGGAACCTGTACAAATATTTTTTATTCATACTATGTTATATAGAGGAAAAGTTTGTGAGTTTGTGAGGTTGTAGGGGATAATCTCTGGATCTACTGAACCGATTTTCAAAATTCTTGCACTAATTTGAAGCTACGTTATCACCGAGTGCTATAAGTTATGTTTTATTATTAAAAATTAGGTATACGTAAGAAAAATCACTCGAACGAAGTAGCGGGGAGAGCGTTTGTTTGGAAGTGCTGATATTTCTGAAAATACTGAACCGATTACAAAACTTCTTTCACTGATAGAAAGTTATACTATTCTCGAATGTCATAGGATATGTTTTATGACACATAAATAACTTCGAAGTGGTCGAGGGGTCAAAGTCGGGGGAAAAAGTTGTAATTAAATACATATATTACCTGAGGAGAGTGTGACGGTAGTGAAGCCATCTTTGCTATCGCCCGACGCGGTTACACGCTCGAACTCCCCGCGTCTACCCGCTGAAAAAATAAAAGTACAGTTTTCGATAAACAACCTAAAAACGCTCTATTTAAGCATCACTTGATCACAAAAAATCGTTTAATGTGATAAAGAACAGAATCGACTTAGGTGATCAACTTTTATTTCTAGTTGAATTTATCAAAATGTTTTTAAGCTGTAGGTTTGCAAACAGCTACTTTTAATTGATTAATTAATAATGAACTTAAATACATGACAAGTAGAATTTAAAATTGTCTGCAAGATATATAATTTCGCTTGGCATTTATTATCTAGCATGTAATTACGCGATTTTAGACTCTATTTCTAAGATATTTTAGTTCATTATCAATGTTGCTCTGTCTACGCTGAAGGTAGGACAAACTCACGGTTCTTATTATCAAATATGGCTTGTAGATGGTTCGGTGGGATCTGCTTGAACTCGGGGTCCCAGATCGGGGAGTTGGAGCTGAATATCTCCTCTTCAAGCAACGCTAGGAAGCGAGGGAAGTGGGTTAGGACTAGTACCTGTGAAAAAAAGTAGATTAGTAGATATTTAATAATGGTTGGTTGCGGGTACGATATCGATTATACTTTATTAGTACTTTCTTAATTTCTTTAGATCATCTCATCTCTGATAACAGTCAAGCTAATGATCGTAAGGAAACCTGGACATGTAATTACTCTAAGTCTGTAATCACCAATCCGCTTTGAGCAATTATGATAATGAACGCTCATGCCTTCCCTGTATAATTCTTTTATTAAATAACACCAACCAGACCCAGAACAATACCTGTTGGGTCTACAAATATTAGTTTCGTGTGGGAATCGAACCCACGACACGCAGCGTAAGTTTCTATCACTCAGCCACTTCGCCAACTGAGTCGTCAACTTCCTTGTATTATAATTTTGTAGATTTGAAAATAAAATCTGCGTACAAGTGTGTTCTGTTACCCGACAGACGCGGAAATAAAGATGTTTCTACTTTTTATTGTAAACTTACTCTTTTTTCAGGCGGCATACGGTCCCTTTCAGAATGACACTTGTCCATCAGCTGGCGACACACAGACTTGAACACGGCGCGCAGCAACGTACGACCAAACACGAGCGACGTATCGTAGTGTGGTAACGAGTCGCAGAACGCGGGCACGTGGCAGAATACTAGCCATCTGGAATATATTGCAATATTATTAAGCTGAAGAGATTTTTTTGGGTGTATGTTTGGACACGCTAATATTAGAAACTGCTGGTCTGCTTTGAAAAAGTCTTTTTGCGTTTTATAGCGCGTTTGTCGAGGAAGGTTATAGGCTATATAACTTTGCGCTATGACTTAAGGGAGCGGAGCATTAATAAAAGATGTAATATAACGCGGGTGTAAGATTAATCTCTTCAAAGTTAGAGTGAACATGCTTCTTCTGGGTGAGTCCACTCCATCGTAAACTTTGTCTCTGTCACCAATTATTTAAAAAAAGGGATTTTTCTAGCATGAAATATGTTGCTATTACATGAATACTTATTTTAAAGTTGACATTTATAAATAATATACACGGTTACTTTTTGGTCGTTCTAGAACCGAAAGCCATAAACTCGATCATCAAACTCGAAACGATTGAGACCATTTTTTCAAAAAGTAACAATAAAAAATATCAGCTGTACAGTACACTTTGACGAGTTAGACAAACATAAATGTACTGAACAGCTGATTTTTTGTTTTGTTACTTTTAACACACAAACACAGCTGGTACACATTTGGTATTCAATTTAAAGATAGCTAAAAGGCTATCTAAAAATTGTTTGTTTATGAGAATAAACAATCAATTTTTCCTCGTAACAATATTAGTTACATAGATTTGTAATTACTTACCTTGTATAATTGATTTGGTATGCGGATATGTCTTCTGGATTGGACACTTGCTGAAATTAAATATCAATTTTTCAGCATTGTTTCACTTCTACAATGTAAATCAATAAAGTAGTGGATGAGCTAAGATTCTTTAAACTAGAATAAGAATGTATGAGCTACAATGGAGAGCTTCCCATGGCACGGCGAACGTGTCGTGACCGCATGCATGTGATAAAGGGTTTAAAGTTACTGAAGTTTAAATGTATTCACGCAGTGGCGGATTTACAATTGTAGAGATAAGGGTGGTCAAAATGTAGAAGCCTTTACTAGGAAAATGTGTCAATCATCACATCACATCTGCATTACAGTAACTTTGAAAGCTGAAAACTCTGTGTCTCCCTTTGTTTGTTTGAAACTTGTTGAAGCAGTAACCCATTTTGAATTTTTTTTTTTGTCAAAGCTAACAATTTAGATTGGTACTTAAAATTAAATTTAGCAAAAAAGAAAAACCGGTAGAAAATAATATAATAATAAATAATCTTGACAAAACCTGATCATACATAATACATAAAAAAGACTTACCAATTTCCTAACACTGGGCGTCTCAAAGTTCCAATGGTTGAAACAATGTAGAAACATCTTAGCCAGGTCATACATAGTCTGCCATTCTCTCTGTGGAAGGCTATTGAACTTGAAAAGCACAAAGTTGGTGATAGCCTTGGCTATAGAGGGCCTCTCGAAGGGCGGCTGGCCTAGTGGTCCTTCGATGCGCGGGTGTGAGCGGGTTAGGATGCATTTGCGGAGTATCTGTAGGATGAAAGTACTTTTATTAATTGGTTGCTGTAATGTGAGAAGCCTATGGCAGTAGATACATAATATCATGTGATATTAAGTAAAATTAGAGGAGCTCGTGGCTAAGTAGTAACAGCCGCACGGGTCGATCCGTCAGGTTAAGCTACACTTGCCGAGGTTGGTCCGTGGATGGGTGACCATCTTTACACACCGAGACTCCTCCGTGCCTCGGAAAGCACGTTAAGCCGTTGGTCCCGGCTGTCATACGTGGATCTTTGACAGTCGTTACGGGTCGTCAGAAGCCCAACAGTCTGACAACCAGTCTTACCTAGGGGTATCATATTACCCAGTTACTGGGTTGTAGAGGTCAGATTAGACTGGAAGCCGACCCCAACATAGTTGGGAAAAGGCTAGGCAGATGATGATAAGTAAAGTTAAGAGTGCTCTAAAGATATTAATATACAACAAATAAGTAACCAGTTGGGTTCAATATGAAAAAATATGGTATTGCCAAATGTGTTCTGTCCAATTGACCATATATGGATTTGCAGTGTCAGCTTTGTATAAATACAAAACATCAGTGGGAGGCGCGTTTTCCATGGATAGCGCAGAGACTAGCAAAGGGAGGTGAAGAACACCAGTGTATTTAAGGATCTTATTTCATACAAACTTACTATGTCTAGTAACTTTTAGGAACAATTACAATCTAATTACTCCGATACTTGCTACTTGATACTTGCTTATTATTTGATACTTGCTCCTTTAATTATTTAGTTTTAGTAAATTTTTAGGCACTGTAATTTTATGGAAAATCTTTTTATCTGTTTGGTTTTATGTACACTTTTTGTAAACATTTTTATTTGAATAAATTATTATTTTATTATTATTAATTTTTGGCTCAATTTACCACATTTTTTTAACAATGATTGTGGCTAAGATGACTTTGCTATTAGATTTAAAACTTTTTGAATCACTAGAATTTACCTTTAGAACAGAATTATATGTATACATCTAGAACAATTAAAAGGAAAAACTCACAATCTTACTAAGTGTTAAAACAAAAAACTACAACTAACCTTAAATAAATAATAGTACACCCGTTTAGTGTCATGGTCATCCTCTCTATGCATGGACATAAAGATGTTCTCCACATCCACCACTGCTCCGAGAAGTCTGTTCACCTCCGCCACCGGCAGACCTTGTAGTTGGGTCACATGTTTTTCTGAAAATATGGCATGTATTTACTCTTTGACTGCGGGAAAACACACCATTTTGTGTCTATTAAGAAACGCAATTGCAGCACACACACAACCATATGTGTTTTTCTATGGCAAACACACCAACTGTATAGCCAGGCGCATAGAATTTCTACTCTAGTGGGTAGAATTCATAGTAATGGGCTGCACATAGTTGTATCTTCGAACCTGGATAATTTATAAAGACACAGATTAATAAACCCATTGACTGTGGGCAAGCATTCGCTACGCTAAGCCCATAGTGCGGCTAGCTACACAGTTCGTGTGTTCACCGTAGTAAGACACTTACGTTTTATGTGCGCCGCAGTCGCGTTTTATAGTAAACAGGTTCAACAGGTTAAAAAAATAATAATTTCATAAATATCTTTGTGTCAATGAAGATTTTTTGTTAAGGGCTATAATGCAGTGTCAGGGAATGAGTGATGATCCACCAAATATCAACTCTATTAAGAAAAAGGTTTTTTCTATGTACTTAATAAAATTACCAACCTAGAACATGATTGCAGTTCCGACAAGGATCATTGAAGCTGGCTAGAGGCTGGTTGTCTGCTCTGGGATTGCCTTTCCCTGACTGTTGCGGCGCAGGAGTCTTCCACCCATTGCATGAGCAGTCTGTTGTCTGAAGAAAAATTTAAAATTATTACCGCCCATCACACTTGCAAAAATATTTGCAGCTATGTGAAAATATATTATGAAAACTTTATGAATATGATTTTTGCATATTGTGTCTATATGTATTGAGGTTTCTAGGGCACCCCAGTCTCATCTGGGTCAAACATTTTATTATACTATTATGTTTAAGTAAAACTTTTTTCCTACTTTTTAATAGTCAAGTTTGTGAAACTATAAGCCATACAGTTAACAACAATAAATAGAATATAAGTTTAGTTACCTGGCACTCTGAGTAAATAGCCAACTTGAGTAGCTTCTTATTATGCGGCCAGTTATACACTTGTTGCTTCCGCTGTTGTATGCGCTGCAGATTTGACTGCCTGGAGGCCTGGCCCTCACTGCCCGCTGGCGTGGCAGCACTGTTCGACGACGCTTCATCTGCATTTATGCTCGATGTTGCTAAAATATAAAATTATTGAGATATTTCTTTTTAAGGCTTGTCTAGTAAGAGGATGTCGATTTTGGATGTGATTAATAGATTCAACGTGTTTGAGATGAGTTTAGTAGGAAATAGAGGATGAAATTATGTGTTACTACTTGTAATGTTCCAAAACAGTAAACGTAAGATACAATAATATAACACTTGTAATAATGTATGAGTACAACAAAATACTTTGGACACCATAAATGAAATAAAATTACTAATGAAAATAATATTTTTACCGGCAACAGTGTTATATTAGCTGAAATTGTTTGTTGTTATTATATAATTTGTAAATTGTTTATTTACCTTCGTGTCCCTGTGATTGTGAAGAATCTGCCTCAGTGCTTGTCATAGTTATGTCTCCAATATCGTCGTTCAATTGAGAAGACATAATAACTGATTCTCAGCTTCTGCCTGATAGGGCTTAACAATTTTATTTCTATTTACGATGGAAATACAAGTACAAACAACATATTTACTATTTTTAATTCATCAATATGAATACCTATTCCTCTAAATCTTTAACGTTAAATATCTATGGTATGGACATTTCCATTTGCTTGTGAAGGCGCGGCGAAACAGTCACAGATAATTTATTTCCTTGATATTCGCGGTATTCTTACCGAGATCATAGACAAGGCAGATGAGACAAATCGACTAAATCAGTAATCAGTGTTGCTGTCGCATCTCTTATCATGTGAACGTCAACGATAGCGGGAAAATAGAGCGCGGAATTTCAAATGAAAATGTATTTTCGTCATGCTTAGCGTTTTGTACATTCTGGAGTGAATTTCATTTTAAAATAACAAAGTGAATAAAAAGTACGATATCTTTTAACTTCCAAGTTAGTCAGTCTTATGTTACTCTTAAAAACTGGTTGCTCGTCGTTTAGTGAAAACAATTTTTGATAGAACTTTATTAAAATCTTCGTCAACTAAATAAGTAAAAAAAAACATAAGGAAACGTATTATTTCTGCCTAATGACTTAAATGATGTTTTGATAACTAAATATCTCTGTTACTATCGTAAATAGATCCGTGGTTGTCCGTTCTGGCAGCTTCAGTTTCAGCCAGCTCCGTAGTCAGTATCAGTGCGCGCGGGAATTCGGATGAATCGGTCATGTTCTCAGCGATTTAGAATTTATCCAACTTTACGTATTAAACATTGGGGTTCATTCATATTAAAAATAATTTTGAATTGTTTACAACAATAATATTTGGTGAAACTAAAAGACTCGATTTTCTTTTTTTAAATTCGAAATAGTATTCATTTCAAAACTTTTTTGTGCCGAATTTCAAAAATGGAATCAAAGTTATTCCTTCGGGGAAACGAAACTTACGACGATTTTTATAATCGTTGCAACAATTTATCTCATTTCGACTGCAGTGAAGAAGAAATGCTATGGTGGTTAATGGGATCCAGACGCTTACCTTTAAAAGAAATAGTCCCGATCAGTGTAATATTGGTTGTAATATTTCTGACTGGAGTGGTCGGCAATGCGTGCGTGTGTGTGGTTATTGTTCGACACCCCGGGTTGCATACAGCGACCAATTATTACCTCTTCAGTTTGGCTGTTAGCGATCTTTTGCTGCTGATGTTTGGTAAGTACCTATAGCAAATTTTATTACTAGATTATTACATTAACCAATAATCAATAAATATACTTTTCGTGATACACAATTAAAAACTAAACTTCAAAATCACCAATTAACTATTTATAATTGGTGATTTTGAAGTTTAGTTTTTAATTATTTTAAAATTGAAATAATTTTTTGCATTCCAGCATTTTGAGTATCGACGACGCATCTATTGATGTATTAAATATAGAATAATTCAGGGTTTATTAACGATATTTGTATATTGTCCGTTGGAATGAAACCAAAAAGCGTTTGATTTAAATGAAATCAAAAGTCATTCACGGTTTAAGGCTAATAAAAGTCTTACATACACTCATTATCATTATTATTAACCAGAACACAATCAGAACATAAATTTGGTATTCGAAGGTAATGTAATGGTCAACGTTTACATAACTTTTTTTTACAATCAGTCTTTGGAGACCTATAAATACTGACGGGATTGAATATTTAATGAGGTAGAATACGTGTCTATAGCGCCCAGGGGGTTTTAGGGGGTATTTGGTATAGTAATTTTTCATTTGTAACTGAAACTTGAATTTAGATGAGGTAAACAATAAATCCGCTGCTTTTTACTACAGATTAGTGCGCATTTTGCGTTTTAAAAATATTGCCTTCCAAATATCAAACGAAAAGTAGCTTAATAATCATAATCTCCCGGTCGAATTTCTGTCATGGCGGTCTTTCTCAATAGATAATTGTTTTGTTCAATGTAATGGGCGATGGAAACTTCCCTCACTTTCAGTTTAGTCCAATGGAACAACAATTCGACGCTAGGGAAAGATCAGGTGTAGGACAAACACCACTTCCGAACTCGGGGCCACGATTAAATAAATGTTAATGAAAAAAAACAATAACATTTGATTCCCAGGTCGCTTTTTAATACAATTTGCCAGGTACCCACACAGTGGCGAAAAGCTGCCAGCTAGGGTCTATCTAAAGTATGAATATAATTATGTATAGGTACAGATATATACATAATTGTTTTGGTATAGTAAGCATGTAGATTGCAAATACCTACTTTTAAACAATGTTCAGATAGGTAATAGGAATATTTAAGGAATATTTTTGCATATTTACCAAATACCTAGCTTTAAGAATACACTCAAGGTACAGTTACAGTAGGTAGGTACATAAATGTTCAATTCAATGGTGTTTCTTAACGTTTTTGTTGCCGCTTAAAATTTAAAGCGCTAAGCAGACAAACTAACTTTGATCTCCGTATTGAGGCAACAGGCGACTCGCAACTAGCTGTTTCCATTACAACATAAAGAAACTGCGCATAAGTACATAGCAACTCAGAATCAGTTTTAAATTGACGCAACTAGCAACTGTAAATTTTTTACTAGTTGTGTTAAGTTGCTGGTTTCCTCGCAACGCGTCGAGCGATTTCACCACTCACTCATTTTATACTCACATCTTTTATATATGTCACTCCTGAGTTACTCATCTCAGTAGCCAGTTGACTATGTATTTGTAAGTTTATTTAGAATCGCGACAGCCGTAAATTGCGGTTTATTTATTGCTACAACTGGGAACCTTTACTGACCGAAATCTGTTAAACAATCAATTGATAGTTTCTTCAACTTAAGTTGCTCTGTTTACGGAGCGCCAAGTGTCGAGGTGAAACATCAATTTTGTCAGCGTAATAACTAAGGTATTTTAACTTTAACTAAGTCTAGACGACCCTAGTGGCTTAAATGGCTTTTTGCGTACCTAGTCGAGCCTATATTAATACGTAGGTACCTATTTTCACAAGTTTGTGCCCTTGGCCGCTTGTAACCTAATTCCTTCATTAGCTTTCGGTAATTATTTTGTACTGTCTGGCATTTATCGTTAAAAATGGTAGAAAATAATGCGAATTTCAGTACATACTTACCTACTAGTGTTGCCAGGTGTTGTGTGTCTAATTTCGGAGTAGAAAGTTAAAAGAATTGGGGTAAAAGGGGACAGAATAACAGCATGCTATTGTTGGTATTTTAGTGTAGGTATAATATGACAACACACGACAACGAAAGAATGCTCTGTCGCTGTGCACACAAAGAGAATAATTTGAAAGAGTGAGGACATAATTGAAATATTTTGCTGTTATTTCTTACTGTAAAACATAACACATAACATCACGCCTGTACTCCGAAGGGTTAGGCAGAGGTGTACCCATTAGTACACCCACATTTCGCCAGTTATGTTTAAGTTTTAATGTAATAGGGGGCGAGCCTATTGCCATCAACTGGGCACAAATCCAGATCGATGCGAATGAGCTTTATTTACGTATTTAAGTATTTATTTATAAAAGTCTGTCATCTTGTCGTGACAATGGTCTGCTTGGCACATTTTGGTTTGTCATCTATACATGACTGTGGCGGTCAAAAGGTTAATGGGGACGCTCAGACCCACAAACAGCATCTCTAATTACTTAATCATGTTGTAATGACTAAATAGCTCAAGTAATTTCGGAGCTGTTCACGAGTTTAGGAAGTCCTTGTCAATTTACATGTAGTTACCAATAGTAGCTCATTTTAGCTTCAGGCGCAGACATCCGTACCTAGGGTTACCAGCTCTTTGTCTGTCAAAATAGTAGTTTTAGAATGATTACCGATAAAAATATAGTAGATATCGAAAAGATGAAATAAAAAAAGTAGTAGGTAGATTGTAAAAAGTTAACTAAGTGAACGTACTGTCAACTATAATGTCCAGAACAGTTAAAGCCGTTTCGTTTTACGCTTATACATTCTAATGCATGAGGTCTTGGGTTCGATTCCCATGTCGGGCAAATTTATATTGGGTTTTTCCCTCAGGAATTTCTCAGTAGCAGCCTCGAAGTCTGGATTTATGCTTGGTCAATATATATGGATATATATAGGTATAGGTATAGGCAATAGGCTCGCCGCCTTGGGACATAAACATAACTGGCGAAATGCGGGTGTACCTACCAATGAATACACCTCTGCGTGATGTTATGTGTATTAAATATGGTTGATATTTTAATGTAGGTTTCCTCAAATACTCCCCTCACCCCCCACAAATAACCACGTGACGGTCAATATGCGAAAAGGACCAACCACGATCAATATCAAACCTTTTTTTAATTTGTTCCTGCGTGTCCTGCAGATACCCAATTAAAATCATGACGGTGTGTTCATGATTTTAATTGGATTTCTATAGTGCCTGCCCCATATTATGACATCTAATAATTGTATGATAAGACTTATTAACCCGTTGACTGCGGGCGAACATTCGCTGATTCGCAATTCGTGATTGTGTTTCCGTCGAATGTACATATTTTGTCCTAGCTTCTGCCTGTTACTTCATCCGTGTCCAAGTTAATATACCATCCCACGGGAACCGTAAATTTTACCGGAACTCTAATCTATCTCTGTGCCAAATTTCATCCAGATCCGTTCAGCCGTTCAGGCGTGATTGAGTAACAAACATCAATACAAACTCTCGCATTTATTGTAGTAGTAAGATATGGTAAATTGGTCGCATGTCTTCTGAATGACGATGATGATAACTCCTATATCAAATGATAATAATACCAGCCTATTATTGACCCACTGCTGGGCAAAAGCCTCAAAGTAACACTCAGATGCCTAGCACGCAGAAAGATCATTTTCATGTTTCTATGAATATTTTAGTAGAGCAAAGAGCAACTTAATAATTCTGTCCCGTCTTGATTTTGGTTATTCAAACCCAACACTAATACAAAATATTTGGGACTAGCTTCTGCCCGCGACTTCGTTCACATAAATGTCGGTTATTGGCGATCTAATCTTGTTTGGATCCCCGTTTGAGTTATGGAGTATCCTTTTTTTACGCATGCCTACGTCATATAATAGCTATCTGCATGCCAGATTTCAGCGCAATCCGTTAAGTGGTTTGAGCTGTGTGTGGATAGATCAGTTAGTCAGTAAGTGCCTCAGATTAATAATTCAGAACGTAAGTACATTCAAATGATCAAACTTGGTTTTAAACTAGAATGGGATTCTGAAACGAACACTCTAACTTAAACTTTAAAGCTAAATCATTAAAGCTCTATTAAAGAACTTAGGTACAGTTTGTAGTTACTTTGATTTTATAATCTAGGTAAATGAAGACTATTAAGAAGTTCGGACAGTATTTTTTAATTTTCTTTTTTAAAAAGGCGTTATTTTTAAGGGTTTAGTTTTTATTATTCACATAATGGGTAGGTTAAGGCTAGAGTTTGACTGAAATAATTTAAATAATACCAGCCTATTACTGTCCCACTGTAGTGCAAATTCCTCTTCTTATTCAGAGAAGGCACGAGCATTGATCACCATGTTTGCTCAAGACGGATTGGTGAATTCAGACTTATATTAACTGTTAGCTTTTGCCCGCGATTTCGTCCATATACATGTCGGTTATTGCGGACGCAGAAGTCAATGTTGCGGAATATAAAGTGGGCTATGTCCTTCCTTGTGGTTTAAACTTGCCCCTTATTTTTCATCAAAATCGATTCAGTGGTTTAGTCGTGGAAGCATAACAGACAGACAGACGGAGTGACTTTCGCATTTATAATATTAGTATTTATAAGTGCAGGTTTCCTCATCATCCAATGTCAGTGATGACCAAGATAAACTAAGAACGTACATATGAAATAGAACAAAGTCACATTGGTACTAGCCCGTGCTCGGTTGCGAACTCACAGTGTCATGCATGAAAGGCGGACGCCTTAACCACTAGGCCATCACAACGACAAATAACGACTGAAATAAAAGAACATTTTTTTATGATTGCAACCCTTTCCATTGTCTGTTGTTTGTTTTTCTTTGAACATAACTGCCTGTAAATAAAACTTTGTAAAATATATTAAAGCGACGTTCAAGAATTTTGTACTTACATCAAATAAAATTAAAGTCTTACGATATTTTTTAGTTTATTCTTCTTGAATCTTCAGAAGATAATTAAAGTTGTTACTGGCTTGTTTTGTTAAAGTAAAGTCTGTTTTATATTTCTAAAACTATCATAATTGAATTAAAAGCCAATATTGGAGTAAACGGTATCGGATTGAAAGGGCATAAGCTACGCTATTTTTTAATCTGCTATTTCATCTGTGTCCGGGATAACATTTCCGACAGTTATGCAGATGAAGTCCGTTGCAAAACATAGTTGGGCACCTGGTTTATTTATATACGGCTGCCTCGTTGGTCTAGCGGTCGTAAAGCGCGACTGCTGGGCATGAGGTCTAGGGTTCGATTCCCAGGTCGGGCAAAGTTATTAGGTTTTTCCATTAGGAATTTCTCAGTAGCAGCCTCGGAGTCTGAGGACATTACATAGGACTAAAACATAACTGGCGAAATGATGGTGTACTATTGGGTACACCTCTGCCTAACCCTACGGGGATTACAGGCGTGGTGTTATGTTATGTTTATCTATATTAATATAAAAAAAGCTAAAGATATTTTTTTTTATTTGTGTGTTTGTTTAAACGTGCAAATCTTTGAAACTACCAGTCCGATTGTATAAAATCGTTCTTTGTAAATGAAAGCTAGATTCATTATAATATCACGCTAAGATCCACAGGAACGGAGCATTAACCAAAGACAACTTAACACGGGTGAAAAAAACTATGCATACTCTAAGTCGCAGAGAGCAAGCCAGTATTTTATAGACTCACAATCCTAGTTCAATGTTTAGAATAGAAATATAGTAGCTTGGTTTTTTACTCACATCACTTATCATCATTATGTTATGTGCCTATTTGCAAAAAAAAAACGAACTAAAAGCTATATTTGTTTAAAAATTTAATTATAATCTAAATTGTGTAACGTACTTCTGCAAATTGCCTAAATTATGTTAAATCAATTAGTAAACCATTTCTAACTGAGCCATTTACAGTATGACGTCAAATGGGTGTTAATTAAAAGTGGAGATGAATTTTGATTTGATTGCCTTGTCTACTAGGGAAACTTGGGTTTGATAACGGCGACCCTTTGAAATTATTTCCTAGCGTAATATGATTTTCCAGGCTGAATTTAGCTTTAAATATCTGATCACAACTAACGCAATAGAATTGGCCTGCTGAGTTAAATGTAGGGCTGTCCGTCCGGGTTTCCCCGGATTTGTCCTAGTTTACAGGACGTCCGGAAGGGGTTGTCAAAAAGTGTCCGGACACTTTTAATGCCAGGACTCCTACTAATTAAACTTTTATTGTAAAAATATTTTTTTCTGGGATGTCCGGTAAAAATACTCTATTTCACCCAAACGTCGGCAATTTAGATGATGGCAGCCCTACTTAAAAGTATAAGTGTAGGAGGGTTAAGGTTTTTCTTTATGTAGGTATTTGGCGTTTGTCGTTTGAAGGGTTGAGTCTGTTTTATTCAAATCTTTATCTATAAAAATCTCGCTTCACCATGTTTGTCCGGGATAAACTCTCTAAGTACATAACATAACATCATGCTTGTAATCCTCGATGGTTTAGGCAGAAGTGTACTTACCCATTACTAAACCGCGAGTTATGTGTAAGTCCCATGTAATAGGGGGTAAGCCTATTGCTGTCAATCGCGCACAAATCCAGACTTTGGCGTCTGGCTGCTACTGAGAAATTCCATATGGAAAAACCCAATAACACTTCGCCCGACCAGGGAATCGATCTCAAGAAACACCTAATGCTCAGCAGTTGCGATTTGCGACCACGAGGAGCCGTAAAATTGATAGAGGAACATGTATTTGAAAGATATGCGTAATTATTTCCTTCAATGCCGATGCCCACTTTCAGATATCAAGTATAATAAAAGTTACCACAAATAGGAGCGTTACAAATATACAACAACTTATAAAACAAAATTAAAGCCAGTATCAAAGTTCAAACAGTTCACGTGAAATAAACCATGTTTCGTTCAAAACAACATGAAGCTAAACGTTGAAAAGGTAAAAGATTATAAACTTAAATGGAAAATAAATTACGTTTAACAAAAATAAAACTCATGAAACTTTGATTTAAAGGCCATGAAAAAGTCTTTTGTGATATGAAACTGATAATAAACAACATAAATAAATAAAATTTACAACGGAAGAAAGAAAGAAAAGAAAAGGCGAAAATGACGCACATAACATAACATAACATAACACATAACATCACGCCTGTAATCCCCGAAGGGTTAGGCAGAGGTGTACCCATTAGTACACCCACATTTCGCTAGTTATGTTTTTAGTCCCATGTAATAGGGGGCGAGCCTATTGCCATCAACCGGGCACAAATCCAGGCTCCGAGGCTGCTACTGAGAAATTCCTGATGGAAAAAACCCAATAACACTTTGCCCGACCTGGGAATTGAACCCAAGACCTCATGCACAGCAGTCGCGAAAAACAGCACAGCACAGCAGTCACATAACATAAAAAGAAAAATTGTACAATATGATAGTAAAGTAGAAACAACTTTCAATCCCGATTCACCCCTTAAGGCGGTAAAAAGGTGGAAGTTTGTATGCAAGTACGATATAAACAAGTTCCACGCGGACGGAGTCGCGGGCAAAAGCTAGTATTAAGATATAGTAAATCGTATCGGTAATACCTTTGTAGGAAGCCGTCAATATATCTTCATAGAATCTATTTTCCTGAACAGTGTGAAGACCGTTCCTATTTCATTCTGAGACAGAATATGGAATTATTCATTCATCTGTATGAATGATTAAATTGTTTCTATTAACCCGTTTGTATGTTTCAAAGGATGGCTTAGTGTCCTTCGATGATTTCAATATCTTAGTAGGGTTCAGTTTTCATCTTAGACATGTAGACTATTTTATACATTTTACAGCTTTGTACAATCTTTACGAGCAGTAAAACCTGTTTAAAGGGTAGAAAAGACATTTAATGAAGCCGAAATTTACATGTTCTTTCCATTATTGAGATATTTTTTGTTCTGGAATGGTTCTGAACAAAAAATATCGCAATTTTCACAGATACAGTCGGTTTCAGATAAATTAAAAGTTAAAGTTCCTACATTTTTAATGTGTTTTACAAAAACAAGTTTTAAATCTTTTTAAGTTAACTTTTAATACCTTCATGACTCCTAAACTGTTGCATGCACATATACTTATATTCACAATGCGAACAATGCACGAATTCTTGCGTGTAATGTAAACAATGATAATTTACACTAAAAATAAAAGTCGTTGCTCAGTTCCCCAGCAATAATTTTTGCCTAACGTTACTTAGATGTTTTGGGCATTATACTACTTATAACATAACATCATACCTGAGGGGTTAGGCAGAGGTGTACCCATCAGTACACCCACATTTCGCCAGTTATGTTTAAGTCCCATCTAAAAGGGCAAAAATCAAGACTGCGAGGCTGTAATACAAGATATAGAGATACATGAAACGTTATGGCTCTTGCAAACAATATTGTTCGTACGGTTTTAGTACACAATTTGTGAACCGTTTGGGAATGCAATACATACATAACTAGGGCGGCCAAACTCTTTGTAACACGCGGTGTAAACGCGGAAATTCACATGGAGTGGTGTGGGAGGAATGTTATGTTACTAATAACCCCTCCCTCTACCCCCGGGGAATCATAGGCTTTATGCGATGAGCTAGCTATATTTGAACCAGATTGAAATATCAAACTTATGTACATTTTTTAACACGTGTGGCGGCTCTGCGCCGGTTCTCTCTCTCTTTTTTTTTTTTAAATTGTTCAAAATCATCAAATAACTCCTTCCGCCCTGGGTGGGGCGGAAGGGACTGTCAGACTTTTACTGACTAAAAAACCACCCTGTTCCTTCAGTTGCCCTTTACGTTCCGGGGCCACGGTATCCTGTTAAGACGTCCCGCAACCCCGGCAGGCGTTGGCCCCGTTGGGGGCCCCGTCCCTGTGCTGACAGCTCTTTGAGGCGCGCGCGAACAGAACGCGCCGTCGACCCGAGCTTGGTCCTTGATCGGACGGCGAGCTACTCATTATTCGCCGTCCGCAAGCCCGCGCCTACGGCGGCTGGATGTCGCCTCGCGACATCCGACGCCCTGGGCGTCTCCCGCGGCGGCTGGGGCGTGAGGTGGTTCTCTCCCTCACGCGGCCCGCCTCCTCCTTCGCTAGCATTGCCGGATCTCTCCTTGTGTCGGATTGCCGTCCCATCATACCGTGCACCTGAGTTTACGCACACACTTACGCACTATAAAATCTCCTGCGTACTTGGCTATTCTCCATTGGGATTGGCCGCCGTGACCGAAATATTAGAGAATATTATTATTATAGCTTGTTATGTAATGCAATAACAACATCTGCTGGTAAATGCATCTTCTAACTATATAACACACTGCGTTGTTATAAAACCTTGAAATGTTTTCTTCGGATATAGGAAATATGAACTGCTGTTTTAGGAGTAATTGGGTTGTATGTTAGGGACTTAGAGAATTGGTCTAGAGAGTCTGAGATAACGATATATATCGGGGATCCTCCTTTCTAAGCTACGAGAGGAACCAATCGGATCTGTGGTAAAAAAAACTGACCCCTTTTTGTCTAGCATTTAGTTCGGTTTGTTTAAAATAAAATGTATGTTTTTGTTGCAGGTCTGCCAAACGATCTCTCGGTCTACTGGCATCAATATCCATACAGCTTGGGTATCGTCTTTTGTAAGCTGAGAGCTTTGATCTCTGAAGCGTAAGTACCTAACTCATAATTCTCTTGTTTGGTATACACACTCTAAAATTACAGTTTGACCATTGCGCTCAGACGCATCAGAATGGTATCAAGGTCAATGTTGGTATACTGGAACCACTGTTATCTACTGCTATGACAGTATACGTTTAGACGACGCTGATATGTACTTTATTATTTCTTGCGTTCGGCCCCCAACGGGGCCAACGCCTGCCGGGGTTGTGGGACGTCGTAACAGGATACCGTGGCCCCGGAACGTAAAGGGCAACAGAAGGAACAGGGTGCTTTTTTAGTCAGTAAAAGTCTGACAGTCCGTTACGCCCCACTCAGGGCGAAGGGAGTCATTTGATGATTTTTGCCACTAAAAAAAAGGTTCAATTTTCTATAGTCTTGTTGTATTGTAAAAAGAACTTACCTGAGACAAAAACATCTAAAAGCTTAACTCCGCATAACACATATAGGTACTATAGTAGATACTTGTTGCTACTTATTATTACGTAGCTACCCTCACGTTCAGGTAATAATCTTAACATGACGGGGTAGGTTTATTTTCATTTAATCCCTGAAATAAAATGAAATTTCTGAGAAACTCGGAGGTATTTATTATAATATTGGTATCTAGCTAGTCAAAACACGTGCGCCAATAGTGACAACATTGCTAAAAAAATGTTACAAAGAATTCATACGCTCTCTTGCATTTTTATTTAGCAAGAGTTTTATTAAGTGTTTTTTTGACTGCCTCGTTGGTCTAGTGGTCGCAAGCGCGACTGCTGTGCATGAGGTCTTGGGTTCGATTCCCGGGTCGGGCAAAGTGTTATTGGGTTTTTCCATCAGGAATTTCTCAGTAGCAGCCTCGGAGTCTGGATTTGTGCCCGGTTGATGGCAATAGGCTCGCCCCCTATTACATGGGACTAAAAAACATAACTGGCGAAATGTGGGTGTACTAATGGGTACACCTCTGCGTAACCCTTCGGGGATTACAGGCGTGATGTTATGTTATGTTTTTTTTTTAAAAGAACGTAGGTTTTCATTATTTTTTCAATAATTAGAGATGGTAAGTGCTCGCTTATAAAAATGTCAATTAGTGTTCATTAATGATGACGCATTATCAGTGTAACGGGAAGAAAAATGTCGGGTAAAATGTTATTGGGTTTTTTCATCAGTAATATCCGAGTAGCAGCCTCAGAGTCTGGATTTGTGCCCGATTGATAGCCATAGGCTCGCCCCCTATTACATGGGACTAAAGGTAGCCTTTCGAACTGAGCGTCACAAACGCAGCGTCTATAGCGTCACCAACATCGCACTACAACAGCGGCACTGTGACGTCACTGACGCCGCGACAGTGACGCTGCGCTCGAATGACGTTCCCTAGAATTTCATACATTTGCATAGAACATCTATCTGTCGCACTGTCGCGGCGTCACAGCCGCGGCGCCAATGACGCCATAGACGCTCAGTTCGAAAGGCTACCTTTAAACGTACCTGGCGAAATGTGGGTGTACTAATGGGTACCCACACCTCTGCCTAACCTATCGGGGAGTACAGTCGTGTTGTTATGTTGAGTCTCTTATGTCTACAGGTATTTGGTTGACTTTATTTAGCCAACTAAATAAGTATGCTTTTATTTTTGAGTTCACGAAAATAGACGAATTTAGGAAGAGACCGATTACCGTTAAACCAATCTGACAAGGTTCAACAAAATCGATTAACTTTCAATGAAAAATAATTGAACGAATTTCAGAAATGAAGGCTTGACACTGAATGATTCGCTGTTATGTTTACAAACAAGATTTAATTTGGTTGCTTCACCCAAATTGGATCACAAAATCGAATCGTGGACCGTGATAGGTTATTGAAAGAATACTCGATAACTGTTGTATCTTATGTTGATGTTTAATTAATGAATACATTCTTTATTGTCTAATGAACACACATCCATACTAATATTATAAATGCGAAAGTAACTTTGATTGTCTGCAGTCTGTCTGTAAGGTTTTCAAGACTAAACAGTTAAACCGATTTGGATGAAAATTGGAATGGGTACCCCAAAAAAGGACAAAGGCTACTTTTTATTCCGCGACTTCGTCTGTGATAACCGATATTTACGAGTTCGAAGTCGTGGGCAAAAGCTTGTTAAATATTATTAAATTTAATTAACAACAGACCCATTTTAATGACCCAGAAAGCGGCTTGTTGTGACCTAAAAACAAAATGTACATTATCGTCACAATTTTAATTAAATGAAGCAAAGTCAAATTGACACAGGGTTACGTAAATATGCGATATTACGTACAGTATAAAAAATTTTCTCTCATGAATACCAAATAAGTATAGATATATGTAATAATGTAACATTGGGGGAATCGGAAATGATTTTGAATAATAATGAGAACGGAGTGTTTAGGCTAGGCAAAGAAAATTTGGGAGCATCGACGTGTCTCTAATATGAAATATTTTCGTTCTTACTACTCTCGTACTAGCTCGACGTTTACATGAATATAAATCATGTCAGTTTGTTAATAATATTGAGACTGACTGTCAAGTTTTCACAAGACGAAGATACGTATCAATAAATTCTGCTTACTGTTACAGTAACCAGAATTTATTTTAGAACAGCTGTTTAACGGTAATAAGCCCATCTCTATACCTTTACCTACCTACCTTTTTAGGTTTTCTTTTTGACTGCCATTATCAATTCAAAGTCAAAGACAAATCGCTTATTTCAATTAGACCACTAAAAGACACTTTTGAACGTTATTGACAAGAAAAAATAATGAATCTAGTTATCCCTTCCAAAAGGTAGTTTCGTATGAAGCAGAGCAGGCAACAAACTCCATACATAGGTACTCTTTTAAAATACCATATAAAGTAATATATGTATAAAGTATTACAAATCAAGAAATGACGGCTAAATTATGTTCAACGTTATAAGGCGTACTTACACGTATTCATAAATGCACGTATTCATAAACATCTTTCGCGAAAGTTACATCTTTGGTTGCTGCTCCACTCCCGTAGGTGGTAGCGTGATGTCCTAGCCTGTACTATTCCCCATGAATCTGGCTATCACATACAATAAAGATTTTTTCCAATTCGACTCTTGGATACAGAGTTTAGCGTGTTTAAACATACAGACAAAACAAGAGTCTCTTTAGCTTTATTTTGTTAGTAAAGTATAGGCACTGTAGCGTAATTTAATGAATTAACTTCTATCTACGTACTCTGGTGGTTGCTTTGAGCTTATTATTATCTAATATCCATAAACTAGCCGTGGGTTGAGCACAATTGGCGTAGGACGCATATTGTCAGTGTAATCGGTTTATCAATTTAGACGCTTCAACCGGGCGCGCAATCATATACTTCGTAGGTAGATGTTTGTTAGTGGAAATTAAATACTGCCCAGTATTAGGTACATTTCATTGGCTAAATAGAGACAAGACTAAATCCTTACTAATAAAAGCGGAAGGAACTCTGTCTGTCATTCTGTTGCGCTTTCATGTTCAAACCATTGCACCGATTTTGATTTAATTTGGTACGGAGTAAGTTTGAATCCCAAGAAAGATATATGCTACTTTTTATTCCGCGACTTTGTCTGCATCCAAGATAATCGACTTTAACGCGGACGAAGTCGCGTGCAATAAGAAAAGAAAAATTACATATTCTAATGCTTGATTCACATATATCAGTAAAGTCACCGTACAGTACCGTACCGACACAGTGTTTTGTGTCAGTTCTGGTGCGTGCATAGAGAATGTAGGTATGAAAGAATAATTATCACTGATACGGGACGGTGACGGAACTGTGCCGGACACTGATATGTGTGAATCAAGCATTATGGGTGTAAAACGACACCTGAAAGCTGAAAGTTACATTTACATGTCCTTTCTAACACTTTGATCATTTTATACCTGAAAATATTTAGGTCACAAAGACGTAGAAGGTCAAACTTCGAACCTTTTTTTACGTTTTTTGCGACAATAAGTTTAAAACTTTATTATTAAACTTCAAATATCTTCAAGACCCGCACGTTTTACGCGCACAAAAATAAAAGTCGGTTCCCAGCAATAATTTTTGCCCAATGTCACTGAGTTTGATGGGCAGCATACGTAATTAGGCGGCGCGTTGTGTTCCTTATGCGTTTCAAAGAGATGTCAGCTTAGGAGGGTCCACTAGGGCCACGGCCAGTACTTGCCAGGTTTGCGGATTTTTTTCGAAAGAGTTACCGTGGCTCTGGATGACAAAGGGCATTATAGGAACACGGATGGGTTTTAGTCTGTAAGAGCTTGACACTCCCTTGCGCTCCGCCCAGAGCGGAAGAAATCATTTGATGATTTTCCATACTTTTAAAAAAGCATACGTAATCAACGGTTGTGTGATGTGTTTTTACAACATCTAAATAATAATTTTCTTATCCATAAGGAAATTATTATTTAGATCTTGTTTCGTGCTACAAAGTTTAATGGAACACAGCACTTTATTGCAGGATATTTATGAATGGCAGAAATATGTGAATTGGCTGTTTCCTCACTGTCGGCGAATGGTCGGTAACGAAGTTTAATATTGCACAGAAGTTTCCAATTTCAGTGCTAGCGCTAAATCAAACACGACTTTAATTTTTCAATCGACTTCAAAAAGAAGGAGCTCAATTCGGCTGTATGTTTAGCTCATTTCGGTTGCGGACCCAAAGTCTCGTGCATAAAAGGCAAAAACACTGGGCCATCAGGACATTAAAAAAATAACGATAGATACCTAAAGATTAAGCCCAAGAAGTTGTACCTACCTACTATTGATTTTTGGTAGTACTTACTTGTTGTTAAGACTTGCAGCATATCGGTGTAAGCGTTTACACAGTTGAAGTCGGTTGTATACGTAAGAATACATTAAATTTTATAGTATACGAGTCATAAACTGTTCAACAAATACGCCATGTCGCCTACTCTACTGTCTGTAGTTAGCTCCCAATTATATGCTCGAATTCCCACAATATGGGTAGAAAAATCACTCCACCGATAGATGTAAATAAGTAATGCACACAATCTATATTGGTACCGTGCCAAAACGTGCTCACAGTTTATCCCATGTCACCTCAAGCGGGCAAGCTTCAGAATCTTATATTACTTTAGGGAACAAAGCGATATTGGTGTCACATTTTGAAGTATTTTTCGAAGATTTCTTGTTTTGTTCCTTTCAGTTTTCACAGTCGTGTGTCATTTGTTTACTTGTTCTCATTCTATCACAATGGATCTTGAAGAAAAAGAGAATTTATGATAATACTATCTTTTGCTTTCGTGATTTTTTTTTCACCCGCGATAAATTACATCTTTGGATTTTGGTATCTGTGAGTCACAACGTGATGTTATAGGTATAGCCTACCAGCTTTTGCCCGCGACTTCGTCCGCGTAAATGTCGGTTATCTCTGACACAGTGGAAGTCGAAGATCAATAAAAAGTAACCTATGTCCTTAGTTCAAACGAAGGACAATTCCATCATACTCAGTTCAGTGGTTTAGTTGTAAAAGCGTAACTGACAGACAGACATAGACTTTTAAATTTATAATATTATGGTACAGTATGGATGGATACAATCCTCATGAGTCTGGGATGTATCAAATACGAAAAGATTTTTCCCAATCCGAGTGGCAGTTCTAAAGAGCAACGCGTTTAAACAGACATAGAAACAAAAAATCTTTTCAGCATCACTATATTAGTTAAGATAAGTAGATAGGCTACATAATGTTAAACAAACATCAAACAGGTTACTTTGATTTAGACACAAATAGGACAGTAGATAGGCAATATAGGTAATAGGTTTTATTTGACCGAAACAATAAACAAACATTTTGTTTGCGCGTGCCGCAGTAATAAAATATTATTAGGTTTTATTACATATCTGTGTCAAAAGATTGTCTTACTATTGCCATTATTGTTATCGTCGAAATAACGGTCAATTTCTATCGTAATAGAAAAGAGAGTCGCAATCAAGAAAGGACAATAATTACGAATTACTTTGGAAATTGATAGCTATTCGCCCGAAAAACATCCTTGTTCTAAAATAAACAAATAACAGCTTCCCATTAATTGCTTTCCTTTTATTTTCTTGTAGGAAACAAGCATAATAAATTCATTCCTCTAATAAACAAGTAATTAATATCATATCAATCAAATTAAAAAAAAACCGTGTAGAACATTTCGTTGGACAACCTCCTTTTTGTAACTCCGTTTGTAACCTACTTCATTGTTTTTATTTTCCATGAATAATGAACCAAAAAACATGATTAATTTGTTTTGAGAGGAAGTTCTGACAATTAAATTGACTTGGAGTAAAGAAAAGGTAAAACAACTTGGTTAATGTTGAGGTAAAACATAAATAGTGTATAATGAAGTCCATCGAATATCCTTTATTTAAGTATTTATTTGTTTATTTCTCTATAATTTATTCTCTGTAAAACTACGGTTACGGTTGAAACCAATTACAATAATTTAAGAAATAATGAGATAACCGACGACCGATGACTGCCTCGTTGGTCTAGTGGTCGCAAGCGTGACTGCTGTGCATGAGGTCTTGGGTTCGATTCCCACGTCGGGCAAAATGTTATTGGGTTTTTCCATCAGGAATTTCTCAGTAGCAGCCTCGGAGTCTGGATTTGTGCCCGGTTGATGGCAATAGGCTCGCCCCCTATTACATGGGACTAAAAACATAACTGGCGAAATGTGGGTGTACTAATGGGTACACCTCTGCCTAACCCTTCGGGGATCACAGGCGTGATGTTATGTTATGTTATGTATAATGAGATAAGAAAAGGTCAGGTGCGCAGTACTCGTAACCGGCGTGCTTGTATGAACGTAGATGAGGCGAAAGGAGTATGTAAGGATCGTAGCAGCTAGGTGGAGTTCCGTGGTTTGTGCCTACCGCCATTAGAAAAAGGCGTGAGTTTATGTATGTAAGAGAAGCAAAGAAATAAACAAAAAGAAAAAATAAGAGATTTTTTTAAAAGTCTACATAATATACAACCAAGTCGCTTTCCGCCTACGCTTAGATCTTTTTAACTACGCAATGGATTTTAATACCGTTTTCATCTATAGATAGAGTGATTTAAGAGTTTATGTATCTACATTACACCCGTATAAAGCCAGGTCGGGTCTAGTATAAATATAAAAGAGAAAAATAAAACACAACCTTTTTATCATAAAAAGTTTATGTTAGATCACTTCCATAAATTCCTTGTACAATACTTCTGACGTGTTAATAAAGTCTTCGTCTATTCATCCGTAAACAGATCGTTTGATCAACAGACTTCGAGTTAGAGATTTAAAAGCTATTTTCTTACTAATCGCATTCAAAATCAGTTTCGATTACGAGGTTAAATCTTTACAAAACAACAAGAATAGGTCAAACAATTTATCTATGTAATCTTTTACAACTTGGGTCCACTAAACCGTCCCAAACCATGACCGTGCTATTAGGATGCCAGGCACGGCATAATATGCCTTCAAGAACGTATCAACCGACATTGTTGACAGTGCTTGTACGTTCCTAAGACGTCCACAGTACGCGAAGGTGTAGTGGGCAGATTCCTTTACTTTTAAAACCCACAGAGAGCAAATAAAATTGGGCAACACTTATAAAATAACAAAAGTGTATTTGTAAAAGGATTGTCGCAATACAAATACAAATAAAATTGAGAACTTTTATAACACAATATTTTCTAGGGCCACATAAATAACGATGTTTTCTAAGAAACCTTATGAAAAGCTCGTCAAGAGTTTTGATACGTTTCATATTTCATGAAGAAGGTTTTATTCAGACAATGTAGCGAGTTTCATTTGTTGAATAATTGCGTTACTTACGTAATATTATGTGTCTGTACTTGAAAATAATATAATGTTCTGTGTGGTATTAGAGCTGGGATTTTTTTCCTTTAAAACATGAACATAGAAAAAGAATCCACTATCTACTACTATTATTAACACTATAGTGTTTGTGAGGAAAGGTAGATGGATGTATGTACGGATGTTTGTCACACTCAAACGGTTGAATGTAATTAGCTGTTTTTGGTAGTTGGTACTAATTAGGTATTGATACATAATATGGCATATAGATATAGGATAACTTTTATCCCCTTTTTTTTGTTCCTGTAAGAGTTTCGGACGTTTAATTTTGAAGTCACCGTCTGGGTAGGCAGAAGCCACCTAGTCTATCCCAAATAGTACTTATATTTGAATATGTTTGTCTAAATAAACCTTTCATTGGCATTTAAATGTTCTCCTCGACAAAAACGAGACGGTTTAATAGAGGGCATATAACAATAAGGTCGCTAAATAAAAATACTAGTTGAAAAGAAAAGGTACGTCAGTCGGATTCAAATCGTTTTATCGAAATACCCTTGTTACATACACAGTAGGTAAGTAGGGTGCTTCAGAATAATCATTTATCACTGAATGTTCACCCAAAGCATTTATACGTGTCCACACTAATGTGGACCGAAAGTGATTGGGCATTCTTGTGTGGACAGATAAGTGACAGGTTTGTAGAAAGAATAACGATTGTTCACATATTTATGGCTTTTTTAGACGCAGAGAATTTCTTGTATTGACTACGTGATTATCGAAAGTAAATTAAAAAGTTGATATGTGTAAACGTATATTTAAAAAAGTAAGAATTACCTACTAACATTGAAAATGTTAATAATAAATCGTATTATAACATTGATCAGGCAGGAGTTCTAGTCTTTCTATAATACCAGGAAACCAGCCCACTTAAGCAACACAGTACAATCCAATTTTTTATTACCATGTCCTGCGTGCTCCAACCGAGGGTTATCCTTGGGTGCACTTGTATTACATACAGGGATAATTCGACGGGTGCAAGTAATAAAAGTCAACTGCAAACGAGATCCTTTGTCCGTCCAGTTGTCTGTTGGTGTTTTATTTCATCTTAAAGCTGTCTGAGGGACCTTTGCGAGATGTCTTCTGCTTCTCGTACGCCTTTTAAAGTCCGGGACTAGGGCCTGAGTTACATAAAGAAAATCATATTTCTAGTTTAAGAATCACAGTTCAAGTACCTACACCGTCTTACGACTCCAGTTTTGTTTCAAATAACTCAAGGCGAGTTGAGTGACCTGTGATAGTTAGCTGGCAAGTCTTGCCCACAAGACTCGAAAAATTAGCGTATTTTCTATGCAAGTCTCGCAGATGAGACTCTCTTACACGAAGAAAGTTTCTCGGACGTTTTCGTGCGAGAAGCTCTCTTCATGCAAACGAGCCTTTACAAAAAGGCCAAGAATTACGTGTTCTTTTATATTATTTTCATCTTTTGCTCTTTGATCATTGAGAATCAGATGTAATGGGTTCTGTTTCAGATCATAGCTTTTGTACGTTTTGTTTTGAATGTAATCTCCGATTGTGATTTCACAAGGGATGTCTGTGATTTTGATACTTTGAATTTTATCTTGTACCCCTTTGACGTTTTGTTGTTACTAGTAGTTTCTAGAGAAACAAATGTAGGTAGGTATTATTATTTTCTTTTGGAACCGGGGTTGCCATGTCGCCAAAGCTAATAGCCGGACAGACCAGTCAGTTTGGACGGACATTTGGGTAAAAAGGCTGGACACCTTACATTATTGAGGATTTTGTGTCTTAGTATTAATAATAATAATAATCCATTTAATAGGTATGATAAAAAATTGTATGTAAAATCAAGCTTTTTTATTTTATTACCTAAAATTCTAATCTAATATAAAAAAAAATCGAATGCAAAATCAGTCTAAGAACTTTATTATTAATCAGACAAGTAAAGTCATCAGTCAAGATTAAATTCAAGACAAACATTTATCAACATTTTAAAATAAAAACTTAACAAAAGCCGGACACCGTTTATTTTGACCGTACACGCCATTAAAAAGCCTAACTATGTCCAGCTTCATCCGGACGCCTGGCAACGCTATTTGGAACGAAGTTTCCTATTGTACGTTACACTCCAGACACTTGGGGAATTAGGGCTATGCTAAAAAAAGGGACTAAAGGGACTTTTGAACGTCAGGACACTTTTGCTTTAGTACGTTACAGCTATACCTATGTGTAGCGTAGTTGTGTCTGTTGTTATTAGTTGTCAATTTACTTCATTGTGCCTGTTATACACTAGCTTTTGCCTGTGGCTTCGACCTTCGTCTCATACTTTAGGTCACATATTTTATTTATTCCCTCGGCCTCGGCCTCCGAGTCTGGATTAGTGCCCGATTAGGCTCGCCCCTTATTACATGGAACATAACTGGCGAGATGTGGGTGTACTAATGGGTAGGTACACCTCCTCTTAACCCTTCGGGGATTACAGGCGTGTTGTAATTTGTTTATTTTTCATACTTATAATGTTATTTTAACGTTTTATAATATTCGTATACATAATATATAGTGAAAGGAACATCGTTCTATCCGGTTGTCCCACGACACCTCTTGTTTTTTATTTTACCAATTTTGTTGTGACTAACTATAACTAAAAGTTTCGTTTAATAGTCTTTGTTGTCTTACTTAACGGTAAAAGCTTCGTTTTCCATTACATCTTTTCTTTTTAGATATTCATTTTGAGACAACACAAAATTGATCTTATTTACATAGTCTAGTTGTTCCTACAGAATTTTATAACGTAAAGAAAGAACTACAAAATATTTAATGGACGTAGAAGTATATTTTATATGTTTTCTTGTATTTGAAACAACTTCCGTTAAAAATATCTACCCTTCTCTGTAATATTCAGTTACAATTTAATATTCAAGCCCAGACGTCTGGGGACTGGTTTACACCAATGTAATTAGTTTGTTCTCTTCTTTTGACACGTCTTCAAAAATACTCAGTCACTAGGCATTAAAAAAACTGGCCAAGTGCGAGTCGGACTCGCACAGGAAGGATTCCGTGCCATCGTTGAAGATACAAAGAAACAATAAAGGCACACTTTAATAATATGTTAAAAAAATAGTATGGAGTCAAAATCGCAAAAAAATAGGTCTCTTGTATGAAGACCTTTTATTGATTTTTATTCTTTGTTGCTGTAGCGGCTGTCGAAGTAAACATTCTGTGAAAATTTCAACTCTACGGTATTACGGTTCATGAAGTACAGCCCGTTGACAGACTGACGTATGGATGGACAGCAGAGGCTTAGTAATAGCGTTCCGTTAGTACCCGGGTACAGAACCCTAAAAAAGAACTATTATTCCAGTATTCCAAACTATTTGTATCTCGATTTCGCGTTCGAAATCAATCTTGTAAAAAGGTTCTTCTGAAATAGACCTACATTAAATAACAATTCCGTTTCTTTTGTTTCAGGGCCACTTACGTTTCTGTGTTAACGATATCAGCTTTCTCCCTAGAGAGATACTTGGCCATATGTCATCCCCTCCACCTCTACACTATGGCTGGACTGACCAGAGCTTCCCGGATTATCTTAATACTCTGGATTATATCCATTGTCTGCGCGTCTCCGTTCGCTGTATACAGTGAAATCAGCTACAGGGATTATCCACCAAGTAAGTCTATTAATATAATTAATTACTATTATGATTAATGTAAGCTGAATTCGCCAATCCGCCTGAACTATCAATCAGAGAAGGTATAAGCATTAATCACTAATCAATGCTCGTGTATCTGTATGAGAAGAGGCCTTTGCCGAACAATGGGTCAATAATAGGCTGGTATTATTAAATCTGTTGTGTCGTGATGGCCCAGTGGCTGATACGCCCACCTCTTATGCATGAGGTTGGGTTCCATTCCAATCCAGGCAAGTATCAATGTGACTTCAATTCATATGTCATGTACTTTCTAGACATCACTGACATCGTTCCGTGCCTCGGAAAGCAGCGTCAGAAGAATGAAAGTCTAATAAACAGTCTTACTTCTTCTTCTTCTTATCGTGTGGGTAGTAAGGCCTTACAACCCTACACACCCTAGTGTCAGAATTTCTAAACCGCCTCAAGGGCCAACAGTCTTACTAAGGGGTATCGTATTGCCCAGTTACTGGGTTGTGGAGGTTAGATACAGTCAGTCGCTTCATGTAAAATACACGACCCCAACATGGTTGAGAAAAGGCTAGGCAGATCATGATTATAAAGTCTATTAAAGTACAAGTAAACCATACTCTTTAATAAGGGAATACCGATTTACAAGACATGACCACGATTCTGTCTTAATCAGTCACTCACTTGACGTGTAGTCTATCAGTGCAAAGGTGACCATTTTATTTTTGTTAATTTGATGATTGATAAAGCTCAGATAGCACCCCTTTCTTTATTGGACGGTGTCTGATTTAATTAAACTCTTTTAGTCCCTATGTGTTCAACCCATGTCTCTATGTAAGCCCAAAATGCTAGATTTTATTAACGGACCGGATTTTTTCGGGTAATCCGGATGTTTCGCGTTTGTATTTTACTTAATATTCTCGTACGCTACGAGTTTTTTCGCCGCTGCTGCATATTTAAGTGTCTCTTTCTACCTTTTGTGTTTAATTCTTTTCTCTATTTAACCGATTTTATTTTTTAGCTTAAACTACGTGAGCACATTTAACTGTATACAAAGGTTTACAATAAAGGTTGAATGTATAAAATATTCTTCGGTTGAAGATTGCAAATGTTTGGACCTAAGCACTGCGGTACTAAATTTTAGAAAAGTTACGGTTGCCTAGAGACTTGCCGAGTAATACATGTTAAAACAACGCATTCACATGTCGAGATGGCTCAGTCGTTAATGCGCCCGCCTCTCATGCACGAGACTGTGGGTTCGATACAGGGCACGGGCAGGTACCAATGTGACTTTTCAATTTCATATGTACTTCTAAGTTAATTACTTTGGACATCATTGGCATCGGTGAAGGAAAACGTTGTGGGGAAACCTGGACTTATGATTAATATAGGGTGATGATCAATGCTCGTGCCTTCTCTATATGAGAAGATGCTTTTGGCCTGCAGTGGGACAATAATAGGTAGGTATTGCTAATTACTTACAATGCATTCTGGCTATAAGTCTTTAAGCTAAGTTAACTTAATCTTCTATGCTGTAAACTCCTGCATAAAAATTTCATTTTTCATGTTCTGTTTAATATTGTTCTCACGTAGGTAGCTGTAACAAAAAATGACAAATACAAAAATCCCTACTGAAAGCTCAATAAAGCCTGGTAGTAAATCTGCTGGCAAATAACTTCTGACGACACATTTCCCTGGTAGCCACCGTGATTGGATGGCCAAAAGTGAAATAACTAATCAGATTTATTATATTCTTAAACTGAAGGTTAGACCTTCAGTGTACGCATCTAGCGTTACCAGGCGTTCGGATAAAGCCGGACATAGTTAGGCTTTTTGATGGCGTGTCCGGTCAAGAAAAACGATGTCCGGGTTGTAGAGCTTTTTTAGGTTTTTCATTAAAAATGTTGGTAAATGTTTGTCTAGAATTTAATTTTGCCTGATGACTTTATTTGACTGATTAATAATACAGTACTAGACTGATTTTGCATTCTATTTTTTTATGTTAGATTAGAATTTAGTAAGTAAAAAAGGCTTGATTTTACATTAAAAAAAGTCCTACCAATTAATACTGAGACACAAAATCCTAAATAGTGTGGGGTGTCCGGTCTTTTTACCCAAATGTCCGACCAAACTGATTGGTTTGTCCGGCTATTAGGTTTGGCGATCTGGCAACCCTATACGCATCTTATTTCGTCGTTTATCTCCATTAAGAAACACGAACTTCGGAATAATGTCTTCAAAGGAGTATGTTGATATATCTTTCAAGATAACACACTGCATTATGTTGCCTTGGGCAAAATTTACGAGACGCGCTTTGTGTTATTCATTTTCAAACTTAATTTAACCTCTCACTATAATCTTATAATTTGGTTGTACTTCAAAGAATCTATCTTCTAAATTTATAAAAGCGAAAGGTCACTCTCTCGCTCACTCATCAGTGATTATCGAAAATCGCTTGAGGTATAAAGATGAAATTTGGCAGCTAGGTAGTTTACAGTTAGTAGACGTCCGCTAAGAAAGGATTTTTCAAAATTCACCCCCTAAGGGGTCCAAAGTTTGTATGGAAAAACTTAGGAGAAACGTAGGAGTAAACTAACTTACTCGAATTTAACGCGAGCCAAGCCGCCGGCAAAGGCTAGTAGTAATATAAAGCTAAGAGTATTTTTTGTTTGTTTAAACGCGCTCTGGAACTAAAAGTAAGATTGGAAACAATATTTAGTATATGATAGGTAGCCCGATTGATAAGAAATAATGAAGGCTATATAATTATCACCACGAAACAACCCACGGATGCGAAGCAGTAATCAAAGACTCTTTGATTATCGCACCCGTGGGTTGTAGCTCTTAGCTTTATATTACTACTAGCTTTTGCCCCCGGCTTCGCTCGCGTTAAATTCGAGTAACTTAGTTTGCTCCTACGTTTCTCCAAAGTTTTAACCCGGGTGAAAAAACCACACGGGCGGAGTTACTGGCTGAAGCTAGTATAGGGAAGCGTGCATTAAATTAGAAAAAATATATAAAAAAATTAATCATTACTAATTTCACATTATAATTAGTACAACAGAACACACACAATTGCCAACAATTTCCACATAGATCATATCTATGTGGAAAGTAAGAGACCCTACTCATATACGAGTAAATTGCCTAGAAAAGACAAGAAAACGGTTGAGTTGCTATAATTCGTTATTATGATTACGTAGATTGTTTATCTAACTTAGTATTTTTTACTCGTTTAGGCTTTCAGCACTTTTTTGTTATTTTTTGTTCTATCCTAATTTAAAGACTTTTGTGTTAGTATAGTCTTTAATTTATCTTATCTTCACTTTATTTAAGCAGGCAAGTTTTGCGTCTATATTTTACTATGAAGAACATAATCTTTTCAAGCCTAATTTATTCTAGAGAGTTTCATGTTGTAAAATATTTTAAATTCTCTCAATCAATGTCAGTTGAATCTTAATTTTGAATATAATATAATATATTTTCTTTTGTAATAAGGAATAGGTATTTTTTAGGGTTCTATGTCTCAGTCGTCAAAAACGGAACATTATAGAATCACTTCAAGTCACGTTAAGACACTTTTTTCAGGAATGCGTAGGAGGTATCAAGCTAAATCTATACTAATATTATAAAGAGGTAAAATTTGTTTGTAAGTTTGTAAGTTTGTAAGTTTGTTTGTAGGGGGTAATCTCCGGAAGTAACGAACCAATTTTAAAAATTCTTTCACTGGTAGAAAGCTACATTATTCGTGAGTGCTATAGGCTATAAATTATAAAGATATCATGCATATTAGCCGGACTATCTTAATTTTTGTATAGCCGTGCGGATAAAAATTGCTCTTTCAACAAAGTTATTTGCATGCGCTGCCTTAACAGTTGTATATAATTGAAAACAATGTATGGCAAGGCTGGTCCGCCTTTAATAGTTCTACAAAAAAGTCCGCGACACCATATTTCTATCTTTTATATTTTAGCAGATATAGTAGCTTTTATGTGTTAAAAAAAAGTATTTTTTGACGTACTTACCTTTGGACGATTTTTTAAACAACAATATATTAAAAATTATCGAAAATTTCATCACAAGTTAAAATGTTTACCGCCCAACGAAGTGGGCACGGGTCAGGTAGTTTATAGTAAAATACTTAAGTTTGTTACCCCATGGAGCAGAGAAAAAAATCATCTAAAGGTGCACCCTCACCGGGAGCATTCGCGTGTAATGTAACGTTACAGATTTGAGCATTACATCAGCGAAGGAGGAGAACCGAGCATTACAATTCGCACCTTGTAATGATACAATGTGTAATATCTTGATACAACTTGTAACATCAATGCGCTCCACTTCCAATGTAATGCTCAAAGTCGAATCTATATGTTACATTACACGCAAATGTTCGTTAGTCAGGGAGGTATTATTGTAATGTAATGCTCAAAGTTGAATCTATAATGTTACAATGCACGTGAATGCTCCCGGTGAGGGAGCACCTTAAAATTAACGTTTATGCTCCCTTGATGGTGCATATTTTAACGCTATCTTTAGGGGATTTTCCGTTGACCTAAAATCATATTTCACAAGAAGTAATGCCATGTAGCACAAGTAAAGGAAAAATCCGAAAACAGTTTTGTATTTACATCACAAAATAATTACTTTCTGCGGCTAAAAACTTATTTGCAGTTCATAAACTAACCGCGACATCGACTTTTGTGTATGGGGACAACAGTTTTCAAACGGCCAAGTTAAGTAAATGTCCGTCAGTACAGTTTATCTTTTCGCTAGAGGAACGGTCGGCATTAGTTATCTAAACTATTTACATAGATAACTTTGTACGGAACCCTCAGAGCGTGAGTCCGACTGTCACTGACCGGGTGTTTAAAGAATTCTATTACGAAGATACCACTAACACTAGCCACATAAAAAAGTCTTTGTAAAGCGCAATTTCCGCCACATTTTTTATGACCACGCTCAGAAACCAGCCGTGTGTTATAATAGCAGGGCTGTAAGGCGAGGAGACGGTTATCACGGTAATATATTATGACGTCACTGAGGAAGTTATGAAGGGTGCTATGTTATGGCAAGGCTATGTCCTAACTAAATTCGAGATCGATACAATATGGCAATGATGAGGAAGGTCTTGTGGATTATTTTAATAATGTTCTTTAAGTAGAGAAACTAATGAAATAATAAAATATATTCATGTAAAACGTGCTTAATATATATAATAATACCACATGGACTTTGCTGTCGAACAGATAATTAGTGCAGATTAGCAGTGTATAACGATGAATATGATAGCCTAAATTTCGTATTCTTTTCATCAGTTCTTGGGAATCTATTGCTTATTGGGTACCTATATCGAAGGTTAAAGTTCCAACTTATTATTATTTGTTATAAATAAACTTTAAATATTACCCACGACATAAAAGAAATAAATATATGATAGCGTGTCTTAATACCATAGCCAATTGTGGTGTGGAGGCTATTTTATTGTAGGTACCTACTTTAGTATGATTGTACTTATCACGCTATATGAATGACGAGTATTGCCTACAAGTAAGACAACTACTCTGTTATAGTTGTTACTTATAGCTAGCTTTCATCGCTCCAGCGTATAAATGCTCCTTTCGTCTCGGGGTCGCAAGCTTGACTGCTTAGCCGGTCCTGGGACCGGCTAAAATATATTATAATTTATATTGTTTTATTTTTTAGGATTTTTTAAGTAGGAGCTCACTGTTTGGAAATTGGTGTTGTCACACCCAAAAGCAAAGGAGTAGAAGTAACCTGCGTGGGTATTTCTGAACGCATTCCACCCTATCTCTTCAAAGTTAGAGTGAACAGGTTTCTTCTGGGTAAGCTCACTCCATCGTAGACTTTGTCTCAGTCACATCTGAACTAGAGTTCAGAGCGAACTAAAAAAAAGCCTGATTTCTCCTTGTGTCGGACTATCATCCCATGGGATATGAGAGTAAGGGAAGAGAGAGTGCACTTGTGTTTGAGCACAGACTTGTGCAAAATATTGCTATTAATGTTCACAGAATCCCTGTGCATTTCGAACAAAGGACTGTTCGGTTAAATTTAATACAACTCGTCTGGCGGCCGTCCAGCAATCCATCAACGTAGATTTATTACCTATTTATTTACCTATCGCGATTATGTAGGATTCCTATTTGCAACAACAGATGGAAACCCGCCATGAGTAATGTGTAAGAAGCATATTGAGGTAAACAACCGTATTTGTTGATATGCTAAGTTTCAAAAGATACAAATGGGCTGACAAACATGAATGCGGTGTGGCGCGGTGCCGTACCCTAAAAAAAAAACGCGCTGCTGAACGTTCGTTGCGGAGCCGCGTTGCTACCTAGGTGACGGTCGTAGCGTGAGCATTGCCCGCTGACCATTTTTACTACGATCGTTAACGTTGCTGGACCTGAGTGATGTAACAACACCAAAATCGGAGGCGCGTTGCACGTAGCATTTTTTTGCGTTGCAGCGGGCGGCTCATAAGGTTGTCTGGCAGAGGAAATGCATTGTGTTATACAAGACATTTTTATTTTTGTTCTAATTGAAAAATGTTAATAAACAATTTTTGACGAACATTGATACTTACTAAATAAATACAAAGTAATAGTAACCTACCCTATAAACTACTTCTAAATAAAGTGCTTTTTTATTATCCTACAAAGTCAACAGGTTCTTAGTTTATCAAAAGTCTGTTACGTAAATTGATATAGACCCATTTGTCGTCCAGGCGCTGTTTACCTACGGCTAGTCTATTTTGTAAAAATCTTTCTAAGTAAATTGAGGCGAGTTTGAGATGAGTTGTTTCTGGTCCTATGTCCAGTCAAATAGAAAAATCGGTTAAGTCTTTGAGTACCTACCTTGAAAAGTAATTAGAAACCTCATTGGTCCTTGTTGAAGTTTGAAAGCCTTTTCACGTAACAAAATAAAAATAAAATTGGTTTAGATTTTATGAGTGATTTTGTATCGGAATTCTAATTTATTGTATTGATGTATACAGTAATTGCGGATTACTTTAGCCGTATAGGAAAACTTTAGCTAAAAATAATAAAAAAAAACAGTTTACTTAAACCTCCTCTTCTAGAATCCCAATTTTTTTTGTTGTTACAATTCTGTAACAATTTCTATAATTTTTCAAGAGATGAGAAGTTTAAACGTTATTGCGTATAGAGTCAGTTTCCCTTTAGGGCTAAAGTAACCCGCATTTACGGCAGCTAAAAGTTTTATTCCAACTATGAGTGTTCTACAAAGCATTGAATGTAAATGCATCTGTATCAGTAATGTAATCAATAAAAGTTTTATCTAAACTGTCGAGTATGTTGTTATGTAAACTTCGTGTGAAATGCGTACAAACACTGATAATAATAATTTTATTTATTACTGCTTTATCAACACACTCGTAGTATATTTTGTAGAGTGTGTTTTTGTGTCATTCGCGGTGTAAAAAAACCCATTACATACTACATAGCCGTTTACATTCTGTCCATTAAACTAAGTAATATTGAGCAAACATTGCTGGGAGTATCATTTTTGGTGTGTAAAATCACAGTTTATGATAGCGCGTAATGTAACGCAAACAAAATATTGTTTTCACGCTCAAACGTGAAACCGTTTCATTGAATTAGGGACTTCTCAGACTTATTCAGCTCCAAACGCCGATTTCATATGAGACACGTACGCGTCCGTTCAGCTTTCCGCGTCTGAACGCATGCGATACGAAATCGTTGTTTTCTATGGACAAAAGCTGAATGGAGCTGAATAAGTGTCCCTTAAAATATATAATTATAGGTCTGGTACTGCCTCGATGGTCTAGTGGTCGCAAATCGCGTCTGCTGAGCATGAGGTCTTGAGTTAAATTTCCAGGTCGGGCAAAGTGTTATTATTATTGGGTTTAAAAATTTTTTACACGAATTTCCCGATTCGTAAATGCCAATTTACCTTTTTGTTCGAAACATTTTTGTTTTTAGTTCCAATTATATTACTTTTTCTGTAATTTTCAAAACAAGAGAAGTTCAAACGTTTTTCAGTGACCCATTTTAAAAATTTAACTTGCTGCAAAGATTTTATGATGGATTTTTATTCAGTTTAACTGGTTAAACCCCGGCTGACTTACCGGTATGACAGAACAATAGAAAATCTATTGTGTCTCATTACGTGGAACTTCAGTAATTAATATGAAAACCAATCAGCCGCAAGCGTGGTTGCAAGCAGTTTTACGTTTTTAGCTATCCCTAAACCTCTCGCGTTTAATCGCAGTGCGTGTTTGGCTTTACACGTTCTCGATTTACAACAAAATTGCGGCAGACTCAAAATAAAGTCATAAAATAAAGTACTTCTATACATTGTGATTGAATTTATGTTACTAGTTGAAATGTTTCAATGCATGCACTAGCTAAAGTGAAATGTTGATCGATGAATGAACTATAAACGCAGTATCCGTTCAATTTGCTGAAACGATGAGAGATATCGCAATGGGTTATGGGATTCTATTGAAGACTATATAGGTATCCTAGACATTTTAATTTAAATCGGTATGTTAGGTTTATATTTAATTTCCAAGTTTATTTTGGACATTATTGACATAAAAACCAAAAAGTCGTGAAGAAACCTGAACTGTTAAAATTAATATGAGTCAGTAATTGCCAAAGCGATCAATACTCGTGCCTTCTCTTTATGATAAAAGGCGTTTGCCTAGCAGTTGGACAATGATAGGCTGGTATGTTTTTTATATAGGTATCTATTTATGTAGGTAATGTTAATTTTTACAACAAAAGATATTATTTGAAATGGTTAGATATTATTCATATTATGGGCGTTTATCACTGACTTAATTTTCACGTATTTCTTGTTAGCACTTGTAAGAGCATTTTTATCAAATTCAAATTCAAAATAATTTATTTGCAAGAATGTAGGTACAAATTAAGAACTAAAGACTATCGTGGCCCAATTACATTCTACCATAACATATGGTGTGCAAATATGTCATATTTACCCTTTATTAATTGCGAGATATAAAATACTTAAATTTAAATTATTAATTTTTAAGAACATAGGAACATTAGTTAGAGTCAAAATAAATAAGAAAAAGTATTTAAATGTCCATACTCCATATATTACCCAAGACAGGTATTTATTTATTTGTACTATGTACTTTCATTTATTTATGGGATTTAAACTTATCCCGTACCAAATCTTATCAAAATCGGTTTAGAGTTACTTTATAATATTATTTTGAATAGACATGTTAATTAATTTTATGAAACGTGATGACAAGAAAGGAAAACTATTCTTATTCCTAAAGTGATTTATCTAAGTTCTTTGGGCGTGAGATATAACAGCTCATTGTTTAAAATGAAATTTATTCCCGTGAATGATATTAACGACAGCAGTCATTAGATTCAATGATAAATGTTTATAATGTCAAAATATATTAACTATGAGAAAAGTTTTGACACCGATAAATTGAATCTATCATAATTAAATTTTCAGTTATGCAAAGTAGTTCACGATATAAATCTTGAATATGGCAACCATAAAACTGATGACGTTGAAGCAAAATTGTAACTGTTTCAAATCTATACTTATATTATAAGGTAAATATTTTACGGGGTTGCGGGACGTCTTAACAGGATACCGTGGCCCCGGAACGTTAAGGGCAACGGAAGGAACAGGGTGGTTTTTTAGTCAGTAAAAGTCTGACAGTCCCTTCCGCTCCACCCAGGGCGGAAGGAGTCATTAGATGATTTTTACCACCTAAAAAAAAAAGGTAAAGATTTTGTTTGTTTGAATACCTCCGGAAACAACTGCCCACTAAAAGATCTGAATAAAAAATATAGATAATAGTAAGGATACCCTTGAGTGGTATAATTATAATAACAAATTACTAAGAAAGGCTTTTCCAAAATTCACACGCTAAGCATAAAACGGGAGTCAGACATTTACGCGGACGAAGTCACGGGCAAAACCTAGCTCTAGAGAAATTCAAATGTGAAAATATTCTTAGTGCACACGCTTTTATTTATGTCCTTGTGAGCATTTCATTGCGGTATAAATAATAACTAACTACCTATGTGCCCTACCCTGTTTGGTTAGCAACATACGAGTAAATTCTAGTTAACCCTATTCTGCTCATAAATTCTATGTAAGAATAATAAACGTTCTCGTTCTCTGTTTGTTTTGGACATCGGAAGTTTAATGTGTTTGGTATTTGTAAACATATTTGGTCGGGTCCATTTCTAGTGTTGATGTTTCTACGTGCGATAGTTTGTTTTCTCAATGAAATAGGAATAATAAGGCTTTACCTACTATTATTGTAAACGCGTAAGTTTGTGACGATTAATAGATGGACGTTTGTGACTCTTTCATGCTTTAAAAAAAAGGGAAATGGAAATTAAAATGTCACAGATAGGATCAGTTTTATTCGGTTTTTGCCTCGCTACTTCGTTGGTCCAGTAATCGCAACGCGCGACTGCTGAGCATGAGGTCTCAGGTTCGATTCCCAGGTTAAGTGTTATTGGGTTTTTCCATTAGCAATTTTCCAGTAGCAGCTTCGGAGTCTGGATTTATGCCTGGTTGATGGCAATAGGCTCGCCCTCTATTACATGGGACTTAAACATAAGTGGCGAAATGTGCGTGTACTAATGGGTATACCTCTGCCTAACCCTTAGGGGATCACGGGCATGATGTTATGTTCTGTATAATAAGTAACATTCAAACATCCATACATTCAAACATCTATTAGTAGAATAACTGATAAAAGAGCTACAAAATAAAGACTCGAATTTGTCCCAAAAGTTACTCCGCTATTGGTCCTTTATCTAAATCTCGTTTAAGAAATAAGCTACCATCAGAGTTTCAATTACGTAGGCATTATATTCAGGGTCTAAGATAACGATACTTGACCGTTTATGTAGAGGACACTGGCAAGAATATTAAACTGAATTCAGATTAAACGTATTGAGTTTCAGTTCGTAGGTACTACTACATCAATCTTACTACTATCCATACTAATATTATAAATGCGAAAATGTGTCTGTCTGTTACCTCTTCATGCTTAAACCGCTGAAGGACATAGATTAGTTTTTATCCCGGAAATCACCCCCTAAGGCGGTGAAAAGGGGGGGTGGAAGTTTGTATGCAAGTACGATATAAACAAGTTCCACGCAGACGTAGTCACGGGCAAAAGCTAGTTTATCACTAATACGAAAGTTTGGATTGGATGGATGTTTGTCACGCCAGAACAGCTGAACGGATCTGGAGGAAATTTGGCACAGAGATAGATTGTATTCTTTTTTATTCAGAATAAATTTACGGTTCCCGAGGCGTAATACATATTTATATATGTATTACCCCTCGCTTATGTGCTTTGACACGGACGAAGTCGCAGGCGGAACAAAGTGTTTCATAAATATCTGAGTGGTAAAATATAATCAAACGAACACTCTCCCCGCGACCTCGTTCGCGTGATTTTCCTTACGGATCCCTAACTTTTTTGAAAATATAATATTGCCTATGTCACCCGGGGATAGCGTAGTTTCCCACCAGTGAAAGAATTTTTCAAATCAGTTTAGTAGTTTCGAAGCCTATTCAATGCAAACAAACAATCAAAACTTTCCTCTTTATAATATTAAAGTATAGAAATATAGATAAGTAGATTCCAAACGGAATTTGACTTTTGAAAACTAATTTCATTACAAACAAACCATATTATTTCTTAGCTAAGATCGGAGAAACCCTTCATTGATATTTCGGTAATGAAATTTCAAAGCATGAAGCTTTTCAGTGCTGCCCTACCAACCTCATTGTCAATTCCTTAAGTTTCTTGCCTTCTGATCCGCTTAACACATTTCTAGGCACGCAAAATGATTAAATTCCTTCACAAGGTCAGGTGACTAGAGAACTGGTTCTAGACAATATTGATTAATTATTATAAACAGAGGTGATCTTGCGATTTCAATTTCAGAGCTTCTTGTCATGACAGAATTTTAGGCATAATATAGTAGGTCCGAGTTACTACGATAAGAGTTACGGCGACCCTGGAACACAGAGGGCATTAGGAGGAACACGGATCGGTTTTAGTCAGTAATAGTTTGACGCTTCATTCCAGTCCGCCCAGAGCGGAAGAAGTCATTTGATTTCCCATCCTTAAAAAAAGGCTTAATATAGTCGAACCATTTCTACATAGTATCTACCTAACAAAGTCGCTTCTCGCCGTCTGTACGCTTAGATTTTTCTAAACTACGGATTTTAATGCGGTTGTCATCAAAAGATAGAGCGATTCAAGAGGAAGGATTATACGTGTAGTGAGCAACTACATTGCAACCGTGCGAAGCCGGGCGGGTTGCTAGTTGAAGATAATCTTAAATAGTAATGATAACGGACTCAAATCTATGTGGTAAATATTCGTACGGCTTAAAATTAGTAGTATTTATAGAAACAGGAATAAAATCAATGCGTAGTCTCGTAAAACTCGATAATGGAAAAGTATGTGGAAATTAATAGCTTGCACCTACCATGTTATCTTTTCACCACCTTTGGTTGAAAGTTAGAGAATGCCTAAGGTATTAAGTCCGCCTTTGTACATTTGTTGCATAAAGTTTATATAAATAAATAAAATCTACCAAAAAAAATTGCACCTGTACGAAGCCGGAACAGGTACTAGTTTTCAAAATAGTTGTGTTATTGACTTCGTAGACTGACAGTCAGACAACGCACAGTTAAAACAATTGAAGTTGTGAGTAGTTATGCGTAAAGTTCAATTAACAAGGGAACTTGCATGACAAGTGGAGAGGTTGGTGTGAGGAGGTTTAATGTTGTTGCGTGCGACTAGAGCCAAGCAAGTCCTCAAATATAAACGCAGCTTAAAATCCGGAAAGATGATCAGATTAAAATTACACTAGGAAGGAATTCTGCGAAACTAATCCTGAAGAGCCCCTTCCTAAATTAATCCTTGAGGATTATTTTCATAGGATTCCTTCCTAGTATTTTACAAAATTTCTTTCGCTTCTTAGAATGAAGGTTTTATGTTACGAAACTCAACTTTTTATCAGAACTTAGTTTGTTTATTCAATAAAGTATTTAATTAAGCTTACCTGGACTTACTGTTCCACTCAAAACCATGTCAGAGGCCCTTGAGGCGGTTTAGAAACTCTTACACTAGGGTGTGTAGGGTCGTAAGACGCACAGATACACGATAAAGAAAGAATTAAGCTTCGACAGTATTGTACAAAATATCTCCAATAGTGTAGGTATTCTTTCTAATGTATAAGCCAAAGGTAGGTTACACATAAATTTCACAAAAAAAAAAACGGATTAAAAAGCGATACTCGAATTTTGAATGTGATTCAACCAATCAAATGGCAAATCCATGCTCAAGGAGATATCTGTTTATGTTATCTTTATATAAAAGCTTTATCACGTCCACAAAAAACATTACTTATATTAATCCAATCCTGCTAAGCTTACTGATAGTGGCAATAACCCCCAGGGCTATTTTTAACAGCGTTCCATGACTACCTCTACTATTATACTCGTATTTCTATTGTTTTGTTATATTTAACTCCCTTAGTTCTCGCCACAGAAATTATTAAGGTATTAAGTTACGACACACACCTGCCTGGGTATACGACCTCTCCTGAGTAGAGATGGGTTTTTGCCTGGGCATTTACGGACGTATTGAGTAAACGCCCAATAAACGTCCATTTACGCCCAATAAATGTCCAAAAACAGGGCATTTATTTTAATTGTAAAATATCATAAATTATTACATCTTAATAAGTTCAAATAACTTTAAAGTGTTTTCTTTTTTGTAAAATAAAACTATAAGTACTTAATTCCAAATTTAAATACCTAGTTTTGTAGACACATACCTATTTCTTATGCTCACCTAGATGTGGATACCTATTTTGTGTTCCAATTTAAAAAATTAAAATATTTTGATTACCACCAGTTTGCACCACCAGCTTTAGAAGGTAAATATGTAATTAAGTTTATATAGTACCTAAACACACTTAGACGTGGACACGTGTAGGTAGTGAAAAAAATATAATTTCCAAATTTCTCTTGAAACAAGACAGGAGACAGAACAGAACGTGGCCAGTAGGCACAAATGGATGTTTGTAACTAGGAGAAGCATTACTATTAGACGAATTATTATTAAATGAATGGGTCCTAATGTGAGCTGTTACTTTTGATTCCAGTAATAGGTAGGTATGGCATAAAAGCTTAAACGCACGGAAATTAGTTCTAGTTTCTACAAGGTCCGCATAATAATCAACACCGGATGTAACCTGTACACTATCTAGCATAATATTGCGTTCGATCTGCCAAAGAATACACTCCCATTAGATGTGATGAGCAGATTGTTCATATTCACAGTCGGATGTAGAACATTGACACAAAGGAGAAGCAACAAGCTTTAAAGAAAATAATTTAATCTTAAAGTTGCCATGACCTGTGAAAATTAGGCAACACAGTGGTCCACCTCCAGCCATGTTCTGGCCAGCCGCTCACAAACTGATGGAAAGAACTGAGGCAGGCCCTTGATAGAATTATCCCACAGACCTACATTGATTAAAAGTTCTTCCCAGACGTCAGCCTGCGATTTAAATAATCTGGAGATCTTAGCTCGGTCACGTTGTGTTAGAAAGTTTGCGTCCATGGTCTCTCACGTGGAATAGTACATTGCAGCACGTCGCTGCACCTTGAGATCGACTGGAAGTACACCTGCAAGTACTGGTAGGGCTTCAGTACTGACGGTCCTACACGCTTTACACTTTTCTTAAAAATATTAAAGCTAACCGTTGACTTTGAAGCAATTAACGACGTACCGCCCCTATGGTGGCCCTATCGGCCCAAACAGGTGCATCGTGCTCCGGTGCGATCTCATGGCGGAATGGGAGATGCGACTGTCGCAACCCAAGTTCGGGCACGCCGCAATCGCGGCAGACCCCTCTTTGAGGAGTGGATGAAGAGGCGCTACGGCGTCCTCACCTACCGCCTGACGCAGGTCCTCACCGGACACGGTTGTTTCGGGAGGTTCTTGTGTCGGATAGGGCGGGAGGAAATGCCCGGGTGTCAACACTGTGTGGATCGCCCGGAGAACACGGTGGAGCATACGGTGAAGGACTGCCCCGCTTGGGCAGAGCACCGCCGTGTCCTTCCGGAGGCGATAGGCGGCGGCGACCTCTCGCGTCCGGACCTGGTTCAGGCCATACTCCGGGGCGAGAGGGAATGGGATGCAGTCACCTCCTTCTGCGAAGCAGTAATGCTAGCGAAGGAGGAGGCGGGCCGCGTGAGGGAGAGAACCACCTCACGCCCCAGCCGCCGCGGGAGACGCCCAGGGTGTCCGTAGGCGCGGGCTTGCGGACGGCGAGTAATGGGTAGCTCGCCGTCCGATCAAGGACCAAGCCCGGGTCGACGGCGCGCTCTGTTCGCGCGCGCCTTAAAGAGCTGTAAGCACAGGGACGGGGCCCCCAACGGGGCCAGCGTCTGCCGGGGTTGCGGGACGTCTTAACAGGATACCGTGGACCCGGAACGTAAAGGGCAACAGAAGGAACAGGGTGGTTTTTAGTCAGTAAAAGTCTGACAGTCCCTTCCGCCCCACCCAGGGCGGAAGTAGTCATTTGATGATTTTTACCACCTAAAAAAAAAGATAAGATCTCGTCGCCCGCTGTTTTACACGCTTCTATAATCATTCAATTCGAAATCATCAACACCCGATGATTTGTCGAGTGGTAGTCTCTTGATAACATTTATGAACTCGTCAGTGGATGGTAAATCTGACGCTGGTGATTCAGGAGGCACAGCAGCCCACACTCTGATCTGCTGGTGGTAATAGTTGTCGTTGACCGCTGAATCATCGAGTATAAGAGTATTAAATAGAACCTTTTTGGTCAATACAATTATTTTTAATATTATACTTAACTAGCAGACCCGTGCCCACGTCGTTGGGCGGTAACCATTTTAACTTGTCATGAAATTATGAGTGTGGTTCGGTTAGTACAGATTGCTATGATTTATTTCCTGCCTAAAGACTCTGCGCACGTTCAGCGCCAGATTCCCGAGCACGGGCCAGCGATGTTCTCGCGCTCTGGCTAGCGAGCCTCTGCGAGCGCCCAGCGCTAGACTCCCTATTCCTTGTTGCAGAGACATACTGCCTTAAATCACTGAGACGCTGAGCATTTTCAGCGCTAGATTCCCGAGCACGGGCCTGCGATGTTCTCTTTGGTTAGTAAGTCGCTGTGAACGCTCGGAGCTAGATTCCCCAGCGCGTCCTTGCGAAATATTTTCTCTATTCCTCAAGAGGCGCTGATGCTTTTCAAGAGCAGACTCTTCCGTATGGTGTACTCGAGCTGCTCTGGGATGTCTGACGGGAAAGTTGTGATTTCCTTTTAGGCATGATAAACAATCGCTGAAACTGTCCGATATCCCAAAAACAGAAATACCATGTGGTTCGGCATTTTGCGATTTAGTAATTTTATATTATCTTCGAAACTATTTAACCAATCACATACTGTTTAGGGCAAATCGTATCTCTATGATGTTCTTGTGATGATAATAATATTTTTTTCGATAAGGTTTAATATTTTGTTGTTTAAAACATCGTCCAAAGGTAAGAACATCGAAAAATCCTTTTTTTAACACATAAAATCTACTTTAACTGCTAAAATATAAAAGATAGAAACATGGTGGTGGGGACTTTTTTGTAGAACTATTAAAGGCGGACCAGGTTGCCATACATTGTTTTCAATTATATACAACTGTTAAGGCAGCGCATGCAAAAAACTTTGTTGTAAGAGCTATTTTTTTCCACCTGGCTAGACAAAAATTGAGATAGTTCGGCTATTTTGCATGATATCTTTATAATTTATAGCCTATAGCACTCACGAATAATATAGCTTTATACCAGTGAAACAATTTTTAAAATCGGTTCATTACTTCCGGAGATCCCCCTACAAACAAACTTACAAACAAATGTTACCTCTTTTTAATATTATTACTATTAATTTTTATAGTATAGATAATAAATAATATTTATCTTATATTAATCTTACCACTACTTAATAAAAAAGTCTTAATAACTATGAAATTTAACTAATTATAGTTTCCGCCCTGTTTTTGGGCATTTAAAAGGACGTCAATTCGTTTTTGCCCTATTTGCCCAGTTTATGCCCTTTTTGCCCAGTTGGGTTTAAACCCACTGCCCATCTCTACTCCTGAGAGAAACGTTTCAGATTATTATGACATTTATTTATAAGAGAAACTTTCGGGTTTCTTATTGCTACATTAAGGTACTTACTAAATACATGTTTTTCATAGAAATATGTTCAATACTTTTTACAGTTTGTTTATGTGTATTTTACTAGGAATAGACAACATAAATACTTATATTTATGTCAATTTTGACCCATTTCTGGGAACTGGGTTGTTTTCCAAACGCGTATTTATTTGCTTTCTGGATACAAAAACATGCTAAAAATTGTCTTTCAACTAAAAAATCATCAACATTATGTTGTAAAGATTAATAATAAAGAAAAGAAAAAAATAAGAAAGTTATTTTTATTTTCGCTCACTCAAGTTTTTTTTTTTAAATAGATAATTGCTACAAATGAAGCAATTAGAATGCAAATAAACAAAATTGAACTGTCGGTCTGTAACATTAAATAGCAGCTTATGTATTTACACGGAGTCTACTTATATCAAATAAGTATTTTTTTATTTTTTTGTCTGTGGCCGTCTTCATCTCCGAAACAGCTGGAACGATTTTAACGAGTCTTTAACTTACAAATAGCTGATATTATAAGGAGTAACTAAGGCTACTTTTATTTTAGTAAAAGAATTAGGGTTTCGAGTAAAAAAGTAAATCCCCGCAGAAAACAGCCATCAAAGACGCGGGCTTTAGCTAGATATGTAATAAATTGCAAGTGTTGTGTCATCGCGCTTTTCTTTATTTTCTATGCAGTCTGACAGTGTGAAAATGCTTCAGCTGTTCTGCTGACTACGAATATGGACAAAAACAAAAACGGTAATGGCGGAAAACTTAGCATGCGAGGCGGGAAGTGTGTCAAGGAAACGTAATGGTTTGAGTAGCTTGGGCTTTTGTCCAAATGTCAGCCTTCATTTGTGTTGAACATACGTTCTGTAAATGGATGATATTACAGTCAACTGTTTTCCTGCACGATGTTTCTGAGTTGGTTGTTATTTTCCTGCACAACTGATAGACATGACAACAAATCAAGTGCCATAGTGTGTTTGATGAATAAAATGAATTAAAAAAGTTATTATGTTAATTGAATCTAGTTGTATGAGTAGAGAACCGCCCCGGCATCGCACGGGTGCAAATTCCCGACACTTTCGTTGGATCAAAAAAAAGATTTTCACCCTTTTTTTTGATCCAACGATTTGATTTTCTTTTAGTTATGTGTTCAATACTCCTTGAACACAACTAAAAGAAAATCAACAAAATTGGTCCAGCCAAAACTCGAGAACAGTTTTGCGTTTAGCAAAAGATTCTTATTATTTACTAGCGAACCGCCCCGGCTTCGCACGGATGCTAATTTCCGACAATTCGGGAAGATATTCCAAAAAAAAATCTTTTTAATAATTCTGGTTGACAAATTACGGACACAAAAAAGGTGTTCTCACGTTTTGAGCTTAGCAACACATTTAGCCATACATTTTTATTTATGTACAAAGAAAGATTAGTATTAAATCGTTAAAATCTCGACGTAATTGACCCTGTGCCGACTTCATTTATATCAGACATTCCAATTACGATTTTTCTAAAAGTAATAATCTAATTAGGTACACAAACTTATTTTGAATTTATAATTGAATTAAAGAAGAAGAAAAGTTTAAAGAAAGCAGTTCGCACTGCTAGAATAAATTACATGTCTTTGTATTTCAGAATTAAGTAACGTTTGCTTTTTCTACCAGAATAATTCTTCTTAATTTAAATATTAGCTATGCCGTGTCAACTACGTGGGTATACCTACCTTATTTTTTCTTTAAATTATATCCAATTATGGGCCTTTATTTATTTTGTAATCATCATTATATTAATTTATATCTTAGATGAAGCGCAGCTGCTGAGCATTAGGTCTTGGCTTCGATTCCCAGGTCGGGCAGTTTCATTAGATTTTTCTCATCAGGAATTTCTCAAAAGCAGCCTTAGGGTCTGGATTTGTGCCTGATTGATGGTAATAGGCTCGCTCCCTAAAACGTGAGACTTAAACATAACCGGCGCAATGTGGGTGTATGGGTGCACCTTTGCCTAACCTTACAGGGATTACAGGCGTGATGTTATGTTATGTGTTGATTAGATGAGAACACAGTTACCAATGTTAATACTTATGACTGTATTCATGATGATAAACTTTAACAAATAAATGTTTTTGTTTATTTGCAAAGCGAAATGACCTCAACCACCCCAATAAAATATTGAGTTACAATAGTAACACACAATCAACCGTCATTTAATTTATTTACAAACAATACTACACGCCTTTGGAGTGATTGGGGCCATGCGCTTTGATCACAAAGATCATTTGTTTGGGAAAATTGTTTGCTAAAATTTATTTGAGGATCGGTCACTAATCCCAGTCAGTCTATATAAAAGGAGACTCTGACTGACTGACTGATATATAAGCGCATAGCCAAAACAACTGAACCTTGAGACGTGAAATTTTCCACACGGCTTCTTTTTATGATGTAGGCAAGTACTAAAAAAGGATTTTCTGAAAATCAACGCCTACGGGGACTTCGATTGTATGTAAAATCTTATTTCTTAGGTTAATCAACTTGAAACTTGGCACGAATCCGAACCTAAGTAAATAATAAAGTTTGACGTTATTCGTTTTTTTACTACCTCTTAAATGAGTCTTTGAGATGGGGTGTTAAGATTGTAGGGGAAAATCGAAATCTACGGCCAAGTAGTCACAGGCAAAGATGAGGAGATGTCTAAAATAAAAATAAAAAACATGAAGTTTCTTTAGCAACGTATATATTTAGATTTATTTATTTAATCTAAAAAAAAAACATTCTGATTTACAAGTAACACTGGACCCCGACACCCTATGTGGTGGAGTTTAGTCTCTTTCATCATATCATATCACATTATTAGCAGGAGTTTATTAAATTATACAGATAAGAACTTAGGTTTTTTTAGCCAAAACTCAGCTTGTAGATTGGTCATTTCCTTTTGAGTCTCCTTTCTGAACGCTTCAAGTAAAGCAAGGTGCGCAGTATTGTGAAATCTAAGTACAACAGTCAGTATGTCCTATAGTTTGCGCACTGTTAGTACATTGTCCTCTTGGTAAAGGTGTGTTGGGTAGCGAGTTCTCTTAAGCATTACCTTGAAAATTGCTCTTTGCTCTAGTGTTTAAAATTCGAACTGATATATATGCCTGAATAGTTCTAAGTAAATGTAGGCAATAGACAGATCAAATGCTAAGTTGAGCATCTGATTTATATCCAAATCAATGTCTAGATTGCTTTGTTGAATTGATTTACCAATCCAACCTTCTGACATCTCAATACGTTTACTTGAATTAAATGAGTGAACCGTGACAAATGCAAGTACTTATTATTGGAAAGCAATCACTTAAATAAGTAGAGTATTTTACGCAGAAGACTAAAACATGTTTGATATATTCGCATCTAGCTTAGAATCAAACAAACGTCGATATATTATAAGAGACGCCCGCCCATGACACGCTTGGACATCACTGTCATTAGTGAAGGAAAACACCTGGACTTATAATCTTTCTTCTATACATATTATAAAACGCTATGTCCTGAATGACTGACTGACGAATCAACACACAGCCTTAACCGCTGATGAAACTTGGGGGGTGTGTTCTTTGTATGACTATGGCATCCGTTAAGAAAGGATTTTCCGAAATTATACTCCTTAGAGGGCGAAAAAGGGCTGCAAAATTTGTATAGACAACGTGATTCCTTGGTCCAATCTACTTCAAATTTTGCACTACGATAAAAAATTTCCGGAAAAAAACAATTAAAGATCCTATTAAAGTCATTTTTGACATCTACGCTGACAAAGTCGCGAGAAGAGTGCTAGCTACTTAAAATAAATCAAAAATCGCCAATCCGACTTGAGCAAGCGTATTGATCAATGTTCGTGCCTTCTCTGTATGAGAAGAGGCGCTTGCCCGGCACTAGGATAATAATAGGCCTGTATTTATATTATATAACTCGAGACCTTGGGGTCCCGGACCATTAAAAGGCGTTCGAGGAGCCGAGGCCAAGTCGCAGAGGTCCCTTACACAGCTTTAAGATGGAATAAAACACCACCTGACAATTATCCCTGTGCCAGTACATCCAAGGACAACCCCTGGTTATAGGCTGGTATTATTATCTAATGCAGTAACACCAATTTCTATGTCATTTGAACATTGTGCCATATTTATACTGCAACAAAGCTTTAAATACAGTATCGCTAGACTCATGAGACGAGAACATATTGTGTGTCGTGCTAACATACTACAGATTGCCACGGATTGCCGCGGCTTATATCCGAATTCCATGGATTTCACAAGATTGTTGTTATAGATTGTGTTGTTGAGTTGGTATATCTACTGTAAGCTGTGTATTTACTCGATATTGATTGATTGATGCTGCAAAACGGCGCATGGCAACAGTGTGACATACTTAGACTTACCCCCAATGGCAAATTTAGGAGGTCGTTTGGAGGGGCTGGACCCTGTTGAGATTAAGGGTTTAGCAGAGTTTTTACTCTGCACATTTTATTAAAAATACTTATCCGCCTTGGATCCGCTACTGCTTACCCCAGGTTCCTCAAATTGTGAAGAGCGCGTAATTTGTTATGATTGGTTAACTAGAACAGGCAATAACCAATCGCAGCACCTTACGCGTATGACAATTTGGAACGTTATTTTTGAATTTCGGAAAACCGGAAAAATATCGTAGAACTAGTGAGAATAAAAATTCCCACTAGTTCTACCGTAGAACTGTTCAGTAGAACTAGTGGGAACAAACCATTATTACAGAGTAAGTATAGTAGTGAGTTCAGACCAATCTTGTCTTGTCTTGTCTCAGTTAACAGTTTTCGTAACCAGTATATTAATTAACCCTAAACAAAAAGCGACATACTCAGTTAAGGAATTCTTTGAAAACCAAAATGACAGTACTAGTCAATTATTAAGATGTTTGATCTATTAATTAACTGAACTTCAAGGTACTTTATTTCAGTTAATATAAAGCTTCTGTCATAGCGAAGTTTTAATTAAGTGTTTTGTATTAATTTATGAAATTGGGAACAGACTTGTTATAATTGGAACAATAAGTAAATTGATACTGTTTCTTGAAATTTTATTGTCTGTAGTCTGTTATCTTCTACAGATTGTAATAAAAAAGTTGTGTAGGTATTTAAAAAAAAATTGATATGTCTAAATTAATTTAATTTAACAATGAAAATATTGTGCGCCTTACATAAGGCTAAAAATGATTGGACTCTAACTGACACAAAATCTTGCATGATCTTGTATCACAAATAAATAAAAAATACCAGTCTATTATTGTCCCACTGCAGGGCAGAGGCATCTTCTCATACAGAGAAGACACGAGCATTGATCACTGCGCTTACTCAAGACAGATTGGCGATTTCAAACTTTTGTCAATTATAAGTCCAGGTTTCACTATGTTTTCCTTCACTGATATCAGTGATGTCCAAGATAAACTTAGAAAGTAGTTAGGAATTGAAAAAGTTATATTAGCAGGTACAAAACTTTTTATTTAGTTTGATGATTTTTAGTTTGATTGCCTCGTTGGTCTAGTGGTCGCAAGCGCGGTTGCTGTGCATGAGGTCTTGGGCTCGATTCCCAGGTCGGGCAAAGTGTTATTGGGTTTTTCCATCAGGAATTTCTTAGTAGCAGCCTCGGAGTCTGGATTTGTGCCCGGTTGATAGCAATAGGCTCGCCCCCAATAGGGGCGAGCCTATTGCTATCAACCAGTTATGTTTTTTTTTTAGTCCCATGTAATAACATGGGACTAAAAAAAAACATAACTGGCGAAATTTGGGTGTAGTTACTAATGGGTACCACTCTGCCTAACCCTTCGGGGATTACAGGCGTGATGTTATGTTATGTTATGATTTTTATTTTTTTTCCTAGGTAAAGTGCAGCGAAAAATTCTAAAGTAGAATTGCGACATTTTTCATTCCTCGCTCAGTGTAGCTGTAGTGTTCAATGAAGTGAAGTTTATTTCGTTCACGGCGAAGCAAGGGTTGGCAAGAGGTAGGTAACAATGTACCTAGTCATGAAATTTAGCATTACTTGTTTCTTAACCTCCAAAATAGTCTTTCTTTACAGATACATTTTGAAAGTGAGAAGGTATTAACCGTAAAACGATGCCAATATTCTATTTTCTATTTCAATTTCGCAGTGGTCTAGTGATTGGGTGCTTTGGTAAGTGGTGTGGTTTCAATTCCACACGGAACAAATATTAGTATGATCTACGGATAGATTTTTTGTGGTCTGACTGCATATGTGAGTTTTGTTTGTAAACTGCTCCACAATACAGGAGAAGTTCCTAGCGTGGGGATTTTTTTAAAATTAACGACAGACCAAATTGATATCTTTAGGTTACAAGGGCTTCTAAATAACGGATGTTCGACCCCATTTAAGATATAGGAGCCACGTTTGGCTAGATTTATTAAGCAATTTGACAATAATTTACTATCCTGTGCACCTGGTTTGGTTCCGGACCCAAGGACTATCCTACTTAAGATGATACAGAGTCCCAAAATACGTACAGTTTCTTGGGACTAATGGATGAGCCTTCTAGTAAAACTTATTTGAGTTAGGGTTATTAATAAGTCTGAAATCGCCAATTCCCCTTAAGCAAGCATGCTGGTACTCATGTCTTCTCTGTATGAGATGATACCTTCTCTGTATGAGGAAACTTATAAAGTAGTACAATAACTGGCCGGAATTTGTCATCATCTGTGAATGAGATTAAAGAATGGAGTGACTGAGAATATACTCTTTAAAAATCGAAAAAAAAATCGTTTCTTTGGGGAAGTTGTTTGTTATTATGATACAATCATGTGCTTAAGTAACATAACATCACGCCTGTGTTCTTCGAAGGGTTAGGTAGAGGTTGCCAATTAGTACACCTTCATTTCGCTTGTTACGTTTAAGTCCCATGTCATAGGGGGCGAGCCTATTGCCATTAACAGGGCGTAAAACTGGAATGTGTTTAAAAAGCGGTCACTAATTACCAGTCACCTTATATTTGAAATGGTTGTTGTGTGTACCTAATATACAAGTACAAAGTTATTTTTCCCGTCAAAAACAAAACTTTATAATCAATCAGTGTGGTAAAGTTAGTATCAATTTTAACTTTGGCTGCGTTAAAAGCTTCCACTTGGATTATTTTAATTGCTTAGTCATTGAGTTGAACGACTTTTAAACTGAGCTGTTAATTATCAGAGGTCTATATAGTAGTAATTAAAAAATTCCTTAGGGTTCATTTGCAGGGTTTGATATACGAGATGGAAAGGACATAACGAACATTTTTACCATGGAGAAAAAAAAAAGAAAATTGACACTGCTAAAATATTTGCATTATTTTAACTGTTGCTTGTGTCTGATTTGTTTCTCGAATCTTTCTTGCTTGCCTTATTTTGATATACCGATAAAAAACAAGGCAAAACTGACATTTGAACTATTAAAAAATTAAAATGCTTACATGTGAATGCAATATTTCTGATAGCTGCTAGAGCAGTGTCTGAATTTTCTGTTTTTTTTTTTATTAAATATTTTAAAAAGGTTACTGAACTACACTAATTTTCTTTAAGAAAATACGACAGCTAATACTGCTGATCGTTGTCGTCCTAAGTTACACCCCTTGGTCGTGCAAAATGTTATTAGGTTTTTCAATCAGGAATATTGCAGTAGCAAATCCAAACATAGCACTGCAGGACTCAGGAGACTAATTTAGGTACGAATTGCACGAACATAGTTTCAATTTTCAGACATCTTGTTATACTTTACAATGGACACGGTACTAGCGGCGTTCAGTGCGAAATTGTTTGTTTAAATTAGTCCCTAGCGATGTTTAAATTTCGTGGTGTTTTTAAATGATCTTTTCATACATCGACGCGACGGACTGCCGTTGAGATAAATACAAATTCTGGCAACAGTGGTCAGCTTAACGTTATCTTTAAAATACACACCTTACTATACAGGGTCATTGAAAATTTACTAGTACCTGAATAGGGTGGGACCAACACAGAAATCATGAAAAAATAAATCAGCTGTTTCATACATTACGATCGTGTTGCATAGCATTTTTGTAGGGCAGCAGCTGATATTTTTATATGATTTCAGGGTTTTTGTAAATTTTCTATAACTCTGTATAGGGTGACTGATAATTATTAAGCGATAATTATACAACACTAATGATAACATACAACTTTTTCAGAGAAACGATTATAAAATCACGCTACAAGCCGCGGAAGCGAAGCAGTAACGCGGGTTGGGTTTGGAGTGTAATATCTAAATGATCACATGTAATAGTGAGCGACTCTAAATTGTTATTAAATAAATAGGTACAAGCATGTTCTACCTATACTATAATGTTTCCATTAGGTTACCCGGGCACCAGTCCAGACACCTGGCTGCTACTGACCTCAAATTAAACGAGAATTTTGTAATTAGAGTAAATTGTTCAAAGTTTTTAATTATAACCGAATATGAGATAATAAGTTTAATGGTTTTGATCTATGATACAATTCCACAAGGACATCTACTGAGTATCTTAATGAGACAATGTTCATGGAAAACGTTTTCTTAATTCTTTTAATGTCTTGCTTTAATTTTCTTGTTCAAATAATTTAAGCAAAAAAGACCTTATTGCATAAATCTTTATGATCTTTCAGTAATTCTAAGAAGTAAATTCAACATCATTTATAAAATTGTGTTTGCTTTTCTTATTAGAACAAGGCGAAAGAAAATTAAAATCTGTAAAAGCTTCTGACGACATCCGACACGCTTCGGATTTGATTGACATTATCACATAAAGAGATTTGAGTACCATACTAGCTTATGCCCGCGATTTCGTCCGCGTCAAAGTTGGTTTCTCCATTCAAACTTTGGACCCCTGTTTGGACTTTTATCCCCCTAGGGCGTGAATTTTGGAAAATCCTTTCTTATCGGGTCCCTAAGTCGTACAAAGAACACACCCTCCAAGTACGTGTTAGGTATCTATGATCGGTTTAGGCGGTGCGTTGATCCGTCAGTCAGTTAGTCAAAAAGTTGAAGCTGAAAGGCTGCTCGTATCAAAATATGAGCGCGTAAGAAACTCCAAGAACAAAACATAACATCACGCTTTTAATCGCTGAAGGGTTAGGCAGAGCAAAGGTGTACCTATTAGTACACCCACGTTTCGCCAGTTTAAGACCCATGTAATCGGGAGCGAGCGAGCAAACTCCGACGCTGCTACTGAGAAATTCCTGAATGAAAAACCCAATAACACTTTGCACGACCTGGGAATCGAACCCAACATCTTATGCTCAACCGTCGCGCTTTAAGACTACTAGACAATCGAGGCAGTCAGCACTCCACGAACACTCTTTTCAATCAAGTTTTTACAATGTCCTGGTTATATTATTTTTGTGGCTTTAACATGTGGTAACAATTTAGATAATGAGCAATAAAACACAATCCAAAAAATAAAGGTAAAACCCAAGGCAACCTGGCAGCGCCCATTCACGTACTTAGGTACATAACCCGTGGCTCAGCACGATCTACAAAATGAACGGATGAAAATTCGCAGAATATAAAAGCAGTATGAAACCAATGAAACTCCTGCGTAATATTAAACTCTCAGTTTAATTTGAACAGTCCGCAGACAGATTAAGGTATTGTTTACCTTGTGAAGCGGTGCTTTTATAGCAGTTTTGCACTGTGAGACGTACAACTATGATTGTTTTGTAAAAGACGCGAGTTTAATTTGATTATTTTTTTTAAGTTTACTAGAGCAGTTATTGTTATGGTTTTAGCCATGTCCAGGAGTTTGGTTTAACCTGAACAAAACTCTTGTTTAAGTAAACAATTCATTTAAATTTAATATAAGCCTTTTGGGCACTTGCTCCATTGACAGCGACGCGGACGAATTTTTTGATACCCTGTTCCTCCTTTTTGTCTTTTTTATAAATTGTACATATTTTACTCTCAGGTTTTATGTTTATGTTTTATTGTATATTGTTTTAAAATGATTTTAAAAGTATAAATGTTATGAAAAAAGGTCAAAGGTCGCAAAAAAAATAATTGCCAAAAGTTATTTAGATTGATGGGCAGTAGGTATGTGTAGCTAAAGGGTACGTGATTTGTGTTTTTACACCCTCGTATAATTTAAAATATTTTTAAATACACACATAACATCACGCCTATAATACCTAAATGGTAAGGCAGAAGTATACCCACTAGCCCACTAGTACACCCACATTTCGCCAGCGTTTAAGTCGCATGTAACTGGGGGCGAGCCTATTGCCATCAATCGGGCACAAATTCAGACTCCGAGGCTGCTACTGAGAAATTCCTGATCGAGAAACCCAATAACACTTTCCCCGAATTGGGAAACACAAGACCTTGTTCAGCAGTCGCGCTCTGTGACCACTAGCTTAATTGAAATGAATGATTTTACTTTGACTTTGAAAGATAATTCAAACAATTTAAAACAATAATAGAAACAGCTCAGCGGATACTGTGGAATATTTTGTAGTACTGTTTGTAGTGGTCTTTTAAGAGTGATTGAAGGCTACTCAATTAGCCCTGGGTTTTACTATCGGAATTGTTCAATGATTGTTTACGGGCCGATTGGATGGAGCAAAAACAATATTAGTAGCCAAAATATAACAAAATATAAAGGAAGCTTATTCAGATTAATAAATATCATAACATATCATCATGTTTTGTTTTTTAAATGTGTAAATGTCTATTTGTATTTTATTTTAATCAGTTTTAAGTGTCTTTAATTATTAAAAACACACAATATATGACGCCTGTAATTTCGAGGTGTAGGTACCCTTTAGTACACCTTTTTTTTTATGTGGTAAAAATCATCAAATGACTCCTTCCGCCCTGGGTGGGGCGGAAGGGACTGTCAGACTTTTACTGACTAAAAAATCACCCTGTTCCTTCTGTTGCCCTTTACGTTCCGGGGGCGCGGTATCCTGTTAAGACGTCCCGCAACCCCGGCAGGCGTCGGCCCCGTTGGGGGCCCCGTCCCTGTGCTGACAGCTCTTTGAGGCGCGCGCGAACAGAACGCGCCGTCGACCCGGGTCTGGTCCTTGATCGGACGACGAGCTACCCATTACTCGCCGTCCGCAAGCCCGCGCCTACGGTGGCCGGATGTCGCCTCGCGACGTCACCCATTAGTACACCTACATTTTGCCAGTGATGTTTAAGTCCCATGTAATAGGGGCGAGCCAATTGCCATCAACCGGGCACAATTCCAGGCTCCGAGGCTGCTATTGAGAAATTCCTGATGGAAAACCCAAGACCTCATGCTCAGCATTCGCGTTTTGCGACCACTAGGCCAACGAAGCGTTCAGTTTAATATCAGAACTAATCCCCCAGATACCTTGTTATCGTAAGGGTTAAGTTCCTAATGCGATTAACTTGTTACCATAGTTGTTATAGTATCTACGAATTCAATTTAATATATTCTCGTCTAATATAAACATAACAGTTTATCTCCCCTGGGCCCTCGTTGTAGTCTCTAGTCGAAGGCTGCGCAAACCCGATTAGTCTAACTTGACTAAGTCAGTTTGTACAAATTGGTCGAATGTTGGAGAACATCAGCCTCCAGACACGGTAATCTATATACTTCAGCGGTCAGTTAATGTTGTTGTAATCAGTTTAATATTGATGAGTTTGAATAAGATACCTTTGGTAAACTAAAGACACTGAGTAGACATAAAAATAGCTAGGCCTGACTCGTATATAATATAAATAAATAAGTTAAATAATCAGCCAAGTGCGACTCGAGTGCGAATTCACACACGTAGGGTTCCCTAAAATATTAAGATCGATAAAAAAACACCGAAAAAATACGTTTGTTGTATGGGGCCCTTCTTTTTTTTAAGTTTATTTTATTTTTGTCAGGTAAATACTTGTTACTATAGTAATACGCACTCTGTAAAAAAATTCAATTCTCTAAGCATTAAGGTTTAAATGGTACAGCCCTGTAGCAGACGGACAGACTGCGGAGACTAAAATGGGCGGATTGGAATCCTACAAATGAAATGAAAACAAGATCTACAAAGTAAATATCATCAGTAGTCGAGTTACCTATCTATGAACAAAAGGAGAAACAGACCCATGACCATTTACAAACACCACACGAAATTTCTCTTCGGTCAGTTGTAAAACGTGCGTTGCCTAACAAAAAGCCTACAGAATTTTCTTTTTCTTCCGCCCAGCGTAATAAAGTGTCCCAAGGTAAATATCTAAAACAAGGACAAATAACGTAAATATAACGTAATATGCTGACACAGCTGTTTATAATGTTCCTGGAAGTATCATGTATGATATGACAGAAATAGATTACGACGGAGTTTGCCAGTGAGTCTGCAGTTTTAAGCTTGGTCGATGTGCTCTGAGTACGCTAGTAGCGTGGCTCCATTATGATGTTGTTCTAAAGTTGAATATATTATCATCGTCAACATAATGCGTTCCTTCCGAAGTACGTAACGATTCCTTGTGGTGTAAGTTTGAACGATAGAGTGAGGAATGAGGTTATACGAGACCGTTACGGATTAAAAGAGGATGAAGTGACAAAGATAGAAAAGGGTATGCGTAGATGTTTCGGTCATGTTGAGAGGATGAGTGAAAGACGATTAACAAAAGGTATTTATATGGCAGAGGTGAGTGGCAACGCAGGGAGGGGTCGCCCTAGGAAGACCTACACTGACCTTATTGGTGAGGTTCTTCAGATTGGTCAGGTGCGCAGTACTCGTTACCGGCATGTTTGTATGACGAGATGTATGAACGTAGATGAGGCGAAAGGAATATGTAAGGATACCCTCATGGGAAATAGGCGTGAGTGTGTGTTATTACAGTAACAACTCAGGCCCAGAAATTCCGGTCTCCTTTATAACCTTATTACATCTGCCTTTACATTAAAAAATCTGCCACGTGTTTTTTATCTATCATTTGCTGTTGAAACAACACGAGGCTAATACCATCTAATACGGTACTCAGGAAGATTAAGTGCGTCTCAGATGCGTAGAGTATGAGAGCATTATGAGCGTCACGTAAAGAAACACGATTCACAACGCTAAAGAAATAATGTGGGTACGTATTTTGTAATTTTTTGTTGTGTATTTTAAACTTTAAGTATACATAGTATAAACGTTCAACAGACTGCGAAACAAAATCGGCCAAACATAACCTAGACCTAGACTATAAATGGGTATTATAGTGTGCTTCAGATCAGACGATGGCCCACTTACTACAACGCTCAGTGTCGATACACCTGCACTTTAGAGGACGCCACGATAGCGGCCACATACTGGGTCTAAAAACATTAAAAAATCGGGATCGTCATCGAATTGAAAAGAAGTAGGTTTAAGTGATAGCAGTTTCATGAGGTTTTCTTTTGTTTTTTAAGTTCGATGTTAAAATATTTTTTAAGTAAATAAAACATGTCATGTGCATTCAAGTACACCGTAACATGTAAAATAAAGTACTAGGCAAGCATAAAATCGAGTAAGTGCTGTTTTAAGGTCTATTGATATGCCTGACTAGCTTCTGCCCGTGACTTCGTCCGCGTCAAAGTTCATTACTCCATACAAACTTTGGACCGCCGTTTCATCCCCTTAAGGACTGAATTTTGGAAAATCCTTTCTCAACAGACGTACTACTCACTATAAACTACCTCCCTGCCAAATTTCATCTTAATACGTCCAGCAGTTTTTGATATTTCGTGGCGAGTGTTTGAGTGAGTGATCTTTCGCTTTTATATATTTAAATAGACGATAGATACAAAGTAACTAACCTCACGTTCCTTCCGGAAACGCTAGAGCTCATTCCATCCGAATGGAACCCTTTTGGACTGGGTTTGTTATTTTTCCTTTACCTCGTACAGGAAAAATAATACCGACAGAGATCAAAGGTACCCTTAAATGCTTACCTATCATTATTTAACGACGATCCTAGTATTTTTATTAAGTAAGATTCTAGGTAAAATAATCTCGTTAAGGAAATCTTTATTTTTGCCGTAAGGAATAATAATATCTTCTATCTACATGTGTGCCAAATTATCTCCTTTTCGCTACTGGAAACAAAGATGGAATAAAATCCTATGTATAAGGCTAGATAAATATCTGCATGTGTACCAAATTGCATTGTACTGTTGTGTATTCTGTTTCAGTTCAGCCGTTTAAATATATAAGAGTGGCAAACATCCATTCATACATCCTCTAAAACTATCGCCTTTAAAATAGTAGGTATAGTGGGAAGAATAATACAAGCCTATTAATTATTATCCCACTGCTAGCACAATACTATTCTGATGAAGAGAGAATTCTTAAGCATTTATGACCACGCTTGCTAAAGGCGGATTAGCGATTTCACGCTTGTACTTATCTTGTACTTAAGTCCAGGATTCCATGAGTATGTACTTATTGTGAGGACAGTTACGATGTTTTCCTTTACCGATATCAGCAGTGATGGCAAGAAAAACTTAAAAAGTACTTTTACTTGTGTACGATTAAACTTGTTTAGATATCTGTTTTTAATGATTTTAAAATGTTATATTTGATTATATCCTCATGTACAATTTTTTGCACCTGCTTTGTTATCTCTTCACCACCTTTGGTTGACTGGTAGAGAATGCCTAAGGCATTAAGTCCGCCTTTGTACTTTTTTGTTGCGTAAAGTTTAAATAAATAAATAAATAATAATAAAGTACATATTACATGGAAATGTCATAGGTATTAGTACTTGCTCAAACTCCGTTGCAAACTTACAACCTCGTGCATAGTGGTTAAGGCGTCGCACAGTGGTTCCATATCGAAAATTAGTGGACATAGACAACAAAGTTCCAATATCGATGCGATTTTTTTTTATGTGATTCTTTATGATATTCCTGACAACTTTTACTCTTGTGAAATTTCTTCTAAAGTTGATAGTTTGTCTGAAAAAAAAACAATTAGATTTTTTTGTATGGAGCGAATCACCTTTCATTTTTTTTCTTCAATTGTACTAATATGTTGGGTGTATGGCGTGAGTATATAATAGCAGGGGTCATTCTCTATCCACGAAAAATAAAATCAGCGCCGGCCATCTGCGGCCGCGCGAGTAATCATTCCTCAAAAAATAACAATTGTTTATGATGTTTTTTGCCATTTAAAATAAATTCAAAGTATATTTTTTGTCTCATTTGGCTGTTCTGACCCTCTTTTTTTTTAGTATAAAGTTTTGATAGCATATAAGGTACCTACAACTAGTAATTCTTGAAGAGATTATTTTTTTTTATCGAATGATTACTCGCGCGGCCGCAGATGGCCGGCGCTGATTTTATTTTTCGTGGATAGTGAATGACCCTAGCTATCATATACTCACGCCATACACCCAACATATTAGTACAATTGAAGAAAAAAAATGAAACGTGATTCGCTCCATACAAAAAATCTAATTAATTTTGTTTAATTTTTTTTTCTTCAATTGTACTAATATGTTGCATGTATGGCGTGAGTATATGATAGCTAGGGTCATTCTCCATCCACGAAAAAATAAATCAGCGCCGGCCATCCGCAGCCGAGTAATCATTCGGTAAAAAGTTATATTTTTTATGATTTTATTTAATTTGTGCTCCTTTTTTGGTAATCTCAATACTTTCCTGTGGTGGATAACATCTTTTCTTGGCATTTAAGAGCTTTGGATAAGATGGAAGGACAGCAAAGTTTTCTTCTTTCAGAAATTGTCAAAGAGCTAAGTACTTCCATTTCGAGAGCGCAAGTGATGTACAAAGGGCTAAACACTTATCTTCAGACACAGTACTTAAGCTCTGCTTTTTAAATAGTCGCTCGTGTACTTCGGATAGCATTTCTGGATTACTGGAAAAGTATTCGACCAAATTTGCCAGATTCGTTTTGCCGTTGTCTTTCAATTTTATTAAGTACCAGTACTGCAACTCTTCCTCGGAACTTTCTTCTACTATGGAAGTAGAACGTCTTTTTTTTGCTTTTTACTTAAGTCTTCGAACGGTTTTCTGTGCTCCTTTTCTGTAGATGTTCCCGCTTCCGCAGTACATACTGCAAGATCAGGAACATGGGAAACCATATCCACTGGCTCAGATATGGCTGCGCCCGAAAAGCCCAACTCACTTCTCAGGTCAACACTATCACAAACAGGCCAGTCGATGCTATTTTTCAACCACTTGCGATTATTTATACGATTCATAAAAGTTTTTTGATTTCAACTTGACTCTATCCACTTTTTATCAAGATTTACACAAAAAAGTCGACAGAATTCCTTGATTAGGTTCTTGTTTTTTTCAGAAACTGTGGTATTCAACACAGAAATTATACTTTCATATAGAAATATATAATTTTTCAGATCACCGCCACTTCTTAATTTCACAAAAAGATCTAGGTTGGTACAAAATCCGGCCATAGTTCTAATGTAAATATAAAAATAAAAGTATTTCACTGTGAAATGAGTCATCAATCACAAGAAGGTGAAAACAGGCAAATGAGACAAAAAACATACTTCGAATTTATTTTAAATGGCAAAATAAATCATACAAAATATTCTTTTTAACCGAATGATTACTCGGCTGCGGATGGCCGGCGCTGATTTATTTTTTTGTGGATGGAGAATGACCCTAGCTATCATATACTCACGCCATACATGCAACATATTAGTACAATTGAAGAAAAAAAATTAAACAAAATTAATTAGATTTTTTGTATGGAGCGAATCACGTTTCATTTTTTTTCTTCAATTGTACTAATATGTTGGGTGTATGGCGTGAGTATATGATAGCTAGGGTCATTCACTATCCACGAAAAATAAAATCAGCGCCGGCCATCTGCGGCCGCGCGAGTAATCATTCGATAAAAAAAAATAATCTCTTCAAGAATTACTAGTTGTAGGTACCTTATATGCTATCAAAACTTTATACTAAAAAAAAAGAGGGTCAGAACAGCCAAATGAGACAAAAAATATACTTTGAATTTATTTTAAATGGCAAAAAACATCATAAACAATTGTTATTTTTTGAGGAATGATTACTCGCGCGGCCGCAGATGGCCGGCGCTGATTTTATTTTTCGTGGATAGAGAATGACCCCTGCTATTATATACTCACGCCATACACCCAACATATTAGTACAATTGAAGAAAAAAAAATGAAAGGTGATTCGCTCCATACAAAAAAATCTAATTATTTTTTTTTCAGACAAACTATCAACTTTAGAAGAAATTTCACAAGAGTAAAAGTTGTCAGGAATATCATAAAGAATCACATAAAAAAAAATCGCATCGATATTGGAACTTTGTTGTCTATGTCCACTAATTTTCGATATGGAACCACTGTGCGTCGGTTAACCACTTGGCTTTCACGATAAAGTAGCTCATTCAGTCGAGTCTAAACCATCGCTGAATTATTGATTCTCCTACATCTGAACCACACATCCACCATACTACATATGCAGTGTAAGTTACACACAAACTCTCACTTTGCGTGGGACATCGACATCGCCCCAAGCTGTTACCGAGTTTATCCCTTTCTTTCCTCTGAACATGTAATTGCATCAGTGAGTTCGTGAGTTGGCAAACTTGTAAAGTCATTAAAGATACGTCTAAAATTCGTTCAACTTTGAATATAAATTCTCAACTGTTCTGAATCGACGATAGCTTCTCAGAAATTTTGGTTTTCGTGTACAACTCGGTCTAAGTGGGATATGCTTAGTCTGTTGTAGATACTCATTAATATATCATCATCATTATTGTGACTAACAACTATGGATATTATTAGTCTGAAATAAATGTATTTAATTTAATTTAATTAATATAACTTTATTTTTTATCTTTATAGATTTCTAGTAATCAAATGCTTAAGGCGACCGCGCGATTATATTGATCTGTACAATATTTTTTATTTCTACTAGTATTTAACCTACGAAATTATCACTCCGATGATAATATTATTCGCTTGTGTATGGGGACGAATTTACTAATTGGAAATTGAGACTGATTGGAAATATTGATTCCATAATGAATGGTTCATTAAAATTTAATATGCAGATTTTAAACAAAATAATATCAAGGCACATGCTGAACATGAGTTAAAAAAGCTGTGATTCTGCATGAATATTGATAACTCATGTTTATTTTTCCTCATGTTTATTATACAATGAACTTGTATAGATGTGGGTTTATTTAGTTAAAAAGAAAACTTTCTATTCTTTCCAGATTCCGGTAACATATCCTTGGAGTCAGCGTTCTGCGCGCTGATGGCACCGTCTCCTCTCCTAGAACTCAGCAGCATATTCTTCTTCTTCGTTCCTGCTGTTCTTATTCTCTGCTTATATGCAAGAATGGGGTATCATATAAGGTACACATTGTTAGTATTTTCATTTCATTAGTAGCTTTAATTAGTGTAAGTTATACCAAACACTTGATATTCTATTAATTATATCCAAATACATAACATTGACAGGGCGTAAGGGTACCTACCCTTATCACGTCATGCCAATTATGAGGGTAATAGATATTTAGAGATAACATATTAATATGAGATGTTTAGGCATATGAATAAGTATGAATTTAAGATTCTAAAGAGACTTTATAATGTATTTTAACGTTTTTCTATAACTAAGAAATGTTAGTACAAAAATAGTCGAGAAATTCTAACTTATTTTTTTGCCAGAAAATTATAATGAAAAATGACATCAAGGCTATCATTATATGTTATCAAAATTATTTCTCGGCCGTAACTGGTTTAGATATCAACGGCTACATAACTTTTTGCGTAAGACGGTGATGAACGTTTTCCAAATGACCTAGGGCTACACGGAGAACTAGGGTACTAGGTGTTCTGATAGTCCGGCTTCTTGCACACAAACAGCACTCACTCAATTGTATGCTCGCCTAGTACTTTGCTATACATTTTGCGGTGTACTTGAATGCACAAGACATGTTTTTTTTTTACAAACTTATAGTCATATACAGTCTCGTGTCTGTGGGCTAATCAAATCTTTAAAGTTAATTTTGTTCCACTTCCCGATGTTGGAGTGATCTGAAATTTTGCTTAAATGTGCAATTTGCATGACACTGCAATCATGTCCGGCCAAATTATTCGGTGTCCGGCTTATCGGCTTTTATGTTTAATTCAATAAAAGTTCTTTGATTTCATGATAAAAAAACGAATAACAATAATGTTACCATTTTAAAGTTTAGACTCAATATACGGCTTTTAAACCCGACTTTACCCAAAAGTCCGGTTTAATTGGCTATCCCCGAAGGGTTAGGCCGAGGCGTACTCATTAGTACGCCCACATTTCGCCTGTTATGTTTCAGTCCCAATGTAAAATTGGGCGAGCCTATTGCCATCAAACGGACAAAATCCAGACTGTTACCGAAAAAATCCTGAAAAACTTTTCCTGACTTGGGCATCGAACCCAAGATGTCATGCCCAGTAGTCGCGCATTGCGACCACTAGACCAACGAGGCAGTTCAAAAGTACCTGTAAATGGTCTAATTGATATAAATTGAAATAAATGCATTGCGTTTGACTTTAACACCACACCCACTTGCATCTGTTTTCCATTACGTAACAAAACGGACGCTTGTCGCGTTACCGCCTCACTGAACATTCGTTGGACAATGAATTCGTACTATGGTACATGTAATTTGTCAGTGTCAGCCATTCTCACAAGATTTCCGAACAATCTGCTCACATCTATTTAGGGGTAAATTGATCTTTTTTTTTGAGGAAATTTTCGGACTAACAGCGAAGAAACCAATAATGTTTTGCGTGATAAATGGAGAATGATGATTGCTGTGATCATGTTTGTACTCGAGTGTGTTGTTTATTATTCTTTTAATATTAGATGTGAGTGGATATGGTACGTACTACACGTGGAGGTTTTTGTCGAGGTTTCTTTTATAATGTGTTATTTCGTACATCTGATCAATCGTTGAAATATGTCTGCGACCGCGCGGTCGGACGGTGTACCGTGTGATAATGCCCGCTTCACCGCCTACCGCGGCGGTGCGCGGTGCCGTTTGTTAATTGCCTTAGAGTCAGCGCCGCCTAGAATCGCTTTGAAAGATCCAACCGTTAGCTACCAGCTCATCGCCCACAAGCCTACAACTTTTTTATCTTGTCATTATAAAATTTACAGTAATGCATACAATTGAAAGCCGTAACTTGAATAGCGAAGTAATTTGCTGTGTAGAAGCAGTGCTGTTTTACTGAGCGATGGACATTTATGAAGTAAAAAATCTTTCATTTCATATCTGTCCAGAGCCGTACACAGTCCGTTAAAGTTTAGTCATGGATAAAATTTCTCCCTCAGTTATTTGTCCGTCCCTCATTTTATTCGCCTGGCCCTTAGTTAATTTCTCCCCAAGTACTACTGTAGGTTTTTATATCCATAAAAATAAACTAAGTAGTATTTTCATAAGGCTCTATTAAAACACAGATTTTATAAAATCTTATTTAGGTACTTATCGTTAAAAACATCCGTTAATAAAATTAACGATAGAACATTAAGAACAGAATTGTTTTTAGAATATAAAAACTTAGATTTAAAATACCTCATTCAAAATCTTGATTAAATATTACATTATAACACCTAACGACTTTAGAAGTTTGGAAATTATATCTCTGAGAACACAGATGCGGATTTACTTATTCTGTCATGAGCGTAAAACACTTTATTATTATTAAAATGTGAGTAAATGTTTGGAGGATCTATCAAGATAAAATAAACTTGCCGGGGTTGGACCGTCGATGGGGTGATTAGAGATTCAGAATGATGAATCTCCACAATGCTTGCCGGGTCCTGTCCATGACGACCGCCTTCTGCATCAACAATAAATATTGAGTCCATATTCCACATGCTGGTAACCTCTTAGATGGAAAATTTTGGAGTAGATCGATAATATATTTGATAATCTTTAGTTTCTCAGTAAGCTGGGTTAATAATTGTTATTCTTTGCTCATGGTCGATGTTTGCACACAATGTTGGTACAATTTTAACTTTCCTCGCACGTAGGCTGCTGAAGAATTTGTGCGTTAAAATTCTACGTAAGCTGAACTTCAAGCTCCAATTTATATGTTACAATAAAACACACTGTGCTTAATGTTTAAAGACGCTGCTCTAGAAGACATTAAGTAAAATATGGTACATTAAACGCAGACATAACTGCTAAAAACCAAACATAATGTAGAATTACAAGTAAGATAAAATGTAGACCATAAAAAAAAAGTAAAAGTGAGTTTATGAGCTGCGAGTCTGGCTGTCAGGATCATGAAAGTAGTACTTAGGCACACTGCTAAAAATATATTTTGTTAAGTTAAACTAGATGCTCGGTAATAAATTATTACTAGCTTCTGCCCGCAACTTCGTCTGCGTGGTTTTTTCAAATAGTTCCGCTATTTGTGGGTTGTTGTAGGTATGATGTTATAGCTTATTTAATTCCTCGTGAAGCTGGCTATATTTTTTCAAATCTGACTTTGAGTTTTAGAGATTAGCGTTTTTAAATAAACACAGTTCAAAAAAGCTCTTCAACTTTATTATATTAGTATAGATTTTATTTACATATTTGTTATAAATCTACAACGGATTAACCAATTACAGTAAATCAATTTGACAACGTGATTATAATAAATTCAATAAAACATGTGCTTAGACAAAACAAAAACAAAGGTAGGTAAAAAGTATACCTAGAGTTACTACCTATCATGCATTCCTCTCGCAGTACTTCAAGGATCCTGACAAGATCACCTTCAACTAAACACATGGACAACTTTCGCAGACTTTCTCATTTTAAAGTACAGCAGAAACAACTTTCAACGATAGGGTCGTGAAGAAAATTGAATTTGCATTTTTAATAATTCCACGTGCGTAGGTACACTTTTTGATTCCCCAAGGTCAGCTTGGTTGGTTTCCAAAAGCGTAGCTTTGCTGAGTCACCCCATTATGGAAGTCCCGTTTATTATGTAAGACGCGAATCCTGACGTTTTTGTTGGTGATTTCGACACCGCAGTGCGTGGAAGGCTAGGGGCTTTTTTGAAGAATTGTTGTGCCGTCTTACATTGGAGTACGCTACTGATGCCGCGATAAATATGGTCACGTACTGGACCCAAGAACTATTATTAAAAAATAAATTAAAAAAAACTGTAACAAAAGAAATGGTTTACTTCAACCATCGATCCATAGAGAAAAATAATTTAGATTACTATTAAATCATCAAGTAACTTTGGAATCGTGTGCCTTCTATAATATGGACACGGTTCCTGACAGAGCACTTCTTTTAAAACAATTCTAGTCATATTATCTTGGTCAATAAAGATAAGATAGATAGTATAAGGACACTACATTACTTCGCTTGTAATTAGCCAGTTTCCCGTTCCGTCTAATAATATCAAAATAGATTTCATGTCGTGTCCTACCACGATCTATATTCCTATAAATAAAAATAAATGACAAAATGTATTGCTAAGCTCAAAATCGAGAAAAGTTTGACCGATTTGCTTGTTTTTTTTTGTTGTGCTTATAATTTCCCAGACAATGTTTGTGTGACAGAATATTTTTGGAAAATCCACCGGAAAAGTCGGAAATTGGCACCCGTGCGCAGCCTGTGCGGTTCGCTAGAATAATGATATTAATATTCTCCCGATCGAATTACGGCCACAGCGGCCAATGTCAATGAAGATTAAACACAGGTCACTGTTACTAAAAAATTCCTAATGGAGAAACCCAATATCAGATTTTGCCCCAAAAATATAAGTAAAAAAATGCGGAGATAAATGCGGAATGCGGATTAAAAGAAGATGTAGTGACAAAGATAGAAAAGGGTATCCTTAGATGGTTCGGTCATGTTGAGAGGATGAGTGAAAGACGATTGACAAAAGGTATTTATATGGCAGAGGTGAGTGGCAACGCCGGGAGGGGTCGCCCTAGGAAGACCTACACTGACCTTATTAGTGAGGTCCTTCAGAAAGGTCAGGTGCGGAGTACTCGTAACCGGCGTGCTTGTATGACGAGATGTATGAACGTAGATGAGGCGAAAGGAGTATGTAAGGATCGTAGCAGGTGGCGTTCTATAGTTTCTGCCTACCCCCATGGGAAAAAGGCGTGAGTTTATGTATGTATGTATGTATGTAAATATAAGTAAGTACCTATTAATTCTGTAGTAACTACCAGAATGATACGAAACGAATTACATTTTTGTATTTCCGAGACAGATTGGCAATATTATCATGGTATTATTGGAAGCCTTATCTGTGCAGATAATCATATAACCTTTCCTTAGCTGACTAATTATCCAGTGACATTTGAAAATTCAGCTCAAGGCTTATGATAACTTTCAACACTGGTGGGAGTATAATTGTATAGCAATTACAGACAGCGTATCTGGGTAGGTTGTAAGTAGGTAGGTACTAATAGATAAGTATGGACAACGGCAACGTTTCCCAATCTTTTCAATACCGAGATTCCATATACGGGTGTAAATTGTTTGAGACGCCTTGCTTTACGAAAATTTTGGTATGTAGCGCTAACAGACATTAAGATTACTTTATTTATTTATTATAAGCTTTTTCCTGCGACTTCATCCTCGATAATGTCGGCTTGTGCTTTCTTGGGGTTTATACTGGCCCAGTGCCTAATTTCATCAAAATTGGTTCAATGATTAGACGTGAAAGCGTAACAGACACAATTACTTTCGCATTTATATTATTAGTAAGGATATATATTTAAGTATTAAAGAAAACTCTAAAGATTATAAACTTAATTATTACCTAATATTTTTGTGAAAATATAACAGTATTGACATAAACATAACATCACGCCTGTAATCCCCCATGGGTTAGGCAGAGGTGCACCCATTAATACACCCACATTTCGCCAGTTATGTTTTTAGTCCCATGTAATAGGGAGCGAGCCTATTGCCGTCAACCGGGCACAAATCCAGACTATGAGGCTGCTACCTAAATTTCCTGATGGAAAAACCCAATAACACTTTGCCCGACCTGGGAATCGAACCCAAGACCTCATGCACAGCAGTCGCGCTTGCGACCACTAGACCAACGAGGCACAACACTCGAACAGTATAGATTGTACTACAATCAAAGTACGCTTGTGCCTACCATCACGTCACGCCCTCAGAATTGCCCCGGGCGTCGCGACACTCAGTTTGGAAACTCCTGAAATACAGAATATACCTACCTAGCGTTTATTTTCTTAGACGGTAATCGGAGTGTCAACTTGAATCAAAACATTATCAAAGCCCTCTTGAGACTTTCTGCAACAAATATCGTGCAAGTGAAGAGGTCAATGTACTCTTGATCGTGTGTCGGGGGATTGCAAGAGATTATCCAATTAAATTAAGCCTGGTATTAATTGAAATGTTGTTTTGAATTCGGATTGGGGTTCAGTGATTACCAATAATATTAATTTGGTTGATAAATTAATGTAAGCTACGATATGTAATGATAGATGTAAGGTTGTTGTAAATAAATGATAAATAAATAAAATATATTTTCAAAAGTTAATTATTTACGTTACAAATTGCGATGCCTCTGACTGCTGAAGCCACAGGCGGTTGGATGGCCATAAAAAAAAATCGAGTGCTGGACACACGCCGAAAAAAACATCAAAATCACGTCTATAATCCCCGAAAGATAGGCAGAGGTGTACCCACTAGTACAGTCACATGTTACGAGTTATGTTTTAATTAATTGCGCAGTTGGAGTATGTTTGAACTCAGGGTAAATACCTAAGTGCAATTATTAAATGCAATAAATGGCATGTCTGGCTCTGTCGAGCGTTAAAGTACGAAACAATTAATGTGATCTAGGTTATTAATTAGTTAGGACAAAGCACGAAATGATAGCGTAGAAATATAGTTTCTACGCTATCATTTCCTGCTTTGTCATTTTCTCATGATTTCAGGGTTGGTCTCATAGTAAAAGTTGTTCAAAATGATGAGTACAATGATCCCTTTTCAGATTGCTGGTGTTTTATAAATAACCCTGTATATGTATAACAGTCATAGTATTATCATTCAGTCTGATCTGTATACTGAAATTATGTATAAAAAAATGTCACTGCTTTTAACTTTGTTGTAACTCAATGCTAATGGATCATCCTTCACTTGTTTTTAAATGCTACCCTTCGTGTTTTTTAACGAGAATCGTCTGCGTATCGGACATTGACCCCACATCCATACTAATATAACAAATGCGAAAGTAACTCTCGTCTGTCCGTTCATATGACAAAATCACTGAATCGATCGTAATGAAACTGACATAAATGTAGCTTGAAATATGAATAAGGATATCTTTTTATTGGACGATAACGTGTGTCCGCGATTTGGCATTCCCGCGAGCGATATATTTACAAGGAAAAATACCGGTACATAGGGACTTTCATTTACGATATTTACTTGTATTTCTGGCACTTTATTAACTAACGACAAATTAGAAGTTGACACAAGGAGATTGGACTTGTAATGAGTTATTTTTTTGTGTTGAAATATTATATTTCTTGGGCCAAAATAGCTTTAAAGGCACTTCCATATAATGTTTTCGACTATGCTTGCGTAATTAGTTATTTCATTTTCTTTTTTACAAATACATAGTTATATTTGATGCGCAATGTACCTTTATATATTGACCATTCAAAAGCACTTGAAAGGTCTGTACGGTCCCGTTTAATGTATTTTTTTAAGATTGAAAAACTATTTAGTCGTATTTTATATCATTTGAAGTTAGTAACATATATAACATAAAATCACGCCTGTAATCCCCGAAGGGTAAGGCAGAGCTGTACCCATTAGTAATTCAGACTCCGAGGCTGCTATTGAGAAATTCCACATCTTTCAATCAGGAATTTCTCAGTAGCAGCATCGGTGCGCGATTGATGGCAATAGGCTCACCCCCTATTACATGGGACTTCAACATAACTCGCGAAATGTTCGTATACTAATGGTTACATCCTGCCTAACCCTTCATGGATTACAGGCGTGACGTTATGTTATGTTTTATGTTTAGTTTACAGCTAAGGTTCAAGCGGAGAAAATATTGACTGTAAATAGCGTTACTATAAAATAAACTCGTCTGATTTTGATGTATCAACATACGAATTTGAATCCAATTAGCGTCTCTTTGATCTTTGTTTGTGTTTAATTATTAAAATAAATTAACAACGATATTGACTTGAAAAATATTTTTAGAGACTATGTAATTAATAACCACTCTGGTATACAAGCTGGAAAGTGTCTAGTTCAATATGGTGCCTATAGCGTAGGTTTCGTTTTCTGACTTGTATGAAAAAAAAACGTTTGTACCCGGTTGATGGCAATAGGTTCGCCACCTATTACATGAGACTTAAACATAACTGACGAAATGTGGGTGTACTAATGGGTTCACCTCTGCCTAACCCTTCTGGGATTACAAGCGTGATGTTATGTTTATGTTATATCAAAATAATTTCAGTTGCAACTTATAAGTAGTCTTCTTTCTTATAATATGTATATAAAAGGCAACCGTTACTGACTGACTGATCCATCAACACACAGCTCAAAACACTGAACGTATTACGCTAGAATTGGGCACGCAAATAGTTATATATAACGTAGGCATACGCTAAGAAAGGATTTTCCAAAATTCTCCCCCTTATTTTTAGGTGGGAAAAATCATCAAAAATCTCCCCCTAATATCAACTTTAACGCGGACGAAGCCGCGTACAGAAGCTAGTTTACAAGAAATAAATTGTCCCTTATTTATTTACGACACATCGTCTCATTCACATTTACTCCAGAACAAGTAACTATTGATTTAGGACTTGGGATAATATCAACAGCGCCCTGATATCCACTAACCCCTAACTCATATTTACTATTAAGAGTTTTACGTATCATTTTGAAATTACACGGAATACTAACTAACTCCTAAAAGCCTAGATATCCTATTTACAAAACTTAATCGAGCTTACATTCCATACGTTCTATGATGGTGCGGGAGACACATGTTAGCAATTCATCTATGGATGTCAGAATCGCATTACTAAGTCAGTGACATTATTTAATTTACTAGTTATTTACTTACTTATTACTGATTCCGTATTTTACGACTATCATATTAGTGTGCAGTGAAAATATTTAATCATGATTGTAAATCGCCGTAACGTTCAAGAGTGAAAAGCAGCAGTTTTATAAATGTCACCGGCACCATCCTAGCTAGAGCGTGAACTGAGGAATATAGTTGTCTATTGACAAAAATATGACTAGAAAGGTTTTGTTTGGAACGCACTGTCGCATGTCGGTACTCTTATAGGCCTAAGTTATTTTGGAGGTCGCATTAGCTACGAAATCTATTGTAAATTACAGTTATCTAATCAATCATCTTTACTTGTAAACTAATTTTTTAAAGAGTTATTAAAGTATGTTTGTTCCTTTTTTTTGTTAGTACTGGTTCCGTTACAAAATCCCTTTTTTTGGGGTGGTAAAAATCATCAAATGAGTCCTTCCGCCTTGGGTGGAGCGGAAGGGACTTTCAGACTTTTACTGAGCAAAAAACCACCCTGTTTCTACTGTTGCCCTTTGCGTTCCGGGGCCACGCGGTATCCTGTTAAGAGGTCCCGCGACCCCGGCAGGCGTTTGGGCCTATTAGGGCCACGTCCCTGTGCTGACAGGTATTAGAGGCGTGCGTGGAAAACGCGTTACAAAAATCACTTACTGATAGAAAGCTGCTTTATTGTCGAGACTATGTTTTATGAAATGGTCGACTACCACGCAAACTGAGTCGCAGGCAAAAGTTAGTCTATAGTAAAGCAATCAATCTCAATAGATGACGTGCACTTTTGATTGAGTTGTCTTTGTTCAGACGCACTAGACGGGCTCAGGCTCTTTCTGGGTTCTGTATTTTTATGATTAAGTATACCTACATAATTAATGGAAATCTCGTAACGAACGAGGTTATAACAGTATTACGTATTTCGCCAGTTGACTCCTTTGGGACAAAGCGTAATTGGGATTTCCATTTTTGGAATTCCAGATTTGGAATTTTTCCCTGTTGATATCGTTAGGTGTCCGAGGCAAGTTTTTATGTTCTGTAGTAAGCAAATGACGTGATAGCCCAATAGTCAAGACGCCGCCTCTGGCCGGACACGGGCAAGCTCCAATATGCCTATAACTAATTTATAATTATGTACTTTCTAAGTTTATCTTGGACATCGCTGACATCGGTTAAGGAAAACATTGTGAGGATGCCTGGAAATAAGTATAAGCGTGAGCAAGCGTGGTGATTAATGCTCGTTGCTTCTCTGTATTAGAAGAGGCCTTAAAGGTTTATTTATTATTTTAGTAAACTTTTAAAAATCTATATGATTTTCTATCTATCGAGGGCAAAAGAAACCAAAAAATAAGAAAACACACCACGTCAAAGCAATACGTGTCTCCAAAGTATAAAGATATCGTTTTCTATTGAATGCGAAGGTACTCACGATGCTTGAAACGTACTGAAGCATCGCTGAAGCAACGTTATTGAAAACTATTCAACTGGTGAGAAATGTAACCCACTTATGTTTTGCTACTTTTATTTGTATTTAAACGATTATTCACATGAACGCTTTTTTGACGCGAATTTTCAGCGATCGGCTTAGCGTCGCCGCCGGCAGTTGAAATTTCAGTGCGTGGTAAAAATATGTTTGCATAAAGGAGTCTACCCATTACACCACATACTATGAGCGTTTTAGGCAAGGTCAGAAACATGACACCGAAAATTGTTGACGATCTGTGCATGGCACACGGCGGTGTTGCTCGGTGACGGAACGGTCTAGAGTGCATCTTTGCGAAAAGGCGAAAATTTGGACGGTTGAAAGTTTGTTACTTTATTACGCTAGAACGGTTGTTTGGCACAGAGATAGATTATAGTCTGGAATAACACATAGACTACTTTTTATTCCGGAAAAATGTACGGTTCCCATAGAATCACATATCTCCTTGGACGCAGACGAAGTCACGGCTCCAAGTTAGTAGACTCATGTCTCGTACCACAGTAACAACCAGTATAAAAAAAAACCTGTGTTCTGTGGCTTGTGTCTTGGGCTTTTTTGAGACATCAATCATTTTAACGTTTCTAATTCTTGAATGCGGAACGTCTTTAGAAGAGGGTGTTCTTGAATACTTTTTTAGGGCAGTTCTGTCGATTAGGCTTGTATATGTCTATATTATCAGGTTCACTAGTCAATACTAGCGAACCGCCCTGGCTTCGCACGGGTGCAAATTTTCGGTGGATTCCCAAAAAAAAAAATACTGTCACATATAAAACTATGACCGGGATATTACGATCACAACAGAAAAATAATTAAAAAATTAAAAAACACGACTGCCAAAATTGCACATATTTGTACTTTGTTTACTCGGTAGTTTTTTTACGACGTTTTTTATTTGCAGTGTTATATATTTTTTAAATCTACTTGTCAAATTCTAGACGATAAACATAGACACGACGAGATTAATTAAAAAAAAAATTGAGGCTGGTATTATTTACGTTTTAAAGTGACCACACAGGATTATTTTTATTTTTAACTAGCCTATGTTACTCGGAACGATACAAGGATTGTAACGATACCCCATACATCTAAATCGGTTCAGGCGTTCAAAAGTTATGGTGGAATAAAGAACATCACATACATACATACATACATTAACCCTGAACACATAACACTCCTTTTTTTGGGGCAGTCGTGTAAAAACAGCCAAATTAGTTTAGTTGTTCTCGATTTTTGCGCTTAGCAATGCATATAGCCATTCATTTTTATTTATATAGAGATGGATTTTGACCTAGATTTGAACAAAACTAACCTGAATTTAAAAAAGGATTTTCTACGCAAAAATGTTGATAATGTGCTTACGGCCTATTTCACTGGCTCCGGATAATATTATCGACTTATCCGGCACTCGGCGGGTAATTCCATACAAATCCTGTTCTATTTTTGATTTTTTATATGGCGCTTATCTTATTATTAAAGCGAAAAAGGTTTTTATAATGTGTACAAATATATATAATGTTGTAATTATGAAATAATAGCTTTTTACTGAATGCTTATGAATACAAGGTACTTATACAAAAAGTACAAAATTTTAAAATGTTGTCTGTCTCTTTGTTTCGGCTTATCTCCGAAATGGTTGGACTTTTACTGGCAGTAAGCTGTTAGTTATAAAGAGTAACTTAAGGTACCTACATTTATTTTGTTGCGGGACGTCTTAACAGGATACCGTGGCCCCGGAACGTAAAGGGCAACAGAAGGAACAGGGTGTTTTTTTAGTCAGTAAAAGTCTGACAGTCCATTTGATGATTTTTACCACCTAAAAAAAAAAGGTACATTTATTTTAGAATAATTAAATTACCGATGAATACAAGAAGGTAGGTACCTATCTATTATACCCAACCGTTTCTGACTGACTGATCCATCAACGTACAGCTCAAATCACTGAACGGATTGCACTAAAAAGCACGCAGATAGTTATTATGACATAGATATACGCTAAGAAAAGATTTTCCAAAATCCGTCCCTTAAGGGTATGAAGCGGGGGTCCAAAGTTTGTACGGAGAAACAAGATTAGATCGTCTATAACCGAAGTTTACGCGGCCAAAGTCGCAGGCAGAACCTAGTTTAAAAATAACTTTGTTGTTCACAGATCAACTCGTGTCATGGAAAAAACCAAGATTGGCTTGTTGAACGGACACGTGCATGGCGAGACGCGGCAGGCGAAGTCTAGGAAAGCCATCATAAGAATGCTAGGTAAGTTTACTCAAGTGAATCTAGAAATTCTCATTTAAGGAGTACTGTCAGTCACCATTTAATTTGTGTGCGAGATATAGATTTAAGTAGGTATAATACTGATCTTAAATAGCCGCACGGGTCAATCCATCAGGTTAAGCTACGCTCACCGGGGTTGATCTGTGAATGGGTGAGCATCGTTACACACCGAGACATGGTCCCGGCTGTTATTGTACGTGAATTATCGACAGTCGTTACGAGTCGTCAGAAGCCCGAAAGTCTGACAACCTGTCTCACCAAGGGGTATCATATTACCCAGTTATTGGGTTTTGGAGGTCAGATTGACAATCGCTACATGTAAAATACTGGTATTCAGCTAAAAATACAGACATAATAATTAATTATGGGGCAACATTTCGACGCGCCTTGAGCCAAAGACAATACGATAAAAAAATATAGTGCTGCCAGCTGATTAATAAAAAAAAATGTTGCCAAGGGGAGGAAGGTAACATATTATTGCTATCATCTAGGTGTTGCCATTTTTTGTAGCTAAATTAAGCCAAAAAGCTTTAGGATAGGATCATGATTCCATTTCAATAATCGAATCAAATTATAAGGTAGGTACTTTTACGTCGGCGCGTTCGTGCCGGCCCATAAATTTGGATGTTTATTTCTTTCTCCAGTGACTTTAACTTGTTTAGTCACAAATTTTGTATGCTTTTTAAAGGTCTTTACTATACAAACGATACTACCTACCAATAAACAAAATTCTAGAGTTATCTTGGACCTACGTCTTTGTTTTGTTTCTGCATATATTTTATTCCTTACCAGCTTATGCCCACGATTTCGTCCGCAGTCGTAGTGTATGTCGGTTATCGAGGATGCAGACGAAGTAGCGGATTAAAAAAAAAACACCGAAATCTGTTCAGTGGTTTAGTCGTGAAAACGTAACAGACAAAAAACAACGTCGTTTTAGAGCTTTATTTATGTATGAAATAGTAGGTAATCGTACGTATTTAGTCGGTCATGTAGGCGAGACATTTTGGTTTATCATCTATATATGACTGTGGCCGACAAAACACCAATGGGATAACACCTGTTTTATTGTCATAGTATTTCCTGCTTAATATAAACAGACCAACTCATCCAAATTCCTTTGTATTGACAAATATGTGCCAACGTATAATATTATTGAAACGTACTGAAACAATTATGTCGATATTTCGCACGAGCTTTCGACAATTGGCAATTTATAGTGTGTAAATTCCTCTTTGAATCACATTATATATCTGATAGGTATTTGTATAGGTCGGAATCCATTCAATTGCTATTCAGGAATTGTTAATATGATTTCGATTATTGTACGAATGTATTCTATAGATAGATAGGTACATAAGATTCGCAAGTACCTATTTATCTTTCTTTTATTTAGAAATATTAAAAATATAATATTTTAAATTCTTTTAGACCAGGATCTCAGTTCTCATATCTCAGATCACAGAACCAGGAGGCTTCCAGAGAGAAACCTTTTCCTGTGTGTTCCTGTAGATTATTTACATGTAATCATCATCATCATCATCATACTATTAAATTTAAAAAAAAACCATTGTACTCTGTTAAGAATGTAAAGAACATATCGAAATCATTTTTTTTTTACGTCAATTCAATAGCCCAAGTGTTCTAAGCGGGCCAAAGTTTAATCTCTACCTGTTGCATAGTTTAAAGTAATTCTTTAACAAGCTCTATTCGAAATAAAAAAAAATTACAATTTCATTATTTATTTATTATAAGGACAGTAGAAGAGATTAATCTAAACAACAAATGAATAGCATTACTCTAAACAATTAATTGTAAATAAACCTCTCATAATAAACTCGAAGATTGGTTATTAAATTACCAAAATATAAGCAAACCGGATTATTATATCAAGTTTCAATAATCTCCGTAATCCAATTAAGCAATTACGAATTTATTACTCAATTTAATGTGATAAACTAATAAATATTTCACTCAATTCCAAGGTGAGATCGCTGTATTAATGATAAAAGGTTTCCTAATTTAGAAAACCACTTAGGTTACAGACGGACCAAAGATGGCCGTCGTTTATACTACTAATGTTAATTAAGTTTGTTTTGATTTCGAATTCATTAATCTATCACACACGTAAGTAATTAGCAGGGAAAGCGAAATCTTGAGGTAATTATGTATGTGTAAATATTAGTATTTACATGTGTTTGTTTACCTCAAGTTTACCAAGGGTATAAAAAGACTCGACAAAGTGAAAAGTTACATGTTCATTATTGCGGTAATTGTTTAATACCTATCCGGGCAAGTACCAATGTGACTTTTTCAATTCATATGTACTTTCTAAAGTTTATCTTAGACATTACTGACATTCCGTGCTTCGAAAAGCACGTTAAGCTGTTGGTCCCGGCTGTCAATCGTGGATCTTTGACAGTCGTTACGAATCGTCAGAAGCTTGAGAGTCTGACAACCAGTCTTGCCTAGGGGTATCGTGTTACCCAGTTACTGGGTTGTGGAGGTCAGATAGGCAGTCTCTCCATGTAAAATACTAGTACTCAGCTGCATCCGGTGAGACTGGAAGCCGACCCCAACATATACCCCAACAAAGGCTAGGCAGATGATGATGTTTAATACCTATCTGAGAAGCTTCTGATAGGGAAATATTAAAGGTCAAAGTTCCAAAATTTTTTTACGCATTTGGCTTGAAATGTTCTATCTAAACTTCAAAGACCCCCAATACAGCCCACAGTACAAGGTGTACTATTGAATGCATTCGTAAGCACAAACAATGTTTTACCTGCGTTACATAATATTGCTCATTGCCATCAGTGATTTTACACACCAAAAATAAAAGTTTTCCAGCAACAAGTAATGCTCAATATTTCTGTTTGATGGATTTGTGATGTGTCTTTTTATACCTCGTATGAGGAGTTTAGGACTTTTGCAAGTAATAATGACTGTTTTGTGAATACCTACATAGGTACGTTACATATGTATTTTTTATTTGATGTTTAGGCTTGTCATATGTTTTTTTTATAAAGCGATTATGTGTTGAGTTATATAGTGAGAGTCAACAGCAGCCTCCGAGTCTGGATTTGCGATGGTATAGGATCGCCCCCTATAACATGGGGCATAGACATAACCGGCGAAATGTGGGTGTACTAATGGGTACACCTCTCCCTTACCCTTCGGGGATCACAGGCGTGATGTTATGTTATATTTATAGTGAGCGTTAATTAAGGATCAGCTCTTTGGTGGCGTCTTGAGACGATTACACTATTATTTTTTTCTTCCAGCTATGATGATGATGAGGTCGTGTAACCGATTTCGGCCACATCGCCGGCAATTTCGACTTCTAATTAGGCGGTTGGAAGCTTAGATTTGTTCTTATGTGACTGGCATATCTAATTTAGTCTGAGAAACTTCTAGCATGATAGGATAGTAATGATAACACAATAAAATATTGTAGCTGTAACTTTTGAGGTCATTAGGTACGTTTTTTATTTATTGCAAACATCCTTCTTTCAAGGCAGGGCATCTTCCGAACATATCCCTCGATTAAACTATTCGCTTTCACGTGCTAAAGAAACCTACGTCATAAACTTGCAACAAACTTGTCGTAAACAAGACCTGTGAAGCCTTGTGTAAATCTAATTAAAATCTTTTGTCTTGAAACATGTCAAACGCAGGGCGGTATTATCATCAGCACTTACGATAAGCTTTGTAAGCCGATCTATTGTTAATGGATTTTATAAATAAACTAGCTGTGCCCGCGTCTTCGCTCACGTGGACCTAAGGAAGTTCCTTTGAGGTTTTCTTATTTTTCCTAAACTATACCATAATTGAGGAGAATGAAAGAAACATTTTAGATGGCCAAAATATATATGGACATGTACCCCAAATTATATGGGCTAGGACAAATATGAAATGAATGTCATTCAATAGTACAGGTCTTGTATTATATAAATCAAAGAGGTGCATACTTCCCAGCAGTCGTGGACAACAGTTATGATAGTTTAAAAAGTTGATTCGAGCAAGTTGTTGCTAGTCTCTATTGAGATTGGTCACCGAGACCAAAATTCGAACTAGAGAATTATAATTACAGTGCTGACAATCATACCTTTCAAGCCGGAATACACAAAAGCGCCACGTGGAGGTACATACACACTGACAATACCCTTAAGTTATACCTGCCCAATTTAGGCTGACCTCTCACTGCACAGAAATTCTATGCAATAAGTGGTCAGCTACTATAGCTAGATGTGTCAACGTATTGTTTGATAGTTTAGCTGTCAAAACAGACACGCCAATTTAATAATTGAGTTTACGAAGCCATTGTGGGGCTTGGAATACTGGCTCAATACAGCTCTCCAAATTGGACCACCACCAAAACGAATTAGCCGACCTCAAACGTAACGGCCGAGATGTTGCGGGGTTAATGTTCCAGTAATAATAGTCATAATTTACATAAATTGATCCCCAACTTGGTTCTCACGTATATTTTGTGAACAAATAACTAAGTTGGAGGCTATATAAAATATGAGCGACAAATTGTTTAACTTCTCATGAAGGTTTGAATTTCTGGCTTATTTTTACCGATTTAAAAAGGCTTTACACCATTCCTTCCACTTCTAATCTCTCCAATTCCTGAGGAGCCATCTAAGGTGTCCCGCCATTTTCGCGGTCTGCCGTGACCTCTTCCGACTGTGTCAGCTCTCCAGTCTTGTGATATAGACCCTCCGCTTAGCAACGACAACTGACAGACATTAGCCCGTCCAATCCCACTTCACACTTGCAGCTGTTAGCTTGCTGTGAGCTCGTAGATCAGACCACTGGTCTGTCATCTGTCAATTTAATATCAAATATGCTGCACTCCGTCGCCCGTTGGCACACCTTGAGTTTGGACTTCTGAATATTGCTCAAAGACCAAGTCTGTGCACCGTAAGTCAAGTGTGTGAATCATAATCAAAATCAATCACTTTATAAACACAAAATCTCGAAACTGCTTGACGCTAAAAGCTGAAATTTAATTAATTAGCAGGTCGGTAATAGGTACCCAAAAAATGCCAGCTAAGAACGGATTTGATTGAGACTTAGACTTTCACGCGGACGGAGTTACGGGCAAAAGCTAGTAAACTATTTAATTTAGGAATTAAGACTGGCAGTTTCACGAAGGTCAAATATTTTTATTTCATTTGAACGAAATTATAATCGTAAAAAGTTATGTAGATACTTTTTTATTTTAATTAAATGGAAAAGTACTTTCATTACTTTTTACGAGTATATGTACCTAATTTCGTTGAAATGAAATAAAAACATTTGCAAAAAACACATGTTCAACACATTCTTCACGTGTTCTAGAGTATTACAAAACAATATAAAAACAAATAAATCAAAGTTCTCAAAGGATGCCAACGCTGTTTACGAAATACCGTCAATTCACAGAAAGTAAGAGCTTTTCAGTAGATTAAACCCCCTCTTGTATAGTCTGTGGCGGCGACGACGCGACTATAAACTCGCGGTACCATTGACAATAGACATGATTTATGTCAATACACGCTTGTGTTGTTCAAGAATTCGTTTATTAAAAAGAAATACCTATCGTAACATTTGAAAGACACATGGTATACAATTTCGCTTAGGGTGGTATACATTTTTGCGTTGAAATTGGAGTGCGAATTTGTTTCAGATATTCCCGAAAAATACACGCAAGTGACAGGTTTCTAAGCAAATATAAACATAGAAAGATATATTAGTTTATACAAGGTTTCGGTTCCCTTCAAGATGGTTGAGCTAAATGGTTCTGATCCACACGTCATGTTCGTGAACCGGCGCTGTCAGTTGGAATTGGTCATCTCTTAACTGCCATGGCTTACATTTATGTATTTCATTGTATTTTTTTTTTCCCTTTCAACAAGCAACAAGAATATTGTAACCAGGATTTTGTAAAAACTTAATTAAAAAGAGTGTCTGTGGAGCACATAGTTCGAAAAAAATGAGACAACTTACAATCTTTCAATATCAATTTAATCGATCTAATGTGTCGAGTCAAAGCATTTATAAGTCAATTAGACTTTTTACAAGCACTTTTGAATTGGCAATCTTTTGAATTTGAACTGACCAGCTGAGCTGTGATCATGTAAGTACTTATGTCTGTAAGGGGTACTTACATTGAACAGGGCTAGGTATTAAGAGGGCAATAGGCCAGTTTTTAATAATAGATTGTTCTATTTGACCTTTTATAAAAGTGAAGTAAAAATAAGAAATATAAATACCCACTTTGCGAAAAAAAACTAGGGTCTGCTTTTGTCCTGAAAAGGAATTATGTTATTTTCACAAAACATAGCATCAAGGCAACTCTAAAATTAGTAAATACACATATTATTCCGCGTCTAAATTGTATACTGTATAATAAAAATACCAGCCTATTACTGCTCCACTGCGGGGCAAAGGCCTCTTCTCACACAGAGAAGGCACGAGCATTGATCACCACGCATATATTATTTGTCTTACTACTATTCTAAATGCGAAAGTTTGGATGGATGTTTGTTAGTTAATCATGCCAGAACGCTGAACAAATCTGTATAAAATTTGGCACGTAGTACTACCTAGATAGATTATAGTCTGGAATAGCACATAGGACTTTTTGGGATAATAGGTACAAAAACTTTTATGCGAACGATGTCGCGGGCAGAAGCTAGTATTATTAATTAATATAATATTCGTATTTATGCTTTCTCGAAAATGGAGATATGACTATAAACCGTTGGCATAAAAAACCCCAACTTTGACTCATCAACATCATTTAACTTTGACTTTGACTGCCTCGTTGGTCTAGTGGTCGTAAGCGCGACTGCTGTGCATGAGGTCTTGGGTTCGATTCCCAGGTTGGGCAAAGTGTTATTGGGCTTTTCCGGAATTTCTCAGTAGCAGCCTCGGAGTCTGGATTTGTGGCCGGTTGATGGCAATAGGCTCGCCCCCTATTACATGGGACTAAAAACATAACTGGCGAAATGTGGGTGTACTAATGGGTACACCTCTGCCTAACCCTTCGGGGATTACAGGCGTGATGTTATGTTATGCTTTGACTCATACCATTTTCCAAACAAATATTAAAATATATTAACCAAACACATTCGTGATCTTTTCTCTTTTGTTGCGCAGTGAAATATAGGCATCATTATATCATTTTTATAGCTTAAAAAGAAAATTAAATCGTGTACAAGAATTCATAGGTAGGTATATGGTTCTATCGGCTGTATGGCATGCTCACAATAAATTAGCTTTAGGTACGTGAATACTGGATACCTACATATTTAATTCTGAAAAAAAAAAAAATTATTTGCAACATATCTTTAAAAAAGTACTCGGGTCGACTTTGTATAATGCTTGATAAGGCCGATTTAATACCTATATTTTTCTGTAATATGTATATACAAAGTATTTTTTTATCAATCATGATTGATGGTGGTTTTAAAGTGTAGTCCTATAATAAAGTCTCTGTAAAAAAATATTTACAAACCCTACAAAAAAGACTATAAAAAACTAACCCGACAGCGTGTAAAAATAACTTTAATTAAAAACTTAAAAGAAAAAAAATCAAGTGCTTAAGTACTCTAGATTTTAAGTACCTACCTAGTCTAGACTTTGCTAGTCGGGACCCATTATCGGGAAGCGGGTCTAAATTTTTAATCAAAGTTCATTATTTACCACAAGCGGATTTCTTGACTTTTAATAATTCACAGTAATACCTTAAAAATCCACCATTTTTTTTTATTTTTTTTATTTTGTAGTATGTAATGGACTTGGATGAGGCGAAAGGGATACGTGAGGATCGTAGCAGGTGGCGTTCTGTGGTTTCTGCCTACCCTCATGGGAAAAAGGCGTTCGTTTATGTATTTTTAGAAACGAACATATATACATACGAGACAAACACGTAACTCTCCTTTTGAGCTTCATCGTAGTCGGGTAAAAACTGTAGGTACTAAACGTCGACATTTTATGATGAGAAAATTCTCTAAACGTTGAACTAAAGTGAACAATGTACAAAGCTTTTTCATCAACACTAATGCTTGTTCTCAATTGCTCACTAACATAAGTAAGTATTCTGTTCTCAGTGAGTCTCATGCTAACTGAACAATATTTCAACATGACACCACGTCCTGAATAATGTACAGCCAGCAAAAGGAACAATAAACAAGCGGCTAACTACAACTGCTTTTTAGATTGTTCAGTATCAGAGGATACTGCTCTATTCCCGGGGGTCGTCGCGTGATAGTATATAGCAGGGATGGTCGATCGCTTCTATTAGCCCAGTCGATCGCAACAGGGCAAAAAATATAACAGACTGTGCAACTTAAACGTAATTTAAAAAAAATATAAAATATAATTATTAGTAACTAGGTATATATGTAGGTAGATAGATTTCTGGTACCTAGGCCTACTCTTCTTCTTTATCGTGTGGGCAGTAAGGTCTTACGACCCCACACACCCTAGTGTCAGAGTTTCTAAACCGCCTCAAGGGCCTCTGACATGGTTTGAGTGGAACAGTAAATCCAGGTTTCCTCACGATGATTTCCGTCACCGATATGACCTATTTAAAATAACAATTCTAAAAGGCAATTTATTTAAAGAATCTCCTTTTTTTCTCCTTTCCTTTTTTGGGTGTAAAAATTGTCTGTTTTTTAAGCAACTCAGTTTATCTTACGAAAAGATAATAAACTTAAACTTAATTGGGTTAAAGGATCAGCTGTCAATTACCCAGATTTTCTTTTAAAGATTTTATGAATATTTTACATCAGATTTCCTTTTTTGCTTTGTACTTAATATTTACGGGTCATTTCTAAGTCCATTAAGGCTGAGAATATCTATAATCATTACCAAATATTGTTATCAGTTTGTTTGTCAGAATCAGAGGTAACGAGGGTCCATATCTGACGATACGCTTGAACGGTTTTTTGTTTCATTATAAGGAGGAAATAACATTCTCCAAAATCACAGTAAGTAATGGAAGAAAATAAGTTGGTAAATCAGAAATCATTAAATGATACCAACGTATGTATTCAGCCCATAATGTTCCCCTGTAAGAGAACGTGAGGTGTATTCCGTAACCCACAATAGGTCATCCTTTGCCTAACCTTTTCTCAAGTATGTTAGGCTCGGCTTCCAGTCTAACTGGATGCAGCTGAATTTCATTGTTTTATTCCCAAATCGAATAATACCAAGGGAATACTGGTTGTTAGACTGTCTGGCTTCTGACTTCCAAAAATTAATGTCGTAGATCTACGAATGACAGCCACAGGACCTACGGCTTTGCGTGCTTTTCGAGGCTTGGGAGTGTCATACCACCAACTTACAAACTCCGGGCTGTTACTGAAAAATATCCAAATGAGAACATCCAAAAACACTTTTCCCGACCCGGGAATCGAACCCAGGACCCCACGCATATCAGTCGTGCTTGCGAACACGAGATCAACGAAGGAGTTGCCACAGTGGTAGGTTGATAAATAAAATATACAATCAAAGTCAAAGCATTAATTTCAATTTTACCATATACAGTCAGAAAGTCAAAGCTCGTTCGAATGTAGGTAGATCTTTACGGAGAAGAACGAGCAAGAAACTGAGCAAGAAATTCCATATTCTTTTTGCTTCCTTATGTGAAAACAATACAGTAATTTGTATGCAATTTAAGTATTTCATAATACACGAGTGATGTGAAATATCCCCTACGCCTATCGAATAAGTACAACAAATAATACCCACACAAAAGATCAATAGCCAAGCTTTTAATCTGAAAGACACTCGATTGGATGATAATTGGACAAAGCTGCAATAAACAATTCGATTACCATTCGATATTGATATATCTCTCTGATGTTGTAAACGTATTTGTTTTTAATATATAACAAAGTTTATATTAATCGAATCGAAAAGTAAATAAATGTGGAAAAGATGTTTTAAACGTTGTAGGTTTTTTTAGTGATCCATTTAAACATAATATTGTTTTGTCATGTCTCGTACAATGTACGTTCTAAATAAAATGTTTGGTTTAACATGTCTTTATAAATAAGATATCCTTCATTAATCAAAAAAGGGTAAGAAATAAAAACTAAATCAACTAGTCAAAGTCAAACATTTATTTCAATTAGAACATTTACAGGCACTTTTGCATTATCAAGGAGTCGGTCAGTTAGAAAATGTGCCCAAAAGACTAGTGCCGCATTGGATGGCAATGCTTAGTCTCCGACCAAGGTAAAAGCCAGACCTGGACCTCATTAATATAAGTCTGAAATCGACAATTTGAACTGAGCAAGCGTGGTGATTAATGCGTGCTTTCCCTGTATGAGAAGAAGAAGAAGTCTTTGTCCTGCAGTGGGACAATAATAGGCTGGTATTTATCGAACTATTATTAATGTGCAGTCATTGTGGCTATTTTAGGGGAGGCCTATGTTCAACAGTTAGACGTCGTTCGGCTGAAATGATGATGACGAATGTGGGACAGCCGATTGAATGTTACGTCGAGTGTGGCCCAAAATCGCAATAATATTGTATAGAACCGAAAGCAACGTAATTTTATCAGTTAGAGCAATGGAAATCACACGCATTTACACTCTTCTTAACAATGTAGCAATATCGTCTTTAAGTGAGACACAATCACATAGTAATTACGAAACGAAATTGGTAACGGCGTGAGGATTCTGTTCGATTTAGTCATTCTATTTTAGGCTTGGCGTGTGTACCTGGGAGAGGGAAGCCTCGATATGTTATTACTTCGATATAACGCTTATTGCTATACCTAGTATTTATCTTCTATCTATGTATCATATAAAAATGAATCCCTATTTTCCATAGTCACGGCATCACGCGTGAACGGCTGAACAAATTTCGCTTTTTTTTTTTGTTGTGTTTGTTATTGTCAAGACAAGGTTCTTATGAAAGGCAAAAACAATATGGCGGTACGAAGTTCGCTTGGTCAGCTAGTACTTACATATCATATATAAAAGATGAAGAGTTTCTTTTGTTTGTTTCTTAAACTTTTTGTATACGATAGCCAGATTCATGTAGTAGTATAATAGTATAGGCTATACCTATAACACGCTGCGACCCACGGGGATAGAGCAGTAACGTGCTTAAAACACGATTGAAAAAAGTCGCGAGCTGAAGCTAGTCTCCAATAAATATGGTAAGGTAATATCTATAACTTTATCCGCAAATTACCTATCTGTTACTTACTTCAAACAAGCCCCGGAATAGATCAGTTGAATACTCTTTATTGCTAGTTGAAATTCTGTATATAATTAGAAATAGTTCAAAATATAATATGGGGTTAAAGGGACCTCGTAACAAAAGCTTTTATTTATTCAGTATATTCTAGAATCAAGGCGTCAACATTTTTCATCGCTTATTAAAAAAATCAGCTGTTTCTCGCACTCACACACTTTGAAACAACTGATTATTTTTAAATAACTGTTTCAAAATTTCAAAGTTGTTAGTTCTAGACTTCCACTTGTTATACTTAACTAAAAAGGAGATGCGAAAATAAAAAGAGTAGGTATATTTGTTTCAAAACCGTACACGACGAACCTGTGTGAATCAATGTTTCGATATCCTAGAAACGTAAAAATAAACTCTATTGCTGAATTATGAAGGTTCCAATTTGCTTCAATTACCAATTTACTCAGTAAAGTATCGTTCTCTTATTGAGCTACTATTTTATAGTTTCATCTTTATTTCGACAAAAAGAGCGATGAAAGGCAGCGATAAAAGACTTCGTTTAGTTTCTATCCGGCGTATCAAAGACAAAATGTTCCGCAAAAATAGGAAGCTTTAAAAGCTTAAATAAACTTTCCAAAATTCTATTTTAGTGATAAATGACAGCGTCTTATTTGGCCTATAAACATTGAATTAAGTTAAAAGCTTTAACTGACACAGAAAATTGACGTGACGTCAAGCTTTCATTAAAAAAGTTGTTTACAAACACTTTTGTGTGTAAAAAGAGTTTCAAGTAACCTTTGAAGTAACCATCATTGTTTTAGGCGTATATAAATAGTAACTTAGTTTATCTACGCTTTTATCTCAGTGCCAGCTTTTGACTGCGACTTCGTCCACGTGTTGGGCCCCAGTTTTATCCCCTTAAAGGATAGATTTTGAAAACTTTTCTTAGCGAGTCGTCCACTAACTATAATCTACCTCGCTGCCAAATTTTATTTTTATACGTCAAGCGGTTTTCGATACTTCGTGATGAGTGTACCTATGACCTTTCGCTTTTATAATTTAGGTTCCAATATTTATATCTTCAGTATCATTCAAATAATTAAGAAGACTGTCAGCTGTCAGACTGTGTCTGACAGCGCGGTTGAACAAAAGTAGTCTGCCTAATTTTGAATGATGCTTAGGTTAAAATTTTAGGCGAGATTTTAGTAATTAAGTTATTTAACGGAAAACTGATTAACCACAAGCCCAGATATTAATGCCTTTATCCTTTCCATCGAGTTTAAATATTAACTGATCAAAACATGACTATACTACTTACTTTTGTGATGAACGTGCTGTCGGGACAGACCTGAGAGAATATTATTGACAGCGCGCTACGTAACTCAAACTCTAGTTCAGTTTTTGAGTTACTGCATTTAATGACTTAACATCTATGTATCATCTATCTACAATGGGGGCTTTGGTTTTCGCACTAAGTCCTTGAGGGTGGACCATTGAGACTATTGACACGTGAGCCATGTGGTGGCCATCACCCCATTCAGCTACCACACAGACCACAAAATGATTATAAGACTACGTTTCTTTGATAGTTATTTTTTTTTTGGTCCAGTAGGTTACCATTTATTTATTTATTTATTTATTCGGATAACAATTTACATTGTGTTCGAAATAATTTAGTTTTTAATAATAATAATAGGATTACATTAATTTATTAAATACAGCAAAAAATAATAATTAGAATTTGAAACAATAAATTACACTAAAAAATAATCAATAACATATTATGATAATGTATATATATAAGTTGTTGTATGTCGAATGATCAAAATGGCAGGTACAAAAGGATGAATTACGAAATATAAAACTATTTACCATCACTCATTAATTCGGATATCGAATATAAACATTTATTTATTAGGAAGGCCTGTGTAGTGTAATGTTTACTGCCACATCACAGGTATTTCACGGATCGTCAAGGTGTACGAACAATGCTCACTCCAGCTTATGCATAGTCTGACAGGATCCTCAATCACACGAGTGTCTGCGATGATGCCCCATTTCGCCAACCTATAATTACAGTGGCCTACTTCAAATACGATGTACCTACATCTAAAAGTAAGCTAACGGTACGCAACAGACTGAGACAAAACTTAAAATATGTTCATAAACCTAAATCCAAACTTTATAATACAGGATTTATACCCCAATTGCTTCACAAACTTCAATAAGTAGGGTATTTTCAAATAAATCAAGTCTAACCTGTTTGTAAATTGTATATATAAAAGTTACTAGTTACCCGAAATCCCTAAGATTAAGTAGCTTAACACTTAGAGTTAGCAACTTTAGGAGAATTACAAAATGTCTAACAATATAAAATTGGATAAACTTATTTATGTGAGTAGGGATTTAGGATACATTTGTGTAGATTCAAAGCAATTAACACTTAGTTTATTTTTCTTAGAATAAAATGTAACAAAGGAATTAGAAATCCCAGGGTAAGTCTAGTTTTAGTGATTAGATTCCACGAAAACAATTTCAATTATAATTAAATAAACTTAGTGTCAAATAATTATTATGATACTGGAATTTTATGATTCTAGACGCGACTAAATAATTCTAGAGACTTTAATAGTAATTATTTCATCATATTGAGTACTTCCCAGCAAAAATCTTTTTAAAGATACTTATTTTAACTTTTTCGTCTTGTGAATTGTGGTATGTTTCCTTGGATTACCTATGTCATTTAAAAGATTAAGTTAGAAAGTTTAAAAATTGTACCAACGAGTGTATCCAACAATACAAGGGTTTTTGAGGGTATTTAAAGTTAAGTTTGACTTGTTTTTGTTCAAAAAACGTAGAAGAAAGTTAGTTCTTCGACCATCAATATCTCCGTAACTAGAGGATTCCCAGGTGAGTCTGGCCCAGGTACCTGAGAACCAATGATGGTAGCCAATGATAAGAAAAATATGTCAATATGTTATAAACTAGTCTTTTTGCGGTAGTGAGTGTTACACTGTTACTGATAAACCCATCCGTGTTCCTCCTAATGCCCTCTGCGATTCAGGGCCACTGTGACTCTCGAACAAAATCCAAAACCGTGGCAGACACTAGTCCTTCAATTTATTTCGAAACAACAAGTTCTAAGCAACGTCCTTTGTAGTTTGAAATGTCCATTTTTCTTTTTACAAATTTCCTTTCCAAAGAATTTTGTTATAAAATTTCGGCCTATTTTAATTAATCTCATTAATTCTAGGCACTGTTTAAGCGTTGCGTGTAATGAATTCATTATAGCCAGAAATCTGTGGGAAGTGTTTTTCAGGAGGTCAGTCACCTCTTATTTTTAAAATGTTTTTCTCGGTGAACCCGTGAGATCTATGTAAAACAGATACTAGTAAGAAGATACGGTCTGATTAAGGTTTTACTTTAGTAAAACCTAATTAATGTACGTTTTAACAGTATGCATTAATTATAATTATCAACCGGTCTATTATAAAAATCTCCCTCCATGAATTGCAGCGCAGGACTGGTTACTGTAGATATCTTTGGGTGAGGTCTACGTCCAGTAATGTGCGTTGTTCGGCTGATGTGATGATGATGAAATAAAGATAGAAAGAAAGAAAGAAAGAAAAACTATTTATTTCCTCGAAAGTTACGCAGATAACTTAAAAATAATTGTTTACAAAAGTTCAAGCCAACGAACAAAGATTAGGTCTAGAAAAAAAAATTGAACATAAATGGAAGTATGCGCCACTACCGCACGAAACGGCTGATGATGATGAGCAGGGATACTACAGTATTCTTTTTTCGTTGTATTTGGCAATTAACACACGGCACCGTGCACCGCTGCGGTTGGCGGTGGCGGTATAGAATATTGGACCGCTCGACCGCGCGGTCGGGCGGTGATTTATTCGTGATTTGAAGGTATCGTGTATTAGGCATCAACGGATTTCATAGACGCCAATGCGACATGAGATCCGCTTCACCGCCAACCGCGGCGGTGCGCGGTGCCGTGTGTTAGTCGCCTTAGTGCAGCAGCAGTAAAAAAGAGTATTTTCAGAGAATAAAATTACTTTCTCCACGAAGTTGCCGGAGAGTGGTCGTTGGGTTTGCGATGCGAGAAATTCATGTTGTTCTGGTACCTGTTGTACCTTATAGTACGGTTTGCATGTTTGAGTTCCCACGGTTGTAGTGTTTGGTTTAGGTTGTTGAAATGACGACTGGTCAGAACACGAAGCCGACGATGAGTACGATGATTGGTGTTTTAAATCACTTTGATTAGAACTGTTGCTTCCGTGATTGTCTTTTCCGAAATTACTACTTGGACGACTGTTTCCATCGCATTTGTTATCCTTGTACATTTCAATGTCGAATCAAACGAATTCTGAAATAAGAACTACACAAGTGTAGGATTACAAAAAAGAGAACAATTTTTTGAGTACTTTTTTTATTTATCTCTAATTTTGTTGTTTTACTCTCACACAATAACTTGTACCTACCATGTTATCTCTTCACCACCTTTGGTTGACTGGTAGAGTATGCCTAAGGCATTAAGTCTGCCTTTGTGCTTTTGATTTCTTATAGTGTAAATAAATAAATAATCATTGGGATGTAGCTACCCATTAGTAGGTACACCCGCATTTTGCTAGTTATGTTTAAGTCGCATGTAATAGAGGGCAAGCCTAGGTCACAAATCCAGACTCCGAGGCTGCTACTGTGAAATTCCTGATGGAAAAACCCAATAACATTTTTCCCGACCTGGGAATCGAACCCAAGACCTGATGCTCAGTAGTCGCGCTTTGCGAGCACTAGTCTAAACGAGGCAGTTTAATAAAAAAAAAAGTTATGTCAATTTAAATAACCACGTCCAACATTGTTAATCTGAGGGGTCGTGCGAAGCTTGCCAAGTCAGCCTATATAAAATATAACTGGGAAGGTGCCACTTACCTAAAACCTGCCGTGTTGTCAACACCAACTAGAAGCTCGAACTCGACTAATGGTCAGCCAAACTGCGTGACTGTAATTCTCTACCATCCCCACCACAAATAATACATTATTATTCGAGTTTATATTGTGTCACGTTTTCCATGTACAGTCAACAAAAGAGATCGGTACCCAGGGTAGACAGATATAGTTGAAGTTTCTTAGAAGTTTTATTGGGTTTTTCCATCAGGAATTTCTCAGTAGCAGCCTCGGAGTCTAGGTTTGTGCCCAGTTGATGGTAATAGGCTCGCCCCCCATTATATGCGACTTAAACGTAACTGGCAAAATGTGAGTACACACGGGGATTACAGGCATGTCATGTTATGTGTATGTTAATTCTTGTAATTCGCGCTGCAGCGTTTAATTAACTTTATATATATAAATAAATGTAAACCATGATAATGTTATCAATGTATGGTAATTGTTTCTTTTTATTCGTCACGTAGGGTAGGTACAGTAAACCAGGAAAATAAACAAAGAAACATGCAGATTAAATTGTTGCAATGACACGTGTATAATTATCTCATTCATGGCTTACCATCGATGCAGTGAGCAAATTTTTGCTAAATGAACGGTTTATTATACTTTTGCTAGCTAGTTGAACTTAAAGCAACCAACTGTAGTAATAGTCAGCTGTTTCACTGCAGACTTCTATTCACTGTTAGGTATGTGTTGCTACGTTTCAGCTCTAGGTAGTGCTGTTTATACTAAGCTAGGTTTGGCGCAACATATGTACGCATTTTACTGTACTATAAGTAGGCACAAGCATTTTGCGAATATCGTTTACCCAGTTACTGGGTTGTGGAGGTCAGATAGGCAGTCGCTCCATGTAAAATACTGGTATTCAGCTGCATCCGGTTAGACTGGAAGCCGACCCCGACGCAGTTGGGTAAAAGGCTAGGCAGATGAGTCGCAAGCATTTTGCGAATCTTCATCATAGAATTTACGTTTCTAAAGAAGGAACGGAAAGTAAGGAAAATGGAAGATAGCTCTTTTCTTCTTCTTCTTCTTCTTCTTTATCGAGTGGTCAGTAAAGTCCTAATACGTCTTACGAAGAAATTTAAATACATTTTAATACACCCAAAATTCTAGCCACAAACCACTGATTCTCAAAGAAGATAAACCTATACTTTGTTCACAGCGGCAGTAGTGATAGCCTTTTTCGTCTGCTGGGCGCCATTCCACGTGCAGCGGCTATTCTTCATCTACGGGTACAACCTCCCGCAGTTCCACGTCATCAATGAGCACCTCTTCAACGTCGCTGGAGCGCTATACTATGTGTCGGCGACTGTCAATCCGATACTATACAACGTAATGAGTGGCAGGTAAGAAAAAACTGATTTCATTTATGTTTTTGAAAAAGCGTTAATTAATAGTTTATTTGCACCTTCAAGTATAAAATATAATTTACAGTTAAAATAGGCCTAAAAGTAAATAAAGTAGTATTTTAGAGTTGCAGCCAATACCTAAGCTAATTTAATATCTTGTACCTAATTATAGGTATCAGGGCCCACCCTCAATATTATCGCCAATGTTATTGTGCTTACTTTGTAGAAAAATAAATATATTATAACAGGTGACAAAAATATCATGTAGTTGCCGTTTTGTTGTCGTTGCCCCACACTAGCAATTTATCTTGTATCGTGGGTACGTTTACAAACATACAAAACTCATATATGTAAACAACCAGACCCAACGAGTAGGTCATACAAATATTTGTTCCATGTGGTTATCGAAACCGCGACACGCAGCGCAGTCATTCACTTAGCCACTACGCCAGAAGTCAAATTCTGTAACACTTATCTTTCAGTAACAAAGAAAGACGAAATGATTGTTGACCATGGACACACAAAAATAAAAAAAGGCAAAAAATAAAAAAACATTATTGTGTGCCGAACAGCTGCGCCAAACAGGCCCAGTTCAGCATAAAATGCCAGACCACTAGTGCCTGACGCTCTGGTTTTCAACTGGACCTTTGTATGTAACACTAAATTACTCGCTTTCAATTAAACCTTATAGCACATATTGATTGACCTTTGACGTCACTAATATCAATATCAACTTGTCACGACTAACCTCTTCTAAGTTTAATCAAACAATGGAGACAAATAATCGGTCTCGCTACACAGCGAGGGACCATTTATACAAGGGAGATCCCATTAATTTAACACCCACGTATTGATGGTGTATTTACTCTATCGGGGGTCCATTGTCATCGACCTTTTGCTAAAAGGAAAATTATGTTGGTAGTCACAAAGAAAAATTGTCCAAGGTCATGTCATTGTAGCTTTAACGATAAATAATGCCTGCCATATAAAATGAACTATAATATATATGATACTATAGTATTTTCTATCGCATAATTGCATCTACGGACTCAATAAAATACTGCACAATAAACTTTATTACATCTTTTATCTGTTCTCGCAAAAATAAATATAATCTCGACATTTATTAATGTTTCCAACGTCTGCAAAATATGTCAATTATTTTCAAGTTACGACTAGGAACACAGACGATGAACGTAGAAAATGAAATACAATTGTAACAAGAATAACTCAGCAATTGTCAGACGGATATTTAATAAAACAATGTATCTTTCGATAGGAACATACGATGATATGTAGGTATAGGTATTAGGCTTTGTTTTTCTAGTATTAATATACCTCTGAATATCCCGTTTGTCACGTGATGGCAAGAGCGACTGCTGACCATAGGTTTCTGGATTTAATTCCAAAATCGGGTAAAGTGTTTTTGGGTTTTTACATTTCGAGTTTCTCAATAGCAGCCCGGAGTTAGGAAATGGTTGAGTTAAAACCTCGTGACTCGGAAAGCCGTTTTTTCTGCGCCTGATCTATTCCCGGTCGTGTCGGATTGCCATCCCATCGGACTGTTAGTGAGAGAACAGGGAGTTTACCATTGTTTGCGCACATACCAAGCTTACCTGCATAAAGACTGTCAGTCGTGACCGAAATTCGGTCGAGAAAATACGATAAAAGCAGACACAGAAATGTAATAAGTATTCTCATAGACTGATGTAAATTATTTTAACAAAAATTAACAACATTTGTTCCACGAGTTAGTTCCCGTTTATTCACGAGAACGATGCCGGAACTTCTGTCGCAATTTGTAATAGTTTGCAGTAGAATAACATGCCGTATGGACACTGTTTAAATACATATGTACAAAGTTCAAAACTAAAAGTTACGTTAACTTTAGGTTTCCGGGAAATATTAAAATCGGTTTTGTGTGTGGTAATTGAAGTGCACTATATTAATGAGGATGTTGGTTTATCTTTGATAGCTTTGCCCCGCGGTTTTACCCGCGTTCAGTTACATTTTAGGTTACTGCTGAATCCCCTGGGTCATACCGTAATGTTATATTATAACCTGTATTGTTCCTCATTAATCTGGCTATCAAAGAATGAATCGAATAATTATTCTCCTAAATCTTTTGGTAAACTTGTTGTTATATACTGATGAAATGACAAAATCATGCTTTTGCCAATCGTTGCTTGTCAAGTAATTATACCTTGATTAATTTTTGGTGTACTGACATGACACCCTTTGTTATTCAATCACGGCAGAACGTCTGAATCGATATGGTCACAATTTGGCCAAATATGAATTATATTCTGGAATTGCTGTTAGTCTTTCAATTATCATAAATGAACAGCATATAGTACCTTTTATCTCGGAAATATGTACAGTTTTCATGGGATAATTTATTAAATTTGACAAGGCTGAAGTCACGTGCGGAATCCAGTGCCTATATAAATAACCACGGCACAAAAAGTTTCCTTATTTTTACATTTTGTTCTTTTGTATAATTTTCTTTTAGACTTTTCCTGTTTCATTTGGGAAAAAATACCCTTGTTCAAGAAGGCGTACAAGGGTATTTTTGATTGTATAGAAATTGATAGCAATTTCTATACAATCTGTTACAGAAACTAATAAAGGGTCATTCAGAATTACTGCCCTATATCACTGACAAATAATTTGACAAGCGACAGACAAGTTCTGTAATTACAAAGCTTCACGCTTTTATTACACGCAGGGATATGCAGAGTGTCTCACATTTTATCTGTAAAAATCTTCTAGCATGGTTTAAGTGTTCGTACATAACCCTTGTGATTTATCATCATCCTCCTGCCCTTGTCCCATGTTACTTCGGCGCAACACGTTTTCTTCTGCCTTTCCGTCCTGTCAGCCGTCATGCTATCACTGACTCCCTTTTCTTTCATATTTTTTTTCACACAATCCATCCATGTTTTCTTTGGGCCTCCTTTTCTTCTCCATTCATCCACATTCTTATCTCTCTTGGTCACATGCGTTCCTTCCCTCCTCTTCACATGCCAATACTGAGACAAACGATTGCCTTTTACCTTTTCTGTCACTGGTGCTTGAGTGGCGCCACTCAAAGGTTTTTTTTATCCATTGTTGATATCCGTTGGAAAGTTACTCGTGCATGCAAAATGTTATTATGTTCCAAATCAATTAAACTTTTCCGGCATCGTGCAAACTTTATAAACGTGTCCTAATTGGTTATGTTGTTACTATTAATTAATACTTAATGTATGTAGATGATGACTGATTGCTTTTTCGATGTATTCCTTGAAAAGTGACAACTAGGGTTTGCAACTTAGTAGTTTTGCTTTGCAATTTTGCTTCGTTTGGTCAAGGCGAATTCGTGATAACAGAATTATATATGATCACATATATAATTCTGTTATCACGAATTCGCCTTACACCACCACATTTACATTAAAAAACCAATCATGGTTTTTCAATGTAAATTTGGTTAAACAATCTTTTTTTACTCAAATCAGAGAGATTTTAAGTAGAAATTATTAGGTCCTGGAAGTTCCAAGGCTCAAATGCTTATAGTATTCAGAAACTCAGTACTTCAAGATATCATACCAATAAACACTATTGTTTAGAAAACTCCGGTTTAGAATACCTAAGTAACTGTAGGTAAGATAACTTCACTAGTCGCCCACAAAAACACCGCTAAGACGATCGTTAATCCAAGTCTGAGGAAAGCTAGCATTATAGCCTATCTTTCAGCCAAAAACTAGCGCCTATCAATCAAGTCAAGTTATCACAATCTCTTGACTAATGTCTCTGACAACTTGCGGAATCGGCTCCCCGTTTAATACAATGAGTCTTTGCCCAACTTCATTAGATATTACGTGGTGAAAATTGGATATTTGACACCATTAACCAGTAATTCCAAGACGTTCTGCCTCGTTGGCCTAGTAGTCGCAAAGCACGATTGCTGAGTATAAAGCCCTGGGCTCAATTCCCAGGTCGGGCTTTTCTATCACAAATTTGTCAGTAGCAGCCTCGCAGTTGGGCCCGGTTCATGGGAATAGGCTCACCCCCAATTGCATGGGACTTACACATAACTTGCTTGGGTGTACCTTCTAATGGTACACCTCTGCTTATCCTTTCGGGGATTACAGACGGAGAAGTGACGTCACAGTTTATGATTGCCATGTAAAATCAAGGGGGCAATCATGTTTGACAGCGCTTATAAAGTATGTGTTTACATTATGTCTTTAGTGATTTGCCTAGTTTTTACACGAATATGTACCTATTACAGTTTTAAAAACAGCCGCTCGCACTTTCTTCTCTTTAGATAACTTTAAAAGTATACATTGTTATTTAAACCGCCTATCTGTCTTACTTGCATGTAAAGAAAGAAAATGAAAGATGTTTATTAGTTTCACAACTATTAATGGTTCCACGCTTGTTTCAAAACCAAATATTTGCCGAGAATGGGTAACTACGTTTGAGGTTAGCAAGACTCAAACTTGAAGATATTTGAAATCCCCAAAGCTATCTAAGTTTTACCAATTCTAAGTGACCTACTTTGAATAACATGATCTGAGAAAAACTTTACAAACTTTTTTAATTTTTATTAGTAGGTTACTTAGTATCGATATAATTTACGAAAAGAATAAAAAAAGTTAAGTTCGATTAGACAAGTGTGCAAAAAAAATGAGTCTAGCTTTATATTTAATACGGAACGTAAGGTGAGCGAACGAGAAGTGAAGAATGTGAGAGCGAAAAAGAAAGAAAGAAAAACTATTTATTTCCGGGTAGGTTAAGTGAAGCACATAACAAAAAAATATATATAAATAAATATTTACATAAACGGAAATATGCGCCACTACCGTGCGAAACGGCTGACGCTCAGCATAATGCCGTGAAATCATTAAATATTGTACACCTTATAAGTATGTTACAGAGATACTTTATGTAATGTGATACTTTATGTATACGAACTGATATTTCACCTGTGACAAAACTATAAATGAATTTGAATTTGAAAAAAGACGAATGGTGATCGATCTAGTGTGTACTGAGCGTGAGAGGATCTACTTAGTACCTAATAAATGCATTAGTGTTGTTTTTGGCTAATTTCTTCATCAATATCCCGGCCCTACATATATTTTTGCCTAATCTCCTTACTACAAAACATAAAAATGTAAAACAACGCCTGCCTCGTCTCAAAATGGGGTCGAAAATGAGCTGAGTGGAAAGAAAGTACTGCATTAACCGAGGCCTTTCAACAATGAGTGATGTGGTTCCGTTTGACACTCCTAATGAAACTTAGTGCTTAGATGCTTTTAGCTTTGCGAGCGAATACTCATTACTTAGAGTCCCCCGCAGTACAGTTGTGCCTGATATACTGGCATACTTGAATTCGTAATGGGTGAGAAAATGCTTTACATAATGTAGGACTAACATCAGCCTCGATTTCGTCCGCGTCAAAGTTAATATATTTTGCAACGACTAAATTATCACTCAGACTATTAATCTATCTCTAAAACTTCATTAGGATCTGTTCAGCAGTTCTTGCGGGATTGAGTAACAAATATACATCCAAAACTTTCGCATTTATAATAGTACTAGCTTTTGCTCGCGACTTTGTCCACATAAATGTCGGTTATCACGGGCACAAACGAAGTCGCTGAACGAAAATAAAAAAAAAACAATTTCATCAAAATTTGGTTTAGTTGTTTAGTAGTAAAAGCGGGCGGGCATACAGACAGAATCTTAAGGTCAAGCTTAAGTTTTCAAATAATCAAATATGTGAAACCATCCATAATAAAGATCTTATATCTACCACATTTTGATATTCAATAATTATACAACATCCCTTTCACCTAAAAAACAACCTTGTATAGCAATAGAAATTATGAACTCATAGTACAGTCATTGACTGCCTCGGAGGTCATAGGTTCCATTCCCAAGTCGGACAATTTTATTGGGCTTTTCCATCGAGAATTTCTCAGCAGCAGCCTCGGAGTCTGGATTCGTGCCTGGTTGATGGCAATAAGCTCGCCTTTACATGGACCTTAAAACATAACTGGCGAAATGTAGGTGTACTAATGGGTACACCTCTGCATCACCCTTCGGGGATTGCAGGCGTGATATTATGTGTGAACTTATAGCAATAAAATGAAAAAGTACCTAGACAAAAAGATTAAAAATAAACGCAACAGTTGTGATTGATCACTCTAGGGATTCAGAGGGCTGTCAAGTCATGATATAAATAAATTGGTTCCTTGTTACTTATCTTATTTCTTATTCATAACAGCCTGTTGCGCCAACACTCATTAGGGAACTCAGTACATATTTATTTTTATCTTTTTATCCTATGACGAATCGACATTTTTCTTGGACGAAAATATACAAACTTTTATTTGTCATGCCCGCTTTTTTATCACACTTGACTGAGTAGGTACTTATTATTCAAATATTATTGAAATATCTACAGAATAAAGTCTGGAATTGATTGGTACGAATGTGAAAAACATGCGTAAAAAATCTTCACGCTTATTGTGTCAATGACACGACGATAATAGAAAAAAAAAATGATGATGTTTAATTTTCTGCTTGGTTAGAAGCCTTATCAGACGTAGGTACTTGTATGTCTTTTTTTTTCGCGGTTGAAATCCTCGTGGGCTGCCTCCGTCGTGGGGATGACGGAGGAGCATGCCGGACTCCTACCAACGCAGTGTTCCACTTTTTACTATGGCCGAGGGTGTGGGATTCGCATAAGCATTCATCGACAAGCTTAGACCCACTGTTCATCAGCGGGTGCTTCTTCCCCCTAGAAGTATGTCTAGTAGTCGAATAAAAGATCAGCATGTCTAATCTGTGAAAATCTTCTTCACTGACAACACTGTTGGCGCAGTGGTTGAGCGAATGGCGCATTTTAATTTCTCCCCCCAAATTCCTCAGATTTCTGCTCGGAACAAATATTTATATGGCATACTGATAATATTGTTCCGGGTTGTTTTGTGTATGTGAATTTATATGTTTGTTAATGCACCCATGATACAGATGAAATTCCTAGTGTTATCCATAAAAAAAACAATTTAGGTGAAGTGACCTTGACCTGAACTATCAATCTTTTCGGGCACAATGAAGGTCACTTCAAACTCATTTCACCTAAACTTCCCTAAGGGAATTGTTTGTTGGAGGATATTTACGGAATAACACTGCTGATGTCTAAAGAAAATTAACCACGTTTTAAGTCTCAGGTTTATACATCTTTAACGTCGACGGAAATTATTGTGGCTCTTCTAGTTTTATCGGATTTGCCCTAGTTTCACAACGTTAGGCTAAGACGATTTGCCGATAGGATGAAATATTGAACTAATTCTTTTTCGACTTGACACAACTATTAATCCTAGTGCTAATGAATTTTCCCTCACGTCAGGGTATCGTAACTTCGATATTATGTCGAAAAAAAAGCCAATTTGTGAATTTGATATAGACTTTACTGTTGGACATCACTGTCTTCGGAAAGAAATCATGGTGATGAAACATGGACCTATAGTTATTATAAGTCTGAAATTGCCGATTCACTTTGAGCAGGCGTGGTGACCAATGCCCGTGCCTTCTCTGTACGTAAAGTTGCCATTTCCCTGCAGTAGGACAATGATAGGCTGGTATTTTTTTTTCTGTGTAGTCGCCTTATACAGGGTTGGTATTAAAAAAATGGAAATATCCCTGTTTCTCTCTCTATCGTGTGGGCAGTAAGGTCTTACCCCACACACCCTAGTGTCCGAGTTTCTAAACCGCCTCAAGGGCGTCTGACATGGTATTCATGGCCTCGGTAATATTCCTGAAACCAGAAGGTTTCCAGGTACAAACAAATATCGCAATGTTGTAATTTTCGGTTTTGTTGAGTGACTTTTACGTTATTTGTCTGTAAATTGATAAATAAAAATTAAAACAATATTGTACACGCTTCTACCATTATTATAATCCTGAAAAATTGGAGGAGGCTTCATACGCCTACGCAAGATAAAAATAGCCCTTAAGAAGCTACAAGTACAAATGACTGTAACTTAAGTATAATAGTTTACACAGTAGTTCAACATTCTAACACTCACATAAATTAAAGCAAATGGTGACAAACTATTCATAAATGTCTCAATGAACCTATGGAACTTAAAGCGGACATTTACCAGAGTCGCACTATTACTTATAGGAGCTTATAAAGCCATTTATTTGCAGAAATATCGTACAGTCTAACTACAACAATAAATTTACCTCACAAGAGAAAGTATTGTTTGTAGGATTATGAAGATTTTTCAGTGCGATGAAGATCATAATTATTTGCTTTATGAGTGGTCAAAATGCTAATTCGCATTTTATAGATACTGTCAAGGCAAACTTCGTATGTACTATGGCGAAAAAAGTTTGAAATCGCAAAGAAACTGTTGTCTTTTTTTAAATGTTGCCCCACTTCAGGAATTTCTTCTGTGTCGTAGGTGCCTTTACAAATGTACAAACTCACATACAAAAACACATTTGCAACAACCACCTGTAGATCATACAAATATTTGTTCCTTCAAGGAATCAAACCAGTCTTACCTAGGGGTATCATATTACCCAGTTACTGGGTTGTGGAGGTCAGATAGGCGCTCCATGTAAAATACTGGTATTCAGCTGCATCCGGTTAGACTGGAAGCCGACCCCAACATAGTTGGGAAAAGGCTAGGCAGATGAGGCAAGGAATTAAACCGGTGACCCGCAGTGCAGCAGCTATTCGCTCAGCTACTGCGCCAACAATGCGCTCATGTAAGCCTATGGTTGCTTTTAAAGGAGAATGGCTAAACGGATCTGGATGAAATCTGGCACAAAGATAGATTACAGTCTGGGACAGCACATACTTTATATCTCGTATTTGTGTTCCTGAGAAACAGTTTAGGACTTTGGCCTAATTCCGAAATCTACAGAAGCAAGTCGTGGGCGAAAGCTTTAAATAACTTTATACACAATTTTAAGTATCACTCGTACTTAAGTTTGACAAGATTAAAGTTCTTCTTCATTTAAGTTAGCAGCGCGATTATAGCTAAAATTCGAGCTTGATATTGTGTAGCTAAAAGTTTGCTCGTTTCAATGAACATGGTTGATAATATCGCTATGTAACTTAGATTGTTGTTCCTGACACAAATCTATTATTATAACTTTGTGTGACTTATAAACAGTTGTCAATAGTAACGACGACGGTCGACGGTTGTGTCGTGAAGGCCCAGTGGTTAAGGCGCCCGCGTCTTATGCATTAAGTTGTGGGTTCAAATCCGGGCAAGTACCAATGTGAATTTTTCAATTCATATGTACTTTCTTAAGTTTATCTTGGACATCACTGGCATCGGTGAAGGAAAACATTGTGAGGAAACCTGGACTACATATATTATACACATACATATCTACATACATACATTTTCTATAGGACTGATTACATTTGTCCTGCCCCGCGTGGCGTGGGGCAACCTGCTAAATGTATGAAACCGATAGCTATCCCATGCGCGACGACACGCGGGGCAAGTTAAGTTTAAACGCAGCTTTATAGTACTTCTGTTTTTTTTTTTATATTCTTCGGTTTTAATGGAAAAAAAAAACATGAAAATATTGGCACAATTTTTTGAAACTATCGAATGTAACATTGAAAAAAAACAACGTACTTGGAAAAAAAACGGGAATTTTTCCTGCTCAACGCTACCCGTGCCTGTACCTATCTGTAAGCTTTCTTGTTTTGGCAATCTCCACTTAACCTTCTCGTAGCTTATTTGTAATCTTATTAAGTACTCGTTTCTTTTGCCTCTAACCGCCTTCTCAGTTATTTTATACGTATTCCTCTAGAATATTCAGAGGAAAATCACGCGTTTCGTTAATTAACTTGCCAAGGTGACATTTTAAGAACCACTCTATTAGACCCAGATTTTTTAGAAGCAGTTATTGGATTATGATTCCAGAGTTGCCAGATCTATGTCATTTTAGCATGGCTGGAATTTTGAGAATAGATTAAGGAATATCTGGATAAAAACGGCTCATCGTTGATTATAGTAAGTGCTAGTAAAGAAAGTAGTAGTAAGTATCTATACTACTAGCTTTTGCCCGAGACTTCGTCCTCGTAAACGTCTTTTATCGTAGATGCAGACGAAGTCGCGAAATAAAAAGTAGCCTATGTCCTTCCTTGGGGTTAAAACTTACCCCTTACCATTTTTCATCAAAATCGGTTCAATGGTTTATGATTGACAGACAGAGAAACGGACAGACCGACGGACAGAGTTGCTTTCATATTTTTATTATATAAAAACCTCGTGTCACGGTGTTTGTGGTCGTACTCCTCCGAAACGTCTCAACCGATTTTTATGAAATTATTTTTCATACCGCTACGAAGTTGCGGCCAGTATTGTGATGGATGTTTTACAGAGTGCTGTTAAAAATCAACACACATTATTGCAAAACATATTTCTTGGGCCATAACTTTAGCCAGACGTCTGAGAAAGGGCCGAGCTTTGAATCTAGCAAGCACGCATACCTTCTTAACTACATAATTATCTCTCTTTCCATTCCCAAAATTTCAGCGGTACAATACTCAAATGACTTAAGTCTGGCGACTGTTGGTATCTTAGACCATAAGAATTGTAATGAAAATACGAATGCCTCTTTTACATAATGCTATTCGAAAGGTAACTTAATTTTTTTTATTCCTTCATTTGAATACAGAAATATCTTCGTATATTTTATGAATATACAAAAATAATAAGAACGTGCTCTTTTTTGTGTGGCATTTAAACTTAAAGGGTATTTTATTTTTATTTTTAGATATATAGGGTGCAATATCGCATACTAAAAGTAATTTGCAGCACGAATAAATAGATAATATTCTTTTTTTTTATTTCAATTTTTGTAGGTGATTTTCGAATTTGACCTAGCCATCTTGCCGATGGGTTTAGGCAGGCGGGGCAATGAACCCGCACGCACACAGTGATATAGTATAAATGCTGTTCTTCGAATATGGTCTATTCTAAAGTACTGTAAAACAAAAAAAGAACAAGTATATTATTCGTCATTGGTGCCGATTCCCTTGGTCACAAACTAAACTAAAATTAGACTATTTCTATCTTTTTCTGTCCAATAAAACAAGAAAGAAACTAATGTAAATAAGAGCTGTCAAATTTAGTCAATCTGACACATCCATACAATTATAGTTGACATCTTAAAACGTATGAATTAAAATATGGAAAAGTTCAAGTCAAAACTAATTTGACATCGCTAACTTAGTTCTTTATTGTCACCGTCCTTTCCTTTCGCAGTAGGTTGGTAAGAGATGTCAATTCTCTAAATTTTGTCTAGTTTGTGAACAAGGGAATCGGCACCATTGACTAGTTATTTGATTTGTTTATTTTTAAGGCAACGTTCCTTTTGACAAGGACGGAAAACTGCACTTTGTATAGATAAAATATACTTTACTACTCAATTTACTTTTAGTCTTTAATATTAACAGAAATTCCATACAAACTATTCTATGACAAACCGGGCCGTTACTAGGACAGAAATAGACGCTCGATTCTCTTCAAAAGATCGAGTTTCTACGGCTACCATTTATTATATCGCGTCGCAAAACGGTCCTATTTCCACATAATCTGTGAGAAATTGTGCTAATAATTGCTTGTAATTGTTACTAAAACGAAAGGTATTACTTACAGTAATTTATTGTCTGAAAGTATGCTTGTAATCGTTTTATTGATAATCTTTATTTTAATACCTAATTCTTCCGTATTTAATGCCTTAAGTATTCTCAAAGATGGTGGTGAAATAATAATATCTACATGTGTGTTCATCAAATTTTAGCTTATTCTATTCCAGTTCCGTATGTGAAAGAGTAACAAATATTCATTGATCCATCCTTACATTTTTTTAAAGTCAAAGTCAAATCATTTATTTCAATTAGACTTTTAAAAGACACTTCGGCACTGGTTTTTTGAATGTCATTAACAAGAAAGACATTTTTTATATTGTATCTAGTTGCCCATTCCAAAAAGTAAATAAGTAAAGAGAAAAATGGGCATACATACTCTTTACAATAAGTTGTAGGTTGTACATTAATTCCATTATTATACGAATGTACTTTTACCTAAAATAAAAGTCATATAGAGTAGGTACTACAATACGTACCAAGTGCCATGCGCGTGAGAAATACTCTACGTACTAACCTACTTTTACTTCAAAACTTACCTTTTGAAGACATAATATGTTCCTGTTCGTAGAACTTAATTTTACATAAGAGAACCAGCAATAAACTTTATGAGGAACTTTGTTGATAATAAATTGGATTGTGTAGGTAAGTTGAGAGCACAAAATTTTCGTATTTACTATGAAACGTATTTGGGTTATTGGCGAAGATTATTCAGACACACACACGTCTTTCTCTAAATTCTCTGAATATTAAATCAATCTATCAGAAATGTTGATTTTAAAACATATCATCCAATGAGTAGATTTCACGTATGCGAAGCAGGGACGGGTCGTAAGTCGGTCGTAAGTAGAATCATTCTGATTATAACTTATGGTGTTTTTTAACAGTCATCATCTGCCTATGCTTTTCCTAACTATGTTGGGGTCGGCTTCCAGTCTAACCGGACGCAGCTGAGTACCAGTATTTTACATGGAGCGACTGCCTATCTGACCTTCACAACCCAGCAACTGGTAAGACTGGTTGTCAGACTTTCGGGCTTCTGACGACATGGAACCTATAAAGATGCACATAAGACAGTCGGGACCAATGGCATAACGTGCTTTCCGAGACACGAAACAATGTCAGTACATTACTGACATTGTTTCGTGCCTCGGAAAGTACAAATAAGGTAAACTTAGAAGCACATCATGAATTGAAAAAGTTACATTAGTACTTGACGGCTTCGAGCCCACAACCTCTTGTATGAGAGGCAGGCGCCTCAACCACTGGCCCATCACGACATAATAAACTAGATATAAACAACTTGAATTGTAAAACGCAAGTAAACAATAAAATATCTTCATCATAACTATATAAACCCGTTCGATACGACTGCGTCGCAATCAACGAGTAAAGAAACTTTAATTTATCAATATTTTCCAAGTTCTAGTCGCTTCTAATCAAGATATTTTCTGAAACTAAAAATATTTCATAGATATTTTATAGTGAACAGCAAAATTACGAGATGTTTGAACTTGTTTGTTTGTTTATAAAAAAGAAAAAGGTTTTTCAGATGTATTTGCTACACTATCTTCTGCCTGCGGCTTCTTTCACGTCACATTAATTGATATATTATCCCACAGAAACCGTACATTAATCCGAAACAAAAAGTAGTCTATGTCTAAGTATATATATTTCAGACTATAATCTATCTCTGTGCCAAAAAGAGTGTTTGTGAAGTTTCCCACCAGAGCCGTTCTGCCGTCTGGCGTGATTAAGTATCAAACATCCATCCATACAACCTTTCGCATGTATAATTCATGCTAATATTATAAATGCGAAAGTAACTCTGAATGTCTGTCTGTCTGTTACGATTTTACGACTAAACTACTCAACCGATTTCGATAAAATTTGGTACGGGGTAAGTTTGACCCTGAAGGAAGGACTACTTATGATACTTTGTATTCAGCGACTTTATCTGTCTCCGAGATAACCGTCATAACGCGGACTAAGTCGCGAGCAAAAGCTAGTAGTACCTATATAGTAGTAAGATTTTGAAAAAAGTCAAGTCTTGCGTAGCGTTCGTAGCAGCTACGATAGTCGTAGCATAGGCTCGTAGCTACGCGGTTTCTACATCGAATTTCGTAATAGTAGGTACTTAGTCGAGTTACAGAGCAACCTCATAACTGAATCAATGGCGCAGATGCAGCCTGACCTCATCACGGTTGCACAATACAGGACGACACAGAAGGCACACTAGTCTGCTTGAACCATTAAACATATAGAAAACTAAACCGAATTAAGTAAATTGGTCTAAATGCTGGTTCACATTAAGTCGTACCGACGGATTTACCGCTGACCGACTATCGGATGTTGCTCTTCACACTAGAAGCTACCGATCCAACCTAATGTGAACACCACCGTCGTACCCGTCGTTTTATGACAACCAACTCATAACTGCTTTGTGACGACCCGGAGTCGTCACAGCAGTTGTGACTTGTTTGTCGGTCCGATAAAACTGTCGGTCCGACCTAATGTAAGCCAGATCTAGGAGTAAAAACAATATTTAGATTAATTTATGCACACAAGCTGATTGGTTTTCATTTGTAACATTGAATAATATTTGATACGGCAATTCAGTCTCATCGCGGTTAAAGGTTTCAATCAATTTCAATTAATACAAATTCTTTATTTTTTTTAATTAATCTGTTTAAACCGGCCCGCGCCTTATAAACCAAAAAACCTTTTTAATCCGATTTGAATTTAGATATGAAAGTCTATATTATTAAATCATTTTAACACGTGACATCTCAATTTTATAAAAAAATTGAGCCAAGGTTTAAATACTAAATATATTTTTAAGAAAAACATTGTGGAAACCTGGACTTATAGTTAACTTAAGTCTAAAATCGCCAATCCGCCTGCAACAAGCGTGGTGATCAACCTTTTCCTTACAGTAGGACAATAATAGACTGGTGTTATTTATTGTAACAAAAATATATCTTATTAAAAAGCACTACTTTACGAATCGATGGATATAGTTATACCTCTTGTTTTTTGTTAAAGTACTTGGGCCCAGTAGTTGTCGGCGTTTATCGCGGCATCAGTGACGTTTTTAATGTCCTCTAAAGTATAGTGGTATAGTGTCACCTTGGGCTCTGTAGTAAATAGGCATCTGGTCAGCGCCACACTGACTCTAGGTAATTTATAATCCATACTAATAACTCAAAGTATCTCTGTCTGTGCCTGTCTTTTACGCTTTCACGACTAAACAACTGAACCAATTTTGATGAAATTTGGTACGTGGTTAGTTTGAACTCTAAAGAACAAAGGCTTCTTTTTATTCTGAGACTTCATCCGCTATATTCAACATATAAGCGGACAAAGATGAGGGCACAAGCTAGTATGTCCTTCTAATATGCTTACTGTAACTAGTTTAGTTAGGTTGTTAACTAACTTATTTGAACTTTGGTCCCCAAACTAGGCAGCGGCCTTTATCTTGGGGGTCAGTGTTCCGTTTGATTCGATAGAAAGTTTCGCTAAGTAAACTAAGAAAGCTGTTTATATAGTCCACCGATCTTGTTAAAAGCCTGACCTTTTTTTCTGATAATCTAGAGAATATCTTAAGGGATTTACATCTACAAAATATATTTTTCCATCTGTAGCACAGCTGTGAACTCAATTTTTTTAAAAGCCCTTTGTTAAGTGATGGTAGGTCTTAAAATGCAATTGAGAAAAAATGTCTAAGTAATATGTCAAGGTCTAAAATTTTCTTTCGTCGATATACAGCCCAGATATAACGGTGCACGTAACAGTATGGGGGTCGAGGGGATTTAAAGAATTTGAAACCTGTTTTTCACCAGTTAACTGCGTCGTGCAGCTGTACTGAACTTTGTTTTCCGCCAGTTAATCGATATTTAGACGTATGGTTCAATGACGTTGTTTAATGAAAAGTTTAACCGTTTAATTAGATGGCTGTTTTAACCAGTTAACTTTAAAAAATTGAGAGAGACATTTCAATTTTGACAATATACCTACAGATTTATTGTTCAAGTTAAAGGAAGCACTGTCTAGTATGCGGTGAAATTTTAGAATATTATTTCGTTTAAAAGCAAAGTACCTTTTATTCTTTATAGTATGGCATCATATTTATATTTAAAAAAAATAACTACTTTTGTCTGGCCTCTGAACGAAATAAATTAATGATACATTGACATTAGTCTATACACAAGAAACTACCTACTTAGACAAAGAAAACAGGTAGGCACTATTATGTCGAAGCCTAAAAGATGTCGCGTATTCAAATATTCATCGTATTCAAAGGAAAGGTATTACGATGTTTTATTAGAAATGAATAAAAATCTTTGGCGTAGATATATTCTACATATTATTTGCTTTTAGTATTCAAAAGGTGCCTGTTTTTTTAGCAAATATATGTTATACCTTTGTATCTACAAGAATAATAAAGTGTCAGTCATCTTCTTTTTCACGAATTAAAAATATTACTTCTGACTAACTAATTCAAAATAATATTATGATGTACAATATTTAGACTTTATTATAAAAAGAAAAACAATTATAATAAAAAAATAAACCACAATGGTGATTACCGCAACTTCCGCAAAAGTTCCGTTAAAGGTATATTGTCGAGTTCGAGTAAGCTGTGATTGGTTGTGGATAATCTAGTCACCCAATCAGCAACTTCACGCGCTGCTTCAGCTTCAACTTCAACAAAATTAAATGGCATCAAAAAATTCTTCCGCATCACCGTCAGCTGGAAATGTGCCCAAGACTGGCCGCATTGCCACGTTGAATGACAATGCTTAGTCGCTTATCACAGTCAATAGCCAACCCTTGGGTCACGGGATGTGTCAACCTACCTTTTAAACAACTCCTTAAAAAAGGCCATGGGTGCATGGACCCTACGACCCGGTTTAACGGCTCCAAAATATAGTTTATAAGTTTAAAATATATTTAACTTACTAATCTAGTTTATTATGTAAAGTCCCTCCGTGAATTTAAGTATAGTAAGCTTAAGATAAGCTGTCATAAAGATGCTAGACATAGATTAACAGCTCATTGAGACTTTATTTCTTTTATTATTCTTGTAGATACAAAATACATAGTTGATCATACATTTTTATGTTGATTTTACCTTTCATAATAAGGTACTGTAAGGAAGAAGGAAGATGACATGAGTATGGAGCAACCTTACCCCCGAAAAATGTACAGTTCCCGTAGGATAATAAATTAACTTTGACGTTAGTGTTTAAAAAAATCATACACACATAAACTCACGCCTTTTTCCCATGGCGGTAGGCAGAAAACACAGAACTCCACCTGCTATGATCCTTACATACTCCTTTCGTCTCATCTACGTTCATACATCTCGTCACACAAGCACGCCGGTTACGAATACTACGCACTTGACCTTTCTGAAGAACCTCACCAATAAGGTCAGTGTAGGTGTGTGTTTAAAAAATACATCTAGTAAAATTCACTCACGATAACTTTTTGCCAAATAAAAACCTCCCAACATCGTAAATCTTGATTTTTTCGGTACTAACTTCGTTGAATCCCGTCAAGTTTACACAAACGTTAAATATTTATGTAACGACACGCCCCTGGTTTAATTTAAAGCCCCTTTTCCATTAATTCAATTAACTAAGCCTATTCCGGGACCCACTGATGTCGTCTCCAATAATTTCATTTAAAAAAAGATCTTACCAATTCAGAAATAGCGCTGTAAATGTAATGAATTAATTAGTATTTTTTTTAACGTCCACTTAATTACTTTTGAACTGTATTTTAAATGTTACAGTCAGTCAGTTTTCCTGGTCAGGAAAAGTCTTTTGTGCGTTCTTCTTTTGAATGAAAAAATTGTTGTCCCATTACAAGGCTCTTCGCCTCTTTATTTTTTGATTAATTACTCTTTTATAGTTCTTAATTGGTTTCAATGTGTATGTTATTTATGTAGTACATAACAGCAGCCTTCCGCGATTTCGTCTGCGTTAAAGTTGATATATTATCACACGGGCACATTACATTTTCCATTGTAAATAGCCTATGTGCTATTCCAGACTATGATCTTTCTCTGTGCCAAATTTCATCGAGATTCGTCCAGCCGTTGTGGCATGGTTGAGAAACACACATCCATCCAAACTTTCGCATTTATAACAGTTGTAAGATAAGCCTAAGAATTGTTAACTATGTATAAATTTTATCTTTTAATATTAACATACCAATATCTAATGACAAAATGTGTCATTGAACTTTATGTAACAACTGTACCTACCACATTTGAAGTAAAATAAATGATTTCCATTTGATTTGATTTTAATCGAAGTATATAAAACGTGACTCAACTAAATCGTACCAATTTTCTCAAAAGAAATCAGCTATCCGTTCTATAGGATTTAGGTTACAAATAAAAGGTCAGAAACAGGATCAAAAGTCATGTGAAGAAGATATAGATAGACGAGACACGTGATGTACATTCGAGTCGCCTCCATTGCAAAGGTTTGGAATCCCTTTGAATTCGCTGGAATCCTCAGGTCCGGAGACAAGGTGACACCGCAAACATCCCTATTCCGTTGAGTTGACTCATGTAGTGTACTTGAACTTGGCTGTTAAAGAATATTCATTTTACACAAACGGTCGCGAGTGTATTTTTCCGGGAAGTGGACAAAAAACGAGACCATACTGTATTAGGACCTTAAAATAAATAAAATTTAAGTGACCGTTTGTAACGTCATTAAATGATGTAATACTAAAAATGACTGTTTCTACGGTACTTATTTTGTCTGTCTGTCTATTTGATTATACCTACCGTTTAAACTCCGTAACGGCTGGACCGATTTTGACGGGACTTATACTGGCAGAGGTATATACCTACCCAATAGTACAATCCTATTTCGCCAGATTTGTTTAGGTCCCATGTAAAAGAGGGCGAGCCTATTGCCATCAACCAGGCACAAATCCAGACTCCGAGGCTGTCACTGAGAAATTCCCGATGGTCTCGAACCCAAGACCTCATGCTCAGCAATCGCGCTTTGCGATCACTAGACCAATCGAATTAAGAGAATCTACGTTTAAAAAAACTCAAAGTGAATAACCTACCTAGGTAGACAAATCTAATCAACAGGTTGATTCTATGAAAGTCCCGAGTAACATCGACCTGTCGAAAATGTTAGCGCAAAGTTCAAAAGTATCCAGTTACAGGTTGTTTTTTTGCCCAACTTTTTATTAGCATTTTCTTTAGATGGCTTTCTTAATATTTAATATAATTTGTCCATCATTTTTGATGTCCAAGCTTTACTTTCTATTTTGGATTTGTGCCCGGTTGATGGCACACGCCCTCTTACATGGGACTTAACTGGCGTAATGTGGGTATTCTAATGAGTTCACCTCTGCCTAACCACTGTTTGTAACCGACTTCAAAAACATGAGGAGGTCCTCAATTCGGACGGTTTTTTTTTTATGTATGTACACCAATTACTCCGAGGTTTCTATTCCGATTAGTGTGATTCTTTTTTTGTTCGATGAAGTATAACTATACTTCATCGAACAAAAAAAGAATCAGACTAAAGAAAGAATGGGACTAAATGGCAACTGCCATTTAGTCCCATAAAAATTTCATCCAATTTGGTTTAGTGCTTTTTATTTTGTGAGCATTTTTTGTAATGTCCAAACTTTACTTTTTATATTGCATTTGTGCCCGGTAGATGGCAGTAGGCTCACCCCCTATTACATGGGACTTTAAACATAGCTGATGTGACATGTGGGTGTACTAACGGGTACACCTCTGCCTAACCGTTCGGGGATTATAGGCGTGATGTTATGTTATGTTCATTAGTAGGATTGACCTTCTGATCTACTTTATGGAACCGTTTCCAGCTTGTTTATTCAGTACAAAATAGAATACTGAGTTACGGTTGGTTTGCAAATTAAATAAATAAATAAATATCTTGGGACAACTCACACACGGCTATCTGATCCCAAGCTAAGCAGAGCTTGTGTTATGGTAACCAGACAACTGATATACATACTTATATAATTTATAAATACATACATATTATAGATAAATCGCACCCAGATACAGAACTAACAATCATGCTCATCACATAAAGTTTGTCCTGGGTGGGAATCGAACCCACGACCTCCGGCTTAGCAGTCAGGGCCGCTAACCACTAGACCAACAGGCCCGTGAGAAATATTATAATAAATCAAGAAAAACTCAATCAAATTCGTACCTAACGGTTACGGTTGGTTTGCAAATTGTTAAGTAACCAACCGGATAATTATTAAAATATCTATAATTATGATTACATAAGCGCACTTCCTTGTATACCTAGTAACTTAAACACATATTTATAATCTTCAAACAACTCCTTTTTTATTTTACTTTTATTCAATTACGATTTTAATTACCTACATCAAACAAAAAATTATGGGCTTTTTATTAAACATGAGAAAGGAAGTTGATATCCTGTTAGCAACGAACGAAGCCAGGCTTTAAAATATTCGAAGCAGAATCAAAGAAACCTCTTTAATTAATTAATGAAAAAGTATTTAATTACACGAAGGATACGGACTACAAATATTTCTTAGTACGATAACCCGCAAAAATCAAATTAATATGTAGCGTATGTGTACCTATTATTGTGTACAATTTTTAGCTCAGTATCAGGTTGTATGGTAATAAAAATATATGTATTTACGCAATTAAAAACATTAAAATCATAAACATAAGTCTCCAAGTCAAACGTCTAAATGTCTTTAGTTTTTGTATTTAATAAATACATAACTTCTGTGACTAATTATAACTAAGAGAATTTATACGATAGTAATGATTGTAATTCCGTGAATTTCATACATATTTTTTTATTACCAGACCTACAATATTATGCTAACCTACAAATTATTTTCTAATCTCTAATGAATTTTGTTTTTTTTTTGGCAATCAAAGAGCATCACTCTTACGTTGACTACAAACGAAAATGACACGCGACTTCGTCCGCCCGAACAGTATTTTTTTTCAGGATACGCCTACGTGCTAATCCAGACTATATCTATCGCTGCTAAATGTCATCCAGATTTGTTCAGCCGTCTGGCGTGTTTGAATAACAGACATCCATCCATCTAAACTTTTGCATCAAGCAAAAGCAAGATATTAAAATTAACTTTACATTTTCTCCCTAAAAGCACTACTTTATGCATTTAAACATTAAAAGATGAAAAATCATGAATATTCCTTACTATCGCACCAAAGTTTTGCTTGAAAATAAATTTAAATACATTAGTTATACAGATCGATTTTAGATTATGCTAGTACCTAGACAAGAAGCTCTGTCAAAGATGTAATACGACAAGACGTCTACTCGTCTACAGATTTAATATTAATATACAGTGACTAGCTGTATAAGACTCCACGGTTTAACCCGCGTTCAGTTTCGACTTTGGTTACTGCTCCGCTCCTGTAAGTTGCAGCGTAAGTTGTTGTGTGTATTATACAGCAGAAACTATTCCTCATAAAGGCTATCAAATACAAAAATTTTTTTCAATCGGACCGGTAGTTCCAGATATTAGCGCGTTTATACAAACAAAGAATCTATTTAGTTTTCCGTCCCTCCGGATGGTCGGGTCATGATCATCACTATCCCAAAATTTTTCGGGTTGACCTGATTGCCACACAATTGATAAATGTTTGACGAAAGCGGGTGTACTAATGAGTACACCACTGCCTAACCCTTCGGGGATTAAAGGCGTGATGTTGTGTGTGATTAATGTTTACATTAATTTGTTACAGATACCGCATCGCGTTCCAAGAGACGTTGCTCTGCCGCAAAGTTCGTGGTCGCAGAGACTCTCGCATCATCAATTTGGATCACACCATCTGTAGGGAAGTGACTACTTTACCAAGCGTCCACTCGGCTAGCACGAAACGAGAATCGAGGATATCATTTATTAGCAAAGTCGATTTCGTGAAAGACCCCACACCGTACTGCGTTGGCGAGGATAGAGAAGGTGAGGAACCAGCTTTCAAAAGCTTTTCGAAAACGTGAACAAATTAACACCCTCTATCGGTGCCAAATGTGTAAAACAAAAACAACTGTCATTCTGTAAATAATCCCTTTTCTATTCACAGTGTCTTTAGATAGAAAGGTAAGATGGATTAAATATGTTTATCTTAATTAATGGTTAATTAATGTTGCTGTAGGAATGAAAAACTCTTCCTCCTAAAGTAATTAAGATTATCAACAAAGTTACAAGTTGAATTTTAATTAAGTAAATATTTCTTCCAACTTCTGTTGTATAAACTTTTCTTGGAGATGTTTTTTTTTTGTTTATCTGGTTAATTACAATATTTATTACTTGTACTTCATTAAAATTTAATTAAAAAGAGCTTTTGAGAATTTAATCTGTTGAAATTGTTTTAAGTATGTAGACAAACATCCAAATTGCAATTAAAACATCTACATTTCAACGATTTGTTCATTGAGGGTCATTGATACTTTATACATGATTGTACAGTCACAAGCAAAAACAAGAACACTTAGTAACTTCAAGAAGTGATTTCTTCGAATATAATTATTTATTTATTTATTTTATTCATAAAACTAACAGAGGTACTTATAAAATATGACAGAAATATAAAACAGTATGTATGGCTACTACTAGGTTTCCCTGTTATTAGTATATTATGTTGTTAAGAATAAAGTATTTTGAATACAATTCTAATATGAAATAGGTCTTATATCAAAGTTGCAACAGTTATTTCACAAGAAAATCGCTTTTGAATATTGCTAGTATATACTTGTTTTTGCTCGTGACTGTACTCATAATAACAAACAACTTTCAAAAGTAATGTTTTTACAAGCTATTTGGTTTACAGACAACAATAATTATCTTTCTGCTACATTGCCATTCATTGTTATTTTGTGATCACTTTTTAAGCTTGTGGTGTCTAATAATTTCGAAACCTATTTAGAGCGAGTTAAACGATTTGACCTAATCGAAACATTGTTTAAAATTTGTTATATACCAAATGGTTTGTTCGACAGTACATGAACCAACAAGCAAAATAATTTCAAAATTGACTAAAATTACGAGTCTCTATTCTAATCAGAGATAATGCTAGCCTAGAAAACTAGATAATTGTAATGAATGAACAAAATATAAATGTTTTAAGCTAGTGTAACTATCTTAAGCACTTTAGTATAGTTAATTAAATGTTAAACTAGGATTTAAGTTCAATTTAGGTGGTTTAGTTAGATATAAGATCTAATTGTTAAGAGTAATTGTTCAAAGTAATCTCTTGTTAAGACTGTATTGTGTTTTGTAATAACTGCCTTTTAATCGTTTATTTATTAACTAGCTTCTGACCGTGTCTTTGTCCGTGTAAATGACGTGTAATCTTGTTTCTGCATACAAACATTGCCGCTCCCTAGAATTTTGGAAGATCCTTTCTTATCGAAGAGTTAGACAGAGGTGTACCATTACCAATTAGTAGGTACACCCACATCTCGCCAGAAACCGTTGGACATTTTCAAATATAATTTAATTTAAATATATGTTAATAAATAGTTTATTATTTAAATTAAGTTTCAATCGAAGACATCTATCGATTTCTAAACTTCAACTATATTGAACGCCATCCGCTATCTTTTAAAAGAGTATACTGTAAATAACAATTTCACTGCATACATACTGAAATAAGGAATGTAATAATATTAAAGATTCTGTCTCAGTTCAAAAGATGCTCAAGCCGTTGAAATTCTATCTTTCTTATGTGGTTTTTAATGTAAAGTTTACCTCGAGACGTCTATTATTGCTAGTGTAAATATAAGGGTTCAGATGACAAAGACCGAATACGATTCATAATGTAAGATAATTTGTTAAATGTTAGATATTTGAATTTATTGTAAAAGTCGCATAAGATTCTTTGGCCCGTGTCAATAAACACACGAATTGCAAATGGCGGCGCTAATGTCCCTTTTGTTTGGCCGCCATTTTGAATTTGTTTATTTAATGGCGCGAGTTATACATTTCTGTCATAAGTAGATACTAATAAAGTTTCGAAATAAGCTATCTTTACTTATTTATTTTGATATAAATGTAAATTGTCTATAAAATATACTATAAAATGTCATCGCTGTTTAATTTATCTCAACCTTGTGCTAGACCAACAAATAAGACACGTGTCAGACGTAAAATCAAGTTCAAGAAACTTTAAAACTAAGTCAAAAGGAATTTAAATGAACGTGCATAGTTAAGCAGAGAATTCAAACTTATATATCAAAACATATATAAATAACCTTCATGAAGTCTGCATTGAAAGGATATATCTCGAAAATGTTTGAGATGAGTATATGAGAGTCTACTTGTACAGAACCCGGTACACCAGCCGCTTTGCTTCTTTATGGCAATTTATTTAACGATCCATTTTCATTTTTAATAGAAGGGTGCTAAAGTATTCTTTACAACAACGTTTATCATTATAATGGGGTCATAACATGTAATATGAACGACTACGGAAAGATGAGTCACTACAACATCCCTCTACTTGTATTAAACACCAATAAAATGTAACAAAATATTCAGCAAATTGTATTTCTACGAGAAATAATTCTACCGTTTTTTTTTTTCGATCAAAATCTTTATCGTTGATTAGCCAAATGCGAACAATCATTATTTCTTAAATAAAACTAATAGAATGAGTCCCTCTTTGGTCTAGTGGTCGCAAATTCCGACTGCTAAGCATGGGGTTCGATTTCCAGGGCGGACAAAGTGTTATTTAGTTTTTCCATCAGGAATTTCTCAGTATTAGCCTCGGAGTCTGGATTCATGCCCGCTTGATGGCAATAGGCTCGCTCCTTACATGGGACTTAAACATAACTGGCGAAATGTGGGTAAACTATAATAATTTGTACCCCTCTGCCTAACCCTTCTGAGATTACAGTCACGATGTTATGTAGATAATAGATAACATAGGTAATAAGTAGTCGGAAAATTTTAGTGTCACTACATAAAATAACAAAATCAATTTTAAAATTCATTTCAAAGTTTTCACGAGGTAAAAGCCGGCTAAGAAAGCATTAAGAAAAAAAAAATAGCTTTAAATTTGAAATAATTTACTTTTAACTACCTAAGGCATCGTGATTCATGATAGGGGTTCCACCAATATCGGAAATTGCCGTATGTGTTTAATTCTTGCATCATTTTCTCGTCATGGAGGGCAATGCATATTGCACACACGTCCTCGACGCTTTCTGGGCTATGATACGTGTAATTGTTTTGCCATGCAAAATACTGACTGTATTCTTTAGGTGAATGCATCAGTTTTTTCATCATGGCTGCCATTTCTACAACGGTATGCTGTCTAGCATCGATGTAGGACCCCGGTGGGAGAAACCTGTAAAGGAAACAGTACATTCAATCTGTAGAGATAGATCTGTAGATATATTCAATCTGTAGAGATACACAACATGACTTTAAATTCGCTGATCATCTTTCGGGGGGGGGGGGGGCGATAAGAAGAGAAGGAGGTGAAAGTACTCATGTATATGAATGAACTACAAACATTTTTATTAAAGGCTAAAACTTGCTTCAAATAATTTCAGTTAAGTAAAACATATATTCGTAAAAAAACAACACATATAAATTATAATAAAATATTTATGTAAAAATGTAATGTTTCTAAAAAGAAGAATTAGTCTTTGAAATAAATTACACTCATTATTTTGTAACATTATATGAATTTATATGATACAAAAGCATGTCGTGTAAGAATCATAATCTGTGCCTAGACTTTTCTCAACTATGTTGAGGTCGGCTTCCAGTCTAACTGGATGCAGCTGAATGAAAAACCAGTATTTTACATGGCGCGACTGCCTATCTTCGTGATAATGATAAAATAAAATCTATATGTAGTCTGTTTATAAGTTACAAAATAAATATTTAACTGACCCTCTCATACGCACCTTGAATAGTCAGCTCCACCGTACACAATAGGCACCACATCATTGTGTAGTGCCTTCAACAATTTTTCAGTCACATAGTCGTCCGCGAAGGAGTTCTCCATTGCCATATAAAAGAAGTAATCGTTTTTCAACAAAGAGCGGCAAACTGGTTGATTGGTTCTATCACATCTGAAAGTTCCACACTCTCCATACACGTCCACTGTTAAATCATACCATTTCAACACAGCCTGTAATTCTCTGACGTATTTCTCTCTGCCACTGCGGGTATGACAGTTAGACGCGAACCATGCGGCCGCTCTTGTTTTATTCCCTATTCTATTCGTATCAACTGTTCCCATATTTTTTTCCCATTTCATGTCTGGTTTTGGACCCACGATTTCACCCTTTTTATCCCGAATCAGTATGTAAGGGTACGGTATATCTGAATTAAGTCTGTAAGTCGAAGTCCAGTTGAAAAAACTATCAAATCGTGCGTCACATTCGGGGTAATTGTCAGATGATTCCATATTGAAGAATATGTATCGTTGATGGGGTGACCGAGCGTTGGGCAGGTCATCCCCCTGCATATTGCGTCCATTAAACGCTATAGCATCAAACTTGGTTATGTCATTACCGAATAAATTCCTGTTTGTGGTGACGTAGCATTCGGTTACCGCACATTTGTTGTTAAGGAACGCACTTTGTCCCTCGCCGAACCAGTAGAAGGGAGCGTAGTCAGATCGTGTCCAGAGTAAGATGGATCTGATCCGTTTCGTAGGTGAAGTCCTAAAGACGTCTTTATAGTCCCGTCTGACATTTCCAGACGCCTCTTTAATTAGACTCTCAGAGGAGGCAGATTGGATAGGCCAAAAGAGGGTGAAACTCGTGGAGATGACTAGAAAGGAGAACATTTTACTTAGAAACTGTGGCTGGCAGGAGACCAGTGAGCTGAATGGCTTAATACTCAGGCACCCGAACCTCAGCGATTGTGCGGCGCCTGGCTGTATTTGTAATTTTATAATGAGCCAATCTCCAAATCTTGTAAACCTGTAACGAATTATATATGCATTTTAATTACTAGGACAAACATTCATTTTTATAGGTATAAACTTAGGTATCTCTCGACTTAATCGTTCCCCCATTGCTGAGGATCCTTCTTAGACGATCAATAGTCTGCCTCCAACTGATCCAGTCCGTCGCCTGGTGGAGGGAGGCGTAGACAGGTAACTCCAGCTGTTCGGAGATCTGGTAAGACCATCTCTTGTGCCTTCGACCTCTAAGTCTTTTAATTATAAAGACAGCTGGTATATGCACTTTTTAATATGATTAAACACGATTATGATTGAGATCTATAAAGTATTTGTTTGTTATAGATTTTTGAATATTTATCACAACTTCTTTATTTTAATCCACTCGTACTTACCACTGTTTCAAACATAATACTTTTAAACTTTTCTTAATTTTTTATTTGTTTAAAAGCGATAACGTATTGGACGTCTTTTTCTACAATTTCGTAAACCCGTATCGATTATTGCAATCGTTAAAAATTCAGTAATTATTGAAAAGAAATAAAAAGTAACTATTTGGCTGCAAGTATGCGAAATTCATTACACACTAGATGAAAATCAACCGCGTGAACGCAACTCTTCAATTGCTCGCGTTCAAGTAGGCAACGTGAATAGTAAAGAAAATTGAAGAAACAAGATCTCGTCGATTATACTAAGGCATTTGATTCTCGGGAGCATAATATAATATAGAAGACACTCACTTAAAATAGGGAGGTATTTTCAAATTATGTATTCTACAGGGACAGATAAAGAGCGCCCGTGGACAACCACCAATAACCTGGATTTAAATTTGCCGTACGTTTCTGAGAAGATATCGTTGTGTTTTCAAAATAATACGTAAAAGAACATATTATAAGTTTACGAAGGAAAGTAAAAATATAGGGTTGACAATGAATAATGCAAAAACCAAAATGGTAACAAATGGGGAAATAACAACAACCACAGATGGACAGGAAATAAAATATGTTGAAGAATATAACTTGAGACAATATACTTACCTATTACATTTGAAGACCAAACCCACACAAAGAAATCAGAGTAAGTTACAGTATTTTCCAAAAATGTGTGGCATTAGATTATAAATCCTGTACAAAATTAAGGCAATTGTTATTGCAAGTGCAGTTTTATCTTTGCCCATTTTAAATTCCAATCCATTTAGTAGTTTATTGTATGTCTTGTAAGTATTGGTAGAAAAATAAGATATCAAAACACACAACATTTATTTATTTATGCAACAAAAGTACAAAGGCGAACTTAATGGCTTAGGCATTCTCTAATTGTCAACCAAACACATTAAGAACTCACCATCACCATTAAAAACGTCACCATTTAAAACTTGTTTACGTAAAAACTGTAAATAATTGCAACTTTGAACTTCAACATAACTAGAAAGTTTTACGTATGGTCCAACAATGAAACGATCGTTGTGATGGAAAGAACATATAACTTTAGATTTCGCTGAGTATCTTTTTACACCGGTTATAAGAATGTAGTTCGGTTTCACAGGTTTTAGTTGATGGTGTTTTTGATGACAGATTCTAGACTTGACCGTAAAACTAGGTACACAAAAGGAAGGGATATAAACCTTGCTACAAACAAAGCAATGCATGTTCAAAAGTAATAAAGAGACTTTCAACAGCTTTAAAAAAGAATTATTTTGTTGACAACTTGAGAATTTCTACCTATTAGGTACATGCAAGTGACTAACTGCTCCTACTTACTAGATAGATGTTGGTATTTTTAGTGACCACAGTTAATAATAGGTAAACGCTTGTTGATTAATATATCAGGAGTATTTTATTTATTTATTTATAGTTAAACGGTTACAAACCAATTACAATAATTAACCTAGAACACAATACTAATATTATTATAAAATCTACTAAACACTTAATAAATAACAGTGGATATTCTCTCATACTTTCTCTCGCAAAACTTCAGACACACTCGCATTATCTCTCTCCATTCATCGGCAAACAGATCACAATCAGGATAGACTGCCAGGAGGGCATTGAGGGCTTCCAGAGTCCGACACACCGGCGACTCTGCTCTAGCGACCGTACGACATGCTGGCCGGAGTATGTATCTATCAAGTTTTTTCATTAGGAATTTCTCAGTAGCAGCCCAGAGTTTGATCTGTCCGTGGCTTAGAAAGTCGTTGCATTTTCGCCTGACCTCTGGGTCGTGTCGAATTGCCGTCCTATCCAACTATAAGAGCAAGGAAAGACCACCTGTGCACCTTTATTTAGGCACACATCTTATGCACTAAAATATTTACTTGCCTAGTTTCTATTAAAAATGGTTGCCGTGCCGAAATTCGGTCAGGAGCAGCCATGGTGAATTGGGCCAGAACCTAATTCTGTTTTAGTTTTACAAGCATAATGTTGTACTAAATCAAGTATAAAGAGAAGTGGAATCAAATGAAATTGTATGAAATAAATATTACTTACTGACTTTCTAACAAAATTTCAATTTTGGCTCAAGATTTTTCTGAAGATATAAAAGATTAAATTTTTGGAGATTCTTATGACGAGTTGTGAATTTTTTATTCAGTCTCGAAATAAATACGATGACGACATAAAAGGTTGATCACCTTTGTCAAAAGTAAAGGTGTCACCCCACCCACCTACCTTTGCCCACTCACAATCGCTTTCCATCTAAGACGACATTTAATTCCAATTTAAACGCTTCTTGGAACTAAATAAGTTTTCAATCCGAGATTGAAAGGTTGGAAAACAATTTAAGAAATACGATTATTTACGTTTAAGGTTCAAGCGTATCTTATTTTATTCTTTAATTTGAATAAATATTTACGATTACTTCCGCCTCAATATTTGCTGTGTTAATAAACAATTTGGTAATGATAACACCAGCCTATTCAATAATAGGTTTTTTAAATTGCCTGCAGTGGGACAACTCCCACTGCAGGGAAAAGGCCTCTTCTTATACAGAGAAGGCAGGAGCATTGCTTAAGGCGTTTTGTGACTTAAAACTTACTTATAACTCTAAGTTTCCTCACGATGTTTTCCTTCACTGATGTCAGTGATGTCCAAGATAAACTTAGAAAGTACATAAGAACTGTAAAGTCACATTGGTATTCGCCCGGTATTGGACCCTCTATACCACAAAGAATATAATTAAGTAACTGTTGTTTACAATTACTTAAAGAACATACTGTTCAACCTCGTTCTATTTACATTCGTAACTAGCTAATTAGGGGCATCAATCAAGTAGGTAAGTAGGCCAACAATTAATACAGGCCACTAGGTAAACATCGTAAACAATGCTACATCATTATCAATCATTCTTCTGGTTTTGTTCCATGTTAAACTTCCGATAGTAGGATATGAAAACTTTACTGAATGTTTGTGAGATACAAATAAGAAATATAGAGAGTACCATAAAAACTACTTCACAAAATGCATTAAAAAGTTTATTTACATTGTTGTAAACTAAAAAAGCGCCCAAACAGCTTTTAAATCCATCTTATACTGTTGATTTAGGACCGATTTTACATCAAAAAGATGTAATTTTATGTACCTACGTACTGTCGCCACTATGGCGTGACGTGGTACCGAAATCACCTCTTGGATCTGTGGGGTCTTTTGCAGGGCACAAATATTATTAATTGAAACGAATCATCAGATGTAAACTTGTGTTGAATATAAGCTTTGACTCTACTGCTCCCTGCAGAGCGAATGACCAAACAATTGTCATCATAAAAAATATTTTATTTTAATTCTAAATACGATTGATTTGTCAGATAGTTTAAAGAATAGAAGTCTTCCAGCCTGCTTGCTTTAGCAAGCAACCTTCACAGTACACAAAATACACAGTAATAAAAGTATGTACAGTACGTAATACAGATATTATGTTGTTATTTAATTAAACAATAGGCAACATTTGGTTATAGAGTAAGTGGGAATTACACACTCAGATTTAACAAATAGCAATATTTTGTTAAAAAAATTGAGGCTTATTTTGCCCGTCAGTGGTAATTACACTCCGTTATGAAAATATATGTATATATGTAAAAAAAAAACAACTATTTTATTCAATATGAAAGATATCAACTTACTTAGATATCGAACCAATATTAGGTACTAAGCAAAATGACTTTGCTATAAGATTTTAATAAAAAAACGGGTGACGGTAGATATAAAATTACGAATTCAAATATCATTGTGTGTTGTGTATATTTTATAAAATGTCAGTCTTAGGTTTCATTGTGATGAAATATCGTTGTGAAACTGTGAATCTAAGTGTATGAGTGTTGGAAATATAATTAACTAAATGCATTTACTTTATGTAGTTGTTGAGGAAAAGCCGTGTGTCTCTCTGTGTGTTATAAAGAGATAACCTGCGAGCCAGAATCATTAGGAGAAAAGGTAACATTTTATTTTTTATAGGTACAGTCAGCAACAAAAGTCGATTAACAATGTTATTTTTTATATCGTTTAAACAGACACTGCCTGCCTGAAATTCTGAAAGCCTCAGCATCATGTGTTTACATGATGCTGAGGCTTTCAGAATTTCAGGCAATAGCTAGGGGTTTATTTTATATTAATTTTATATTCATTGCGATTAACTTTTAATATTGTACTTAATAATTAGGATTTAAAAATCATAAATGTTAATCGACTTTTGTTGCTGACTGTACTTCATTCAAGCCATTTCAACTGTCACAGAGTTCGTGACTTTTTTATGTGTACGTGCCTAATTGTTCAGGGCGCCTGTGACATCTGGCCCTAATCCAGCTGTAATGAAAATTGCTCATTTATACATTTATAGCACTTAATACGTCTCGTTCGTTAAGCCGTTGGTTCCGGCTGTCATGCATGAATCTTTGGCAGACGTTACGGGTCGTCAGAAACCCGTAAGTCTGACAACCAGTCTTACCAAGGGGTATCGTATTACGCAGTCACTGGGTTGTGGAGGTCGGATAGGCAGTCGCTCCATGTAAAATACTGGTGTTCAGCAGCATTCGGTTGGACTGGAAGCTGACCCCAACATAGTTGGGAACAGGCTAGGCAGATGATGTATCATAGTAGTTTACATGACATTTTATTTTAAGCACATCGTTTTCACATTCTTCTAGTAATTGAATTATGTACCTGAACAACTTACTGTAAAATATATATTTTTTTAAAGAATATGTATGGCGTTTCTTTACTATTCTTCTCCGTACCAAACTGCCTTGTGAGTTGGGCAACTAAATTAATTAAAATATCTATTTTTTTCTTTCTTGAAAAGCGCGTTTAAAAGTGTCTTTTGATGGTCTAAGGGCTAATTTTACAATAATCAAATAACTTTTATTTAAAGAATAAATAGGTAATGACAGTTTGACATATTTTCTATACACAAGCTGCCAAGCCGCTATATTTTTCGCTCCGTTAAGGGTTATCTCCCGATTGAAATAAATTATTTAACTTTGAATTTGACATTTGGTAAACTCGTAATAGAATTTATAATCAAAGATCTCGGAGTCACCAGAACTACGGCTATCCTTAAGCTAGGTTAAGAAGGCACATCAAAAGCGTGCTTCAAACTAACCAAAATTCAATTCAGTACCCGAGTGTGCTTCCAAATGGCATGTTTCAAGAATCTAAATTGATTCAACTTGGTACTGGAAAGTGTACCAAGAACCCTAAATAATTTAACCTAGTCCAAATAAGCTCGCTTCACCAAGTACCTAACCAGAATAATTTCATTCAGTACCAAAAGTGTACCTACCTATATGTAGGTACATATACCAAATAATAACATACATCACGCCTGTAATCCCCGAAGGGTTAGGCTGAAGTGTACTTATTAGTACACCTACATTTTGCCAGTTATATTTAAGTCCCATGTAATAGGGGACGAGCCTTTTGCCCTCAACCGGGTACAAATCCAGACTCCGAGGTTGCTACTGAGAAATTCCTGATGGAAAAACCCAATAACATTTTGCTCGACTTGAGAATCGAACCCAAGATAGCTCAGCAGTCGCTTTTCATGACCACTAGGCCAACGAGGCAGTCCAGCAAAGTCCGTATACCAAATAATACCAGCCTATTATTGTCCCACTCGTATCGTGATGGCCTAGTGGTTAAAGCGCCCGCCTCTCATGCTTGAGTTTCTGGGTTCAAATCAAAGCAAGTACCAATGTGACTTTTTCAATTCATATGTACTTTCTAAAGTTTATCTTGGACATCACTGACATCGGTGAAGGAAAACATCGTAAGGAAACCGGGACTCCTATTGTCCCGTTCAAGCCATGTCAGAGGCCCTTGAGGCGGTTTAGAAACTCTGACACTAGGGTGTGTGGGGTCGTAAGACCTTACTGTCCACGCGATAAGAAGAAGATTGTCCAATTGTAGGACCAAGTTCTCTCACACTTGCTCAAGGTGGATTGGCGATTTCAGACTTATATTTTAATTACAAGTCCAGGTTTCCTCACGATGTTTTCCTTCAACAATGTCAGTAAAATTTAAGATAAACTTACAAAATTAAATCTATGGCTAAATCTTTTGAAGAGATCAGCTAGATTCAATATTTTTTATATATATTTTCTTTCTTGTATATAATGTATAAAGGTGCCTTTTAATAGTCTTATAGAGATAAATGATTGGCCTTTAAAAATAAACATATATTGAAGAATCGACAACTACTAGGCATAAAATATAATTTCGCGGAATTGTAATATTAGTATAAAAAAGAACATTCTTGCGAAACTGATTTATAAATTTCCGAATATTATAACGTGGGTATTGTAAGCAGTAGGTATCAAGTACATACGTCGTCGGCGCCCACCGGCTGGTTGGAATACCACATAAGTTCCTATGAGTTAATATTGAGACTACCCACAATATTTACGAGTACCTACATTATGTAACTACAGCTAGACTCCAAGGTTTCACTCGCATTAAGTTACGTCTTTGGTTACTGCTCCGTTCCTGTAGGACGTAGCATGATGTTTTATAGCCTATAACCTTCCTCGTTAAAAGGGCTACACAATGCAAAAGGATTTTTTCAAATCGGACCAGTAGTTTCTGAGATTAGCGCGTCCAAACAAACAAGCAAAGTCTTCAGCTTTGTAATAATATTAGTTGGTAAATATAAATAGTTATGTACCATGCCAACGTCACGTTTCTTGTGTAATTCAACGTACATCAACAACATTTTCAATATCATCACGCTTAAAACCCCCGAAGAGTTTAGCAGAGGTGTACCCACATTTCGCCAGTTATGATTAAGTGTAATTCATAAACAATAATAAGCTATAATAATGTCATGAGACATGGAAAACAAATATAAATTTCGGAAAAATCTGTAAGCCAATTGAGCGTGCGCGCAAAAGAAATATAACAAAAAAAAATTGATCGAATTTGAAATTAGAATCTCCCGTTTCAAACGTTTAATTTTTTTTATTTATTTACACTTGATTTTTATCAAGGAATGAAATTAAACAAAAATGGTAAAGGATGCTCGGTCGTATTTAGATTCCAAAATGGAATCCAATACTTTTTACTTTACCAAACTCGCAATACATTGCAAAAAATAAAGGAAAAGGCAGTACCTGTAATTTTCGTATCCTTTTTTAGCCCCGTTTAGATTTCAAGTATTTTTTTTCTTGGTGTAATCCTCATGGACTGCCTCCACCTCGAAGAACACGGAGGAAGGGTGTGTCAGACTTTGACGCGCTAAAACCTCAAGGATTTCTCCCAACTTCACTTGCTCCGGGGGTCGATCCGAGCATTCTTCCGTCCTCCAGCAGTCTTCTGCATTCGGCCAGAGATTTCGAGCACCTATATTCCTCACGCTCTAGGATGGTGCCGGTGACATTTGTCAAACTGTTGCTTTTTACTCTTGAACGTTACGGCGATTTACAACCATTACTGAATATTTTAACTGCACACTAATATCATAGTTGTAAAATACGGAATCAGTAATAAGTAAGTACATAACTAGTAGATTAAATAATGTCACTGACCTAGTTAAGCGATTCTGACATCCATAGATGAATTGCTGACATGTGTCACCCGCACCATCATAGAACGTATGGAATATAAATGGCTTCGCCCTCACCGACTTTAAACATTTCTTAGGCTTTGATTTGATTTTGATCTATTTCATTCTGTGTAATTCTAGAAGAGTACCTACTTAATTAATAATTAATTAATGATATTTTAGTTAATTACAATCTGGGAACCACTTCGTTACATTAATAAAAGGGGTTTGAATAATTAATAAGTAAAGGCCTTCCCACATAAGGTGATATTTAATCTCAGTTATTCTTCCTTAGAGCAATACAGGTAATTGTTCTGTGTCTGGTTGTTTGTGTATTTGAATTTTATATGTTTGTAAACGCACAGGAGTAATTTTTATTGTGTTGTATTCATTCTAGTGTGGAGCAACGTTCGAGCCTTATCCGAAGGGTGCTACGGGACATAAATAAAAGTTAAAAATCAAAGTGATCCTCATACAAGAAACCTGTTTTCTTGCATTTTTGGCTCGATACTATAATGACAATACTGTTATATCTTCTACGATGGCATGGAACCCCTCGTGTCAGTCTCGTCCGACTGACACTTGACCGATTTTTTCATTTTTTTATTACTGTTTTTACGTAGCTTTATTTTACTCGATAAAAACTATTTTAGCACAGTTCATGAAGGTCAGTTCTGTCGTACAGTCGAGTCCACTAGGTTTTAATAAACGTAGCATTGAAAACATTAACTTTGCTCATATCGTGTAGTTGGCTTGTTAGTGTTGCCACCTCAAATACTACTAGAGTAACACGGTTAGTTCAGTGATGTAGCGCAAAGTTACATGAGAGCAATATTGACTTTGAGTGGCGGACTTGTGACGTCACCAGTTCCATGTTTAGACACAGAACTGCTAACATCTGAAGGTGACTGTCTGAAAGACAATACTTATCTTAATTAAGAGTGTTTACTCCGTACGGCATAAAGACCTGTAAAGTTGTCAACGATGGTGATAATTGTGTATGACATGTAAAACGGCCGACCTCCGACTACCCAAGATACGAGCATGTCTCAGTTTGGGAATCGTTTGTCTCTGTGTATGCCTCTGTACATTCACCTTAAAAACTGTACTGTGTGTATGTAAATTATTTTAACCTTCTGTACTTTTTGAAGAATAAACGCGTGAGCCGGGCAGCTAGTATAAATAATAGATTATTTATACTAGCTGCCCGGCTCACGCGTTGCTGTGGCTCAGGTATGCAATCAAAAAATATTAAGACCAATAATTAAGATAAAAACTATCCTATCTCTCAAGTTGGATCGAACTGCACATGGTGTGCAAATTTTATTATAATCGGTTAAGTGGTTTAGGAGTCCATTGAGGACAAACATTGTGACACGAGATTTATATATATTAGAGATTATTTTCTCATACAAAACTTTGAAGTCCTTATTTTTTTTTAATGATTAATCCGACATCTATGAAACTACCTACACAATAAACAGGATACAACACACTTAAGTCTAAAAAGTTACGAGACATTTTTTTCCAATTCGACTGAAAGTTTCAGAGATTATCACGTTTAGACTAACAAAATATCTCGTCAGCTTTATTATATAAGTAGATATGTAGATATTTTGTTGCCTTACCAATTGCTTATTACGTAAAATGACGAAGTAATTGTCTATTACTGTCCCACTACAGGGCAAAGGGCTCTTCTCGTAAAGAGAAGGTTCATCACTAAGCTTGATAAAGGCGGACTGGCGATTTCAGAATTATATTAATTACAACTCCAGGTTTCCTGGAATTACGAGTCGTTACGAGTCGTCAAAAGCTTGAAAGTCTGACAACCAGTCTTACCTAGGGGTATCGTATTATCCAGTTACTGGGTTGTGGTGGTCAGATAGGCAGTCGCTCCATGTAAAATACTGGTATTCAGCTGCATCCGGTTAGACTGGAAGCCGAGCCCAACATAGTTGGGAAAAGGCTAGGCAGATGATGACAACTCCAGGTTTCCTCAAGATGTTTACCTTCACCGATGTCCAAGATAAACTTTTAGAAATGTACATAAAGGTGCTCCCTCACCGGGAGTATTCGCGTGTAATGTAACGTTACAGATTTGAGCATTACATCAGTGAAGGAGGAGAACCGAGCATTACAATGCGCACCTTGTAATGATAAAATGTGTAATATCTTGATACAACTTGTAACATCAATGCGCTCCACTTCCAATGTAATGCTCAAAGTCGAATCTATATGTTACATTACACGCAAATGCTCGTTAGTCAGGGAGGTATTATTGTAATGTAATGCTCAAAGTTGAATCTATAATGTTACAATACACGTGAATGCTCCCGGTGAGGGACCTTAAGAGTATCAGTAAAATAATGTTGTTACTGCGTTACGTAAACGTACGAAAACCGGACTGAAATTAAAAAAAAAATCTCGCTTAAACAAACTACAGTATTACGGCTTGTTTTAAATAACTCTGATTATGTTTTTGATTAAAAAAAACACGAGAAAATCTCGTTCCCTTTACTTTTTAATAATTGTGTTTGATTAAACGCCTCGAGTCTTTGAGAGTTAAACAAATATTTGTGTCAACGAAAATGTAATTTAATCGCTTGCCTAGACATTTTTTTATTTAGAAAAAATAATTACAAACATTCAAACACACACACATTTTTTGTGTATACAATTCTAGCTTAAATGTTGTTCGCGTAAATGTCAAAGTCTTTTCTATACTAATATTGTAAAGAGGAAAGATTTGATCCTTTGTTTGTTTGCATTGAATAGGCTCCGAAACTACTGAATCAATTTGAAAAATTCTTTCACTGTTTTGAAGCTGCTCTATCCCCGGGTGACACAGGCTATATTATATATTAGGCCTAGGTTACTCCTTATGGTACCTTATACTCTATATCTAAGCATCTGCCAGTGTAACTCCTGTTAAAATCGGTCTAGCCGTTTCGGAGATTAGCCGAAACAAACATACAGACAGACAGGTACAAATTAAAGAAAATTGTAATTAAAATGTTAGTATCACTATTCTACCTTGTAATCATTTATAATACATTAAGTAACTTAACATAACATCACGCCTGTAATCCCTTATGGGTTAGGCAAAGGTGTACAACCAGTATAGTAATTTAGTAAAAATCTGTTATTTTGATATTATATAAACTCATTTTAGTTTTATTTATTTGTACAGTCTAGAAGTAGAACTAAACTAAAATAAGGTTACAGACTTAGTTACCTAATTCTAATAACGATGCCAGGAATATTCATAAACTGTAAATGAATGTCAAGTTTCATAAATAACAGCGGCTGAAAGTAATTAAATAAGAAATATTTCATTAACATTTAAATCAAGTACGTAAATCACCCTTTATTTAATTACATTTAAAATATTCATTAACATTATGTGTTCTGACTGCCTCGTTGGTCTAGTGGTCGCAAGCGCGACTGCTGTGCATGAGGTCTTGGGTTCGATTCCCAGGTCGGGCAAAGTGTTATTGGGTTTTTCCATCAGGAATTTCATCGAGTCTGGATTTGTGCCCGGTTGATGGCAATAGGCTCGCCCCCTATCACATGGGACTAAAAACATAACTGGCGAAATGTGGGTGTACTAATGGGTACACCTCTGCCTAACCCTTCGGGGATTACAGGCGTGATATTATGTTATGTTATGTTATTATGTTTTGTAGTTCTTGTTGGTCTAGAGGTCACACAGTGCGACTACTGAGCATGAGGACTTGGGTTCGATTTCCTGGTCGAGCCGTCGAGCAAATTGTTATTGGGTTTTTCCATCAGGAATTTCTTAGTAGCTGCTTCGTTATCTGGATTTGTACCCGGTATCCCTATTACATGGGACTTAAACATAACTGGCTAAATGTGGGTGAACTAATTACACTTCTACCTAACCCTTTAGGGATTACAGGCGTGATATTAGGTTATAATTTTTTTTCTGTCAATTAAAAATTAATCGGGTCTTTCGCGAGTAAAATAAAGTGTATTTTTTTAAAGATTTTTTTTTCAATATATTGGTGTCAATTGTGCAACTTCAGGAGTGGTATTTGACCTCTGCTGAACTGCAGCAGACGTGCATAACTCGAGATAGACGAATACCAACAATTCTTGCTTTCAAGAATTTCTAAACTCGAACGAGGATCGTGAATTGTGAATGAGTAGCGTGCTCAGTCGCGCGCTACGGGCTACGACACCGTAGCACCTTGTAGCCTCTGCTACGACGTGTCGTAGCAAATACATACTTATTGTATACTAGCTTATGCCCGCGACTTCGTCCGCGTAAATGTCGGTTTTCAGCGAAGTTTTATTTTTTTGCGTGGAACCCTTATTATTTTTCTTAAATAAGGTAACCTGTTACCCCTTATTACATCAGCTATCTGCCAGTGAAATTTCCTTCAAAATTGGTCCAGCCGTTCCAGAGATTAAACTTGAACTTTGTATTGATAGCCAGGTTCATAAGGAATCGTATAGGCTATATAACATCACGCCATGGCCCTCGGAAACAGAGCAGTAACCAAAACGTAACTTAATACGGGTAAAAAATAACACATATCAAGTCGCAAGAAACAACTAGTATTTTTACAAAGAGCTGTTTACGTTCCCATTTTGTTCTAAAAGCTAGGGCCAACATCCTTTTAACTTAACTTCCGGACACAACATCCAAGATGGCGACGACTGCGATTTTATTTTTCAAGCACTAAATTGCCTTTACGGAAAGTATTTCACAGTGTTTCTCTCAATTTTGTAACTTTGCTTGACGTAGTTAAGGATATTTTTGTTATTTTATTATATTTTTTTTAGGATCTAAGGTTCCGTCAAGGCGCTTTGCACATATAGCAACTTAAGTTGAGGCAACTATCAACTCTTTAAAAGTTTCCTGTAAAAGTTGATAGTTGCTATAACGTTTACGGTTGCCGCAACTGCATGGCAATCTGTGAGCAACTTTCATAGCCGAGTTGCTCAATCTTCACAGCGATCAGCGTTAACGGTATAATATTTAACAGTTGCTAGTTGCGGCAATTAGGAACTAACTTAGTTATTGATCGCAGTAACTGAAAACTGTTGACGATTGCCGCAACTCGAAACTCGAGTTGCTATGTGCGCGCAGTTCAATTGAAATATATGTAAACAGCTAATTGCCAGTTGCTGCAATAGTTGCTCTGTGTGCAAAGCGCCTAAAGGGTTGCAGATCAGTTTTAAAACAAACTCACAAAACGAGTACCTAAAGTGGTTTATCGATTGGCTTACTAAAAGCTAAGCTTTCAATCTAAATCTTCTAATTAACACAAATCTAATATTAGAGTAACATACAATGGATTTCAGAAAGGACAAGTCACACACAGATTGCCTTTGATTAACAACATATCGGGTCCACCTATTGTAAGCGTGGATTACTTTAATTAAAACGAACAGGCACCTGATTCCATTATTCAATATTGGATAAGGGCTATTCTAAAATTGAATGGATCAAAGCCTTCCTGTCTGGGACAATAGAGCTTATTATAATGGCAATTATTATTTAGCTCAGTCTTGGTAGTCTTCAGGGACTGTAAGAGCCCCGTGCAAGCTTTCAATCGGCCTATAGTTTGGTCGGGTCGGGCTGCTAGTGCGCACACTGAGTTTGGTTGGTGAATACTGTTTAAACAGTCGGCTGATAATTGGCAAACTTTTTTATTGGCCGATACTGAATCGCTGTTGTGTGCATATGCATACCTCTTCATACTGATTAAGAATCTGTAGCCGATAGAAAGTCTGTAGTCTGCGGGGGCTCTTAAAGTTTATCTTGGTGAATTTAGGTCAAGTGAATTTGAGGTGAGCCTCTATTCCACTTTATGCTAGGCATAGACAGCTCACGCCAAGCTAACTTTGACTTCATCATACTGACTTGCGGATATTTTAGAAGGAGGTTGGAATTTGATGGCTTAGTGATAAAGTAGCTCGCCTCTCATGCATGAAGTTGCGAGTGAGGAGTACCTCACGCGCAAAAAAAAAATAGAATTTCTATCTATAATGTATTTTTTAATTTATCCTAATAAAAAAAAACTTTATGAGGAATTCTGGACTTTATAATTAATATGAATTTAAATTCGTCAATCCGCCTTGAGCATGCGTGATTATAGATCTTTGTGCCTTCTCTGTATGAGAAGAGGCCTTTGCCATACAGTGGAAGTGTGGAACATTTATAGGCTGGTATTATAATTAATTTATTTATTTAAACTTTATGCTCATGTATAAAAATGGAGGACTTAATGCCTTGGGCATTTTCTACCAGTCTACCATTGGGTGATGCAGAGACAAAACAATTATTAAAATTATTATTAAAAATAATTTATAATTTTTTGCAAATTATAAATATATTCTTATTCAGATGGGCTGTACTGAACCATAGTTCAAATGCAAAGAGAAAGTAAGCAATAGAATTGGCGCTAAATGGTACGCGCTTGTATGTTCTTGATAGACACTAAAATTGTATTAAAAAATCAATAAGTTCGAACAAATCCCTTAAAAAAAACCATCAGCTCATCAATTACCCATGTTGGTTAAGGGCAAGACGTGAACGAGGGATCAGGGTTAAGGGCTTAAGGGGAAGTTGAAAGTTCAATATTGTTAACTATTTACCTTACGTTCAAGATTGCTTTAGATCAACTAAACTTTATATACCATATGCAAATGGCGGAGAATCTTTGACGAGGGTTGTTTCTTATTAGAAATTCTGGCGAGTTTTTTGGGATTTGTGGCTTTTTTACTGCGGTGGAGAAGGATCTTTTAATACATAAATACCGGCTTATTATTGTCACACTGCAGGACAAAGGTCTCAACTCATACATAGAAGGTACTAACATTCATCACCGCCTTGCTCAAGGTGCATTGATGATTTCAGACTTTTTCGCTCTCTAGCCTAGCCTGCCCCTTTGCTGGGCAAAGGCCTTAACTAAGTCCTTTTAGAAACTCTTTTTTAGCGTCACCTCGAATCAACAGATTTATATACCTACCTTTTAAGTACAGGTTTCCCCACGATGTTTTCCTTCACCAATGTCAGTGATGTCCAAGATAAACCTCCAAGTCCAAGGTACGAAAAAACAAAATTACATAGACTAAATAAAAATGTAGTAGAATATTAGCTCTTCTCATACAGCGAAGGCAAGAGCATTAATCACCATGCTTGCTCAAGACAGATTGGCGATTTCAAAATTGATAACCCATAACCTCGTGCATGAGAGACGGCGCCTTAACCACTGGGCTATCAGGCCATTTAACTAAAAGTATACCTACTGGCATTTAATTTTCAAGCATGTACCGACGGCAGCGCTCTACGTAAAACATTGCGGAACCTTATGCGGTTGGAATAGAAGCGATTTTACAACAAAAAGATTTAGTCTTACGTGCTGGCAATTTGACCTGAATTATTTACAGCATCACGTTAATTAACATATCAAAATGATCATTGAACTGTCAAACCTACAAGTTAGCATCTAAATCACTTTGAGGAAACCTACAAAGTTATCAAAGTAACCGAGAACTGTTGCCAATAAATTACGGTCCAGTCAATCGTAAACCTTATAATTGTGTTCACTTTCCCTGATTTATGATGAAAGGATCTTCAAAATGAAATGGTTCATTAAGATTTTGAGTCTTCCAATTTATTAGAGAGTGAATACCTACCTATATTTAACAAAGGATCTATTCATGATTGAATGAATTTTGTAAAGGAATCATGATTGGTGCGTTTATCGTATTCCTCGATGATTAGAGAAGGTAATGAAACAAAGATAGAAAGAGAGAAAACTATGTTTATCTGGCACTTAAAAAACACAATAACGGGAGTAATAAGACAACAATTTAAGCCGAAAGTTAGGTACATGTTCTACTTATCATTGCGATTATGTTTTTGTTTTTTGCTGGGAACCTCTAGATATGGAGGTATTAAACGGTAAAGTTTTATCATTTTTAGAATTCCGTAGGGCCTATTACTAACCTATACCCTATTACTAAGCCTCCGCTGTGTGTCTGTCTGTCTGCCAGCGGGCTGTATCTCATAAACCAAAATAGCTAGAGAGTTGTTTTTTTTCTACAGAATGTGTATCTTCTATTGCCGCTATACCAACAAATGAAAATAAATAAAAGTTAAAAATGTAAACCTCGTTGGTCGTAATGGTCACAAGCGCGACTGCTGTGCATGAGGTCTTGGGTTCGATTCCCAGGTCGGCCAAAGTGTTATTGGGTTTTTCCATCAGGGATTTCTCAGTAGCAGCCTCGGAGTCTGGATTTGTGCCCGGTCGATGGCAATAGGCTCGCCCCCTATTACATGGGACTAAAAACATAACTGGCGAAATGTGGGTGTACTAATGGGTACACCTCGGCCTTAGCCCTTCGGGGATTGCAGGCGTGATGTTATGTAAAAATGTAAGGGGTACTTCATACAAGAGACCTGTTATGTTTTTTCTTCAATGTTTTTCGTAAACATCTAAAATTAAAGAAAGTTAATTCCATTTCAGAGAAATGCGTGAGTAGGTAATAAACGGAGATAAGGTGATATCAAACAGTTAATTATTCGTTAATTTTCATTCGATACCTTTCACTCGAAATGAAATGCCTGAACACAAAATGAAACACAAGTTCCGAATGAATTCATTAATGAACCGTTACAACGTTGGATATTGGCTTTCGACATCATTCACTTTCATTCGGAATGAACGAAAAATGACCAGTGTGAACACAAAAGAGAACGTTCTTTCGGATTTAGAAAAATGTCTAAGTACTTACAATCCATGGCCGTTTGTTAATTACTTGATTCAATAATCACACATTCATTCGAATTAACCCTCTGATATCTCTTTTACTGATTTACGAGAAAATCACTTGAAATATCTTTGATGGGCCTGTTGGTCTAGTGGTTAGCGGCCCTGACTGCTAAGCCAGAGATCGTGGGTTCGATTCCCACCCAGGATAAACTTTGTGTGATGAGCATGATTATTAGTTCTGTGTCTGGGTGTGATTTATCTATAATATGTATGTATTTATCCTAACTAATATTATAAATGCGAAAGTAAGTTTGTTTGTTTGTTTGTTACCATTTTACGCCTAAGCCACTGAACCGATCATCCTAAAATTTTGGATATACGTTGCTAGGTGTACAGGAACGAACATAGGGTACTTTTAATCCCGAAAAAAAGTACTGTTTCCGAGGGAAATCACAATAACGTTCTTATGATCATAGATGGCGCCACCTGTCGTTTCGAATTGAAATGACAGGACATGGGTAATTTTTTCCGCGACTTCGTCTGTGTCCGCGATAACAGAAATTTACGCGGACGAAGTCGCGGGCACAAGCTAGTAAATTATATAAGTATGTATATCAGTTGTCTGGTTACCATAACACAAGCTCTGCTTAGCTTGGGATCAGATAGCCGTGTGTGAGCTGTCCCAAGATATTTATTTATTTATTTATTTTATCTATTTTTTTGGATTCATTCTGCCAGTGGCGGATCTAGGATTGTCGTTTAGACCCCTCTAAACGACACCACTAAGGATAGGTTTACATAACATAACATAACATCACGCCTGTAATCCCTGAAGGGTTAGGCAGAGGTGTACCCATTAGAACACCCACATTTCGCCAGTTATGTTTTAGTCCCATGTAATAGGGGGCGAGCCTATTGCCATCTACCGGGCACAAATCCAGAGTCCGAGGCTGCTACTGAGAAATTCCTGATGGAAAAACCCAATAACACTTTGCCCGACCCGGGAATCGAACCCAAGACCTCATGTACAGCAGTCGCGCTTGCGACCACAAGACCAACGAGGCAGTCAAGGATAGGTTTAGCAACGTACGGATAGGTTTAGCAACGTATTTAAAGGAAGACCGGACGGAAGACCTTAGATAACGGGGGGAGAGGAGCCAATTAGGCAAAATTTTAATTGCAATAATATCAAGTTCGATTTCTTTGTCACGGAAAAACTCATATGCTGTTTGGCTTGAGCCCCTTCATCCACCCCTGGCCACGTTATCGCGGCAATGATTCATCGAGTTTAAACTTAAATTCATAAATTGTTTATACTTACTCTTCAAACATCTAAGTCGCCCAATTTCTTTGATTCTACACTAGAATTCTATTTTCTATCTCATATCATATCATATCATCTATTTTCTGCTATGTTTGGTTTATTTTCCAAAAACAGATGAAACGATATAGTTATTCTAAGTAGATACTAAGTACAAGATAAAAGGTCTCCTCATAATAATATTTACTTTACCTATACAAGATAACTAGGGTTCAATGACGTAATATACATGTAAACTAAAAGTAATGGAAATATGAAAAAGGAATTACATAAACATAACATAACATCACGCCTGTAATCCCCGAAGGGTTAAGCAGAAGTGTACCCATTAGTACACCCACATTTCGCCAGTTATGTTTTTAGTCCCATGTAATAGAGGGCGAGCCTATTGCCATCAACCGGGCACAAATTCAGACTCCGAGACTGCTACTGAGAAATTCCTGATGGAAAAACCCAATAACACTTTGCCCGACCTGGGAATCGAACCCAAAACCTCATGCACAGCAGTCGCGCTTTGCGACCACTAGACCAACGAGGCAGTCCCAGTAAAAAGAAATTATTCCTAAAAATAAAGCTCTTTATTTTCCGTGTTGACAAAACAATATCGAAACGTTAATTGATATTATCGCAAGTCTCATTTCTAATAGTGTATTATGTCCGCGTCTTTGACCGCATTTATGTCGGTTATCTGCAGGGCTTTTTTGCAAGGAACCCTTAATCTTTTTCTAAAATAAATTACAGTAATACAGTACAGTCTAAGTTATTCTTTATAACATCAGGTATCTACCAGTGAAAGCCCGTCAAAATCGGTCAAGCCATTTCGAAGATTTGCTGGAACAAACAGACAGCCAGACAAATATTTTAATGACTGTTTTTTATTTGCTGTATCTATGTAGATGCCGTGTTAACATTTATTATGCATTTAGTAAAAAGCTGTTATTACAAACAGACATTTGAATTTTATATCTGTGTATAGCATAGAGTATACTTATATCTAGGTATTGAATAAAGGTTTGATCTCATTAGACGGTTGACTGCGCTCGTCTCAGAAGGCACAAAGGAATCATTCACACTTGGCTGATAAACGCAGCTCCTAAAGGTTTTAATCTCTTTACGTCTAGGTTAAATAATTCAATTCCCACCTTATAATAGGATTGTACATTGTTTCGCGATCCGAAATTTCACTCACGGCAATACCTACAAAACTTTCTTTGACTTAGGGGATATTTTCGGCAAAGCGCTGATGCACGAACAATACGATGCTACCCGGTAACTATAAAAAATACGGGCCAAAAGCGAGTTGTACTCGTACAAGAAGAATCCCACCCAGGATCGTCTTTAATCTGTAGGCTCTGGTTACATATGAAAGTGTTTGACGTTTTGAGTTATTTGGCCCCCTTTTTCACCCGGGACGTCATAACAGGGTACTGTGACCCCAGAACGTAAGGGGCAACAGAAGGAACAGGGTGATTTTTTAGTCAGTAAAAGTCTGACAGTCCCTTCCACCCACCATCGATTTTTACCACCTAAAAAAAAAGGCCTGCCTGCCTCGTTGGTCTAGTGGTCGCAAACGCGACTGCTGTGCATGAGGTCTTGGGTTCGATTCCCAGGTCGAGCAAAGTGTTATTGGGTATTTCCATTAGGAATTTCTCAGTAGCAGCCTCGGAGTCTGGATTTGAGCCCGGTTGATGGCAATAGGCTCGCCCCCTATTACATGGGACTAAAAATCATAACTGGCGAAATGTGGGTGTACTAATGGGTACACCTCTGCCTAAACCTTCGGGGATTGCAGGCGTGATGTTATGTATGTTTGTATGTGTAAAAAAAGGGGTTCAATTTGGAGAAACCCTTTTTTATCGGATGCGTACGTCATACAAAGAACACACCTTCCGAGTTTTAGATCTTTATGAGCAGCGGTTTAGGCTGTGTGTTGATCCGTTAGTCAGTCAGACAATGAGAATATAGCATTTTATATGTATAAATAGATAGAAGATAGGTAGATGATAAAATAGGTGGAAGATTGACAGTTGTGACAAGACCCTTCTCAATTGAAAAATTAATATGTCAAATTATCAGGCGCGCGATAACTGCTGTGATTGGCTGACTGAATCATCAATAAGCAATCACATCTGCTTACGCGCGCTCGAAAAGTTGTCACATTAATTTTGCGATGATTTACGCTCGAGAGACACTTTTCAAATTCTAGTCGCAATCTCATCTCAGCGACGATCGCTTTGATGTCAAAAAGCTGAATGGAGCTTAGCAACAGAACACAGGCTTGCTCAGAGCGAGGCGTAGATCTGTAGTAACAGAGTCGAAAACATGTGTTCAGAAAAAAAGAGACCTTTTTTAGATCCTCGTAGAATATTCTCTACACTTCGGTAAGTGTCTGCCTCCGCCTCGTTGGTCTAGTAATTCGATTCCCAGGTCCGGCAGTGTTATTGTTTTCCCATCAGGAATTTCTCAGTATGAACCTCGGACTCTGGATTTGTGTCCGGTTGATGCCAATAGGCTCGCCCCCTATTACATGGGACTTATAACTGGCGAAATGTGGGTGTACTAATGGGTACGCCTCTGCCTCACCCTTTGGGGATTACCTGCAGGCGTAATTCCCGAAAGTACGAAGTCCTGGTTTCATAACGATGTTTTCCCTTATATGTGAACTTAAACTTGAAGTCAAAATAATAGTTATTTTATATTTTCATAATCATCTTATCAGCCAAACGACGTCCACTGCTGGATAAAGGCCTCTCCTAAAGATAACCACAATTTTCATAATTATTCTAACCAAAATGAGAAACTTGTGTTGAAAACATCCAGTAAGGGCTAAGTCAAGGGTATTTTATTTAAAGAAGTAAAATAAAAAACCATTATTTAAATTAAACATTAATTTATTTTAAAAGTAAAATTACCAACACACAATTTTGTTTCACAAAATAATAATAAAATACACATTGATACTCCATGGCACAAACACATTACATAATTTTATTTAAAACTTAAAACATTATAAGGTTTGGTTTCATTAACATAATTGTTTTTTTTTTTTTAATTCTTATCGGCTAAGGAGAGCTTTTTCTATTGAAAATAGAAAAATATTTCGTAACTTAAATTGGTACAGTTATAAAATCAAAGATTTTAAGTTCAAAGGTGTTTTAAACATCCAAAAACTTTGCTAAAAGTGTAAGGGGACTAACTTTTTTTTATTACATTCATATTTTTACTCACTAATCAGATATCGTTAAATAGTTACTTAGCCTATCAATGTTTGAAATATTAAAATTAATAATAAATGTTACAGTGATTCACGAGATAAACAATAGGTGTGGTTAATTTTCCAAAATGGCGAAGGATTTATTTTATTAAAAAAAAAAGTAGAAATATACGGTTTTTCGCTATTTTGAAAAAGATAACTTTAAATCATACGACATTATAAAACGCCATGATACGATGAGCTATGTCCTAAAATTAACACTAATTTGCTGGCTGTTAAGGAAAAGTTTATTACACTGTTATAGTAAATAATCCGAGAATTTAATTTTACTGTAACACAAAATAACATACTTATGAAAAAAGAAATCAATTAAATCTTGTTCAAAGTTTTATGGGGTATATTCTGTCTGTCGCAGAAAATAACATTATAGTAACTTACACTAAATATGAAGATAGTTTTAAGCAAGCTGTCTCTGAGTACCTAGTTGATCTTCTAAAATGTTGATTATTTGGCATTTTAATGATTTTCCTTTACCTTCCGCTTTTGTTGGTGTTTCCAAAAATAATTGAAGCAAGAAGTCTATAACTTTTAATTGTTTAATTGTCTTGCACATGTGTTTAATATAAATTAATTTATGGTTGAAAAAAAAACTAGCTTATACAATAACATAGTGTACTACACTTATAGCTATTACTTACTTCCTACTACATATAAGAATTTTATATGTTTCATCTTAATTAATCGGTCCACGTAGTTTTAGTTGGTTTCATGACTTAATACTAATTGGAATACACGAATTAGTAGTGAGAATAGTCATCACATAAATATGCAAAAAAAAAACTAAAGCGTAACTAACCAAAAATCTATTTAAATATCCTTTGTAAAATGTGCAAAAGATGACGATATTTAATTTTGATTTAAATAGTGAAACCCAACTCTTAGAATTCTCGGCGTTGTTGTACGTGACTATGTAAGAATCTATTTATCTATACATATCTAATCAAGCTGAAATAATTAAGTTTTTGAACAATTTTTCTTTGTGATTAATGGTAAGATGATAAATATAAGTTTTAGAACAAAACTATTTTTGAAATACATAAAAAAGACCAAAATATTTTATTTTTCAAATTGTGAATTATCAAATACTCAGGTCTCCTACCCCCTGGAGTATTGAAAAAACCAAACTTGAAATTTTTTTTTTAAGTTTTTTGCAATTAATTTCAATATCTATTAATAATGATAAAGATTTTAAATACATAAAAAATTAAATATAATTATATTCTACACGAATTTTTTGATGCACTATAGGTTTCTGCTTTCTGCCTTTTTTTATAAATTGCAAATATTTTACATTTACTTTAAGGTTTTATGTTTTGGTTATTTATTGTAGAATGTAATGATCAATGTATATGTATATTAGATAAAAGAATTAAAATGTTAAATTTAAAAATAAAAATCTAAAACACTTCCTATAAATGTAGCACAAGTCAAGAAATAAATCCGAAAACCGTAAATTTGTAATTACTCAATGCTTAATTTTTATTGCATTCCATATTTACTTATTACATTATATGAAAGTAAAAGAGATCTAAATAGACCCTGTCGGGCACTGCAAAGATTACTATTACAAGCTAATTATTTTTTTCGATTATAAACTATTTTTTTTGTATATCGTGTAAAATATTGTAAGGTGGTACGAAACCCTTCGTGTAGAAGTCCGGCTCGCAAGTGTTTCTGCATCCAGATTACAAATAAGGTTATATTAGTTAGGTATTTGTCGTTTTATTTTAGATTTGAATTTAAATACACCATGTATAGCAAGTTGCTGCTTTAAAATGATTTAAGTTAACGAAGCGCTGCTGCTGCATCGAAGTATAAAAAATAAATAAAATTGTATTTTTTTATGACAGACAAACGGATGTTAATATTAAAAAAAAACCTTACGGTGAAGTCTTTAGTGCACATTTTACAAAGATACTTTTTATACTATTAACTATTTTTAAAACTATCTTATTCTAATTGCGGTATTCAACACGCCTAGGAGGTACTTACAACACGTTCTGTGTTTTCTAATCAAAATCTTTCATTAAGTGTATTTCATCATATATATACAAATTCCGGTTTCCCAGACACCCCCTTACCGACCTGATTTTATCTTACGTTACTTACTATAATCTTATTACTAATACTATAACCCTATTACTTATGCTATAATCTTATTACTAATACTATAATCTTATTACTTATGCTATACTCTAATTACGAATACTATAATCTTATTACATAACGCGCTTACTTTAGTACTTAGTTTTAACCTGTCTTTTTCTATCATTACGGTTCAAAGTTCGATTCGTCTCATTCAATTTCAATATATACATCCTTAAATACATACTAGAGAATTCAGTTATTACTTCCGCAGATTCAGCAAAAAATGTTTGACATTATTGTTTTTATACCAAATTTTTAATATGATTAAGTATTTGTTTAAATCATAATTAATAGACATGGAATAAAATGTGCATAATCTAAATAAATAAGAATGAATGGCTATATGTGTTTCTAAGCGCAAAACTCGAAAACGGCTGGATCGATTTGGCTGATTCTTTTTTTGTTGGTTTGTTTTATTCGGTCAAGGAGCGTGTGACAGAAATTATTGGAAAATCCAACGGAAATGTCCGAAATTTGCGAAATCCGGTTTGCTCGTATCTTATTAAAACATTTTTTTTAAAGATTATAATTTGATGTTGAGTTTTAATTCATTGTAAATATTCTTTGGAATTTTTGATCCAATTACAATATTCACTAGTGCAAAGTTACACTATTAACAAGTGGCAAAAGTTTATTTTTATTAAACTGTAATGTTTCTTTAAGAAAAACCTAAAAACATATTTTTTGTAACCACTTTTTCCCTTTACGTGAATTATTTTTCGGATTTAATTACTTTTGTGTTTTTCTTTAATGAGTTGAAAAGTTGAAGATAATAATGTTTATGGATAAACAAAAATCTTTATTAACTCTTAATTTTCATGTTAAATTCTAGTTTTTGATTAAAATAACTCGAGAACGATTCGACTGATTTGGTTGTATTCATAATTTTCCGGACAAGGATTTCATGACAGACATTTTTGGAAAGTCTGCGGGAGAAATCTGAATTTGCACCCGTGCGACGCCGGGGCGGTTCGTTAGTATTACATAATAATTATATATTATAATTTATTCAAATGCATATCTACATAATGAACTATTATAAACTTAATATCTAAGTAATCAAAGTTGATTTCCTAACTATTTGAATGTGTTGCCTATCCATTGTACCTATAATTTACAAATGATGTAGGTTTTCTTAATCTAATTTAGAAATGTCAGCCCGTTTATGTAGAAATATTTATAACGTAAACAATCATAAGGGGGTATCGATATTTCCGCCAAAAAAAAAAAATTTGGAAAATTTCAATTTGTTAAGACTAATTAATTAAGACCACACGTCGGGCGTCGATCGTGCGTTTATCGTTTATGTACTTAAGCGGTGCCATGCGTCACACGACAGTTTAAGTAAAGAAAAAAGTTTGTCAAAATCAAACTGGAAGAATTTATTTTAAAATTAAAATACATTTACTTTTTATTGTCAAGTTAGGAGGTAGTAGTAAAATAAAGTTGAGCCTATTACATAGCAGTGATTCTAATGGAGCAAAACACGCACAGAGCTCAATGGTTAAGTACTAACTTGAATTAAGTTATCAAACAATTTGACCAGAAGAGAAAATATTTAATCATTAAAAACAAAACCTAATGGGTTTCTTAATTTCAAACATTACGCCTTTTTAAATGTTCATTCAATCTTGATTTATATTTTTAGAAAACTCCAAGTATGATGTATAAAATTATAATAAAACTTTATCTTCAAAGAGCGTTGTATACATTATAAAAATAAATTATTTATTACGCAAATTGATACTTGAGTACCAACTTTATTTAATTCATGATTTCGTTATTCAAATTGTGTTCAAAAAAGATAAATTAACGTAAAAATATATTTTGAATAAATAAAAAAGTGATTCAGCGGAAATATAGATACCATAATTCTAGAAATTATGTAATAAACGTTTTAAGTCACGGAGCACAAAAAAACGAAGCGGGGCGGAAGCGGAAGAGCCACAAATTAAACAAAAAGGGTTTTAACAACCCACCGGATATTTTGTACAACCGTCCTATCAATGAAAAAATATCGGTTACTAGCGTTTATTTCATTTTATATACTTTTTCATACAAATACATAGCAGTCAGTATTGCCGCTGCGGCCCGGATTGCCGTTGGACGGCACTGACGATGCCGTCGCCTCCGGAATCGTACCTCTTCTCACAAAGCGTTGAGTAGGTAGTTCCATAAAGCAGCGGTTGACTATAAAAAGGTGGATAGTCAAAATGGGCATGGACAAAGGCAGAAAATTGGATGTTATGGCGCTTGAAAAAGACCTATGTCCAGCAGGGTACTGCAATGTATAGATTGGTGTCAAACAGTCTTTACCTGATGATTTTGTTTGTTTGTTCGCCCCCTATTACATGAGACTTAAACATAACTGGCAAAATGTGGGTGTACATCTGCCTAACCCTTCAGGGATTACAGGCGTGATGTTATGTTTGTTTGAATCGTGTCCGCGCGAAGTTATTAAATAGGTCTGATAAAACACTGCCTTACTGGTCTGATGCTATAGTTGAATATTTCTCTGATTCTGAACCAAAAACACACATATTTCAAAACCTTAGTCATTTTTCAGGGATATTAAGTACATCAGTCAAGGATAGGATAGCTCCTGAAAGCTGCGGTCAACGTATATTTAGGTTGTATCAGATCAGCTTAGATAATTATCTGGGCAAGCGCAACTCTCGAACAAGTTCTCTAACCTTAAGTAATGTACTATACATATTATTCAGTTGTTAATTTAAGTCTAGAATAAGGTTTTTAACTATCAATTAATTCAAATTCAGAGAAAACATTTTAATGTTTGGATTTCTGAATACAAAATATTGTTAAACATTTGTTTAAAAGATTAAGTATAGTAGTTGTCTATCCCGAAGGTGTTGTAGTCGCAAGTGCGAATGGTGAGCGTGGGGTTCGATTCCCATGTCGGGCAAAGTGTTATTGGGTTTTTTCATTAGGAATTTCTTCGTAGCAGCCATGGCATGTCATCTTTATTGTTATTATTATTTATTTCCTTTTTATTATTGTTTTATGCTCATTCGATCTCGCTTGTTATCCTCTCTCCATAGACGCCTACCTTCGTTATGAAAAAAGGAACTAGCTTCAACTTTCTGACTAACTGAACAATTTCTTGTGGAAAGTGAGAATTACATTTTCCGAAATTAATTATATTTCGTCCTCCGCTATTTTTACAAGCTTTTATTTAACATGCACTGTTCGTATGTATGTAAGTTGTCCTTTCAAAATTTGCTAACCATTTTTCGACCATTTGTTAGTATACCATTGAGCTGAAATTTTGCATACACCTTTAGTTCTGGTGAAAACACAATGTCCGATTTTCAATATTGTAATAATTTAAAAATAAAGCTTAATTTAAAAAATATTTCTTCGTATTTGTTATTTTCTGATTCATTTCGTTGCGGGATTCAATTAAAATAAAAGTTTTGACTTTGACTTTTGACTTATATTTTAAGATACGCCCCCTAGTACATGCGACTAAAAACATAACTGGCGAAATGTAGGTGTACTAATGGGTACACCTCTGCCTAACCCTTCAGGGATTACAGGTGTGATGCTATGTTAATACGAGAGAAACCGCATGCAAGCAGATGCCTCACAATTTTATGCTGTATTTCGTTTTTCTGTATCCGTAATTCCGCTTCGTTTGTTTGTTGCTTTCAAGTGACCATGATGATATAATTTTTACATACAGTAATGATTGCATATATTGCTAGTGTAACACGCCTTCCGAATTATACCTTAAACTAGTTATTAGACTAACTCTACTTCTAACGTTTTTATAACGTCTTTCTTAACTATCACTGGTATTAGATAACTTTTTTTAAGTAACCTTAAAATTATACGAAATTTCGTCTAAAATTATTTTTCTTACTTAACACTCATTTCTGATTTCATGACGGGTTTGCCCAATTTTTACAAGAATTATACTTATTATCGCGATAGCTATATTAGTACTAGTGCGAAGAGGATAGATTTTAAGTAGAAAAGTAACATTTTTGAAGAATAGGTAAATAAATTATTTTTTACACCTTAGTATCCCTCATTGTATATTGATGCCAACTGTTGTGGTTGCTTATTTATCGGTAGCAGTAACTTTGTAAGAAAAAAGTAAAAAAATGCTTCATTATATCAATGGTGCAATTAGGTATACAACTTCACTTTTTGAATTTAACGCCATCTATCGGCAGAAGACAACGAAATCGTTTTTCTTTCAATTTTGATTTTTTTAATGTTTAAATTTAAGTGGCATAGTGGTATATTATTTGGCTTGCGATACTAGACAGTAGATAATACTGACTATATAAATTTTCAATGGAGGCAGAGTAGCCGTTGTTTTGAAATGTTGAAGGGAAGCCAGTGGGAATGGATTTTTAGGGAGACCTCGCCCCTGTTGTGGATATAATCCTTCAACCAATCACAACAGTTTACGCAAGACAATTTTCACGTTTGAGAAACTAGGTGCGAAAGTTAATGAAAACATGAGTTATATAAACAAGTGTTATAAAAAAAATGTGTTATACTTAATTAAAAATACTCTTTATAACTATTCTTTTGATGCGTAATGTCTCTGCTTTTATTCACTTATACTAAGCATTATTTACACGCAAACACGTGTAAACTTTGCACTATGAAGAACATGTGTTTATGAAAAACATGACATATTATGAAAAGCATATGACATATTATGAATAAGAATGACATGTTATGAAAAACTATGTAATTTTGAAGTTTTAACGAATTAAATTTTAATCAATGTTATTGTCTCAACAATTCAATTCCAGATTTTTAGTTCTCAAATAAAATTTTATATTTATAATAACAAATTTATCAGTTTTCATTCGATCAGCCATACTTTTTTTTTGCAAAGGAGGTAAGCCTGGTTTATAATATTTTCATGACACAAAATTAATTTTAGTTTTGTTATTTTCTGTTAACAAATTAAATGAACAAATAAATTATTAGAATTTAAATTCTGAAATATTGATGAAGTTGCGATGATACAATGATAAATAGTTATTATAGTTTTGTATAATTTAAAGGCGAATTTATAATTATACAAATATAAACGTATTATTGAATGAAAAATGATCAAGTGCATAAGTGTTGCTTATAACTAAGTTACGAACTAGATTTCTGTCATTTATTAACACACAATATACCTTATAGGTACTTACTTAATGTATAAAATATATCTATCTTAGCATTATTAGATTTTTTTATATACACTTAAGTTTAAAAGTAATATACCTTAACGAACTTCTCAGATTTACTCTCATTATAATAATTAAAATATCGAATCATTAATTAAAAATACGAAATAAAATATTAAATCACAATTAATCAAATTATAAAAATGCAAATAAAATTAAAAAGATGATTGCTAAACTACATCAGATTAAAATATCTTTGACGATAAATTAATTTATATATTAAAAATTTAAGTAATTAATTAGGTAGATAAAGCAGTTCTATATATATTTTTATAATATTTTTGAAAATCAGATGGAAGGTCATTTATTCGCTTAATTCTGATTTTGTTTTTTAAATTTGATTCTTAAAGGCTAAATCTTTTAAACCGTAATAGGTAGACACTTGAAATTTTTACCGAGTGTGTATTACTTTAGCTGCTATAACAACAAATAATAAAAGGAATCCATAATAATATAAGAAACATATTGTATGAAGTTGAAACTTTGTATGTTTTAGTATGTCTGTCCATGGCAACACAATATAGACATTATAAGTTATTTGGATGAGATATCCTGATGATGCAGCCAGAATCGTATTGAAATTAAGTAAACTGTATAGTTCCTGCATACATGTAGGTGTCATGGTACCGTTATATTTTATACAAGTACATAGTATGTTTGGGGCATGTGAGTACTTATGCAAAAATAAAACTGTGTCTTCATTTTTTTGGTCATACTGTATGCTGTATACTGCTAGGCAAAATCTGTATTTAGAACTAATTTATATTTGATCTCAAAAAAAAAACTTTAAAAACAGACATTTTTCTTTCTAGATTTTTTTGTAAATCATACCGTTTTTAAGAAAAATAGTAACTGCTTTACTAAGACCTAAGTGTGAAGAAAAAAAACCAGGCCCAAGAGTCGAAGAAAATGAAAACTAACCTTTAAACTTAGACACAATCTCACTTCCATACTTTCTAGACTTATCTAATAGAACACTTGATTTTAATGTAAGTACTTGCTCAGTACTTACGACCTACCTACTTAAACTACTTACTTGCTATAAAAAATATCCGTAAACGCAATAACTAAATGCTTTAAATACTACACATTCAGAAAATAAAACTAATTTTACGCTTCGATCTTTCAAAACTAGCGTATTTTGGCGTAGTTTTGACTGACCGAAGCGTAGCTCACACTAAATCTAATATGAATTTTAACCTGATAATATATAAATCTTAAATTAATATAATTATCTATATCGCACGCTTAGTAATAGACTGACCTAACTCAAAAAAACAGTTTTTAGGGAAATCGCAAAAAACCGTTTTGCAATAACGACTTCGGCTGTTTATTTGAACTAAATGATACAAAATGTTAATGGAACAGTTCAAATTTTTTTTTAAATATAAAATCTTAACCACTTATTTGACTGAAACTAAAAATTTTATTGAATTCTATTTATTTTGTGTATTGTAGGCTGTCAAAATTATTTTTGTAGTTTTAGGTCTATATAATACTAAATAGCAGTTTGTCTGCTCTAAAATAATTAGTTTTAGGTTAGTTTATTATTAAATTCAGATACTATTGACTGTATATTTAAGATTTAAGTCACATTATTACAGAAAAATGATAAAACATTTTTGTAGTTTTTGATTTCGGTCACTTTAATACTAAGCATGCGATATCTATTTTATGAATGATGCTGTGGATAGTCGCTCCATACTGGTATTCAGCTGCATCCGATTAGACTGGAAGCCGTCCCAACGTAATTGGGGAAAGGCTAGGCTAATGTTTGATTATCGTAAAAAAAAATCGTGACTTGATTGTAATTGGAATAACTACAGAGAACGACAGAAGAAACAAAAAAGATGTAAAAGAGTAAGTGTAATGTTGTCGTCGGTTGGTCTGTCGATCGGTCGTCGGTCGTCTGTCGTCTGTCGGTCGGTCGTCAGTCGTTACAATAAGTTTCAATTGATGCCAGCGTTTGGCGAGTAACACAGTTTAAACCTCGAAAAACCACGGTTTACAGATATTAATTACTTACCTATGAAATGTGTTTCCTATCATTGTGTTCATGTTTTTTTTTTGAGGTTTACAGGCATTAATTACTTACCTATGAAATGTGTTTCCTATCATTGTGTTCATGTTTTATGTCATAACCCCGTAATGACTGACAAAAGCCATTTAAAATTAATCCTATAGGTGCATAATGTTTATAATATGTTATGATTACTTTTCTGATTACTGATGATAACTTTGACTGTGAGGTCATGAGTTCGATTCCCAGGTCGGGGAAATTGTTTTTGGATTTTTCCATCAGGAATTTCTCAGTAGCAGCCTGGAAGTCTGAAATTTTCTGAAAGCCTGGTTGATGGCTATAGGCTCGTTCCCTATGGACTTTAACATAACTGGCGAAATGCGGGTGTACTAATGGCTGCACCTCTGCCTAACTTCGGGGATCACAGGCGTGATGTTATGTGATTACTTTAAGACAAAAAACTTTTCTTTTTAATTTTGCTTATCCACGAAACAGCTAGACCGATTTGATAGCTGATATTATAAAGAATAACGCACATACGTTTTATTTTGGAAAAAGAATTTGGGTTCCGTACAAAGAAAATAAAAATTTTGTCTTTTGTCGTTCCTGTAGTTCCATCAAATAATCTTTTTCGAATGAGTAGTGTTAATAGTGATATAAAAATTATATGAAAATTTTAGTGAAGATTTTGTTAGTGTGAAATGAAAATGAACTACCTAACTAATGACTTATCGGTCCTGCCTCGTCTCAAATATATAAGTCAACTTCTTAGGAGACTAGTACCTACAAATGTGGTGGATTCACATTACAATCCCATATATAAATTTACAATTACTTAAAAAATATCTTAAACCCTAATTAGTTCTTTTTGAGCCCACTCTTATCATTCTCATTTACACTTAATCTTAATTAAACTAACAATGATGATCACTAAAAGATGCGATAATTTTCATACACAAATAATTACAATAATAAATATTATTTGTGTTTGAAAACATTTATGAATGTATGGGTCTACATTTTTTGATGAGATCTACCTTTTCACTGAGTTGAATATTTGGAACGTTATTTAATTTTACAGTTTTATCTTATAAATATTTTTATGATTAACCTTAAATATCTTATCATTATCGAGTCCCATACACGGAACGTTTATACTGCCTCTAATAACTCTAAGATTAGCGTGTCTTTTAGAATATAATTATCTGATTTCTGAATTATTTGTGTGTACAGGATATTTTATTTTTAGCCTCAAAGTATATGCACGTGTTGAATAGCGATGTTTTATAAAATATTTTTATTCTGACGCTTATACTCCTTTTAATATTTACCAAGATTTTTTGATAAATAAAAAAATGTTGGAAACATAACTGGCGAAATGTGGGTGTTCTAATACACCTAACCCTTCGGGGATTACAGGCGTGATGTTATGTTATGTAAAATATGCATATTGTTGCATATTTCGATGTTAGGATGAAAATGAAAAATATTACAATACTAATTTAAATTGATGTAAGTTTTACATTTTAATTACATTGAAAGAAAAAAATGTTATGGTTTAACATTTAGTATTTGATGATAATGATAATTATGAAAATTTTTAATTATGGATATAAATATATATTTTAAAATTAAGTGCGTTTTTGGTATGTATATTTTGTTAGCTAAGGTTACTTTGGATTAATGACGTGTTTCAACAAAAGGTTTTATTAGATTTATTAATCTTAATATATGAACACGGCTTTCACCAGTGGTAGTTTATATATTTGACTTCCTGAAAGTAGTTTGCTTAAAAAGAAACCATATTACAACATTTAGTTTGGGATCTAAAATTAATAAGTTTCTTTTTATATCTATTTAAGGATTTATAAAAAAAAATCATATAGATATAAGGTTTTATTTTATCAGATATTTAAGCAGAATACTAATAAGTACCTACCTACTTGCTTCTCTTTTTCAATTATACAGTTTGTTTACTGAAATTGTAATTGTGTAGCTTAATGTATGATCTCGCACCTGTCTGCTATTACAATAACAAAGATTTTTTTTAAATTTTGTTTTTTTTTGTATTTTTTTCTTTTTGTTTTTTTATTAGCCTGATTTTAAGGCAGGTATTTCACGTTCCGTGTATGGGAATATACTTATAATCTAGTTGAGGTGGATTTCCTTTTGGTTGTATGAAGTATTTTCATTTTTATTTAGCAAATCACACATTGTGAAACACTGCAACGATGTTTAGAGTTGCACAGAGTTATCGTGATAAATTAAAGTTACAAAAAAAAAAAACAATTAAAATTAATAAGACAAAGAAAAAACTGCACATGGCTAAATTTAAAGACGGTTTTACTTAATACTACGTAAAAATAAATCGTTTAAACGAACACTATCTAAAAAAAAAAACTTTAAAAAATCTGTTGCGTTTTTAATAGTTGTAGTTATTTAAAAAAACTATTTTTTTTATAGTAAAACTTATTTGATAAAAAAATCCTTAAATAATTAACTTTATAACGAACGCAGATCACGAATATGGATATGTTGTTAAAATAATGAAAACTAAAATGAATAACCTAAGGCGGATTGCCGACATATTGAAATTGTCTGTAAATAATTAAAATATCAGGAATGAGTTCAATTCTGTTAAATAAAATATAATAATATAAAGTCCAAACGAACTGAATACATAAATTAAATTTTAGAAATAAAAAAATAAAGTAAATATTTTATAAAATGTATGTTCATTTTTTATAAAAACGATATTTTATTTTTTTAAGTATTTTAACGAGAGTTATAAATAAAACTCATTCCTGATAAACAATATAGAATATCAAGTAAAAGCGTACTAGTATAAGACTATTTAGCCACGTCAAAATATATTTTATAAAAAACTAAATCAAATTAAAACTAATAATTGAACGGTAAAGAGTGTTTCATTTTTTTTTCAAATAAACAAACTTATAATTATAATAAAATGGTATTAGATACCCACTAAAAATTAAAAGAATGAAAAAAAAGCTTGAATTAATTGTCCGTCAGTGTTTTTTTTTTTGTATTTTACAGCATTTTTGAATTTCGTGATTGTAATATCTATTACTTTGATCAGGATCTCTTATTAAATATACTTATATACGATTAGCAACTGTTCTAATTATAATATAAATATATGTAGCCTTACCAAAATCTATTAATTCTATATAATTTTAATCAAAGACTATGAATGAAATGAACGTTAAATAAAAATGGCTAAATCAATCTAAAAACTATGTAGCAACTATGTATAAATCCGTATTTTCTGTACATATTCGTCAATGGTTACGTAACAATAAGACTTTATATTGAAAATAGCGATTAAAAGAAAAACTCTATGATTTTATCACTCAGTTGACGAGTAGTCGTTTACGACTTTAAAGACAACGCTTAAATTAATAAAAAATATCAACTATTTAAAAAAACGTTTAAATTATTCGATGCTACATGTTAATTAAATGTGCGCTTACTTTTACATAAAAGTAGATTTATGAAGAAAGAATTAAAACACGTGAAAATGCTAGCGAAATAAATAACTTAAAATTTTAAAAAAATATCATGAAGAATTTATTAGTTTTAAAAAAATAAACGTTCCAATAAACCTATTTTTTTTAACGTACCATGCCCTGCTCGCGTTCTATTTTTAAAAAACTTTTTGTAGAAAAAAATCGTTTTTTTTTTTAAATTGCATTTTACTGATTCGGATTTCAGTCAAAATTTATGTTTATTGAAAATGTTTATTTTAATTGAATTTAAAGTTATTTCCGAAAAGACCAAAAAAAAAACACCTATCAAGTGTTTTAAACAATAAACGCGAAAAATAACTCGTTTCACAATATACTATAAGGTGTTAATATAAAATAGAACTGATTTAATTATAAAATGTATATGTAGGTACCACTAAAAATAAAAATTAGTAAAAGCGCGCGCACTTCGTAATTTCATAAATAAATGAAAAAAAAATAGGAAACGTCTTAAACTAAGTGCTTTAACACACACAGATACGAAATCACAATCAAAATTTCATTCATACTCTTATTTTAAATAGTATTTCTAAAATTTATTCATACATAACTATTTTAGAATACTTTCACACACACACACACACACCTACTATCTTCACCGACAAAATTTGGCTTTATTCAATAGTCCTTAGGGTTCTAATAGACGTTCTCGCGCCAGTTTTTTTTATTATATTTACACATTACCGTTTACCTACTATTAATGGATGACCAATGTTAAATAACAATTTATTTTTTTTATATTTACATTGCTTATATTATACCAGTTATCCTACGGCTTTATGCCAAATCACAATCATACGTAAAAATAAAATAAAGTATTTTTTTGTTTAGAAAATCAACGTTCCATGCCCTTTTTGCGTTCTATTTTTAAAATACCTTCTGTAAAACAGAAATAAAATTATCTTTAAAAAAAATAAAACTTTTTTACTGATTCAGATTTCAGAGTGAACTAAAAATTTCCTCTATTTACGTTTATTTTAGTTGATTTTTGAAGAGCAGTTAAGACAGCTTGCATTTTCAGAATTCCCCTTAAATTTACGATATTATTAAACTAAAGACATTAAAATCTTACACTTAAAGCCATAAAAACCTAAATAAAATAATTGTTTAAGTTCTTTAACCCTAAAAAATACGAAATAAAATTGTACTCTCTAACGAACGAAGATCACACGATAATAAAAAAATAAAGAAATTAAAAAGAAAACGCGCATCTAATGACAATAAACAATTCCGACATTGCAAAGGATTTATATACACTCCTTAAAAGGACTTCCCCTTAATGTTAATATTTAGGATACAGCCATATATCGAGTCTAAATAGACCAATCACATTTCCGAAAACCACACATTCTATCTAGTATTACGATCATTTTTTCTATTACATCATACCTGGGAATACACTGGTTCATATTGAAAGTCAAAATCACAAATTTTCGAAAAGTTTTTTTTTTACGAAAATTTTTTTTTATATGTATTTTCCAACTAAACTTCAAATACACCCAAGACCCTTGTACTGTATGCAATAATTTGTGTGTTTTACAATGTATGGTAACATAAATAGCGATTTTTCACACAAAAAAAAGTTGTACCTCAGCAAACTTTTTTGCTAAATTTTACTGAGTTTGCTGGGCAGATTGATGGTTGTTTGGTTTGATGCGCAGTAAACGGTATGTGATTTGCCTTTTTACACCCCGTATAAAAATAGTTGCCTTAAAATATTTATCGAAAAATAATTATATTTAAAGTTCCACACACGCTTAATAATCCCTTCTTAGATCATACCGAAAATATAAATCACGATTTTAGAGTAAACAACTAAATTAACTAAATCGACATTGAATGTCATATAAATTCGAATCATCGAACTTCACGCAATAATAATCGCGGTTATGTACAAAATATTAAAATATAAAATATTCATAAACTTAATATTCAAATTCAACTTTGGAAATTTTGAAAACGAATAAAATTAATAAACTTTATAAAAATATTTTGGCCAAACAATAAATCAATAATTCTGTTTCAGAATTTGAATAAATTAATGAAATTCCTAACATACTTATATAAAATTTCTTTCGATTCACACTATCGCTTTGTTAACTATGAAACAAAAATATCTATGTTTATTATTGTTCTTTGAATTTGATATCTTATAGCAACTGAAATTCGTTTGTTTTTATGAAAATCAGCCTAACAAAACACAAAAAGAGACCAGTGAGAGAGAAGATAAGCGAGGTTGTAGTCCAAAATCTAACAGCTTAATTGAGCAAAGTTGAGCTAAAGTATGCAAAAAATTTGGACCTCACGTCGAGTGGTACAAAAACGGTGATAAAATAAAATTTTATTATAAGTGAGTCTATCATAGCTCAACGCACCTACTGAGGTACGTTGAGCTATGGTAGACTCACTAGAGACACGCTCAACATTTTTATAGATTTTTATGCAACTTATCGCTTATCTGATACCTAGTTGGTTAAGCCTTTAAATCCGGACGCATTTTATTACAAATTCGACTTTCCATATTCAGTATAGATGTAAAATTTTCCTAGTACACAATCCATCAACGAAAACCTCATGCGCTTATACTATGCTACAGAGGAGAGAAACAATCTGACCGCGTACCGTGTTCGGATGCTTTCTCTGTTTCAGGTGCTTGAGCCTGCTGTCAACTGTCACTGTCAGATTAGGTGGTGATGACTATTCTTGATTGCCTTGGAACTAAGATGCAAAGCCCCTCTTGTCACGGACAAGAAGCAGAGATGTAAGTAAAGTTGAGCTATACAAAGCGTCTAAAGGTTAGACCTCACGTCGAACGGTACAAAAAAGGGATGAAACAGTGAAAAAAGTTGATGTGATTTTTAAATATGAGCGTTATTTCAGCGCTTTTTGTACCGCTTCAACAGTTAATATAAGTTGGTTGTGACACTAATTAAGCTCTATTTAACTCACATGGCAATGCTTTGCACGTTTATAAGAAATTGAGCTCTATTCCCCGTGACGATGGTACTTTATTGGTTGAATGTTTAAAACAGCGGTCACTATAAGACTTTTTGTCAAGATCCTGGCAATAAATTTATACGTGACAAGGCTATTTCTTCAATTCTCAGATGGATACTTTGCGATGGATTCTACTCAAGATTATACTAGTAGGGACAAGTCTAACGGTGGTAGAAAGGAGTGGTTGTGGCCTTGTAGTACGTGTCTAATTAAGCAAAGTTGAGCCTAAGCATTTAGAAATTAAACCTCGTGTCGAGCGATACAAAGAAGGATTAAATCAGTGACATACAGCTGACATGTTTGTACTTTAAATAAGGAAATGAACGTGACTTAAACGCATTTTTGTATCGCTCCAAACAGTTATGTTTTAGTTGGTAATGCTAATGTTATAGCTCAACCTATTTTAATAGACAACGCTTTATATATTGTTTTATTTATAAATATGAATCCCTATTTCCCTTGGTCACGGCATCACGCGTAAATGGCGGGACAAATTTCACTAATTCTTTTTTGTTGTGTTTGTAAGAAGGTTCTTATATGGCGTTATGAAGGTCGCTGGTTCAGCTAGTATCTTTATAAAACTATTCCGTGTACTCATAACACTGGCCCCTTATTGTATAAGTGTAAAAAACAGTTAAAAACTATAGGATTGCAACGTTATAAATCGAAAAGTATATTCTATAAATAATCATATTATAATACGAGCCCATTATTGTTCCGTAAGAACGTACGAGTACTGATCACCACCATATTCTGGTGGTTAAACATTTTCCATTTTGTAAAAAAGTCTGCCTGAAGGTACACATTAGGAGATGAGCGATACGGGACATAAAAGGCAGTGTAGCGTTGTAGTATCAACTGAAACCAATAGCGAAGTCATGCTGAGCTAAATTGAGCTTAAGTGTAAAGTAATTGGAGCTAGCTTTGAGCGGTATAAAGAAAATGTGAATCAGTGACATATAAGTTATTATATTGGCTTTTAAAGAACATGATTTCGACGCTCTCTGCATACCGCTTAAAGAGTAATATTAGTTTGTATACCATTGCTCAACATAACTCAGTAGACAACGCTCAACGTCTTTAAAAAAAAAATTGCGTCTAGTCCACACAACGCTCATTCCTTTTTCAAACTTTAAGTTTTTAATTAGTTTGTGTGTCGAACTATTTGACGGCTCATTTGCACGTTTTTTTTTATCAAATAATCATATCAAAACAGCAGTGGATATTTTTCCGTGTTAGCATTTCTGTTGATGTGTAGACCTTTTTTGTTAATGACGAAACCGCATCGTGAACACTACAATAGTGTGAATCTTCAATTCTTCATTCCTCTTACATATAAGTTACAGTTACGGTGTAATTTTGAAAGAAAAACTAAAAGAAACTACTTTAAAAAGGATTTACTCTCCTCCTGCTTGACAATTCCCATCTCCTGGAGCACAGCCTCGAGACCTTCCGGCATCCTGCCCTGATCTAGCTCCAAGTTCCACTTGTAATACTGAAACGGAAAAATAAAATGTTTTAAATATCTGATTTGGTCTGTTCTGGTGTGGTTTATTTAGATTAAAGAAATTTATAGTGAAACTTTGAACGAGGATTCTTTCTCTTTTTTTTAACTATTTCATTAAAATCGATCCAGCCGGTTAGGAGTACAGTGTTCAGTTCACATATACACGTTCAGAAGAATTGTCGAGTATCATAGGCTATTTATTGTATAGTATACTTTTAGAGGTAAGAGGATCAGGTAAGACAGTGCTGAGGCACTGTCTTACCTGATCCTCTCCCACCTGATCGGTAGATGCTCCCTTTTCAACGTAGGATGAGTCCTACGTTGAAAAGGGAGCATCTACCGATCAGGTGGGTGCTGGTGGGCTACTACCCGACAACTGCTGGTGTTGGGATGTTCAGGTATACATGCTAATGTCGAGCTGATCATTGACATAGAGATGTAGGATATGTCAGCTGCAGTTTGCGTATAATACGACAGATGGCCACACATACTTGACTTCATCGGGCAGTACCCATCAATAAATATAAGACATCACGTACAAACCTTATCCAGTTCCTTCCTAAGCGCCAGTACCGACCGCTCCCGGTCTGCGACCAGCTCCTCAAGGTATTGGTAGCGGAGCTTCTTGCGCGCGCGACACTCCCGCGCTGACTGCCTGCTGCGTTCTGCTTGAACATGTGCAGGATATCTACGTTAGGCTTGAGACCAAGAAGGATGTTCAGGGCAGAACTCAAAAGAGTCCTGCTAACATGGCAAGATTGGTAGTTAATAGACTCTTGGAAAGGATTAGCAGCTCTGAAGTGCGATACTTGCTGAGCAGTACCCCACCCCTCACCCCTGTCGACACGTCAATTTGTTACTCCTCAACAAGTCGCCACGTGTTTAGAGTCACCATAAAGTTTCTATTGAGCTGCACAATTCCTCAAAGTAGCAACGGTTTAGGTAGGTAGCTGACTTTCCTATCGGGGATCGCGGAAGGCGCGTAAACTTTCGGGATCACCAGCGTGTGGGAAGGGAACATCCGAGTGGTTTTTAGTCAGTAAAAGTCTGAGATACTTCTCCGTCTTCCTCAAACCAGAACAATGTAAAATAAGGTAGCTGCTTTCCCCTTAATAACCCCACCCCTCAAAACTGTCTTAAAGATCCTTACCTAGCTTCGCCTTCATGTCCTGTTTGTCGAGCTGTGCTTTGCGGCCAGGTCTGCGTCCGCGCTTGCCTCCCTCCCGCCTTTCCCCACCCTCCGCTCCCGACGCCCCCACCGAACCGTACACCCCACCACCCAGCGACTCCTGGAAATAAAGAAAGTTGATTATGAGCATGGTTTATAATTGACAAAGAAAAGCTGGAAGGATTTTTTTGTGCGAAGAGAGAGACAGTTAAACATGACCGATAGCGCTATCTCTTTTTCTCAACGGAACAATGATGGCTTTAACTTGTCATATTACAGCCTATGATGTAGTTTTCGATTGATTGATCGTAACTAATAAAAATGTTCTCTTCTTTCTGACATAATAGTTGCTACATATCTTTAAAGTAAAATTATAAGGAGAATTAGTCGTAATCCAAAAAGGATAATAAAGGATAAAAAAAGTCTGAAATTTAAAGGCTTTACCTGCTTTAATATATCTAAATTAAGAATTCAAGAGACGACCAATCAACCAATTCAATTAATGAGTTCAGTTCGGTTTCAAAATGAGGGCTAACAGATATACTACGCACATTACAACTTGGCACCGAAGACAATGAGCTCACGACAGTAACACGACACATATTGCGTTTCGTCTTCGACTTCTAAAGATATCTCATTCATGTCCCTATTAATAGCTTTCGTTAAAATTTTCCCTCAAAGCACATTAGATATTTACTGTAGGACTAGCAGGCTTGCCTTAAGATTTGTTGGTAACACTGGTTGTCAGACTTTCGGGCTTCTGACGACCTGTAACCACTATTAACGATTATTTATTTTATTTCTTTTTTTGTTTTTTGATTGCCTCGTTGGTTAGCGGTCGCAAGCGCGACTGCTGTGCATGAGGTCTTGGGTTCAATTCCCAGGTCAGGCAAAGTTTTATTGGGTTTTTCCATCAGGAATTTCTCAGTAGCAGCCTCGGAGTCTGGATTTGTGCCAGGTTGATGGCAATAGGCCACCAAGGCAATAGGATCGCCCCTATTACATGGGACTAAAAACATAATTGCCGAAATGTGGGTGTACTAATGGGTACAACTCTGCCTAATCCTTCGGGGATTACAGGCGTGATGTTATGTGTTATTTTTATTATGTAAAAAATATGTTAAAATAAATAGGTAATACAAAATTTAAATTGTTACTTAAAATCAATTAATTGATAAGATCCTTATAAGTTAAACTAATATTTCCTTACATGATACGAAAACAAAACGTGATAACAAAAACTTTAAAAAAGAAAAGCCGAAATGATTGTAGACTACTGTTGTCATGTGTTTTATCTAACTACGCAAAAACTTTGTTTATTATAGCGAAACTAAGGTAAAGGATAAACCGTATAATAATTAACATTTCTGATATAATTATGGAAGAACTAGCTTCTGCCCCTGACTTCGATTGCGTAGACTTAAAAATTAGATCCGAAAAATTTAACGATTACACAGGAATACAAAAACGGAATAAAAAACATCTTATGTGTCAATTTAGATCAATATAATTATGCGTTACCGACATAGCCCAACGAATTAGCAAGTTGAAGTGGCAGTGGGCAGGCCATATAGCACGCAGAACTGATGGCCGATGGGGCCGTAAAGTTCTTGAGTGGAGACCACGCACCGGCAAGTGCAGCGTAGGACGTCCACCCACAAGGTGGACAGACATTCTGATGAAGACCGCGGGATCGCGCTGGATGCAGGCCGCTTCCATCCGGTCTTATTGGAAATCAGTAGGGGAGGCCTATGTTCAGCAGTGGACGTCCTACGGCTGATATGATGATGATGATGATGAATTATGCGTTCCAAGTTCAAAAACAGCCAATTCCGTTCTGTCGTTAAAAGAGTAACAACCACGTTTTACGTGGAACTCTGATTCTTTTTTTAAATATTATATAAAAGTACTGACAGTCGAATTTTAAAAATTGTTTTTTTTTAAATTAATTTAGGTACCCAAATGAATAAAAAAAAATTGTCTGCACTTGAAATTATTTTTTTATTTTGTACTAGCTTTTGCCCGCGACTTCTTCTGCGCAAAAATAAAATAAAACATGTTACTCGCAGATAATGTAGCTTTCTAATGGTGAACGAATTATTAAAATCAGTCCTGTAGTTTTTGAGTTTATCCATTACAAACAAACAAAAATACATTTTGTTCCTCTTTATAATAGTGTAGGAAAAGCTATTATTTGGATTGCAAACAGACACTAGAATTTAATTTGTAAGTATAGAAACCATTAGATTCTTATAGTCACAGCAAAAACTCGGTTTACATTACAACTAAGTATTACATTTTCGGTGTGCAAGTTCCACGAATTACTTAACAGCAGCTGAGCGGATGTTTAAACAATATTTTCACGGGTAAATTATACGTAATTTGCTTGGCGGGTCATTCGGGCTAATGGCAGTAACTAATAACCACCACATCGCACTTTGTTTGTAAACGTCTGTATAGTTATACATACAAGGTGTAGTAAAGCTAATAATGAACATGGCCCCCCTGTACAGTCTGCTATCACTATACAGACAGCTGTCTGAAGCTCGCATTTGTAAAAAAATCTAATCTATTAAGCTAAAAAGTTCGTTAGTTAATCGCAGAAAATGCTGGCTCGATTTGAAAAATCTATCGAGGTAGAGCAGTTATTAAATACATAAATAATACGGGAGAAACCGCGGGGTGTTGTCAGTTATTTGTAAAACAAATACATTTAAAAAAAAGAAGAAAACACAAGAATATAAAAAAAAAATATGATGGCATTCTAATCTGCCATTTTGTTTTTCTTTACGTTACCAATCCTAGGACACTTGGGTTATCAAAACAAATCCAATGATACCTTAATTATAAAAATCCGTCCAGCAGTTTCAGTTGATAAGAGTTCATAACAAAGATACACATACACACATAGATACGCACAAAAACCATAACCCTTTTCAGCAATCAGATAAAAAGTGGGACTCCCAAACAAATACAGCTTTACTACGGCGAACATAATCGGACTGTATTATAAAAGCGTTAAGGTCTAAAGTTCTAAACTGCTTTATCTGCTGAAAGGACTTCAAATAAAAAGCGTAAACAACGCTTAAAAAACGGAATAACCGAACCCTGTTACAAGATTAATATGTAGCTACCACTAACGAAAATAAAGACCTTTATGCCTTAGCGATAACATTTTAATTGCCCATCAAAGTAATACACGTGGAAATTGAAGTAAACATCTAACTGCGTAGTATCGACCAAATTCGCATGACATTTTGTACACAAAACGCAAAAAAAAACCAAGGCAAACATCTATCCACAACGCCGGTCGGTTCGTTGACACTAAAACCTCATTGGAAACACATACTTGAATGCACATTAAACATAGTACTTATTGCCATGGGTTAAGATTCAGAATTGAATACATGATCAAACAATAACCTTACTGTTTAGTACCGTGACAGTACTGAATGGGGGTAATTGTTTTAAGAAACACGTTTCAACTGCGTGCGAGGAGATGCGGTGACATAAACACAATTGATTTTAGGAAACAGTTTCGGTGCGTTGTGTCAAATTATTTTTATATTTGTTGACTAATTATGTGTTGGTTCTTTGTAAGTAGTATTGAAGACTTGTGGGCGGGACGCTGGCTAGTCAAAATTCAGAACAATTTAACAGATGCGCATTTTTCGATAGGTAAAAAGTTAAAAGACAATTAAGGTAGACGAATTTTACATGCTTTTCTTATGCAATCATTTTTTCGTCCTAAACTAACGTTTTTAACTTTTTTTTACACGTTGATATACAACGTGTAAAAAAAAAAACTTGACTTGACTTTACTGAGCTAAGTTTGCACTTCGCTGGAAGGCGATGAGTTAACATAACTACATTATGTATTTAAATAGCTAATATTAAAGAGTAGTAATTGATATTCTATTAAGTCAATTACTAAAAGTTAAAATAGCCGACACTTTTTAACAAAGAACATTCATACAAAGTGATCCCTTTTTTGCATACGCGAGATGCAAACTTGACTCGTAAGGCTTGTACTATAGGACCAGCCCACGAAAAAATTACTGCGGATCGATATTTCTTTGTTATTTATTGTTCTTTTTACCAACGTTAAAAAATATAATATGTTTAGTACACCACATGTATAGACATAATAATTGCGCATAATAATGTGCGTTCAGTTTCATTCCAAAGTTAAAATTTGTTGAGCTACGTAAACATACATGGATGGATCATCTGATTTTTATCCATTATTTCAGGGTTGTTCACATAGTAAAAATTATCCATAATGATGAGTACATACTTAAAATTTTCGGGATTTCAGTTTATTTATTTACACGTTGTATATTTAAAATATCAATAGAAGTTATCAAATAACACCAATAACCTGCTCTCAGAATTATACGTTGTATATTGAACCATTCAAATGTGTAATAGGCAGTCTGCAACGCAATCTCGGACCCCGGACTGTAATTTCGCGCGACAATACCCCACACGACATGTAGATTGAACGTTAATTAGGAAGTGTATGCAGTTTATGCATTTGACATTCTACAAGGGGACTGGGGTGTGTGAGTGAGACTAGCGATGCGTGTAGCAACGAAGGACAAAGTAATATACTCGATTGTTGTCAGTTATCACTGTGCTCAGTGATGGTAGCAAACTACAAAGTACGAGTAAATTGCTGTGATCATTGTGAATAAGGTCAGCTGAAAAGTAAAAATCTATAGATACACACATAACATCACGCCTGTAATTACCGGAGGGTTAGGCTGAAGTGTACCTATTAGTACACCCATATTTAGCCAGTTATGTTTAAGTCCCAAGTAAAAGGGGGCGAGCCTATTGCCATCAACCGGGCACACATCGAAGCTTCGAGACTGAAAAAATCCTACTGGAACGTCTCAATAACACTTTGCCCGACCTGGGAATCTCTAGAGATAGGCAGTGGCAGAGACAGTAATATTGGCTTTGGTATATTACTATCTAAAGATACTATTATAAAAACTTAGCTGAAGATTATTTTTTGCTTGTTTGTTTAATCGCGCTAATTTCTAAAACTAAAAGTCAGATTCGAAAAATACACTCTGTATATGATAGCCAGATTCATTATGAATAGTATAAACTATATAACCCACGGAAGCGGAGCAGTACCTAAATAAAAACGTTATTGAACGCAGAAAATAACACGTGGATGTCGCGAGCACAAGCCAGTAACGAGATAAAATTGTTTGTTTGTAGGAGATTATCTCAAGTATTGATCCGATTACAAGAATAAATATACTGATATAAATACTATTTCCAATTGTCATAGGATATGTTTGATGGTACACTTGATTTCCACGCGGTCAGGCGTGGCAATAAAATATTTGTTCGTACAACATTGAACTGTATTGCTATGTCAATAGAGTATTAATTACTTTGCAAAATGGATACAGAAATCTCGTACGAGCATGCGCGTGACAGCGCTGGTCGGCGCGGTACGTCTTTCGATGTGAAAGGGTCAGCGTGATTTCAATTCTCCCTCTTCCAATCACTTCTACGCCTGGCTATTGTAAAACTACATTTACAAGATTTTATTTTAATTCTTATTTTTCATGTCGTCAATTTTATTTTAAATTTAATTACGATCGGTTTAGGGTTATAATTAGGTAACTAACAGACAGACAAGTACTTTCGTATATCATTAGTGTTGAAGGGTGGATTTTTAACAATTATACCCTATACACTTAAGCGGTTCGGCCTTATCGGTTCGGTCATCCTCAATGCAGCCTTTGATAACGTTGTATTGAAAATGCCGATCCGAATGTGCCGACCTGTTCTTCCTCGCCACGTGGCATATCGCTAGAAAACTACCCTGTATAGTATAAAGGTATTATGGCCAAGTATCATTTAGTCTTATAAAGTAGAACCTCCAGAACACTTGAGATAAGTTATAAATGTTACTAGGCACTTGGTAGACCACGTACGGGCACTGAAAGATTTACGAGGGTAAGCACATTTCATGTTATTGACCATAAAAGGTACAAACATAAGTGCAATGCTCCCGTACCATAGACATTTGTGACACGAAGGACATGTGTCACCATCTCTGAATAGACAATTTTTATCAAATGTTTAAAAATGGAACAGAATTTTTATTGATTGACTTGCCAAGTAATTTAATCTGAACTTTTTCGAAGGTCGTTAAACAAATCCGAAAAATAATACCAAGATAATTATTATGTACCAATTAACTTATTCGGGAGAATTCCCGTAATCTTCCACCTTTCCCACGCTAATTCGAATAAGAGAAAATCAATTGAAAGAAAGAGTTTAATAAGTATCAGCCTCTTATTGTTCCACTGTAGAGCAAAACCACGCTTCCTCAAGGCGAATTGGCGATTTCAGACTTATATCAATTATCAAGTCCAGGTTTCGTCACGATATTTTCCTTCACCGATTTCCAAGATAAACGCAGAAAGTATACAAATGGAACTCTCATGTAAGTTCGATACTAGCCAGTATCGAACTTACATGAGAGGCGGCGGGCGTCTTAACCACAGAGCCATCACGATAAGTTAATAATTTAGCCATGTCAGAGGCCCTAGTGGCAGTTTAAAAACTCTGACACTAGGGTGTGTGGGAGTCGTAAGACCTTGCCCACACGATAAAGAAGAAAGAAGAATAATTGAAATACAAAAAAATTACAGTATTGTGTGCCCCACAGCTCCGTAAAATAGACCAGGTTCAGCAAAAATACCAACGCACAGTGCGTGATCCTAAATCAATAAAAAAACAAAATCCAAAACCCGAAATCAAATAGAAAACTTACCTAAAAACCGTCGACAAAAAAAAACTACAGCTAAACACACATCTTCCCCGCACGACTCCTCAAATCAGACTAATAATTTTAATGGAGCAGCACGCCTTTGTCATCTCCGATTCCCGGCGGCTGTTAGGTGGGGGCTGGTCTCATTCGGTGGCGAGACGGGAGGGTTAGGTAGGTCTCTTAACCCCCCTGTTGCCACCCAATGAGAGAGCTCGCCCGGGCCGTGCACTCGATCAATACTGCAACCTGGAATGCTATTTTGGTCCGACAGGGGATGGGGCTAGTGTGGCCAGATAGAAATGTATGTTCGGGACAATTCTAGAATAATGTTGTGAGGCCGCGGCTATAGTGAATAAAATATGAAAATAAAAAGGTAGGTATCTAATTAGTTAATTATGTATTTTTAAAGGAAAATGTTATTTATTTTCAAATGCATGCTTCTATTAGATAGGTATGCAGACTTTAAAGGAAAATTAAACACTTTATGGTTTATTGATTAGATAGACTTTGGTAGGAAATCAACAAGTTAAATTAAATGAAATTGAGCACTTAGCTTTTATGTATTCATTTAAAACTTTGGTAGACAATCAACTTACTACAACAAGTACTGTATAAATTATTATAATTTGGTGATAGCATATTTTGTTCGAAAGAGTACCCGCGGCCCTGGAACGCAAAGGGCATAAGAAGGAACACGGACTGACTTTAGTCAGTAAGAATCTGACGATCCCTTTCGCTCCGCCCAGAGCAGAAGAAGTCATTAGATGATTTTCCATCCGTGTTTTTGCTTTTTGCATTTCTTCATTTAGTAATACATAAATTGGATCTTTTGAACTCTAACGAAAGTATACTGATAATTTGAGCGAATTACTAAAAAAAAAACAGGTTATAAAGAAAAAACAAGACATTCCGGGAGGGACTAAAAATTTCGGGACATTCCCGTATTTCCTGGCCATCTGGCAACCCTAGATGGGGCGAAGCTGCGACGTAGGCTAGACGTCTGGCGGAAACCGGTTACCTATACGAGTTTCGACATTGTAGGTACCGGCGGAGGTGGGGTTAGATCGGCAGATGGGGATATTATTAAATATTTTTGATGTCTAGACAGGGGTGATTTCGGAAGGGGAGACATAATATTGGCAAACGGCTTAAATTTTGAGAGAGCAAAGACCGACCGTCTTTTGTTAGAGAACGCGCGACCAAGGACGTTGTATTTTTTTATAAAATAAAATTTATTTGTGCAAATTATTTATTAAAATCATTATTAACTTAAAAAAAAACGACTGTTAAAAACTAAATAATAATACCAGTCTATTATTTTTCCACTGCAGAGCAAAGGCCTCTCATGCAGAGAAGGCGCGAGCATTGATCACCACGCTTACTTAAGGCGAATTGGCGATTTCAGACTTATATCCTACCCATATATATCCTAACTAAAGTTTTTAGGTGTACCGTGTACGCAAAAAGATATATAGGGTACCTTTCATCCCGAAAAAAAGTGTTACTGTTTCCGTGAGGAATCACAACAACGTTCTTATAATGATAAATGGCGCCACATGTTTTCGAATCATGATCGAATTTTAAATTTAATTTGCGAGCAAAGCCGCGGTCTTAAGCTAGTTAACTTAAAAACTAGATTTTCTCAATATGTTTTCTTTCACCGACGAAACTTATAAAAAAACATATGAATTGAAAAAGAGATACACTTTACAAAAAAACTTATTTCGTACAATGACCACAAAAAATACCTACAACAACAAAAAATACAATTCACTGTCTTATTTCATTTGACTCGGAACTTGCGAGAGGTCCTCGACCAGCAATGGAATGCGATAGGCTTACAATTGATTGCACGCCTTATCAGTTTAGCATTTATCATACAACGCGTGTTGCACCTTTGTTATGACTAGAATGTTACAACTTAATTGCTATAATGTTGCTTACAGGCGGAAAACATAATCGTAAGTCTTATAATTTATTTATTTTTATTTATATACTATTAATTATTATTTTATTATTTTTTGCCACCATAAACAAGTAGGTACAGAGGCGGACTTAATGCCTTAGGCATTCTCTGCCAGTCAATCAAAGGTGGTGAAGAGATAAAATGGCGGCCATGGCAGTCTTAGAATCCTGAGTTATTTTTTACAAGCTTTTATTTAGCTTGTACTGTTCTTATGTAAATATGTATGTATGTAAGTTGCCCTTTTATTTGCAAACAATTTTTCGACCATTTTTTGGTATTCGATTGACCAGAAATTTTGCATACACCTTTAGTTCTGATGACAATACAATGGCCAATACTCAATATTGTGATAATTTTAAATTAAAGCTCGTTTTTTTTTATATTATTATTGAATGACTTAGACCGCGTGTTTTTCTTCACCCGCGTTATGTCTTTGGATACTGCTCAGCTCCCGTATGTCAGATCGTGATGATATATAGCTTAAATTATTCCTTATGAATCTGGCTGTCATTTATTTAAATCATTTTTTCCAATTCGACTGGTAGTTTTAGAGATTAGCGTGTTTAAACTAGTAAAAAGACTATTCAGATTTATTATATTACCTACTATAAATTACCACAGCAAAAATTAGGCAGTCTTCAACATCCGACTGTTTCAACTATTCTTGTTATAATAAAAATACGGAAAATTTCAACCAACTATTTTATCTATTAAAAAAGTACCTAACCTTATTTTGCTCCTTAATATTAGTATAGTCCCGGCTCTAACATATATTTTAATGTACAAAAATTACACGGCCAACGATCATGAGTGTTGTGAAAAATTCGATGACGTCATCGCTATTCAAAATATGAGAACTGCGCAGTCGGCGCGGCGCGGTCTCAATCGCAAAACTTATTAGCAAACCGTAAAAACAACGATCGTTTCAGCACTTAACCATCCATCGCTTTCTACGCTACACATTCACTGCTCAGCTAGCTATGTAAACACGCAATGGTTAATGAACGTAGCTATATTTTGTGCGATGTATTAGTATATTGGTTGACGGCTACATGATGCGCTGCAATGGGCTTTTAGGTCGAAAATTACATGTACTCGCTTTTATGTGTGACGGCTGAACGTCGCCACTAATTCTGTTCGAAAATTGAAAATCAATACGATAGACGCCATGCATCTTTTATGCGGCCAGTCATGCACGTAGACTGGCGCCAGACGAATGAGGTTTTAATGCGCACTTCTTTAATTATGTATGATTTTTACCTGGGTTTACTTTAAATTAAAATTTAGATCATAACATAACATCACGCCTGTAATCCCTGAAGAGTTAAATAGAGATGTACCTTATGTTTTAAGTTACATGCAATAAAGGGCGAGTTTATCGCCATCAGCCAGGCATTAATCCAGACTCCGAGGCTGCTACTGAGAAATTTCTGATGAAAAATCCCAATAACACTGTTCGACCTGGGAATCGAACCCAAAACCAGCTACAAGCTCAGTAGTCGTACTTTGCGACCACTAGACCAGCGAGGCAGTCAGTCATTTCGATCAATACGAGTAAATAAAGTTATATTTATAGTTGCTAAGTTTACAAATTACAAATAAACACATTATGGAAGAAATTAACGCCAGCGAGTAATAAAAAATAAAAATAATAAGCCCTTTGCTCCCTATAGTTATGTCTTTCAATTATTAGTTAATTGTGTGAACTACCCAGCTATATAATTTATACGAACCATACCAATTCATAAAAAGGCCTCGTGGTAACTTTTAACGAAGTCAAACAAAGCTTGAGTTATCATAATATTCTCATGCAGATTTCAACAGAATCTGAACGTTACCCTTGCCCAAAACGTGACCGTCAAATGGTAAAAAAAAATAAAAAATAAAGTTTGTATGGAATTTTGTTGGTTTCATCCACACAAAAGGTTTTCCCCTGGGGCATTCAATGACTCACCAAATACAGGGTGGCTCAACGGTAATATCAAAAAACGTTACAAATAGGGCGGTCCAAGGTTCTTTCAATTAAAATTTTACCATGGGGGAACTTCAACCGTTTTTGCAATAATGCGTATTCAATACATACCAACTGTCGAATAATATTACTTTTGTCAGAGGTAATAATGTAACGACTCGTTTTGAAAGAAAAAAAGTAAAAATATTTATTAAGACAGACAGCACTCAAAAGTAATAAGTACATAACAACAAACAAAGCCAGTAGCCACCGATTTAAAAAAATATTGTTATTTTTTAATTTGTAGTTTTTGAAGACGGTTGTCATTTTTGTAAAAGTTTTTTTTTGTTTTTGCAATATTTCTTGTCGTTAATATTTAAAATTCGAACAAAAACCCTTTCAAAGAATACCTCACACCGTCACACGATATATTAATATAAGATCCCGACGAATTAAGAACCTCCTCCTTTTTTTGAAGTTGGTTAAAAAGCTATTTCAATAGGAAATACGTTTTACTTTCGAAGTAAAACCTTATAAGTAATTCTTTAATAAACATTAAGGGCGAAAATGGCTTGAAATCTATAACGTTATACTATAATAATTATAACACAAACTAATTTAATAATAAAATGATTTTCTCAGAATGTATGCATAAAAATTACTACAATGCAAATAATATAATAATTCTTATTTTATTAATAATAATAGATGATAATAAACCATTTTGCTTACAAATTATGTATTAATTTTATTGTATTGCATACAAGTCATAATTAAACCATATTTTAATTGTACTTAGTCATTTAACATTGTAAAGTATTGTACCTACTTAGTTTTATTGTTATTTTATGTTTCAGTAAACCATTAAACCGGACAATTCTATAGTTTTCTAATACTTTTTATAAAGTAAGGGATGGTTTCTTTGTTTTGCTGTTTTTACTGGGCTTGTATTTTTTTATCATAACATTACGCCTGTAAACCTCTAGGGTTAGGCAGAGGTGTACTCATTAGTAAACCAACATTTCTCCAGATATATTATATTTAAGTCCCATGTGTTAGAGGGCAAGCCTATATTTTCTTTTGTTTTTTTTATTGTCCTTAATATTGATTAAGATTTCTCTTTGTTTTTAAGCGTAAACAAAGAACGCAGTAATTTATTTCAAGGACCTCTTTACCTCGAATTGAGAAAACCCTACAAGTAATAAAATATGGTGACATTAATTTATCAACAATACATTAAAATTAACTACAATGCATATAGCAATAGATTACAAGTCTGTCGACGCAAATTGACATGGCGACAGATTGTTGCTAAGGGCATCACACAATAATTATGTTTTTCCCGATGACCTCTCACCATCTGTGCAGAAACTTAACCAGATGATACAATCACACCATTTACAGATGTAAGAAGTATTTAAATGACAAAGGAACACACACCTTGAAACGATACATAGCATTATATTCATTGTGAAAATGACAATTGTGACTTGTGATCTACTAAACAATTGCTCATTGCTGTGTAAATCGTAATCTATACTGGAAATCTTAACTTTAAGCTATTATTAGTCTTTAATGTATTGCGTTTTATAAATCAATGCGATCGAACAATTGCGAACATGTGTTACCGAGACAACGGTTAAGGAATGGGAGCATTGGATTGCTTTTACTTAACGCTGGATTTGGCTTTTAGTATTTTCTTTTCGGGACTTATATGTTTATTTTGTTAATACGAGCCTATTATTGTCCCACTGCGGGGTAAACGCAATGTTTGTTATGTTATTGTTTAAAATCGTTATACTCAACTTTCATGTTTAAGTTTCTCTAACACAAACAAAGAGCGCTTATACATTCAACTTGAATGTTCCAATTAAAGAAATGCCTTGTTATTATATTTATTTACAGCTGAAAATAATCAGTAATTTCTATTTTGCACATATCTTTGAGTGGGGCCAAAGTTGGTCAATGTTACTACTCTGTTCTGTTATCTCATTTATGTACAATGTTGATAAACAAATATATCTATAAATGGTTGCATAAATATTTTGTACAACATTTTATTATACCTAACGAAACTAAATTACAATTTAGAGTACTACATGCTGTATTTAATGGTGAAATTGTTAACTTTCTATTATCACGCAATTATATAAACGCACAAGTCCTAATATAAATCCATGACCTTACTTCAGGACATAAAGAGAAACAATTACCTATTAAATTACCATTGAACTGGCTATCAGTAATTATGTTGTAGGTACATCATAAATAGTACCTATTATAATAAGCAAATACGCAGTAAGTTTTGTTTCTCGGTTAGCAACAAAAGGCCGGCCGATACCAAGCAAACTGCGTCGTTCGTTCGCGTCAAACGATGTACATTTTATGCGGCGTAGTAACTGTCAGTTCCTAACCTAAAATATATCCACTTCAACCACTCAAAACACTGCATACACACAACTTAAACATACCGGTGTAAATAAAAAACTAATCTACATAATTTTTCTCACAAGAATCAATAAAGAAATGTATCGCTACTCACGATTTATAGTGATTGTCGGAGTGTCGTGTCCGCCCTAGCGACTGCCTCAACGCACACTGGGCTGCGCCGCGTCGCGTTGCGCAGTGGGAACGACCGCGCGCGTTCACTCTTCTTATTTTTAAAAACAACTTTTTAAATCGGCAATGGATCGGTACAGACAGACAGACTACAGCGAGTCGCACAAGCAGCGGACGAGAGGTGTCGCAACGGCTCGTATTGTAGCCCTCCCCACCTTGTACAAAATGACCTTATCGTTTGACTGCACTCGGTAACAGTGAGTGCAATATAAAGACGTACTTACCTTCTACAGTAAGACATCGCGATACTAAGAGGGATTACTGTTTCTTCTAATAATACTGCAAACTGCTGACTGCTGAGCTTGCATTCTGGAAAATCGCCTTTGTCCTCGCCTGACTTCAGAATAAAAAAAACCATATAATTTCATGTACTTACAAGATTTTTCCGACGCCGCTCTCCTCCGCATCGCCTCATTAATAGGTATTAACCGAATACTTGACAATTTAACAATAAAAGCAACAGGGATTTAGAAAACATTTTGACAAGTAGTTACATCGGTGGTCGAAGGGGAACTGGCCGGGCTATGTGCATCGAGGTACAAGTCAATAACGCAGCTCACTAATTGGAGACCCATTTCCATCAGGCATGCGCTTGAATATCGAACTACTCTATTCTGGATGTTGGAATGAATACGAAATATTTTATCTCTCGCATGGTATACGGATCGTTAAAATAACAAATGTATAAAAAATAGTGCTTGCACACCGGCGTTGGAACCACGCCCTTCCGTCAACATTTCGCCTCAGGACCTACTTATCCCATACTGAAATGAATGTTGACATTATAACCAAAATTTAAAGAAAATAAAGAAAAAAGTTTTTTTTTAAACAGGCCATATGCATTGTGCACACAAATTAATAAAAACAAAAAGGCAATAAAGAAAAGACTAAAATAAAAAACGTCTCAAACGTGACCCATATTTATATTTTCGGCTAAGTATGCGGAAAACGGCCAATCTATTTTTACAACTAGGCATTTTAAAGAAATCCTTATTTTCAACTTTGACGTTAACTTATGACGTAAAAAATTTATGGTGTTTTGTCGGGAATACGTTGCGGCGCAGTAAGAACCTACTGCGTTTCTTGGCAAAACGTTATTACGCAGTAACTAACCTAGGTCAACCATGAAGGGCAAATGAACAAAAATGCATGCGCAAATATGAAATTTTACAGATAACGAGTTCATTTTTTAAGGTTCCGTGTAACAGTCTGCAAAAACGGAACCCTTTTAGGATTATTTTGTTGTCCATCTGTCAAGACCCTTTTTCTCAGGAACGCGTGGAAAGTATGAAGCTGAAATCAATATCAAATACTCAGATCTGCTACCCCTTGCAGCGGTGAAAAATCAAACTTCTAAGTCAACGCAATCTAAAGATATGGTCGTTTATGGCGCATATTTTGACGCTTGCTAGGGAATCGAAACCTATAGGGAACTTCCCGTTGACCTAGAATCATGCTTGGCAAGAAGCAATATCATGTAGCACAAGTAAAGGAAGAGAACCGCCTCCGTAAAATCTGAAAACCGTTAGTGACATCACAAAATAATTACTCTTTTGCGCTTCTAAACTAACTAGCTGTCGGCCGCGGTTACACCCGCGTCTTTGGTTACTGCTCCGCTCCCGTAGGTCGTAGGTATATAGCCTATAGCCTTCCTTGATAACTACTCTATCTAACACTGAAAGCATCATTCAAATCGGACCAGTAGTTCCAGAGATTAGCGCGTTCAAACAAACAAACAAACACTGCAGCTTTATAATATTAGTATAGATTTTTTGTATGCTGTGTTAAATATTGTATAGTGGTACGGAACCCCTTGTGTACGAGTCCGACTCGCAATTGGCCGGTTTATTTTCGCACTTAAATAAATTATGCATTGTTTCGGAAATTTCTCCAAATCTATATAACTAAAAGAAACAGTTTTTACTCATGCATGAAAAAACATACGATTAAGAGAGGCGATTTTATTACATGTAATATCGTGATGGCCTAGTGGTTAAGGCGCCCTCCTCTAATGCATGAGATAATGGGTTCGAATCCGGGCAAGTAAAAATGTGACTTTTTCAATTCATAAGTACTTTCTACTTTATTTTGGACATCCGCCTTGGGCAAGCGTGGTTATCAATGCTCATGCCTTCTCCGTATGAGAAGAGGCCTTTGCTCTACAGTGGGGCAGGATAATAGGCTGGTATTATTTATTATTATTATTTTATTACAAAGTAACTCAACTATTATGAGAAACCTCAAGAAGATTTTCTCTATCACAATGATAACAAAGAGTACGTACTTAATCAAAGATTACCCAATAGTAGACAACGCTGTTTCTTTTTCCATTAAATCTTATCTTTACATAATTGTTTACAAGGCACTTCATTTTCAATTTTTGTAATCAATACTAAAGAAATGCTCAAAAATTCTCAAGATTGGGTTAAGAGCATTTTTAGGTATAATGTTTCCGTTCCCCTCAATAACGTGATCGTGATCTTAGATTCAGAGCAATCCATACCATATGAGACTAGCTTTTGCCTGCGACTTCGTCCGCGTAAATGTCGGTTATCGAGGACACAGACGAAGTCGATTAAAAAGTAGCCTATATCCTTTATTGGGGTTCAAATTTACCCCGTAGGAAACATCAACATCGCTTAGTAATTTAGTCGTGAAAGTGTAACAGTATGTATGTATTAATAAACACTTTACAGCTGGATGGATGTAGGTCTGAGATGAAGAGGAAGAGGAAGGCCGAAGAAAAGATGGAAGGACTGTTTGGAGAATGATATGAAACAAAAGGTAGTCAATGATAGCATGACGGCTGGCAGGACGGAATGGAAGAAGAAAACGTGTTGCGCCGACCCCAAGTAATATGGGACAAGGGCAGGAAGATGATGATTACAGTATTCTAAAAGTAAATAGACGTAAAAATCAGATCCAATGAAACACATTCTATCAACAGTCGGAGAAAATATTCGTATTCTCCATATTTTAATTTTGAATAATTCCAAATCAATCAAATATCACCTACCTCCTAACATGTCTAATAAGATTACAAGAAGCCCCTAAGATTCTTCATTGGTAAGAAAATTAATTTGAATCTACACAAATTCAATATATCTGTGGATGATTGGTTAATATTAATATTTATTGATATTTCACAGTGAGGCAGCTTATGTGGGTTGCTTGTTATCTACAGTGCTAACATAACATCACGCCTGTAATCCCCGAAAGGTTAGATAGAGATGAACCCATTAGTACACCCGCATTTTGCCAGTTTTATAATTAGTTCTGTTAGTATAAAAAGTTTCATGATCTAATTTGAAGTATTTTATGTTTGCCAGCGGTATATTGTTCAGTTTAGATGTAACTTTGGGATTTTTTTCTATCGAGAAAATTTTATGGAATCGTGTTTTCGCTAAACATAAGACATAACATTATTCCTCAACTTTACCATATATTTATTTCAAAATTAATGCTGCAGTATTTTCGGCGTGTCAGAGGATTCTGCGAAGCCATTTGAGGTAGTATAGGCTCTTAAGTCCTATGTAATGTAAGGGGGCGAGCCTATATTTCCAACATCATCATCATCATCTGCCTAGCCTTTTTTCAACCATGTTGGGGTCGGCTTCCAGTGTTACCAGGTGCAGCTGAATACCAGTATTTTACATGGAGGGACTGCCTAACCTCCACAACCCAGTAACTGGGTAACACGATACCCCTTAGTTAGAGAAGTTATCAGACTTTCGAGCTTCTGACGACCCGTAACGACTGTCAAAGATATGTGATGTGACAGTCGGGACCACCGATTGAGCAAGATTTCCGAGGCCCGGAGGAGTGTCGATGTGCAAGGATCCACGGCAAGCGTAGCTTAACCTGATGGATCGAACCCTGCGGCTGTTATAGATTATAGAAGAAAAAGTTACGATATTCTTGTGCAAAGAAAACTGTGTAACGAATATGCAGTGATACAGTGCGAAGCGATTACCTTATCTTATCTAGCGGGCCGTTGACGTTAAGTAGGGGGTACACAGGCAGACAAGACAACAAGGTGTAGTCCTCATATAGATAACATGGTTAGTAGTCAGGCTGTTTGGTTAGGTGCGTTGGTCCGTTGAGAGGGAAGCCTATTTCTGCGTTTGTCCCTTTTTAACTGACTTAAAGAAAAGGAAGAGGTTATATGTTCGTCAGTATGTATATTTTTTAACATGCTCTGGTTACCGAAGTCGGAGAATACCAGTCACCATTATTCACCGACTGCCAAATACTCTGATACCGCGGACTGACGGCTTAGGCATGATTTTTTTATGACGAATAGGCCCCTAGTCATGATATTCATACAAAAAAAAAAAAAACTCAAGAATACAAAAAATATTATCTCTAAAATATTTTTTTTTGTAAAAGTATTTATTTCATCGTAATTCTAAAACCAGAAACGCTATTGTTTACACGTGAATTGCCCAGAAGCCCAGAACCCAATCATGCTAACCTTTTTGCCTGTACTTCGTGTACTTGTGTCAACAAGAGAGTATTGGGCCTAGCAGGAGCGCGTGGCGTTAAGGAAATGTAAGTTTGATCAACATCGAAATTATTAATACCCATTTCAAACATATTTAGTTTGATTTTAAATAAATAAATAAATATCTTGGGACAACTCACACACGGCTATCGAACCCACGACCTCCGGCTTAGCAGTCAGGGCCTCTAACCACTAGACCAACAGGCCCGTCGTTTTATTAATATCAATGGATGTACTTTTCTACATAGTATAAAACAAAGTCTTTTCCTGCCGTCTGCTGAGGCCTTTTAAACTAGGTACGCAACGGATTTTAATGCAGTTTTCATCAATCGAAAAAGTGATTCAAGAGGAAACCTTATATGTAATCAAAATTGCATCCGTGCAAAACCGGGGCGTGTAGCTGGTGTCGTATAAAATTAAACAATAACGCTACAAGGTAAGCGAATTTACAATTTGTAAATCAATAAATGGCTAGGGTAACCCATGGGAGAGTAGTTGAGAACATTGCTAAATTCACCCGCACTTGAAATCAACCATTTTGAAATTGTCGAATGATTTTAAAATCGGAATAATGTATTGTAGACCTAACCTAAATCATCACGGGTGATGACTCATGTAAATAATGTAATTGTGTGTGCCTGATAAACTTCAAAATAACACTATTTTGAAACTAGATAAAAGCAGAGCGATGTTTGAAGGACGAGCATGGGCCATTGTGTAAACAATGGCTGAACATCCGGGCTGAAAATCAACGAATACTGTTACATTCAGGCTGTGATGGAAAAAATAATTATATCTACATGTAGAGTCTATGTGTGTGTGGTCGCCTCGTTGGTCGCAATGCGCGACTGCTGAGGACGAGGTCTTGGGTTCGATTACCAGGTCGGGCAAAATGTTATTCGGTTTTCCCATCGGGAATTTCTCAGTAACAGCCTTGGAGCCTGGATTTGTGCCCGGTGGATGGCAATAGGCCCGCCCCCTATTACATGGGCCTTCACACATAACTCGCGAAATTTGAATGTACAAATATATACATCTCTGCCTAACCCTTCGGGGATTACAGGCGTGATGTTATTTTATGTATCTACGTTGTTATCAAACCACGCAGGATGTAATAAAGGCTAACGGTAGAGGGCTTTTATGAATAGTAGTGATATTACAATTGCAGACACGATCAATGTTTTGTTTAAAAAAAATGGTACCTATACTCGACTCGATAACCTCTCATTTCAAAATGGAGAAGTCTACTTAGTACTCAGTTGTAACTTTACCAGGGTATTGAGATAGGAGAACTGAATGACTTCGAGGCTAATTTCATACTTAATAGTAAGTAAAATCAGTCTGTGGATGTCATGGAACTCTTCATTTCGATTTTTACGTTCAAAAAAAAAGTAACAACGTATAAAATCACGTACAGCGCCATCTGTAACTTTTTAGTCAAACTGTTTTGGCAACTGATTAGACAGATAGACGCTAATACAAAAAGTGTGCTATTGTGATCATAGATGGCGCTACTAGTTACACAATTGATCCAAAAGTGGTTTTCTCTTTGTTACCTATCATATTTTTTCATAATCTAATGAAGTTACGTAAATAAGAAACAAATTCTGGCAAGTATAGTTTCCAAAACAACTGACACATTATCAGCATGTTTCTGAGAATTGTTATTTGCAATGTTTCTAGATTTTAGTGATTCAGGAGCTAAAAATATAACTTTTTTTGGTCACTTCACCTACCAAAGTAAGCTTAGTTATACATTCATTTGAATTTATGTAAATTGATAGAAAACATACAAAGGAATTGAGATTCGTTTTTTGTTGAGAGAAAGAGAGAGAGATCTAGAAAAACTAAATAAAAGACTAAAGAAGAAATAGTATTAAATATTTCAGTTGCAAATTAATAATTATTATCTATTTGTGTCAGACATTTGAGGTCATATGCCAATTGTATGGAATGTTAATGATAGTGATAACAATTTTTTAAGTATCAAGAAACTCTTTTTTTTTTATAAGAATCACATGTTTCTGCTTTAAATATGATCCTTAACATTTATTTTCCAAAAAATCAAAATATTTTCTACAATCTTTATTATTATTATCTACAAAACTAGCTTGTTGGTACAGCATACATTCATTAAATGATGTATACTATTGAATAGTTGGTTGGTGGCCTTGGTACATTGTTAAAAAGGCAATAAAGCCAAATATGTGGTAGACATATTGCATGTCATAATAAACCACTCCACATGTGCTTAGTAAACACAGCTGATAAGGCCAGTTATTAGTATTTTCAATCAATATTTGTATGTCTTTCACAGCCTTTTTTATGCAACCAAAAGTGGTATCAGCCATTATTAATCATTTTAAGTATTCATGACGAAACTCTACCTCTTGTTGTGCAATAGAATCGTACAGAAAATAGATTTATTGAATCCATGTCATGTCATTTTTACTATTATTACATCAATACGGAAGTATGTGTAAAAAAATCTTATTAGACAATCCTGGCACAATAATTAGCTTTGATGTAAGAAAAAACATGAGCAGAGATCATAAATAGAACATAATAACGTAGTAAACAAGCGTAACAAAGGAAATTATAGCTACTTACGTTCTGTGATTCCTCCTCCAAAACAGCCATGGCTTCGAAATCGATGTTCATTTCAACAATTTTGACACACTTATTTCAACAAAAATTCAAGAATAATGTACTAAGCTGTGACGAGTAAATTAAATAACAAGGAAATTAGATATTTTGTATCAAAAGTTGCTCTTCAAGGTATTGTTTACAAACTGGCAAGGTCATTTGACATATTTTGGTAAATAATACGGATGCGTTCATTTTGAATATTGCATAAACCCACTCCCATTCCCACAAATAGTAGACTAATCGACTACTTCGACTAACTTGTAGTAAACGTCACTGTGACATAAACAAAATAGTGCCACCCACCCAATGTTGCCACACACTAAAAACATATGTCAAAGTTTTTCGACCTCGCTAGTTTTTCTTTCTGTGATAAAAAAAATCGTAGCTTTTATGTTTTTTCATTGAACTTGTGATGTGGCCTTAAAAACTATAAACCATTTTGTCTGCATATTATTTTAGAATGTGTATAGAGTGCGGTGTTACTGAGGTGGTTTTGTATTTTTATGTGCGGTTAATGCATTAGTGTCATTGTGAGATCACGATGCGTATCGGTTTCGTGTTATATTGGTGCGTATTTGCTTTTCATTTGTGTAAAGCGGAAGATGTGGAGAGGACAGCAGAGACTAGAGATAGTGGCAGAAGGCAGCAGTGGGGTCCCGTGGTGCGGAGCGGGTCGTTTATGAGCGACTCCGCTGTCACGGCATCCAATGAACAGAGTAAGTTTCTCATGACCCTGAATTCGATCATTTTTTCTGACTTCTCATGACACCTGTTGACGTCCTTCACTCGAGTCATGTCTGAAACAATTCGTAATTACTACAATACATGCCAATTATTCATTTTTATACATTTGTAGTTACAAAACATAGTAATTTATAGTCTTATAGCATTTCGCGGTACAATTCATATTTCGTATTAGGAAATTAGAGAATTATCTAGTAATATTTTTTTTATACGTTATTCAGCCTACATTATTAAATTAGTATGCCTGCTGAAAGGCTATACTTACTTTAACTAAAATATACCTTCTTTTATCAAAGGAAAAACATAGAAAACTACTGGAACCAATAAACTAAACCTTTTTCATACCAATTATAAATTAAATTTATACTTTATGTTGTATTTTATTAACAGTGAATAAAATATTTAAACATTGATAAAACTATATCCTATAAATTAAAACTGGTTTTACAAATGCTAAATTGAGTTCCTGAGCATAACATACATAGATTTAAGAGGTAAGTAGGTACTACTTATGAAATATATTCTTTACAAGGAATTGGAACAGGATCCTACAAATACATACATCCAACCATCCTGTAACCATTAATTAATTAATTTAGAATCCTTGTCTTTTTGTTTATATTACCAAAAACAAGACCCCAAACACTTCAATAGCCATAAAATACCTTATTCCCCTTCTTTAAGACACAATTTCCTTTGCAAAATCCAATGAAAACACCAGATGGTTTTCATGGACCACTTGTATGGTACTTTTATTATATTACACACTTAATCTTACAGTGTTGTCAGTTATAGTAGACGTAAGAGTTATGTCCGACTGTCTGACCACATGCTTAAATGTTTAGGTGCTGGCTGATGAAATAAATTATCATAGAATGTTTACTTTGTGGACTTTTTTTGTTGCCAGCCTGTATAAAACTACAGGTTCATTTTTTAAATTACTATTATGCAGGAGTGTTATTCAAACAGGATGAAGATTATAGAACAATTTAATCAAAGAGGTTGTTAGACAATAGATATTTTATTATAATTTTTGATGAGAATGAAAACAGATAACCCGATAACAATAGTGTGTGTAAAACATGTTTAATTATTATGTCTTTTAAAACAGAATTTAAAATAGTATAATATCAGTTATTTTTCGACATTTTGTTAGCTAGTATTTCTTACACGATCTGCTTCCAGTCTCATCAAAATATTCATTAGTTGTCAGGATTAAAAAATCAAAAGTTGAAAGAAACTGACCACTCCCTCATTGATAAAGTTAATAGTCACTTCAACAATGCGCTGTGGTCAGCTTCTTTGAACTTTTGATAGGTAGGTACTGCAAAAGGCAAAATATTTAGCTGCGGCGATCGGCGATTTTTTCGGCGCGGTCAGCCAAAAAGCTTCCGAAAAGCGACTAAACATAGGTGGCCTCTCACACTCTTTCTGTAGTTGTTCAGTAGTTTTTGAGCTTTGATTGAATAAACATAACATTATGTTAAACGCATTACCTGTCCTTTTCCATAGTGTGATAAAAAAAGCAACTGAAAGAACCTGGTCTGCTGTGGCCATAAGAGTTTAATATTCATTTTTAATGATGATTTAAGTAAGTAGGTAACTAGGTAGATAGCATAATTATATTCTCATAAATTACAAAGTATTTACAATCATCATAAAAATATAAGTAAACTCCCAACTAATCATGTTTCAAATAAAAATTGCAGAAATACTTAATAGCTCACGATTATTGTGGAAAATACAATTTGGCACAAACTCAAACATAGACAAAGTAACACGGTATACAATGAATTGTTTGCATTACAAATAAAACAGCAATTTTAATGGAATTGTTGTTACCGAATTCAGTCTGAAATTGTTCACACACAGAGTAGCCAGGGTCGATGACACTAAAATGCTGGTATTATTATTATAATCTGAAGTCAAGGGTGTAGCTACTGCCATATCAGCCATATGAAAGATACAGGAACCAAAGCTACAGGAGCCCAAACCTGTGTAATCAAAATTTCGTCAAACATTATCCACTATCTCTATCAAACTCTTAGACCCTTTCCACCCGGGGTTGCGGGACAACATGATTCCGTGGCCCCAGAACGTAAAGGGCAACAGAAGGAACAGGGTGGTTTTGTAATCAGTAAAAGTCTGACAGTTTCGCCCCATCCAGGGCAGAAGGAAGCATTTGATGGTTTTTATCACCTAAAAAAAGACCCTTTCCATCATGTGAAAACTCTCATTGTAGCTCATACATTACTTCATACTTACTTTACACGGCATGGCAAACGTGCCGTAACCATTTGCATGTGAAAAGGGCCTTAAGCCATACGTTTAAACTTCCCAGAAAAAAATAAGCATACTATTTTGATTCTTTATTTTTCTTTTTTGATACAGGGTCCGTCTAGGACAATCTATGCCACGGTCTGCAGTGCTATTCTGTAAAAGTCTCTCTGTGAATTTAGGTGAACAGACCTTGAAGTGAGATGACTACTCACCTAACTATTTTTTCAATAAAATTCACCAAGGGCAATTTCTACAGAATAGACCAGCTGATAGCATTAGCAAAACATGTAACTAGTGATTGTAATATTATTGGTTTTTAATCTATTTTTACATACATGTAGGTGTAATATCAATGTTCCTAACATGTAACCACTAATGAGAATTGTATGCAGAACATTAAATCTATACAAAGAAATAAAATTGAAATGTCTGTTTGTAACTGGTAAAATAACAGCTTCGTACAAAATCAATATAAATGTTTACATGGTACTAATACTACCACAAAAATCCCAATTATTTTAACATTTGTCTGTCTGTCTATTCCGGATAATCTGCGTAAACGCTACACCTATTTTAAAAGGGAATTTCATTGGCAGTTATCTGATGCTATAAGGAGTAACTTATCCACCACCAATCCACCATTCCTTTATTGTAGAAAATAAATTAGAATTCCGCACAAAAAAAAACCGTGATTCACGGAAACCAAGGCGCGGCATAACATAGTAGAATACAATACATATAATAAAATCGTTATGTAATATATTAATATGATTTTTCCTCATGTGTATTGTTTAGTTTTATATTTAGTACCCAGTTCGAAATAGAATGATGTTAACAGTTAGTAGGAATATTTTGTAAAATGACCTAGAGTAATAAAGGTAAACTTAGGTCTAGAATCATCTACTCAATTCGTCAAAACTACGAATTGAGTAGATGATTCTACGACTTACGATGCTACTTCAATAATTTTATAGAAAATAACATATGCAACTTTAAAAATTTTGTTAGTTTGCAGTCAAGTTTGAAAAGGTAATAGTACAAGTATGAATATTTTTATCTATAGCCACAAAATTGTTTTGTTCCGAATCTGTTCTGTTTTGTTTTGAATTGATAGCGTTCCTGAATAACCTAAGCCTAACATTTACAGAAACTGTAGTTAAACTTGAACATTTAAATAAAAAATTACTTCTCTTTACCAACTATGTTGGGGTCGGTTTCCAGTCAAACTGGATTCAGATTAATAACGGAGCGACTGCCTATCTGACCTCCACAGCCCTAACTGGGTAACATAATACCCCTTGGTATGAGTGGTAGTTAAAAAGCTTTACGTGCTTTCCGAAGTCCGGGGGCGTCACACCATCAATTTATCTCTGAGCTACTGCTATTCAATTTCCTGATGAAAACACCTGGCCTAGGAATTGATCAAGGCCTTCACGCTCAGCAGTAGCGCTTAAGACCACGAGACCAAGGCAGTCAGTGAAACAATGACTAATAGTACTCATAATTTAGACTAACAATCTGCCAACCTTGTTGATAAATCAATTATTTCGTTTTAATAAAACACGTAGAGTGCAAATGTATATTGTCGCACCCAAAAATAAAAATGAATCATCAGAATAAAGATTATTATAACATGAAATGTAGAAAACATGATTGTCTGATTGTAATGAAAATAATGCTTCAAGTAGAAGACTAAAATATTTTAGTGTTCATGACTAATTTAGTGAAATGTTAGTTTTTTATTCACAATACTATTTTTGTTTGTTGTTGTCAGCTTTCTTTGTAATATGTGTCAAGTGCGTTGGACCACATATGATGGGTTTTACCTAGGTACCTAGTTATAGTACTAAGATAACGAACCTTTTTTTTGTTGATATTTAGTCACGCAAGGGACACGTGTGCAAGTATATAATATACGCAATACCTAGGTATCTACGCTTCTTATTTTTATGGTAATGAAATATGTAAATCCAGTTTCGCATGCAACAATCGACCTTATTTTCTTTGATTTTGTTGTGCGTTTTTTTATGCACAGAGCAAAAACTTTTTTATTTCTTCCATCAAATTTGTGTTTGATAAAAAAACAATGATCATAATAATAGGAGAACTTCTAAACTATAATATCCGGTTCACCTCATTCCCCACCCAGTTTATCCCGGTCCTGAGCCGCTATAAGGTCGTCGGTCCATTTACTATAGTTGTAGGACATCCCACGTTACGCTAGCTGATTTGTCAAGTAAGCATCAGAAACTGGGGATAATGCTTTTTTAAATTATAACTGTTAGAGACGACCACAAGCTAACCTCAGTTTTGATCTGTCAAAAATGCCGCCAAAACCATTTTTTTTTTACATTGATTGTTTTTTTACATCGTTTTTAAATAGTAGAATTGGCCTTCAGTATGAGAATCCGTCCTTCCACAGTGTTTTTTTTAGGTCACATTTTTTTTTTAAATCTCTATCGTAGTCGGCTATTCTAATAATACTCGTATACCATAATTTTACCGGCAAACATCTATGTTTGCTTATCAGATTACGTGCAAGTATCATTATTTGTTGAACCACATGAACTAAGAGATAAGGAGGAAAACATTTTGATATCAGAAGTTTCCTTATTATGGTCAATTATTTTTATTATGACCACACATTTAGGTGCTTCTGTACTCTACGTATAACTAGATACTTTTGTATTTAAATAAACGAAGTGTAAATCATCTCTCAAAGTTGAAGCAGAATAATTTATTTCAAATTGACACTTTTGATCGTCATTTACAAAAATAACAACTAGTTTGGAAGGGGCCAAAGATAGTTTCGAATGGGAAAGAATGGACAAAAAACTCCATCAAGAAACTCCATACTTTAGTATTTTCAATTATATGTAATTTTTTTTTTTCGCATTCGTAGAAGCTTTTAAATGAAAAATGTAAGTTATTAACTTTAAATAAAAAACGGAATAAATAAATGTTTAGTTAATTATTTTTTGACAAATGTTTAAAAGTTCGAATTTCGAGTTCTGAATGGAACTAAGCGGCCAGGACTACGGCCTTGGCTGCAGAAACTGCGGCCAAGATCCGGACATCTACATTTTAGTAAACAACACACAAGTTTGGTCGAATCTAGTCGAATGGTACGTGCACGTCGTGCGACCAGCTGGTCGTCGCGGTCAAGTGCGTGATGCTTTGATGGTTTCTGTATTTCTGTGCGCCCACTGGCCGTGATCTTTCTCGCGTAGTGCGCAAGGTTTCTTATTAGCGCATTTCGTTGAGGATCTAATCTTGAGATCGGGAGAGAGTTGAGTCTAAGTTCTGTCAATTTAAGTGCGGACGGTTGTCTTGCCCTTGTTAGATGAATTTAGTATGCGTAAAGGATATCAAATTGTTGCAAACGTTTACTGTGTAAATACTTTTTATGACGTTTAGAAACCATCATTCCAGTATGGTGTAAGAAAATTCTCTAAAATGCTCATTCTTTTGTGTCCTATTTGGTTCGTGTAGTATGAATCTTACCAATATAAGTGTTGCTTCTCCTTTTAATATTATCATCGTATATTCCATCAGATGTAGGTACCGATAATATCCGACTACTTATTTCCAATTAAATATCCACTAAATAATCTATCCATAACAAATTACACACTAATAAAAATCACATAAAAATCAAACTTCCTCTAATACTTTTATTCCCTATTACTTATTGAGCCAAGAATTTAAATCAGTTTAGCAGACATCCGATGATCCAAAACATGACTAGCTCATTGGCATGCAAGAATCGAGACAGTGTTAAAATTAAAGTCAAAGCATTTATTTCAATTAGACCATTTACAGGCACTTTCTTTTTTCAATAAGTCGGTCAGTTAGTCAGAAAGTTGAAGCTCGTTCCAAAATGGAGGTAGGCCTCTATAGAGAAGAATGAGCAAGAAACTCTACGGGCACTCTTTGCAATTAGGTTTTAACAAAATTCTGGTTACAATATTTTTGCTTCTTTAAGTGAAAACAATGAAGATAAAATAATAGCAAAATATAATAATGATTTAAAGCCATGGCAGTTAAGAGATGACCAATCCCAACTGACAGCGCTCGTGCTCGCCAGTGTTACTAGTAGACAGTGCATGACTCATCAAAATACGTTATATCAATGGCAGACGAACGATCGTTCGATGCGTGTTTTCATCTTATTTTAGAACTCGGCATCGTGTCGACGTGGCATCGATTGTATGTACCTGACTTACGAAATACGAGTAGTATGTAGATACTTGTCTTCTGGTGAAATGATCTTTAGCTCTGCTATGTGTTAACTGATCAGCATATGTGATGATCATCCACAAGTTTATTGAGAGTTTTAAGGAGTATGCCCACTACACCTGTCACGAGCTCATGTTGTAAAAATGTAGTCGGCAGGTTGGTAGTGCAGGCGCAGGGCTAGGTGCGCCGGGAGACCGCATATGGGATAGCATAGCCTGCTTGCTACATCGTACCATACCATGACCGTGCTAGAAACTTGTCAAAAGTAAGCTCACTTGACCGTTTCGTTACCTACCAACACCGTCGCGAGCCATGCACGTGACGTAGTGTCAATAACTGTCGGTTGATACGCTGTTGATAGGTTCTGATGGGTATAGTAGGTAGTCTGTGTCATGTTCCTTTCCGCGCCTAATGAGTTCACGGCACGGTCATGGATTCGTGGGTAAGCTCCTATTGTAAATTTTCCCGGCGCACCCAGGCAGTTAGCTGCAGCTGCACTGCGCTACCAATACCAACTTGCTGACTAGATTTTTGCAACATAAACTCGTGCCATAAAAGAGCAAGGAAAACAATGATATTGAAGTACCATGTAACTGGAGTATGTTTTTTTTAGCCGGTCAAGCCCCGCTGACTTACCGGTAAGTCATTACAATAGAAAATCAATTGTGTCTCATTACGTGGGACTTGAGTCATTAAAGATTATTAGGTAAGACAACAACGATAAGTAGGTACACAGATAAAATTATAAACTGAAATTCTGTCAAGACCAAAACGGGCCCCTAGTTTAACAGAGTGTTGCAACATTTCTTAAATATAATTAACCAATTATAGCTTTCCTTAATCTTAAACTAAATGAAACTACAAATAAGTGTTTTTATCGAACAAAGATTAGTGAATCTAAATACAGTAGACAGACAAATATAATACGTTGTTAATGACTTAAAAATGAAAACAAAAATCAACTAAGCGATACTCCGCTAATCAGTCAAAATATTTCCGCGGTCTTTGTATGAAACCAATTAAATATCTAATCGCATTTCCAATTAATCGTATATTGAAAATTAATCATTAAAATCGGTCAGTAGGTGTCGGAAACTAAAATGTTCCTACTCGATAGCCAGGTAAATGGTTGCTAAAGGCAGTCGTACCGGAAACTGTGGTTTACCGCTTTTAACTAAGGTCGTAGAGGTCTGTACAGTACCAGTCCAGTATTTGTGTCCTTATTCCATTTATCGAATCATCGAGCTATTTTTATTTTATCCTACTGTGGACTATACTCCATTTATTTAGAAAATTTGAAAAATAACGGTCAAATAATGGGCAGTTAATGTGTTATATTGTTCGAATTACTGCATTTTTGGTCTATAAAAGGCTAATAATCTACATTGCTTTGTATTTATCGTGGAATAACGAAGCCTTTTATACTTTCCTAGCTTTTGCCCGCGGCTTCGCTCGTATGAACTTGTTTCACTTCCTTAGGGGATGAATTTCGGACCTTTCTTAGCGCATGCCTACGTCGTAATAACTATCTGCGTGCCTTTCAGCGCAATCCGTTCAGTGGTTTGAGTTGTGTGTTGACAGATGAGTCAGTATCGGTTGCCTCTATAGATCAATGCTAGCTAACATTGAAATAACGATAGCGTTTACGTAAACGATGTTTTTCATTGTTAGGTACCTATATTGAATGGAGTATAGGTAAAGCGTTTCCTTTGCGGGACTTGTCGACCTTCATTGCCTCAGTGCCGTTTTTCTGGTGGTTGGTACTGTTGATGCTGGCTTTCAGGAGTTGCAATGGTTAGGAAAAGCGTGGCAGGCATGTTCCAAAAAAAAAATGATTCCTTCAATGTAGTGTGCGAAATTCAAAATTTCTTACACTTTCTGCAAATGCCAACGCTTTTTTGCGTTGTTTGATTATCAAAAGTCAAATGAAGCAGCTAAGCTGGCATATTTATTAAACTATCATAATTTAAAACGTCAATTCGAAAACGAAATTATGTTTGCTGGAAGTCAATAATTTTGCGAAATAGTCTTACGTCTATCAAATACAATTTTAAGAGGCATTTACGATTTATATGATGATCTGTTACTAATATAATAAACCTGAATATCATTTTGAATGTCTGGAACTACCAGACGGATTGGAAAAAATCTTTTTGTTTATGCTAGTCAGATTCATGAAAAATATAAGCTTAATAACATCACGCTACGACGCAGGGGAGCTGAGCAATAACCAAAGACTTAACTTGGTGCATGTAAATTAAGATTAACGATAAAAAATTGCAAAAAAAATGTAAGAACGTTTTGAATTCCGCGGCCTATCTTGAATTCTTGACGGATTCCCTTAGTCTTATAGAACGTGTCTTCCTTTTTAAAGCTTTTGCTCTGTACCTCTACTCCACATAATTCTTTCATAAGGGTAATGTGCCTATGATCTATATTAAAAGTATAACTTACAACCTAGGTCCAGATTCTGGAAAGATACTTAATCTTGATGATGATGATTCTTGTTTTAAAATTAGTTTTCAGTAACGATTAGTTGGAAATCTGTCAGTTTTAAATGGAGATTGATGACACAGAACTGAGCTAGTCTCATTACTTAATATCGTTCATAACTCTCGTTGTGCATTCTTCACGTAATGATGGCCAATCATCGTTGTCAGCGCCTTTAATCAATGCCAATCAACGGATGTAATCCCATTGGGCCTATATCGGGTGTAAAAAGATAGAATAGAGCCGAAAGTTACATGACTGTTCTCCTAATCATTGCGATATTTTTTTTTTGTTCTGGACCATATCTGGGAACCTTTTGGTTACGGAGGCACTTAGGTTAGAATATAGAAAAACTAATTTCTATATTCTAACCTAAACTTTAAACATCGTCTGTACTGTTCTCCCAAATAATAATAATACCAGTCTATTAATGTCTCACTGCAGGGCAAAGGCCTGTTCTCATACAGAGAAGGCTCGAGGAATGATCGCGCCACGCTTGCTAAAGGCTGATTGGCGATTTCAGACTTGTCTTGTTTCATCACGATGTTTTCCTTCACTGATGTCCTTGATAAACTAAGAAAGTACATATAAATTGAAATGTCACATTGTTACACGAGAGACAGGCGCCTTGACTGGGCCATCACGATATTTCCAAACTCCCAAATAGACAAAGGCCACACTCATTTCGTTTCTCTGTCCAACTAATTAGGAAGTAAAGGCGAAAATTAATAATGTTTAAAGGGCGTCTACTGTATATGACATGAACGTAAACATCTGTTGGCACGGGGCGGCCGATCGCTTGATTAATTCCATGGCTAAATCAGTAACGTGCCGTCTAGCTATTACAACTTACGGCTGTGATTCTAATAGTACTTTTTCTGACGTGTTTTTAGTGCACGAGGGTTTTCTTTAAATAGATTTTGGCCTAGAGAAAGTTTCATTGGATTTTTGGGGATTTTCCACGGCTTCCTTTTTAAACTTTCGATGGTAAATGTTTCTTTTTTCGTTATAATAAATACGATGTGTGTCACACTACGACTCAAAATGAGTTGTCACTTTCAGTTGAATGTTAATTACGCGAAGCTAAAAAAACGCGACTCTACTCACAAAAAAAAATCCGTCTGTGTGTTATCCTGGGCGCATTTTCTGAAAATGCGCACATTTTCTTTAGTTTTCAAATCTTACTGAAAAATGTCTCATGGTGAGAAAAATTGAAACGAAGTTTTAGAATGTGACCCAGATATTTATGATGTCAATTACTAGTTTACTGTGTTATTTATAAACATTTTACTATGTTTACTTCCAGTTCCGGAATATTAATAAGTGTATTACAGACATAATTATAACTCATGCATTATTTACTACAGCTCGCATAAATTACCATTAATTGTTATTTGTTGCGTTTTCTTGAAGTAGGTAGGTATAGTATCTGTTTTGTTATGACAATGTCTGTTTCTATGAAGGAGTGGAAAACAGGATGCGATTTAGATGTAGTTTAGTAATTCTATTTGAAGAGAATCCATAGAAAAGTCCGGTAAACCTGCCAACAACTTCCTGGGTTGACCTGTAGATGACCAATTCAAAAAAAAAAAAAAATGTACCACTCAGGGACCCCTGTCACCCCCGTTGTACCCCCGCTGTACCCCCGTCAGTAACAAAGTTCCTGACACCCGAATGTAATAGAAAGAGAGAAGGTCGGACGCTTTTTCCTTACGTGGCGATTTCTGCCAATGAACTCCTACAGCAAGCCGGGTTAACCTGTCAAGCCCCGACTGAATTACCAGTAAGTCATAACAATAGAAAATCAATTATGTCTCATTACGTGTGGGACTTGAGTAATTAAGAACCTTCATTCCTAAAAACATTATTTTTTACACCATGTTTACCCCCAACTGCCTTTAACATCCACAATCGCTAGCAAAATTACATTCCCCTATTATTTCATCGCCAGAAAATGCTATGTTCGATTGATTCGGTTACAAAATGTTTCATGAATATGCGAGCACCGTAATTATTTAATCTAAACAAGTCGAATACTTAACAGTAGGCTACAATCCGTTGATAATGCATTGATTCATTGTTTTATATTCAAGGCCAGTTTTAATTCTCCCACATTTCAAGCTAGACATTTACTGGGCTGATTTTGTTTATATTTCAGTACAGTGTGACCCTGGGGATCATTGTGTAAAGGCAAATGATGGATTGGCTATTTTAAATAGCTGTTAGTACTTAACAATTTACCTACTAGAATTTTCTTTTTCGTGCAATAGAATTTAAGTCTGATTTACACGATGCGGGAAATATCCTGTAATTTGTCATACATTGCGGAACCGCGCGGCTGTCGTGTCGTGAGTGACGGATCATCGACGGAAATGTACCACAACTTGCACGATATATCATCATGTTGTTCATCTCGTACCGTCTAAATCAGCTTTTATCCTCATACTAGCTTTTGCCTGCGGCTACGTCCGCGTGGAACTTGTTTATATCGAACTTGCATACAAACTTCCACTCCCCTTTTCACCGCCTTAGGGGGTGATTTCCGGGATAAAAACTATTCTATGTCCTTCCCCGGGTCCTAAACTATCTCCACGCCAAATTTCATCAAAATCGATTCAGCGGTTTAAGCGTGAAGAGGTAACAGACAGACAGACACACTTTCTTAGTATGGATTTGTCTCCATTGCTCATTGTCGTACTGTCTGTTTGTTTGATATTACTCTTCTACTTAATTTAGCGTCTCAAGAACATGTTGTGCTCGGTAAAACCAAAATAGAATAAACATAAATGCTCTTAAGTAAATCAATTGTCTTTTTAAAATAGCACATACCAAATAATCTCGTTGATAGAATCGTCAAAAACCAGTTAAGTCATTTGCATTAAAAACATGTTCCAAAAGTCAAAATCAGCGGTCAGTCATGCTGACCTGACCTTGACCAGTGCTGATGCGTAACTACACCTGTTTATTGACGCTACATTGTTAATACAGTGAATATTATTAAATCAAACTCGATAAGGTAACATACAAAACAATACCAAGTAGTTACAGAAGTTTGAAATAGGATTATTCTTCATACAAAGTGTTATTGGGTTTTTTCATGAGGAATTTCTCAGTAGCAGCCTCGGAGTCTAAGGGCAACAGAAGGAACAGGGTGGTTTTTTAGTCAGTAAAAGTCTGACAGTCCTTTCCGCCCCACCCAGGGCGGAAGGAGTCATTTGATGATTTTTACCACCTTGAGTCTGGGTTTGTGCCCAGTATATGGCAATAGGCTTGCCCCCTATTATATAGGACTTAAACATAACTGGCGAAATGTGGGTGTGCTAATAAGTAGGTAGGTACAACTCTGCCTAACCCTTCGTAATCCATACACCTACTTTAGGATTGTTTCTGATAGGCAGGGAACACAGCTGTTTGTTGTCATGCAAATGTTAGCAAACAAGTTATTCATTGTATGGTAATTATATAGCGGCGAGTTCGATTCCCGCACGGAAAAAATATTTGTATGGCCTTCAGGTAGTTTTTTCGGGTCTGGCAGTTTTTTGTATGTTAGTCTAATGTCTGTAAACGTTACGATACATGAAAAACACCTGTTTGGCAAAGTATTTGTTTAACAAAAAAAAAACAAATTTTTACTAAAACCGTCGTGATGGCCCAGTGATTATGGCGCATGCCACTCATGCTTGTGGTTGTGGGTTCAAATCCGGGCCAATGTGACGTTTTCAATTCATAATTATGTACTTTCTAAAGTTTATCTTGGACGTCACTGACATCGGTGAAGAAAAACATCGTGAGGAAACCGGACTTATTACTGTCCCATTCAAATCATGTCAGAGGCCCTTGAGGCGGTTTAGAAACTGACACTAGGGTGTGTGGGGTCGTAAGACCTTACTGCCCACACGATTAAGAAAGACAGACTAAAACCAAATCTGTGGAGATTCGTCCGTTCTCATTTATGTCATAATAACAACGCATATTGTTTCCATTCACAATTACGCTTAATTGGTTGAAACAATCACTTTGTCAGTAGTCTGGACTTGTTAATTGTGGTCTCATTAACTCTCAACTAGAAATGAAAAGCTACCTTGTTAGCTATTCAGGCTGTTAAATAGCATGGGAATCCCATGAGTCTCGTAATTGGGTGCTGTGGTACCTACCTATATGTGCAATGTTCCACTTAGATTTGTTTATATTTGGTTCGTAGTGTTTTTTGTTTTGGGTTTTGCCTGTACATTCCTAAACAGTGAAACCATGTACGGTGTCTCTTTGCTTTGGCAAGTGATGTGAAAAACAAAAAACGTCCCATCACTTCGCAGAGGTTTTCACAGAATCTATCAACCGATTGATTCTATCTAACTTGCTAAATTAAGCAAGCTACAGTGGTTATAACATATTAGGTACTAGCATTTGTCTCCCAATTCGGCCGCATGAATGTCTATTGCCGATGCAGACGAAGTCGCGGATAAAACAGTAGTATAAGTAATAGGTCGTCCTTTCTTGGAGCTCAAGCTTAACCTGATCAAATAAAAAAAAAACACTTTTATTACATTTATAATATTAGTAAATTTAAGCAGTAATGTAAGTATGGATGCGATTTCTCTTCTCACTTCAAGCAATAATTAATGAATATATATATATATATATATATATATAATATAAATTACAAATACTTAATGCCAATGTAATATCAATATCAAATACACCTATCCCTGTTCACTGTCTATAAATCATAAAACTACACTCCAACAGTAATAAATCAGTTTTACAGCCGCTCAGATTTCGTTGAAAACCGTTGTTCATTCGCGAAAATATTCCTATAAATAGAACATAATCTTCTCTCTTCCAGTTATAAACGATTATTGGAACAGTTTGTTGAACTCCTAAACGTGAATCAGAAATATCTTGTTTATTATTTTAGCATAGAATATAGAATCGAGATAGATTTATGGTTTATATCGAAGAAGGATCGTTTTGGAAAATGAGCTGATAAAATCTTTGCATAATAATATGATTGTCTGGACATGCTAGCTAGTTCTAAGGCATCTAGTCTAGTAGTTCCATCTCTTTTTGTTCGAGTAAAAATGCTTCTGGGTAAAAAAGCTATCCAATTTGTGACTCTCAAAATCTTACTACTATTATAAATGCGAAAGTTTGGATGTTTGTTGAACGCCAAAACGGCTGAATGGATCTGGATGAAATTTGGCACAGAGATAAATTATAGTCTGGAATAGCAAATAGATTTTTTATCTCGGAAAAATGTTCGGTTCGCGTGGTGTAATATATCAATCTTGACGCGGACGAAGTCGAGGCAGGCCTCCGTCACTCCATGTACTTGCGCGCTATAAGTGCCTACCGCCCAGCCGAGCGGTCTCGGTCCGCCGGCGGATCAAATTCAGTGCGGTTTTCGCAAGCGAAGCACGCGCACGCCGTTTAATTTTAATAGTGCTGTTCGTTCGTACGCGTATTACGATGCCGTGTTATTATGTTTTATCTAGGTTTCTTCCACAGTCAGCACCAATATATAAAACAAAACAAACTTACAAATATAATAAAACAAACTTTAAAAAAGAGAACCGACTTCAAAACACTAAACCGTAAGAAATAATTTCTTCTTTGATGTCGGTGCTTTTTCGATTCGTAATTACCAGCTGTTAGCACTAACATAAAAAAAAACTCTTTTTAAGGCTTTTTTTTTCATTTCTTGTGAACATCTCCGAAGATCATCATCAAACTAAGAAGTATTATACTTATTTTAAAACGTTCTCCTAAAGGTAACAAATCCTTTTCTGAAAACCGCATCGATATCGGTTTAGCCAAACGCGAGATTATCGCGCCCAAACATACATACCTACAAACCATACAAGTCAAACTTCTCAGTTTGGCCTGTATGTCTGATCACCTCCTTTTTGTTAAGTTGGTTAAATATTTTATAAATGATAAAATTTTTAACTGCCACATAAAAGTCAGAACACATTCACAGTTCTCAATAACATAGATAAAAAGTTATGTTAATTTAATTTTATCGAAGAGGCAGCCCTGCGATTACTGTGGAATCGCGCGGTGCGAAGCAATCACTGCTGTACGCTTGAGCATTTAGGCGCATTTTAGCATACAGTGGTTGTTGACGCGAGGGAGTAGGCAATTATCGTAATAGGTATTGGAAATTTTGTACAGAGTGAAGTATCTGTTACGTAGTAACTATTCAGTAATCTGTGGTCGAGGGTAGAAGCTAGTACTTTTTAAACAAACAAGCTTTTGCCCGCGACTTCCTCCGCGCAAAAATAAAATAAAATATATCATATGTTACTTGCAGATAATGTAGCATTCTAATGGTGAAAGATTTTTTAAAATCGGTCCAGTAGTTTTTGAGTTTATCCATTACAAACAAGCAAAAAAAAATTCATTTTTTCCTCTTTATAATATTAGTGTAGAAGTAGATAATCTGTATGACTGCAATCCTTTCAGAACAGTACATTAATAAATCATTGGTATCAGTACTCAAGCGGATGCTGCTGCAAATTCTCCTGATAAAACCCAAAGCTACTTAATCTGACACACACTGAAAGTTTAATGATTCAACTGTAACATAATTTACTAATGTTTAACACAGGCATTACTAATGAACAATATTCATAGACCAATGCTGTAACAATATAGATAGTCATTGTCATTAATAACGGCTTATAAAGACGACAAAAAACTATGACATGTGAGGGTACTTAATCCTGGCTGATAAAGAGGCCAAAAACCCTTGACATAGGGGGACTAATCTTACACACTCGAAGTATTTATTGCTTGATGATAAGTAGCACAAACTGTTGCTATGGTAACATCTACAAATATATGCTAATATTTTAACACTGAAGAGTTGTTTGTTTGAACTCGCAAATATCAGGAACTACTTTACCGATTTGAAAAAAAATATTTTTGCTTCAATATAGTGTAGGTATAATATCGAGGACGGTTATAGGTTACTAGCTTCTCTTCCACGTTATGTTACGTCTTTCGACGACTGACGTGATATTACTTTGCCTATACTATTCCTTCTTAGTGGTCGCAAGCGCGACTGCTGTGCATGAGGTCTTGGGTTCGATTCCCAGGTCGGGCAAAGTGTTATTGGGTTTTTCCATCAAGAAAATTCTCAGTAGCAGCCTCGGAGTCTGGATTTGTGCCCGGTTGATGGCAATAGGCTCGCCCCCTATTACATGGGACTATAAAACATAACTGGCGAAACGTGGGTGTACTAATACGGGTACACCTCTGCCTAACCCTTCGGGGATTACAAGCGTGATGTTATGTTATGTTACTATTTCTTATGAAACTATGATATGCCTTAAATTTTTTCCAGTCCTGGTAATTCTAGATATTAGACCGTTTAAACAAACAAACAAAAAAACTCTCCTTCTTTAATCTGGTATGGTTTAGATAACATTTCACTACGACCCTCGGAAGCGGAGCAGTAATCAAAGACGTAACTAAACGCGGGTAGAACCGCGAGGCATAGCCTAGTGAAATCAAAATTTAGACATCCGCAATACTTACGCTTGAAGTTCTATTTATTCCTGTTAAGGAAAAGAGCATAATATGTTCAAAAACAATGGCTGACTGTAATCGCATGCGCATATAAGCCACCACTTATTGATACTCCAGTAGTTAATATGCGATTGTTAGACTATATTTATTTAGCTACAAGTTTTACGGCGAGCTATCATGAACTTGTAATCGCATGGCGCTTGACTCATTCGCATTGAATACTTCGTCTGTTCAAAAGTTAGGGTCATCAGAAAAAAATATCTGTATCTAATAGATGTCAAGCTGTCTATTGACAACCATTAAATGTATGCTGTTGTGATGAGTGCATCTAATGCTGATGGATAGAGAAAAAGAGAGAGAAGTAGACCAAACACTTTGTCTCCCCTAAACTAGAGGTAAGAGCAAACTCATCTCAAATAAACAAAAAAAAAGTAATCATAGGATTGGAAAGGGAGAGAATATTAGTACATGAAGGCTGACATAGGAAAAAAGAAGAAAAAAGCATTTAGCTCCGGTCAAAAGTAACATTGAAAAAACTATGAGCAGAGAGAAGAAAAATACATAATTAACTTCAAAGAATTGTTGAATTTCATGCTAATATAATAAGCGTATAGGTGAATGACATCAACCTAATATAGGTTACCTTTTAGTTGTCAACGACACTGAAAAGACATGAGGTCACCTATACTTAGACTAAGAAATTATGAATTTTAATGATGTGTACACAGCTGTGTTTCCATGCAGGCTGAAAGTCAGATAGAGAATACACAACTCGTCAATTTGTAATGATCGTAAATCATCGATAACCGACTTTAAACAAACAATCTATAAAACTAAGCATCCATTAAATTATGTGTGTTTACGGAAATATGAGTGCACTTGATAGGAATGACCCATAGACAGATTTATGTCAAGAATAGACAAAGTAGATCACCACTTTAATAAATTCTAGCTCTCGTCTAGATTTTAACGTTGTTTATGCTGCGGAGAATGTAGATCATAGACAAACGGTGATACGCGTTCGAACTAATTTAGCATGTCTTTCACCACCCAATCGAATACGTCACTTTGTTGTGCCCTGAATAACTATTTCAATTATGACATGTGCTTTTTCATGCCAATCTTCTATGATGGCAGAAATTGCATAGATAAAGCCGTGTGGTATCTTTGCAAGTTTATTTTGCTTTTTAATTTGTTATTTTTTACCAATGTCCGAGGTCAGGTTAGGCAGGGGTGCGGCCTTCGAATTCAGCCCTGATCTTCACTAACAAGATTTAACTTTTCTATTTGGTAATTGGCTTTCATTAAAACCCATTCAGCGTGTAACATGACACCACCATTAAAGGTTGGTTTTTCATTCCACAATGTTGATCCATTTATAATCTGAGTTCCAGTTTGAAGTGTAGACTGAATAATACCAGTCTGCTATTGTTCTCCTACAGGGCAAAGACCTCTTTTTATACTGAGAAGGCACGAGCATTGATCACCACGCTTGCTCAAAGCGGATTGGCGATTTCAGACTCGTATTAATTTTAAGTCCGGGTTTCCTCACGATGTATTTCTTCATCGATGTCAGTGATGTTCACGATGAATCTAGAAAAGACTTATAGATTGCAAATGTCACATTGGTCTACTATGCCATCATGAAATTTAGTGTCATCTTACATTTTATTTAAACTTCGTCTGCCAGCCCTAACTGCAACAGATGCAACCTAGATTCTCGTTACGGGCGTATTGCAGTCACACGACATGCCGTCAATGTCTCAGTAAGTTTATTTTTTATTACGGTAAAACCGTTCTTGGTATTCTTGTAGCTACCAACTGATACCATCAATTAACCTTTTCATCGTAACGTACGTGTAGAGAGAGAGAGAGAGAGTTTTTCGAAACGCAAATGGCGCCATCGAAACAAATACTCAATTAATGACCTTTTTTACAAACTTTTAGGCTAACATACATATAAGGCTTATGAAATACTAACTTCTGCCCGCGATTTCGTCCTACTCTAAGTAGATAGGTATTCCCACGAGAACCGTACATTTTTCCGGGATAAAAAGTAGCCTATGTGCTATTTCAGACTATAATCTATATCTCTGAGCCCATCCAGATCCGTTCAGCCGTTCTGGCGTAATTGAGTAACAAATATTCATTCATCCAAATTGTATTAAGATTTCAATATATTTAGTTTTGCTACTAAACGTCGCATGTTTCTTGTAGAGTAGAGTAGTCATCAAATTTTATACCCACTTAGAACTGTTCTCAAGGTACTTACCATAAACTTGCATATTTGTACCATTTGTATAACTAGTACGTAATAGTTGTCTATATTGACGTCTATTAAAATGGTTTTCAACAGTTCGTTTTCATTATAGCTCTAATATCTTCATTGTGTTAATAGACCATGTAGTTATAGTCCAGACATGTTTATTCATTTAGGATCTCCATCAAAAGATCAAATCGTGACATACAAATATAGTCAACAAAAGTTATCACGAAGGTGTATTCCTTCGCTTCTAAGAGACTACAGCATGCAGTACAAAGTAAACAACTAACTAACAAAGTAATAAAAACAATTTATACAGTTCGAAAACATAAAACAGAAAATTCTTATAGTCTAAAGCAACAAGATATATTGCTATCGACAGTTTCTAGAATATTCGACAGAAAAAAACAAATAAGCATCAAATTTTCGAGAACTGCAAATTAACTTACAGCATCGGAATTTCCCTTGGCGTGACTACATTATAAATCCTTTGCTATTGCTTACAATTGAGTGTGTGCACTAGATCTGTTTGCGTCACAACATCAATTGATCCTAATAAAAGGGGAGTTAAATGGCTGTATGCGTTGCTTTGTTGGACACGGCCAGTGGAATTGATTGCTTCATTCACGGCTTCTATTGTTATGACATCGTAATATAAATGACTTTTATAACGGGTGTTATAAGACAAGACACTTAATGAAGTCGAAAGTTATATGTTCTTCCCAGCATTGTTATCATTTTGTTATGGTTTGGGAATAGCATCCCTGGGAATTTATACATTTTGAAAAACTGGAGGTCAGAATTCTAACTTTTTTTTTGACGAATGTTGTAATGCACACATAAACACAAGTTTAGCGTGCGTTGAATTGCATACAGTGATTTTTCACGATCAAAAATAATTTTTGCTCAATGTTGGCAAGTTACGTCTTTGGTTACTACTCCACTCCCGTGGGTCGCAGCGTGATATTATATAGGCTATAGCCTTCCTAGATACATAGACTATCCAACATAAAAAAATACCAATTCGAACCAGTATTTTCTGAGAATAGCGCGTTCTACCAAACAAACTCTTCAGCTTTGTAATATATGTATAGATTTTCTGGCTGAACACCATTAATTACAATCGATTTGAAATATTTCTAACACCGCACGTGCCTTGGCACTTCGCGAACTATGATTCAACGTTGATAACGTGATAATGCGAAATGTTTGCTTGAATGTTTTTGGCGTTTTCCTGGTCTTCAACGAATTTTCGTGATAAGAATTTAAAACCTAAATTGGCCTTTGTTACTTTCCAAGAATCCAAGCATTTACGGAAGCAATTTATTTTTCGTGTCATGGACACTCTTAAAGAAGCTTTTATCTTATTGTAAACTAGCTTCCGACCGTGATTTCGTCCGCATCGAAATTTATATATTACTCCACGGGAATCACATGCCATATAGCCTATGTGCTATTCCAGACTATAATCTATCTTCGTGCCAAATTACATCCAGATCCGTTCAGCCGTTCTGGCGTGATTGATTAACAAACATTCGAATCCGACCTTCCGCATTTATAATAGTAGAGAGATTCTCTTTTCTATTTTAATGAAGTACAAAAAGTCGGTCTCCTTCAGTAACCGCATTTCGAATGACGTTTAGTTTGAAATGATTCTTCGTTTTTACTACTCCTTAAAAAATAATCTCAACATGAGTAGCGTATGTTTGTTTTGCTACAGCAATCATTTGAGCTATAAAGTCATCATTATCTGTTTAACAGCTTTGTAGCAGCTCCTGGTTTTCCAACAATGCTAATGTTAATGGCACATTTAACGGGCATTCATGTACTTGAGTGTCCAAAGTGTTAGCTAAACGTGCATGACGTAACATCGTAAAAATATGCTACCGACTATGTATGTGTTTGACGCCTTTTATGTGCATAGCATGTACTTGAGACGGTCTTTTATTTGTTTTTAATTTTTACTAGATTTTGCCCCCGATCGCGGTCGCGTCACTACGTCCAAGTCGACTAAAAAGTAGAGAACCTTTTCTGTACCAAATTTCATCAAAATCGGTTCAGTAGTTTAGTTGTAAAAACGTAACACTAAAACACACACACAAAAATGCGAAAGTAACTCTGTATGTCTGTCGACATACAGAGTTACTTTCGCATTTTTAATATTAGTATGGATTGATTGTTTATTTTCTAGGTTAACTGACTTAAAAATTGTTGGCAATAGAATTTCAATGTCCATTCGTGCTTGTCATACCGTATGACTTAATAGAATAGAAAAGTAAAATGGTGGAAATGTGACGAATGAATTATCTTTCAGCGTTCTGTAACCAAATTCAAACACAATGGAACCTGAATTTCCGGAAATTAAATTGTGGAAAATTACTTTACAATTTTCTATTCTCTGACTTGTGTGTCAGAGTTTATTGAACTTGTAAGAAAATTCAATTCTTCAAGCTGAATTCAACTGATCTGTATTACTAATATAATAAAACTGAAGAGTTTATTTGTTTGTTTAAATGCCCAAATCTCTCGAAATCTCAGATGGATTGGGAAAATTCTTTCTGCGTATGATAGCCAGATTTATGAGGAATAGTATAGGCTTTTAACATCACGCTGCAAACCACGGGAGCGAAGCAATAACAAAAAGCGAAACTGGTAAGGTGTAGGTTTGTTAAAGTATGGTATATCACCCTGTGTCTGTCCATGTGTGTGTATGTGTCTGCCTTGTTTGGTCTAGTGGTCGCAAGCGCGACTGCTGTGCATGAGGTCTTGGGTTCGATTCCCAGGTCGGGCAAAGTGTTATTGGGTTTTTCCATCAGGAATTTCTCAGTAGCAGCCTCGGAGTCTGGATTTGTGCCCGTTTGATGGCAATAGGCTCGCCCCCTATTACATGGGACTAAAAACATAACTGGCGAAATGTGGGTGTACTAATGGGTACACCTCTGCCTAACCCTTCGGGGATTACAGGCGTGATGTTATGTTATGTTATATCACCAAATGATTCTTTCCGCTCTGGGCGGAGCGGAAATGTCAGACTTTTACTGACTAAAACCCATCCGTGTTTTTCCAAGTGCCTTTTATGTTCCGGGGTCGCGGTAACTCTTTCGAACTAATTCAGCAACGGACAAGCATAGTTTCACTATAGAAAAAATATCCTGTCACCTTTTTCGCTTATACGGCTTCCCGTCCTACTAGCATAGTCTACTTTACGTTAGCAACTAAGCCCATTAATAAACGGCTGTTACGACACTCGTGATCGGAAGCGGGGTGAATCTATTCTTAGCCAAGTACCACGTGGTCCCATCAAACACTCGATTGATGTCGATAGTAATAATGGTGACGTGAAATAAATGATGCGAATCGCCTCCATTGATGTTGGCGGAAATTTATATTTTATTATTATAATTAATAAGTCGTATAGCTGTTATAGTAGCGATCAAAAATATTATGTGGTCATAAATATGGTTTGTCTTAATTGATGAGTCGTGATGGGGCTGTGGTTAAGGCGCCTGCAGCTCATGTAAGAGGCTGTGGGTTCGCAACCAGGCACGGGCAGCCAATGTGACTTTTTCTTTTTCATATATACTTAAATTTACATCGGTCTAGGAAAAACAGTGAATAAACGTGGGCTTATATAGTTGTTAAGTCTGGAATCGCCAAACCAACATGAAAAAGCGTGGTGATCTATGCTCGTGCCTTCTCTGTATGAGAAGAGACTTAGTGGGTCAATAACAGGCTGGTATTATTAATTGATAGGTGCTTTTACATATATTTTCGTTGATTTATTACTTGGGACCTCTAACTGTAATAGATACACGTATCGGAAAATGTGTTTAAATGTTATTTTAATACCAGCCATACATGATAGTCCAAGAAAATTTCTAACAAATTTAGCAACATGTCAGGTACAGTAACATTTTATTTATAGCTGTTTAGTATAGTCCCTAAATAGACAAAGGGAATGAATGTCTGGCCAGTTGACACGTCATCTCTCTCCGGCTATAATTTTAGAATGAAACTACATTATTATTAGAGTTTTTAAGTTTTTATTTAATGCATCTCCCTCCATAACATTTTGTTGCGAAATACATACAATTAAGGAAGACGGATAGTCGGCGCTCTTTGCCGAATACTCGCTGACTATGAAAGTGGCCGGATAGTCGGCTTTACCGACTAGTCGTTACCGTCTCTAAAAATTACCTACTTTTATTATTTTCAACTGTTGCTAAACATTTTTCGATTAATCGAATGCATTTCAACATTTAGGTACGTGGATCTATTCGTGTGTTATCGCGTTTCTAGTCTGGCGACGATGAAGCCATTTTGTTTATGGCCCTGACAGGTTTTTGTCTAGATAATTGAATAAATGTTACATTAGTTTTGACTGATAAAACCGTTGTATTGTACACATGTATAGTTTAATGTTATTGCTACCTATTACTACCTAATCCATCAACATAATAATAAAGTTACGATAGTTTCACAGCGTTTACACCGTACGGCTTTATATTACAAACTTTCAAGTCATTTTTCGAACTGAATGAACCTCTATATTTAAGAAATTTATTTTTTTAGGGTTTTTCCATCAAGAATTACTTAGTAGCAGACTCGGAGTCTAGATTTGTGCCCGGTTGATTGCAATAGGCTCGCCCTGGCGAAATGTGGGTGTACTCATGAGTACTTACACCTCTGCCTAACCCTTCGGATATCACGGACGTGTGTTATGTTATGTTATTTTTAACAGAGAACATTTTCGAAATGTCTTATTTAGAAAAAGATAATTGGAATTCTCTGTTGCTACGGAAAATGCTTAAAATTGGTCCAATTTAGCTGTAATACTATTTTCGAAAATGTTTTCTGATAACTTGCTACTTTACTTAATTAATTGAATAATTGAGTTATTAGATGGGCTCGTGGCTCGATGGATGAGTTTTTATGGTACCTACACCGACCTAAAGTACTTATTACCAAACTTTGTTTTTTTTTTTGCGAATTCGGTAGAAGCCCGAACTTTTTCAACCAGTCTTACCAAGGAGTATCGTATTACGCAGTTACTGCGTTGTGGAGGTCAGGTAGGCAGGTCGCTCCATATAAAATTCTGGTATTTAGCTGCATCTGGTTAGATTTGAATATAATTGGCGACCCTAACATAATTAGGAAAAGGCTAGGCAGATGATGATGTAGACTTCAATTCTGAATAATTATGTACTGCGTTATTGTTGACGATTTCTGCTAACGCGTTTTTAATGTCATGGCTTTGAGCAGAGTCGCGCGAGCGTTCAGAACGAATGCCTCAAATTATTCACACTATGTTGAGTATGGTGTGTCGGTGTTATCGTCGCTACTCTGTTACCGAAGCCCTAACGGTACATGAAAGTAGCACTAAGTGTGTTTTAACGATAATTGAACGGCTGAGCGGATCTAGATAAAATTTGTTTGGCACTGAAATAGATTTATAGTCTGGAATAGTGCATAGGAAAAATGGCAGGTTCCCGTGGAGTAATATTATAATAGTAGACTAAGTCACCCGCTAGGGTTGCGGAATTTGTTCGAAGGAGTCAGAAAGTTGAAGGTAGTTCCAAACTGAAGCTTTCTATGGAGAAAAACGAACAAGAAACTCCATGAACACTCTTTTAAAATCAATAGAATTGGTTAAAATTGCTTTAAGTCTCATGCTAACCCCGCCGTTTAGAACGTTTTTCTATCAGGAATCGCTTGGGCCCTGATAAGCTATTTGCCTTGGGTTATTTTTCAGCTGAAAATATTTTTATAACAGCTAAACTCTATACCGATTAGGTACTTAGGTATTAACTAAATAATTAAAAGCCAATTAATTAATTATTTTTAAAATTAACCTAGATATGTTATCGTGGTTTTGCTTTTTAATGATCGAATTAATTTGTTTGCATACAGAACATTAATTTATGTCGATAAAAGCCGGTATTGATGACTTCTACATGGATCTTTGTTTTATTTTTTGAATTAGGTACCAAATTTACACGTTACCTAAAGGCTCCACACAGTGTCGGCGACAGGGCCGCCGGTCGCGGTGCAGCTAGCAGCATAAAATACCACACGCGCACAAAGGATCCGCCGGCATGGCCGTTTGCCGCACCAAGATGCCGCCGACATGGCCGCCCGCCGGCTTCCAAGGACAGTTCACTATGGAAAAAACAACTGAAATGATAGGTACTTCGCGGCTTTGTGCAAGTTTCTGAGGCACATGCCGGCGGCACAAACGCCCGGGCAAAACCGGCGGCTCTGTGTGTAGTAGACTGGATGATATCAATACATTATACCTTACCAACTAAATAGATAAAATAATATATTTTCAGTTCTTTTTTCACCTACTTACGGTGCCAGTATATTCGGCGATTGGACGATCGGTAAACGTTTAAATTTCTTACAGACGCATCGTTGATAGTATTTGAGATAGTCGGCTTATCGAGGTCATTGACCAGACAGAGTGGTGAATGAACAAGAAATAAGATAATATAAATATTTAACTTGTCTATCTCAAATGTGAGATAAAATTGTAAGTACATGGATTAAACTTTATTCAAGCAATTCTAAAGCAGTTTCTATGGTTCCGTACCTACTTTAAAAAGAAAAATATGGAACCTATTATAGGTATGATCAAATTGGTGCACAATGGAGCAAGTCAGCAAGTCCTTATAATTTTTAAACTTTTTTACATACATACATACATAAACTCACGCCTTTTTCCCATGGGGGTAGGCAGAAACTACAGAACGCCACCTGCTACGATCCTTACATACTCATTTCGCCTCATCTACGTTCATACATCTCGTCATACAAGCACGCCGTTACGACTACGAAACTTTTTTTATTAAAAATACAACCGCCTTCTACAGTCAGTACCTCGTCTGGAGACCCTATACCTACTCTTTTAAACATAAAATAATTAAGCAAATCGGCTCAAATATCATGGAGAAAACGGTGTACATTCATACATACAAAAAACAAAGATACAGCCCAAAATCATAACCTTCTCTTCTTTTTAATGTTAGTTAAAATTATTACGAGTAGAATAAGTAAACAGACTCTTAAAACAAAAAACTCTCACAAAAAGTCTGTTTTTCAGTCATCTTTAAATCCCAGTCAAACTTAACTGTGAGACTACCGTTTAATTCGTTGTCATAATGACGTCACACTCGCCTAATGCTGTAGGAAAAAAGCCTAGGTGAAATCCCTAACCCCAACACAAGAAGACAAATCTTAAATAATAGATTACGTGATCGTTCGATTTAACAATACCTATCTACTTATGTAAATCCGGAAAGTACATAGAGATAGATTCCTATGACTGTCTTTTGCTTGTTGTCTCCTAAGTGTTGTTGAGTCACTTTTGATGTGTAATTGAATTTCCTTCATGATACAAAATATTTTAGTGATTTCCCTTCTCGTTTTCTTGAAATCTTCATGGATACCTAATATCTAGAGAAAGCGCAGAATATGTCGAACCGACCTTTTGCTACTAACAATTGAGAGCGTAGGTTTACCAGCACATAGGTTCTCTTGGTTATTGACTTCTGAAAACCTTATCAAGACCTATATTTTATTTCAAGAAAATATATGTCTTTCCATATCGAGAAAGTAAAGGTATTTCCATACAGAGAAAATAAAAGAGCTCCATGCTTTCTCCAACTGACCTCATCGATCATGCAATGTTTTTTTCAACCATCAATCTTGCTTCACGAATTCACGATGATCCCAGTTCGTACTCCCCTTCTTACCTCGAAGAATATTCTGAATCATTCCATAGTCCTAACAGTATCGTCTTTTGTTTTCAGTTCTGTTCGAAGCATGCCACAATGAGCCCGCGTGCCTTCAGGACCGCGCTGGTCTCGAAGCTATCACGCAGCTGCATCGTCAGCTCGATGATGACGCCAATGGAAACGTCGACCTTAGCGAGAGTGATGATGTAAGTTTGATGGCCAAATTTCATTTTTGTTTAATATTTCGCGCACTTGAAAGTAGTTGGGAGAAATTGGATGATAAATGCCTGCTATTTAGCATCAAATTTCTTCATTCATCCCAACTGCTTCTTAGCCTCGTAAGAAAATGCCGTTTAACTGGTCTTCGCTCTTCAAATTTAGCGATAAAGTTGAAGGCACGGCACAACAGTGAATGAGTCATGCTACCCACGACATGCAAGAGGTCAAGACCTCTAGTTGCATTTGAGGAAAGGGTAACGAGTAGTTCATCCAACCTCGGTCATATAAAACCGGACTGACTCGTTGAAGGCAAGGTGCTAACTTGTTATTGAGTGGGCGAATTCTAAATTCCTAAAAGATATCGCAAAATTCAAACTATACATTCAGTCCGTAACTTCCTCTAATAAAAATCTTGACTGAATCCACGACCACGTACTCTCGATCATGTTTGCATACTAATATAATCCTTATTGCAGAAACTATACGAATAGACAATGAGATTGATAGTATTTCTCTCTTTTCCCTAACACTTTTCGTTTTCGGAACTAATAGACAAGATGGCGAGATGCTTTAGATGGTTCGAGAGAAGGCATAACACAGAGGGAAGTGGAAGAAATTGGGGAGGCCTTTGCCCAGGAGAGGGCTAGCAGAAATAAAGATAAATTCGTTGCCGAAAAAACACAAAAAATATAAGGAAAACTAATCGAAATTGCTATTTGCCTCCCGTTCGCCAAGGTTTTGTCCTTGTTTAATGTGTGTATCTAAACATGATGCCTCGTGGCCTGGCTTAATTGTATGACCTGAATCTTTCGGCTATGTGTTTTGTGGTTTAAGTCGTCATGGCTATCTGTTTCCATAAATATCGTGGGTAAACAAATGAGGTTTTAGGTTATCAAAGTTTACGCTGCTTCTCCTGAAATAGAAGTTTTTGTTTACCATTTTCTCTGTTTAGAGACAGCGGATTTTACCCAATAGACATTTGTATGGTATAAGTTGTTGCCAGTGTTGCCACAGATAGTCTGGTGCAGCCACAAACCGGGATGAGTTTTTATGAACTGAGTCTAACGTTCCCGGGACCCTTGGATGCTTTAATTACAGAGGTCCTGACAGAAAAGGCTTTGAGTGCATACTTCTAGGGGGAAGTGCTGTCACCAGACTCGTATTAATTTTTTCTGTTGCCAAGCAAGGCTGCCAAGTTCCTACTACAGTTTGAAGGGATGACCTTTAAAGCTACATGAGCACATAAGGCATCACATCACATCATTTGTTTGTTGTTCGATCTTAAATCTACCTACAGACAAAAATTCTCATGGTAACGTGATGCCTATAGATCTCTGGTTTGCTGCCCTTAAGCGGTGGTGACTCCCCTTCGGAACGGCTGTGTCAGGTCACCAAAAAAAAAACTTCGTTTACAACCCGTTTTTTCCTGTTTCCAGTTTCTTCGCGAAGAGTTGCAGTACGACAGCGGGTATGAGAAGCGGCAGCGCGCGTTCCATCACAACGATGACATGCACATCTCCGTCAAGGAGCTGTGGGAGGCGTGGTTGCGATCTGAGGTTAGTAATCGGCAGTTTTGGAAACTATCTAAAAATAAGTATTGTTTTTAATCTTGATACTGACTCCGAAACTAAGCCTAGGAGCGGTTTTGGGAGATGCGTAGTGATCAGCCATTTCTGTGCAAAAATATAAATTATGAATTGATAGCATAGCGTCCCCCCGGTTTCATCCGCGTTAAGTTACATCCTTGATTATTGCTCTGCTCACGTGGGTCGTAGCGCGATGATATATAACCTCTCTCAATAAACGGGCTATATAATAACCTAAAGGATTTTTTGCTATAAATGGCCTAGGTAAAAAAAATGCTTAGAGTTTTGGCTGCCTACTCAAGCCAATCTTCAGAATAAATATAGAACATAACATCACGCCTGTAATCCCCGAAGGGTTAGGCAGAGGTGTAACCAATTAGTACACCCACATTTTGCCAGTTATGTTTTTAGTCCCATGTAATAGGGGGCGAGCCTATTGCCATCAACCGGGCACACATCCAGACTCCGAGGCTGCTACTGAGAAATTCCTGATGGAAAAACCCAATAACACTTTGCCCGACCTGGGAATCGAACCCAAGACCTCATGCACAGCAGTCGCGTTTGCGACCACTAGACCAACGAGGCAGTCAAATATAGAACATACAATAGATTTTACAATCGTGTGAAAAACTTCAATTACAGGTCCACAATTGGACGGTGGAGCAGACGGTAGAATGGCTGTCGCAGTCAGTGGATCTGCCTCAATACAAGACACTGTTCTTACAGCACAGGGTCACCGGCGCCACCCTGCCCAGGTAACACTCACATTATTATAATACCAGCTTATTATTGTCCTACTGAAGGGCAAAGGCCTCTTATCATACAGATAAAAGTGACAGCACGAGCATTGAACACCGCGCTTGCTCAAAGCGGATTTACGATTTCGAGCTAATAGTCCAGGTCTGTAGGCTTACTCTTGAACAAAATCGAGAATGAGATTGGAATCGACATTACATATACATCCGATCCAGTTTCAATTCTAATAAATATAAGAAGACATTTATTTATAGAATTAACGAGTTATTTAATATTTTAAAATTTGGTAATTTACGTTTTCATTTGTATGGCAACCTCATGTCAATCGCTGTAGTCAAACATGCAGTCGATTCCAATCTCATTCTCGATTTTGTTCAAGAGTAAGCCTACTGCTCACGATGTTTTTATTTACCGATGACAGTGATGTCCATGATAAGCTTAAAAAGTACAAACGAATTGAAAAAGTCACATTAATTGGTACATACTTGGACAAGAAATATTACTTAGTAAAGTATAACAAGTTCCGTGGCCGATCCGATGACGACAATGGTTGCGGGAATCCTATGTAAAGGGAAAGAAATATATAAAGAATTTAATTTGGAAAACACTGGACTGGTCTTTGTAATGTAGTGTTTGTGTTGTTTCCAGATCGCATTTTAATATATAAGCATTTCATGCGACTGTGAACCCACGATGATATTTCACCAGTAATTTTTGCGACCCAAGCAGTAAGGGCTACTACTGACAAATTCCTATTGGTAAATACCAAAAACTAATTTATTGACCAAGGGAACGAACCCTGAAGGCTAATTCTACAAACCGAAAACCTCCAAATCTATATACATAAGATATAATATCACACCTGTAATCCCTTAACGGTTAGGCAAAGGTGTGCCCATTAGTACACCCACATTTAGCCAGTTATGTTTAAGGTCCATAAAATAGCGGGCGAGCCTATTGCCATCAACCGGGCACAAATCTAGACACCGAAGCTGCTACTGAGAAATTCCTTTCAAAAGAACCCAATTACACTTTGCTCGACTAAGGAATTGAACCCAAGACCTCATGCTTAGCGATTACTAGACCAACGAGGCTCTCCAAATCTTTATCACACAAACATTTCGTTACACACAACGAGAGACGAAGTATTTCGTCCCTGGAGGGTTTAGAATCATGTATTGATTAGGTACATAGTAAAAGCTTTAGCTATGACGTCCCTTCCACTCGTTATGTTTGTAAACGCAACCACGAAACAGAAAAAATCCTATTATAAGGTAAAGTTGTGTAGTTTTAAGAAAAATCTTCATATAACACCATATTTTCCCAACAGATTGGCCGTAAACAACATGCAGTACCTGAGCAACGTGTTGGGCATCAAGGATCCCATACACAAGCAGAAACTCGCGCTCAAAGCGATGGATGTCGTGCTCTTTGGACCCCCTAAAGGTAGCGTGCATTTCTTGGACATTACTAACAAAATATGGACCTCATAGCTGTCTGAAACAAAATGATTTTTTTTGTTCACTTGTTTGGGCATAAACAGTCATAAACTAGTCAACAACTAAAATCATTTAGTAGTAGCAAAAGTCGATTATCTGCCATATTTTTTTTTTGCGTGGAACACTAATTCTTATTTTGATTGAAATAAAATTTTGTTTGACTGGTTTTTTGGTCTAGCGGTCGCAAAGTGCGACTGCTGAGCATGAGGTCTTGGGTTCGATTCCCAGGTCGGGCAAAGTGTTATTGGTTTTTCAATCAGAAATTTCTCAATAGCAGCCTCGGTGTCTGGATTTTTGCCTGGTTGACGGCAATAGGCTCGCCCGGCGCCCCCTATTAAATCGGACTTAAACATAACAGGCGAAATGTGGTTGTACTAATGGGTACACCTCTGCTTAACCCTTCGGGGATTACAGGCGTCATGTAATGTGTACTAACCTCATAGCTATCGGAAACTAAATGATTTTATTATTTATTAACTACCTTATGCAAATATCCGCGTGAAAGTCGGTTATAATGATTCCTTTTTTTTAATTTAATTAAACTTTTCTTTTAATCATTATTCAACTAGCTTTTGCCACGGGAACGTAGTTATTACCGGGATAAGTAAACGATTAGTGGTGACTATGACATCATGATTCCTAATCCATTTTATACCCGTGTTCCAAATCCGTTAATTAGTTTAGGCAAACTCTGTCACTGCCAGGGTTGCGGAATTAGTTCGAAAGAGTTACCGCGGCACTGGAACGCAAAAGGCATAAGGAACACGGATGTGTTTCAGTCAGCAAAAGTCTAGCACTCCCTTCCTCTCCGCCCAGAGCGGAAAGAGTCATTTGATCGTTAAAAATAATCTTGTTTCTCTATACAAACTTTGGATTCCCTTTTCATCCTCATAAGGGGCGAATTTTCGAAAAACCTTATTGCATGCCTAGGTCATAATAACTATATGCGTGTCAAATTTCAAATCTGTTCAGTGGATTGAGCAGACAGTCAGTCATTCAGGACAAAACATTTTATATGTATAAAATTAGCAATAGCAATTTTTCTGTTGTCTATTTGACATTTTCAATGAATTATTTCAAACCACACCGAAGGGATATCTACGATTCCACTAATACACTATTTAAAAAAAAAACCATATAAACAATCCACCTTGGAAACCACACCTTTATTGAATATTACCGGTTTTATATAATCTAAGACTGATTGTAAAGACGAAAGATCGACAAAACCGGTTCTTCAAGTATCCTTAGTCTCATCTCATCTTTGATAATATAATTTGTATTAACTAAAACCCGTTGGGCTTGAGTTTATTGCGTTTGTATTTTAATATTTGCCTAAACCTTTTTGTTGTAATATCGCTTCTATTACAACCGCATAAGATATTGCAGTGTTTACCTTAAACCGTCGTCCGTACCTTACGTTAATTGTCGTTTTACACCCGTTATAGGTCGAAAAGAAAAATACGTGTAAAAAAAATGAGTCATTTTTTCTCAATAGTTAATTTATTTAATGGCCATTCTTATTAGATCCTTTGATAAATTTTAACTTATCATGGCGACATTTACTTTTACCGTCTCAGAATCAAAAACATTTTGTGTAATTTTCTCATGTTGAGGCAAATCCAACAAATCAAAGATCAGATCGAAATATCGGTCAATAATTTGCGTAACTAACCCTTTGTTTTATTGATTGACTTTGACACTTTTTTATTTATATCGATTCACTCACACACACATTCAAAACAATTAACAAATAACCGTCATGCTGTATTGAAGGGTAAATAAGTAAAGGTAGGTAGGCGGATAATATATTTTTTATTCAGTCTGCCACATAAAAATTATTTACTATAAAGGTAAAACACACATAAAGCTCTGCTTCGGTTCGGCATCACTTCGCCTCGTCGTAACTACCCAAATTCAATTACCCGTAAACCTAAAGTAGCAATGTTACGGAGTCAAGTCAGCAACTCCGAGCGCGGCACTGGTGGACCGCGCAGCGACACAACGCCGAGATGCGCAGTTGTTTCACACGTCTTTGTCTTCAGAGGTCATGTTATTGACCGCGTTTTAGATTAAGTCCTCTTAACCGGCGAGGCGTAAGCTCTGAAATCGGTGACCAGCTGTTCCTGAGGCGAGACCATGTCGTTTTGGAGCTGTACGCAGTTTCGCAAAAAGAATACTGAACGGCTCGAGACAAGGCAATGCCAATCTCATGCAGAGGTGACAAGTGTGCGTTTAAGCATAGGCAGTAAGTACGTTAATGTCATATTTGCGTTCTTCACTCAATTCTAGTTACATCGTCCTCATAAAAACAAAATTAATATTTAGCCAGACAATGTTTATAGAACATTACTGTGTTTTGCCATTTAATTTTATTTTTTGCTACTGGCAATGATTCAGCGTAATGACAATTTAATGGTCGCATGTAAAAATTTGACGATGTCAAACATTTTATTTGGGAGAATATCTACAGGCTGAACTGCGCATGTGCATGATTGCACTCTCAGAAGGTGGAAGTACTTACAAACACTAACATCTTTGCATCTATCCAATTCAAAAATATGAAAAAAACTATTACCCACTAAAATGCAATTAAATCACGATCAAAATACATGAAACGTCTGTTTTTTTCTGGCTAATAAGCACGATGGTGGCGATCACGGATATAATACTCCCCTGAATATAATCGCTTCCTGGGGAATAAAACGAGGCGTGCAACGATACCTCATTTGTTAAAATACTACGAGTAGTTTAGAAGATATGAGGGAACATCAGAAGACATCGGAACATACATACATAAAACCAGTACCCTCCTTTTAACTCTGCCTTAGTCGGGTAAAAACAATAAAGCGAATACCTATTATAAATGGTATGAGTTTCTGACACGAAGGGGGTCTCATCATGCCAATGTCAATCATGCAATGAATTCATATTCTTACATCATGATTTCAAACCTTTGGTAGAAAAACTTATCGTCCGTTGTTAAAAAATATCAGCTATTCCATACAAAAGTGCGTCAGCAACACTGTCAAAATAGCTGATTTCTCTGATTAACATTATTCTTGGATGTACACAAACAGCTTTTAATACTCGTACATAAACCATTTCAAAAATATAGCCCCCTGGAAGCATGCTAATGAGTTCAAAATCCGCTGGTAAAAATATATTCTTAAAAGCCCACAGCCAAAGTCACAATATGACAATACCAACCAATGAATAAAACACATCAATAGGACCAACATAACAATAAATTTGATGTCACCAACACCATGGCTCGTTGAAGGTCAATCATGATTAGGGTTGTCATACGTCCGGGATATGTCCTAGATAAGAGGGGCCTGGTAGTAAACCGAAAGGCGTTTTTGAAAAAGTGTTCTAAATAAACTCTGAAACTTTTTGTGTCAAGCGAATCATAACATAGCATCACGCCTGTAATCCCCGAAGAGTGAGGCTTAGGTATACCCATTACCCATATTTTGCCGGTAATGTTTAAGTCCCATGTGCCTAATAATAAAATATATTTATTTTATGGCCGTTGGATTTAAAAAAATTCAGTAAATATTCAAATTTCTAAATAATAAGAACCAATAAAGAAAAAAAGCATCTCATACAGAGAAGCAACGGAGTGTACAGTATGCGCGAGCAAACACACAAGAGAGTCGAGAGCGGTGGCGTAGAAGGGACATGGCAGCTTGAGAGAGCGTCATGCCGTTTGCCGTCACGGCAAACTGGTCCATTTTATTGCCCAAGTGCGGCAATAAATGTTTCACATCAAAATATTCATTTTTGTCCAGAGAAAAATCTCAATTTCATCCAAATATTCGGAGTCTTTAAAGTTTTTGTCCGACGTCTCCAATTTAGGTGTTGGCAACCCTAATTGTGATGCAAAAAACGTTTCATTATAACTCTGATCTACGCCCGGCCATTGTTGTAAACTGAATAAGGTTTTGTTCATACGTGACGATTGGCTCGCGAGACTCGCGACACGCGATATACGGCACCTGCGGTCGATATAGCAATGTTTGACATGTCAGGTGAACTCTTTCCTTTATTTACATAATTAAAAAAAAACTGAATCTATAGGTACTAATATTAGTAGTTTTATTTTTTGTGTCAACACACTGATCTCCTTTACTACTGGTCCGGAAATTATTTGCTAATGTTAAGCTGCGTTATAGCTTGTATAACGAGATGTATGAACGTAGACGAGTCAAAAGGAGTATGTAAGGATCGTAGCAAGTGGCGTTCTGTGAGATCTGCCTACCCCCATGGGAAAAAGACGTGAGTTTATGTATGTATGTTGTCCCTGAGTGCTTTGGATTACATTCTATTGTCCAAAAAAAAAATATCAAAAAAAAAAACCTGCGGACAATTCCCCCGGCAAAAATTAGTATTTGAACCAACCAATTATAACTTAGATATTATTAAAGTTTTATATAAAAAAAACCGCCTATTGTCTCATTACAAAATCTAAGAATTTTAATCGTCGTACTGTCACCATTCTTGAAGTAGGTAATAACGTTTTGTTCACGCGTGTCGACTGTTAAGTACGACTTTATTTGCATTAATTAATGCGCATGCGTAATGAAAACAGCTGCTCGACGTGTGTTAAGTTGTAGGATTTCACTATGTGATATATTTATGAATGAATCATTAATTTTATGAATGACCCTTTTTACTAGACAACCTTAATTGAAAACAAATATTTCAAGTCTTTTTAACCCACTTAAGCCTTACTGTTTCTTCCGCGTTTGTGATAATTAGCAATACACGTGATTATGGTAAACAGAATAAACGCCAATAAAAAAACATTTTTTTTATAATTTCTGAACAACTCGTGTCAAATTATTGCAGTAAAATAATATTTTTTGTGAGTACCTTACATTCATATTTATTTTGTAAAAAGCTATTACTTCGACATTACAAAAACAGACATTTCAATTTTATTTATTCATGAAGATTACACGTGAAGACGATGTGTCTTGAATAAATCCACAATACTAAACTAAAATAGGTGGAAATACAAAGCATTACAAATTAAGAAATGACAGCTAAATTATGTTCGTAGAATTCAAATTGAATTGTCTTGTCAAGTCAAAAATTGAGATAAATATGTATTTATCAGACATGGAGCAGTTTAGCATCCACCAGACATAAACTAGAAAAAAATACAACCCCCCCTTCCCCTAATAAATAAATACGTTTTTTTTAGTTGTTTTTGTTTGGCAATGTTTTAGAATATATCACTTTAAAAAGCACAGAATCTCCTGCGTATGCGGTAGGCAGTGTCGTGAGACTATATCACTGTGTGCGTGCGGGTTCACTGCCCCGCCTGCCTGAACCTAGCGGCATTATGAAAAAAAAACACGAAAATAACCGACTAAAAAAAGGCAATCACTAACGTTTTGACAATGATGCAAATCTGTGCCTTGTGGAAATGACTGTTCTCGAAGTATAATTGAAAAACAATAGTCTTGTCCTGTATGCGTATAGTTTTCTACCGAGTGTATTGTATTAGTAGCACAGTTAACCACACATTAGAAGTAACGCTTGGACATCGAAAACCAGCTCTTACTGATACGAATTAAGGGCGCTGTCAAAGTCAAAACGTAATCATTAGACGTGAAACCAAAATATAGGGCAACACTGTTGTGCTAGACCTTTCTAGGAATTTACGTATGAATGAATTATGTGTATCTATTCAATTTCTGTCGCAGTATACTGAAAATTCAAATATGTAATAGGTTTTTCATAATCCATGAATACATTTCCCATTTTTTTTTTAACACAGTAACAAAAAAGATTAGGGTGACCTACTTTGAACCAGGGCCTTCGGACATTCCCTATTTAAGTATTATTAAATCTACTAGGATTGTTCATTTTAACAAGTACATTGCATTGGCTTGTCGATTACGCATTTGTTCGGTATGACATCCCCATCATCATCATCATCATATCAGCCGAACGTCTTCCACTGCTGGACATACGCCTCCCATAAAATAACCGTAATGGCCGATCGTGCGCTTCCCCCTAGAATATGACATCCATATCAGCTATTGAAAAGGGGAAAATAAAAAATGATCATGACACACATTTGAGTTACAAAAATCTCATGCGTCTTGTAAGTACGGAACCCAGAAATGTATAATTTCAAAGAATCACCCGTTGTTATGTCTCGTTTAGCTACGAAATTATAACATGTCAACGTATGAAGCTTCGTGTGATTGTGTGAGCATATTGGGTATTGTTTTTCAAACCATTAGTATTGTTCGTCTCATTTTGTAGTTTTCTTTTATGTTTCCAAAGAGTTGTCGCGTTTGTTCGACGCTAGACGAAAGATTTTTGTTTTCCTTAAATAAAGTGAAAATTATTCAGTTTTGGTGTGCTTAGTGATGTCTATGGTGTGTTCACGGTGTGTTGTTTACTAGATAGCTGTGTTCCAAAGACCAAGGATTCACAATATCGAGGGTGAGACATTTATTCCGAATTCAAAAGTTTGATTTAATATGAATGTGAATTCAACTTACATGTATATGGCAAAAAAACCTCTAGTAACAGTAGTTTGGTTGGTTAGTCCGGTTGACCGAACTACTGAAACTTTCAGTTGCGATAGTTCGGTTCTAACAAAGCACCGAACTACTAACACTTAAATATGTACTCCTTTAGTTCTGCTAATAAACTAGGCATATAATGTAAACAAACTATATTTTATTTTTTTTTGAAACACGTAAAAAGAGCGACTTTGCATAAGAATATCTCTAGTTTCCCCACAAGTACAACGCAGGTATGCTTGGAGAGATTTCTTAAAAAAAAGCATTACCATTGTACGTATATTTCTGTTCCTTCTTGCCTAATAAACATGAGAGTAGGTACATAAATGGTTAATAAATGAAATACGGTCATTTGCAGATCGTAATTAGAGCCTTATTGAATTTCATTAAATGAGGTCTCCGCTAGGCGAACAAGTCTGCCAGACAGTTTCGGAATCTGGGTATGAAATACTTACTAGCTTACCCGCGATTTCGTCCGGGGAAAATGCGTTTATCGCGAAAGCAGACGAAGTCGCGGAATAAAAACTAGCCTATGTCCTTTTCTGGGGTTTAAACTCACCCCATACTAAAATTCGTCGAAATCGGTTCTGTGGTTTTGTCGTGAAAGCGTAGCAGACAGACAGAGTTACTTTCGCAATTATAATATTAGTATGTATAGCACAAAATTGAGTTGTTCTTATACATGTCCAAATTACCAAATACTGTAAACACTTTCAAAAAGTAATGGTTAATTAAAAACTTCAATAGATTATGTATTAGCATTTTCCTCATACTTGTTCTCGAATATTCTATTATAGTGATACTAATTTTGGTTACTTAATGCTAGCCATTCGAAATATACAGTTTTTGTTGGTACCTACACAATTTATTATCAAATGTACCTAAGTCTTAATTCAATTAGTAGGAATAAACGAAAAAAACTTAATTTAGTCTGTGATTTACAAGAACTGGTAGGTAATAGCTTTATTGTCATTTTATCCTGTAATGTGTCCATAAATTTGTAAATTCCAAATAGTCTTGCAGCCACAGGCCAATCTGTCAGCATAGTAACTATGCAACCACGCTACTATAACCATCGGCGAGTTCTATAATATTGTCTGTTTAAGTAGATTTTAATAACAGGAAACTGGACGACATGGCAGGTTTTTAAAATCCATCTAATTTAAGACTAGCTTCTGCTCTGTCTATCGTCTTCTTAGTCTTCAGAATTAAGACAAAGTTCTAAGTTTTTCCACGGGTATACAAAAAAAGGATAATAAATTCTGTGTCTCTAAATCAATATCTATAGGTGTGCCGACTTTCAGCTAATTCTGTTTAACCGTGTAATCGTGAATGAGCAATAAACATCCATTAATCCATCTATCCGTGCTTCCTCTCAAACTCACGTTAATAATAGCAGTAGGGCAGGAGATTGAATTTCTTATTGTCCTTTTACTAAGATTAAAATCTTTTTTAATACACCCAAATACAGTACAAAAATCGAGTGCTAACTAACAATAAAAGTTACAATTTTGTAATGTACTCAGACGAACAATAAAACTAGATTAAACGATATCCTATGGTTTGCGTCGCTAGAATGCATGGAACGTAATGACAGACCGCAACTTATTACTACTTATAAACGTGTTATTACTAGAGTCACCACTTAAAATTATTCAATGGAGACTGTCCTGCAAATATCGGCCTAAATTATGTTGAGCTTTGCCCTCCTTATAAATCCTTGATTGCTACCCACTCGTCAATAATGAGTTGTGTTAAACGTTTATCAAGATATTTGCGCGTTGTGTCTATTTTTTACCTAGCTATTGATTTATTCAAAGCGATTCACAGAAAAAACTTCATCAGCAGCATCATAATTTATAAAATCAATTCTCAGTAAACAAGTTATGAAGTTAAAAATAAATCTGAGCTTGGAGTGTTTCTTTAATTTGTAATACATAGTCTTTATAAAAACTGAAAAAGGAGTATCTCAATTCGTTGTATTTGTTTCTAACAATATTTCAAGTTTAAATGTTTTAAGTAAGTGCTCCAAAACGTCAAAAACTAGGTGATTTGCAAGTTTTTGAATTTTGACTAACTTACCTTTAGATTTTCTTTAAAATTTCTTTTTTTAATTTAAATACTGCACTGTTACATATTGTTGTATCCTGAATACATTCTATGGGGCACACGTTCTATGGGGGCTTTTATTTAACTCTGCTTTTAGCGTTGTTTTAAATCCTAGGATATGTAGGAAGTGTGAAAATAACTATTTCATTAATCAAGCACTTCTATAGTTGGGAATTAACATATTCATAAAAAAAATAAAAACACCATACGGTTTACAAAACGTCAAGTCTGATCGAATTTACAAATTGAACTAATCTTATTTTCGCTAAACCCAATTCTCAGTACCTACATCACCATAAAATATTTTGTCAAATAACTTTGTAAAAAAATATATCGTAACATGTATAATGAAAATTAGCATTGAAAGAAAACCAGAATTGCTTATAAGTTTGTAACAAGAATACAGTATTCGGGTTTTTACCTGACAACAAAAAGGATTATGTTTTTGTTGCTATAACAGGTATGTCTCACTTTAAACAAAATGATGGTGTCACTAGTGTTACATCACAGCTTACGAGAACGATTTAGCTTCATTCAAACTTGACTTTTGTGATTGGTAGATGTACCAGTAAAATAGTTTTACACACACGGAAACACGCGCAAAATTAACAGTTATTTACCGATATAAGTACAAGGAAATGTAGTGATTAATGTAAAAGAAATAGTGCATATAATTCTGTATTAAAAAGTATTGCAGTGATGACTCATTTTTGATACAGCGTGAAGTGATTGCTACTAGTATGTGATAATAAATGTTTGAGACTTGGATCGCAGTGTGTGCTTCGTATGGTGTGTACCTGACTTTCAGTGGGCGTTATGTGGATTTGAATGATGACGGTAATACGAACGCAGGTTTAGTAGAGACAGTATTTTTGTATTTGACCTTCATAAATGGTGAGAAACTTGGCTTAAAGAACAGGGGATATAGCATAATGAACAGGTTTTGCGAATCTGCAATACATACAAGGTTCTTTTATACGGAATTGCTTGTTTAGGCGAAAATCAGCCTTATGAGCAGTTTTTATAGACCAAACCTGATTTTTGTTATTGGTTGTTTCAAATTTTTAAACGTACCTTACCTACTGCGAGTAGTCGTTTCAATTAGCTACATTCAATCACAAATAATGTCGTAAATGATTTGTGTTTTTTTGTAAATGTTATCGATATCTAAACGTTGTATTTAATGGTGATGCGGGGTCACGGGTCGCGGATAGTATCTAAAGTTATTTAAATTTATGAATTAATGGAAAAATATATTTTTGTTCAATCATATTGAATACCTATCCAATCAGTTTTGCTATTCAGTACAATACTCGCTTCTGCCTGCAACTTTGTCCGCGTAAATGTCGGTTATTGGCGGTCTAATCTGGTTTCTCCATACAATTTTGCCCCCCTTTTTCACCCCCTAAGAGTTAGAATTCCGGAAAATCCTTTCTTAACATATGCCTTCGTCATACAAAGAACACACCCTCCAAGTTTCAGGTCTCTACGATCAGCGGTTTAGGCTGTGTGTTGATCCGTCAGTCATTTAGGACAATCTCTTTAAGTATATAGAAGATGACCTTGTATAAATGACCTAATAATGGCGTATTTGACTTGGTCGTTTGGTTCAAAACTGGATACCAAAAATATGTAAATTCAATGTTTTCTTTTTTAATAATTCTGAATAATAATACCAGCCTATTACTGTCCCACTGCAGGGCAAAGGCCTCCTCTCATACAGAGAAGGCTTGAGCATTGATCACTAACACTCCTGCTCTAAGCGGATTAGGTATATATTATCTTCTATCTTCTTCTTCTATCTAAATAAATATAACGGGAAAGGTCACTCACTCATAATAAGCTATCGAAAACCGCATGACGATGAGGCAGGGAAGTAGTTTATAGTTAGTAGACGTCCGCTAAGAAAAGATTTTCCAAAATTAGGGGATGAAATGGTCCATAGTTTGTATGGAGAATTGAACATTCACGCGGACGAAGTAGCGGTGAATGCTTATGCAAATCCTGCACTCCCGGCCATAGGTATAGGCAGAGGTGGAACACCGATAAGAGTCCCCTCTGTTACCCCTACAACAGAGGAAGTTCATGAGGATTTCCATCGCGCACAAAAAAAGGCATTATCTAGTTAATTATAAGTCCAGGTCTCCTAACGTTTTCCTTTACCGATGTCACTGATTTTATTTTCATTTTTACCTTGTTTTAGTTTAAAAAAACTCAATGAGGAGACAAATAAAAAAGTATTGCTTTAACAAAAACGTAACCTTGAAATGGGGTTTCCTCGTGGAACTATAAACCGTGAAGCACTTATGGGTATTATGGTGCCATTAAATGTGTTTACACTGTTGTTGTTTCACCTTTTTGAATGTCGTTGTTCTCAATTACGTGTAATTTTCCTTTATTTTTTAATAATTTTGCTAGTAGGAAAATATGTCAACGATTTGATGGTCTGATCTCACCTTTAGATTAGACGGTGACCTCCGGGCTGCGGTAGACGATAGCAATGATAGCATTGGATCTGTTACAAGCGTAATTACAAATCATTTTTACCTTTTTCATGGTTAGACGATCGGAGAGAGAGAGAGAGATACTTCTTCCGGTTTTATCCTATCTTTATTTGGGGCAGGCTCTCCTAATTGCTCTTCTCGAAAGCTGCCTTTCTTAGCAGGAAATAGGGTCCATATCAGGTAAATATGCATGGGGCAATCACAATTTATATTAAGATCTACCAAACGTAGCGATATATTTTATTTATTTATTTATCGTTCTACGGGAACGTCGGGAACTAGACATTCTTCCGGCTTAAAAAGTAACCTACGTGCTATTTATCTCTGTGTCAAATTTCATCCAAATTCATTTAATCGTTCTGGCGTTATTAAATAACCAACCATCCGTCCATCCAAAATTTCGCATTTGTAATAGTTAGGCTTAAAAGATTGATAACATGAATCCTTTATCAAAGCATATTTTCCAAGGCTCTTAAATCCTGGACTGCACTACATGTTAGCAACGTACCTAGGTAGGTACGTATAAAACGGTCGTCTCTAGTAATTACTCATGATTTCTAGACAAGATAACTGGTGTTAAAATGTCACATGTCATCACCAATCGCGTTGATTAATTTGTAGCTTGCCTCATCGACGCTTTTAGTAGGGTACCAAGTGATAACACAAGACCACACCAAGTCAGTCCAGTTTTGTGGGCTTTTCAAGTCGAAAGTCAAAGCATTTATTTCAAATAGACCATTTACAGACACTTTTCAATGATCGAGGAGTCAGTCGGTTAGAAAGTTGGAGGTAGTTGCTCGTTTCAAAACGTAGGTAGGCTTCTATGGAGAAGAACGAGCAAGCAACTCCACGGAACCCTTTTGTACATAATTCTACCGCCAGCGACGAAATTTATCTTCAGTCAATAAAAATGTATCAGCCGTTCCATATGTTCTGATCGCGTACGTGTTGCACTTTTATATGGAACAGCTGACGAAAATACTAACGCTTTGAGGTGTACCGTTTTGTTCCACGCTCGCCTCGAAGAGCTGTCAGCACAGGGACGGGGCACCAACAGGGCTAAACGTCTGCCGGGGTCGCGGGACGTCTTAACAGAATACCGTGGCCCCGGAACGCAAAGGGCTACAGAAGGAACAGGGTGGTTTTTTAGTCAGTAAGAGTCTGACAAAAAGTTTGATTTTTTACCACCCCAAAAAAAAAGGTCTAATATCTTGTAGGCACTGATCCCGTGCTAAATAATTTCGTTACTACGTCCCTTCCACAGTTCCACCACATATTCTTCAATTTAACTATTTGCCTTCAAGTGGCCAACGCCTATTTCCAGACTAAAAAAACTACGCCAATTGGCGCCGACATAAAACCTAGATTGTACTAGATAAAGACTTAACAATTTAATCCAATTAGTGTTCTTATTAATATAAGGTTACTTGATATCAGTTACATTCGTCTAGAACAGTGGTTTTCAAAGTGGGGGGCGCAGAGACCAGCAAATGGGGGCGTGGCCCATCTATTTATAGATTACGAGCGTTAACGGCATATCAACGGAATTTCATACAAACTTAGGAACATACTTATGTTGTCCGCCGTGCACTCAGGAATTTTCAATTAAGTTTTGCCACTAATTGTATGCGTTGACTTCAGGGGGCTAATTTACTAACGTTTATGAACGATCGCAATCTTAATTTATTATTTTTGAACATGATTGTAATTAAGATGGAATTTCGGCTAGATATTTAAAGTTTAAGTAGAATTGGCCTTCAGGTAGCCCAAAACTTTCAAATAGGCTTCCCCAAACATTAGCACTAAATCCGATCTTATGGTGCCCTCAGCCCCTCATCCAACGAATCCGCGCAACCTATCACCAACACCATATGCTAAATCCCATGGTTGTTTTTCCAGAAGGCAGTAGATGGAAGGACTGGCTCCTCGCGTCGCTGCTGCTGGGCGCCGTGGTTGGCGGATGGGCGGCGCTGCGGGCGGGCCGCGCCAGCCGTCATCAGGTCCAGCGAATGTTGCGAGACATGGAACAGCTACGGAAGGCGGAGATGGCGCTGAACGATATGCAGAAGGAATTGGAGAAAGCGCGTTTGGAACAGGTCAGTGAGTGGTTTCGGTGACTGTAGAAAGCAGCGAGAACTTTAAAATGTATCGCAATTTGATGAAAGTGATTTTTATGTGAATAACTTCTACGAATGAATCTCGTAAAGTACAACCTAGCTGAGAAAGATACTGCTGTCTGAACCCAGACCGCCGTTTTGCCTGGCTAGCTAATCTTTAACTTAACTTCACTATAAGTTGTCAGTATCTTAGAGTTATAGTGTAAAGATGGTAAACCGATACCCCCTCCACCCTTCCTATTTCCCTCCCATTCTTGCCATACGGACCGAATGGTGTGGGCGCGAACCTAGCCTAACTAACTCTTGGCCATCTTATTTTAACGTCCGCAGGCGATTCTTGATCCCTTACAAACTAAGCCCTCCCTGAATTAGACTTGCATCAATTAAACTAAAATTCTGCGACTCCGCCTTTGGGTAGCCTGTCTCTTCATTTGGTTCCGGGTTGATGGTTGATCGACACAACCCTCCAACCTTCCTATGGCTCCTCCAACTCTTGTCATATGGGCCGAAATGGGGGATGTGTGCAGACATAAAACCCTTGGCTTTTTCCAAAGTGAACCACGTACTTAATGACATGGTAGATAGACAAATATTAGTCTTCACTTCAAGCCTGTCAGTAATTCTCTACATCGTCATTTTCTCCGGTGACAGCAATTTAGTCACTTAGCGCTTTGCCATCGACACGGTAACAAACTGCCGTTAAGTAATCTTTTTACCACGACCTTATTTGTGTCTCATCAAAATTGCTAATTAACGGCAAAACTTTATTACGTCATTGACGGTGCGCTTATGGCATAAGTGATGAGGGTGTTGGCTGTTGTAAGGCGCTATCCACACGGGCGATAGAATCCACGCCGTGCCATCACATCATCTAGGATCTATTCAATTTGATGGCACAGCAAATCTGTCACCGCGATTTTCTCATCTGTGAAGATGCCTCATAAGTTGCTTAGGAGCCCAAAGCATCAAATATAAAGGGAAATAAAAATTATAATTATTTAAAGTGGAATGTCTTAAGGATGATGTCATAATTTTTTTATAGTTTTCTCACAAACTCAAAACGAAACAGTTTTACCGGAAAAAATTACGTAATTTTCGATTGTTTAAGTAATTTTTTTTTACTCCCACAACTGTCGGGTTTTTATATCGTGTACAATGAAATTTTTGTTGAAATAATACACGTTTTTATTTGTCAATCATAATACAATTTAGAATCCAATAGCTGTACGTCATTATTCTGCTGAAAGCCATTTAGTGCTCGGAAAAAAGCCTAGCCCAGTTGTCACCGTTTTGGAACGAGCAACTAGCTTCAACTTTCGGACTAACTGACCGATTCCTTGACAATTCAAAAGTGCCTGATAATGGTCTATGGATAATGGCTCTTGCATCCAGCGGTTTCCCACCATCTTTACCAGGTCATGGGTTCAGATGACTATTCCAGTACATTGTTTAAATTGTAACGTATCTTTCAAATTACCATTTGTAATTTTCTAGGAGAACGTGACGACAGAGAAGAAGAATTTGGAGAAGAAACTAAGAGAGGCAGGTGACACGCCGCTACTGAACTCTGCGTCATCAGACCTTGAGGTGACGCAGTTAAAAGCGGAGATCGAGGTGGGTTCATGTAGAAAAAAAATGTATACATAGTTCGCATGAACAACTCAAAATTTTCAGATGAACCTTTTGAACTACTCATAAACCTTGCCATGCGTCTACATCAGACAATTGTTGACCGATTTCTTAAGTAACGGAAAGAAAAGAAACATATGAATTCCAATATTATACCAACGCAGATATCCCACAATAAGTCGGCCCTACGAAATATTTAAATAATCGTACGATCCGTTAAATCGGTCCTACAATGTCAGAAAAAATATTTCACTCAACTACTGCAAAATGTCCAGTATCTTTACTGATTTAGTAAAACATTGTGATTGAGTGATGATTATACAAGTAGCACTTCTATAGAAGCCTGGTTATTAAGGAAGGGAATATGCTTCACAATATTATTTTAGAGGAAGGATTAAACAAGCTTAGAACACATTGAGTACACAAGCTTTAAGTCATGTCACGCTTACTTTATATGAATGAATGATAACTTTATTTGCCAGAATATAGGATATTACATCAGTGTACAATGTTTGTTACACTATATTCAACCTTACGGTCGTGCAAATGTTTAATAAAATAATAGTAATAGTAATTATAAGGAACATTGATATTTTAAATTCAGAATATACATGCAAATTTAAATTTGATTAACAATATAGCTTAGTCATTAAAATCATTGAAATGATTAAAATAATTTGGGTCATATAGTTATAACTTGAGTCTAATATACGAGACCAAGTCAATTCCTAGTAATTAATAGTAACAATACTTACATATTTAAATGAATTTATAATAATTGTATAATAGTTTAAAATAAATTAAATAGCATTTAAAATTGTAAATAGGTGGTAATATAATATTGGTGCCGAGTTTTTTTTTCAATTGATTTTGATGGCAACCATTGTATCGGATGCTGGTATTTACTCAACGCACAAAGTGCTAATATGTTTATTCTGGTAGTACAACTATTATGTGTAATTTTAGTACAAAACGGTGTAATTATGGTAGCAATTGTGCTAATGTGGTGACTTGAAGGATTTATTTTGTTTCGTTGGACAATTGTTTGTGATGTTTTACACCACTGTGAATGTAGGATTTTAGCCCGCTTGCACCATAAAATATATTATTTATATAGTCATTCCGTCTCAGTCAACTTCAAACAGTTGACAGAGACAGAATAATATTTTAAAACCTGATCTTCTAATATGAATACTGAAAAATTAAAACCATGTTGATAATTTTGTTCTAGCCAGATTTCATGATTTTGCTTTTGGTTGCCAGTTTGAGTACCTACTTTGTGCGGTCTACCTAATTGGGTTCTATAATTTGGTCGGATCGTTGGGCTCCTTAAGTTCTGACTTGAGATTACGATGACTGACACATACATGCACTGTCAGCTCTTTTTTTATTTCCACATCAGACATTAACCCACATGATTCTCAAATAATCAGACCATTATAAGAAACTGTATGGACTTTAAAAGAAACTTTGACTTTTGAGTTTGTTTCTGTGTTTCTTCTTAGACTAGTTAGTCAAGAAACTAGTGATCCCCCTCCCCCCCCCCAAAGTGTAAGTGTGTTATTTTTATCCTATTGCCAGAATAAATACAATTTATCCATAACGCCTTTTTACTCTCAGATGCTCCGCGCCGAGCTCCGTCGCGCAGAAGGCGAGTTGGAAGACAGATGCTGGGCGCCCCCGCCCGGCTTACAGCAGTGGCTACAGCTGACGCACGAGGTCGAGAACAGGGCCTACCTGCGGAAGAAGCAACAAGCAGACATGCAGCTGCAGCAAGCAAGAGAAGCTGTGAGTACTCATCTAAATGATCAACTATAAGCATACACATATCGATGGCCGCATCGAATAAACGTGCAACTGAAAAAGTAAATTTTACTTAAGAACGCAGAAGGAAGAATGTATTACTTATTTATTTTTAGACTAAACTGTATTAAAAAAATTAGGGGGTAGGAGAATGGGCAAAGGAACCGAAAACACCAAAAAAATAAATATGTAATGACTTTTGCACGTTTATTCGATGCGGCTATCGATGTGTACTTGAACTTATGTACATTCAGGCAGCACATCAGACTATATACATTTTGTTGTAAAATAGCTTCTATTACAACTGCATAAGATGCCGCAGTGTACTTTAAAGCGCTGTTGTCCGTACAATCCGTTGCACGTGCTCTGATACCTCTGAAATAGTTACCAAAAAGATTGTCAAAAATCCAACTCGAAGTGAAGGTGTGCCGCAAGCGACGATGAAGTTCCCACAATGTAGGCTAATAAGAGCTTTTTGGAGCTCGTTTGGATGTTGATTTTTGCTTAGACAAGGTGTATTTGAATTATATGAAAAGTTTCTTAAAATGATGAGTACAATATGACCCTTTTCGGGTTTTCAGTATATTTCATTACACCTTTTATAACGATTTTTTTTTGTCTAGGACGAAGCAGAGGCCTCTCTCTTATAATTTTTAATTTAAGGCAAAGGCACAAAATTGTATGCCACTTCTTAAAATAAAAAAATATCACAAGACGAATACTAGACTAAGATTAACATAATATTTTTAAATTTAGAATTTTGTTGATTTATGCTTGCTCAATAATTAATTAAATGCATTTCATATTTAATTTCAGTGCGAGAAACTACGCAAGAAGCGTTCAAGTTTAGTAGGCGCGTTCGTATCGACACACGGCAAGTCTATCGATGACGTCGACCGCTCCATCGTGGAGGCTCGCACAGCGCTCAATGAAGTCACGCAGGAATTACAGGTAAGGCATTTCCACTTAATCAAATATATACTTTATCGTTACGACTGCCTCGTTGGTCTAGTGGTCGCAAGCGCGACTGGTGTGCATGAGGTCTTGGGTTCGATTCCCAGGTCGGGCAAAGTGTTATTGGGTTTTTCCATCAGGAATTTCTCAGTAGCAGCCTCGGAGTCTGGATTTGTGCCCGGTTGATGGCAATAGGCTCGCCTCCTATTACATGGGACTAAAAACATAACTGGCGAAATGTGGGTGTACTAATGGGTACACCTCTGCCTAACCCTTCGGGGATTTCAGGCGTGATGTTATGTTATGTTATACTTTATCGTTTGGTAGTGTAAGTTCATTTTTGAGTGACCGTTTGTAATTTTACCAACATTATAAAGCTGATCTCTAAAACTATTACTTAAATTCTGAAACTTCTTTCGCTTGTAAGAAACTACATTATCTCTACGTTTTGCCCGCTACTTCGTCCGCTTGAATTTTCTTACGGAACCCAATTTTTTTTTTGTTAAGAAAATATAGCGTTTCTATAGCATTCAAGGAGATTCCTATTACATAAAGAATATTCAGAATCAGATCAGTAGTTCTGGAGATTAGCGCAAAAGATTAACTTACTCTTCAACTTTTTAATATTATCGATGATAATAAAGTTGATTTTAGCTTGAATATATTTGCACCCTATTTCCCAGAGCTATGAACAGTTTTCTCTTAATATGATGTATTATGTTTCCAGGAGCGTATGCACAGGTGGAAACAGATCGAGCGTTTGTGCGGCTTCAACATCATCAACAACAACGGACTGCAGTACCTCGAGACCGCTCTCTACAGAAGCGCCAACGGTCGACCCACAGGACGAGGTACATTTTTCTCTCATTCAATGGGAAATTGCCAAGATAAACCTGAGGTTTCTAAGGAGTTTTCTACTTCCTTAATTTGCCCTGATCTTAGGTTTATTTTTCAGTATTTATTTATTTACACTTCATGCAAAAAAAAAGTAGGTACAAAGGCGGACTTAATGCCTTAGGCATTCTCTACCAGTCAATCAAAGGTGGTGAAGAGATAACAAAGCAGGTGCAAAAAATTGTACATGAGGAAATAATCAAATAAGAAATTTTAAAATCATTAAAAACAAATATCTAAACAAGTATCCAGCTTATATGCTTTGGTTTAGAGTAGAGTTAATAGCCTTCAAAATTAAATATAACTTTTGGTCAGTGTTTGGTCTTTTTTACGACTATTTCGTTGGTTGACCTGCAAGATGCCATACCGAAAAAAAAATTGACCAAACTCAAACTCAATACATTTATCTCAATTAGACCATTTACAGGCACTTTTGTTTTTAGTCCGAAAGTTGCAGTTATTTGCTCTTTCCAAAACGGAGGTAGGCCTCTATGGAGAAGAACGAGCAAGAAACTCCACGGCACTCTTTTAAATTAGGTTTTCACAAAATCCTGGTTACATTATTATTGTTGATTGTACGTGTGAAAACAATGAAGATAAATATAAAAACACAAACAGAAATTTGTCTTCCAAAAATCCACAAAAAAAAAATTCAAAGCTACCTTACTACTTTTAGGTCGTATCAGCAGTTCTCAGGACGACTTGAGTATCGGTGACGACGCGTCCATTTGCGGCTCAGGTAAGAACTACGACGAGATGTCCCTCTTCCACGAACACGTTGAGTAAGCTAACGGTAGTCACGTAGGTGCATTCATATTGTTAGTATACAGGTTGTAATTAAATAAACGCGGACATTTATTGTATTACTAGCTTTCGCCCGCAGCTTCGCTCGCAAATTAAGTTTAAAATTTGATCATTATTCGAAAGACATGTGGCGCCATCTATCATCATAAGAACGTTATTGTGATTTCTCTCGGGAACAGTACTTTTTTTCGGGATGAAAGGTACCCTATATTCGTTCCTGTACACCTGGCAATGTATATGCAAAATTTCAGGATGATCGGTTCAGTAGCTTATGCGTAAAATAGTAACAAACAAACTTACTTTCGCATTTATAATATTAGTTAGGAATATTAGTTAGGATACAAGGAGCAAAAAAAAACAGGCTAGTATAAGTCCAGGTTTCCTCACGATGTTTTCCTTTAACGATGCCAGTGAGGTCCAAGATTAACTTTATAAAGTACATTTTAATTGAGAAAGTTACATTGGTACTTGCCCTTATTTGAAACCACAACCTCATGCATGAGAGGCGGGCGCCTTAACCACTGGGCCATCATGACACAGATCATAAATTTTGCTGATTTTTGCTGCTTTTTTGTTTCGCGTGTTCTGATGTGGTCCCATAGTAAAATTATTCATAATATTATGAGTACAATTAACCCTTCCCCCACACTTAATTACCTGTATAGTACGTAGTAAATAATATATAAGTATCCAACATTAACTTTAAAGAATTGAAATAAATAAAAAAAATCTATTTTGAATTACGTAACACTATGAATGCATCCTTCAATTATTTGGTTTTGTTCAATCGTTCGAGTTCCAAACGTGAGATCGTTTTTTAAACGAATAAAAATAAGCTATACAAGGTCTTTGAAATTTTACCCGGATCATGAAAAAATATCAGCCGTTCCCTACAAAAATGCTTTACAACACAGATCATAATGTAAAGAACAGCTGTTTTTTATGATTTCAAGGTCAAAAGTTATTCCTAATGATGAGTACAATGACCCCTCTTCAGGTCTCTGGTAAATTTTAAATGACTCTGTGTATAATCTATGCTAAAGAATCGATATCAAGTCAAAAAGTACACCTAAAACAGTATCGATATCAATTGATTTGTTTCATCGTCAAAGTTCTCGAGCGATGACAACTGCTCGAAAGTATGTAACTCGGAAATTGAACAATTGCTAGCCAGCGGAAATAAGCAGTTCCGAAGTACATTTTTATATAAAGCTGCAAAAGACATAATTCTATAGAAATTTTAGTTTTGCATTTAGTTTAGTATTTCGTATTTTTCAAATCTTGCTATGAAGTGTTTCTTCTTATTTTTTAGGAAATTTTTTAATGAATTCATTTAGCAATATTTGACAGTTGTTTTCAAATTGAATCTCAATAATTCATGTATTTGAATGGAAAAAACACTTTATAAGAAGGGTTTTAAGCAGTAGCGGTCTTTGAACGAAGCCAGAGATAGTACCTAAACGCAGTGGTCTTCTTACAAGTATCAAATAAATTGAAACTGTCTGAATCCTGGTTTCTGATTGGCCGATGAAGCCTCTCATTTCATGTAAACTGTTCTGATGGGTTGTCAGAAAAGTTATATCTACATTCGCGTGCTGTCATTTTCATCTTGCATTTCCCCCTAACGCATAGCGCATGCGTCAAATCCAATATAACTTTAGAGAAAAAATATGTGACAATACGCTCCGTTATTCTACGATAAATATAAAGAAATGTAGATTATTCTATAAAAAAAAAACACCTCAACAATATACCGATTTTTCAAATAAATGGAGAATAGACGAATGTCTTTTAGGAACCTAAATAAAAAAGCCAACTAGAATGATTTGGCATTAGATTTGATAATATATTTATTGTTCTATCTTTCAGAAACCAGGTGTTAGACGTTTACAGAACCCGAAATAATTATTATTGAGTATTTTATTACGAATAACAATACAGTGCAACCTCGATTTAACAAAGCTAAAGAGGATGGATGGATTGTGTGCAAAATCAAACGATTAGTTATGATTTACACAGAATCAGAGAACACCAGTAGCCATACCAAAAACCTTGGTAGCTGTAGAGAGTGTCAAAATCAATTTACAGTGACACTAATGACAGGTGGATATGTCAATCTGACATATTGAGCTTCGTTTAGAAATCCAAAACCGATTTAAAACATTCATCGTAACGATTTGTTCATTCTTTATCGTGTGGGCCTTTTGACCCTAGTGTCAGAGTTTCTAAACCGCCTCAAGGGCCTCTGATAATTTGTTATAATGGGGTTTGTTTTTTACACTAGTAAAGGGTCCCAGATAATTTTGCAGAATTTGTTAAATCGAGTATGTTAGATTGAAGTTCGTTATAATAAAGGTGTGCAAAAAAATGTTCTCAAGAACGTAAAATATTCAGTGAAAGTTGTCGATGTCCACTTCAAAAGCGGCTATTACTTCTAAAGGATTAATGTTGAAAGTATTAGAATAGGATATAAAATATTTATTTAACGGCTTTGGCGGCAGCGCACTTTAACTTATTTTGCTTGGTTTTTCTTTTTATTAAGATGCAAAAACTTAATTTGCATGATCATGTTTTAAATGCAATTTTAAAATGTAGGTAACATGATTTTTTTTTGGTTTTTAAAATGTTTTGTTTTTTTTTCGTAGTGTTAAACAGATAGCTTAATAAAACCTTTTTCACTTTCAAATGTTTAGTCTCGATCTTTTGCTATTTTTTGTTACTTTCTCACAAATGGAATTATATAAAGTACTTGTTCAAAGTAATGTGATAATATTAACTAGTAATTAGTGATGTGCCGGGATATCCGTATTTGTATCCCCGGATATCTGAAGGAGAAGTAAAATCCGAATCCGAATTTTTAGCGGATGTTGTACGAATCTTTTACATTATTAAATTATCCTACATTTTGGTTTTAAATTTCATGAATTCTTTTGTTGAAATGATTGCCTAAATTCTTTTTTTTACCGTTTATAAAAATGTTGTCGGCAGCGATGCAAATCGTTCCATGTCCTATCACTAACGCAAAGCGTCAACTGTCAGCTCAAAGTCACGGACACCGACTGAGTAAGAAAGTTGAGGTCCATATCAGTATTCGCGGATCGAAACATCAATGATCCGTTTTTGTATTGTTATCCGCGGATATCCATTTTTAACGATCCGGCACATCTCTGCTAGTAATATACAAATAACAAGGTATCTTGTTTATAAAGTGATAATTTATAAAGTTACCTTTTAACATTGAAGTAGCGAAAACTGTTTGTTCAACCTGTGCTCAAATTATATATAAAAAAGCAGAAATTGTTAGTGTTGTACTTAAACGGAACGATTAATATTTCGATATAGATATTTTAGTCGATTTCGAAATGTCATAAATCGTTTTGTTACTTAAATTAATCGTTTTATAGAAATAACTTATTATGAGCATCGATTTTTTTTTCATCGATTTGTTTATTTTAGACCATAGACAGTTTGATTAGTTTACAAAATATTTTATTATAATAACGATTCATTTATAATCATAATGTCTAGTTCATCTTCCATCGATATGTTTATGCGATTAATCGTTAAAACAATCGAATTGTTAGTCGAGTTCCTGATGTAGATCTTAAATGTTTCATAACGGTGACATTAATAATAAGTTTGAAAAACATTGTTATTTATTATGATTAGTTTCTAAGTAACAGTTTTATGTATGTATTTTGATTAATAAATTGTATTTTTGAAAATTGTTCGTCACAATCGGTAGGAAGCTTTCAGGCTGAATTAATTGAAGATATAAAACTTTTATCAAAAGGTTTCACAGATAAGTAAAGCATGTATGAAGTAATAGATGTTATTGTTGTACTCACGACGACATATGGTACCCGGCATTCAATTTTGCAATTCGAATTTTAGAAAAACTTCTGCTTTTTATACTTTTTTTACACTTTTTCTGTCACTCTTACCTGTGTGACTATCGGCCAAATTCTCAAACGCAACTTAATTTTAAATCGCCTTTAAGTCTTACACTGTCTCTGTTATTTTAAGATGTATTGTAGTGACAGAGATACATTTAAGAACGTCAGTTGAATGAAGGTGTCTCTTTCTAAAACTCGAATTATCTTATCAAACGCCGGGTACAATATCATGTGATACATATTCAATTTAAACCTAAGCTCTCGTTGTTTTGAAAGTCAAGACAGTGCGAGGTCAGTTTATACTGGATATGCTTGATATGTCGTCATGTGTACATCTCCTATCGGTGTGGGTTTTCTTTCACATTTCTATACCTATGCATGTTTGTTAACTAATATTACATAATTGAAAAGTAGTCTCATTAGTTATAACAAGCTTGAAGCAATTTTTCTCCGCACGCAAGTAAAAAAATAGACTAAAATAATTAATATGATTTACTAAAATGCAAATTATGATTAACTGAATGCAATCAATAACGTTCTCAATAGCTTATTGATGTCAAAATAATAATTGGCTTGAATGTAATAGTGCTTGTAATATATTCCAGCTTGAGATGTTTAGTAGATTATTTAGTCGATTTTGAACAAATGACTTGAAACTCTATGCACGTTTGAAAGCTTTTGACGATTGTGATTTTGTTTTATTTTGCCGCCATACCCTTCCCGGCTTCCATCAGTGTTGCAAGGATTTTCCAGTACATAGATTATATTAGTTATGCTTTATCAGTGTTTTTTTTTTTATGGCAACATTTTTATTTTTTGGCACTTTACAGGTAAGAGATTGTTATGTATCAATATTTTATGCTTCTTACTGTAGATAGTATTACTTCAATATTATTTCATACATGCTTTCAACGGTATTACACGCTTTTTTTTTAAATATGGGGGGAATGGCAACTAGGGGTTAATTTGCTTGTTTAATTAAATTGTTAAGAATGATTAAATATTTATATTGTGGTGCTTACAGTGGCTGATAACTTCATCTGGCGGGAGGACTCATCTGGCAGCGAAGCAGACGCTCCACACTACCCCTTGGATCTGAGACTTGCGGAGGCTAGGTAAGATTTTAATTTTATTTTCTGATTTTTCTGCAGTCCAGTAAAAGTTTACTTCTTCTTTATCGTGTCGGCAGTAAGGTGTTACGACCCCACACACCCTAGTGTAAGAGTTTCTAAACCGCCTCAAGGGCCTCTAACATGGTTTGAGTGGAACATTAAGTCCGGGTTTACTCACGATGTTTTCTTTCACCGATGCCAGTGATGTCCAAAATAAAATTTAGAAAGTACATATGAACTGAAAAATTCACATTGGTATTTGCCCGGATTTGAACCCACAACCGCATGAGAGGCGGGAGCCCTAACCACTGGGCCATCACGACTTTCTTAAAATTAAATTAATATAAATCGTGACTTTGTTTGTGTGAATGTACGTTAACACGAAGTTTTCTCTTTGCAAGAATCCGTAATTATTTTTCTAAAATAAAAGTTTCCTAAGTTACTCCTGGAACTCCTGGCCCAGCACCGATCATTATGGTTATCTTTAGGGGAGGCCTATGTCCAGCAGTGGACGTAGTTTGACATTAAGATGATGATGAAGTTACTCTTTATATCATCAAAATTGGTACAGCCATTTCGGAAATTAGCTGATACAAGCATGCAGACAGCTAAAAAAAAGTTTCTTTTTCGTTTATATTCATATGTATTTCTTGATTGCCTCGTTGGTCTAGTGGTCGCAAGCGCGACTGCTGTGCATGAGGTCTCGGGTTCGATTCCCAGGTCGGGCAAAGTGTTATTGGGTTTTTCCATCAGGAATTTCTCAGTAGCATCCTCGGAGTCTCGATTTGTGCCCGGTTAATGGCAATAGGCTCGCCCCCTATTACATGGGACTAAAAACATAACCTCCAGTCCATAAGGTTGGCTCAAAGCATGATGTGGAACAGTATAGACCCATCTCGATCCTGACGACCTTGTCAAAGCTATTTGAAAGACTTGTCCACAACGAGATTTACCCGCTTCTGCATAATATTATCATTCCTGAACAGCATGGGTTTGTTAAGCGCCGATCTACGACTTCTAATCTGTTAATATTTGCTAATTACCTTTTTGAGAATGTTGATAGACGGTTACAAATAGATGCGGTCTATACTGATTTCAAAAAAGCCTTTGACAAGGTCGATCACGAAATTCTTTTGAGTAAAATTGCTTACAATGGAATACGCGGAAATCTACTGCGCTGGTTTATGTCCTACCTCGAAAACCGATCCCAGAGGGTTGTTGTTAATGGTCACCAGTCTGTCTTTGTTAGTATTACTTCTGGAGTTCCACAGGGTTCTATTCTGGGTCCGCTATTATTCATTATTTATATCAACGATATTAAAAACTGTTTTAAAAAGTCCAAATTTTTGATGTACGCTGATGACCTGAAAGCATTCAAAGTGGTACGTACCATGGATGACTGCCGGTCATTTCAGGAGGACCTTGACAGACTAACTGCCTACTGTATTGACAATAAGCTGCATCTCAGTATCCCTAAGTGTAACTATATGCACTTTACTAAGAATAATTTAATCCTAAATTTCAGTTATAACCTTAATAGTATCCCTCTAAATAATATTTCTATAGTGAAAGATCTAGGTGTCCTCTTTGATGCCAAACTCTCTTTAAACCAGCATGTTGAATCCATAGTCAATAATGCCTTTAAAATGTATGGATTTGTGATGAGATCCTGTACAGAATTTAAGCGTACCTCAACCTATCTCTATTTGTATAAGACGCTCATACGGTCTCAGTTAGAGTATGCGGTCCCTATTTGGAACCCCTTCTTCCAAAAGTACGTAGCTGGAATAGAAAGGGTTCAGCGCAAGTACCTCCGCGCTATGTACTACAGATGCTATGGGACTAAATCTTATCTTTCATACTCTCAACTTCTTAACAAGTACAAGTTACTGAGCTTGGAGAACCGCCGCATATACCTGGAGGCCAGCGTGCTTTATGATATTGTTCATAACCATTTTGATGCTATTGATTTGACGAGCGGTCTTTGCTATTCTGTCCCCCGAACGGTTCATGTGCGTCAGGTTCGTGCACGTACTCTGTTCGTGCTAAACTCCTGTCGTACAAACTCTGGATCACGCTACCCTATTCATAGAATGTTGGAATCCTATAATTCAACTTTTATTGATATTGACATATTTGCATGCTCGAAAAATAAATTTAAATCTAATGTTATAAAAATCATATCTTAATAAAATTGCAATCTCATTATTATCATTTATTTAGTGTATAATCTAAGTTAATCAATTTGTTTCTTATTTGATTTTGCTTGGTAGCTATAGCTTTATAGTAACTAATTAATTTATTTCAAAATTGTTATTTGTGGTTATGCTCATCTAGTGACAACCACTGTTCTTTAAATATGTTACCTGTGGATAATGCAGTGGACTGCAACGCTGTTACTAAATGTTTTGTTAACCTTATATGTTATATATGTTGTAGTTGTTTGTTATCCCTTAATAAATAAAATAAAATAAAAATAACTGGCGAAATGTGGTATGCGTACACCTCTGCCTAACCCTTCGGGGATTACAGGCGTGATGTTATGTATTTCTTAAAAAGTTGTTTTTTTGACATTACAAACAAAAATATAAATTTTATTGATTTGTATAGATATTTTTCTAAAGCTACATATTTTATTGCCCAGATTACAGCTTGAAGAACGCCTAGCTCAAGAAGCTCGCGAGCGACGTCAAGACGAGCGAATCGAGCGACGAGCCGAGGAAAAGCGAGCCGCGCTTGAAGAATATCGCGCAAGAGCGTCGTACAACGACCTGCGCAAGAGTCCTACAGACGAACGAAACAAAGACCAAGTGCAGTTCATACTGGGGGGCGACAAGTAAGTGCTAATTACTTTCTTTACAGTAAAATTACAGTACGTAATCTTCTCTTCTCAATTTTACAAAATGCACCAGTTTTACGATTGTTAATAAACTTTACTGCTTCGGCTTAGGTGTTGAAAGTCACGGTGGCTCGATTTATAACAATTGTATTTTTTTTAAAAAAAGCTGCTTATGTCCCCTTTTCACTATTATTAACCACTATCATCTTTTTAGATTGTGAACATTCAAATTTTTATAATTTACTGTTGTTTCACTAAATAATTACACATTTAATTCTCTTTATCTTATTCAAACCTCATAATGTAATTTTTCAGCGTAAACTGGTCAAACGAAGGCGAGTTGTCGCGGGCCGTGGAGCTGTCGCGCGCGGTGACGTCACTGTCGCAGCCGCAGCTGCGCGCGTCCGTGCGCGGCGCGCCCCTGCCCCCCCCGCGCCGCCCGCTGGCGCCCGCGCTGCGCTCGCGCAGCTCCGACGTGGTGGCGCTGGCCGACGACCCGCGCCCGCCGCCTAGGAACGCCTTCACGAGGCAGAAACCGCTTACTGAAGGTTAGTGTATCATTTTGATAGGAAACATTTATTGACAGTAAAATCGACCGATTAGCCGTGACGGGAAACGGTATGACGCTCTCTTATGCCGCCATGCCCCGCTCTCGACTCCCTTGTGTGTCCCATACTATATACTCCGTTGTTTTTTATTTTACTACATTTTTTTTGGTTGTTATAAATTAGAAAATTTACAATTTACAATTTTTTCAAATTTATTGATTAATTACTATCTAATTATTGTTTTACTTATTTAAAACTATCTAGTTATGCATGGTATTATAATATGACTCATTCTTGCATAAATAAAAATAATGCAGAACCAATTTTTTTTCGTCCTTCATTTAACTGCCTTAGTGACCGTAGCCCATTCCACCATTTCACTCATACCAGATGCTCCGACACCATCGAGCATCACGCCACCCGAAGAGGAATCGACAGACTCTTCACTAATGGACGACGAAGGGGTCCCAAAGCCGCGCAAGCGTCGCATCCATCTTCCTTTCGGCAAAAAAGCCAAGACACCCGCGTGACAGCGCACGCGCACACTCCGGCAACATTCGACAGAGCACGGCTGAACGAAGCGTGTATGGTACGAATTTGTTCAAGTTGTTTAGTACAAAGTATAAAGGTATGAGAATCGCTGGTAGATTTTTAAGGAATGCTGGAAAGTACAGATAGTTCTAGAAAATATTACTGTCTCTTACTTTCATTTGAAATAAGAAAGAGATGGAAGAAAATCAGAGCTATCGATGGAAAGGATAGTTTGAATAACGCCTACAAACTAGTTTCTAAACGAATTTAAAAATAGAATTGTTTTATTTAGTATCATAATTTTGTTTTGTCTCTTTCTTGCTTTCATGTTGGTAAAGGACAACAATATTTGAAAGAACGACTTGTAGAAACACGCCAAGACTGGAATGCCAATAACTACCTTCCTATTTTGTACTAATACAAAACAAAATGTTAACTATTTTGGCAATAAATAACTCCGTATCCATACTTTAAGTCGCAACTTCCTAAATTAAATTCTTCTAGAGTAATAGACAAATTAATAAATTGTTCGGCCTAATGAAGAAATGTTTTTGTTTCTTTGTATAATGTCAATTTTTATTGTAAAAAAAGGCCAGTATAGATAACTGTTAGTTATGATAATCACAGTGTATTTTTCTTAATATTTTGTCCTATTTTGTAAACAAAACGGTATGAAAAATCATCTTTGTAACTTAATTAATCTGAAGCAATTTTTGATGTAATTTATACCTTAAAAGTTCGGCTGTTAAGGTTGAATTTTACTTAGTGATACCTACTCTCTTCAATGAAACACGTCTGGTTTATGCAAAGCTGTATTGGACATTGAAGTTTATGAACAATAGAATGAATCACACTAAGTAAATCCAACCTCGTTGGTCTAATGGTCACAAAGCGCGACTGCTGAGCATGTTGTCTTGGGTTAAATTCCCAGGTCGGGCAAAGTGTTATTGGGTTTTTCCATCAGGAATTTCTCAGTAGCCTCGGAGTCTGAATTTGTGCCCGGTTGATGGCAAAAGGCTCGCCTCCTATTACGGACTTAAAACTGGCGAAACGTGGGTGCACTAATGGGTACACCTCTGCCTAACCCTTTGGGGATTAGAGGCGAGATGTTATGTAACATCAAAAACTGCTTCAGATTCATCAATAAAACTTATTTATTTTCTCTAAATCGAAGTCTCAGTACACCGTATTTGTTTACAAAATAAGTCATGTATAGAAAATTGTACTATACCTCATTATGTCAGTTTCGGTGACCATATTTAAGTTAAATTTTACGTGGTGTAAAAAGACATATCACGTAGGACTACACACACTGCCCATCAGACAAACATTTTGCTGGGAAACTACTGTTTTTTGGTAGAGAAAAATAAAACCACTCTTTAATGTAGTGTGCAATGCACCGCACGCAAAACATTGTAGGTACTGTCAGTATCTGTCAGGAAGTCTTGGCAGTATCTAGTCTTGCTAAAACATTTAAAAACTAGTTTTCTAAAAAAAACGTGTCAATAATTTAGAATTTTGTCCGTCCATATCTCCGTAACAAGCACGTTCCCAGGTATGGTCTAGAAAAAAAAAATATCTCAAAGATGGGAAATGCATGTATCTTTCGACTACGTAATCGTCTTTTTACACTTATATTAGTTACACAGCGCTTCGTCACAGCTGTGTTAAAAATCTCGGTTGTTATTTGACTGAGCGTCATTTTTAATTCTTCAATGTTTGATTTCCCCCATAAAAATCATGGTTTCTTGCACGTTTGTCAATTTAGCTACACATTTATTAGTAGTTTTAATTCATACACTAGCGACCCGCCCCGGCTTCGCACGGGTGTAATGCAGATATACAAATCTCTTAGAACACACTATTTATTGATGTTAAAATCCGTTGCTTAGTTTAAAAGATCTAAGCTTACAGACGGCGGGAAGCGACTTTGTTTTATCCTATGTAGAGATGAATTTTGTTATACTATTTATGTACTTAAAATTCCCTTTTTCAACCTGTTTAAACGATATTTATTTCTTGTTTATTTGACATTGTGATCATAAACGATTTTAATACAATAATCATGTTCTGAAATCTGTGTTTGAACAGATGTTACATAGAATGACTGTAAAAAAAAAAATTAAAGTTCATGTCATATTTCACATGCATTAAACGCAGATATTGGATCTTTTAAAAACGAAGAATAATGATCTATTTATACAAATTGTAATAGTTATAAAATCAAAAATTAGTGATTATTTGTATTAAAGTCATTTTTGATGACAGATGATGTCAATCTTTAGGATCGGCACCACGGCACAGGCAAAATAGAATTATGTTTGTTTTATTGATTAATTGATAATCAACTCAAACATATCAGAAATAGAATTGAAAATTGCATAAAAGATATAAATTCCGCGCGGTATTATATCGCACGCAATTTTCGACTTTATCTTTGTGATATTATATTTCATTATCAATTAAAATAATAACTCGAGCATAATATATTTCTGCCTGCGCTAAAACTTCGTCGCGTAATCAAAGACCTATTTTGTGTTTACTGTATATAAAAGCTAAATAATACAGGAGTATGAAAGACATTTATTTTGTATATATTAGATTATTATCGACTTTGCATGTTAGTTGACGTTTGACCACAAATTTTTTCATTATTTATTTTAAAAAAAAATTTTTATTGTGTTAAGTATTTTTTTGTCCGTTTTTGGAATGTTCTCTTGTGCAATCCAGTTCTCCTAATTGAAAACACCAGTCCTGTCTATGTCGAGGTTGTAAGATAGCGAATATCTTTTTTTTTTATCGTAAAAGATGGGTCAGGCTGGGAACCCGAATTTTTGTGCAAACTTATTTTATTTAGTTATTTTAAAAGATCACAAATAAATGTGTCTTCGATTTATTTTTTTATATTGTATTCGTATTAAATTATTTGTATTTTTTAATTGATGACTGCCTAATGCGTGTTTTCATTTGCTTTTTAATCCTGTGACTAGATTCAATTGTAAATTGAATATTATTTAACCATTGGCATCGGTTATATTTGTTTTGTGTAAACTACATAGTTATTTTCTTGTAAACCAGTGGTGTAGCTTACTAGACCGGCTCTGCATCAACATTTTTTGGGGGCCCTTCTACCTAACTGCAGGTTCGGGCCCCTGTACCTGCAGGGGCCCGTATGTTTGATACGCTGGTAGCTACGCCCCTGTTGTGAACGCTGTTCATATCGTTGTATGTTCCATATCATTTGTTTTGTCTTCAAATTCAGTTGGACTGTCGACTATAAAGATGAGCGCTCAGTTATGTTGTGATTATAATAGTGTTTACGGCGTTACATAAAATGTCTAGTGTTCATCAACCTGTATATATTTTATGAAAACTTACAAATGATTTATTAAATGGAGAGTATAAATATAATTTTCTTTTTTTAACCAATGGCTCTAAAATGTCAGAATCTTTCTGAACGACCGATATTTTTTCAGAAACGCTCCATTTGTAAATCATTTACTAGTTTTATGAACTAATCGCAGTATAAGTTACGATTAACAAGAGTTTACCATATCGCATCATTCCCTTTTTTGCGTAGTTATGATAGCGATATTATCGACCTTTTAGCTGTACGTGTAGAATTATTTGTAAGACAACATGGTGCTATATGAACGTTCTCAGACTGAACACCGCGCATGGCTCAAATTTTTGTATGAATTTTAATATTCTGTTCGTTTCTATGTCGTTTTTATACTAAATTGTGACGCGATGTTGCGTTTAGCTCCTACCATCTTAAATGAGTACCTAAATAAAATTTCGTTGGCGTCAACGAAAATTGATCTTTAATGAGCCTGACATAAGTTTCATCGACTATCGTACTGTTTTATATCATTTAGATTTACGGCTCGCAGTTTTGTTACGCCAATGTCAGTCAACAAATCAGTATCATAGACAATAGTTCAAGTAAATAAACAAATATTATACGTAAATAATATAGTGAGATGTCCCAGTTGCGAAATCTAAATAAATTCGTACTTAATGAAATTAATAGTGAAATGCAGAATTCGAGTACAAACATTTTATTTAACAAGTGGTAACTACAAACGCCTACATGGTACACTTGTTGTCAATGTTAACTTTTAACATGAATTTTAGACATATTTTAATTAGTTAATTTTTCGAGATTTATTTTATGGCAACTTACTTGGTGATGGAGCAATAATTCGAGAGCATTATCTTTATTATAATGCTGTGAAGGCAAGCGCAGACATTGCGAGGCATGCTTATCATATGCTTCACAATGTGTGGACGTTCATATTCGACCTCAGAATGCGCTAGTTTTATTTTTACTCTAAGTAAACTTATATTGAGGCGTGCTTGACGAGGCGTATGCTTTGCAATGTCTGAATCCGTCTTAAGAAACTATCCTGATGTAGGGCAGCTGCAATCTTCCTTATGTGGTTTTTATTTAGGTCACAATTTGCCTAACATTGAGTTTGGTGCCATAAAATAGATCAGATATTTTTCACGCAATGTATTTTGTAGACCCCAGATCTGATCGCGTTGTAAAGACAAATCGTGATAAATAAATTGTTACAATCATTGAAAGTTAATAAATTGATATTACAAAATTGTGTTTTATTACATTAAATTTTGTTAGTAAATTAGTACCATCATCGTACTTAAAAAAGGTTAAGATACACATTCCTTAAAGAAACACTTTATTTTAGCCCTGAAACCCTGATGAACTTTCATTTTACTGTAAAATTAGTTTTTTTGTGCCTTTAAAATCAATAAAGAGTCAATTGAGTTGCTGAATAGTTAGATAAGTTACAGGTTGGATCATAAAAAGTACGTCAATTTATGGTGGTGTCAACTAGCCTATTATTGTAAAGCCCCTTCTGAATTCATGCAAGCATATCACCAGAATTAGAGAAGGAAGGAATTAGAGATAAAAATGTTAACGGAAATGTCATTGTCAAAGTGACAATTCGTGGGTAGTCAACATTTTCCTAGTAATTCAAATTGGTTTTCATTTTTAAGTTTTTTTTAAAAGAACGCTAAACTATGTCAAAATTAAAAATATATAGCCAAACAAAATGAAAACAAAATATTTTTAGTCTTATGAACGAGTTGCTCATGTTTATTTAATATTAATATTGATATTGTTAGTAACGGAAGGGGAGGCGACATTTAAATGAAGTCACGTGGTCAACTTCGGAAGGATATAAAAGGAGGCGAGCGGTGTGGCTTAGTCACTATCAAATCGCTCGCCACACACTACGACGTCCCGCCCCCTGCTGCGCTATCGGCTAGACCTGATTACGTAGTAGCGGGGCGCGGTCAGCTTCCATCGTGGGTGAGCGCCAACCAAAACCGGCGCCCTTGTTGCTAGATCGACCTTTGCTGGGCCTTCCCTGGGTCACCAGGGATCTCACCCGGCAGGGGTCTGGTCGCACGGGCGCCGTGAAGAACTTAGGGCGCTCCCACGATCACACACCACAGACACTGACGGGCGCCGGGGGCAGGAGCCCCCCGAAAGCGCCTAGGTGCAAACATGCCCCCCCCCTCCTCACCGGGAGGGGGGAGGCAAACCCAACGCCCGGTCCCTATTTCTGGGGACCGCGAACCTGATGCCTCGGGCAAGGGGCATACAGCCCCGATACCGATTCCTCGCGCCCCACTCTGGGGCGATGAGAAGTCCACCGACCGCTTAGTCACTTTCTACTTGGACGGCGTTCGGAACGGACGTGCCATCTGACCGTTGACGTAAGTTTTGTTATTTTATTTTTTTGTGTATCTGTAAATTGTATTTGATTAAGTGATAGGTGATTTATTTATGTATATTTTGTAATTTTGTAATGTAATTGTAATTATTGGTTTTAAAATAATTAAAAGTGCAATCACTTCTGATTTCAAACATCAAAAGTGGTATAAGAATTCGTTTACCCACGAGTTTATAGTTTTCAGGCTTTAAATTAAAGAAGGGATTTACTTCGCAATTGAAATTAGTACTTGTGCAGGAAGCAAGCCGGCAGGCGGCAGGCGTGTTAATGAAGACAAACAGCCTCCACGTGTCTACAACAAAGACGAGCAAGTCTTAATTAACAAGTAGTCCCAGTCTATGGGGAAACTTGTCCCTGGTAAGCGGGCCTTACCGCGTAGTTGGGATACCCGGACCATGGCCGCTATAAACTGCAACTTCTGGCTGGTGACTGAAAGTCTACATTTATGCTGCTGCACAGTTCATGGTACCCTGGAGAGGTGAGTGGGTTTCTGAGACATGTGCTGCGTTGAGTGTGTATGCTTTTGATGTTTGAGCGGTATGCCAACTAAGTGTCTATGCCGACAGTCTCTGTGAGACAGGCTTACTAGGTGCCTCTGAATTGCGACCAATTTACTTGTTTGCTTTTTTTTTTTTTCATACCTTCGTTTTTATGTGTAATGCGCATTACCTCTTATGAATTATATTGTAATACTAAGTACTGTCCGATTACAGATCTTCTGGACCTGACGAGGACGACAGCATCAGTAATGGCCGCGTGCAAGTCGCTTGGTCAACCGTCGGGAGGATATAAAAGACGGCGAGCGGTGTGGCTTAGCCACTTTCTACTTGGACGGCGTTCGGAACGGACATGCCATCTGACCGTTGTCGTAAGTTTTGTTATTAAGTGATAAGTGATTTATTTATGTATATTTTGTAATTTTGTAATGTAATTGTAATTATTGGTTTTAAAATAATTAAAAGTGCAATCACAGTGGTATATGAATTCATTTACCCACGAGTTTAAAGTTTTCAGGCTTTAAATTAAAGCAGGGATTCACTTCGCAATTAAAATTAGTACATGTGCAGGAACCGAGCCGGCAGGCGGCAGGCGTGTTAATGAAGACAAACCGCCTCCACGTGTCTACAACAACGACGAGCAAGTCTTAATTAACAAGTAGTCCCAGTCTATGGGGAAACTTGTCCCTGGTAAGCGGGCCTTACCGCGTAGTTGGGATACCCGGACCATGGCCGCTATAAACTGCAACTTCTGGCTGGTGACTGAAAGTCTACATTTATGCTGCTGCACAGTTCATGGTACCCTGGAGAGGTGAGTGGGTTTCTGAGACATGTGCTGCGTTGAGTGTGTATCCTTTTGAAGTTTGAGCGGTATGCCAACTAAGTGCTTATGCCGACAGTCTCTGTGAGACAGGCTTACTAGGTGCCTCTGTCTGAATTGCGATCAATTTACTTGTTTGCTTTTTTATTCATACCTTCGTTTTTATGTGTAATGTGCATTACCTCTTATGAATTATATTGTAATACTAAGTACTGTCCGATTACAGATCTTCTGGACCTGACGTGGACGTCAGAGCATCAGTAATGGCCGCGTGCAAGTCGCTTGGTCAACCGTCGGGAGGATATAAAAGACGGCGAGAGGTGTGGCTTAGCCACTTACACCGACGACATCCCCACGACAAAGGACTCGACGCTCGCGCTGTATGCTGACGACGCCGCGTACATCACCACCTCGCTGAACGCGAGACACGCGGCCGTCAAAATGCAGCGCGCCCTCGACCTCCTCCCCGAGTGGCTGTCGAAATGGCGGTTGTCGGTGAACGTGGGTAAGACGCAGGCGCTCCTCTCCGGATGCGCCCACTACCCACCACCCCTGACTCTACACGGAGTCGACATCGCGTGGTCCTCCCAGGTGAAATACTTGGGGGTGACCATCGATCGTCGGCTCTGTATGAGGAGCCATGTCCGGCAAGTTTCCGCTAGGTGCAGGGCTGCCCGCGCGCAGCTTTATCCAGTGCTCTCGTCACGCCTCCCGCTGCGAGCCAAGCTGGGGGTGTACAAGCTGTACGTCCGCTCCTTGCTGACGTACGCCGCCCCGGCCTGGTTCGCCCTCACGAGCGAGTCATCTCGCAAGCCTCTCCGCGCGCAGCAAAGCCTTGCGCTGCGGAGAATCGTCGACGCCCCTCGCTTCGTGAGGAACCGCGTAATACAACGCGACCTGCGAATCGAGAGCCTGGATGACTTCGTCGCCCGCCTGGCGGCCACCATGTTCGCGCGTGCGGATAAATCTGCCTGGGCGCATCTCAACGAGATAGCCCCCTGGCAGACTCGCCCGCCCGACAGACGTCCTCTGCCGCGCGACCTGCTGCCGGACTCAAGCTCCTCCACCCCCCGGACTTGACCTCACGAGGAGGCCGCATACACCTACACGCGGCCCTCTCACTCAGTGACACTCCACACGCACTACATACGCCCGACGTGCGCCGCGCTCTAAGTTAATATAGGCGCGACGCGCGCCGACCAGCACACATGCACAGACTCCACTACGCAATCATCACACGATACAGGCGCGGCGCGGACGCGCTCTGTACTCGTGCCCACTGGGCGGTGTCACACAGCACAATACCGCCCCCACACACACTCCGGCCCCCCTGCCTGAACGTAACCGGCTAGACCTGGAAGCGGGAAGGCGGGGGACCTCTCTGAATCATCTGAGGGCGCGCCACTAAAGCCGACTCTCCTGTCGCTGGTCGCCTTCTGCTGGACCTCCCCCAGGTAACTGGGGGTCTCATCCGGCGGAGGCGGACCGCCGGAGAGCCGTGAAGCAGGCGGCGTTGTGCGACAAGGCACAACGCACCGGCGCTCCCCCAGACACACCTAGCATCCACACGTATGTGCCTATAAGGCAATCCAATGACGGGCCCGTAGTTACGGGCCGCGGTATAGCTTCCGCGGGCAGGGGGCCTCGCCCCGATCCCGCTTGCCGTGCCCCCGTAAGGGGACACAGCGACTACTAGTTGGAGCTTAGCCACTTTCTACTTGGACGGCGTTCGGAACGGACGTGCCATCTGACCGTATATCTGAAAATTGTATTTGATTAAGTGATAAGTGATTTATTTATGTATATTTTGTAATGTAATTGTAATTATTAGTTTTAAAATAATTAGAAGTGCAATCACTTCTGATTTCAAACATCAAAAGTGGTAAAAGAATTCATTTACCCACGAGTTTATAGTTTTCAGGCTTTAAATTAAAGAAGGGATTTACTTCGCAATTGAAATTAGTACTTGTGCAGGAACCAAGCCGGCGGGCGTGTTAATGAAGACAAACAGCCTCCACGTGTCTACAACAAAGACGAGCAAGTCTTAATTAACAAGTAGTCCCAGTCTATGGGGAAACTTGTCCCTGGTAAGCGGGCCTTACCGCGTAGTTGGGATACCCGGACCATGGCCGCTATAAACTGCAACTTCTGGCTGGTGACTGAAAGTCTACATTTATGCTGCTGCACAGTTCATGGTACCCTGGAGAGGTGAGTGGGTTTCTGAGACATGTGCTGTGTTGAGTGTGTATGCTTTTGAAGTCTGAGCCGTATGCCAACTAAGTGCCTATGCAGAGTCTCTGTGAGACAGGCTTACTAGGTGCCTCTGTCTGAATTGCGACCAATTTACTTGTTTGCTTTTTTATTCATACCTTCGTTTTGATGTGTAATGCGCATTACCTCTTATGAATTATATTGTAATACTAAGTACTGTCTGATTACAGATCTTCTGGACCTGACGAGGACGTCAGAGCATCAGTAATGGCCGCGTGCAAGTCGCTTGGTCAACCGTCGGGAGGATATAAAAGAAGGCGCTCGGTGTGGCTAGCGCTCTCGAGCATAGCACGACGCTCCAGCTGTCGAGGGTCCTGCACATACTCACGGCGGCCGTGAACAAGCGGGAATACGCCGCCGTGGTATTCCTGGACATGGAAAAGGCCTTCGACAGAGTGTGGCACGCCGGACTAGTGTATAAACTCGCCCACACCACAGCGCCCCGTCGTCGCTTGATACAGGTGGTCTCCTCCTTCCTGCGAGACAGGACTTTCAAGGTTTCGGTGGAGAACGAACTCTCCGCCGCGCGCCCCATCGCGGCAGGCGTGCCGCAGGGGAGTTGCCTCTCGCCTGTGTTATACTCAGCGTACACCGACACCATTCCCGCCACGCACACCTCCACGCTCGCGCTGTACGCGGACGACGCCGCGTACATCACCACGTCGCTCTCGGCCAAACACGCGGCCGTCAAGAAGCAGCGCGTGCTCGACGATCTCCCGGACTGGCTCAGCAAGTGGAGAATGTCGGTGAACGTGGGCAAGACACAGGCGATGATAGTGACGGCACGGAGCCGCACTCACCCACCGAACCTTAAGCTCATGGGGGGCGACATCGATTGGACGAGTACTGCGAAGTACTTGGGGGTCACACTCGACCATCGCCTCACCATGGGCCCGCACGTCAGCGCAACAGTCGCGCGGGTTGACCCGCGCGACTGTTGCGCTTGAGCACACCCGCCACCTACTGCGCCCGGTGCTCTCGTCGCGCCTACCGACCCGGGTGAAGCTGGGGGTGTACAAGACGTACATCCGCCCCCAACTCACCTACGCCGCCCCTGCCTGGCTCGCCCTCGCGGCCGAGGTGCACAGGAAGAAGCTTCGGACGCAGCAAAATCTCGTGCTGCGTCGCATCACTAATGCCCCTCGGTACGTGAGGAACGACGTCCTCCACCGAGACCTGCGCGTCGAGAGCATCGAAGAGTTCGCGGCCGACATGGCGCGAAGAATGTTCGCGCGTGCCGACGCCTCCACACTGCCGCACATCGCGGACATAGCGCCCTGGCACGCGCGACCTCCGGACTACAAGCGGTTCCCGCGCGACCTGATCGCTGACGTGCCTCCTACCGGACTAGAGGCCTGAGTGAGCCGCAACCACCCTACACGCCGCTCACTCAAACATCTGAACTCCACACGCATACAAACACACATATGCCAATCCATCGAGCGACGTACACACACCATCAAATCGCTCGCCACACACTACGACGTCCCGCCCCCTGCTGCGCTATCGGCTAGACCTGATTACGTAGTAGCGGGGCGCGGTCAGCTTCCATCGTGGGTGAGCGCCAACCAAAACCGGCGCCCTTGTTGCTGGATCGACCTTTGCTGGGCCTTCCCTGGGTCACCAGGGATCTCACCCGGCAGGGGTCTGGTCGCACGGGCGCCGTGAAGAACTTAGGGCGCTCCCACGATCACACCACAGACACGGGCGCCAGGGGCAGAAGCCCCCCGAAAGCGCCTAGGTGCAAACATGCCCCCCCCCCTCCTCACCGGGAGAGGGGCGGCAAACCCAACGCCCGGTCCCTATTTCTAGGGACCGCGAACCCGATGCCTCGGGCGAGGGGCAAACAGCCCCGTTACCGACTCCTCGCGCCCCACTCTGGGGCGATGAGACGACCACCGACCGCTAGCGCTCTCCGCACGCAGCAAGACTTGGTGCTGCGTCGCATCACAAATGCCCCTCGGTACGTGAGGAACAATGTCCTACAACACCTGCGCTTCGAGAGCATCGAAGAGTTCGCGGCCAATATGGCGCAAGAACGATCGCGCGTGCCGACGCCTCCGACCTGCATCACATCGCAGACATAGCGCCCAGGCACGTGCGAGCGCGGCGGGCAGTTAACTTTTAGTGACCGCGACCCCGCTACCTCGGGCAAGGGGCAAATCAGCCCCAACGCCGACTCCACGCGCCCCATGTCGGGGTGAAGAGAAGACTACGACGAGCTAGCCCTCTACTACTTGGACGGCGCTCGGAAAGGACATGCTGCTAATCATACGACCTTGTCGTATGATTGGTAATTTTTTTTATGTACAGATTATTGTACTGTTTTGTGTAAATTGTAATTTAAATGAATTAAAAGGTTTTCTTTAACTTATTTCATTTCGGATTCCTAGCAATACATCTTTTTTATTTCGCTTAAAACCTCGATTCGGCAGGTCGCTAGTAGAAAACACTAAAATTCCCAAATGTCTAGAGCCACTGCCTTATTGCCAGTACCTACCATAAAAATAAAGTTACCTACACGATCTTATTTTAGTTTTATTAGATTTTACCTGTTCATGATATGTCTACAAATCTACAATGCACTGTTTCAGTACTTTTCGGCCAGCTGCGCAATTAAGGTACCTATTATTTTATATTGGCAGCACCTACGCACAATGAAAGTTTGCGCTTGAAATGGTCTGGAATGATTGGCCAAGGTTTTGCTTGAATCGCTTGTTCCTTTTAAAATTTCACTTATCTTGCAGGATACTTACATACAGCGTTCTTTCGAACTGTGACCACGAGGAAAGTCAGCATTCTGTCGTGTGCAAAATGCATAATGTGGTAGTGTTGTGTGGTGGCAAAAGCTACTAAACAAGAGTTGAAACAAACTTTCAATAAGATGTTGTGTGATAAGTTACGAAGTGTGTTATCGTACTTTGTAAGCTAAGGGCCTCCGCCAATAATCGATGACAGATTTTTGGTCGCAGAAATGGAACATAAGAATCAGTCCTACAATATGAAATTTCGGTACAAAACTACGGTATGAAAATTGTGTATTCTGATGATCCTACAATATCTGACGTGACTGGAAGCACTTATCACTAAAATAAGGGATACAGAAATAAATTAAACAACAAACATTTCATTACGAAATTTATTTAAAAATGTTATGTGTAGAAATACCCTATAGCTGTGGTGTACGCGATGCGAGCATTACGCTATACCGTTCATCATAAAAAAATAACCACTGGTCACTCAAATAGCCTTACAATCACACCGAAGTTAATTGTAACAACATAAATTACGCCTAACATAATAATTTGCATTGTGAAGACCTGTTACCACAAAGATGCTTATAATAATGGCGACACCCCAGTTCAGCGCATTTTACAAATACAAAATAACATTATTTTTAATATTAATTACCGTCTCATAGACCGTTAATTCCAAGTTGTTAACAGGCAATACTACATCACAAGTCTCTAGCCTAGCTATCGTGCCTCACGCACCAACCGATTTAGAAAACTAAAACAATGGACAAACTAATGATAAACGACAGTGAACAACTCAAGGCGGATTATTAAAACGGGCTCAAGCTTCGAAGCGGAGGCGACAACGCGCTCGAAGAACACTAAAATTAGTGAAATTGTTCAATGAAAGCATACAATGTAGCTATCGTCACCGTTTCGAAGGCTGCCTGCGTTACATTCCTTTAGATTTGATGTGTTTTGACACGAAATAAGGAATGTGAAGGAAAAGACGGCATGCGAGGTTACTCAGTCCAACTCTTTCAAAATGTTTCCTTTTCTAAAAAGCATCCTATTCTAGATATCAGTCACTGCATTATAATTTAGTGCATTTGTGTATGGCGAGGTCGGTGGCGACTGTTTTACATTGCTTATGTTCACGGCAGTACATCTTTGGAGACAAAAGCAGTACAACATCACAAGTATCGATTTAATTCATTGTAACAACGACAATTTTATAGAAGTTGCGTTTTAAACCCGGTTGTATCTAGACGAAGAATCGAACACGTATACCAAAATTGATTACAAAGGTCTATAAATACAATTTACCTTACAAGAACTGATTAAGGAACATTGCCGCTCACTACAAAAGACCCGATACATTTTAAAACAAAATTAATTCTGAGTTTAAATTACCTAATTAAACATTCTTAGATTGATCGCGAGAACCACGTTAAATACACAAATAATAGCTACAAGGTGGTCGAATGTAGTGAAGGGTAAGTAGATATTCAGCACCAAACATACTATTCGTATGCACAGACCTCGACAGTTAGATAAAGTAGCGCAGTGGCGCGCACTACTGCTGCTTGCACTCGGCGGGGTTGTCCTGCGGCCCGCTCTTGACGGGCTTCTTGCCTCGTCTCCGCGGCGCCGGCTCCTCGTCTTCGCTCTCTTCCGTGGAACATTCCTCCTCCTCCTGGCAACGCCAACACAACGTCAACACATATTACTCTAAACGCCAACCTCGACTCGTTACCTCGCATAACATTGAACGTGAATTCTGCAACCATCTGCATTCTCGATAAACTCGCACAATTCGCATGCAAATAATAAGGATAAGATAAATAAAACACACTCGGGTAAAAAGCATACAATTTTAATGTCATCATTACGACATCATGCCAAAAACATAAAGCCATTACCGATATATAAAAACTACCTGTCGAGCTGCTATACATTGACATTATTATGCTAACTTCAATAGAAGGTTACATAAATAAAAAAATATACATCTATTATCCGACCTAACTATTGTCAAATCATTATTCATTATTAAAATACATATTTTATCGGATAGATCACAGTTGGCGATGTTCAAGTGATGATGTAAAAAATGCATTTTGGCACTAAAAAGAGATTCAGCGAATTCAATTCCTGGGCAGACTGGCCGTTACGCACGGTGCGAAGGATCTACTAGCGTCTCAATGGAATGACAGCACTTCAATTTTCATTCAATAGGAAACATTAAAATATAGCCTTAGAGAATAGTAATATCACATGAAATTTCAAAGTACTCAAACGAATATGTAAAATTCGTAAACAAAAATACACACTATAATTACTGTATAATAAATAAAAACGAGTAATGTATAACTAAACTAGAAATGCAAAATAGTTGTCGTAACAGACACCTAACAAGTTAACATGCATTATACATCGATAATGAAGGCACCTCTCTTCTCGCATCGAGACTACGCGAGCCCCTCGGGGGCTCAGTACAAAATCTACTCTAAAACATATTTATCTGGCCAAAGGGATAAACCATGCATAGAACGGAAAGAGTGGGTGAGCGAGAAGTTAATCATATTAAAATATTCTAGCGTACAAATACTTCCAATTTAGGACAATAACCCGACGCGTCGCACGAGTATTGGTTATCACGTTTCGCTTGGCGAATCGATTTTTGGTACAATTTAAAAGAGATATGGGTTGATATGGTCGCGAAAGAGACTAAAGCACGCAGAGCTCGTGAGCCGAGCCGCTAGGGGCCCACGTCGTGGGACGTGGGCACGTAGCGAGCTGCCGAGTGACGGATTATATAACGCTAGGGGGCGGTCGGACAACGTCTTGCATCAATCCTCCGCGTCGGACACTTCTTCCGTCCCAGAGTCTTCGTCAAAGTACGAATCCTCCTGAAACCAAATATACCGCTTTTGTTTGTGCAGCCACCAGCCAACACCCACCAGACGTAGATACTGTATACTCTGTTACCCGAGGAAGATTTATGCAGACGTACTATAATACACTATAACATAGGGGAGCGGGGTTTAGAATCCATACTGTACCTTCGTCTGATATGCGGGGAGTGGGGGGAGGCAAAAAAAAAACAGTTAGCACGTCCCGTGCCAAACTAGCTAAGCAAGCAATAAGAAATGTTCTACCATGCAAGTAGGATTAAAGTAACACTTCGTGGAAATGCTAGATGGCTGTAGAATTCACTGTTCCTGAAGTTATGCAGATAAGCGTTGATTTTAGACGAGATCATTGATAGTCGTCTAGTTTCTTGTGACGAAAGTTCAATCAGAAATACTGCACAGCTTTACATCAGATATTGTGTCACATTTAAAGCAACAGTAGTAGTTAGTATGTTAATTCAATGTTCACATAATACTTTTCTATTAGTAAATTATTGCATACTTCTGATTGAACGATTTGACACCATCTAATGTTCCGGAAACTAAAAAAAAAACAGCATTTATTATGTCGTTCAAGTCACTACTAAGCTACCTGCCTATTTTTAAGCGAATTTAAAGTCGTTATTCAATAAAATCGATCATGGAAGCACTATGCAAGAATACCTGCGCACAATAAACCGCATCACAGCCCTCGAAAACAAAATAAATATACTGAAACTGAATACAACCTATTTATAGTAAATATTAAGATTATTTTGACATGGCATGATTGGCCAAAATGGTTGCACGTAAACGACGAAGAATGAGGATATTGGTCAAACTTTCGTGAACCTAAAACAATAAAAAATAAAGTTAAGAGATAAACTACTATAATATGGCGCGCCCATCCATATTAATTACTATTTATTTAAACTTTATGCACATGTAAAAAAAAATACACTGTACAAAGGCGGACTTAACGCCTTGGGCTATTTCAATGTGTGTAGTCATATATGTATGAAAGAGTTTCTATGTAGTTGTAAGTATTCGTCTTCAGTAGCAGGCCGGAAAATTTGTTGGTCACCTAATCATAACTGACCGCGCAAGACCACGCACGTATCATTTTCATAGAATATGTCAGTGCAGCGCCAAACTAATAAAAATGAATAATCAATGACGCCGCAAGTCAAGCAACAAATCGCTATATGTTTTTTGTTTCGAGACCCGTCTCAGTATGTACGCATGCGTTGTGAGTCTTGTAAATACTTTCAAACATTTTAAATTTGTGGAGGAGCGCGCCATGTTACAGTAGTTTATCTATAATAAACTCTTACATTGACCATTTTAGTTGTTTTCCACGCTTTTGATTATGGGAAACATTTATTTTCTAAAGTACTTATGGCTGTTTTTCTTGTTAATTTAAAGGCATTATCAGTTGATGCCCATGCTTTTGAAAAGAGGTTTTTGTCCTGCAGTGGGACAAAAATAGAAAGGTATTTTTTTTTACTAATCTTACTAATACGACGAACAGTCTTTTTTGTTTGATTAAACGCGCTAATCTCTGGAATTACCAGTCGGATTGGAAAAAATCTCCACATGATAGCCAGATTCATGAGGAATAGGATACTATTCCTCATGAATCTATAGACCAGGGGTAGCCAACTTGATTATACCCAAGATCTGACTTATCGCTGACAAAACCCTGTGCGATCTACAAATTACAAACTTAAAATTTTTAATAAAACAGTATACAAGTTATACTGTATACAGTTCAGTATACAACTATGTAGTCGTTTTTATATTATTAAGATGAAACACAAAATTACGCATTACGTTGGGCAATCTGTTATACGTATTTATATTTATTGTCTTACCACGATCGACCGGTTGGCAATTCCTGGTATAGGCTATACTACATCAAACTACGACCTACCGGAGACTACAAAGACATAACTGAACCCGGTTAAAACTGCGGCGTTTACCTACGATTAAATAATCCCCTATGGTATTAATCGTTTTAACAATGGCCCAAACAAGAGGCTAAGCGCGGAAACAGCCCGGCCAAATATGGTATTACTCGCTCAGCCTTCCAACATAGTACTTCCTTGATGTTCCCGTTGCTGTGTGTACATGTGCAAGTGTGTACTGACCTCCTCCTCGTAGTCGTCGTCGTCATCGTCGTCGAGCCCCTCGCCGGTGTACAGCAGCACGGCGCGCGACACCACTCGCTCGCGGATGTAGTGGCCGATCTCGAAGTCTGCTGTCAGCAGCGCCTGGAAATTGTGTTGGTGATGGTAGACTTTTAATTTATTGAATTTAATGAAGCATGGAGGACTTACAGCTTAAAAACTAAGTAAAAAGGAGACCATTGTTGACAGGAAGCCAATTACAAGTCTTCGCTATAGAATTAGAGTGGAAATTTAAAAGTGAGCAGACAACAGATAGATACATTTTGTTGTTCGTAACATATTAGTCAAAGCTATTTCATTTTTTTTATGTTATTATTATACCTTTAATATTTTTTATTTTCAGAGTTACTGGTCTGATTCTGAAAACTATAATTAATTTAGGCTTATTAATTATTTAAAAAAATAGGGATCCCTCAGAAAAGTTATGCGAATGAAGTCCCAGGCAATACTTAATATTGCAACTTATGTAATTAAAGTGCGTTGGAGACTCATGATTTTTGTTTGCTTTAAACATTGAGAGTAGGACCATGATCACATCCAGAAGCTGAGGCAAGGCACGAAATGGGTATAAAGTTATAAACCCATTTCGTGCCTTGCATTATAAAATGAGCAGCTCACGAAGCATTTTTTACATCTTGGTTTCAAAGTGATTTATAAGTGGTTGAATGTTGTCGGAGGAGATTAAATTACTGTCATTTGTATTATAGACTGCAGATTTGTGTGAGTGACTGGGCAATCAGCTGCTATGTTTCTGTATACGCGATTATATGTTTGAAAACTGACCCACGACACAGAAGAAACTCCCATAGCGGTAAAACGTTTAGGAACTTTATATTTACCTGGATATCAGAGGCGAGAGTCGAGTTAGGGTCATCGGGCATGGTGGGAGGCGAGAAGAAGTTGAAGAATGAGTCGGCCTGCACCGACTTGGTGACGGTGCGCACCGAGCCGCGCGACTTGTGCTTCTGCTTCTTCTTTATCGTTTTCACTGTTACATTCTTGCCTTTCTTCCAGTTGATCTCGCAGCCCTGTCAACGCAAAAAACGTGATACAGTCAAAATTATCGAGGATAAAATACAATAAAGCTTTATAGACGATACGAGAAATATCGTGCGATTTGCCGTACATTGCGGGACCGCGCGGCTGTCGTGTCATAAGTGACCGATCATCGATGGAAATGTACCGCAACGTGCACGATATTTCTCAGTTTAAAATAGTCATAGTACCGACGACTGAGAGGTTTTGAGACCGAACTTCGCTTGTTGCTATGACTAAGATGAAGTTTAGTTGTCTATCCAATATTGACATCCATGATTTTGTTCGCCGCTCGTTAAAGTTTGATGAATATGGCGCGTGGGCACCACATGAATCGTCCAACGTAGGGTGCCTTGATGTGCAGCTTGATACAGCTTGGTCCAACTTGTGCACCAAATTCGAAAAGCTCGACTTCTGAATAACTAGCACGACTTACATAGCATGAGAATAATACGGGACATATAAAAGACACATTAATTAGCCGTTAATTACGCATTCTGACCATCAAACTAAGTTAAAGCTAAAATTATTACTGGGAAATGACTTTATTTTTCGTGTGAAAAATTAGTTTATGGTAATGCACGTGTAATGCAAGCGAAACATTGTGCTTATGGGTGCATGCGATAGTAGAGGGGCTGTGGGGGAACATTTTACACATGTTTTCGTAACAAAACATACAAAAAAAAATTTCCTGAAATATCTCCGTAACAAGAAGATTCCTAAGTGTGGTTTAGAACAATAAAATAATCGCAATGATGGAAAGAAAACGTAAGTTTCGACTTTCATAAGTGTCTATTAACACCCGTTAGTGCCTATCGTGTGCATACCTGCGTTTCGACGAGCATGCGGCGCCGGCGCTGGCGGTACTGATCCAGCGCGAAAAGTGAGCAGCGGGACAAAGCGGTATCTATTTAGCTGATAAGCAGTACCCCTAGCACAAACTAAAGGGCCTACCTAGATATCGATAGCTAGCGATCAAAATTCTCGATAGTATGTCAAATTTTCTACCAACCCGCTTGGTTGGACTTTAGACCCACACTCATAGAGACGAAGCCTATATTCCAGCAGTGAGAAAATTATAGGTTGAATTTAAAGTCTATTCACTACACCGTACCACACCATGACCATGCTATGAACGTATCAGACAAGGAAAGAAACAACAAAGACTACTATACGGATTATAACGCCTATATTAGGCATTAAGTCTGCCTTTGTACAGTGTATTATTTTACATGTGCATAAAGTTTAAATAAATAAATTAAGACGTTTGAACAGCGTATCAAATGACAACTGATGCAGAACACGAGACTGATTGTCAGTCACGGTCTATAGCAGGTCTGAAATTTTTGGATACAAAGATATTTTAGTTCCTAGCATGTTCAAGGTATGATAATATGGTGTCCAGTGGTGATGACTTCCTTTACTTCAAAAAAGGTTCATGCTACAAATTCCCGTGAATTGTTAATTTACTTGTGTAAGTCAAATGTGTCCATAGCGTTACAATTGCTGTGTGAATATATTATCTTGCTTAAAGTTCGTGCTAGGGGTAAAGTTATACTTTATTTCGCGTAAAATATGTTCTGGAATTTATTTATTTTATATTGGTAAAGGTGGTTCATAAGTAACACATCAACATATTTGTACTATTATAATATTTGCAATAGGGTTACTTGACAAATCTAATCAATTGACATACTTTTAATAGCTGTCAAAACGCGATATCCATATAGATTTTGTATGACAATGGCATAAACTGTGACATAACTTATTTACCAACACAATTCAGTATTTATTGATTTCGAAGCAACTAAAAATTAATCTGGTTTCCATGGCTAAAATAAAGTGGTTTTTTATAGAATTTGTGTCTTGGAATTGTTGTTTAATGCATGCCACAATTGCATGTGTTACACATTCATTATTCTTAAATGAAATTATAACATTTCATTACCATAAAAAAAAACTTCTTTTCAAAGAGATTTATCTCAAACTTATGATATCCAGAACATATCCTTTGCGAAACCAAGTACATGACAATGGGGTAAACAGAACAATTCGACTTTAGACCTAATACTTAGATACTTACAGTGCCCAAGAGTAAAACTTTTTAAAAGTACTATCAAGCTTTTTACGTGTTTCGTGAATTTATTGTTTAAAAAACCCTTGTTATTTTAAAATTTGTTTACCTTGCATGTCTTGTCGTGATGGCCAAGTGGTTTAGGCACCCACGTCTTATGTACGAGGTTGTGGGTTCGAATCCGGGCAAGTACCATGTGACTTTCAATTCAAATGTACTTTCTAAAGTTTATCTTGGACATCACTGACATTAGTGAAAGAATATATCGTGAGGAAACCTAGCCTTAATGAATATAAGTCTGAAATCGCCAATCCACCTTGAGCAGTCATGGTGATCAATGCTCGTGCCTTCTCTATGTGAGAAGAGGACTTTGCCCTGCAGTGAAGACATTACTAGGCTTGATTATTACCTTGCATGAGTAGATCTCCGGTCCTTCAAACTCGAGTGGGTTCTCATCATCAGGTTTACACTTCATTGAGTACTCCTTGGTCAGGATAGTGTTTGTGAAATAGTCGTTAGGCGCGAAGTGGAATTCCAGGGTGAAACCGATGGGGTCCTCGTGCATTTGGACTGAAAATATTGATAATGTTAGAGATACAGGTAGGAGAATTTTCGTTGGTGTGATGTGGAAGGAGATTCTCAGTTGGTGATGCATGTTAAACAAATCAATCAGGATTTCTTCAGATATTGGGTGTTGGAATGTCATCATAAAATTGTAGTACGCGCCTTTTACTGTTCCACTCAAACCATATAGAAACTCTAGATACTAAGGTGTGTGGGGTCGTAAGACTTACTGCCCACACAATAAAGAAAGAAGAAGCGCCTTTTAATATGGCACATCACGTAGCTATGTAGGGCCGCAGTGCAAAGAAATGATTATTACATTTGAAATTGAGACTTATATTTCATTCATATTTTTGTTTTGTTGACACCGTATTTTATAGACTTTGTATTATTTAAGTTTATCCAAAAATAACACAATGTATGGACAAGTAATTTTATACAACATTTTATTGTAGCCTGTGTTCACAAAATGAATAAATTAATTTAAATTTGAAAATGTTTCTTAGGATCGTGAACGCAATGCATGTGGTTATACTTTTATCACAGTCTCACACTACAGCTTAATGTATAATATTGAACAGTATACTATATATATAATATTTTTTTTTATACTATTTATTTACAGTGACAGTTAAAACGTTTTTTAGTATTAAATTATCTTACCTTTAATATCCTGCAACGTCTTAAGAATAGGCTCATCATGTTCTTGCATCATCTCGCACAGCATTGAAACATTCTTGAATATAGTATACCAGAAGTCTGGGATGCCCTTTACGTTGGGGTCCATTGGTGGTCTGAAAATTGTCTATGGTTAGAAGATTGTGAGGACTTTGTTTATGGGAAGAGATGTAAGGTTTATCCTCAGTTGGTGATGCATGTTAAACAAATCTTATCATGATTGTTTCAGTAAAAGGTGTTGGTATGTCATCATTAAATAGTTACCTACACTAAAGTTGCTTCTTGATACTACTTCAATTTCTTTTAACCTGACAGCCTACTGTGCTCCCTACGTTGCAAATCTTTTACAATACGCGACCCGAAAGATGACTTGACTAGCGTCAGTAATGGGGAGCTTGCGCAGGTATGAATGTACAAAATAGTTATCCATAATTTGTGGCATCTATTCAGGGATTATTAAATGACATTTAGATTAAAATTCTTAACAATATTATAAAGTTTGTGTGGTGTATCACGTCTCATCTTTGAGTGTGTCTTCTCGCAGCAATGGGTTAAGAACATGAAAAGCAGTTTAATTTCTTTGGAATTTTCATAGGACACTATCTATCGCCTTTGATATATCCTCCTGCCCTAATAAAACAATACTAACTCGGCAGGTTTTTCTTCAGCCTTCTTCTCTTCAGCACCATCGGTGATAGCAGCGCTCTGCACAGCGCGGGCCAGTTCGTCCTCCTCGTTCTCATCGCGCCACGGGTTCAGGCACTCTTCATCATTGGGCTCGTACCCGCCGTTCACAACCAAGGCGCGCTACGTAAAAAGAAAAGGTTCATATTTAGAGAATTCTTGCAATTCAACAATAACTATTGGTCGCTCAGTCGCCAAAAGACCGTATTTTTGATGTCTAAACTTCTTTAACCATGTTGACGTTTTTAGCATCAACGACATGCTAATGTGAGCGCGTTACCAACTTGCTATCGTAATGTGGTACGGCCAGACTGGCGACACGCATAGACCTGTGCGTTTCTAGTAGTACATCCATTTATTAGTCTATCTAATACATAATATTCATACTGGCTAGTTGAAGTTGTTTATTGTTATATTATGCGACATGTTGTGTCGTTTCAACAGATTTTAGAGGTGCCGAAAATGAGATCGAATTGAAAACCTAATATGGCTATAAAATTTAACGAAAAATGCGTCAGGGGTGTCGTTTCTGTTTTTAATAATATTGATTTTGGTTCTCTGCACTTCTCCATATAAACTTCAACTATACCAAATATCAGACTCCCGAGTTGCGCGTAATGTTCTTTAAAAAGAGTACAGCATTTTCTGCTCACGTATTCCATATTCTCGAAACATTTACAATAAGCATCCGCGTATCGATATTAGAAAAAACAAAAGACGGTAACTAGACTGGAACGAGTCGAGTCTTATTTGTATCAAGTTGAGATGTTCCTATTTGATTCAGCACTGCATGAGGCCACAATTTATTGACGTTGATTCGTGTGAATCCCACTTAGAACTATCCTCATTATGTTTTGTCCTTATCAGTACTCATAAAAACTTTACCGTCAATATTGCGTACTTAACTTACTGATATTAGCTACATATAATATTCTATCCCTTTGTTGAGCCTATTCAATTGGGTAGTTGACATCATAAATCAATTGACATACTTTTTATGACCTGTCAAAACGCGATTCCCCGAATAGATTTTGTATGGCAATCGTAAATTGTGACGTCGCTTTTTTGCCAACTCAATTGACTAATTTATTGATTTCATAGCAACTAAAAATCGAATGTTGCAGTTAATTGAAAATTAATCGGGTTTTCAGGAAGAGGCTATGTTCAGCAACAGACTGCTATTGGCTAGTAGTGTGGTTTCAAAGATCATCTTACCTTTTCAAACAGAGGCTTGTACAATTTCTCGTACTTGCACTCAAGCGCATGCACCTCGCTGTAGAACTTGGCTTCGATGTCTACGAACTCCTTCTGGAGCGTGCGCAGGGCACGGATGCGCCGGCGCACGTTCGGTGGTAGAGACGCCATCGCCTCCACGTGGATACGGTTCGTGATGGCTGCTAGCATCTCGTTACGGGTGATGCCGCTGTTGACAAGAAAAATAGAAATTATAGTTACTGATCTGTACGATGTTTGTGTGCTTAAGTTAGAAGGATCCTCAGTTGGTGATGCATGTTAAACAAATCGTATCATGATTGTTTCAGTAATAGGTGTTGAATGTCATCATTAAAAATGTAGTAGGTATTTGCTTATTTGGTCCTTTTTATTTCTAACTACAGCCAAGAATGTATCGACAGAACGCAGCAGTAAGCCTAGCAGTATTTGCGTGCCTATTGGATCGGGCTAGTCGACGATCTACACACAAAAACGCTGTGCGGAGAGGACTAATGCTCGTTTTCTATGGAGTTTCAAGAATGTGCTACTTGTCCCCAAAAATACTTAAGATATTTTTAATACACAATATTATCGCCCTTATGTTGTATGTAAAAATTGTTCATTATGTTGTCGACTATAACAAGCGGCATGCGAGTATCGCGTCGACTCCTACACATTTCGGCATTATCGAATAATTTACGGACTAGATACGGTTGCATGATAGTCTCAGAAGGTATAATAAACTTGATACATAACCGATTCCAATAAACATTGTTAATCCTTGAGCTAGTCGTGTTTCATGGAAACAGAACGGTAAAGGAGTGATTTATAACTAAGTACAATGCTTTTTGCTACAATGTGTTCTGCGGAATCCTGTTTATTTTATAATTACTGTACCACTTGTTTGGGACTGTTACCCATCTCAAACGGAGTGCCATTGTGGAGCACCATCACAGGGCATGTGTCACCTCCTCAGTTGCCCGTGCACTACTACCTGCATCATCCTAGACCTTAATGAGGCCATAACAGAGCTGTACAGGTTGCTCAATACTGGACACGGAAAGTGAAGAAGAAGCCTGTCCCACTGCAGGGCAAAAGCCTCTTATCATACAGAGAAGGCAACATCATTGATTACCACGTTTACTCAAGGCTCAAGGTAAGTGATGTCCAAAATAAAGTTGAGAAAGTGCATATGAGTTGAAAGTCACATTGGTACTTCCCAGGATTCGAACCCACAACCCCATGTATGAGAGGTAACCACTGCGCCATCACGACATTTTTTATATGTACAGGTAAATTACAACAATAACTGTGACTTTTCCTGCTTTCATTTGTAATAAAAAATTGCCAAGTCACGTTGCCTTTTACAAATAAGGAAAGTACTGCCGGCTTACGTAACGTAGCAATAGGAACTCACGTTACACGACACAAAAAACAGCAGATATTTTTTATCCCGGTGTGCGCAGTAGATTTACAGTTGCGCCCAATTTCCCTGAAATAGCCCCGTTGCGCAACAAAATAAACAGTTTTGATGTAAACATCAGTAAAGCTATCTGTGATGCAGACTATAAACGGTGTTACCTCTCCAAGGGTTATTGGTATAAACGAGAACAGCGACCTTCGCTTGTTTATGCCAGCGCTTTATTGCTATCGATAGACATTTTATACTCTGTAAAGTATGTCATCCTTTTGAGAACATTTTTAACCGACTTCAAAAACGGAGCTTAAGTTTAGGAAGTCGGTGGCAGTACATAACAAAGAACAAAACCAAAGCCGCCGACTTCTAAAATTCATATTTTTTATCTTATAGTTTTTTCTAGTAGTCTATCGGTCTCATTACAATACTTTAGTCCAACCTCGGAGACTGTTCTTGTATTTAGGACTTTACGTATCATTTTTAACAAACTGTGTCTAATATTTAAACTTCAATTGGAACTACTTGCGATTATTTTTAAGTAAAGTCTGCGACTGTTTGCAGTCCTCGTTAACTCGTGTTTAAATGAAAAGAAAACACGAAATCGTTTCGCTCTATTAGTGTCAGTCTTTTGTACTGCAAAATATTGTTTTATGCGATTCCGAGAATAACCAATTAAGCGGGGACGTCATTTCATTCGTTGAATCACGATATTTGATCGCATTTTACTCGATTCGGAATAAAATGAAGCCGTGCAAGTGACGAGTGCCGTGATTTAGTTGTATGGAAAGGAAAACCGGTTGAGAGTATCCAAGAAGGTCAATTAGCCACATGCATGATTATATTTTTAGCCGATATGAAGGGAGATCTTTTACGTCGCGAATTTGTGGTGTTGCCCAAAGACCCTTCTATTAGTAGACGGCCTTTTTTCGTCTTTTTTAATCGATTATTATTGATTACAATATATATTTAAAAAAAAATGAATGGCTAAATGTGTTGCTAACCGCAAATTTCGAAGACTGACGGAACCGATTTGGCTGATTAATTTTTTGTTGTGTTCGTAATTTTCCGGATAAGATAAAATGATATTTTTGGAAAACTTGCACCCGTGCAAAGCCTGAGAGGTTTGCTAGTCTTCATTAATAAATGGACCATCGTAAGATCAGTAGCGTCGCACCTCCACTGGGTATTAGAGAAATGAATTTAGATAAAATTCCCTTTATGAAACGAAAATGAATTCTCTACAAAAATAACAATTTTATCAATTGCAATATTATTGTACGTTCTACAAAAAGTATAGAACATCATAACTGCTCAATACAAGCAAAAACTGTACAATCTTCAATCAATAAAAACATTGAATTGCTTCGAAAACCAATACGTAGCCTGATATTCTAGGAATCTATAAAGTTTTTATAAAGCTCTTCAATGCACAGACCGACTTTCGCTACGGTTACCATTTGTATGCCAATATTTTTTACATAGCAAGTCATGATTGCACTTTTTGTCGGTATAAAAACAGACATATTTGGCGTTACGTTTGATGTTATCTCGCAACACAAGTTCGTGTAAAGATTGCTTTATGAGAGCGCAAAAAGAAATTAATAGACATAGAGATTGAAGATTAAATATCTTCTTACTATAATATAGCGTGATCGTTTTAATTGGACCAATTGAATGTTCGAAACGTGTGATGTCTTGTCTCTTAACTGATGGGGAATAAGCACGATTGGTCTACAAAAATCTTATTAATCAGATTACTAATAATATCTATAAATGTGAAAGTTTGTATGTTTGTTACTAAATCACGCTTTTATAGATATATGTAGCATAACACAGGGAAATTCTTATTTTTATCCCGTATTTGTTCCAGACGCATAATTCAGGACTTTTTTTAATTATGACATTTTAAGTTTACGCAGATGAAGTCATATGTAGAAACTAGTTAAACTATAAACCGAATGATGCAAAAAACGAACAAAAATATTAAACTTAGAAGCATCAACAGACGTCGGTGTTTTGTGAGAGGCAGTCATTTCAGTTTTTATAAGCTTTTATTGAGTCAGTTTGGAAGCAGGGACGAACCGGCTTTTTTTTTACATTTGCGCTCTAATGAGACAGCTTCCTGCGTGTATCGTTACTTTCGACGTTACGTGGGTAATTCCCACTTCCGTCGAACTCGGAAATCAGCTCAAGGATACATTTGGCACATACGAAAATCTTGCCAAGATTGCTGAAGTTCATTATTTATTCAATCAGCGTGGCGGTTCCGTTTAAAAATACTTGCAGTTGCGGCATAAGGATATTAAGGTAACTGTCGAAATCTTCATGGTTTGAAAAGATAATGGGATTAAAATTATGTCCAATTGGATGGTGTACAAAAAATAAAATAAATAACGAACATCAGCTGCCCCTAGATCCTGAATCGTAAGAACGAAGAGGGAAATGGCTTATTAAGTGCACATCGCAATAATAAATGCAACGGATTCGCTCACATCCTGACTCATAGCCATTAAAACGCCAGACCATGAGGTAGGTACCAGTAGCAAAGAGTCAATTGACGTAAGGGGGAAACTGAAGCAAAGATTGCTAACTTTTTTGGTGTAATTAAATATTATAGGCGAAAAGTTAAAGGCGTTATATGTTTTAGCAGGAATGTTACATGGAGCAACCGAAACTTTCGGATATCCGAAATCTATCGAAAACCGTAACCGAAACTAACGGATATCCGAAACCTATCCAAAACCATAACCGTTTCCTTAATATTATAAATGCGAAAGTAACTGTCTGATACACCTTCAGGCCTAAACTGTTGAACCTATTTTGATAAAATTTTATACAGAGATAGATAAGGCTTTGGAGAAAGACAGGCTACTTTTTATTTACGCGGACGAAGTCGCGGGCAGAAATTAGTCATGATTAATTTCATATGGTTTTTATTTCAGCATCAACTAACCAATTTAAAATACTTGCAGTGTGACTATCTGGATTCTGGAGTATTTTTTCAATGACGGTAGAGTAGCTGGTGTTAACTGCTGAAGGGAAGCCGGTTAGAATAGTTATATTGAGTCGTACCTTGGTAACTTAGGCACCATAACTTGTATCTCGCCCTTGGCTATGAAGGTCTTATGACTATAATGGAGGATAAAAAAGGTGCGAAATTGGCAAGCTTATAACATTCTTTGTTGAAACGATGTGCCTTTGAATCGACGGTCACAATAGCTTCTTTTAAGATATAAAAAGGAACTATCTATTCTACTTATAATAAAAGAATGCCTGGTACGGAATTACGGATGATCGATTTTTAAATTGTTCGTATTATTATGAACTAGCTTTTGCCTGTGACTACGTCCGCGTGGAACTTGTTTATATCGTACTTGCATACAAACGTCCACACCCCTTTTCACCGCCTTAGGGGGTTATTTTCGGGATAAAATCTATTCTATGTCCTTCCCCGGGTCTTAAACTATCTCCATGCCAAATTACATCAAAATCGATTCAGCGGCTTAAGCGTGAAGAGGTAACAGACAGGCAGACAGACACACTTTCGCATTTTATAATATTAGTATGGAAAGCCGTCTTTGCTAGACCCACTTTGTATTATATTTTTTGGCAAAATTGTCAGGACGGATATTTTAATGTTCGTATTATTATAATTCGTTCCTTAACGAGAGATTAACTACCGACTGAAAAAAGTTTTATCAGTAACTAAAAAATTAAGCTAACTATAAGTACCTACATATCAGAAACGAGTATCTGAGATCCAAAAAAATATTTTCAGTAGGTATACAATTTCAAAACTGTCTTGAGACGGTATGTTTCAAGATAGCACGCGTGTGAAATATGGCGATATTCTCTCACGATTGTTTTCAGGTTTTATGAAAAGATCATCTGTGGATTTCAAGTATGTACCAATTCGCATTGAACTAATTTAACTAGCTTCAGCCAGCGAATTCGTCTGTAATAAATCACCTTACAGGACCAAAAAGGGGAATAAAATATTTTAAGCTAGATCAATGTGTTGTATGTTTCAGTTGATTTCGTTTAGCCGTTGAAGTGTAAAAAGGGGAAACAAACATAAATCCACACAATGTTTTTGTTTTTAATAGGAGACGTTTTCAACGAATTTGTACCTTTGGAAGTAAATTGTATGAATTCTTCATATTAGCTCCTTTTGTTAACTGACCTGGGAATCGAACCCAAGACCTCATGCGCAACATTTGCGCTTTGCGACCACTAGACCAACGAAGTCGGTAATATTATTTAAATTTTAAATTCAATGCGTGGTGGTTGTTTTGTCTCCAAATTAATACATACACAATACCTACTTATTTGCAATACGTATTTACTTCGTCGCACAAAGATTTATGCTTGATTAAACACTTCGTGTCGTGCTTATAAATTCCATCAGCTAGTCTGAACATTTATTGATTAAGTAGAGCGTTAAATGACTCATTAGTTCAATGACCCGTAATCTCATCTCGCGTCTTTTTGTACAAGCTCCTTCACGAGATCTGAGTCAAAGTAATCATAGATAATGTCTGTGGCTAGTGGGAATGATTTGAAAGAAGTTTTATTTTTTACTTTTTCGTTTTTATTACCTACTTATACTTAAAATTCTGTGCATTATTTCTATATTCTTATTATAATAAATTAAATATTATATTACGTTTAGATACGATAGTTACGATAGTTGATACATTATCCCACGGGAATCGTACATTTTTCCTGAATAAAAGTAGCCTGTGTGCTGTTTGTATGACAGATTTTTTTGGAAAATTCACTTAAATAGTTGAAACGTTGGACAGTGTTCCTTCTTCCTATAGATAATCTCAACAAAAAAATTGCCAACCAGTTTGACAGTTCAGCGGTCACATGTCTTCATGGGACGGGGCTGGTCACTAGTATAATTTATATGTACCTACTTAATTCAAGAGCAGTTAGCAGTAAGCAATTTCTATTTAATCCTAAAATTACTTGATGTTGCCAAGACGCCATAGTTAACGAAATTTATAATAATTATCCATCTAAGCACAATTAATTAAAACACGCCATCAATTAAGAAAACTTCCAGAAATAAAATGATTAAAATTGGAATGTATAACTGGCAAATTTTAAATACCTAGCTTGAGTCAAGCCGATGAGCTGTTTCAACATATTTCTATGAATGTGGTAATCAGGAAGAATGAATCATCTTACATGAATGTAGGACCCACCATGTGATGAAATCATTTTTAATGGGAAGAACTTGGAATGTTGTAGCACTGTCAGCTATTGCGCAGAATTAAATATATGCAAAATTTTGCCACAATCGCATCATAGCGACAATTGATTGTAAATAATTGGCAACTATTTTTAATATATTAAGAAAGGGATTAAAATGCAAACATAATTTAAAATATAAGAATTGCTCCTCCAATAAATTAGAAAACATTGTGAGGTTATAACTCTGTTTATAAAATTGGCTTAAGATTGATGAAACACATTTCAATGGACCATGTCTGTTTCACTGCAAAGACAAAGGACTTTTTAGATATTATTTAACTGCTAAGAACCTGGCTGTGCTGTCACAAATTAAATAAATAAGTTTTAAAATCAATAAAATACATAAGAACATAGTGACAGCTCCTCATTGATTAGGCTAAAATATGTATATTTTATTGTTTATAACATTCTTGACTGGTGCTAAATTAGAAACTAAGTTTTTAGTCCATAATAATCAAGAAAGAAAAGAGTTCTTAAGTCAAGACCATGTGCCCCCATGTGGGTAACAATGACAAGACACGAAGAGGTCTGGGCCTGGGCTAACCTATACAGACACAGGCTTACCTTTTCATGAGGTGTTGAGCCAGCTCACCGCCCCCAACAATTTCCTCCTCCTCTCCAGACTCCACCTCGGAAGTATGGTCGACATCACCAGCGCGCTCCACTGTACCCATATTTATATCTAAAACAAGAGCACCTCGTTAGAACAACGGCGTTCGCGCCACGTTGGTTACCATACCGGCTTCCGACAAATACTTTTACAATCAATATCACAATACAACTAGAACACGATCTAACTAAGAACTGCTCAAATAATCTATCTAACAAGCATAGATCAAGATTTTCCATGTAAAACATAATGCGTAGTACGTTGAAAAACCATTCTGGCTAACCACATGGCCGACTTTGTTCTTGCACAAATTGAGAAAACTAATACCACTTACAGAATATAAACGGATTTGCAAACTAAATGAAGTAGCGGTGAGACAATTTTTTATCACAATTTCGGTTAATTTAGCGAAATATTCCTTTATAACAACGTACCTTACTGCCGACAAATGTTGCGAAAAGAAAGATGGCGGACGGCGGAATACGGGAATACGGCGATTATGGCGAATGAGATGGAATGACCACAGTCAGTGACTTGAAAATGACGGCGAACGAAATGAAGTAATGAACGAACTATGGAAACAGAAATGACAGAATGAAACTGGCAAGTTTATGAAGTGTACCATAATTTCCGGATCTTTTTTTCAAGCGTCGAACGAAATTTTCGTAAATGCGGGAAAAAAATGATTGTGGCATCAAACTTCGCTCCAATAAAATGTCTCAAAATAATTTTTAAAATTATTTGCTGTAAAAAAAAATAAGGTACTCAAGTTCATTTAATCTAACAGGTTAGGCTAAAGTAGGATTGGCTGGATTGGCCAGTTTTATTAGTGGGCCAGTATCGTCACTATGTAACGACCCTGGCCCAACAGTGGACGAAGATAGAAAGAGTTATGAGACATGTGAAAATTGATTGGAAATAATTACATGGAGATTGCAGACAGTGCAACACTTTGAACAGCTCGGAAACGGTCAACGTCAGTTATTCGTGTTCATTCAATGCTAAGCAAGTAGACGAACAAAATGAAACTCTTTTCCCGAAATGTTACCAGCAATAACAATAGATAAAATGCCAAGTTGTCAAATCGAAAGCGACTATCAACTGTCATTTTAAATCGCGACTGTCATGACGGGAAAATAAGCTTGTCGTCGCGTTGTTTGTTGTAATTTCGTTGAAATGGTTTGGAGATATTAATATTTTTGATAATTCAATGTTTCTGAAATGTTATAGTAAATAAGTGAATAATTAGGTTGTAAAAATGCCACCTACCGTTCAAACAAATGAGCCGGAAAGAGACAAACGTCCACAACGGACTGGAGAAAGGAGGTTAGTACGTTTTTATAACTTTTGATTCAAAGAGGACTTATGCCTTTAGAGTAATTAACTAATTAATTCTCAAATAATTTTGTAGATCGGAGCTTGTGACACGTGTGAAGTACTGCAACACGCTTCCAGACATACCGTTTGACTTAAAATTTATTACATATCCGTTTCCCTCGACGAGATTCATTCAATATAATCCGACCTCTTTGGAAAAGAATTATCGGTATGAAGTGCTTACGGAACATGATTTGGGAGTTCACTTAGATCTTATAAACCGGGATATATATCAGGGCGATGGGAATGCTATATTAGACCCGGCTGATGAGAAGTTGCTTGAAGATGACATTCTTACTCCTCAAGACTCAAAGAGGTCGCGACATCATGCCAAGAATGTGTCGTGGTTGCGGCGCTCCGAGTATATCTCCACTGAACAGACGAGGTTCCAACCTCAGTCTATGGAGAAGGTTTGTAAACTTTAGACATGATTTTTTGAAAGCTAGTTTACTGATAAATAAAGTTTCATGGCACTGGCCCTGTTGATGATTCTCCTAGATTCTCTTACTTACATTATACACCTATTGTTCATGTCTTGTAGTGGACTACTCTAGCTTTTATTAACATAATTGACAAGATTTTGATTGTCAAGCCTGAAGCTTGGCTAAATATACACTTGGTGTCTTGGCTATAGGTAAACGCAATGTGGGTGCGTGCACCACACTTGCATTTTTTTGAAAAAAAACACAACAGGTGTGTTTTCTTGCAGTCAACAGATTAATGCCTGGTATGGAAATTATTGCCAAAAAATTTCTAAAATATGATAAACATTACAGGTTGAAGCTAAAGTCGGTTACAATGTCAAAAAGATCTTCAGCGAAGAGACACTATACATGGACCGTGAAAGTCAAATTAAAGCTATTGAAAAGACATTCGAGGACAACAAGAAACCTATAGAAAAACATTACAGCAAACCAGGCGTTACACCCGTTGAGGTTATGGAAGTATTCCCTGACTTTGATATGTGGAAGTATCCGTGTGCTCAGGTCATATTTGATTCGGATCCTGCGCCTGCTGACAAGAATATTGCTGGACAGATTGAGGCCATGTCTCAGGCTATGATTCGGTGAGTATTTGAATCCGGAGTCTGATAATTGTCAATTCTGATTAATTCCTATAATTCTTTAGTAGCGGCCTTGCTACTTAGGCCCCCAATTTGTTGGGCATCTGGCAAACTTGTCCGGCCTAGGCCCATTTAAGTTAAGCAACCTTTTGAGCCACATCAGCTTCACCTGTTTCGGAGGGCAATATTGTGTTTCAATATTGAACAGTTAATTTAACACCTGCTATACTGCCCTCCAGTGCATGTTGGCAAAGCTTAAGCTCAATTAATTCCTCAAAAACTGTTTGAAACTTGGAAGCAGTGGAGGCAAGTCTTTGCCCAGGAGTGGGATAGAATAGAACAGGATAATAAAAAAAAAAATTGAACAGCTCCTTCTGCTTCTCATACAATGTTTCTTTGTTTTTTTAATGGTCTGATATTTATTTGTACAAATTCAAATAATTCTTTACACTTTTTCAGAGGTGTGATGGATGAAAGTGGAGAACAGTTTGTGGCTTACTGTCTACCCACAGAAGACACAATACAGAAACGTCGCCGTGACATCACTGAGAGTATATTATACATGGACGGAGACACTTATGAATATAAAATGGCTAGAGAGTACAACTGGAACGTCAAGAGTAAGGCTTCCAAGGGTTACGAGGAGAACTATTTCTTGGTGAGTGGGGAAATAAATTTTGCCTGTTCTAAGATTCATTCGAAAATGATCTAATAGACATATACTTGTTACTATAGTTTTACAATAACTGTTTTGCAAATAGATTTTTGTTTTGATAATATTTAAAAAGCAAGAGTAATAGCAACTCATGTATTGTAAAATGGACTGATGTCTGCAATTCCATGTCCTAGCGCGTATTTTGTGTAGGGAACCGCACAGGGGCGTAGATACCGCTGTATCAGCCGTATCCAAGATACCCCCGTATCAGCCGTATCCAAGATACCCCCGAATCTTGGCCCCGAAAATGTGTAAAATTCTTTTATGAAAAATCTTTATCCTCCATTTGTGCTTCGCTGCAGTAAGATAGAAGGGTACCCAACAAATTTTGATATAGGGCCCGTCTAGAACAAACTACACCATTGGAAGTGAAACTAATATTTTGTCTGCATCAGTGAACATTGAATTGGGCACTAAAACAAACTTTTTTACATCCTAAACGATTCCTTTTAGCTCCATACTTCATACCGTTTACTTTCACCCAATTATAATTGCTGAACTAATCAACAGGTGGTCCGCAATCACTGCGTCTACTACAACGAGTTGGAGACGCGTGTGCGTCTGTCCAAGCGTCGCGCACGCGCCGGCGTCGCTGCGCAAGCGCTGACCCGGCTCGTTGTTACACACAGACCGCTCAGCGCAGCTGAACATCGCATGTTAAGGCTTCGGGAGAAACAGCTTGAACCACCACAGGTGAGCATTTATTTAAGTTACAATAAAAAATTAGACTTATTTAAAAATAACAGTTTTTAGGGTTTCGTATCTCGAAAGGAAAGATTAAATTAAACCATTTTTTTTTATGTAAAACATCTATTGGCGCTCTCTGGTGCCGATTCCCTTGTTCACAAACTACACTAAAATATGAGAATTGGCATCTCTTACTAACAAACAGCGAAAGAAGAGGATGGTGACATTTTAGAACTAAGTTAGAGATGTCAAATTAGTTTTGCCTTGTACCTGTCCATGTTTTTAATCAATACGTTCTAACACATCAACTAAAATTGCATGGAAGTTTAAGATTAACTAAAATTGTCAGGTCTAATTTGTTTCTGTCCCTTTCTTGTTTTATTAAGAAAACGATAGAAATAGTCTAATTTTGGTATAGGTTTTGAACAAGGCAATCGGCACCAGAGTGCGCCAATAGATGTTTTACATGAAAAATCTGGCATTAAAATCGACCAATTTGCCGTGATGGCAAACGGACCCTCCTGTACGCCATGTGTGAGCGCACATAACTGTTCTGTTTCTTTTAGGAGGAAGATGAAGAAGAAGAGGAAGACGACGATGATGATGACGAAGATAAGCAAGGACAAAATGGAGACAAAGAGAGGTATGTATCAACATTCACGTTAATCTTACTACTGTTATAAATACGAAAGTAACTCAGTATGTCTGTCAGTTACGCTTTTATGGCTACACCACTGAACTAATTTTGATGGAATTTGGTACGGGGTAAGTTTATACCCCAAGAAAAGACATAGGCTACTTTTTGTTCCGCGTTATCCGACATTTACGTGGATGAAGTGGCAAGTAAAAGCTAGCACATAATATTTTATACACTGGGCTAAAAAGATGTTTTTAAAGTATCTTTTCAACATTTTCAGATCGCGTTCTCGTTCAAAATCTGGTTCGAAGTCGCCTCAAGGCTCAGACCGGTCAAAAGGATCGAAATCTAGATCCAGATCCAGATCAAGGTCAGGGTCACGTGAACGTTCCAGATCCAAGTCGAAATCGAAATCCAGAAGTCGGTCGCGTTCTGGATCCGGCTCCAGAAAGTCCAGATCACGTTCTGGGTCTGCACGATCGGGGTCTGCGAGGTAAGTAACTAATATTGACTTTTACTTATTGGGTAGTTGATAATTTTTTTTTGGTTTTTCTGTGCTGCTCAGACATGTGGATGACCCTTTAAATGACACAATGAAGTAGACTGCTGTAAATGGTGCTTGTGATATTTATACAATTAAAAAAAAATTAAGACTGTAAAATGTAAAAAAAAACAGCTTTTTACGAAATAAAAATAAATGTTTATATGGTAAATACTCGAAAAAAACAATTTTAATTTCTTTTTCTGTCTGTTTGTTTCGGTTGATCTCCGAAAAGGCTGTACCGATTTTGACGGGACGTTCACTGGCCGAAAGCTGGTGTTATAAGGAGTAACTTAGGCTCTATTATATAGAGATCCGCGCAAAAAAATAACCAACATTCCCAGAAACGAAATCGAGGAGATGACCTTGTTATTAATATTTCTAAAACCTTTATTCACAGGTCCGGTTCAGTTCGGTCTCGTTCCCGCTCCCGCTCAAAGTCTGGATCCCGTGCATCGTCCCGGGCGTCTTCCCGTGCAAGCTCGAGGAGTGGGAAGGGATCACGCGCCAGTTCTGCTAGCGGAAGAGGGTCTAGAGCCAGTTCTAAGAGAAGTGGCAAGGTATGTATTAATAATAATTTTATTATCAGGCAACTGAGGCCCATAGAAAACTAATACGTAATAAAACCCTTATTAAACTTTTATATAAACTAAACACGTAACATCGGCGTCCAGTTTCGCTGCTTGGTGTAGCGTAATTGACCTCTGAAACGTCGGTATACGACACCCTACGGCCAAAAGTCGTCTTTTAGAAAGGTCTAGGCTGTCTGGATCCCAACATGGTTGGAATTCCTATCGCTAACGACTTAAAGTTATGTTTTGGCGCGATAATGTCTTGTCAGTTCTGTATAGTATCATACAGGCTGTCTTTAAATTAGTGTTGAGTAGGACATATTTAGAGCCCCTTAGCCCAAACCTGGATCCGTCACTGTGCGCGATTATAAGAAATATTGATTTTACTGTAAGCAGCTTAAACTCCATCTATTTCGCCAGGGATCCAGAGCAAGTTCAAGGGCAAGTTCTCGCGCCTCATCGCGGGCAAGCAAGCGATCATCGAGAGCTTCGTCAAGAGCCTCACGTGCCTCATCGAAGTCTAAGGCATCAGGCTCCAAAGCCTCGTCTAGAGCCAGTTCTAGAAGAAACTCAGCGTCTGGGAGTGGATCTGACAGGTCCAGGAGTAGGTCCAAAAGTGGATCTCGAAAGGTGAGTTTGAATATCGTATTTGAGATTTTGTTATTTGAATTCAGAATTTTTGAACATTATCAGCAAAAACTCGTATGTCTATGTAAGACATACGAGTTTTTGCTGATAATGTTCAAAAATTCTGAATGTAGACAAAGTTGAAATTCTATTGTAACCAAAATTTATTTAGGTCCTTTTTATTACAATTTGTCGTTGCTATCATTGCGATCAATAATCTACCTAAGCGTAATGGATTCTGAGTTGATTTTTGATTGTGATTTTAATTTCAACCTTATACATTTTCCTTACAATGTTAATTAATTCTTTTTTAAATATTTTCAGGGTTCCCGAAGCCGCAGTGGCTCGGCATCCAGTGCGTCTTCTCGCCACAGCGGCTCTGATTAAACCGACAAAACCTCTGACTATACTGTGTTCACTATTTGTTGAATATCTTCGTTGCTTCAGTTTGACATGTAAAGTGTAATTTCAATAAAGCGTTAAGGATAATTCTGGTTTTTTTCTTCACCATATTTATTTTGCGCCGAACATTAGCGCACGCATTGTATCTCTATCACATTATACGCAAGCTCCATCTTGAATCTATTGATAAAAACCGCATAAAAATCCGTTGCGTAGTTTAAAAGATCTAAGCGTACAAACGGCGCGGAGCGGCTTTGTTTTATACTTTGTAAAGATGTTCAAACTGACTATCATTTTGCCTGGCGTGTACTGAAAGCAAAGTGTAAAGAATACAAATAAAATAAAACTTTCTACTATCAATACTTTTATTAGTGCAACATTCACTTGATTACATAAAAATAGGTACATATATTGAACGAACAACAAATAAAACTAATTTGTTCCCTTTTCTTCTGACACAACACAATTCTTGCCAATTATAATATAAAAAAATGGATACTCATTTTTTTGGAAGCGTATATTATAATCTCATGGAAATTATTTGATTATTGTCAATATTAATTTCACAATGAATATATAATTCATGAATATAAAATTAAAAGAAAAAAAAATACCGGACGACGTTTTACAAAACAAAACATAGTATATAGTTTTATTCACGCGTAAAATATGTACATAATATAAAAAAAATGGATTGTCTATAACAAATATTATGTAACTTAATTTTGTTAAATAATAAATTAAATATATGAAGTCATTATGCATGGTCAAGCAAGTAAAAAATCTTACAATATGAGTCAATTCAAATAAATTAACCTATAACGAAAATCTCACTCGATAAAAAAATTACACACCATTTTATTTAAAAATAATATTGATAGGTACACTAAAATTGGACTGCTTGCATAAATTGCGCAAATAATTTTGTTGTATCTACAATGAATTGTTTGAAATTCGCTTATTTATGTATAAAAAAAATGTTTTTTGACGGCTTTCAAAGTAATTCCAAAAAATAAATCAGATCGAACTGTTGCCGCATTTGTTGCGGTAAGAGTCTGTGAGTAATTGATATAATATATTATATCTTAAGACAACCAAAATAGAGTTGAAAGTTCCAAATTGTTTGAAGAAATAATCGTCACGCCGAAATATAATCAAGCACCCAATTATCAACTTTATTTCTCTTGTTTTTTTGGTTGAAACCTGCTCAAACACATTGCTAAAAGCTGACTATAAAGGTCCAACACAGCCCTTACCCTTCCCAGTTTATGTGTATTTAGGATGATATCCTTTAATTATTTTGTCGTTAGTTACTAAAAACAGGCGCAAGAAGCTGCCGACATAGTCTCTTAGAATTCAACAACTATAAATGTTAATAGATCATCATACAGAGCTATTTGATTATAACAGTCATAAAAAATAATTAGTTTGATAAATGCACAGCCCAATAAAATACATTAGTAGTACTTAATTATTTAATCGACTAATAAGTTTGTTATTTATTTCATGAATGGATTTTTGTTACCTAAATTATGTATTAATTTATTGCTAATTTATAACGGATATAAACCAATAGCGTAGATGAACACCACCAATCAACTGACGTACTTTTTATGACCTGTCAAAACGCGATTCTCACCTAGATTTTGTATGGGAAACTGAGGTGAGTTTTGTGCTGACTCAATTGACTTTTTATTATTTTAAAACTTCAAAATCAAATTTTACTGATAATTGAAACTTAATCAGGTTTCCAGGGTTAAAATAAATTTCTTTAGAAGTTATGTCTTGGAATTAAATTGATTATTTGAAGTCGTGATGGTGATTGGGTTAAGGCATCCGCCTCTCATGCATAAGCTTGTGGGTCCAAACCTGGGCAAGTACCAATGTGACTTTTCAATTCACATGTACTTTCTAAAGTTTATCTTGGACATCACTGACATCGGTGAAGGAAAACATTGTGAGGAATCCTGGACTTACTGTTCCACTCAAACCATGTCAGAGGCCTTTGAGGCGGTTTAGAAACTCTGACACTAGGCTGTGTGGGGTCGTACCTAAGACTTTACTGCACACACGATAAAGAAGAAGAAAGAAGTCTTGGAATTATTGGGTAATGGTGTCAACTACCGAATTACTGCAAAAAAAATTGAAGTTATAAATTCAATAAAACATTATGCTTGGACGAAACATACAAAGCCTTATTTAGAGGATGCGAGAAATATCGTGCGATTTGCCGTACATTGCGGGACCCCGCGGCTGCCGTGTCACAAGTGGTCGATCATCGACGGAAATGTACCACAACTTGCACGATATTTCTCGCACCGTTAAAATCAACTTTTAAAGTATAACATTTGCGTAGACATATTCAATCCTCAGTTACTTGGGGCTAAAAGGCAAAATCCCCATTTGACACTACTATTATAACAAAGGCCCATATAAATTAAACTAGATATTGCTTGCGATATTGCATCAAACTTCACCCACCCTCCCTCCCCTCCTGTGTAGGAGCAACCATTTTCAATTCAGATTGAATTCACATAAGTGTCATTTTACAAGGTCAAATTCTGTTGACTGCGGGCGAACATTCGCTACGCTAAGCTAGAATTGCGGCTTGCTACACAGCTGGTGTGTTAGCCGCGCGTAGAAAAACACATACGGTTGTGTGTGCACTTGCGTTTTTTAGTAAAACTCAACGGGTGTTTTCCCGCAGTCAACAGGTTTTGGCTGGCAAAACTTAACAGACGAAAAGATTTTGCTTTCCGCACTATTGGGTTATCAACGCTCGGCTCAGCGCCGAAAGTTGAAAATCCAACAACAGAAATTACAAAGTATACAATAATATTGGTTTAAGAGATTGCGGTAAGCTCCTTGATTACGAGGTCAACGACCGCTGGTATTTTTTTATCGTCATTAGTTATTGCTACTCATCCCGTCTTTAAAATTTCACCAGCTAAGTATGAAGTTCAATGTGACAGCTTTTTACAAGTGAGCTCTCAACTTCTCTCGTTTTGGCATTAGCTATACAAGAAAACCTGAGCTATTATCGTATAGCTTGTGCCTTTTTAAAAGATTAGCCAGTCAGCAAGGTTCGTACCGGGGCTGACTGCCCAGGGTGCGCCGGACGTACCTACTGTATCGTCACTCGAGGAGGCTCTTTTATTGCATCTCAACTGAGAGCCGTTTAGATGAAATTATGCTTTAGCAGACAACATTTGAGAGCTCACTTTTAAATAACTCAAAAGTCAAAATGTTTATCTTTATCTTCTGTTTCACACATACGGGGTGTAAAAAGAGACAGCACATATCCGTTAACTACTTAAACTGAAACTAATTAACATTGAGTAATAATGATTGCTGAGAAACGAATTTTATTTCCGCTGTAAAATTTCGCTGTTTATTGTAGTGGGCAATTTAACGCACGCAATACAATAAGCTTACTTGCTTGCGCGTGATTCTAACAATACAGAGGGCCTACCTCCACTCTTAAAACAGTTTTATTTTAATATTTGCCTTGCGCTCTGCTGAGCTTCGAGTCAGAGAGCTTCAGCGTCGAGAATTTAAAATCCAACAACAGATTACAAAGTAATATAAAAATGTTACTGTTTTAAGAGATGGCCCCATGGTCATGGGGGTTGTTTTAAGATTAGTCAAACACTTCAGACATAACTCGTAAAAAAAAGTTAGAAAAAGTTGGAATTTTAACCTTAAATATCTTCGTAACTAGACGGTTCCCAGATATGGTCCACAACACAAAAAATGATCACAATGATGGGAAGAATATGTTACTATCGGCTTGATGAAGTGTCTTCTTACATCCCGTATTGGTAACCAAATTTGACAAGTTTAAATCGTATCATTAAAGAAACTAATTCAAGATGGCGGCTAAACAAAGGAGCTTAAAAAGCTAATTCACTCGCACACTATAGCTAGCAAGTGAGAGGGCAAGATATGCGCCGCCATTTTGAATTAATTTCTTTAATGGTGCGGATTAAATGAAATAATTTCTTGAATTAGTATAAATTGTGTACATGGGTCCAAGAGTCTAACCCCGACCACCCAGTTGCCACTTGACTTTAAGACGTCCTTAAAAGTATGTCTGTCTCTCTATTACACGTGAAAATGAAAGAGACAGCATGATACTTAATGGCGTCTTAAAATATGGTTTGTAATAGCAAAATATTAGTCTTTATAACACTTTATAATTCTTTACTTTTCGATAATATTGCTATATTTCATTATTATTGCTACTAATATTAGTCTTTAAATATTTTCCAATTTAAATCGTTTATTCAGGCAAATATTAAGCACCGTTACAATGACTAGGCGATAATTTAATTTAATTCTTATTATTTCATGAATCTGCTAAACATTTTGATTGTATTCATATGTCATTTAGGCGGAAACCAGTCATGTTCTGATTATTAATTGAATTAGTTCTAATACTTTTCCACCTTATTATAAAACAAAGTCTTTGCTTAAATTACGTTTAAACCTTCGAGACAGTTTTTGAAATTCGAACTTTATTTCGGTAAACATAAAATTTATAATACGAAAATTAGCTCAATGGTTTAAACCTGCTTTAAGCAAAGACTTTGATTTATAACAAGGCCTGTCAAGATTAAAATAGTAAAATATGTTTGTAAATATCTACTTCTTTAACTATTAAAAAATCTAGGAAATGGATAAAATGTCAATCTTTATAAAAGGTACGGGCTAAAACCTCACTGCAAAACTAATAATTCACGCATGCGCCCTACTATTTCCAAGAAAAAGGTAGGTACAATGACATAACGATAACTCACTCAAGTTTATCCATTAGGCCCACAAGTGGAAGGGAGTGCAACATATGTGTTATCTCGCTCACTCATGCGCTTGCGTCGAGTTTTTAGCCCGAACTATCGGTTAAATATGAATGTAAGTATTAAGGGTGATCATAATACATCTGAATTATAAATCATGATTTAGTTATAACCAACGAAATGCTGTTAAATCGTACAAAAATGTATCTAGTACAAAGATTAGGAAGCACATTAACGGTTATTTTAAATGCATTATAATCGATTATATAGAGAAGAAAGATTGATCGAACTCTTGAATTTAGAATCATAGATCCTTACTAATACTATAAATGCGATAGTAACTGTCTGTCTGTCTATAACGCTTTATCGACTAAAGCACTGAACCGATTTTGACGAAATTCTCCAAGAAAAGACATAGGCTTCTTTTTATTCTGTGATTTCGTCCGCGTCTGCGAAAACACATTACACATTCAACACACAACCCGGACGAATTCGCGAGCAAAAGCTAGTATGTCATAAACAAAGCAATGGCGGGTTGGTCTTAGTAGTGTGTGTAGAATTGTGGTAGTAACGGAATTTGATCTTTGTTACGTACGACATTGAGATTCAAGTTCCAATGAACTTGACTAGATATTGATCTAAGATTCTAAATACAAGTTCAGTTAGTACACTTTTTTGTTTTTTTTTTTTTGTTTTCACCATAAACAACCGTAATACTAAAGAAATAAAGCTTAATTTCTACTCAGCTCCTCGCGCACGATGTCCATGTAGTGTGACGTGAAGACTGCTTTGTTGTGCATTACGTAACGGAGTAACGTTCCCGACACTGACGTCAGTTCCCGGGCGAGGGCTGACAGGCCCACAGGTATCTGACGGGAACCTCCTCCGCATACTAAGATCGTTTTGAGGAATTCGAGGACTCGTTGGCCTGCGGAGAAATATGTTTCAAGTGTTATTCAACGTGATTGGTATATATTTTTTAATTGTTTTTGTTAATAGTGGATATGAATAGGATTTATAGAAGACTAGCTTTTATCTGCGAATTTGTCTGCGTAAACTGCAAAATTAAGCCAAAGTCCAAAATTATAAAAACATAAAAGCGATAAAAGGGGATAAAATAACCTCAATCAATATTAATTTATGAGCAAAATTACAAAATGCATGAAAGATTATCACTTGAGAACGACTCGACTGAATTGGCAGATTTTTTTTTGTCCTGTTCATAATTTTGACCAGTATTATTGAAAGATTTTTTTTGGAAAATTGTAAACTTAGTAAGTACTTGATTTGGGACATGCCCGCCTCACTGTTCCCACCCACTGTCACTCCTGAAAGCCAGAATCAACAGTGGAGGCCACCAGAAAAGCGCCGAGGCAATGAAGCTCGAAGAGTCCCAGAGAAACGATTCCCGCAACGAAATTAATCAGAAAAGAATAGCGGAGGAGTAAGAAAAAATATGATTTCCACTTCCCTCCAAACAAGCAAGAGACAGAACAGAACTAGGCCAATAGGCACAAAGGGATGTTTGCAACTGGGCGAAGCCCAGATTGCCAAGCACCACGGATTGTAATTATTATTAAATTAATGGGTCCTAATGTGAGGGTGTGTGGGTGTGTGTGCGTCTAAGTACTTAGTAAGATATGGGTACAAAAAAGCCATGTACTTACGAACGATCTCCCGGACCCTATGCTCAGGGTCTCCGAGCGATATGATCTGTGTCCTAATGATCTCTTTAGTTTCAGCTGTGAGTGGCGACTGATTGAGGTTCTCCAGGAGTTGTTCTGTCACCAGTATTATCTCTTCAGCCAAGGATGGGAGGACGGACTTTAGTTCTCTGTAACAAGCATACACAATCATAGTTTTAATAGTGGGCTTGACTTTTTGCATTAATATTTACTTTCTAAGTTTATCTTTGACATTACTGACATTGGTGAAGAAAAATTATAGGTGAGAAAACTTGGACTTATAAAAAATATAAGTGTTGAGAATTACTAGCATAGTTCCCTCCTTGAATTTGACAAGGATGCAAAACTGCATCTTGTTACATAACTTCACGCCTGTACTCCCCGATGGGTTAGGCAGAGGTGTACACATTTCGTCAGTTATGTTTAAATCCCATGTAATAGGAGACGAGCCTATTGCCATTAACCGGGCTCAAATTCAGACTCCAAGGCTGCTACTGAGAAACCACCATCTACCTGGCGTATTTTCGTTAATCCTGTATTAAAGAAATCCAAAGCAGAACTTACATATCATTGGCAGTGCTGTCAATGATGATGAGAATCTTCTCCTTCAAGGTTTGTTTATGCGCAGCGGCAGTATTAGGATCGCTGCCGCAAGCCGGGCTGGCCAGCATTATCGACGCAACGCAAATGAGGCGGTACACTTGAGTACCGAGTTCCGCGAAACGTGGGGCGTCTAGAGATACCGTCTGAAATTGGAGAAAAAGATTAATGAGATTTAAACAAATAAATAAAATTGAAATGTCTGTTTGTAATATTAAAATAACAGCGTTTTACTACATGCTTAAGAATGTATATAGGGTACATATACCAAAATATCATTTTTAGATTTTTGTCTGTCTGTCTGTTCCGGCTACGGCTGGACCGATTTTGACGGGACTTTCACTGACAGATAGCTGATGTAATAAGGGGTAACTTAGGCTCCTTTTATTTTTAGGCAAAATGTATTAAGCGACAATTTGGTCGTGTTATATTTTCAACCTAATAAATACATAATAAGGTTGAAAATATAACACTACAAAGTTGTCGCTTTATACAATTTGCCTTTTACCCGTCGATATGATTGTTTACACGGTACAGGCAAGAAAAAAAAATCATTTTTTAAAATTATATTGTCTGTCTATTTGTTTCGGCAAATCTCCGAAACGGCTGGACCGATTTTGATGGGACTTGCACTGACAGATATCTGATATTATAAGGAGTAACTAACTTTTATTAAGGTAAAGGATAAAGGTAAGGTAAAGGATAAGGTAAAATTAGGATTCCAAGCAAAATAATAAACTATATACCGTGAACTTACCTCAGGATAGTTCTTAGAAGGATCCCACTCCAGTAACTCTAAGTAGGCTTTAGCCAATGTCTGTGCTGTAACGTTTCTGATGACATTCTTGTCTGTGACCGGAAGAGTCAGATCTTCCAAGTCGATGTGCCGTTTCAACCATTCTCTAGTGTAGTGAAGACCATCTGTTTTTAAAATAATAATAAAATAATTAAAAAACCAGCTAAGTGCTAGTCGGAGTCGAACATGAAGAGTTCTGTACTACCGTACAAAAGTAGGAGCAAGTGAAAACTTTTGGTTTCGGTTTCGGCCTAGTAAACGAATTTCGGCTAAGTTTCACATTCGGCTACATTCGCGCTGCGATCGGTATATCGGATATGTTCGGTGCTTTGAGCTGCAAGTGACGAAGTATCATTTTGCCGCGTCCGCGCTCATAGTCGTCTCATGACTTGCTTTGCTTGTTTTGTTTGCGTTAGTTTGAGAGTGATTATAATTATTTTATTTTTTTCAACGAAAACGACCCAATATGGAGGTTTCGGCCAAACTATAGTTTCAGTCGAACACTATACGGTTCGCAGATATGGTCCGGAACAAAAAAAAATAATCGCAATGATGGGAACGTGTAACTTTCCGCCTCGTTCAGTGTTTTTTACTCGCTTATTACTTTAAAAGTCTTCGCTCGCTATCGTTTATCGCTAATCGCTTACTATTTCAAAATCTCCTGCCGTACCGCATCGCCAGTAGCCGCCGAGCCTTACACAAAACTTAAAAAAAGTATTCACAAACGCTTCTTAATCTTTGAACATCACTACTGACCTTCGGAAACCTTCAGGATCTCGTCAAACTTGGCCCGTTCATACTGAACGCTCTCCTGTTGAACGTGGGGCCTGATCATAGCGATCAATGTGTTCGCTAGATCCAGCTTCAAGATCTCCAACGTTTCTAATATTGCACGGAATACGTCCACCTGGAAAGGAATGATTTACATTATAAGACCGCATGTATGAAAGATCATAACTTGAGAACGACTCAACCGATTTGACTGATGTTTCTGTTGGAATCGGAATCTGGATTTGTGCCCGGTTGATAGCAACAGGATCGCTCCCACATGGGACTTGAATATAACTGGTGATATTTGTAAAATGTGACGTATTCTTACGCCAATACGATTGACTATAATTGATTTCGCAGCAACTAAAAGTTTATTTTCACAGTTAAAAAATAAGTTATTTTCAAAATTTAAAAATTAACCTGGTTAACAGATCTATAACATTATTTCTGGAATGTAGAAAGTTCTTGGAATTATTGATTAATGATTTCAAGGACACAATTAAAGTTAAATAGGTATATTATAAAAATTACTCACAGTATCAGTAAGGGTAGTAATATTCTGTATAATCTCGTCCCGCGCCGGCGCAGCTAACTTCGCCATCAGGTCGATGACAAAGCTAGCATACTTGTGGAAGTCCAGGCTATTGTTCTCAGCTTGTTGCTTGATGAAGTCAGAGTCTAAGACCTCTTCGATCATCTCACGGATGCGGGTGTGGCGGGGGAGGAGGATCGCGAATAGACCCTGGAAATTGAATTTTAGATGTAAGGTGGTAAGGTTTGTTTTCGTGTGGTCATTTAGTCAGTACTGGTTTCAGGATGATATCTGAACAACTAAAACAAGAGTTTATTTTCTGTTTTATTGCATTTTCCGCCTTTTAACTTTATGTGTACTCAGTTTGCAGTAATTTATAATCATGACATCATGTCGTCTCGGCGAGAAAACAAAACTTGAATCTCCGAAGACTATTATGAAATTAACAAATAAGTATGAATTATGTAGCTTTTGTCACGATTTTATCCATGCGAATACCTATCCCAGAAGCAGCCGAAGGCGCAGATTAAAAAGTAGCCTATGTGTCCTTTCTTTGGATACAAACTTGCTTTTAAAGCTTAAAAAACGGATAAACAGAGTTACATTTGCTATAAAAATACATACATAAACTCACACCTTCTTCCCATGGGGGTAGGCAGAAACTACAGAACGCCACCTGCTACGATCCTTACATACTCCTTTCGCCTCATCTACGTTCATACATCTCGTCATACAAGCACGCCGGATACGAGTACTCCGCACCTAACCTTTCTGAAGGACCTCACCAATAAGGTCAGTGTAGGTCTTCCTAGGGCGTCCCCTCCCGGCGTTACCACTCACCTCTGCCATATAACCTTTTGTCAATCGTCTTTCACTCATCCTCTCAACAGGACCGAATCATCTAAGCATACCCTTTTCTATCTTTGTCACTACATCTTCTTTTAATCCGCAACGGTCCCGTATAATCTCATTCCTCACTCTATCATTCAAAAATATTATTATGGATTAAACAACAAATAAATACAATCTCCGAATGTGGGTTCCAAGAATCTGAAGGAAACGAGTTCATTCAATGTAGCAGCAGTAACAATTAAAAATAACTGTTATGCATTGGATGCGTGCCAACTATTACATAAAGCAGTCGCTTGGATATAATAATTAAGAACACTGTTACAGTTGCATAACGATATTATGATGCAGTAATCTTGGCTTGCATTGCTTACTATAATAATATTATAAAACTTTGTTTGATAGCGCAAATCTCCGCAACTACTGGTCCGATTTTGAAAATTCTTTCGCTAATAGGTTATGATCTATTTATCTATATGAGTGCCAAATTTTAAATTATCCAGTTAAATCGTTTAAAAGCGTGAAAGAGTACCATCCATCCATTCATCCTAACAAACATTCGCGTTTAGAATAGTAATAGGATTTTTCCGCAGGGCCGCAGTCCCTGGGCACATCACGTGGCCCCTGCGTTTTTAACGAATTTTTATAGTTGAAAAATTGCGTTTCTTTCTATGTTCACAAAACAATAAAAGAAACCTTATATTTATATTTTGTAAGCTTTGGGCTAAAAACTTATTGTAAATCATACTGAAAATTTGTCATTGAATCGGGTCCTAATTATGCTTAGAATGGGACGGTAGCTGCAAAGAATGATTATTTAGAGGGCAGGCTGGGGCCCCCGGCGTTAGCGGGGCCCAGTGGAGAAGAGGGGCCATTTCTGCCGCCTCAATTGCAGTCACGACGCTCAACCTTGACGTCCCTAACAATGAGAATGAGGGCAGAGGGAGCGCATTCCTAGCCGCTCAGCAAAGATTGTCACCAGCCAAAGAATATTATAAACTGACCTGTTTAACATCTTCTAACAGTACAAGAGCCTGCTTGTGTTGAGGAGGGTCGGAGTTGAGCTGCTCTCTTAGAATATCGAAATACGCCTTGTGCATTGTCTCTTTGACTAGTTTCTGGTAGCTGCAACGGAATATAGTTTATTTGCAGCTTCTGTCTTATAAGTTTATCTGCCTTAAACGCAACTCAATTTTGAGTCGAGCCCGAGGTGAAGATGGCGAGACGCCTTTTTTTTATGCATGGGAAATCGATGAAAGCGGAGCGGAAGGCAGTGTCAGACATTTACTGACCAAAACTCATCTGGGTTCCTTCTAGTGCCCTTTGTGTTTCAGGACCGTGGTAACTATTTCGAACAAAATCCGCAACCCTGGCAGGCACTAGCTCTAGCAGGCTCCGTTTTGTGTTAGTAAAAAAACAAAAAGATATCTTATGCTATCTCTGTCACTTTAAAGTGTATTGTAGCGACAGAGATACATTTATGAACGTCATAAAGTTAAGTATCGTAACATAACACACGCCTGTACTCCCCGAAGGGTTAGGCAGAGGTGTACCCATTAGTACACCCACTTTTCGCCAGTTATGTTTTTAGTCCCATGTAATAGGGGGCGAGCCTACCCCCTAACTGCCTCGTTGGTCTAATGGTCGCAAGCGCGACTGCTGTGCATGAGGTCTTAGGTTCGATTCCCAGGTCGGGCAAAGTGTTATTGGGTATTTCCATCAGGAATTTCTCAGTAGCAGCCTCGGAGTCCGAATTTGTGCCCGGTTTAAGTATCGTTTTGAGAATTTGGTGGGTATGACTCTATTGAGAATGTTATGTAGGTACATATCATTTGTGTATACATAAAGGCAGGCTTCCCTGCAACGCGCTAACTCAGGAACTACCCTTCAATTTTTGTATAACGATAGCCAAATTTCTGAGAAATAGTATAGGCTATATAACATCAAGCTACAACCCACGAAAGCGGAGCAATAACCAAAAACGTAACATACCGACAGTGAAAAAAAAAAACTACGCGGACGAAGTCGCGGGCAGAAGCTAGCAAATGAATAAATAGGAAGTGAAATAGGATATGAGGAAGTGATCTTCTAAGCCTTCTAAATACAAAACTTCATAATAGGTTCATTTTAGGAAATAAACAACGTACAAGTATTACAAAACATGAATGCAGGAAGCTAAATGTTGTATAGCATATCCTTGTAACATTTATTTATTAGAGATAAACTACAAAAACATGGCGTGCCCCTCCACAATACAAAAAGTTTGAGTGTTTGTGATAGTATTTATTTAAAAGACTCACAACGCATGTGTGCGTTCTCAGACTGCTCTCGAAACAAAAACCAATCACCGATTTGTTGCTAGACTAGCGGCGTCATTAATCACTCATTATTACTAGTATGACGCTGCACTGACATACTCTATGAAAATGGCCAGTGCGTTGTCTTGCGCGGACGGCTATTTATGATTAGTTGACAAACAAATCTGCCTGCTACTGAAGACCATTACTTACAACTCTGTCACACGGATGTGACTACAGACATTGAAAAAGTAATATGGAGGGGCCATGTTATTGTAGTTTAACATAATGAAAATCTTAACAAATATTGTTCCTAACATCTGAAAAGACTAAACAAAATAGGATAAGATAAGTAAAAAAAATCAGCATACCTATTATCTGGTGGTTCAAAAGGTTCCAACTTGAAGTCCTGATCAACAGCAATCTCATGAGCTAAGGCCATGTTCTGCATGCCATGGGCAGCCTTCATGATATCTTCCAGGGTTACAAACTTGGGAGGAGAGGCACCAGTGATGGTGGAACCTCTCACTCTAAACTGTATAGGTTCGCTTGCATAGTAACTGTAGGAAACAAGTATTGATTAAATATTATAGTATTGTTGTCACGGTTAAGTGCAATGGCTGAGCGATTGGCTGCTATGCTGTGTCTTGTGAGTTTGTTTCCCACATGGAAAAAAATATTTGTATGGCCTACAGATGGTTGTTCCGTATCTGGCTATTTGTGTATGTGAATTATATACAGTATTCATTACTAGTGTGCGAAAACAATAAAAAAAAAAGCTTGGGAGTGTCCCTAACCTTTTTCAAATCTTTTTGGGCAAAGATTAGCATTAGTTAAATAAAAAATATAACTATTATTTGTTTAGTAGTACTTAATATGCTATCTTAGAAGAATCTTTAGAGAACCCAAGCCATATAGTGTAGCAGGTAATCAATAAGCCACAGTCCCATCTGTGCCTACTGATTATTTACACTTATGTTCCATGTGACTTGTTGATACATATACATGAATTATTGATATTTTAGACTTGAAAGCTTTTATGAGATAATTTAAACACTAAATGAGATTTGTATCAGGTAGGAATGCTACCATGAAAGTAAACTACAAAGTTTTTTCTCTATCCTACACTGTCCCTATGCTAAATAAAGGCTTTTCCACAGATCTAAAAATGTATTAAGCTTTGTAATAATGTGGAAAACAATGAACCACAACAAAGACATTGAGCCCTGTTTTCTAGGACAATGCTTTGTTTAATCTTGATTTAAGACTGACAGATTGAATACTAATCTCAATAAAGTTGAGTTTTAAATTATTGAGATTTATGACTGTGCATTGTTCTAGAATCTAGGTCATATTGGGTTTTCCATAAAATATTTCTAAAATGTATCAAACAAAGAAATTGTTTTTTTAAGTTTTTTATTTTCTTTTAAACATAAGGGTAGGTACCACATTAGTATAATTAATTATAACTTGCAAATCATTGTGTGTTCAAGGAAATAATGATAATAATTATTTTTGAAGAAAACAGTAATTTCTATTTGTATGTATGACATCTTATCTCTGGTGAGTCATAGAATTAAATAGATACCTAATAAATTTTAATAATAAAATACTTTAAAACCTGCATACTTTTTGGAATACAGAATAAAGAATACAGCTAAGCTGTATTTACGTATTTTCTATATTGCTTCAAATATTTTATTTAATCTAAATGTGTTTTAAAACTAAGTTTGTTTCTTGCAACAATCACTCAAGTAATACTATAAATATAAACATAACGAACAAATCGAAACATCCATGAATTGTTCTAGATACTAAAATAAAACAAAAAGGACACGAACCTTGAAGCAGCTGGTATCGCCTGTGATGCGGAACGAGTATTCTTATCCCCCTTATCGGATCCTTGAGACCCTGAGCTGCTAGGTCCCTCGCGGTCGCCCATTGCGAAAACTTAACACAAACTGACTGAACAGAGGTAAAAGCAGTTATCTGTGTAACCCATAAAAGGCTACCTACTCAAAGGTGCAGCATGAAAACGGTCAAATCATCGAACACAATCACTTTGAGTCATAACAACACATAACCTAACTTTTACAACAAAGCGACGTTAGTATTTTCGATTTTTTACGTGAATGTTTTAAATGAAAACTTTGCATCAGGTTTTTTATTGTAGTTTTGATTATTTTGTACGACTTTTTGTGATGTTTTCGTTTATTTATAACGAAATTCAACAGATGTTTTCATTTACTTGTCAATTTGGTTGGTTGTCAAAATCGTTGTTAACGTTTCGTTACTCGCACGTACCGTTACACATTAAACAGCCTCTGATAGATTTATTAATTTTTTACTGATTCATAAAAATAAAATTTAGGCAAATTTCCAAACAATAGGAATTTAATAATTTTTATGGTTTTAATTTAGCGTGATTGTTTAATGAATATGCCTGTATGCTACGTGTTGATTTCCCTCGGGCTCAGTAGTAATTAAATGAAACTAGTGGACTGTATGTTTACAATGTATTGTCTTGAAGTCTTCCAATAATTATGACAATTATAATATTAGTTGTGACGACCGTTCTTTCTTGGTGGAGGCCGGAGCTCGAGTGGTCCCCGCCGCCGCGCCGCAGCACAAAATGGCCGTTGTGCCGTCGTGCAGTTGGTCACGTAGGCCACCCGGTGACGTAGCTCCCGTCGCGAGCGCGTCGCCTGAGGTGACGCAGCGCCAAGTGACGTAGCCCCCGGTGACGTAACGCCCGTCGCGAGCGCATCGCCTCGTTGTTGGGCAAGATTCCCAACATGCTGCCCGGGTTGAAGTGCAACTTCAAAAATCTGGAAGGGGACAGATATTATTAAAGGCTCTCCGAATGGTGCCCCTTTTCGTCTTCATCTCGGCGACCCTTGACACCCCATCGGTTCCAGGGTAAAGGTTGACTACTCGTCCCAATGACCACAACATGGGGGGCAGGGCTCTATCCTTAATTAATACCAGAGCGCCTAATTTCAAGTCCTTGTTGGACGACTGCCACTTGACTTTCTGTTGCAGAAGAGTGACATACTCTAAGGAGAATCGCTTCCAGAAGTGTTGTTTCACCACTTCTATTCTTCTGAATCGCTCAAGGCGATTGATGCAGTCTATGTTCACGTCAGACACCTGTGGATGAGGAATTCCCATTAAGCATCGTCCAATTAAAAAATGACTTGGAGTTAGAGGAGAAAGGTCCAAGGGATCCGAGGATAGAGGAGTAAGAGGCCGGGAGTTTAACACAGCTTCTATTTGACAAAGACATGTAGTCATTTCTTCGAAAGTAAAATGAGTGGTTTGCAACAATCGTCTGAGGTGGTGCTTGGTCGAACGAACAGCTGCCTCAGCTAAGCCATTGAAGTGGGGACTATAGGCAGGTACGAATTTGAATTCGATACCCTCTTCAGCGATTGGACCCTCAAGGTCTGAAAGCTCTAAAAATTTAGAAAGTTCGTTATAAGTACCGACAAAGTTCGTGCCGTTATCGGATGTTATACTTTGCGGCTTCCCGCGACGGGATACAAATCGGTTCAACGCAGCTATGTATGCGTCTGTAGATAGAGCCGTAACGAGCTCAATATGGCAGGCCTTAACCGAATTGCAAATGAAGATTGCCAAGAATGATTTTATTAATTTGCAACCTCTACCTTTACGGTCAGCAATCAACACTGGCCCGGCATAATCAACAGAACAGTGAAGAAAAGGAAACTCCAGATCAGTGCGGGAAGACGGCAACTGCCCCATGATCGGTTGAACGGTCTCCGCTTTATATCTACAACACAGAACACACTTGTTTACGACACATTTAGACAGATTTCGACCACCTAAGGTCCAATAAGTTTGCCTTATGTTAGACAATAATGACTGGGGACCGTTGTGTAAAAACTTTATATGAAAATGACGAAATAAAATTTTTGTGAAGTGGTGTTTGCTACACAGTAAGATTGGGTGTTTTGTATCGTAACTATAGGGAGAATTATCTAGTCTGCCACCAACCCGCAGCACATTATTATGATCTAGGAAGGGTGATAAGGCCTTGAGTCTATTCTTTTTAGAAAGAGTTCCTCCTCCTTTAAGAACAGCATATTCTTCAGGGAACATTTCTAACTGAACCTTTCTAATGATTAAATTTAAAGAATTCTTACGTTCTTCAATTGACAATTCACCAATTAATTTATTAGTTTTATTTTGGCAATTGTATATAAACCTCTGTACATATGCTACTGATCGTTGTAAATGACTAAAGCTAGATCTATTATTAATTAAAGTTGAAATTAAATCTATGTCAGTATTACTGATATGTACTAAATGACAACCAACTACGTCCGGTAGATCAATCTTCCCATCGCTTTTATGATTAGGCATACTTGGCCACTCTTGTTCACCTTTCATTAGGAAAGTTGGACCTGACCACCAAAGAGTGGAAGCACTGATGTAATCAGCGTTCAGCCCACGAGAGACGAGATCGGCCGGGTTGGCCGCTGACGGTACATAGCGCCACGAGTGACCTTCTGTGCACTCTTGAATTTCATGAACTCGGTGTTTAACAAAATTCTTTAATTGTAAGGAAGGTGTAGATAACCAGCCTAATACAATTGTAGAATCACACCAGAAGCTACATTTGTTAATTGGTAATGTCAGAACTGGCAACACCTTTGCACACAATCTTGCAGCCAATAATGCCCCGCAAAGCTCGAGCCGTGGAATTGTTGTTGGCCTTATAGGTGCTACCCTGCTCTTGGCTGTTAAAAGCTGTACCTTAACTGGCCCTGCATGATTTATAGACCTAATGTATATACATGCACCGTAAGCTGCTTGTGAAGCATCGGAAAATATATGCATTTCATATATTAAACAATCGTCAGTTAATACCCAGCGGGGAATTTTTAATTTATTAAGTAGTGGTAAAGTATTAGCAAATGAATGCCAGTGTTCTTTTATTTCTTGGGACACTTCATCATCCCAATTATACTGTTTTAGCCACAATTTTTGCATAATTATCTTAGCCTCAACTATGCATGGCGCTACAAGACCTAAAGGGTCAAAAATTTGACTAATGACAGAAAGTATGTGACGTTTGGTTACTTTACTGTGCAATTGTATGTTAATTACAAATGACAATTTATCAGTATCACAGATCCAATTGAGACCAAGAGTTTTAGATGATGCCTGTGTGTTTGTGCTTGAAATATCTAAGATATTATTATCAGAATCAGTACATGGAGATACTTGCTTTAATATCTCTAAATTGTTTGATTTAAATTTTCTTAGAATAAATTGGGCTGATTTTAATGTGCTTATGACTCCCTTACATAATTTAACCGTTTTTTCTATTGTGGATGAACCACTTAAATAGTCGTCGACGTAGAAATCTCTCTGTATGGAGCGTCTTACGTCGCTATCAATGGTCGCGTCAGATGCTAAACTAACGAGGCATTTGGTGGCTAAGTAGGGCGCCGATGCTGTACCATAAGTAACCGTGTGAAGAGTATACGTTTTTAGCGGCTCTTCGGGACTATATCTAAAAATTATTTGTTGTAGAGGGCGCTGTAGAGGATTTACTTCTATCGCTCGATACATTTTCTCTACATCACACGTGACTACATATTTATGTTGTCGAAAGCGTACTAAGATTGAATAAATGTCTTCTTGTACGGTGGGGCCTACCATCTGGATGTCATTTAATGACAACCCTGACTTAGTCATGGCTGACGCATCAAACACTGTACGAAGCTTTGTGGAAAGACTAGATTCGCGAATCACACCGTGGTGTGGCATGTAATACCTGACACTTTGTTGCGAGTTAGGCGATGCTTCTAGGTTTTCTGTCATGTGACCTAATAATTCATATTCGCGCAAAAACTCTAAATACATGTTTTTAAACTCAGGCTCACGTGTAAACCTACGCTCCAAAGATAAAAACCGACACTTTGCCCTAAAATAGGAATCGCCTAAAACTGAGGGATCTTTTTTAAGGGGTATTGTAACGACAAAACGACCATCTCTTTTGCGTACAGTAGTGTCTAAAAAAATTTTTTCACAAGCACGTTCTTCCGCAGAAAGTGAGTGCTTGTTTGCTACAGTATCTAACTCCCAGAAGCGAGTTAAGTCTGGACTTTCATTTGTAAAATTACAAACCGAGGCTTCTTGCATTTGAGAATTTCTGTGTCCAACGTACCCTGACACTAGCCAGCCTAACTGTGTCTCATACAACTTAGGCTTATGCTTGCCTAATTCTATTGAATTGTTGCATAAGACTGACCAAAATATTTCTGCTCCGACTAATATATCTATCTTTGATGGGATATTAAACGAGGGGTCTGCGAGACTCACACCCATTGGGATAGCAATGTTGTCTAAATTTATGAATGCAGCTGGTAAGGCCTTTGTGATATGAGGTAAGATATGACAATCTATGCTTACACTGTAGTCGTTGTAACAGGACATTATAGTTAGACTGCAGGATTGTGTGCATTGGGAAGTCTGATTATTAATACCTGTCACTGTGGTACCTGTACTTCGCCGCGACAAACCCAGCTTACCACACAGCGAGTCTGTGACGTAGTTGGCTGTACTCCCGTTGTCAAGCAGCACGCGAGCACTATGCAGGTCACCCTTGTCATCAGGCACTTTCACGAGAGCTGTGGACAGTAATACATGCGAAGCATTAGTAAGCTGTACAAAATCAGCAGCAGCTGCTGTAAAGTTTTGGGCAGGCATTGGGTGTTGGGGTGTTGGTTCTTGGCCATGCAGATGCAAAAGCGTGCAATGTTTCTGTTTGCAATATTTGCAAGACCCATAACGGCAGTCGGTATCAACATGACCTGGGTGCAAACAGTTTAGACAGACTTTCGCATCCTTAGCTTTCTGAATGCGGTCTTCTATAGAAAGAGACTTAAATTCTTTACAGTAATACATGGTATGATTTTGACTGCATACTGGACAGTTTGGTTTTTTATTTAAGTTATGTTTCTTTTTGTCATTATTTTTCAAATTCTGATTATGTTTAGAATGTATAGTGATGTTTGAATTACTCGAAGTCTTGTCTGTTTTATTGTTACCTTTTCTATGCTCCTGCAAGGTTTCCAATAGGTCTGCCCTGTTGCTAAGAAAACTCAGAAAAGCCTTTAAAGTAGGAGAATTGCTGAGTGAGTTGCGATGTTCTTCCCACTCCCTACGTGTTATTTTGTCGAGTTTTGATGACATCATATGAATTATTAGGGTATCCCAATATTGCGTTGGTTGATCTAATGTCGCTAACGCTCTAAGATTTTTATTTGTGACATCAATTATATGACGAATTGACGAACACGATTCCTCTGTAATTTGGTCCACGTTAAATAACGCTTGAACGTGGTTGTTTATGAGTAATTTCTCATTATTGTATCGACTGGTGATTAAATTCCAGGCCGATTCGTAATTTGAACTTTTAAAATCTAGACTGTCTATGATCAGCAATGCACTGCCTTTTAATGACGCACGTAAATAATGCAATTTATTTATATCATCTATATCCGTTCTAGAATGTATCAGCGAAACAAATGTGTCCCTAAATTCAAGCCAGTGTTGATATTGGCCGTGAAAGGTAGGTAAATTGATCTTTGGCAATCTAACGCAATGCGATTTAAAGTCACTTGCCTGAGCATCCTCGAAGCCCGTTACGGATCCATCCTGAGACTCGCGTTTCTGAGGAAGACGGGCGCTGAGCAGACTCCTCGCCGTCGCCGCCAGTTTGTGATATTGATCCTCAAATTGCTCGCGCTCCTCACGTTCCTTGTCAGGGTCATCGCAAAGTAACTCGATGTCGCACTGTAAAGCGTCGTAAATAACATATAAGTCATCAAATCGTTTAAACCGGCCATCTAGATCGATCAACTGCTCACTACTTGGGTCACTGCAAGTTTTAAATAAGTTTAAATAGTTCCCGAAGATAGTTAACTTTGATTTCATACTACTACGTTTGCGTAGTAATTTATCAACGTTTTCGCTCGTCATGTCGGTAACTCACGCACTGAATACTGATAAATAATAAGCTAAAAGCAAATTTTAAATAACCACGTGCGATGACTTGTGTCAATTATGTTGCGATGTCCGCAAGGTCACAAGCATATGTAGTGATGCGATGCAGATAGCTATATTTTAATGCGTTAAACGAACCGGTTTACCGGCCCGTTATGCTATTGTAAGCAAGTAAGTGCACGAACAATGTCGTATGAAATAATTATGATTTTGCTCATTAGCGAAGTAAGTATTGGTATAATAAAAATAATGATTAATATACCTGAAGCTAGTATTGGATCGCTGCGCTGTAGGCAGACTAAGTTTATTTAGTCTATATAAAAACGCACACCTAATAGAAGCTGTATTTTGATGGAATATGGCAAGAAAGGAAATATAAAGGATAAATTGGAACGATACCAATGGTTATGTCCTCCCACTTGTCGACTTCAGACGTCTTTTGTGGTCTTCTTTTCTTCGCCTCCAAAAATGACACGTGCTCGGGTCCAATGTCCGTCGACGTTCGCCACGCCAATTTCTTCACGCAATCGTTGAAAATCTTGAATTCTTGACGCGCTAAGGGCCTCGAAGGACCATGTTGATTTCCCTCGGGCTCAGTAGTAATTAAATGAAACTAGTGGACTGTATGTTTACAATGTATTGTCTTGAAGTCTTCCAATAATTATGACAATTATAATATTAGTTGTGACGACCGTTCTTTCTTGGTGGAGGCCGGAGCTCGAGTGGTCCCCGCCGCCGCGCCGCAGCACAAAATGGCCGTTGTGCCGTCGTGCAGTTGGTCACGTAGGCCACCCGGTGACGTAGCTCCCGTCGCGAGCGCGTCGCCTGAGGTGACGCAGCGCCAAGTGACGTAGCCCCCGGTGACGTAACGCCCGTCGCGAGCGCATCGCCTCGTTGTTGGGCAAGATTCCCAACACTACGCACTCCCCAGCAATCCATTTAGTTCGACTGTAGGTTTTGTTTCTATTACAGGCTTTCCGACAGTCCATGATCTTTGAAGTAGGTACAGTACATATGCGAAAATAGAGGAACAGCTGACTCCAATGCGAATCAAGCGACGGTACGGTAGCACCTATAGTATGCTTGTCAGGGCAAGTAAGGCATTTTTACTTTAATTTGCACTATCACTTTATAGCTGGCGGGTGCAGAGTAGCGATAACATGTCCTACATGTTCATACAATCTGAAACTATAACACAGCCGCAATTCCATACCTCATTCCTTTCCTCAAAGTTTCGAAAAGCCAAAAGTTTTCTTCCTTGACCATAGTGAAGTTCGCATTTTCCGAGGTCATCTACCTCGACACACTTAGATTTTTAAGTACACCTATCCAACAACATTACTCGATTTGCATAACGAATAAAGCTATACTTACTTATTAAAACTAGGTACAACTTACCTACCTAATGTTAAATAGGACCAGCTGATTACCTTAGAACACAGTTTCACGAAGTTTCGTCCCCTTTTCCGGTACGGTTTTGGCAGTTACCCGGTTTTTAAAGTTTTAAAATTATTAATGGTCGCAAAAGCTTATTTTGCTTTGAGATTTCAATGCTGTATTTTCGCCTGATAACTTTTTCTTTCATTAACATTTAATTTTTAACTTTAAAATATTTTTTTACAATTAATCAAAAGCTGGTAGGTGAATAGGTACAGACTGCTGATTGAAAATAGAGATTTGAAAAGCTTACATGAAAATACGAAATTACGACAACATCTTACACTATACTTAAACATGTATAAATTCATGTTTATCGAATAAAACATATTTTAATAAATAAGTATTATTTTGCACTAGTGTAACCTCAGGATTACCTTATACTTATAGTACCTACTAGCTAGTTTTCTTCATCCGCGTTATGTTACATCTTTAGTTTCTGTTCCGCTCCCATGGCATCGTAGTGTGATGTTTTATACCCGTTTTTTTTGTATATGATAGCCAGATTCATGAGGAATATAAAAAAAAAAAAAACAATCCGACTGGTAGGTACTTCCAGAGGTTAGCGCGTTTAAATAAAAACAAACAAAAAGCTCTTTATCTCCAGAACAATAAATAATAATTTGTTTATTAAACAACTTCTAAAATGATAATTAGGTAACCTAAACACAAATAAATTATGATAATATAATTTTATTACAAAATATAGATAAAAATATGAAAATGAATATAAGTAGGCATGCCATTATATATTTATTTTAGTAAAGCAATTTCATGATATACTTATGCAAAACAACCAGTCCAACTACCAAGTATATTTCAGAGAAAAATTAAAGAGCCGTACAGAGTCAAGGAGGCAATCTAACTTGTTCACAGACAGAACTAGCAACTAATTTACCTAGGCAAACGTAGTGCCTCGCCTTTAGCGAAGCGGATTGCTTTTTCACAACTGGGTATTTCATTTTAAACTTGAGAAAATTTACCTTCATTCCTTTGCTTTATCTGCAACGCTATAATAGGATTGATTTAGTTAAGTAGTTTACTTTTTGCTTTGTTTATTGTCGTTTGCGTTAAATGGAAAATTAGAGGGAAGATGGTTTTGTGAAATGACTGATCCTTATTTTATATAAATTCACGCCTTTTTCCCATGGGGGTAGACAGAAACTGCAGAACGCCATCTGCTACGATTCTTACATACTCCTTTCGCCTCATCTACGTTCATACATCTCCTAATTTTATTTGATTATTTATGTCTTATACGACAATTTCCTGTTTCACGACACAGCAAAACTGCATCTTGTAGTTTGAGAGAATGTGGGGGGTACCTAGCCTCATTTCTGACTCTCAGTCTAAGTTCAATTATTAATTAGAACCAGTAGAAACACGAACAGTTTGCGTTGGTAACCACAATATGTAATAACTAATAGAGTGTGGAACAGCGCACTTATGATTGCCGCTCGTTTGAATCCGTTTCAGTTGAATTACCGCTATTGGATTTACTCTTAGTTTGAGTGTTGGCTTAAATGGAGAGCTTAGTGCATTTGTTGGCAAGTTACACAGATTTGCAATTGCATTGTGTTAGGTAGGAATCTACATAGATTTGTGCTGATAAAGAATGGGCAATTATTTTTTCGTTTTTACTTGTCAGAAATGTTGATTCAAGGTGGGACGTAGATAGTCCACCAAAATTAATATCTAGTTACTATCCATTAAATTTTAATGTAAACAACCTAATGTTTTTGCGATTTTAATTGAAATAACACCAATTCATCTCATCTTTCATACACAGAACAGCAATTTATATTTATAAAACGATAAACAACTTTGTAATTTACCTTACAAAAATAACGCGCGCACTATTTTTTTCGTCGATTCGTGTGTGCATTATAAAACTTTCAGAGGCTTACAGACTTATTAATTAGATAATTAAAAATCTACAAAATTCAAAAGTTGTAGGATTTCTACCAATAAAATAAGAAGGCATTGTTTTGTAAATGAGTAGCGTAAGGTTTTGCCGGAGGTGGCCGGCAAATCGGCAAAGTCACCCTAATTGGCCATTCAAGTTCGGGCTTTAAATCGTGTGCGTTATAGTAATTTTTATAATGACAAAATAAAAAAGGTGACAGCTCGTGGGCGGCGCGCTGTCAGCTAATGGTTGGAGGCTATTCCGGCGGGGCCGTTGCTGCTGCGTAACGTTCTTTACACATTCGGTTCGGTATTTCAATACAAATCAAGGGTTATACTTAGGGACCATGCTTGTCAAAAGGACCAAAATTGTAAAAAGAATACCATTATTCCTCATTGCGATGCCCATCTTTCTCGAATTCTGCACGAGGTCGGTGCTTGATTAAATGTATCTAAATCTTGCCTCATTGGTCTCGCTTGGTTCGATTTGAGCAAAACAACGAAAATGATGTCACTCGATTGGAGTCATACCGTTTCTTTGTTTTGAGGGCTTTGATCTCATGTTTGGCGTGTGTCATTAAATTGTAACGTTAACTAACGAATATACCTAAATTGAAATGTTTCTTTGTAATGTCAAAATAACAACTTTTTACTAATTGCTTGTGAATGTTTATACGGTAATTATACTAAATGTACAATTATTTTATTTTTTGTATGCATGTCTGTCTGTCTTTTTGTTCCAGCTAAGCTCTGGAACGGCTGTACTTATTTCAATGGGATTTTCATTGGCAAATAGCTGATGTTATTTATGAAGTAACATTAGCTGTACATCTTTACGCAGGTGTCTAGATAAAATCATTTAACATCCTTTTTCTCACTCTGTCTCTTTCTTACTCTCTTTTTCTCTCATTCTCACCTTAACGTTCCATTCTACTCATCGTTCATACGCTCCGTTTTACTCCTATCCTACGTAATGATTTTTAAATCTGCGCACGAAATTTTGAATTACGATTCTAACCATATTTCTACACGCACACAATTGAATCACGAAAACAATATTATCTTCATCTTAAGGAACGTCTTTACCGCTTTAATTATGCTCTATAGTTGAATTTATTAGCACTTCGGGTGTGCACTGTGATTAGAAATGTAGATTGTGGGGAACAAAAACTACCCTTAGTAGACCGAGGCACCGTTTAGCATAGTAATTAAGTGTTTTGGATGTGCGGGGATTAATAATGTGGATGCGTTCGCTTTATTATCTTGCTGGGGTTGAGCTTTGTCTCGTATCGATTTAAGGAGATATACAGATCTCCTTCGAGAAATAAATTAGGTAGATAGGCTGGCTTTTTTTTGACAGGTGAAATTCTTGACTGGTGCTTTTCTTGGCTGGTACTTTATCATTAGAAAATTAACTGTAATTAGACTGCAATTTCATGTTCCTAAGCATGTGTCGGATATACACTAATAGGATTGCTTTGTTATTTCTAGTATAAGGCTAGTTTCTATATAGTGTTTTTTTTTTTTTTTAAATTGACACCTAATGTATGTTGTTGAAGAACTGTATGTGTATTTTTATTGATGACAATTGTTAAATAGGTATATAGTTTTTATTGTGTTTTATCCAATCATTTATTGTTGCTAAAATGTTCTTGTTAGATGTTTAATTAAAATATTTTTTTATTTTGTGTGTGAAAAAAATCCATTCAGATACAAATTATTGTTATTGAATAAATAAATAAATAAATATACATTACATTTTCCGATTGTTTCAGATCGGACTAGTAGTTCCAAACATAGTAGCTTTATTAGTTTTATAAATATTAATTTAGACTTAGTTACGTTTACTACGCTCATTCGTGGTATCTAGGTAGAAACAAGTCCCGGCGTAAGTGACGGAAGGGAACACCGGGGTGGTTTTTAGTCAGTAAGAGTCTGACAGACCTCTCCGCCCTCCCCAGGGCGGTGGACATCCACGAGGAATTTCTACAAAAAAATGGAAGTACAATTGAAAACAGGTTAAAATTGACTCTGGAGTACCTACTCCAGACTGGTAATCGTAAAAATAGTAGTAGGTTTATAAAATCCTTGTCAACCCCTCACATCGTAAAAGTAGTGCGAAAAGGGTTTCTTTGGTACTACTACACAATATAAAAGTGATTGGTTATGGGCCCGTCTGTGAGCAATTGCTGTTTGAGTGTATTTACAACCGTCATTGTTTGTAGAACCAGAATTGTGGCCTTGGGATTGTTTTAAAAATTTAAGGAGTCAGGATATACGTCTATAAATTTAAGGATGAAAAAGGTGAAAGGATGTAAAATAATGCAAAATGTTGTTCCCACTACTGAGATGCTTGTATGAGGTGATGTATGACCGTGGATGAGGCGAAAGGAGTGGGTAAGAATCGTAGCAGGTCGTTCTGTGGTGTCTACCTACCCCCATGGGAATAAAGCGTGAGTTTATGTATGTATGTATGCATTACTGCGATTGTTTCTTTTTTACCTGGACCATACCGGGAACCCTTTTAATTACAGAGATATTGAAGGTTCTGAACTTCCTTTTTGTTCCAAGTTTGAAATATTCTGTCACTTCTGACTAATATTTTTATACCCCCATTACCCCTGTAGGTACTATTAGAGGCACTTGTAATCGAAATGTTTCGTGCGTTATTACGCACTACCACCATAAACACCAAAGAAAATGGTCGTTTCCGAGCAATTATTTGCTCAATTTTGATCAGTTTGTTGGGCAGTAATATTTATTTATTTATTTAATGAAACTTTATGTGACAAAAGTACAACGGCGAACTTAACGCCATAGGCATTCTCTAATAGGCGATTAAATGTAATGTTTCTGTGTATCCTTTTTTGGAGATCCTAAATAAATAAATAAATCAGTATATTTGCGTATATTTTGTACCCCTTATTTCTTAATCTTTCCCTTCCCTTACCAGAGCCGAAAGCCACAAACAACTAGACAAAACCCCAGACTGGATCCTTTGTCTTATTTTTTTAAATCACCGCAACAAAATACAGAAAGTACTTCCAAAGCGTTCAGGAAACAATTTCTTAGTGCCGAGGAGTTGGACGGTTCATTAAAAATGTGGTGGAAATCCCGGCAGCGGCTTAGCATCGGGTGGCTCTACCAAACTAGCAACTTTTCTGACTTATAGACTTAATATAAAGTCTGCCGACGGCTACGGATTCCTGTTAGTTATTCACAGGTTTGTTTCTATCTAGTTTATATTATTTTATGGTACAAATCATTTTGCGGAAATGTTTTGCTGTTAAAGTTTTGTGTTGTAACAAAATTTCGTTGATATGACATTAGGAATTTTAGTTTAATTAATAGTTCCATTTGGGTACACGTTACCGCGGCCAACGTTGGTAACTTTAAACAGACTGCACCTCAGTCGGCCCGACAAAGAGAATTTCGAAAGGTAATGTTTCGCAGATGGCACCGACCTTAATCTTTTATGCCATATACCCTGGCACCTGCACACGTGAGGACCTAATGAATGCGTTAGCAGATGGTGTGGTCGGTTATCGTTGACGCAGACGAAGTCGACAAATAATAAAAAGTAGCCCATGTCCTTCGTTGGTGTTCAAACTCACCCTGTACCAATATGCATCAAAATCGGTTCTATGGTTTACTCGTAAAAGTGTAAACAGGCAGAGTTACTTTCGCATTGTTCTTCTTAGTGTGTCGATGATCCGGGTTTGCGGGACGTCTTAACAGTATACCGTGGCCCCGGAATGGAAAGGGCAACAGAAGGAACACGGTGGTTTTTTAGTCAGTAAAAGCCTGACAGTCCCTTCCACCCCACATAGGAAAGAAGGACTAATTTGAAGATTTAAAAATCTACACGGCACACCATTTTTTTTAGAGGTGTTAAAACACCTAAAAAAATGGTGTGCCGATGACAGTCTAATTGAGTAAGTCCAAAATTTACTTTTGCATTTATAATACCTATTAGTACGGATAAACATATCTTTAGTCTTTAATTACAAATAAAATGAAAACCCAATCACAAATCCTTAACTACTTAATCCACTAAAACACACACAGATGTCCAAAACACAATTAACGTACAAAACTCTGATCCAGTTTAATGTGTTAAGGACAATAAATACAATATGGGCTACAGAGCAATCTGCTTAAAAACAGGATTTAAAGTTAAATTAACATTGGAGCGGAGTGTCGACAACGGATACAGTGTTTTATCATGCGTTTTAATCTCTTAAAATAATTTTAAACTCTTTAAACCTTGTTTGTGAATGTGAATTTGGTCGGGCGGCTTCGATGATGTTATTGCTGGCGATAATTTTAAGGGTGTTATTAAAAAGAGGGGGTGTTAACGGCCTGATGTTATTTGTTAAATAGTTTATTCCCGCGATTTCGTTGGTATTCGCATGATTGTCAGTTATCTGCGGGGTTTTCATATTTTTGCGCGTAACCTTAATTCTTTTTAAAAAGGCTTATTTTTCAATTGACAGATAACTCATAACGGTTGGATAAATATGGCGGTTTGGCAGCTTTTGTATAAAAACATATGTCAAACTGTCGTATTTATTCTTTGGATAAAAGTTATGAAAAATCAGCCCTAAATGAAATATATAATAACGAAAATCAAGAAACAATACGAAGTAAACAAACCATTTTAGACAGTGACAAACCAGCAGTAAACAAAGCGTCACGGAAATTGCCGAATACCCCCGAAACCGTGATCGGATTGGCCGATTAGTCGGCCAAAGTCACAGCCGGCACTAGTAGAAATATCTTGACGAGCGGCATTGGTCTTCAAAAAACGGATTCCACCATTTTCTGAATCTGATGTAAGTGGAACGGGTTTTGAGCCAGCCTTCACTGTTCATAAACTGACAGAGAGCACATGGGTTTAGAGGAGTAGACTCCTTCATGACGTAGTGGTTCTTCCACCTGAAGTAGTCGTAGTAAATCGTTTTATTTTGCATTGCTTCGTATATCAGTTTAGCTGTTATTTCTGTTCCCAGCGCTCCTCCCTCTAAGAAAGAGTTTGGAGGTAGATATCTGAGAAAAGAAAATTTAAAATCTATACTTCTATAGTATTATACTAAAGAGTACTTGTTTGTTTTTTTCTTGGTTGTCTTATTTCTGGAACTACCAGTCGAATTGAAAATATTATTTTGTATATGATAGCAGGATTCATAAGGAATTTAATAAGTTATATAACATTACGCTACGACACAAGGGAGCGGAGTAGTAATAAAAGAAAAATTGGAGGGGGGATTTCTTAGAGCATCGAAAAACTCGTCCGCATCATGCCCAAACGGTTGGCAGCTGATTTTTGTGCCCATGAATAGACCAGCCTTCTTATTCATGATTGCAAATTCTGTGTTACTTATTTTCAGTTACAAGAAAAGAGAAAAAGTTAGAATGAATTTAGAAAACATAACATAACATCACGCCTGTAATCTCCGAAGGCTTAGGCAGAGGTGTACCCATTAGTACACCCACATTTCGCCAGTTATGTTTTGCTATCAACTGGGCACAAATCCAGACTCCGAGGCTGCTACTGAGATATTCCTGATGGAAAAACCCAATAACACTTTGCCCGACCTGGGAATCGAACCCAAAACCTCATGCACAGCAGTCGCGCTTGCGACCACTAGACCAACGAGGCAGTGAATTTAGAAAAGTATGTAAAAGTACCAAAAAGGAAAAAGAAATACCTGTTATAGTCAGCTCCACCATACACGATCGGAACAGCATTGTTGTTATATCCAAACAGTACCCACTGGGTGATAAAATCAGTCGCTATAGAGTCTTCCAGAGCTAAATAGAAATAGTAAGTGGTCCTTATTCTGTAAAAGCACGGCTTCAAAGAAGTTCTTCCACACTTCATGGTGCCACAGGGCCCAAAAACATCAACGGAAAGATTATATTTTTTTAACTGTATTTGTAATTTTTCCAAGTAATATTCTCTCTTGCTGGTGGTAGTGCATTTGTCAAGGATTATTACAGCAGCCCTGGACTTTGAAGATAAGGTGCTTTTGAACTGTTCCGTAATTGGATCCATGTTGAAGTTCCAGTGTAAATCTGAACCAAGTTTCTCCTGGTGAATGTTGTACACGGTGATGAACGTGTAGGGTATTGAGGAGTCCGGTCTGCAGAAAGCGTTTAAAATAATTAAACTTCTATATTATGATCTGAGGCTGCTACTGAGAAATTCCTGATGGAAAAACCCAATATCACCTGGGAATCGAACCCAAGACCTCAAGCACAGCAGTCGCACTTGCGACCATTAGACCAACAAGGCAGTCTGGAGGGAGTCGAGGGAGTCTGGATATGTACCCAGTTGATGGCAATAGGCTCGCCCCCTATTACATGGGACTAAAAACATAACTGGCAAAATGTGGGTGTACTAATGGTTACACCTCTGCCTAACCTTTCGGGGATTACAGGCGTGATGTTATGTTATGTTATTATGATCTGAATGACGTAATCAACCTGCCACTCATGGCCTCATGCATGAGGTTGTGGGGATCAAATCCGGGCAAATACCAATGATGGTGTTGTTAATTCATAATTATGTCCTTTTTAAATTTTATCTTAGTCATCACTGACATCGATTAAGCAAAACTACATAAGAAAATCTGGACTTAAAGTTAATGTAAGTCTGGAATTGCCAAATTACTTTGAGAAAGCGTGGTGAAAAATCCTCATGCTTTCACTGTATGAGAAGAGGCTTTTGCCCTGCAGTGGGGCAATAATAGGCCGGTATTATACAATATTATGATAATACTGGTAATTTAGTAACTGATACTTAACTTCATTATAACACGTAAGAAAACTACAGATTCAGTACTAAAACTAAACTCATCGCTTCTTCCTAGAATAGATTCATATTAAACTAATACTACTAATGTGAAAGTATCTCTGTCTGTTTGTCTGTCTGTTACGCTTTCACGACTGAACCACTGAACCGATTGTAATGAAATTTGGTACGTGGTAAGTTTAAACCCCAAGAAAGGACATAGGCTATTTTTTGGCGCGACTTCATCTGTGTCCGACATTTACGCGGATGAAGTCGCAGGCAAAAGTCGCTAGTAATAAAATAATTTAATTAGCTTACTTATATGTCCAGGTCCAGTTGAAAAAACTCTCATACACAGAACTGCAAACTGGGTAATTATGAGATGAATCGTTTGAAGCGAAAATATACTTTTGAACTATGCTTCTCGCTTGTGGCAAGTCTCTCGCTTGCCGGCTCACGTCCTGTGCATTAAAAATAATAGCATCAAAATATCTTAAATCCGGGAAAAGGCTTCTGTTCATCGTAAGGTAGCAGTTAAGGTTCTTGCAATTATTTTTAATGAAATGTCTTTGGCCTTCTTCGTCAATGCCTGGAACTTTAGTCCACATTAATATATGCTTAATATCCGGTAAATATCTGTCGATTTTTTTCACAATTTTAATAGATTTTTGCTTTTTGATAAAGTAGCTGATGAGTGCTAGTAGCGTGAAATGGACCATGAGTTTCAAGCACTTTGTTAATCGAGCCATTATTAATTTCAGTGTGATGATCTCAATGCAGTTGGTGGATGAATTTGTGGAGTAGAAGCGATGACACTGGATGTCGAAAACGTTGGCCATTGTTCTGACGCAAATGTTGAAGTAACTTGATACCTACCTGCAGAGATTTCTTGTGAAATACTGATGGTTCTTCTGTTGTTTGCATTTTGCTTGTTTTGATTTTCTCTGCTTTTCGATTGAAAAATTCTGAAAGACGTGAATAGTTAAGATATATTGCATAACTTTGTAGTTTAGTAGGTTACTTTAGCAATATTTTCATATTATCTAGCGCTGAATTATTCTATACATTTTGCTTTTATACTGAAAAATGTGCGTTGATTGAGAGACTTCGTTATCTAAGAAATATTAAAATACTCGTAAAATGTAGTCAAAACAAACTTACCAAAAGAAAAAAATAAATTCATTATTTGATTTGTCACAATACGATTTGGCGCGCATTTTTCCAAAATGGCGACAATGCTTCGCGCGCTTATTGTGCACATGATGTGGGTTCGGACGGACAGCGAACAAAATTGTCCGTGTTTTTTGAATGGCTTGTCCGATTAATGTTGTTACAAGGAAATCATTTTGATGGACGCTTTAGAAAACATTTTTTGTGCTTCAACTGTGATGTATGAATGTGTTTAGGGGGAATAAAAATCCTGACGCCGTGAACCCACACCGTATAGGTTTATTGTTGCATAAAAGTTATAAAAAAAAATACATAGGTACTAGCTAACTCATAAAATACGTAAAAATACATTTTAGCTAAATCATCTTGACAATATTAATAACAACAGCTTTGTTATTGTCCCACTGCAGAGCAAAAGCCTCTTCTCAAACAGAGAAGGCACGAGCTTTGATCGCCACGTTTGCTCAAGGCGGATTAGAAATTGCTGTCTTTTATTAACTAAGTCCAGGTCTCCTCAGAATGTCAGAAGCAAAACATCGTTTCAATTCATAAGTACTTTTAAGTTTATCTTTAAACTTAAAAGTACTTATGAATTGATAACGTCACTTTGGTATTTGCCCGTTGCCCGGTTGCAAACCCATAACCTCGTGCATGAGAGGTGAGCGCTTTAATCACTGGGCCATCACGACATCTCAAAGTCTTTTAATACGGTTACAAAAATATAATATATAGCCTATAGCACTCAGTGCTATAGCTTCCAATTTACGAAAGAATTTTCAAAATCGGTTTAGTAGATCCAGAGATTACGCCCTACAACCACACAAATTTTACGTCTTTATAATATAAGTATACATAGATTATTGAATGTATATCAGTAACAATTTCATTGAAACATTATCTAAAACTGCTCACTAAAATCTTAAAAGATATTCAGATTCAACTATATAGATAAAGACTAATAAATACGTATGTTTCGTGTACAGAATAGCATCCAGTATTCATACGGCATACCAAATACAATCTCAGTCGATATGAACAGTATGTCAGTGGCTCTATATGAGATTTAATACAGAGATTCGCAGATATTGTCCCGGTTGTTCGGTATTCAGCGGGTGCGAGTGATTTTCCAATGAGCGGGCTGGTACGAATGCAAAGACGCGATGTCTTCAGTGTGCCGCGGACAACGACGCCCTATTCTGGAATGATAATTCGATTATTCGGTGAAATTTTCTGTTTACCTATGTTCGAGAAAAGTCATTTTGGTTCTATGAACTGTTTGTGCTTGATTACGTCTAAAAGAGGCTGTATATCTACAATACAGAATAAGTAAAAAAAAGCGTCAATTAGTACCTAGTAGGTAGCGAACAATTGCAGTACATTGTTATAGACAATAGATAAGTCACAGTTATTTATTAAAATTAAATTAATGGTGGGTTCTGTCATAACGAACAGACCCATGATATTACTGGAATGATTTTGGTATGATATTGTGGTATTTTTTTAGCCCTGTCAAAACGCTATTCTTCCATAGATTGTGTATGGCAAAAGACAACTGTGACGTCACTTGTTAGCTTGATTCTATTTATTGATTTCAGAGCAACTAAAAACTGTTTTACTGTTAATTGAACATTTATCCGGCTCTCAGGTCTAAATAAAATGTCGTGGTTTTTTAAGAAGTTGTCTTGTCTCACGAAGTCTTGGAATTATTGCTTGATGGTGTCAAATACCCAATTGATTGGTGGGGTCATCTACCCAATTGCCCCCTTTATTCTAATCTCTTTAGTAAGAGCAAACAATGAAACGTTATATCCAGAATAGTCCCGCGGCAAGGTAGCTTGGTCCCGTCTGCTAATGAGATTCTTTGGGTCGCGGTTTGCATTTCAGATCAGGCTGTCTCGACGTCGACGCTGCTGCCTTGTTCCACTGAACTCATGCTCTAGTAATGTCAATGTAGTTTGATAGTTTATGTTGGTTTTTAATATAGTGGTCTTCTACTTACTTGACTGCCTCAGGTCGGGCAAAGTGTTATTGGGTTTTTCCATCAGGAACTTCTTAATAGCAGCCTCAGAGTCTGCATTTGTGTCCGGTCCGGTCCATTTACATGGGACTTTAAAACATAAATGGCAAAATGTGGGTTTTCACATTTTGCCATTAGATTATTATTATTGATATTTGATTAGGCAGGGGTGTACCCACTAGGGTACACCCCTGCCTAACCCTTCAGGGATTACAGACGTGATATTATATTATGTTAAACCATACTAAAACGACGACGGTCTGGGGACTCGGGTATCTTGGACTACACAAAATATACAACCCTTAAACGAGTCACAAGTATTAGATTTTCTTTTACAAAAATAATGTTATTTTATCTAATGGAAAACGGATAGTAACGAACGAATAGCTTTACGAGGGTCTGTAAGTCCTTTTACAAAATGTCGTACAATACCGAATTCATCGCATGAATATGTCATTTAAAATATGATTTGTGTAAAAAAGGAATAAATTTAGCGTAGAAATGTAACAATATCGTCGCCAGGGTATGAGGGGCGTACAAAAAATCCTTTTATTGAAACTAGCCGTGTCCGTTATCCATTATGTATTAGGTAGGTACTTGTGTGCTCGTGTCCGTTGCCGTAACTGGTGTAAAAATATACTTACCAGTACCCAAAGTTACATATTGGTTCCAATTCTCTTGTTCACAAACTAGACTAAATTTAGAGAATTGACATCTCTTACTAACATACAGTGAAAGGAAAGGACGGTGACATTAAAGAACTAAGTTAGCGATGTCAAATTAGTTTTGCCTTGGACTTCTCCGTATTTTTAATTCATACGTTTTAAGATGTCAACTATAACTGTATGGATGTGTCATTAAATTTGACAGCTCTAATTTACATTAGTCTCTTTCTTGTTTTATTGGACAGAAAAAGATGGAAATAGTCTAATTTTAGTTTAGTTTGTGACCAAGAGAATCGGCACCATTGCCTTTATCTACCTATGTGTATATTAACGCTCAAGACCCGGCTGTCATACAGGTATGACAGAACAATAGAAAATCAATTGTGTCTCATTATGTGGGACGTGAGTAATTCATTTTTGCTTGGTCTTCTAAACTTCTGGTTATAGGACGTAATAGGTTTTTTTTTTAAGTTTTTTTATGAAGTTAAGCTATGTTAATACTATGTCGCTGTGCCTTAACAGGGTCCATAACTGTACTTTAGCTTTAAGCATTACTTAACATCGTTTATACACATTACGATATGAGTTTTTCTCCATAGAGGCCTACCTCCGTTTTGAAACGAGCAACTAGCTTCAACTTTCGGACTAACTGACCGACTCCTTGACAATTCAAAAGTGCCTGTAAATGGTCTAATTGAAATAAATGTTTTGACTTTTGACTTTTGAATGTTTGTGACTTAATCACGCGTAAACCGTGAATGGAAATTGGCACAAAGACTTTTCCTGGATTAACACATAGAATACTTTTTACTTGAGATAATAGTTCAACTTACTTTACGGAAAGTTACTTTTGACGCGGGCAAATCCGTGGGCACAAGCTAGTTTACTCGTAATACAAACATCTTTTTCGATTTTTGGTTATTATTTTTTTATTTAATTTTACAGAAGGCTTACAGACTAACAAACCAATTATATAAAGAGTGTGATATTAAAAGATAGGTAATTGCAAGCTTCCACACAAAGATATAAAAAAAAGCACACACTGGATAGTATTATTTGTTGTTTGTTTGTATTGTTTGTTTGTTTGTTTACTTTAACAACTTAAATACATACAGTACCAAATCAATACACCAACACATAAGCAACAGCTGCCAATAACACAATTAATTCCCTTCGTCCGACAATTTAGCACCCCAATACCGTATCGTCTGCTCCAATGGTCATCCGCAGCAATAATACGAACATATCTGCAACATTCAGTTTTTGCTTCTACCTCGTCTCTAGGGGCCCACTGTCTATGACATATGCGAAGGACTACCTCTAAAATGGGCCCCTTGAATATATTTGCTCATCCGATATGAGATGTTGCCTTTTGTCACCATACTGCGACGCGGATAGTTTTTCGCACATCATATTCAGCGGGCATTTTTGGGGTTCCGTGTCCTAGGTTGGCAAAAATGGAACCCTTATAAAAATAATAATAATATAGGCTCTCTTTGGAGCCCCGACCGCCGGTAGCTTGGACTCTTTTTCCGCCACCGGTGGGCTACTATATTTTATATTTTTAAATGTTTGTATTTTGATATTAATATTTAAAAATGTAATTTATATGTATAATTAATTAATAAAGGAGAATAATAATAATAATAAATTCATTTATTTTCAGGTGAAGACACCCATTGCCATACATATAAGATCACTTTTTTCCTTTGTTCTTATTGGGTCTTGACAGACGGACAGACAGAAAGACGGTCAAAGTGATCCTATAAGAGTTCCGTTTTTTGCCAACATAGGCACGGAACCCTTATACGATCACTTTGTTCCGTCTGCCTGTCTGTCCGACTGTAAAGCCCCTTTTTTCAGTAAAGCGTAGGTCCGTCTGCCTGTCTTTTTTTCAGGAACGCGTAAAAGTATCACGCTCAAAATAATATGAAATACTCAGGTTTGTTACTCCTTGGAGCAGTTAAAAAATTAAACTTCTAAGTCGCAATCTAAAGAAGGTCGTTTATGGCGCTTATTTTATGCTCGTTACGGAAACAAAACCTGTAGGGGACTTAGAAACTCGTTGACTTAGAAACATAAAAATTAGCAAGAAGCAATGCATTGCAGCACAGAGGTATCTATACTTGTGCTGTGTGCTGTTTGTATTCCTAGTAATAAATCCGGAAACTGTAAATTTGTAGTTACATCCCAAATTAAAAACGTTTTTGTGATTGTAAACTACGCACTTATACTATGTGTATTTTTACTATCTATTTATTCAATTTTTAATGATTTTTTATAGTATAATTCTAATATTACTTATAACATCGTTTTGGTTTTTTACTGTAAAGACTTTTTAAGTAATGTGTGTGTAAATAAATAAATAAAAGTTGTGTAAAATATTGTAAATAAATATATAAATGTTGCCAAATAAATAAATGTTGTGTAAAATATTGTATAGTGGTACGGAACTCTTTGTGTGAACGTGTGACTCGCACTTGGCCGATTTTTTGTATCTATACCGATGGAATTTATTGGAATATTTTATGCATTTTTTTTTGTGTCCGTATTTGCCGTTTCGCTTGTTTCCAAGAATATTATTCGATTCTTTTTTACTTATTGGACTGTGCATTTTATATTTTCATTTCAAAATATTACGTGCTTTTTGTTTAAAACAGTGTTTTGCTTTTGAAACTGAAATTTGAAATTCTTTTGCTACTTTTTTTTTATGCCGCAATATTTTGATGTAAAAGTTTTGAATTAGCGATGAAAATATATACTAAGTATGGTTAACTTTAAATTGAAATTTTAACGATGGTTTGTAAAACAAACTTTCAAAAAGTTACCGTGGTCGTTGTGATGTGGGATTATTAACAAAACCGATCATTAAGGATAAAAGGAAGCTTCCGAAAAAGGGTGCCGAAATTGAGCTGCGTATCGTCAGTCACTTAACGCCAGAACAGTCAAATCTTTGCTGCTTCTATACTAATATTATAAAGATGAAAGATTTGTTTTTGTTTGTTTGCATAGAATAGTCTCTGAAACAACTGAACCGATTTGAAAAATTCTTTCACTGTTGTGAAGCTACACTATCCGCGGGTGACATAGGCTATATTATAGGCTGTATTTTTATAATTTACGCGTCACGTTATTTCTCCGGCATGGAATCCTGAACTACTTAACTGATTTTAATCAAATTTGCACACCGTCTGCAGTTTGATCCAACTTAAAAGATAGGAGAGCTTTTATCTCTTTTATTGACCTCAATATCTTTACTTACTTTAAGCCACAGCAAAGCGTGGCCGAGTCAGCTAGTTTTATCATAAAAAAATAGGGATCCGAAAGAAACATCACGCGAACAAAGTCGCGAGGCGAGTGCTAGTAGATAATAAAACATCCAACCATACACACAAAACCGATGATGCGTTAGGGCGTTGACCGACGTCTCTTCAGTCAGATGTGCATCCACTCTTAATAAAGCATGTAGTCCTTCATATTCCAATGTTATTATAGGAAACCTTATTGAAATATTCCGGTTTCTCTGTTCTAGCGTTAGTAATCAGTTGATTGATGTCGACGCGTGACCAAGTCGGTCAGAGTTGTTTAATAAAGAAACAATATAAGAAACCAGAAGGCTAATTCTCGTAACTAAAAACATTCAAAATTTTGTCGCAATCTCATTTCAGCGAAAATTATGTGGACTAATTCGGGGTATTTTTGACAAATTGAAATTGGAATTGAAGGTAATAGTTGGTAAACTTACGGAAATTGCCCCTCGGAGTTATTTGTGATTGCGTTTTCGGACTGCTAGCAAAACTCAAACACAAAAAGGCATTAATGAAATGTCAGTCATGTACTCCGTATACATAACATAACATCACGCCTGTAATCCCCGAAGGGTTAGGCAGAGGTGTACCCATTACACTCACATTTCGCCAGTTATGTTTTTAGTCCCATGTAATAGGGGACGAGCCTATTGCCATCAACCGGGCACAAATCCATACTCCGAGGCTGCTACTGAGAAATTCCTGATAGAAAAACCCAATAACACTTTGCCCGACCTGGGAATCGAACCCAAGACCTCATGCACAGCAGTCGCGCTTGCGACCAATAGACCAACGAGGCAGTCAACCGTATACATTACATTAGATTATCACGGTTTTTTGATAAAACGTTTTTTATTCGTTCAAACCGAACTAAAGGATTCTCTATTTGCACCATTTGAGTTAAGGCAACACAACAAAAAAATAATAAGCCAAATCGATCCAGCCATTCTTAAATTTTGCGCTTAATAACACAATTAGTCATTTTTTTATTTATATGAAAAAGATAGATGTATATAGAAGACTAGTTGCTCCCTGCAACTTTGTACGTGGTTTTTATAACCCGTATTAAGTGACATCTCCGTTTCCGTAGGTCATAGCTATTTCTCATGAATCTGGCTATCTTATACATGAGGTCTTGGGTTCGATTCCCAGGTCAGGCAAAGTGTTATTGGGTTTTTCCATCAGGAATTTCTCAATAGCAGCCTCGGAGTCTGGATTTGTGCCCGGTTGATGGCAATATGCTCGCCCCCTATTACATGGGACTAAAAACATAACTGGCGAAATGTGGGTGTACTAATGGGTACACCTCTGCCTAACCCTTCGGGGATTACAGGCGTGATATTATGTTATGTGTTATGTTCGTAACAGATCATAAAAATGTATCTATACGTTTGGTTATTGACTGATTTATTCTACCGTGAAGCACTTGTAAATAGAACATATTTCACATGTTAGTATGCTATCACGGTCCGATGGTTATAACTCAGCTCTGTTCGACCCGAAATGTAAAATTAAATCACGCCTCAAAGAGAGTTGTGCTTGGAATAATTCTATTGGTTACCAAATTACGTTGCAAATATGTGTAAATGATAATTGAATATCTAACACTGAAGAATGTTAATGAAGAATAAAGTTCTGATAGGCCTGCGCTTAAGGCGGCCACCTATCATGCATGAGGTTGCGGTTTCGGTACCGGGCAAGTACTGATATGACGTTTGCTTCTTAAGTTTATCTTGGACATGGGTCCAAGAAAAAAAGGTTTTGTCGTAAGGAAACCTGGATTTTATAATTAACCCGCGTTAAGTTAAATCTTTGACTACTGCTCCGCTCCCTTGGCTTGTAGTGTGATGTTTTATAGCTTATTACCTTCCTCGATGAACGGGCTATTCAAACAAAAAAGGATTTCTTTAAATCGGTTCAGTACTTACTGAGATTCGTACGTTCAAACAAGCTCTTCAGCTTAATATTTTACGTCTGAAATTGTGAATCTGAGTATATAGTTTTGAAATTAAATATTTAAATAGTAAACAAAGTCGCTTCCCGCCGTCAGTACTTTCGCTTGTATCTTTAAAACTACGCAACGGATCTTAGAGCGGTTTTTAACAATAGAGTGATTTAAGAGAAAGGTTTATAATCTACATTGCACCTGTGCGAAGCCGAGGCGGTCACTAATCTATACGAATAATATTAAAAAATAATATAATAAATAATAATATTATAAAGAGGTAAAGTTTGTGAGTTTGAAGAGGTAATCTCTGGATCTACAGAACCAATTTCAAAAATTCTTTCACAAATTGCCAGCTACATCATCACTGAGTGCTAAAGGCTTATATAGTTTTATAAAAAAAAATAGGGATTCGTAAGAAAATTCACGCGAACGAAGTCGCGGGGATAGTCCTAGTATATCGAACAACGAATCAAAGTACTAGGCAAGCATGAGAGCGAAGACATCCATCACTGTTGGAACTACGACTAACTGCGCGCGGACAGGGTGACCACGCGTCTCGTCGCGATCTATCTTCATCTGAGCACTGAGTTGTGTGCAACCGTGTCCATTGTCATATCCTCTCATGCGCTCTTAGTATAACAACTTTTCAGAAGGAGGAAGGAAGAATGCAATAGGCTCGCCCCCTATTACATGGGACTTAAACATAACTGGCGAAATGTGGGTGAACTAATGAGTATACCTCTGCCTAACCCTTCGGGGATTACAGGCGTGATGATGAAGAATGTAATTTATTAGCTTCTGCTAACGACTTCATCTGGGTGAAAACCTCAGGATTAACGTAGTTTATATTCGCGAAAGAATTTTCAGAATTGGACGAGGAGGTTGGAAGATTGCCGCGTTAAAAAAATCAAACTCTTCAGCCTTTTAATATTAGTACAGAATATACCTAACAGATTTCTTTTTGCATAGATTATAGGTTATATTCAAAAAGTGAATTCAAACTGAAGAAAAAAAATATCGGTCAAATGCGAGTTGGACTCGCACGCCAATAATGTTTTTTTTTTATTATTTGTTGTTAAAAAGGCAATAAAAATACACACTCTGCGTATTTATTTGCCCTCTACCTATTTCCGTTCATGAGATACAACACAGCTTGCTTAAAAAACAGACGGACAGTGGAGTCTTAGTAATAGGGAATCCTAAAAAGCAGCTCTTCAAGACGTAGAAAAATAAAAATCCTATCACTATTGATTTGTGCCCGGTTGATGGCAATAGGCTCGCCCCCTATTACATGGGACTAAAAACATAACTGGCGAAATGTGGGTGTACTAATGGGTACACCTCTGCCTAACCCTTCAGGGATTACAGGCGTGATGTTATGTTATGCCTATCACGATTTGTTTGTGTTGACTAAAGAACATTTTCTCATGAATCTCGTGACGTAAGCCAATGGATTCGTTTCCCAGATTGACTGATAGTCCCATGTAATGGGGGCATTGAGTGATCACGCTCCAATCTGACAAGTTAGTTCTACTCTTTCGGGCTGATCGATGGATGAAACACATCGTTCAGCTGAGAAGATGGATACGTTATTGATTGACTTTTTTTACTAACACAGATTGCGAAAAATTGGCTGATTGAATGTTTTTTTCGAAGACATGGTTGAAGAAAAATGACTTAGATTTCGAAGAGAAAGAATATTGGAAGTTGCTTCACTTAAGGATTTCCTGAATATTCGGGGTGTAAAAAGGCACATTATCTAGCCGTTGACGAGGTAGGTACATACACATAAACCTCATTAAACTCAAGTCAAGTCAAAAACATTTATTTAAATTAGGCCGTTTACAGGCACTTTTGAATTGTCAAGGAGTCGGTCAGTTAGTCCGAAAATTGAAGCTAGTTGTTCGTTCCAAAACGGAGGTAGGCCTCTTTGGAGAAGAACGAGCAAGACATTCCACGGCACTCTTTTAAATTAGGTTTTTACAAAATCCTGGTTACATTATTCCTGTTGACAAACTATAGTTTATCTTCAATGTCCATCGATTTCGTGAATATACAGGGCGTAAAAAATGATACATCACATACACACACATATCACATAGCCGTAAGGTACATGTATTATTCATAATACTTTACTAAAATTAATTATTTGGTAAACGACACATATTTTTGGTGTAAAATATCACTGCTCAAAATAGTCGATAATGTAACGCACGCAAAGTCTTAAATATTATATAACTACAAATCAAGACTTCGAGGCTGCTACTGAAAAATTCCTGTAGTTTTTTTGAAATGTTGCTTTACGAAAGCAAAAACTACTAAAACTTTAAACTTACCGTCCTTTACCAAAAGCTTATTAAACGAGAACCCTGTAAATAGTATTATCTAACGCAGATATCAACGCACGTAGGTATTAGGCAATGTTGCGGGAAATATGCAATATCGTCAGCACAAGCCACATGCTAGGTAAATGCAGAAGTATCACTAACAGACTTACCAAACTTTAGGTCTTTTGTTGTGGCACTTTGTTGACTCTTACTTTGCTTTAAAATCAACGACTTTTGAATCTGAACTGCCGTTATGTTCCGCTATATGATATAACTGGTATTTACTTGAAACTTTCTGTTTAAGAATAGATTTAACCTAAAAAACCGGCTTTCAAATCAATATAATATGTATAGTAGTTCCTTGTAGTTCATCAACCTTGTTTTTCGTGACATCGCCAAGCGATAAGAGCTGTCCTTTTTTTAGGCCAAAGAATCAGCATACAACGTAGCTATGCTGTCAGCCTTTTGGGCACTTGCCCCATTGACAGCGACGCGGACGAATTTTTTATACAAAATCTACGGGGGAATCGCAATTTGACAGTTCATAAAAAACTACAATAAATTAGTGTAGCCAAGTACCTAATTCTACGAGAAATTAAGAATTTAAAACAGTGGTGTCTAGCCATTTTTTAGACGGTAAAATTGCTAAGCCTTCTGTCTCCATTTTTCTACGTGGCACCCTCTCCGACGCTCGGCCGGAGTATCCTCGTTATTTCAGAGTTATATTCAGTTATTGCCCCGATATAATTCCCCCACATAGTTCCAGGCAATATTGTCAACTATTTAACATTGCTTTTCGTAATTGATTTACGTGGCGTAGGCGCAATTATATTTATCTAGTGGTTAGGAAGTTAAGTTTGTGTGGAAATAGGTTTCTGAAGTTGTTTATCATACTTTGAAGTTGTAAAAAGATAAACAGGGAATGTAATGTAGGTAATCTGTGGTCTGGTTGTTTGTTTATGTAAGTTTATATGTTTGTAAACGCACTCGTGATATAGGAGAAATTCCTATAAATATGAGCTTTTTAAAATCAAAGTCTAATTATTTATTTTAATTAGACAATTAGATGGCAAATTCCAACGTCAGTTACAAGTTAGAAGTCGGTTAAGAAATATGTCTTAATTGAATCTTGTTAAAAAGTGACTATAAAGTGAGTTGACTGCCTCGTTGGTCTAGTGAACGCAAGCGCGACTGCTGTGCATGAGGTCTTGGGTTCGATTCCCAGGTCGGGCAAAGTGTTATTGGGTTTTTCCATCAGGAATTTCTTAGTAGCAGCCTCGGAGTCTGGATTTGTGCCCGGTTGATGGCAATAGGCTCGCTCCCTATTACATGGGACTAAAAACATAACTGGCGAAATGTGGGTGTACTAATGGGTACACCTCTGCCTAACCCTTCGGGGATTACAGGCGTGATGTTATGTTATGTTATGTTATAAAGTGGTATTAGTATACTGTAATCATTAACGGTAAGCGAAATTGGACTTTAATTGTAAGCAAACCCGAATCCCTTATCTCTTAGAAATTGAGCTATCTAGATCGAGGCAAAAAGCTGAAGCATAAAAATTAATCTAAAGTATCTTCTACTAATAAAATTCTTCTTCAAATTCCGCATTGCGCGCATCATTATCTTCGTTAAATATTATAAATATTTTATCAAGCATGGTTGCTTCTATTTCAGTCTTCGGCCCCTATAAGGCATCGGCTATACAGTACGCATAGCGACGTTTCTTTCGAAATGTCGAAAGTTCGAAAATATTCATAATTTGAATAGGTGCTAAATAAAAAAAATTGTGTGTGTGATTGTAGCACCGAATATTACTAATCCATTGCTTTTACATACTACACGCCCTTTTAATTCACATCGCATGTTTCAAGAGGTGACTCTCACCTCCTACCACATAAATATAAACAACTTTTACTACACATACATACATAAACTCACGCCTTTTTCCCATGGAGGTAGGCAGAAACTACAGAACGCCACCTGCTACGATCCTTACATACTCCTTTCGCCTCATCTACGTTCATACATCTCGTCATACAAGCACGCCGGTTACGAGTACTCCGCACCTGACCTTTCTGAAGGACCTCACCAATAAGGTCAGTGTAGGTCTTCTTAGGGCGACCCCTCCCGGCGTTACCAATCACCTCTGCCATATAAATACCTTTAGTCAATCGTCTTTCACTCATCCTCTCAACATGACCGAACCAGCTAAGCATGCCCTTTTCTATCTTTGTCACCACATCTGCTTTTAATCCGCAACCGTCCCGTATAACCTCATTCCTCACTCATCTTTCAAAGACAACAACAACAAACAACTTTTACTATGAAAGAAATTACAAAATATGAAGAAAAGAAATGTACGAAATAGGTTGAAGTATGAGTGGTTGGTTGAGTGTGGTTGGGTGGTTATGTATGAACGTAGATGAAGCGAAAGGAGTACCTATGTAAGGATCGTAGCAGTTGGCGTTCTGTAGTTTCTGCCTACTGGGAAAAAGGCGTGAGTTTATGTATGTATGTGTGTGTAGGTTGAAGTCTATTTTTTTTTGTTCCAGGTATGTCCTGTAATAAAAGTATAGTTATTATTTGTATAAAGTTCGTATTCATGCACATTCAACTCTGAAAGCTAAAAGTCAGTCTGTCTCGCTTGCTACTAAACACACGTCGTATTTTCTACACTTTAATATCTCTGGGACTCCGGCTATGCTTTCTTCTTCCATATTTCTCGAATTTGTTCTATTATTTAATCTTATTAGTGGTAGACAGAAAATAGAAATATTTTTTTAATATTCAAAATCTCAGTATACAAATACACAGTATACAATTCAACTCAGATAGCATTGCAAAAATGGAGAGCACGTCAGTTTTTGTGTTACCATAAACCGCTCCTGTGACAGTGTCACTGACAATCGCTCCGCTTCTAACTCGCTTGCTATGTAGCAAAGCTTTAATTAGATGCATCGTGCACGCGCCGCCGCTGAATATTTCACGTGTTTCAACTATTACTGAGACTACGCACACATAGAATGAGTAATTTGTTTCTGTATTGTGTACCTAATAGGAAGTTTTGTGTGGTACGTAAATGGTGAAGGAATTACTTGGTTGTTTGTTTGTTCTAGATCTTCTTTTTTGACTTTCTTCTTTTCTTACCTATCTCTTTTTTTACCTTACTTACATAACATCACGCCTGTAATCCCCGAAGGGTAAGGCAGAGGTGTACCCATTAGTACACCCACATTTCGGCAGTTATGTTTTTTAGTCCCATGTAATAGGGGGCGAGCCTATTGCCATCAACTGAGCACAAATCCAGACTCCGAGGCTGCTACTGAGAAATTCCTGATGGAAAAACCCAATAACTCTTTGCCCGACCTGGGAATCGAACCCAAGACCTCATGCACAGCAGTCGCGCTTGCGACCACTAGACCAACGAGGCAGTCTTACCTTACTTATTTAAGAATTTATTTAAAAGAAATATGAAGTTACTTATCATAGTCAAGGTTATGTTAAAAATCACAATTACAAGTTACAAATTTGTTGAAACTTCTTAATATTATGTTGAGATGGTACACCTTATGTATAAAAGGCAAGGGATACTGACTGACTGATCCATCAACACACAGCTCAAACCACTGAACGGATTGCGCTGAATTTTGGCACACAGATAGTTATTAAGACGTAGGCATGCGCTAAGAAAGGATTATCCAAAATTCGCCCCTTAAGGGAATGAAACGGAGGACTAAAGTTCATATGGAGAAACAAGATTAGATAGACTTTCCGCGCGTACGGAGTCGCGGGCATAAGCTAGTTTATTTGTTATAGCGCGTGTACCGCATGCAAACCATTTTGATTAGGGGTATTACCGTTGGGGGTATTTAAAGTTAAGTTATAACTTTTACTTAACTAAACCACGCGGACGAAGACGAAGCAGAAGTTAGTAATAAATAATTAGTCAACAAAAATGGAAACATGAACTCAGCAAAATATCCTCTCATATCTAACCTCCGTCATCATTCACCTCCCTAACAAGTGTAGCATCTATCCTAACATATTCTAGACAAATACGATTGTATTTTTCAAAAGGCTGTAGTGTAAAGGCCCCAGTTATTAGGTATGCTGTCGGCGGCCGAACAGGGGCCGCCATTTTTCCTCATAAAATATAAATTCCTCTTATAAGTTTGAGTGATCTTCCTGTGGTTATACGTAATTTTACGACTAAAGTTTTGTTAGGGCCGTGTTCTGACTTGGCTATTTTGTTCTATGAGGTGGCTTTGTTACTATGTGAATTGATGATACTTTTATTTGCTAAAATATGGAATGTTATTTAGGTGTTCTACAATTTGTTTTTTATATCAAACTTTTGGTCGTGCAAATATTAAATCTAAATATAAAAAAGTGAAAGGTCACTCACTCATTCATCACAAAATACCGAAAACCGCTTGACGTATAAAGAAAGTATTCGGCAGAAAGGTAGGTTATAGATATAGGAGACGTCCGCTCTGAAAGACACCCCTTATGTATGAAACGGGGGGTCTAAGTTTGCATGGAGAAATCAACATTGACACGGATGAAGTCGCGGGCAGAAGCTAGTCTACATCTGTGTATAAACCAACACTCTCCCTGCGATTTCGTTTCCGTGATTTTTTTCTTACGGATTCCCTAATTTGTTTATAGTAAAATATAGCCTATATAATTATCTCAGTGACAACAATTTTCAAAATCGGTTCAGCAGATCCAGAGATTACCTCCTACAACCTCACAAGTTTGATCATCGCGGCCTATAGACATTTGTAATATAAACCTGCAACGGCATCCATGACGAAAGGTACAGTCAAAAAAACAGATAGGTATGCAGAGTAAATTAAATAAATAAAATATCTTGAGACAACTCACACACGGCTATCTGATCCCAAGCTAAGCAGAGCTTGTGTTATGGTTACCAGACAACTGATATACATACTTATATAATTTATAAATACATACATATTATAGATAAATCACACCCAGACACAGAACTAACAATCATGCTCATCACACAAAGTTTGTCCTGGATGGGAATCGAACCCACAACCTCCGGCTTAGCAGTCAGGGCCGCTAACCACTAGACCAACAGGCCCAGAGAGAGAGAGAGAGACAGATAGAGATAGAGTCGTCAGATATAGTTAAAGTTTTCTTAGAAACCAATGGTTGTTCTCAAATATGGTTTAATTTAAGATGTAGATAATAAATAGTTTATAAATTTTACTAAGTAAGTTTCAAACGAAGACATTAATCGGTTTCTGAGAAAATGTCAACTATATCTGACGGTCCTGGATACCTATTTCTTTTGTTTACTGTACATAGATCGAGATTCTTCTTTACCTAAATTCTTCAATCTCTTTAAAACATGCCGTGAGGATCGGTCTCTCATTCTGAACAGCCACTAAGCTGACTACAGTACGCTAATATAGCATACTTGCAAGGGTACCGATGGGTTACTTCATAACTCGTGATTTGGCTCGTTTAATGGGCTTAGTTCAATGTGTTCCCGTGATGTACGCGCGTCAGGGAGGCTGAGTGACGGCGGGCCTGTCTTAAACCGCGTTAAAGTGTATTTAACTTGATATTTAATCGGTAAAGGTGGCTATTTGAAGTTTGATGTAGTGTTTTGAAGGATTTTTTGGTCGATTTTACTGTTATTTTTATAGATACATATATGCACAATTGACTTCCTCGTTGGCCTAGTGGTCGCAAGTGCGACTGCTGTACATGAGGTCTTGGGTTCGATTCCCAGGTCGGGCAAAGTGTTATTGGGTTTTTCCATCAGGAATTTCTCAGTAGCAGCCTCGGAGTCTGGATTTATGCCCGGTTGATGGCAATAGGCTCGCCCCCTATTACATGGGACTAAAAACATAACTAGCGAAATGTGGGTGTACTAATGGGTACACATCTGCCTAACCCTTCGGGGATTACAGGCGTGATGTTATGTTATGTTAAATATGCACAGTGTACATTGCTGACAGATAGAATCTTGTTAGACAACGATAGAATTTTTTCGTAAATAAATATCTGCTGGTGTATACATTTTATCGTGATATGAGAATAAAAACGTCATCAGCTGATTTTTTTTCCGTGATTTTAGGGCTGCTCTCATAGTATAGTTGCTCATAATGATGATTTCTAGTAAACAAAAAATAAGTTCGTAGCTATGTCATAAGATTAAAAAAAAAATTAAGATATTAAACATGACTAGAAGCATTAATTAAGAATGGTACAGAAATAATAAGAACATGTAAAAATAACAGTGTATCAGATCATTTACGAAAAAACAAGCAGTCATGGAGACTGGCAACAGAAGTAAAAACTTAACATCACATTAGCATGTCGGTGATGCAAACCGTAAGTACCTACCAAAAATCACTTAAAGAGGCTAAAGAAAATTTCACTTAAAAAAAAATAAGCCAGAGTAGGTACATGTTTCTTCATTTATAATAAGTAAGTAGGTACCTAAAATTATGATAGAAGTCGGAACCCATTCCTAAATTCCAACTTCTTCCCAAAAATTATTCCACCACAAATATCAAAAGTCAAAATTAATTATACAGCATTCGAATTACTTTTCTAAATACTCGGCTCGACGAGAAACCAAGAACAACAGACGGTTCATTGTAGACGCATCTCAATAAACTGAAAGCCGATTATTCAGTAATTTGCATCGGAGCGGGCACAACCCTATTACCATGTCAAAACCCGCGAACTCAAAGACAGACTGTTTGGCGCCATGTTAGGCACCGGATAATGGCGGGAATATTATCTATGGTGTTGTGAATTTGAGCTGTAATTTTATGTTGACTGTGAAATTATTATGATGGAGTCTTAACGTGAAAGGTCCGTTAGTACATTGGTCAAAAGTTTAAAGTCAAGGTCAAGGTCAAAGTTAAAGTCAGGGCCAAGGTCAAGGTCAAGGTCAAAGTAAATTTTATAAGTAAGATTTTTTGTTATGTAATATCCTCCCGGCCAAATTTTGATCACGGCAGCCAATCTCGATAGAAAGTAGACAAGAACGTAAGATATACATATAATATTATAGTGGACTAGTGTGTACTTAAAAAAACAGGTGCACTCCTCCCTCACTTTCATAATAGTCGGGTGGGACGGCATTCCGACACGGCACGATCAGGTAGAGATCGGGCGCAGGACCAACGGCTAAACGTGCTTTCCGAGACACGTCGGTGTTACACCACCAAATTCCAAACTCAGCCTCCTAAAAAAAACTAAGTCACACTTTTTGCCTGACCTGAGAATCGAACCCAATACCCCACGCTCAACAGTCGCGTTTACGGCCATGAAACTAACAAGGCAGACATAACATAACATAACATCACGCCTGTAATCCCCCAAGGGTTAGGCAGAGGTGTACTCGTATTAGTACACCCACGTTTCGCCAGTTATGTTTTTTTTAGTCCCATGTAATAGGGGGCGAGCCTAATGCCATCAACCGGGCACAAATCCAGACTCCGAGGCTGCTACTGAGAAATTCCTTATGGAAAAACCCAATATCACTTTGCCCGACCTGGGAATCTAACCCAAGACCTCATGTACAGCAGTCGCGCTTGCGACCACAAAACCAACAAGGCAGTTCAAAGAAATACAGGTTATACAAATAGGTACAACATGTCATGCAAAATGTTTTACGTAGGTAGGTACTTACCTACCCTTTTTGTGTTTCAAGTGCCGATGTCTAGACGCATAAATCAGAGAGCGTCATATGTAGAAAACTTTCGTATCAAACGTTTGTACATTTTTTCATCTAAATAGCTGTACTTAAGTAAGTATCTAGCTATACCTGTTTTATGTATTTATGCTACGTTTTATGAAATAGAATAACAACATAAGTCATCATGTCTTAGTCGACACGGAATGCAAAAACCAGCTAAGTGCGAGCCGGATTCGCACACGAAAGGTTCTGTACTAAGTAGGGATAATCTACTATAACTTGACGCTCCCCTCCATATTACCATTTCAATGTGTGTAGTGACATTCGTATGAAATAGTTTGTATGTAGTTGTAAATAATCGTCTTCAGTAGCAGACAGTATATTAATTGTTTGTCAACTAATCATAAATAGCCGACCGCGCAAGACGACGCACCTGTCATTTTCATAGAGAATGTCAGTGCAGCCCCATACTAATAATGAGTCATACTATTATTAATAACGAGTAATTTTTGACGCCGCTAATAGAGCAACAAAACGCTGATTTGGTTTTGTTTCGAGAGCCGTCTTCATACGCACACATGCGTTGTGAGTCTTTTTAATACTTGAACACTTTCAAACGTTTAGAATTGTGGAAGGGCGCGTCATGTTACTATAGTTTATCTCTAAAATATTTAGCACTCATATAAGAAAACATGATTTTATTTTTATTGTTTCTTGTGTAAACACAAGCTGTGAAAATTACCAGTGCTTCTGTTATGGTTCAAAATATGGTAAGACGGATGTGAAAGACGGACAGACGTACAAACGACAGGCAGACAGATAGACAGCGGTATTTTCATAGTGATCCGTTTATGTACAGAACCCTATGTTATTTGCTGACGGCAAATTCAAAGTCAAAGTTAAAGCCAAATCATTTATTTAAATTAGGCCAATTTTTGAATGTCATATACAAAAAAAAAAAAGATTGAACCTAATTGCCTTTTCTAAAAGGTAGTTTCGTATGGAGTTTAGATATAATTTATCTCGTCTAAAAAGAAATCAGCCTATAATATTGTACATTATTTCATTTTTCCAGTAACTCTGGTTGTCACAGCCTAACATCCAACGGTCTAACCATACTAACTAACGTCTAACTGAAAGCCTGCCAAATCCCTATCACATTAAGTTTCCGAAGGTGCGATTTAAAAAATAAAAATGTTTAAAAAATTCTGAAAGTTTTGCGTCGAGGATTCCAACTTGATGCCTAACTTTTGCTAGGGGAGCTTACAGAGGTAACTTTGGGAACGTTTCGAGTCGACTTTATTCAATAGCATACTTTTTGGACTATTAGATATTTATAGGCTTGGCTTTTTACGTTTGTTTTTCTTATCTATAAGGTTTATTTTGGTTTAGCTAAAAATGTAGCTTTATAGGCTGGCCCCCTAATTATATAGGACTTAAACGTAACTGACGAAATGTCGGTGTACTAATTTTTACCTCTGCCTAACTCTTCGGGGATTACAGGCGTGATGTTATGTCGTTTCATCTAGAATTGTGTCATGTTTTATTTGCATTATTTCTTGCTAGCAGTTTTAGTTTACTCTGAAGTTATAAAATCTTGGAAGTTACGAGTAATTTTGGCTTGATTAGAATTTGTTAGAGTTATTATTTAAGACTCAAGCTTGGTGATCTGTGCTTGTGCCTTCTCTATATGACGAGTACCTTTTACACTGCTGTGGGACGACATTAGCCACGTTATTTATGAAGTTTTTAATTTAAATTTTAACGATTAAAATGTACCATGTGATTTATACTTACTCAAAAAATCAAGATTACAAAGAAAGATTTTTGCGTCGCACATTCGGGCCTGTTAAACCGAAACGTCAATACATTTACAAACGCACACAAACAAACAGTTTTTCCACCATTTTGTTTATTTTTCCCGTATTTCTCTTTGCGTATTTTTTCGTCGGCGCTTAGTATCGTGAGCCTGACAGTTGCTATCTCTGCCCGTTCCACTATATTGGCGCGACAGTGTTGCCAACTTGTCATTTTTTAATGGCGAAACGAACCGACTGAGTTTACATCGAGTTCTGTTTGTTTTGAGCAATTTATTGGCTTGTTTGTGTTGCCTTGGCGGCGGCGGCGTTTTAAATGTTTGGTTTTCACTTTGGTTCGACTTTTTTTCTACAACGCAGACTAGTTTATTTGCATGGTTTTGAAGGGACGGCGCTAAAGTATTGTCGTCAATAAACTGTTGGTATAATAAAAAAATTGGCCGTTACGGGACGGCCGGCAGATGTGAAACATTTCAGTAAATATTCAACACATAAGATCACGCATAATCCCCGAAGGATTAGGCAGAACTGTACCCATTAGTACACTAGGGGGCCTATTGCCATCAACCAGGCACAAATCCTCCGAAGCTGCTATTGAGAAATCCCTGATGGAATAAGCCAAAAACACTTGAAAAAAATTCTGACATGGTTTGAGTGGGACAATTATAGGCTAATATAAATCCAGGTTTCCCCACGACGTTTGTCCTTCAGTCAGTAATGTCCAAGATAAACTTAAAAAAGTACATATGAAATAAAAAAGTCACATTGGTACTTTCTCGGATTTTAACCCACAACCTCATGCATGAAAGACGGGCGCATAAACCACTGGGCGATCGAGTCATTCATTAAAACAGTGTAACCGCGCCAATAGATCTACAAGTCATGACACTATTCGACAGTGTTTGCGTGTCGATACTAGCAATTACAATAATTCAAACGACAGCGCCTGACCTATCTCTACTAGTAGTTACATTAGCTAATACTGGTTATGTTAATGTCGTCTGTCCGTGTGACGAATGTGGGGGCCATGGCGGGTTGGGACTGTTGTCCATTGTGTGATTGGTAGTGGCACTGCATGGACAATGTGGGGGCTTTTATGATAAGAGTAGCTTTGGGGTGATACAATTTTTCTTTCTCTGTTTCTTTCTTTCTCTTTCTTTTTTTATAGACTCGCCCCCTATTACATGGGACTAAAAACATAAATGGCGAAATGGGGGTGTACTAATGGGTACACCTCTGCCTAACCCTTCGGGGATTACAGGCGTGATGTTATGTTATGTTATTGACTCTTTCTCAATAATTACACTGATTTTTATTATACTTATAATTCTTATAAATTATTATTAATTCAGGAGATATCATAGGGCACAAGTGTGCGTGCAAACGCAGATGCACTCCCTCTATCCTCACTCCCATTGTCCGATGGAACGGCAATTCGACACAACTAGGGAAAGATCAGGTACAAGACCAACAGCTTTACGTACTTTCCGAGGCACGGAGATGTCACATCATCAACCACGCAACCTCCAGGCTGTTACTGAGAAATTTCTAATGGAAAAATTCAATAACACTTCTTTCCTGACCTGGAAATCAAACCCACGACACTCAGCAGTCGCGTTTGCGGCTACGAAACCAACGGGGTAGTCAAAGATGTACGTTAACCAGATATCGGTAAATGCAAATATTGATTTAAATTGTAAATCGGTGATCAATGCATATTCATTTGATCGTGCAACTGTTAGCTGGATTTGAATACGGCATGCAGTTTTATGTTTAACTGGCAATATACTTTTAATCTTATCGAATCTTTACATACTAAAAGATACTTAATAAAGCCGAAATTGACTTATTGTTCTTCCCATCATTACGATTTCTTTTTTCGTTTTGGATCTCATTTTGGGGATACCTTCTGGTTACGGGTTTGCTTAAAGTGTCTCTCGTGCCTCGGCCAAGGATATTTGGAGGAACACCGTTGGGTTTAGTAGGAGTCCGACGCACCCCTTCGCCTTCTTACATTATTTTAAAACTGTTGACATTATCGAAAACTTAAGCCTGTTTGAGATTTTATTTAGAACTGCTTAGCACTGTACTTGAATGAATGGTAATTAATAATTCAGAGTTCTTGGTCTTTATAATAATATTTAATTTGCATGTGTGTATTGTATATTCAACATAATGTAATTTGTTTATGGATAAATTAATTGAAAATGATACTCTCCGAAGCGGAGAAACTCCATGAGGACCTTCGCGAGAAGAAAATCTCTGCATTGTGTGTTCACAAATGCAATGTACTACTGTATACAACAAAAAACCACAAACTACAAAACAACTATCATTTCTCATTCATCATATACCCAAAAAAACGCAAATCCCCATCAAAGTAGTTGACGGAAACATAATATATTGCGGGAGTGATTCAACAAATCTGTATGTTACCAGGAAAATCACTTATCTCATGACAAATAGTGGCACAGTGACGTGCTTTTAAGATACATAATCATATGGCTCTAGTGGGACTGCGGATATCGTGGTTATGTTATGATAAAGTGATGAATAGTCCGGGTTCTATTGAAGAAGGAAGAAAGAATGAAATATTCTTTTTTGTGACAGAAATACGTGCATATAAAAAGAAACATATATTGACGAATTGAAAACCTCCTCCTTTTTTTGAAGTCGTTTAAAATACAATTTAGTTGGGCACAAAACTCTTAAGAAGAATCACAATCTATCATAACATAACAACACGCCTGTAATCCCCGAAGGGTTAGGCAGAGGTGTACCCATTAGTACACCCACATTTCGCCAGTTATGTTTCAGTCCCATGTAATAGGGGGCGAGCCTATTGCCATCAACCGGGCACAAATCCCGACTCTGCTGGCGAGGCTGCTACTGAGAAATTCCTGATGGAAAAACCCAATAATACTTTGCCCGACCTGGCACGGCCTGATTGCGGCTAGATTTTGAAAGTTTTATTAGTAGAATTTGTAACAAAACTTATAACATCACGTCGTTTTTGCGTTGGGGGTTAAAAATATAAATAAAATATAAAAATAGCCCACCAGACACCACACCCGTTTGGCTGGTGGATACTCCCTAATTATTGACGGATTAAAAACTTTCTACCTTGTTTCTTATACCCCTGAACGTGGTTCTCGAGCATATACCCATCCACGGAACGACCTCGACAAGCGCTGCTTAATCTAACCCTTCAAGAAGACCTATAAACACCAAATAATACCGAAATATCGTGAAAATCATCGCCGAACAAATATCTGTGTCGGTTTGCGTTGGTTTAAACCGGTTTAAACCCGTTTTTAATGCGCCTATCTGTATTCTGCCGTGATTACTCTGTTGTGCAAGGCTTAAATATGGCTGCGGTCCGGTGGCTATGATGTCAGCTATTTAGGAAGACGTGTGTGATGCAAATACATTATGTATTGTTGTGTAGTGGCAATATCCTCACGACCAATGACAGCTCAGCTTAGGGGTGGTTTAGTGCAATAATAATAAGCTCTGTAGATACAGGGTGGCTCTGATAGCGAAGTCTTAAAGAAAATTTTGGAAGCCTAACTTTTTGGGCTTCCCAAAACACTTAATTACTTAAAATCATGAGGGCCCATGTATGAACTGCGATTTTTTGCAGTTTGGAGTAGGCTACAGAAAAAAAAACGTTACCTAAGTTTTAAATTGCAAAAAATCGTAATACATACAAGGGGGTATTTTGGGAAGTCCATAAAGAGAGACTTCCAAAAGGTTTTGGACGTCGCTACCTGGGCCACCCTCTATAGAAGACTGACTTGTGAGGACATCCTTCTTTTTTTTTTCCTTTACTTGTGACCCTGACTTCGTCCGCGTACAAGTCAAGTGTACGATAAAACATTTCTAACACTAGGTAATAGTGTAGCTTGCTACCAGTGAAAGATTTTCTATAATCGTATCAGTATTTCTAGAGATTACCTGACACAGACATACTTTACCACTTCAGATTATTAGTATAGACTAGTTTTATTTCTCCATATAAACTTTGAACCCTCGTTTTATCTCCTTATGGGGTGAATTTTGGAAAATCTTTTCATAGTAGACGTTTAGTAACTTTAAACTACCGCCCTACCTAATCTTTTTACGTCAAACGGTTTTCGATATTTCCTGATCAATGACAGGGACCTTTCGCTTTTATATAATAAGAAGATTACCATTGATAACAATGTTATATACATTAACATACATACCTACTGCATAAACAATTTAGTTTAACGTGTTATGTCTACGAGGCTACGGCGTAGCATCGAGGTCTACACCGTAGACCGTTCGTAGACAATGTTTACGATATTGCTACGTTTGCTACGCCATGCAATATGCATTGAAATCGACCTCTATTGGATAATTGTATGTTGTATTGAATAAATAATATTATTTGGATTAGATACTTTGAATAATATTTGTATTCAAGGATGCTTTTTGTCTTATCTATGTTATAGGTAATAAAATAACGAATCTGAAGAGATTTTTTTATTTTTTTCGTTTAAACGCCGCAATTTCTGGAACTGCTAGTCCGATTGGGAAAAATCTTTTGTATATGGTAGACAGATTCATGAGGAATAGTATAGGGTAACGTATCTTAACACAGAACCTAGTAGCCCGACGCTTGCTCACGGTGGATTGGCTATTTCAGACATACATTTTATCCATTCACAACAATTTTACATACATACATACATAAACTCACGCCTTTTTCCCATGGGGGTAGGCAGAAACTACAGAATGCCATCTGCTACGATCCTTACATACTCCTTTCGCCTCATCTACGTTCATACATCTCGTCATACAAGCACGCCGGTTACGAGTACTCCGCACCTGACCTTTCTGAAGGACCTCACCAAAAAGGTCAGTGTAGGGCTCAAGAATTTTAAGCGGTAAAATTAGGTCTTGTATTGATTTCATATCTATCATGTGCCTTTTAATGGTCTAAGGGCTGATTTTTCAATTGTCAGATAACTATTATTTAAAGAATTTGTCAGTTTGACATTCTCTCTACACAAAAGCTGTCAAACCGCCATATTTAATCCTCCGTTAAAAATTATCTGACGATTTAAAAACTAGCCCTAATTGAAACAAAAGACTTTGACATGCAAACGATCTAGTTTAATCTACAACAGAAAAATAAATTGCATCGTACTTTCAATAAAAGTCGCTTAGTGGGAATCCATCATTGATCTCCCACCATCCTCCGAGCGATCGCACTAGAAGCGAACCCAAAACAAACGGTGAGACGGCCGGATCAGCGGTGATCGATCGACTTATCTCGCCCGACAAGGGAACCTCATTCATTCAGCCTGTAGCGCTGTCCTAGAACATCACTTCGGAACTCGAAAAGTGAATTCACGATGATTTATTTACGTATCCGAAAACCGTTTCAATGAATTGCGATTCATACTCATAGAGAACTAGCTTGCAAATGTTAGCGTTGATGTGGTCAACGATAACCAACAAAACAGATGGATTTAAAAAACAATTTTCCATTTTAAACTTTACAAAAACAAACTCTCTCACTTTCAGGCCCACGTTACACTAAAAGCGATACCAACAATGCTGTCCACAGACCGCCAAGGATTAGATAAATAACAAGTTTGGTTAAACTTTGTTATATTGGCTGGCCAGCGATCCCCTATTTCGGCGTTAACTAGCTAACTTCCAATGAGAACTCGTGTTTACTTTCTTTTGTGCTAAACTTTCCTTTGATTGTCGGGATGTGGGTTCGGATTAAGTGAAGGTTATTGGATGGATGCTCTTTTGTTTGTTTTTGAAATGGTACCTGTGATCTGGGGGGGTCAGTTTCGTATTTTTTAGAAACTTCCGCATTTTAATTTCATTCCGGATCTGTCGAAAATACAAAAATGTAATTTTATATGTTTAAATCCCAAGAAAGGACAAAGGCAAGGAAGAACATTTAAGCAATAGACTCGCTCTCATGGGCTCCTTAACATAACTGGCGAAATGTCTGCCTAACCCTTCGGGGGTTACAGGCGTGATGTTATGTGTCATGTTAATTAGTAATTATGCTAATACAGTCTTTACCAACAAAATCTTTATACACATCTTCCTTTTACAGAATATTCCTCCACGAAATAAGTTAATACGACCCGCACCTCATTGGCACTCCACAAAGGGACCTTCATGCACTCATTAGCACATTTTGTTTTGCCATTTGATGTGGCTAAGTTCCTGAGAAAAGGAAAGAAGACAAACAGAAAGTGTTTTGGGTGCGTATCCTCTAAAAGTTGCAACAGTTGACCATTTAGTAAAGTATTTTGTTGGTACTGTGAGTTGGAACCGCTCAGTATTGTTAAATAAGTAGGTAACTGTGGCACTCAGAGAGGTCATTTAACTGGAGTGACTATACCGATAGCACGGTCTGTACAAAGTAGTCTAATCATGTTTTATTTAGGTAATACTTGCTTGCGCCAACAAATTCGTTCACGTGAATGTCGGTTAAAGCGGGGTTTTTCTGCGCGGTACCCTTATTTCTTTTCTAAAATCAAAATAGTTACTCTTAAAAAATCAGTTATCTGCCAGTGAAAGTCCCGTCAATATCGGTCCAGCCGTTTTGGAGATAAGCCGGAACAAACAGATAGACAGAAAAAAACTGAAAATTGATATGCACTCGTAGTAAAATGCTATTTCTATAGTCAGTTTTATTTATTTGTATTGATTACATACATATCTACATAACACCACGCCTGTAATACTCGAAAGGTTAGGCAGAGGTGTACCTATTAATACACCTTCGCCAGTTATGTTTTAAGTCCCATGTAATAGGGGTTGAGCCTATTGCCCTCAACCAGTCACAAATCCCAACTCCGAGGCTGCTACTGAGAAATTCCTGATTATAAAACCCAATAACTTTTTGCCCGACCTGGGAATTGAGCCCAAGACCTCATGCTCAGCAGTCGCCATTTGCGACCACTATACACACAAAATAACGATCGTAGGTAAAATAACGACTCTGAAAATTATTCAACATTAGTTAAATATTTCACCGCAAATCCCTTCCTTGATCCTTCATTATAATCATCACGAAATTATATCCGATATCATTTATAACAGGGTTTTACTAACTAATTTATTTTGGAGAAACCCTAATCCGGATAAGTCGCGGTCACATGTGAATATAATCCTTTGGACACTAGTTATTCATTACTGTGTTATGAAGGAAGAATGCCCGGCTGAGCCTCAGCGCGACTGGTAAGCGTGAGGTCTGGAGTTTGATTCCCAAGTCGTGCAAAGCATTTTTGAGATTTTCCGTCAAGAATTCTTAGTAGGTAACCTGCCTGCCCGGAGTTTGGGAGTTGGCGGTGTGATACCTACTTTCCATGGTCTTTAATTCCAGACAGATTCTTTGAGCGCGTAATTAGCAATTAATTAGAACTGATCGGTTATTGCTCTTTTGTTTGCGCAGATCTCAAAATCACACGTCTCGCAAATATGATCGCAACATGAAAGAAAAAGAAGATACGAGCATTGATCACCATGCTTGCTCAATGCGGATTGGTGATTTTAGACTTCTTTTGATATCCACGTATGACAGTCGGGAGCAACAGCTTAACGCGTTTTCCGATGCCGAGTCTCGATGGTTGCCCATCCACGGACCAACCCCGGCAAGCGTAGCTTAACCTGATGGATTGACTCGTGCGGCTGTTACTTAGCCAGGAGCTCCTCCACAACATTTAAGACCACAATACTTAAAATATAAGAGAGAGAGGAAGTAAAATATATTATAAAGATAAGTACTGTGACCCCCGGACATGGGTAGTCACTTGTACCAGGATATATAATTCAATCTACTTGAATTAAACACTAAATATTCATTAAAGTTCGTGTATTCACTTTTAAATAAATTATACTTGTTACTTCTAGTAATTACTTCTAGTAATTGACTGCCTCGTTGGTCTAGTGGTCGCAAGCGCGACTGCTGTGCATGAGGTCTTGGGTTCGATTCCCAGGTCGGGCAAAGTGTTATTGGGTTTTTCCATCAGGAATTTCTCAGTAGCAGCCTCGGAGTCTGGATTTGTGCCCGGTTGATGGCAATAGGCTCGCCCCCTATTACGTGGGACTAAAAACATAACTGGCGAAATGTGGGTGTACTAATGGGTACACCTCTGCCTAACCCTTCGGGGATTACAGGCGTGATGTTATGTTATGTTCTAGTAATTATTCGTCTAGGCTTGACAGCCGCTGACACGCGGTCTGCCTCTATTCTAAAATCAAAGTCATATTTATCTCATATCGAATAGTTTGCATATGGCTCAACCAGCCAGGGTCTCTACAGTACCTACAATAAAAACAAAACAAAGTTTATACTCATCTTTATCAAACATTTATTTATATTATATCTGCACATTCCAGTACTTTGCTACCATTACATTATCTTTCAAAGATCAAACAGCAACAGCACTAAACACCGTACAGAGTCCATTTTGCCCTCTTTTCCTTTATTTTAACAGTATTAGTCTCTCTCAACAATTTCAAAGAGTAGTTTGCTTTTAACTAATTAAAGTCTGTCCTGCAAAATAAGCTGCATCGCGTCATCAAACGAAAGCTATCTGTCCGGTGTCCGGATGGCCGGCGTCCGGCCGTCCGCTTTGATAAAAAATACATGTTTTGAGAATGTTAGTAGTTTTGTTATGTTTCCTTGGCTGGCTTTCGTTTCATGCGTTGGATGTTTAAGTTTTTTTATTTCGTATCGTTTTTTTTTTTTTCGTTTTAAGTGTAACTGGATTTGTTTTTCTTTTAAAGCTCATTCTTTTATTCATGACTAGCTGCTGCTTGTGACTTCGTTCTCGTTGTATTTTTGAGACTGGAACCGTACTTATGCTGGACAGTCCACCAAAGTTTCGTCATAATTGGATTAATGGTTTAGGGACGCATAGAGGTCAAACATTTTTACAACCTATTAGACTTTCGGGCTTCTGACTATCCGTAACGACTGTCAAAGATCTAGGAATGACAGCTAGGATCAACCACATTATGTGCTTTCTAAGGCACTGGCACATACATACACCAATTTTCAAACTGACTGGGCAGCTACTGAAAAATCCTTATGGTAAACTCAGTAACAATTTGCCCGACCTGAGAATCTAACCTAGGACCCCACCATTGATCATCGTTACATTCTCAAACCTGCAATCTCAAGCATGAGAGACGGCCGCCTTCCCCAATAGGCCATCACGTCATTCACTTAAGTTCCAACTTAAAGTTCTTCAGACTATCAGCAAGGCCACGCTTCATCTTAACCAAATCTCTATCACTCTAACTCAATTTTATGACCCACTTATAAACATTATTACCAAGTGCACTCAATATTCTCATTTCGTGCATTCCAGTTGTAATATCGAACTGTACGTTATTCGAACTGCATTTGCAAGATGATTTTGCAGTATTTAAGCTTTGGCAACGTTCCAGGAGATAGGAACGGTACACTTTCAAATATTTAGACAATATCTATAGTATTAATACTAGTTTAGATGCTTAGGTTATGTTTGGTTATAAGATGAGGCTTCGGGGAGATAATCTAGATGTTGGTGCTGGTATTGTTGCGTTGTGATAGCATTTTTTAATCATCATCTGCTTAGCTTTTCTCCAACTATGTTGGGGTAGGCTTCCAATCTAACCGCAGTCTGAACTCCAGTATTTTACATGGAGGGACTGTCTATCTGACCTCTATAACTCAGTAACTTGGTAATACCATACCCCTTAGTAAGTCTTGTTGGCATTTCTTAATGTTTAATACATTATTACGATGTTTATAATTAATATTATGGATGATAATTACCTCGACTATGACTGTCTCGTTGGTCTAGTGGTCGCATAGCGCGACTGCTGAGCATGAGGTCTTGGGTTAAATTATCAGGTCGGGCAAAGTGTTATTGAGTTTTACCATCAGGAATTTCTTAGTAGCAGCCTTAGAGTCTGGATTTGTGCCCATTTGCTGACTATAGGCTCGCCCATTATTACATGGAACTTAAACATAACTGGCGAAATGTAGGTATACTAATAAGTACACCTCTGCCTAACCCTTCGAGGACGCTGACTTACAGGCGTGATGTTATGTATGTGTAAGTAATGCAAACATAAATATGTTATATAGAGCCGCTGATTTAAATGTATTTTTTTTGGGTCAATTTCGGCTTCGATATATTTTTGAGAATTAATCCTATATACTAACGCTTCACTGTTGGTCAATAGCCGACTCCATTGGTACCTACAATTACTAATATTAGTGCCAATACTATAATGGCAAAGCTGTTAGAGATATTAGTTGCTTGCCTTTGATGCATACAATACAAACGCGTTTCAATGCTACCTCAATACTGACCGTAAGATTGCATATCTGTTCATATATCTAGATGTCGTGATGGTTTAGTGATTAAGGCCTCTGATGCACGAGGTTTGTAGGTTCGAAACCGGGTATAGGCAAGTAGAGATAAACTACTGTAACTTGACGCTCCCCTCCATATTACCATTTCAATGTGTGTAGTTACATTCGTATGAAAGAATTTGTCTGTAGTTGTGAGCAATCGTCTTCAGTAGGTAGCAGGCATATTTGTTTGTCAACTTATCATAAATAACCGACCGCGTAAGACAACGCACCTGTCATTTTCATAGAGAACTAGCATTTGCCCGCGACTTCGTCCGCGTAAATTTCAGTTATCGCGGACACAGATGAATTATTGTCATTTTAATTATTTAGTTAAAATCACCAACACGTGGCGCCATCTATGATCATAAGAACGTTATTGTTATTTCCCATGTTCGTTCCTGTACACCTGGCAACTTATATGCAAAATTTCAGGGTGACCGGTTCAGTGGCTTAGGCGTAAAATGGTAAAAAACAAACAAACAAACTTACTTTTGCATTTTTAATATTAGTTAGGATGTCAGTGCAGCCCCATACCAATAACAAAGAGTGATTTTTGACGCCTCTAGTCGAGCAACAAATCGCGGATTTGGTTTTCTTTCGAGAGTCGTCTCAATACGCACACATGCGTTATGAGTCTTTTTAATACTATTACAAACACTTTCAAACGTTTTGAATTGTGGAAGGGCGCGTCATGTTACTGTAGTTTATCTCTACCTAAATGACTTTTTCTATTTTATATGCCCTTGATAAGTGTCATCACTGACTACTGTGATAGAAAATATCGTGAGGAAACCTGGACTTATAACCTGAAATCACTATCCTTACATACTCCTTTCGCCTTGTCCACGTTTATACATCTCGTCATACAAGCACGCCGGTTACGAGTACTACGCACCTGACCTTTCTGAAGAACCTCACCAATAAGGTCAGTGTAGGTATTGAATCATTTATTATTATTTAATTAATAAATCATTCGATGAAAAATAAAGTATTCGATGTAACTAGCTTCGTAAATAAACTGACGTTCACTAAAATATTCATAAACATAAATCGAAGAGCATGTCGTTAACTGTTCAGATTCACGTACCAACATTTTCTATCGCTCTGAATACTTTGGCATCATAACCTTAGCTCTAGGGCAGGGGTGTCAAACCTTTTAGTTTTCATCTTCACGCCCCTGTGCGTACGAATAAATCACATCACCTTGGATAGGATGTTTAAATGGTTCATTATTTAGTCACAAATAGTCACAATAGGTATGCTGCTTTCTTCTAAATCGGTGAAGGGTAACTTTTCCTCTTTGAATGTGTTTAAATGTGTACACAATTTGGATTTACTTATATCTGTGGCTTCCTAAGTGGCATTTTTTTTTTATTTGTTAAAAATCATCAAATGACTCCTGCCGCCCTGGGTGGGGCGGAAGGGACTGTCAGACTTTTACTGACTAAAAAACCACCCTGTTCCTTCTGTTGCCCTTTACGTTCCGGGGCCATGGTGTCCTGTTAAGACGTCCCGCAACCCCGGCTTCGTATGTGGCTAAGACTTAGATTATTTTATATTTTTTTTATATTCAGAATGTTAATCAGGGTGGCAATTCTACTAACTTTTAGGAAAGATCTGATATCAGATAACAATACCTATTATAAACCTGCAATCTTCAACATTTATAGTCGCTGAGATGATATTGCGACTAGATTTTGAACATCATACTTGTAGGTCTATATCTACCTAGGAAGTACTACCTAGGGGCGTTATCTGGAGCCTTTACTGAAATCTCCAACTTTGTTTACAATAAAGCAGCATTTAAGAAAAATATAAAGCTGATACGCTCAGCAACAAGTCTCAATTACTTAACGTTTCAGATTTTTATATCTTAATTTTGAGCACAACATCAAATGAAATTAACATAAACAAACTCTAAAAGCTATTGCTTGAAATTCCGAACAGTAGTATCTAAATTTTAATATTTCGTGTCTTCTATGGTGCCGATTCCCTTGTTCACAAACTAGACTAAATTAAGAGAATTGACATCTCTTGTTAACATACAGCGAAAGGAAAGGACGGTGACATTCCATGACATTAAAGAATTAAGTTAGCGATGCCAACTTAGTTTTGCCTTGAACTTTTCCGTATTTTTAATCCACACGTTTTAGTTGTCAACTATATTTGTATGGATGTGTCAGATTGACTAAATTTGACAGCTCTTTTTTACATTAGTCTCTTTCTTGTTTTATTGGACAGAAAAAGATGGAAATAGTCTAATTTTAGTTTAGTTTGTGACCAAGAGAATCGGCACCTATATCTGTGGCAAGCATCCCTATGTTCACCAGCCCTGCTCGACGCGATCGTGTAGCGAGATGTTCGCACTTGCACCAAAATGGCGACTAAGATAAGATACGGAGTATTACAGAGTGTTAAGTGAAAAATATTCGTTCAACACCATGCACACTTTACGATATTTATTAATGTTTTATGGTGTTTTTAGCCATGTGTTGATAACCCCATGGTTATTATTTACAAGCAAAAATTACACTTATTACACCATGGTAAATTGGTAATAAGTGTAATTTTTGCTTGTTGCACTATTAAGCATTGTTAGGTTTCTTAATTTGCCTTTTTAAGATTGCCTTTCTTATTTTTCAACCGACTTCAAAAAGGAGGAGGTTCTCAATTCGACGCGTATGTTTTTTTTTTTTTTTGTTTTTTTTTTGTGTGTTTGTTCAACGATTACTCCGCCAATTATGAATCGATTTGGATGATTCTTTTTATGTTTGAAAGAGTATGGTCCCGAATAGGTCCCATAGGAATATTGTCATGATCTGATGATGAACTTTGGAGATATGGAACGGAACTCCTTATAAAATCACAGCAGAACCGCCGTAACAAGAAAAATTGCTTTGTATGAACGTGTAATCGATGACTGACTGAAGGAAGTGGGGAGGGGGTACGTCAACCCCCCTCTTACCACTTTCCAAAATTAAATATATCGTGTGAGGTATTGTTTGAAAGGGCTTTATGTAAGGATTTCAAACATTAACACACAAGCACTAAAAAGTGAAAAATAAAAAGCTTTTTTACAAAAAAAGATCACCGCCTTCAAAAACCACAAAATAAAAAATAACTTTAGCTTGGAAGTCGGTGGCAATACCTACATAACAAGAAAGAAAACCAAAGCCGCCGACTTCCTAGCTAAAGTTATTTTTTATTTTGTGGTTTTTGAAGGCGGTGATCTTTTTTTTAATTATAATGCCTGTTTTTTTTGTTTTAATACCTACTTGTTTTTAATTTTTTTTATGTACATTTTTTTTATGTTATGTGTGTCATTTTCGTGTGAATAAACAGTATTTTCTTTCTTTTTATTTCTTTTTACTTCACCTTTTTAAGATGTTCTAGATATTTCAATATTGGTATCGAATTGGCTTTGAAAAATTCGGTATTGGCTTTCGAGAATGGAAACCCAATGCTTTAAATAATATGCGAAACTTAGATAATGTTACTTTTTTACTGCCGCTGCAATGTTACGTTTCTCTTTTGATTTTCCCGCCGGTCTCGTAGTTGCAAATTCGACTGCTGAGGGTCCTGGGTTCGATTCCCAGGTCGGGCTAAAAGTGTTTGTGGGTTTTTATGTGCACGATCCGATTTTGAAAAGTTATTTCGCTAATAAGAAGATTATTGCTATAGGCTTTATCTTATTACTATAAATTATAAATGCGAAAGTTTAGATGGATGTATGTAAAAGTTAGTTTAAGATATTATATATACGATAATTAAACAAAATAATGATGCTACCAGGAGTCGTGTAACGAATAATTAAGACCCTAATTCGTTGGTACTATCGTACAAAGCTGTTACATACATTATTTCTTGATATTAAAGCGTACGAATTTAAACTAAATTTAAATATAAGATGATCATGCCTTCTATGTATGAGAAGAGGCCTTTGCCCTGCAGTGGGACAGTAATAGGCTGGTATTATTAAGACTGAGATTTTTTGAAAAGGACTTTATTTTAAAATGTGTCTTATCAAAGTAATCAGAAAGTTCATAAGATCATGTCAGTAATTCGTTCATGATGCAGAATTTTGGATTTTAAAAGTTTTTTTTTTGCTTAGGAAAATAATAATTATCATTTTAAAATATTCCAGTAACAGTACTCTTTATAAAGTTGTACGTTCCACCAGCGAGCTCCTTTGCCGTTTCCATGCCTTTGCTTACGACTTGTCCAATTGTTTCACGAACAACTGAAATTAAATGTTAGATATATTTTTAGTAAGTTATAGATTGCGATGGCTCACAAAGTATTTAAGAGCGTTTATGCCGTACGGCATTTCTTATAAACTTTTAAACACTTATTTTTCGAAATTAATGAACCGAGTTTTATGAAACATTCTACGCATAAGGCGATTAATACCCGGCACCGCGCACCGTCGAAGAGGGTGGTGGCGGCAAAGCGGATTGCACCGCTCAACCGCGCGGTCGGGCGGCGTAAGTGTGTAAGTTTTAACCCCAGGAAAGGACTTAGGCTACTTTTTAATCCGCGGCTTCGTCTGCGTCAGCGATACGATAACTAACATTTACGCGGACGAAATCAAGCGCAAATACTATAGTACTTTATAAAGTACCTTCGGGTGGCAACTTTGTTGTTAGATGTCATTATGTTTTCAAATCCTCTACAATTCGGTCGACGTATCTTGGCAGTCCTGAAGTTAGCCGACTGCTGCGCAGTAAACAATTTCGTTTCTAAAAGATCCATTGCGCAGCCAAACCTGTATGTCTTTTTTCTTTGTCTTCATTGAAAACAGGGCCTGATCTAAGGGGAGGGGGGGCAGCCGGGCAAAAATGAGAGGCAGCAAAATGGAGGGTGACGGGCGGTTGAACCAAGTGCAACATCATCCTCATCTGCCTAGCCTTTTCCCAACTATGTTGGTGTCGGCTTCCAGTCTAAGTATTTTACATGGAGCGACTGCCTATCTGACCTCCACAAGCCAGTAACTGGGTAATACGATACTCCTACGCAACAAGTGCAACATACTCTCATGAATTTTTGTAACTTGTTCAGAAGCTGTTGTAGACTAACGTATGTCATTATTATACAATTAAAACGATATCACATTATACATATAAATCATCCCATTTTTGGATTAGCAGCAAGCTAATGACTTATTATGATGTTAGTGTAAAGGGCGTCGAATATTACTTTTGCCCGAAGCGGCTAAATAGCTAGATCGGGCCCTGATTGAAACGACAAGTCTCATTTATCACATAAGTTGCTAACTTATCAAAAATACCTTTAAGAACTTACCTTTTACTGGTTCTAGAATAGTTTTGGGTAAATCAAAGAGAACTTTTGCATGTTGAGAAGGATCTCCTTTTAAAACGTCAACTACAGATTTTCCATCTTTCTGAGAGTCATCACTTGTTTCTCTTCGTCTGGTTGGCTCTGTTTCTGATGGTGGGGTATTATTATCAGTAGCTGGTGCAGCTTCTGTGGATTTTGCAGTTACTTCTTCATTAGTTTTAGGCACGCCATCTGTCGTTGTTTCGTTTGCTTGTGTTTTGAAGATTCCATTATGAAAAATCTGTAAAGCGTGAAAAACAACAATAATATAAGTCAACATAAACTAAGCACCATTATTACACAAATCAATGGATATTGTAAGTATTTGGGAAGGAATGAAAAGGTTAAAATATAACTTTTCAAAACAAGTCAATGGGGGGAACAAGAGATTCTGTTGGTTAAACAATCACTGACGTACGGTTCTGTTGGGGAACAATGCATGGGCTAAATGTGATTTGGATAAAAAGTGAATGGTCGAAACATTCTGTTGGTTAAACATTCACTGACGAAAAATCATGTTGGCGAAACGTTCGTGGGTGAAAAGTGCTTTGGATGAAAAGTACGTGGTCGAAAGATTATGTTGACCAACAGATCATGAGCCAATCGACTGTTGGCAAAACGTTTTAGACTCTTTTTCTACCAGTCTACCTTAATGTAAATGTATGATGTAAATTAATGTTTTAAAAGCAACAGTATTAATAACAAGATACAAAATACAAATACAAAATAGTTTATCGTGCTAGATAGTTAATCTAATGACTAATACAAAGTTAATTTAAAGATCAAAGTGTAAAATCAATGCTTTACGCTTTATATTAAGGAAAACAATTTGTAATCGAGTTTAATAGGCATTAAAAACAATTGGATTTCACGGACTGGTATTAGGTAATGCTTTTAACGTGGCTAGTAAGGAGCAGTGACGTAATAAATTGCAAATCTGAACATGTAGCTACATAAACTCGCGCCTTTTTCCCATGGGTGTAAGTAGAAACCACAGGACGCCATCTGCTACGATCCTTACATACTCCTTTCGCCTCATCTACGTTCTGCACACCTGACCTTTCTGAAGAACCTCACCAATACCACCACACAACCACCACCTCACCATGTAGCTATGTTTTGTACATCGTCCACTAGTGGCATAGCCGTCCTTAACCTAGAGGTCGCAAAGCGCAACTGCTGAATATGAGGACTTGGGTTCGATTTCCAAATCAGTCGAAGTGTTATTGGGTATTTCCATCAGGAATTTCTCAGTAGCAACCCCAAAGTTTGGTTTTGTGTCCGGTATAGCAATAGGCTCGCCCCCTATTACATGGAACTTAAAAAAACTGGCGAAATGTTGGTGCACTAATTAGTATACCTCTGTGTAACCCTTCGGGGATTACAGGCGTGATAATGTTATGAATTTCTTTCAATGTTAAATTACTGTAGGTATCTCATTAAATTAATATAATTATATATAAAATCATTAAAATAAACATAAAACGAATATTTTATAAGGTTAGGGAAGAAACTTGTCGTAAATCGTACTGCAAATGAATTTTTTTGTCATAATGGGGGCTTCGCACGGGTGCAATGTAGATACATAAACCTTCCTCTTGAATCACTTTATCTATTGATGACAACCGCATTAAAATCCGTTGCGTAGTGCTGACCTTCAGAAACCTTGAGAATCTCGTCGAACTTGGCCCTTTCGTACTGAACGGTGCTAATAATGAAACGGATTGCAATTTGCAAAACATTCTTTAGACAAAAGTTATTTGAAAATTGGAAAATCAGCCCTAAATAATATATAGTAAATAACTTGCAATGATTAAAACAAAATAAAAAAATGACATGTACGAAAACATTTGCCAGCGTTTCTCAATCGCTGTATTACATTACATAACTATAAACTTAAGCTCATTATTGAGTGAATTATGTATAGTTATTTACAAGTAATAAACTCCTAAATAAAACACAAAAATCATCATCATCTGCCTAGCCTTTTCTCAACTATGTTGGGGTCGGCCTCCAGTCTAACCGGATGCAGCTGAATACCAGTATTTTACGGAGCGACTGCCTATCTGACCTCCACAACCCAGTAACTGGGTAATATGATACCCCTAGGTAAGACTGGTTGTCAGACTTTCGGGCTTCTGACGACCCGTAACGACTGCCAAAGATCCACGTATGACAGCCGGGACCAACGGCTTAACGTGCTTTCCGAGGCACGGAGGAGTCTCAGTGTGTAAAGATTGTCACCTATCCACGGACTAACCCCGGAAAGCGTAGCTTGGCTGTTATTACTTAGCCACGAGCTCCACAAAATAAAACACAAAAATACTTACAGCAATAAAAAATAAACACACAGCTACGCGAGACATTGTCGAAAACAGTATTGTTTTAGGTGCTAACCTATACAAGTATAATTTAATACTAACAGTGCAACGTAAAAATGTAATCCGTCACAGTTGTTCGAATTTAATAATGCCTTAACCATTTTCGTCTCCTTATCTGAATCAAGTACCCATGTTTATGTTAACTGATTACCTACATAAGTACGTACTATTAAATGTGAGTACTTACATAAGTTGTATGATTATTATGTGTTTGAAACAGGCGTAAAAAGAATTAAACGAGAGTTACAAGGTTCTTCCCATCGCTGCGATATTTTTTTTGTTCAGAAACAAAAAGAAAAATACGTTTATACCATTTACTTTTTAGACGATATTTTTAAATATTATAACTAATATTTACCATGTCAGAGGCCCTTGAGGCGGTTTAGAAATTCTGACACTAGGTTGTGTGGTGTCGTAAGACCTTACTGTCCACACGATAAAGAAGAAGAAGAATACGACCTCTGTCCCCATAAGCACAATGTTATGGCGAGCGTTGAGTATGCGTGCTATCAAAATCAGTGTTTTTTCCCACAAAAGTATTGTAAGTACCATGTAATGTAACACACGCAAATATAATGCATGCAACAGTAGAAACGTAGGAGAATTTAAATTGGAATGATGTAAGGATCGTAGCAAGTTTTCGTTCTGTAGTTTCTGCCTACCCCCATGGGAAAAAGGCATGAGTTTATGTATGTATGTGTAAATATCACATTTTTTTAAAATATCTTATGTCATGGACCTACAATCTATGCAAATCCTATCTATTCTATCCTAAATACACATACTAATTAGAAATCCACCCATTCCAACCCCGAAATCACACGCAAATAACCCTATTTACAATTCTCAAATTCTTCCACACTCCGAACAAAAAAGACAAAGGATAGCCCCAAATACTGCGCTATGAGTATAATAACACAAAAGCTATACGTTAGTCCTTTGTGCGGTAGTGGCGAAAGGCGCGAATTGGGAGTCGAACCCATCGATTCCCAACTAATATTTTACACATTCATGTTGAAACAAAAACGTATAGAGCACAGAATTTTGCTGTGGACTATGCGAACGCGGTAAATGAATTTAAATTTTGCAGTTTTGGGAAATAATTTGTAGTGAAATAGCAAGGCCTGTTTTCGCCAACCAGGGTTATCTTTTAACTTCGAGTTAGTTGCTAAGACGGGCCCATTATTTATGATATTTAGTCATTAAGGGGTGGAAATTCCTCATGAGTGTCCTCCGCCCCGAGGGGAGGGGTCTGTCAAACTTTTACTGACTGAAAACCACCCCGGTGTTCCCTTCTCATACTCACGTCGTGGAACCCGGGACCGAAAGCGTCTTCCTCGATCCCCAACTGGTTTGAGATCCCCGAGATACATTTTTAGTGTATGGGTGGGTAATGGGTTTAAATATAGTGGTACAATGATGCAATTATAAACTGTGACTGTAACTGTGACTTTTTCAATTCTTAAGTAATTTCTAAAGTTTATCTTAGACATTAGTGACATTCCGTGCCTCGGAAAGCACGTTAAGCCGTTGGTCCCGGCTGTCATTCGTGGATCTTTGACAGTCGTTACGAATCGTCAGAAGCTTGAGAGTCTGACAACCAGTCTTACCTAGGGGTATCGTGTTACCCAGTTACTGGGTTGTGGAGGTCAGATAGGCAGTCGCTCCATGTAAAATACTGGTACTCAGCTGCATCCGTTGAGACTGGAAGCCGACCCCAACATAGTTGGGAAAAGGCTAGGCAGATGATGATGATGAATGATGTAATTATCTCCCGTTCTTAGATTATATAAAGAGATGTTCGCACTGCTTTAAAAACATGACACGTTTTAGAGACACAGATGTTAAGTACGGTGAGTACTTAACATCGTACGTTAAGCTATGTAGTATTTAGAAAGTAAATTCTGAGACTGCAAAAAAAATAATTATAAGCTGAAAACTTATGTGAAAAATCTTACTCTTTTTTTCGGATAATATAAAATACCTACTTACTTTTTTTTTCTTTTATTACTTTGTGTAATCCCACTTTTGGACAAATGAGAAAAATATAAAATATAAATGTTTGATATATTTTGTCAGTAACAGGGTTCTAGTCGTTAGGAACGACTGCACAGTGCCGCTGCGGCCGCTCAAATGTAAATTAAATGATGAATAGATACGCGCTCGAATGCGCTTTGCTATGTACCCGCAAAAAAATAACAACCGACCATTAATTCGAGATGTGGCTGTGTTGTTTACTCGCGTTTTCGGAGTACGCTCACTTACCTATTTATTTTCGTTTTTTGTTTGATATAGTTTTGTTTATTATTTATGTTTCTGCCATTTCCAGCTAAAGTAAATATTTGCAGCATTGTTAAATAAAATCAGTGTAGTATTGTTGCCTTTTGTTATAATTTCCAGGAATTTCTCAGTAGCAGCCTCGGAGTTTAGATTTGTGCCTGGTTTATGGAAAGAGGCTTGCCCTCCTATTACATAGGACTTAAACATAACTTGTGAAATGAGGGTGTATTAATGCGTACAACTCTGCTAACCCTTCGGGGATTACAGCCGTGATGTTATGTTATGTTTATTTGGCGACAAAATGCAACTCAATTAATTTAGGTGTAGCGTTATACAGTGGACTTTTCATTCTTTGACTATCTTTCAGGGGATGAAAGTACTGATGAATTTGGTCAACTTTTACCACGGGACCTAATCTGAAATATGGACAAAAATCGCTGTTCCCTACAAAAATACACTACAACGAGATCAAAACGTATGTCACAGCTATTGGTCGTTTAACATAAGTTTTTACTATCCATGACAATATAATTTTTTTTTTCAAAGATCAGCGCGTTTATACAAACAAATAAACAAACATACAAAACTCCTCAGCTTTATTATATTAATATACTATCACCTGTCCGCGACTCCGCCTCAAAGTTTATTTCTCCATACAAAATGTTGGACTCTGTTTCATCCTCTTAGGGGGTGAATTTTGAAAAATTCTTTTTTAGCAGAAAATTCTTTTTCTTCTGTAGGGGTACAGAAAAACAATAATCTACTGTTTATTTAGGTAGATTAGTACCTATAGATTTTACTAAAACTACTTTTCATTTACATTCATTAATTAGTTAAACTGCTAGCTAGTATAGTTATTTAAAATTAAAACTTTAATGTTTTTATTTGTTACCATTTAACAGAACCAGTTTAACATTAAACAATTTAACATTGAATTACAACTACATGCTCATTTTAAATGATATATTACGTACAATTTTAATAACGTTGCTGACGGTACCGCACCCATATCAACAAATACGTCAGCCGTCCGTAATCCAAGGTTTACGTGTATTTATTGTACACCTGGTTTTGTTACAGTGGATTTTTTCTGCTGTCCTTACGCCTTTTGTTTGTCTTTATTCGCCAGATGTCCAACTGAAGTGATTTTTTTAGAGCAGCTAATAAAAAAGCTAATATTTATATACATATATTAACTAGCTTATGCCCGCGACTTCGTCTGCCTAGTTGTCGGTTATTTCGGACGCAGACGAAGTCGCGGAATAAAAAGTAGTCTGTCCTTTCTTAGGGTTCAAACTTGCCGAGGTTGCGGGACGTCTGCCGGGGTTGTGGGACGTCTTTACAGGATACCGTGGCCCCGGAACGTAAAGGGCAACAGAAGGAACAGGGTGGTTTTTAGTCAGTAAAAGTCTGACAGTCCCTACCCAGGGCGGAAGGAGTCATTTGATGATTTATCCTAAAAAAAAAGGGTTCAAACTTACCCCGCACCAAACTTGGGACTTCAAAACATAACTAGTGAAATGTGGCTGTACAAGTACACCTCTGCCTAACCCTTTGAGGATAACAGGCGTGATGTTATGATATGTTTTATTAGAAAGGATTAATCAATGAAAAAAGCTAAAACATACTGCTTATTCTGCGCAGACCCTAAGGAACTCCATTTACTTTTTCCACAACCCATTCTCATCAAGTGTATGGATTGGAAAAGTCCATCCCTCGGCATGTGACATGGAAGAGGCGTTACCACGGAATCGATGAGTCAGTGGGTTCGAACTCCCGCTGTCTAATAAAATAGATACGTTTGCAGAGCACTTTAAACAGGAACGAATGAATTGTGTTTCTTTCATGTGGCTTTATATCTTGATTGTCGATGCTTTTCGTTTTCGTGCTATTTGGATTTGGTGGTCTTAAGTAAAAAAAATTAAAAAGCCATTTAAATACATGTCAACTATAAAGATTAAATAAAGGAAAAAAGGAAAAAAGGAATAAAGGATTATTATTATTTTTGTATGGTCTTTTTTTCTCAGCTTTTAGGCTGGTATAAGCTACATTTACGGGCCGAAACCAAGTAAATGCAGCGTGTGGTGTGTTATGTGTGTAATTAAGCTGAGGGTACGTTTCCCTCCTCTACCTGCATGAATTTTCTAACTATCCTACATGTATTTAAAATGGCAGCTTTTTGTAAATTTATATAAACGGATTCTTCTAGATCAATCAACTTCAGGCTATGGAAAAGATGGTTGGGGATAACACCTGTTGTAGAGAGAACTATGGGGACGACGTAGACTTTATCTTGTCTCCAAATTCTTGTAACTTCTTCTTTAAGTTCAGCGTATTTGCTTATTTTTTCAGTTATTGTTTTTTGTAGATTATGTGTGTTGGGAACTGCAATGTCGACAAGGTATGTTATTTTTCTAATTTTATTCTGTAGGGTTATATCTGGTCTGTTATAGTGGATGGTCCTATCTGTGAGTATGGCGCGGTCGTAATACAGTTTGTATGTGTCATTTTCTAGAATAGTTTGTGGTGTGTACTTGTAGTAAGGAGTGTTAGTATTTTGTATGAGACTGTGTTTGAGTGCAAGTTTTTGATGGATGATGTTTGCTACCTGGTTGTGTCTGTGAGTATAGTCTGTTTGTGTAAGGGTTGTGCATGCTCCAGTTATATGTTGTATGGTTTCAGGTTGATTATGGCATCTGCGACATTTATCGTTTGTTATAGTAGGGTCTTTAATGATGTATTTTCTATAATTTTTTGCGTTTATAATTTGATCTTGTATGGCTATGATGAAGCCTTCTGTTTCTGGGAACAAGTTTCCTATTTTAAGCCACTTATTAGACGCTACTGTGTTAATGTGAGATTGTTCTAAATCATGGGGGTGTCTACCGTGGAGGGTTTTTTTTTTCCAGTTTTCAATTTTTTGCTTTTGTGGGTCAATATTGTTTGTGTCTTGCGTATTTTGTTCGTGTAAGTTAAGCGGAGTATAGTTAAAATCATTCAATGTGATGGCTTTGTGTATGGTACTAGTGCGTGATTTAGTATGGAAAAACGTTTTGAGTCTAGTAATTTGTTTCTGCCACAGGTGGTGGATGTCAATTAGGCCCCTCCCGCCATTTTGCCTCTTGATGGTGAGTCTTTCGATCGCAGATTTAGGGTGTAGATTGTTGTGTTTTGTTAGTGTTGTGCGTGTTGTTCTCTCTAACTGTTCAATGTCAGTTTTTGACCATTTTATCACTCCGAATGAGTAGGTCAATATCGGTATGGCAAAGGTATTTAAGGCTTTTATAAGATGCTTTCCAGATAGCTGTGTTTTACATATTGCGTTAATTCTTCTTCGATATTCTGTATTTAGTGTCTGTTTTATTGCTGTGTGGTCAAGTCCTTTAAGTTGCTTGTATCCTAAATATTTGTAAAGTTCTGATGGTTCCATAGCAGTTATTGTGTCGGTGTCGCTCACTGCGTAGTTGCCAGGTTTTACTTTACCTTTTATAATATGTAATGTCCTACACTTATCTAACCCAAATTGCATATTAATATCTTGACTAAACGTTGTTGTTGCTTCTATGAGAGTTTTCATTTGTTTTTCAGTTTTTGCATATAATTTAATATCATCCATATATATAAGATGTGAGACAACGGTTTCTTCGTTATTGTGTTTAAAATTATATCCGGCCCGAAATCGGTTAAGTAAATGAGACAAGGGGTTCAGAGCAAGACAGAACCAAAGAGGACTAAGGGAATCACCTTGATATATACCTTTCCTAATATGTATCTGTCGAGTGATGATCTGAGTACTGAGACGGTTATTTAACTGAAGTGTAGTTTTCCAGTGTGTCATTATAATGCGTAAAAAATCTATTATTTTGGGGTTAATTTTGTATATTTCTAAAATGTGTATTAACCAAGAGTGTGGAATGCTGTCGAAGGCTTTTTGGTAGTCTATGTAAGTACAATGTAGGTTTCTGTTTTTTGTAGTGGCATGTTTATGAATGGTAGAGTCTATAACTAATTGTTCTTTGCACCCCATGTGGCCCCGCCTGCATCCCTTCTGTTCCTCTGCTATTATGTTATGGTGCTCTATGTGTGAGTTGATTTTATTAGTAATCGCTGATGTTAGTATTTTGTAGATTGTGGGTAGGCAAGTAATTGGTCTGTATTGGGAAGGCTCTGATGTATATTTAGTTTTAGGTAGCATGTAAGTTATTCCTGTTGCAATGAATTCTGGTATGTTCTGTTCTCCTAATATTATTTCTGTAAAATTTTTAGCTATGGATTTATGTAGTGTTGTTAATTTTTTATACCAGAAATTTTGTATTTTATCTAAACCTGGTGATTTCCAATTGTGTAACCTACCTGTTATATATGAGATATCAGACTCTGTTACCTCTTTAAACTCCATCTCATCTATAGTTCTCCACTTTGTTTCTTCTTCTGTAATCCAAGCTGCTTTGTCATTGTGTTCAACCTGATGTTCCCATATGTTAGACCAAAATATTTCTAATTGTTCTTTTGAAGGTGTATCTGTGTTATTTTCTGTTGTTGAGTCGGTGTGTGGCTTCTGTATATTCCTATAAAACATTTTTTCATTCGTAGCAAATATAGCATTATCATTTTTGCGCTGTTGTGCCTTCTTATATCTCCTAAGCCTATGGACTTTAAGTGCTAGTTTTTGTTTCAATGTGTCTAAAAATTCTTCCGGTTTCTTATTACTGTTTTCGTGTCTTGTGTGGGTAAAATTGTTTTTAAATATCTCTTCAACTCTTTTAACTACTTTTTGTGATCTATTACCGTTAATATATTGTGTAAGTCTGCCGCAATCGGCCCTCAATTTGTCAATGTCTTTTTCTAGTCTATATTGCCATGGTGGTATTGTTTTGTCTCTTTGTCTAGTGTTTCTTGCATGTTCAGTGATTTTAAAGTTGAGCTCTTCAGAGATGACAACCGCTGTGCAATAAATGAGGGTGTGTATGTCTATCAATTGTGCGTCATCAGATAAAAACTGTTTTAATATATTTTCATTAAATAAATTAACTAATCGGAATAGGTTAGGGCTATATTTGAGTTTAGGTAGATTAGGTCGAGCTGCTGGGTCCATCCCAGAATATTGTGTTAGAGTTGTTCTGAATTTGTCAAGTATTTCTTGTATATATGTATCTGTTATCAGGTTTTGATCGGCGACAACTGTCTCGATATCATTTTCTATAGTTAGAGTTAAAATTTCGGTTTGTGTAGCTGTGTGTGATGTTTGTGACTGGATGTATGGTTGAGTTTCCACGAAAGGTTGTGATTGAGTGAGTGATTGTGGCTGTTCGTGTGGGCTGTTTTCGATTGTGTTTTGTGTAGTGTTAGTGTTTGTATAACTTTCTGATTCCTGTATTAACTGTGATCGTACTTCTTCTCTTAATTGATCTATTATTTCTTGAGACAAAAGTTTATTTCTAACTATGATTCTTCTTTGATCTGATATTCTTTGTTCTGAAACGCTTATTTCTGGGTATTGTCGTGTAAAATGTTCATGTAGTTGTTTTCTATAGGTGGTCATATCTGTTTCTAATTTCGTAATGTGAAAATAAGTTCGCATGATGAATATGTTAACTTCTTTACTCCATCTCATGCGAACTCTGGTTTTTCCCGCCTTGGTGGACGCGGGTAAGAAGGTACAACTTACCTCCCGCGCAACATTCAAGGCCGGGGTTGGTGTAACTGTGTAATGACTGGTGACAAGGGGTGATGATGTTATGGAAGGTGACGATGGTAGTGATGGTGATGATGGTGTGTATGATACGGTGCTTGGACTGTAGGGTTCAATAGGGGTGTCTGTCCTGTTGGTCAGTCTGTCACCATCGTCAGTAATTTCGGCTGTAGTATGTTTGTCGGTGGGAGCCCGCCTGTTCAACTCCTCACCGCTGACGGTTCGCATGCTGAGACACCCAGCGTCAGCTCCAGGTGCGCCCCGGCGATCGCCCCCGGGCAGCGGCCCTAAACGTTTACTTTTTGATCTTGTCTCCATGTTTAATGGGTTTCCAGAGCCACGTTAGCCACGCCAGTAATTTCAAATTCGTGTGTCCGCCCCCCACGTGATTAGATGGTCAATCCGGACGTGTGGTTGTTTAGGGGGCTTATTATTATTATTATTCCATTTATTTATTTTGTATACATATATAATTACATTTTTAAATATTATTATGAAAAAGATATAAAAACATTTAAAAATATAAAAAATAGTATCCCACCGGCGTCGGGAACAGGGTCCAAGCCACCGGTGGTCAGGGCTCCTGAGAAAGGAATCTCCTAACAATACGCGCCGTGTCCAGGAGTACCGCTTTCTGAATCAAGCCCTTGATCCAACCGCCCAACGAGAGCCTCCTAAGGTGTTGGTCGAGGCTCTTGGCTATTATGCCATTGGCCGTCACGACTATCGGCACAGTGATTGCTGTACTCACATCCCACATGTCGACAACCTCGCGAGCCAAATCAAGATACTTCATTTGTTTGTCTTTCTCAGCCTTCACGAGGTTCTCGTCATGCGGGACTGTTATATCCACAATCACTGCGCGACGCTCTAATCGATCTATCACCACTATGTCAGGCTTATTGGCAACAATAGTCCTGTCAGTGATGATAGATCGATCCCAATATAATGTGATATTGCCATTTTCAAGAACTGGGTCGGGCACATACCTGTAGTAGGGTACTTCCGATTCCACAAGACTGTATTTAAGGGCAAGCTGCTGGTGGATAATCCTGGCTACTAGGTTATGCCTATGCAAGTAGTCTCCGTTAGCCAGACGAGAACACCCAGATATAATGTGCCGGATTGATTCCCCGGGACGGTGGCATGCCCGACAAATGTCAACCGTACCGTCCTTCACAATATATCTCCGGTAGTTGTTCGTCATTATAACTTCGTCCATAATTGCACAGACAAAACCTTCGGTTTCCCCAAAGAGGTCACCAAAGCGCAGCCAGGATACGGACGCCATAAAGTCTACATCAGGCCCATGTAGGGCCCTGTAGTAGCGCCCGTGAAGCTCCTTGCTCTTCCATACCTCCATGCGATCATTAGTATCCAATACTACAGGTTTGCGCCAGTTCTCGTTCGCTAAGGAGAGCGGGGTGAGGCCCTTGTCCACTAAGACCACATCTCGGTGCATACCCACGTCGGCTTTTAGGAAATACTCCCTGAGACTGCATATCTCACGGTTGTGCAAGGTCTTAGCATTTAAAAAGCCTCGACCTCCACACTTCCGCGGGACATACAGTCTCATTACCGATGACCGTGGGTGATGCATCCGATTTGCGGTCAACAATGTGCGGACCCTCCTATCCAGGGCATCAAGTTCCGTCTGAGTCCATTTGAGTATGCCGAAAGAGTACATCAAAACCGGCATGACCCAACCGTTGAAGGCGCGCACCTTGTTTCCGCCTGACAAAAGACTATTTAATACTTTATTCAGGCGGCCAAAGAAGCGCTCCCTCAACGATTGTTTCATATCGGCAGCATTGATGCCTTTATTATTATTATTATTATTATTATAAAGATTAAATACTTTAGTATCTAAAGTAGTTCGCTTTGATTTTACTAGCTATTTTTTACTATATTCTTCCAATTACTTATTTTATTTTATTTTTAAACCTGTATTCGACATCGTTCTCAAACATTTTACTAACTTTTGCTTCCAAATGTATCTCAAAAACAAAACTAAACAGGTACATATTATAACACTCAAGGATAGCGTAACTTTACTTTCTATTAGCGAGAGATTTTCTAGAGAGAAGTAAGTAGTTCTAGAGATAAGCGCGTTCAAATCACAGAAAGAAATAAACAAATTATTCAGCTTTTTATCAGGAGGCCTGTGTTGCTCTATGGCTTTATAACATTAGTAGAGAGTTTGGCCTGATGGTCCAGGGGTTATGGCAGTACTCAGGAGCAATGCTTTGTTTATATAAGAAGACGCCTTTGCCCTGCGGTGGGACAATAATAGACCAGTATTCATTTATTTATTTTTTTAAGACAAACACACTAGTGTTTGTCACTTCACTACATAATCTTTTCTTTAAAACAAATATCTCATTATCCTAATGGGTATATCTGCAAATTGCATCTAAGCGCAAACGACACCCAAGATTCACTTTGAAGTGTCTCCGATACTGAATTCAGTATGTATACGTAACCAGGCATATTAAACAAATAGTGCTGTAGTGCTGCTTCCATAGTTATCGATAATACTCAAGGTAGTTTCCCACTGGCGCGCGAGGCGAGGAGAGAATCGGATGAGCGAGAATTAAAATTTGTTGTATTCATGCAGTAGTAAAGTTTAATGTTGTTAGAACAAATATTTTAATTCACAACTTTGGTGTGAAATTTTTGGATGCACGTGGATGTGCGAAACGAGAATCGAAATATTTGTTTGTACAACATTAAACTATATTACTGTACATAAAGAGTATTTATTACTTTTTACTAAATGCATACACAAGTGTCGCAGGGCCGGCGCGTGGAAGCACTGGTCAGCGATGTACTACAATCTTTTGGTGTGAAAGAGTCAGCGTGATTTCAATTCTCGCCCATCCACGCCTCGCCTCGCCGGTTGGGAACCACCTGTACTCATTTTTATGTATATTTTACATGATATTTTTTAAAAACAGTATTCGTTATTGCTACTATCTTTTTGAGTGCTAAATCTTTAGCCAGATAAAAAATCTAAATCTAATCTAATCTAAAAAATCTCCTAAAAAATCTGAACTTCTTCTCAATCTAATTTCGATAAAATATCGATATATTTCAAAACATCCACAGCCTTTCTCTTCAGTCCTAGTACAGAGAACGCTTAGCATTAGACGAAGCTTATTTGACAAGGCTAGACACACTTAGATTTAGAACATAAAGCTTTGACAATATCTAAGGAAAATGGCGAAGATCCGAACTAACAATGTGGCGATAACTACTGCTTTGTTACAATGCAGGCGACTGCGACTAAACCATCTAGCTTGATAATTGGCATATGAAACTAGCATTTGGAAGGGGCGACTAGATTCAATTATGATTACTTAGATTGATTTGTATTTAGATACGTAACACATAACATTACTCCTGTAATCCTCGAAGGGCTAGGCAGAGGTGTAACCATTAGTACACTCATATTTCGCCAGTTAGGTTTAAGTACCATGTAATAGGGGGCGTGCCTATAGCCATCAACCGGGCAAGAATCCAGACTCCGAGGCTGCTACTGAGAAATTCCTGATGGAAAAACCCAATAACACTTTGTGTATTTTTATTTAGAATGGATAACATCAACAACTAAGTATTTACCGGTTTAAAAAAATATTTCTTCTATGTTTGTTTATTACATTATCAGCGAATAACTTAGGCTACATTTTATTATCAAATAAAATTGGGAACTGTACAAAAAATTTACCTGAATGCAGCCGCGAGCTACACCTATGTTGCACATGACGTACAAAAGTGCCTTTTATTGGTCAAATTGAAACTAATGATTTGACTTTGACTTTGAATATTCAAAAGTTGCAAGAAATACTTACTTAATAAAGCAGACACAGGGAAGTTTAGTAGATTTTTAGTAGGGGCCAAACTTATGGAATCGCGCCACCGACATGCTACATTGGCCGCGTCACCAACATGCTAATGGGACGTTAAGCTTTTCATCTGTCGGTAGTCCCTATGACAGCCAATTTCCTTCTCGTATTTAGACTAATCGCCTGGCATTTCAACTAACTATTAGTTTGACAGTTAAGGTTAAAACGCTAAGCTAAAGTTCAAAACACTCTATTAATGTTGTGCTAACGAATCGCTGAAAACTTACAAACATTGCGTTGTAGCTCTTCATTGAAACACTCTAAGCGATACATCAGCTTATCTTATCTAGTCATCGCAACTCATCGCCGACTCGTTTGGCTTTAGTTTTGTGAGTGTACAGTGCTAGTGGCATGGCGATGTTGTAACATTTTGAATGAATGAATGATTATATGAATGAACCAATGAATGAATGAATGACTGATTTCGTTGTTTACGTCGTTACCCTATATTCGCCGTTTCGATTGTTGTTGCAACTATTCGTCTAAACGAACGTTCTTCGATTATTCGGGGGAACGGTTTTCGGGGAACCGTTCATTACAAATATTCGCGTATACTTCGTTCATTCGGGACAATGTTTTTCGAGTAATCATGATGCTAACACGAGCTCATTATTTGTGGAGAACTGGAGACACACATAATGAACTCGAAGTTTAACGATATCCTGGTTGGTTTAAGCGAATGCATTACGATTGCTCGATGTTAGCTTGCCCTAAGAACATTTACCCGAAAGAACTTTTGACCGAAGAACGTTATCCCGAATGAACGACGTGTTCGGCGCAAACGGGCTTGAGTCTATAAAACGTTGATGACCAGTACTCGTAATCCGTACGAACAGTAAGTAGTGGATGCGAAACTAATTAACAAGTTCTACCAGCCATCGCTTTCCGGAGATTTCGTTAGCAGAACAGCTATTTTTGTACAAAACTTTGCTCCCCTCCTCAGTTCGTAGTACTTACGCACTTTATTTTGTTAGTGAGCGAACCAGCTAATGAATATCTGTGGTAAGCGAAGTAACTGTTCTAGGTATTAACCTCGACTGCCTCGTTGGTCTAGTGGTCGCAAGCGCGACTGCTGTGCATGAGGTCTTGGGTGCGATTCCCAGGTCAGACAAAGTGTTATTGGGTTTTTCCATCAGGAATTTCTCAGTAGTAGCCTCGGAGTGTGAATTTGTGCCCGGTTGATGGCAATAGGCTCGCCCCCTATTATATGGGACTAAATCATAACATAACACCTCTGCCTATCTGTTCGGGGATTACAGGCGTGATGTTATGTTTTGTTTTATATTGTAAGATGGCGGTTTATTTTTTAATGTTAGAGGTCCAACCATACTGCATCATTACCGTTAGAGTCTAACCAAATAAACCGTGCTGCAATATTTAAGATGAACTCAGAAAGTTAGCGACAACTTGCAGTTTGTTCAAACAAGTTGCTGCTGAAAGTGTGTTTAACTTATGATTGGGATCCGTACCTCTTTTGAAGGTGCCATGCGAAAGAATATTATGGAAGAGGCAAGAGTATTTTTAGGTGTTAGATCTTCTGATACTATAACAGTAATAATAATGTTACATGTTCAGTACCTTTTAAGTGTATCTTGGACTAGTTGACTAGTAGACTCTCAGTGGCTTCCTACGCTTGGTTTTTTTCTCTGTGTTAAGTTACGTCTTTGGTTCCTTCTCCGCTCCCGTGAGGTGTAGCGTGATGTTATACCTTAATATAACCTATACTCCTCAAATCCTCATGAATCTATCATTACATAAAAATTGTATCCAATCGGACTAGTAGTTCCAAAGTTAGGCGCGTTTAAACAAACACACAAACGATCAAAGAGCAGCATAAAAGACGGGGCCCGCAAGGGCCAGCTAGGGTTGCGGATTTTGTTACTATGAGTTATATAGAGTTATGGAGTTACCGCGTCCCTGGACACTGAGGGTCAGTTAGAGTCTGACACTACCTTTCGCTCCTTCCAGAGCGGAAGAAGTCATGAATGATGAATTGCTATCCATAAAAAAGTGGTGTGTTTGGTAGTGTATTTGTGTTTTCTCTCAAAACTAAAAATTCAAAAACAATTCGTCTGGAATATCCACACAACGAAGTCCTCACCATATTCATCTCAGTTGCATTCGTTTTAGAGTCGTCTAAAGTTAAATAAAGTTTGCACAAGATGCATGTGTTTGTCGCATAGACTAATGACGTGTGACGTCATAAACCCAAGTTACAACTTAAATTTTAAACACGCTCGCAACACCAAGTTAAAATTAAGTTAAAGTTTGATGAAGTTTCATAAGCTAAGTGCAAATACTTTTGGCTTACGTGGTAAGTACAAGTTGGAGCTCAGTTTAATGGCTTAATTTTTTTCGGTGTTAATATTTAATTCATGATGTTTTTAGATTGAATAAGTTGGAATGATAATCATATCTGACTTGGCTGCTTCGTTGGTCTAGTGGTCGCAAAGCGCGACTGCTGAGCGTGAGGTTTTGGGTTTAATTCCCAGGTCGGGCAAAGTGTTATTAAGTTTTTCCATTAGGATTTTCTCAGTAGTAGCATTTGAAGCTTGGATTTGTGCCTGATTGATGGCAATTGGGTCGCCCCTATTACATGGGACTTAAAACATAACTGCCATAAGTAATGTGTCTGTTTATGCTCGTGAGTGTGTGTAAAAAATTAAATTGTGAAGTCAATACCTATTGTAGAACAGTCTCTCTTCAAACAGGATTGTGTAGGTACCTATGCATTGAAAAAATAAGGAAAGACTAATAATATCAGCTTTAAGTCCTCATTTCATCAGGACCTCTTCAATGACTAAATCTACGTAACAGACCCATCAAATTGTGCAGACGTAGAAAAGCCTAAATTAAAAAAAAAAGATTATTTTTTACCAAATTTTATGCTGGTGGCTTTTAGTCATCAAAATTTAATAGCTTTAATCTTCGCAAGGTGTCAGCGGAAATTTTAATTATGTCGCTCGAAAAAATGCCGATGGCGATGATGACTGCTAAGGCACATGAAAAGTGAATAACAGAAGGTTCATTTAACATTGCCCCTGAAGTATATGTTTCAGATTTATTTATTTATTCAAGGACCCCAAAAACAGAACACAGAAAATACATTGCATAGGTAACACATAGTATGAAAGTTCAACATAACATACATAACATAACATCACGCCTGTAATCCCCGAAGGGTTAGGCAGAGGTGTACCCATTAGTACACCCACATTTCGCCAGTTATGTTTTTAGTCCCATGTAATAGGGGGCGAGCCTATTGCCATCAACCGGGCACAAATCCAGACTCCGAGGCTGCTACTGAGAAATTCCTGATGGGAAAACCCAATAACATTTTGCCTGACCTGGGAATCGAACCCAAGACCTCATGCACAGCAGTCGCGCTTGCGACCACTAGACCAACGAGGCAGTCGAGTGAAAGTTCAAGTAAAGACGGTATTTCTAAGTATTAGTGCACATCATGACTAATTATAAAAAAGTAAACAAGACTACTAAAAGTTAATGATAAAAACTAATTTAATTGGGTAAAATTATGACTAAACTAAATACATACATCGCTAACTGCGGAACATTTTATAAGTAACATATAATATTTACATTTCAACGATTACGTTAAATTTGCTAATTCTACTGTCCAAATTGTTAATATAATCGATGTTATCATTAAAGTGCTATTACTTAGCTATTGTCTTCCTTACTTGACAAAACGTTTTTTAAAAAGCTGTTATAATGGCTTTACAAACACACTTCAGGGGGCCTACCACAATCTCTTAAAACAATATGATTTTAATATTAATTTTCAACGCTCGGATCAGCGCCGAGATTTGAAAATGCAACAAAAGAAATTACAAAGTAATATTAAAATAATATTTTTATAAGAGATGGCGGTAGGCGACTAGTTTTATTTATTAACATAGTTTTTTTTTAGTACGGTCCTCGATGTAAAAACAACGCGCTATACTTCTGTCCTTCGCTTGCTAGTGGCAGCCTAATTGGAATTATCTCGGCGAAAATTTGAGGCTTTGAATAATGAGTCCTTATAACGAGCGAACTAAGAGGATTGCCTTTCCACTGTCCGTTCACTGTTTTCATACAAATGTACGCTTCATAGTTTAAAAGTAAGACTATTGTTATGTTTTGAGACTAATCGTTTATAGGTAACCCTATTTCATGAAGTAAGTAACCTACTTAATTCCTATTTTTTTTTTTATGTTGGATGTGATCGGCTTTGATCCCAATATTTAAAAAAAAAATTAAAAAAATGGATAGTAGACAGGAATACCAGGTTCGGGAAGGGTACACTCACTGCCAGTCCCGCAGACTCACGAGACTGATCAAAGATGGCTGAAGGTGTCTTGGCCACAGTGAGGGGTAATGAGGTAAGAATATAAAATTCAAATAACACAATGACATAATAATTAATTTAGCTCTCATTTCAAAATTGGTAGAACTTGGTACGTAGTAAAGTAGATACTTTAAATGACTTCTATTTTAGGTACATTGTCTTTACATTCGTATAATTATTAATTGCATGTTCCTGGTGTTCCGTGGTCGCAAAGCGGTACTACTGAGAATGAGGTCTTGGGTTCGATTCCCAGGTCGGGTAAAGTGTTATTGGGTTTTTCCATCAGGAATTTCTCAGTAGCAGCCTCGGAGTCTGGATTTGTGCCCGGTTAATGGCAATAGTTTCGCCTCCTGCTACATGGGACTTAAATATAACTGGTAAAATGTGGGTGTACTAATGAGTGCGCCTCTGTCTAATCCTTCGGGGATTTCAGGCGTGACGTTGTTATGTTATGAATGTATCTGCTACTATTATAATGTCTTTACAGTAAATGTAAAATATGTACAATTAAAAAAAAGGCAGAGAGGAAAAATCTCATAGGGCATCAAAAAATTCGTCCGCGTCGCTGTCAATGGGGCAAGTGCCCAAAAGGCTGACAGCATTGCCACGTTGTATGGCAATGCTGATTCTTTGACCTAAGAAAAGGCCAGCCCTCTGGTCGTGTAAATAAATAAATAAATAAAAAGTATTATAAGTTTTCGTACCTGCTACTTATTGTAAAACATATTTTTTTAAGAGTACCTATATGGAGATTTCCTCTACGGAGTTTCTTGCCCATTTTTTCAGAAATAAATATCTTAGAGCGCATTAATTTATTTTTTATTTCCCCACTATAAGTACCTTCCTAATTAAAAAAAAACCACGACATACAATATCGTATCTTTCTTAACGCTTCATATCTTCTACAATTTTTCTCTCAACCTCATTTAATTTATTCCATTTGTGACTTTTGACATGATGGTTGCCTGCCCCATTGAAGCAAACATTGTTAAAGTCCGGGTTCCACCATTTTCTGATTTGTTTGTACCAGGATCGCTTCTCATTATCTTCGTTCAGAATACGGCAGAGCTGACATATGTCTGGTTCAGGTGGATTCTTCACAAAACTATAGTAGTTATGCCACCTTAAAAAAAAAAACGGGAAAAGTAATTTTATTTTTACACGACTGCCCCAAAAAAAGGAGTGTTATGTGTTCAGGGTTAATGTATGTATGTATGTATGTATGTATGTATGTGATGTTCTTTATTCCACCATAACTTTCGAACGCCTGAACCGATTTAGATGTATGGGGTATCGTTACAATCCTTGCATCGTTCCGAGTAACATAGGCTAGTTAAAAATAAAAAGAATCCTGTGTGGTCACTTTAAAACGTAAATTAATACCAGCCTCAATTATTTTTTTAAATGAATCTGGCCGTGTCTATGTTTATCGTCTAGAATTTGACAAGCAGATTTAAAAAATATATAACACTATAAATAAAAAACGTCGTAAAAAAACTACCGAGTAAACAAAGTACAAAATAAGTGCAATTTTGACAGTCGTGTTTTTTAATTTTTAATTATAGTTGCTTGTTAGAAAAAACTTTGCCCATCACTAAGAATTTCTTCCGTATCGTGGGCGCGTTTACAAAAATAGAAACTTACATACAAATATTTGTTCCTTGCGGGAACCGAAAAGTAGTAAATGTTTCAGTTTAAAACAATGTCTATCCATTTGTTTTTTAAAACAAGCTATTCTGTATGTATGTATTCAAAATTTCAGCTTAATCGAACACCGGGAAGTGTATTAACTTGTAAGATTTGATTAAGTTCCAAAAATACTTATATATAATATTAAAATTGATGGTTTTTTTTTGCGTTAACTTCATGCGCTTTGGTGATCGTAATATTAACTTAACAGAAGTAAAAGTTGAATGTAAGAAAGTTAACAGTTTATTAATAGAAATAATATATATACCTACCTGAAATAATCCTCGTAGACATTGGGGTTTTTGATTGCTTTCATCATCTCATTAACAACCTGTGTGGTAGTCAGTTCTAGGGCGTTGATGTATGATCCAGGTGGTAGAAACCTAATCCAAGATGACAAACATAGCTTAAATACTGTACAGGCTCAGCGATCATTGTAGCGATAGTCGTCACAGTCAAAAAATCTTAATGGGAGACTCCGATAAAGGGGTCTGTTCAACTGTTATTTTCTAAAACCTACCAAGATATTTCCATCCCACTTAAAAAAGCAGTCTAGAACTTCGACTAAAATAAGGAGGCTGTCATTGGGCAGTTGGATTGTTTAGAAGGTGGTTCTTCAGGACACAGTTGACATTGCTAGGAGGTTCCTCTCTCTGGAGCCCTGACCACTGGTAGCTTGAACTCTGCCCCGATACCGTTGGACTATTATTGTGGTGTTCGGTGGATTTATTTTTTAATAAATACTAGCACTCTTCCCGTATCTTTGTACACGTGCTTTTTCTTACGGATCCCTAATTAAAAAAATAATAATAATACAGCCTATGACATCCGGGGATAGTGTAGCTTCCCAACAGTGAAAGAATTTTTCAAATCGGTTCAGTTGTTTCGAAGCTTATTTATTGCAAACAAACAATAAAACAATCATAATATATCTTTTCTCTTTCTAATATTAGTACCTATTGTTTGGAACTAGAAATAGTAGAACAGCTGTTATTTTTTTATAAGTTTAATCTTACCTGGAGTAATCAGCACCACCGAACACTATAGGAACCGCGTAGTTGTTTAGCGGATACAAAATTTTCTCCGTCACGTAATCTTCACTTAAAGAATTCTCAAAAGATAAATAAAAGTAGTAATCAGTTTTCAACAAGTCCAAACATTCACTAATCCTGTCTTTTGGACACTTCTTCTTTCCACACCAGCCATAAACGTCCACAGTCATGTTAAATTCCTGCAACGCGTCTTGTAATTTTTTTGTGACATTCTGCCGTCCGCTCATTGCATTGCAATTGGAGACAAACCAAGCTGCCGCTTTGGTTTTACCACCAAGATTCTGTTTGACTCTTTGAGGAGTAGCTTTCATTGGATGTATCCAAGTCATATTAATTTTCGGACCAACGCGGTTACCCTTTTTATCAAGAATGCTCATGTAAGTCGATTGTATATCGGAATCAAGTTTATATGTCCACGTCAAATTGTAAAAGTAATCATAATAGGCATCGCAAAGTGGAAATCTCGCCGCTGATTCAGACGCCATGAATATGAATTTTTGATAAGGTTCTCTTATCACGACTGGGCTATCCCAGCTGTTTTCCACGTCAAATATTATAGCATCATAATCACGGAAGTCGTTCAGCAATTCTTTCTGTGTTGTCAAATAGCAATTGTAATACGTACAGTTGCTAATAAGGAAAGGCTTTTGACCGTTTCCATGCAACAGTGTTGCGTAATGCATCAACGAATTCGTATATTTCAGTACGTATTTGAGATCACTATTAAATCTTTCTGGTTTTTTGAACATTTTAAAATAAGTAGTGAAGTTATGATGTTTTTCAGACATCATCGATTTCTCCTTGTTCGACATCAATCTTCTATAAATGTATTCTATATCGATTTCCATTGTGACTGGCTTTAATGATATTTTTAAATATTGAAATAGAAGGAAAGCGTAACCGCACATTATTAGTGTCTTCACTGCTTTAGACATGATTGTGATTAAGTACGCAAAAACGAGTTACATAACGGATTGAAATGTTTACAGACGACGACAACGTTTGTAAACCTCCATGGAGAAATACGAGGAAGAATGTTAAGCTAACGTCAAACAAGAGACGAATCTCTGTACGATATTTAAACAAAAATGTTATACCCATTGTGCAATCTACGTCCTAAAAACTTTGTTCAGCTAACGAAAAACGTAGGCAATTATACTAAATAGAAAATTAAATATGAAAATGTCTTTGTTAGCGGGAGCGAGCACAAGCGTGTGGTGGTCTCGACGTCCGGTATGCAAATGACGATAAATAGACGAGTGGCGGTGGCGCCCCCACTTGCGATGGCCGTGCCGAGATTTATTTTAGCTGTGAAATGTGATACGTACGTACGAGTTTCGGGGAGAGAATAAAATTTGAAAAAACCTCGTTCCGTACACAAGCATTGGTAGACAAAACAGTTGGAAAACTTCTAATTAATTACGAAAATAATTGGAACACATTTAAACATCATCAAAGTCTAGAATAAAGTCTGAAATAAATGATTTGACTTTGACTTTCAAAGTCAAATCATTTATTTCAATAAGCCACTATAAGGCACTTTTGAACGTCATTACATGAGAAAAAAAAATAGAATTGAATCTAGTTCATGATTATGCCTTTTCCCAACTATGTTGGAGTCGGATTCCAGTATAACTGGATGCAGCTGAACACCAGTATTTTACATGGAGCGACTGCCTATCTGACCTCCACAACCCAGTAACTGGGTAATACGATAACTCTTGGTAAGACTGGTTGGAACATATTTAAACATCGCGCATTTTCAATAGTTCATATTTTTATCTTCATTAAGTTAAATAGTTGCGAGGTAAGTTGGTTTTCTTAAAGTTTTACTCTTACAATGTTTAAAATATCTACTCATTCCAAAATAATTATCCATTCCAGTGATCTTAGATGCTTTGATGTCGACAACGTCAGTCAACCATGATCCCGTTTCGCGTGACAAGTTGTCCCGAGATTTGCATAACACTGTCCTATCCCGGGACTGCTTAACATTACAATATGCGCCTCCTTAGTTGCTGGGTTGTTTGTCATTTGTTTTTTGGTATATAAAATTGTGAAAATTGTATGCATAAAACCCAGTATTTAAAAATATATAGTAGGTAAGTAGTAGCTAGTGTTTAGAGGTTGAAGAAACCTCGTACTACTTGGAGCTGAAAAGATTTTTGTTTGTTCATTTTGGGATTCTTACATAGTGCGTGCAAGCAGTAATTTTAATAAACTATGTAAACAGCATGATATCGCTCCATTTTCAACTAGTGTGTCCTCGGCCAGGAAGTCCTTAAGCCGAAACCTTTTCATATAGTTTAACATAATATGATGGCTGTTAGTGAGAGTAGTCCTTTTGTCAGATTTTGATTTTGTTTAGCTGTGTAATACTGTGACTGTGTAATATATAAGTTATTCAGTAATTTCTTTCTTTTGTTGTTTTGTTCCTGTAGGCAACTGCAGTGTCCACAGAACATAGTATTATTCTGTATCTTATAAGTGAAGACCTGTAATTGGCTGTCAGTCTAATTTTCTGTCACTAGTCTGTTTTCTTCTAAATGTCGGTCTTCCATGTTACTTAAATAAATAAATGTAAACGCGCTAATCTCTGGACCTAGCAGTCGGATTGAAAATAATCTTTTTGTATATGATAGCCAGATTCACAGTAACGAAAGACGTAACTTAACGCGGACAAAGTCACGGGCAGAAGCTGGTCCAAGGCCGGGATAATTACAGACTAGTTGATTTAATATCTATTTTATGAAGTAGTCAAATGTCGGTGTCATGTTAAACGCCAGCGGACTATGATGCAGGATTGCGCGACATCTTGTCCCGGAATTTGCATAACAAAGGGTGGTCCTTCCGGAGACTCGTGACGTTCTTCATAAACAAATGCTGATTGTTTGTGGAGGGTTATTTTTACGATTATTAAGTAATATATTGGTGCCGATTCCCTTGTTCACAAACTAGACTAAATTTAGAAAATTGACATCTCTTACTAACATACAGCGAAAGGAAAGGACGGTGACATTCCGTGACATTAAAGAACTAAGTTAGAGATGTCAAATTAGTTTTGCCTTGAACTTCTCCGTATTTTTAATCCATACGTTTAAGATGTCAACTATAACTGTATGGATGTGTCAGATTGACTAAATTTGACAGCACTTATTTACATTAGTCTCTTTCTTGTTTTATTGGACAGAAAAAGATGGAAATAGTCTAATTTTAGTTTAGTTTGTGACCAAGGGAATTGGCAGCTTTCTCTATTTTTATTCCTAACCCATCTATTCTCTTTATAACTTAAACCAGAGTAGAACCTATCTTCGCGCAAAAAAATCGAAGGCCCCCAAAGTTTTGCCCTCAAAAGCCGAAAGCCGCTAGATATTAGCAAAAAGTCATTAAAAGTAAGAGCGGTGTTCATCATACCGGCTTCAAAGTAAGTATTAAACGGTAAGTTGGGACCTTAAGTTAAAAAGTTCATTCATTTAACGGTTGTATGCGTTCGTGGGGCCGCCCGTTGAATTTCAAATTTTAACACGTATAAATAAATGCTGTGGGTCTGTTTTTATGGGCTTTAGTGTACGGTTGTGTTGTTTTCTTTGAGAAAAAATCTGAGAAGAGGGTTTTTTATTTGTACTGAGATAATATAGATAGTCGGTATAGTTTACGGGGTGTAAAAAAAACTTATATCCTTTACCTACGCGAAGTGACATTGTTTTAGAACAATTGCTGGGAAACGACTGTTAATGGTTTTAGGGGTACCTCTCATTATCATCATCTTCCTGCCCTTGTCCCATGTTACTTGGGGTCGGCGCAACACGTTTTCCTCTTCCATTCTGTCCTGTCAGCCCTCATGCAATCACTGATTCCCTTTTCTTTCATATCATTCTTCACACAATCCATCCATCTTTTCTTTGGTCTTCCGCTTGCTCTCCATCCATCCACATTCATATCCATAACTCTCCTGGTCAGGGATACCTATGATTTCTTGTTTTATTCAAGGTCTTTATCGTTATAATAGCATTTGCCCGCGAATCCGTCTGCGGTCAGAAATTAAGTCAAAGCCTTTTAGTATCCCACGGGATCACAAATAGCTGTCACGCTTTGCCACCACTAGACCAACGATAGCCGCGTAAACATGAAGGAGTAACAAACATTCATTCATCCTTACAAACATTCGCGTTTATAAAATAACAGTAGGATTCTCTCTATGTTTAATGTTTTAAACACAGAGAGAATATAATCATAGTTAAACTTTACCACTTTTACCACTTTGCCTAAATTAAAATAAAACAATTGAAAACGATCATTCCAAATTGACCAATAGAATTTAAACAGCCAATCTTAAAAGTAACTTAAAAGCATACAATATTCGAATTTCTCCAAAGCTCAAAAACTCTTTAATTCATTCAATTTTGAACTTTGTGTCCGCGCCATCGGCTTATCCTATTACTGATTATTAAATCTAACTTTTGATTTGTATTCAGAGGTTTGAATTTCATTTTGGACTAAACTTTGCTAATGTTTTGACCTCCATCGGTATTAATTCGTTGTTATTAAAATTTTAGTTGAGTTTCGTGGCGATCCTTGACTTAAGTGATACTTTTTGTTAGATTTAGAGTTTTTGGAATGAGATTGACCTTTTAAACTGTGCTTAGATTTTAAACGGTTTTTTTAAGTCATACATAACATCACGCCTGTAATCCTTGAAATGTTATGCAGAGGTGTACCAATAGTACACCCACATTTCACCAAATATGTTTTTTAAGTCCCATGTAATAGGGGACGAGCTTATTGCCATCAACAAATCCAGACTCCGAGGCTACTACTGAGAAATTCGTGTTGGAAAAACCTAATAACACTTTTCCCGACCTGGGAATTGAATCCAAGACCTAATGCTCAGCAGTCGCGCTGTGCGACCACTAGACCAACGAGGCAGTCTTTTAAGAAAAGCGTAACACAAACATTAGACAAAGGCGTCCTACCATTCACATTTTTGGTTGACTGGTAACAGTACCAGTCATGGACTGCCTCAGACATACACATGTCTAAGGCAGTCCATAACTGCAGACATATTTCGCCGCACGCTAGCGCTTATATACACAATGAAGTACCAGTAAAAAATAATGTCTCCAATATATTCTATTGAGTGAATCAATCAAGTCCAAAACATCAGACAACACAAAAATCACAAATATTTATGTAGGAACTAAAAACTATAACGAAAAAAATTCGGCCTTTGTTATTTTTCGTGTAAAGTTTTAATAAATCCTTACTAATATTATAAATGCGAAAGTGTGTCTGTCTGCCTGTCTGTTACCTCTTCACGCTTAAACCGCTGAACCGATTGAGGTGAGAGATAGGACATAGAATAGTTTTTATCCCGGAAATCACCCCCTAAGGCGGTGGAAAAGGGGGGTGGAAATTTGTATACGGACGTAGTTGTGGGTAAAAGCTTGTAAATAATAGTTTGTTAAAAACTGTTAATAAATAAACAAATAGGTATATAATCGATGTAAATATAAGCGCATTGCGGTGTACAATACCCGCATATTCTTTGTTTGACGGCCATTGTTCCTATACGTTTAGTTGTCACTACTCATTTCAATTATGGACTTAATATTATCAACATGAAACAATTTTGGTTTCAGTAATTTAATGCTTTTCAAAATGTAATAAATTGTAGCTTTTGTTTTTGGACGTTCAAAAAGTACTACCGTGTATATCTACACTCAAAACGGTGCATGTATATGGGACTAGCTTTTGCCTGTGGCTTTGCTCGCGTTAAATTCGGGTAACTTAGTTTACACCTACGTTTCTCCTAAGATTTTCTATACAAACTTTGGTTCCCCGTTTCATCCGCTTAGGGGGTGATTTTAAAAACATATTTTTATAGCGGACGTTTACTAACTATAAACTACTTTCCTGCCAAATTACAACTGTATACGTCAAGAGATTTTCGATATTTCGTGATGAGTTAGTGAGTGAGCGAGTGACCTTTCGCTTTTATAACATAAACATACATAACATCACGCCTGTAATTCCCGAAGGGTTAGGCAGAGGTGTACCCATTAGTACACCCACATTTCGCCAGTTATGTTTTAGTCCCATGTAATAGGGGGCGAGCCTATTGCCATCAACCGGGCACAAATCCAGACTCCGAGGCTGCTACTGACAAATTTCTGATGGAAAAACCCAATAACACTGCCCGACCTGGGAATCGAACCCAAGACCTCATGCACAGCAGACGGGCTTGCGACCACTAGACCAACGAGGCAGTCGAGGCAGGTAATAACTACAATCATTCTGCCTATAATACCAGATTATTAATGTCCTACTGAAGAACAAAGACCTCTTCTCATACAGAACCTTCATATTACATAGGATTCAAAAAGTAACAATCAGCAAATGTCCAAAAAAAGGTGTCCATTTTAAATTCCAACATAAAAAAAATCACACTTAAAATTCACAAAAAGCACTCAATTAAACAAAAATTCAACCAATTCACCCGTGAAATAATATTAGATAACTTTTTTGCCTTATTACGGCGACATTGTAACCATAATTTTGACTTGAAAGTCCGTCTGTCAGCGCCCCTCGGATAAATCGTGAATATAAAATTATCACCTCGCGACCTGAGTCGGCGCGTTTGCTTCATTTTAATAAAAAAAAAGAGAAGAAAAAAGCGCGCGTAAATGCTGAGCGCCATTTTTTTTTGTCCGCCATTGCAAATCTTCGTAAACTCAATTGGTTCTTGTTATTAAGTTTAAAGGTTGATTTTGAATAAAATTATTTATTATTCAGCTGGCTGTAGCTATTATTTTTTTAGATTGATTTTTGGTTCACTGAATTTTTTTAAATATTATTGTTTTAAAATTGATCGTTAAAGTAAGTACCTACTGTAAACACTGGCTGTTTTAGCCATTTAAGTATAACCTTTTCATATTTATATTATTATGAGATAAATCTGTTCTAAATTTGAAATATTTGACAGTCCGCCATGAGCGATGACTAGACGTATGTATTTGGTAATTATTATTTTTTATATTATGATAATATAATTAGCACAGTATTAAAAATATTAATTAAATGTTTGTTTATATTAAGCAAATTGAATCTCCCGGTACAGTTTTCTTGCCAAAGCGTTACAGTATCTACCAGTAAGTATTAATTAAACAAATAACTAAAAAAGCCAACAGCCTACAACTACGCTATCCTATAAATGTTTAATTAAACCATTAGTAAGTACAACAAATTAATTACAAGTTAACACGAAAACTTATCTTCAGTAAGAAATGGCCTCCTTGCCGTTAACATTTGGCGTTAATCCAAAAAATTAATTGGAGACAAGCGTTCGCTCAACAGCGCTTAAAGCGCTTAAAAGCGTTCAAGCTCAAGTGCAAGCGTGTCGAGAGTAATTAGTGCAATCAGTGCGAATCACGTTTTAGTCAAGTACGCTGTTGTGCCGAGTACTGATGTCCATACTATGGGCATCTGTTGGTAATTCGGGTGAATTTGATGTGAGAACATACGACTATTAGAGGGTGAGCGGGCCGAAAAAAAATAATCATCTAAAACGAACGTTGGCGGTCTTAGGCATTTTCTATCAGTCAACCAAACACCTTCGGGTGACTGGTAGTAGACTGGTAGACATGCCTGGTTTCTTGCCCGTTCTTCTCCATACGAAACTACCTTTTGGAATGGGCAACTAGATTCAATATTATAATGTTTCTCTTCTCTCGTAAATGACATTCAAAAGTGCCTTTTAATGGTCTAATTGAAATAAATGATTTGGTAGACTGGTCTGTCATAACCTACAAGTCGAAAAATTTGAAAAAAAAAAGAATTTTATTTTAAATACACGGTGGTTTCAATGTAACTTTTAAACTCCAGGCTGCTATTGATGAATTCGTAATGGACAATCCTAATAAACTTTTTTTCCTACACCTGGGAATCGAACCCAAGACCCTACGCTCTGTAGTTTAGTGTAGTTAGTCTTTCCGTACGCTTTAGTTTAGTCATAAAAGCGTAAAAGATACAGAGAACAGACAGAGTTACTTTCGCATTTATAAGAATTATTAGTACGGATAGTTCATGTTAAAGGTTTCCTATAAATATGCAATCCAATTGCGATCCAATTTTTAGCAACTGCTTTGTCTTCACCACCTTTGGTTGACTGGTAGAGAATGCCTAAGGCAATAAGTTCGCCTTTGTACTTTTTTGTTGCAGAAAGTTTAAATAAATAAATAAATAAGATGAACTAGCGTGTTAATACCATTTATAACACATGGACCACTAGTAGTAGCCACTCTCGACATTTCACAAACTCCATTCACAGGAGAGGCTGTTACTGCGCTTTTTACCATCACTTTAATAACGCTCAAATAGTTAATAACCACCACATGAGAGTTATTTGCTTATAATTGCGTTTAATACTTCAAGTCCCAGGTAATGAGACACAATTGATTACACGACTGCCCCACAAAAAGGTGTGAAACACATAATGTTTAGGGTTAATGTATGTATGTATGTGAGTATTTTTATTCCACCATAACTTTTAAACGCCTGAACCAATATTGATGTATGGGGTATCGTTACAATGCATCGTTCCGAGTAACATAGGCAAGTTAAAAATAAAAAGAAACCAATGTGGTCACTTTAAAACGAAAATGAATACCAGCCTCAATTTATTTTTTTAATGTATCTGGGCGTGTCTATGTTTGTCGTCTAGAATTTGACAAGGAGATTAAAAAAATATATAACACTGTAAATAAAAAACGTCGTAAAAAAAAACTGACGAGTAAACAAAGTACAAATATGTGCAATTTTTGCAGTCGGGTTTCCATTTTTTTTTGGTTTACCTCTTGTTCTGTCATACAGGTATAACAGCCGAAGCTTGAGTGGTAAAAAAAGTCTACATACATACCACATAGCTCCTAGTTGACTGCCTCGTTGGTCTAGTGGCAATGCGTGACTGCTAAGCATAAGGTCTTTGGTTCGATTCACAGGCTAGGCAAAGTGTTATTCAGTTTTTCCATCAGGAATTTCTCAGTAGCAGCCTCGGAGTTTGGATTTGTGTCCGGTTGATGACAATAGGCTCGCCCCCTTTAAATGGGACTTAAACAGCGAAATGTGCGTGTACTTACCTAATGGATACACCTCTGCCTAGGATTACAGGCGCGTTTTTATGTTATGTATGCGATGAGTATGTCTTAAATTTTTGCTTCACATTTTTGGGTATAATTATAATGTGATTAAAATGAAACAACTAAACCAATTTATTGCATTTACTGTGTAAGATGAAAACAAGAAAACCAAACTATACAAATATCCAAATAAAAACAGAAACTACCGGAACGTATGGGACATTAAACGTCTAAACGTATCAAACACTGATTTGAAGGTCCTAACTCTTGCAGCAGGGAACAGTAGGTCCAGTAGCCCTCTCTGATAAAGAGGCTTCTTTATAGGAATCACTTCAACACTCATCTCTTCTGGATCTTCTGTCATCATTGTCGTACTTGAACTCGTAGAATTCTCTATATTATCAGTCTTTACATACGAAGCGTTCAGTAAGAACAATGGTGGAGGTAGCGTTGGTGGGGGTACTGTCTTTGGATGGAACTCCACAAACTGTGTGTTGAGGTTGTTCAAGTGAAATGATTCGTCATCTTTCACAGATATGAGGAGAGAATCATCGTCTTTCGGCGTTACGGCTGGGTCGTCTACGGCGAGCAGAGCCAGGGTGTTACTGTATATGTCATGGAAATTCACAGTAGACGGAGCGTAGTGATTGTAGCCTTGCTGTTCTTCTGTTGACTCTCCATTGGCCAGTGACTGTGGAAGAGAGAATTGTATCAGTATGAAGAACGTTCTAACTTTCGACAAGGTTTTTGATTCTTTGATTGTTTAAAAGGATCTGGATGTAATTTTTAGCCAGCTGTGTGACCTATTTCTTTTCGTCATGTAGAAGAAATGACACTAAACATACATATTAAAAAGATTTATCCCAAAGAGAAACATAGGACGTGTCACCAACATTGTAGGTTATAGTATCATCGATTACCCGAGGAAAGATTTGGGTATCTGAGGTACTAGGAGGCTCCTGCGTCGGCGCTTCTGTTTCGACAATAATAGTATTTGTAGTGTTCCCATCGCATTGATCGCCGACCTGAAAAAGTTAGTTCAAGTAAACAGTAAGTTGTTGGAAAACAGATCAAGTTATTAAATCTATCATATAATAGCGAGGTAAAAGTATGGAGTTTCTCGTAGTCTATTAACATAGATAGTATGATAGGGGTTTAAAATATTTGAGGGAAATAACGTAAGTATTTATAGTATAGGTACGTTCGGGGTCATAAGTGGAGTAGCAATCTACAAAGTAAATAGATTGACGCTTTGGTTAAACTTACGACTTCCGACGTTGTGTGCGAGTTTTGAGGTGAATGTAGGTACTGTGTTATGACGTTCAAAAGTGCCTTATAATGGCCTAATTAAAATAAATAATTTGACTTTGACTTTAACTTGATGAATACATCACTTATACATACAGATGTAGGTACGGCCTGTAGCGCGTGTTCACAGCAATTCAAACCTTAGCATGCTACTGCACTTATGACCCCGACCGTGCAATTAATTTTGTATAACAAAATCAGATTTGAAAAGGTGTGTTAAAAACACAGCCGTTTATTGCCTATACTGCCCATTGAAGTAAGTATTATTGAGTGAAAATTTTTGCTGGGAACTGACTTTTTGGATGTGAAAAATTACTGTTTCTGGTACCGCGCAATGTAATGCAAGGAACGGGGGTATTTAAAGTTTAAGTTGAACATTTGAACTTTTTGTTTTATCTCAATTTCCTTCTAAAGGGTGACCTAGAAATGGACGTCCAAGAAAATTTGGAAAGCCTCTCTTCTTGGGCTATCCAAATCATATATGTTCTACGTGTTTTTGTGGTATAGAAGCTAGATTTTACCAATTTATTTTTTGGGATATTCTTCCTCGGATTATCCGCATCAGATGTTGTTGATTATTTCTTTTTGTGTATTATGAAACCATATTCGTATCCTTTAATCACCTTGAGTTATTTAAATTAAATATTCGATAAAAAGACGACGATATTTCGCCAAACGAATAACATCAGCACTTATCAAAAAACTAATCAGAAAATAGGGATGAATTTAGAACGAATCCAATGACATTTGAATTTAAATTAAGGACCAATTAAAAACGAATCCAACGACCTTTGAATTTAAATTTCAATGAGTACACACACACCAAAAAAAAAAACACCAAAAAAAAATGGTACTCACCAGAATTAGAGCAGCAGTAAGAACGAATCCAATTTGACACATGTTGCATCTACGATCGTGGATTTACAATTAAAAGACAATGTTATTGAACTCCCGTTGACAGGTCTCTGTGAGAAATCAAGCTAATTGTTAAAACAATACAATTAAAGTGTTTATCAAAATAAAGATCAAATAGTAATCAATGCCATTGTTGAATTAGTTTCAGAACTGTGCTATTGTTGGGGCCTAATGTTGTTTGTTTTGGAGAGTAACTGAAGATAGGTGGAAGATGCTGCGACCTGGCCAGCAGGTAAGTCCTGGACTTGGTTCTGTCAATGGTCGGGAGCGAGAGTACTTGGGACACTGTCTCCTTCTTTTGCGAGGAGGTGATGGTCGCCAAAGAGATGGCGGAACGGAGGAGGGAGACTACTTCCTTCCATTCCACCCATAGCAGACGCACCAAGCTCTAGGAGGGTGTAAAACGATCTCCGGCCATCATGAAGTAGGGCCTGTGGGTGGCGGATTCAGGGTCAGTCCGTCGCCCGAACAGTGAAAGCCCTAAGAGTAAGGCGCGCTTGATGTTCCCTACGCACCTCATTGGAATCAGTGCAGCCGGTAGGTGACGGCTACACCGGGTGACGGGACCCGCCTTGTGGTAGTGGCGGGTCAATACATGACGAGGTGCAAAAGAATGCTCAGAACGACCCCCTTGCCTCGGCCAGAGGTAGTTGGAGGAACACTATGGGGTTCTAGCCGGTAGGAGTCTGTCATAGCCCGCCATCTTCCCCGAGGCGCAGGCAGACCACGAGAAATTCTCTACAATAAAAAAAAGTTTAAAAACAGTGATTTGTCACACTAAAAAGAAAGTCATTGTTTAGTTTGATAGGCAGTAAACCTATGTGTATACCTAGTAGTATACTAGTAGGGCAGTATAGCTAGGCATAGGTATTCGTAGTTAACGGCTATGCAATGTTATACTTTTAATATAAACATGACATTTTTGTATTCTATTCTAATAGTCTGTACTTCATAGCTTGAGTGCGCTGACGAAAAAGTATTCGATACAATTCTAATTTCGAATTTGAATTTCGATAATACACACACAATGAGTAGGTATCACCTATTATTTGAACGAAGCTTTCAAACTGAATAATATTAAGTGCAGAACGAGAATTTCCAATTTGAAAATCGAACGAATTTACGTTCCATTTTACGTTACCTTTACTCCAAGCGCGCGTGCTAATTCGTTGTGTACTACGAATGTCGATTCGGAATTTGATATTGTGTACCAGATTGAATGGAATGTGCTTTATGTGGATATTCAGTTTCCGAGGCATTGGTAATTAATATTTTGTGCATCTTTGTCTGTGTTTTGTAACGGAATTTGAAACAAACTGAGACACTAAAAAATATGATTATTTTGAAAGTTTACAGCCAAAGACTTTGTAGTGAAAGCTTTTGCCTGCGACTTCGTCTGCGTGGAAGTGTACCATAAAACATATTCTAGCAATAGTTAGGAGGTGTCACTCTCTGGAGTCCTGACCGCGTACCTTGGACCCTGTTTTCATAACTACTTTGTATATTTTTAAATATTAATAGCTAGCTGCCCCGGCGAACTTAATACCGCGGACCGCCTCAGAATCAAAAACTTTTCGCATGTTTTAATTGTTATGCTACTCTCGGATTAGATGAATACAATACAACCAATTATAGATCATTAATATCAGTCCACAGTCCTCCGTTTTAGAGTTATAAATGGTGTAAATAATCCAACTTTATTTTATGTATAATTTTTTTTTTTTAAATGTTATTTAATGCGTTCTGTAATAATAAAGACAACAGTAAAAAACAATTTGACGAACAAACATTTTAATAACACATTAACATCAAAACATCTCATTTTGTACACAAACAACTCATTTTATATTATTAATTAATGTTAAATGTTAAGTTAACATTTGACTGACGTCAAACATGAAAAAGTTGGTTATAATATTCATAACAGTGCATGTAAGGGGAGGCAAGCGAGATAAAATCGCATTTGGCCGCAAATAAAAGGAAGCTCGCACGTACGACCCCGCTGCGCGCACGCCGCGGGGGCTCTAGACCACTGTTACTGACGACACGAGAAAAGCAAAAAGTTTTTTTTTTTTAAGGCCGTTTTTCTAAAAACGTATAGCAATCTGTAACGTAAAAGCAACAAGAGAAGAATTCAAGTAACAAGAAATTTGATTTTTTTTTAGTGCCCTTTGCACTAAAGAAAACAAATTTCTTGTTACTTGTAAGTATTTACTAATTAAGCTTAGAGCAGTTTGGTTATCGATTCTAATGTGTATTTTTATTGCCGTTATAACAACAAATAATAAAAATAAAATATGTAATTGTTAGGTTTTTTGTAGGTATATGTTGTGTTAAATATTGTGCCTACAGAATTTTTGTGTGCGAGCCCGTATCGCGCTTGGCAAGTCTTTATTAATTGATACTCATGTCTGTAAAGATATGCCATCATATGACTTTTTGTCTGTAAATCAAAGATGGTGCATTAACTACTTCGTAAGAATTTCTTTATCGACAAATAAAAAATAAGGTTTTTCTTGAGGTGTTTTTGCTGTTGTCAAAACCTTCCCGTACCGTGTCTCAACCAACACTGGATCCCCGCTCCGCCTCGGTGCGCTCGTAAGGATGCTTATGATGCGGTGTTGCAGTTTATTTAATTTCCTCAAAGGCATTACGTGGAAAAAGCATGTTTTCAAGTGCCCCCCTGGCTTCCAGTGCGCTCTGCTCCTTTTTGTGGAGCCCTTTCATGTTGGAAATATATTTAGACAGGAGCTTCTGACGGCGTAGTGGTGTGAAGTATAGAAGATGCCGTATATGAGATTAGGGTTGTTAACATTTCTACGTCTTATTACTTCATTTTTTAGATTAGGTAAGCTGATTAAAAGTATATAGAACCTACAGTCAAAAAATATTTTATTCATTTATTTACGCTTTTCAACACTGTTGCTATAGAATTTGTATTTGTATTTTATGGGATTAGTATGAATCAGACAGAGATATATTTATTACTTATTTATTTTTTCAAAACCTATAGGTATGCTTTTTATACTAGTGACGAATTTGTTTGTTATTAGTTTCGGTGTTGCAAATTAAAGAATGAACTATCTAACTAAATGATAGTATTTTTGCGTACCTACTATATATTTCTTCAATAAGAATTATGTATACCACTCATACCCAAAATACAGTACAAGACTATATATTAGCATACTAGCACTCCCCCGCGACTTCATTCGCGTGATTTTCCTTACAAATCCCTAACTTTCTTGAAAATATAATATAGCCTATGTCACCCGGGGATAGTGTAGCTTCCCAACGATGAAAGAATTTTTCAAATCGGTTCAAGAGTTTCGGAGCCTATTCACAAACAAACAAACAAATCTTTCCTCTTTATAATATTAGTATAGATAACAGTTCGGTTGGCAACCCTATGTAAGATGTTTTTTGCGTGTGTAGAACTTTGTATGTAGGTACATGCAGTTGTTTGATTAAGAAGAGAACCGGGTAATTGTGTGATATGATTAATCTCGTAACTAAATGTGTGAAAGTATAGGTAATTGAATATTTTCCAGACGGCTTTCGATCACGGCTTCCAATCTCAATGGAGACTAGCCAAGTACGCGCTTCGACACGACCGGGGAGGGATCAGGCGCAGGACCAACGGCTTTACGTACTTTTCGACTGGGGCTTCGGAACTTCGGACTTCTACAGAAAAATTCCCATTGGAAACACGCAATAAGACCAACAACAACTTAATAAGATGACTCGCGACCAACGGCGAAGTCAAGTTTAATTTTCATTAGTATGTATATGGCAGTGGTGAGTGGCAACGCAGGGAGGGGTCGCCCTAGGAAGACCTACACTGACCTTATTGGTGAGGTTCTTCAGAAAGGTCAGGTGCGCAGTACTCGTAACGGACGTGCTTGTGTGACGAGATGTTTGAACGCCACCTGCTACGATCCTTTCGCCTCATCTAGACGCGAAAGGATCGTAGCAGGTGGCGTTCTGTGGTTTCTGCCTACCCCCATGGGACAAAGGCGTGAGTTTATGTATGTTTGTATGTAAACAATCAAAACTGTTAAGGCACTCTTCCGTGAGTCACTTTTCTCTTACAATGAGGAAGAAATTGACAGAAATACAAGCTTCTCTAAACACAACATTATTTCCCAACTCAATATATCACTTTGAGAAAAATCTAGACGGTATAGCCAGTGCAGACCTTTAAGAACAACTCTATAAACATCACAGTGCTTTCACTCTGGCTCTTCATACTGACACGTATTCGTCTTTGCCATGAAGCGTGGAAGCAAGGTGGATGTGTCAATAGTATTTGGGTATAGCTAAATCGCTTCATTAAGTCCTAGACCGCGGGGGTAATCCAAAACCAAAACATTTATTTATTTAGACCAATTAAAGGCTCAGAAAGTTGAAGATCGTTCCAAAATGGAGGTAGGTCTCTATAGAGAACAAGCTGTGGAACAAGTAAGAAACTCCACGGCTACTCTTTTCAATTTGGTTTTTGCTTTTATACTAGTTGCTTTTATAAGAAAATACAAGTAATAGGAATATGAAATAATAATAAAAATAAAATATATTAAGAATCAAGATGTAAGTAACAACAAAACCTAACCTAACCTAAGTCCCAATTAATAGGGGGCGATACTATAAAAAAAATGTAACTGCTTATTAGTAGGATAAGAAAAACTTCAAAAATAGGATAGTGATGACGCATCCACGTTTTCTTACATCCTGGACCACCACCGTAGGGATTCGCTCCACGGTAGCGTTACTTGAATTTATTTCTGAACCTTTTGTGAAGGATTACGTTGACAAATTGTGTAAGCGAGTGCGATTTGTCTGTCTCACGGTCCCCTTATGGGCACAGATTTTAATGCTAATATGATGTTGATACTCTTTGAGGAGTAGTTGAAAGTGGAACGAAGTTTCAGAGGGTCCGTAGGGATGATAAAGTGATTTCATGTGCTTAAATGTATGTAGAAATGTACAATTTACATGGTGATTGGCAGTGTTGCGGTTTTAAGGGTATGGGTGTCGATGTAATTATAATAATAATAAAATAATAAAAACCGATGGATGTCTTCGATTAAAACTTAATTAATTAACTTTTAAATTAAACTAGCTTCTGCCATCGACTTCGTCCGCGTGGTTCTTGTTACCCGCGTAAAGTTACGTCTGAGGTTACTGTTCTACTCCCGAAGGTGGTAGCGTGATGTTACATAGCCTATATACTATTCCTCATTTATCTGGCTATCATGTGCGGCACTCTAGCTCATGACTGCCCGCCACATAATAAATGCGAAAAATCATTAAAACTATCATTTGATTTCGAAGCACCAAAGGTGTCTTTGGATACCCTCAGAGCTTTCATATTAATAATAATAATAGTTTATTAGATAAAAACATTTGATACAAATTATAGGCTACAAAAACATAGATACAGACAATACAAAATTTGAGCCCTGCCTCCTAAACTAGGAAAATCCTGTATCGTAAGAGGCAATATTGTATATGTATTTCATATTTCACTATCAATACAGCCCTCTAAATACCATTGCTACGGCCACTGCTCCTCATCATCTGCGAGACGCTTATTAGCTCATTTTAGTCTTGATTCTGGGTTCTAAAATTATAAACTGAATCCATAGCCTGTTTAACAAATTAATGAGAAACCACGTAACCATGACCTAGGTCTCATAAAAATAGCTCAGAAAAGTACTAAACGGTGCAAGGTTGAATGCGAGTGACAATTTATATTTAGCTAGATGCAGTCAGGGCAAAGGTCAGGTTTGTACAGTGGCGTGCACTTTCCTCACGTTCTTTTAACTAAAATAGAAGTGGGGGAACAGCAAGGTTTCACTTTAGTTGAAATATTTGCTTGATTTTTCTGATATTTTGCTGGTCTGTTGTCTACATTGCAGTGCTTGGCAGTCGGATTATCTTCTCAATAAATCCGTTGTTAGTCGTTGGTCTAGTGGTAGCAAAGCGCGTCTTCTGAGTGTGAAGTCTTGGGATCGATCCCTAGGTCGGGCTAAGTGTTAATATTGCATTTTTCCATCAGTAATTTTTCAGTAGCAGCCTCGTAGTCTGGATTTGTGCCTGCAATAGGCTCGCCCCTATTATTACATGGGACTTAAACATAGTTGGCGAAATGTGGGTCTACAAATGTATCCAGCTCTGCCTAACCCTTCGGGGATTATAGGTGTGTTTACATGTTAAATCCAAATAGAATTATCCGAACGAAATCATTGTAAGGAAACTTATGGAATAAAGAATAGTCTGAAATAGCCAATGCGCTTTGAGCAAGAGTGGTGCTCGTGTTCTCTGTATGAGAAGATAATTATATTGTATGTCTTTGCCTTGCTAATATGACACAGACTTATGACTGGCCAGTAACTTTTAAAAAAACATCAAGAAAAATTGAGATAATTTCCCTACAGCTTTGAATAGCCAGCGAAAAAAAAGCACTACCATAATCCTTTTATAACTTTGTGTAGCTCTGTAGAGCGCCAACACCTCTATAGTCTATGAATGTCACGCTTTCACGGCGTCTCTATGGTCTCTCTCACGTTCGCGGCAACACGTCTTCGAATCGAGTCTACCATCGGGGACTCTATTCGTGTTACTTGAAATTTATTTTGTACCCTTTTGTGAGATTGCTTTGATAAATTATATAAGCTATGATTTGTAAGTTGTAAGGCTTTCTCGTTGATATTTTGTTGGTATTTCTTAGATATTACTAGATTCTGTCTGCGACTCTGTCTGCGTAGAGTTTATAATTAATAAGTAGTATCCAAGGAGAACATAAAAACGATAAAAAATATTGTATATGTTAAATTAAATTAATATTAAGTGTGCCAAATTTCAGCTAATTGCGTTCAGCCGTTTACAAGTGAAATAGTAAGAAACGACCACTCATTAACAATTCATCTATCCATACATTTACCTACACTACACACATTTTGCAATCGTCAGATAACTCATATCGGAGGGATAAATATATCGGTTTGACAGCTTTCGTATAGAAAATATGTCAAATGGTATTTTTAGGATAAAAGTAATCTGTCTATTAAAAAATCAGCCGTAACCTACTAAAGTCGTAACCCTCCTCTGCTATAGTTTGGTACAATAGAACCTTGCAATAGAACTACATAATAATTATAATCCTGAAGCCGTAAATTCTCTTTACATCCTGTGACAGCAGCAGATATACCTAAGTAGGTAATACCTACCTATGCGAGCCAGAGCAGGAGAGCTCCTTAACACTTGAATAATGCAGTTGTCAATAGACAGATTGATATGCTTACTACGACCCCCCTTCCCCTCTGAGGCGCCCCCTCTTGAGCTGAACATACGGGGAGGGAGGATAGTGAACTTGTTCGATTGGTTGGTCGGTAGAATGACAAGTTTTTGATAAGCGTGAATACTAATATGATTAGCACAGGAAAGGTTCCGTACAATATTTAAGACGACATACAAAAAATAAAACACTTTTCTGTTAAGGTACCCAATTTTATTTTGTTTTTATTATTTGTTATTATACCGGCCGTAGTTCAAGTATCTCCATGATATTACGGTTTAAAGATACAGGCCTGTGATAGACGGACGAACGGGCAGACATACATACAGGCAGACAAAGAGACAGCAAAGTCTTAAGTCTCGTTTGGATACGAAACCAATTTTTTTTTGTTTTGTAATTCATCGAGAAATGGATACCCTCCGTCTGGGGACCTCAGAGGGTAATGAAGGACTCTTACCGATAAAAACTCCACGGTTCCTCCTGATACCACCAGGAGTCCGGTATTCGCATGACGCACTCTAAAAAGTTGACACATGAATAAGTTCGTATGTCCCAAGACGGACGACCATAGACAATCGCGGTTGGTTCTACTGCGTATAATCTATGCCAGTAAGACACCTTTGTTCCATGCACTGCCACGCCGATTCACGAGCAATACAATGGATGCAATGCATCAAGCTGATAGCTTGTGGCCTAATCCTTGCTCTTCGATATATTACATATGCTATTGGAATACGGATGTAGGGGGATTGTGTAGGTTAATGGCAGAAGAGCCATAAGCTGACCATAGCAGCTTGTGCCTTGAAGAGTCAAGTTATTTAAGACTAGCTTATGCCCGCGACTTGTCGCGAAATTCAAGGAATTTTTTTTTGGCGCGGGTGCCTATATTTTTACACGACTGCCCCAAAAAAACGAATGTTATGTGTTAATGTTTGTATGTATGTATGTGAGATTCTTTATTCCACCATAACTTTTAAACGCCTGAACCGATTTAGATGTATGGGGTATCGTTACAATCCTTGCATCGTTCCGAGTAACATCGGCTAGTTATAAATAAAAAGAATCCTGTGTGGTCACTTTAAAACGAAAATTAATACCAGTCTCAATTATTATTTTTTAATGAATCTGGTCGTGTCTATGTTTATCGTCTAGAATTTGACAAGTAGATTTTACACTGTAAACAAAAAACGTCGTAAAAAAAAACTGACTAGTAAACAAAGTACAAATATGGGCAATTCTTGCAGTCGTGTTTTTTTTTAATTATAGTAGCTTGTTCAAATGTTGAATAATGTTTTATAGGCGGAATGTGAAGATAGCCCAGTGGTCAAGGCGTCCGTCTCTCATGAGGTTATGGGTTCGATAGGTGATTTTTTTACTTTCTACATCAGTAAAAGAAAACATCTTGAGGGAACTTGGATTTAAGTCTATAATCGCCAATCCGCCTAGAGCTAGCATGGTGATCAAATCTCGTGCTCTGTATGACATAACATAACATAACATAACATCACGCCTGAAGGGTTAGGCAGAGGTGTACCCATTAGTACACCCACATTTCGCCAGTTATGTTTTTAGTCCCATGTAATAGGGGGCGAGCCTATTGCCATCAACCGGGCACAAATCCAGACTCCGAGGCTGCTACTGAGAAATTCCTGATGGAAAACCCAATAACACTTTGCCCGACCTGGGAATCGAACCCAAGACCTCATGCACAGCAGTCGCGCTTGCGACCACTAGACCAATGAGGCAGCCAACTGCTCTGTATGAGAAGAAGATTATGCCCTGCAGTTGGACAATAATAGGCTGGTATTATTTTTATAGATAAAAATGATTAACTGAGCCGTTGGTCTCGTTCATACCTATGTATCGGACTTAATCTTCTGCCTACCTTCCACAGTCCACCCGTCACTATAGGTCAACGTAATCAATCAGGTAGAGAGTGGCGCTGTCTCAAAGGATTGAAGCAAAACACCATACAGGCATACACAGCACAGATTCAAGGGATATAATATATGTGATAATCAGTATCTTATTTAAGGCTGGCCTTCTGCCCAGCAGTGGGATGATAAAAGACTGGTATTATTATGTTATTACGGTATATGACAGCCTTGTCGCAAAGTGCGACTGCTGAGCACGAGGTCTTGGGTTCGATTCCCAGGTTGGGCAAAGTGTTATTGGGTTTTTCTATCAGGAATTTCTCAGTAGCGGTTTGGGAGTCTGGATTTGTGCCCGATTGATGGGAATAGGATTGCCAACTATTACATAGGCCTATAAACATAACTGGTGACATGTGGTTGTATTAATGGGTACACCTCTGCTTAACCCTTTGAGGATTACAGGCGTGATATTATCAGGCTGACCGTCAAAGCGAAGGTAAAGATCCCCTTTTCAGGAAAAGGTTACTTTTGTAACGTTAAAAGATAAAAACGATATAAAAGATAGCTAAGCTGCATACCAACATATGTTTCATCTATTTTTCACAGATCTTTAAATCATATTAATTACTGCAAAAGTAATTAACGCTTTCATAGCATTCGTTAAAAACTAGTCTCGCTGCCAACCCAACAGTTAGAATGGTTTTATGCACTAGTGACAAATAATAATATCAAATGCATGGATTTAGAGAGGTCATGGTGTCAGCATTAAATGATGTTTCTATAATCTGACGCCATTACGTAATCGTTAAAATAAAAGCAAAAAATGGAACTCTTTTTTTTTGGATCATAGTATTGTATTTTAAAATTAAGTGGCCGCTTACTGGGCCCAAATACTATAAAAAAGGATGGTCTTAAATCATCGACTCGAAAAGAAAAAGAATTATACAATTATACAGGAACTCATCTCAGTTAAAACTGCCGGGATTGGCTCCTAAACTCCTCAACCATTTTTTATGAAATATGGCTTACTGTGTGTAATTTGGTAAAACTTAAAAGATAGAATAGTTTTTATCTCGATTATTGACCTTAATATCTGTACTTACTTCAAGCCACTTACACAAGAGCCAGGTGGCCGAGTCAGCTAGTGTTTTATAAATTCAACGCCTACCTTGCATCCCTTAGTTCCGTATCGCATGACTCCGTCCCGCGAGTGTTGCGAGGCGCCATCTTGTACTAATTGGTCCGCGACGCGAAGATGTTCCGACGATTTATAGCGCACCTACCACGCTGTGCATTTAATACTTTATACGCAATTTTTATTAAAATCGTGTGTTATTGTGTTGGATGTTAAAAGTTAATCCCGTCTTCCCTTTACTTCCCATCATTGAGAACTTTTTTACACCATCCTGGGAACTTCTTGATTACGGAGATATTGAAGGTCAAAGTTCCAACTATTTTATGTTCAATACGAACATACACATTGTTAATGTTGTTACTAAACTTTAAATACCCCCACGACTCCTGTGCTGCTACATGCAACAGTAAGCATAATGTTTTACGTGCGTTTCGTTGCGCGCTACAGTGAGCAGTGATTTTTCACACCAAAAATAAAAGGGTAGTTAGGTATTAACGACTATGTGACGTATCTTGCCTGTTTCTGTACACTTGACAATGTATATGCAACATTTCAGGATGATCGGTTCAGTAGTTTAGGTGTGAAAGGGTAACAAATAAACAAACAAACTAACTTTCGCATTTATAATATTAGTTAGGATACATGGACACTTGAAACGAGGTGTATCTGACTCATGAAGCTACGCTTATACTTAACCTACCTACTTCGCGTGTCACCACGCGTGCGATAACTATCGGTTTCATACAATTAGTATAGGACTGATCACTTTCGTCCCGCCCCGCGTGGCGTGGAGCAACCTGCTAAATGCATGAAACCGATTGCTTTCACACGCGTGGCGACACGAGGGGTAGGTTAAGTATAAACGCAGCAGACACCCAAAGTCTTGACCGTACCAAGAAATTCAAACAGGAAGGCACAAAGTTTGTTTTATTCCCGTCAACGACAGTGAACATCTCTGGCGAAGGAACGTTAATATAAAATATTAGATGCAATTCCACGGTACATTTTCTTTTTCTTTGAAAGTTATGATTGGGAGAAAATCTCACTAGTAAGATCGCCAACTTTGCCTTATTATGGCATAGCCTGATGTTGCGAGCTACCTGCACGAGAGGTTAATGTGGACATTCTCGAACATTTTAAATGCTTTTAACTTGTTAGCCTGTTCTGTTCTACTCTTAGGCGGAAGGTCTTACTTCACCCCTTCCATTTTTCGTGATACTGTGCTTCTACTGACAGTTCTGCAAGAATCTATCCAGCTTATCAATCTAGCCAACTATCTTCTTCGTGGCCTGCCGCAAATTTAAAATTGCGTTATTTTCAAGGCAAATCTTACGTCCTGAAAATGTTGTCCTAGATAAAAATTATATTCTTGAAACGTTATAATCTATTTTAAAGTTTTATCCCAATTCATCCCTGCATCCCTATTCAGCTCATTACGGTATATATTTAGGCTGATATAGATACAAAAAAATGCTGCATCCGGTTTGACTGGAAGCCGTCCCAACATAGTTGGGAAAAGCTAAGCAGATGAAGATGAGATAAAAAAAAATTAAGTTTATAAAAAAATATTGAAAACTTAAAGAATGTCTTGAACTTTTCCGTTTTTTTTTTAAATAAGTGTGAAAAAATATCCATTAAATTTTTAAAAACTATTTAAATGTATTCACATCCATACTATTCTTTGAACTGCCGGCACCGTAGCCTCCTGTACTCCAGTCGCGTATGAAGGAAAATTAGACTTTTTAAACTTGCCTCCAGAACTTCGATTTTACCTCATTCCTCCCAACTTTGAAGTAACTCCCCTCAGGTGGGCTGCATGCTTATTACCCAGTTTTTAGTCGCGACCGGCGACCGACATGCATTGAGTAAATCTTTGGTTTATTTAATAGAGGTTTGAACTTAGTTGATGCTATTACCATGATTTTACTATATCATTTTTTTACTCCTTACTTTTTATGGATTATTACTAAGACTTCACTGTCCGTTCGTTTGTCTGTCTGTTTATTCGTCTGTCACTAGGCTGTATCTCATGAATCGTAATAGTTAGACAGTTGAAATCACAGAAGATGCATTTCTGTTGTCGCTAAGTATAACAACACATACTTGAAAAAGATTAAAATAAAAATAATTAAGGGAGGTTCCCAAACAAAAAAAAAAATACATCATCTGTGACAAATCAACATCTGTGACAGCTGTGACAACCTGACACAATTTCAGACTCTGAGGATGTCACTGAGGAATTCCTGATGGAAAAACCCAATATCACTTTGCCCGTCTTGGAAATCGAACCCAATACCTCAAACTCAGCAGTCGCGCTTTGAGACCACTAGACCATCTACACGTTTCTCTCTCTCTCTCTCTTGCCTGAGAATTGAAATTAGAAATTGAATAAGAAAACAAAATTTTATCTGAAATATCATCTTAATATACCTATTATATAAATTACGCGTCACGATGTTTCTCTAGGATGGACTTCTAAACTATTCAACCATTTTTTTATGAAATAAGGCTTACTGTGTGTAATTTGGTCAAGCTTAAAAGATAGTATAGTTTTTATCTCGATTATTGACCATAATATCTTTACTTACTTCAACCAGTACCGCGTGGTCGAGTCAGCTATTAGTTATTATATAAAAAACCTTACATCTGTAAACAGCAAAGGAAACGATAAAACCAGTACTCCAGTACTCGTAAATCCTTCAAATATATCCACCGGATAGCAACCCGCTGATAAACCAATTCACAATTTGTATCGGAACAGAATAAAAAGCAAAGGGTAGATATGTACGAGCTTCCGAAACGTCATTTATAACATATCCAATCGCTTGTTTCCGAAACAATGTACGCGTATGACAAACGATGCGACGAACTCAAATACGACGAGTGTTTTATAGTTCGTGGATGTTGGATGATGAAGTTTGTCTGAAGAACTATTCTCAATACTTATACTATATATAACAACACGCCTGTAATTCCCGAAGGGTTGTGCAGAGGTGTACCCATTAGTACACAATTCGCAAGTTATGTTTAAATTTCATGTTATGTTTCATGTAACGTTTGATGTCAATAGAATTTTTTTTTGAGGTGGTACAAATCATCAAATGACTCCTTCCGCCTTGGGTGGGGCGAAAGGGACTGTCAGACTTTTACTGACTAAAAAACCACCCTGTTCCTTCTGTTGCCCTTTACGTTCCGGGGCCACGGTATCCTGTTGAGACGTCCCGCTACCCCGGTCCATTAAGGCTTACCTACGTTTTGGAACGAGTCAACTTTCTGACGACTGACCAACTCCTTGACAGTACAAACGTAGGTACCTGAAAATGGTCTAATTGAAATACCTATACGCTTTAACTTTGATTTTGACCTCTCTTCAAATCTTTTACAATGATAATGTACATAAAATTTTGTTTACAAATCAGTTTGTGCGTAAAAACACAAACATTATTTACAAAACGATTTGTCATTTGAAAACAATAAACAATGAGCTCGAAATATGGCGAATGCAGATGTAGTACTACACGGAAATATTATCATAATACTACTGCCTCGTCGGTCTAGTAGTTGCAAAGCACGACTGCTGAACATGAGGTCGTGGGTTCGATTCCCGGATCGGGCAAAGTGTTATTGGGTTTTTTATGAGGGAAAAAAAATATTTTTACCTAATTTTATGTACTACAATGTCAATCTCAATCTTGATTTGATAGACCATAATTGTATACATTTTGCACGCCTTACAGTAGAATCACATGTATATTATATTTTTTATTGTAACAGTGTTTTCCGCATAAATAAATAATTTTGAACATGTACGAATTCTGAGGCGATACAAGGCTCGCCCGTACACAATATATTCAAAACGGCAATCAATAAATCGATAACCGTTAAAAAATATAAAGTTTTAAAAAAAGAACAGTTCCATTATTCCCAATATTCGTCTTCAAAGGCACACGGGAACGTTATTTGTCCTATTTCTTTATGCCAAACATAAAATGTTCCGTAGAGACCTCTCAAAGGGATACGTCTGTCTGTCTGTTCGCAGCCAAAAAGCTCTCGAGAAAATTTTTCTATCAGCCGATGTCTCCCTCTATTTGCTAAGACCTGTTTCGTTAGAGGCTATGTGCGTTTCCATTGAATCTAAGATGTTTAGCCGATTTTTTCTTTTTTCACGACTATGTCTGTGAAGAATGGTTATGATTTTGTTTTGTACTTTTAGAATATTAGTGGGTAAAGGTAATTAGTACCTAGATATGGTTCTATACCAGGGGTACTCAAACTTATTTTGTCTACTGCCCATTTTGAGAATAAATTATTTTGGAGCGCCGCCATTTATTCACCTTCTTAAAAACCACCTAGTAGATGAAGTTACAAATCGCTCCCCAAGCCTCTACACAACGCACTTTTTTTCTGGGTCTCTTAACGCCCCCCTTTAGGCCTGCAGCGCCCACAAGGGTCGTTATCGCTCACTTTGGGAATGGCTGTTCTATACTATAAAGAGGTAAAGTTTGCTTGTTTGTTGATTGTTACAGGTAATCTCTAGAAGTGCTGGTTTGATTATAAAAAATCTTTCACTTGTAGGCTATTGTACCTATATTTGACTTCTACGCGGACAAAGTTGCGTGTCGAAGCTAGTTATTAACGTTACTAACTTTTGCACTTGAATGACGGTAATTGCGGACGTCTTGAATAAAATAGTAGCAAGCTTATCCAGATATAAAGCTACCTCTTTGGCTTTAATGTTTAATTTCAACTATATTTTAGGTATAAGTTTTAAATAATAAATAATAATAATAATAAATATCTTGGGACAACTCACACACGGCTATCTGATCCCAAGCTAAGCAGAGCTTGTGTTATGGTAACCAGACAACTGATATACATACTTATATAATTTGTAAATACATACATATTATAGATAAATCACACCCAGACACAGAACTAACAATCATGCTCATCACACAAAGTTTGTCCAGGGTGGGAATCGAACCCACGACCTCCGGCTTAGCAGTCAGGGCCACTAACCACTAGACCAACAGGCCCGTCAAATATAGGTACAGTCAACAAAACAGATTGAAATACAGGGTCGTCAGATATAGTTGAAGTTTTCTTAGAAACCGATGGATGTCTTCGATTAAAACTCAACTTAATTAATAAACTATTTACTTTCTATTACGCTTGAAAACATTCATCGGTTTCTTAAAAACACTTCAACTATATCTTACGAGCTGCATACCTATCGCTTTTGTTAACTGTACATTGAAGTGTTACTGCTGGCTAGCAAAGTAATATATTTGACATATATTAAATTGGTTTGAAGTTGTTAAAGTTATGGAGAAATTTCGATTTGGTTCATTTTGAAGAACTATGTTCTTTTCCATTAAATTCGATAGTTTTCTACGTGAATCTCGTACCGTCTCAAACATTGTAAACACGAGTCTCTTTGCATGTAGGACGTCGAGTCTTCGGCAAATATGGACACCGCGTATGAAGTCAAACAAAATTACGTATTCCATAAAAATATACCCCTTTTGCGCACGTGACAAGTAAAGACGTGTCAATATAAAGTCATAACTGTACTTAGTTTCATATAAATGTATGTTTAAAATTCAGTTGCAGGCGGTTGATGTTTAGCTGTAGATTTATTTATTTTTATTAAACTTTATGCACTTATGAAAAATACATTTTACAAATGCGGACTTGATGACTTGGCATTCCCGGGTTAGCGGGACGTCCGTGGCCCCGAAAAGCAAAGGGCTACAGAAGAAACAGGGTGGTTTTTTAGTCAGTAAAAGTCTGACAGTCCGTCCCAAACAGGGCGCAAGGACTTATTTGATGATATTTACCAAAACAAATAAAATGCCTTGGCATATTCTACTAGTCTACCTTAGGGTGATGCAGAGACAAAACACAGTAGGTACAAAGGCACAGAAAATTTCCAAGAACAAAATATATATATAATAATAGTACATAAATATACATACTGCGTCGTTAGTCTAGTGGTCGCAGGGCGCGACTGCTGAGCATGAGGTCTTGGGTTCGATTGCCAGGTCAGGCAAAGTGTTGTTGGTTTTTCCATCAGGAATTTCTCAATAGCAGCCTCGGAGTCTGAATTTGTGCCCGGTTGATGGCAATAGACTCGCCCCGTATTATATGGGACTTAAACATAACCTCTGCCTAACCCTTCGGGGATTACAGGCGCGTGATGTTAATGTTATATAATGTAAACACGTAACACCAAACAAACAAAAAATTAAAAGTAAAAAATAAACTGCCGCTAAAGACCCAGCTGTCAATACCGGTATGACAGAACCATAAAAAATCAAAATAATTGTGTCTTGGGACTTGAGTAATTAAATTATACAAAGGGCAAGTCTCACTACCTTCCAATAAGTCTATTATTGGAAGCTAGTGAAACGTGCCCTTAACATCAGTCACCTCCAATATTACAGCTACGTAGCCAATGAGGTTGCGTTCACCGTCAACCAGCGGAATGCAGACATTCCCCATCGCATTCCGTAAATACCGTTTGCTCAGAATCCTTGCGGCTACCATCTTCAAATATTCACTTTAGTAACGTGTTAATTAATGAATTACTTTATTGGTATTTTGTGTCTTAATAATCGGCGGGGTATTATAATAATACTAATATTCGACGGGCCTGTTGGTCTAGTGGTTAGTGGCCCTGACTGCTAAGCCGGAGGTCGTGGGTTCGATTCCAACCCAGGACAAACTTTGTGTGATGAGCATGATTGTTCGTTCTGTGTTTGGGTGTGATTTATCTATAATATGTATGTATTTATAAATTATATAAGTATGTATATCAGTTGTCTGGTTACCATAACACAAGCTCTGCTTAGCTTGGGATCAGATAGCCGTGTGTGAGTTGTCCCAAGATATTTAAGATTACGAACCATTATTGTAACCAACATTTTGTAAAGATCTAATTGAAAAGAGTGTTCGTGATTGCCTTATTAATCTTGTGGTCGCAAAGCGCGACTGCTGAGCATGATATCTTGGGTTCGATTCCCAGGTCGGGCAAAGTGTTATTGGGTTTTTCTATCAGGAGTTTTTCAGTAGCAGTCTTGGCGTCTGGATTTGTGCCAGGTTAAAGGCTCTTAATCACCATGCCTGTAATCCGTGAAGGGTTAGGCAGAGGTGTAACGCAATCACATTTCGCCAATTGTGTTTAAGTTCCAAATAATAGGGGGCGAGCCTTTAACCTGGCACAAATCCAGACGCCGAGGCTGCTACTGAGAAAATCCCTCTTAAAACTCTTATTTAAGTACTACTGAAGTAAGCTACTGAGATATTCCTAATGACACTTTGTCCGACCTGGGAATCGAACCCAAGACACGCACAGCAGTCACGCTTTGCGACAACGAAGCATTTATCTTTCGACGTCACACAAAAATATTCATGACTTTTCTCAAAATTATCTGTGAGTAACAGCAATTCAAGGAATCTGCTCACTCGGCCTACCAATTATGTACACAGTACTGAGTCGCTTTGTTTATTTGCTATCAAAAGAATTTTTTGTTTACCACCGTCATCTAATGAGACAGCGGACGTATTCTTCTCTATTTATCGAGATGAAGCCGACGTTTCTTTCCATTGTTCACGACACGCGGCTCGAACCAACCGGGAAAAAATGTATTTAGTCTCGCGAACTGAAACTTTCGCGAAATTATTTTTCATAGTCAGTTTTACTGGGCTTTTTATGTATGTAGCTCTAGCATTTTATACTTTCCACAATGCGTACAGCACCATGTCTCAATTGGGAAAATATCAGGAACGATTCAATAATCTACGATTATTTGTCGAGGAGGATCGGTTCGAAAAAGATCTCAAGTATATCCTAGTGTGGTCGCAGATAAAGTACAAAGACGTAAAATTGCTGCCGTACGAAGGACAAGCATTATTCATTGAAAATAATTGTCCAGAAATCAATTGTTTCATAACAACCAACCAATCGATACTCAACGATGACTACACGAACTTCGACGCTATAATTTTCAACACGACCCTACTGTCAGAATTGGGGGGATTTCATGACCTCCCGAAACGTAGAGCGAAACGTCAAAAATACGTATTTTACGGAATGCAAGCGGCCAGCAGCCATCCCATATGCAACTTAAATTTAAACAACTTTTTCAACTGGACGTGGACTTACAAATTTTATTCAGATATATTCACTCCTTATATTGAAGTGAAGGATTTGTCTGGCAACGTTGTAGCACCAAGTAGAAAAATGCTATGGACCACACATTTAAAACCGACGACGAAAACTGAAATTGAAACGGTGAATACAAAATCTAAGGCGGTAGCGTGGGTAATCGATGACTGCATTTTCATAAAGAAAAGGATGCATTTCTATCCTAAATTAAAACGAGCGTTGAAAGAATTTAATTTAACTATTGATGTGTTTGGTTGTGGTTATAAGAAGTGCCCAAGATACGGATGTATGAAAGTGATTCAAAGGGACTATTACTTTTATTTGGCGAATGAAGATGTGTCGGAAGATTATGTGACGGCTGAAGTGTTGAAAGGGTACCATCATGATGCTGTGCCAATTGTGATTGGAGGCGCCGATTATTCTATGTAAGTTTTATATCTTAATTTGTAGCACTGCGTAGGTACCTATTATAGCTGATTTTTATTTAACGTTCCTACATCATCTTCATCATATCCATATAACATAACATCACGCCTGTAATCCCCGAAAGGTTAGGCAGAGGTGTACCCATTAGTACTCCCACATTTCGCCAGTTATGTTTTTGGTCCCATGTAATAGGGGGCGAGCCTATTGCCATCAACCGGGCACAAATCCAGACTCCGAGGCTGCTACAAAGAAATTCCTGATGGAAAAGCCCAATAACACTTTGCCCGACCTGGGAATCGAACCCAAGACCATAACCATACCATATCCATATCCATACCATACCATATCCATATAATTATTGAATGAATGTATCAGTACAAATTATTGTAAAAATGTTTTATTTCAAAAGAGTAAGATCGAGTCTATTGACTATTCCACTCCATACGAAACTACTTTTTGGAAGGGGCAACCAGGTTTAGATTTTTTTCTTGGAAATGATTCAAGAGTTCTAAGTGCTTTTAATGGTCTAATTGAAATTAATGATTTGACTAAGACCTAACTTCTAAGTATATAAAAAAACAAAGTTTACAGTTAACTGTTAACATACTACATTCTATCCGAATCGGAATTTAAGTTAGATTCGAAAGGGAAATGTATTTAGTTGAGATGAGCAGAATTAGTTAGTTATAAATTCAGTAACACTACGATAGGTGTATAGTGCCGCCAAAAAGTGTAATAATTAGGTTAAACCCGATTTCGAGATAAATGCGAGTAAGGCGATTAATAAACGGCACCGCGCACCGCTGAGTAGGCTGTGAACCGCTTATTATCACACGGTGCAAGAACATCGGTAGTAAGATTCACCATAAATTTTCAATTCACTCCAATTCTTTGTTTCAGGTTCCTGCCAGACAATTCCTATATAAACTATCAGTTCTACACTGAAGACAAACTTGCAGCTCTCTTGTTCTACATCATAAGGAACCCCTTGGTCTACAAGCAATACTTCAATTGGAGGAACTACTACACAATCGAAAAGTTTGAACCCTGCAGAGGGTTCTGTGAAATCTGCAAAATGTTAAATGATCAGAAGAAGTACAGCAGCTACAGTTCGTACAGCAACTTCAGGACCTGGTGGTACAGCGGATCGCTGAAGGAGAAATGCCTTCCTAAAGGAGCGGAAACGATATCAGAAATTTACACATACCTTCACGAACCTGTGAGGATTTAAGTGGATTATAGATCCCACCAATACCCAGTGCGAGTGTGGTGCTCCAGATCAAACGATGGCCCACTTACTGCATTGCCCAAAGTGTCCCTACACCTGCACTCTAGAGGACGTTAACAAAGCTACTGATGCCGCGATAAACGTGGCCACCTATTGGGCACAAAAACTATAAATCAAAAACAAAAAAGGAGGATTGTCCTTAATCGTCGACTCGAAAATAAGAAGAAAGATTGACGGTTAAGTAAACCGGCAACTTTAAAAACCGGTACAATATTTAAAAGTTGCTAGTTGCGGCAACTAGCAACTAACTTAGTCATCGATTGCAGCAACTGAAAACTGTTGACGATTGCCGCAACTCGAAACTCGAGTTGCTCTGTGTGGGTAGTCCAATTGAAATGTATGTAAACAGCTAGTTGCCAGTTGCCGTTGCTGCAATAGTTGCTCTGTGTGCAAAGCACCTTACTCCATACGGCATTACATACAAACTTTCAAGTCCTCATTTTTCGAAATAAATGAACCGATTTGAATGGAAATTCCTACGCATAAGCAGCATACATACGTCTAAAAAGTTACCAGAGAACGTTTTAGAAATCTCTCATTTAAATAAATAATTGACAGTGGTACCGAATCCCTTGTTCACAAACTAGACTAAATTTAGAGAATTGACATCTCTTACTAACATACAGCGAAATGAAATGACAGTGACATTAAATAACTAAGTTAGCGATGTCAAATTAGTTTTGCCTTGAACTTTTCCGTATTTTTAATCACTACGTTTTAAGATGTCAACTATAATTGTATGGATGTGTCAGATTGACTAAATTTGACAGCTCTTATTTACATTAGTCTCTTTCTTGTTTTATTGGACAGAAAAAGGTGGAAATAGTCTAATATTAGTTTAGTTTGTGACCAAGAAAATCGCCACCAATATTTTTTTTTAAGGAAAATTTAAAATCGGTCGAATTTAACTGTTACGCAATTTTTCGTTTCTTTTTTGTATGAAGTGCCGTACATCGTAAACGCTTTTGAGGTTTGGTATAAGAACTCGCGACCTATGGCTCGCTATTCTGTCATTCAAACAACTAAGCTTTACATCTTGGTTTGTTCTGGATTGTATATATTTGTATAGCGTTAAGTATTAAATGTTGATGTTATGTTATTGTTGGTTGTTGTGTGATGAATGTTATTGTTATGTATGAGAAATTGTATAACTCTAGATAAGTAAGTAGTAAATATGTTTACAAGTTCCTTATTAGGTTAATTTAGTTTTGTCAGTATATAAATACCACACTGGTGCCGATTACCTTGTTTACAAACTAGACTAAATTTAGAGAGTTGACATCTCTTACTAACATACAGCTAAAGGAAAGGACGGTGACATTGCGTTACATTAAAGAACTAAGTAAGCGATGTCAAATTAGTTTTGCCTTGAACTTTTCCGTATTTTTAATTCATACATTTTAAGATGTCAACTATAATTATTGTATGGATGTGTCAGATTGACTAAATTTGACAGTTCTTTTTTACATTAGTCTCTTTCTTGTTTTATTGGACAGAAAAAGATGGAAATAGTCTTATTTTAGTTTAGTTTGTGACCAAGAGAATCGGCACCAATATCGCATTACGTAAATTCGGTAATGATTATTGTTAAGGTTATCTACACTATATTATAAAGAGGAAAAAAATTGTATTTTTGTTTGTTTGTAATGGATAAACTCAAAAAGTACTGGACCGATTTTAAAAATTCTTTCACCATTAGAAAGCCACATTATCTGCAAGCGACTTAGGCTATATTTTATTTTATTTTTGCGCGGACGAAGTCGAGGGCAAAAGCTAGTTATAAATAAATATAAAAATCTTATTTGCTAAAATATCTCCAGTATTTTTATTGAGTCTTATGATTGTTTTCATTCAATGAAGCATACAAAATGCCCTGAAAATATTGTAACGCCTGGCTGACTTAATATTTATGAAGACAAAGGACAAGTGCTACGCTTTTTATTATTAAAGGTTATTCTTTTGTCACCTATTGAGTTTTTGTTTAACATAATCGATCCCTGACATTTGACTTGGGTTCAGTAGCAGCTCCGGCGTCTGGATTCGTGCCCGGTTGATGGCTAATAGGCTTGCCTCTATTACATGGAACTTAAACATAGATAATTGGTACTAATGGGTACACCTCTGCCTAATGATTCGGGGATTACAGGCGTGATGTTATGTTATGTAAAATAAAATGGTTTCTACTGATGTTGGGTGGTCCTAGAAAATAAAGAAAGAAATATATTTTATTTGGGATACTGATATTAGTTGCATAATATCTAGGAAGGTCATTAGTGTGACCACGCATTGTACAATTCCTAAGACATTTTTACATAGCCGTACTTTTCTTCTATTAGGTGGAGTTTTATTGACTTTTCTGGGCGATATACAATTGTATACTAATAAGAACTCGAATAATAATCGGACTAGGCTGCTTTACAAAGAAATTGAACCTTTGCAATTACTACTGAAGTAAGGCATTCTGTGAATTTTCTTATATTTCAATGAATGGCCAAGTTTTACAGTACTGGGGGCATAACCCCATCTCTTAAAACAATATTATTATAATATTACTTTGACTTCCACACTGTTGAATTTTCAACGTTCGGCTCAGCGCCGAGAGTTCAAATTCCAACAACAGAAATTACAAAGTAATATTAAAATACCATTGTTATAAAAGATTGCGGTAGGTGACATCGAACCGAATGATTCCACTCTCGTGCCACCGTGATATGTAAGTATAAAAGTGAGCATGACTTTCCTTTAAGAAAGATAGGTGGACCTGTCATCATTAAAATATACCCACCAAATACAAATTCTTCTTACAGAGAGCTACAAAATCAAACTGAATCAAAAACAAACAGTGACGTCATTCATTACCATACCGTAGTACGTAAGTAGGGTCAGCAACAAAGAGCTGTTGAATATTCGAGCAGGCGATCTCTGCGATATGCTAACCATGCTGAGCACTTGACTTGTCGACAGTACTGACGAAATGTATGAATTTTTCAGTATTTACTACTTGAGCGAAGAAGGAGCTTTGTTTCATCAGCTTTGAGTGTAGACTGATTTGTTTTTGTTAGTATTGTTTTTTGTGGATTCAGGAAAGTAATTTGGCTCATAAATGCAGGTATCTGTATATTTTTTCTGTATAGTCAAATTATCCTTACTTCCTTACTAATATTATAAATGCGAAAGTAAGTTTGTTTGTTACCATTTTAGGTCTAAGCCACTGAACCGATCATCCTGAAATTTTGCATATACATTGTTAAGTGTACAGGAACGAACATAGGGTTCCCGAGAGAAATCAAAATAACTTTCTCATGATGATAGATGGCGCCACATATCTTTCGAATTATGATCGAATTTTAAACTTAATTTGCGAGCGAAGCCGCGGGCGAAAGCTAGTCAAATAATTTATTTCAGACTAACTTCCGACAGCGACTTCATTCACGTCCTTGTTAATATATTATCTCACGGGGACCATACATTCACTGTACAGCCCTATTAACAGACAGGCAGACAGTGGAATCTGGTAATAAGGTCCCAATTGGCACCCTGATAGAAAAACCCAATAACACTGCTCGATCTCACGCTCAGCAGTCGCGGTCTGCAACCACTAGAAACTTTACAGAACCCTAAAAAGACATGAGCATACCTAATGTATGTACGTATTACAGAGAACCTGCAGGTAGAACTTGCACATTCCAAGTCGTTAACCACATAACAAAGATACTTATGAAGTAATCAAGTCAGCTTGATGAATATTCGAGAAGGCTCGACGACACTTCTCGCGGCGAGAGGGCGCCACTGAGCCAGCGATTTGAATTATGCCTGGTCAGGTCCTTGAGTAGTTGGCGTGGTGATAATTAAAATGTTAGGGATGGTAGAAAGATGGATAGTTTGTTGTGTAATAATGTAAGTGATCATGAATGTATTTTTCTTCACATTTTCTCTTAAAGTTACTGTTATTGCACCGCTTTTAGGATTGTATAAGATTAGGATAGGACACACGCGTGATTTTTATATTACATTACCGTTCTAGTGCGATAATGGATTTTTGTTTTGGCAAAGAGTTTTGCTTATTCTATGCCTTTTTACAAGATTTTATTCAATTTGCACTGTATGTATGTCATTGTTACATACATAATCTATGTTCGTTCGGGTGGCATCTTGCAACTCAATTTTGAAACAGATATCTTCAACTGATTTTGCTGAAAATTTTGCACGATAAGTGTGTCGTGTGACGATGCAATATTATGATGACATAAAACTAATCTGATGATGGAGCTGGAAGGTGGCTCCATACATATGCATGCAAAATTTCAGCAAAATCAGTTGAATATATCTGCTTTAAAATTGAGTTGCAAGATGCCACCCGAACAAACATTGTTATTTGTGATCTTGAGCTAAGGATACCATCCACTAAGTTACCATCAATTAAGAAAATAAGCCTTAACTCAATGAAAATACAGACGTGAATCTTATGACCTAAATAATATTGTCTATTTTGAAAGCGGTTAGCGGTAAACAACTGAACACATTGTGTAATCGAATTGCAATGCGATAGCGATGATATTCGGCGATACATCGACGAATAGGTGTTAACTAACTAACACGCACCTGGGTCCGATGCAGTGATACCCTACCAACGGTTCTCGGAAGTATTTCATTATTTGTTTTTGCTAGTGACTTCATCTTTATTTTTTGGTAGCTGTTACTGTCCCACTCTTGGGGCAAAGCCTCCACACTTCCACTTCCCTCTTGTGTTGTGCGTCCTCTCACCAGTTCCTAAGGAAGCCATCCATGGCAACCCGCCATCTTCTCCTTGGTCTACCGTGACCCCGTGGCGTCAGGGTTCTACTGTTTTGATATGACTTCGTCTTCGTAGACTTAAAAAAATTAAGGCAGTCCCAAGGGCTAGGTTTTACCTTGGCAAGTTGACGGTGAAGCGGAGAAATTTTGTAATGCCATTTACTTAGTATCTTTTTTCGATTATTTATTTTATATAGTAAAAAGTAGCCTATGTCCTTTCTTGGGGTTCAAACTTCATCAGAATCGGTTTAGTGGTTTATTCTTAACAGCGTAACAGACAGACAGACACAGTTACTTTCGCATTTATAATATTAGAATAAGACGTAAGATTATTATCAAAACATACTACTGTCAACTTTGTCAACAAAAGCAAAATTTCATTTTCATTTTCAGTACAAACGAAAATTATCTTTAAAACACAATTAATAAAATCTTTATCTGTTTAACACGTCACACAATAGTAGGGCACCGGCACATTTAGCTAGTTCTATTAGCCGTGCGTTGTTCGCATACGAATAAACACCTGTGCTCACCGCGTAGCTTCGAATAAACTTTGAGCAACACTATCAATTAACTAAAGTTTTTGAAACAATTGAGCAGACGCCGTAGAAACGGTTTTAGTAGTTTTAATTTTGGCTTAAAAGACAAAACGATTATGACTTTTATTTGTTGTATAGATAAAGTACTTTTTATATCTGAAAGCCAATTCTACAAATTTTAAAAAAATTGGGTCACGTGCGTTTCGGAATCGCACACGAATGGTTTCGTACCATCGCGGAAAATATAACACTATATAATTTTAAAATACTTTCGTGAAAAAGAAACAAGAGAAGCAAAATAATAATATGTGCCTCTTTTTGACTTTTATTTTTAACTTTTATTTATTTTTATTATTTGTTGGTATAGCGGCAAAATAGGGTCACGTTAGCACACGTCGGGTGCCGAACCCTAAAGAATGAGATACATTTTTGACAGTATAGATTGCGATCGTTCCTATAAATTAGTTGTATTGCTTCCTTGATATCTGAAAAAGGACCAATCATTGTTTTTTTTCTTAAAACTTCAGCCATGCTACAATGTATAAATGGGGATCTTTGTCATTCATAAATCTTCATCCGATTTTAAACAACTAACACGAGTTAATAACTGGTAAAGAGATATACATCAAGGAAGTAATCTTTGACAGCAATGACAAAGGCCTCCCTTGCGTCATCCCTCAGGCCTCACCCTCTGTGTGAGCTGAAACTGCGAATAGCGTTAAATAACTGATTGCATCCCCAGCGACCGATTGGGCACAAAGTTGCCGCTCCTGATATTATCCCGCAAGGGTGACGGTGGTTTGACCGCGTTTGAGGACAAAATTTTGAAGAAAATTTTAATATCGATTTTTTTAAGTATTAGAACCTTTATCACCTTTGGACATCTTGCCGGGTCAACGTTGACCTCTAGTAGATCCCTCGTGGAGCAGTTAGGTGATTAACACCCGGCACCGCGCACCGCCGCGGAGGGCGGTGGCGGTAAAGCGGATTGCACCGCTTGACCGCGCGGTCGGGCGGTGTACGGGCGACATGAGATCCGCTTCACCGCCAACCGCGGCGGTGTGCGGTGCCGTGTGATAATCGCCTTAGACATTTACAACCACACAACCGCAATACTGTTCACAGTCACTTTGAAATTGATGTTTGTTTGTCAATTGTTGAAACATAAGACTGTGAAAGAGTTTATGATCTGAATATAAATCAATTTGGTGAGTTTAAATTTCCTGACATTACAAGGTTAACAAAATTGTAGAAACTCGTCATATACTTGCTTGTATTTTATTTTACTGTCAAACAATTTATGATTTGAATTGTATATCAACTTGCTGAGTTACAATTTTCTAATTTTGCTAAATTAACAACAAAAAATATACTTAGTAGTAATTGCATACATTTTTTTATACCATAATAATGACACGGACGACATGGTTGGCGCAGTGGCTAAGCGATTGGCTGCAGCACTGCGTGTCGAGGGTTCAATTTCCAAGTTTGGCTGTTTGTGTATGAGAGGTTATTATGTTATAGACACAGCTACAAAACAGGAGAAATTTCCAGCGTAGGGCAAAGTTTATATAAAGATAAAAACATTAAAATCCTATATATTCAAAGTACATTCATATACATCCTTCTTATAATTCATCAGGGCAATCCGTTTAATTACAGATGACGTGGTTTCCCTGTAATGTGGTATTTATTTGCGGCCGTAATGGATGAGTTGCTCGCTTGCAATTTATTATAAAGCCCCCAATGTTAAAATTGAGATTAAATAATATTTGTAAGCAGCAATCGGGCGTATTGTGATCTTTTATGGATGTACTGTTATTGTTATATTATTGCTTTTTAAATTGTGTTGGTAACCGAATAGGTAAAGGCGTCCGCCTCTCATGCATGAGACTGTGTAGACTGTGCAGTGACTTTTTCTATTCATATGTACTTTCTAAGTTTAATTTAGACATCACAGACATCGGTAAAGGAAAACATCGTGAGGAAACCTGGACTTACTGTTCCGTACGATGTACTGTTCTGTTTGAAATTAAATTACATTTGAAAATACTCATCGGTTTCTAAGAAAAATTCAACTATATCTGACGACCCTGCATACCTCTCTTGTTGACTGTACCTATTTTCTAAAGTATATCTTGGACAACACTGACATCGGTGAAGGAAAACATCGTGAGGAAACCTGGATTTATAATTAACATCAGTTTGAAATCGCCAATCCGCAAGAACAAGCGTGGTGATCAATGCTCGTGCCTTCTCTGTACGAGAAAAGACGTTTGCTCTGCAGTGAACTTTCTCCAAGCCACAAAGAAGAAAATAGCCTGAAAACGCATTTCCAACACAATACCATATTTTCACAATAAAAGCAATCCTCACCAAATCCATCTTTACCATAACAATACAATCAAATAAGACATACAAAACATTGAAATGTAAAGAAGATAGATGGCTCGTCTCATTGTATAAGAAAGCTAAAAAGTATTCAATAATAAATCTCAGTTGGGAGATGTCGATCACAGATGTGTCCTGGAGGAATGATATCGGCACTCCTTTTAATGCAAAATTGTATGAAAATGTGAGAAAAAAGATCTTTGTTGGAGAAGACGTTTTATGGAATTTTCGGGAGATTATTTAATACAATAAGGGGTGAGAATAAATATCAAAATATCTATTTTTTTGACTATCCTAACATCCTAATTCTAACTAATATTATAAATGCGAAAGTAACTTTGTTTGTTTGTTACCATTCGACGCCAAAACCACTGAACCGATCATCCTGAAATTTTGCATATACGTTATTAGGTGCATAGTTACGAACATAGGGTACCTTTCATCCCGAAAAAAAGTACTGTTCCCGAGAGAATTTACAATAAGGTTCCAATGATGATAGATGGCGCCACAAGTCTTTCGAATCATGATCGAATTATAGATTTAATTTACGAGCGAAGCCGCGGTTGAGAGCTAGTCTATTATATATTATTATTATAACGGCTAGGGACGAAGGAGTGCAATTATAGTTGTACACTAATAATACAATAATTATGAGCGTCATGAAAGATGAGACTTTACAAGCGTCAGTAATTAGGGAGCTTATGCAGGTATGGATGTACGAAATAGTTATCCTTAATTTGTGTATTTATACAGGGTTTCTTTTTTATTTTAAGTTATTTAAAGTAACCTTAGGTATCTCTGCCAGTTGGCTTCTTACTCTATTAATCTATCGTCCAGTTATCAAAATGGTATTCAAAAATGAAGACAACACATTAATTATGACGTTTAATTCTATTACAAATGACATAAATTAAAAAATTAGATACTTGATACCATTAACCAAGAATTCCAAGAAAAAAAAATCACAACTTCTTAAAAAAAACATTTTATTTAGGCTCAAAAAACCCTATTTTTTTACAAACAGATTTATTTTTAATTTTTATTTGATTTGAAATCAATGAGTAGTTAATCAATTGAGGTTTTAAAAAAAAATATTTCATAGTTTATTGCTGCCATACAAAATCTAAGGGGGAATTACGTTTTGTCAGCTCATAAGAAGTATGTCAATTGTTCTGTGTCAAGTACCTAATTCTAGCTTTTTACTACAAAAATTACAAAACAAAATCTATGTTTCACTAACCTGATAAGCAACAAGAGATCAAGTATCAGTATTAAACAACTTATACAAACGTCTTCTTTGACATACATCTCTAAATTCCGGATCCCACCATTTTCTTAGATGAGACTTTACAATGGAAGTACCATTTAATTCATTAAGTTTAGTGCACAGATCGCAAATCTGGGTCCTAGGGCGAACTTGATAGTAGTAGTATTTCATCCAGTCGAAGAAGTACTCGTACATGTCAGGGTTTTTGATGAGGTAGTTGATGAGAGCTCCTAATTTCTTTATGTCGAATGCTTGGGTGTTGATGTAGGAACCTGGTGGCAGGAAACTGGAAGACGCAAAGAAAATGTCAATTTCATATGTCACGTACAAAAAAGATTGCGAAAGTTTAGACGGATGTTTGTGAATCAATAACGTCAGAACGTCTGAACGGATCTTGATGAAATTTGGCCCATAGATTGTAGTCGGGAATAGCATAAGTACTTTTTATCTCTAAAAAATGTACGGATCCCGTGATATTAACTTTGGGGCAAATTCTTTATAGGGCTATATGTTTCATGGTATACTTGACTTCGATCAAAATAATCTTAATTATCTAACTTTATAAATTCATAAAAAAAAAGAATAAAACGAATAAATTGACAAGTATTCGAACTTTGTAAACTAATCTTAAAGATTTTGCAAATAAAAAAAAAACACACTATTACATGGGACTTGAACATGACTGGCCAAATGTGGGTGTACTAATGGGTGCACCTCTGCCTAACCCTTCGGGGATTAAGGGCGTGATGTTAGGTAATGAAAGAAAAAGAACTTGCTTTGTATAGTCAGAAGGTCCAAGTACAATAGGTATAGCTAAATGCGACATTGCAGTAACCATAACCTCGGTCACATAATCCTTTGACAAATATTCCTCTAAAACAATCTGGAAGAAGTAATCTCTTTCCAACATCTTGTAACACTTTATAGCGCTACCTCCAGGACATTTTTTTTGGGAACAAGGACCATAAATGTCTATTGTGTGATTATATCCTCTCAATTCTGTCCTCATCTCCTTTATAAAGTCTTCGTGCTTCGATTTAAGCTTGCACTTGGTCAGAATCCAAGCTATTGCCTTCTTCTTTTGTTTTATTTTGTTCGTATTCTTTTTACTTTTCTTCATTAACTGTATCCACGGCATATTGGTCCTTGGTCCCACAAGTGACTTATTCGCGCCATGGATTTCAAGAAACGGTTGCGGTATATCAGAATCTAATCTGAAAGTCCAAGTTAAATTGAAGAAATTCTCCAAGTCATAATCACATAATGGGTGCTTTTCTGGTGGTTCTAATGATCGAAATATGTAAAGCTGTTCTGGTGACCTTGATAAGTTGAGGTAGTGTACATCCATTTTGTATACATGGTCTATATCAAAAACGACTGCATCGAAATCTTCATCGTTGCTTAGAGTACTTTTATCATAGGTTATGTAGCAGTTTATGTGAGGACATTTTTGATCAATGAACATTTTTTGTCCGGGCAAAAATTCTGTGGGTTTATTGTGTGCTAAGCGTGATTTCTGTCTTTTCGTTTGTCCCCAAAACAATATATATTTTAAATCTGTGGCATACCTGACATGGCGTCGGTGGTGGACGTGTGAGTTCGTGAGGATATGCGGCAGTAACATGACCACAAAAGCAGTAATTCCGAAGGTAAAACATATCGCGATCTTTAGATAATTCTTCTTCAGAATCATATCTTTCAAATGATAGGTGTATATTTTCATTGCTTTCTTCTTCATGAGGTTATTTAGTTAGAACTTGTCACTCCACTGTTTGCCCACCAACTGGCTGGTACTCGTCAGGTCTAAGTATAAGTATATTTACTCACTGTTTACAAGTTAGTTGACAGTTCTTGAATTTTTCTGCGAAAGAATGTTTTGTTTGATCTGTGTTTGCAATGCGCTTACGCAAAACACTTGTAAACAATTTTTGTCGGCTGGAAATTGTAAACTACGTAGTTATTGTTATAACTACATTACATTATTTTAGGCGAGATACTCGTACTTCAATAGTAGGTAAAATATTAGTAATTGTTTAAAAAAAAAAACCCTTTTATATATAAAAAAAAAATTGTCAACCCATAGTGTTTTTGGTTCACAACGAAAGGTTAGTTGATTATTCAATTTACAGACTTGACTATTGACTTTATTCACTTTAATGTAGTACGTATAGGTTGCTGCAAATATAACCTAGCGAAATGGATGATAAATAGATCCAACTGAAGCCCAGTGCGAGTGCGGTGCTCCTGATCAGATCAGGGCCCACTTGCTGCAATGCCGAAGTGCCTACTGAGGCCGCGATATACATAGCCACCAAATACTCAAAAAAAAGGGACTCATTTAAACTATCGATTCCAAAGATATTTAAGAGAAGAAGAAGGTACTCAATAAAACATTTAATTATACTCTTTATCTCATAGACTAAAATACTAAATGATATCATCACCTCTACTTTTTCATGCACTTAATACAATTTAATAGCACGTTTTGTTAGTTACTCTTTCACGAACTCAAACAAAGTGATTAAGGCGGAGCACACACCAAATTGAATATATGCACCTCAAGTTGTACTGTTCGTAATTTATGTGTTTAATTTCGCGATGTGCTAGCGAAACTGGCATATGAAAAACTCGTTTAATTTATGGGTAAAAAATATTTTACGGGGAAGCTTAATATTGTCGCTTACCGCACTGGGTTCGGCACTGCTTAGTCGTTGGTATGATTTATTTGGCGCTGGAGTAATATATATCGAATTAGGGACCGTGAGTTTTTTGTTGTGAACGGACTTCCACTTAATTCAGGTTTTGTGTATGCTCTAAATTAAATGTTGCAGTTTGTAGATTTTAATTTAAATTGTTCTTTTAGGACTGTTGAGTGTGTCTTTTTGTAATAAAAGTTAATAGGTTTTTTTTTACTGCCTCGTTGGTCTAGTGGTCGCAAAACGCGACTGCTGTGCTTGAGGTCTTGGGTTCGATTCCCAAGTCGGGTAAAGTGTTATTGGGTTTTTCCATCAGAAATTTAAAACAGCCTTGGAGTCTGGATTTGGGCTCAGTTGATGGCAATAGGCTCGCCCCCTATTACACAGGACTTATCGTAACTGGCGAAATGTTAGTATACTAATGGGTTGGTACGACTCTGCCTATCCCTTTGGGGATTACAGGCGTGATGTTATGATGTTAGGTTTTTTTTTCTTTCTGGACAGCGCGATTCGTATACAAGTAGTTTTATCACAATAAGTGCACTAATATCAGAGCTTGTTGGCAGTTTTCCGTCAACTAACTCAATTTCAATATGATAATGGTTTTTAATTTACGAGATTTTAATTGACATACCTATCATATTGAAATAACGTTGAATGACATCCCAAAAGCTTAAATATCAGTGGTCTTATCCTATCTACAAAACTCGCTGAACTACTTTATGACAAGACTACTTTTATAAGACGCACATTGTCAGAAAAATCCTCTTCACTGTTATCAGGCTTATAAAAGTCTTTGAAGATTTTCAGGCATCTCTTAGTAAAACATAACTCATAACTTACATTAACAATACTACCACATGACTGTCATGTTAATTAAAAAACAAAGAAAACAACAACAAATTCTAAACGACTCATATCATTAACAAAACTCACAAATTATTCAAAATGCCCAAATTAAAAGGGTATTGCGTATAATAGCTCGATAAACAGCGTTCATTACATAGAATCTCTGGGTAAACCGCGGATTAAGTTCAACATGGCTCAAGTCTTGCTTATTTTCTGTTGTTACGCCTCAAATTGTCGACACTTGAGTACAGATTAGCTTCGTTACCCCGCGGCGTACCTGCTGTAGGGATGGGAAGAAAAATATCGATATCATTTGTATCGATGTTATTTTTTTTAAAGGTGTGATGTGTAAAAGTATTTCCGCTTTGTTGTATTATAGTTTTTTTATTATAGTGGTCGCAAACGCGACTGCTGTGCATGAGGTCTTGGGTTCGATTCCCAGGTCGGGCAAAGTGTTATTGGGTTTTTCCATCAGGAATTTCTCAGTAGCAGCCTCGGAGTCTGGATTTGTGCCCGGTTGATGGCAATAGGCTCGCCCCCTATTACATGGGACTAAAAAAACATAACTGGCGAAATGTGGGTGTACTAATGGGTACACCTCTGCCTAACCCTTCGGGGATTACAGGCGTGATGTTATAGTTTTGCGATTATGGATTAACCTACATATATTTAATGTGAATATGACGTATTGGCTGTTGCGGTGTTTGTTGTGGCTTCGATTCATATGCATATGGTCTTCAAGTAGTTGTTCCTTGTCTGATTGTTTTTGTTTGAGAGTTTATATGTTTGTAAAAGTACCCACGATACAGGCAAAATTCCTAGTATGGGGCAAGGTTTTTTTAAATAATATTTTTTTTGTTCTTAACTTTATTGGTGGATTTAAATTTCAAGATAATAATGTTACTGTACCTTTCCAGGGTTCGTTACTTTAGCATTAAGTATAATATAAAATTAAAAACGTTAACGAATTGATCAAATATCGCAATAGAAAAATAAGTTATCGGATCAAGACAGAGATCACTTGATATTATGTCTAACGATCTTAAACCATGAATTGATTTTTATTCAAAACATAACAGGTAAATGTGGGTGTACTACTCAATGGGTACACCTCTGCCTAACCCTTCGGGGATTACAGGCGTGATGTTATGTTATTTTTATTCACTTACCTAAAATTATAATGTTTTATAATATCTACCACATGTATTTATTTTTGTAAAACACAAATCGTTAATCTGCTTTATTTATTTTTTATAAATACTAAGACATGTAGTTTCTGTAAACTTTTTTCCAAATCGCAAGACATTAATTTTTTTAAGACAAAATTAACTTATATTTTACAAAATAAATATAATATCTTCATCTTTATCTTCACGAACATAAAACATCTATATCACAGTCCCATCCCTAAATTTCCAAGTGGTCGCGTAGGAAGAGCGCGGAATAATGATTTCTTTGAGTCCCCACTGTTTGAAGTGCACGCCATTACAGGCTCTGATACGTTTGTGTTCTGCACTTAATAGCGGATCCCAATGCCGGCCATAATTGTTTTCCTTACCTTTGTACGGTAAAAATCATGTTTACGACACTTTTTCCAGATGTTTACGGAGATTTTTATCTTAAATTATTATTCAAGATGCTGATAAAAATTTGAATGAGCACAGATAATGAATGGCTTTGAAAGTATAATGTGTTTTTGTCTGTGGTAGTAAGGGAGTCCTGTTTGGGAGTAGAAGTGAATATATCAACGAGATAGTTAGGTAAGTTTATTTAGTTATTTATTTAATGCACAATGTACACAACATAGTTTACACGCTAGGCTTAGAACTAGTGAGTACATTACCCTGTTGTGGAGTGTCTTGCCCGTTCTTCTCCATATTGGAACTATCTTTTGGAATGGGCAACTAGATTCAATATTATAATTTTCTTTTTCTCTTATAAATGACGTTCAAAAGTGCCTTTTAGTGGTTTAATTGAAATAAATGATTTGACTTTGACTTTGGTGATAAAGTGATATGTTGGGTTGGTGGTGATGACAGTGATGGTGTAAGGTTTAAAATAATGGCCTACAGGCAAAAGTTATCCACTGCATCGTTTGTCTAGTGGTTGAAAAGCGCGACTGCTGACTGTCTTGGGTTCGAATCCCAGGTCGGGCACAGTGTTATTCGGTTTGTCCATCAGCAATTTCACTTAGTAGCAGCCTTCGAGTCTAGATTTTGTGCTCGGTTTATAGCAATAAGCTCGTCCGTAATAGGGGGTAACAAACATTGTAAACAAATCGAGAGTAGAGTTGCCTTTCTTTATATTACAAAGGACCAAACAGATTGATAATAATACCCATATTATCTACACAACGCATCGATCAATGTGCCATCTTTGTTTATTCTTTTCCCAAGAATTTGTATATTTGTTCGACCCCTTGTCTTATTGGCTGGCGACTGGGTAACTTGGTCAGTATTAGTTTGTATTCTAAGAACGCACTGACCACGTATTTGTTGAAAGGTTATTGACTTGAAGTTTTGTACAGAATTTAATACAGACTAACCCTTGTGTATCTTTTAAGGGGATGTATGTATGTATTACTATTACTAGTAAACTTTTAGTATGGAACTTACTCTGTAATATAACATAACATCACACTTGTAATCCTCGAAGGGTTAGGCAGAGGTGTACCCATTAGTACACATTAGTACAGTTAATGTAATAGGTCTAATGTGATAGGGGGCGAGCCTATTGCCATCAACCGGGCACAAATCTAAACTCCAAAGCTACTGTTGAGAAATTCCTGATGGGTAAACCTAATAACACTTTGCCCGACCTGTGAATCAAAACCAAGAGCTCTTGCTCAGCAGTCGCGCTTTGCGACTACTAGACCAACGAGGAAGTCATACACGTAACTAAGCGATGAAATGTTTTATTAGCTAATTTAAAAAAAAATCTTTGTTCCATACATTTCGACTATGTAGTATGCTGATGTTTTTATATAAATGTTTTCTTTGCACTTTATATGTAAAAATATCTATGTAGTATGTCATACAAGTAACCAGAAAATGAACAATCTGACGCTGTATAAAGCCCCAAACTCATCGTTTCCACTATCGATCCTACGTCCAAGCTCCTCTGACTGAGCTAGATTCGTTTGATTTCGAACGAATGTCAGCACAAAGTGAGATGAACTCAATCAAATCTAGGTGGTGTAAAGAAAAAGTGAGGAAGTGCAAACTGAATTGTCACAGTTTCAATTCCATTTGGGGGATTCGACCGCGACCGGCGGGAGATGGGGCCGTGTTGACAAGGCGAAGGATTGCGTGGTGAGCGGAACGGATTTTGGTTTATGTAGTGTAATAAGTGTGGTAATAAGCCATTAAGAAATTATTCTGAACTAGCTTTTTAGACCTATGTATCCTGGCTAGAAAGTTTCATCAAGGCGCTTTGCACACAGAGCAACTATTGCAGCAACTGGCAACTAGCTGCTTACAAACATTTCAATTGGACTGCGCACACATAGCAACTCGAGTTTCGAGTTGTGGCAATCGTCAACAGTTTTCAGTTTCTGCAATCGATGACTAAGTCAGTTGCTAGTTGCCGCAACTAGCAACTTTTAAATATTGTACCGGTTTTTAAAGTTGCCGGTTTCCTCACGTCAATCGCAATGCTTTGGGCGATTTCACACCCTCCCTTCCTCTCCGTGTGCCCGGCAATGCCAGTGTCGCTACGGCAACGGCATACGGCAACTTGGCTATGAAAGTTGCTTACAAGTTGGCAACGTTATAGCAACTATCAACTTTTACAGGAAACTTTTAAAGAGTTGCTAGTTGCCTCAACTTAAGTTGCTCCGTGTGCAAAGCGCCTAAAATCGGTTTATTCATTTTGAAAAATAAGGACTTAAAGGTTTGTATGAATTGCCGTAAGGTGTAAACGGTCTTAAGTTTACACATCTGTCATCAATCGCCATGATTATTAATAACCAATGAAATATTAACTTTGGATTGTTGAGACATGTACTAAATCCATGGCAAAAGATTGTGTCACAATGTACCAAAAACCGTGTATATCCTGCCAGGGTTCCGGTTTCTGTTCGAATGAGTTACCGTAGCCCTGGAACGCAAAGGTAATTAGGAGGAACACGGATGTGTTTTAGTCAGTAAGAGTCTGACGCCTACGCTCCGCTCAGAACGAAAAAAGTCATTTGATGATTTCCCATCTTTAAAAAAATAATAATTAAAAACCCTCATACTCGGCCATCTTTGACTGATTTTCATCAAGCATAGCTAAAAACACTCCTGACTCAATCACCTTGTAAACAAAAAAAAAAACTAAATCAAAATCGGTTCATCCGTTTAGGAGGTACACATCGTCGTTTTTGCGTCGGGAGTTATAAACACTTGTATATCGCTCTCACCTACAATGTAATCACACCTTTATCTGTGTTAGAGTATTCACAAGTGTAAATCACAGTAAACAGTGAGGTCCACACTTTCACGTGGGGATTCAGTCGTTTTCAGTGATTTAACACCTAATTAGTGGTCTGCGGCTAGATGAGCGGTGCGAGCGAGACTTATTTATGGAAGAGCTAAGCGTATGAGCTTACTTAGTTAGATAAACTATCTTGTGGGTACTTCATAGTTTGAAGTGTGTGATAAAGAGATTCAAATTATTCTGTAGTTTTTAAATTTAGTAATATTACCATTTCAATTGTTTTTGTCGTGATTTCCCAGAGGTAATGATCAAGTACCAATGTGGCTACTTCTATTTACAAAAATACAAATACAAAAATGTTTTATTTCATTATTATCCTCTAAATTATACAGTTTATGGCGTCTCCTTTTAAATATAAGGAAACGCCGTACGTATTTCATATATACTTTCTAAGTTTATATTGAACGGAACTTATATCGTTGAAGGATTAACATTACAAGAAACCTGGACTTGAAATATAAAATCACCAATCCGCCTTGAGCAAGCGTGGTGATCAATAGTAGCAATAATTACAATTGTTATGTCACAATATGTTCGTGTGTGGGGTGCATTTTGGCAGAATTAAACCCAATGTACTATATTTTCAATTATATATTTATGTCTGTGTTATGTATGTTGACTGCCTCGTTGGTGTAGTGGTCGCAAGCGCGACTGCTGTGCATGAGGTCTCGGGTTCGATTCCTAGGTCGGGCAAAGTGTTATTGGGTTTTTCCACCAGGAATTTCTCAGTAGCAGCCTCGGAGTCTGGATTTGTGCCCGGTTGATGGCAATATGCTCGCCCCCTATTACATGGGACTAAAAACATAACTGGCGAAATGTGGGTGTACTAATGGGTACACCTCTGCCTAACCCTTCGGGGATTATAAGCGTGATGTTATGTATGTTTTATGTTTATATTTATGTCAATTGGAATTGAAAATGTCAATTGAATTAGTATCTTAAAATAATGTACGGTTTCAATTCAAAACCCAATTGCCTTATGAGGCTCATAAATTTAAAGCTCTCTTTTTGAAATGTAAATGCTTTTTTTGTATGTTTGGTTTACCCGGTGGTACAGTTTCCAGTCTAGAAGCTATACAGCTCGCTAAGTGAGTTGTTTGAGCAATAAATGGTGTACGCAGTGCATTACGCCGTCAATGAACGGTAACTCAGTTGTGACGCGCAGCGAAGCCCCCGTGTAAGGTCGGCAGAAAGAGACAATTTATATTGTATAAATTAAGATATTTATATTTTATATAATACTAGCTTATTTCGATGACGCTTCGTTGTGGCTCAGTCTAATAAAAAATAACGTATTTTTTTTTGTTTAAATACAATGTATACAACATTGCAACTTAACAAAGAAAAAAAAACATTTAGAAAACCTTTGCTCTTTCAACGCAAACGCATGGGAATTGAATTATGATATTTTTTACTTTTTATTGACTATCTATAAACTTAAAAACCCCTATCGTCTTTAACTAGTCCCTTCTGCAGTGTTTTTGTGAGATTATTCTTTCAAATTTAATTCCATACACACACGCTCTTCCTTCCTTCACATAACACACTTCCTTTTTACTCGTTCAGCAAAGCTAAACATTTACAATTAATAAACAAGAATGTATAATCTGATTTAAAAAAAATATGTAGTACATGTAAACAATCGTTAAACAATGCAATCGTTAAACGTTTAACAACGTTAAACGTTTAACAACGTTAAACAATCGTTAAACGTTTAACAATGTAAACAATCAATAATAGAATCGTTTTGTACCTACATAAATAGCTAAGTAACACATTGCTTTTACTTAAAACGCGTACGCACTGGCTTGTTCAAACTAAAATATATCCAACACCGATTTTTTTACTTATTTTACCAACGCTACCACTCGCGGGCCACTTCACCCCGTCGGCAAGATACAATGAAATTACCGAGACGGCTTTTTAGCGAGCCGCACGCTATAATTCATAAATTGTCGTATGACCGCTTGTTTTGCTGTCAGTGCCCGTTTATATTGTGTTGGGAAGTTGGGTCTGCTTTTAACTTCATCCCTTTTGTTTTGAGGGGTAGTTGATGTAGTTATTGTTGCGGCATATTGTATTAGTATTGGAACCTGTAGCTTAATGGTAAAAGGTTTTGTTATTCATTTTTAGGGTTCACCTAAAGGGTGGCAAGGGAAGCTTATTAGTAAGGCTGCGCTTGCGTCTGTATTTTCGAACATGTTCCACCCTATTCTCTTCAAAGTGAGTGTGAGTGAGTGTTGTCATACGTTCAAAGGTAAAAGTAATTAGTAATCCAGTTTGTATGCATTCAAGCGGAAGTTGTGGATTTATTTTTCGGAGCAAATAGAAAGAGTTTTATGATAATCCTCCATTCTATTATTTATAAGATATGTATTTATATATGTATAATTATTATATGTATTTATATTATAATTATTTATTTTTAAATATGTTTATGTATATTATATGGCATTTTTATAGCAAGTATGTAGAATTTAATTATTTTGTACTAAACGCACACGCGCAAACGAACACTAAAGTGTACATAACACTTTATTTTATTAAGTAAAATTTTTGAGTATTTTTTTCTCTAATGTTTTTTTAAAATTATGCACTTTTTTGATTTATGTAATAGATACAGGACCTGTACTATTAAATGACACCCATTTTATATCTATACAATCCCATAAAATTCTGGGGTACAGTCACGAGCAAAAACAAGTATGCACTTAGCAAAATTCAAAAGCGATTTTCTTATGAAATAATGGTTGTAACTTTGATATTAGACCTATTTCATAGTAGTATTGAATTCAAAATACTATATTCCTAAAAACAAGACATTTCAATCAATATATCCGAAGAAAGTAGCTTCGTGATGTTCCTATGTGTATACTTGTTTTTGCTCGTGACTGTACATGCCCATATAATTATGTCCATATCATTTGTAATTTTTTTTACGTTCAGCTAATTACATAAAAATATTCCGTTTTGTATAAATAACTGCTTACCATACTCGTTCCTTAACTAAAGCATCACATATTCAAACCCAGAACTTGAAAGGACTTTAAAAACATGTTAAAGTGCTGTAATGCAACCAACTTGCTGGAGACAAGTGGCGACGGCCGCCGGAAGTTCACCCGCAAACAATATGGCCGCCGGCCACTTCCGGCCGCGGAGTTTCCGCCTTCGGGCCACAAGCGACATTAATAACTTTTCAAAATGCGTAATGCTGTTTAAAAATAGAAATCTGTTGCCATTGGCTGGGTTTAACTTTTGAATGCTGTTGTTTGTTTCAAAGTTGGTTAAACGTAGATGAAGTTATGGTTTACTATAGACAAGTTTTATAATATTATTTTGTATACAAGTCATAATGAAATATATAAAAAAGCTTATGTATACAAAAAAATAAAATTGAAGTGTGTGTTTGTGATGTGAATGTTTCAAGGTACTTTTACGAAAAAAACAATTTACATATGTATGTCTGTCTGTCTATTTGTTTTAGCTAATCTTTGAAACAGCTGCACTGATCTTGACGGGGCTTTCACTGGCAGATATCTAATGTTACAAGGAGTAACTTAAGCTATTTTCATTTAAAAAATTGAATAATCGTTCTGTGCAAAAAAACCCCTGCAGACAATCGACATTTACGAGGACGAAGTCCTAGTGAATAAAGAACTAATATTTATAATAATGTTATGAAAAAAACCACTAAACAATAGCTAAAATGCTAATGGATTCTCTATTATTCAATTCAATTATCCTTTTCCAACTCTTTTTTACAAAAGCCTTGCTTAGAAGATATCCATAATATCATCGATTAATGTTCCTTTCTATGCATTAAGAACACTGCTCCCAAAAAAAAAAGCATTACAAAACCCACACATTACAATATAATAAATTATAATTGCAGCAAACATTAAACCAGTATCACAGACGATAACGCATTGCCTACGACGTAGCCCGCAGCCGTAGCGCTACGGCGTAGCGGGCGCTTAGTTCCGGAGGAAAGAGGGGGTCGTAGACAGGCGGACACATCCGTCCTACGGACATATGTATCGGTGGCGTTTCCTCCCTGAATGTTTCATGGCTAATCTACTATCTGAGGAAGACGGTATAATGTTATGTATGTTGTATTTATAGGTTTATACATTATACAGTATGAGAGATGGTTTTGTGGATGACGGTAGACTTTTTTCTTGGATTTTTATTTATACAGTGTGTTGTAAGATGTGGGTAGTGTGTTCTGTGATGAATTCTTTTTGAGGCACAAAATAATTAGCTACGTTTCTTTTTTAAAAATTTTAACTTTTTCACACTAAGAATTGCTTCTGTATCACACAAGACCTGGAAAAATGACCTTCCAACCACACACATACTTCTTCCGTGCGGGTATCGAACCCAGCTTGTGCAATAACTAAGTCGTCAAAAATTACTGTTAATTATGTACTTGAAAATAATTATTCACGTTTTTATTGTTCATTTCCTTTGTTTTCTTACATAAAAATAACTCTGTTTTTACTAAATTATAATTTACGATCCAATCCTTGTTGGCAACAAACTATATTTATTAACTTTAATATCTCTTTTACGATTTACTCTTGCATCTAGATAATGAATGAATGAATGCTTTATTTCAAAGAAATATCATTGTGTATCTCTTTTTTCATAATTATATGTGTGTTGTGTGTCATAGAATAAAATAAAACAAATCATTCTGATAAACATTTTATTATTTAACTCAAAAAGACAACACAGGCGTCTAATCTACTACATTTAATTCCATAGGTACATTACAGTTACTTACAGTAATCGTATAGTTATACATATACATATATTTGTTATACCAAAAAGTTAACAAAACACATTAATTTTAACCTATTTTTAGCTTTTTTATTTACCGGAGTTTTGATATAAACAGTACTTTAATATTTATAATTATAATTTGCCAATTTCTATGTCTACTGTCTAATTATACATTATATACCAATCTAGTCATAAGCATTTTTATAATTGTATATGTTACATGTAAAGCGCAATAATATAAATTATACATCATCGAAAAGAATTACAAGCTATTTTTAGGCTACATTTTATATTTTGGTTAATCCGCGCTGAGATTTGAACTCTTTTTTTTTAACAATGAATTATACAGTGATGAAAGTTATATATTTTGTATATTAAATGCCGCATACCCTACACATATTATAAGCCTTACAGTCATAAATTTTTGCGATAAATACACTTATCAGTGTGGACGAATTATGATACTTCATTTTAATTATAAATTGAAACGAAACGTTTTGTATATACATTCCTTTATACATTTATATTTCTATACAACCTCTATAATATATTTATAATAAAAGTTAATAGCCAAGATATATTAGGACTTCAAAGCTTTGTTTATTTGTATATTGCTTAAATTTTTAACAGTAGGTATTCTGGGAAATATTGTCTACACAATTGACGATTTATAATTATTATTTTAAGACTAATTATATTTTATTTTTTATATAATTCGTCTTTATACACGTTGTTTTTTTTATTTGGCTATTCCAGAATAGTCGTAACGTTCATTTGAGTCTATAGCAAGAATAATATTTTATAATTTGTTTTTTTTTTATTTGTAACGTACACATAACTACTTAGTTTTATAAATGTCTAAGTACAGTATAGTTTCTTTTGATTAGTAGAGTTACTTTTACTTGATCTAATATGTAAGCGAACGAGGGGTCTCGATTGCCTCGTTTTGAGTCTGTGCCACGTCAAGAGCAATAATTGCACAGAGTTGCTTATTTTGAGGCATACTATCTAAATTTATCTTATTATAAAATCCTCAAATGAATAGTCAACTGTACTTATTATATGCAGTGCAGTTATTTATTTACATGAGCAATATAATAAATCAATTCGTGACGCGAGGGCTTGATAAATATAAGGTATGCTAAGCGACACATATAATATACTACTGTACGAAAGTTTAAGTTTATTTCTGGAACTTTGTACCTATGTTATATATTCCTAACATACTATGCACTATAGTTATAGATTCTTATATTTACAAACAAATAATAAAAATAAAAAATAGCTTTTCAATTTTGGGCGTGTGCTAAACTGACTTTAACAGGAGTATTTCAATCTTTTTTTAAATTTACTTTGGTACCTAATTTATTAAATATAGTTATTGTTTTTGGAATGCCTCGAAAATAGTAATTTTATATCTCGCTGCTTATCTACAATGATTTTTTAACTTCATGTACACATGAGAAGCAGTCGACAGTGATTTCAGTTGGAAATGATATACAAATGGCATTAAACAATAAAAAAGTAACATGTTAAGAAAGTATTTATTTAATTATGTGCAAGAGACATGTCATCAACGCTTCTGTACCGCAAGCTGTGCTCCTTGGGCCATTGGGTTGCTGTGAAAAGAAAAAAAATATATTTTAAAAGTTAATTATTTCCATCCAAAAAGAAAACATATTTAGTCTGCTGAACCTGTTGTTAAAAATTATTTAGAATAGTTTTGTATAAATCTCAGTGTAATTAATTTTAAAATTACCTGGTTTCATTACCCAAACTGGTATCATTAACGCTTGTAGGGGGTACACTGGTAGTTGTGGTTGTTTTAATCTTTCGGTGCTCAGTAGAAATGGACACAAGATCATCTGCCGATCCGGACGGTTCTATGACTAAATAATAAAAAAAGAAAATAAAACAAAATAAATAACAAAAGAGAAAAAAAAACATGGATAACAAGACAACTTGATATTAATGCATGCATAATAATAAATTGTAGATAAAGCATTACTCAAAACACACTAACTTATTACTGGGTTACATAAAAACACAAAATCAAGGTACTCAAATGAATGGAATCGACAATCACATAGATATGAACTACCCAAGCAAAAGTTTAACATTAATAACAATAACGTTTAAACTAAGTCTACTCTTCGATCAAAAAGATGCAAGTTTTAAAGTTTCTAAGTTTTTGCATCCATAGCTGGCAGGAATTTCTCAGTAACAGCCTCGGAGTTTATATTAGTGCCCGATTCATGGCAATAGGCTCGCTCCCTATTACATGGGACTTAAGCATAACTGGCGAAATGTGGGTGTTATAGGTACACCTCTGCCTAACCAGAATACAGGCGTAATGTAATATATATGAAATGGTTTGTTTATCATGCATGATATTAAGAAGATGATTACACACACTAAAAGGTAATAAAATCTACATGAACCCATAACACAAATAAAGCTCAATGCAGTTCTAACTACACTATCTCTACTATAATGTCAAACTATACCTATTCCTGTGACATTTCTTTGGTCTATCGTGCCTTTTACATGCAACACTTTTTTTGGTACGTCTCTTGCGGTGGTAACGTGCTGAAATTTTATTAAAATGTGATAAAATGGTGAAGAAGATCTGTTTCAAGCACTATTTGCTTGCATTCACGTAAGTTTGATGTTAAGTATCAATTATTATAGGTAAACGTATTTACCATTAAAAATAAACAATAATAAAACTCAAGACGAGGCACAGAATTGTGCCTCATTCAAAGATCGAAGCGAACTTGATACGAAACATTAAACCAGAAGTTTGTGCTTGACTTAGTCTTATTATTTGCCAGACATGCTGCATTCTAGAGTCAAGATGCATTTGTATGAAGAAAATGTAATAATAAGAAAGTACCTGTATAATGCATATTCCTGTACATATCTGGACAGTTGTTTGATCCCTGAAACAAAATATATCAGAATTAAACAATTAATTGTTATATCGTTGCTCGTTGGTAGTAAAGCGCGACTGTTGAGCACGAGGTCTTGGAATCGACTACCCGGTCGGACAAAGTGTTAAAAATTAATAACCCTCTGCCTAACCCTTCGGCGAATACAGGCGTGATGTTATGTTATATGAAAACAGTTTTTTTCTTTCTTTTTTTATTATTCTATGGTGTTATAGCAGTCTAATATAATGACTTAATATTACAACCAGCTTGCCAAAATATAAAAAAACAAAAAGTTAAATTAAAAATAATTATGTTAGAACAGTCTTCTTTTTTGTCTCTTTTTTTCCTGATCGGGTTGTCTCAAGCTTTAGCGACTTGATTAAACATGTCGTGTCCAGACGTAAATTATTTTACTCTGTGGAGTCGGACAAGCGTCCTCTTAGACCGGGATTTGTTCAAGATTTATTACTGGCCATGCAATTTGGTTGTGTTTAAGTCTATTGCAAGTGGCGGTACTATAAATGTAATTTATATTGTGTTGTTTATTATTGTGTTTAGAGATCTTAGGTGTTATTTTTTTTTTTTTTTTTTTGTAAAATGACGTTCAAATGTGCCTTTTAATCGTGTAAAGTATAATAAATGATTTAACTATGACTTTTTCCCCTGTGATTTCTTGGATTAGAAATCTTTTTAACATTTTTATATTTAATTGAACTTGTTTCGTATAAACATTTGGCTACTACAATAAGGGGAATTTGACAAAAAAATATTTCATAACATTATGAAAATAGAGCAATATTGGTATCATGTTTGAAACACGTTCTACATATTTTTATTTTTCAAAAGCAACCTTTTATATTTCTTTGCAAAATGCACATTTACGCAAAGAAATATAAGTTATATTATATTTCTCTATTTTCAGATGAGATGATATTATATTTCTTTATTTTCTGATATTGCATTATTTTCAGAATATTATAAAATATTTTGTTTGCAAAATGCACATTTACGAAAACTTTCAGCTCGGTCAAACATCGGGAAGTGGCTCAAAATTAACTTGTAAGATTTGTACAGCCACGGATACCAGGACAGGTAAAATCAACAACAGTTTGTAAATACGATTTTCAAATCATCTTCATTCTAAAAATGTAACACAACGGACTCACAAATGCCCCAAAAATAATCGCCAGCATCCAACTACGAATCCCGGTATTCGCATCACTAAACACGGGAACATAACTCACTGAGCCACGAAGTCTTATCTCAAAACTAAGTATACACCTTAGAGTATGAATATGATAGCTGTTAAACGCTAAAATTAAGAAATCTTAAATTGTAATTGACATTTACTGTTGATACAGTTGATAGTTTCGATTTATTTTAGCATTTTATTTCAAGCGATAAAAACTAGTTAGCTCGCCAAGATAATTGTGAAATTCTATCTAATTGCTGAATCTCTTACTAAACTCATTTATATACTCTCACTTGCTTGTAAAAAAAAACGAATATTTCAATGAAAACAATTACTTTGCACATTTTTTGTTTAATGTTTTGTCAAGTAATTTTTTTTCTTATTTAGTTACACTAAGACTGACTCCTTAACAATATTTTGTATGTTAGTAAATCTTTTAATTCTTCAGAAAAACGGCAGCTTGTCATATTCATACTCTTTGGTGTAAGCTATGCAATACAAGACACAAGTTCAAACTCTGTTTATATCACGGTTATTTGCTAACTTTGTGATAACCTGCTTTTTACTGTACACTCCTTTTGTTTAGGAGAGAAATGTTACAGATTTAAAGGTGTATGTTTGTTTGTGTAGTGCTATTTATGTGGAACCTTACTAGATTTGAATTTATTTATAGTATACATAGTAATTATTTTTATTTACTGGCTTGGCATAATTTGAGTTTTGATTTTGTTGAGCTATTTTTAACAGCAGGATGTTGTTATGATATTACGATCTATACTATAATAAAGCTGAAGAGATTTTTGTTTCTTTAAACACGCTTATCTCTAAAACTGAAAGTCAAATTGGAAAAATTCTGCTTGTATATGATAGCCAGATCCACGAAGAATAGTAAAGGCTGTATAATACAGCGCTATGACCTACGGGAGCGGAGCAGAAGCCAAAGACGCAACTGATTGCTGGTAAAATCGTAGAGTTAAACTAGTTTAAGGTAATATTCAAGCTTCCTTCGATCCTTACCTGAAGTCCTTGCTTGTTGAAGTTAATGTTGGTCCTCACGGTGCGATGGTGTAAGGGTTGAACTGGTCTCGCGTTGTTGGCCAGTGGCGCCTTAGGAGTCAGCTGGGAGCCTTGCATCAGCTGACGGAGGGCGTACATCTGGAAAATATGCAAGTTGAAATGGCTGGATTTTTGGAATATAATCTAGGATTTTTTCTGTGTTGGGCAGTTGTTCAGCCACTATGATAGTAACCCTGCAACCATATGCATTACTTACTGGTAAACAGATTAATATTATTTTCAACCGACTTCAAAAAGGAGGAGGTTCTCAATTCGACGCGTATGTTTTTTAAATATTGTCATGATCTGATGATGAACTTTGGAGATATGGAACGGAACTCCTTAAAAAATCACAGCAGAACCGCCGTAACAAGAAAAATTGCTTTGTTTATACGTGTAGTCGATGACTGACTGAAGGAAGTGGGGAGGGGGAACGTCAACCCCCCTCCTACCACTTTCCAAAATTAAATATATCGTGTGAGGTATTGTTTGAAAGGGCTTTATGTAAGGATTTCAAACATTTTTAATTAGACTTTTAAAAGAGTATGTATGAATTTCTTTGCTTATTCTTCTCCATACAAAGTTACCTATTAAGGGAGCAGGTATATTCTATTAAATTTTTTCTTATAAATGACGTTTTAAAGTGCTTCTTAATTAAATAAAATTGATGTGACTGATTTTGAGTTTGGCTTTGATTTTATTTAGTCTTTGTTTGAGTTATTATCTTTATAAAATTCTGGGTCCCTTGGATTACGATACGGCAGGCAGAAGGCAACGTGAGTTAGGTAAAATCATTTAAAGCATCAGTCATCACATAACCATTGCCAGTCAAAAAGTAGCTTTATTACCTCTTGCTTAGAAATATAAATAGGTTTGTTGAAGATGATCCAGACAGCTGTCTCCCAGCACCCAGGATGCGTGGTGGAGCCCTCGTATGTGAGGTACTGCTGTGTATTTGGTAGAAGAGAACTTAGTGGGAGATGCTTGATGGGAAATGAGGCACCTGTAAGAAAACGTGGTTGAAATAAACTGGAAAACTTTACAAAGGGTTTGAAAGGACATCGACGCGAAATCGGTTACCGTGGAATCTGTCACGATTCGAGATGCCTCCAAGCGTTGAAATATTTCGAAGATTGTTAAAAAAAAACAAGCTTTTTTATACATTTTGACCTTTTACGTATTGTACTTTTGTATGGAGCAACAGTGATTTCAACTTTAGGTGTATTGAATTTTGCGAAAGAGCTGTTGCGGTCCTGGAATGCAAAAGGCATTTGAAGGAACGCGGGTGTGTTTTAGTCAGAAAGAGTCTCACACTTCACTTCTTCATACTTCACACTTCTTCGAGGAAGAAGTCATCTTATGATTTCCCATTAAAAAGGGTCTTTAATTAGGTATGTACACACAGCAAAACAGATAGGTATCCAGGGTCGTCAGACATAGTTGAAGTTTTCTTAAAAACCGATGTATGTCTTTGACTGAAACTTAACTTAAATAATTAACTGTTCATTATCTAAGTTTTAAATTAAATTACATTCGAAAAAATCTAACGGTTTCTTTGAAAACTTCAACTATATCTGACGACCCTGCATACCTATTTATCTATTTTGCTGACTGTAGGTACTGTCGTCACTGTGGCGTGACGTGGTACCGAAATCGCCTCCTGGATATATGGTGTCTTTCTCAGGGCGCAAATAATAATTGAAACGAATCGTTACTTTTAAATTATGTATTAAAGAAAGACTTGACTCTACTGCTCCCTGCAGAGCGAATGACCAAAACAATTGTCATCGTAGAAAATATATTATTCTAATTCTAAATACGAATGATTTGTCAGAGAGTTTAGAACATAAGTCTTCCAGCCTGCTTGCTCTAGCAAGCAACCTTCACAGTACCTACTGTGTGCATAGTACATATAAGTTTTCGGATCGATGTGTCATCATGAGTCGGTCTGGGAAGATATAGAATTCAAAACACTTCTTTACAAGTAAAGGGGATTTTACAGCATAATGACCATAAGGGCGCTAATATCTAGGGTTTTGAGGCGGGAGGCAAAAGGTGAGGCATTGACCTTTGCTTACCTCTGTAAGTCACTTTGTTGAAAGCACTTGTGATCAACCTAAAGTCTGTATTAGTGGGCTCCCCGACCTGTAAACAAATAAAAGATGTTTTTACAAGCAATTTCTGTGTTTTATTTTATCACATAACATCACGGCTGTAATCCCCGAAAGGTTAGGCAGAGGTGTACCTATTAGTACACCTATATTTCGCACAGTTATGTTTAAGTCCCATGTAATAGGGAGCGAGCCTATTGCCATTATCATTAAGTTTATGTTAAGTTTATCATAAACTAGCTTTTGCCGGCGGCTTCTTCCGCGTAAATGTCGGTTATCGCGGACGCAGACGAAGTCGAAGTCTAATAAAGTAGCCTATGTCCTTCCCCGGGTCTTAAACTATCTCCATGCCTTTCACCTAAATCGGTTCAGCGGTTTAAGCGTAAAGAGGTAACAGAGAGACGTATGAATGTGTATTTTTAGAAAATGAAAATAATTTTAAAGACTTCATTACCTGCACCATTAGTGAAATGCCGACAATTCCTTGTGACTTGTGTTGAGCCTCCGACATGTTATGGTACAGCTCCTTGTTGAATCCGTACAGCTGGATCTGTAGACAAACATAACCTTTATTTTACTTTATTCACCAGTAACCAGAATAGGGGTCATTAGGGAAAAAGTGCGAGTTGGAGCCGTACAGAATGGATCTGTATTTATGTACAATATTTAACACTACATAAAAAATGATGTTACTAGTCAAGTATGTGGACCCCTTGTAATTTTTATAATTTTGTAATGTGCTGTTTTATCGACCATAGTAATGCATAGCCTGCGAATCTTTAAGTGCCTACTTATTCCTTCTCCTCGAAACAAAAGAAAGAAGAGGAGGAGTCCCTACCTATTATGGTTAAAAAGACATTAGTACTTAGTCCTGTGAAAGACAGTGGTAAAACCTCAGTATTAGGATCCTGTTGGCACTCTTCGGGTACAGAATCCAAAAAAATCAATACCTATGTACCTCCAGTCACTAAAACAGACAAAGCGATTAATAAAACCAATTATCATTGATTTTAATGATGCAGTACTTCACAAGCTACCTACTAACGAGTGCCCATTAACAAATACTGAACCACAATAAAGTTTTAACAGTAATAATGGCTAAATCAAAAAGTCATTAAGACATAACCGCAAACCGCAGTCCACAAAGTTTGAAATAATCGACTGTTGCTAAAATCGTCGCTAGTTCGCTCCAAATATTTTCATTGATTAATTAAATCGGTGAAAATTAATACGGTGACTGAAATATCCAATTAGGGATCAATGATACGAAATGTTGACGCAAAAATTATGGTACTATGACAGTTATTTATTTTTGTATATAAATAATAGTAAAGATTTGTGATGTATGCGATTTTTTTTTTAATAGGTTCTTGATGAAGGAGTATATCGAGACATGAACTTTTACTATAGATTAAGTACATTATTCTAGCTCCCTAGTGCCAAACATATTTTTAAAAATGAAGCTGTTCCATACAATTTGACGATGGTATTGCACTTTTGTATGGTACAGTTTTTTTTTGTTATATTAATTGCTAACTAATATGTTCACCACTGAAGGGTTTCACATGTCTCGGTGTATTTATACCTTTTTTTTAATGTATTATATTTTTAAAAGCTGGCTTAATACTTCAAGTCCCACGTCAAGACAAGACCAAGTCCCAAGACACAATTGATAATTATCTATTTTTCTGCCATACCTGTACGACAGCCGGGCCTTGAGTGGTATAAATGCTGGCCTTTTTAAGAAAACAATCTCTAAAGAAATTTTTTATTAGCAGCCTCGGTTGTGCCTGGTGAATGGCAATAGATTCGCCTTCTATTACATGCGACTTAAACATAACCTAAAAACCATGAAAAACACTTTATAAATAATTTTTTTTCCGTATTCAACCCTCAACTTTGCTGTAGTTTTAATAATACAAAATAATTGCACGAGTTTACAAATTAACACTGTCAATGCTGCCATTATCGAACCTCTTTTATTGCCCCCTTGGGCCGCAAAGACCGAACTTTGACCCCTTTAAACTTTGTTTGTTTACCGCCATAACAGCAATATCCTGATATTTCAACGTCATCATACAACATAACTAAATAGCGTCTGTTGAAAATAAGCTTTATTTTATTCACCTATGAGGTTACGTTAAGGTTATGATCGTGGAAATATTACAGTGACGTTTTTTATTTATGTGTACTGTCTTATTTAATCTTGCACATTACTGACAACGGTCAAGGTGAAACCCGGACTTTCAATTCAAAGTCTAAAACTACCAATCTGCTTTGAGCAAGCGTACCGATGAATGCTCGTGCCTTCTTTGTATAAGAAGACGATAATAGACTGATATTCATGTAGGGTACATACCTACCGCTATAAAAAAATAATTTCTTACACACATACACACACACCCTCATGCCTTTGTTCTATGGAGGTAGACAGAAACCACAGAACGCCACCTGCCATCCTTACATACTCCTTTCGCGTCATCTACGTAACAATCACACACTCGCTCACATTATACTCCCTGCGAATGCAAAATAACGTAATTATGGTCGACATTTTTTAATTTCAATTACTCCTTAATTCAAAACAAGCGCAAGGATAACCAAGTTCATTTTAAAACCGTAAAATGATACACATAAATCTGTCGAAATATTTCGACATAATAGCTTTAGAACGATCGCATTCGAAGTTAAAGAGCGAACTTCGATCGTTGAGACCCCCGCAGCTAATAATGAGTGTTCGATAACAGTCGCATTTTAGTGTTGATTTGTGAAATGATAATTATTATTTGTAGAAAGAGGTGGTGTAATAGGAATGTGGTGTTTGTTTTATTTAATGTTTGAGAACGATGTGTGAAAGGGTTAAGTTTCTAATTTTATCATATAAAAAAACGTTATTTAAGAATTTCTTAGTAGCAGCCTCGGAGTCTAGATTTTTGCCTGGTTGATAGCAATAGGCTTGCTCCCTATTACATGGGACTTAAACACAATTGGTGAAATGTGGGTGCGTTACACCTCTGCCTAACCCTTGAGATTACAGGCGTGGTGATTAGGAATAAAAAAAAAAGATTTTATAACGAATTATTTTTCGAGAAATTGTAGATGGAAAATACCTAATAACACTTTGCTTGGGAATTTAACCCCAGACCTCATGCTCAGCAGTCGCGCTTTGCGACCACTAGACCAATGAGGCAGCCATTTATTTATTTACTTATTTATTCAACTTTCATTATTCTTTCTTTCTCATTCAGTCGAGTCAACATTTATGATAGATAATTTATCTATTAACCTACTTAACAAACTTCCAACTTATTAAGTAACTTAATAAAGATACATAATACACATCAACAATCCACTTTAACCCTCGGGCTATATCATAAATACTTTGAACCCGTAACTGCTTAATAAAACCGGAATTAATTTGAAATCGAAGACGGTATCCCGAAGTTAGTCAGCTATAGGAATGTGGGTGCATAGTTACCAGTCTGCGGTCAGACGGGTGCATAGTTAGACTACCTGGCTGTAGATAAAGGAGGTTTTATAGTAGGTAGTTTTAATTGTATTTGATTTTGATGTTCTGCATTTGTGTACAATACGTGCCACGAAAGATGAAACTTGAGACACCACATAATCTTTATTATTTCGTAATAAGTATTATAGTATTATTTTTTTTGTCAAAATGTCACCGAATTATCCCTGACAAATTATGGATAACTATTTCGTAAATCCACACACAAGCTTCCCATTACTGCGTAGGAGATATTATAGCGCACAACTGTGTGCGCAAACACAGGTACACTTCCTCTTCTCTCACTCTCATGATCATTGGTTATTAAAAATAGTGCACCACGTTTCGGTTATAATGTATGGAACAAAAGATTTATTTTTAAATTTTAAACTAAAACTGTTAACTATGAAGGGGGGAAGGGGGGCTACAAGAGGTATTTATATGTTATCATTAAATCACATAGATCTTACGTCTCCGGGATTTCAATCGATAAGGACATTTAACATTTATTTTAAAAGATTAAGTATGGAGTTTCTTGCCCATTCCTCTCTAGCTTAAGTTAATAATTAAGATATCTTTTTAACTTTGATATTATTTAGTATACTAAACTTAGCACCATGCAAATCTACCTTTATTTATTCCGTAACTACGAAGGCGCTGTAATACATCCCGGTACAATCTGGTATCGGATTTAGTTGTTATAGAGTTGTATTCCGAACATTGTTGTGAAATTTGTGTAGTGTTATTATTAATAAAGGGATATTCTGAAACTACGTCCAGTAAACAATGGTGGGTGTATAATTTTAGAACGTTTCCGTGTTATGCTGAGTATTGTTATATTTATAGGTAAAATTTCAACTAATTGTTCATTTTTCAGGGGTTTACATGTTTACGAGTAAGTTGAATTTGTTATATTATATAATACCAGCCTTTTATTTCCAATAGTTGAGCAAACGCCTCTTCTTCTCGCACAGAGAAGGCACGAGTATTGATCACCACGCTCGCTCAAAGCGGATTCGCGATTTCAGACTTATATTATTTTTTTATGAGTCCAGGGTACCTAACGATGTTTGCCTTCACCGATGTCAGTTGATGTTCAAGATACCCACTTAAGAATTGAAAAGCCACTGAGCCATCATGATTACTAAAGAGTAACCATAAATACGATTACGCCGAGACGATTCAAATGTACATTTATATAAAAGCTAATTGTTAAAAAAATTATTGTTATTAATTATTTTCATAAAAGTTATTCAGATTCATAGAAACTTTAATTTTAAATTGAGACGGATTGACACATTGACGGTTTTGATTGATTCAACAAAACCAATAGTTTTTATTTTATCTTTTTTACAATTTTTGAGTTTTTCTATTTTAATTCAAGTACAAAGGCGGACTTTATGCCATAGGTATTCTCTAACAGTCAACCAAATGTGGTGTAAACATAACATGGTAGGTGCAAGTTATATGTGTTTTGTTGTTTGTTTATTGTGTACAGTCAGCAAAACAGATAGGTATGCAGAGTCGTCAAATATAGTTGAAGTTTTCAAAGAAACCGTTAATTTTTTTCGAATGCAATTTAATTAAAAATGTATATAATGGTGCCGATTCCCTTGTTCATAAACTGGACTAAATTTAGAGAATTTACATCTCTTACTAACATACAGCGAAAGGAAAGGACGGTGACATTCCGTGACATTAAAGAACCAAGTTAGTGATGTCAAATTAGTTTTGCCTTGAACTTCTCCGTATTTTTAATCCATACGTTTTAAGATGTCAACTATAACTGTATGGATGTGTCAGATGGACTAAATTTGACAGCTCTTATTTACATTAGTCTCTTTCTTTTTTTGTTGGACAGAAAAATATGGAAATTGTCTAATTTTCGTTGAATTTGTGACCAAGGGAATCGGCACCAATGAAAAGTTAATCAACTAAGTTAAGTTTCAGTCAAAGATATTCATCGGTTTCTAAGAAAATTTCAACTATAGGTATCTGCCGACCTTGCCTACCTGTCTTTTTTGCTGTGTGTAGGTACACGGACTAAAATTTTGTCTTGCTACTAAATTGCACTGTATATATGTTGCTTAGTATGAAGATATGAACAAAACTCTACTCACCTCGCCAGGGAACGTGTGATGATCAATCTGATGCTCTGAGCCCCGATTGTCCTCCATGCCATAGTGGAAGTAGATCTCTTCAAACTGGTAGCGATAGGACAGGGGGCCGCCGCTGATGTTCACTTGGTGCTTCGAATCCTTTTCTACACGGAAGACCAGGGATTGCCCTGTGTTTTGGAGGACGCCGCTGACCTGAAGGAATAGAGGGGTTTTTAATGAGGTTTGTTAGTTTAGTGTTGGGCGAACCATTTCTGGTTGAAATTAAAAGTATGTTGGCAAGCTATAGCATTTTTTTTTTGCTAGCGATTTCCCCTGTATCATGGGTGCATTTACAAACATAAAAACTTATAAATGCCCAGTGTTCATATAATTTACAGGGTGTACCCGGAACAACTTCTAACAAAAACAAGAAAAAATACCAATTTATTTTTAACATTTTTGAAATATCTAATTTAAAAAAAAGATAATTAGAAATCTCTGTTTCTATGTAAAACTTAAAATCGGTCTAACACACATGTTTTTTTTTTAATGTTTTCAACCAACTTTTTAGACCTATGTATTTTGTTATCCTTGTGTGTGAGAAGTTTCATTAAAATCGGATCATTAATTTAAAAAAAATAAGGACTTGGAAGTACGTATGAAATGGCGTAAGCCGTAAACGCTCTTAAGTAGGTGGTATTAAAAGTTATTTAAATAAAAGTGGTTTGATGGCAAGTACTGTTTTTAAATAAATAAATATAACTGACATTCCCGCGGACAAACTCGCAGGCCCAAGCTAGTATTAAACGAAATCACAGAACCACGACTACCTAACACCAAAATAATAATCAACACGAATTGGTATGAATCACACTGTCGGCTCCCCGTGGGGGGGCCCTATCAATCAATGGGTCGCACCTTGATTAGAACCTGGCAACTTATGCGCTTTGAGTGGAGATGATGTATCGCCTGTTGACACGCGATGTACGAAGGTGTAGAGGCGATGGAAGTGGCCTGTGATTTGAATACCTTATAAGTCAGTGGTGGGTACAGTTTGTTGTCAAGAATATCTGACCCATCCTATAAACAAACGATTTTGGACTCTCTGCTTGTAACTTTAAGGTTTATTCAATTTATAATGACCTTATTAGATAAGTGCTCGAGGACTCGATGAAAAAATACAATCACAATACAGACACCGATGCATTTATTTTGCGGTGTGTTATTGATGCATTTGATGCTTTGTTGTTTTGGTCAATAAGTAGGTAAATAAAATCGATTCTTTTTTTTTTATTGACTACAATGTGAATAGACTTGTAGCGACATCTTTCGTACAGCATGCGGACTATAACTGACGATTTCTATATCTTGCAATTAAAGTTCTCCACGACTTTAGCATATATACTAAATCCCGACAATAACCGTTGGGGCAGTTGCCCACCAGACATAACACCAGTCTGGTTGGAGGATTCTCCCTTTTCAATGGAGGATGAGAAACTTTACACCTCGTTTTTCACACCTTTAAACCCCGACGAAATCACGCCATGTTACATTTTTATAGACACAATGATAGGATAAATCTGTGATTTTTGAAAAACAGAATTTACAAACCAGAATTTCAAAAACAACCGTTTTTTATTTCATTTTCGTAATAAAAGTACGAATAATTAAGTAGTTCAAAATGCTTAGAATCTATCTACTGAAAAAGATGTCATATCATATCAATCGCCAGGAAACATCAAAACACGTCACCATATTTTATTTAGGCTAAATAGAAAAACTACGCACTCGAAATTTTGAAGCACATTTTATTAATTCTACATCCATGTTAATTCGTTGAGGGAGTGACTTGCCTTGTAGATAATGTTATGTAAGAGATAGCTACGAACATTTTTGTTTAATAAATTACTTTAAAATTGTATATACCTATTTATAGGTAAGTCCATGTTATTCTATTTGGGTTCAATTCCAAGGTCGGGTAAAGTGATGTTGGATTTTTCCATTAGAAATTTCTCAGTAGCAGCCCAGAGTTTATGGTGCCTCGGAAAACACATAAAGTCGTTGGTCCTTCCAACCGTCCCAGCCATGGTACTATGAGAGTGAGGGAAGACTGAGTCCACCTGTGTTTGCACACACATTTTTGCTCTATAATGTAACATAACATCACGCCTGTAATCCCCGAAGGATTAGGCAGAGGTGTACCCATTAGTACACCCACATTTCGCCAGTTATGTATTTTTTTAGTCCCATGTAATAGGGGGCGAGTCTATTGCCATCAACCGGGCACAAATCCAGACTCCGAGGCTGCTACTGAGAAATTCCTGATGAAAAAACCCAATAACACTTTGCCCGACCTGGGACACAAGACCTTATGAACAGCAGTCGCGCTTGCGACCACTAGAACAACGAGGCAGTCAATATAATAAATCGGCTCTAAAATATCTCCTGCGTATTTGGCTTGTTCTCATTGAGATAAGCCACCGCGACATAGTTAATCAATAAAAAAAATATAATGCAAAATTTAAAATCGACACACCAACTTTTGCTTTGCTGATCTAGAAATCTTTTTGACTCACCTCGTTGCTAGGAAATAAACACGAGTAGCTTTGATTTCCTACCGGTGGGCAAAGATTTTTATCTATGGCAAGCCGTTTGCTATCCAGTATCATAAATATAAATTGCTATAAAAATATTGAGCGGCGAATGTATGAAATATTCTTCACTAGATCGTATTTTCAAAAAGGACTTTTTCTACAACGCCCCGCTTTTGAGTATTTTAGTAACATTTTGGATCAATAAGACTCAATTAAATTTTGTAAATAGCATTATATCGATTTTGCGTGAAATGAATATTTTTTTAGCGCGGATTCCAAATTCGTTTTATTGATTTATTTATTTAAGGACTTTGGAAGACTTACAACTAAATGGTGATAAATAGCAGCATGATAAAAGAAAAAATAATAGCATTAGTATACGAGTATACGTCTTTGGTATACCAGCTATTTACCAGTGGAAAATCGGTGTTCTATCAAAATCGGTACAGCCGATTCGAAAATTAACCGGATCAAACAGACAGACAGACAAAAAAAATACCAAATATCAATGTGTTTTTCAATACATATGCAGGAACTTTCTAAATTTATCTTGGACATCACTGACATCGGTGAAGGAAAACATCGAGAGGAAACCCGGACCTTCCAATTAATTACTAATAAGTTTGAAGTCGCCAATCGTGATCAATGTTCGTGTCTTCTCTATATGAGAAGAGGCCTATGTCCTGCAGTAGGTTAATAAAAGGCTGGTATTACATATTACTTGTTTTTGCCCGCGACTACGTCCGCATGGAACTTGTTTATATCGTACTTGTATACAAACTTCTAGCCCCCTTTTTACCGCCTTAGGGGGTGATTTCCGGAATAAAAATGCTATATCCGTCCTTGGGTCTTAAACTATCTCCATGCCAAATTTCATCAAAATCGATTCAGCGGTTTAAGAGTGAAGAGGTAACAGTCAGACACACTTTCGCATTTATAATATTAGTATGGATATTGTATTTTATCTATATATTAGTATAATACTAGATAAAAAAAAACTTACTGCTATTAAAAAAAAAACAATGGTGCCGATTCCCTTGTTCACAAACTAGACAAAATTTAGAGAATTGACATCTCTTACTAACATACCGCGAAAGGAAAAGACGGTGACATTAATGAACTAAGTTAGCGATGTCAAATTAGTTTTGGCTTGAATTTCTCCGTATTTTTAATCCATACGTTTTAAGATGTCAACTATAACTGTATGGATGTGTCAGATTGACTAAATTTGGCAGCTCTTATTTACATTAGTCTCTTTCATGTTTTATCGGACAGAAAAAGATGGAAATTGTCTAATTTTAGTTTAGTTTGTGACCAAGAGAATCGGCGCCAATATTCATTATGCTAATTCTGAAACACACTATCTATAGCCTGTTTAATTTCTTCCACATAGTACCTATAACATAATACATATATCGTGACTCCAAAGGGAAGGCTACCACACAAGCCACCCCGAAAAGGGACCCAGTATAACGCAGTGTATGTTGCAAAAACGCGGCCGATAGTCCGATATGCTATCGCGGACCGCATACATTAGCATCGCATTGAGCAAGCTTGTAACTCACTATAAATGAATAATTCTGCACGAATGGTATATTCATTAGATTACTATGCCTTTGGAATTGAGCCCTTTCGTACAGGATCGTACTCAAATATTTCGTGTTGGGCTATTTTGGACTTTTGGTCAGTGTTATAATGACGATTTTTGATTTACAGAGATAACATTTTCTCGAGATTTGAGATTTCCTACAGCGCGCTTTTTAAAAAAGTAGTCTAGTAGTCATGTTTTGGTCTATAAGTAATCAAACCATATTAAATGGAAGGAGAACAAAAGTACTAACATAGGCTAGGCTTGTGGTTAGTCAGTTCCGCATCAAATGCTATAGAGAAAGCCACTACCTACTTCTCATTCCGTAGAAAGTAAGCAGATAATCAAAATATAAGTAGGTACACTGTGAACATCTATAATTATAATATAACTAGCCTATACCCGCGACGTAGTCCGCCTGAATGTGTGTTATCTGCAGAGTTTTATTTTTTTTCGCTCTATATTTTTGAAAATAAATCGGCCAGTCTCCAAAACGGCTGGACGGATTCTGACAAACCTTGACTGACAGATAGCTGATGTTGTTAGGAGTAACTTTGGCTACTTCAATTTTAAAAAAATAATTAGGGTACTGCGCAAAAGAAACGCTCAAAATCAGGCGCAAATAGGCAGACAAAAAATTTATTAGTGACATAACATAACATAACATCACGCCTGTAATCCCCGAAGGGTTAAGCAGAGGTGTACCCATTAGTACACCCACATTTCGCCAGTTATGTTTTTAGTCCCATGTAATAGGGGGCGAGCCTATTGCCATCAACCGGGCACAAATCCAGACTCCGAGGCTGCTACTGAGAAATTCCTGATGGAAAAACCCAATAACACTTAACAATTTATTAGTGACTGAGTAAAATTCCAAGTGTTTGTATAAGCCCTTATCAAACGAAGCTCTATATTAGCTAACAGTAGCGTTTTTATCAGTTTTAATGGATATTACATGTAGCAATTACACGGGTATCAATTAGTAGGTAAAGCGACGTCATATAGATAGCGCTATATAGCTTTTAATAAGCGTATAAATGAGCGATCGTATAGTGTTGAAATGACTTTGTAATTATCAAAATCATTAAAAATATGGGAGGTGTAAAAAGACTAGCCGTTAACTACCAAACTGCGCAACAAACTGAATAAATCCATAAACTCACGCCTTTTCCCCATAGGGGTAGGCAGAAACCACAGAACGCAACCTGTGACGATCCTTACATACTCCTTCCACTTCATCTACGTTCATACGAAGTACGGAAATTAAGATTACATGTTTCACATTGTTATGGTCTAAAGCAATCCGTGCAAGTAAAAATGTGAATTTTTCAATTCATATGTACTTTCTTAAGTTTATCTTGGACATCACTGGCATCGGTGAAGGAAAACATCGTGAGGAAACCTGGACTTACTGTTCCACTCAAACCATGTCAGAGGCCCTTGAGGCGGTTTAGAAACTCTGACACTAGGCTGTGTAGGGTAAGGCCTTACTACCCACACGATAAGAAGAAGAAGATGGTCTAAAGCAAGGCAAAGGCTTTTTTTCACAATTTATGGTTGGGCCAATAACAAAATTTAACAAATTTGTGTAAAGCTTTAAATAAAATAGAGGTGTTCAAAAAATAAAAGCCTATTCAACGCTTTAGGTTTTCATAGAAAATCAAACCACAAAACGTTACATTTCGCTTTCAAATAGGATTCGTGGAAACATAAATTCAGGTTAGTTTTATACTATGTTTCAGCGTGTAATGAACCTAAAACATGACAGTGACATATTAGGTTTTTAAATATGGGAAATAGTAGTAATAAAATAGTAGTACGAATATTATTTTTCTAAGGTAATATATCGAGAAGCAAGAGAGGCTAAATAATAACAACCGCACGAGTCAATTTGGTCTGTAGATGACCATCTTTACTCATCGAGACAGTGTGCGCGGCCAGCTGTCTAACGTAACATCACGCCTGTAATCCCCGAAGGGTTAAGCAGAGGTGTACCCATTAGTACACCCACATTTCGCCAGTTATGGTTTTAGTCCCATGTAATAGGGGGCGAGCCTATTGCCATCAACCGGGCACAAGTCCAGACTTCGAGGCTGCTACTGAGAAATTCCTGATTGAAAAACCCAATAACACTTTGCCCGACCTGCGAATCGAACCCAAGACCTCATGCACAGCAGTCAAGCTTGCGACCACTAGACCAACGAGGCAGTCAAGCCAGCTGTCTAACCTCAGTTCTAACGTTCTGTCTAACGCGTGGCAAGCGACTATGTTTTATATTATGTCGAGATAATTATGACAAGTCAAAACGTACGTCATCTTTTCGATCAACAGTCATAGTAGCAATTTGTTTGTTTTTTTTTAGCAATAATTTGACCTTAATTTCCACAGAAATAGGGTTAAAAATTGGGTAATAACATGTAAAACAATAAATGTTATGCGAAATTATACCTTGCATACAATTTTTAACTTTATTTGTGATGTCATTTAGTTCATAATTAATTAGAACTGCTCAAAAATATTCCAGCTCTGTTTATTTTTATTTTTTTTAGGTGGTAAAAATCATCAAATGACTCCTTCCACCCTGTGTGGGGCGGAAGGGACTGTCAGACTTTTACTGAATAAAAAACCACCCTGTTCCTTCTGTTGCCCTTTACGTTCCGGGGCACGGTATCCTGAGACGTAAGGACCAGGAATTAAAAAAAAAAAACATATAATCTTGTAGGCTTATGGTAATGTAACTGAAACCGTGTAAAGTTGTAGTATCGCAGCTGGCTTAACATGTTTTAGCATAGGATTACAGTGGACGCGGACCGACACTGTTAATGTTTTAAGGGAGTTCAGACTGAATAGCGTCGTCGCAACGTTTTTATTTATCTTCGAAACCTTTCGTCTAATTCGGGAGAATTATGTATGCTCGATATGCCAAATATGAAATGTGTTTGCTATCTGCAAACAGTTGAATTTACATCCCGAACTTATATTTAGAATAGATTTAAAGTTCGTGTTAAATACGAGTATCTAAAATCGTTACAATTACTTCCAAAAAGGCAAAACTAATTAAAATTGACCTGTATTCTTGTTAAGGCTTTTTTTGGTTCTGTGCTAGACTTTCCCGGATCCGCCTATCACAGTCAGACTATATACGGGATCCCATTTGATACTGAAAGTAATCTCGTAATAAAAAACGTTCGAAATGACGTCACTATCTCATTACAGCGTCTAATTATCAACATCAACAGCAAATTGACAAAAATGTAGGTAAATTATATGAATTTTTGAATGATAGCGAATAATGTTAGAATGCGATCGCTTTTAGAAATATAGGAAAAGCCCCTTTGATCATGTATCGGTCAAGATTGTCTGTGAAATTGGTACCTTACATTGTATGGCCAAACTTGTCAATTGGTATAAAGGCATCAACTTGCAACTACTTTTTAACTATGTTTCAAGTGTGTTAATATTTTTTAATCACCCTAAATAGGTTTCAAAATTATTAGACACCACAAGCGTGAGCACAAAATACACAAATACAATGAATGGCATTGTAGTAGAAAGATAATTATTGTTGTCTGTAAACCAAATAGTTCGTTTGACCGTACCTACGCATTATTAATTCATGATTATTTTTCTCTCGCAAATAAACACGGACAATCGCCACTACAGTGTGAAGTGGTCTTTATATGCGGTCGTGATGTTAAATTTGCAACACAAACTACAGCTTTTCACGCTGGTTTGCGTGTGAACATTTTATTAACGCGTTTTTTCTTATGCGTCAGGAAACTTTGTGATGAACTAACTGTGCTCGCAGCTTTGCTTAGTGGAAAAATACCGGTCAAGTGCTAGTAGGACTCGTAAACGACCGGTTTCGTACCACTGAACAATATTTAACACTGCAAATACATTTTTCATAAGCCTTTTTTTTATTTTTAACTATATTTTATTTTTATTACCTTTTTGTTAATGAGTATTTGTCTATTATGATTAAAAAGATACAAACTTGTGACAGACATCCGGTAGACAGACAAACAGCAGTAAGAGTCCTCGTTTGTACCTCTGACAATATGTATGCAAAATTTCATGATAATCGGTTGAGCAGTTACGTCGTGAAAGCGTCACAAAGAAACAAATAAATAAACAAACTTACTTAAATGTGTAATTATTAGTCAGGATAGTAGAATTATGTCCTTACCTTATGTTTGTCAAACTGTATGTCTCGAAGCCAGGGGTCGAACAGTAGTTTGTCGGGCTCTATGTTGACGGGGCTCTGACGCCGACCCTTGTTGCACATGCTCCATTGGGGGTTGATTAGACCCCAAAACCCGGGACCTGGGAATAAAATAAGTGTTTTTAGTGAAAACAAATTTAAATTATTCTCTCTTTGTCTAGTCCATTAAAACGAATTTTGTGTAATTAGTATATATTGCATTATTTCAATGTTTTCAAAAGTCATATTTATCTGTTAGTTCTGGATTTATCCAAGACTTGCAACTGGGTTGTAAATTGCAGTGGCCTATATGGAAAGCGCTCAATAAACGCAAGTAGGCCGCACATAACCTAGCAAAATGGGGGATTATACATCAAAAAATGTAATTTAGATCCAAATTCTAGTAAAACGATTGTCAACATAAAAAAAATATATACAGACTGTCCTTTCGTAAAAGCAGACTTGTGTCATTGAGATTCAACGAGTAATTTTTTATAGCCGTTATTTTATTCATTGGCAATCCTAAAGGTACGGTCGTAAACTAAATTTTCACTATTTTATTCGGTCTGGCAATTTTATTGACTTCAAATTTAACAGCGGCCTTAAAAAATTAATGTTTCGAATTTTTTTTTTCGCTGTGAGTTTATAGAATTTTATTTTCAAGTAGGTTGACAGCAATTTTCTCTTAAATTAAGACTAGCTTCTGCTCGCGACTTCGTCTGCTTAGTTGATTTCTCCATACAAATTTAGGAACACCTTTTCATCCCCTTAAGAGTTGAATTTTGGAAAATCCTCTCTTAGCGGACGACTACTAATTATAAATCTACCTCCCTGCCAAATTTCATCTTTATACGTCAAACCGTTTTCGATATTTTGTGATGAGTGAGTGAGTGACCTTTCATTTTTATGTATTTAAATATTTTATTTAAATTAGGTATATATTTAAAACAAAAGCATTGTGCGGTCGGGGGACTCCCGTCAGTAGAAAAGTTCCTGACATCCGTATGTCTACTAAAAAATAACTTCAGCTTGGAAGTCGGTGGCAATACAAGAAACAAAACCAAACCCGCCGACTTCCAATCTAAAGTAATTTTTTATTTTGTAGTTTTTGAAGCTTGTAAAACAGCTTTATTCCATACGATATCTGCCAAATCACTCTTATAGCAAGCCACGTTAAGAATCTCTATTCAAATATAAATTAATTCTTTACAAACAATCGAACATTTAATTGCTTTAATTAGTCCTAAAATCATAAAATATATCGTAGAATTGCTATCGCGTATCGATCTAGTCGTTAAGATACTATCGCTATCATTCACTTGTCATCGCATTTATGACTCTCCATACGTAATTAGGATATCAACTGATTTTAATGGTGTCCTTTGATGGACAGATAAATATTTTATTTTTTAATATTGTGGGTAATAATGACAAAAATGTCTTTAATTGTTTTACTGGCCTTTTGTTTGGATATTTATTTTATCTATTTCTTTTTTGGAAAAAAAAATATATTTAACTTCGAAATTCGCCTGAGGATTTGCCCAATGATTTTCCAAAATTTCATAATAATTTCAGGGTAAATAACTGTACAGAAACGCTTAAGGTACAAATAAAGAAACATCATATTCTAATCTGTACTTTATGACTAAATATTATAAAGGCGAAGAGTTTATTTGTTTCTTTAAAAGCGCATATCTACGGAACTAATGCTCCGATTTTGAAAATTCTTTCACTAATAGGAAGCCACTTTATCCGTAGGGATCTGTGACAAAATTCAAGAGGACGAAGTCGGGGTAAAGATCTTTGAATCATTTTTTGTTGTGTTTGTTTTGTCAGAACAAGATTTGTATGAATTCTTATTTTTTTGGAAATTCACTGGACCGCATCTTCGGTAAGCCGCTTCTATAAAAGAAAACTAGCCAAAATTAACCTTAATTTCACACCACAATATACAGGCTAGTGTTAAAATAAACGAAACGCAAATCACATAACATTACACACAATTCTAAAGAAATTAGTTTTAAACGATGACGTAACCAAAATTGCGTAAAACGTTATTCAAATGGAAAGCTCATTCAACCCTATAATATACCGTGATATCATTCAATAGGGATTGGGGACCGCAAAATTTGGTCACTATACTGTATTGAATCGTGGGTAATGCGTAGTGGGTGCACACCTTACAGTCAGCAACAAAAGTAGCTAGTAAGTAGTTATAATAATAACAACATAACATCACGCCTGTTATCCCCGAAGAGTTAGGCAGAGGTGTACCCATTAGTACATCCACATTTCGCCAGTTATGTTTAAGTCCCATGTAATCCTACAAATCCAGACTCCGAGGCTGCTAGAAATTTTTGATGGAAAAACCCAATAACACTTTTCCCGACCTGAGAATTGAGCCTAAGACCTCTTTACTCAGCAGTCGTGCAACTCTCAATAATAATATAAACAGTTTTATGTTCATGATTATTGTTCATGATGCTCTTTACAGTATTTAAATTGTAATTTTATATTTTACTTTATCTTAATTTGTGTTTTTTTCTAGACTTTGCTCTGTTAGTTTTAGTTTTATTTCCTTGTTTAGTTTGTAAGCAGTTTTGTCCTCTATATTTTATTGTGAATGTTATGTATACCTGTAATTGGTGTGTACATTATTCGAATTGAATGATGATGAATGATTAATTTGGATTTTATATTACATTGACATAGTTTTAAGTAAACATTGTTACTAACCCAAAAAAAAAATGATATATGCCCCCTTGCAATACAACAAAACAAAATTCAGAAATAATACCCAATATATTTAACACTTTCCACGATGTGAAATAAGTATACGAATAACTTAAAATAATTTGTCCGATCATTTGAATAACGATGTTCATCGACTTTTGCTGTTGACTGTACCCGTGGTAGACAGTATCGGTCATCATTATTGTAGTGAGGACATCATTACCCTAATGTTAGCTGGTTTTCAGTATTTTCGAACCGAGAATTTGCTATTGTTAAAGAAAATTGAGTGTTAACTGACAATTCTTATGTGTGAAAGTCCATTGTCATTGGTTTTGTATACACACTTTTCCTGGTTGATCTGCTAATTTTTTACTAGCTTTTACATTGGCCAGAGGCATTGACCATACAACGTGGCAATGTCACGAGTCTCAAATACATATTTCCAGTTGACGATGATGCGGAGATTTTTTTGTGGGAATATTTTTTACGTTTCAGTTTAATTGTTTTATATTATTTTATTAATATACAAGCTATTTTACCCGCGTTCATTTACGTCTTTAGCTACTGTTTTCACCCCCATGTGTCCTAGGTATGATGTTAAATACCCTTTACTATTTACATTTTTTGGGAGGTGAGTGGCAACGCCGGGAGGGGTCGCCCTAGGAAGACTTACACTGACCTTATTGGTGAGGTCCTTCAGAAAGGTCAGGTGCGGAGTACTCGTAACCGGCGTGCTTGTATGACGAGATGTATGAACGTAGATGAGGCGAAAGGAGTATGTAAGGATCGTAGCAGGTGGCGTTCTGTAGTTTCTGCCTACCCCCAAGGGAAAAAGGCGTGAGTTTATGTATGTATGTATTTACATTTTACCACATGAACCAATAGGTTAACCGCAACATACAGACAGACAAAAGTGTAAAAAAAATATGTTTTTGTAGAAGTACCGTGTTAACATTCATATGCATTTAGTAATAAGCTGTTATTTTATGTTAATATCCAGCTGCATCCAGTTAGACTGGAAGCGGACCCCAACATAGTCGGGAAAAGCCTAGGCTGGTAGATTGAATAAGCTGTTATTTTGATATTACAAACAGACACTTCAATTTTATTTATTTGTAATATACATAATATATAAAAAAAAATCCTCTAACAGATTAAACCCTACACTGCCAGACCACAAAAACGAACCCAGCAAAAACATAAAAAGAAATCTTCAAATTCCGTTGAAAATAGATAAGTACGTCCAAATTTCGGGTCGGTCGAACATCGACTATCCGATATAATGACATGGTTGAGCGCACATTATCATTAAGATGCTATCTCCGGATCATTACCGCTCCAACATTATATGGATATGTTACTGTGACCCCAATATTCATGCCGTTGAGAATGTGTGGCTGTGATTCCACCTGGGTGACGTAATGGGTTGACCTTTTTGTCCTTCGGTCAAAAGAGGTCATGTATAAGGTTGTTTTGAATTAGTTGATACTTCAAAAGGTTTATATTGAAGAGTTGGTTATAGTATACGGTTGGTTGTGTTGGATTTATCTCAGCCTATTACTGTTCCAGTCAAACCATGTCAGAAGCCCTTGAGGCGGTTTAGAAAGTCTGACACTACGGTGTGGGGTCGTATCACCTTACTGCCCACACGACACAGAAAAGAAAGTATATGGAATACTAATAAGTAACTAGCTATACTAATCTAAATCTAAATATAAATCTACATATAAAAGCGAAACGTCGCTCACTCATCACGAAATATCGAAAACTGCTTGACGTATAAAGATGGAATTTGGCAGGTAGGTAGTTTATATAAAGGTTTTTTTTTAAATTCACCCCCTAAGGGCATGAAACGAAGGTCCAAATTTTGTATGGAAAAAATAACTTTGACGCGGACGAAGTCACGGGCACAAACTCCACGATGGACTACTACTGTGGACTTTGTCTCTGTCATTATCTAGACTAGAGTGAAAAGCAAACAAGTCTCGAAAAAAAAAAATCTTTTGCACGTCTATACTGGGCTACTCTCTTGAACACAATAATTTTAATCACGTCTATTGTGATCAAGAGTTTTTATATTCTAAATGGTGACCAATTATTATTTTCTAAATGAAGTTATCCAGTAGCTAAATGAGCTGTTCTAAAATACAATATTCACATTTAGTTAGAATGTACGCTCGGTATATGTAAAATGTTCTGTACAATTAGTTATTGAACTGAAATAATGTCTAATTAGTGGCTATGATAAGAGAATAATAACGCTACGCTCCATATCAGATTGCGTTTTGTGTGTTGAATTTGAAATTTTCTATGTAGTACCAACCTATTATGCGTTTGTATCGAACCTAGATATTTCTGTGTAAAAGCTTTATGAGTCGGTAAATACGTATATAATCTACAAAATAGGGAATTATCCAATCTACTAAATAATTGGTGATGTGACACTCCCGTGCTTTGCAAAATACAAAGAAAAAAAAATAAAATAAAAATGTTGTAAAATTGAAGAAGTATATCAAGTACTGTAGTCACTTAGGAGTAAGCGAGGTACCAAATCCACCTATGAGATTACTTGCAGAGCTCTCATTTTACGTTAAGTAAAATGAATAAACGGATTTATACTTGTTTTGAAAAACTTATGATTCTAGTGCTCACAGCTTAACGGTCGACCAAACAACTGTCATCTTAAAAAAAAACAAATTCGTTTATTATTCTTAAATTCTAAATCCAAATAATGATTTGTCAGAGAGTTTAGAATAGAAACCTTTCAGCCAGCTTGCATCAGCAAGCAACCTTCACAATACTAACCTGATATACCGTCGTAGGTCCACCATTCTTCCCAGCTACCGGAGATATCTGTCAAAAAAATAATATTACTATAGTAAGTTAAGCTGAGGACGGTCGGCGTCGCCAAGGCCAGCCCACCAAGAGGTGGTGAGATGACCTAGACGCGCAACGCGAGGGCTGATTCAAGGTGACGCAACAAAAGTATATCCACCTGGAGGGACTTGACCCTCTAGAGGACGATAGATGGAAATATAAATTAAAATATGGTTATTAGAAAAGAATTTTTACTCAGTAAGCGACATATTTAATAAGAGTCAGAAAAATTAATACGTACACAATATTTACTCTCAGACATCAATAATAATATTTTTTTTTCTATAACATAACATAACATCACGCCTGTAATCCCCGAAGGGTTAGGCAGAAGTGTACCCATTAGTACACCCACATTTCGCCAGTTATGTTTTAGACCCATGTAATAGGGGGCGAGCCTAGTCATCAACCGGGCACAATTCTAGACTCCGAGGCTGCCACTGAGAAATTCCTGATGGAAAAAACCCAATAACACTTTGCCCGACCTGGGAATCGAACCCAAGACCACGCACAGCAGTCGCGCTTGCGACCACGAGACCAACGAGGCAGTCAATACGAGGTAGTCGAGGCGTTTTTTTTTATAATTTCACTAATAATGTTATACATTTCCGAATTGTTATGACTACAATAATATTGGGTTAAGTTTTTTAAATAAGTAATAAACCAAATGTTTGCATGTCACATTATTATGACGAAGTGTTCTGGATCTGTAAATATTTATGTTAAGACCGAAATTGTACCAACACCTTTTGCGAATAAATTGATTTGATTTGATAAGTGCAGTTTAACCGCACTGTATCTCATAAAAAGTTAGAAGTCTAAAATCTTGGAAAATTATAAACCGATTTTAATTAAACGTGATAAACATAGGCAAAACACATAATATTCTAAAGAATCAATTCTCAGTCAGTTTTGGAAAAAGAGTTTTGTAACAGAACAATTTAAAGTTTTCTATTATAAAGTTAGGAGTTATTGTATGTGTTATGTATGTTAGTACTTGTTGTATGCAAGTAAATTGCAACCACGCTGCCTTGTTTTTGTTAAACACTTAATTTTAGTACTTTACTTCTTTCTTAATGTTAATTTATATATTTTAAGTAGATACGTATGCGTCTTGTAGCCTTAAACATAGGTTCAACCTAGTTCAGGCAATTAAGAAACAGTGCTCAATTTTAATTTTTAAGATAAATTTCATTGTTATTGTGCCTCTTTTTATAAATAAACGATTTTTTTTTATTGATGAGAATTATAGTACGTATTGGGAATACTTAAAGACTAAAATAAAATTGTCTTATAAATAATGTTTTGTTTTACCTTGCACAGTAACGCATAGGAGAGTGAGTATGAAGAGCGAGCATTGGTGCATCTTGTTGATGCGCGCGGTCACACCGGACCACTCATCTGGCTGACACTACTACTGAAACAAAAGAGAACTGTGTTTGAGAACACGCGTGAAGAGCTTCTTTAGGCGCGTACGCACGTACGAACACGAACATAGCGAACACAAACACCAGACCCGAACATTTGGTTCGCACGTATGGACGGCATATTCGAACACGAACGCAAACATAGTTCGAGTCGAGTTCGCGAACAACAGTCGTGAACTCTATCTTAGTAGCCATAGCCCGCCCGCACCCCGCCCAGATCTAGGTAAACGAACAGTTTTGTTGCGTAACATTTATTAAAGCTCTTCGAACACCGTCCATACAGAACACACTACAAGGATCGCCGCGAACATGTTTGACGAACAGAGTGTTCGATGTTCGATAGTGGTACGCACGTGCGAACCAAGTTGTTGCGTATCATGTAACGCAACAAATTTGTTCGTACGTGCGTACGTTGCTTTTACTTTTATTTAGTTAGAACTAGTTGACTTTCGCACCGCCTCAGAATCAATTTAACCGTTATTATACTTATTTTTCGTGAATTATCCGATATTTTATTAGTTTTATTCTGCTGTTCGGGGCCGAGATGATTTGAACTTGGGAAGGGTTTCCATGTGGCTACCTGCAACACCCCCATGTACGATTATAAATAGTTTGGGAGTCAAGCCGTTTATTTATTTTATTTTTTGGAAAATTCGCCTTTGATTTTTGTAATTTTCGCTTTTTGTGCCGATTTTACAATAAATCTTTAAACTAAAAATACCGTCAGTCTATAAACCAACATTGACAAAAACTTTTTCAATTACTCAAAAAAGCAGAAGAAGAATGGAAATTTGCCCAAAAACGTCCTCGAACCATCAGCTTTACAAAAAAAAAAAATACCAATAATCGGTATTTTACGGTTTATTATTTGGTACAATTAGAGCGAATATGATAAGGCGAAAAAAAATAGGATATTCTATTACTTAAGTGAAAGTTAATGATAATGAATTAAAACGAACTTTTATCAACTTTTCAATGCAATATGAGCTCTATGACATGCAGTGGCTTGCTTTCCATAGAAGCCGAAAAGCCCGGCTTGCCCTCAATAACTCGAGATTAATACATTAAAAAAAAACACTATTGTATTAATAAAGAAGGTAAATTATTGTCTCAAGAATAAACATTTTCAATTTCGCGCGTAATCCGGTGCGCGCTACGTTGCCAAACTTACGCTGATATCGCTCGCAAATCGATAATCTCGCTGTGTATATTGCTATCCCGCCCGCACGCGTTGGCTTCTAATGTGGCTTGTCGGAATTACTGTTCATCCAGTACAAATAGCGAAATATAATATTAAAATCATTCATTCATTTCTTCTCCGATTTGTATGAAGAAACAAGCCTGGCTTTTGGGTATAACTAGCATGAAGTTGCAGAGAGTGCGATGCTGATCGATTTGAATGATTTGTTTACATGACAGTACAAAGTAGTTCAAATTTTGTTTTGAGTCGTTTACGGAGCATCTTTGTTTAAATATCCATTTTCAGATTTGTTTTAACGTGTGTGATTAGATTATCTTGTGATTAATTAACGTTTCTTGTATAGGTAATGAATTCAGAAACGCATGCCATTGTTCCTTGTGAAAGATTAAAGTGTGTGCAATCATTACTCAGGAAGGTAAATACTTTTGAGTTTTAGAGATAATTTATCGTCTCATTACTTGACCTAAACCTGCTCCTGATTGTTATTGTTTATGTGTTGTTATTTCAAATCACAATTAACGTGTCGACAACAATCAAGCCGTTTTTCAGAGGTTAGTTGATATTGTGTGCGAGTCATTTAGCGTCAACAAAACGCTTGTACCTACATATTATAGTGTCAATTTCTTAAAACTGAATCTTTGCTGTCTAAATACGATACGATTCTAATGCGATTTTAAATTAAACGAAAATACACAACACCAATAAGGCGGTAAATAACCAAGTATTTGTTTAAACATCAAAATTATATTATTCATTCTATAGCTGATGTTTTTTTAATTATCTCGCATTAAACTCGAAGTTAAAAATTTAAAAGAAATATTATTTTCTACCAACATCATACAACGCTTAAAGACACCAATCAATTATTTCTGCGCCATCTATTGGTCTGTGATTTTACTACCTGCGATCGAACTCTACGAGCTTAGTGGCGCCGATAATGTTAATAGATGGCTCTTATATTAATTACGTGTAACTGTGTGATCGTGAAAAATTGAATTGGTTTTTTTTCCCGAGAATCTCTCGGGCTTGCCCTAGCTATGACCCCTAGGCACGCCACTGATGTCATGTTGAGGTTTATCGCACGGCAAAGAGAGAGCTTTTCTTTCTTTCTTTTGTTAATACCCAGGGATTACCCATAACAATCACTCTTAATTACCCCAAACAAATCCACTGGATCCCCAATTTACCAGCAGATCCCTACAGGATCCAGTTCTTATCTGAAATCCTGGTTAAAAAGACACAACATTGTACGAAGGAAATTACCCCTTTTATCTAAAACTCGCCATCTTGTAGATAAGCGTAATGGTGTCTGATCTCGCGCTCTTATTTGCTAATTATCCTTGAAATAAATACTTACGTATTATCTTTATGTTGTTCTTTGCCTGAAGATGTTTTAGTAGATACCTACTTCTTCTTATGTTATCTTTGGTAGTTAGATAAGTTTAAATAATCTATACATATAATAAAATCGTAGAGACGTCAAAATTGTACATTTAATATTTTTGAAAAAGAAATAGTGCTTAGGGGTCTTTGAATGATACTTATGCTGCAAATAAATTTTTTTGTTGTGCTTGTATGACGAGATGTATGAACGTAGATGAGGCGAAAGGAGTATGTAAGGATCGTAGCAGGTGGCGTTCTGTAGTTTCTGCCTATCCCCTATGGAAAAGGCGTGAGTTTATGTATAGATCTTACCCGCGACTTCGTCCGCGTCAAAGTTGGGTTCTCCATACAAACTTTGGACTCTGTTTCATCCCCTTAGGGGGTGAATTTTGGAAAATCCCTTCTTATCGGATGCCTACGACATACAAAGAACATACCCTCCAAGTTTCAGGTCTCTAATATCTGCAGTTTAGGCTGTGCGTTGATCCGTCTGTCAGTCAGTCATTCAGGCAAAGCATTATAGATGTATAGATAGATAGAAGAGGTTAGTCCGAGATAAACTAAGAAAGTACATACGAAACAGGAAAAGTCACATTGGTGCTTGCTTGTGCGCGGTTGTGAACCAACAGCCTCTTGTATGGGAGGCGAGCACCTTAACTACTGGGCTATCACGACCACCCATTTAACTGGTAGAAACGTATGTTAAGCTATAATTTGTGTAATTTTTGTATTACCTAAAAATGTGTTGTTATTCCTTTAAGTAATAAAATTCTTCAACACACCCCACATAATCAACACAAAACGCAAAACAACTATCAATTTAACCCATCAACAACAACAAAGTGGTGATCACCCACTCAAAGTTAACCCTGCAAATCTTCAGTGTTGAGTCGAGGGTGCAATCTTGAGTCGTTACCCCCGCCCACATCCGGTGTAACCCCGATAGGATCTACTTCCGATGCTCAAGATTCACCCCTAAACGAGCTTCGGTATCATTTTGAATCCATTTGTGTACTACAAAGTAATAATATTGCACGTAATCGGAACTAAATTGAATGAGGAACTAAATACATCGAAATTCGATGTAATTTCGGTCAAATTATGTTAACTAGAATAAACATCTGCTCTGCTTTGTGATCATTTTACCAACATTTTGTGTTTAAATAGAATATTGGCTAAATCAGTAGTGTGGATTGGATTACCGTGTATTTCATTGTAAACGTAGACCTTTGTGACATAGGTAAAAACGGGATTGTGGCGACATCTATACCGCCACATACGAACATGACATATCGGAATTCAAAATGGCGGCCAAACAAAGAAGAATATCATGCCTTTTCATTCATACAGTATAGTGAGCGAGTGAAAGAACTTTATAAACACTGCTATCTCGTTTCGCGCGAATATTACATATATATCTGTAGGTACTCCGAATTTGTTAAAAAAGGGTTTTGTGATAATTTTTTTATATATAGCGCACGTGCTAATAAGTCCTATGTTTATTTATCAATCAATCTATCTGACAACTAATCTATGAGGTATTAAGTTCGTCTCTGTAAATTTTTGCTGCATACATCTTGAAACTGAACTAATATTTCATAAATAAAAGATTTGTATTTTTGTTTGAAATGGTTAAACACAAAAACTACTTACTTAATCGATTTTGAAAATTATTTCACCTATAGAAAGCTCTATTAACAGCGAATAACATAATAATTACGTTATTTAAAAAAAAAGGTTCCGTAAAGAAAATTCATGCGTACAAGTCGCCGAGAAAAGCTATAAATAAATAAAACTATCAAAATCATTGAACATTACTATTTTTCATAAAACTTAAGACATAAAAATATTATTACAAAGTGTTCGGCTGCCAGACAGAAGTGTTATAAATGGTTGCAGACGAATTGTGGTGCCAGACAGTCTGGCGACATGGCGGGAGCTGAGTTGCTGACTCAGTTGGCACTTGGCACAATTTTGTTTTCAAAGATGAATTCGTTGATGCTTTTAACTTGTGCTTTTGTTTTTAGTAACGATTCTTGATTTAAGCTACCTTCTTAAGATTAGATCAAGTACAGTCATTAAAAGACATAGGTATGCAGGGTCGTCAGATATAGTTGAAGTTTTCTTAGAAACCAATGGATATTTTCAAATGTAATTTAATGGGTCAAGCCCCAGCTGACTTACCGGTATTACAGAACAATAGAAAATCAATTGTGTCTCATTACGCGGAACTTGAGTCATTAAAAAGTAGATGATATACAGTTAAATTACAATGGAATACCAAATTTCATCAAAATCGGTCCAATGGTTTAGTTGTAGAAATTTAATAGATAGACAGACAGTTACTTTCGCATTAATAGTATGGATATAACATAACATAACAACACGCATGTAATCCCCGAAGGGTTAGGCAGAGGTGTACCCATTAATGCACCCACATTTCGCCAGTTATGTTGTTAGTCCCATGTAATAGGGGGCGAGCCTATTGCCATCAAACGGACACAAATCCAGACTCTGAGACTGTTACTGAGAAATTCCTGATGGAGAAACCCAATAACACTTTGCCCGACCTGGGAATCGAACCCAAGACCTCATGCACAGCAGTCGCGCTTGCGACCACTAGACCAACGAGGCAGTCGAGGTAGTATGGATATATTGAAAAAAAAAATTGTAATGTGCTTCATGTTGTTATTGGTCATAGATTCCATTTTGTTACATTCTCCTTTATTATTAAAGGGTTTTTTAGTAATTTAATGGTTATTTTCATATAATTTGCAGTAAACAGTAGATGGCAATAGGCTCGCACCCTATTACATGGGATTTAAATATAACTAACGAAATGAGGGTGTACTAATGGGTACACCTCTGCCTAACCCTTCGGGGATTAGACGCCTTATGTTATGTTAACTTGCAGTAAATTTAATTGATCGAAAAAAACTAAAGAAAACACGCATTCCAACCTTTTCCACAAACATGACATGTTAATACATAACAAAATAACAAATGGCTCATTAAACATAACATTTTTCTCAGTAAAGAAACGGTACGCTGAAAAAAATACATTTGCAGAAATCATAAATCTAAAGTTACTTCCTTTTTGTTCTAATTTGAACCTTGCGTCTTAAGAAATAGGTCTGAGAATTGTTTTGTTGTAATGTTAAGTCGTTAAAAGCGCTCACAGTTGTTACTCGGGGCCACGAAAACAGCTGAGTGTTGGGTAATTGAATAAGAATAAAATAATTGTTTTAAGTAACTGTTAAACAAAGTTATGCTTCGTGTGACGACTGGTTTTTACTATATTATGTTTAATAAGATACAAACAATGAACGGAAAGTGTTTGGCAATAACAAGTATTGGCAATAACTTAAGTTAGACTATTTCTATCTTTTTCTCTCCCACAAAACAAGTAAGGGACGGATAAATATGAGCTGTCAATTTTAGTTGATCTGAAACTACATTAATCATCAATTTATGTTCTGGCATGACAACTATAAATTGTACAATTTATAGTTGTCATGTCAGAACATAAATTGATTTAAAATACGGAAAACATAGCAAAACTAATTTGACATTCTTAACTTACTTCTAAAACGTCACTGTCCTTTTCTTTCGTTGTAATGATGTTAGGTAGACGATGGTAAGAGATGCCAATTCTCTAATTATAGTCTAGTTTGTTAACAAGGGAATCCGCATCATTAACTAGCTTATTTTCCCACAACTATAAACGCGAACTTCATGGCCTCACTCGAACCGGAAGTTAACATCGGTTGGTAGACAAAGCTCGTTGTTTACAGGATGTGGGTGTATCTGAAACTTGCTGTTGACGTAACTAACTGTAGGCTTTTTCCATGAATACGTTACGCCTAGGAAATATTACGTAGCAAACAGGCTTTTATTATTAGCAAAAAAAAAACGTTGGTTTGCTGTTTAATCTTCTAAACTAAAAAAAAAATATAAAGTGAAAATAAAGTGTATTTTTGTTTGAAACAGATAAACTCAAAAACAGCTCCATCGATTTAAAAAATTCTTTTACTCAGGAAAGAGATCAATCTGTACTTATGATTATAATGAAGTAAAGTTGCAAGCAATGCTGCGCCTACAGAATTACTGTTCATAACACTACAGGTACTCTGAACTTTAGAAGGTTTATCAATAACTAACTTTGCCCGCGACTTTGTCTGCGTAAATATCAGCTATACATATGCAGGGTTATTTTTGTGCGGCACCCTAATTATTTTTCTAAACTAAAATTAGCCTAATTTACGTCTCATAACATTGATTACGGTTCATCAATATTAGTCCAGCCATTTCGTAGATTAGCCCGAACAAAAAAAAACAAAACAAGAGAGACATAATAAAAAGTCGTGTAAATAAGTACCTACCATGTTAACATTTATATTTATTTTGTAAAAAGCTGTAATTTTATTTATTTGTATAGATGTAAACACAACAATTTTCCAACGATATTTTATCGCCAACCCAAGTAATGCACTATTGTACTAGTTACCCCCATGATCAGTAAATCACAAATTCCCTGAATCATATCTCCAGGGGAACCGTACCCCATAACATTATTACTGCAAGTAGTAAGATACACATGTGTATACATGGTGTATCTTTCTCTTTTAAAGGAAAGACTTGAGCAGTAAACACAATTATAGCTATTTTAATAATTTAACACCTTAAAAAAAAATTAATATAAAATAAAGTTTTAAAAGAAATTCTTAATAGGAAGGAAGATCTTCAAAAAGCGTCTTTAGTAACGATACTTAGATACGTCTAATCCACCCTGATTGGTCTGCATCCCCCACCGTCCTAACTGTTTAGCCCCGACTTAAGGAGTAAAGACACATAAAAAAAAGAAGTGAATCTCAGTGTGTGGGCAAACGAAAGTAATTTTAAGAGTTATTAGTCACGTAATTTACATTCAAAAGAAATTGCCAACTCATTTTGCACTGCTAACACAAACATATATTTTGTATGAAAAATTAATTAGCGTAAATTACGCGACTCACCAAATTACTTTCATTGTTCCTCACTCTTATACCTAAAATTTTTCCACCGCATAAGTCCGCGTATGAAACTTAAAATCTCCCTGCAATACACCCTGTATACAGCAGACAGATACAGTTTTCTTAGGGGTGAGCAGGAGACGAGAAGTCTCGACGATCTGGCGCCAACAGGACGACGAACTCGAGATGTCGAGTATTGATATAAAAGAAATATAAATGATCGCTAATTTACAAAAGTAAGCAGTGCCATTGCTCAAGTGCTTTTGTAAAAATGGTTAGATTTTCTTTTTCTTTTTACTTGAGTGGGCAAATTGTTCTATTATATTCAATTCAATTACCATTCAAACATATCAGGAAATAAATTTTTAACGTTTTGGTCCAAGTTGCCAGACTTACGTCACTTTAAGGCAAAGCCGCCGGCTTTTGCGCAACGACACGTGCCGCCGGCTTTTGCCGGGCGTTTGAGCCGCCCGCATGTACCGCAGAAACTTGCACAAAGCCGCGGATCATCATTTGAGTTGTTTTTTCCATAGCTTAGGTTATAGGTTCTTGAAATCCGCGCGCTACGCCGGCATGTCCGAACGGTCATGCCGGCGGCTCCTTCGTGCGGCTTTATAAGACGGCGAGCGCACCACGGCTGCCGCCGGCACTGTGTGTCCTTGTGTGGAGCCTTTAGCTTGGCTGAAATGTTGACAGTAGGTAGAGGAACATTATGTAGTTAAGAAGGTATGCTGTGTAGTTTTAATGATGGGCTCTTTTTTAAGTATTCATTACAGAAGGTACCTTCCTTGTTTACGTTTCATTACATGGAATATTAATACAGATTTTTGTTAAAAAACATTATTAATTAATCAATAATGTATGTTAGTTTTTAATAAGTATGATTTTGACCGTAAGTACGCGAGGCAATATTTATTTTTCTCAATATGGCGACTCGGGAATCTCAGTAGATTTTATTTTATAATTTTGATTCGATAATTCATAATTCTACGACCTCTTTTCCAAATGACAATGTAACTAATCCAAATCACCAATAACTTTCAGAAAGTATATATTCTAAAACACATACAAGTAAACAACTTTTTAATCCGCAATCCATTTAATCCACAAATTCCATATTCCTTTCTTAAAATCGAACAATCCAAAGTTCTCGTTATGGAATCAAAACGGTCTTCGGTCATGAAATAGAAAATACCATTAAAACGATCACAAAGGATTTGGCCAACAATTTTTCCGAGCAATCCAATACATTCGCTTGTTCGGCGGGGGCGCGTATCGGATTCCCCTATACGAAATACAAATAAATGTGGATGTAGCTTACACCGAAGCGAGCGAAACTGTAAGTAAGTCAGGATTTTTTTCGTATCTTTTATTTTATTTTGTACGAACATCATTACTGAACTGGGATTTAATTAAATACTAGAAGCCTTACCATCTTATTTATTTAGTCGATTGCTAAACATGAGGTCTTGGATTCGAATCCCAGATCGGGTAAAGTATTATTGGATTTTTCCATCAGTAGCAGCCTTGGTGTTTGGATTTGTGCTCGGTTTTAACCACCAAAACATGGGACTTAAAAACATAACTGGCAATATGTGGGTGTAATAATGGTTACACCTCTGCGTAACCCTTCGGAGATTACAGACGTGATGTTGTGAGAGGATGTGTGTGTGTGTTTATTTATTATTACTTATTTATGTAAGTACACAGTTTACCATATTTATATATAAAAAATCTGTTGAATTGGGCAAAAATATCACTCGTACAAAGAAATAGATATATTTAACAGGTGTGTTTCTTATCTGTTTTATATAGTCCACATAATATTAGTAATTTTCAGCTTATTATAAAACCCCTTGATTTAAAACTATGCAGAGCGTCCAAAGATCTAGTATATTTTCAATCGAGGCTTTAGAAAATTCCAGCTCTAATTTTAATCTGCAAACGAACAAAATTCCCACTACTTCGCACAATAGAATGTTACGCTACATTGCAACATACAACCTAATGCAGCAACAAGGAGGTACCGCTGAGTTAATTTAGCTGAGTGGATTCGGTCGTGCATTGTCGCTTGTTTATCGTCACACTCGTCGGCGACGACTTAATGGTATTAAACTTTAGATATAAATGTTCTTTGAACGACGGAATTTTTCGCCTCGATATGTGTGGAAATAATACTGGTCTTGATTTTATTGAACGGCACTAACGTTTCTTGTAATATGTCTTTTTTTGGTATGTTTTGTAAAGATCTAGACGTTTGGTTCTTATAAATCTTTGTGAATGGTACTAGCCATATCTATTTTGCCGCCAAGTACTATTGCTTGACCCCGTATTGAAAGGTAATGATGCTGATGAAAATTTTATACATGAAGATTTGGAATACAGTGTCTAATCCAGTAGATAACCGAATAATTTTGTAGCAAACTTACCCCAGTGTTCCTTGGGTGGTTGAAAAAAGTGTACCTGACTTGTCGAAAAAATTGTACTCCTGTCTGGTCGAAAAAAAAATGTACTCAGTGTGGTCGAAAAAAAATGTACTCAGTTTGGTCGAAAAAAGTGTACCCTGGCTGGTTGATAAAAGTGTACGCTGTCTGGTCGAAAAAATTGTACCATGTCTGGTCAAAAAAACTGTACCCTGTCTGGTCAAAAAAAGTGTACCCTGGTTTGTCAAAGAAAACCAGTTTATAGGTGAAGGATACCCCATTTAACATACATACAACCTCTATAGCGTATTACAAAGGTGTGTTAAGGAAATTATGTGGAGGAAACCGGATGCTATGTTATAATGGTTAACACAACATGCCCTTCATAGTTCGTGGGTACCTAACTAAATTAGAAGCAACATGCTTTCTACTACTTTTAGTTATTTTTAGTCGTTCCCTTTTGACGAATGAAAATAAAACTAAGTATTTATACAGGCTTATTTTTAATTCACTGCGCGACTTTTAGGGGGTTAAAGTACGATACTCATGAATACGAAAAACTTTTACCATAAGACTAACTGACGGTTGGCGCAGTGGATGAACGGTCGGCTGCGGTGCTGCGTGTCGCGGGTTTGTTTTCCACATGGAACGAATATTTGTATGGCTGCAGATGGTATTTGCTATTGTCCCACTGCTGAGCAAGGGCCTTATATCGTCTAGAGAAGCTATTTTTTTTGAAGGCATTTAATGTTGCCATACCATGTAACACGCAAATTATTGTGCTTATAGGTGCATACAGGAGTCGCGGCAGTTGCGGGACGTCTTAACAGGAGGTTTTTTTTTTTTTTTTTTATGTGGTATAAATCATCAAATGACCCTTCCGCCCTGGTTGGGGCAGAAGGGACTGTCAGACTTTTACTGACTAAAAAACCACCCTGTTCCTTCTGTTGCCTTTTACGTTCCGGGGCACCTTGGCCCCGGTTAAGACGTCCCGCAACAGTCCTCTCTCATGTGTTGATTTTTACCACCTAAAAAAAAAGTGTCGCGTGAGTATTTAAAGTTTTTTCTAACATTAAAAAAATTGGAACATTGATTATCCATTATCTTTATAACCAGAAAGTTCCCAGGTATGGTCCAGGACAAAAAAAAATATCTCATTGATTAGAAGAGCATACCTATAACTTTTGATTGCGTTAAGCAACTTTTTTCTCCTAATATTATTTCAACGTTAAAATTCTTTATAAAATTTCAAGGTGCAAAGTCAAAGACAAAACATTTATTTCAATTAGATCATTTACAGACACTTTTGAATTGTCAAGGAGTCGGTCAGTTAGTCCGAAAAATGAAGCTAGTTGCTAGTGCATCTATTTACCTCATTTTACGCCAATAAAAGCGTAATGTTATGTAGTTATAAGGTGCATGTTTGCATATTATTGCGTCGTTACATCGGGTACCTCTGGCTCTTATCACTCGCTGCTATTATATTATATTAATTTGTATGCAAATGATCGTATAGTTGCAAATGCAAATGGATAGGTGTACGTACGAATAAAGTGCTAGATTAACAAATTAATTGATGATGATCACGATTTATTGAATAACTAGCTTGTGTCCACGACTTTGTCTGCGTAGACTTTAGAATAAAATTGGAGTCATATATTAATCTACATGGACACAAAAACGGGACAAAAAATATATTATAAAGAAAGATATGATGATGATATATATATATATATTTTTTTTGTTAGCCTGTTCTGTCCCACTCCTGGGCAAAGGCCTCCCTCCACTCCTTTCATCTTTCTATGATGATATTTAGTTTATATTTATATTGTATAGGTATTATTTGTATATTATTGTGTATTGTGCGTCAGTTTCACGTGAAATAAAAGTTTTTCTTTCTTTCTTTCTTTCTTTCTATGAGTTAAGTATCAATATCTGCAAATATATGTGTGCCAGCAATTTTGTTCAGCCATTTAAGCGTAAAAGAGTAACAAACATCCATACATTCATTTTACGGACTTTCGTGTTTATTATAGTAAAAAGGATTAAACTATTGGAAGTAATAAAAAAAATTATATCTATTTTTATCTATTTTTCTCTATTATCTATTATCTATTTATCTATTTTTTAACTTTTTTATAGTTTTCTATCCTTTATAGAAGCACAAATTATAAATCATTTATTAAATTATAAAATCTTTTAGAACTAGTATTCTAACTACTCATTCTAACGCTCAAACCTATCGTACCCTGTTTAGAAATTCCCATTTATAAAACAATTAATAATGCATCAAGCGACAAAGCCGTTAATCGCTCAAGACAAAAAGTTCAACTCCTAATTAATATTACCGTGAATCAGTAATCAGAGGGAAGCGGTAAGACAATTTTGTGAAATTAACACCTAGAGCAGACGGGGCGGCGGTGTTCCCGGATTTTACGGAACTAAGGAACTTACAGATCTTACCACGGAGTAATAATGGCATGGAGTGCTAACTTGTTTTTGTTTTGGGCTTTTATAAAATGTTATGTACTGTCACGTGCATACTTTCTTTCTTTGTAAAATATTACTATACCTACTGCTGAATATTACTATAACACTTCATTTCTGTGTCTTTTTTCATGTGTCCTAGTTCGCACTAAAATGTATTACAACAAAATAAAATGATTAAATTTTCAGTGATGATGTTTATTTCTAATTCGGTATTTTATCACAATGTGTTTTTTTTTGTGAACTTATTAATAATGGATACTTTTAAATCGTTTGTATATATTGTAGATATTTTCAAATAAACGATTCATTAAGATAAAATATGAGTCATACTTTCTGCCCAAGTGTTAGAATGTATAATTAAAACACTATTAATCTTTAACTTTACTATTACACTTTCTTACTTATTTTGTCATCATAACATCACACCTGTAATCTCCGTAGGGTTAGGCAGAGATGTATTCATCACTAAACTCACATTTCGCCAGTTATGTTGAAGTCCCATGTAATAGGGGTCGAGCCTTCATCCGAATACCAATTGAAACTCCGAGGCTGCTTCTGAGAAATTCCTGATGAGAAAATCCAATACCACTTTGCCCGACGAACCCAAGACCGCATGCTCTGCAGTCGCGCTTTGCTACCACTAGATCAACGAGGCAGTACTTATTTTATCATTTGTTATTTATAGTGACCTCGTCGCCGTCTCTTTTACCTCCCATTCCACGCGAACACTCCATTTGCTTCTTACTCTGTGTCTTTTAAAACTTCCGGAACGCGGTCGACTTTGAAGCAGAACAGGTGTGAATTACTTTTAAAATATGGTAATCCTGGCTGAACGGAGTCCCGACTTGGTGGAGATACTTGGTGACGAATTTCTTTGGGACTTCTTAGTTCAAGATTATAATGCAGAGGTGATATAGGTAGAAGTATGGTGTTTATTATACCGCTTGTTATCCATAATAATATTGTGAATGTGAAAGTGTGTTGGTTTGATACGCTTTCACAGCTGAATTACTGAACCGATTTTGATGCAGTTTTGTACAGGCTAAGCTTGAATCTTAATCTAATGCCAACCTATTTTTGTCTCTGTAGAGCAAAGGCGTCTTCTCATACAGAGAAGGCACGAATACCACGGTTTTTTAAGACCAATCAGCGAATGCGAACCATTTTTTTTTTCAAATTATTGAACTTTTGTTTTTTAGACTGCCTCGCTGATCTAGTGGTCGCAAAGCGCGACTGCTAAGCATGAAGTCTTGGATAAGATTCACAGGTCGCGCAAAATGTTATTAGGTTTTTCATCAGGAATTTCTTAGTAGCAGCCTCAGAGTCTAGTTTTTATTACATGGGACTTAAACCTAACTGGCGAAATGTCGATGTACTGAAGGGTACCTACACCTCTGCCTAATCGTTTGGGAATTACAGTCGTTATGATTTTATATGTTTTTATTTAACCTAATTGCGCTACAACAAAGGAAGAATAAAATTATATGTTAACAGTAATAAATAAACCAATCTAATTATTCTGTACGCACTATTAAACATTCAAACAAAGTAAAAAACATTGCATGTTGTTACAACCTCAAAAAAATACAAAATGAGCACATGTTTAATTACTAATCAAATTAATCATTTTTTATGTACATCACGCGATGAATATTTGCCTATATAATGAGATCGTATACATATCGATATTATTAATAGATATCGGAGAAGTACCTATAGTTAGATTTTTTTTAAATTTTCCTCTTTTATTTAATTTTTTTTTTGTCTTCTTATATTTATTAATAAATCTACTGTGCAATTGCTCGTTCTGTTTATAGTTAGTTAGTATTGTGCATATTGTTTGTATCACGGATGAAAGAGACTGACTTCCACGACACAGGGAATCCTAGTGTGGAGGCCAGGGTTCTTTGTTCAATAATCACTGTATTTTATTAACCAATAAAGATTGTTTTTTTTTTAGTTTAAAATGATTTTATTAACAGTGAGTTTTGCTTTTTTGTGCAATGTTTGTGCAAGTAATGGGGACAACATTGCAGCTACGTCATTAGCGAATGACAATTACTGGAAAGGATTTCCACAAGATGGTATTAATTAATATTATTAAGAGAACTGTGCAGATAGCTCGCCTTCTAACAAAACGTAATCTAGTCAAAGTCAAAAGTGGAAGCATTTATTTGAATTAGACCATCTACAGGCACTTTTAAATAGTCTCTGTCTTTTGAACTGCCTCGTCGACCTAGTGGTCGCAAAACGCGACTGCTGAGCATGAGGTCGATTCCCAGATCGGGTTAATTGTTATTGGGTTTTTCGATCAAGAATTTCTCAATAGCAGCCTCGGAGTCTGAATTTTTGCCGCTTGATTTTAATTGGCTCGCTCCCTATTACATGGGACTTAAACATAACTGTCGAAATGTGGGTGCACTAAAGGGTGCACCTCTGCCTAACCCTTCGAGGATTACAGACGTGATGTTATGTTTTGAATTGTCAAGGAGTCATTCTTTCTTCTCTTTTTTGTGTATTGTCTTTATATCAGTGCTCATATTTTTCAGGTTATCAACAGCATGGACCAATACAGCGACCATGTTCTCTCCAAGACGTGAACTGCATCAGGGGATACTTTGCTCAAAATTATCAATGTTCTCCTGCTCATGGACCGCCTCCAAACCCTCAAAGGATTAAGAGCATACCTATGTATCTGCCTCATGTCAATGTCAGCTGCGTTTTGAACGATGTTGAGATTGATGGTTTCAATGATTTTAAGATTAAGGAGTTCTAGTAAGTACTTATTTATTGTAATTTTGGACAGCTTCTAAAAGTATTATAAAACACATGATGTTTAAGAAAACTGCGGGATCTACTTGTCAATAATAGTTATTTGTTATACAAGAGTGCAAAGTTGCTTTTTAACCGCGTGTTCAATTTTGATGACCGAGCAAGCGAAGGATTCTAAAATTGAATCACGAGCGCAGCGAGTGATTCAAAATTAGAATCCTGAGCGTTAGCGAGGGAATCAAAAGAGCACGAGGTGAAAAATCTTTGCACTCGAGTGCAACACGTAACTTTTCATTCCACCTCAGCGAGGAAATGACTAAATGCAAAAAAAAAAAACGTTTACAATCACAACATAGGTACACTTTTATTTCAGTTTAGGTATTAATTACTACATTATGACAGGTAAGTATTACAGAATAATCTTTAAATTATGACAAAATAATACTAAGGTATAATTAAGAAAATTTTAAAGTAACGTTGCTACAGTTATTTAAATTGAGTGTAATATTTTTGTTTGGTACTGTAATATTGGTGATAGTCACTTGTGTACTGTTTTTCGGTAAACTATCTGTCATACTTAATAGTTGTACCGATTCATCGGATTCCCTTGGCGTGAATGTTGGAGAGAGAGGGTTTTCAAGTTTCTTGTTTTTAATATAAGGTTTAACAAGACGTGAAAAAATGCCGCGTAAAGAACCGCGTACAAAGCAAATTGAAAAAAGAACACCAAGAAGGTTCCGAGTCTGAATTTTTAACAAATTAAAAAAAAGTTGTATGATATATTCGGCACCATAGAGGTAGCAGGAAATAGGTTTAATGTTTTTTTTAATTCACAAACTCGTCATTGTTAAACCTTATATTACAAACAATAAACTTGAAAACAAGTGAAAAAACTAAAATGCGACGAGGAAGTTTGCTTGACGCCAACAGAATTGACTGAAACTGTTAATAAAACTGTACCTATCTTGTGATTGTAAACGTTTTTTTTTGCATTTAGTCATTTCCTCGCTGAGGTGGAATGAAAAGTTACGTGTTGCACTCGAGTGCAAAGATTTTTCACCTCGTGCTCTTTTGATTCCCTCGCTAACGCTCAGGATTCTAATTTTGAATCACTCGCTGCGCTCGTGATTCAATTTTAGAATCCTTCGCTTGCTCGGTAATCAAAATTGAACACGCGGTTAAAAAGCAACTTTGCACTCTTGTATAACAAATAACTATTATTGTCCCTTACGTTATTTCATATTTCTTGTATCGATATTTTTCAACCGGGAACCGCACATTTTTCCGGAATAAAAAGCTAGCTTATAGCCTATGTGCTGTTCCAGACTATAATTGCATCACATTTCATCCCGTTCAGTTTAGACTTTCTGGCGTGATTGAGTAATAAACATCTATCTATATAAACTTTCGCGTTTATGGTAGTAAGATAATTTTTCCTGGCCCAAAATATGTAGTAGGTTCTTTATTCTTATAGTAATTTAAATCTCCACTGAAAATGGTCCGACCACTTACATTTTTAGAGTTCCGTAACCAAATGGCAAAAACGGAACACTTATGGATACGTCATGTGTCTGTCTGTCTGTCTGTCCGTCCGTCCGTCCGTCCGTCCGTATGTCACAGCCACTTTTTTTCTTTTTACGAGACTCTTGGAGTGATATCCATGTTCATAAATTATAACATTCGTTTTATGTTTTAGTATTAACAAAGAAACTGAAAAACTGGTTTTGGAAGTAGAATTTCGCAGCCTTCGGGTGTATTCACCCTTCGCCGTCATCACTTTCCACCGCAAAGGGAAGGAACCCTTGGAACTGGCTGACCAGTCATTCATTGAGTACCGTTAGTAGAGTACCTACCTTATTTTTCTCACTGTTGCAAATAGTTTAAGAGCCTTTAAGCCCTACGACATTTCATACATACTTTTAAGTCCTTTTTGGGACTGGCCTGTTGATCTAGTAGTTAGTGACCCTGACTGCTAGGACGGAGGTCGTGGGTTCGATTCCCACCCAGGACAAATCTTTGTGTGTTGAACACGATGATTTATTCTGTGTCTGGGTGTAATTTATCTATAATATGTATGTATTATAGAAATATTTATGTAAATTTATCAGTAGACGGGCCTGTTGGTCTAGTGGTTAGTGGCCCTGACTGCTAAGCCGGAGGTCGTGGGTTCGATTCCCACCTAGGACAAACTTTGTGTGATAAGCATGATTGTTAGTTCTGTGTCTGGGTGTGATTTATCTATAATATGTAGCAACTGTTAAATATTATACCGGTTTTTAAAGATGCCGGTTTCCTCAACTGTCAATCGCAACGCTCCCTCCCTCTCCGTGTGCCCGGCAATGCCAGTGTCACTACAGCAACGCCATACGGCAACTCGGCTGTGAAAGTTGCTCACAGATTACCATAAAGTTGCGGCAATCACACGTTATAGCAACTATCAACTTTTACAGGCAACTTTTAAAGTTAAGAGTTGCCTCAACTTAAGTTGCTCCGTGTGCAAAGCGCCTTACTAATTATATTTTGTAGGAGATCTATCGCTCACGCTGACAGCACCTTATGCCAGGAAGGTCCAATTATCCGAAGCTCAGGTCTACGCTTATCTCTCCGATGCTGCTCCGAAGTATAAACTGGGTCCAAACTTGATGGAGTCGAAAGGTAACAATTGTTGCGTCAAGCGAAGCTTCGCTCACGTGGAGGTAGACCAGGATTAAAAGTCTCCTATATCCTAATCCAAGTCATGGTCTATCCATGTGCTGAATTTTATTTAAATTCGTTTAGCCGTTAAAGCGTAATAGTTTAACAAACATACCAATGGCACGTGCACGTACGAATACGTACACGACATGGCACGTGAAAGCAATGTATGTACCCTATATAAAACTACTAAATCATAAGAATTTAAAAGTTAATTTCAGTATAAAACTGAATCTAATTGTTTGGTAAAATTCACCCTTAGAAGAATAATTGGGTATTAATTCCTTATTTATACTTTAAGTAACGCTTTAATTTGGTTTTTCAGAACCTCTAGTAAAAATGGTTATGCGGCGTATGACTGACAACATAGGACTAAGTGTTCAAGAAGTTTTCGTCACTCAGGGCCCAATATTCATGTCCGTGTTCTTGCAAACAACAGATAAGTGTTGAAATTAAATAAATATATTATTTTGTGTTAGTATTTTTTATTTTATTTTATTATCCTTTCATGTTATTACTCCCGTTCCTATAGATGCCATTGTAAGGGATTTAAAAAGACACTCCCTGTGGGTCGTTGGTGTCAAATCGCGACTGCTGAGCATAGGCCTCCCCTACAGATACGACTGGATAGAAGCGACTTGCATCCAGCGCGATCCCGCGGTCTTAATCAGATCGTCTTGGGTTCAATTCCCAGGTCGGGCAAAGTTTTATTGGGTTTTTCCATCAAGAATTTCTCAGTAGCAGCCTCGGAGTCTGGATTTGTGTCCGGTTGATGGCAAATAGGCTTGTACCCTATTACATGGGATATAAACATAACTGGCGAAATGTGGGTGTAGGTACTAATGGGTACACCTCTGCCTAACCCTTTGGGGATGTTATGTTAAAAAGTAACTAACGAACTCGAAAGTTAAGTTTTTTGATACAAACGGTTCATGCGTACAGATAATGTGGCAACAATATCATTAAAAGTGCGTACATTATGACACAAGTGAACTAAGTTTGTCATTACAGTCTAAGCATAAAGAGAGGGCGTAGATTTATTTAGAATGTCATATGATAAAATGCGCAATGGTTTTTTAACAAACTAGTGAAAAAAACATAATTTAATGCACTTTAGTATATAGACAAAGATTTGTAAAAAATGGAGCGTGGATGTAAACTGAAATCGAATACTGACAGTAGCTTGCTGCGTTGCTCCGCGGTTGATTGACGAAGCTGTCAAAAAGCTTGATATAAAAAATAAAAACTAAAAAAAATTGTATGTAGAACAGAAAATACTTTACTTGAATAATAAAATATTCTTTTTTCTATTCTATTTTATTTATTCTTAATTTAAATGTTTAAATGAAAGAGTGATTTTTTTTTATCAATAATATTTTTCTATTTAATATTACTTATATTCACGAAATATTTAAGCATAGAAACATCCAAATCTTTGTCGAGATTTAAGGAAGAATCATTACCGCACTAATGCTGTAAAAAGCACGTGTGCGTAATACGTTGTGTTATGAACCAAAACTCGGAGCAATTTGAATAAATTGAATAAAATCTAAATGTGTTTGAACATTCAAATTATTTATGGAAATAACTTTAATATGTTGTAATTAACTTAAGGCTCTTTAATGTAATCTTAAGTTCCAACATAAATAAAAGCCTGTCAACGGCCTGCGGCCGTGCGGCCTGCGGTCTTGCGGCCTGTAATCTCCAAAGGGTTAGGTACAGCAGCTGTACCCATTAATTAGTACACCCACATTCCGGGTACAAATCCAGACTCCGAGGCTTCTACTGAGAAAGCCGAAGTCTGGATTTGTGCCTGGTACTTAAACATAACATAACATCACGCCTGTAATCCCCGAAGGGTTAGGCAGAGGTGTACCCAATAGTACACCCACATTTCGCCAGTTATGTTTTTAGTCCCATGTAATAGGGGGCGAGCCTATTGCCATCAACCGGGCACAAATCCAGACTCCGAGGCTGCTACTGAGAAATTCCTGATGGAAAAACCCAATAACACATTGCTGGCCTGGGAATCGAACCCAAGACCTCATGCACAGCAGTCGCGCTTGCGACCACTAGACCAACGAGGCAGTCTTAAACATAACTGGCGAAATGTGGGTATATTAATGGGTACACTTCTGCCTTACCCTTCATGGATTACAGGATTTACAGACGTTATGTTTACGTTTATTAAATAACAAGACTGGTCCTTAATTAAACACATACCCATAACACGCTCACGGAATGATTAATTTAGTAAAATAGCACTAAAATAATCACTATTCAATCAACGTTTGAAGGCAGGCTATAAATTAACGTTGCACTGCATACTTTTTGTTTATTAAAGTTTAATAATGAAGATTATCTTGTGTTTATTTCTGATTAATGTTTATGCCTGCGTGGGGGGCAGTGGGGAACAGTCTACCAACTATTGGAGAGACATTGTCTTGGACAAAAACTATGGTAAGAGACCTATTTTGTGATTTCGCTTGGCGTTTTTTTCCAAATAATCAGGTTATTTGGGTAATATAGACCCTAGGTAAATTAGGGTAAAGTTAATTTTGTGTTAGCGAATTAATGTTAAGAGCCAGCATTAATAATGTCTCATCAATAATTATATTATAAATGCGAATGTAACTCTGTCTGCCTGTCTGTATGTCTGTTACGCTTTCACGACTAAACCACTGAACCGATTGTGATTAAATCTGGTACATTTTTCGATGATAACCGACATTTACGCGGACGAAATCGCGGGCAAAAGTAAGTCTTGAATAAAGAAGGCGGCCATTTTCAAACCAACGTTCTAGAATGTTTGGATACTTAGTGATAAATCGAATTTAAAAACAGATTATAGGTATTTTGTTAATTTTTTCTTGTTTGTTTCTCCGCTGTTAGCTGTCAAGTAATTATTCACTCCCTTTTTATTCATGTTATCTCCATTATTTTTGCGCTGCGTGTTGCGGGTTCGACTCCCGAAACACACAATAAACATAAGAAACACTTGTATGGCCTACAGATAGTTTTTCCAAATCTAGCTGTTTTTGTATGTCTACACTATATATATAAATAAAAAATAAAAAAAGGAAAAATTAGTATTTTTGTTTGTTTGTAATGGATAAACTCAAAAACTACTGGACCTATTTAAAAAACGCTTTCACCATTAGAAAGCTACATTATCTGCGAGTAACATAGGCTATATACTTTATTTTACCCGGATAAAGTCGCGGGCAAAAGCTAGTGAGTTTGTATGTTTGTAAACACACCTACGATACAGTAGAAATTCCTTATTAAATTAAATGAATTTATTTCGTTATCAACAGGTTTTTAACAATATACAACACAGAGATCTTCTTTTAAGTATAAAAGTACTTGTGCCAGAAGACCTCGCTCTTCCTTCTTATTCCAATTATAAAATTCAAAAAACATTTTTTATGAGAAAAAAAATGTTAGCTCATGTTCTCTTTGGCCTTTCTTCTCCTCCTTATATTGTCTTTAAATCAGTGCCCATATTTCCCAGGTCATCAACAACAGGGCCCAATTGAGCGGCCATGTTCTCCTAAAGACGTGAACTGCATCAGGGGATACTTTGCTCAAAAATATAAATGCACTCCTGCTCATGGACCGGCTCCAAACCCTCAAAGGATTAAGAGCATACCTATGTATCTGCCTCATGTGAATGTCACTTTCGTTTTGAATGATGTTCAGGTTGATGGTTTCAATGATTTTAGAATCAAAAAGTTCTAGTAAGTATTTTACGGTCTGTTTATTGTTTGTACTTCTCTGCAGCTTCTAGCAGTATTTTTAAGCCCCGACGCAAAAACGTCCGAGTGTTAAACCTAAGTTTGACGTGTCTGTGTGTGCGTAATTATGTAAACAAGAATTTTGTAAAAACCTAATTTAAAAGAGTGCCGTGGAGTTTCTTGCTCGTTCTTCTCCATAGAGGCCGACCTCCGTTTTGGAACGAGCAACTAGCTTCAACTTTCAAAAGTGCCTGTAAATGGTCTAATTGAAATAAATGTTTTGACTTTGACTTTGACTTTGACTTTGTGTTTGTCTGTGGCATCGTAGCTCTCGAACGGATGGCCCGTTTATGATTTTGTTGTTTTTGTCTGAAAGATGAATTAGCTGGGAGTGTTCTAATCATTGGTTTCTAAGAATACTGCCACTGTTTCTTAAGAAAACTACAACTGATTCTGACGACCCTGCATACTTATATCTTTTGTTGACTCTACATGTTCATAAATTATTACATTAATTTTTATGTTTTAGTGTTAACAAACAAACTGATAAACTGGTGTTGGAAGTAGAATTCCGTAGTCTATGGGTGTATTCGCCAGTCACCGTCATTACTTTCCACCGCAAAGGGAAGGAGCCTTTGGAAGTGGTGGACTACGCATTCATTGAGTACAGTTAGTAGAAAACCTTAATTTTTTCACATAGTTTAACTTAAAAAAGGAAATAATCTAAACTAATTTAATGAAGCTGAAGAGTTTTTTTCTTTGTTGTTTTATTTATACGCGCTTATCTAAGAAACTACCAAGTGAATTGGAGAAAATCTTTTTTTCTTGATAGCCAGATTCATGAGAAATACACAGCTGAAAACAAAACAAAAAACAAAACTGTACTAATGGGTACACCTCTGCCTAACCCTTCGGGGATTACAGGCGTGATGTCATGTTTATATGTATAACATTCCTTCAAATTCATATGTTCTTCCTAAGCTTATCTTAGACATCACTGACATCGATGTACCTAACTAAAAATCGTGAAGAGACTTGCATTTGTAATTAATATAAGTCTGAAATCGCCGCTCCGCCTTGACCAAGCGAGGCGAATTGTTTACTACGCTTGCTCGAGCCTTTATATGAGACCTTTAGCCTGCAATGGGACAATAATATGCATATTAATTTTTATATTTTGTAGGAGATCTATCACTTACCCTGACGGTTTCTAACGCCAGAGATCTAAAATTATCCGAGGCTCACGTCTACACCTACATATCTGATGCTGTTCCTAAAAATGGATTGGGCGCAAATTTTACTCAGTCAAAAGGTAATGATTTTTACTACAGTTATTTTAGACTACAGTGATGTACTAGGTAGTCTCAAAGGCGATTAACACACGGCACCGCGCATCGCCGCGGTGGGCGGTGGCGGTAAAGCGGATTGCACCCGTGTACCTCACATTTCCTTGTGAAGTATAATAGTTGTAACTTTAATATAAGACCTATTTCATAGTAGTATTGAATTCAAAATACTATATCCCTAAAATCAAGACATTTCAATCAATATATTCGAAGAAAATAGCTTCGTAATGTTGCTATGTGTATACTTGTTTTTGCACGTGACTGTACGTGTGTGAGACATCAACGGATTTCTTAGAGGCCAATGAGAGAAGAGATCCACTTCACCGCCAACCGCGGTTTACGGGGAATGTACTACTAAGATAAATAGTACCTACCTGAGAATATGAAATATGCCCTGCGCCGCGCGCCACCGCCCGCTGCCGCTCGGCAGTGAGACGCCCACGCAGTCCTTCTTTTTTAATTACGTGTTGAATCTGAAGCGTGATGGACTGGCTGGCGGGCTCGGCAACATGGTGTGGGAGCTGATGGCTTACTACATCATCTGCTGGATACTCATCTACTTTATAGTCATCAAACGGGTGTACAGCTACTCGAAACTGGTGATGTTCAAAGACGTGTTGACGTATTTCGTGTTGGTGTGCGTCGCGGTGGGCGCGGCACAGCTGAAGGGTGCGGGACGCATGTTTAATGACTGTGACTGGAGCGTGCTGCTTGACGGTTTACAGATGTGGCGTGAAGCCATGGAGTACGCGTTGATCGAGATGACGGTGTGCCAGGGTTCCCTGGTCATGCTTGGCTCCTACTGCCCCAAGTCGCAGAACAAGTTGGGTACCACCGCGGTGCTTGCCTTCGCCGTGTCCAAGAGCACTTGTATGACCACCGCATTCGTTCTAGGAGCTACGCACGGAGCGCTGTATAAGGACTATGAGAATGTAACTCATATTTGGCCAGGATCTTCTGCATCAATAATCCTGTGGTCTGATTACGTGGCTCGGATACCTGGCAGTCAGTTCTGGTCTGCTCTTATATTTTTCACACTCTTCGTTCTGGCACTAACTACTACGGCGCTGTTGGTTCAAACAGTGATGTCGACGTTTACTGGGCGATCAATTAGAAAAATCAGATGGGCCTTCCTTATACTAATATGTTTTCTATTCTGTCTGATTGGTATCCTCACTCTCTGCACACAGGGTGGTTTATACATATTGAACTTCTTGATGCACTGGCCGGCTTCGAAGTCTCGCGTACCGATTGCAGCAGTTGTAGCTACTGTCATCACCTACGTGTACGGACAGACCACATTCTGTGAAGACGTGTTCTTCGCGGTCGGAGAGTACCCTAGCGTCCTCATGAGAATCTGTTGGGCTCTCTCGCCAGCTATAATGATGAGTATATTCGCGATGGGCGCGGGCAGCACGTGGGCGGCGTACGAGGCGCTGGCGGGCTGGCTGCTGGTGGGCTTGGCCATGCTGCCCATCGTCCTGGTCATGCTCGCGTACGGGATCTTCAAGTGCAGAGTTAGAAATATTGTGCGAGACGAGAAATAATTGTATTAAAATAGAAATCATCGTTTATAATTTGTTGTTGTTACTTGAATGATAAATGAAACATGAACTATCTGGTACATCGGAAACCAACTCTATGAGGGTTAAAAAAAAACGACGAAACACTTCGAGAAGAGGTAGGTGCCCTCGCGCTTCGCTTGGCTCGTCTTCGCGGGGGAACTTCCCTGCCCCCAGATCCGTGAAACTTTACATTTTACGGTTTGAAAAATTTCGCACAAAAAAATTAAAATTATTCTATGTGAAACGTATCTTTGACAGTCATTACGGGTCGTCTTACCAAGGAGTATAATATAGTATTACCCATTTACTAGGTTGAGGAGGTCAGATAGGCAGTCGCTTCATGTAAATGACTGGTATTCAGCTGCATCCGGTTAGACTGGAAGCCGACCCCAATATAGTCAAGATTCTAAGGGCGTGGACACATGTCTACGGTACGGCGCCGTCACCGTGGAACGGCACGACGTCGTGTCACGGTACGGTGCCATGGTACGGTGCGCCGCGCCGGCTCACGGTAGCAATCATCGGCTAAAACATATACACAAACTTACAGTTCTTGTTGTAGATCTTTGATTCTTAGCAATAACAGGAGTGCAACAATGATATGCCTTCTGCAAGTTTAAGTACACTTTTGAACCGATTGTTACTGCCGTGAGCCGGCGCGGCGCATCGCACGCGGCACCGTACCGTGACACGACGTCGTGCTGCGTCACGGTGACGGCGCCGTACCGTAGACATGTGTCCACGGCCTAAGATTGATTTGACGTGCACTTATATTATTTTTGTTTTCCAGAACCTCAAGTGACGGTAGTCATACAGCGTCTCATTGAAAACATAGGGCTAAGTCTAAAAGAAGCCTTCGTTACGCAAGGTCCAATATTCATGTCCGTGTTCTTGCATAACTCTATCTGCAGCTTGTAACTAATACGCTGACGAATGTCGGTTTTTATTGTATCTGTGTATTGTGTATGTTTTATTATTATCTTATTTATCATGTTTATGTATTACGTTAAATGCTAATTATTAATTATTTATTTAAAACCCAAATATGGATAATTTATATTATTTTTAATATATGTAAAATAAATGATTTCGTTTGATTTTGATAAAATAAAATTGATTAGTACTTATTTGTCCTTTTCTTTTATTATATTTTTATATACCTATCCTCGTACGTACCTATTGATATCATTATCCGACCCTATCCTACTACTATTATAAACACCAATGTTTGTGTGGATGAATAGATGCATGGATGTTTGTTACTATTTCATGCTAGGGCGGAATTAGCTGAAACTAACATATCTATAAATATTGGTCTAGTTTAACACAGGATGTTTTATCTCGTTTTTGTGTTCCCGTGGGATATTTTGGGAATTTGGCAGACAAAGTCGCGGGCAGAAGCATGTATATTAATAAACTATTTGTGTTTACCAAATAATCATAATCAAGTCTACTAATAATAAATAACAAAACTCATAGATACTCCTACATTGCATTGATCTAGGGAAAACCTTTTTGTGACTGACAGACAGAAAGTAAGGGTTCCAATTTGTTTTTTTCAGGCACAGAACCTTAAAAACAACACGTGGTTCTCATAAGTGCATAAACACAATAACAGACTGTTTAGCTCATAGAATTTTATTTAATATAGACATTATTTACAAGCTTAACAACAAAAATAAATAAATAAAAACAATCAGAATAAAAAATTAAGATAAACTAAAACTAAATAGCATCAAAAAATTCATCCGCATCGCCGTCTACTGGAAAAATGCCCAAAAGACTGGCCGTATTGCCACGTTGGATGGCAATGTTTAATCATTTTTGTACTTGCTTAGCATCATAAAATAACATAACATCACGCCTGTAATCCCGGAAGGGCTAGGCAGGGATGCACCCATAAGCACACCCACATTTCACCTGTCATGTCTTAAGTCCCTTGTAATAGGGGGCGAGCCTATTGCCACCAACCGGGCACAAATCCAGACTCCGAGGCTGCTACTGAGAAATTCCTAATGGAAAAATCCAATAACACTGCCTGACCTGGGAATCGAACTCAAGACCTCACGCTCAGCAGTCGCGCTTTGCAACAACTAAACCAACGAGGCAGTCACTGCTTAGCATCATATCATCATAATCATATCAGTTATAGGACTTCCACTGCTGAATATAGGCCCTACAGATTTCCAATTGGACCGGTTGCTTATCATAACATGTTATGAATACGTAAATCATGTACTAAATTCATAAAACATAAGCAATTAATACTATTTTTTTTTGTTTACTCAATTTGAATAATTGCTTTAAGTATTAAACATTTATCTTGTCCTGAATGATACCTGATGTTAATTTCAATAATGTATGATTTCCTTCAAACATCATGCGAAGTATAATTTATTGACTATGTAACTTGTTTATTAATTACTAGCTTTTGCACGCGACTTCGTCCGCGCATAAATAAAATAAAATGTAGCCTATGTTACTCGCAAATAATGTAGCTTCCTAATGGAGAAAGAATTTTTAAAATCGGTCCAGTAGTTTTTGAGTTTATCCATTACAAACAAAAATACATATTTTCCCTCTTTATAATATTAGTGTAGATTCATGAATTATCTTTGCCTACTGGACATGAGCACTCAGTACCTGCCTAGACTATCATCATCTGCCTAGCCTTTCCCTAACTATGTTGGGGTCGGCTTCCAGTCTAACCGGATGCAGCTGAATACCAGTATTTTACATGGTGCGACTGCCTATCTGATCTCCACAACCCAGTAACTGGGTACGATACCCCTAGGTAAGACTGGTTGTCAGATTTTCGGGCTTCTGATGACCCATAACGACTGTGAAAGATCCACGTATGACATGACAGCCAGGACCAACAGCTTAACGTGCTTTCCGAGGCACGGAACGATGTCAGTGATGTCTAAGATAAACTTAGAAGGTACATATGAATTGAAAAAGTCACATTGGTAGTTGCCCGGATTCGAGCCCAGAACCTCATGCATTGCATACACTGTGCCAGCTATTTCTGTTTTTTTTTACCTATACACATATTTTTATTTCTACTGTAGTCCATACCTACGTACAGTCAGTCACAGTTCCGTACGTTACGTACAGTTACCATCCATTTTATTTGTGCACTTCTTCTTCTTAGCGTGTCAATGACAGTTCAACTAGAGTCAGCCCATTTGGCATCAAGTTTGGCACTTTCAGTAGCCTCCATCAGCTCCCATGATGAGCAGACAATGGGACAGGCAGGACACGATATGAAGTGTCCCATCGTTTGTGGGGCAGCACCACAGTTACACTGTAGAGAAGAGTCTTCTATGAAACTCCACCTGAACTGGTCTTCCTTGCTTCAGCCAATTCACTTGACCGAGGATCACGCAACGAAAAAGCAATTAAAAACAACATTTTAATAACTAATCGTTCTAGAAACAAATTGAGCAATTTAACTCATCTTTAACCAATAATAAGGTATATCCTTCACACTTCACGCAATCAACTGTTAATTTATTACGCTTTAAATAAAACCGCTTCAATCACTCAATTGGACAGCTGCATCAAAAAGTACGTGGCAATATGAAGATCGGCTTATGTTTTATTCTTTTGTTTAATTTTTGTGTCTGTTATCAAGACACTGGTGGCTCTGAGATAATCTGGAGTGGAAATGAGAAAGATGGAATTTACAATGCTGATTTCAATAATAATGGTGAGTGATGTTAAAAAGTATTATCTAATGTAGTTAATAAAAAGTCACATCAGAATTTAACAGGACGAACTGGACTTTATAATGACAGCTAGGAAAGAGTAGAAAGGCTGAGAACTGGGTAATATAAGAGAGACTAATGCACTGAGAAAGTGGTTAAGTATACCAGAATATATTGACTCCAATCCGATATTCAAACGCTCATCCCTTAATACTCCAGACATACGAACAAGATCATACTTCCATTCATTCGCAAACATATCACAGTCAGGCTTCGCATCCAAGAAAGCTAATAAGCAAGGGCAGAACACACGGCATGGGAAACAAGGCACGGAAATTGCTGCACCTTACAGGGATGGAGATCAATATATGCCTCCTTATACTGTATTATTTGACATTTTGTTAAATGTATATTGCAGACCATCAAACCTACGGAGACTCACATAACTCCATCATCCGTCCATGCCCTCTCCAAGATCGGAACTGTATCCGTCGTGTGTTCGCGGGCAACTCTAAATGCAAGCCTGTACAAGGACCAGCACCAGACCCTTATATGCTGCAGCGTCTAGACCTTCCTGTTCCACAAGCTAATCTTACCTTTACACTTATTAATGCTCAAGTCAAAGGTCTTAATGAATGGAAGGTTAAGGAATTCTTGTATGTATTTCTATAGTTTTTGAACTACTAGTTATCTTTTAAGTATCTTTGGGCCTTTTTAAGGTGTACTGGCTCCTATTTTTTTACTCCTTCCTCTCTGGGTAAGGCGGCAAGGACTGACAGACTTTTAGTGACTAAGAAACGACCCTGTTCTTTCTGTAGCCCTTTACGTTCCGGGGCCACGGCATCCTGTTATGACGTCCCGCAACCCTGGACTTCCCGCAACCCTGGTTGCAGAGGCCCCTTAGGTAGCTTTAGATGGAATGAGACACCAACAGACGATTACCCCTGTATGTATTATGCAAGTGCACCCAAGGACAACCCCAGGTTGGTGCAAGACTATTACAGAATGTTTTAATTTTATAAATTCTCGGTTTAAGCATAAACAAGGCCACAGAAAGATTAGTACTTGAAGTGGAATTTGACAAATTAATAGTGGCATCTCCTGGAGCCAGGACAACTGTTTACCGTAAGGGAAAGGAGCCTATTGAAGTAACAGATTATTCCTTCATCCAATATCGTAAGAAACAATTTGATAAAATATTTCTTGTAACAAAGCGTCTAGCGACAACGTGGCAGATGTAGATGAAGATGGTGGCCTGTCGCTTACAGCCAGAATTGGTCCAAACAAGCTCAAAATAGAGAGGATTGGACAGGAGAAAGGGAGGTCTTTGCCTTGCAGTGGGAAAACACAGGCTAAAACTAAAAACAAAGAATATTTTCTCGTCAGCGAATTAAACCATCATCATCTTAACGCAATGCAACGCAATTGCTTCTTACTAAATGCATGTGATTGTTTACATTGTATTTATACCAAAAACCATTTCTTTTTATGTTCGTCAATGTGTTCCGGCCAATTTTCAAACGGCTGAATTGATTTTGACGGGACCTTCACTGGCAGATAGCTTATAAAGAGTAACTTAAGCTACATTTATTAAAAAAGGAATATAAGAGATCTACTTTCTAATTACGCAGATGAAGTCATCGAATTTGATTATGGATCCTCTGATAAAGTACCTATTCCTTTTACAGATGGTATATCATTTACTTTGACAATTCCACACGTGTCGGACCTGCAACTATCTAATGGCCAAGTATTTACGTATGTGCCAGATGCTAACCCTCATTACGTTCTTGGACCCGCCGTTGCAGGCCACAAAGGTAAAAGATTACATATCTATATTTTGTACTGGCATTTTAAATCTCTTGGCTCTTTGGCGGGATTGCTGAGCGACCTTCCTGGGCTTGATTCCCAGGTCGGGAATAGTGTTATTGGGGTTTATCATTAGAAATTATTTAGTAGGAGCCCGGAGTTTGGAAAGCTGGTAACTGTGCCACCACGTTTAGTGCTTTGTGAGGCACGGAGCCTCCGAAAGCACATACGGCTGTCGGTCCTACTGATTTGTCACTGTTCGTGTCTGATTATCGTCCTTGACTATACAGACTGCATCTCACCTACTTTTGCGTACACACTTTTGTATAATAATATCTAATATAAGTCTCTCGAATAGCAGCCAATTAAAACTTGTGTGTATGTCTTTGTTCTTTTTGTAGATCCTGATTTCATTAACTGCGTCGCTGTTTGGCTTAATACCCTTGACGTCACTATGCGAGAGGTTTGGGCGAGCCAAGGTCCTCCGTTCATGTCTGTATTCCTGCAAAGCAACATTTGCGATTTTAGACACCACAAACCTTGAAATAGGGCTCAAAATATTATGATTGATTTTTATTTTTTCTTAATGTGAAAATACCTTTGTCTACTTTTAATTTCTAAAACTATTGATAATTGCGTAATCTACCCTATTAACACTTTTATGAATAAATAATTGAAAATGATGTAGGTTTGTTTTGTTTTCTACCCTATCTACTGGACTTAGATCCCAAACTGCCAGACCTATGTCCTATTAGCATGATTAAAATTTTGAGAATAGAGATTTACTTTAAGTAGGTAACTGTTATTATTATTTCCTTTAAAAATAATAATGAATTTATTTGTTAGAATATTGTTGTAACGTCATATAATAATTATGACGTTCATTATATTCTGTTGCTTCTGTTGCTACATGCTGTCGTCTCCTATGGTGATTATGGTTTTTTTACCCGTGTTTATTTACGTCTTTAGTTAGGTACTGCATGCTCCTGCGGGTCGTAGCGTGATGTTATATAGCCTACACCTCATAAATCTGGCTATCATAATATATTATTTAAAAAATTAATAACTAAGTACAAGACATATTTATTTATCTCTGGCTTTACTCCAATTCTTCCTTTCTGAATTCTCTAGAAATCAGAACACCAGTTCAAAAATCCTTATTAGTATTCTACTCGTTTCTACCCGTTCCAAAATACCACATTTTAGTAAATAACAAAACCGGATACTTGCATTGTTAGTGCACCTCTACCGCTGGAGTGGTGCGATGATATTACCTTCCCACCCTGGGGGCAAAACGACCTATTTATTATTAACTGAGCAACCTGAGTTACTCGGATAGCCAACTAGATTGTATCTTTGTTTATTTAACGAATTGTTTTTAGACGTTACCTTGCGAGATTAGAGTAGGACTGTCTTTAGAGTAAGTGGTTGCTTGGGTCACGATTTATTTTTTGTTGATTAAAAAAGTGGAGATAAAAATATGAATGACTATAAATGGGACTGTTAGAACATGGTGGTTATTTGTTTATAAAAGTTGTCAGACTAGTTAATTGGCTGAAAATTTAATGGAACAAAATAATATGAAATATTTTAACTGGTATAATTAAATTTACGAACATAAACCACGTAACGTAAATTGGTTAGTTAACACCATTAACTATGTATATCAAGACACAAATTATTTTAGCAGAAACCCGATTAATTTTCAATTTACTGTAAAAAATATTTTTCTTGTAGTTGTGAAATCAATAAATAACAAGTCAATTGTGTTGGCAAATAGTGACATCACAGACCGATAATTGCCATACAAAATCTATTGGGAATCGCAGTCTATAAAGAGTATGTCAATTGTTTGGTGGTACCAACTGCCCATCCGAGCTGGCTTCGGCGATTGAAATCTTTCTCGTAGAGAGAGTCGGTTCACATCTGACGGAAGATACGGCTAACGTATCGTCTTTAGTATGGTCGACGCACTAACGCATCATCGGTTATGTGTGTATGGTTGGATATTTTATTATCTATTTGACTGTTTCTACGTTACGCGACTGACCGAACCTGAACCCACCCTAAAATCTGCAAAAAGTAAGATTTACCCATAACTCTCAACTACCCATTAAGAACCCCCATACATCTTAATACGATTCTCATCCTAATAATCTTCACTTAGCTTATGTTACAAGACGTTCACAGGTGCACCGTCTATCTACTGTTCTGCTAATCCAGTATAATTAAGGCGTACAATATTAACGGCGCACGGTGCTACGTCGTGTCTATTATTCAATGGTTTCAAGGAGTACACGTAGATTACATGCTAAGATTGCCAATGTATTATGAAGATTGGGGGAAGTTTTGATTATGTATGCGTATACGGTGTTACAAAAATTGTGTTAAGTTTAAAGGATTCGCGCGTCATTTTTGTGAACGGTCGCTGTTAGTTTATTTTATCTGCAACTGCCTCGTTGGTCTCGTGGTTGGAAGCACGACTGGGTCAAAAAGTGATATTGGGTTTTTCCATTAGTAATTTAACAGTAGCAGCCTGTGGTGTCACACCCCGGCCCCGTTCCTTTGAAAGCATGTTAAGCCGTTGGACTGCAGCTACTAGCAGATAATAGTATGTCGTATTTGGACTTGTTTTGATCAGTTTTTTTTCATAACTTTAAACAGTTTAAAAATGTAAACATTATTTACAAGCTTAATAATAAGAATTAAAACGAAAACAACCAGAATAAAAAAAGAGAAACTAATACTAAATTTTAAAATGAAACTTAATTTAAAATTTAAAAATACCCCCAACAAAAAGCTAATATTTAAAAAATAAACTGATCGCTGTCGTCGACTTCCGCTACGTGGAATACTTTCTTATCTAAGAAGTCCTATCAAGCGGTTTTCGAAATTTCACAATTAATGATGTATGTATGACCATAGGTTTTTTATATTTAGATTAGATAGAAAAATATAAATATAAGTCGGTAATCGCCAATCCGAGAACAAACATGATGATACATGAACAATACCCGTGCCTTCTCTGTATAAAAAGCGGTCTTTGCCTGCAGTGGGACAGAAAAAGACTAGCATTATTTTACCATTGTTTTTACAGAAATTAAAATTTATGCCGCATCACTGACGCTGCATATTTCAAAGACCTTTTGTTACCAACACAGATACAGAGTCATTAATAAACCTCCCTAATTAATACTAATTATGTTATAGAAGTTAATGTGATAGCGTGACTCGCTGTTTTACATAATGTTAATGACTGCGTAAGCTATAGGAACATGATTTTGTAATGGGTACTAGTTTTAGCCCGCTACTTCGTCCATTTAAATTTCTGATTTTATTCATGACAACTTCTACAATCTCCTGCTTATAAGTATTTTTGTATTGCGTTGGTCTAGTGGTCGCAAGCGCGACTTCTGTGCATGAGGTCTTGGGTTTGATTCCCAGGTCGGGCAAAGTATTATTGGGTTTTTCCATCGGGAATTTCTCAGTAACAGCCTCGGAGTCTAGATTTGTGCCCGGTTGATGGCAATAAGCTCGCCCCTTATTACATGGGACTAAAAACATAACTGGCGAAATGTGGGAGTACTAATGGGTACACCTCTGCCTAACCCTTCAGGGATTACGGGCGTAATGTTATGTTATGTTACTAATAAAAAAATTAAATAACTGATATCATAAGTTCATTTATTTGTCTAAATTAATATTATAAAGAAAAAGATGGTTTGTATTTTTGTTTGTAATGGATAAATTCAAGAACTACTTAACCCAAAACTACATTATTAGCGAGTAACGTAGGCTATATTTTATTTTTTTAAATTAGTGATTTTTAACTCACTATTTATATTTTATAGCTTTAAAAATATAAAAAAATAGTAGCCTACCGATGTCGATATCGGGAGCAGAGTTCAATATAAAAAACGTAGATGTTAGTCCCATTTGGGTTGCTTATCGTTGGGCTATGTCACTTTCTGACTATTGAAATGTAAAAAAAAACGCAAAACCATAAACACACTTTCACAATATTGTTAAGGTAATATTTCCTACGTACTTAGTTTGAAAATTACAAAGCAGTAATTAATGTCACTACTCGGAATTGTTTAACAATTCACACATAAACATAATAATCTATTAATAAATACTAACGTTATCCAACTGCTGACATTATATGCTTAATTATTGCTTACTATTTTTGTGTTGTGCTAAATTAGTAAATAAAAAAATATTGGGTGGATATATTATATACAAGGTGTAATTGAATTAACTAAAAAAAAAGAAAACGGGTCATTGTACTCATCATTATGAACAACTTTTACAAAATATCTTATTAATTATACAAAAAAGATTTTCTTTTCATTTTTATTCATAGGTAATGATGAGTACAATGAAATGTTTTCAAGTTTTTAGTTACGATAATTACACGTTGTACATACATAACATCACGCCTGAAATCCCCGAAGGGTTAGGCAGAGGTGTACCCATTAGTACACCCACATTTCGCCAGTTATGTTTTTAGTCCCATGTAATAGGGGGCGAGCCTATTGCATAACCGGGCACAAATCCAGACTCCGAGGCTGCTACAGAGAAATCCCTGATGGAAAAACCCAATAACACTTTGCCTGACCTGGGAATCGAACCCAAGACCTCATGCACAGCAGTCGCGTTTGCGACCACTAGACCAACGAGGCAGTCACACACTAACAATTACACGTTGTATATTATATACATATGTTTTAATATGAATAAATAGAACAAACACCTCAATTTAAAAAATCAATACGAATTTCTTCAACATGTCATTCTCCATTTAAAACCTAAAACATAACAAAAGAACCATTCAAAAATCCATTCGCAAAATTGCCAGACATAAAAAACAAAGACTAAAATAATAAAGGCACAAAAGATTTGTACCTACACCCAAAACACATGACATTAGAGTTAATTGCATTGCCTGCCGGTACCTAATCAGGGATATGAGGTGGCTCCACAAAGGACTTCCGTTGACACCGTTCACACACAATATGTTTTGTTAGTATACAATGTTCACTGTTTTTCAGGCTGTAAATGTGTGCGGAAGCGAATTTAATTCTTTGTTTCTTTTTTGTTGGATAAAGGAATACAGAGGGGGCAGTTTGAATGTTTGTATTTTCTGTCGTTTACGATACTAGAAATAGTTCTGGTGGTGAAGATTTACTTTTTTTAAATAGAATCATATAATTGAGTTTCTAAATACTGCCAAAACAAGCCAACATACATGCTCTCAATCTAAACTAATATTATAAAGAGGAAAGATTTGTAGTTTTGTTTGTGATGTATAAAACTTAAAAACTTCTGGATTTTTTTATCTAGATTGGTTAATGTTAGTAAAACTAAACTCAATATAAAAAACCTAGTAAAAACTTCAAATAATAGTAGACCTTACTAAAGCAAAAGCTAAAATGGATTGCTAGACTATAGATCACAATAACACGGCCCAACTTCCAATATTACTTACGACAAAACTCCGAACGAATTCAATAATACCCACGTGCGTATAGTATGTCAGAAAAATTTCACACAAACACTGGAAGTGTCAAAGAATAAGGAAATTTAATCCATAAGCCATAACTTTTGTTAAAAAGAACACTTTTACAAAGGATCCTTGGTGCCGTGACTGCGTCAAAAAGTTGATCCTATCTCCCGTGGAGCGAGGGAGGAATAATAATGGATAAGGTATTTTTATTTATTTATGTAGTGATGATTTTTTTCATTCGTGTTAAATTACGTCTTTAGTTACTGCTCTGCTTCTTTGTGTTATAGCTTGATGTTATATACGAATCTGGCTATCTTATGCAAAAAGATTTTTTCGCGTTTTCCAAAATCAACGAGTATAAAAAAACAAACAAGCCACCAACAGCAACTCTTCGGTTTTATTATACTAGTATAGATTTAAAACACAAAAATGAAAATAAAAGAGACGTGTATTAATAATCCTAACTTCCTAACTAATATTATAAATGCGAAAGTAAGTTTGTTTGTTACCATTTTACGCCTAAGCCACTGAACCGATCGTCCTGAAATTTTGCATATACATTGCCAGGTATACAGGAACGAACATAGCGTACCTTTAATCCCGAAAAAAAGTACTGTTTCCGAGGGAAATTACAATAACGTTCTTATGATCATACATGGCGCCACGTGTCGTTTCGAATTGAAATGACAGGACAAGTGTAATTTTTTCCGCGACTTCGTCTGTGTCCGCGATAACCAAAATTTACGCGGACGAAGTCGCGGGCAAAAGCTAGTATAAAATAAATAAAAAAAGCCGGCAAAGTGCAAGTCGGATCCACACACGTTGGGTTCTGTACAACCGTCAAAAATATAACATTACATTTTTATTGAAATAGTTATGTTAAAAGTACGTTTCTTGAATTTATTCAAGTTCATTATTTTGTTTATATTAATTTTGTTGTTATAGTTTTCATTGTTATTTTTATAGTTTCATTGCACATACGCATTATGTGAAAATTTCAAGTAAACCTTTTACGGTTAAGAAGATACAGCCATGTGACAGACAGACGGACAGACAGAGCTTTAGTCTCATTGGCACCCTTTAGGTACACAATCCTAAAAAGAGATTATTATTTTTGAAAGACAGATTAAGGTAAGGTTTTGTATGAAGCGTGCAGTCAATGCAGTCTCATCATTTATTTCAATTGACCATTTACAGGCTGTTTTAAATTGTCAAGAAATCGGTCAACTAGTCAGCACTTTGAGTCTTTATGCCACATCCAAACTCTTCAAAGATCTGTGTAGGCGGCGTTTATAAGTTTTTTCATGAAATTGAGTGCGGCACCCCGGTTTAATATAACGGCTCATCTATTCACCTCCGTAACAATATGACAAACTTTCACACGTACAGGGATCACAGTTTTCAAGGATTTTTCCGTGTCTTTGGATTAGCTTGGTGCGGTTTTTACGGACGGACGAAATTGCGTTAATGTTTTTAGTTAACAAGCTTTTGCTTGCGGCGTCGTTTGTATTAATTTTGTTATGGATTCCTCATGCTTTGATAATAAAGTATAACCTCATTTAGGGATAATGTAGCTCAGTACAGCCTATGACATTCAAAGAATAATGTTGCTTTCTAATAATTTGGTAGTAAGTAGTAGTAGTTTACTCTAAAATATGAAAAATAAATCTTATAAACATGCACAAAACCCATTTGCATCATCATAATATAACGCCTGTAGTCCCTGAAGGGTTAGGCAGAGGTGTACCCATTAGCACACCCACATTTTGCCAGGTCGAAGTTTTAGTTTCATTTTTTTTTGTTATGACTTTTTTTCTCTCATAATAAAAGTTGTTCATATTTAGTAGAGGATGAAAATAACATCCCTTAAAAGATGTGCAGTGAATTAAAGTTTAGCCTACACTATCTACATAACATTTGTTTAGACATAGATAGTAGATACGACTACAAGTCAACCGCAATGTGGATGCATTAAATACATTACCACATCAAAAGGCACTGCGTTGATTGATAATCCATTACCTGTCGTGCTAAGACGACAGAACATAGTACATGCCACTCCTATTTGAATGTAATAGTAGGGATAGTAAATATAATAGTACATAAAAGTGGTTAGGTGCATGCATCTAAACATAAAAGGAATTCTTTAGATGACACTCATAACCAATAATTCTAAGACATCACTTCTATAAAGAAACACTTTTTTTCAGCCCAGAAAACCAGATTTATTTTCAATTAACTATACGTTTTGATCTTTAATTTGAAAGCAACATATAATAGTTATTATACCTAGTTAGTTAATTATTTAGGCTCGCCCCCTATTACATGGGACTTAAACATAACTGGCGAAATGTGGGTGTACTAATGGGTACACCTCTGCTTAACCTTTCGGGGATTACAGGCGTGATGTTATATATGTATGTATATAATAGTTATTTTTAACAAGCAAAAAATAACTATTATCAGCAATATAATAATTGTTATTTTTTGCCATACAAAATCTATGGGAGAGTCGCGTTTTGACAGGTAATAAAAAGTACGTCAATTGATTGGGTTCCTTTTGTTAGTTAGAACTATATAAAAAACGAGAGCCTAAAAGTAAAACCAGTGAAAAATGCTGACTGGCAAGCGTAACTTGGCGAACCTCCAGATTTTAAAAAGAATGTCTGAAATATCTACAGTTGAATAAAAACTTTTAACTGTATCTATTTAACTAGCAGAAAGTTTTACTTTTGTAATTGCCGTGTACTTTAAAAATGCATTTTTTTTAAAGTGAAATATACGAAAACTATAAAAAAAAAACAATTACTCTTCACGCTCAAACCGCTAAATCGATTTTGATGAAATTTGGCATGGAGATAGTTTAAGGCCCGGGGAAGGACATAGAATAGTTTTTATTCCGAAAATAAACCCCTTAGGCGGTGAAAAGGGGGGTGGAAGTTTGTATGCAAGTACGATATTTAAAACAAGTTCCACGCCGACGTAGTAGCGGGCAAAAGCTAGTAAAAAATAAGTTTAAAAGTTACAGACAAAATGAGAGAACAATGAGAGCATTGCTAGCTAAATATGGTCAGTTTAATAAGGCCAGCGCCACGGAATTATACCTGATAAGAGTGACAATATTTTTGCTTTGTTATTAAGTCAAAGAACACAAATCTAGATATCTGCCAATCTCTAGCTTTAAGAAATGTTTTATAGATTTATTATAGATTACTTTTATTTTTGAATTATTTTAATATAATTATTTCCTCAATTCATGTTTTTATTCATTTTATTATTATTATTTTCGTTTTCCAATGTATACTTTGTTTTTTTTTTTCTTTGCTTACTTTTATTAACAATAATTGTTAGCTAGTTGTTAACTTATTGTGCATGCTGTGGTCTCCTATATGTAAAGGAGTACACTTATGTAATACCTTTTATTTATTATTGTTATATTTTGATTTGTGTATATCTTTCGTTGGAGATCCTAATAAATAAAATAAAAAATAAAGTCATTTAAAAATAAAAATTAAATGTAAGTAACCACGATTGTAATAGGACATTATTGGTAATATTTTATTCTAAGGTACGCTTAATGACACAAAATTTAAATATTTATCTGTTTACTCTGTAAGTAATTTTTAATTCTTTCGAGAAAAAAAATATCTTTGTCTGTAATCTTTAAGGGTCATAACCGCAAAAAACAAAACCTAATCACTGTTTTGAACGCTAACCCTGATGATGACACTTGGCCTTATTTATAAGTACCTATATCTAAACATAAAAATCATAAATTGTAATCACGAAGAATATTCGAGATTTTTTTTTGTTTGTTTGTTGAAATATAAGATTACAAACTTAATTACATCCATACTAATATTATAATTGCAAAAGTAACAGTCCGTCTGTTACGCTTTTGAAACAACACAATTGAATCGCTGAACTGATTTTGATGAAATTTGCTACTGGGTAAGTTCGTCCCCAACAAAGGACATAGGCTACTTTTCATTCGACCGAAATTTACAAAAACTAGTAAAGTTATAATTTACTAGATGCTCCTTGTGACGTACGCGCGGTTATTTCATCTAAGTTACGTCTTTGGTTACTGTTTAGTTCCTGTGGGTTATAGCGTGATGTTATATAGCTTATATTATTCCTCATTAATCTAACTATCATTTACAAAAAAGAATTTCCTTTCAGACTGGCAGATAGCTGAGCAACGGCAATGAATAACTCCGGACTCCGAGTTGCTACTTAGATTTTTTTAAATTGAAAAATTAAAATCATGACTTGCCTTATCCGGAAAACTCGGTAATTGAGCTACTTGCGACCGGACTTGAGAAATTTCTAGTTTTTAATACACCTAAACATAGACCACCTTATTATAAAAATCAGGTTTAAACCTTTGAGCCAGTTTTTGAATTTCAAACTTTATATCAATATAGATAAAGTTTGTAATACAAAAATTGGCCTGGTTTAAGTTAAGGCTTCATTTTATAATAAGGCCTAGATAGTTTTCTTTACAGCGAATCGTGACTTTTGCCGTGGAATTCTTTTCTTTATCGGGGCCCGCTACGAATATCTTCCTTTTGGTCAAAATACACATAACTACGTCGGACTCCTACTGATTTGGTAAAATCTGATTTGTTTTCATGTAAGGTGACGATTGTTTTAATCTATGCTTTTATACTAATATTATAAAGAGGAAAGAATTGATTGTTTTCATTGAATAAGCTTCGAAACTGCTGGACCGATTAGAAAAATTATTTATTTTTCTTTTCACTGTTAAGAAGCTACATTATCTCCGGGTGACATAGGCATATCATTATAAAGAGGAAAGATTTGATGTTTTTTTGCACTGAATAAGCTCCGAAACTGCAGAACCGATTAGAAAAATATTTCACTGTAAGGAAGCTACATTATCTCCGGGTGACATAGGCATATTTATATTTAGAATTAATGTATAAGGAAGAATTCAGTGAGAAATAAAGTTGTTTAAACCAAAATCCCATGACCTTTGTCGGCACATGGCATTTATTTATTATAACTTTATGTAACAAAAAATACAAAGGCAGACTTAATGCCTTAGGCATTATTTACAAGTCACTTAAAGGTGGTAAAGAGATAGTCTGTCAGCTGCAAATTATTGTACCTACGATCACGCAACAACAAAATTTCTAATCTCTGTTCTTACATTTCTAATTCAACGCTAAAGGAAAACATCGTGAGGAAACCTGGACTTATACCAGCTTATTACTGTCCTACTCAAATCATTTCAGAGGCTCTTGAGGCGGTTTAGAAACTCTGACACTAGAGTGTGTGGGATCGTAAGACCTTACTACACACGATAAAGAAGAAGATATTCTAATTTAAAGCGCTCTTTCTTTCTCCTACTTATTGAAAACTTTGCTATACCCGATAGAGTCCATAATTGTTTTTAAAAGCTTTTATTCAACTTGACTTGTATGTCTATGTGAAAGTGAATTTTTGCAAGTTACATTTTATACCACTCCCACTAAAATTCACATAGAAAAGGTAAGTATTTAAGAACAAATTTACATAGAAAAGGTTATTAGAAAATAATGAAAAAGACTCCATTGCTTTTAATAAAAAAAAAACCATATTTAAAATCATGGTCCGCTGTTTATCTGATTACCACGAACTTCATTTCCTGTGTCCGGGTACGTAGCATGAATTCATTTTGCAGATAGAATAGGTTCCCATTTGGTTGTGTGCAGTCGCTTGAATTCATTCTGTGGTACCTATACTTGTAGTATTTATTTACTAAAATATTGGAAAAATCGCAAATGTATCATACAACGTGGCAATGTTGTCAGCCTTTTGGGCACTTACCATTGACAATTTTTTTTGATACTCTATAATAAGGTTTTATACTACTTAACCTTTCGTTTTTATAATATCTATAGGTACTAATATTGAAAAAAGGGGTAAAGTTTGGGAGATTTTAGGGGGTAATCTCTGGATCTACTGAACCGATTTCGAAAATTCTGTCTGAAATTGTCACTGATTGTTTAAGCCTATATTTTATTATTAAAAGATTAGGTATCCGTAAGAAAAATCACGTGTACGCGAGGAAAGTCCTAGTTGTATAAACTTTATAATTTTATAAGTTTTGTTTAGTGTTTAGGTTAATTATGATAAATCCTGAAATAAATTGTTCTCTGTAATCGCATCAATTTTTTTCGAATATGTTTCTCTTTATTTTTGCGTTTGGCTATTTTAATATTATTATTTTTTTTGCAAATATTTTTACTTCGTAATTTTAATTCAAGAATACTGGACAGATGTCTTAAAGTCGTCGATGTATTAGACTGAATTAAGAATAAAAAATAATTTCCCTCGACATCCATGTGTAGCAACAAAAAAAATTGCCGTCTTTATTTATCTCCGTTTCATTTTTAAGCCGTATTCCAAATTATTATTTCTTTAGCTTGAACAGCAATTAAGCTAAACTAGTACATTAATAGCTTAAATATAGGTTTAACTCTGTCTTAGCTCCCAAATTGTTTTAGATAAGTTTAGATGTAAGTTCAGCAGTCACTTTATTAGCGGAATTTAGTGTGTAGGTACTTGGTGTTATTAATATTAGAACTAATTTTTGTTTTAATTTAGTTTTAACAATTTTTTTTTTCATATTTAATCATTGTTATTTTTGTAACCTTTTGCTCCTTTAAACATTATAAGTTATTACGTAAAAATATTATTTTACTTTTATTTTAATAATATTTTTTTTTTTTGGACTGCCTCGTTGGTCTAGTGGTCGCAAGCGCGATTGCTGTGCGTGAGGTCTTGGGTTCGATTCCCAGGTCGGACAAGGTGTTATTGGGTTTTTCCATCAGGAATTTCTCAGTAGCAGCCTCGGAGTCTGGATTTGTGCCCGGTTGATGTCAATAGGCTCGCCCACTATTACATGGGACTAAAAACATAACTGGCGAAATGTGGGTGTACTAATGGGTACACCTCTGCCTAACCCTTCGGGGATAACAGGCGTGATGTTATGTTATGTTATATTATTTTATTTCATACGTAATAACTTGCTTTGCTTTGCTTTTGCTTCACTTTTTTTTACAGACTGTATTGATAAGTATCACAAAATAATTTTGATATTATCTAGTTTTGCAGAGGCGCTCAACATTTTAAATTATAAATATATGAAGTACCTACTTCTTTAAAATTATACAGAAACTTTTGATAGTTCTTGGGGCCGAGCTCATGCAGTATTTAATCACCAATACCTAATATTAGTAGATCCAATGAGTTTTTCAATACTGATGTCAGTAGATACGAATAACAATTAAAAGTAAAATAGCAAAAAAATGCCTTTTCTCCCATCTTTCTCCAAACTTAAAAGTCTTTGATTTAGTAATGGAATTACTGAATAAAATAAAAGTTATTTTAAAATATTTTTTTATTTTTATCTGTTATTTTATAATACCAAGGTACCTATATCTTTAATTTTATATTTTATAATACATAATTATATTTACTTTTACACAATAATTACGCATAAAGACGCCATATAATTTAAAATAAAACACTTACCTCAAACAAAACCTCCACCAATCACTCATAAAACACTAGAAAATAAAAATAAAAATAGCCACACACACAAGACAGTAATCACTAACGTAACGACGTAAAGTTTTCCGCGGTCACCGACGAGCGACAAAACCTCGCCCCCACACGTCCGTACTCGCGAAAGCTCGCGGTCAACTGACTGCCTCGACTGCCAGTCTCCACTTTCATGAAATGAACTGAAACTCTCATTACCGTCACACAATGACGTATACAACCTTATTCCACACGCCAATTCAAGCTCTATGGAAACAAGTTAAGATGCAAAATAGAATACAAAAAAAATTGTTTTGAAAGTCCTCGGCTGTTTGTTTGGGAGGGTCGCAAGGCGGGAATGAGTGTGTCGAAAAAAAAATAAGCCAACCACGTCTCAGTGAGTTAAGGCTTCAGGGGCGGGTTTCTACTGAATATCTTTAATTAAAAGCCCAACTTTCCTTGGTTCGACGTTGTAATGAATTGAAGTTTGCAGGAGAAAAATTCTGAGTGATAGTACGATGTGATTATGGAGCTTCATAGGAAAAGCCTGCGGTAATTTCGAGGGAACATGATGAGAGGAAAATTAATTAACAGAGAGCAGATTTTGCGATGCAACGCTTTTAAATGCAGCCGGTGTTTGTACGTTAAATTATGTTGAATACTACGGACATTTAGTTGGACTTTGATGTGAAAATGTGGGAGGTCAATACTGTGCTACGTGGTCAATTTATATTGTGATTTCAGTGGCTGTTTAGTCGAATTAACGCTTCGCTTGCGGTGTTTAATAATAGATAATAATTATGATTATTAATTTTGCTTGCATATGTTTAAATCTAAGTCGAATTTAAATTTATTTCGATCGTCATTTCATTTCGATCAAATAAATCATTAAACATAATTATTGTTTATCGAGCCAGCTTATTATTATTATAAATGTTTATTACTCTTATCTTAAAGGTCGTAAATAGTTAGATGTGTTCGTTACATTATAATACTAACATTGAAAACAAAATTATATTTGAAAAACGATTGTACAAGTATTTGAGTGTCTAAAAATATTTTCACAGTTGCGAATACCTACATTTATATTTTAAAACTTGCAAATAGTTTACGAATAAAAGTAATTTAGCAAAAATATTTATTTATTTAGTTATATCACATACTCAGTTCATCTAAAACTTTAGTAAAACAAAAACCTTTTATTTTGATTACCATCGACTTTATCTAAAATCAATCTCCTCAAATCAGATTTTGATAGGTTCAAAGGTTGAAACAAGAATGGACATCCATCTCTTTCTTTTATAGGCGTGGTTTAAATCACGCGCATGCCCAGATGCCGCGATCTTAAGAATAAGATTCTTGATTTTTTGCCTCTAGTGCGATAATACATTAGATATATACAATGGGTATACATAAAACTTGTATATACTTTGTATGGTTCTCGTGTGCCCTGAAGATTGTGTAAGATTGTGCCTTTCGAGATATATCATTCGATCTCATAAGAGGGTCTTATTGTTTGATTTTTAGGTGGACATGTAACAAGTACTATTACGTTAATGTAAAGAACGAAATACCACGCTTATGTAATACATGATTCTGTAGAAATTAAACATTACTCATCATCATCATCATTACTCCACATTCAAGTAATAGTCTGTCTTTTATTGTACCCAAAGGTAGCCAAATTAATACTAAGATTCTACTGTCTGTCCGTACATACGTCTGTCAGAGGTCTGTATTATTAAAATCTTATTAGGCAGACACTTGAAGTTCGCACACATAGGTAGTGCAAATTATAAGTGGTCGGTTTTGTTTTTTTATTTTTCTCGCAATATCACACCGGGCAAAAGCCTTTCCCAAGTCCTTCCAGGTCGTCTTTTCCCACGTCATCTCAAACCAGCCCTCTTGGCGTACTAAGGTCATCTTACTACTTCTGCTGGCCACACTGGAATGCGGATGTGGTCAGATACTGCAGTAGTATTGTATGAACGAATCTACACCCACACAGACAACGGCCCCAAGTGACTACTTGCTACTACTTACTCCGATGCCGACGATGTGCGGAGTAGCACGGCCTATTCTAGGGCCAGCACTCCTAGAGCATATTTTGTAAAGATGAAATAAATATACTTATTCATTCGTTTATTATAGCCTGTCCAGCCCATAATAAGTACCAATGTTTATTAAATGTAGCGATTGCGGACCTAAGGGCCAACTTTCTAACCAAATGACGATCAAATTCAAGTCGCAACGTAACACGAAACCTATTAATAAAATTGTCGTCAGATTTACAGACTTTTTACCCGGACTTTCAAAGACCTAAAAATAACATAAAAAAGGCCTAAAAATGACGGCACGGCACGGAGGAGTCTCGATTTAAAAAGGAAGGTCACTCATCCATGGATCAACCTCGACCCGCATAGTTTAACCTTGGTCCTTTGATCCGCGCGCTTATTAAGAAACCACGAGTCCTGTTTGTGGTAACTATGAATAAACTAGTAAATCTTATCCGTGAATATAAAAACATCAATCAGTCTTGCTTTCTGTCTACGAGTCAAGCTGCTGGGTATTCAAAATTGACCATTCACTCGTTGATTTAAGTACATATTTACGATAATGTCATGCTGTCGGTACGGTAAACGCAGTGGCTGAGCGATTGGCTGCTGTATTGCGTGTTGCCGGTTCACTTCCCGCAGAGAATATTTGTATGGCTTACAGATGTTCAGGGTCTGGTTGTTTGTGTATGTAAGTTTATATGTTTAAACGTGGTAAACGTAAATCCACAATACAAGAGAAATTCCTTGTATGAGGGGAAGGATTAAAAATAAAACCATCACACTATTTTCAAAATAACATAGCACCGCGCATGTAATCCCTGAAGGGTTAGGCTGAAGTGTACCCATACCCACATTTCGCCACTAGTTTAATTCCCGTGTAATAGGAAGCGAGCCTGTTGCCATCAACCGGGCACAAGTATAGACTTTGAGGCTTCTACTGAGAAATTCCTGACGGAAACGTACAATAATTTATATTACCAGACCTGGGAAAAAAAATGAATGCGCTATGGAGATGTATTCAAAATATATGTACAGAGATAGGTATTCGGAGTCATCAGACATAATTAAAGTTTTCTTAGAAACCGATTTCAACTTAACTTAATTAATTAACTATTTATTATCTAGTTTTTAAATTAAATTACATTTGAAAACATCCATTAGTGGTGCCGATTACCTTGTTCACAAACTAGACTAAATTTAGAGAATTGACATCTCTTACTAACATACAGCGAACGGAAGGGACGGTGATATTAAAGAACTAAGTAATTAGTTTTGCTTTGAACTTTTCCGTATTTTTAAGATGTCAACTATAATTGTATGGATGTGTCAGATTGACTAAATTTGACAGCTCTTATTTACATTAGTCTCTTTCTTGTTTTATTGGACAGAAAAAGATGGAAATAGTCTAATTTTAGTTTAGTTTGTGGCCAAGAGAATGGACACCATTGTCTAAGAAAACTTCCAACTATATTTGACGAACCTGGATATCTATCTCTTTGTGTACTGTATTACTAACTCACAAGTTAATTATTATCTAAACTAATTCTTATCACGTACGAGGTCAAGGGGAGGTCTAAATATACATACAAACAACTTACATGCGTACCTTATCAACCAGAAACATCTTTGAAGGGGACAGTAGATATGTCATACCAATCATGAACTAGCTTCTGCCTGCGACTTCGTCTGCGTAAACTTCAGAATTAAGCCATAATTCAAAATTATTTCACGGGGATACAAAACGGAATAAAAAGTTTGTGTTAACCTAGATCTATATCCACAGGGTGTCCCAGATAAGGACGTACAAAAGTAAATTTCTGAATAATTTCTTGAGCTATCGGTTGATTGCAATAGGCTCGCCCCCTTTTACATGGGATTTAAAAATATAACGTGCGAAATTTTGATGTACTAATGGCTAAATCTCTGTCTAACCCTTCGAGGATAACAGGCGTGATGTTATGTTATGTTTCTTGCACTATCCAAACCACTCTCATCTATGTTCTACGATTGTTTGTGGAGAACTAGCCAATTTTTTTGTGGTATTATTCCTTGCATCAGATTTTGTTGATTTTCTCTTTTAGTGTCGCATTTTTTGTAAATATTTTTTTTTACAACTAATCCTGTAAGTATGGTCTTTGATCAATAAGAACAATTGTCTGTCTTATCTTCACCCGATATTACTAAAACTTAGCTCAAAAGTTAAAAAAGGCTGCTTTTTCAAAATTAGTTGCACATATTCAGTCTTTCAAACAAATAGAAGAAATTAGGTATATTCTATTCTATTATATTCATAGAAAGTAACTTTTTTGAAATCTATTTCTATTAAAACTGTAACATGTAAACATGTCACAATTTTACAAAACAAAAGAAACAGACAATACTCCAGTCTTCAACACCAATACAAGGAGTACGATTCTAAAAGAATTCTCAGTGTATTTCGTTAGACGTAAACGTGACACGTCCGCTCATCACGGAGTACGGTCACGGACTGGCGCGTTCCTGCACAATTCTGTCGCGAGACGCTAGGTGGCGCTGTCAATTTGTGCTGCCGAGACGTTTTGGCGCCCAGCGCGGGACCTGAAGTTTTATTGTGTATATTATGCAAATGTTACTTGAATACGTTTGACGGTCACGTCTGGTGCAACGAAATATGTAAGGTAAGTTTTATTACGAATATTGGATGCAAGAATGTGTGTTATGCTTCATGTAGACCGTCATTTTTTGGACTGTATAGCAATATTAGTGTGTTTATTAAAAAAATTATACTACTTTCTGTTAATGAGGGATGGTTTTTCCATCAAAATTCAAATATTTTGACAATGGTGCCGATTCTCTTGGTCACAAACTAAACTAAAATTAGACTATTTCCATCTTTTTCTGTCCAAAAAAACAAGAAAGAGACTAATGTAAATAAGAGCTGTCAAATTTATTTCAATCTGACACATCCATACAATTATAGTTGACATCTTAAAATGTATGGATTAAAAATACGGAAAAGTTCAAGGCAAAACTAATTTGACATCGCTAACTTAGTTCTTTAATGTCACCGTCCTTTCCTTTCGCTGTATGTTAGTAAGAGATGTCAATTCTCTAAATTTAGTCTAGTTTGTGAACAAGGGAATCGGCACCATTTTGTCCAATTTTTTAATCAAATATAATAATTTTGGATAGGTTTCTAACGTTGATTAATTTAAAATCTGTCCTAAGAATTTATGAAACAGAAGCGATTGTAACCAGGGTCGTCTGACATAGATGAAGTTTTCTTAGAAATCGATAGATGTTATTAATTATTCATCAGTTCATTAATTAAATTAAGTTTCAATCGAAGAGACCAGTGTTTTAGGCCCACTTCCACTTGACGGCCATGTTTTAATGCCATTTAGTTTTATTTTCTTTTTTTTTATAGGTGATTTTATTTATTAAAAGTCTGCAAAAGTCTGGAAATATATTTAATAAAATATATTTTATCAAAAACCACAACTCAACCAATACCAATCAATGAAAGTTCACCCTAAAATGTATCACAGTCACAAAGATATAAAACTACGAGCGATACAGCGTTTAGCATCAAAGGTCTACCCTAGGGAGCCGCGGTTAGCCGGCGATTAAAGCCGAAAGCCGAAAGCCGAAAGCCTGCAACCATTTGATGTATTCATCCTCCCCCTGAAGCTGCGAAGTGAGATAAAAGTACGGGGTTAATACACCCCCGGGATCGACGAGTAAGTGATTCGGAGTTCGATTTTAAAATTTATTTTCGAAAGTGTTTCCATTTTGTAAGAGTAGTTTTATTTCGATTAGTTTTCGTTTTAGCTGTTGTTTGGCGGTTTTTGTACATGTGAATGCTATTTTGTAAAGTAACATATTTAAGGTTTTTTTTTATATGGGTTTGCTTTTCGCTTAAGTCTAGGTCATAGGTGACAGAGACAAAGTCTACGATAAAGTGAGCTTACCTAGAAGAAGCCTGCACACTGTAACTTTGAAGAGATTAGGGTTGAATACGGAAATACAGACGCAGGCAGAGAGTTCCACTCCTTTCCAATAATAGAACTGACCTAAAAATTCAGCTGTTCCATACATTACGATCGTGTTGTGTAGCATTTTTGTAGGGAACCGCAGATTTTTTGTGATTTCAGAGTTGGTTCCAAAGTAATAGTTATTCATAATTATGAGTACAATAATACCTTTTCAGGTTTCGGGTAAATTTTCAATAACCCTGTATATATTATGTATACTCGTTTAGAGTGCTAAATATTGTACGGTGTCGCTGAGCCCTTCGTCTACAAGTCCGACTCGCACCTGGCAAGATTTCTTCCACAAAATTGCCAATTGATACAAGTCAAAATCACCCTAACAAATAAACATATGCCAAATATTGCCACAAAAAACAGCTTATCTAACAAAATGCTGTAATTTGCCCCAACTAAAACTTTCTACTAATTGAATTGGAAGTCAACTTCTAGTTAAGGTGAAAGCGCCGTCGTGCAGCCCGCGGCAGTCGCGTCGCGCCGTCGTGTCGCCTCGAAACTTTGAAAAATTCCCGACTAGTTTGTTTCACTGTAACTTAATAAAAACTACCGTCGGGCTCTGTGAAGTTAAGAATTAAGTTTGAGAAACATTGCCTTGTGGAAGCGGAGGTATTTTGTCATATTTTTATTAAGCTGGTATCGTATAGGATAAATGTAGTGGGTTACTTTTGTAAGTGGATTCTTTTCTTTGATTTTATGAACGTTGGATTTTGATTTGATAAATTAATGGATTACTATGCGTTCTCGTTCTGGTTATGGAGGTGAGCTGTGTTAGTAATCATGTCTATAGTAATTTAAACTTAATAATATGATAAAAAGGGGTAAATTTTGTTTGTGTGTTAAATGAACTAGGTATTGGTTCGATTCTTTCACTTGTAAGAAGATAGGTATGTAAGTTATTTATCCCTGAGTGCTATTACCTATCAAGAATATATGAATCGCAAAAGATGAAGACGTAGAAGAGATAGTATTATCTATGCAAAAAGTTAAAGTTTTTTTTTATTATTTTGTAAACAAACAAAAACTACACTAATGCCGAGTGTCATAGGATATAATATGTTTTTAGTATATTTGACTTCGGACAAAACCGCAGGCAGAAGCTCCTTATGATATTTTAATGTGGTTTTAGGTTACTCTATTACTACTACATAAATCGTACAATACATTTCTAAGTCTGGTCATTAAAAGCTAATTAAAAGTCAACTTTAAGGATACATTGATCAAAATGTAGACCAGCCTCTCTAAGCCTCATGCAATTACATTAAAAGTTAAGGACGTATGTCTAATTTGCCTCCAAATAACACTAATCAAGATTACAAACGAATCTGGGAAGCCAAACAGTCCCCCAAAATTCGTCTCAAATGTAAATTATGCAAACAGTTCCCCGCAATATTCTCGTTTTCGACAATATATTTAGCATTTGAAATAGAGTTGTAACGGAATAAATGGTTGTCGCAGCACGTCCGCTCGCTTCGCACTCAACTCACGAACTGATTTGAATTCGGAATTTCCTTCGCTCGGTTGGCGCCGCCGTCGATGTTTAGCTTTTTTCGTATTAAAAAATTGTTTTATTCATTTTTATCGTTATGGATATTGGTGTTTTTGCTACATCGTGCACTTTTACAAAATAAACTATTCACCTGCTTGCTAGGAGACATTTGTGAAAGAAATATTATTCTATTTTACTATCCGTAAAATACGCTTCAATAAATTATAATAATACCAACCTGTTATTGTCCCACAGCAGGGCAAAGGCCTCTTCTCATACAGAGAAGGCACGGGCATTGAAGACCACGCTTGCTCAAAGCAGATTGGCGTTTTCAGTCTTAAATTAACTTTGAGTCCAGGTTTCCTTACGATGTTTTCCTTAACTGATGTCAGTGATGCTGATGTCTAAGAAAAATTAACAAAGTTATCACATTGGTACTTGCCTCCGTGCCCAGTTGCAAACCCACAACCTCCTGCATGAGAGGCCTTAACTACTGAGCCATCACGACACGAAATAAGCTTATCAGTAGGTACTTCATCATTTTTTTTGGGGGCAAAGGCCTCCCTCCACTCTTTCCATCCTTCCCGATTCAGTGCCTCATCCCTCCAGATTTGGAGAAATCCATCCAGTACGTCCCTATAAAGGTACTTCATCTATCTAGTAAATATTTTTCACCACTTTGAAAGCTGTACTTTTTCTATCTGAAAAAGAAATGGCACTAATCTTAACAGACTTGTTTACCTACTTAGAAACGCTAAGCAGCTTTCCAGTGGAAATGCTAATGTTTACCGCATTCGACCAAATTAAAGTAAAAAAGGACTTACAGTTCCCAGGCAAGTTTTTAACGGTTTTCAACCTTTGTTGGTGTTGGTTAAAGTTGATTTTTCTTTGTGTTTCGTAGTGTAAACTGATGAAGGCAAGAGTAATGGAGTGTTTCAACGTTTTGTTTTTCCTCTTGGTGTTTGACTATAAGAGAATTGAGATCAAGTTTTATCCGATTTTAAAATTTACACTTTTTTGTTGTTTGTTTGTTTGTTTTTATTTTACACATAACATCACGCCTGTAATCCCCGAAGGTTTAGGCAGAGGTGTACCCATTAGTACACCCACATTTCGCCAGTTATGTTTTTAGTCCCATGTAATAGGGGGCGAGCCTCTTGCCATCAACCGGGGACAAATCCAGACTCCGAGGCTGCTACTGAGAAATTCCTGATGTAAAACCCAATAATACTTTGCCCGACCTGGGAATCGAACCCAAGACCTCATGCACAGCAGTCGCGCTTGTGACCACTAGACCAACGAGGCAGTGTTTTTATTTTATTTATTTATTTAACTTTATGCAACAAAAATAGTACAAAGGCGGACTTAATGCCTTAGGCATTCTCTACCAGTCAACCAAAGGTAGTGAAGAGATAACAAAGCGGGTGCAAAAAATTGTACATGAGGAAATATTCAATTTTTTTTTTTTTTTTAAGATGTTTGCTGTAAATTTTGTGGTATAGAAAAATCAGGTCTGAAAACCCAATTGATATTCAATTAATTACGTATCCAACGTAGCAATGCTGCCAGTCTTTTGAGCACATTACCAGTTGACGACGATGCGGATGAATTTTTTTATGCCATTTAGTTTTAGTTTGTTATTTTACAGGTCTGTAAATATTTTACATATTACTTAAATAAAAAAAAATAACTGTACAATTAGCTTTTCGATTAAATCGGTATGGGGTAAATCGGGGAATAATATAAAAATAAAATATAATACGTATAGAGTTTCTTGCCCATTATTCGCCATAAAAAACTACATTTTATAACTAGACTCAATACCTTTTGTATGTGACGTTTAAAAGTGCCTTGTTATGGCTAAATTGAAATATATTATTTGACTTTGACTTTGAAAAAGTAACATTTAATTTGTAGTTTCTACACTCATATTAACTAGAAGTATGCATTTCAAAAAATACATTTCACGAAAATAAAGAAAACTCAATTTTCGTATTCTATAACTGAAAACATCTTACTCGCTCGTTAGCCAGCAAATACATGCAAAAATACATAATTTGCTTTCAAGATGGTGTACAACAATTCTTAACAGACGTACCAGAATAACGAGACCCACCCTGCCCCTCGGAGTGATATACAGAATGACAGAAAGGAAGGGGCTACAGAGGTAGGTCAGAGGTCAATGTAATGTGGTTACATTATAAATAATGACGGTTCTGTATGGCCCTTGCCATCCGTCATGCGCTATAAGCGATTCGCTCATTACGTCTACTTTGAACATCATAAGATTAAGTTTTCTTACTTTTCTTCATATTTTTTTATTTTGTACCTACCAAAGATATTCGTGGTTAAAATAACTATCAGCGGAATTAAAATAATAATACCAGCCGTTTATTATCGTCCCATTGGAGGGAAAAGGCCTCTTCTGATGCAGAGAAGGCACGAGCATTGATCACCTCGTTTGCTCAAGGCAGACTGGTGATTGGTGGCTATAGCTTCTGCTCGCGACTTTGTACTCGTCAAAGTTGTTTTCTCCATACAAATTTTGGACCTCCGTTTCATCCCCTCAGGGGGTGAAATTTGAAAAATCCTTTCTTAGCAGTCGTCTAGTAACTATAAACTACCTCCCTACCAAATTTCATCTTTATGCGTCAAGTGATTTTCGATATTTTCTAATGAGTGGGTAAGTGACTTTTCGCTTTAGATTAAAAAGAGTATGTTTGGAGTTTCTTGTCCATTCTTCTCCATACGAGACAAGCTTTTAGAATGGGCAGCTAGATTCAATTTTGCAATGTGCAAAACAAACAATGTGCATAACTGTATTATAATGGTCTAATTGAAATAAATGATTTGATTTTGAACTATTTTTAGCTCAAGTTTAAAAGTCGAAATAGTACAAATATTCAGGGCTGCCCCAATCACAAAACAGGAAGCTATATAATAGAAATATGTAAGTACAGCACTATGTAACTCAAGTTTAGAACAGAACTCATCGGGGGCTGCTCCAACTGAGACATGTTCCGACTGGATGTTGGAAAACTATTTTCAAGTTCTAGATGTGGCAAGGATAATAATTTTTAAATTAACGTAATATTCAAGAAAGCGCGTCTGTTGAGTGTGTAGTCTTGGATCTGTTCCTAGGTCGGGAAGTGTTATTGGGTTTTTCAGTTAAGAATCTCTGGAACTCTAATTCTTTTTCTAAAATATAAGTAGCCTAACTTAAGTACTCCTTAAAATATCAGCTATTTGCTAGTAAAAGTCCCTTCAATATCCGTTTCTAATAATATCCAGGATAAACACATATATATAAGACATTTTTTTATATTAGTATTTTGTTTTAAAAGCCCCTTGTTGCCCCATACATATTTAGGTATTTACTAAACAAGCTTTTATTTTGATATTTCAAACAGACACTACAATTTTAGTTATTAGTATAGATAAAACTAGCTAAATCCAGGCAAACTTCGCTGTAGATCACTCTGATAAAAAAATGACCACAATTTTGCCTCTTCCATTATCTGTAACTCTACGGGGAACCACGCTTGAACCTAGTTCAATAGAAATCGCCTAAACTCACGAGACATGTGACTGAAGTTTCTGGACGCGCTGCCTGGATGCCAGCGAGTTGAACTAGATGCGGATACAAATTGGATACCCATCCCTAACTTTGTGTACCGGAATATCCGATTGTGACGTCTCAATAACTCCGTATAAGGTTTGATTGTGATTTTGAGAGGTGGAATAATAAAATTGTTATTCGTAATATTGACTACATCGTTGGGCTGTCACAAGTGCAACTGTTGATAGTGAGGTCTTGGGTTCGATTGGATCTAAATTTATAAATATTGTATTGATTTTCGAAGAGTGTTCATGAAGTATCTTGCGTGGTCTTCTTCATAGAAATCTTCCTTTTTTAATTACACAGGTGTTTTTTGCAGATGGTCTTGACTTTAGTCTAGTTGGAACCTCAAAAAAAGGACTTCCGTGATAACCGACATTTATGCGGACAAAGTTGCAGGCAAAAGCTAGTTGATCTATAATAAATTACAACCTTTTTTAAGCCCATTACTACAAACCTCGTCGACTGCCTCGTTAGTCTAGTGGTCGCAAAGCGCGACTGCTGAGCATGAATGGTCTTGGTTTAATTCCCAGGTCGGGCAAAGTGTTATTGGGTTTTTCCATTAGGAATTTTCCAGTAGCAGCCTTGGAGTCTGGATTACTGCTGTTGGTGACAATAGGCTCACCCCCTATAAGTCTTAAACCTAACTGACGAAATTTGGGTGTACTAATGAATACACCTATGCGTATTTTCGGGGGATTACAGGCGTGATATTGTGTTATGTGCTACAAACCAATGAAATTCATACTAAACAGATACTAAACTTCAAACTACAGTACATAGCCATCACTCGATCTTCAAGTTATGCAATTATGTTATTTGTTATTAACAATAGCGGCACAGGTATCGCAATGGCGGAGTTTGAGATGGATAATTAAATTAGACAGCTGAAACTCCTTTGAGACACTGAGACATTGCAGTACTCCACTGAGGAATTTAATTTTAGTATTAAATTAAGTAGGGGAATCTATATCGAGTATTGTGTGGATGACAATGATGTTCATATGATTGGTATTGGTAGGAATTGTGATATTAATTTGATTTAGATTAAAATTATATGTAGGTACAGTCGAAGCAGCAATTTAGTACACAGGCAGATAACTTGCAATTGATGTTTTCTTGAGGTCTTGGGTTCGATTCCCAGGTCGGGCAAAGTGTTACTGGGTTTTTCCATCAGGAATTGCTCAATAGCAGCCTCGGAGTCTGGATTTGTGCCCGGTTGATGGCAATAGGCTCGCCCCCTATTACATGGGACTAAAAACATAACTGGCGAAATGTGGGAGTACTAATGGATACACCTCTGCCTAACCCTTCGGGGATTACAGGCGTGATGTTATGATAATGATGATGTTTTCTCTTTTTCTTGTTTGAGCAGTACTGTGTTGTTCACACCATCTTTGCTAGCCTGTTTTTTATAAGTGAAGATTTCTAATTGGCTGTCAGTTTTATTTACTATTCTTTTAATATGTATTATTTAGCTGTAAGTCTTCCATAAATCTTAAATAAATAACTTCTTTTTGAGTGTGTCAATTCTTTTTATTTACTCTGAATAGGTTTCAAAATTATTAGACACCACAAGCTTAATAAAAATTGGAACACAAAATAACAATGAATGGGTATGTAGCAAATAGCATATTCGACCGTATCTGCCTACACTTAAGGCAGTATTCTGTTCCAGCATAGTTACAAACATTTTAAAAAGTAATGATTTGAATTGAAAAGTAATGTTTCCATGATAATTGAAGTGAAGTTAGATTTTCTGATTTTTTGGTTTGTAAACCAATAAATAAAAAAAAAAAAACAACTTTAGCTTTTTATCTTCTTATTCTTATCGTGTGGGTAGTAAGGCCTTACCCTACACACCCTAGTGTCAGAGTTTCTAAACCGTCTCAAGGACCTCTGACATGGTTTGAGTGGAACAGTAAGTCCAGGTTTCCTCACGATGTTTTCCTTCACCGATGCCAGCTCTGTAGCTCTTTATAATTTTAGTACATATAATAATTAAATATAGAATTGGGTAATTAGGTGGGCTTATTAGGTTAAGATTAAAATTTTTGTTGATGTATAAAATACAAATTTGTAAATAATGGTGCCGATTCTCTTGGTCACAAACTAAACTAAAATTAGACTATTTCCATCTTTTTCTGTCCAATAAAACAAGAATAAGACTAATGTAAATAAGAGCCGTCAAATTTAGTCAATTTGACATATCCATACGATTATAGTTGACATCTTAAAACGTATTGATGTTAGTAAGTAAGACATGTCAATTCTCTAAATTTATTCTAGTTTGTGAACAAGGGAATCGGCACCACTGTACAATTAATGAGTTTTGAAATTAATTAAATAAATTAATTAGAGTACCTAAAAACCACAATACACTAACTAACTGAAGTGCCAAAAAACGGAATCAATCAAAACCACATCATACATTTACAATACCTAAATTACGGTACACAAAAAAAAATTATAACATAACTTAACATCACGCCTGTAATCCCTGAAGGGTTAGGCAGAGGTGTACCCATTAGTACACCCACATTTCGCCAGTTATGTTTTTAGTCCCATGTAATAGGGGGCGAGCCTATAGCCATCAACCGGGCCCAAATCCAGACTCCGAGGCTGTTACTGAGAAATTACTAATGGAAAAACCCAATAACACTTTGCCCGACCTGGGAATCGAACCCAATACCTCATGCACAGCAGTCGCGCAGTCGCGCTCGCGACCACTAGACCAACGAGGCTGTAACACAAAAATTATAACACAAGGTGAATATAAAATATTCACAAAAGAAAAATGACAGCGGCTGGGCGCAAAGTAACCAACATTTGTCTTCGCGAGAAGAATTTGTAGAGTAAAGAACACCGTATAAAAGTCAAGGGACCCAACATCTAACTAACGTTCATACTTTACCGTTTTGAGCACGTTTGTCAAAATGGAGTCCATTTTTCTGTTTGTGTGCTTTATAAATTACTGTCTTGTACTTTTGTTTGTGTTGGGTTTTTTACGCAATTTTGTAATGTGCTAAGAACGTTTACGCGTTACAGCATTTCTTACAGACTTTCAAGTCCTTATTTTTTTTATGAATAAACCGATTTTTGAAACATTTTGCACATAAGAAATCTAGAAGAGATCTTGTTTTACTTTCGTACAAATAGCTTGCACCTACCATGTTATCTCTTCACCACCTCTGGTTGACTGTTAGAGAATGCCTAAGGCATTAAGTCCGCTTTTGTACATTTGTTGCATAAAATTTAAATAAATAAATAAGCAGGATGCACAGGAATGAAAAGTTACTTAAGAACATTTTCGAAATGTCAACCTATTAAAAAAAAAGATAATTGGAAATCTCTGTTACTATGGAAAATTGAAATTCGAATCGTTCACAATATGTTCATGAAAAAATACTTATTTTCCATTTGAAACTATTTACTGTAAAACGGAATTTTTAAAAAAAATAACAATTATCTCTTCACTATAAACCCACGGATACACACACATCAAAAACTTCAATTATCAGAGTAAAACATTTAAATTTCGAACGTCACATTTTGAGCTGTTCGATGTACGAAGCGATGAAAAAGCCAGACCAATCGTCGGCAGCTTTACACTCGACGACAGGCCCGGATAATATCATTTTGTGTTGCCAGCGCCTGTCATAAAATCGTCAGATGTGTTCTACGGATTAATATAAAAATAAATAAATTGTACCGTTTAGAAACTTTATTACAGTAAAACGGGGTGAATAGAGAGGCAGGGGTGAATCGAGACGGAACTTTAAAAGGGATTTTAAAGTCAAACTAATAAAGTTGGTCGCCAACAAGGAGACTAATTTGTAAATTATAATTCAGAAAAAAAAGGAGAGCCTTTTTTGCCAACAAACTATATTATTTAAACATTAAAATCTCTTTTAAAGATTCGTTTCGATTCACCCCTGCCTTTTTATACACCCCGTTTTACGGTACTGAGAAAAATAAATACTTCATGAAACTTTTGGAATTCCTGTTATTAGCGTAGTACCTATACTTAGTTATTACGTTCTTCTCAAACTTTAAGTGACATGATAACTATTATGATTTCTAACAAGCACAGTTATAGTCCTTCAAAAATTATCATAAATATAGGAAATCAACATCAACCGTAGAAATCCTTGATTTTAACAAAGGTAGGTCACGTATTTTTTTTTAAACTGCTATTTTGTTGTTCCTTTTATAATCCGCACCATTCAAAAAGCTTCTGCTTACCGTTACGTTCCTTAAACATTCGGTCACATCGCTGGTAAACATCGTCATTCGTAAAGTCAAACTTTTGCAAAAAAGATGTCCTCCTGGACATTTTTCATCCAATTAGTTTCTCTTTTTTTTTTAGAAAAAATCGGTCTTTCAATTTTCATCCACGTAAAGCAATCAATAAAACCTCAAACAAAAACGCAGAAATTTGACAACACCAAGCCCGATACAAAAGCGTACAGGAATGAATGAAGTCGGGCGCCGCGCCGCACGCCTGCACTAGGGTTTACAATTAAATCGAAACAGAATGAGTAGGTACCTCGTTTTATTGATAAAAGATTTTTCACGTGTGTGTACCGACGAGACTTATTATTTTTCTGTACCCATTTAAATAAAAAAAGACTATAATTAATAACGCTGAAAAGCATAGCCTAGTATAACTAATTTACCTAAACACACAATTAAACATATCATCACGCCTGTTATACACAAAATGCTAGGCAGAGGTGTACCCATTAGTACACCCACATTTCGCCAGTTATGTTTTAAATCCCATGCAATATGGGGCAAGCCTATTGACCATTAGACAAACGAGGCATTCATATAAGTGTATATTTATATATTTTGTCCATTCCGATTGGGCGTTCCAGAGATTACCGTGTTTAAGCAAAAAAAAAAAAATCTATTCAGCATTATAATATTAGTATATTGATTCCCCACATTTCAGCCATCCTAAAATGACGTAGATGCAGCGACCGTGGGTCTCAGACTATAATTATTATACACTAGCGTTACTAATTCCCATGCGATATACACGGAGATACGATCAAGGCATCAACACCAACTGTTCACGGTATATCTTGAGACCAGTCTTCGGATAGTCACGCAATGGTAACAAGGTGTTGCTGCTAGCGATCAATCTCACGCGATCTGCACATCTGTATTCACTTGATTAGCCTGTCTTGTATACTGAAGTATTTTAAAATAGGTGCAGCATTTTCAACGCACACGTAGATAGACAGTTGGCGTAGTGTTTAGGCGATTAATACCTACACAGCACCGCGCACCGCCGCGGTTAGCGGTGAAGCGGATCTCGTGTCGCATTGGCCTCTAAGAAATCCGTTGATGCCTAATACACGCACACCATTCGACCGTGCGGTCGAGCAGTGTTCTCGCCTTTACCGCCACCGCCCTCCGCAGCGGTGCGCGGTTACGTGTGTTAATCGCTTTAAACGATTGACTGCTAAACGGAGTGCCGCGTTTCGATTCTTAAACGAAACAAAAGTACCTATAGCTTATGTCATAAGTACTTTTGTTTCGTTTTGGATATCTACAAAGATATCCTACGAATATTTATAAATGTAAAAGTTTAATAAGATCTTTGGTTGTTTGTTACTCAATCACGCGTAAACCGTTGAACAGATACAGATGAAAATTGGAACATAGATAGACCATTTCCTGGATTAATACATAGGATACTTTTTACCCGGGATCATCTTAGTGATAACTACGTAGATGAGGCAAAAGGAGTATATAAGGATCGTAGCAGGTGGCGTTCTGTAGTTTCTGCCTAACCCTATGGGAAAAAGGCGTGAGTTTATGTATGTATGTGTGTATCATCTTAGTGACTTTACATATTATTATGTATAAACGCACCCACGACACAGGAAAATAAGCTATAGTAGGGTAACGTATAAAAAAGATTAAATCATACAACAGCAGTATTTTTCATAGCAGCAGGAAAAAGTGCAAAATTGCATAACCAATGAACTGCTAAGTAGGACGGTGCTTTGCACACGGAGCAACTTAATTTGAGGCAACTGGCAACTCTTTAAAAGTTTCTTTTAAAAGTTGATAGTTGCTATAACGTTTCCGGTTGCCGCAACTTTTTGGCAATTTGTGAGCAACTTTCATAGCCGAGTTGCCGTGTACCGTTGCCGTAGCGGCACTGGCATTGTCGGGCACACGGAGAGGAAGGGAGGGTGTGACATCGCCCGAAGCGTTGCGGTTGACGGTTGAGGAAACCGGCAACTTTAAAAACTGGTACAATATTTAAAAGTTGCTAGTTGCGGCAACTAGCAACTAACTTAGTCATCTATTGCAGCAACTGAAAACTGTTGACGATTGCCGCAACTCGAAACTCGAGTTGCTCTTTGTGAGCAGTCCAATTGAAATGTATGTAAACAGCTAGTTGGCAGTTGCCAGTTGCTGCAATAGTTGCTCTAAAGCGCCTTAGGTAACTGTCTGTGATTTTACAGTTATGAGTAGAACCCATTCATATATAAAGTTCCTAAAGATGAAGATGGGACCCTAATAATTATGAAGCATACACCGTCTGTCTGTCTGACTTTTTAAACCAAATATGTAGCCAGTTTTGAAACAGAATAAACGACATTAAAACCTTTATAATTATAAAAAAAAGGTAACAAATTGTTTGACTCGCATTTGGGCACTCATTCCATTTTCAAAAACCCATAAACTACATAACAAAAAAAAATTAAACAAACAAAAAAAAGATTGGCTAAAAGAACAAAATCCGTACCAACTACACGAATACTGTGTTTAACCATTAAAATATTTTATCCGGTTGCAGTTTCACAATTCAGTTCCGTATGTAGGTATGTATTTGTTTATTGTTTTTGTTTATTTCGCATAAAATCCGGATGTTGGCCGGTTGTGCTCACGAGTGCGAAAGTGACGCCTGTCGGGACCACCGACCTATTGATTTTGAACGCTAAAACTTTTTGAACCGTGACTGTATCTAAGCTTAACTAGGTTTAAATGATAAATGATATTTTTTAAAGATATATTGTAGTTTCGACCGACTTCAAAAAGGAGCAGTAGGCTTACTCTTGAACAAAATCGAGAATGAGATTGGAATCGACTGCATGTTTGACTACAGCGATTGACATGAGGTTGCCATACAAATGAAAACATAAATTACCAAATTTTAAAATATTAAATAACTCGTTAATCCTATAAATAAATGTCTTCTTATATTTATTGGAATTGAAACTGGATCGGATGTACATGTAATGTCGATTCCAATCTCATTCTCGATTTTGTTCAAGAGTAAGCCTACAGGTTCTCAATTTGTCGGTACCTATGCTTTTTTTTGTACTATGTACTTAACGCCGAATATGAATTGATTTGGGCGCTTCTTTTTTTATTTGAAAGAATATACTACCGAATTGGTCTAATACAAATATTGTCATGATTTAATGATGAACTTCCGAGATATGGAACGGAACACCTCATAGGATCTCAGCAGAAATGTCGTAACAAGTAAAATTGCTTTGTTTATAAGTGTAGTCGATGACTGACTGAAGGAAGAGGTAGAAGGGGGGTTGACGAACCCCCTCCGGCTCCGTATCGTATCGTGGGAGATATTGTTTGAAAGGGCTTTTTGTAAGAATCTCGAACATTAACGACAAGCACTAAAAAATGAAAAATAAAAATCTTTTTTCACCGCGTTGAAAAACTACAAAATAAAAAATTACTTTAGTTTTGGGAAGTCGGTGGCAGTACCTACATAATAACAAACAAAACCAAAGACACCGACTTCACATAGTCTTTGTTTCACGAAAAAAATAATCGTAATTTTTACATCACTACCACATCTAAGTACAAAAGGTACATTCACCTCCTAAGTACACGTGACAACCATTAACTTCCCAACCTAGCCGTCCGGCGGGAAGTCGGACAGACGGGCCGGATGCTACGTCACGATGCACTCTCCCACCGGAACAGCGCTAAAAGCCTTCACCTGCATTTGTCTAAGTTTCGTATGCGCGACATCGATAGTTCATTAGATTTTGAACAGATAACAATTTAATGTAAGTAGGTCATCATAACATCATCACGACATCACGCCTGTAATTTCCGTAAGGTTAGGCAGACGTGTACCCATTAATACACCTACATTTCGCCAGTTATCTTTAAGTCCCATGTAATAGGGGGCAAGTCTATTGCCAACAACCGGGCACAAATCCAGACTCCGAGGCTGCTACTGAAAAAATCTTGATGGAAAACCCAATAACACTTTGCCCAACCTGGAAATTCAACCCAAGACCTCATGCTCAGTAGTCGCGCTTTGCGACCACTGGATCAATCGGTTTCGATCAGTCAAAAACCTCTAATTTACATAATTATTTTGACATTGATTATATTATCGCTGAGATGTATGAGATTGCGTCTAGATATTAAACGTTTCTAATTAGTAGAATAGGTCTTTAGCTATGCGAAAGATAGCTTAGTACCTCAATAAAGAAATTTAGTAACTATTTTTGTGTAAAAAAAATAAAATCTATCACCCAAGCAGAGCCGCTTGCCATAATGTAGTCAATAATCCAGTAAAATAAGTAAGTACCTACAGGTACTACATAATCAATCAGAGAGTACTTTTTTAAACGTTATTTAAGTACAATAAAAAAAGCGTTCACCGATTGATTGGGTATAAAGGAGTCGAGTGAAGCGCGCTTTCTAAGCCAGTCCACAGAGTAAAATTGTAAGAAGAACTCAGACACGACAATGCGTACTTGACTTTAAAATTAAAAATAATTAGAATTACATAATACAATTACGTCACATAAGTTAAATTATATCTCGTTACTAATTGTAATATGATTTAGTTCTGTCAAAACGAATCATCCTACGTAAAAACTTCAATTTTTAAAGTAATTTTAAGTCTTTTCTATGCGTAGAAAACAGTAAAAGTTGTATAAAAGTTTTTTTCGTTTTAACATTTTTGATCCTTGTGTCTGTTATAATTTTTCTATACCTTTGGTTATGCCACTACGTGTACCTAGACATAAATCTGTTAGTTTACTTTTAGAATATAGAACGACGTTGTAATATGTAAGTGCTATGCACTTCTTTCTTTATACGATGAATTTGTCACTTAGATAATTACATATATGAGTGACAAATCCTAAACGAACGTTCATCTCATTATTCTTATGTTATTATTGGATAAGTCGTTTATAAGTAAAAAGTTTTTGCACAATCTTTCAAAACTTTTTAAGTACAGTCATATACAATTAAAATAAACATAAATGTAAAATCGGAATTACGGTACAAACAAAAAAAATAAAAACAAAGCGGTATAACAGTGGCAATATTCTGCCTACTTACGCAAAAACAGTCGCATCTCCTCAGTCCTAAACAATTCTCTAGTCTACGCCATCTCCGCCCAAGGCGCAGCAATTACACAGCGAAGGAACCCTAAACCGCCGCGCTTAGATGTTTTTCGCTTATTTTCAGCCCCGTTTGTTCTACGGAACCCGAGACGGCTCACTTACTAATTGGTACGAGCTTTTGAACCGATATTTTGTTCAAATTCTGTTCGAAAAGGATTGCTATTAGCAAATAATTGTTCTGCTTTTGTTAATTGTTATGTGTTTTGTTTGATAGGTACTGGGTTCGAGTTAGTAGCTTTGCGTTTCGAAGACATCTTGGTCAGGCGAATAGTCAGAAAAAAACCATTGAACATCACGCCTGAAATCCTCGAAGGATTAGGCAGAGGTGTACTCATTAGTACATCCACATTTTGCCAGTTATGTTTAAGTCCCATGTAATAAGGGGCGAGCCTATTGCCATTAACCGGACACAAATCCAGACTCCGAGACTGCTTCTGAGAAATTTCTGGTAGAATAACCCAATAACACTTTGCTGGACCTGGGAATAGAAACAAACCTCATGCTCAGCAGTCGCGCTTTGCAAGTATTAGACCAACGAAACAATAAAAAACCTTTGTGTAAAATGGTCAAAATAGATCTTCTAAGGCCCAAGTATGTTAAAACCTAACACCTTTATGTAAATACCTATGTTTTACAAATAAATAATCTGAATCTGAATGGTTTCGTTTTTTCCTTCCGAGGTAAGGAACCCTAAAAACACATAACAGTCCTGCGCCTGATCTCTTCCCGGTACCTACATAGGTACTCAGACTTCGTAGAATGAAAAGCCAGTATGTTTCAGCCTACAGCTTAAGTTACTACCTTCTTGTAACCCCTCATTATAGTGTCGTGTTCCCTAGGAAAATGTACCAGCAGATGCGGTTAAATCACTGAGAAAATTGCTCTTAATTCTGTACTGAGAAATAGGAGTAATTGACTTGTATTTCGATGCTCGACTGTTTTTTTCTGTGCGTTCAATGTGGAAGTGGATTTCTTAAATGAAATAGGAAGACGATTAAGTTGAAAAAGTATTTTAGGAACTGCTCATAGCATACGTAACGGGGCCATTCTGTTATTTGAAGGAGGTGTATTCTGAAATACTGTTTTCAAACATAAACGCAAAAAAAACAAGTATTTTTTTAATTACTAGCTACACGCTACTTTTTCGCACGGGTGCAATGTAGATACATAAACCTTAATTCACACATTGCATACATAAAACCATTACGCCTGTAATCCCTGAAGGGTTAAGCAGAGGTGTATACACATTTCTTTGTAATACGGCAAGCCTATAGATTGACACATTATAACTATAGATTTAACGCGAACCATGTAACCTAAAATATGATTTTATTGATTCGAAAAGAGTGTACTTGGAATGTCTTGTTCGTTGTTTTCCATAGGAACTTCTTTTTTGGAAAGAGCAAGCTTCAACTTACTAACTGACTGACTCCTTGACTATGTAAAACTGCCTATCAATGGATGAAATGGATAGTAATATTATTTTTGGCCATCTCTTAACTGCCATGACTTACATCTTGATTCTTATTACATTGTATTTTATTATTGTTTTATACTAATCTTCATTGTTTTTACACGTAGAAACAAAAAGAATAATGAAACCAGTATTTTGTAAAAACCTAATTGAAAAGAGTGCCGTGGAGTTTCTTGCTCGTTCTTTTTCATATATTTAGAGGCCTACCTCCGTTTTGGAACGAGCATCTAGCTTCAGCTTTTGGACTGATTCCTCCGACTCCTTGACAATTCAAAAGTGCCTGTAAATGGTTTAATTGAAATAAATGTTTTTTCTTTGACTTTATTGCAATATTTTATGGTTTCAATTAATTAATTGAAACTTTACCTAAACAAAGTGATATTATTATAGTACCTCTTTTCAAAATATAGACTTCTGCTTAAAGCCTCATACATAAACTAAGTACCTTACAACACATTTGGTACTACATTAAAGTTACGAATAACATATTGTTACAAAATATGGCAGCTCAAGTTCGCAGGTAAAGTTTAGATTGGGTTCCCGCTGCATTGTTTGGGCACCTTGCAACTAGGTTCCGGTTCCTAAATACTGACAACGGACGGTTGAACTTACGGATCGTAGTTTTAGGACAATGATCACTGAAGATTTGTACTAATTGGAACATTTGTTTTTGTGTTTAACTGCCTCGTTGGTTTAGTGGTCACAAAGCGTCTATCGTCTATCTACTTAACAGTGAACATTCCAACTATCCAATTTTTCGCGTCCAAGTAACACCCTAAGCCGTTTTGGAATGGGAATCCATTTGCATGTGTTTTACAGAGTGTATCAACTCTGTATAACACATGCAACAAGAGCAGGTACCTAGTGGATCGAATAAAAACCATGAACACAAATTATACGGTAACCTGAACAGACTACTCGCGATTATACATAACCGTAGGTACGTGTAATTATGATTTTTACTACTAATTAACTGACACGTAATAATTATATTAATCACTTTTGTTGCCATCAGTACACAGCTGAACAGCTGTACGCATCCATTTATTATTCGAATCTGTTGTTGATATTAAAACCCATCGGTACGGCTTTCGGATTTAATTTCGATTCATATTAGCAATAATACGTCGATTGTAATTAAACATGATTTTAACTGCGAAATAATTTATGAGTTTAAATATCAAAATTAATGTACTGTTTTACGACAATTATTGGCTATAACAAATTAGGTTTATCACTCTTTGTTTATGGATGTTAACTGCCTCATTGGTCAGTGGTGAGCATGAGGTCTTGGGTTCGATTCTCAGGTGGGGCAAGGTGTTCTTGGGTGTTTCCGTTAGGAATTTATCAGTAGAAGCCTTGGAGTCTGGATTTGTGCCCGGTAAATGGCAATAAGCTCGCCCCTTATTACATGGGACTTAAACATACGCGAAATGTTGGGTACACCTCTGCCTAACCCTTCGGGCATAACAGGCTTAATGTTATGTTATGTTTATAGATGTTTAATTATAAAGGCTAAAGATTTTTTGATTATTGGCCACTTTTTAGAGGTACTTTACCACCCGTCCCCCGCTTTTATGAACTGATTAACACATAGGCTACTCATTATATCTGTAATGTGTTCCCATGGGATAAATAGTTCAACTTGCTTTACGAAAAGTTCCTTTTTAAGCGAGCGAAATCGCGGGCAGGAGCTAGTTCATTATTTAAGAAAAATCCAATCATTTCTCTTTACTTAGTCAACCTTATGTACTAAGAAAACATCCCAAATACACTACGCTTAAACAGCTTAAGAGGAACTAACACATAACAACGTTAAGGTGCACTTACCCGGCCGGGCCGACGTCCATCGCAGTTAGTAAGATCGTCGCCTTAATGAGTCCAACTAATGATGTTACACACAGGGTTTTAGGAGAAAAGTTTCGATAATTAGTAAGGATTAGAAGGGATGTATAGATTATTGTTTTGTGATAGCTTTAAGTAGACAAATAACTACTAATCACATTGATGAAGTAAGTAGAGATAAACTATAATAACATGGCGAGTCCCTCCACAATTCAAAACGTTTGAAAGTGTTTGTGACAGTATTTACAAGACTCGTAAATACTCGTGTGCGTACTGAGACGGCTCTCGAAACAAAAAAATATCAGCGATTAGTTGCTCGATATAGCGGCAGCAATAATAACTCATTATTATTAGTATAGCGCTGTACTGACATACCCTTTCAAAATTACACGTGCATTGTCTTGCATGGTCGGCTTACAAACTTTCATTAGGATTGAAATAGTGATATGAAGGGGCGCGCCATTTTATAGTAGTTTATCTCTAGTATTGTAAGTACGAAGAATTTTATTTCCCCTTAAGTCTCTTATTTTATAAGCACCTACTTATTTATCAAACTGCATGAGTAAAAAAATAATTTTGCATTGAAATCTAACATTTTCATCTGTAAAAAATGATTTGATAAGTTATTCAGTACAACAGAAGCTTATTGTTAAAGCCACATGTCACTTGCATATATTTTTTCCACGTTACATCTATAGAGGCGCACTGTGCGAGGGAAATGTTTATCTTAAACGTTTTGTACGTCACACACAGTCACCACTGCGCACTGTGTGCCTGGATGTTGTATTGTGTGCTTCTTTTACAAATAAAATAACTGGGTTGTTTTGTAACTATAATTGTTATGTTTCTGCTTCAGAAACATCTTAAAAAAGTTATGAATAAAAAGTAAGACAAAAATACATTTTTTTTTTTTTAAGTTTATAAATTATACGTTTAGTAATGATTGACCAAGTCAAATTCCGGCTGTTTTCTTCCGAATATACCGCAAAAATAAAAAAATAAATCATAGTTTTTTTTAGTTACTTTGGGGCACTTCTTTTGGGGGTAATTTATCTAGTTTTAGAATTTGTTTAAGACACACCAAGACCTTTGACAAGACACCAAACATAATAATAATATAATCACTTTTTTTTTCAATTTGCGGAGCTGTAAGTCGCCCTTTTATTTTACGACGAATACTTCAAGAGACTGCCTCGTTGTTCTAGTGGTCGCAAGCTTCTCTTATTATTATCTCGTCTTATTCTTGTTTAATTGGACAGAAAAAGATTTTAGTTTAGTTTGTGACCAAGAGAATCGGCACCATTATTTACAAATTTTTATTTTATACATCAACAAAAATTGAAATCTTAATCTAATAAGCCCACCTAATTACCCAATTCTACATTTAATTATTATAATTATGAACTAAAATTATTAAGAGGTATAGTAGTTGGTTTTTTTTATTTTTTGGTTTACAAACCAAAAAATCAAACTTCACTTCAATTATCATGGAATCATTACTTTTTTAATTCAAATCATTACTTTTTTAAATGTTTGTAACTACCTGACTGCCTCGTTGGTCTAGTGGTCGCAAGCCCGACTGCTGTGCATGAGGTCTTGGGTTCGATTCCCAGGTCGGGCAAGTGTTATTGGGTTTTTCCATTGGGAATTTCTCAGATACAGCCTCGGAGTCTGGATTTGTGCCCGGTTGACGGCAATAGGCTCGTCCCCTATTACATGGGACTAAAAACATAACTGGCGAATGTGGGTGTACTAATGGGTACACCTCTGCCTCACCCTTCGAGGATTACAAGGCGTGATGTTATATAGGGATGTATGAATACTTCAAGAGATATGCAGATGAACATACATATATACTGCTAAAATCATAACCTTCCGGAGTCAGATAAAAAATCATTCCGAATGGTGCTGACCTGCAGTGCTGCTTTAGACCTTAAAGACACCACATAGCCCCAAATACAAGAAAAAATCCTACACTATTCCCTCCAATTCTCACTCATCACTTCGTAAAACCGAAAACCGTATTTTAAAGTACGAAGTACACGCATAAAATATATGCAATATCCATTCCGCTGGCGTGGCTAAGCGTCCAAATTTATAGACTACATGAAGGGCAATTTTTAACCAATCCCTCTGGCTTGTTACTCCATGAAATATGCCCTGATGCTAGAGAAAATTGAGTGGCGACTGAGGGTACATGCAAAACCGGTATTAAGCTTTTAACGGTAGTACAGAGAAAAGTTACGTTCGGAAAATTGGTAGCCGGAATGAAAATGTGTTTTTTAATCTACTGCTCCAGTGAGGTTTTAATAGGAAAGGTAGTAAGGAATATTTTTAAAAAAGGAATTGACTGTGAAAGCCTGAAACTGCAAAGTTTTGATGAAGGTTGCTATTTTTTTTTTTTTTTTACTTTTCTTACGATACTGTGTGGTACTAAATTAATTTATCTTAGGCTAATTTGCACCTAATAGTTTGCTCAGAGTTCGTTGCTAATACAAGGTATAATCAAAATGTTTATATAACATAACATCACACCTGTTAAACCCCGAAGGGTTAGGCAGAGGTGTACCAATTGGTACACTCATATTTCGCCAGTTATGTCTTGTGTCTCATGTAATAGGGGAAGAGCCTATTGCCTTCATCTGAGAAATTCCTGATGGAAAACCCAATAACATTTGGCCTGACATAGGAATCGAAACCAACACTTTATACTCAGCAGTCGCGCGACCACTTGAGTAACGAGGCAGTAAACTTAAATCATCATCATCATCATCATACAAGACGAACGACGTCCTCTACTAGACATAGGCCTCCCCTAAAGATAGCCACAATAACCACTCCTGCACTGCATTATAACTGAAATATAATATTACTAAATCGCTATCACCTAAAATGGACTAATCTGTCGGAATGTTCACGTAATCATATTAAATCTCATTCCAGTGGCTATTCAGCCGTTCAGATACGGTAGTCATTTCCCATCTACCATACACCGGATATTATTGAAATGCATAACGGTGTATCTGCGGTACAATACCTGTGAATTTGTGATACTTTTTAGGTTTAATGATTCGTGAATTGTGATTTGAAAAGGAGATGTTTCCAAATGTATTTTTGGGCCAAGTCTTTTGTCGTCGTTGTTTGTAGATCTTTGTCAGTCGTTATTGGGAATCAGAATCCGAATAGTTCAAATCTGTCTTGCTGATGTGTATGGAGTTAGCCTATAACTGGGTTCAGGGTTATGAAGTTCTTAATAGGCGCTCCATGTAAAATTACTACCACTTAGTATTTTATAGTTGACTTGCTGCATTCGACCCTTGGTCTAGCGGTTGCAAAGCGCGACTCCGGAGCGTGAGGTCTTGGATTCGATTCCCAGGTCGGGCAGAGTTTACAGAGATTACAGGCGTGAAGTAATATTATGTTGTAATCTCCTAATGTTAGGTAGAGGTGTAGCCATTAGTACATCAACATTTTGCCAGTTATGTTTAAGTTCCATGTAATAGGGGGCGAGCCTATTGCCGTGAACCGGGCAAACATCTAGACTCCGAGGCTGCTACTAAAAGTTCCAAGGAAATATTCCAAGGTACGTAAAACGGAATCCACCAAACCTGGACATACAAAATTCTCCCTGAAAAATCCAAACCTCCATTATTGTTGTTTATATACCTTATAATAATATTTCACAAAAGGCAGCGCCGAGGAGGGAATCCGCTTTCATTTCCTGTGAGTTCCGTGCCGGTCACACGAAGCCACAACGCTCGGTGGCGCGAGCGCTGGGGTGCGTCCAACGCATTATCGAATATCGACACAGATAAATATTTTGCGCCAGCCACTCCATAAATAACACATAATGGATTCCCATTCCGAAACGGCTTAGGGTGTTACTTGGACGCGAAAAAGTGGATAGTTGGAATGATCACTGTTAAGTAGATAGACGGAAAGACACGCCTAGGCGAAATGAAATGATATACTGGACTAAAAAGTTTTTTTTGTTGCTTTTACAAGATTTTCGTCGAAGTTTTTTACTAACATAACATCACGCCTGTAATCCCCGAAGGGTTAGGCAGAGGTGTACCCATTAGTACACCCACATTTCGCCAGTTATGTTTAAGTTCCATGTAATAGGGGGCGAGCCTATTGCCATCAACCGGGCACAAATCCAGACTTCGAGGCTGCTACTGAGAAATTCCTGATGGAAAAACACATTAACACTAAAGTAAGTTCCTTCATTTTTAAATCAATTCAACCCGTTTCCTTTCATATTGAATAACACCTCGCTCATGTCGACTGTCAATTCCAACCTTACGTTATCCATGTCCAGACGCGTTTGAAACTGATTTTCGCGAGTCCGCCTTCTTCGGTCTGATTCCGGATTGTTATTTAAATGTGATATATTAAGTGTCATGGACTGCCTCGTTGGTCTAGTGGTCGGAAGCGCGACTGCTGTGCATGAGGTCTTGGGTTCGATTCCCAGGTCGGGCAAAGTGTTATTGGGTTTCTCCATCAGGAATTGCTCAATAGCAGCCTCGGAGTCTGGATTTGTGCCCGGTTGTTGGCAATAGGCTCGCCCCCTATTACATGGGACTAACAAAACATAACTGGCGAAATGTGGGTGTACTAATGGGTACACCTCTGCCTAACCCTTCGGGGATTACAGGCGTGATGTTATGTTATGTGTTATGTTTGTCTGTTAAGGTGATATTATACGGTTGAGTTTTGTTCTTCAATTTGGGTGAAATAATAATTTGGTATTCTATAATTAACTCAAAGTTGATGAAAAAAGGTGTAAATAATTTCGGATATATTTACATAACATAATATCACGCCTCTAATCCCCGAAAGGTTAGGCAGAATAGTAACAATTTACACCCACATTTTACCAGTTATGTTTAAGTCCCTTGTAATAGGGGCGAGCCTATTGTCATTAACCGGACACAAATCCAGACTCCGAGGCTTCTACTGCGAAATTTCTGTCGGAAAAACCCAATAACACTTTGCCTGACCTGAAAATCTTACCCAAGACCTCATGATCAGCAGTCGCGATTCGCAATCACTAGACCAACGAAAGAGTTAATCAGTTAACTAAGAATAATATAGGTTAAAACCCATAACCTCATAGACTAATTATTTTGTTATAATTAACAAAAATAATGCTAATAAATTCGATCGATCGATTGTCAACAGAAAATTTAATGAAAAAGAAACCGCATTCTTTTAGCCCAAATAAAATACTTTACTCAACACACTGAAAAAAATACACCCAAAAAAAATCTTGAATACTGTAGGTATTCAAGATTTTTTTTGGGTGTATTTTTGACACACTCGAAACATTGTTTAAAATTAAAACAGTAGTCCTTCTAAACCGACAATCAAGATGTTCCACAAACCTGCACCCCGTCCCAAAGGCGTAAAACGGAACGAAATAGTGTGAAAAAGTACAAAAAAAGGTAAAAAATGAGCCTGGGCTAGAATCCCGAGTGAATCCGACGAGAAACGGAATGAAAATTGGATTTGCCACTGATTGGATTTTTATTTACTTAAGACAAGAAAAATTCTCCTCGTCGCGAAGGCTACGGCGTTCTTATAAATGATTTAGAGATCCTCTCGTCTCGACTGACTGATTAACTATCGGGTTCTGTACGTTTCTCTGCTGGATCATTCGTTTGGGAGCAAGATTTGTGGATTTTGTGCCCCACTGTGATACATGTGAATTAGTTTTCAGCTCTATTACGTTTTCAGACAGTGTGCTTGTATTTTTGTATTGTCGGGTCATCGCAAACAGGCAGAAATATGGTCTAGCATGATTAATTTATAATGTACTAATATAAAACGGAATCTTGCATGCAAGATAATGTTCAGCGTATTTTATTTTTGTTGTATATTATTTTTAAAAATACAATAAAAAATATAATTTTGTCACAGAATAATAACATTAGACTTAGAATAATAACGTTAGAAGCTTTTTTTATATATTCTTAACATAACATAACATCACGCCTGTAATCCCCGAAGGTTTAGGCAGAGGGTTACCCATTAGTACATCCACATTTCGCCAGTTATATTTTTAGTCCCATGTAATAGGGGGTGAGCCTATTACCATCAACCGGGCACAAATCTATACTTCGAGACTGCTACTGAGAAATTCCTGATGGGAAAAACCCAATAACACTAAAGTAAGTCCCTTCATTTTTAAATCAATTCAACCCGTTTCCTTTCATATTGAATAGCAGGCTGCTACATATTCTTAAGGATTACTATTTATTATTATTAGGTATGTTGTTATAATTTAAGAGTAATATTTCTCAATCTTTTACCTTCCATACTGTTTACTAAGCCTTATTCTAATTTTCATCAGACTCCATCGAATCAGAAAGAGTCATAAACTTTCTTCAAAGTACTTTCCTACGCCAAAAACACTCACAATTTACTAAAAAAAGCACCAACATTTTTATAAAACTAACTAAACTAAAATTTCTAGTCTAATTCAAAGCATATACTCACACGTCAGAATGTAATACAAAGTCTCTAAGGGTCAAAGTTGCTCGCAAATTTCAATTGAACTCTGCCTGTGGAAGTGCATCGAAGTGTTGGCCCAGGGGAGGCTACGGTACTTGTGGCCGTGGCCGACAAATTTAATCATTCATGTTGTAACAAGTTTTAGAATTTCTCTCTAGGAACGAAAAGTAATTGACATTTGAGTGATGGAATATGGTAGGTTATTATAGATAAACTACGATAACCTGGCGCACCCTTCCACAATTTAAAACGTTTGAAAGTGTTTGTGAAAGTATTTAAAAGACTCATAACGTATGTGTGCATACTGAGACGGCTCTCGAAACAAGAACAAACCAGCGATTGGTTTCTCGACTAGCGGCGTCAATAATTATTCATTATTATTAGTATAGCGCTGCACTGACATACCCTATTAAAATGACATGTGCGTTGTCTTGCGCGGTCGGCTAGTTATGATTAGTTGACTAACAAATCTGCCGGCGTGCTACTGAAGACGAATACTTACAACTACATACAAACTCTTTCATACGAATGTGACTACACACATTGAAATAGTAACATGGAGGGGCGCGCCATGTTATAGTAGTTTATCTCTACTTGAATACGAAAAACGGGGCCAAAAGTATACAAAATTTACTAAAGTGCATCTTGTCGTGCTCTCCCTTTTCAGTTCTAAGATACCTAGAGAGATAGAATCTTACTTACTACCTCGTTGGGCTAGTGGTCGTGGAGCGCGGCTGCGGATGGGGTCTTGGTTTTCCAGGTCGGGCAAAGTGTTATTGGGTTTTTCCATCAGGAATTTCTTAATACTGATTAGCGAGTTTGGATCTACGCCCGGTTGATGACAATAGCTTCGCTCCCTATTACATGGGACTTAAACATAACAGGTGAAATGTAGGTGTTCTAATGGGTACACCTCTGCCTAACCCTTTGGGGATTTACAGGCATGATATTGTGTAAGTATGAATGTATGTACGTAAATCAACAAAAACACTGTTTTGTGAACTTACACCTACACTTCGTTCACGAGAACTGTTTAATTCATGGACTTTCAGAAAATAATTTTAAATGATGCCAAACCCATAATTTTTCTGCTCATAATTTCTTTTATTTTCCATAATACTAGCTAATTTTTTCCAGTTCAAAACTTACTTATTTGCAATAAAGTTACTAACTTTTACTACAAACAGCAACTTTTTTACGAGAAAAATAACATTATTTAAAAAAAATAAACCAGAAGGTAAAAGTTAACATTCTGATTGAAACGGTAACAGTGTGTTCTTCACTTTTCTATTCAATTTGCTTTTCAGAATTAATTCAGTTTTCCCTTCGACCGCGCAGCATTAACCAAATGTATTCATGAGGTTCACGCCAGCATTATCTGAAGGAACGCTTGTAAATTAAAAATATGAAGGATGATTGTGTGTGGGTCATAATATATTCTAGAATGATGATTAGACGTAAACTAATATTTAAAACTATTGGTCCAAGTTGCTCCAGTCAATAGCACGCAAAAAAACAGAAACATACACACAGAAAAAACACACAAAAAAACACACACACACAAAAATACACACACAAAAAATACCACACACAAAAAAGCACAGAAAAATATCGTTAGAACGCTATCGTTGTTTCTATATTTCGACTTTTAATTCTATTCAGTAACTTGACAGTTGAAAGAAAAATAATGTTACTATACGACAATTAACAGTGTTGGGGTAGTGAACGATTTTGCGTAAGAAACGAATGATAAGAATGGTTTAATACCAAGTTAAGTACATTATTTGAGTTCATTCGATTTCGTTCATTCTTACACCACATCACTATCTTTTTTTTGTCAATACTTGGTAACCCTTTATAAATAAATAAATAAAAGTCTGTCAAGTTACTGAATAGAATTAAAAGTCGAAAAATAGGTAATTAGGTATGTTAGCGTATAATGACTACGATTTTCACATTCAGATTATTTCAAAATAAATATAAAAGCTATTACAAAAAAAAAATACACTAAAAAAACCCAAAATCCAAAAAAAAATAATTGCTACAGTTACATTTAAAAAAGAATAAGTAATTTTAGCATGACTGACATTTGACCTATGCTAGGTGCAATGCTTGAAAATTTTTTAGGTATCAGGTACAAAAGGAACTCATTTACGTTAAAGTACGACAGCTAATGTTTCTGTATATTTCAAAATATTGTTAAACACGCTAGTAATATAGTTCAATGTTAAAATCCAACAGTTATTGCTACCAGACACTTTCCGTGGGTCGTATCTTTAGCCTTTTTTTTTAGCTGGTAAAAATCATCAAATGACTCCCTTCCGCCCTGGGTGGGGCGGAAGGGACTGTCAGACTTTTACTGACTAAGAAACCACCCTGTTCCTTCAGTTGCCCTTTACGTTCCGGGACCACGGTATCCTGTTAAGACGTCCCGCAACCTCGCTATATCTTTAGCCTGAAGTTTTAAAGTAGGTACCTATATAAAAATGTGGCACCGTGTCACAAAAAAAGTAGTTATAATTAAAAAAAAAAATCTAATTATCATATCGTTACATTTAATCCGATCGGTCATGCCACGATTCTAAATTATATAACTATACAAATTATCATTCCTATCTAAAAACGAATAAACATCCTGGAATATCAATCTATAACGAGGTTCTTATCGAACCGTCTGACTTGGAAATGAAAATATTATTTTTCTCAGCATTGCATTAATGCGAAAACTGTGTATTGTAGGTTTCTATGATGGATCGACGTTGCCTGTCAATTTATAATACGATGAAGAGATTCGGAATGATGCATCGATGATGTGAACTTATTTTGAATATCGAGTGATTGCGGTGCCGAATAATATCTAACAGTGATCTATTGGAGCTTTTTTGAAAATGACTGGCCCCATATCTATATAATACTACTAGTAGATTTTTGTTATGTTTTTTTTTTTATGTGCTAATCTTTGGAACTAGCATTCTGATTGGAAAAATATTTTGGTATGTGATAGCCAGGGGCATGAGAAATAGTATAAGCTATATAACATCACACTGCGACCCACGAGAGCGGTTAAAAAAAAACCACCAAGCCGCGAGCACAAGCTAAGCTAATCCCTGAATAAAAAAGGATGTATATTTATCATTCTAAACAACTTTTATTATGGGACAAACCTTGAAATCTAGAAACAAGTCGTAGAGAAATAAGATGGTCAAGTATTGCATACATTTAATAAAATTAAGGTTTCAAATAAAGTCTGCTACAAAAAATTACGTATAATATATGAAAAAAAGTTAGCAAATGTAGGACAGTAAGATACCATGCGTTCCTGAGAAAAAGGGTCTTGTCAGACAGGCAACGAAATGATCCTACAAGGTTTCCTTTTGAGGCACGGAACCCAAAAAAAACATAACTTTACAACACAGAAAAAGAAAATAAATTCAAAAGCGATGATTAACTGTTCCTTCGCACACTTTTATTCATTCTTTATTCTCTACAACGTTTACTCAATGTATTCATGGGGTACCGAACTGACGCCGGGTTTTTTTGCCGCCAATTTTTCACCAACATTTTCGCGCCAATTTTTTCCACCCGCCATGTTTTTTTCGCTCTTTTGACGGATTCCGACGAACGACTAATCTGTAGATATTGATACAGTCCTGTGGATGTTTCAAAAAGCTTTTGACGTCACCTTTCCGGCTATTTTACTCTTCTGTGGGCGGTAAAAGTAATGTATTAGCTGTTTAGCTTAAAAAATACGTCGAGCAAATAGTTTTTTTTTATACGTTGCCCCACACTAGGAGTTTCTGCTGTATCGTTGTGGTAAACAATTTTTTATTCCGTACAGGAATCGACCCCACTACACGCAGCACAATGTGGGTGTACTAATAGGTACACCTCTGCCTAACCCTAGGGGATTACAGGCGCGATATTATGTTATATCTAATTAAGTATCAAAATTATTAGACATCACCAACCTAAAAAATAGAAAGATAATTATTGTTGTCTGTAAACTAAATAGCTTGTTGGGATGTACCACTAAAACTGCCTACCCAAACATCAGAAATGTTATCATAAAGAGGTAGGGGGGAAACAAAAGCGCAAAGTGTATCACTTTGCAACACAAAGCGCTGCTTTGCTTATTAACTTTAATTTTTAATATTCGTGCGCAGCCCGCGTAAAATTGCAATCCACCGTCGAAAATAAAAGGTCTATTTAGACCGAATTATTCATGCCTCTTGTTTTACAAAACACTTGCAACTTTGTTGCTAAAGATTCTGGATTTTACTTTATGTCAATTTGCTAAGTAATCCAGTTCCTGACCGTACATTAGGGGACTTAATGTCTAATATAATATCTAAACGAAAAGTCACTCGCTTACCTACTCAGCAGTGTTATTGGAGTTTTCCATCAGGAATATCTCAGTAGCAGCCTCGGAGTCTGGATTTGTGCCCGGTTGAAGGTTGATGGCGATAGGCTCGCCCCCTGTTACATGGGACTTAAACATAACTGGCGAAATGTGGCTGTACACCTCTGCCTAACCCTTAGGGAGTTACAGGTTGATATGATGATGTTACGTTATAAACATAATGACAATTACCCAATTTCATAATTGCAAACCTAGAACAAAAAATGCTTATACATAAAACGAAATCAAAAACCTAAAAAAGCATAATTAATAAAAATAATCCGCTAAAAGTTAGAGCTTTAAAAATACTTCCTTTTTCCAAGACAAGTACAGTCGCGCGCTCAAGTGTCGAGTGGCTATATATTTTCATTTTCGAGTGGCGACACTCGCGCCGCCTGTAGGTGACTGCCGGAATTATTGCACTTCAACAAGAGTGGACCGATGTGTCTATATATCCTTTTTATTGCTGTTAGAAAAAAAAAGAATTGTGCAGAGCTTGCGGATGACGTAAAGTGTGGCGATATTAAAGTTTTATGTGCAGTTCCGTTCGGAAAGTTATTATAATACTACGACTGGTTTTGTGAGTGAGAAGATAGACTTGTGAATGTTGTTGTTTTTGTTTCTTTGTAAAGTCATGCTTATATTTCTTTCTTTGTAATGGTATAGATTCTTTTTTTATAGATAACTGCCCTGAAATAAAGTTAATATGTAACATTATTTACGGAATTAATTATGCATAAAAATATACAGAATAATGAAAGAAACTAAAACTAAATGCCCGTCAGCTGGAAATGTGCCCAGAAGTCTGGCTGCGTTGCCACTTTAAATGGCAATGCTTAGCCTCTGGCCAAACAGTTCGAGAATATAGTTACCGTGAGAGTTTTCTGGAGCCGCAGCAGCAGCGCCAGCACAGCACGCCGAACTAGGAAGATGGGATGGCGCAATAGTATCGACACACGCAGCGTCCCACACTAAAGGCCTACCCATCTTCCAAGGAAATAGAGACATGCCGCACGGTCTCTTGCCATCGTCGCCTGTCAAGTCGTTGACTTCTAAAACAGTCGGAACGCCGATAGCAACCTGGGTATCTAACCCATGACCATGCGCTCGCGGTCATGAGACCAGGGAGCTTAGACAAAGTAACATCGCTTCGTAGCTAAACGATATCTAAATTCGTCATCGTTTCTGAGATAACGACAAAGATTTCGATTGACCACGTGACTTAAAGCGACTTATCAATCCCATACATTTTAGCCTTTTCTAACTTCGTTATCGTTTTGAAATTGTTACTTTGTCAAAGCCCCCAGCACTTAAATGTAAGCTTAAAGGTAGCCTTTCGAACTGAGCGTCACAAACGCAGCGTCTATAGCGTCACCAACACCGCACTACAACATCGGCACTGTGACGTCACTGACGCCGCGACAGTGACGCTGCGCTCGAATGACGTTCCCTAGAATTTCATACATTTGAATAGAACATCTATCTGTCGCACTGTCGCGGCGTCACAGCCGCGGCGCCAATGACGCCATAGACGCTCAGTTCGAAAGGCTACCTTTAGAGTTATATTTTATTAAAAAATCGAATCCAAATTCATAAAAACTAAAACAAAAAAATAACGTCCAAACTTTCCAAAGTCGCACTCACAGCCAAAATATATATAAACGTACGTAACGTGTAGAGAATAAAGAGCAATATTCCGCAGTCACTCTCAAGGAAAACCCAGTGAGCCCTTTCAGTGAGAAATATAAATAAATGACGACAAAAGTGTCTGGTCACTGTAGCTTAGACGAAGTACAGTCGTCGTCAATATCAATATTACGCCGACGCGACGCGGCTCTGTATCGGACTGTCTTATTCCGTCCAATTGAATTAATAGTACAGACGATGAGAAAAGTGTTTGGTAATGGTTTTCGCTCTTTTTGTAGCCTTTTCCGGACTCGGGTTGTTGATATGTTGAGGTTATTTCGTTTATTTTTTTAAGTTAAAGAATAAAAATGCTTAGTTACATGAATACGATTAAATTTTCACAACGTTGGAAAGGTTTCATCTGCGTTTCTCCCAATAGCAAACATCCCTTTGTGCCTATTGGCCTGGTAATGTTCTGTCTCCTGCTTGTTTTGAGGGAAGTGAAAATTATTTTTTTTCTTAACATAACATCATATCATGCCTGTAATCCTCGAATGGTTAGGCAGAGGTGTACCCATTAGTACACGCACATTTCGCCAGTTATGTTTGGGGAGAGCCTATTGCCAACAACAGGCACAAATTCAGTCTCCGAGGCTGCTACTGTAATTTCCAAAAAACCAAAAATAACACTTTGCTTGACTTGGAAATCGAACCCAAGACCTCATGCTCAGCAGTCGCGCTTTGCGACCACTAGACTAAAGAGGCAGTCTGACCAGAAACACCATAACTGCATAATACAAGATACGAAAAAAAATACAATTTCTCAACTCCCATCATTTTAGTCTTGCTATTACAATAACCAACGGTAATAAATTATATTGAGACACTTTTCTCGATAATTACACCGCTCTCTAGGGCGGTGACGGCTACAATAAAAAAAAGTCATCTGTGATTTTTCATTTCGTTCCGTGGCCCGCCTATGTTAGGCGCACTTTTACGGTATACTACGACTGTCACGATTTGATACTTTTGTATTTTTTTTTCCGTTAACACCTTTATGCAATACTTGGATTTAGATAAGCAATTTAAAAAAATACTGTTTCATAATTTTGTTTATCTGATTCACTTTTTTAAATCATTTTATACTGGAGTTTTTTTTTTAATTATTTAAAAAATAAACCCCAAAATAACATAATTTACACTACACATGAATATGAAAAGCTTTTGCAGTGGGACTGGGTCTATAATACTTACTTTTCTATACCGTCTTTAGGATATTTTTAACATAACATCACGCCTGTAATCCCCGAAGGGTTAGGCAGAGGTGTACCCATTAGTACCCCCACATTTCGCCAGTTATGTATATCGCCAGAATATTTATAGTTTGTAGATTGAGTGAAGCTCAATTAGTGAGACTAGTAACAGAAAATAATAGACGTTGGAAGGAATATCGTTACACAAACTTTTACAATGTATTCAGTACCTGATTCAAGGCTCAAAGAGAGCGAAATTATTCGTCACTAATAAAAAAAAAACTACTGTTTTGTACATTTGGCCGTGAAGGCTTTGTACTTTCGTATAAAAAAGCGTTTTTTATAACCTATATTCCACCAAGTATATAAATTTTCGACGACTTCTTGAAAATGATAAAAAAAGGTTATCTAAATTTTCAAATGCAGATCTGTATCAAAACTAAACAATCAATACAAACCTAACGCTAATATCAACGCAGTCTTCCCGTAAATTATTTCTTCGGCCATTAAACAAATATATCGCTATACGGTCGGCCCACAGCAAGCCGTTGAAAAATACGATATCGACACTTTAGCTGTACGGTTTTCATTACAATGATAAATATTATTTTTAAATTAAATTGGTCAAAAATAAGATAATAGGATTCTGGCCAGACCATTAAAAAGTTTGTTGTAATAATGGGGATCAAGAATAATAATCATTCTCATTGAATAATCAATGAAGATGATAAAGCATAAAATCTATACCATTAAGCATAGTTTAGTCTTGCATGCTCCCTAAATTCAAGTAGGTAAGTACGTTTGTAATTCTCGACACGAATCGATCATAAAATGTGTAGGATTTAAAAAAAATAAACTTACCAGTTGTTTTTTTTAAGGTTGAGAAATTATCAAATGATTTCTTCCACTCTGGGCAGAACGGAAGGGAGTGTTAGACTCTTACTGACTAGAACTCATCCGTGTTCTTCCTAATGACCTTTGTGTTCTAGGGCCGCGATGGTAACTCTTTCGAACAAAATCCTCAAACCGAACAGGCACTGGCCCTAGAGAGTCCCGTTTTTAGCTAGCCACCTTGCCGCTAGGTTTAGGCAGGCGGGGTGATGAACTCGCATGCACACAGTGATATAGTTCATATAGACAGATAGGTTGACGAGGATGTAAACTTGCTCCTTTTATACATACAAAATGTTTTAATCGTATTTTATGAAGTTTTCATAAACCACATAAGTAATCTAAGTTTAACCCTGAAAAAATGTACGGTTCCCGGATAATATATTAACTTTGACAAGGACAAAATCGCAGACGGAAGCTAATATTTCTATATTTCATTATGGAAACAAACAAACACGTATACAACTAGTATGTATGTAGTACTAGTAGTAGTAATTTTGACTTGAAGATGAAACTCATGAAGGTATCATAAGTTTCATCTTCAAGTCAAAATTCCTTAAGTCTCCCTTTCAAGTATTCAAAGAAGTAGATTAAAGAAAAAATAGGGAATAGATAAAAATCCTACCAGCGTAAGGATCTCCTTTAGAATATCGCGTTCCAAAAGGATGTGCTCCGACGAAGGTATCAGTTACTTGTTAAGGGAACTAGACGAACTTATTGCAAAAGAGGTGATATATTTTCTATTTGAAACTTGACATGTGATATTCTCTTAGAACATGTATGGTATTTCTTTTTTCTTAGTAATCTATTAAAACTATTTCTTTTTTAATACAAGTTTTAATTTAAAATTATTAAACAGAACTAAAGGTGTATGCAAAATTTCAAGTCAATCGGATACCGATTGTTACAAATGTCGAAAAATGGTTTGCAAATTACGGAAAGGACAACTTACATACGAACAGCGCAAGCTAAAGCAACTCTTGGTTGCAACTCTTGGTTGCTTGTGTAATGTATAGAGTGAGTTTTGGATGTTATCACTTATCTACTACACAACATCATGCCTGTAATCCCTTAAGAGTTAGGTAGAGGTGTACCTATTAGTACACCCACATTTCGCACGTACACGCAAATTTTAATATTGAACCTAGTTGCCCATCCCAAAAGGTAATTTCATATGGAGTATAGGCAAGAAACTGCATTCATATTCTTTTAAAAGAAATATGTTAAAACATCACGCCTGTAATCCCCGAAGGGTTAAGCAGAGGTGTACCCATTAGTACACCCACATTTCGCCAGTTATGTTTAAGTCCCATGTAATAGGGGGCGAGCCTATTGCCATCAACCGGGCACAAATCCAGACTCCGAGGCTGCTACTGAGAAATTCCTGATGGAAAAACCCAATAACACTTTGCCCGACCTGGGAATCGAACCCAAGACCTCGTGCTCAGCAGTCGCGCTTTGCGAATACTAGACCAACGAGGCAGTCAAATGACTTGTCGGATGTGTATCTAATATTACATAATTCATGAAAAAAGAGTACCAGATCAAAAGAAAAATTCTATCAACCGCATGCCGTCCGCCGCAGTCTTGCCTACATAATCCACAGCAAATTGTTGCCTGATCTAAATAAAGAAGCAACATCAACTTTTGTTGTTGTTTATTCACTTAAAAATCCATTACGCACAAAAAGACCAACTAATAAATATGAAGAACGAACGACTTTCTTGATAAAAAGCTCTTGGAAACCTCCAATGGAATTTAAACTTTATATATTCTCTATAAGGTAGAATGTCTTATGTGTTCTTTTACCGAGACATTTTAGCGTGTTTTAAAGTAGGAGAGGAGCATGTCAGAATCAATTCTTGCAGCCATTTCTCAATAAAGTTCGCGTAGGAAGTGAACACATGCATTGAGGCTTTTAAACTTTGATGGATATTACACACGACTGCGGTTAAGTTCTTAGAAATAAACAATGTTTTATATTGTGGAAGTGACGTAACACTTGCTGGTTAAGGTTTTGAATATAACAAACTGCCTTTTGCATCCGACTTCGTACGCGTTTTAAGTCGACATTTAAGACAATTCGCGAATTAAAAAGTAACCTATGTCGTTCGGGGTTTAACCTTACTCCGTACCAAATTTCATCAGAATCGGTTCAGTAGTTTAGTCGTGAAAGCGTAAGTGACAGACAGAAAGAGTTACTTTCGCATTTATAAAATTATTATAGTGAGTATGGATACTGATAATAACACAGTGACTGCCTCGTTATTCTAGTGGTCGCAAAGCGCAACTACTGAGCATAAGGTTTCGAGTTCGCTTCACAGGTCAGGCAGTTTTATAGAGTTTTTTCAAAAGAAATTTCTCAGCAGCAGCCTCGGAGTCTGACTTTGTGCCCGGTTGATGGCAATAGACTCGCCCCCTATTGTATGGGAGTTAATCATAACTAGCAAAATGTGGGCTACTAATTTGTACATCTTTGCTCAACCCTTCAGGAATTACAGGCGTGATGTTATGTTAATTAAATAACCGAATCATACTGTATACTTATCTAACATATTTTTTAATTTAATAGAAAGCCGTCGCTTGTTACGCTTCTAATGTGTGTTATACCTATCCTTTTAGTGTACCTATCGTTAAAGAGGCCCTATCTATATATAATCAGAGTAAACACAGTCATTACGTCACTTCCGGGCAATAAATCAGCTGACTACGATATCCTGGGAGTCATCACGGATTTACCCAGCGATGGGCGTAACGGAACCGCCCTGTACAAAGAAAATAACGACTGTATACTTAGAATTATAGTTTTGATACTAGACACTAATATCGTACTTATTTTATTACTAACACACTGTAAACACATTTTTGTATTAATTTTATAAAATATAAAAATACAGAAAGTAATGTTTTTTGTTAAAATAACATACCTACATAAATATAAACATCACGCCTGTAATTCCCGAAGGGTTAGGCAGAGGTGTACCCATTAGTGCACCCACATTTCGCCAGTTATGCTTTTAGTCCCATGTAATAGGGGGCGAGCCCATTGCCATCAACCGGGCACAAATCCAGACTCCGAGGCTGCTACTGAGAAATTCCTGATGGAAAAACCCAATACCACTTTGCCCGACCTTGGAATCGAACCCAAGACTTCATGCACAGCAGTCGCGCTTGCGACCACTAGACCAACGAGGCAGTCAATATCTACATAAACTCACGACTTTTTCCCATGGGGGTAGGCAGAAACCACAGAACGCCACCTACTACAATCCTTACATACTCCTTTTACCTCATCCACGTTCATACATATATAAGCACGCTGGTTACGAGTACTGCGCACCTGACCTCTCTGAAGAACTTCACCAATACGGTCAGTGTAGGTCTTGCTAGGGCGACCCCTCCCTGCGTAGCCACTCGCCTCTGCCATATTTGTTTTTATTTTGTTTTTATTACTAATACACTGTATACACATTTTGGTGTAAGTTTTATAAAATGTCAAAAAAATATTATAAAATTAAATAATAATCTTATTTATAATAGAGGAGCTCATGGCTAAGTAATAACAGCCGCACGGGTCGATCCATCAGGTTAAACTGCGCTTGCCGGGATTGGTCCGAGGATGGGTGACCATATTTACACACTGAGTCTACTCCGTGCCTCGGAAAGCACTCTTCGAATCTTTGACAGTCATTACGGGTCGTCAGAAGCCCAAAAGCCTAGCAACTAGTCTTACGAAGGGGTATCGTATTAGCTAGGTCAGATAGGCACTCGCTTCATGTAAAATACATGGTGTTCAGCTGCATGCGGTTAGACTGGAAGCCGACCCTAACATCTGCCTAGCCTTTTCCCAACTATTTTGGGGTTGGCTTCCAGTCTCACCGGATACAGCTGATACCGATACTTTACATGGAGCGACAGCCTATCTGACCTCCACAACCCAGTAACTGGGTAATAAGATACCCCTAGGTAAGACTGGTTGTAAGTCTTTCAAGCTTCTGACGACTCGTACCTAACGACAGAATCTCGTAGAATCTTATTTATAATAATAAAGAAAAACAATCTTCTATATTCTAATTCTCTGTTGATTTAATTTTTCACAACAACTAAAATTCAATTACCTAGCTAACATCACTTAGTTCCCTACGGGCTGCCAGCATAAAAAATGTTATGCAATTTTAACTCCCCGTAATGCCCTCTCTAGTATGAAATAACCCGAAAATGGCAGTGTTGCCAGTGGATCGTTGGGGGGAGATAAAAAAATATGCGCCCCAAAATGACAAGTAGGATGCTATGTATTTGTAGATTAGATACGTCGGGATTGGGTGAAAATGACGTGATAAAGTTCGGCAGCCCTTTTTCCTATTGTTAAGGTTGTCAAATCTAGTTTTTAGGGTTGATAAGGGAGCAACCTTTGCATTTTTTTGGGGATGATTTTTTGTAATTTTTTTTTTTTGTTTACCTAATCTTATGGTAGATTAACCAACAGTACAGGTATCTTGTTTTATAAATTAGAGCGAGAGGGAGCTGTGTTTTTATTCCGGAAGATAATTTAATCGCTGAAAAGCTACACGTGATTTTTTGTAGCGATAGTAAATCAAATCGCAACGATATTATACTAAAAACTTTGTTCGCGTGATTTAACTTACGGATCCCTTATTTTTGGAAATATATTTTTTTTTTTTTTTCAGTCAAATACCTATCCATGGTTAAAGTTTGCGTCACGTTTTCTCGGGATACCACCGTGTATTTAAAACCCCAGAGTACATAAAATATCCATAAATATTTACACATGCAACACTCATTGTGACACAGAGCTACTTTCTCAGAAACAGCAAATCATTTTAACATCCCTCCCCCCCTCCCCTTCCCTGAGTCATAACGTTACTTAGAAATACGGGAAGTGACGTAAAAGTCCAGTTACCGGAACTACACGCCTTTTATTTTATGAAGTCAATAAACCGTCTATGTTCATACATGTGCAGTGAAGTACTAGGTACATAGGTGAAAGAGAGAACTTTGAAAAATTTGTTACTCTGTTCAAAGGTTTACGATTTGATTTCATATTTTCGGAATCCTTGTAATAGGGAAGCAAGCCATTTCAATCCTGATAATGGATGCTGCAATTCATACCATAAAATCACGCCTATAATCCCCGAAGGGTTAGGTAGAGGTGTACCCATTAGTACACCCACATTTCGCCGGTCATGTTTTAAGCCCTATGTTATAGGAGGCGAGCTTATTGCCATCAACCGGACACAAATCCAAACTCCGAGGCTGCTACTGAGAAATTCCTGATGGAAAAACACAATACCACTTTGCCTGACCCGAGAATCGAACCCATCATGGCCAATAAGAAATGCATAATAACGTAATAAGTACTATACTTCGATTTTAATTACTATTACCAGCTTCTACCCGAAACTTCGTCTGCACGGTTTTTCGCCCGCGTTACGATCTTTGATTACTGTTTAGCTCCTGTAGGTCATAGCGTGATATTATAAAGCCTATACTATTCCTCATGAATTTGGCTATCAGATTTAATAGGAATTTCCTTCACCAATACGAATGATAGTTCCAGAGATTAGCGCGTTTAAACAAACAAAACAAAAAAAAAACTCTATGTATATTATATAAAAAAATATAGATTTCGCTAGCTAACCTTCTTTCTAACTACCTAAAATAACACGGCTGGCTCCCAAGAACCCGCCATTACCAAAAATATAAAATAAAGTAGGTACCAAAAACAATAAAATCTAAAAATTAGTTCAGAAACCATTTTGCCACGCTTAGCGGGCTACAGTGTCGGCTCACGCACTTTGACACGAAATAAACTGGCAATCAGAGGAGTGCGGTGTCGGAGGGAATCCTCATAAATCCGGCGTCGACTTCACTCTTGCCTTATTCAATCTCCGGGGGAATGGGGGACGAAGATGTCGTGTAACTAGATCTGGTACATTTTTTTATCGACGAAAAGGAGGAGTTTGGCACATCGACATGTACCTTTATATATTTGTGTGTGTCACTGAACTGCTACTAAACGGTTGAGCAGATTTTAATGAATTCTTTTATGTGTGCCGGGGTAAGTCTATGGTGGCACTGCAATCCCACGTTATGGCAAAACAACGTTTGTCGTATCCGCTAGTGTTTATATTTTTTGTGTTTGGATGTATCGTGTCGTGTATAAGGTTGTGAGTTCGATACCAAGTAAGGATTTTTTTGCACGTGCTTTCTCTGTATAAGAAGAAGCTTTTACTTATCAGTGGGACAGCAATAGGCTGGTATTTATGATGTTTAGATGTGTGTCTCTAACAAGAATTAACCGATTATAATATAGTAATATTTTAAACTTTAAACGGTCAATATATTATTTATAATTATTGTTTTCTATAGATTACAACGATGAAGTTATACTTTGATACAATTGTCGACATAGACACGCAGTATAATAAATAGATAGAATACACAGAGTCAAAATAGATAGATTAATGTGGATAATTTGAAAGTTTCTTGTCCCTTCCAGTATGATTAGATTCTTGTAGTATACTTTACGAAGAGAGGTCGTGTTTCGCGGGGCGCCGATATAAAAGTCCACTTTATAAAGGCTGACCGCAGACGATCACTTCTGTACGTTTGTTTTGTACTTGTACAACCTCAGAAACTTTTAATGTGTAGCTTTGAATTGGGATTTTACGTAAAAAGGTGTTTTTGAAGTGAAAACTTCTTTAGCGGTGTTGAGCACTTTTTCTGTAATGGGTATAAAATCTTAAACTCGCGTCAGGACACGTGACCTGATCGAAAAAGCGTAAGACGGATGGAGAGTAGACAGCTATCCCCTCTCTACGGCGCGGCGAAAATGTATGCCTGGGCCTACTGTTTCGTTTAGGCAGCGCAGGGCGCTTGCGCGAATGTTCGTGTATAACTTTTTAATGTAAAATAATTGTAATAGTTTTAAAGTCTTAAATTTTTAATGTAATATAAATTGTCATGTTTGTGTACGATAGCGCAATAAATGAATATTGTATTCTACCACATAAATGATAGTACTTTTATACTGATAAAGCAATTGGTGCAAAATTATTCCCTAACCATTCCAAAATATCAAACATGCTCAACGTTAATAATCAAGTTTTCACTTCTGCCGGCACTTCCGGAGTGCAACCCGTCTTTTTTTTTTTTGATTTTTATTTGCTACTAAAATTGTGATGGGATTTTGTGCAACTGTTCTAATATGTAAGGTACTTTGTAACATTACATTAATCTATAAAAATAAATAAAATTGAAGTGTCTGTTTGTAATGTCAAAATAACACATTTTTACCAAATAAATATGAACATCGACAAGGAAAATAAAAAATTAAAAAAAAAAATTGGCTGCCTGTTTGCTCCGACTAATCTCCTAAACGACTGTACCGGCTTTCATTGGCAGTAAGCTGATGTTATAAGGAATATATCGGGCTGCATTTATTGTAGAAAAATAATTGGGATAGGAATGTGGTGGTTTCAACTGGGGTCTTTGCTCCCGTTGATCGTCGCGTGTTATTATTTGCCTTATAGCCTTGATGACGTAAATTTCATAGGTGCATGATTTTTTTAAATCGAGTTAGTTGATTTTAAGTTTGTCCACTACAAATAAAAATAAAATCCTTTTCTCTTTATAATATTAGTTTTGTACTTTGGTTAATTATGACTATATTTTGACTTAAGCGCGTATTATCAGATGATAAATGACAATCGGCAATTAACAAACGAAGTACTAATAACTAAAAGACTTAGGTAAACTTGCTCTGAAGATAGTAGAACCATAATCTTCCACACCACAATTTAACACTCTAAAGTCTCAACCCGTTTACTAACTTTTCTCACATAACTCAGAATAACCGTAAAACATTCGACAAACGACTAAGTCGTTTAACTTTAACTCATTTTCAGCTTAGCTACCGTAAAAGATCTGGTTTAACGCCATCTAAGGTGGCGGTGGATTTACCGGCGTGTTTCCAATCTCCGTCACTAGATGGCAGTGTGCGACATGCTCGTAAACGGTTTTATGGTCACTCGTGCAACGACAGGCAAGCGGTGCGCACGTATATCGGATATTGAATCAGCGATGTTATCATATTGGAGAGAAGAAAATCATACGATGAATATCATCATATTCTTAAACACTTGCTTTTTACTTTTAGACTGATAGTGTCTTTAGGGGTATTATTTTTCGTTATGTTACAGTTTCAATCTCAAGGTTTTACCTATGTCTTAAGAGCGTTCACATAAGCAAGACACATTATGTCTAAAAAAAATGCGTTACAGCTAAATTAGACTGGTTTTAAATTTTCCATAGAAACAGAGATTTCTAATTATCTTTTTTTAAATAAGACATTTTGAAAATGTTCTGGTCTATGACGATTAACACACGGCACCGCTTGATCGCACGGTAGGGCGGTGTATGTGTATTATGCATCAACGGATTTCTTAGAAGCTAATGCGACATGAGATCCGCTTCACCGGCAACCGCGACGGTGCGCGGTGCAGTTTATTAAACGCCTGACTTTTTACGCCCCTCTCTCCTCACGCTCCATTTGAGCTCGACGTACGTGTGCGCGAAGTCCTAGAGCCTAACAAAGTTCGCCGTAGAACGAGACCACCAGACAGACAGCGGGAGGCTTAGTAATAGGTCGCCATTGACAGCGTCCGTACACAAAACCTTAAACAGAAGACAATCGTTCTCTCTTCCCATTCTACACCGTTATGACGTCACCCAAAGGTTTCACGTGTGAAACACACAAAGGCGGCAACAATTACGCCAACAAGCGTAGCTAATAAAGTTTGTAGGTGTGCAGCCACCGAGCGCCCCTTTACGAGCGAACCCCGAAGGAAATTGAATGTTGAATGCGGATAGAATGCATACCATCCCAATAGATTTTAAAGTTACAGTTTGTTAAGTTACTTTGTTCTATATTTATAAATTAAAATGTTAAATGTTATAAATCTCACACTTATATAGATAATATGTATAGTGTGTGTAGTATAGTATTTTTATATTTTAGATTGAATACAAACTTGTTTTTACTTAGTTTGTATGTACATTTTTTTTTCTTTTTTTGTTATGTACGTCATTTTCGCGAAAATAAACAGGTTTTTTTTTCTTTCTTTCTTTCATAGTGATTGAAATCCTGAATGATTTCCGTTGCAAAAACGCAAGAACAACGGGAAATTCTAGAGATATACTTACAGGGTGGCAAAATTCAATGGGCTCTGCAAACCGCTTTAAATCCTTCAGATAGAACATTTTACTTAAAGGAAACATTCCTTTATTTTTAAAATAAAACAAAACTGCCTTTAAATGAAATAAAAAAATAAACACTGCATTTTATTTCAGTCTAGTTAGGCCCCCTATTACATGAGGCTCAAACATAAATGGCGAAATGTGGTTGGCTAATAGGTACTCTGCCTAACCCTTCGAGGATTACGGTTGTGATGTTATGTCATTATTGTTATTGGTCCGACGTGCCTGTCTCAAACTTTTTTTTTAGCTTTAAACAATAAAGCGTTTATCTTCTGTAGATACGAAAACGATACGAAAAAGTAAAAAAAACGACTACAGGTGTGTTGATTTATGTCTATGACTGTCTATGTCAATACTGACTGTTTAAAATACTGTAAGTAATTAAATTGCGGGTGTTTTACTGCGGTTCTTTTTTCATTTTTCGAAGTTGATGCTACAATAAAAACTGTTCACATTCATAAAAACTTTAACCCTGTACAAGATCGCTAATGGATTAAGACACATTGGTGCCGATTCCCTTGTTCACAAACTAGACGAAATTTAGAGAATTGACATCTCTTACTAACATGCAGCGAATGGAAAGGACGGTGACATTCCGTGACATTAAAGAACTAAGTTAGAGATGTCAAATTAGTTTTACCTTGAACTTCTCCGTATTTAATCCACACGTTTTATGATGTCAACTATAATTGTATGGATGTGTCAGATTGACTAAATTTGACAGCTCTTATTTACATTAGTCTCTTTCTTATTTTATTGGACAGAATAAGATGGAAATAGTCTAATTTTAGTTTAGTTTGTGACCAAGGGAATCGGCACCATTGTTTTTTTTTTACTATAAATTCGACTTTTCCGTCCGCCTCCAATTGTCATATTTGAGTCGTCCATAAAAAATATAAAGGCACACTGTATACCCATCTTTTATGTGACATTATAAGGCAGAGGCTTGGCCGTCCGACTTTACGACGGGTGATACGACGCGTTTTATTCCAGTTTTATTGACAGACTACGGATCACTATATGGCCAGAAACGTGGGTCCGTAGAACTTGCTATGACAATCACAAGATACTGATCTTGTGATTGTCATTGTTGTTATTGGTAGACCATCAGCCAGCGAACCACGCAATGTATTTTCTTTCTTTCTTTTTAGGCAAATACCACTGTGACTTTTTCAATTCATTATGTACTTTCTACGTTTGCTGTTCAGGTTTCATCACAATAAAGTTGAACTTAACAAAATAAAGTTTTTTGTTTGTTCGATTATTTAAACGCTCTAATATCTGGAACTACTGATACGATCCTGAAAATTTTGCTAGCAGAATGCTACGTCATCTATATTATATGTTATTATGAAAAATGATAAATATAAAATGGATCTGTAAGAAAATTAACGCGGATAACACAGATCAAAGTAGCTTAAAATATATTAATATACATTGTATAGTAAGATTAACTTCTGGCGAACAGCAAGACACCGTCTGTCGACGTTTATAGGAAACTTTACCCTAAACCACTAAAAACAAAGTCATAAATAACTTGCAAATCCAGCTCAAAAAAATAACCCGCGGACTTCAGCTTACCCACATTAAGTGGTAGCAAGCTAGACTAAAGAGGATGCGTGGTCCGCAACGCGCAAGTGCAGGGCAAACATTGACGGACAACCGGGTAAACATTACTTCTGCGCCTACGGGTGTCCACCGCGCGGAACATGGGAGCTATCATATTGTTACCCACGAAATCAAAGTTAGCAGCGACTCTGTAAAAACTTTATTTAAAAAAGTAACTTTTCTATCATCAAAAAAGTAAAAAAATAAAGAAAAGTGCTTATCTTACTACCACAAAACTGTGTTTATCTTCGGTCTAAGTTAAACAACTTTTTAAATTGATATTTATTTATGGAGTTTGACATAAGACTGACATTAGACACGCGTTGAATTACAGGTGTCTAAGCTTGTGTGGTAAGACCCTTATTGTATATTTGACACAGATCCATGTCCACACGAAAACTGTAATACGTAAACGAAAAGGTAACACGAATTATTAAAAAAAAAACATTTGTTTGTCCCACAACTTTGCCAAAGAGAGCCAAGTTCAGCAAAAACGGCAGAAAACTTATGCCTGACTCTGATTTTCAACTAGACCTTTAAGTACTCCATTGGTTACAACATTAGACAGTTCGTTGTGACGTCATCGTTATTATAATAGCGATATTTTTTTATTCACTTAAACGTTGCCGTTGTTGATGTATGAACGTAGATGAGGCGAACGGAGTATGTAAGGATCGTAACAGGTGGCGTTCTGTAGTTTCTGCCTACCCCCATGAGAAAAAGGCGTGAGTTTATGTATGTATGTATGTTAAACGTTGCCCCACAGTTTAATAATTATATCTAAGCGTGCTGGCGGCGGGAAGCGACATTGTTTTATACTGTGTAAAGATGAAACAACAAACATACATACATAACATCACGCCCAACAATCCCCGAAGGGTTAAGCAGAGGTGTACCCATTAGTACACCCACATTTCGCCAGTTATGTTTTTTTAGTCCCATGTAATAGGGGGCGAGTCTATTGTCAGCAACCGGGCACAAATCCAGACTCCGAGGCTGCTACTGAGAAATTCCTGATGGAAAAACCCAATAACAGCTTGCCCGACCTGGGAATCGAAGACCTCATGCACAGCAGTCGCGCTTGCGACCACTAGACCAACGAGGCAGTCATGAAACAATAGTTACACTTAAACAGTTAAACACACTCTCTTAAAGTTAACTCTAAGATATAGCCCACACTGTAGCCTTATGAATGGTGAATATTAAATCGATATTGTAGCTATATCTTTTTATAGGTTGGCACATAATATTGGGGGGAGAGCCAATAGATTTGGTGCCCCAAGGCGAGGACATGTTAATATGGAGAGCATTTTATTGCTTCGCGCGGATAGTGAGATGTATAAGAACTTATAACGGTTATGTTTGATCTGTCTTCTTCATTTTCGGCAATGAATTCAGCGAAAATGGAGTTCTGACGAAATCGACGAACCAACAATCTTTTAATAATCAGCTCCCTACATTGATTACGTCCAGAACTTACATACTTCGATAATAAAAATCTATGTATACACATAATATATCTGATTTTTTATTCACTGTGAATCTTTTAGGGTATGAAAGTAAAAGCTCAATTTTAATTTGCAGCCATTTCGTTATATAACATAACATCACGCATGTAATCCGCGAAGGGTTAGGCAGAGGTGTACCTACCCATTAATACACCCACATTTCGCCAGTTATGTTTAAGTCCCCTGTAAAAAGGGGCGAGCCTATTCATTTTGCCAGTCTTTTTGTTATCAATCAATTTACTTCACTGTTAGTACGACTTGACTTTAGAATTAAAAATAAAAATAAGAAGACACTAGAATGAATAAGAAATCACGCAAAGTTCTTCTGTCCATTCACTCATGTTTGTTTACAGTACTTATATAACAGATACTTATTGGGGTTTAGGGCAGCCATACCTACCCACCCCTGCAACACGTATGGATTTATTTATGAAGAACTATACCTTATAGATACCATAAATATCTAATCTCGTGTATTGCGACCGTCTTCTGAATACAAGATGGCAAAGTTATTGCGATTGAAGTAAATATTGCTTGACTAATCGCAAAATGTGAAAGAACAGAAAAATATGATACAATCGATCGGCATAGTTACACGAAATGATTCGCAGTAATAATTTGTAAAATCACTCTTATTTGGTAAACATACCCATTTTTTTTAAGGGGGTAAAAATCATCAAATGCGTACTTCCGCCCTGAGTTGGGCGGAAAGGACTGTCAGACTTTTACTGACTAAAAAACCACCCTGTTCCTTCTGTTGCTCTTTACATTCCGGGGCCACGGTATCCTGTTAAGACGTCCCGCAACCCCAGCAGGCGTTTGGCCCTGTCGGGGCCCCGTCCCTGTGCTGACAGCTCTTTGAGGCGCGCGTGAAACAGAACGCGCCGTCGACCGGGGCCTGGTCCATGATCGGACCGCGAGCTACCCATTACACGCCGTCCGCAAGTCCGCGCCTACGGTGGCCGTATATTGAAATTGGCAGTTTTGAAATTGGCGACTCAAATTTTTGCCACCTTGGCACGTTTTTGGCACCTAACACATTGCCTTACCTGGGCATCGCACTCAAGACCTCATGCAAAGCAGTCGCACTTTGCGACCACTATACCAACAAGGCAGTCAACACAATAATAGCTCAATTTCGTACAGTCCATACAATCGCTATTCTTTGTCCGTGCCAACGATTTACAGTACTCCATACGTACATTCGCACAACATAATCACTAAAGAAATACAGAAGAAAAGTTAAAAGTTCGTACGTACTACGTGCGTTGGGTTCGAACTGTTCCACGCCAGTATAAAGTGGAGAGAACTATCTCACTTTCAACGGCCTCACCTCTCGAAATAAAGTAGCTAAGTTAGATTCGAAGGTAAGGAAAGTGTGGACGTGACATTCTAAAAAAAAGATGTCAAAAAATACCTTTATGAAGATTAAAATGTTGAAAAAAATCTTTATGAAAATTGAAATGCTTTCTATATGTTAAATAGGAAACTCAGCGCGACTGTTGAGCATTGAGGTCTTGTTTTTCCATCAGGAACTTTTCAGTAGCAGCCTTGAAGTCTGAATTCGTGGCCGGTTGATGGCAATAGGCTCGCCCCCTATTGCATGGAACTTAAATATACTAAGTGGCGAAATGTGGGTGTACTAATGCGTATACCTCTGTCTAACCCTTCAGGGATTACAGGCGTGATGTTATGTTTTTTTAGAATCCATTTCGTCTTAAGTTTATTATGTAAAATATGTATTAGTTTATAGTTATTATACTTATTTATGTATTTGTGTTTTTAGGCCTTGTCTGAAATAAAGGTTAATTAATTATCGCCCAAAACTGTTTCAATTCCAGATAGGTAACCTTCATAGAAACAAAGTTGAAACTTGCTGAAAAGTTTTTTAATGCCAATTATATTGTTTTTATGTTTTTAGTCCCATTTAATTTGGGGCGAGCCTATTGCCATCAACCGGCGAAACATAACTGGCAAAATGCGGGTGTATTAATGGGTACACCTCTGCCTAACCTTTCGGGGATTACAGGCGTGATGTTATGTATGCTAATTATATCTTCAGACATCTTTTCAAAGAACTCTACACATAAACACAAGTATTTTTAAATGCCGCATCAAAATCTTCTTCGCTCCGTGCAAAGGGATGCATCAGTATGCGCCCCGTAGCCTCTAAATGCCGGACCGACTTGCAATACTTATAGCAGTTTAGTGTTGGACCCAGTATTGTATTACACGGGGTATTATGTGCATAGCAGTCGAGGGTTGCTTACGTGACCACCCCCCACTTTGAATATTTTTCAATGAAATTGCTTTGTATGTTTATAAAGTTATTATGGGGTTATTGTTTTGTAATATAAAGTTGATTGGAGCGATCAATGGAGTACCTTCAACAAGTAGGTGAACAGAGAGAGGATTAGCAGAGTATTAGGCGTTTTATGACGGAGAGAAGGGCAAAAGAATCAGATATCTGAGAGAGAGAGAGAGAGACATTCATCATTACCGTAATATCACACCTGTAATCCCCGAAGTGTTAGGCAGAGGTGTACCCATCAGTACACCTACATTTCGACAGTTACGTTTGTAAGTCCCATCTAATAGGGGGCGAACCTATGGCCATCAACCGGTCACAAATCCAGACTCCGAGGCTGATACTGAGAAATTCCTGATGGAAAAACTCAATAACACTTTACTCGACCTTAGAATCGAACTCAAAACCTCATGCTCAGCAGTCCCGCTTTGCGACTACTAGACCAACGAGGCAGTCTTGTTTGTGATATACCCTCTAAAATATTTTACTTCTACTGTTAGAAGTTATATTATGATACCTATCATTAATTCCGACAGGTCAGGCTGCTTTGGGAGTCAAGTAAGTTACCAAAGATCTACTTCCTGGCTCCCTAACTTTCTAACCACGAACACATTAACAAGTACTTACCACGGAGTAACTAACAAATGAAGTGTTCACTCGCGCAAAACGTTCAACGTCAGAATATGAAAAAAAGAATTAAAAGTTTTTTCTTTATAGGTCTTTAACAAATTTTGCTTTTTCGTTCAACTAGTGATTAAAGCGAGAATTAAACTTGTCTTATCCTGGAATAGACCGTATTTAGAAGTGGTCTTGTCCTGACATGAGGATTATTTTAACGATTAAAACGGCCTTGAGGCTTATTACACCCTCTTCTAACTGGCTAAAAGTAAAGTGACACGTGAAGATTCTTTCAGTTTATGCGTTTGACTGCTGCAGCGCTGAGCAATCCGGGTGACAGATGGCACACAGACGGTTGTCCTTTTTCATACAGTTGACACGTAACGTATGTCGTCCTGCCATCTTGAGTACGAGTGTCACACGATGCTCTCGACGTGACAGCTATGTATAAAAAAAAACCGTTCATACGCAGTCTAACATCCACACTACTGCAACAACCATAAATTAACTGTCAATCGGGATAAAAACGTAACAAATATTACGTCCTGTCAATGAACGAGTGAAGCGGTGAGATTTCAAGCGTGGCAGATGAAGACTCTGTTTGCTATCTATTCCGTGTCAACTACCGATGTGTAGAGAAGGCACCGAACTTTTCTAATTAAGTTCCCTCCAAAGTTTTTTCGTTATCCGAAGTTTCAACAGTTTTGTTATACTTCTCACGTTATCTTTCGGCAGCCAAATACTTGTTTATCACATGTTTCCTGAATTGAATGTACAGGGAAATGATATTCTCGCCGAAAATGCATGTTTTTGCAACCATTTTGTGTTTTCTATCTTACAACAGAATACCTTTTGTACGGATCAACTGGTTGGTGCCAATGGGCCCCTATGAGTAAGGCTTTGTTGCTTGTCCGTCCGTATGTCACAGGTTATATATCTACAAAATTTATATAACAACAAACCATAAAAAATAAGCATCAACACCACGCCTGTAACTGCAGAATTGTTAGGCAGAGGTGTACCCATTAGTACACCCACATTTCGCCAGTTACATTTAAGTGCCATGAAATTTGAGCGAGCATATCGCCATCAACCGAGTACGAATCCAGACTCCGAAGCTGCTACTAACAAATTCCTGATGGAAAAACTAAATAATACTTTGCCCGACCTGGGAATCGAACCCAAAACCTCATGCTCAGCAGTCGCGCTTTATGACTAGACGAACGAAGCAGTCAAAAAATAAGGTTAATAATTAAAGTGCATCTCTATACAAGAACCGTATTTCTTGTATGTAGTGATAAATATTGTACAGCATCGCAAATGGTCAAGTTTTTATGAGACCATGTCACAAATAAGAACCAAGTGAAAAACAGTTACGGTATTTATACTATTTCTCACCTGCCATCACGAGATTCAAGAAAACGGTGGTATTGATACATCAACGTTTAGATAAAAATCTTCGGGAATAAGCGGGTGAGTGCCTATCACTAGGTGACGTCATAATATAGCCCCGCGAGCGTTTGGTAAAATCCCAAGATGTACGAAACATTACTTGGAGGAAGCTCTTGGTGTACCTCTCTTCTAATTTCTACTAAATATAGGTAGACAGAAATGGAATCTGATTCTATTTACAGTTTTCTACCCTAATTCTGCCAACGGGACCCTTGGATCAGCACAAACACATTAGCAAGTAAAGAAATTATTGATTATCCTGCACGTATCAAGCAAATTTTCTACTCTATTTTCATTGTTTTTCAGTTCATTTTCAATCACTGAAAATTGCTTGAGCATATCCCTGATCTGTCCACAAGCCTACATACTTCATGCGCACGAAACGTCTTTGTCAAGTCTAGCACGTCTCGTGCTGGTAAATCTGAATGGGGCTTTATCCGCCACGTGTCTCCCACTGACCAGTCCTCGATCCAGTTCACTACAGTCACCCTGACCCAATTCCAAGAGTTATCAAGTCTCTACTATGCCAGGTGGCAGTACTGAATGTCAAGCTCAAGCGCCGGCTTTCAATGTCAAGATCGCTATCATGTTATTCATATCTCGGAGTTAACTGAGTAAAGTAGGTCATTGGTATTTGCTATCTAGCGGATGAGTTAGCTAAGGAATTAATATAATATTCTACGAGATCTATTCTATATATTATATTTTATATATTCCTATCTGGGTGGTCAGATAGTCAGTCGCTCCATGTAAAATGCTAGTATTCAGCTGCATCCGATTAGCCTGGAAGCCGACCCTCACATAGTTAGAAAAAGGCGACGCAGATATATTTTCATTTATGCAGAGTAGGGAAGCATGCCACAAAAGATCAGAGGCTTATACTCAGCAGTGGGTGGAAAAAGGAGGAGGCCTGCTACCAGCAATGGGTGGAAAAAGCAGTAGACTATGGCTTGTTGAGTACACTCAACAATAGCTCGGGAAAGGAAATGTTTTGTACACTGCAGTGGGATAGGATGAAGGCCTTTACTTAGCAGTGGATGGAAAAAGAGGTAGTCTGTACTTAGCAGTGGACGGAAAGAGGAGGACGCCTGTATTCACCAGTTGATGGGGAAAGGAGAAGACTTCTACTCAGCAGTGGGTGGAAATAGGAGAAGGTCTATAATAGATGAAGGACTCAGCAATAGGTGGAATAAGGTTCAATGTTTTTTTTTATTAGTCATAATTCGATATAATTTTAATTATCGAATTGACACAAAATAATAAATAATTATAAGAAATTAATCTTTAACTCATATTTTTATGAATACAATATAATTACTATAGAAGAATTACTGTAAAATGGACATCACGATATCTAATGTATGTGACAACTCCAAAACCGACATCCACCTTCGCAGCTCATGGGTCCCGCCATAGTCAATACAAAGAGGAAGTAAGTAGATTTGCGGAGCCCCCACAAATGCGGCCCCGCGGCTCCGGCCGCTCTTATTCAATTACTGCATCTTCTACGCATTCGATAAAATATAGCCCTTTGTGAAGGAGCTCTTTCGGGGTGGTGCTACTACCATACCTAAGTACCAGTATCTAATAAAGTAGTAAGTAGCACTTCTTTTTTCAGTAACAAAGAAGTAAACTGTAGTAATTTTTTGAACCTGCCATGTTATCTCTTCACCCCTGGCTGGAATGCCTAAGGCATTGAGTCTGCCTTTGTACATTTTGATTGCATAAAGTTTAAATAAGTAAATTATGAATAAGTCTGCCGCAAAAATTTCGTAATGAGAGTCTATTGACACAAAATCTGGATCAAAGTTCAGAATTATTACTGCTGAAAAGAAATTTCTAAAGGAAAAGTTCAATAACACTTTGCCTGACCCGGAATTTCAACCCGAAACCTCATACTCAGCAGACGCACTTGCAAACACTATATAGTTCATTAAAGTATAATAATTATGTAAAGTAATCTTTGGTAATAGATTCTGATGCATGAGAAATAGTTAGTAGATACTTTTTTCTTTCGCCACCTGCAGACAGAGGTTTAAATTAAAAAGCCCACACAGTTAAAGTATAAAGTGCAAAATATTTTCAAAAAACGCGAGAAAACAAAAGGAATATTTTTTTAGCGACACTTTCCTCGCGACTTCGTTGGTGTGTTACGGATCCCTATTTGAAATAATAAAATAAAGCCTATAGCACTCTGTGAAAACGTAGCTTCCAATTTGCAAAATAATGACGGGCCTGTTGGTCTAGTGGTTAGCGGCCCTGACTGCTAAGCCGGAGGTCGTGGGTTCGATTCCCACCCAGGACAAACTTTGTGTGATGAGCATGATTGTTAGTTCTGTGTCTGGGTGTGATTTATCTATAATATGTATGTATTTTTAAATTATATAAGTATGTATATCAGTTGTCTGGTTACCATAACACAAGCTCTGCTTAGCTTGGGATCAGATAGCCGTGTGTGAGTTGTCCCAAGATATTTATTTATTTTATTTAATGTTTAAATCGGTTCATTAGATCACCGCCTACAACCTCACAACTTTACCTCTTTATGTGTATAATATTAGTATAGTTTAAGAATAGTATAAGTAACAGATATAATTAAAAAGTACCAATAATAGCACCGCAAAGCCATCACAATAACAATCACACTACATCACAGAACACCAACAAATCCTGGTAAAGTACAGAGATTTACTAAGACGCCGTCACCGGTTCAGCCAACTCCAATCAACCGAGAACATTTTTATGGTGGTGCTAATTGAGCGGCCTCTAGCACAGAAAGCGATAAAAGTTATTAATTGGTTTCAGCCACCCCCGGAGCCGGAAGTTGTAAATACAAGGCTACTATTTCCGGTCAATCGACACGCATCGCGCACACGCCTTTTTGCCGGAAACTTTAGAAGATGTATGAGTCCATTTTTAGGGTATCGTTTTTCGAAATTGCAAAATGGTAAGCCTTTATAAATTGTTGGGTATTGGTTTGTTCGTAAAAGTTAAAAGCGTGAAGATTTTTATTTAATTTAAATGCAAAAAAGTATTTTAATCGATACTTATATTATAAATGTACTAATGGGTACATAGGGGTATCGTATTACCCAGTTACTGGGTTGTGGAGGTCAGAGAGGCAGTCGCTCCATGTAAAATACTGGTACTCAGCTGCATCCAGTTAGACTAAAAGGCTAGACAGATGATGATGATCGGTTATCGATATGCTAGGAAAAAAACCACTCCTAGACGAATGACCACTAACTCCTCTCCTTATCAGATTCTAATACGGTAAAACCCCAAAATAATTTCCATTTATCGGTGAATACTGAATCTTTATCCTCTCGTAAATCCTTATTGGCAGTCGCAAGTAATTACTCTAAATAACATAGGATTATTCCGTCCAAATTAGACTAAACTAAAAGCATTGCATTGTTTTCCGGATTCGGAATGATTAAATAATTATTTTGGGCATTGGGCAGAAGTGGTTTAGGTAGAGATTTCGATAATATATTTTTTAAATATATATGGATCCTGCGGTCGCCAGACCTGTATTATTTAAGCATGGCTGAAATATGTGAATAAATAAATAATGTTTAACGTTTTAACCGCCACGGTCATGTATAGGTGACAAACCCAATTGTGCCTAGCGCCACGGTCCCGACTACATGACTGACTAATTAATACAATTATGATAAAAACAACATCGATTTTTTATTTCCTTTGCAAATTAAGTTCCTTGACTCATCTTAATTTATATTACATAACATCACGCCTGTAATCCCCGAAAGGTTAGGCAGAGGTGTACCCATTAGTACACACACATTTCGCCAGTTATATTTTTGTCCCATGTAATAGGGGGCGAGCCTATTGCCGTCAAACGGGCACAAATCCAGACTCCGAGGCTGCTACTGAGAAATTCCTGATGGAAAAACCCAATAACACTTTGCCCGACCTGGGAATCGAATCCAAGACCTCGTGCTAAGCAGTCGCACTTTGCGTCCACTAGACCAGGCAGTCAGTTAATTCATATTATTTGAACTTATTTCTTTATGTTTCATTTATATTAATATGTATAAGATGGCAAAAACTAATACCCATTATAAAGTCTCGATTTCCCGAAATTTAAAATCGTCTAGCTGAAGATATTACCCATGAAAGTGTGAGTGCATACGAAATAACAATAAATAATGCTACTAATACTTAAAAACATTATTAAACTAAAACGAAAAAATAAATACTACAATACTTTCACGCAAAAATATCACTATCCACCTGGCTTTTAGAGGATCAGGATTCAAGAGGAATACTTTCTTTGATCTGGTCGTAAGTGGGAGAGCTGTGTCAGCCACCGTAGTCGGAAATCACTGTAATGGATGGGATGTTGTAGGGTTGTCACGCAGAAGTTTACGGTTAACGACAATGTACAAAATTGGTGCCTCTTTTTAAAGCATTGAGCAAAAATCGTGCCTTTTGTTTGGTGACTAAACAATTTTATTAAACAATAAAAAATTACCTGTATATTGTTTAAAAGTTATTATATTTAAGGGTGATTTTTCAACAGTCAGATAACTTTTATCCAAGGATTAATATGACAGTTTGACATATTTTCTATACAAATCTAAAGTCAAATCGCTATACTTATCCCTCTGTTAAGAGTTATCTGACGATTGAAAAAATTAGCCCTTATTTAAGTTAATATAATATTTCAGGGCGAATTGTAAGAACTTTATTATTACGAGATGAAATCTGACACTAAGCACTCAAGCAATATGGTCTATTTTGAAGAAGTTTTCACCAAAACTGGACTGCTTTTCCTTTATAAAACTAAAAGAAAATCAAGTTGCTCAAGTCAGAAATTTAAATCGACTATTCTCGTTTGAAAGGATTTATTTTTTTATATAAATCATGTCATATTTTCCACCAAAACGTTAAATAAATTGTATTATACTGGAAATTATGAACCATTACGATTATGCGAAAGAATTTTTTTTTTTTGGACAGAATTGCCAGCCCTATGCCCTACCCGCGCCTGCGGCTAATAGATAACCATTACTGGCCACTTGTCCCAGTAGAGCACGCAACTCCAGATAAACGACGATATCTTACACATTTTGCGAAACGCGCACGCTAAGAATATGGCGCTTTGTCGCCAAATGTTTTAGTACGCTAGGCCCCTCGGCACGATACGGGTTAACTGCAACAATTACGTCCTCATCGTGGTCATGTTGTGGTCATTACAACGAGCCCTTTGTTGATCTTTGGATTACTTTATGAAGAGCTGATATTTTAATAGTCATATAGATAGGCAGTCGCTCCATGTAAAATACTTGATATTCAGCTGCATCCAGTTAGACTGGAAGCCGACTCCAATATAGTTGGGAAAAGGCTAGGCAGATGATGATGATTTTAATAGTCAGAAAACTTTTATAATTACAAATTATTTGTTAAGTATGTCAAAATAGTAAACTTTTACTGAATGCTTTATGAATGTTTCCACGGCACTTGTATAAACTAATTTTTAACATTATTAAAACATCGTAAGGAATTCTGGACTTACTGTTCCACTCAAACCATGTCGGAGGCCCTTGAGGCGATTTAGAAACTCTGACACTAGGGTGTGTGGGGTCGTAACACCTTACTGCCCACCCGATTTGTTCCGAGTGATCTTCGAAATGAAAGAAGGAACAAATGTCCATTCGACACACACAAATAAAAAACAGAGGTTAGGTAATTCATTTAAAATTAAACTCATATTACAGGGACAGCCGGGCCCTATAATTGGGAAGCTGGTCTAACGTACCCAGTGACACTCGCGCTATGAAGATAAATCTAATGACGTTCAATTTTTCAAAATCGATTGAGCCGTTGAGTAGTTAGTGGACATAGGAACGGATACAGGGCGCCTACCACCATCTTTTAAAACAATAAATATTACTTTGTAATTTCTGTTGTTGCATTTTCAACTCTCGGCGCTGTACCGACCGTTAAAAATCCAACATTGCTGAAGGCAAAGTAATATGGAAATAATATTATGTTAAGAGATGGTGGTAAGCCCCCAGGTCTAACACAAAACCCACCTTTTGGGCTTCACAGTAGGGCAAAAACCAATATCCAGTTTAACAAAATTTTAAATACCAGTTACGTAGCAAACGAGCGCACCGGTATCAGTACTGCGTTCACTCTTATTACGGAAATGAGATTTTTGTCTACCCTCCGTGGTGGAACGAAGCCATTAAACAAACCCTAACAAGTCCAACAACCTATTATTACACAGACTGAACATGTTTAATTTGTAAGCATCTGTGTGCTTCCACCTGTTCAAAGGGTGAAAATTGAGTGTCAATCAAAGTCAAAGTCAAATCATTTATTTCAAGACATTGGTGCCGATTCCCTTGTTCGCAAACTAGACTAAATTTAGAGAATTGACATCTCTTACTAACATACAGCGAAAAGAAAGGACGGTGACATTCCGTGACATTAAAAAACTAAGTTAGCGATGTCAAATTAGTTTTGCCTTGAACTTCTCCTTATTTTTAATCCATACGTTTTAAGATGTCAACTATAACTGTATGGATGTGTCAGGTTGACTAAATTTGACAGCTATTATTTACATTAGTCTCTTTCTTATTTTATTGGACAGAAAAAGATGGAAATAGTCTAATTTTAGTTTAGTTTGTGACCAAGAGAATCGGCACCTTAAAAAGACTAAAAAGGCACTTTTGAACGTCTTAAACAAGAAAAAAGAATTTAATCTAGTTGCTCTTCTAAAAGGTGGTTTCGTATGGAGGAGAATGGGCAAGCAACTCCATAGTTAGGCGGACAGTAAGGGTGAGACTCCACCAAAGCGGAGACGAGAAGAGATGTGTCTCACAACCAATCAGCCTGCGTCATTTTGACAGCTCAGCGATTATCTTCTAGTCTCAGCTTTAGTGGAGTCTCGTCCTAACGCGTGCACAGCTGATTCGAACGAGGCCGGTCGATGACCCCAATTTTTTTTTTTCATGTTTTGAATTTTTTTTGGTAATTTGTTTGTTATCATTAGTACAATCATATGTATATATATCGTACACTATTAAATATTTAGATGAACAAAGTATTAAAAATGAATATTTAACTAAAGCACATGGCTCTGAGATAATATTTCTTATCATGGAAGCAATTAACACATCTGAATTGAGTAGTTGACACTATTAACCAAAATAAAACTTATCTAAAACACTTCATTAGGGCCCTGATAACACGATACATTTTAAATTAACCGAAACATTTGAGTTTTAGTTACTTTGTAATCAATAAATATTAAACTTTGTCAGTTATGTTGGTTATGTGACGTCAATTGCTTGGTGCTGTCTAATTAAATATCCAATTACAGCCCGAGCATATCTATTACTATTTTCATAACATAACATCACGGCTTTTATCTGTCCAAAGGTATAGGCAGAGTTGTTTTGCCAGTTATGTGTCATCATCATCATCATATCAACTGCTGAACATAGGCCTTCCCTACATATTTCCAATAGGACTGGTCAGGTAGGTTGTAAGCGGCTTGCATCCAGCGCGATCCCGCAATTATGTTTAGGTACCATGTAATAGGGGGCTAGCCTACTGCCATCAACGGAGCACAAATCCAGATTCTGAAGATACAACTGAGGAATTTAATTGCATTTGCAATCCTCCATTGGTTTCTAAGGAAACTTCTACTATGCCTGGTGACCCTGCATACCATCTCACTTGTTGACTGTACATAGAAAAATAACATAGTATAACATCACGCCTGTAATCCCCGAAGGGTTAGGCAGAGGTGTACTCATTAGTACACCCACATTTCGCCAGTTATGTTTTTAGTCCCATGTAATAGGGGGCGAGCCTATTGCCATCAACCGGGCACAAATCCAGACTCCGAGGCTGCTACTGAGAAATTCTTGATGGAAAAACCCAATAACACTTTGCCCGACCTGGGAATCGAACCCAAGACCTCATGCACAGCAGTCGCGCTTGCGACCACTAGACCAACGAGGCAGTCCGACATAGAAAAATGTTAAAATTTAATACTAATTAATTTGTGGGTTTATAAAATGACAAAAACTTCTTCAAAGATCTCTCAAGAATCATTAAAACATCCCAATATACAGTAGTACTTATCTATCGATATAACTTTACAATAATATCGGTGGTAAGAAGGGGGGGTGAGGCAGGGTGGTGACGGGGGTACGACGCTCATTTCTCAGGTTCGACTCCAGTATTGATATTGCACCGTATTACGCGCCAAAAGCTTCTGGCGTCCACAGACCCAGCATAGCACAGAGAAGTCCATTTATTTTCTGAATATTGTAAACTGACAATTCGGTATGAGTAACAGAGACGGCGATAGACTGCTCTCTCTCTCACACTCTTGATTTACGTCTTACAAGTGAAACAAGTGAAACAGACTTGAACAATTTTGTTTGTGTGAAGATGTTTGGGCGTCATTCAGCCGTTTAAGCGAGAAAGAGTAACAAACATACATACACTCTTCCTCCTCACAAAATTTTACGTTTATAACATAACATAGCATCACGCCTGAAATCCTCGAAGGGTTAAGCAGAGGTATGCCCATTAGTACACCAACATTTCGCCAGTTATGTTTAAGTCCTATATAATAGGGGGCGAGCCTATTATCACCAACCGGGCACAAATCCAGACTCCGAGGCTGCTACTGAGAAATTTCTGACAGAAAAAGGCAATTACATGTTACTCGACCTGGGAATTCTACCCAAGACTCACTAGACCAACAAAGCAATTAATAACAGTAGTAGGATCTTATCTAATTATAGCCGAAGCACAGGCTGTTTGCAGTTCCAACAAGTAGGACTATTGCTCAGGCCAGATCTCCCATACCGCGTACCCTCACCGCGCTCAATGCTCTTCTGGACACCAGACCGGACTGTGATGTGTTTGCGGATGAATGGAAGGTGATCCTGTCGGAATGCTTGAGGGACTTTTTTTTTTGTTGGTGTGTTAAAAAATCATTAAATGACTCCTTTCACCCTGGGTGGGGCAAAAGGGACTTTCAAACTTTTACTGACTAAAAAACCACCCTGTTCCTTCTGTTGCCCTTTACGTTCCACGGTATAATGTTAAGACGTCCCGCAATCTCGGCAGGCGTTTGCCCCGTTGGGAGCCCCGTCCCTGTGCTGACAGCTCTTTGAGGCGCGCGCGAACATAACGTGCCGTCGACCCAGGCCTGGTCCTTGATCGGACGGCGAGCTACCCATTACTCGCCGTCCGCAAGCCCGCGCCTACGGGTGGCCGGATGTGTTTGAGGTACTGCGAGAGCGAGTTAAGTAAACACGTTTTTCAGATTGATTTACTATAACTGGTTTAACCGTTGTAAAATAAATCTTTAACTCTATCGTTGGAAGGTGTAAATATCTTCATAGTGAGTGTTGATCGTCGGGTAATATTTGTTTAATCTGCAAGCAGCGGCGACATCCCGCCGCAGACTATTGCTGCATAATCTAAGCGCTATATTTAACATCTAGCCCGACATTACAAATATTAAACGGAAACAGTTGCCAGATTCATATTTGAGTTCGGTTGTGTTGATTAAATTTCCAATCGATTAACAACTTGTTATTACAACTGTTTTGTTTATTTTTACCTTTAGTTTGTGATTTATAATATTACTAGCTTCTGTCTGTGACTTTCATTAAACTTTGACCCCCCCTCCCTTCATCGCCGTAGGGGGTATGACCTTGTATTTTACAAAATCTGTTCTTAGCGGATGTCTATTAACTATAACGTACCTTTCTGCCAAATTTCATCTTTATACGTCAAGCGGTTTTCGATATTTCCCGATGAGTGAGTAAGTGAGTGACATTTCGCTTTTATATATACTATGTTTTGTCTCTGCATCAACCCTAACTCCCTGCCGACTGGTAGAAAAAAAGTGTGTATACGTAGTTTATTTTTTTGCATACAGAGAACAACCAAGTTGAAGTTTTATTTTTATAATTTTAGGCAACATTATTCCCATCAATCAGACACGAATCCAGACTTTAAAATAACTAAGAGTTTCATACCGCAAAACCCAAGAACACTTTGCCTGACCTGGGTAATGATCCCAGGATCTGATCGAACAAGCTATTAGATTTACAAACAACAATAATGATCTTTCTGCTACATTGTTATTTTGTGTTCATCACTTTTTAAGCTTGTGGTGTCTAATAATTTTGAAACCTATATAGAGCAATTTAAAAGAATCGACACACTCGAAACATTTGGTTAAAAGTAGTTGCAAGTTAGCTGCCTGTTTACTAAATGGTTTGTTCGAGTGTACAAACAAAATTGACGAATAATCTAGATCTGTGCCCGGTTGATGGTAATAGCCTCGCCTCCTATTACATGGGACTTATAACATAACTAGCGAAATGTGGGTGTACTAATGGGTGCGCCTCTGCCTAACACTTCGGGGATTACAAGCGTGATGTTATGTCATTATTATAACAATTGATCCAACGTACCTGCCTTTTTAGCTTGATACAATAAAGTTTCTATCTCCTATAGATACGAACGAAACGAAAAAGAAAAAAACGTAACGAAAAAAAAAATTAAGACAAAAATTTTGCACACGTAAAAAGTTTTAGTTGCGAGTGCAACCTTCCCAGGGGAAATTACTGAAAACAGTTAGCTAGGTCACTCGAAGACCTGCCGTCTCGTAACGAACACAAATGTAGCTAGGGAAAAAAATCGGTAAAGTGTGAGTTGGACACGTATAGGAAAGGCTCCGTACTAATTTGCAATATTTAAAATTACATATTTTACAAAAAAATGCCCAAAATAGTCACGATTTTTGGGTCCCCTTTAATTTTTACCTTTTTTGTGGGCCGATTTTTTAAAAGTTAAATACTTTAACCTAAAGATTAAACAGTTGACATATTTTCTAAAAAAACAGACAGACGAACGGATGATGAATAGACAGACAGTAAAGACAGCGTCTCATTTGAATCTCTTACGGAACCATAGATTTTAAAAAAATATTGCACTGACTTCAAAATGTTGCAAGATAAAAAAAAAACAAATGCATCTCGAATTTTTGAGGAGGCTGACGACTGACGCCAGCCATGTAATGGTGCAATTAGATTGCGTCAGTAGCAATCAACCAGTCTTAATTGATTGCCTCAAGACATAACAATACGTGATCGTTGCAACGTCCGTTGCCACGCAGCAGACAAGCGATTAAATTTGAGTGGCATGGGTCTATCATTCGCCATCTAGTTGCCGTTCAATGTTTGTTATCTCTACTATAATAATTTAATGAAGCTGAAAAGTTTTAAGTTTAAACGCGGTAATCTCTGGAAATCTGTAGGAGAGGCTTATGTTCAGCAGTGGACGTCCCACGGTTGATATGATGATGATGAGTCTCTGGAACCGCCAGTCAGATTGGAAAAAAACAATCAGATCCATAAGGAATAGTACAGGGCCTATACTATTCCTCGTGCTTTCCAAGGCACGTGCAATGAAGTTAACTATCATCCCTGCTTTTTTTGTGCGAAAATTCTCATAGATGCCCTCCGTCTGAGGATAACGGAAGGTTATGTCTCCTACCGACTAAAATCCCACGGTTTCTCCGGCTATCATAAGTCAGGAGACCGGTATTCGCATTACGCATGATCCGCGCCCCCGACTGGTATTGGACCGTTATTGGCGAGCCCCTTTACCATGTGCGGCCTCTCCTGCGACTGCACATTCCCCTAGAGAGGCGCGCAAGGAACTGCGAGTCGCAGTTACAGGCCTATATCTGGTAGAACGACGAACTGCCCCAAGTTCGCCACTCGCAAGCCACTCGTTACGGTGGCCGGAGATCATTAAACAAACCATCATCCCTCCTAAAAAACTAACAGCTCATTAGGATGAGCTGTTAGTTTAGGAACTTACCCAGAATATCCAGAAGGGCAGATTATTCCAGAATAACACAGCAGAACCAAAACCAACCGTTATAAAGAATTCTACAGAAAATTCAAATTGTTTCCCATTTCTCACTGAAATAACGCAAACATTTTATGGACGAACAATATAATGTTATTAGAGAAAAATCTGAACCAACTGCGAGCATGTAACACAGCTTACAAGACGACATGAGATTATTAAATTGGCAGAGGCATGCAGACACTCACAGCTATATTCAGATTGTGAAGAATAATATCGCGGAATTACACATTCATGATTTTGTTACTTAGCTTTTCTGAATTTTATTTTGGTGTTTTCGTGTAGATTTGTCGGTGTTATTTTCGAATTATGTTCTGAAATCACAAATTCTCCAAAACAGAAAAGAATTTTGTAGTTTATTAAAGTTTTTAGCGCACGTCGAAAACATCTGTTTGTTTGTCAGCACCGTAGGTCCCAAACGGCCGAACTGATTTTGATTTGATATTTTTTGTTTAAATGTTGACTTGATCAAGTGATGATTCAACAAATCTTGTAAACCGTTTAAAGGTTATCAGCTCTTTTAATTACACTTAACTCTCGTGCCTGTACGTATATGTACACTTACGTATACGTGCATGTACCTTGTGCAATTTGACTTTTTCAGTTTCATAATACATTCTAAGTTTATCATGGACATCATTGACATCGGTGAATGAAAATATTGTGAGGAAACCTGGACTTATAATTCATATAAGTCAGAAATCGCCAGTCCGCTTTGTGTAAACGTGGAAATCAATGTTTTTAACGTTTGCCCAGCAGTGGACAATAAAAGAGTTGGCAATTAAAGCGGGTTATTCAGCATTATTACACCGAAACTATTACTTGAATTATTTCTTATTTTAGTTGTTTAAATACCTATTTATTGAGCCTTTTTATTTTACATAACATAACATCACGCCTGCAATCCCCGATGGGTTAGGCAGAGGTGTACCCATTAGCACACCCACATTTCGCCAGTTATGTTTTTAGTCCCATGTAATAGGGGGCGAGCCTATTCCCATCAACCGGGCACAAATCCAGACTCCGAGGCTGCTACTGAGAAATTCCTGATGGAAAAACCCAATAACACATTGCCCGACCTGGGAATCGAACCCAAGACCTCATGCGCAGCAGTCGCTTGCGCCCACTAGAACAAGGAGGCAATCAGTCCGGCAGTCAGTCCTTTTTATTTTATTTTATTGAATATACAACTTAAATATCGCAATACCAACCCTTCGCCTGCGACTGAGATATCTTCAGCCCATTTAATAAATTTATGTATTACCAAGTTCAGTTTCGTTTTATATCGCAGTTTAGTCATTCAACTCCCCGGTTACACATTTGTTTATCACTTTATCCGTCTGTTTGTTGATGTCGTAAAAATTCAATCTGGAAATTGCTAGGATTAGGCGGCGCTCGGAATGGCGGGAGGTGACTCTTGCAAAGTAAATTTTAGAGAAATGTTATCGATATTAATCCTAACTAATATTATAAATGCGAAAGTAAGTTTGTTTGTTTGTTTGTTAACATTTTACGCCTAAGCCACTGAACCAATCATCCTGACTTTTTCCATGTACGTTGCCAGGTGTACAGGAACGAACATAGGGTACCTTTAATTCCGAAAAAAAGTATTGTTTTCGAGGGAAATCACAAAAACGTTCTTATGATCATAGATGGCGCCACGTGTCGTTTCAAATTGAAATGACAGGACTTGAGTAATTTTTTCCACGACTTCGTCTGTGTCCGCTATAACCGAAATTTACGCGGACGAAGTCGCGGGCAAAAGCTAGTTATATTATAAAGAGGTAAAGTTTGTGAGGTTGTAAGGGGTAATCTCTGGATCTACTGAACCGATTTTGAAAATTTGATATTACTGAGTTTTTATAAAATATTACATAATCAAAAAAATTGGATTGCTTAAGAAAAATTACGCAAACAAAGTCGCAGGCAGAGTGCTAGTGGAAAATAATACGATATCAGTTTTATATTTGACTAGCTTTTGCCTGCGATTTTGTCAGACGAAATCGCCGCAATAAAAAGTCCAAACTTACTCTGTACCAAATTTCATCAATATAAGTTCAGTGCTTTAGTCGTGAAAGCGTAACAGACAAACAGACAGAGTTACTGTCGCATTTATAATATTAGTATTGACTATCTTATGCTGCGACTTCATACGCATAATTGTGGCTGAAATCCTAATTTATTTTCTAAAATGTTTTTTTATTATTTTTTTTTTTTGTTTTTGTTTGTGCACATGGGTTGTGTAGATAAACATGTTTTCTTTCTTTCATATTTCGGTTTCACGACTTAAATCTTTGCAATATTACTTCTAAAAGTTTTCACAGTAACAATTTTCTTACTGTCCGTTGTAAGCGTAGCCTTACACAGTAAAAGCATCGGAACGATCTCCGCGCAGTGACTGTAAGTTGTAAATGAAAAATGTATCAACACAATATTGTTTTATTAATTTTTGGGCTTACAGCAGCCATTGTTGTTACCATTTTAGATCAGATGAAGCACTTTTATTTTTTTTCTTTGTAATAAAAACCTTGATGACTGGCGATGACTTCAGGAATCGGTGACATGAGGAATAAAATTTAGGAGAAAAATTCTTTCTTTCTTTTAAAAACAAGGTTTAATTTATACATACAAAAAAATTAAATTGAAATGTCTGTGTGTAATTTCAAAGTCTTGTAACGCAATAAATAGGAATGTTTACAAGGAACTTACGGGAAAAAAACATTTTTCATTATGTTTGTCTTTCTGTCTGTTTGTTTCAGCTAATCTTCGAAACAGCTGGACAACTTTCACTGTCCATATGGCTGGTAAGTCTCTTTTACATTAGAACAAGAATTAGGGTTCGGAGCAAAAAAACTAGCGTAATCTTGTATGTTTTCATAATCGTTTAATTTTTTTTTTTTCATCATTATCATATCAGCCGAATGATTACCACTGCCGGATATAGGCCTCTCCTAAAGATAGCCACAATGACTCCTTTTTCTGCGAGAAACAATTTCCAAAATCATTTTACACCAATGTACAACCAAGATCAATACAGACGAAACGCAAACAAAAATAAAGAAAGCAAAACTCCGCGTATATTGTGTTGTTTTCAATCAAACCCATTCGCTATCGGTGTAGGGTTCCTTATGGTTTTGGTTCACTTCTGTACCCCAATAAACAGTGACAAAGGGTTACGAGCCTCGTAACCCAACTCGATGGGTGAACATATTTCGTATCGAAAGCGAGAACACAATCTCGCAAGGTATTTATCGTTCGTGAAAAGACTTCAGCTTTTCAAGTGTTAAGTTTTTTGTTCTTTTTTCAAATTATCGAATGGTAAGCGATAGTTTTGAATTTGACGTTCTATAAAATTGTGAAACAAATACTTTGCGTTACCATAGTGTATTTTTAAATTTTCTAAGATTTCGTAGTCCAAGTCTTTACACAACAGTATCGTAGTAGACCGGCAGAAAACCTACAAATAAACACTTAAAAAAATCCAATCAGTTTATGTTTGCGTGGTTATAAAGAATGTACCTACCTATTACACGAATAAAATCTATACAAACAAAAAATTGAAATGTCTGTTCGTAATATCGAAATAGCTTTTTACGGCTTGTAAACATTGAAATGCATTTGAAGGTCTACACGGTACGATACCAAAAAAACTATTTTTAATTTTTATGTCTCTCCTGTTAGTATCAGCGTATCTTCAAAACGACTAAACCGATTTTAACGGGACTTCTACTGACTGATAGCTGATGTAATAATTATAGTTTTATGGTAATAAAGAAAAACCGTTGATAACCGATATAGCGTACAAAGTCGATTATTAAATATTTAAGAGAAATAATAAGAGTTCCACGCACAAGAAAAATCTGACCTTCACACGGAATAAACTAGTAAATACATCAAATAAATGTTTTAACACTACAATACAGCTGAAAAACCACCCAAAAAAATACCCGAAACACTTTCAACCGTTGACTGCCTCTTGCAAGTTTCACAGCCACTTTATCTCGTCCCCTGATGGTGCCGTGTCTCATTGATAACTGTTCGCATTTGCTCTGTCCTTATCGTACCAGTATCGGCGATCGCGGGTTCTAATAAAACCGAATGGTCGAACCGACCCTCGCTCGCTATGATTATTTTTATCTTTTTGAGTTTGGGTGGACTTTCTTTTTTTTTGGGGAACTAGAGTGCCTAAATTCTAGTTGGAATCGTTTTAGGATATTGGTAGAATTTTTAGGGTTAGGTTAGTGAGTGCTAAGTGTGAGTTTATTCACTCACGTTCAATTGCGAGCGCAATAGTAGTATTTTGTATGGGAAATAAGGTTTTCCTAGTGATCACCAGATGACGCTATAACTTTTTCCCTTAAATAATTCTAACGCGCTCACAATCGCACGTGAGTGAAAAAGCTCACACTTATCACTCTGTAGTGTAAAGCTTGATTCACACATATCCGTAAAGTCACATTTCGGCACCGTACCATGTTTTAGTGATAAATTATTCTTGCATACACGAGCCTAAGTTCGATTCCCACCCAGGACAAACTTTGTGTGATGAGCATGATTGTTAGTTCTGTGTCTGGGTGTGATTAATCTATAATATGTATGTATTTATAAATTATATACGTATGTATATTAGTTGTCTGATTACCATAACACAAGCTCTGCTTAGCTTGGGATCAGATAGCCGTGTGTGAGTTGTTCCAAGATATTTATTAATTAATTTATTTATTTTATACATTCTCTATGAACGCATTCACACCTATCAGTGTCAGAGACGACGTAGTGCTCTCAGTGTCAGTGCCGGCGCGTTCTTAGAGAATGTATGAAAGAATAATTTATCACTGATACGGTACTGTATCGGAACTGTGCCGGACACTGACATGTGTGAATCAAGCTTTATTCTGAAAAAAAATCTAACGGTGCATTAATATGAAGAAGATTATAATTATACAGCTCATCCAGCCAATGCCTCAACAGTACTTACATACCTTATTTTTTTTAAGTGGTAAAAATCATCAATTGACTCCTTCCGCCCTGGGTGGGGCGGAAGGGACTGTCAGACTTTTACTGACTAAAAAACCACCCTGTTCCTTCTGTTGCCCTTTACGTTCCGGGGCCACGGTATCCTGTTAAGACGTCCCACAACCCCGGCAGGCGTTGGCCCCGTTGGAGGCCCCGTCCCAGTACTTACATACCTACGATAATTAATGAACCGTTTTTCTAAAAACATCCATTGATTTCTAAAAAATACTTCAACTATGACTGACGACTCTGGTTACTTATCCATTTTGTTGACTGTGCTTATCAATAACAAAAAAATAAAATAAAAATACCCTCACAATGAGATAAAGATTCCGTCTGCAACGAAAAGCGATGTACGGATATACAGCATGTGGTTTTTATCAAAGGTAACTGTGATAGCTCTATCTAGCAATATAGAGATAGTAGGAAATATCTGAATGTCAAATCACTGTAGTATTTTTTTTATAACATTATAAATTGTTTTTTTTTTGTCTGTTTAATTTTGTTCTGTTTATAATAATCTTGTTTATCTATAATATTTGTGTAAAACCAATATGTCTATGTTTAGCAAATAAACAATTACATTCCATTATTATACTATATTTGTGCCAGAGTATATATTAAAGTTGCCTAATTTAATGTTCTTACAAAAAAAAATTAAATTATTGACACTTAAAGAAATTTTTTTTAGAAAAAAGTTTATCTAATCATGTTTTGTTTATAACTATACCAATATTATAAAGAGGAAAGATTTGATTGATTGTTTGTTTGCATTGAATTTGCTCCGAAACTACTGAACCGATTTGAAAAATTATTATACTGTTGAGAAGCTACACTGTCCCCGGGTAACATAGGCTATGTTATATTTTATTATCAAAAAATTAGGGATCTGTAGGAAAAATCACGCAACTGAAGTCGCGGGAAGCTAGTAACGAATAAAAGGTGTCTCGATAACAACAAGTTAATAACAAAATCAATAAACATAAAAGCAGCCATAATGATTTTTTCAAAAACACACCCTGTACATAAACATATAAAGTACATTTCGTTACCCATTGTTTGTGTCTGTTAAACGAACCGTACGACGGACAAACTACGAAACAACGTTACTGTAGCGAAGGGTTATATTATTAGTAGACAGTAACCAGTATTTTTCATCAGATAAACAGGATAGCTCAGTGGTTAAGATACCCGCAACCTCATGTATAAGAGGCGGGCCCATCTCTTATGACACGAGGTTGTGGGCTCGCTACCGGACAGCAACCAACGTGACTTTCTATTTTGCATGTAGATGGAAAACATCGTGAGGAAACCTGGACTTATAATTCGTAATTCTGATATCGCCAACCCGCCTTGAGCGAGCGTGGTAATCAATGCTCGTGCCTTCTCTGAATAAAAAAAGGCCGAGAAAAATAAAAGACTGGTGTCATTAAACATGATGGCAGGGTCGTACTTATTTTGTTTATCAAATCCCTTGATAAGCCTGGTTGTTAGAATTTCGGGCTTCTGACTACCCGTAACGGCTTTCAAAGATCTACGAGCAGCCGGGACACAGCTTTGCGTGTTTTCCGAAGCGCATGGGAGACCCACCACTAGGTCTCAAAGACTGTACTGCAAAATTTCCTAATAGTAAAAAACCTACACCCACATTTCGCCAGTCATGTTTGAGTCCCATAGGGAACTGGTGTCGTGATGGCCCAGTGGTTAAGGCGCCCGCCTCTCATGCATGAGGTTGTGGGTTCAAATCCGGGCAAGCACCAATGTGCATTTTTCAATTCATATGTACTTTCTTAAGTTTATCTTGGACATAACTCGCATCGGTGAAGGAAAACATCGTGAGGAAACTTGGACTTACTGTTCCACTCAAACCATGTCAGAGGCCCTTGAGGCGGTTTAGAAACTCTGACACTAGGGTGTGTAGGGTCGTAAGGCCTTACTACCCACACGATAAGAAGAAGAAGATAGGGAACGAGCCTGTTGCCATGAACCGGGCACAAATCCAGACTCCGAGGCTGCTACTGTAAAATTTCTGATGAAAAAACCTCATAACACTTTGCACGACCTGGGAATCTAACGGAAGCTAGTAATAATGTAATAATATGTTTTCTTTATTCAATTTACAAGTCAAACATGTTTTGAGAAGTAGGTGCTACACGTGACCTGGTGCCTAAACAGGGTCTTTAACGAAATGCTCTCAAAAAGGATCGTATAGATTTCCTAATCCTGTTTCCCATTGTGACTGTGTACTTGGGACACGGCTCACGTTTCTCTAGCTACCTATGAGGGCCCGGACCTTTGTATAAACTTGTTAATGTTGTTGCGTCGACAGTGACACCTTTTTGAATACAAGAGGTTGTGCAACTAACTGTATTTTAGATATGTATCCGTACCTACTTATTCTGTAACTGGATTTTGAAAGAACTTAATTGAAAAGAGTGCTGTGGAGTTTCTTGCTCGATACTTCTCTATAGAGGCCTACTTTCGTTTTGGAACGAGCAACTAGCTTCAACTATCGGAATAATTGACCGACTCCTTAACAATTCAAAAGTGCCCGTAAATGGTCTGATTGATATAAATGTTTTGACTATGACTTTGTACTGTCGAATATTTTATAAATGTCATCATTCGCGTGGATGACGGTATCCACATAGAATATGTGGAGTTTTTTTTTTTTTTTTTGCGCAGACCTCTTATTCTTATTCTAAAATAAAAGAAGCTTATATTACTCCTAATAACATCACCTATCTGCCAATAAAAGTCCCATTAAAATCAGGCATAAGGTAGGCATAAGGTATATAGGTATGCATTTTGACATTACGAACAGACACTTGAATTTTATTTAGGAGTACCTATAGATTTTTATAAAGACCTAGTTACCTTCTTATATCGCTCTATTTATTTTACCGTGCTAAATGAAATAAGTCTGGCGAGTAACCTATCCAAACCAACCAACCTGACCAACCTACCCACCCTAACCACCAACCAACCACCAACATACCCAACTAAACCTAACCAACCACCTAACCAACCCTGGACCCTCCCTCCCTCCCTCCTTTGGTTCTTGGTAACCTTGAACCAATATATACCTACGTACATTACAATTTGTTTGTTTTTCCTTGAAATAATTATCGATATTTACCACCTATCTTAAATACGACGGTTCAAAATTTTGTTACTCGATACTGTTGCACGGTGTTCACTCTTAAAGCCGTAAGAGCCTTCCGCTACCTTGCGAAGTAAACTGATTATAGGAGCGACAAAGACTTGCTGAGAAAATGCTTTACCATACCTTTTAGCTGGGAAATAAAGTCAAAGTCAGAACACTTACAACCATTGAATGAAACTTTAATACAAGAAAATATCGAATATAATACATACATATCATCACGCCTGTATTCTCCGAAGAGTTAGGCAAAGGTGTACCCATTAGTACACCCACTTTTCGCCAGTTATGTTTAAGTCCCATGTAGGTAATAGGGGGCGAGTCTATTTCCATCAACCGGGTACAAATCCAGACGCCGAGGCAGCTACTGAGAAATTCCTAATGGAAAAACCCAATAACACTTTGCCCGAACTGGTAATCGAACCCAAGACCTCATGCTTTGCGACCACTAGACCAACGAGGCAGTCATAGAATCTTGTATCTTGTGCCATATTATCTTATCTACTTATTATCGAGTTTAATTACTTATTACAAACCAAATAACAAAACTAAGCTACAGGATTCAATTGAAATCAGTATTTATCTTATATTGGCACACAATAAAACCAGCTTGTAATTGTCTCACTGCAGGGCGAAGGCTATTTTTTTTTTTTAAAAAGAAAAAAAAAAAGGGCGAAGGCTTCTTCTCATACGCAGAAAGCACGAGAAATGATTACCACGCTTAGGCGATTAACACATGGCACCGCTTACCGCCGCGGTTGGCGGTGAAGCGGATCTCGTGTCACACTGGCCTCTAAGAAATCCGTTGTTACCTAACACACGTACACCGCCCGACCGCGCGGTCGAGCGGTGAAATACGCTTTACCGCCACCGCCCACCTCGGCGGTACGCGGTGCCGTGTGTTAATCGCCTTACCCAAAGCGGATTCGTGCTTTCCGAGGCACGGAGGAGTCTCGGTTTGTAAAGAAGGTCACCCATCCACTGCCTAAGTAAGTTGTAAAATATAGAACATTATACGAGTACGTAAAATAAAACAAAACTTGCACAAAATACCGTAGTTATTAGCTGTATGAAAAATTGCATTTATTTCTCTAATAAAATATCTCATAACACTGGCAAACATCTTGGCAGTGGAATGTGTGCCTCTGGCGGTCGTCCCGGCAAATATTTGATTACTATAGCCCCTCGAGGCGCTCCTCGCATTTGATCCCCAACTAAACAATATTAGCTAATACATAGAACATGTTATAGTTTCTTTCCTTATAAAATTAGCTTGATAAATTAACCTTGAAAGGAATGGCTATATTTTCTTCTTTTGTACGACGGTTGGCAACAAAATTCAATTATCATCATCTGCCTTTTTTTTTAGAATGAAAAAATCATCAAATCACTTCTCCTGCTCTTTCTTTTTTTTTTTTAGGTGGTAAAAATCATCAAATGACTCCTTCCGCCCTGGGTGGGGCGGACGGGACTGTCAGACTTTTACTGACTAAAAAACCACCCTGTTCCTTCTGTTGCAATTTACGTTCCGGGGCTCCTGCTCTAGGCAGAGCGGAAGGGAGTGTCAGTCTCTTACTGGCTAAGAAAGACCCATCCGTGTTCCTCCTAGTGCCCTTTGTGTTCCAGGGACACAGTAACTCTTTTAAAAAATCTGCAACCCAAGCACGATCATCATCCGCCTAGCCGATGTTTCTTAGGTACTTAATCACGCCAGAACTGCTGAACGGATCAAGTTGAAGTTTGACACAGAAAAACATCACATACTTAGGCTACTTTATATCTCAGGAAAATATAAATTTCCCATAGGATAATATATCAACTTTGAGGCAAACGAAGTCGCAAGCAGAAGCTAGTCAATATAACGGCCTATTATTGTCCCAATACAGGGTAAAGGCCTCTTCTCATAAAGGGAAGGCACGGGGCGATTTTAACGAGTTTGCGAGTTATTTAGCGAGTTTGTAATGCGTTTACAACCATATAAACTCACATACCACAAACAGCCAAAGCCAGAACAATAAACTATAGGTCATACATGTTCCTTACGGTAATTGAACCCGCAGCACGCACAGCGCCACAGCTAATCGCAAATGTTTGTACCTTGTTTGTACCTACAATGCGATCCATCCATTGGAGAAAAAAGTGTGAAAATGGGATATTATGGGTACCTAACATTAGAGATGATTCTCATTAGAGCAGGCCGTGCCCGGGGCGGGGCCCGGACGGGGCACGGACGGGGCACGGTTTTAATCTGTTACATATATTTTGTATGAATCAATTTATATTACACAGTGCATTATCCGTGTCCCGTCCGGGCCTACTCGACGCACTCGACGGACACACACCGTGCCCGATGAGAATCATCCCTAAAGGTGATAAATCAATTGACACAAAATCAATGAATACAACAACATGATTTATTTAATTATTTTTTATGGCAATTTTTTTTTTATTATTTTTAATCTATTCAACAATTAATCAAATAAGGCTTTACTTAAGCGAACTTAGTTAACATTATTATACTTATACTATGTTGTTTACAGTTTATATCTAACTAGCGTACCGTCCCGGCTTCGCTCATGTGAAAATTACCGAAGTTTGTGGTAGATTTTTCCAAAATTACTTTCTTAAAAACTTTGTTCAGGAAATTATAAACATAACAAAAAAAGAATTAGCCAAATCGATTTTGGCGATTCATTTTTATTTACATAGTAGATATATAAAATTTTCGTGTCGCAGTGTTTGTTACCAAACTCCTCCGAAACGGCTGGACCGATTTTTATGAAATTTTGTGTGCATGTCGGGTAGGTCTGAGAATCGGCCAACATCAGTTTTTTATACAAAAAAAAATATCTAAGGCGGTACGCTGGGTCAGCGAGTAATAATTACAATATAATTTTTACACTATTTAATTGTAGGTTGAGATGTTAAGAGTGGACGTCTACAGGGGGCCAACCACCACGTCTTAGAACAATATTATTTTAATATTACTTTGCCTTTAGCACTGTTGGATTTTCAACGATCGGCTCAGCGCCGAGAGTTGAAAATGCAACAACAGAAATTACAAAGTAATATTAAAATAATGTTGTAATCAGAGATGGCGCTAGGCGCCCTGTCCCAATATTTGTAAACACGGGAACACTATGTATTCTATTTAAGTTGTTAACATCGGTGGGTTTTTTATTATGGCTTATAAATCTAATAATATTCTAAATGCAACATCTACACGGTCAAACTGTATGGATGGCAGATTTAAAATACATATATATATATGTACAGTCACGAGCAAAAACAAGTCATACACTTAGCAAAATACAATTCAATCAATATATTCGAAGAACATAGCTTCGCAATGTTGCTGAGTGTGTACATGTTTTTGCTCGTGACTGTACGCAAAATGTTAACGTTGATGTCTACACTAACTAATTAAAAAAAAACAACTTAGGAATGCTTCTGTCTAAAATATTGAATATTTAATTAACAATGTTTATGTTCAACATAACTATGGGTACATTAATAACACTTCAATCTTACAATTAGGCCAGGTATCCACTAAAACGGAGAGGATAGGATATGTCTTGCAAATAACCAATACTGAGATTTTTTTATTCAGTAATCAGAGAAAAAATAATTTTTTTCAAGTTAGATACAACAATGATTTGACTTTGTATGAAAATAACGCATGCCGATAAGATATTCTATACTTCTCCTCTCCTCTCCGTTTCGGTGGAAACTCAGCCTTATAGTCCAAAAACCCTGAGTCGCCAGACCTACGTCATTTTAACACGACTTTTATGAGAATTGATAGAGAAATACGTAATTATAAAGATATTCAAGTTCAAATGCTTGCCCTTTTTCAGGTTTTCGGTGTAAAAGGTACCTTAATCACTTACGTATAAGAGATTTTAGGCTACACTAAAATGGGGTAGATCTAGCGATATTGGAATTTTAGTCCTTCATAGGTTCTTTGCGCAGAAGTATAACTTAGATGGGTATACCCTTTATAAGGGTTTAAAGAACACCGTAACGAAATTTTTTACCGTAGATTTAGTACTTGATTCTGTAGTAACATCTATCGCTCAACATGTGAACGACAAGTGACAATTCCTAAATCTTCTTCTTCTTTATCGTGTGGGCAGGTCTTAGGACCCCATACTTTCGAAACCGCCTCAAAGGCCTCTGACATGGTTTGAGTGGACCAGTAATAAGCTGGTCCAGGTTTCCTCACGATGTTTTCCTTCACCGATGCTAGTGATGTCCAAGATAAACTTTAGAAAGTACATATGAATTGAAAAAGTCACATTGGTACTTGCCCGGATTTGATTCCGCAACCTCATGCATGATAGGCGGGCGCCTTAACCAATGGGCCATCACGACTATATAAAGAAAGAAGAAGAAGATTCCTACATCGCAGGATACTCTCTTCGTTTTTTTACGACGAACCTTCCATCCTTTATAATTTTACATTCATAATATTCCAAATTCAACAATATTATTTTTATTATTACTTATCTCACATTTACAACTTAATCTTAATCTAAACTCTTAAATTATATCTAAACTCTTATATTACTATTGGAGATTCGCTGTAAGTTAAGCGTTACTTTTTTTTAATTTATAAACTAGGTGATAACACTAAATTCAACAGATATAAGTATCAAATGGAAGTACACGAACGTTTGAAATACGTTTTTACAGCGACTTCGACCACGTGGAGAATGATATTTCAATAATTATTTCACGCTCTACCAATACAAAAATTTTCCTAAGATATTTTAAATTTAAATGCTAGTCTACCTGTGTGCCAAATTTCATTAAAACCCGTTCAACTATTGAGAACTGAAGGTCAAATACTAATGTAAAAAAAATCTAGTCAAAATCTCATCGACAATTAAAGTAAAAAAAATGTAGATTATTTAGAAATATTTTGGATTATCATGTTTTAATACTGTGTTATGAGTCTTTAACACGGATCTAAATAAACGCAGTGATATTAAATTTATCTCCAGTATATTAAAAATATACTTTATCTGATAAGATTTTGACATCTTCTGTCACAAGCAGTGGCGCCATCTAGGTCCATTTAGAGCTATGTTAGAATGTAACATTAATTATTAAAATATTCACGAAAAGAAGTACCTAAAATTAAAATAAGATTTTTAAATATATAATTTTGGTTTTTCAATTGTAAAACAAAGTAAGTATCTACTGTGCTTATATCTAAAAAAATATTAGATTCAATGAAATACATAATAAAAAAAAATACTGTTACAGCTTTTCTTGTGATAACTTTCATTTCTGAGTGAAAACTAAAAACAATTCTTAATAAATATTAAAAAAAAATTAGTAACAGCTTGATTTCATTCAGTAATGAAAGTTAAACTATAAATTATTGATTCTGACCGAACAAATATACAACATGAATTTTAATAAATTTTACATCTTTTCGGGGGTGAAAGTACTCATGAAAATGAACAACTTTAATTACGGGACTTACTCTGAAATATGAAAAAAAACAGCTGTCAGCGACCAAAATGTATGGAACAGCAGATTTTTTTTTCTCATATTTCAGAATATGTACATTTCAGTCATGTTGTCACAGTAACAATAATCAAAACACTGTTCAAATTAAGATTTAACCTATTAAATAACATAATTAATAATAACTACTTATCTTCTAACATTTTTTGGAAGATTCAACAAATTCAAGGCAAAATATTCTTAAACCTAATACATTTTAATAAAAGTACTGTTTTAGGTTTTCAATTCGTTGGCAAAACTTCATAAACGTGATAGATATCAATATCTAACATAAAACAAAAAAAAATCGAATACTCAAATGTTACTAATTTTACGCCATTCTCATGCGGTCTCTATCTTTATAAGGTAAATAGTTGAAACAGAAAAATTTCAAGAAACGTTACAAGACATAAGTACAGTTTTAAGTTGCGTTCGAGAATTTGGCGGTTAACTTAATACTCGTTGTATACTAGTATAAGACACACAGTTGTAACATAAAGTACCTATAGCTTAACCCCTTAATTGAGTACTCGTCTGCACAGGGTACAGGGGCGCGGAGGTAGGACGAGAACGGGGACCGGGAGGGGTACGGGATACATAAGAGGCGAAATGCGCACTGAACAATTCTTAAGATATGTGACGTCACAGTGATTAAAGGTATGATTCCGAACCACGCTGCACGCAGCAGTGCTGCCGCTACAGTGCTTTTGAGGCACTACAATCTCTATAAGCTTATATGAGATTACATTCCGAGCTAGGCAGCAATTTAGAGATTGTATAGAGACCAGTAGTGCCGCGACAGCACTGTTGCCTGCAGCGTGGTTCGGAATCATACCTTAATGGTGAACAACAACAGGTAAAAACACAATGAAGTGGTTTAGCTACACGATAGTACATTATACTTCTACTTAAGTAACGGAAGCCAGGTCTTTAAAAATGATGACGATTCCCTTGTTCACAAACCAAACTTAAATTAGAATATTTCTATCTTTTTCTGTCCAATAAAACAAGAAAGAGACGAATGTAAATAAGAGCTGTCAAATTTAGTCAATCTGACACATCCATACAATATTATAGTTGACATCTTGAAACGTATAGATTAAAAATACGGAAAAGCCCATGGCAAAACTATGTAATTTGACATCTCTAACTTAGTTCTAAAATGTCACCGTCTTTTTCTTTCGCTAAGTTAGTAAGAGATACCAATTCTCTAAACTAAGTCTATTTTGTGAACAAAGGAATTGGCGACAATGTCAATAATTTATAATCATTCATTTCTTAGGGAGTAGGTACGTAAGTACAGTTATGAGCGTTATAAACATAATACTCATGTAGGTAAATTAAAAAGGAAGTAATGAGACTATAGTCTGACAAAAATGGTCGTTTTCCCGCAACAAAACGATTGCCCTTAATCTCTCAAGTGTCACGTAATGAGACACAAAATTGACTATCTTTTGTTCTGTCATACCGGTATGACAGCCGGGCTTTGGGCTGTTAATAGTACAACCAAAATGATTGGGTTGTTGAAACCATTAATTTTACGACAACTTCTTTAAAAAGACGCTTTATTTTAGAAAATTCGTCAAATTCGTTTTTTTGTGACTTTGAAACCAATAAATAGTTAGTCAATTGAGTTGCCAAATAAGTGACGTCACAGGCCGGTATTGCCATACAAAATCTATGGAAGAATCGCGTTTTGACAGGTCTTAAAGAGTACGTCAATTGATGGTGGTGTCAACTAGTCTTATTATGTTTCAAAAATAATTTTTTTTTACAAATAATTTAAAAAAAGAACAAGCTTTTTGGCTTACCGTCAACAATAATTATTTTTCTACTACAGTGCCATAATCTTGTTATGTTTATTAAATTTTTAAGCTTTGTGCTCAATTTTGTACCCTAATTAGAGTGATTTAAAAGTATTGACACACTCGATGGCATTGTTTAAAATAATTTGTAAGTATCGTAATTTAATAACTAACTAATTACTAATTGAACTAATTAGGACAAAATCATTAAGCTGCGGTAAAATAACCATTAAAATTCCACCATGTATACAGCTTTATATAGCCATGTCTTCTACCCATACAAAACCATCCCATACAAGACCTTAGGGTCTTAAAGAGAAAAGCATTATGCTCGAGATGCTTTTATTCGTGCTTCTTTGTAATTTACAAGTTCTCTTTTTCTTGTATTTTCTAGTTAATTGATAATAATGCCAGCTTATGTTTGTCCCACTACAAGGCAATGGCCTCTTCTCATACAGAGAAGGCACAAGCAATGATCACCAGACTCGCTGGCGGATTGACGATTTCCAACTTATATTAAGTCCAGGGCGCCTACCGCCATCTCTTATAACAATATTAATTGGATAACGCTGACATCGGTGAAGGAAATTCACCGATGTCAGCGTTATCCAAAATAAATATCGTATCAACTATCAACATTTTATTTAAATTACTCGTAAGTGACTTACTAATGAAACAATTTACCTATCATACTTTGGTAATATTCATTTTCTTAAATTGCAGGATTTTTCACATACCTAAATAATAAAATTTAACATTAAGTGTATTATTTTGAGTCAAACTCATCGAAAAGATATTCTACGAAAACCAAAAAACTTTCTTATCGCCCTGAGACGTCGATATGAATTGAAAATATAGTTATAAACCATCTCTACACTCCCATCTCTTTTAATACTCGTAGTATTATTTTAATATTACTATGTCTTACACACTGTTGTATTTTCAACGCTCGGCTCAGCGCCGTAAGTTGATAATACAGCAACAGAAATTAAACATACATAAACGTACGCCTTTTTTCCATAGGGGTAGGCAGAAACCACAAAACGCCACCTGCTACGATCCTTACATACTCCTTTCGCCTCATCCACGAAAAACGAAAACTGTTCGAGCATGATCCTGCTCTGTTTATTGCGCTGACCCTATTTATGATTACCCCCCATAATTAAGTACCTAACAATATTTATATGCCTTCTCCCAAGTCGATCAATACAAACCATTATTCTTATTTAATTACCAAAAATAATACAAACAGTAATTTTTTTTATGGCAATCATTAGCCTTTTCTTAATTGTAATTCAATTTCACTAATTATAGCCAAATCACTTCGTATCACTGAAGTGAATAAGTAAACAAGACTAGTAATTTTATTTTTTTACTTTATCTGAGGCGTTCCAGACTCATATGCCTTCGATAACGTAAAAATAACTCAATTTTTAACAACGTACCTATACTGTACAACTAATATCTAACCTCCATGACAGCGACTTCCATGACAGAACAGTGTTCCTTAAAATATGGGCATCTAAGACAATTAATTTTGACTCAGCTCAAATCGAGGCACAGTCAACTTACTTTGGAACTTTTATCGAGGCAGCCTTGAATTTTAAATAATTCATTCACTGTATACTATACTAGGGCACCGTGTTGAAAAATTAGGATTCCACCAGCGACGAAAGTGGTCGTAAATTGTTGTTTTTAGCCTCATTTTCTTGTCGTGGAGGGCTTCACATAGGGCACACACGTTCTCAGCAGCCGACGGGTTATGGTAAGTATAATGGTGTTTCCATCTGAAATACTGACTGTATTCTTCAGAAGAGTGCATCAGCTTATAAATCTTGGCTGCCAGTTGTGTAACGTGTTGCTTCCTAGCGTCGATGTAGGACCCCGGTGGGAGAAATCTGTAAATAGAACGGTTATTTGAATCATAATTTATCTAAATATGTAAAAGCGAAAGGTCACTGACTCACTCACCACGAAATATTGAAAACCGCTTGTCGTACAAAGATGAAATTTAGCAGGGAGGTAGTTTATAGTTAGTAGACGGCCGCTAAGAAAGGATTTTCTAAAAATCACCCCCCTAAGGGGATGAAACAAGAGTCCAAAGTTTAAAAGAGAAATCAACTTTGACGCGGACGAAGTCGCGGTTAGAAGCTAGTCATTATAATATAATAAATAGATAAAGTTTGTTTGTTTGTAAGACGTAATCTCCGGAAGTACTGGTCCGATTATTTCGTTGATGTAAAGTTACGGTGTTGCCAAGCAACATAAGCCCTGTTTTATGGTTAAATATATACTTATACTTACTTATTACTTTATGGTATACCTTTCCGCAAAAACATTTAGAGATTCTGTAGTCGAAATTATATTAACTTCTTAAAATAATTACCTCGTATTTGATAGTTTTATTTACCATGCTTTTATTATCTTCACTTTTATGTATGTTTTTTCTCTTATTCTGCCTTATAATTGGAACGCCCGCAATAGTTTTTAATTTTTACTTATTTTTTTAATGTTTTTAACGGACGTAGCATTAATTCACTTATTTTATAATAGTGATCAGTGGATAATAGTGTTGGTTGTACAATAAGTGCTATAATTTAAGTAATTAGTGTATAACATGCCATTGTACTACTGTTTTTATCCCTAATAAATAAATAAATAATACGATACTCGTTGGTAAGACTGGTTGTCAGACTTTCGGGCTTCTGACAACCCAAAACGACTGTCAAAGATTCACGTATGACAGCCGGGACCAACGGCTTAAACTTGATTCGCACATCAGTGAAGTTAGTAATAATTATTAAGTAATAAATTATTCTTTCATACATTCTCTATGAACGCGTTTACACTTGTCAGTGTCAGTGACGACACAGTGCTCTCTGTGTCAGTTCCGGCGCGTTCATAGATAATGTATGAAATAATAATTATCACTGATACGGGACGGTGCCGGAACTGTGGCCTCACTGATATGTGTGAATCAGCCTTTAACGTGCTTTCCGAGGGACGGAGAAGTCTCGTTGTGTAAAGATGGTCACCCATCTATTGACCAACCCCGGCAAGCGTAGCTTAACCCGATGGATCGACCCGTGCGGGGGTTATTACTTAGCCAGGAGCTCCTTTCTTGCTAGGTACATACCAATATTTAAAATGCAGGCTGGATCTCTGGCCCCACTTAATTACTCAAGATCCACGTATCTCATCTGAAAGGTAAGACTAATCTCTCTAGGTAAGACTGGTTGTCAGATTTTCAAGCTTCTGACGACTCGTAACGACTGCCAAAGATCCACGTATAACAGCCGGGACCAACAGCTTAACGTGCTTTCCGAGGCACGGAATGATGTCAGTAATGTCTAAGATAAATTTTAGAAAGTACATATGAATTGAAAAAGTCACATTGGTACTTGCCCGTATTCGAACTCACAACCTCAAGCATAAGAGGCGGGCGCCTTAACCGCTAGGCCATCACGACGAACCACGTAATGAGACACAATTGATTTTCTATTGTTCTGACTTACCGGTAAGTCAGCCGTTGCTTGACCGGTTAAACTGTTTTTAGGAAATGACTAACTCGTTTAAATACTGTTTAATTGATACCCTCGTTAGTTAAAACGGTCGACTAATTGGACTGTACCTACATCGACTTAAATGATGTTTGCGCAACATAGTAGGACGGCGACTCAACAACACAACTAAAACATAGATGTTATACGACATTCAGATAAAAAAAAAACATAACATAACATCACGCCTGTAATCCCCGAAGGGTTAGGCAGAGATGTACCCATTAGTACATCCATATTTCGCCAGTTATGTTTTTAGTCCCATGTAATAGGGGGCGAGCCTATTACCATCAACCGGGCACAAAACCAGACGCCGAGGCTGCTACTAAGAAATTCCTGATGGAAAAACCCAATAACACTTTGCCCGACCTGGGAATACAAAAAAAAGATAATAAGAATAATAAGAAATAAGAATAAGATAAAAAAAAATGAAGGTCAAAATTCGCAAATTGGTTTCTTGCATTTTTCAGCCAAACGGTCAACTTTATCATAAAAATTGCTAAAAAAAATCCACGTATGACAGCCGGGACCAACGCGCAACGGCTTAACGTTTTTTCCGAGGAACGATTTCAGTGATGTCTAAGATTAACTTTAGAAAGTACATGTGAATTGTAAAAATCACATTGGCTTTTTCCCAGATTAGAGCCCAAAACCTCAAGCTTGAGAGGCGGACGCCTCAACCACTCTACCATCACAACTCCATATTATCTCATAACATGAGTATAATCATGTGTTTAATCGGCCCTAATCACCAATCACTCTATAAAATCCTTAGCGCATCACTCCTTTCAAAAGGACCTTCTTATGTTAGAACCTTGGACTTCTACACCATACAGTAAAACACCCAAACAGCGATAAACAACCTTATTCATGAGTATTCGTAAGTGGTTTTTACGCTAACAAACTTTTATGAGCGTAATCTCCTGATAACATGATGAACGGCATCAACATTTTATCTCGCCAAATACTGGATACTCGTATGTGTATATGTTTAAAAATTCATGACAAGTACACTGCGGGTGTTGACATAGGAATTTAGTCTTTTGTTATCAAAAGCAAACATTAAAAAACCGCAGATATTTTTATCTGACTGCGCCACAGCATCGAGTTTTTCTCAGACTAAATGATAATATTTATAGGAACACTACCCATACCGTGTGGTTTAACCCAAGTAAAATTATGTCCTTGATTATTGCTCTGCTCGTGGCTAAGTAATAGCAGCCCCGCAAGGGTCCATCAGGTTAAGCTACGCTTGCCGGGGCTGGTCCGTGGATGGATGACCATCTTTACACACCGAGACTCTTCCGTCGAAAAGCACGTTAGACAAGCTTGATTCTCACATATCAGTGAAGTCACAGTGCCTACGGTCGCGCGGCGCCTTCTGTATAGCTCGGCGACACGCCAGGGCGTCGCGACAAAGGTTGGAGAAAGCATCAATCTCTTAAAAAAAAATTAGACATGCTAAAATAGCGTAGATCTGCCTATTCTGGGATTTCAGACCATACTCTCTACAAAATAAATATCTAACTGATCATCGCATACGCAGTAGAGATGAAACGCATATGACCAGGAGAGTTATGAATATAAATGTGGATGGTTGGAGAGGAAGAGGTGGGCCAAAGAAAAGATGGATGGATTTTGTGAAGAATGGTTTGAGAGAAAAGGGAGTCAGTAATTGCATGACGGCTGACAGGACGGAATGGAAGAAGAAAACGTGTTGCGCCGACACCAAGTAACATGGGACAAGGGCAGGAAGATGAGATGATGATCTCATACGCACCTTGAGTAGTCAGCTCCACCGTACACAATAGGCACCACATCATTCTGTAGTGCCGTCAACAGCTTTTCTGTCACATAATCCTCGTCGAAGGAGTTCTCCATTGCCATATAAAAGAAGTAATCATTTTGCAACAAATGGTTGCAATTTGACTTCTTAGGGCATCGGAAGGTGCCACAGCTCCCATACACATCTACAGTTAAACCGTACCGTTTTAATGCATTCTTCAAAGCTTTCACGTATCCCTGCCTACCACTTCTAGTTTTACAGTTAGACACAAACCAAACTGCCGCTTTGGTTTTATTCTGTAGTCTATTTCTATCAATAACCTTATCATTAACTGCTGTAACAGCCGTTTTCCATCGCATCTTACGTTTTGGACCCACGATTTCACCTGTTTTATCCCGAATCAGTATGTAAGGGAACGGTATATCTGAATCAAGTCTGTAAGTGGAAGTCCAGTTGAAAAATCCATCAAATGATGCGCCACATACGGGGAAGTTGTCAGCTGATTCCATATTGAAGAATATGTACTGCTGATGGCGAGACCGAGTGCGTGGCAAGTCATATTCTTTCATATTGCGTCCATTAAATGCAATTGCGTCGAACTTGGTTAGGTCACCGCCGAAGAATTTTCTGTCCGTGGTGACGTAGCATTTGATCACCGAACAGTTGTTCTTAAGGAACGCTCGTTGACCCTTGCCGAGGTAGTAGAAGGGAGCATAGTCGTATCGTGTCCAGAGCAAGATGTATTTGAAATCTTTGGCGAGGGTATTCGTTTTTCTATACACGTCCTTGTATCTGTAGTCTCGTCCGACATTTTCGAGCGCCTCTTGTATTAGGCTCTCGGTAACCGCAGACTGATCAGGCTTGGTAGCAAGATGTATCCAGAAAAGGGACAACACGAAACTCGAACAGCTGACTAGAAAGAAGAACTTAATTAGGAACTGTAGGTGGCAGGTGGCCTGGGTACGTAGAAACATCTCAGTGGGCTCAGTCGCTTCATATTCGGGCTCCAACCTCACTGCTTGTGTGGCATCTGGTTGCGTATAACTTGTGACTTTATAGAACACCCATCTCCAAGTCTTGAATGCCTGTAACGAATAATTTATGCATTTGAATAATTTGGTTTGTAGACAATTAAGGACACCTAATAAGTTTAAAGTTAATTATTATAATATCAACAGGGCCGTACCGTATTAGAATACAAAATAATTCAGTTCGTCTGAATTACCTAATCAAAATCAATGTCAAAGTTTCTCTATGCTTTCCTCTATGGTCTAATCATTTATTTTGATTAGACCAATAGGCATTAGCCAGCATTGAACCATGGGCATTGACGAATAAATCCACTGCAATGAAAACTTCGTGGTGCCCTTCGAGTTATTCAGACTTTTGATTTTGGCCTTCGATGAATTAGAAGGCGCACTTTGGAAAGGCCCCCCACCCATTTTCGCATTTATAATATTAGTAGGACAATAGGTATTTCTTTCTGATAAATATATAATTATATTAAAAACAATAAGTGCGTTAAAAAAAGATAACAAATTGTACGATATCCTATTGAAACAGGATGTGTCGATATGACGGTAGTTTGTTAATTTCCTGTGAATTTCGATAACGACTGCCGCGTCTCCACGAATCTCATTAGCATAAGGTTCTAAATGCCACGAAAAAAATCTTCTGCACGTATAGACTGGCTGGCTTTTAATTTAAATACAGGCGATTTTTCGGGGAAGAAAGTAATCTTGAATACGAAGACCTTTTACTATGGGACCAAGAATGATAAAAAACAAAGCCTTTTCCTACCTAAATGCACCACAACGTGATCAAAATGGATCAGATCAGGTCAGGTAAAGTGACATTGGGATTTTCCAGCAGGACTTTCTTAGTAGCAACGGAGTCTTGTGCCCGGTTGATGGCAATAGGCTTGCCCTCTATTACATGGGACTTAAACATGACTGGTGAAATGTGGGTGTACTAATGTGTACTTCTCTGTCTAACCCTTCGAGGATTACAGGCGTGTTGCTATGTTATGTAATATAAACTATTTATATTGTCATAAAAAAGTTCGCTTACATAATTATGAGGATATTGCACACACACACACCCTACAGTGTTACTAACAATCATGTTTTGTTACTTTTGTTTACCGAGGAGAGAATCAAGCATTACACTCCGTCATACATGCCTTGATAAATAAACAACAACATCCGAAAACTGAACAGCATCCGCTGTAGTAATTTTTGTTGATTAATACACTTAATTGTCATGATGTGGGTGCAATATTATACATCTCTTCCTACATAAACAGTATAAGACTATTACTGTCCCGCTGCAGGGCAGAGGCCTCTTCTCATACAGAGAAGGCACGAGCATTGAACTCCACGCTTGCTCAAGGCGGATTGGCGATTCGGGACTGGTAACTATAAGGATGAGTGCATCTATGTGCACTACATAACCTGCGTACTTGTACAATATAACTGGAGTATTTATTTATATATTTAAACTTTATTCAACAAAAAAGTACAAGTGTGTTCTATACTACTAAAAAAAATGCGAAAGTTTGGATAGATGGATATTTGTTACTCAATCACAAAAGAACGGCTGAACGGATCTAGATAGGCACAGGGATAGATTAAAGTCTAGAACAGCACATAGACTCGGAAAACTGTACAGTTCCCGTGGAATAATACAGACTGTTAGTGTAAACACCGTGGTCACTAAAACCATAGGTACTTGATTTGTTATAAAAAATGTTTATCTAAATTAAGAAATAAATAAACAAAGTTTTCTTTAAAAAATTAAAAGAAATCTGACCGACACCGTCCGTAAATTCATGGACACTATGCGCCCGAGTTACGTAATCACCGCAAAGGGCATTGACCAGCTGCACTGGCGGTCCGTTATAACTACCTACATAAGTTTTAACTAATTACATTATTGTAATATAGGGTGAAATAATTTTGAGGAAAAAAGGAGATTTTACTTAAAAAAAAATTTAATAATAATCATTGAATTTACGTTCTATTAGTGAAACCAAAACCCTGGTTTCAAGGATAACGGTGTTTACACTAACACTCTGTATATAAATTTTGACGCGGACGAAGTTGCGGGTGGAAGCTAGTATTATTAGATTAATATTATGTTAACGGCTCATGTAATTAGACGTATATTAATTATTAATCGACACTCTTATCTAAGTAGGTGTTTGTAGATAATTAAACAGTGACAATTATTATTTTATTTACGGAATGTAATTTCCAATATAAACCAATAAAATTAACTAATAATTATTAATTAACCAATAATAAAGTTTAAAATTAAAAAATATGTATAAAAATAGTGCTCCGCCAGCAACGAGGTGGTAAAACCCAAGCTACGGTTAGGGATCCAGAGGGAGAAAAAATATTAAAAAACCATTAATTGTTATTTTATTTTATTTTCTCAATTATATGGGTATGACTGCCTCGTTGGTCTAGTGGTCGCAAAGCGCGACTGCAAAGTGTGAGATCTTGGGTTCGATTCCCAGGTCAAGCAAAGTGTTATTGGGTTTTTCCATCAGGAGTTTCTAACAGGCACCCTCGGAGTCTGAATTTGTGCCCGGCTAACGGCATTACTCGCCCCCGATTACATAGGACTCAAACATTACTAGCGATATACTGATGAGCACACCTCTGCCTAACCCTTCGGGGATTACAGGCGTGATGTTATGTGGATATTGTGTATTAGTATAGTAAAGTCATGATGCATCGTTGTACGTATTACATTTAATTAGATAGGTAGGTTAGATACTCATTGTAATTGTATTAACCTCGTAAGGCCCAACGATCTAATTAAAAGACAAAAACCGGCCAACTGCGTGTCGGACTCGAGCACGAAGGGTTCCGTACCATTACCACAGATTCCGAAACTGCTAGCTATGGAGTATTCCTGGTGGAAAAATCCAATAACACTTTGCCCAACCTGGGAATCGAACCCAAAACGTCATGCTCGGCAGTCGCGCTTTGCGACCACTAGACTAACGACTCAGTCGACCTCTTAAAATAATTAAGTCAAAAGCATTATTTTTTTATTTTACTAAAGTTCCTATATCCACTTTCCGGCTCCATCATCCAACCAACTCTGTGACATCATACTATTGCATTGTCATGCAAATTGCGCTTTTACGTAAAATTTCAGCTCAATCGAACATCAGGAAGTGGCTCAGAATTAACTTGTAAGATTTGTTGAGCAACAAACACCGGGACAGGTGAAGGTAAATAAAAGCTTGTAATAAAGAGACCCTATTACCAGCTTTTAATATATCGCATTGGATGAATAATAATTTATTTTAAATATTCCAAAGTGTAAGTGCATTTAAATTTAAATATAAAAATCAGACTGATATATAAATAGGTATACTAGTTATCATTTATAAACTATAAGATAATAAATATTACATCAGTATCACACACAAAAAAATGGTAAATGTGTTAGTTTCTTAGAAAACATTGTTTTGTAATTTTTTTCTAATATTTACTTACACAAAAGTCATTTTAAAAATCCTTTTCAATTTCTTTTAAACTTATTCACTTTTTAACTTTCTTAAGAAAAAGTAACTATATTAAATTCACTTTTTTTTTCTTAATGACATAAAAGCAGCGATCACCGAATTCCAAATTTAAATTTGTTTTATATTCACACACCAATTAACAAACAAGGGAGTTATTAACCCGCGGTTCGTTATTTAAATTTATTTTTTTAATGCGATCGTGTCATCACGGTCAGCGCGTGTCGTGCGCTGTCTAGTGATGTATCAAATACACTGCTAAAACTATGATAAGAGCCTCATTTGTAGCAGTTTTTTGACTTACTTAATAAGGCGCGTCACCCACTAGCGCCGGTCGGTTCCACGACACCACGCAGCGCAACACGACGCCGTCGCTACGTGTTTTGTTATTTAATTAGACTTTTATAAAAAATAAAGAGAATTTTTTTTTTGAGATATTTTTTTAAAGATTTTTTTGTGTATTTTTTCTATAGGCACACAGTTGCCTGATAATAAAATGAATTATTATTATTATTTCCATTTTTTTATTTTATATAATACATAATACATTTTTAAATATTAATATAAAAACATTATCATTATTATTATTACTAGCACGCAGTACCTACATCATCAGACTTTTTGCTCCGTATTTTTTTGGCTTTTGTCCTCTACTTCGTCCGCGTAAATGTTATTGCGGACACAGACGAAGTCTAATAAAGTAGCCTATATCCTTTCTTGTGGTTCAAACTTACCTCGTACCAAATTTTATCAAAATCGGTTCAGCAGTTTAGTCGTGAAAGCGTAACAAACAGACAAACAGATATAGTGTAACTTTCGCCCTGGGTGGGGCGGAAGAACTGTCAAACATTTAGGTACTGCCTTAAAAAACCACCCTGTTCCTTCTGTTACCCTTTACGTTCCGGGGCTACGGTATCCTGTTAAGACGTCCCGCAACCCCGGAAATCTCCCCCCCCTTAAACGCCAAAATGTTTAAAAGAAAAAATACTGATGACAATATTTTTTTTTAACTTTTAAGTATTTAACAGCTATTTACTAAAGTTCATACTAATACTTTTATTCGTGTACAGATCTAGGGTAAATTTTGACCATCTCCTTGTTTAAGTATTAAACACTCTATTTAGGCAGGAATAAAGTTCAATATTCTTTCTCCGTCTCGCCAATCTTTGGTGTGAAATGTACAAAACTTATTCACAGCGTTATCTTAGTACGTATAATTGAATTCGTTCTGGATTTTTGCTTATCTCATAAAATTGTTAAATGATTACAGTTTTGCTACAACTCAGAAACAATATCTGCCTACTAGCATAACGTCACGTTGCCTTGAAATGTTCGGTAAAAAAATTATGAATTACATCACATAACATCACGCCTGTAATCCTCGAAGGGTTAGGCAGAGGTGTACCCATTACTGCACCCACACTTTGCCCGTTATTTATTGTTTTATATTGTTATATATTTGTTTAAGTCCCATGTAATAGATAGATGAAGATAATGCTAGATGTATTGCGCGTCCAGTACAATAATGTTTTTAGGATGCTGCTGAAACTGCCCCGTTTCTGTAGCGCATCGGAGATGTTTGCTCAGAACCGAACTGATGGCTTTCATTCGTAGAAAAGTCGCATGACTGATGCGCAGAATGCGGGTCAGCGACAATAGCATCCTGAAAATTGTGGATAGTAAGAAACAGCTCGTGATGGTGGAGAGGAAGAAAAGGAAGAAGCCTCCTAATCGGACCCAGTGTGGGACCGCGCTGGCAGGACCCAGTATGATGCGATCGGCAATACCTAGGCCGCAGCTCTATGTGACTTTACACCATGAATGCTGAGGAGATCGTGAGTATGTTCGAGCCAAGACATGTTGGACCATCAGGGCAAGTTGGAGTCGCGTCACAACACGTATTTCAAGTCGTTCATGGTGCAAGTTTCGACTCATTGCATTGAGAGTTTGAGATCTTCCTCAAGGAAGAGTTTTGGCCGAAGGATGTCGTGTATCAGCGATTCCGCGGAAAGCTGCGCGACACCACGTAGAGCAACACGTAGTCACTTCGTGTGCAATAGTTTTTGTTTTTATAAATATGTAAGGTATTTATGTTATGGGTCTTTATTACCTGAATTAAATGAATAAAAAAATAAAAAAGTTATAAAAAATATACCAGACTCCGAGGCTGATACTGAGAAATTCCTGAAATGTATTCCACTTTGCCTGTCCTGGGAATCGAGCCTAAGACCTCATGCTCAGCAGTCGCGATTTGCGGCCACTAGACCAAAAGAACAAAAGACATAGGTATGCAGGGTCGTCAGATATAGTTGAAGTATTCTTAGGAACCGATGGGTGTTTTTAAATGTAATTAAATTTAAAAAGTAGGTAATAAACAGTTCATTTATCAAGTTAAGTTTCAATCGAAGACATCCGTCGGTTTCTAAAAAACTTCAACTATATGTGATGATCCTGGATACCTATCTCTTTTGTTAGGATTTATAGTCCAAAGGTTTCGTGTGTAGGTACTAGTACCTACTAAAACTTTATAGTAATTCTAGCTAGATAATAATTCCATTCACAAAAAAATAAAATCTAAAAATGTTAAAACAAATACAATACTCCTTGAATAGTGACATAGATGCTAATTCTGTATGTCAACAAAAATTGATTTGTTCCCGACTGCCACACGCCGAAAATTTTATCTCCGCAGAAATAAAACGTAGACATTTTTATGAATGCATCCATTCATTGGCAGCTTCACAAAATCTTACGTCAAAATAGTGTTACGCTAATTTGATCCTTATTACGTACGCTACACACCTGTTGTTTGGTCGTCACCCCCGTCTGTATAATCCGAACAGATGCAAACGACCTTTGAACTCCACTTTCACTATCAACTTCACTGCCATCTTAAACTGGTCGGGTAACGCGCACATGCGCAGTGGAAATACTGGCCTGGACAAGCCATTATGATTATCCGAGCATCACATTAGGCACGCCACGGAATGAGTTAAACCGAATGTTTCTGTATCGTACGCGTGCACGTAATTAATAATTTTCTTCCTCCTAATATCACTGTTGTTTGGTTGTGGTGTTATTCGTTTGTGGTGTCGTGTGCCTTGAAATATGGAGGGAGCGCGGGGGCCGGGCGGACAGCGAGCTTAGCGCACGCTCCGCGGGCCACGACTAACACAGACAAGGTCACCGGAATATGGACGTTACAGGGTGACTCACCTTTTACAAAAAATATTCTTTTATACACTTCAAGACAGACGCATGGTTCGAGTATTGTATAAAACGGTCCGTCACGCGTGAGCCCGACAAGCGTACTGAACGTAACCAACATGTAACTGTATGATTACTTACAAGTTTTTGTTTTTAAAACAAGTTTTTCGTACCAGTTAAAGGACTACTGACCCGTTTCTCACGCTCGTACTAGTTAATTCACTTTCGATTCACCCCTTTGATATCTTGCGTGTCCCTTTCCTATACAAGGTGTTATATAGTATGAGTGACAAACTTCAAGAGAGTATAGTACTTATGAAAATAAACAACTTTTATTAAGGAAACAATCTTGAAATTGAAATAAATATCAGCTGTTCTCTACATTAGGTTGAGTTATGGAAACATTTATTAATTTATTTATCCTCTGTTAGGGAATTTTAAAACATTACATATCTACTTATATCTAGAGAAACCATACACCATTATCTATCTCGATTACACAAATTATATAACAAAATCTTTGTGAATTCACTCGGCTGACAACATAAACAAACAACAACAACAACAACGACAACAACATAAATTTTATTGTACTGAACAGCTGTTTTTTTATTTTGCGATTTCAAGTTTTAAGGTTGGTTCCTTAACACTAACACCTTGTAAAACCGATTAGTTAACCAAAGTTTATCTTGGACATCACTGGCATCGGTGAAGGAAAACATCGTGAGGAAACCCGGACTTACTGTTCCACTCAAACCATGTCAGAGGCACTTGAGGCGGTTTAGAAACTCTGACACTAGGTTGTGTGGGGTCATAAGACCTTACTAACCACACGATGAAGAAGAAAGGAGAAGACCGATTACTACTCACTCTGTTAGTGTAAGCAAACATTTGGTGAGAGGACATCTTCATTCAGTAAAGTCATATTTGATACCGTATTTTAAAAGTAAAAGTCAAATCATTTATTTCAGTAAAAACCATTTACAGGCACTTTTGAATTGTCAAGGAGTCATGCAGTCATTTAGTCAGAAAGTTTAAGATGTACCTCGTTCCATAATGTAGGTCGTCTAAGGAGAAGAACGAGGGAGAAACTCCACAGACACTCTTTTAATTTAGGTTTTTACAAAATCTTAATTACATTATTCTTGTCGATTCTACATGTGTGATCACAATGAAGATGAATATAAAATATTAGTAAAAAAATATTCAAAATATAGCCAAAGCAGTTGAGAGATGATCAATCCCAACTGACAGCACTCGTTCACGAGCATGACTCATGGATCAGCACCACCTAGCTCAACCATCATGGTGTTACGTTGTAAGCTTGATAGTCTAACATAAATTATTTTTTTACAAAATCCTGGTTACAACTTACTAATAAAAATGAGAAAGTTTTGATAGATGAATGCTCGTTACTCAATTACGCCAGAATGGCTGAACGGTTCTGGATAAAATTTGACATAGAGACTATTACATAGAGATAGTCTGGAATATCACCTAGGCTAAGATTTTGTGTATTGGAATTATTGGTTAATGGTGACAAATAACCAATACCTCAACTTTAAAAAAAAATGCCAAAATGCTTAACGATATTCGTATTTTCAATTCGAAACTTGACACCAAGCGATTACATATAAGTTAGCGTAGTCATGTTAGCTCTCTGGTTAAAAAAAAGACGGGTCGCACTCCGGGAGTGCCGGCAGAAGTGAAAACTTGATTATTAACGTTGAGCATGTTTGATATTTTGGAATGGTTAGGGAATAATTTTGCACCAATTGCTTTATCAGTATAAAAGTACTATCATTTATGTAGTAGAATACAATATTCATTTATTGCGCTATCGTACACAAACATGACAATTTATATTACATTAAAAATTTAACACTTTAAAACTATTACAATTATTTTACATTAAAAAGTTATACACGAACATTCGCGCAAGCGCCCTGCGCTGCCTAAACGAAACAGTAGGCCCAGGCATACATTTTCGCCGCGCCGTAGAGAGGGGATAGCTGTCTACTCTCCATCCGTCTTACGCTTTTTCGATCAGGTCACGTGTCCTGACGCGAGTTTAAGATTTTATACCCATTACAGAAAAAGTGCTCAACGCCGCTAAAGAAGTTTTCACTTCAAAAATCGCGAGAAGACTTGAGTCATAGTATTTTATAATTGGTGTGTACATTAGAAACAATACTTTATAACAAGTACTTTTATTTAAATGCATAATGTATACGCTGTTGGTGTACTTTAATAAATAAATTCCTGGGCAATTCCACCTGGAAAAGGACAAAGTAATAACTATTCAGAATAAATGGCTAACCTTCAGGCACCATACAAAGAAGAATACGTCCTATATGAATAGGTCATACAGCCTTATCGATATCTATACATATAATATAATAAATCTGTAATTGGTCGCTGTCTGTACATGGAAGGTTTTGGAGAAAAACAATTGTTGGGGGCCCTTATCAACGCCATAGAAACCATTATTTCCATCATTCACTTCATTCCCATTATTTTTAATTTCCATTATTTTTCTGTCACTAGTCTGTTTTCTTCTAGCTGTTGGTCTTCCATGTTACTTAAATAAATAAATAAATTATTTAAATCGGTTCAAAAATTTAGAAGTTATATCAATTTAAAGAATTACGTCGAATATTTGTTCTTTAAAACATACATACATAACATCACGCCTGTAATCCCCGAAGGGTTAGGTAGAGGTGTACCCATTAGTACACCCACATTTCGCCAGTTATGTTTTTAGTCCCATGTAATAGGGGGCGAGCCTATTGCCATCAACCGGGCACAAATCCAAACTCCGAGGCTGCTACTGAGAAATCCGTTTAATCCGAAAAATTGTAAAACCGCGTGAAATTGCGTGATTGAAAAACCCAATAACAATAGTGTTCTTTAAAAATACCATAAGATAACTGATTAGTTAAATTGTTTCCTTAAGTCACACAAAGTCCACGTGAGCGAAGCTGCGGGCACAACTAGTCTGTAATATACATTAAGGGGAGGTTCTAGATTTGGCCCGCGGCAAACAAACGAAAGAAAGAAGGAAGGAAAGAAAGAAAGCCTGCCTCTTTAGTCTAGTGGTTGAAAAGCGCGACTACTGAACATGAGGTCTTGGGTTTGATTCCCAAGTCGTGCAATGTGTTATTGGGTTTTTCCATCAGAAGATTCTCAGTAGCAGTCTCGGAGTCTGGATTCGTGTCCGGTTGATGGAAATAGGCTCCCCCTCTATTACATAAGATGAAAAGACTTAAACATAACTGGCAAAATGTGGGTGTACTAGTGAGTACACCTCTGCCTAACCTTTCGAGGATTACAGGCGTGATGTTATGTAGTCAAGGGTAAAAGATAATATATAAATGACACATTTAGGGCAACTACAATTAATATAGAGTCAAGTAAACTGCTGTCGTATTTTCCTCATAATTATTTCAATATTATTGTGCTCATAATGACAAATAAAATTATACCTAAATCATCCGATTTTAACTGGAATTTATTTCATATTTATTTATTTGCATACCAATTATGGTATGCAAACAAATAAATATGAAATAAATAACTAACATATGACATGATCTATATGACACATTAGTGTCATATATATGTTACATAGGGCTTAAAGCTAAAAGTACAGTTATGGACTATTTATATTAATGTTTAGATACTAATTAGTCATTTTTATTTATACAGGTTATTTTTAAAACACCAGAAACCTGAAAAGGGGTCATTGTACTCATCATTATGAACAACTTTTTCTATGGGACCAACCAAGAAGGAACAGGTTAGTTTTTTAGTCAGCAAAAGTCTGACAGTCCCTTCCGCCCCATCTGCCTCATCAAAACCCATGTAATATTTTGGCCATAGTAAGTAGGTATTTGCCATTACCTCTAAACAGTAAAAATTAGTCTTCCTAAGCTCCAAATAGGACAGCAGGCGTGTGCTGCGGCATAGTTCGACCTCCGCACAGGCCAGACTCGCCCATAACACAGTAAAGAAATAAACAGTATTATGATTCGGCCCTGTCCTTGAAAAGCACAAGCATGACTGGAAAGTTTTTCTTTCTTTTCTAAATAGTTACCTACAACCGGCTACGGAAACACGCGTTAGGGCTACCCGCCAACAGTATTTTAATTTCATCAACTTACTTGAGTATCTATTTAGTTTTGTGACTGTAAAATAATATTATAGGTATTTTAGATATAAAAAATGAAAGGGGAAGTGTTCAATAAAATTGCGCGTTCCGACCGTTTATATGAAGATAAAATACTGTATATTTTTTTACTGTGCCCATAACCTTGAAGGCCCATCACAAATTGGCCTGAAAAACATGTACTTTGGCAAAGAATGACGTCATCGGCGGACGTAGACACGCTACAGCGGTGTTATCATACTACCACACCTTAATAATGCTAATTAAATTGTCGATGGCTAATTAATTTTGTGAGTTCAGCAGTCTATTTTCAGCATGTATTTTTTTGTTATTTATCTTCTACAAAGTTTTTTTATGTAGTTATATGATATGGGTTTGTTCTTGACTCTAGTCTAGGTCAGAGGTGACAGAGACAAAGTCAAGTCATTTATATTAACAATATTTGATATTAAAATTAATAATCATTTATAAAGATATGTATTTTTACTAATAATTGTCATCGATGGAGAAGGTTTATCCAGAAGAAGCCTGTTCATTCCCACTTTAAAAAGATTAGGGTCGAATGCGTTCAAAAATAGATACGCTAGCAGAGAGTTCCACTCCTTTGCTGAAGTTTATTTTGGACATCACTGACATCGGTGAAGAAAAATATCGTGAGGAAACAAGTTAATCAGTCGGCAATCGCCAATCCCACCTTGAGCAAGCGTGGTGATCAATGCTCGTGCCTTCTCAATACCAATATAGATAAAAAAGAGGCCTTCGCCCTGCTGTGGGATTACATAAACAAATTTTTAGTTTATTGCGCATCTTTCATGAAAGGAAGGTAGTCATGAATACGATTTAACTAACTTAAACTTAACTTTATTTTACTTTTTAATAACTTTTACTATGGTACCAACTCTGAAATATTAAAATTAAAATCACCTCTTCACCATACAACACAATCAAAATGAAGTAATTTTTCTCGTCCATTCTTTTCTTTTCCATACAAAACTATAGATAAACTACTAAAAAATGGCACGCCCCTCCGTATTACTATTTCAATGTGTGTAGTCACATCCGTATGAAAGAGTTTGTATGTAGTTGTAAGTAATCGTCTTCAGTAGCAGGCCGGCCAGATTCGTTTGTCATCATAAAATAGCCAACAGCGCAAGACAACGCACCTGTCATTTTCATAAAATATGTCAATGCAGCGTAATACTAGTAATTATGAGTAATCAATGACACCGCTGCTAAACTGATTGTGGAGGGACGCGCCTTGTTATTGTAGTTTATTTCTACGTTTTGGCAACTCAGTTAAAATTTTTTTCTTGTAATGGTCTAATTATAAATAATTTTACGTTGACTTATGTTATGATTATTTCGTCTGAGGTGGTAATCGATGACGACACAATCATCTGTGCAGGCAGACGCACACTTATGAGTCACTAAACTATTATAAATGCGACAGTTTGGATGGATGTTTGCTGCTTAATCACGACAGAATGGCTGAACGGATCTATGGATAGCATATGGGCTACTTTAATCACGGTTCCCGTGGGATAATATATTAATTTAGACGCAGACGAAGTCGGCGGGCGGATGCTAGTAATTAATAGTAGGCATCTGCGCGTTATCAATAAAAAGTACGTCATTCTGCAAGAATTTTTTATGGTGTGATAAGAATCTGATTACAGATTCCTAGGCGTTGACAATTTTCAACGGTTATTTTAAAAACAATCTGCTGATCCCTACATGTTGCACTGAACAACTGCTGTTGTATGAAACAACTGCTACATTTTTTTATTTTTTAAATAACCTACGACTTATATTATCCAGAGATTGTTCGGTCATGTTGAGAGGATGAGTGAAAGACGATTGACAAAAGGTATTTATATATGGCAGTGGTGAGTGGCAACGCAGGGAGGGGTCGCCCTAGGAAGACCTAATAATAATAATAATAAAGCCTTTTTATTCCATAGATTACAAAAAATTACAAATTACACATTCGTTTGTTAGTAGATATTTCTTACTTAATTTTAATGTTAGTATGTTTTATGTTTTATTTATTTATTTATGGATCCCATTTGGGTATAGGCGTCCTCCATCTTTTTCCATCTGTCCCTTTCTTTACTAAGGCTCATCCAATTTTTGCCTGCGACCCTTTCTATTTCATCAACCCAGCGTTGCTTGGGCCTTGGCCTAGGAAGACCTACACTGACCTTATTGGTGAGGTCCTTCCGAAAGGTCAAGTGCGGAGTACTCGTAACCGGCGTGCTTGTATGACGAGATGTATGAACGTAGATGAGGCGAAAGGAGTATGTAAGGATCGTAGCAGGTGGCGTTCTGTAGTTTCTGCCTACCAACATGGGAAAAAGGCGTGAGTTTATGTACGTATGTAATATTATCCTTGAGGAGTTCAACATCATGTACCTACTGAATCTATCATAAAAGTTTGTGCCACCATGTTTGTTTGTTTTTTAAGTTTTTTAATGACAAACAAGTCGTCGGTGGTCTGTGGTCACCTCCGCTTATGAAGGACATCTGCAGTACGTACATAAGGCACGGTAATACAAAAAAAAACACTGTCTATAGTGTCATGCAATGTAACACACGCAAAGTATAAATTATGCTTTAAGGGTGCGTTTAGTAGTGTAGTTTAGCTAGAACATTTAAAACTTAAAACATAACATCACGCCTATAATCTCCGCACACACATTTCGCCAGTTTTGTTTAAGTCCCGTGTAATAGAGGGCGAGCCTATCGCTATCAACCGGACACAAATCTAGACTCCAAGGCTGCCACTGAGAAATTCCTAATGGAAAAACCCACTGACACATAGAATCATACTCACTATCTTAAATAGGAAACTATGTGAGTATGATTGGATGGATGTTTATTACTCTTTCACGCCAGGGCTTGTGCACACAACGCGTTTGTAATGATTCAAAACGCGCGACACCGGCGCGTCTATTTCGATAAACACGCGCGTTTGTATCGCGTCGGTATCGCTATACTCGCGCGTCTGCATTAATTCAAACACATTACGTATTTGATTTTTTACAGATGTGCAAAGGTCTACAGGCAGCGTCTGACTCGCGTCTGTATCACTAAAAACGCGCGTCAACGGCGCGTTTAAAAAATATAGTGTGCACAGGCCCTATGTGACTGAGCGGAATTAGCTAATTGGTACACATACAGATATTAATGTAGCTAAAAATATCCTCTGTGTCACAGAGGATATTTTTATCCCATTATTGTATTACTTTGGGATAAATTTGGAGTTTAGCTTAATAAGTCACGGGTTAAATCTAGTAAGTCGTAGTTTTATTTAATCACTAGTGAACCGCGGTTATTTCGGCAGAAAAAATCTTTCGCTTAAATTGGGAATGCAAGAAAAAAGAATCAGTCAAATCGGTCCAGTCGTTTTTGAGGTTGACACTTAGCATTTAGCCATTCATTTACATTTATACATTGTAGATCCATACTAACCTTAAAAATGTTTAAGTAACTGTATCTGTCTCTTGCACCTTCACAACTAAAGAACTGAACGGATTTTCATGAAATTTGGTACAGAATAAGGTTAAACCCCGAGAAAGGACGTAGACTACTTTTTAATCCACGACTTCGTCTGCATCCACGATAACCGACACAGACGCGGACGAAGTCGTGGGTAAAAGCTTGCATATAGATAAAATATATTGAACTTAAAAATAAAGACTAAATTCAACCCGTGGCCCATCTATAAAATAAACCAACTTACCATAAATAAGTATAACAACACAATTTATAATATTCAACAGACACTATTGAAAATAAAAACCAAGTGCTTTAATACAATGTTCGGAAATCACTACGCTATGAAAAATAACTTCGATTATATCAAATACCGAATAACGGTCACGATTCTAGGCATGAAAACACGTCTCATTCAATATTCATAATTTTTTTCCTTATCGTGTGTATATCACACAATGCTAATACACGAATAATGTATTTAAGGTATGCATCTACTAGACCACTTTTATTAAGCAATAAATATTTTTTGGTCGCACTTAAAGAAGGCAAAAGATAAAATCATGGGGCTTTCGGGACCGGGACCGTGGTCCCGGATTCCACCTATAGTTACAGTAATTACTTTTGAGTCTAATTTTGGAACCACAAATAAAATAAACAAAGTTATGTCTTGGAAAAATACGAAAAACCAAAAAAAAAATAAGTTATACAAATGAAACTATTGTTATGCAACGATAAAATATTTATTTTATTTAATAAGGCAGCGTTCTATATGAATTAAACCTTTAGAAAATAATTAATAATACTCATTACGAAAAATAATTACCATCATCTTGATTATTTACCAATATAATTACAACAGTTTACTTAATTGAAAACATTTCTGCTTGTTATCTCTTAAATCTACACAAACCTACTAATATGACATAACATAATAACATCACACCTGTAATCCCCAAGGAGTAAGGCAGAGTTGTACTCATTTGTACAGCCACATTTCACCAGTTATGTTAAAGTCCCATAGGTGGCGAGTCTATTGCCATCAACCGGGCACAAATCCAGACTCCGAAGCTGCTAATGAGAAATTCCTGATGGAAAATCTCAATAATATTTTGCCCGATCTGGGAAGATGTTTGGATGTTTGTTACTCAATCACGCGTAAATCATTAAAAAAAAAATCCGATGAAACAGAACCTCCTTCTTTTTTAAAATTGGTTAAAAGTCATTTAACAATAATATGTAAATGACCTATGTCAACAGCTTTGTTGATTATAATATTATCGGGCTATTTCAGATCGGCCTTAGTAATAATGATTTTCCTCATTTGATCTTAGTTATCGATTGACTTAAACATAACTGGCAAAATGTGGGTGCACTAATGGATATATCTCTGCCTAACCCTTCGGGAATTACAAGCGTGATATTATGTAAATATACAAAATCATTACAATCATTTCTAATAATGGAATATGAGAAATGAAGATTGTCATAATGAGAAATAACCCATTAATGGGAAACGTTTTATTGAGTTTTAGTTCTTTACATTTCTAACAAAAAAAATCTCTTTTGGTGACTTCAAACCTGTGGAAACCAAGGTAACTGCTGACCATAATAGTCCAAAGAATTTTATAAAATATAGGGAAGCAAACTCACATAAGGAATGTATATCATAGTCGTAAATTACGGCATCAGTAATAAGTGAGTAAATAACTAGTAAATTTAATAATGTCACTGATATACCTATGCGATTCTGACATCCATAGATGAATTGCTGACATGTGTCACCCGCACCATCATAGAGTGTGAGTGATATAGTGGGCAACAGGCTTTATTCAAGTTATTAACTTTTTCACGGCTGGTATCTAAATTACAATCGATCGATTGATCTGCAAGGTCGGGTAAGGTGAAGCCTTGGATGGGTTACCACTGTTAATTATTCGTCTTGCATGGCATGACGTCAAACTCGAAAAAAATTATGGTTCCAATACTTAACTCACATTTTTATGTAAACCTAAAAAATTATGTTGGTTCATAGTTTTTTAGGTTTACATAAAAAAGTTGTAAAACTGTACAAAATTTACATACACTAGTTTCTGCCACCGACTTCGTCCGCGTGTTTTTGTTCACTCGCAATAAGTTGTCTTTGGTTACTGCTCAGCTCCCGTCGATCGTAGCGTGATGTTCAATAGTCTATACTATTCCTCATGAATGAGGCTATCATTCATAAAAGGTTTTTTCCAATCCGACTAGCCCCAGAAAATTAACGTGTTGAAACAAACAAACAAAAGACTTTTTAGGTTTATTATATTAGTATGTTACACAGCCTTTATCTATTCCTTATGAATCTATCTATTAAATACATAACATCATAACATCACGCCTGTAATCCCCCAAGGGTTGGGCTTGGTTGGGCAGAGGAGTACCCATTAGTACACATACATTTCGCCAGTTATGTTTTTAGTCCCATGTAATAGGGGGCGAGCCTATTGCCATCAACCGGGCACAAATCCAACTCCAAGGCTGCTACTGAGAAATTCCTGATGGAAAAACCCAATAACACTTTGCCCGACCTGGGAATCGAACCCAAAACCTCATGCACAGCAGTCGCGCTTGCGACTACTAGACCAACGAAGCAGGCTATTAAATACAAAAATTTTTTTCCAATCTGACTGCTCCTTCCAGAGATTAGAGAATAAAATCTTTTCTGTTTTATTATATTATATACTATTCTTAGAGCTGATTTTTCAATAGTCAGATAACTTTTATCCAAAGAATATATATGACAGTTTGACATAATATATTTTCTGTACAAAAGCTGTCAAACCGCCATGTTTATCCCACCGTTAAGAGTTATCTGACGACTGAAAAATTAGCCCTTAATGAATTTCGCTATCATATGCATAAATATTTTTTCCAGTCCGACATCTAACCCCAGAGATAACGTATTTAAACAGACTAACAAACAAAACTATTCAGCTTTAATGTATACTATTAGTATATTAGATAAATTTACATACATACATAATACCAGGTAACATTCGTTATAGCAAAAGCATTGGACGAATATTTTCTTACGCCCCCATAATTTCCATTCAAATAACACGAGTGGCTTTGATTTAGGTTTACGGTCTAACCATCGAATAATAAATTATTCTTTCGGTCTAGCCTTGAGTCGGAATCCAAGGTTTGTATACAGGGGGTGAATGTTTGCTTACACCCTATTACATAAACGACGCGGGACGGACTTGTCCCACTTACCTCTTTTGTAGTTTCTTCTTTGTATGAGGCCTTTAGGACAAATGACCTTCACCTATAAAATACCAGCCTGCACCGAGCAGCGATTAGGCGATTTAGAGCGAGACTCTACCAAAGCGGACACGAGAGATGTCTCGTAATTAACCAATAGCATATTGTATTGTGCTGAAGCTAAGCGCTGAGCTGTCAAAATGACGTGTAAATAACCTTTCGGTGTCAGGTAAGGCGATTAACACACGGCACCGCGCACCGCCGCGGTTGGCGGTGAAGCGGATCTCGCCGCTTTGGCCTCTAAGAAATCCGTTGATGCTTAACACACGTACACCGCCCGACCGCGCGGTCGAGCGATGCTCTCGCTTTTAGCGCTACCGCCGTACGCGGCGGTGCGCGGTGCAGACTTGTATTTTACTTTTCATTTTCTAGTTTTCTAGAACAAGCTGTATAAAAGATTCAACAAATCAAATGATCACAAATGTTCTTTTAGTCACGCGACTCGCTGCGCTACTTCATTTATAAATGGTCTAGGTACCATTAATATTAAATCGTTGTACATACATACATAAACTCACGCCTCTTTCCCATGGGGGTAGGCAGGAACCACAGAACGCCACCTGCTACGATCCGTACATACTCCTTTCGCCTCGTCCACGTTCTACATCTCGTCATACAAGCTCGCCGGTTACAAGTACTGCGCACTTGACCTTTCTGAAGAACCTCGGAAGTAAGGTCAGTGTAGGGCGTCGCCTCCCTGCGTTGCCACTCACATCTGCCATATAAATTCCATGACAAAAAAAGACATAAGGAACGGATAACCTCCTCCTTTTTTGAAAGTGCTGAGACCCAGACCGAGACCAAGTCCCAGTGCTGAAATGGAAGAAAGCGCAAACTCAAAAAATAAGGAACATAAAATAAAACCATACTTTTTCATATACGGGCGATATATTTGTCGTTTAATCATTTTTTCGAAGTGGCTCGTCTGATTCTACACTTTAACAGTCAGCAACAAAACTCGTTTTTCATGTAAGATTTGTAAATCATAATCATTGAGCGCAATAATAAAGGGAGTAATGTAACATAACATCACGCCTGTAATCCCCGAATGGTTAGGCAGAGGTGTAGGTACCCATTAGTACATCCACATTTCGCCAGTTATATTTAAGTCCCATGTAATAAAGGGCGAGCCTATTGTCATCAACCGGGCACAAAGCCAAATTCCGAGGCTGCTACTGAGAAATTCCTGATAGAAAAAACATTAATAATGAAAATAATAATGGTAATAATGTACTTAATTTTAAAAAAAAAACCCTTATTATTACCTGAATTGCTGAAAAACATACATAACATCACGCCTGTAATCCCCGAAGGGTTAGGCAGAGGTGTAGGTCAGTACATCCACATTTCGCCAGTTATATTTAAGTCTATGTAATAAAGGGCGAGCCTATTGTCGTCAACCGGGCACAAAGCCAGATTACGAGGCTGCTACTGAGAAATTGCTGATAGAAAAACATTAATAATGAAAATAATAATGGGAATAATGTACTTAATTTAAAAAAAAAATCCTTATATTACCTGCATTGCTGAAACACGTATCGTATTATTCCATATGTATTTATTTAGATGATTGTAAAAAATGACAGTGCTAATCGACTTCTATTGTTGACCATACCTGTCCATACCGCAACGCAAAAGTTTGTCAAAGTACCTACCTACTAAAACTGGACAAAAACCCATTTGAAACGTCGACGATATCGATACAGACATTATGCTCAAACCGCTGTTGTTCAAAGTTGTTCGTAAAACACGTGTTGCAAAACATTGTTTTAAAACAACATTATATTGAACAACCGACGCCGGTGTAACTTAAAATATGATACTAGGGATGTGAAAAAAAAAACCGGCCAAGTGCGAGTCGGACTCGCACACGAAAGGTTCCGTACCGTCGTAGAATATATATGTTTGCGGATGAATGGACGAAGATTTTGTCGGTATGTCAGAAGTACTGTGAGGTGAATTTATGAAAGGGATTAAGTTATTTTGTTTTGTTTTTAAATGTATATTTGTGTTTTCTTTTTTTATATTTTTACTTTTATCTGTCTTTAATTATTTTAATTGCTTATTTAACCGTTGTAATTAAAGTAAGTTAAATAAATAATTAACAGTATTGCCATTTAATAGTATCGAGCCAAATATCCAAAAAAAAGGCATCTTGTATTAGGACTCTTTTGGAACAAAAAAAGGAGAAAGGAAAATCTGTTTATTCACGCGAAAATGACGCACATTAAATAAAAAGAGAAAAAAAATGACATAAAAGCAAAGTAAAAACAAGTTTTTATTAAATCTAGAAAATAAAATTCAAATAAATACAAAAAGAAATATGCGCCACTACCGCGCGAAAGTACTTACGCGCAGCGTAATGCCGTGACCAATGCACGGACTACTCTGTCTCGGACTATAGATCTTTCATTTACCCACAGTACCGAGGCACAGGACAATAACTCTCGCTCTGACGATTGTATGTTACTGAAAACACTGGTTGCAGAACAGTATCCAAAGAAGAAACTTAATAGCGTCAAACATTTTCAAAAATTTGAACTTTAAAGTTTAGGTATACGAAATGCCGTACGGCGTTATAAACGCTGTTAAGGCGGGTAATAAAAAAAATCACACAAACGAAGTCGCGGGCAGAAAGAAGAATCTAGTTATACAGAGTTGACATGACAGAGGGGCATTAAATTACACTACGTATACGTGTTTAGTATTAATTCGATACGGTATAAAATAAAATATAAATAAAAATGGTTTTTTTTTTTTCAAACAAACTAAATAGTTACAAATCAGAGTAAAACGCAAACACGCTTTGTAAATAAATTTAACTGGCCTTAGATACCCAGGTATTAAAGCGGCAACGTAGGTGCATGACCTATGCGTATAGACATAATCAGCTGTTAGGAAAGATACATTGTGTTCAAACGGGGCAAAAACTTAAAAAAATATTTGCGACTAAACTATTTATCTAATTGATTATTGGTACAGAGCTTGAAAATGGTACCTAGTATAGGCAGTTTAAAGGAAAGCCCATCTGTCGTATCAACTTTGTATAATCTACAGCGCCGTCCCATCACTAGACGACGGAAGTTACGTAGAAATTCCCGCCAGCTGTCTGAAAACACGCCATTGTGATGGACAATAAAAAAAAGAAATAATAATAAAAAATAATAGCGCCTTTGTCAGCGGTGCCCAAGTGAAGGAAGGAGAAAATTTAAATTCGATTGTGATTCACAATGGGCTAACGAAAATTGTCTTTTATACAAAACCAGAATTCTCTTTTGCTTTGAATTAATTTTTTTCCGTGATTTTTTTTAGAAGAAATTGTGTTCAGGTATGGTTGTAAATTGTTTGTACTTTTAATGACAGATATGATGTCATTTTGGAGTGTAAGTAATAGAAAAGATACTCGTCACTTCGTTGGTACATTTTATTTTCCTATTTATGTATTACTAGCTTTTGCCCGCGATTTCGTCCGAATAAATGTAACCGACATTTATGCGGAAGAAGTCGCGAAACAAACTACCCTCCTTCATTGGGGTTAAAACTTACACCGTACCAAATTGCATGAAAATCGATTCAGTGGTTCAGTCGTAAAAGCGTAGTAGACAAACAGACAGACAACGTTACTTTCGCATTTATAATATTAAGTAAAGATTATAAAGCTAAAGATTTCGTTTGATTGTTTGAACGCACTGAATGCTGGTACAATTAACAAAAAATATTTTTATGTTATCCATTGTTCGAGGAAAGTTATAGGCTATCAAAAAATGTTACTTAACATGGGTAAAATCGTGGGATGTAGGTAGCTAGTAAATTAATATTTTTTATACCTATGTATTTAAATAATTTAGTCTAGTCTTATCCTTCTTCAGTTATCGACTTCAGTAACTATTCCGTCAAATAATATCAAAGTAAACTTTCATTTTCACTGTATTATTAGTATGTAGCGACATCTATCGTACGAACTATAACTGATAATTCCTTCATCGGGCAAGCAACGTTCGCTGCGACATTCAAAGTCAAAGTCAAAACATTTATTTCAATTAGACCATTTACGGGCACTTTTGAATTGTCAAGGAGTCGGTCACTTAATCAGAAAGTTGAAGCTAGTTGCTCGTTCCAAAACGGAGGTAGGCCTCTATGGAGAAGAACGAGCAAGAAACTCCACGGCACTCTTTTAAATTAAGTTTTTACAAAATCCTGGTTACATTATTCTTATTTATTTATTTATTTAAACTTTATGCAACAAAAAGGTACAAAGGCGGATTTAATGCCTTAGGCATTCTCTATCAGTCAACCAAAGATTATTGTTGATTCTACATGTGAAAACTATGCATTATTATCATTATATTATTAACTAATGTGCATAGGTAATGCACATTAGCATATTTAAAAAAATCCCGACAACAACCGTCGGGCAGTAGCCCACTAGACACAACACCCGTCTGGTCGGGGGATCCTCCCTTATAAACATAACATACATAATATCACGCTTGTAATCCCCGAAGGGTTAGGCAGAGGTGTACCAATTAATACACCCACATTTCGCCAGTTATGTTTTTAGTCCCATGTAATAGGGGGCGAGCCTATTGCCATCAACCGGGCACAAATCCAGACTCCGAGGCTGCTACTGAGAAATTCCTGATGGAAAAACCCAATAACACTTTGCCCGACTTGGGAATCGAACCCAAGACCTCATGCACAGCAGTCGCGCTTGCGACCACTAGACCAACGAGGCGCCTCCCTTATAAACTGAGAATGAGAAACTTCATACTCTGTTTCTCTCTAAATGTGTTTGAAAACAATGTCGCCCATGAAAACACAACAATATTGAGTGAAACAAGAATTTTTCGCACACGATAAAGGTACCATTTCTCCTTATTTTACAACCTTAGGGTGTAACACACTCAGCTCAAATAAAACCCCTAATAAAAATAGTAATATTAAACGTTCTATATACAGGATGATTGTAATTGAACAAAAAAAAACCAAAAAGGGGACATAATTATGTACTCATAATTATGAACAACTTTACAATCGCAGTAACCCTGACATCATGAAAAAAAACAACTATTACGTACATTAAGATCATGTTCAAATTTGCCTAGCCTTTTCCCAACTATGTTGGGGTCGGCTTCCAGTCTAACCGTATGCAGTTGAGCACCAGTATTTTACATGGAGCGACTGCCTATCTGACTCCCACAACCCAGTAACTGGGTAATACGGCAAAATCATGTTTTGAAGCATTTTTAACTTACTGATTATTTATTACTGCTTCGTCGTTCTGGTAGTCGCAAAGCGCGACTGCTGAGCCTGGTCTTGGGTTCGATTCCCAGGTCAAGCAAAGTGTTATTTGGTTTTTCCATCAGGAATTTCTCAGTAACAGCCTATGAGTCTGGATTTGTGCCTGGTTGATAGGCTACTCTCCTGGATGGAACTTAAACATAACTGGCTTAATGTGGTTGTACTATTGGGTACACCTCTGCCTAACCCTTCGAGGATTACAGGCGTGATGATATGTTATTATTAGATTTATTCATTATTTCGGAGTTACTTCTATTGTAAAAGTTTGTTCATAATGATGAGTACAAAAAACTACCCCCTTTTCAGGTTTTTTACTCAATTAACAATCACCCTGTATAAAGGTTTACGTCAATCAATAGGCTGCGTTAATATCGGAGTCAGAATGTGAGCAATGGCGACAGTTATGGCCGCCGGATGTGGCCACCGCTGCGTGTCCGCTGCCGGCGCGCCCTGTCACTACACCGGAAGTTGCTAAATGCATATATATCGATGGTATTTTGGCAGTTGTGAAAAATTACTGCCTCTTTTTTATTTACTTACTAACTTCGCTGCTTCTAGCTTCCGCCTGCGGCTTCGCCCGCGTGAACAGATGCCGCCACTGAAGCGATTACGATGAAATTTAGAACAGGGATAGTTTGAACTAAGAAGGACATAAACTACTTTTTATTCGTCTGCGTTCGTGATAACCGACATTTACGCGGTCAAAAAGTAATTTATTATATTATAACGTAGTTAAAACGAAAAAAATAAACACATTATATCACTGACAGGTAGCTAGGCAGACATTATATGACTGTAAACCCTGTCTGTAATCTGTATGACTGTTTAACTGTAAATTATACTATACACGGTTACTTTTAGGTCGTCCTGGAACCGAAAGCCATTAATTAACTCGCTCATCAAACTCGAAACGATTGGGACCATTTTTTTCAAAAAGTACCTACAAATAAAAAAAATTAGCTGTTCAGTACACTTTGATGAGTTAGACGAAAATAAATGTATATAAAAAAATGGTCCCAATCGTTTATATGCATGTAGTAAAAAGCGGTTAAATTAATATAATATTACAAACAGACATTTCAATTTTATTTATTTGTAGTAGTAGTATAGGTGAATTATCCAATAAACCTAAAAATAGTTAAAATAGTTATTAAAAGTGTGTTTCTATCACGTAGGTTTTATACCTCGGTACAGTCTTGTCCCGAAGGGTCGGTACCTACAAGGAGATTTTTTATCAAGTTGAATACAACCCACAGTAAAGTTCTCAACGTCTCAAATGTTCTAAAATTGGTTTCCCAAAGCCTAGCTTGCTCTAAGCAGTCAAAGCACTTCAATGGATACATCATATCATACCCTGGCACACAAAGCCTTCCCTAGTCAGCCCGAATCGGGATTATCCTCCCAAAGATTTATTGTGTTGTCCGCGCAGCGTCAGCGATCCAGTCCACTCTTGTAAAGATTGTGGGCATCCCATCGTTTTACGAATAAAAGTAATCCTTAGGCCCTTAGGAGTCGATTGGGGTTACCCGTATTGTAATAATGCTTTAGGAATGGTATTTTTTTTGCATTTAACAGCAATTTTGTAGAAGTAGGTAAGATTCGTTTCTCAATAAAATTATTATTAGTGGTGCCGATTCTCTTGGTCACAAACTGCACTAAAATTAGACTATTTTCATCTTTTTCTGTCCAATATAACAAGAAAGAGACTAATGTAAATAAGAGCTGTCAAATTTAGTCAATCTAACACATCCATACAATTATAGTTGACATCTTAAAACGTATGGATTAAAAATACGGAAAAGTTAAAGGCAAAACTAATTTGACATCGCTAACTTAGTTCTTTAAAGTCACCGTCATTTCCTTTCGCTGTATGTTAGTAAGAGATGTCAATTCTCTAAATTTAGTCTAGTTTGTGAATAAGGGAATCGGCACCAATGTTTTATTTTCTTGTTTATTATGACGTTGAAAAATGTCTTATAATAGCCTAATTGGACTGCCTTGTTGGTCTAGTGGTCGCAAGCGCGACTGCTGTGCATGAGGTCTTGGGTTCGATTCCTAGGTCAGGCAAAGTGTTATTGGGTTTTTCCAACAGGAATTTCTCAGTAGCAGCCTTGGAGTCTGGATAAGTGCCCGGTTGATGGCAATAGGCTCGCCCCCTATTGCATGAGACTTAAACAGAACTGGTGAAATGTAGGTTCCTAATGGCTTCGGGCATTGCAGGCGTGATGTTCTGTTATGTTACTTACGTAATATACTTAAACTACTGCCCCAGTGGTTAAAGCGCCCGCCTCTCATGTATGAGGTTGTGGGTTCAAATCCGAGCAAGTACCAATGTGAATTTTTCAATTCATATGTACTTTCTTAAGTTTATCTTGGACATCAATGGCATCGGTGAAGGAAGACATCGTGAGGAAACCTGAACTTTACTGTTCCACTCAAACCATGTCAGAAGCCCTTGAGGCGGTTTAGAAACTCTGACACTAGGGTGTGTGGGGTCGTAAGGCCTAACTACCCACACGATAAGAAGAAGACTAAAACTAGTATAAAACACTAGTATACTTCTAATACTAAAATACTAATAGGAACTTAACTTTACTTAAGGAATAATGAACTTCGTCTAACAATGTGCATTCACCATTATGATAGGGATAATTACCTCCCTAGACTCGTCTCTATCTCGTGTACGGTAATGAGCCCTTTTTATTTACCCCATCCCCTCCTCTCCCCCCTTCTAACTGCACAGATTAGCGAATCAGTGTTTAGATGAAGTATTTTATTATTATTTTTCTGTATGAGATTGAGAAGAGACCTTTGACCTGTCTAAGCCTATAAACAATTAAAATACAAACATTTCTATTATAACCGTTAGATTTACCATAACAAAGAGCTTGTATCTATTAAGTACTCACAGTTACACCCTGATATGTTTTCTTTTTAAGTTTAATTATATTTAATTCTTCTAACAATTTAAAAAGGTGTTGGCGCCTACTGCTTTCTTCATAGCAACTAGTTGCATACAACCATGCAGCTATTATAAATTTATGCAAATTTATTTTACATCAATTGAGTGATATACGTTTAACTGAAACTGAAAACTCATTTTTCCATAGGCATAAACAAGACTATTGTATGAAAAGGAATGCAGCGTAAACTACGCGACTCACCGACTCACAAAATTACTTTTTTTAGCCTCACACTTAAGCAAAAATGTTTGCAAACATTCATCGCTCTGCTAATCATTGTAACAGAACTCTCATTTTAATATTTAAATACAATTTAAATTAAGGTCGATACAAAAGGAATCACGTGTGTAAATGAATTTCTCAGTCACACACTCGGAGTCTGGATTTGTGCCCGGTTGATAGCAATACGCTCGCCCCCTATTATTTCATTAAACTTAAACATAACTGATGATATGTGGGTATACTAATGGGTACATCTCTGCCTAACCTTTCGGGGTTTACAGGCGTGAAATTATATTAGTATATTATGTATGTGTGTGTGTATTATTAGTATATTATGTCATAACTCATAAAATTACTTTCATTTTGCATCACACTTAAATTATGGTATAATTGGTCTATATGTCTATGCAAACGTTGTAAGCGTATTAATGTATATTTAAATACCAGTTATGTCAATGTCGATACAGAAGGAACTATTTAGGTAAATTGACCCGGACCCGGTCTTTGACTCTTTTCTTTTGACTGCCTCGTTGGTCTAGTGGTCGCAAAGCGCGACTGCTGAGCAGGAGGTTTTGGGTTCGATTCCCAGGTCGGGCAAAGTGTTATTGGGTTTTTCCATCCGGAATTTCTCAGTAGCAGCCTCGGAGTCTGGATTTGTGCCCGGTTGATGGCAATAGGCTCGCCCCATATTACATGGGACTAAAAACATAACTGGCGAAATGTGGGTGTACTAATGGGTACACCTCTGCCTAACCCTTCGGGGATAACAGAATATATAAGTTATGTTACTTACTCTTTTTTGAAGTTGGTTAAACAATTGAATACTCACACACAAAATACAGAAGTCAGCCGAATACTTACACCCAGTAACAGTCTGTTACGAGCAGTATATTCACAACTTTGTACATTTCTACAATATGTCGCCAACAGGACAACGATCCCTTGTTATTGCGAGACTTTTCAATAATTTATATCATAACGTATGGAATATGGAGGGTCCCTACATATCGAAAATGTTCCCTTTCGCCTTTTACGAGCGAACGTGTGTTAACAAGTGTTATGAATTTGGAAACTGCGATATTGTAGGATACTCCGTTTTGAATTTGGATACAGAAAACTTCTCCTGAATCAAAGGAGATCATGATCTGCCTAGCATTTTCCCAGGTACGTCGGGGTCGGCTTCCAGCCTAACCGGATGCAGCTGAATACCAGTATTTTACATGGAGCTACTGCCTATCTGACCTCTACAACCCAGTAACTGGGTAATACGATACCCCTAGGTAAGACTGGTTGTCAGACTTTCAATCTTCTGACGACTAGTAATCCTAAATGAAAGGAGATCCAGATGCAAAAAAAATATCCAAGCCTATTACAAGCGCTTTTGTATAAAAATATATTAGCGGCCTATTTTGGTGCGCAGTGGATTCATTGCCTACTACATAGACTACTGCAGTTCACCGGCCAGAAGACAAGCGTTCTTAGAGCTTCAAGTAGTCACTAAGTGGTGGATATCTTCCTTCCCACAATCTGCTTCTTTCTTTAGATGGTCTATCCATAATATATAAAAGCGAAAGGTCACTCTCTCATTCACTCATTACGAAATATCGAAAACCGTTTGACATATAAAAAAAAATATTTGACAGGGAGGTAGTTTACAGTTAGTAGACGTATGCTAAGAAAGGTTTTTTCCAAAATTCACCTGCAAAGGGGATGATACGGGGGTTCAAAGTTTATATGGAGAAATCAACTTTGACGCAGACGAAGTCGCGGACAGAAGCTAGTTACTACTACTACTTCTAACACATCTGAACATTGTAAACGAATTCAATTCCATACAAAATGGTGCAACCAAAACACCAGACACATAAAAGCAATAATACTCTCACGAAACAATTATAGCCTTAAAGTCTTTCAATTCACGTTGCGCAGCGAGCAGGCAGGCTATACTCGGCTTTATAGTACACTATAGACTTCAAATTCCCACTTTTCCGAGCGTTCTAACGTTCTCGTGGCTTCGCTTAAGCCGAAACCACACAAATACAGACGTATTTCAGATCGGTTGCATAGTGGTTCGGAGTTCAACTTTTAGTAAATTAACTTATAACTGTGTCGTGTGTGTAAGTTAAATTTTTGAAAGCGTTTACGACATACGGCTTTTTCTGCAAACTTTCAAGTCCAAATTTTTGGAAATTAATGATCGATTTAAATTTTTGAAAGTTCTACACAAAAGCAGAATACATAGGTCTCCAAAGTTTAAGTTTGCATTTTCGAAATGTCTGAATTAAAAAAAATATTAATGAAATTATGTATTTGTTTCTATAAATTAAATTCAGTCTAATTTAATCGTAACTATTTTTTTGAAAATGTGTGTGTTTTTCGAAACGTTGATCTTTGACTGTCGTTAAGGGTCCCAGCTGAACATTACTGACATCGGTACCTATAGGAAAAATATCCTGTCTCATTACAGGGCAAAGACCTCGTTACATACAGAAGAGATGGCGATTTCAGACATAAAAAACGAAGAGCCAGAACAAAAAAAATAATATCATTGTAATCAACAAAAGTGTACCTACTTAAAATAAAGATAATGAACCATAATAGTAACTTAAAAACAATACTTTTTTTGTTGGCATTATCATAATGTAATTGTACGCTGCAAGTTCCTCCAAGGGGCGAATTGCCCCGTGAGGGTAGGGACAAACAAAAGTACAGTAGCTAGGGGCCGAGGTGAATAATACACGAACGCGGGCCAGTGCTGTGTAATAGAGAGCGATTAGTGACGAGCGGAGCGGGCAGCGGGGCTGGATTCCATATTAAAAAGTTGTTCCATTTATTCTGTATCATGAAAACTCAATAATACAAACATTGATCAAGCAGAACTTACTGCCTCGTTGGTCTAGTAGTCGCAAGAGCGATTGCTGAGCATGAGGTTTTGGGATCGATTCCCAGGTCGTGCAAAGTGTTATTAGATTTTTCCATCAGGAATTTCTCAGTAGCAAGCTCGGAGTCTGAATGTGTGCCCAGTTGATGGCAATAGGTTCGCCCCTTATTACATGGGACTTAAACTTAACTGACGAAATGTGGGTGTACTAATGGGTACACCTCTGCTTAACCCTTCGGGGGTTGTTATGTTAGGTAATGTTCTCTCTGTTGCGTCTAGAAACATGTAAGTATCTATGAATCTACAGAGTTGATATCACAGAGGGGCATTAAATTACACTATGTATACTATACGTGTTTAGTATTAATTCAATACGGTATAAAATAAAATATAAATAAAAATGAGTTTTTTTTTCAAACGAACTAAATAGCTTACAAATCAGAGTAAAACGCAAACACGCTTTGTAAATAAATTTGACTGACCATAGATACCCAGGTATTAAAGCGGCAACGTAGGTGCATGACCTATGCGTATAGACATAATCAGCTGTTAGAAAAGATACATCGCGTTCAAACAGGGCAAAAACTTAAAAAATCATTTGCGACTAAACTACTGCTCCTATTTAATTGATTTTTGGTACAGAGCTTGAAAATGGTACCTAGTATAGGCAGTTTAAAGGAAAGTCGTGTCGTATCAACTTTGTATAATAAAAGCTTTCCTTACGATGTCGCTATTCCACCTATTCTAATAATCTATTAAAATCCTGTATTTGTAACTATATTTTTATGCCTTTTCGGGTTAGAACTTTCGGGTCGTGGGGTCCGTGTGCCCACTGCTCATGGAGTATTTTAGAGAATTGTCCAAATGTGAAATGTGGGTATACTAATGGGTACATCTCTGCCTAACCCTTCGGGGGTTACAGGCGTGATGTGATGTTCTGATACGAATCCGCTCCGCTCATCACTCAGGCCTTACCCGGTGAATTCAATCAGTTTCACTGGCAAGGTGATCGCGGGATGTAATGTAAGGGTGTGTGCATAAATAACGCGCGCCTCTTGTCCGCCCTTATTCGGCCGCCAGAAAATATTGCTTGCCTTCACTGTGTAGACTTGGCCTTAGGTGTGTATGTTTCTAGACGGAACCACGAAATAAAAGACGATCAATTTAATCGAACATCTTTCAGGGGGCTTAGACAAAGTAACAATTTCAAAACGATAACGAAGTTAGAAAAGACTAAAATGTATGGGATTGACATAAGCCGCGTTAAGTCACGTGGTCAATCGACGAAGCGATGACCACATGAAAGACTAAAATGTATGGGATTGACATAAGCCGCGTTAAGTCACGTGGTCAATCGACGAAGCGATGGCCACATGAAAGACTAAAATGTATGGGATTGACATAAGCCGCGTTAAGTCACGTGGTCAATCGACGAAGCGATGGCCACATGAAAGACTAAAATGTATGGGATTGACATAAGCCGCGTTAAGTCACGTGGTCAATCGACGAAGCGATGGCCACATAAAAGACTAAAATGTATGGGATTGACATAAGCCGCGTTAAGTCACGTGGTCAATCGACAATGTGATGTTACTTTGTCTAAGCCTCCAGGTATAGTATTAGATTAGAACCTGAATCGCCATGCCTAGGTCATTTTAGTCACGACGAATGCTCGAAACTTTGAAGGCTTTGGCTGCTGCACTGCGTACAAACATATATTTGTAACATAATGACATAACATTACGCACCAAAGGGTTAGGCAGAGTACACCCACATTTCGCCAGTTATGTTTAAGCCCCATGTAATAGGGGGCGAGCCTATTGTCATCAACCGGGCGTAAATCCAGACTCCTAGGCTGCTACTGAGATTCCTAATGGAAAAACCCAATAACACTGCCCGACCTGGAAATCGAACCATCATGCTCACAAGACCTACGAGGCAATTACTCATTATTTTACAACATAATGTAAAATAAATCTTCTTCTTCAAGGTGTGGGCAGTAAGGTCTTACGACCCCACACACTCTAGTGTCAGAGTTTCTAAACCGCCTCAAGAGCCTGTGACATGGTTTGAGTGGAACAGTAATAGGCTGGTATACGTAAAGGTTTCCTCACGATGTTTTCCTTCACCAATGTCAGTAAATATACAGGAAGAATTTTAAAACAAGCTACTATAATTAAAAAATTAAAATACACGACTGCCAAAATTGCACATATTTGTACTTTGTTTACTCGTTAGTTTTTTTTTTACGACGTTTTTTATTTACAGTGTTCTATATTTTTTAAATCTATTTGTCAAATTCTAGACGATAAACATAGACACGGCCAGATTCATTAAAAAAATAATTGAGGCTGGTATTACTTAATTTACGTTTTAAAGTGACCACACAGGATTCTTTTTATTTTTAACTAGCCTATGTTACTCGGAACGATGCCAGGATTGTAACAATACCCCATACATCTAATTCGGTTCAGGCGTTCAAAAGTTATGGTGGAATAAAGAATCTCACATACATACATACATACATTAACTCTGAACACATAACACTCCTTTTTTTGGGGCTACTCAAAATATAATAACATCATCCGCTGTACGAACAGTTTGATTATATAAATCCGGTAACAAGTGATTGTTTAAATGGAAATGATATCTAAGTAAGGAAGTACTTTATCTTGATTGCAATCGACTGCAGCTGCATTGATAACACTGACATTCATAATACCCTAAATTGATATCATTGACATTGAAAATACCCTTCAAATGCTTTGTTGATGACAGTGCACTTGCACTGCATTCTGATAACAAAAGTGGATCAACAGTCAGGTTCCCGTCGCATTGAACGTTGATTGACGCATACGATTAGTACTACGGGTCGTCAGAAACCTGAAAGTCTGGCAACCAGTTATAATAATAATAATAATAAACCTTTATTTCAGGCAACTAAAGCCCATAAAACACAAATACATAAATAAGTACATTAACTATAAACTAATACATATTTTAACAATAAACCAAGGGCATCGTATACCAAGTAAGTAAGTTATACCAAGGGTATCGTATTACCCAGTTACTGGGTTGTGGAGGTCAGATAGGCAGTCGCTCCATGTGATACTGGTATTCAGCTGCATCCAGTTAGACTGGAAGCCGACCCCAGTATAGTTGGGAAAAAGCTAGGCAAATTGATTTTGACGCTCACGATTAGGAATTCCAAAAACCTAATTTGGAATATTACGTATATTTTAAAAACCAAACATATCCAAATCGGTCAGCCGTGCTCAAGTGATGCCTTCACCAAGTTATAGCGTTACAATTGTATTTTATTTACTAGCATACCGCCTCGGCTTTGCACGGGTGTAAATTTCTGACTTTTCTGATAGAGCTTCTACCAATTTTCCTTCTTAAAAGCCGCGTCCGGAAAATTACGAATACAACAAAAATATAATTAGCCAAATCTGTCCATCCGTTCTCGAGTTTTTCGCTTAGCAACAAAAGCCTTTAATTGTTTTGCCACGTCAAACTTGCCCATGTATTACATGAATTTACGAGCATAAACATTCTGATATACCTACTTATGTACAGTCAGCAAAATAGATAGGTATTTTTAGAAACCGATGAACGTCTTCGATTGAAACTTAATTAATGAACTGTTTATTGGTGCGATTCCCTTGTTCACAAACTAGACTAAATTTAGAGAATTGACATCTCTTACTAACATACAGCGAAAGGAAAGGACGGTGACATTCCGTGACATTAAAGAACTAAGTTAGCGATGTCAAATTAGTTTTGCCTTGAACTTTTCCGTATTTTTAATCCATACGTTTTAAGATGTCAAGTATAATTGTATGGATGTGTCAGATTGACTAAACTTGACAGCTCTTATTCACATTAGTCTCTTTTTTGTTTTATGGACAGAAAAAAATGGAAATAGTTTAATTTTAGTTTAGTTTGTGACCAAGGGAATCGGCACCATTATCTACTTTTTAAATTAAATTACATTTGAAAACATCCATCGGTTTCTAAGGAAACTTCAACTATATCAGATGAGCCTGAATACCTATATCTTTTGTTGACTGCACATCAATATCTTAATCTTTCAATTCTTGCGAGTTAATCACTGTATAAGCCGAGATGTAACGTGTTACGAAGTCACGTTCGTGAGTACTCTCATGTGTCAGGGATTAATATCTGAGCGTCGTTCGATGCTGTAATCCTGCTAAAGATCTATCTATAATCACGATTTAATATTATAACCTAATCCTTAGTTGCCAGGCCCAGTGGTTAAGGTGAGGTAAGACGCAAAACCGTCATTTTGTATTGTGTTTTATTCCTAAATAAAAGTGATTTAAATTTTGAAAAAAATATAGTACATATTTCAGTCTTCGGTCTACAGGTTTCAGCTCTTCGATACACGATTGCTTGCACTTTACTGCATCCAATTAAATCGCAAAAACAGGTCCAACTCATGGTATGGATACCATTTTATTTAAGTTATACTAGGCTTTGAATAATAAAACTTATACCATCTTAAAGAGCATAAAAAATGAGATAGAATTTGGCCTTATTATTGTGAAAGGATGAGAAACCATACCGCTAAGTCCAGAATCAGGTGATTTCATCTTTTCATACACTCAAGCCAGCCTCTCATGCATGTGGATTCGGAACCGGGCATCGACAAGGACCAATGTGTCACTATCAAATTCATATCCACTTTCTTAATTATGTCAGTTTAGACATTGAAACCAAAAAAAATAAATTGGTGATTGATGTACAGTCAACAAAGTAAATAGGTATGCAGGGTCGTCAAATATAGTTTAAGTTATCTTTGAAAACAGTGGATGTTAACAAATCTAATTTAATTTAAAAACTAGATAATAAACAAACACATGACTGCCTCGTTGGTCTAGTGGTCGCAAGCGCGACTGCTGTGCGTGAGGTCTTGGGTTCTTATAACTGGCGAAATGTGGGTGTACTAATGGGTACACCTCTGCTTAACCCTTCGGGGATTACAGGCGTGATGTTTATGTGAAACCTGGACTTATACCTGCCTATGACTGTCCCACTCAAAACTATGTCAGAAGCCCTTGAGGCGGTTTAGAAACCCTAACACTAGGCTGTGTGGGCACAGATTACTGAATAGTTACTACGTAAGTGTGGGGTCATACTGCCCACACGACGAAGAAGAAGATTTAACAAAATAAGGACTTGAAATTTCATAAAATGCCGTACAACATAAATGCTCTTAACGTTTTCACCTTTCTTACAAAACAAGATGGAGGTAAGTATAGTGACGTCATTCACGAGTCCCCATTTCCCCCAATAAGGGAACTTTATCGGGGTTGCCAGCACATAACAAGCAACTGGTCACCTCGCACGTGTAACTAAAGTAGGGACTAACTTGTCGATAGTTGCTACTAGTAGTAAGGGAGTCCAAGTTGCTAAATGTTGATTTACACCAGCGCCGTGGGGACCTTTTGGATTGTGAAAAATGAAAAAATGAAAGAATGCTAAAAAGAAAAAATGGTTACAGAAAGGGTCCTACCCCTTCACTTGAACACACAAAAAAACTTTGCCTGAGCAATTGACTCAATGTCAGTTAGGTGACTTTGTATGATCAGAAATGAATTATGACCTAGGTCATACCTAGGTCATAGGTGTTGTCTAGACAACAATAAGCAATTTATTTTTATTCGCAATTCATGCCAATATGTTAAACAATATTGCCACGACAATCATCATATTATATTGGGTACTAGCTGCTGGCTCTGTGTAAGGCGCTCTGCACACGGAGCAACTTAAGTTGAGGCAACTGGCAACTCTTTAAGTTTCCTGTAAAAGTTGATAGTTGCTATAACGTTACCGGTTGCCGCAATTTTTTGGCAATTTGTGAGCAACTTTCATAGCCGAGTTGCCGTATGCCGTTGCCGTAGCGACAAGTAGAGTAGCAATCTCACGAAGCAAAAGATTGATATTTTTTAACTTACGATCTTTCGATGTCGTCTGCGAATTCTGATAATACATAATCACTAATACACACAGATGTAGGTACGGCCTGTACCGCGTGTTCACAGCAATTCAAACCTTAGCATGCTACTGCTCCGGGCTGGCGGGACGACCGGGGTTGCGGGACGTCTTAATAGGATGCCGTGGCCCCAGAACGTAAAGGGCAACAGAAGGAACAGGGTGGCCCGGGTCGACGGCGCTTTCTGTTCGCGCGCGCCTCAAAGAGCTGTCAGCACAGGGACGGGGCCCCCAACGGGGCCAACGCCTGCCGGGGTTGCGGGACGTCTTAACAGGATACCGTGGCCCCGGAACGTAAAGGGCAACAGAAGGAACAGGGTGGTTTTTTAGTCAGTAAAAGTCTGACAGTCCTTTCTGCCCCACCCAGGGCGGAAGGAGTCATTTGATGATTTTTACCCCCCTTAAAAAAAAAAAAAAAAAAACCATGCTACTGCACTTATGACCTCTTACTGTACCTACCATATTAACGGCCGCGACTGTACATTAAATTCGTCTGAAAACTGTTAAAGAAATCCACTTACGGTAAGTACTCCCGTAACATCGGCAGCGTGTGCTGATTGATAAATATTCGATTTGCTTGCTCCAATAGTGCATTCAGTTGCGAAATACTTCTGTATGCGGCCATTTTGTTATTTTGAGCACGTATGCGTTCACTGGGGGAAAAGGGAGGGTGTCGTGGTACCTACTTACAAGGATTTCAGGTATTTTTCGAGTCTGAAAATTGATTACTTCTTCTTAGAGTATCGATGGCAAATAAATATATTTATTTATTTATGGGTGAAGTATGGAAGACTTACAGCTTAAATGCTAAGTAAAAAAGGAGACCATCGTTGACAGGACGCCAATTACAAGTCTTCAAGTATAGAATAAGAGTGGAAACTTAAAAGTAGCATACAACAAATAGATACATTAGACACACATAGATACTACATACCTACATTCATAGATACTAAATAACACCATAGCAAACATCACGCCTGTAAATCCCAAAAGGTTTTTTGCCAGTTATGTTTTGAAGGCCATGTAATAGGAAACAAGCCTATTGCCATCAAGCGGGCACAAATTCAGACTTCGTGGCTGCTAATGAAAAATGAAACCTAATCGAACCAAAGACCTCATCCTCAGCAGTTACGCTTTGCGACCACTAGACCAGCGAGGCAGTCCACGATTCGATACTAAATTATATAATTTTGTAAAAAATATTAGCACTTTAGTGCCCTAAGAAAACCCAACCGATTAGGGTATTGATAAAATACCCATTCAGTTTGTGGAACGGTCTATTAGTTTAAACCTCTTTGGTGTTACTGGTTGCTTGTAAAATTCTCTTGTATACATCTATAGAGAAAAAAACATGTAAACGTCATTAATAGAAGACGCCACGTCGTTTTAAGTGAAATAGGTTTTGTAATTATATTTTCGTATCAATAAATAAAAATAATAATGTGGGCCCCTCACGAGGTGGACCGACGATTTGTTGAAGGTCGAGGGACACCGCAGGATGTGGGCATCGCAAGACCCTTAGGGTCTTAGGGTTGTGGTGATCCTTAGGGGTGGACTAAGCCCAGCAGTGGACGTCGTTCAGCTGAAATGATGATGATGATCAATGGGTTTAAAAAGCGTTTTATAAATGTCGTTAGAAGCTCTTGAGCACTTCATCATTGCATTCTCGCTTATACACCCTCTCCTGCGGCTCGGGCTGCAATCTAATACTACCTACATATTATAATATTATTATATATAAATTACGCGTCACGTTGTTTGTCCGGGATGGACTCCTAAACTACCTAAGGATTTTAATCAATTTTACACACCGTGTGCAGTTTGATCCAACTTGAAAGATAGGATAGTTTTTATCTCATTAAAAGTTTTTTGATTGCAAACCTGAGCCACAGCAACGCGTGGGCCGGTCAGCTAGTAATATACTATGGTTTTCTTCTTATAATCGTACCTTTATTTTCTATTCGTATTAAAAAAAATCTGTGTAATATATTCGTATATTCTGTGTAATTGTATATTTGTAATACAAAAAATAATTTATAATCGCAAAAAAGTAGTTATTTTGTTAAGTGACTATAAATTTACGTTTATCGGATTTCTTCTTTTACTTTTTTTTACGCAGTTTTTTTCACTGCTCCAAAAAGTAGCCGCCCTGAGAATTTGATACCTATAAATTTCAGCTTGATACCTCCACACGTTTCTACGAAAAAGGCTGTTAACAGACGGACAGACAGACGGACAACAAAGTGATCCTATAAGGGTTTCGTTGTTGCCGCATGAGGTACTAAACCTAAAAAATCAATGAATCTGTAAAAAAATACTTTAGTTCAGGTAAGGTGAGTTTTTTTCCTTGTCATAACGTAATGATTGTGACTATATTGCGTCGAGTGAACTGTTACGCAGTATGCTTTGGATTTGGTCTCAGTATTCTTATCATTCTTACTGGAACTCGATATGCAGAATATCGTATTGGAAACCAGAAAAGTACGAGAAACTTTTTAAAAGTCGAACATGGAGTGAAAACCTTCACGCATGGCCATGATGATCCCCCATATATTAACAAACTATTGAACAGCACACGAACAAAAATCAAAAATGAGCTCCATCAGTATAATTTCTCAGAATCTGGTGCTCATGTATTGGAAGATTTAATCATGGAAACAGGAGGCAGGCCACTGCAAAGTTTAATAATATCAACATGGAGATCAGGAACTACATTTCTTGGAGAAGTATTGAAATCAATTCCAGGTATATAACGCATCCGTGTTCCTTTAATTGCCCTTTGCGTGCCAGAGCCGCGGTAATTTTTTTTGAACAAATTCCGCAACCCTGGCAGGCCTTAGGATCTGATACTGAGTCGATCCATGCAGCGGCCACCGGCCACGGACTGAAAGGATAGCTCTCCGCCCTTCTTGGAAGGTATGTGTTTGAACCGGTTGGGGTTGAAACACTGGGGCCATGGGGTCCGAGCGCTCACCTTGTTTTTCGGACATCGCCACGCGACTGGTCGACTCTTCATATGACCAGAGGTTGGCCTTTTCTTAGGCCAAAGAATCAGCATTGCCATATGTTGCTATCAGCCTTTTGGGCACTTGCCTCATTGACAGCGATGCGAACGGATTTTTTGATGCCCTATGAGGTTCCTTTCTGTCTTTTTTATAAATTTAACATACTTTGTATTATTTTTAGGTTTTATGTTTAAATTAATTAATTCAGTTTCTAAATTAAAAACCAGTATTTTTAAATACTAGTAGATATTCAGCTGCATCCGTTTAGACTGGAAGCCGAACCCAACATAATTGGGAAAAAGGCAGATGATGAATGCAGTTTCTAAATTATTAGAATACGTGAAAAAAAAATGCGAATAACATTTATTCCAGGTACTTTTTACCACTATGAACCTTTTCATATATTTGGAGTGACACAAATAAGGGGGAGTCCAAATGCTGACGAAGCCATCAGTGTTATCAGAGATATGTTCAAATGTAACTTTGAAGACTTGGAAGAATATTTATTGCATGCAAAAAATCATATGATAATTCAGTTAACTTTTAACACGGAACTATGGTACCATTGTGAGCATGAGATAGAATTATGTAGTGATAAGGAGTTTACATCACACATGTGCAAGTTGTTCCCATTTCAAACCATGAAGGTTGTACGTCTAAGATTACGGTTTATCAAGGAGATCTTGGATGACAAAGAGTGAGTTTTCTTATGGATACCTAACTTAATACTCAATACTCGATTTTTTATTGCATTCCATACTTATATACCTACCTATTACATTATATAGTATATAAAGTAAAAGACATCAATATGGACCCTGTAGGGCACAGCAAAAATTAGGAGAGACGAGGAGGCCTTAGTCGTTATTCTAGTAATTTAATATTATTTTAAATTATTTTACCAATAATTCTTTTTTAACAAAATATTTAATTTCACTCGCTGATGATGCCGCTTCCAATAGGTGAAATAATTTTCAAAATCGGTCAAGTAGTTTTTGAGTTTATCTATTACAAATAAATTATTTAATATACAAATAAGGAAACATTAGACGTCTTTCAAACATTGTTGAGCATTTACTTTTATATTAAAGGTATTTTAAATAATTGTAATAGTACCCAGGCCGATTTCGTTTATGGAAGCCAATCTCATTGGTCAATAGCCAGTACGCAAGAGATATAATAGTGCACAAGTGTGTGCGCACAGGTGCACTCCCTTTTCTTTCACTCTCATAGTCCGATGGGACGGCAATCCGACACAAACGGGGAGAGATCAGGCGCAGGACCAACGGCTATACGTGATTCCCGAAACACGAGGGCGTCACACGAGAATTCCCTAATGGAAAAAACCTAATAACTCCTTTTACCCAACCTGGGAATAGAACCCAAAACCTCAACAGTCGGGCTTGCCACGAGACCAACGAAGCAATTAAAATCGTACCTACCTATTTAAAAGTAAAAACCTTTTGTTTAAAATTTTAGGCTTAATGTGAAAGCGATACTGTTGATCCGGGACCCTCGCAGTGTGATGCTGTCCAGACAACTGACAGACTTCTGCCAGCCTGTTCCCGATTGCTGGGATCCGTCGCTTGTTTGTGCTGACATGATTAGCGACTATGTGGCGGCAGGGCGACTACTCCACCAATATCCTAATAGGCTTTTGTAAGTGATTTGATTTTATACCTATCTGAACTTGCTGACTCAATCACGCGTTGCTGTGGCTTTAGGTAAGTAAAGATATTGAGGTCAATAATCGAAATAAAAACTATCCTATCTCTTAAGTTTGACGAAATTACACGCAGTAAGTCATATTTCATAAAAAATGGTTGAGTAGTTTAGGAGTCCATCCCGGGCAAACAACGTGACGCGTAATTTATATATAGTAAGATAACACAACATAACATTACGCCTGTAATCCTCGAAGGGTTAGGCAGAAGTGTATTAATACACCCACATTTCGCCAGTTATGTTTAAGTCCCGTGTAATAGGGGGTAAGCCTAAAACCAACGTCAGACGGTCAGACACAAGTGGTCTGGTATTTCATGCTGTACGGGGTCTTTTTGGCGTAACTGTGAGACACACAATAGTGTTTTTTTTTTCTTATTTTTAGTTTTTCTTTATTGCTTTTTTGTTTTCACATGGTCTGTAACAATAAACATTTTTTCTTTCTTTCTTTTTCGGTTAATCTTAACTCTTTTTACAAGCTTTTATTTAGCTTGCACTGTTCATATGAAAGTTGTCCCATCAAAATTTGCAAACCATTTTTCGACCATTTGTTGGTATCTGACTGAGCTGAAATTTTGCATAAACCTTTAGTTCTGGTGACAATATAATATCCTGTACTCATTATTGTGATAATTTCAATATGGCCGCCGTTCCAAGATGGCGGATTACATATTTTTTCTCAATCCCCTTGATATGGGTATTAAATGAAAGGGCTTGAAGGGTAGAAAACGATAAAGTAATAACATCACACTAAAAAAGCTTGTTTTTTTATGATTAGTTTATTATATTCACAGGGTGCTGCGTTTTGAAGAATTAGCACTGCAGCCTAATATAACTGGTCAACGAATTCTCAAGTTTCTAAGGCTTAGTGCCACTCAATGGCTTGATAAGTTCATACAGTCGCATACTAATAAGGAGGAGGGGGGCATTAGTTCCACCTTCAGAGTCTCCAGAGACGTGCCCTTCAGGTGGAAGAATGCAAGTAACTTCACAGACGTAGATGAGATACAGGTATGTTACTTAGTTTGATACCTGACGAGTACGTACTTGAACTTATTATTAACTAGCTTCTGCCCGCGACTTCGTCTGCGTCAAAGTTAACTTCCCAACGATAATAAATGTAGGTATTTCCATTTAATCATTTTATCTAACCTCCAAATATCAGAAAATTAGGAAAATAATTGAAATATATGAGTATGTTAAATTAATTTTGGTTTAAATAGTGCTCTTGCAGAATACAAAAGAAGGCATCTTTTTAATTTATAGCTGCGTTAACAAAACTTCTAACACATATGATTATACGCACTAGATACATACATAAACTCACACCTTTTTCCCATGGGGGTAGGCAGAAACTACAGAACGCACTAAACCGCCGAAAAAACAAAAGCGGTTTCATATTAAACTGGAAAAGCGGCTAGCCGCGTGGTTAGCCGCCACCGCGGTTCACCGCTAGTGCGTAAGAGCGCTTAAGGCAATACGTCTCATTAAGGACGTTTTCTAATCTTCAAGATTGCGCTCATAACATATCTGTTTAATTTAATATCTTCACGCCTAACGTTGCTGATATGTTTATTAATCAATAAACTGCTGTTTCAGATACTGTGCAAACAAGCTATGCTTTTGTGGGGCTACAAGATGGCGCACAACGAGAGTCACATGAAGAGTGACGATTTTAACCCTATAGGGGATTATATTATAAGGCGGGTTTAAATAACAAATAATCGCTCGTGAGAAAAATATAAACAGCCACTAGGCCTTATTATAAAACAAAGTTTTTTTTAACCAGGCCATTTTTTTTGGGTGTTTTAAAAATCATTAAATGAGTCCTTCCGCCCAGGGCGGGACGAAAGGGACTGTCAGACTTTTACTGACAAAAAAACCACCCTGTTCCTTCTGTTGCCCTTTACGTTCCGGGGCAACGGTACCCTGTTAAGACGTCCAGGTTTAAACCATTAAGCCAATTTTTGTATTACAAACTTTATCTTTATCGAAATAAAGTTCGAAATTCAAAAACTGGCTTGAAGGTTTGAACCTGGTTTAAGCAAAATCTTTGTTTTATAATAAGGCCTCATTTTAATTCTAATTCCCAATAGGCTTCCCCCGTTTTCTTTTATAATCTGTACATACTTATAATTGTATTATTATTTATATGTTTTGTGTTTGAGTTAATAATGGATTTAGATTTAAGCTGTAAAATAAATAAATTACTTACTAATGAATTAATTTATATTGTTAAAACAATTTCGGCATGCTTATTGTTTATTTACTCACACCTTTATGTATTGTTAATGTAAACTTGAGGAACGGAAGCACCTAATACAAGCAAAAATCTTTGCTTAAAAGGTAACTCCAATCTAACGATGTTATTTACATATGTTGATGAAATAAACTTTTTTTTTATGAAATGAAAGTTGTAAGTAAGTAGTAATAGTTAAAACATATATACATATACATACATACCTAAACAAGGGCCCAGCATTGCAAACATAATCCTTAAAACTAGGTTTTGCCGTCAGCTTCGTCCGCGTAAATGTGGTTTAGTCGTGAAAGCGTCACAGACAGACAGAGTTACTTTAGTATTTACTAGCTTCTGCCCGCGACTTCGTCCGCGTCAAAGTTGATTTCTCTATAGAAACTTTGGACTCCCGTTTCATACCTACTCTTTGGGTAATGGGTAATTTATATGAAAAATCGTATTTGTAATATAAGTATGAAAAACCATAGCTATTTTAAAATGTCGTTTGTAGGTGAGTCTGATGACTATGCATAAAATAATCTAGAATCAATCTACACAAAATTCTTTTTTTTTTTTTAATTAAAAAACAATCTTCTCTACCTTTGGAAGGGGTAACTAGATTGAATTCTTTTTTCTTTTTGTATATAATGACGTTTATTTATTTAAACTTTATGCAACAAAAGTACAAAGGCGGACTTAATGCCCTAGGCATTCTCTAACAGTCAACCAAAGGTGGTGAAGAGATAACATGGTAGGTACAAGTAATTGTACGGGAGTAAAACAACAAAATTAGAGATTAAAAAAATAAAAGTACTCAAAAATATGACCCATATAACGGTCAAAAGTGCCTTGTAATGGCCTAATTGAAATAAATGATTTGACTTTAACTACATTAAACCTACCTACCTACTGATATTGATGATGATGATCATGCTCCATCATGAGCATGATCCATCGTTCCCGATTTCCATCCAATACTCGACTTATAAATATTTCCACGTAGCTATCATGTAAAGCCTTTTATTTTTCCTAAATGCTATCAGCTTAGCCCGATCTCATTAACTTGAGCCCGTCAGACAGAAATTATTCAATTTAATGTATAAATCCGACGTTTTCCCTCATTATTGCCAGCGTTAGGCGATGCTGTATTACATAATTATACTTTTATAAAAATAATGGCTTTGTAATCCCAGGATAATACTAAGGATTTTTGTTTATATTTAAGATTTTGCTCGCGACTTTGTCCGCGTAAATGTCGGTTATCGCGGACGCAAACGAACTTTAAAAGTAGCCTGTGTCCTTTTTTGGGGTTTAAACTTAACATGTACCAAATTTCATCAAAATCTGTTCAGTGGTTTAGTTGTGAAAGCTTAGAAGACAGACAGTGTTACTTTCGCTTTTACAATATTATTAGTGTCGATTAGATTTAACTGCTTCGTTGGTCTAGTGGCTAGCAAAGCGGGACTGCTGAGCATGAGGTCTTGGGTTCAGTTCCCAGGTGGGGCAAAATGTTGGATTTTCCATCAAGAATTTCGAAGAAGCAACCGCGGCGTCTGGATTGGTGCCCAGTGAATGGCAATAAACTCGCCCCCTATTATATGGGACTTAAGCATAACTGGCGAGATGCGGGTGTACTAATGGGTACACCTCTACCTTACCCTTCGGGGATTACAGGCGAGATGTTATGCAACTAGATTATAAATTCGTTCATCGGAACACTCTTACCAAAAAAAATTATTCTGTGCAGAGGAATTTTTGATGCTCAGGCTAAGGTACAAATTCCTAATTTTAGATACAATAATTAACCTGTATGCAACTCCTAAATTACTGTGTGCCAATCAATCTTAGTTACCTGACACAATTGCACCGTTTGATTAGTGACCGCAACCTTGCCGGGTGACCTGATTGGCTGTATTCATTCTGGTTAATACATAAACGGCAATTACATTAAGGTTTGCATCTTAATGAGGAGTTAACTGTTTACTATGTAAAAAATTACTGACTTACTGTTCCACTCAAACCATGTCAGAGGCCCTTGAGGCGGTTTAGAAACTCTGACACCAGGGTGTGTGGGGTCGTAAGGCCTTACTACCCACACGATATGAAGAAGAAGAAGAAGAAGAAGAAGATGTAAAAAATTTCAAGCCTCAAGTAGGTATACTACAATAGGTGTAAAAAATAACTGAATAAAGCTAAAAATTAACCTTTTTTTCTTATCATTGCGTCATCATTTTTAGGGTTGCGCACCTCAGTCGGCAAAAACAGAAACCTTATAGGATGACTTTGTTGCCCGTCTGTCTGTCTATCAAGACCCTCGCAGGAACGTAGGAGGTACAATGCTGAAATTAATATCAAATACTCAGGCCCGCTACCACTTGGCGTAGGGGGGAAAAATCAAACTTCTAATAAGCTCGTTTACTTGCAACGCAATTTTATACTTTAAAACTCGCCAGGGAATAAAACCTATAAGGGCCTTCCCGTTGACCTAGAATCATGAAATTTGGCAAGAAGCAATGCCATGTAGCACAAGTAAAGCAAAAATCCATCACTTCATAAAATAATATACATTTCTGCGACTGCGACTCTTCGACAGTCGTTACAAATCGTGAGAAGCTTAAGAGTCTGACAACCAGTCTTACCTAGGGGTATCGTGTTACTCAGTTACTGGGTTGTGGAGGTCAGATAGGCAGTCGCTCCATGTAAAGTACTGGTATTCAGCTGCATCCGGTTAGACTGGAAGCCGACCCCAACATAGTTGGGAAAAGGCTAGGCAGATGATGATGATTTCTGCGACTTATGTTACTACTATGTTGTATTAAATATTGTTTGTTAGTGCGGAACCCTTCATGTGCGAGTCCAACTCAAACCAGGCCGGTTTTTTTTTAGTTTTGGATCATACCTCTACAATACTCTAAAGGTAAGAGATCTGCTTACCCCAAGGAAGTGAGTCATACCGATGGGGGCGGCCATCAAACGCGCACTGTAGTCGGCACATTAAGCACAGTTCAACATAAACTGAGTCGCATCATTACCCCCGTTTGTGGCACTACCATTGTTAGAACTCGATTGCTTTTAACGTCTAGCAGATGAGTTTCGATTTTTTATTTTTATTCTAAAAGAAGAAAAATAAACAAAAATCAATCAATAAAAATCATCAATTAAACATCACTAACATCGTTTCGTGACTCGGAAAGCACGTTTGGTCCCGGCTCTCATACGTGGATCTTTGACAGTCGTTACAGGTCGTCAGAAGCCCGAAAATCTGACAACCAGTCTTACCAAGTCTTATCAATCATCCAACCAGTCTTGCCAATCATCATCTGCATAGCCTTTTCTCAACTTTTCTCAATTATGCTGGGATCGGCTTCCAGTCTAATCTGGTGCAGCTGAGTACCAGTATTTTACATGGAGCGACTGCCTATCTGACCACCACAACCCAGTAACTGGGTAATACGATGCCCCTTAATAAGACTGGTTGTCTTGTTAAGACTGTCAAAGTTCTACGTATGACAGCCGGGACCAACAGCTTAACGTGCTTTCCGAGACACGGAACAATGTCAGTAATGTTTAAGATAAACTTTAGAAAGTACATATGAATTGAGAATGCCACATTGGTACTTACCCGGGATTCTAACCAAACTCATTCATGAGAGGCAGGTGTCTTAACCACTGGGCCATCACGAAACATCCTTGTCATCCACCCAACCAACAGGTCATCCAACTAAAGTACGTGTCAGTGTTCTCATTCTTTCTTGACGCACACATTCACAAAAGCTGCTTTTGTTCGTAATTATGAGATTGGGGTGAGATGCAACCACGTAGTACCGCATCCGGTCTCAGATAATCATGTCCTAACAGCACTCAACGAGACTTTGTCATGTAAACGAGCGATTTTATGACTTCACGAGCGCGGCCCGTGATTCTTGTGAACTTTTGGGGTTAACTGGTATCACCAGGTTAACAGATCAGCTGTAGAAGCATGTAAATGCGTATACAGCTGATCTTTTTGGTAGAAATCTCAATTATGCTTGAGGTAACCTGTCGTCCCACCGATTTCAGGTGTTGACAGACCATTTTTTTTTGTTCGTGGGGAATTCCTTCGCCTCGAGGACGATGGAGTGGTGTGGTAGACTCTTACAGATAAAAACCCCAAGATGTTCCTCTAATTACTTTTGGCCAGAGCGTGAAGGTCACTCTGAAGTCGCGTGAAAGTCGGTTCCAGCGAACGAAGTCGCTGAATAAAAAGTAGCCTACGTCCTTTCATGGGGTTCAAACTTTCCCCGTACCATCAAAATCGGTTCAGTGGTTTAGCCGTCAAAGCGTAACAAACAAATAAACTTACTTTCGCATTCATAATATTACCATTGATAGCATTTAGGTTTCGCCTAGTATTAATGAAAACGGCTATAAAAAAACCATTATTTCAATCGCAAGACAAGAGGTAATGAGTTCAGACAGTATTGTAATTACAGGGGGCTGGTAGAACTCTCATTACCATTAAAGTGGGGCTGCGTGGCTAAGGGGCTACGGTGCGATTATCATCACAAAGCCAGAATTATGGTAATCCCAAGCAGGCACCATCAATATACTTTAATTTTAATGACTTGGCCGTTTTTGTGAACGTTTTTGTTTCTACATCAGGTTTTTTCTGCTATGTCGTGTCGTAATGACACAGTAGTAAAGGCGCCCGCTTCTCATTCACGAGGTTGTAAGTTCGCAGCCGGGCATGGGCAAGTACCAATGTTATTTATTCTATTTCATATGTAACATAACATTACGCCTGTAATCCCCGAAGGGTAAGGCAGAGGTGTGCCCGTTAGTACATCCAAATTTCGCCAGTTATGTTTTAGTTCTTTGTAATGGGGGTGAGCTTATTCCCATCAACCGGGCACAAATCCAGGCTCCGAGGCTGCTACTGATAAACTCCTGATGGAAAAACCCAATAACACTGCCCGACCTGGGCATTTAACCCTTTTGTTTTGTTTTTTGTGCGCGGTGGGAATCCTCATGGACTTTCTCCGTCAAGGGGGTGAGGGAGGGGCATACCGAACTCTTACCGGCTAAGACCACCGCAGTCTTCCACCTCTGCCTATGGCCGGGAGTGCGGAATTCGCATTTTCAAAGACCTCAAGCTCAGCAGTCGCGCTTTGCGACCACTAGACCAATGAGGCAGTCAGTATTTCATAAGTACTGGCAAGAAAAACATCGTGTGGAAAACTGGACTTGTTAGAAATATAAGTCCAAAATCACTTTGAGCAAGCGTGGGGACAGACTTGATTGCATTTAGGACCTAATCTTCTATTAAGCAGATTTTGTAATATAGAACATAAGGTAGAAGGACGAACGTAATGATAAGGTTAGGTAATACACCATCATTATGCAATGATTACGGTTGTGTTACTAAATAATGTGGGCTAATTAACGCCCGTATAGTCTGTCGTTGATGAATAGGTACCTACCTATCTCTACAAATAAATCATATTGAAGTTTCTGTAACGTCATTATAACACATATTTACTAAATGCATAAAATAAGTGTTTACATGGTACATGTATACCCGAAAAGCCTTTTATTTTTCTGTCTGTCCGTCTGTTTGTATCAAATACAAATTCAAATTATTTATTTCAAACATGATCAAGTTCAAAGTTTTGGAATACTTTTTTTTATGTTTTTTTCGAAACGACTGCCCCGATTTTGACGGGACTTTCACTGGCAGATAGCTGATGTTATAACTTAAGCTTCTATTTATTTAGTTAAAAATAACTAGGGATCCGCGCAATATAAAACCCCGCTGAAAACCGCACATTTATGCAAACCAAGTGTAAAATATAGACGTTGCAAAACAACAAGTAAAGTACTTTATCATAACATAAACATAACATCACGCCTGTAATCCCCGAAGGGTTAGGCAGAGGTGTACCCATTAGTACACCCACATTTCGCCAGTTATGTTTTTAGTCCCATGTAATAGGGGGCGAGCCTATTGCCATTAACCGGGCACAAATCCAGACTCCGAGGCTGCTACTGAGAAATTCCTGATGGAAAAACCCAATAACACTTTGCCCGACCTGGGAATCGAACCCAAGACCTCATGCACAGCAGTCGCGCTTGCAACCACTAGACCAACGAGGCAGTACTTTATCAATTTATATAATATAATATAATTTATATAATATTATATTTATTGGACCTTGTGCATCTTGTTTTACACAAATCCTATATTTGCGGTTACGATTCTTATGGCAATATTCCTGTAGAAAATAATTTAATAACATTCGATTCGAAATCAAGAGTAGGCAAGTAAAAAACACAACAACAAGCAAATGTTTCTCTTATGTGACATACAATTAAGTATCAATTTTGTAAGTCATGCGCATAAACAGAGACATGTCTATCTTTAAACGTAAACAACGTCATTTCATCATCACTTAATATAAAAGTAGAAAAGTTTACAGACAAAAAGGTAACCACATTAGAACAGTTACAAAAATCTTCTCCATTCTTCATTATCGTTCCAAGTGATCTGCTTTTATCATATCGGCAGCCTTTTCACCGATCATCATGACTGGGGCATTCGTATTCCCGCTGGGTATTAATGGAATAACTGACGCATCGACCACTCTCAATCTACACACATTGTGGACCCTCAGCCTCTCGTCCACCACACCATCAGGTCCCATACTGCAAGTCCCAACACCGTGGAGCATTGATGTAACAGTGTTCTTCGCATAGCATTCCCAGTATTCATCCGAACCCCACTCTATATCCTCGCATCCAGTGACACTCAGTTTCGGAATACTGCCCTGAACCTTTCTGAAATATGTAGTGTTTATCAAAGTATTCATAAACTTGACCCCTTCTGCAGCCACTTTTAAATCATAAGGATCTCTATAATACCCCAAATTGATAGACGGATCATCAAGAGGATCTGTGCTCCTTAAGGTCACTTGACCTCTTGACAAGGGATGTAAAAGAATAACTATTACATTATCTACTTCGTTAAAAATGTTAGTAGCCCCTTGTGATACACAAAGTTCATTGTCATAATTAACGATCGATTTACAAGCTATCATTAAGACAGGGAAACCTCCAGCCCCGATGTATGTGTTAAAAAATTGGAAGTGAGGTTGTAATTTTGACGGGTCATCTAAAAGACTAGAGTTAACCCTGAAGAACCCACTTTGCACAGGAACAGGCAAAGTATCCAGCTGCGGCGCAGCTAATATATTTTGCACAGCCGAGAGTATACCTCGTTTACCTTTATAAATCAACTGTACAGCTTGATGATCGTGAAAATTTTTGCCAACTGGAAGATCTACCAACGTTTCTATGCCTAATTTTGATAATTCTTCTTTAGGTCCTACCCCTGAGTGTAAAAGAATTTTAGGGCTGTTCATTACACCTGCTGACAGAATGATCTCTTTGTCGGCGTAAACGTGGATCGTTTTCTTATCAGACGTAGTCACTTGAACACCATATGCACACAACGTATCAGGATTAATTAAAACCTTAGTGACAGTGGAGAATTTAGCTACTTTAAGATTGGGTCTATCTTTAGATGGTCTCAAGTAAGCCTCTGCTGTGCTAGATCTTCTAGCACCATAGAAAGTAAAGTGTGGTCTTGCAGCTCCAACAATTTCTGGACCATTGATTTCCAGAACGCGCTCGATCCCCATTTCTTCATAAGAATCTAATCTGATATTATCAATGGCAGCAGTAGAGGCCAATGTGACTGGTCTAGATACTTTTACTGGACCTTCTACTGAATGAAGATAGGCATTTCGTGGGTTCTCAAATAATGCTGGATCTATCATATTTTCCAACTTCTTATAATAGGAAAGCACAGTATCCCAGTCCCACCCTGGCGCTATTCGGTTCCACTTTTCGAAATCTTCGGGTACCCCTCGGGAGTACATCAGGTAGTTGGTGGAAGAACAACCCCCAAGCACTTTCCCTCGAGGGTAGAACACAACTCCGCCTGGATGTGCCTTGCCAATTCCTTCATCCAGGTGGCCTTTATACTTCCAGTCATATTCGGAACCTTGCAATGTTGGAAACAGACCTGGAACCTGAAATATTCCAATGCAATCAGTAAAAGATTTGGTGTTTTTTGAATTCTAGGTTACAGAACAGGTCGATTACTTCAAAACATTTTTCTTCACCTTTCGATATACGCTATAATCGCCTAATAATAATCTGAGTAGTACAGCAATGCAGTTTATGTACTTACAACGCTGGCGGCTGGCGGGTCTCCTCCTGTCTCGATGAGGAGTATATTAAAGTCTGCTATCTCCGACAGTCGTGCAGCTACCACCGCGCCGGCCGAGCCACTTCCGACTACTATGAAGTCAAAACTTTCACCATCTGTGACACAATAACAAGAATATTAATAAAGTACGATATGTCTAAAAATGGATTTCTTATTGCAATACCAGTACGTAACACCATAGGAGTGAACTCACGAAAATGAACAACTTTTACTAAAACAGGACCACTTGAAATCACGAAAGAAAAAACAGTTGCAGCATATTTGTAACTACAGATACTTTTTTCGCAATTTTAAAGGTGGACCCGTATTTAAAGATTGGGTTTTCCCAGTACCCGATGATATTAAAAATACACAGACTCTTAATTAATTAATTACGGACAGTATTATTATAGGAATCGAGCTAAAGTGTGACTACAAGAAGTTTTATACAAAACTCATGTATATCGATCGGGCTGCTACTGACAAACTTTCTGGGAACCTCTAATAATAGTTTAACCAGCTCAGGGTTTGACCCTAGAACCAAGCTCAGCAGTCGCGCTTTAAACTACTAGACAAAATGGTTATGTTATCATTATTATCAGTAAGTAACTACCTGTTAGCTGGTAGTTGGCGGGCCATCCTGTTTGTAGCAGGACTACCTCTGATAAAGCCAGCGCTCGCAGGAACCACTGCACCAACGAAGAAGATCGAAAATATTGCACGATGTTGAAGAAATCAATGGATATCATTTTGAGAGAATAATATATTTGGTCATTCCTTCTCCTTTGATCCTATTGAAAAGGGTATCCCCGAACTTAATATCTTTTAACTTCTAGAAGGGACAGAAACTGCCGTTTTATTTTCCAAGAACACTTGCAAATCGGTTGTAATTTTCAGTGGCCTATATGGAAAGCGCTCAAAAGACTGCGCACCCAAGTAGGCCGCTGCAAACATTACCTAGCAAAATGGAGGATTATAGATCCCACTGATACCCAGTGCGGTACTCCTGATCAGATGATGGTCTACTTTCTACAGTGCCCTAAGTTTCCCTACACCTACACTTTAGATGGCACCTACTGGGCCCAAAAATTATAAAAAAGGAATTATATAAAAGCGTCTACTCGAAAGGAAGAAGGAAAAGCCGTTTTTTTTTTGTCACATAATGTAAGTCTTTAGTAAAACAATTGAATCACACACTGAACACATAAATCTCTGTGATGAACAAACTGTAACACGCACTACCCACTTTTATAATCAATACGATCGACTGCCTCATTTTATGTTAACTAAATACGTTTGTTGTAACCTACTAAGGATCTTGTGACCATCTTTCAAACGGTTTATCGGATATTCTTGCACTAAATAGCCCTTTAATTGTTTAGCAGAACAGTTTAGGTGTAGGACAGGTAAGTTGAGAGCAAAAGTTGCACCGCAAGTGAGTCGTTTACTTCTCGTGACACTTTATTTTTATCAAATTGCCATTTTTTTTTTGTGGGGAAATCCTCATGGATGTCCTCCTTCTGGGGATAACGGAGGGTTATGTCGGACTCATACCGACTTAAACCCTACGGTTTCTCCTGCTACCATAAGTCGAGAGCCCGTTATCCGTGAGTAATTTACAAATTTATTGTTGATTAATTACTCCAAACAAACTTTGAACCCCCATTTCATTATCTTAGGGGGTGAATTTCCCCCCAACGGGGCCAACGCCTGCCGGGGTTGCGGGACGTCTTAACAGGATACCGTGGCCCCGGAACGTAAAGGGCAACAGAAGGAACAGGGTGGTTTTTTAGTCAGTAAAAGTCTGACAGTCCCACCCAGGGCGGAAGGAGTCATTTGATCATTTTTACCACATCCTAAAAACTCCTTTCTTAATGAACGTCTTCTAGCTATAAACTGCCTCCATGCCAAAATTCATCTTTGCAATATGTCAAGCTGTTTTCGATATTATATTATTTTTCCTTTTCTTTTATGTCTCTATGTTAATTAATGTAATTGGTGATGTACCGTTGTTAATTAACTATAAATAAATGACCACTGCAGGGCGAGTTCTCGCACTCGGTGCAGCCGCGAAGACCACATGATGAGCCATTTTAACAAGTAAATTCCATCCACATATTTTGTGGTTAACCTACGATGCTCGAATGCAGTTCAAGGTAGCACCAGTGTTAACGATACCTAACGAGTTCTACATTTTTGTAAATGAATTTTGAATTTAGTTTTTATAAGAGTGTTATGCAGTTATTTAGGTTATGTGTCATAATTAATTATCTTAATTGCTTATTGATAAAACTAATGTCCGACCAGTTTAGTGCAGTTACGCACGCATTTCAGTGACCTTCGATTTTACTTCTTAACACTGAATTCATGCATTGTGAATGTCGTCATTCAAACAAATAAAAGTATATAAAAAAACATACTTCGTTTGTTTTGTGTTAACGTTAACTATAGATTTTAGAAGTTGTAAAATGAATCTTACTACTATTATACATGAGAAAGTTTGGATGATAAATGTTTGTTAGTCAATCACGCCAGAACGGCTGAACGGATCTGGATAAAATTTGGCACTGACATAGATTATAGTTTGGAATATCCCATAGGTTACTTTTTATCCTGGAAAAATATACAGTTCCCGTGGTATATAATAACTTTATTAAATAAAAAGATGTTAGTCTAATTTAAGGAACGAATTCCTTCTTCGCAAATAAATCATGCTTATTGTATGGGAGCCAACCTTAAATATTTGTTTTAATTAATTATTTAAAAGTGAATTTATGTGCTGCTGTGCATGAGGTCTTGGGTTCGATTCCCAGGTCGGGCAAAGTGTTATTGGGTTTTTTCCATCAGGAATTTCTCAATAGCAGCCTCAGAGTCTGGATTTGTGCCCGGTTGACAGCAATAGGCTCGCCCCCTATTAAATGGGACAATACAATGTGGGAGTATAATGGGTACATCTCTGCCTAACTCTTCGAGGATAACAGGCGTGATGTTATGTATGTATGTATGAATATAAATATGACTAAATATTCTTTCAATATTTCACGCGTTTTTTTTTATAGCTACTACAGAAATACATAGTCTGAAAATTTCAACTGTCTAACCGTCACGACTCATGAGATACAGCTAAGGGATAGATGGATAGAAACACAGACGGACGGACAGAATGCGGAGTAGTTGAGACTAGTTGCGATAATTTGATGCGCGTGATTAAGTCCAATTAGCACTTGGCCGAATAAAAGTTACCGTGACCACATTATTTTTGAGATCTGGATCCATGGGTCATCGGTAATAAGTGACCGATACCTAAACACATGACTGTGAATGATGGCCGAGTGGTTGAGGCGCCCGCCTCTCATGCATGAGGTTGTGGGTTCGGAAACGGGCAAGTACCAATGTGACTTTTTCAATACATACTAACATACATACATACATACTTTACTTACTTATATAGGTACTTACTAAGTTTATCTTAGACATCACTGACATCGATCCGTGCCTCGGGGGGCACGTTAAGCTGTTAATCCCGGCTGTCATACGTGGATCTTTGGCAGTCGTTACAGGTCGTCAGAAGCCCGAACTTCTGGAATGGAGAAGAACGGACAAAAAACTCCATACTTACTCTTTTTTAAAAAATCTTTATATGATTTACAATATATAAGTAGTAAGGTACATTAACTCTATTTATACGAATGTAAAGAAACCGTGGATCCGGGGAAACGGAAGAGGGTGTACAGCGCCTTTTGCCTAAGTATGCGCCTGCTGCGAGCCGGGACGGGATGTTCCCTTCCCTTCCCTGTATCCCTTCTGCGAGATAATTGTTTCGTAGCAATTTTTCACACACTGATTTCAAATGAGTCAACATAGTAGTTATTTTTATAGTTTTCTGATTGCAGCGGGCGCGACCGGTCACCCGTTTTGCATCCACGGAAATATTAACGCGTTTGATATTTGAACGTGTTAGCAGGGTATGTTTTTTTTGAAATTGGAGAATACTAAGTTACATTAATTCTATTATAATTTAATTATATTGTAGGTTTATAAAAGTATTTTATCACTTCAACTGCGTTATCACAATTTTAGAGGACAATCGGCACAAATTTCATATTCATTTATTTGCATTCAATTTTAAGTGTTAAAGATAATTTACATAAGGCTTTAAAACAAAGTACAGTTATGTAATAACAACACAGCAATATAGTAAAACATCTTAAAATTTTTACTAAAAATAAATTCTCGAAAATAACAATACTAAACAAATAACATTTAAATGTTTGTGATGATTAAAATAACAGCTTTTAATCAAAAGCCTTAGATGATTTTTTAAACAACGCACAAAAAAAAAACACAATTTTTTTGTCTTTCTGTCTATCGCTCTGTCATTCTGTCTGTCCGTCCGTAGGACTGTCTGTTTGTTCCAGCTAATCTCCGAAACGGCTTGACCGATTTTGACGGAGCTTTCACTGCCACACAGCTGATGTAAAATAATTGAATTTCCGCGAATAAAAAAATTTAAAACCCGTAGGTAGCCAATATTGAGGCAGATGAAGTCGCTTTCCAAAGCTAGTACCCATTAAATATGTATGGTTATATATTACGTATTACAGCAGTTAATTTTACTGAAATCAGTTTTATTATAATAAATTATGGTCTAATTTTTAAATCGTCAGATAACTTTTATTGGACAGATAAATATGGCGGTTTGACAGTTTTTGTATAGAAAATATGTCAAACTGTCATATTTATTCTTTGAATAAAAAATATCTGACCATTGAAGTATCAGCCTTAAAAATAAATAATTCAATAAAGTAGTTCTAAGGGCCGACTTAGAACAGCATTCATACGTTTTTGCCGATTTTCCTTTAAAATTGTGATAAAGTATTTGAAGTGATAAATACTGCGATAAAATTGCAGTGATCACACGAAATTGTCATTAACGGAACAACATCCAACATGGCGGCAGAAGAAGAGTACGTACTTTCTATTTGACTTTTTTCCATACTTTTTTAACATAAGTACAGTCAGCAAAACAAATAGGTATGCAGGGTCGTCAGATATAGTTAAAGTTTTCAAAGAAATCGATACATTTTTTCGAATGTATAATAATTTAAAACAAATTTTATTTTTTTTTAAAAACGAGCGGACTGCGATGCGGATGAATTTTTTGATGCCACTTAGTTTTAGTTTCTCTTTTTTTTATTCTGGTTGTTTTTTTTTTAAACGTAGATAATAAACAGTTAATTAAGTTACGTTTCAGCCAAAGACATCCATCGGTTTCTTTGAACACTTCAACTATATCTGACGACCCTGCATACCAATCGGTTTTACTGTGTGTACATAATGTTAAAAAAAAAAATAATTATATTATATTTAATTAAAATAAATTATGGCATTTACTTTTTAGAAAAACCTCCTATTTTTTGATTGCCTCGTTAATCTAGTGGTCAAAGGGCGCCACTGCTGAGCATGTGGTCGTCGGTTCGATTCTCAGGTCGGGCAAAGTGTTATTGGGTTTTTCTATCAGGAATTTCTCAGTAGCAGCCTCGGAGTCTGGATTTGTGACCGGTTGATGGCAATAGGCTCGCCCCCTATTACATGGGACTTAAGCACAACTGGCGAAATGTGGGTGAACTAATGGGTACACTTCTGCCTAACCCTTCGGGGATTACAGCGTGTTGTATGATGTTGTGAATTTTTTTTTTTTGAACAGCCTAAAGTTGAAAAAAAAAACATTACAATATTTTATTTTTATTTTGATTCCAGTAAAACCAAGCAAACAAAGCGCACAGATTATATAAATTGGCAAGAATACTTTATGGCAACTGCTGTTTTGGCAGCTGAGCGGAGCAAAGACCCACACTACCAAACCGGGGCTTGCATTGTCGATGAAAACAACAAGATCGTTGGAATTGGGTAAGTCCAGCCTGCTTTGTTTATATTTACAAACTGGTCAACCGGTGCGGTAACCGGCATGCTTGTATGACGAGATGTATGAACGTAGATGAGGCGAAAGGAGTATTTAAGGATTAGCAGGTGGCGATCTGTAGTTTTTGCCTACCCCCATGGGAAAATGGCGTGAATTTATGTATGTATGTAGGTACAAACTGGTTAATGCCCGCTACTTGGTCCATGTGTTTTCATTTTTATGCGCGAAACTTTAGTATTCTCTTTTTCTAAAATAAAAGTCCAGTCCAAACACAAGGTTTGCCAACGTGCTATGGAATGCAGTATAATTGGCGTCAAACACCACCCCGCGCTCCAAAACACAGATCGTTGACGTGGTTCAGGATTGGTGTCCATCAGCGTAACCAAGCTTTAATTTTAGGTGGGGCAATACTGACAAATATAATGTATTACCTTTATTGAGCTCGTGGCTAAGTAATAACAGCCGCACGGGTCGATCCGTCAGGTTAAGCTACGCTTGCCGGGGTTGGTCCGTGGATGGGTGACCATCTTTACACACCGAGACTCCTCCGTGCCTCGGAAAGCACGTTAAGCCGTTGGTCCCGGCTGTCATACGTGGATCTTTGACAGTCGTTACGGGTCGTCAGAAGCCCGAAAGTCTGACAACCAGTCTTACCTAGGAGTATCATATTACCCAGTTACTGGGTTGTGGAGGTCAGATAGGCAGTCGCTCCATGTAAAATACTGGTATTCAGCTGCATCCGGATAGACTGGAAGCCGACCCCAACATAGTTGGGAAAAGGCTAGAGAGATATTCAAATGTACAAATCAGAATGGTACAATTTCTGGATTGTAAAACATTTTCTTTTTAAGAGTAATTTCTTTTGTTTAGAATATATGTTTTAATAGATGATTTAAATATTATATAAATCAGCCGTGAGCCAGTCAGGGTGGGGCAAACGCCCCAGTCTGCCTCACCGTGGCTACGCCCATGTTGGTGTCCCGAAAAGCGAGACGGGGCCGCGGAAGACCACAAAGGAGATAGCGGGACGACTCGAACGGCTTCCTTGATTATTTAAAAGACATTTTTAGAAGATACCAGTCTTCTAAATATATAATAGCGAAAGATCACTCACTCACTCATGGAAGTAGCATAGAAGTAAACTAAATTACCAGAATTAAACGCGAGCGAAGCCATGGGCAAAAGCTAGGTTATTAAATTTGAAAAATATATAGAGTTATTTAAAAGAATTTTTGAATTCTTTTACTAAATAAATATCCTCTGTTACAAAAAAAGGCGCAGATTCTATGTTAGACTGTAAGTAGGTATACATATTATATCTATATATGAGTTAATAAAAAAATTTTAGTCAATTTTAAAATTTAAAAATGTAAGGTTTTTTTAACCATATCTCAATTGATTACACTCAGAAATCCGCGTCTCCTTTTAGCTACCTCATCATCATCATATCAGCCGAACGACGTCCACTGCTAGACATAGGCCTTCCCTAAAGATAGCCACAATTAGTGGTCGTACGCTCTGCCTAGATATATCTCACCAAACTTGCAAAGACAAAGCATGTTTGAGGTTTAAATCAAATTATCCTATTGCTTTGTTTTTATATCATAAGTGCAATTATGGAAAATTTTATTGCTCATTGTATTATGCATTATTGTCCTTGATATCTACTGACGTCACTACGACATTATGCACTGATAATATTTATTATTAGCACTTCCGTTCCATACGGGAAAAAGGATGATTTTGTTATGACCTAACCAAATGTTTTCACAGTGGTCGCAAGTGCGACTGCAGAGCATGGGATCCTGAATTCGATTCCCAGATCGGACAAAAAGAGTTACCGAGTTCTTCCATTAGGAATTTTACAGTAGCAGCCCGGAATTTGGAAGTTGGTAGTGTAACACTCCCATACCTCGGAAGGCACGTAAAGACCCGGCGAGTAATGGGTAGCTCGCCGACCGATCAAGGACCAGGCCCGGGTCAACGGCGCGTTTTGATCCACGCGCGCCTCAAAGATCTGTCAGCACAGGAACGGGGCCCCAACAGGGCCAAACGCCTGCCGGGGTCGCGGGACGTCTTAACAGGATACCGTTGCCCCGGAACGCAAAGCCTCGGAGTCTTGATTTGTGCCCGGTTGATGGCAATAGGCTCGCCACCTATTACATGGGTACACCTCTGCCTAACTCTTCGGGGATTACTGGCGTGATGTTATGTATGTGTATATATTAATAAATGTTTTATTGTTACAGATACAATGGATTGCCAATTGGATGTCATGATGATAAATTTCCGTGGGCAAAGGGAACTCCTTCGAAACTAGACTGCAGAGATTACTATGGTGAACGTTTCATTATTAATAGCGACCCCGCCTGGCTTTGCACGGGTGCAATGTAGATACATAAATCTTTCTCTTGAATTACTCTATCTATAACAATAAACTGCATCAAAATCCGTTGCCTAGTTTTAAAAATCTAAGCATACTTAGAGACAAACAGAGGGATGCGACTTTTTTTTTATTTTGTAGTGATAAAGTTTTTTTTTCTTTGAAGAATTTTAAAATATCTATATAAGTTAAAATAATACAGTGATAGATATAAAAGAAATTTTAATTTTGTTTCAAATACTTAAGAATTTATTAAATTTTCTATTAAAATCATGATCTTTTTAAGCGAGTCTTCCTCTCTCCTACAGTTTTGCTGTGCCGTACAGGGTCCATAATGATCTCAATTATATTTTTAGTTTAGTTTAGTTACCACCTAAGAATACATATGGAAAAGCAATAAAGATATTGAGTATTGAGTATTTTTGCTCCACATTCTTTAGATCATAAAATATCTCGATCTAGCACACGAGGTTACCAGCATGTGGAGTATGGACTCGACAATTAGTGTTCCGATTGTCATGTCAGTGAACGGTTTAATAGCGAAAAGTTTCGACCAACACCTTGAGAAACTTTCCCTCAACAGCTGGGTCAAGAGTCAGATAGGGAAGGCGGTTGTCTTGGACACGGCACGAAAAGTTGAAGAATCAGTCAAGTGAGGAGGTTCCTCTCTCTGGATCCCTAACCGCGCCGGTAGCTCGGGTTTTACCACCTCGTTGCGGGCGGAGCACTATTTTTATTCATTTTTTTTTAAACTATTTATTTGTAATTTATACATATATAAATATACATTGAGTACTGAGTATTTTATTATTACAGTGTGCCACGCGGAGATGAATGCAGTCATACACAGGAACGCAGCCAACGTGAAGGGTTGTACCATTTATGTTGTGCTGTTTCCATGCAATGAGTGCGCTAAGGTGATCATCCAGTCAGGAATCACCAAGATTTATTATTTTTCTGACGAAAAATACCAGAAGGAGGAGTACATCGCTTCGAAGAGAATGTTGGATTCGGCTGGTGTCGAATATACGTATGTGTTTTGAAATATTCACTTATTTTGAAATATTAACTGTATATTCAAAATTTTGTCAATATCAAAAACTTTTAACTTTTTCTAGCACTTTACAAATTCCCCCTTCCGCCCCATTTTTAGTATTCCATGGTAAGGCTGCGTTTCCACCACAGATGTGCGGAGATGAGTAGCGAGGAATGTGTGTAAAAATGATCAATGACATCGCTTCATTCTTGTTACTTGAGCTGAGCTAGCGCTGCATTGGTTGGTCACATACACATTCCTTGCTGCATATCCTCGCACATTTCTGGTGGAAATGCAGAAACAACGAATCCCTTATCATTTTAATCTGTGCGTGTGTCCTTCCAAAATTAATTTCTCTGTATTTCTCTGTATCTGTCTGACATGCACGTGGCCGGTTATACTACACACGTTATTGACTTTAGTATACTTTTTGTTAACTGTTTTTTTACTCAAAGTTTAAAGTGTGTCAGGCAAAGTTTTATTGGATTGTTCCATCAGGAATTTCTCAGTAGCAGCCTCGGAGTCCGGATTTGTGACCGGTTGATGGCAATAGGCTCGCCCACTGTTATATAGGACTTGTTCTGATGAAATGTGGTTGTATTAATGGGTACACCTCTGCCTGACCCTTGAGGGATTACAGGCGTGATGTTATGTGTGGTTTTGGTGTGGGTTTTGTGGTTTGATCCGGGGTTGCGGGACGTCTTAACAGGATACCGTGGCCCCGGAACGTAAAGGGCAACAGAAGGAACAGGGTGGTTTTTTAGTTAGTAAAAGTCTGACAGTGGAAGGAGTCATTTGATGACTTTTACCACCTAAAAAAAAATATGTGGTTTTTTCTTTTTTTTTTCTTTTTTCAGTCAATTTATACCAGAGCGTAGTATAATTGGAAAAAACATTACGATCAACTGGGACGCTATGAAAGGCGACCGAAAGCTGGTTCCATAATCAAGACAGAAGCTTATCCAGTTTATATGTTATCAATTGAATTATAAGAGGCATTTATCGTTTATCTTTAATTTATACAACGTGTAACGGAAAGGGTATATATGTCACCGGAAAATAACAAGATCCGTAAGTTTATCAATTTACTAGGAAGTTTATAAACTTTCGTAAGATTCTAAACGGGAGATAAATTGTAATATTTTACGTCCATATTTTCGTAAATTGACAGTAAGTTTATAGTTTATTTTGTTTTTTTTTTTTTTATAAACTTCCTAGTAAATTGATAAACTTACGGATCTTGTTATTTTCCGGTGACATATATATATCCAAGAGCAAGGCTTCTTTGGATGATAACAAACGATATGGCAAGGGTTTTTTAATCCTATCTCTACATGTTCGGAAATTATGATCACCAAAGAACACCGCCTCAGTAGGCAGTATGCGGTACTAGGCGCTCAGAATTACGGAAAGGCAAGTAACGTGGAAAGTTTTTGACACACGTAGCGCAGTTTGACACGTTTGTTATGATTTGAATTTAAGAAACATATGAAACCGAAAATTTGGTACCAATTCTTAGAGCATTTTTTTTCGATCTGAAACCCTTGCCATATTGTTAGTTATCATCCAAAGAAGCCTTACTTTTTGTATGTATATACCCTTTCCGTTACACGTTGTATAATTATATCTTAGCAATTAACTGTTCTAGTGTGTTTTACATCACAACAAAAGTTTATGCAGTTGTTACAATTCATAAAATTCATTTTTTATTCACATGTACAATAAAGGCTTGATATAAAAAAGGTTGTTTTTTTTTTGTAATGCTCCATGCATCCTGACTGCTGTATTATATCACATGTTCTTCTATTGTTAAACCCTGATCGCCTTCTGATAATAAAGCATCCTCTTTGGGGGTTGAGTTTCCATCAGAGATGAGTTTTTTTTTTCTCTATTTTGTACCTCTATTCCTCATAAATACAGGAATGAAACTTAATTGAGGACTGAACAACGTCAACGTCGGGCTAGCTGTTTTAAAATATCTAGACATGATAACACCACAAAAGAGATACTTCGTTTTTTTTAAAAAAAAATTGAATAATTTTTTCATGTTGATTCACAAAAATCCTATTTGAATAATTAATAACAACAGAGTCGGAATCAAAACTAGGTAAGTGAAATAGACAAAAACATGTAAACATTAAATTTATTTTATGTTGTATTATTTGGTGAACATAAACTCATCATCTGCCTAGCCTTTTCCCAACCATGTTGGGGTTGGCTTCCAGTCTAACCGGATGCAAATGAGTACCAGTATTTTTTATGGAGCGACTGCCTATCTGACCTCCACAACCCAGTAACTGGGTAATACGATACCCCTAGGTAAGACTGGTTGTCCAACTTTCAAGCTTCTGACGACTCGTAACGACTGTCAAAGATTCACGTATGACAGCCGGGACCAACAGCTTAACGTGCTTCCCAAGGCACGGAATTATGTCAGTAATGTCTAAGATAAACTTAGGAAAGTACATATGAATAGAAAAAGTCACATTGGTACTTGCCTAGTTTCGAACCCACAACCTCATGCATGAGAGGCGGGCGCCTTAACCGCTAGGCCATCACGACACTTCACTTCTTGTTCACTTGGTGAACATAAACTATTTAGTAAATAATATACACAAAGTAATATACAAAGTGTAATTTTCCACGACGAAAGACAACTTTTAACACGTGGTGACGTCGTCGTTTAATACAAAAGCCTTGTAAAGCATTAAAAGACAAATAGGTAATCACATTTTAATCAACAAAATAATCGAATATACAACGTATCCTGAATACGACATTAAAAACAGGTACAAAAATGTTCTCTTTTCTTCAGTACTGTCCAATGTAATCTGCTTTTATCATATCGGCAGCCTTTTCACCGATCATCATGACTGGGGCGTTCGTATTCCCGCTGGGTATTAATGGAATAACTGACGCATCGACCACTCTCAGTCTACACACATTGTGGACCCTCAGCCTCTCGTCCACCACACCATCAGGTCCCATACTGCAAGTCCCGACACCGTGGAGCATTGATGTAACAGTGTTCTTCGCAAAACATTTCGTGTACTCATTCGATCCCCACTCCATGTCTTCGCATCCAGCGACACTCAGTCTTGCAAGACTGTCCTGATTTTTTCTGAAATATGTAGTGTTTGCCAAAGTATACATAAACTTGACCCCTTCTACAGTCACTTCTAAATCGTAAGGATCTCTATAATACCCCAAATTAATTAAGGGATCATCAAGAGGATCTGTGCTCCTTAATGTCACTTGACCTCTTGACAAGGGATGTAAAAGAACAACCATTACGTTATCTACTTCGTTAAAAATGTTAGTAGCCCCTTGTGATGCGCAAAGTTCATTGTCAAAATTAAGGACCGATTTACAAGATGCTATTAAAACAGGAGAACCTCCAGCTCCGAAATATGTGTTAAAAAATTGAAAATGAGGTTGTAATTTTGACGGGTAGTCGTAAACACTAGAGTTCACCCTGAAGTACCCACTTTGCAGAGGAACAGGCACAGTATCCAGCTGCGACGCAAGTACTATATTTTGCAAGGCCGAGAATATCCCACTTGTACCTTTAAAAATCAACTGTACAGCTTGGTGATCGTGAAAATTTTTGCCAACTGGAAGATCTACCAACGTTTCTATGCCTAATTTTGATAATTCTTCTTTAGGTCCTACCCCTGAGTGTAAAAGAATTTTAGGGCTGTTCATTACACCTGCTGATAGAATGATCTCCTTGTCGGCGTAAACATGGATCGTTTTCTTATCAGACGTAGAGACTTGAACACCATATGCACACAACGTATCAGGATTAATTAAAACCTTAGTGACAGTGGAGAATTTAGCTACTTTAAGATTGGGTCTATCTTTAGCTGGTCTCAAGTAAGCCTCCGCTGTGCTAGATCTTCTACCACCATAGATATTTAAGTGTGGTCGTGCGGCTCCAACAATTTCTGGACCATTGATTTCCAGAACGCGCTTGATCCCCATTTCTTCGTAAGAATCTAATCTGATATTATCAATGGTATTAGTAGAGGCCAATGTTACTGGTCTAGATACTTTTACTGGACCTTCTACTGAATGAAGATAGGCATTTCGTGGGTTCTCAAACAATGCTGGATCTATCATATTTTCCAACTTCTTATAATAGGAAAGCACTGTATCCCAGTCCCACCCTGGCGCTATTCGGTTCCACTTTTCGAAATCTTCGGGTTTCCCTCGGGAGTATATCAGATAGTTGGTGGAAGAACAACCCCCGAGCACTTTCCCTCGAGGGTAGAACACAACTCCGCCTGGATGTGCCTTGCCGATTCCTTTATCGAGATAGCTTTTATATTTCCAGTCATATTCGGAGCCTTGTAGTGTTGGAAACAGACCTGGAATCTGAAATATCCAAATTACAAAACTAACTCCCGAAAATCCGTTCTAAGCGGTAGTCTACTAGCTATAAACTACCTCCCTGCCAATTTCATCTTTATGGGTACGGCAAGCGGCTTTCGATATTGCGTGATGAGTGAGTAAGTGGCCCTTCGCTTTTATATACTTATTTTGTTGATATTCCCAGTTCTGGGACTCAGTCCTCTTCTCATTGAAAAGGCTAGGACCTCCGCGGGTTCTTGTATTTTAGGTTCTAGAACATGCCGAATGCCTCAAAATATATACGCAATAATGACCTACCTAATAACCTGACCAGTACTTAGTACAGCAATTTGTTTCATGCAGTCTCTGTACGTACCACACTGGAGGCTGGCGGGTCTCCTCCTGCCTCGATGAGAAGTACATTGAAGCTTGGTACCTCCGACAGTCGTGCAGCTACCACTGCGCCGGCCGAGCCACTACCGACTACTATGAAGTCAAACTTTTCACCATCTGTGCCACAATAACAAAACTTTCAATTATATCAGTTGAGCTGTTATCAATTACCTTGTCTAAAAGAAATAGCTATTCATGGGTAAAAATTTTAAGATAATATGATCCTTTAATGGATATTTTAGAGGGTTTTATGTTGAATGAAGAAAGTAGTTGGAGTGTCGAAAATATCTACTCATGACTAGATTTAATTTATGGATCTCACACTATTTAATTATTTGTTAAAATTAAAATGTTCAGAGTTCTACAGTTCGAGGCGACTGCTCGTAGCTGAAGCAGGGCGGGCATCAGTCAGGGATCGCGGTAGACATACCTAGACACAAAAAGAGAAAAAAAAAATTGAATATTATTAATTTGTTTTCAATAATTTTTAAATCTCTTTTTTGATTTTTCTCTCATGCACAATTTTTTGCACCTGCCATGTTATCTCTTCACCAACTTTGGTTGACTGGTAGAGAATGCCTAAGGCATTTAGTCCGCCTTTGTACCTTTTTGTTGCGTAAAGTTTAAATAAATAACATCGGGGAAGTTTATAATAACACTTTTGACTACTAGCCCGAAAAGGCTGTGTTGTCATTCGCAATCAGTATCTACCTGTTAGCTGGTAGTTGTCGGGCCATTCTGACTGCAGCAGAACTGCCTCTGACAAGGCCAGTGCTCGCAGAAACCATTGAACCACCGAAGCAGACCGTCGAAATAACATATTGTTAAAAAATCAATGGATATCAATCTAGTAGAATGATATCTTTGGTCATTCCTCCCTCTTTATCCTGCTGTCAAAGTTATCCTAACCACTACGTGATTTTTTTAAGAACTGAGGTTTTTTTAACGTCACTTCTGTTAGTATTTACTGTAACATATTTTAGTGTTAGGAACACACACTTAACACACGTATATCTCTGATGAACCGACTACAATAAGCACTACCGGCTTTTATAGTTAATTCCACCGACTACCTCATTTTATGCGAAATAAAAATGTTAGTTGTAACTTAGTACTCATGTTGTGACCATCTTTTCAACGGAGTATAGGATATTCCTGGGCACTAATTATTTTGCAGGACAGTTTTTAAAGTAGGGCAGGTAAGGTGAGGGCAAAAATCGCACTGCAATGAGGTCGTTTACTTCTCATGATACTTATTACAATTATATCAAATTGACTTACTTTCTGTCTTATATCTTTCGCTTTCTATCTTGTCTTTTTGTGGAATCTTTTTTGCTTCTTTTATATACTTTCATAATAGGTAATGTACTGTCTTTAGGTAAACAGTAAGAATAAGTAGGTATGTAAGTACTTCTGCTATCTATGTACCTATATTGCTAATCTTGTATTTCATCAATTTCTATAAGTGAAAACTTATAATTGGCCACAATCTTTTTAAATTGTTTATCTTGTTTACATTTTGCATTTTGATTTTAAAAGTCAGTTATCCAAACAAAATAAAATAAATTAAATATAGACAGCATGCATCTCGCACTAAGAAAATTGTCTCACGGAAAGGACTGATAGATTTCCTAAGTCAGGCAATTGCCCTGCCAGGGTTGTGGATTTTGTTTGAAAGAGTTACTGCGGCCCTGGAACACAAACGGCATTAAGAGGAACACGAATGGGTTTTGGTCAGTAAGAGTCTGATACTCTCTTAAATCATCTGATGACACATAAAACATTCAACTAGGTGTTATTAATTTTTTCCAACATTTTGTCATTAAGTACTTACCTGAATAAAAACTCAAAAACATCGAATTTACTGAGTCGCAGTGGGCCAGGTGCAGGTCAAGATTTTATCCTAGCAGTGGGAAATAGTTTTCCCACTATTATTCAAAATGCAAAACTAGTTTTTCTAAATGTATTGCATTCGTAATATCAGAAAAGGAAGCTTTTTATCCACATATTTTGTGGTTCACCTACGATCCTCGAACACCGTTCAAGGTACCAGTGTTAACCCTGACTATAATTTATGCAATGAGATCAAGTTTTCATTTTAATCTTGAATTTTGGTTATAAAATAAAATTTATCAGGTTACATAACAGTTGAGCCGAGTTGGTTGAAGTGAAAGACGATTAACAAAAGGTATTTATATGGCAGATGTGAGTGGCAACGCAGGGAGGGGATGCTCTCTAGGAAAATCTACATTGACCTTATTGGTTCTTCAGAAAGGTCAGGAGCGCAGTACTCGTAACCGGCGTGCTTGTATTACGAGATGTATGAACGTAGACCAGGCGAAAGGAGTATGTAAAGATGCAGGTGGCGTTCTGTGGTTTCTGCCTACCCCCATGGGAAAAAGGCGTGAGTTTATGTGCACATACTGTACATAACAGTTTTTATTATCTTAATTGCTAATTGATGAACCCAATCTAGACTAGTTTACTATGTAGTTACCCAACTTTTTTTGGGGTTAACCTTCGATTTCACTTCTGGCTGAATTCATGCGTGGTATAATTATGTCGTCTGTCAACAAAGTAAAAATATTTAAAAAATCGTTATTTTCATTTAAATCGTTACTTCTTTCTTTAGCTATCGATAGAGATTTGCAATTTACCGGCAAACAGTAGAAGATAGTGATCTTTAACTGTTTGCCGGCCATGGCCTTCACACAATCAAAGCGTTAAACAAACAAAAAGAAATTTGACACGCCTAGATGGATTGAGTTTTCATTGAAGCGTTGGTCGTAACCGATGTTCTTTTTATTATAGATTGATTTAAGGAATAGAGAACGTGATGTGAATGAATGCTTATATCATTTTCAATCCTTGCCAATATCCGTACCAACCAGGGCAACCACTTTAAAAAAACGCGCTGAGCACACTATATCATTATAGTACATCATCATCTGCCTAGCCTTTTCCCAACTATGTTGGGGTCGGCCTCCAGTCTAACCGGATGTAGCTGAATACCAGTATTTTACATGGAGCGACTGCCTATCTGACCTCCACAACCCAGTAACTGGGTAATATGATACCCCTAGTTAAGACTGGTTGTCAGACTTTCGGGCTTCTGACGACCCGTAACGACTGTCAAAGATCCACGTATGACAGCCGGGACCAACGGCTTAACGTGCTTTCCGAGGCACGGAGGAATCTCGGTGTGTAAAGATGGTCACCCATCCACGGACCAACCCCGGCAAGCGTAGCTTAACCTGACGGACCGACCCATGCGGCTGTTATTACTTAGCCACGAGCTCCTCATAGTACATATTATGACGATTACAACTCCTTCAACTTTTTGAATCGTTATATCTCGGAAACGGTGGCTCTTAGGAAAAAAGAATTTACATATTTTTATAAATAATTATTTGAACTACAATTTTTACTGAAATAATTTTATGATAAAACTTATCGTTTTGCTGAAAATCGCGAAATACCGGTTTATATGAACTTTGACCTCTAATATAAAAAATACTAGGTGTCGGATCATGAGGACGTTTTAGGTTTCGTTTATGATGGTGTTCTGAACAATCCTACCAATTTTCAGCTGGGTGTGAATTATTGTAACCTCACTCCTATTTTTTGGTCTATTTTGACCGGACTATTATGTGAATATTTGAAGAGTGATTATAGTATGCTAATACCGACGGCATAGGTACCTCTAACTGACTGGCTGGCACTGGCATTTGAACGTTTTTCTAAAAGGTCATGGTAGACTCCTTGAACCTTAACAATTATTAATAGATATGTGCGAGTTTTTTTGAATTTTTGTGTGTTTACTGAATGTTGTGTGACATTCCGTTATACATAATATTATTATATTGTTATAAAAAGCTTAAATTGCAAAACCCAAATAGTCGTGTCATGTCATTGTCAAAACGAAACCAAACCTCATTTATTATTTTACATGCACATTGTGGAAATGCCCTTAAAAAGTAGTTTAATATCTGTCAGAATATTGCATAATCGCCATTTTAGGTATCAGTAATTGGTTAAAATTTAAGTTCTTATGTATTCGTATGAAATTCGTCGAATCTTGTAAAACACCGGCCATTTTGTGTTACAAGGTGGCAGCTTATTTTTCGTGGTTAGGGCCCTCCATAGATACAAATCAGTGCGTTTATCTAATGTCAAGTAACGTCAGCTCGTCAGCTAGCAAACTAAGCAAGCAAACACCAACAAAAAACAAGAAGTGCATTAGTTGCTTATTTCTTTTAAGTAATAAAATTGATAATAGTTTCCAATGATAAAGTAAGTGATAACAAGAAATGGACATTAGTGAATTGACCGCAAACATGTCGTTACAAGAGTAAGTAAATCTTTCTAGCCAAATTTGTTTTTGTTTTAAAAGTTAATTTTTCAATATTATTAGCCAAGAAGTTACAAAATTAAAAGGGTTTAAATGAAATACATGCGACTACGATGTAACTGTACATTGTATAAAGTAACTATACATGTGGTATGTTGTTTATAATGAGAAACAAGATTAGATCGCCAAGAACCGACATTTATACGCAGATGAAGCCGTGGGCAAAAGCTAGGCCAAAAAAAAATAAAGTTGTAGGTAACTTAAATTTTGTCTTTTGTTACACAAAGTTAAACCATTTTGTTTCTTAGCAAAGTGATGGTCATTATTACTCCTTTATTTGAAACTAGCGACCCACCGCGGTTTCACACGGGTGCAATGTAGATACATAAAACTTCCTCTTGAATCACTATATCTATTAAGAACAGCCGCATCAAAATTTGTTGCGTAGTTTTAATGATCGAAGCATACTTAGAGACAGACAGCGGGAAGCTACTGTTTTATACTATGAAGTGAAGAAATCAAAACTTCAGGTATACACATTGATGGAGAATAAAATTTGCTATCCAGCGGTGTATCTATAACCCTTTAAACAAAAATGCTCCTCATAACAATTGATATTTTCCCTATTGATATCATTTCAGATTACATTTCTAAATAAAGCCTAGAATTGAAAAAAACATTACTATATATAGCTTTTTATTTTGATTCCAGTATTACTAAGCTAAAAAAACGTGAAGACTATATAGATTGGCAAGAATATTTTATGGCAACAGCCTTTTTGGCAGCAAAACGGAGCAAGGACCCGAGCTACCAGGTCGGGGCTTGTATTGTCAATAACGAGAACAAAATAGTTGGAGTTGGGTGAGTATTGCTTTGTATTCATTTAGAAATGTACTGCAAAGAAATATTATTACCTACTATTACACATTCTATTACTATTATTATTTGTACTACATACAGTTTAACCCGTTGACCGCCACTTACAGCTATTATGATTACTTTATTTATATTTAATTATAGGAAACTCCAAACATTATTATCTTAATTATTACTAAATATTAGAAGAAATGACAGTATAATTATTGTATTACAATCAATACGACATTAGCCTACCATCGCGACGCACAGTTTCACACAGTAATGCACACACATTATAATAATATAAACAATAACCAATGTAACATACAACACAATATAATAGAACAGACCCCTGTTCAGAGGCGTAGCTAGGTAGTCAAAGGCCCTGGTGCAAAAAAATAACGAGGGGCCCTAATAAAACTGTTTAGGTTTTGAAAATTTATTCCATTCCATAATGTAAGTTTTACAATTTTTTGTTAAAAAGAACAAAATATTTTAGTCAAAAGTCGCAACTTAGGAATTTGTCCTGTATTTTTCAAATGAAAATTTGCCATAATTTCAGTCATATTGAAGTCTCTTTTATTTACATTCCGAAGGTGGCAGAATTTTTGGGTTATGTGTGGTTTCTTCGCCAGAGTCCAAGGGGCCCCCTGAGTTTAGGGGCCCCGGTGCACGGCACCGGCTGGCTCATTAGTAGCTACACCACTGCCGCTGTTCTATTATATTGTGTGTGCATTATTGTGTTGTGTATAATTTTCCTTGTTGTCTACTGACGTCAATATGACAATAAGTACAGATAATATTTATTAATCAGCACTAATAAAATAAAGCTGAACGTCTTTGTTTGTTTGAACGCGCTTATCTCTGGAATTAGTAGTTTGATTGGAAAATGACACATAACATCACGCCTGTAATCCCTGAAGGGTTAGGCAGAGGTATACCCATTAGTTCACCAACATTTCGCCAGTTATGTTTAAGTTCCATGTAATAGGGGGCGAGCCTATTGCCATCAACTGGGCACAAATCCAAACTCCGAGGCTGCTACTGAGAAATTCCTGATGAAAAAACCCAATAACACTTTGAACGACCTGGGAATCGAACCCAAGACCTCACGCTCAGCAGTCCCGCTTTGCAATCACTAGACCAACGAGGCAGTCAGCAGTGAGTGAGCATTTTATTGTTACACTCTCGGCTACAATACGCCATCGCATTCAGCTCGGGGCTGTAAACCAGCCTCGGCCGTAATGAGAAACTTACGTCACTTGTTTCATAATGTACTGTATTTTGTTACAGATATAATGGAATGCCAATAGGCTGTAGTGACGATGAATTTCCATGGGCAAAGAAAACTCCTTCACCTTTAGATAGCAAAGATTTCTATGGTGAGCGTCTTACTATTTACTAGCTTTTGACCGTGACTTCGTTTGCGTTAATGTTGGTTATCACGGGGTTTTATTGCGCGGTACTCTAGTCCTAGGTTACTCCTTAGAACATCTGTCGTCTGTGAGAGAAATTCCCGTCAAAATCGATTCAGCCGTTTCGGAGATTAGCCGGAATAAACACACAAAAATTCAATAATACTTAAATAAACATTTTATACTTTCGGCTTCTTTGTCTCCCGTGGTATACGAAATATTTTATTATATTAGCATAACATAACATCACGCCTGTACTGCCCAAGTGTTAGGCAGAGGTGTACCCATTAGTACACCAACCATTCGCCAGTTATGTTTAAGTCCCATGTAATAGGGTTTATTATATTAGCAGGGATTAAAATAGTAAAAATTTATTTTTGTAATCTACCTCTGGATTTGTCATCATTATCATTATTCCAGTGTGCCACGCAGAAATGAATGCAATTATCAACAGGAACTCAGCTGATGTGAAGAACTGCTCTATTTATGTTGGACTGTTTCCGTGCAATGAGTGTGCTAAGATGATCATCCAGTCAGGAATTACTAAGATTTATTATTTCTCCGATGAAAAAGGAGAAAAGCCGAAGTATATTGCTTCGAAGAGAATGCTGGATTCGGCTGGTGTTGAATATACGTATGTATTTTGAAATTGTTATATTGATTAGTTGACATCACCAATTAATTGACTTAACGCTCTTACGCACTAGCGGCCAACCGCGAGGGCGGCTAACCGCGCGGCTAGCCGTTTTTCCAGTTTAATATTAAACTGCTTTTGATTTTGTGGCGGGTTAGTGCGTACAGTCATAAGCGGTTTCATATTAAACTAATTCTTAAAAAATTTATTCGTTTGATAGCCATTTATAATCTTTATATTTAATTGAAAAATAATCTGGTTATCGGGGATAAAATAAAGTGTTTTTAAGAGAAGTGATGTCTTGGAATTATTGGTTATTGGTGTCAACTACCCAGTTATTATTGAAACGATTTTCTTATTTTGTGGCTGCCGTTTATTCCAATTATTAGGATTCTGTAACTAATAAATTTATTGCTGCCTGTCTAAAAGAAATGATATCCATTTTTAACTACAGAACTTCATTTTTAAACATGGTCCGACACATGCTTGACCTGTCAAATCTTCTTCATCTTTATCGTGTGTGCAGTAAGGTCTTACGGCCCCACACACCCTAGTGTCAGAGTTTTTAAACAGCCTCATGGGCCAACCGGTTAAATTAAACTTTTTTTTTTCTTTTTCAGGCAATACATACCAAAGCGTAGTAAAATAGAGATAAATTTTACAGTCGACTGGGATGCTGTGAGCCCCTCCAAAGATTAATTTTAAATTTATTGATTTTTTTATTATAATAATAAGATTAATTATGAATTGCTATATTGCGTGTGATATTATAACGTAGTACATAAAATATTAAGTTTGACGAGTTTACCAAGAGCTTGTAAATGAAACAGAAATATAAATAAATTTGTAAAATAAAATTTTATTACTTTATGTACAAGATGACACGGGTACAGATACTCCGATCACACAACTTGAATACAATAAAATCAACATGGTGATTTATTAGTAACTTAATTGAACATATTTTGTGTAAACTAAACGTAATTCGACTACATCCACTGAATAAAATATACTTCATATATGAGTTAAAAGAAACATTATTTCATAGTCAAAATATTAATTATTCAGATTGTTCCTACATCCAGTGTAGAACTGAAGCCAGCTCATGATCGAAACATAAGCCTTTTTAATTTGTTACATATTAAAGGCACAGTGTTTATTTAACTCAGTGGATGTAGTCTGCGAATTAACTGTTCTAGTGTGTTTTACAACACAACAAAAGTGCATGCAATTGTTACAATTTGGAGTATTCAATTATATAATTATTGTCCAAATTTTACACATATACAAAAAGAAATAAAATAAACAAAATCCAACAAAAGTGTTTACATTTGAGTCCATGTTCACCATCCGTACTTTTTATATATTAAACCTTAGCGCCGCATGCAGTCAATCAATTTCAAGTCAACGAAGACCTCAGAACTAACGATATTGTACAGTACAAACTTAAAAGTAAGAATTATTTACAAGCGTACCCTTTGTTCAAGGGGTGACCCGCGCGGCCTTTGCTCAATTTGACAAACAACAATATATTTTACACGTTTAGAACCAGTCGTTATTTGAAATTTTAAAATCCTAATAATTATTCTGTTCCGTGAATATTGATGAACACTTGAGGCTAAAGGATGCCACTTTGGAAAACTCAAAATTGACGGCCTGTTTCACTACAAGTCCATATTCTAAATATTCAAAAATGTAACAGAATTTGTATGAAAATGTCTGTCAACGAATTAATTTGGAAGTAAGGACGAAGCCGGTGAAACAAAACCCTAATACATTTTTGAACGAGTGCATTTTTTCCGTAAGTAAGGTGTAAAAATTTACACAAATATTTTGTAGGTACCAATTGCTATGGCGTACCGTCACAGACACGACAGTAAGAGGACCGCAGGACTAGACAAAACCGTTATTATAAATTCATCATAAGAAACTACATGAAGCAATACTTGGATAAGTATTCCAACGCCATCTTTAACGTAAACATACGTTTGAACAGAAAATAACGTAAACTTTTACGTAACGTATATGAAATGAGATGCTAGATTGGTATGGAAATTAAAATATTTCCCTCAAATGCGAACACACAACTCAAAAGTAAGTGTGGGATAGAGAAAAGCAGTTTTGTTATGGGGCAACAAGGACATAAGAAACAATGTCTTACAAACTAAAAAAAATATATAAAGGAACATGTTGTCACACTTTTCATTGCAAATCGAGACTCTGAGTCATAATAAAACGAACTACCCTACGTCTGTATGCTGTCTATACAGCTGTCGTTGGACGTGAACATTCCACAGCCACCTACCATTGTTTTTTTACAATCTAGATGTCAGTTATTTAAGTATGCTCCATCGCCGCTAATCTAATATATTTTTTTCTATAAAATGCTACGTAAATTACAAAAAGAACGGTAGTCGTAATATTCAAAGCTAGTAGGTAGAGATTGATCAATCAGTTTCTATATTTAAAAGAACAAAATCTACAAACTATTTATTATAATTTGAATTTTGTTTCAAAGTTTACGTGATATGACAATATTTTTAAGGCGTTATGCTGCGTGGATTCAGCAACCAATCGCTCGCTGTAACATAGTTGAAAGTGTTGCATTTACATGTATATTAAGGCTGATACAGACATTACATGCACAGCGCACAGCGTTCATTTCATGTTTGCACGTTCATATTCGACCTGAGCATGCACTGGTTTTATTTTTGCTCGAGGCAAACATGTATGAGACGTGTGTTCGAGGCGTGCGCGGCGCTCACCTCGAAATGTCTGTAACCGCCTTTACTAATTCATTGCTCTAATTTTTACAATGTCATAAGAACTAAAATGCAACACCGGGGAAAAAAGCTAGAGACACTAAAACCAGACGTTACTCGGGTGTTTTTTTGTGACGTTAATTAATTGATATGAAAACACTACGGACCAAAACCAACTTCGATACACCTAAGCCCTTGTACCCACTTGAGCATGCTCAGGCGAATGAGCGGCTCATTTGGCCGAGCCGCTCAAGTGGATATAAGGCTAGTAGATAATGTATTCTGACATAAAAACGCTCAATGACACTAGAGCTGTATAGTTTTGATCAGGTACTCCTAAACCAACAGACCATCCGTCCAAGGAATTCGAATAAAATCAATTTTGTTATTATAACAAACATTTAATTATTAAAAAAAAACCAGCGTCTAAACCTAAACTAAACAAATTTTAATGCTACTGAATACAAAGCTTAATAATCAAGAACAAAATTGATTCTGTTAAAACTCCACGGAAGGACATTGTAACATGTAACTCATTAATTAATGTAACTTAGTTAATTAGAAGTACTTAAAAAACGTTATTTTAAAAGTACGTCAAGATTAAAAGTTTAACATTAGCGACTTAGTCAGTCAAAATGGTCTCAATACAAATCGTAAGTAAAACAATGTTCTGCTAAATATTTTAATGAGTCTTCAACATTCCGCTAAAAATGAACAGATCTCGAGTGAATCCGAGTAATAACGAGTTATTCTATTATTGCTTACAATCTCCGCACCTTTTGTTTATAGAAATAAATAAGCGTTTCAAGTTTGTGGGCTTAAATCCTAATTTGTTGGGAAGTCCTAATGAGGCCAAACCCACGACTAAAGAAAAATATTCGTAGCTTCGGCTTGTAAATGAGTATAATTAAGACGTTTGATTGCGTAAAAATAGTGTTTATTTTTTAATCACTCCACGCAAGTTATTATTTATTCATTTTCAGCGGAACAGCGGAGCTGTCAGCTAAGATTTTGGTCTATAAAAAGTGTTTCAAATCGACATCATCCATGTTTCGTTTGAAACTATCGAATACGTAGACGTTGATATATAATTTTAGACCGTTTTTCGAGCAAAGTGTTGTTTGTTGTGTTCAGTTGTTGACGGCGATCTCTTTAGGTTGTAGGGGAGCCTCGTCGGCGACCACGTGGTTGTCGGGCAGGTCGCTGAGCTCCGACGCCGGCTTGAACGCGATGGCGTACGGGAACTTGGTGCGACACGCCTCGATATATTGCTCTATCTCCTTTTCGCACGGACCGAAGTCGCCTTCCCGCAGACTGTCTAACACATCCACGCAACCCTGAAAAGGAGATCAAAAATATTAAATCCGTTAAAAATCCCTTTTAACATTTTTGTCGCCAGTTACCTCTGGGTATATACAAACTTGGTCGCCAGGACTAACGTATTGTAGAGTTAAAGTAGTGATATCTTAATCTCTTATTTAATAAACATAATAAAATAACAATTAAAACACAATTTGATACATTATATTAAACCACGAAGGTCTGACGACCTGGTCGCGGGTCGCTGGATGCGGGCGCCGCAGGACCGGTGATTGTGGTTATCTTTAGGGGAGGCCTATGTCCAACAGTGGACGTCGTTCGGCTGATACGATGATGACGATGACATTTTATTTAGAATCAAATTTGAACTTTGTCATGTGTGACATAGAGTTAATTTCCAGAACTATTAGAGTCCGCACCTGTATGGAGGTCCCGGGGTAGTGCAGGGCGGTGGCGAGGCCGAGCGCGGCGGCCCCCCGCGCGGGCAGCAGGCGGCGCAGCGCGCGCGCGCCCCACAGCGCGTCGGCCTGCGTCCTGTGCGCCGACGTGCTGATGAACTCCTCCGCCATCTGCACCGCGCTGCGGCCGCGGACCATCTGTAACATTAACGTTTATTTTAAAGGACAATGTAAGGATCTTAGCTCGTGGCGTCGTGTTAAAGTTTCTGTCGACTCCATGTGAATAAGGCGAGTATAATGATAATATTCTCGATTGTTTTTATAGCGGCCATAGCCATACCCACAGTGAAAGTTACTAGTTTCTACGTATGACAGATACAGTACTAGGGTTCGGTTGACACCCTTTCGGTACGAAACCGTAAAAACTAGCAAAATTGAAAATAATAATAACTTAAAGTACAACTTATCGACTCAGAACAATACCCAGATCATTCAAATAAAAATAGTAATTAGAACGCACAACAAATTACAACAAGCCATTGTTTAATTAGACATAGTAAACAATGCTAGTATACTATAAACTATCGAGATTTTGACACAGTGTGAGATCTCGCCATATTATATTTTACAATACGAGGAAACACCAGCGAACGGTGATGTAACAATCGCGTTTTTTTTTCGAATAATAACTTGCATTCTTCTTCTTTTCGAGTCTATGAATCAAGTTATTTTTTTAAGCTATGTACAACTGACTTCACCTACAACGCGCAATCACAGTTCTCCGCGACGTTACTCATATATCCAAAAGCTTGACAACAACCGTCGGGCAGTAGCCCACAAAACACAACACCCGTCTGGTCGGAGGATCCTCTCTTTTCAATGTAGGATGAGACACTTTCCACCCAGCCTCCCATAACTCTAAACTGGTAATCCTGAGCAAGAACGTAAGCGCAGCCGTCGTCCAGCTACTACATGAAGGACGTCATCTTTGTTACTTCCTCAAGCTCACACAGCGAGCCAACATCCACGGCATTGCATTGGTTTTTTTTTTTACTTGAACCGAGCCTTTTTTGCGTTGGAGTAAGTAAGGACTCCAGGGATCCCCGGCGTATGTAAATATGGGAAGGCCGATTTTTCAATAGTCATATCGTTTATTCAAAGAATAAATATGACAGTTTGACATATTTTCTATAGAAAAAATGTTAAACCCCCATATTTATCTCTCTTTTAAGAGTTATCTGACGATTGAAAAATTAGCCCTGAATGATATTATACACTTACCGGCTCGATCTCTTTGGTGATGACAGCGGCGACGGACGGGTTGAGGCTGGCGAGGGTCTCGTCCAGCCACCTCTGGAACCGCAGCAAGCAGTCGTGGAGGTGGTGGTGCGAACTGTCTAATCTGAACGCGCGCTTTATGCTCTGCAGCATGAGCAGGGGTTTGTCTGGAAATAGGGCATAACATGACAGTCAGTTTAATTTAAAATTTTTAGAGGTTACTTAAACAATAAAAGTTGATTAACACTTCAGTATTTTTTTTAGTATCGTAACTTTAAAGGAACAGAACAAAATTACAAGAAAAGTAAAAGAACGGAAAAGAACAGAATTTAGATAATATTTAGTCTGTAATCCCTGAAAGATTAGGCATAATCGAAAATAAAATTCGTAATATAATCTAAAAATCAAAGCGTCGTATTATGTCGTACTGTTAAAAACGACTTGCGGCCAACTAGCGACCCGCCCCGGCTTTGAACGGGTGCAATTTCCGACTTATCCGGTGGAGGTGCCATAAAAATTATTTCATACAAACTCGTAATGACAAACAACAAAAATATCTACCAAAGCGGCTGGTCTTCGACACTCAAATCGGTACGCAATACGAGAACAGCTGCCAGTTAGTACTGCCAAGCATGCGCGGGCGCTGGAAACATCCACCGAATCTAAAATTGAATTGGTAACTAACCTTTTCTAAAGTATATTTCGAAGGCCATTAAATGTGTGTCTATCCTATCTGCGGCGAGTGTTCTTAGTGGTTGTAGGAACTTGATCGCTTGTTCTAGAGGGTCCTCCGCCTGAAATGTCAATATATAACATATTAGGCATTATTTTAAACGTTGCCCCACGTCGTTAGGAACGGTATTGTGGATGCCTTTTACAAACATATAAACTACTTTTCAACCGACTTCAAAAAGGAGGAGGTTCTCAATTCGACGCGTATGTTTTTTTTTTTTTTTTTTTTTTTTTTTTTGTGTGTTTGTTCTACGATTACTCCGCCAAATATGAATCGATTTGGATGATTCTTTTTTTGTTTGAAAGAGTACAGTTCCGAATAGGTCCCATAGGAATATTGTCATGATCTGATGATAAACTTTGGAGATATGGAACGGAACTCCTTAAAAAATCACAGCAGAACCGCCGTAACAAGAAAAATTGCTTTGTTTATACGTGTAGTCGATGACTGACTGAAGAAAGTGGGGAGGGGGTACGTCAACCCACCTCCAACCACTTTCCAAAATTAAATATATCGTGTGAGGTATTGTTTGAAAGGGCTTTTTTATTTATATTATGAATTGATTTGCATGATTCTTTTCTGTTTGCAAGAGTATACTTCCGAATAGCTCCCATAGAAATATTGTCATGATCTGATGATGAACTTCGGAGATATGGAACGGAACTCTTCATAGAATTACAGCAGAACTGTCGTAACAGGTAAAATTGCTTTGTATATACGTGTAGTCGATGACTGACTGAAAAAAGAGGGGGAGGGTGTACGTCAACCCCCCTCCTACCACTTTCCAAAATTAATTATATCGTGTGAAGTATTGTTTGAAAGGGCTTTTTGTAAGGATTTCAAACATTAACACACAAGCACTAAAAAGTGAAAAATAAAAAGCTTTTTAAAAAAAAAAGATAACCGCCTTCAAAAACTACAAAATAAAAAATAACTTTAGCTTGGAAGTCGGTGGCAATACCTACATAACAAGAAACAAAACCAAAGCCGCCGACTTCCAAGCTAAAGTTATTTTTTATTTTGTAGTTTTTGAAGGCGGTTATCTTTTTTTTTTAAAAAGCTTTTTATACATTTAAATTCCTTTATACATAGAGTTGATTTGTTAGGAAATTGACCCTAAACTTATCCATACTTCCACACTAACAATTATTATAAATGAGAAAGTAACTCTGCCTGTCTGTTAAACTTTCACGACTAAACCCTAAAGTTGAACCCCAAGAAAGGACGTTAGCCACTTTTAATTGCGCGACTTCGTCTGTGTCGGCGATAACCGTCATTTATGCGAACGAAGTCGCAGGCAGAATCTAGTAATATAAGTCTATAGAGTAGTAGTAAATATAAGTCTGAAATTGGCAATCCACCTTGATCAAGCGTGGTGATCAATACTGCTCTGCTCATACCTGCACTATATGAGAAGAGGACACCACTCGGCAGTGGGACAGTAAGTAATAGGCTGGTATTATTATTTTAGGGAATGGGACCCGAGACACTCTCTTGTAGATCTGGTGGTAAATATTGCAAGATAAAATCTATTTAAAGAATTTGGCAACCCATAAAAATTATTGGGTGACACACGTGATATCCCCATAACTATTTTTAGGCTTGTCAGCAAAGTCACGACTGTGATAACAAGTAATGAAGTAACTGTACATGCCCATGTCGGTAACAATAGCACATGCCATTGTCACCGACTGGTAGAACAGGTAATGCAATAACGTTATATACAAATTAATTGTGACATTCTAAATCAATCAGTCGCTTTTGATATTTACTTCCCTAGGAAGTGTTCAGGATGTGGACTCACAAACAACAGGTACTCGTAAGAAATCGTTTGATAAATTGATTTGAGTAACTATCAAGAACAAACAGTCAACGATCAAGGGCAATCAATTATGTGACACAATCAGTATCACTAGAGTGTATTCAAGTTACTGGGGTTTACAATCCACTTGATTGAATTCATATTTTGATTTAAAATTCAAAAATCATGCTCGATGGCTAAGTAATAACAGATCTATCAGGTCAAGCTACTTTTGCCGGTGTTTGTCCGTGGATGGGGAGCCATCTTTACATACCGAGACTCCTCCGTGCTTTGGAAAATACTTTAAGCCGTTGGTCTCGGCTGTCATCTTTGACAGTCGTTACTGGTCTTCAGAAACTACAAAGTCTGACAACCAGAATTACCAAGGGCCCAGTAGGGTTGTGGAGGTCAGATAGATACATAGTGAGGATAGGGCTAGGCAGATATTTAATTAATTAAATTATATTTATTATTAACACCCGGTCGTCAGAAGTTTGAAAGTCTGACAACCAGTCTTGCCTAGGGGTATCGTATTACCCAGTTACTGGGTTGTGGAGGTCAGATAGGCAGTCGCTCCATGTAAAGTACTGGTATTCAGCTGCATCCGGTTAGACTGGGAGCCGACCCCAAACATAGTTGGGAAAAGGCTAGGCAGATGATGATTAACACCCGGTAGTCAGCCCTAGTGATGGACTGTCAAGTCTTTTTTTTAATAGAACAGAGTTTATCTCAGGTAGCTTCACAAGATGAAATATTGCCAATGAGTGAGCTTCCCTAACGTTACTTGGAGTGGTGTGTTATAAATCCATTTCCGCCCTTACCCTCGCTAGTTTGTCAGGCACGAGTTCGTCTAACTGTGGCGCTTCGGGGTCGCCCTGCTCCTGCTGCTGCCGCGCCTTGTGGTGCTGCTCGCGCTTCACCTGGGGAACAACACCTCTTATACACACACAACTTATATTTTACTAGTTCTTCATGTTATTGGATGGCGAGAAGACGTCCTGCGGGCCTCTATCTATGAGTACCATTCTTCAATACCAGAGGAATCGCAGGTGCGTTGATCCGTACTGCCAGAATGCCGCCACAAAATGGTTTTCTTTTGATGATATAATATTTTTATTGTAACGAGAACATACTGCGATCCTCAACCGCCTTAGTCCCTGATAAACCAGGCACAATTAGTTAAATGAACCTACCTGTACCTGGGCCTGTAACGCGCTTTCCTGTTCCGCTTTGCGCTTCGCTTTCCTCTGTTTATTTCTAAGCTTCTTCAACTCCGATGGCGCCAAGTTTTCTGTTGACAATAGAGAAAAAGATTTTAGAATATAGCTTTATTATTTCCTTTTGAGGTTTGAGTTGTTATCAGACTGCTTCGTGACTGTTTACGAGTGACAGAAGAAGAAAGATATACAAGTGAGAGTCGGCTTTACATACGAAGGGTTCCGTGCCACCGTTACTATATAAAATACTACATACAAAATAAAACACCTTCCTTATATTTGTATTATTCGTTTTTATACACTCTGTGAAAATTTCAATTCTCTACCTATTAGGTACATTTCATGACATACAGTTCGTTGAAAGACAGTGGTAAGTACGGGCAGCAGAGGGCTATAGGATCCCATTCGCACTCTTCAGATCCGGATTATTAAAAGTGCATAGCAGAAATAACGTTCAATTAGATACTGAACAATTACGGTTTGCCCTAAACTTAACACGCAATTTACGAAAAACAACTCGATTCGAACGAAAATTCCTCAAGTCATTTTCGCATCACCCTGATCAGCCAGTAGAAGGTTAATCATCTATAAAATTAAATTATCTTGATATAATCTCAGTGTTGCCAGGCAAAAAACGACCGTCGTGACAAAGTATCTGTTACGGACATAATTCTCGTCACAACGCATAATCAAATCGCGAGACTAATACGAGTAAGTAATCGATAATGGCCGACGTATTTAAATTCATAATGGCGGAGCATGCAACATGGCCGCAAATGTGAAGAGTACGATGTGAAGGTGTGCGTACAGTATTGAATGTGTTAAGTTTTTTAACGGAAGTTGAAGCTTTAAGGCAACTCAAAAACCCCAGGTGTAACGTTTCTTTTTTTTTAATATGCCAGACCTTATTGTGAAGATGTAGGTCCATTACTCTTAAAGAAAATGTCTTATATCACGGTCCAACTTCAGCACTAAGGCTAATTAACAATTATTAATATCGGGGACCCTTGGGTTCACTCTAAGCCCCTTCAATGCCGACACACGGTCAAGTATGTAGAGACAATTGCACACACAACCGTATTAGGAAAGGCAAAAGATATTATCTATCTAAATGTTCACAGTTTTACATTCATTATCCCATTCTTCTTACAAAGGGCTAAATCAGCGTCCAAAGCTTTCTTAAATAGCAGCAAGATCGGTTGATAACAGATAAGGGGCCGGCGTGTCGGCTGCGCGTGAGTGAACGCAAGGGTCGCGGTCGTGCGTGCGCAAGCGCATACCACATGTCTTGAATGTCACACTTTGTATTACCTTATGTCGAATAGGTAGCCACATTTGAATTAAAATGTCTTTAGATAACGCATAGTTTAAACATTCAAACTTACAGAGGACAAAATAATTATAACATCGTTACGTGTTAAAATTATGTGTAGGTAATTCATTTCACATTGGACAAAGTTAGAAATAAAAACGGGCTCATATGTTTGTCGGACGTGCACACCGAAGGGTTCCGTATCACCGAATATAGTTTAACAAAAAAAATGCATGGTCGTTCTTTTTTTTATTTGCATGACGGCCATTTTGAATTCGCCATTAGTTATTTGTTGTTATAGTCGCAATAGAAACTGCGAAAGTTTCAACTTTCTACCTATTTAGGTTTATGAGATACAGCCCGCTGACAAACAGACAGGCAAGCGGACAGATAATCATTTTAATTTGCCTACTGAAACTTTGAAAATATCACGAGGGTAATGCAAATGTCACACATTTCTATGGGAGGGCGGATATTGTGAAGTAAACACAATGGTTGGTCGTACAGCCGCTGACCATAGAGGCATTATTGAGACAGTTTCACAAGCATTGCCACATGCGCCGGCGCACGCCGTATAAACGAGCGCCCACGCCAATTACAGGGTTGTCATAATAATAAATGCCAAACTGAAATATTGCATAGAAATGGGACCTAGGGGTTATAACTATGTCAAAAAAATGCAATATATAGGTATCTACGATTATGTAAGTACATAACTAATAAATTCTCAAATGCCTTAAGATTATATATAAAAGCAATAAAAAATTCTTATCTCAAAATAAAAAATGAAGACCTAAACCTGATTGTCTAAATATTTTTTCTAAGTTTATCTAGAATATAATTGTCATTGGTGAAGGAAAACATCGTGAGGAAACCTGGACTTGTAATTAACATAAGTCTGATATCTACCATCCGCTTTGAGCAAGCGTGGTGATCAATGCTCGTGCCTTCTCTGTATGAAAAGAGGCTTTTTGTCCTGCACTGGGAATATAATAGGTTGGTTTTATTTTAAGTAACTGGTGTGCTTGTATGAACGTGGATGAGGCGAAAGGAATATGTAAGGATCGTAGCAGGTGGCGTTCTGTGGTTTCTGCCTACCTCCATGGAAAAACGGCGTGCGTTTATGTGAAGTTTGAAAAATTGATTAACAAGATTGAAATACCAACATCTACTAATGTGTAAACTATCTAAGTATGGCTTTACAGCCAGCCCTACAACGGATTGTCAGTTAAGCCATGGTAATTACATATCGACGACTCAACGGTGCTGGCTCATGGCGACTAACCATTTCCAAATAACCAAACCACTATAAGAAAATAATCCGTGATGATACGATTATAATTATGTTGAAATTAAAGTGCCAAAGTCAAAAGATATTACAATATGACTATTAAAATGCACTGAACTACAAGGAAAAACTATACGAGAAAAAAATATCTAGGTGTTGTTGTAGTATTTGTTTGTCACCACCTAAAAAAAAAAAAAACACATGAGATGTCTCATGTGTTTTTTTTTAGGTGGTATAAATCGTCAAATGACTCCTACCGCCCTGGGTGGGGCGGAAAGGACTGTTAGACTTTTACTGACTAAAAAACCACCCTGTTCCTTCTGTTGCCCTTTGCGTTCCGGGGCCACGGTATCCTGTTAAGACGTCCCGCAACCCCGGCAGGGTAACTCATGTGTTTGGTCAATTCCATTCCCTGTGAGATCGGAAATCAGCCTTTAAAATATGTAATTGATATTTAATTTGAAGTTACTCATAACAAAAGTTCGTTAATTAGCTTACTTGGTTTAAGTTAATTACGTTATCCAGTAATAATAAATAACACATAACATCACGCCTGTAATCCCCGAAGGGTTAGGCAGAGGTATACCTATTAGGACACCCACATTTCGCCAGTTATGTTTTGAGTCCCATGTAATAGGGGGCGAGCCTATTGCCATTAACCGGGCACAAATCCAGACTCCGAGGCTGCTACTGAGAAATTCCTGATGGAAAAACCCAATACAGCGCCCATAATAATAAATACACACAATACATTTACAATACTTACAATACATTTTGATTTTTTCATAATTAAATGTGCCCTTCTTTTGAGCTTTGTAGTAGTCGGGTAAAAATAAAGTATATTAACAATTCTTTGATTTACGGTAAGTTTTTCCAACGAATTAAAACACAAACGTGCGATCAAATAGGGTGTCCATTACAAGAAATGTCACTGCATCGTCTGCATACACATTGACCAACATCCCTACATCAGTTTTTGCTAGTGTTTTTCGTATCCGTCCTCAACATTATACATAACGCACATTGGCGTAAACTCGTGAAGCTTGGCATAAGTCAAAAATAATAAAATCTGGGTATGACGACGTCAGTTTAAAAAAAATACTGGTAATAAAACCTATAAAAAATAATAAAATTGAAGTGTATTTTGTCTTGTATCAAAATAACAGCTTTGTACTAAATAAATACAAATGTTTACATGGTACTTACATAAAACAATCAATTTTTTAAACTCTGTCTTGTTCCGACTAATCTCCGGAATGCCAGGAAGATTTTGAGCGAACATTCATTGGCGGATATCTGATGTAGAAGTACTACTACCTACTTTTATTTCAGAAAAAGAATCCCTTGATAACCTCGCGTGCATAAACTAGTGAAGAACTAAAGTAAAAAACTATTGTCTCCTAGAACTTTTGACATAATTTAAATTATTATACCCAAAATTTAGCAATTTTGACTTACACCAAGTTTGCCACAAATGAGCGATAAGTAGAAAACAGTCACAGTAACGGTTGTGTTGCTTGATATCCGGCGCACCTTGTCGCATTCCCCAGCATTGCGGCTCTTTGCCAGGGCTGCCATCTCCTAAATCGTTGACTTAGACCAAAAACTTAAGAGTAAATGGAGAAATTGAGATTTTTTGACCGTAGCAACTTAATAAACCATTTTCACACTTTTTGGAAACCCCTTCCGGACGAACCCCGGACGCCCTCTACATCACATATCACATAAAATCACGCCTTTAATTCCCGAAGGGTTAGGCAGATGTGTGTATTAGTACACCCACATTTCACCGGTTTTGTTTTAAATCCCATGTAACAGAGGGCGATCCAATTGCCAACAAGCGGGCACAATACAGACACCGCGGCTGCTACTGAGAAACTCCTGACGGAAGAACCCAATAAAACTGCCCACTATGCTCTGCAGTCGCACTTTGGTACCACTAGACCAAAGAGGCAGTCCTCTAAACTAGAGCAAATCCAGGGAATCCCGAACCGATGGCAAGATTGGCAACCCTTCTCTTTGCGAACAGGTATAACGAGACGTGACAGCAGCATGACGTGGTTGGGTCGAAAGTACCATGAAATAGATCAAATTATAGTGCAATTATAACTAGGGTATGGTTTAGAATATAGCAATACTGTACTTAGAAATTAAATGCCGAATATTAAGAAACTAATGCTCATTATCATAACGATCACAATTGATTTGCGGTCGGCGCGTAGATTGTAGATAAATATGTCAAATCTAATCTTATATCTTTATTGCAATCCATAATGGGAAACATACAGGTATGTGTTAATAAATAAAAACAATTATGGACCTGGTCAAAAAGCAAAATTTGAAATAAGTAGAAGGGAAAAGCGCTTTTTCTTCTCATGTTTTCTCGCTTTAAATCATATTACATCCCTTTTTTTTAAGGCGGATAAAATCATCAAATTACTCCTTCCGCCCTGGGTGGGGCGGAAGGGACTGTCAGACTTTTACTGACTAAAAACCACCCTGTTCCTTCTGTTGCCCTTTACGTTCCGGGGCCACGGTATCCTGTTAAGACGTCCGGTAGATAACTACAATAGAGCTGGTTAATTCAATCATGTCCATTTTAATAGTCTATGTTTAGTTATTTGAAATATGAGTTAAGCATTGTTCCAAAATAGTAGAACAGTTAACATCACAGGGACTTGCCATTCAGCCCGAAAAAATAATTAATTTCCAAAAATTTGATTTGAAAAGAGTATCTGAGGAGTTTCATGCTTCTTTTTCTCCATAGATTACCTACGGTTTGAAAAGAACTTCAACTGTCTGACTAACTAACCGACTCCTTGACAATTGGATACTTGATCAATTGACATACTTTTTATGAGCTATCAAAACAAAATTTTCTATCATAGATTTTGTATGGTAAAAGTAAACTGTGACGTCATTGTTTTGTCAATTCAATTCACTAACTATTTATTGATTTCGAAGGAACTACGAAAACTATTTTGACGGTTAATTTAAACTAATCGGGTTTTATTTTTTATTTAATTTTAATTTTATGTCTATCTTTATTTTTAATTTATTAATTTTTATTTTATTTCAATTGTATTTTAGTTTTATTTCAATTTTATGTTATAATTGTAATTGATAATCGAATTTGTATGTTTTACTAACACTAGTTGTATAAGAAAATTGTTACTAACCATTTATGAGCTCTTAGCTTGAAATAAAGATTTCTATTCTATTCTATTTATTTTATTTATTTATACAAAAAAAGTATAAGGCTAAAATAAATTCGTGTTTTTTTTTTTAGAGCAGTCAACTATGTCCTATTCCAAAGTGCCTATACATGATAAATGCTTAAACTTTGACTTAGATTCACAAGTCTCAGTCATTGCTCATCGGGTATAGGTAATTTAACGGGTACCTAAACGTGATGGGGGTTAAACAACTGTACTTTTGCAGGCTTTCAACCATATAGGTCGCTACGTGGAAGAACGCAACGATATACGTGACTGCCAAAAGATACCAACCAGCATCTTATTGGTTTAGCTAAAGTTCGATGTAAAACGATAAATATCCTTTTCAATTTCAATCAACGAGAGCGACAGTACTAGGATAATTTATTCTTATAAGGGCATTAAAACAGCGTTGAATTACGATTAGGCTGAAATGTGTAGAAATATGAAATGAGCAAACGTGTATGAGATATCTTTAAGATCTTTTCAAAAAGATTAATGATGGGCAATAAATGTGAGACAAGTTTAGTACAAACGTTGAGTTTTGTCTAACAGTTTTGCATGAGACGATATTACTTACGATGAAATTACTTAAAGATGGTACAATCTTAATGCTTTTGAAACATTATTTTATTGTAGAGCCAGCCAGGGTATTTTTTTAATTCGTGAGTTAATTGTTGACATGGGGTTAAACTACCATTATGTCTTGCACCACTGGGAGTTAAAGATAATTGGGAAAATTGGAGTGTCGCTATACACTTAAACGGGTCAGTCTATGCAGTTCGGCATTTCCAATACAACCTTTGATAACGTTGTATTAAAAATATTCTGGTCAGCTAAAATGTGTATAGCGACCCTTTATAACATAAAACTTTGAGAGATTAATGTTTTAAATGATTATAATTTAATAATGCAGCATGTGAATATTGAACAACATTCAACGTTAGGCACGGCAACGATAGGCTCGCCCTTAAACATGACTGGGGAAATGTGGGTAAACTAATTGGTACACCTCTGCTTAACCTTTCGGGGATTACAGGCGTGATGTATGCAACGATAAACAGGCTTTCAATATGAATAGGAAATTTTGAATTTCGCCCTAGTTGGACTACGTTACGTAATTATAACCTAGAATTGTATTCAATTGTAGAAAGAAACAGATAAGCAAATCAGCTCGCGTAAAAAACGCGAGACACCGCCGCCGACAGTGTACCCAGTGCGTATTTACGTAAGTATATTGTGCCTACGTCTAGGACACGTCGCAAACACAAATTACTGCTCTAATTCTCTAGAGGTTTCGCAAAAGTAATGAAACTGCGGCCGTGGGGGCCGAGCGACGAGGTCGTGGAGGTCATTTCTATAATTAAAATCTAACATTTTGTAGACATAGGTATTTTTGATAACATGTGATTTTATTTATAAATATCTTCTTTAATAAATATAATTTTCCTGTATGTGTTTGTCACCTATCTCCTCCTATGCGGCTGGACCGATTTGGATGGTTTTTTTTTGTGTATATTATAATGGGTTCCTGGATGGTTTGAAAAGACAATTGAACCCGGTAGGTATCGTTGCTGTTGGTATGACACCAAATTTGCTATTAACCCACCGACATTCGGCATTTTTTTTCGCGAACACTTATCTATGCGCTTTTGTACCTATGCGGTACGCGCGACATTCAAGAGGTTAAAATAAGGAAAAAAATCCACAATTAATAAATTCAGAGGCGGTACGAAGTTTCTGAACAATGAAATTTTGTGATCTTGAGTATTTAAAACCTCTAATTTCTAATTTATAGAAATAGGTTATTGACACCATTAACCAATAATTCCAAGACACAAATTCTTGAAAATAAAAAAACACATTATTTTAGCCCTTGAAAATCCGATAAATTTTCAATTAAGAGTCTATTTACATTTTTAGTTGCTTTGAAATTAATAAATAGTTCATCAATTGAGTTGGGAAATAAATGACGTCACAGTTTACTACTGCCATACAAAATCTATGCGGGGGTCGCGTTTTGACAGATCATAAAAAGTATGTATGTCTTGTGGTCGCAAAGCGCGGCTACTCTGCATGAGGTCTTGGGTTCGATTCCCAGGCCGGACAGTGTTATTAGGTTTTTCCATCACGAATTTCTCAGTAGCAGCTTCAGAGTCTGGATTTTCGCCCGGTTGATGGCAATAGGCTCACCCCCTATTACATGGAAAAACTTTACTGGCAAAATGTGAGTGTATTCTGGGTACAACTCTGTCTAACCCGTCGGGAATTACAGGCGTGATGTTATGTGTTATGTAAAATACATGCCAATTGATTGGTGGTGTCAAATATCCAATTGATGAACATGAAGGGTCAGCAGAATAGATACAGTGCAATCATCGAAGCCGGTCTACAGTACCTAAGCCACTTTAGAAAATGTTAAGTACCTAAGGTACTTAATTTCTGTTGGAACTAACAATATCGCAACAACTACAAATTATCAAAGCAGCCCTGACGCAGGGCTCATGTCGCAACGGCCGGACTTGTTCGTGTGACGGGCGTGCGCCGGCGCAGCCGGTCGACTTTACAAACTGGAGCACTATTTATAATGTTGAACTCGGGTGTTTAAATTATTTTAATGTTTTAATTCTTATGAATGATGTTGTATGTTTTTATCTTGCCCGTAACTTTTAGATATGAATATTTTCGTCTAGCGTTTCATATTTGTGTGCGAGTAGAAGATATGCTAGTTAAATTGCGTTAATTAAAGTAGAAATACTTCAGAAGTAAATATTCTGATACCTATTTAATTACATATTATTATGTTGAGCTTCATGTTAACTTAACTGATTGGTTCAAATGTCTTGTATGAGGATAAAATGAGATTTAACACATGATTTTTTGATCAGGCGCAGTTCCGTGACTGACCAAGAACTCACATCTTAATCCCAAGTAAAGATAAAATATCTTTAGAGGGGAAAAAGGGTTCAAAAAACACAAAATTCACCTAAGATAACCTAAATTTTTACAGTGTACAGTTTTTTTTTTTTTTTTTTCATTACAGCAGCCCGAAAGTCTGACAACCAGTCTTACCAAGGGGTATCAGTTATTGGGTTGTGGAAGTCAGATTGGCAGTCGCTCCATATAAAATACTGGTATTCAGCTGCCGACCCCAACATAGGTGGGAAAAGGCTAGGCGGATGATGAAGAGCACGTTTCGATAATATTTATGTACTCGGACATGTTATACATAACACATCGATCGGTGTAAGGAACAAAATTGCCTAATTGAACCGAGTTCAATGTATGGCCATCAATCATCAATTTCGCACGTGTCGATACACCTGCTCGATTTTAAACATGATCAATCAAGTCGTACTTCTTCAATTAGGTAATCGAGAAGCCTCAATATCTTAAATGGTTATTACAAGAGTATTAATTCTTCAATTAAATAAATAAATAAATAAATAATTTATATATTTATTTTGTTTAGAATTTGGATTTTTACGTAAAATGCAAGTTTCTAAATTTTCGCAAAGAACAATGTATAAAATAATCCGTCGTGCCAAAAATAGGATAGAAGAAGAATCGCTAGAACAGTTTTCTAGCGATTTAAAAATCTCTAGAAAACTGTTTTAACAAAACTTTTTCGAAAGTAGTTATCATATACCAAAATTGACTGTTTTTTTACCTACTTTGTTTACAAAGACTTATTTAAATAACGTTTCACATGTGGTTAATACCGGGGAAGTAAATCGTGAATTTTTCAGTTCATATGTCCTTTGTTAGTCGTAGTTAATAATCTTGGACACTACTGACATCGGTGAAAGAAAACCTAGACTTGTATATAATATAAAGATATCAATAATAGGCTGGTATTATTATTTTTATTTACAAATAAAAGTTAAAGAGCATTCTATTTGGAAAATTGTATTTTAAAGAATGTAAACAATCAATGTGAATCTAAAATATATTAAAAAAAAACTGTAATTCTATACAAGTGATTAGGTTCAATGTCTCCAATTAAAACAGATTTGAGGTTAAATGGACGATTAATGATTAGGCAACTATAAAAACTAATAAAATGATAGTCTAGGCAAAATAACGGATTTTTTATAGTGTCTTTAGTTTATGGCAAAAGAAAAAATCCGTCCGGATGAGCAAATTGTTGAGGAAATTTTTGCATTCGAAATCGTTCAGATGATAAAATCATTAATTAATAAACAGCTTAAAAAGCATTATTAATATCACACCCGTAAAACCATTTTTCAGTATATCAATCAAACTTACCACATACGTTTAGATGCTCTAGTTTAAATCATTAAAAAGGTTAAGATTAATGCCATTCGTCGCACGCGCATGCTCAGGTTGTGAAAGCAACCACCTGCCTCTTAACAATGCAGGCGGCCGCTAGATGAACTTTTGCTTCGTGATTTGTTAACATGATATAAAAGTATAGTTATAACAATCAAAGTTTCAAAGGTGGTGGTGACATAATAGGAAGCTTTTGAAAAAAGCAGTAGGCGCAGTGGCCGAGATGATACAGCACTGCGTGTCGCGGGTTAGATTCCCGCACCGTACAAATATTTGATTGGCCTACAGATAGTTGTTTCGGGTCTGGCTGTTGTATGTGAGTTTATGTTTTTAACAGCACCTACAATAGAGGAGGAGACACTAATGAAGCGCAACGTGCTTTTTTAAGAAAAAAAAAAAACGGCGGCTGATAAGAATGGGAAAATATAAAAAATAAAAAATCTTAATGGCCAACACAATGAAGAAATTAAAAAAACAACCTTCAACAAGTCTACTGCATCATATAATGGATATAATGGTTAAAAATAGTAACATTATTTGGCAGTAAAAATCTACTATAAGACAACATAACTGTATTAGCAAAACAAATTTCCAACATAAACTAATAAGTAATAGCTAATGTTATTAGCATTCAACAACCCACACGCATAAACAAACGTGCTTTATAGACCAATTAAGTATATTACAGTTTCTCTAAACAACTAAAAGATGTAAAAAGACTGCGCTATTTTTTTTTTCTGAGTCAAAACCCTGAAGTTCTTAGGTCTGAACATTTCAAACTTGTTTTCGTTCTATAGAAAGAAAACAAGTTTGAAATGTTCAATAAATAAATTTTAAATACCCCCATGATTCTAAGCATAATGTATTGCGTATATAACAATGCGCATTACTATAAACAGAGGATTATTCGCACCGAAAATATAAGTCAGGTCCCAGTAATATTTTTTTCTCAATATTGATTAGTATTATGGGCAGTATGCGTAGGTAACAGATAAGTAATGTGTCTTTTAACACCCGTGTAATATATTCATACACAAATCATATAATAACGATCTATTTAAAGTATACTTAAGATATACTAATGTGGAAGTCCACTAAAGCCGTGTAAATCGAGCTTAACGACACCAAAATTAACTGCGACCAATCGTTAAGTCAACTGAAAACCAATAAAATAACATAGCGAGCCTAATTTTACTCGAGACATGCAATAAATCTGTTATTTATGAACAAGACTTCCACGTTGGCGCCAGTCCACCATATTTGGGCTGACCACAAACGACAAACAGCTTTTTAATGGCAGTTTAAAACTATTGTCGATTTCTTCCTAAGAAATCTAGAAATGGGTATGACGACAAGCTGGTATGGTGTTTATACTGAAGTCGTAAATTCAAATAGGTAAAGGTTTAGTTTTATTGTTTTGTAACATCGCAGTTTATTACGGACAATCAAATCGAAGTCTATGCATATCCTAATAAACATAAGTTTTGTTTTACAGATTCATTATAAAGTGATATTTGTTGTGTGTTTTAACACCGCAGTTAGGAAACGCACCAAGGATTAACACTATAGGTAAACCTACGAACCGATTATGATAATAACGGTTATAGTCATCTGCAACTAGTAAATTTGCAATTTTATGACTCGTTCATTAACTATACCTATCGGTATTGTTTTCGGAAAAATAAACAGTTATTTCCATTTGAAATACGCGCACAGCCGTGGAGTCGCCAAAACAAGATAAGCAATACAATATCATCTTGATTGATTTGATTACTGCGAAAATAATTGCCAGCAATCGAAGGCAGCTTGACCGTATCACATTAAACTTTTGTAATCGTATTCTTAATTGAAATCAGTTAAAATGAAAGCAATTCGATTTGAATTTAGTTAGCCAGTAGGGTGCCACATCAAATAGTTTTTACTAACAACTCTGTTACAATTATCTGAAATACTTGATCACATATCCAACTAATTCACGTCTGGCGGCAAAATAATTAGTGTAGTTACGCGCAGCATGTAATAGTCAAGTAATTTTCTCACCAGAAAGACCTTTAAATGTACAAATTATAATTTTAAACACACTTGGCGAGTTAGTAATAAATGCTCCTGCCACGATCGTAGGATTTTTATTAAAAAGTATAATTGTAGGTGAAAAAAATAATACTGTTTTAATGGATCCCGTTCTCATTGGTGTCAAGTAAAAATTTCGGTATTGAACTTGAAGAATGCTTTTCGAAATTATAGAACTTTTGGGAAGAGAGTAAATTGTATGTAAATCTGGTAACACTGAAGAACGTAGGAATCGAATTTCTAGAGGCAAGGGTCTGTGAAGACTTACGTATAAAACGAATAGCCAAGGCCGACTCACAAACGATTTTATTCCGGAAAATTAAGAAAAAATCTCGCATAACTTAGATACATAATTCCCATCAATCTATTAAACTTAACTATTGCTTATCCAAAAGCAATGTGTATTTAAGTTCAGTAGGTAAAGTTGACGCACATAATCTCAAACAGGTAAATTAAAAGAAAAACTCAAACCGATCGTACTTAAATCATACAAAATCCCCATCAATCTATTGAATTTAACTATGACTTATTCAAAAGCAATGCGAAACTAAACTCAATAAAGTTGACGCACAAAACCTCAAACAGGTAAATAAAAAGAAAAAAACTCAAAACAATCTTACTTAACTTAGATCATACAAAATCCCCATCAATCTATTGAACTTAACTATGACTTATCCAAAAGCAATGCGAATCTAAGCGCAGTAGAGTTGACGCACAATCACAGTGGACACATGAGGTTGGCATTGAGAGAAGCACACGGAAACCTCGTGACAAATTCACCTATAATTGCAACCTGCAATATGCCGTCGAGTGTCGAGGTAAGCCAGTCGTGCATCCGTATCCGATATCATACATAATATTTATGTAAACGTTAATTGAAGGATTTCCATGGTCTCCGAGTTTATTGAATGCTTGTGTAATGTTGATAGAATTTGTTGACGATATTTTTCGAAGAATCGCGCTGGATACAAGCCGCTTCCAACCGGTCCTATTGGAAATGTCCTGTAACATGCTGAGTTATCCTGTTATAAGCGACTGTGCAAGAACTAAACCAGTAATTGAAATATTATGATCTTATGTATACAGAAGTTGTTGGGAAACCTGAATAAATAAATAAATAAATCTGTAGGGAAGGCATAGGCCTTTCTTAGTTCAGCAGTAGACATCATACGGGGCTTTTTTTTTATGTGGTAAAAATCATCAAATGATTCCTTCCGCCCTGGGTGGGGCGGAAGGGACTGTCAGACTTTTACTGACTAAAAAACCACCCTGTTCCTTCTGTTGCCCTTTACGTTCCGGGGCCACGGTATCCTGTTAAGACGTCCCGCAACCCCGGCAGGCGTTGGCCCCGTTGGGGGCCCCGTCCCTGTGCTGACAGCTCTTTTAGGCGCGCGCGAACAGAACGCGCCGTCGACCCGGGCTTCGTCCTTGATCGGACGGCAAGCTACCCATTACTCGCCGTCCGCAAGCCCGCGCATCATACGGGGCTACATCTGATATGATGATGATAATTATTCTCCATCAATGCACCTATTGGTTGCACTGCTTCAGCAGATATCTCTCGGACGAAGACAGCACAGCTGCCATAGCTCGTCATTTAATAACTCTATGGTCCCGGATGATGGACATTGATTACTTTCATTTGGAAAGCAATCAAGCATTTCAAGTCCCGTTGAAACCTAACCGGATCAATATTTTTATCTAAACTTTTGAATTATTCAGAAAGGAAACATACATCTAGTTTTATGTTACTTTCAATAGTCAATGAATATAAGACGATAGTTTTAAAACGTTCCGATTATTTAAATATTAACTAAATATAAATTTGGCGTGCTTGTATGACGAGATGTATGAACGTAGATGAGGTGAAAGGAGTATTTAAGGATCGTAGCAGGTGGCGTTCTGTAGTTTCTGCCTACCCTCATGGGAAAAAGGCGTGAGTTTATGTGTGTATGAATTTGAAAGTTTGTAGAATCCTGAAAAAAAAACGTATGACAGATCAATAAACAGTAGTTACAAAGGCCTCTTCTACAGGTAACAGAAAGTACGCCGTGATTTACGCAAAATCGCGTGAGAAAAATGATAAACACAAACAGAGAAACAATAAAGAGTCTACATTCCTAAGATTTAATTAAGTAAATACAAGTTATCAGCGTCCCACTGGCACCGCAGTAAAAAAAACGTGACGTAATTATTTATTGTTACTCATCGTAAACAACACATTTAGCGGGCATTGTATTCAAATACATACATAGTTATTCGTGTCATATGACGCCCCAGATAGTGGCGCTAATAAGTTGAGATGTAGGTGGTGACCGCCTATGGACATCTGTGATATTTAAACAATTGCAGGAGCGTTCCCATTCAAGAGATAAAGCTGAATTGTTTCAAGTGTAATGTCTCAATTTCCTGGTTTATAATGAACACGTTAGGTTAGTGCTCAAGTCTATATGAGCAAGAAAATAAAATGTTGCATGAAACTATCAGCGCTTTACTTACAAATAAAACAATTCTATTTTGATCAGAGCCTGAAAACATTACTCGTGACAGTTTTCAATAACACACCACTACACCGTAATGTAATGCGCATCAAATAAAAGCGCACTGTAAGATTAAGCGTAGGAAAACCCAACAGTGTAGTAATACTTAGACATTACATTTAGGTGTCCCCTGGCGTAAGTCAAAACGGACATAATACACTTAAGTATTTGCATCATAAAGCTACTAAAGTGGACATTATACGTTCTAAACGTTTCACTTTACTTTTCCTGTTGGCATAGCTCCAAGATAAACGACGGTACTAAATTGAATGACTAGGTTCTAAGAACGAGGATTGAATTGCCTCTATCAATCGTATTCAATTGAAACCTGTAGTTATTCACTCAAAGGAATAATAGATAATTTCTTTTCTAACGACATAATGGGTTTTACAGAGAACCCATGATACGTTGAAATAGAAGTTTAGATTAAAATTAAACTTGAATCAAGAGGCAAATCTACTTCTTCTTATCGTGTGGGTAGTAAGGCCTTACGACCCTACACACCCTAGTGTCAGAATTTCTAAACCGCCTCAAAGGCATGGTTTGAGCGGAACAGTAAGTCTAGTTTTCCTCACGATGTTTCCCTTCACCGATGCCAGTGATGTCCAAGATAAACTTTAGAAAGTACATATGAATTAAAAAATTCACATTGGTACTTGCCCGGATTTTAACCCACAACCTCATGCATGAGAAGCGAGCGCCTTAACCAGTGGGCCATCACGACACTTTAAATCTACTAACTTTTATAAACGATCGCAATCTAATCACAGTCTAAATCTGTCAAAAATGTTTCTTATTTACCAACATTTTTTGACATTGATTGTCGCTGAGATGAGATTGCGGCTAGATTTTGAACGTTTTAACCACTCTGCTCGACAAGATTTTGACATTTGACACATCCCTTGACTCGGTAGGGTGTTGTGGATCACGTCATAAAATTCTGGAATTTACATCAACTTTCAGGATTCAAATTTTTAAGAAAAATAAACGTTTGCAGCTATTTTATAGAATAAGTTTGTGGCAAATATCTTTAATTATAACTTGAGGTCGGTCAAACTGCTTCAGATCACTGCAAAACTGGTATAATATAAGTATTTTTACACCCTATCCAAAAGCAGACCACTCGGATTAGCTGAAATTAAGTACATAAACAACCTTCTCGCTTGCTGATAAGATGCATCCAGACGAAATAAAGACATTATCATTCCATCTCCATTATTTTTTTTGGCATTATGCATACATAAGTGCTTTAAAAAATACGATCAAATTTAGTCAAAATTTACACAAAATTGTGACATTGCTTAGTGCTGACCGTTTACCAAAGTTTTTTAATTCGATTCAAAAGTTGTGTTTAGCCTAATCGATACATGAAATAAAATCGAGGTTGGCCAAAGGAGTCCGAATTAAAAAAAAACTTTTGATAATATTTCTTAGGATTTATATTTTATATTGCTAAGGGGTGCTAAGAATCTCCGGGTGGGATCGACTTCCCGTTACACGACTCAGGCAAAGTACAAATCGGATAACGATCAAATTCTTAACGTTTTAACTTATAACACTCGGACTTTACAAACAGAAGATCGGCTACTAGAGCTCGAAAATGCGTTAAATGAGATTAAATGGGATATCGTAGGGCTGTCGGAGGTAAGAAGAAACGGAGAAGAAACAATTGAAAGAGAAAGTAGCATATTCTATTATTGTGGACAGACCGGAGGGCTTTACGGAGTAGGCTTCCTAGTAGCAAAGAAATGGAAAAATAACATACTAGAATTTAGTTCATATTCAGACAGAATAGCAGTTTTAAAGTTTCAAATTTCAAGTACAAAGACATTAACTTTAGTCCAAGTATACGCCCCCACCACCTCTCACCCTGATGACGAAGTAGAGGAATTCTATGACCTACTCAATAAAGCGTGCGACGAACATCGAAGCACCTGGAATATTGTTTTAGGTGATTTTAACGCAAAAATAGGGCAAAGGCAAAACATGGATAACGAACACATTGTAGGTCCACATGGTTCTGGCAACCGAAATGATCGCGGTTCTCGGCTAATTCAGTTTGCTTTCGGACAAAGCTTATGCATAGGTAACAGCTTTTACTACAAGAAACAACAAAGACGATGGACTTGGATCTCACCAAATAAAATAACAAAAAATGAAATTGACTATATTCTCACTCCAAACAAACAAATTATTAACAATATACATGTTATGAACCAATTTAAATTTAATTCCGATCATAGACCCGTACGCGCTGTGCTAAAACTTAATACTAGAATCCATCGCAAAATCTTATTCAAGAATAAAATTAGAAAAATAAACAAAGAATCACTTATAGCATGTAAAAAAGAATTTAATATTGAATTACAAAACAGTTTTGATTTACTTAACGTAGACAACCAGGAAAAAAGTGTAGATCTGCAATATAAAGAAATAGTAGATAGCATCGCAAAAGCCAGTAAAGTAGTGAAACAAAATAAAAACAAATCTAAAAAACTATCAGATGAAACTAAGAAACTTATTGAGGAAAGGCAGACTCTTAACTTATTAAACAAAGACATACAGCACAGACTAAAAGATAAAGAAGTTAAACGCAGCATCAGAAAAGATATAAGAAACTATAATCAAAAACTTATACAGAATGCATTAGAAAAGAACCGATCACTCAAAATAGCAAAACAAGGAATTACCAACAGCAAATCTTGGATTACATGCCTCAAAGACAGCGGAGGTGTGAAACAAACTAATAGAGAAAAAGTCCTTGAAATCTGCACGACATTCTATAAATCCCTTTACTCTGATACATCACACACACAACCAACATCTAACTATTCCTGCTCTGATAATATATCACCCATATCGCATTTAGAAGTTCATGATGCACTAGGCAAATTGAAATATAATAGATCTTGTGGCGAAGATGGTGTTAGTACCGAAAGCCTGAAAATAGGTGAACCAACACTTCTCTGTCATCTCACAACGCTATTTAATGATATTCTCCGTACTGGTAGCTTTCCAACGAATTTTTGCCATTCAAACATTATATTACTTCACAAGAAAGGCGATAAATCTGATATAAATAATTATAGACCAATTAGTTTGATTTCCCATATTTACAAAACTTTTGTCAAAGTTATTGAAAAACGAATAGCTAACCAATTAGATGAAATGCAACCTCCGGAACAAGCAGGTTTTCGTCGAGGACTTTCCACTACCGACCATTTACACACCATCAACCAAATAATTGAGAAATATCAAGAATACAAAGTCCCACTGTATCTCGCATTTGTCGACTACTCCAAAGCTTTTGACAGCATCACACATACCGCAATATTTAACGCACTCACAAAACAGCATATAGAACCGCATTATATACAATTATTACAAACGATTTACACTCATAGTACAGCCGCCATCAAGTTAGACAGGTTAGGTCCAAAGTTTGATATTCTCAAGGGAGTCAAACAGGGCGACCCGCTGTCTCCAAAATTGTTTACCAGCACCCTAGAAGAAGTCTTCAAGACGCTGGCAGCCAAATGGGAGGAAAGTGGTATTGTTATCGGCGAAACGAGACTAACCAACCTACGTTTCGCCGATGATATCGTCCTCTTTTCCCCTTCAGCCACAGGACTAGAGAAGATGCTGCAAGATCTCAGCAGTGCAAGCCTTGAGGTTGGACTAAAGATGAACATGTCAAAGACTAAGCTCATGACCAACAGTGCCACAAGAAACATACACGTAGGAGGGGAGAATATACAATATGTCCAGGAATATCTTTACTTGGGCCAAGTAGTCTCTTTTCAGGCAAGGCAGGAAAAAGAAATCACACGCCGTATAGAAAATGCCTGGAAGAGCTACTGGTCCATGAAAGAACAATTCAAAGGTGCTCTACCTATGTCACTTAAGCGCAAGCTTATGGACATGTGTATTCTCCCCATCTTGACCTATGGTGCACAGACTTGGTCTTTGACTAACATCCAAAAGTCCAAACTCAAGGTTTGCCAACGTGCTATGGAGCGCAGTATACTTGGCGTTAAACTAACAGATCGCGTACGAAACACCACCCTGCGCTCCAAAACACAGATTATTGACGTGGCTCAAAAGGCTGCCCAGCTAAAATGGGACTGGGCTGGACACGTCTGCCGCATGTCGAACAATCTATGGGCCCGTAGAGCCCAAGATTGGTGTCCCGAAACGACAAGACGGGGACGCGGCAGACCAAGAAGGAGATGGCGGGACGACTTGGTGGGCTTCCTTGAGAATTGGCAAGACGAAGCGCAAAATCGCGAGAAATGGAAGGAATGGAGGGAGGCCTTTGCCCAGCAGTGGGACAGTACAGGCTAGTTATAATAATAAATAATAATATTTTATATTAAATTAAATGGATAAATAAACGCAAAGCTTAGTCAGGAGCGTAACTTTTTTTAATAAGGTATAAGATTTACTTAGGTACGATGATATTTTTAACCGACTTCGAAAAGGAGGATGTTCATAATTCATTAAATACATTATGCATTAATCTGCTAAAATAATAACTGAATTCTTTTGTTTTGCGTAGACTTGAACCTACAAGTACTACATAAAATTTCGTCATGGCCGTCTGTCTGTCTGTTTCTCTGTGCGTCTGTCTGTCACAACTCATAAAATACAATTTTTCCTAATTTGGACCCGCTACGTTACAGTAAGTCAACACGAACTTTATGGACTTCATATTGGAAATTTTCGCGAATGGACATTTAAGCAAATAAACAATTCATGATTTTCGGGGGTGTTATTACCGATAATGAGGTCGAAGTGAAAATCCAAGATGGCGGTCGTGAAATTTTACTAAATATGCGTCATGGGTGTTGTTTCCTTGGTTTTGGGTTTATTTCGTGGTCATGAACTCATGACGCATATTTAGTAAAATTTCGCGACCGCAATCTTGGATTTTCATTTCAACCTCATTTTCGGCATTAGCACCCCTGAAAACCATAGACATGACACCCATGACGCATATGTCGTTAAATTTAGCGGCCGCCATCTTGGATTTTCACTTCGACCTCAATTTCGGCATCACCACCCCCGAAAACCATGGATACGATACCCATAATGCATATGTTGTAAAATTTTGCGGCCGCCATCTTGGATTTTAATTGTGACATACGGACGGACAGACAAACACACGCGTGAGGTTTCCGTTTTCATTTGGACGTACGCAACCTTAATCCAATGTTACAGCCCCAGTCAAACTAATTAGATAAGTTAATTATTAATATTGATGCAAATAATTAGACGTTCTATTAAATGTGTGAAAAACGCGATATACACCAATCTGAGATAAATGTATACTGTGCACGCTGCATCAAATTTAAAAAAAGTAGATAACGCACCAAAATTAAATTTCCTAATTAAATTTAATATAAAATTTCAGAAAAAAAAATAAAGGTAGGTATCATAGGTATAGTTCATTGGTAAGGACCAATGAACTATACTTATCGTAGATACATATTTTTTCTGTTGAGTCTTGAACTAGAAAACTATAAATAACAATTATTAACTGAGCTGGATAGCATAAATAATTAATGTTTATTTTAATTTAAACTTAAATTCCATTTATATTAATTTTTACGAGTCGATATCTGATATGAGTAATTTTAATTACTCGAATCGATTGAAATAAAAAAATAATCGATTGACATAATCACAATCGCACATCAATGCATTAAAAAAAAAATGGTTGACAATTTCTAAGAACACAAAATAAGTAGTGGTAATGAATATTCCGTGTTTTTAGACCCGTGTTTGTAATTTACACTAAGAATTGGGCATTTTATTGTTGTTTATTATATTTTGAATGACATTTGTCATGTTTTTAATAATATCTAAATGTATTATAGTGATATTTGTGACAAACAAAAATGTAAACACGCACGGATTGGCGCGAAGTTTCGACTTTGGATATCAAAAACTTTATTACCACTGCTAATTTATGTTAAACTATGGATGAAATCGACAAATAATTAAATGATGACTTATTTACTGCTCCTGTAGTGTGTGTGTGTGTAGCTTGGATGTCTAAAATCCACAATTTTTATGTTTTTTAGCCTCGACTACTATGGTCATCAAAATGGCGATGATTGCATTTTCACACTTGGATTTAAAAACGGTAATTTTATATACTCGCGTGCTCTATCTACAAGATTGGATGGCGCTAACATTTAAACATTTTATCAAACTCTTTTACTTAATGCTCACACATGAGATTAGATGGCTACCATAATCAGTATTTACACTTATTGGTCAGGATGACGCATGCGCGAACTCCGGGGTCCAATTGGACCCAGTACCGAGCCGGCGGAGGTTTCTGTGTTCGGGTCCAATTGGGGGCGCTTCCGAACTATACGGTTAATTAGGTAGGCCTCAGGTAGGTTAGAGTAACCTTCAGTTGTAATAATGTAAGTTTATTTAAATTATGTCATACCTAAACTTTAACTACCTTCTCTACACCTGTACTGTTGTTTGCAACCGGGGACGTCTTTACAGGATACCGTGGCCCCGGAACGTAAAGGGTAACAGAAGGAACAGGGTGGTTTTTTTAGTCAGAAAAAGTACAAAAAAAAAAGATTTTACATTTCACAAAATATACAGGGTCATTGAAAATTTACCCGAAACCTGAAAAGGGGTCATTGTACTCATCATTATGAGTAACTTTTACTATGGGACCAACACTGAAATCATAAAAAACAGCTCTGCCCTGATAACAAAGAATGCAGTAATCGACATTTTTGAGATTTTCACTTTTTTCTAGAAATGGCATCCCAAGAGGTTCATGTACATGAAAAAAATATGTTTTCATAAAAAAATTCACTCGAAGTAAGTTTTTTATGTAATGATTTTCGCCGTACTTGCATAAAAACTGCTTCAATGATAAGAAAAAACGCAGTATTAAACATGACCTAAGAAAGAATGCAGTACTTGCAAGAATACCCTTGCAGTAATATCCACTACTGTATTATTTTGTGTTAAATTCAGTACAGAAATTGCTAAATTAAAACGCAGTACTCCACATTACTGCATTTAAATGTAGTAAAGGCTTGCGAAGTCGTAGCAGTGCGATCCATTGCCGCGTTTTGTCTTAGCAAATCAGTTCGGCGACGTCATTCGGTGGAGTACTCAATTGGAGGAGTTTACTCAATACTTTATTTGCAATCCACGATGTAAGAACTTAGGTCGTAGCTAAGAGACTAAAGAAACCTTAACCTGAACCTCTCAAGGACTTATATAGGTGCATTTACCTATATAAGTCCTTGAGAACATACTTAAGTACACTTTAACTTAGTTCCGAGCGTATAATAATGGCAATAATTACTAAAAAATAATGCAGTAATCGACTTGTGCTAAGACATAATGCAGTAATACGCGCAAGTGCTGCATTTAGTTTTAGTATCCGTTGACTCGGAAACGACTTGATACTAAACCGAAACGCAGTAATACGTATTATAATTGCATTTATTAGTAAATTAAATAAAGGAAAATTATCTTGTAAAAGCATGATTTTTTTCCGAATTTTTAGATATATATTATGACCAAATAAATACGAACATCTTGCTCAGATGATATGAAATATGTTTTTTGCGTTTATCTCGTAACCGCCATTTTGCGATTATTGCATTCTTAGTTATGACGGCAGAGCTGTTTCCTACAAAAATGCTTTACAACACGATCATAATGTATGGAACAGCTGAATTTTTTCTCATGAATTTAGGGTTGGTCCCAGAGTAAAATTTGTTCATAATGATGTGTACAATGACCCCTTTTCAGGTTTCTAATATATTTTCAATGACCCTGTATAAGTTATTTCAGGAATTTCTTTTTTTTTATATTGTTTTGTTCTTGTAGGCTACTGTAGTGTCCATAGAACTAGGAGTATTATTCTGTATCTTATAAGTGAAGACCTGTAATTGGCTGTCAGTCTAATTTTCTGTCACTAGTTTGGTTTTTTCTAGATGTTGATCTTGTATGTTACTTATATAAATAAATAAAATTTCTAAGAAACAATCAAAGCTTTATTTAAACCGTAGCTAACCACATAACTTGTTCAAATTCAGGACAAGCAAGTCTATTTGGGTTTTCCATCATAAGTTAACGTTCTTGCAAGGAATTTCGGCAATGTATATAAAGAACTGTAATAACAGCATATTGCCGCATCCATTCTAATATCATAAAAAAGCGGTAGTTTTTGTATGTTCTTTTTTTCGTTTAAACGCGCTTATCTCTGGAACTACAACGGATTGAAAAAAAAATCATTTTCATATGATAGCCAGGTTCATGAGGAATAGTAATAATATAGGTTCTATAACATCACGCTACGACATACGGGAGCGGGTGAAACAGTTTGTACTAAATATAGTAGATTTTGTGAAAAATATTAACATTAATTTAGAAAACTTATTTTATGCGACCTCCGAAATTATCCAATACAGTTATATCAGAACTATGTATATCATTAAGTAGTTGTGACGAAATCACAGCATGCAGCAAACGTAATCGCGCATGGTTTAGCTAACACTGCGCATACGCACGGTAGCCATTACTTACGGATAACTGTGAGAAAATATGTAACAGCGCACAAAATTACCAAGGTAATCTTTATCCATTGAACTTATGTAATAATGTAAACCGAGCCTGTATACTAATCAGATATAATAAATTTTGAGGTAAAAATAAAAAGGCCACTGATGTCGCCATTAACGTAGCCACCTACTTGGCCTAAGTACTTTAGAAAGGAATTATAACCATCGATTCCTAAAAAAATAAGGTACATAAAATAACGAAGTGAAAAGCTGTGTTTAAGATAAAGGTTAAACTGGCATAATGCTCTTAAAACACGAAGAAGGGTAGGTATATGTGATCACAAATTCAATCCATATAGGTATGCCTACCTACGTTTTGGAATGAGCAGGTTCAACTTTCTGACTAACTGACAGATTCCTTGACAATTCAAAAGTTCTAATTGAAATAAAAATATTTTGAGTTTGACTTGAATTTAGGACACGGCCTTTTGTTAGCCGCTAATTTTTATTTTTATATTTCCAAAAGAATTTCTTCATTCTTAAAACTTTAATTATTTTTTAGAAGTACAACAAATCACCGATATTTTCGGTCACATTATAAGAGTGTCAATTTTCTAAAATTTCTAAAGAGCTGTAGGAATTTACACCTGCAAAATGTTAAGGCATAACAGGTATTATCGAAACTGGAGTTGCAAGTGGTCCAGTTTTGGCTACAAGCGACTATTTGAGCCATAAACCGGCATTGTTGGTGTTCCGCGTCGGCGCTACACTTTGCAACGGCCTACTAAACGAAATATAAATCAGATAAAGCTTGAATTGCGCAGACGCAAATGACTTTTGTGGCCCCTTGGAAATTAAAATGTAGGTTCCTTTTTGAAATCTAAGTGTTGTTTTTTGTGAGATCTATGGGCTGATATGTATAAGGTAATGCGTTGCATTGCCGCGACACAAAATGGCCTTCTGCCGTAGGGTGAGATGACCATTTTTGATGATCGTGAACGTCGTTGGACGTGTGTGACGCCACAACACCTAAACTCGCGTATTATTGGCGATGGTACATCGGTTCTATGACATTATTTTTCTATTATTTTTTTGGTTTTTTCCATATTTTTTACATAGTTAATACAAAGGATGAATATGTACTTACAGATTAGTTGTCAAATAGAACCAATAAGTGCTGCAAATGCGTTTAGCTAAATACCAAATATCTTAGCAAGCTTTCGGAAAAGTAAACACAGTCTTATTGAAACTACAAAGTCACTTACCAAATACATTATTAGGTTTATCATTTAACTTTGCCGCGATAATCAAACAGTACTGTAAACATAGTTATTTCGCAAAATGGATAATAGAATATAAATCCGAAACGTTTAAGCACGTAGCTGTAAATGCTATATAATATATAGCTTGCAATGCCCAGCTATTTCTTGCCTGTTTAAAATTATAACATTCCAACTCTAAAAACAGATTTCGTTTAACCCAAGGTTGCAAAATGTCAACTTCCTTATGCATCCAAACATTTTGCAGTCCCCGCCTAGATGTGATGATTCACACATTTATAAACAAATGTAGTTTTTTTTGAAACGCTCACTGTGTTAGCCCTGGCCGCATGGACTAAGGACCGTCTCAATTATCATCATTCACAACCCGACTTCACCCACAACTAGGCACAACTTCTTTAGATCTAGATCTTGTTCTCTTTAATTCATGCTCTTGTACCAGTCTCATCTAGGTTCTACCAGCTATAGCAACCATTTTGTCTCCTTATCTTGCTGCCTGCGTCGGACGACTTGAAGATTCTCCTTCCATCTCCTGACATCAATGCGATAAGATGAATAAGATCATCATCAGCAGCTCATGAATGTGTTATGTTAGTATGTAAATTATGCCTTGACAAGGGTTCTGCTTTCTTCCCTGGTGACGAAAAATTTTTGTACGTGTATCGTGACACAACGAAGGGCAACCGGCTCTAACTAAAACTTACGTCAATTACGCACCTGGCGGGCACCGCCTTGTGAACTTATTGGTAACAAGTCGCAACATAAATTCTACCGTACAAACTTATCTCGTACAATAAATCTAATAATACGTGGTTGGCTGTGTAATCAAAGGTCATTATTTTGATATTATTCAGGACTAAAAGATTATTTCGAGTTGATCACATTATGAAACGGAAATATAATCTATAACAGCATTAGGTTGTACGGTTTAATATTGTTGGTTATTTTTGTACGTAAACCTGACTTCGTTCACATCTAAATATAAATGGCATAATTCGCAACAGGAACACGTCCCAAAAAATCCACGGTGAACAACGGTCAGACGTCACGTACTTATTCGTCAAACATCACGATTAGCAGCTACCTAATTCGTACACATCCGTTACGCATCAAGTTCACAACGGTGGATCGTAATCCTACTACGTAAACATCTACTGAGAAAAACCCACTCGATTCCTGGGCGTGACGATCATAGCACGGCGCACTTGGAATGACCAAATACGTGTAGCAGGTGCCTAATGTAGGCACGTCTCGAATGCGTAGGAGAGCGCACGTGTTGTGCATCAGGACGAGTCACAGTCAATCGTCAATTGAGCGTAGGCATGACGTAGACTCGGGGAAACGTTAACCTTTGTGCCTAAACTGTGCATCACCGTAAACGTCTGTAGATATGCCATACGACTGATGAGGTCAAGGCAAAGCACCAATCAAACTGTGCAGTCAAGTCAACAGCTACGTAATTAAAAAGCGCAACCCACAACACTTGCTAAATAAATAATACAATACTGCAATGTGTCAGGCACCCGAATATTTAAAACTACGTATTTGGAAGTAATGACGAAATGAAAGTAATTATAACAACGCGCCTCATTGCCGAGCTCACAGACCGCAATGACATCATTGCCAAGCTCTAAAGCTGTCACAAAACGTCACGGCATACCTAAATGATGAGCGACAGTCCAACCAAACATACAGAGTAGTAAGCACACGATCACACTGACTCATGGCGATTAATACAATTTCATAAACGAAGGAATATTCTTAGGCGGTGACCGCAGATGACTAAACGTAACTGAGTCCGAGTATTATGATGACTACAGATAATCTGGCAACATACGAGTATAAAGTCGTGACGAAAGGGCCGCCGACCCCGGACGCTAATTTGTGAATGAAAAAGATATTTTCATCCGGTTGTGTTTTTCGCAGAATAATCTTTAAACTACAAAACCATTACATCTTAATACTAAGAAATAAAGCACTTTATTATGATTAAACTGATCAATAAACACCATAAATGTATCGTTTGCATCTGCATTTAGATTGAAACGTAAACAAATTAACATCAATTGTCGTACTTGATCACCTTATATGGTCCGGGACACAATTTTTTACATCTAATTACTAAGAATGATGATGAAGATGTTGGAATACAGTACTATATGACAGCACGAGGATGACAAATAGTATTGACCATAAAAAACTAAGCACGTGTAAGTTGGAAAGAATCACACATTCAAGACATTGATAGAGTATTTGTAAGTAAAACTATAAGGACGAACAATGAAGTGCATCATGGTAATATGCGCCTGCAAAAGTTGTACGCGGATCAAATATGCAACTGGACGTCAACATATTGTAACCCGGAATCGCCGATGCATCTCATCAATATTAAAATTGTTGGACAACTTAATATCGATTCGAGGAATCTGATAATTGTATGTGTAAAGAATAACACATAAGTGCTGACGACTGTTATTACATGGAGTTCTAGCTACAGATCTGTGGGAACGAATAAATCTCTGGTGACAAGGCCGGAGCTATGTTTATTGTTAAAAACATTGAAATGATAATGGTTTTTCCGATGTAATCACTCATTTGCATGAAGTGCGAGTTTATTATCCGAAGAAAATGTAAAAAGTTGGAAAAACCCAGCTGTTAACTGATGTATTGTTGTGCCCCTTGGTCCATTGTAGTGCTGGAGTGCGTCACGACTACGCTACGGTTATAATATTATAGTCGTTTACTTTTGCGATATTCGAATTTGCGCTGTTGTTTTGATTTACTATGAGAATCGTTCATTATCTTGTTAGGACTAACAAAAATCGAGTTAAATATTTGCACGGCGGAAATTAAGATGTCATTAAATATTCCCCATTTATTTCAACACGGTGGAATTGTGGATCGTAACGCGATATTTACCATAACTTCAGCTCAATTCTAGATCCCACTGCGACAATTTTTAACGCCGGTTATAAGAAAAGTGAAACTGATAGAAATGAGACTATAGAAGCTGATTCTGTTGTAATAACTGATGAAAAATTTAACATTTTCCGTCCCTGGGAGGTTTTAGAATCTTTTACTCAATCCCTTCCACTGTATATGTAATCGACACCTAGAACCCACAAATAATTAAGCAACAATTTCCTCTCAACACGTAATCCTTATTTGAAAAGTCATCGACATAGCGATCCATGATTCACGCTGTATTGTCCACGTTGAGCGCTGATCGCATCTTAGCTGCGCCTGCATCTAACGAAGGCGACAATTTGTCAATTCGCTATGCGTTACCTTCGAGTCACGCTCGGAGCTTGAACTTCGGAACGTAAACAACTTTGGTGTTATTCATTGTTGTGCTTTGCTCTCAATGCCTTTTGAGGTAAGGCACCCAAGTGGTGTCGTCACAGATCTACTATTGGTTGCGTGTCGCACGATGTCACTCCACCCCTTTTTAGGACTCTGAACTTGATGACAATGGCTTTGACGACAGACAAGTTGTTCTAGCGTCATTTGAGAACGTCATAGTAAATTAATATGAAGCATCGTATGACTGAAGAAGCAAGTGACGTTAATTAGTATGACTTAATTATTAGTAACTTTTATTTCTTTTATTACTTTTTTGAAGTATAAAAATACTTCAAAAAAGGAAGAAGTGTCTCAGTTCGGCTGTATGGTTTTTATAGTATGTTCGTCGATATCTATGTTGATCGTAGATATATAATTTTTTTATTAAGGCGTGTACTTCCGAGTTGTATCCATATTCAATTGGTGAAGATCCTATGTAGACTGACAATGGAACTCCTCAATAACAAACGTATTGTGTTTTAGTGATTGCACTGAAGATCAAAATAATGCCCTATAAACCTATCCGTGATCAACGACTTCTAAGATACCCCATGGAACTTCTCATCGTCGAACATAGAAAGGGGTAACGTGCGGAAGATGAAACACATTTGCTAGTTATATAGTGTCATAATTTCTTAAAAAATTTGGATGATAAGTTAATACTTATAAATAATAATAAAAAAAAAAAAAAAAAAAAAATTAATACTATTTATTTATTATTATTAATTAATTATTTTATTTTAATTTTTCGCTTTCTTAATAGAAAGCGAAAAATAAAAAACAAGTTAGTTATGTGTACTACTAATAAACACACTGGATCAATTCTTCTTTCTTTATCGTGTGGACAGTAAAGTCTTACGACCCCACACACCCTAGTGTCAATTAATAACCCGCCTCAAGGGCCTCCGACATGGTTTGAGTGGATCGATTGAAAGTTTGTAAATAAGCAGGTATTGAATTTCCACTATTGTTGTAATTTGACGAAAGCTCCGATTATTTACGTTATAAAATCAATATTCTTATGATTATACTCTTGAGTATTGGAAATGCTTTCTTAAATAAAGTAGGCTAAGTCAATTTGAATGGAATCAACTTTCCAGTGTTTTACTTTCGTATTAATTTATATTATTATTGTGGATAAATGCATAGTAGAACACTTTCTACGGTCTTAAACGTCGAAGTGGGTTTTACACTTATCCCCTTGCTGTTAATAATAATGGCAAGGTTTCCGGAGACCTGTAATTATTCATTAAGTGTGTATTTTCTTCGGTTTTCGTGTGGAAATCTATATAGTCCTTCGCTTTGGGGAGAACATAAAGGGGATATGTACGGCTGAAGCCAACGACTCAGTGTTCCTCAGAAGTCACTTGCACATTTTTCTTACTTCAATCTATAAAAACCTGGAGCAGGGGAACGAAAGTGAATACTAGCCGTCTTATTTACTAAACAAGATTTATCTTGAGACCAGTTTTAAACCATCGACCCAGTTTTTGTTAGAATAAGGTTCTAAATACAAAAACTGGCTCAATGCTCCACACCTAGAGGGCACCTGACTTATACCAGCCTATTACTGTTCCACTCAAACATGTCAGAGACCCTTGAGACGGTTTGGAAACTCTGATACTAGGGTGTGTGGGGTCTTAAGATCTTACTAATCCACACAATAAAGAAGAGAAGACCTGGAGGACCATTCCGCTAACTTTTAGGAACAATGTAATGTCAGTATCAATCTGTCAAAAATCCTCTAGAGCTATATCGTAAGCTTTTTGGTCTAAAGATAAAGCTTGTTTTGTAATAGACAGTAATTTGTTATCTATTAACCCATTCATATTGACCTGACCTTTCTCTTGTCTTAAGCATGACCAGTTACTGAGTCAAAGCCCTTGAAAGACCGACATTAATACTTCGCAAAACAAACAAGCTCATTGTATGGAACACTCGACGCATTCTAGTTACATTGTTAAGATTTCTTGGTTTTCCAAAGGGCAAGATCAATAGTGTCATAAATATTCAAGAAGATTGTCGTAAGACCTAAATCTATCTCTGGGGTTACAATCTTAAATTTGTCTACTTTGAGAATAAATTATTTTTTAGGGCACTGTTTTTTCACCATCTTAAAAACCGCCTAGTAGATGAAATTACGAATTGTTCCCCAAGCCTCTTCACAGCGCCCCGATTTTACTGCGTCTCTTACCGCTCCCCTTTATGTCTGCAGCGTCCACAAGGGGGCGTTATCGCCCACTTTGGGTAAGGCTGATATATTTTAATATATAAAAAAGCGAAAGGTCACTCACACACTCATCATGAAATATCGAATACCGCTTGACGTATAAAGATGTTTGGCAGAGAGGTAGTTTATAGTTAGTAGACGTCCGCTAAGAAAGCATACAAACTTTGGACCCCCGTTTCATCTCTATAAGGGGTTAAATAAAAAGGTTTCATAGCGGACGTCTTCAAACTATAAACTACCTCCCTGCAAAAAATCATCTTTCTACCTGCGTCAAGCGGTTTTCGTTATTTCGTGATGACTGAGTGAGTGATGTTTAGCTTTTATGTATTTAAAAGATTCGTGTTGATTCACTAACATAATTATCTACTTCAATTTGACGAGATTGCAAAATTGGACCTCGTATACTAAACACGTTGAGAGAATAGTGTTAAAATTATCATATTTTCACCCCGCGAATGAATTTCATAATGGGAATTCAGCCAAGACAATTTTAATTAAGTCCCAGAGAGCTCATGATTGCCAGGTGACAATAAGTCATTGACCAGCGTTAGGTGTGAGTAAATAAAAATGGTGGCATCGATAAGTGATGGATCGCATTGACGCATCACAATGTTGGTAATGGCAGATGCATTTAAATGAAGACCGAAGAGGATTTCACTTTGTACAATGGCCTCTTCACACACGTTTATTATCACAGCAACATAACATCACGCCAGTCTTCCCCGAAGGCTTAGGCAGAGGTTTACCCATTATTACACCTACATATTGCCAGTTATGTTTAAGTCCCATGTAATAGAGGGCGAGTCTATTCCCATCAACCGGGCACAGATACAGACACGAGGTTTCTACTGAGAAATTCATGATGCAAAAACCCAATAATACTTTGCCTGACCAGGGAATCGGACCTATTAAGACCTCATGCCCAGCAGTCCCGACCATTAGAAAAACGAGACAGTCAAAGTGTGTATTATTATCACAGGAAAGTAAATAATAGATTATTAACTTTGGGGTGGCTAATATTATGGCTATATTGTTCTACGATTAGATATCTCAATAAGCCCGTGATAATATCGCCGTTAGAATTGACTTTTACGAGTGAGTTTTAGAAAACCATGCCTATTGTGAATTGATTATCTTCATTGTAATCACTTATGGTGTTAATAAATAGTTTTCATACATTAATTAAAGTCTTGTTTCGTTTTCAACATCTTAATTACTTGAAAGTTATATTGATACTAGTTTCTGCCTGTGATTTTGTCTGTATCGAATTCAGAGTTAAGGCAAAGTCCTAAATTATCTCTCGGGAACATAAAAAAATGATAAAAACATCTATAATTCTATACAGAGTAATTGAAAATGTACCCGAAACCTGAATAGGGGTCATTGTAGGTACTCATCATTATGAACAACTTTTACTATGAGACAAACACTGAAATCAAGAACTGTTTCATACATTATGATCGTGTTGTTTAGCTTTTTTTGTAGGTAACAGCTGATTTTTTTTCTTGATTTCATGGTTGGACACATAGTAAAAGTTGTTCATAATGATGAGTACAATAACCCCTTTTCAGGTTTCGGGTAAATCAATGACCCTGTTTATGGCCAGCGAATTCCGTTCAGCCATTCAAGCGTGGAAAGAGTAGCAAACCTTCAATTTTTTATACTGACAAACATTCGCGTTTATAATAGTAGCAGGAAGTCAATGAACCTACACGGATACAGCCTTATTTATTAAGTATAAGTTAGACACCATTAAATACATACATAAAGATTATAGTGGGTGCTAAGCACAATTGTAAAGATAACAATAAATCACGTTTCAAGGTCAGTAAACCACATAACAGCGACGCTTTTAAATCAACAGCTAACACCACAGCTGCCATAGAGTCGCAGACCAAACGTAATTAATACCATAGACACATAATTATCACTTGTGGCTAGATGATTGATGATGATGCTACACAATTAGTGGTTTATATAAGTTAGGAGTATTCGTTATTTACATGTATTTTACTTTACGGATGTCCAAGAGTATGAACACGCATACGATAAAATACACCATAGCGTAATATCACGCCTGTAAGGCCCGAAGGGTTAGGCAGAGGTGTACTTATTAGTACACCCACATTTCACCAGTTATGTTTAAATCCCAGGGCAAACCTATTGCCTTTAACCGGGCACATTGCTGCTACTGAGAAATTCCTTATGGAGAACAAAATAACACTTTGCTCGATCTGGAAATCAACCCCAAGACCTCATGCTCAGCAGTCGCGCAAATAGATTCAATAGATTCTTTTTTTAGTGTGTCCTGTAAATGACGTTAAAAAATGCCTGTAATGGTCTAATTGAAATAAATGATTTAACTTTGACTTTGACATAAAGTCAAAGTCAAATATTTACAGAAATATTTACAGAATCACACTAAGAAAACAATATGATTTCTTTTTCCAAGTATTATAACAATACGCTATCAAACTTTTTTATGGCAAAACATATAATTTAATAGGACACTCTTTTGCGACCAAAATGCCAACGACCTCTCGCACATTCCATGAGCTTATTTGGCAGTTTTCATAATTTACCTTATTTGGGTGCGCGTGCGCGTGATGGGTGGCGCTCTCCGTCGAAGAATCATACAATTGACATCTTCACTTTAGAAATACCACGAAATTTGAAGAGGAAAAGATATTGCAAAATTTTGTAAGTTCATCCGAGCCCTGGATATTTTATTTTAGGGGGTAGTAAAATGTTTCATTTGTTTATAACTTTAACTGGTGTTGTACACCATGGCATGTTACCGTGTAAGGGATGATTCTCATTAGAACGTGCCGTGCCCGGGACGGGGCCCGGACGGGGCACGGACGGGGCACGGTTTTAAATCTGTTACATATATTTTGTATGAATCAATTTATATTACACAGTGCATTATCCGTGTCCCGTCCGGGCCCTCTCGACGCACTTTAATACCACGTCGGCTCGTCCACGCCCCAGCCCGTGCACGGCACGTTCTAATGAGAATCATCCCTAAATGTGCCATTATGATACTATTATGACATTCAATATTGTGGCGAAAATAGTGCATATTTCATCATTCTCTCATACAAACTTTCAAGTTCGAAAACACTCTGAAGGTTGAAAGGCTTAAAAGTTTAAAAAAAGCCTTATTTTTTTAGGTTTCTTAATGAAAACCATTTAACATTTCTTTATTAAAAATGTTCTACACTCATTCTTTAGAGTTTTATCTTGCGTATAAGTAACAAGTAAAATGATTACAATCGGATTATAATTTTCAAAATTTAAGATTTGTATAAAATACAAATAAAATAACCTACTACGGAAACGACCTCAATGTAACCCTGAAAGAGCTAATGTTACACCTGAAAGATTTTACTTTCAAAAGCTTTAGCTTTCCCTGTAAAAGGCATAGTACAAAATACCAGCCTGTAGCTATTGTCCCATTTCAAAAATAAAGCCTCTTACCATACAGAGAAGGCTTGAGCATTGATTACTTCGCTTGCTAAAGGCGGATTGGCTACTTTATTTAGACTTAAGTTCACTACAAGTCAAGGTTTCCTTACGATGTTTTCTTTTACCGACGTCAGTGTTGAAGATAAACTTAGAAAGTACATATGAAAATAGAAAAAGTCACATTTTTACTTGTCCGTGATCCCACAGCCTCGTGCATGAGAGGCAGGCGCCTTAACCACTGTGCCGACATGACTAAATTAGTAAACTATAATTAAACAATAAAGCGTAATCAAAACACACGCATTAACTTCCTACGTTCGAACAAAGCTTTTAAAATGGTTGGTTACGTGTCAAAAACAAAATGATTGCATGGTTGAAGTGTTTAAAGAGTTGTTATGTACTGACCTTGTGTCATAGCGTGTTATATAAGTTGTTATTAGTATAGTACCCACATAATTCATTACCTTACTACTTGGATGAATGGGTGCTTGTGACTCAATTACGCCTGAACGGTAGAACGGAGCTGGATGAAAGGCACAGAGATAGAATCATAGTTTGGAATAGCACATAGGCTTTTATATCGGAAAATTATACGGTCCCCGTGGAATAATATATGTATCAACTTTGACGCGGATGAAGTCGCGAGCAGAACCTATATCTTGTATGATTGGAAATTTTCACTTCTGGCAATAAAACGAATAAATACAGCTCTCATTATTATCTCTGCAGATCTAACGAGACTTTAGCACAAGACTATATAAGGTAGAAACTCTAATATCATATTTAAACGGATGTTTGTGTGAATCTTAGAAATTTTCCACTAAAACATGAGCATCCTAAAAATAACCATTTATAACAGCACACTGAAGTAAACAGGTTACTCCAAATATATAACGAAAACTTGAATTTTATTCTTACTACTAGGTATTTAATTATAGATCACAATAACTGGTGCAAAAAATACGCTTAACAAGGCCGAAACTTACATAAGTGTCTTTTATTTTTTGGACCATACTTGGGAACATCTGATTACGGAGACTTCAAAGGTTTAAGTTCCAACTTGTTGTAATAACACATACACATAGCAACACGCCTTTAATCCCCGAAGGGTTAGGCAGAGTACCTATTAGTACACCCACATTTCGCCAGTAATGTTTAAGTCCCATGTAATATGGCGAACCTATTGCCATCAACCGGGTACAAATCCCGACTCCTAGGCTGCTACTGAGAAATTCCTGATGAAAAAACCCAATAACACTCGTTGTAATATAACTTTTAAGAAACTCCTGTACTGCATCCATAAATTTTGCGAACGTTACACTGCAAGCTACCATAAACAATTAGGGTCTTTTAACACCGCATAAAACAGTTCGTTATTTTTTTTGCAATAATGTTTATGATTCGCGCAATGCTAGGTTAATATAATTGCATATTGTAATGATTAACTTAAATGTAATGTAATGGAATAATACTAATTTGATACGCATTTGTTTTATACGAGTCGGTGGTTTAATCGTTATTTACGATGCATTAATGTTTTTATAATGGTTTTAAATTAAATCTGGTTACAATATATAGCACATCTATCTATACGGGGTTTTACAGTAAATTTTATTCTGGATTTCAACTTAGTTACTTGTATTTATTTGTATAATAGACTTTTCTGCATAGTATAAAACAAAGTCGCTTCCCGCTATCTGTAGGCTTACGAGTAGATCTATAGATAGATATTGATGCGGTTTTCATCAATAAATAGAGTGATTCAGAAGGAAGTTTTATGTATCTTCGTTCTGTGTCTCTCTCTGTGTATTTTAACTGTTATCTATATTTCTAATCCAATGTCAAAATTTAGATACTAGCGCAAGTATTTTGTTTCAATTACACGCTCGATTTTTTATTTAGCTTTTTTTAATCGTATCAATTTTGTGTAATAGGCCTAAACATACATCCGATCATTTCCTCGATTTAGAAAATCATGATTTGTGTGCCCTTCGGATTATTTTACGTGAGTTTACGTCAACGGAAAATCACTACCAAACTGTGTTTTTGAAAAGTTTTTATATATTTGAAGATTAAAGCAAAGACAAGGGCAATTCAACCGTATTTAGAAGTGTACCCATTATTATACTTACTTACATTTTATTACTTTGCCCGATCTGGGAACTGAACCCAAGACCTCATGTTCAGCATTCGCGCTTTGCAACCACTACACCAACGAGGCAGTCTTCCTATTCATCATGGTATCTAATAATCGCATAACTTAATAAATAATAACATCAACATAAATATGCTAAAAACATTTAACTTAATGTAAGAACCCTGAACGCCAACGGATAAAGATATTTTTAATACATAACATCTAGTTATATAACGAGCAGGATATGCCTAGTAGATAATTACAATTAAATGTAGATAGTACCGGTATATAAAATCAACTGTTTATGTAAGTTGTATATATCGTGAATGTATTTTACGATTAAAAGTAAAATGTGGATTTTACTTTAATTTTAAAGATTTTTTTAATTAAAAAAAAGGCAAAGTGGGCAAAGTGTTATTGGGTTTTTTCATCAGGAATTTCTCAGTAGCAGATTTGTGCCCGGTTGATGGCAATAGGCTCGCCCCCTATTACATGGGACTAAAACATAACTGGAGAAATGTGAGTGTACTAATGGGTACCCCTCTGCCTAACCCTTCGGGGATTACAGGCGTGATGTTATGTATGTTACTAATTTTATTTTGAGATAAAAAAAAACAGGAGTACAATTTAAAAAAAACTTATTATACTACTATCATTTTTAATAATAATGCAAATGATACTTTGCTTTTTGAATTCGACTTTAGGATTAATCTTTACTAATATTATTTAGTTGAAGAGTTCGTCTGTTAGAACGCGCTAATCTCGAGAACTATAAATTGGTCCCATTTGAAAAAATCTACACTACGACCCACGGTGGCGAAGTAGTAACCAAAGAAGTAACACAATGTGGGTGAAACCGCGGAGTATTGTTAGTAACAATACATTTTTACTGTACTCAAAGGAAAAACGAATTATTTTAATCAATTTGTATTCTAGATTCGTAACAAATTGCATAGGTATTAAAACGCTTCTTTAAGCCACAGTAACTTCTATACGAAATAAAGGATATATAACACGAATTTAAAATATGTTTATTGGGTGTTTGCCAAGATCCTTTGGTTCCTAACTACTTAGGTATCGTGAGTTTTCAATTAATATTCATTTATTTACCATACAGAAGCCATCTTATCACATATTGTTATCCATATAAATATATACCTGCCTTATTATATTGGACTGCCTCGTTGGTCTAGTGGTCGCAAGCGCGACTGCTGTGCATGAGCACAGCAGTCGCGCTTGCGACCACTGTATAATATACTAATGTAAGAACCCTGAACGCCAACGGATAAAGATATTTTTAATACATAACATCTAGTTATATAACGAGCAGGATATGCCTAGTAGATAATTACAATTAAATGTAGATAGTACCGGTATATAAAATCAACTGTTTATGTAAGTTGTATATATCGTGAATGTATTTTACGATTAAAAGTAAAATGTGGATTTTACTTTAATTTTAAAGATTTTTTTAATTAAAAAAAAGGCAAAGTGGGCAAAGTGTTATTGGGTTTTTTCATCAGGAATTTCTCAGTAGCAGATTTGTGCCCGGTTGATGGCAATAGGCTCGCCCCCTATTACATGGGACTAAAACATAACTGGAGAAATGTGAGTGTACTAATGGGTACCCCTCTGCCTAACCCTTCGGGGATTACAGGCGTGATGTTATGTATGTTACTAATTTTATTTTGAGATAAAAAAAAACAGGAGTACAATTTAAAAAAAACTTATTATACTACTATCATTTTTAATAATAATGCAAATGATACTTTGCTTTTTGAATTCGACTTTAGGATTAATCTTTACTAATATTATTTAGTTGAAGAGTTCGTCTGTTAGAACGCGCTAATCTCGAGAACTATAAATTGGTCCCATTTGAAAAAATCTACACTACGACCCACGGTGGCGAAGTAGTAACCAAAGAAGTAACACAATGTGGGTGAAACCGCGGAGTATTGTTAGTAACAATACATTTTTACTGTACTCAAAGGAAAAACGAATTATTTTAATCAATTTGTATTCTAGATTCGTAACAAATTGCATAGGTATTAAAACGCTTCTTTAAGCCACAGTAACTTCTATACGAAATAAAGGATATATAACACGAATTTAAAATATGTTTATTGGGTGTTTGCCAAGATCCTTTGGTTCCTAACTACTTAGGTATCGTGAGTTTTCAATTAATATTCATTTATTTACCATACAGAAGCCATCTTATCACATATTGTTATCCATATAAATATATACCTGCCTTATTATATTGGACTGCCTCGTTGGTCTAGTGGTCGCAAGCGCGACTGCTGTGCTCATGCACAGCAGTCGCGCTGCTGAATCGAACCCAAGATCTCATGATCTTGGGTTCGATTCCCAGGTCGGGTTAAGTATTATTGGGTTTTTCCTTCAGGAATTTCTCAGTAGCAGCCTCGGAGTCTGGATGTGTGCCCGGTTGATGGCAATAGGCTCGCCCCCTATTACATGGGACTAAAAAGATAACGAAATGTGTGTGTACTAATGGGTTACACCTCTGCCTAACCCTTTGGGGATTACAGGCGGAATGTTATGTTATGTTATAAATATTATAAATGCAAAAGTAATTCTGTCTGTAATATCTCAAGCAAAGCCATCAGGAATAAATCACCAAAAATCCGAACCTTTATGTTGAACTACTTTTTAATCCGACATTTACGCGTAGTCACGGGCCAAAACAAGCCCAAAATACAAAATAAGGCACTTGAGTTATTTTATAAAAAGTTACAGCAAGATTACTAAACAATACTTTTAGTATCTAGATTAAAGCGAAGGTGTCTTACGACACTCGGTACAAAATATGAAATGCTCTATTCATAAGTTCACGGTAAATAATTCTCAAGACCTAGTCTTGTGGCCATGACATGCCGGACATAAGAAAGCAGTATTTCCCTCACAACACTAACATATTCAATCGCGGAATCAGTTGGCACATCTAACACCTCGGTACATCCGGCTAACGGTGATGCTAATATTTATAACTACCTGCATTGCCGCAGGACATATAAATGCGTTGTAAACAATCGATTTATTATTATTTTAAAACATAATGGTGCCGATTGTAATAAGCACGAGCTAAACTAGACTTCATTTAGACTATTTCTGACTTTTTCTCCTCAAATTCAAAGTCAAAACATTTATTTCAATTAGACCATTTACAGGCACTTTTGAATTGTCAAGGAGTCGGTCAGTTAGTCCGAAAGTTGAAGCTAGTTGCTCGTTCCAAAACGGAGGTAGGCTTCTATGGAGAAGAACGAGCAATAAAACAAGAAGGGGACCGACATGAATAAGACCTGTCAATTTTAGTTGATCCAAAACGTTCATAAAACACTGGACACCCACTTGCACGCCGCACTACATGAAGCCAAAGACCGACTCAGATGGCGAGGCACCATCAATAAGAAGCCGATCCAACGGGATCTACACGACCCTCAGTAATGAGGAATCTCTTCAGTAACGACGCGAGGAGGAGGAAAACTTTCATACAGTTATAGTTAACATGTCAGAACGCATTGATTAAAATCAGGGAGAAGTTAAAGACAAAATTAATTTTGCCATTAAAATTTAGTGATTTCTGGTTTTGGTCTGGCGAATGAGGAATGCAGTTATAAGAACTGAGTATTTTTCCCACCTAGGTCTGATATATTTTAGCCAGCTACCTAATTAATAAACTACAAAGACTGGCTGGATTAAACAATACAATTAAGGTAATTATAAAGTTTGACAAAAAGTAATGCAGCTTGTCTGTCTTCTAGTTTATTGTATTCTGTGGTACTCAACAGTAATTCAGTAGTAACTAACCACGAGAATATACGTTGATTCAAATAAAATAATCAAGCAAAAAAAAGTCTTTAGTTTTGTTTTTTGTACCCTGGTCATTACTGCATAACATATGATGAACTTGTAGTAAGTACACTATTAGATCCAAATAAGTTTTATCTCTGTATTCATTCGCTAGTATTGTGTACCCAGGTTTGAGAGTTTGTCGTGGCACACGCTTTGCATTCTAAAGTTTCAAGGTTTTAATGTAAGGACTAATGCAGTGTTCGACTCTTTTGTTACTTGATTCTGATTAAAATGTATTGCTGTTACTCGATCTTTAAAATGTCTTTCATTGGTTAGTTCCGGCATCAGAGATGTCAGAAAGTTTTTATTGTGATGATATCTATCACGCCACATGTTGACTACAACTGAAGTATCGGGATATTAAAAGTCTCCGTGACATTAACTTAAAAAACCTTATTTTTTGTTTAAAAGAAACTTGGAATGGGTGACCCCATTCCAAGTTTCTGTACTCATCATAATGAACCACTTTCAACTAAGGAAACACCTCAGAAATTGCGAAAGGTAAATCATGAATAAGTTGCATAAAAATCCCGCCAATAACCGTCGGGCAGTAGCTCAACAGAAACAACACCCGGCGGAGTCTCTCTTCCGATGGAGGATGAAGAACATAATATCACCCAGTACCTCATATCTTAAAATTATTGTTATTATCATAACGTTCTATTTAAAATCTGAATGCTAACCTTTGATTATCTGTACTTACCGCATTTGTAATAATGGAATGAGTTGATTCGCTCATATTAGGTATCATAAAATTACCTCATCATCGGCTTACCTGCAACAAATGACAAACTGATTAATAAGGGATTTTTGCAAGGTTTATAGAATCATTGGTTTTACAGAAAAAACATATTATTGTGCAATCAATTAATATATTGAATCACGTATTAAATTAAAATGACTGGTTTGGGTTGTCTATTTCTTACAAGGAAGGATTACCAACTCAAAGCATATTTTTTCGAATTAAAATGGTCGCGTTTTTCGGGAATTTATGTTCGAAAACTAAAGGCTTAAACTTATATATTTTTATTTTATTACGAACAATCACAACTGTGATTTTAAAATCCAATTAGGTTCCAAGAACAGTATAATAAAGAAATACACTCTCACGAAATTTTGATGTAAAGAGAGGCCAAAATTATTATTTTTTTGGCATTTACATTTCATCTTGCAGATGACACTGTAAATGCCTTTCTCAGACTGTGTCTGTAATTACATTTTCTTTTTTGTTTCTTTAATGCAAGGAGTAAGAAAGAATACTTGGGAGTTTTGGAAAAATCGTATTTATAGTTCCTATTAACCTAAGCTTATAGGTGTTTGATCGTGGATAACTACCAAATAACCCATGACTCCTCACTACGACTTAAATGGATAGGAACAAACATGAAACTTAGACAACAATGTTTCGAAACTTTCCAGTGATCGTGTCATACGCAAATAACTAATAGGATGTGTCATTGACACAGAACATCTATTAATATTCGAAGACCAAGTTATAAATCCATTGGACTAAGTACATTTTGAGTATTAATAGGAATTTCCTGTTGAAAAATCTCATTATCAACGCCTGATTTGGAAATCTACAACGTGGACAGTTAATCAACTTCTGCATCAAATTTACCAGCAAGCAAACAGACAAGCATTGCAACGATTTCAAGTAATATCTCCAATTCCAGCTTATCTTAAGAGTCGTAAGTTTTGAACACTTCTAAGTAAGTATATTCAACTTGACACATAATGAACGGTTTGAATTGACCGCATAGTGAAGTGCTATCATCTAGAGCCGATAGCCTGTTAATGAGCCATTGCGACGCCGTCTGACAGCTATCGAAGAATTCTAGATAAATTGTCTGGTAAGGTGGCGCGCGCCCCGGTCACGATCCTGTCTGCCATGATAATGGTACAATGTGTACTATTTACATTGTGATTAGTATTTATGTACAGTTCTGATGAAAATTAAAATATCTTTGATGTATGCCTTGGGGTACCCCTTGGTAACCTGACAAAAGCATTCGACTATGTTAATAATAGTAGATGAAGTGAGATAAGCAATCTCTACATGAAAAATACTATTATCCAGCTGCATTCGTTTACTTTCAGTCTACTGATTCCAATTTACTTAAATTAACGAAAAAAGGCTAGGCAGATAATGTCTGGAATAGACACGACAGACGTGCTTTTGATTATCTTATTTGTTCGTATAATAGCATCATGAATCAGGATAGAGTGAATGCCAACTTAATTAAATTAACTGTCTATAACATCTGGTTACCTCACAGCATCGCAACCAAATACATAAGGATTCAAAAGATCATTCTCAAGATGAGCTTGAAATTGGAACGCTACCATAATGGAAGTACAATTATTCGTGTCAATGCATCGAGCTGATGGTACATTTGCAAGTAATTAATCAGCCATTCTCGTCGCACGACGCTCCGGTATGCATGATGTGGGACAACAAATTAAGAATACGCTTAATGTCTACGTGCATATGGACAGACAGACGGACAAAACTTATGTGATCGCATCTGCATTCATGAAGTAAAAAATCTGTCGGATTGCAACTTATCAAGTGCTTGATTAATGCCGAAACGTGATCGTAGAATATTCAATAGGTATTATTGTGATCTGCAGCTACAGTATAGGTAATTATTAGTACATTACAATCGCTATTTACCTTTGCATGTGATAAATATTTGTATGCGTTAATAGTTGAAAGTCACCTTTGTTATTTATTATCATTTTCATCTGTTTGACCACTAACTGTCCTGATGTAATGCTATGACGTTCGACGATGGACTATTAGTGGACGTTCGTCTTTTTTTATAGATTATTTACGTAAGTGGGTATCTCAAATGTTGGATCCAATTATTGTCTTAATACATACATATCTTTCCTATTTTGTACGATTAGAAGTAACTTAAGTAATCAAAACATGTTCAGTGTATTCAAAGCACAAGCACCCTTACTCTCTATTATTCATTTGCAATTGTCGAAATCTCTTAAATTAATCTTGATTCTTATTAAAAATTCTTCGTTTTCATACGTTTTAGTAACTATTATATCTTAATCATCAGTAAGGACTTCGTATCGTGAATTCGCGAAAGCTTTTGCTAGAGTCAATAGTGGAATATGAATAGTGAGATCAATGCTGTGATCATTTGGATTAAATAAGTAAGTCATATGACCAGGCCAAGGTTAATAACCTAACCGCAGCTTAAAAGCCTCTAGTGACAATTAATAATATAATGTAGGTACATAATGAATGACTTACCGCCTAGTGCCGAGCTACATTATTATAAAATGTTGTAGAAAATAACATCACGCCTGTAATCCCCGAAGGGTTAGGCAGAGGTGTACCCATTAGTTCACCCACATTTCGCCAGTTATGTTTTTAGTCCCATGTAATAGGGGGCGAGCCTGCTGCCATCAACCGGGCACAAATCCGGACTCCGAGGCTGCTACTGAGAAATTCCTGATGGAAAAACCCAATAACACTTTGTCCGACCTGGGAATCGAACCCAAGACCTCATGCACAGCAGTCGCGCTTGCAACCACTAGACCAACGAGGCAGTCGAGGTATAAGTTGTAGAAAATCTTATCCAAAAAATATTTGTTGATGTTAAAAGCACATCATATTTTAATAAACAGCAAAAAAAACTGTAATGAATTGCTGTTCATAACAAGCATTAGTAAATAATTATGTAAAAACTGATTACATAAAAAGTTGATAACAAAACGTTTTGTATTGAGATGCGTTGCATCAATCCATTGTCTAACTTAATTAATAGCTAATAGCATCACGCTATTATGTATGTAATTCAAATCACCAATGGCATCGCATACATAAGTAGTACGGCGGCTACTTATCCTTTTATGCATAATTCTATGTTACAATTTATATTACCACCGCGAAAGAAACCTAGTTTTAATAAGCTTGAGTATAAGGAATAATGAATAGGAGTACCTGTAGGCACATACAGTTGTCAGGTGGTATCATTGCGTGATAGGTGACCGATTTGTATGATTCTAACTAGTCAGGTACCAGTGATAAAGATTTCCAACTCGATTCCTACTGTTCGGAAGCTCGGAACAACAGCTACTCTACCGCCATTGAAAAATGTCACAATGAACAGCGTCTACACAGCAATTATTTTAAAATGCCCTATCAACTAAAACGCCAAAAATTTTAACAAAAGGAACCTCGTCCTCTGCCGGACATAGGCCTCCCTTACAGATGGCTACAATGACCGGTCGTGCGCTACCCGCGTCTAGCGGTTTCCTGCGACTTTTACCAGGTCCCTTGCTTCGTCCTGGATGCTACTGACTAATGGATGTAGGTAAGTGTACTGATAATGTTAAACTTGTATCTAAGTTCTCTGCTGAGACAATGCCGATTGCCATTTACGTGGAAAAAAAAGTGTTGCAAAAAAGTAAAACTGAAAAACAATCTCGAATTATTTCAAGAAATATATCAGCATTTCATTTTACCTTCTACCTAATCATAATAATTTTCATAACAAAATACCGTTCCCAATTACGCCTCCATAGTTATTATAGCAATAACTACATCCTACGGCTGCCTACGCGCATTTATGTCGTTAATTCTCAAAAACGGCTGTCACATAATAAAGTAGTTTTTAGGATCTGTCTGAAACATATCATAAGGCCTTGTGGCATTCATTTATGTAGGTAGTATCTCTATAGTGCAGTTAGCAAGCTATTAAGACGAAAATATTTATTTTTATTCTATAACTAGTGACCCGCCTATAAGGTAAAGGTAAACTTAGAAAGTACATAATGAGTTGAAAAAGTCATTTTAGTACTTGCCCGGTATCGAACTCGCAACTGCATGCTTAAGATGCCTCTCAAGGCATCTTTATACTACACTGCCAATATTGATATTTATCATGAGCGTATACTTAAGAAAGGGATGGAAAAAAAAAATACTATTCAGCACATTAATAACATCATCTGCCTAGCCTTTTCCCAACTACGTTGGGGTCGGCTTCCAGTCTCACCGGATGCAGCTGAATACCAGTATTTTACATGGAGCGACTGCCTATCTGACCTCCACAACCCAGTAACTGGGTAATATGATACCCCTAGGTAAGACTGGTTGTCAGACTTTCGGGCTTCTGACGACCCGTAACGACTGTCAAAGATCCACGCATGACAGCCGGGACCAACGGCTTAACGTGCTTTCCGAGGCACGGAGGTGTCTCGGTGAGTAAAGATGGTCACCCATCCACGGACCAACCCCGGCAAGCGTTGCTTAACCTGACGGATCGACCCGTGCGGCTGTTATCACTTAGCCACGAGCTCCTCAGCACATTAATAACATCGATAGAAATTGCAAGCAAGCAGTCTGTATACCAAATAGTTTGTTCGATTGTACATGAATATTAAATTAATAATTAACTTTCAAGTTGTCACTGCGCTGAATGTGAAAAGTAAACAGAAGGCTTTCAGTTTATTATCGCCCTGCATAAATTATTTGAGTCAGCACGAAACAGTTAGCGCGACACTTAAATGTGATAAGAAATCTAATTTGACAGCTTCTGCGATGGTGTTGATGATAAATATGTCTGGAAATACGAGAAGCTACACCTTAAGACCCGCTGAACTTGAAAATATTAATAAGTAGCTGTTGTACGTGACGTCATTCGTATTAAAATTTGGACCAGCATACGATTTTAGAAAATTATTTCGTAGTGCTTTTTGGGTCCTACTAAGGAGTCGCATATCTCCCAAAGGAAAGAAAAGGTCAAAAAATGGGTTTTCGAGGACATGTGCTTAACACAAAGTCGTCATGATTCAAAGCCAAAAGGCTGTAATTTCAAACACAACTCGTACCTAAATATTTTGTATGTGATGATGTGTAGTTTTACTCAAGCGACGCCCAAAAGTAGGCTTATGTGTTCGAACTGTATGTTTGTACGTATGTCGGCTCGTAACTTCTCAACGGCTCAACCAATTTTGATAATTAATACGTTATTATAGATTCGTCTTGCGAGGCGCGAATGTCACAGCGGGTACATAAAAGAAATTAAGAGTAAAGCTTATTTTTAATGCAGTCCAGTTTTATTAGCTTTACTAGTATCTATGCAAACGAAATCTTCAAACGTAATTTTCACCCACTTCAAAACGTCGGTGTAAACTGAAACTTTACACACTTATCAAGGACTGATGACAATGCAAGATATCATTGTACACCTACCTATTATACACAAACATGAAACTCAAAATGGTCCGTCTCTTACTGTAATTCAGTTAATTGATATGAGGAAAATAAAGGTGCAATCAATTTGAATTCACATTCCCACGGTACTCTTAAGTACTATAACAATACCTACCTACGTCAGTATTTCACTGCTAACGACTGTTTGATTAATAAAATTAGCTGAACTTTGGTGACAGTGACATAGATGAGGACAAAGAAATAAGAAATAATGGCGTTTGTAACTAGGCATGCTGTTCCCGCGGTTTCGATTTAATTTTATTGGTCTGGTGTATTAGGTTGGTATGATTCATGAGGAATACGCTACGCTACGCCACGGTAGCAGATCATGGGAGCAGAGCAGTAATCAGATATGTAACATAACACGGGCGAAAAAATAAAAAAGGCTAGCTATAAAAGTATCAGTATGAGATAATATGACTGCTTTGGAGCTTTCATTCACTACGCACCTTTTAAGGGGTGAAAGTACTCATAAATATGATTACTAAGGAACTAACTCTGGAATATAAAAATTGGTGAGGTTCTTCAGAAAGGTCAGATGCGCAGTACTCCTAACCGGCGTGCTTGTATGACGAGATGTATGAACTTGGAGGCGAAAGGAGTAGGTATGTAAGGATCGAAGCAGATGGCGTTCTGTGGTTTCTGCCTACCCCCATGGGAAAAGTCGTGAGTTTATGTATGTATGTAACAGCTGTTTTTTTTACACAAATATAATTCTTAATACATAACGTTGCAATGTATTCCTGTTTTATGATACACAAACAGATACTTAACAGAACAACAGATAGGTAACAGATTTTTTTTTATAAAATGCAGCATGTATTGAATGATTATATCCATTGCAGGCTTAAAAATAGCTTGAACAATAACAATAAAGAAGATACGAAAGCGTTTATCTCGGAATCAGAAAATCAACAGTTAGCTAGCTCTCGAAATCTATCTCCACAAACATTTGCATATCAAAACCCAATTAAGTAACAAAAACGATACGCTATTACATCGCCGTTGCGCAATGTTCAATTAAAACTATACATCGTAACAGCACGCAATGTTACCGTTACATCAAAAACATGTCTACTAGATAAGGACACAAGACATGAATAACAACTCTATAAGAATATGGATAACGAAACAAGTTGCGTTTGCCTGTGAAGTGTGTCTCACCTCTATTGTTGTGAAGATTCGGCAATTAATTTCGTATTAAATACTCTCGTGTATGCGGATGAAGTGCTAATACGCAATTAGACGTGGTTTGTTGTGGTAACACCGCTAATGGACTGTTTGTGGACCGTAAAAAAATGGATATCCACGCTTAAGAATACACCGTATTTTATAGCAAAATTTATGCGTAAAAACAGCACAAGTCGTTAAGAGCGTTTTCGCCGTAAACATTTCACACAAACTTTCAAGCCCAACATTTTTGGAAATTAATAAACCGATTTAAATGAAACTTCCTTCACATAAGCAGGATAAGTAGGTCTAAAAAGTAAGTTGAGATCATTTAAAAAAATGTGTTACGCAGCTAAGTTAGACCCAATTTAAGTTTTTTATAGAAACAGATATTTCCAATTACCTACCTGTTTTTGAATAAGATATTTCGAAAATGATCTCAACTATCTTTTTAAACCTACATATTATGTATCTTGCTTATGTGTTACTCCATATTTTTAAAGCAAAATTGCTCAGTGTAAAACAATTTATGGCGTTAAAGTTCTCATAATTTGCTAATTACATGTCAAGTTGAAGAGAAAACACTTTCTTAGCGCGACAATACCCGTGAAAGCTGAAGTTCGCTTTCAACTTATTTTAAACAAATATATTATTTCACCGCGACTCCGCGAGGAAAATGCACAATATCGCAAGTAAACAGTTACAGCGGTTGCATTACTTTCTTTAGCAAGGAGGTTCTTTGCATTCACAACACCACAAAGGCATCGGAAACAATAGGAAAGTAAATGCAAACTTAGATTTCACCTAAAAGTTTCAATTGACAATAAACCAATCACAATAGAAGTATAATTTACATGAAACGGAATGAAGAAATTAACTCCCACTATTGAATAGTGAACAATTATTAGCCTCGCTGATTACCAGTTTCACTGATGGCATTAAAGGTTAGAATCGAGTGAAGTATTCTATAGATGGATAGACAAACACTCGGTTCGAAGCAAATACTTGACAAAAAGAGCACACGATAGAAATAATAGGAGTCAAGTGGCAATCAGTCTCTTAGGTTCTTCAAACTACCACATTTGCTTGTCGATTTTAGAGAAATGATAGGAGATAATTAAGTAGATGAAATTAGAACACCGTCGTAGGTGGAAAGTCGGAAAATGCCGCATCAAGGCCCTTTTTATAGGGACATATTTGATTCATCATTTGAAAATTTTCTGCGATTTTTACTAACATAGTAAAGTTGAAGCGTTTTTTTTTTCGGTTGGACTAATCTCAGAAACTACCAGGCAGAATTTGGTATATGATAGCCAGATTTATGAGAAATAGTATAGGCTATAGAACATCACGCTACGACCCACAGGAGCAGAGCAATAACAAAACATGTAACATAACGTGGGCGAAGAAACCATGCTGACAATTCACGGGCAGAACCTAGTAATTAAATATAAAGAATTCTTTAGTGTCACATTATTGTTTTTCACGCTATAAGGTACTCAAGATGTAATCAGCTAAGAACCAGTTTTTTTCTCAAGAAGCGTGCTCTCTCTTCACAATGATTCCATTTCGCGAAAGTTTTACTAAGAATCATGGTAAAAGAATTTAAAAAAATGGATGACATTTTCTTGGTGTACATTACTTAGGACAGCATAAACCCTTGAAAGACCGCATAGCTTGGAGAAGAGTCGTATGCGGTCACGATGCTCAGCAGTAAGTGAACAAAGAAGAAACTTTATGAATTAGTACACAAGATTCTAGATAAACAATACCGTGATTAAAGTTTACAGAACCAACTGTTGTTATTCTTCAGTTATACAATTTGCAACAAAGCTAAGTGATCAATTACAAGTAAAACCTATCGTGAGACAATCACTTAAGTAGGTGGTCACATACGTCAGTGCAACAAAATTGCGACAATCAAATACCTGGAACGTATAAGATGTGAATTAGGACCTATCCCAACAGACGTCGAAGGTACTACTGAATAATTCAAACAAAAAACAAGTTTTTCTTATCGAACGTTTACTAATGTGAATAGGGGGCTATCGTGTGAACATTTCCCGCCATCTAGATGTTTCTACGCAGACACCGCCATTGTATGCAGCATTTAGTCCCAATCAAGTTGAATTGTTGATTGTCGACTGCAATGGGCATCTTACTTACATAAACGCATCTGCGATTATCATTTACATGACGAACAAAAAGTCAATTTGCATTTTTTATAAAGACGGCTAGAGGTTTTCAATGATGACAACCGAAGATATGATAATATGTAATGGAATTCTCAGGTAAGAATTTACAATACAATCGGGAATTTAAAATCTTTTAATATCAACAACTATGTCAAATAAAGTCATTTACTTATTTTGATTTGACTATTAACAGGCACATTTGAATTTTCAAAGAGTCGGTCAGTTAATCAGAGAGTTGAAGATAGTTGCTAGAACCAAAACGTATACATATAGGTACGAACGCCAGCCCTGCAAGTAAACACGGCGGCATCTTATACGGTTGTAATAGGAGCGATTTTACAACAAGGAGGTATAGTTTTGTGTGCTAGCGACTGTACATAGGTGTCTATGGAAAAGAACACGTCGGAGGCCCTTTAGGCGGTTTAGAAACTCTGACACTAGGGTGTGGGGTCGTAGACTTTACTGCCCACACGATAAAGAAGAAAGAAAGAAGAAAAAGTATAGAAAAGAACGAGTCAGAAACTCGGTGGTCAGTAATTTCAAGACATAAACAAATTCGATGGCAATACATGTATTTTTGAACTCACTTGACTTAACAAGAATTAACAATCAATTTTACCTGCTTGACATTGAAATATTTTGGAATCCACTCATCTAAATGAGCACAATCACCTGGTTTATCTCAAAACGCAGATAGAATCTAAATCAGATTCCGTTTGCAATCTGAACAGCATCGAAAGACATTCAAGATCTGTCTATCACTTGTAACATTATAATGTTACGCAACTGTCAAAATGTGTACCAGCAGTCCAGCATACGATTACAGACTGGTTTGCTTACTCATTACAATATATGACTTTGGTATTTACGACCTAGTTCGTACGATGATTATACGTAGTGATGATAGCAATTATTACGGATTGTGTTAAAAAAAAAAATAATTTGCAAACTGCAATTAATTTTCTTTTTCTTGTTACATCATTGTTCGTCTTCGTTTTACTTGATCGTCATCGCTTTCGAATTGTACTTTCTTAGATGTTTCTTGAACGTAAGTACTAAATATCGCGCAGCTATATTTCGCGACTCTTAAGGCGTTAACATACGAGTGATACTATCACCAAGGCGACAATGTAGCAGGTGAAATAGAAATTGTTCTACGGATAGATATAACGGCAATAAAAAGACCCTTAACGTAGCCGAACATAACATCACGGCTGTAATCCCCAAAGGGTTAGGCAGAGGTGTACCAATTAGTACATTTTTATATCGCCAATTTTAAAATTTTAAGTCCCATGTAATAGGGGGCGAGTCTATTGCCATCAACCGGACACAAATTCAAACTTCGAGGCTGCTACTGAAATATTCCTGGTGGAAAAACCTAATAAGATTTGCCCGACCTGGGAATCGAGCCCAAGACCTCAATGGAGAAACTAAGTTTAATGGGCTATGATGTGTCTTTTTACACTCCGTATATCGCCTCGGTGATAACATGCTTGTGTGTGGGGTTGCCTTTCTGTAATATTGGTGTATTTATCTAGATACAAAGATTAATTGTTCACAGTATGCTTTACTGCGTCATGTGTTTTTAATATTTGATTAATAACTTACATGTATATTTTTATAGGAACATAATTATTAGAAAACAAATAATGACAAAAACAGTTTCAAAAGAACATATCAGGATATTTATTGCAAAATATAATCAATTTAAAAATTAAAATCAGCAGGGTCAGCTATAAAGAGCAAACAAAATATTTCAACCAAACTGTAGTGATTCAAACCTTTTGTTACTGGACGTAGATTAATACGTTCACTAGATATTGGAATGCTGGCTCATAATTCATATTATAATGTCCAAATTTACTTATTACCGAACATGGTAAGATCTCATTCGGTTTCAAAATAAATGACTTACATGGCAAGCGTCATTATTCCGGTTAGATTAACCCTGTGTATTCTATTTAAGACTTAGATTATTCGTTACAAATTAGGATTGTCTGATGTTCTTTGTTTTTGTTATTATTACAATTCTCAGATATTCTAGAATATTAGACAAAGAAATCTCAATGTCTAGGATACGTTAAAAGATATATAAATCTATACAAATAAATAAAATTATAAAGTCAAAGTCAAATCATTTATTTCAATAAGAACATTAAAAGACAGTTTTGATCATCATTTACAAGAGAGAAAAAATTAAATCTAGTTGATTATTCCTAAATGTAGTTTCGTATGGAGAAGAATGAACAAGAATATAGTGTCTGTTTGTAATGTCACAAAAACATGCATATAAATGTTTACACACCAAACTTACACCAAAAAAATCTTCTTGTCGGTGCTAATCTCCGAAACGGATAAAGCCATAAGCATAAGCTAAACATAAAATTGATATCTCATGAGGACTTAACAAAACCGCAAAAGATTCCCCGGTACCATACAGAAGATAGCGTTATTTTTCCGTAAACACTACGGAAATAAGAAATAACATTAAATGTCAGTAATTTGCGTAGCTTAGCATCAGGATGTAACAATGCTGTGTGCAGTGCGCAGACGCGGATATGCGGATGCTGCGTCGCTAGAGACAGGAAGACCGGTGGATTATCTAGAATCGCACCCGTAATGGATGCGTCGATAACTGGTACTACATACGTAACTGTACGGTAATCGTATTAAGAGAACAATACTGACAGCACATTACAATATACAGGGTAATTGAAAATATACCCGAAACCTTAAAAGGGGTCATTGTACTAATCATTATGAACAACTTTTACTAAGGGACCAACCCTAAAAAGATGAAAAAAAAAACAGCTGATCCATTACGATCTTGTTATGTAGCATTTTTGTAGGGAACAGCTGATTTTTTTTCATGATGTCAGGGTTGATCCCATAGGTTGTTCGTAATGATGAGTACAATGACGCCTTTTAAGGTTTCGGATATACATAACATAACATCACGCCTGTAATCCCCAGAGGGTTAGGCAGAGGTGTACCCATTAGTACACCCACATTTCGCCAGTTATGTTTTTAGTCCCATGTAATAGGGGGCGAGCCTATTGCCATCAACCGGGCACAAATCCAGACTCCGAGGCTGCTACTGAGAAATTCCTGATGGAAAAACCCAATAACACTTTGCCCGACCTGGGAATCGAACCCAAGACCTCATGCACAGCAGTCGCGCTTGCGATCACTAGACCAACGAGGCAGTTTATCAGTTTCGGATATATTTTCAATTACCCTGTATAAAAGGCAACCGTTACTGACTTACTGATCTATCAACACACGCTTAGCTACGCTCTCTCTAAGCTTACCTCTATTTTTGAGCTAATTTGATCGGACTAATGGCAAAGACTGATCAATAAATGAAAAATTATTACATAGTATAAAACAAAGTCGCTTCCCGCCGTCTGTACGCTTAGATCTTTTAAACTACGAAACAGATTTCATCAATAGATAGAGTGATTCGATGAGTGGTACAATGAAAATAGAATTATGTACCTATTTACATTGCACCCGTGCAAAGCCGGGGCGTGTCGCTAGTATATAGCTATAATTGTAGTAATGATGTTAGATACCTTCATACTTCTTCGTACTTTTTTTTAAAGGTGAAATCGTAAGTAAAATAAGTATCAGATATTCGATTACTAAAAAAAAATATCCAACATAATGTGGTCACAAAAGTAGAGTGTATTTTGTATTCAAATCACGTGTCGATGTGGTTTTCCTCAATATTGAAATGAAAATGAATGAGCAAGAAACAATTCTGTGTCCTATATTTTTGTGAAAACATCATTATCTGCGGTTTTAGTCGTAACACGTAGTATTCAACTAAAAGTACTGCCAGAAAACTCTTTGATACTACATGCTTTTTTTGTTTTGATAAATCGGATAAACTGAATAAAAAAGGACAATTATCCAGTAAAATAATAGAAAGTATGAGAAAAACGGTTATAAATAAAAGGTTGTCTATACTTCATTCAAAATAAGAATGGAAAAATAACGTTACAACGTTATCGTTATTTCAAATGTTAGAGTATAATAAGCTCCGTTATTTCAAGACAAAATATAAGGCAATGATGACTATTAGCCATTTATATGAAAATCACCAACATGCAATAATTTCAACAATATAACACAGTAGGTAATAGCCATTTTTAGCAGTTATTTTTCTAATACTATACCTATAAACAATGTTATGCAATCATGCTATTTAAAGAGTTTTATAATAGATGTTTTGATGAGTCTTGTTATTCCGTTTGGAGACGGTCAAGCTCCGTCACCTTTTTGCTAATTTTCCAGGTGTGTGAATATTTATAGGTGGGTAATGCGATACATCACGCCCGACCTTGCAAGGTCGCCAGCGTGTGCGCAGCGGACCGATGCATTCGTTACAAATTGGACTACTTCAACTAAGATGGTACGCTTCGGTGCATTTGAAGACGCTGTTTAATTCACAAAGTAGTTAAACTTTAAAAAGTGATTCTGCCATTATCTAAATTGCCAATCTCAAAGTTACTCTTCCCTCAGCTACACGGCTTATTATAAAATCGGTATTTTTCAGTCAATGGCAGAAAAATCAGAACTTTTATTTTCAAAGATGGCTATCGCCTAGCTATGAATGGCTGCTATCGAACGATTACAACTATTTCAACTATGTGTAGACCTCATTTGCAAACACGACAAAGTCGTGAACATACATTCGCCAGAGAAACATATTTATCATAGAGAACAAAGCCGAAATCGTGTTTCGGTGTGCACGGAAGGTGGTGCGCCCCGCCCTATATCAATGCATGTGCAATTTGAGCAAAATAATTGTAGTTTCCAAAGAACAAAGAAAAGGCAAGTCAATTACTGATATACGGTAACTAAATAAACTTTGAGACATGAATCTGATCGTTTCATGGTTCGGTTGGGTTGGTTTCGTTTCGTTCAGGAGGAGGAGAAGGAGTGGTTCAAATCGAGACATGTACCGATGGAACTTTTTCAATTTATATGTAATTTCTCATTTAACTTAGATGTCAATGACATCGGTGAACAACAAACATCGGGAGGAAATATAAGTGTTAAAGTGTTATTGGGTTTTTCCATCAGAAAATTCTCAGTAGCAGCCTCGGAATCTGGATTTGTGTCCGGTTGATGGCAATGGGCTCGTCCCCTATTACATGGGACTAAAAACATAACTGGCGAAATGTGGGTGTACTAATGGATACACCTCTGCCTTACCCTTCGGGGATTACAGGCGTGATGTTATGTTATGTGAAATAGAAGTCTGAAATCGCCAATCTGTCTTGAGCAAACGTGGTGATAAGCATGACTTCACTGCAGTAGGACATTAATAGGTTAGTATTACATGAATCTGAAAAGGACAACCCGACACAACATAATTAATGGAACAATGCTTAGTGCAGTACTTAAACAATAAGATTTCACAAAACTTGATGCAGAAGATGAAAAATAATACAAAAATAAGGTAATAAAAGGTTCTAGTAAGAAAAGCTATACATGTCTTCTTAACTAACTGTGGGAAAATAGCTCAAGCTAAGGTAAAATCATAATCAGTCAGCCATGTCGTAATAAATCTGACTCTACAGTTTCAAATGCTATCAAAATCAAGCGAAAAGAATCAACAACCCATAGTAACAATTCAATAACAGTAAAAACAATACACTATAAAAGAATCGCAAGTATGCACGACAGTGGCGCAGGCGCACACTAGACAAAGGCCACGCTTTCATAACCTTGTAGTGCTACCTACCCACCTACCACGACCCGGCTATGATTCATGATCGTCTCGGGTAACTTGCTAATTAGAAACTAAAACTGGAATAAAGCAATTGAAAAATGTTGTCATTTTAAAAGTTTGAAGATCATTCGTCATCTTCGGAAATCAACTTTAGTTACACTATTTCATTTTAAAGTCATGACTCATGATGATTCTTCTATTATATTCGTTAAAACAGTTGTATTACCTGGTATAGACCAAATAATACATTTTCGTAAACGTTACACAATTTACACGAAAATGGACACCTATTTCGTAATATATTATTCCTTAATTCTTATGAACAACATAAAAGAAACGCTGTTACCGATACCTAGAAATCACTACAGCTGTGTCAACTGAATTACAAATTCATACAAAATACACATTCTTCTGATACAATAAACAATTAACACAGCATTTAAATGTTACAATAGTTACTTGGAATTAACGTGTGTTATAAAGTTATAAATTAGACAGTTGATCAAGTTTATTGATCGACTTTAACTGGAATACTTGTGAGTAACGCTGAGATTAGTAACGCTAGCATAACAAACCATATTTTTTTTAATAATTAAGATACATACAATCGATTGTTTTGTGGGATTGCTCTTTTATATTTGAAAGTTTGATGTACGTACCTTAAATATGGGGAGAAAAAAGCCACATCACATAGCCCTAACCAGGGCTCGGAAACCGGTTGAAATTCTTAACCGGTAACGGTCATTGACCCCAAACCGAAATCAATTTAGGTTAAAGGTTGCACTTTACCGGTTTTTACCGGTTTATGCGATTTATCGGTTTTCCACGAATTTCGGTTTTGATACTGAAAATTAACCGGTTAAAACCAAGATAACAACGAAAGTCGATTAGCAATGTTACTTTTTGATATAATTTAAACAGACACTGAACACGTAATGAATTGGCTTTCAGAATTTCAGGCAATAGCTAAGGGTTTAATATATCTTAATTTAATATTCGTTGCGTTTTACCGGTTAATTTGGGTGTCAAAACCGTTTGTGCTTATGTTACCGGTAACCTTTATCGTTTGGGTTAGATAAAACAGTTCACTTGATTAACCGGTAAATTAAGGAACGATATTTTTACCGGTATTTGATCGAAATTAACCGCTCTTTTGAAACCGGTTCCGAGCCCTGGCCCTAACTACGAATACTTCCTTTTAAACTAAGAAACATTAAGCAAAAATTATTGCTAAGAAATTGCTTTTAGTTGTGATGTGAAAAATCACCGTTTGTTACTAAGGCGCAATGTAACGCACGCATAATATTGTGCTTACAGGTGCATGTAACACTACAGTGGTCTTAGGGATATTTAGAGCTTAGTTAAAACATTTAAAACATGATTTTAATAAAAGACGTAAACAAAATGAAACTTTCACTTTTAAATATCTCTGTAAGCACGAAGTTCTCAGATATGGTCCAGAACATATCAATGATCGAAATTATAGGTGATTGTCTTTTTACACCCGTTATAACAATTAATAAATCAATCTCGAAGGAAATTAATAAGACCTATGTAACATGTGACGTTGATATCGCACTACTGAATTAATGGAGCCATGCAAGTAATCCATCAAATTCACAGCGAACAACAACTAGAAATAAATAGCCTTTCGAACCTTGAGCATAGTTAAATTGAGTAATCCAATACGAATGGCATCGATCAGATTATCTTAAAAGGTCCATTTATAGTCAACGCACATGCTGTACGAAATAATTACGCGAATGTACGAAATACCGTAACATAGCGACCCGCGCATGTCACGATCTTTTAAACCGCCTTTGTTTTGTGGGTCAACGACAGTCGAGGCTTCTAGTGGAAGAAATATTGCATCGTCACGTATGCATTTGTGGCCTATTTCACATGACTTTTTTACATCATTCCGTTCCATCCTTATAAGGCTCGCAGTGACCTTAGCTGGAAGTGGCGAGTCGCGATATAGCTCGCTACCTGCACTGTCATAGCTACTCACAATCTCCATTTGGTAACATTCTTTGCATTCATACGTCAAAGTACATACTTATCGGGTTTTACCGATTCGTTCATCATTAATTTGTCTTCGAGTTGACAAATTCAAGATTCTCAGTGCGAATTTTCACGTCATCGTATTCATTTATGTGATCACGTCATTTGTTACTTTTATATTTATTAATACGTCATAAGTGCATGTTGTTCGTAGTTTTATTAAAACGTCCATACATACGACGAAGGTATTTATAACCGCATGAGTGTACGTAAGTCAGTCCTATCGATAGCATTAATCAAAAGCACAACAACGCCTACGATGTTACTTCGTCATGTGAATATATTTATCTTCATAAACTTGCGTAGGGTTTCCACCTCTTACCTCTCATTGTTGAACGTTGTTATCTTCATCGTCTTGTTAAGATCTCTAATGGATGGAGCAGTCGATCATATCGGGTAGATCTATCATTGACACGTTAACTTTAAAAACTTGACCCATTTCAAGACTAGTGATGCAACTTGTGCAGCAGAATTTTTAAAGTATACCTTCATTGTATTCTATCAATTTATTTTCAAACACTTTTAATTGCATGTAACAAATCATCAACATTTACAATATTTTTTTGTCCTTTTAGCTATCTTATCAGGCCTTAACCCTACATATAATCTACACAATAACAAAAATAAAACCTCTCTCTTAACTCACTACATTTAATAAAACTCTTGCGAATATACTCAAAGCGCACAAGAACAATCTGAACAATCTTAACAAGACTGCATCCCTATCTTCACTTTCATTATTCAATTAGTTCATCACGTGTGGTCCAGCCAATTTGTCCGTGTGTCACAGTGGACAGCTGCCACTTGTCATGTCTTACGGTAAATTGCACCATCAGTAAATACTTACAAGAACATTTACTTTTCCAGACAACTATGTCGTGTTGATTGTATCAATTGCAGATTTATATTCGAATTTATAAAGTACCTACATTAATTGTTTAAGACATAAACATGTATTTCTGGACTGCCTCGTTGGTCTAGTGGTCGCAAGCTCGACTGCTGTGCATGAGGTCTTGGGTTCGATTCCCAGGTCGGGCAAAGTGTTATTGGGTTTTTCCATCAGGAATTTCTCAGTAGCAGCCTCGGAGTCTGGATTTGTGCCCGGTTGATGGCAATAGGCTCGCCCCCTATTACATGGGAAATAAAAAAAAACATAACTGGCGAAATGTGGGTGTACTATTGGGTACACTTCTGCCTAACCTTTCGGGGATTACAGGCGTGGTGTTATGTATGTATTTCTCTTTCAGTTACAATACAAAGGATACTGAGATCCATTAATGAGATAAATCTGCAAATAGAAGCAGTAAACATAGTGACACAGTAATAGAAATGTGCCAATTCAATATGGACATGGACAGCAAGCAGCCAGAAACTAGAACACTCGGAAATGAACACGTTTGGCAAATACAAGAAAACTGTATAAACATGCTAACAAACAAGTATATGTTCAATTTGTTTACCGCCAAACAGGCGACCCAAATGCGACGCAACATGAACAAGATTAATTTTGAAAGCGAGAACGTAAATACAGTGGAAATTACATATCCTATATAATAAACCTGGAGAGACGGAGAGGAAGAGGAAGGCTAAAGAAAAGGTGGATGGATTGTGTGAAGAATAATATGAAAGAAAAGAGAGTCAGTGATAGCATGACGGCTGACAGGACGGAATAGAAGAAGAAAACGTGCTGTGCCGACCCCAAGTAACATGGGACAAGGTCAGGAAAATGATGACTAGCGTTAACCCTACTAGCAAATGTTGCTTGAAATATATTAATAAGGTTAGCTCTACTTAACCATACCTTTTATGTCATTTGACACAAGCACAACTTAATGAAAACAAACTTTATAAGTAAGAGGGTTAATTAGAATTGTTTACAGACAGATTTGTCGAACATTAGCAGAAAAACGTAAATTCACATTAATAATAGCAGGTAGTTTTTGTAAACACAGACATGGTTGCATGACATCCTGTTTACGAGAACGCTGATTCGCTAGCCAAATAATAAAATAATCCAAACGTTACATAACAAGTGTAATAATACATAACATAGTAAAAAGAAACAGAGATCAAGATCAATAGCGGTCAGATGATGCTATCTATTTCAAAATCATAGTATACGAGCCATGTTTAGAGAAGGCTGACCGGCACCGGCGCGAGCGCATCCGTCGAAACGGTCAAGTTCACGGAGAACGCGTACGACCAACTGGAACTCTTGCGCATCATACTCGAACGACTCATTATTTTGAAGGAATTAGAGAACATGGTATTTTATTTTTATTATAGCGGTTGTTACTAGTGTAGTTTTGCGATGAAAGTTTATGCTAATACGTGACAGGAAATGTCGCAGGAAATGAAAAGAAAAAGATCGTATTTCAATACATTCTCATCAAAGTGTTTACTTTTGAACACTAATAATTTAGCCATAGCAAAACAGACTTGTTTGAATCTAATCATCTGACTTCCTGGATTGCAGCTGCTGCGCTTTCGTCTATTGATACTCGTACATCAAATATAAAAGCGTCGAAAGTTTTAGAAGAAGCATTAAGTTTCGATTTATGCTTCCATTTAAGAAACTGGAATCCGCTTGGGGTCACACGACCACCATCTGGCTCGTCGTACTTCTTGCTAGGGGGCAATTAATTAAAAAACAGTTGATAACACCAATTATAAAATAAAAGTTATCAATTTAAAAGAGGCAGGTCATCAAGGCGTTCCGAAACATCACAAGATACAATATTTACGACCAATTTGAGAAGGCTATAATTTCGTCTTCGTGTTCGAATATTAGAAACTTGAAGGTCGGCTGATTGCAGGGTCAAGTTCGAGAGGCTGGGCCATCCGTACTACATTAGCGGCACGCTTCGCTGGCCCCAGCATCCATTGACCCGGTGGCTTGGCCGACATTTCTAGGCCCGAAGGCGATAGAAGGTTTAGATGTCGCTGTAGCAATGACGAACATGAAGAATGTTATTTTTAAGAAATTCTGATAGTTTAGTTTCTTAGCGTTTAGATATTTAGTATGACTGACTGATTTTAGAAACGAATTGACTGTTGTAACTATCTGTATGTATAGGTATAATATTTTTAGAGACTTTTGGAATAGTTGAGAATTGGATTTGGGAGAAAGTACTTCTAATACTGTAGATAGATCAATCACTAACTCACTTGTTGTAAGTGTTGTAATGGACATAATGATTATCAATCCTATTTTACATTCCACGAGAATTTTTCCCAAAGAGTTAAAAGTAGGCGCATATTTTTTGTTCAATCAGTGAAGTGTTTTTAGCCACACAGATTACTCATAAAATCACAGTCAATCGAAACATGAATTAATTTAATCAATAACCTCGTCAATTTCTTAAAAAGTTCTATTGTATAAGTTCGTATCAGATTTCACGTAACTTCATCCTACATACTTCTAGATTCGAAGGTCTTCTTCTATCTATGGGAGGGTCAAGGCATCAGAAATCTAATAAATTGCATTTCCATTAGGTGCTTGAGGATATGCCTATACATTTTCCTCAAAGACGATTAACTATTCATAAGTAATAAGTAGTTAGATAATACATAGTAATTGGTATCTAAATGAGGCTTATCCTTGTGGATTATATAACAATGACGTGAAGCTTCTGCAGTCAGTTATGGCCAACGTGATTTAAATAGGAGAGAGATTAGTATATATGGTGGTCGATAGAATCAAGATGGGTGCTGTTATAGTGTCCTGTAACCGTGTGTATTGTCACGCTCTGATTCTTATTTCCTATGGCCGCATTTGGCACGCTATACGATGACACAGTTACACATAACAGAATGGACATAATAGGTTGTAAACGAGTCATGCGTGAATAAAAGTTAGTATTAGATGGGATATTTATTGAAGGCAGTCACACAATACCGGTGGAAATTCGCAAGGGACTTGTGAAATAGATGTCAACTGAACAGTAGAGAAAACGGTTTGAAATAGGAGGAAAGATTGAAATTATCAACTTGTGATTCTTTCTTGAATATCGTTTTCGGAAATAGACCTAAGTTAAAGTTGAAGAGCTCATGTATTTTAAATCAACTATAGACGAATCGTGTATTTACGAAGCATAGTCCTAAATTATACCACAGGATCACAATAACGGAATAAAATTATCCATCCGTTAAGCTAGATGAATGGCTTTATGTGTGCCAAATTTTAGATATATCCATTCAGCCATTTAAGCGCGAAAGAGTAACAAGCATACATACATTCACGCACACAAACTTTCTAGTAATAACATTTAGGATAGATTGCTTTTATAAATGCCCATAAAATACATATTTCGAATAATACATTATACCAAATGTCGTGACCATGTCTTAATTTAGCCATGTTTTACTATAACGTGGCATAACAAAGGAAGGACCTAATATTCGATCTTGCGCGTGCTATTGTCTGGTGTTAATCAATGCACAGCGACAATGGCCTCATGTGTCAAACCAGATATTAGATCATACTCACCAGAATAGATCGATAGATAGCTATCGAGATTGTGAATGATCTCTTTGTGTGCTTTTAATTTAATCTTATGTTATTATTAGACTGTAAGTACATAGACGCGTATAATGAATGTGTGAATGTTGTTTGTCAAGTCTTTTTTCTATTATTTTGTTAGGCCACCAATCTAATGAGTATCAAGACACATTTTTAGCTTTATATGGTTTCAATAAAAAATGGCTGTAAATTAACTTCAGGTTTCAATAGACCAGCGATTACTATGGTGAGTTCCACAGAACCTACAGGTTCCATGGAGAAGACACCAAGATTGTACGAAATTACATTTATCATTGAATCCTTCGATTATCAATGAAACAGTGAAGCAGTTCCATTCTTCACATTAGAAGTAAGTATAGGTAAATAAGGTAACCGTTACTGTTACAAAAATTGTCTAATTAAGGTTTTTGTTCAAGTGATAAATGATAGACACTGCAATTTAATTGCAGTGTCTATCATTTACAAACATTTGTTATGGGTTTCCATAAAAAAAGGTCTTTGTTGAGTGTTCTATTACCCTAAAAGTTTAAGAACTGCTGCTTTAGAGCTTAGTAAACGAATTCAAATTATAATTGCAACTGCTGTGCTACACGTGAAACACACGTAAAATAATGCTGTGCGAAAAAACTTTATGCTATCTATCTAAACTAATAATATAGAGGAAAAATCGTTCGTTTCTTTGTAAGCGGTATACTCTAGAAGTACTTGTTCGAATACAGCAAATCTTTCGCAGTTAGAGAGGTAAATTACTGTCGAATATCATAGGATATGTTCTAAGGCGTACTCACTTATTTTATATTGGTACCGTTTCCCATGGTAAGTTGTCGCGTGATACATTTCCGTGCAAATGATTAAATTCTATCGCCTATTACACAATTGCCATTGACCTTTACGGAGTATTGTTTAACACTACATGTTAACGCGTACTATTATACCGAACACAGACGGATAATCGTGCTGACAGAACCTATATTCCGCATTGATAACCATTTTTTACATAATCACAAAGTAACAGACTGTTTAGAAGGAAGCAATAATCAATAATTAAATAACGATTTGTCTATTGTATGATCAATTTATTTACTTATGAAAACATAGTGAAAAAACCAGTTAAACTGGACAGCCTGCGCTGTAAAAAATTTCATGAGATTATTTAAATCAAATTATTTATAAATTCCAACTAGATTTTACTCGCGAATTCGGCTCTGTAAATAACGATTATCGCGTGAGATCAATTTCGTAGCATTTATACATATAAAATGAACATACATAACATCATAACATCTCGCCTGTAATCCCCGAAGGGTTTGGCAGAGGTGTACCCATTGGTACACCCACATTTCACAAGTTATAAAAAAAAATGAACAATCTTTTAAAAATTATGAAGTTTCAATAGATTGACTCCGAATAAAAAAGAAAAACTCTGCGTACGCGTCGTTCACACTGTACTTAGTTATATGTGTCAATATTAAGAGACCGCAAAAAATGTCCAATTAAAATTACACATTCCTTGACACTACCTGTCCGTAAAAAACAAAAACATACACCAAAAGGGGGAATCGTATCAAACAAACCGCAAAGCTTTGTTCGTCTCATAAGGATTTTCTCACATCATAAACAACTAAAATATTACCCTCTTCTCGGGAGGATCCACATATTAATCACTACAAATATAGGTACTCATGCTGTCTACGTACAAATTGACAAGTCACGTTCTCAAACTATATAATTTGTGGTAAACAAAAAATATAACTACATCTTAGGTACAAAATATGTAAATGAGCACTGAGATGCCAAAACAGTAAATCTATCTTCAGTCGAAAACTCGAGAGCTCTTCATCACGATGTAGGTAAGTATGTCAAAATATAATATACTAGCTTCTACTCGCGATTTCGTCTACGTCAAAGTTGATTTATCCCACGGGAACCGTACAATTTTCCGGGATAAAAAATAGCCTATGTGCTATTCGAGAATTTTATCTCTGCGCTTTTTATCCAGATTTGTTCAGTTGTTCTGACGTGATTGAATAACAAACATACATCTGTCGAAACTTTTGCATAAAGCAGGCAGCGCAGGACTGGTAATTTTAAGTGTGGCTATGGATGGCACTCAGCAATGAACTAGCTTTCTATTTGTGAATCAATTTTCTTAATTGGACCAGTACTTTCGGAGATAACCTCTTACAAACAAACATAATCATACAAACAAACAAACTTTACCTCTTATCATACTACATAGTACGGATGACCAATACTTCATATTATTGTAATTTTAAGATAACTTTAGTTAAGATTTCGATACCTAAAGACTAATTCTAAAAAAGCTGAAAAGCTGTTATCTTTGCAATCAAATTTAAAAATATAATGAGGTAAAGTAGGTATCAACATAATCTATTTCTTGATTCTACTCAAGTCAATGCCAAGGTCTCGCTCATTAGCAAGTAAATATCTGATATCTACGTATGTATGTACCACACATCATATTTTATACTCGCATAAACGCGACTTCACCCGAATGGATGTCCGTTACAGACGGTAGTGCTTTTTTTTTTTGCCTAATTCTTTTTCTAAATAAAATAGATTAAGTTACTCCTTATAACTTAACCTATTTGACAGTGGAAGTCCCGTTAAAATCGATGCAGCCGTTTAGGAGATTACCCGGAATAAACACAGAAGAACAAAAAATTAAAAAAATATATTTACTTTTAGTGTAAGTACCGTGTAAACTTTATATATGCATTTAGTAAAAAGCTGTTATTGGAACATTACAAGCAGACAGTTCAATTTTATTTTTCATATGTATAGGTCTCACATGCCTACAATAAATACTTCTTATGTTATTTACCACTATTAAATTAATTAGTATATAAAAATACTTGTAGTTTAGAGGTGACACGTGATAAATGAGAAATACTGCAAGCTGGTTTTTCCGACGGATGTCAGTTTTTATGCTGCCACGGTGTTTAGACAACGCTCTTAATCTCTGTTATATACTTTGTGTTATATAATAACATACATATTAAATTTATTACTCGCATTACCCTCAAAGTCTTTGAATAAAGAGTACGTATGGAGTTTCTTGCCCATTCTTCTCCATACAAAACTACCTTTTGGAAAGGGCAACTAGATTCAATTCTATTTTTTTTTTTCATGTAATGACGTTTAGAAGTGCCTTATAGTGGCCTAGTTGAAATAAATGATTAGACTTTGACTTTGAATTAAAATATAATCGACACTTTACTATAAAAGTGAGCTATTCCGTAGATTTTGCTATTAATTTTGTAAAGAATAACAGATAGATTTTTTTTTTAATAACCTACCTTTAATTTGGACACTGGAGGGTTCAGAATCATGTACCGAATCAGTGATATAAGTTTTTATTACGATGTCGCTTACACTAACAATTTAAGATAAATCATTTTGAGCTTTAAGTTACTAAATAATGATACTATTTCATTACAGAATTTACCTGCGGCTATAACTAATAACGAGCACAAAGAGTAACATTCGCTCCACACATCTGCAGAGACCTTTAATCGTTCACGAACGTGATCAGCACCGCATTCAACGTTTCAATAACCGAACAAAGCAATAAACACAGACGGTTTACAAACTAAAATATCAAGTTAGTTGCACAAAAGCAACCAGTACAAGAAAACCCGTGTAGATTGCACAGCATTAGCACACAGCGTAGTATTACCAGTAACTAGTAACAACGAACAGGGGAAATGCACGCTTAGCGTACCTATTAGATGATGAAATGTTTGTAACAACACTGCCACCTGCTCCAATAACTAGTTTGTACGAGAAAAACATTTTATTCCTGATTTTATTGAGTGGAAAAACGAAATGTGGAAGCCGTGCGTGCGTGCGACCCTCAGACGATCAACACGTAACGTTCGGCAAGAAGTGATGGACATAACATATTATCTGTTACGCACTGGACAGCCAGATAGCAGTACTAAGAAAATTATCAGCGTGCAATTATTAGTCGGTTCATTTCCACGTTTCTGAGAATGGCATGAATGCATAGAATGTGGCAGCTGTGGTTAATTAACTAGAATTTAGACGTCCCTTCCTTATTCAGTTGCTATGGTACTTCTTATACTGCAAAATCTATTGTTACCATGACGGTGGGTTTTGCTACGCATTCCTTACATTGAAAAATTTGACGTATCTTATAAAGAAAAAAATGTTGTTATTCTCAAGTATAGACACAAATATGTAAAATAACGAAAACAAAAACTTATCAAACACGGCTAATCGGCTTCTGAATAATTTAGAAATTGTTTTCGATCTATTTTTATCAGGAAAATTACTAAAAGTTAAGTGGGTGTAAATGTTATGTCCAAAAACGTACGAGACGGCGCCACATTAACATTTTTTTTAATTTAAAGGTCCTTGTGTCAATTATATTCGGACTAATAATATGTCACTATTATCAACTATTTATATTAAATGTAGCAATAAATTATGGAAAACTATCAACATTTTGCTACCAGTTTCAAATTAGGTTGCTAAAGACTGGACAATAACAAAGTGCATTTTGTAGAATACACTGTCGGGACGAATAAATCAGTCCTAAATATTCGATTTAGATTAAATTTTATTATGTAGGCGACTAAATTAAAATATATAACGAGAAATCATTAAAAACTGGTGGTCGGCGCCAGTCGGAAAATAAATTTCGAATACATTTTTCCTTCCAAGTAAACAATGTCTTCAATTTTAATATAAACATTGACGATTCCAAGTATTGGACTAATTTGTCTTGTTCTGTCTTAGAATATGTATAATATATTCTAATATTATCTAGAAACCTTTTAATAAGACATTCTTTTTCTTTGCATATCGATAGGGAAAATAATTTAAGTATACTTAGTATGTATCTACGTAAATAGTTAGATTTATTTGACGTAAAGCCGATAAGACAATGACAGGTTACCTACTTATTCTTTGAAATAAAGAAATTAGGTATTTTAAAAATCTCGATATCTTCTTTAGAGCATGTCGATGGCAAATTGTTACTAATCATAAAATTTTATTAATTGCGACAACGCCATACGCTAACACAGTCATTAGGTCCTCACGTGTGCGGGTGATGCGGTGCAAGATAATAGGAAATGCAGTAGAATTAGGATCCTCAAAAACTAACAAAAAATATATTTTCGCACAGTTTTTACATAGCTTTGTACAGCACCGAAAGGATTGCTTACTTGTGGGCTTGGAGTGAAGGGAAATAAGCGCAGCTAAAGCAAAGCTTAAAACTCGTGCTCACTTCCCGACAATGCACCGGATAAGCACAGCTTACATTTAATTGGCCATAAACTTCGAAATCTGTCTTCACTGAACATTCTAATGAGGAAACTATCATTGCAGATTTAACTTTAACGATATGGACATAAAATTGTACTTTACTACATTTACAAACTGTATTTACTATACATTTCTTATTTCCTATATTTTTCATCGATCATAACAACTTCAACATGATAGCAACAATTAATATTTTTTCTTTCTATTTGTATGCCAAACAAATAACCGTTCTATTTTAAGACAAGCTGATGATACAATAACTATATAATTTTTTTGAACTGATTTGTAATTATCTAATCAAAATTTCTTACAGTGGATGAGTAAATCGATTGCGATTCGATACATATGATTACGTCTAATCGATTTGAAGCATCTTTACTAAAAATAATAAAAAGAGAACTTAATATAAACTGTATATTAATTTCTAGTACTTATGCACAAAAGACAAGAGTTTTTACATATTTTTCCGCAGTTTGAGTGTTGGTGAGCACGCGTTGCGTTGTTCGCGCGCTTTTCATGCGGCGGCCATGTTGTGGGAAGGCGCGGGAAAGTGGAAAGTGCTCGGGTTATCATCTTATTGTCAGTGTCTAGGCCGCGTCATTGTCTCTGGGCGCGATATTCTCTTCCCGTGTGAAAGCTGAGAGATAAGATGTAAGTGCAATGGAAGAAGCCTATTGATTTAATTATACCCACACTTACATAAGATCATTTGAGGTTGTTACGTAAGACCGGTTTCATAATTCAAAGTAAATTAGGTCACTCAGCAAAATATTTATAGTAAAACTACAATTGTTGGTTTGTTAGGAACCAGAATAAAAACAACACACATACAAAACAAACAGCCAAAAAATAATTGCAAGGTGAAAGCTATTATATCTGATGACAGCATATTATTGTGTTCCGGGGAAAAACATACCGACATTATGTATGGTAAATCAATAGACAATTAGAATATAATAATATATTTACCTACATAAGTTCTTCTAGATTATCTATATCCGCAAAAGCCGGGCATTTCACTGGCAAGTTCACATTAATTCAAATAGATTCGTGATAAGAGACAAGAAAAACTCTACAATATTCATTAAGCACACAATGACTATCGAAAGTGAACTCCCGCGCATCAATGATCTAGATCAATTAGTTGTTTCCCACAAGGTGACGGAGGGAAACGTCCTTGACACCTTAATTATATGTGTTTATGTTAATTAGAAACGATGTACAAGAAACAGCCGGAGCTTACAATGACTATCATATATTTACATCTTCACAGAATTACTCATCATTATTTTCATATTAACAGTGCTCAAGAATACCAAAGGTGATCTGAGTTTATTCGAGGATATTTTAATAGAATGACGAATTGGCAGCTATTTAATTGCCGGGCAATCATATGTTTATTTTGATTTTCACGTTAATCGACGAAACGTGGTATAGTCGAGTGCCAAAAGTTGCCCAACGTGAATACTCCGTGGCTGAAATCCGAAGAGTATAATTTATATACTAAAATACCAGCCTGTTATTGTCCTACTGTAGGGCAAAGGTGTCTTCTCATTTAGAGAAGGCACGGGCGTTATCACCACGCTTGCTCAAAGCGGATTTGCATTTCAGACCAGATCTCACGATGTTTTCATTATCAGATGTCAGTGATGCCTGAGATAAACTTAAAAGTAGTACATATGAATTTAAAATGTCACATTGGCAGGTACTTGCCGACCGCATGAGAGGCGGGCACCTCAACTTCTGGTTCTAAACTTTGTATCAATTTGGGTATCAATTTCCTTTTATGCACTGCCTTTTATTCCATTACTTGTAAACAACAAAGTCTTAATTTCAACAAAGCTTAAACATTAAAAAGGTAATAATCGGATTTAGTCTGCTATTTTATCAGCGTGTGGGGGGACACGGCAAACCGCGTAGGAGTTTGTTTATTCCTACCTTTGGGGTCTTCGGACCAGTATTTCATTGGCATTGGTATTTTTATGACTAGGTATAATATTTAACGGATATTGAACGTGTTTTTTTTTTTCTAAAATCTCGTTAATTATCTATACAATAACAATGAATATCTCCGTAGTAAACAGCCATTAAAATATTGGACTTTTGCCGCTGCCATTACCGCTGCTAATGGCGATTTTGCTCGGTTATGCTAATACAGAAGTCGGGTCGGTAGTCTGTAGAGCAATAACTAGAACTATAACGTCTTGTTTATTATCTTTGGACATTAATCTCGTTCATGGTCATACATATTCGTAACAGTCGAGATTCTATGTGTTGGCGCCAGCGAGGAGTTAAAAAAAAACTTCAGGTAAGGTCAAGAGTGGCAAATATGGTCAGCGTGGCTTAGCGACAGAGTGTGTGTCATCTTCATAGTAAGGGAGATGACGATGCCATTTTTGGTAGTACGAACGAATCAAAGACTCGAATACAATGTCACGTAAAACGCTTATTTTGGTGTTGATGGCCGGTCGGAACTATTTAGTGAATTTTAGTGTAATGTAATTTTAGTGTATTGCTGTCCTAAAGCTGCGTTTTTTATTGTTGTTTAGTATCTGATAACAAAGTATCTTTCAATTTTAACCACTATAGACATACTTACTTTCTAAGTTTATCTTTGACATCGCTGACATCGGTAAAGGAAAACATCGTGAGGAAACCTAGACTTATAATGTACTAGCTTTTGCCCGCGACTACGTCCGCATGGCACTTGTTTATATCGTACTTGCATACAAACTTCCACCCCCCTTTTCACCGCCTTAGGGGGTGATTTCTGGGTTAAAAAACTATTCTATGTCCTTCACCGGGTCTTAAACTATCTCCATAAGTTTGAAATCGCCCATTCTCATTGAGCAAGCTTTGTAATCGATTCTCGTATCTTCTATGTAAGAGAAACACTGCAATGCACTTAAAAAAAAACCGTCGTCTTGCGGACTCGAATCCAAAAATATATTCAAAAGATCCGCGAAATGGTGGCTATCTCTCTGTCTTTATAGTGTTAGTATTATTATTATCTCAAGTCGAGTTTGATGGGAATTCCGGTGTGGGTCGCATGCGTAGGAATGCGGAGATGACCGCTTACGCTTGCGCCGACTTTTCGTCGACGACTTTTCTCTCATTTAATTTGCATAAAATAATCATTTATTAGATTGGCGCCCGACCTTTTGATTTAGACGATCAATGTCAATGTCGTATATTAACATAATGATAACAATAACACGGCGCTTAATTATGAAGACGTTCATTAAAGAGTGCTTATTCCCCGACTGAGACGACTGTTGACTTGTCACGTGTGATGCTTTAAATGTTGACCTTATAAACTTATAAACTAATCACGTTGAATTTAATTATTTAATTGCGTGGCATATTAATTAATATGAAAATTATTTTTATACAAATGTGAGAATGAATAGGCTACTTTTTATGCGACTTCTTCCGAGATAACCGACGTTTACTCGAACGAAGTCGCGGGCAAAAGCTAGTTATAAATCGCTATCGGAGGATATTATTTATAAGCTGCCCTAAATTCGTATCTGGTGCATTAAAGGTGAGATACGAATCTGCCTTGACTATTTTTACTTTTGTTATTAAATTTTATGTTATAACAACTTTGCTTTTATGCACAATTTTTTTTTGTTATGTGCATTTTCGCTTGAATAAACAGTTTTTCTTTCATTTCTTGTATAGCATCGTCTTGACACACAACATCTTGCAGATTACTCTCTGTAAGTAGTTGATTGTTATGAATAAAATAAATAAATAATTTACATCAAGCTGCAGTGTCATTGACGAATGATCTTCGAAGACAAATGTAACTTTAGTCATCTGTATTTCATGGCCAGTGTTTTCCACGTATCTATAAATATATTGTCTATTAGTAAGCCTGTTCACGTGACCATAAACTTGAGGTGAGGTCGGCGGGTCGGCAGATCACTAGCACGTTTCCATACGTTACGTTTTAACGTGACTCGAGCTTACGTAAACCGATACGGTTATAGTTCAACAGTTACTTGTTAGTAAGGCCTGTGTTCGCCACTAACCTTTAATTTAAATCAAGGTTATGGTAATCGGTAAATAAAACGTTTTTTACCACTAACGGTTTAACGTTATCGGTTACTAAAATGTTTGAGTTTCTTGCTCGTTCTCCTCCATAGAAACTTACCTACGTTTTGGAACAAACCACTAGCTTTAACTTCCTGACTAATGTTCCGTTTGAGCTTCAAATCAAATCAAGTTAAGCTATGTTGCTAAGGACGTGTAAGATGTATACACAGCAAAACAGATAGGTATGAAGGGTCCGTCAGATATAGTTGAAATTTTCTTAGAAACCGATAGATGTCTTTGACTGAAACTTAATTAACTGTTCATTATCTTCGATTTAAATTAAATTACATTCGAAAATATCTATCGGTTTCTTTGAAAACTTCAACTATATCTGACGGTCCTGCATACCTATCTGTTTTGCTGACTGTACCTACACCAATAGGATTGCTTTATTATTTTTAGCTCTAAAAATAAAGCTCAACGTAGCTAAACTTAGCTCAAGTGGAACCGCAGCTTACCTGGCCGACTCTTTAACAATTAAAAAGTGCCTGTAAATGGTCTAATTGAAATAAATACATTGACTTTAAAGAACACGAAATTAGCTTTCCGCAACGGGTCTCGGTTACAACAAACTGAACTGCAAATAAATAAAGTAAACAATAAGAGAAAAACAAATAACGAAAACAGTACAACGTTAAAAAAATTAAATGTATTTACTTGGGATGTTTTAAAAGGAAATAACGGTTTTTAATGATGTTATTATGAGGTAATTTTGCGGGTAATATTTGAGCAGTGATTATCCGATGGACAGAGTTTATTATGGCCATTATTTTTTGTATGATCCGTCAAGTGTTTACCGCCCACGGTGCGGACGTCATTTTGGAGTTGTCTCACGCTAAAGGACCTGATGTTTGTAAAGACGTTTTTCCATTAGCACAGATGAAGAAGATATAAATACCTATCTACTGTTTCTTTTTTTTTATAATTAGCCTTTAGGTAGGTACTGAGATCACTCTCCGCGGCACGGAAGTGTCACACCAGCAACTTCCAAACTCCGGGTAGCTACTGAGAAATTCCTAATAGAAAAGCCAAATAAGTATCACTTTGCCTGACCTAAGAATCGAGCCCAGGACACGATGCTAAGCATTCGCGTTTATAACCACGAGACTAATAGGGCAGTCACAGAGGGAGAAGACTAGGATGCTTATATACGGGAAATATTTTGGCCATAAGTAGGAACAAAATATCTGCTCTGCTTACCTTAAACATGTCCACATAATTAGTGCTTACGTTGAAATAATCATTAAACGGACTACAGAACATGCCGGTAGAACGCTAAATCTAATTAATCCACCCGAAGAAAACTGGTCGTGTAAAATGCTCCATATTTAGATGCCATTACATGTCGCCAATTAAAATAGTGAATGATTCAACAATTTAGACGCATACAGCGGATGCTTAGAGCCACTTAAGAGCTAAAATTTATCCCTTTCCCTTTAAAGCGATATGTATTTTCCACGACTATACTACTTTCTACATAAGAGTTACGTCCGCGGGAACCTGGCTCGTCTCGCATCCGTTGCGCAATAAGCTCTCTATTCACTGACACCTATAAAAACTCTTTTGTTGTCCCCTTGTCTCATATTTCCGTAATATTTGTTTAACGACAATTACGCAATGTTGAGTTATTTGTTTGTAAAAACTGTCTCACATAATCTGTATTTTGAATAGGGTATTATTATTTTTATTTTCTTTTATTTAAGTTCAACGGTGTTATGTATAACAATGCTGTAAACTCCTTAGCAACAGCTAAAAGTTTCTCAGGAATGCATGCTTTATCTTCAACACCGTAATAAGGAAAAAAGTCGTAAAATTTTTATAATACTTCCAAATACGCGTAATACTGGCAGCTTATGGCGACCGCCGACGCCATAAATTAATGTTCGATGAAAAAAAAAAAACGAAGAAAAAAGGCGCCAGTGTCGCGCCGTGTCTCTTGGCCGGGATCCGCGTGAAACCCAGTCGTTTGCATTTTATACGTTAAGTATAATATGGACCGCGGGCCGACGGCCATCCAAATCCGCAATCTCGACAGTACGACGACCTTGGTCTTTTATGAGCCGTTATGAATAATTCGCAAGGGCAAACTCTGTAAGGTGAGAAGGACAGTGGGATTCATATGCTTTATTACTCGCCTTTGTTATATTTTGAGCATTTATGATGTCAAAACATTTTTGTCCATGGATGCCTAAAATTTAACAAAGTTTTGTTGATATTCGCAAAATGTTACTAGCTAATTTCAACCCGACAGTTTTCGCAATATGGGTTAATGACTTCCGATTTTGTCAGCCCAACAATTCACAATGCAATAAATAGTTAAGCATATAAGTGGAGCGGTAAAAACTAGTTAAAAGTGTAGGTACACACTTATATTGCAATATTTACTCGTTATGTTTACCTGACGGTAACAAACACCGTAACTAAATGGACTGATCTTCAAGATTGTAAGTGTACCATCTATCATCAGCGATTTAAATGTCGCATCCACACTCATGTGATCAAAATTCTTTAAGTGGTTCACATACCTACATACATAAATATTAAATAGACAGACAAGGATAATAAAATATTTTTCTAGAATATCAAACAGTTCTAATAAATAATTTTATTGATGTCTTGGTTTTTTTATAACCCTTATCTTTTAAAGATTTCGAGCCTTAAAAGTTTTTTTATTTGAAAATATGTAATTTAAAAGCAATTGAATCGATATTTACATTACTCAGAAAAGGCGAATGATAAGAAACAAGATTTTAATTGGATTATCGAATGGTAATACTTTTAAATCTAAGTTAGATCAAATCAGTAAAAACAATAATTTTAACTTGGTGCTTTGAGCTTGACCTATTTTTTTTTTGCACCAAAACATATAAATTATTGAAATGCTATCAAAGCTACCATTTTAAATGCTTACATATAAATACGTTGTTTCTACTTCTAAAATGGTCAAATGTCAACTATTCAACTGTTGAGTAAGATGAACATCTGTCGCGAAAAAATGCAAATAATCTTAACTTTTTGATGCATTAAGAACTACTTTATCGTTTTGGTAAATGCGATTCGGCACTTCAACGAAAATATTGTAGTTAATTAATAACAAAAGTAGCTACTTGAAATTGATATTTAATTGGTGGGACATAAAATACAATTTTTGACAAGGCGTTCATTCGTAGTCATTTTAATTAGTCTACTGAGACATTTCGATGACTCCATAAAACGAACATGTCAGATTATATCTGACATTCATGACAAACTAGGGACCCCCCCGACTTTGCACGGGTACAATTTCATACAAAAATGGCATTGCAGTTTCCGACGGACTTTCCAAAAAAAATTTTTTACACTACCTTGTCCTGACAATAACGAACACAACAAAAAAAAACAGCCAAATCGGTCCAACTATTCTCCATAATAATCTGTCATGCACGCGGCAATTGCTTTTTATTTGGAAAGAGAAAATAAATGATTCGAAAACCACCTGACCCCGGAATACCGATAAATACAAAATATGAAACGTCATGTAGGTAAAGATGAATGTCTATTGGCATTTTGTCTAAGTATAAGAAATCAATCAAAACGGTACCGCTACAGGTGTTTTCAAGCAATAGCCTAGAAAAATCTATGTGGCACAACGACCTATGACCATAAAAATATAGGTGGCGTATAACAATTAATAATATTTTTTTATACAAAGTGAAGCAAGCAACCAACCAAGCATCATAGACTTGCATCACTAACAACCGTTGTGTTGACTGAAAAAATATGCATTTCAAAATATTTGTAGCTTTAAATATTTTAATGAGTCACATTTTCATGTACCTACTGTGCTGTGATGACCCTGTGGTTAAGGCATCAAATTTTCAGGCATGAGGTTGCACGTTTGATACGGGGCAACAACCATTGTGACTTTATCAAATCAGATGTAAATTCTAAGTTTATCATCACGTCTTTACCAAAATAAGTGAAAGATAACAATGCAAGGAAACTTTTACTTGTAATTAATTTATGTCTTAAATCGCCAATCGGGATCTTCTCTGTATGAATGAGAAGAGGCCTTAGCCCTGCAGTGGGCCAAAAATAGCCTGGATTTTTTATTTTAACACGCTATCAGCTAAATATAAAAGGCCATTTAAAAATTGACGTTTCGTAATTTGAAGAAAAAACGCGTTAAAAAAAAAAATCTTAATTGGTGACAACCTTCAAGAACGGAAGACCACACCTTACCTATTAAGTAATTATCACATAATTATCATTAACATCACGTATCACGTATTTAATATCACATAATTCTCAATATAATATGCATACAGATTATGCGTAAGCGTCATTTTATAATACCAATTACGACGGGTTTTTTTTTTTCGCCAAAATACTACCCCGGAATCTTGCTTAAAAATGGCTTTTTAAGACCAATACGCTACACATTTTATCATTTGCCACCAAGTACACTATTAGTATGTCTGCAAAGCATAAATATCTCTTCAAATTATAAAAGGTTTCTTTCAATATTGGGCGTGAAAAATATTACGTACTAAAGGGTCCATTTAAAACCTCCAAGGTGTAAATTGAACTTGCATAATAAAACTGCGAGTTGCATCTGGTGCTAACACATCGAAACGTGCTAAAATATCAGAGGAAACTAATTGGAACAAGGCTTTTATTGCGAAACTCCATGAGAATATGCATGAAAACTGAACAATTGAATTAAATGATTCCACAGCAAGCATCGACAGGGTTCAATGTAAAGTTTATATATAATTGGTTGATTGATAATAATTAACACGCGGCATTCCGCCAGATAAGATATGGGAGATAATTGAAGATTTTAATGGATCATAAATGGCAGCCAATTATGTTTTATTTTAGGATAAATAAATATAAGAATTTTTTATGGATAAAAACTTACATTTTTCATTATCAAAATATCATAAAATGTGTGCTATTTACAACTGTATAATTTAAAATTAAACGTCGAAAAGAATTTACTGTCTTATTGTCAATTAATTATCACAAGTCACAGTTACATGGGTATTTCTCAAATCGAAGTATCCGCATAAACATATTACTTGATCAAAATACAAGAATTCCAACTATTTGACATAACTCCATATAAGCAAAAAAAATGCTTATATAAACTTATTTATGCGTTCGCCAAAAAATAACAAGCTCAAATTAAATTAATGGAACAGCCATGTGACAGACGTCACGGAATAATTTTATAGATTTGCCGAATATTTAATTTGTTAAACAGAAGTTTTGGAACGATAAACAATAACACAACCGAACGTCATAAAAATAATGAGATCTGTGAAAAAATTTGAATATATTAACATGTTCTCTATAAAATATTTATGTGTTAATCCTGAACACCACAAAATGTAAGAAAAATAAGCAATTTATAAAATAACTCCATAATTAATATCGATTTCAACCAATTAATCAGTCCTTAGTAGACGAGCAAAAAATCCGATTAAAGTACCTACCAATAACTAGGACGTTGAACACCACCAAAAATAGAAACAAGCTGCGCCAAATAAATAACAAGATTGTTATCTAAAAATCGTTATCAAATGTCTAACAAACTTTTAATAGCGTCTCGAACAAAACAACGGGAACAACATTATGTAACTAAAGAGCCTATAATAACGAGGCGCTACGGATACAAGCGTGAAATCGATTCTGATATCGATTAAACTGCCAATTGATCGATTACAATCAAACTACATAACGAACGTATCGGTGTGTCTGTTCATCGTAAACAACTGCAGGTGCATGATGAATTACATTATAGCAACCGCCATTTATTGGAGCTGAAACTCTTCCGCCAAATATCTGACCACAATTTATTATAATTATATTCTTTGAACACTTGCATTATGTAAAGGCATGCTGGAGCAGTTGCTAACCGAAAGTCTGAAGCAAAAAGTTAGGCGACGATTCCTAGAATCTTGGGTCCCTAGAATTTCCTCAAAGCTTAGCCAATTTTAAATACGAAAAACCAGAACTACAATAAATCTTATTTAAGCACCAAACAATACGAAAAACCGCAAACGGGACCGTGAAACAAGTCTAGTTGCGGTATAAAAAAAAAACAGTGCAGCCACAAAAAGGTATCATGAATATTCGATTACATAATTTAAGCGGAGGCTTGGAGCCGAATTTTGGCGGGCGCGGGATCGCCGGCGCCTCCGCGGATGTTCTCATCTTACTACGGTATCGCGAAATTGAGAGGACTATTATTCTCATGTGGAGCGGCTCTATAAGAGCACTGAACATCTTCTACGTAGCACAGCGAGTTCAGTTTAGCAATCACTGAGACTACCAACAGTCTAATGAAGTATCAGACTAGCTTCCGCCCGCGACTTGGTCAATGTGGTACCTAGTCTAGTATTTATTTATTTAAACTTTATGCAACAAAAAAGTACAAAGGCGGACTTAATGCCTTAGGCATTCTCTACCAGCCAACCAAAGTATTTTAATAATAGAATAGTATAGTAGTAGTAGTAGTAGTAGTAGTAGTAGTGTAGTGTAGTAGTGTAGTAGTAGTAGTGTAGTATTTTAATGCTTAGCCTAAAACACTCAGCGATAACGTAGCTTTCTATCAGTAATCAAACTAGACTTCCAGATAAAAATATAACAAACAAAAAAACACACAAACTTTACCTCTATTAATTACTAGTTTAGATTTCTGCGCTGATAATGTTCGACGGTTAAGAGAGCTCAATTTTGTTGTCATTTCAGCTAGTTTTCGTATATTATTTTTTACATAAGATCAAGGTGAAGAGATGCAACGATTGAAGAAAATTCCCAGAACACAAACACGAGTACGACCAAAACTTTATGTTTTATATGCAGAAAATTATTTATTATGATAGTTATTTCGATTGTGATTTATCATCCAGATCCATATCGCTGAATATGATTTAATTCGCTTTAGATCCGTCAAGACATCTTCTAAATGAGGCGGAGTAAGTATAATTATCTTGACTTACGATAGCATAATTATTTGGCCTACGAAACGGGAGACGGTGACTAATTTCTGGGTAAACGCAATTGGCGTCTGTTCAGGAATATTGTCAAATTTCTAATGAATGTTTTCTTGAAAAGACATAAAACCACAGCTGTTCATTCGTTCAAATACAGTAAACTGAGTAAAGTGAATCACGAACATTTGGTGCTATACATCGAACGTGACGAGCGTACAGCCGCAGTAGAGAATAAGTGTGACTTAATCTCGAAACGGAACTTTGTGAACAAGTGGTAAGGTCCCCAGAGTTATGAAGTGGTCAAACGGTCAGAGCCAGCAAGCGCCGCGGTGTCGCGGAATGTGGTACGGACGCGCCGCGGCGACACCACCTAAACACGATTCCGAGAAAAAAAAACATAATGAAAATAACAAACGACCATCGCGAATCGCTCCCAGTCGCGACGCTCGTGAATTGTACGAGTTGATAGAATTCCACGAGATTTCACACACTGACCACCGTGTAACTACAACTGAATATTTTTCAGCTACATAGTTATTAATTTTGACAGATTTTTTTTTAACGGCGCAGTGCATTAACTTATGATAGAGAATTTCATTATTTGTGTAATTGATCCGCTCCTTGGGCAAATCCATTTCAAAATAGTAGTGACATTTACTGCAGTTTAAATAATGACACACATTTGGCAATGGTCCGCTATATTCATTGACAGCACACGTAAGTTGGTATTCTATTTATTTACAATACATATTTACTAATTGCCAATAAAATATTGATTTCGGTTCAGTGTTAGAGGTTATCCGTTGTCCAATGGTAAAATTGAATAATATATTAATCATATAATATTTTATATGTTGATTGATGATATATTTGTTTTGCTAAGCGCCATATTTTATAAAAACTAATAACAAATTGCTGTCAATAAAGTATGTTAACGGCACGGCGACCCCATACATCAATATGTTGTGTTGCGAGACCTCCATTCAATAAAAAAATATGTTTAAATAAAATATTAGGTACCAAAGATACCAAAGGTCTAACAAAAAAACTAAAGACAAGGTTATCCCTATCCTTACCCCTATCATGGGAAAATTCCGAATCCCCAGAAAGCGACACAAAAAAAAACAAACCAACGACCTTTTTAAAAGCTAGATCCGGCTCCACACACAGCAACAAATAAACATAATGATACACAACGTTGATAACATTTGGTGAATATAATATTATGGTAATGTGGCCGGTCCCGTACGGGGTCCGTCCGCGACCTTCCGAGGACGCGCCGGTGTCGATGACTCGTCGGCGCTTGCGCAACTTGCTCGCGGCTCGTAGATGATCGCGGACTAAAATGCGGATCTCTACGTTGAATATGCGGACTTGACATAGAGCTGCAGTTTGACCGTGCCTATCTTGTAAACTAGCTAGGGTCAAGGTCATCAGTGTTTTGTAAATAAAAACATAAATATTTTTGTTTTGTTCTTTAAAATAGAGGAGGTCCAATCCGAAAATTTTTTTTTTTGGAATGTCACTCTCTGGTCAGCCAGTCGGATTGTCAGATGCTTAATCAGACTTTCCAGTGACCCCATAAAAATAAAGCCTCCAGCCAGCTTATATAATAATTTGTGTGCAAGTTATTGACTTTGTTGAAAGATACACATCCTTATATCGTCGAACATTTTTGGCAGACAAGAAGTGCAATAACTTTGCGGTAAGAGGTTAAGATTATGCGGAAGTAAACGATGTGACATCACAATCACATCCTTCACAACAGGAAAGGGCATAACCTCTTTATAGCTGCCAAGAGTACGATTCATGCAACGTTGTGTTCCAAGAAAATTTATCATTAAAGTATGAATCCCTGATGTCATATAGGTATCTATGACAGTTGGACCCTTTGAAACTTATGCCTATGTGATGTCATATATAAATATAACTTAGTCATAGAACCATCGTCATTGGTTGGTAAAGTATATCTAGGTACCTATAAATAGCAGGGACATAATATGGCCAAAAATTTATTTAAAGAATGTGCTGTTTTCGTAACTGCCTTGTTGGTCTAGTTGTCTCAAACCGCAACTGCTGAGCATGAGGTCTTGGGTTCGCTTCTTAAGTCGGGCAGTGTTATTCGGTTCTTCCATCAGGAATTTCTCAGTAACAGCTTCGGAGTCTGGATTTGTGCTCGGTTGATGGCAATAGGCTCGCCCCCTATTACATGGGACTTAAACATAACTGGCAGAATGTGGGTGTGCTAATGGATACACCTATGCCTAACATTTCGGGGATTACAGGCGTTATGTTAGTTAAGCCGTTTTCTTTTGTGTCGTTTTACCAAGAAATGGGGGACCCCTAGGATGGTTTGGACTGAACTTGAGTACTGGGTTTATCCAATGCTAGGGACCTGGGATCGCGTCAGTACTTTAGAATCATCATCTTCCTGCCCTTGTCCCATGTTACTTGTGATCGGCGTAACAAGTTTTCTTCTTCCATTCCGTACTGTCAACCGTCATGTATCACTGACTTGCATTACTGACGCCAGAACTCTAAAATCCAAGGTGTGGTACAATAATTTTCACACATTAGTCAGTAATTAAATACCTTCCATTAATCTTTTGATTTTTCATAATAATTATTATTTATTTAAATGATAGCAATAACAATTGGAAAAAACATAAAAGCCACTGTTTTTATTGTATGTTGTCAAATTATAAGTAAGTAGGTAGGTACCTAAACATTATTATGTTTATAGCATAGCTTTACTAACAGCAGTCTTGTAAGTTTTTTCGTAATGTCTTGTTGCATAATCGCTGTTGTGTTAGGAATTTAAACTTGACCTCATCGCTGTATGCTAATCAATGTATTTATAACTAAATACAAATAGATTATAAATATTTTTAAAATGAGATTAGATATTACATAATATTACATAACATCACGCCTGTAATCCCCGAAGGGATAGGTAGAGGTGGACCCATGTAATAGGAGACGACCCTATTGCCATCAACCGGCCACAAATCCAGGCTGCAACTGAGAAATTCCTGATGGAAAATCCCGATAGCACTTTGCCCGACCTGGGAATAGAACCCGAGACCTCATGCTCAGAAGTCGCGCTTTGAGATCTCCAGACCAACGAGGTAGATTAGATATTGTCGAAAAAACTCAATTTGCACTTATTACAGATTAATACAAGCTTAAATTAGGTACATTTGAAGTGCTCCTAATGCAATAATAACAAGCAATTCAATGAAGATTAAATTACGTATTGTCAGTACTTATCTCCACATCATCATAAATTATCCACATTTAAGCATATCATAAATCTGTCACGTCGATCAGTCAGCGCTTCGGATTCAAGTTTTTACATAATTGAACATCGATTCGCGATAATCAGATCATTAGGGTACTAGTGGAGAAACAAAACAATATTACATCACGGATGACTAGAGACAGGTGGGTACGTGATTTGTCTACATCCGTATGGACACGAGGGTATTAGGATTCTCCCATCAATTTCATCTCAATAAGCGTCATCGGAGGTCTGATCAGGCGCATCGCGCACCTCTAGGTACGCGTCACGGTGTTGTCGCGACAGTGTGAGCCGCGACAGTGTGTGTCGTGGCGCGGCAGTGTGCGTAGGCGGCGCGCACGCGCTACGGCGGCGTATTTACACCGGCGCCCCCTACCACCGCGGCCACTCATGCGCCGCGCGACCTGCCGAACACACGTGCACCCCACCACTGACCGGCGCGGTGACCCTCGGGACATAACACAACCGACATTCCACCGCTAAGCGACAACCGTGACACTACACCCCCAGTATGTGCAGTGACTGATCACCAGTGATTAGAACAAGAGTGAAGTGACTTTACAGCGTCGTCGTGTGATGTGCGACTGAAGACTAAGAACAGTGTATACAGCCGCAGCCTCAACCGTTAACAGAAAACGTAAGATTGTGTTTGTTTACAATCTCTATAGTAATAAATTTGATAAGTTAGGCGTGTTTGATAGTAAGCTAGTGAGCGTACATATGACAATCGCATACATCCAGTCAGGTCCCCGACCCAGATCTCACGGACTAGACGGTGCGCCGGCGCACCAACAATAAGCGCGACTCCAGAAACAATGCAGCCGGTATCACGACACAAATATTAAAGTCAAAGTTTCACAGCGACCAGCCTTCGACATAAAACCCAATGACGCCACTACAAACACCTGTGAGAACATTTAAACAACAGTGTTTCAACGTTTTGTGTGAGTAGAGTTGCCTAACAATCTTAAAATGTGGTCCCGACGTGACCAAATTCAATATTCGCTTCTAGTTCGCCTACTTGCTCCGTAATCACAAAGCCGGTTATCATTGTATAGCTTTAACTGGCTGTGTTCTATATTCTACTCAAAAACCCACGATACCAAAACAGTGCCCACGCCATCAAACGTAAACTGTTTTTGGTAAATGATAAATGAAAGAGTTCATTCGACAGTGTGAATCTGGTGAAACGTTGAAAGTTTTCAAAATAGATATTACGTGAAACCTCAATAAATAGGTAATGGTTTTGTTCCGAGCTTAATGGCGACGGTGCACAAGAAATACAATCATCCTTGCTTAATTGAATTGCATCAACGCGAGCTTAAGAACGCATTAGTCATAGTCTAAGCAAAGGCGTTATAATGAGCGAGGTATATTCGGTATTTGGGTAATTCCAACATAATAAAATGGTGAGACGCGTTTACGTGACCTATCAATGGATGTTTCTGATGTCAACAGTGCGATGGTAGTTAACGGAGCTCCTAACCGGACCTACATTCGTACGCGTGCAAAATTCATAATCAATGATTCGTCAACGTCATTACGTGACTATTTTATATACCTAACATTAAATAAACCTCTAAAACGGTCGATGTTGTCGTTTTACGTTATATCACGTACCGATTCGTTCCTAATTGGTTCTCAAAGAAAAACTTCGGCGCGATGAAAACAGGATTTGTATCGTGTGAATTTATTCAAATGCAATGCAAAATCGTCGCGTTTTTTATCTTTTAGTAAATCAATACCATTTTGTTTACCGTTCCTAATTAAAAGTCAATGATTTTAGCATTCACAATTGTTTTCTTGTTATGGCATAAATTACACACTTTGATTTTGCTCGTTGATAGACAGATTTAGAATATGTAAAATCATGTGTTCGTGTTGATGATCCGTTATATCACAACAGACAGACAAATAGCTGTCTTCCGATAGCAAGCAGACGTACTGTTATAGCGGACGAAAGCGGCACGAGAGCCTACGAAAGTCGAACGCGGACTTAATATGACATAACAAAATGGTAGCAAACTACAATGTAAGGGAAGCTGTGCAATAAACGCAAATGTCGCTTGCTCGAATGATTGCCGGAGTACATATGCTAATAAGCACGCTAATGATCCCAAAACTGCGGAAACTAATCGTCTCAAAGCACGCGGACTTGAAAATAATCAACGCGTTCAACTAAAAATCAAAATGAACGCATAATCACCGATCCGGATAAACCGTGTGAACGTTAAAACAAACGCCAATTAAAACCCGGACGTAAACACTAATATCCGTGAGTTTGTACTATAATAAAATTTAGATTAATATCTTATTGGGGCAAAATATTAAGATTTCCGGCGTAATACAAGTTATAACTTTTCTAGGTGAGAAAAAGTGTGTTAAAAAACTTGCTAGATCTAACACTACTTATTAGAAAGTAGAAATATAACCGATACATAGATTTTGTATGTGTCTGACATATGTACGTCAACATATATGCTAATACGGCGAACTGGTTCATTCAAACCAGCATCATTTGTATAACGTGTTCGATCAACATTGTTACATGAATTACGCGATTTATCAATTAAAATGGTATTTGTGTGGAATGCAGACGTAGATATGATCATAACTTGAGAAATATTCAGTCGTGTTTCATACAGGTTTAATAGCTAGCCAGTTAATAACTTATGTTAAAACCAAGCAATCGGAAATAATAAAGAACTTTGTGCGGGAGAAGTCAGGGGTCAAATAACGTACAGTTTTGCCAATGTGAAGGTGTTAGTGCAGTAAAGGTCCTATTGCATTACGATGACACATCGGCACGAAGCCAGTTTGCCTTCTTCGATCCTGGAATGCCATACCCAGTAATCTGCCTTGAGTTTATTTCTGTCTATCAGTTTCTCGAAGCTTTGCATTATAATCGAAGAATACAATTCATATCGTAAGCGTACAATTATATTATTTGTTACAATCTAAACATCAAAAAGACATATTGCAATGACTGTCCATATTGATTAAACATCATACCGTAAGCCATTCCGACTTTCTAAGCTTAAGTTTTATTGAAAATGATTCGAAAGCAAAAAGTTATTACACCGCGTCATATACCATCAAACATGAATCCTTTGTACAATTTCTATAAAAAGCATATGATGTTGTTTGGAAACGGCCTCGCTCCAATTGGGATATTTTGTCAACACTGCATTTCACTTTAGCAATAGAAATATTTCTATTGCGGAATTGAATGCAGTGTCAACGCACTATCAGGTGTTGACAGAACTTGTGAAAACATTCAATACAAGTCAAAATTTCCCTGCGATTGAAATTGATTTCAATGATGGTAATATAAACATTAGCTTACGTCATGAGCTCTTATGTTCGTCAACAAAAACTACGCATCCGGCTCCAAACGATGAAAAGTCCACGATAATACTGCAGCAAAAAAGGGGCAACACTTGTAAGAAACCGGTCGACAAGTATCTCGATGCGAGCAAGGTCTACGAAAACTTAGAGAGTCGAGAACAATGACAAATTGTTTTGTATGTAGCAACTCTGAATGTGTCTGGTGTGACATGTTAAACAATAGACGCGCTCTCAACAATTAGTTGCGCCCGCGCATCGTCAGCATCATCAGCACTAGCATCGCTAATAACTGTGACGAATATAAGCAGTCATTACAGGCCCTTTGTCACGTAAAACGTAAACTAAGCGGAGAATTAGCTCCGAGGTACTCACCAACACCGATAATCCGATAGATACGGACGGTTTATGCGATCGCCGCCATTGCAAAAAGTATTACGAAATTCGCTATTAAAATATGCAGCTTTTCCTCGCACGACTCCAAGCGAAGGACTCGGGCGCAATCTAAGGTTGCCTATTATCCGCCACGCTCCGAAAACCACCAAAAGGTAACACAAGAACAGCGGAAAAATTTTGAAACTTATTGCACAAGAGACGCCTCATATTAAACAATAAAGGAGTAACTAATAACGTCGATTATCTATCTGAAATCAGTTAATTGATGTTTACTACACCGGTAGTAGGAGCGCAATAGGAGAACCGTCCACAGCAGCCGATCCGATCTCACTTATTATACAATGTTACTTACCGAAACAGCGCATGCGTTAAGTTATGAATTCTTACCTGTAACGAGAAATAAAACGCATCGTTAAACAAATGAAAATAGAGATAAGCAAGTTCAAAATGTTAACAAGGCCTATTATTTTTAAAAAACAAATCCGTGGAAAGTTCACAAAAGCAATGAAGATGAGGTAACATCAATTACTGTTGTCATGTAAACGAATAACGAGCATTACGTTTAAGATTACATACTAACAGTCATCGGTTAGGACCACTTGCCAATTACGAAACAATGAACATGAAAGTTTTAAAACAAAGAAACGAAAGCGCTGCGAATACTAAATCGTATCACGTACCGAATTTGAAAACCACATTGGAAACTCAAGATAAAAAATAACAATTTGGAATGTTAAAGCAATTATAATATAGATCACGTTTTAGCTAGATAGACTTCCTTCATCTCAAGGACTGCTTGGATAATACATATAGACGTAACGCGACATCTTTGACCATATAGACCGAGTGAGACGAACTCACTTGGCCAGGCTATGCGGAAGCTTCGGCCATTTGATCGGTGTGAAGGCTATTTTTATTCTCAAGGGTGGGATTAACATTGTATGCATAAACTGTATTTACCTGGAAAACGTGTATAGGGCATGGAATGGCAATAAAAGACATACTATTAAACGAGTTTAAGTGTGTGCCAAGTGCTTATAAGTACCTGGTTGAAGATCAAATTCAATCAAGCGAGACGATTCTAAATTATTGCATATTTTTCGTCTGAGATCACCACTATATTTATCTAATTTGTTTTCGAATTCACAGAACAGACTTTTAGCGTAGATTCAATTTGATCTAACCTTTTTCGATACTAAGTAGCGTACATGTGTCAAGTTGGTCGTAACTTACACAATATAGAGCAAAGCCATGAACCTTGAAACCGAGCTATGGGCAATAACGGGCATTAATCATAAATCCGCCAACAATAGTCTACATGGCAGTACATTTAATAGAAATAGTTTCGAATATTTCATTGTATGGCCCCGAGAGACGGCGCGTGCGCACTCCACGACCGTAACCGGTCACGATCTTGAAGAATCGATTTTTCATAAAATTGTGACCTTAAGATTTGAAATGGTGGAGACAAATATTAGTGATCATATCTAGATTAGAATCTTACAGTTCGGAGATGTTGATACACCTAAAAACGATATGAAAAGAGTACGAGATGATAGGAATAAACAATCGGTGATCGAACAATAGTTGACTGCAACGACAGTTACTACAGTTACTGTTAATATCGTGCAGTTAGTAGGAGCCGCAACTAGGATCATAGATATTGTGCAATTCACTCGCGGAGATATTTTGCACAAAGTAAACATTTTATTGCAACAATCCGTTTCTAAATAAAGATAATCTAAATTGAGACTAACAAGTAGAGGAATGCATAAAAGAATTCCCACATTAAAATGCAAGGTCTTTTAATTGGGAGGCTTTGATCATAATAAAGCACGTCTAATGAATAGTAATACACAAAGTTCGTGAGACATTAGCGTCGTACCTAATAATTAATTCGAAAATGAGCTAGATAATTGACACTTGGAAATGAAACAGGAAACCTAACGATGACGTAAATCTAGTCAATCGTTATACAACTATTTGTCTATTTTTTCAAATTCGAGACAAGGTTATGTTGAATTTTAACGTTACTACTTATTAGTTTCTTATCATTGAAAGCTTCCGTTACAATATGCTTGATCTTTTAAATTTTTAGACTAGAAACAAGAATTTGAAAAACACGCATCTCTTAAACAGTTGTTATCTTTCAAAAAGAACGAAGTATTCAAATTTTTTAAGACTTCTAGAAACAATAATACAAACAAGGCATTTAGATGACATAAGAAAATTCAAGATGGTTGCATTTGCAAGATGGCACCCACCGCCTTGACCGAGCGACTTGTCCACGATAATTACTATAAGTTCTCGCCGTGACACTATTAACATTTCTCGTTGTACGTGGCTTGCATACCTGAACGTAACATCTGACATTAAAGGAATAGAACTTTATAGTCTTAATACCACGGATTGATATGCTGAATTCCTTTGTGCTTGCAATAATGTTTTAAAGGTCCTTTAAAATTGGATTGGCTTGTTGCTTGTAGTTATAATGCCTAACTGAATTAGACTTTTCTTTTTTAATGTACTTGAATTAATATTCAAGTACCTAAAACAGGTTAATTAAAAAAAAAATAACAACAATTAAATCTTAAATGATGCCATATTAAAACTTACAGTTCGCTGGCTTTAAATCATTAATATCATTTAATTAACTGCATATCATTTATATTAATTTGCGCAAGAAAGAGTATTATATTTTGCAACTAAACAATGGGCCGGATAATCATTAATTTTAATTGGAACAAAAGACGGACAATTTAAAAGCTTAGTTAGTTGGAGTCTAAAATAAAAGGAATTGTAATGAGCCGGTTGATCAATCAAACGGCACGCGCCTGCTTGCGCTTGCGCATCAATTAAGGTTGCCACAAAACGGAATGAACGGTTTTTAAATAAAATATTTCAATGTTTTATGTGCAACATGAATTTCGCAATACTCCTACCGTTGGCTGAATTCATTGTGCCTATGGTAGTTAAATTACACAGTGTACTATAACATCATTGTTCAATGCAGGGTTTTGCGAAGCGATAACTAAAATACTTCACGGTAATTCTAAGAAAATCAAATGCACTTTCTAATTGAAAATGAACAGAAAAACTCATAGCTACAACCTTTCAAAATAACTTGTAAATAATGAAGCACGTGCGCACCTCATTATTGTCTTGATCTGTAACCCCTGCTGCGGTTTTAAATCTCATATGATTAATCGCAAATGTATATGATTAAGCGCACGCGACAGCCCGATGATATGCCAATTACTTTCGTCTTGATAAACACGTCTTAAGGAAGGACAGACAAGTAACGATGTAATCCGCGACGCTCGAGGGCTTCAGCGCAGACGACGATTCGATACAGTTTCATAATCCCGCGACAAACCAGAACGGCCGATACCGTAGCATACATGTAAGAACGTTTTATTGATTGCCGATCGCAATCATTATTATTATACATTGCGCAATTTGTTGGACACACGCGTGCCGGACATTAAGGAGTGGTCAACAAACAGTTATGTCGCAAATAGGCGGTTATAGTTTGTAATAAATAAACGCCGGCCAGCTTTCCGTCGTTCCGCAAACTCAAGGAGATCAATGCATGCAATTACCCGCCACTACAAACGTATATACTTTAATTTGTGGGGGACTTATCTCAGTAATTACGTAAACTAGCAGCCTTCGAACGCACTTTGAGAATTAGATGGAATAATCTGACAATCTCAAAACAAGAACGTAAAAAGGCCACAAATTACACACATTAACATTTGCTTGGAAAGTGTTGAGGAATATAGTAAAACGTGGCAATCGGCGTGTCCTGGCGGTTAAACTCGAGTCAACACAAACAAAGGCTGATGGAAAGTTAGCGCCGAGCGCACGGGCCGAGCTCTGAATACAAATCGTCAACAATACATCAGCCGAGAGAATTTCCCAACGCTCTGTCACCGTGAAACTAGAACGTGAAGAAAGCTTTTTTATTCACATACGTAAACCCCTATAAAACAATTGTCGTGCCGCGTTCATTCCGCGGGGCACGCCAGCAAGGTTGGCGGCATTGTTGAAAGCACCGGCCACCGTGACACTCCCAGCCAAGTCGTTGGTTAATCACTTCACGTTTTGTACTGACCGCAAAAAAAAATCGGGCACCTTGCGGAGCAAGGCCAAGCGCTTGTCTTAGTTTCCATCGCTCATTTTAAATAATTACGACAACAATGCACACGGTCTCGTTGGAACGCAGGGCTTTAACAATCGCGACACAATTTTTATGAAGGCAAACTGGGTATCGCAAACGAAAGGATGCAACCGCGATGAGCATAGGCATCGCGGCCAAATGTCAAGTCGGTGTATTCGCTGTGAACTTTACAGCTCACTTGCCTGTTCTGTTGCTAAGTGCAGTCATTTCAATCGACTGTTTGTTATGTTACCAACTCATAAATTTCATGAAAGGAAAGAACCGGTGACTGTTACGCCAAGTATTGCTCAACCAGACTCCGCGCGACACCGGTTAAACGTACCAAATGATCATAAACCGAATCAAGGTTATTTATTATGAATCACGTGGCTAATGAGTGTTATCGTTTCCCTCTTTCACGAGGGTAATCTGGCAGATAAACGTTCTCTAAATTAGGGGTACTTATTTTAACGTTTGTTCAACTACATCGTATTTTAAATAAGAAAATGTGTACAGTGACCTATTGTAGTAATATTATTAGTCAGACTGCAGTACAATCGAAACCAATTAAACCTTCGATTGAGCCCAGTGTAGCAAGGCGTCAGCGCACGGCAGTGCCGCCCTCACCGCTCTATGATATAGTACAGGTTCGGTGCATTGCTTAGCACAATTACAAAGCGGGTTAGGCTCGTGTTTTATCGAAGGCGAAATCGAGTTGGGTGACCGTGCCTTTCACGGAGCCTGGCCACGCCCACCGGACACCACGGGCGACTTTGCCTTCACTGCCCTAATAGTTCCATATCTAGTTTGCCCATTATTCGGTTCGGTATAGTTCAGCCCGACGCTTTCGTTCCAATTAAGCTGCGCTATTTTGTAACCAACTAAATGGTAGTAATTTCTCACCCACAGCGAGCGCACTAGATAACATTTTCATTGTTTTCAATAAACGCCATTACAAATAATAAAGATGGTATGAATATAATTTCGTGACTGCGGCAAGAAGATTACGTTACGGAGCTCGTGCCGATTGAAATTGAAAAAATTATCCGATCATTGTTTCAAAACTCTCGAAGATTTCTATGTTGTTAGCGGTTGCAAACTAGGCTAATGAACATTTCTCCGCTGAGGTTACACAGACACTGCAGAACAATGAAGCCCCGTCCTGATATCTACCTAACAATACGCAGATAGAGTCAAATTAAGCACGACACTTGTATTTTTTCGTACTTAGGCCTCGCGGCCTTCCTGTCTCAAAGCGGGCGTTAATTCGCCATTCAATTTCCAATTAAACGCTTGATTCTCAATGCCAGCTGGGTCGGAGGTGGTCGCTCTACAAAACTTAATAAATAGCGGGTGGTGGCGCGCGGCTCGCCAGTGCCCGAATCAGCGCCACTGGCCAACGCTTTTGTCTCCACCGGTCCTTTCACTTTGCGCGCTCATGAACGACTACGTAGCGTACTACACGATTAACCAACAAAGCCCAACTTAGATAAGTTGATGGATTAATGTGTTGTGTTTAAGTGATAAAAATATGTGCAATAAAACTAAGAAGTGATGTTTTCTAAACTTTCAGATGGTGAGAGGGGCGGCCCTAGCGCTGGTGCTGGCGCTGACATGGGCGTGCTCGCGTGCCAGCGTGCTCGTGCCCACGTACGTGCTGCCGCCTGACTCGTTCGTGCGCGATCAGCGCAGCCTCGGCGCGCCTCCGAACGACAACAATTACGCAGAGTCACAAAGAACGATAAAACGCCTCGTCGGCGGACACATTAAAATAAAACCTGATAAAGAATACGGCACCTCAAAGAATTCCCTAATCTACAACGAGAAGGGCGACAGTGGTAAATACGCTAACGTGATCGCGCCGGACCAGTCAGGCGGTAATGTGGGATGGAATCAAGGCATTTGGGATGACGGCATGCTCATGTCCAGCGCTGGTGAAGGAAAAGACGGTCCGAAGACTAAGGAGGTTGATGAAGACAAGAAGACGCTAGCAGATCAGGTGGCCGAAGGAAAATATGGTCTCATTCAGAATGAAATATTCGCCAAAACACCTAAACGACCTGGAATCGTTAGTTACGAGCCAAACGCGGAGACTAGAGCAAAAGATAACCTTCAAAGTCTCGGTGGACTCAAGAAAGATGAAATTTGGCTAGCAGAAGATCATCTACTAGTTTTAAAAGGGGGATCATTCCCTGAGCGAACTAAAGAGACTGAAGGTAGACCATGGCCACCGATCGACGCCTATGAAGCGCCTAACAGGCAAGTAAAGTTACCGCAGAAACCCAAAGTACCACCGCCCTTTCCGGTACGACTCTCCGACAACGGACCGCTCGTTTTCCTCACGCCAAACGGCAGTGTCCCTGCGTCCCTTTTCCCTTCCTTCTTTACAGGAGAGGGCGAAGGCTCTTTTCCTCCTGCGCCATTCCTCTTTCCATCGGGAGCGCCCTACCCCTCGAGTGACAATCCGGGAAACACTACTTCCGGGGGAGCGCCGCAGCCAGGTCCTCCGTTCCCATTCCTTCCCGGGAATGCGAGCGAGGGAGCATTCCCTTTCCTCCCATCCATGAACGGCTCTTTTCCAGAAGGCTTTCCACCGGGCGCAGTGTTCCTACCACCACCGAGCAACCAGTCAGACCTATACGACGAAGACGACCCTTCGATCTACTATCCGCCGCCCTACAATTTTTCCTACCGCGCTGACTACAACAATAAGGTGCCTGCGGGCCCACTTGTACCTGGAATAGTACTACCTCCTCCACCAGACTTCTTTGCTCCGTTGGAGGAGAGCACGACTGAAGCTGTAAAGACTACCACCACTAAGCCGTCCACAGTGGCGACATATACAAGGACAAAGACGACCACGAGGCCGACTCCTACGCACACAGTGCAGCGTACCAAGTACAAGACGAGACCTACCACAACTGAAGCGCCTAGAACAACTGAAATACCAACAACGATAACGACAAACCCACCAGACGATATTGTAACTACTTTCAAAACAAGGAAGCCGCAACGCATACCGTCGAGACATCCCGTAAGGATTCATAACTTGCCAGACGAAAATACAACAAGGACAAAAACAGAGAAACCTGTTTACAAAACGCGAACGAAGCTTACATCGAAGCCTCTCTCTGTGTCCGTAATTTACGATTATCCAGAACCCGTATACAACAAAGTACCGACAACATCGGAAAAACCGTATATACTATACGATGTTCCACAGAGACCTACAGTGACCACGAACGATATATCATCAACACAAGTGCCGCTGAGGGCTCATTATTCAAGTGCGCATAACGACGTGCCTACCACAAAACTGCAACCTGTCTATAGTAACAAAAAACCAAACCAAAATGGATTTGCGTCGTACTACTTCTACGACGAGCCAAAGACCTCGCCGACTCCAGCCACATACTTCGATGGCAGGCATTATTACAAGACAGTACCAGTTAGCCAAGTACCTTACCCACAGCAACAGAATGTGAACACTCAGACAGGCTATAACCCAGCAGTGGATATTTCATACGGAGCTATCGACCAAGCAGACGCGCTGTTCCTGTGGCCACAAAAGCAGGGACCACACACTCTGACGCAAGAATACTTCAGCATTCAGAAACCTAGAACACCACCTGTCTATGTGCAACAGAAACAGAGGCCAGACGCTTTCTATCAACAAATCGCTGATATACAACAGACTATTGATTTCTTTACAACGAAAAGACCCAAACCGCACTCGCACAGGCCGCATACTCACAAACCAAAAGCAATCACTGGAAGACCAGTCTATCAATTTAGCTACCAAACCCAGCCGCGGCCGGAACAACTGCCCTTCCGTGCACCTAAACTGGACCCGGAACCTTTCAGACCCATGGTGAGCTACAGCAAGCCCTTCAACGTGGCAAATGACTTCAACGCTATAACACCAACAGTGACACCTGCTTTTCATCAACAATACCTAGTCGAAAACGTGCAAGTGACGACAAAATCGCCGACCTCCAGCAGATACTATCCTACAACGAAAACATACGATGAAGAATATGACGACGCTCAGTTCCCAAAGAATGTTCAGAATAAGAAAAACAGACACCAGACACAAATACAAAGCGACCAGCCCTCGCCTGTTCATCATGTGTCTAGGTATCCTAACACAACGCCGAACCCTATCAACCAAGGGTACTACACGAAACAGGACGAGACATACTTCGATGACATAACAAAGAACTCGTTTGACGTGTTCGGTAAGAAGCTAGAAGACAACACTCACGACGTGAACGGATTAGCAGTCACAGCACCGCTCGACACGGTCAGAACGCCGATTAACAACAACATAAACCTTCAATATGCCTACGAGATCGTCGAGAACCAGAGCCCTAACCCACCAACTTTAGACAGAGATACTCTTGTGAACTTCCGTCTCCCAAGGCCTACAATCAACCCAGATAGTGAATCAGTGCCACAAGCGAACGCTGAGCTAGTACAGCAGAAGCCACCGTCACTCGAAGGCGATACATTAGTCAATGATCGCTATCCGCGACCGACAATAAATCCTGACAGCGAGTTTATTCCCATTGCTAACCCTGGGTACAGGACACCACAGCAGTACAGAGCGCCGACGCAAGTACAGAGGCCTCAGTTCACCGGCGAGCAGTACGATCTAAACAGGCACCCCTTGCTAGGAGACACTGCTGTCAACTACAAGAGGCCACTCCCAGCAGTCAACCCTGACGCGGAGTGGATAGAGCCGGTGAACACGGCGGGAGAGGGCCGGCCGGGTTCCTTCGTGTCGTACAGGCTGCCCGGAGAAGGAGCGCACGTGTACTTCCTGACGCCGCAGGCCGCGGCGCAGGCTGCGAGGGAGAGGTACAGATCGCCGGGCTACGGCCGGTGAAACCAAAGCTCTAGTCTGTCAGCGTCGCACGCGACGTGCCGTGTAAATAAAAGCGCAAATGTGATGTTAAGTGTCCTAAGTAGTGTAAGAGAGACTAGCGGGATGGCCCGCGTTGCCATAATATTTAAACAGCGAGTTCGACGTTAGCTTTACGTGAGATACGTTCTCGATGAGCGATGTTGTGAAACGGACGCTTTACTTTTGATACGTTATTTATTAAATTATTTCTAAGAGACTGTGGTGCATGCATAATGATAGTTAATTTATTGATATCAGTATTCAACGAACTATAAGGAATGTTGTGATATGTTTGGCGATAATTGTGACATTGTTATGGAGTGTAATGATGGCAGCAATTGTTAATTGTATAAAATTGTTATTTAACAAGTTGATGACGAATCAATGTGATTTTGTATTGTATTTTTAAAACAAAAAATTTGAAATAAAATAATGCAAAATGTTAAGAAATATTGTGTTTTTTTTGTTCCCTTTTTCCTATAACAAGTAATCTAAATTAATATTTTAATGAAAGAGAAAAGATTTTTAAGCAAGTATTTTTGTTTGTAATGAATAAACTCAAAAATTACAGCGAGTAATCGAAGCTATATTTTGGCAAAAAATTGAGATCCGATCAGAAAATGCACGCGGACGAAGTCGCAAAGTGCTAGTACATAATAGGCACGAACTATGCAATTATAAACAGTTAACAAATACATAATAGATGCAAAATCAGATACAACACTACAGCTATTATTCAACTAAATCAAGTTCGATGACGTAAAACTAGTTCAGGTCATTTTTTTACGAACAACGTTCTTCAAACATTGAATGATCGATTGTTAACTAAGCCAGGGACAATAAAAACTGGTACCTTAGAACAATTACTCAGTAATGAGTATCACAAACCGTTCACAAGCTGACCTAGCAGCCACCACAAGGTCATTTGGTCACTTTCTCTTAGATATTGCACGTCTAGATAGTGTTACATGTTGGGAAAGTAATGTACAGGTCAATTACTGTAATATTAATAGTCTGGGTGGAGATAAAACATAGTATCATAGGTGATTATTTGGTTCAACGACCGCGTGTTCTGTGATAATGGACTATGAATAGGTAAAGTTCGATTTATAATCTATCTATCTTCTATACATATAAAATGCTTTGTCCTGAATGACTGACTGACTAACTGATCAAGCACAGCCTAAACCACTGATCGTAGAGACCTGAAACTTGGATGGTGTGTTGTTCGTATGACGTGGGCATCCTACAAGAAAGGATTTTACTAAATTTACTTCTTATGGAAATCAAACGGGGGTCTGTCATTTACGCGGTCGAAGTAGCGGGCAAAAGCTAGTCTATAGATATAGGTCGCGGAGCTTTCGTGTTGTATCAAAATATTATGATGGATAATATGAAGGGCAAAACTGCAAAATTGTGGTCGTACGGCAAAAATTTTTAACGGTATCGTAGACATTATTTACGAACTTTATCAACTTTAACCTTTCTGGGTTGGATTCTCAGGTCGGAAAAACTTTTAACGAGATTTTTCCATTAGTAATTTCTCAGAAGCAGCCCGGAGTATGGAAGTTGATGGTATGACACACGTGTATCAAAAAGCACATAAAGCTGTTGTATCTGCGCCTGATCTTTCTCCGCTCATGTCCCCATCGAACTATAGAGTTACTACACACGTCTTGTGCACTATAATATCACCTGCACACTTGGCCCATCCCCGCTTATTGGCTGCAATGACCGAAACTCGACTCAATGTTTATGGCTACTCAACACTGTCTAGCTAAGTAGCAATCCTATAAGACTACTTATAATAATAAATTACTTTATATAAAATACAAATTTTCGCATCTATTTAATTATTATGGACTATTTTCATATTGGATTGCAGGACATGTATAAGGCTGCGGTTCCACTTGAGCTGAGCTCAGCTACGTTGCTTAGGTTGTGTCGGATTTCCACTAAACAATAAAGCAATCCCATTGGTGTAAATGTAAATCAAACACATCCTACCTAAGCAAAGCCTCATGCTAAAGTATTAAATCAACACAGACTAAACTATTTTTTAATTATCCTAGTTTTAACCAACCGTGTTATAACCAACTAATTCAGGCATTCGTTCCTAATATATTTTAACAAAAGCATGTATGGGAATATTGTGTAATTTTTTTCTTGCTACCTACAAAACTAACTAAAAATTTACAACATACTTGCTCGTTTATTTACGAGCTCTTCGTAATAAATGAATTGTATTATTTTAAAGAAATAAATACATATTTTCAACCGTGAACGTGTGGGTATAACAATACACGTTGTATACAAAATGAATTGTTTAGTCGCGCTTGTTGACCGTATCGTATTTATGAATATGAATGAATGATATTCATGAGTAGTATGCTGATCTTGACTTGCTTAAAAACGTTAAGCATTAACCCTATTCTTGACACATTGCATAATTTGATTTTTTTCAGTAAATATTATAAAAATTTCAAAACATAATTGTTTGCCAAGTATAGGGTTAGGAAGATCGCTAGTTCCAATACGATAATCAGCTACAAAAAAAAAAACTATGTAATTTATTACTGATTCGTGCCGAAAATCACTATCAGTAATCCTTGATTTTGACAAGGACTCAAAACTGCACTTTGTGTACTTATATAAACTAACCTGTGTCGGGCTCCTGCGTCTGCGGCGCGTCCTGCAGTGGCGAGGTGTAGAGCTTGAGGTACACGTCGATGGCGACGCGCGCGCAGCGGAAGTAGAAGGGGTGCGCGCGCAGCACGTCCTCCAGGCGCAGCAGCCCCACGTACGAGCGCAGCGTCATCTTGCGCATGCAGTACGAGTGGAAATCGAACTGGTCCTCCATTATTTCGGAGAAATGCTGGGAACAGAGGTCCTCTGGTTAGATTTTATGAAATACTTTGAATAATTGCCGACAAATCCGGCGGTTTGGCTGTATTTGGTGTATGTGATTTTATATTGGTAAATGCACCAACGATACAGAAAAAAATCGCAAGTGTGGGGTAGTTTCTATATTCACAGGGGCCCACATAAAATTAGTACTTCCTCTATTTGTGTTTATAACTGAAAGCCTATGTGTTATTCTGGTGTATGAGCTATTGACAAAAGGTATTTATATGGCAGAGGTGAGTGGCAACGCCGGGAGGGGTCGCCCTAGGAAGACCTACACTGACCTTACTGGTGAGGTCCTTCAGAAAGGTCAGGTGCGGAATACTCGTAACCGGCGTGCTTTTATGACGAGTTGTATGAACGTAGATGAGGCGAAAGGAGTATGTAAGGAGCGTAGCAGGTGACGTTCTATAGTTTCTGCCTACCCCCATGGGAAAAAGGCGTGAGTTTTATGTATGTATGTAAAAGCTATATCAGAATGCGTTCAGTAGTTTTTACATGAAAGAGTAACAAACATACATTCAATTATACATCCATAATCAGAATCGTTCTAGTTTATAATAGTAGTAGGATAACTGGCGAAATGTGACCTCTGCCTACCGCTTCGCTAAATGTTAATCCACTACAATACATACCCTATCAACTTCGTGAGCCTTCTTGAGCGCCTCACCCCATTGCTGCAGTCGCTTGTACGACGCCGCAGCCTCAGTCTGGAACCACATGCATTGCATCTCGTTCAGGTTCTCTGTCGCCGGTACTCCTGCAACAATAACATTTTATGATGATGAGGATTTTTTTTATATATAACAAGTCTGAAAAGACGCTAAACGATACGGAAAGTTACATATTTTTCCTATTATTGCGATCATTTTTTCCATACCTGGGAATCTGCCTCGTTACATAGATAGAGGACAAAGTTATACCTTTCTTTACGTTTTTCTACGAAAACAAGTTTTGTTTGTTTTATCTAAAGCTTAAATATCCCTAGGACTCCTGTAGGTACTGCTACATGCACCAGTAAGCATGATATTTTGTGTGTGTTACATTGCTCATTACCATAAACAGTGATTATCCCCCAAAAAATAATAGTAGGTATTTTCCCAGTAATCATTTTCCTGCTCTATGGTCTTTCAACAGACTTTAAAAAGGAGGAGATTCTCAATTCGGCGGTATGTTTCTTTTTTTGTATGTTTGTTACTCGATTACTCCGCCAATTATGGATTGATTTGAATGATTCTTTTTTTGTTTGAAAGAGTATACTTCCGAATTGTCCCATAGAAATATTGTTACACACCGTATAATCTACACAGGGTGTTAAAAGACATATCGATAATAATTGAATTAAATCATGTCAATGTCTTTTTACCTTCTCTAGTGAACTTGGCACACATCTCCTCTGCTCGCTTGACGTGTCCAGCACGCAGCATGTAGCGCGCACACTTGCTGTTCACGTAGCGGTCGGCTGTGTCCATTGCTTGCGCTTCTTCTAGCCACTGGTATGCCGACACCGGGTCACCGGCGTGCTGTAATACAACAATTACACGAATTAAGATCGATTTTTTTGTATACTTCAAGTTGTAAAATAAGCTCTAAATACAATAAAATTAAAACTAGTTTAAAGTATCACACACACATAGCTGATTACGGAGTCAACGGCCGCTACTAGCATAAGTAATTGCCCGAAATCATCACCCGAGTTTGGAACATATTTTTATTTGAAATATTTGATCCTGAACAAGGCTTGCTGACGAGATCGAAACTTTTTAGCGTTGGGAGTAGCTTTGTATCTTTGCTCTAAGCATATCCTGTGAAAGGGTTGACGCAGCGTAAATGATCCGTTAATGCACACACTGGATACTAGTATTGCATTTACTCAGCGTCTACGCTGGACCATCACAAGATGCAAAAGCACCCAACTAAACCAACTGTACAAACCACGGATCAAGTTGTACGGGGACTCCGTACAACTCGATTCCTATTTGAAACAACGGATACTCTACCGCCATTCAGAAATCGCACAGAAGTGTCTACTGTCTACTATTACCAAATAAAAACATCATAAAACAACGTTGTTTGATTTAGTTGCGTTTTGGTTTACCAATAGATGGTCTTAAATAATTTTTTGCTTCGGCTCGGTTTCTTACCACGATTGACCCTTAGCCACTAGTACTAACCTTATAAATCCTTCCTTTAACAATAAACAATTCTATAAGCGTAGGCGTATGTTCGATGGCCGCGTCAATATAGTGTAGCGCCCGGTCAGTCTCCTGCTTGTAGTCGAAGTGTTGCGCGGCGTAGTAGTACGCCCACAGCAACGCACTGGCCGGCTGCTTAGTCTCATTGGGGTCAGAACCGAATGTGCCGTTTATGGTGAGATTCTCCAAATATTGGAGTATTAATTTCTCTATTGAGTCTGCTTTGCTCTGGTCCGAATATAACGATCTGGAAATATTAGAAGAATATTTTAGAATTATTTTTTTTCAATTACTGTTTTGTGTTAATTTCTGTTATCTTAACCGGTTATCGAACCGACAGAAATAAAGCAAGACAATAATATGATATATTTTTATGTTCCACATTCAAATTCACTCTAAAACTGTCTCATCTGCAACTTAAGGCCTTAAAAATCTAATCATGCAAATCTTGGTTGTAACACTTTTCATGCAACCAAAATTTCAGTACAAATATTTCAAAAATAACTATACCTGAGATCAACAAATAGCGGAGGTATTCCTTTATGCAGTCCTTGTCTCAGGTACTCATCGACTAGCGTCTCGAACACGGGCTGCGCACGCGCTTCCGTCAACTGTAGGCGGCGCGGCGCTATCGCTCTGGGAAATTCTTTCCTGAAAACCAAAAAAGGTAGTTTTATAAACATAACCATCCACAAATTCCTTGCTGTAGAATATGCGGGGTGTAAAAAAACATATCACTTCTGTTCATCAAACTAAGGAACATCGAGCAAAAATAATTTCAGGGAAACGTCTTTTGAACATCAAGCAAAAATAATTTCAGGGAAACGTCTTTTGAACATCAAGCAAAAATAATTTCAGGGAAACGTCTTTTGTTTTGATGTGAAAAATCACTATTTATGGTAGTTCATATGATATGCGCTAAACTTTGTGCTTTCGAGTGCCTGTAACAGTACAGGTGTCGTGGTGGTATATAGAGTTTAATTACACAATACTTTAGAACTGGTTTTCGTTAAAAAACGTGTCAAGAAACTTGTATCTTTGATCAAATCATTACAATGATAGGAAGAACATAACTTTTGGCCTTATTTGCGTCTCTTCACACCCCACCTATTAGTGAAAGAAAAATCTAAATGCAGAGATAATTATGTATTTACTCTATTTTTTGTATGCTTCAACTTCATTCCCTTGGAATACAAATTTTGTATCCAAAATGGTGATTTCTGAAGCCGTTTGGAGCACTATATAACAACTTATAGAGGTGTACCCATTAGTACACCCACATTTCGCCAGTTATGTTTTTTTTTTATTGCCTTGTTGGTCTACTGGCCGCAAGTGCGACTGCTGTGCATGAGGTCGTGGGTTCGATTCCCAGGTCGGGCAAAGTGTTATTGAGTTTTTCCATCAGGAATTTCTCAGTAGCAGCCTCGGAGTCTGGATTTGTGCCCGGTTGATGGCATGTTATAGGCTCGCCCCCTATTACATGGGACTTATTAAATAATGTATCAAAGTTATCAACCTAGCTTGCAACTAAAGGGTTAAACTTTCTAAAGAAAAATCGCGAGCGAAAAGTCGAATCTTTGAAAACAATTGAAGCGCCAAGTCGCTCGCGAGATTCGCCTCTGAGCTATCAAACCACAGGTTAGCAACAAGGCCTTGTATCGCATTCTAGGATCGAAACATACAAACAAAACACTCCAATTAGATCTATTCACACTATCATTATCGATGCGACGCATCTTATGTAAGTAGGCCGCTAAATATGTAACATTATATGGTACTAAAGATAATGAGCGCTCAATGCCTGCATAATATAGCAGTCATAGGCATGTTAGGAGATAGATAATAACGGTATTTGATTTACATTTATAGTTAAAAACGACAGGTCACTCATTCACTCACTGATTTAACATTAAATTTTGAAAACTACTAGACCTATGAACCTGAAATTTGACTGTTAGGTATATTTTTATGTAGGAGAGACGTTATCTGAGCACGGATTTGTGACAGGGCCTAATTAAGGGGGTCTTTCACTTCTAGGCGGACCAAGTCACGGGCAAAAGGTAGTATTTACATATATATACATTAATTACGCGTCACGGTGTTTGTCCGGGATGGACTCCTAAAATACTTAACCGATTTTAATCAGATTTGCACACCGTGTGCAGTTTGATCCAAATTGAAAGATAGAATAATTATTGGTAGGTATTAATATATTTTGATTACAAACCTGAGCCACAGCAACGCGTGGTCCGGTCAGCTAGTCTATTTATAAAACCTGATATGTAACCATAAAGCCTTTTAGACGATGCGAGAAATATCGTGCCTGCGTAACTTTTGTGCTATTCCAGTCTATAATCCATCTCTGTGCTAAATTATATGTATGTAGATCCGTTCAGTCGTTCAAAGTATAACATCACGCCTGTAATCCCCAAAGGGTTAGGCAGAGGTGTAACCATTGTACACCCACATTTCGCCAGTTATGATTAAGTCCCATGTAATAGGGGGCGAGCCTATTGCCATCAACCGGGCACAAATTCATACTTAGAGGCTGCTACTGAGAAATCCCTGATGGAAAAACATACTAACAAGTTGCCCGACCTTTGGGAATTGAACCCAAAAACCTCAGGCTCAGCAGTCGCGCTATGCGACCACTATACCAACGAAGCAGACAGTTATTGTTCAGTGATTGATTATTAATTATCCATCTATTTAGTAAGAGTAAGATCCGATAAATGAATACACTTTGATGCTATTCCATACAAGCTATAAGATTACAAATAATCACTTATTCACTTACTTATACACATCAAAGAAGGCCACTTTTTCTTCAGGACTACTAAGTTGTTTAGCTTCTATAAGTTTATCATAATACATCACATTCTCAGGATTTCTCTTCAACAAATCCTCGTAAACTGCTTCTGCTTCCTTAAACCTGAAAAATGCAAGTATGTGGTAAATAAAGTAGAATAAAAACAAATTAGTCTCCCACCTTTGTAGCCTACTTTTTTGTTGGTTGCAGTTTAACTCAACTAACCTATGACGACAGAGGTAACTGCAGGATTGTTAGTTTTGATTGGCTGTCTCTTTGGCTATCGGTCAGCATAACCCTCAGAGGAACTCTGAGAAATGTCTTGGTTCATAAAAAAAATGGTTAAAATAGCAAGCAGGATTTATTCTTGCAGAAACCAATCGTTACTGGCAGTAACTGGAGATAAGATGGACATAAACCTCATTGATTTTCATCAGATACTGCATATTTATCATCAAAATACTATATGATTTACTCAAGGGCGGATACAGGGTGGGGGTAATGACCCCCCACTGGTCTAACTATTTTCTATTAATAAATTAAATTATTATTGTAATCAAAACGGAGCCTGTTCTGACTAGACCTTATTATATGACCCCCCCCCCCCTGACTTGAAAGCTGGATCCGCCCTTGGATTCACTAGGGATATTTAACTGTTATTAGTACATGATAATTTACAAGAACTAACCTTTTCAATTTCAAATAATATTCCCCAGAGGTTTCCTTAATTGATAACTTATCGAGGATTTGGGATGAGAACTTGTGTAGATGCAGTAGTGCCCTCTCATACTGTCCAGACTCTGCCAACACCATATTCTGGTACAGGAGCAGTTCTGAATGCTCATAGTCATAAGGCCCCTTCATCTGGTTGGTGCGGAAAGCGTCTAGGATGCTGTTCGCCATCTCATAGTCACCGAGGAGGTGGTAACTCATAGCAAAACCGATCCACGACGCCCTTTGTGTCGGCCTGAGCATAAAGAGCTGGTAACGAGTATCCTGGAAAACAGTTGTATATTACTGAGTAAAGTATTATCATTTTATATCAGCCTGGCTGTCTTCGTAATCATTTCGATAAACGGTATCAATTGCTGGACGAAGTCCCTGAAGCATTAGCCTAACTAACGGCTTACACTTTTGGGAACTCCTGAGTTCACAAAAGTGTTCGCCACAGCGACTTGGCGCATCGTAGAGAGCAAAGAAAGGCGTCGTGAAGCGCTATCTTTTACCATGCTCTGGAAACTAACATAAGGAGCCGTCTCCACGAGCGAGAGAATCGCGGCGACATAATCTTCGTGCAACGTATTTTCACTTGTCGCATCGCCTCGTAACATAGCCGTGTGTAGACACGTTCTAAGAGAGTGTATAGAAATATGTGGCAGGACGATAATATCGCCGTGATTCTCAGTTCATGGAGACGGCCCTTTAGGTATTCGCGGCTACACAATAAACAATTCAAATCGCGCGTGCTGCATGTGTCGCTCACTCGCTAGATATAAAAACACAGCTTCATGTAGTATCATTGTACCCAATCTCAACTAGCCGTGACGCCAAGATATATTACTAAACCAGTAAGTGCCCCGCAAACTGAAAATGATTGAGATCCCTGGCCTAACAATCAATCCTATGCTTCTCATACCCAGACTTGCCTTTAGATTTTTTCTAAGCAGACTTAGATTGGTTATACACCATACTACCAGTATATTATTTATCAGGCCTGTTAAGTTCTTATAGGAAGTTGATAAACACAGAAATGGAAAAGTTAAAATATGGCTGAATTTTACATAACTACAGGTCCTTTTACCACTGTTACAGGAAATGTTTTGTAAACAATTTTACAGTCAAATAGGTAAATAGTTTACATAAAAAATAACAACAATTCAATGACATAATGATGACTGCAATTATGAGATCAGAATTAAAAGATTTTGAAATAAGTCATTATGTACTAACTACTGACAATACTCAATTTATAAGCAAGCCTAAATTAGACCATAAATTTAATCTATCTAGCCTGTGTCAATAGATTAAGGTGTGTGTTTATTGGCTTAAAGAGATCATACAGTAAACAATGTAGAAGAAAACCTAAACCATTTTCAAATAAGACTAAAATTAATAAATATAAGATTTAAAATTTATTTACCCATAGTACTCCACCCATGCATGATGTTTTCTTATGGATCCCCAAATTTTTTGACAGAAAAATATAGCACTCAGTGATAATATATAGCTTCCAATTTTCAAAATTGGTTCAGTAGATCCAGAGATATCTCCCTACTACCTCACAAACTTAACCTCTTTTATAATATTAGTATAGATAGTTAAATTTAGTAATCAAATTAAATTCGTTTAAAACTGAATAATGGAATATAAAAGAAACCAATTAACTCACTTTGTAACCTTCCAAGTCACGCATCTGAATTTGTAACAACGACAAATCCCGAAGAATCTGAATGTTTTCCTTCTCCCATTTGAGGGCATTACGGTAACATTTGATGGCCTCATCATACTTCTTGTCTGAACGCTGAAGCAGACCGTACACGTGCCAACACACCGGAGACTTGAGGTCATTGCGGAGTCCTCGGCGCACATACTCATAAGCTTCATCTTTGCGACCAAGGCAATTTAGAGTTAATCCTTTCATAGCCAGTGTTTCTGAAAAAATACATACCAAATCATTAGTACTATAGCCAATATTGTTGTAATTTCTTTGTATGTTATATTCAACTTTTAAAGACTATAATCAGTCATAATTATTTCTATAAATTAAGAATGATTGCAGTTCCCCAAGAAATATAAGTAAGAAATTCAGAAAGGGTAAACACTGATGCAGACTCATGTTTTGAAAACAATTTCACAAATTCATAACTTCAGTATTGAGAATATAGTTGACATTTATAAAGATACTGTGACTTTACCTACACAGGAATTGAAAGTAAAGACTATAAATTAAACTGTACATGTAAGAACATAGTTTTGAAATAAATAAATATAGATTCTAGACAGGCATTCAGTGTTTGGACTCATTTTTTGCAAGGATTTTAAAAGGTTTTTTAACTTACCTCCATGCTCTTGAAATTTAGGGTTAGACAGTATTTGCTTGGCAAATTTCAACCCATTTTTATATTGTTTATGTTCGTAACAGCGCTGAAAGATAATAATACACTTATCATTGAGTTTTAACCTCTTTTATTAGATGTACCAAAAGGGTGCTAGTCTGGTACATTTACTACTCAAGTGTATCCATGCCAATATGTTTCACAGCCCTATAATACAGTTGTAAATATTTTCATACAAGTTCCGGCTTAATGGAAGAACATACAAATACTCTAGTTGTGATTTGCATTATTTTTTATATTGAAGATATTCGCCAAGAATGACAAGCAGCACCAAACCGAATTGTATGTTTACAATCTTACTTACCAAAATTCTTTTGAAAAGTGCATTTTCTTTAGGTGGTAAAGGATTACTGGGTGGCATTTTGTTCGAATAAAATGAAGTATCTTTTTATTATTTCACTAATAAATTGAAATATTTCTAAAAACCTCGTGGCTATAAACCAAAGAAGTCGATGAAGGATTGCTGTCTATGGGCAACAAGAGCTGGTCACGTGACCAAATTGCCAGTACACAGATAACAATAAAATACTTTTTGAGTGAGATAGAGAATTAAGAAGCAAAAAGTCATAAAATTCAATGAATTTTTGGTTACACTGAATAATCCGTAGAATTATTATTGTGAATTCTGATCATGTACAAAAACCAACATTATTTACCTACGTTCGTGTTGATCTGAGAGTGCATAATAATGTACATGAAACGTGGTAGAAGAAAAATATTATATCAATTATGTGTAACTGTGTTTTGGATATAAAATAAGAGTAATATTTAAATAAATATACAAAGTCAATACCAATAAAGGCTTTAAAAAAAATACACCCATATTACAAGTTAAGTACTGTTTTTTGATTTACAAACGAAAAAAAAGATCAAGTCAAGTCTTGTGTCAATGAAAAGAGCTGTCAAAGTCAAAATTATGTATCCTAATTTGTGGAAGAAAAATCTAATAAGAAATTGTTAAATTGACCCTAAACCTTAATTAATATAATTACGTTCACTTAAACTCTATGACATAGTAGTAACATGGGCATAGAAAACATGCGTCGCTGGCCTATGTACGTCGTGTTTGCAGTCTGTATTTTATTATTACTTTCACTAATCAATAGTTGGAGTACGGAATCTGAATTGCGAAACAAACTTTCAGAGGTAAGTACACAACTTCAGGAATGCTCTAAGCAGCAGACATCATGCATGGAAGAATCTTTAACTTTACTTGAACAGCGCGACGGATATATGATCAAAGTAAATGAATTAGATAAACAAAAGTCTAGATTGGTTGACGATGTGGATGAATTCAAGGGTAAACTCCTAAAATCTGAGGGGCAAGTGAACCACACGAAAGTAGACGTGGAGCTTTGCAAGACAGAGCTACAGTCACTGAAGAATTTGCAAGTGAGTAAGACAGCAATAGTGGAAACTTTAAGGTTAGAAAAGGACACTCTAACAACTCAGTTAGCTGACAGGAAGCAGAAAATAGAAGACTTAGAGAAGGAGATTGAGAAGTTAAAGTTGGCACTGACAACAAAAACTGTGTCAAATCCATCTGGAGCACCTAAAGTGACTCCAGCAGTTCAGCCACCTAAATTGAGTTCAGCTCTAAGTGCTAACAACCCTATTAATGAACCAGTATTAGAAAATAATGATGCTAAAGAAGAGATCGAGGATACCAATGCCTTGAATGATGGCAATGACTTTGATCCTCAGTTACAATAGGTTTAAGTTATAGCTCATAATTTGGTGGCCTGATGGTGTGATAATTATTACCATGTAGAGGACAAAGTATGAGGCTGATAGTAGAAAGGCTGTAAGCTAAATAGTGTACATAGCAACTTGACAAACTTTCTATGAAAAAGTGTGACTTTTTTTAATTTGTCTCTGCAACCATAATGAAAAAAAAAGGTTAAATAGCACTATCAAACGGACCTCCCAACCTTTTAAAGAAAAAAAAAAGGAATTATTTTGTGGTCTATAATTTGGGTTTAATTTTATGATAAATATATTAGTACTTATGTACTTGAAAACGTAAAAATATTGTGCATTGAATTGCTTGAATGTGATAATGTTATCATGTTGTTTTAATCCTCACAGTACTATAATTTGTTATCTCAATGTTTAAAAAAACCTACATACTCTACATTCTAAATTTGTTCATTCATTAAAGTATTAGACAAATAATTGTAAATAGTTAATATGTTTTTTTTTGCATCAGCCATGAGTTTGGAAGTTGTTTGTGAGACACCAAACTGCCTTTGCCATCTGTTGGTCCTGAACATAATCTCTATTTCTAGTACAGTCGAGTTGCCATACTTGCCATCCCAACAAACTAAAGTGAGGGAAAAAGAAGTGCACCTGGCTTTGTGCATTGTAATATCTCCTACAAGCTTGGCTAGTCTCTATTGAGATTGCCAATCCAGATGGGATTTCGGGAGATTATGAGAGATGCCCGCGTCTTCGTCCGCGTAAATGTTGGTTATCCTGGACACACACGAAGTCGCGGATTTCAAACATCCCCTGTACCAAATTGTACCAAAATCGGTTTGGTGGTTTAGTCGTAAAAGCGTCACAGACAGACAGAGTTACTTACACATAAAATGGCTGTTTAGTGTTTAAATGTAATATCAATGGAACATAGATTACATTGCCTTGTTATAAAAGAGAGAAACAAGTAAATAACGTGTTATATTTGTCTAGTACTTTAATGAATGGTTCACAATTGTATATTTCTAAAGATATGAGAATGGGAGGTATGAAGATATTATTATACTAAAATAAGGTGTAATGGAAGTTTTGGTTCTCGTTTGTAATTTAGTTTATGGAATGCGCTGACCTCCAGTTCTTAGAACAAAAAAAAAGGCAAAAAGAATGGAAAAAATTGTTAAACACCATAAGGCTATTGGCACACTGCCCCGCATCACGCAGCGTAGGGCGGGAGTGCGTGTTCTTACGTTGTTTGCAAGTATCTGTGTTTGTATAGAAATCGCACCTGCACGCGTGGCTCCGTCGCCGCGCATCCCGGAGCGCGGCGCGGGGCAGTGTGCGAATCGCCTAAGGGGTCATCCATTAATCCTGTGAGATCCATATAGAGAAGGGAGGGTTTTAAATAACATTACTATTAATCACAAGGGGGAGGGTTGTTACATACTTACAACGTGTATATGTCGATCTTCAAGATGCTTGTTAACATGTCGGTGTCGATAACTGCACAAGGACACAGATTTTTTAATTATGCGATAAAGTAACCTAAACCCTCACGAAAATAATGTACGTCCCCTAAGCTTGGTTGGTGATAAGTCAGTCAATTAATAACAGCATTAACAGCAGCTCTCTTGCTCAGCAGCTATCAACAAGAATAGTGTAACCAAAATTTTGTAAAAACGTAATTTAAAAGAATGCCGTGGAGTTACTTGCTCGTTTTTCTCCATAGAGGCCTACCTCCGTTTTGAAACGAGCAACTAGCTTCAACTTTCGGACTAACTGACCGACTCCTTGACAAATCAAAAGTGCCTGTAAATGCTCTAATTGAAATAAACGTTTTTAAGTTTGAATTCTTGTTCGCGAGAAACAAAAGGTTAGACTGTTGAAACTAAAAATTATGAAACTATGAATCTATAAATTACGTCACACGTTGAGGAGGGTCGACGAAGTGTGACACTGTATAACAAGAGGTGGGAGGTGTCCATCTAATTTAATAATTTTTATATGCAAAATGTGAAAATACCAAAGAGATGATAAATGTGTCAACCCGTGACAAGGAGGAGGGAGGGGGAATGAAATTGAACGAATAAAATTCGTGTGACGTAGTTTATCGAAGGCCCATTATGCCTAACAATCTTTCATTTAGATGTACCTACAGTCATTCCCTGTGCATTTACATAAACTACTAGTGTTACTATGCCTTTCTGCTGTCGAATTTCAGAGATTCCATTTGTTTTTTTAATTAAAATTAAAATAATATTTAAGTATCTCTATGAAATAAGGAAGGGCTCGATTGAACTCCAAAATGTATTGTGCAATTTCAGGTAAAGCCATAAAATCTTACTTGTTTAGCAATAATTTTAGATAATATTTCGTAAATCACAAGTATTGTTAGTATGGATATAAAATATACGGATTGTAAAAAGACGTTTACATAGCAGTTAACTATGAATACTGCCCACCTAAGATAACATTGAACAAAAATTTTTGGTAAGTAAGACTTATTTTTGGTGCAAAAAACACTGTATATGGTAACGCGCAAAAACGGTCAGGGGCTCGAAGGTCGAAGGGTCGTGGAGGTATTTAAAGTTTAGTAAAAAAATTGAAAACATGGTTTGGTAAAAAAAAACTTGACCTTTGACTTTCAATATCTCCATAACCAAAAAGTTCCCAAGTATAGTCTAGAACAAAAAAAAAGAATCGAAGATGGGAAGGATATTCTAGTTCGTTGTCTTTTTACATCCGTTAGTTAGTAAAAGCCATGATGGTGCCAGAAAAGAGTATTTAGATCTGACAAGTTTTAATTTCTATTATATTTTGCTCAATTTTCGAATTTGAATCCCATTTTTTAAGATATAATTGATATTTCTACATTCGATCTGTTAAGGATCAAATTGTCTACATAAAAAAGGATAAATTTTAAAATTGGAATTAAATATACCGAAAATAATTAAAATGTTATTGAAAAATGTTTTGAATAGGTTAGTTGACACCACCAATTAACGTACTTTTAAAGACCTGTCAAAACCCGATTCTTCCATAGATTTTGTTTGGCAATATCGAACTGTGACGTCACTTATTTGGCAACTCAATTGACTAACTATTTATTGATTTCAAAGCCTAATTTTTTTTACTAGTAATTTGATTGAAATTCATGGGTTTTTCAGAGCCAAAATAAAGTGCTTCTTTACAGAAGTTACGTCTTGGAATTATTGATTAATGGTGTCAACTGCCTAATTAGTTAGGTACCTGCGTCATCCTGTTATTTACGTAATGATAATTATTATGAGTAATGATAGCATACTATATTGTTTCGTATAGTTGAGGAATAAATTGTATAGATTTTTTCTTTTGTAATAGTTCTCTTTCATTTTACATGACTTGACATCCTAAACTAATTTTTAAAACGTTATTGACGTTATGGTCTTGGGTTCGATTCCTAGATCGGGCAAAGTATTATTGGGTTTTTCCATCAGGAATTTCTCAGTAGCAGCCTCGGAGTCTGGATTTGTGCCCGGTTGATGGCAATAGGCTCGCCCTCTATTACATGGGACTAGAAAAAGAAAGAAAGAAAGAAAAAATGTTTATCGACACAGACTATGTGTACACAAAAATAATAAGATAATTAAACACATAACAACACATATGACAAAAAACATAAGTGGCGAAATGTGGGTGTACTAATGAGTACACCTCTGCCTAACCCTTCGGGGATTACAGGCGTGATGTAATGTTATGTTGACGCTATGAAACTAAAAAGATAAGAATAATTGCCACACTTCTAAATTTTTTTTTGTAAAGTGTACCCTACTGCGTAAAACTTAAAAGTTAATTTTCAGTGTTGGCGGTCTATAAGATTGGCGAGCTTGCTTTGCCAGGTCTGTGACCCGACCCTATGCCATAAAATTTAATTAGTCATAATTATTTAACAGGTCGTCAGAAACCCAAGGGGCATCGTATTACACAGTTACTGGGTTGAGAAGGTCAGGTAGATAGGCAGTCGCTCCATGTAAAATACTGGTATTCAGCTGCATCCGGTTAGACTGGAAGCCGACCTTCACATAGTTGGAAAAAGGCTAGGCAGATTGATTGAATGATTAGTACCTACCATCATGACTCTTTTTCAGGTTTAGTAAACAACAATCTAACGTAAATAAAAAAAATACCAATATTTTAGCTCAACTATTTTCTGAGTCAGCGTGAGTAATAATGTGTGTAGTATAGGTATATTGTTGGTTTTGAAAATAATATGCATACATCTAAAACTTAGGCCTTCTTCCTCATGGGGGTAGGCAGAAACCACAGAACGCCACCTGCTATGATCTTTACATACTCCTTTCGCCTCGTTCACGTCTATCATAATATACTCTCGTGTGAGTTTCGTAATTAACAAAGCGGTTAATTTTAATAGCTTTACATTCTTGCAAGATAATTGAGCATTCTTTGTTCGTTACTAATTAGTTGGATTAATATCTTCATGCATGCGACCTGATTTGACCCCTAATAAACTTCTTATTTTTTTTTAATTGGAATAATTAGCTCTCCCAAAACGAATTCGAATTTTGTGGATATTTATTTTATGTTTATGTTCTGGACTGCCTCGTACAGGAGGACTTGGGTTTAATTCCCAGATCGCGCAGTGTTATTGGGTTTTTCCTCTAGCAGCCTCGGAATCTGAATTTGTGTCCAGTTGATAAAAAATAGGCTCACCCATGACTTTAACATAACTGGCGAAATGTAGATGTACTATTGGGCCTGCCTAACCCATCGGTGATTACAGGCGTGATGTTATGTTAAAATAAATGGAGTATAGGTAGTTTAAAAGAAAGTCTTTAGTATTTCTAAACAAGTTTTATTTACCTTATACATCTCCAGCATAATCAAAACAAAAATATTCCCATCGCCATTACTTCACAAGTAATGAGTTAACAACATAAAACTTAAAGTAGTTAAAACTAACAACGCACAATTGGCAATCTCATTTACAATCCATTTGCCGAATTCCTTAGGTCAAAATCATAATAACGTAAATAGTCTGTCAACTGACAGTTATAGCTCATTTATGGCTATCGCACATCGTAACAACTCGAGTAAACATTGAAATGTAAGCTTTATATTATGTAACGTAAGGTAAAGTTTCTCGTAGCTAGAAGTGTACTACGATTAATCTTTTTTACATTTTGAAAATGTACTGTATGTTTAAGATATTAAGCTCACATTTCAATGCAGTCGATACATGGAATTGCTATTGAGTCGTCAAGTTGTAATACGGCTATAACCGGCTACATAAAGCTAGTAATTAGATTACCATGATTGGTGTTAACTAATTTGATCGTTTCATGAAATTAAAATTGTCGGTCTTGCTAATTCGCTAATAAAATGAACTTTAATTGAATTTCATAGGGTATATTTTTAATTACCCAAGGAAACACGATTAGTTCACGTTGCCAACAAAGTTACAATTCACGCAAGAAACATTTGCAAACATATCTGACTCCCATAACATGAACAAGATCGAGTCACAATTAAGTTCTAGTACTATTTCTAACATTCGTAATTATAATTAAAACTATCCCTAATGAATACAAGCTATTAGTCGGTGGTAAAGAGAATAGTGGAATTTACAGAGATCGTAATAAAGGCAGTGAAAACGTCAATTAAGATTGCTAATTTGAATGATCCTGAATTGATAAAGTTGATAAAGACCATTTTGTTATACAACTGACGGCTTTTACTTTTTTTTTATTATAGAACGTGCGAGTATGACGGAAAATACAGCACAGCACTTAAAACTATACGGTATATCATCTCGATGCTGCGTTTATGACCACGGCTGCTACGAATGAACAGTAGCCAGAGCCGCAGACTATATGTTTTTATCGTAAAGTCGCCTCTATTACAACTGCATAAGACGCCGCAGTGTTTACCCTTAAGCGCTGTCTTTTTTACACTATTTTCTGCCATGGTTTATCGATGATAAAAATGGTGTCGATCAAATCTATCAACTATCAATCAGACACAAGTAGTATTAAAAATCAAAACTGACTGCTTCCTTGTTTTACATAGAGATAAAAAAATAAAATTCATATTTAGTAACTTCATTTATCCTTCCATACCATGAGTGCTCAAAGAAATGCATTCTGTAGTTTTCATTTTAGGACAGCAAAGTTACATAATAGGCATTTCATTTATAAAAACCTCGGCTAAAGTTAAAAGATTCTTCTATTTGTATGTAGGTACTAGGAAATAAAAGGTAGGTTAAGATAGGTCACAAGTGGCGGATCCAGGAGCGGGAGCTAAAGGGCTCAACTCTCCCACAAAACTATCAGAGTTCTTCCGTGACAAATCTTAAAGATTTTATTCTAATTAAACTTTTACGCAAACATTACGCTACCTAGGGTACCATTATTATCCATTAAAATGTTGGGTGCAAAAAAGCGGGGCCAGGCCCTCCCAAACAACGATCCTGGATCCGCCACTGTAAGTCAGTACATAGTATATCTCACAAGGCATTATGACAGACATATGAAACTTAAATTGGGTTAAAAACTTTGGTCAAGTCTAAAGAGTAAAGTTATAAAATATTTGTTTTAGTAAAATTATTACTAGCATACAATTCATGTTAAGAGGTACAGTTGGTCACGTTGTAAACAATCAGTATCATAAACATAGGTACATAAAAATAAATGCTATAACATAGAAAAATACAATATCTTCATATCACATGGTTATCAAATTGTATAAAATTGCTTCCATTCAAATGGGTTCTTGTTTAATTTTACTGTCAAATTCATTTATTTTTAGTGAGTAGTAAGTTAAAATTTACTATAATAAGAGCCATACATGTTTAAAACGACATAGTTTTCTTTTAATCTGTTAGAGAATTTCATTAATTCAAAGAATGTTTCAACATTCATAAAATTATCTGCAGTGCCTGCCCATAAAGATAAAATTATTCAAAATTTTTAAAATGGCAATATTGTGCATCTAAAATGAATTTGACAGTAAAATTTATAGAGTACTCTACATTTTCTTAAGTTCTTCTTCTTTAGCAACTTCCTCAAAGGCAGCCAACAGATTCCTTCTGCATTTACTCTCATCCGTGTACCGTAATGCCCAAATAATATACTCTCCCACATTCAAAGGGTCTTCTGAATAACTAATTTGTACTTTGCACTTTCTTTCCCATTTCATAGCGTCAGTGCTTCGACTGTTCCGAGTTCTAGTAAATTCTATGTAACCATTACATTCTACAGCTAATTTTGGCAACTGAGCATTTAGTGCATCATGTGATCTATCAGAGTCTGTACCACTGGTGGACGGAAGACAATCGCCTTGTCCCAGTTCAGGGTTTGGAGGTGTGACCGGCACACACTTCCTCTTCACTTTACGTAAACCGTCTCCTTTGCTACCTATTTCTGTATCATCCTCAGGGAATGATCTCTTCAAAGGATTATGATCTGTATCATTAATACTTTCTTCATCAGGCCCAGTGTTGTCAGTCTTTTGTTTTTTGTCTATGCTAATCTCGTCTTGAGGCTGGCAACCCTCAGCCCACTCTGGACTGTTGCAGTTGGACCTTAGCTGCCTCCTTTTGTGACATCTGTCCTTTGTTCTGATAATTTCTGGGGAATGAAGTGGACTTGCAAGGATAGAATCATCTTTTCTGAAAATGATAAATTGTTGATGAGAAAATATTCTCAACTACACAATTTTTTTTGCACTTATACTTATGAAAAAACAGGCAAAGAATAAGTTAAAATTTTTGTTGACCTAGTATTTTTTTTTTACAACATTACTAATGTTACTTAAGATAAACTGAGGGTTAGCAGGTAAAAAAAGTTGGAAATTACAGATACTATTTATTTTGCTCAGCAGATAAACTTCTACATAGGTATTCTTCAAACAATTTTTTTCAAATCTCCAGTATTGAAGTGAGGTTGAGGTGGTGGAAGTGGATAAAAAGTAGGGTCAAGAAAAGAAAAGAAATCCAAATTATAAAAGCACCTATTTTAATCAACACTTAATAATTACAAACCTTGTTAGTCTTTCATGTCTGCTTTGTATCTTGTCTATACTTTCAACTGTAGTGAAATCATGACGAGAACATTGCATATCATATTTCAAGAAAGCCGTAACTTTTTTCCTTGTTTTAACTGTTCGTCCAAACCATTCCAGCATTGCATCATCAGATAGGTACAGTACTAGGTTGGACCGTTCATGGTCTATCATGCGTTTGTACCATGCTATGAAGGTTCGTGCTTGTTGACGTTCAGAGAACTTGTTGTTGGTATTATTATTGTTTTCTTGTGTTGTTTTGAATTTTGATTGGGCATTCCGTTTACGTGGTGTGGTTGGTGAGGACATTTTCTGAAAAATATTAAAGGGTTATTTATTAATAATCTATGGCTATTGACTAGGTCAGTTCATTTAAGTAGATACCTACAGACATGAATATGTTTGTACATATTATTGTGTGTAATATATGTTTTCGTATCCAGCCAATATTTTTCAGAATAAAGACAAAAGGTAGATTTGATAGTAAGTATAAGGAGGTAAATTAATACTAAAAGACTAGGCAAATAGCAGCAAAGAAAATATTACCAAAGGTGTTTTTGTTGATTCACAATGTAAACAAACAAAATATACCAACTAACATTTGTCAGATAATATTTCAACAACTTTCTGAGAACTCTTCGCGTCGTGTGCCAAGTCCAAGCGTAGCCCTTCGAGCCGCTTCTTGCTCTCTTCAACGTACGCTTTTATTGACAAGTTTATTTCTAATAGTTCCTTGTGCACTTTCGTAACGTTATGGCTGTTCGAAGATATATTTTCTGCAAAAACACACATTGCAAATAGTTTTCATATCAAAAAACAATTGAAACATGACAAATTTCGATATTTAAAACATAACCTACTTAGACACTTTACTGCCTCAAATGTTAAATGCTCACGGGTTAAATCATCAGATATCGTCGAATTCATCTTACGTGATACGACAGCGTTTGTTACGATTAATTTCCGCAGATCAATTCACAAAACAGTCACTGTTTAATCACAAATTTTCATTCACGAATAACAACAGCATCGTTTTCGCCAAACGCCAAACAAAATGGCAACCATAAACTATTTCAATTTCATTTCAACATTCTTATCAATACAGGTTGTTAAGCATCTGTGAGTAGTGTTTACGTCTCTTTTTTAAAGAATTTTCATTCAGTGTAAAAAAAGATGGCTCATAATGTAATGTTTCAATTCCGTATTAGACTCTGGAACACTTTTCCAATTCAAAATAGAATGAAGTCCGTAGACAATTTGACATTTTTAACGTTTTTTTCCAAGTCGAGTCCAAAATAAAATTTTGTAAAGATTGCTACACACTATGTTTGCGGCACCTAGCTATAGCAAAAATAGCAATCATTATCAACATTATCATTTGTTGCTGCTTAGAGCATTTAAAGTGTGGCCGGCATGTATTTAGTATTTGGATTATTCGTGTATGACCGCTGGGGGACTGAATCCCCCATTTGACATAGTAGAATGTGTGCGCACTGTATTTACTCGCTCGAATTTTCTGTCTTTTCCTCTCAGTTATTTCCTTGAAAAACATTTTGTAACTAAAACACTATTAAAATTTCGTAAGGTTTTCACGAGAAATAAAATACTAAATTAATCTAATCAATAGAACAGATTTTTTATACATGTTTATCATGCCAAGCTTAGAATTTAATATTCTAAGATGCCAAGCATCGGAAAAATGCCATCATGTTGTCAGAGGCCCAGTATTCATACTGGGCCAACCAAACCAAAAATTTTACGAAAATAGCTTTCGATACGATATAAGGACCAAATGCCAAACAAAAAAGTTTGGAGTAAACGAGAGCTCGTGCTGAGATATTAAAAAAATCTATGTAATTCATAGAAACAAAATTAATCTACCAATAGAACTTTGTTTAAATACCGTATCGTAAACTGCTCTTAAAATACTTGTTGTCAATGTTTTGTACTATAATTTTCAATCAATGATACGGTGAGTTCAAAGTTTAACAATATTTTTTGTTCGTTACTGAGATAGGCTAAATTCTACCATAGACAATGTATTAATTACGTGAACGATTGGATAGCTGAGGGAGCGCGCTTCTTTGGGAGTGGTAATGCGCCGAACCAATCTACTGCGTTCTTGCGATCATTGACTTCGGCCATTGGTCTATCTTTTGTCAACCAATCATCGGAAAACCAGTGAGGACCCAATGTAAGTTTACAATTTATTTTCGCCGAATATTCTCTTGTGATGGCTGTACCGGCAAATGTTTGGGAAAACACGAAAGCTATGGGATTTCGAGTAAATGTTACAACAATGTCTGACGAAATTACTTGAAAAGCAGCAGCCATTTTGATTACGTTGCATTCCTTGGCCTCGTAGCAGTGACGTGTTGATTTTTCCTGTGATGTTATTCAGATCGACGGAAGTTTTAATTTTGGGTCTACCTTTCCATGATAGGTAGGCAGATTGATAAGTAAGTCGTATTTTGTAAGATTACTATGTTGCTAGGACCAGGTAATCAACTAGCTGACTAACTAGCCCATTCGGCAAGATCAAAATCTTCCAGATTGCTATCATGCAACCTTTATGCTTATCTACAAGACGAGACGAAAACGATAGGCAGGTCCAAGTGCGACGCATTTTACTATTGGAATTTAATATTTCTCAGTTTACGTGATCTCTATTCTATGAGTAACATCTGATCCTCTGAGGCAATCTATCTGTCTAGCCTGAATTATCTAAGAAAATGATCATGTAATTTAGGCTCTTTTAAGGTAAACAAATATGTATTTTCCTTCCAGAGTGACTCACAATGGAGCACGCACAGATTCAGAGCTCAGATGGAGCTCAGGTGATGACGATAAACGGACAGCAGTTGCAAGTGCTACAGATGAACAACCCTTCGCATATGATACAAGGACCGAACGGACAACAGATTGTTGTGCATGCCGTGCCTTCTAATGCACCGGCTATACAGGTAATATTACTATTCTAGAAGATGGCACAGTTCACACTAAATCCCATCATTCACCGTACAATCATTTTAAAATTTTCCTTGTTTTTTTATTTAAATTCTTCTAAAAAATTGTGTGAGTTTTTATGTTACTAAATGTTAACACATATTTAATTGTACATGCAACCAGATCGGGACACCACAAATCCAGGTAGTAGTATCATTCATAATTTACCCATTACTTAAGTTTCTCTTTTTTTTTCTGGACACTAGTTTGTCAAAATCAGTGTTAAAGTGCGCAAGGGGTTTTTAACAAGATCTTTTATTATGTTTTTAGGTAGCAACACCTGGTGGACAGCAGCTCCAACAGTTGCAAGTAGTGCCAATATCTAGTATTCAAGGTAGGTCTTGTTAAACCTGTATTTTTTACCTGCCTGAAAAATAACATGTGTTTAGTGAAAGTATTAGTGTCAGTGTGGGAAATCATCAAATGACTTCTTCCACCCATGGATGGGCGGAAGGGAGTGTGAGATTTCTTACTGACTTAAACTCATCCATGTTCCACTTAATGCTCTTTGTGTTCCAGGGCCGCATTTAACTCTTTCGCACACAATCTGCATCTCTGATATAGTTGGCAGTATTAACAGTGTAGAATACCTTAAGAATATAGAAAGCTATAATATACAGTCAATTATTCTTATGCAAAGTGAACAAAAATCCTTTTAATCAATGTACTGACAGGCGCGTAATATACTCTCGATACATTAATTAATTATGATGACTATTTTAATAATACTCTTTCCTTTTTTCACAGCTGGTGGAAACATTCAGCCAATGCAATTGGTTCAGACCCCTGACGGACAGACATTCATATACCAGCCAGTAGCAACAAATACCCAGCCTACTATCGATCAACACCAGATCATTCACCAACCTACCAGTGAGTCAATTACGTTAATAGTTCCATCACCATGGCGATTTTCAAAAGTACTGCCAAGTCAAAGTCAAAACATTTACAGGCACTTTTGAATTGTCAAGGAATCAGTCAGTTAGTCCAAAAGTTGAAGCTAGTTTCTTGTTCCAAAACGGAGGCACGCCTCTATGGAGAAGAACGAGCAATAAACACCCCTGCAGTCTTTTAAATCAGGTTTTTAAAAATTCTGGTTTCATTATTCTTGTTGATTCTACATGTGAAAACAATATTTTATTCCAACAAAGATAGGAAATATGTCAGACACTACTGAAAACAAATTAGATTTATACAATTAGTTGTGTTAATTCCAATTTGAATCTTAACTGGTGCAATAATCATAATGCATTGGACAATTATGCAAAATTTATTTTGTACATTTCATTATTTTTACAGTGATCAACTTGAACGGAAACTTGGTGCAAGTAGCGGGCGTCGGCAATGCAGTGCAGGCGCAGCAGATCGTCAACCAACCTAATATTGTTATGGTAGGTCACATAATTATGATCAGAGATTTCGAAATACTTTATCAACATTGTAAACAAGTCTTATATTGATAACTAGCTTCTACCGACTTCGACTGCGTGCAAGTCAAGAAATACAATACGCGACAATAAAGGGGAGACTTGACATACCACACAAACTTTATTATTTCGTAATAAATAAATATTATTTTCTTAAGAATTTTTATCTAAATGTCAACGAAATATCCCTAAATAGATACGCAAATTATGAATAACTATTTCGTACATACCTGCGCCAGCTCCCCATTTCTGGCGCTTGTAATGTCTCATCTTTCGCGGCGCGTAATATACCACAAAACATAGCCTATGACACTTTGGCAATAGTGTAGCTTTCATTTTTCTATCAGTAAAATATTTTTTTCATCAGGACAGTACTACTAAAGTTTACTTATCTCTAAAAAAAAACTTTACCTCTTTGTATTGTTAGTATAGATAATTTAGTATATTAGATGTGAAGTACAGCTTTATGTCCATTTTTCTCACAAACCTAAAATATGAATACTGATTAGCATATTCTTCATCAGCCAAATAATCGTTTTACCAACAATTTCAGATGGTAAACAGCAGCAACAACAGTGCTACCACAAGCACATCAATGTCCGAGGGTGCCAGTTCTTCGGCAGCTGGTTCTGATGAGGAACCGCTTTTGTACGTGAACGCTAGGCAGTACAAGCGCATCCTGAAGCGACGCGCCGCCAGAGCCAAGCTACATGAGCAAGGGAAGATACCTAAAGAGAGACCTGTAAGTGTTTTGTTATACTGACTATTACTCCCTAGAGGGGGAACTTGGGCCTCGCAAGCTTAAAATGATAAAAAATGAGACTGATTTCATCATCACAGAATATTACCTAAATCCTTTTGCACTGCAAAAAGTTCACAAAGTATAAAGAAATATCGACATTTATAGTTGCCCCCATATCATTACACTTGTCTCAATTAACATAACATAACATATCATCACGCCTGTAATCCTCGAAGGGTTAGGCAGAGGTGTACCCATTAGTACACCCACATTTCGCCAGTTATGTTTTTTTTTTAGTCCCATGTAATAGGGGGCGAGCCTATTGCCATCAACCGGGCACAAATCCAGACTCCGAGGCTGCTATTGAGAAAATCCTAATGGAAAAACCCAATAACACTTTGCCTGACCTGGGAATCGAACCCAAGACCTTATGCACAGCAGTCGCGCTTGCCACCACTAGACCAACGAGGCAGTCATAATTATTCATACAATTTATTGCTTAGTAGGTGTCCCGAGTTGAACATCACCTAATGTTATGCTGTCATTGTGCTGGTGACTTTATCTGCATAGACTTCAGGATTTAGCAATGTCCTACACAATTCTATGAGAACACAAAAACGGGATAAAAATATCTAACCATTATAAAACTGTCGCATTTATAACCTTATTTTTATAAATGATTAATCGTTTGCTATCTACTTTCAGAAATATCTTCACGAGTCACGACACAGACACGCGATGAACAGAATACGCGGGGAAGGAGGCAGATTCCATTCAGGCAGCAGAAAGTGAGTTTATATTACAAACACAGTCTCTATTTCTATGTTGAATAATTTTTTCATGAACAATTGTCGTAAAAACTTTATATTTATTTGTTTGGTATGTGCTGACATTACAGGAATATGGAGAATATGGAACAAATCGGCGACGACCAGAAATTGTTAGAAGACATCAAGCCAGACACTGTATCAATAACAATTATACAGGTAATTATGAGTTTTTAAACATTGAATGAAAGAAATACTCATTTTAAGGATTCATAGAGGTTTTTGTGAAGGTTCTGGTTAGGGGAAGTACTACTACCATACATGTTTATGCCACCAGATACAGTTGCTGTGATCAATTTTATTAGATGGGTACCTATGGGTTATGATATAAGTACAGGCACATAAGACATTGAGTTTTTAGTGACAAATACCTCTAGCATTCAATTTTTTTTTTGTTCAAGATGTACATTTATAAGCCTTTTTTTGCAGGATGACGAAGGTCAAGAGCAGCAACAGACACAGTGGAGACGACTAGCGCCACAGACTATGCAGTCCACGTAGCATTCCTCTGACGAAGACGACCTCTAAGGAGACCGACTGATAAACTGTGTGACTTTCAATCTTGATGTCAGGACACACGAAGTTCAAGTGATTGTGTCTATGTGTGATGTCAATGAATAAGACTTAGCAATGTGCGGATGTGATCATGAAACTTTGGACTGAGTGTATTATAATTGTTCCGGGAGGCTACCATACATTTTCATAATAGGTGGACTTCAAAAGCAGGCAAAAAACTTAATGACAGATGGACAAAAAGTTTTCTTATAAAGGGTATGTTTTATCTTTAGTTGAAACCCAGTTAAGTGTCCATGACTTTACCTGCAAATGATTCGGTAACTAAGCCTCCCCAATATCTTTAGGAAATCAATTATTTGAAAAGGACTGATGTGAATAAATTTTGTATAATAGAGGCTAGGTCTAAATATATTGATATAACAAGTTATTGGATAGTATAGTGTCTTTCTTGGAATTTGTTAACCGTTTTGATTCCAAAATTATAGTGTGATCTGTTTTTTATTTGTTAACTTTTATTAATGTTAGAATATGTGGAAGCAATTCTTTACTTCATTTAAAACTGTCACCACTAATATTTCATTTTTCTGCATTAATTTTTACACAGCTGTATTGTTTCATTGTTTAATGTTAAAACCAAAGATGAGATCCGATTGTTTCAGTTTGTTTACGAAAAATGTTCAGGCGACTTCTTAAATGAATGTAAATATTTATGTTAGTGATACTATTTTAGACTTTATAATACTGAGATACTTTTATAACGGAATTTAAGTACAAAATAAATATGCACTTGAAAAAACTGTCTTTTATTTAGGAAGAATTGTAATAAATTTACAAAATACAATATGAGTTTAAATGTTTTATTATAAAGAGATTCATAAACAGTATCCCAAATAGTTCAGGTAGATTAGTTGAGTAAACTACTACAGTAATTGGCATCAAAACATTATTTTGTACCTATAAATAACAATTACCTTATGTACTTATACAAATGTGATTTTTTACGATTGTATAATTCTGCTAATACTTAGATTTAGGTAGACGTACATACATCAATTTATAAAAAAACAACTTGTGTGTCAATAACACTGAATAAAATAACAACTGAAAATAAAAATCATGAAAATGTCAAAAACATTTCTTAAAAATATTTTTATTTGTAAAAACCATGTCAACAAGTTGAAAAAGGGACATAACAAAAATACATAAAATAGAGATTCATGACAATATTGGTATCGTTAATAATTGCACTACCACCAAAAAATAAACAGAATGTAAAATGTAATATTTTTGAAAACTACAAACAACAACATTTTACTGGTTAGGTAATCAACTTCTTTGCAGCGCTTTTGAGCTTTAATTTTACTCAAATCAACTTCATACTAACGAAGTCCTTAAAAAACCTTTTAAAAATAACTTACATACGAAATTCCTTATGTAATAATCAGGGATCGAATAATCGAATGCATATTCTCATAAAATTCAGGTGTTGACTTAGTATGGAATGGTAATTGTATTGAAAAAAAATCCCGCGATTCCGAGATTGTCGGAGATTTACCAAATTAGTGTATTCACTGTAATTATCGATGTATATTTACCGAATGTTCACATGTTCACTATTTCTGAATGATATAGATTGTCGTAAAATTACGTCCTGACAAAAATACGAAGATAAACAAAGTAAGTTCTTTAAATCAATCATTTCAAATAGTACCAACACTTTTCTAGCGAAAAATGAAATTGAGATAAAAATATGCGTCCTATTATCAGATCGTTGTAATAACAATCTTATCCTTATTTACCTATTCATTATTCTGACTCTTCAAACATGATCTATCCTACAAAAATTCTTCATTTTGGCTAGGTGTTAGGTTTGCTGGCAGTTTCCTTGATGCGTTGTATCTCGGTCTTGATGGCCGATATGAGGGGGATGGCTGGGTCTTCGCCCGCCAGCCTGCCCTCCGTCGTGATCAGCGCGGGGTTGACGCTCGGCCGAGCACCTAGGGACTACCACCGTTAAATTATCATGGAGTTGGCGTCCCATTGCTGTGTGAAAGGAGCTGTGTTCAGGAGTTGATTTTTTATTGGCTGTGTTATAAACTTACGTGTTTAGTAACATCCCAACACCAGCTGTTTAGGTTAATTTCCTGTATTAGTTAAACGGCAATCTTTGTAAATATAACTGCCATGCCTTATAACTCAATGTTCTTTTTTATTGTTATGTGTAACCAGCAGGGACGGACCGTAAATTAGCGGGGCCCTGGGCTAAAACTACTTATCGGCCTACCTTATTTATCAAACTAATTTTTATTTTGTAAAAAAGTACTGTTTGCTATAATAAAGTGTACGGTATCTATAGGAAACAAATTAGGACAAATAACAGTCCACTATATTACAAGTAAGCAAAGTGTTGTCATTACAGCCCAGAGTGCGGTGATAAAAAAAAAGTTAAGTTTTAAAATTCGAGTTACTTTCTTCAATGGGGGTTGGAGACCCACTTCTAGTAATCAGGCTTTCATATTATATGATTTCAATTGAAATCAAATTATGATTTAAAGAAAACTAAAGTGTTTACTGAGTAAAGGTAGTTTCGTGTCAACTGTAGGGTTACCTGCGGCGGGGTGTGTCCCCAGGCCCGCGCGGGGGGCGGCACGCGCCTGTCGGCCGCGCTCCGGCTGAAGGACGTGCGGGGCCGCGCGCCCGCCGGGGCCTGCACCGGTGTTGAAGTGCTGGGGCCAGCTCTACTGAAACACAGGTAAGTTTTTAGAGTTCGAACAACAACAACTCCATTTATATTTATCACGTGTGTACCTAACACACGTGATAAATGGAGTTGTTTGATAACTTGTTGAATGCAATTATTTAACGGAACACAAAATGCTGTTAAGTGTGTTAACAAATATAAATGGCATAAAAAGAGGTGCATCTTAAAAAATAAAATGAAGCATCCAACGAGCAATTATACTGCTCTATGTAAATGAACACCTACAATTAGATGGGCTAAAAATGCTATCCTAATCATCACATTATTTTTCAAATATAGCGGTGAAAATAATAATAGTACCTATTATCTCCCGGTTTCTTGAACGCAAAATGAAAGATTGTCAAGCGCACGTAAGCTGCTCTGATTGGTTGACTTAATTATCAACAACCAATCACGAGCTTTCATGCGTTTGACAGTTAGTCACATTAATTTTGCGTTGATATTTTTCGAGAAACCAGTGGATAGTAATTTTCACTTTACCCAGGCCCTGCTGATCTTCCCCTCAGTGTATCCATGGCAGTGTACGGCGAGCCGGGCAGACGCACGTTGTCGTTACGAGCCTGTGCCAACTGTTCGCCTGGATCTAAAAAAAGGTAATGTATTAAAACACCGCAGTCTGGTTACCAACTGTTGATTCTAATAAGTACCTACAACTACCCTCAACGATTAAATTATTGGAAAGTCGATCGAATTTGTATCATATTTGACCGACTTCAAAAATGCTCTTGTACCTACTCAAATTCAGAGGGCCTTTTTAATAGCGTCCAGTGTTGGATTAGCTATACGACACTTTATAAAACCACTGGTAGTTTAAAAGCCTTAGGTACTTGAAGCCCAATACTCGTAATGAAAAACACTCAGTCTAGTCACAATCTCATCTCAGCGAAAGATAAGCGCGGATCCGCAAACCAAATTCAAGAAAAAAAACAAGTATAAATTTGTTATTTTAAGTAAACACCCAATATAATTCCGTGTAAAATGTATACCAGCTTATAATAACACAACCAGAGTATAAACGTATCGCCGTACCCCTGACGCCAGCCCACTTTTTCTGTCAAATGACCTTCATAAAGAATTGATTCCTAAACTTGATTAAATTGTTTATTTCATAATATGATGCGACGTGTATTTTGTCATATATTTGTGACGTTGGCGTTCAGGGTAAGATTTCGTTTGTCACATATATGTGACAATGGCGTTCAAAAGGTTAAATCTGATATGCTTTCGAACTGTAAAAGTTTCATTAAAATCGGTTCAGTAGTTCCTAGTTCATAGTCTAGATGCGATCATGTGATAGGTACGCATGATTGAGTCCAACTGGCACTTGGCCGATTTTTTTTTAAGTGGTTGGTTCCGCGTATGGCAGGTGTCAAATGTCAAAGGTAAAGTACAAGTATTTTTGACAGATACAGACTGAGATTCCCTTCTTCTCCTCCCCCCTCCCCTTGTTTAGGCCTGTTATGAATTTCCTTACCTTGTTTCTTATCCTTATCCCTAGAATCCCTTTCTTCGACAGTATACGTGTCGTGTGAGTTGGGGCTAGAGTTGACGCTGCCGAATAGTGTGAAGGCATCGTCCATGAGCTCGTTAAATCGTTGCCGCATGCGGGACGGGCCTGGGTCTTTGCGGGCGGATGCCGTCGACCGGGTAGGACTGGATGGTTTTGAAGCTAGAAGAAAATATTTGCACTGTGCATTTCCATAGATAGATATAGATATAGAGGCGAAAAATTAAAAATGAGGCATATTATTATACTTGCTATCATTTTGGTGTTATCATTGCCATTGGTCCAAATTTGAATTCGCGATCATTTAAACAATAGACCCGTAACAAATAATACTTGATTTATTAGTCTGAAAGTGTAGTACCATGTGTGTTGAGTAGGCTATGGTTATTTATTAAAGCAAATAGCAATTCATAAAGCCAGCGGCATGCCTGGACATAAGGCGGCCCCTATACATACCACTGGACTGGACCAGTAAATCGCTCCACTTAACCGCTAACGTGACTTTTTTAATAATAATAATAAATTCATTTATTCCGGATTATTCCATCCTTATAGTTGTTAATAACACAAAAAGATACCTATAAACTAATGTTAGTAGTATTAAGTTAATAGTGATTAAGAACTAAGTAAGTGTACTTTTTTTTTTCGAAAATTCCTCAAATAGAATAGATCATTTACATTTGAGACGCGAGTAGCGAAATAAGATTTTTTATTCAAAATCGAACCCATTTGAAGCTGCAAGGACTCAAAATGAAGTCATATTTCCCTTCCGCTTGAATAAACATGGACAATTTATGAATAGAAGAGTCAAAACTTACCATCCTTAATCCTCTGACAATGCAGGTCCCAGACCAAAGGCCCGATTACTCCAGGATCCTTATCTATACTCCCGAGCCGCACCAGCTGTGATGCCATCTGTCTCCGAGGCACCACGTCCTTAGCTTTGGCCGGGTCTTGCTTGCTCTTTTTTGGCGTAGACGGTAGGGAGTCCATGTCAAGATGACGAACTGACACCGGTTCTAGGATACGAGATAATGGTTCTACTACGTTGCCTCTGAAATTTTTTAAAAGTAAATCATTATCAGCCTTAATTGTTCCCATTGCTGGGAGACAGTCCTCTTCTGTGTCTGATGTATGCGACCAGGGGTGCAATTAGGTAGATGACACCTCTTACCAATATTTCCAAGACATATCTTGTCTGAAGAAACACTTTATTTTAGTCCTGAAAACTATTTTATTGTTCATTTAATTGTAAAAATTGATTTTTAATTGCTTTTAACTTAATAAATAGGTAGTCAATTAAGTCGGCACAAAAGTGATGGCACAGTTGTCTTTTGTTTAACAAAATCTTTGCGAGAATCGCGTTTTGATATGTCATAAAAAGTACGTCAGTTAATTGGTGTTGTCGGCTCAGATACTGAACTACCACTAAGTTTGTGTATCTTATAAAAGTTTGCAGTTATCTAAATTTGGACTGACCTGGGGAAAGCGTTGACTGAAGGCATGGAGAGATACGACGTGGGTGTTGGTGGCGCTGAAGGTTGTCCACTGTCCGAGCTGTCCAAGCCAGCAGCTTCTAGCAAGCTGTCAGTCGTGCCCACTGGGAACAAACAATCTGTCATCAACATGCACGATCATCATTTGGCTTGAATTCTCAATGCCAAATCCGTCAACTACCGTCTGTAGTGTCTAGGCGGAAGGGACTGTCAGACTGTCAGACTGACTAAAAAACCATCCTGTTCCTTCTGTTGCCTTTTACGTTCCGGGGCCACGGTATCCTGTTAAGACGTCCCGCAACCCCGGCAGGCGTTTGGCCCCGTTGGGGCGCCGTCCCTGTGCTGACAGCTCTTTCAAGCGCGCGTGGACCAGAACCTACGCACACTTCTGAATTCGCACACGAGGTCGCTACTCGCTTGCTACGTTGCTACTCCACTTGTGACCGCTACTGTACATATCTGTGTCTTGAACTGTCTTGCAAACTACTTAAAAGTAGCCACGTAATTCCATGTTAACCACGGGCTATTACTATTTAACTAACCTCTTTTCTTCTGTGGCATTCTTAGTGCATGAGGTTTCTTCTGCCTGCGTCGGAAAGCTGTTGCCACCTCCGACACCCCAGAAGACGTAGAAGAACTAAAACAGGATTGAACAATGGATTTACTGTTCCAACATCAAATTGTACATTTTTCATCGTTTTACTATAATGACCTCTACATATTTTATAATCCTCAAGAAAATTAGAGGACATTTTATAATTCTCATAACTGAATTTCGGTTACGTGGCCAACATACATACATACACACTCACGCCTTTTTCCCATGGGGGTAGTCTTTCACCATAAGAATGCTACATTATCCGTGAGTAACATAGACTGTAATTACTAGAAGATACTAGGAATCCGTAGTAATACTACAATAATGTAACCCAAAGTGTAAAAAAATGTCTTTAATGTATCGTAAATGGATAGTCTGGAGCCTGATAAGCCTGGAGAAGGACATGGGCTATTTTTTTATCAACTAACGACGCGGACAAAGCCGCGGGCGGAAGCTATCTTTTATAAAGGTCTATAAAAAAGTACGTAAGGAAAACACTTTCGTTTTTCCACACAGATTCAACCTTGTTAAGTTATGTATGTTAGTAATATCCAAATGAACCGTTCCTAGACTCCTAAATATTTAATTTCTCATTGTTATCCAAACACCGGATAATGGAGTGGGTAGACTATTTGAACGTCTGTGAAATATTGTTTGTTGACTTGAGTAGTCTCGATTATAAATGAACATTTTCCATTTTGGCGCAATTGTATGAAAGCAAATATTTATCACGTTCTTTTGGGACTGAAGTTTCATTATGATAGTTCATTCATATGTTAGGTTTTTTCATCTTCGTCTACTTCAACTATAGTAAAAATAAAGGTAAAAATAAATATCATTGAAGTTTTTTTGATAAGTAAATAAATATGAATGTATGACGTGATGTATAAACGTGGTCGAGGCGAATGGAGTGTGCAAGGATCATAGCAAAAGGCGTATTTTGTGGTTTCTGCCCACGCCAATGGGAAGAAGGCGTGAGTTTATTAAATGTATGGTTATGTATGTATTTACAAGACGTCAGCTAAGAATGGATTTTACAAAATTCATACCCTAAGGGGATGAAACGGTTCAAAGTTTGTATGGAAAAATTTAATTAGTTAAACTTTGATTAGTTCTAAATAATTTGATCAGTACATACCTGCTTGCAGCACTTGCCGCTCGATAAATGGGGAGGAGAGTGCTGCTTGGTCTCGTTCTGCTCGGAGACACTACGCTGATCAACTGTAACATTGATGGATACAGTGAAATGAGGAGTGTGACAAGTAAATCTATATTTTTCTGACTGCCAAAACAACTTTTCAACTTATTTTAATGACGGAGGGCATCATCATTTCGAAGTCTTTTGTATTTTTTTTCAGTCAGGGGCGCGGGTCATGCGTCTGGTATATATTTCGGGCTCGTAACAAATAATGGTAGAAGGAACCGTGGAGTTCTAGTACGCTAGAGTCCGACATAACCCTCTGTTTTCCCCTAAAAAATAAGGATTTCCACCCGAAAAAAAAAGGAATGGCATATATGAGATGAGTTTGCTCTTGTCTCTAGTCTAGGTCAGGGGAGATATAGACAAAGTCTACGATGGAGTAAGCCTGCAAAACGATTCGCTTTTTACAGTCAGCGAATTTTGAAATGGAAATGGCTGAATAATCCACAGTTTCATTGGCGATTTTCTGTTTCATACTTTTTACTATAGTTAAAGGTCTTACCTTTCCGTCTTTCTCTTCGTGGACTTGCTTCAGCTGGTTCCTTTCAGTCTCTCTTAACAGCTCGTTTCTGTATGCACGCATGGAAGCTGCAGATTTCATTGCCTTTTTCCTGAAACGAAACATATCACAACCGTTGTCATTTTTATCATGTCCATTATCTAGCTAGGGACTCCTACTGATATAGTAAACTAGCTCAAACCCGCGGTTTAACCTGCGTTTAGTTACGTCTTTGATTATTGCTCCGCTCCCGCGTTATGTTATATGTATAGCCAATACTTTCCTCATGAATCTGACTATCATATACAGAGGTTTTTCAATCTTACTGGTAGTTCTAAAGATTAGCGCGTTTAAACATACAAAGAACTGTTTAGCTTTATTTTTTATATTCTTTGAAAAAAATCCCGCGTGATAAGGGATAAACTCCGTAACAACACAACCATTTTTTAAGAAATTTGGTTTTCTTTGTTTAATTTCGTCTAACTGAAAAGATAGGATAGTTTTATCTCTATTATGACCTCAATATTTTTTATGACTGAGCTACAGCAACGCGTTGCCGTGACAGCTTGTTTAAAATAAAGATTTACAGAATCATAATAGTCACCTGTGAGCAAAGCACAGCAATGCTAATAACACGAGCAGCAGTAAAATAGCTATGGTGGCTCCCACTGCCAGAGCCCACAGCTCTGTGCCGTGGACCCCGCCGCCTGCTTCACCTTCCAAACCCTCCGCCGTTTTCAGGTACGCTGCTAAAGAAAACGGATTTATACTTGGTAACTTGAAGTTGTCAATATTTGAAATTCAATAGACGGTAACTGTCATCAATCATCATCATCCCCTAGACCCTTGACTTTAGATCTTCTAGAACAGGAATTTCCAAAGTGGTCGATATCGGTTTCCTAGAGGTCAACGTAGACGAAAACTGATTTTGGGGGGTCTGATAAGGTCTAAAAATCAACCCTTTTTTATTTTGCACCAGTACTTATTTGAAACTTTCAAGATACTGTTTAAGTTGCGTTACGTAACTTACAATAATATTTTGTCTATTTATTTTGGATGAGAAAATGATGTCAACTGATGATGCTTTGATAAAGTATAGGTATATGAACAAACAAACAAATAATCATACTCACGCTCAGCTTTCGTAGTAACAACAGCTCCTAATTCTCTGGCTACCTCAGCGTCTCTGACGAGCCGCATGTCTCTCGCCGCTACTGCTGCAGGTACTGCCCGCCCACCCACCAGCACCACGTACACTATCTGAATGCTACCCGTTTCTGGAGACTGATGGAACATGATTCATAAATTGGTGGATAGACAAGAAGTTTACATACATAACATAACATCACGCCTGTAATCCCCGAAGGGTTAGGCAGAGGTGTATTCATTAGTACACCCACATTTCGCCAGTTATGTTTTTAGTCCCATGTAATAGGGGGCGAGCCTATTGCCATCAACCGGGCACAAATCCAGACTCCGAGGCTGCTACTGAAAAATTCCTGATGGAAAAACCCAATAACACTTTGCCCGACCTGGGAATCGAACCCAAGACCTCATGCACGGCAGTCGCGCTTGCGATCACTAGACTAACGAGGCAGTCAAACAAGAAGAAGTTTGGTCAACTAAATATGACAAGATTATCAATTTATCATGCAAAGGAGTGGAACTCTGCCTGCAACTGTATTTCCGAACGCATTTGACTCTAATCTCTTTAAAGTTAGGGTGAACAGGCTTCTTCTGGGTAAGCTAACTCCATCGTAGAATTTGTCTTTTTTGTTAATAAAAAACAATTTGCCTAATATTTAATTAAATTAAATAAACAATTGACTGCCTCGTCTAGTGGTCGCAAAGCGCGACTGCTGTGCGTGAGGTCTTGGGTTCGATTCCCAGGCCAGGCAAAGTGTTATTGGGTTTTCCATCAGGAATTTCTCAGTAGCAGCCTCGGTGTCTGGATTTGTGCCCGGTTGATGGCAATAGGCTCGCCCCCTATTACATGGGACTAAAAAACATAACTGGCTAAATGTGGGTGTACTAATGGGTACACCTCTGCCTTACCCTTAGGGGATTACAGGCGTGATGTTATGATGATGATGTAAATAAACAATAACATACCTCTGTAATATTTTGAATGTGAACTTGCACAGGTGGCTGCTGTTCTGGTTTCAATATTTCACGCTTGAACAATATTGTTTCATTGCCTTCCGTCTCTAAAGGTATATCAATGGAATCCTCTCTAATCTCTTCCAATTGTTCTCTATCAGTTACTTCCCTTTTACGAATAATTACGGTTGGTGTGGCTAGTATCCACGATTCTACATCATTCAACTTCGTTGCTTTTATCTCAGTATTCAATGATATAGTGTTAGTGTCTATTGATAACTTTTCTATATTTACGGGATGTTCGTATTTACTAGACGAATCTAGAATATTTTTACTTGGATTTAAAACATATTTAACCAATGTAGCAACTGATTCCTCAGGAGATACCATAGAACTGTCTACATCTAGATATTTGAAAGGTGTGTTGCTACTTTGAGGACCTACGGGACTATTATTATTGTCTTTGTTTACAACAAAAGAATGAACGTCATGTTTCTTGCGGGCTGGCGGCGCGTCGAGAGATTTAATGATGCCTAGATGACGCTCTTGTTGTCTGGAATAAATGGGAATAAAAATCTTGAAAGCGTTATTATGAATAGGCTGTGTAGTAATCGAGCCAAATAAGCTTAACAACGATTTACAATGAAATGAAGATGATGTGATTTGCAATAATTGATATGAAAAGAATAATGGTCAAATGTTTTATGACTGGAATCCATGAGAAGGTGGAGCAAAGGAAGCTTGAAAAGAAATTAGAAACAAATCTTAAGGGAGACGTTGGTTACCTCAAAAAAGCTTTCTGGTACAACCTAGCGAGTCTCAATTGTAGGCTATCTGGAGTGGATCCCTGAATGACAGTGAGGAGCCAGTACCTTCGATCATCGGGGATCTCTGGTTCCAAGCTACCTGGCACGCCAGGCTCTCCACAATTGAGCAAGCACTCGCCAGTCGATCTGTCTGTGACCGCCTGTGACGAACTTCAAAGGATTAGCAAATAACGAAGAGAAAATATAAAATACATGTGCATATTGCATGTCTGTAACACATTAGCATAACTAGACGAAAATTCAACTACACAAAGGGTGGGCTGAATGAAAATTAATGACTCAATTATGACTATTATCCCCCAAAAGTTAGGGGAAGTTACAAACTCGTGGATGTAAATGCTAAAGCAGTTAAATGTTCGTATTTCCATAACGAATTTTAAACTTAGCAAGGCCAGAGCAGTCTGGCAGTGTAGTCGCTTTTCGGAAGCTTTTATAAAAATCAGTTTATCCGAAAAACGAAACGGTCTATCATGGCCACGACTGATCTATATTAGGTTAAAATATAATTGCTTTAGGCTTAAAATCCAGGAAGAATAATGAGAAAATGGTTACTAATAAATGCTCCCAAACGCGAAATTACCGATCACTGAAGCAGCCAGTCTGCTTTGAACTTTAACTTGAAGAAAGAGACGCACATTATAATACAAAGTGTTCATGAAATTTGGAAACAGTAATCATTTCTCACCTGTGGTGGATAAGAATCCAGATACACAGTAGCCAGGACGGTGGTGGTCCGTACCATGGGCGTGGAAGGCTGGATCGGCACTGTTAGGGGTGCATCTGGTGGAGGAGGAGGCCCATCTCCTGAGCCCGTCCAAAAGAAGTCCTCCAGACGAGGAGTGCGCTGATGTTGGTCTTGAGATACCAGCATGTATACTGGAGACAAGAGATATCTATCTAAATATATTAAAGCGAAAGGCCCACAAAAACACTCACTTATTACGAAATATCGAAAACCCCTTGGCGTTTAAAGAAGTAACAGCGACGATAACTTTTAATTATTCTGATATATGTCAGGGAGGTAGATTATAGTTAGTAGACGACCACTAAGAACATATTTTCCAAAATTCACCCCCTAAGGGGATGAAACGGAGGCCCGTATTTACGCGGACGAAGTCGCGGGAAAGAGCTAATAATTTTTAATTAGCTGTAGACGGATTTGTGATTGTAATAATAGATATTCTCTCGACCGAATTTCGGTAGATACGGAGGATTATTAAAACAGATGTGCATTTCCTCTCCCCTCACTTTCAATCCAATGGGACTGCACTCCGCCATGACTGGGTAGAGATCAGGCGCAGGACCAACGGCTTTACTTGTTTTCCGAGTGAAAAATCTAGACCTAAACCTAGCCATTAAATAAGTTTCATTTTTTATATTGATGTCATTTGTATTCTTTATTGGACTGATGATAAAATTTCGTGTAATAAATGGTACCATTAGAGTTGAAGGAAATTTAAAATTCGTAAAATATTTTGCAGGAAAAGAAAAATTATGTCAATGATTTTCAGCAAGGCAAAACGATGGCGTCTATCAATTACTAAGTAACTAATGAACTTTAGCTAACTTATGATAACAGCCAAGCAATCTGTGTAAAAACGGGCCATGAAGAAATGATTTAATATCATTTTGTGGAATAAAATGTCGAGTCAGTCATGTTTTATTTGACGTAAACAGTGCAGGGTTTCGTTCGGCCTTGATGCCGGTACCTATCTAATTAATTGTTAGGAAATGGATGGAAATATTCATTTTTCAGTTTGTTAGCTGCTTTATGTAGATAATTATACCTTGGTATTAGTTAAACTTGCCATATATTTTAACGAAGTAAAATTAAAGTTTTCGTGCTTCAAAGACAAGCAGAAAGATTTTACTTATATTTAAATAATTTCAAAGTAAAAAAAAAGTAAAACCAAATAGATAAATAGGATCATTCAATGATTGTTATTACAAACATTGAATGATTGATGATTTATGTCAAAATATAACTCTAAAATATCATTAAAAAACGTCAGAACCTAATTTTAGAATCTAATTTCATAGCAAACTGCATTATGTCGAGAGCTTACCATTCTTGATGTAAAATGCAAAAACGACGGGTTGCTATTAAGTCTGTGTGTGTGTCTCTCTGTGGCATCGTAGCTCGCGAACGGATGAACCGATTTTGATTTAATTTTATTGTTTGAAACGTCATTAGTCGGGAGTATTCTTAGCTATGTTTAATGAAAATCGGTCCAAGATGGCCGCCGTCGGAGGATTATTAACTTTTTTTTTTTTTTTTTACATTGCAAGGTAAGGCATTTACACCAAGAATTTGCACTCAAATTATAATAATCAAAAAGGCACAGTCAGTGATTGTAGTAAACAAGTCGATGTAAACATGTCTGTGTTTTGTAACATCGCGTGATCTCCCGAATAAATGAGGTTTACAGTTTATTGGCCCTCCCTGTAACTTTCAGTTGCTGGGAGCTTTGCGTTACGTTCATGTTATAAGAGCAAGCGGAGAATAAGTAGAGGAAACACGTTATTAACATAACTCGTACTACTATTATTTATTTAAAAAAGGTAATGACATCTTAAAAAAAAATCAATTAATTTAAATGTTTTTTTTTTACGTTGCAGTTCCCTAAGCGCCACCACTGCACACGGGAAAGAAGAAGCTAACTTTGACGTTTAATATCTCCGTAATCAAAAACTTCCCAGGTTCATACCTGTGAACTTCCGGGGCCATAGATCCATACATCCATGACCTCGAATAAAAACATAACACAATGGGGAGAATATGTCTTATGCTTATAGTAACTTTTGGCATCATTAAGTGACTTCCGTTATTACTATGCACGTTGCAAGACTAGACCAAATGTCAAACCAAAAATATTGCTTTCAATAAAAACGGATCTGCGAAGTCCGCATGCATTAATTTGTCCCAAAAATAAATCCCCTACATATATTTTTTTTAAACTAATCGTAATCTAGCTCTTCCTATATATATAGCTCTTCCTAACGCTCTACGCTCATGACTCAAAGAGCCTCACGACACCAGGATTAGCGCCAACCCGTACCATGCTCCAGACTTTATACGATACGGAACGCATTTCCTCAATATAATGTTAGGTATGCCTTCGTATTATAAGTTTATAGTGGATGGATGTTTATCTTTCGTTCAAAGTCGCTGTTTGTATGTAGGTATGGTAATTAGCTGCTGCGTTCGACTGCGCATCGATTTTGTAATTATGTAAATTGTAATTTCGTGTATGTAATGTTAATTATGTTGCCTCAATTTTAAACTATATAGAACCGATAGATTTGTTGTTTTTTACCTAAATCGTACCTATAATTATAATCCACTTTTTTAACCTAATATTATACAGTGGTCCTACCAGGAGTCCAGGAACTACCCACTGGTGTCTATTACATAAAAAGTGACAACCTAGTAGCCAAAATAGCAAACCCAAAAAAGATTAATAAAATAACCCTGTAACCTCATTAGAAAAACCGTTTATGGTAAGTTTAGAAAAATTGCAGTACCTACCAATGCCAGAAATGAGTAAAATATTAGGGCAATTGCGGAAAACGCGAATAGGTTCAGTGCACCGAATGGCACCGGAATTATCGAAGCGCTCACGACACGGATACCGAAGAGTCAAACATGTTTTATAACTCCAGTTATATTGTTATTTCTGTAGGGGTTTTGATAAACTGGTAACTAGACCAGACTCTGTTTCCGTGGGTATCGTGAGGACTGAATACATTTTTGATCATCTATTCTATCATTATAATCCCACATCAGGGTTTGAGGCTCCGCAAGTAACTATAAAGGATGTTAAAAGACACGTAACGAAGCAAAAGCTGTTGTAGTTGGTCATATATTTCTCACCAAAAATAAAATGTTGCCTAATATCATGATTCCATTCCGTATCTTCCTTGATATTATAAGTATCGCATTGAATGGATTCGTCTGATAAAACTTGATCAGAGTAAATTATTACGGAACACTATTTCAAAAGTTAAACTCAACGTACTCCTATTAAGGCTATTTAGTAAGCTGAATTCCATGAATGACTCTTCATATAAGTATTACAGTGCCGGTAGTAGGTACCAGTACTAAACTATTATTATCGACTTTAAGTACGCCAACAATGGCCAACTTGGCTAACATATGACCATCTACAACCATTCAGTTTCATTACAGGCCGACGACGCTCCATAGGTAGGTAGGTACTCAATTCACAACCCACATTGAGTCATATAGGTCTGTGGAATATGAGAGCACGCATCCTGCCAGTAACCAGAATTCGTTTCCAACAAAAAAACTAACAAAAAGGCATATAATAGCATCGTAATGGCGGCGGTTACGCGGCGCACTGCGCGCACGCACCTTTTGTGTTCCATGTGACAGCGGAAGCGCGGGACGCGGTCGGCTGACTGTGATGTTGCTTGTACTTTGATTGATTATTATTATAATTGTCTATGTCATTGTACGTGCGGTATGGGAACCCTGCTTGAATCGCAATTATGAGCGAAACGTGGACATCGTAATAATGTTACATGAGACAGACGCAGCCTCGCCACAACAGGCTAATGGTGACGTTAATCAGACAGGTTAATGGAGATGAATGAGCTTTGTTATCATATACAATAGCATTCAATATAGAATAATAGCCAGATCAGCCATGAGTCGGACAGCGGTGTGCTGGGCTGCATCCGACAAGGTAGGTACCGTATTAGTGGCGAGGACTTTATACAACTCAATTCCTACCGACTTCCCTCCGGAACTTTGGAACAACAGCTACCTACATAAAGTCACCATTAAATAAAGTACAGAAGCATGTCCGTCCGAAATTAAATTATGAATAGTTTATGCTTTGGATTCTCTTTTTCAAAAATTGACTCTTCAGCACTGGACATAAGGATTAGTTACAACCAAGCCTTTATTATACAATTCCTTGACAGTAATATCCAGGCCAGTACTATTGAGCAGCCCATTACGTGTCCTTCAGATTAATAACTCTTTTAGTTACATAGCATTTTTGGAGAGATTGACTTGGTATTTGGTATATTTAATTGATAAATAATTTCTTTTTTTTTTATACCTAGTTAAAAGGTCTTTAAAAACAAACCTGGGTGAACAAAGTTTACCCAACATGGTACAAATTCTCATAATGTAAGGTGTCATTAAAGAATCTATAAACAAAGTGCACTACATAGTCATTACACAATGAAATTACTTTGAATTACGATAAAATTATTATAAGTGCGCATTTAACCTAATTTCATTAATGTAATTTAGGGAGGTATGAAACGAGTGCAAGGATTTAATTTAATTTTAGTAGCTTCAGACTTTATAATTAAAGAAAAAATATATAGTAGTAAATAATTATAACTAGCACTTACGTTTATCGTCACTTTCATAATCTTCAGCAAACGCAAAAACGATATAACTAAACAATAAAAACTGAATAATCATTTTAACCATACTGGTTGATTTAGTTTTCCGAATTACATTTAATTTATTTATTTAATAATAAAAACATTTTCACATCACAACCGTAGTATTCATGTCCGAAAAATATTAGAAATTATTTTCATCATTTTTCTAATCTATTTTTGATTAAAAATGGATAGGTTCGAGCGCCTCCACACCTACGCCCGGAAATAATTTATTATTCATCAGGACATGAACCCGCTATGAAAATCGGCCAAATACAACTGTGCTTTTACAATTATTATCGCGTTGCTTAGCAACTAAATTGAATAACGCGCGCATGGTCATAGACAATTCATATAAGAGATTCTTTATCATGTCACCTGCACATTATTTCGAAATATCATAATGTTAAAATAGCTAATACAGAGTAATTGGTAATATTTAGTATATTCATATGAAACAGTTATTCATTTTGTTGGACTCAAAACATGTCAACCGTAAAAATATAGCATGTTTTCAAATCATTAAAGAATAGTCGCCATATAAAGAACTTATTTCGTATCTATGGTTAAAAGTGTTCCTCAAAAATAAAAATTCTTACATTTTAGTAGAAATATTAACGTAAGTTAGAGATTATATTCTACCAACAAAGTTTTAGGTTACTACTATAGGAAAATACAGTTTAAGGCCAACTAAAATACTATTGTTTAAAAGGTATGTAATAATTATTGTCAAAAATCTTATATTTCTAAGGAAATATAATTTTGTTGTCGATCAGCTCTTTAATGAATAACTTACAGTAAATTATAATCCATTTTATTTCACAAATTTCCGTGAATGTAACGCATTGCAAAATAATTTTCAGATTTTGTAGTAGTTTTTATCATTATTTAGTCTGGCAACAACAACATTTGCCGTGGCACGCAATCCGCAGCTCCATTCGTGTGAGTTCGTCGCTTTCGTCCGTCAGGGACTTTGTGCGACGTAAACGGGTGTGTGCGAAAGTATGAAGTGAAATCGTACATAAAAGTGTGTGAGATGTTAAGTGTTAGTTATTATTGTGCGTAAAAAACAAAAATGAGTGCGAACGGATAAGCCTGTTTTCTTTTTTGATCCCCATAACATTGTACGCATCGGTACACGTAACATTTCGTATGAACGGTTTCAAAATGGCTGTGTTTTGAAGGACCCTTTGTCCGCTTTAGTGTGCTTCTTTCAGCATGGTAGTGGGATCGTACTGTCAGAAAATTATCTTAGAGAGGTGAGGAAGGCTCTTGCTAAGTTTTTGTGGTTCTTGTGTAGAAACGCGAAGTGGAAAATTACTGGTTCCCGCCGCCAAGCGGTGTCGGTTGATTGCTTTCTATGCGAGCGATACCCACGAAACGATCGCTAGCAACGTGTGAGTTTCTAATAACCTTTTTATTTTCTCGTTTGAGTACTGATAAAGTTGGTGGAGGTATGCGGGCAAGCTTCAACGCAAGTTTATAATTAGTTTGGTGTTGATTTTCGTGCCGTGAAACTCTAGTTTTGTCGGTACGACGTAAACATATGACACGACTAAAAATAAACTGTTCGTATTGGAATACTTTTTGTGGTAGTCACGTGTTGTTGATGAATGAGAAACTTATCATGGTGTTATCATATTTAAAGTATTTGATAAACATATTGTGTGCATGATTACATATTTTAAAACCTGGATAGGAACAGTCAGCAACTTAATAATTTGTGTACAAAATAACTGTCTATCGAAGTAGGTACTTTTATCCAGATAGGTAGGTAAAAGTAATTTATTTCTAAAAACCAAATCGTGTTTCTAGCTGTATTATTTTTATATTTCTCTAGGTACACGAAAATCTAAATTAGGTTAATAAAATTCATATTCACATTTAAAAATATTTTTCCTTTTTATTTAATTGCTCATATTGCAACAGCTATTATAAATGTATTCAATAATAATTAGTTGTCTTGCTAACGTTTTAATTTGTATGTTTTTTTTTTCTTTTTAATAATTATCTTGTTAGGTACCTACCTACCCAGTTTATTTTAAGAAATAAAAAAGAACAATAAATAACAGTAATCAATTATAGTTACCAAGACATGGCATTCAAAAATACATAATCAAATTCAATTTTAATAGCTAAACTCATTAGTTGGTTTACCAGTAATAATAATTTAAAGAATGATGGCATTCATTAAAACTGATTGATTTATAGATAAAGCTAATTTAAGTGACTTATAATTCATTGTCAATCTAACAGTGGGTAAAGATAATCATAAAAATTGAAAAAAAAAACCAGCTGTTTTATACTGAAACATAATTTCATACTTACAACTAAAATTAAACAGCAGTTTTTTTTTTGAGATTGTCCCATAATTAACAATGATCTTCAAATTATTCATGAGTGTTTTCAAACCTTTGGATATATTAATAATTAGACTAATTTAATCATTTAAAAATCAAGAATCAATTTAATCATTTAAATTCTCTTTAATGTATTATATTCATTTATTTATTGATTAATAAAACACATTAAAAGCATTTTTAAATATTTGTATAATAATAAAAACACTTAAAAATACCTATATTTTAAAAAATATATTAAATTTTAACAAAAATAATATAAAAAATCTTCTGATTTATGTATGACATTATTGTTTGTTCCATAATTTTGATCATAATTTTATTAGTTATTCAATTAGTTCTTCAACTTGGTCATCAGTCATTGTATTTTATAAAATTCTTCCTCTAAGAATTTAGGTGAAGCCAGCTGTTAACCTTAAGATAAGCCCCATAAAGCTCACTTTACCAAAATTCACCAAGGCAGATTTTGCAATTAGATTCAATTATTTTTTCTTGATGATATGACATTTAAAAGTGAATTTTAATGGTCTAATTGAAGTAAATGATTTGACTTTACAGAATAACATTGCTGCACTCTTAGTACCTAGGTATAAGAATACAAATAACAGGATACATTATGTAGGTAGCTCCACTACTTAAGGTAACTTTAATTTCCTGTTTCCTTGTAATCAAGTGACTAGCTGTATATCTATATAAGTAACTACTTATGTGTAGCAACTATAATATTACCAGTTTCTATATTTAGTACCTATTTATAATTTTGTCTGAACAAAATACCTATGTATACCATTTTTAGTAAACAAGAATTGTACAAATGAAAGAAGCCAGATGCAATATAAGTAGGTTATTAATTGTTGTTGCTATTAATAGTAGGTAATTGGGTATGTTGTGGTTAAGATAAAAACATTTTCTTAAGAATAAACTAAATTTCTAAAATTGCATTATTTTACAGTTCTACTCACATTTGTCAATCTTTGTTTGGTTCCATATTACTGTTGCGAAAATGGCGTCGCGCTGTCGATTTTTTTACCTGTGGGGATTTCCCTATTGGGAATCCCGGATTCCCTATTCCGTATTCGTATTATGAGTCACACAAAGGAATGAAAACGGCTAGATCTTTACCGGTCTTGTTACCTTGCAACTACCAATCAATTGACATGATATTTTCTGAGTCAAAACGCGTTTCTTCCATAGATTTCGGCAATAGTACCTAAACTGTGACGTCACTTTTTTGGCAACTCAATTGACGTAACTTTTTGTTGATTTCATAGCAAAGTCTAATTTTCAGGTGATTGAAAATTAATCGGCTTTTAGGGCTGCAATAATGGTGCAGATTCCCTCGTTCACAAACCAAACTAAAAATAGACTATTTTTACAAAAAAAAAAAAAAAAAGGGGGGATAATTTAGACCTTTCAATTTTAGTTAATCTGAAATTTTCACCTAGTTAAGTTACAGAACGCATTGATTAAAAACACGGAAAAGTAATTTGACATCTCTTACTTAGGTCTAAAATATCACCGTCTTTTTCCTTCGATGATGATGAGATGCCAATTCTCTAATTTTAGTTTAGTTTGAGAACAAGGGAATCGGCACCAATGTTCTTTAGAGAAGTCAATTAGTTACTGGTGTCGACTATGTACCTAATTACAGTAAGACATAGTAACAAACATAGAGTCAAATTGTACCCAAAGGTCACGCCGCTAGCTCAAATCCTCGTCGGGTATCGTGAAATGTCGCAGGCACCGTTACGTACTCGACTATTGTCGGCAGAAAACCGAAACGCATAACGGCAACTAGTCATTGTTTGTTGCGCGCACGCACGCACGCATCGAGGCTGAGGATGAAAACTTGATATTTTTTCGGTCTAGATAGATTGTTTTTTGTCCTGAAACTTGTGAAGAGACTGGAGATTCCCATTGTAGGTACTTCTCTCTTGCTGAACCAAATAAATAAATTTTATTTAAAAAAAAGTAAAATTACAGTGTTTTAACGTTGTCCCCAAACAAGGCAAGCCTGTACGTATCTTAGGTACGAGTATCTACCAACATGGAGGGTTTAGCCGTAAACATTTGTAAACACATGAAAATCTTTGTGGGTTTTGCTTCGACATTATTACCACAAATGATTACTTAGAAACTCATAAAGATATTGATTTCTGTCATAAGAACAATATATAATCAGTTATCTAACGTTTTGTTTTTTTTTTTAAGATTTACCGTTTTGACCTTTGAGATTTCGATGCCGATAACGATTCAAAGACGTGCGACGTTTATAATAAAATCAACTGTTTCTTTTGGACGAGAAGGACACAAAAACAAATTACTCAATATTAACGTTATTCTTTATATACTTTAGACATTAATTCGATCGATACGCTATACCCACCCAAAGTACCCAGATACCTATTCGTATTCATAATTATCAATTTCAGCTAGTCTCAACATAATTCTTTATTAAAGTCGCTTGTCGCCATCTGTATGCTAAGATCTTTAAAATACGCAACGGATTTTAATGAGTTTTTCATCAATAGATAGAGTGATTCAAAAGGAAGGTTTATGTATCATTGCACCCGTGCGAAGCCAGGCGGGTCGCTAGTTTTGTATAGAAACGAGATGCTAAACATCTCAACTTTGATTCACATGATAGTAGGTAAAACAGATGACCTTTTAATTTGGACTGGTTAGCTGATAATCTGATTACGTAATCAGAAAGAGCAAGATAGTGCGATTTTTATCAACTTAGAGATTGATTTTGGATTTTATTAAATGAAATTCGACTGGACGTGTGGACCGGTGTCGTTAGCGGTAAATAGTCAAAATTCTACAATGTAGGTAATACGTAAAAGTGTATGGTGAGTTGTTATTTTCAGGTGAAATTATAAATCACCAATTTCCCCCCGCGACTCCATCCATGCAAGTCTAGCACCCGTATTATAAACTTAAAACAATCTGCAATAGTTATTTTTCTGCCATTGAAGTTTTTTTTTGTAATTGGCCTAGTACTTCCAGGGATTACTTTCCACTTTTTTTGCTTGTAATAGTACAAACAAAAAAAACTAACAAACCTCTTTATAATAATACACAACTACCATTGGTAAACGCGAGCACAAAGAGGGGTAATTAAGGTTATCTAAAATCGTTTTCGAAGCGACATTTATGATCAAAGTTGACATAAATGTCCTATTATTTTAACAGAGAACAATTACCTAACTTAAGTAAATGATTGTTGTAATGTACCGACCTATCTGATCTTGTTCCTTCACATCATTGTAAAATATTGACCACGGCAGCCAGACAATACGTTATTCAATTTTATGTTTCAATATCCAGTTTTTTCTTGGCCACTTCGTGCAAACGTGACGAATGAATGGTACTGAAACCTTGAGTTACTCTCGAATTATATTGTATTGAAAATACATCGAGACTTTGCCACGTAAAAAACAATATGACACTGAAAATGTAAAACAATGATGGTTCCTCCCATTGAGTAAGAAATTGGTTAACTGCAAAAATTCTAAATTAATTTAATAGCAATTCATTCGATAAATATTGAAATAGTCCGGCCAAGTGCAAGTCGGCCTCGCACACATAGGGGTCCGTGCCACTGTACAATATTTAACACTAAAAAAATATACGTTTCTTGTATGGAATGAAACCCTCTTTAATTTTACACTATTTATTTTTACTTTGTTTTTATAGCGCCAATAGAAATACACGTGAAAAATTCACCGATTACAGTTCATGAGCTACAGCCTGCTGACAAACCGACAGACGGACAGCGAAGGCCTAGTAATAGGGTCCCGATAGCACCCCAAAATGCAAATTGCCTTAGGTCGATTTGCGAACTTGTGGGTAATAGCGATGGACATCTTTCGGTGTAAAAGGGTGAGCGTGATTTCAATTCACGCCCATCCCCATCTACGCCTCGCCTCAATTTGCCTAGCCTTTTCCCAAATAAGTTGGGGTCGGCTTCCAGTCTAACCGGATGCAGCTGAATACCAATATTTTACATGGCGCGATTGCCTATCTGACCTCCATAACCCAGTAACTGGGTAATACGATACGCCTTGGTTAGACTGGTTGTCAGACTTTCGGGCTTCTGACTACCCTTAACGACTGTCAAAGATCGTATGACAGCTGGGACCAACGGTTTATCGTACTTTCCGAGGCATGGAGAAGTCTCGGTGTGAAAGATGGTCACCCATCCACACACCATCCCCGGCAAGCGTAGCTCAACCTGATGGAACGATCCGTGCTGCTGTTATTAATTAGCCACGAGCTCCTCCATCTACGCCTGTGTAAAATCACCTTTCCTATCTTTTCAAGAACTTAGTTGCTCCACTTAGCAACACTGTTTCGTGTTCAGCAATTCAGTTGTTATTGCCAACATTGAATACATCTACTGCGTAACCTACTCCTCGTAAACGTCGATATTATTTGGCAGTTCTTTGCAAGTTTATTTAGGTGTTATTCCTCCATTTTGAAATTGACGTAACTATTTAAATATACGTTAACACCTAGCTAGTTTGTAAACAAGGAGATACGGTAGGTAGCTGTGTTTAAATAGAGTTCTTACATAACTTAAAATATAACTAACTAGGTAGTTTATTCTCGCGCGTTTGTTGGAGTGAATTTTGGTCGAAATCCTACTCTTTTTCTGAATCTACCTAAGTTATCCTTAGATCATCAGCTATTTGCTAGTTAAAGTCCCGTCAAAATCGATCTAGCCATTTAGAAGATTAGCCAGAACCAGCAGGCAGACAGAGACACACTAAAAAAGTAGTTTTTATCGTGGAAGTACCTTGCAGACATTCATGTTTTATTTATTTGTAATTTATATAGATAAGTACCTAGCTATGGTATGACCTACCTAGGTACTTTTAATTAATTATTATGTTGATTTTATAACAAAAGACCAATAACTTATTCTCTATTTCTTTTTTAACATAATTATATGATTGTATATTAAAAACACAATAGAACGAACTCAAACCTAATATTTCACAGACCCTGATCTTTCTACTTACATGCGTAATGATGCTAGTATAATCTCGTAACTCTTCATAGTATAAAACAAAATCGCTTCCAGCTGTATGTACGCTCAGATCTTATAAACTACGCAACGGCGTAAATGCGGTTTTCATCAATAGTTAAAGCGAGTCAAGAGGAAGGTTTATGTGTCTACATTGAACCCGTGCGAAGCCGGGGCGGATCGCTAGTTATTCGTAAATTGAAAATTATTGTGCGTCGTTCTGACAGGCAGTTCTGTCTAACAGCGCTTTATATTAAAATTTTACATGGAGGGAGTGCGTAAATTGTGATAGCTATTACGCACGTGCAAAGATAAACTGCGATCATACTATGTAATACAAACACAGTATGAGCTAATGTAGGTACCTATGTGGCTTTTTGTTTATTATGATACTGTTTTGTATCTTCCCTCCTCCGACAAGATAATGAAAGGAAAACAAAGCAAAATTAACTTGACGACTAAGTAAGTAGGTAGGTAGGTAGGTACCTTTATTATTTTCGCATTGACGTGACAACATCATTATTCTTTCATCTCAGAAATATACCCTTTTCTGCGTATTATATAATATCACGTTTTAACCACACACAAAGATCGTGAAAGCCCAAGCACTTACGTGATTTTTTTTCGAGTCGATAATGATCCCTTTGTCGTAGGTACATGTACTCATGTCATTTTGACGTCACGTTTTCCACATAAAACTTTTGTGTCTATTTATGATACGTATTATGTAATAATCATTACACAAATCATTTATCAATTTGGATTGGCGCATTTTTACAGGTTCGTATTATAAATTGTAGGTAGATTTGTAATTTTCCATCTGTCGAGTGTCACGGTGTATTGTCTTATAACCTTCATTCAATACCATCTCTAAATACAGTGAATGTACACAGCGTATTCCTCACGTAACAATGGGCTGTTAAGGCTAATAATGACAGATTAAATTAATGTTAAAACCTGCTGTGTAATGCACGCTCTTACCTCATAATTCAGGACCAAGACCTGTCCGAATAAACATGTCTACAACTTGTTCTATTAGAAATTTCTGTTTACTGCAGCTAATCGCGGACTTATGGGATCATTATCTTAAAGCGGGCTACGTGGACATACGTACAAACGTAGTAACGACTTGTTCATTCCTATTTAAGAGCCCAATTTACCATTTGTAACATGTCCGGCCGTTTCACCCACGCTTGCCTTTAGAAAGTCGATGGGAGCCGCGATAAATACTTAGGTTTCGGCGCCGGCGGTTCTCGCATTGTTCTCCGACCACAATAGGATTATAGGATACGACCATAAAGCTATTTTCACTTCCGCACGACGAGGATTTGGTGTGGCGATTATAGATATGCAGCTAAACTGTTCATACCACGCGAAATATAACCGGTTCCAGAAATTGCATTGTCCATTGTGTTTACCGTCCAATTTTATTGAAAAATGACAATTTTGTGAACTGAAAACGTTTCTGACTGTCCCCAATTCTGATGTGATGCAGAGAAAATTAGACTAAAATTGAGTCAGCGGTGGGAAATTCGAAAAAAATACGTAGCAGATAACTATACTGAACTTTGTATTCTATTTCTTTTGAATAAAGTTTGAAAGTGAATTGGCAGGGATGCCCTTAGAATTGAGGTAACAGGTCTCGACGATAGAACTTAGTGAGTAATTAATATGGAAATTTCGACCCGCCTAGTAATAGGTTAACAGGATTGAAGATTTCATAGTTTCAAATTTTTTTCTTTCACGCCACCGACTCGTCTGGCCACTAGCTTAGTCTTTCTTCAGAAACCTTATCTAAACATCTGCATTTAGTGTCTTTGAAACCAAAAGTTGACTAAAAGTACAATATGATCTCTTGAAAAAAAATTACATAACCTTTCATGATGCCGTAAATAGAAAGGATTCCGTGAAATCTTTATTTTACGAACAGACATAGGAGAAAGTAAATTCTGCCTAAACCTGAAAGCTTAGATTTTTTTCCTTAATTTTGAAACTTATCCCGTTACAACAGCTGAATAGGGTTCATAGCCCAGGCATGTAACAAATAGAAATTCAAATTACTTAAAGTGCAAACGCACTCAAAGAGATACATTTTATCCCTCGGCAATTTCTACTCAATATCAAACTTTAAACGCTCTCGTAACGAGTTTCTAACTAACAAGTTTAATTAACAAACGCTTAATCTGTTTTGCTGCGTGTTGGCTAGCCTGTGTCCGCTTTTAGCTCGACCAGTGCGCCAATACCCGTGTGAAACTGTGAACTAGGTTCAAATTCTGATTATCATCATCATGAATCATTCATTTGCATAAAACAAAATTTACCAAACATATCAAAAATATTAACACAAGTTCAACATCCCAAATTATTCACATATTAACTATGAATAGTGTTCAGAAGTAATACGGAAATGCCTTGTTCTAATAGGTACCTACTAGACATTGCTCAATACTTAGGGAAACCTTGTAGTCTAAGATTTTATTATAATAAGCGGATTTCGCGTTCAGTCGTGGCGGCTCAACTCTGTCTCGACTATCGACTGTTCAAGGAGACTCTGGTTTCATTGTAAATCTAGATTGTTTTGCTCCACTCGTATTTCTTTCGCCTTTCCGTTAGCACAAATTAATATAATAGAAGTTTTATATAGGTAGTGTAATGGCGAGGCTCCAAGAAGATGTTGTCATCATTACGTTTAATGTCGTAAAATCTTAAGTATCATGTTTAGGAAAGGCTCTTCAATTTGTTAATGAATGTGCCTACTTCGTGTTAGCGTTGTAGTCGGTTTCCAAGCCGAGGCCTTTACGGGTCGGCTTCACGGAACGGAGACATGCTTCACGGTAATGGTGGCTCTTAGCAAATGAAAACTCGATTTTTACGACGCTTTCTGCGAAATTACTTGGCTGTAAAAGCCGAAAAATATTAAAATTGCGCCCGTACCGTTGTCGCGCGTGGCGTCTTTAATTTCTGCTCGCTTGGCTTTAAATATTCAGGTTCCGTTTTCAGGATTTAATTAATGTTTTAGTTGTAAGTTACGATCGTGTCATGGCGCCAATGAGTCTGTAATGAAAGTTTGTCTTTTGTTTTTTTCCCCTCAAATGTATAACGTGTGTTATCATTGTTGGTAGGGAATGCATGTCATGTACCCGGAGCCGGCGTCGCAATACCACAGCAGTCAGCCCCAGTGCCCGCAGCCCGAATACCGACCGGCAGCATCGCCGCCCTTCCAGCAACCAGCCAAGAAGCGCCGCATACTGAGCCCCACACAAACGCAACAACATAACGGAATACCACACGCACAGCTTGACAACAGCGGCTACAAGGTGAGAACTAATACACGGACGAGACAATAAATTAACTGTATTTATATGGTGACTGAATAGAAGACTGATTATGGGCGTCATAATAGGACCAGTTACTCGTAGGTTTTTTTTTAACGAACTGCGCGACGCAATAGAGGTTGATTTAAATTTTGTTCGTTTGTGGCGATCTAGAGATCAAACCCGTGGGTCGCTTTTGATGATTCTTACGTCTCTCAAGACATGAAAGTAATCAAAATTGAAAACGATGACAACCAGGCGCTAAATTGTGGGAAAGAAAAATTTTAAGAACTATGTTAAGTGAAAATATTTGAAAATTGTTTTTAGGATTCTCTTATAATTTTTCATTTCCCCAAAAGACCTACCGTGTACAACGTGCTACAAAAGTGATATCATCAAAGTCACTTTGACATTAAACAAGTGACTTAACTAATCTTGATATTATCTTGATTTTTATTTAATTACATAGCTTTCTTTTCTTCGTCACCTCCGCAATAATAATTACATATTGTTTAAATATTTGTCCTTAATTGAACATACAACTGCAGAAGTCGAGCGATTCTAAACTGTAATTTCATTTCTCACTTGTACTTACGATACTATCTTTTAGTTCAAAAACATTATTCTTAGTTTTCAAGTTTATTTCTAGCATTCTTTAAATCTGTTATACTGCACTTTGCATTTTTAGTCGCACACAATATATCTCTTTGGCAGTCTCTTTGTCTGGGGGAAAATGTGAGAACATAACGTGACGGGAAAGCAAAGAATTAACACTTTCTCGACGATTTCGATTTACGGAAACCACATAGGTATTTTAATACACGAGTCATACGTTTATTGCGTAGAAAAGGTTACTTGTGGTATTTCAACATTCAATATCCATGTAACAACATTAAACTAGTACTTACAGTCACCTCCACCAATGTAAACAACTGGTTTTATCGATAGAACATAACATAGCTTTACTAAATGTTTTAAATTGTACCCTAGTATTCATAATACTTTGCGGATTTTATTCTAAAAAGTTACGCGGCCCTGGAAGGCAACGGGCATTAGGAGGAACACAGATGGGTGTAAGTCAGTAAGAGTCTGACACTCCCTTCTGCTCCGCCCAGAGCGGAAGAAGTCCTTTAATGATTTCTCACCCTTAAAAAGAAGGTATTCATATACAGTTTTTTGATTGTTTTACCCAGCAATAAGCTTTGTTAATGTTAGCATAAAGTATTGTCAGCCAGTCCAAATAAAATATGACCATTTCATAGGCTAGTAGTCTTCAGTTTATTTGAACAGTCAGGCTAGATTTCGTAACCGGCTTATCTGAAGGGGATCACGGTAAATTGGGAGATAGAACAGATCATAGAGCGACCGTTATTGATGTATCAAAACATAGGAATGTCAAAAGTTTGCTTCAAATACAACCAAATCCTAAGAGAAAATTTGATGATCCTTAAAAGTTTAAGATGTAGGTATTATCTGCCATATTTGATCTAAAACTAATTCTGTTACGGCGCAGCATTGTTCATAAAATGGCCGCATTATCCTTCGTAGAAAAAATCCTTTCTGGCCCAATATTCAGATTACATTATTGTTCCACTTAACGAATCGACGTTTCGGCCTCATCGATTGAGTTCATAGCACGAATACATGAATGTTAGATAGCGTATCTTATATTCTATATGCCGTCTTTGTCGAATATGATATGAAAATTGATACAAGACGGTACGAACGCGAATGTCACATCAAGGAGTCATGTGTAGTTAATTTTGCGTAACGTGGAGTCCGACCATCTGATGAATATGTAATCGCATCAACACTCGCTCCACAAAGGAGGGTGCGGAGCCGAACCGTACGTATTTTCATGTAAATTGATGGCTAGCGATCGTGCACTGTAATCACAGCGTGTTTAGGTACATTATCGTTGATTTTAAGGTGTATGTAAACCTTTGGTGAAGAAATTGTTTTAGCTACAGCTGTACCAGGCTAAGATTATGACACTGAGACTATTCCAGAGTGTTTGCTATTATTCGGTTTTCATGAAAATGATTTCCCAGGAGTAATATGCGCCATGTTTGCTCTCAACTCGGAGTTTTTTGTTGTATGTTTGAAGGAAGCCCTAATTGCCCTGCCCACGCGTTGCTGTGCCAACAGGGTCTATAACTGTACTTTAAGGCTTACGTAACATCTTTTATACATACACGTATGCAAATAAATTAATATTAATAAGTTTCGGCGACAAGTGACCTTCATTAATAAGGCTTTACTTTAATTAAACCGAATCCGAAGATGATATTTCTAAAGTTGAAGGCCATAAGTTGATTTGAAGTTTCGTTACCTAAATATTCCTTAAAAACAACGGGTTTTAATGATCCATTATTCAAGAAAACAATTTGATCGAATAACGATTTTCCCAAAATAGCCGGTGGCAGTTATTTTGAAACAGCCCCCTCACGATTGCGAACTTCACAATATGCATCTGTCGCGAGATGGTCTTTTTACCGTTAATCAACATCTGGGGCACTTTTGAAAGTATCGCCCGGCACGCGGCTCGCTACACGACGCAACCGAAATTGGTTTGCAGTCCTTTATGTACCTTTATTGTGTATTTAAACTAAATATTGGTTTACGTACGTCCGGGGGACGAACTCTTCCGAATTTCTTATTTCAATTTGTAACTTCTTTTGCTTGTTGTTCCAAATTGTACATGACCCCCTACAGAAACGTGAAAGTTTAAAGAATATGCATTACGAAAATTTCAGTGCCGTTGTTAAGTAGATGGGTACATAAAATCACGCAGACTTACGAAACTGAGTGCAAATTGCCGTACCCAATTTGCTGCAAAAGCCAAATAGCTTTTGTTTTAGTAAATGCATCTTTGTTTGCGACCCACATTGAATCTCATTTCATTCTGTCATGTGATCAACTCACTAGCGTTTAGCGTGTTGCTAAACAATGAGCTCCCAACTGCGCTTATTACCAACCAAAGTTCAGTGAAGATACTCGAATGACAGCATGTTACCAAGTGGTCTTTCTCGACGAATGCAGTTATAACGTTACGTAACTTTGCTTTATTTTACGAGTAGCTAGCTAATCGACAAACTTATTAATACATATCTCTGTTTGCGTCGCTATACAATTTTTCTAACGATTCAGGCGTGTTTATACTAAAAACAGTAGCGGTATTCCGAGGTTAAAATAATGGAAATGTTTGCGTAAGTGGGTGGCACGTGGACGGGAGGCGAGCCTCGTGATGGTTCAACGTGAGCCCCGCCGCCACGGGAGTACGAACTGGGACTTTTGAAGGGGAAATGTCACATTGAACTCGTGCTTTCCAAGAATTAGTTTATCAACTAAAACATTTGTCGAGGTCGGCCCTAACACAAACAAGAAGACTAACAACTTACCATTTATTTTCGAACATTTCACAGGGTGCTTGAAGGGCGCAGTACTATAATAAGAACTTTTGTTAAACGAAGCAGTCTTATTTCGTTAAAAACTCTTAGAATGGAGTGAAATCCAGTTTCCAAATTATTTTACATATCAAAAATTTCGTGAACAACAATTTAATCAGAACTAAAGCTATCGGTCCATCCGATATAGGACTTTATGCTGTTAACGGTTAGGTATAATTTTGTGTGTATCAACGAGTGACGCAATAGTGTTTGTTTACGTGGAGCAAAGTGGCTACGTGCATTTAGCGAGTAGCTTGTACGACGTTGCCAAGTCGTGCTTGTGCCAAATTTGGCATCGCGATGATGGTTGACTACCGAGGCCCGCATCGCCATGACCAGTAATGACCACTTTTTTCAGTAAGTAACAAGAGTTGAGGCAAAGCATCAAATCATGTTTTTGATTTATGTTAACTCAAGTGAACAGCCGCCGCACCTGGAGAGATTTCCAAGATAAACTAAACACTATTGTTGATTTTCAACCCTGTTCTAATAACAGTATAACCGTACGATCTCTCTGAAGCCACTTTAGGTCTTTATCAATGCAGCTATTCGCTTTTGCAATGTTCTCTCTGCGGTCGTCAACATGAATAAATAAATGGGTCCGACAATTGAATGTCACGATTATCTTATTGTCAGAGCGACGTTGCCACTTCGCAGACCTCTAGGGGCGATTTTGCGGATGGCTGCGTTTAAAAAAATGCTTCGCTGCTCTTGCTCTTGCGCATTGGTTTTCGCCAAGGTGGGAATACGACAGAGGACGACAACTCTCGGATGTTGCGACAATCTTGTATTATTCTGCTCGCGTTTCCTGCTGATTCTGTTTTAATTGGAAAAACCAAGGTCCTGTTAGCAGCACGTGTTGGTTTATTGTATTTTATTTAGGTACTACACTACACTGAAAATATTTTCTACATAGATAATCACATAGGTAAGCAATTTAATTAAGTGGCTAATACATTAATGGTTCTTCAACGAATTCTGATATCGAACATTTTCTCAATTAACTTAATGGATAGTTGAACATCTGACGGCAACGTCGACGTCTATGTAGAAAAACTCTTATCGGAGGATGTGTGAGCGGTCGTTTACATACACATTGTACACAAGCCGAGGGAACATCTTACGCCTTGACATCATTTACAAATCCAGCGCGAAGGATCACTTGTTTTTGTTCACAAGTCTGCCGTTGCATCGTGTTTGTGCAATGAAGATTTCGTGATGTGATGTGATGGGCGAATTGGCACCGACGGACCATACAGGTCAGTAACCCGGCGATGCCGCTCTCCCCGCGTCCCTCACGTTACGTAACACCCGCGCTGTTGCCACACCGACGACGACATTGCCAAAGTCGATAGCTCCATGCCGATCATTTGCGCCTGGTAATCTTGTCTTATCAAAAGTCACTCTGCCCGTTTCGGTCGTCCGGACCGGTTTATCTACGAAATTGCTTTGCTTCAACGAAACTGTTCTGTTCTAATATAATTTGAAGCAGTATTGAAAGTTTTCGTGATTTGTCGAGCGATATATCCACCAAAAAAAAACGGCCGAGCTCTATGTCACATCGATTAGTCAGTGTCACAAACTTTCACCTCCATACACCGTAGGATATTGTATCTCCGGGTCAGAACGTTAACTTTCACGGTCGTTACTGATATAGCTTTTGTACTTGTTCGTGCGACCCCGTCAAATGAAAACCATCAATTTGCCTGCTGCACTATAACAGCACGGCAAGAGCTAATGTTCGCATGTTAGGGCCCATTCCCAAGGTAGATGCATCGGCTGCGACCCGGCTCCATTTCCATCGATGTCAATCGATGCATTCACGACTGGCTTCGAAGTGTGTCGTTCGTTAGCTTGCGATTGGTCTACCTATCGAGTGATATTACTCGAGTCGTGTTACACCGTGTGCCTGAGATCGGTACTTGTGCATTGATTTATAGACACACTCATCGTAGATGATTAAAATCTACATGGAGACACGCAATCATATCTCACAGGCGTGATATGGAATGAAGTCCTTGGCAAACATCGCCCTGTTAGTATAACGAGACGCACTCCGCCAACCGCAGGAATATAATGCGTATAAATTGATCTTAGCGAACAAAAGTTAACAGTTGTCTTGTCATTCATCATCACGAACGATCAAAGAAATTGGAACAGCAATATAATTATTAAAAGATTATTAAACAAGGCGAGTGTTCCTCCGAACTTGAGCGACCTTCAGTACCGATTGTAGCTAATTAAAAACACTCTAACCGTCCGTTTTCACAAATTAAACGTCTTAATTATAATGAAAATTCAAGTAACATTCCACAAGTGTACGTCTAATTAAATATGGCGTATAAAATTATCTTTCATTATGATCTCATTGCGTTTGTTCTCATGAAAACATTTTACTGCGCACTGTTCATAGTCGTATGCGCAGACTTGCGGTTGGAAATCCACAGAGCAAATCTCGTGAACTACGGAGAGATTAGTTTAAGATAATGATAACAGTGCCATGACTGTGGCTCGGAGTCTGATGTCACCAAGAAACGCAAAATATCACTGGACACGAGCAAAAGTCAAACAAAACCGCGGTACTTGAAGGTCGGATCTTATTTTCTTCTGTATAGTGATTAATCTCATCGAAATTTTCAGATTTTTTATTTCCAACTGAACGCTATACCGTTAAACATTTCTATGTTACTTTACATAGTAAATAACAACAACAAACCAGATAAAAAAATGTCTTGTTCACATCCGTCAACAGAATGTAAGTACTCTCACAATCTCAAGGTTTTAGAAAACGTTGCAGTTTTCTAAATAGGTACTTTTACGAGCCATTATTGCGCTTAAGTGCAACATTGAGTCGTAAAGTATTTGCATTTGAATACAACACTCAAATGATCACGTCCAATTCAAATCTGATCAGTTAAGACGAAGTGATAAACATTTTACTGGTTGGAACTCTAGAAATTATCTTCTAGTTAAGAATTAGAGAGACGGCTTGGAACAGACATGAATACATTATATGGTTAAGTGTCGTTATTCATTAATTCCACTCCATCAGATAGTGTACTCATTTTATCTGGCATAGTGTTTACTTCTTCATCCTTTAATATTATTTAGTTAGCAACTGTACCATTTATTTCTTGAATATTTTTGAGGTTTTTCTTTGGTTACCAGGTGATCTGTTACACGGATTTTACCTATTTCAGACACCAGTCTTAAGTTGTAAATTACTGTAACTGTATATTTAATTTGATAAAAAGAAACTTTGATTTGCTATTTGGTATATTTTTCTTTGTGTTGAAATGGTAGCCATTTTGGTATGTCCCCCAGAGCAAGTCTGTTTGTAAATGGCTTTATTAGGAAACAGTACTTGCGACACTTTTATGTGCACAGCATCCGATGTTTGTTTAGAGTTTAGGCGATAACCGCTGTTTCAAGCTGCTTCTATTCTAAACACATTCCTTGTCGCATAATGAGAGACCGGCGATGTTTAAGATCGAAAATCTCACTAAACTGTGATTGTAATCTTTCTTTGCGTATAATAGTCATTGGTCCTAAGTACTGCAATAGCCCCATGTTTGAAAGTACTGCCTATAAAGACCGAGGCAATGGCCATGCGTTCATATAGTTGATACATCACAAGTATAAGTTCTGATCGCTGTTACGGGATGTTTTAACGTCCACGCACTCAAGCGTCGTGAGATAATGTATAAACATCCAGCCAGCGATGCTGTTATCCTGTTATGTTTTTAATTAATTGTTATATTAAGAGTTTATTAAGCAGCAGTCGAGTATTCATTAAATTCATTCGGCAATGGCTAATAAAGTATGTGATCTTAAAATTATTTGACGATGTGCCTTGTGTTTATAGCTGCCGTTTTTTATATTGGCCGTAAACGAAATTGTATCAAAATATCCAATATTTTTAGAACTTTGCGAATTGAATCCAGGCCAAACTGATGAGACGATCCAATTAAACTTAAACGATCGATTCGAAATTCATCTTCATCATTATTACAGTGAAAAAACAAAGTAAAGACAAAGTAACATAAAGGTAGAAAACGTAGAAGGAAAACTAGATAGCAAAATATAGCGTTTGGCTGTAGAATGAAGATCTAATCGAAACATTTTCCGGTGAATTTCCATTTATTTTAAGCCCTGATATCAGCGTAATATATCCCGTCAATCATGCCTATCTCAATCTATCTGATACAAATACTTAAAATTCGCCGACGAGACTATTTTAAACTGGATATAAATAAAACATGTATGTATATTACACTACACAACCAACTAACTGCGGTTGTGGTTTTAGAAGCTTCATTTTGGTTGTGTTTTGAACCATTTTCACCTGGAATTATCAACTCGACTGCTACAATTTTTCAAATTAACTAGATATCTTTTAAATTGAACATCATTAGAGTCCACCACAGCTGCTAAATTACTATTTCTTTTTTTTTCAATTCAATTTCTTTATTTCAAACTAACGTGTCCATATAGTTGTAGGAAATACATAAAAAAAATACTTAAGAGTAAATGTTAGTACATTGACGCCAATGATAGAGCTGTACATTTTTACAAGTTGCTCAATATTGGTCGCACAAAGTTTGAGTCAATCGACACGAAAAGAAGAAGAAGTATTTTATACATGAGGAACTATTTAACATGGATGTGTATCCATTGCTTGCTTATAGGACGTTCTATTCTACTAGCAATTACCTTCAGGTAACTGTTAGAACTGTCCCTCACCCTGCGCATCAGCGATGCCGCTCGTTTACGGATTATGGCATTGAAGCCAAAAGTAATAAAACCAGTAAACTGTGAAACTAATAAAAACTGTTTGAGAATAAACCTTTCAACTCATACGGATTCTAATCGAGTGTGAATAGACACTACAGATACACAAGACATGTTGAATAGCACATAAATTATACTAGTTATGTTATCATCTTTATGCGTTTCCTTAGGGTGTTGATAGGAGAAATTGCAGCCAGATACACACACAGTCGTTGGTTATAAATTGACGATGTGCGCTCTTTCCAATGATGGCTTCGTGTGTCACATTGCTACAATGACGCTGTTGGTTGTGTACATTGTAACTAGGGCTGGCAATAACTTGCTAACTGCAAGCAAAAAAGTATTTTCTTTGATGATCCATAAAATATCAATTGGGAAAATTGATTGAATCTCCATGAAACAGTCGGATAAGGAGAAGGTATATTAGTTGTGAGAACTCATGAAGTGATTTTTACAACTTAATTGTTGAATTCTTCTTACTGTAACTGCATTAGGAAGTCTTCATTCAGTATTAACCCTTGCAAGGTTTGCGTCACCGCATCGTGCTTATCAACCCTGTTTATTTGTTTCGGGGTGAAAAATCCTCATGGATGTCTCACGCCCTGTCAGACACTTACTGACTAAAAACACTCATATGTTCCTACGAATACTCATGCCGGGGATGCCGGGAGCGTACGCGCTTTCCGCGATCCTCAACTGGGCTTGGCAGCCCTGCTCAGCATAGCATTGTGTCGATGTATGTCGACCGACACATATGTATGGGACCGTTTGTCGTTCATTTGTATGCTATTGGTAGACAACGCTGTGTTATCTATTGTGTAAATGTGGACCGTAATGTCAATAACAATATACGAGTAGGTTCCATGTGTGCGTACACCACAGTCGTTGTGTGGGGAAAGTTCTTTTTTAATTATCAGGTCTATAAAATACAAAAGAAACAACAAAAGCTTTTGTATGGGTCAGCTTAAAAATGCATCATGTCTCGATGTTCCTTCCACCGTATTTGGATGTTCCTTCCACCGTATATGTACTTCTTCCAAAGGCCACAAGTACTCACTAGGAATGTGATATTATGATATTTTGACAATGGTTTCTCCCTCAAAGCGTTATTATGGCAACATACTCGTTGTGACGGTTCGCTATAGCGATCCTTATAATCGAGATTCCATGAAGCCATCGTGACGTCGACACATAACAATACTATAGAATTGTTAGGTAATTTAGCTTCTTCATCATCATCATCATCGTCCTTGTTTCAACCGCTGCTGAAGATATGCCTCTGGCCTTGTTCCATGCTTTTCATTGATCATCATCAACCATGTCATGTGTTCAATTATCAAATCAACTGAAACCTACTACATCTGTAACCGATTGTTGTACGTCTTCTGTGTTCCTTTGTTTTCCGTTGGGACATCCTCATTTTCTGCATCCGGGAAGGCAGAGGGGTGTGTCCCTACCGACTAAAACCCTACGGTGTACCTCCAACTACCTTTGGCCGGGGCACGCGAGTCGCTCAAAGCATTCTTCCGTACCCCGGCTGATATTAACCCCCCACTATTACAAGGCGGTTCCCGTCACCCACAGGTCGCACTGGCTCCAGAAAGGCACTCCTTATGTTGTCCTAACGTGCACTGCTGAGACAGGACTTGTATCGAATTTCACATAAATATAGACAGAACCCATGACATGACAGTCATTGTAGCGTACCATTGTACCTCCTTACAATTTTGGCCTCCCACTGTCTCATTTTGTCTCTTTATTTGACATTTATTGTTAGCCCTCATAAAACCTTAATTAATTCGACGGCTCTTTAGGTTTACTGGTCGTAAAAAGCCGATTTCTCTAGGTTGCTATATAGAGTCATTTTCGTTAATAAACTATACGAAGTTTCTTTTTAAATACTGTTTATTTTCCACTATTTATGTAATTGTTGTTGTTTGGAATAGTTTTTCTGTATCTTCTAAAATAATAAGTTTAGAAGTTTTTAACTCTGATAATATTGTTTTCAATTTTGCTTTGTTCTTGCCTAAAGTTTCTCAAATTGAATGTTAGTATTATCATTGAGATAAAAACTATTTCTGAAAGGTCATGCCAAATACTCATCAACATAGCAATAATGAGATACCCGTGTAATATTAGTCTGCGGGTTGCTACTGTAATGTAAATCGCACTTAATATAAAGTCTCATCATTTATTTAAATTGCTGTATTAATATTCATGACAACATTTTATAAACAGAATGAAATCGAAGTGAGATTTACATCTCCTTTGTAGATCCCGGCCTTAACATCAATAACGTCGCAGAACGTTTCGAATTCAGACAAAGTGCTTATTAGAGACAATTTCTATCTGTATTGTGGCGGTAGCTAGATGACGTATGTTCGCGTTGCGGCTGCATTGAAGAAGTGCATTGCACTCTAGCCTGCGAGTATTTGCCTATTTGCACACTCCTGAGATAACAATTGACGTTGGCGTCAACCATTGTTCCTCAAACGTATGCCCGTTTAACTCGACCGGCGCGAATTTTAACGTAAATTACACAACACCATTGTTCCGTAGTTCAGGCTTACTTTCACCAAACACATTTGCTCTAAAAACTTTTTGCCAATGCGTCGATTAAATCGTGTAAAACGTTTGATGTAAAACGCTACAATGTAACAATAGCCGCTCAATAACGTTCCTAGCATCCCCAACAATAAAGTTGAAAATCCTTTGTTAATGACTATGTTGGAGTAAAAGTCAGTGATCGATGTTTCCTATACTGTCACAACGTGGGAGCGATAACATCGATACGTACCAGTTTAGATCTCGCTAGCAACTAGTCCATTGTACCCAGTTGCGCGGGCGCAGAATTAACACCTGTAATAAATAACTAGGAGGCTTAAGGAAAAATCAATATGGAACTGGCGTTTTCCTTACATTACTACGCAAGTACAAAACTGAACCGAAAATCCTTGCATTCTTAATACTGTTACATTACGATTGAATGGCTCGTAATACATTTGATGACTCTTCTCTGACTTTGGGGAATGATTAATAATTCAAGACCCATTCGAAGCCTCAGCTGTATTGAGCGGCCTTAGCATTTTCCTCTTTTAAAAGCCTGAAAGTAAACACAAACAGTAAAGGAAAACATCGTGAGGAAACCTGGACTTTTAGTTAACTAGCTTCTGACCGCGACTTCGTTCGCGTCATAGTTGATTTCTCCATACAAACTTTGGGGATAAAGGTTAGGGGGCTAATTTCGAAAAAACCTTTTTTCGTCTACTATCTATCAAATACCTTCCTGCCAAATTTTATCTTTTTACGTCAAGCAGTTTTTAAAATTTCGCGATGAGTAAGTGAGAGAGTGGCCTTTTGCTTTTAGATAAAGATCAGAAATCAGAAATCGCCATTCTCGAGCAAGCGTGGTGATCAATGCTCGTGCCTTCTCTGTATGTGAAGAACCCTTTGCTGTACAGTGGGATAAATGAATAGGCTGGTATTATAAAATCCTGAAACGTTAATGCCAAGCAAGATAAAAAGCGGTCAGCTGTGTTCTTGGTAAGTTAGTATTGCGGATATTCAAATAGGAAATAGTGTAGGTAAAGTCATTGCACTTGAGGTCAGATAATTACAGTAATCGGAGGTCACACGTGTGATTGAAATTTTCATTACGATGTAGGTAGGTAAAGAATTGGTTTTGCCGGATTTCTTTTTTTTACGTGTTGGTATAAGTAGGTACTATTGAAAGAACAGTTTTCTAAATCATAAACTTACTTTATTACTGTACCTAACTATCTTAGACCCGCGACTTTCTTCGCTTGAATGTCGGTTTTCACGGTTTTTTTTTTTGCGCGGAACACAAATCCTTTTTCGTAAAAATTGCTCCCTTATAAACATCAGCCAGTGAAAGACTCGTTAAAATCGATCCGGCCGTTTCAGACAGACAGACATTTATTTTTATTTAGTAAAATAAAAAGCTGTTATTTTGACATCACAAATAGACACTTCAATTTTATTTATTTGTATAGATTCATGTTTTTTTGCCAATACTACTATACTACTATGAACGCGAAATTTTGTGAGAATGAATGTATGTTTGTTACTTACTCTTTCACGCTTAAACGGCTGAACAAAATTAGCTAAAATCTTACACACAGGTAGATATTGATCTAGCAAACACATAGGATAATTTATATCTCGTTTACGCAGACGAAATCGCGGACAGAAGCTAGTTAGTATATATTTTCATATCTTTTTTCCAATTTTCAATATATCCAGTTCAATTTTTAGTGCTAGTATCAATTTTGTAAGCATAAAATCTCGATTTTCCTCGAGATACGTCCCCTGCCTTCTGTGCAAGATGTACTTTCGTATTCTAGTCCATGCTGCATTATTATGCATTGGACGAATTTCATACTCTACCCAAGTACCCACTACCAACAAATGTTGCTAAATACTTGTCGAAAGATTTTATTGTATTGGCATACTAAGTAGATTGAGTTAGGCTATGAATGTGGAGTGTACCTATAATTTTTTGCGGCAATAAATCGAAACTATTCTCACCTTCTGTTCACAAGGTCGAAGACTTGAATTTTAGTGGACGGCCGACCTTGACTGTTCTTTAATATTTTCTACAGTTTTTTTTTTTGACAACCTGTATTGTCCCACTGCTGGGCAAAGGTCTTCCCCATAGCTTTCCACTCATCTCTGAATATTGCCTTTTTCGGCCAACCCCCCATAAACGTCTCCAAGTCTTCATGCCAGCATTTTCTAGGCCTCCCTCGGCGAAGACGCCCGTCTCCGTTCTACAGCTTCTTATGTTAAAAAAGTTTTGATGAACGATTTCATTAAAACCAACTTATGTTTTTGCAATTTTTTTTTTTTTACCTGATTATGTTTACACTGGCGAAATGTGAGTGTAGGTACTAATACGGGTACACCTCTGCCTAACCCTTCGGGGATTACAAGCATGATGTTGTGATTATGTTTACAGTTCGCAGCAAATACTGCCAATTGCTTGTACAAATATCTATGTTTCTAATGCTAGAGCGAACGCACTTTGTAATCGAGTTGCGTTCGAGTTCCAACAGTGATGGCCGGTGACCGTTCCTATTTTCTGAGTTCGTCGGCCGACTCAAGGCTCACAAATGTATTATTTCATAGCAAGACTTCACATGCGATGCTTTGAACGCACCATTGGGAAAACGTTGGCGTTATTCCATACACAACACGCTTAAACGATCTTGCAATAATTAAAATTATCATTGAAACGATTTGTCAAAATATTTTTCATTTAAATAACAACTTTATTTTTTTCTAATAATAATAATAATAATATATTTATTTGCGAAAAACACGGTATACAAAGTTGTTAAAATAAATATAAGGTCCAGCATGTTTTGCTTAGAATTAAAGCATGCAAACTTGTAAGTGTTTAGTCAAACGCTATAAAATTTACAAATAGGAAAAACTAAGGTCTATGTTCCAAAAATTGCTTAATACTATAGAAATTATATTGCGTCAACAAATTATACAATTTAATCTTAAACAGTCTACAATTCAAAGTTTTCAAGATATTTGGTAGTTTATTGAATACACAAATACACATAGCTGGACAGCTCTTATTGTATTTCACCATCCTAGGAATCTCTTCCAGTACAAGTCTGTGCTGGTGCTGATCACGCCGACTGCGTGAGCTTACTTCTTCAACTGTTTTAAATAGCTCTATATGTTTTCGTACAAACATAGACACTTCATACAGATACAATGAAGGCAATGGTAGCAGACCAAGTTTTTTAAAGATGGGTTGACATGATTCATCCGATGGGATCCCATAAATAGCTCGTATACACTTTTTTTGGGCAACAAACGCTCTACCTTGGTCGGTACTATTTCCCCAAAAAATTAGACCATACCGTAAAGAGGACTCAACATATGCCTGATAAGACATCACAGCCGTTTTTATGCTAGTGACCTTCTTAATTTGCCTAAGGGCGTACGCGAATTTATTAATTTTATTACACACATGGTCGACCTGAGCTTTCCAATCTAAATGTTGGTCTACAATTACTCCTAAGAACTTAGTTTGTGTCACTTGGGTAAGTTTGGGTACATTCATTTTAAAATTAAATTTTTGATTATAAGATTGATTGAATTGAATATATACGGATTTATTGAGATTAATAGATAAATTATTATTATTTAAATAGCTAATTAAATTGTCAATTGTTTTATTTATCTCCGTTTCATGATCAGTAATGGTTTTAAATTTTTTGTCACTAGTAATAATAATAGATATGTCATCAGCAAAAAGGATCCAATTATGATTGGTTATGTCAACTATGTCATTTATGTAAATAATAAATAGAATAGGGCCCAATATACTACCTTGGGGTACGCCACATTTTACATTTTTATATTCAGATGAGTAGAATGTCATATCCCCCTTTTCATTAGGCTTGGAGATAACTACACTCTGTTGTCTATCAGTTCTGATCTAGTTTCAATTTTATTTTAAACTGTGTAATGATTATCTCCTGATTATGTTGTCCTGTGGGCTTCAAATTTAGATACATAATTTATTTCTAAGAATAGTTTTTGTCAAACACATTATAATCAAATTAGTTTTGGTGTTGTCTGTGCTTCTTTCAACATACATTATTTGGGTAGTTCGACGCCACACGCGACTGGGGGCAATGTTCAAGTTAAAGTACAATTGAATGTAATGTAGCAGAAAATATTATTTTATGCGTTCTGTTGGCCAAGACTACGATGTCTGCGTAACAAAAACAAGCTTTAAAGACATTGTGCACAGTTCAGGCAGGCTAAAGTGACAATTGCCAGGTGGGTTCCGCAAAGCGTGACTGCTGAGCATGAGGTCTTGGGTTTGATTCCCAGGTCGGGCAAAGTGTTATTGGGTTTTTCTACCAGGAACTTCTCAGTAGCAGCTTCGGAGTCTGGATTTGTGCCCAGTTGATGTTAATAGGTTCGCCCCCTATTACATGGGACTTAAACATAACTGGCGAAATGTGATTTTACTAATGGGTAGATACACCTCTGCCTAACCCTTCGGGGATTACAGGCGTGATGTTATGATGTTCCAATAGTACTGGTTAAAATTTAACCCAACATTTTAAATGACCAACGTCTATAAAATCGATTCATGGCTTTCACTTCATTACCGCTTTAAAAAAAAACAAAACAGACATAAAAACAACAGGTCTATAATCTACTTAAACAATAAACAAAATAAGGTATTATCTTTCGAATCAAGATTCACTTACAAACTTAAACTTTTACATGAAGAAACAACAGACGGCTATGTAAATAAGTAATGTCTGGCTTCGATAACGACTTCTGCCGAATAACAGAACAAGTTTCTTGTTATCTATTTAGGCCTAGATTGTAAACACGACCTAAATGGCTAACGACTAAGGACAGGCTAAGCCGTGTGTGTTCTTCGAAGTGAATCATTGAATTAGGTAAGGCTTATTTGGTCTCGTCACACCTCTCCACCTGGTAATGTTCGTAGGATCATAGTTGTGTTGTGTATATTATGTATTATGTAAGTAGGTAAATTGGGGTAGTAGTGGAATGGAAAATAATATCAGGTGGAAAATATTACGGTTAACATCGTAAAGGAAAACTAACCATGGAATTAGTAGACATAATTCCAGACCAGCGGTGAAATTTTTCGACGGTAATCTAAACTTATATATGATTAAGATAAAAGATTTATATTTGTTTGTTGTTTGTAATGGATTAGCTCAAAAATCACTTAACCGATTTTAAAAATTATTTCACCTATGGTTAGTTACATTATCAGCTAGTAATATAAGTTAATTTAATTAGAATTCGTAGTTAAAAGTAAGTCAGCTGTTCAATAAAGTGCTACACTTAGACGGTCAAAATGTGTGAAACAGCTGATTCACCGCATAGGTTAAGCGTATAGAATAGATAAACGAGCGAATAACCTACGAACGCTGGGGGGGGGGGGTCTCGAATCTATCTACCGACTAACTCCATGGTAAAAGTTTTCGTTACGATGGAAAGGTTCTGTCTGGAAATGTCTTAACACTTTTTACGTAAATGCGGCGAATTGTCGAAAGGCCAAACCAACATTATGGGGGATACGTCTTGTAATAAAATATTTCGAAATGGTGTTATCAATTAACGACTCTGACGTCGTTCATGTTCTTGAACGCAGTTTAAGTGTTGCAAGCCTATTCAGTGCAAGGACGTGACGAACAGAATTTAGAATTAGTAGCAAACGTTTGTTTACAAATTCAAGATGGAAATTGCAAACTCAAGTGTCATTAGAAGACAGAATCTTACATTGGAAAGTAGAATGTTTGCTTTGCTTGCCGCAATTTCTGTTCTAACGTTAACCAATTTAGAAACGGCCATTTCATTTGTACAAATAAATAAATTGAAGTGGCTGTTTGTAATGGAAATCAAAATAACAGCTTTTTTACTTAAATGAAAAACCATTTTTTTTGTCCGTCTGTCTGTTTGCTCCGGCTGAACTGAACCGAAACGGCTGGACCGATATTAAAGGGCCTTTGAATGGCAGATTGCTGATATTTTAATAAGAAGTTGAGGCTACTTTTCAACCGACTTCAAAAAGGAGGAGGTTCTCAATTCGACGCGTATGTTTTTTTTTTTTTTTTTGTTTTTTTTTTTTTGTATATTTGTTCAACGATTACTCCGCCAATTGTGAATCGATTTGGATGATTCTTGTTTTTTTTGAAAGAGTATAGCTACGAATAGGTCCCATAGAAATATTGTCATGATCTGATGATGAGCTTTGGAAATATGGAACGGAACTCCTTATAAAATCACAGCAGAACCGCCGTAACAAGAAAAATTGCTTTGTTTATACGTGTAGTCGATGACTGACTGAAAGAAGTGGGGAGGGGGTACGTCAACCCCCCACCATTACCATTACTATTACCACTACCATTTTCCAAAATTAAATATATCGTGTGTGGTATTGTTTGAAAGGGTTTTATGTAAGGATTTCAAACATTAACACACAAGCACTAAAAAGTGAAAAATAAAAAGCTTTTTTACAAAAAAATATGACCGCCTTCAAAAACTACAAAATAAAAAATAACTTTAGCTTGGAAGTCGGTGGCCATACCTACATAACAAGAAACAAAACCAAAGCCGCCGACTTTCAAGCTAAAGTTATTTTTTATTTTGTAGTTTTTGAAGGCGGTCATATTTTTTTGTAAAAAAGCTTTTTTATTTAACACGGTTCTGCAAGATAAAACCCCATGATAACCGACATTTACACCAATGAATTCGCGGGCTAAAGCTAGTTCTGTAATAGAGAAGGTTCTTTGGTATTTACATTTTTACCGTTGACGATAATGTAATATATTCTATCTCATATTGTCCCTTAAATGTATGTTATAAAAGCGTCCACCATTATTTATTCACATCTAAATCGACATGTTCATTTTGTTACAGGTAAACAAAGCAGCATTTACGAATACATTTAGCTTTGAATAAGGTTAGTAAATAATACAGAAATATTGTGTTTTCAACCTTAATTATATTGTATATGATGATCATTCTTATAAGGCCTCGCCACTCTATGTAACACGAGGTCGCCACTCTGCTTAGTTCCTTTTGGAAAGTTGCGCAAACATATTTGGTTTCGCTGTTACGCTCTACCTAGAAATATAGCCGGGTCAGTACTAAATCTAGAACTGAAATATTAATGCCGGCCTATTATGGTCCCATTGCAGGGCAGAGACCTCATACAGAGAAGCCAAGAGCATTGATCACCACGCTTGTTCAAGGCGGCTTGTTCAGTCCAGGTTTCCTCACAATGTTTCTCTTCTCCAATGTCAGTGATGTCCAAGATAAACGCATACATGTCTTAGAAAGATCATATGAATAGAAAAAGTCACATTGGTACTTGCCCGGTATCTATTAGACCCACAACCTCATGCATGAGAGGAGCTAGAGGCCTAGTCTATCTTAATCTCGAACCGATTTCCCCCAAATGTGTAATATACTTGGCATCTTACAAATATGTAGAATTACAGGCAAGGTTTATTTGTATTACAAATTATAGCTAATAAATTATAACCAACTTTATGACTACATGATTCAATCTTCGAATAACACGATTCTAATCTCAGCATTGTTTTCGTTTTCATAACAAAATATATGATAATGTTATAGTTGTACAATTTCATCATACAGTTCTAGACAGACAAAAAGATATGTGAACCACGACAGGTCCATTACAATAGTATTTGTTTTTAATATGTGTTGAGGTTTTGGGTAAAAATCCGGGCAAGTACCAATGAAACTTTCCAACTCATATGTACTAAGTTTATCATGGACATCACTGACATACGTAAAGGAAAACATCGTGACGAAACTTGGAATTTTATAGTCAATATAAGTCTGAAATCCAACTTGAGCACGCGTGGCGATCAATACTCGTTCGTGCCTTCTCTGTATGAGAAGTCTTTGCCCTTCTTTTTTAGCCGGTAAAAATCATCAAATGACTCCTTCCGCCCTGGGTGGGGCGGAAGGGACTGTCAGACTTTTACTGACTAAAAAAACCACCCTGTTTCTTCTGTTGCCCTTTACGTTCCGGGGCCACGGTATCCTGTTAAGACGTCCCGCAACCCCGGCCGTCCCGCAACCCCGGCAAGCCTTTGCCCTGCAGTGAAACAATAATTGACTCGTATTAAAATTATGTGTAATACCAGAGTTGACCTGTTCTACTAAATTGTTACTAGTGACTTTTATTAGACATTACACGTCAGAATCAGAATTTTCCTTTCCTTCATAATGTTTTGTCTCTTCGATTACGTTTTCTCCAGGTAAACTGTTAATATTATCCTCTTTAAATGAACTCGTTACATCTACGTCGATTCTTTGGTTTTTAAACCATGCCGTCATTTTCTCAACGAAGTCTTTGTGAGCCGTGGGAGAATACGCCATGTGCTACAAACGCTTTTTCGTTTTTTTAAGCAAATATGAAGCAGTAGCGACGAGATAAAACACGAACGCTTTTAGAATGAACTTTTACTCATCTATTTTAAAATTTCATATTTTAAGAAAGCCAAGTCTTTTGTTTTGTGCTGCGATTTTTATCTACCTATTTGTCTAGGTATCTAGACGGACTTTAATTCATTCAAAGTCTTCGTATTCCGTTCTGGTCTGGTTGGTCAGAATTCTCAGAGCTTTTATGTCGTCAAGTTTATTATGAGAAGATAAAAATCCAGATCTATAAAGTTGTTGAACTTTAAAAATACAAAATATTATATTTTTACTCACACCACATCTTATGATCTTTCTACCAAGTGGAGCAAGAATTTCGACGGTCTTAAATCAGTACACTTTGTAAACTTTATTACACGTTTCTGGCATTCGGTCTAACTCTGCACTGACGTCAAACTTTAATCACCAAGCTAAAATCTTTATCTACCATCAAATATACTACGTTGCAGAGTACTGCACTTTTGTCTTTATTATTAACAAAATTATCTTTGTTCTTTTCATTTCGCTTGCCACGTAATGACGTGGACTGCCTTGATTTTATTGTTCCGCATTCTATCGCTTTGGGCTATTCGTATACAAGTTTAGATCCAGAAAAACCACGATATTTAGTCGGTTCTGTCTTTATTGAAATTTTAGCCGGGCGTTGACACCCAAATGGCTGGGAGGCGAAGCAAGTTACTTTTGTATTTTATTCCAACACTGTACAGTCATTACCCTTTCTCTCTTTTAGTATAAAGACTGTCTTCTCCATCCCAGACTGATTCTATTTCCCAGCTCGGTCGTCTGCCGCCCACGCCTTGTTTTTACTAGCGATCAATGTTTTCTGATAAAGACTTTTTTAAAACATCTCTTTTTTATGATGAAGGTTCTTATTAATACTTATAAGTCAATCTAATAAAATTATATTACATTCGACTCTTCTGAATGTCTGTAAATTATGATTACATACATTGTGCCTGTCCCAAATTGCTTCTCGTTAGTTCGTATACTTATTTGTCAGCCATTACAGTAATTATCTTTCAATACGACGTATCTGGCTATTATAAACAAGATAAACGAACCAAACGAGACACCCATTACCAAGTTAGGCAAAATTATCCATGCCAGAGAAAATATACTCCTCGAGAACATGTTTTACCGTCATCGTTTCACTGAAAATTGCGTTCATTCCCAAGTCTTGGTTGTGTGGAGGGTTGGGGTGGGGCGTGACGTCAGACCCCCTGCCAGGGCCACCCCTGGCCCCTAAAAATAGATGCCTGAGCCCGGGAGTCGTTCAATGGAGGCTCGTGGGAGAGGCCTCACGCCCTCAACAACCGTAGAATGAGCCCCACACATAGATACCGAGCTACCTATTACTTTAACACATAATATACGCGTCTTTAATATGAAACTTCGAATTTCTGTTAACAACACCATTTTTGTTTTATTATTTCTGGAAACTTTCTCCATTCAATATGGCAGCGAAAACATACAGCGTAGGTTCTCGCAGACACGTTTGAACAAAGCATTTCGGGCGCTTACTATTTTATTCATAGTCCTGAAATGTAGCAAGAGTTCTACATGCGAACTTGTGGAGAAGAAAATGATAGATGGGACTTTCTGTAGGAAAAATTCAAAATAATATAGTTTTCACTGGGATGAATACCATCTTAATCGTAGTCCATATGAAACGACAAAGACGGCCGGCAGTCTTACTGCGTAATAAGACTTACAGTAACAATCCCTTTTATTTTGACGATTTAGCAATATTCATTGCGTTATCAAAGTCATCGAGCAGACCAATTTTTCAAGTTAATGAAGTAATGTATTGTGTTTTTTCTTCATAATTATGGAGATTAAGCTTCACAATTGATGCGCAGTAGATATTACCTATACTTGTCTTCATATTATTTTCGAGTATATCGTCTCCCGGACAGCACAAACACTATTGTGATTCTTAAAATTCGCCTAAGTTTTTCTGTTTCTGTAAATAGATTCCATGTAAGTTGAATAATTTTATTCATATCACGCAATCCCCCGTCACGGAGCTATATAAAAATAGAACTTCAGGAGTGCGGTTCAATGGGCAGGACTCAAATGGGATCGCCATTTATGACACATGTCTGTTAACATAACACAATATCTCGATGAGCTTGTGGTTTTTCTACTTTTTGTTGCGTCCATTGCCAGGATAATATTTAAATCCATAACTAAAAGTATCGTTTGATTTGGTTTTTCCGTATTTCTCAAGGTCATTTCTCAGTAACAATCGGAAAAACATCGAAATAAATATTTATTCTGTGATATGCATTTGTCTATTTAATCATGCATTTTAAAAGTAAAAATGTTTAAACCTTTTTTTAATTTAATTTCAACAAAAACACGTCTCACTGAAACAATGAAATGAAACCACATTTTCATCACACGAGGTCTCAAAATAACTGAGAGGGGGATTATCGTATTACAGGGGACAGCACGGGCTTACATCAGCATATTTCGAAGCTTCGGGCCCCGGGGAGCCGCAACCCCAGCGACTCATTATAGCTGCTATTTTCTAGGAACAATGAAAAACGTCCGGGCAGCTTGCATGTAGCCACCCTTGGAATATTACAGTTGCTTTGCATTTGAAAATATTCCCAGAAATTAAGCTGCGGAACAAAAATATGAACTCCTTTTGTTTCGCGTTTTTCAAGCCACCACCAAAGCAAGGGGGATTTTTTATTATTCCGTTTATGCATAAAAGCTTTGGCAAAAACTTTAACGAGCGCGAAAAAAAGTTCTTAATAATGTAGAATTTCGTTGTAACTTCAATAAAATGTAATAGTCATAGAACTGCTTCATAATTCTTTCAAAGCAGAAATATTGCCGTACTCCATTCGACCCTAGACAGGACTGACGACGGTACATAGCCATAAATCAAAGAATTTCCATATGTCATGCTCGGTACCAGTCCGAACACCTGTCCTCATCTTGTTTTATGTTCTTTTTCAAACGCTATTGCATTTTGTATGAGAATATTGTCTCCACACAGACGCATCATGAATGTATCGAAGAGCTTGGTATCGATCTTGCAATTGGTAATATTGTAACCAATGTACATTTTGTAAAGCATTGAGGCAAAGGTGAAACCTGATTGTACGGCCTCGTCTAGATGTTTGTTGGGTAACATTTCGTTTTCAATGAAACGTCGCCTACTGCTCCGATGGAGGACGCTGGTGGCTTGTCTTGCTACAGTTCAATAAATTAAACATTACTTGGAGCTTTGTGGAAACCTTTAATTTGTTTCTTCAATTCGTATTCGTATTTCACCATTATCGCACGCAAAGCCAGAGGCATATTGTTTATGTTAATAGTTAAGTTGACGGTTTTTGCCCTGGCTCCCGTCCAAACACATTTTGATTAAAGTCGCAAAAGAAAATTTCAGTGTCATATTCTTTGTGTATTATTTTGATTTATGTTATGAATACTTATGACTTGTACTTCTTGAGGATTTGCTTCGTTTGCTTGACACCTACCAATATTTGTACCTAAGAACGATATGTGTTGATTAACGCACTTTGTAACATAAATTTAAATGTACATTCAAATATAGCCCGCCTCTTTTCAAAATATTTTCTCATTATTATGTATGCTTGCAAATGCATTCGTATACCGAATATGATAAACTGTCTTATCAATTACGTATCTGTGGTTCGATACGCCTGTATGATAATGTACTAGTTGATAACATTACATTACCGCAAGTGCTGTATGTGAGTTATTAAACGCCACCCTCGAGTATGTTTCATAAACTCAATTCAATGGAGGCTTGGAATCAAACTCGTAACTTACATACACATACGAGTTGCTCAATCGATCACCAAGGCGAGATTACAGGGCTGTTTGTTTCTTAAACCATAAAGGCTGGGCGAGTCGAGTCGATGTTGCTACCTAAACATTACCGAGGCACGTGTAAATTTCTTTATATACAAGATGGTAGTGTGAGTGCGTGCTCAATGAGCGGCGTGGTATCGACGCAGCCGCTCGTTAGTGGGGCGGGGGAGCCAGCTCGGGCCGAGGGTCGGGAGGGGGAGAGTTCGGCGCGACCGACCTTGGCCGTGACTCTCCCGGCTCACCCCGGGAACAGCCCGCACCAGCCCAAATTGATTTTCGAATTTCGCCTGGTATTCTCGTTTGAAGTGTTCTGAAATATGTACGAGCTGCTTCCACACTTTTATCGATACGTTTGAGGTTCACATGACGACCGAAACGTTGGTAACAGCCTTCATTTGTCATGCGTGGGTGTGAACTTTGGTATGGTAGATAAATAATAATCTTACAAACTGTTTTTGTTACTAAGTCTGTTCTTTTCGTCAAACTTTGTTTCGCTTTTGATTTTTTAATAATTCTGCGATTTTTATGTGATTAGGTCTCGTAGAACCTGTGTTCAAATTTAATATTTCAGTGCTATTCGTAGTACCCTTAAAACATTTAGAATTACAGAGCTACTTTTTGTACTGAGCGAGTGACCATTTCGGGACATAATTTATGTGTTTTTGTATCTACTGCGTTCAAGAGCTACACTAATTTCTGTGTAGGTATTTTCCTTACCATTGTTTTATATCTTAATATAATATTAGTTAAAGCGACATGACAGAGACAACTAATAACATGACGTCTCTTTTCTTCAAAGGGTTCGACATTCACGCAAAGTCGCGGGCATGAACATAGCTAGTGCTGAAATAAAACCATCTACCCTATTCAAGACAAGACGTCATGTATCTAATGCATATGTGATGTTAAAATGTCTGCTGACCCAGATTTTAGTAATTGAATTGTTAATGTCGTAATTATGTTACACATGAAGCCAAATTGTAAACGAATCCATCGGTGTATCGGCCCATTTAGAAATGTATCACGTATGTAACTATAGTATTGTTACATACATTTTATCTACGTCATAATGTGTTAGGTACTTACTTAAAAATACTTACGTAGTAGGATTTGACATAATTTTAAGTGTTTGCGAACCCTCTCTCAAATGATTTATTTCAATAAGACCATAAGAAGGCATTTTTGAATGTCATATACAAGAAAATAGAATTTAATCTAGTTGCCCAAAGGTAGTTTCGTGTGGAAAAGAATAAGCAAGAAACTCCATACTGATTCGTATACAGGATAACACGTAGGTATGATTATTTCTATTCCTCTCTATTAGTAATGAATTACATAGTCTAACATTGCTACTCTTTTTCTATTGCTCTAGCCTACGTTGTCCCATTTTTGGGCAAAGGCCTCTTCCAAATCCATCCTTTCCAACCTCGTCGTCCACTTCTTTCTGGGCTGTCCCGTGACGCTCTTACCCAGCAGCGTTCCTACGCAACAAATAATTGATTTACTTTGTAGCATCCCCTTTAGCGGATAAGGACCAAAATGATTGACATTCGTTTAAAGATCATAATTTGGTGTCAATCACAATGATGGATGGTTGACACTTTATTTGTATAACGTGCCATTATTTTTAGATCCAATTAAAATTCTTACATAGAATATTAATATAGAGATCATCTTTATATATCCTTAATGCTATTCGAATACTGTATACGGCGAGCATTCAATATCGTCTTGCATTACGTGCGCAGTATGATTAGTTTATTATCCTACTGTATGCAGTCATTCATGCGCCTATTTTTCCTTTATCCATCTCTATGGCAACGATTGTCTAAAGAAACGATGGAGTCATGGCATTATTTTAAGTTGTCGACTGCGGAAATACATTACGGCTGGTACCTAGCAGCCGAGTCATTTGTCAACCTTACCGCGTTCGTCTTCCTTGCTTAGGCAATTTATATTTTAACTGCTAAAGTTCAATTGCTTCGTGTTGTAAGTCAATAAGGAAGGACCACTAATTGCATTTGCAAAATAAGTTAAAATGTCAGCGTGGTACGGTATTTTGCCATCTTAAACCCAATTAGGGTTATCTGTGTCACTATAATACCTACTGATACTTTGATATAGGTAAGTACTGAAGTATGTTGATTGCTTTTACTGTTTGCACTTAATTCGCACTGTCACATATCTAAAACACGGTGTTTGCTCACAAACATAGGTTACCTACGGTTCGTTGTAAATATTTTTCACTGAACCCCTTTACATTATCTAAATTGCTTGTGTTTCGAACGTATCACGCGACGTGGCCAAAACAGAAATAGATAAAGCCGTATCTTAGTTGGAGGCCGACAAGAATAAATTCTGTTACTATTATTAGGCGAATGGCGTCTTCTGGCTAGTGGCTCTTCACCTCTGCTTGGTGCTGTAGTATACTTATCATGTGCCACCATCCCGGTGTCGTCTGGAAAGTTTTAAATTTAGGACTCGTTTCGTTACGGCCTGTTCTTTTTTTCAATTTCAAAAGCTTTATTGCTACTTTCTGTAATCATTGTACCTATTATTATCCTGACTTTGACCAAGAGAGGAGTACTGAAGCTATATTTTATGTTTATGTAATGACATCGACAAATTCTGTTCTTGTTATATAAATACGATTAAATTATCGTACAAATAAATAACTTTTTAATTGCTCATGTGTCTACGTATGCATCCAACTGATATTGTTTCTCTTTATCTCGTATTTCATTGATGCAATGTTGGAGATAATTCTCAGTAAATAACTCGACACGAATACCCGGCTGCAAGTTATTAGCAGCATTCTCGAGGATAAAAATGTCTGAGCAAAATTGTGATGCATTTTACAACGTCTGGCCGTGAGAATTTTGACAAGGGATTGGATGCTGGCTCGCCAATTAGAGAGCCAACTCTTCAAGGATGACCTGAGAAATAAAAGTTTCAAGGGCTAAGCTAATAAAGTTGGTTAGACAATTGAGTGTTATAGCCCAGTGGTTGAGACCTGCCCCTCAATGCCCCTCATACACTCGGTTCGCAATCGGCCAAAGACATTGTGATTTTTCTACTTTCTAAGTTTATTTTGCACATCACTGACATCGGTGACAGAAAATATCATGAGGAAACCTGGTCTTAAAATTAATATAAGCCTGAACACGCCACTCGTGTCTCCTGTGTATGAGAAGAGGCCTTTGCCCTGCAGCGGGACAATAATAGGCTGGTATTATTGTTATCGATGATGGTATTATTGATACATCCGAAAGACACTCATTCGTGTCTTTCCATGAAGCCATCGAAAATAGTATATGTATTTGAGAGAAAAATAACTTGTTTTCTAGTTAATAACAACTCCTTTTATTTCCTTATGAATATGGAGTGCGATAAACTAGAAATTTAATAGATAGCGATAATATTCATAGAGGTATGATCACGCACGTCCACATGTAGACACTTCCATAAATTTAATTTACTAAAGGCAATGCGTGACCTGTAACTGTTTCATACAAAGTTTCATACACGCGTCTACGATACGATATCTGTATTACAAACACGTCTGTCACTTAATTATCTCTCAACTTCAAACAGAAGAATACAGCTAACAACCTACTCATTCAACTAACACAACTTGAAAAGCATTAATTTATCAATTTAACTCTTAATAGTTCTAATGATATCAAATTAATGGATCAACCTCATTTGATCAGCCATAAATTGAATGTTTAAATATTGACTTTCTAAGTGGCTAAAAAAAAGTTGCTGAGCTTCCGTTGGGCAGTCTTCAACAGTGTTTCGTCCCCCCCCTCCCCTTCTCAAATACGAAATGTTATTATCACGCTTTTATCGCAGCCTTGTTCGGCCGGACCGACTCGGAACCGGTTGCACCGAGGTTGATCGACACAACACTAGCATAAGCTGGTCTGCCACACCTCCTACATCGATATATTTGACCACGCAAACAGAAGAATGGTGGTGTAGCCTGACGGGTCTTTGTAAAGTGGTAATTTCTTCACGTGGCGGCCCGCCAGTCGACACGCACTTGCGTGCATGCGGGCGACTCAGACCGCTTGAGGAGCAAAACTCCAGTTTTTTAAATTTCAACGAATAATTCTTTTAAACGTGTGGGAAGGTTACGAAGGTTTTCTGTTGAGTTTTGACAGCCATTTTTTTATGATTCAATACAATTGGCGGATAAAATATGTTGACCAACACGATTTCTGTTTATTTTTATTGGCATTTCAGATAATTTCTTAATACTCGTAATATACACCAGAATGGCCAAATATTTTTGGTATTTCTTCGTAACCTCGCTAAACTTCTCAATAGCATTCAATGCATGTTGGTAAGGACAAGTGGGGATTCGACGAATTTAACCAAACAGCGCCTGCGTGAGGATGTATTTATTTGTGACCTCACGCTTTATTTGACTTCAAAGATAAAGTTTTAATTATACCTTGAACCAAAAATATCAACAGAATTTAGTCAGGCGAAACGCTCATTAGGAACTTTAAAATTAAATATTTTAACAAAAAGGCAGATAACATAGTAGAATTCAGCGGTGTGATATTCAAACATTTTTTATCTACACTTATATTATAAAGAAGGAAAGATTTCTATTTTTTTATGTTTGTAATGAGTTACTCAAAAACATACCGACATTTACGCAGACGAAGTTGCGGGAAAAAGCTAGTATGGTACCTATATACAAGATCATGATGATGATTTACGTCCTGAAGCGTGACCCTGACTTTTGTTTTAATAAAGCATCTTTGGTCAAGAACTTTTCTCGGCCAAAATTTTATTTTTATTTGACCTTTAGAATTTTAAAAATAACTAAACCTCAGTCACTCTTATCCTCCTCATTAAGAGCTTCAAATGATCGTGTAAAGCGTTGTCATGATATACTTCATTGTCTTCATAATTACTTAGCGTTTAAACGCCCTATAAATTAGTTGTTCACCGAACTGTAATTGATACCTCAACAGTTCAACCTTCGATGTCTGTCATGGCGTGACCGCGGATGACGCAGACAGGCGTTATGCCAAGATTTCACCAAAGAATGACTAGTTACCTCGTTAACATTTTGACAAGCATAGTCTAGCCGTGTGCTCCCAGATAGAGCTATCAGTGCAATTGTTGAGAATTGCAGCCAATCAACATCATCTGTGTCAATTGGTGGCACTGATACTTGTATTTATTGTTGCAAGTCGTCTTTCAATCTTCATTGAGGTTATTTAACGCGGTCGCCTGATAACAATTTGGTTTTTTTCCTTTTGTTAAATGCAAAACTAAAGAATAATCGCACCAATTTGTATGTGCAAAAGGTTTATATCTAAATCTTATATTGTAGAAACGAAAGGTCATTGAATAAACACGAAATCTCAAACACTACTTGACCTATGAAGTTAGGTAGATGTCAGCTAAGAATTTGACGACCAAATTTCAGGGTCTGTGACTTCCATGCTGAGTAACTCTTGGGCATAGTTAGTTCTATATTATTACTAAGAATCGTCAGGTTCTTAGTCAATTAACAGTTCTCGATCGGTATGCAGACTACCACCGGGTCTAATATGAGATCATGCAATATGACACGTGCACGGGTATAGGTATTCGCGTCTGCATTCTAGTGCTCAGTTATAGTCGCTTATTTGGCTTCCCAGTCTATTTTCGATAGGTCGACTCCCTGACGCTGTGCACGTATCTACCGAATTACTGACGGAATTATTGTCACTGCTGGATATTTAAAAATATAACGGTCATTGTAGGAAGAGACTGGTGTTTAGCCTAGAGACGTTCTCGGGCCATGGCTGTTAGAAGAACGTCCTTTTTCAGACATTTTGTAAGAAAAAACATCATGATGAGTTGGTTAGGTTGGAAGTAATTCACATGTAGGATGTTAACATTTGCATAGATCTTTACGAAATACTCGTGCTATTAATGCATCTATTCTATTAAACATCTTAAAATTTTGTAACGCGAAATTAATTCGAAGGCAGGCAACACCGACCAATATGTATGTGAGCTAGAAACTTGATATGGCCGCATGCAATGCGCGTGCACACTTACACACAATCATAGTAGAACCAACTGGTTTCCCTAGATTGTTGTGATTCCACATGATTATGTATGTATAATGTATTGCGCAATACCTGCTACATGATTCAGGTCGAAAAACATACCTAGGACATGAGCATCTGTCTCTTAATCCTTTTTATGACCGCGTGCTACAAACAACAATAAATTATCCCTTTGAAATACTGCTTAATTTTCCAAAAGAAAAATTTGAAATCCGTTCATATAACACCCATTAATCGCTTGAGCAACTTGTCATCAATACCTAACCTCGTTTCGGCCCTTGGTTCGCGGTAAACACGGTGTCTCCTCACTAAAATAGCGCGGCCATCTTGCGAGGAATAGTGCCGTAACTTCGTAAGTAGTCGGTAGGGCGGATACGACACGGCAAAACACGGAAAATGTGGTAACACTGGTGACTCAATTGACTAGGGTGACCACTACATCAGGTGTCCTTGGTGACTAAGACGTACATACTGCGTGCTGGTGAAGGATTATGTAAATTCAAAAAGTTTATACGGCTTGAAAACATCGATCGCCGTGTCCACATGCTAAAACGCTCTAGAACCTAAGGCTGATGCCAAGTAGTAACTTGGTACTAAAATGAATCGCATTGCCACATCATTTGTCAAATTCTTGCACGCCTTTCTTGACAATATTCGCCTGAAAATAGGTACCAGCATGATTGATGCCCATGCCACATTTATGAACGTAGCTAAAACTTCTTAACGTAAGACTAATATAATTTTAACCCTCGTAAACAGTATGAAACGCAGTTTACGACTCAATTTGTGACGATTTATTTTTGGTCTTTGGTCTGACCTCTCAATGTCGTGTATGAAGTTCTCCGAAGAATTTTTAGGCGCAATCCAATAAAGGTACTTCGTATACGCCACTTAGAAATTTATACTGAGCCAACCGGTAGGCAAAGAAAGTATTTACCTAAGTACATTTATTTTAAAAAGGAGGTAGCTAGGTTTTCTTAGAAATTTCTTCACTTTTCTGAATATGTATAGATTTTTCCAGCATTGTACAATTAGAAAATACAATCCATCTTAAAAGGTTTTTTGGCTGAAACTATTTCCAAGTTAAAATATGGCTAAGCTTTAATTTGAATTAGGTTTAATTCAGATGTCAACTAGTTAAATTCTGATACTGTTAAAATAGAGGAAAAAGGAAACTAAATATATCGTCAGGGAACAGATCTATTTAAAAAAAAAATCCTATTAATCAAAAACTTTTGTATCTCTTCAACCTATTTGCAACATACCAGTCCAGTAGAAAGTGGCGTGTCCATGTGACGTAGGATTTGATCGATAGGGTCTGTTGTGGCGTAGTAGCCTTGGGCGACTCCACTAATGTATTATGATATAGGTTCAAGGTTCAACCGAGTGATGAGCACATTTTTAGGAAGGCCCTTGTTTAGGCATTGACGGTAAGGGCAAGTCACGTTTGCTGGTAAATTGTTAACGATAGTTTCGAGGCACGAGCTGGTACCGGTACCAAGAATCGGTTCTATATAATTTAGGTATGACTGTTGAGAGCCTTGACGGTATTTTTTACGCAGTAGCGTTACTTTATTCTTTTCAGTCAAATCGGGATTTAAAGATTTTCAAATAAAAAAATCGGAACTCATGCCATGAAGGTGAGAAAATCACTAAACTTTGAGGTTGTCATACTTATTATTATTTAATCATTCTTGTACATTTAACTGCTTAAAAAGATTCCTTTATTTAAAGATATAAAACTCAGTACACGAAAAACCACAAAAAACGGCACTGCGCTTGCCCCTGGACTTTCAAGTTAAAAATCGGGACGTCTGGCAACGCAGTCATAATTCATTGCCGACAATTTATACTCTGAACATAAAGAGATAGCTCTAAACTCGACACCGTTCGTACTCCTTTGAGCGTCAACCAGGCACCCCAGACACATAAATTCTAATCTCAATAGATAGTTGTAACTTAAACTGTATTTGTCTGAACCCTTTACACAAATAACAAAAGCGAATTACCATAGTGTAGTACAAATAATGTCGCAACGCTTGCGTGCCGCCCTGGTACTAAACTCAGCAATCATTTGGCACTCCTTCCGTAGGCGTAGTGCCAACAATATCATAAATGGACTCGTGTTTTCCAATTCTTTGACTTAAATTTTGTATATCACGACATTTTACCTTCTGTTAACTATGTTGCCTGGCCTCGTATGTTCAGGTGAAGTTATGTTGGTGCTGATCAATGTGTAATTGTGTACTTTAAAGGTTAGTTTGGTTCGGCAACGCTTAATTGTATCTGATGGTCGTCGGTGTAAGGAAAGAGAAAAGAAGAGAAAAAAAAACCCTAACAAGAAAAAGATTTAGAAAGAAAGAGAAAATGAGGGAATGGGAGAAAGAAAAAAAGAGAGGAAAGAAAGAGGGAGAGAAAAGAAAGGGATAGAATAACAGACAAAAAGGAAGACAATAAATAAAAGCAAGAATAAGAAACGAATGAAAGAAATAGGTTATGTTACCACGTTGTGTAATTTTTTTTGCCTTCTACTGCCTTCTACGTATGTCAACTGCAGTATCTAAATAGATGACTTTAATTTATACATTCTCTGTTACATTGTATTACAATACTTAGATATAGACCATTTATCTATCTAAACATAATATTAATTCCTAATTGACGATTGGCAGTGCATCGGCTATAAATTATAAAGTTATTACCTACATAGACATTATACTACGTTGTAAATTAACGGCTATAACAGTCAATAGGCTTCTTTCAAGTGAGCCAATTAATTTGATAGAATCACAAACTGTTTTAATAAAATGTAATGACTTTTAAACAAGACAACTAGAATACATTTACATCTTAATCCAGAGCAATCACTCGGTGAGACTGTGGACTTTGCGACAATAAATGCAATCACTACTATACCTAGTGTCTTGTTTACTTACTTTTTTTTTAATTGTCCTTACTTTGTAGATAATGAATGTCTTGGTAAACAATATTTGTGAAGTCTGATTGGTTGGAGTCATTTATTATTCCTTGAAACAAACAAATGACTGCATTTTGAATATCCAGTGTAGCAATTTAAAAGTAGGGGAAAATTTAATAAAACTTGTCAAGTTGTTTAAGAGATAGATTCAGAAAACTGAGAAATAAAATAATACCAGCTCATTATTGTTTCACTGCAGGGCAAACGCCTCTTCTTATAGAGAAGGCACGAGCATTAATCACCACTCTTGCTCAAGGCGGTTCGGCGATTGCAAACTTATAAGTCCAGGTTTCCTCACGATGTTTTCCTTCATCAATGTCTGTGATGTCTATGATAGATTTGGAAGGTACATATGAAATAACATTGATACTTGCGCGTGTCCGGTTGCGAACACAAAGCCTCCTGCATGAGGGATGGGCAACATCACGACATCCAAACGGACATAACACGTAACATCACGGCTATAATCCCCGAAGGGTTAAGCAGAGGTGTACCCATTACTACACCCACATTACGTTATACAATTATACATGGTGTTAACATTAAGTGAAGTATTTTATCTTGTCCAGAAGTCAGAATAACAAAAAATAAGGTCATAAATTAACTTAGCGGACAACAACAATATTAACTCCTTAAGTGCACAAAAACCTAAGGCCGAACGTAATGAATTAAATTTAAAAAAAAAAAAACACAAAGAAACACTGAAAATCAATTACGAAACCAAGATAGGTACTTATGTACTTATTTATTTAACGGTACATAAACACTGTTGCTAATTTCTTGATGGGTGGTTATGTAATAAGTTTAATGTTAATTGTTACATGATTAAATGACATAATAACATACAACGAATCAATTAATAGTAATAATAATTTAAATGGTAAAACATTTTTTCATGATTGCTTCTTGCAAGTTATGATGAACATGAACTAAGTCTTCTGATGGAAATATTGACAGATGCTATTAGGGCCTGATCCCATTGTTCGTCTATCGGGCTTGTCAAGTGCGTCCTTAAGACGTTTGACTAGAGCCGACGCGAGTGCACGAATGACTTTTGTGGAGCGAGATTTATAAGTTAAAAAAATACACATTTGAAACTAATCACGCTTATAATCCTTGAAGGGTAAGGCTGAGGTGTACCCGTTAGCACACCCTCATTTCGCCAGTTATTTTTAAGTTCCATGTAATAGGGGGCAAGCCTAGTGCTACCAACCTGGCACAAATCCAAACTCCGAGGCTGCTGAAAAATTCCTTATGGAAAAACCCAATAACACTGCCCGACCGTGCTTTGCCACCCCTAGACCAACGAGGCAGTCACATCATAAACTCAGACGTATAAAATGAACAAAGTGTTAGGGGTTCCTGTATTTTACGACTACATCAAATAATATTTGAATGTCAAATACAAAAAAAAAACACTCAAAACATGCACTTTGCATCATCGATAAAGGTCACGCGCAAATGTCAAATCTTCAAATATGGAACAAACATACAAAAAATATAGAGGCCGTTTTAATCTGATTATTAAAATCATAGTGGTATGACGTAATTCTATTATCATAGTGGCCAGTAATAAGGAGAAGTGCTCTTGTTTCTAACAGTCGCACGGGGTGCAATATAGTTAACGAATATGCATTAGCTTAATAAGAATTATGACCCGTATACACTTAAATATTGTTACTATATCAATCGTCCACTTAAATTATTATCGTTTGATAGTCTTTTAACGTTATGGACGTACTGGACTTTAAATGCTGGGTGGAAACATCGTACATTTTGACCGTGGACACTTTTGTATGGAAGAGTTGATTCTTTTTTAATAACCGACGACTTTCATCTCTGATTCGTCTAAAATCACAAAAGCTTTCGTTACTAAGTCCCTTCCACTCGATATTTTGACCTTTTTGCTCGTAATTTTCGTGCTATTGCAATAGTTATCTACAAAACAAATATGAGTCTTAAAAGGGTTTTTTACTAAAGGTTTTGAGCGCTTCGTTTTCAACGTATTTAAGTTTTTAAAACTGTTCAAATTCTAATTGTTCCTTCTGTGTAATCTTAAGAAATAGAACGAATAGTCTAGATAGTACTTTAGTTCTCTTTCACAGATTGTTTTGTCAACAAAATAAGTTCTAAAAATCCTTTATTCGTCCGCCAAATGTCCTTGTCTGGCCCTTTAAAAATATACAAATAGAACCAGTTCTCTGAATAGACAGCAAATATTTCATATCTAACTTATGAATTTTCGTTTTTTCCAGGTAATGAAGAATCTTCAACGTGTATTTTGAAAAGAAACTGGGAATTTTATGAGAGGTAAATTACTGAAAAATAAATATATACTAGTAACATTGCTAACTATTGTTTTAAGCTTAAAATCACGCTAGTATTTAACGCTATCTTACACCACACAATTAACAAAATTATGTGTACGATACTTAAAACTCTGAATAAGTTTGTGGGCTAAACTCTCTCTTCACTTAGTATTTTTGTTTTTGCACTTTTCACTAATGGATTTATTAATCTTATATCCATTATCACTACTGATTGACTTCCAACTCAAACTTCTTAAATAAATCCCGTTTTCATTTTTAGAAACTGCTATGCTTATGAACTAGATGTTGTTTTCCTACAAGATTTTGCTTCCGTACAAGTTACAACTTCGTGCTAAAGTCTATTCAATTGATACAATTTTACTGCATCCGTCATGTTAACTTTATTATTTCCTGGCGCCTAACTTCATTGTAAAATCGGCACCGGCGTGGCAACACTGACGAAATTCTACCTAGAAATGGTATCTCGCCAGCGTTGAGTCACTTACTTTATTGTTATTTCAATTAAAGCCGCGTTTCCTTTTTTAGTCATCATCACCGTTCTACTCTCTGTTACGTTGATTTGGCGTCTATCGTCTTTGTCTGTGAATTATTTTAGTTTCATTACGATCTGTCTTGGCGTCTTCTCGTTTGTATCCATAACTTTATGCTCTAGATCGACGCAATGCATAGATACTAGACTAAGAATAAACTTTTGTTTCTTCGCATAAAAAATACTATTTCTTACTGTTTCATTTACTCAGTTGATACACGTAAGTATATTAACGGTAATTATGTGAAGAGGTACTGATTATGTAATTGGTAAATCGCAGAGTCTGTCTGTAAACGGTAGATGTTGAGTCTAATCAAGTTTGCCACCTCTGCTCTAGTTGTATCTAAGTCGTAAAACCAATAAATCGCTTCTTCAACTTAATTAAATTTATCTGTTTTCTGATCTACGAACGGTATCATTCATTGTGCATTGATTTTTGCGTCTCAATCAAGATGTTGTACTGGAATTGCATATCACAGAGTTCGATTCAGTTACTGATTGGTGCAATAAATTCTCATAAACAGTTCCATTTCATTTCCCAACACAAGTCGTCGTTGTCGTGTACATTCGGCTCTTGTTCTTGTTTTGTTGCACAAACACCGATGCTGTTGATTTTCTTTCTCACATCCCTAAGGCCATTGTATGCTTTTTTCTAATTAACTACCCAATGGAACGTTTTAACAATAGTTTGTTTCCTAGCATCCTTGCCACGTTCTTAATTACTTTGCCTAATGAATTCTTACTGTTATTCGTTTTAATTGGGTTTTGGACTATTGACGAAAATGTTCTACGAATGTCATTAACATAGATTCTTATTTACGTTTACTGTTATGTTAATTTGTCAAAGTTTAGTGTGTGGTGGAGGAAGGGGGGCGGGCAAAAGGTTTGTAAACTATAATTTTATTTGTCATGGTTCTAAAAAAAATGTTGGAAACAGTGTCCTTGGAGTTTCTTGCTTGGTCTTCTTCATTGAGGCCTACTTCCGTTTTGGAACGAGCAACTTGCTGCAACTTTCTGACTAGCTGACCGACTCCTTCACCACTCAAAACTGCCTGTAAATGGTCTAATTGAAAAATGTTTTGACTTTGAGTATGAAGAAAATTTAATTAATGGAGTGTTTGTTATCGATACACTATTATAATCGTTAAACATTTTTTCTTGACTCGAAGCGGTTCGCTCGCCAGTCTTAATAAGCAAAAAATACATGACATAATTATACATAAAATGGTATACCGATTGTTTAAATTGTTGGTATTTCAGTGCAAAGTTTGTCAATTAAATATTTTTTCAATTATATTTTAAGGAACGTAATGCTTTTAGTGATTTTATTTAATGCATATTCAACTTTAAGCTTTATTTTTGTCTCTCCGTTTCTTCAATACTTATCTATACTAATACTATAGATTAGAAAAGTTTACGTTATTTTTTTTTGTTTTAATGCGATTATCTTTGGTACTGCTGGTCAGATACTAAAAGTTATTTCACTAATAGGAAACTACGTTATATTATGGTATAGGATATTTATTGACAAAAATTAGGGATTCGTAAGAAAATTCGTGCGGACACAGCCGCAAAATAATGATAGTAGATACATAATATGAAACGTATTATATTATGATCAACAACATTATGTGATATATTCGCGTGTCGTCTCATGTTTTTATTCTGACATATTTTCCACATCGATACATATTGATAACGCCTTAAACAATGTACTTCGCAATTATTGACTGAATGCCGGTTGTTGTTTCCTATGCAGTAGCAATAAGGTCGATTTTAGTATAAATGTTTGAATCAAATGGTGTAACTGTCTATTGGCATTCGTTCAAAGAGTTGTGAAAACAATGCTCGCCGCTATTCAGGTGGTCATTATAAGTTTATCGGTCTCGTTTTGCCCGGGACGATAGTAATATAGTTCTTTATAATACCATTGTCCTTCCTTTAACATTCAATTATTACCAGTCCAGTGGATAACGTCATCTGAAAACCTGATAAATATATCAGTATCCGCGAAAATCATTTTTTAAAATCCGTCTAGCTAAAATCTACCTCTCATCTTTAAATGTCAAACGGTTTTCGTTATTTCGTGATGAGTGAGTGCGACTTCGCTTTTATATATTTAGATAAATCCAGGTTTCCTTATAAGATGTTTTTCTTTCACCGATGTCCAAGATAAACTTACAAAATGCATATGAAAAGAAAATGTCACATTCGTACTTGCACGTGCCCAATTGCGAACCCTCAGCCTCGTGCATGAAACTCACCTCAACCACTACACCAACACAACCTGAGTAAAATAGTTTTCCTCCAAATACACTTTGGTAATCAGTAAAGTTTTAAGCCTTGTCAGACAAAACAAAGCTACCTTAGATACACAGAAATTGAAAGCCGATATTACCCAGTGGGCTTTAAAAAGTACGAAAATAGAAGCAGCAGAAGTTAAATTACATTCTGATACGAATCAATCATCGCGGGTCCGTCGGCTTGCGGACCGTTCGTGGATTAACTCGGGTAAGAAAACAAAGGAGTAATTATAAAGTGGCCAGCAATTTGTTATTGGTGCTGTGTAATTAATCAGCATCTCTGCTGTGTTGAGAGTACGCTTGTGAATTTAATCGCCTACCATTCATTACCGCGGAGGCGTCTATCGATTTATCAACGTTAGTTTTACGGACAGATAAGACCTTTGCGCGAATTCTGTTCTGCTATTTTTACTTGCCAAGAAATATCTGTAATTAATCTCAATTTTTATGTATTTCTGTTTCGAGTGTTTCATGTTTTGTTCGAACTAAAAGGATTTTAACATCTTTTTGTTTAAGCATGATTGATTATTCGTTGTTCAATTCATATGTACTATCTAAGTTTATCTTTGACATCACTGACATTGTTGAAGGAAAAACATTAAGAGGAAACGTGAATTTAAAATTATTAATATAAGGGACTACGCACGCTTATTCAGCTCCATTCAGCTTTTGTCCATAGAAAACAACGATTTTGTATCGCATGCGTTCAGACGCGGAAAGCCGAACGGACGCGTACGCGTCTCATACGAAATCGGCGTTTTTTATGGACAAAAGCCGAATGGAGCTGAATAAGTGTGCGTAGTCCCTTAATCTGAAATAATCGCCCATCCGCCTTAAGCAAGAGTGGCGGTCAATACTCGTGTCTTCTCTGTACGAAAAGAAGCCTTTGTCCTGAAGTGAGACGAAAATAGACGGGTATTATTATTTTAAAAATACCTTTCTTTAGAAATAAAAGAAATCTTACTGGAAAACCAGTAAGATTTCTTTTTCTGTCTTTACCTTATTGGCTATTAAAGCCTTGGTCTTTCTCCTTTTAGAAACGGTTCGCTTCGTTTATAGACCGTATTAGATTATATTAGCTTCTTCCTTGTATGAAATACCAGAATATTGATATCATATTTCAACCTCCTTTTAAGTAAACTTTCATGTCTTTGAATGTTCAAAATCAATCCTCCCTGGCCTCATGTGACCTATATCATAAATCCATAATGCTTGATTAGGTACTTAGACTTCGATTAAGTGGTATGGGATTTGCGACCTTCGAGTCCGCTAGCCTGTACTTAATGAGATCGATAAAGTATCCAAGGTTTTCAGCTTGAAAGAACAAACAAAATAAAAGCCTCAAGGCATATATTAGGGAGTGAATAACTCACATATCTTTAAGGTTTTTAAACCTTTTTGAGGTTGCCAGTACTTGCCAGTATGTTCTAGATTGGGCTGTGAAATTAAAAATTATGGTAAAACCTCTGTCTAGCTCATCTTACCTATTTTACAAAGCCGGGCTTTTTTGTACTGAAACTAATTTGAAATAGACCTTTAAGCATAATGGCTTTACGTCTTTGGTTACTGCTCACACCCGTGTGTCGTAGCGTAATTTTATAAACCTTGATAATCTGACTATTATAACGAAAAAAGATTTTTTCACATCGGACCAGTAAGTGCTGTAATTAGAGCGTTCAAATAAACTCTAGCTTTAGGATTGGTTCACATCTGACAGACGAAAGATACGTCGAACGTATCGTCTTTAGTATGGTCGACGCACTAACGGATCATCGGTTGTGTGTCTGGTTGGATATTTTATTATTTATTTGACTGTTTCTGCGATACGCGGCGTATCTTCCGTCCGTCAGATGTGAACCGACCCTTATTATAATATTAGAACAGATTTATTGAACACTGAATATAGCATACCAAGTAGCCAGGTACACGAAAAGTGAACGTTACGGCCCATTGTTGCTCAACTGCTGACCCAATATCATATTAGTTAGAGGCCAATAATTAATCAAGATGGATGGATAGACTCCTGACACCGGTGGGCGTAAAGCACGCGTTTCAAAATGACTTCTAACCGAATATTTAATGACACACAATCATTAGTTGGCACTTTCAGAATTATAAAACTAGAGTTGGGACTAATCGATTCGAAAGTTCAAAGGAACATGATTGACTACGCATTTGCTTGGTTGTACGCATTTAGAAATAAATATGTTTCTTTTTTTGTCGACATTTTATAGTACAAACGAACAAGCTATTCGGTACACAAGCAGCTAACTTGCAACTTCTTTTAAACAATGTTTCGAACGTGTCAATTCTTTTAAATCACTGTAAATAGGTTTCAAAATTATTAGACACCGTAAGCTTAAAAGTGAACCCAAAATAACAATGAATGGCAATGTAGCAGAAAGATAATCATTGTTGTCTGTAAACCTAATAGCTTGTTCGAACGTACCAATTTTTTAGCTAAAATTACATTTAAGATACTACTTTTTCAATGAGACTTAAGAACTGCACCCGAGCTGCTCTTAGCAATAAAGTTTCTTTACCTTTCATGCTACTTTATTTGAATAATTTCAATATTAAACAACTTAGATTGTACCTACCAGTTTCTAATGTCACAGCAAAATCTATGACAACTTAATATTCACAGTCCAAGTTCATTTAAAGGCGATGTTCATCAATAAACCAAATAACACTGTTGCCGAAGCAAATGTTTAGAAATTCCTACAATTAATTAATTAGTTCGAACTTTCCTGTTTTTATTACTAGATGTTTTTTAACCTTGAAACGAGCGATTTTTACGTAAACTCCGTTGTAATATTTTCCCTGTTTGAAGGTTAGTCAGCTTTTTCCAATTAAGCTTTTGGTAGGTACATAATCAATAAAAGTTTCTACCTTTAACCTGAATGATGCTGCTTCAAAGAACGAGGAGACAGTATATAGACTAAGATATTAAAAAGCATAGCGGATTACTCTTAGGCATAAAAAAGCAAGCGTATTATGCTGTCTAGTCATGCCAATCATAATCATCTAAATAAGGACCAATAGTCATAAAATCCAAATCATCGACAAAATCAAGTCGAGCATTACCCAGTCATCATAACACCATTTTAGAAGCCCCGTCGGCCATATTGCCTTTACTACTCGTATCTCCTAAATTAGCAGCTGCCCTGAGCGATAGCTTTGCCCTCTATTACCCTCTCACAGATAACATGAAGCACTCACAATGTATTATGTGGGTAATGTATGTGACCCGAGCACTATAGTATTTCGGGAGACCCTCTATACACAAATTGGTGTCGGAATGTGAGCCATGTTAATATCCTGAAGTTACTGTCAAGAATTTATTCATATGAATAGACAGATGGATGTTAAATTAATATTGTAGAAGTTTACTTTGACGGAATATCTTGTGGGGGTTTTGTTAGACGAGAACGGGGCCGAGTTACACATATGAGCATTACTTAACACGTAGTTTAGCTTAGCTATATTCCCGTCTCTATCTTGCACTAGTAGTTTTCCAGCTGTGCGACAGTGACATGAATAATGTTTAACTAAAGCACGTGCTGAGTATAATTCCAACAATTTACGAAGGCGTGTGTGTATTAATTGAGTGTGTAAGATGCACGTGCACTTTGTTTCTATCTGGGTAAGTGCAGGAGAGCTCAATATTGGTCGAGCCGCCTTGTGCACGCAGATACAATGTGCACGTGAGCTCACAATTCTACACACACTCTTTAAGACCAACTCGCCTTAATAAAACATCTGTAACGTTTATTAGTTTCGGCCGTAAATTATTCTTCATTACTTCAAATCGATACCATCAAGTGTTTTCTAATAGGCTTCTATAAAACATGGCTGTAAATATGCACGTTTTCCCAAGATGTTTTCTCAGTATTTTTGTACCGCGTGGGCGCTGGAAAACACGTACAAACACGATGCATTCTTTCCCAGTGAGAGGCAGCACTAGTAGCGAAAACAGTTTCAGATTATTCAGATAGGCACTCAACTAGAAATCGAGAAAATTTGATAGGGATCGATTACGTTGTACGTACATAAGTATTGCTCGTTTGTAACTCGTAATTCATTTCATAACAGGCTTCTTTCACGGAGTTTGTTTAGTGTTTGGCACAGACAAGATTTATCTTATATTATGATTACCTACTTCTTTTCTTCGCCTTTCGTTTCCTCTATATTTATGAAAGCTACTATACTGTTTTGTTTGGTTGACGATGAGACCATTATACGTTATATCGTTCATATTTCTTTATTATTTTCTTAAGTGGCGTTTGAGAACTTTTATTCATAAAAGTTGGAAATTTGTAAAGGTATTAATATTCTATGACAGTTACGACGTAAGTTTAGCCATGTTAGGCTTCATTAATACTTAATTCGAATTTATAATTTGTATAAAATGTTCAGAATTGCCCGTTTGATAAATTGAAAGCGGTCGCAGCATGTTTTCGAAATTGGAATTATATTAAACTTTTACTGCTGTGCGTATAAATTAGATTAATTATATTCAGAATTATTTTATTGAGTTTCGTTTATAACATGTGCATAATTAATGGGGATGATTTTAATTTATATTTGGCCCCAGAGTATTGTTTAGGGATGAATATTGAATGTAAGCATTGTTTATGTACACGTGAATTTTTCCGGTTTATTTTACCGATACGGTCACTTTATTCGATTGACCAGGTGACATTAATTTCGCTAACCTGTAGGTAAACGAATATGACCTTTCAGAACATGACAATTGACTACATTAATTAAATAAACAAGGCAGTGATTTCTTAAATAAAAACACACCTAAAAACGAAGTTACCTACTTCATTTTATTCAAGTTACATTTTGCAAAATAATTATCAAAAATAAATTAAAACTTCAACTGTTTTGAACTTTTAACCCTTTTATGACGAAACGGCGGTATGAATAGTCCCAAAAAAGAAAGTTGAAATATTTTTCGCGTAAACAAGGAAAATAAAGTAAAATGTCTTTGTTAAAAAGGTTCCTTGTTTTTATTTCGTCATTTCAAATGTTATCGTTCACTTTTTAGCTTTCGTTTCGTAAAAATGTTCAACTTTATTTTTGTACGAAATTCTACGTTTTACGGCTTTGAAACGATTTTATTTTGTTATCGTCTGGCTTACCTCGAAACGCTTCGAAACCACTAACGTTAAATACTCACGAGTATTTGCTTCTCAAGTGTAAACTTTTCCTAACTATGTGGTGAAGGAATCTTAGGTTCTAGAAATTGCCCATTAATGTTTACATTCCGGGAAATCTAAGTTTACTGAACACTTTAATTCATGCCAGAATTCCTTGTAACCCTATCGTTACAGATTGTTGCTTGTTGGCACATAATTAGGTTCTGATTTGTACCTATGTATTACTGAAAGCAAAACTATTTTTATGTGTTGACTAGCCCCGTTACGTGATTGTTCCGTACCGTGATACAGTAATAAACGGGCTATTTAGATTTTTCAAATCGGTCCAGTAGCTCCTGAGTTTAGCGCGTTCAAACAATCAAACAAACCGTTCGGCAGCATTATAATATTAGTATTTTTAAACGTAAACAATACCTACAACTGCAAACACAATTGACGTAAAACCCTTAGTCAATACGTTTGACTCATATAGGTAAAACCAAGCACTACACGATGTGCATAACTAAAACAATAGAAATGACATGAAACGGCATGAAACCTTCGTCTAATTGCCTCGACAGACTACTCCACTATCTAGTGTCATTATCATATCATCATATATAGCTGGCAGCGGAGAAAAGCGTAAAGGCCTTTGCACACTGGAACGAAAAGGCAGAGGATTCGGCCACCGGTTAGCGCACACCAACCGCTTAGATACTGTAGTGCCGCGGGCGAAAATGTGCATGTCACGGCGGCGTCCTTCGGCGTGCCGTTGCATACCGCAGTGCGCTGCGTCATTCCAACGCGGGATCCCTTAGCGCGCTCCCCAATTCCGTGTCGAGAAATCCCTTTCAATGCCACGGAATCAATTTAAAACATAGGTATTTTCCTACTAGATAGTTTGAATGTCATTTGATGACAATTTAACTCGCTGCGGGAAAACACAACCGATGTGTTTCTATTATAAAACGTTAGTTGCACACACAACCGAGTTTTTCTGCAGCGAACACTAGAACTGTGTAGCCAGCCGCACTTCGGGCTTGGCGTAGCGAATGTTTGCCTGCAGACAACGGGTTGAATCCTCTGTCATTCCGTCCCGGTGTGCGTAGGCCCTAATTGCTCCCCACCTCAATGGCCCTACAAAAGAGAGATGGCTCATTAAATAAATGGAAGTTTTACTTGTTACAAGTTTTCCCTGCTTATTGCGCTGTAACCGACGAGTCGGGTTCAAAACTTGTACATTTATGGAATAAATAACTTTGTGCTGACGCCCTTCATGTTACCCTCGGTAAATGTACAGACAGAAGTGAGTTAGTTTTAGTAACTCGTCGACCCGTGCTAATATTATGAAACTCTGTCAAAACTATAGTAGTTGGCAGAAAGGTTGCCTGGAAGAAAACGCTGGAAAATTGTAAAACTTGTCACGCGAACATCGTTGTTATGGCCCTGTGGTTTGGCGTCCGCTTCTTTTGCATAAAGGCTGTGAGTTTGCAACAAGGCACGGACAAGTACCAATGTGACTTTTTCATATGTTCCTACCTAATCACCTTAACCTTCGAAAGATAACTATTCAGTTCCTTCAAACTTAAATAAGAGATAATTATTTTAAAAGACTATGTATGGAGTTTCTTGCCCATACTTCTCCATCTGAAACTACCTTTGAAAAGAGGCGACTAGATTTTATTCTATTTTTTTATAGGTGACGTTTTACCATGGTCTTGTCGAAATAAATTGACTTCGAATTTACAGCTAATACGCACCTAAATCTACCCCTAATGAGGGTTAAAGTTCTGATATAATTACCCACTTCCTGACAAAAAGAAAGAAAGAAAGACTCAAAATTAATGATTCAAATACCATTAGTTTTAACATCAAAGAAGTTCCTAGTACTGCTATTTGCAAATCCCTATGTGTAGGAGCAAGTCTAATTTTATTTGTACCACTTTCATCTTGTACTTTGTTTAAAATAATAGTGACGGATATTTTGGACATTAATCATCATTAATTTTGCTCAGCAGTCGGATCTGGCGTTAGTGTTTACGGCTGTATGCTCGATATTACACTAAAATATTCGGGTTGCATTTAATTTTATTGTGCACTCTCCCCGCGACTTCGTTTGCGTGATTTTTCATACAGATCCCTAAGTTTTTTATACTAAAAAAGAATTTTACAAAAAAACATGACCGCCTTCAAAAACTACAAAATAAAAAAGAGCTTTAGCTTGGAAGTCGGCGGCTTTGGTTTTGTTTCTTGTTATGTAGATATTGCCACCGACTTCCAAGCTAAAGCTCTTTTTTATTTTGTAGTTTTTGAAGGCGGTCATATTTTTTTGTAAAAAAGCTTTTTATTTTTCACTTTTTAGTGCTTGTGTGTTAATGTTTGAAATCCTTACATAAAGCCCTTTCAAACAATACCTCACACGATATATTTAATTTTGGAAAGTGGTAGGAGGGGGATTGACGTACCCCCTCCCCACTTCTTTCAGTCAGTCATCGACTACACGTATAAACAAAGCAATTTTTCTTGTTACGGCGGTTCTGCTGTGATTTTATAAGGAGTTCCGTTCCATATCTCCAAAGTTAATCATCAGATCATGACAATATTCCTATGGGACCTATTCGAAACTATACTCTTTCAAACAAAAAAAGAATCATCCAAATCGATTCATAATTGGCGGAGTAATCGTAGAACAAATATAAAAAAAAATAAAAAAAAAAAAACATACGCGTCGAATTGAGAACCTCCTCCTTTTTGAAGTCGGTTGAAAATATAGGGAGGGACAACGTTAGCATTCAGGGATAACGTAGCTCTTTGCTAAACAATTTTCAAAATCGGTTCAGCAGATCCAGAGATTACCCTTACAAACTTTACGTCGTTATATTATAATATTATTATAGATTTGTTTTGACTGGTCTTTTAGGTAGGAGTCACTAGAGTACCTATGTAACATTTTTTAAAACTAATTACAGTTTATAAAAAAATAACTCGCTTTTTTAGATCGAAATGTAAAAAATCCTGTAAGGATTAAGGGAAATCAAAATAAACGTCAAAGGATTAAGGGAAGAGAAGAAGGCCAATATTCAGCAGTGAATGTGTGATTTATTAATTACATGGCATGGGACTCAGAAGTCATTAAAAATACTAGCATCTGCTCTCGACTTCGTTTGCGTGAAAGTCAAGTTTGCCCCAAAACAGCCTTTAACACTCTACAATAGTGTAACTTTCTATCAGTGAAAGAATTTTGTATTTAAGCAGTGATAAAGTTTACCACTTTAAAAAAAAAAAAAAACAACAAGTAAACGTTACATCTTTGTAATATTATTATAGATTCTGATTAATAATACAAGGTCAAATAAGATTACCAGATGAAACTCCTCAAATGTCGATGCCACAGAACAACTGTGAAGTTTCGCCATCGAATTTAATATGAATCTGTTCTCTATTACATACATGTGATTACTTTTTAATACCAAGTTGAACATGTTGGAATTTTTGATTGATATGTAATTATGTATTAATTGCAACAGTAATAATTTCCTTTATTACTTCTTAAGTATTGCAGTCACATAAATGACTAGCTTTGGCCGGCTACCTCATCCACGTGTATTTTCTTACGCATCACTATTTTATTAAAATAAATGTACCCAAGGATATCATAGCTTTCTTTTACAGAAAGAATTATCAGAATCAGATCAGTGGTTCCGTACATTAGCGCGTTCAAACAACTCTTCAACTTTGTAATATTACTGTAGATTAGATAATTATATTTTAAATTATCATAGTTAATAGTAAGACTGATAGTATGGTCATGTGCGTTGTTTGTAACGTGCGCAAATAGTTAGTAAATATTCATGTATATAGGAAATCTATTTACGTACAAGAAAATTGTATGTAAATTAGTATGTACTAGGTAGATACGCTAATTCCTGACATGTAACAAATTGGCAATTGTTATAATAATTAACAAGTCATGTACTATCTGGTTAGGCGAAGTTAATCAAACTTTTTGTGGTAATTACGGTCGGGTTGGTTATGTGGCGTACTGGCGTCGTTTGGGCTGACACAAATAAACATGTTTGCTCGTCCCCATTGCGTCCGCAACGCAAACTCTATACCGCCGCTACAGGGCTGCCAGTTACGGCTTTGTAAACATATGCACTTTTTCGCACCTTCTTTTTGTTCCGGGTCGGAAAACCCGCCCTGGGAGGGGGTGGAGCTGTCTGTCAGACTCTTACTAACCATAAACCACACTGGTGTTCTCATTCCCACACTTACGCCGGGAATTCCGGAGGCGTACGTTACACACGTTGGTCTGGTTACAAAGAATTAAGTACCTAAGTACTACATTCTGTCTTAATTTTGTTGAAGAACTTAATTTTTCTCTTTCTATCTGACAACTCTAGCAACTCTTTTCTAGCAACTTCAAGGAACGTTCGCATATTCGTCAAATATTCCGGTATTTTTTTGATCAGAGAGTCTAGTAACTTTAAGTTAAGAACGTCCGCATTTTAATCTCGGTGTCAATATGTCAAATATCCTTTTATTATGACAAGTGTTTGACATTAATTGTCGCTGTGATGATATTCCTACCAGATTTGTAACGTTTTTAATACTGACATTTGCTATTTACTTTTGGCGTGATCGCACATATTATTACCCTATCTAATGTGTTCGATAAATTAACAATAAATCTAATAGAGAAACATTTCGGACGAAGTCTTACAAATAAAATGCAGTTAAGAATTCCCTTCAAATCCCTCGTTCTCGTATTTCTCTAACAATGTTATAAGACTTCACTAAATGTTGTGGTGCCACCCCTAAGCAGGAACGTAAGTACATTATTATATGTATCAGTGTTTTAATGGGTATACAGACTCCCACTGACTACTGATTACCGTTGCATTATGTTGTTATCAATCCAATGAGAGGTTAACGCATGTAGGTTACGACTTTACGAGTTACATACTTAATAAATTAATATTAATAATTATAATTTTACTTAGTATATAATAAGCACGCCATCGTCTGCTCTTGTGCTGTAGAACATAATGATGCTGATATTTAAGTCGAAAATGATTTAATTTTATATCAAACTTATCGCTGCTCGTAATTCAATAATAAAACGAATGACAAATCATTCTAAAACTATCAATATCTCTACACGTCGAGATTGCATTTGACAATGAGCAGGCCCAAGTACGAAACATATTTGTGTACTATAATCAACCATGTTTATACGCCATTGTAATTTCCGGCAATACATCGCGACTCGTCTGTCTGTACATACAAACATCCATATCTACATACACTTACGAGCTATTCATTCCAAGTCACAAACGTTGGATACCATTAAATAGTCTTCAAATACCCATGCAATTTCTGAACGCTTTGATCGTAGCGCCTCTTGAATGAAATTGCGTTCAGGCATTTTTAAGTGTTGTCTTTGTGAAGTTTCGTAAATCCACGATGACAAAGAGTGAGTGAAGAAGTGATCATGGAGTGTCATGCTCGTTCTTCTTAGAAACCTACTGTTTGGAACGAGCAACTAGGTTCATCATCTTGACGAACTGACAATTTAGAAGTGCCTGTAAATGGTTTATCTGAAATTTGATTTGAGAGCAAATAGAACAAAATGATTAAGTGCTGTCAAAAGCTTTAAGATTTAATTCAATTTCAAGATCAGTTACTTTAACTAGAATTTCCCAGTACAGGGATCTTTTATCAATGTACGGAAAATTTGTCATCCATAGTTTTAAGAGCGTGGTGGAAAAGAGAGTCCATGTAATAAAAAAATCGAAGAAAAAATATATCTAAGTATTGTATTTTACAGACAAAAGGCCAAGCTTAACCGCGCGGTGTAAACGAAACGTAAATTCGATCGTTTTCTTTAATTGTAAATTCCCGTTTCACACATAAAGCTCATTGAGTTTGAAGGATTTGTTCATATCAATCAATAATAGGTGCTAATTGTGCTTGTCATATAAAATTATAGCAAAATACTATAGGATAGTCGTATTTCTGATTCGAAAATTGACTCGAACACTACATCGGCGCGCTTGTGCTAGATAGTTAATTGACGTATTGCATTTCGGGGAATAGGTCGAAATAACAATAAGCCCGTATTATTTACTCAGCCATAATTAGTACTCGCTATACCCCATTAACTACCATTATTTTTCTAATGAAGGAATAATAAATGAAGGAGTATTAGAAAAATAATGGTAGTTATTGTGTTAAATTCTTGTGTCAAATGATTGCATGGCGGTGATATTTTGTATACCTACTTTTGTAAATGGTTAATAGTTTGCATTGCTTTACATTAGAATAACTATAGCGTTGTAACGTTAGCGTTGTAACGTTATTTTTCTGATGTATTGAACCAGCTTTTGCCCGCGACTTCGTCCGCGTAAATGTCGGTTATCTTATCGCTGTCGCAGACGAAGTCGCTAAATACCTAAGAAGTAGCCTATGTCCTTACTTGCGGTTCAAACTTGCCTCGTACCAAATTTCATAGAAATAGGTTCAGCTGTTAGTTGTAAAAGTGAAACAGTCAGACAGAGTTACTTTCGCATTTATTATATTAGTATGGATGGATGAAGCATATAGTATAGTTATTCTCCGTAGACTAGTCTCACGTGATTCATGTTTACTTCTCTACGGAACTTCGAACTCGCTCAGTATCTGTATTTTTCCCAGACGCTCGCTATTTAGATAAGATTTATGTAGTGAATAATGAGACGCTATATTTAATATATTGGTTTTCGGATACTTACCTACTAATTTATTATTAAGAAAATGAAAGACTGGCTCTGTAAACCAGTGCTTGGAGAGTATTGAAGCACTACGTCTCGGACTTTAAAATGATAATGCATAATGACCCAGACTCGTACTCACCAAAATTCAACAATATGAATTTATTAAAAAATAATTAAATTTAAAATCCCCCGACGGCGGTCGTTTCGGACCGATTCTCATCAAACATAGCTAAGAAAAACCGACAGATTAACGTTTAAAAAAAAATCGGTTCATCCGTTTGGGAGCTACGATATCACAGACAGACACACCCTGACACGTTAAACTTATAACAGGAACAGCCCGTCGTTTTTCGGGGGTTAAAAACTGATCCATATTATAATATGCCAAAGTACATTTTCTATCGACATGACTTATAAAAACTCAGCACAAGCTTTTTTTTTATCCAGGACTAATTTTTCCACACCTTGCAACCAAACACGAACTGATGCGAACCCATCAGTGCCGTGGATATCGATTGGCGTCCATGCGTCGAGCCCCGACGGCCGGCACATAACTCAATTGGCAGGCAATCTGGTGGAGGCGCCGCTCCCCCTATAATTACACCGCATCAACTGTACAGCCGGATAAAAATGCGTTTTTAGCAGCTGTGGATAAGATATTAATGGAACTGCTGGTTGCTGGTTTGTTTTTGTTATGTTTATAGTTACTGCAGTATCAGCCCAGTCCTTTGAGTTCCCATCCCATGTGTAGGACACATTGGTCGTGGCTAAGATTTGACTCATAACGTCGCAGTATGATTAGGCAGGTCGTCCTATTTGGTTGTGTTTTCTCAATACAACTATTGAAAATGGCGGAACCGCATACTCCGACCCTCTTATGCGCATACTAGCTTCAAAGTTACTATATTATCCCACGGGAATCCTAAACTATTTCGGTATAAAAAGCGTATGTGCTATTTCAGATAATAATCTATCTCTCTGCCAAATTCCGTCCAGATCCGGTCAGCTATTCTGGCGTGATTGAATAAATAAACATCCGTTCATCCAAACTTTAGCAATTACAATAGTAGTAAGAAGTAGTAAGATAACGACCCTCATAAACTAGCGTTGTTTTTGACGAATAACAATGTAAACATCTCTGATATAGCTGTATGTTATTCTTCAAACTAAATGCGTAAATAAAAGAAAACAAATAGTTACTGTGTAATACTTTGTTGGCTTGTAGGTGTTATAACGTAAAACTTCACTGAAGTAATGAATACTATAGTAATTTTGGGATACATTTAAAAATATTTTTTTACGGAAATACTCAATATTCTATACAAAAAAAAATCGTTTGTTTAAACGCGCTTATCTCTGGAACTAGCAGTTAGATTGGCAAAAATCTGTTTGTATATGATAGACAGATTCTTGAGGAATAGTATAGGCTACCACGCTACGACACACAAGGGCGGAGCAGTCACCAAAAACGTAAAAGGACATGAAAAAAAAAATCAATTTCCTATCATAAAGCAGATATTATCTAAAATAAGGTTTAACTTAGTTAAACCAGCTAGAACACAGTGGCTATAAATTCAAAAATAGTTATCAATATTCTAAGTTAATTTATACAGTTATGTTTGCATATCCACGAAATTGATTTATAATGCATAGATGCAGGTTTAATCAAGTAAACATAATATCACGATTAGTAATCCCCTTCAAACTTGGTAACTTTATTCAGTATTAGATGTGGTTTGATTGGTTTATATTCATTTAAGAAGTGATTCATAGGATCAGTATGAATATACAAGATGATTGATAAATCACCAAAAATCTGAAAAAAGGTAATTGTAGTGATCATTATGAACAACTTTTATTATGAGAGCAACCCTGAAGTCATGGAAAAAAAATCAGTTATTCATTATTTACATTATGATGCCGTTGTAAAACAGTTTAGTAAGAATCAGCAGATTGTATTTTCATAATTTTAGGGTTGGTCTCATAGTAAAAGTTATTCATAATAATTAGTACAAAGACCTGTTTTCAGGTTTTTGGTTAATTAAGAAACATCCCGTATTTCTTCGATTTCACTAAATTTTAGTTGCCACGTTGCAAAGTTCGATGATATTCTCAAGCCACAAAAACAACAGAAATTAGCGTCACGCGATGATAATGTAAATTGCTCATTGTGTTACAAAGTTAATTTAGTTTTCTCTACCGATCATTACTATTGTTTTAATCATAATAGAGATTACCGTACACGACAACTAACAAATAATTCCAAGAAAAAGGATAAGAATTTTCCATCGTCTTGAATTTAGAAGAAGTCTGGAACAAACCACAGCTGATGCAAATCCAATCTTTCGAGCTACTTAATATTAATGTATTCAATTTACTCCAGGATTTACATAATGGCGTGGACACAGATACATATAAACAGATTGTACATGTACCAAATCAAATTGGAATTATACGGCTCACACACATCCATCTGCCGGCAATGTTGTTAGCTCGCAATCCCGCTGTAATGTAAAATGTTCTCGTAATTCTGTTTGCTGGGTTTGCGATTCATTAAGCTTTAATATTTACCGCCCGAGATTCGAATTGCACGCTGAGTTTCATTACCGGGCCTGATGAAAAATTGCCGCTGCACTTATTGCTTTTGCGCTTACTGTCTGACTACTAGAGCCTGTCCCTTCGCTGTTGTCAGCGTGTTGCTAGTAGGGTGTGTGGGGTCGCCTTACTGGCCCACACGACAAAGAAAGAAGCATGTTATTTGCCTTATATTTTGTGTATGTTGATGTTGTATAGACAATTAAGTAACTGCATAATTATATGTCATAATTTGTATGAAATAAATATACAATACTTTTCCTAGAGAGCAGATGGGGCGGCTCTAGCGCCGCCATATTGTATTTTCATAACAAAGAGTAAAGAGCAATTACCTAACTAAGACATAATACGTCTATCGTCTATTCTATATAATAGTATAACGGTCTAGTTCCATGATAGTGAGTTTTTTCTCTAGTTATTTGTTTCTATCTGGTCTTCTGCTTTACGTCTATCTATATTTATGTCTGTCTGTACTAACAGACGAGTCTTCTTTATTTATCTCAATTGAATCAACAGATTATTTGGCCCAATAGATATCCCGATCCAAAAATAAACTTGTAATAATTCCAACACGTATGTACTGGTCGTACTCTGCATGAGTCAACCATGCGCTAGACGGGTTTAACTTTGTACCAGCAATGTGGGACGTTTCGAAAGTCGCTGGCGCCTGCCAAACTTTGATATGCGTTGCCAACATCGTAATGCAGACGCACGGCCCGACCACTTTCACAACATGTTCCGTTTTAGTTCATCATTGCTAGTTCTAGAACTAGTACAATCACGAACTAATTACTACGTGGGAGAGGCGTCGCTAGGCAACGTCCCTAGAGGTTTAAATGCCAAGCAAATATCGCTGGTAACCGCTGTGGCTTTGATTGCTGTACTTGCTATGCGACTGGCGAGACACAGAACGAAAGGATCGAACGCATTCGACCCTATCTGTTCAAAGTAAGGGTGAACAGGCTTCTTCTGGGTAAGCTTACTTCATCGTAGACTTTGTCTCTGTCACCTCTGACCTAGACTGGAGTCAAGAGCAAAGCCATTTTTTATTTTTAAAAAATAGAGATATCTAACCAAGTTTTGATTGCGACCAACAGTGACGTTTGACATATATTAGTTTCTATATTTAAATCAAAGTCCAGTCAAGTTTAAAAGTAATCTTTTAAATTTCACCAACAGATCTATACTATTATTGTAGGTATTTGGGCCTTCCATCGTGACATTTCTTGTGATCCGTTCCATTATAATTTAAAAAATAAACCATAAAAAAATATATGTCGTTCATAAAGTAATAACACCGCAGTTTCCTAGTTTGATAGCTAAAAGCTGTGAGGGCTGCGGTCACAGCCGCGTCAATGCGGTCACGTTTTGATTCACACCGATCACGACCGAACCGTCGCCTTCAAGGCATTCCTTCACTTCAATGAATCCATAAACATCGTACTCCGTAAAATTTTAACATTTCCCAATCGAAAATTCCATTCAAGTCTCAATAAAAACTCTTATCGGTAACGGTGTAGAAATATAGAAATGTTATGTTACCCAGCCAATGTTTACGTTGACTAAGTTAACTTACCAAATCAAGGACATAACTCTGATAATACTGTTCAAATATTTTCGAATTCTTAAAACTAAGACTGTGACTAACACTGCCGATATTGCTGGAATACTAAAAAGTACGTAAAACTGTGGGTAGGCTCTGTATGACTCATTTGGGGGAGGTAAACAAGACGTTTTACGATACTGCCGAGACACTCATATTGCTACTGTGTGACTGTCGGCTTGGCTGTTGGCTTATGAGACCACTGCTAATATTTTGTCTGCCCTCTAATTTTAAGGACGAAAATAAACCGTATTGTAGCCTTTATAAGATGTACAAAGCTATTACGTTATTAAGCTGTTCTTCAACAGTATATGACTGCATATTATGGAAAATTAACACTACATTTGTTGTCCAAGATTGTTCCCTAAAACTTGTAAGCTTCAAAACACGATAACACGTGATAAATTACATAAATGAGTATGCTTTATCACAAACAGTCATATGAATGACTGATAGGCTACGATAAATATTGTTTTGATAATAGTCCCAACCACAACCACAATAGGTACCAGTTGGACGGACGAATTTATCAATAATTGTGACACCAGTAATGCCTGAGGTTTGGGTCGAATAGTTGATTGTCATGTCCCCAGCGCGTATAACAATGAACTGTTCATTTGGTTCGAAAACTTAGAATGAATCCTAAATTTATTGTGAATGCCTATTGAAAATGCGTCATTCTATGTCTACCAACGCAGAATTATCATTATGTTATGTACCTACTAAAGTTATCAACAGCAGATAACAGTGATATAATTATTTTGAGCGTAATATTACAGATACTTATCGATGAACAAATACCTACTCCTGTTGAGTAAGAACGCAATTAAATTACACAGAACACAATAATTATAAACAATGAGGTATCAGAATCGTATAATAGCGATTCAAACAAGACAAAGTGACCCGTCTCAATTAAATTATCGCAACCTCAAATAAAGAACAATATAAAAAGAATCTTTAATTAAAAGAAAAATAGCGCAACTGATAGCTAGATGGTGATTAAACTCGTTATAACAATAGATTTGAGTGCACCAACAACTGGAACGGTAGAAACTCGGCTGATACCGAGGTCGGGCCAGGCGGCGCAAGCGACGATAATGGACGCCTTTCTCACAGAGAAAAAAACTTGTTAGTGGTTGCCTGCAGTGAATGTCGCAAGGGAACAGCCGCTATTGGAATTGGAAAACAAACTCACAATAACGGCAATCACGAGAATTGTGACTCTTGCTTTACAAGGAATTTTAACGGGCTTGAAATAATCAATTGGTAAGCTTGACTGAAAAAAAAATGTTATTTGTGAACTGAATTGACGCTTACTTCACTGCTTGGACAGTTTAAAAAATCATTGTCTTTCATTCTCCAACTGCAAATAAGCGAAGCTTGGACTGTTCAAATCCACACTATTTGTACTAGATATAGATACTACCCGCATCATGCGCAGAAACACTAATAGTCCACCCTCAGCGTCATATCAAAGCAATTTATTTAAACGACCACGAGGTCATATGGTCTCTATCGTAAACACAACTCTTGAACTCACTGCCTAGCTTCAACAATACTTCAATTGTTACCATTTACTAGACGCTATTCTACAACAAAGTAACAGAGCGCGTTTAAATCATCAATGCTCATAGAAACTTATGAAGACACGTCTTCAAAGACATAATCAGCTTCAGGATTCATAGAAACAGTATTTTTGTACATTCAGTCACCATCTGCTCGGAACGACACTTTGCATATAAAAGAGAATATGCGTGACTCAAAGAGGCTCTCTAATTTGAACTTCAGCCAGCTTTCTGTACCAAAGATTGGATTTCTGAATTCGCCAACTTTATAAAGATTTTCTTTCGCACAAAGATACTTTGTCGCCTAGAAAATGTTTTCAAAAGATAATCTCGATAAAATGTAGGGTATAGTTACGTAAGAGGACCGAGAGGGTACGTAGAGGTGAATAAATTGGATGTTCAAATAATTGCTTATTGTCTCCACTTAGTTTGAGTGCGTCACACGTTCCGATAGACGAGTCGGCGACGCAGCTCAGCTCACATTCTCGTAACGGTGTTAGCAACAAGGACGGGGACAAATAAAGCAATATAGACAGCTGTATTTGGAGATTCAAGTATCTCGCCTGCGAATTATACGAGCGACTCGGGCGACCCATAAACCGACCGCCATAACGAGCAAGACCGCTTCTAGGATGTATGTTCATATAGCACAGCTTGGGCCTTTGATTTATAGTTGTCACTGGCCCATTTCCAGAAATAGTAAAACTTACGATTCTCTTTGCTTTACGCACAATGCACAAACTGGGTCTCTGTTTATGACTGTAATCTTCAGTTGCTTAGCTAAAACATTGTTTGTTAGGGCTGACAGAAATAAATCATGCTGAAACGACAAAATCTGATATCATGATGAGTGTTCCGCGAATGTCATTCTGAATTTTCGTATAGCATCCGTGAACCTGCCACAAACAGCCCATTTGGGGCCCGACAGACATGTAGTAAATAACGGCTTTGTCACGTTGTCGTCTACCCACAAACGCTGTCTAAAATTCAATTAGCGTCATGGTAATTAAACCCGGTACCGGGCTAATCTCGCGGCGAGCGTACATTCGATAGGTATTCCGCGTGGAGCGAATGCTTTGCGGAAATTCGCGACGCTTCGCAAGCGTCCGTCTCGTATATTTACGACGTTTTGCTGCGTGTAGCAGTAGACAGCAAATATTAATGTAATTCTGAATCATGAGACGCAAAATAAACCCAAAACAAAGACACTAATTTCACGTGGGCTCTAAAAGAAAGAGAATACGTGTAAAAGATTATTAAATTAGGTCTTCCTACGTATATCTACGACCAACTTTGTAATATGTGTAGGAGTAAGGTAGGTGCCGGTAGAGTGACTTTTTGAATCTAACTTAGATACGGTTTCAATTTAAATACTGTTTGAGTTACTAGATGTTAACCTCGGAATAACTATTCATGAGATACTGATATTCATAGATAAACTACATGAATACTATGACTAGTGTAGGTACATCGTTACGAAATCTGTTTGGTATTCTGACACAGCTACTATGTTACATCTTGACAGATTGGATTTACGATTAGAACCTTTTATCTGCTTATCAGTCCGTAACTCTTCCTATTTAAAACCTTATCGTGTAGTGCGGAGTCTGGTTGATAACATAAAGACAAAGTTTAAAGAGTTATTTCAACATTTTACTTGTAGGGACGTATAACAATGTAATAAGCTACCATAGAATTTTTAATGTTATTGATTGTCTAGTTGATACGCCCGCTTCTCATGGATGACGTTGTGGGTTCATTACCGATACAAGTACCAATGTGACTTTCTGGTTTATCTTGGACATCCATTCATATAAATCTGGAATCGTCAATCCGTCTTGAGCAAGCGTGATCAATGCTCGTGCCTTCTCTGTATGGGAAGAGGATTTTGGTCAGCACTGGGACCATTTAAGCTGATCTTATATGTAACATTTATAAAATCTTGCGCCATATTACCCAATATTGTGCTCTCACGATGACATTGTCTTCAAATAACTGTGTCGCAAGAATTACGTCACTTTTCAAAAAGTGTTCTTTTCAAACTCCTTTTTCTACCCGCATTGATTGTCGAAGTCAAGTAGGTAAACTCAAGTTCCGCAAAGGAAGTAATTTACATACAAATAAACTAGATTTCCTATAAAAACATCACTTCGATTCGAAAAAACAACTTGAGACAAGGAAATTGGCAGCGATGAACGTGGTCTCCTTGAGTAATTCGTTCGTCCAGACGGATATGAGAATCAAACGGGAGGGGGAAAACCAATCAGCGGTTGACGTGAAAATCCTCGTGAATAAAAAAATACACGCTGCTTTTTCTCACGCGATCTAAGCAGATAGCTAGTGTCGTTACGTCATAGCATTATTATTATTGTACATTTCTTACATAAGCAATGAGCCCGCAAAGCTTATTACAGCGCTAAAATGGCTGTTAGGTCCGATGACGTCAGAGAACAGTGGGCTTTCCTCGCGTGATTCATAGAGGGGCGTCTGTCGCGGTGCCACTGCTTTTCTTGTGACGTCACATGTCTTGATACTTTAATAATATTATCTTTTTATTTCTTTACAAAATAAAGATCCTTATCTTTTTTCCTCATTTCAAAGGTGAGGTGTTTTCTACTCATAATAGTTTTTCTTATGACGAGCAATGGCAATCAAATGAGGCGCACGCAATCGGAGCGAACAAACAAGTCGTGTTATCTATTAACATGCTCCAGAATCAAGGGTTTGACGTCAGACACACATTCTGGCTTCCGACAGGTTTCAAGGAGTGGTGGTAATGAAGTGAACTACTTATCATTTCTTGGCTGAAATGTTGGATATAATTTCCAAGAGACTCTTTATATAACATGCCTCATTAGGGTCACGTTTCTCAAATGATTTCAATTTGCAAACAACGTGCAATAAACATATTGATATGTATCAAGGTTTTGTTATATTGATGTTAATAAATGAGTAACAAATCATTTTGGCCTTGCACAACTGCGGCGTCTAGTAATGAATTCTACCTACCCACCCACAGGTCTTGCCAAAGTGCATCAGCCTAGGCTGCCTACATGCAATCATTTGGTATTCAGTTTCAGTCAATACTGACGTAATAAACTGACATGAACATTTTAGAAGTGAAGTGAGTCAGACCAACCACGTATGGTACGAAATGATTCCTGGTTTAAATATAAACTGTTCGTTTTGGATCGGCGGCGGCGCAGGCGCCCTTACGCGTGACTAAGACATGGTATACGATACTTCGGGAAGTAGCCTTTTAAGAAGACGGTAAATTTAGTATGTTGGGTAATTGAGAACGTAATGTATTCTTAAGTACTCGACTTGGGAAAGGTGAGAGGCGTCGGGAAATGCGAATGGAATGAGGTATAAATACTGTTTATGTGAAAGCGTAAGCTGGATTTGTTTTGACAGATTTATTACCCTCAAGTCTCGTTTTAACCGCATCTTTTAATAACATTCTCGTTTATAATGAACTAGCTTATGGCTGCGGCTTCGTCTGCCGTCGTGTATCTGCGGGATTTGATTTGATTTATTTATTTAAACTTTATGCAACAATAAACGTACAAAGGCGGCCTTAGGCATTCTCTACCAGTCAACCAAAGGTGGTGATTATTTATGCGGAATCCTATTTTTTTTTGCTTAAAATAAAAGTAGCGTAAAGTAATCCTTATAACATCAGCTATCTGTCAGTGAAAGACCCGTCAAAATCGGTCAACCGTTTCAGAGATAAGCCGGAAGCAACAGACAGAAAAAAATAGTTTATTGGCATTTGTACCAAATTATGTACTTTTTGTTATACCGTGATGTCTGTGATACTTTGTAAACATTCATATGCATTTAGTAAAAAGCCGCTACTTTAACATTACAAACAGACACTTCAATTTTATTTATTTGTATAGATAAATGATTTATTAGTCTACATGTTTGTGTAGCAACATTATTGTTGAGTAATATCGTAGACTTTTATCAAGACCAAAGTCCAGAAATACAATAATTGAAAATGCAACGTCAAATAAAAACTCAATTGAAACCACAAATGGAACCAAACGTAGTTCTTTGTGCTATTCAATTTCAGAAACTAATCAATTGAACACAAGGATTTCAAACGTTTCTCACAGCTCAGTATTGTATCGCCGCAGTCCACGATATAAAAATATAATAGCATATGTGCTGCAATATACCCTTGACATGCAACTAACGCTGATTATCATAAAATTATTCATCAAAATGTTATCTTTTTAACATACTCGATTTAACACCTTAACCCCGTTGTGTATAGTTCAGTTTTGATTGAAAATAACACAGGTTTTACGACCTTTGCTTTATTTCTTTTTATTTTCCTCGAAAATCAACTTAGTTGACTTCTTCTTAAAGTTGACACTAGTTTAAGTTGTTTTTCTGTTTTCATATTGGCATTACTGTGGACTAGGTTGTGTTTCAAGGTTCTGCGTTTGTTATGCTACGGTTTTCTATGTATTGATATAGTTTTATGATTTTATAAATATGCACTTACCCTTTTATAGCGTCTGGTGAAGTGAGCTAGTAATAAATTGTGTTAATTGAGTACATTGTTATAGAATACTCCCCTATCTATACTAATATTAATAAAGCTGAAGAGGTTTTTAGTTTTCATAATATTACGCTGCGACCCACAGAAGCGCAGCAGTAACCAAAGATGTAACTTTAAACGGATGAAACAACCACTCGGATAAAGTCGCAGGCAGAAACTATTCCTGCAATAAAATGTACTCAATGAACTAAATACTTATGAAAGACAATGAACAAATCTTCTATCATTTTAATTAACAAAACTTTATTCTTGTTTCTAGGTAAGCAGACCTTCGAATTTCAAACCATATCTGAGTAAGTTATTTAATATCAATTAACGTATCCGTGTTCTTTGAACTTCATTTATTTTTCGATATATTTCACAGTTATCGTCAATACGGTTTCACCCTGTAGTTAGTTTGACCTTTGACATCTCAAAACTTAGTTTGTATTCAATCCTATCTCAGTCATTTTAGTTATGAATACGATAAACTATACATAAATGAAGACCAACGAAACATTGACAATACCTAGTCCTACAATATTAAGAATAACGCGTACTGGACCTCGATCACTGTCACAGAAATGGGTCGGGTCCCAAGTTCCAACAATGGCACTATGGCACACAGGAGGCAGTGCCGCGGACAGGCCGAGTCCCGTGCCAGTCCGTGTCCGTGACACCGTAACAGCGTGTCACAGGACCTGTTTCATATCAATGCTGTTCTTGTTGAATAACTTTTAAAATATTTCTAGTTGGGTTTTGTGAGCAGATAAATGATGTTACCCCCTTTCTAGCTCTATTTAGCCACAGTTAGAGTCGAGAGTGATGAAATCTATACTAATAAAATACAGCTGAAGAGGTTTTTAGTTCTCATATCTGGAACTACTAGTCGGATTGTAAAAAAATATCTTTTTGGGTATGATAGCTAGATTCAGGGGTAATATTATAGTAGTAACATCACGCTACGACCGACGGAAGCGGAGTAGTAACCAAAGACATAGCTTGATGCGGATGAAAACACCACGCGGACGAACTCGCGAGCAGAACTATTCCATAATATGGTGCAGTTTTTGTTAGTTATAGAATCGCCATTTTAAAACTTAGACTGTCTGAAAGGTTTATCTGCAAAGGTGTGCTGATTGCTCTCTCTATTAGCTCTAGATCCCACGAAGCTACGAGATGAAAGACTACACTAAGAATTTAATTCAATAAAGTCATAATTTAATTTTCATCGGCCGTGGCCGCTCGGCACCAGCCGGTTTAACTTTGATCGATTCAATAACACAAACAAACTCATTGGTTTCAAACGAATTATATCTGTCAATATTCTCATATTTACTCACAGCTATTTTGAGTATATGATTTTGTCCGGTTCGTCATTCAGAGTAGGACGGCCCACTTCACTGAATGAGTTTGAATTTAAATTAAGTTGCTCAGGTATACGTAGTAGGGGACAATGGCCCGCCTTTGGCAGTCACGCCTACCCTTGCGTGGTATGAGGATTAATATTACCCTTCCCTACCTACCATCACCCTGGTTATTCTTTAGCCTTTGTCACAATTACTTGGTCTCTGGCGTAGCGTCTCTCCTTCTATACATCTGTATGAGTTGTCATCTCAGTAAACGTTATCTTAATAGTCATATCATGATATCATCTAGTCACTTGGTGCATTAGTGAGAACTCTTATTAAAGTTAGTTACACCTCTGACGACATCCCCGTGATAATATTGAATTCCTTCTACTTCTGATACATAATAATATATTTAAAACGACATTAGGTCATCGCTCATTACAGTACCGCTCTGACACAGCAATAAGCAGGGCCCAATCTAGCTATTTCGCCGCTCCAGGCATGAATAGTATTTGCTGTCTTTTACCTTATAAGTCATAAGCATGTCAAACCAAATATGATGCAATTTTTGACAGACTTATAAATACATATACCATAGTGTACCTAAACCTATATAATATTTGATGGATTTGTATTATTTTCACACGAGTATTTTATATTATTAATTAAGAAATTCCTAAAATTACTTTTTTTAGTATCTGCTAACCACCACATATTTTGACGTCCTTCATTTTTGATAGGCTAGGCATTTGCCCGGCTGGCCGCTTCCTTAGATCAGGGCATCAGGCTCTGCAAATAAGTTGCTATTAAAAATGGCTGTGTATGTCGAAGCGATATTATCCTAAGCGGCCTTTATGTATAAACAAAACAATGATACTTAACTGATGTATAAGTGGCATTTATGATTGACGTGTATTCACATATCGCCTATGACAAACAATGGGCTGTATTTAAATTTCTAGATATCAAGTCGTCCATATATTTACATTTCAGTACAGCGCTGTCTATCCACTAGACAATACATATCCGTTTCTCCATAGGCGGTACACTAATATCTTGTTGGAATTACCTCATTATTTCAGAATATTCTCCTTCAAATCCATGAGAAATTGCCACAAAAACGAACGACATTTTATCTCAAATCAAATCTATTTCCCTAGCAATACAGTGGAATTTCGCGTAGCAATATGTCGTGTAGCGAAGGCAGTTGTTCAATACAGTGAGGGTTCTTATTTCCGTCAGGCGGTTGCCATTGCGTTATCTGCGAGGATTTGTCGTCGCCGGTACCTTCGCATCCGGCCCTCGATGTGCAGAAAATAAGCGAAATAAACAAAACGTTGTGTACACACTACTCTTGAACTCGACTCCTGTCTCCCATAAAGTAAATAGATAACTTTGTAGAGAAATATTTGCTGAAATGTTCAAGTATTTGAACGACTCAGTATGTGATAGCTGTAACAATGTTACGTTACAGTTTGACACGAGTACAGTAACAAATTGCACTCAAAATGGAAATCTTTCTAACAGTAGTGGATAGTTTTCTTTTTTAATAAGCGTGAGTCATTTTTATTAATTTCATCATAATCATCATCATATCAGCCGTAGGACGTCCACTGCTGAACATAGGCCTCCCCTATAGATTGAAATTCATTTCCTTCAAATTACATTGAAGCCAAATTTTCCACAACAAACCTATTTAAGGAAAACCTAGAAAATTCCGCAATGTCCTCGCAGGAAACCAATTCGTCACAGCTTTGTGATTCTACCATTTTATTATTTCTTAGTATTTACTTGGTAATAAACCAAATATTTTTCCACTATTATCATACTGAACAGTTACTTGCTTATCGCACACCATTACTCAGAGTTACGTTAGTGATAGGCGTAGCTTAGCAACATTTTACTAAACATATTTTTAACAAAATCCTTTCATGATAATGGTGCCGATTCCCTTGTTCACAAACTAGACTAAATTTAGAGAATTGACATCTCTTACTAACATACAGCGAAAGGAAAGGACGGTGACATTCCGTGACATTAAAGAACTAAGTTAGAGATGTCAAATTAGTTTTTCCCTTGAACTTCTCCGTATTTTTAATCCACACGTTTTAAGATGTCAACTATAACTGTATGGATGTGTCAGATGGACTAAATTTGACAGCTCTTATTTACATTAGTCTCTTTCTTATTTTATTGGACAGAAAAAGATGGAAATAGTCTAATTTTCGTTTTGTTTGTGAACAAGGGAATCGGCACCACTGTCACTGCAAAGCAAGCACTAGGAATAAACCCTAACGTGACAGTACCATAGCATACCACTAAAGTTTTAGTGACATTATGGAAAGAAAGTATCTCCATCTATGTGGCTAAATATGGCAGTTTCGTCGGAGAAAACGTAGATCGCGTCGCATCTAAAGCAGTTATGAGGTCAGGTGGCGGAGTCAAGTCTTTCTAAACACGGATTGTCGAGGTGGATGCACTGCAGCGTGTAGGGATCCTTGACACGGTTCGCCATAGCCTTCTGTCTAGTCACTTTATATGTGGTGGTAAATAACACATACCTGATAACTACGCATTGACTTTATTTCTGGTGTGAAAACTTACTTACGGCAATGTAACGCTCGCAAAACATTGTGCTTACGGCTGCATCCAACAGTACAGAGTATTTGTTCTTTAGGTATGATCCGAAACAAAAATATGGGTATTGCAATGATGGCAAGAATAACTTTAGGCTAGTGCCTTTATACAAAACACTCGATCTACAGGTACGTACGTAAGTTAAGTAGACCAGAAAATCTAAGCATGTTGAAATACTAGATGTATCTGAAATAGTCCTTAATGATGTAGCAGTAGTAGATTTGTCCAGAGTTCCAGATGATTTTAAATGTAAGCGAAGTTACGTTTATCCAACATTCCATTCCACGTAGGCTGGACTTGTTTTACTTAGTCTAGTTATTTTTTCTATTGGAAAACAAATTTCTCCGCCAGGAAAAACGTCATTTCCGAGCCGAACAGTAAATTGCGTGAAATAGATTCAATTGAGTCTGCAGCAAAAAGATAAATCTTTCGAGGTGCAAGAAATTAGAAAGGTCTTGTTGGGAAAAAATGTTAAGTTTAAATTCGTTACCCTATAATTACTAGCTCTATTGTCTATTAGCTAACGGTTAAAATATAAACCCTTATTAAAACCACTCGTCATTTAATTTCTATTGAAATAGTCTGGTTTGGTAATGGCAAGATGATTGATTGCATTCGATTCGGTAACGCGATTCATTATGGAATCACTGTTGATCATTAGTCACTCTTTATTGGATCACTCCAAATCACATTTTATTTGCAAATGATATAACTGCTTCACAATTTACGTCATCCTTACCTTCGAAGTTAAATTTAGTCCGATTGAATTCACTGAGCGTTAGGAGTTTTTTTATTGGATTGACTAAGTGTTCCAATTAGTCTTAACCATTCAGTTCCAGTTTTGAGTACATAAGTTTAAATTGATTCCTCTTATTAAGAATTATTGTCTTCTTCTTTTCTTGTCGATTGACTCAAATTTTGTCCGACCAATATAGCAACAACCTGTACAGCTCTATCATTGGCCTCATTAAGATCTTGGATGGCGCAGGTGACGCAACTGAGGAGAATTTTATAAAAATATAGCAGTCAAAATGTCGAAACCAACATCAACCTCTCAAAACTTATTGGTCCACCAAAAAAGGAACACAACGTGATCAATACAATACTTATCATACACTTGTATTTATTACGAATGGGTACGCCTACACGCAAACCGCAAAACCTTTTTTATGGCTAAGTAATGAATTTTCATATAAAATCTCGAACCGGTTTCCAAGTAGAGGTACCCAATTATCATCCCGCTCTATTCATAAATATGTGCCAGAGCCGTGGGCGACACTCGAAACCATCCGTCGGATCTGGCCCACGTACTTAGACTTAGTGCACCCATCCGTCCGGATTCCCAACGGATGTGTCCCAGATTTCGAACGAGATGAAGGACGTGCAAAATTTTCAAAGCTTCAAGACTTAGCCATGGATAAATCTTTGAATGGTGCGCGAACTTTTAGAAATTTAAGTGATGAATGAAAAAACTTTGAGTGATGGATCATTCTGCACAAATGCTTTGTAGATTTTTTTTTTCTGTATGTGGTTGTTTTGACAGTTACTCTAACAACAAAATATTTACGGTCCAAGGTTTGACACCCAAACTGTTACCGTTGAAATTATTGAAACAATCTGAGGTCAGATAGAATGAAACAGCAAATTTCATTTTTATGCGCCAAAAACTACTCTAGGGGCTAAGAATCATATTCTGAATCGATGGTAACAAGTTGCGCGTCGATGTCTACCCTTCCCCTATACAAATATACTGTGTAGCAGCGGCGAGGGGTTCGTAAAAGGGAAGCCGAAGCAAAAATTGCTCAACTTTGTAGTACAATTAATTAGTAGATGCTATTTTTAAATGGCGGCAGAGTAGCTGTTGTTCCGAACTTCTGAAGGGAAGCCAGTAAAGATTATGTTGCATGAGTCCTCACCACTGACAGCTAAAATATAATATACCCACTTATTTTAAAATAAATAAACTTTATGCACATACATGTAAAAACAACTACAAAGGCGGACCTATTGCATTGGGCATTTCCTACCAGTTAGGGTGATGCAGAGACAAAACATAGTAGATAGACAGGTACAGAAAATATCCAAGAATAAAATAAATATCGCCTTACCAACGAGTAAAGTAAAAAAACAAATTATTAAGATCACTTAAGAACTGTTCAGCGAAATAGTTTATAAAGTTCCAGTATATAAGTAATAGAAATTTCCCAATACAAATGTTGCAATTTTCTTTTGTTGCGTCTAGTTTGCAAAATCACGTACTGCCCTAACTACCCATGTTCCTCTCTTATCTAACGTTACATGTCTACCAGTTCTTAGTTACATCAGTGCTATCGCAATATTCATTGTTCGACTCGATAAAACGGGTACGTCCTGTAACGTGAAGCTCTAGTTAGATTTCTTAGATAAGTATCTCTTACTATCGCCGTGATATGTTCTAATAATCTCTAATGAGGTGTTGTAATGCGGGTATTGATTGAATAGATATCTGTGCAAGTCTTATCTGATTGCAACTTCATTTTGCAACACACGTTTTTGTTTTTTTTTTTGCGCATGTTACTGCATGAAACTTTTTATGTGCAATGCCAAAAGTATTACTACCTACAGTACGCGGCCGTATATATGGCGAATCATCATGTAAATATGACAACTAAGTGGTTCTTGCGGTCGTGAGCGTAGTGAGAGTTTTAGAAGATTAAGTTTTAGACCCAGGACCGCTTCCTCCTTCTGGGTCCGACTCACTAAAACTCAATACTCCATGACGGCAATTCTCGTAACTTTAAAAACTTTGCTTTCAAATCTCAGTCTGTAACTGTCAAAAATGCATTTAATTCACCTGCATTTTTGATAAGTTTTTGACTTTGACGCTGAGATGAGTTTGCGACTCGATTCTAAAAGTTTTTAATTACGATAATTAGCCTTCAGATCATCGCTTGGTACTGTACTGTATGTAGAATTTTGTTTTGTGTGAATGTAGTAATAAAATTAGCTACTTTTTGTTTTTTGGAATGCGTTTGACCCCTGTATATTTTTAGCTTGGCTTATTTATACAGTTTGCGTCAATACTAGCTGTTCCAGTGTCAATCACTGCGTTCAGATTCCAAGGCGCTACAGTAAAACTGAAAGTCATTGTTGTGCATCAGTGCGTACTGTATGCATTTATGATTTTCAGGACAAACGTAGTTGCATGCTCATTACCGCAGTACTTTTTGCTTTGAGCACGATTCGAAGAAAGCGCGATGTTTGAGTAATTAATTAGTGTTGATATTATCAGTTGTTTACGCATAGTTTAGAGCTAATTAGCTTATAGATTTTTTGCAATAGTCAGAAGGCAATTTCCGTAAGTTTAACAACGATCGCATTCTATTCTCAGTCTCAATTTGTCAAAAATATCTCTGTTTATATTTTTGACAAATGATTAGCATTGATTGTGGCTGAGATGTGATTGCGACATAGATATTAAACGTTTTTAATTACGAGAATTGGCCTTCTGTTTTCTTTTCCTGCTAATTGGTTTTCCTAAAAGTAGTTCATAGCGTTCTCTAATTAAAAACAATTTTCCTTATAAATGCAACAACCATATTAACATTATAAATCAAGCACATATTTGATAAGGAAACACAATCAATTGATATTTCAACAACGTATAATGACAAAGTATCATATGACAAAGTAATGACGGGAACTACAAGAAGTAATAACATAGTCCGAAGCATGTGACTCATTGAAACACCTCGCACAGTCATTCTTAGTAATCAATCAATGAATTTTTAACGAAGCCTTGTCCACAATCGAGCTTTACCAGGTTTTACTGCCAGGTGTTCACAACCGGTACAACGTTACAGGAAGTTAGTTTTCTTGGAAATCCATTGCAGTGCTACAATCGCTTACCATAGGCCAATAGTTCAGGTAAACAGCAATGGACTAGATACAAATTACCGTTTTCTCGTATTCTCGTAGTAGGTAGTGTAGTTTGCGTGCTCCGGCGCTCGATTTATAATTCAAATGCAATCCTTTCAATCGTTGCTGAAAATTGTTAGACAGAACGGTTTAACAGTTCGTTGTATTTTTTTTACCTTTTACTGGAAAATGTTTTCTTAAATTATAAAAGCACGTGTTATTATTGAGAAAATTTGACGTTTTCTTTCATGTGGTTTTAGTATGTGACGTCCGCTAGGAACGGATTTCCCAAAATTCACCCCCTAAGAGGATGAAACGGGGGCATTTACGCGGACGAAGTCGCGGGCAAAAGCAAAAGCTAGTATTTCATATAAATACTAAATTCTTTTTACGCATTTTCTGTGTGAATAGAAACAAATTACTATTATGCCTTAAATAAACCCTAAAGGCTTCCAATACAACATCCTATTTCACACTAGGCCTGTGCCACATAGATAGCGTTGCGAGCCACGTCAAGGGCAATGGTGTGAGAATATGATTGATTCACTTCCAGATCCTAGGCAACCCTCATACATCATACTGGTTCGCGTCGCAGGCGAAACTGTTTTAAGATATTGGGTAGCTAGATTGCGTTATACTCGACTAGGTTTAAGTGGCTTGGTCTGAACATATATTATGTAGTTTATCTTGACGAACAAAATTGATAAATGGAACGGTACAACTGTTTTTATGCAGATGTTTAAATTTTGTAGAAAAGGCTTATCTTTTTAGAAAACAGATACATTGTAAAACGAATTGTTATAACCTGTACTAATAAAATAAAGCTGAAGGGTTTTTGTATGTTTATTCTCTGGAAGTACCAGTCGGGTCGGAAAAAAATATTTTTGAATGATAATCAAATTCATGAGAATTCAATCGAACCAACCCACAGCAGCTTAGACGATTAACACACGGCACCGCGCGGTCGTGCGGTGTACCTTTTGATAATCTGCGTTTCACCGCCTACCGCAGCGGTGATCGGTGCCGTGTGTTAATCGCCTTAGCACTAACCAAGGACGTGACAGAACGCGGGCGAAAAAGATCACGTAGACGAAGTGCAGATGCTAATACTAAGATAAACACAAGTTCTTGATGCTAATCCAAACAAATGGTTTAGCCTGCTACTTGAAATTCAGTTGTATCCAACAGGAAAATCGATCTGACAATCAACCAGCCGATACATATGTAAATAAACTCAAACATAGACTTGACTCCACTATTCAGTCTGTCACAAAAACATATTTCGTAACCATGTTTATAATACAATCGCCACAATCTTATGGTAATGCGTGGTTTGTCTCGCCATTTGCCATGAACTCGGTTCCCACGTGTAACATTGTTTGTTTCGCGTATGACGTCAGTGCTCCTGTCTGGGTTTACAGTATAGATAAATAAGGATATTCAAGCTTGTTGATACATCTCATTTTAGTGCAGAAAAATGAACTTTTAGATCCAAACTGGTCCAAAATTGTATTTGAAAATTAACCATAGTTATTCTGCTTAAATGTTAATTAGAAACAAAGTATTTGGAATAAATCTTAATATGGATATTTCCACCTTAGATATATTCACTTCTAAGTCTGCCATCATTAATATTTTCATCCACCTCTGCTAATTATTATGGATTTTTTAATCCTTATTTGGACCTTTAAAACCCTGGATGCAGTACTATGCATCTTAGGAAGTCACGTCAATGACGCTAAATTTCTTCGTTTCTAAGCAACAATTGGAAGAAAATCATTTAAATATTGTACGAAGATCGTTGAGTTATTGTTAAAACAGACATCATAGAATGTTAGATCAACTCAACCCCTACAAAAAGACTCGTTTCAAACATTACTTTATTGCGCAAGCAGCGGTGACAGGTTGCACGTCTGCAATCATCATAGCATTCAGCTGACACTTACATAACTAGGAAAATGAGACGACGCACAAAGTTGCAGCTTCCTTGTCCAAAGGAATTTTAACCAAAGTAACAATAAATTCTCTCATTCACAAAGACAGTGGTATTGAAAGTACGTAATAAGTTAATTAGTTGGTGCAGTCTAACGTAACCCTTATTAGCATAGGTCGGTCGTTTGCGTTTAGTGGTCATTTCGTCATAGTTTTACATTACACGTCCATTCACTGTAACGTGGGTAGTGGCTACGCATTAGAGTCGTATTTGAAAGAATGTTTAGCGTCTCTTGTGGTTGATATTTCTGTTTTGATTTCAATAGATATCTGTTTGTCGAAATGTTTGTCCAATACAATATTTATGAACATTTTTCTGACAGCACCAATCTTACTGGATAGTTCTTCCGAGTTCCGACCGAATTTCGGTTACGGTGATCAATTTTAATAGAAAGTAGCCAAGTACGCTTGAGATATTATAGTCCACAAGTGCACTCTCTCTTCCCTCTCAAAGTTGGAACAGTTATTCAACACGACCGGGGAGAGATCAGGCGCACGATCAACTACTTTTACGTGCTTTCCAAGACACAGAGGTGTCACACCATCTACATCCAAGCTACGGGCTACTATTGAGAAATTACTAATGGAAAAACCCAGTAACACTGCCCGACCTGGAAATTGTACTTAAGACCCCACAATTTGCCGTCGGACTAACGACCATAGGACCAGCGGGACAGGCTTAGTGTCTAGATTCTCAATTATTAGCAAAATTCCATAAGCTGGTATTATTTTATAAAATTCCTCTCAATTTTAGACCAGTAAAGTCTCCAAGCGGTTTATTAGGCAGGCATGGCAATTTTTAATTTAGTTTTTATACAAAATACGTATTTTCCAGGCTCTGGACAAAGTAAAAGTTGTAATTACTTAATTTGAATCCCAAAGGGCTCCTGTCATTCACCTATCTGACGCCTGTTGTGGTTATGTTTGCAACTTTAAATTGGTACGGTGCTCATAATTAGTTTGAGGCTCGCTAATTATTTTATTTATGAAAAGTCTGTTTCTGGAAACGGCTAAAAGTGAAAGATTGTTGTTTTTTATAAAAAACAAAAGATGTGTAAAGAATAATATGAAAGAAAACTGAGTCAGTGATAGCAAACAGGACGGAATGGAGGAAGAAAATGGGTTGTGCCGACCCCTAGTAACATGGGACAAGGTCAGGAAGATGATGATGATGATTATGTTCTTCAATATATTGCTAGCCTATGTTAGATAAAAAAACATGTATGTATGAAGCAACAAATTACCTCGGGGCACTGTATTCAATCTTTTTCTCTTCACACATCTTTATAATATATACCCTATCGATTAACAAGTCATGCCTTGCTGTATGCTTTTTAATTGGTTAATAGATCGGTTGATAGTGGGATATTTTCTCACAAACTTGCAGTCTGAATAAAACTAAGCATACAATTCCTAATCATAGAAATACAGAACACAACACAACAATTGACAATACTTGGAACTGTCCTTCACGGGTCGTTTACACCGAATGTATGTTCTGTTTGTACATATGTGCGTGTGCATGATCATGTACTGACGCATTTGATAACAACTGCACACATCCACATCAGTAACGCGGGTATTTACTTTGATTGTGGCTAACATGAAGTAGTAAAGATACGGCGGAATATGGAAGAACATTTCCTCAGCTACAAAACTTCATTGTCTTATCAAAAGGCTATAGAACTTTCCTGCTGGTTCTTCTCTCTTGGAGATAATGAATTGATGGAATTATGTTTATCCTACTGTCCTTGCCCTGGAAAGCATGTTAATCTCTTAGTCCCGGCTGTCATACGTAGATCTTTGACAGTCGTTACGGGTCGCTCCGTTTTATGGTTTTGCATCGACCTTCCAAACATCCTATTATCTAACGATATTCTATAATCAGATGTGTTGTGCATTGTACCGAAATGTCATTAGTACCTTTGAGTATTAAGCCTTCTGACGCACGAAGAAGTCTTCTGAAAAGATTCCATCTCACATTGTTAACAAATCAAGCCAGATGCAACGCGCGTAGTAATTGAAATTGTATCCGCCTCTCATTTATTAAAACGTGACTCGTTTGCGTGCGCAAGAGTCACCCGACTGCTTGATTGATGGCGATTGCGTCTCAACAATTACTGAAGAATTTATAACTAGTTACAATTTACAGCGTATTCAGGATTGTGACAGTTTTTTGTAATCGCAGAATGTGCTAAATTAGCAGAGGTTTATTTATGTCATACTACGCATGTATTATAAAACTGAAGTTTTTTTTTGGTTGTTTGAACGCAATAATGTCTATGAATATGAAGAGAAAAAAGTTTATCAAAAATAATTTGTATTTTTTTCTGAATATTATCTCTTTTGCTGTCCTTTCCAGTGTCCAGTCCAGTAACTAGGTACGACAACTCTTTATTAAAGAAAATATTTCATTCCTCTAAGAATTTCTTTAATTTTTCTTAAACGCTTTTACGTCGCGTGCGCATACTCGTTAGCTCAGTCTTCCTCGGTTGCAGTCGTTTATCTTCGGCAGCATTCACCCGATGATCGATAATTTTGCACGAATGTGACTTACAATTGAACATTTTCAACAGTAGTGAGTGCTATACCATTACAGGAGGCAGATTAGGGGGGAGTGGATGTCTTGATGACTCTGTAGTTAGGCGCCCACCCGTCATGCGCAGGTTGTGGGGTTACAACCGGGTACAGGCAAGTACCGATGTGACTTTTTATTTAATATGTCTAAGACACTACTGACATCAGCGAAAGAAAACATAAGTCTGAAATCGCCAATCCGCTTTAAGAAAAGGTGGTGATCAATGCTCTTAAATAAATAAATAATAAATCATTTATTCTGGACCAAACATTTTACACTTTCAATACACCCACCAAACAGTTTGTCGGCAGGATTAGCGCTCGTCTTAAATTCTTAATATGTTATTTGGTTCAAATACAATCCTTCTGACTCATAAGTCACTAGCTCAGTGATTATGGTCATTACAATGTTAATATCAACAGTTATCTTAAACAAAAACAATTTAGTGGGTATTTTCACATCTGGCGACAATTTCATTAAGGAAAATCAGCTTTTAATTTATTTTTTAGTGTTAGCTTACATAATCCAGTATTATATTTTCTCAGCCAGTCGAGATTATTGAAAAGTGTAGCTAGTATCTTGCTCAAGGCCTTTGTCCTATAGTGGGACAATAATAGGCTAGTAATATTATTTTAGAGAGGGGGAGTTGAAATGATATCATTTAAAACTTATCTTTCCAAGCAGTCTTGAGAACAATAAGTACGCTTTGTTGCTTGAAGGTTATCAACCTGTAACTATTACTGCATTGTTTTGTTTTAAACAATCTTATGTCTTCGAAAAGTACACGGAGCACCTACTGTTCTGTTCGTCAGTTTCACCTTCAATGGCTAATGGGTAATTTCGTCCTTAAGTCCGTGTCTAGGTACCTAATAATGCGCTAATTATGCCTGACCATATTGATCAGTGATTTGCATGTCTGGTTAATTGTTTATGCGAAACATGTACTTCTAAACGGCTTGATTAGCAGGTTCATAGGAGAAAGTTTGAATTATTTGTAGATACAAAGATATGTTTCGAAAATTGTGAGTATTTTGATTATCTGAGATAACGAATGATCCTCTATTTTAATCTTTATCTGTACTTACTAATATTATAAAGCTAAAGAGTTCTTGTTTTTGTTTGACGCGCAAATCTTCACAACTACTGATCCGATTCTGTAAATTCTTTTGCTAATATGAAGTTACGTTATTCCTGAGTACTAATGTCTATTTTATTTAAAAAACAATTGGGTTCTATTAGAAATACAAGCGGGCGAAAGCAAGTGAGAAATGAAGCCGTACAATTTGTACACTTTTACCGTATATAGTTCCATCACAACTAACAAACTTATTAGAACCTTGAGCTTTCCCGAAAAGTTTATACAAATTGTTGATGTGATATACCTGTTCTCTAAAAACTTGTAGAACGATAATTTTAGAGTACTCTTGTGATATATTTGAGCAAAATCTGATCTGACGTCGAGCTTTACTAAGTTAACTTCAAAATCCTGTATGCAAATTGTCCCTATCTAGTTTGTATCAAACTTTTGCCAAGAAATTCTGGGTGAACGTTCCTGTAAAGACTAGATTAGATCACTATAAGAAGTAATAACTATTCAGGCGCTAGTTTAGAACAAATTCTAGTGGAAAACGTTGGTCGGCAGTCAGATAAGGCCAGTTATCTAGCTCGATGTCGCCCAGACTGGTTCGGAACCGGACCACACTTGCTTGTATTATTGCAAGGTTCACTAGTTGTTTGATATATCATACGTGTAATGTGTTAGTTGTTTTAGGAAGTATGAAAGTACATGACTGTGTACTAACGAACAATATGGAGAGTTACAATAAATATTGTGAAAGATTTTTAGTTATCGGTTCTGTCTACACAAGGAAACAATTCAAAAACCATTTAAAATTAATACATAATTTTAAATCACTCGCACCATTCATCTTTACTCAAAGTTGCTTGGTTCACACACTGCGAGTTGCTGACTAGACAGTAGACATCTGCTCGCATTGAGTACTCGTATGTCGGTAGCTCGGCTGTTTTCATGATGGGGCTGCCTAGTCTCTTGTGACCTGTGCGCTAAAGTAGTATTGGGAAGATCATCTATTCGCAACCATTTTGAAATTTACATCACACGCGTAGCACACAAATAAGAAATACACACTCGCAAGTCACAGGATCCTCTCTTTCACTGACTGACGGGCTACTGCTAATGCGAGTGATGTTACGAGCTCCCGCCATATCAAATGCGAGTAACTCGTTTGATACGTCTACACCGTGCGAGGTACTGTACTGCAGCTACTGCCTAAGCTGACTCACCAACCAGGCATTAGTTTCTAACACGGGCCCATTGCCCCATGCATATTTGTAATTAAAGCTCGTGTTAGCGTGCTCTAGGTTTAAGTTCCTGAGGCAACTGGGCTAATTAATTTACTTGTTTTAAACTCCAAGGTTATATAACAGACCTTAGAAGAACGAATCTTAATGTATGTAAGTATACAAACATGTAATTATATGAAAGCTCTGCTAACAATATAAAGCAATTAACAATACCCAACAAATTCCGATAATTAACTCCGTAACGCGAATTAACGCGACAGGAATGTTACACAACGTTTTCCCTTTATTCCCAGATTAGGTGTGCGTAAACACATGCTATTATTATACCAGGAATTATAACAAAACACATAATATGCGAAAGTTTCCGCTGTTTACGTAAGCTTGGCGTTGTAACTGATATTTGTGTCCTGTTGGTCTTCTCGTTTGGTAACCAGGTCGGAAAGTGTTGTTTGGTTTTTTCCCGTCGAGTTTCGATTGTACGTTTATCAATGCCCTTATGTTCCTATATCGTGACATGCGACATTTGATAAGTCACGAATTTATTAGATTCAGCCCGAAGTTTGGAAGTCGGTGGTGTGGTACCCCTGACCTTCGCAACTGCGCGTGATCTCTTTCCATTCGTGTCGAATCGTAGTCCTAAGAGAGTGAAGGAAGAGGGAGTGCACCATAATAATATATCCTGCGTACTTTTGCCTTGTCTTTATTAAGATGGAACGCCGTTACCGAAATTCGGCTGGAAGAATAAAAAAAACGGTACCAATATGCACTAAATGAAAACCTTAACCTGTATTTATTCCTGAAATACATATAAAAAACTGGTATTTGCAATTTTTGATAAAAATATCACAAAAGCGAACAACAATTTTCATACAAAGTGATTTACGTTAATAGCTGGCCGCGAGCCATATTCTAGTAACTTTTACTTGAAAAATAAACCTCTATTTACAAGGTAACAAATAACCGAAAATGAAGCATTAATAAATGAAAACGTTAGATACATAGCCCTAAGGGAAAAGCTAGTAATTTCTCATTAATTTATTCAACGTTGGCGAAATATTTAGTCACGTTTTCCACACTTTGCTAGACATAGATTTCTATTGAAGCATTAATTTGACATTCATTTTTAGCTAGCATAGTATCATGGGCGTCGTATAATAAGCTTAAGCGATTTACTAATTTGCACTTCAAGTAATTAAGAACTGAGGCCATTAGGGAAATTCTGAAAGCTTAATGACAGTAATTTACTTGGTTATTTCTTTAATACTACCTACATTAGCTAAACAATATTTGGCGATGTTAATACTTGAAATATTAATTTAACTACATGCGTTGAATTAAGAGTTTGATAGACGTAGTAATTGCATCAGTAATAGTTATTGAATCTTCTTCTTCTTTATCGTGTGGGCAGTAAGGTCTTACGACCACACACACCCTAGTGTCAGAATTTCTAAACCGCCTCATGGGCTTCTGCGGCTCTTTGGTCTGATTATTGAATTATTGTTGCAAATGACTCATGGTCATTGTTATTTCTTTTAGTTCAATTAACACTGAACAGGTATTTTTGATGAAAAAATTGATTTGTATTAAGATTTCGTCTCGGAAGTTATGAAGTACTCATCTCACCACTTGGTATTGCCTTTTTTATTTTAGTAAAATAAGTAAAAGTAGTTATTTGTACTTGCAGAACAAGTGGTGGTCAGGCGTCGGGCCGGGCTGCTGCACCGCGCCCGCCGTGCCGAGTCGCGCGTGCGATGCGGAGCGGTCCCCGCCGCCCGCGCCTCCTCCCGCTCCGCCTGTGCTTTGCGCCAGACCCTGCTGTCGCGACGCCACGTCAGTATTTCTTTCAAGCTTTGTTTTCTATAGTAATTTTCTCCCGGCTGTGTTATGCGCCGGGGAGACAGATTATCCAATCTTGATATCTAAGAACAATGTAGTACATTATCGTCATGTAGTACATCTATAGTCTAGTTATTTTCAATCTAAGTTTGCTAAAAGCACCGTTTTTAATTTGGGAAAATAACGGTTAGTATTCAACAATAATGATGCTAACGCTGACATTATAGGGACGGACACAATTCAATGGTAATGATGTATTAGTACCTCCTATGTAAGTACATCATTAGCTTTGTAAAGCTAAAGGACGTTCCTAATTACGATTTTGCATTGAAATACAAAATAGTCACCCTAATGGAATGTAATTCTCCGAATTACTAGAGGGTTAAACCATAAAGGATTGATAGGATGTCCAACTTAAAACTTTAATTATATTCGGACTTGGTATGGCTAGTTTTACAATGCGATGCGATGTCAGGGGAACTTTATCCACTCTGTAATTTTGAATACGCCCCTATGAGCAGCGTTCTTTTTTTGAAATCCGGCTTTCAACTTCGGCTAGGGACAGCCAAATGGGTACGCTAACAAGCATTTGTCATGAACCAAACCAGGGGAACTTTTCCAGGATTTGTTTTTTGCCAAATAAAAGTAGCACGTAATACGTTGGCGTTCTAGAGTCATTTTGAGAGGATATACAGCGGCAGTAGCCATTTGAATTACACCAAGTTATAAGTTGATTGCAATTCTCATTTTGGTATGCTTATAGAGGTCTGTTTTGGATAACTCACAACGATAGTTTACTTTCAATAGACTAGAACTACGACACTGACACTATGTCGCAGTTAGAAAACAACTCAACAATTCATAGCATCAACATCTAATTTAAAAACAAGCAAACATTTCATACAATCGTTGTTGCGTTCCCACCGCGCGCGTACGCTGCTCAGGCGCAGGTTACCCTTATTATTGAATGGGGCACACAATACGGGGAATTTGGGTGTTGAGTTCCCTCGCTACCTGCGCTCCCCGCTACCCTCAGCTACCCTCGTCCCTTCGCGTCATTCGGGCCCCCAACCCCTACGATGCGCGCACGCATACTTCCACGACTCGCAAGTTTAACACAATTTTTAAAACTAGCATTTTTACTGGACTGGTTATGATAAAAGTGAAGTTTTGTACAGTGTAATATAGTGAATGTGTAGATATTATAGTTGTAATGGATCTGTCGATACCGAGACTGAAGTTTGAGTGTGAAGATGATGGATACGAGGATTTTATTCTCGGAGAGACGTAAGTTGATGATCTATTTGGCTAACTTTATATACTTGTAAACGTAGGATTCTAAACAAAACTGACGCATTGGCATATCCCTTCCATCAATATATTTAGTAAATCGTTGTTTTTTATTGTTAATTAATAGTATGAAGTATGTAAATTACGTCCTCGGTTTTCTCTACATAATTGCATACTAAATTACATGTTAATTACGATTTCTGTATGCAAAAACATGTTGCAACTTTGGTGTCGGTATCATAAAAATAACGTTTTACACCTCTACTGTGATTCTGAGCTGCAGAATTACTAATCCCGTTAAAGTTAATTGTTTTAAACCGTTCTCAGAAGCTTTTGTTCTCTTTTTATTTGCTTTGTGAGATACCGACTGTTGGATTAAGGCTCTAGACAGACGGACTGCATTCTAACTGCCAATATTGCAGTTTTGATGCAGCTACCGTGACTGCATTTAAACTCAACCAACTGCACGCCGACTGCAATCGGGCTGCTTTTGGAGTGCGCGTAGTCATTGATACTGCAGGCCAACTGCACAGCGACTGTACGGTCTGTTGGCAGTTTCATTGCAGTTATGGTAACTGCATCAAAATTTGGCAGTAGGTGTGCAGTTTAAATGCAGTCAGTCTGTAGAGCCTTACTCGAATCATATTTAAAAGCAAATTTTTATTTTACAAAAACCAAAGAGGTTCTCCGAATTGACAACATTCCGCTTTATCAGCAAACCGTACTTTCTTTTAACTCGCATAAAGTGTTTCACTTGCATCAGTGTTCGTAAATAATAATAAAAAATCTCGTCCCTTACTTTCGGCGTTATTTCCCATGTTTTTGCCTTTTTGCCATTTCATACTCTAACGTCCACAAAATAGGGTCCAAAATTCCATTATTCAATAATCGGATTATCAGAATTTGCCCCAAGTTATAGGCCCGATTGCAGACATGCGCATACGCCGAAGGGATTTTTTCTAACGGGAACTTTTGCGTAGGCTGCCTTTATTTTTTGTGGGTAAATTATTTTTGGGCTTAGCAAAAAGCTGTGATCTCCGTGTAAAGTGGAATGTAGGTGCATCTGGACAAAAAATGTTACGGAGAATTTGAGTTTCACTTGTCACGAAACTGCGGAAGTTACTATCACACAATATTTGTTAAATCGTTGTGTTAATAGACCATACCATGAAGGTCTACCTTCACATAGACCTCATACTTTACTCTCTCTAGTCTGTTTTCTCTTTTGCATTTGTTCTTTTTCCACCAAAATCTGTGGTCTCAGCTCTGGGCCTCAGAGCTAAGCATATAGAAGAATCCAGCATAGCTGCTATAATGCTGACCACGAGACCATCCATCCATACTGAAATTACATCCAGCATGTCATTGATTGCAACTGGAATCGGCTAACCGACCTTTGAGCAACATCCTGGACTTGGATGGTCACAGTGTCGACCCTCTCGCCAACATAAAAGTAGATGTTTCTAACAGCTTCTTTTCCACCAACAGTGTCGGAGATAGCATCGAACAACGTCGCGTCGTTGAACAAGTCGGCAGCGGGGGAGGCGCGGGCGCGGGCGGCGCGCGGCACAAGACGGCTCCACAGGCCGCAACGACGACGGCTCACAGCAAGCAGCTGGCGGCGGGCGGGGCCAACCACCCGCCCCAGCCGCAAGGTAACCACAAACGTAATGTCTTTGTTGTTATCCTACTTTTACATGCACTCACACACGCACACTAACACACTAAGAATTTACAGTTATTCTAGAAGGGATTATTTCATAGAGTGATTGGTCAAAGTACGTAATGACCAGATTACCAAACCGATACAGTAGTTTAGCACAGCTAGGTATATAATGAACATAAATTCTTCCTGTCATCATCAATCATTAAATGACTAGTACGTACTTAAGTTTTCATAAGCATACGTATTTAAACACTTGAATTTGATAAACTCGCTGAAATGTAAATGTTTAGCAACGCGTACGCAAATTCTAGGGTTTCGAAAACAAAGGATTTTATTTAATCGAGCATCCCTTTAACACGATTCAGCGGGATTTGTTTATCTGCTAGGTATTCTCGGACACTCATTATGATACCATAGGTACACTAAAATAAGATTTGTAATGTACTCTAGATTATATCGGATTATATCTGCCAACTGTTTTTGTGGCTCATAAATGAATAAACTAGCACACAATATGCACTGTCTTATTCATTTAATTTATTTTTAAACTAAATTCTAGATTGTGAGAACATTGCCCGGACGGTGCCACTTTGCTCTGAACCAAAAACAATGCCTTTGTAAAATAAACCCAGTTGTAATATGATTAGAACCTAATAGCATATTAATATTTAAACAATCGTTTAAAAATAAGGTTTAAAAATAATATGGAATTCATATTAATACTATGCTGCAGCAGTTCAGACAACTACAGATGCACTTGACATTTAAAATGGCACAATATGATTATCCAACTTTCAAAATATTATTACTTACACTGTTGCTCAACCTTGACTTTTAAACTTTAAATAATAGCACAGATAATAGTGCCGATTCTCTTGGTCTCAAACTAAACTAAAATTAGACTATTTCCATCTTTTTCTGTCCAATAAAACAAGAAAGAGACTAATGTAAATAAGAGCTGTCAATTTTAGTCAATCTGACACATCCGTACAGTTATAGTTGACATCTTAAAACGTATGGATTAAAAATACGGAGAAGTTCAAGGCAAAACTAATTTGACATCCCTAACTTAGTTCTTTAATGTCACCGTCCTTTCCTTTCGCTGTATGTCAGTAAGAGATGTCAATTCTCTAAATTTAGTCTAGTTTGTGAACAAGGGAATCGGCACCAATAGTAACAAAACTTTTGTCTGCCACACCGACCGGTCAATGTTGTTATTGCCTGCAAAGTTGACCATAGAAGCCAGCGTAGTACCTATAAAAATAAGCTTTCAAATCAGTTTATTGTCTACCTTTCGGCCGCGAATTCGTTCGCGTAAATTTTCTTATGAATCCCTATTTAATTTGCGCATAAAATGTAGCCTATTTTTCTCGCTGATAACGTAGCTTTTCAAAGGTAAAAGAATTTTTTTAATCGATTCAGTAGTTTTTGAGTTTATCCATTACAAACAAAAATACTTTATTTTATCTCTTTATAATATAATTTTAGAAACATTCAACATACTTGCCTGTAGGTAACTAAGCTAAATGTCCCGTGGGAACCAATCTGTAGTTTGTTTAAACTTTCATGCACTATCCTTTGACAACTGCACTCAGTATAAGTGTTTAGGTTGACACAGCAAACAGTACCTTTGTACACATTGAGTAGGCTCAAGCTGAGAATATTCCATATTCTCCTACTTATCTTAACATAGACCGATTAACGTTTTTGTTAACACGAATTAACGATTGCTTGAGCGCATTCTAATGTGTACCATCATTTAACTATAGCTCATTTGTTTTTCTATCTTTCTTATTTTTAATAGATTCCGTGTCATGTCTTTTAGAATTCTCCACACATCTTTGGACTTCTAAAAGGTTTTTGATTAACAGTAATGCCAGTATACTAAAACTTCACAACAAAATGTTATGGTCACTGGAATTAATGTATGTACTTCCAAGTGCTAATAGACCCGCAATATATTAGACAGTAGACGTTGTAATCACAGTCATTATGTCTCTAATACCACGTCAGCTTACATTAAACCACAGTTGTCTGCAGTGTCCGGACCCTATACATTTTAATGAGTCTATTTCTATCGCCAATGAAGGCCATTTTGAATAAATCATAATTATAAAGCCTTTCAAAGATGGCTATTAAGCTGTTGCTTTGAATTTGAATAGAGAATTTCTCAATTTTGCAATGCTTTAAAAGTGACTCGTTCATAGCAAGTAGTGTCGAGTCACGAGCTTGTTGCTTTAAAATTAACTTTGAAATAACCCCATTTTGCTCAGCTGACGTGCACAGCTGGGTGAAATGACATTCAATTGACACAACCCTGTCTTTCTTTCTTCCCCAGATCAACAAGGAAACAAAAAATATGATAATTCTAGAAGACCGACAGCACGAACAAAACGTGAGATATAGACACACATATTTTATATATATAACCTTTTAGAAGTCCAAACAAACCTATCATAAGTATCATTATTTTATCATTAAGCCGCAACACTGGAAGAATTTATCGAAACTGTTCCGATTCTTTTTTCATTGGTAACATTTTTAATTATGAATCGGACAATTTCGACAAATTCTTTCACAGTGTTTTGGCATCAAAGTGTATTTAGTTAATTAGACGCATGTAGCTAATATGTCGTTATCCAATATCTGTGCATGCGGATGCGGCTGGTGCGATTGACGCTGCGACTGCGACACGACGCGACACAACGCGACTGCGACTACAGGCTCCGGCTGCGGTGGCGATGGCGACTACCAGCTGGTGCAACATGAGGTGCTCTACTCCTCGTCCAATAGGTGAGTTGTCATAACCTTAAAAACTCTTATAGGTGAATGTGCTTAACCGCCATTTTTTAGTGTACATAGGGTAGAGCCAGGGGAGGGGGGCGGGTCAAAGGCGTCACGACCCACTCCAGGGCTTACTGTTTCCTTCTAATTGGATTCATTTTTGTAATCGAAATGAATCCTGCCTTACTAGACCTGGATTATATCAACCCCTCCCCTGACTGGAAAGCTGAATCCGCCCTTACGTACACTTGATCTGTCTATCAAGTGTAATGATAATAGCAACCATAACCGCCGCTCATTGCCCATATTCAAAGAAGGCCTTTGCATTTATTGCTGGCTACCGGTGTCGTACTGCATTAAGTTATACCAAACCACCGCGTGCAGCACAATACCCACACCGCTCCGCTGCAGCAGTCTAGCTTCAAACTCTCAAATTGAAAGAGCCCTTAGCGTTTACATGCTTTGATTCTGTGAAGATATCCCTGCATAATGAATTTAATGTACAGACCCAAGCCGAGTACATGGCGTCGTGAGATCTTCGCTATAATTGGTCGTAGTAGCTACCACGTCCTCCGATAACATCGCACGAGTAACAAGGCGGGACTGTTGATAATACAGATTGATCTTGATTAACTAGAAGTACTTCAACCTTCCTCCCAATGGAATATTATGAATATGTTACAATATGGCTTCCATTCGCTTTGTAAATGTTATTGTATAATATTGGATAACCTTATTTTATTTCAACAATACGTTTTGCAATGGATTCTTTGCGAAACATACTAAGCGTTGAGTTGCTATAGGTAAAGTCAGTATAACTATAAGGATAGATTATTTCAGACATAGAGTAAAAATTTTTTTTTACTCATTTTCTCTACATCGTATAAAATAAAATCGCTTCTCGCCGTCTGTACGTTTAGATCTTTTAAACTAGGCAACGGATTTTATTTTTGCGGTTTTCATTAATAAATAGAATGGTTTAAAAGAAAGTTTTATGTATTTACTTTATTTATTTTGTGTGAAGCCGAGGCAGGTCGCTAGTGACACAAAAGCTGCTGATATTATAGTGGTATTCCAATGGTATCCTAAAAATTATGATTACAGCATAAATATTATTTTCAGTGAGCAAATGCAAATTATGATAATGATGTCTAAATCAGAGTGATTATTTCTGTTCTCGAAGTAATTGTAATGATTTTGGATATTAACGGTGTTTAATCTATTTCAAATATAGATTTGGGATATACATTGAACTATTATTGCTGGATAGTAATGTTACACATTAATAACGTCGTAATTTATTAATTTATTAAGAGGGTTAGATCGTTCTTGCAGTACTAGACTCATTTCTCGAGTGGTTTTTTTATACAATTACATTTTTTACGCGTCAGTAGGTAATCATTGCTGTTACGCGCACAGTTCTCAGTAGAAATCCTTGCGCTCGTTTCATTTATCAAGAGTCCTTGCATTCTTTCTAGTCTTCCAAATACATTATTCATGTTATCTACCATACGCTTTTGAATTTTATTTTAAATACACTTTTTTATTTACGTCTCATTGGCACCGATTCAGACCGGTAATTGGCTTTTACAGAATCGGAAAATCCGGAATTCCATACATATAAATTACGATTTTCATTTCCTTACCGCACTAGGAATTGATAACGCCAATTCATTATGTGTCTGCAGTTATATTAGTAGTCCAATTCAGTGTATAAAGCCCAATTTACACGATTGAAGTTTCTTGCCAAGCAACAAATGATTTGCGTCGTCAAATTACTGGTTAGACAGTGCTTTTGTTGTTGCTTCTAGTTATTGCTTGTAACAGGCAATTAATTAAAATGTATCGTGTAAATCAGTCTGAGAGACCAACATATTGTAATGCTTTTCACCTGCGATTTCATTATAGACCCTTAATTTTTTTCAATAGTAAAATATAACCATTAGCACTCAGTGATAACGTAGCTTCTTATTGGCAAACGAATTTTTAGAAATGGATCAGTTCTGGATATTCCCAAATTATTCAGCTTGATTTTTTGGAGTTTAGTATCGTCCTCCTGCTGCTCCTCCTGCTCTTGTGCCAATACATAGGGTCGACACAGCATATCTTCTTTCAAACATCTTTAATCACCATCTTCAATCACCACATTTCTAGCCAAATCATCTTTACCACAGTCCATCTACCATTTCTTTCTTAGCTTATCACTAATTAGTGCTAACGCTTCTTAGGAAAATGGCCGGACCTCAAGCTAGCTAGCCAACAATGGATTGCTAAAGACTAATGATGACAGTGAAAGTTCTTCAAAACATCCCCAACATATAAATCGTGAGCATATTGCTAGGAAACCGATTTCTCCGAATGACGGCGAGGTCACCGCGGCGTTAGGTCGCGTTCAGGTAGAAAGCAGGCAGGTGCTGGTCGGAGCTGATCGCCGCAAGTCTGTCTTAAGCGCTTATTACACCATCCAATCGCTAGGAATTTATTGATCCAGGGTTTCATTAGGAGGAACATGGACAGGTTTTAGTCAGGAAGAGGCTGACACCCCCTCCCGCTCCGCCCAGAGCGGAAGAAGACATTTGATAATTTTCCATCTTTAAAAATAAAAAAGGACCCTACTGATACCCTATCAGTAGGGTCCTTTTTATTAGGAGGAACCCTACCGATTGACTAGTGTTATAAGCGCTTTACTTCTTGCCAGGCTATCGGAGCCGGCTGTCTATTTTCTACCTGACCTTATATCTACAACCTACTGCGCTGATAAAAAGTTAAATATGTCATGTTTCCTATTTCGTATTACAGGTACGAGGTGTTGGAGTTCCTCGGGCGAGGTACGTTCGGGCAGGTGGTGAAGTGCTGGAAGAAGGGCACCAACGAGATAGTCGCCATCAAGATCCTCAAGAACCACCCCAGCTATGCTCGCCAAGGACAGATTGAGGTAAAGAATTATCACTTAACTGCGGGTTTTTGAAATCTTTCTCAATTTTATTAAAAGTCTTATAGCGGCACGTACCACAAGTAATGATTATATAGATTTTATTTAAAAAATTGCGCTCCGTTGATCTAATATTGAACAAGCCAAGTTTTAATATTTGACAGCATTACTTATGACACATTTTATTAGGCTATCGGATTCCGATGAAAGATCAACCTTAATGAATTGACCAAGGTGAAGTGAGTTTAAGGTGGTAAACCGCTGCATGCACAGCTCAGGTCCAGTCATTGTAGCTATCTTCAAGGGAGATCTATTTTCAGCAGTAGACGTCTATCAGCTGATATGATGATGGTGATGATGATGAGCTTGAGGTGGAATGACAGCTTACCTCACTTCTTAAGTTCTAAATTCACCGAAAATTTTTAAACATAATACAGTAACGGGAGTAGGGGCATATTTTCTCATTCTGTCATTTATCTTGTCCACACACTCACATTATTGTAAGGTCTTTACAATCATAAAGACTTGTTGCAATTATACAGACAATGGATATGTTTTCATTGTGAGAATAAGCGTATACGTCCGTGACTGCCTTGTAACCAGTTAAAACGAACTAAAGGCGAATGAAATATTTGCAGCGACACAACGTAGTTAAAAATATAATTTGAATCGTATCCAATTTCTACCGGTCGCCAGCTAGTCTGTAATAAACATAGTAATAACTCACACTAAAATTTTACACTAAATGTTATTTTTTTACAATAATTAGTTGTATGTAGACTTGCTTAAGTTATTCTACTTTTACGCCAGTATCATAGACTTCGAACAGTCAACCACATTCTGTAGTAACAGCTTTCACCTTTAAAGCTGTATTTTGTAGTAATAAGGGCAATATTCATAGTCTAACGTGTAATTTGTACAAATAAATAGAATTTTTGACGTACCTAATAAAAGATGCGTTTTTGACTAGTTGCCAAGTTCGCGACTAATATTATTTTGTTTGAAAACCCTTTATGTAGGTCACACTCTTCTAGAATACTTTGTTTGAAACTGTGGGATAAACAGAAGACAAAGAAACGTAATTTCTTTGGTTTCCTTCCAAGTTTAGTAGGTACAAAACGTTTTAAATCATCTGGAAACAAAGCATTTCATCATTTTGAAAAGGTATTTTCAGACGGTGACATCGGAAAGTAAAATCACTTTTCGTAGGTACTGACAAAAAAAATGTATATTCTTGACAAAAAAAATATGGAAACTCTCAGTGACATTATTTATGTTTGATAGCTAGCAAGTCTCGATCCATTATAGTGAATTTGGCCGTGCTCCAGCGGTTGTTTGTGTTTGCCCACCGGAGTGGTTTCTACCTCTTATACAGGGTGATATTTTTATGTATTCTGAAACTGAAATGTAGCGCAAAAAGCTAGACTAAGGCTAAGATTTTTTAGATGATAAGGTGGTAAGGGTAAATGGAATCGGCTTGTTTTTAGAGAAAAAAAAAACAACAGCCTGTATACAGGACCACAAGGGATAGTGGTTACTGTGAAGTAATGTTTTGTGCAAGTCAAAGAAATAGATACATTTTTTTGCGAAGATCCATTTAAAAAACTCACTCTGTATAAAATCTTGATTTAGTAGCCGTAACGTGTCAACGGTTGCCGACCTCCATTTTCATGTTATGAGAAGTTGAGAACTTGGCTCGCTCGGCCTGTCATTTCCTAAGAATACCAAAGAGTAGTTAATATTTATAGACGATCATGGAATAGATAATAACCCCATTATTGTTTAATTTACATCTTTATTAATATTATAAACCTGTTCAGATTTATAATATTATTAAATCTGCTCCAGTTTGTTTGTTTGAAGGCGCTAATTTACGAAACTACTGGACCAATTCTGTAAATTCTTTGTTAATAGGATGCTACGTTATCCCTGAGTTGAGACAGGCTGTATTTTAGCATTAAAAATATAAGGACCCGTAAAATAAATCACGTTATGTATGTGTGTGTGGTGGGCGAAAGCTAGTTAGATATAAAATATACTTTTTAAATAGAACAGAACAAAGTTATATTTTTCCATTCACTTAGTTCTTCATATCTACTCGATGGATTTTGATGTTTCAATCATTATTTAATTAGATCATAGAATACGATTCTATGTCACATAAACTACCTATAATTTTATATGCATAAAAGAAAAAAAAAATTAAATTAGTTTCAAAATAATAATTTGTTACTAAATGTATTTATTGCGCTGATATAAATATTTCGTAATTCGTTAAATCTCAGAAATAAAATGATTTACCATTCCGGGATTTCCAAAGCAGATAATTATTATTAATCTGATCGAAATTACTCACCTACTTCCTCTTTCGGGGACGGGGACGTTAAAATATACTCTGCATTTTCCGATCTCTGCTAATAAATCATATGTTTCTATTCCAGGTATCAATCCTCTCGCGCCTCTCCCAGGAGTCGGCGGACGAGTTCAACTTCGTGCGAGCGTACGAATGCTTCCAGCATCGCTCGCACACCTGCCTCGTGTTCGAGATGTTGGAGCAGAACCTGTACGATTTCCTCAAGCAGAACAAGTTCTCGCCGCTGCCGTTGAAGTACATCAGACCTATATTGCAGCAGGTTTTGACGGCGCTGCTTAAACTTAAAGTAAGTAGGGTAGTTTTGAGTCACTCACAACAGACTGACTGATAACAAATTGTAAACTAAGATGGTTCGACAATTTTGAACAGGGTACACGATTTTAAATTATGTGCTTAATAGATTTAGGGCCGATTTTTAATTGTCAGACCACCCATCATAGCTTATATAAAAAATAGAAGGTAAAGACTATTGAGAATCAGCCTTCAGGCCCTGTTCACATGCACAGTCACTGCACAATCACTGTGCCGTGTAAAGTAGTAATGAGTAACTAAGGAAGAAGAGAAAACCATTTGCCTGCAGTGAGACACGACTTTAATTACAGAATTATTTATTAAAGTTTTATGTCATAGAGAATTATCTATCAATCAACTTTTAGTTTAAGACACACATGTCATTTTCCCTAACATCATCATTAATATTTTCCAGCAACTGGGATTGATCCACGCGGATCTGAAGCCGGAGAACATAATGCTGGTGGAGCCGGCGCGGCAGCCGTACCGCGTCAAGGTGATCGACTTCGGCAGCGCGTCACATGTCAGCAAGGCTGTCTGCAATACGTACCTGCAGAGCAGATACTACAGGTACAGAAGAACCTTACTAGGAAAATTATAGAATGAATGAATTAATTAATGGTCCGATTGAAATGAACCAAATGAACCCGAGGCTAACAGCTAGTAAGTTTTAAAAAAGAAAACAAATTCATTTATTGCGTTGGTCTTGGGTTCGATTCCCAGGTCGGGCAGTGTTATTGGGTTTTTCCATCAGGAATTTTTCAGTAGCAGCCTCGGAGTCGGGATTTGTACCCGGTTGATGGCAATAGGCTCGCCCCCTATTACATGGGACTAAAAACATAACTGGCGAAATGTGGGTGTACTAACAGGTACACCGATGCCTAACCCTTCGGGGATTACAGGCGTGATGTTATGTTATTGCGCATTGGCAACTTTGGTAACAAGTGTCGCTCAGTCAGTCAGTTGGTCGCAAATTCGACGGCTGAGCGCGAGTGTGAGTCATTTCCAGTCATAGGTCTCAACCAGCCTGGAGTCTGGGTTTTGTGCCCAGTGAGTGACAAGGCTTGCCCCACCCTGTTGCATGGGGATTAAATACGAAAGAAGGGCGAGCAACAGGCAGGATGAAAGTTATAAATTATGTTGACTCACTAAACTTTCCTCTCCCACAGAGCACCTGAAATAATCTTGGGCCTGGCGTTCTGCGAAGCTATTGACATGTGGTCGCTCGGCTGCGTGGTCGCGGAGCTGTTTCTGGGCTGGCCGCTCTACCCCGGTTCTTCGGAGTACGACCAGATCCGGTATATCTCGCAGACGCAGGGCCTGCCCACAGAACACATGCTCAACAGGTGAGCACTCGATATATGAGTAATAGTGAAATAAATGATGATTTTTAATAGTAACTAGTAGTTCTTGTAATGACGTTCAAAAGTGCTTTATAATGGCCTAATTGAAATAAATGATTTGACTTTGACTTTTAACTTGTAAAAAGAAGATTTAGTAGCGTGAATAAAATCACGAATAGAGGAAAGGCTCATTAAATAAGTATTGAGACATACTTTTTTGCTGTATGCGCGATCTAAGATGGTTCACGTGCACAGTACAGCTAATGCGGGCGAGAGTAACTTGAAATTTAAGAAAAAGTCACAGTGTCCCCGCCTCCTGTAATATCTTTCCTTTTTAACTATCGTTACCAACAAATCTGTAACATGATTTCAACCCAATAATTTCCTTTCAACAGCGCAAGTAAAACAGCGAAGTTCTTCTACCGTGACGTAGACAGTACGTACCCGTTCTGGCGGCTGAAGACCCCCGAGGAACACGAGCTGGAGACCGGCATCAAGAGCAAAGAGGCCAGGAAGTATATCTTCAACTGCCTCGACGACATTGGACAGGTAACCACTTGTATGAACCTTATGATTGGAGTATTTTATAAGTTTCAGAAGTATTCATTGACCCGGCGCTTTTCTGGTGGCCTCCACTGTTGATTCTGGCTTTGGAGTTGCAGTGGGTGGCAACAGTGTGGCTTGGTTGTCCCAATAAAAAGTATGCTAAAAACCTGTCGCCTACCCTCAGCACAAACGATGCACGAAAAGAATAGTTTAAAATAATAAATAGCCTATCAGATTATAGTGAGGTTAATACTGCCTGGATGATTTCAGATGTACATAATAATAATAAAAGAGACGAAAAACAAAGAACAGAAAATAATATAATATTTATTTAAAAACACATCCTTGTGTGTGTCGCTTCTCGTAGATACTATTATTTATCGTCTTGAAAGTAGCAGGAGGTTGTACTTTCGACTAGTTTTTAACGTACAACTCATTGAGATAATGTTTTATATCGATTAACACTTTTTTTAAAACCAATATATAGGACTGTGTTCACCATAATTCAGTAATTTGGTTACGGATTGATTACCGAACGATAAATTATAAACAAAAGTGGTAATCACAGGCCTAAATAGGTGCCGCAACTATTCTTTAAGTCATCTTTTTCTGCATTCTCAGTTCAGAATAACTCCAAAAAAATTGGGTTATTCAGTGTGTACATAACATAACATCACGCCTGTAATCCCCGAAGGGTTAGGCAGAGGTGTACCCATTAGTACACCCACATTTCGCCAGTTATGTTTTTAGTCCCATGTAATAGGGGGCGAGCCTATTGCCATCAACCGGGCACAAATCCAGACTCCGAGGCTGCAACTGAGACATTCCTGATGGAAAAACCCAATAACACTGCCCGACCTGGGAATCGAACCCAAGACCTCATGCACAGTAGTCGCGCGTGCATGACATGTCAGTGTGTACCTTACAATTATTATAATGAACATTTCTGTTGAACAGGTGAATGTACCAACGGATCTTGAAGGCGGCCAACTGTTGGCCGAGAAAGCGGACAGAAGGGAGTTCATCGATCTACTGAAGAGGATGCTCACTATGGATCAGGTTAGTTCTTTATTTATTTAAAATTTATGCTGTAAAAAATGTACAAAGGCGGTCTTAAGAGGGCGTAGTAAGCAAAGTTACCAATCATTTTTTTGATTTTACATGAACAATTCTAGATTTCTAGGCTTAAAATACATATGTATGAAAACTACATCATATTTTCGAGGGTTCTCATTGATCAAAAACATAAAATAATAACATTTTCTCGATAGAAAAACATCACGAAGTAGCCTCTAACTTTTTTATTTTTTCTATTTGTACACGATATTATAATGACTAATATGACAAAAATTTGATAATTAGTTAAATTTAGACATAAGTGAGGGTTTTGTCTAGGCATTTTAGGTAATTCCTTTTAGTTTCGGAATTATTACGATAAAACACTTTTGGCACATACTACGTTTTAATTCCGCGAAGCAAGTCATCTGTCGTCGCACTTTGACAGAGCCTCAAGCATATTTTTTGTTTCACACGTCAGTCGCTGCCGCTCTGTTGAGACGAGAGGACTACACTCAAATTTTTGCCTGCTTTGTTGGTCGAAATAAATATTAAAATGGGAAATAAGAAGAAAGGATTGAAAAGACTTTCGAAAGGAAAACTTAAAAAAACAAATACAAATTGAAAGAATGGCTAAATATCGGCGGTAATTTTGATAGTAAGCCCCCTCCGCACTAGCGGTTAATCACTGGGGCGGCTAGCCGCTTTTCTATTATCGTACGCACGCCACTAAATTTCAACCGCGGCGGTTGAATACGGGACCGCAGCCAGCTTCGTGGCTGCCCGCCATCTAGTTTATACGCACTGGCGGTTTATGGGCGGTTTAGTCAGCAGCGTTTCCAATAAAGGATGAATCTAGTTCTTTTTTTGTGGTTTTTGGTAAGAACAATAGATAATACAAGCTATAGTTTATGGACCAACACGCCTTCAAGCGATCCAAACGCTCTCCGCAGTTTTATCGCGGTCGGCCGCCATGGCGGTCAGCCGCTGTTCCAACCACGTCTGCGGCCAATTGCTAAAGCGTAATAGGCCTTACTTGTACCGATAGCCGTTATCTGCGGCAGGTAACACGAATATTCAAAGTATCGTTATGTTATTTTTACATTGCCTCGTTTAATCACACAGGATCGAACTGAGGTAGTACTTAAGAAGCATTGTATTTTGTACAAAAAATATAAAGTCGTTCTGTTACATGAAAACCAAAATGACATAATAAAGGCACCAACATGTAGTATATAGTATAAGCAATATAAATACATGATTTTAGATGGTCTGTGTTTGTTATATATTTATATAGGGTCAATGAGTATACGAATTTAATTATCCTTTTTTTCCACTTCTACAATTTATTATTGTTTTTCGTTCAAATATGGGGAACCGTTCCAAATTACGTCAATGAAAGGAAGACTCCAGTCCCGGCACTAAGTGGTCATCAGTGACCAAGTCGCGAGGAGAAGTTAACATGAGGTCAATCTTTACGCTTGTAGACTGCTAAGATTACCAAGTCTTTAATATCGAAATCGAGGCCATAGTTTAGTGCGGGCCAACGTACTCTGTTTTCCAATGAGTCTTACTTCGGATTTCATCTCAATTCAAGGAAAGTGTATTTAGCCAGTTCCTGGTTGCCAGATACAATTTCAGAATCCTTAAGAAATTCATACTTGCCAAGGCATAACGATCATAATTCTTGTTTTAATACGAGGCAATTTAAATGCGAAGGAATACCCTTACGAGATTATGGAACCTATTGTCATCACTTACCAACGAGGTAGGCTAAGCAATCCTATTCATGCATTATAATGTGCGCGCACGTGTGTGATCGACCTTGCTGTGTAGCAAGGCCGGTGGTTTTTGATTTTCTCCAAATTTTGATCTAGGAAGAAGAGCTTCTTGCAGATTTTTCTAGCGTTGGAGCTTTCTTCCACAGGTCACTATTGACAACCTCAAACTCAATACGCCACGGCAATCAACTAGATTTAATATTATTTTTTTATCTTGCAATGATGTTTAAAAGTGCTTTATAATGGCCTAATTGAAATAAAATCATTTATTTAAATTGGGAAATTATAAGGCACTTTGGCTTTTTTATATTTTTTTCTTAACCCTGGGTTTTTATAAAATTAAACAAATAAAGTAAGTATTAAATTACGCTTCTTTTAGAATATAACATCTAAAACAAAAAGATAATACGGTTAAAATAAACACTAAAATATCCTTGTTACCTAAACTTTGTTGAGTAATGTATTATAATATATGAAAGAACGGAGAGCAGACCAGACTACTCCCTGTTCTTGAGTTAGTCCACCGTGTGTACTTACGTATAAATAAGTGGTGAAACATCACTGACGTGATCGTTTACTTCGATTGATATGTAGGTATATTAATTAAAATATTTTTTATTGGGGTATTCATTTTTTATGGATTCATGTTCAGTATCAATGGTATAGTCACTTACCTACTTGTTTTATTTTATACTACTTTCCTGCAGTCATAGGTACCTACTGTGGATACAGTAGTATTATCTGATTATTTTGCGTATACTACAGAAGAAGCGAGCGCGGCTAGGTTCACTTGTTTTGGTGCGCAATCGTGTTCGATGTGAGGGGAGGAAAGGGGCGCGCGGGTGAATTTTAAAATTTTGCTGGCTTACTGCCCGCCCTTAATACCTTAGGCATTCTCTACCAGTCAACCAAAGGTGGTAAGGAGATATCATGGCAGGAGCAAAATATTGTACAAGAGTAAACAAACCAAATAAGGCAGTCTATCCTTTTCCATGGTTTTACCTCTGTGTAGGACCTTAGTAACATATTTGGCGGTTCATGTCATAAAAATATCCTCCATTTTTTTATTTTACCTGGTAGATAACACCACAATGAGTCACTCAAATTAATATTTTTTCACAGGAAAGACGAATAACACCAGGCGAGGCGCTAAACCACGCGTTCGTAACACTAGCTCACCTCGTCGACTACGCGCATTGTAACAACGTCAAGGCCTCCGTGCAGATGATGGAGGTAAATAGTTTTGTTATTTATCTATTATGTTGTTAAAGTTTCAAACATGAATGCTGTTGTAAGACACATGTTTGTATTTTTTTTTATCTGAGAACCAGAAAAGGAATACGGAAAATTCATTATTATTTTCTGTCGCGTTGGTATAGCTACACAGGAATTAATCATACTGCTGATAGTGCAGCTAACAACCAGGATCATTATAATAATCGAAATTTCATAAATGTATTTGGTTAATCCTGTGAGGCAGACAGTTGTTCATTTATATACCATCTACAGTACATTACAAAAACGGGAAGGAATTTGTACCAGTAGCGGAACACTAAATGCCTACGTGTACATTATATAAAAAAAAATGTTTTTGTCTTGCTTACCATTATTGCAACAAATCTCGAAAAAAATATTACTACTTGATGAATAAATTGAATGTTTTCTTGTGTTAGGTTTGCCGTCGTTCAGGCAGCGGCGTCGGCGGCGTGGGCGGTGTGGGAGGCGTGGGCGGAGTGGGTGGCGTGGGCGGCGCGGCGGAGTACGGCGTGTCGGGCGTGGTGCCCGCGCCTGCGCCCGCGCACCACCTGGCGCTCACCATCAACCAGCAGCGGCTGCGCGCCGCGCCTTATGACAACCTGGTACGCACGGAAACGCTACGCTGTTGCATTTTATTGCGTTATTTATCTCGCTTTTTACACGTTCTTGACTTTAGGACGTTTTCACTAATGACTTCATGGATTAGTAGGTAGTGATCCGTATGCTTCGCACGCATACCATCTACAATTATGACGATAAATCAAAACTTTGTGATGTATTAATGTTATATGAAAAAACCTTAATAAATTCTCAAAATTGGCACAGACATGAAAAGCGACTTTGTTTTGTACTAAGTACTAACTTAGTATAGTGGATTTTTTCTACTCTTTTTTTAGAATGTTCATCTAAAGTTTATTTATCAATCCACAGTACCAGCTATACCAAGGCGGGCGCGTGGCAGTGGGCGGCGCGCGACAGTACGCAACTCGCGCCGCGGAACCGTTCCCACATCAGTTCGTGTCGTCTATACTTTGCCAGCCTGCTTATCAGGTAAACATCAATATTATAATTTTATTTATTGTACTGGGTGGAAGGAAATTTGTTTGAAAAGTTAACGGCTGAAATGTCAAATGTATCGCGTAAAAAAATGGTCTGTGAACACATAGATGTGGTAACTATTTCCATTGGTTAGAACTATTTTTAAGACAATGAAAAAAATACTTGGTTTGGTGAACTAAGACTACATTTCTATCAGATATGTGCTGTAAGCGAGAGATGTATATGAAAATTACTAAACTAAGCTAGCGCTGTAATTTATTAGTCTTAACTCGCTACACATCTCTTGTCGCAACGTATCCTAGAAATGACTCTTCATGTAAAATTATTTCCTTCCATCCGGTATAAAAACTAATTGTACCATTGACAGTTGTCCCACAAAATGAACTCTAATAACATAACATAAAGTATGACATCCACCAGGTGCAGCAGCTGGCGGCCGCAGCCGCCGCCGCGGCAGCCGCCCACCACCAGCACGGCGTGGCCGGCGTGGCGGGCGTGGCGGGCGTGGCGGGCGTGGGCGACGTGGGCGGCGTGGCGGGCGTGGCGGAGTGGCGCGCGCCGCTCATCGTGGAGCCGGCGCCCATGCCCGAGCCCGACGTGTGGGACGCCTTCCATCCGCACCACCCGCAGCACCATCACCCGCACAAGAGGTACGGTTTACAACTCAATAGGGGAATTATATAACATAGTAGGTACTTTTATTCAAATTACAAATTCAAATTCAAATTCAAACAATTTATTTGTGAACACAGGTTTGATAGATGTTATAAATACATTGATAAATGCCACCGAGTACGAGGGCGTAAGTGTGAAAAGTGGTTAACCACCATTGTCCGCGATTGTCCCTATGTAACCTATATACAAAATACTGTAAAACATTATTTTAAAAAATACCTTATGTAAGAGGTGACTAGATTCAATTTTTTGTTTCTTGATTTTGTTCTTGACGTTCAAAAGAGATTTTAATTAAAATAAATGATTTGATGAATGACTTTTAAATGATGATGGGTAAATTAATCATTATATTAGACTAGACTAGCATAATTATGCCCACGACTTCGTCCGCGTCATTATCCGATCGCAGACGCTGACGACACGTGCTAGTAAAACTGACTATTGAATCCGATTCTGTTCGCAATTTCATGGGTTTAAAATTTTGCGCGCGATACCATAATTATTTTTCAAAAATAAAATAGACTTTGTTACTCCAGATAACATCAGCTATCAGCCAATGAAAGTCTCGTTAACATCGATCTGTTTCGGTGATTAGCTGGAACAAATACATATACTAAAATTTTAATATCTTTTTTATTGTATAATTTAATACAGAGTAAACATTATTTTTACATTTGCAAAAAGCTGTTATGTTGACATTAAAAACGGCCATTTTAATTTTATTTAATTATTAAGAAAAACTAGGGTGTAGTACTAAAAGCCGCGGTTGTCGACAGATCAACAAAGCAGCAGACGACGGTGCCGCACTACCAACCGCACCACCAAACGCATCAATACAGGTGCTTATCTTATAAAACACACGTAGATGTCCCTCACTGTACCATATTTAGTAGATATATGAATATATTCTTTGTCAATTGTACTGAGAATCCACTCTTACACATGCACTTAATTAAATAACGTCTATTAGCTAGTGATTCTATGTTTCAACTGGATATCTTCAAATCATAGCGGAATGACGTAAACATAAATAATTGTATATGTACAAAAACACTTATATTGGTAGTTTAAAGCAAAATGCAAATTCAAAATACAATAAAAGGACGCCAATATGAACAAAAATACAGGTTCTAATTTTAATATAGAACGAATAATTTAGTACATAGAAAACAAATCTTGAAATCTGACTGCCTCGTTGGTCTAGTGGTCGCAAGCGCGACTGCTGTGCATGAGGTCTTGGGTTCGATTCCCAGGTCGGGCAAAGTGTTATTGGGTTTTTCCATCAGAAATTTCTCAGTAGCAGCCTCGGAGTCTGGATTTGTGCCCGGTTGATGGCAATAGGCTCGCCCCCTATTACATGGGACTAAAAAAACATAACTGGCGAAATGTGGGTGTACTAATAGGTACACCTCCGCCTAACCCTTCGGGGATTACAGGCGTGATGTTATGTTATGTATGTTAAAACAAATCTTGACTGCATTAAAATTTGCGCTTAACATTTGCGCAATTTGCGTTTTATACACACTCATATATTAATCTATTAATACGTACGACACTCGTTCAGTTTGATTGTAGTACCAAGACTAGCAATGATTGTTTCCAATAACTCAATAGAAGTTAAACCTTTAGATTTTAGTTTTACAAATTTCACTAAACTTGTATGGTATAGTGAACTGTCCAAAACTCATTCCAATAGTGATATTCATAATAAGCAGTGGTTCGCACGGGCATTCACTAACGCATAGTTGTTTTTAACCACGCACTGAATTTTCAACATACTAGCGTTAAAAATCAAGAGTACAGTTCGAACAAACTCCGCGTTAAAATGCTCGTGCGAACAAGCCTGTGACTTATACAACTAACATATTTTTGTGATATGCAGTATGGCAAGCAGCGGCGGCAAGAAGGAGCCGACTCAGCTGTCGCCGGTCAAGAAGCGGGTCAAGGAGGGCACGCCGCCCTCGAGGCATAGACACCAGCACCACCATCATGATCACACGTTAGTATACTATGCTATTTTAAAATACTAAACCCTTCCTAGTAATTTCACACTAAAGATTTTTTTTTCCGCGCGACCACTAGCAAGTTTCTCTCTAAATAAAATAATTTACATATTCCTATTGATCAAGCACGTTGCGCACGCACAGCGCCCGGTATTGCGCACGCGTTGATCATTAAGAATATGTATGGCATGACTAACGGCATAATGTATGGATTCTATATATCTTTTGTTTTTTTTTTCCTTCTTTAACCATAAAGGATAACTTTTAATTCACTGCTGATCTCTCAGGGGATGAAAGTACCCCCTAGTAAATAGAAGTAAGTAAAGGCATAAAGTATAAATAACTTTCATTATGGCTTTAAGTCTTAAGTATGAAAAAAATATCGGCAGCTTCATACATTTTGGTTGTGTTGTTTTTACAGCTGACTTCAACAGTTGATTTTCTTTTTTCAAAATTCAGTGTTATTGCCATAATAAAAACTGTTCATATTCATAGATCGACAATGAATTGAAAGTCATGTTGTATAGTCTATAAAGTACAAATATAAAGAATAAAGTACAAACAGTACAAATTCCAAACGGACCTTCCCCTTGTATACTAATACATTTAACCAAGATCCCCGCAACCTATTAACAGCGTCATCGATTTGGGCTCACACGTTGTTCCCTCCTACAGCGCGCGCGCGTGGGACGGCGCGGGCGCAGCCGCACACACCATCACCATCCGCGACACGCCCTCCCCCGCCGTGTCCGTCATCACCATCTCCGACTCGGACGACGACGCGGAGCAGCCGCGCCGGAACCGCCACCCGCACGCCGCGCACGCCGCGCACGCTACGCACGCCACGCAGCCGCATAACAATCAAGGTAACGTTTAGGCTCTCGACATACAACAAAAAATTGTGAATGTAGGAACAAATTTTCCATTATTCTACTTCTGTGTGCTACTTATGTCTCAAAATATTATTTTTTACTATAAACTCACATACACAAACAAACAGACCCGAACCGGCTACCTACAAGTAATACAAAAATTAAAAAAATTAAAAATACGGAGAATTTCAAGGCAAAACTAATTTGACATCGCTAACTTAGTTCTTTAATGGTGCCGATTCTCTTGGTCACAAACTAAACTAATATTAGACTATTTCCATCTTTTACTATCCAATAAAACAAGAAAGAGACTAATGTAAATAAGAGCTGTCAAATTTAGTCAATCTGACACATCCATACAGTTATAGTTGACATCTTAAAACGTATGGATTAAAAATACGGAAAAGTTCAAGGCAAAACTAATTTGACATCGCTAACTTAGTTCTTTAATGTCACCGTCCTTTCCTTTCGTTGTATGTTAGTAAGAGAAGTCAATTCTCTAAATTTAGTCTAGTTTGTGAACAAGGGAATCGGCACCAATGTCACGGAATGTCACCATCCTTTCTTTTCGCTGTATGTTAGTAAGAGATGTCAATTCTCTAAATTTAGTCTAATTTGTGAACAAGGGAATCGGAACCATTGACAATATCTTTAACCGTCGGATCAAAAAACGCGCACAAAATACAAAAAGAACATAAGAAATAATAATTCGGATATTATTAAAAAAATAATATATTTGTTTGTGAAACTTCGAAATTGCAGTATTTAAATGTTTGTAATTCTATTGTCTAAAAACTCACGTACTTGTCCCCCAGGCGGCAGTGGCTCGTGCGTGCCGGCGGGCGGCGCGGGGGGCGCAGGGGGCGCGGGAGGCGCGGGGGGCGGGGGCGTCATCTGCAACGCGCGCTCTCCCAAGGACGACAAGCACGTCAAGCACGAGCCGCACCAGAACTGCCACCATCACCATCAGGTAACTGGACATTGTAACATACTTATAACATTACTTTTGTACGTCAAAAGAGCATATAACAGCTTTCAAAATGCCTTTACCACTTCCTAGTGTTTGAATGTAATAATAATAACTACTAAGAGATCTGAATCCAAAAGTAATATAATCTGAATTTGAATAAAATAAACTGTAAGAGCCAAAAGGACATAAATGCACGATCCGACATCGCAGCTTTGCCACGCTAACTAATCTAGTATTGAACACACGAAAATATGGCGTTGTGCAAAGTTATAATTTATGCTACACGATATCGCAACACACCGTGTAGCATATTAATAAGTTTGTCGCACCAGCACCGCTCAGACATTCTCCTGAAACCACATCTCATTGTGTGCTCTTAGACTACTTTAACCTTCAACTCTCATTTCACAGCAACAACAACAACAGCAGCAGCAACAACAACAACAACAGCAGCAGCAGCAGCAACAACAACAACAGCAGCAGCAACAGCCAGCACCCCAGCAAGCTGTACCACAACAACCACCGAACCAGACAACTCGTGCAAACAACACCACAGTAGCCACGCCTCAGAGCCAGAAGAAACGACTGCTAGCGCTCGCGCAGCAAGAGGCGCAGGCGAAGAGGGAACACGAACATGCGCACACGCATCTGCCGCCTGTTAGTATTGCATTACTAATAAAGCACTTTTATATGAGATTACTCTCGTAAGTAACACAGCAAAAATAATCTTGGGTTTGTCAATGTGTGGGAATTGTGTTGTCGGTTTTTTTTTATATACTACTGTGACAATACCATGATGTTGGTACCGTGGACTTTCCCGTGCCTCGGAAAGCACGTGTCGCCGTTGATCCTGCGCCTGATCTCTCCTCGGTCGTGTCGTATGACCGTCTCATCGGACTATGAGAGTGAGGAAAGAGAAAGAGGGAGTGTACCTGTGTTTGCGCACAACTTGTGCATTATTATGTCTACTGTGTACTTGGCAATTAGCCGCCGTGATCGAAATTCGGTCGGGAGGATATTTTTAAATAAGACTATGTTTTTGGTTTTTTGTTTCTCCTTTTCTAAACTGAAAAATAAACATAAGTTTAACACTGCAATGCGAAAGCGCCTGAGGAAATAAATTTTTCATACGTTTTTGGGAATTTGCTGTTTAGCATCGTGTTGTACGGTAATAAAAGAAATAGCCGACACTAAAAGATATGTATTTACAGGTTAAATCGTCAAAATAACTCTTCCAAGTTTTACAATTTTTGTGTAAAGATGAAAAGTGATTCACCGCCATTTTCTAAAACTGTATTTCTCTGTGTTATAGAGCGGGTCCTCGGTACGCCAAACGAACGACTATCAATGTAATCAGTATGTGCCGGCGCAACATAATAAGAGGGATAGTGTGAGTATTTATTCTAGCTTAGTTTTAATATCGTTGTATAAGTCACTGAGAAATATTGTCCCTATAAATTTTAGTATGTGCAAAATCCTGCTTGGAAAAATCGATTTTCCTAAACTGAATGGTGAGCTTCTTCAGTTAAAATATGACCGTAATAGGCGTAGATTGTTCGCCGCCTCTGTCAGGCACACAGTTCCCCGTGCCCACCCTCCTGTACCGCGTGTTCTGACCGCTGACTTTATTGGCAGCGAAAACACAATTTTGCTACTCAGCATTACTCAGCAAGGAAGCCAGTATAGTATATGTCGGAAAATACTAAATAAGTTCCATTGTATGTAAAAAAAGAATAGTTGCAGTTGGCCTAACTAAAAAAAAATCTCAGTTTAGGCATCGAGAGTTCCTCAAAAAATAAAAACAAAATTGTTCTGTACACTTGTGTAACTTTGAACTGTACTTTGTTATAAGAAAATAAAAGTCTATTCTAAAACTAACATACCATTATTTCCCACAGAGCGGAGGTTGTCGCGAATACCTGACGAACGCGGGCGGCGTGCCCGGCGTGACGGGCGTGGGCGGCGTCAGCGGCGTCAGCGGCGTCAGCGGCGTCAGCGGCGTCAGCGTCAGCGTCAGCGGCCCGCCCGCCGCGCACAAGCACGCCGCGCCGCACGCCTGGCATCACCACCCGCACCCGCATTACAAGTCAGTATACATTCTTCTGGACTGCAATGAACGGATTCATTTGTATTTTATTTATGCAGCTTGAATAAGAAACTTATAGAAATACAAACACACACAACGACACTATAAAGCTATTCATTTATTGTATAAAGCCAATTTCACATTGTATAAACTCTGTATACAATGAGAGGTAAGCTTATACTGCAAATGTACAGCTCGACTTGTCTTGTTTGTATGACAAATTTGACATATACACATTATTTAATTCATTCATTCAATAAATTACACTTGTAAAGTTTTTTAAATATTTCTTAAAGAGAACAAAACAAAAAAATATATTTATTATTGTGCTTAGTATGACAGAAAGCTATTACCTGCCGCTTTTGTAGTTGTAGCATTTACTTAATTATGACAACGACATAAAGTTCAAAATGCAACAGCTATATCATACCTGATACGTTCTATACAGACCACCCGACGTAGCGCACAGCTCGTCACTGGACGGGATACAAACTATTATGATGGAACAGTTCATTGCCAATAGACCAATGAACGCGGAACGGACGAACATCGCGGATTACAGGAACCATACATTGTAAGATAATACTGTCGAGAACATCTTTTGAGTCAGTTTTTTTTTTATTAATTAGATAGTACCGCGATATGCACGTGTCATTGTTTATTTAAATTAATGCCTGTATTTAGGATTATTTATGATTTTTTAGGATGATTTATGGTCAAACCTATTTTTTTTTTCTGCAGCATGTTGGAGCAAAATTTTATGTTAGCAAAAAGGTTGTTACCTACCGCTTAGAACGCATTGCACGGTTCCAAAAAGGTAGACTTCTGAGGAAAATCGACATGAAACAAAAAATATATCCTTTAAATGTATTGTTAAAGATGGTGCTTAGCTAGTCTGATCCTACTAGGTCGTGAGAATATTCGGATTGTCTTGCGGTCAGCCCAAACAGCGCAAAAGTACACTCGAATAACTTTATTTTCGTTGGTAAATTGATAATAAACTTAAAACAATAGGCATAGAGCGTAAAATTCCTTAATTAATGCCGCGAGATAATGATGCAAACAATTTCCCAAACATTGTTCGCTGTTGCCCGTACCTTCTTCGCGTGGTTTTTTTTTAAATATTAAAATAAAATATAGGCTATAGCATTCAGAAACAACGTAGCTGACTATTAGAATTTTCAGAATCTGATCGGAAACGAACGCGTACAAACAAACTCTCCAGCTTGTTAATACTAGTTTAAGCTACATTACATATTATGCATTTACATACAGTTATACATTTATTCCAGTTTAATATCTGTTTAAGCTGTCTGGGCTGACTCTTACTCACTATCGTAATTTAGCACAGATGTTACCGCCATAAAATATCAGCAATAATAATGCAGTGCATTTATCATTTTCTGTCGTCACGACCCAGTGGGAACGTTGTCTATTAAAAAATAAACTGTAGTCGTAGTTTGTATGTGGCAGTATAGATGTCGCTACAAAACAATAAAAAAGAATCTCACAGATAAAATATGTTATACTTGATGTTATGTTAAAAAAAGGTTTATGTAAGGATCGATTTTTCAATTGTCAGATAACTCTTAACGAAGGAATAAATATGGCTGTTTTTGTAGGAAAATATGTAAAACGTTTATTTTATTCTTAAGACGTCTATCTCTTCTTTGGCCTTGCTTTTTCCCATAACGAGGGGTCGGGTTTGCCAATCATGCGGTGCCATTTATTTCGGTCTTGTACGTCATCTCCCGTAAGTCCTATCTCCCTCAAGTCCTTTTGGACTTGCGTCATCTATGTGGTATGAGGTCTTCCTTCTTAAGACATTGGTGCCGATTCTCTTGTTCACAAACTAGACTAAATTTAGAGAATTGACATCTGTTACTAACATACAGCGAAGGGAAAGGATGGTGACATTAAAGAACCAAGCTAGCGATGTCAAATTAGTTTCGCCTTGAACTTTTCCGTATTTTTAATCCATACGTTTTAAGATGCCAACTATAACTGTATGGATGTGTCAGATTGACTAAATTTGACAGCTCTTATTTACATTAGTCTCTTACTTGTTTTATTGGACATAATAAGATGGAAATAGTCTAATTTTAGTTTAGTTTGTGACTAAGGGAATCGGCACCATTATCTGACTAATGAAAAATCTACCATAAATCACACGTCTGCGTCAAATAGAGAAAAGACTAAGATGTCATGCGATCGTTCTCAGCTGAAGTCCGACTCTTAAACTAAAAGATATTGGTGTTTGTTTCAGGGCTGGTAGTGGTGGCGTGTTGTCTCCGGGTGGCGGCGTGTCGCCGGGGTACCTGCCGCCTCCACTCTACGTGCCCACCTATCATTATCACACGTAAGTAGTAGGCTTATCTACATTGAACATTGTGCCAATTCGAGCATGCGGCTGTATATATCTGTTATGTGACTGCAAAAAACCGAATGCATATTGAAAAATTTTGATACTTTTTGTAAATCAGCTTATGCTGTGTTTGTTTATATTGTTTGTATGTTTCTCGATCAGATAAAATGTGAAAATAATTTTTTTTTACTGTTGAATATAATGCATTGTGAATATAACACATACCAAGTCTAGAGTATGAGACAAGAATGGCTTTTCTCAAAACTTTAATTGTGGGTTGGTTCCGTTTTGTGTAAATAGGTCCAAACAGCATACGATAACCGCCACGCAAATATACAACCGCTATTTGTTTACTTCTGAAATAGATTTAATTGTTATCTTTTTTACTTTTCCGCTATGTCAGAACACTGCTTTTTAACCTCATCATCTAAAAACTCATTTAGTATAGCGGTACTAAATATTCGTGTTTGTAATTCCAGCGGCGGCGTAAGCGGCGTGACGGGCGTGGGCGGCCCCCCTCCCGCACACCACGCCAGCGGGGCGCGGCTGCCCGGCTACCTGCAGCCCTACTCGCCCACCTACCTGGTGCCGCAGCACCACCAGCAGCACCTGTGGTACACCGACTGAGGCCCCGACCGACTGCCCCACTTCCGGTGAGCCGATAACACTGATATACTATGTGTCGTATATCAGTCGAGCGAGCTGTCACATCACCTGTGACGTCATAGTACACGTGAAGATCTGACGGGGCAGTACGCGTGTGACGCGGTAGTGTTGGCCGCCCGATAAAAGACATTACGGTAACTGAGAGCCGCGCAGAGCTCACTCCGCGTGCCTTACGGGCGAGCGGGCGCTGAGCGGTTGGCCAGCGGCCCGCCCCCCCGTAAGGGCGCGCGAGTGACGAGGGAACCTAACTCGACTATCACACTGCAATTTTTAAATAAATCCATGACTAGTGTGAACCCTAAAGTTCCTTGATCAACACAACTCACGTTCAACGCTATACGATAGTTGAAACGATAACTTTCTTGTACAAATTGTGATTTTTATTTCTTATTATAATTATAAAGATGGGTTTTATATTTTCCGGCGACCTACAGCAGTAGTCGCTCAGTTCGAGTTATACTTAATCGAGTATATAATATGATTAATCATTATTTGTTTAGATATGTGTAATTTATTACATGTTAGCGTTACGTAAGCGCTTATAAATGTATGTATGATAGGTTAGTGTCGCATTACTTTGTATCGGTTGATGTCTGTACGGCCACGTATGTAGACAATCTATTCACATGTATTATATGGATTGTACATTTCGCGTTATATTTTGCTGATAAAGCGAGTAGGTTGCATTTACTAATATTTTATCATAGTTTAGTGTTTGTACCAAATCATTTTAATGGGGAATTTATTGATGTAGCGAGTATAATGTGTAACGTTTGTTTGAGCGGAGGCGTGCGTCGCGTCCCTGACGCGCGACGCACGCGCCACCTTTTAGTTTTACGTCACACTTTTTGTCAATTATAAAGTTTGATTTTACTTGTACGTAGTGAGTAAACGCTTTAAGTATATTGAGATTTTTGTTCATACGTTTGTTACGTTCCATATCAAGTAACACCACAAACATTTATTGCTGTGTTTACTATCGTATATTCAAAATTAAAGGGTTTTATATTACGTAGAGATAATTGTGTAGGGCGCGGTGATGGACTACTTGTATAGATGTAGATTCGAGTATATTAAACGAAATAAAAAAAAAACTATCTAAGATATTTTATAAACATTTAGTACACACTAATGATTAACTAAGATTGTAATAATGCATGTATAATCATTTTAGATAGAACGAAATTGTTTAAAAAAAATATAATAATGTCCTTTATAGAAGATGAAAAAAAAAATGTTATGCAATTATTTTTACGACTGCAATTGATTTTTAGTTTAATATTTTGATAAGTGTTTAGTGACACTAGAGCTACTATTATTTGCTGACTTGATACGCGTCGGTATACGACTGGGTATTTCAGTTTCGCAGTGTTATTATAAACATAATTGTAACATGTTACGTCCGGAGTGACAGGCCCGAGTGTATCCCACGTTCGCCGAGGTGCCGCGTGCAGTACGCCGCGCGCGTTGTACATAAGTATTAAATAAATAAGTCATATCGTACAACTTTCGTAGTCATTATAAAGAATAGATCGATAGATGCCGGTTCTGTTGCGCGGGCGCCGTACAGCGCGCGGCGTGTCTACTTAGCATACGCTACGGAATACGGCAGTATACGACTGCATCGGTTGCTAAATATATTCCTTAAAAATCGTATTTATAAGATGCATCAATTTTAATATATAGCAGTAAATTTATTACAGCAATCTTGATTAGAAGTTTAATATTATGCTTCTTTGGACAAACGACGAACTCTCTTTAGAAATGCCTAATTATATGATCTTAGTAAATGTAATTTTCATGTAGCGTGTTTTTATAGAGCTTTTGGTGTCATGCAACGGCTAATGTTGACAGATGTGCTTATGTGTCTATATCATATTAATTATTACGAAATTGTCCTATTCGGGATGTTAACCTCTTTCAATTCTAGAAATCGTTATGAACTATATCGCTGTCCCGTATGCTTACCGTAGCGTATACTAAGTAAGTTTTTTTGATTTAGTATATTTGGTTTATTATCATTTAGTATTAAGTATTTAATTTATAAATATATCCACCATTTTATCGCAAGATTCTATGAACCACTGCATTATCTTAAATTCATATATTAATAATGTTTTATATGACAAGACTACTACTGTAATATTTAGTTTTTATCATAAACTTAGTACATTAGTTTTGCTGCCCGACAATAATTATTATGTTTAGTTTTGTATTTGTAACGGTTGTAGTTATAACTATATGTATGTTACTTTGTTTTGTTTTATTCTCAACTGCTTAGTTAATTTCGGGCGTCGTATTGAATATGTTGGTTTTTAAGATACACAATAACTTTCTAAATTGTTTAATCTTCTATTTGTTTTCAACTAAAAACTTGATAACTTTCGATTCTCTGTACTTCTCACAACAAATCAGTTTTTAAATATCCGTGCCTGCATCACACGGGCGCAATTTCTTATTAAAATGTTCAGATTTTAATACCATCCACATTTCCAATTTTTCCAGTGGAATTTCTAGAAAAAAATCTTTCATACAAACCTTGTCTAAAAGCAAAATCTGCGGATTTGATCGAGCCGTGCTCTGGTAGATCTTTTATAAACGCGGCATTTGATATTTTTATGGATTAAAATTATTTTATAAATTATATTATGTCTAACAGAATGTTTTTACAATAGACGAGGAAATGTGTCTTTTTCATGTCCTTTGTGTCAGACATTCTGTACATCAATACCAGAATACCTAATCATTACGACGCCCGACGCAACGCGGACTGGCGACTGACCGGGCCTTTATCCCCTTTCTTATCGTGTGGGCAGTAAGGTCTTATGACCCCACAAACCCTAGTGTCAAATTTTCTAAACCGCCCCAAGTGTTTAACCGCCTAACTATATAATGTAATATGTACTAATCAATTTATCATTTACTATATTGAAATCAGTTCTAATTATATTCACGATAATTTAATTATTTGGTAAAAATATCGATTGATTATTTAATTGAATTTAAATGTAATATTTATTTCAATTTTTTTGTGATAATCGTATTTTTTTTTCTATGAATACCTTCGTACATGGAATATTGGTAGAATAATAAGTGCTATAGTACGCAGTGTAAACGTATATTCGGATGTAAGAAAATACTTTGTATAGCATTACCTATCTGTACAGCCTCTAAAGCTTGATGTTACACTCTGGTACTGTATGTAGGTCGTCCAAAGGCCCGCCCACTCGCTGCGTCCGCGCAGTAGAAAGCGAGATTGTCCCTCAACCGAGGCTTTAGTCATTGATCTCTGTTGAAACGTGCACATATTATAACTATTACCCCTACGTATCGCGATGTAGCACGGCGTTAGTACGTCTCAATCTTTTGTTTTAGTGATTTTATTATTTCGTAAGCTTTTATTGGAGTTTTGGGGTTTATTTTTAAGAGTATTAACATAATGGAATGTTAACACATTTTCTATAATAATTTTGTCCTAGTTCATGTACGTCTGCTTACGGTATCGTTTGTAATTGCCTTATTATGTTTTAGTGTATATGGGGCATGTTGTCGCGCCGCATTCGACCCGTTATATCGCATACGATTTAATTGTATCGACTCACGGCTCACTCCACTCTCGCTGAACAATCGATTCCTGAACAGACGAGTGGGACTCAATCGATTAGTCGATGCATTTCATACACAAGATAACAGACTGTTTGTCGACGTGATTCTGTGATTATTACTCATTATTATATTAGTTGGAAAAAACTGTAAATGTTGGGTTGTTGCAATAAGTAAATTCTTTTTTGTGTATAAAATTGCATTTTGCGAAGCAGCTGTATGAAATGCCCCGTGTATGTGTATATTTAGTTTAGTTGTGTATGGTTTCACCAGAACACGATACCGATTATATTTATAGAGGAATTATACGAAAAGTAAAAGTCGCGATTAGCTAATTCGAGTGTCGACAATAACTTATTGTTCTATATAGTAACAATTAAATGTACAAATACTCCTCGTAAGAAGGTAACCTGCACCAGCTACCGCTATCAATATGTACGTTGTTTCGTTATAAGTTCGGACATATTATATTCCACTGTGATTATGTTACGTTCGTTGAACTGTATCGGTGAAACTGTTATGATAGGCTTACGTTTGGTTTAATTCATGTAACTTGTAACTACGTACCTGTCGGTACCAGCTGAGAACTAACTCTACAATAATGGGTATTTTTATGTTTTAATTTAGCTTATAGGGGCTTGTGTAAACAAGTTGATACTATTAACATGTTTTAAATTCGATATGTGGGTGATCAGGGGATATAGCACTGATGTTGCTTAAGTTTCTCTTCAATAATAATCAAATAGTTTATTATTAGATGAAAAATTGTAAATAAACATCCAAATATCCCTTTTTATTTTATTTTTATTTTTTTCCCGTACCATTTTTTCCTTTTTGTTTTTTTTTATTGTTTTGGCGTATCTGTGGGCCTGTCTTCGTGCATCGCAACTAGTATACTCGTGCGCAGTCGTCGTCCCACGCCGCGACACTTTGTAACGTTTATAACATAATTTTAATCATAATATTATATTAGTGGAACAAGCATGCTATACATTATTGTCGTCGGTGTAGTGGTAGAGCGTCGGCGGCGCGAGGCGACGGTGGCGCGCTCTATAGTCAATAGCGTGGCGAATGACGCCTGAGCTGCTGTCTCGACAATAACCCAGTGTCAGACAATAATCATTCTTATTATTTGCCAATTAGTAGACATTTTTGTTTGGCCCCTTATTAGTGACCATAGTATCTACGTGTGTATTAAATAGTCCTTTAGAATGTAGCGTGTGACATGTTTTAGCACAATTTGCGTCAACAGATAGTGAATATATCTCACAGTACGAAGTCTTTTCCATAGCATATCTTCTTATAGATAATTACGTATATTTGATGTGCATTAGAAATCCATTTTAATATATTGGAGGCGTGGATGTCATCTTTCGATACACTAGTAGCATTATGTCGCAGTTTTTTAAAGTGACAAATACTTAACATTACAAAATACTAAGTGCATAGAATACTCTTTTTTATATGAAGTGATCTTATCACCCATTTTCTACAGCTAGCACTTATCTAAATATTTTTTAATTATTATAAAAAGATTCAGCATATGATCTTTAAAGAATGTATTCCTTATTAATATTACATTTTAATATATATTCCTTATAAGGCCATAACAAGGCCAGTATTAAAATTTTAAAGAATATTTTCAGTTCAAATTAACAATCTTATAAATTATAAGACAACGCGATTCTAGAGTGTATTATTACAAACTTTCTTGTTCATAATATAAACTTCTTAATTATTCGTTATACATTTTACACATAAATCTAATTGTATAAGTAATAGATTTTCCAAATCGACTGACTGTTAACCATTTAGATTATAATAAATCGTTATTCGTGCTTAGTCCGCAACTTGTATCCGGGGTAGTATGCACATGCTACGTACGTCAGTAACTTCAATGGAGTCATAGTGTTATTGCGATTTTAATGTTTCGATGTTGAGCACCGCGTTATTTAAGATAATGAATAGCTAGCAAGTTTGGCGACGACCGGCCGCACGGCGCCTGCGCCCGCGCCGTGCCTACCTCATAGGGTGGAAAGGGATCAAGTCGCTATTTGTATTTGGCATAACATAAGATTATGAACTCTAATTTTACAAGTCTGAAGTCACAAGTTTGTTGTTAATAGATATAGTTAATGCTGCTGGTTAGGCTCTATAGTATTAACTTTTGTATATTCATTCTATATCTACCTAATCGGTAAACTATATGTGTGATAATAACAATAAGCTTTTCAACTAGATGGAGTACAATGAATTCTATTGACTAACTCATAGGCCAATGTTTATAAACATTATTTTTACACTGTCTATTAAAAATGAATGTGATTTTGTCTGTAGTGAGTAAAGTTTTAGATATCGCAGTCCAGCGTCAGCTTAGTAACAGAATCCTTCAGAAGAGCCGGAACGTTCGGAGATTTAACTTTTATCTACGCTTAGGTGTGTCGTGTATATCGTGTCAATTGTACAAGATATTATTATGATCAGCTTCACAAATAGTCGGTCAGTTAGTGCACCGTTTACCAAAATGTTTTGCCGTCCAATGATAACAGTACCTTCGCGAGTACATTACGACAGCTGGACTGTTCTTCGATGTATTTCGTTAACTATAATCGCATATTTCGACACCAAACCGACTATATTATAGATGTCTAAAATATTTTATATTTATCTCTAGAGCTTATAGAGTGATTAGGGCTGTAGTAGTATAAGTGGCGGCGGGCTGCGTGTCGCGTGATACTCTGCTTCATGATGTTGTGCGCACACGCAGGCCGCTGCCCACAAAAGAATATCAGGGATGTATAGCGGTAGAGACAGCTTTTTAACTTAGTAAAACTTTATCAAAGATTTATACAAGCTATGGGTGTAGTGTCTGCGTAGAATTAGGTATGTGTCCGCATTGTATCTGTGATTGACTCGATGACAACGAAGGCTGACCAAAGAAGATTTTAAGGGTTTTTATTATGCAAACAAATACTTAATTATAGAACTTACCTCGGCGAAATGTACCTGAATGTAACGCAATTCTAATATAGCTAATAAACTCTCGTATTATTCTGCAATCGTTGAGAACTTGAGTGGCTCACGTACGATGCATTCATTGTCCATGTTAATTGTTTACTAAGTACCTCATCATTAATTACGCATACTTTCTTGCGAGTAACCTGTTATTTATTAGGTACCTAATAATAACAGGTTGATCGTAAGAAAGTATTGAAGTGAGTGCCTACTTACTTCGATACTTTCTTGTCTATGATTATTTTAATTCGAGTCACCATGTTGCTATAATATTGAATAGGACGTAGTACGTACAGACTACAGTATGTAGGTAATTGTATTAGATTAATTAGCAAGACGGTTAGACAATCCCATGTCGGAATCCGTTGTCGTCGAGCTAACACGAGTTGGTAACTTAGATGAGCGCCATTTTCTAGATTAAAAGTTATTGTTTCGATGTCCAAGTTTATTCGAGATTTACTGTCTTCTTATACTACATTTCATTACGATTAAATGTTTAAATGTATGTCCAACAAATACATATATTGTGTGTGTCGATGTTGCGCGGTAGATGCGTGTTGTTGTTACGACCTAACACCTATTTTATGCTAGAATAGAGTTTCAGTAACGTAGGATTACGACCAAATTAGAAACGTAACTTTAATATATCCTAAAACACAAATATAGGTACCTTATTATAATAATATAATGCTACTGATTAATCCCGTGGCGGGGGGGACAAAATAAAGTACAAATTTATCATTAAACCCCCGACCGTCGCGATGGCTTTAACTCTTTCCCTGTATAGTTAGCGTTCTTCGAGAGAAAGATGTTTTGCATTTATTGTTTAAATAATAATTCAAAAATTAAATGAATGTTGTCGTAGTTTACTCGTATTATCGATTATTTCTCTGTTTAATTCTAAAATCCTTGTGCGTATTGTTTTTTTCTTATGATAATCTAAATCCGACGTAATTTATAATCACATTACGTGTACTAGTTTGTGGTAGTTTAGCTAAATATCGACAACAGGATCACATTTTCGAATTAACAAAAATATTGTATTTTATAACAATTGATGTGCCTAAGTGTAATATTCTATTATTGTAATTGTATATATTAATGAATAGTTATCGTACTTACAAGTCTCAGGAACGCGTCGCACTGTGCCTGCGCACCGTGCAGATCAAAAATTAACCAACCATTGTATTTCGTGTTTATGGAATCGTTGCATAACTCCAAAAAAATCGTATATTGAGACAATAATTGTTTTGCATTAATGTCATTTTGAAAGCACTTTTATTAAATTCAAAGTAAATTGATGTGAAATTTAAACTTTACCATATTAAATTGTCGCTTGAATAATTGTAATTCCACTTTTGTGAGAATCTCCCGTATTTTTGTCACAAATCAAAATAGTGTTGTACTGACTAGCGAGTAATTTTCTATCAGTAGACTTTTTCTTTCATCACTAACAAAATAATTGTGAACACTTTAGTATCAACTGTCGTGGTACACTAGAGATAGTCGTTAAAGTTTTTATAGCACGCCAAAATGAACTTTTGCATTTAATCCAGGTTAATCACTGTTTCATTGGGTATTACAAAATTGTATAATAGATTTATAACATTTTATGGTAGTGACGTCGGCACTGTATTGGCGTTTGAGTGTACTAATTGGTCAAAAATGTATCTTTGTGTATCATCCATACTCGCCGTGTACACGAATATGATGGGTAATTAATTGGGTAGTGTTGTAGACTTGATTGTGATATCAATAAACATTTTCATACGAGCATCAAGATTGTTGTTTTATTTTATACTAGCGTGCCACCCCAGCTTCAATACGTAGCGTACTATTTAATTTGTATGACTTATTGTGTGGGTACTTATGTTTCACGAATAAACTTTTGACTTTGACTTTCGCTCGAGTATAAATTTCAGACAGTACCTAGCAGATTTCCATATAAACCTTGTCCGGGGAAATTACGTACACACAAAAAAGAATCAGCCATAAGTCCAGCGGGTCCAGCCATGCTCAAGTTAGCAAGCGCTTAGCAACATAATCTAGCTATTATTTTTTATATACTTATATAGATTTTCATTATCTTACTAGGTCATGCCTGTGGTTTCGACCGCGTAAATGTCGAATATCGCAGACGAAGTCGAAGTCGGAAGTCGAAAGAATAGCCTATGTCCTTTCTTTGTTTTTGAGGTCAAACTTACCCTGTACCTACCAATTTTCATCAAAATCAGTTCAGTGATTAAGTCGCGACAGCGTAACAGACACACACAGAGTTACTTTAGCATTTGTAATATTAATAAGGATAGACGATAAATATATTACATTATAAAGTGCTTACCCCGGTCAAGCCCGAATCCAGCACATTTTTTAACCTTGTATCATGAGCACCTCCATATTTTAGATTTACCATTTTAACACACTAGTTGTCGGTACAACTTATATCCAGATAACATCAAAACTGTCCCTCGACCTCATATAATTATTTAAAAGTCCACAGCACTTATTTTATTAATATTAATAATCAAAAAATGAAACGGTGTTACCGTTACTCAAATTGGTGTAGTACTGAAGAGAGTGTGATAGTTTTTGTCGACCTACCCTCACAATTTTTCATGAAATCATTTTTTAATCTTGCAAGCACGTATGGAAAATTATAAAGGCGGAAACAGACTTGCAGTACGCTACGCCATCCCGTGCTTATTGGCCAAAAAGTTTCATTTAATGAGATGAAATGAGTGTGGTAAAAAAGTTCAAAAAGAAAAAAAAATCTTTTGTAAACAAATTAAGACAGGTCAGTTCTTGGGTTCGATTCCCAGGTCGGGCAGTATTATTGGGTTTTTCTATCAGGAATTTCTTAGTAGCAGCCTCGGAGTCTGGATTTGTGTCCGGTTAATGGCAATAGGCTCGCCCCCTATTACGTGGGACTTAGTGTCAGAGTTTCTAAACCGCCCCAAGGGCCTCTAACAAGGTTAGAATGGAACAGAATGTCCAGGTTTAGGATTTTTATTAAAAAAGAAACTATTATCAATATCTCTTCTTGTCACTATTATTAGATAAACTCCTGTTTCGTCTTCAGCGAGAACGTAACTGTTATCTACAGGTTTTATCTATTGAAAACAATCACGCACCACCTTATCTGTTGACTTTGCTCTGATTTATGAAGAAAAAGGTTTTTGTAATAGTCTAAATAGATAAGTACCGATCTGTTATGTTAAATTGGAAAATTGCTACTCTTAGATTTTATCACAATCGGTTCAGTGGTAAAAGCGTAACAGTGTGCAGTAGGATTTCTTATTAAATAAAACCATGCCCTTTTATCTTTCCTGTACCGTAAGTACGTATAAAGTACAAACCCATTATCAGACTAAATGACTACAACAATGTCTATTCCGTACGGGAATCGAACCCGCAATACGAAGCGCAGTAGCCAATCGCTCAGCTATTGCGCCAAACATGTTTAATGATAGTCCTAGTTAACATAAGTATCTTCTAGTACTAAGTTTTTCTTACTCCTGCGCTGTTATTTTCGGATTAATTTCGTTGCAGGATCCATCGTTGCTCCGGGACTCGTCGAGCTTCATTGCCTCGGCGCTTTTCTGGCGGTCTCCACTGTTGATTCTAGCTTTGTAGGAGTTGTAGTACTTAGGAATAGAATGGCGGGCTTGTAAAATATCCACTGTAGTAGAATCAGAAGTATCATATGATTATCTATGTAGATATAAATATTGCTTCTTAGTTTTCGTATTGTTTTTTTTTTTGTAAAATGGGTTTAGAACCGAGTACGGATAAGTGTCAATGAAGCATATTCATTTTCTAACTTTATTTCTACATCATTAATGTTTGTGAAAGCAGGGTGTGAAAAATTGGGCTTTATTAAATTAGTCTCAAAATCGCGAATGCTTTTTGAGCAAGTTTTGTGATCAATGTTCGAGCCTTCTCTGTATGAGAAGAGGCCTTTGCCCTGCAGTAGGGCAATAATAGGCCAGTATTTTGTTTTCATTACTATCATTTGGACATTTCATCCAACTTTTTGTACATTACTTATTTAGATGCTAATCTTCGTTTAGCATTTTATTAGTACCAGGATTGGGTTGAATTAATAAAAAACACAAGAAATCGAGCGAAAGAAGCTTTTTTTCAACTAAATTTACAATACACAATGTCTAAGAGTTCACATAGTATAAAAATTATCAATTGTTTCTCCGTTTGATATTTACATTTGTTTCAAGAAATGCTTGCATTGTGTTGTGATCAACAGTGTCTTTGAGAACGATAAATAAATATATATTCGCATAAATATTCTGCGGGTGAATCGTTGCTTTTATAACACTGCACAGTGTTATTAAAACTGCGTTTATACTTAGCCCGCCACGCGTAGGAAAGCAATCGGTTTCATACATTTAGTTTAGGACTGATCACATTAGATCCGCCCCGGTTACCTGCTAAATGTATGAAAACAATAGCATCCTCACGCGTGGCGACTACGGCAGGTTAAGTATAAATACAGCTTCAACCATGATAAACACCGAAACAAAAAATCTGTTGGCGTCACAAAAGTTATAGCAAATTTTTTAGCAAATATACATGTCATTTATCGACAACCACATAACATGTCTAAGCTCACAAACCAAACAACACTACACAATGGAATATTTGGCACATAATTAATAATTTGCCTCTCAACTTTCCAATAAAATAATTAATCGTAGTAATATATTACGTTAAATATTTGTAGTATCCCTATAATTTCCTTTTAACCTATATACGTTCCGCTTTTAATAAATACATACTAAGTGCATTATTTACAGTGCAGCAAGAACGTAGCACATTTTTACATTAACCATCTTTCCTCCGACCCATACATAATAATATGTCACTCTAATCGTAAATCAACTGATGTATTAAATTATCTCTCAATACAAACACTCCTGGGATACAAGGCTGTTTTATGCCACCTCAGACACCGGAACTAACTCTATTAAAATAATTAAAGGTAGTAAAATTATGTTTCGAGATCATATTTAATACATCACAGGTGTTAAAGAGAAAAAAAAAATATTAAAATTATTATGCAAGTGTCCTTCAAATGTTACTTCATAATTGTTATGTAGTTGTGTTATTGTTTGTGTTGCATTAAATAATTGAGTAATAATAGTATTGCTGTGCAAACAAATACTGACAATGACAATAAATATCGTGTTATTGGCATTGAACTAATATTGCTAGCGTATACTGACGCTTTCATCATTTAGACGTTCCGCCATGATTTGTTGCCAATCGGCAACAACTCAATCTGTCAAAATGTAGGTGTACTACACCTTGAAAGCGTTCTAGCACTACGACTAAATTGCGCTGCGTGTTCATAATGGTGCCGATTTCCTTGTTCGCAAACTAGACTATTATCTAAATTTAGAGAATTGACATCTCTTACTAACATACAGCGAAAGGAAAGGACGGTGACATTCCGTGACATTAAAGAACCAAGTTAGAGATGTCAAATTAGTTTTGCCTTGAACTTCTCCGTATTTTTAATCCATACGTTTTAAGATGTCAACTATAACTGTATGGATGTGTCAGATTGACTAAATTTGACAGCTCTTATTTACATTAGTCTCTTTCTTGTTTTATTGGACAGAAAAAGATGAAAATAGTCTAATTTTAGTTTAGTTTGTGACCAAGGGAATCGGCACCATTGTCAGTTTAGACGGCTAATTATTGTTTCAGCGATATAGCGAACTTTAACCTGAACGGTTAACAAAATGAAGCACAAATCTGTATAGGATAGCTTAGTGGTTATATTTACGCTGATGTGTAAAGCTCCGTTTATACTTAACCTGTCCCACGTGTCGCCACGCGTGGGAAAACTATCGGTTTAATACATTTAGTATAGGATTGATCACATTTTGTTCCGCCCCGCGTGGCGTGGAGCAACCTGGTAAATGTATGTAACCGATATCTTTCCCACGCGCTGCGAAACGAGGAGCAGATTAAGTAAAACGCAGCGTAATGGTAATGTAATGGAAAGTAGCGTGCTACTTTTTCAGCATTTTCTTTGTTCTGCTGTGCTGTGGGTGTGCAGAAACATTTAAAGGACACTTAACTTCTATATATTGCAGACAGTCGTGGCCAAGCTTGGCCAACAATCTCGTCCGAATCGAACAACATAATTATACCATATCTGATGTGGTCTCACAAACTGAGGAATCTTTGAATATTTTTGATTTTAATGTTATTTTGGGGGAAATCTTAAAATGAGAGAGATCTTTGATGAATCTGTCTTTGAAGATTTTTGATATGTTTTTTGGAGAATCTCTTAAAGAGATGGATTGTGTGGAATATTGTAGATTGAAGAAGATTGTAGCAACAATGACATTGCAGTACGCTGTTTTTCAAAGTTCTAATTAAAAAGTATTCTGTAAACTGAAATCTTTTCAAAGATTCATCGGTTTTAAAGACCACAAGCAAACACAAAAATTCATAAATTACGAACGTCAATTTTAAACAGGCAATAAACTACATCTGTAGTCACAAAATACCTTCACAACAATATAAAAAAAAAAATTATTCATTATTTCTCTGTCAAGTCATAAAAGTTCATTTATTTAATTTCATTTGTGTGAATCGTCGCGATAATGTACAGCGGCTTTGGTTAGCTTGCTCTAAAAATGCTCTACAACTGTCGTTGTATAGAAAAATATAAACATACACGATGTATGGTATGGTAAATCAGAAACTTATGATAAATTGTTAGAAAGTTAAACATAAAATGAGTAATGATAATGATAAAATGGTATGTCTTTTTGATGCCACCGCGAGCCCTCGACCTAAACCTGATGAGACAATTTGTACTTTAACTAAGGGCTGCGGTTAGATAAATCCTGACTGTAGTACTAAATGTGAACAAAATTTAGAAACCAATATTTTGAAAAAAAAAAAACTTCAAATATAATTATATTATAAACCATTAAAATACAACAACAAAACAAATATCCTAAACTTGCAATACGAGAAGTTATTGCTGTTTAACACAAATACTCAAACTCAACTGTATTGGTCTACTTAAACTTTAAAAATTGCAAAATTTGTTACAGTGTAAAGGTAACAAAATCATTTATAATTGAGTATTTGTGTTCTTCTATACGTCTAACTGTTTGTGATGACTTTCGCAAATTCCTCGAGGTAGGCGAGAGAAGATCAGAAAGTGATATTTTGGAGAAGAATGCGTCAAAAATACTCTGACGCCGTGCGAAGAAAATTTGATTTCCATCGCTGCGTCTGAGCATTTGCAAGGCATTATCATTGTGACTGCGTAACCTTAGCATATCGACGTAATGTGTAAATAATCTTATAATTAAACCGAAGGTATAATCTAAAAATAACTTAATTCAAAGAGATCATAATTCATATAATATAATCATAACTTATTACAAATTGTCACGGTTTGTTACAAGTTTTGTGAATGTATGATGTAGTGAGAATGGTAGGCGCCGTTTCATAACCGCATGTGTTAGATTTCACTCTCTCTAGCTAAGATCTGCCAAAACGATTTAATCAACAATCTTTTAATAATAACATTTATTATGACAAACTAATTCAATGCACTACATCGAAAATGTATGCTTACAAAATATTAAAAAATAATCAGCGTAAAATATCCAAAATCGTTACAATTACTTCGAAGAATGGGAAAAAAATTACGTGGGTTATTTCGTATTGGCAGAATCTAAGCCCATTATTAAAGCAATTATAAAGTTTGTTATTAAAAACTGAGCTGTAGAAGGAGAAAACGTGTTTTCTTTAGAAAAAGATCCTCATGGTTATGATTTTCTTTTGTTTTAGAGCGGATTTTTCAATATTCAGCTAACTTAACAGATATCTGTTATGAGCTATATGACGATTGAAAAATTAGCCCTTATAAACACGTCGACCTGACATAAAATACTGACACAGAGGTGATAGAACGGAACATTATAAGACCTACACACTGCAGATGCTGAAGCATTGAGCAAAACTTGGGCTGTGATGTTCAGTGACATTGTATGATATATTAATTGTTGAACTAAAGATATTCCTTAACCTAACTTACGCATTACTTAACATTATTAGTAATTTGGAAACAGTATTACAATAAATTAATAAAACAAAAAATATGCACAATATGACAACAAGTGTGGCAAAAATGAACAGTTACTAAGACGGTTCGGTAGGCCAATAGGTCAGTCAAGTCCTTCATACCAGATAAAACACTTTCGGATCCCGAGTTAAGCGACCCATTTACAGGGCTACTCTTCCGTCAGAGATCCGCATGTCTTTGGGGATCCTGTCCCATTAATCTGTTCTAGCTGCCGAAGCTGTATGTTCAATTTTGTGTTGTCACTACTGTGGGCAGGGCCTAGCTGGTGCGCTTAAGATGCGCGGGCGCAAGTCGTGCTACTTTCGGCGGGCGGATGTGCGCACCGTGCCCGCACTCGTGCTTGTGCGCGTGCGCGGGGGACTTCTTGCCGTTCGTCGATAACCGCTTGCGTGGCTTCAGGAAATCTGGAAAGATAGAGAAATGGAAATTAGTCTTTGATTCATGTGCCGTGAAATTATGAACTCCTCATTCACTGAGCGAGCTTTAACAATGGAAATGCTGATTCGATACTGAGAAAAAAAACCGTCCCAGACGCAAAACAGTCTCGAATTCGGCAATAAAATTCAATTCAAATTAATTTCGTTTGTGTTGTGTTCATACATCGGTTATTGACTTACAGTGACGACTGCGTCGTGATAAAACGCAAGGTGAAAGCGGTTTACGACTCTTGTTAACATTTCTCTGAGAAGGGTGACGTACGCAGCCGCTACGATGCATAAAATCAGTCGTAAAACATTATTACAGAGGGCGTGGCCGGCACCATTGTGAATTGGGAAAAATTTTATGACTCTCAAACTGAAATGTTCGTTAATACTCCCGGAGCCCAGAGCACCGAGCCCCGGATGCTGCGCCTGCGCCCTGCGGGACCTCACCATATTTTACGACTTCATCCATAAGGATCGGATTGTAAAAAAGTAGTTTTAGAGTACTTAAGGCGACGGAATCCTTTTTTCTAAACAAATCTTTGGGCGGCAACGTTCTTTGTGACCATTTCTAATTTTGAAAAAATATGGCCTTTAGCTATAAAATTTTACGATCTTTTTACTACTGTTTAATCTGCGTTATAATAGTTGGCTTGTGAGTTACTGGTGCGAAGGTTACCATGGAGCCCGTAGACTATTATATTATATTTATATCACACCTATAACTCGCGTTGAATACAAAATTATAACTCATGAAAACAAAATGTAAGGGATTTGGAGCGTAAAGATGATGAAGAGGATAAATATGATGCAAATACTGTTGAATTTGAAGATATTAAAAGATAGCTTAAGTATCCGTTGCATTTTAATAACAAAATTGTAGTTTGTTGAACGAACATGAAAATAGTTAAGCATCGTTAAATAAAACGGAGTCTTGATGTTGAAACACGAAAAAACATAGGTTATAATAATGATTCAACAGCAAATCTTCTAACTCAATTAGTCGGTAAAGATAACTCCAAGCAAAGCGGATATGATTCCAAGAAAACAACAGATAATGTTAGCAAACTCGATGCTTAGTGAAAAAAACTTAAAATGATAATTTGATTCCCAGAGCAAATGGGAGCAAACAGTAGTCGGGAACAATTGTACGCTATGATCATCTAAATTATCGGAACGCACAAAAAATGGCGTCGTAATCGTAACCGTTGGCACCAAGGTCGTATGAAGCTTGCTAAAATGAAGCGCGCATTATTCTCCTGATGCTAGTCTCAAATCTGACTTGTTTTCTACTCATAATACATGGTTACTATTTTCTAAGTGTTACTTGGACTTGGCCAAAGTAACTTGCTTAGGCGCAGTGTGATTCATTATGCAAAGAATTTGAAGAATGTCATTCTTATCCTGATTAACAGGTCGTTTTGTTTTTGGTTCTTGTACATTTTGAGCTCAATTTGGTTGAAAAAGATTTTCTGGTCGAAAATTATTCTGGCATCATCTACATTTTCCAGTAAATATTGAAAATGCGAAAGTGAATGTGTTTGTTACGACTTCACGGCTAAAGTATCGAACCGATTTTGATGAAACTTTGTACAGATTTAGCTTGAAACCCAAGGAAGGACATGGGCTACTTTTTTATCGGCGACTTCGTCTGCATTCCCGCTATGATACTTATATGATAAGCTAGTTTCTTATAATTTTAAGAAGTTCAAAAGTATTATTAGTTTAAATGTCTGGCTCGTACACTTAAAAAAATACAATTAATTTACTAAAATGTCATAGGTTATCATTACAAGCTTCAAGGCAAATTGTAGACAAACACACATTACCGCTGACTTTAACGATATTGAAAAATGACTGCAAATCATAATAATCATAAGGCAGCTAAGAAATTACGTTATAATGTTACGCCTTCTTCCATTTATGAAGACTATGCAGTATTTTAATAAATTCAAGGTGAAATGTCAAGGTGAGACGAAGGCTAGCTTAGCAACAAGTAAAGACGACGCCATTAAAACGATCGACGTAAAAGTCTCGTTTGTAATAATAAAATTGTCTGAATCATGGTAAAAAACGAGCCTCGGTGTGCAGGCGGGAACTATGTCAGTGACGTCATGGAGCCAAGGTCGACTGGTCGCCTGGAGATTCCCGCCAAATTCACAAACACGTGGATTTTTAGGTTATGTTCTTCATAACAATTTAACCTAAAACATGTTATTTACGTAACTGCTTATCGGAGTTAACGTTAGATGTAGTAGGTTACGTAAAAACCTATACATAGTACAAAAGACTGATAACAAGCGAGGCTAAAAAGAAATCAATTCTTACATTGAGATCTTGATAAATTTAAATTTACTAAAAATAGCAAATTTTACATAACATGAAAACGCGTAAATACACTCCGTACATACGCGAGGAAATACTTTCACATGTTACGCAACGATTTCCCGCCAAACGCTCAATGGAGCGTTTCGCGCCATTTTCATCTAGATATAACCTGACTAATTCGCGATGTGATTTGTATACCATTTAGTTTGTTTACTAGTGTGGCCTATGTATATCGGCCGTGTATTATATTGAGCACGCGTAAACATGCGGGTGTATGCGTAAACAAAATGGCCTTGGGAGGCGTGCGCGCGCGCACAGGCTCGGCACAAACAACTCACACACACGGTTATCGTGGACATTATCAATCTTTTATCGTATAGTATACTAGCTAACTGTGGTATACTGAGTTAATTTTTGATAATAATAATTCATTAAAATCATGCGTATAGTCAGCGATATCCATTATGAGTTATGTTTCACCTTGGATCGATAAGGTAGCCATTTTAATTGATAAAATCAGTTGCGCGTGATTCTAATGATTGTTAGCTGACGAAAAAGAAACACATTTAGTGATGATTGGTTTTATAATCATACAACGCAGCATTTGAGCTGTAGTTTTGAACTGGCGTTCGAGTGCTGAGGTTATTTTGGTCGACCTAAATATCAGCGCAGGCGCACGAACTCTACCTCTTTTGATAGCCGCTATAATTCACATGTTTACCGCGCAAATACGAATCATAACATGAAAACCAGTACGAAGAATAATTTGAAGCAATTCCAAGTCACAGGCATCACTGATTGGTGGCATTAAGTATTCATCGTGTTAGTAGAACTAGCAATTTGCATATTTTCAAAGCTGTTAAAGGTAGCGTTTGTGATTTGAATATTTTAAATAAGTCACTGAAATCGATACTGTGTCGTTTTCTACAGAGATGTATAGATTTAACATTTCTTATATTGTAGCAGTGGGCTGTGCCAAGTTGGCTCTGGCTAGCAACAGCGTGCTAATGCAATCCACGTGCATCGAAGGCCGCGCTTGCATCCGTCTGCCAACACCACAAGAATCAGTGATCGCATGGGAATAAAAAACAAAAAGGATAGAATTGGAAAGTGAGAAAAAAATATGATCCTTTCTAAGATGCGTCAAATTAGCTTTTTACCGCGAGGCAGCACGTCGAGGGTTGTCTGTCACCGCCCTTTGATCCTGCCGCATGCGCAGGAGTGCAGGAAACACGTAGCGCAACGGGAATAAGTAATTGAGGAGTGGCTTTGTGATGCACACAATTTACATTCACTTCAACATTACCGAAATCTCCAAAAAATAAAATAAATGCAAATTGCGTTATTATGTTTATTGTTGATGATCGTGCCACAAAGGACTGTATCCCTCTGCTTCACAAATGCTGTCCAAATGTTACCCGCTCGTGGGAATGACGCAAGGAGCCCGGTCACGATCCTGACGTGTAGAAAACGTTTCAGTCATTACAGCCAGAGAAAAGGACCAGAGAACGTACCTCCTTTTGTCCGCATACACGTAATTATAGAGTCGTGGCTTGCTCAGTCTGTTCCTCTCGTTTTTTTGTGATGGATTGGGGTAAACATTATAGTGAGCGTAATATTACGTGATCCAGAGATCCAGACACAACGATAGACGGTGCCTACGCATCTACACGGGTACGTCACATCACAAAACTCGTTGAAATAGCTTTTGAGTAGGTAATTCAGCAAAAAGTAAATCATTGCAGTTTTTGATGCAGTCGTCCCACGTACTTAAATATGATACAATATTTTCTTTTAAAAGGTTCACAATTTTATTTTCAGGTCAAAAATGATACCAAACTGTTGTTGTTTTTGTTTATGGTAAATGAAACTTTCCGATGAAATGAAACTGACGAATCAACTTCCCAGAAAACGTAACGTATCCGTTCCGTGATTTTCCTCTTAGTGACGTTGTATTTGGGAACGAGTCCTGACTTGATCGGACATGTTCGTGCTGTAATCGGTGTGTGCTGCGCGCGCGCCGATTTGTCAGGCGTGGGCGGCGCGTCCCGCTCAGAACAGGTTGCCGCGCTAGCACGCTCCCGCCCGCCATCTTATTTTATTCATTTACACCTTAGGGTTGGTGATTAATTTTCATGTTGTGATGTTGGTTAATATTTTGACTTGCGTGGTAATGAATTTATTTGGAAACAAAGGATTTTTTTAATTCCCAGAGGAGTAATGTGGAATTGTTCTACACTGCATTCATTATTAGAACCTGTTTCAAGTTAGATGAACATAACTAACCATACATTAAATCAAACAAAAACTATTTAGGGCTGTTACGTTCAAAAACTGGAATCTTTTCGTTAGATTTTTTCACAGCTGCACAGGAAATACATTGTTACAGCAATGGCGAGTCGTTTGTTGGGAGCCGGCGAGTTTGCATTGTGATTACGAACCAGTTCCGAAATATCTAGGCCAAGTGAAAGGCGATTCGATGTCAAAATGGCGTACCTCGTTGCGCATACGACGCGTTTTTGTAATTATACAAATTAAAGAATATAAAAGTACCAATGTAACATGTTTGGCAAACTTATATAATTAAAGAAAATATAGGTAACGCGTGACCAGAGGGCTGGCTTTTACTTGGGCCAAAGAATCAGCATTGCCATACAACGTGGCAATGCTGCCAGGCTTTTAGGCACTAGTCCCATTGACAGCGATGCGGACCGAGGTTAGACGTCCTAAATTGTACATACCTTTTAATTTTGTATCATTTATAAGTTGTGTTTTAGTTAATTAAAAATTAAGGTGAGTAAATAAAAAAAATTGGGTAACACATTTTCAAAAACTATAGTATTTCAATGCAGACTAGGTAAAAAAAAAAGATACACGAATTCTAAAAATAAACACAAAAAACTTGCAACCAAAAACTAGTTTTTCGTTCGTTCATTAAAAGATCGAAAACGAATCCTGCGCAGCCCTAGGCAAACTTCTATTACAACTGGACGTAGCATAAAAAAGGCAACAAAAACTATCCCTCCCTCAGCATATATCTGTATATTTGTGTATGTTTGGTCGCTACTGGTTTTGAGTCAACTCCTAAACAAATAAGTGACACAACCAGGTAGCATTGTATCCGTCTCTTAACACTTGTTCTGTATTATCTGATATTGTACTTTATTTATTGTGTTTTTGTTTATTTTTTTGAGTTCCCATTATCAGCTTAAGTAGAGTTGAAAAATTGGCTGCAGTTTATTGTGGACGTTGATTTAGACACATTTAAATATTTAATCATTTCTTATGTGCCTTGGCAATTTTATTTTAAATTGTTTATAATTTTTATCTCTTTTGACCTGTACGATTTACGTTGATGTAGCCTGAATTTCTAAATATTTTATTGTTTTTAAAAGAGAGTTTATAGTGCTTCTCGCTTGTTCTTCTCCATAGAAACCTACTGCTTGAAACGAGCATCTAGCTTCATCATTCTCATCTTTATCTTCTGTGCTACATAATTTGCCTCGTTGGTCTAGTGGTCGCAAGCATGACTGCTGAGCGTGAGGTCTTGGTTTCGGTTCCCAGGTCAGGCAAAGTGTTATTGAGTTGTTCCATTAGGAATTGAGTCTGGATTTGTGCCCGGTTGATGGCAATAGGCTCGCCCCATAATACATGGCACTAAAAACATAACTGGCGAAATGTTAGGATACCTCTGCCTAACTTTTCGGGGATTACAGGGTGATGTATAATGTAAGTATCGATTTTTAAGACCGCATAAAGCCAAACGGGTCATTAGGCAATACAAATGGTCATCGCAAATGTCACGCACGTATATTTTGCAATGCAATGTCGCCATGTGTACGTTAAACAGGAAACCACTTTGCCGGTTACTCAGTACTTACCATTAGTCATAACGTTTACAGGTTAATTGGATACCCTACTTTTTAAATTATGACTGTGAAGTACGTACTTTAATCCTGGTCTTTTAAGGGGTTAGTATTGCTTGGTTTTGGTTTCACTTGAATCAAAGACAAAGTCAAATCATTTATTTTAGACCCTTAAAACAATTAAACATCATTAACAAGAGGAAAATATAATTGAATCTATATGTCCCTTCTAAAAGATGGTTTAGTATGGAGAAGAATGTGTAAGAAACTCCAAGTTTTCTCTTTGAAAACAACTTTGAAATGTTTAGAATTGTTTGTGTCGGTACATAAATTCATTAATAGAATGTCCGTGAAAGACTAAACTAATCAAACAAAAAAAATAACTCTGAAAAGTACAAGTTTCTCCTATTATTGTTTATCAAGTTTCCAAAATGAGATGACAATATTTTTTATAACTTTGCCCCACACTAGAAATTTCGTCTGTACTGTGAGTGCGTATTTGATCCGTGTGAGAATCTAGCCCGCGACAGGCAGCGTAGCAGCCAATCGCTCAGCCACTCCGCCAATCACGTCATTTAAAATGAATTCCTCAATTTTACAATACGCAACATAAAACGAATTGCAACATATACGTAAAATGAATTCCAACTATCAAGATTGCAGCACAAATTATCTAGTAATTCTAAGGTACACTAGCCTGGTCTGTATCTCGTCATTGCAATTATTAAGATTCGATCTACAAAACAGGATGTCGTAAACACTGTCAGGTTCCAACAGAATTAGGAAGATTTTTTTGTTTGTTTGCATGTGAAAATGAACAAAATAATTGTTTGGGTTCCGTATCGCCCGGGTCCCTGTTACCAAGCACCCACTGTTCGTCCGTCTGTCTGTCAGCAGCCTCTCGTGAACCTGCGCACGAGGTCTTAGGTTTGATTCCCAGGTCGGGCAAAGTGTTATTGGGTTTTTTCATCAGGAATTTCTCAAAAGCAGCTTCGGAGTCTGGATTTGTGCCCGGTTGATGGCAATAGGCACGCCCCTTTTTACATGGGACTTAAACGTATCTGGCGAAACGTGGGTGTACTTATAAGTACACCTCTGCCTAACCCGTCGGGGATTACAGGCGTGATGTTATGTTATTTGACGTGTGTTCTTACACCCCGTAAAAAAAACATGTTTTTTATGATACGGATCCCTTCGTATACGAGTCCAACTCGCGCTTGGTCGGTTTTTTTAAAACAATCGGACTGTTTGGTGGTTGCAAGGGACATTGGCACCGCAGGTAATTGCTGACCAATTTCGTTGGATCAAAAGCAATTGAAGTAATCTAGCAAATTAAACGAACACACCACATACAGATGTATCTTTCAAGACTGTTTGCCAAACAATTTACTTGCAGTGCATATTGTTTAGAAAATATGTAGCCATTGCTAACATCAACACGCAAGCGTAAATATTATGTTAACAGAAGTGTTTTTAGCACTTTGTATCAAAATTATTTCATAACCTTTACGCTAGTGTACATAAAGTTCAAATTCCTTTGAAGTTAAAAGCAATACACCATAATTGGTTGTCGTGTGAAACTTAGCAGTGAAATGACAACATAGAGACGCGTTTACATAGAAAATAGCGGTCTTGACGTATATGCGCATGAGCACGGAAGATTGATGAAGGCAATGATAACGTTAGATTGATAATCTGATGTCAAGTGAATGTATATTGGTTTCTTGAAGCTCTGAGACTAATAGTGTTACTTTTGTTTACCAACAAATTGTATGATCAATGAACGGACGGGTTGTTTTTTTGAAAAAAAAAAATAGACTCAATTTATTGTTACGTCATGATGGCTTGGTAACTAAGGTGTCTGCGTCTGCTGCATGAGGTTGTGGATTCGCAACCGGGTACTAAAGGTACCAATGTGACTTTTCCAATTCATATACTGTTCTTCCCAAGTTATTGGGTTTTTCCATTAGGAATTTCTCAGTAGCAACCTCGAAGTCTGGATTTGTGCCCGGTATCAACCGGCAACAGCCAATTACTCGCCCTCTATTACATGGGACTAAAAACATAACTGGCAAAATGTGGGTGTTTAAATGGGTACACCTCTGCCTAACCCTTCGGGGATTACAGGCGTGATGTTATGTTATGTTCTTTCTAAGTTTATTTTGAACATCACTGACATCTGTGAAGGCAAACATCGTGAGGAAACTTGGACAATTAATATAAGTCTGAAATCCCCAATCTGCCTTTAGCAAGCGTGGTGATTAATGCTCGTGCCTTCTCTATATGAGACGAGGCAAGAGCACAGATTACTGAATAGTTACTACGGCAAGAGATGAAGCAAGAGATAGTGAAACAGTTCAATCCAAATTCAAAAAACTCTTTTCTTTCCAGGTTTATCTAAACATGAATTACCAAAACTATCTAAGCTTGTAAATCAGTCTGAAATAAAAGACATGTGCAAGTAGCCTAACATTAGAGAACGCCAGCGGGCGAGCTACGCGTGATTGTGAAAGTAACTAGCGAAATGCCATTGCGTGTCCAATCGGTACCTAGAGGTAATAACACAGGCAGATCTATTCACAGGGAAAATTGCACGTGTTACCTCAGTTCCGAGCATAAACACGGGGTTTATACATGTATTATTTATACAGTAAACTATCCATAAGTTGGAGAAAAATTACCGGGAATTACTGGTTTGTTGAAAGGGTTGCCAATTCATTGTCTGTCAAAATTTTTTGTTTTTAAATGTTTACCCATAAGAATATGGTAGATAGCGAAAAGGTGGCAATAAAATAGTAGGTAGGTAAAAGTGGACGTACTGTCAACTTGAATACCAGAATAATGTCCAGAAATAGTTATCTTTGTTTTGATTTTGATGCCTTTATATATTTTTTACAGAAACATAGTAGGATTCTATATTATATACGTGGGGTTGGGAACCCTAGGTTGAAAGCATCTGAAATAAATTTCATTTACCTTGAACGACTCCAATCAACTGGCGAAATGTGGGTGTACTAATGAGTACACCTCTGCCTCACCCTTCGGGGATTACAGGCGTCATGTTATGACTCTAATGAAAACAGCATTAGAGATAGTCCACATCATAAAGTATTCAAAACACAGAGCTTTCACACCTTTTGTAGTCTTTTTTACACAAAAACAACAAAGCCCCTTGATTAAAATTAACAGACAATAAAAAATTCTTTACGCGTCCGTTTATTTATTTTTCAAACAATCTTGGTTTTGTGTCTGAATATGAAATGACGGACCGCCCTCAAACAAGAATGTTTGACGTCGTGTTGTGACGGGTTGTTTGTCAGACTTGTTTGATAGTGTGCCGCGTTCCCAGTTCCCAGTGAAATTGACAAAATTATTTAATTGTTTATTTAGGGATTGTTGTTATCTCGGATTATGGTTGTTTAACCTTCAGATTTTAAGAAGACATAGGCATAGGACGGAATAGATGGAGTTGTTAGTCGATGGTTGCGAGAATTGCATTCGTCATTAGGGTCAAGCGCATTTATGAGCTATCAACGTTGCAACAAAAAAAGGTGATCATTAAAAATCCTAATGACCACATTGAATATATAATTATTTTATACGAGAATTCGCAGTGCTCTCGAACCGTAAAATTATGAAATACCTAAATCATGACAAAAATTGCAAACACTTGCGGCATTGCGGTGCACGGGCGAAGGTCATCGCACCGCCATTTTGAATTTATTCATACGACCCCCACTTTTGATGCATTGTGTAAAAATGGCAATGCCCTGTAATTTCAGGCATTGTTTAAGATTTTTAAGTGGAAAATAATGCTTTATTTATAAGTTTGTAATTTTTTTATAGACTTATAAATAAACCATAATATTCTAATTAGAAACACGGAACAAAATTACCGATACTTCGTTAAACACCGATGAGGCATTCCGGTAGCTAAAGCCATAATTATTTATGATGCATTCTGTAATTAACAACCACTTCAAATTATGGGCTGTCAACATACGCTAAGGTACGTAGTTTGAAACGGCTAACAGTAATAAAAAGTAAAGTTTCATAAAGTTTCCTCATAAATAAAATTTTCTCTCAACTATAATTTATTTTGCAAAAAAAAAACATTACTAGTATCGCTAATATGTTTATAAACATCGCACTGGCGCTATCTAATTTCCAAGGCAATCCCGAGATTTAAAGAAAAAAAAAACAAAACAAAATAAAATCCAATTCATTGACGTTTCTCCTGGCGGCCATTACGTTTTTTGCAACATATTCTATCGGGAACGGGTGGATAACCCGGGTGCGTTGACTTATGCCCAGACGTGCCCAGTACCCAGTGCCCAGTGCCCAGGTGTCGGACGAGTAAATTGCAGGGAGCCGCCAGTTACTGAAGATATTGCCTTACTATGTGTCATTACGTCGCAATTTTTTTTTTCTATTCGTTGGTATTGATTATTGAGATATGAGGTTATAGTGAGTTTTATGATTGATGGGTTTTGAAGGGATGTACTTAGGCTACTTTCAGTGCATCTGGGAATTATGGTTCTTAGCTTCATGTGTGAGATTACTTTGAGTAGAAAGTCAGGGAAGTAATCGAGAGTCTTCTAATGACTTTCCTTCGCCTTTTTTATTGTCATCTTTTGTTTCAGTGTTGTTTTGCTTTATTTACAAGACAGATAAAAATAGAGTGTTATCAAATTGTAAATATGTAAAAGTTGCATCACTTTCAAGAAAAACGTATTATTATTATCTTTAGTGCAACTGACTTAATAAATTTTATCGCGATTGGTACGACACGATTTCTTTTTTAAACCTTTTATTAACGCGTAGGTGAAGTAGCTTATGATTGATAAAAAATCATTGAAGGCAATGACCATCTAATCCTTTTGATTACAGCTTCTATTCATGATTTTTAAAATGCAATAAGACCCGTCCCTTATCCCTCAATAAAGGGAACTCAATCAAAAAACCTATAAAGCGCCATTGGGAAGAAAATAAAAAAAATAACATGTCGATTCCAAAGATTTAACTTCATCCCGACTACTGTACAGGTATGAACTAAACGATGGGTCCTAATGAATGTTTAATAAAGCGCGCCCCGCGGGGGCGGCGAGTTCAAAGGATGCGCGGGCGCGCGTCGGCGATCAAAGCCGCCGTTATCGAGCACTCGAGCTATCGACATATACCGCTCATTTACAGAACATCGCTACTGGGATACGCTTCTACCTTATCTCTGATTATCTTTGCATAGCACCGTTTTGAGAACTTGATGCATTTGTTGTTGTCAAGTGTAGTCGCGACTGGGTGACGCGGGTACTTAGGGACCTAAGGGATCGTTCAGTAATCACGTGAGGCTCTAATAGGGTGGAAGAGTCTTCAGAAAAAATCACAAAATATGATATTCCAGATATTTGTATTGAGAAATCAGATTTTTTTTTGCCGAACGCGAGATTTCTTCCGAAAAATTCAAAAGTTGTTAAAAAACATTACATGATAAACGGATGACCCCTAAGTGCGTCACTTTGAATGGATAAAGATAAAAAGTGCTTTATTTTTTTTTTCAGAAATAGTAAACATTTTTCTGTGGGAGATGCCTAGAACAACAGAGATGCATTTCAACAATATATCCAACTAGCTTTTACCCGCGGCTTCGCCCGCGTTGGTTTAGAATTTGACAATCAATTCGGGCTGTACTCGGCTTGTTGCTCGGCCAGATCCAGAATAATAAATACCTACGGACCAACAGACTGTGACTCATAAAAGTCGGTCGGCGTCCAGTTTGCATTTCTGCAAGAGAGGTCCTTCTCGCCTGCGTCTGTTCTGGAGTTTCAGTCGCTGTAATGGCTGAGCTTCTTCTCTGAGACGAAGTCGTGTAGTCATGTGTGTTGTGTGTCGTGTGTGAATAGGCGTCTCAGTTGCTCTTAGAGCTCTCTGACTTTCGGCTTGTTCCTCCAAAAGCAATTGCGTTTAGAAGGGCGTCTCAGTCACTCTCAGAGAAGCTTGGCGGGCGGACGGTTTAGCTTTCCAGTCTTTCCTGGCTTTAATAAAATTTCTCATCAGCTCTCAAATTTGCTTGTCGCTCCGATTATGCTTGCTTTCTTAATGCGGCACGAACGGAAGATTCCGGGGATTGAGCAGTAATTTTTGCTCGGGCTAGCAAAGAGCTTTTGCCTGACTTAGAGCTGTGAGACAATTTAAAAAAAAAGGAACCTACCTACCGTCATTAAAATACACCGAACATACCTCTAAAGAAAACATAAACAGTACTGAGGGACAAACTTAACTTTGCCGTTGGAAAACTGCTGTCTACACATCTACATCGACATAGGTCACGGTCATAGTTTAGCAACTAACCTCTTCCTTCAGTCAGTCATCGACTAAACGCATTAAACAAAGCAATTTTACTGTTACGACAGTTCTGCTGTGATCCTATGAGGAATTCCGTTTCATATCTCCGAAGTTCATCATCAGATCATGACAGTATTTATATGGGACCAATTCGGAAAAAATAAACAAAAAAAGAATCATCCAAATCAATTCACAATTGGCGGAGCGTGTTATAAGTTCGCCTTAATTCTTCCATGCATCCTCTATGAATGCGTTTACACCTGTCAGTGTCAGTGACGACACAGTGATGACAGTGTCAGTTACGCAGTTTTTCTGTATCCCTGACAACGTATATAAAGTGGGTCCCAGACAAACGCGAAATGTTGTGGCGGCCGCGTCAGTTGCAAATTTTAACAACAGGCCGCGTGTACTGCTTTGTAAAATGACACCAAATATGAAAATTGTAATAGAAATAGTTGAATTTAAATAATAATTTAAATTTAACCCACACTTCTCCATTCCTAAGAGTAATATGCGATGCTTATGATAATATAGGTAGAGATAAACTACTATAACCTCACACCACTCACCACCTCAAGTGTTTAAATAAACGGTCTTTTTTCTACCTTTTTTCTCATCATCTGAGAGGGCTAATGAGTCATGTGAGTAATAAGACAACGTTACGGTTAGCCATATTGACTGACGTCCGATTGTGGCACAAACACCGCGCTAATGACACTTCAGGCCGCCACTGTGACCGCGGTGGTGTGTTTTTACAGCGGTTGGAGCCGCGGCCTGCGGTTAGCCGCAACCGCAGGTCGGTCCGTCTGGTAGCTACTTTATGCAAAATGTCAGTATGCTCTTCAGCGGTTTTGGGCATAAAAAATGATTAAGCAAACAACTCCGTACTCCTAGGATGTATACTTAAAACTGGTCTATCGACAGTCTAGACTCAAAATGTATTAGATGCTTAAGCCTAAAATTTGATCATGATTCGATAGACACGTGGCGCCATCTACTGTCATAAAGACGTTATTGTGATTTCCCTCGGGAACAGTACTTTTTTTCGGGATTAAAAGTACCCTATGTTTGTCCCTGATCACCTGGCAACGTTTATGCTAAATTTCGGGATGATCGGTTTAGTGGCTTAGGCGTAAAGTGGTAGCAAACAAACAAACAAACTTACTTTCGCATTTATAATATTAGTTAGGATATCTTACACAAATAAAAGTTTCGACGTTCCCGAGACTATTTTTGCTGCAGCCACTGGAATGGATGCACAAACCGCATCCTCAGATTTTATGCGAACATAAACGTAAATCATACAGGGTCGCGTCGCGTCGCAGGCGCAGCTACCGAAACACGCGGCGAAACAAAAGCTCTGAATAAAACACGGGAGTTTATTAGTCTTAAATGCAGTTTGGCTTCCTGAATTGCATTGAAAAATGAGTCAGATTTTTCGTTTTATTTGTCTAAACCTGTAATAGATATTACCTAGTTCTTACAAGCTTTTATTAAGCTTGCAATGTTCGTATGTATGTAAGTGTTCTTTCTAAAGAAAACCATTTGTTGGTATCCGATTGAGCTGAAATTTTGCAATGTTCAATAATCAATATTGTAATAATTTTAAATTACAGCTTGTTTTTTTTTTTAATTACTTGATTATGTAGTTTATTTAACTGATAAATTAATTTAAAATAATTAATAGTAATAACATTCAATATTTATTATCGACTCAATAAGTACTACACAGTTTTTGTTCCTTAAAATGAGATCTAGTTTTATTTCATTTAGTATTCCAGTATCTGACAGATAACCAAAATGGTTCCCATACCCACGAACGTTAATATTCAAATATCCACATAACAGAAGCCGCTCTATAAATCGGCAACACAATGAGATCGATAATACCTCTAATAAAGACACGTAACGGCCTAAAACGGTAGCTAAGTATAGTAAAAGAACAAAGACACCATTGTCCGGTCTCATTGTCCCAAGATGAGTCCCATTGTGGACAACAAACCGAGACAAGTACACGATTCCACGAGCAGCCTAAACATCGGTCGCACAAAAGTAAACACGATACCTCGCATTGTCAGCTATGACCTAAGGTCAGGTCTCTCTAAGATGCGTGACCTCTGGACCAGAGTCGGTATCTCACATTGTGTGGGACAATGCCATAGAAAAGATGAGATTACGAGGGGTGATGCTGCTGCTAAGTATTACCTCAACAATAGACACAAAGACTGGTGTGTGTTTACCCATGAATATGTGGAGTATAATGCACAATAGCCGGTGTTATAATAAGATGCATACAACAGGTTAACAGCATATTTTCTCAAGATAAGCATACGTGTATAACGAATTCGCGTCTCATGTTAAATCGTGCATATTTGGGGACCGGGCCGGTGTAATCCCGGTTTTTTAAACGCACTATTTAGATGTTTCTGCTTACTGTAATAGCTGTATTGTTAAGTAAATTAATGTTATTAACATTTTAGTCGTGATTCAGAAAGTTTATCGTGAACGCAACACGACTTATCAAGCTATACGTTTCCAGTTACGGTCGTTCGGCCAGACACAATAAACAAAAGGTAATTTGTCGGCTAATTACCTAATAAAACAAGGCTGTCTGTTACCGTGACTTCAGTGGAGAAGGAATAAATATTTTTGGTTTTCGAATGATTTTTGGAAACAAAAAGATGGTCGGAGCGTCATTTGGTAGATGAGGGAGTATTTGGGCAACCATAATCGGTGTAGTGGCTTAGAAGTCCGGGGCAGGCTGGCCGGCGGCAAGCACATCTGGCCTGAATTAGCTGTGCTGTGGCTCTCACTCGACCTATTGGGTTGCGGTCTCGCGTTACGCACTCGAATTACTAGTTTCCCTGAACTGCTAGAGTTTCTAACTAGAACGGAAAGTCGTACCTTTCCGTAATGGCAGCTTGACATGGCTTTAAAAATGCATACAATGTTTCATTAGCTATCGTTCGATTGTGAGGGTGGGTCTAATGTTTCTATTAGTATTTGATCACGTTCAGGTAACAAAAAATTTAATGTGAGTTGATACAATCGTGTGTCGGGGCGCGACGGACCACCCAAGCCGACCCCATGATCTATTTCACTGCAGTGATTTTAAAAAACTTCATAATCTAATCAAACATGAGTTTTTTAAACGTCACGAAGTTCTAATTACCGTGAGTCATTAATGCGAACGATTTGTTACGCTTTTAACGATACTATTATATGGGCGAGTAAGTGGAGAATGGGGCTCGTAAATTATATTTAAGCTGTCGATAAAAATTAAAAAATGGAAGAAAATAAAAGCGTCGCCACGAAAGATACTTTTTACATAAATATTATTTTTACGACATTATTATACGAAGCATGGGTGCGTAAATATATTTCTTTTTTTCCTAACGAGCTTTTACGAGCTGACCGGTCGTTCAAAATCGACAAATTCCAAGTTTTAAAACGTGTGAAAGTAAAACATTGAAGGGGTGGCCGGTTGACACTGGATATAAAGGTGTGTTATAATGGCTGTCCGGAGTCGTGTCGTAAAAACGATTGGTCAAGCATTGACGGATCAAACGTAATAATTATGTTCTAAGAAAACTTTAAATATGGGTCAGCGGTGGCCTTGGGAAAGGAAACGCTAACTGGACAACGCCGAGCCGTTTAGTTTTATAGCTTTTACTTTTAATTCAAAAACCTATATAAAAATTACCGGCCGAATTGAGAACCTCCTTCTTTTTTTGAAGTCGGTTAAAAAAATGTCATAAAACGTTGAGAAAGTATTGTAATGCCCGAAGGGATAGGCAGAGGTGTACCCATTAGTACACCCACATTTCGCCAGTTATGTTTTTAGTCCCATGTAATAGGGGGCGAGCCTATAGCCATCAACCGGGCACAAATCCAGACTCCAAGGCTGCTACTGAGAAATTCCTGATGGAAAAACCCAATAACACTTTACCCGACTTGGGAATCGAACCCAAGACCTCATGCACAGCAATCGCGCTTGCCACCACTAGACCAACGAGGCAGTCAAAGTATTCCTAACACTAAGTAATAAAATAGATGTTGTATACAGTTTTCGTTGTGTACAAATTGAGCTAAACGTAATTACTTAGTCACATTCAGTTCGCAGTGGGCCAATAAGCAATCGGAACGTGGACTGCACAGTAATCCATAACGGTCCAGGCTGTTGACACAATATGCAATGCATAATAATAAGCTTGACACCAAAATATTATGATGGACAATTTTGAAAAATATTTCACATGTGTACCATACACTTTTGGGACATAGCGCAGTTTGTACCACACCGTTTAAATAAGACAATAGAACAGAATTTTTCGAAATTTGAATTCGGAAGTAGAACACACAGTTCAGGCCAAAAATATTGAGACAATAAAAAAAAAACCACAACGTTCGAATTTCGAATCCGTACCATAATTAATAACCTTTTATTTATAATATGACCAGTTTAAAATTTTGTTTTCCCTTATTAAAGCGACTCGATATAATTGACGTGTTGATATTAAAAATATAATGCATATTCTCCGTGGGAATGGATAATGCATGTGAACCGAACTTACCTGTTTATCGTCAACATCTATGCAAATTTTTGTGAATTCGTATTGCACTGGACCGATAAAACTGGATTTTTTTGATAAATTATACATAGTCTGTGGTGTGGTGATTTTTGTTATGCATCTGTGGTTTGTTGGGATATTGGAACGCTTTTACTTTTTTTTTGCCTTTGTTGTTTTTTTTTGCCTTTTCGTAAAAGATGTCAATTCTGATAAATATTCAAATTATGATATCTTGAGTAGTGTTTTTTACTGTAATCCTTTATTATTAATTATACAGATAATAGCTATTTCTGACCGATAAAATCATTTAATTTCTTTTTTTTATCTCATTGTTTTAAGTCCCGATTATAATTCCCGTCTTTTCTTTCAAACATTTAGCAACCAAATAGCGTTCCCACAAGTAACTACATGCAGTTTCAACATAACGGGTGTTTCGTATAGATTTGCATACATTAACGCACATTCATACAAACAACAAGGTGCACTTGTAACAATCAAAACAATGTACGACGAATAATGACGAAAAGAATCATTAACGCCTCGATAGATGTCAACAATTTAAGATAATTAAAGGGTTAGTATTGTTTCAAAAATTTGCATAAGATACGTTTTGTAACGTTTTACCGACAATGGGGTCAATTTTAACAGGGGGGCATTTAAACGACAATTTTTAATGAATGAAATGATGGGAGTCTGCGTTAGGATGAAAAATAACATAATATAACGCTTGTAATCTCCGAAGGGTTAGGCAAAGGTGTACTATTAGTACACCCACATTTTTGCCAGTTATATTTAAGTCCAATGTAATAGGCAGCGAGCCTATTGTCATCAAACGGACACAAATCCAGACTCCGAGGTTGCTACTGAGAAATTCCTGATGGAAAAACTCAATAACACTGCCTGACCTGGGAATCGGACCCAAGACCTCAGAATGCTCAGCAGCTACGCAGTCGTGTTATCAGTACTAGCATAACAAAGCTACTTAGTAACAATAACAAAACAATGCAATAAAGTACAATGCGTGGAATCCAAGGCTGTTGTTATCGCAACTGCGCCTGCGCGTAAAACAATATTAATCATGTTATCGCTTTAGATAGCTTTATGAACATTTCAAGTAGTTACACACTTGTTGAATAATTCATAGATTTATTATACAACTTGTAACATAATAATGTAAGACTGTTATTAGCACATTTTGAAGTTGGTTTTACTATGTAATTATTTTTTGGAAATTCGGTTAGGTACTTGTTGCTTAAACTCGTTATTTTATCATGGCGGACAAGTATCTACCAAACTGTTATTTTCTAATTCAAATGTTTTTAATCATTTTAAAACAATATGTACAAAAATTAACCTAAATATAAAACCTAAGAGTAATTATAAAATATGTACTATTTATAAAAGACGGAAAGGTCACAGGACATCAAAAGATTCATCCGCGTCGTTGTCATAATGTTTGTAAATTTTAGATATCGCTGACATCAGTAGAGGAAAACAAAGTGGGGAAACTTAAGTTTGAAAATTAAATTTGAAATCTTCAATCCGCATTAAGCAAGGTTAGAGATCGATGGTCGTGCCTTCTCTGTATGAAAAGAGGCTTTTGCTCTGCAGTAGAATAATTAATAGGCTAGTATTATTATTATATTTTATCTCGGAAATCATTATCCGCCTTGAAGCAAGTGCTTGTTCCGTAGAAGAGGACTTTGCTTTGCAGTAGAACAATTTTAACAGGCTGGTATTAAAATTTAATTTCGAAAATTAAGAAACTAATTTCAGTAATTCGTTATGTAGCACTGTGTTACTGAACAATATGGTTGTTCCGTTTTGATACGCTCCAGCAACATAAAACAATACATACGTAATCAAACAAAGACAAAATCGGTAGCCACCGATGCGTGACCCCTGGCGGTTCTCACGGAGCAAATCACCGAAAAATCTCTCAACCCCATTTTAAGGGGGAGGAACGTTTAATTGGAATAGGCAAACGTATACAAATGTGTATGGGAAACGAATTTATTTCTCGATGACAGTGTTTTGTTTATTCAAATTACCGGTTACTTACGTTAAATTTTGGGGGAGTTCCATTTTTGAATGCTCTTGACAAATTAAAATGGCGTATTTGTGTCTGGGAAATATTTTCAAAGGCGTACATTTTCTTATAGTAATATTTCTTGCGTGAATCTAACGGATTCCTACGAATGCAAAGATATATCCTATAGAGCTCAGGGATAACTTAGCATCCTATTAGCAAAAGAATTTTTAGAATCAGCCTAGTAATTCTGAAAATTAGCGAGTTTAAACAAACTCTTCAGATTTATAATTGGTAAGTTTAATTAGTATACAGGTCCTCCTTTAATTAATTATAGCCTTTATTAAAGCATTTTTGAAGAATGCACTTATTCAAACATTATTTTGTAAACCCAAAATATGTGCGAAAAAACATGCGAAAGTATATTAGGTACTTGACAAGATATTTTAATTTTAACATGAAAAACTATTAAAAATACTCTCCGAACTGTCACCATAATTTTCCTTCAGTGAAACGCACGGATCTCTCTAGTTTCAAGACAAAGCAACAAACAACGCTATTAGCATAATATGTTCGCATGCTTACTGCGCATACGCACCGACAACGACATGATCCGTGTAAATCAGGGCTGCCATTCAGAATTATGTTTTCAAATGATTCACACGTTTTTGCTGTTGAAATTATATTTAGAAATTGATATACTATGAAACCTTATTCACTATGCAAAAGAGTTGTATATACGGCTTTCGAATTGATCTGATTGAAAAATCGAGCCAACCCACAATCTTTTTAAACTTATTGAATAAGCCGAATGTGTAACGTTACTATCCAGCAAAAACAGTTCAACACACATCCAATACTTTTGCTAAGAATATATTGAAAATTTTTCAGTGTTAGTAATTTTGAAAAAAAAAACCGAAAAAATATAAGTGACTTAGTGCGTTTTGGCAAAACCACATCCTAAACCTTGCAATATATAAAAAAAATTGTTTTTTGTTTTTTGCCTTAACTGTCTCACTCCTAGGCAAAGTCCCTCTAGCATTCCTTCTACTTCCCTCTATGTTTTGCAGCATATGGCCGTTTCCTGAGGAAGCCATCCAAGAAATACAAATATTAGAAAGAGGTAAAAATTGTTTGTAATCTCTGGAAGTAGGTACTATAAAAAATATTTGGCTAATATGTCGCAGCTACACTATCGCCAAATGTCATAGGTAAGCCTATTTTATCTGTGTGCATTCTTATTTAAATTTTACTATACAAAATACTTTTTGATACTCTGTTTTACTTTTTTATCTATGCTGTATGCCACTCGGTAACTCAAGTACCGTGCTAGTTTCACAAAAATTGCATATTAATCAGTTGATAAGCAAATGTTCAGTCCTGGTCCTTTAAAATTGAGTTTACACAAGTATAACAGGGCCACTTTGTGCAGCTCAAGCGTTCCGTTAGATGATAAGCGATGCATATTTACATTTGTCATTCAACAAAAGTGAACGAAAGCCTATTAGTGGTGCATCTGTATCAATATTGGTGTTGTCAAATCGTCTATCTTCTCTGTTGACTTATAAACGACTATGTTGTTACGAAAATTTGTATGTTTAAATGTATTTTTGAGACCGTTATGTGACCTAGATTTTACGGGTCCAAACGGAGACGTATTGCGCTCGCTTATGCGTCAATCTGTCTGTGTGTCTCTCTTTCAGAGAAGTGAAACTATTGAAGCGTACCGTATTTGGTAGATACTTGTCATTATTCCAAAGTGTGTTACTAAGACTGCAATAACAACAAATAACAAAAATGAAATAAAGTAAAAAATTTGCCTGTCTTTTTTGTTTTTTTTGGCTCGACCTTAATATTGTACGGTGATACAAAACCCTTTGTGTGCTCTCAAAATAAGGTCTTGCAATTTACTCAGACAGTTAAAACCAATAATATCTGCACGTGAATTTTTCCTCAATGAAGCACCATATAAGTCTGGCCGTAGTATCGGTATGACAGTAAAATAGAAAATCAATATTGTGTCTCATTAGGTAGACTTGAGTAATTAAATCTTAAAGGACCATTATAAGATAAAAGCAAAATTTTAAACGAAAATTCAAATCGGCATTTGAACAAAGCGCTCGCTAATTCTTTACCCAAAGATTAGGGAGTAGGGACCCAAGTTTCTTTTGTATAATTTAAAGTCGTATTACAATATAAGACATGGTCTTTGTACATTGTTCGCTATTGTGCAGAGTCTTCACAAAGGGCTGGTCTTTGACCCCTTGCCCCAATTACGTGCGCGACTCTTGCGCAAGATGATAGTATATCAGTTGATAGCGTAGTAAATAATGCGTAAGGCAACCAGACTGTGTGGCTACATGAGTGTAGATTTCGCAAATTATCTACGTACACTTGTAGTAATTGATTACTTGATTCATTTTGTTATGAGAATGTTGTGAGTTTTGGCGTGTGTTTGTTTAAATATTTGTTTTGGTTTTGTTGTTTTGTGAGCATAATGGATGTTACGAATAATCACCGACAGCAAAGTGCGAAATATTTTGTTAAACTTATTGATAATACACTTTTTTTTTAATAAAAAAAATTGCGATATCTTTCTTCCTTGAGTTTTATGCTCGTTCTTCTCTATGGAAACCGACTGTTTGAAAGTGACTTCAACGTTCTGAATGACTGATTATTTATCAATTTAAAAGTGTAAATGGTTTATTTGATTCGATTTGAATAGTCGTGCACCGGCGGCGCAGCGTGTCTAATCAATAATCATAGAAACTAAATCAGTTATTATTCTGTAATTACGCATTCAATTTCACTATCTTTTTACACTCAATTTTGACCAGTAATTTAATCGATAACGCGCAGTATTTCATATTTTATTCTAATTTTAGTTTTCATTATCTATACAAATAAAAAATAACTGTACATTTTATAGCTTCTAATAAGACCCAAGGGCGTATGTGCCTTTCGAAGTCCGCCTTCCACATGGCCGTAACGTACTACTTGGTTAGACAAAAGACGTCTAGTTGTATACGTTAAAAAACCCATCTTTGACGGTGCATCGTTAAAAAGCACGTGCATCCCTGTTTAATAATTAATTTGACCTACCGCAAGGCACATCGAATATTTAGAAAAACAATGTTATGGTTCATTTACTCTCTGATACGCGGGACAGTGTATCATTGTTCTTTGTTTGTCAACTTATTAGCGTGGTTGTAAGACGTATTTGCTCGCTTTGATAATGTTTTTTTTTTTGTTGTGTTCTCTTAATCTTTTGTTTTTATTATCTGTGCTGCATTTGTAGAGCTTTATAATGATGTAATAAGCTAATGGTAGGTAATAAATATCTCTATAATTACGTCCAAAAGGTTGGAGGCAATTATTTTCAGATTAACTTTATAAAAAAAACGTGTCACAGAAAAGCTTAGTCATTGTAATTTTCGCGCCTTAATATTCTCAACCCTAGCTCAAAGCAATCCATCATTCTGCCTATTATAAACTCAATTAAATCTCATTTGCATAACCTTTGCCGGACCAGAGGCGAGTCTCCCTATTCTCCGTCTTAGAGATGTCACCACCTTTGTGTAGCGGTAACCTACTCCTATTCAAATGGGACAACTTAGCGACAAAGCAACGTTTGACCCTCAATGGATGAGAAAGGCATTATTTGTGTATTTTAAGCAATAAACAGTGCATTTTATGCGATTGTGAGCTGTTTTTTTTATTTAAATTAGAATGGCTGAATGCACATTGTCCGTTGCGTGAGCTCGTGGACTGCAGTGCGCAGGTACCGTTGATGCATAATCATTAGAAATTATCGAGCCGAGCGAGAGTAAGCCAGCTTTGCTCTCGACTATTGCATGGGAATTACGCGCCGATCGCGTTTGGCGGGAAAAGTGACGTTTGCTAGTGACAGGTGACGGATAACAATGACAGTTGCAACTTTTTAATTTATGCTATCAGTGAATTAATTTATTATTCCTCTTGTTATTTTTGGCGAATGTAAAAAGGTTTGAATTTTTTGAACTCGTTAATTTTCTTTTATAATTTTTTAACAAATAAAAGGTTGGTCCGTTTTTTATGAGTCACAATGGCTATACGTGTCGCGACGTTGGGAATCAGAATAAAAGAGCGAGTAATCCTTGAGTGATGCCTAATCCTTTTTAGGAACGCCTGAATGCATTGTGTGTCGTTTGTAAAGACGCGAGCCCAAAACGACGACATAAAATTCGTTTAAAAGTTTTGTTGAATAACAACCATATACATAGACGCACAGGTATGTTTGTATACTTGTTATAGATACTTATTTTTATATTCCATATGCATCACTTCAAAGTATGCAGCGTATACTAAACTAAACAATAACAAAACGCATCAACATTCAGTATTAGACGCACACACCCACACGCATACAAAAAAAGGATAACAAACAGTAATACAATAATTTTCATTCCTTTTCTGTGCGTACGCGCATCCTATCTGTTGCACTCGCGCATGGTGTGCTATCCCGCTCGCTCACCCCGGTCGTTGACCTCACATCTCCGACGAGATTGCATCTAGTGGCCTTACAGCTTCCCCCAGATAGACCAGCACAATTTCTGGCCAATTAAAAGATAATTTTTTAATACGGCAGCTGTATTGGACCAGATTTACTTGTGTTTTTATTGTTAACAATGTTTTAGTTCTAAAGCCGCTTGTGAAACATTAGATTAAGTTTGACCTAGTTACTCGTGTATTTCAGATAAGAAAAAAATTCTACGCAATTTTTTCCAGCGTCGCATGCGCAGCGATATTTTTGTCCTGGAGCCGGTGAAGCGTGGCCACACTGACCGTTGGCTCGTTCCACAAAATTTGAATCCCGCCCCAACAAAAACTACAAGCCGTGTAGTAGTTTATTTATGACATAGTACAAAATCTCCAACAAGACGAGCGTTTTTTTGTGGTCCACAAAACCCGTGATGAAAAAACCAAAACAATTTTTTGTCGAATCCAAAATCGTTTTACGAGCGCCCTCGAATAGTAAGCAAGCAGGACAGGAATATTCTCCCATCCCTCTCCATCTCTGGAGAGAAACTGACACTTTGGTTAATACGTCTTTTGAAAGGTTTCTTAGAACACGTTGCGTTGGCGTGATCGCTCCCCATTTAATAAGACACCTCGATAAAGACAGGCGCAATTACGTTTCTTAGAACTAAGACAAAGTAAGCGCAGTTGACTTTTGATCGTTAATTGGCCGTGGACGTACTAACGAAATGGAAAAGACAATAGAACATCTCCATTACTTAATTGCATCATCGATCGATTCTCTTCGTTCAACAGAAGACGCAATGGATACGAAAACGTCAGTGCATTCGCGCTCAACGTTTATGTAGTAATAGATTTATATTCATGGCAAATTAAACAATGAAATGTCAATTACATTGTGTACAATAATTCCAAATGACATGCCGTCAGACAATGATATTGCAAGACTTCGAACCAAGAGATTCCGTCTGCAAGTAATGACTGGTATTCCATATAATTCCTGAATCATTCAATTTAAAATACATTACTGCAGCAATAAAAACAAAACAAATGAAACTCTACCACTTAATAAAAACATTCAACGCTCAGAAATTGGCCCGTTTTGCTTTCACTTGTTTATAATTGAATATTGCGCAAGTTTTATAAAAAGCTGTTTTATAAGACACAGTGTTGTGGAAGGTCAGATTCTGGACAAAATATTTTTGAAATTCGAATTCTTGTTTTCTTTTTTTAAATACAAAATAATGCCTAACGGCGTCGTCAGTTGGACTCATTAGGACGTTTTTTCGTGCTCCTGGGCATAATGTCTAAAAGATTACATAATGGTAGTTACAAGGAGAAATTCTTATCATGTCATGGGATTTTTAAATGAGGTTAGTGGAACAAAAAATAATCATAAATGCCCTTCATAGTTATGGTAACCCACTTGTCTGGGAATGCGATAGCCCTTGAACTTATTTATCAGAGCTACTTTGGACAGAAATAGAACCGGGGTTGTGGGAAAAAAAATCTTTAAGTGTCACTTTATCGCTTAAAAGATTGGCACTTAGAAAACTGAAGGGTCGAAAAAGTTCATACAAGTTTTTTGGTGTTGCCAATGCCATATAAGGGGCCCGAAACTAATCGAATTGATACACAAATTAGGAATACACATAACATTACGCTAGTAAACCCCGAAGGGTTAGGCAGAGTACACCAACATTTCTCCAGATTAAGTCCAATGTTATAGGGGGCGAGCCTATTGCCATCAACCGGGCACAAAGCCAGACTCAAAGGCTGCTACTGAGAAATCCTTGATGGAAAACCTCAATAACACTGCCGAACCCAAGACCTCATGCTCAGCAGTCGCGCTATGCGACCACAAGACCGACGAGGCAACACTACTACAGATAGTAATACACGTACTACTATAAGCACACTTGACCTAAAAATTATGCTTTTCAAATAAACCTTTCACGACTATACACCTTTCACACACTTCTGTGTTTGGACAGCCGAAAGAAACAAAAACCCATTATGTAGACCCGTTGAAAAAGTGGTAGTCATAATGTGGATATTAAACATAAGTTACGCGTTAAATGGTTTATGCAAACTGAGAAATACTCAGTAGCAGTTCAGAAAAAAAAAGTGTTGATCAACAAATAGAAAATGCTCTAAATGATCCATTTTTGACTTCTATTGGGTAATGCCGCGTAAATGGATGGGAAATATCCCAGGACAAGCCAGAAAAAAAAATTCTTCTATTGTATAAAATAAAATTGTTTAGATCAACATGAACTTTCTTTACAAATTACAAAGTCAAAATCAATTGATTTAATTCAATAAGCCCGTTACACTGACCACTGGCCAATAAAAGGCAATTTTGAACGTCATTTACAAAAAGAAAAAAAAAATATTGAATCTAGTAAGTAGTAAAAGGTAGATTCGTATGGAAAAGAATAGACAAGAAACTCCTTTAATTACTCAAGTCCCACGTAATGAGACACAATTGATTTTCTATTGTTCTGCCATACCGGTAAGTCCGCCGCGGCTGGACCGGTAAAAAAAAACTTTTACAATAAATTGTACAGCGACATTAATTTTATAATAATACGAAAGCCAAAACGATATACCTAAAATAAAAGACACCTTAACAAGATTTCTAAGTTCTGAAACGCAATTAAAGTGATAGCCAAGATTATTTTATTGCCCGTAAACTACTCAAATTGATCAAATTACGTTGGTATCTACATTCAATAGAAATTGTAGTGGTTTTATACTGATTTGAAGAAATTATAGAGGGATTGGGAATTTGAATATTATGGTCTATGTGGCTTTGCTATTACAGTTTATTTTTAAAGACTGAATGCAGAGGAGTATTTTTTGTCCTAATAGTTTCAAATGATCTAATTTGGGGTTTGTTTCCCTCGTCTTGTCCAGGTTTTTGGCCCTCCCGCGATGTCAAGCATTTTAATAGCATCCATCTCATAATAATAAACTAATATACATACATACCAATCAGGAATATTATCATCTTTACCATAAATTCGAGACGCTTACCTGAAAACAAAAAAATCATTTATTAAAATCTTATAAATTGTGACCTTAACATAAATTGTAACGATCGTAAAGGCAATTATATTTTTCTATTTTTATTTAAAAACTTGGCTTTTGAGCAATTATCCTTAGGACAGAATGACCGGTTATTAAAATAATAGCCCAGTGGTATGGAGTAGGACGAACTGGACGCAATCAAGACTAGGTTGATTTCTAATCCAGTTGTGTGGGCGCGTGGTGGGGACAGAATAGTTAAATGGCGTAATGTTTCTCAGAGTCGAACCATTAATTCCAACTGTTTTATAGGCAAAATATAATTTGTTGCCGACTAAATAATTAGTTTTGTTTCCGACTAAGGTTTATGAGCGGGAGAAGTTGCAGAATGCAAATTCGAGCCGGCATTTAAATATATTCTCCATTACGTAAATCGAAAAACAAATGAATTAAGAATTCCAGTAAGTAAAGAATTCAAAATTCGAAAAAGGAATAGAACAAGCGGTTTTAATCATTATAAAAAGAAATCGTTGTAGGCGATGCAATTGTCAGTGCAAGTCAATACAATTTTATTACATTGCACTTGGTTAGTCATACAGCTAAAGTACTTCGAGATCAATTCGTAGGGCAAAACAAAAGAGATTTTATGATGCATCGCTTCGCTAGCCGACTAGTAAGGACGCCGTAATAATTTACATTGACGTTTTTACAGTTTCGGCACGGGTTGTTTATTACAGCAAAAAGGTTGTTAAGACAATGTCAGGACCGGGGCTAAAAGATTAAGAAAAACATAATCTTGTCTCTGGTTTTTATTGTCCGACCTCATCTATCAAACGTCAAGTGTTTAATGACTAGTTTTTGAATACGGTTTCAAGATATTTTTGCTGAAGATTTTTTTGTTGCATGGAAAAAATCTGGATTGGAGATAAGCATTTATTGAAATCGGACTTCATTTTGTGAAAGGTTAAATGTAACTCGAATTTGGCATGTGTATTTTAAAATAGCATGATTTTAAACAACATCGTACTAGTAAAATTACGTAATTTTTGCCTATTAAAAATCACCAAGATTAGTAACGCGCTAGAAATAAAATATACGGTCACAGAACTTACGCAATTATTTTCAGGAAGTCAGTATGATGAATCCGTTATTAATATTAATATTTATTTAATTATTTCAGTTCACGAAATACTCGTTGATTATTTTATTAGTGGAAATTTTTAGAAATTCTTTAAAATTTTTGTTTGGGATTGTTAATTTTTACCACTGTGCTATAATTAGTTTGAATTCCGTATAGTCACGTAATTAGGCATGGCAACCCACGAGTCGTACCATCTGTCATTTTATTGCGCGTCTAAAGCTTCCGTATTTGACGTACTCGCTTCTTTCTGTGAGCGCCTAGCAACAAAAATAATGAAAAAACATACTTATATCTGCAATACCAGTACATTTTAATGGGAATTCTTTAATTCCTAATTGGTATAATAAAAAAAAATACCCGTTTTATATTATCATTTCGTTCATTTGCGCGCGCCGACAGTTTTACTCAAAATAGCAAACTTAATATAGCGATAAATTAAACTTGGTAGATGCATAAGTGATAATAAATTGCTAGTTGATTCTTAAGAACAATAATTTATAATTTATTAAGCAAGTAAACGGTAAAATGTTAGTCATACTAACATCAACCTCATTAGCGTAAACAATTACTTATTCACGTATGCTAAAAGACTGTAGCAGACTGATAGCTAAACGTAAATAAATACGTTACGTTGTCGCGTAAATTATCAGTTTTTTTCGGATAATTATTACGTTGGGATCGATGTCCGCAACGTAACGGGTTTAATAGTTACTCATTGAAGCCAAAAAGCTTGCAAACATTTCGATGTACGGTCGAACACGCTATTTGGTTTACAGACAACATTATTTTTGCTACATTGCCATTCATTGTTATTTTATATGTTTATCTAAACTTTATGCAACACTAAAAGTACAAAGGCGGACAATGCTTTAGGCATTCTCTACAGGCAACCAAAGGTGAAGAGATAACATGGCAGGTGCAAATTTTGTGTTCACTTTTTAGCTTGTGGTATCTAATAATTTTGAAACACACTTGAAACATTGTTTAAAAGTAGTTGCAAGTTAGCTGCCTGTATACCAAATGGATTGTTCGACTGTACCAAAAAAAAAATAACAAAACATTTTTTCACAAGTTACAACACCAATAAATTCTCTTAACACATCGTTCCGTTAACGTTTTAAATAGAATATCGTTTTTATTTTTATCATCCAACAAAATAAGAGCATTAATTTTTTCTACAATATCGGTATGCAAAGACCACTGTGTATTTTTGGCGTACGTCAATTTTGCGCGAAATTATCTAAGAAAATTGCAGTGCCGTATTTTTTTCACGGCGAATTTACAAAGAGGTTGAATAACCTTTTCTGGCCGCGTCCTCAAAAGCTTGGTTTTATTTCTATCTCCTTCACACTTACTACGCTGAGTGCGACGAACTCTGTTTGTTTGTAAACTCATCTATTGTACACATTTCCATAAAGTTTAGGAAGATTTAGTGTTGTGTGGATGTATTCTATTTTTGAAGTGCTAAAAATAATGTTGTTATAATCTTTCATTTATTTAAATGATTAAAAATCTTTTGATACTGACTAATAAATATTTCTAGATTTTAGATTATTATAATTTTAGTGCAATATTCAACTTATAAAATTTTTAAAATCACGAACCGTGTCTTGACACTGAATAATTAAATTATCTAGCATTAATATCCAAAAACTTTTTAAGCCACGAAAATTCACAAGTTGCATAAAAAATATTATCTTGGATATCAATAATTATTAATGTACTCGTACTACAAAATCATTATTACACACTCGAATGCAATAATATTCCCGCATATTGAAAAGTAGCACTATTTGATATCGTTATCTGTATTCAACAAACAACACGTGCGTAGGAGTGGGTATGTTCACAGCAAAATAAATTGAAAATGGATACCACATATTAGATACTAGAGTAATTACATACAAGCCAAATTAAATGATAATTATTGTGAACTGTTGTAATACGCATGAACTGTGAAAAAACTTAGTTCATTCACCTTACGCCTACAGTTTTAGGGTGTAACTAGCGTTCCAAATGGTTTTAGAGGTTCCGGTCTTGTAGAGCTGCGCTTGCGCATTGCGTATTTTTTTGTCTATCTGGCTAATTTTAGCTTTGATTTTTTGTGTTTAGAAATAACTGTTGACATTAAGTAATAATCAAAAGATAATTTAGTATGCATATCGTTTGTTTAAAAAATTCTATAGTAAAAAACAAACATACAAAAGAAAGTAATATTTTTTGTTCGGCAGCACAATAGCTGTAATTTATTTAAAACGACACAACAAGACAATTGAACCAAGCGACAAATAAAATCGTAACAAATCGTTGATCAAAACACTTTTGTTTGTTGACAGAGTGCGTACGCGCACCACTATTTGAATTTAGAATGAGGCTTCGCGAAAGGAGTTGCTGTCATAGTACCGTTAATTTGAGCTACCGCGGTCGTGAGCTTTAGGCAGTGGACACACAATGCGTTTGTACTCAATCCGGTAAAATGTCGTCATGTTGGTACCTACTTGAGTTTCATAACTAAATGTTTACACATTGAATATATTTTGGTTGCATAGCTGTGGTTGTTATGTTATTTCTATTGTCCCTATCAATGAGCATTGTTTGTTAACTTTCTCTCTACTGTTTATTCATTAAACGGAAATGAATGTACGAATTATGAATGCCATGATTACTTACTCAGTGGAGTTGGAATCTCTCGAGTTATTTTTATAATTTTATGCTTTGTATGTTACCAGAGAAAGTTGTATTTTAATTAAATTATACAGAATGTTTATTTTTAAGTTGCCATTCTATTTTTGAACTGATGCCATTTAAAAATTACTTAATTAAAACAAATTCTATTTTTTTGAAATTTGAAATTGGAATCATCTAGTGAAGCCGAGGCTTTGTGTCTTAGCAAGTTCAGTAGTCACTTTATAACTATTCAACACACCGAAATGTTTCCGTACGTACTACTGTATGTATGTGTGCGTGTTGTTATGGTACGTTCAATAACACCGTGGCGTCGGGTCAACGACCTCAATGCGCCGGCGCCGCTTCAGACACGGGGATGCGGAAAGTTGGTGTTTCGCGAATCGCGAATCTAACGCAGCCTTTATTGTTTGCATTATTTAGTTTAAAAAAACGTGTATTTAATTAGAATTGCTGTCAATGCCCCCGATTTAGACCGCCATAGTTAGGTTCTAGGCATTAGCTAGCTTTATTTTGTTGAATTTTAATCTGTCCATTTTAACTAGCTCTAGTGTTTGATGTCATTATATGCAAATTAATTATACCTAGTCTGACAACATTATTTATTTATCTACGTCATGTTTAGTCATTCTGATAAGTGCCTTTCATTTGACATAAGACTTGGATTTTAAGTAAAAACGAGTTACCAAAGCACAGATATTGATTTTATTAAACAACTTTTAACAATTATTATGACTGGCTGATTTCGTAATCTATGGTCTTACGGAGGACATTAAATATCACGAAAAAAAAAACTCTAAGACTTCTAAAGAGTTAGTAAGGTAACGAACCTAATTTATTTCTCACTAGGTTTTTCGCGCGACTTAGTGCGTGTGTATTTTCTTTACGTATCCTTAAAATATAGCCTTTGTTACTAGATGGTAAGATAGCTTTCTATAGGTGTAAGAAATTAAGAATTTTTAAAATGGGATGAGTATTTTTTGCGTTTATCAGTTACAAACAAAACGAACCCTTTATGGCCCCTCTAACGGCACCTTGCCTCGACTCGCGTAATCTAGTTTGTAAGTAGGTATGTACTTTACTTAGTGCGACTTTTTTGTCGCATAAATGTTGTTGTTTATTTGAGACATACCTACATTTTGTGTGTTACCAAAAAAGTTTGTTATTTGGGTTAGTTACCTTATTAGGTACCTTTTTTTTTTTTCGTGTGGAAATCCTCATGGACTGCCTCCACCTCGGGGAAGGCGGAGGGGTGTGTCGGACTCTTACCGACTAAAACCCCACGGTGTTCCTCCAATTACCTTTTGCCGGGGCACGGGGGCGCTCAGAGCATTCTTCCGCACCCCGGCAGACCTTATTAGGTTATGCAGGTACCTTATTAGGTACCTGCCTAACATCTAAAGCTAAAACTAACGTTCTATGGAGAGAGGCTGGCGGGAAAAGAAGACTTTTTCTAAAGATTAAATTAAAGATTCTTATGCATTATAATATACAGTAGTGTTTTAGGTATTTTTTACTCTTTTGTTTTTTGAAAGATCATGTCAACCAAGTTATGGTTTATTTTAGGGTCCCAACGGCACCTTATTATCATCACCGTCATTCCGTCCGTCTATCACAGCTCTGTATCTTTGAACCGTAATAGTTTTTTAAATATTTAGTCAGATACCTGATTGAAATTTTCAGTGTGTATTACTATGGACGCCATTGTAATAACTTATAAAAAAAAACGTAAAGGACAACGTTACAAAAACCGTTTCTTGTATGGGTGAAACGGTTTTTTATAACGTTGTCATGGCAACAAGTGTAACAGGAGCTAAGTATATAGTTAGTGATACATTATTGCTAAGAACTAGTCGTGACAGTAGTAGGTGAACAATGATTGTCGTGATGAATTTAAACAAGGTTTAATTAACGCTAATCGTACTTGCGATTATGGTAAGTAGATATTTGCAGTGTAAATTAACTAATTAATGCAAGCTCTCGATTTAATCAGCAAATATTATGATTAGATACTGTTTTTATTGGGAACCAAGGAGTACTTATTTAAATTATGATTTTAAAAAATCAGGTCATCGATATTTTGTCTATGGTTCATTTTGAAACTATCTCCTACCCGCGACTTCGTCGACTTAGACTTTTAGACTAAGTTCTAAATTATACCACGAAATATTTCAGTGCAATGTTTGCAATATTTCAGCTAATTCCGTTCAGTCGTTTAAGAGTCAAAGAGTAACGAACATACATACATTCCCACAAATTTTCGCGTTTATAATAGAAGTAGGATACAATTGGTATAACGTCGTGATTTAATCTTTGAAGGCGTAATCTATATTTACATTAATTAAGACGTAACAATAGAATTTCTTTGTACATTTGAAGCTGTCATCAAGATTTCAATTGTCAACGTATTTGGCCCTCACCCATATTGTCTGTCAATCAAACATTCTTTACGAACTCCAATCATATTACCTAATTATAATAAATATTCATATTTATAACAATACAAGGTTCACACACAATTAACTACATTATTCTATACAATTCACGTTCGCCATCAAAATAGAAACAAATTTAAAATTCAAAATGGTAACTCAATCTCAGTAATATAGTATTTTCTTTTTATAAATAGCGTGAAATATGATTTTTTTATTTTAACAATACAAAATTATCATTGTAGTGGGCTTCTGAGATGATTTTTTCAAATGGATTCTTTTTGGATTTTGAGATATGGTTTGCTCTTAAGAAATGGTCGTTATCAATCAAGTGGTAGGGTATTGTTAAAAAATTGTGTCACGGATAGACGGACAGCTGAAAGAGTTAGTTATGTGAGTTTCAAGGATATGTTTACTTAACATTATTAGTTGGTACCTACAGTTTGTTTGAATAATATTTTTTCGTTTACATTTATGAACAATACTGCATATACGGAAATAAGTAGGTATCGTTATGTTTTCCGTGTATACTGTTTACGAAATTAACAGTTTTCCTTTTATTACTTATTTAATTATGTTTGTGTTTTTGTTTGGTCTAATATTGCGCAGTTTGTAATTTTTGTTTTTGACATCCTTTAATTAATTTAATGATAAGCAGGGATCTGATAATCAGATGTGTATTAACGTTATGTAGTTAAAGTTAAATCGCTAGGAAAGTATGGATACGACATTTAGAAATATTTGATTTGAATTGAAGAAAAAAATTTACTACAGTCTTTGAATCGCGGATTTTTGTCTAAGCAAATATCTATGCCATACTAAGTAAAATCATTTTTTTTTTTACGTAATACATTCATGTAAGATAAACGACCTCGAATTTAATAATAGGTGTGAAACTTTCAACACTCGAAAACTATTACTATTTATTCAGTTGTACTCTGCAAGAAATAATTATGAAGAATTAACATTTCAATTTCAAATTAACATAAAATTCTTTTCATGCTCCATCCATCACTCTAGGGAAATCTGATGGATGTCCTCTTAAAGAACATTTGTGACACTTGAATTGTTGAAAAGAATAAGTCTTGAATTGTGAATAGAATTAATGGTATCGAATTGTTGCTGGGTTGAAAGTTCACACGTGTTTCTTTACCAATGGTGTCAACAGAGGGGTTATATTAGGGTTGCTAACTTGGTCTACAAGAAAAAATAAAGGTCGGGGAATGAAAAATCTATAATCTTAAAATTAACGCCTATTTCCCTTGGTCACGGCGTCACGCGTGAACGGCTAGTCCAATTTTACTTGTTTGTTTTTTTGTGATATTGCATGGAGAAGGTTCTTAAGAAAGAAAGAAAAAAAAATGGCAGCATAAAAAGCTCGTGAGTCAATTAGTAAACGATAATTTTAGAAAAGTAACAGTTTTTTCTTTAATATTTGATGTACGTTTAATTGGCAAGACGTAGCGCAAAGTTGCGATAGATGGAAGAAATGTAGGGAGGCTTTTGCCCAGCAGTGGGACAGTACAGGCTAGGTATAAAAATTATATAAAAATGTTTGTTTACCACGTTGAAAACACTATTTTGTTTTCTTAATTTTCGTTCAACAATAAAAAGTATAACGCAGTACCAACCCTAGTTATGACCCCACCTTCGTTTTTGACCCGACTTTGGACCATAATGAAAAGATCTAACCCTCCTACGCTTAGTGCAATCGTTCCCTATTCATAGTCACGTCTCTTTATGCTCTTAAACAAATAAGAATGAGCAAACATTTTGAAAATTCAAGGGCTTGTCGATATTGACGAGCAGTTTGTTTGATTTGTTCGGAATTAGTCGTGTGGGCTCGGCTTTGAGAAGGCAATGCATCTCATTTGCTCGTGTTTGTGTTAGACAAATAAAGTGGAGAAATTGTCAACGTATTCGTATTGTTATGAGGTCGATGATCTTGATGAGTAATCCTTGTTTTTGTACTGGTTTTCGTTTTAAACAAACAAAACGTAATAGAATTTTAAATGTTAACTTTTACTCGACTGCGGCGATGTCCAAAAGAAGGATTATGTGTTTAACCTGTATGTATGTTTGTCTGTCTGTGCCTAATCTAGACTTTAATGGTTGGGTTTCATTAAAAATTTAGACCGACTTCCCAAAAATGGGACTGTAAAAGTCAGTCCAGAGTATAATACTTGTCTTATTTTCTTTTAAGTTTTTAATATTAAAGTTTTTTTTTTTTTAATCAAAATAGGGCCATTAAATATTCCTTTGGAATTTATTACTAGTCAATGTTAACCCCGAAACTTCAAATCTTTATTATTAAAGAGTTCACGCCTCACAACAATAGTTACCCTTCAGAAAACATTAAAATGTAAGACGAATGGATCTTTCCTAATCCAACCAAGTTTCAAGTGTCCTTTAGCCTTTTGAAAAGGTGAAAATAAGTGTCGATGTCCGTTGATTTATTTCCCCTGGGTCATTGTCATCAAGGCGTGAATATTCCCCTGTCAACATCAACAATCGGCCATATTGGATTTGCATAATGATTTTGTAACCACCTGGAGGACATCAAAGATCGATGTTCGGATTTTGAATTTGTTTTGATTATGATCTGAATGAAGGTTTGAATGTTAAGTGACGATTCTATTTTTGAATTTATTCTTTTTAGTTGCCAGTTCATTTTTATGACCAAAGAGTTTCATTGGAAAAATTGACGTCGTCTTTACATTTGATTTTGTCGACAAGAGACTTTGTTTTTTAAATGTATTTCTGCCTTGAACTACAAGCAATAGGCTTTAAAGTTATTGTTCTATTAATAATAGGACCATGTCCTATAAACTATGCTCACATTCCATAATTTCAAGGCAAAGTTCCCATAGAGTTTCCCACATAAACAAAGTTATGATGCCAGGTCGTCTAGCCGTGAGTGAGAATGAATGTTATCGAATTGGTCCAAGGCCACATCGCTTATCTACCCACTTGTGCCGTATAATGTTTCCTGATTTGATACTTGATAACGTACTAATTTCATAATTCCGTACGGGGATTTGTAAATATGAATGTGGCTGGTTGTGTGGAAAGAGATTACAATCGTAACTGTAATTGATTTGATTTTGTATGACTGAATTCATACAAAAGAACGTAATAATTTAGTTAGGCAGCTAGCTGCTTTACATCAAAACTAAACGTATAAAATAATTAAGTATATAGGCATATAGCGATATTTAGAGCCCACTTTTCAAAATTTCCCAAAAGTGATGAGACTCATAATGTCATGTAAAAGCTCTTAGCGTGTACTTTATTTTTATTTTATGGCAGCTAAATACAAATCCATCGCGAAAATGGTGTTTGTGGCACAAAGATGCCCAAGGTCTTTTGTATCATTTTTTATTTTAAGTAGGTACTCAAATGCTACTCCAACTAAAACATAAATAAACATTGTTTTAAACCATAATCTTTCAAATATGGCCTTCTCATCAGCCATCTGTTACTACAAGACCATTCATAAAGTAAATTTTGAAAAAAGAACAACCAAAAACAAAAGAAAGTGACACTTGTTTATGGGAGAATAGTTCGGTCGACGTCATTAGGATAGTATTCCATAATGTGTTTCACTCATGTTTTCGTCCTTGGGTAGCTATAAGTTGCTTTCCCACGGACCCGGACGGTCGGTTACTTTACTTCCGTAAGTAACATGTAGCCACAAGTGTCCTTAAGTTTACACAACGTGTTACTTAAGCGACTAGGTACGAGTATTGTCAATAGCAGGTAAAGTTCAGTTTAGGTTACGCTATGCTAACGACTAGTTAAAGAAAACCGTTTTACAATAACTTAGTTTACGTGTCTGTAACGTTTTCTTAATTAGTTTACTATTGAACCGTGACATATGGGCTGGAAGGTAACAAAAGCCGTTACATTTAATCAAAATATGCATTGGTAACCCTGCAGCTGTTATCAGCGCAAGCGCACAGTGCGGAACATTACTGTTTTTATTTAAATTCAGACGCAAACCAATGTCCTTTTAGAGTGTCCAAAACAAAAGAAGACTAAATAAAAAAAGAAAAAGAGGAGTTCCACTCTCAAAAAGTACGAATATGTTCGTGTCAGCGACTTTTTAAATAAAAAGTCACGAGTATTTTTAATCGCGTTGCATTATTCTCCCGAGACAGCTGTCAGACGGAAAAAAAATAAAAATCGAACATTCCTAAATTGAAATTGACGCGTTCCATTTAAAACAATAATGGAACGCGGCACCAAATTGAAAATAATGAAATCAATTGAGGAACTTTGTTCAATAGTAAAATTGCGATTTGTTACACTTCTTTTTTATGGAATTGAGATAATTTAAACAACGTATTATATACCTACTTAAACACAGACAAAAACACTTAAAAAGGGATAAAACTAGGCTAAATAAATTACCTTTAAAGCTTTAAAGGTACTAATAAAAAAAATGGCTTGCAGTACACGATAAGGTCATATTCACACGGGGTTAAAAAGCCATAATTATTTATTGATCCGGTGCAAAATAGAAACTCGTGTGATGGAAAAAATCCCCCTTCATTTGTTTTAACGGATACTATTCCTGTGCATCTGTGAGGGGTTGCTCGTTCACATGCATTGGTTGAAATTAATTAAAGACTACATAGTGATACCACAGATAATTTAATTTTTATATTTCAAAAAAGGAATGTCAAATTAATTAATGAGTTTCATCCTGATAATCGAGAAGAAAGGAAATCTATCATAAAAATATAAAAAAAAGAAAATGGCTTCACGCGACAGAATTCAATGCTTTTCACACAATAAAAAAAGTTGTATTTATATGTCAAGAAATTCACAAGTTCATGTTTTATTAATGAAAGGACGATTGTTCTTATTTCAATTATATTTTACACAATTAGATAGACAATAAAAAAGGTAATAAAGAGACGATTTGCAACCAATAGACTAAAGAGTCTTTAGTCTATTAGTCGCAAACGCGGCTGCTGAGCATGAGGTCTGTTGTGTCAAATGTTATTGGATTTTTCCATCAGGAATTTCTCAGCAGCAACCTCGGAGTCTGAATTTGTGACCGGTTGATGACAAGAGGCTCGCCCCCTACTACATGGGACTTAAACATAACGTGCAAAATCTTAGCCATCAGCCAAAATAAAAAGATGTAAGCCATAGCAGTTCAAAGATGACTAATCTCAACTGACAGCGTCCGTTCACGGATATGGACATGGTGGTAATATTTCTCCGGACGAACACCTACCTTACGTCACGGACATATGGATATCGTAACTGCCAGTACGCCTCTCCGGTAGCGATCGATTTGTTCTCTCATATTCGTATGGGAAAACGTTTAACAAGGGTGATATATCGATAATACCAATTATCTACCCTGCAGTGTTGGGGCCCTTCCTGATAGTGACTAAAAGGCTCATGGGAACCGAAGTTGATTGACCGTTTATGAAGCTTCAAGAGCTTCTATCAGTTCGGTCTGTTTTCTCTTCAGTTTAATTGACTATATATTAGTAATAGTCATTAGATGCTATGCGTTATTAATTACCTACTGAAAGATATAAAAAAGCTTAAGTTAAAAAAAAAATCTTCTATACAATACGAGACTTATAAAAAGCATTTCATCAGAATATGTCCTGTTAGATAACCAAAAGTTTTTCAAAAATATTTTCTTATTTGTTGAGAGAAATCCAGGGTATAAAGCTGTGGTCAGATATCAGAAAAAATACTGACTGCATCACACTATAATGAAGGTTTAAGAGATATAGGGATACATCTGGAGGTATCATTAATAACCAGCTAATACCATAGCTTTCTCGTAATCGGGTAAAGCAGTTGCAAAGTAATTAAAAAGGTAACTAAAGGTAGACTGGTAGAAAATGCCCAAGGCATTAATTACGCCTTTGTACAGTATATTTTTTTGTACATGTGCAAAAAGTTTAAATAAATAATTTAAGAGCTTATCTAAAAAGTAAATCGTTGCACCACAATAGAAAGCCACAGTCGCGTTGCATAAGCCATTGCATACTAGCAAGTCGTTGCAAGATAATACCAAGAATACTAACTTTAAAGACAGTGTTTTCACACGTTCAATAAAACCTAGACTTTATGCATTCTACGCCAGGCACTCGCATAAAACAAGGTGTCTTGTTTTCATCAAACCTACATAATACCAGCCTATTGTTCTCTCTGTAGGGCCACTGCTCAGCAGCAAGCGTTCATTATATTATTCTAGCCTTTGCTACCTTCTTTTTGGAACGAGCAATTAGGTTAAACTTTTTGAATAACTCACCGACTTATTGACAATTCTAAAGTGACTGTAAATGGTCTTATTGAAATAAATGTCTTGACTTTGACTTTCATCCAGGTTTTTTCGATTTTTTCTTCAGTCAGTGATGTCTAAGATAATCGAAATGAAAAAATTCGCATTAGTGTTTGCTCAGTTTACAACCTCGTGCAGCCTTAACTATCACAACATCAAACCTACTTGTATAAAAAAATGTGAAAGTTGTGGGGTACGCTTAAACGGCTGAACGGATTCAGCACATAGATAGATGATCTCCTTGATAACAACATCCAACATGGTACACGAAGTAGATTCTCTAGAATGCTAGTGAAACTGCTGGTTAAAATGACAACTGCTGTGCGTTTGGTTGATTCCCGATTCCCGCACGAAACAAATATTTGGATGGCAAATACAAATATTATTATATACAAATGTTTTACGGGAGTCTGGACGTTTGTGTATGTGAGATAAGAGTTTATTATGTTGGTAAACGCATCTACGATAGAGGAGAAACTTCTAAGTGCAGGAGAACGTTTCTAAAATGAAAGAAAGAAGAAAAATAATATATCTTTCTCACTCTCCTTTTCAATAGTTTCTGTGGAAAGGAAAAGTGCACTTTCACTTATAGGGAACAGGAATGATTCTTACTTTTTACGGTCAAGCAAGATTCCCATGGAGGAATCCTCAAACTCCTTCAAGCGAAACAGGGCAGATTTATCAGCTGTTTTTATGTGAAAGCCATTTTTTAATCACGTAATTGCCAAGGGGTGGTAATGACTTACGTGAGAAGTTGGTTTTTCGTCAAAGGAATGACATCGTTTTGTTGGAGTGAAACATGTTTTTTGGGAATTGTGAAAAGTTACTAGAAAAATAATTATTTTGCGTATTTTTATTTATTTAGTTTTTCAAAAAATGTTGGTATAATAATGCTATAACATACATAAAAAACTGTGTGCATTAAGTTATTTATAAACTATCTATAAGGCAAATAGGAAATAAATGGAGGACACATCAGTTTAAATGAAACCCCTGATTTACGGAAAATAATCGTTGTAATTATAAGCGGTTTGAACAAAAGGACATAACTGGAATTAAATAAATAACTAAACGAAATGTGATACATTATTATTTTCCTTTATATGTCAGCTCGACACGATAGTAACCGCTGAAATGATTTTAAATTTGGAATAATTTCAAATTCGAGTTCAAAAAAACACTAAAATAAACGCTAACTGCTTAAAAAAATCCCTAACACGCGCTTATTTTTTGCAGAAGCAATAAATCTTATTATAATGAGATGAGTCGACATCATAAGTGTTGCCATGTGTAAAAATTTAAAGATTTTGACTATAACGAAAAAATGGCGGTTAGCTGGCGAATTGTGATGCTATCGTGCCTCAATGCAATTAGAAAGTATGCCGAGAAGTTATTTCGTTTAACTGTACTTTTTTTCGCTTGAAGACCTTTCACAGTCTCTTGACAAGACGTTTGAAGATTTTGTGACGCTCACCGGTATTCATTTCTCTAGAAAATAATTAGACGCAAGTCTCTTCTTCGTTAGTGTTTTTAATAAGATTTGAATGTGAACTCAGAGTATAATTAGAACTTTTTTAAGGTAGCAACTGTACTTACGTTATTATTTTAAGCATAAAAACTTCACACAATAAATACGTTATTAACCAGTAGGCGTAAAAAAGCCATTATAACGGAATTAAGCCAAATTAAGGCAGACAGTAAAACCAATTTTAAGCCGACCAAAAATAGCTGTGGAACTAATTAAATTGTAACAGTAAATAGAAAACCTCACAACTAGATGTCGCAATCATAGTTTTTTGTCCTTGATCCAAATTGTTAATTGACTTAATTAGTCATGTACAGGAACATCTTATGAAATCGAGGGCCAAACGTGATGCTGAATGAGGCCAAACAAATAAAGCTGAGTAGATTTAATTGATGAAGATAGGTGCCTATTATAATTCAATTCAACATCCCGAGTGTAAAAGTCAATTAACTACTACCATAGGGTGGTCAGAGCAAAAAAATCAGAGGTCGTGACCGTCAGTTCTTGGTTTTCTGGTTGACTGATACCAACAGAAAAAAAAACCTGTGAAAAGTCGTTTTTTTATCTCCTGTGCAGAACAGTCGTTACGCGCATTGAACCATATCTTACATGGCGTTTCCTTAGGGTCGGTGCGCACGCGCAACGTGAGAACTATAACGTACTCCTGCGCATTAGTCTCGTGTCGCTGACTTGACCAATTACATTTCTGCATTAACAAGTGCAAGGAATGGGCGCGACCCACTCACTCACTCGTATGGTCAAGTGTAAAGTTTATTTTAATTGCAGGCCAGAGGTGATTAACAGTGTTGCCAGTTTGCCACGTTAAAGAGACATAAAGTGGTCAACCTTCGTTGTACAATTCTCTTAATATAGTATTGATTAAATACTAAATACTAAATGGTATTTAATTTGTAGTTATCGTGCCATACCGGATAACACCATTTTATCGCGTGAGCGAATATTGCATGTCCTCAATTAAAAGACTGCTTCCAATAATAAATGTAATAACGATCTCCCTAACATATGTTAATTGGTAACATCGCTACTCGATTTACGAAAACAAAATTGCATGCAGTAACGTTATCCCATAACGATCTGTTTCACCAGATGATGCCTCCGGTCATTTGACGGGGAATATGCGCTGGCGCAGGGGGTGCGAACGCGGGGGTAGCGCGCAGATGTCGTGAACTATCCGCGACCGTTATTCCCCCTATCTGTTGAAATTTTGAAATTCGAACACGTGTGTTGACAACTTTTTTTTATCACCCGCATGGTATATGGTTTTCGCAATCGCTTTTAGTTCCGAAATTTCGTGTTTTTTTTAAGGCTCTTTAAAGTAGGACAATTAAGATAATGCAGGTAGGTACCCAAATTGATAGTTTAGTAAAGCATTTAATTAATTCTACGCTGTAAATAGTTGCCCTGACCGAAAAACGCTTGATGGTGTTTAATTGCCAATCATTAAACTTATCAAATAGTAACCATGAATAGTAGAATATACAATCAAACATGAATCATTTGATACTTTTAACTATTAATAATACTAATAACATCAAACACCGAGGGAAAGTGTCAGTTAAAAAATCAATATAACCGTTACAGAGTCAGTGTCCGCGAGGGTGCCACATAAAGAGCGGTGCGCTGCGCACGCGCCGACGTTATTGCACCGCCATTATGACAATCACAACACAATGCAGATTTATTCTGTGATGCTTACAGGGGTGACTGCGATTTGTTAAAACTCATTTATTGAATTAAATTTTATTTATCAAGGATTGTTTGATGCTGAGAAATGAACCGTAATTGGTAATGATTTGATTACTAACGCATCGCTTGTCCAAGCATTACAAAGGATTTTCAGGGTATTATAAATAATGATGACTAACGTACTCAAAAATAAAAATAGAGCCGATTAAAATTATTGAAATAATACATATTAATTGGATAATTTAAATTGCATAATTATAAAAGGGTAAAAAAATAACGGAAATAAATAATTATTCTATTTAAGAAAAAAAAATCCGTCTTGACCGGAAGCAGCGTTTGAAGAAACCCTATACAGTTGCAACTATTTTTAAGATTGCATAGTGAAGCATGCAATTATTATGGGATCCCTGCAGCTACGTCCACTTACTTTCCCATAAACCAAAACATATCAGAGTTCAACGACATACCAAGTTGTAATTATGAAAGGGAAGTAAGAAATTGGGTGACCCGGTCCCCTAGGCCCCCTACGAAGTATGTACGGTTGGTCAGTTTCAGACAATAAAAATTCATAACGTTTGAACGTTAGAGAACTCTTAGAAAGCACTTAGATGCACATCTGGTGAAATCTAATAGTGTACTACTAATCGGGTCATGAATGTTTGCGCAAGTTGTCAAAATATACGACGCGGGAAACCGGGACGCGATGGTTTATTATCTATAGTATAGTGTCAGTTTATTTTAAATTTAGAATAGTGACATTCCAAAAAAATAATAATTGTAGAACGATTTTTTTTGCGGCCATTATTCTCTTTAAGGGATAAGTTTTTATGTTGCACAGTTTGAGTGAGCTACCGATTACCGAGTTAACAGGTACACATTGTTAAGCTATACGGCTACTAGACGAGCAAAAAATACAAGCGATTGCCTGTTCAGGTTCCTTTGTGTTCATGTTTAAGTTTGTATTGTTGTCTAAGAAACACAGCACAAGAACCGAATCAAACAATAAATGGGTAACAGGCACGAAATATGCATAAAAACGAGAAAAAAATAAACAGTGCCGCAATAATGATGGACCACAAATATGTAGGTACGTTTTGCTTGCAAGATTTAAGCAAGCAAATGGAGTATTTATTTTTATTTCGACCACCTCGACGTCTCATTTTGTAAATCCAGCCTAAAAAAAAAAAATCCGTATAAAGAGTAACTTTACGTTGAATATTGAATACAGTCGTATTTATAACACAATAAAAAATAAATTGACACTTGAGAAGATCACAGGCTGAAGCAGTATTTAAATTAAGTGATGACAAAATAAGATGTTCATTTCAATCGAATATAAAGGCCGCCATTTTGCAATCAGTGAGTGAGTGAGCGTGTGTGCGCATGCGTGGATGGATAGTGAGGTGACGCGCCGCGCGAGCGCGTCACCGCGTGTGGGTGCGACAAGGATACCGTTTACTATACTTACAAACGTAAGCTGTAGATTATGTGTATTGCATGTCGCTACGCTCGCTCGGTATGAACGAGAAAATCTTGAGCGGCAATTCAGGAAACTTTCCCTTCATATTGTGAAAGAAAATAGGCAAGATTGTTATTGAACGAATTCCTACTTTCACCGCAACGTTTACGAGGTGAAGAATTATTCTTGAACTTAGCTTTGATCTCAACTACTTAGCATTTATAATAGATACATTTTGTATGTATTGTGTGACCTAGAAATGATAATTTAAATTGGTACATAACTAAATTATGTAAATATGTACCTACCCAGTTATCACAGACGCTTTATTACGGAGATTGTAGGTAGGTACTAAACATTTATTTACTAGGTTCTACTTTAAAACATTTATAGAATCACGCGCACTAAACTTTTTAAAACATAAACAGGTCAGTCCCCCTACATTCAAGTATTCTGTAAAACATTCATGATGTCAACAATCTAAATTAGGTAGGTATTTGGATGACCTATTTTGAGGACTTTCACTGAAGGTCAACAAGCAAAACTATTTTGTCACCAAATGACGTAACACTAGGCAATGAATGTATCTAATGAGTTACTGTAAATATTGATGTGACATCAAAAGCCATTTGGCTCGTAATAACAAAATAGGTTCGTAGAGATAATGCCACAGAATAAATTGTAATTACGGTGATGCGGCGGATAGAACCATTTAATTTAAAAAAGGAATTAAATCTTTTTAGGCATTGGTAAATAAATAAGCCACGCAAGATATTATGCTTTTTTTAAGTAAGTAAATAAATGGGAAAGTACTGTATTTTTTATTGTAGCATAAAACTATTGTTTACAATTTGTAACCACACATGTGTAATCTAAAATGGGACAAGTGTGGGAGGCTCGCCATACTACGTATTAACACTGAGCACTGTATCAAAACAAATGAATCTAGGTCAGTATTCGTGGCTGCCTGATAATTTGAACATTCCGTTATAACTTTGTTTTCTTTCTTTTTATATCGCTGCAAACCGAGTCACGGTCTCGTATAACAAGCTAACAAGAGATGAAAAACAATTTAATAAGTGCTTAAACAGATTTTTTATCAACACGTCCCCTTCAATTAGGAAAAAAATCATTAGAAATCCACTAAGGCGTCTTAATTTTTAATTATGAGGCTGCAAATTATTTAATGAAAGCTTTGCCGGACCCTTTATGAACTTTTTCGCACCTTTAGCGAATAAGTTTTTGCACGTCTCTTTAGAATTCTTTTGACGTCCAATTATAAGGGTGCCACACCAGCACAAAAGAGCTCCTGACATATCGTATTAAGATTGAATAAAGGCGTAAATGTAAATTTTAGTTTGTATAACGTTAGTAGGTTACACACTTTATTCATCTCCCACTTAGAAGTCGTAAAAATTTCGGCGTAGTAACTGTCCTAAACACACCATACAAGTACATACTCAAGGATCTAAAACAAACATTTATTTTATCTTAAGTCAAAGGTCGTTATTCTGGCATAATTAGCGTCTTATCAATACAATAATAATACTTAATAGCAAAGCACTAAGTAGGTGGTATTAAATAGGATTTTTTTAAAGAGTAAAATGATACGTGTGTTTGGTTCCAGGTGTTATGGGCACTCAATTAGTGTCCTATTGCAAATTGTGATCCATATTCAGTTACACAACGAACACGATGCCATACGGAGTGGCATTATTATTCAGCAGTTCTTTATAAAGTATAATTTAAACTAGACATTATTAAAACTTCAGTGGTAAGGACATGACAAGCTTACAAGTGTATTTACTAACTTTTTGTTGGAATACGAAGGAGTTTTTTTTTCCTTTTCTTAACGATTATAATGTTTAATACTAGTTCTAAAAAGGCACATCGCGTAGCCGTTACTTACTCACGCATACTGCCCATCAAATTAAATAACTTTGAGCAAAAATGATTGCAGGAAAACGAAAATGTTTTGGTGTGAAAAAATAGTTTTTCACAGCGCATAACACATTGTGCTATTACAGCGGTGGAGGGGGTATTTCAAGTCTAGTCATAACCTTTTAAATTTGTTTTCGTAAAAACAATTTGGAACTTTCGGCTTTGTTACAATGTTACTCGTATTAGATTATAAGATAAGTATTGTTTTTGTAGACTTAAACTGTTTTGTAACAAGGTTTTTACATTAATCGTGCATGGTACGATTAATGTCAAACGATTGAAATTACGTATTATTTGACTTTCTTATTGGTCTTATTAGAAAGGTGATTAAATAGAGAATTAAAATTACTTTTTTAAATATTAAACGCCTGCCAGATTTACAACAATATTGTTCTACATATAATATTATAAAATAAAATATTGATCTAGCTACTACTTATTTGCTATAAAATATTTACCTACGTAGGAAAGCTCTCACTAAGTTTTTATTTATCCATTTATGATATTCTATTATGTATCTATCTAGTTTATGTAGTTTTAATCTTAAATGCAATATTGACGCCAATGCTTTTATGTAGAAGTACTGGGTACTTATATTAGTGTGTACCAAGTAAATACACGAGCTATGCTATACAAAATTATGTAGGTATAAACGTAGGTATATTTATAAGTACGTAAATATGGACAAGGTTGAAGTTCTAGTTAGCTAATAAATGTTGGATTTTGAATTGTGTAAAAACATAGTAACTATCTAACTACTTAAATAGTTTTTTTTTTTATGACACACTGTATTTTTTTATTTTCCTTTTTTAAAATTCCATTTACATGTTAAGTAGGAATTGTTGTAATGCAGAACTGACATGTTGGTACGATAATATACAACGAAAAAAAAAAAACTAGATATTTCTGCAAAAGCCGTAAACAACACAATGCCCGCAACATAAACATTTTGAACTGCACCTAGAAACAAGCGAACGTGGCCTATAAATAAAATAAGTGTCAAATCAAAGTGACCTAGGTTTGTTATCTCTGCGTCACGAGATAAACAACTTTAGGTAACTACACGAATATTCTCCCCGAACCGCATCCAAGTGCAGTTGCTCCGATAATAATAGCTTGTTTACTGTGTAATTACTTTACTAACAAAAGATTAATTGCACAGTTCAAGAAGTTCACTTGTTGCTCGAGACATTTGATAACGAAACGACAATGCGAGTCACAATCACTCAATTTTTTTTATATATTGTCATTTTAAAAAGTTTACTATGCATTTGTAATAAGAGTAGGTTAAAAACGTAAGCGTGGCTAGGCTTGAATGAGGAAGGAGGCCCGTTCAACTCCAATCAATCGCTATTCATAGACTAAAAACTTTCTATGTTGACATTTTAAACGTAAATATTACGCATTGTTGACGCAACAATGAAATAGAACGCAACTTTATAACCTCGCCTGTCAAAAAAATGTCAACAACATGAACGATTTAAAAACTTGTTTTACATCTAATGAATAAACTAAACATACCTGTTATTCTTTTCTGGGTCTTGCTGTTCTCAGGACTGGAAACCTTAGGCTCCTGCGTAGGTGCCTTCGCTGCAGGAGTTGTGATCGTGATCGGTGACCTTCTCAGCGCAGCGGGAATCGTAGACGCGGGAACAAGTTGCCAGGCGAACCGCTGCGACGTAGCCAGTGGCTTCTCGTTGGCGAAATCGAAACCCCATCTCTGGCTATCCAATTCCAATTGGCGAGCCAACTCTCTTTCAACAAATCGTCTGTTTTCCTCTCGGTCTGTACAACCGAACAAGTTTCTTCTGACGCCTTCTAACGCGGTGACGCCTCGGATGCGCAGCGTCCTCGTGTCCAACACCGTGGTGGTCTGCAGGCCCGGCGCCCTCACACTCAACGTCGACATCTCTTCAACAGAGTCCGAACAGCGAAACACAGCGCACTTCACAGATAGCATCCGCGCTGAATCCACCTAACACAAACAAGGTCAGTATTCAGTAAAAGCACGCGATTGAATTGTATTGATTTAACAAGCGGATAAGTGTTTGGTTCATCACGCACCAATAAGAATTCGTATTGTTAGTTTACTGTGTGTAAACAAGTCGTGAGTAACGCGACGAGACACGTGACGTAATACGTCCGCACGATAAAAGTACGTACGCCGACTGACGGCGCGCGCGGCGGCAGAAGGCGACGGCGTGGCGCAACGCGACGGCGAACAGGAGAAACCATAGCGCAAGCGACTCTTCTTAGTTCATCTATTCACCGCCGCGTGGCGCTAGCATCGCGTTTAGTCAAGTGATGTGACTATGCTGTGCGCGTCTCCCTAATTTATTTACCCATTTTTTTTAAATAACATTTTACCCGCGATACTTCTTTATTTGAAATTAATTTAATATTATGTTGACTTATCATCTAAAAATATAAAAAAATATTAATTTAGCATTTAGGTAAGTACGTATGACGTAGGCATTGCTTTTGTCTCATTTTTTATTAATTTTAATGTTATTCCATTTTTTTTTTGTATTATTAACACATTTAAATTGAAACCTAGATGGATTTTCTTGAAGTTATGTTTTGTAATGTTTTATTTAAATCTTAATATATATTTATTTATTACTTAGGTACCTAAGTAAGTAACTAAGTACTAACAGCACAGTGTAAGTTTATTATGTAGTAGGTAAACATTAAAAAACAAAAATGTAGTACTAACTTACATAAAACGTTGCATATATTTTAGGAAAATGTAATTCAAAAGTAATTGATTATTTAAAGTATAGTTAATTTATAAGAACTTAATTTAAAAGTTTGATTGATATAAAAATAAAAAATTACCAATTTCAATTAATTTCTGGTAATTTACTAGTCACTCAATCCTAAAATAGTAATAAGTTTATTTACCTCTGTGAAATATAATTCATTTATTATAAGTTTGATTTTATCAAATTTGTATAAAATTCCCTTAATTATGGGTACAAAAACCTTATTGTGGCAACACTGCAAGCTGACTTGTTTACGAAGAACGAAGACGTGTCTAGTTACCTACGTGTGCAGCATAAATTCATACCGCTTATCAAAAGTATACCCGTCTCTGTCGCACGCGCATTAGTGCGGCCCATCATAAAAAGGACAGAAAATGTATTAATAGCACAGAGCATCGCCGCCATTTTGCCGAAACACGACTGACTAGATTTTTGTGTTGGACTGTTGGTACGATTTATCTAGACAATATAAACTAAAACAAGGTTACTAATATATTAGTAATAAAAAACGATTAAATTAAATAAAGAATATTAATGTTATGTAACAATAATGAATTGGAATGTTAATGATTAGTAATATTCGCTTTCACAACTATATAATGGCAATAAATTGCGAAATAATTTTGACGTATCGTCAAAAACTAAGTGACATAACGAATAATTTTGAAAAATTCACATGTGTGAATCAAAATTATGATTAAGTACTCACCTATGAGTATTTATTTATTGTTTCACGGAAAATTCTTCGATTTGCGGACGGGATTCATTCACTGCACTGCCGCCGTACTAATTTTCGAGATATGACAATGACGCGGTGGCGAGAGCGCGGGCTCGACGCTGATTGGTTGAAAATGGCGGCCATTTGTCTCATTGGCTTGGAGAATTTTAGGCGGCAAATTTCGGTTGGTCGAGACGCCGGATGGCGGGAAATAAATGAAGCACTTTCCGGTGCGCGTGAGTTTTGTTACGGAAAATTGTGTTTGCCGCGTTTAGCTTCCGTCTGTTTCATGCGGACAATTAAAAGAGCGACGGATTTTCTTCGATTCCGTTATACGTTTTCATAAATGTGACTTTGTTTTGATAAGATAATGCTGTTGCAAAGATTTGACTGCACATTTATGATACGGTATTTACTTTTAGAAAATGTTTTGTTTGGATTTAGTTTTCCAGTTATTTTTTTTTGAGTAGGTATATTGATAATGTAATTAATTCAATTAATTAGTGATTATTGTTGCTGTTTAAATTATGTTACCTAACTTGCCCAGATAATTATTATAAAGGTAAAAAATATATATATTTTGTAGTTAAAAGTCGATTTGTTTATACGTAACTAAAATAAATAAATGTTAAGTTAAGTAGTTAAGTTAAAGGATAGGTCTAATAAGTTAAAGTAATTATTTTTTTACTTTAACAACATCCCATGAGGTACGTTAGTGACTTATTGACCTATTTATAACGGAAATCAGTGGCGTTCGTTTGCGGTGAACACAAAAACAGTTTCCGTTCGAAACAGATGTTCTGTTAATGTTTTTCTAATAAACACAAAATGTCTACTTTCCCCTGCAGGTGCATTTAAAAATAGAATAGTTACAAGGGAGCGGTAAAATCTTTTGGAACCGTTATAATGAGGTCGTATAATTTAATTATCAGGATGAGTATCTTACAATAATCTTATTGGAATTGAGGTTTATCGTTTATTGTGACAGTTTATGTAGTGTATTTTATTATGCAACTTATATTTTTATAAATTACCTGTGCATCGACTATTTGATGTGCTTTTTTGCACCCCGTATGTAAGGTATGTGAGTATTGCAAATTTCAAAACCTTGAATTTGGGTCGACCGAATTTAATGAATGATTTTTTTGTTGTTTTGTTCGCTTCTATACCTTCCTGGGCTGGTTTAGGAAAAGAATACTAGGTGACTGAATCATCTGATTAAGTATAATTTTAGACTTTCGTAATTAATTATACATTTAAAAGTAAATCGTTGATTAGTGACTCATACAAAACATTTCGTCTTCTGGGTCTGGTGAAAGTTTAGGCTGAAAATAATTATTTTTCGGTTGGTGATTTGCAGGTACCTGCATAACTTCCATCGCATTTTTTCGGGACATCTATTGGCATAATTTCGAATAAATAAATAACTTTTCTATATTATACCGCCATTGCAACGCGTGTATGAGGGTAAATAAAAGGCGCAAATGTTTATGTTTACATAACCTTAACCTTCAGACGAATATCGCCATCTGCGCTTGCGTAGTGCAAAATAGCGGCCATTTTCAGGAAGTGAGTATTTGCATTCTTAACTATTTGTTTATTTAGTTATAGTGAACTGCAATATCGTATATTTTTGTTGGTACTTGAAGTAGCTAATAATAATGTTTTGTTTATAAGTGGGTATTTACAATTTGTTGCAGTTGCAGTTACGGACTTACAAGGAAAAAAGAATCTTCTCGGAGAGTTTTAAGAGTGGAATTCAGAAAAAAAGAAATGTTAATCATAAAATGTGTACCTAATACCTAGTTATCTAATCCTAGGCAATTTTTGTTTCAAAACCTAGAATATTGTTCCGTGTTATTAGATTGGTTTAAAAGCTTGTCATTGTTACTTGATTCAGTTTTTTAACCACGTTCCTAGGATGATAGCCTTGAATAAAAATAAATACGATCTACCAATTTGAAACGCTTGAAGTTTAAATCTATTATTATGGCTGCGCAAGCGCATCAGGATTGTCGAAGCGCGCGAAATTAATATCTAAATACCCGACATTCTTGTCTGTAATGCAGTTTGTTATGTAATTGAAAACTGTATAAGTACTTAGATCTCGTGTAGGTTCCGCAAAAAATACATTTATCATTTGATACCTTATCAAACAAACTGCTGTATGTGTGTTTGTGAGTTTATATGTTTGTAACCCATGATGAGGAATTCCTAGTGTGGGGAAACGTTTTTTTGTAAAAAATACTCAAATATAAATATTTCTAACTAGCTTTTGCCCGCGACTTCCTCCGCGTAAATGTCGGTTATCACGGACGCAGATGAAGTCGCTGAACAAAAAGTAGATGTGTGTCCTTTCTTGGGGTTAATGCCTCGTACCAAATTGGTTCAGTGGTTTAATTGTGAAACCGTAACAGACCGAATTAGTTGCGCATTTACAATATTAATGCGGCAGTATGGATAAAGGTTGTTATCATGTCTTTGAACCAAGAAATCTAAGATATCAATTATCTACTACATGGAGGTCTGTTTGAGTCCTAGTAGTGCACAGCTGGAGGCTGACTGATGCTGTAAAAGACATCAACGAAAATATGAAAGCTCAGTAACTTTTAATTAAATGCAGAGAAAAAAGAAGAAAGGGACTAAGCCTGTTTCCTCAAACATTTACTTACTTCAATAGTAAACCTTTCAATTCCTCTATTTAAGATACAAAGTATCATTTAAGTATCATGAATAAAATAAGACAGAACTGAGCGGAACTGCGCGTGCGCAACCGTACTCCGGCCTCAAATCAATCGTACAAATCAGAGCACAACGCGCTAGCAACTTGATATTTAGTTACCTGTACTTGTAATATGATTATCTGTGTCTCTTAAACTGAAACTCAGATGGCTTAGTTTTTTTTGGTTATTACCAAAATTATGTAAATTATCTAGAATTCGCGTCGTGATGCCCCAGTGTTAAGGCGTGCGCTCTCATGATGAGTTATAAGGGTTTGACATCGGGCAAGGGCCAATATAACTTTATCAATTTATGTGTTCTTTCTAAATTCGACATCGTTGAAGGAAAAAATCATGAGGAAACCTGAACTTATGATTAAGATAAGTCTGAAATCGGCAATCCGTCTTAAGCAAGCGTGGTGAACAATGCTCGTGCCATCTTTGTATGAGAAGAGGCCTTTGCCCTGGAGTGGGACAATAATGAGTTGGTATAATTATTTTTTATCTAAAATTCTCCAGTGGCAGTTTCTGAGTCTGACGTAAAAGAAGAAGGGGCTAGAAAATATAAAGGTGGCGGGCAGCGGATAGATGCGGACTGCCCATGCAAGACCAGGATGGTTGACGCTCTTTAGGGGAGGCCTACGTTCAACAGTGGGCGGCTATAGGCTGATATGATGATAATGTTGACTTTTTGACGTATGGGTATGGCCACTTGTCTATTAATAACTTATCCATCGTTCAACCAAACTTCGCTCGTATAAGTCGTTTCTTCTAAGCACCAAAAAAAGGTAGTTAAAATCATTAAAATGTACATTTGTTGCACGTGGCCATAACACTTGGGAATCCTCGTAAGGAACGGATAAGAAACCATAGGGTAATGTAGGGAAGCTGCTGGCTGTCAAAATTCCGCTGTCACACCCCTGTTGAAAAAAGGTGAGGTGGGCCATATGGCCGCTCGATGAGGAAGCTGTGTGGTGCAAGTTCGTAGGTATATCCGTTGTTTCATGTTTGTATATTCAAGGCTTGGTGCCATTTAAAAAATAATGTGAATAAAATATTTTTATCTCCGCACTTTGGCTTTGACAGCACTAATCGGTGTAACACGGCATTTTTAAATTTCGAATGCCATTCGATTACCATTTGCAATACAAAATGAATAAAATTATCAATTTTGAAAAAGAAATGTTAATTTATCGAGTTCTATTTTCGAAAATTATGATTCTGGGAAAAGCGACGTTCCTAAACTGGCAATACAGAACTTTTGAACAACACTGTAAGGGGTAATTGGTAACAACAGAATTTATTTGAATGGTAAAAATAAACACGTAGACTAATTCAGTTTCGCTTTTTAGTCGCAAGGTCATCTTCATGCTACGATGATCAAGCAAATTATTAAATCATACAATAGGTAGGTATTCGATTATATAATACGTTTTGCCATAGCTGAATCTGACATTAATTAGTAGGTAGGTACCTAGTACTAGCACTGACCTCGATAATCAATTTAATTTAAAATTAAAACTGTAAGTTCTTATTTGGTAGGTTGGTAAATTGATTGATTGATTGGCTATCTTTTAAATACTGTTGTTAAATAATGTTTTTTTTTAATAATATATATTTTAATTTCATATTTGTGTAGAATAATTTGGACAGTTCTTTATTTGAAATTTGAATTCTTCCAAGACGCCATAATGTTTTTGTTTGATGAATGAAAAATGAAAGGTAATTAAATATTAACTTTTATTAGTATTGAATATACATAACAAAAACAATATAAAAACATCTGCCATTAAAATATTATTTCTAGTTATATAATATCGATCGTCCAGATGTTGTTATCGACTGGAGTGGCATCGTTTTCAAATCAGGTGTTAATATAATAAAACGCCTTGAAGAGGCATAAGAGATTTTTAATCGATGTTTTGAAATCGAGAATGCGTATCGATCGACACGGTAATCTGTGGATAAGGTACGAGTGTTGATTCGAAAGTGTTAATTGGTCCTTTATATTGATTGAATTAAATCGATATTTTGTTTTTATTCTTACTTATTTGAAGTGGAGGAAGTGCTAAATTTAAAAATATTTTTTTTATTGTTTTTGTTCATGTTCGACTGAAGTTCTGATTTCCGGAAAACTAACATCATAATGTATTTTATTAAATAGTCATAATAATTGTTATCAAATAAAATCGAAAGTACTGCGATTAACATTTTCTTTTAAAGCCACACCACAATATTCCCTAATATCCTTAGTAAGTAAATCAAATCACATTATTACCCGACTACGACAAAGAAGAAGATCAAAGGAAATTTTGATTTTAACAGGCATTTTATTTATTCAAATCGTTGCCATATTGCACAAACTCAGCATCCTTCCTTTCTGTCGGTAACCTCATATGTCAGGGGTGTCACATGATTACTCAAAGTCCATGAACCTCACGGTTGATTGATGTCAACCACATGAACCACATTGGGGCAGAACAGCACCACAAAAAATACAACGCCACCTGGCGGCTTAAAACTACAGATTTTACGCATTTCCGATTTGTGTACTGTGCCCTTTTCTTTTGCATATTTTTTTAAAAGCTTTTATTTAGTTTCACTTGTATGTTTGTCATCACAACTTGAAAACTAAATTTGATTCATTTCTCGAGTTCCGATTGAGCTGAAATGTTGCATGCATGTCGTCATCGTGGAACATTTTTTTGATTGACAGCAATTAATAAATAAGTTTGCTATGAGTAATTTCTTTGCAGATTTGAATTTTTACTTTAATTTTCGCTCCGAGTCACTCACTGCGAGCCACTCGCACTGACTAAGAGGTACTTATTTATTACAAGTTATTCTATAAAATTACTTACATACTTACTTATAGACAGATTTCATGCTCTAAGCCGAGGTCCGCACCGCATAGGTGGTGTCCTAGACGGTCATTCAGGCGAAAATCTCCTAGGCTGACCTGAAAGATGCCATTCCGAAAATATGAAATATGTAATGTAATGTATGTAATGCTAGAAGTGTTCTGGAACTTTACTCCGAATTATACGAAGTGACCAATTATTCGTGGCCACGCACAATTAACATTCGGAAACGGGCTTATTTGTTTTTAAAAATCATCGCCAATAGATTCATCTTGACATCGCTCTTTTCGAATTGATGTTGTCAAATCAAAATTCCAATTTTAAAATTCGAATTCAGATATTTCTAACATTACAGTTTTTTTATTTATTTGTCGTTGCCTCTTATGACGGTTATTTAAATACGTAAGTTATTTTAATGTAGTTATGGAACGCATGTCCTTTCAACCTTCGCTTCAATTGTTTCACGTCGCATCAATATCAAACATGACATTCTTCTGATGGAACGTGATTTGTTTACAAATGAGTCTAATGACTATTGTCAATGCCAGTTACTCAGTCAACAACACCGCTAACTCGTTCTGATAAATTATTTGTTTGAAGTTAATGCGATTTATTACAAGTCCATTTATTAGGCAAGTAGATATGTATACTACTGTATGTGTGTATGTATGTATGTATGATACATGAAATATGAAATAACGTAACGTGAAGGTTGTAACGTAATGTAGGGGATATGTCCCTTAGGTTGCGTTATTCCATATTTCCAGTATCAATGTAGGTAGACATGCTGACTGCGTTCTTGGATTCGTGGTCGCATGCGCGGCTGTAGAGCTTGAGGTAGGTACTGCGTTTGATTCCCAAGTCGGAAAAAAAGTGTTATTGGGTTTCTCCATTAAGCACTTTGTAGGAGCAGCCCGAAGTTTCGAAGTTTGTGGTATGACACCCTGAGTCGCGGAAAGCACTTAAAGCCGTTGGTCCTGCGGCTAATCTCTCTGACTATGAGAGTAAGGGAAGAGGGAGTGCACCTGTGTTTGTGCACGCATTTTTGCACTGTAGTATATTTGGTTAGTGTCCATTGTGATTGACCGCCTTGAGAAAAAATCAGTTGGGATGATATTATAATAAAATTATTATGCACATAGTTTTATTAAAGCTGCACCTACAAGTGTTAAAAATTTTACCTTCAGAAAAGGTGGATTTGAAATCGATTTTGTAAAAATAAAAAAGTAACCCTAAAAATTGAAAAATTTCATTTTTATTTTTGAACCAAACCACTGTCTTCATTGAACCATAAAAAATCCAAGATTTGGAAGGGCAGTCAAGGCAAAAAGTGCTCCACTTACCCCACGTAGATTACTTCGAATAACCACAAAGAAAAAAATCGAATCTTTATTGTTTAGTGGTGGAAGTAGTGAGTGGGGGAAGCGAGGTCTTTGGACAATCAATTCGTCCTGTCGGATCCTTTCGGAGGAGCCAGTATAGTGACGTGCGGCCGCGCCAAATCACCGTGTAATTACCTCGTGACTGGTCGCAGGGTAGTCGCAGACAAAAGTGATTTTATAAAAGTGCAGTGAAATAAATTAACGATTTGTATTATTGAATATTTATTCTTGTATAATATTGTAAATATTTGAAAAAAATATTTTTATTGAATAATTATTTAAGTGACATTTATTGTAAGAAGATTAGTTTGGTGATTGTATTTTGTAAATGTTTAATGTTGGTGTAGTACGTCTATTAAAACTCAGCCATTTTGTAAAGAGATTATTGAAAAAATAAAAAATGGCTGTCATTAGGAGTACTTATGTAGTCCCAATCATTGAGTTTTATTATTTTTTTAAAGACAGAAGTATAAACTTAACGTTTCATTTGCATTTCTATGACACGGTGGTGCAGCATGTCGGTAACGCGAACCTATAAGTTTTGCCCCTACCAAAACTGGCTCAAAATATTTTTTAGCATCAGCAGCTTTTTGTTGTAAAATCGCTCTTATAACAACCTCATAAGATGCCAGTGTTTACCTTAAGCACTGCACAATAATGTTTCTTAGACGCTCTGATTATTTACAATATCTTTTCTTACCAGTCTTATATCATTTGCTCCAATTACAATAAAAAATTGAGCAATCTCTACTCATTATGTAAAGTATCTTCTCATAATTTGATGCTTACCAAACGTTCATGACAAACAAACATTTGCCTTTATTATTAGGCTCGCCATAATTTTTAGGGACCAATACGGGACGTTTCAAACAAAACAATAAAAAAATCGAAATCAAGTTTTTTATTCGAATAGTACCTAATTTTGTTTTTTTTTTTCAAGCTAAGTAATAACAGCTGCGCTGGTCTATCAAGTTAATCTACGTTTACCGGGGATTGTCTCTGAATGGGTGACCGACCAATCTTAACACACAGAGACTCCTCCCTGCATCGGAAAGAACAGTAGATCTTTGACAGTCATTACGGGTCATCAGAAGCTCGAAAAGTCTGATAACCAGTCTTACCAAGGGGCATCTTATTACCCAGTTACTTGTGAAGGACAGATAAGCAATCGCTTTTTGTAAAATACTAGCATTCAGCTGCATTCGGCTTACCGAATGCCCCGACATAGTTGGGAAAGACTAGGCAGTTTTTTTTTTGGCCCATTTAAATTTTGAGCTTGATTTTGCTTTTGTAATGATCTCATTTTGTTTTTAATATTATCATGGAACTGGATGTTGAAATTGTTGAAATACCTTACAATTACGGGACGTGTAAATACGGCGACAGTCCCGTAAATACGGAACGTATGGTAATCCTATTTATCACGTAATTTCGAAATCTTACGAAAGTTATATCATCGAACTACATTATTGTTTTTATTATCACACAATGTTGTTGAACTCAAACGACCTAATTACTGAGGAAATGTGTTTCAATTGAATCTTTGTTTCCGGTTATTACGATAGCGTTGTATCTCTGCTAATGACTTTAATTAGTTTTTATTGCTACCATGTTTGAGTTTACTGTTGCTCATTTTGCTTGTAGGTTACTAACGGATTGTTACGTCAAGGACAGTTTTTAGGATAAGAATAATATGTGTAGTGTTATTCATTCGGCCTTGGATAATAATAGGTACCTATATTTAAAATTCGCATGGTATTTAAAAATTAGGGCAAGCTGCTGTAAATGACATTTAATAAACATGTTTTCTTCAAAGCTTTAGGAGAATTTTTTTTTACAAAGCTTGTATATTTTACATACTTGTGTGTTGTATTGTATCTACTAACTAAAACCAAATAATTAACGTAAGTGCTCCATAAGTAAATTTTTGTGTACGTAGTTTTTTTTTATTTACTTTAGTTACATAATTATGTACTACTTATGTTCTCCTTACTTTCTGTAATATTTTTTCTAATTTTACTAGTGATAAATGTAGTGAATAAATATCATTACATGTCATTGTCAATATGACGCCTAATGTCGGCAACATTTAAAAAAAAATAAAGAATATCCACAAGGTGAAACAAAAAAATAAATAAAAAATACCAACGAGTCAAAGCATTTTTATTTAAATTAAGTAATTTAAAGTTAATTTTACAGGCACTTTTAGAATGTCAAAGAGGATTAGGTATTATTTATTTATTTACACTAATATAACGTCATTACAGTAAAATCCAAAACGATGTTGTAAGTATTATTACAAGACGCAATGTTAATAGTTTAATATTGAAGCTAAGTTTGAATTTAATCAAGAACTTCTGCCCCCGGCTGTACCCAAGGTCTAGGGATGTGTTCACGCTAGATCGATTTAAGCGGAAAGGGTTCAAAATCACATTGAATACTAAAAAATCCTTTAGTCCCGCACAAGTGCAACCCTAACATAATATGACCGCATTAGTATAGATTTCGTGGTTTCAAAACTATGTGGCCATTTCCTTACAGATAAATAAGAAGTTTCGTTCCGATAAGATATACTTGCGTGTGGTACTTTGTGGTAGGTAGATTATGTAACTTATTGTAAGGGTAATAAGAATGATTAAAGGTAAGTACAATACTGCATTAAGTACCAATGAAATAATGGCATAATGAGTTTCTTTATTCAAAGTACAATATAATAATATACTGCCTTAAACACGGGCAATGGGGCAATTATTTACCTATTAATTAACTGGGTAGGTACCTGGTACGGCTGCCATCACCTAAATTGCTGACGCCGGACAAAAATTTCGAAAACCCCGGACATTTGGGTGAAATTGAGTTTTCCCGGACATTTAACATTTTTTACAATAAATATTTAATATTAAAGCTTTTTTTAAACTAAGATTTGTTTTGATTTATCACCTATCTTTGAATTAATCGTGATTATCCTGACACTAAAAGCGTCCGGGTTTTTGACAACCCCTCTAGGACGTCCCCCGGACGCCCTCTAAACTAGGAACAATACAGGGAAAGTCGGACGGATGGCAGCCCCAGTACCTAGTAATTAAGCATTACCTATCCAGCAAGTTGAAGTGGCAGTGGGCAGGCCACAGAACACGCAGAACTGATGGCCGATGGGGCCGTAAACTTCTTGAATGCAGACCACGCACCACGCAAGCGCAGCGTAGGGCGACTAATTGATACCACAGGATCGCGCTGGATGCAAGCAGCTTCCAACCGGTCCTTTCAGAAATCTATAGGGAAGGCCTTTTTTTTTTTAGGTGGTAAAAATCATCAAATGACTTCTTCCGCCCTGGGTTGGGATGTTCAGCAGTGGACATCTTAAATGGCTGATAGGATGATGACCATGATCTTCTTCTTTATCGTGTGGGCAGTAAGGTCTTACGACCCCACACAATGTCAGAATTACTAAACCGCCTCAAGGGCCTCTGACATGGTTTGAGTGGGACAGTAATTAGGCTGGTATAAGTCCAGATTTCCTCACGAAGTTTTCCTTTACCATGTTAGTGGTGTCCAAGATAAACTTTTGAAAGTACAGATGAATTGAAAAAGACACATTGGAACTAGCTTTGATTTGAACCCACAACCTCAAGCATGAGAAGCGGGTGCCTCAACCACCGGGTCATCAAGACAGTTATGACCATGATGATGATGAAAATCCTCGTTCAATTTTAAGATATCGAAAAGGATTGAATGCTTCAATAATGTTGTGTAAAACTCCTCACCTGTGAAGTCATTTGAAACTGCTAGTACTCAATTACTCATTGAATTTGCACAATAATTAGCAAAGGTTCCAAGCACATAAGTAGACTAATGATTTGTGTGATTATATAGGTATGTTATATACTTATGTACAACGAGACAATAATGTGGATCGTGGCCGGCAAGCGTGGCGAGGTTGACAGGTGCCAATCTTGGACGTGCGCAGGAGCATTCGCTGTCGGTGCGCACGGGGCGACCTTTTACGACTAGCAATGATGTTGTATTAATTAGAAATACTTATTGTTTAATCTTATGTAACTAGTTGTGGGTAGGTAGCCCACGAGCTCTCGTTCGCGTGGTATTTTACAGTAGCGTTAAATTACGTCTTTGGTTATTTCTCCGCTTCCGTAGAACGTAGCATGATGGTATACTGGTATAGTCTATCAATACTATTCCTAATGAGTCTGGCTATCTTTCACAAAAAGATTTTTTCCAATCAGACTAGCAGTTCCAGAGATTAGTGCGCTTAAAGAAACAAAAAAAGCTTTTCTACTTTAATATATTACTTAGTACTTATATCTTAGATAGATGGCCTTTTACTGTGGAAATAACGAGAAGTAGGTAATTCAATAAGTTTATTTTGGGTATGCAAAATGCATGAGCAAGGAAAAAAATACTTCTTCTTCTTATCGTGTGGGTAGTAAGGCCTTACGACCCTACACACCCTAGTGTCAGAGTTTTTGAACCGCCTCAAGGGCCTCTGACATGGTTTGAGTGGAACAGTAAGTCCAGGTTTCCTCACGACGTTTTCCTTCACCGATGCCATGTGATGTCCAAGATAAACTTAAGAAAAAACTTAAAAAATACTAATGAAATAATAATGCAACTATTAGGTTTTGACGGTAAAAGTACTAAAACCAGTGGAGATCAAAGGAAACCAGATTGGTTAAATTTTGGTTATCGCTAAGGCAAAAAGAGATCTGTATTTTTGGCAAGTAATTGGCAACACTATTCCTATGAAGCAGAAAACATTTTGTCTGCTTTGTCTGACAGCCGATTAGGATATAGGCACGTACCTAAATTCTAATCGGCTGTCAGACAAATCTGTCAGTTCTTATCTGACTCTGAGAAATCAGTCAAAAATTATCGAAGAAAGTCAAGGTTACTTACTGCTGGAGTACGATTGTCCTCTGACATATATTTTTTGCTTCTATAAAAGACGCAAAAAGCTGAAATTGTCATAAACACTTATCAATTTAAATGTAATATTCTCGACATAACATAACATCACGCCTGTTTTCCCCGAAGGGTTTGGCAGAGGTGGACCCATTAGTGCACTCACATTTCGCTAGTTATGTTTAAGTCCCATGTAATAGGGGGCGAGCCTATTGCCATCAACCGGATACAAATCCAATTTCCGAGGCTGGTACTGAGAATTTCCGGATGGTAAAACCCAATAACACTTTACCCGACCTGGAATTTAACCCAAGACCTCCACAACCTTAATCCATATCCTTTTTTAAGATGCACCTACCCTAAATAAAATGAAAGAATTGTTAGATAGGATTGATTACTACAATAATATTATTCTTCATTGCCACCGTCAAGGACATCGGTCTTCCACCAGTGTGCGGCGTGCCCAACAAATCAGTTCACTCGTCACAGTCGCCTGCGCAGTGATTGCGGGAGGATGAGGCCTATTACAGGACCCCTCACCACACACCCTGCATGGTATTACTGCTGAATTGGTTCAGAAGTACAAGTGTGAGCAGTTTTTGAGAAGATGCTGTTGTTTGAGACTTTAGTGGAATTTCATTAGCTGGTACTTTTTTTTTTTTTTTTAGTTGGTAAAAATCATCAAATGACTGTCAGACTTTTACTGACTAAAAAACCACCCTCTTCCTTCTGTTGCCCTTTACGTTCCGGGGCCACGGTATCCTGTTAAGACGTCCCGCAACCCCGGCAGGCGTTGGCCCCGTTGGGGGCCCGTCCCTGTGCTGACAGCTCTTTGACGCGCGCGCGCGAACAGAACGCGCCGTCGGCCCGGGCTTGGTCCTTGATCGGACGGCGAGCTACCCATTACCCGCCGTCCGCAAGCCCGCGCCTACGGTGGCCGGATGTCGCCTCGCGACGTCCGACGCCCTGGGCGTCTCCCGCGGCGGCATTATTATACATGGTATTATCATTCTACAGTTACATTAAAAGAAAACTACAGATCGGGTCAAGATCTTTTGATTTAACCGGCACTAACCTTTTGTTCTTTCCTATCACATGGCACAACCGTATCTCATCGCCATAATGTTATTGCCATGCCATTGCTGTTCAACGAATGCTTCCTTTCGTCGTATTAATAAGAGTTTTAATAAAACTGACGATGTATGATGAAGTTTTAAGTAGACAATTGCAACCGCTGCGCTCGCGCTGGCGGTTTTGTATTTTAGCGGCGTTTTGAAGAAATGGAGTGATTGTGTGTGAAAGGATGCGTTTAATGTTTTTTATTTATTTATTTTTAACTAGCGACTCGCCCCGGCTTCGCACGGGTGCAATGTAAGTTGATACATTTTTCTAGGAATAAATAAAGCCTATGTTACTTAAGGATAACCGATCATTCTAATGGTGAAAGAATTTTTGAAATCGGTCCTTTCGTTTTTGAGCTAATTTGTTACAAAGATACAAAAATACAAATCTTTTCTTTTTTAAATATTACTGCAGATTTAAAATTCGAGGGTTTATCCTGGATACAGAATATTGTAAAACCTTCAAATACGGAGTTTTCTACTTATTCTTCTACATACGAAACTTCATTTTGGAAGCGTATGAATTGTCAACTTCTAGATATTATACGTTTTTTTTTGTTAACGTGCCCCATTGACAGCGACGCGGGCGAAATTTTTGATGCCTTGAGGTTCCTCTTTTCTGTCTTTTTTATAAATTGTACATACATATTTTATAATTTTATAATTAGGTATCTACTATTAAGTTATGTTTAAGATGATTATTGTATATTTAATATATGTTTTTTTGGCTAAACTTCTACAATTATTTTTTTTATGTTATGTGCGTCACTTTGTCGAGAATAAATAGTTCTTTGTATCTTTTATTTTTTTAAATTTTGACGTTTAAATCACAGTTAATTAAACAATTTGGCTTTGATGTGCCCTTACGCAGATCCTCTAATGAAACCAACAAAATATGCTTATTTTTCAAACTTTGGATTACACTATAGTTACAGTGTATCAGCTAGGACGATGACTAATAGAGACTAGAACACTGAATGATAGCAAACTTCCCGCACGCTTCCCAAGGTTGTGACTATCAGATGCCTTACATATTATGCAATTCATGAGCACGGATAAATAATTAATTAACTCTATTATAAATGGCTATTACTTGAGTGCACAATTGTATAGTTAGTTAGTTGGTCTAGTGGTTAGCGCCCCTGACTGCTAAGCCGGAGGTCGTGGGTTCGATTTCCACCCAGGACAAACTTTGTGTGATGAGCATGATTGTTAGTTCTGTGTCTGGGTGTGATTTATCTATAATATGTATGTATTTATAAATTATATAAGTATGTATATCAGTTGTCTGGTTACCATAACACAAGCTCTGCTTAGCTTGGGATCAGATAGCCGTGTGTAAGTTGTCCCAAGATATTTAAGATTTTATGATTTTAAGTTAAGAAATTTAGATGACATACTTTTACATTTTAATATTACATAAATGTTATGTAAGTAATATTATAATAGATGAAAGTGTACTCAAGTAATATTATTTATAATTTAGCAAATTAATTGTTTGTCCGTGCTTTTCAACTTGCATAACATTACGCCTGTGATCCCCGAAGGGTTAGGCAGAGGTGTACCCATTAGTACACCCATATTTCGTCCGTTATGTTAAAGTCCCATGTAACAGAGCGAGCCTATTGCCATCAACCGGGCACAAATCCAGAGGCTGCTACTAAAAAAATCCTGATTTATAAACCCAAAAACACCTTGCTCGACTTGGGAATCGAGCCCAAAACACCAAGCTCAGCAATCGCGCTTTAAGACACCAACGAGGCAATAATTATAATATTTTTTTTACTATTTCTGTAACAAAAACTGTCGATTAATTTTATTATGTCCCGCTTTCATAGAATGAATGAAATGAAAATGAAATTCAATGTGAATTTTTCCATTTATATGTACTTTCTAAAGTTTATCTTGGACATCACTGGCATCGGTGAAGGAAAACATCGTGAGGAAACCTGGACTTACTGTCCCACTCAAACCATGTCAGAGGCCCTTGAGGCGGTTTAGAAACTCTGACACTAGGGGATGTAGGGTCGTAAGTCCTTACTGCCCACACGATACAGAAGAAGGAGAAGAAGATAGAATGAATACCAATTTTTTTATTTGAAGGTTTTCAAAATCCTTACTTGACCGATAAAAAGATTGACACTGCTATCTACCTATATTTTCATTTACAGCCGTATCTTTCTAGTAAGTAGATACTTAGATAGATTTAACAACTGACAACATAAAACACGATACCCAATCTAACGAAAGGTGAAATACATTCACAGTAGGTACCTACTTATATAATATTTGATAATATGATAAGAACAAACAAAGGAAAAGAAAGTAGCTGATATAAATTTTATCAAAAACCATATAATCTCAATGAATTTATTGGTCGTGACTGATTGATAGGCAAAATGCAGCTTAAACCCTTAAAAGATAAAGATTAAATTCGAAGGATAATGTTGCTTGGTGTCGCATTTCCACGTGCGATGTCAGAATTTGAATTTGGAAAGGGCGGAAACAAACTTATAACACGCCACGTCATGACACGTCAGGGAAGCATAGATACTCATTGGCGATATTTCATCTCGTGAAGATATTCTTCGACATTTAGCCAATAAGCATGCATCGGGTGGCGTCAGGTGTTACAACTGTATAGCAGCCTTTAGGGCGAGTGTAAACAGATCGGCAAAAATGCTTTTAGGATTTATTGATTAAAACCATTGCGACTGCTAAGCATGAGGTCTTGGGTTCGATTCCCAGGTCGGGCAAAGTGTTATAGAGGTTTTCCATCTGAATTTTCTCAGTAGCAGCCTCGGAGTCTGGATTTATGCCCGGTTGATGGCAATAGGCTCGCCGATACACACATATCCCCCTATCACTTGGGAATTAAAACATAACTGGCGATTGGCGAAATGTTGGTGTACTAATGGTCTTATCTCTGCCTAACTCTTCGGGGATTACAGGCATGATGTTTTACGATTAAACCCAAAAAAACTACAGGAATAAATAATAAATAAATAAATATCTTGGGACAACTCACACACGGCTATCTGATCCCAAGCTAAGCAGAGCTTGTGTTATGGTAACCAGACAACTGATATACATACTTATATAATTTATAAATACATACATATTATAGATAAATCACACACAGACACAGAACCAACAATCATGCTCATCACACAAAGTTTGTCCTGGGTGGGAATCGAACCCACGACCTCCGGCTTAGCAGTCAGGGCCACTAACCACTAGACCAACAGGCCCGTCAATAAGCCCGTCAGGAAGAAAGTTGTAAATTGTGGGTTTACTTTTTGAATGCGATTAAGTATTTACACTGCAAAATTGTTCCTAAAAAATCGTACTATTGCTTCCCTAATCATTGATTCAAAATCGGCCTAACAAAATCAAAAATATCCCCTCGCTTTTCAAATTAATGTCGTGTGCAACGGAAACTTAACAAAAGACAGAAAGTACATCAGTCAGTTATAATCAATTAAATGCATTAGTTATGATATAATATGACACTTTAATGGGTCATCATCAGACTGTATTCATAGTACGAAATTATCGTATCACAGTAATTTTAAATGCGCCATGTTGATGGGCTTGTGACACACAAATTGGGTTCGTACGAAACCATATTGTACGTAATTGTTCCTGTGGTTTCCGCTGACATTTTTTTCCCTTTTGTTGTTATTATCAGAATTGAGTAGTATTGCGAAATTGTCTCGGGAGATACAGTCGAATACATATCGCTTTTACCTTGACTTTTATTGTAAAGTCAGCAAGAAAAGTAACATGCCTATGTTAAAGTATTAGGTTAAAATGTATGAAATTGCTGATATTTTTCTTAAGATAAGCGCCGAAAATTTTCATCCTTCTAGTTATTTATAATAATTTTTAGTTTTAACTTTTTAACATTTTTCTGGCAGTTTTAACTTCGTTATAATAGTTCCAATCTACGTTATAAATACGCGCCACGAAAGATGAGACTTGACAAGCGTCAGTAAATGGGAAGGCTCTTGAGCAGGTATGAATGTACGAAATAGTTATCTATAAGTTGTGTATTTATTCAGGGATATTTCGATGATATTTACATTAAAAATCTTAACTATATTTATTATATTATTTATTACGAAATATTAAACTTTGTATGGTGTGTTAAGTCACATCTTTCGTAGTACGTATTGTACGTTTACTCGTGATTGCATCCCAGAAAACACCTGACAGAAAAAATCCATACCCATTCCCCTTATTTCCTTTCCCTAACCAAATAAATCTTAACCCCCTAAAATATATTGTTGCACTCCTTTTAAACACAACAATAGTTAAACCTTTGTCTGATCCGGTCGTCCGAAGCTCAAACGCGTACAATCTTCATACAAATGATCAATGAGACCGAACGAATGTTTCTGTTGTACGGAACGAATGGCGGGGTCGCATTGTTTAGTATTGAACATAAACAAGTGCACTGTTCATTCACGGAGGGTCACGAGAGATTAAAAATGGAGTGGAGACGTGTTTTCTTAAGTTTTTTTTTGAAGTAAAACATGAAAAATTATTGGTGGTATTTTCTTGGTTTTAGGTTCACAATTGCAACTCTTGTTGTGTTTACATTTGTACACACATACATCTCATTGTACATCTTTTTTTCATACCAGGTTTATGAGTATTTCACATGGTTATCCTTAGTGTGTAAACACCTACACAATTTATAAAATAATATAAATGACAATGTGTATCTACGTATATCATAAGGCCAGTTACTAAATAGACAGATATTTACTTATGTTATCATGCCGAGTTCAATGAATTTCCGAATAATATGATAGCTTACAAACTATGTTAGTAAAACAAAAAAAGAAAATAGAAACAGTTCGTCAGATCACAAGGCCACGGGCTCAGCCTGCACCTGCAGCTATACGAAAAATGACAAAAAATCAGTCCAATCCAAAGGTTTTAATATAACCAAAATTATCATACATATAACCAAATTATATAAGATAACTAAAAACATAATTTAAAGCATTTATTTAAAGTCTCGAAAAATCAAAAATAAAATAATAAATAATGGCAACTCCTCTGCATTTTTTATTCCACAGATTTAGAAGCCCTCCTCACAAAATTTCGAGCTTAGAAACCTAAGAAAGGAGTAGATCGGACAAAGATTCGGACAAAGAAGTTTCACACGTGTGTCCACACGTGGGCATAGAGGTCAGTGACCCGGTGTTAACAATATGGTCTCATTACTAACAAGGGGGATTCTATGAAGTCTTAAATTGCGTTTGTTTTGTTTTCTTGCAGCTGTACGGAAGTTGTGATGGTCAGGGTTTACTTACTTATTCTTTTTATTGTTAACATAACATCATCACGCCTCTAATCCCCGAAGGGTTAGGCAGAGGTATACCCATTAGTACACCGACATTTCGCCAGTTATGTTTAAGTCCCATGTAATATGGGGCGAGCCTATTGCCATCAACCAGGCACAAATCTAGACTCTGAGGCTGCTACTGAGAAATTTTTGATAGAAAAACCCAATAGTACTTTGTCCGACCTGGGAATCGAACCCTTACCTCATGCTCAGCAGTCGCGCTTTGCGATCACTAGACCAAAGAGGCAGTCCCACTAGAAAAACGAAGCTGAATTACGTGAGGTGATTTTAGCGATTATTATTGGTCAGCGACTGTATAGCTATGAAGTCAGGTGTTTGACATTGATAAACACAAAATTTAATGACACAACTAGTCTAAAAAAAATGACGGTGACTACTATGAATTACTAAAAAGAGCGAAAAACAAGAAGCATGGTGCTTTGCTTTGAGAAAAATGCCTGAAGTCTAAAAGTTCACACCTACTTTGACAAGGTAACAAGAAAACCACTACTTTTAATAATATTTACTTCGTTCTGGACTGCACCAGCAAAATAATGAATATTCATCCCACACAAGTAAAACAGAACACACAGCAAGTACCTATGTTAATGAGTCCTTAGACAACATCCCTTTTCTTCTTAATAAGTTCCCTTCCTCAAGTATGTAAAGGGGCCACTAGACCAGAGGTTTCCAAACTTATTTCATCTACTGCCCACTTTGAGAATAAATTATTTTCTAGCGCCATTTTGAAACACCATCGGGGTGGGTGGCAACGCCGAGAAGGATCGCCCTAGAAAGACCTACACTGATCTTATTGGTGAGGTTCTTCAGAAAAGTCAAGTGCGCAGTACTCGTAACCGGCGTGCTTGTATGACGAGATGTATGAACGTAGATGAGGCGAAAGGATTATGTAAGGATCGTAGCAGGTGGCGTTCTGTGGTTTCTGCCTACCCCCATGGGAAAAAAGGGTGAGTTTATGTATGTATGTAAAAACCACCAAATAAATGCAATTACAATTCGCTCCACAAGCTTCTACACAACGCCCCGATTTTTTTTCTTGGTCTCTTACCGCCCCCCTTTAGGTCTGTAGCACCCACAAGGGGGCGTGGCCGCGCGCTTTGGGAAAGGCTGCACTAGACGGTATTTAGGGCTCGTTAGACGGTCAAGGACGCCGTACGGATGCGGGCATGAATATAACATTAAACATTCTCTTGTCTCTCAGGGATTTACAATTATCTACGGTTACAAGTGAAAGGAGCTATATGAAAACTTGCTCGTTTTGTTGAAGTTGTGTCTTGGTAATGCATTAGTGCGAGGAGAAAATACGATGGAAGTAGTTTATTTATTTATTTATTAGGATCTCCAACGAAAGTCAAAGTCAAATCATTTATTTCAATTAGGCCAATATAAGGCACTTTTGAACGTCATATACAAAAAAACAAGTTTGAATCTAGTTGCCCCTTCCAAAAGGTAGTTTTGTATGGAGAAGAATGGTCAAGAAACTCCATACGTACTCTTTTAAAATCAACATTTGTACAATATACACAAATCAAGATATAACAATAATAAACAAAAGGTATTACATAAGTGTACTCCTTCACTTATAGGAGACCACAGCATGCACAATAACTGGCTAACAAATATTTAAATAACATTTTGTAAGCAAAGAAATAAAATAAAAAAAATTAAATCAAAATATACATTGGAAAAGGAAAATAATAATAAAAATAAAAATTATAAAAGAAGTAGTTCTAGTTATCAGATAACTTGATAACACATATTTTTTGTTAAATATAATTTCTTAACAAATATGCATATAATAACTTGCCTAGCGAAAAGTTTTCATAGCTATTTTTAATGTCTTTTTTTTATTTCAAGGATAAAAAATCATCAAATGACTTATTTCGTTCTTTGCGGAGCAGAAGGAAGTGTCTCTTAATGCCCTTTGTATTCCAGAGCAGCGGTAACTTTTTCGAACAAAATCCGCAACCCTGGCAGGACGATGAAAATGGCTGCAATGTGGATTCTAGCTGCATTATTCTCGTTTTTTTATTTTACACGGCTGCCCCAAAAAAGAAGTGTTATGTGTTTAGGGTTAATGTATGTATGTGTGTGAAATTCTTTATTCCACCATAACTTTTATACGCCTGAACCGATTTAGATGTTTGGGGTATCGTTACAATCTTTGCATCGTTCCGAGTAACATAGGCTAGTTAAAAATAAAAAGAATCCTGTGTGGTCACTTTAAAACGTAAATTAATACCAGCCTCATTTTTTAATGAATCTGGTCGTGTCTATGTTTGTCGTCTAGAATTTGACAAGTAGATTTAATAAAAATATATAACACTGTAAATAAAAAACGTAAAAAAACTGACGATTAAACAAAGTACAAATATGTGCAATTTTGCAGTCGTGTTTTTTTTTTAATCATAGTAGCTTGTTACTGGCAGTAGTTTAACCAAACTGACCCAAAGACGACTCGCTCTTTATCCATCGGCAAAATTACCATATTTCCTTCCCGTTTCCCTTTATTCCCACGTGATCCTCCAACCAAACCCCTTTTACTCATCCTACACCAAGCCTCACCATCAAAAAACATTTTGATAATATATTACATCTCAAAATTCTCTCACGAACGTTCTCTATGATTCAAAACACGTTTGTAGTTGGGTCAGATGTTTCAAAAAGAGGGCCGACCCTCAGGGCATTGCCCTGAGATCCTCTTTTATTATTTTTAAAGTTTCGAGTACAGCCCTTAGTGTCCTTTTGAAATGGGAGTAAAAAAAGGGAATGTAGAGGGTCTAATGTATCTATGTAGGAATTGTTGACGGTCTCTGTAAACGGAGCGCGACGAATGAGTTTTGATATTGATTTTTATGTTGTGTTTAAATGAAAATTGAATTTAGTTTTATTACAGGCTAAAATTCTCTGAATAATTCGTCAAACTAAAAAAAAACGTCAAATGTGTTACATTACTATACATCAAAATCAGGTCAATGCATAAATATTTTATAAAGTCCGTCTGGATAAGTCTTACTACCTCGCTGAGGGCGGAACGCTGTTTTTACATTTATTACTTTAATATTTTCTTTCGAAATAGCATAACTAACCAACGTACTAACGTCTATAATCCCCGAAGGGTTAGGCAGAGATGTATCCAATAGTGAATGCACATTTCGCCAGTTATGTTTAAGTCCCACGTAAAAGGGGGCGAGCCTATTGCCATCAATCGGGCACGAATCCAGACTCCGAAGCTGCTACTAAGAAATTCTTGATGGAAAAACCCAATAACATTTTGCCCGACCTGGGAATCGAACCCAAGACCTTAAGCAGTCACGCGACCACTAGGCTACAAGGCAGCAAAATATGTAAAAGAAATAAAGAATTTAGAAAAAAATCTAATGATCCATGGTATGGTTAAGTGTGATTCCCATTATCATAAAATTTTTGACGTCCCATCATGGTGGTCTCATTAAGCCCACATTAGGCGTTAGGGTGGCTCCAATAAAAATGATTTAAGCGTTCAAGTAATTTCATTTATCTTAATTGACTCGAGTGATTAGCGTTTTTTGTGTCCTTGTTTAAAAAAGGGTGATTTATAATTTAATTTACGATGTAAGTTTTACGGATTTTTATGTGTATGTGTAGTACACATACATACATAAACTCGCGGCCTTTTTCCCATGGGCGTAGGCAGAAACCAAAGAACGCCACCTGCTACGATCCTTACATGCTTCAACAACTCATCTAAGTTCGTTCGTTCATCTGTAGTATGTTATTGAATTGTCTTTTAATCTATTGGTTTCGGATTATAGAGTAGCCAGTAGTCATTTCGAGAATGGATAGAATTCGTCTAATTCTAATCTATTAGTCATCATCTGCCTAGCCTTTTCCGAAATATATTGTGGTCGGCTTCCAGTCTAACCACATGCAGTTGAACACCAGTATTTTACACGAAGCGACTGCCTAACTGACCTCCACAACACAATAACTGGGTAATACGATACCCCATGGTAAAACTGGTTGTCAGACTTTTGGGCTGCTGACGCTGCATCATGATAATAGTAAGTATGGAGTTTCTTGCCCGTTCTTCTCCATACGAAACTACCTTTTGGAATGGGCAACTAGATTCAATATTATAATTTTTCTTTTCTCTGGTAAACGATCTTTAAAAGTGCCTTGTGGTCTAATTGAAATAAATGATTTGACTTTGACTTTGCATGATCTTTCATTCAAGTAAAAAAAATCCCTTGGACCTGTTATATCTTCCTGATCTTAAGTATAACAAAAATACTTGTATTATGCTTAACATTATGTCAATAAATTGTATTGAACTCGACCCTTGAACAAGCCGTGACGCGATAATGGAGACCAATGAACGGACCTGTGAGGTCAACGTACTCTTATCGCTATGCATTTCTCTGCTAAACATTACTTTATGAAGCACTTCGCGAGATATTGTGAATCAATGCAATACAATTGTTGTTTTATGTATAGTCAACAAAAGAGATAGTTATGCAGGGTTGTCAGATATAGTTGAAGTTTTCTTAGAAACTGGTGCCTATTCCCTTGGTCACAAACTAAACTAAAATTAGACTATTTCAATCTTTTTCTGTCCAATAAAACGAGAAAGAGACTAATGCAAATAAGAGCTGTCAAATTTAGTCAATCTGACACATCCATCCATAGTTGACATCGTATGGATAAAAAATACGGAGAAATTCAGACAAAACTAATTAGACATCTCTTACTTAGTTCTTTAATGTCACGGAATGTCCGTCCTTTCCTTTCGCTGTATGTTAGTAAGAGATGTCAATTCTCTAAATTTAGTCTAGTTTGTGAACAAGGGAATCGGCACCATTGACGGTTTTTTTTTATGTAATTTATTTCAAATGGTAGGTAATAAACAGTTCATTAATTAAGTTTCAATCGAAGATATCCATCAGTTTCGAAGAAAACTTCATCTATATCTGACGACCGTGGATACCTATCTGTTTTGCTGACTGTACCAACAAGTGACTTTAAAGAAAACGTTGTCAAAAAAGGTGTTTGTGGCAGATTTACTTTTTTCTTGAGGGAATCAGAAGAATCAGTTTTGCCATTTATTATTTACAAGCTAACGTCGGGTTTCTGCAGAGTTTTAATGTTTGTGCACGGAACCCTAATTATTTTTAATAAATTAAAGTAGCTTAAGTTACTCTTTACAACATCAGCTATATGCAAATGAAAGTGTCGTCAAAATTGGTAAAGCTTTCTCGGAGATTAGCCAAAACCAACAGACAGACAGAAAAACAGGCAAATTGTATTTTTTTTTGTAGTATGTGCCTTGTAACCATTCATATATATGAATGGTCACCAGTACAGCTGAAGGCGTAACAAACAAAGAAACTCATCTGCCTAGTCGTTTTCCAACTATGTTGGGGTCGGCTTCCAGTCTAACCAGATGCAGCCGAATACCAGTATTTTACATGGAGCGACTCATGGCCTCCACAATCCAGTAACTGGGTAATACGATACCCCTCGGTAAGACTGGTTGTCAGACTTTCTGAAGGTCTTGTAACGGCTGTCAAAGATCTGCGTAGGTATGTTAGCCGGGACCAACAGCTTAACGTGCTTTCCGAGGTACGGAATGATGTCAGTAATGTCTAAGATAAACTTTAGAAAGTACATATGAATTGAAAAAGTCACATTGTTACTTGCCCGGATTCGAACCCACAACCTCATGCATAAGAGGCGGGCGCCTTAACTGCTAGGCCATCACGACATTACATAAGGTGCACGTAACAAACAAAGAAACTCTTCTCCATAGAGGCCTACCTCCGTTTTGGAACGAGCAACTAGCTTTAGGTTTCGGACTAACTGACCGACTCCTTGTCAATACAAAAGTGCCTGTAAATGGTCTAATTGAAATAAATGTCTCACTTTGACTTTAACTTTTAGACTAATAAATAAATAAACAAACTTACTTTCGCGTTTATTTACATTATTAAGTATTTTTGAATATGTGTATATATTATTTATGTAAAGCTTTTATTGAAATACGCAAACACAGCGAAATTAAAATCGCGTAAGCTCCCATGCTCAACGCTATGTCAGCACTTCAGTAGCAGACTCATTAAACGTTATCATCGAGATTGTCTGATAGCAGTTGTGTCGCGCAGTGCGCAAAAGTACTGTCTGGAGGGACCTACTGCGTATAGCATTTTAATAGCAGAGGAAAATGTTACAAACATATGGAAAGATTCACTTTCTGTATGTAACTCGTACAATATTAGCTTACAATATTATCGTACAATATTAGCCTGCTTTGTTATCTCTTCACCACCTTTGGTTGACTGGTAGAGAATGCCTTAGGCATTAAGTCCGCCTTTGTACTTTTTTTGTTGCATAAAGTTTAAATAAATAGGTAAATAAATTAGCAATTTAGGCAACTTTTAGGGAAGGGGCTTAGACAAAGTAACAATTTCAAAACGATAACGAAGTTAGAAAAGACAAAAATTATGGGATTGACATAAGCCGCGTTAAGTCACGTGCTCAATCGACATCGTTATCGCAATTTGGTAGACAATGTTATAATTCATAACGAAACCATAAAGTAACGAATCGTTATCGTGTTTATCCCATATCGTGTCGAGATGACCCAACGGTTAAAGTGCCCGCTTTTTTAACTTATAGGGGCAAATTCGATACCGGTTTAGCACCAATGTGACATTTTATTTGATATACAGTGCTGACATCAGTGAAGGAAAATATCGTGAGGGAACTTGGACTATATTTATATAAGTCTGGAATCGCCACTCCGCCTTGAGAAGGAGTGGTGAGTAATGCTGGTGCCTTCTCTATATGAAAAGAGGCTTTTGCTGTGCAGTGGACCAATAATAAGCTGGTATATTAAGAACCATCTTTCAAATGGTATTACACGCCAAAGTTCTGATTCATTAGCATCATCATATAAACCTATAGCCGCCTACTGCTGAACGTAGGCCTCCCTGAAGAGCGTCGAACATCCCGGTCTTGGGCAGCCCGCATACATCCGCTGCCCTCCACCTTCCTTAAATCGTCCACCGTGCAGCAGGGCGTCCCACACTACGTTTGCCTAAACGTGGTCTCCACTCTAACAAAAATGTTCTAATTAAGAAGCATTCGAAATGCAATAAAATCATTGTTAAATTAATTAACAAAAAAAAAAAAAATCTTTAAAGGCCCTTCGAATTAGACGAACCATATGAAAATCTGGTTAGCAACGAAACAATACATTAGCACTAGAAAAACAAAGAACATTAGCATTTAAAACGTTTTTATATAAAGTGAGGCGATAAAGTTTCTCGGGCGTCACGGCGCGTGCGCAACAACAATGATCTGGGAACGCATAGTCCTGGCTTCACTCCTGTGCAAGTTACATCGTCATGGTAGGCTCCTTATTGATGGTACTTACGCATTTTTAACACGTTTTTACATGCTTTTATTTTACTTTCACCTGTCTGGGTGTCTGTGGTTCAAATCTCACAAGTTAAATTTGAGCCACATTCCGATGTTTGATTAAACTGAAAGTTTGCATAAAGGTGCAATTTCCATGACAATACTAAATGATCATAGAGCTGTTCTGAATTATGGAACAGGAAAGTGGTCATAGCAACTTAATCAAATCTTACAAGTTAAAATTGACCCACTTCCCGGTGTTTGATTGAGCTGGAATGTTGAATACAATATAATGCAAATTGCATTAAAATGCAATATAAATTTTTTTTATAAACAAAATCTTTCAACTAACTTATATTTATCATATAATTTGAAACTTAGCACACGTATGTATACTGATGGTAATGTTATAATACCTAAGGCATCATTGTATCGACCTAATGTTGGAGCCGAAAGGGAAAAAGTATTCATGTTTAAGTTTAAAATAACTATTGTAATTAAAAAAAAATATATATATAAAAACAAAAACGAAAAAAAGTCAAATCATTTATTTCAATTAGGCCATTTAAAAAGTTGCTTCAGAACGTCATTTACAAGGAAAAATAAATTGAATCTAAATCTAAACTGAATCTAAGTAAAGACAAAACAAAATACACTCTAACCAAACGAGAAACTCTGAAACTAAACTCACATCTTCTAAACACAGAAGCCCTGTTGTCCGAGAGTTCATCTAGGTCTTAGTTCACATGCGTGCAACAGAGCTCCATTCATGCAGTCACAGGCCAGTACTACAGAATAGATAGCCGTTATTGCTAGTAGCTGATATTCGATCCTTGAGGTCATTGCATTGCTGCTACTGTGGGTAAGCAATGGTCTAAGAGCCCACCAGTTGCTAGACTTACGTCATGTTTGCATGGCTGTAAGGAGAATAGGTAGAGGAATATGTAGTTAAGAAGTAGTAAGGTAGTTCCAGAGATTAGAGCGTTTAAATAAACAATAAAAATACTCATTAGCTTTATTATATTTATTCAGATATGTTTTTGTATATGTATACATGAAAAATAAACTGGAAGAAAAAAACACCAACCGTCATTTGAACGTATATGAATATAACCTACCTTTCATACATGAAAACTAATTCTCTTTCTTTCTAAAAACAAAAGACCAGAATCTATGTCCATTCTAATAACTAAATAACATTCAAATTCAAGTCGCAATCTGTTTTCAGTGTCAATTAGATCAATTCTTGTAACTAAAAGCGTCCAGAATCGAGTCCCAATAACTAATCTCAGCAACAATCAACGTCAAAAACGGATTATTATTTTTGACAGGTTCAGTCCAAGGCTAGAATGCGTCGTTGTTTGACTTTAGAGAATTGCCTCTATGATAACTGAAAAGGGAATGGAAAAGCTTGCAAGTAAGTATATCTTCTTAATAATATATGCTTCTATCTATTTACAAAATTTCAGCCACATTAAAATGACGTAGGTCTGGCGTCTCTGGGCCTTGGACTAATAGCTATAAAGTGTTAATACTTAGTTGTAGTATATTATTTTGCTAACGGGAATGTTAGGTACAGTGTGCCAGTAGTAGTTGTTGTATTTATAATTGTACATGGCATGTGGCGATGAGAAATTATGAAAATGTCGTGACGAGAGTTCCAAGCAAAATTTCAAAAAAAAAAAACAATTGACATGCTTCATATGTATTAGCTGTCAAAATACTATTCTCCCAAAGATTTGTTATGGTTATAACTTTGAAGTAATTTATTTGCTTAGGTACTCAATTGATTAACTATTTATTACAAGCTTTTATTTAGCTTGCACTTTTTATATGTATGAATGAAAGTAAGTTGTCCTTTCAAAATTTGCAAATGGATTTTCAACCATTTGTTGATATCCGATCCTGATTTTTTAAATAATTAATGCTGTATGTTTAATTAATTAAGTATAAATAAGTATAATATAATTATCAATATTTAATAGGCTCAATAGGCTCGCCAATTACATGGGACTAAAAAACATAACTGGCGAAATGTTGGTGTACTTATTGGTACACCTCTGCCTAACCCTTCGGGGATAACAAGCGTCATGTTATGTATGTAATTTTATAGTTTAATTAATTTAAAAAAATATCACTAATGTTTGTATTTTAATTACTAGTGAAATCTGTTAAATCACTGTTTAAAATCCTTCATACCATGTTTCTAGCAAATAAATTATTTTGACTTCTGACTTCGACTTTGCTGGCTCGAATATTGGGTTCCCTCGTTCAGGTAGGTACAAAAGCAACCTGTGCTTCAAACCAAGAAAGAAAATCCTTTCCTAGCAATAATTTTTGCTCGAAGTTACTTACATAGTACAAAAGACATCATTAAATACCTTATTTTTTTTTCTTCTAAAAATCAACAAATCTCTCCTTCCGCCCTGGGTGATGCGGAAGGGACTGTCAGACTTTTACTGACTAAAAAACCACCCTGTTCCTTCTGTAGCCCTTTGCGTTCCGGGGCCACGGTATCCTGATAAGGCGTATATACGGTATATACCTATAAAATGATGTCTTTTATTACATTCCATATTAAAAGTTCACAGTGACAAAAAATAAAGTAAATAAAGTTAGTTTAATGCTGCTACTTCATCTGCTTCGGAATGAAATCGAAAGGTAAATGACAAGCGTATTTTTTATCCCCGAATCTAGGCGGGATAGTGATCTAGCGATCTCACTGTGGGTTAACCATATTTTTTACACAGACAACACCGCGTCAGCTGATTGTAGTCATTTCAAGTACAATAAGTATGAGAGTACATTCTGAAAGCTTTATAATTAGGTATGAATGTGTAATGTTTTATTAAAAGAGTAAGTATGGAGTTTCTTGCCCGTGCTCTCCATACGAAACTACCTTTTGGAATGGGCAACTAGATTCAATATTATAATTTTTCTTTTCGCTTGTAAATGATGTTCAAAAGTGCCTTTTAATGGCCTAATTGAAATAAATGACTTTGACTAAAATCTTTGAATATTTGAAGAATATTGTTACCAGAATTTTGTAAAAACCTATTTAAAAAGAGTGTCAAATGGAGTTTCTTCCTCGTTATTCTCCATAGAGGCCTACCTACGTTTTGGAACGAGCAACTAGCTTCTTTCTAACTGACGGACACCTTGACAATTCGAAAGTGTCTGTAATTGGTTTAATTGAAATAAATGTTTTGACTTTGACTTTGAATTCTGTTCTGAAGCTTGAAGCTTCTTATCCTACTATTTGGCGAAGGCCTCTTCTCATATAGAGAAAGCAGGAGCATTGGTCACCTGGCTTGCAGGCGACTTAGCGATTTCAGACTTATAGTTCAGACTCACGATGTCTTCCTTCACCGATGTCAGTAATGTCCAAGATAAACTTAGAAAGTACAGTTGAATTGAAGAAGTCTACACATTGCATGATCTACTTTCAATAGTACATATGAAATCTGTTCATTTAAATAATCAGATACTAATAAGAAATCAATAATGTAGCTATACTTAACTACTGAGCATGAATGCATCCAATCATACATGCCTAATTTGTAAAATGACACGTATAGCAATAAAAATAAAATTCTAAATCGACCATCTAATAGTCAACTTGTTACCGAGGTATGTAATGCATTGAATAATTCCATTACATCGATGCAACCGATGTTATTTGAAATTTCAATTTTAATGCAACGAAAACGAAGTGAAATTCCAACAACATAAACATATCAGTCGAAAATATACTTTAAAATAATCTAGATAAGGTGCATATTGATTGTGACAATGTTCGTTTGTAATCAGCTGGTCGACTGCGCAGGAGCATCTGAGTCAGTATTGGCGCGAACGCAGCGCGCACTCGATGGCCCTCGCGCACTGATTTTCTACCCTTTTCGAAGAACGCACGTAATCCTACACGAAAATCAAACAATTCTTATTATTCTTTTTAATTAAGTGTAGCATCTGGTTGAAGAAAATCTTTTTGAAGAACCGCAGGAGTGGATTTATTGAACCGGTAAGTGATAGATGCATTTTTAATGCACTTTCTTAGTGTTGAAAATTTTTGGCGCGAAATTTTATCTATTGTGTTTTTTCCCCGCTTTTGTTTTTGATTTCGGTTTTCATGTGTTATCTGATAAGTGTTAACTTGCAAATTAAACGAATTAAGACAAATTAGTGAGTGTCTTTTGAAAAATACTGATTTTGAAATTTTGCTGAAAATTGATGACGTCATTTTTGCTCTTAATGATTCTTATTATTAATTAACCTTCACAGGTAGTAAGTACATCAAAACTAAACTTTTCACCATTACTTAAAAGGCTTTTCAGAATATTTTGCAAAAAAAAACGGAATTTTCCAAAAAAGAAGATGATCCAAATTCTTATCAGTAATTTTTCTGTGCTATGTCGGCCATCTTGAATGCATTTATACGTCAATTGATTGTCATAAAATCGTAGTTACTAGAAGTATGTAATAATTATGTGACGCGATATTGCGTTACGTATTTTTGCATAATGCATTATGTACCTATGTACTTTTATACCTACATGCAACTAGTATCAAGATGATAACAAGTAAAGTACTTAAACAAAAAAATGAAGCAAGAAAATTTCGATTTCGATTTTCCGTCGCCATATTGCAAATATTTTTTATCTTGAAAATAAAATCTACTTTATCAGCACTTGTTTTTACGCGATTTGGGGTTGAAACTTAGGTCGTAGGGGTCCAATGCTTATCCCCTTTTGGATATTCTGAAGCAGTTGATTGACAGTTACTGTGACATAAAGGTTAGATGTCACTTGGGCTAAACGATTAAGCAATGCGTAGCATTGACCACGAATTCTTAATTCAAAATCAAATTAATTAGATCACGACCAATCACTTAAGTTTTTATGAGCTGTCAAAACATAATTCCTCCATAGATTTTGTATACCAATAGTAACATGTGACGTCATTTGCCAACTCAATTGATTAATTTATTATCTAATAATTAAGGTCTTATTTAATGAAGAGGTCAAATTCAAACTCTTTCTTCTATTTATTTATTTATCCTTTACGAGCATTTGCCCGCGACTTCGTCCGCGCAATGTAGTATTCTACTCGCAGATAATGTAGCTTTCTAATGGTGAAAGAATTTTTAAAATCGGTCCAGTAGTTTTTGAGTTTATCCATCACAAACAAAAAAAAAATTTTCCTCTTTATAATATTAGTGTAGATTTCAATCAAAAAATGCCCATAAAACACAATACTAAAACTACAATAACTATAAACTACATACAGGCAGTGCCACATAATAATAGTAGAAAGGTTAGATAAATATTCTATAATCTATTTTATTTTATTTTTTATTTTGACTAATTCATATCAAGCAATTCCCTGTGGTGTCACCCGCGTTAAGTTACATAATCTTTCATTACTGCTCCGCTCCCTTGGGTCACAGTCACAGTATAATGATAAGACCCTTAACCGTCTTCGATAAATGGACTATAAAACGCATTTTTTTCCAAACCGTAGTTCCTGAGTTAAGCGCATTTAAACAAATATCTATTATAAAAGTGTGTCGCTTTGTGCATATTTGTTGTACAACAGTCAACAGAATTGATGACACATGTCCTTATCGTGATAATACGTGCTGATTGACTCGTACGCTGCATAACTAATTAATCTAAGGATTGATCATTAATCTACCATTATCACAAGATGGTATGCTGCATTGCTTGTCATGCAGAGGCTAAAAATTAAAATATACCACAAAAAAAACATTAGTTTATTTATATTGGGTATGAATGGGCAAGAAAAACCATAATAGAATAAGAAAGTCCACGATACTATTTAAAAGAAAATTTACAGAAGAAGAAGTTTTACAGGTAGTAAATTCATTCAACAATTATTGTGCGGTGACTGCCTCGTTGGTCTAGTGGTCGCAAGCGCGACTGCTGTGCGGTCTTGGGTTCGATTCCCAGGTCGGGCAAAGTGTTATTGAGTTTTTCCACCTAAATTTCTCAGTAGCAGCCTCGGAGTCTGGATTTGTGCACGGTTGATGGCAATAGGCTCGCCCCTTATTACATGGGACTAAAAACATAACTGGCGAAATTTGGGTGTACTAGCGGGTACACCTCTGCCTAACCCTTCGGGGATTACAGGCGTGATGTTATGTTATTGTGCGGTGTAGTAGGCAGATTCCTTGAATGATTGCAATATAGTGTCTTACTAGCTGACCGGCCCACGCGCTGCTGTGGCTCAGGTTTGTCATCAAAAATATTACGACCAATAATTGAGATAAAAACTATCCTATCTTTCGAGTTGGATCAAACTGTACACGGTGTGCAAAGTAGTAGTAGTTTAGGAGTCCATCCCGGATAAACAACGTGACGCGTAATTTACCTATATTACGATGAGAACTCAACCAAGTCTTAAAAAACTTTTCTTACTCGTCCGCTATCCTTTTCTGATTTTCGTTGCGGGACCCAAGACAGTTCAATCGTTTCTCTGAGACTCGTCGAGCTTAATTCCTCGGCGCTTTTCTGGTGGCCTCCACTGTTGATTCTGGCTTTCAGGAGAGCAGTGGGAGGGAACAGTGTAGTCCCAAACATAAAAAAATTCGTAAGAAAGTTATCCAGTTGGAGAATTTGGTTACCTGCTAGATTTGATTGTTTTAAAAGCTTTCGATTCCATTGTGCTGTTTAATATTAGGCCCTCCTCTATTCTGTAATAGTACCTACTCAAGTATTGATCTGTACTCTTATCTCTCACATATCACGTACCTATCTAATCGGGGTAATCAAAATTCTTTTGTTTTTGATCCACTATGACGTCACTAACCGGGACATCCCGGGGAATATTAAAAGTGTTGTCACATTTTTTCATCCTGAAACTTCTACCGCTTGTAGTTTTAAAAAGAGATAGTATTTAGAATTGGGATACTTAGTACCGTCAATGCAGACTTCCAAGATAGAAGTTCTTTAAAAAAAAACACTTGAATTTAGCCCTAAAAACCCAATCAATCTGCCTAGCGTTTTCCCGACTATGTGAGGGTCGGCCTCCAGTCTAACCGGATGCAGCTATATACCAGTATTTTACATGGAGCGACTGCCTTTCTGTTCTCCACGACCTAGTAACTGGGTATTAGGATACCCCTTGGTAAAACTGGTTGTCAAACTTTCGGGCTTGCGCCGACCAGTAACGACTGTCAAGGATCCACGTATGACAGCCGGGACTAACGGCTTAACGTGCTTTCCGAGGCACGGGGAAGTCTCGGTGTGTAAAGATGGTCACCCATCCACTGACCAACCACGGCAAGCGTAAAAACTCGATTAACTGAAAAAAAGAAAGAGTTTTTGTTTGCTTTGAAATCAATAAATTGTTAGTCAATTGAGTTACGTTGATTCCTTTGTCCTTATCACTCTGCTTATCGTTCAAGAATATAGGCTCTCGAAGGTTATATTACATTTACAGTAGGTTTTTATATCAACTACTCTTTTCTACCATTACTACTATAATATTTCAATAATAATCAATGAAATAACGGAATTAATGTTACGGACTTCATAATAAAAAAAGAACAATCAGAATAAAAAAATAAACTAAAACTAAATGGTATCAAAAAATTCTTCCGCATCGCCGTCAACTGGAAATGTGCCCAAAAGACTGGCCGCATTGCTACTTTGGATGGCAATACGCAAAGTAATAGCCAGATCTTGGGTCTCGGGAGGTGTCAACAAATCGTTTGGACAACTCTTTGAATTTTTGAAAAGACCATGGGCACACGGACTTTTTTGTTATTTATTTTCTTGTTGTTTATTTTGCTGCTGAGCATGAGGTCTTGGTCGGGCAAAGTGTTATTGGGTTTTTCCATCAGAAATTTTTCAGTGGAAGCCTCGGAGTCTGGATTTATTCAGACTGATGGCAATAGGCTCGCGTCTTATTACATTGGATTTTATCGTAACTGGCGTAATGTGGGCGCACGGTCTAATGGGTAGGTACTATATCTGTCTAACCCATCGGGGTTTAGAGGCGTGATGTTATATTACGTATTTTATTTTTGTAGAAGCATTTTATTGGCTGTAGTCATTACACTCAAACGATAACGTTCAGGTGTCGATAAAATTTGGATATTTTTGCATATTGCAATGAAATAATTGTTTTTTTCCTAGACTATCGGTATTTATCAGTACTTATACCTACTGAATATTATCAAATGTTGATAAAAAGCTTAGTGTCCTTTATTACGATTCTTATCATATCCTTCAAATGTAAAGTTGTTGTTATCAAAACAGGTTTTTATGTCTGAATTTTAAAAAAAAACTTTTGTTATTGCGTTTTAATTAATATAGGTAATTAGTTCACTGAATGATTATTGCAGTACTACCTAAATATTTGACATTGATAATACATTTAATTAGGAACAAGATGGCTGTCTTAAGTACCTACCTAATATGTACAGTATTTACAGACGTAATTATATAAAAAAACAATTAGAATAAAAAAAACAGAAATTAAAATTAAAAGCTTAATTAGACGGTGCGAGAAATATCGTGCAAGTTGTGGTACATTTCCATCGGTGATCGGTCTCTTGTGACACGACAGCCGCGCGGTCCCGCAATGTACGGCAAATCGCACGATATTTCTTGCATCGTCTGTATTTTAAAGACGTTGCGCGAAATAACGTGCGGTTGAATTTTTTGATGCATTAAAAAGTTCATCCGCGTCGCGTAATAAAAGAACGTCTAATATTTATCGTCCCAAGTCATGGATTTTTTCTTATTATTACTATATTCACGCCTTTAGTCGCGCCTTTCCTATGTTGTGATCCGCCCGACTTTGCAATGGTGTAAAGAATTTTCTTTCATACAAACCTTGTCCTGAAAATTATGAATACAACTAGAAAGATCGTCCTAATCGGTCGAGCCATTTTCGAGGTTTCGTGAGACTAACGCACGGCAATTATTTTCTAACATAGTTACCTCTTTGATAAAAGTTCAACTTAAACACAATCCATACACAGGGCTATTAGGTTTACTATTATTGATGTTATAGGTATTATGTAGTCATGATAAAATTGACCTACACTAAACCACAGACTCCCTATCTTCACACAAGCCAAAGCACAATCACAAACCTCACACCACAGTCATACCTTCCACCAGGATTGTGGCACTGGTCGAAAAAATATGTTTTTTTTTTTATTTATTTATTTTATTTTATTTTAATAATTTTAGGAAAACTTACAGCTAGTCTTATACAATAGTTCGGGTTTAGATACCATTAAAAAGGCCAATTACAAGTTTTCACAGGTAAGAAAGTAAACATAGAATTAAATAGGTAGTAGACACAATAAACAGGTCTGTAAGGTACTTGGGTAAAAAAAAAAAAAGCAAATTAAAGATTATTTTACGTTTTGAAAGAAGTGAGTGCACAGCGTCTTTTTTAACTTATGTACACTAGTGTAAAAAAGATCGATATCAACATCACGGCAAGTCGAATCGTATACACGACTCGCCCTAATCATGTACGAGTTTTGTCGCCCTTTAATTTGGTTTTCGCAAGCCTAACACTGTTCCGTGGCTCAGAAAATGCATCTCTTCAGTCTTTCCACTTTTCAATACTATTTGCTTTTGTGGTTCAATTTCCCAGAGACTGTCTAAGTAGTTCGTCTAGCCATCTTTACTTGGCAGGACTCCAAAGGAAAATAAGTGTGTCTTAAGACTCGACTTTGACCATTCAGATTTTAAGGAACTTAAAAATGAGAGGACACCTTCACTTGTATAGGTTACAACTGGTAATTACTTAGATCGCTTGCGCACACGCATTTGATCCGAATTTGTAAAATTACAGTCCGAAGTCCGTACGCGCACTATATCCAAACGCGGCGTGTTAGGAGAATGTCACAAAATAAAATATTCTTCCGACAGAATTTCGGCCATAGTTGCCAATCTCAATAAAAACTAGCCAATTACGCAAAAGATATTAAAGTGCACAAGTGTGTGCGCAAACACAGGTACACTCTCTCTTTCTTTACTCATAATAGTTTCTTTTTACATATTTTGTTAAGAGACTTAACAGTTGACTTTTCACTGTTGAGAAAAATGCCGACTGACATACAAAGGCAGTCCTGTCTACCCTCCAAAGCATTGCAAGCGAATTTATGCAATTCGCTTTATCAAAGTCACATGTTTTGCTTTTAAAACCCACATTTTATTTGACTTTGTCGTAGGTCAAGCACCGATTAGATTAGATTGTCTAAAAATGTATGTTCGTAATATTTATTGCATTGTTTTGCTGAATTGCATTTCGAAATGCATGTCGCATGTTACTGACATTATCTTTGATGATTTCATTTTTTATCGTGTATCTCTGGATATCCTACTTTTATCATAATTAATGTGTGTTGCCTCCGGGAGGGGGAGGGCCGCCCCTCTCCTCTGTAACAAAAGGGGGTGATAATGCTATCGTTTTAAGGTTTGAACATAAGGTACATGATGTCATGTCTGTATTCCAAGAAGAAGGACTAGGTAGAGGTTTACCTACTGTATTGTATTTTAGTTTTATACACATAAACATACATAACATCACGCCTGTAATCCCCGAAGGGTTAGGCAGAGGTGTACCCATTAGTATACCCACATATTTTCGCCAGTTATGTTTTTAGTCCCATGTAATAGGGGGCGAGCCTATTGCCATCAACCGGGCACAAATCCAGACTCCGAAGCTGCTACTGAGAAATTCCTTATGGAAAAACCCAATAACACTTTGCCCGACCTGGGAATCGAACCCAAGACCTCATGCACAGCAGTCGCGCTTGCGACCACTAGACCAACGAGGCAGTCAGTTAGCAGGTTAGTTTTATCTGTTATGTTTATAATGCCGGTATACCGGTTACGGTTACCGGGTAGGTATTGGTGGGGGTGGAAATTTCGGAATAACCGGTATATTTTGAAAAAAAAAATGCCTCGGTGGTACGGTAGCTCGACTCAAGCTCACTTCACATAATCTCATCGTGGGTGATATTCACAGTATAGGCGGCGGAATATGCTATTTTACCTGTTTAATATTTTTTTCTTAAAAATAGCTATACTCGCTGTTTCGCCTACGTTCAGTTACGTTTTTAATTACTGCTCTGATCCCGTATTTTGGAGCGTGACATTACCTATAACCTTCCTCGATAAACTGGCTGTATAACCCAAAATTCTTTTTTCTAAAATCTGACCAGTATTTCTCGAGATTCACACGTTGAAACAAACAAACCAACACTTTAGATTTATAATACTAGTATAGATTACATGACTGTCACTGACGAAAAAATCAGGAAGACACCTGCAACTATCTAACCAAGCATGGGTAAGCCTGGTGATAGCTCATACCTTCTCAGTACGAGCCCTAAAGTGCTGGTACCGTAAATGAGGCCACTACAGTACCGTGATACACTGGGCTGGCTTCCAACGGTAACATGACGAGGTAATACCGCTTCATTGGCAACGGGACCCCTGGTTCCTAGAAATGGCTAGCCGACCAGCTGGTGTACTAAGCTATGGCTAAACTACAGTTTTATCTGAAAGCCAATTCTCGAACGTTTAAAGCTGGCCCACGTCGGTTTTCAAATCAGGTTTCCGTTCCGGTAGCGTATATGAACATACACACACATACATAAAACAGGATTTTGTAAAAACCTAATTTAAAAGAGTGCCGTGGAGTTTCTTGCTCGTTCTTCTCCATACAGGCCTACCTCCGTTTTGGAACGAGCAACTAGCTTCAACTTTGGGACTAACTGACAGACTCCTTGACAATTAAAAAGTGCCTGTAAATGGTCTAATTGAAATAAATGTTTTGACTTTGACTTTGAAACACAAACACATGTTAAATAAATGTATGTATTGTGTAATTTATGTGTATACGCTACCGGAACGGAAACCTGATTCGGAAACCGGACGTTTGCGCCCAGCTTTAAGTTTAAAATGTAGTCGCAAACTTGTTACAACGACACAAAAATCAATGGCAAAATGAAACAAAGGCTTTTTTGACAAATTCGACCAAGAATTGTACGTTCTTAAATGTACCTCTGTCGCTACAATACACCTTAAAATGACAGAGATAGCATAAGACTTAAAAGCGATTTAAAATTGAATTGCGTTTGACAATTTTGTCATGAGAATGATGATTAGAATGCGATTGTTGTTAAAAATTATTAAAATTTGCTCCTCTGATTTTCAAGCTTATTTTAATAGAAATAACGCTGCATTTTCTACACGCATCTTTTATTTTCGTCCTAAATCTTTACATAGTGTAAATCAAAGTAGCAAGATCTAAGGTTTATGTATCTTCATTGCACCCGTGCGAAGCCGGGAACCGTCGCTAGTATTGAATAATTGGAACTAAGGATAAGGAAATCATTTGAGATCTACATTGGACGTTTGCAATACAGTTTATTTCATTAAACTCATTACTACAAATGGGTATATTGCATAAATAATAAATAAATATCATGGGACAACTCACACACGGCTATCTGATCCCAAGCTAAGCAGAGCTTGTGTTATGGTAACCAGACAACTGATATACATACTTATATAATTTATAAATACATACATATTATAGATAAATCACACCCAGACACAGAACTAACAATCATGCTCATCACACAACGTTTGTCCTGGGTGGGAATCGAACCCACGACCTCCGGCTTAGCAGTTAGGGTCGCTAACCACTACACCAACAGGCCCGTCCAAAGTTCGTTAAAAGATTAAAGATTAAGGAAAAAATTAAAAGATTAAAGTTCCGTTAAAAGATTGTTATGTATCTTTTGTGTATATATAAAAGAAAACACTAACTGATAGACGCGCCAGCGCACAGCTGCAACTACTGGAATTAGAAACGTGAAATTTTGCACGCGGCTTCTTTTTATGGCGTAGGCGAGCTCTACGAAACGATAAAGAAATTTTAACCTTTTAGGTGATGAAAAGAGGTGTTAAATTGTACAAAAAAATTGTTATTTCTTGGGTTTTATTATATGCAGAAGAAGCCGCGGGCAAAGCGTTAGTCGTATCATAAACGTTAAGCGTTACACAACGTTTTTAAAAACAACTTATTTTAAATATAGAACAATCAGAAAAACCAATAAAAACCAACTTATTTTCCCATAATTCCACAGAATTGAAACACACATCCTTTCTCCACAAGAAACAATTAAAAATCCCAAATTAAAATCATTCCCGGAAATCCAAGAGTTAGTTCAACGTCCTCCTAGAGCGAGATGCGTACGCGCAACAAAACAAACAAGTTTCCCTGGGACAGATGTGTTGGTGATGATGGTACTTGATGCGAGTTCATTGGACCTGTTTGTACGCTACTTGTCTAAACTTTTTATTAGTAGAATAGTTTGTTGTAGTGATTTTTATTGTTTGCATCCTTTCTGGGTACCTAACTGTTGTGATAGGGCAGCTTATTGGGTCCTGTGGTGTTTGTGATGAGATGAGATTTCTTTAGTATGTGATGGTAGTTAGTATAACTATTGTATACTTATGATTATTTTACCGCTGATAAAGCATATGACGCTTATGACGATTCTCAATAACGCGATTACAAATTTAGAATAACAAGACAAATTTTAAGGGTGAATTTTATTCAATTTTGAAGGGACTTTCACCGGGCAGATAGGTGATATTATAAGGAGTAACTTAGATAGGTTTTTTTTTATTGTGAAAAGTAAATTAGTATTTCGCGCAAAAGTATTAGGGCTCCGCAAAAAAATACCTGTACAAATCGTCATTCACGCGAACATTGCTAGTTTTAAATAGACCACGATAATTTTTTACTCTGTTTTGGAATCAAAGTCAAAGTCAAAACAACCATTTCAATTAGACATTTACCAATTAAAGGCACTTTTGAATTGTCGAGGAGTCGGTCAGTTAGTCAGAAAATTGAAGCTGGTTGCTCTTTCCAAAATGAAAACCAAGTGAAGTAATAGTTAAGTAAAACTGTGCTAGATTAAAAAAAAAAACGGAAAAATTTAAACGGATTGCATCACAAGTGCATACAAGTTATAATTATGATAATGTAAGCCTTGAATTTCAAGAACACCTCAATGTCAAAGAAAACTGATAAGCAATCGATGCATTACTGCTCTTATCAGTAGATAAGAATCGAAAGTGAAAGACTACTTGCATTTAATTTTTAAGTTATATAATATTATGTAATTGCATTGCTTATATATTATATTGGATTTACCTATAAGGAATTTCTCAAAAACAGCCCGGTGTTAGGAAATTGATGGTGTGACATCCCTGTGTCTCGGGAAGCACTCTGAAAACCGTCGTTTTCGCTTCTTACCTTCTGCAGAGGTGTACTCATTAGTACACCCACATTTCGCCAGTTATGTTTGAGTCCCATGAAATAGGGAGCGAGCCTATTGCCATCCAAGCACAAATTCTGACTCCGAGGCTACTACTGAGAAATTTCTGATGGAAAATCCTAATAACACTTCGCCCGACCTGGGAATGAAACCCAAGACCTCATGCTCAGCAGTTGTGCTTTGCGATGACTAGACTAATGAAGCAAACGATTTTGTAAAATTGTACCTTGTATCTACAGCTAACGTTTAGTTCTGATACCTTTATGTGTTTTTTTTTGTATTCTATCTACCTTCTTCTTTTTACTACAGTAGTGTCATGATGGCCCCGTGGTTAAAGCGCCCGCCTCTCATGCATGAGTTTGTGGCTTCAAACCCGGGCAAGTACCAATGTGACTTTTTCAATTTATAATGTACTTTCTAAAGTTTATCTTGGACATCACAGGCATCGGTGAAAGAAAAACATCGTGAGGAAACCTGAGACTTACTGTTCCACTTAAATCATGTCAGAGGCCCTTGAGGTGGTTTAGAAACTCTGACACTAGGGTATGTGGCGTCGTAAGACTGTAAGGTCTCGTAAGGCGTCGTAAGACCTTACAGGCTACAGCTCACACGATAAAGAAAGAAGACTATAGTTAACTACGTTTAAATTATGATTAGCTTACAAAACAACAGTTAGGCTGACTTAGGCTGTAGTCACCCGTTACACGCACGTGTCGACATGTTTCTACTTGTCCGTAACTTTGTTTAATGTTCCTTTGTCTTAGTCATTCTCGATGACGTCATCTGCAACAAAATAATCAATCTAGGGTAAAGCGGTGTTATTCTGTAAATGCATTTCGAACCGCACAAGGTTTTCATGCTTCGACATTGTTCGAATTTTGGAGTGATGTTTAGAGAATAATACTACTAAAGAAATTGATTTTATACACGATGGAAAGGATATCGACACGCAACCATGGTTTTAGAGGAATTTATTTGCTTCTGGAGGGGGTTCGATGGAATGATGGCCACCATAGCTCACGCACAACGTTCTACCATCGAGTAAAAGTGCAGGAACCAAACCCCATCATAGATGGATAGATCATGAATTCAGAACATAATTTTAGAGAGAGAATCTCAAAGGTGGAATAATCGGGTATCTTATAAAAAAAAACAACTAATCCATTTATTTTGGCCTTATTAAAGAGAGGGGGAAGCTCATGAGGCATCAAAAAATTCATTCGCATCGTTGTTAATGGAACAAGTGCCCATTGTAAAAGGCCTTCTGGTCACGAGAGTCTACCAGCCGCTTGGCAATGTCTCGAAAAAACAATAGGTTACACCTATTGCATTTTTGAATGGAACTGCTAGTTCTTTGCAGTATGGTATCAGGTTGTTTTTCGATGGTCCTTCCACTCTGAATAGGTATTCTCTCCATTTGGAGGTCTTTTGGATTTCTTCCATTTTTCTTTCTTTTGTTGTTTTGTTCCTGTAGGCAACTGCAGTGTCCACAGAATATAGTATTATTCTGTATCTTATAAGTGAAGACCTGTAATTGGCTGTCAGTCTAATTTTCTGTCACTAGTCTGTTTTCTTCTAGCTGTCGGTCTTCCATGTTACTTAAATAAATAAATATTTTTTTCTGACCAGTTTTAGCATTAATCTTCTCACATTTTGTCTCCAAATCATAATGCCCACTCCCATATGTTGTTTTCGAAACCAATTTGTACCTAAACATTAAAAATCCGGTGCATTACCGATAAAACAGTTGTCGAACACGACTCTAATCACACTAAGTGACTTTTAAGTGGATTTAAATTCCGTTGTTGAGTTTTTAGATCAACTCCCGCGCCGACACTTTCATTTTCGTCAGGTAAAAAAGGTAAGTTTTTGTCTGTCTGTGTCTGCGGTTTATTTCGTGCTCATAGATAGGGAAAGGACAGTGTCATTAAATTGCCTACAGCTTCTTTTGGTAATTTGATAGTGCTGTTGTCTATGGTGTATGTAGGGCAGGTAATAAAACAATGGTGTCGATTCCCTTGTTCACAAACTAAACTAGACTAAAATTAGACTATTTCTATCTTTTTCTGTCCAATAAATAAAAAGAAAGAGACTAATGTAAATAAGAGCTGTCAAATTTTGTCAATCTGACACATCCATAATTCCATTCAATTATTAGTTAACATCTTAAAACTTATAGATTAAAAATACGGAAAAGTTCAGGGCTTGAAATCTCTAACTTAGTTTTGAAATATCACTGTCCTTTTCTTTCGTTATATGTTAGTAAGAGATGTCAATTTTATAAATTTAGTCTAGTTTGTGAACAAGGGAATTCCGATTGAATATTGGTCACGGCCGCCATTCTCAATAGAGACTGGCCTAGTACACAGGAGAAACTATAGGGTACAACCACTCCTGCCCTATAAACAAATCTCCTGTATTTGCACACGTCTGTGTGAAAACGCAAGTACACTTCTTCCTTCCTTCCTCTCATAGCCCAATAGGAGGTCAACCCAACACGATCGGGAAGCCAACAACAACTCAACCAACTTCTGCAACTCCTGAAAGCCAGAATCAACAATGGCGACCTCGGCTTGTGACTATACCGTCAACAAAAAACATAGTGCAACATAGTGGGTCGTTAGTTGAAGATTTCTTAGAAACCGATAGATGTTTTCAAATGTAGTTTTATTTAATCACTGCCTCGTTGGTCTAGTGGTACATGAAGGTCTTGGGTTCGATACTCAGGTCGGGCAAAGTGTTATTGGGTTTTTCCATCAGGAATTTTTCAGTAGCAGCCTCGGAGTCTGTATGCAAATCCAGACTCCGAGGTTGCTAAGTTGATGGCAATAGGCCCGCCCCCTATTACATGGTACTAAAAACATAACTGGCGAAATGTGGGTGTACTAATGGGTACACCTCTGCCTAACCCTTCGGGGATTACAGGCGTGATGTTATGTTAGATCCCTAATAAACAGTTCATTAATTGAGTTTAGTTTCAAATAAAGACATCCATTAGTTTTTAAGCAAACTTCAACTATTTCTGACGACCCTGCATACGTTTTTTGTTGACTGTACGTGTTGTTGGACGTTGTTCCCTTCATAGACAGATACTGCAGTTTCCCAACATCAGCGATTAGTTACAAAGCCCAATACAAACATTACATACGCCAAGGAAATCTGCTAATAGCTCCGCGAAGGCCGCACGTGCCTTATCGGCGCGCGCGCAACAAGGTCGATGCAAGTGCATGGTCAGACGCACGCTCGGTTTAATTTAAACTAACTGGGTGACGTCATAGCTACTGTTTAGTTTATAATAATTGTTATAGACATCAGTTTATAATGTTATTATAATGAATAGGGTTGTACATATATATTTCCTGTTTCTAGGACAATCATTGTGGTTTCCTTGTGTCAGTTGGTTTGTGTGTTTACATGTCCTTTACAGAATAATAATACTAGCCTAGCGAGAAGGCACGAGTATTGATCACCAGGCTTGCTCAAGGCGGATTGGCGATTTCAGACATACCTATATTAAGTTTTCTTCTAGGTGTCTTCACGATGTTTTCTTTCACCGATGTCAATTTTGCTCAAGTTAAACCTGTACAAAACTGAAACAAAGTACCTACATACCTATGAACTGAAAGTCACATTGTCACTTACCCGAGATTGGACCACACAGATTTCTAATTTGCATCTAAGTAAAAGTCAAAGTCAAAATCAAAACATTTATTTAAATTAGTCCATTTATACTTTTGAATTGTCAAGGAGTAGGTCAGTTAGTCCAAAAGTAATTCACGAAACACTGTCACTAAAGTCTAAGACATATTATTGAATTTTGGTGATCCTAACTAATATTATAAACACGAAAGTAACTTTGTTTGTTTGTTACCTTTTCACGCCCAAACCACTGAACCGAAATTCCTGAAATTTTGCATATACATTTCAGGTGTACAGAAAAAGACTTTTCATCCCGAAAAAAGTACTGTTCCCAAGAGAAATCACAATAAAGTTCTTATGATGATAGATGGCGCCACATGTTTTTGGAATCATGATCGAATTTTAAATTTAATTTGCGAGCGAAGCCGCGAGCCAAAGCTAGTACATAATATATCGATGGGTGGTGATCAGTGTTGTACCTAACTACTAAAGGTCCTTATTTATGCGAAGAGGCAAGTGTGCCCCCATCTCTCTCCTGCGAGATTTTCCAATTGAGTGAGTCCCCAAACTCTGTGGGTCTTGATGTCCCGCACCATTTTTCACTTAAGCACTGGCAGTGAAATAAAACCTCAAGTAGTTAGCCGCATACTGTCTTCAAGTAGGTAGGTACTTTAAAAGTATTATGTCTAATGTATTTGCAAAATTATGAACAATCGTGGACAATTGTGATGACTAATTTTTCACCCTTACCGCCTTAGTAATAAGGTTGGAAATTGAAACGTCATTGTGCTCGATTGTACATCATTTTTCTATCATCTTCTATTCTAAAAAAAACAATTATGTATGAAAGATTATCACTAGAAAGCGGCTTAACCGAAATTGTTGTGTTTTCAAAGTTATGACAAGGTTCGTATTAAAGAAACCTTTTTGGAAAACCCACCAGAAAAGACAGAGGCTGTATGAAAATTTAATGCGTGAGAGCCGGGCGGGTTGCTAGTTTATCATGAAAATAGAACGTAAACATATTTTTAGTTCCTCGTATTTTATACTCAAGTTAAAAGCTACAATTGAAACCTAGTTTTCTAAAAATACATTCATCAGCCGTGATGACGCCGGTGCATCAAGAGAACAATGATCTTGGCGAAGAAAAACGTTACGATGACTCATCATTTCTTGATCTTCAGTCGCTGATGCATCATATGTTTATGTAAGAGGGCTAGACAAATTGTTTTATGTAGTTCGTGTAATATTCTTCCGAGCAAGATATGGATGATTATATATTACGTTACGTTTATTACGTTAGTTTAGCCATAACTAGTCTAGTAGTCAGCTACTAGCTACTACTACGGTTATCGCGGACGCAGACGAAATCGCTGATTATAAAGTAGGTAGCCTACGTCCTTGCCGGGGTTGCGGGACCTTTTAACAGGATGCGTAAAGGGCAACAGAAGGAACAGGGTGGTTTTTTAGTTAATATAAGCCTGATACTCCCTTCCGCACCACTCAGGGCGGAAGGAGAGATTTGATGATTTTTACCACCTAAAAAAAAAAGCCTACGTCCTTCTTTGGGGTTCAAACTAACACCCTACCGAATTTGATCAAAATCGGTTCAGCAGTTTAGTCGTGAAAGTGTAACAGATAGACAGACAGACAGACTTACTTTTGCATTTGTAATATTAGTATGGATTTAAATCGTTAGATAAGTAATTTAGGTAAAGAAAACTGATATCTATAGATACTCTAATATTATAACGCTGAATAGTTAGTTTGTTTCAACGCAATAATCTCAAGAACTACTGCTCCAATTTGAAATAATGTTCTTGCATTACATAGCCTTTTTATCGAGGAAGGTTATAGACTTAAAACATCACGCTACGACATCACTGAAGCGGAGCAGTATTCAAAGATGAAACAATAGGGTATTAGTAATAACATATTAAACAAAGATACATTACAGTCAAATAATTTTATTCTAAATACATAATATGGTGGATTACATAATACATAATGTGGTTTACATAGACACCATTTTTATTACACTAATATTTGACACACAATTACATTAATTAATATTAGTAAAAGTAAATAAACACATTTGGACAATAATCATTGACAAACAAAACATTGATAGAATATCGTTGGTAACTGTTATGTGGGTACAATGGTATACAATGTATACTATGTACATAATTCTAGGTATTGCACATCTCTATGTATATTGATACAATAATGAACTTTTATTTTAAACGATTTGGCACTAAGAAGCAGCCTCGGAGTCTGATTTTATGCCCGGTTGATGGCAATAGGCTCAACCCGTTACATGGGACTTAAACATAATTGGCGAAATGTGGGTGTACTAATAAGCACACCTCTGCCTGTAACCCTTCGGGGATTACGGGCGTGATGTTTGTGTAGTTAAATAATGGAAGATATGCGTTTTTGCTGGTTTCAATGTTGCGCTATCTTTTAGCTGATATATTTTCTTATTAAACTACGACACAAGCGAACTTTGTAACGCCATATTCTTTTATATTTTGGTATGAAAAATAAATGTCGGCCGATTTTCAGACCTACACGATATGCACACAAAATTTCATAACAATCGGTCCAGCAGTTTCGGAGGAGTTTGATAATTAACACTGCGACACGAGAATTTTATAATTTTTAGAAGTAATAGTTTGCGGAACAGGGAAACTAATGACCATTTTCAATAGGCAACACCTAAAAGCGTTGCCTTAATAAAAACACTGTTGAAATTTCAACACTCGGCTCAGTACCGAAGGTTAAAAATTCAACAGTGTAATAATTCTCAGGCATTTAGGTGTCGCCTAATAGTGTAAATTATAAGATTAAATTATAAGATAAAATGAATACTGCTTAGAGTTGAGCTGAGTTAGAGTTGAGAAAAGAAAATCAGGACTGCTTAGTGTCAATTTATACTAGCGCAGAGTCGAAGCGCATTGAAGAGTCTTTCCAAAACTGAACATTATGCGACACCAATCAGCGTTGTTCACGCGCAGACACGCGAATTTCGAAAAAGCGCGCGGCTTTTTAAAATCTCGAAAGTAATGTGTGCGTTACGCTGTGGAGTTAAGGTTGAATTTGTCATGTTTAGTTTTGGAAAGACGCTTCGATGCGCTTCAACTCTGCGCTAGTATAAATTGTCCCTTACACTTACTTAGTAAGTAAGTAGACCTGTTTTTTTTTTCAATGGGTTGTTAATTTGCTATGTTAAAGTTTCTTCTTCACAGACATTTCTGGTGACATGTCTGGCAAAGTCCCACCACATCGAGTCTCTACCATCTTGAATAGTTTTTTTTGAGTTCGGTGCAAACCTGAAATTGAAAAAAGAAATATTTAATACACGGTTACTTTTAGGTCAAGTAACGTAAAGTAACAATAAAAAAAATCAGCTGTTCAGTACCTACATTTATGTTCGTCTAACTCGTCAAAGTAAACAGCTGATTTTTTTAAATTGTTTCTTTTTGAAAAAAATGGTCCCAATCGTTTAGAGTTCGATGATCGAGTTTATGGCTTTCGGTTCCAGGACGACCTAAAAGTAACCGTCTACATCATCACGTCTGTAATCCCCGAAGGGTTATGCAGAGGTTTACTCTGGCCAGTTATGTTTAAGTCCCATGTTATTGGGGGCGAGCCTATTGCCATCAACCGGGCCCAAATCCAGACTCTGAGACTGCTATTGAGAAATTCCTGATGAAAAACTCCTGGCGTGTAAGATTTTCAACGCTCGACTCAGCGCCGTGAGTTAAAAATCCGACAGCAGAAATTACAAAGTTATTAAAATGGTACTGTTTTAAGTGATTGCGGTAGGCCTCCTGGACTTATTATGACGTAGTCATGCGCTAAGAAAGGATTTAACAAAATTCACTGCCAAAGGGGATGTTCACTGCTTTAGAGGATGAAACGGGGGTCTAAAGTTTGTATGGCGAAACAAGATTAAATTCCCAAAACCTTCATTTACTTGCGGACGAAGTCTAAATGGTGATAATGACTGAAGTTAAATTGATTTTTGATGAGGAGAGATACTTCGTCTTGCTGACGAGAATTGCAATATTGGTTAATAACAATACCAGCCTATTACTGTCCCACTGCTGGGCAAAGGCCTCTTCTCATACAGAGAAGGCATGAGCAATATCACCACGCTTCCTCAAGGTGGATTGGCGATTTCAGACTTATATTAATATATATAAATAATGTTCTGAAATACTTACGATCGCTCACTTTGCGTAGATAATAAAATATTGCTAACTCCATCCTTTCCATAAACAAGATTTACTCAAAGCTGTGATAATTTTGGCACTAAAATCTCGATAACTTTATATATTTCAATCGTAGATAAAATCTTGCACTGAGGGTCCCAACGATTCAATCAAACATGGAATATCGACCGCGCATGCGTTGGTTACGCGCGTGCGCTAAATGCTACCCGTCGAATTGGAATTTCACCCTGTCAGCTGTCAAATGTATTCCGATCTTTGTCTAACACGTGCTGTTTGCATTTGCTAGAGTGAGACAAAGTTTGAGAAGGGCGAATTTAGTGTATTTATCTGTATTGTGTTGTCATATTGAGCAGCTTTCGCAGTTGCAAGCAGTGTGTTTGCGTTTTGTGATTGTTTACAAGTGTTTATTAATAAGTGTTTTATTATTGTTCTAGCGTTTCAACGTTTGGCTACGTTTATACCGGTGAGTTTTTAATATTTTGAAACAATATTACATTAGTTTAAATCTGTGCATATTGTGATAAACTTGGTAGACATTTTGATAGCTTGATGGTTATGTCAAAATATTATCTTATTTTTTCCAATACTTGAGAATACGTATATTTATGATAGACTTGTTTAAAAGATATATTCGTTTTTCGTCTTAGATAGGTACTAGAATGTCCAGAAGTAGAACTGGTAAATAAATAAATAAATCTTTAATGGTCTGGCATCGAAGGCCCATAGCCTGTTAGTAACTTTTATCTTTTTCTTTGGGAAAAAAGTGTGTGTTTATGTATGTGTACGTATTTATCTTTTTCTTCTTCTTCACATTCTTTATTTTAATATATTTAACGCCACCTGCTACGATCCCTACATACTCCTTTTACCTCATCCGCGTTCATAAATCTCGTCATACAAGCACGCCGGTTACGAGTACTGCGCACCTGACCTTTATAAAGAACTTCACAAATAAGGTCAGTGTAGGTCTTCCTAGGGCGACCCCTCCCTGCGTTGACACTCACTTCTGCCATAGAAATACCTTTTGTTAATCGTCTTTCAGCACAATATTCATTCGTGTGAGAGTGTTGCACAGAATTATCGCACAATGTAGACTGGGTTAGGTTTGAACAAAGTGTCGACAGTCAACACATTGTTAGTTTCGCTTGTGGTTTTCTCACGAGGTTTGTATCTCTGTAGATCAAAGTAGCATTCTCATACAGCCTTTGAACGCATACCTGCATATTTTAGTTAAAGTTAAAGGACTCTGCCCACTGCTTCGTACGGTATGGTACTACGTTTGGATATAACATCACGCCTGTAATCCCCGAAGGGTTAGGCAGAGGTGTACCACTTAGTACACGAACATTTCGCTAGTTATGTTAAGTCCCATGTAAATGGTGGCATGCCTATTGCCATCAACCGGGACGTTCGGATACAGTCTTAATTTTTCTTTTGCATCAACCTGTACTGTCATACTGCTGGGTAAAGGTCTTCTATAGTCTTCCACTTCTTCTTCTTTTGGTATCGATGATACATCTATAATAATTTATTTGTATTTATAGCTTCTTGGGTACGCAGTTGATTCAGTGCCATCCAGATAGACCACTGCAGTTTACGACCGCAGGTGATTTTGGGGCTTCAAGGAGTCGTGGAATCTCTCTTTCCATAATCTGCTTCTTTCTTTGGGTGCTCAGGTTATAATCATAGTATGGTACGGTATAGTGGACGTCCTGTGGTACGCTACGGTGTAGTGGTAGTCCTTAAAACTTCATTCACATGACCTAGATAATATTTAAAATCTAAGTTTTACTATACAATGGTGCCGATTCCCTTGTCACAAACTAGACTAAATTTAGAGAATTTACATCTATTACATACAGCGAAAGGAAAGCACGGTAACATTCCGTGACATTAAAGAACTAAGTTAGCGATGTCAAATTAGTTTTGCCTTGAACTTCTCCGTATTTTTAATCCACACGTTTTAAGATGTCAGCTATAATTGTATGGATGTGTCAGATTGAAACAATTTACATTAGTCTCTTTCTTATTTTATTGGACAGAAAAAGATGGAAATAGTCTAATTTTAGTTAAGTTTGTGACCAAGAGAATCGGCACCAATGCTCTATGTTGAGTAATATTGAATGTTCATTGTTTTGTGAACGGAATTTTGTTTAATATTTTAAACAATAACTTTTGTGACACATAAGTATTTTTATTAGGTACTTGCTTATTACGAAGGAAATTACGTTTTAGGTATTTCCTTATTTGGTTGTAAGTATATAAAAGTAGTAGAGCTCTGGGACGTACTACCACCATATCACATAAGAAATGCTGTCAATTGTTGAAATTTGACCATAAACGTATTAAAATGTTATAGTGCTTGATATAATTCAAGACATGCGCCTACGCAGCTTTCACTATGAAATGAAAAAAGAACGAAAACCAAAAGGAATGTGTGTAACAACCGTTAGATTCAACAAGTTCCCATAGCGGCCGAGTTTATCGGCTTTTGGGCAATTAAAGTATAACGTTTAGGATATCATCGAATAACTTGATAAATAAATAAATAAATAAATATCTTGGGACAACTCACACACGGCTATCTGATCCCAAGCTAAGCAGAGCTTGTGTTATGGTAACCAGACAACTGATATACATACTTATATAATTTATAAATACATACATATTATAGATAAATCACACCCAGACACAGCACTAACAATCATGCTCTTCACACAAAGTTTGTCCTGTGTGGGAATCGAACCCACGACCTCCGGCTTAGCAGTCAGGGCCACTAACCACTAGACCAACAGGCCCGTCAAAATACTATACTACTATGTATGATAGGTACTTAGTTACTATAAATTCTTGTTGAAACTTCTAGCTAGTACATACCTATGGTACTATCGCCATGAGAAACACGTATAGGTACCTAGGTATTTTCAACCGACTTCAAAAATGGGGAGGTTTCTAATTCGGCTGTGTGTTTCTTTGTATGTATGTTACGAGATTACTCAGCCAAAAATTATGAATTGATTTGGATGTTTTTTTTTATCCAATCCTAAAGCCTCATTTTCATTCATGGTAAACATTTGTTTAGCAACAGTTGATCAACGTTGTTGATGAACGCTGAGAATGCTGCTAGAAACTTTGTTTTAATAAATATGGGTTGTCCATACACGTCAATATTTGTTGATAAACTGATGTTTTCGCTCGCCGGGCGTCAAATCTGCAACTTTTTTTTTTTTTTTGGTGGTAAAAATCATCAAGTGACTCCTTCTTGAAGGAATGTGTGAAGGGACTGTCAGACTTTTACGGACTAAAAAACCACCCTGTTCCTTCTGTTGCCCTTTACGTTCCGGGGCCATGGTATCCTGTTAAGACGTCCCGCTACTCCGAATAGGTACCCATCAAATATTAGTTATTATGAGCAAAAGTGATTAATGAACATGGCGTAAGAAAGTCACATTGGTACTTGCCCGGATTTGAACACACCTCAAGCATGAGAGGCGGGCGCCTAAACCACTGGGCTATCACGACTAATCCAAATCTCAAGCTATGAAAAATGGCTCTAATTTAACTACAATTTTTGACATTGATTATCACTAAGATGATATTGCGACTTAATTTTGAACGTCATTTCTTCAAAAGCTGCATAGCTATAAAAGCTCACTTTTCCATCGTCATAAAGTTCAGATACAGACGCAAGCGCATTACGGGCAGCCAGTTATCTCCGACCTTACACGTTCCGCTAACTCCTAATAAATCAAAAGCTCAAAAGCTCTTTCATAAAGCCATCTACACACGACATACTCACCGAACACTTAACATGACTCCGGAAGAGGATGTCACTAATGTAAACAAGCCTTAGATGGTGTTCGTGTTGCTATCGGCGCCCGCGCACGTAATCGGCCGTTCCCCTTAGTTTAAGGTGCGCAGATAAGAGATGCGCACGCGACGCATCTTGGACGGTTTTGTTATCGGTTTGTTTGTATTATGTAAGTGCTAACAGACCCGCATGAGTCAAGGGAGGTGTACTATCGTTCATTTGTATTGTCTCGTGTGCTAGGGGACTTATCAACTTTATTGTTTATTACGTCTTTGGTTACTGCTCCGCTCCCGTAGGTAGTAGCGTGATGTTATATAGCCTATACTATTCCTCTTGAATCTGGTTATCATATACATAACGATTTTTTTCCAATCCGAATAGCAGTTCCAGAGATTAGTGCGTTTAAACAAACAAAGAAACAAAAATATTTCTAGCGTTATTATCCTACCTATTTGTATCCAGGGTGGCCCAGACAAGGACGTCCAAACGACGCGAACGTCTGGAGTTGTGCCCGGTTGATGGCAATAGGCTCGCCCCCCGGAACTTATACATAACTGGTGCCGGTGTCGCGGGACGACTTAACAGGATACCGTGGCCCCAGAATGCAAAGAGCTACAGAAGGAACAGGGTAGTTTTTTAGTCACCAAAAGTCTGACAGTCCCTTCTGTCCCACTCAGGGCGAAAGGACTAATTTGATGATTTTTACCACCTCAAAAAACAGAAAAAAAACCATACCTGGTGGAATATGGTAGGGTACACCTCTGCCTTACCCTTCGGATATTACATGCGTGATGTTTATGTTAAATCTAAATCTATGATTATCCAAAACACAAGTTCTATCTAGAATGTCTAACAATTTCATATTCCCGAGGTGTTTCTATTGAGAATGAGATGCAAATGCAGTAGACAGCATTCCATTAACCCGCCCACAATGAATACACAATATTCACTATCTATCTACAGGTTGTCTGTTTGTCTGACATTATCTGTTATGGATCTAAAGTCAGACAACATATTTAGTATAATAATACCAGCTTTTTACTGTCCCTCTGCATGGCAAAGGACTCTTCTCTTAGAGAGAAGGAATCAGCATTAATCGCCACGCTTGCTCAAGATTTAAAACTTATATTAATAATATGTCCAGGTTTAGTCATAGTCAAAACGTAATTACAATTAGACCATTTACAGGCACTTTTGAATTGTTAAGGAGTCGGTCAGTTAGTCAGGAAGTTGAAGCTAGTTGCTCGTTCCAAAACGGAGGTAGGCCTATATGGAGAAGAACGAGCAAGAAACTCCACGGCACTCTTTTCAATTAGGTTTTTACAAAATCCTGGTTACATTATTCTTGTTGCTTTTAAGTAAGAAAACAATGGAGATGAATATCAAACAATAGGAATAAAGATTTAAGAGATGACAAATCCCAACTGACAGCATGCGTTCACGAGCATGACGCATGGATCAGCACCACCTTGAAGGTGGCTCAACCATATTGAAGGTGATTTCTAAGAAAACCTTAGAAGGTACATATGAATTGAAAAAGTTCGTAAGTACACATTGATACTTTCTCGGTATAGAAAACAAAACCTCATGCAAGAGAGGCGTGCCTTAACCCCTGGGCCATCTCAAAATCTCTTAACTAAACAAATACACACTTCAAGTTAGTCATCATGTCTGTCAGTACCTATATACCACTCATATAAACTACTCATGGTTTGATGCTTTCAACGCGGGTTTCAACATTTGTCAGCACTCGGGCTCTTGAATGTTCGTAGAATCGGATGGAGACCATTTGGACAGTTGATAAGCCGTTGATAGTGAAACAATTGTAATTTACCATTGGATCAAATACCAGACAAGTACCAGTGTGACTTTTCCAGCAAATCTCGGAATGCATTGACATTGACATTGGTGAAAAAAACATTGTGATGAAACTTGAACTTATTCCATACGTTAAATTATGAATACGAAAGTGAATTAGTTTATTTGTTTCGCTTTCACGTTTAAACTACCGAACCGATTTTGATGAAATTTGGTACAGACTAAGCTTGAATCCCAAGTAAGGACATAGGCTACTTTTTTGTGACTTATTCTGCGTTTGCGATCAACATTCAAGCGGTCGAAGTCATGTGCAAAAGCTAGTAATTTATAAGTCTGAATCACCAATTCGCCTTGAACAAGCATAGTAATCTATGCTCGTGCTTTATCAGTATCAGAAGAGAAGATGAGAGAACCTGAGAGGCCTTTGGCCTGACAAAGGCCTATTCTCGTACAGAGAAGGCAACAGATTTTGATTATTTAATCAACATTTAAAGGCAAAAGTAAATTGTGAAATCCCAGTATTAATGTTCTAATTTCTAGTAAGTATGTATATTTTTTGAAACACGCTTTATCTTTTTGCTGATCGACTAGTTAGTATGAATTATGTTAATACACAAACTAAGTAATCACATTAATATCTAAACAGGCTCATTTGCTACACAAATGACCTACACTGGTACAATGAGATCTAGATAGATCGGATTGCCTTGGTTAGTTGGGAAACTGATATCCCATTCATTTTAATGTGAACAATCTATTTCTACAGTATTCATTACTTATATTTTGTTACTGCGTTAATAAACTACTAGCTGCCCGCGGCTTCGCCCGCGTAAAAGTAAAGTAAGTTGAACTATAATGCCAAGGGAACAGATTACTTGGATTAAAAGTATACTTTGTGTTAATCCACTGACTGCCTCGTTGGTCTAGTGGTCGCAAGCGCGACTGCTGTGCATGAGGTCTTGGGTTCGATTCCCAGGTCGGGCAAAGTGTTATTGGGTTTTTTCATCAGGAATTTCTCAGTAGCAGCCTCAGAGTCTGGATTTGTGCCCGGTTGATGGCAATAGGCTCGCCCCCTATTACATGGGACTAAAAACATAACTGGCGAAATGTGGGTGTACTAACGGGTACACCTCTGCCTAACCCTTCGGGGATTACAAGCGTGATGTTATGTTGTGTTAATCCAATAAATGGTCTATCTATGTGCCAATTTTCATCCAAATCTGTTCAACGGTTTACACGAGATTGAGTAACAAACATTTAAACATCTTCAAATACTATTTATTACGTTTATATTATTATTATATTAGTAGGATAAATTCATAATCAGAAGACTAATTCTACTAATCAATAACGTAAAAAAATCTAGCCCCATTTCAGCGACAATCAATGTCAAACGATGTAGGTAAAGGTATCTTTGATAGATTGATACTGAGATTAGATTGCAATCATTCCTATAAAGAAAGAAGAAGAATGAAAAACTGTTAATTCAAGCGGAAATTACGCACTATAACACAAAAAGAAAGAATTGTACACAAAAGCAAAATTAAAACAAGGTATTAAATCTAAAAAAAATAAAATACAAATAAGGAATATGCGCCACTACCGCGCGAAACGGATGACGCTCAGCATAATGCCGTGGCCTGTGTACGAAGGCACCAAAACCACAGCGCTGGTTTGCAGCGTAAGTCGGGAGCGTGTCGCAGTCACCTGTAGTTCCGAGGATTCTTTAAAGTCAGTAGAATAAAATTGCCCTCAGGTTTAAAAACCATAATTGCAACCTTAATAAAAGGTTGTAGACGTCAGTAATTAGCTTAATAATCTCAGAGATAGCAGTAATCAAGCAGACGATATCAAGTGAAAATGCCGTGTTTGAAATTGAGATGAAATAAAAGTGCAAGTGAGCGAGAGGGAACGCTCCCTATTATTGAGGCGTTACGCTCCAGATACGGGTCTTGTTCCATTTATATTGAATTTTATAACGTCTGTCTGCGGTTTAATCCATTTTTGATTCGATTACGGGACAGAGAAAAAACGGAGGGCGAGGCGGTTATTTCTGATAGTTCGCTGTATTTCGGAAAATAAGTTATTTTGCTCGATCATATTTTGTGGATAGGTTATAGGCACTAATTTCTAGACTTCTTTGATAAATAATAAATATCATTATAATAATACCAGTCTATTATTCTTCCACTTCGCAAACGCCTCTTCTTATACAGAGAAGGCAAGAGCATTGCAGCTATTTATATTAATTCAAGTTAAATTGTTGTTGCATTTAAAGGCGTGAGTTTATGTATGTATGTACCTATTAATTATAAATTCAGGTTTTCTTACGATGTTTTTTTTTCACCGATATGTAAGTGATGTCCAAGATAAAGTTCGCCCCTTTTATATAAATATCTTTTCGACTGTATTACAGTGCATAAGTGTGTGCACAAACACAGTTACATTCTCTCTTCCCTCACTCTTATAGTCCGATGGGACGGCAATCAGACACGACCAGACAGCAATCAGGCGCCGAACCAACGGCTTTACATGTTTTCCGAGGCATGAGGGTGTCTCACCACCAACTTCCAAACTTCAAGCCACTAATAAGAAATCTGCAATCGAAAAGCTCAATAACAATTTTACTCCGACTTAGAAATCGAACCAGACGCTCAGCAGTCGCGCGTCCACGGTCCGCGTTACCAACGGGACAGTCAAAACATTAATAAACATAGTATGTGTTCATGTTTGTCACGTTCTGTCATTATGAGATAAACATGATGTTTTTCTTAAAGCACAGGAAGTCGTGACGAAATTGAAAGTTAAACATTATACTTGAAGAGAGGATATCAAAGAAAAAGTCCTTTTGTTTGTTAATACCTTCTTTGATGTTATTTTATATGAGAATTATGGTAATCTCTATGTAAAAAATCTATGACTTATCTTGCTTGAGTTCTTAGGATGTAAGCCGTCCACAAGTTGACGTAAATCAGCCTATTATTGTCCTACTGAAAGGCAAAGGCCTCTTCAGAAGATACGAGCACTGATCACCATGCTTGCTCAAGGTAGATTTGGGATTTCAGACTTATAGTTTTAGGTTTCTTGATGTTTTCCTTCACCGGTGCTAGTGGTGTCCGAGATAACCTAAAGAAGCCCAATATAAGCATCAAAGTTATATAAGCCTTGGCAGTGAAATATTTGTGTATGATTTCCAGGGGCGTATCAAAAGAAAATGGCGTTTAGGGCACGCTTCATAATAATGCACTTTCGTAAATTAGGTAATTTATAAAAAAAAAATAGGTACGCTCAATAAAAAAGTTCTAAAATTTTCTGAGCATTTAGGACAGTTTAGTGCTAAATTTTCATAAAACCACGAAGTAAATATAAAAGCATGTAAAGGTTTTTGTTGTAATTATTGGCGATTTTTGCGCGCCCGTTCCATAGACGTCCGGGGCTCGTACCCTACTTGCACCATCCTAGATACGCCTCAGATGATTTTTGAAAAATAAACTGAAAAATCATAAAGACTTAAAAAAAAACGAAAGCCGTTTAGCAAAGAATCAACAGCGATAATTTTAAAGCTTAAACAAATACGAATTTAATACCGTTCGAGTTCTATTTACAAAATCGATATCAACCCAAAAACTATTCCGACAAGTCCCTATCAACATTGCCAGTAACAGCTACAAACAATGCAGAATCTACCAGGGTTCAAGCTGTACTCCACTGAGGGGTGAAAAGACAAAACATTCCCCCTTTTACGACCCACCCTCACCCTCCAAAACTATAATAAAAATAGACGGCAGGATACTAAACTTCCCTGTTGAAAATATTGAAACTTTCCAATCCAATACTCTTTTAAACACACCTTGATTTAATACTCTTCATACCAAACAAGCAATGCATATAATTTGATAAATTGAATAGGGAATATAGTGAGGGGGACCAGGATTATCGAGCTAACAGATGTGCAAGGGGCGAAGGAAAGACAATATCGATCTTTCAACGCTGCGCGTGCGCGTATTGATTTTAGCGTGAGTTCGGTTTAGGGTTACCGCTGTGGGGAGATTGTTTGAATACTTTGATTCAATATGTTGTTTTTGGGTATATGAATAAAATTTTGGTATTTTGGCCTGAATTTGAGCTGTGAATATTGTGGAAAATTATAGGAATATAGAATTTAGGTTTTTTTGGCTATTTGGGCTAGATCTTGTGTGTGAGCTCTGCTTTAATTTTGTACTATATTCAATAGAGTCAAAATAACTTTTTCTCTGTAATATGTAGGTATTTTATCAGAGATGAGCAATGTTTTTAATAAGGATGTTTGTAAGATTAATAGTTTTGAACAAAAGAAAGAAGCAACTGATAAATAATATAATACCAGCCTATTATTTTCCCACAGCTGGGCAAAGGCCTCTTCGCAAACAAAGAAGGCACGAACATTGATCACAACGTTTACACAAGGATTTTCGATTTCAAACTCATATTCATTATAACTAGGTTTTCTTACGATATTTTCCTTCACCGATGTCAGTGATGTCCAAGATAAACTTAGAAAGCACAATACATTGACAAAGTCACAGTGGTGTTTGTCTGGTATCGAACCCACAACCTGATGCATAAAAGGCGGAACTGATTACTCAGTGGTATTTAAGAAGTTATAAGAACATTCTTTACACAAACATTTCTATTATTAAAACTAGTAAAGAGGAATTGTTGAATGGTTTGTCAACACACATAGGAAATAGGTCAAGGCGAAACAAACAAGCAGCTCTGTCATTCAGCGCAAACGCCGCTGTGCATCAAATGCGCAAGCGCATAAAACGGTCGTAAACTTTTATTGACATACAGACTGACATACTACACGTGGACATGATTTGCTGTTGCTATGAGGACTTAATCTTTCTTTTTTTTATCGTGTGGGCGGTAAGGTCTTACGACCCTACATACTCTAGTGTCTAGGACTTAATAAAGCTGTGTTATTATTGTAATTTTCAAAAATAACGATTATTTATTTGCGTGGCATAAATCAAAAAGAATAATTTGTATGCAGGGCCGGACTTGACTTTTCGTGAATTTTTGGGGCCCAGGGCGTATTTAATAAAAAAATTAACCGATAAATTGCAAAAAAAAAAACATAACTGCCTAAATTAAATTGCAATGTTGTCAAAGAACTATAATAAGAATATGTACCTCTACGATATAAATGGGGGTTGGGGCGCCTTTTACATGCAGGGGGCCAGCCCTAAAAGCCTATTTATTGTAGATCCAGCCCTGTAATTTTGGGTAAAAATAGAAATTATTTTAAAAGCTCATCCACAGTTTAGTTTTACATTAAGCCTGATAAAAAAGGAGTGGAATAAAAGTACATACGTAATCTTTGTGTATATATTTTTTTGTTTGATAAATTGAGAGTGAGATTAAATTGGGAAAAACGCGTGAGTTTATGTATGTATGTATTAGATTGCGATTCTTCTTCAAAGTGAAATGAAATTGCCAACTAGAATTGACGTTCTGTAATATTCACATAGTATACTATTTCCGTTTGTCCATAAATATAGATATAGTTACAGGAAGCCAACTATTATTGGTCCTATATTATAGCTCATTTAAATATCCCATAATCTCTCACTGTACAGGATATTAACTAAGTACCTAATCATAGGTCCCGTTGTGGGAACCTGCCGCTAAACGTCCCTACCTACTGATTATGGTTAAGAGGCAAAATTAAAAATCACTTGAGAATATTAATACTATACAGGCCCTGACTGCCTCTTTGGTCTTGTGTTTGTAAGCTGCCCTACCGACGGTGGGGTTCTGGGTTAGATGTCTAGGTCGGGCGAACAGTAGGCTTATTCTTGATCAAAATTGAGAATGAGATTGGAATCGACATTACATGAACATCCGATCCAGTTTCAATTCCAATAAATATAAGAAGACATTAATTTATAGAATTAACGAGTTATTTAATATTTTAAAATTTGGTAATTTACGTATTCATTTGTTTGGCAACCTCATGTCAATCGCTGTAGTCAAACATGCAGTCGATTCCAATCTCATTCTCGATTTTGTTCAAGAGTAAGCCTACAGTTTTAAGTGTTTTTGAGTGATTGCGTCGTCACAAAGCATGCATCACTATCCAGGTCACTTGGAGGTACGAAAGCAAAATAATAGTAACTTATCGTTATATCACAAAATATTAAGCAGCCTCGGAGTCTGTCTTTGTGCCCGGTCGATGGCAATAGGCTCGCCCCCTATTACATGGGACTTAAACATAACTGGCGAAATGTGGGTGTATCAATGTACACCTCTGCTTAACCCTTCGGGGATTACAGGCGTGATGTTGTGTTAGTAAAAGTCTTCGTTACGATTGCACCGTGTACTGCCCCACACATAAAAATGTACTTCCTAAAGAAATTACCAGCACACATGACATGAACAATGCACATTTGCACGACGAGTGAAAACCTTGAACTCTGACGCAGCCGCACACAATTATTGCACTTAACCACTCGTTTATCAGACTGCACTCATTACTTACCTACATGTAAAGCTGTGTACACACAAGCGAGCGTCGGCCGAACATTGTTTTTACAGACAGAACACAGTCTTCTATACTAATACTTGGGAACAGCCCGATGGATTTTTCTAGAAATTTCTTTCATACAAACCTTGTCTGGGAAAATTACAAACACAACACAAAAAGAATCAGCTGAATCGGTTCAGCCGTTCTCGAGTTTTAGCATTTAGCATTTCATTTTTATTTTGGAAAGGCAAAGTTTGTTTGTAAGAGGTAATCTCTGGAAGTTCTGGTCTGATTATATTTTTTTTTTTTTACGGTATATTTGCCGCGGACGGAGTCGTGGGGTGCAGCAAGTATTGTCATGGAATGGAACTTATGTCATTTGTAAAGTTGCGGGCACTAGAGATTCTTGTTTTAACAAAATTAAACCTTACTGTTTAATGATAAAAGATGGTCTTATAATCTTGGGGTTAACGTAGCTTCCTATTAAAGTATTTTCAGAATCGGACCAATAGTTTCGGAGATTGACGCGATCAAACAAAGAGACATACTTACGTCAGATATATTCTTGTATTCCTTGACGACCTAAATGGTTTTTGATCCCGTACATCAACGTCAACTAACCTATTGTATCTAGGTACCTAACGTTGACCAGTACTCTTTTCAAAACTGAGCATGTGACCACGGCCTAACAAAATGTCATCCGTCACACTGCCTAGCCCAGTAATGACGAGAAAGATAAAATGTATGTAAAGCCTAATGTGTGTGTGGTCGGAAACTGAGTCATCATCATTAGGAATATCATCAGTTTCGTCACTTTAACACTCCGAGATGTTATGTTAAACAAGCTGTATCTTTGAAGTCTTTTTGTGACGAAAGATAATTTTAGTAAAAGAGAACTCTAGTGCTGTAGTTCTCAAAAGGACCAGTGGTCCCTAGGGGTCACAAGAAAGAAAAATAGCTGTTCACAAGTTGTAAGTGAAAAATAATATTACAACATCACGCCTGTAATACCTGAAGGGTTAGGCAGAGGTGTACCTATTGGTACACCCACATTTCGCCAGTTATGTTTAAGCCCCATGAAATTGGGGGCGAGCGGGCTATTACAAAAATTAAAATAGTAAAAATAACTTTAGTTTTGGAAGTCGGTGGCAATATATAACAACACACAAAACCAAAGCCGCCAATTTCCAAAACTGTTTTTTTTTGTAGTTTTTGAAGGCAGTTGTCTTTTTTGTAAAACAAGATGTTTTAGTATTCAAATTGATTTGTTTCGCTATATAATAATAACTAAAGAGGTCTAATTTGAAAGTCACTGACATTCGTTACAAATAAATCATTTATAAAATATGCTTCAAAAAAAAAATAAAACAACAATTTTATCAGTAACACAGTTAATTATAAAGTCACAAAGTGTCAAGTCTACCCACACAGTTTTGATCGCCATATTGTACAACACGCCACACCAATAATTCAATACTACCTACACATGATTGGAATACTTGTCAGTTGCGTGCCTCGGCTCACGTGCCCTTTATTACCGATGATCTCCGATGATAACCGAATGTAATCGTCACCTCAAATTGGCTATAAGGCGCGTGCGCAGCTATAGCGCGTTATGCGTTACTAGAAACGATTTCTTTGTCGCTGGAATGCGTGTGAGATGCATTATATCTGGTAGATTGTGACTTGTGAGGTAATTTCCGTTAACGGTAGGGCTGGTCGTTGCGTTAAATGATAAAGACTAGCTTCTACCTGTGTGGAAGTTAAGTTTTTGTACAGTTGGTACTATAAAACACAGCTTATGATTTTCGGCATTAATTTCACTTTTTTTTTATTTACACGACTGCCCCAAACATACATTAACCCTAAACACACCTTGTGTTTAGGGTTAATGTATGTATGTATGTGAGATTCTTTATTCCACCATAACTTTTGAAGGCCTGAACCGATTTAGATATATGGGGTATCGTTACAATCCTTGCATCGTTCCGAGTAACATAGGCTAGTTAAAAATAAAAATAATCTTGTGTGTAAGTACACTATAAAACGTAAATTAATACCAGCCACAATTTTTTTTTAATGAATCTTGCCGTGTCTATGTTTATCGTCTAGAATTTGACAAGTAGATTAAAAAATGTATAACACTGTAAACAAAAAAACGTCGTAAAAAACACTAAAGAGTAAACAAAGTACAAATACGTGCAATTTTGGCAGTCGTGTTTTTTAATTTTTTAATTATTATAGTAGCTTGTTAAAATATTGCTATGACAAATTAAATTTGATATGACATACCTACCGACAGTACCGCCATCTACCGGGGCCAAATGTGTTCTCAAACCATTTAGAAACACTCTGCAATATTCACACAAAATTGCAACCATATCAATTCAGCCACTTAGGAGTTAGGTGACAACGACAGCAATACACTACGGTTGCACCTGATTTCAGTTGCATATTTGATTGCTGCTCTGCTCCCGTTGGCCGTGGCGTAATGTTATACATATTTGGTTAGAGGTCGTGTTTAAAGGCTAGTAGTTAGTCTTTCTCGATAAACGGACTATCAGAAATGATTGATGATTTGACTCTGACATTTTGAAAATTATGCCCAACAATATTTGAGCATCTTATATTCTTGACGGCACAACCCTAATCAGTAGATTACACTTGCGCTAGCGCATCTACGCTCACGTTGTGTAACGTAATGTGGTGGATCGCAATCTGCTTCGGATGTAGTAAAAATGAAAGGATTTGCACGCACTGGCCTTTTTATAATGGAATATCAATGTATCGTTAGATGCAATCATTTGCTTGAGGATATTGGATTTCTCTTTTCTCTGTCAGTATAAATCTTTTGTTCTATTCTGTTTAGGGTTCCGTACCTAAAGATTCCAAACGCTCTCGGTCATACGTCCGAAAGTCTGTCGACTCACTCTATAAAAAAATAATTAGCTGTTGCAATTTTGTATGAAACGGCTGTTTTTTTAGCTACCTACTTTTTGCTCTCGTTATGTTACGTCTTTGATAACTGCTCTGCTCCTGCGGGTCGTAGCAAGATGTTATATAATCTATACTATTCCTCATGAAACTCTCCATCGTATGGGTAAGATTTTTTCTAACTGGACCGGTAGTTACAGAGATAAGCGCGTTTAAACAAACAGAAAAACTTCAGCTTTATACTTAACTAAGCTAGTAGTACAATATACTAGTTTTTGCCCGCGACTTCGTCCTCGTAAATGTCGAACCTCGTTTCCTCTTTTTAGGGGGTGAATTTATGAAAATCTCTATTTAGGCGACGTCTACTAGTTAATTCATCTGATTCATTCTCTTAATTTCATATTTATATGTTAAGCGGTTTTCGATATTTCGTGATTAGTGAATGTATGTACCTTTCGCTTTTATATAGGTATTTAGATACGTAAATAAACATTGTTTTTCAACTGGATTCACATTGTTTTCTCTCCACAAAACTGTTTCTTCAAAACACAGTAACATCATTTTCTTACCTTCACCGCCTCGACACCTATTACTCCAAAGTCCGCTCAATAAACCATAAAAACCATACAATTTACCATCAGAGTTGAACCCTATAAGACAAGACAATGCATGGAATCACGCCATTGAATGCCATTACTGCCCCATCACCCATGATCCATTGTTTGAACTGTCATTGTTGTCATTCCGTATTGTCTGCGGCTATTCGAGCGTCGCACGGGAATCGAATTCGCTACCGACACCCATTGAGGATGTATCGGGTCACGGTGATTTGATTTCCGCTTAATGGACGCGAGGTTATTGGGTGATTGGCCTTTATTGCACGACTTCCCCAAAAAAGGAGTGTTATGTGTTCAGGGTTAATGTATGTATGTATGTGAGTTAATTTATTCCACCATAACTTTTAAACGCCTGAACCGATTTAGATGTATGGGGTATTGTTACAATCCTTGCATCGTTCCGAGTAGGCTAGATAGTAAAAAATAAAAAGAAACCGGCGTGGTCTCTTTAAAACGTAAATTAATACCAGCCCCTGGCCCCAAATATTTTTTTTAATGAATCTGACAGAGACGACGTCTATGTTTATCGTCTAGAATTTGACAATTAGATTTTTAAAATATATAACACTGTAAATAAAAAACGTCGTAAAAAAAACACTAATCATCAAATCTTTCTCATAAATGTTTCATGTACGGACAGCGAACAGTTACAGATTTATTATATGTATATCTTCTATACACATAAAATGCTTTGTCCCGAATGACTGACTGACTGACGGATCGACGGACAGCCTAAACCGCAGATCGTAGAGACCTGAAACTTGGAGGGTGTGTTCTTTGTATGACATAGACATTCGATAAGAAAGATTTTCCGAAATTCTACCCCATATGGAGTAAAAAAAGTAAAAAATCGCGGCAAAAGCTTGTAGATCTATAAGAACATTTAAAAGCAACACATTAACATTTTATAATTTATTTTTCACATTTTCATGCAATATTTATAAGATCATCTTCCTGCCGTTGTCCCATGTTACTTGGAGTCGGCGCAACACGTTTTCCGCTTCCACTTCGGACTGTCAGCCGTCATGCAATCACTGACTCCCCTTTCATTCTTCACAGAATCCATCCATCTTTTCTTTAGTCTTTCTCTTGCTCTCCATCCATCCACATTCTATTCATAACTCTCTTGGTCACATGCGTTTCATCTCTCCTCTGCACATGCCCACCAGGACAAACGATTCCCTTTAAACCTTACTGTCACTGGCGCCATCTTCAGATTTCCTCTTACGTAACAACATTTATAAGAAAGAGGGTCATTGAAATACTTGGCATAACTTGCATTGCATTGCATCATAATCATCCAATTAACTATAAATAGCTTTAAGACCTTATTATCTTGCTCAAGTACTAGTTAAAATAAGTTAACTTAATATTATAGTTAGGTTTCTGCGGATGTTATTAAATCGCGTCAACTTAGATAAGATATGTGTCAGTAATTACTTAGCGGCTGGACTTACTTAAATGACAAGACAGACACGTTCTATAAAAGTATCAAGATCTTTGTGGTAACATGATTGGATGAAGATAATGTTGAACTTCCGAACATTTTTTTTTTTGAATTATTTTTTTATTTGACTCTTTGTTTCTTTCCAAAGTATCGGTGTAAGGAAAAAAGATCTTAAAATAAAAAAAAAAAACAAAATTGACGTATTGACGTATTATTGTAAAATTGGTATTTTCCAAAACCTAATAACAAAATAAATGATATTTATTCTGTAAATAGTAGAAAAAGAACAATTTTATTCGTTTTTTTTAATTTTTTAAAACAAGATGGCGCTGATTGTTTTTATCATTTAACTTTTTTCATGGTTAGAACTTAGGTTAGGTATACATTTAGGATTTTATGGTCGTCTTTTTTGGTCCTTTTTTTGTAGTTTTCTTTTTTGGTCCTTAGATACATAATTGTTTTAAATTCATAATAAATCATTTAGATAGGTAAAAGTCTAAAGAATGTCTTTTTCCTTTGGAAATACCCATTCAGTTTGAGTTCACCCACCACAAGCACCTCAAGTTTTCTTCACCTTATATGAACGAGGCAGATTTATACAGAACAGACCGGCTGATAATCATTTACATTACGTTTATTCAAAAATCATTTAATAATGGAATAAAAAATATGGAATTTTAACGTTCCGTTTTCAAAAAGCGACTTCAATTTGCATATCTCTTTGCCGGTTACCTATGTTTTCCTTTAAAAATAGAAAAAGCTTCCAAAAAACTTAATAAAAACGTTAAACAATGCATAATTGTAATTAATCCGTTAGATGTCCAGACAATAGGGCTGATGACAGACCGGTATTGTCTCCTGTCACATCCTGTCACATTGTCTTACGTCACCGAGCCGTGAACACTCGTCTGGTATTATAGTAGTTAGGGGAATTGTAATTTTACTGTCAGATGATTTTAATGTGAAGACGAGAAACGTGATTTTTGAAGACCGCAACCTGTCAAAACGCAATTCTTCCATATATGATGTATGTCAAAAGACAACTCTGACGTAATTTTTGTGCCGACACAGTTCTTCTTTTTTTATCGTGTGGGCAGTAAGGTCTTACGTCCCCACACACCCTAGTGTCAGAGTTACTAATCCGCCTCAAGGGCCTCTGACATGATTTGAGTGGGACATTAATAAGCTGGTATAAGTCCAGGTTTCCTCACCATGTTGCCAACCCAATTGATCGATTTTGTAATAGCTTTCGTATGAATAAATAGTTAATTTATTCATACGAAAGCTATTACAAAATCGATTTTTTTAAAAAAATATCGGGTTTTCAGGTTATAAAGTGTTTCTTTAGAGAAGTTATGTATGTATTGGAATTATTTGTTAATGGTGTCAACTACTCAATTTAGGACTTTTAATTGTCATGTCTACATAAACGAAGTTGCAGTCAAAGCTATAGGTATGTATATAAAAGAGTTTAAGTAACTGCTAGTTGTAAATTGGGTGAGGATGACAACAACAAAATGAAGGTGCATTGTGTCTGTCACACTGAAGTTGTTCTGGTTCTGTTCGATCAGCCGTGACTGACACATCCGATTGCGGAAGGGAGCGTCCTGTACAAGTCATGTTACATACCATTTGATCATTTAACTACCGAAAATGTACTAGAACTTTGGTTCGGTCGTATTATAGGTGTTTTTATGTTTAATTACTCGTCTAGCAAAGTTGGTTATTACGGTAATATCAATGTGAAATCAATCAATGAAAGATGCAATCTATCTGTCAAAAACACATCATTTTTAAAAATGGTCCTAAGAGTCTGTTTGCTTTTATCGTACTAAAAGACCACACACAAAGGACCGCACAAGTAGTTTATTAAACATAATGAAATACTAATATTGCTCGGAGACTGGACGGTCTTTATTGCCTAGGAGTCACATATTAATAAACTAGGCATTGACACAGATTGGTCCTTCTACGTTTTATATGACAACAAAGTTGTATTTATTACTTGTATGGAAGTTAACACAGCCTCGTTGGTCTAGTGATCGCAAAGCGCGACTGTTCAGCATGAGGCTTTGGGTTCGATTGCCAGGTCGGGCAATGTATTATTGGGTTTTTCCATCAGGAATTTCTCAGTAGCAGCCTCGGAGTCTGAATTTGTGCCCGGTTGATGGCAATAGGTTCGCTCCCTATTGTGTACTTCGAAGCTGCTACTAACATGAAGGAAAACCCAATAACACTTTGCCCGACCTGGGAATCGAACCCAAAGACCTCATGCTCAGCAGTCACGCTACGTTTACGAGTCAAAGACTACTATCAACTAAATAAACTATCTGAACTTCCCATACAACGACATCTATTATGGTAAACTGCTTCCTATCTCGAATAGCCGCTAAATTGGCTTATTAGGAAAGCTCGACAAACGCAGTGCGTCGCTGAGGTTCCATTAGAGCCAATGTAGACGATGTGCGTCGTTGGTTCTACGATTATAGTAAAGTGTAGTGTACAATGGATGTGCTCTAGTCGTTTTCATGCTAGTTATCCTACAAATAATATACTTAAATGTTAAAGTTTGTGAAGATGTTTGTATGTTTGTTACTCAATCACGCGTAAACCGTTGAACAGATTTGGATGGAAATTGGCACATAGATAGACCATTTATTGGATTAACACATAGGATTTTTATCCCGGTAATGTAATTCCTTGGGATAATAGTACAACTTACATTACAGACAGTTACTTTTTACGCGGGCTAAGCCGCGAGAACAAACTAGTATTCAATAAATTTATAAACTCTTGCAGAATAGTTGAAAATGGTTTTGGTAAGGTAAGTTTAAATCCCAAAAAAGGACATAAGCTAGTTTTTATTCCGCGACTTTGTCTGCGTCTGTGATAACCGGCATTTATGGGAGCGAAGTCGCGGGCTAAAGGTAGTTGTACAATTAAATTAATGTAACTTATCCTGAGTCTGTTCAAAATCGTACAGCAACCGAACAAAATACGTCAGAACTTTTTAATTCATACTCTAGTGTACTCTAGCCCTAACACCATCACACCGTGATATACAGCCGACACTCATGGCTACGACATTGACCCATGTGACGTAGGTTATGGTTACAGTTCTGTGTTAATGTCTGCCATGGGGTAATTTAATTACTGACGCGTTTTTATGGGTTTTAAACTGTTGACAGCTTGGATTTGTGATTATAGTGTATGGTAGATGTATGGGGTTTGTATGGCCATATGTTGATGAGAAACGACTAGCTTTAGCCTGTGACTTGTTTTTTTCGATTCTCATACATAATATCACGTCTGTATTCCCCGAAGGGTTAGGCAGAGGTGTACTCGTTAGTAAAACCCACATTTCGCTAGTTATGTTTTTTTTTAAGTCCCATGTAACAGGGGCGAGCCTATTGGCATCAGCCGGAAAACAAATCTAGACTCCGAGGTTGCTACTGAGAAATTCCTGATGGAAAAACCCAATAACACTTCGCTCGATCTGGGAATCGAACCTAAGAGCTCATGCAGTCGCGCTTTGCGAGCACTAGACCAATGAGGCAGTTACATTACATAAAACAGACCACTACATGCTAGCCCATAGTGTCCCACTGCTGGGCAAAGGTCTCCCTTCATTTCTTGTCCACATGACCAATAACAATACATCGTTCATATCAAAATTATCCTAAAAAATTCCAGTACCCCTACAAGAAAATTATTCACACAAACGTCAATACGGACAAGTAACTAGCCAGTAGCCTGTCGGTTCACACGCTAATGCCAATAACCCTGATGCGCAGGCGCAGCGTATCTGCAGTTGTCGCAAACCATAGAGTTATAGACCATGCGACCATGTGGTTGCGACCGAGACCGCACTTCCGCGATGACATTCCCTTTGGTTAGCAATGTTATGTGCTGGGATTATGTTCCTATAATGTTAGGTAGAATTTATGTCATACTAGCTGCCGCCCGCGGTTTTGCCCGTGTTGAATTAGTACTTCTGTCTGCATTTCGGTAAATTTTGGCCAAATTATACAATACCTACTAGCTTCTGACCGCGACCTTGTCCGCGCAAAACTAAAATAAAATATAGCCTATGTTACTCGCAGATAATGCAGCTTTCTAATGGTAAAAGAATTTTTAAAATCCGTCCAGTAGTTTTTGAGTTTATCTACAAACACACAAACAAACAAAAATACAAATTTTTCCTCTTTATAATATTAGTGTAGATTTTTAAAAATAGCCTGTGTTATGTTTGTTGTAATAAGTTTTGTAACTGTAAAGTTTTACGCAAAAATCCATATTAGTAGATTTTGTGAGATAGAGTATCAAACATCTATCCATCTAATCTTATCAACTTTCGCGTTTATATTTGTAGAAGGAATTAACGAAAGTAAAAAAAATAACAGGGTAATAGGGGCGAGCCTATTGCCATCAACCGGGCACAAATCTAGACTTCGAGGCTGCTACTGAGAAATTCCTGATAGAAAAACCCAATAACACTTTACCCGACCTGGGAATCGAACCCAAGACCTCATGCTCAGACCAACGAGGCATTACATAAAACAGAAACAAATAAAGAACCTATAAAAACCTGCTAGCTGCATCCCTATTCTCTTATAGAGTACCAACAGTATGTGACAACAAACTTGTCTTTATAAAAAGCAATTCACTTCTGTGTGAGGCTCCGTGCCCACTAGAGCGTAACAATTCTATCAATGTATGTGAGACTTGAATGCTCGGTGGCTATTCAATCACAGTACAGGATGGATATTAAATTGTATGCTGATTTCAATTTGTTAGTGAACAAGTTCGTTTATCTGTAGTTTGAAAACGGAATTAAGTTTGACGAATTACAATTTGTCGTCGATTTTATCATTATGTGCAAAATAATACCGTATGTACAATATAAAAAAAGCAAATGCTGCTCACTGCAGCACTGACATCGGCGAAGGAACTTACGTAAGGAAATCTGAACTTTTAATAATATGTAGGTAAGTGTGAAATCGCCAATCCGCCTTGACCAATCGTGAGACAGTAATAGACTGGTATTATTATTTTATATTATATATAAAATAATAATAATACCAGTCTGCAGTCTGTATATTTGACTGCCTCGTTGGTCTAGTGGTCGGAAGCGCGACTGCTGTGCAAGAGGTCTTGGGTTCGATTCCCAGGTCGGGCAAAGTGTTATTGGGTTTTTCCATCAGGAATTTCTTAGTAGCAGCCTCGGAGTCTGGATTTGTGCCCGGTTGATGGCAATAGGCTCGCCCCCTATTACATGGGACTAAAACATGACTGGCGAAATGTGGGTGTACTAATGGGTACACCTCTGTCTTACCCTTCGGGGATTACGGGCGTGATGTTATATGTATGTATTATTTCATAATACTGCTCCAAAAATGACGCTCAAATAATTTTTTTTTTATAAAGCGTAGAACAATGAAAGTTTAAACTTAAAAATATATATATATTCCTCATGCTCTAAGATGGTGCCGGTGACATTTGTCAAACTGTTGCTTTTCACTCATGAACGTTACGGCGATTTATAATCATGATTGAATATTTTAACTGCACATTAATATCATAGTCGTAAAATACGGAATCAGTAATAAGTAAGTAAATAACTAGTAAATTAAATTATGTCACTGACTTAGTTGGGATTCTGACATCCATAGATGAATTGCTGACATGTGTCACCCGCACCATCATAGAACTTATGGAATGAATTTTAAAACTACACAAATTCTGCATTGGTCTTATTTAACGTCGCCTCAGTTAAACTTAAACTGATTAACTATGAGATAATGCACGGTAGCCACCTAAGTCCAGTGCGCCTAAGCCTCTTATTTAGTCATTACCTATGTAATAACTTAGTGAATGGCACTCAGTGGTAGTCAGTGGTCGGTCGATGCACCACGACGCAAGGATGACGCGACGCCACATTCTGCACTTTTTGTGTTGAGTGATTCTAAATCGAACTGATAGGGTTTATAGACCTTAGGGTTAGGTATGCAGGTAGAGGTGTAGTGAGTGGATTTCCTTATGTTGTAGAGTGATAGATAATAGAAAAAATACTATTACTTTTTGGGTTTAACGGCTGTTTTTAGGCGCCGTCGCTGCGCGTCTTAGAAACGTCTTGTGGTTAGAAGAAAATTATATAGTATTTTTGTGTGTATTTAAAAATAAATGATAATTGAAAAATATTGCCATTTTTTTTAGATTCTTCAAAATAAATATTAGTTTCGTTGCTCAAACTAGATCTTATCTGCTGTTGAAAATTTTCATTGCATCCTTAGTTATGTAAGTCCATAGCGATCGTTCCATTAGCGAAATTGTTGTAGTAATTATAAGAATATTGTAGAATAAGAATAATATAATAAGTAAGAATAAAACGGATGTAAAAAGATAATTAATAGCGAAACAGTAACTGAAAATGACATGTTTCTCATCATTCAGATTTTTTGGATGGTCAAAATTCATTTTGTTTTTACAAATGCTCTAAATGTTATAACTACCTTAAAAAGCCCTTCGACTTCAATTTTTGTCGTCATAAATAGTAATTTTCCACACAAAAATAAATGTTGTTTTACAGCAATAATTTTTGCTTAATGTTTCTTAGTTTAATGGGCAGTAAGCGTAATTATAATTATCGACAATGCGATGTCGCTTTTTGCATTCCGTAAGTATCTACTGCAATTACAAATCCTGTATGACAGCATTGACAGCGAATAGCGTTCACTTATCACTCACAATATGTTTATTTCCTACACAGGGATAAAATTACTATTGCATTCATCTTAATATAGAATCATTTGCTTCCTGTTGATGTTGTGTTTATGAGAACTGTGACTCAATCCTATAGTTGATACAAGGGTTTTATAAACAGGATATTTTGCGATTGCACTCAGGTGGAAATTGGTGTAATTATGGAGTAGGCAAGGACGTTTCTAGCGTTAGAATGTTTTTCTTTTTGACAGTGTTTAAAAAAGGAAGGGGTTTTTAATTCAGCCATTAGGTACTTCTTTTTTATTTTTCTTAGTTTGTTTTCTCAGAATATTTCCGACATTTGTCAGTTGAATCGGATGATTCTTTTTTTAAATATTTCTTCTAACCATGTCACTACTAATATAAATGCAAACATTTGGATGAGTGGATGTTTGTTATTCAATCACATTAGAACGGCTGAATGGATCTGTATGAAAGACAAAGAGATATATTATAGTTGAGAATAGCACATTGTAGTCTTTGCTTATGTTTAAACGGTATTTATACGAAAAACTAATTAAAACTTCTGTCTATCTGTTTGTTCCGGCTAATCTCCAAAACGGCTGGGCCGATTTTGACGAGACTTTTACTGGCAGATTTTTTCATACGATGTTAGGAGAAGTAACTTACTAGCATTATATTAGAATAAGGGTTTCGCTGAACAAAAAAAAAAAACGGATATTCTGATGAAAAAATACTGTGTTTGGATGTTAAGGTTGAATTTGACTTGATGCTACTCTCTTCAATAAAACACGTCTTGTTAACTCAAAGATGTATTGGACACTGACGTATATGACTTATACAATTAAAAACCTACAGACTATAGAACCATACGTAACTCAAAATAGTTTTTAACTCAACATACTGTGATTAAAATCAGTCGTTTATTCCAATAGTTATAACTAAACAGATGCAGTACATCACATCAACATTAAATGATTTACAATCCAGATGATGATGTGTTCGTAATAATAGTTCATTACAGTTTTTATATCACTTCTCACGAGGATAGTCGGCTTCTTGTTACTTGTTGCGTATCCTGCCACCCTCGGGGATGCGGTGGGAACTGTTCTTTCTTGTCTATTTTTAATCCTAACGTACAATCAACAAAAAATATAGGTATCTAGGGTCGTCAGATATAGTTGAAGTTTTCTTAGAAACTTCAACTATATCTAGCCTTCGATTGAAACTTAAATTAATAAACTGTTTAATGGTGCCTATTCCCTTGGTCACAAACTAAACAAAAGTAGAATATTTCCATCTTTTTCTGTCCAATAAAACAAGAAAGAGACTCATGTAAATAAGAGCTGTCAAATTTAGTCAGTCTGACACATCCATACAATTATAGTTGACATCTTAAAACGTATGGATTAAAAATACGGAGAAGTTCAAGGCAAAACTAATTTGACATCGCTAACTTAGTTCTTTAATGTCACCGTCCTTTCCTTTCGCTGTATGTTAGTAAGAGATGTCAATTCTCTAAATTTTGTCTAGTTTGTGAACAAGGGAATCGGCACCATTATCTACTTTTTAAATTAATTATTTGAAAACATCCATCGGTTTCTAAGAAAACTTTACATATATCTAACTATCCTGCATACTCATCTGTTTTGTTGACTGTACCTACTGTTTTATAGGATGTTACAAGAATATGGCGGGATTTAAGATACATATGGGGTGTAAGATTATTACGTAGTTGTTAACTACGTATTATGATCAGCAAACTAAGTGATTGACCAACAATTTTGCTGGGAAAAAACTTTATTTTTTGGTGTGAAAAATGACTGTTTATGGTAAGTTTAGTTAAACCATAATAAACTTGTTTTCGTAAAATTAAAACGTTTCAAACTATTTTTTTTAGAAAATGTTAAAAGACGTTGCATTTTTGACCTTCAACATCTCCGTGGTCAGAAGGGTGGTAAAAATTCAGTAATTAATGCATCAATTCGACTGGCCTGTTGGTCTAGTAGTTAGTGACCCTGACTGCTAGGACGGAGGTCGTGGATTCGATTCCTACCCAAGACAAATTTTTGTGTGTTGAGCAAGGATGATTTGTTCTATGTCTGGGTGTAATTTATATATAGTATTTAGAAATATATAAGTATATTTATCAGTTGTCTGGTTACCATAGTACAGGCTCTGCCTAGTTTGGGATCAGATGGCAATGTGTTGGTTGTCCTAAGATATTATTATTTATAATCAGCATATTATATATCAGCATATTTTGACCGTGTAGGTGTTGCATTTTTGTTTAGAAAATCAGCTTAATTTTTAAAACGATTAAAAATTTCATTTTTTCCCGCAATTATAAAATTGACGATGATTTTCGCACGATGTTTTCCTTCACCAATCGGCCTTGAGCGAGCGTGGTGATCAATCATCACGATCTTTGTATACAAAGGTTTTTGCCCTATCGTGGAACAATAACAGGGTTATATTATTATTATTTTAAAGATAAAATGGCGGTCTTTACTAAAAAGAAGCACCCCAGAACTAACCAGACCAAAACAAATGAAGATCGTAAATTTTTATCCGAAAAATTACATTCAAAAAAGATGCGGGCGAAAATAGTATTCCACGATTCCTCCAAGTGGCATGACGAAGTACCAGTACTAAAGTTCGTATGTAAATTAATAACATATTAGAGACAATTTGTCCGAGAGGGATGTTGGGACAGACACACAGACATGCGGGCTTCGCTCACTAATTCACGGCTCTTCGATTAAGTAATGGCAGTGAATTGAATATCAATTTATCAGTTAAAGCCGTTATTGGATGCTTTTTGTTCGAACTGTTTTTCTCAGTTTTCGTTTGATTCTGATGTATCGAGCTGAGCGTTAATAAATATAGATTAAGCCCAATTAACATCGATTGTGGTGAAATGTTTTGTTTTCTTTTATTTGTATTCAATACGAATTGTTGGAACTGTCTGGACTTCAAGTTCAAATCTTAAATCTGCATTGTTGGTCTAGTGCTCGCAATGTGCGAATGCTGAGCATAAATTATTGGGTTCCCGGGTCGGGCAAAGTGTTATAGGATAGGTTTTTCAATAAAAAAGGGGGTTTTCTCAGTAGCAGCCTTGGAGTCTGGATTTGTGCTCGGTTGATGGCAATAGGCTCGCCTCCTACCTCCCCTACTAATGGGTAAACATCTCTCATCTCAATCGTAAACACCCTTCGGGGATTACAGGCGATATGTTATGTTTCTCTTGTTAATCAATTTACAAAACCAAACCTGGACTACTATTTGGGATCACATTTTGCCCTCTCATTTAAGCTTGTCTGCACAATTAGCCGTACCGCTTTATGCAAAACTTAGATGATGATAAATGATGTTTTGAGCTGAACTCTCGACTAAAGTGCTGTTTAATTGGCGTAATCATTTCGCCCTATAATGACCTGAATACCTCCGTTTCAGTCATTAGTGTTCAAGATTTCTCTAGCTATATTATTACTCGTATCAACAGCTTGATTCTTTTCAACCGACTTCAAAAAGGAGGAGGTTCTCAATTCGACGCGTATGTTTTTTTTTTTTTTTTTGTTTTTTTTTTTTTTGTATATTTGTTCTACGATTACTCCGCCAATAATGAATCGATTTGGATGATTCTTTTTTTTTTGAAAGAGTATAGTTTCGAATAGGTCCCATAGGAATATTGTCATGATCTGATGATGAACTTTGGAGATATGGAACGGAACTCCTTATAAAATCACAGCAGAACTGCCGTAATAAGAAAAATTGCTTTGTTTATACGTGTAGTCGATGACTGACTGAAGGAAATGGGGAGGGGGTACGTCAACCCCCTCCTACCACTTTCCAAAATTAAATATATCGTGTGAGGTATTGTTTGAAAGGGTTTTATGTAAGGATTTCAAACATTAACACACAGGCACTAAAAAGTGAGAAATAAAAAGCTTTTTAACAAAAAAAGATGACCGCCTTCAAAAACTACAAAATAACTTTAGCTTGGAAGTCGGTGGCAATACCTACATAACAAGAAACAAAACCAAAGCCGCCGACTTCCAAGCTAAAGATATTTTTTATTTTGTAGTTTTTGAAGGCGGTCATCTTTTTTTGTTAATTATTTAATATACAGGAAGATATTTTTATCGGGTTCCAAATTTTTATACCTATTGTGATCTTTATTGAAAATAATAAAATACGTATTTTTTCTTTTAGTATCACTCAGTACTAAAGTATTAAGATAAAGCATCACATAGTTGTCCTAAAAAGTTAATTTTTGTGGACATTATAATAGATAAGAGATTTCAGCATAAAATAGTTTTTTTTTGCTGAAATCTCTTTTCTATTTAGATGATATGTAAAAATAACAGTATTTATTATCTTTTTTTGCTGACCCTACCTAAATAAAATAAAAATCTGGAAAATAGACGATTTTTTTGGCTTCGTTCAGAACTAAGATCAAACTTAACACGTTGTGTATTTTAGTTCAGACTATTTCAAATAGACGCGATGCAGTAAAAACAAGTAAAATCTGTAAAGTGCATTTTACGAGTATGCACCGGGTGTGCGCCTGCGCCGGTGCCCACGCGCTGCTGAAAACGGGCTATTTACAATATTCCCCTGCCGAGCACTGCTTTTGATCTTTGTTTGCCTGTTTATACTAATTTTAAACGTTTGTTCTTTGATTCTTTTTTTTACTAAAAAACGGCCAGCATTTGGAAAGGAGCTTTACAGCGGTTTTAGAACTCAGCGATGGTCACCGTATTGCGCATACGCATGCTTCGTTTCAGTTTTCTGTGTAATTTTTTTAAAATATATTTTTATATCTATAACTTGATTTTAATTTTGTTTTAAGTTAAGTTTATGATTTCAAATTGAGTTATACCCGCGTTTTTTTAAATAAAACCAACTGGTACACATTAAGGCATCCCCCCCACACGAACAAACAAGCGAATTTATGACTGGAGTTATATAGATCCGTAACACAATTTATATTTCTATTTCGCAATATCAACTACCTGTGACCTTGTAGTGATATCACGAATTGGTTTAGTTTTTGAGTATAGTAATTACTTACAACCATAGTGTTAGTATCAAAAAATAATTTATTACTAACAATATAGGTTATAGCCTCGCCCCCAACATAATAGGCGAAACGTGGACGTACTTATGGGTACACCTCTATCTAACCCTTCGGGGATTATAGGCGTGATGTTATTTATTTATTTATTCATTAGGGACAAAAAACAGTTACATGCTAAGTTACACAATAAATCCTTTTACTAAAATTATAAACATGTAACCCACTACATTGTCCACATATTAATAAAAATAATAATAATAAGAAGGTAAAGGTAAAAGACAAAATATATACAAAAACAAATATGTGTGTGATCAAAACATAATTAAATTTAACTAGCCTTCTTTAACAATACTCCATTTTAGACAGTATATCTATAGCCTTTTTCTTAAACAGTTTGGCTGAAAGAGTGAATATGTCCAATGTTATGTTATGTTAATAACAATAAGAGGCTTGGTACTTGAAATAAATGATTAACAAACATCATTTTACACACATAGATTTCACTCAATGTTTACTCTCAATGATATGATCCATACCAGCACAGTTATTCATGATAAAATTTTACAAGACTATCTACAATATTTGTAGGTCATTGCCTTAAAATTTCAAGTATCTAAAGATTGATAAATAACTGTAATCTTTATCTCAATCGTGAGGCAAGATCTTTTCGACCGATAATTGTTTGGGCCAGCCCTATAAATATTCGAAGTACGATGCCCAGTGTATCTTGATACTTGACATGTTTTGTGTTGGTATACATACTTATTTATTTATTAAAATTTTATTCAACAAAAGTACAAAGGCGGACTTAATGCCTTAGGCATTCTCTAACAGTCGACCAAAGGTGGTGAAGAGATAACATGGTAGGTCCAAATTATTGTACGAGCGCTAAACAGCAACGCAGCGCAGCGTTTTTTTGTTTACTTATTGAATTTGATCACTTGAGATTCAAAAAATTGTGAGTTAGCTGGAATTACCAGCTAACTCACAATTTTTTGAATAATTGAATTAATTATGTCAACATTATTTAATATCTGGATTGTGTTGTATTACTATTGAGCATTATCAGTCCAATATACATCACCAAAAACTTATAATTGTACAGAAATTTTGACATGGGTTTGATTCTTTTGGCGAAAGTAAACCTATTCATTTAGTTCTTATGTCTTTAGGATTTCAGCTTTGTTTTTATATGGGCTTATTATTGTTTCACTGCACGGCAATGGCTTTTTCATACAGAGAAGGGACGAGCATTGATTACCACACATGCTCAAGGCGGATTAGCGATTTCAGACCTTTATTTTATTAGTGCTGATTTTTCCTATCAATTATATCCAAAAAAAATAAAAAAAAAATATGAAAAGATCATCTTGATATTATTGGTAACTATTATATAGTGCTTTTAACCTTGAAGGCTCAAGATTCTCTGGTTACAGTTTAAATTATTTATTCCCCTGCAATGGCTTCAAACAATACTATAATTAGTAAAACAATAGTAGATTATCTGTAAATTGTATCAGGGCGTTTTCTTTTTTCTGTCCCAATGATTTTGTGGTATGCAAGTAGTTTATTTATGATGCAGGCGATAAATTAAAGTTGATAGAAAAGAAAGAAATTGGTGTAGGTATCAAAATTGTTTGGTTGTAGTTGCTAGCTGTATTTGCATTGAAATGTAAAATTACAGTTAAATATGCGTCTAATAGTAATAACATGTCTATTATTGTTGCCTTACAGGGTAACCTCTTCTCATACAGAGAAGCCACAAGCATTTATCACCACGCTCGCTCAAGGCGGATTGCGATTTCAGACTTACATTAATTATATTCGTATAATTCCGTAAAGTTTTCTTTAGTCAGTGATGTTCTAGATAAACTTGGAAAGTATCTACATATTTAAAAGAGTGCCGTGGAGTTTCTTGCTCGTTCTTCTCCATAGAGGCCTACCTCCGTTTTGGAACGAGCAACTAGCTTCAACTTTCGGACTAACTGACCGACTCTTTGACAATTCGAAAGTGCCTGTAAATGGTCTAATTGAAATAAATGTTTTGACTTTGACTTATGATTTGGAAAATTAATTTTGTTTTACCCGGTATCTACATAAATCGGTATCTGCAACTTCATGCAGGCGGACTGGACGTCTTAACCACTGAGCCATCATGAAATATAAACATTATAAATGGGTAAATATTTGCATAATGTGTTAATAACACCTCTAGACTAGGTAGTCATCAATACCCAAGTGTCAACTGCCATCTCCTGCAACACGATACAGATAAAAACCAGTCCGGTCAAATTGTCGAGTATCAATTTCGGATGCACTTGTCAGCGTTCCTAAACGGAAGCGGTTCGTTGAGCCGCCATTTTGCATCCGTGCGGCGCGTGCGCAATACAATTACGACTCTTGCGCACCCCACGTTTCAAATTTAGAACGCTTCCGCGCGATCCCTTGACGTGTGACAGTTTGTAAACTATTGGTTTCAGGAAATATTGCTTCTGCGGTTTGCAAGTACTACTGTTAACTTGGCTCTGCTTACATTTGTGTTTTGTTTGGTGGTCAAGTTAGTGGCGCGAACCGCTCTGGCTTCGCACGGGTGCAAACTGACTTTTGTGGTGGATTTTCCTAAAATATTCTTCATACCTTAAATTCTTAAATTATATTCTTCATACATTCATACCATAAACCTTTCCGGTCAATTATGAGCAAAAAAATCAGCCAGATCTGTCCAGCCGTTTCCGAGTTTTGTGCTTAGCAACACATAACCTATTAATTTTTATTTATATAGTAGGCCAGCTTTTGCCCTCGACAATCATCCGCGTCAAAGTTGATATATTATCCCTCGGGAACCATGCATTATTCCGGGATAAAAAGTAGCATATATGCTATTCCAAACTATAGTCTACTGGTGTGCCAAATTTTATCTAAATCCGTTTCGTAGTTTTTGCGTGAAAGAGTAGCAAACATCTTCACAAACTGTCCAAACTGTCGCATTAATAATATTAGAAGGATAAGTAGGATTAACAAACACAACTCACTCCAGATTTTTCATGCATTTATTATTTCACGCCCATTTCCAATCATTCTATTTCTAAAACAAATAATTGCATCAAATTCACTTTCCCCAATAATATTTCTCCACTGAGTCCCACATACATCTCTCGATAGTAAAGAATGATGTTAATAATTTGTTGTTACTGACACCAATCTAGTTGATAGCGCTATAACTTTCGACTGTGGGTTTCAATAGTAAAAGTGCAATAAACAAGACACGTTAATACTACAATACGTTACTTTTTTATGTCTTCGCACAGTCGTATACGTCAGGGTTGGCAGGAATAAGAAAAAAAGCTTTTTTACAAAAAAAATATGACCGCCTTCAAAAACTACAAAATAAAAAATAACTTTAGCTTGAAAGTCGGCGGCTTTGGTTTTGTTTCTTGTTATGTAGGTATTGCCACCGACTTCCAAGCTAAAGTTATTTTTTATTTTGTAGTTTTTGAAGGCGGTCATATTTTTTTGTAAAAAAGATTTTTATTTTTCACTTTTTAGTGCTTGTGTGTTAATGTTTGGAATCTTTACATAAAGACCTTTCAAATAATACCTCAAGAAGAAATATACAAAAAAAAACAAAAAAAAAAAAAACATACGCGTCGAATTGAGAACCTCCTCCTTTTTGAAGTCGGTTGAAAATGGGGTTTAGCTGTCAATATATTATAGTAACTTTTGAGGTTTCACCATTATTTTTATGTCATATATATTTTGCTGGAAACCGTAAATAAATAAATAAGTAAATAGGTATGGCAGGGCATGACGTCAATGTAGATTTGTAGACGTTTCATTTGAAGAAACAATAATTTTGGCGTTTTACGTATAAAGTGGAACGCTTTAATATCACACAATTTTTAGTTAGAATGTAATGAAACATTACTGTTAGCAAAATATTGTGTTTACGGGTGTAATTAATGGGGGTAAGAAAATGGAACTTACAATATCTCCGTAACAAGCAGGTTCCCAAGAAAAGGACAAAACCATTGGGCAATGATGGGAAGAGAATGAAATATGCGGCTTCGTTAATTTTTTTTTACTTGTTAGGGATATGTTTCTCCAATTTCATCATCGTTGCCAGCCCTGCCCAGTTTCCCTTCGGGCTCCTCAGACTGTGACTTAATAAACATTAGTCTTGTCCTTTACAAATATTCCCTCTAATAACTATTCTAACTAATATTATAAATGCGAAAGTAAGTTTGTTTGTTACCGTTTTACGCCTAAGCCACTGAACCGATCATCCTGAAATTTTCCATATACATTGCCAGGTGTACAGGGACAAATATAGGGTATTTTAAATCCTGAAAAAAAGTACTGTTCCCGAGAGAAATCACAATAACGTGTTTATGATGATAGATGGCGCCACGTGTATCTTTCGAATTATGATCGAATTTTAAACTTAATTGGCGAGCGAAGCCGCGGGCGAAAGCTAGTAATGCTATAGTTCTCTAAGATCCAATAGACGCCTGACTAACGGCATTTAAACATGGTTGTTTTTTTTAACAGATGGAGTAATACGTACCTATGTATTTAAGATATTTTTCAGGTATAAATTACAGAAAGTGCCTAGCCTACATATGTTCAAGTGTGACTCTGTCTAGCCTGTAGTGTAAAAATCATCATTATTAACGTTCATCATCATTATCAGCCGTAGGTGTGCCCACTGCTAAACTTAAGCCTCTTCTATAGATTAATTAACGTTCAAGTTGTAATTATGACGTCTCGACCAGGTGTTCTCAAACTGTGTGGGGCAGCGCGTTGGTCGCCGGCACCTGACGTTGTTCTTGTGTATTATAATCATTGTACTCTTAATTTTTTTAAATCTGTAAATAAAAATTTTGTGTTATTTTTTTTGGTATATTTTGTTGGTATGAGAATTGGTTGAAATTATATTTCACCCCCTAAGCGGATGAAATGGGGGTCCAAAGTTTGCAAGGAGAAACAACATTAGATCGCTAATAACCGACATTTACGCGGACGAAGTCGCGGGCAGAAGCGAGTAAATAATAATTAAAATTGTCTGTAACCTAAGGAGTTTTCCTAACATTGTTGTTGTTGGTTGGACATATTATTAGCGACCCACCCGGCTTCGCACAGGTACAATGTAGATACATAAACCATCCTCCTGAATCACTGTATCTATAAAAAAATCACATCAAAATCCGTTGCCTAGTTTTAAAGACCTAAGCATACATAGAGACAGACAGTGCGAAGCGAATATTTATAATATAGAATTTATAATATGTAGTGATAGTGATTTTAAAAGTGAAAATAACTAAACATTAATGTCTGTTGTACACAAATACTATCTTAAACAAAAGGCGTCGCAAAAAAATTACGACCCGTAAAAGGAGTCACGGTATAAAAAGGATTGGGAACCCCTGGTCTAGACGATTGTGTGAAGATTAGATCTATCTTATGATGTGGGTTAAACGCAGTGGGTGGAGGAGGGTGTTGCTCACTCTTCCTTTCAGCTGTAATTTGCAGAAACTTAATTACTTATCTGATAAGAGCGTTTACGGCTTTCATACAAACTTTCGAGTCCTTATTCTTCGAAATGAATAAACCCATGCTTGTATGACGAGCATGAACTTTGTGTGATGAGCATGATTGTTAGTTCTGTGTCTGGGTGTGATTTATCTATAATATGTATGTATTTAGAAATTATATAAGTATATGTATGTCAGTTGTCTGGTTACCATAACACAACCTCTGCTTAGCTTGGGATCAGATAGCCGTGTGTTAGTTGTCCCAAGATATTTATTATTATTATTTATTATGACGAGATGTATGAAAGTGGATGAGGCGAAAGGAGTAAGGATCGTAGCAGGTGGCGTTCTGTGGTTTCTGCCTACCCCCATGGGAAAAGGCGTGTTTATGTATGAATGAATGAACCCATTTTAATGACACTTCCTACACATGAGCATGATACAAAGGTCTAAAAAGTTAGTTGAAATATTTTCAAAAAAATGTTTCATAGTTTTTCATAGTAGTTTCATAATAATTACAAAGTTTTTTCCAAAATAATTAATTTACTTTACTTTTAACATTAAATACTTATAAAAATAATTGAATCTAATTCCTTCTTATAAACCATTATCAGAATAACACGATCAATTTCTCACTTTCCTTCAAACAAAGGTACAAACAAACTATTTGTAGTAACCAACATAAAATTTGTAAGTGGTCATTAAATCCTTTCGGGTGCGCAGACGCAGTGCGCGGGAGTAGAACGCGTGAAGATCCCTGATAGGGACCTTTGTGGAGCCCTTCATGAATATAGATGGGATGTATTCTGGAGATGGATAGCGAACTGGTTTCCGTTTGGGGTGCATTTGATAGGGAAATAAAAAGGAAGGGAGTAGGTACACTTGCAACTCATTAGTTTCTACTTTTTGGGGTTCCGTACCTAAAACTGTAGAATTAATAAGACTCCACTCTCCGTCTGTTCGTCTGTCTAACCCATCTTTCGAACAGTAATAGATAGAAACTTCACAGTGTGTAGTAACTTTTTCTTAGTCAAAGTTTAAATGAAAAAAAAAAAACCTGAAAGCTAAGAGCAAAAAGTCATTCACTCACTCATCACAAAAATCGAAAACCGCTTGACGTAAAAAAATGTAATTTGGCAGCTATATAGAGAATATAGTTAGTAGACGTTACGAATGGATTTTCCAAAATTCATTCCCTGAGTGAATGAAACGGGGATCCAGAATATGTATAAAGAAATCAAAATTGTCGCGAACGAAGGCGCTGGTAGAAGCTAGTTAATATTAAAAAAAAACTGTGGAATTTCGACCACTAAGCGACCACAATCCTAACTAATATTATAAATGCGAAAGTAAGTTTGTTTGTTTGTTTGTTACCACTTTACGCCTAAGCCACTGAACCGATCATCCAAAAATTTTGCATATACATTGCCAGGTGTACAGGAACGAACATAGGGTACCTTTAATCCCGAAAAAAAGTACTGTTTTCGAGGGAAATCACAAAAACGTTCTTATGATCATAGATGGCGCCACGTGTCGTTTCCAATTGAAATGACAGGACATGGGTAATTTTTTCCGCGACTTCGTCTGTGTCCGCGATAACCGAAATTTACGCGGACGAAGTCGCGGGCAAAAGCTAGTTTATTATAAAAACGACATATCAATTTTGTTTGTCCGTAAAAAGGAATACAGTTATACAGTGCGATTACACTAGGGGACGTTTGCAAACATTAAGGCAAAAAAAAAAATAAGCTCGATTTCCTACAAAAAACTATAAAACTGATAATACCCATATCAATAATGTGGGAACTTCACTGGTATCTATAAAAGCGTATAAAAGTGATATCACTTCATAATCTTCACTTAACATGCCACATAAAGGTGTTAAAAAAGTAACACAATAGGGGATTAAAAAGTGATAACCACTGATACGGTTATAAAATGGTTATGTTTGCTTTCGATTCTGATGGGTAATGCATAGCGGGTGCGTAGTAGCACATTTGCTGTGTTTTCGCGTAAAATTAAACATTAATATACCCTCAGCGCAAATATTAGGCAATGTACACTGCGGGACATATAAATTGAGTCACACTGTATTCATTTTTAAATGTCTTATTCAAACTAGCTTTTTAAACTTTAGTAAATTCTTTAAAACAATTAAGACACCAAGATGATCACTATGTAAATTTCAAAACTGCATTTTTTTGTGGGTTTTGTATTCAAAGTATTTCAACGGGATTCTATAACGAAGATTTCGCTATTTGTCCGTGTGTCCGGCTGAATCTTTTGACTAGTAATTTCAGAAAGTGTGTTTTGTTATGGTCGCTATCAAAACGAATAAGTTCCATACATTAAACGTTGTTTTTTTTCTTTGAATCATCATTATTTTGATGTGCCAAACCATGGCCCAATTTTTGTGTCCCGGAGTGTACATCATTATCATCATGGCGCCATTGATTTTAGTTTATAGCAAAAATTATCATTGGATATTGCGCACGTTTTTATACAAAATAAAAAATATTTTGACAATTATCAGGTGAGGGTTTAAATGTAGGTACTTAATAGATAAAAACCCTTTAGTATGATAAATCTAACGGTTATTTAGAAACGCGTGTCGTGATACTATCGTTTCTGATAACAATACCTACCAAACACCGAACATATCAGCCTATTACCGTCTCACAGCAGGGCAGGCCTCTTCTCATACAGAGAAGGTACGAGCATTAATCACCAAGTTTGCTCAAGGTGGACTAGCGATTTTAGATTTATATTATTTATTTATTTATTTATTTATTTAGTTATTTATTTATTTATTATAAGGCACATCAACAACATAAACACAAACATTTACAAATAACAGTGAACAGAGACATGGGCTACTGTTTACGTCAATTACAGACGTGCACAACATTCACAACAAATAGAAGAAGAAGAAATACCAGTATTCACGCTACAAGATAAATATATAAAAGTTTAACAAACAAAGATTAAATTTTAAATTAACCAAGATTAAATTACAAGAATTTCAAGAATATTAACTATAGTCCAGGTATTTTCACGATGATTTTCTTTTGATGATGTCAGTGATGTCTAAGATAAACATAGAAAGCTTATAGGTACATCATAGGCGTATACGGGGTGGGGTGTTATGTGGGGTGTTTCATGCTCAAATTTACACCTACTGACTGACTGTACATTAGGTGCCGACTTTGCCTCATCGCATCGGCCATGGCATCTTAGACTTTTGAACGCCAGAGCATAAACGTATCGCCGTACCTCTGACGTAGGCGCGGGCTTGCGGACGGCGAGTAATGGGTAGCTCGCCGTCCGATCAAGGACCAAGCCCGGGTCGACGGCGCGTTCTGTTCGCGCGCGCCTCAAAGAGCTGTCAGCACACGGACGGGGCCCCCAACGAGGCCAACGCCTGCCGGGGTTGCGGGACGTCTTAACAGGATACCGTGGCCCCGGAACGTAAAGGGCAACAGAAGGAACAGGGTGGTTTTTTAGTTAGTAAAAGTCTGACAGTCCCTTCCGCCCCGCCCAGGGCGCAAGGAGTCATTTGATGATTTTTACCACCTCAAAAAAAAAAAAAACCCCTGACGCCAGGCCACTTTTTCTGTCAAATGACAATGATAAACAATAGGGATTCCAAAACTTGATTACATTGTTTATTTCATAGTATGGTGCGACGTGTATTTTGTCATAATTTGTGACGTTGGCGTTCAGGGTAAGATTTCGTTTGTTACATATATGTGACAATGGCGTTCAAAAAGTTAGAGACCTGTCCCCCCCCCCCTCTATAAATAACTCTAAATACGCCATTAAATGAAAAACGTCACTTCGGTTCAAGTACCTTTATGCGTGCAAGTCGGGCGAAAAAACTGTACCTACCAAAAGTGTAAAACTTTCTGTATTCATAAACAAGTAAACGGTACCTAATTATTTTAATTGTTAGATGTTAATGTAGCGAAGTTAATTAATTTTGAGTGCTTAATAACAATTAATTAAATCTTAAATGCAGCTAGCTTAATATTAATCTTACCTAAGTGTTAAAGTTAACTGTAGTTGAAATTAATGTAACTTGTTAATATCGTGGCGGCCCAGTGCGGCGCCGGTGCCTCTCATGCATGAAGTTGCGGGTTCAATATCGAGCAAGTACTTTCTAAGTTTATATTGGACTTCACTGACATTGGTGAAGGAAAACCTCTAAGGGATGATTCTCATTAGAGCGGGCCGTGCCCGGCCCGGGGCGTGGACGAGCCGACGTGGTATTGAAGTGCGTCGAGAGGGCCCGGACGGGACACGGATAATGCACTGTGTAATATAAATTGATTCATACAAAATATATGTAACAGATTTAAAACCGTGCCCCGTCCGGGCCCCGCCCCGGGCACGGCACGTTCTAATGAGAATCATCCCTTAAGGAAACCAGAACTTTAGTAGGCTCTGAGGAAGTTCTTAAAAGGAGCTCGTAAAGGCCTCTGCTCTTGTCATGGATATTTAGAATGGTGTGGTTGTAGCCAGTAAGAGCCTGGCACAGCCAAGGCTGGACCAGCAATGGGACAGTTAGGGATGATCTATGAGGATAACCTGCCAAAAAAGAAAACTTTGATTAACTGTAATGATCTCTGTATGAAACTCTTCTCGCCTTTGTCCTGCAGTGGGACAATAATAAGCTGGTTTTATACATAACATCACGCCTTTAATTCCCGTAGGGTTATGCAGAGACGTATCCATTAACACCCTCATTTCGCCAGTTATGTTTAAGTCCCATGTAGTCCCGAGCCTATTGTCATCAACCGGGCAAAGTTACAAGCTTCGAGGCTGCTACTGAGAAATCCCTGATGGACAACCCAATAACACTTTGCCCGAACTGGGAATTAAACCGAAGACTTTGCGACCACTAGACCAACGAGGCTTACGAGTTATCTTGCGAATCTTCATGCCTGTAATATTTTGGAGTAGTGTTAAGAAAATTAAGATAATTACTCGTACTTCTACTTGACTTTAATGCGTGTGGAAATGAATGGTACGTTTGATCTCTTATCTATTCAAAGTGCTATAAACGCCATTACGTTTTCTTTTTTATTTCTTTACGTTTGTTTATTTAAATTAATGCTTTTGACCGCGACTTTGATTGCGTGAATTTTATTACAGACATCTATTTTTTTATATTTGAATGTAGCTTTTAGCACTCATGGAAAACGGAGCTTCTGTTCAGCGAAAGATTTTGTAGAATCATACCAGGTAGTACGGGAGATCGAGCATTTAATATTTTTTAAAAATTTTACATTATAATTAGCCCATACTGGCCCACCGCTGGGCAAAGGCCTCCCTGCATTTCATCCAACGGTCGTGACTTTGCGTTACTTATATTATTACTAATCCTTATAATATAATATTTAATTTATTATTTTTGATAATATTTATTTTCTTATTTACATTACAAATAATAAATTAATTATTATATTATAAAAATCTAGTCTTAAGTAACTTGTGTTTCATGCATCTCAAGAAAAATCCCAAAAGAATATGAGATTAATCTATAAAGAACACAAGTGTTGTATATTGAGTATTATTTACACAACAACTTCATATTATAAAGACATTGTTGTCAAATAAAAAAAGTGTAAATAACAAAAGTGGAAAGCGTAAGTGGAATGAATCACTGGCCTGTTCAAATACACGCGATGTAATATCTGCTAACAATAGGATTATGCGGACAGACAGACTGACGGCATTTGTAGACTATGACGCTATCTGGATCGATGACCTTATCTGTGAGTCGAAGAACTATTAGTAGAGGACTGGGAGACGTGGAAGATCGACCAGGCCAGCCTACCTAGGCTATGTGTGGTGAAATTTTCACTTGGGATTAAAGAACATTGGGAAAAGAAGCATCCCCACCGCACCCTTGTAGCACGTTGTCCCATATAGTAAATGAAAGGGCGAAAAAAATACTTAATTTTATTGTATAGAAGTCAATGTGTCAATGATAAGGAATAAAAGTTATTCATCCTTAAAGATAGAAAGACAATTAATTATTTTTATTCAGAAGTATTTTTTTTTGAACACGCAATACATGCTTAAATAAATAATAATTAAAATAATCATAAAATAGTAATCATAAAGAGTAGTCTAAAATATAAATAATAAAGTTTTTTTGTTACTTTTATAGATTCGTTTTTTTCAGAATTTCTTTCAGATATTTGTTATTCAGAATAACATCTATTTTTTACACATGGCCCAAAGTGCTACACTTCTTTTCCATTGTTCTTTATTTGGTTATGAAAATAGTGAAGACGATGAAAGAAAACTGATTAAAATTAATTAAAAAAAATAGCTATGAAAACTTTTCGGTAGGCAAGTTATCATAGGCATGTTTGGTGCCGGGGTCGCGGGACGTCTTAACAGGATACCGTGGCCCCGGAACGTGAAGGGCAACAGAAGGAACAGGGTGGTTTTTTAGTCAGTAAAAGTCGAAAGGACTCATTTGATGATTATTTATTACCACCTAAAAAAAAGCCATGTTTGATAATAAATTATATTTAATAAAAAATATGTCTCTTCAAGTTATCAAATGGGTGAAGGTTCGATCTTCCACGGCTCTTAGGCTATAAATGTAGGTGCCTACCTGCTAATATTCTTGAGCGACTCTTGAGCGTGGGGTCCTGGGTTCGATTGCCAGATCGGGCAAAAAGTGTTATTGGGTTTTTTCATTACGAATTTCTCATTACCAGCCCGGAACTTGGAAGTTGGAGCCTCGGAAAGCACGTAAAGCCGTTGGTCCTGCGCCTGATCTCTCTCCGGTCGTGTCGGATTGCTATCCCATCGGACTATGACAGTGAGGGAATAGGGAGTGTACCTGTGTTTGCGCACACGCTTATGCACTATAATATCTCCTGCGTACTTAGCTAGGTTCTATTGAGATTGGCCATTGTGACTATTACAATATTAATAATAACTTCCCGACAACGTTTGGCTCAGCGCCGTGAGTAAAATATTTTTTTTGATGATTTCTGCTTCGTGGCTGTTTTTCAACAATAAGCCACTTCTTTGTTTGATTTCTCAGTTTATGTTTTCCTCAAGGGCCATACTTGTATAAAAGTTCTTTTCACACGACTCTCTTAATGACAAATGGTAAATCTTTTATGTATGCTCGGTATGTCACTTCGTCGTCTTCTCCACTCAGTTTCTTCAGATATTTCAGGCTGTTTTGAGCTATTTTCTGCCGAACTGTTTTAAGGCCGAGATCGAGGTATATGTATCTAATACATATACAATGAGTGATGAAAAACATTGTTCTCAAAGCCTTGAAAATTGAACTAAGTTATATAAAAATGGTACTGTTTTATGAGCTGGTGGTAGGCCCAAGTCCTCTATATGCCCTTCTTAAAAACGAAGTTACCAGCAAAACGATCAATAATACTGGGAAGTCAGAACCCACAGTAAAACCTAATTACAAACATCACAACAATACAATTCAACTGCTAACAATGCAAATGTAATAAATCAGTCCTGACCGCTCGATCTTTGGAGATGCGCGTACGCATTCAATTGTGTCTCACGCGCATCTGTCATTCTGTGGCGCAGCTAAATATAGACTGAAAATGTAGGTCGAACTGTATTGTTGCTAACTAACTAGAAACAAGAGTAATAATAATTGTTCGGTTTATTTTAGGAAGAAAATGCAGTTTTTTGTGTACTAGGTTATGCCCACGACTTCGCCCGCGTGAGTATATCTGCGAAGTGTTAATTTTTTTTGCGCAGTACCATAATTCTTTTTCTAAAATAAAAGCCTCGGTCACTTCTTATAACATTTACTATCTGCTAGTGGAAATCCCCTCGAAATCAGTGCAGCCGTTTAGGAGGTTTGCAGGAATATACAGGTAGATAGACTGACAGAGAAAAAATAGGAATTAGTTTTTTGTTAGGTCAGTAAAAAGCTGTTATTTTTGAGAAATAAATAAAACAAACAGACACCTTAATTTTATTTTGTATTTGTAAAGATTTTGTGTTCAGTAATTGTCGTCAATACGCGATGGCAAGACGTTTCGTTGATTGGAGTCATTGACACTGGATGCGTCAGGTCTACAGTAGTTTAATTAATTAAGGGGAATTGCGCTAAGGTTACCCGTAAAGTTCAAAATTTCTTACAACGTAGGAAGAGAAGAGGCATTTGCGCTACACACATAACATCACGCCTGTAATCCCCGAAGGGTTAGGCAGAGGTGCACCCATTAGTACACCCACATTTCGCCAGTTATGTTTTTAGTCCCATGTAAAAGGGGGCAAGCCTATTGCCATCAACCAGGCACAAATCCAGACTCCGAGGCTGCTACTGAGAAATTCACTTCATTAATATCACTTTGCCCGACCTGGTAATCGAACCCAAGACCTGATGCACAGCAGTCGCGCTTGCGACGACTAGACCAACGAGGCAGGGGATCAGGGCACGGGGCAGTCATTTGCCCTACAGTGGGACAATAATAGGCTGTTATTATTAGAAGGCGAAGCTACTTGAAGGACAAATTAATGTGATCCTAACTAATATTATAGATGCGAAAGTAAGTTTGTTTGTTACCATTTTACGCCTAAGCCACTGAACCGATCATCCTGAAATTTTGCATATACGTTGCCAGGTGTACAGGAACGAACATAGGGTACCTAGGTATAATTCCGAAAAAAAGTACTGCTCCCGAGGGAAAGCACAATAACGTTCATATGATTATAGATGGCGCCACATGTCTTTCGAATCATGATTGAATTATAAATTTAATTTGGGAGCGAAGCCGCAGGCGAAAGCTAGTATATTGATAAGCGCGCGCTTAATATCAGTCAATTTTTGTAGTAGTACTCGTAGTTTAAATATTTGGTCTATTTAAGAATTTAAATTGCATATTTCCATCTTCCGCAGTTTTGAGCTATGCGGGGTCTATTGGTCAGATTTGATTTGATGATTGCTTCCTTTTTTTAACCGCTCATCCCGCGCTGCATCGCCCCACGATTTCGGTGTTTCCTCTCCCGCATTCTCCCCCTGATCCGGCGGAAAATGACCATTCCTGGGTCACTTAGAGGGGATCTTTTGACGACCTCCGGTTGACATGTGGGTTAGTGATCTGAGATTGACGTTCGGAATTTACCGGTGAATGCATTCGTTGTGCAATGTAACGCCATCTTGTGGGAAGCAGTGGAGTTAGTGTCGAGTTAATTTGTTGAAAGGAATGAGGTAATTTAGAGGGTGAAGTACACTTTAAAGAATATATTTTGATATTATCTAATACTAAAAAGCTAAAGAACGTGCTAATTTAAGCAACTATTAGCACAATTTAAAAGAAGCCCTTTTGGATTTTATGCGGCCGTTTAACATGTCATTTTTATTTCAATTTTTCAAAGTAATTTTAATGATTCTGGACATAATTATAATGCTGTTTAATTTTTAAATCTATTCTAAGAAGATCTTCAGGTTTAATTCCCAGATCGGTCAAAGTGTTATTGGGATTTTCATCAGGAATTTCTCAGCAGCAACCGCGATGTTTGGATTTGATTTGTGACTGGTTGATGGCAACAGGCTCGCCCCCTATTACGTGGGACTTGAACATAACTGGCGAAATATAGGTGTATTAATGGATACACTTTTGTCTAACTCTTCTGCAGTTCTGATAAGTTATGTTGTTTTATTCTTAGGATAAATTCTGGATGTATACCTATTTTATTGTTGTTTCTGAACAGCTCGAGCATTATTGCGTCGGCGTTTTTCTGATTCTTCACTTTTGATTCTGGTTTTCTTTGCAGAGGTTGGAAACAGTGTGGCGAGCTTGGCTTTTCACTTACCTACCTACACCGTACACGCAGAGTAAATGGGTGGGCCCATTTCAAGGGGGCAGTGCTCCTAAGATACCTGCCCACTTTATAACTAGCTACCTTTCGACAATAACCAGTTAGCACCTAAGAAGCTGGTCAAAATCTTTCGCAGAGGAAACAACGAAATATTCGAGGAGCCCATAATATCCGTTCTCACCTACAGTTGTAATCGTCGAGTTTTGGCCAATGTTTACAATGCCGGCTATTGTCCGTCATCGCTAGCGGTTTTGTAAACCGACCGATGTGTTAAGAGAGATATTTTGTTTTATAAACATCGCCCGTGGGTATTGTCGTTGCGAATCGTTTGTGTGTGACTGTGAATGTGGATTAAAGGAGTTCTTGATGTCATTTCTTTTTTTATTTGTAATTAGAGTATGGCAAGGAGCAGCAACTAGATTCTCTTTTAGATTCTCTCTCTTATAAATGACGTTAAAAGTATCTTTTAGTGGTATAATTGAAACACGATTTGACTTTGAAGTTTTCAAATTTATTTTTGTTTGTTAAAGCAAAATTACGAAAGTGTCAAAGTCAATTTATTATTTTTTAATTAGGACGTCATTCACCATAATTCAGTCTAGTGGCCCTTACCAAAAGGTAGTTTCGTAGAGAAAATAATGGACAAGAAATTTCAGCCTTCCGAAGACGTGACATTTCTGCTCTTGATTTAAAAATCTAGTTTTAATTATGCAAAATTCAAATATTTTGGATTTCTTCACCATAACAGACTACTTAAAAATTAAACTTTCTGCATACCAATACTACTATCATTACTTTTTAAACAAATAGATAGATACTTATTCTACATTCACTTGGCGTTTAGTACCTAAGATAGTATAGGCATATCTATTCACTAATTAAGCGTTCGTTAACACGACGCTTTAGCGCGTCGACGCTTGCGCAGCCGAAACAACTGGCTACTGTCAGGCAGGGCTTTCTCGTAGAGAAACGGATTAACTTAAATGATTATCATTTTCAGCAATAGGCTCGCCCCTACTAAAAAAAAATATTACGCTCGTTAAAAGCTCTGTCAGCTCAGAAAACATTCATCATACATCTTCAAGCATACACCTTTCCATTACATGTGTACAGAAAAATACTCCCACGCATTTAGGGCAGCCCTTGCGCTTGCGCATGCAAACTCGCGCGTACTTGCTAATTAGGTAACACCGTTACTGTACTCGCAAATTACTTGTAGGAAGCACAATACACACCTTTACCGACTCGGCAGACGTTTAGCACCTTACGCAATTTCTGTTTGTTTGTTTGTCTGTTTGCCACTTTCTGCTTTCGCCGAATGAGTTTAGTAACGGGTTTGTGGCGGTTTTGGAGAAGCTATTTAGGTACGAGCAGTGTTTGTGTGTCTAAACTGTTAAGTCTTGAGTAATAAGATTTATTAATCAATATCTTGACTGCCTCGTTGGTCTAGTGGTCGCAAGCGCGACTGCTGTGCATGAGGTCTTGGATTCGATTCCCAGGTCGGGCAAAGTGTTATTGGGTTTTTCCATCAGGAATTTCTCAGTAGCAGCCTCGGAGTCTGGATTTGTGCCCGTTTGATGGCAATAGGCTCGCCCTCTATTACATGGGACTAAAAACATAACTGGCGAAATGTGGGTGTACTAATGGGTACACCTCTGCCTAACCCTTCGGGGATTACAGGCGTGATGTTATGTTTAATCAATATCTTCTTCCCAGCAGTAAAGGAATTTTCAAATCGGTTCAGTAGTTTCGGAGCCTATTCAATGCAAACAACAATCAAATGTTTCCTCTTTATAATGTTAGTTTAGGTAACTAAGGTACCTACATCTCTTTACTTATTAAATAATGAGACGTCTTGCAAATATGCTGATTGATAGCAAATGTTTTCACAATGCACCAGCAGATGGGTGATCTCAATATGACGTAAGCTTTGTAATGATAGATGATACCACAGTTATTAACCTTATTTGATCAAAGAGTGCATATATTATAGCAATAGTATTAACATAGGTACTTGGAAGTCTAACATTGAGTCACTCTGATGAATAAAAGAAGACCATTTTCGTACCATAAACTCACGCCTTTTTCCCATGGGGGTAGGCAGAAACCACAGAACGCCACCTGCTACGATCCTCACATACTCCTTTCGCCTCATTCACGGTGAAAGGAGTAAAAACAGCATAAATTTATTGAAAAAAAAAACTTAAATTAGTACTTATTTCTACATCGACATGTTAGTCTTGAAGAATATACCTACAGGGTGATATATGTTATCACCCTGTAGGTATGTAGGCATTCCCTGTAGGCATTCAGCTCTGGTTTATCCCGTTTCACAGGGAATGAATGGAAATACTAATCGTCCTGAAAGTATATCAAAACTAATAATATCTAGTACGTAATAAAGTTGGAGAGATATTTTGTTTTTTGTTTTTGTATATGATAGCCAGATCAATGAGGACTAGTATAGGCTATATAACATCACGCTACTACCTACAGGAGCGGAGCAGTAACCAAACACGTAACTTAACGTAATAAATAAATAATAAATATTTTGGGACAACTCACACACGGCTATCAGATCCCAAGCTAAGCAGAGCTTGTGTTATGGTAACCAGACAACTGGTATACATACTTATATAATTTATAAATACATACATATTATAGATAAATCACACCCAGACACAGAACTAACAATCATGCTCTTCACACAAAGTGAAAATGAACTTAGTAAAAAATACCAGATGAAACAGCATGGACTGCCTCGTTGGTCTAGTGGTCGCAAGCGCGACTGCTGTGCATGAGGTCTTGGAATCGATTCCAAGGTCGGGCAAAGTGTTATTGGGTTTTTCCGTCAGGAATTTCTCAGTAGCAGCCTCGGAGTCTGGATTTGTGCCCGGTTGATGGCAATAGGCTCGCCCCCTATTACATGGGACTAAAAACATCACTGGCGAAATGTGGGTGTACTAATGGGTACCTACGCCTCTGACTAGCCCTTCGGGGATTACAGGCGTGATGTTATGTTTATGTGTGAAGCAGCATGAGAATGGCAGAAGCTATTTTATAAGTTAAAGATGAAGATTTTACAAAGTAAAGATGCATACGTTTACAAAATCCCAGTGAACTATTTAAAGATTTGCTCTAAGCACCAAACAATTTCGAGACTGTTTGTTAAACAAATTAGAATGCACCGCGCAATGTTACCGGTCGCTGTTGAAATAATTTACTGCAATGCAAACTAACGATTTCAATATTTTACGTACATTTACTGGTTTATACATGGTCGATGAAATCTGAGATTTATGCTAGAATTTATTTACGACTGGTACCACCCCGGCGTAAAATTCTGATTTGCCCTGTGGATTCTTGTCCGTTCTTCTCCATACGAAACTAACTTTTGAAATGGGCAATTAGATTCAATATTATAATTTTTCTTTTCGCTTGTAAATGACGTTCAAAAGTGCCTTTTAATGGTCTAATTGAAATAAATTATTTGACTTTGACTTTGGATATTCCAAAATAAAAAACTTCCATAAAAACCTTTTACGGGAAATTACGAACACACCAAAAAAGAATCAGTAAAATTGGTCGAGCCGTTCTCTAGTTTTGCGCTCCACAACACATTTAGCCATTCATTTTTATTTATATAGATAGATAAAACATTTTCAGACTCCGAGGCCGTTACTGAGAAATTCCTGATAGAAAAACCCAATAACACTTTGCCCGACATGGAAATCGAACCCAAGACGTCATGCTCAGCAGTCGTGCTTTGCGACTACTAGACCAACGAGGCAATCAAGGCTTGGTACAATAAATACCTCTGAACATACACCGTGTATATTTCTTAAAGTCCTGTAAAGTTTAAACAAAACATATAAAATCTTCTCTGTATGCCCCAAAAATTTCCTGTCCAGTTATATGTTAACTAACGATATGTTTTTCTTCTTTCACAGACTACCTCAGAAACACCAAAGAAAAATGCCGAGGGTCCCGCGAAACCATCACGTGGTCAGGCGCCTCGACTTTGGAGGAAGCAACGATGATCTGGCAAAAATAGACAACTTTGCCAACAGCATGAAAGAATCAGAAGCTAGAGAAAGACAAGAGATGACCATAAAATATAACTTCGACTTCAAAAACGAAGTCGCACTAAGAGGAAAGTATCTATGGATGAAAAGAAATGGCGATGAATGGGTGTCTATGGAGCCGAAGGAAAGTTTTGACGTGAATGACAATGAGAGGACGCCGGTGCATTCAAGAGAGGGTGCCCAGGGCGTTCCTCCTGCAAGGAGGAAAAGGAGGGCGAGGGAGGAAAGGGAGATTTGTAACAATCATGTTAAGAAGAGGTTGACCTTGGAGTAGATTTAAACACTGTACGGATATACAGCAGGATTTGAAGAAAATTACCCCCTTACTAATTTATCAGCACAGTTGGATAGTACTCCATAGGTATACAACATATTTTTTTTTTTTTTTCACTACCTTTCTTCAAGGGGTGGTAGTACTAACGAATATGAACACCTTTTGCTATAATAGGGAAGATGACGGGTTTTCAGGGCTTAGATAAAGTGTTACTTTAGAGAAGTTATTTCTTGGAATTATTGGTGTCAATTACCCAAAGATATATTGCATTAATTCAAGTCACTTTAATGTTCTTTAATTGTGCATTTATTAGTAGGTGGGTTATTTTTAATTACAGCTTTATTTTAAATATAAAAACGTTCATTAATTGAAATAGAATATTTATTTTGGACAGTAAACAAGAATAAAGAACAATATCTGACTAACTCTCGAGTTTCTCGATTGGAAAAAATAATGTGAAAGTCAATCGCGAGTAAGGTACTGTGCTGTCTACACTTGACTATTTTCAACAACCAATCACATTCGAGAATCCGAGGGTAAAATACTAGCTATAAGAGATAACGTTGGGCCATCAGCCACAAGATCCATAAAGTCAGAATCCTCTCTTTTTTTTAATGGAGAAAGTTCCCATCTATTTCCATCATCTCTTAATATAAATTCATCCATTCATCATCTCCATACCATTACTGTATAATATATTTATGATATTGTGAAATCTTGTTTACAATTTAAACATGGTTTTCCTAGTAAGTACTGGTATTACTGAACGCTGGAATTCTAAACTATTATTCGGATCCGTCCGATTAAAATGGCTCTCGTTTCGATAGTGTTTTGTCACTTTTTAAAGTCTTGATTGCTTTTTATGAAAACTAGTCTGGAGGTAAATTATATTATCTTGCCGCGGCAATGTGCAACTAGGTTTAAAGGTACGATAAAGCAAGAATATTTTGGGTTTCGTCTCGCTTACTTTATTTTAACAGTCTTAAGCTTGATTCACATATATCAGTGAAGTCATAGTTCCGAAACCGTTCCGTGGTCGGGATAATTATTATTTCATTCATTTTCTATGAACGCGTTCACGCCTGTCAGTGTCAGTGACGACACAGTGCTCTCAGTATCGGCTCCGACGCGTCCTTGAAGAACGAAGAGAATGTATGAAAGAATAATTATCAGTCAGATTGCCGACAGACACTGACATTGACCAATCACGTCGCAAATTATATCACAAATACAAATCACCCTTAAGTTTCATTGATGACTCATTATTGTCTTAATGCGAATGAACGGTACGTCCTTTCCATTCGTTATAATGGATTCCAATTTTTGAAGTGAAACTTCTTTACGCACGCTCGACTTGGGGAGTAAGCTGGCGAACGCGTGACGTAAGCGTTACGAAAAGTGTGATCGGGCAAGGCGAACGGAAGTTAAGTGGGGGATATAAGCAAGAGACAGCAGTGCGCGCGCACATTTTCTTTCTCTCTTCCTCTTCAAAAGAAGTTTCACTTCAGTCGTGTGGTCATAAGCACACTCGTTTTTTTTTGTCTATTTTGTATTATAAATCTTATGTTGAAGCCCAAAATGTTGCTTTTTGTACCACAATACGCTTATAAAGTGCCACAGTTAGGCTATACAATAAGTTTTAGATTTTATTTTCGAATACCTATATTAAAATACTTTAATTAATTTATATTATATCGGCTCACCCTATCAGTTAGGTACCATTTAAGATTTTTTTTAAATATTTTGTTAATTTTATTTGTAAATATTGGTTTCTTTTTTCCGCTACTAACATCACACAATATAATAACGATCATGTCCACTGTTTAGTGCTTCTTGGAGATAAAATTTAACGTATTTTAAGATTTTCTTTGCATTTAGTCTATTTAACGATGTTAAGGTTGTCACCCACTTATACTGCACCGCTTTCGGATACCAGATACCAGAAAAACGAGTATCCAATTATAGGTTTAAGGTAGTACTTGGTAGATACATTTTACAGTGACTAGATTGTGGCAATTGCAGCAAGCTCGCTTACTGCGATATTTTTTTTGTCACTGTAAAATGATTCTACAGTGTTACGACTTTAAGCTCATATTTGAATGTTCCATTTTACTGTTATGCGGACGCTGTGGTATAGATGTGCTATGCGACCTTTGTCCTGTTCAAAAGACTAATGTTTCTTTTTAGTGTTAAAAAAGATGTTTTTGTAATGGACGAATGTGATCACCGATGATTTTAAAATTGTATAAGCGTACTTTTATCCCAAAAGTGATACTTATTTAGAAGTTGCGCGAATGTATTTCGACAGAAACCTTTTTGCGACTGAATTTGGGCAGAACACGTGCCTTTATAAAACCTTGATGTGATAGAATATAATCTCTACTTTTGATATCCCGATCTCTATTTTGTATGATATCGTTTTGAAATATATTCGCTCAGCCGTAGCGTAAACTAATGGTCTTCGCTCATTACAACACCACCGCTCTGATAAGGCAACGGCCCAGCCTAAATTGCGTCGAAAAATTCAACCGCTAACTGACAGTGCCGCCTGTCAGTCGTCACCTTTTTAATAGCACGGAGCTGCACATAGGTTAGGTTAGGTTAGGTTTGCTGGGCTGTTTCCGCACTTAGCCTCTTTATTGGGCCATTGTACGTATGAAAAGGATATCCTTGAGGAGTTACTCCAACCATCCCAGATCCTCCCAGAATGCCAGCAGTCTTTTCAGACTATTGCAGGCTTCGGGGAGCGATGCCGGCGATTGGAGAGTCCGTGCCCGTTGATCTGCCACGCTTCTGCACTCCAAGAGCACGTGCTGTGGTGTTTCTTCCGCCTCCATGCATCCTCTGCACACAGGGCTGTCTGTCACACCTATGGTGAATAGGTGTTTGTTTAGGGGACAGTGGCCGGTTATGATGCCTATGATCTTCCGAATTTCGTCCCGTTTCAATCTAATAAGGCTGCGGGCAAGTCTTTTTGATGCTTCCGGAACTGCATTCTTTGTTTGCCTGCAGGTTACACTGTTTCTCCATTCCGTATGGTGTGTTTCCTCGGTTTTCTTACGTAGCCATGATTTTATTTGGGCTTGAGGTATGGGAAGCAGCGGTTCCGGGCCGTATACTGTTGTCTTCATACCTCTTTTAGCCAATTCATCGGCTGCATCGTTACCCAGTGAGTTACTGTGCCCTTTTATCCATTGCAGGGTTACCTTGTTTGTATTCGCAATGTGTTGGAGTGTATTATGACATTCCAAAACGAGGGCAGAGTTTATAGTGTTGTTTTGTAGCGCTTGAAGCACCGATGCACTGTCTGAGATAATTTTAATGTTGAGATCTCTGACGTCTCTGGCTGCAACTGCTTGAGCCGCTCTGGTGATGCCAATGCATTCTGCTTGGAAGATCGTGTTAAGTTTACCTAAAGTTGTTGACATTTTGATGTTTAGGTCGTTTGAGAAGACGCCAGCTCCAGTACCATATTTGGTTTTGGACCCGTCTGTGTATATCCGAACTTCATTGATGCCAGAGTAGTCTTCGGCTTCCGCCTTAAGTTGGATATCATATCTTCGATCAAAGATGTGGTGACATGAAGTTCTGTCCATGGGTGCCTCAAGGAGTGGTATTTCCTTTTGGACCCCTTGCAGAACTTTGGAGTGTGTTGTGTCTGCGTTTAATTTCCACAGTCCGTGCGACCTTAGTCTTAAGGCGGCTATCTTGGCCTCTTCCTGTATGATGAGATCTAGAGGTCTCAAGTTTAGGAGGTACTCTAAGGCGGCTGATGGAGTGGTTTTCATACATCCGGTGGCTGCTACGCTCGCTAAGCGTTGCAGACTTTGGAGTTTTGTTTTTACTGTGGTCAGTTGTGTTCTGGGCCACCACACAACTGATCCGTAGGTCAGAGAGGGTCTGATAACTGATGTGTACAGCCAAAGAGTAATCTTTGGGTTAAGACCCCATTTTTTACCAACAAGTCTTCTGCACTGACCAAAAGCTATACAGGCCCTCTTTGTTTTTGCGTCGATATGACTCGCCCAGTTCAACTTACTGTCAAGTATGACACCCAGATACTTTACTTGCGTCGATAGGGAGAGTTTGGTGTTGAATAATTTTGGTAACTGTAGTTCTGGTAACTTCCTTTTGTTGGTGAAAAGGATGAGTTCTGTCTTTTTCGGGTTTACTGACAGTTGTTGTTCGTCACACCATTCTTCTACAATCTGAAGGGCAGAACGCATTACTTTGCATAACACATTTTCTGCATTCCCGTTTATCAGAATTGTTAGGTCATCTGCATAACCAATAGTAGTGTATCCTCTTTCATTTAGCCGTTTTAAGAGGCTGTCTGCTACTATGTTCCATAATAGAGGTGATAGGACTCCCCCTTGTGGGCATCCTCTGACTACCTCCGCTCTTGTGGTAGTGTTCACCTCTATCTGGACCGCCCTTTTACTTATTAGTTCAGTGATCCAGTTTCTCACAACTGGTTCCACTCTGAATTTTTTAAGAGCGTGGTTGATGCTGTTGTGCATAGTTTTGTCAAAAGCTCCTTCTATGTCTATGAAGGCCGCAAGTGTTGATATTTTATTTGAGATGGCCGACTCTATTTTATACACTACCGCGTGTAGAGCCGACTCTGTTGATCTGCCCTTTCTGTAGGCATGCTGTTGAGGGTGTAGCGGGTTGTCCTTTAAAGCTCCATCCCTGAGATGTCTATCTACAAGTCTTTCCAACGTTTTCAGAAGGAAGGATGTTAGACTTATGGGCCTGAAGGATTTGGCGTGGGTGTAATCATCTTTACCTGGTTTTGGTAGAAATATTACTTTCGCTTCCCTCCATGCTTTGGGTACGTATTTAAACGCTAAGCAGGCCCTGTAGATTGGTAGTAAAAATTTGATTATTTGGTGAGAGTGCCATTGTAGTAGTGCTGGAAATATTCCATCCAGTCCTGGGGATTTGAACGGATTGAAGCTTTTTAGGGCCCATTCGATCCTTTCCGCAGTTACTATCTTTTCGGCAGTTTCCCATTCTTGGATTGTTGGTGTGGTGTAGTACTCGTCATGCCATCGCTGGTCTGGCGTTACCCGACACCCAGGGAAGTGGGTTTCCAGTAGTACTGCACTGGTTTCTTCGTCTGAGACTGTGTAAGTGCCGTCTTCCTTCTTGAGTGACCCCATTAGGTTGAGGTCTCCCTTTGCCAGAATTTTCTTTATTTTTGCGGCTTGGTTAGTAGAATTTATGCTGCTACAGAAATTGTGCCAGGCTTCCATTCTTCGGAATCTGATTCTTTTCTTGTAGTGTTTTTGTGCTGTTTTGTATTTATCCCAGTCCTCAACATTCCGGGTATTTTTTGCTCGGTTAAAAAGTGTCCTTAGTCTCTTCCGCAGTCGTTCAAGTTCTGGTCCCCACCAGGAACTTTTCTCCAGACGTTTGGGAGTTACAAGAGGACACGCCAATTCATAGCTTTTTACAAGCGTTGAGGTGAGGAATTGTGTGTTTGATTCGATGTTGTCTGTGCTAAGTGTCGCGTCAGTTGGTTGTACGTCACCTAGTGTTTTGGTTAAGTAGTTTTTGTACCTTGTTATATCTGTTTTGCGGGGATTACGATATGGAACAGGGTCTGTTGGCTTGTAATTAATTTGGAAGCACACGCGACGGTGATCGGCAAAAGATGGCTCGTTTGATACATGCCATCCCTCTATGAGGTTGGCCGCCGCGTGGGTTGCCAAAGTGATGTCAATTATAGTTTGATACCTGGAGCTTACAAAGGTCGGTTCCGTGCCTCTGTTTATGATGTTCAGGTTTGTTTGAAATAGATATTCGGTAAGTAACTCACCCCTTTTGTTTGTGTCCTTACTTCCCCACAGCGGGTGATGCGCATTGCAGTCTGCGGAGATGATCAGTTCCCAGTTTAGTGTCTCGCAGTGTTGCACCAGGTCGGCTAGTTCTTTGGGAGGAACTTCACCTTCACTCGGCATGTACACCGAGGCTAGAACTAGGGTAGTTTTATTTTCCGTGAGTATTTTCACTGCAGTGAGGTCTCTAGAACAGAATTGGTTAAGCGTGGTGGTTGAGATGGTATTTGGCATGAAGATACATGTCCTTGGTTTATCAACGGTAGTGTTTAAAAGTAACTTACCGCCGATGTTATTCAGACCGCAAATTCTGTTGTTTCTGATCCAGGGTTCTTGGATCAGGGCGACCGTCTTGGTGTCTACCTCCAGCACTCTGCGTAGAGTGGCCGCCGCTGTTTGTTTGTGCTGGAGGTTTGTTTGTATGACGCTGATGTTGTGGGAGTTACGGGCTACGCAGGACGTCATCTTCGGAGCTGCACATAATGAGCGATGGCCTTTACTCGTATAGTGTACTAGTAGAGTAAAAGCGTAGACAAATTGTAACTAAAATTCTGAAATTAATACTCTCTGTAATTTTCCAAAATTGATCTCGTAACTAACAGATGTATGAAGAAAAATATATAATTGTTTTTATAGAAACAATATGGCGCGACTTTGTGCGCGTTGCGAAATTGAAAGCATCTAAAAAATTACTTTTTTTTAAATATAAAATTAATCATTGAAATCATCTCAGCCATTTCATTCATATTTAAAATATCATTACCATGTTATTTTTAGTACAGAACGAAGAACCCACCATGATTTTATTTAATGAATTTTTGTAAGAAAATAATTTGAAAAAATTACTTATCATGGCCAAAAAAAAATAATCAGTCTGAAAAAAATATAGAATATGTACAGGTTTTCGCTTTACTAAAAATAACATTGTTTAAAGTTAAAAAAAAAAAACAAATGTACCATGAAATTAGATACTACATGAGTTAATAACAGCTGAGGGTAAAATTATTTCCCATTGTAATAAGAAATTGTAATTTCTATAATTTACTGACTATAGTTACGTTTTCTATTTTCTTTCCTAATTGAGTTTAAATAACTACATTCCTCTAAATACTAAACAATGAAAAATATTTTAGGGTCTGTGTGCACTAGAGCATCGATACCGGTACCGATACCAAGTAAAAACGTAACAGTCGGTATCTGTGCTGTAGTAGCAATTTGTATTTTAAAGTATTTGAATGAAAAATATAATACATTTAAATAGTAAGCCAACATTATTATTTAATTCTTAATTGTTTATGGTGGATACGTAAATGTTATGTAACGTGTAACGCAATCTGTCGTGTAATGCAACGTTACAGATATAAGGAGAAACAAGTAAAATGAGTCTCTGAATACTTTAGTAACATTGTAAGAAAAAAATATGAAAAACGTAATTTAAAAAAAAGAGCCGTAAAACAATTATAAAAATATTAAAAAAAAATTTGGAACGAAAATAAAAACTACCCGAGATATATACCAACTACAGATTTCAAATACAGTCAACAAGTGATAGGTATCCAGGTTCGTTAGATATAGTTGAAGTTTTCTTACAAACCGATGGATAATTTCGATTGAAACTTGACTTAATTAATGAACTGTTTATTGTCTACTTTTTAAATTAATTACATTTGAAAATAACCATTGGTTTAGAAGAAAAAAAAATTATATCAGTTATCCCTGCATACTTATGTCTTTTGTTGACTACACCTATTCGTAAAATATCCTAAGTTGCAACTCCATTACACGAAATATTACTTTGCACGTTGCACACGTCTGTACACGTACATGTAAACTTATCAAACAGCTATATTCCAAAGTCCACGTAGGAATACCTAGCTTCACATAGTGACTACTAGTAACACCTAGAAACTTATGTACTTATTTTAGATTAACCTTTTAAATAAATTAACTTTCGAAATTTTGTACATAGCCATTGTGATAAGTATTATTTATAATTTCTACGTATTTATTAAATTATTGTAACCGTTTGTTTTAATTAAATCAATTTCTGGTATATTTCCATGTTTTGTTTTATTTGTAGAACATTAAGTTATATAAGTCTGGAATCGCCAATCCGTCTTGAGCAAGCGTGCTCAATGCTGCAATGCAATGCTCATGCCTTCTCTATATGAGAAGAGGCCTTTGACCTGCAGTGGGACAGTAATAGGCTAGTATTATTATTTGAAAAACCTTCAATTTTAATGTAAGTTTACAGGTGTGATTTCTTTCGTTAGTAGCGAACCGCCTCGACTTCACACGAGTGAAAATTTCAGATTTCTTTCAAAAAATCCCTTTTATGTAAACCCTGTCTGAGAATTACAAACAACCCAACAAAAAAACAGTCAAATCAGTCCAGCCGTTCTCGAGTTTTACGCTGAGCAAAACTTTTAGCCATTAATTTTTATATAAGAGTGAATAAGAGAATATAGATAGATAAAGTGATGGCGGTTCCAGAATCGACCCAAATTTCTCGATACTTAAGCTAACACCTGGGGGCCTACCGTCATCGCTTATAACAATATTATTTCGGCAGACGTCAAAGTGAGTTTATTCAGGGCGTTCTGCCAGTCTTTCTACTAAAGCGGCCTATGGGTATCATATACGCGCCGAGCTTACAGCGTCCTGCGCGTACAATACAATAACGCCTTCAGGATGCTGTTGCGGCTGCCGCGACGATGTAGTGCGTCGGGAATGTTTGCTGCAGCTCACGCGGATGGCTTTCACGCTGTCATGCGTAAGAAAGCGGCTTCCTTACTGCAACGGTTGCGTAGCAGTCGTAACAGCATCCTGAGAATGATAGCGGGTAGGCCAGATTGCCCCATCCAACGACACTGGGTGGAATTAGCTATAGGTTTATATAATTAGTACTAACAACACTAACATAGTATATTAAGTACATTCTGTTACTAACTCACTAACAACGTTATGGACACATTGGGTCTGAAATAAAGATATTTTTTTTTATTTTTTTATTTCAATATTACTTTGTAATTTCTGTAGTTGGATTTTAACTCTCAGCGCTGAGCCAAGCGTTGAAAATCCAACAATGTGCAAGGCAAAATAATATTGTTTTAAGAGATGGGGGGTAGGGCCTCTGAAGTTTAAGTCAATATGCATCCGATTGTCTCTAATTTTGAAAGAAAATTGTATTTAGGTAAACCAACAAAATTATTGCTTAACATTAACTTAAAGACCTTAACACACTGCATTGATGAAAACAGACAATAAAATGCATTGCCGGTTTTTCATCAAAACTCGATAACGTGGTATCGGTATCAGTGTGACATAAATTACGATCGAATGGTATCACCCGCATTGGTTACTAGCATGTTGCTGGAACTTACAAGGATTAAATATACTGGAATTGAATGTAGAACAATTTATTTGACAAATTGTTAGGTATTTTAGAATGTCTAACTTGCTAGTCCTCAATTCCTTGAAGCTGGTTTAGTGGAGATTAATGAGATTATGAATTGCCTGTTGATTTATGTATTTAGACTAATATAATAAAACAAAAGGGTATTTTTTGTTTGTTTGTTTAAACGATCCAATCTCTGGAACTCTTCAATCAGATTGGAGCAGGCAAACAGGACAAATCAACATTACTGGGTCGAAATTATTATTATTTAAAAAAAATGCATCGGCAATCCAGTTCGTGTCGAAAAATGTCTACTGACGGCCACCATTTTTCAATAATTAAATTAATCTTTATATCAAACAACTGATTTAATTACTGACTTTCCTCGGTTGGCAACCAAGTCGTCATTCAGCCCGCTAGAGGCAGTCTCTATAGCCGTCAGTCCATAGACAACTGTAATAATAATGTAGTATCAATCAATCAATCAATTTTTTTTTTAATTCTTATCAACTTAAACAAGAAATTAGGAATTGAGTTGGAATATTCATAGACTACATTAAGAAAAAAATATAACAATAAAATGTCTTATGTGCCTGTAATTATTAACATAATTCATGTTTTACAACATAAAGTTACGATTTCAATTAATTTGTCAAGTATTTATTAGTTTTGCTATGTTATTAATGGCTGAACTAGTGGTCTATGGAATTTATAGGAGTATTTTAGATCAGACCACCTACACGATATTATCTAATGAGACGCATTCGCATTTGGCATTCGCTTCGAAACTAAAATGTCAGCATAAACTTTATTAAGATTAAATGTTAGGTAAAGTCTAAACGATTACTTAAAAAAAAAACATTTTGTTTATTCTACAACTCAATTCTAAATTCAAAATATAATAAATAATAACAAATATTATTTTGTGCTTAAACATAACTGGCGAAATCTGAGTGTACTAATGGGTACACCTCTGCCTAACCCCTCGAGGATTACAGGCGTGATGTTATGTTATTATTTTTTTTTAAATTTTAGGTACATAATTTCTAATAAATAAGGGCCAAAAATCAATCTTAAAGTTAATTTATTTAATAATATGTGGATGCATCATTATCAATATTACAATACTAATATTCTAAAGAGCTAAAGTTTATTTGTTTGTAAGAGGAAATCTCCGAAAGTACTGATCCGATTAAAAAAATATTTTACTGATAGAAAGCTAAACTATTGCTAAGTGTCATAGAATATGTTTTATAGATATACTTGACTTCCACATGGACGAAGTCGGGCGCCGAAGCTAGTTAAAATAAGAAAATTCGTATTGCATGTCCAGCGTTGTCAATTCTAAGACAACACCGTTGCAACTGCGGCCCAAGGCGTATCACTGACAAGGAACTGATTTCGTTACACCTGTTGCTAACGGTACTGTGTAGGGTTAGCAAAAAGAGCTTTGAATACAAGAAATTACATTTATACCCCCCTATTCAAATCAATTCATTTTCTGTGGTTAGCGGCCCTGACTGCTAAGCCGGAGGTCGTGGGTTCGATTCCCACCCAGGACAAACTTTGTGTGATGAGCATGATTGTTAGTTCTGTGTCTGGGTGTGATTTATCTATTATATGTATGTATTTATAAATTATATAAGTGTTATGTGTGAGTTGTCCCAAGATATTTATTTATTTATTTTATTTATTTATTTCAGACTGGTGTGTGAGGAGCTCGTGGCTAAGTAATAACAGCCGCACGGGTCGATCCGTCAGGTTAAGCTACGCTTGCTGGGGTTGGTCCGTGGATGGGTGACCATCTTTACATACCGAGACTCCTCCGTGCCTCGGAAAGCACGTTAAGCCGTTAGTCCCGGCTGTCATACGTGGATCTTTGACAGTCGTTACGGGTCGTCAGAAGCCCGAAAGTCTGACAACCAGTCTTACCTAGGGGTATCATATTACCCAGTTACTGGGTTGTGGAGGTCAGATAGGCAGTCGCTCCATGTAAAATACTGGTATTCAGCTGCATCCGGTTAGACTGGAAGCCGACCCTAACATAGTTGGGAAAAGGCTAGGCAGATGATGATTTCAGATTAGTGTGTCCATATAGTGTTAGTAAATACGAGAACAACACATAACACCTATGCAGAACATGGAATAAGTAGCTGTGTGTATCTTATATTTTTGTTGACTGTATTTACATAGATACAAAAACAAGCAGTACCTACCTAATTATAGAACACTATGCCATTTGCTAGCGCGCCTGCTGAGCTTGGAGTCCTGGGTTCGATTTCCAGGTCGGACAAAGTGTTATTAGGTGTACTGTAGTTAGAAGAAGTGGTGTGACACTCCCGTGTCTAAAAAAAAAACGTAAATCTGTTGTTCCTGTGTCTGATATCTCCCCGGTCGTGTCGGATTGCCGTCCCATCGAACTATGAGAGTGAGGGAAGAGGTAAAGCACCTCTTCACTATACACTTGTTCCCTATAATATCTCTTGCGTACTTGACCAGTCTCCATGAAGATTGACTGTCATGACCAAAAGTCAATCGAGAAAAAATAATACATGAACGTCACATGCGCGTACTACGTACTTGAAGTTTTTGAAAGATACGAATTTTCTGACCGTACTTGTAGAATATGTACTTACGCTACGTTTTACTTGTGTTGTAAGGATATATGTTACTGATCTTAGAACTGTAGATACTATTAGATACATAAATAAACTCACGGCTTTTTCCCATGGGGGTGGGCAGAAACCACAGAACGTCACCTGCTACGATCCTTACGTACTCCTTTTGCCTCATCCACGTTCATACATCTCATCTCATCATACAAGCACGCTGGTTACGAGTACTGCGCATCTGACTTTTCTGAAAAACATCCAAGTTAGATAAATAAAGTTTATTTTCTCAGTTTGTTTATTTACATTTATGTCGAAAACAGGCTTTGCTAGCTTCCGCCCGGGACTTCATCCGCGTCAATATTAGTATGTTGTCTCACAGGAACTGTACATTTATCCGGGATAAAAAGTAGCCTACGTGCTATTCCAGACTATAATCTATCTCTGTGCCAAATTTCATGCAGATCCGTTCAGCCGTTCCAGCGTGATTGAGTAACTAACTTCCATCCTAACTTTCACTTTCATAATCGTAGTAAGATACTTATGTATTACTTTTTAATGATAATAATTTCCTGGAAGATCTCTTATACAAGGCACCCTCGGTACTATCAGCAACTTGTTAATTAATTACTAGGCTGTAACAACGATCCAATCAAAACTGTACCTAGACCGGGGGTCACCAATAAGTATTGTTAGAGGTCCGTATTTAAAAATTATGAGACTAGCGCAGTCCACTTGGTGATAACAAATAAAACACATATTTTGACTAAGACTGAACTAAATAAAAATGCCACAAGTTTTTATTTTCTTATTCACATATTTTCTGACATATTTAAATAATAATTTTAGGTATGAAGTTTCCTGGTTTCAACCGACTTCAAAAAGGAGGAGGTTCTCAATTCGGTGCGTTTGTTTTTTTTTTTATGTATTTTACCTGATTACTCCGCCAATTATGAATCGATTTGGATGATTCTTCCATTTGTTTGAAAGAGCATAGTTCCGACTTCTAAGCTAAAGTTATTTTTTTATTTTGTAGTTTTTGAAGGCGGTGGTCTTTTTTTTTAAAAAAGCTTTTTCTTAAGGTCCGCACAAAACGTCGGCGGTCCGCCATTAGTTGACCCCTAATCTAGACCAAGCGAAGGGCGTAAGTACAAACTAATATAATATTCATGCGTAAATTAATTCCACGGCCCTTTTTAACATTAAAAAATCTGCTAACCATACAAAGAAATACCATCATAAAGATAGTATACATCAGTGTAATATTTTGTGAAACATTTCGTACGTCCATAAAAAATGCATACAAAATCGGGACATCTTCCTGTGTGCGTCATGCGTGATGTCTCGGTCAGCACGCATAATGTATGCACCCTAGCATCCTGTTGACATGGTACTGTGAATTTTCCCTTTTATCTTCACGCTTTTAGTAGAAAAGAGGACAGTAGGGTACGCATAGCATGAGTTAGTCCTCTTCATAAGAATTTGTTTTTTGATTTTCCGTCTGAGATATCATCCCTAGGAGAAATGTACGACAGAAGACATGATGCATCGAATCCAAACAAATAAGGTTATACGATTAAGTTATTTAGGTATATAGTTGACCAAACTCCTAGATATACCCTTTTTTTCTTGGGGAAATTCTCCTGGATTCCCTCCTTCTGGGGATAACTGAGGATTGTGTCGGACTCATACCGACTAAAGGTTACTCCTGCTACCATAAGTCGGAAGCCCGGTATTCGCATTACGCATGATCCGCACCTTCGACTGGTTTGCATGCAACCTGCTCACTTTCAAATACTTTTAAACAATGTTGTTTATTGCAGCCAATATTTTCATATCACACTCTAAGTATTCTTAAGCCTAAAAACTGATTGCTGGTTGCTGAAGCGCGACTTCTGTGCATGAGGTCTTGGGTTCGATTCCCAGGTCGGGCAAAGTGTTATTGGGTTTTTCTATCAGGAATTTCTCAGTAGCAGCCTCGGAGTCTAAATTTGTGCCCGGTTGATGGCAATAGGCTCGCCCCCTATTACATGGGACTAAAAAAACATAACTGGCAAAATGTGGATGTACTAATGGGTACACCTCTGCCTAACCCTTCGGGGATTACAGGCGTGATGTTATGTTATGTAACATTAATAGATTGGCCTGTACACTAAATAGTTTGGTCGCCTGTACAGTGTACACGTGAACTTTAGAAATAAAACAATTTCTATTAGTAAAAGACATAAAACAAGAACATGACTGCTGTTATCCCCAAGATTGATAGACATCACATAACGAGTAGCAGACATTTACCTCATTAACAACTAAAACAATGAGTCAAGCAAAAACGAAAGCTCATAGCAACAATCACATAAAAGATATAAAAACTAGACACAACCAGGTCTGTAGATGTGATGGGAAAGTAATGATTACGTATAGGAAGAGGTTGTAAAAAAGGATTGCTGTGTCCTGCGCGAAGGGCCCGTGGGAATACAAGGAGAGAGCGCTGCACGCGATAGTCAATCACTGAATTGTTGAACAGGGAATTTGTAATAAGTTGGAATGATGACTGCCTCATTAGTCTAATGGTTGCAAAGCGCGACTGCTGAGCTTGAGGTTATGGATTCGATTCCTATATCGGGCAAAGAGTTATTTGGTTTTTCTGGCTTAGTCGTAAAGCGGCCGTCCTCTCATGCATGAGGTTGGGAGTTCGATAGCGGGCAAGTACACATGTGGCTATTTTAATTTAAGTTTATCTTGGACGTCACTGATATCGGTGAAGGAAAACATTGCGAGGAAACTTAGCCTTACAATAAATTAAAATCTGAAAACGCCAATCCGCCTTGAGCAAGCGTAGTGATCAATGCTTGTGCCTTCTCTGTATGAGAAGGGGCATTTGCAATGCCGTAGGACAAATAATAGGCTGGTATTATTGTCCTACTGCAAATAAGACATAACATCACGCCAGTAATCCCCGAAGTGTTAGGCAGAGGTGTACCCATTCGTACACCCACATTTCGCCAGACAAAGAGAAAGACATAAGACAAAGAGCCTAAATCTACCGCCCCAGTTTTACTTTTACCCCACAAAGGGTCCAAGTGACCCATCTAACCCTGTTCACTCAACTGAAACACACGGATTTCCTTCTCATTGAAATGCATGAGACTCAGTTTTATGCTAATACGAATAGTTTTTACTTTCATTTCCGACCTAGGAAGTAGTTAAATGCTTTTATATAACCCTCTTTTGTAAGAGGTTTAGTCTTGTCACTCTTCTTTTCTTTTGAATTGTCCATTCAAGTTTGCTACAATACCTAGATGATTGGCTATTTCAGAGTTATAAGTACCAACGTAACGTACAATCATTAACAAACGTACAAAAACACGTTTTTTTTGTATGGGGAACTCTTTATTTAATTTATATTTTTGTTGTTTTATTTTTATATAACATAACATCACGCCTGTAATCCCCGAAGGGTTAGGCAGAGGTGTACCCATTAGTACACCCACATTTTGCCAGTTATATTTTAGTCCCATGTAATAGGGGGCGAGCCTATTGCCATCAACCGGGCACAAATCCAGACTCCGAGGCTGCTACTGAGAAGTTCCTGATGGAAAAACCCAATATCACTTTGCCCGACCTGGGAATCGAACCCAAGACCTCATGCACAGCAGTCGCGCTTGCGACCACTAGACCAACGAGGCAGTTTTTTATTTATATTTTTGTTGTATTATTTTTATTATTATGCCAATAAGTAAACTGTTTTGTCTTTATGATATAAGGCAGATATAAATGAGTAATTAATAAAAATGTAAATATAAAAAAAACAGTAAAAATGCCTCAAAATCTGTCTCGAAAAAATTGTGTGTAATCTATCTTGATAAAATGTTTTTTTTTATATCTTGAACCACAAGATATTAAAACATAACATCACGCCTGTAATCCCCGAAGGATTAGGCAGAGGTGTACCATTAGTACACCCACATGTCGCCAGTTATGTTTTTTTTTTAGTCCCATGTTAAAGGGGGCGAGCCTATTGCCATCAACCGGGCACAAATCCAGACTCCGAGGCTGCTACTGAGAAATTCCTGATGGAAAAACCAAATAACACTTCGCCCGACCTGGGAATTGAACCCAAGACCTCATGTACAGCAGTCGCACTTGCGTCCACTGGACCAACGAGGCAGTTTTTATTTTTATTATGCCGATAAGCAAACTGTTTTGTCATACCGAATGATTGAAAAAAAGAAAAATGTAATGCAAAATCTATCTCGAAAATGGTTTAAGATATATGAAAAAATGTTTAGACAAAAGTTGTAGACAATTTAATTCTCTACAAGATTTGTGTTTATACATATAGCATATAACCCATTGGATACGAGATATTTGCAATAGATGTATAAAATATAGATTTTTTGACCTTTGACCTTGGTACATCATTAGTCGCGGCCACCCTACGACAAGTAGGTTTTGAGACAAGTTAAAGTAATCAAAAAAAAGGTTTATACAACTACTTAGCTGACTATCTCTCATTCCGAGAAACTTGCCCTAAATTGACTAATTATCCTGGACCAACCAACGTAACCAGCAGTAAGAGTTATTTTGATGCATTATTTCTGGAAATAAAATCAAAAAATTGAATTGAATCTAGTTGCCCTTTCAATAAGGTACAGTTTCATCTTAAATTCAAACTTTATTCTACTAACAGTTACTAACAGACAAACACCCGGACGACACTGTTTCCCCTCTAAACTAATGCAAGCGTGAAGATACGTTTTTATGAAATAACGACCGACACTTTATACTTCCGCCAGGAATCGAACCGGATACCTCGCAAATGGTGTGAAGACGGATATGCTTGTTGTAAGGATTCATAAGTCACCTGTTTTTGACTAACGTCAACGACATTTTTTTATTATTTACTAGCTTTTGCCCCCGTCTACATCCGCGTGGAACTTGTTTATATCGTGCATGCATACAAACTTCCACCCCCTCTTCACAGCCATAGGGGGTGATTTCCGAAATAAAAAATATCCTATATCCTTCCTCGGATCGTAAATTACATGCCATATTTCATCAAAATCTATTCAACGGTTTAAGCGTGAAGAGGTAAGTAACAGACAGACAAACTTTCGTATTCATAATATTAGTATTTAGTATGGCTATTTTAGTAAAAACTAAATTTTAGTAAAGTGCTTAGATGACAAATAATCCTAAAGATAGGATGAGACCACAGTAAAATTTTAAACACAAAATTATGTGAAGGTGAATGGATGTTTGTTTGTTTCTCATCGACTCATTAACGGTTGAACAAAATTAGCAAAAATTTTGCACACATAGATAATGATCTAGCTTAATTCATAGGATTATTGTCCTGTTTCCGTGTTTCTGTGGACTATGTACAAAAAATATTTTTTCCAATCCGACTGGATAATTCCAGAGATAGTGCGTTTCGTCCCACGTAATGAGACACAATTGATTATCCATTGTTCTGTCATTCCTGTATGACAGCCGGGCCTTGAGTGGTAACAAACAAAATCACTAAAAAACATTTTGCTTTATAAGTCGAAGTCAAATCATTGATTTCAATTAGGTCATTATAGGGCACTAGTATAGATTAATTGAATAGAGATTAATTGAACGGTGGTTATAGGCAGCATCTGTATCTATATTTAAAAAACTGAATTCTCATTTCGACCGTTACTATAATTCAAAAACCCATCTTTTAATTCAATTAAAATAAGTCCACAATAGGGGCCCGCTATCAATTTATCCAGAAATATCAATTGTTCTATTAACAATTGCATTCGTATGGGGTGCACAGTGCGCATGAGCAATGTAAAAGGCATAAAATTTTATTTTTATTGCACATCCTACTTTTCGGAATGGTCGCGGCTTGTTGAAACAATGTATGGTATTGTTTTTTGATAGGGAACAGCGAATTTTAAAATGAAGGGCGGCCTGTTTGTGTTTCTCTACGTTTGTTACTGGGGTATACTAATCAGGAATCGACCTATATATATTGTGGTTTCATACATACATACATAACATCACGCCTGTAATCCCCGAAGGGTTAGGCAGAGGTGTACCCATTAGTACACCCACATTTCGCCAGTTATGTTTTTAGTCCCATGTAATAGGGGGCGAGCCTATTGCCATCAACCGGGCACAAATCCAGACTCCGAGGCTGCTACTGAGAAATTCCTGATGGAAAAACCCAATAACACTTTGCCCGACCTGGGAATCGAACCCAAGACCTCATGCACAGCAGTCGCGCTTGCGACCACTAGACCAACGAGGCAGTCATGGTGGTTTCAATTTAGATATTTGGTAATTTTGAGTTTTAAAGAAAGTGAAAAAGTTACTCAGCTTGAAAATAGGACGAACTAGTTGTTTTGTTGTTCAACTAGACATATATAAAAATATGATCAGGAAATAAGTAACTATAAATATTTTTTTGGGCATTTTTTTTTATAAAATCGTAATTGGTATTTAATACTAAAGTTCTACTAAAAACTTATAACAAAACTAATTTGCCTAGTTCGTTAGTTTTTAAATACTTAAAATTAAATACAAAAGCAATAAAAAAAACTACTTTTCACGGGGAAAGTATTTATTTTAATAAAAGTAAATACAAATAGTTTCTTCTAGAAATAAGATTTGACTAGCTTGAGTGTGTGACATTTTTCTTTAAAATTATTTAAAATTAAGTTAAAACAGACTAGCTATCTTCTTAATAAGATACACTTAGATGACTACCTAAATAAATAATTTCGTACAACATCGAAATAGGAAACACGATAGTTCTACCAAAATCTTAAGATAAATCCAAATTGACTACCCTAAAAGTCCATCACACTTCTTTATTACTAAAAAAATTCTTTAAAATCAACCATACAACAACAAAGTCACGGTAACAACACAAAATTAAAACTCACACAAAAGCCATACAATTCCAACATCAACATCGATATTACCAACATCCCTAAATCTGGCCAGACACATCGGCGACACGCATCCACATCTATTAAGATCGGAATAGCTTAAAGCCGTAACCAATTGATTTGTTGACGTGAATTTGTACTTTTAAACACGGAAAGGTTATCGATATTTTTGCTGAACAGTATCGATACTTCGCTAACGATACCTATCTAATATTATATAGCTGAAGAGTTTGATTGTTTTAATGCATGTCAATTTAAACCATGTAGTAGGGGGCGAGCCTATTGCCATCAACCGGGCACATATCAAAACTTCGAGGCAGCTTTGGAGAAATTCCTAATGACAAGACCCCATGCTTAGCAGTGGCGCTTGGCATCCTTATAAATCTTAGTAGGTACGTAATTCTTTATAATAGTCAACGGTTAGTATTTAGTGTTAGATCTCAATGTACGTTACAACGGTGTCATCGTCGAATTACTGTTAAAATGTTATTTGACATCTGTCAAATCTGTCGATAAGTCATTCGGAAGTTGTGAAATCCTAAATAGTAAGTAATCTAGATATTTTAATTTGAACATTTTCAAGTAACGTTCAAGTAGTACCTATACATTTTTTTCTATCTTTATCCCTAACTCCTAAATGTTCGTAAATGTATTAACCTTTTGAACGCCATTGTCACATATATGTGACAAACGAAATCTTGCCCTGAACGCCAACGTCACAAATATATGACAAAATACACGTCGCACCATATTATGAAATAAACAATGTAATCAAGTTTTGGAATCCCTATTCTTTATCATTGTCATTTGACAAAAAAAGTGGCCTGGCGTCAGGGGTACGGCGATACGTTTATGCTCTGGCGTTCAAAAGGTTAAAACAATCAACATAGCCATAGAATAAATCAATGAATTAAAAAAGTACATCATTTGGATGGTCCAAATGATGTACTTTTAATTTAAATAAATCCCAAATTATTCTTCATCCAAAATCGTATATCATAGTGTTGTACATTTCGAACTTAAGAAAATATCGATAATTTTAAATTCGATACGATAACCCTCCACACATTATTTAGGGTTACCTTAATGAAGTTTTAGGGTAGAGGGCACAATAGTCGGTCAGTTGAAGGATTGTAGTTAATGATTGATGAAGACGGATGGTGCAGGGTTATGTCTATTATTATAGTAATGTAATTCGTGAGATGTGTGAGGATGCTGTGGAGATTTAGGCGTGTAAGTTTTGAGAAAGAATTTTTAAGCTTGTATTTTATACTAGCTTTACAGCGTGATTTTTCTTACGGATCGTTAAAATATAGCCTATAGCACTCAGTAATAATGTAGCTTCCAATTTGCGGCAGAATTTTCAAAATCGGTTCAGTAGATTCAGAGATTATCCCTACAACTTCACAAACTTTGCCTCTTTAGATTTATCAATAGACAAACTAGTCAAATAACGATTGAAAGTAGGTTAAAATATAGTCGAAAAAATTGCTGCATTTTAGATAGATGCAATGGCAACATTGAAATAACTGATTTAGAAAAATATATATATATACATTACATTATATATAGTATTCTCCCCGCGACAACGATCGCGTGATTTTTCTTACGCATCTCTGATTTTTGATAATTAAATACAGCCTATAGCACTCAGTGATAATGTAGCTTCCAATTTGCGACAGAATTTTCATAATCGGTTCAGTAGATCCAGAGATTACACCTTACAACATTACAAACTATACCTCTTTATAAACTAAGATAAGATAGATAAGGATTACATGCGAGATAGGGGTCAATGATTGTGAAAGAAGAAAATGTATTGTGCCGACCCCAAGTAACATGGAAAAAGGGCAGGAAGATGATGATGAGACTAGGATTATTCAAGACCATTGCCAACCTTATGCACCTTAGATAAACGCGTATTACAACCATATAGATTCATCATCATCATCTGCCTAGCCTTTTCCCAACTATGTTGGGGTCGGCTTCCAGTCTCACCGGATGCAGCTGAATACCAGTATTTTACATGGAGCGACTGCCTGTCTGACCTCCACAACCCAGTAACTGGGTAACACGATACCCCTAGGTAAGACTGGTTGTCAGACTCTCAAGCTTCTGACGATTCGTAACGACTGCAACAACCATATAGATTAAAACCATGAAAAGACCACATCACAAAAAATACCGCCACATAAACCGCACAACACAACCCAGATGTCTGAAACACGAGACATGGCATGTGACCATATTTTTTACAAACGTAACTAAATAAAAAATGGCGATAAGTTAACGTTTGGTTTTCATTATGATTTATGTTAGTGCCGATGGAAGCGGGACTGTTTATAAAAAAAATAGTTTGTTAAAAAAAAAACTTTGTGGTTTTTCTGAATTTTTATTTTGTTATGGTTGTAGATCATTTGAGGCTGAGGATTGCAAACTGGTCATGTTATTTTTTTATGTTACAGTTTTATTTATAAATGCCTACTAGACAAAAGCTTTACTTTTCAAAGTAAGGACTTCCTAAAATAAAATAAAAAAAAATTGTACCTGTATGTCATATTTACCGTTTATCAATTAATATATGGGCTTAGACATATATTTCTCAAATAAGAATACAATTTCGTTATTGTGAGAAATACAATTTAATCCTGAATAAATATTAAATACTTGAATTTACAAAGAAACGGCAGGTATCTATTAATCTACTCGAAAGTTAACTAGCATACTTGCATAAGTTTTAAATAATAAAACAAAAAAAAATACGATAAGATAAAATAAATTATACCAGCCTATTATTGTCCCACTGCAGGGCAAACGCCTCTTTTGAGACTAACATGAATATTATTTATAAGTCCAGGTTTCCTCACAATTAAACCTGAAAATTTTCAAAACAGAGATTGATAAAAGTACCAAGTACCTACTGAAAAAAAATGCAAGATTACGCATTGCAATGTAAAAATAACTCACACTATCAGTAACTGACCTAGGTACATAACAGAGGAATATGATAAATCATTGTAACAAACGTCATCATCGCATATAGAATTTGACTGAAAAAATAAATAAATGAACTGCATATTATTCACGTTACCTTACTGGTTTGGTGCGCCATCTGTTGACGAGTAGTCGGTTTAGTCAAATATTTCTTTATTATGACGGATGAGAGAGGCCATTTTTTTTTGTGCAGTTCCTACCTACCATTTCTTTTAATTTTTTTAACTCTCACATGATTATTTGTCAATCTTTCACATTTTGACCAAGATTTAATAAAAATACCGATCAGAATTTTGCAAAGTATTAGATATAGGTGTAATTTAAAAAAATCCTTATCTGCCTCCTTGGTCTAGTGTCACAGAGCGCGACTGCTGAGCGTGAGGTCTTGGGTCCGATTCCCAAGTCGGGCAAACTGTTATAGGGTTTTTCAATCAAGAATTTCGCAGTAGTAGTCTTGGAGTCTGGATTTGTGCCCGGTTGATGGCAATAGGCCACCTATTACATAAACGTAACACCTCTGCCTAAACCTTCGGGGATTACTGGCGTGATGTTATGTGTTAAAAAAAAACTACATTCCTTCTGTTCTATTTTCTTAAAAAAAAAATCCTAAGGATATCTGCGGTTTTGTTATTCGTTGAATCGACAATTTTATTAATCAATTATCACAGTTTGTAATGCTTACAATGAAATTACATTAACGTATTTGAAAGAAATTTAGTTTGATTATTAGAAAATAAACAGTTCATTTTATATAATATTATATTTAACTTTCACATGGCAAGGATTATTATGTATCACAATCTTGGTCCCCAAGATACAGGCATCGCCTAGTTTGGGGACCATCGTTTTTACCAAACTACGGACCGTCAAAATATGTTACCGATTTATAATTATTATGTAAACCTAGTTATAAGGTAACCACTGTAACAACAGTAAATAAACTTTATTACTTTACTTTATTACTTTATTTTTAATTTCATTCGAAAACATCCATCGGTTTCTATGAAAACTTGAACTATGTGTAACAACCCTGGTTATTTAACTCTTTTGCTAACTGTACACAAAACAGTACATTGTCATAGGTCGACAATGTTTAAGTGACCCTACTAACCGCTTAAGTACCCAGTTGTCTGACAGCCCTACGCACGGTGGCCTGGTAACCCATTTAGTTCAATTGAATCAATTTAGTTGATCTATTTATCGGAGTAGTCACCCTTGCTGCTTTTGTCTTATGCTCTGGGTTATAGATATTGTCAGTCTTGAGCCAGTTGGTTTAACCAGGTGGTCTGACATCATACCATGATCGTGCTCTGAACGTATCGAGCACGGAAAGAAACATGACAGAGACTACTATGCCTACTAGACGTATCAACTGACAATTGCTGGCGCTCCTCTCATGGCGCGCGATGATGTTGATCGGTGATGGAACGGTATAACAGTCTCATACTTTTCAATGCAAAGGATATTTTAATGCCTGATTTGCTCCTAGTACGGTCATAGCATATTGCATTGTGCAGACTCCTTAAAAATACCTAGTCTCACAGAAATTGCAAAGATTTCGGCGGAGATTCTGTTGCATGTCATGATTTAGGTTTATGATATAAAACCAGTCCATTATTACCCTACTGCAGGGCTAATGCCTCTTCTCATACAGAGAAGGCTCGAGCATTGACCACCACACTTGCTCAAGGCGGATTGGCGAATTCAGACTTAAATTAATTATAAGTCCAGGTTTCCTCAATTCATAAGTATCGCTAAATGAGATTGCGGCAAGATTTTAAACATTATTAACTAGTAAAATTGGCCTTCAGTTTATTTTGGCGTGATTTTGACAGATCAAAGTGTAAAATTATGTATCTCTAATTTACTGTGCCCTAATACTCCCAAAATCGACCACAAAAAATACTCATAATCGACGTTAGATAATCGTGAGACTTCCCCAGATAACAATCTTCGCTATAACATTGATAAATTATATTGTCAATCAGTCTGTAACAAAAAGAACACAACCCTACCGCCCCGTATGCGCCCGCTTTTTATCACAATTAAAAGTAAATGAATAAAAATCTCCGCTATATAGTGGCGCTATTTATAGGGGCACATTATCATCAAGTAGGCATTGTTGTTGCACTTGCTGTATTTAACACCAAATTAGAGGGGTGATCAAGTGATCATTAGTGATATTGTAGCTGAGAATGGTGGCCGGCCATACCTATTTGACTGGCCTGTTGGTCTAGTAGTTAGTGACCCTGACTGCTAGGACGGAGGTCGTGGGTTCGATTCCCATCCAGGACAAATCTTTGTGTGTTTGGGTTTTTTATTTGTTCTGTGTCTGGGTGTAATTTATATATAATATGTATGTATTTAGAAATATATAAGTATATTTATCAGTTGTCTGGTTACTATAGTACAGGCTCTGCCTAGTTTGGGATCAGATGGCAATGTGTTGTTGTCCTAAGATATTATTATTCCATTTATTTATTTAATATACATGTATACATATATTTTTAAATATTATTATTAAAAAAATATATTATTATATTATTTAGTGTACGACTAAACGCCGACAGGACGCTTCCCCGTCAGGACTCTTCCCCGACTATGCGAATAAAGGTTAATTACCTTCGGTTGTTGTCTGTCACTTGGGTGTCGTATGTCATTATTTTAATCATGACAGCAAATCGGGCACTTCGAAATGAAAAACCTTTCAACAGCGCCTTCATGTACGAGTATTTTTAAGCAGCGGGCAGCGGAAAATGTGAGCAAAAACTCTAAAAAAAAGCTTAAGTTAGGTTAGGTTAAAACTGTGACCCCCCTACGAAAACGACATGACTATAAAGAAAGAAGTATACACATCTGCTATGAGCCCTGTCGGCGAAGAGTGCTGTGTGCGAAGTGTCCTGTCGGCGAAGAGTCTCGTCGACGAAGAGTCCCGTCGAAGTAAAGTCTTGGTGTTCAGTCTAGTCATCAATTTGTCAAAATTATCTCTAATTTGCAAACAATTTTGATATTGATTGTCGCTAAGACGAGATTACGACTAGATTTTGAACGTTTTTTGTTACGAGAATAAGCTTCAAATAGTTTTTAACAGTTTTAATTCATCATAATACTGATAAAGATAGTTTAAAATCAATTTGTTTTCATTCAATAACAATTAAAAGTAAAATTCTGACTAACTGCTTTTTAACTTAACGATTAATCGTAGTCGACGAATGCATTGTACTTTAACCGACTGTGTTATAAAAATCGTGTGTTGTGTTACGTTATTTGGATGTCACGGTGCGTTTGCGTTATTGTTATTAATTGCAGTTATTTGAATGTGAAAGAATGTTAGTGATGTAACGAGGAGTAAAAATAACAGTGTTGTGTTTTTTTTTTAACTAAAAAGGGTTTCCATAATGAAAAACCTAAGCAGTACCTAAATTGTCAAAAAAGATTGCTAAATATATTGTACCATTTATGACCTAGGTAAAGATACTAACTCTAACAAAATATTTTTTTGGAAGGACCCGCATCAATAAATATGTCGAAAATTAATTGATTTAAGCTATTTTTATCAGTATTCTGTTTTTTATATGCTATTTTGTTTTAGTTTCTTTTTTTATTATTTATTTGTTAGCTTACTAATTAAGCCTGTAAATATTGTACATTTTACTTTAAGTAACAAAGATACTGAATGTATACATTTTAATCAAAAAGTTTTAAGTTTTCAAACACAAACTTGTGCACATCACTATTTCAAACTATAGCGTCGTTTATAAAATCGTGAGTAACAGTAACTTTACGGAAACCATTCTAAAGTGTCGTATCCACAAATGTTGCCAGTGCATCGACAGTGTTGCCACTAACATGAGGAAATAATAACAATTCAGGTAAAACGCGTGACTAAATTGTAATTGTAATGAATGTTAGAAATTAGTTACGTTTTAGATTTTATGGGCTTTCTTTTAGTTTAGTTTACTGTTGTTTGACTGCCTCGTTGGTCTAGTGGTCGCAAAGCGCGACTGCTGTGCATGAGGTCTTGGGTTCGATTCCCAGGTCGGGCAAAGTGTTATTGGGTTTTTCCATCAGAAATTTCTCAGTAGCAGCCTCGGAGTCTGAATTTGTGCCCGGTTGATGGCAATAGGCTCGCCCCCTATTACATGGGACTAAAAACATAACTGGCGAAATGTGGGTATACTATTGGCTACACCTCTGCCTAATCCTTCCAGGATTACAGGCGTGATGTTATGTATGTAGTTTACTGTTGTTTGGCCCTTTGGTGGAGGTTAATGTGTAGTTTTTAGATGGTTGGTTTGTCTTTTGTGGTGTGAAATATTCAAGATTGAAAGAAAATGCAGAAAAAAATATGAACTTAGTGTTTTGCATGTAGTAAGTAGAGTCGTGACAGCTCCATGTCTCGAATTGTGTACCATATACTCCATCTTCATGCTTGTGCACACACTAACTTGTGCCCAGCCTTCTGTGGAATTTGCCGCCATGACCTAAATTCGGCTGGAAAAAATGTTATTACAGACCATATTATTCTTTTTTTTCCCGCAAAACTATGTCTTCATAGCATCAACGAGTTTTTCGATTTGTTTGACTGGAATAGCTCATGCTATTCCAGTCAAACAAAGTAAAAACATTCAAATTCCAACCACAATACAAATTAACGTAATCTCTTAAAAGATAATGACATTAAAATAAAACAATAGGAGGGTAGAACAGATGCGCCCTCATGTCGATACGATCTGAGTTTAGTTGCGCACGCGCACGCGTTTATGTCAACGTGTTAAGTGGAAGTTCGTTGGCAACATGTTAGCATAAGCTATTTGTGTGGTGTCTTACGTAAGTTAGCGTTTTGTTTGGAAAGTGCCAGAAAGCTTTGCTAGATATTCATGTGACGCCAGACACTGACATGCCGTAACTACACTTGTATTCCTATCAACATCGAGGACGAGACAACAACTTCGTATAATTACCGTCGAACTTCACTTGCGGGTAAGTTCGTTAGGCTATTCAAGTCTTAGCACTCTTATAATTAAGTCGTTTGGTCTGCGTTGCGACTACACATGAAAGATTGCCTTTTTGTCATACAATGAACATGTCGAGAGCGCCGCCGTGCGATACCCGTACTGCACACGCATGCAAACGTGACGAATTCATCGTAAGAACCCCTTTTTTGTAGTGGGGAAGTCCACGAATGGACGAAGGACGGGGAAGGCTGAGAGGTGTGTCAGACTACTCCCGACTAAAACCCCACGGTGTTCCTCCAACTACCTTTGACAACGGCATGGGGGTCGCTCTGAGCATTCTTCCGCACCCCGGCAATTGTAAGACCCCTAACAGCTATTTTTAATGACATGATCCTTTGAGAAATCATCTTTGCAAATTGATGCACAAAGTAGAGCATAATTTTTTAAAATACACATTATGTCAGTTATTTCAGACCCAATCCATTTAAATTATTTCTAACTTTGCCATGCAACCATCCCCTTAAAACGGAACGCACCGCGCGTGCCACTCTTGCGCATACTCCTGGCGCCCCGCAGAGGTGTCATAATAATGATATCTTAATTTATGCGGTAACAGACGCGGTAATACGGCACGATCGTATTGATAGAGCACGAAGTCCAAAAACCGCCAAAAACCGTTATGTAGATGGTTTCGGCGCCTGCGGGTGTATTGTTACCGCTGTATTGAGATAAAACTTGTAATATCATTTTAAGGAAAAATCTGATGTCTGAAATACACACAGACACACCCAGACATGTTTTTTTTTTTAAATACAGATCAGAAACATATTATGTACCTATGTCTTTATTACACGACTGCCCCAAAAAAAGGAGTGTTATCTGTTCAGGGTTAATGTATGTATGTATGTGAGATTCTTTATTCCACCATAATTTTTGAACGCCTAAACCGATTTAGATGTATCGTTACAATCCTTGCATCGTTCCGAGTAACAGAGGCTAGTTAAAAATAAAAAGAATCCTGTGTGGTCACTTTAAAACTTAAATTAATACCAGCCTCATTTTTTTTTTAATCAATCTTGTCGTGTCTTTGTTTAACGTCTAGGATTTGATAAGTAGATTTAAAAAATATAAAACACTGTAAATAAAAATCGTCGTAAAAAAAAACTGACGAGTAAACAAAGTACAAATATGTGCAATTTTGGCAGTCGTGTTTTTTTTTTTTTTTTTATTAAAGCGTCCATTTTTGTGGTATCAATAAATTATTTTTACTATTTATTATATTTTTTGCTGGACGAAAGATTCGTGTTTATGCTTGTATTGTTGTTTTACGTGAATGTCGGTAACCAAGGGGTTGTATTTTTTTTGCGGGGATCTCTATTTTTTCTTCTAAAATTAAATTAATACAACAGACACTTCAATATTGTATTTAGTTGTGTAGATTAATTTATTGGAATTTCAAAATACGATTACTTTCTCAAAGTTCCACATTCCACATTCTAGCTTTTAATTTAAAACCCTCGTGCTGTTTATATATTATTTAAATAAGTAGTAAACAAAAGTGAACCTACAATATCGCACGGCTGATCTAATAAATGGCCGCCATTGTATGCAGATGCGCGCGCGCAGTAATTTACTCGTCTCATTTACTTGCATAGCAAATGCTAATTCAATGATGTCAATTTATTTTGTTGATGGATGTGTTTAAATATTTTTAGCGATTTGAAATTATGAAAGGTTGACTGCCTCGTTGGTCTAGTGGTCGCAAAGCACTACTGCTGAGCATGAGGTCTTTGGTTCAATTCCCAAGTCGGGCAAAGTGTTATTGGGTGTTTCCATTAGTAATTTCTCAGTAGCAGCCTAGGAGTCTGGTTTATGTTGTACACCCCCATTACGTTTCAGCCCATGTAATAGGGGACGAGCCTATTGCCATTAACCAGGCACTAATCCAGACACCGAGGCAGCTTTTTAGATTTTTTTGACGGAATAACTCAAGAACACTGCCCGACCAGGGAATGAAGTTCAATACTTCATGCTTAGCATTCGGGCTTTGAGATCACTAGACCAACGAGGCTATCTGCATCTGTAGACTAATGTACTTTTAAACTGTAATCTGTGGTAAGCCAATAAAAATCTATTAAATTCTGACTTTTTAAAGACCCTGCCAGTACTCGCGCTTTTCGACCACTAGACCAACGAGACAGTTGTTACAAAAACACAAAACTTATCCTTCGATACGCCATCAAAACTAGGTCAACCATAAACGGATCGAATGATTCCTGCCAGTCATTCGATACACTTTTATCCTCACGATCTCTTTACTCTGGTACAAAAATTATTAACACTTCCACTTTCAGAATCACTCTCACTTTGTGAGCCCTTTCAAGGATGACGGGATTTATTATAAAAATATAGAGGAAACGCCGTGGAATAGTGGTCACGGCATGATGTCAAGTGAATCAGGGGAAAATGGAGCGAAACGACATCTGACATCTTTTGATTCGGTTGTTGAATTGCTGCGTTCTTTTCAACATAACATCACGCCTGTAATCCCCGAAGGGTTAGGCAGAGGTGTACCAATTAAGTAGTACACCCACATTTCGCCAGTTATGTTTTTAGTCCCATGTAATAGGGGGCGAGCCTATTGCCATCAACCGGGCACAAATCCAGACTCCGTGGCTGCTACTGAGAAATTCCTGATGGAAAAAATCCAATAACACTTTGCCCGACCTGGGAATCGAACCCAAGATCTCATGCACAGGAGTCGCGCTTGCGACCACTAGACCAACGAGGCAGTCATTTCGTAAATATAAGATTATTAATTTTAACAAAACCTGACGTAAACAGGTATGACACAAAGTGTATAAATAATACTAGCTTGTGCCCGCGACTTCGTTCGCGTCAAAGTTGATTACTGCATCGCAAACTTTGGACCCCCGTTTTATTCCATTAGCGGTCGAATTTTGGAAAATTCTTTCCTAGCAGACGTCTACTAAGTATAAACTACATTCCTGTCCAATTTCGTCTTTATACGTCAAGCAGTTTTCGATATTTCGTAATGTGAGACTCACTCGAGTCTTCATAAATGTTCTTAATTTTTACAATTGCAGATTTTCGACAAAAAACAAGTTTAAATAAAGTATTCTGCTTTTTGCATCATTATTTTTCGTATTACAATATAGCCCTTGCACGTAATCAACCAAATGAACGGAGTCGATTCAAATAATAACACAGCACTCCATCATTTTAATAAAAACCACCTATCACAAACCTCCGCCTAATGTCACCAATAAATGGTTAATTTAAACATAGGATGCGCTTGCGCGGCGCGTGCGCTTAATTAATTCAGTGGTACGCCACCAGGTGGCGTGGCAGATGGTTACAGTAGATCATTTACATTTCTACTACAGATGGTTTGTGATCGATGATAAGAGGGCGCTTGCGGTCATGTTTTGACCATGATGCAGTAAATTCCTGGTTCCAGTACCCCCAAAGGTTTTTTTTGGGAAGATTACAAGATTGGAAGATTTCAAGTCTAGTTACTGGCGAAATGTGGGTGTTCTAATGTGTACACCTCTGCTTAACCCTTCGGAAATTACAAGCGCGATGTTATAATGTTATTTAGGTACAAGACAGGGACTTAAAACTCATTTTGCAGTGGGGAAATCTTCATGGATGTTCGTCTGTAGGTAATTAAGAGTTATGTAGGTTTCTTACCGCCCAAAACGTCACGGTACTACTATGAGTTAGGAGCCCAAGATATAATTTTATAAATTCGATAGCACCCTGACTGGTATAAGCCTGCCTAGCCTAGCGAAAGCGAGATTTTTCCAGCTTCTCCAACGGATAAGGCAATACCATAGTAATAATATTAGCTTATTTGTCTTACTGCTGGACAATTTCTTCTTATATACTTCTGTATCTGTCACAAGAAGTGTAGATCAATCTTAACTGATGGCACTTCTTTACAAATATGCTAACGAATCTGCACCATTTAGCTCAAAAATTTTGGAAAGCAATTAAATAATCCCACACATGCGGCACCATCAGTAAGACGTTCTGAAACCTTTACCTTTAGAAAACCCACCACGATCTATTTCTAGCACTGCCTAAAATAGCCAGCATAGAATTAAAAATAACTGCCTTTTAGAAAACAACCCCTAATAATCCAATTTAGCTCTTTTTCCATTTTTAGATCTAAAGACTTGGGACCAGTAATTAACGGCTCTAAAATCATTATTTAATTGAGATAAGGACAATTATAATGACAGGGTTCGGTGGTTAGGGTCAGGGCTAACAAATTGGGGTGTAATATGATTGTCTTGCTGATAGCACGCTCTTGGTAATGTCAGTTTTATTGAGAACAGGGAATTTTTTGTTTGACCGTTGGCGTTTGAATTTTTGGCTGTGGTCGTAAAAAAATGTTACCACAACAAGTATATGAAAGAATGACCGTAGTATCGTTTAATAATTATTAAAATACCAGTCTTTTATCGTTGTACTGCAGGACAAAAGCCTCTTCTCATTCAGAGAAGGCATGCATTGAACACCACCCTTGCTCAATCTTTCAAATACTTACGTAAAAACAAAAGGTCACTCATCACGAAATCTCTAAAACCGCTTGTCGTATAAAGATGAAATTTGGCAGGGAGGTAGTTTATAGTTAGTAGACGTCCGTTAAGAACGGATTTTCCAAAATTCACCCCCCAAGGGGATGAAACGGGTGTCCAAAGTTTGTATGGAGAAATCAACTTTGACGTGGACGATGTCGCGGACAGTAGCTAGTATTTAATAAGAGCGTGCCGTACAGTCACGAGCAAAAACAAGTATATACCTACTTAGCTAAATTCAAAAGCGATTTTTTTGTGAAATAATGGTTGTTTTAATCTTTAATGTAAGACCTATTTAATAGTAGTATTTAATTCAAAATACTATATTCCTAAAAACATAATGTCTTGTTTTTAGGAATATAGTATTTTGAATTAAATACTACAGTCTACAGTCAATATAATTTTGGAGAAAATAGCTTCGTAATGTTGCTAAGTGTATACTTGTTTTTGCTCGTGACTGTACCTGTACCGTTCCTGTCAGGAAGGCGACATCGATCTCGTCAATATCGGAATTCGTAAATCAAAAAGGACTCTTTGTGGTAATTTTTTTGAAACGTTTTTTTTAATCTGTAGGTACTGTATTTTACCTACTTACCGTCGTCACTGTGAAAGACTAACGTCATGTCAGAGGCCCTTGAGGCGGTTTAGAAACTCTGACACTAGGGTGTGTGGGGAGTACCCCACACATCTTTCTTTCTAATTTCTTTATTGTGTGGTCAGTAGACCACACAATAAAGAAATTAGAAAGAAAGAAAACTGTCGTCACTTTTGTTAAATTGAATTTCTATAAGTGATAACTTGTAATTGGACATAATCTTTTTAAACTGTTTATCTTTCTATATCTTAGCTGTAAGTTGACGGAATAAAACAAAATAAATAAATTAAAAAAATCGACTAATTCAGAAACTATACTGGGACAGGGAAGGGCAGGAACAGACACAGGACAGGGACTATAGGAATACTAATAGGTATAGCGGTAAGGAATATTGTTACTAACAGGAATGAGTCATGTTACTTGATAAATAAATATATTAGATATTATTATAGGGTTTTTAGGAAAACTTTGCAGTAGTTTACAGTAACCTTTCAAATCTTATAAGTAACCGTTTTTCCTTTTTTTACTTACCTAACCCTTTTTTAAAAGGACGTTATTACGGCTATAAATAACATTTAACGATGCAACATTGTACCTTACATCTTGCGGAGTAAGGCACACTCCAGGTGTTGAGTAAATTGGAAAAAAGGTAATTTTTAACCCTCCACCGCTTTGAGGGCGCGGCCGTAATGAAGACGCGACCTTTGTTATAGAGTTAAGAATCTATGAAGCAAGAAGTATTTAAATAGTTTAAATTTTTTTCTCTTAAGCTTAAATTGCCAGTACTCATACTGTCGTAATCTTTGTGCTTAACCTTTTTTTCAGCTAAAATAGATCATTTTGAAAACTTTCCGTCTACCCAATTTTTTCTTGTAGATTAGAATATTATATTTAAATACCTATTTATTTTTTCTAAGGTCACATGGACATTTCCCATATATTAAATACTAGCTTTTGCCCGCGACTTCGTCCACGTTGAAGTCTAATTTTTAATTGGAAAGGATTGGATGGATGGATGGATTGGATTTTTAATTGATTTTAATACGTTAAACCGAAAATCCTTTCTTATCGGATGCCTACGACATACAAAGAACACGCCCTCCAAGTTTCAGGTCTCTACGATCTGCGGTTTAGGCTGTGCGTTTTATAGGACAGTAATTCAGGACAAAGCATTTTAGCATAAATTACATGACTATTATTTGTTTATTCCTAAACATTTAATAAAACGACAGCTTTTTCCCGCCATTTCACCAACCATTAAAATCCATGAAATTGATTTTGGAACGTACATCGATCGAAAATCGACAACCGAAATTATCAACTGTATTGTTAAAATGCCCTTTCTAACCCTTCAAAGCGCTATGACCAGATGTACGCGAGGGGTCATGCCAGGTGCAGGAGTCGGTCCGGTAGACCATTGTCTTAGATACTTACCGATAACGACAATTATAAGGTTCGTTATAGACCTTAGAAATAATTATAGGGTACATTTTTTGTGCGACTTTTTTTGGTTGGGAAGTTTTTGATTGTACAGATGGTTGTAAATGGTGATTTATTGATAGGTGAATAGGAGTTTTTTTACAATGTAAAAAAATTGTCTTGTTTGACAACTATGTGTAGTAGGAGAAAACTTGGAATTTTGACTTTGATTTAATTAGATTTCATTTTGTAAATCGCAAGAAAGGGTAGTGTTTTTAATATTCACTTAATTAGGTAGGTAATTATTTAGGGTACTACTAACTAGGGTAAACGTATAAGTAAACCACTGTTTGAGCTATTTATAATTATAGGTACCAGCCTGTTCATGTCCACCTGCAGGGAAAAGGCCTCTTCTTATATAGAGGGAAAGGTTGCTTCAAGCTTGGTCAATAGGACAGTTCTACTAACTTTTGAGCACGATCGCAATTTAATCTCACCCTCAAGCTGTCAAAAACGTTTCTAATTTACCTGTTACATTTTTATGACATTGATTGTCACTGAAATTAGATTGAGACTAGATTTTAAACGATTTTACTTAGTAGAATTGATTCAAGGATTGACGATTTCAGACCTATTTCTAATTAATAAAAAAGCTCAGTCTTGTTTGTAATTTATGTGACTCCTTCGTTTTCATTAGATACCAGATGTATGCTTGCCAGTAAACGTTTACCAGGTGTTACCTAAAGAGTTATTATTGTCTGCTCAAAGTGCGAGGGTCGAATCGACCGCCCGTCGACACGATTGTCTTAATTACAGATAGCGGCAATTACAGGGTTCGTTATAGGTATGGTGTATTTTTTTACGCGGGTTTATTGTTACGTGATTTTGTTTTAGTGATGTAGGTTAAGAAACTAAAGTTTTTTTTTTAAATTATTGATTTATTTATTTATTACTTAGCAATACCAAGCTTTCGCCAGCCTTATCTTGTCTTTGATTACTGATTCATCCTGTTTTCTATCATATACAATTTTTTTTTTTAAATTTCATTAATAGTGCCAAAGATTAGTGCTTTTAAACAAACAAACAATCAAAAATCCTATTCTGCTTTATGCGGGAAGCTAACAGTCTAAATAACTAACAAATAATTGTAGTATGTAATTAGTTTTCATGTCAGTTGCCTCGTTGGTCTAGTGGTCGCAAAGCGCGACTGCTGAGCACAAGGTCTTGGGTTCGATTCCCAAGTCGGGCAAAGTGTTATTGGGTTTTTCCATCAGGAATTTCTCAGTACAAGCCTCGGAGTCTGGATTTGTTCCCGGTTGATGACAATAGGCTCGCCCTCAATTACATGGGACTTAAACATAACTGGCGAAATGTGGGTGTACTAACGGGTACACCTCTGCCTTACCCTTCGGGGATAACAGGCGTGATGTTATGTTGTGTTATGTCTGTTATCCTAGTTATCCTGTCCTACTTCCTACTACTCGCGAGTTTGTGAGGATGGATGGAGGGAACCGGAGGGATCTATAGACGGGTGGCTATTTATTTAACCACGAGCATCTCATCATCTGCCTAGCCTTTTCCCAAATAGTAATTAGTAATTAGTTTATAAAAGACTAGGTTCTGCTAGCGACTACGTCCATCGTTGAAATCAAGTAGGTATATCATAATAATATGGCACTCAGTAATAGTGAAGCCTTCTTGGACCAGAATTTCCAGAAATTACCGCTTACAAAGAAAAAACAAACAAACCTTACCTTTCTTTAGCACCTTAATTGGCCATGGGTTACCATAATCACCCTTTGCGTAGAACTGCCAAATAACAAGCCGCAACCGGGTGTTCTGCTTACCCCCTCAGTCTTGAAGCGTTAAATTTATGCAACGATCGCATTTAAGTCAATAAGGGAAGGGTAGTAGGTTGCCTATCTTTAGTGCTAATAATTATACAAGGTTTTTACTGTCCCACTGCAGGGAAAAGGCTTCTTCTCATACAGAGAAGGCACGAACATTGATCACCACGCTTGCTCAAGGCGGATTGCGATTTTTAGGTTTCCTCACGATGTTTTCCTTCAAATAAGTCAGTGAAGTTAAAATTAAATGTAGAAAGTAAAGTGAAAAAGTCACATTGGTACTACATTGGTGAACTATAACAGTAGCGTTTGGATTTGTGTACTTGTTACTTTACGAACTCGTTTTGTATAACGTTTGCAAGACATCTGGAGGTTTAACAAGAAAAAAAATTCAGCTCAATCGGATACCAACAAATAGTCGAAAAATGGTTTGCAATTTTGAGGAGACGACTTACATACAAAGAATAATATACATAAATAAACAAGCTTGTAATAATAAGCTACCAAATGCATGACTCAAGCCCAATTATCCCCAAAATAATGCGTGATCATACAAAATCTGCCTCTTCAAAACACAATGCCACTTAAACAGCACACCTCCTTGAAATCTAAAGCGTGATAATATTAAATATGTCAGCGCTAATCTCACCAGGGGTTTGCTCCATATTTCTGGTTACTCCAATTCTTCTAAATGCGTACTGGAGAGCCCTCCCGTGGTGACAAGTCGAAACAAAGGTCGTTGATCTGACAAGTGGCGACATCTGTTGCCGAATAGAGAACAATACTTGACATTTTTTAATTTTAAATTTCGAGTGTAACATAAAGTTGTTTCCTTAAAATTATAAAAACACATTTTTCTATGGTGGATATTTTTTATTTTATTATTATTTAAAGTTTGGAACCGATTTTGGAATTAATTTTAACTGACAAAAAAAATAGGTACCTAATGGACAAATAAATGATGATTCTTTTACTACCAAAAATAATAATAATATCATAATGTGTCACTGCAGGGAAAATACCTCTTCTCATACAAATTAATAAGGTACGAGCATTGCTAACCATACGCTTGCTCAAAGCGGATTGGCGATTTCACACTTATATTAATATTGTAAGTCTAGGTTTCCTTACGATTTTCTACTACCTAAAGCAATTTTCTTTTTGTTGTCTTTGAGTCCTTTACAGTTCGTTAAACAATCAATTTTGCCGCTGTCGACATTGGTCCCAATTCCCTTGTTCACAAACTAAATTAAAATGAGACTATTTCTATCTTTTTCTATCCAATAAAACAAGAAAGGGGGGGAAATAAATTAAATCTGTCAATTTTAGTTAATCTGAAACTTCCATGCAATTTTAGTTGACATGTCAAAACGCATTGAAGCGGAAAAAATCATGGCAAAACTAATTTGACATCTCTTAATTCAAAAATGTCACCGTTCTTTACTTTCGCTTTATGTTACTAAGAGATACCAATTCTTGAATTTTCTTGGGAATCGGCACCATTGTAAACAATAAAGTGTGAAGTTTAATACCTCCAAATAAACATACAGGCAGCGCATTCATTAAAAACATATCAAAATAAATAGATCATAAATCTTTATTACAATAACAAATACGTTTTGAGACTTCAATAAAGCAAAATGCAGATGCAGCCAAGCTGCGCAGACAATAGCCAATCAGGGCCCGTGCCCCGCGCATGGCGCCATCACTCATCCACGCATTCCTAATTCAAAATTTTCATATTGTGTTAGGAACGCCAGATGTTATAATTTCGCGGGATTGTCTCGATTTTAATTTTAGGGTTAGTTTTTTATAAAAAATAATATCTTTTTTTATAATTTATATCGGGAAGAGTTAGGTTAGGTGGACAAAACAAGCAAGCGTGGTCATTATTTAGCTCTTGAAATAACAAAATAAAGGGAAAGCCATCGTGACATCGTGCCATCGTGATGGCCACGTCTAAGACTAGCAACCAAATACGGGCAAGTATCAACATGACATTTTCTATTTCATATGTATTTTTGTTAGTTTATCATGGACATCACTGCAAGGAAAACATCGTGAGGAAACCTGGACTTTTATGGATTTAATATAAGTCTGAAACCGCCAATCCACCTTGAGCAAGCGTGGTGATCAATGCTCGTGCCTTCTTTGTATTTAAAGAGAGAGTTGTCCTGCAGTGGAACAATATTATTAGGCATAACATACATGAGATGCATAGCAGCTGATGATATCTGAAAATAAATATAATTTATATAAGACTGCAGCACCCTAGGCATTAGATTTCATATAAACTATTAGCCTATTAGTATTTGCCTCTTAATTGATGTATTAGAAATTTTATGACTTAAAGATGTATTTCTAATTTTCATTTCTTGTGTAAATAAACGTAAACTTTTAGAGGATGGTCTATTATCTGTAATAAAATGCAATTTTACTACTGTTTTAACATTAATTAATTATCGTAAAAGGCGTTTATAAGGGAGCTACCACTTAATTATTATCGATGCGTGAGTTGTTGTTTAATAAGTACGTTGAAAGTCGATAAAATAATGGGAACATTAAATGGGCTTTTATTAATAGTGATATTTACTTCGATGCCTACCAAACTATAATATAGCTATAAAAGAGTCAATTTCCAAATCAAAAATGGCTCGACCAATCTGGTATTTTTTTTTGTTTTAAATGCCTCATAACAAAAAAAAAATACTCGATACGAATTTAGAGATGGTTAAATACCTGGGTAAAATCCCACGCATGGATTAAAACCCAGTTACCAACTATTCTAACCCGGGTTATTACCCATTTCTATTGGTGAAACATATTCCGTTATATTAGAAAATAAAAAGTCAACTAATAGAATAACTTTTTACACATAGAATTAGGAGATAACTGGGATCGAAATGATCGCAACGAAGTTCATTGGGTCATCTAGTTTAATTATATTACCTATTTTCTGTTTATGTAATTTCTGTTTTTACTGAATGAATTAAGTAATCATTTCACAATCATCCGACCATAAAATAATATAAAAGCATAAGTAATCGTCATAGAAATAGCTCCTGGACTAAAGCATATTATTCCTGACGTTTTCAAATCATGGTACTCCTACTATCTGTCAGAAATGACAACTGCATATAGCTGGCACCTTTAAAAGTATTTTTTGTTTGCCATTTTATAAAACGAGTGATAATTTGCCTATTGAAGATGTTTACTTAAAAATAAAGGGCTTAAATACGAGCCAAGAAAAAAAGACAATGAATTTAAATAAACCTGTTGACGAGAATACAAATTAATGAAGTATTGTGCTTTGTATTTAATGAAACATTGTTGTGTCTTGTTTGTCGTCATATTTTGGGGTTGTCCTCTAGCCCTATCTGCAGTATAATCTAAATATATAAAAGCGTCACTCACTCACTCACTCATCAGGAAATATCGAAAACCGCTTGACGTATAAAGATGAAATTTGGCAGGGAGGTAGTTCATAGTTAGTAGACGTGAGCTACGAAAGGATTTTCCAAAATTCATCCTCTGAGGGAATGAAACGGGAATCCGACATTTCAGTATACAAAAGATTTATATTTTATTAAATCTAGTTGCCCATTCTAAAAGGTACTTTGTAATTCGATTTCGGGGCCGATCTATGGTCCCTACGTAATTGCCTACACTGCCTGATGGATCATCCGGCCCTGGTTTGAGGAACCGGGAACCAAGGAACACCTTAGGATTTTACCCACCCTTTTCCACGTCTGTATACTCCATACAGCCGTGATACTATGACCTCTTCACCTTTTCATTTGCATATCAAGAAAGATTTAAAAAGTCTCTAATTTGGAACCTGTTACTATTGCCGCGCACTCCGGTTCCGCGGCTTGTGCACACACAATACATAATATTAAAAGTCATCATTGTTGATCAACATTGTACTTAATACAAAGATGTCTTGATTGACCTATTTTTAAAGCATTTTTCCAGTTAACCCCTAAATCTCTGGCGTGTGTTACGGTAGCGTTATAAAGGAAACAATTAGCATTGTTATAACATCAAGTCACCCCAGATGTCATAGGGTTACCTGCAAGTTACCACAAAGAGCTGACGATGACGTGTATGGCATATTATAAAGAATGATAGCAAATTACCTAGTTTTGTTACCTTTTCAAGTTACTAGGGTGATCTAATGATGATTTAAATAATAGTAAAAAAAAATTGTTAGGATAATGAATTACTTGCCTTAACAGTTTTCATCATAACATAACGCCTGTAATCCCCGAAGGGATAGGCAGAGGTGTACCCATTAGTACCTACCTACACCCATATTTCGCCAGTTATGTTTAAATACTACGTAATATGGGGCGAGCCTATTGCCATCAACCGGACACAAATGTTCAAAGGTTTAAAATCAATATTTTCCGTTTAATAAGGTGTCCAGTAGGTAAGTAGGTACTTGTAATATAAAATTAAAGTATTTAAGTACTAAGTACTTGAATGTAACCTGGGTGGGGTGGAAGGGACTGTCAGACTTTTAATGACTAAAAAACCACCCTGTTCTTTCTATTGCCCTTTCCGTTCCGGGGCCACGGTATCCTATTAACTACAACTTGAAAGTAACCTTAAGACGCCTCACGATTCTTTGTGAACGTAAAGACGTTCGTCTCAATTGCTAAGACAATTCTGCGAGGCGCTACTTTAGTCTTAATAACATCAGCCAAAATAACGTCTTAAAGACTGTAATTTCATTATTTATTTCTTAAGAAAATGTTTGCTTTGAAAATCTAAAAATATTATAAATACCAGCTTACGTTTTCTGAGTCACTCTATGAATAATCACAAACTCGAAGAGAGTCAACGCCTACAGTTTTCTTAGCAACTAAAGACGTTTGTCTTGGTTGCTTTTATATTTTTAGGAGGCGCACGCGTTTAACGCGTTTAAGTATAAGCTACACTTACCGCTCTTTGCCAGCCCATAGTTCAATTTCTTTAATAATCTTTTAATTCATTTCTAGAGATAGCTAATACCTAGTTAGTTGACACTTAATTAACGTAACGTTCTAAGATAGGCTAGTAGATAACATTTCTAGTGGGCGATTCGTAAATAAAATAAAAAATCCTAGCTTTAACTTCAAAGTAACAATTTTTTTATTTAAACTGTTTATTTTTAGTTCGTTTTTTTTTTATTTGAACGCGCTATTGTGTGTTTCTCGTCCGATCCTGAAAATTCTTTCACCAATAAGAAGCATTGCTATGCTATAATTTACTATAAGAAAACTAAATGAAAATTCACACATACGAAATCGCGGGAAAAAGTTAGTTAAAATATAAATTTTATCTAACCATAATCATGGACTCCACAAGTCAGAAATTAAATAATTCCTAAAACTGTTCACGTGTTCCAGAAAAAGTGACGCATCAATACAATCCTGGAAGGAGAAAGAATCGAAAATTTGATGAGTCTAATAATACATCAATACTAAGTATTATAACTAGTCACCGCTGCACCTGCGCGTGCGTTCCAGGAATGGTTACAAAGCTACTCAATATAACATCATCGGAATTAGTCCATCTTTTATTTTATAGTAATTTGTTTAAAAATGTAGTAACAGACATCGGTGACGAAAATCATCGTAAAGATAATAACATAACATCACGGCTGTAATCCCCGAAGGTACCTATAGGAAGAGGTGTAGCCATTAATACACCTTCATTTCACCAGTTATGTTTAAGTCCCATGTAATAGGGGGCGAGCCTATTGCCATCGACCGATCACAAATCCAGACTCCGAGGCTGCTACTAAGAAATTCCTGATGGAAAAATCGAATAACACTTTCCAAAAGACCTCATGCTCAGCAGTCGCGCTTTGCGTTCACTAGACCAACGAGGATTTTTTTCCAATTGCGTTTAAAATTAGTTATTCACGTAACTTAGTTCATCCAATTTGAATCTTATATTGTAAAACCATAATCAAATTACGCAATGCGGTGTCCCGTGTCAGACATCCGACAAGCCAACACTCCATGAGTCATCCAAAGAGTATTCCCGTCAATCTGTGACTCACGCGCACCCCAGCGCATACGTTTTTTTACTTTACTCTTTTTAGGGTTCCCTCTCCCGACACGTCAGTCATTTTTGTCATGTTTTTTCAATGAGTAATACTTGTTGTGGAGAAAGGTAGGTAAGGAATACTAACATTGTGTTTTAAGTGAGTTTTTGCATTGCATTTGTTTATTTTTTCAAGCAATTGCATCTCTGTTATACTAGCACTTTTCCCGCGCCTTCGTTTACGTGATTTTTCTTACGCATCACTAATTTAAAAAAATATAATATAGCCTATGTCACCTGGGGATAGTGTATGTAGCTTCATAACAGTGAAGAAATTTTTCAAATCGGTTCTGCAGTTTCGAAGCCTATTCAATGCAAACAAACAACCAAATCTTTCCTCTTTATGATACGAGTATTTGTATAGACTAGCGACCCACCTCGGATTCGCACGAGTGCAATCGTCGATGAAATTAATATTTTATAATAATTATCGTTACATTTCTACCAATTTACACAAAACCTTAAAAAATTACATACCTAAACCTGCATCATGAATAATTCTATCTATTGGTGAAAGAATCATGAAACTGGGTAGGCAAAAATCACAGAACGCCACCTGCTTTAATTCTTATATACTTTCACTCCTTTCGCCTCGTCCACGTTCATACATCTGGTAATGATTCCGAGTACTACACCTGACCTTTCAGGAGGAACTCACATATAGCGTATTTAATTAGAAATTCCCAGAGTAATTCCATGTTATTGTGTTTGGTAATTGTCTAACGAACACGGTGAAGATTTGTAAAGATACATCGCGTAAAAAATGTAAAAACAAAAAATAATCATAGAATTTTTTTATACAAATTCAGGAAACGCTATTAGGATTTAATTTACTGTCGTATTGCCATGTCTTACAAAAAGTTCTTGTACCAAAGCTTCGTGCACGGGAAAAATAATCTTAAAACAATATGAATAAAGATAAGTTTCCATATCTGCAAAAAAGATACAGAACCTTTCCCAAATACATCGCATACTTCGGAGCTGCGTGGGAGAGCTCCCAAATTTTGGAACCCATGGCTTGTAGGAAGTCGATTGAGCAAAGAATTTCGGGACACAAGTTCAGACACTATAGTTACACCGCTTATTTGAGGCTTTACAGGGGCGGGGTAGGATGAGAAACGGGACCGGGAGGGGTAGAAAGAAAGAAAGAAAGAAAGAAAAGAAAGAAAATCTTTTTAAAATAAATAATACACAATAAAATTTTATTGAGACAAAAAGGAAACATAGTTAATGTTATAACTTGTGGACTCCACACTAGGTCGAGCCTGTCTCGTGGAGTCCATTGTGAGATTCGGTCGATTCGTATTGTAATTATTAATTACTTAAAGTGAAAGGATAAAAGAAAACAAAACAAAAACAAGAAATAAAATCTTAAATCTAAAAAACATCAATTTACAAAGGTAACGGTAAAAACTAAAAGTAAGTAGGTTATTAGCGTTTAGTAAGGATGTGTGCTTGTGTGGGAGTGTAAGCGAGAATGTAAACATGAATAGGTATGTGTGTGTTTTATTCACTTATTAGATAGTAAAAACTGTTAATATAGGTACTTTACACAGAGACATTCAACCCTTAAAAGATTGCTAATACATAAAAAATCGGCCTGAATTCATTACCTTAGATTGTTTCTTAAGCACAGTTAAGTACGGTTTATTGACCCGGCTCAATGTACTCATCATTGAGAACAATTTTACCAATTGGACTCTAACCCTGAAATTGCAAAAAATAAAATGAGTGCAATGACCCCTTTTCAGGTTTACGTCAAACAAAAACTTGCAGGATGTATGGCCTAGCAATTATTTCGAGATTCTGAGTATATACTTCGGGAGTAAACGAATAGGTACCTGCTGATTACAGACTATAGTTAAGTCTAGACTTAAAACTGGCTACCTGTTTCTGAGACGATACGTCATCTGTAGCCCTAGCGCAAGTGCGCAGACTTAACATTTTTTTTTCATTTCATTGAAAACCCCCTATACCAAAAATTCTTAAACTATACCTAAGAATACTCTCACCTCTCAAACATAAAAAACTAAATCAAAATCGGTTTAGCCGTTTGGGAGCTACAATGCCACAGACAGACACAAGTTAACCTTACGACACCCCTCTTTTAAAATTGATCTACGAGTAATATTTACGTTAAGTATTGTTCGTGCGCTTGCGCTTGGCCCTCTGTTATCGATCTAGACATGTTAATTAATGTCTACGTGTCAGTCTGTTTGATATTTTTTCTACATTAACTAAAATTATTAGTACAAGAAATCAAGTTCGATATCTGTCTAGTACCGTCACTATGTCTTAATAATACATACATAACATCACGCCTGCAATCCCCGAAGGGTTAGGCAGAGGTGTACCCATTGGTACACCCACATTTCGCCAGTTAATGTTTTTAGTTCCATGTAATAGGGGGTGAGCTTATTGCCATCAACCGGGCACAAATCCAGACTCCGAGGCTGCTACTGAGAAATTCCTGATGGAAAAACCCAATGACACTTTGCCCGACCTGGGAATCGAACCCAAGAAAGACCTCATGGATAGCAGTCGCGCTTGCGACCACTAGACCAACGAGGCAGTCAATAATAATAATATCTAGTAAATTATAGTAATAGAAATTTGGTCAAAAGGACTACTATTAATTTTAGACTGTTCCGTTAGTTTCGGCGACTGATGAGCGTGTCTCAAGTCGGGTGAAATGATATTGGATTTTTCCAATACGAATTTCTCAGTAGTAGCCCGGAGTTTGGAAACAAGTGGTGTGACACCTCCGTGCCTCAGAAAGCAGGTAAAGTTGTTAGTTCTGTCATCGAAATATTGTCCACGCTTGGTTAAGGCGGATTGGCGATTTCAGGCTTATATTAGGAAGCTTTTGTCCGCGACTTCGTCCGCGCAATAATAAAAAAAATATAGCCTATATTACTCGCAGATAATGTAGCTTTCTAATGGTGAAAGAATTTTTAAAATCGGTCCCGTAGTTTTTGTGTTTATCAATTACAAACAAACAAAAATACAATTTTTTCCTCTTTATAATTTAGTGTAGACTAGCTGTCGCTCGCGATTATCCGCGTGGCTATGAAGACATGAAGTTAAATAATGTGTAATGCAAACTATAGGTTTTTAAAAATTTGAAATAGATTGGACCAAGGAATCACATTGGTCAAATCTACAAAAAAAAAACAACAATAAATCTACAAAACCTAAAATAAACACACAAGCTTGTATGTCCAAAGTGCTAAGTGCTTAACAAATATCAACCTAGTCATACTAATTTAAATGCCTAACTCATAGTCTGTTTCTTGGCCGATTGCCAATAAATTTGTAGTAGGGCACCGGGTTCCCTCAGTAAATTGTCACGTTTCTCAGGGAATTCCTGCATGTATACATAATATTATAGATTTTAATGTAATAGACAGAGATAATTATGTATAACGAGATGTAGGAACGTGGACGAGGCGAAAGGAGTATGCAAGGATCGTAGCAGGTGGTGTTCTGTGGTTTCTGCCTACTTTTATGGGAAAAAGACGTGAGTTTATGTAAGTATGAATGTGATTCTATAGGTACAGTCAGCAACAAAAGTCGATTAACATTTATGATTTTTAAATCCTAATTATTAAGTACAATATTAAAAGTAAAACGCAATGAATATAAAATTAAGATAAAATAAACCCTTAGTTATTGCCTGAAATCTGAAAGCCAGTACATTATGTGTTTAGTGTCTGTTTAAATGATATAAAAACGTAACATTGTTAATCGATTTTTGTTGCTGACTCTACTATCATAATGACTGAGATACCAAATTCGCCTGATCGATTCGCCAAGGTGGAGCTCTGAAACCTCATCTTTTAGTAGGTAACCATAAATAGTACCTATAAATAATCAAATAAAATTACGACACTGCTAATTAATGTTTTGTATTTGTTGTTGTTTATGTTTGACAGTATTTAAATCATATTACCCAGTTATTGGTTTGTGGATGTCAGATAGGCAGTCGCTCCGTGTAAAATACTGGTATTCAGCTGCACCCGGTCAGACTTGAAGGCCGTTGAAGGCTAGGCAGATTGACTTTATGTTTGACAGTATTTTGAAATACATCTCTTTCGTCGGCCAGTCGGATCTGCAGTTGTCCTTTTCGCACGCCGAGCACTCGCAGGCGACAGCGATAGTTTCTTTTAATACCTTATTAGAAATTTCTCCACATCTCTCTCTTTTCTCTTAATGAATTTGTCTGAAGACACTTCAGTTCCGGAATAGTTCCGGAGGTTATATTCAAAAGAAAAAAAAAACATGATATAAAATTCCATTTAGTTTATTTATTTGGACACGCAAAATACTAACATTTGTCATTAGTCACTAAATAAAAAAACTTTACTAAATCTAACTATATTACACACTAAATCTAAAGGACAGATTATTAGGAAGCAAGGGCCACTGAGAGCGGCCATAGACAACATTATTGCAGAGATCATAGACTAGATTCTACATGAAAATACACTTAGCTTAACATTTTAGTTTATTTTACAAAAATATTGACAATATTTAGGTACATGGGTTTTTTTGTTGTTATTTTAGCGTTTATAAATGTTAATTTTATATTTGTCAAAAGTGTTGTTAAAATGTAAGTAGGCATTTTTTTATTGTTATTATTATATATATTTATTTTCTTGTGTATTTGACATAGTCTCTTAATTAAAAAGGAATATTGCTACCTAAACAAATAAGTCATTAAAGAGTTACCTTTCTTATTTTTTTCCTGTTCACATAACATCACGCCAGTAATCCCCGAAGGGTTAGGCAGAGGTGTACCCTTTAGTACACCCACATTTCGCCAGTTATGTTTTTTTAGTCCCATGTAATAGGGGGTGAGCCTATTGCCATCAACCGAGCCTGCTTTTTGCCTGTTCAATATGTTTTAAATTATATACAGATTAACTTTTAATTCCTTGAGCAACTTTTAGGGGATGAAAGTGTCAAGGGGGGGGGACTTAACGAGTAGTTTTATCCCCTGAAAGATGCTGTTCCATAATGTATTTTGACTATGTTCTAGAGCATTTTCATAGGGAAAAGCTAAGTTATCACTTTCCAATAAAGTTACAGATAGGACGAAACCATAAGATTTGGTTCCTATACCATGAAGCAGCTACACTTATTAACTGCTGGACATAGCAAGCACCATGGGCAGTATCGATAACATTATTGGAAAGTGGAAAAATTTCATAAGATTCACAAAAAAAAAATTAGTGTCAGTCAGAAAATTATTAACTGAGATCTTGAGTCAAAGACTGATTACACAATAATTATTTTTATGTTAAATTAAAAAATAAGGGTCAGTTCATACTGCAAAACATCATTAAGTCGTTTCGTGCAAAATTCATGCCGTGACCTTAACTTTTCAGTAATCGTCATGGTAGTCAAAAATCTAGGTGATTGTTATAAAGAGGTTTGTTCGTTTGTAAGAGGTATATAATCTCTGGAAGTGCTGGTCCAATTACAAAACTTATTTGATTGATAGAAAGGTACACTAATGCCGTGTGCCATAGGATATGTTTTATGGGATACTTGACTACCACGCGGGTAAAGCCGTGAGTAGAAAATTGTACTATCGTAGAAAAAATCCAATGGTTTCTTCTAAACGTATTTTACTGAAAATTGGACCGAAGTTTTCATATCGTCTCCATGTTGGCGTTTTATAGTATGAATGGAGCCTTATAGACTTTTTTACAATACTGAAACAGATTAACACACATTTTTTTTAATTATTTATCGCGAAGAAGAATAAACTTCTCCGTAATAAATAATGATTGTACATTTTGATTTTGAAAAGTAGGAAAATTATAAGTACTTGTATGTAGGTAGCTACTTAATTAAATATGTATTTATCAAAAAACTAAATTACTAAATGAGGAATTTCTACAAAAGTTATAAATGCATCAGTGCTGTAAGTTTACAGAAGTATTAATTCTTTATAATTTACTTACAATTAAAAAAAAAGTTAACATTAAAGTACTAATGAATTAAAAATCCTGAATATTTACAGAAAACTACACCTCTTTGTTATTTCAGCTAATGTTTCCCATGGAACCCATCAAATACACTTAAAATAATAATTATATTATTTTAATTTGTTTAATAACATTTTTGCATAAAATTTTAGCCTCTAATCCAAAACATTTATAGGTACACTTATTTTTTTTATCCTTTTAATATTTTTATTTTCGAAAAAAAAAGTCACAAGTTCTATAAAATAGCTAATTTAGGAACACTGGGCACCTAATATTATTGCTAATAATTTATTTATATAAATACAAATAAAATTGATATTTATTATAATAATTTATAAAAGCGCACACTTTTTACATAAGGTTGAACTTTTAGTCGACTAATCTACATTCCAAATAATTAATATAAAACTTATTGTTACTAATATTATGTATAATTAGTTTTCTTTGTCACTCGATGCGCCATCTGCGTGTTTCCTTAACGTCCAGTAATCTGTAAAAGAAGAAAAACTTAAATTAGTAAGGACCAAAAACTAAAATGGTTGAATTTAGTGTGATTTACATGAAAGGTTTTTTAGGCTTAAATTTTTTTAAGTCCAATGACATTCTACTAATAAAAATAATTAAAAATGTAATCGCAATCTCATGTTAGCGACAAACAATGTCAAAAAATATAGAAAAATTAAGAGAACATTTTTGACAGATTGACATTGAGAATAAATTGAAATCATTCTTCAAAGTGAGTAATTTGGCACAGAGATAGGATTATAGTCTGGAATAGTACCTACATAGGCTACAGTGAGATAATATAATAACTTTTTTATGAAAGCTAATATTAAAATATTGTCCATTTAAAAAATAAATTAAATAATCTCTTCATACTAAAAACACCAAACAAAAATGGCGTAACAACAAGTTAACAAAACATGCGCAGTAGCAGCCAGCAGGTTACAATATCACAAGGCACCGATGGTGTCGATTTCGAGCGATATTTAAAACGCCTGTCTTGGAACAATACAAAAGCTTATTTGCGTTATTCGCGTCTCTTGTATTACGCGTATTGTTATGTCATTGGGTAAGATGAGTCATGTACTATTGTACGCAATGGTAGAATTTATTACAACAAAAGAAAACAATATGAAGCGTTTGATTTTATTGTATTTGTGCGAAAGGTAATTTGAGTGTGCTACTAAATACACTCGCTGGCAGTATCCAGATTTTAGTCTAGTGGAGGGGGAGGGGGGTGCGGTTTAATTGGAAGAAGGGAATGGAGGTAAGGTGATGACAATGAAGGAATTACAATAACATTCGAATGATAAAACTAAATAAAACATTCTTCCGACAGTTTTTTGGTGCCTTATCAGGGGATAATAATAATACACTAGTGTGTCGCAAAATAGGTGCACGGCCTCTCATAATTTTAGGCACAGGGCTGTCACACTACTTCCAAACTTCACTACTTAAAACTTCCTAATTGAAAAAAACAATAACACTTTGCCCGAGCTGGGAATCGAACGCATGGCAGGACCTCAAGCTCAGCAGTAGTGCTTGCGATCAGGTGACCAACGGAGCAATCAAACTAAAAAAAAAACCATACCAGTCAAAATAATCCTGCAACAAAGCCTTTTTATCATCAAATAGCCTCTCAATATAATATCATCGCTTCACTCTTTAATTGAAGAAGTGTGAACTGGCCACTCAAAAAAAAAAACGAGACAAAAAAAGGATCTAAGAAGTTAGAAAGAGACAGCACTATTCGCAAATAAAAACAGGTTTCGTCCCACTGAGGCTGACACCGAGATGAATAAAAAAAGTATTACGGACGTATTTATTGAGCCCAGGCGGACAGCTACCTGGGTTACGCGAACCCAACTTTGTGTGTAGGGTGGCTATACCAATTATCTTCTGTTCGATTATTTTTGTTTGATATTTTTTTTGTCGTGGAATTTGATTTATAGGACAGTATTTTTTTTTGTTTTCGGATGACTTGGATTAGTTTAAAAAATCATTACAAAATGTAGCTTTTAATTTATAGCTTAAAGTTTAGTTTTTATCTTGAAAAGTATTTTGTTTAAAGACGGTCTGTTTTCCTCAAGTTACTGTCTGATAACAGGTTATTTTACCGTTCGTTTCATTTTTTTACGCATACATTCGTGCAACAATGGCCGACGTGGTTTACCAGTGTTATTGTTTATGTGTTATTTTTATGGTGCCTTCGCACGATTAACATAAAAGGAAGGATTTCTATACGTTTTTATGTAAGTTACTTTCTGGTAAACGCGCACATTTTAAAGATGGTACTTTATTTCAAGCTGTGGGTTTTGTATGTAATTTTAATGTTCGATTCATAGAATTCTCTAAATGTAAGTGAATCAGTATGTCACAATTCATGGTTTTTACGTGTAAATTGAATCAAATTTCTTCGTAGTGGTTTTTTTTACATTAGAAAATTGGATTTTTTATGCACAAATTTGTCGCAAACACAGGTGCAGTCCCTCTAATACCATACGTTTGGGGAGAGACCAAACGCAGGACCAACGTGTTTCACGCACGTGGGTGTCTCAACACCAAATTCTAGACTCCGGGCTACAACTGCGAAAATGTTAATGGAGAAACCCATTAAAACTTTTTGACCGGCCTGGGAATCGAGCCCACACGCAGCAGTTGTGCTTTGGACCATGAGACCATGAAAAATGCTATTACTCACAAGTAATAGCGCTTTTTGTGTTTTTTTTTGTATGTTATAGTTTAGTATTATAGTTTTAGTTTTTAATGGATCCATCATTAATTTAATGTCAAATAGTTTAGGTATCCTGTCATTTATTCACTAATAAAGTCAATTACTTTTTATGGAAATGTAAGTAATCCCAAATCTCAGGAAATAAAAACATAAATGTTGTAAGTAATAAAAAATCCTGCGCTAATTAAAAGCACGCAGGTAATTGGTGCAGTTTCCTGTTTCCTGCGTTGTAACAGATAGCTTCAACATTTTGTTTAATTGTTTATTTTTTGTATTATCACGCTGGTGCTTGTGGGGTGGGCAGAGCGCCTACGATAACTGATACCGTCAATATTTATAAGGTAAAGAAATCATGATTAAATATTTTTTCCTAAAAGATGTTGGTTTAACAGCCTATGCAGTGGGACGAATAAGCAAGCTAGGAAATTTAATAAAATTGGTGCCGATTTCCTTGTTCATAAACTATACTAAAATTACTGACATAATTCAATTAAAGAAAAATATACCTACTTAAGTCATAAATTATACCTACCTATTTTTTTTTCTAAACAGCTGCAAATAACACAAAAATCCCATCAAGAAGGCAAGACTTGGGCAGTCTCTCCTAGGCAACTTCATAACATAACATCACGCCTGTAATCCCCGAAGGGTTAGGCAGAGGTGCACTCATTAGTACACCCACATTTCGCCAGTTATGTTTAAGTCCCATGTAAAGGGGGCGAGGTAACTTCTTATGGTGTCAAAGTCAAACCTTTTATTTCAATTTAACAATTAAAAACACTTTAGTAAGCCATTTACAAGAATATATATTCCTAAATCTATTTGCCCCTTCAGAAAATTAATTTCGTATGAACAAGAATGGTTGAGAGTAAATAAAGCATAGCATACAATATGAACAGCGCAACTAACACGACAAGTGGATAAATTGCGCTTTGCTTACTTTACCTCTTAAAAGTAAAGTTGAAGTTGCTGCTCTTAAGGTGAGTGTCCACTAGATCACTTGAGCACTAACAGAATAACGAGCCTTACTAGGTGTTACTCTCACACGAATGGAGCATTAATCACGACCCTCGACGCATTATTACACCTTGATTTTACTAACAAACGAATTTGTGTAATATTTCATCAAATACGAACACAGCACACGTGACCTACAGATAAAGTTGCCAACTATTTGTCTGTCAAAAATAGTAGTTCTACAATGATTACCCATAAAAATGTAGTAGATAACGATAAAATTAAAAAAATATAAGTAGATAGGTAAAAAATAAACATAGTTAACATGATATCAACTTTATATACTCGAATCATGTCCAATGTGTGTTTTTGGGATTAAAAACTTAACTGACGAAATGTGGGCGTACTTATGGGTACACTTCTGCCTAATCCTTCGGGGATTACAGGCGTGATGTTATGTTACGTATGTCATGAAAATCATGTCCAGATTTTTTTTGATTCCATTTAGTATCAGTTTCTCTTTTTTTTCTGATTGTATTTTTTTTTGTTATTAAGCTTGTAAATAATGTTTATATTGAATAGTATTAGTTCTTATTATTCAAATTAGTAATCAATTTCCAGACATAGTTTGAAAAAAATAATAATGATGTGTTTAAGAAAATGGTCTGGTGTATAATCACCTTTGAGCAAGTCAGACGTGTCACTATTTGTGTAAGCACAATCGTCTAGAGGCTAAAGTTCTAGACTAACACCGCTTAAGTAAACTAACCTGTCTCTAGCCGAAGTAGCTTTTTGAAGGTAGTACCTTGAAATGTTTGATTTTATGTAAATAACGCCATCTTGGTGTTCCACCATCTGAGCTTCTTGTGACAAAGAAGTAAATGAAAGTCGATTCCATGACACTTTTGGCGTTTCTCCGTTTTGGAACGAGCAAATAGCTTCAACTTTCGGACTGACTGACCGACTCCTTGCCTACTTAAACGTGCATATAAAATGGTGTAATCGAAATAAATATTTTGACTTTGGGTCTTTATTTTAGATCTGTGTTTGAACCTCGACTGAATATGGTGTTAAACCTTGAGTCACCAAGGGAGCAATTCTACTAAGTTTTAGGAACGATCGCAATTTAATCTTAGTCGCAAACTGTCAAAAATACCTCTAATTTACCTACAATTTTTTTTTGACAGTGATTGTCGCTGAGATGATATTGCGACTTGCGAATAGATTTTAAACGTTCTGTACCCGAAAAGGCTGACGGGAATACACATAAAAATCGAGGCAAAAACGCATAAAAAACAGGTCTCGCGTACATGGTTTTTAACTTTTTTTTTTTATTTGTTGGTGTAGCGGCAATAGAAATACACATTCTGTGAAAATTTCAATTCTCTAACTGTTACGGTTCATGAGATAGATACAGCCCGCTGTCCGTCCGTCCTTTTGTCAGTGGGCTGTATCTCTGTATTATACAGAGGTACGACATAAGATTGGTAAAAAATTAAAAAAAAAAAAAAAAAAAAAAAACATAGCTGTGCAAAACACTCCTGACTAATGCACTTCTCAAACAAAACTAAAATAGATTCATCTGTTCAGGAGCTACGATGCCACAGACACACCCTCAGAAACATCAAACTTAGAGCACACCGTCGATTTGCATCGGGGGTTAAAAAGAATGAATTAATCAAAGAATTTAATTGTCCGATTTAAAAATCACTTAAAGTAGAACGCAAATTACAAACCCAGATACCCATTTCCATTCTGTTTAAGAGCACTTAAACTATATATCTAAATTAAACTGCTCTAAATTCAATTAAGGTAACATAAAACAAGATTCTTTCTATTTATATCTCGTGTAAGACAGTAAGAATCAGATAAGATAGCAACGTCAGTCGTAAACTTGCGCAGGCGCATGTGAGTGTTGCCAAACGTTTCCTGGAAGACTACCACTGAGTTTTAAAATTTGAAGAATGGCCGTGGTAAGGGTTCGGACATATTAAGTTATAACATTATAATGTTAATAATATTTCATCCTTCTTTTTATCTAAAATGTTTACAAGATCTTTGACGGTTTGGTTAGATAAAATAAAATTGTAGTGTCTATTTGTAATATCAAAATAACTGCTTTATACATAATGAGAATAAAAGTTTACAAGGCTGTGTAACTACACAACAAAACTAATCGTTTACTTCTTTTTCTGTTTGTTTGCCCCGACGAATGTCCTAAATGGCTGGACCGATTTTTACGGAACTTTCATTGACGAATACGAATAGTTCATGATATAGTTGAAGTTTTCTTGGAAACCAATGGATGTTTTCAAATGTTATTTAATTAAAAAAGTAGATAATAAATTAATTAAAAATGTTAAGTTTTAATCAAGGGAATTAATCGGTTTCTAAGAAAACTTCAACCATATCTTACGACTCGGCATACAGCTATCTCTTTTGTTGACTACTTCGCTACTGATCGTGCCCGTGCCTCGGAAAGCACGTTAAGCCGTTGGTCCCGGCTGTCATATGTGGATCTTTGACAGTTGTTATGACTTGTCAGAAGCAGCTTGAAAGTATGACAACCAGTCTTACCTAGGGGTATCGTATTACCCAGTTACTGGGTTGTGGAGGTCAGATAGGCAGTCGCTCCATGTAAAATACTGGTATTCAGCTGCATCCGGTTAGACTGGAAGCCGACCTCAAGCATAGTAATTGGGAAAAGGCTAGGCAGATGATGACTTCGCTACTGATCATGCTATGTAAACGCAGCCTAAATTTCTGCGAAGTGTGCTGTTTGCCCGAACATTGATCCGAATTGTTATTTGATTTTTAATTTGGGACGATTCATTGCTACTTATGTGCGCACGAGATTATTTTAATCTTTACGATTAACCCTTTATAGGATTAGCAGAGAAGGAAGTACTTATGACGTTATAAAATATCCGCTATCTGCCAGTGCCGCTAAGGTCCAGTCAATATCGATCCAGCCCTTTTTGAGATTAGCCGGAACAAACAGACTGACAGACAATAAAATTTCAGTCATTATTATTCACCTAGTAGCAAGCTGTTAGTTTGACACTTCAATTTTAATTAGTTGAAAAGATTTTTTGGATTCTCGAAAATCATGTCTTTGTTGGACTAAACTTATTCTATTTTGCCATTTCATTTTACATATTTACATAAACATAACATGGCATGATGAAAGAAATTTAAAATTTTAAAATATTATATTTATTTCTAAAGTATCAAAGTGAGTAAGTTCTTTTACAACTCACTATATTCTCGACCCAAGCTTTAATCGTAAGAAAGGGCTATAAACTAGGTAGGTCTAGGTACCTGGTGCAGTGTTATTACCAACAGTTCCGCACAGTTTGCACAAAAGTAGGTCATTTAGCTACTCATGCGCAGTAGTAACTTAACGTACTTACTATTATTACTAGCGTAAATTGTATGAACTTAAACTTCGCCATCTTGAATTTGTGACGTTTCAACCTTCTCTTTGGTATAAGTAATAAAACCTTTTTTTAAAAGAAGAACATTCTAATTTCTGCCTCGGTCTAGTGGTCGCAAGCCCGACTGCTGAGCATGAGGTCTTGGGTTCGATTCCCACCAGGTCGGGCAAAGTGTTATTGGGTTTTTCCATCAGGAATTTCTCAGTAGCAGCTTCGGAGTCTGGATTTGTGCCCGGTTGATGGCAACAGGCTCGCCTCCTATAACATGGGACTAAAAACATAACTGGCGAAATGTGGGTGTACTAATGGGTACACCTCTGCCTAACCCTTCGGGGATTACATGCGTGATGTTATGATGTTAACATACTAATTTTACAACTTCCCAAAGAAAAAGATTTGAATCTTTTTTTTTTAGATCTAAAACTAGTTTAGTCAGGTTTTTTAGCATGGCTTCAAGCCTTTTAGGCACTATACATACACATAATATACATACATTCGGTTATTCACCCTAGTTCCCGTTAGCAGTAAGATACTCTGTTGCCAGTGTTAGTAAACAAAATACAAAATATTACGCCTTGTATTTTTGTAAAATGATTCATTAATCGACAATGTTCAGGCTTTCCTGAAACATGTAACCAGACGTGTTTAAAATAAGGTTATGTGCTTAAAAAGTTGAACTCGTTTTGTAGTAATCAGTGACCGTGTAAGACCGTACTTGGTACCTTTTTGGGGATCAGTATAGACGGAACCTTAATATTTAAGTATTAGGGTTGCGTTTTACATCTTGTCGAGCGGACAGACAGCGGAGTTAGGACTCCACTGTCTGTCCGTCCGTCTGTCATAGGGCTATGTCCTTTGAACCATAATAGGTAAGCCAATGCCAATGTAACGACAAAAAATAATCTACGCTAATATGTACATTATAATAAAGAAGTAAAGTTTGTGATGTTGTAAGGGATAATCTCTGAACCACTGAACCGATTTTGAAAATTTCTTCGCAGGTTAAAAGCTACGTTCTCACCGAGTGCTATTAGGTTATATTTTATTATAGAAAAATTAGGGATCCGTAAGAAAAGTCACGCATACAAAGTCGCGGGGAAAGTGTTAGTAGGTAGTAAAAAAGTAAAAAAATAGACTAAGTTTCTTGTATGGGGACCTGTAAGAAACATATTTTATTTGTATGTATACCTAATACTTGTATATATATAAGCTATTTTTCTAAGTACAATTTAATATTTAAGTCATATTCATTAAAATCTAAGTCGTGACTATTTCTGACTAAACGTGACTAACTGTATTTAGGAGCAGGAAACAGACCATACGATATCGTGTCATTAAACTTAATCCGGTTTGATGAAGCTTAGCTAACTTATAATTTAAGATGGCAACATTAAATAATCGACTATGAAATCGTATTTATCGTCTCATTAGTTAGTTGCTCGTCTTTTGTTTTCGAAAAATATTTTTAAAACAAGCTTTAATTTAAAATTGTTACAATATTGAGTATTGGACATTGTATTGTCATCAGAACTAAAGGTGTATGCAAAATTCCAGCTCAATCGGATACTAACAAATGATTTGCAAATTTTGAAAGGACATCTTACTTACATACATACATACTAACAGTGCGAGCTACAAAAAATCTTTTTAAAAGGTTTAAGTTAAGAATCTTTAAAATTGATTCTATTAAGACTATTTCTATCTTTTTCTCTCCAATAAAGGGACTGTCATAAATAAGAGATGTCAATTTTAGTTGATCTGAAACTCATACAATAATAGTTGACATGTTCTGACATGTCAACTATAATTGTATGAGTTTCAGATCATACGTACGTTACGTATTGATTAAAAACACGAAAAAGTTTAATGCAAAACTAATTTGTCATCTCTAACTTAGTTTTTAAGTGTCACAGTCCTTTTCTTTAACTAGGTATACTTCAGTAAAAGATTCTATCTCTCTAATTTTAGTGTAGATTGTAAACAAGGGAATCGGCACCATTTTCTATTAATATGTGCCTTTATAATAGGCGTATTCCTTTTTTGAACAATCTTCTTCTTTTTATCGTGTGGGCAGTAAGGTCTTACGACCCCACACACCTTAGTGTCAGAGTTTCTAAACCGCTTCAGGGCCTCTGACATGGTTTGAAAGGGACAGTAGTAGGCTGGTATAAGTCCTGGTTTCCTCTCGATGTTACATCATAAGTTACGATGAACAATAAGTAGATAGAAAAGTATAAGTTTATGGTAACAAAAAAAATATATATCCTATTATACAGTTAAGGCACAAGCATATCAATGCCCGTGATCAAGCGTAATGATCACATTACTCTCGCTCACGGCGGGTTAGCGATTTCATAATTATATTAATAAAATCCTCAAGAAGTTTCCTCACGATATTTTACACCACCGATGTCAGCGACGTCCAAGATCGATTAAGAAACTTTAAGGAAGACACAATGGCAGTTTCCCGGTATCGAAATAGCAACCTCATAAATAAGAAGCGAGCGCCTTAACCATTTGGCCAACACAACAATTCACTAGGCACTAATAACATTTTAATTAAAAAAGCATAGGAAACTTCTAAACAGACTTTTCGTATTTCTACTGTCAAGCCTTACAAGGATTTTCTAATAAAATTCTTAATTAATTGCTGGAGCCAATTGATTTTAATTATAAGTGTTTAGCAACGACAACAATATTCGACCTTAGATTTCACACCTAACCTCACGCCTATAAAAGGTAAAACATTTAAGATAGACCACCCGATGTTCTGTTGTACTTATAAACTGAAGGATATCTACCGTATTTTAGATTTTGGTGTCGTTAGATAGGTTTTCGACGGAGTAGAAATCTTACATCTGAAAGTGTTAAAGTACGAGAGTATTTTATGGAGTTTCTCGCCTATTTGTCTCCATACTAAACTACCTTTTGGAATGGTTACTAGATTCAATTATTTATTCTTGGATATGATGTTATTGTTGTTAGTTTCGGCCACCGTGAGTGACGAACTTGGGGCAGTACGTCGCTCGACCAGACATAAACCTGTGACGGCAGCGCGTAGTGTTCCGTGTTATTTTAAAAAAATAGGTAGGTCATCATCTATCTAGCCTTTTTCCTGACTATGTTAGGGTCGGCTTCCAGTCTAACCGGATGCAGCTGAATACCAGTATTTTACATGGAGCGACTGCCTATCTGACGTCCACAACCACAACCCAGTAACTGGGTAATATGATACCCCTAAGTAAGACTGGTTGTCAGACTTTCAAGCTTCTGACGACTCGTAACGACTGTCAAAGATCCACGTATGACAGCCGGGACCAACAGCTTAACGTGCTTTCCGAGACACGGAATGATGTCAGTAATGTCTAAGATAAACGTTAGAAAGTACATATGAAAAAAAAAGTACATATGTTAAAAAGAAGGTAAGTACAGTCAACAAAAGATATTAGTATGCAGGGTCGTCAGATATACTTGAAGTTTTTTTGGAAACCGATGGATGTTTTCAAATGTAATTTCATTTAAAAAGTAGATAAAGAACAGTTCATTAATTAAGTTTTAAGCGAAAACATCAATCGGTTTCTAAGAAAACTTCAACTGTATCTGACGACCATGCATACCTATCTCTTATTTGGATATAACAATGTAATTTCTGTTGTTGGATTTTCAACCCTAAGCACTGAACCGAGCGTTGAAAATCCAACAGAGCGGAAGGCAAAGTAATATTAAAATAATATTATATCCATTTTCCAAAAAAATATGATTAATAATAATATCTTAGGACAACCAACACATTACCATCTGATCCCTAACTAGGCAGAGCCATGGGCTATGGTAACCAGACAACTGATATTATATATTTCTAAATACATACATATTATAGATAAATTACACCCAGACACAGAACAAATAATCGTGTTCACACACAAAGATTTGTCCTGGGTGGGAATCGAACTCAAGACCTCCGTCCTAGCAGTCAGGGTCACTAACTACTAGACCAACAGGCCAGTCAAATTATCGATTACTTTTCAACCAGCCAATAGGCGCTGAAGATCAACTACTAGTAGTTACTAGGCGCTCAGTAATCTTAAAAGTGATCTATGTAGGCAACCAGTGTGGCGAATCGGTTTAACAAGACAAGAACAAGAAGGAACCGTGCCTTTCTTCGGAAGCTTAATCGATTACGATTGGACGCCCAAAGCATACGGGCAGCCTAAGAACACATTCCTGGATAATGATGCCGTGAGGAAGTTAGGATTGAGAAGTTACACAGAAATCTTGTTAAAGACGCGACATGGTAAATTAAAATGTGTTTGTTTGGTAGGTAATCTCGAAAACTGCTCGACAGATTTTAGTGCAACTTTTCAGAAAAGGTCAAAGTCTTTAGTGATTTTATTTCACTGTCTGTGTGTTTAATTACGAAGTCAATGAAATTACCTCTCAGTTTCTATATAAAAATATCACACAAACGTTTGCGTGCGCCTACACATACAATCGTAACGTAACCCAATAAAAGAATACTCATCCCATACATTCCATTTTCAAAATTGAAAACACAAACTTGAGCTTCTTTATTCAAATAAACCATGAATAAAAAGCTTTCATACATTTTGTATGAATATTATGTATGGGTGTGTGTGGAGGGTGTTTTCTCAACTCATTGTATGTTATCGGATAAACTCAAACAAGGAAACCGACAGTTATCAGGGCACGAGCGGGCAATGAACCCCGACAATACCTTTCACCAGGCTTGTGCTACATGCGCAAGAGGTCACAGCATTGCGCCCTTTAGGTATACGTCAATGTACTTATTTGGATGGGAAAAAATGTTTAAAAAAATTTTAATATTCGAAAGAATATGTCACTGAAATGTCAAAGTTGCATTCGGCATTTCTCGGCATTTTTCGGCATCTCGAAATTTTTGGGTAAAATCAAAAAGGGGTTTCGAAACGAATATAAACGAATACACGAACGAATAAAAAAAAAATCGGGAGACGATCGCGGGTATTAGCTATTCTCCAAATAAATAACATCATCACGCTTGTAATACCCGAAGGGTTAGGCAGAGGTGTACCTATTAGCACACTCACATTTCGCTAGTTTTATTTAAGCCTCTTGTAATAGGGGGCGAGCTTATTGCTATCAACCGTGCACAAATTCAGACTCCGAGATTGAGAAATTCCTAATTCAGAGTCCGAGACTGCTACTGAGAAATTCCTGACGAAAAAACCTATTAACAATTTGCTCGACCTAAGAATCGCACCCAAGACCTCATGCTCAGCATTCGCGCTTTGCGACCACTAGATCGCAAAGGTACTTTTTGACAAGCTCAAAGTTCTTCTTTGCCATATCTTATATTCATATCATCAACTTCATTATTTTAAGTATTAAAAATGTTACCCACGTCTCGACCAGTTACTAGGCCATAATGGGTACTATAATAATAACCATTTTGCCTGCATTATCGATATGCAAAAAATTAAACGATACGCTCATTTTACTAACAATATCAACGTAAACTTGTTTCTTGTTAAAACTTTTATGTTAATATGATATTATGTACAACATTTTCAGTAAATTATTCTTATTGGATACTAGCGATCAGCCCCGGCTTTGCATGGGTGCAATGTAGACACTAACTTTATGTAAACCTTCCTCTTGAATCACTCTATTGATGAACCGCACTAAAATCCGTTGTACAGTTTAAAAGATCTAAGCATACAGACGGCGAAGCGACTTTGATATATACTATGTGGAGATGACTTTACTGTAATTATAAGCGTCAGAATTTTGGTGAATCTTTACTCGTCAATCTTAGAATTTACCAATTGGTTGTTAAGTATATGATTTAATTTTTAGGCCATTAAGAGATACAATATAAAATTTGTTTATGAAATAAATAAAATAAATTTGTTACTTGCTAGGTTTTACCAATGACGATTAGTAATTTATAAATGGTCGATTTTGAGAATATACAAATAGCTTGTAACATTCGGGAATAACGTAGCTTCCTATTAGCTAAAGAATTTTACAATCGGTCCAGTAGTTTCAGAGATTAGCGTGTTCAAACAAAAAAAACAAACCCTTTATGTTCAAGTATAGATTGAATTTTCTAAATTGTTCTGTCGTGTCGGGTTTGACGCATTTGGTGCACTTCTCAACTTGTACACCATGCTCAAATGGTGAACTTAGCAACTGGTGCACTTCTCATATGGTACACTTCGTAACTGGTGCACTTCTCAATTGGTGCGCTTCGCAAAAGGAGCACTTTTTAAGATGAGTGGAGATTTGGAAAAATTGTCTAATAATGAAAGAAACTTTGGTTTTGCGTAGGTAATTTTCTTAAAAATACAATCAACAAAATAATTTTAATTAAACTCTACTTCTCTAAAAAAATAAAAATATTACAGTGAATAGATACTATAACATTTTTATTTTTTCTATAATAAAAACATGGCACTCGGAAATAACAAAAATATAATTATGTAAGAAAATATGACCGCCTTCAAAAACTACAAAATAAAAAAAATAACTTTAGCTTGAAAGTCGGCGGCTTTGGTTTTGTTTCTTGTTATGTAGGTATTGCCACCGACTTCCAAGCTAAAGTTATTTTTTTTATTTTGTAGTTTTTGAAGGCGGTCATATTTTTTTGTAAAAAAGCTTTTTATTTTACACTTTTAAGTGCTTGTGTGTAAGTTTTTGAAATCCTTACATAAAGCCCTTTCAAACAATACCTCACACGATATATTAAATTTTGGAAAGTGGTAGGAGGGGTGGGTTGACGTACCCCCTCCCCACTTCCTTCAGTCAGTCATCGACTACACGTATAAACAAAGCAATTTGTCTTGTAACGGCGGTTCTGCTGTGATTTTATAAGGAGTTCCGTTCCATATCTCCAAAGTTCATCATCAGATCATGACAATATTCCTATGGGACCTATTCGGAACTATACTCTTTCAAACAAAAAAAGAATCATCCAAATCGATTCATAATTGGCGGAGTAATCGTAGAACAAACAAACAAAAAAAAAAAAAAAAAAAACATACGGGTCGAATTGAGAACCTCCTCCTTTTTGAAGTCGGTTGAAAAATAGATTTACAGCAAAAAGTTATCATAACAAAGACATGATATAATATCGTATTATATCAATAACCTATTATAATTTAAACTGTACTTCTTTTTTTTTAGAAAAAATAAAAATGTTATAGTATTCACTGTAATATTTTTATTTTTTTAGAGAAGTAGAGTTTAATTAAAATTATTTTGTTGATTGTATTTTTAAGAAAATTACCTACGCAAAACCAAAGTTTCTTTCATTATTAGACAATTTTTCCAAATCTCCACTCATCTTAAAAAGTGCTCCTTTTGCGAAGCGCACCAATTGAGAAGTGCACCAGTTACGAAGTGTACCATATGAGAAGTGCACCAGTTGCTAAGTTCACCATTTGAGCATGGTGTACAAGTTGAGAAGTGCACCAAATGCGTCAAACCCGTCGTGTCGGTTTATTCTTCGTTCGTCCCGAAGTTTCGTCCCACATTCCAAAAAATTCTTAGTTCGTCCCATATGACTATTGAAGTGGTGATTCGTCCCAAATTACAAGTACTTTAAAGGTACGGTCAACAAACATATTTTGGTATGAATCATCTTTATTATCCAGTATCACAATTAAAATCACTAAAATGGTATAATGATCATCTTATTACTCCAGTATATACAGAGCAGTCAGATCAAAACAAAACTTGAGACATGATAATTTTAATTACTGAAAAATTAACCGACCAACAATTAAATGAGAGCATCAAAGCAAAAGGTGTAAAAAACAATCATAGCTATAATTTTTAAAATTTCAAAAACACCATGAGCAATTAATAATTAAATCAACAATAAGTACTAACGAAAAGTCGCATTGGTTAAGCAATTGGCTGCTTCGTTGCGTGTCGCGGATTCGATTCCTTTCACCGAACAACGTCAAATACTGATCTACAGATAAGTAGTTGTTTCGGGTCTGGCTGTTTGTGTATGTGAATTAATATGTTTGTTTTCCTTTCTATTGAGATCGTTTAGGGGCCTACCTTCTGTTCACTTCTGTCACCCTGGTACTTTTTAAAATAATAAATAATTCAATTACTAAACCTGTATTTGAACCATTATCGAGCTAAGCAGTAAGTCGCTTAAGGATCTAGTTCCAGTTAATTTCTGCATTCCTGGTAGTAAAAAGTACTAACAAAAAGTCGAAAAAATTGTGATTATTACTAACAATCATGTATAAAACAAGCATTTTTAAAAACAGCATTCATAAACTAAAAATTTAATCAACAGTAAACTAAACTAAGAGAAAACAACTGAACTTTAATTTTATTTTTTTTGCAGATTGTACATAAAAGTAAGTTTAGCTTATACAAAAAAAAATATGGGCCGTAGAAGGAATATAAAATAGGACGAAACAAGAATAAAATATTTAAAATTATAATTTGGGACGAAAGAAGCATATTGTTTAGGACGAACCAGGAATTTTTTATGTGGGACGAAACTCAGTGGGCCGAACGAAGAATAAACCGTCGTGTCGCATACCGCTTCGCATGCTGAGTGTTATTTAAATATTAAGTAGTAGAAGGGAGAAAACATCACGGTATGTTCCGTGTGGGGTAATCGCATGCATAGGTGTCAGTCAACGACTGATGGGTACCTACCTACTCAGGAAATCGGGTGTCTTTCCAACATGATAATACAATTTGAATAACATAACGGTTTTTAATGTGGTAAATCCTTAAACTGATTTGTGTGTATAATTTTGATGATATTGGTATGCCGATATTTTTTTTCTTGATATTTTCAGTTATCTTTCTCAGTCAGATGGAACCGATGGGTGTTTTCAAATGTAATTTAATTTAAAAAGTAGATAGGTAATAAATTTTTATTATGTTTAAGTTAAACTATTCCTCATGAAACTGGCTATACAACATTTTTAAAAAATTTCAAATCGGACGTGTAGTTCCAGAGATTATGGCGTTTAAACAAGCTCACAAACAAACTAAACTGTATCCGAGACTAAACTATCTATGTATAATGTGCTCCTAACCCTATCCTGCCATTTTAGCATCCAGCGTTCAGCTGACGATGACATAATACACGATAAACCAGTTCATTGCACTTCTTAGACAGTCACGTGACACGTCTGTCTATTATAATAATGCAATGTATAAGTAATAACTATACAGCTAGGTTTCAAACTTCAATAAATTTTGCATCCATCACGAATGTTAGTTTCAGCCAGATTTGAACTTTGACGTGTTCCAACTAAGATTCAATTTCGTTCGGCAACATCTGTCTCGTTATTGCAAGGAGGTCTAGACATCTAGATTTTAATATGCTTTTTATTGACAGCTATGTGAATTTTAGATTGTAATTTTTGATATATTAGTGATTCCGTCTATGAAACTGCTGAGCAGTACAGTAAGTTGAAATATGATCTCATATCGTTTTTAATCCTTGCTTTTATACCTACATACCATCATAACATCATGTCTGTAATCCCCGAAGGGTAAGACAGAGGTGTACCCATTAGTTCACCCACATTTCGCCAGTTATGTTTAAGTTCCAAACAGGGGGCGAGCCTATTCTCATCAACCGGGCAAAAATCTAGACTCAAAGGCTGCTACTGAAAAATTCCTGACGGAAAAACCCAATAACACTTTTCCCGACTTGTGAATCAAGCCCAAGACCTCAAACAAAACTTTTTGGTGTGAAAAATCACAGTTTACTACTGACTTCGAATAAAGATAATTGAATCCACAGAACAGACCATTGACATCGAAAGCCAACGTCCATAAAATGCGGGTGTATCCAATCCCAGACACTTCGGTTAATAACAGTCCCTAAATAATAATAGTACAGGGTACAAGTGCTCCCATACGGCACGGTTGGTTGCGTTGGGAAGCCGTCACGGTATGCCTGTTCTGGTTGAAGTAACCACAGAATTTTAATGCATCATTCTTATTATTGACGATGAGAAACTTTTTGAAATTTAACGGTCAGAGAAAGAAGGAGGGAATGGTTGTCATTGGCTGGATTTAAAGGCAGTAATGGATGCGGACACCTCATTGGCTTAACGGTCATTCAGAGTAAATTCATTGGATTCGAAAATGTCTGCTGCAAATGAAGGTAATTTCAAATTGGTATTCAGAGAATTACTGAGGTATTTATGGGGCAGGATTTTTGATAGAGGGGTGTGGAAGAATGCTCTGACCGATCTCAATGTCCCGGCCAAAGGTAGTCAGTTGGAGAAACACCGTGGTGTTTTGATAGATAGGAGCCTGACACACCCCTTCGCCTTCCCCGAGACGGAGGCAGTCCATGAGGAAATCCCCACGACAGAAAAAGAGTTCTTGATGAAGCATTTTGTGTCCTTAAACATTTTTAGAGAAGCTCTCTTATGACAGTGGTGTTCTAGGATATTCTCAATTTATCTTAATGTCTTGACAGCTGTCAGTCTTACAGTTCAATCCAGTTTGAAGCAAAGTGATTCTAATAACGCCAAAAATGTCTGACTGTCTGCGTAATCTTTAAAAAATTACGAATCTAAAACGTTAGGGACTGACAAAAGAATATATAGTTCAACATATTCCCTACCACGTTCAAAACCGTAGTAATGTCTATAAGTCTATCATTTGAATTAAAAGCCGCGTTCACTTCCTGATATTGTTCCATTGTTACTAGACCAAATATTTCTCAAGCGGTGTTTGTATTTCGTGAACCGATAGCATCTGAGTTATTTCCCTTTGATTTTATAAGGCAATTTTTGTTGTCGTTATTCCCTTTTTGAACATGTGTAGGAATATCTATACTGATATTATAAAGCTGAAAGGTTTGTTTGTTTAAACGCGGTAATCTCTGTAACTACTAGATGTATTGATAAAATATTTTGGAATGTGATAGGCAGATTCATGAAGAATAGTTAAGTTTATATAATATCACCCTACGACTCATTGGAGCAGAGCAGTAACTAACGATGTGAACGTGGTTTATACCGCGACGAATTGAAAAACTTATATTATTACACTTGGAACACACAGATACGCATTCCCTTCTTCAGTTCTAAGATCGGTTATTAAAGTCTTAAATTCTGTTGTTTGAATTATCGCACTGTCGAGTTAGCAGAATTACGATCTGTTTTGTTTTTTTTTTTTTGCGATTTATTAATCGAATGCCTCATTGTGACACCGACACCTCTTTTCCAATGATTTATTGTCATATTTTTATGTTCCTTATTTCTTTCTTACCAGTTCGAAGTCGTTCTTAATCTTTTTCATCAAGCTCTCGATTAACGTCAAGCTATCGTTAATCTCAACAACAATCGTTAAAATCAAAGAGATTCCTCGTATTACTATAATCGATGACAGAACCGATGATCTAACGAAAGTTTGCTTTTTTTGCCCATGACTCAGTGCTGAGGTTTGGACTTGTTGGAACAGGTAACTTTGGGTGAGTAATAGCGTTGTCAAAGACATATTGAAGGCGAAATGTGAGAGGTGAGTCTATGATGCAGTTTTTATGACTCTAAAGCTTCCATTGAAACGACCTGATAAAAGTAATAAAAATGAAAGCTATAGCTATAGCAGCTTTAGAACACTTTAAAGCGAGGGACAGTAATATAACTCCATATAAGTTGGCTTTATATTTTGTACCAGGTTTTGCCCGCCTGCGTGATTTTTCTTTCGGATACTTAATTTTTTTTTTATCAATATAGCACTCGCTAGTAGTGTAGCTTTTATGTGATGGAATTTTGAAAATCGGTTAGTGGTTTTTATGGTTATGTACTTGAAGGATGCTAATGGGACCATATTACTAAGCCTTCGCTTACCAATAATAGTGCTTATATACATAGGTCTAAAAATTTAGATGAGAACATTTTCGAAAAAATATTTTTACAGCTGAATTCGTCAGAATTTAAGTTTTCGATAAAAACAGATATTTCCAATTATCATTTTTTTTAAATTAAGACATTCAAAATCGGTTCATTAATTACCAATAATAAGGACTTGAAAGTTTTGGATGAAATGCTTTAAGCCGTAAACGTGGTGATGAGACATTACAGCCCTACCTACTTCCAATTGGCAACAGGCAAGCAATTGAGGTCAAGAAGCAGACACACCCAGAGCACGTCACATGTTTATTTGCTCTGGCCATACCTGTACGGGAATAGTACAAAAATGAATGGCAGAAGGTGCACTACAAATTACTGATGGCAAGTTTGAAGCTGACGGTACGGTTGGTATAAATATATCGCCTTTACATATCGTCTTTCACTTGTTGACAATACATACAAATGTTATGAAATGCGGGGCCTGGAGATCTATAGTACAGGCCTTGGCTTAGTTTAGACTCCAGATCTCCTACAAATTACTAATCTTTCGACAATTTATCTTGTCAACTTTATACCTGATGTAATTTGTGGAGATGAAATAAACAGTTTCTTTTATTTATTTATTATTTTTATCGCAAGGGAAACACATTCTCTTCCACATTTATATTATAAATGTGAAAGTGACTCTGACTGTCTGTCTGTTACGTCATCACGGCAAAACTACTGAACCGAAAGTTGTGTTTGACAAAAAGGGCTCAAAGGGCTTGGGTTTTAGTTAAAGACATAAAAGCTACTTTTTGCTACTTGTTGGATTTATAAAGTTAGTTTTAGTTAGCCATAAAACTGATAAGAGGTTATTGTACTCATCATTATGAACAAGTTTTATTATGTATGGGATTAACAGAAATCACGAATATAAATATTATAAAAGGAAAAATTTGTATTTTTGTACTCAAAAACTACTGGACCGATTTTAAAAATTCTTTTACCATTAGAAAGTTACATTATTTGCGACTAACATAGGCTAAATTTTATTTTATTTTTGCGCGGACGAAGTCGCGGGCAAAAGCCATCACGAATAAAAATTCATTTGATACAAACATTTATGTACGGGCAACTTGACAAAATGTTTTAATTAAATTAAATCAGCTGAATTTATTTTTCGTGATGATTTTCGGTTGGTCTCATAGGTACTAATAACTTTTTCAAACATGAGTTTACTGAGAGGTCATTGAACTTAATCTCATGTTCACTCTTGATTCATGGTAAACTGAAACTAAGGTTATATAAAACAAGATAGACAATTGTCTGTGACATTACAAATAGGTATGAATATTGTAAATCTTGTAACGTTTGTCTTAAAGGTGATTCTATCAATGTCTATGTTTACTAGAGTTTCGTCATCATACTAAATATAAATCGTATCCAGTGGCCCTTTTGTATCTCCCTGTTCAGTGGTTTAACCTACTATGGAATTTATCAATAGTAAACATTTACTTTTTTCTATAAAACTTGACTTATTGCGTTTTATCTGTTCGGTATTTAGGTTAGCTGATCAGTCATTTTAGTATTTATCTAATGTTTGTTGTGTGTAAGTACTGCATTACTTTATACAAGGTACAGTATTACTCTTTCATCAAATTTATTTATTTATTTATACTTTATGCACATGTAAAAAATACACTGTACAAAGGCGGACTTAATGCCTTGGGCATTTTCTACCAGTCTACCTTAGGGTGATGCAGAGACAAAACATATTAGTCGCACAGATACAGAAACGAGAGTAATATACATATATAGTAATAAACATACATACAAACAAAACATAAAGCAGGAAAGAAAAAAAAAGAAAAAAAAACATAAACACCAGTACACACAACACATAATAAATTCAAGGAGATAAAATCACGAATCAATAAAAAAATTAACCAAGGTCTTCGGTTGATGGCATTCTTCTTCATACAAAACTACTTTTTGGAAGGGGCAACTAGATTAAATTCTAATTTTTCTTTCTTGTTTATGACGTTTATAGGTGCCTTATTGAAATTGATGATTTGACTTTGACTTTAAGCTCGCCTCCTATTACATACTATAGGGCAAAATATAACTGCCGAATTGTGGCTGTACTACTGGGTAGGTACACCTCTGCCTAACCCTTCTTGGATTACAGACGTGATGTTAAGTGGCTTTAAAATGATCGATGATCAACCAGAAAAAATGCACGTGCTTATTTAAGCAGCGTACCTCCTTAAACATAAAGAATAGCTATAAAAAAAGTTCAATTATCTTCGGTAACTCATAGTCCGAAGTCTATAGGTCATTGACATTATTACGTAACTAAGAAAGTACTTCCAAATCAGGGTTGCCAACACTTTGTCTGACAAAAATAGTAGTTCTAAAATTATTGCCCATAAAAATATAGTATTTATTATAAAAATATACTTATTTTGTCTACTGTCCACTTTGAGAATAAATTATTTCCTAGCGCCCTCATTTTTTTACCTTCTTAAAAACCTCTTACCCTTCCCCCCCCCCAAGGGCTTGCAGCGCCCACAAGGGGGCGTTATCGCTCACTTTGGAAACGAGTGCTTTGGTCAAAAATATAGTAAGTAGTTGGGCCCCTAATATGGTAGGATACTATATTAAGTAGTACTGCTGGCAACCCTTGACCAAAATGTTGAGCACTCCTTCCACATTTTTTTTAAATAGGCCTCGCCTTGTTTTTTTTTTTGTAAGTAATTGATGGTACCTGAATATAATGCTTGAAGACATTAAGTTTTTTTTTTTTGGTATGGATAGTTTTTTGTCACAGTTTCTTTCTATCTCCGCCTCATTTCGCAATTATTGCGCAAGAGTTGATTCTGAACATTTCTCGTTTTTTATCTAATTAGTGACCCGCCAGCGTCGCACGGGTGTAATGTAGATACATAAACCTTCCTCATGAATCACTATTGATGACATCACGCGTGCAATCCTCGAAGGGTTAGGCAGTGGTACACTCACATTTCGCCAGTTATTTTTAAGTCCGATGTAATAGGGGGCGAACCTATTGCCATCAACCGGGCACAAAAAAGCTGATACACTGAACTGACTGTTTTATTGATGAAAACCGCATTAATATCTATTGTGTAGTTTTAAAGATCTTTTCAAAGACAAAATCAAAACATTTGTTTCAATTAGACCAAGTACAGATACTTTTGAATCCTCAAGGAGTCGGTCAGTTAGGCCGAAAGTTGAAGCTAAGTTGCTCGTTCCAAAACGAAGGTAGGTCTCTATAGAGAAGAACGAGCAAGAAACTCCACGACACTCTTCTTAATTAGGTTTTTACAAAATCCTGGTTACATTAAGCATAGCGGAAGCAACTTTACAACCTATGTCATGTAGAGAAGCAATAGCTTTGAAAGACATTACAGGCAAGTAATGATTGAATGTCACATAATACCCAAGACTTTGTTAGCTAACTTTGTAACCAAACGGGATAGACAGGACTTAAAGTCCGGCGACAAATAATCCTTAATTTTCAATAAATCAAGTACTTAATAAGTTATTATCGACAACAAACTTAAACACATCCCAACCATTTTTATAACCCATGTTACCTTATAATAAAGTCCAAATTACAACAACAAAAGCTTTATTGTAAGAATAAATAATTTTGTCGGATGGTACCACTGGTGAACCAAAAAATGTTGGGCCTTAGATGACGTAACGGGTCATTGACCTGACACACCATGGTCTGATCGTATACCATGACTCGAATCTTTGATCATTGTATAGAGAGATATATTTTTGATCAACACAGAAGTTCATAGACCTTGGTCGAAAACAAAAATAGGTAAGTAATTTTTTTAACTTGGTTTTTTTTTTTTAATATGGCGACTGAGTTCGCCATAAAAAAAAAAGAAATGTTTGGCGGATTTTGTCCAGCATGGGGTATATATTTACCGATCCTGAAAAAGCATGAAAAAAAATATTCACAAGTATATATGTGACTAGTGTATGTTATGTCAAATCATTGCTACAAATCAAGCTTAGGGTTTTCCTTTAATTATAATTATCTAGCCACGTTTTTACAATGAGAATTTGAAAAGGACTGCCTCGCTAGACTAGTGGTCGCAAAGCGCGACTACTGACAAGAAAAAAAAAATTGAATCTAGTAACCCATTTCAAAAGATTTATATAACATCAAAGCAAAAGGTAGGTATCTCTTAGACTTTCTAATTTAAAAGTTTTATACCGGAAGGCGCGTCGTGATTCCTTCCAGCAGGCCCTTGGATTACCCCGGAAGAGGCCAAGCGTGACGATTTTTTAAAGTAACTTTAATGTGCCTTGTATTTTTATTTGTAAGCTCGGGTATTCGAAGCTTCTAACTTTAGTAAGTTCGGATTTTAGTCTAAAACTAGCTTAACCAGTCAAATCCCGGCTGACTTACCGGTAAGTCAGAACAATAGAAAATCAAATGTGTCTCATTACGTGGGACTTGAATAATTAAGCCTGTCACTTCATCACTTGGTCCCCGTGAGTTTAATTTTTTTGCCAGGAATCGTATTTCTTTTTCTGAAATAAAATTAGCCTAAGTCACTTCTCATGACCTCAGCTATCCGCATGTAAAAGTCCTGTCAAAATCGGTCTAACCGGTTTTGGAGATTTCCCGGAACATACAGACAGACAGAAATAATATGTAACCATTCATAATTATTTTGTAGAAAGCTGTTATTTTCACATAATAATAAAAAAAACTTCAATTTTATTTATTTGTAAAGATGCTTCGAAACGTAAAGTATTTTGGATTTAAATTTATCCCTGCAAATGCTAAAGGACTAAGAAATGTTACTCAAACTAAAATCATACTTAGTTTTATATTTGTAAGTCGTCAATTATCTTGCGTTACCTTAATTTTGAGAAGTATGTGTTTAAAAAAGTTTATCTTGCAGAAGTTTAAATGGAATTAAAACGGAAACGGAAATATAAAACCAATTTAGATAAAAGTGCATAATTATATTAGGAAACCTGAAGGTGAGTCAACGCAAAGTTGAAACTACATTTTAGTTAGATTTTTAAATGATATTTTGAAATGACATTTTAATCCTTAACCTTTTTAATTTAAAGCTCATTACCCTATGTGCTTAATTTACTATTCTAATCATAATAAAAATTTTATTGCTATTATCTATTAAAATGCAACCGTTGCTGACTGACTAATCTGTCAACACAGCTCAAACCACTGAACAGATTGCGCTGAAATTTGGTACACAGATAGTTCTTATGACGTAGCAATACGCTAAGAAAGGATTTTCTTAAATTCACACCCTAAGTGGAAGAAGCGGATGTCCAAAGTTTGTATGAAGAAACAAGATTAGATCGACATTAAGTCTTCCATAAATCCTATGAAATTGTACAACGCACACCCACTGACGCTGTTAAAAAGCCGGTTACAACTCTGAGTCATAACATAATCATGTAATAGTCCTTTTTGTTCACTTACTCATACAGAATCTAACTAGTTTTCTCTTAATAAGGAATGGCAACTTGGACGTTATGATTAATTACATTCGTAGTTACGTCATGCTGTATCAGCAGATGATGGACAGCTTCTGAAAATTGTTCATTATTGCTTTTATCTACAGCTATTAGTTTTGAAACTACCGGTGTTGCTTCTTCGTCTCGCTTATAAGGTTCAATTTTGTCTAATTGAGGATTTGTATTTAATATTATAACTAGCTTTTGTCCGCGACTTCGTCCGCATTAAAGTTGGTTTCTCCATACAAACTTTAGACCCGTATTTCATCCTCTTAGGGAGTAAATTTTGGAAAATTCTTTCTTTTTGGATGCCTACGTTATACAAAGAACACATTCTCCAAATCTTTGCTAACGTTTTTAATAGTAGTAGGATACGTTTTTATCATCCAAAAGTTGCCGATAACCAATAATGGTGCCGATTCCCTTGTTCACAAACTAGACTAAATTTAGAGAATTGACATCAAAGGACGGTGACATTAAAGAACTAAGTTAGCGATGCCAAATTAGTTTGCCTTGAACTTTTCCGTATTTTTAATCCATACGTTTTATGATGTCAAGTATAATTGTATGGATGTGTCAGATTGACTAAATTTGAAAGCTCTTTTTGACATTATTCTCTGTCTTGTTTTGTTGGACAGAAAAAGATGGAAATAGTCTAATTTTAGTTTAGTTTGTGACCAAGGGTATTGGCTCCATTGTTTAGTTATGTTTTGTTTATAGCAGTAGCACCTACTGTTTTATTAACATCTAACACAATAGTTTCCATAATATATTTGGGTTTCCAAATCGTGCTTTATGTATAGGTGAGTTATATTCGTTTGATGGATGAGTAATATGTAAATAAAAGCTTCACGTGGTACTAAAGATAAGTGTGTATGTAGATTTGACAGTCACGTGTGGTGTGACTTAGGGTTGGCAAATGTATTATAATATATAGTATTGTACTAGAGATGAGGCGAAAGGAGTATGTGTAAGGATTGTAGCAGGTGGCGTTCTGTCATTTCTGCCTACCCCCATGGGAAAAAGGCGCGAGTTTATGTATGTGAAAATAAATAACAAATACATCTGTGTCATTTTTTTTGCTTATACCATAAAATACTATGTTTTTTTTTTTTGTTAATCCTGAAAAATACTTTAATTAGTGGAAGAAATTTTGGCAACCCTAGGAGTGACGTACGTGTTCTGCGTTTAAGATGATGTGTTTTGCCCGTGGCAGTTTTTTTTTTAAATTCTTATTTTCCCCATAAGATAATCTCCTTGTATCTTCTCTATAGTAACATTAAGCCTGTGATCCCACATTTCGCCGGTTATGTTTAAGACCCATGTAATAGAGGGCGAGCCTATTGCCATCAACCGGGCACAAATCTAGGCTCCGAGGCTGCTACTGAGAAATTCCTGATAAAAAAAATCCAATAACACTTTGCCGGACCCAGGAATCTAACCTAAAACCTCATGCTCATCCGTCGCGCTTTGCAACCACTAGACCAACGAGGCAGTCATCATATTCGTTGTAAGATTTATAAATACAGTTATAGTTGTATGTTCGAGCAGACGACACAACAGTAGCATCAGCAGACTAACAGAGGGCATTGACCTCATTGGAACTCATAAGTATCTGTATTGGGTTTAAAGATCAAATTGTTTATATGCAGTTATGTAATAACGACAATTAAGTAGATTATTTTCATTTGAGAAGCAATTTCTGAAACAGTAATTTCTCAAGGAATGTAAATGGACATGTTTGTCATCTATAATGAGTGCTACTGAATAATGATACCGGTATAGAATGCAGTTAAAAGGTTAAAGAGACACAACGTTGACTGTGACAATCAAGTTTGGGCATGTTACTTTGTGAAAGTGAACATACAGCATTTTATGTTGATAAATTACTTTCACTACACAATTATTTGGTAAAAACCAAAGAAAATTATGATAAACCAGATGTTTTAAATATTGAAGCATTAATAGAAGCTAAAGTATTCACAAATGCAGAAAACACTAAGTATTTCGTTGGAAAATGTACTTTGGCGCAAAGCCAAGATTACATTGAAATGTAACTCAGACAAAGAGTGTAACTAAGGAATTTATTTTTAATATAACCACAAGCGTAGCGCAGTAGTCAGTAAAGTAATCAACATCAATCAATATTTATTCAAGTTACCTATTTGAACAATTCCTACGATAACTCAAGCCTGGCCCATATTTCACAATTATGATTCCCTGTGCAAACATGGCCCCATAAAATAAAAATGCAGTGATCAATTCCTTGGCTGGTGCATTATGCAAGACGATACCTGAATACGGAATGAGTTGGGCAGGATTGACACGGGATTATAAATAACGAAGTGAAAAATTGCCTCAATTGTTAACTCTGGACATTGTGAGTTTATGGTAGTTTTTAAAACAATAGTGTGTACTGACCTGTCATTTGCAGCTGTCTTCTGGATGCGGGGGTGCGGGGTGTGCGCGGGGTGCGTGCGGCCCGAGGCGTTCTAGGGGTGCAGGGGGTACGGGGCGAGCTCGTAGAACTACCAGCACTCCTTCTTGATGGAGAGCCTAAGACCCTCAAGTCGGTATTCCCAACACACGCCAGCGCTTCTGTTGCTATCCTTACAGGACTTTCAGCATTCTCCTTATCCTCTTCGCAAAATTTGACAGGAGAGTCCATCTTTGCTGATTTGTACGTACATTCTGTCTCGATATCGAAATTGAAGCGTCTGATGAAGCGTTTCCTCTCCCTGGCGTACTGCTCGGCCATTAGTCGTCTCGTCTCGTCTCTGTCCGGTGCGCCAAACAAGCACTTGCAGCTCCCACGCCTCCTCCTCGGAGTGTTGGATGTCCTCAGCGCCATTCCCGCCGATATCTCGAACCTCCTCTGCTTGGGTGTACGTCCTCCGGCCGCCATAACCGTATCGCGCGTCAGGTGAGCACTGACTGGTTGGCGAGAAACATCTGACTAATCTCCCGAGAGAAAACAGCTGTCCGCAGGTAGCGTGCGAGAGGGAGGATATGTATGTCGGTGAGTTAGAGCGGGCGAAGATCGCACCTGGCGGACGCGGGACGCGCCAATTCTAACCTATAAGCGCGGCGTGGACGGCGTGTGCGCGCGCGCTCTTCCCGTCTACGACTGACGCTCGGTGTTTTCCCGCGCATCGCCGCATGCGCCGAATTTGGCAGTCACTTGGCGCGCAAACTTTAACAATGGAAGCAAGGACGCTTTTTGTATAGGGATACAGGTGTTCTCTTAAAGGGGAAAGAAAAGAATAACCTATACACAGCAAATAAATTAGAATTCGCTATTGAAATATGGTCCTTTTGGGAATGTTTCCCGCGCGATTTATTTATAGTAGTGCGTGACGTCGTTATCACAGTCTTGGTAAGATAAGGACATAACTAGCGAGTCTATTTTTCGATAATTATACTCTGGTGTAATTGGTTAGGTATTTGACAGGTCTTAGTTCAAATTCAAGGTCAACTTTTTATAAAATCCTGGTTGCTATTTCTGTGCTTGATTTTAGTCTCGGCGACCGACGGGTCGTACTAAAATGCACAGGTAAAATCGACGCTTGTACATATGTACATGTGTATTTTTATGTTAACATTTCGTGCCAATTGCTGTGGTCGTTAATTGGGTATTTTATTTCACTGGAGTTTGATGAAATGTCAATTAAATTAATGGGTTTTGGTGCAACTATATAGAGAGAGATGCAAAACGTGAAGGACAACAGCTTGTAATTATGTTTCTAATTTAGTATGTTTATAATATATTTAATTATACTTCTTCTCTTATGCTTAACGTTGTTTTATCTAAGCGGTTATTATTCCTCCTATTATTGTCCTACCAAAGAACTCTAACTTCTCATAAAGAGAAGGCACGAGCATTGATCACCACCATCAAAGCGGATTGGTGATTTCAGACTCCAGATTTCCTAATGATGTTTTCCTTCACCGATGACAGTGATCTCCAAGACTCAAAAACTATGATAAAAAAATACAATTGCTGCTTGTTCGGTATTTAAATAATCTGAATATAAAGCTGGGTACTCATTAGCGAGCTGTAACTGTAACCGTTGCATGTACTGTAACCAAAAAACATAGTGTGTACGTGGTTCGCAAACCTGCTGCGAGCGGTACGCGTGCGGCTTGCAGCGACCCGACGTTTACAACGTACTCATTCGCGTACACACTAGAACCTCGTTACTGTATCACATAAGATACGGTTACAGCTCGCTAATGAGTACCCGGCTTTATAAACAGATATGTCAAGGTTAGTTACTGATTAGAATTGTAGTAAATGTTAATTACAATATTATGTTACCTACCTATTCGTGGAATCTCATTTTTTTATATATTTTGTCTTAAGCTAAAACAAATTACTTGTAGATAATGATTACAGTTTTGCATAGATTTTTTTTCGTTTCGATAACAAATTTTAGACTATTATGTAGTAGTTATACTTCTTTTTAGGCCCCAAATTAATGGATAAATATAAATAATACTAGTTTCATTTATAGACTACATAATGTCTATTGCCATTAAACAGCAATAATTAATGCAAATCCGGGCTTTTTGTTATTATTAAAAAAAACACAAGTTATTTCTCATGTTTCGTGGATGCGTTTAAAAATATACAAACACACATACACAAACAGCCAGACCTGGAACAACCATCTGTACTTCTGTAGGCTAAACAAATATTTGTTCCGTGCGGGAATCGAACCCGCAACACGCAGCGCAGCAGCCAAGCTCAGCTACTGCGCCAACCGTGTCGCCAAATAAAACCAGACTCAACAACAACTTGGTCGACCTGAGAATCGAACTCCCCCTGGGTTCGATTCCTAAACACTCAGCCTCGCTTCCTACGAGTAAACCGTGAAGCATCTTCTGAAGAAACCGAAGTTACTCAAGCTAGCAATTTCCTTTATCACCCATTGTATAGAACAGAATAAGGTTCTGGATATAAAACTTACAAATAACACGCTTGTGGTAATACAAGTAGTGATTTTCCTCAGTCATGGGTGTCTGGAGTAGGGTTACTAACTCTTTGTTTGTCAAAAATAGTATTAAAATGATTACCCTTAAAAATATAGTACTTAGATTAGCTTTTGCGTCCGCGTGGAACTTGTTTATATCATACTTGCATTTAAACTTCCACCCCCTTTTTCACAGCCTTAAGGGTTGATTTCCGGGATAAAAACCATTCTATGTCCTTCCCCGGGTCATAAACTATCTCCGTGCCAAATTTCATCAAAATCGATTCAGCGGTTTAAGCGTGAAGAGGTAACAGACAGACAGACTCATTTTCGCATTTATAATATTAGTACGGATAGCGAAATGATGGAAAAAAAATTGTAGGTAGGCAAAAAGTGAATGTGATGGCAATAGGCTCGCCTCCTATTACATGGGACTTTAACATAACTGGCGAAATATAGGTGTATTAATATAACCTTCCTCTGCCTTACCCTTCGGAGATTACAGGCGAGATGTTATGTATAAAAAGTATGTCAAATGACTATCCGATTCTCCCGCCAAATCAAACTGATTCTTTTCCCGCTTACCTTAAAATTCTAACGAACTTTATTATGACTCAACCTCTAAATAAGGCTTCAGTCAATACAAAACGTTTTAACGGACATTTTTATACAAATACAGACTTGAATTCATTTATCTAAAGCAGTAGGATATCTTTTATAAATTGGATTTATATAACTTTTTTCACCAATAATAATTAATAATGTCGTCATGACCCAGTTGTTAAGGCGCTTGGCTTTTATGCATTAGGTTGCGGTTTCATTACCAGGCAAGTATCAATGTGAATTTTGCAATCCATATTTTATATATTACACACCCAGACTCCTCCGTGCTTCGGAAAGCACGTTATGCCGTTGTTCCTGGCTGTCATACGTGGATCTTTGATAGTCGTTACGAGTCGTCAGAAGCCCAAAAGTCTGACAACCAGTCTTACCTAGGGGTATCGTCGTATTACCCAGTTACTGGGTTGTGAAGGTCAGATAGGCAGTCGCTCCATGTAAAATACTGGTATTCAGCTGCATCTGGTTAGACTGGAAGCCGACCCCAACATAGTTGGGAAAAGGCTAGGCAGATAAGATGATGATTTTATATATTTCCTAAATTTATCTTAAACATTAGTCACATCAAACAAACAAACTTTATAATTGTAAGTCTGAAATCGCCATCGCCTTGAGCAAGCGTGGTGATTAATGCTCGTGCCTTCTCTGTATCAGAAGAGGCATTTGCCCCGTAGTAGGACAATATTAGGCTAGTATTATTATTATTTAAGTTAAGGTATCGTTTGATAATTCGGGGTGTTTTATAGACATTTTTCTCTTATCTTTGTGTGGTCTATTTAAAAGTGTTTTCTCACACCTACTAAATGTGTTATTCTATATTTTTTTTTGTACAAAACAACTCTTAATATGTCTGCTACTAGTCTTACTCACAGAAACAGGTTTTTGCTGATGACAGCCTGAGTAAATGCAGGTAGGTTATTTTTGTATGTAATATTTATCTTGTCCCAAAACTTCTTTAACATAACATCACGCTTGTAATCCCCGAAGGGTTAGGCAGAGGTGTAGGTGAGGATTTTACAGCCACATTTCGCTAGTTATATTTCAGTCCCTTGTTATAGGGGGCGAGCCTATTGCCATCAACCAGGCACAAATCAAGACTCCAAGGCTGCTACCGAGAAATGCCTGATGGAAAACCCCAATAACACTGCCCGACCTGAGCTCCAGATATTATCCTAAGAATCGCCAAATGTATTCCTGAAGTTACCGTTCCGTATTTTGGTTCAAAAGTCGGATTAAAGGACTGACTCGTTGGTCAAATGATTGCAAAGTGCGACTGCTGAGCATAAGGTCTTGGGTTCTTCGAACAGGAATTTCTCAGTCGGAACCTCGGAGACTGGATTTGAGCCCGGTTGCTGTCAATAGACTAAAAATAAATAAAATAAATAAATGTTTATTGACAAAAAAAGCTTACATGACTAATACACTTGAAATTGTAAGTTGAAAGCTTATGCTATGCACAACTTAATTGAAACCCTGATCTCCAAACTAGGGGTGACCCTGTATCTCAGAGATCAGTGTCCCACAGACTCGCCCCCTATTACATGAAATTTAAACATAACTGGCGAAATGTGGGTGCACTAATGGGTACACCTCTGTCTAAACTTTCCGGGATTACAGGCGTAATGTTATGTGTTACGACGAATAAATATTAGGGTACCAATCAAATGACCTGCCGCAGAACATCGGTCGTACACAATGACCAGTCAATATAACGATGGTAGACCATGAAATAATAACAGAGTACCAATCAAATAACCTCTAATTACAACAGACAACAGTGACGTAACTGACGGCAAGTGTTAAAGTCAATTGTTTGAATCAGTGGTTGGCAACCTTTGGGCAGGCAAGTGCCAAAAAGTGGACCGCACTTCTGATATTAACCCTAGAAGCCCTATATCTACGTATACTGGGTGCTCTAACAAGCTGAATTGGCAGTGGGCAGGCCACATAGCACGCAGAACGGATGGCCGATGGGGCCGTAAAGTTCTCGAATGGAGACCACGCACCGGCAAGCGCAGCGTAGGACGTCCACCCACAAGGAGGACAGACGATCTGATTAAGACCGCGGGATCGCGCTGGATGCAAGCCGCTTCCATCCGGTCATATTAGAAATCTGTAGGGGAGGCCTATGTTCAGCAGTGGATGTCCTACGGCTGATATGATGATGATAATGACTGGATTAATTCGTACACGTAATATTTACATTATGTCCTATGTTTGAGCTTTATAGCTAGAAAAATAACTACCGTAAATCATTCAGAAATGAAAACTACAAAGTACCTAAATAGGTAACTGATTTAATACGAATATACAAACGTCCACAGGCCGCAAGAAGTGCACGGGCCGCGTGTTGATGACTGCTGGTTTAAATGATTGAATCGACAAATTGTCTATAGAGAGCATAACATGACCAATCTTACGTAACCCGATTCGATCTTATAGCACTTTGGGTTAATTTTTAACGACACGTGCAATGTAACAACCATTACTTAGGTATATTTTTATTACTTCATACAAACATAACATCACACCTGTAATTCCCGAAGGGTTAGGCAGAGGTACACCCATATTTCACCAGTTTATATAATAGGAGCGAGCCCGTAGCCATCAACCGGTCACAAATACAAACTCCGGGGCTTATTGGGTGTTTTCAGGAATTATTCAGTTGTTACCGAGTAATTCCTGACGGAAAACCACAATAACATTTTACCCGACCTGAGAATAGAACCCAAGACTTCATGCTCAGCAGTCCTTTGCGACTACTAGACCAACGCGGCAGTCAATTTTATTATTATATTTTAAACATTACATAGGTAATTATTTTAATTACAATTCCAGGTTATCTTCCGAAGTTTTACTTCACCAATGTCACTGGAGAAATCGACAATTCGTCTCGAGCAATCGTGGTGATCCATATTCGTGCCTTCTCTGTATGAGAAGAGGCCTTTGCCCTGCAGTGGGACAGTAATAGGCTGGTATTATTATTTAAATAATTATTTTTTCAATTAAGTTTTTACAAGATTTTGTTTTTGTTGCTTCTTAGAAACAATGTGTGTTAAGACCGATTTAAAAACTTAAGGACCTACCTAAGGACCAAACATTCTGATTAATACGAGAGATGATGTCACGAGACGACCTTAGCATAATTTGGATACAAATTGCTTGATTATGTTAATCGGAAAAAAAAAGAAAATATCTCTACTTACCTACAGATTGTTCGGCTACAAGAATATCTGTAACAGCCAATCTGTGGGTACTTAATTCATACCAATATATTAAATGCGAAAGTCTGTCTGTCTGTCCGCTACGCTTTCACGACTAAACTAGTGAACCGATTTTGATGAAAGCTACGGAAATAAGCGGTAAATGTCGTGTGAGAATCGCTTTATTTGGGTTTTCCATTAGGAATTTCTCAACAGCAGCCTCGGAGTCTGGATTTGCGCCCGGTTGATGGCAATAGGCTCGCCTCTTATAACTTGGGACTTAAACATAACTGGCGAAATATGAGTATACCAATAGGTACTCATCATCTGCCTAGCCTTTTCCCAACTATGTTGGGGTCGGCTTCCAGTCTAACCGGATGCAGCTGAATACCAGTATTTTACATGGAGCGACTGCCTATCTGACCTCCACAACCCAGTAACTGGGTAATATGATACCCCTAGGTAAGACTGGTTGTCAGACTTTCGGGCTTCTGACGACCCGTAACGACTGTCAAAGATCCACGTATGACAGCCGGGACCAACGGCTTAACGTGCTTTCCGAGGCACGGAGGAGTCTCGGTGTGTAAAGATGGTCACCCATCCACGGACCAACCCCGGCAAGCGTAGCTTAACCTGACGGATCGACCCGTGCGGCTGTTATTACTTAGCCACGAGCTCCTCGATACTAATAGGTACTCTTCTGCCTAATCCTTCGGAGATTACAGGCATGATGTTATGTTATGTTGTCATAATTATTTATCTCTAGAAGTATCTCGTGACTCGATGTGTATACCTGTTTTTACGTTAGCACGGTCGTGTTTATCCCACATATCGCGTGCCACAACTTACGAAAACAATAAATAAATAACCGGAACCATTGTTATTACTCTCTATCATTAATAAAATGTCATATTGAACAGATTGGCCGACCCATTGGCCCCTAATTTCACGGTTCTAAACTTAAATCATCGGTTTCCAGTTATCAATTAATAATTTTTGCTGTGTAATGATTTCCGATATAAATTAGTTGGTAGAAAATTATTGTTTATTAATTTTCGTGTTTTGACACGTGCGTGTCAGTGTTGTGGGGTGGGCAGAATTGTAGGTATAGTTATGGTTAAATAACAGGTTTGTTTATAATTTAAGTGCATTACCGATTTCTGCAATTTACACAGTTATAATTTTTATGGGATGGTGTTGTTTTATTGCGCGGAGCCCTAATTATTTTTCTAAAGTAACTGTAACCGGAATTACTCCTTATGTTTTAGATTAGGTGGAACAAACAGATACAAAAAAAAAATGTTTTTAACTCAAGTAGGTACCTATCGTGTAAAACATTATATATATATTTTGTAAAAAGCTGTTATTTTGATACTACAAACAGAAAGTCTAATTTTATTTATTTGTAGATATAAATTCGACGCGGGCGAAGTCGCGGGCATAAGCTAGTATTATTTAAAACATCATAACTAACACAATGACACAATGAGCGAGGAACGTACTAACGACGGCACTCTCAGAATTTACAATAATAAAAAAAAAAACAAGCTTTAATTTAAAACTATTTCAATATTGAGTATTAAACATTGTATTGTCATCAGAACTAAAGGTGTATGCAAAATTTCAGCTCAATCGGACACCAACAAATGGTCGAAAAATGGTTTGCAAATTTTTAAAGAAAAATTACTTACATACGAACAGTGCAAATTAAGGCGCAACTCCGAACAAAACCTTGTTTTTAGTCGTTATTCAGAGGCTATCTCATTAATTAAGGGAAATAAACGACTTCTAAAAGCACATTATTAATGTTTTTTTTGTTGTGTTTTCTTATCATCACATTGCACGTTTTATTTTTTTTAAATGTGTTTAAAATACATTTAAGACCTCCTTGCAAAATAATGACTAAAATAAAATGATTGATTATTTGCTTCTTTTGCTTAATGCAACGTTCTATTAATTTGATAATTGCACTAATCCTAACTAATATTATAAATGCGAAAGTAAGTTTGTTTGTTTGTTTGTTACCAGTTTACGCCTAAGCCACTGAACCGATCATACTAAAATTTTGGATATATGTTGCTAGGTGTACAGGAACGAACATAGGGTACTTTAAATCCCGAAAAAAAGTACAATTTCCGAGGGAAATCACAATAACGTTCTTATGATCAAAGATGGCGCCACCTGTCGTTTCGAATTGAAATGACAGGACATGGGTAATTTTTTCCGCGACTTCGTCTGTGTCCGCGATAACAGAAATTTACGCGGACGAAGTCGCGGGCACAAGCTAGTCATTATATAAAATTAAAAAATCTAAATAATACACGTTGTATTTTATGTTAAAAGCTCGCTTTGTTCTTTTTATTAATAATAAGGCTAAGAGGGAAAATATGCTCAAGGTTATTTGGTCAGGAAAGCGCCTTAAATAAAAGCTTGTAATAATAACATTATAGAATTGCAACATCTATTCAACAATAATTTTCGGAAATAGGTAAGCAAAAAAAAAAAAATATGCCTGTATTGCACTTATCTGTATCTTTGAAGGTCCTGGAACAGTTTTTTTTTCTAGTTCATTCATCTCGCGTAGAGGGGGCGGCGTCGGATGGCGGAAACGTCCACAATGAGTACTTACCGCGGTCCGACTTCCGATACAGTCGCGCGGTCAAGTGATATGTTTTACACCTGCTGCGGCAGATTTTTGCTGTTGAATAAATTGAGATTTTATTTTGCAATTCTCACAATACTAATTAAATTAATTACGTCAAAATTAAATATTATATGGTTAAATAGTTTACAGAAATAATGCACCATGTACATCCGAAACATATGCTTTGAAAAGATTTTACATTCATCAGCATCTATTTTTTTCTTAATTCTTAATAGTCAATATTTTTATTGCTTTTCCATAATTATGTAGGTACCTATCTTAACTTAAATACCTAGTTGAGATCATTATGGACACTGTAGGGCACAGCAAAAACTTTTTTATAAAATATGAGTTTGCTCTTGACTTATACTTATAGTCTTAATATATGAGTTTGTGTACTGTAAGTATAGGTCAAAGATGACAGAGACAACGTCCACGATGAAGTGAGCTTACCCAAATTTAATAGTTGTAAGATAAATAAATAAATAGGTAATATTTTATTATTTTTATTTATTTTGGTAGAATTAACCCAAATGATAGCGTGACCAGACAAAATAAGTATAAAAATTAAATGTAGCAATAATTCTATTTCAAACGATTCATCCTTGTTAATAAAGTTTTATTAATTATGCAATAAAGCCCGTTCAAGCGCTAAGCATTTTATAGATTGGCCGTCCACTTCAGTGTGACTTTGATTTTTATTTTTCATAACTTATTAAACCTTTGGAATTAGAAAGGTACCTACCTCATCACTCTAATATCTTTTAAAATAAATTATGATACAATTTATGAAATCAAATTCTTATTAAAATAAGTGGATCTATCTAGTCTAAATAAAATTAAAATTCGCTAACACTTCTGTTCCTCACAGTACACAAAGTTTTACCTGCAAACATTGTCAGAATCGGAAGTGGTGGCGTATTGTCTCACGCCCCACGCATGCGCTGTGGTGTGCACTTTAATGCTGAATTTAATGGTGCTTTTTTGTGCCCCATTGTCTGTGTTTTCGCAATTTTAAAAGAACTTTATTGGTTAGTAGCTAATGTCCACGACTTTGCCTGCGAGAGCCATACCTCGCCAAGCTCTTCTTAGGCACGAGCATTAATCATCATGCTTGCTCAAAGCGGATTGCTGATTTCAGAGTAATTAATTATAAGTCCCAAGTTTTTTCACGATATTTTTTTTCGACGATGTCAGTGATGTCCAAGATAAACTTAGAAAGGGTGTATTTTTAAGTCCCATGTTGCCCTCAACCGGGCACAAATTCACACTCCGATGCTGCTACTAAAAAAATCCTGATGGAGAAACCTAATAACATCTTGCACGACCTGAGAATTAAACCCAAGACCTTGCTAACCCCTGCTTAGCAGTCTCGCTTTGCGATCGCACAACATCACGCCTCGAAGGGTTACGCAGAGGTGTACCTATTAGTAAACCCACATTTTGCCAATTAATATATTTAAGTCCCATGTAATAGGGAGCGACCCTATTGCCATCAATCGGGCACAAATCCAGACTCAATTGCTGTTACTGAAAAATTCCTGATGGTAAAACCTAATAATATCTTGTACGACCTGGGAATTAAATCCAAGACCTCATGCTTAGCAGTCGCGCTTTACGATCACTAGACAGCCGAGGCAGTCAGGATAATTAATTAATGATAAATTAATTCATGTGCGTGTGGTGTACAGCGAGTTATAGACTGTAAAGTCGGGCCCTCATTCGCACATTGCGGATTGAGGGCCCACCTATACCGGCTAAACTATAGACACTACAAAAAATGTCTTTATGCCAAAATCTAAGCTAAAGCCAAACAAAATTTGTGTAACTCGCTTTTTAGACTTTCACAAAATCTGATTCCAACTTTCACATTCCTTTGGGAATGTACACTAACTCCTAAATACATTTTCAAAGAGTTTTAACAAAGTGGCCCTTACAACACACGCACATGATAATTACAATGCGATCCATATACCTACTTATATCTTTTGCATCCAGTTCTATATAAATAGGACAGTTGACAGCTGATATCCACTCCCGGTTTCCTTTGCAACTTGTTTCTCTAATTAAGTTATTAAATTGTCATTAAGCTTAATAATTTTATGGATACCTATTGAGTATCGATTTCATGTGATAATAGATTTTGTTTAAGTAAAAATATATGGCGGTACGGTGGCACGTGCCTTGATAGTCCAGTGGATAAGGCGCTCATCTCTCATGCATGAGGTTCTGGGTACGATACCCGATTCGTACTGGTCTGATTCTGTTTTTTTTTGTTATAAAAAAAAGGATGAGTGGGTAAAAACTAGTAACAGATAAAACAGCTGGTTCAGAATCCGACTTTGTCTACAAAAAACACCACGCCGCGGCGCCGCCGGCCACTCTGGCGCAGGATTTTTACAGCGATAAATAAATTTAAGTATTTTAAAATTTAATTTAATTAAGTATTTTCCAAAATTCACCCTCTAAGGAAATGAAATGGGAAATGTAATGAATGTTCGTGGACAGAGCTTGTGTTGTATGAGTACAAGTAAAGCATAATTCAATAGTAATAATAAGTAAGTAGAAAGTGGTGCCGATTCCCTTGGTCACAAACTAAACTTAAATTAGACTATTTCCATCTTTTTCGGTCCAATAAAATAAGAAAGAGACTAATGTAAATAACAGCTGTCAAATTTAGTCAATCTGACACATCCATACAGTTATAGTTGACATCTTAAAACGTATGGATTAAAAATACGGAGAAGTTCAAGGAAAAACTAATTTGACATCTCTAACTTAGTTCTTTAATGTCACGGAATGTCACCGTCCTTTCCTTTCGCTGTATGGTAGTAAGAGATGTCAATTCTCTAATTTTAGTCTAGATTGTGAACAAGGGAATCGGCAGCACCATTAGCTACATAATAGAAAGCAGCTGATTTCATCGTTTATGATGTAACTTCCGAATACGTGTCCACCATACTTCATTCCACACTGTTTCGGCAATACTTATTACCCATCATCGATAGTTCAATGATTCATTCAACTCTACGTATAGTACACACCTGGCCAAAAACATTTACCCACTAATGAATTCTTACTATTATTATAAATGCGAAAGTTTGGATGTATGTTTGTTACTCAATCACGCAAGAACGGCTGAACGGATCTTGATACAATTTGGCACAGTGATAGATTATAGTCTGGAATAGCACATAGGCTACTTTATCTTGGCAAAAATGTACGGTTCCCGTGGGACAATACATACATATATTACGATCTTGTTATGTAGCATTTTTTTAGGGAACAGCTGATTTTTTTTTCATGATTTCAGGGTTAATCTTTAATAGTAAAAGTTGTTCATAATGATAAGTACAATGACCCCTTTTAAGGTTTCGGGTATATTTTCAATTACCCTGTATTACATATTTAATTATTTTCGTAATTTAAATTTAGATAACAAAGCAATTAATAAAATTAAATAGAAATATTAGAGAGTGAACTACGTCAACTCGAATTAAAATGAGCAAAGCCGCGGGCAAAAGCATGTAAATAACAAGAGGTAGATACTTTGCCACCAGTCCCTTCCTTTCCAATTCCTAAGTATTTAAGTATTATAAAAGATTCCATGATTTATGGGAATTGGGCCATAATATGCGGGCTCTTCAAAGTTTAACGGATTATTTACAGATGTTCGTGAACACCTTTGGCTAAGGTGTTGAATTTGAGTGGCTGCGGGATGTTTGTATGTTTTGAATTTAACCGTCATTTCTGTCAAATTGTGTATTTCAACTGCGTAAGTTTTGTAATTGCTAAATGGACCTGGGTTGCGGTTTTTTATAAGAGGACCACAAACGAATAATATACGTATAATAGGTAATAATAGGTTCCTAAAATAACACATTCATATATACTTTCTAAAGTTTATCTTAGACATTACTGAAATTATTCCGTGCCTCGGAAAGCACGTTAAGCTGTTGGTCCAGGCTGTCGTACGTGGATCTTTGACAGTCGTTACGAGTCGTCAGAAGCTTGAAAGTCTGACAACCAGTCTTACCCAGGGGTATCGTATTACCCAGTTACTGGGTTGTGGAGGTCAGATAGGCAGTCGCTCCATGTAAAATACTGGTATTCAGCCGACCTCCATGTAGTTGGGAAAAGGCTAGGCAGATGATGATGAGGTTCCTAAAATAAGATTTTAAACATTTATTTCTCAACAGAATTTTACAATAAGAAACACTAGTTAGTCTAAGTATATTATCTTAGTTTTTTATAAAGATGTATAACTACTGTTCCGATTTTGAAAATTCTTTGGCATAGAGGAAGTTAGGAGATTATCCCTAAGTGCTTTAAGCAATACTTTGCTATCAATGTGTTATTATTCTTTTACCGTAAACTGAGTGTGAATAACGGTGTTAACTGCATAATTGTTAATTTTAAGCTTGCTACCTCTTTTTTTACTATGTCATTGTTTGTTGTTCCAGTAAAAATAAAATAAAATTGAAAGAAAATACATGCGGACGGAACCGCAAGTTTTTTTTTTTAATTTAATTTATGTAATAAAATACAATGTATACGAAATAAAAAGCCTGTTGCCACATTTTTCTACCAGACAGTGTATTCGTGTGTTATTACTATATTACCAGGTACCTATGTGAAGCGGATCCAGCTAATTACAATGCACGACCTGAAGCTTCCTGCCCCGTCAATGTATCCCAAATATGGCACGAAATTGAAACAATACACATAGTACACTGGCAGTACTAAAAATAGTATTAATTTATGTGTGATAGTATCGTTGATCGGATGTTGTGTTGGTCGTTTTCTTTTACAAGCTTTTATTTAGCTTGCACTGTTCGTATGTATGTAAGTTGTCCTTCCAAATTTGCAAAAACCATTTTCCGACCATTTGTTGGTATCCGATTGAGCTGAAATTTTGCATACACCTTTAGTTCTTATGTCAATACACAATATTGAAAAAAAAAAATAAGCTTGTTTTTAAAAAGTATATTTTTTTATAATTATTTTATTTGTTAAGTGTCTGTTTTCAATATTTGACAGTGTTATTAAATAGTTTTTGTAAAGAAATGACGCTGTGTGTACCCACATACTTAGGTAGCTATACTACAAGGAACAATAACGACAGCAACAACGAATTAAAACATAACCGAAATGAAATCAATTTAATATTTCTCTGTCTGTCAGTTCGTTCCGGCTAATCTCGGAAACGGCCGGATCGACTTTGACGGGACATTCACTGGCAGATAGTTAATGTTATGAGGAGGAACTTGGGCTACTTTTATTTAAAAATAATAATTAGAATTTAGCGCAAAAAAAAACCCTCGTAATAAAATAATTTTATTGACATTTGCGCAGACTAAGTTGCGGGCCCAATTATAAAAAAAAAAAAAACTATTGGTTACTAAAATAACAGTGATTATTGAACAATGAACCCTGGCTTCCACACGAGGATTCCCTGTGTTGTGGAGGTCAGTCTCTTTCATCAGTGATACAGACAATATGCAATATGCAATTAATAAATGAAAACAGCACGAACATACCTATTGCTGTTCTGTTCATGCTGACCCTAATAACAACTAAAGTAAACAAAGGGTGCCATATCAATTTACAAAATACATTAAAACACGTGTCACTCGTAATCATTACATAATCATTGAAGTGTAAAATTATAAGCTGGTAAAAGTGCATTTGGAAAATATACTTTCGACCGATTGAAATATGAGTAAAAATACTTTGGCAAAGTTATTTTTACTAAAATAATTAAGTAGAAAAATAGCTAATCATCGTGATTAGGTACTACATGTGTTATTTTGATTGTGGGGTACATTTTTATGCACGCGACTGTATGTGTTTTATGATTAGTATACAGGGTCATTGAAAATTTACCCGAAACCTGAAAAGGGGTCGTTGTACTCATCATTATGAACAACTTTTACTATTGGACCAACCCTGAAATCAAGAAAAAAAAATGAGCTGTTTCATACATTACGATCTTTTTATGTAGCATTTTAGTAGGGTACAGCTGATTTTTTTTCTTTTAATTTTCAATTGCCTCGTTGACTGCCTCGTTGGTCTAGTGGTTGCAAGCGCGACTGCTGTGCATGAGGTCTTGGGTTCTGTTCCCAGGTCGGGCAAAGTGTTATTGGGTTTTTCCATCAGGAATTTTTCAGTAGGAGCCTCGGAGTCTGGATTTGTGCCCGGTTGATGGCAATAGGCTCGCCCCCTATTACATGGGACTAAAAACATAACTGGCGAAATGTGGGTGTACTAATGGGTACACCTCTGCCTAACCCTTTAGGGATTACAGGCGTGAAGTTATGTTATGTTATGTTTAAATAAATAAAAAACATTCTTGTAAACTAAATTACCCTGACGGACACAACATTTATTCAATGCACACAAAAGACTCATCACAACACTAAAGTACCATCAATCAGCTATGGTAGTCCATAGCTGATTGACAAATGATGGACAAAGTAAGGTGTGTGTCTCAAGTTGCACCAAATGGGAGTCCAGCTCAGCAGTTAGACAATCGTAAGTAAAATCACGCGAGCGAAGTCGCGGGGAGAGTTCTAGTACGTTATAATAATATTATAATCGTGCTAAGTATGAACGGATTTCTCAGGTTTACCTTTCTCTAAAATTTCGCATACCAATCGCAGTTCCAACCAACAAAAGGAACAGACAACTATATTTCGTAGCCACCAATCAAGCACATGTCAAGATCCTAATATTTGGCGAAACGGCGTAAAGAGAACAACCCTTGCATCCTTTGTGATGTCCGTGATGTGACAGATGCGCTCCGGGCTACGCTGCACCGGTTATTGGGCGGCTCGCCTTTTTTTATGCAAGAAACGAGTGGACTAGGCTTGGAACGTTAACAGATGAGGAGTAAGATCAAGACACGGATCAAGATGAGAATTTTGGACGATATTTTTGGCAATATCAAAATGATAGGTTAAAGAAGTAGAGATTTATTGGTGCCGATTCCTTTGGTCACAAACTAAACTAAAATTAGACTATTTCCATCTTTTTCTGTCCAATAAAACAAGAAAGAGACTAATGTAAATAAGAGCTGTCAAATTTAGTCAATCTGACACATCTGTACAATTATAGTTGACATTTTTAAACGTATGGATTAAAAATACGGAGAAATTCAAGACAAAACTAATTTGACATCGCTAACTTAGTTCTTTGACGTCACCGTCCTTTCCTTTCGGTGTATGTTAGTAAGATATGTCAATTCTCTAAATTTAGTCTAGTTTGTGAACAAGGGAATCGGCACCATTTTATTTTAATAATTTTAGCTTGCAGCAGTCGTGCTCTGCGACCACTAAACCAACGAATTATGTTTGCCTTGTTTTGTATATTCAACTACAGAAACGTGCAGACTAACAGACCTGGATGTAAAAGAGTCGCTTGTTACTATCATACCGGATTTGACATTGCAGAAGGCACATCCACACTCATCTGTCGTCCGTTAGAAGCGCAAGCGCAACAGGTGTCGGCACAATGCCCGATATTCGCCAGTTCGCGCCATGATCCGCCATTATGTTATTATTATTATTGAGTAAATAACATTCTCTTGTTTGATTTAACTTCATAAAGTTAGGTACTGTTATTTGATGTTTACTTTAATCGTTGTGATTTGATGGTTTTATTCAACGTGTGGTTTTATTTAAGAACATACAGGACGACTCATAAAGGCAACGGATTTAATTTTAGACATTCAAACGTATTGCGATAGAAATACGACATAAATTGCTATGCTCTAAAAGGCATCGCTTTAGATGCCACGGCATTATTGTAAAGCATAGCAATTTATGTCGTATTTATATAGCAATGCGTTTGAATGTCAATTCGTAAAAAAATAAATCCTTTGCCATGCCGTCCCGGTCTGCGTAGGCCTTAAGTCTACGTCAAACAGACTTTTTGGGGATCCCTACGTGAAATCGAATGACATAAGATCGAATAACACTTGCTCGAAAACGTTAGTAATCTCGAAAATTTATAAGCGCGACAGTTCACTACCTGTATGCAGCAAAATTTCGAATAACTATAAGCTTGAATCATCGGCAGAGCGACGGTCCGTATATTACGGGTTCCCTACGGGCAATCGAATGAAACATAATTTCTCGAACGTTATAATACTACGTATAACGTTACGTATAACGTTAGTTCTCGAATGTTTTAAGAATTTTTATTTGAGTACAATATAATGGACTGAACGCCGATGATTAAGTTTGCAAGTACTTATGTCAGTATGGATAAAGGTTAGATAAAATAAAACTAAAGAACATTTTAATAAAAACATTCGACTATATTAAATGCATAATATATTAGACATAATTATTCACAGATATATAAAACTTTGATAGATTAAGATTTTCGAGATAATCTTTTCAGAGAAATATATTTCTTTAGTAATGCATTAACATTTTAGACCCAAGTTATAAACAATTATTACTATGTCAAATATGATGAAAGTAAGTCATGTAGGTAACCGTTATAGACATACATAATATCACGCCCGTAATCCCTGAAGGGTTAGGCAGAGGTGTAGTGTACCCGTTAGTACACCCACATTTTGCCAGTTATGTTAAATTCCCATGCAGAGAAGAAGGTCTACTACCCAATGAACTCATGATCTTTTTTCCTCGTACCCCACCTCCCCGCGCTTTCTTAAGGCGCGGTACAATACGGCCGACGTATCTTGGCGGCCCTGAAGTTAGCAGATTGCTGCGCAGTAGACAATTTCGTTTCTATAAGATCCATTGCGCAGCCAAACAGCTAACTTCAGACCGCCAAGTTACGTCGGCCGTCAAACTATTGTATAACATCAACATAATTCATAACTGACATCGTTCCGTGCTCCGGAAAGCACGCTAAGCCGTTGGTCCCGGCTGTCATACGTTGATCTTTGACAGCCGTTACAAGTCGTCAGAAGCCCGAAAGTCTGACAACCAGTCTTACTAAGGGGTATCGTATTACCCAGTTATTGGGTCGTCGAGGTCAGACAGGCAGTAGCTTCATGTAAAATCGACTGCATCCGGTAAGACTGGAAGCCGACCCCATCAAAGTTGGAGAAAGTATAGGCAAATGATGGCGTTTACTACTTAATTGTGTAGCCACGAAGTAGTATAAGTAACAAGATTAATAATATAATCTTCTCATAAAGCTAACAATTGGTTATCATTACTCCCATTTCTAAACTTTTAAACATTGATGAATAAAATTTGAACAATACAGATTAGTAACATTTAAACATATATTTATCACAAATTTCAAGTTTATAATAATTATAATTTGTTTATTCTTTTATTTCTATCAAAACGAACCAACCCTTGTAAAAATTCCTCCTATTTCCAGAAGTAATTGTAAAGATTTTTGAAGAACGCTGATTCAATTCAAATCTATCCTAACCAAACGTTACTGATGTAGAGATAAAGTACTATAGCATGGCGCGCCCCTCCATAATACTATTCCAATGTGTGTAGTCACATACTTATAGAAAGAGAAAGAGTTTGTATGTAGTTGTAAGTATTCATCTGCAGCAGCAGGCCGGCAGATTTGTTGTCATTTTTTACTTTCAAAGAGTATGTCAGTGCAGCGCCATACTAAAAATAATGAGTATTTATTGACGTCGCTAGTTGAGCAACAAATCGCCGAATTGATTTTGTTTCGAGAGCCGTCTCAATACGCACACATACATTGCGAGTCTTGTAAATATTTTCACAAATACTTTCAAACGTTTTGAATTGTAGAGGGGCGCGCCATGTTATTGTAGTTTATCTCTGCATTGAACAGTTTTTGCTGTGTGGTAAAACATCTGATGTATTACGTAGCTAAATAATTTAATTATTAAAAGATTGTGGGTTGGTACGTTTTGGTAAAACTAAGCTAAATTATTTAAACAGCGCCTATTTGTAGTATTGGTAGCGCCAATTGGAACGCGTTCTGGATGTAGGTGGAGCTGTTGCCAGCCTGAAAATATAAATGGTAGATATTGTAATACACAGTCGATAAATTATGGGCAATCACGAACAAGTACATGTATACTTGGAAAGATTTTAGAGCGATTTTCTCTTAAAGTATTAATATACTTGGATCTCTTATGTTGCAGTACCTAGGAAATTCGTAAAAAATCGTTGAAACAAAAAAAAATCCTCGATACACAACAAACGCAGCCAAAGCGAGAGGGGCGCTCGCCCACCTGACTATTCATTCGGCCTTAATGAGCGTTTGCGCATTCATGTAGATCTTTAATGTCGTGATCATTTTACATTTTAATCGTACAAAAGTTAAAGTTTGAGTCTTTGTTTCATCTCAACCCCAACACACTCTGTGATAGCTTTCTCTCAATAAAAATATATAAAAAAAAACGAGAAATTCAGCTTAATAATATTAATAGCTGTAATAGTTAGTAATTAGCTTGATCTCACCTCCAAAAATATATTAGTGATATACGTGTTGACTTGTTCCTTATTGTCGGCAGGTAGCGCGTTTAGTTTCTCTGTAAACAACGTCGCCAACTCGCTGATATGTTTTGTTAGTACAACTGTCATTCTGTAATTAACAAAAAAATAAATAGTAAAAGTTATTTATTTTGTAATTTATATCTTAATCTTTAATTAAACAAAACACAAACCTTGCAAATAATAATAATAAAATTATGAGGTATGTATAATAAGAAAGAGAAAGAAAGAACATTTATTTTACACATTAACACTAAACACATTTAGTGTTAAACATAATTTTTTAAAAACATCATTCTGTCTCTGCATATTCTTAATTTTGAATGTGGCTCCCATTTTCACATTTATATTTTTGACAGGATTTAGTTTACAAGAATGTTTTTTATTTATTTAAACTTTATGAAATGCTTTATGCAAATTTTAGTATTTTTTAGTCTTTGGGTTATTGTTTTTAGTCTTTGTTTTTTTTTTAACCAATGGTGGTAAAGAGATACCATTAGATTTAGGTCCATTAAGTGCCGCTTTCCACGTGATCTCCATATCCTAAAATTCCACGACGTCCAGCTATAAAACAAAACACTTCTAACAAAACTATGGACTGTAGTCTGAAATAAACTTATTATCATTATTATTATAAGACCACACTTACTGTGTGAGCGCGTCTGCCTCGTCAGCGGTGGATCTTCGGGACTTCACAAGCAGCATCTCAGCCGCCTTGTGATACTGTTCCACTGACAACGCAGTACTCTGTGCCAGTCCTGACACTCCGCGCTTGTACAGAGTCTTCACTGAAGCTTCGGAGTCTGGTGACGATATGAAGTCGAGGATGTCTTTGTATTGTCTGTAAAGATAAATTAAAAACCACATAACATCACGCGTGTAATCCTCGAAGGGTCAGACAGAGGTGTACCGATTAATACACCTACATTTCGCCAGTTATGTTTAAGTCCAATGTAATAGGGGGCGAGCCTATTGCCATCAACTTGGCATAAATCCAGACACCGAGGGTGCTACTGAGAAATTCCTGATGGAAAAATCCAATAACACTTTGCCCGACCTGTGAATTGGACCCAAGACCGCATTCTCAGCAGTCACGCTTTGCGACCAGTAGACCGACGAGGCAGTTCAAAATCTGACCAAGGATTAAATACCATTTATTTAAAATTTCACTTTTAGATACTTTTGTTATAGGCTAGTTGCTTTTTCCAAAAAGTAGATTTCTATGGAGTAATTCCTGCAAAAAACTCAATGACTCGTGACTCATAAAGTTGAATAAATTACATAAAGCCAATTACAGGTGCACACGGCGTTATAGGCCGATATTATTTATAGTTTTATAAGGTTCAAGTTTGACATAACTTTGGGAAGAACAGATTATAAGATGGACTTACTTGACTAGCGGTTGGAACTGCAGCTTAAGACCTAGGTCTTGTGTAGCGGTTTGCAGTCGCTCGTGAAACGCGTCAGGCTTTGAAAGTGCTTCGCTTGGAGATTCTTCGTCTTCCTCGTCTTCTTCTGGCATTTCGCACAGTTCTGCCGATATCGATGAAATATTATGAAGTTTAAATTTTGTATCATATTTTACGACAAAAATGCACACCACTGTGCTAGTGGTGTGCTAAACGTTGATCCCGGCTGTCATTCTCAGATCTTTGACAGTCGTTACATGTAGTCCTTTGTCAAAAGTCCGAAAATCTGACAACAAGTCTTACCAAGGGGTATCGTATTCCCCAGGTTTTTTTGAGATCAGATAGCCACCCATTCTCTAGTAAAATACTAGTATTCATATGCATCCGGTTAGACTGGAAACCGCCTAGGGTCGACTTCCAGTCTAACTGGGAATTTCCCAACTACGTTGAGACGTAGTTGGAAAAAGGTGACAGATAACGAATAAACAAATATGTTAATAAATATCTTACCAGCAACTTGTTGCAGTGTCTCCTTAATATCTTGTTTCTTGTCAGCATCGACGCTGCGCATGCGCTCCTCTATACGCATGCTCACTTGCTTCGACAACATCTCTAGCGCTTCTAAATGTACTAGGCCTGAAATTATAACAGTTATTTCATTATTAATTTGTCATTAATTGTTTTTAGTCATCAGTCAAGATATAGGTGAAGGAAAATATCGTGAGGAAACCTGGATTTATTATTAATATAAGTCTGCGATCGCTAATCTACCTTGAGCAAGCGTAGTGATCAATGCTCGTGCACTCACTGGATGAAAAAAAGCCATTGCTGCAGTGGGAGAGAACTGGAAAGTATTTCTATTGTTAGCTAGTACTTTTAGAGAGTAAATCTTACAAACATACTTTGCCACTTTTTAAAAATACTTGTAAGTAAAACATTCTATTTTTTCATGGCGTGCATGCTCAGTATTATGAAACCAAACGATTATTAGTAAGAAATCAAAAACCTTTCCAAAAGTAGTTCCGTACAAAACTACTTTTTAGAAGGGAATACTAGATTATTTTTTTTTCGTTAGGGACGACGTTCCATAGTACATGGTCTAATTGAAATACACGATTTGATGTGGACTATATAATATTTGTATGAGAAGTATGCATTATCAATATGATAAAAAGCATTACCTTCAAAATCATCAAACAGATTCTCATAGTGGACTTCTTTTGCCTCCCTCTTCTCCTCTCTCAGCCTATCATCTTCATCAGCCTTAGCCTTCGCTTCTCTCAGGACTTGAGACAGAACTGGTTTGTCACCGGATCCTAGGCCAAGCAAAGCACGTTTCTTGGCCAGACCTGGGTCACCATCTTGAAGAACTTCCATGGTTTTCTTGCCTATAGTTTCTAGGGTATCTAAGCCACCGTGTATTACTTTTGTGCCTGAAATGTTTGTGAATTTGCGAATAGATATAATTGTCAAAAATATGCTTAATATAATAAGCAATACAACATTTGATATTGTTTTTTCCTCTTTTACATTTGATAAATAATTAAAATTATTGAAGCAACCTCATCCTCATTATTTAGTGTTACCAATTATTTGATTTAAAAAAACGAACTCATTTGGTAGGATTTTTTTTTACTTTTGCAATATTTAATAATAATTAAGTCATTTATTTATTTCTACAAATTACAAATAAGATGTAAATAAAGTGGACAAAGATGGGAAGAAATACAAATACATTTCCGGGAGAATTCCAAGCTGTCTCTGCGAGAAAGGCAGCTTAAGATAAGGATCAAATAGGGGCGAAATCTGGTTTTGAATTGAAAAAAATCTTGTATGAAATAGGCAACAAATTCAACAATAAAAATTCAATTCCTTACCAGTGGTCCCAACAAACTTAGTAACACCAGTGAACAGACTGCCAAACTGGAAGGCATCACCAGCATTGGCCCCAGCGTTGGCCCCAACATTGGCTCCAGAGTTAGCCTCAGATCCTTCACTTGTAACTTCTGGTATTTTGTCCCCAGTTGGGACAGTGTCAGGCTTGGTAACTCTGGTCTCATTGTCTTTGGATGTCCGTCTAGCTAGTTCTTCTGGATCTGGAGCACCAATGCCAGTTTCTAGGACTGTTGATAAGCCCTGGAAGTAGGTAGATCAGTAGATAAATACTTTTTGGACAAGATTGGTTGGTGAAATTTATATTTCACGTTAGCTTCTCCCCGCGACTTTGTCCACTTTGTAGTTAAGTATGTTCCACTAAATGTAACTGTCAATATATTCTACAAAACGTAATCTATAATAACACCTTTAAATCAGTAAAATATTTTATTGTAATTAGACCAGTACTTCCAAGAAACAAACAAACTTTACCTACTTATAATATTGGTATGGTTAACATAAATGACTGCTGTAATTAATGTAATTATAAAGTGAAATAGTTATAGTTGAATTATTGCAGTTCTGTAAATAAGAATTTATAATTAGGGAATAGGAAAATGTGGTGAAAAATATATTCTGCGGTGAGCAACATCATAATTTCTTGTTAAAAACACTCATATAAATCAGGCTAAATGGATATTTGTACTGTACAGTCAGAACCCTCTATTATGTTAAGCTTACCTGTGACACTTGACTAGTGATGTTACTAATGCCAGCGGATGCTGAGCTAAGCCCAGCAGTAGCAGTACTCAGTAGGGAGTCCACACTCCAACCCCAACCCCACCCACTGCTACCACCAGCGGATGTGGCAGCCAGTCTGTCTGTCACCTCTTGGATGTTACGTTCTGGTTGTGTTGTTATTGGTCTGGATTGAACAGCCTGTGGTTTCGGTGGGTCTGTCTGCAATAATCATTGTTGTTGATTAAAAATCTAGTATATAAGTAATATAATAATAGTAATTTTAATAAATTATGTAAACAGCATGATATCGATCCATTTTCAACTAGTGTGTCGTCGGCCAGGAAGTTCTTAAGCCGAAACTTTTTCATATAGTTTAACATAATATGATAGTTGTTAGTGAGAGTAGTCCTTTTGTCAGATTTTGATTTTGTTTAGCTGTGTAGTATATAAGTTATTCAGTAATTTCTTTCTTTTGTTGTTTTGTTCCTGTAGGCAACTGCAGTGCCCACAGAACATAGTATTATTCTGTATCTTATAAGTGAAGACCTGTAATTGGCTGTCAGTCTAAGTTCTGTCACTAGTCTGTTTTCTTCTAGCTGTCGGTCTTCCCTGTTACTTAAATAAATAAATAAAAATAAATAATTAAGTTTCACATTCAGCAGCACACATAGTATCTGTCTGCAGACATTTAGATCAACAAGACAGTCTATGTTTGTGTTACAAAGCTGGTATATGATATAGTATGCACAGAGGCATATTTTTATAAATCTGGAAATGTAGAAGAACTGTACTAAATACTACTAATACACTAAACGAAAAATATAAACTTAGGTGACTATAATACACAGGATAACAGGATACCGTGGCCCCGGAATGTAAAGGGCAACAGAAGGAACAGGGCGGTTTTTTAGCCAAAAAAAATAAAATAAAAAAATTATAGTCACCTTTTTTTTTTTTGTTGGTAAAAATCATCATATGTCTCCTTCCGCCCTGGGTGGGGCAGAAGGGACTGTCAGACATTTACTGACTTAAAAACTACACTAAAAAAAAAAGGCGACTATCATTTACCAAAGGACTGCAGCCCAGTTGGTCACAATCTCACAAGCTGTGATAGGATTTTCCATTAGGACTTTTTAGAACTAAGAAGTTGATGGTACAATATCCCCATGATCCCCATGCCTTATGAAAAACAAAACATGTTTAGTTGTTAGTCCTGAGCCTGATGTTTTCCCTTCTGATTACAGGCATCAGACTATGACTGTGTGTGAAGAGGGAGTGCACCTGTATTTACGCACACGCTTGTGCACAATAGTAATCATTTCCCGCGAGTACTTCACAAGTCCTCGTTGAGATTGCCCAGTGACCGAAAAACTGTTGAAATAATATTTTATTATTAACAAAGCTTTAAAAGTACCTTTGGAATATCTGCAGATAAATCTGTTCCCCAATCATCAAACTCGTCCCAACTGGTATCCTGAGACTTTTTACTCTCTTTCAATGCAGCAGGCTTGTTGTCTGGTTCAGGTTTCTTCTTCTCCTGTATACTGCTCTTCGCTGCCACTGGTTGTGGTACTATAGGTTCAGTGTCCTCTATGTCGAAGTCATCCCAACCATCGGTTTCTTTCTGAAAGAATGAGTTTTTATAAATTTTCCTCCAGTCCTTTCTTAGTGCTTGTACTAAGTATGTACAACATAACCTGACATAATGCCTTTCTTGATACAGAGGGCAATTAATAGCATAGCCATATTATGCTTGTTTTGTTGCTCAAGTTAGTAAGCATTTTAAGTTATTTTCAACCGACTTCAAAAAGGAGGAGGTTCTCAATTCGACGCGTATGTTTTTTTTTTTTTTATATATGTTCTACGATTATTCCGCCAATTATGAATCGATTTGGATGATTCTTTTTTTGTTTGAAAGAGTATAGTTCCGAAAAGGTCCCATAGGAATATTGTCATGATCCGATGATGAACTTTGGAGATATGGAACGGAACTCCTTATAAAATCACAGCAGAACCATCGTAACAAGAAAAATTGCTTTGTTTATATGTGTAGTCGATGACTGACTGAAGGAAGTGGGGGAGGGGGTGCGTCAACCTGCCTCCTACCACTTTCCAAAATTAAATATATTGTGTGAGGTATTGTTTGAAAGGGCTTTTTGTAAGGATTTCAAACATTAACACACAAGTACTAAAAAGTGAAAAATAAAAAGCTTTTTTACAAAAAAGACAACCGGCTTCAAAAACTACAAAATAAAAAATAACTTCAGCTTGGAAGTTGGTGGCAATACCAACATAACAAGAAACAATACCCAAGCTGCCGACTTCCAAGCTGAAGTTATTTTTTATTTTGTAGTTTTTGAAGGCGGTTGTCTTTTTTGTAAAAAAGCTTTTTTTAAATAACCGGTCTATTTTTTAAATAATTTTTATGTATAAAATTCAGCTGTCATACTACTTTCTTAGTTTTGAAAAAGTGTATATGGACTGGCATGATTTTTTTAAATATTAGACTGAACTACTATAATGAGTAGAACTTATAGGTATATCGCTGGATAATACAGCAGTATAATGTTAGGAAAAATAACATACTTTAAAGCTAAAATTACATATGAAATCATCACTGAATACTATTCATCTATTAATGTTAATTATGAGTGTATGTTCTAAATAAAATGATTAGCAAACCAAATGCGTATCACATAAGGTCACAGTTGGCTTAAACTTGTATTTTGTTTTAATATCTATTTAGCAGGACATTGTTCTACTATTTAGGGCAGTAATTTTATACTTATTTGCTGTTAATATTAATATAATTATCCGACATATTTTTTGGTCATAAAACAGCATTTAATTCTTGATAAGATACTTGAAACAAAATTAATATGACTGTTAGATAGTCATTATAAATTATGTAGTACTTATTACACAATATAAGCGTATGTTGAGTATGCTTGAATTATAAAATTAAATATGGCCAGCAGTGGGCTCTGATATTTAAAATGTAACACAGAATATTGCATGTTTTTTAAATACTTTGTTTATGTGTCATTCTTACCACATTTTCTACCAGTTTTTGAGCATTACTGGAACTTGTTTTAGTATCCAAAGGCTTTTGTTCAGTTTCCAATGCATTGTCGCTGTAATTTGAAGAAGACAAACGTTTCTTTCTTTCCTTCTTGTCTGGGCTACCATGGCCTTCATCAGCACTTTCGAAGTCCTCACTGTCACTAGTAGGCATTGTTAGATTACTCAGCTGTTTTAGTTTTTACGAAAAGAAAATAATTTTTGTATTCTTGTGAGTTTTAATACGTGTTGACAAAACTGCCAACAACACATGACATTGACAGTTCAAATATGATAGCGTTCCATAACACAAAAATCATTAATAAATGTGTTGTTCTCTATCTTTGTCTATCTTAGTAAGCAAAAGCAGTAAAATAGCTTATTGTTACATTTTAAGCATAAAAAATAAATAACGTTCTTTTTTGTTTTTTACATTTGTTGTAACAAAATATTACGCGAATACAAAAAAGTGATAATTGCAAAATAAACATTAGTCTCTAGACCGATTTTTATTTACATTATATAAAAAAAAAAAATCTTTCTCAAAATGAGGCTGAATAGGAAAAACAATTGCAACGCGTAGTGAAGAAAAAAAATTAAATTATTCAAATCCGCAAAAAATGCAAAAATACGCTTGTATTTTTTTTGTTGTTGATTTTATTTTATTTATCGTGATTGATTAATTAAGTTTAAGTGAATGTGATATTTAAGTTCGCTTGTTGGCTATTGTAGATCTGGTAACTATCTTGCATGCTGGTTCTTGCTAATACAAGTAGGTATTCCAACGTTTCGAACTGTTTACTTCGACAGTGAACCTACAACGCGCTATTCATTTGTTTTTTAAAAACAGCTATTTATAATTTGCATGTTTAATTGATAATTATCTAATTACACTTTCAATAAGGATAACCGGCAATTTATCGGAACTCGGAAATCACAGTCAACAAGGTCTTATTTGTGCAGGTAAGTAAGCAGTCAATTACTACTAGTAAAGTAGTACTTAACTTCTAGCTCTCAGGTGTTTCATAAAAGACGATGTTGCTTCATTTCGTTATTTCATAGTGTCCTCTATCTTGATTGGTGTTAGCTTGTAACTTCAACTTTAGTTATGATTGTTTAGCAATACGGTAGAAAAATTGAACTATTCGATTTTAGGGTACTATGTACACAGTTACACGCACAAACAGCAAAACAGATAAGTATGCAGGGTCGTCAGATACTTATAGTTGAAGTTTTCTTAGAAACCTATGGATGTCTTTGATTGAAACTTAACTTAATTAATTAACTGTCAATTATCCACGTTTTAATTTACATTACATTCTAAAATTGCCGCAACTGGCAACTGTTAAATATTATACCGGTTTTTAAAGATTTCCTCAACCGTCAATCGCAGCGTCTCGGGCGATTTCACACCCTCCCTCCCTCTTCGTGTGCCCGGCAATGCCAGTGTCGCTACGGCAACGTCATACGGCAACTCGGCTGTGAAAGTTGCTCTCAGATTGCTATAATGTTGCGGCAACTGTAAACTTTATATCAACTTTTACAGACAACTTTTAAAGAGTTGATAGTTGCCTCAACTTAAGTTGCTCCGTGTGCAAAGCGCCTAAAATACCTAGTTGGCCTTTTGCTATGATTAATAACGTATTTTAATTTGTACCTTTTCTATCGTGTGGAAATTCTCATGCATTACACTGTTGTAAAGTCGTACTTCCCCCTACAAAAACAACATCGAAGGACTCCGGGAACTTTGTTGAACGCTTCTTCACCAAAGGTGATTCCTTCAATGTCAGCCGTGAAATTCAAAATTGAAGTAAGACTATTTCGCGAAAATATGACAACTTCCAGAAAATATAATTTCGAGAGCTCTATTGATGTTTTAAACTATAATAACCCAGATTTATTAATCAAATAACGATTTTGATAAAATTTGGTATGGGGTAAGATTGAACCCTGAGATAGGGCATAGCTCCTTTTATTCCGCGACTTCGTCTACGTCCGAGATAACCGACAATTACGCGGACGAGGTCGCGAGCAAAAGCTAGTTTAATATATGTATATACTTTCATAATTATTGTAATCTGATTTTTTGTCAAACGAAATCTTAAATAAAATAGCGCTGCAATTTGCGAAAATTGCTGCGTACTGATGACCGCTGCAAGTGCCTGCTGATATACTATACTACCATAATACCATAATCTTGCAGAAGTTTTGGCACTATGGCAACTCCACCCCTAAAATGACCCACTGACCGTAATTTCCCTTATCGTAATATTCGGGGTTATTGAAGCTTTGCAAGCAAAATAGGTGATGACAATCACACTCATCCTGAAGAATGGAGTGAAATCATAGCAGGATAGCACTATTAGGAATTCTTTTTATAAGTGACTCACGGTGAAGAACGACACACCTACGGAAGGATAACGACAGCTATTCCTTATTGGATTCGCCGCAGATTAGTAAGCGGATACGTAGTTTTTGTTTTTATATCCCTGTACCTGCAAAATTGCAGGAAAAATGAAAAAAAAGGTTATTATAATTGGCAGTCAAAGTCATATTCTAAAAACATTTTTTAAAACGCCATTTACAAGAAAAAACCGATCAAATGCTAGTCGGACTCGTACATGAAGAGGTCCGTACCTTCGTAAGAGATATAATATTATCGAGTAGTATCGAGCCAAAAAAGCAAATAAGCCAGGTCTTTTTTCCCTTTATTTGCGCAAATTCTTATACCTTTTAATCATATATCGAGACAAGCTCGACCTAGTGTGGAGTCCACAAGTTAATGTTATAAGTTCCATGTTTCCTTTTTGTCTCAATATTTTATTTATTTATTATTTTACAGATATAATCATTGTCATACGAAACTACCTTTTGGAAAAACAACTAGATTCAATTCTTTTTTAGGGCCCCATTCCATACCCGAAGGGACCGTATTACTAAACCGGCGCTGTCCGTCCGTCCGTCCGTCCATCTGTCAGCGGTCTGTATCTCATGAACCGTAATAGCTAGAGAGTTGAAATTTTCACGGAATGTCTGTCTGTTGTCGCTATCAAAATAAACAATGATTAAAAATTAAAAGGGCTCCTCATAGAAGAGACCTGTTTTTTTTTTGCGTTTTTAGCTGAATACGGAATCCTTCGTGTCCTGAGGATCTCGGTTCTAGATGTAGCTGTTAGTCTTGTAGAATACTCTTATGAAACTAATATAAGCAGAAACTACATCTAATTACAATTTCCACTATATTTGTACTTTTAATTAAAAATGTGTATAATGACTACACCGTTGTTAGAATTTGGTTATATTATGAGTAGCATGGGTAATTAAGTTGCCAACGCAATTAAAAGTAGAAGCATGGGAAAATAAGACTACATAATGTGTGAATAATATATTCTCATAATTTGGACTAAATGTTATGGCATCACCTTTGAAAATATCTACAAACGTAATATATGTATAAAATGATAATATCGCTCTTCTCGTACTAAGAAGGCACGAGCACTGATCACCACGCTTGCTTACCTCGGATTGACGATTTCAGGTACTTAGATAGGAGCAACTAGCCTCAACTTTCTGACTAACTGACCAACTCCTTGGCAATTTAAAAGTGCCTGTAATTTGGTCTAATTAAAATAAATGTTTTTGACTTTGACTTAAGTTATTTCGGAAATCTTTTAGATTCACACTTGGATTAAAAGATTAATATTTTAGATTAATCGTTCAGATTTAAGGATTTCTTTTAGATTAATCTTTTATGACTGCCTCGTTGGTCTAGTGGTCGCAAGCGCGCCTGCTGCTGTGCATGAGGTCTTGGGTTCGATTCCCAGGTCGGGCAAAGTGTTATTGGGTTTTTCCATCAGGAATTTCTCAGTAGCAGCCTCGAAGTCTGGATTTGTGCCCGGTTGATGGCAATAGGCTCGCCCCCTATTACATGGGACTAAAAACATTATTGGCGACATGTGGGTGTACTCATGGGTACACCTCTGCCTAACCCTTCGGGGATTACAGGCGTGATGTTATGTTATGTTATGTTTTAGATTTAAAAAAGATATTAAATAAGAACAATTAGTATTAAATTAATATTATTGCTTTTGAGGTTCAAACTAACTGAAGTGAACGTTTACAGAACAAAATTAATCAGACTTACGTTTCTACAATCTTTTACGAAGTCGATCGCTTAAATCGATTGGCTGAAGTAATAAAAACATACACATAAGTATATTATAGATTCATGGAACAACAAAGTTGAGGAATTTGTGAAAAATAAACAATGGTAACAAGAATTTTTGTAAAACCTGATAAGATATTTTAAATGCTTTTGTACCTATTATCTTTGTATCTAATTGTTTTTGTTTAGTCTTTACAGCTTTGTTCTAAAACAAAGGTAAAGTTTAAATTAACTTGTAATTGTTTTACTTAAACTCTTCAAAGAATGTTTTAAAAGTCTTGGACAACACTAAAATATCAATTCTTTATAGTTTTAATACTAAATATTACTTCCGTCGAAAGAATGTCAGTAGTAACCTTGTTTCTAAGTTTTTATGTTAGTTCAAAATTAGTAGGTCACATAAAACTACAAGATAATCATAACACAACACAGTAAGTTGTACCTATATAATATGGCAACAATATTATTATAGCGACAGATAAGCATACTTACTTATGTAGGTACATATCAGTAATTTGTATGTATGCCCGTATATACGTACATACGCTGTGGAATGCGATCTATACGTATACACGCCCGTCTATACATATTTATACAGCGGAATCGTAAATAGACTGAATGGGTATGTACCTACCTACTTTTTGCTTGCCAGTTCGTTTCACAGTCTCCGCACCGTACATAGCATCAGTCAGTCGGCACTAGTAGACCATGTAATGTAAACATTAGATGGTCGAGGAATGCATTTAGACAGTAGGTGCTGGTAGTGAATATTATCATGTGCGGTGATAACGTGGCTGCGAGTCGGCGGGGTTTAGTCGGCGACGCGGGGTCGCGTGGTGCGGTCGCGTGTATCGTTCCTATCGCTCGAGTGACGTACGGAACCGCTTCGTGTGTTCGCGCTCGCGTACGCGCCGCATTCCATCGTGGGGGCCCTTCGCCGCTATTGGCCGATCCCGCGTGACGTCACACCTCGTAATGAGGTATTCAACATGGCCGTGTAGCTAGTTCGCGAGTGTGCTTCGTTACTCGTTTGAATGGATTTAATCAGTGAAATATGCCAAGGAGACGAAACGGTGAGATACCCTTGCCCGACGGATGGGATTACGCGAGGGACTTTGACGGAAAACTGTATTTCATCGATCACAACAGTAGAAAAACGACGTGGATCGACCCGCGAGACAGGTAAGTTTTCCAAAGAGAAGTGTTAACCCGTAAGAGCCCCATGTCAAAACTTTACATTCCAATGCGATTTCTAACGTTTTCTGATTGAATTTGAGTGTTGTGGACGCAAAAATCGGAAGTGCACGTGATATAGTTGGTTCTGTTGAAGTTATAAGTGTTAAACGCAACTTTAAAATAGAATAAATCGTGAAAAACAAACTGTTCCGTCGCCGCGACGCTGCTGCTCTCTAGTGGTAAGAATGCGCATCAACCTCGATTTCACACGACATTCCACTATTTAGTGACAACAAATGAGCTAAACACAAATTATGGTTATCATTTGTTATCCTTTGGAATGTGTACTGTGGTCTTGTTTTCGTATAGGTTCGTATTTGGTGAGCGGAGCAGTCGGTACGCGACTAATGAGGCCACGGAACTGGTTCATAGCAATGTTAGTGGCTGAACTGGCGCAGAAATAATTCGATGAAGCGTTTATGTGTTAAGAATGAATGTGGCACGTTGTCTAGATGGTGGTGCGGTCGGTGGTTTCGTAAGGTGCGCGTGTGTGTATGGTGCCGATGCGTGGAGAACGCGGTGGGAGATGGAATGCAATGCATAGGCAAGTTGCGCGGTGTGAATGACAGGCCGTAGAATGCGGCCCGGGCCTGCGGCGATGGTCGCGCCTTTCTAAAGCGGCGCACTCCCCCTCCCCTGCCGCCCCGCCGTCTCCCCACACCCCCTTCACCACCTCACCAAGCTGCAGGTGCTGCACAACACATCCCTATTAAATACCGATCATGTCTCTAGCCGTATCTATTTACCATAGTTAAACCGACACCTGCACCATTGTTTTAAAAGTTAACCTTAAAAACTGTACACCTGCACTTGAAAATGCATGGTTACAGTTAAAACCGGTCAATTATCACTTTGGTGATGCTAAACGGCGTAACAATTAGCGGTAGTGATGTCTGTTTCATTAGGAAAATGAGATATCCTAAAAGACTAACTGTCAGTGCCTAATGGTGTTGTATAACGGGCTAATAAGATTTACAATAAAGTTTTGTGTGATTAAAAACAATATACCGTTAAATGTTTTGTAGATTTATAACATAAAATGCAGTTTTAATTGCAAATTAACTTGCATAGCAAAAGGTGCAAATCAACATCGAATGTAAACTTCTTAAGTTAATGATTGAAACAAGAGGATGAATTTATAGAATTGTCATTTTGTCTTTCATTTCAGACAAGAAGATCTTGGTAATATTCAATTTTATAACCGACTTTTAAGTATTGAACAAATATTGCATAAAAATAAGAATGTGGATTAAATTGAAGTAAAGAAGGCATATTATTATGAGAATCTGGTCCCGGTACATTGACACCACAATAAAATTCAACGCTGACACAGGAAACATAAAGTGGTATTTTTATTGAACCTTTTGGCAAACTGCATTCCATACAGTCGACTTTACAGTATGATATTTGAGACGTGGTTACCAACATGGCACACCAAAACTTACGACGTTGTGGCTTTACTGTTTGTGGTCCTACGTTATCTGGTTAGCACGATAACCCTCGGCAAGCGAAAAAAATTCAAGATCCAAAACTTGTTACTGGAAAATTTGAAGCTAATTGGGGTCAAAGAGCAGCTACTATCGCAAAATTGGCCACTTAGAACATTGTTTTGAAACAACTAAATGGATAGTAAAAGAGCAACGGCAGTCAAAATTGACCTAGAATTTGGTGTGTGGAGCGGAGGTACCGCGGATGTCACTCCAACGACGACGTCTACTTGTGCGAAACGCGCACACAATAAACCGAGCCACTAAGCCAATTTATTAATGCTAAAAATAACCCGGCCACGTCTCGGGCGCATACGACGCTATTAACCTTATACGGAACCTAAACGCTGTACTATGAAAAATGTGCCCTCCCGTCACTGCCTTTGGCAGAATGCAATTATTTACCTACCATAAGAATGTTGTCAGTTGACTAGACCTGCTTTTTACATGCAGATGTAATGGTCTCATTTTGACGGTGAGAGATCGCTGTTTATAACGAAATATTTGCCCTTGAATTTCGATATATATGGCTGTTTTAACAAGATAAAGATTTTTATGGTGTCGTTGGGCGCTGAGACTATACATTTACGGTAATAAGTGGCTTCTCAAATGCTTCTGTAACGAGGCGTTGCGTGCGAATGAGCATTTTGCGGTTTTCGCAGATCTCCAAGACAAGTGTGATACGTAACTAGATGCGCGGCGTCAATAGTTATGGAAAAAACTAAACTACATAGAAGTGTTCGACAGCTACGCATTGTGAACAGAGGAAAAACTACACATTGTGTCTTTGAGCAAGGAAGCGGCAAAGACAATGATAGCATCGATTAACAAGCGAATGGGAACTTATACCTGCGTTCGCCAGTGTTTATTACTTTAATTGTATCGGTTGAATGCAGTTTCACTAAGCCAGTACATTGTTCTGTTGCATACCAGAGTGTTGCGTTCAGTTGATCGTTAATGCATAATTCTATGTTGCTAGTGAAATCTGCGTTAAATATCTGTGCGTACTCGCCTAGGTGCAGACAAATTGTTTGTGAGAAATACAAGGATGCTCACGTTGGAATGTTTCAATGCGATCTGCATGTCTGCGGTCAAGTAACTGGTGGCATGATAGCTAATTTTATAATATAATTGTTCTTTACACGCTCAACTTTGTTGAAGAAACAATGGCATTACAAGATAAGATTCTACTTACAATGTCTATACAAATCTCAAGTATAAAGTCTTCAAGATCTTTAGTATAAAATCAATCGTGTTTAACGAAGGTATCTTCACAAGATTGTGTAACCCAAGTGTGTGCTTCCCACGCACTGCACAAGTTCCAAGCTCCCTCATGCGTAACGATGAAGGGGCTGGGCATTTACCAACGTATCTTGCTTTTAATCGACTTGAAATAGGTTCATTCGTTCACTTTTGGACCTACTCGATTTAATTAGGTACTACGCGAAAACTGAATGCATGTTTTGCAAAGAAGATTTACAAAACATTTGTTGGAGTGTGTACCTTAGGGTGCGGCGCGTGGCAGCGAACGGACGCGAAATAGCGTACAACATTGTTTATTCTACGCATTCCTCTCAGATAAATATGTCCTTGGCGATTTTATACACCCAGACGCGCGTCGACACCGCCGCCGCCGACAACGGCTACACTGCAGATTTATTTTGATTCCAACAACTAATAAGACGAATGATCGCTTAAAAAGTCTAGAATCTTGAAGCGATAAACCAATGCAGAGACACTTCTAAATCCAATTAATTTTTCAACACCTGACTGACGTCCAAAGGAAATGTAATAATTATTTCTAATCATGGATGTACGCAATCGTCGACTCCCACTTCTAATGTAGTGTAACATGTTTCGTAGCCGAATCGAAATCCGTTTAATTAGTTATAATGAAAATGTGTTTAAAATCACGCATGTTTAAAAGTTATCTATGTGAGTATGCGATAAAAGCTGTTCTGCTCTCGTTTCTAATCAAAATTGGCATTCCTCTCTTATCTATGTGCCGTCATAAAGCAGTTGTTTACTTACTTGTAACGACTTTTTCATTGTTATGCACATCTCTTCAAGTTTTCGTATTTACAACGTTACACCTTTTATTTAGTTCTGTCGCTCGGAACTCTGTAAATGGTCTAACGTGTATTTGCAAAGTGGACCCGCCCCATAACTTCATGAAGTTAGCATAAGCAATGATAAACTTGCAAAATATGGTGTGTCGACATAGCGGGCCTCGGAATGGTCGGATGGAATTTCTGCGTGTTTGTCCCCCCATATAGGGAGTGATAAATTGACGATAGTCGGCGCTCATAAAATTGTATAACTATTTGCTTGATTTGCATAAGAGTGTTTGATTAGCCATCGGAGGACGCCCAGACGTCGTTGGCTTAAGAATGTTGCCTATTTAATATTTCCTCTATAAACGTTTTGGGACGATTTAATGTCCACAGTAAAACGTACGATTCCAATCTGTCGGGTGATGGAACGAAACCGATACTTTACCGCTATTCGACTTAAAAACGTCTAATAAAAATTAATATCGTTATTTACGGGCGTATTCATTAAAGAAAGTTCTTTTTTTTTATGGGAAAGTAATTAACGACGCACTTAATAAGGTGAACATCAGTAATTTTTTGTTGATGATGATATTTATGGGTTTAATTCTTAATAGTACCTACGGCCATTGTAAAATTCTCTGACATTCTTTGCAATAATTTGCGATGAATATAAATCAAGGTGATATATGATCTAAAACTCATGCAGATTTAAGCAGGTGTTCTTTCATTTTATTTATTCCGTGTTCTTTGCTTACAATTTGTATGGTTTATATCTGTACATTTTGTAAATCCTATTGCCAATGTTAATACCGTGAATGGTTTAATTTTTAGTTGTCCATAAATAGAGGCACAGTGAGGCGAACTGGCACAAATCCTTGATTTTGAATAAATTGTTGACGACCCGCCATTTGGGCGTGGGCGAAATATGCGACAACAGACTATAATAAACAATTTTCTCATTCCAATATGTACCTTGTTCCTTAGCGATAGTAAGCTATTTGGGTTAGCGAATTTGCAAATGATCGTAAGCGGTGTGGTATGCGAAAACACCTGTATTTAATAGCGTTTAGGTGATAGTGTTCTGTTTGCGTGGATGAATTGTAATTACAGTTTACCTTCGGTACCTTATTTTCATTTGATTTTGTAAATGTAGCAGTTCTCTTGTTTGTTTCTTTATTTGAGTTAGATACATTTCTATAATCGTGCATATATTGTTTGTCTGTATTTTCCCACACTGTTGTAAAAAGGATAAATCTCTTTAGATTGTGAATTATTTTACTGTTTGCCGACGCTTCGTTTCCGTTGAATTTCCATTTGCATTTGCAATAGATGCTTCTATTTGCCTTCATGCATTTACAGTGCTGAATATATTTTCTTGCTGCATTGTAGTATTACCAAAGAAGTTGCCAACAGTGTGTGGCAGTAAAAATCACAAATATTTCCCCGACCCCATTCCACGCGGTCGATCATTCACCAAACAATGGAGCGAGGAATTTTGTTCCTCAACAAACATTCGCAGAAGCCCGGCGCCTCCCATTCATTGGCGATGCGTTTGCGCACATTGATATCTGCTTGTTTGGCCTCTGTTTAATCCATACTTTCCGGTCTTGACACCGCTCTAATAACAACGATATGTGAATGGAGCCGCTTTGGTGCCATTCCTACCTAATGTTTGACTTTCTACCGCTGGGAAAGTATCATTTGTGCAGTCGTGAAGTTGCCGGCAAACATCGTTACAAGCCATTAGCAACATTTCTGCCATACTTCGAGGGCGGTATTCGAAGTTGCAACGAGCAACTGCTTGTGATTGCTTTTCTACATTCTGTAACTATTGCATATTTGCATAATGAGAAGATTTGAATGCCATAGATATCGTTAAAATTGGTGTATGTGTGTGTTTTCTCAATATTAGACGTACCCTTCTGTTTTATGTATGTAAATCTCAGAACCGGTCAGTCAAGCCGATGAATGAGCAGTTTTTATAACATTCGCTTAATTAATTAGCATGCATCGTTAAAAATAACAAAAATACAATAATAAATTACGACGCTCATAAAGTTTTGTTCCTGCGAATTAGAGTAGGTACCTACTAGCTGATTTACTACGACAATTTTTACAACGTCGTGTCTGAGTTGTGCCGAGATTTATAGCGTTTAATCTCCTTCATCAGACTGTAGGTACTTATTACTCAAACAAGCAGCAGAATGGGAGTGACCACAATGCAATATCAATTAGAAATTCCTGAGTCTCGGCGATATTATAAGCGGGGCGGCCGACAATTCGTCATTCTGCATAGACATTATTTAGACTAGGTATCGTATTATCGAATGTTTGTGAGCGGAGTCGTGATACTCATGATATTGTGTCGCACGCGCCGCCTGCCGGCGTGACGAAGGCGGCTGGTATGCGGCGTGATTCAAACGGAAACCCTATATATTCAGTGTTTATGCAACCCGCTGTCCGTCCGTCCGTCACTTCTACAGACAGCATGCAACATTGAATTGTAGGTATAAATTATATTCGATGTGCGAGTTTATTTTGACTGTACCTCAAATTATTTTAAATAGATAAAAAAGTAATGGAATAAAACTTCATAATGGCTGGTACTAACATAACATTGCTTGAGGGTTTGCTAATGAAGCTTGTAAGTCAATAAAATACGAATAAGGATTTCGAGATTTTGAAGGCAGTTTATTGTCACGAGATCTTTATTATTCAGATCGGAGCACTTAATGTGTGTATATTCTCAAGTCTCTCAAGACGAGCATGAGACCTTGGTGGGAATGACGTGACGTGCGTTTCAACAACACAGTTCACACTAGGCGTTGGAATGTCGTTTGTCAATGATCGAATAACGTGTGACGTCATAGCGTCACATTAGCCTGCTGCGTTTACCATCAATACATAATTACCACTTTCGAACGATTGCCGTGGCAATTTGCTGGATAAATTTGGTGATTGGTCGTGACGCAAGACTCGAACAATATTTATATGTGTGGTTACTTTAATGCATGGTTCGGTTCAGATACAAATTTTATATTCACGCATTGGATCATCCGGTCGGCATGCTTCGACGAATCCATTGCAAGTTGTGTTTAATTCGATTATAACGTTGTACGAATGTGTCAGTCGAACGGAATGCGAGAGGAAATCACGTTGACCCCTAACACGACTCCTTTTTTGGACATCGGAAGGTTTGCAATCTTCCTGTCCGTGAGTGTATTTAAACAATACATGAGGACTTATTTAAATAAGCACATAGGATATGTGACATCACGCCGTCGGAATTTTCTTATAAACTTTAAGAGGAACAGGCTATTCACCTAACATTATTATCCTTAGCCGTGTCTACTGACACAGTTTCATATGACAGATTATCTTACGGACTCAAATCTAAGTAGGGCAATGCCCTCTTGGAGTAAAGGAGTAAAAAAATCGAGATTGTTCCGAAGCCCAAGGAATGTGCATTAAACGGGCCATCCGGATTAAAATATTTCCCTGGCGGTATTTATAGAGCATTAGTAGGTGTGCGTGTTCGTCTGTCGGTCTGTCGATATGTGTGAGACAGCATGGCACCGCCTCCCACCAGACGTGCTCCAAGTTTGTCGTAATCCAGGATTTGGTCATTGGACTTTCGAAATGATACTTGGGTAACACATGACTAATAGTCTAATCATTTAGATTTACGGTGAGCCTCTTGATTCTTTGGCGTGTTGGGAAGACATTAACGAGATTTGTCTGGCTGATATATAGCTTTAAAATAACGTTTGGATTTTAAGAATATGGGATCATGTGAGAGTTTTTACACCTGCAATGGCGTTGAAATCTGCAGGGGCATGTAACTAAATAGTCCAAAGCGGGCAGCAACCTTCGTGTTTCTATTTGCGGCTGCTGAACGGCGGTACATTGGCCTTCTCCCGCGCTATTTTCCAATGAGATTGTGATGCACTGGCATATCGCACGGCATAGCTTGCGGATTTATTCGCATCGATTACGCGATACAGCTGCTCTGTGTGTGAACTCAATTTTGTAGTTGCGAACTGTATTATATGTGAAAACTTGCACGGAGAGCGAGGTAAAGTAGAACAAATTATATAATTGCCAGTCGGACGTGATTGCAAAATAGAGGACAATGTTTTTTCTTATTCATAATATTATGTACAGTAGTTGTTTATGTTTACTGCGTTAATTTCGTATAAAAATGTACTATACAGAACCTACTAACAAATGTATTATGTAAAATTGTTATTTAATAGACCCTAATTGTTATAGCAATTAAAAATCAAAACAAGGTATTTAGAATTTTAATTGCTTGCATATTTTGTAAGTATGTTAACAGATGGTTATGAAGTTCACTGTAGCGATTAGTACATCTTTCATACCGTCTAAAACTGACTTTATTAACTTAAATTGCTTACAATGGATCTCCTTTGTTATAAATAAAATGGAAAAGAATGAGAGTCTTTGGTCCTTAGAGTCACAATCAACAATTTTCATCAATTAGAACACAAGACAGGTTGCCAAATTCTAACCCAATTCGATAGATGGCGTTGTGTTGAAATATAAACTAAACTCAAGCCAATGTGTTGGTATATTAATTCGTCAATTTGGGAATGGTTTTTATTTACAAGACAAGGTGCTTCCTATATTTTTGGAATTTCGTTTCAAGATATGCAGTGTTAATGTCTTATCTACAAAGATTGTGTTAACACTCCCATTTCTATCGACTGAACGTAACAATACAGTCATTATCATTGATAAGTTTTTTTCCAACACTATCTAAGGAATGCGACCTTATGCTGTAAAAATGAGTTGTTTGCTAACCATTTGCAACAACCCATGTAGTTAGCTCTTGACTAATTTTCTGAACATGAACCAGAAACAATTAAATGTTTATCTAGTATTATAGCACCAATAATTCTGTCGCCCCGCGGTATTTGATTGGAGTCAGTGTTTCGTTTACGTGGGCGCGTGCGCGTGTGTGTGAAAGCATGCCTGTGTGTGCGGCTAGGGATTCCGTGACACGGGTCACCGTTTCCGAGAACTCGACTCGTCTTGACGTCCCGCTGACAGGACTGGTTTTGCCGTTCTCCCATAACGCAGCAACATTGTTTCACTATTTGTCTCGCTCACTTTTACTACTCTTGTATCTCCTTCTTGCTCTTACACCGATGCATTGGATGCGCACACGCACGCGCCCTCTATCCCCTCACCTCGATAAGAGTGATCGTGTTTTGAAATGGACGCCGCATTCGGTAGCTGTGCGGAAGGAGTAACGAATTCCCATTGAAGATTTACCCCTCTCGACTTTGTCTCAATAAATTGTTTTAACAAAAAGATGCTACCTACATTATGCGTGTTTGCCACACTTGATTTCTGACAAATATTTTTTGTATGTATAAATGATGATAGAATTCAAGAATCTATGTGTTTGTTAGTAACTAAGTTGTTAAATTGAGCTGTAAGGTGTTTATTATAATTGCATGTGAATATAACCTTACACGAAGTTATACGCACTCATTAAACAGCCTTTACTTGATTGCTTACTGTAAAACAACCAGCAAACGGTAAAACAGAATCACGCGAACATCGAAAACGTCGATTTCAAAAGTTGCACGTACACCGAACTGGACATAAACGTGGCCAATTAACCGAAGAATCTTATTTAATAACCGACTACCGTATAAACGCCATATTAAAAGTCACGAAAACCGTTAAGTGGGATGCGTATGAGACGCGGCGTTCGGTTGATTTCGTCACCATCGGAAATGCGAGTGTGTCCGCTTTTTGTTGGTGAACTGGTTGTACGTGAATCATGATCGAAATTGTAGCAGCAGTGGAGCAGGTCGCCGGCGCCAGCGCACCACGCCCTGCGCGCGCCAGCTCCCGGGCACCCGCATCGCCCATCATTAATTATTCTCATGCCACAACCTGCCTGTATTATCTGCACGCCTAGGCACAACTTGAATCTAGAAACTTGCACCTGTTTTTTGTTCGATACTTTGTTTTATCTATAATTCCATCGCGCTTGTAACATTACATTTTGAATCAGAAAATCTTTCATGTAAATTATGTTCTTGCTTGTAATACTCATGGTGATTTCTACGTCCTTTATAATGCAGCAACTCGTAAACTAATTGCCTCTATTTTGAACGATGTGATTGACTAACGAGGTGCTATTTCGACTGGTATAAATCCAATGATATTGACCGCGTCCTCTTGATCCCGCAACTTCTAAATTGATTGAAGGCTAAACGATTTGAACGGTCTGGTGATTAATCTATTTTCGAACTGGTAGCTCTTAAAGACAAGATATCGGTGTCGAATTTTTGTGAGACGTCTAAAACAAAATTGGTTGGGTCTAAAGGAGGCCAGTTGAATGTTTACACACAGAGTAAATACGGAATCTTTCCAACCAGTCCACGTTGCCGAATGGCCAGTGAAATTATCCAGTCAAAAGATTCGAAATAATAACTGGAGCTTATTATTTTGCCTTAATGATAGTTATAGAAGCGCAGTAATAGGCTCGCCCTTGTTCGTGGGAAGAACGTTGGGTTGATGTAATACCTTCTATGGGAAGCTTCTTTTTTTTTTGTTTTGTATCTCCTCGACGGTTCTGAGCCGTGTTTAAGTTTTATAATTAAGTTCTGCTTTCAATGTGTTTTATTGTTATGATTGCTTTGTTAAGAATACATTCGGAAACTCAAAATTTAAACATTGATGCAGAACCAACCAATATTTATATCGGAAGTGAAATAAACTTCTTGCGCCAAAACCATAGCATTTATTCACATCTTTTTTACAATAATTGTCACAAGAATGAATTCCCAACTAGCATCAGTTCTAGGAGCACAGTACACGAGCGTTTCCTATACTCAACAAAAAACGTTTATTGTTCCAGATATACTAAGCCACAGACATTCGCGGACTGCATTGGCAATGAGCTGCCTCTTGGATGGGAGGAGGCCTACGATCCACAGATTGGACGATATTACATCAATCATGTCAATCGTGAGTAACACCTGTTGTTTATTTGGCAGTTTTTCCATCCAGATCCCTAATCTGTTCTCAGTATTTTGTGGAGTAGCACATGTCTTGAATATTGAGATTAATAGTCTTTAAAATGTTATGTGAGATTTATGCGTCAATATCTTAATATATACATATATAACTTACGCGTCACATTGTTTGTCCGGGATGGACTCCTAAACTACTCAACCATTTTTAATAAAATATGGCTTACTTTGTGTAATTTGGTCAAACTTAAAAGATAGGATAGTTTTTATCTCGATTATTGACCTCAATATCTTTACTTACTTCAAGCCACAGCAACGCGTGGCCGAGTCAGCTAGTATTTAATAAAACAAAGAATCTGCTACTATATTGTTTGTTTCGTCATTTGGGAGAGTTCAATGCATTATTAATAAGAAAGTATTTTTAGATACAGACAATATCTTGAAAACCAGTTGTATTGGTAGCAAGTCTATCGAATTTTCGTCCGAGAAATTTACCTACCTATATCAAGATTAGCATACTGAGTAGCAAAATAGTGGACCAGTATTAACAATGCAATAATTCATTTTAGCACAATGAATTGTTTGTACCGGTTACAACAGGCTAACTCTTATTTATTATCCCCTGGATTATTCAGTATGTCGGGTGAAAAATGTACTACGCGGGGGGCTTATGAAGTACCACGGTGCTTTAGTTATTCCCTATGAATTATTGAACAGGTTGATTCATGTCTAGTCTATAGAATGTTGCGACTGTTGCGGCCACCATCTTGAATTCGATATTTGAAATCGAAATGCGCAAGAGTTTTAACGTCACACCACGAAAAATAGATGGCGTTGCGCGTATGTTCGGATGCACGTCCGTGCAGTCGTGACTAGTGGATATAATATGTTTTTATGTGAATCCTTAGATTATTCTATGGCAGAGCACTAAATAAGTCGTGTTATGAATGGAATGCTTACGTATCGGTTATTTACGCAAATGCATCTTCGTGAGTCGTATTGAATTGATTAGTCGTTGCATAGATATTGCTTTGCTACCGTGTAATCTCACATGCAGATAAAATAAACGTGTTGTTTGAATTTTTAAACATTTCTATAATGCGTAATGTCCAGTATGAATAATATGAATAAGTGATCTGGGCAATAACAGAGATATTCTCAAGAAGGTCTATCTATTAAAATTCCTCATATTGCAACCGTGCAGATTTTATTAACAAACAATTCAAAAATCATGACCTGAAAAAACCAAGGTTCTCTAAAATTATGGCAAAAATAATATTTCTACTAAGCGTAGGTAAGACATACCACGATATCGCACATATTTCGTACTGCCTTTTGTGAACATACATGACTATAACTAGGCTCGGCAATGTCAAACAAATAAGATAACATATTTACAACAGTAAATTATACCAAAAGAAGCAACTTAAATCCAGTTTATAAATGACTTCTAACAAACTTTATGGTTAGCGTCGAAAACTTTCAACACGACAGTATAGTTACCTATCTGAGCAACTATAAAAGGTAAAAAGGCAATAATGAGCGAGCTATAAGATGGAAAACGCGCGATATCTGACGACCCGCGAACACCCGATAACGGTGTGCGCAAACGCACGCCGTACATTTTCGCACGACGCTCACGCATTCTATGCATTATTTATGAAGACCGTATAACTTTTCCACCATTTTCTTAGTTTTTTTTTTTGAGACCACCCATCAATTCTTGCTGATCGGATCGGCTTTTGATCGTTGCTTGTTATTTTTAATGTTTTTTCGGTGTTGCTGCAATTTTCTACAGTAATGGTTGCTAGCGTTGAGAATTTACGAGTTGTAGAAGAAAGACCGTTTTATTCGCATGAAAAACTCTTAAATGTTACATCATCAATTTTTCCACAAACGTCAATACTATTATTACAATAACTTACTACGTTTGTATTTGATGTGAGTACGTAATCAGTGTTGTTATTAAATTATTAATGAAAAGGTATGCAGTAATATTGTTATAATACAGTTTTGCGAGGTAATTTATCATCAATGTTTATTCTGATAAGATAGTATTCTTTTTGATAACATTCTCCGAATTTTCATGACTGCTTCACATATTTTGAAGTAAATAATGTCGACAAATGTTTTTTTAATAGACGTATTGTCGCGACTGGGTTTTGAAAGAAGAATTTCTTGAGGATACCTTGGAATCGGAATGATAACGTGCCTAATTCAATATAACTGTTAGGAAAATCAACTGAAAGATAACACTGTTTGGGCACTAATAAATTTACTTTTTCATACACTGGATCTTTCCTTGGACTTGTTCTCTCATGTCATGTGGAAAAACAACTTAAAAATTTTGACGTTTCCAATACTTTTTGTGCATGTAAAATAATCTCAAGTTTTATAATAGAAGAGGTATTTTAATTTTAAAGTTATTATTCCGAAAACAGATGGCATTCCCCCATGTCCTTTAAACAAATACTAATTTAAAAGCTATCAATCAGGTATAATGCTTTACTAGAAACAATATTCAGATTTGTTCAAAAATAAACCTAGCACTGAAACCTCTGAAACAATTTATACAGTGTAAACTACGAAGACCGTGCTGCCATCTTTGTAGCAAACTGCAAAACATATGTACATTCAAGTAAATAAATTCTCGTAGCTCATTAAAAGTATTTGCTAAGCAATGTTGCACGAACTGGAATATTTGTCTCGCATCTAATTTATACATACGCGTCCAGAACAAATTATGCAAAAGTATTTAAATAGGTTTCATTACAGTTAATTTCATTAGATACTATCACAAAAGATAAACAGGCTTGCGCTTTTTAAATTATGCGCTATTTAAATAACCATTTTCTGTGCGCGTAACTTACGTTTTAGCTTAAATCGATTACAGCTTAGATAACATAACATCATCGCGCTTGTAATCCCCGAAGGGTTAGGCAGAGGTGTACCCATTAGTAGAATTCACCCACATTTAGCCAGTTAAGTCCCATGTAATCGGGGGCGATCCTATTGCCATCAACCGGGCACAAATCCAGACTCCGAGTCTGCTATGTGAAATTCTTGATGGAAAAACCCAATAATATTTTGCCCGACCTAGGAATCGAACCCAAGACTTCACGCTCAGCACTCGGTTGTGACCACTAGTCCAACGAGGCAGTCATGATAATATGATTTTCATTTAATTTAAACGTGTTAGAATTGGAAGGAAATTGGATGTTTATTTAGTGTGCTGTAGAGTGGGGTGCTATTCTCATAAGTTGTTCGCTACATGCGTCGGCGCAGCTATGCGTCACATTTACTATTCTGTCGTGTTGTGTAGGGTTGCTATGGTAACGAATGTGGTTATTGTGTTCTATTCAAGTTATTGGTCATGTATTTTAATACCTATTATTTGTATGGAATAGGAAATTAGCTATCTGTATTTGCAACTTCAAGCGAATTACCACAGCTTTAGAACTAATTCCAAGTAATCAAACATAATTCATAATTGTAATTGCATTTATATTTTCCTGTGAGTCATACAAAATTATTTTAAACCAATGAAAAGTAAAATTAATTTAATGGCAACATAACGTAGGTACCTAAGCACTTACATACATGGTTTTTACTTGATAACAACACGCCTATAATCCTCGAAGGGTTAGGCAGAGGTGTCCGCATTATTACACCCACATTTTGCTAGTTATGTTTAATTTCATTGTAATAAGGGGCGGGCCTATTGCCATCAACCAAGCACAAATCCAGACTCCGAAACTGCTACTGAAATAAAGTCAACGGAAAAATCAAATAACACGGTACCCGACCTGGGTATCGAAACCAAGTTCTCATGCTCGCTTTGCGACCACTATACCAACGAGGCAGGCAGTATTTTCTTGATCAAGGAAAAATAAAACTACAAAAACCGTCCCGTACAAAAATAACTCAAAAACGCTTTGTATATTCATAAATTCCTGCACAGTAGCCCTACAGTGTCCATTTGCAATATTCAATACAAAATGCAAATGACTCCTAACTCGTTTGGTACCTATGGTGTTTTACGCGTGTAGATCCGTCGATAGCTTACCCATAGCCCCGACGCCATCGCATAAATTCTCCTCAATGTTAATTGATAATTAAAACTATTTATTTGATTGTATTTTATTGGGTATTACTGTGTTACTCATTTCAAAGTTGTCTTCGGCTGCAAATTAATGTTTGATTTTAGTTATGGTGGTAGTTTCGTTTATTGTTACTGTAATTTCAACGCTATCACTTACATCTTACGGTCCTCCAATAAGGATAGGTAAATACCTGTTGGTGATTCTTTTTTCGGGGGTTAGTTACATGTGTTTGGTGGACTAGATGTCCATGAAAAAGTCAATCGAAGTATTTCAAGTAATAAATATCAAGGGAATCAAGTTAAGTGGTTTTTCTATCAGGAATTTCTCAGCAGCTGCCTCAGAGTCTGGATTTGTGCCTGGTTGATTTCAATAGGCTCGCCCTCTATTATATATGACTTAAAAATAACTGACGAAATGTGGGTGTACTAATGGGTACACCTCTGCCTAACCCTTCGAGGATTACAGGCGTAATGTGATGTATAAAGTGAAATAGAGAAAGTGATAAACGAATGTTTGGAACAATATTATTATGTCGAATCAGCTATATTTACCGTATCTTTTTCTATAATATGTATATATACCACCGATCGTTAAGAAATTCTAGATAAAACAGTAACACGTACATAATAATATCTCTTTAGCAGTTAAGCACGTCGCTATAATAGCGAATTACATTCGAAGTGGCGTAGTAAAACGGCTAAATAATGCGGTCACATTAGATATGAAAATGCGGGACGTTACAAATGTTTCGCCCATCATTTAAAAGCTCATTTCTTGAAGAATGCCTTGCGGATAACATTATTCATCACTAACGTTGCCAGTCGTTAGCGTAATAATGAAAATAAAAGCCAATCTACACGAAGCTCCTCTAGCTATGCATTTTTCGCATTAAATGTTGTAGCGTTTAATGTATAAATAGGCTTATGCTGGCCAGTTCAAATTTCTCAGTATTCAGATGGGATCTTGATAGCTTTCATTCATATAATAAGTTTTCTTTGGTTTAGACATGCTTTGGCTAAAGATTCTGTTAAAATTGAAGTCTAAAACGAAAGGGACAAGCCATGTCTTAAACATTTCAATTCTTGCACAAAGCTTTAAGGATCCTAGTTTATTTCAAGAACCGAAAACATTTTGCGCTGGTGCTGTTAGATACTGCATACGAGTCAATATAAATTCTCTGGAATGTTAGAACTTGCTAGAGAAAATTTAAATTCTACATTAAATTTATTTCTTACACGCATACCGTGTTGAAGTAACTGTATAAATAATCCTGCTGAAACCATAATGAGACTTACAATCTCAAAGATAAAAACAAAGTAATTTTAATTTACAGTAAGTAAAGCATTGATTGCAAATGAAACAGCAAAGCGAATGAGAAATAATTGACATTTAAGCAGCATCCATAACCGAGACAGACGAAGATTATCACATGGAGCTTATAGCATAAATAAAAATAAATGTGAACATGCAGATACATAGACAAATTGGCAATGAAATAATCTTACAAGATCAACAAAACATTGACATACTCATTAACGATCGTATCACTGTTCTCAATAGAAAAGGACAAGCAATAATGAAGTTGGAACTCGTTTAAAATGAACGTTGCAATTAATTTTAAAATTTTGCTAGTATTTAAGACTTTGAACCTACTTGTTCGCATACCTGAGTAAATATGCATAATATGTTACTTTGTTAATACCTCCTCCACTTTGCATATTAAGTTTACAGCATCCATGATCTTTATCAAGGTATGCGATCTCCCCTATACCTATTTTCTGCATAAGCCCGCAATATTTATACGCTTCATGCCAGCTTTTATTTTACACCGCGCTGTATTGAGAATTTCATTTAATACTTTGAGTTCGCTTTCTTGGTTAATTGGAACTGTGTAGGTATTCAATTTTGCTACATTCAATATTAAAACGCGATATTCTCATGCATATGCAGGACATCATTGAAAAAAATAATTGAATTCCACAATTTGTGTGATTGAATTTCCATTTATTATTGACTAATTATTCTACAATGATGGCGTCGTTTTCATTTGCATGTCTTTTTAGAGTTCAGTCATACAGATTTATAGATTCGTGTTGATGAATATCAATAATTTTGGTTGTGTGTGGTCAATATACACCGTCAAAGGAATCAAAGTCACGTGCATTGCTTGTTTATAGGCCCTCGGGTTTGATTTAGCTTTGATATTGTTTATTATAGGGTTCGAAAGCAGCTCTATGAATAATTAAGTAAGACGTGACTTGAGGTCCTTTGTTTACACCTTGTGCTTTAATGAAATGTGCGTTATAGTAATGTTTTTAGGACACGATTGTCTCTTCTTTTTTCTGGTCAGACATGGAAGAATCCAATCCGTGGATTATTCTTAAAATATTGCTTATAAACTAGCCATTGTTTTTGTTAAAACTCAATTAGAAATGTTAAGTCTTTCATAGTGAATATTAGGATTATAAAATCATTCCGTTATGTGTCTAGTCATATACAAAACAACAATTAGAAACTGTCGAGCATTTTAAATAATGACTTTGATCCTGGCAGAAGCAATCAATAACCACGAGTAGCCTATCTGTTACCTATTTGATTAACCACTATCACTTTACCTTCATCGCGAACAGTAGCCAAATTACATAGCAATTTCAAAGGCATTGTTTCTCTAATCTGATATAAAGTGAGTAACAATCTGTCTGTGGAATCGTTCCGGCCTTGTCGGGTTCAGAATTGAGAATAATAATTGAAAGATCGCCGCATGCGTACTTTGGATGTCACGCGGTGCGCGAATGATGGCGGAATGCAGCTGCCCGGTGATGACTGACTCTATGATTGGTTCCTGTCGCTATGTGCTTTATGACTAAATGTGGATCATTTGCTTAGTGTAGGTCATTTTATTTGATACGTTTAGTTAAGTAGAGTAATATAAATTATTTAGTGCAGTGTTATTGAGATGTTTTGTCACTTAGAAGTAGATCATTATCATTGAAAATTAACAGTACTGGAACCACAGTGATGTGGTTTCGGTACCGGCGGGATTCAATACTTGATTGAAACACTTCTTCCTCATTATTTAGTATTTTGGCTTAATATTTATATTTTCAGTTAAATTTTCTCGTTAGTCCTTGTGGCATACCGTTTAGTTTTCTGATTTAAAAGAGAGTTTATGTCTTAAGAAATTAAACTAGTTCTAGTAAATTTAGGTTCGAATAGCTAAACCAGCCAGCGTCTCTACAGTGCCTACTGATGTTGTTAGATGTTAGATCTCAAAAGTTTAATCCATCTACGACAAAAACAATCTCCTAATAAACTGAAAAACAAAGTCATCATCAACACGAAATTGTCTTCCGAAAGTATACAGTCTACTTCGCAATCAGTTTTTCAGATAAACGACCGTGAATTACAATCACGCCAAGCCTCGTCCCAAATGTCACTATCGGCTGTTAAAGCGATGGCTATCAGTGTTTATTGAATACCACCATTATCAAACACAACTTCGGTCTCGTCATTAATCGGCAAGTAATCGGCAACCGTATCGCATAGTTTGACGATGAGTAATTCTTTAGCCTTAATCTCGTTCGCATATTGGCTTGCGGTTGCTGCTTATTTGTCTCAAGTAATTGAGCACGGGGAAAACGGATTTATTAAAATTCCATTTGCTTTGAGTAATTTCTGGTCAATAAGTTGAAATTTTAAGATTGAATATGAGTAAGACTAAGATGAACAAGCAAGAGGTCTGAATCTTAGTGAGTGAGGTGACGGATATCATCAAATGTCGTAGTACCTAATTAAACTTGTTAAATAAATACATTGCTAGTATAGGGTATAAAAAGACAAATAACATAGGTGATAAATACTCATATTGTCCAGGTAACATTAAGCAATCACTGTTTGTGGTAGCGTTACATGTATTGTATGTTGCTAGTTAGGAAAATCAAATCTTTTTACATCTGTAAAAAACAAGTAGGTATCTTTATGAATTGTAATAGAAGAGTTACATCTAACATAACATCACGCTTGTAATCCCCGAAGGGATGTGCAAAGGAAGAACAATAAAAAAGATTAAAGAGAAAAATATAATAAAAGAGTTACTGTAGATTATAATAGTTTGGTAATATCAAAAGCTAATATATTGACATATTATTGTTACAGAGGTGACGCAGTTGGAAGACCCGAGGTTAGAATGGCTCAGCATTCAGGAAGCGATGCTGAGGGAGTACCTCCACACAGCGCAGGAGGCTCTCGAGGTTAGTACATGCATTCATTACCCATTTTAGTGATGGCTATCATTACAGAAATGCGAATTGATTATGCTAAAATTAAAAAATTATTAGGGTATGTTAAGAGCACGGTATGTCAGTAAACATTGAGAATTATCTGAGTAAGCTGCCGACAATGATTTCCGGAATATTTGCATCTAAATACTACAATCCAGTCACACTTAAAAATCGTAAAATTGACGTGGAATCTACGAATGTGTTATCCTTTTACGCCTTTGCATATTTTATGAACTTAATCATACGTTAAGGATCAAAAATGAATGTAACATTACCAAGCAAGTGTATTTCCCGCGACAATTTGCCGTCCACGTCTCAAAGCACTTACTTTGCATCGATTAATGTTTTATCTTGGTTCATCAATCGATCAGTTTTATTTTAATGTACTGATACGAAGGCAATGTTGTCGATAATTTCAACTTGACTTCATCGTCTATCGAGTGCAGCTGTTAGTTATCGGACATCCATCGATAAACCCTTTAACGTGTATCAGTGGAGCAATGTCATTGGATTTAATTTTAACTCAATTAACTTTTGACGTTTGCACTAGATGGTTGAACAGTTGACGTGTCTTTTTTATTTTAGGGCTCGTGTTCAACCCATATAATATCTTTAAACCGTAAAGATGTGTATAATTAAAATGAAATATTTCGATATAGTGTACTTAAGTGGATATATCGCCTTATGTTCTTAGTTATGTTAACGGTTTGACCTAAAACTACTGTTTTCTATTAAAGAAGAGAATCATTGTGTATCATAAAGTTCAATCCACTCGCGGGGGAGGAGCATCTGTACATGAACACAATATATTGACAGCGGTGGGAATAGAAAACAGAATTAGCCTCGTTTTGCGTGTCATTTGGAGCTTTCTGTAGCGGTACACGACCATCAAGTTCATGGATTTAAATATCATTTGCCATTGCCGTGACCCTTTTCATTTATATTCACCGTAACATTATGTACTGTTGTTGCTAAATTCACCTTGATTTCCATCCCGCTTAACCTTTTCATAGTAAGAACGTGGTATTTTTCAATATAACCACTCAAGTGTACTCTAGTTCGAGTGTTTCCTGTAATGAGAGGTTGATGAATATAAAATTATACAAGTACCGTATTCATTTGAAATTGTTATCTAGAGTGGAAACGTGATAACATCGGTCTAGTGTGTATTATGCAAGTTAATAGCTAACAATACATACAATGTATATTGCCATTGTCAAAGGTTGAAGTCTTATCTCTTTAGAGACGTACACGAATGAATAATATACAACAATATACCTATAGAGTAATATAAACACACATGTAAGAGAAAAACAAATCGATTAAGAACTTTTTGCACCAGAAATTGATAATGATGATGATACTACATGAGTAGAAACTGAAGAAATACACCGAGGAGCAAAAATCATAAGCAAAGGTTAACCTAATAACTAAAATGTGATGAAATTAAATGAAACTCGGCTATCTATAATTAATGTGCTCAAAGGCACATTAAACACTCGTTTAGTGGCTTCTCCGGCAGATAACGATGGAATGCGATCGTGCCCTGATACTGAGATAAGAGATAAGTGCTTGCGGTATTGTTTCGAATTGAGCACGCAATGAGACGAGACTTGATGGATCAAAGTTCAGTCAGGAAGTAAAGTTGGACGGAGTTCAGTTTTAATTTCTCATCGTTGGGATTAAAGAAAAAGTAGGGTAAAAGATGTTTGTCACTTGAGTCAATTTAGAGAGATATATCATTTTGGAAGATACTGTGAGTGTATTAGAGAATTTAGACGCAATTTTTATGAATCATTTATACTTGGCTGATGCAGTTCCTATCAAAGTGACTAATGGTGTTAAAATTACAACAGCCATAGCAATAATTTGAATCCTTTGAAATATTACAGAATACATATCCAAAGAAAAAACACAAAATAATTTAAAAATAGGTACTTAAGTTGACGTACATGAAGGTTAAAGTCGTTTGTTCAATCTAAGATCATAACAAATAACAATAATAAAAGGGCTTTGCGTACTATTGTTTGCCTGATCTACATTTATCTCGATTGTAATGACAAGTACATAAAGGTTAAAATATACTTCCTTACTTGCTTGCTGATTGTAATTTTGATAATAACAACAAATATATTTTTCGTGCCGTAATCAGGGTTAATTTATATTTTGTAATTTAATTTCTGTGTCATTGCAACTGCGTTTAAAATTCTTTGAATTAATTTCCAAATTATTGTCTGGTCTTGCTTAAAGTTATTTTGGTGCCCTTGTTCATAAACTACACTAAAATTAGAGAATTGGCATCTCTTACTAACGTACAGCGAAAGAAAAAGACGGGGAGATTTTAAGAACTAAGTTAGAAGATGTCAAATTAGTTTTGCCTTGAACTTTTCCGTGTTAATCAATGCGTTCTGACATATCAACTAAAATTGCAGGGTTTACTTTATTTCTGCCCCTTTCTTGTTTTATTGGACAGGAAAAGATAGAATTAGTCTAATTTAAGTTTAGTTTGTGATCAAGAGAATCGGCATTCGGATTTTTATCTAGAATTGTAAGGTCTAGTTCAACTTTCTCAGTTTCTGCGCGAAATCGGAGAAAATGATAAAACTATATGAGGCCATTTGGTATACTTTCCTGTTACCTACGAATACTAGGTTATGGACTTCAAACATCTCACGTACGCATTCGCACTCCGTATACCGTTATCACGATGAATCTGCATTCGTTTAGCGAGAACATACGTGATTTTGTCTTCGCATTTAGCTTTTTTGGGATTTTTATTTGAAACCAGAATCGTAATAGTCTCAAAAAAACTTAATTTACAGTTTTTTTTTAATCAGTTTTTTACACGATAGGAATTATAAAAAACAAAAAAAATGGTGATCTATTTATGCTCACAATTATTTTTTATTGAATATGTTTGGTTATTTTAAAAAATATATAATAATGCTCACTACTTTAAGTTAAAGATTTTGTGTTACAAGTTAACCTCGATTTTATAAAGAACTTGAGTAAAGTAGCAAAATTAACTCATATCAAAACTTACTAACAAAACATTAAACTACACAGCAGCATGAAGGAAATGATATTTAAATAAATTAGCACAATATCAACGTATGAACCTTGATATTTAGCTCCAATTAGTTCGCTCACAACTGTCAAAATATTAAGGCTGTTATGTCCCAGACATTTCGGAATTTGCAACAACGTTGATAATTCTAAAATGTGACGAATGCTTTGTTTTTGTTATAAAATTTAATTTATGTGCCCAATTAATCTGAATATTTCCGGATGTGGAATGGAATGCAACTTAGTATCTGTATTAACATAAAAATTAAACTATATCAACAGTTTTATTATATCTAACTACTAACTACCCGTTGTTTCAACCGCGTTTAGTTACGTCTTTAATTACTGCTCTGCTCCCCTGCGTCGTAGCGTGATGTTATATAGCTTTTCTCGATAAACGGGCTATACAACGCAAAAAGATCTTTTTAAATCGGACCTTTTGATATTAGAAGTCTCATTCAAATAAACAAACAAATAAACTCTTAAGCTTTATAATATAAGATATTTCAAATACCTACCAATCAACACAGTAATTTCTAATAGGAATGCGACAGACGTCACAGACGGTAGATAGACTACTAACAGTCATCAGAGATAACCTTCAGTCCTGCCAATTGACGTCAATTGATTGATAACTCCGGTGCAAGTAAACAAAAAGATACATTAGAGTGATCAATTACCGTAACCCATGGCCTTAGACCTGCGCATGCGCAAATTGATGTGGATCTGTTCGAAGTAGGGAGATTATAATGTACTCTGTCATTATTTTCATGTCTGCTAGATGGTTTCTGTCGAAATGTCTTACAGTTAATAATTTCTCCGGTAGTTTGAGGTCGAATGAGTGATGTGGAATTTGTGGGTTACTTTCTTTGGGCATTGTCCTTTTATTTAACATGTAGTACCTACTATGTAATATTGTAAAAACTTTGTTTCTGTCAAATTAATATTCTATTTGACTATTCTATGACTGCCTCGTTGGTCTAGTGGTCGCAAGCGCGACTGCTGTGCATGAGGTCTTGGGTTCGATTCCCAGGTCGGGCAAAGTGTTATTGAGTTTTTCCATCACGAATTTCTCAGTAGCAGCCTCGGAGTCTGGATTTGTGCCCGGTTGATGGCAATAGGCTCGCCCCCTATTACATGGGACTAAAAACATAACTGGCGAAATGTGGGTGTACTAATGGGAGCACCTCTGCCTAACCCCTCGGGGATTACAGGCGTGATGTTATGCCTAATATTCTATTTTATTCTGTTCTCTATGACCATGAGGTTGCTATTCATGAGGTTGAGGGTTCTAATTCGGGCAAGTACAAATGTGACTTTTTCAATTCATATGTACTTTCTAAGTTTATCTTAGACATCACTGGCATAATACGTGCCTCGGAAAGCACGTTAAGCCGTTGATCCCGGCTGTTAAACATGGATCTTTAACAGTCGTTACGGGTCGTCAGAAGCCCGAAAGTCTGACAACCAGTCTTACCAAGGGGTATCGTATTACCCAGTTACTGGGTTGTAGTGTCAGACAGGCAGTCGCTCCATGTAAAATGCTGGTATTCAGCCGCTTCCGGTTAGACTGGAAACCGACCCCAACGTAGTAAGGGAAAGGCTAGGCAGATGATTCTGTTTTATTTCCATGCCTGATTTCGATGTAGATTGTACAAGGGACAAAAATATCTGTAAACATTTATATCTTCTATCAGATTATATTCTATTCTATCTTTCTATTTTTGTTACCTTTAAAAACACATTTAGTTAGACGCCACCTTTCGTTTTCATTTCTCAAAAGTCCTCATATTACCTAGAAATGATGACATTTGAGCATATAACAATGACTCAATGTTTTCTAACTATAAAACTATGTTGTAAAATAGTTTGTAGATATTCTATCTCGCTATTAAGCTGGCATAACACGTTTGCTTAGTCATAATACCAAGAAAATGGTATTCTAGCATCACTTATGTAATCCCCACGTGTTTTGGTGCTCAAAAATATGTAAACAGTAGGTGTCGTAAGTTAGGCTGTGGCCGGAAGACGGACGCATACCGGCGTAAACGCAGAATTACCTGCACAAGTTGGGTAAATACCTCAATAGGTTTTGTTGTAATTGAGGGATTGTGAAAACTGATAATATTTCGTAGGATAGATACTTATTGTGGGCATTTATTGCTGTTTTGTCTTTATTTAACCCTTTTTAAGGTGGGTGGCAACTAAGTTCAATCTAAAATTATAATACGAAGCTTAAGAGAAATTGTATTTGTTTAAACGCGCTAATCTTTGAAACTATCAGCCCGAATGGAACAAAAAAAAATGTGTATGATAGTCAGAATCATGAGGAATAGGCTATATTACACCACGCTATGACCTACGAAAGCGATGCAGTAACCAAAGACGTAATTTAAGACGAGTGAAAAAAACCACGCGTACGAACTTGCAGGGAGCAGTCTTAAATAAAGTTTCTAGAAAATTGGAGAGAGATATTGTAGCTACAAAAGAAAAAAAACAAATATTTAAGCTAACTTTTGTTTTTTGGGATGGGTTTTAAATAGTCTAGAACTTCAACACTTCTGACATACCAGATGTAATTAGATGATTTCCCATCCATAAAAAATACCTAACTTTTGTTACTTACTTGAATTGCATTCAAAACTGAATCCACTTTAAAGTCAATAGACATAGTTGTAGGTACAGACAATATGCACAGGAAATTGTAGCATACATCAGTATCTTTTCTCATAACTTTTAGCTGTTAGCTTAAACAACTTGCATGAATCAGATGGTCAAACATGCTGCTAAGAGCAAGCCACGTCAGGACATGGTGGTCAAGGATTTATGATATGGCCATCTTGGTCAGTTTGCTGTAGATTAAGATATTAATGACAAAGGCCTAATCCTTCATTTAAAATGGTTTACCGGAGCTGGAGGAAATAATTTGATTATGGGATAGCTTTTTTTTAATAATCAAAGAACAATTATTATAATTTCGTAGATGCACCATAATAATAGTCATAATCTCTGGTTTTAGGTAAGAAAACAGAGAATGGATGGTAAACCATAATATAGGCCATGGAGATGAACCGTCTGTCAGTTTGGACCTCTATAATGGTAAAATACCTTTGTAACACGTTAACCACGAAATTGTAATACACGTTGTGTGCAAACACATTTAACTGATCGGATATTGCGTTCCGATGCGTGAGTCAATCTTTCGATAGGCGCTCCAATTCTGCGTAGCGAGTTGTTCCGCGAATAGACGCGTGCGCAGGTTTTCGCGTCTGTTTTAATTTTGGTATAAAACATGAGTTTTCTTTTTGGGAATTGTGGTAAGAATCCAGGGTAGCTCGAACTCTGTTTGATGACGCTATGGACAAGACTGATATGTCAAAAAAATCTAAAGAAACTATTGAAGAATATACTGGAAGAGGAGATACTAAGAGTAAAAAAAGGCATGCACTAAAAGATGTTTATTTTAAAATATTTAAAGAAAGCAAAAGAAATACGTACACCAATAACCGAAGGCCTCTTTTATGACCTCATAAACGATCGACACATCGTAAATCGGTATCGACACTTGATGCCCCATTTCATACTTTTAAGATAACAAAGACATAAGCAGTAAAGTTGTGCATATTGTACGTTTTACGAGAGTTTTATCATAGCAGATAGCTGAACAGGCCATCAAAGTCACTTAGCCTGAGATAGCAGACGTCTAGTCAAGTTGCAAATCGTCTTAGAGCTTTAAACCGATAATGGAAGTGGACTATAGCTTTTAGGGATGGGTTTTGTCGTATCTATGGGTTTATTTGCTTATATTTCTTGATATAGTCATTTTATTTCAAACCTTACTTCATCACTCTTTGATATAGAAAGTGTGAGATCAATTAATTGAATTGTTCCATTATTTCAATTTGTAATGTTATCAATATCATCTCAGTTTCATGCTTTTCCAATGTTACACCCAACGCTATATTAACAAAGTCATTCAATGCTTACATGGCAGACAACACACGAGTGGCATATAAAAATTCACCGACTTATCTCAAGTATAATAGTACAGAAGCCACGCCACTATGGGGACGTGCAAGCATGTGCACACAATTAAAACAAAGCCTTCTACAACCCAGCAAAACACAAAACCAAGCAAGAATAACCTCTATCACCCAAAGAATAAAGTGGATCACAAATTTTCCAAGTGTAAAAATAAAAGTTTGCTCAATCGTATACATGCTTAAGTCTAGTATGGATGCGTTTGCGCAAGGAAGATGTGACTAGCACTAGCTATAACCAAAGAGTTTAGCAATATGAATAAAATCGTGCTTACTAATTAGCAAATAAGCTTTCGTATAGAATTTTAATTGGGACGTCGCCTACGTAACCTAGAAACTGTGATAATGTTCTCGTTAAAGGTGATAAATAAAGTAACGGATTAATCTTTGTTATAAGCTTGATCGACGATTGTATTTTGTGCTCGGTACAAGGCCTTAATGAGAGCTAATTGATGAAATCTGTACTGAGTGAGAAAGAGAACAGTGCTTTGAGCAAAATACGCGGTTTAATGTAGAGTATCAAAGCGTGGTAGAAACTAGTAAATGGAAAATTTGGGGTAACTTTGAAAAAGATGGAACCAGATTTTTAGATGATGTCCTAGAGAATATTTTCTCTCCATCCAGTTGCATTCTCACAAAATTTCAAAGTAGAAGTCAAATAATTTATTTTAACTAGACTATTATAAGGCATTTTTGAATGTCACTTATAAGAAAAAACAAAAGAATCTAGTTGCTCTTTCCGAAAGAGAGTTCCAAAAAAAGGTCAAGAAAATCCATACTTAATCAATGTTGTATAATATTTGGTATAGTGGTCACGTATTACGTACGTATTTTTGCATACACTCCAGGTATTTCCGACATATCGTGCGTTTACAGAATTAGATTTGGTCTATAAGACACCAGCCAGTCCTTCGTAGAAGCATAAAATTTCTCGTGTTGCTTCCTAGAACCTACTCGCGCCACTAATTTTGTAACGTGGAATGCGGTTGCGCGTAGCTAAGGAAAAATGTATCACTATTTTCGGAATTAATGCTTTAGGTAAATTATATTCAGGTAGAATATTTATCTCTGCATGTTATGAATTAAATATAGTAATTTTATTAAGGTCTTACCATTATATTCGACTGGGTATCTGAATAATCCCAGCCTATGTTTTTTCTGCTGCATGGCAAAGACCTCTTCTTTTTTAAAGAAGACATGGACATTGATCACCACGCTTGTTCAAGCCGAATTGGCTAGTACAGGCTTACATTAATTGTTAATCCATATCTAGAATATTTGAATATCTATTGTTTTTAGAAGTACTACAGAATATTCTCAGATTCATTATTGATATATTGTTTAAATCGTAATCGAATTCAGTTAAAAACATTTTAATGCTTCTAACTTCTTGTTCAACCCATTATTTTCGTTTTCTCCCTCCAAATTAATAATCTTGTTCAACCCAATCCTTTGAGCAGTTAATATCGTTTTAGGTAGTCAAAAATATTTCCGGGAAGGTTCCAGCCAGATTTGACGTGTTCCTCGAATCATGCGCGTGAGCCACTGATCGTGTGCCACTACGATATCCGATTACAAAGGACTTTAATACTTGAAGTTATTTGCATGGCAGGTGCTAAGGTATAACAACTCGAAGGAGCATCATGTTTATTCATTGTAACTAGTCCTAATCCTATTGTTAGCTGATTCTCCCACTAATTACCTCTATATTATGTTGTTAAGATAAAATAAGCTTTAAGGGCATTACAATCTTAATAATAAAATCTATATTAACGATTACTTAAAGATTTTATTGAAATACACTGCATTTCTTAAAGCAGGTTCCGATAAAGCCTCACATAACAAGCTTCATCAAGATTTCTCAAAGTGAATACTAAAACACGTTTCCATATTAGGAGCTAAGCATTCCTGTCTATTACAGCATTAAGGCTTAAACCGTAACAGGCCTATTGTTTTCATATCTCCACTTCAGTAATTCGATCATCCAGCGTCACTTTCGGTGCCTCCATGATGTCACCTCTGTTTAGTATTACGCTAACAATAGAGCCTGTGTTTACTTTTTATCTTTGTCATTGTGGTCATTGTAATATATTTTTCTTTTAACCTATAACAGTATCATTAACTGTTGTTCGTTATCTTTTTTAGATGGAATGCCTTGGGTATGTTAATACAACATTGTTTAATGTAATCTTTGTGTAGGTTGATGTGTCAATAGATAGTACGAATTCCATTCTTTAGAGTTTACTTATTTGATTGTCATCAGAAACTTAACTGTTTCTCACGCTGATGGTATTCGATTTATTTCTTAAATCTTTGTTTATTATCTTAATAACCATGTTCTTAGGTACAGCAGCGGTCATAAGTGGAGTAGCAATCTCACAAAGCAATATATTTACATTTTGGTTAAACTTACGACCTTTCGACGCCGTGTGTTAATTTTGACTAGTACGTAGGTACTTACATCACTTATACACAAAGATGTAGGCAAGGCCTGTACTGCGTGTTCACGGCAATTCAAGCCTTAGCATGCTCCTGCACTTATGACCGCTTACTGTACGTACTTCCCTTTATAAATGTTATCAGCCAAATCAACATTACGAGTGGGTAGCAACTTACTATTCAAAGCCCTGCTGATTGCCATACTGAATAAAGATTTGGAGCCGAGTACAGCGTGAAGATTTGTCTAATTAATACAATTACATTCTCAAATGCAACTCCACGGATCTTTGTTCCCTATATTTACAAACTTTGCCATTCAACGAAGACTTCTCTTGCCTTCATTGTCACACAGCGACTGCAAATTCTGTTTAGCATTGCATTTATTCAAATGTTGAGCGGTAACATACGCTAATACATATTTAATTGAGCACGCCCTGTACATTTTATATGCGCTGTAACAACTGGTTATGTGGCTCACAATTTTGAAATCGAATTTTCGAAAAAGGTCTTATCCCGTATCCAATTCTGGAGGGACTCGTGTAGATTTTGAAAGAAGACAAGATGTCTAAACTTGTTTTCTACTTTTTTGGAGTCTATGACTGTGCTGTCAACAAAAGAGGTAGGTCGGATGGATGTCTTCGATTGAAACTTAACTTAATTAATGAAATGTTTATTATCTTCTTTTTAAATTAAAATACATTTGAAAACATCCATCGGTTTCTAAAGAAACTTGAACTATATCTGTCGACCCTGCATACCTATATCATTTGTTGACTGTACTATTAAAAACTGTATTTATAACGTATGTTTTCCTTTAATATGGATTCTTTCATTATGACACAAACAACGACTAAGTACTGAATGAGAAAATCTTGGAACTTACCTACTCGCCCCAAATTAAAATCTTCGGCATAAAACGAATACACCTAAACAGTTTTTATACGGAACCCCAAAAAGGGATACGTATAATTTGTATTATTTTGATTGTGATGGTAGAAAATTGATGGTTGCTGCGAACGGTTATTATTTTTGACCCGGGTCGTTCCTGGAACCAAGGTCGACGTGAACCACAGCCCCAGGCACCACAGATGAGGGGGAGGGGCACAGCTTCCAGATCTTTTTTTTTTACCATAGACAAGGTTGTTTTGAAGTTTCGGATGTTGGGAATACGGGTTTATGGTAGCTTTGTTTAATGAACTATAATGATATGGTTTGGAGTCGAAGGCATGTTTGGGTACAGTCTGATGTTGATGGCAGCGTGGAACAAAACCTGTTCTCTATAAAATTGTTAAGAGAAGCTACATTTTAACAGAGTTAGAAAAAACCGACGCGGCGTCGACGCCTGCGTTTTCCAAGGCGTTCTACCTAAAATTCTATGGTTGAAAAGTTCTTGAACCTGCCTCAACGTTTTCGTGTAAAACATACATTGCATAAAATACGTCTTCTTTGCGTTCTGTATAAGGCTCTTTCCTGTATGAGACACGTCTGTCCGCATTCTCGGAAACGCCCAATTACGGCCATTATCATTACAAACTGACAAATGTCAACATACGTGGTTAATCTTGAAAACAAGGCCCTAAAACAATGTCGGTGTCCTATTTTTTTCGGCTTTAAATGTGTCAACATTTCTTGATAAACTACTCTAGCTATTTCGAATTTGTGATCCTTATTCTTGCCAAAAGTTGTACTTTTTAAGTCCGGATTTACTGAACTTTTACAGTTAGTATAAATCTTGGGTTTGTCTTCATGGAATAAAATTGAAGTGAAACAGTTTTAATGTAAAAAAGGTTCCAAAAATTCAAAACTTATTCACTTACACTAGGTATAGAAGTTTGATAAGGACATGAAGCATTCCTGAGCTTTAATTATTTCCATATAATCGGTGAAGCTCGTCATCTTACCCAGATGGCTACACTTAAGATTCCAAAAAGTAACGTTTCTAGACCGTATTGACTCCAATACTGAGGATGAGCAATAACATAAACAGATAAACGTTATGTAAACACAATTCTATCTAACTGCGTAGTCACAGAAATATAAAATAACAGGAAATACTGACATTCCATAGGTACTCATCTTTGTCCAATGAGACAGAGTGGCTGTGTATGAACTTTGATAAATTCTCTATTAATAACTTTCCTATTACAAGTCGACATGCGAATGTGTTTGTTGTCAACGATAGCATTAGCAATTAAATTATACTTTAAAGCTTTGCTACTAAAGCTTTACTTTTGTACTAGAAATTAATCGACACGTCTGTCACACTGAAAGAGTTTATTCAGAAGCGTATATTGCCCTGTATACTTAACATTTTGCTTCACCCTTTGTTGCTGTTTTAGTTTCAACTTTGGACAACACGTCAGTTAAAGTATTGTCAGGGATGCCTAACTCTTTTAACTATAAAAGAAACAGTAAAATTGAAAAGAAGCTTTTTAGCTCTTCACGTAGAGTTTATTATGTCTTAATTTTACATTCATTCCGTATATCTGTTAATATTTTGCTCAAAAATTTAAATTGTAAAATCTGAAGAGTTAAACAAGTTTTGTAGCTGATCGTTCATCAACAATACCTTCACCCAACTCCATACCTGCATAACTGAGACGAGTAGCGATTAAACTGAAGTGTGCAAGGCAGCAGCCAAGACTCATCATTACACTAAATTTATAACGAAACAAACTGTCCATAAATAATAGTTATGATGCAGCCACCAGGTTACGCTGCAAGCAAAAAGTATGAGAGGTACGACGGAGGGCCGTGTGCGAGGAACACGGGGCGATGTGGCATGCACTTTATTTTATCTGACAAATGCAGGAATGGAAATATGTTCTTCTATTTCTTTGATTGTGTCGACGACTCCGCTAAAGATTTGAAAATAATAAACTTAAAAATTGATGATGATGATTATAATAAAAGAAATAAATGTTACTGTAGAAGCATATGAGATTAATTTATAAGCTTTAAAAATGCTCAGTATAATATTTGAATCTATATAAATGGCGATGTGAAATTAGATGTATAATTTAACTCGTTAACGATGAAAACATACAAACAAACTTTCATAAAAGCTCAGCTGAACTTTCTTTACTTTACGCAGTTTCCACTAAGTCGTTTATACCACAATCAATACCATAAACAATTTCGTCGTAAGTAAATCACAAAAAAAAACCTTTGTTTTAAAACCAGAACTTTCGCGTTACCTCCGATTTGGAACGCAGCAGCAACAGATACACATCTTTGCCCCGACAGTTTTTTATTACCTCTACAATGTTGCCGGTGATAAACGACACAGTCGATAATTTATCAGAAGTATTGCTTTCAACCGAGGAATCCCAATCCGCATACGATTTTGGGCCTTAAAATATTTTAATTGAAAAAACAGTAATGTTCGAAGTGTCGGGTAACCATATTTTTGGCGTCATTAAATTTTATTCAGGAATATTTTTGTAGATAAGTCGTCTACATAGCAATATTTCTTCGTGACTGAAGTTATGATGCTGCAAAGATGGAAATCTCTGCATCCCCATGATGTTTTCCTAGTCATAAGTTATGCCATGCCTTGTAACAAAACATTAGGTCGTAACTCAGACCCGTCGAATGGCAAACATTCACTTAGCATGACATTTGATAAAGTTTGCCCATCCTGTAAAGAAAACAAGCAGCATAGCGACATAATACATTAATATGACACATAGGATACTTAATTTACTGAGGGGTAATCAAAGTCCCATGTCGTAACGGTTCGAACATGCGACCAACCAGTTATAGGACTCACTCACTCACTCATTGGTCCTAATTGCAGAGGTCTATTCCTAGCACAGGCAATTTTAGAAGTTTAAAAAGAAAATTAGCATCGCCACAAGCAATTATGTAGGCTTTTTATGAAACAAGGTATTATTATATCCTAACAAATGAGGCTGTATTATGAAGACACATAATGTCGGTGGTTGAAGGTAATTGAAATGCTTTTGTACGTTTTAAATGAAATGTTCCAAAAGGTAAATAATTAAAAGGTCTAATACGTTGGGAAATCCGTAGAAAATCCCCGTCTGTCGTAAGACTAAGACATTAACTGGAATTCTAATGATTGGAAATACTACAAATTCTAGTTAATCCAGTTTTAATTTTATTTATGAGTAGCCAAATAGGTATTCCCCATTATTACAGCAATTTCTGAAATTAAAAATACCGTCTGTTTCAATTTGGATTCTCCCATTATTCTCAAGTACTGGTTATTATAATGTGATGAAATGATTGGTCGCTAGATAATGTCACCTTTCTTGTGGGATGGTACCTACCTACAACACGGTAAATGCCAACTACTTGCCTATACATTTGATTAAGCACCCACTTCCTAGTTCGAAGGACATAGCTGTAATAATCACCTTGTTTGACATTACAAGATTTTGATCCTGTAACAATATTACTATGAGAATTTACGCCTTTCTGTTTGAATTCATTATTAGAAATATTTTGTTCTCCATTTGCAGACAGACTCCCCGTTGGTCTAGTGGTCGCATGAGGTCTTGGGTTCGATTACAGGTTGGGCAAAGTGTTATTGGGTTTTTCCATTAGGAATTTCTCAATAGCAGCCTCGGAGCCTGGATTTGTGTCCGGTTGATTGCAATAGGCTCGCCCTCTATTACATGGGACTTAAACATAACTGGCGAAATGTGGGTGTACTAATGGGTACACTTCTGTCTAACCCTTCGGGGATTACAGGCGTGATGTTATGTTATATTACAGAGACTTTTATGTTAACAGCTTGCGTTGATGCTCTTATGTTTGAACAAATTAGAAACATGTTTATGTTGATGTGTATGATCTGCAGTGACGTTCATCAGTTTCATTCTACGTCAAGCTTTTGTCAAACAATACTAATAGGGATATGATGCGATGATGACTAAATGTTGGTGCATCATTGTTTTTAGTTATTACTCATTACGGAATCCTATTTATTAATCTTATTTAATGGCACAATTAAAGTTATACGCTGAAATTCTTCGTTAACTGGTTGAAATGGAAGTGAAAAGTTATTAAAATTAACTGTGTAATTAATTTCTGCACTCTTTGTAGATATATTTGTAGGACAAAGTTATGAGAAAATATTGTGATGGTTACTCTTGAATAAACAATCACAGTAAAGAGCATTGTTAATATAGTCATACTTCAAAGAGTACCTTGTACTCTTCTGCAACGTAATATATGTACATTATGTCGTCTGTGCACAATGCCACTTCGTCTATTGTGCCATTCATAAATAAATAAATAAATATCTTGGGACAACTCACACACGGCTGTCTGATCCCAAGCTAAGCAGAGCTTGTGTTATGGTAACCAGACAACTGATATACATACTTATATAATTTATAAATATATACATATTATAGATAAATCACACCCAGACACAGAACAAACAATCATGCTCATCACACAAAGTTTGTCCTGGGTGGGAATCGAACCCACGACCTCCGGCTTAGCAGTCAGGAGCGCTAACCACTAGACCAACAGGCCCGTCCAACCATCACCATAACCATCTCAGGTCGCAAGTCCAACATCTATGTGCATCATTAAACAATTTCTCCCACTGACTCATACAGTTAAAAAACGTAAATCTCTAAACTCATCTTCATTGTGATCACATGTAGAATCAACAAGAATAATTTAACCAGGATTTTGTAAGAGTGCCGTCGAGTTTCTTGCTCATTCTTCTCCATAGAGATCTACCTCCGTTTTGGAACGAGCTTCAACTTTCAGACGAATTGACCGACTCCTTGACAATTCAAAAGTGCCTGTAAATGGTCTAATTGAAATAAATGTTTTGACTTTTTTTTTTTAACTCACGTCAATTGAAAACGATTGGAACAAAGAAAATTTCTCTGCAACATTACTATTATCGTAGCACATTACGATACGCGATAAGCCGTTTTTAGACCACGTCAATTCTCATATGTTTACGCAATCAGTATTAGGTAAGAAAGTAACACATGCGTGGAAAGCCCGTATCACCCGTATGGTTTGCGTAAAACGTGCGACGCCAATATCCGAGGTTAACTGAATTTTAGATTACTCTTAATCTGACAGTTTTTTTTTAAATATAGCGTTATCTGTAGCTCTGTGAACGTTGACAACTTTAAAGCTACGACGTGGCTGGCACTAAAATATTAGGTATTCAGCAAATTGTAATAAAACGGTAAAATCTATCTTAATGATAGCAAACTCGGTTTAGCCAACAGCACTAGTTGCTACAACACTTTAAAATAAAAACATCGCTTAAGATTTATTATCTAAAACCATACCTGTAGGCAACGAAAATCCTGTTACTTTTGTTATGTAACCAAGCATCCGGCCACCACCGGCCAATTTAATCAATCTACCCAATAAAAAAACCATACCATTTAAATTCACTCATTTAAATCAGATATTACAGTAATTAGTAATAAATTGAATAATTTTCTCCTTGTGCCTCTCAAATCGATTCTTTCTAACGAGATGTTAGATAAGCTAGTTGGTTGTTTACTTGTAGGTATCGATGTAATGAATATTCAAAATAGTAGGGATGGGGAATTTAATAAGACTTCCATTGTTGACGTACATAACAATATATCTCATTAAAGTAGTAATGTGTACGACATAACAGAACTAAAAGATAATGCTGTGTCTAGATATAGAAAAAATAAATACCTATGATATTTTTATCTCAATGGAATATATTATGAGAGACAGCATGGAATATAATTAGTATTTAATATCCATCGATAATGATAGCAGACATGGGCGTAAATGGACTTGTATGAAGCAGATCTATATCCCGACTTGCTCTAAAAAGTCTATCTGTATGCGGACCCGTGTGGTAGGTATCACCCATCCCTAATTGGCAGTAATAACCATGACACAGAAATTGATGTACCTGCTAATTGGATACAGCCGATCTTGGTCTTGTCCATCGGAAATCGTAAAGAAGAGCGCTGTCGTAAAGTTGTCTGGTTGACAGGCTGGTCGGTGGTACACATATGTCTGTTCCAGCATCATGCATAAACTTTCTTAGGAACTATTCCTTACCATGGTCCAATGTTTCTTTATACGTACAAGTCAGGTAAGGATTAACATTTGAGATTGAAACAGCATGCGCAAATATAAACCAGTTTGTAGTTATAACTATGCCTGTAAAAGACGACAATAAAACCTCATTGAAATTAATAATCTAGAAATAAACGACAGTACAGGCAAAACGATGATCAGGCACTAGCCGACCATAAAACAGGTCAACACGTAATTACAGTGGATGTACAATATCGCATAATATTATAATAAAAGGCCGCTGAGTTAGAAACGTGTCGTTTGTTAATGTAAAGCAACGTTGGGCTACCGTTCGACTGGCTACCGCCCAGATAATATATTGATTCTAGATGCTGGCTTGATTATGATATATCTGCCGCTCGTATTACACGCCGCCTCGCCCTATACAGCCTTCGGGCTGTAAATTTACGAGGATGCGTGGGTTATTCCGCCAATTTCATGGTCCATGGCCGGAGAAAATTTTAGTTTACAAATTGCACAGGTCATCCGATAGCTACTAAATTGTATAATATATTATTTACAGATATCACGTAGAAAGTTTAAAAGCATTATTTCAATCCGTCCCATAATAAATGGACGTTCTCTGTTGCAGTTGGAAACGATACATCTAGATAATATGCAAAGCGATTCTTCCATTTTTCATCGTAAACGCACCATTGCACTAGGGGAATTGATTAAATCCATTAAAATACCGTCGATATAAATCGTCTGGGTCTACGCATTTGTCATAAGAATCCAATGACATGTATTTTAATCTCCACGCAAGCGTAACTTGGCTTCAATGCAGGCAGATTTGAATTTTTGATTATAATCTACGCTATAAAAATATCTAACCTGAATTTTTTTAATCATTAGCGTGGCAGACTAATTTGGATTGTGAGCTTCATGTTTCATATTCTTTGAGAATATTATAATATATAGAATATTATAATTGAGATTTAAACTTTACTTCTTCATGACTTACGCAGTTCATCAAGTACGTGTTTTTTCTTAATCCAGTGTTCCGAGATCTTCCTGACTTGTTAATTATCTGACTGTGCTTCTCAACAGTTGTTACTTCACTGCCAACTATAATAATATCATCTTTCTACATCGACCTGACAGTCTCATAAAAGACCAACGAACAAATCCCCCTTCATATTCAAATACCATTTCCAATTCTTTGCAGCCATTAAAACACGTGCATCATACAGTCATACTTTTGGAATGTTCAGAATGGGGATCAGTTGTACAATAAAAAGCTTGAAAGTACTATACGATGACAGAGCATACAGCGGTAACATTTTTCTTTGGTATTTTTATTGTAGCATTTTAGTCTTCAAAGCTTTTATTAAGATTTCATGTATGTTGTCTCTCTAAAGTGGCATTACGATTGCTACCTTTTTGTTTATTTCTTTCCGTGTCCTTTTCAATGGACTGTTGTATGTTTGCTCTTATTTGGTATAGTACGAATATACATGCCATAACTTTAAAAATATCTTTTAATACATCGCTGTGTTCTGCAGTAACTTTTTCAACGGCGACAACCATTTAAAGCTCTTTTTAAAGGTTCTCCTTTCCCAATTATGCCAATTTTCAACACTATAACTTGTTAAACTTATTTTAACTTTCGTCCCATATTTTTTCCTGCAAACTTGAGTGTCTTGTGCAATCAAATATAAAAGGCTTTTGTTTAAAATCCACAGTTTTATCGTTGGCTCGTATAAAACATGTCGGCCATAACATTAACGAGTAAAGCCATCGTTATCACGAGAATGTTGGAATTTTAAGAAGTACCTTTCGATACAGTCGCGTGGACCAAGATGTTTCACCCGGTAGCGTTTTAAAATTCACCTTGTAATCGTGAATGAATATTTTCGGGCCCAAAGTTGTGGTAATGGCTTACAAGAGAAATGTGATCGATGCATTCGAGATAAATGAAATATGGGAATCGTATGTTTTATTTTACGAGCTGATTGGACTTGCGATCGATGTCAAAATTAACAATAATTTTGGTTTTTAATTAAGCTGTTTTTGTTAATCCTTGTTTGAAAAAGAGGACACTAAAATAAATGGTAAAACGTTATTTTGCTCAGTGTTCACGAACATTAGCACCACGTATTATAAATTCCATTGGCACTTAAGTTTCGTATTAAATTCCGATTGTCATAAAACGACTTGTGTAAATCTATAAAAATGTTGACAGCACCCAGGTCATTGGGGTCACGAGTATAATATCGCATTCCTCTCGACAATACATGTAACACACTGTATAATTATAAATTATCTCGGACGAGATCTACTTCGAGTTTTATGGGAAAATTCCAACATAGTTGATATGTTACGTTTATTGACTGCTGACGTACGTTGGACTGAGGTTTAAAATTATCTCCAAGATATAATTACAGCGACTACTGCTTATGGAGAAATATTTGAATCATCTATAAGGCATTGGATTTTCACTTTAATGTCTACGTTCGACAATAATGTCTTTTGCATTTCCTCTGTCTTTTGTGTCGTCAAACAGTTTTTTTTTATTAAATCAATAGCTGTTTCTATGGAAAATCAATGTAAACAGGTGTCAGGGAGTCCCCTTCCTTTACTAGCTCCACTATCTTTTGTACAAAAAAACTTAACTACAAAAATGTTTTGTTACATGTTCTACTTTACGACGACACGTGTTAAATATTGCGTGTTTCTAAACACATTCAAGGACCATACATGAGTAATACAAGATGGTATGTAAGAACAAAGTAAAATAACTTAAATGACATTGAATTTTCTACCGCCAATACTAAGGATGCATACAATTTAAAGAGGCTTCTTACTGTCCAATTTACATGAGCCGGTATTTTTTAAATATTTTAAAAATAATTATTACGTACGTGCATGCTACTGTAGATAAATTACGGGTTGTTCTTTGCCCAATAATTGTAGGTTGGGGTATGAACAGAAATGTTGCGCTAATATTATACCAGTTTGGCGCATCTGGTCCGTCTCTCCGAAGATTTAAGAGTCGATCGAGAATTTTCTGCGAGTGGTTTGTAGTTTTCATTTTGAATAAAGTTGCAGTTGATAGTATTCTATGAATTGTAGTGTCTTTTGGGTTTTGTTTGGTGATAAAGTCTTACTTCTACTGTTTAAAAGTCATCACTTTTATTTCGTCAGACAGATGACAAAACTTCTAATGATGTAAGAAATTCCTAAGCTACCCCAACGTCAGCATTCGAGTCCCAACCCCAGTCGTAAACTAAAGAATTCTCTTGATAAACATTCCATACGTTTTATTTTAAACCAGTGACATTACCACACTCTTTTGACCCGATGCGTTCAAGCTTCATTATAATTATAGACGCGTTCCTAACTTTTTAAAATGTTTTTTTTCTTCACCGTGCGCATAGGCCGCTGCAGTTAATGACACCATCTGTCAAAGCTGTACGCCGTTAAAGGTCACGCTGGTCCATACGATTATTTTGATATTTCGTTGGTTAGCATAAATAGAAATGAACATTTTCTTCATTGAAAATATAAACAGTATTGTAGAAATTGCTTTTTATCTCATTGGAGCTTAAATTAAGCTAGGCAACGAATTTGTTTAGCCTGAGGCCTTTGATGATCTGCTATTATTAAACGAAGTGAAAGTAAGACTTTTTATCTGTTCTTTATTGAACAAAATGTGAAATGGTAATTAATTATGTAATGTTACTATCTCTTAAATTGTGTAATTACATTGCTTATTAAATATAGATTACTAGAGATAGACTGGCGCCTTCACATGCTTAGAATAATGGACGCTAATTCATTTGGAACGCAACATTCGATTTTAATACTGTGTTAATAAAAACCATATAAGATATCAACCAGTTTAAAATACAAAATAACCTTTAAAACGATCCCAAAATTCCTAATAAGATTAAAGTCAAACATCTTAACTTATTGATAGCAACTTACACGGTACAGTCATAAATAATAAAATTTAAAAGCGAGCAGTTTACACAAAGGATCATTTAATACTATCTAATCTTAGCGTAACTCAGTAGTCGAAACACATTGTCCTTTTAAATCTCTGTCATAAAATAAAAACAAGTTTGACGCGGTATGTAGACATGGGCCCTCGGGTGATGTAAATGAACCAGTATGCAGCAGTTGAAACTATGAACCTGGTAGTATAAAATACATATTGGGATTTTAGAGCCCGTGAGTGTTAAAATGAGTTGGTGGAAGTTGCATAGATTTCAAATAGTTGTATAATAGAAAAATGGTACCAAGTATCTATGGTACTTATACACTTTTCGTCTACTCTGAAAACAGTAGACGTGACAATATTTTTGATGCGATCGTGAATCCCCAAGATGTTTGAATTCTCGATCATTTAAAATTGTCAACGTGACAAAAATGACATTCAATTTATTCATCTTCTACACAACATTGAACTGAACATAAAATTGAACAAAAAACAAAACCCATGTCCTATCTTATTTGTATTCACCCATAATACATGTCGGTCGTGCATCAACGATGGAATGCGTCCTCCCAATCATAAGCAGATGACATGAGTCCCCGGGCGTCGCATTTTTAACCTACACTCTAAAATGTTTCAACACGAATTCAATTATGGACATTATTCTGTTACGTGACTGTCTTTTGAGTCACAATTTCATTTTGAATTTGAATTACGGTGCTGCTTATGAGTTTATAATTTCCATCGGCATTTGAATTACAATTTGTCTTAAGTGAGGCTTGGTGTCATGAGGTATCTACTTGTAACTAGAGTCTTTGTTTTCATGAGTTGATTTCCCATTTTCATTAAGGCAGATGAAACATTATGCCTTGTTATTCTTTTGAGTTTGTCGGAATGCATATCGGACTTTAAATTCTCGTACTGAGCTGAACATAAATTCAGCATATTCCTAAATGCTGAAGTTATGGCTATAGGTCCGTAGCAACACGTACAATAAAGCGGGCAGGGCTGAAGGACGGGGAAGGCTGTCCCGGCCCGTCCTCGACCCGGCGAGCGACCTCAGCGCGTGCGCCCATTGTTTCACCGCCCGGCTAATGTTACACCCGTCGTAAACTTGCGTGCGCGCACCGTGACCAACGCTCCCAGCCAACTTGGACACATTTTCACATTTTACGAATTTGCATGCTTGTTTTTCCAGTAATCTGGAATTATTACATTCGGTTTTCGGTCCCGTTTGTTGGGCTAAAGTCTCAGGTCTGCAACATGACGCTGTCTTAAACTATACAAGAATGTTTTAAAAACATTTGTCCGTCGATTCTGTTCCCAGCGGCTAGACATAACTATTAAAACAATTTCAACGTTGTTTACAGAATACTAATGCATTATATCAGTAATCAAACACTTTATATATCAGATTAACTCTATACACTCGTGTCCGCCGTCTGGAATACAGGCCACGTTTCAGAACATATTTTCACGAACGAAATTCCTTTGCATTTTCGGACATGCATTTTTTGCACGGCCGTATCAATCTGGATGTTAATCGGGCGAGTTCGTGTCCTCCCGGCGTAAGTACTTCGTGCCCACACGAGCTGGCTGCTCGTAACCCGAGATTGTTTTTGAAGCGGGAGACGCGTGCGCGCAGGACGACCTCCGCGCTGGACCTTGGAGTAGGGTTACCAGTTAACAAATTGCTGAAAATGCAATTTTGGGGATTTGTTTCTAGATTTTCTCATAATTATAACATCATCTATGTAGCTAAAATGATTGATAACTGCAGAATGCAGCATTGATATATCAATCATAGATAGATCATAAGATCATAGGTCTACAAAACAAAGACTTAAATTTGTAATTCCCAATCAGACTTATGTGAATAAAATAAAATTGCATGGCTGGAAATCTGAATACAATTCGGCATTTAGCTTTACTTTCAGACCAAGTCCTTTGTTTGGTAACCCTACATCAGAGAAGCACGCACTCGCAATTATGTGTATTCATGCCTTTAACCGCATTTGCGTTACGCGAGCTATGCGTATGTGGGCAGTATTTAGTACAGCAGTATGAATAAGTATAAACTTGAAATGTAACACAAATAATACCATGAAGAATGTCCTTAATTCTGGCTTTACTCGCAGCCTTTTGTAGGTCTTTGCCTCCTACGCTGCACGTTTTGTAAAGGTTGCTATGCTTTCAAGTTATGTATTTGTTTCTGATGTCTTCGAAAATATTCGGTTATATCTTGATTGACAACGAGGCAGTTTTTGAACGATTCTCTTTTAGGTTTCTTTAGTTGTATTTTGGATTCTCTCTACATTGATAATTTCCTTCTTTCATGTATTACTTCACAGTTTATGTAGTCTATCGACCCGGATTCCATCTTAGGTCTATCAACATCCCAAGTGGGCAGTAACAACGGCCTCATAAAGGGATGCTTAGCGTGTTGCCTGGGGGTACAGTATTTGTCCGTCTTCGTGCTTGCCTACTAAAGGCACACGCGTGATTTACGAGCTTGTTACCCATAGTGTAATTTGCCTGTTCCGAGTAAATTGTAATTTTGTTGATTTTCTATTTTCGTTGAGCAAAATTGATGATCGTGGAAACAGTGTTCCAGGAGATCAATCTTTTGAGTACACATACAATTATGAACACTCGCAAAAGATTGAAGATAATGTAGTGCCCGATTCTTAGAATGTATCTTCCAACTTTTTTAAACAGTGATAAGGAAACCCGACAGAGCGAAACAAAAACAAACCTAGGAATGTTCATCATCTAATTGAAACTCCAGCGGTTTTTTCCTTACATCTACGTCTCCAGCAGTCATTGGTGCGTTCTTCCACACAACGGCGGTGCCTATGCTATGAACAAACGTATTTATTGTATGGATGGCACGCGAATTCCTGGAACTCACGATTCCCATCCACGACAAAGGATCTCTGTTTTTTTTTTCAACTATTTCTCACGAGGGTGTTCGCTCGTTTGTTGTTTTTTCAACAAATTCCAGAAATGTTTACGTTATGAAGGTCGTAGGTAGATCTCCATCCTGGCCGTGTATTTTTGCTTTGTGTTTTTCCCTTTTTACTTTTTTTTCTTTGTTTAGTAAGTGCTAGGTAGGTGAATTGTGATGTACCGTTTGTATTCATACAATTGTTTAAAACTGTAACTGGGGAAATACCCATCATCACTTCTTTACTTGAGAAATCAATGCACAATTTATCGTACTGATATTACTCTGAATTCATGTTAATCAAATACCGAGGTGTGAATAATCGAGAACATAATTTAAAAAATATTATCATGATGGTCTTTAGTTGTTAAAATGTCTCCCAACCTTTGTAAGGGAATGATGGATGTCATTTCATAAAGTTTAGTGCGTGCAATTATCTAGTAATAGCCACTTTGACGGCGGACTGGCATTCCAACCCGATAGGTTGATTACTATAAAAATATTTATGGAATTGATAATAGGCATATACTATGAAATGAATTTTGTAATAGGGTGCACTGAACTACGGTGTTAAGGGCTAAGTCGCTTTGATAACTTCCATGGAAATTATTCCTTAAATTAATTCACATTCGTACGCTATCTGCTTCCATGTATGTAGCTACAATTTTCAATTAAGTGCCAAAAACATCATATTTGAATATAGATATCGTATACGAATCCAAAAATTATTCATTTCTTATCCGATGCATAAAATGTTTAGTAGTAAGAATGCTACATAGTGGTAATTTAAGAATATTTCCATGGACTCTGATTAGTTACGTCCTACGTCTGAGTGACGTATCTACTACGTCTTCGTATGTCATCTTAGTTCATCGTATATCTATTTACCTATAAATGTACATGAAAACTAAAAACTTGATAAATAAAATGTTGCCGCGTCTGCAAGAGTATTGAGTCTATGGCGCATTCCACGCCCGTAACACCGGGAGCGGTTGGACCCAATAATAAGAATATGAGCGTAAAAAACGAATACGTCAAACCGCGTGTTTCGTGCGCCCGCGCACCTCGTCTCCCCCTCCACGGCCTTCTGTCATATTATTTTTTTACCATCGTTTTTTCTTTTCCCCCTGGAAGGATAATCGTGTATAACGCTAGACCGCATTCGACTCGAGTTTATTAATATGAATATTCGGTACATTCTTCTCTTTGTATGTACGTCTGTATGTATGATGGATGAGATTATAGTCGTGTGAATGTGTGTCCTTGATTTTTTGTTGTATTGATAGTAACATGACTTTTTTGTACCGCTCTTACAACCATTTTGTATTTTTATTTTTTTCTCTTGAATTTAATGGTGTTCATTTTGTATTTCTTGTACTTATAACTGTTACATGGAATTACTAATTAAAATGCCGTAATAATAAGTGTTTGACACTCGATCCATCAAATTAAAGTTTGTATTGATTGAAATATTATTATACTAAAGTAGGTTTTTAGTACAGTTCTTTGGCGATAACTTATTAAAAAGTAATATATTCATAGCTGAACAATTTATTTTCATTGGCAGAATGAAATTATAATAATGTGTTTGAATGTATAGGCAATTTTCAAGAATATGTTGATAGCTCAGTTGGCGTAGTCGTGAAAGTCTCGACTGCGCGTCAGTTGGTCGTGAGTTCGATCCTGGCATGGTTCCACAGACGGTGTGCTATGTAGCCATAGTCTTCTAAGAACATGCAATAGAAATATTTGTGTCTCCTATTAAGATTTCTTCTTCCATAGAGGAATATCTTAGCGGGGCACTCATGACATTTTTTAATTTTGATACTTTATCATTTGAAGACTACTTTTTGTTACTTTTTGCGTTTTTCTTTAAATTTTTTTTTTTGTTTTTGTTCATAATAAACAATGATGAACATTATTTTGATATTTTCGATAAGATTAATCATTTTTTAGGAAAAGGACAAGGAAATAGAAGAATATCTTGGCGGGGCACTCATGACATTTTTTAATTTTGATACTTTATCATTTGAGGACTACTTTTTGTTACTTTTTGCGTTTTTCTTTTATTTATTTTTTTGTTTTTATTCATAATAAACAATGATGAACATTATTTTGATATTTTCGATAAGATTAATCATTTTTGAAGAAAAGGACAAGGAAAAATGTTACGTTAATAAATATTATTGCGCTATTGATAATATCAGATTACTAATTATGTATATCACTTTGTTTCAACATTTTTTAATTGGTTATAAGAACATCATCTAAAAAATGCTTGATTATTTTTTCATTAAGTATTAATGAAGTTTATAATCTTTAAAATATAATAACAGACAGTTTTCGTAGTCGCGTCAGAAGCGTCGTTCCACAGCGTCGTATTATGTTGTAATGATAATAATTTCTGTAATATGGTAATGCCGGTGCCTGCCCGTGGGCTTGCTTCTTGCAGGAGATTGCTCTCGGAGGGGCCCGTGGCGTCTCTCGCCTTTATAACGTTGAGACAAGACAACATAATATTTCTTTTTCCTTTTCTTTTTTCCACATCTGCTAAAACAATAGTCCTTTCATCAAGTGTGCCGTTATACTATTTTCTTACGTCTATAAATATTTATGAAAACAACACTGATCTACGCTATCCTTTCCATAGAAATCTACTTTATTTTAAACTGTATTTAACTACACTGAAGCGTGGCTACAGACACCTGGTTTCCTACCTTGTTTTATAAAAAGGTACATTTTTATCAGAAAATCAGCAATTTGTTAGTACCGAGCAACAATAGCGTAGGAAAGTTACACGGCTTGTCCGCTCTATGGTCATCGCAACGCCCAAGGGAAGGCAGGCGTGAGGTATCTCAGGAATTTTAATCGCATCCAAGCCCCCAGCCGCTGGCCGCCATCCGAAAGTAATAAAAACAAAACTTGGTACCTCGACCAGCTTGAATTTTGGATACGAACGAACATTATCTAGCAAGACCTTCAGCTTTTAAATGATGATTCTAATACCTTCGCGAACAATGAATTTTATATAGCGTTTAATTAAGAAAAATATGTTCCGTGTACTAATTTTAAAATATTTTTCAATTAGACTGGGTTGAATTAAAATAAAAAATTTTTCTGTTTCATAAAAAAAAACCAGGAAATCAACTGTATTCTTCTTGTTATGAGTAACTGTTAAAAATTGATTTGTTTATAAATAATAATATTTTTAGAGGGAAAGAAAACTCGAATGTGTCGGTCGTTTACAGCAGATAGCCAACGAGAAGAAAAAGACGTAAAATTAGTTCCGTAGGCTGCAGGTGTGATAAGGACAGCTCTATAAGTTAACTTGTATAGGAAAGAGAGAGATGCAAGTATGGCAGAGTGAGTCGAAAAGCAACCGGTCCAGGGGAGGCAGATGCTCTCACTAGAAACCCCCACGGCAAACTTACAGATTCCAACAATAAGAAAATAATTATTAAAAACAATTCCAGTAAAGCCTTTATCCAGATTCTGGCTTTCGCATGGGAAATAAAATTGAGTCTCACGAAGATTTCTTATGGGGATTTATCTCACACATATGTCTGTGGAGCTATAAGCATGATGGAAGTTGTATGTTAAAATAGAATTGTTTTAAAAAAGTAGATTTTAAACATAACATCACGCTTGTAATCCCCGAAGGGTTAGGCGAGGTGTACTCATTAGTACACCCACATTTCGCCAGTTATGTATGTTGTTGTGTTGCGTTTGTAGTGTGTTGTGTTGTGTGTTATTTTAAAAATTTCTATTATTTGATGCATTGGTGAAAAGTCCATAAATTTTAATTGATGATGGATTGTTTAATGTCCAGGCAACAAAACAGATAGGAATGCAAAGTCGTCAGATATAATTAAAGTTTAGAAACCGATGGATGTTTTCAAATGTAATTTAATTTAAAAAGTTGATAATAAACAGTTTATAAATGAAGTTATAAGTTTCAATCAAAGACATCCGTCGGTTTCTAAGAACACTAACAAACAGAAAGAAAATTGACGACCCTGGATACCTATCTCTTGTTGATTATACCACAAACAATTCAAGCAGTTCTAGAACTTAACTCCGAAACTAGTCCTATATCAAATGTACAGCACTATGAAATTAAGATTCAGATTCCTTTCTATCATAATTGCATCTAATTTGTTGACTCACACAAATTTTCTGCTAGCTTCTTAAATCTACGTGTTGAACAACAAAATTCCAATGAATTTCGACTTCAGCATCAAAACTAGTTATCGTAGAAACATTATCTATTTTCGTCATTACCTGAAATTTTACCGGTATTTGCTAGCAAAAAAACACATGGGGCTATTAGTCGTACATACCGCACGGCGGAATGTGGGCAACGTGCCAAATTACCTGATGTATACCATCATCTCGTTAAAGTAGAGTTTTATGAATTAAATTGCCTATATATTGTAGCTCTTGCTGACAGAGCGTTCTAAGTACTTAACTGCAGTTAATACTACTCAACATTGAATTTTAATGGCGTCGAAACAAAAGAGCGTAACAAGAATACGCTTTTAGAAGTTATGGAGGAACATTTTTTAAATATTTGCATTGTATTCAATTCATTGTATGATATTTATAATGTATTTTACATAAAATCACATTGCAGAACAACGTGCTCGCGTGTCTATTGAAAAATCAAACATGCGCGCACATGTGTTGCTTTAGAATTATGCGGTTAGTTAGCTTGAAAAAATGCAAGCTATTCCATCGAACCAGCGTGCAGCGTGAGAATAGCTCTACAAGCTGCATCGTACCGATCGAAAAACACTTTACGAATCCACTTGCATTTTAATTTTTTTTCTTACTTCCGAACTTCGGGTCAAAACGTAGGCTCGGAGTCGGGACGGGATTGCAAATGCGTGTAAAGGAATTCCGGAACAAAAATGTGCGCGTCTACCTGCAGCCGGCAGATGCGCCCTGACCCCCTCCGCCTCACCTCCCCGTCGCATACCGCCATTAAACCATGTAAATTGATTACGTGGAAAATCTGAGAAAATCGCGCGTTAAGTACTGCGTGCGCGTGACCGCTACATGGCCAGTGTCACAATATGTGAAATTGCTCGGCTTTTTTGCATTCCGCAGCGCTGTTGTCGCCGCGGTCATCCTTGGATTGCTGCGATTACGATTGTTTATCGCCGTCTAGTTAACGAGCCTAAGTTGATTCTGAATAATTAAACAACTGTTACGTTTAGGGCTGCTACTTTATTGCTGTGGCTGAGAATATTCAGTGTTGAGATTTTGTGATGCAAAAATATGAAAATGAGTAGAAGTTTACACTGTTAGTGGCAGTTTTATCATTTCTTTATGAAGTTATTTCTGGATAGTTTTTGGCTATTTCATTCTTACCATGAGATATTAATTCAAATTGGACACGATTCTTCCATCAGATTCGATTCCATCAACTGTCATTGCACCTTTGCCTTTGAGCAATGACAAATTCTAAGGTCCTAAAATTAAATTGAATTGATTAAAATCGGAAAACCCAAAATTGCGTACATGATTTCGCAAGGGGATGAGGTCAGTGATGGTCCGTTAGTGCGTTGCCGCGCGCCGACACCTCGGCGGGCCGTGCGTTTCGATTCGACGAACTTATTACGACAGATGGCCGCGGCCCGGGAGGCGGGAGCGCCCGCGGACCCCGGCCCTTCGGAGAGATCGACCTCCGAAATGCGCCCGAGATTGCATTCTTTCGGCGGCGCGGGCGCATTCCACTGCGCGCCATCCGAGCTCCGCGCGCCCGCGCCAGTCGACGCGCGCCCTTTTGGGGGTTAAGATGTGTCCGTTGCGGCGAGCGCTCACTATGTGGTCCCAGCCGCCTCCCCCTGAGCCCGAAACGCAGACGGTCCGCGGGCGCGCGCACACCTGGTGCCGCGGCTGTTTCGGCAGCCGCCAACTCGCGCGCATGGTACGCCAGCCGCCCGAGTACGGCGTCCGCGTCGACCCCTCGTCCGCCCAACCTGCCGGCTTGCGTGTGCGCGACGAGCCTCAGTACCAGAACATAGACGAAATGCGCAAGCGACCTGAGTACGCTAACCTCGACGAGATCAGTCGCGAGTTCGGTTACCGGCTCTGCCCTGAAGGTCAGAACCTAGAGGACGAAGCTATTTACGAAAATATACTGTCAGTGCGTCAGATACGTTCCGCGGAAGTGCGTTTAGTGCCTGTGTCTGAAGTGGCGTACTACGAAGGTCAAGGTTACGTTGCTACGCAGGTGCTCAGCAGGAATGGAACCTTCCCGCAGTGTCCGCCGCACACCTGGAGTCGTCTGCAGCAAGCATGCAGGCTCAATGGATCGCTGCGACTTTTCACCGTAAATGTCACTTGTTTTTCCACTTAAAATAATTGTACCTACACATTTCGCCTAACCTTTGACGTCATTGCTTCGAATACAATGCTTATAGTTATTAAATTTTAACAGAACAGGATATAACCGTACGATGATTCCGAGATGTTTTTACATGGATTCCAAACTAAAAAAGTCATTGCCCAACTTATAATACCGTATTTAACGCTGAGAGCAAAAAATGCGTGTTTCGGTATTTTGCTCTAATGACTCGTTAATTTTGAATGTGACTTGATGTATTTCGTACGGACGTGTGATTTTCACCTTATCTTTAACAATTCTCAGTTAATTATTACGTTATTTTTACGATGCACGTATTCTAGCACATTGTCTTAAACAAATATTTTAAAACAAATGTTTAGTCGTAAAGTAAATACTTTGGAAGATTTTGCGCTATGCGAAAGGTTATTAGATTAGCGCGTTTTGTCCACGTAGCAGCTTAACTAAGTTTATTTTTTGTGGTAACATTTTACGATTTTGTTAAATATTGATCGAGCTGTCGAACGATGACTGGCGGGTAATCTTTTTTTAAGATATGGGTATATATGGGTACGTTTTACCGTAAACATAGATACACTCGAGTCGAGAAAAAGTAAAACAATTTTTCACAGTCGATCAATCGTGTTGTAGTAATAAAATCTGACGTAAATATCGTTGAGGTACAGTAGCAAAATAATTAAGTTTTTATATGCTCCTATGTGTCTCGTAATTCAATCAATTTTTATGTTACAAAAAGTTGAGCTCTAAACAACTCATCAATATAATTATGTACCCTTTCAAATCAGCTCAGTATTTTTATCTTGAAGAAATTATGGGTAAAATTAAATTGTTTAAGCACTTGATTACTACCGAAATTGATTTTTGGTTGTTTAAATGTACAGTCTCCAAAAGAGATAGGTGTCCAGAGTCGTCAGATATAAGTAGTTGGAGTTTTCTTAGAAACCGATGGATTGATGGTTAGGATATTATTCTAAAGGTACTTTTTAAATTATATTACAATTCCAAAATCTATTTTTAATTATACGCCAGCGTTTTATTTTACTATTGTATACTAAAGTCAAAATTAAAGTCAAAGTTTTGTCTTTAATTTTGACTTTAGTATACAACCACCTTTTGTTTCCTTGATGCAAATCATGCAAATTAAATCGATTTGCAATCATTATTAATCTGTATGGCATATTAACATACGTTTATTTTAAGTCTTTAATTTATGTTTCAAAACTGATCGATTGGCTGATTGACTGTCCAATGTTGTGTTGTTATTCGGTCAGTAGGATGACGTTGTTTGGAGGTTACATTTCAACCAGGATGTTGTATGTTTAGACGCTTTTGTTTATTTTTAGGGTTCAGTTTTTAAAAGGAAAACGGAACTCTAATAGCATTTTTTTTTCGATTTCCTCGTTGGTCTAGTGATCACAAAGCGCGACAGCTGAGCATGAGGTCTTGGGTTTTATTTCCAGGTCGGGTAAAGTGTTATAGGGTATTTCCATCAGGAATTTCTCAGTAGCAGACTTGGTGTCAGGATTTGTGCCCGGTTGATGGCGATAATCTCGCCTGCTATTACACGGGACTTAAACATAACAGGCGAAATGTGGGTGTACCTAATGCTACGTCTCTGCCTAACCCATCGAGGATAATTAAACAACCATTTTTCAGAACATACGATTATAATACCATAAGCAAAGAAAAAATACAACTTCGGTTAAAATTATGTATTCACACTCGATCGTAGGCTTGTACAGATAGTTAAGTAAAAAAAATTTTAAAGGCTAAAAGAATTTCAAGTTCAAAATAATCATACTCATTATTAAAATTATCATACGACAGTGTATCCACTTATTACATGCTAATATACGGCTTATTAAGTCGAGAATAAACTGGACAACCAAACTATGGCAAATGCTTACAAAATTAAATGGTAATTTTATTTGTGAAGCTGCATACCTAGATTGTGACTATGTAATATTATGACATCTTCTAGAGTTTATATTTTACATCACTGACATCGGTGAAGGAAAAACATCGTGAGGAAATCTGGACTTATAAAAAAAATATAGGTCTGAAAACGCCAATCCTCCTGGATCAAGCGTTGTGATCAATGCTCGTGCCTTCTCTGTATGAGAAGAGGCTTTTGCCTTGCAGAGGCCAATAATAGGCTGGTAGTATCACTATGAATTATCAAGGAGACGATCAGTTATTCAGAAAGTTAAAGATAGTTGCACGTTTCAAAACGTAGAAACGTCTCTATGGAAAAGAATGAGTAAGAAACTTCACGGACCCTCTGCTGGTGTTGCCATATCCCTAAAATTACATCTTTTGATTTTATATTTATACCTGTCTCTTTTTGTCTACAGGCGAAGAAGGAGATGTACGATGTGAAGAAGCAGAGGCTGTGTTTAGCCCAGGATGAGTACAAGCATTTGAACAATGCGCTCTCCACGCTCGCAGCCTCTAGGACTAGTCGTAAGTTTACCTAATATATTATACTAAACCTACTTACAACACGAATCGTTAAGATTACCAAATTAAGGTTAAAATTTGTAATTTCCTATCATCATCAGCATCATATTAGCCGTAGGACGTCCATTGCTTAACATAGGCCTGGCCTCCAGATTTTTAATAGGAATTTCCTATAGTTAATCTAATTTCCGTAGAACTTAAAAATTCTTATACCAAAAGTAATTTCATAGAAACATTTTGAGTACCTTAACCACTTAACAGTCAAACATATCGACCGAAGCTTTTATAAATTAATAATACGTAGAGCTTAAATGGCTTAGCGTCGTCGAAGTGTAAACGAGCTAGTAAATTGTAATCAATACAAAAATATTCACTAGGTTTACAAGATCGGTATGTAGATAATAATTTTTGTCCCGTTCCGCCGATTGAGGTTCTCTTATTTTATTAGGGATCCGTCGCTGTTGAAAGAAAAAATAATGTGATGGCAGTAGACTGCCTATGGTAAAATTATGTTATTTTTTTTTAAATTTAATTTTTACTATGTTCCATAAGTTAAATCTGATAAAAAATCTGTCAAACTGCAAAGCAATTTATCAGCAATATTTGTAATTGGGACTATTTCAAGAATATTTCCTACTATCTCCTTAGCTAAAAATAGTGAAAAGTTTGATGAAGATATTTAAAAAAAAACTATTTTATTACTTGTATTTATTTATCTACTAATCTCTCTCTTACCTTACTTTGATGGGTCTCAGCGAAAAAAATACTGTACAGAACCTTTAAAATACAAATCAATAGGTGCTCGACCAGTATTTTTATTTTTATTTTTTCATCAATTCTAGCAATACCAATATTTCTGTCAAATACAACGTCCCTGATGCGTGCTTACAAGCGTTTCAATTTAAAATTTTATTTTTTCCAATAAAACCTAAGTGTATGAAGCTTTATTTTAATCTGATTCTATAGATAGTGTCCACATTTTATCGCAAAAAGTTGCCTCTTAATATTTATGCTCTGTGTCCGTTTATTGAAAGCAATTTTATTTTTTTATTTTTTTCGACCGACTTCATTATTTTATTTGTACTGCTTTTGCCATTTGTTTACCTTTTCCTGACATTTAACATTTGGGTGGATAACTTTATTCATTTCTACAACTTTAATTATTTTGTGGCCACCATATAAAACAAAACACTTGTTATCTATTTCATTGGAAACTTTGACTACCTGAAGCATAGTGACGGTAATTGAACCGGTATAAGTAATTTTTGGAAAAAAATCCCTCTTATCTTGAAGTCTAACCTCCGACGAGGAACATCTCTCTCTCTCTCTTAGAAGGTAGATAACTTCGAATATAATTAACCTATCGATCTTCATCCTAGTGTGTTCATCAACGACGTCGATGACAACGACGTCAACCACTTCCCGGCACGACCCAGAGCTCCTGAGGTCGGAGGTGACGCAAGCCCGCGGCCGGGTCGCGCAGCTACGCAAGGAGCTAAGGCAAGCCCGAGCTGAGGTCGCCAGTGCACGCCGCGGAGTCGATACGCTTGCAGAGTTAGTATGCTTGTGCAGGACCGCCAAAGGTCTTTAGGTGGTGGTGGGAAGGACAAACCGGTGAAGTTTGCTGATAGGTGATTAACGGTTGAATTCCGGTAAGGATAGTAATTATAAGTTTTGTTAGGTAATCCTTGGAGGAAGTCGACGTGACGGTGAGTACACAAAAGATGAACTGACAAATGAAAGACTTCTGGCGTATCGCAGTCATCACGCGAAACAAACAAACGCAAACGGTTTGTATAGAGACATTCTGTTGAGTTTAAATCTTTGGTTATAGTGAGTAACCAGGACATAAATTAATTAAAATTTTCCTATTACAGAGTGGAGCAAAAGATCAGTGCCCAACAGGGTTGCTACAACATCACTGAAGCCCAAGCAATAATGACTGAATTGAAAAACATTCAGAAATCACTTACCTCTGGTGAGAAAGAAAGAGCAGACCTTATGCAGTCTTTGGCGAAACTCAAAGACGATTTGACGAGACTGCAACTAGGGGACGCATCACCAGATCTGTCAACCCTATCCCTCCCACAAGAAAAACTAAGCACTGCCTCCCAAACTGACCTCTGTGCCGATTTAGTCCCCATCGGTACGAGACTAGCAGAAATGGCGCGGGTTCGCCTTCAATACGATGAAGCAAGAAAGAGAATACAACAAATACAGCAGCAACTAGCCGACCTAGAGGACAAAGTTCAACCTGGACAAGCAGAATCTGACAAGGACAGACTGCTGCTTTTCCAAGAAAAAGAACAGCTGCTTAGAGAACTCAGGAGTATAACCCCAAGAACAAGATCTAAACAAGAGATGACGGAAATCCAAACGGAGTGCAAGAGATTAGAGCAAGACCTGAAAAATGCCTTCGAAATGTCGAACAAGTGCATTGCGGACCGACTGAGATTACACGAAGAAAAACAACTGCTACTTCAACAGTTAAAAGATGCGTTAACATCAATGACGACCTTAGAAGGACAGTTGAAGACATTATCAGCAAGTACACTCTCAGTGTCAAGCAGTTCAAGCTTAGGGTCCCTTTCTACGGCAAGTAGCAAAGGTTCTCTCAGTTCCGGCATCAGTTTTACCGATATTTACGGTGGACCGCAAATTGCGACGTCATTCTCCGCTGACAAGCCTATCGATATGGTCGATTTGCATCGAAGAGTTGAAAGGTGAGTGCGAAATACTTTTCCCCATTCAAACGTCAAAGTAAATTATTATGAACACGTTTAGCGATACATCAGGTTTTATGGATAGTTTTATGCTAATTTCTCGATTTAAGACCTTTATAATGTAGGATTATGATATGAATTTGAACTTGGCCAATCGTTTGAGCTTTCTTGGATCGATTCTACTTTCTCAGTTCAAATATTTGTAAGCTTTACCTTAGAAGGATTGTGTGTGCAATGTTGGTACTTTCTCCTAGGATTACCAAATCATTACATTGCCTATCTTCGCTTCAAGTCTAAGGTAACTGATACAAGTTTTGACATACTTTCTGCCTATTGTTTTTACGAATTCTCATACTATGAAAGTTGCAAGTAAGTAGATGTTTCGTGGATTCACTTATTCATACTTTGAGTTATTGTACAGTGTCTTCGTTACTCAGACTCGCGAGACAATCTCTTTTTAAAACTTGTTGTGTCATATTAACAAGACAGTACTGTACTTACAAGAAACGTCCAAATAATTTACAAATGTTTTTTTTCTAGAATATTATTTTAAGTAGTATTATTAATATATCCTTCAAGGTGCCACTTTACTTACGATTAACTTCCATTATTTACAAATTTTGATGGGTTTGTTCTCGAATGTCGGTCCAATATACGTTTTGCAGCGTCAAGGTAGCTCGTGAAATATGACATTGGTTATTTTTCTTGCAAATTGCAGCTCTGTTTTACGTTGTATGTCGATTAAAGAATATATCATTTTTGGGTAGCTCATAGCATTACTTAATAAAGCCAAGACTTTTTATTTAAGCCCAGGAAACTTAACAAAATTATCAATTAACTGCAAAATATGAATGTGGTTTAGTTGATTTGTAATCAATAAATAGTTCGTCAATTGAGTTGATAAATAAGTGACGTGACAGTTTGCCTTACAAAATCTACTAAATTTTAATTTATTCTTGAAAAAATAAACAAAAGAATTTGAATTTCGTAAGCTATATTGAATGAATCACCTTTAATTCAATTGTTTCATCAGGTTGCTACGCGGCACAAGTTACAACGCGGAGAGTGCCACCCCTGGAGCCAGCAGTTCTCCTTCTCAGCCTTCTCTATCTCCAAGAAGTAGCCTCTCTTCTGCCAGCCCACCGCCGCCACCACCTTCGTATAATCAGGTTTGTCATTTGATTCATTTGTTTGAGTAACATTCTACCCATAAGACCCAAATAGTCTTCTAAAAAGTTGAAGATAGCTTTATGAAGATCTTTAAGTGTATTGATATTGTTGTTCTGTATGATTTATGTAAAATGATATTTAGCTGCATACGGTTAGGCTGGAAACCGACCCCAACATAGTTGGGAAAAGGTTAGGCAGATGATGATGTTCTATATACGAATAATTAGTGATTGCAAACCAACAGAATAATGATTGGTAAAGCATTTATTTATTATACGATAGAAACCGACGATATTTTAATGGATGTAATTTAAAGTCAAGTATACTCTTTTGAAAGTTAATTTATAAGTGTTTACTTTTAATTCCATATCCCAAAACATACCTCTTTTATCGTTTAAAAAATATACCCAAACCAAAAAAATATCATATTTTACGTAAGCAACCTTTTTGCTAACTTTAAAGATGAAAGCGTGCTTGATTGTAATTTACTCACGATTGTACACACTTATCGCTGTTCGTCACATTCGGTCCAATCATGACTTTGCCGTAGTGTGACTGTGTGGCAACACAGTGAGTTTTTTAACCTATTCTATCGCGTTAGCGCAAACGTAATAATGTACGTTTACGTTATGTTAATTTGCATAGTATAGTTGTGTTTTCTACTATTGTCACCAGACGGCGCTGTTTCAGTTTCAGTACAAATTGACTGCCTCGTTGGTCAAGTAGTCGCAAAGCGCGACTCCTAAGCATGAGGTCTTGGGTTCGACTCCCAGGTCAAGCAAAGTATTATTGGGTGTTTGCTTCAGGAATTTCTCAGTATCAGCCTTGGAGTTTGTATGTCATGACAATCCTTATCCACCTGTAATTGCAGATGTAACAATCACGATAACAGACGGCTTTATGCTAAATCATATAAAACGCCCCGGGCGCGCCTGTCACTTACTTTCACTTTATGAACGGTAAATAGACAAGATTAGTGTTTATTTGTTGTCATTATAATGTTGTGTTTGTATGAGAAAGTGTATTTGTATGACATAACCATCACACTTTAAATGAAGGTGTTTATAAATAGATTCACGGTTGAATTTTATACGCAATTTAAGGTGTGGCATCTTGTGTCATCCTGCCTATGGACGGAAATATTATAATTCATTAATTCTTAATTTTATAACTTTGAAAAGTAGAATAAAATCGATAGTCTTTTCCCAACTATGTTGGGGTCGGCTTCCAGTCTAACCGGATGCAGCTGAATACCAATATTTTACATTGAACGACTGCCTATTTGACCTCCACAACTCAATAACTGAGTAATACGATACCCCTTGGTAAGACTGGCTGTCAGACTTTCGGGCTTCTGACGACCAGTAACGACTGTCAAAGATCCATGTGTGACAGCCGGGACCAACGGCTTAACGTGCTTTCCGAGGCACGGAGGAGTCTCGGTGTGGAAAGATGGTCATCCATGCACGGCAAGCGTAGCTTAACCTGATGGATCGACCCGTGCAGCTGTTATTACTTAGCCACGAGCTCCTTGCCCCTGCGGTATCCGTCAAATATTACAGGTTTTAAAATTTGTTGTCAATTCATGATCTGCCTAGCTTTTTCCCAATTATATTGGGGTTGGCTTCCAGTATAGCTGGATGCAGCTTAATACTGGTATTTTACATGGAAGGACTGCCTATCTGACCTCCACAACCCAGTAACTGGGTAATACGACACCCCTTGGTAAGACTGGCTGTCAATTATCATGTTTAGTTATTTATGTTTTCTTTTTACTAGGTGGAAAGGCAAAGACGGCAACAAAGAGAGTTGGAAGAGAAGTTAGCAGAAATGAGGATAGGTGTCGCTACTGGACTGAACGAAGTCACAGGACTTGCTACAAGTAAGTTTATTTTATTGCAATTTACATTCTATTATCATAATGTCATGATTCAGTTTTGAACATATAAAGCTATACACAAAAATGATTCATAGTGATTTATCAACTTTATATCGATGACATTATCTATAATAAAATAAAATACTATTTGATATAGCTTTCCTATATTAATGATTTTACCTGTTGACTAATAATAATTTGATTTTTAAACTGTTATTTGACTTCCACGCTCGATATCTATATTATTGTTACAAAGCTGATTTGTTCGTATGTTTTAACGCGCTAATCTCTGGAACTACTGGTCCGATTCTGAAAATTATTTCACTATAAAGAAGTAACATTATCCTGCTATATTTTATGGTCAAAAAAATTAGAAATCCGTAAGGAAATTCACGCGGGCAAAAGCTTATCATCGATTTACATAATTTAATCTGGTTGTGTTTAGTTCCAGTACAGTTGCAAGGTCCAGGACGGCCGTGCGAGCCGTTATCACCCATATCAGAGACGCCACCTCCACCCTCGCCCAGAACTCCCTCGTCTAGTGGTCAGTATTATTTGCATTATAAGTCTGTTCAAATGATATCTGAGTTTGAGCATTTTTTCTGATATTAATGTAATATGCAGGTTTAGTTTTAATTAACTGGTAATATCACGGTAAATACGGTCCCTATGTAAGTACATAAAGACATGTCAGAAATGTTATTTACGTAGGGACCGTCGATATTTTAGAAGGTTCAAAGTCCTAATGGGTACTTTTTTTATGGAACCGACTAAAATTGTGGTTCCTTACAAAAGTACACTATAACCCAGTAACTGGGTAGTTACAATTTTCTTAAGATCAAAATATTGTAATTTAAATTGAAGCGGGTTTTCAGCGAAAAAAATAACTGATTTGTTAAGTAAAAAAAAAATAGTAATATGTATATTTATTTACGTAAAAACATGGTATACAAATGGTGTTCAAAACACAGATTGCAAAATTAGGTGAAGAAGGCATCAATCACCAAAATTTTGATCATTCATTCATTCATTCATTTTGATCACCAATATGTCTCGGAATTATTAATTAATGGTGGCAAATACCAAATTCACTACTTTAGAAGTCATATATTCTACAGAATCCATACATCTTTTATTTACATTGCATTAACATCATCATAATTTTCCATAGTAATAACATATTATTTAACTTACAGGCACAAACACTAGATCAGTATCAGCGGCAGTGAGCGACGAATCGGTAGCGGGCGACTCTGGTGTGTTCGAAGCGGCGCAGGCGGCGAACGATCCTTCCAACGCAGGTAACTACTCATTTTGCACCTTATGTTTATTGAAATAGTGATGAGTTTCTGTAGTATGGTAAAGGGGTTTAAGGTTTAGTTTAGCTTGAAGATAATAGGATATTTGGCGGCTTTGATAGTTTTGTCATTAAGGGTTGTTTTTGATGATTTTTTTATACGTAAAGTGAAAATAAATATTTTCGAATTTATAATATTTAAAGTTTATCAAATCTCTTATTTTACATTACAGTGAACAGTGCCCAAATTGAGATCAAATTGCGCTACTGTGTAGAAGAAAGCGCGTTGGAGATAGGAATCCTGCGCGCGCGCAACCTGCACGCGTTGTTCATTGATATCGGCACTCAAGTGTGAGTATTATTGTTATCATTACTATCTATATCATTAATATCATACCATTCATGTTTTTGACAATAAATGAATGGTGTGTTGTAGATAAGCTTAAGCCTCTTTTTAAGGTGCGGTCATCGACTACTAATCAGAGGTCGATTAGTGAACGTATTTTGTATTTCTTTGTTTTTGTACTTGTATTGTTATTAATCGTCTTTAGTGTTTTGGCTGATTTCTTAGCTATGCCGGAGACACGTGTATACGAAAGCGATTCTTTGTTTTGAAATGATGTTCTAGCTTCTTACAGCTGTGAGCCTTAGGTTGTCATATTTAAATTATTTTTGTAACGAGACCGTACTTACTGTTCCTCCACTTGACATTGAGACGGACAAGTAAGACGTCCAAATCGTTCCGCTATCTCGTTCATGGTCTACTACGGCCCAGTCTTAATGTTTCGAGGCACTAATGCAGTGTTCTACGGGCACATTGCTCGTGCAGGCTTAACCACCCCATTTCTATTTAAACTGGACAGCCTTTTCAGCCTATAAAGAATTAATAATTTAGTCAGTCTTTATTTTGAGATCACTGTCTTCTGCACTTGGCTCTAGTACTTATATGAAGCAAAAGTAACAGATTTTTCTTAGACAGATTTTTTTGATCATGCTAAAAGCCACTGTATTATATAGTGTGAGTGTGCTTTTTAATTCTCCTTCAAATCATAAAACACCTAAACCATCTATAATAAAAGCTTTTCCTTGTCGCAGTGGTGTTCGTTGTGCCCTAGTGGTGGGCGGCGGGTGCGGCGTGGCGTGGGGCGCGTGTGGCGCGGCGTGGCGCGGCGCGGCCCTGGCGTGGCGCCACACGCACAAGGCGCCGCTAGCGGGCACCAGAGCCCTGCGCGCTGCCACGTTGCAGGTCAATCTCACTGCTGGGACTGAATGCCTTGTGAGTATACTGAGTTTATGAGCTAATTTATTGTTGAATGTATTATCAAGTTTTTTTGTGCAAGTCAACATCTAAAAGTTTCATTACCTTTCAGAAGTTGACAGGTTATATTTTCAAGTAAACTTGATAGTGGATTCAGCACTTCATGTTTCTATTATACTCATTCCTATATCTTGATATAACATCTTATTGCCTATAATTAAAAAAGATACAATTATTTTTAGTAATGTATCTTCTCCGACATAAACTAATTATTACAAACATTGGCTTTTTATAATATAAAAAAAGAAAAGAACATATGATGAAAACTAGCCAAATTCGAGTATTCGGCTTCAAGCCTCGAGTGCCATGTGAATACCCCACAAGGCGAGAGCGATTTCCTTCTGACCAATTTTACCCTATTACCTTTTCCCTCGTTACCCTTACCCTCACTAACCCTTACATTTTACCCTGCAGGGTTGCGCCCAAGTGAGCCTAGCAGACTTCGAACCGGATTCCGTATCTCAGAAGTGGTACAATGTACTCAGCTTTAGGTGTATGAGAAGAGATGAAAGTTCTGATGAGTCTACTGTTATATCATCGCAGACTTCCACCTTGACGAGGAATAGAGGTGAGAGAGTTTTTTGTATTATCTGTGTCTTTATTTTATGTGCTAGTTTGACTATGCTCAGTTAAAACATCAATAAGTTGCCTTAATTGTTCCTTGATGAGGTAATAGAGCAGATTTATGTTACGACTAAATGTTTGGCTGCTGCACTGTGTATCTTGCATTCGATGTTCACATAGAAAAATCCATATGGCCTTTAGGTAGTTGTTCTATGTTCTAGTTGTTGTGTGTGTGAGTTTATATTATGTTTGTAAACGCATACACGATATAAGAGGACTTCCCAGTTTGTCTCAGTGTGGGGTAATATTGCTTTTTAAAAAGGGGATTTTTAAACCATACAGGATCGAAAGAATATATGAAATAACATTGTTCTTTGCATTTTATCAGTTTCAAAAGCCTTAATTAAAAGTACGATAGAAGAAGAAGAGAAATAAGACAGTTTTCTAAGGATCTATCTACTTTTTAACAGGACCAGAAAGTATGACGGGTGCGGAATGCAACGTTGATTGTGGTGACAATTCAGCATCGGAGGACGAAGAGTCGAGAGAGCCACTGAATCAGGTAATTTACACATTACTTTATAATTATACATAACCCATGTTTCAGGGGAAGGTTATGAATATGAACAACTTTTAATATGGGACTAACTCTGAAATATAAAAGAAACATAGCTGTTTCATATTGATTTGTGATATTTCCGACTAAATGAATAATATTGTTTTATATTGGCGATTTGGAACACTATAAACACAGCATCATGAAAACAACTGCATAAAATTTGTACAAGCAAAAAATCATCAAGCACTGTTGTTTTTCAAAACCTCAACATTGGCTCTTATTGCACCGGTTTTAGGCTCACAATGCGGTGTATCACGCACTTCATTTCGTCCATTACTCCCCCGCCTTCAACTAGCTGCAATTTAGCCTCGGCCGCAATGACAGACTTCACTCAATCATATCATAATGTTCCATTTATGTCTTACAGATAGTGGAAGAAGATTCATTCGAGGACTACATTCCGGAAGAAGACATTGCTTTAGAAGAAGAATATCTTCACCCCACCACAGCCGAAAAAGAGACCAACACAGAGTGTAACTTCTGTCCAGAAGGAGCGAGACAGTTGCATAGACGGTACGTTTTTATACTGTGCCTTGGTAATAGTAGTTTTTAATAGGCTGTGCCTTTTTTATAGTAATTTTAGGGTATAGTTGTTTTTAAACTACGCCTCAGTAATTTTTAAGATAAAGTAGTTTTATGTTGGTAGAGGTATTTTTAAATGGTGATGGTAAAGTATTTTGTCTAAGAGGTATTTTTATGTCAGGTTTTTTTGTGTAGCTGTAATTTTGCCTTATTTGTAGCATAAAATATTCATTTAGAACACTATATTTTTATGTTTGTCGTCATTTCTAATAATATTTTAAATATCTTAGTAAATGGAATATAAAATTAAATAAATAAGATCTAGTTTTTGCTTTAATGAGACTTAAAATTATATTCTTAGTTTTGACAGTTACTCAAATCAAGGCAATCTCAATGCCTCGTTTAAAGCAGTGCCTTGTAAAAATGCAGGCTCACTGGTATCTATTAGGCCTATGTAATTCGATCTATATGACTCTTACCATCTTTCCTCCTAAACTAGATGAGGCTTACTAACCTTGGTGTCGGGCTACAGTATCTCCTTTCCCTCTCAGATATATGAAGTTGAGACGCGCGGCAGGCGACGGCCGCCCGCACCACGCGCCGCTAGAGAAATAATATATACCCCCCACTTGTGTACATAGTTGTATATAGGTATGTTTACATTGTGTCGGGTTTCTTTCTTATAGCCATAACAAATTTTTGCGTTGTTTATTAATATGGGTGATGTGCTCAATGATGTTTAGCTAAATTAATAATTGGGAGTAACGACAATATATCGACGGTCTCTATTTATATGTCTTTGAATTATTCTAACGTTGAGACTTTATTTGAGTAGGTTCGGGGCCCTGTGCCTCGGCCCGGGAAGTCGCTTGGCTCAAGTCGAGGCATGTCTCTCCCTAAGCATGCCTCTAATAGAGTCTCAACTTTAGAAACGTCATTTGTTTTCTATCTAAAATAAAAGATTAAAATTATGTAGATAGTAAGTTAAGATAAATAGAGTCCGTCGAAATATTAACTTAAGTTACAGTATTTTAATTAATACCAAATATTGTTTTTTTTTTTGTGTGTGAAATTGTTAATTAATAATATGGGGTAGGTATGTCACCCCGCATGTTATATTCATTATTACACAAGTGTTATGTGCATGAAAAGCATGAAACGTGGCACAATGTGGATGTATCTTTGTTTTTTACAGCATTATGTTTCAATATTCCAAAAAAATGACGATTTGAAATGTAATTTTTGTTCAGAACATTCTATGAACAATTTTGATTTATTTTTCGAGTTCGGAATTTATTGAAATCGCCTCGAAACATCCAACCGATCACGCCCCCCGCGATCTGTCACCTTTTATATCTTATCATCATAAAAAATGTTTTAACTCACACGATTTAAAGTCCAAACTTGAACGGCAAATTATTTGCTATGTCGGAGTCATGCTGTATTATGTTCAACAGTTTAATTGTAATTTTTAGTTATTTTTGGATTATGAAATTGACTAAAACAATGCTCTGCACACACTAACCTACACTCAAATGTTTTATATGTTAACAGTACCTTACGATTTGTTTATAGAAAAAGCCAGCAAGTGAACGCTAGCCTCGCCGAGCCCCTGGCCACCATCAAGAGGTCACAAACGTTCTCGCCACAACCACAGAGCATCGCCAAAGCCCAGTACATTTGCAGGTTAGCATTACAAAGTTATAGAATTTAACCTGTATTATTTCATAGCAAAGGCTCTTTTTCCCTTACAGATTCTTTAGTCTGACAATGTTCAGTCAAAACATGAGATAGGTATGCAGGGTCGTCAGATACAGTTGAAGGTTTCTTAGAAACCAATGGATATTTTTTCATGTAAAAAGGATCAAATGTAATTTAAAGGAGTACATATTAAACAATTCATGTAAGACATAAAAAAATATACAATTTCAATAAGCCTATAATTATAATTTAATTTGTCCTCAGACTGAACCGTTCGGAGTCGGACTCGTCGATGGCTGCGTACGCGCGTCGTGTGACGTCACATCCGCCGCCCCCCTCCGGCATTCCCTTCGACCGCAGTGTGCGTGAACGACGCTCACTTAGGTATGTTTATTTTATTTTATTAAAATTATGGCCAATTAAATTTTCTATTTATACCAAAGACTCTTGAAATGAAAGCCCGACGCCTAAGTTTAAAAAAAAAATCTTTTTATGTATTTTCTTTCTCGTCAGGGGGGTGCACCCCCTTGCACTCTGCTGCCAGCGTTTATAACAGTGGTCACAGTTTTCTATAACATGTGAATTTTGTCGTGTAGATGGGGCAGGGCGGGCGCAGCAGGCGGCGCGCGCGCCCGCGCTCGGCCCGCGGCGTCGCGCACGTCGCTGGACCTGGCGCTGGACCTGCGCGCGCAGCACTCGCGCCTGCACCACCTGCGGACCGACATCGCCAACCTCACCGCGCTCAAGAAGAGGTAAGCTATTCGTACCCCCCGGACTAAACAGTGCTTCCCTATCCATCTAGATATATGCTTAGATACTTACCTTGGTTAACCTTAGTCTTCTTAATAAACTCCAGGTTTAAGTTGATCCAAGCTAGCTCCAAAAATCTCCTTAAGTATAAATTTCGAAATGATTTCGTGTTAAAAATAATGTTAAACTGTTCTGAGTGGACATATAGAAAAATCGAGTAAGAATTCTGAGGGCTTCTTAGAAGCCTCAACTCTTTTTGTAAATTTGAGGAAAAATACTGGAGTCTGCCCGAATTCTACTCTTCCCTAAAACTATACTTCAAACAGCATCCTTATTCTAAACAATTCATAACTTTTATTTTTTCAGGTTGGAGGAAGCCTGGACACGTGGCGACCCTGCCGTGGCCGCGTGGGTGGCTGAAGACGAGACCCTACGTCGTCTAGTAGCCCCGGGCGAGCCCCCTGCAGACCGCGCGTCGCGCCTGCTCAGTAGAACCTGTCGCGAGATCTACCGCCTGAGGAAGTCGCGCCAGGGCGGACGGAAACCAGACCTCGTCACCTTCAAGTGAGTATTAAACATCATTATATCAGCCCGAATACGTCCACTATTGGATATTGGTCATCCTGTGCTCCTTGATCCACCCATATAGTGATCTTCACTAGTCCGTCGGTACACCATGCTCAAGCTTCTGGTTCATGGAGCTACCATGAACCAGAAGATGGAGTGTGGTGCTGGCTCGAATGGCTGATGGAGCTAGAAGGTCCTGGAAAGGTCCAGAACCATCTGACCCCATCAGCCATCCGAGCCAGTCTTCAAGAACTGAGGACATCATGCCATACGCGCTCAACCGCAAAACATTTAGGTAGTTCCAAAACGAATGTGTCATTTTTGAGTGTTTAAACTTACTAACTCATCTGATTTTTATCTTTTATCTCTTTTGAATTTAAAAAGGCTTGTAATTTGGTGAGGTCCACAACCGAACTGTTACCTTGTTTAAAAAGATTATAAAACTAACAATAAAATCTCTCCACAGAGAAAAGATGGCGTTCTTCACTCGCACCAAAACCACAATCCCCCTCCTACCCGGCGAGGATGGTGACGAAATACTATCAGAAGACGACTGGGAAGAAGACTTGGAAGAACGACGAACACCCGACGGCCGGTCTTCTAAAACCTCGTACGAGTTACGTCGAGACCTCCCAACGACTACGCAAGAGGTGGCCGAGGTCGTGGAATGCAAGAACCCGTGCTTGAACCTTGAGGTGCCGGCAGAGGTGAAGGATGACACTAAGACTGATGAGGTGAGGTATGAGTTTGTGGTTGATAGAGTGCTGGGTGTACAGGTTTGAAAGGTGGTGCGTTTTCAACGGTTGGTTCCAGTAGGTTGGGTGTCGTTGCGCAGGAGTTGCGACGGAGTTTATGTAGTCAATGTAATGTTTGATTTGCATTGTTAGAAACATCTCAATATCTTAAATATTTTTCTGAATAAATTTTCGTCGCTACTCCTGCGCAGTTACTCGTAACTATTACTGAACTTACAGTTTCTCAAATAAAATCAATTAACAGAAATATTTTGTTAAAACCAACCGATGCGAAACAGCTCTAGTATGGCCTATGGCAAAATATGGCACCATTAAAAAATAATTGCAAAATAAACAATATTTAAATATTACTGTGATCATTATTGCCTATTGAGATTTTCTGGATCGAAGACTGAGCGAGAACTTATATATGTGTTATTGGTTATATTATATATGTATATCCGGACTCTAATACATGTACGTATGTGTGCAAATAGAGTGCCATAAAATTAAGATTACAATATTGATCTTATACATTTTTTATACTACTTATGGTCATCGCTATTTATAAGAGCATTGCTTTGACGCGGTGACAACCCGGTCGGAATCGCCTCCAAAAATCCAACCGTCAGCACGCCGACAGCGAGCCGTCATCTTTTTTTATCTTGTAATAAAAAAAAAATTAACGCACATAATTTAAAGCTCTAATTTGAATGGCAAATTATTTGCTGTGTCGCTTTGCTGTTATACAGAGCGATGACCCTTATATTGTATTGTATGTACAAATTATAGAACAAAATTTTGAATGTCAGAGAAACTCCTGAAAACATGTATGATTTGATAATATCCCGTCCATATATAGGTATATTTATGTATTTGAAGTTATATTAACATATAAGTAATACAAAGAGTTTTTTGAAACACATTTTCATATTGATATTACAAATGTTGCCAAGTAAAAAAAATATGTAACTTGTAGTTCAGGGGTAAATTGTGCCTTTTAATTATTGGTGCCTGATATTGAAGCCTGCGATTGTGCCATATATGGCATGCCAGACGGGGGTAAATAGGTACAAAGTAGTTGTATGATGAGTCACAAAATGTATGCCAAACATATTTTTTTATTGTAATTAGAACATAATGTGGGGTTACGGTCTCTTTGTAAATAAAAATACGTAAAAATGCGGACCCACCGACTAAGTTCATCTGTAGATAAAGTAAAAAAAAATAAACATAAATAATTTTTGCAAAAAATTTAAAATTATTTCTAAATTTTTTGAAAACCAACTATTAAATAATTGCAACTTGACTAACTTTGCAGTTATGTTTTTAATTTTTGCAAAAGTTATAATCTGGTTAGGGTTTCTCTCCACCGAATAAATAGAACATGAAAGGCCAAAAATAAAGCTTTGTACATAAGGCTTTAGTTATGTGGAGTACTTGCCCTACACAATACACAACACTGACCTAGAAATTATTTGAAATTACGAATAAATCCAATAATTAGGTAGTTCACACCATTGACCATCAATTCCAAGACTTAACTTCTCTAAAGAAACACAGTTAAAAATAAAATTTGATTTTATATTAGTTTCAAATTAATAAATAGTTAGTCAATTGAGTCGACACAAAAGTGACGTCACGGTTGTATTTGCTACAAAATCTATGGATTTTGACAGGTCATAAAAAGTACGACTATTGATTGGTGGTGTTTTCTACCTTATTATTGTGTTCACAATAATTTGTCATGTTTTTTTAAAAGAAGTTGTATTTAAAGTACGTGCCCAATAAATCTTTAAGTTGTAATTTTCTAGGTCTCTTAAGAACGTACCCGGGCACATTGTCGTTTTAAACGTGCAATACAACGTAATATCAATAGCTTATAATTCCATGTGTGTTAACAGATCTGAGTTTGTACTGAACATTTTTTGTCTCACTCATTAATCATTTTTATGTTTAAACAACGCCATCTTTAAATATAAACGTTGAAACTTTGAGGGCATTACCTTAAAAACTATCCTTTCTATTTATTTGTTTGTCAAATACTTAAGTAAAGGATCCACATCAACATTTATAAGTAAAGAACTTATTTTTAGTATTTTGTGAACAAAAATATATCAACTATTTAACAAAAATCCTTTTTTTGGTTCCACATACAAAAATTACAAAAATTGTTTGGTTTTTTAAATAAGTCGAAATATTTTTGTACTCAATATTTTTGATGTAAGCATTACTTGTACATTTTGTACATATCATATTTAATTATTATTATTCTAGTTTAAGAAATCTGTGTAAATAATCTGAATAAAAAATACGTTTTATAAAAGAATTTGCATATCTGAATTTTGACTTTATGACTATTATTATTTCTAATTAATTATTTAGCAATATTAGTCGATGTTAAGTATTTTCATAACAAGAATACAATAGTCTCTTAGCTGTAATCTTTACGTAATGTTACATTTTTGTAAAAAATGTATATTTTTTATTATAATTATTTACTTGGAGTTTTTATACATAGTGTAATTGTTACTGAGGTGAATTTGGATTTGCCAAATTAATATAAGCCTTGTTTTAATTCTTCCATTAAAATAAAGGGGTCATTATATTTTGTAAAAATGCCAATACAATTCATACAAATGAAAATAAAAATTATAAATTAATATTTCTTGGTTTGATTTTAAAATAACCTTTTGTTTAAATGCGGTAACGCAATTGATACCTAAAATCGAAACAAAAGAAAATATCTAATTATTTTGAAGACACGTTTGGCGCAGTGGCTGAGCGATTGGTTGCTGCCATGCTAGACCCACGTAGGTTTTGTAAATCTATGGGATCTCAGTCCATAGGTACCGTGTAACAGATCGATCCTTAGACTTGGATTGAAAGCTTAATTCATTATATTCACGAATATTGGATCAATTATTACTATATTATATTTTTGTAGTTAATACGTAGGTACTGTCAGCTCTTGTAACGGACTGTCAAGTCTTATTTAAATAACGTTTATCTCCTTGCATAAAGTAAATTAGTAAAGTAGTACATGGCTCAGCCAACCAGAACCTCTATAGAACCTATCTAGTATCTACCTAAATTACGTCATCGCCATAAAAGACCTTATTCCACATACAGACCACTTAAAAACAGCAAACATTTCGAAGCAATCTAAACCGACTGAAAACACAAAACTTACATAACCCCACAAGCTGATCAATCAGAGATAAAACGACATAATGTACTGCACACACATTCTACGTTTGCATACAACAATGTACGTTGTGCCAAGAGATTGCAGCTGATTGCTTTACCATGCAATTTCACAGATGGAATGATAGGACTTGTGATCACGTAGGTGTTTCTACCTAAATTGTGTAGTTGACACCATCCATACTATTCATATTCATAATTATAAATGCGAAAGGAACTCTGTCTGTTTGTTAAGCTTTGACAGTTAAACTACTTAACCGATTTTGATGAAATTTGGTGCGGGGTAAGTTTGAGCCCCAAGGACGGATAAAGGCTACTTTATATTTCGCGACTCTGAGTGCGTCCGCAATGACACATATTTTTCAAAAAACACAATTTATGCCAATTTTTAAACAAAAGTAAAATTTTATTTTTAAGTCAGTAGTTGCTATAAAATCAAGAAATAGCAAAATTCAGTTCTCAAATATGTGGCGTCATATTTTACTATTGCCCTACTAAAACTATAGGGAATCGCGTTTTGACAGCGTGTGAATTGATTGCTATCAAGTACCCAATAGGTTAGATGCCACTACCAATCAATTGACGTACTTTTTTAGACGTGTCAAAACGCGATTCTCCCATAGATTTTGTCTGGTAAAAGACAACGTGATGACATCACTTTTATGCCGACTCAATTGAGTAACTATTTATTAATTTGAAACCAATTAAATCACATTATACAGTAAATTTAAAAGAAATCACTTTTTCGGGGCTCCAATGAAGTGTTGCTTTGCAGAAGTTGTGCCTTGGAAATTATTTGTTGGCTATTCCACGCAAAACCATGTCACCCTTGATACGGTTTAGAAACTGCTTACTTACTGCTGCTGACCTTACTGCCCACACGATAAAGAAGAAAGACACCCAATTGGGAGAAGTCAACCTCAAAGAGACGGAAATAGCATACCAACGACCTAACAGCGACTTAAAATTCAATTGCGTTTGACAATTTGGCCGTTATTGACCAAAATATAATTATACTACGTCTTGTAGGTATGGACGAAGTATACACAGTTTATTGTAGCTTGAAGCAAAGCAGACTAAACTCAAAGTAGCCTTAATCTAGAGGTTAATTTTGATAAAGATTTTGTCAATCCCACTGAGCATTATACCTAAAATAGAAACCTCATCACTCATTTCGCTCACGCAAGCAAAACCACATTAAAACTCAACATAGAAATTAACGATTAAGCCGAAATTTCAGAATCACGAATTACAATAAAAAAAGAAATTAATTATGAAGTCGAAATAGCAGCAACACTTATCCTTGGCCATGTAGGGTCAACTAAATATATGGTGGGTAGCAAATTGACTTCAAAATCACCTTTATTTTTACGTAGTTTAGGGGTGATTTTCGTAGTTGAGGTGTTTCCATTGACGTGTGGTTGACTGTACGGGTCAGTGCTGCACGCAAAGGGCCAATCCTACAATCTTTGCTTACAATCGCTTAGATTACACTTGAAACTAACGATGTATTGGTTGTACGACCAAATATGGTGCACCGATTTGGATTTGTGTGTTGGAGAACATGTTTTGGTATAAAAATCATTTACACACCCAGAAATTTCCCAAGTCGGGCAAAGTGTTATTGTGTTTTTCCATCGGAAATTTCTCAGCAGCAGGCTCGAAGTCTGGATTTGTGCATAGTTGACGGCAAATATTCTCGTCACCTATTACTGGAATATGACTGGCGAAATGTGGGTGTGCTAATGGGTGTACTGCCTAACCCTTCGGGGTTCACAGGCGTGATGTTTTGTTGTATGATAAAAAACTTGTTTTCGTAAAAATGGGTAGGAACTTTAACCCTTAAAATCTCAGTTAGGCTAGAAGGTTTCCAGGTATGGTTTAGAACAAAAAAAAAATCGGGTAGAACATAATTATCTGTTAAATTATAATGTTAAGTGTCATTTCGACACTCGTTGTTATAGCACGTAAGCAAAAAATCACTTTAACATTCTTATAATAAAGGTGAATTTCGTGTACCCTAAAACGTTCAGTACCACAAATCAACTATAAGAACTGTCTTTACAAACGTATAATTAAGAAAGTGATTCCTCTATTGTCTTTGTGGTGTAAACTATAATTCCGTTCCAAATTCAAAAACCACGTAAGTATCTACAACAATAATTCATTAAAATTACTAACTATCAAACTACTTACTGTACATAGTTAAATAGAATTTGCGGTGACTTGTACAGTAATGCTGGGGGTACATAAGCGGGGTACGTCGAATATTCGTGTTATCGCGACAAGTGTGGCCGGGTAGATCGTTGCCACGCGTAGTATTCGGGCGAAGACGATGTACTATCGGGGCATTGTCGGTACACTGGCGCGCATCGAAGAGATTTATCGTGACAATATTCGCTTGGGTAGGTACACTTTCGTTACACCGCACAATAGAGAACAACACAATCCTGCATGATCAATCTTCGCCCGCCTAGGTAATGTTGACAAGAACAACGGGTATATTCATCTCGCTTACATACTTCTATTGTAAAGAGAAAAGATTTGTATTTTTTGTGTATACATATATTTGAAATCGTCGTTACGGGTCGTCAGAAGCCCGAAAATCTGACAACTAGTCTCACCAAGGGGTATCGTATTACCCAGTTACTGGGTTGTGGAGGTCAGATAGGCAGTCGCTCCATGTAAAATATTGGTACCTATTCAGCTGCATCCGGTTAGACTGGAAGCCGACCCCAACATAGTTGGGAAAAGGCTAGGCAGACTAGACATATGTTTGAAATCCTACATACATACATACATACATAAACTCACGCCTTTTTCCCATGGGGGTAGGCAGAAACTACACAACGCCACCTGCTACGATCCTTACATACTCCTTTCGCCTCATCTACGTTCATACATCTCGTCATACAAGCCGGTTACGAGTACTCCGCACCTGACCTGTTGTTTGAAAACAAATAAACCAAAAACTAATGTGCCGATTTCAAAAATTTCTTCTCCATTAGAAAACTAAATTCACCTGAGTAACATAGGCTATATTATATTTTCAAAAAAGTTAGGGATCCGTAAAGAAAATCACGCGAACGAAGTCGCAGGGAGAGTGCTAGTACTCTATGTTTTAGTTTGCCAACGCAGTACGAATCTTCGCCCGCTAATGTAGCCACAGCATGTAAAATTATCTACTTAACCAAACGGTTACGTAACACTACAGTAGGTACCTAACCACAGCATCTTATTAAGGTGATTTAAAATAATATGACAGCTGGAATTACGACTAACTGGCGTCTACTAACAGTAGCTGTAATGGATGGTAATTTCAACCAGATGGCTATTATTTTCAGTTTGTTAGAACGTTGTATCGTAAATCTTATGAGTGATATTCTTTGGTTTATGACAAGGTTTTAAGTTCTGTAAAGTAGGTGATAGATGTACTAGACGCTCGACGACTTTTTTGCCCGCCTCGCTCTCGCGCCAAGTTCTCGTACTACGCCATAGTCAAACCATAAGTACCTACGCGTTCTTGCCGACCTTGTACCTTTTATTTTTTTGTTAGTAAGAGATAATCTCTGGAAGTAGGTACTAGTCCCGTTACAAAAAATATTTCGCTGCCAAGTAAAAATGTGACACCAAGGGGCAATTCTAATAGGTTTTAAGAACGTTTGCATTCTAATTTCAGTCTCATTCTGACAAAAATACCTTTATTTTATCTAATTTAAAAAAAAGACAAGATGTTGACATTGATTGTCAGTGAAATAAGATTACGTCTAGATTTTAAACATTTTTTATTTCGAGAATTGACTTTTCAGTATTGTAAAAATCGCACTCTAATCCCCCGTACATATTGTATCGAGCGGGCGAACGCACGCACACCGTCCAGCACAGGATACGGTTTATATAACCCAGATCGTTACTTCAAGCTAAAAGAATTTTTATTTTTTACCACCGCCAGCCGCCATCTTGGGGTGAAACTAATTAGGAATTTTCGTCCACTTACCGCCACGTTTTATGCGTAAAAGAACACCATTAATCATAACTAAGCGTTCTACTGTGTTTTGGTTTTCATAATCGTCTTGGTAGAGAATAATATTGCTCCCTTTTCGGGGTAATAACTGACTTTCATTCACGCAATTTGACTGCTGGCGGTAACTGGGGATACGATATTGTTTTTTTCGTACCGTTTTAAAGTAAAGTAGGCCTAGCATAACCCGCAAACGTAAACATACCAATTGATTCGTGCCGATTTTCGAATGACACTTAACTAATAAAGCCTTCAAATGAAATAATTGTTGTGATATACAAAATATCTATTTCCATTTTGAAATGAATGACTTCAACATTTCTCATAGGTACAACGCGTTCTTATTCTAGTTCCTCTTTACCCGAAAAGCTCGGGTTTACCTCTTCTTAAAATTCTAAAGATGTTCATCGTGACAATTTCAGTCTGCTAAACTACTCGTAAGATTTCTAAGCATTTCATCTTTAAACACCAGTCTCAGCCTTTATTCAGCCTCGGAGTCTGGATTTCTGCCCGGATGATGGCCATTGGCTCGCTCCCTATTACATGGGACTAAAAACATAACTGGCGAAATGTGGGTGTACTAATGGGTACACCTCTGCTTAACCCTTCGGGGATTACAGGCGTGATGTTATGTTATGTTAAGTTATGTTCATCTTTAAATTATTATTATTTATGTTTATTTACAAGAAAATACATTGTTTACTAGAAAAGAACGTGGATGAGGCGAAAGGAGTATGTAAGAATCGTAGCAGGTGGCGTTTTGCGGTTTCTGCCTACCCCATTGGAAAAAGGCGTTAGTTTATGTAAGTATGTATGTAAAGGATTTATAACCTAAAAAAAAGTCATTATGTTTTTCCTGCAAGCAAGTGTGAAAATCAAAAAGATTTACTTACCCACTTATCCTCAAACCAGACCTAACCTGCCAACTTATATTTTAGTTTGTACCTAATAAAGTACGTTGGGTGTTGGTGTAGGTATATAAAAGCAGGCATCTATAGACCGTACTTAAGCATAATATGACCTTTAACAAGGACATTTAGGTAATAAGGTCAACGTTTGTCCTTTTTAGGCGTCCCTCCGTCGACGCTCAATACTAAACAATATATATTTTCGGATCTTTTAAAGTGTCTCGTTCATCATTGAAAATCAACAACAAACAACTGAAAGCCAATACAAATAATTTAAAACATTTCAATGTAGAATTTTATCTCAGCGAAAATCAATGTCAAAAATAGAGGCATTTTTGACAGATTGGACTAAGATGTCTGTCTGATTATTCCCAAAAGTTATTAGAAGCAAAGCAAGCAAGGGAACAACCCTTGATCGAAAACTACAAAAAAAAGATAGGTATATAACCTACTCGTAGATTCAATAGATTTATTTTCTTCCACAATTTAGGTATCGTTCCATGGTTGCATTCTGGGGGCTACCGCCATCTTTTAAAACAATATTATTTCAATATTACTTTGTAATTTCTGTTGTTGGATTTTCAACTCTCGGCGCTGAGCCAAGCGTTGCAAATCCAACAGTGTGCAAGGCAAAGTAATATTACAGTAATATTGTTTTAAAAGATGGGAGTAGGCCCTGTACTGTATCAATTGAGAATCCTGAGCATTACTCAAGAAGTTAGCGTGAAATAAAGAAATAATAGACGTGGAAAAGGGCGTATAACAAAGGACGAGTTACGCATTACTGCTGAGCGTAAGTTATAAAAGATTAGCTTTAGCCCGCAACTTCATTCACGCCATTTTTTTTAAGCATAAGCAGGATAGGGCTGAAAAGTTATCAAACAAATATTGCAAAAAAAGAAGTTACAGCTAAATTCGACCAATTTTAAGTAAGTATAAATAGAGATTTCCAATGATCTTCCTTGAAGAAAATGTTCTTTGATAGCTTTTTAGATCTATGTATGCTGCTTAAGCGTAGGTAGTATAATAAAAACAGATTTTAGGTTTTCCAAAGAACAGAATAAATAAATAAATAAATATCTTGGTACAACTCACACACGGCTATCTGATCCCAAGCTAAGCAGAGCTTGTTTTATGGTAACCAGAAAACTGATATACATACTTATATAATTTATAAATACATACATATTATAGATAAATCACACCCAGACACAGAACTAACAATCATGCTCATCACACAAAGTTTGTCCTGGGTGGGAATCGAACCCACGACCTCCGGCTTAGCAGTCAGGGCCGCTAACCACTAGACCAACAGGCCCGTCAAACCAGTCAGAGATTTCCAATTTTCTTTTTTAAAATAAAAAAAATCGAAAATGTTCTCTGATAACTTTTAAGACCTATGTATTCTGCTTAAGTTTCATTAAAATCGGTTCATTCATTTCGAAAAAAAAGACTTGTAAGTTTGTATGAAATGTTGTACGGCATAATGCTCTTATGAAAGAAAAACAATTTAGAACATTTACTTGTAAGGGGCTTGTTAACAGTGCGACAAGCCCTCGCTATCTGTAGACACCTGCTACACCATAGTGAGTTTACTGAAGCGTTACTTTTGACACAAAGTTTAAAGGTAGAAACAGACTTAAAAACGCCACGCCACTTCAGTTAAGCGTACAATACGCGCCACGAAAGATAACACTTGACTTGACACATCACACAAAAATTTATTATTTCGTTATCAAAATTATACTTCCTACAAAAGCTGAGACTTGACAAGCGTCAGTAGTAGCGCAGTAGCTTGCGCAGGCATGGATGTATGAAATAGTCATCCATAATCTATGTATCTATTCAGGGATATTTCAATGACATTTAGATTAAAATTCTTAACAGTATCATAAATATTTTTTTATTACGAAATAATAAAGTTTGTGTGGTGTGTCAAGTCTCATCTTTTTGGCGCGTATTATACCTATTCGGTTTTTACCAATCTACCTACCCTCTTTGAATCCCCGCGATCTCTTCCACCTTGCACTCTACAAGTGCGTGACCAGGGCGTCACGCGCCGCTTCGCCCGGAAGTGGCCGGGGGTAGGCAGCGCAGGGGGCGGCGGGAGGCACAACTTATACCGAATTATGGAAATTTCGTAACATTACAACTCTGACCAGCGGCTTAGGGCTCAGTAATGGCTACCGATTAATGTAGGTAGATATTTGATTAGTTATAAATAAGGTATGACTGCCTCGTTGGTCTAGTGGTCGCAAAGTGTGACTGCTGAGCACGAGGTCGGGTAAAGTGTTATTGGGTTTTTCCATCAGGAATTTCTCAGTAGCAACCTCGGAGTCTGGATTTGTGCCCGGTTGATGGCAATAGACTCGCCCTCTATTACATGGGACATAAACATAACTGGCGAAATGTGGGTGTAGTAATGGCTACACTCTACTTCTTACTACTTCGAGGATTACAGGCGTAATTTTCGTCGCAACGTTTCGAACCTGTAGATTATGTTAATCCCATCAATTGTTTTTATGCCCTATTCCTAATTCCAGAAACCACAACACAGGAACATGTAATAACTCCCGATGGGGTAACGGTCGTAAAGCATGGCGTATGGTGCATGGCCAACAATGGCCCAGTCACACAATAGCGTGGCTTGTGTCATGTGGCCGCTGTGCGTTGAATGACAATGTTGACGGCGCGGATCGCCGGCGCCTAAAGGTGGGGGCGCACTGGTAGCGGATTGCGAAACAATGGCGGTGTTAATTTATTAATTGATAATGAAATACAACACGTCATCACAAATAGAGTTCTTCAGTCTCTTGTATTAAGGAAAAATTAAAAGAGGAGTTTTAATTATTGGGTGGCACAGATAACGACGTTCAAAAGAAAATTTTCGTTCGTCGAACGTTCTTCCTTGCTTCTCATTTTGTGTCGCATTTTTTAGGAACATTATTATTGTTTAATCCTGAAAGTATGGTACATGATCGATAAAAATAACTACCTATGTGCCTTACACCTACAATTACCAAAACTAATTTCAAAGGGAAAAATGTTGTTTTGCAAAATTCGTTGCAGATTTTTAGTCATAATTATTATAATTAAAATACGCGACTCGCCCATCTCAGTTTCTCAGTTCTCATGCGCACCCCACCCACTCCGGTAGGAAATCTCACGCGAATCTCATTTTCATTCGCTTCACCGTGTGTTGGCGGCTGTTATCAATAATACTAGCCATTGTATGGTTAGTGGACATTACGTATAATATCGAATTAGCTGGAAAATGGAATTAAAAGTATAAATCAAAGGTGGAAAGGGAAAAAAATATTAAAAAGCAACGATTTTGTGGTGTTATAAATTCAACCCTATTGGCTTGACTTTAAGAAACCTGTTGTATCTGATATCTAAAAAAGTCACTTTTCAAATATCTTCTGAACATAACTACATATTCTTTCATCTATTCTTAAAACTTCAGCCATGGCTAAATAACGTAGGTTTGGCGACCCTGGGTATTGAGTCCAGAACCAAAAAACAAATAGCTTCACCTTAAACAATTATTTTCCAAAAAGAAATGAGATCTCTTTAACCTCCTTTTCTCTTGAGTGGATGAGGTTACTTTCAACCTTAAACCGCTGAATGGAATAGCTGGGCACATATACAAGACATTGATCTTTCTTAACATATGAAATATTATCCCGTGAAAAATTTAGGACTTTGTCTTAATTATGAAGACAGACGAAGTCGCAGGCAGACGCTAGTTTAAATAGAATAAAACTACGCCTAAACCATGTAGCTATATAAGTGCAAAATGAATTCCAAAGCAAAATTGCCACGAAGAAATAGGAAACATTTTCTTTACTTTTAATCCCGCTTCGCTATTATTAACAAAACGTTTCATTCAACGCTTTTGTTAAAGTTTTTATAGCTAATCGTGGAGCTGTTTCAGTTTTTCTCTTAGTTTGCAGTTAATACGGTGTATAAGTAGGTCAGTAACAACGCTTGCTCGTGATAGAATTGCAAAGAAAATAATAGAATATTTTATAGAACAGCACCGCTCCAACACGGCAATATCGCATCGAAATATCCAACCGTTAGCTGTCAGCGCGCCGCCTGCGAGCTGTCACCTCTTTATCTAGGTTAGGTATTCAGAGAAAGGAACTTCTACGATGCGTGCCGTGTCCAAGGCGACTGTGACTTCTGGACCGGGCTGTTAAGCTCTAGGTAGTTTCTTAAAACTTTTCTTTTTCGGACTGCCTCGTTGGTCCAGTGGCCGTAAAGTGCGACTGCTGAGGTCTTGCTTTCAATTCCCAGGTCGGTCAAAGTGGTATTGGGTTTATCCATCAGGGATCTGTCAGTGTCCGCTTCGAAAGTCTGGATTTGTGCCCGATTGATGGCAATAGGCTCGCCGCTTATTACATAGGACTTAAACATAACTGGCGAACTGTGGGTGTACTAATGGATACACCTCTGCCTAACCCTTCGGGGATTACATGCGTGATGTTATGTTTTTATGTCATAAAACAATATTTTGACTTAGTATTTGGAATATATGATATTTGGAAAGTATTAAAAAGGTTTTCCGAAACACCATCTTGTAGAAACGTAAAATGTCATTTATGTGACGAATAAAGCCCCGAGCAATGTCTAGTTGTTTCTAGGTATGAATAAAAAACAGTCACATGTCTGACATGACATCTATTTTAGTTTACGGATAATAACAAAAGCTGTCATTCCGGTTACATTAACAGTATGAGGCTATAAAAATATTTTTCAAACACACACGTTACTTAGTCATTATTTTGTTTAGAATTAGTATTCCAAGAATAAAATATACACTTAGAGCATTTATCGTCACGTAAGGAAAAAGCGTTATTCCCTCTCCAGGCGACATTCCCTCTCTCTTGCTTACTGTTTCTTTTTATTGCATGTAGTAGGTGTGTGTGTGTGTGCCAATATCGAGATTCTAGCAGCAAGCATTGTGCGCGGCCAGCTGTTTAATGTTAATTCTACACACGTGTAAATATTAAAACTTATTTTTCAACTGACTTCAAAAAGGCGGAGGTTCTCAATTCGGCGGTATGTTTTCCTATGAGGAGTTCCGTTCCATATCTCCGAAGTTCATCATCAGATCATGATAATATTTCTATGGGACTTATTCGAAAGTTTACTCTTTCAAACAAAAAAATAATCATCTAAATCAATTCATAATTGGCGGAGTAATCGGGTAAAATACATACAAAAAAAAGTTTTAAGATTGTTTACACCTTACGGCATTATATTACGTCCTTATTTTTCGTAATGAACATAACACCATAACATCACGCCTGTAATCCCCGAAGGGTTAGGCAGAGATGTATCCATTAGTACACCCACATTTAGCCAGTTATGTTCGTAGTCCCATGTAATAGGGGGCGAGCCTATTGCCACAAACCGGGCACAAATCCAGACTCCCAGGCTGCTACTGAGAAATTCCTGATGGAAAAACCCAATAACACTTTCGTAATGAATGAACCGATTTTTATGGAACTTCTTCTTTCCTTCCTATTTCACTGACCGTACCTACAAAAAGCAGTACTATGCAGTAATCCATTAGAAACCTAACAAAATGTATAGAAAACGACATCGAATCAAAGTGCCAGGCGTTCCATAGAACGGCACAACAATACGCATTGACCTAACTGGTACACGTATAATTAATCAAACTTTGACAAAGAAAATCCTTGTAATGGCGTCGGAAAGCAATCCTTTTAATAATTTAGTTTCAAACCGTTAATTGTGCGTTCTTAACAAAAGGTACATCGTTTGTTATCAGGGTGTAAATACCTCCCTCCTTTCGTCTTTGAAAGAAACGTTATTAAAGTAATAAAAACACTGATTTTCTTGTTGCTAGCTTGTTAAAGAAAATGTTTTTTTAGGATTCCGTAACCAAAGGGTGTTAAACGAAATCCATTTACTAAAACTTCACTGTTTCGTTCGTTCGTCTGTCACTGGGCTGTATCTTGTGAACCCTAATAGGTACGAGTATATCCTTGAAATTTTGACAGAGCGTGTATTCTTCTTCTTTAACGTATGGGCAATAAGGTCAGTAAGGTCTCACGACCCCACATACCCTAGTGTCAGAGTTTTTGAACCGTCTCAAGGGCCTCTGACATGGTTTGAGTGGAACAGTAAGTCCAGGTTTCCTCACGATATTTTCCTTCACCGATGCCAGTGATGTCCAAGATAAACTTGTAACTTGTATTATAATGACCGTTATAATAACAAATAATAACCATAAAAAAAAATTAAGCGGTTCCTATACAAAAAATGTGTTTTTTTGTACACATTGTCTATAACATGGGACTGAAACATAACTGGAGAAGTATAGGTTTATCAATGGATACACCTCTGCCTAACCCTTTGAGAATTATAGGCGTGTAATTGAGTTATTTATTTTTTATATCTAGTGTAAGATATTGTACGGAACACTTCGTGAGCGATTTCGACTCGCACTTGGCCAGATTTACTTATTTTTCCATACTGTAAACTAATGTATTTCTAACATAAACTAACCTGTATTTAACGAGCTGAAAGCAATCGTGGTGATCAATACTCTATTTGGGTAAAAAGCAATTTATTTGGTAGAAAAAGTATAGGTAATTATTGTAATTTTATTGTAGTTAGAAGTTGTTTGTGTAAATTAAAGTACCTATACTGTATGAATACAGGTACTTACGTAGGTACTATTTTCATAAAATCAATACATATAAAATGCTTTGTCCTAAATAACTGACTGACGGATCAACAGACTAAACTGCTGATCGTAGAGACCTGAAACTTGGAGGGTGTATTCTTTGTATGATGTAGGCATCCGATAAGAAAGAATTTTCCAAAATACCCCTTAGGGGGTGATAAAGGGGTACAAATTTTGTAAGAAGAAACCAACTTTGGAGTGTACCTACGAAGTCGCGGGTAGATGCTAGTATGAGAATAAAAGTCAACTAGCTTTTTCAAGCGACTTCATCCGCGTCAATGTCTGCTATTGCGGACGTTGACGAAGTAAGTTGCTGATTACAAAGTAGCCTATGTCTTTATCCAGATTCTAAGCTATGTCTTTGTCAGATTTCATTACGATCGGTTTAGTGGTTTTGCTGTGATGAAGTTACAAACAAACATACAGACAGACAGACAGACAGACATTCACTTTCGCATTCATAGTGTGGCCACCAGTGGCGGCCTAAATTTCATGCAACATGCAAGCCATCTGGTAATGCAAAAAGATGGATTTGAAAAACTATTCAAAACGGTTTATTTCGGTGTTTTAAACACGATTAAAAATTTGTCCTGCCTTCAGGTTGCGAGGCCCTTAAGACTGTTAGGTCGTGGGCGATGGCCTACGTCGCCCACGCCTTACGCCTCTGGTGGCCACGATGGTAGCGGGAGCTACTGGCCAGGGTGAACATAGAAAGCAGCATCATAACTGTACAAAAATCCTCCTTCAATTGTTTTTCTAAAAATATCAAAACAGTGGTGCCGCTTCTCTTGGTCACAAACTAAACTAAAATTAGACTATTTCCATCTTTTTCTATCCAATAAAACAAGAAAGAGACTAATGAAAATAAGAGCTCTCAAATTTAGTCAATCTGACACATCCATACAATTATAGTTGACATCTTAAAACGTGTGGATTAAAAATAAGGAAAAGTTCAAGGCAAATCTAATTTGACATCGCTAACTTAGTTCTTTAATGTCACCGTCCTTTCCTTTTGCTGTATGTTAGTAAGAGATGTCAATCAAATGTTAGTTAGAGAGATAAATTTAGTCTAGTTTGTAAACAAGAGAATTGGCACCATTATCAATCAGAGGAGTAAAGCACCATATCGTGGACCGGTCACGGTCCGGTGCGGCCGCCGGACGCCCGGAGAGACGGACCGTGTAATGATCGTGTGTGATTAGAGTCAGGCTAGACTGGACACGGTGTTGTTATCATTATGATGTTGATTTTATTACCTAAGGCCCACCTGTGTTAGAAAAACTCGAGAGTTACTTGTTAACACGAGGTTAAATTACAAATTATTTACGTATACAGATAAATATCGTGGATGAGATAAATAATGAGTAACGTGGATGTTATTTATTATCATGGAGGTCCTTAAGGACTTAGCATTCGCGCTTAACCAGGGGTTCCCTAGCATAATTAAGATGCGCCCCTTTCTACAAAAAAAGATATCCGCACGCCCCTGCCCATATAATATAATTTTAGGTTACTATCAAAGAAACACAAATAGTTTTTTTTTGCGAAAATATTTAAATGTCTATCTTTGAAATCTAAGTTTATATAAAATGCCGTAGGTACGGCGTAAACGCTTGTAATCTGTAAAAAAAGGTCCATAACTATAATACACTGATTTGCTGGTCTCTGCGCTCCCACTTCAAAAACCCCTGTAATCCCCCCGAGACCAAATAGGCAGTCCCATAACAAAACCAAGGCCCACTGACCATCACGGTTGCATAACCATGACGAGATTCCAACACAAACCGAAAACCTATAACAAAATAACACTCTAGATATTCCACACATTAATGCACTTTTTATAATTAATTAGTTTGTTAAACTTGTCGGTTTCCGCTAATTAATAACAAGATAGGAAGTGAATTAAAATGCTATCGAGTCGATGCTTATTTTCTCACCTCTTTGGCGGTGAAGTTGAGGTACAGTCAGCAAAGTAGACAGGTACGTAGGGTCGTCAGATATAGTTGAAGTTTTAGAAACTTAATTAATGAACTGTTTAATGTAAATACGTGTTGCGGGACGTCTTAACAGGATACCATGGCCCCGGAACGTAAAGGGCAACAGATGGAACAGGGTGGTTTTTTAGTCAGTAAAAGTGTGACAGTCCCTTCCACCCCACCGAGGGCGGAAGGAGTCATTTGATGATTTTTACCACCTTAAAAAAATAAAATAAAAAGTACTACAATACGTACCAAGAGTTACAAAAATAGAAATGACAGGTAAATTAATTGTTATGTTTTCATTATAATTGAACTATAACCATGTCATTCGAATGCATACAGAACTATTGAACCAATATTGCAAAAAAAAATTGGTTTAATTTTTATACGATTAAGGCCAGTTCTAGTTTCATGGTACACTTAATTTTGCATAATAATGATATTTTTGTAAACTAGTTGTTAATAATACTTCCCGTTTTGTAACCTTTACTGTCGGAAGAATGCAGTACTTATGAGATATGCGCAGGAGCCTGCAAACTGTGGAGTACGTCCAAGTGACAGCTTTCAACACCTTCTTTTTTCGCGTATCTATAAGATCTATCTACTATCTGGATTAAGTTCTAGCAGAACGAAAAATACCAACGTCAAAATTTTGCCAATTTTTTAAAGTACTTAATGTATTTGACAAATATTGAATATTTTGTCCGTGTGGGAATCGAACCCGCAACACGCAGTGTAGCAGCCGAACGTTCAGCCACTATGCCAATCGTACCGTCAGCCTTTGTGTACCTACACGAACTTTAAAAGTGAAACATTTGTGAAAGGTTCTCGAACTTTAACTTGTACGTTTACGACTTGGGAATAACCACTAAAATCACTTTTTTTGATTTTGATCATTAAATACACTAACGACACTGTATCCCAGTGTGGGATCCGGTGTAAATTATATACAGAATTTATCAACTAAGTAATATCAATCAAGAATTATTTTATCTAATCTAATTATTGCTTCAACCTACGTTCAACAATGGTTCAACTGTCTCATTATGATAATTATTCAACCTAGCTAATTCCCTCCATTCACATACCTCTGTTATTTATCCTTAGCCGCATTTTTGTGTGAAACAATTTTAGAATAAAATTATTTCTCTAAAAAAAATTCTATTCACACAAAAAAGTTTGATATAATTAGTTTCCGCTACATCCCCTGCTTGTGGCAACCCCTGCACTAAAGGATCTACGCTAGAGCACGCGCCACAACAGCTGCTTACGCGCACCTGTTGTCTCTAGCGATGTAAAACGCATTGACGATCGTCTGTTGACTGTTTTGATGAGAATTATTAAGTTTTTACAGATTTTTCCATCATTTGATAGTATTTAATTTTACTTACTCTTAAATTGACTGATTATTTAAATTTACTTATAACACACTTAATCTTTTTACTTAAAAAAAATGTGCATGAGTTTATTGATCAATAATCTGCCTAGCCTTTTCCCAGCTATGTTGGGGTCAGCTCCCAGTCTAACTGGATGCAGCTAAATATTTGTGTACCAACCCACATCAAAATTTCCATCATTTTTTTTGGATGTAGTTTTGAATAAACGTCATCTCCCTAGCCTTTTTCCAACTATGTTGGGGCCGGCTTCCAGATCCAGCTGAACACCAGTGTTTCACATGGAGCGACTGCCTATCTGTGCTCCACAACCCAATTACTGGCTAACACGACACCCCTTGGTGAGACTGGTTGTCAGTCTTTTAGGCTTCTGACTACCCGTAAACCGTAAAAGATCTACGAATGACAGCCGGGACCAACAGGTTTACGTGCTTTCCGTGGCATAGGGATGTCATACTACCAATTTCTAAACTCCGGGCTACTACTAATAAGGGAATACATCCAACAATACTTTTCTCGACCTAGGAATCGAAACCAGGACCAACGGATCATCAGTTAATAAGAAATATCACCCATTTCACTTCTACCATCACACTTTCACACTGTACTCAATTATCCATAATAACCGGTCATTATCAATTCTCTCCGTCACCAAAGTCCTATTAAATGCACATTAGCCCGGTTTGTTTACACAATGTGTTAGTATATAAAGCGGTTAAAGTTGTTACACGGGCAATCCGCGTAATTTATATCTTATTGGCTTGTACATTTTTATGGTAACTGTGTGGGGCTTGAGTGGGGTACTGGGTTTTATGGGCTTTACCGGTGATGGGTTATTGGCCCCATTGATTGTTTGAACTGCATAGTGTAATTACGGTTTTTTTCTAATTGATAACATTACATAACATCACACCTGTAATCCCCGAAGGGTTAGGCAGAGGTGTACCCATTAAAACATCCACATTTCGCCAGTTATGTTTAAGTCTAATGTAATAGGGGGCGAGCCTATTGCCATCAACCGGGAACAAATCCAGACGCTGAGGCTGCTACTGAGAAATTCCTGATGGAAAAACCCAATAACACTTTGCCCGACCTGGGAATCGAGCCCAAGACCTCACGCTCAGCAGTCGCACTTTGCGACCACTAGACCAACGAGGCAGTCAATTCTAATTGATAGTTCTACGAAAAGAGAGGTTTTTTCACCTAGCTTCTGTCCGCGACCTCAATTCTTCACGTTCAAAAGTGCCTTGTGTGTGATTGAAATAAATGACTTCCCTTTGACTTCGCTTTTTTTTATGAAAAAAATCTTAAAATTAAGTTAATTAATTAATGATTAGTATCAATTCATTGATTAAAAAAATAATTGATTAATATCAAAACTGCTCTGTTTCCCAAAATTTTAGTCAGACATTTTAAAGCTATTGGCTGTGATTCTGGTCTGGACTGGCTGGGATGTCAATCAAAATTTAAAAAAAAAAATGTTCTTTTTAAGGTGCTCCCTCACCGGGAGCATTCACGTGTATTGTAACATTATAGATTCAACTTTGAGCATTACATTACAATAATACCTCCCTGACTAACGAGCATTTGCGTGTAATGTAACATATAGATTCGACTCTGAGTATTACATTGGAAGTGGAGCGCATTGATGTTACAAGTTGTATCAAGATATTACACATTGTATCATTACAAGGTGTGCATTGTAATGCTCGGTTCTCCTCCTTCACTGATGTAATGCTCAAATCTGTAACGTTACATTACACGCGAATGCTCCCGGTGAGGGAGCACCTTTATGTAGTAAAGTATCTAGTTCTTAGTAGATGAGGCGAAAGGAGTACATAAAGATCGTAGCCGGAGGCGTTCTGTAGTTTCTGCCTACCCCCATGAGAAAAAGGCGTGAGTTTATGTAGGTATGTATTTAAATATCTAGTTATGATAAAAATAGATAAAAATAACAGTTAATAACCACAACCAAGGATACAATATCAAGTTGCTGTCAAAAGCATTATTTATTTTGTACCATAAACAGTTAAACTTGTAAAACTAATAAATCTTAATTAATTTAATCGATTTCGTAGCTCAATCTTAAATTAACGTAAATAAAAATCCAAAACAGCAGCTAATTATGTTTAATTTAATGTTATTTGATCAAATATGCTAATAAACGTCGATTATTATGCGTATAATTTATTTTTATATAAATTGTACCTAGTCACTTCATATTTTAATTTGTATGTCTATATTAAATACATTGTGTTTAGAGGTTTGGTCGTTATATTTAATTACTGTCTGCGTTTGTCTAGACTTAAAATGATGGCCAAAAAAATTTAATTCAGTGCTGTCAGAGCAAAAATCGATCTTGAGATTTATTGAAAGAAGTTTGATTTTGAGGAAGGCTAATTCTGCCAAGCCTTTGAAGGCCAATTATGCTAAACGTTTAAAATTTTGTCGCAATCTCATCTTAGCTACAAACTATGTTAAAATAATGAGATTAAAATTTGGTCTCCTGATGTTTTGTCCTACATAACCACGCCTGTAATTCCCGAAGGGTTAGGCAGAGGTGTACCCATTAGTACAAGTACATCCACATTTCGCCAGTTATGTTTAAGTCCCATGTAGGTATTATGGGGCGTGCCTATTACCATCAATCGGGCACAAATCCAAACTCCGAGGCTGCTACTGAGAAATTCCTTATGGAAAAATCCAATAACGCTTTGCCCGACCTGGGAATTGAACCCATCAAGATCTCATGTTCAGCATGTGCGCTTTGTGACTACTAGACCAACGAGGCAGCCTATCATATTGAAAAACAAAAAAAAAGCTATCAATGATGCTATATGACAAATGGACATTTTTGTATAATTCTTGGGGCCAGTTCTCAACCTTGCCCATCACCGTTTTTACACTGGATTTGAGACGAGCTGCCATACAATGAAATTAAGTACACTTAATGAGCTTTCATATTCATGCAATATGAAAGCTCATTAAGTGCTGACGGGCCTGTTGGTCTAGTGGTTAGTGGCCCTGACTGCTAAGCCGGAGGTCGTGGGTTCGATTCCCACCCAGGACAAACTTTGTGTGATGAGCATGATTGTTAGTTCTGTGTCTGGGTGTGGTTTATCTATAATATGTATGTATTTATAAATTATATAAGTATGTATATCAGTTGTCTGGTTACCATAACACAAGCTCTGCTTAGCTTGGGATCAGATAGCCGTGTGTGAGTTGTCCCAAGATATTTATTATTATTATTTATTATATGACATAGATCTCACCACTGTTGGACAATATTGGAAAGTGGGCCTAAAATATCACTTCATGGTCCTAAATTAACTCCCAACACAAACAACATCTTAATTTTATCGGGCAACCATTGGTCCTAATTATACATGTTAAGAAAAATCACCACACGATCTCCTCGCACGCGTTTAAGTTAAAGAAAAACCTAATGTTTCATTAGAAATTCTACTTACGACCATACAAAAAGCTTGTATTGTAAATTTTATACATAGCCGCGTAGGTACATTAATATACCTAATTATAATTTAATTAAGTTCTGCAGTACATTACGGATAAAAAATGTTGCTTATCATGCTACTTTATCTTAGATACCGGTAATCATTGCTTAACATTACTCGAAGACTAATACAGAGACCACACGTGAGATACTTAGAAATTACTTAGTTGCTGCGGTAGTACTTGAATGTGCTAATGGCAATATTACACGGTTCAACCAAATTAACTTGGTTGAAAGGTGTAGAAATTAAGAATATAATAAAAATAAGGAGTGACACTGATAGTAATTTTCGTATTAATAATAAAATATAATAAGCGATCCCAATTTGGTTGATTCATCTAAATTATGAGTAGTTTTGGCCTAAAATTTAGAATTATATACGATAAAAATACTTATTGACAGTAACAAAAAAATGTGAAACATAATTCAGAAATTGTTGCTTTTAAATTGGTTTTGAGAGTAATAATGTGCTCTTCTTCTGTATTATAATATAAATATAATAACCTATTTAACATAAACATACGATGTCATTTCGTGGAACGAAACCCATACATTAACTATATTTAACATCAGAAAAAAAATATTATTGTGAAAATATATCACAAAACCTATTTCAGATAATAATTATTACAAAACAGACAAAAACATTTAAGAACATAATAATTTAATGTTTCACACTATAAAATGACATAATAATTCAAACAAAACAGGTGTTTATGTCCACAAATATTTGAATAACGACACTTATTGTATAAAATTTAAACTTTAATAACATTTTTTTTTTGCTATATTCGATTTGTAAAAAAATATAATGTTTTGAAGAGAGATTTTAAATAATAAATATTTAAACTCATGCAGCAATTTGCATTTCATTACATTACATTTTTTTATTAATATTATTATACCTATCTACCTTTTGCAAATAATAATAGGTAATAATGCGAATGCGAATTTTTCAATTCATATGTACTTTCTAAAGTTTATCTTGGACATCATTGGCATCGGTGAAGGAAAACATCGTGAGGAAACCTGGACTTACTGTTCCACTCAAACCATGTCAGAGGCCCTTGAGGCGGTTTAGATACTCTGACACAAGGGTGTGTGGGTCGTAAGACCTTACTACCCACACGATAAGAAGAAGAAGAAGAAGAAGAATAATAGGTTTTGTAAAATTAGTTTTTAGTTGAAAAAAAAAAGTAAGTTTATGTTCTGTTGACCTGTTTTTGACAAGCGTTTCAAATTAATAGATGATAAAAATAATTACTTACCTACTGAGATAATGTCGTTAAAGCGGTCTGATGAATATAACAGAACTGTGTGTTCTAGAAATATGACACTTATTAATATTTGAATAACTATAAAACTATAACTGTATTAATATGTCAATGGCTGAGGTAAGAAATTCATTCAATCTTTTCTACACAATAAAAATATAACTTATCATCACGCCTGTAATCCGTGGAGGGTTATGCAGAGGTGTACCTATCAGTACACACACATTTCGCAAGTTATGTTTAAGTCCCATGTAATAGGACGCGAGCCTATTGCTATCAACCGGGCACACATTCAGACTACGAGGCTTCTAATGAGAAATTCCTGATGGAATAACCTAATAGCACTGCCAACCTAGAAATCACACAAGACCACTAGACCAACAAGGCAGTCAAATATGGTATGTTCAAGATTCTCATTTTAGTATTAAAAATGTTGATAATTTAGGTAATATAATCACACAATTACTACTGGTCTGGTCAGTCCATATGCTATATATTATCACGCTCGTTGCTATGAGGGACGAACAATGTTGTCTTATCTCTGTTTTCTCTCACGGTATATCACGGGATTGCTTCTTAGACATACATAAACATCACGCCTGTAATCCCCGAAGGGTTAGGCGGAGGTGTACCCATTAGTACTTCCACATTTCGCCAGTTATGTTGCTTCTTAGACTAACGAAGATTTACTTGAAGGAATGTGATGACATGATATTCAATAACTTTTTCCGTTACATAGACCCAACGTGAGCGAGACCGCGGGCACAGTTAGTTATATTCGTGATATTAAGAATTTATTCATGAGTTAATACCATTAAAGGAATTCATGGCCATAGACAGGCTCCTTTGTAATCTTATGGATATAAAACAATGCTTAAGAGAAGATATTTTTCTGCCTAAAACTTTTAATTCAGAATGTGTGTTGTATTATTCTAATAACGAAACGTTTTATAAGGAGTCTGTAACCAAAAGAATACCACTGATTGACTGCAGCAAATAATATGAAAATGCAATAAAGTTGATAAATAAAGTGGGACTTAAACATAACTGGCGAAATGTGGGTGTACTAGTGGGCACACCTCTGCCTAACCCTTCGGGGATTACAGGCGTGATGATGTATATAAGCTGAAATGTGGTCTAAAAAACATATGCCCTCAAAGGCCAAAGGACAAACACGTGGTTTAAGTTTCAACGCAACCCACATTTTACCATACATTTTTCAACTAACAAATGGTCTATGTTTGAGTGAATTATAGAGTCATTAACCATTTGAGTGGTAAAGCGAGACCTCTATTGTGTTGTCAGTCAAGCAACACTTAGCGACTGGGATTTATGTTTTAAGTTTAAAGTAATTACTTAACTAAGTTGTTCGAAAACTAGAAGTGTTAGTTTTGGTTGAGGAAGAACTTTTGGAATGCGTTTTAATCTTATAAGAAGGAAAATGTCCTTCTATTTTCGAAAGGAGAATATGAAATTTCAATTTTGGAATTTGAAAAGTAGTTTGCTTGCCTAAATTCGTCTTTTAATAGGTACCCTCGGTGAATTAGCTAGTCGACACCATCAACCAATAAACCATAACCACTTTATTTTTGCCCTGAAAATCTGATACATTTTTATCTGAAAATCTGATATAAACAAGTCACAAGAGTGACGTCACAGTTGTCTTATGCCATGTCATTATCTATAGGAAAATCGCTTTTTGACATGTCATAAAATGTGGTCGTGTCATCTATCCTTTTTGGTTGAACAGTCAACCTCTAGTATTAGTTAAGATGACAGCTCACCTGAAGCTCGCTTCACATAAATTAATCGAGGGAGATGTTTACAGAATAGTCTGGCTGGTTTTTCTTTTTTTCTATTGAAAAGAGTGCCGTGCAGTTTCTATCTCGTTCTTCTCCATAGAGGCCTACCTCTGATTTGGAACGAGCAACAAGCTTCAATTTTCTGACTGACTTACCGACTCCCTGGCAATTCGTGTTTTGACTTTGACTTTATCTGTTAGTTTGGCCGGATTGTCACCGCACTTAGACTCAATTTTTCCCTACTACCTATTTTTCCTAGGAGTCTCTTAAGACGTAAACCCTTTACTCTTATTTGCTCCTCAATATCTTCTAATGTTGCCGTCAAGAAAATGGAATGCCCATTATTACCACGCATTTAAATAAAACATGCAAAAAACGTCACTATTGACAATTACTGACTATTTAGCCCTGAAGGAACGAAGTCTAGATAATTTATGTCTAAGGCGACAGCTGCGATGTAATGGACTCTTAGATCATTACAAACGTTTAGAAGTTACTGAGAAAACTGTAGAAGATGGTTTGACAGGTTGTGACTTTAACGTTAGATATATTAATAGGAATATAAATTAAATAAGAACTTTCATGCACAAGACTTTATTTGATATATCAATCTATTAATTAATTAACAAAAAAATAAAAACAAAAATAGAATTTTTATTATTTTAACTTTAATCAATAGTTTAGATTTCATTTCAACCTTTTAATTATGTATGTATAACCTAATTTCCAACAGTTATTAAATGATGACTTGCTTTTTTATTTTCTTACATATTAACCTTCTCCTTGCAATAACAAACACAACAAAAAAAGAATTAGTGAATTTGGTTCAACGATGAAGGCTCACTGACCAAGGGAAATAGGGATTTATTTTTATTATATAAATATTTAAGTATATGAGTATATAGATAATTAAGGCTATTTCTATAGTAGTAGTAGAGATATTATGATGTATGCGTAGAACTTGTTTTCTTGCAACCTTCAACAAATGACCTACTCAATATTATTATTGAACTATGCACTCTATAAGGCTTTAGCCTTAACTCCATGCTACTATGTTTATTGTTTGCCATTGTTTTTTAGTGAGACAGGTGCGCGGCCACACCGCGCATGCGCGCCAGTCTCTAACCAACTTGCGCGGGAGTTGGTCGCGCGCCGTCACAATCAACCAATCACGTGAACGTATTTTTGAAAAATACATTTTTCAAAGTGTCTGTGTTTGTGTTTTATTGTACATAAAATTGAATAATACATAGTGTTTGTGAGCTTGTGTATGTGTATCATTTATTTTTGGATATTTCGTCGACAAAATTCGTCCAAAAACAATTTGGATCATTTTCGGTGAGTTATTATTTTAAGCTAGTTTTAATTGGGTGTGTTTTATTGTTATGGCATCGTCACGACGTACAAACTATTCAATGCTTGAATTATAGACAATTCAGTTTTGTGTATTGTGTGTATTTCTTGAATAGTAAGAACTCGTGTTTTTTTTTTGTCTCTAGGTATGTCAAGCTTGTCTTTAATAAGGAAAATATTTTTTCCTTCACAATAATTACCAGTATAATTTTATTGTCGCAACCAAGGATAGGATAAGTCAATTATTTTTATGATGTCAGTATTGTCCTCGGAGTTATAAATAGCGTGGCTAATCTTAAGAATGGTGTTTTAATATGACTATTGCGAAACATAAACAATTAACACTCACTTTCACAATCAAGTTTTGAATATAAACCAAAGTTGAACGTAAACTCAGCGATGTGTTTTTGATAATTACGACAGGTTTTGACTATTGTGAATTCATAATAGTTGAATAGAATTGAATTGTTTGCAGGTTTCTATTAAAATTACGTTATAGTTGACTCAAATGTAGTGGTTTTGAAAAAAACACTTTCTGACTAGATAAATAAAAGTGATTTTTGAAAATGCATAAAAGTATTTTTAAGTTTAAAGGACTTTTCAAAATTAGGGTCAAAGTCAAATTAGATTTTTAGCACGTCCAAAAACACTTTGAAATGTATAAACAAGCTTATACTCGCGATTTCGTCTGCATAAACTTTAGAATTAACAACACAAAAATGGGATGAAAAATAAATCCTATGTTTTTAAGCTAGATCAATATTTATATGCTTGCTGAATTTCAGCTAATTTCTATTTTAAAAGAGTACGTATAGATTTTTTGCCCATTCTTCTCCATACAAAACTACCTTTTGGAAGGGGCAACTAGATGAAATTCTTTTTTTTTTTGTTTCTGACGTTCAAAAGTTCGGTAGGAGTCGTAGGGCTTATCGACTAAAGTTTAAAATTAACACAATGTTAGTGTCTTGTTTACATTAATTAAGCATAATTATACCAGCCTATTATTGTCCCACTTTAGTGCAAAGGCCTCCTTTCATACAGAAAAAACATGAGCATTGATCACTATGCTTGTTTAAGGCAGATAGGCCATTTGAAATTTATAATTCTGCTAGCTTCTGCCGGCGACTTCGTCCGCCTAAATGTCGGTTATTGGCGATCTAATCTTGTTTCTCTATACTAACTTTGACCCCCTTTTGCACCCTCTAAGGGGTAGAATTTCGGAAAATCCTTTCTTATCGGATGCCTGCGTCATACAAAGAAAACACCCTCCAAGTTTCAGGATTCTACGATCAGCGGTTTAGGCTGTACGTTGATCCGACAGTCAGTCATTCAGGACAAAGCATTTTATGTTTAGATAAGTCTAGGTTTCTTTCACCGATGTCAGTAACATCCAAGATAAACCTAAAAAGTACATAAATTAAATTTAAAAAAAGTCACATTGATGTTCATGCCCGTTTGCGAACCCAGTCTCGTGCTTGGAAAGCGGGCGCCTTAACAACTGGGCCATCACGACATAAAAAAAAGAATAAAAATATGATTAATTTATATTAATTTTCGTCTTCACGCTTGTTAGTTCTGGAAGCGTAAGTAGGTAGCTTTAGATCTCTGAAAAGTAAGTCTCATTATTATTATCATAATGTTGATTGTCAGAAAGTTATAACTTTTCTTAGGATTAATAGTCAATACTCCCGTCGCTCATACACAAGGTCTTGGGTCGATGTCCAGGTCGGGCTAAATGGTATTGGATTTTCCAATCAGGAATCCCTCAGACTCGGAGTCTGGATTTGTGCCCGGTTGAAAGCAATAGGCTCGCCCCCTATTACATCGTACTTAAACATAACTGGCGAAATATGGGTGTATTAATGAGTACACCCCTGCCTAACTCTTCGGGGATTACAGGCGTGATGTTATGTGTTATGTATAAGAGATAAGTGTCCAGGGTCGTCAGGTATAGTTTAAAGTTTTCTTAGAAAACAATGGATGTCTTCGATTGATACTTAACTAATTTAATGAACAGTTTACCTATTATTTAATTTTTAAATCAAATTACATTTTTTTTTATGTAATGATACTTAAATATTTTATACGGTAGTACGGTACCCTTTGTGTGTGAATTCGATTCGCACTTGTCCGATTTTTATTTTACCTTTACACGAAAATAGGGGGTCGTTTATTTTTTACCCGTGTCTGTCTAAATAGGGGTAATTTAAGACAATTATGATGAATGCCCGCTGACTCACTCCGGCCTTGCAAACAGTACATACAACGACAGGTCAAGCTATACATGCCCAATGTAAGGTGACTTCGAATTGTATGGGCCTTTTGTACAATGAGAGCTCAACTCATAATGGAAAAGCATAGCTTGGTTATGTTGTAGTGGCCGTAAATACAAAAAAAAAAATGTATCCATGACCTTCACTTGTTCATTGTAGTTGCTAGGTATCATATATTTCGACTTTTAATTCTATTCAGTAACTTGACAGATAAAGGGTTACCAAGTTTTGACAAAAAAAAAAAGATAGTGCGATGGTGTAAGAATGAACGAAATTGAATGAACTTAAATTTACTTAACTTGGTATCAAACCATTCTTATCATTCGTTCCTTACGCAAAAACGTTCACTACTCCATCACTATTAGTTGTAGTATGGTAACGTTAATTTTCTTTGAACTGTTCAGTTACTATTACTGTTAGTGTTATTGGGTTTTTCCATCAGGAATTTCTCAGTAGCAGCCTCGGAGTCTGGATTTGTGCCTGGTTGATGGCAATAGGCTCGCCCCCTATTACATGGGACTATTATTATTATGTACACCCACATTTCGCCAGTTATGTTTATACATAACTGGCGAAATGTGGGTGTACTAATGGGTACACCTCTGCCTAACCCTTCGGGGATTACAGGCGTGGGCGGGGAACGAGGCAGCTGTTAGTTGTTCTAAAATTATTAAAATAAAATAAATTGATAGATAAAACAAAATAAAAAAGGTATCATAGGTATGTCAAAGTCAAAACATTTATTTCAACCGACTCCTTGACAATTCAAAAGTGCCTGTAAATGGTTAGACCATTTACAGTCCATTTAGTCCGAAAGCTCAAGTTACTTATGTGTTCAAGAAAGTAGATAGTCATTTTAGGAAAACGTTTTAAGCTTCTGTCCGACTTCGTCTGTGTGTCAACGGCTTTATGGGCTTTCTAAAGCACGGGGGTGTCACACCACCAACTTCCAAACTCAGCTGCTGCTGAGAAGTACTTCCAAATATATAATAATCATTATGCAGTGTATAAATACGGCAGCTAGTCTATTATATCATTTTAACTGTATTTAAATAGTAAATATTGTACGCAAACCACACATTATCAGTACAATCTTGTAAGTTATTATAACTTTAATAGACTTGAGCTATTGCCATTTGGAAACAGAAATAGATACAAATGAGTAGGTAACTCACTTAGTTATTATGCATTTGTGTAATCAAAGTTTAATTATATTTTGAAATAAATTACCTACTAATCTATATAAATAACATAACATAACATAACATCACGCCTGTAATCCCCGAAGGGTTAGGCAGAGGTGTACTCATTAGTACACCACATTTCGCCAGTTATGTTTTTAGTCCCATGTAATAGGGGGCGAGCCTATTGCCATCAACCGGGCACAAATCCAGACTCCGAGGCTGCTACTGAGAAATTCCTGATGGAAAAACCCAATAACACTTACTCTGTATAAATAATTATAAAATTTGTCTGTTTGCCCTTTATACGTTCATAAACTACTGCTCAAATTGTGATGAAACTTTTGGTTGCTTTGCGTACGTCAGCGACTCAAAAAAATCAGAAAAATTCGCCCCGGGAACGAAGCTGCGAGCAATAGTTAAAATTGTAATAATAATAATGAAAAAAAAAGTTAAAAAAAGTTAAGTATTATTGTAAAAAAGTTTTGTTTTTACATCATTGATGCCAGTTTTTTACATTATATAGGAACTATTATTATTATACAATAATAAACCTAAACACAAACCTAAGAGTAATTATAAATTATAAAAAAACTAACACTCTCCTCGCGACTTCGTTCGCGTGGTTTTCCTTACGGATTCTTAACTTCTTGAAAATAAAATATAGTCTATGTTACTTAGGGTGAATGAACGTTTCTAATGGTGAAAAATTTTTTAAAATCACACACAAAAATACAATTATTTCCTCTGCATTATATTAGTGTGGAAGATGTACAATTTTTCATTGGTATTTGAGAGAGTTCTTGGGTTATTTTTTAATTTTCAAACATACCCGCAACAAAAAATCTCTTATCGCATAGGTACGCGCTCACTTTCGCACACACCCTATCAATCACTCAGCAACTTCAATGTGTCGGAAAATATATCAAGAAAACCCGCGCATTTGAAATTATAATTCTAGTCTTAGACCATAATGCCCATAATGCTTACAGAGCATTGAGATATTACTACTGTCAGGGTAGATTGAACTATAGGCTGAACGTGGCTTCTACCTGTGCCAATGTTTAGCAGAAAGACTTATGGTACAGATTAAAAATAATCTATGGTTTTGTGTTACTGTTTTTATCATTCGTCTACTTGCCTCTGGCTTCAAGTAATGCCAATTACATACATTAACTCACGCTTTTTTCCCATCGGGGTAGGCAGAAACTACAGAACGCCACCTGCTACGATCCTTATATACTAGATATCATCAAGGATCCAATTATTCTATTTGTAGTAAGACACCTGTTATAGATTATTTTCAATCATGACATAGTTTTTTTTAGTTTACTCCATACAAACTTTGTGAATTTTGGAAAATTCGTTCTTAGCGGTCATCTACAAACTATAAACTACCTCCCATGCCCAATTTCAATTTTATACGTCAAGCGGTTTTCGATATTTAGTTATGAGTGAGTGAGTGAATGAATTATCGCTTTTATATTTTTAGATATTGGTGCCGATTCCCTTAGTCACAGACTAAAATTAGACTATTTGCATCTTTTTTTTGTCCAATAAAACAAGAAAGAGACTAATGTAAATAAGAGCTGTCAAATTTAGTCAATCTGACACATCCATACAATCATAGTTGACATCTTAAAACGTATGGATTAAAAATATGGAAAAGTTCAAGGCAAAACTAATTTGACATCGCTAACTTAGTTCTTTAATGTCACCGTCCTTTCCTTTCGCTGTATGTTAATAAGAGATGTCAATTCTCTAAATTTAGTCTAGTTTGTGAACAAAGTAATCGCCACCATTATTATGATAACTTTTACTGAAATTTCTTCTGCGTGGTTTTGGTCTAGCACTTTCCAGGTCACCTAAAGTAACCAAGGGAGATTTATACATAATAAACCGGCAGGTTACATAAGAAAAAATAAAACAATAAAGGCTATAAAAATATCAAACAGATTAGTTTAATTGAAAGCACTTTGTCTGAAGGTTACGATTCTAGGTCAATGGATTTAACGTTATATTATAATTGTTTAGTTTATGTAACTTCTACGTTTATTGACGCCATCTTGATTGCGTTAGAACTATTAATTATAACGTTTTAATAATGACTAGCTCTTACTCGCGACTTCGTCTGTGTAGACTTCAGAATTAAGCGAATAAAAATAATTCTATGTATTATGCTAGATTAATATATACTTACACTTAATGGGTGCCAATTTTAGCTAATCTTGTTCAGCCGTTTAAGTGTAAAAGAATAACAAACCTCAACTGGTTGACAATCGTCTTCTAGGGCTAAACGTCTACTAACGACTACTTAGGGTGACACATGGGCGATAAATATAATACATATATAATCATTTACTTAATTAGTTTTAATTCAAAGTCAAAGTCAAATCATTTATTTCAATTAGACCATTAAAAGGCACTTTTAAACGTCATTTACAAGAGAAAAGAAAAATTATAATATTGAATCTAGTTGCCCATTCCAAAAGGTAGTTTCGTATGGAGAAGAACGGGCAAGAAACTTCATAGTTACTCTTTTAAAATATATATATATGATTTACAATAAGTAGTAGGTACATTAATTCTATTTATACGAATGTGAAGACGATGTACCTAAAATAAAAGTCATACAAAGTACTACAATACGTACCAAGTGCTACAAAGATTAAAAATTTAAAATGAAAGCTAAATTTATTGTTGTAGATACACAGTGCTCACACGTTTACAATATTGTGATCGTCAACTATCTTTTCTAACATTTCAAAAGACATCGAATCTGTGTGTGAGCCATAGTCATCACCAAAGATAGAATATGAGCCCAGACAATCATGGATCCAAATAAATGTCTTTTGATTTGATCTGTTCCATATTTTTCTGCCAATATCAATAAGGCGATGCTGCTAATTAAAAACATTCAATATCAAGTCACAATATCATCTCAACAACAATTAAAATAATTTTAACCTTTATTATGTTAAGATTCTCTCAATATTCTTATAAGCGGTCTTTTAAAAATCTCTAGATATATAGCATTTACGAATATTCATAGTTTTGACGGGCCTGTTGGTCTAGTGGTTAATGGCCCTGACTGCTAATCCGGAGGTCGTGGGTTCGATTCCCACCCAGGACAAACTTTGTGTGATGAGCATGATTGTTAGTTCTGTATCTGGGTGTGGTTTATCTACATATAATATGTATGTATTTATAAATTATATAAGTATGTATATCAGTTGTCTGGTTACCATAACACAAGCTCTGCTTAGCTTGGGATCAGATAGCCGTGTGTGAGTTGTCCCAAGATATTTATTAGTATTATTATTATTTATTATTAGAACAATTACCAGAAATGAAGAAATATATGCAATACATAATAGATATGTGCTCAAAAAGGAAATAGTTTAAATACTGCAATTATTAGAATACAAGAAAGGCAACCAAAACGTCTAGTTCAAGATCTGCAATCAAATTAGGCATAGCCTTTAGTCACCGTGTTAGGTATGCAGCCATTAGGCAATACGACCTTTTTTGGGGCAAGCCAATCCTGCCTACCTTATGATAGGGTACCTCCGGTTGCACTCCTAGGCGTCAATTACTAGGTAATGAACATGTATCTAAACATTACTCAAAAGTGGTACCTATTTCTATAAGTGTAGAGTATAAAACAGTATTTACTTATGTAGAAAAAAAAAAATATTTTTCTTGTGTTATTGTTCTTTTTTTTTGTAGATTTTAGACTATTTTGATTATGTGACTATTGTCGCGAGTGTGCTTATTATTATTGTTAAAGATCGCCACCTGGTCTGCCCTAAAAACAGTCAAAACTACTTGGGGTTTATACTGGGTTTGATTTAGAATTGTAGCAATTTTTTAGTTATTTTGAACTATTATATTGAGTTTCGAAGGATTAATTTATTTATGGCCCAGTCAAAAGGCCAATTTACGTCATTAAAAATATTCAAAACCTTGTCGCAATCACATCTCATCAGTGACAATAAATTTCAAAAACTTGACTAAAATCTAGGAAAAATAAAAGTATATTTGACAGATTGAGACTGAGATTCGAATGCGATCGTTCCTGAAAGTATTCAAATTACTCTCTTAGCTATATCTGTATGATATTACATAACTAAGTAATATAAACAAATAAAAATCAATTAATTAATGTTATCAAATTAATTGGTCAGTTGACACCAATAATCAATAATTTCAAGACACAACTCCTTTAAAAAATACTCTATTTTAGCTCTGTAAACCTCTATTAATTTTCAATGAACTGTAAAAATAGTTTTTATAAGCTTCAAATAGTAATAAATAAATAGTCAGTTGAATCAGCGAAAAATAGAGGTCACAGTTTACTATTGCGGTCTATTGACATACAAAATATACTCGCGTAGGTAATTGGAGGTGTTTAGTATCCAATCGAATATTCGATAGTTTATTTTAAAAACAAATGAGTTTCAAAATCAACTTTACAGAGTTACATTACACACTCCCTCACTTAAAAACACAAACCATACACCATCTTACAATCCATTTACATCAACTCTACTAACATTTAAAACTAGTATTAAGTTTTTACGACAGTTTCTTGCCTTGTGACTCATTGCTTCATGTTTTACTATAATGCTGGGGCTACATTAGCGGCAGTCGCGTTGGCTCGCTAAAACATCGTGTATGGGGCATACGCGATGTTCTTGTCTACGTTAGGCGGGCGAAGTTTAATCATGCCGGATTGTGTTGTTCTCTGTTGTGTGGCGTAACGTAGGTGTAGCCACCCAAGTGAATATTATCGTGATAAAACACTTTGATGCGCGTTAGTTTACCGACACTGTCCCAATAGTACATCGTCTTCGCTCGAATACTACGCGTTGCAATCTAGCCGGCCACACTAATCGCGTTAACATGAATATTCTCTGTAGCCCGCTAATTTATTTAGCATCACGCCTATTATCCCCGAAGGGTTAGACAGAGGTGTACCCATTAGTACCCCACATTTAGCCAGTTGTGTTTAAGTCCCATGTAATAGAGGGCGAGCCTATTGCCATCAACCGGGCACAAATCCAAACTTCGAGACTGCTACTGAGATATTCCTGATGGGAAAACTTAATAACACTCAAGACCTCATGCTCAGCAGTCGCGCTTTGCGACCGACGAGTCAGTCTAATTTATTTATTATTTATTAAGTTAAACTTTATACAACAAAAATAGTACAAAGTCGAACTTAATGCCTTGCCCGCTAATGTAGCCCCAGCATTATAAAACTAGTTGGACCCGTCATATGCACCTGTTACAATGCGCCAGACGTAACAGAAGTGCATTGTTATTAGTCGTGACACTAATGACACCGTTTGAGGATCAAAGTTTGATAGTTTCATAGGTATTGTCATGTCTTTGATCGCTTTGATGTTGAGTGAGTTTGTGGCTTGCCGGCTTGCCGCCCCAGCGGACTGTGAGAGTGAGGGAAGAGGGGCGCACCTGTGTTGGTGCTAATCAATTGACGTAGGTACTTTTTATGACGTGTCAAAACGCGATTCTCCCATAGATTTTGTATGGTAGAAAACAACCGTGACGATACTTTTGCGCCGACTCAATTGACTTCTAAAGTTTATTGAAAATTAATCGGATTATTAGGACTAAAATAACAAAACATAACATAACATCACGCCTGTAATCCCCGAAGGGTTAGGCAGAGGTGTACCAATTAGTACACCCACATTTCGCCAGTTATGTTTTTTTTAGTCCCATGTAATAGGGGGCGAGCCTATTGCCATCAACCGGGCACAAATCCAGACTCCGAGGCTGCTACTGAGAAATTCCTGATGGAAAAACCCAATAACACTTTGCCCGACTTGGGAATCGAACCCAAGACCTCATGCACAGCAGTCGCGCTTGCGACCACTAGACCAACGAGGCAGTCACTAGGACTAAAATAAAATGTTTTTTAGAGAAGTTATGTCTTAATTGTTATGTGTTATCGATTAATTGTGTCTAATACCTACTATCGTGCTCTACAATATCTATTGTGTATTTGGCTAGGCTTTATTGTGTTAAGAACGATCCCAAATACCTAATTTTAAACTAAGAGTGAAACAATGATAATGATGAAAACTTTTATCGAACTTTAAAAACTGTCTGTCTGTTAAGCTTTCGCGACTAAACCACTAAACCGATTTTGGTGAAATTTTGTACGGGATAAGTTTGAATCCAAGAAAGGACATAGGGTACTTTGTATTCCTTCGTCTGTGTCCGTGATAACTTTTAGGTATGCGGACAAAGTCGCGGGCAAAAACTAGTTTGATGTAACGTCAGATCAGTACAATTATGGCAAACAGACACCGCCTCTATCTGAACGGAACTTTATTCCATTGACAAAAAAACAGCTGATACATACAACGTTTATATAATACATACACAGTTATCTATACTTCTATATACTAATATAAAGCAGAATAGGTTTTTCGTTTGTGTGTTTGTTTGAATGCGTTTATCTCTGGAACCACCAGTCAGATTCGAATTTTCTTTTTGTATTTAATAGCCTGATTCATCAGGAATAGTATAGACTACATACCATCACGCCACAACACACGAGAGCGGAGCAGTAACCAAAGACATAATATCCCTTTATTTCAGTCAACTTAGGCTTATAAATTACAATACATAAACAAACGCAACTACTATAAACTAATACATATTAGATATAAACTATTGCTTAAGCTATTGCTTATTAAATATACCGCAGGTGTATAAAATAACACGGACAAAGTCGCAGACAGAACCTAGTTACGCATATAATCTTCTCTCGCCTACATATTAAAATAAATTATAATATGCATATTGCAAATCCAATATTTCTAAACACTTTATTACATAGAAAATCGTTTTTAAATAAATGTATATATTTTCGTTATTAACAGATGTTGGTTGTTTATGATTATACCCGGGGCTAAATTGTTTAGTATATTATACCTACAGACAGTCAAAAATCTTCCGTGGGCGTCCTATGCTTGGCTGTCGATTTCATAAAATATGTATTTCTGTTCTTTTATATTGAGGTGCGAATGGGACTATAAATCATTGTGATTACTATTAGGCTTTGCCAATCTACGGTACCAATGGCTTTGATACAGTTTCTTGTTAGATCGCTGCTGGCTATAGGCCTGTCTAAATAGGTGTAGTGGTACTGGTTTTGTTGGAACAGCACCCGAATTGCGGTGACTCTCGAAATGGTAATAATTTCGATTGTTGTTCAAGTAATTCGGAAGCAATGTTTTTAAGAAATTAAAATTATATTTATTAACGATACATAAAAAACTGTTTTTTACAAAAAAAGAAGATATTTTATAAATAAATAAAATTAACTAACCACATACATAGATATACCTTATACAAAAATGAAATAAATTTATTAAAAACATATAACATCACGCCTGTAATGTAAGTACCTAACGAAGTCATCTTTATACATATGTATATAAAAATGAAACCCTATTTCCCATGGTCATCACGAGTCGGCATCACGAGTGAATGGCTAGACCAATTTCATTAATTCTTTTTTTTGTGTGTTTTTTTGTTGTAAGGAGAAGGTCCTCAAGAAACTAAATTAAAAAAAATTGTGGTACGATGTTCACTGGGACTGCTAGTTCATTATAAAATTAAACTAAACCTAATAAATTATTAAGCATTGTAGTCAACCCCCGACTGACTCGATAACCCACCGCCACCGCTGTGACTGCCTCGTTGGTCTAGTGGTCGCAAGCGCGACTGCTGTACATGAGGTCTTAGGTTCGATTCCCAGGTCGGGCAAAGTGTTATTGGGTTTTTCCATCAGGAATTTCTCAGTAGCAGCCTCGGAGTCTGGATTTGTGCCCGGTTGATGGCAATAGGTTCGCCCCCTATTACATGGGACTAACAACATGTCTGGCAAAATGTGGGTGTACTAATGGGTACACCTCTGCCTAACCCTTCGGGGATTACAGGCGTGATGTTATGTTATGTGTATTGTAGTCAATTAATACTATTTATTTCTTTTTTTATAAAAGAACGTTACCACACCCTAGAAAGTTCATTTCTACATACAACCTTTGGACCCCCGTTTATCCCTTTCGGGGGTGAATTTTGGAAAATCCTTTCTTATCGGATGTCTACTAACTATAAACTACCTCCATGCCAAATTTTATCTTTATACGTTTAGCGGTTTTCGAGATTTCGTGATGAATGAATGAGTGACCTTTCGCTTTTATATATACATAAATATATAGATTAGGTAATAGATTTTCACTTACATTAAACATTATCATGTATGAATAAAAATAAAAAATAAAATAAATATCTTGGGACCACTCACACACGGCTATCTGATCCCAAGCTAAGCAGAGCTTGTGTTATGGTAACCAGACAACTGATATACATACTTATATAATTTATAAATACATACATATTATAGATAAATCAACCCAGACAAAGAACTAACAATCATGCTCATCACACAAAGTTTGTCCTGGGTGGGAATCGAACCCACGACCTCCGGCTTAGCAGTCAGGGCCGCTAACCACTAGACCAACAGGCCCGTCAAATGAAAGAAATGCCTACGCTAATCTCTAGCGCAGGCATTTCTCCGACATAACTAAAATAGATTCACGTCCATATTGAAAAGGCAATTGAATTCATGACTTGTTCACCGGTGGTATGGGCCGTTACCATTGAGCTATTACCGCTTTTAAACGTCAAAATTGACTCATAAACAAGATAGTACAAATCACAAATAACAAAACATAATGACATCATAATAATTCAGAATTGTATAAAGTTTTTAGAACACACGACTGTTTATAGTTGTTATTACTGTAATTTTAACATTAAAATTTATCGATAGTCGTTATGTATTGTTATTAAACCTGATTGTATTGTTATGTAATAAAATATTATTACTATTACTATTTTATACTGCAAAAAAAATGTAAGTAAATAATGTATATATTTTATTAAAAATACGTTTTTAAAACAAGCTTTAATTTAAAATTATTTCAATATTGAGTATTGAACATTGTATTGTCATCAAAACTAAAGGTGTATGCAAAATTTCAGCTCAATCGGATACCAACAAATGGTCGAAAAATGTTTTGCAAATTTTGAAAGGACAACTTACTTACTTACATACGAACAGTGCAAGCTAAATAAAAGCTAGTAAAAAAGTAGCTTAGTAGTTCCAGACAGACTGTAGTCTATCTCTGAGCCTTTCAGCTATGTCCGTTTAGCCTTTCTGCCGTGATAGAGTAGCAAACATCCATCCAACGTACTACGTATGTACTTCTGACGGCTTCTATCATTTGCTAGCATTACTACTCGATCTGTTATATTTTATCTATGACATGTCAATACACGACCACGACTAGATCTTTTAGGACACGACAAAAAAATCCAAATACATATTTTTCAAATTAAATAAATTAAGATTACATATATTTAAATGGACATTATATTTGACTAGGTGTCTAATAAATAAAGATAAACATAATAATATGACAGATTTAATAAGCTCGTTATATTGTTTGATTGACAGCCAAGTTTATGAATACACAATAGTTTTGATTAAATTGTGGTTTGTCTAGTTCAATGCTTTTGAAATTAATATTGTGACTGTCTGAATCGTTGGACTGCTGAGCATGAGGTCTTCGGTTCGATTTCCAGGTCGGACAAAGTGTTATTGGGTTCTTCAGGGCTTGTGTCTGGATTTGTGCCCGGTTGATGGCAATAGGCTCGCCCCCTTGTATATGGGACTTAAACATTACGTGCGTAAAAGGGTGGGCGTTTAAAGTGCTCGAGTCGGTTGGCCCTTTTTTATTTAATTATTTTTATACTTTACATTACTCAGATTTTCTTATTACTTAGTATGTCAGGATCGTAGCAGGTGGTATTCTGTGGTTTCTGCCTGCCCCCATGAGAAAAAGGAGTGAGTTAAATATTTTGTTACCATTATATAGTGATATAAATAATCAAATAAAAATATGTTAAAAAATTATGCATATTCCATAGTAATATATTATTTAACTTTCTTATATCCGTTATAAAGATCTCGTTGATGTCTTTTCTTAGTAAGAAAGATGAATAATTTCATCTCAGCAGTAATTAACGTATCTTTAAGAACATTTTCATTCTTATCTCACCATGATTCCGTTAAAAATATCTCTTATTTATCCACATTTTTGACAAGTTATTGACATTGATTATCTATAAGATGAGATTGTGAAGTTAATTCTACTAATTAAAAACGTTCAAATTCTAGTCACAATCTCATCTGATCAGTATGTAAGTAAATTAGAAGTATTTTTAAAAGATTGAGACTTAGATTAGATTGTAAACGTTTTTAAAGGTTTCAATATAGTTTTAAACTGACTGCCTCGTTGGTCTAGTGGTCGCAAGCGCGACTGCTGTGCATGAGGTCTTGGATTCGATTCCAAGGTCGGGCAAAGTGTTATTGGGTTTTTCTATCAGGAATTTCTCAGTAGCAGCCTCGGATTCGGGATTTGTGCCCGGTTGATGGCAATAGGCTCGCCCCCTATTATATGGGACTAAAAACATAACTGGCGAAATGTGGGTATACTAATGGGTACACCTCTGCCTAACCCTTCGGGGATTTCAGGCGTGATGTTATGTTATATAGTTTTAAATACCTATGAAGTATACCGTTTTTTAAGTACCCCACAATATCCGTCAACGATCCGGATACTGACCGCGGTCCGCTATTTGGTGACCACTGACTTGAATATATCCGTCTTACATTGAAGTCCAAGAAACTTGAAACACTTGAAGACCTGTCTATCACGATCATTCAAATATCCGAAATGGTTTCCAAGAAAAACTTTATTTTTAGTAAGCCCACTGCTGGACAAACTGTGTACATGTTTCTCTTATTACGTGCTACAATTTGGGAATTCCATTGTCAGTTGCTACCACACCAGTTTTGTTTGAGTTATCTATTTTAGGTTTACACTGCACTGACAAAGCTGTGCTATAGATATTTACTTGCCATAAATTTACTTTACTAATAAAAAAACCACTTAAATTTATGTTACGATTAACAGATGTAAATCGTCACATAAAGTAGCTTTTTTTTCTTGTTATCAATAATAGCCTCGAGTAGTAAGAGCTTTATTGCTATTTCAGAGGGTTACTGTAAAGGGTTTCTGTTAACAGACTAGCATTAAAAAATCTATTAGGCCTATTAGACCTTTATGGCTTTTGCACGACTTTAGACCTTCAACCAAGAGTCTTGAATAGGCCTACCCTAAAGTCTTTATAGTTTATGTCTAGGTGGCATCGACTGTGATTTTAAACTTTTAATAGTTTAACGTAGCTTCTCTATAGCATCGCATATCTTATCATGTGCAGCTATGATTATCGTTCAACTAGCGCGGGGGTGCTGCGCGTGAGTGGCGGGGCGGTGTACCGGCGGGGGGAGGGTGACGGCTTCCCGCGCGTGCGCAGAATGTTAATGCTCCGCGCACCGTGCTCTATGACTTGATATGACTGCTTGTAACTTTATTGTACCTGCATGTACTTGTTCGTGTATGGGAGATAAGATGGCCTCCCATAATCAAGTTTATGTATGAAACAGGTACCTATTTCTATGTATGGCTACTGTGTATTCTATTCGTAAAGTGACTACTCAATAAGACATGGAAATTTATTCGAAAATTATTTTGGGAACCGCGGAAATCTGATGTCAGTACAGTTGTGAAAAAAAAAAATATATTTCGGAACAATGAGTAAGGTTTTGTTGTGAATCGATTGGGATGATGATACAAAAATTAGTACGTTTAGTGATTTTGTTTGGTGATAGCTGAAGATACACATAACATCACTATACTTTAATCCTCGAAGAGTTAGGCAGAGTTGTACCCATTCGTAAACCTACATTTCGCCTGTTATTTTTAAGTCCTATGTAATAGGGGACGAGCCTCTTGTCATCAACCGGGCATTAATCCAGACTCCGAGGCTGCTACTGAGAAATTCGTGGTATAAAATCCCAATAAAACTTTTGCCCGACCTGGGAATCGAACCCAAGACCTCATGCTCAGGAGTCGCACTCAGCGACCACTATACCAACGAGGCAGCATTTTTTGTTTTTAATTGTAATACTTTTATTCCTGTACAAAACTAGGACACATTCTGACCATCTCCTTCGACGAGGAACGACCAACGACCCATAAACCATTCTCTTACGGTACTCATAGTGTTCATCTCTGTTCATTCCCTACCTCACCTCACGATGGCAGTCTAATATCCCCCTCCGTTATCCGACACGACACGACACGCTACAATCGACACACGAATACGATAACTGTTCGACAAACACACTGAGATTATTGAATTTAGTAGTTTGGACACTTGACACTTTGGGGGACATACGGGTGAGAAGAACGGTGAGCTCAATTTAAATTTTTCGATTTTTAAAATTAAAATTCCAAATTTTTTTTAGTATGAAATGAAATGATTAATTTTAATAAATTATTCCATTAAAAGGACCACTTATGAACGTGATTTACAAGAATAAAAAAAATAGTTGCCTTTCTTTTATCTTTTGTATATAACTTATCAATTACATACACAATACATTTATGTAACTATCCATCTGTGGCATAAAGTCGATTTTCCTTAGAGGGAAACCTAAGCAAATACTGTTTATTATACGCAATTTTATGACTATGAAATTAACATCATTTATCGCCTCACTAACTACAATATGTGTTAATAGAAAACAGTAAATACTCCTGTGTTATTTTTTTTTTAATGTTTTTTTTTCTGATATTTCGAAAGAAAACCGGTAGGATTAGTATTGTATGGAGTCCTCGTCACTGCTAGCAATTTAGATGCACCTCAGCTTCTATCTTGAATTTTTCGTCGAATGGACTCACAAGCCTGCAAGGGTTAGAAGAACTTAACCTCTCTGTGTCACGACAAAGAGGTCATGCATGTGAAACTCTAATGTAACCATAGTAACACCATGTTGCAAGTCATAAACCTCCACAAAAAAACCGGCCATGGCGAGTTCGACTTAAACACGAAGGGTTCCGTACCACCATGCAATAGTTAATAAAATATGTAGGGAAAAAAACACATTTCTTGTCTGGTAAAGTAGAAAATTAAAGGGAAATTAATTTCTAAAATACACATTTTGTCAAAATTATAACTCTTTACCTATCACGGTTAATGAGACATGAACCGTGTCTGACAGATGGACGGACAGCGGAGGTTAAGTTATAGGAAACCATTGGCACTCTTCTGGTATAAAACCCTAAACGAAAACCAAATCAAATCAAAGGCAGTTGCAGGCACTTTTGATTTGTCAAGAATAAAACTTTCAACTCTCAAAAATTTTACCTATTACGGTTCATGAGAAACAGCTCGCTCATATATAAACGGACGGACTGACAAACAGACGGACAGCGGAGGCTTAGTAATAGGGACCTATTGAACCCTAAAAGTGTAAAATATATGAAAAGCGTACTTGACTTATCATTTTACGTAGATTTCCTTTTTAAAACTAAGCCGTGAAGTTTTTAGTACACACAGTTATTTTATTTTTAGAATTCAAAGTTGTATAAATTATTCGGTTGCATGTGCTACTAGTTTTATGGCATGCAATTTAAATGTGGAGTCGTATTTTTAAAGTTTATTTTTATATAAAACTAGCGGAGAATGATGACTGTTTAGACGGGTAATTGATTTATTACTGCTTCCCATTTCTATTTATATTTCTAGTAGTTTCTCCCGCGACTTCGTCTGCGTCAATAGTTGATATATTATCGTACGAAAACCGTACATTTTTCTGGGATAAATTCATCTAGATCCGTTCAGCTGTTTTGGCATGATTGAATAACAAATATCCATATAAACTTTCGCATTTATAATTAGTAAGATACTTCTCTATCTCAACATACATAGTATAAAACAAAAACGCTCCCTGCCGTCAGGGGGCCAACTCTTAAAACAATATTATTATTATAATATTACTTTGACTTTTCGTACCATGACGTCCTTAAAATAAGCTTATAATAAGGTTAAAGTAATGTTATTTTCTTAGCAGTTTTGGTGACGTCACCCCTAAAAGTTCATTCATTTTCCTACCACGACGTGACTTTTGACAACCAGCAATATTGTTTTAATGTCAATTTTAGCATTCATAAAAAAGTTCCTCGGACTCGACGGAAGTATTATTGTTTTGCAAATTTATATATTTAAATGTAGGTTTTTGGCTATCTTTAAAACTACGGTTTTCATTAATAGATAGAGTGATCTGAGAGGAAGGTTTAAAGGGACGTATAGTTAGAATCTACATTGCACCCATATGAAGCCGGGGTGAGTCTGTAGTATAATGTAAAGCTGAAGAGCTAGTTTGTTTGTTTGCTTTTTGTTTGAACACGCTTATCTCTGGAACTACTAGTCCGATTTAAGAAATTCTTTCACTAATTGGAAGTTATATTATCCCTGAAAGCTATAGAATATATATTTGTCAAAAAAATAGAGATTCGTAAGATTGATAGTCGAAAATCTAACCAAACCAACATAATAAACAAACCATATAAATGAGAAAAATTTGGGACGCATTACGTCGATTCGTTTTAGTAAAACTAAAACGCATTATTGTTTAAAATCGTACTACGTTCATAAAATTCTTTTCCCTAAATAGCCATTTTAACGACACAAACTAACAATAAAATAACTCTAAAAGGGCATATCTCTATAAAGCTCGTTACAAAAGAGGCTAGGCAGTAGGCGTGGTGAATCATACTCAGAGAGAAAGTGACTTTCCATTTTCAAATTGTTTTGTATTGTGTGCTAAACGTAATTAATTAGTTGTTAATTCTTTACCGTACCGTGGTAATTGTAATTTGTAATTAACCGGTTTTCTAAATGGTTTTACGGTTTTTTGAAGGCGGCTTTCCTTGACGTTTGTTTTTGCATTTACGGTTGTTTATTTTGAAAACTAACTGTTTATAAATAATGGTTGTAAGTTTTTGATGGTCAGCTTTTAAATAATAATAAATCATCATCATCATCTGCCTAGCCTTTACCAACTATGTTGGGGTCGGCTTCCAGTCTAACCGGATGCAGCTGAATACCAGTATTTTACATGGAACGACTGCCTATCTGACCTCCACAACCCAGTAACTGGGTAATATGATACCCCTAGGTAAGACTGGTTGTCAGTCTTTCGGGCTTCTGACGACCCGTAACGACTGTCAAAGATCCACGTATGACAGCCGGGACCAACAGCTTAACGTGCTTTCCGAGGCACGGAGGAGTCTCGGTGTGTAAAGATGGTCACCCATCCACGGACCAACCCCGGCAAGCGTAGCTTAACCTGACAGATCGACCTGTGCGGCTGTTATTACTTAGCCACGAGCTCCTCGAATAATCACTGGCGAAATGTAGGTGTACTAACGGGTACACCTCTGCCTAACCCTTTGGGGAATACAGGCGCGATGCTATATAAAAAAAAAAAACTTCTAATTCTCTTTCTTTCATCCTTTTCTCCAGTATGTACAAGCTTTAACACAGCAAAAAGCTTCAGTAGTCCGTACAGTTATGTATTTATGCAACAAAATTCTCTTGAACATTACTCCATGTGGTTATCAACATACTTGGCATAACTGTCGCTTGAGCACTTTACAGTTGCTATCGTCACGTCGCTTATGCACTACGTACGGTTAAAACTAACGTTCCTGTATCTTTGGCAATAAAACAGCATAGCATAAGTAACTAGGCACATAGCTTAGTTACTTATGAAGTTTCTTGTCCATTCCCTTCAACGTGGCGTGGCGTCTCGTTTCTTGTTCAACGTGGATGAGGCGAAAGGAGTATGTAAGGATCGTAGCAGGTGGCGTTCTGTGATTTTTGCTTACCCCATGGGAAAAAGGCGTGAGTTTATGTTATGTGTCTTCTCGAAATGAAACTAGCTTTTGAAAGAGGCATCTAACGTAATCTCTTAGCGATAATAATTCACTGCCTTGGTTTTGTATTTACTCTAAGAGAAATTTGTAATATTGAAGACTGAAAATAAACAATTTTATTATTTTTTTTTTTATCTATATGTAGATGATTTTGTTCTTGTAAATCAATCTGCCTAGCTTTTTCCCAATTATGTTGGGATCGGCATCCAGTCTAACCGGATGCAGCTGAATGCCAGTACTTTTCATGCAGCGACTGATCATCTGGCCTGCCAACAATCAGTAATTGGGTAATACGATACCCCTTGGTATTACTGGTTGTCAGCCTTTCGGGCTTCTGACGACCAGTAACGGCTGTCAAAGATCCACGTATGGCAGTCGCCACTAACGACTGAACGTGCTTTCCGAGGCACGGACACCGAAAATATTGCTGAGTATTGAAGCAAGATTTTAAGTTTGGCCGGGCAATATTTAAAACAAGTAGGTATTGTTGGGAATATATGGCCTGTTTAGAAGCGTCATTAGGTATAAAGCATTCCTGCTGGGGTTGCGAGACATCTTAACAGGATACCGTGGCCCCGGAACGTAAAGGGCAACAAAAGGAACAGGGTGGTTTTTTACCCAGGGCGGAAGGAGTCATTTGATGATTTTTACCACTCTAAAAGGTATAAAGCATTAAAGCATTGTTCCACGGCTCTACCAAACAATGAAGAATTATCAAGTTGGAACTCGAGTCGATAAATGAAAGAATTGAGGTTACCCAGGTGGGTGGTGGTCGGGCAGCTGCCAATCAACTCGTTCTTTGTACCGCTTAATAATTTACGGCAACAACTGACTGACTGTTCCTTTTGAGTCCTTCAAATGGGGGCCCGAAGGACCAATTACGACATTTTGATAATATTATTAACAAATTCCTTCTCAATTTAAATTCTGGGTCAACAGAACCTAATAGTTCCCTCAAGGAATATTCTCGACGAAACAACAATACCAAAAATACTCAAGAAAAAGACGTTCGCTCACGTTCTTCGCCTTCTTCCTTCGCCTCCAGCGAATTTCTCTACCATTCGCAGTTATACCTACAGTCGAATCCAATCAATTCTTGTTCAGTAATTGTCGAGAAAAAATTTACATACGCCGCGAGCATTCGGCGTCTTTCATCGCGAGTTAAAACGTACGTGTGTTAATATGTGTTGGAGATAAATCGTGACTTTCCTAAAGATTCGGATGCCCAAGGCGAGTCGTGGGCGTCTACACTTCCCGCTGCTAATAAAGGTTGATTGAGGCTCGGGTTTCGCAGACAGGAATGTTTTTTGACGTTTAGGTATGGGCGAGAGTATTCTGCCTAGTAAAAAATAAAAAATAAAAGTTGTAGTAAAAAAGTCATTTTAAAAATGCTTTTAAAATGACTACGACAGAAAGATTACATAAACAAGATATTAAATGTTTTTAAGACATCATAAATTTACTATATGAATTGTAATATTAATTACTATTTGTAATAATTATAGTAGTTGGCTATAAAGAAGTTTACGATGACAGTTAGCGAGTAATAATATAAATATAATTGATCTATCAAGACTGTTTACACACCTAGTACTTAAAAAGCTGAATGGGTCTAGTTTTACCAAAATGAACCAAACCACTTTGAAAAAACAATTTTCCAAAAAATATTTAGATATTTCATGCTGATTATTCTTTTATCTGTTCTAAGTAAACGTTTTGAACGACATGTAAATGTTACAATAAAAATAAAAAAATGGCTAAATGTTACTGGTCAGTAAATTTATGTGGTGGCGCTTTATTTATTTATCAAAAAACGGCCATTTGCCAGTGCTTATCTCAAATAGGTAAAGTATTATAGCTACTTCTTCTTAAAAAACATATCACTTTGTAATTCTTACTCTAAATACCGAACTAATGTTCTTACGATACAAAACACGAAATGTCACTTAACAAAAGAAATCAATAAAATTCACAGCTACCGGTCAATTATTATTTACACAATAAGGCCATAAAATACTATAACCTGGCAATTAGTATCGCCCACAGTTGCGTTCGGGTAATAAAACCTCGGTGATAAAGCAAAATTTGCGGTCAAAAGTACCAGTCACCAATTAACTTAGTACTGCTTTACAATCACTAAAACAAATACTAAATTGTTACATTACTATATAGTAATTAGTTTAACCAAACTATCTTATCTAACTATGCTTAAAATGCTTGGTCCTAAATAACTGTCTGACTGACGGATCAGCGCACAGCCTAAACCGATGATCGTGGAGACTTTAAACTTGGACGGTGTGTTCTTTGTATGACGTAGGCATCCTTAAGGGGTAAAAAAGGGGGACTTTGGAGAAACAAGATCGCCAATAACATGACTGCTTTGTTTTTTTTTTTAATATACATTATTCAGCTTTATCAAATGTTTCATCTTTTTTTATTAAGCACAAATAAGTATTATATTGGGTTGAAAATTAAAAAACAAAATCAGTTGAGTCTTAGTAGAAAAATATCGAATTGGACATTACGACATTACTAAAAATACATTTTTTTTTGGATATGACCCAACTGACTTTTACTCGGATTAAGTCGCGGGAAGAATCTAGTTTAAACTAAAATAATAAAGCCGAAGAGTTTTTTTTTTTTTTTTATTAATATTTTTTATTTTTTGTATAATTTTAATTAATAAACATTATAACGTTACGATTACGATTAAATGTCCGTCTGATTGATCGTCAATGGTATGCACATTGCCTTACAAAGTTTTATTACATATGAGTGCCACACATTTTCATATTTTCTTGTTTGACTAGTCTCTATGGCCACAAGTACTTATCGCACCATAAAAGGTACAAGTAGCACAGTTTTCTGCCTCACTGTACACCTGCAGTAAATATACATATCTTGCGTAATGTGCAACAGTGTACTACACAAATTAGCGAGTCTACAAACAGCAGCGTGCGCGTAGGCAGAAAACAAATATGACGTTTATTTTCTACTCTTTGCCAGAGGTCAGTAGGCCACAATATGGCGCAGTAAAGCCTATTTCAGACTCGATTATGTTTAAAGGGATGGTCTAACTCTGTTTTATACAACTGTGAGCCTTGTGTGTTAATAGTAAGGGTTGGAATTCAAATGCAGTGATTTTATGACTGTATTTTAATGTTTTTTCCATTTTTAGCAAATTATGCTAACTTTATTCTAAGCTGGTTTTTTGCTGTAATTCTTTAATCATATCTTTTACATTGTTATTGAATATTCATTTAAACTTTATGCAACAAAAAGTACAAAGGCGGACTTAATACCTTAGGTATTCTCTAACAGTCAACCAAAGGTGGTGAAGAGATAACATGGTAGGTGTACGAGATTAAAACATCCAAATTAGAAATTAGAAAAATGAACTCTAAGTAATAACTTTAATAAAGTGAAATGTAGTACAAAATCATTTCGAAACCTGCCATAGATTAACATAACATTACGTCTGTAATCCCTGAAGGGTTAGGCAGAGAAAACCCATTAGTTCACCCACATTTCGCCTGTTATGTTTAAGTCCTATGTAGTAAGGGGCGAGCCTATTGCTATTCACCGGGCGAAAACCCAATAACACTTTGCTCGACCTGGGAACTGAACCCAAGTCCTAATGCTCAGCAGTCACGCTTTGCGATCACTAGACCAACGAGGCAGTCTGTATAAATTACCATTAAAAAAATAGATACATAATATTAATCCACCTGTGTCAATCCAATGTGTAAAAAAGGGGGAAAAGGGTGGAGGGGTGCTTTGGTTTAGTGTTGTTACACACAGGCTTTAAAATTAAACCCTATTTCATGTTCTTTTTTAATCCTATGAAGTATGAACCACCCCTTAGGTGCTGTCCATACATTATTATGTAACGTGTGTGTTATCGCTTCGTCGAGATCTCGATACCGGGCTGCAATCGATCGATACTTACCAACAGGGTTGGAGAACCTTTTTTTGAAAGTTTGAAAGCTTTTATTTTATTTCACTTGTATGTTTGTCCTGGAATTTTCATGCACATACATACATAAACTCACGCCTTTTTCCCATGGGGTAGGCAGAAACCATAGAACGCCACCTGCTACGATCCTTACATATTCCTTTCGCCTCATCTACATACATCTCATCATACACCGGTTACGAGTACTGCGCACCTGGAATTCCTGGTTTATTTTTTTGGTCCTGGAATTTTGCAATCAATATTTGACCCACTTTCATCCAAGCTATCGGGCTGAAATTTGGCACACAAGTTTGGTTTTGATGACAATGCATGATTATTATTATGATATTTCATTAAGTTTTTTTTTCTATTCCAGGTATGTAATATTTTAAGAGACTAGCGCGTGTTAAATGAGTAAGTTTTTAGTATGCTTTTACTTATTTAAAGTTTTTAAAAAATCATCGTCATTTTACTTCGTGTTGGCTCGCCTACATTAAGAAGAAGACAGATACTCAAATTATATTGACAGTTCCAGAAAGAAAAGAAAGAATAATATTGTATTTAATTAAGTTTTTAATTATGTTACGTCATGATTTTTAGCCAGGCACGTGTAGGCAATGTGACTTTTCCAAGTCGTAGTCTTCTTCTTATCGTGTGGGCAGTAAGGTCTTACGACCCCACACACCCTAGTGTCAGAGTTTCTAAACCGCCTCAAGGGCCTCTGACATGGTTAAGTCGTAGTAATTATGTACTTTCTGTTTATTTCGGACATCACTGACAGCGGTGCAGGAAAATAAGAGAGAAATATAGTGAGAAAAACTGTAGGTACTTATAAATAACTAACTTCTGCCCGCGACATCCGTGTAAATGTCGGACCCCTGTTTCATATGACCTTTCGCTATTATTTATTTTGGATATAGGTAAGTCAGAAACCGCCAATCCGCCTTTAGCAAGTGTGGTAATCAATGCTCGTGCCTTCTCTGATTGAGACGAAGCCTTTGCCCTGCAGGAGGAAAATATTTGACTGCTCCAATGGTTGGTCATCCCTGCTCTGCTACATTGTCGGCTGGTCAGTCTCGCGAAAAATCATTGTAAGTCGAACACGTCAAGGTTTTTTATTTAATGTTGGATTACAAAAAATTATGGTAATAACTTTAATTGACTGCGTCGTCGCGGACGGCCTAGAAAGAGGTGTCTTGATGATATGGTCGAGTACCTTATGGGCTGGTTCGGGATGGTGCTGGGGAGGAGTTCCTAGAAGGACTTAGGGAAGGCCTTTACTTAGCAGTGGGACAGCGTAGGCTAGGGCAAAATAATCTTGTATGGCATAACATCACGCCTCTAATCCCCAAAGGGTTAGGCAGAGGTGTCCCCATTAGTACACCCACATTTCGCCAGTTATGTTGTTCTATGTAATAGGGGGCGAGATTATTGCCAACAGCCGGGCACAAATTCAGACTCCAAGGCTGCTACTGAGAAATTCCTGATCAAAAATCCGGAACCTGGACTGGAAATGGAATCCAAGATCCCATGCTCAGTAGTCGCGCTTTGCGACCACTAGACCAACGAGACGGTCTTTTATAATAAACGAATAATATATACATGTTAAGGAAATTAAAATGTCTAGAAGCCTGCAACAAAATATCATATAAAAATAAAAACAATTCAAACGATTTTCCCTAGAAATGTAATAGGGGTAGTTATACCTTATAGTTATACCTAATAAAGGCATTGTTTGCTTAAATAGGGGCTCCAAACACGTTAACATGTAATGTAGTTTCTAAATGACACAATAATCCATTTGTATTTGTATTATTATTTGTATTTGTATACCAAAATCCAACGACGAATACCTAAATCCATCCCATTTTTTAACCTTTGGATATTTGACACCAAACCAGTAAGTCAAACACAAACTTTTCGAAAAAAACAATCTGAAACCCGATTAATCTTTAAATAACTAGAAAAATAGATTTTAGTTGCTACGAAATCAATAAATAATTATTTATTGAATTGGCGAATTAAAACGTCACATTTTATAATTGCCATACAAAATCTATGGCAGAATCGCGTTTTAACAGCTCATAAAAAGTATGTAAATTGTTAGGTGATACGAGTATCTATGCGTCTTATAATGATTTTCGGATATTTAACGCTATTTAATTTAGCTCGGTGTTGCTCGCTATTAAGTAATAAAAGCCGTATCAGGTTATGCTACGCTTGTCGGGGTTGGTCCATGGATGGGTGACTATCTTTACACACCGAGATTCCTCCGTGCCTCGGAAAGCACTTTAAGCCATGAGCTGTCAGCACAGGGACGGGGCCCCACCAGCGCCAAACGCCTGCCGCGTCTTAACAGGATAACGTGGCTTCGGAACGTAAAGGGCAACAGAAGGAACAGAGTGATTTTTTTGTCAGTAAGAGTCAGACAGTCCCTTCCGCCCCACCCAGGGCGGAAGGACTCATTTGATGATTTTTACCACCTCAAAAAAAAAGCCATTGGTGTCATACATGGATCTTTGGTAATCTTTACTGATAGTCAAAAGCCCAGTTAACCAGTCTTAGTAAAGGTTATCGTATTACCCAGTTATTGGGTTGTGGAGGTCAGATATTGTATTCAGCTGCATTCAGTTAGACTGAAAGCCGACTCCAACATAGTTGGGAAAAGGCTAGGCAGATTGAACGCTTATTCATTGTAAATCTTTCTAAGTATTAGTTTTTACATTGAACTGTTACTGCTAGATAGTAACTCATTTGATATATCGAATTACATAAACACAACGTAATTAATTTAATTACAAAAAGATTGTGGAATTTTCGTTGAACGAAGCTCAATTATACAACAATTCAAATCAAACTAATGAATAACTTTTTAATCCAACAAAGTATAATGAGCTACCGTATTCTAAACCCGTTATCCACTGAGGCGTAACTTATAATAATATACTAGCAAGCTAATAAAAAGGTGAAAAATTAAAGCTTATTTAGACGTCGCGAGAAATATCGTGCTAGTTGTGGTACATTTCTGTCGATGATCGGTCACTTTTGACACGAAAGCCGCGCGGTCCCGCAATGTACGGCAAATCGCGCGATATTTCTCGCATCGTCTAAATAAGGCTTTAAGTAGTACGCAAGCGTGTTCTGGACGATACAATAATAATAATAGTGGTACGTCTCAGTGGGCAGAGGCATTAATTTGTCTTTGTCGGTTTTGAATTATGTAGTCGTAGGCACTTAGACAATTGTAATTACTGTCTGTTAGTTCACTGGGTTCCTTCTATATTTTTGGAAAGAAAATTTATTTAAAAGCAGCTTCTGATGGAAATCTTCAAGGGAACCGTACATATTTTGTGGGATGAAAGTAGCCTATGTGTTATTCTAGACTGTAATCTATATCTGTGTCAAATTTCATACAGATCTGTACAGCCGTTCTGGCATGATTGAGTAACAAACATCTATTTTATTAGAAGTAAGATTATGCTTATGGTGGATAATGGATAAATGGATCATGACATATCAACTGCAATGTGGATCCTGGAAAACGTCCAGCGACATCACGGAAACCTTGGTGGAGATGGCGGGATGAGCTACGACAATACACATACATACATTGATCTCACTCCTTTTTCGCATGGGGGTAAGCAGAAACCACAGAACGCCACCTGCTACGATCTTTACATCGAATCGTCCACGTTCACACAATTTTTTTTATCGTGTGTGCTGTTAGCTCTTACGACCCCACACACACACCCTAGTGTCAGAGTTTCTAAACCTCCTCAAGGGCCTCTGACTTGGTTCACACAATACAGACTAAAGATAAAAAATAATATGTTTATTTCCATGGATATTTGTATCAATCAATATCATAAATAACCAGAAAAGATGTGTCTAGTTTGACATTAAATATTGACATAAAGCACCTGACGTGAGTTAAAAGCCTACCGGAATTTGATGGCTTAAATAAATATTGTGATTTTTATTATTGCTATATCAATTGTCACCTGACACCTGACTTGAAGCCCGTTATAGAGTTGACCAGTAAGTTCTTCTAAGTTATTTAGATACTAAGGCGCTTTGCACACAGAGCAACTATTGCAGCAACTGGCAACTGTCAACTAGCTGGCAACGAACTGTTTACATACATATACAACTCGAGTTTCGAGTTGCGGCAATCGTCAACAGTTTTTAGTTGCTGCAATCGATGACAAAGTTAGAACTTTGACTTTTAAATATTGTACCAGTTTTTAAAGTTGCCGGTTTCCTCAACCGTCAATCGCAACGCTTCGGGCGATTTCACACCCTCCCACTCCGTGTGCCCGGCAATGCCAGTGCCGCTACGGCAATTCGGCTATGAAAGTTGCTCACAAATTGCCAAAAAATTGCGGCAACCGGCAACGTTACAGCAACTATCAACTTTTACAGGAAACTTTTAAAGAGTTGCCAGTTGCCTCAACTTAAGTTGCTCCGTCTGCAAAGCGCCTTATAGTTTATTTTCTTACATAACTGTATCTTCTTTATAGGAGTATCTTTGTACGGCGAATCATAAGTTGATTTTCCCCATTTGCCATAAGATTTTGGTGTACCGATAACTTCAAAAATAAAATTCATTCTTACGTCAATAAGTGACATAAACAGAACTTTATGTGTCTGTGGGAGATAACGAATGTTTAAAAAATTGAAGGGCTTGATTGATTTGTTTTTAAATGCGAAAATCTCCTAAAATACTAGAACGATTTGAAAAAATCATTGTCTAGTAGGAAGCTACGTTATTTCTGAGTAATATAAGTTAGATTTTATTATTAAATATATAGTACGAAAATTCACTTAGACGAAGTCGCGAATAATATAAATGCGAAAGTAACTCTCTCTATCTGTTAAGCTTACATGTTACGTACGGGGTAAGTTTGAACCCCAGGAATTGACATAAGCCACTTTATATTTAGGGACTTCGACTTCTTTCGCGATAACCGACATTTACGAGGATGAAGTCGCGAGCAAAAGCTAGGTAATAAATAAAAGATAGGTATCTATCTTTTATTTATTACCTAGCTTTTGCTTTTATACAAGTATTTGTATAAATATGCAAATGAATAAAAGGTAGTAAGTAGGTACTATAGTAAAAAAACGTGAACGTAAGAAAACCTTAAAGCCAGAGGATCTCTAAAAAACGGTTCTTTTCATAGATGAGATTAATCTCAATTAATGAGAATTTGTTTAAGCGCAGACAATGGATAATTTGACGCTAAGAAATATTATTACAATAGCCTCTATTTTTACGTTGATTAAAATACATGGAATTTTATTACTCGTTGAGTAAAATACAGGTAGTTTATATTAAGTTACTAGTTATTATAGTGTTTTTGAAGAGAATTTATTACATTCGTTCCTATCTCATTTTGACACCGAGCAGCCTAGCTGGTATTCTGTTTGAAGATATTGTCGACAGCAGGGGATATAAGGCCAAGCAAGGCATAGCAAGGGTTATAAGCCTAAGTGGGGATTTTGGGATTTACTCAAGCGCAGCAGATTAGTATAGGGGGGATACCTTGCACCCTGTTAAGTACTTCTACCATGTAAAAGCATTGTATATAGGGCCGCGCATCTAGGGCAGCACATTTTTTTTTTAAACCAGATAGTCAGATTTTGGATCTGCACGACCAGGACACGACTGTTACAGAGAAGTATTCGCTTTTGAGCACCTATTTTTTGAGCACCAAAGGTACGTCCATTGGAATGGTGCTCTAACACCACGTTAAAATATTAACTGGTGCACAATGGATTGGTGCTCTAACGGGAATACTCCAGATCCACCTATGACAGCCGCAACGAACGGCTTAACGAGCTTTCCGAAGCACGGAGGGGTTTTATTGTTTAAAGATGGTCACCCATCCACGGACCAACCCCGGCAAGAGTACCTTGACCTAATATATCGACTCGAGCAGCTGATATTACTTAGCCACGAGCTCTGACATAACTGTTTGAAAGTAATAATCATAACATCACGCCTGTAATCCCCGAAGGGTTAGGCAGAGGTGTACCCATTAGTACACCCACATTTCGCCAGTTATGTTTTTAGTCCCATGTAATAGGGGGCGAGCCTATTGCCATCAACCGGGCACAAATCCAGACTCCGAGGCTGCTACTGAGAAATTCCTGATGGAAAAACCCAATAACACTTTGCCCGACCTGGGATTCGAACCCAAGACCTCACGCACAGCAGTCGCGCATGCGACCACTAGACCAATGAGGCAGTCCAGGCAGTGTGTCTGTTTGAAAGTAATAAGCACTTTATAAAGAAAAACTTTACATCAATAAAAAACATCACCATTTTAATAGAATTAATTTGACAGTAATCCTTCCAATTGCTCGTTCATTGTAAATCATGGACAAAAGCCAATAGGCAGCCATGTTATAAAATCGTCAGACACTATAAATAACCAGGATAAAAAAAAAAAAACCACTTAATTGCAAAACAATACTAGAATGTAACACCTCCAACGATCAATCTAATCCATATAGATAACCGAACGGAAAACATGCGCGTACGCATATTAATAAATCGTTTGTTAGCACGCGCGAGGTCATGGTTCCGTTGACCTGTGAGTCACCGCTACCGACTCATTTATGGCATCAGGATTTTGATATGACTAGGAAACGAATAATTTTTATCTGTTGTTTGCTACATGATTTTTTATTAGCCTAAATTTAAGCGCCTTTGGGGGGGGGAGGAAGGGGGAAATCTTTTACCTCAAGATCTGATTTCATCAAAACAAAGCTTCTGCTCCCGACTTCGTTCGAGTGAATTTACTTACAGTTCCCTAATATTTTTGATACCTTATTGCACTCAAGGCTGAAGTACTCGTAGCTCCCTTATTAGCGAAAGAATTTTCAGAATTGGACCAGTGATTTCAGAGATTATCACGTTCAAGCAAAAAACAAACCATTTTGATTGTTTTGTAAGAGTATTTCTATCTCATTCTTTATAATACCTACTTAAGTATGTAAAAAACTTTTACTGGCTTCATATTTCTTTCTCATCTAAATTTTTGCTATAATATCCCAATCTGTTAGTTAATCAATTATACCGAAATGGCTGAGTGAATTGAGATGAAATGTAATCTACTTGCAGATTATGATTTGGATATGTTTTATTATCTCAATAATACATTCCCATTGGATAATTCCCGACCTTGACGCGGGCATAGCCGCTAACAAAACAAGCACTCTGAATAAGTATGTTTCTACGAGCATAAGATACAAAAATAGTACCAGTAGCCATAGTCTGACAGAAGGCACGTTTGTAGGTGTTAAAAAGGAAAAGAATCCTAATAAGGTTTCAAATATTTTAAGAGAGTTTAACTACTGGCCGGCGCTACGTTAGTTAGCACTTAGATGACGTCATGGCACGCTGTAACAATACTTGAAGTATTTCCATGGAAGAACGTAGGGTTCCCATGTTATGCCAGGCATTTAGGACATAGAATTCTGATGATTTATAGGAAAGTGTGTGTTTTTGTAGTCTATTTTAGGATAAGGAGGTTTAAGTTTCGTTTTCGGGTATAAAACTAAGACACACACACGAATGATTCCGTACGACCTAATAATATTAGATACCTATATAAAAGACTGCCTCGTTGGTATAGTGGTCGCAAGCGCGACTGCTGTGCATGAGGTCTTGGTTTCGATTCCCAGGTCGGGCAAAGTGTTATTGGGTTTCAGGGTTCCATCAGGAATTTCTCAATAGCAGCCTCGGAGTCTGGATTTGTGCCCGGTTGATTATTGTACTATTACATGGGACTAAAAAAAAAACATAACTGGCGAAATGTGGGTTTACTAATGGGTACACCTCTGCCTAACCCTTCGAGGATTACAGGCGTGATGTTTATGTACCTATATAAAAAAACACAGATTTTTCTTGTATGGTCGAAATTATATTAAATATAATATTAAAGGGGGTCCCTTTTATATATTAATGACTTTATTTAAGTTTTAATTAACGTAACAGCGGCGAAAGAAATTAATATTCTGTAAAAATTGTCAAGTGATACGATTACAGTTCAAAAGTTATACCTCTTTGACAGACAGGTAGACAGCACCCTGTGTCTACGGAAACAAAATAACACGGTTTTAATAAAATTTGTATTTGAGCTATGCCAAATAAATATCGATTGGACTTCTCCTATCGTATATGAGACTTCATTCTTCGTAACACGTGGGAGTATTATTATAACCTTTTTTAGTTTAGAATTTAGTTTAAAAGTTTCGTTCAACGTTAAAATCTATGCGAAAATGAACTTTAAATATTGTTCTTAACGTTTTTTATGATTTAATTACTGTCTTTTAATTTATACGCCTCTAGTCTCTGAATTCTATTTAAATATAAAATACGTTCTGTTTTATTGCAATCTACATATATTTGCTTGTTATAAAATTTAATCACTGTAATAAAATATAATGAAATTCAAGCCGAAATTATAGAGTTCATTCATTTAAGCAAAACTGTATTTATTTGTATATATTTTTTTATATAAAATTGTAATCTATTAATTTGAGAATTTAAGAGGTTGCTTGAGTTATTCTACCAAAACAAGCCGACCCACATTCTCTCAATAATTACGTCAAACTAATTCAGAACGCCAAATTTTACATTACTATTCATCAAAAACGGGTCATTGTACCTTCCGAAATGTATGCTTAAAATAGATTTAAAGTTGATCAGCGTTAAATATTCAAAACCATTACAATTATTTCCAAAAATGGAAGAAATTTTGACGTGGGAAGGTTGGTTATGGCAGTGCTGAACCAAACATAATAAGCTAGTTTCGACTTTGTATAAACATATATTGTTTCCTTTTGAGAAGTCAGTAGGATACTAAATATTTTTCAGTAAATATTTTTTTAATTTTCACAATAATTAGATTATTGACGGCACGGGTAGCACAATGACTCAGCGATCGGCTGCTGCACTTCATGTTGCGAGTTCGATACCCGAACGGAACAAATATTAGTATGGCCTAGTAGTTATTTCGGGTTTATTTATAATATGTGAATTTATACGTTTGTAAAAGTAGCCATGATACATAAGAAATTCCTAGTGTGAAGCGAACAAAAAATTTGAGCTTTGGAAAGACGTCAAAAAATTATTGGAATTATCCTAACCATCCCTTAAATCATGCAAACCCTACCATTGTATGATTTTATTATTATCCAAGCGCGTCCGTGTGAACCTGTATGTTTGTTCGTAAGCCTGTTAGCTTGTAAACAGAGGCATACCTTTCTTAATTAGCTCATTAACCCCTTCAAGTGAAGTAAAGTTGATTTAAGACTGTAGTAGAGATTTAAGACTGTAGATTGTTAGTGATCATAGTGTAACTATTAAGTTTTGTGCAGTTGGTCAACGATATTTTTTTCTTAATAATAATTTTAAGAAAAAAATAGGTAGTAAAAAAGTCCTTAAAAGTGTCCCAAACAGCTTGTATTTGATTAAAAACTGTTGAAATTTTAAGCTAAAATATGACTACTATCTAGGTATACTAATATTATAAAATCTAAAGAGCTTGTTTGTTTAAACACGCTAATCTTCGGAACTACTGTTTTTTTTTAATTCTTTTTCTAATAGAAAGTTAACGTTATACCTGAGAGCTATAGATTATTTCCAAAAAAAAATATAGGTGTCCGTAAGAATTTCATGTGGACGAAGTCGTAAGTAAAAGCTAGTCTATTGATAACGTTTATAATTAACACAAATAAATAAATAAACCGTTCAGATTTTTATTGAATATTCTAGTTTTATTCTTGTCCAACAACAAGGAAATTCGTAAAAGCGTAGAATTAATTAAATCACGATTCCATTCATAGAAAAACAAAAGAATTTAGTTGAATTCATTGTCAAAATATTCACTTAATTTATCTTAGTGTTAGCATATTTTTTACGGCCATCAATAAAATTAACAGGGATTTGCAAGCATAATGAACTTTCGTGTTGCGTGGGAGTTGTTTAGCTGCTATTGTTGTAGTCTGTGGCGTAGCTAGGTTTTGGCTCGCGATGTTGCTTGTGAAATGATGTCATTTAAATAAGTTGCAGGTTTGATTTGGTTTCTTCTTTTTTGAAGATAGCAAAATGTCAGTTATTTATATAATTTAAAAGCTTCACTTCCCTGATTTTTTAATTTTATCAATTTTCAAATCTCATCTTATATGAAATACAAAAATGCATGTCGTGTTTTTAAAACGTGTTTCTTCAGCTTTATTGGAATAAAAATCTAGATATCTAGTGCCTATTACCATGTCAACAAACTTAGGAATGTTGTATACCTAAATAAAAACTAGATCTTAGGCATTACAATTTTATTAATAATACTGGATTTACTACTGGTATAATGCTAGGAGATTATACTTTTAATCCGTTTTAAGATGTCTCCGACAACAGGCACGGATTTAGACCCAAAATATTAAAATTAAATTGTAATTTGAAATTAGGAACACATTAACAACTCCACTGATTTCTTTGCCAATTTTTGTTATAGTTTTAGGGTTTCTTTTTAACAAAAGAAACTAACTTTTCTCTAAATTCAAGGTGTCTCTAATTCTCTTGTGTCTTTTACTTGATCTTAATTATTATGCGTGTGTTAAGAAAACCCTTCGTATGTGAACTTGAAAATCGCCAACTTTTCTGCTTTAACACAGTAAGTATTACTCTTGAAATGACTTTTCAACCTTATTACTAAGTGCGTAAGGGTGAGAAGTAGTTCAACGATTAATGGTACTTACCTAGTTTTCCTCATACATTTACCAAATCAAATGTAGGTATTTCCAATTTCTATAGATATGAATAGTCCTCAAATATTTCCTACCATTAATAATAACTCCACCGACTTTATTTACCTTGAAAACATGTAGGCGTTAAACTAATATAATAAAATATTTACTTAAATAGTATATTTAATGAAGCCGGTGTAATTCCATAAAGACCGTTATTATTTATTTTACTCAAAAGGCTTTTTATCCGAATTTTATGTTGATGAATTTTCTAAGCACATTCAAGTTTAATCGTGTTAAAATAAATATGAATTGAATAAATATTATATGGGAGACGATCTGTGCGTAAATTACATGACTTGGAAACTTGTTTTGTGTGGTTATAGGTAATTTTGATGGGGTTTAGCTAGGCGTTTAATTTGAAGGCCGCTTTTGTCAATATATCGCTTATACAATGAATTAATTAATGTCAAATAAGATTAGATAAGAAAAATATTGATTTAGTAGTTAGCTTGCAACATCACGAGACTGTGAATTTATCTCCTAAGTCATGACCGATACAGTTTGGTTTAGTTTTTAGGGTTCCGTATCCAAAAGAGTATTAAGTAGTCCGTCTGTATCATTGCTGTATCTTTTAAACCGTAATAGGAAGACCCTTGAAATTTTCACGGAGTGTGTATTAACTGTGGCTGCTGTAACAAATTAAGGTAAATTATAGTGACGTGTTATTTTTGCAAATCTGTTTAAAAATATTTGCAATAATAATTATGTATCCGAGTCCGTCCCGCAATTAGCCAGTTTTTATTGATTATCGAAACTGAAGATAATAATGTAATTTTTATCAACTTGATTTTCATATCCAGTATAACATTAACATTAATTAACATTTTTAATAATTCTAAAATGCAACGAATTTAAAAACCAACATATTTTTAACACCTACGTTTTTCTAAATACGTCCCTGCATACTAAGCTGCTCACCTCAATGGCTGCCATTTAGAACAAAAATAACAATTAATGAATTTTAAAATTAACATTTTTATTGAGAACTCCTTACTAATAATGTTTGTGTATATGTGCTTGATTTGTCAAGAACCCCTGTGGCTATAAGATTTTCGGAATGAGAGGTGACATATAATCTTTTTTATAACACTTAATTTTACAATAATTAATTAACTAATTATACTAGCTTATGCCCGAGACTTCGTCCGCGTCAAAGTGGATTTCTCCTTACAAACTTTCAACCCTCGTTTGATCCTCTTAGGGGGTGAATTTTGGAAAATCCTTTCTTAGCGGACGACTACTAACTATAATCTACCTCTTTGCCAAATTTCATCTTTATATATCTAGTGGTTTTTGATGTTTTGTGATGAGTGAGTGAGTGAATGAGTGAGTGAGAGAGTGAGTGAATGAATGAGTGAGTGAGTGAGTAAGTGACTTTTCGCTTTTACATATTTAAATTCGTCACGCTTTGTGTCAAATATATTACGAAGTGTTAAAAGACACATTGCCATAGAGATCGTTGTGGTATTGGTCCGTTGATCTAGTGGTCGCAAAGCGCGACTGCTGAGCATTCGGTCTGGGGTTCGATACCCAGGTCGGGCGAAGTGTTATTGAATTTTTTCATTAGGTATTTCTCTCCTCGGAGTCTGGACTTGTGCCCGGTTGATGGCAATAGGCTCATCCCTTATTACATGGGATTTAAACATAACTGGCGAAATGTGGGTGTACTAATGGGTACACTTTTGCCTAACCTTGATTACAGGCGTGATGTTATGTTATGTAATTTTTAATTATTTTAATTATAGATGAAATTAACCGGAAAAGCCTAATAACTGTCTTTAAGCCCTAAAATATTGCCAAAAAGAATGGTGTCTTTAATTGTTCATTAACATAAGTGATTAGGTTGATAAATGATGTGTGTTTTATTATGGTAATTAAAGTCTAGACTCACATTAATGAGCTGGTGGAGATTTATGGATATTTTTCTTAATTCTCTGCCTATATATGGCACGCTTTTAGTGACACTCGTATCCTGGTGAAGGAATTCTGATCTAGTTTTTATTTTTTTACTTAAAATAAAATGGAACGTGTTTTTCTGCAATACTTTTTCTGTGAAGATTTTAATTTTATATGACAAACTATACCTAATTAATTACCATTATGTAACAAAAAAAAAACTTTATTATGGCTTTTTTTTTGTAGGTGGTAAAAATCATCAAATGACTCCTTCCGCCCTGGGTGGGGCGAAAGGGACTGTCAGACTTTTACTGACTAATGGCTAGTGCGCTTTTATGCACGTGAATTTGCAACCAGGATAGGGCAGCCCATGTAACTTTTATCTAATTCATTATGTACTTTCTAAATGATTTTATGATAGAGGCGTTTGCCCTGTAATCGGACAATAAGGTTTAAGAACTTTAGAATAATAGGCTGGTATTATTATAACATGACATAACATCACGCCTGTAATCCCCGAAGGGTTAGGCAGAGGTGTACCCATTGTACACCCACATTTCGCCAGTTATGTTTAAGTCCCATGTAATAGGGGGCGAGCCTATTGCCATCAACCGAACACAAATCCAGATTCCGAGGCTGCTACTGAGAAATTCCTGATGGAAAAACCCAATAACACTTTGCCCGACCTGGGAATCGAAGCCAAGACCTCATGCTCAGCAGTCGCGCTTTGCGACCACTAGACCAACGTGGCAGTCACGAGTCAGTATTATTATTAACACACAACAAGTACACATGTACGTTAAGTACGATCCAAACTAACTTACCTCATACTTGAACATGAAGATTTGTGCAAGTCATGGAGCTCGAAATCCTGTTATCGGTGGATAAGTTACACTTAAGTGAGAAGGCAGTTATGTACTTAATCAATATGAATGTTTTAAGTTTAAAGTGGGTGTAAATGACGGAAAACATTAGCTTGAAATGTTTTAAGTTGGTGTTAAGTTTATTTCAACACTAGCTGTTGCCCGCGACTACGTCCGCGTGGAATTGGTTTATATCGTACTTGCATACAAACTTCCACCCCCCTTTTCACCACCTTAGGGGGTGATTTCCGGGATAAAAACTATTCTATGTCATTCCCCGGGTCTTAAAATATATCCATGCTAAATTTCATCAAGATTCAGTGGTTTAAGCGACACAAGAGGTAACAGACAGACAGACAGACACACTTTCGCATTTACAATATTTGTATGGATTAACTGTTATGTTATAATCTTTTTTATCAACCATGCGTGTATAGGTAATTTTTCCACTACATTGTAAATAGAACTTTATTAATATTCAATTAAGTTTTAAAATACAAAATTTTTGCTCGCTTAATTCTTGGACAAAAGTTGATAGTAGTGACAGTTCAATATTCGTATTGTTAAAACCTCAAGTATCAGAACGGGAGTACTAATATATGTAGTCTTGTCATGTTAACTTGTACCTAATATATCGGTACGACGTGAAAACATTCGGCCGAAAACATTAATCACAGCAAAGTCTAACTTGAAATCTAAGTAGGTATAGGTCTGTTGTATACTGAGAAAGATATTTATAATAAAACAAGCTTATGCCCGCGGAGGGGCTTGTGGCTAAGTAATAACGAATGCACGGGTCGATCCGTCAGGTTAAGCAACGCTTGCCAGGGGTTGGTCTGTGGATGGATGACCATCTCTACACACCGAGATTCCTATGTGTCTCGGAAAGCACCTTAAGTCATACGTGGATCGTTGATAGTCGTTACATGTCATCAGAAACCCGAAAGTCTGACAACCAGTCTTACCAAGGGGTATTCTATTACCCAGTAATAGGTTGTGTAGGTCAGATAGGCAGTCGCTCCATGTAAAGTACTGGTATTCATCTGCGTCCGAAAGTTTCTGATGGAAAACCCCAATAAAACTTTGCCCGACCTAAAAATCGAACCCAAGACCTCATGCTAATCAGTCGCGCTTTGCGACCACTACACCAACGAGGCATTCAGTAAATAATAAGTGTCCATAATCTAGCACTTACAACATAAACTCATTAAAGTCGCTATCGTTACTAAAAATCTTCGAACCAAAGTACGTCGGCCATTAAAATGTATTTTTACCATAAATTGTAGAATGATGGACGGCTCGCTCGATATGTAAGGAAATAATATGAATATTTCATGAGCTTTCCACAAAATTTGGTCCAAAATAAACAGGTCAAATAATATTGTGAAGTGTTGTGGATTGCCGTCGTTAAGGGTCGAATTGAAGGCGATAGGGGGGTGAAAATTAGGTCAGGTTTTTAATGATAATAGTACTTTAACATCAACCAGTCCAACCAACCAACAACCAGTCTTACCTAAGGGTATCGTATTACCCAGTTACTGATTTGTAGAGGTCAGATAGGCAGTCGCTCCATGTAAAATACTGGTATTCAGCTGCATCCGGTTAGACTGGAAGCCGACGCCAACATAGTTGGGAAAAGGCTAGGCAGATGATGAGTACGAATGATGAGTTTGGAATTTCTTAGTAGCAGCCCTGAGCTTGGAAGTTGGTGGTAGACTCCGAGGCCGAGAAATTGCTGAAGGAAAAACCTAATACCTCTTTGCCTGACCTGAGCATCGATTTCGAGACCTAATTACTCAGCCATAACTACCATTTTCGTTATTAAAAAGCGAATTTCTAAATAGTCCAAAGGTTAAATTGTCTACCTGATCAAAGTAACAAGATACTAAAATGTCTTTAACTATGCAAAACGCTAATTACCTCGCACATAATAAAAAATTTAAACGCGGTCCATAAAAGTTTATACTGCCTATATTCATTAGCCTGCACAGAATATCGAGAAGTTATCGTAAATGTAAACTGCCGTATCCTTTACTTTATAAGATGTGCTAAAGTATTAAAGAAGCATATGTTCTTGTAATATTGTTAGGGTCTGTGTCAACTCGATCTTAAATAGATATTTAATGGCACTTTTGAATTGTTGGGGAGTCGAAACTAGTAGTAGTATAATAGTAGGGTTATACAAATGGGACGATTCCGGAATAGGTACGGAATTTTTGCAAGCGAATATTTATATTTAGCTGGATTTGACGTTTATTTTATTTAAAGAAAAGTATTAACTCAGAAGCTTACTTAAATTAAACATGAAAAGAAATTATGATGTAATAAAGTTTTTATAATTTGAAAAATATGAGCTATTTACAAACTGAAAAATTAAACGTAAAGGATTAAACGATAAAAAAAAATTGAATGAAAAAAAAGGTTGTAAATAATATAATGTGATAGATTAGGTAGGAAAAAAATATTGTTTTATTATTTTTGATACGATTTTAAGTCATGAAAAATTTAGAAAAAAAAACATTTTCTATTAGGTATTTATTTATGCGAAATTTTTCGTATCTGACTTTTCTCTTTTATAAATAGTATCGTTGTCACTCTTTTATAGTCCAACTTTATTTCAATCCCGTGATTCCCGGGACTGTCACAGTTCGATACGACCTTTACAATTTATAGGCAGTTGTATGATTGTCCCACATAACCACACCCTTCTCCATTGGCCATGACAAACACATTTGATATAAATGCATAGGACCGCTTAGCTCTCATAATCTAGATAATCGTATTTGTATGTTTGTATGAAATGATAACGTATTGTAGGTATGTTTTACTTTGTATATTTCTATTGGTTTATTTTCTCTGCAATACTTTGTACTAAGCTGAAAAGCTTATTTTAATCAGGTTCAAATCCTCCTTCTCATCCAATACTAAGCAATGAAGACACAAATGGAATCTGTACTAGCTATTACCCGCGACTTCGTCTGCGTAAATGCACCCGTACACCCGTTTCATCCCCTTAAGGGGTTTTTCCATTCTTAGCGAACGTCTACTTACGTTTAGTCTTGCGTTTAGTGGTCTTCGATATTTCGTGATGTGTGAGTGTATGATCTTTTGCTTTTATATATTTTGATAACATACATAACACAACATCACGCCTGTAATCCCCGAAGGGTACCCATTAGTACACCCACATTTCGCCAATTATGTTTTAGTCCCATGTAATAGGGGGCAAGCCTATTGCCATCAACCGGGCACAAATCCAGACTCCGAGGCTGCTACTGAGAAATTCCTGATGGAAAAACCCTATAACACTTTGCCCGACCTGGGAATCGAACCCAAGACCTCATGCACAGCAGTCGCGCTTGCGACCACTAGACCAACGAGGCAGTATATTTTGATTTTAACAGAAATATGTAAATAGGTAGGTACATTATAAGAACAATGGGAATAATTAGTAATTTTTACAATGATTGTTTTGCAGACCCTTGCAAAGTACCTAAGCAGAACTTTACAATATTTATGGTAAAATAACTTCTAGTTTCCATGACAACACCGTTCAATTAAAAATAACGGAATATGAGAATACTCCGTTCACTTGCATTCAAAATATTGCAAGATAAAGGTAGAACACACGAGCATAGCGGTACGCTGCGTACAGTGTAATGTGTTGCTATAAGGTAGGTGCACAAGCGTGGTTGACGAGGTAATTATAATATGACGCGTGTGTCGAGACTCTCATATTTTGAGGTTTGTGTGTTTATCGCATTGAACTACAGGATAACTGTTGTTAAGAAAAGTGTTAACAGTTTCTGATTATGAACCTAATTTTAGTCAGTTTTGATTACATAGTAAGTAAGATTCTGTGGCTTCGAACGCGAGGAAGTCTAGTTTTTTTTTTAATTTGGGACATCAAGTATCATCATCGTAATTTCAGCTTATAGCCGTCCACTGCTGAACGTAGGGCTCCTCCAAAGAGCACCAACCATCCAGGTCTTGGGCAGCCCGCATCCATCCGCTGCCCGCCTTTAAATCGTCGGTCCACCGAGCAGCAGGGCGTCCCACACTACGTTAGCCTAAACGTGGTCTCCACTCTTACACGTGTCTGCTCCACCGACCGTCTGTCCGTCTGCAGATATGACCAGCCCACTTCAGCGTGCCTACCAATTTTGCAGGCAATGTCGGTGACTTTAGTTCTCTGGCAGACGAAGTCAAGTAAACCATGAAACAATACCTAGTATAGTTGGTATTAGTAAAGCTTTTGATTAGTCCGAGAATTTGTGTAATCGCACAAGGTTTTTATTCATTCTTTTTCATGATTCGTAATTGGAAAATACGAACAATTTTACATTCAATGATCTAAATGAAGTCTTTCTGACGCCTCCCAACTGTGTGCTCTCAACTTAAAACAGGATGAACAAGTCGCTAAATGCTAGATTCATATTCGATATGCATGTTAACATACAGATAATTGTTATTAGTAAGATCCTTTACACACCTAAAATAAATCAGAAGGTTCAAGTCGCATGGATTTTTGCACAAAGTATTAATTGACATTCTATGAATATGGATATATATATTACATAACATCACGCCTGTAATCCCCGAAGGGTTAGGCAGAGGTGTACCCATTAGTACACCCACATTTCGTCAGTTATGTTTAAGTCCCATGTAATAGGGGCCGAGCCTATTGCCATCAACCGGGCACAAATCCAGACTCCGAGACTGCTTATATTATGAATATGTATGTGGATGGATAGAGAGCAAGAGGAAGATCAAAGAAAAGATGGATGGATTGTGTGAAGAAGGATATGAATGAAAGGGGAGTCAGTGATTGTATGACGGCCGACAGGACAGAATGGAAGAGGAAAACGTGTTGCGCCGACCCCAAGTAACATGGGACAAGGGCAGGAAGATGATGACTAATTTACATTCTATGATGAAAGTTATATGTACTTCTCTCTTTATTGCGTTCTTTATTTTTGTTCTGGACCATAGCTGAAATCCGTGAGACATAGCTAAAGAGATATTAAAAATCAAAGTTTTATAACTTTGACTGACCTGTTGGTCTAGTAGTTAGTGACCCTGACTGCTAGGACGGAGGTCGTGGGTTCGATTCCCACCCAGGACAAATCTTTGTGTGTTGAACACGATAATTTGTTCTGTGTCTGGGTGTAATTTATCTATAATATGTATTGTATGTATTTAGAAATATATAAGTATATTTATCAGTTGTCTGGTTACCATAGTACAGGCTCTGCCTAGTTTGGGATCAGATGGCGATGTGTTGGTTGTCCTAAGATATTATTATTATTATTTGAACATCCCCCTGACACATGTATGTTGGACGCACATGTAAGCACAATGTTTTGGGTGCGTTACATTGCGCACTATCATAACCACTGATTATTCGTCGTATCTAGGCAATATTTTAGCTCAAAGTTGCATAGTTTGATGAGCAGAATTCGTAGTTAAGGGTATGTTATGTTATGTGTGATTTTACATCCAGTACACTGTATATTGTTCTAAGTCTGACAGCCAGTCTTACCTAGGGGTATTGTATTACCCAGTTACTGGGTTGTGGAGGTCAGATAGGCAGTCGCTCCATGTAAAATACTGGTATTCAGCTGCATCCGGTTATACTGGAAGCCGACCCCAACATAGTTGGGAAAAGGCTAGGCAGATGATGACATTGTATATTGTTTTATTGACCCAGGTAAATAATTTTACGAGTGTTTCGTGTGTTGTTCGCAGTTGATTTTCTGTTCTTTTCTATTTTGTGGTGAGGTATTCTAGACTTCAAACTAGGAGGTCTTTCGTTTCAAACGTTATGCTAATTTAAAGAAGGCTCTATGGTTTCTTCGTTATTAAATGTTGCATTAATACTGTATTAGCAGGATTATATTAAATTAGAAATCTGTATATTGCGTTATTTTATTTGAAATTTATATGAAACTATGTATGTAAAGACATGAGATTGCTGGTTCGATAACCAAGGGTAAGTACCAATGTGATTTTTCAATTCATAATTATGTAGGTTTACCCCCTTCCGGACGTCCCCCGGACGCTCTCTAAACTAGGACAAATCCGGGAAAACCTGGACGGATAGCAGCCCTAAGTGCCCTTAATGCCCTTCAAATTAATGCATGAATCAATCAAGTCAGCTAATCTAAAAGGATCCGCTGGAATAATCAGAAACGATACATACTAGAAATATTTTATCATCACCCACATCAGCAGAGAAATGTTACTACAAACCCTCCCGTTACAACGATCCCCATCACATTTTATAATAACCATAAACTATCATTCAAGAGGTCGGGACTGGGCTATCCTATATAACAGACCAGGGGCGTAGCTAGTGATGTATAGTGCGGGCCCCACTAGCTACATGGGGCCCGAACACGTAAAAGTATAAATTCGTAAAATATTATCACTTAAACTCTTAGGCTGTACGCTAAACTTCCTTAAAAATAAACATGTGAAATTTATTTACCCTCTTGAAGGGGGCCCAGTTTTAAGACAGGGCCCGACTAGGGAAACGTACACCACTGTAAAAGGCAGAGGTAAAGCTTCATCACTCTTACTGAACCTAGTTAATACAGGCTTAGAACCAAACTAGACGAACATAATGAACTGTTACTGCTTGAAAACCAGTTATATTCTACCAGTAATTCGGTAAACTGTCAACTACAATGTCAGTGGTGGGTAAAATGTATGAAGCTCCCCCATTGCTTCATGCATTTTACTCAGTTCAAAAACCACTACTGACTTTAAATATGGATAGGTGAGTTTGCAGAATGTAAATATGTTTACTATCTGTGTTAAGAATCGTATATTTTATATTCAATGGTGTATAAAAAGGGGTAATGTATTGCTTAGTGCTGTATTATTGGGGGAATCTGCCCACGAGTGGTCGATTGGCGTTTGTTTTGCATTTTATTCTAGGGCTGATAGTACCGTTGCAGATAATGCATGTGTATAATCCTCTTACGCTACTGCTATTGCTGTCTGCGTTGAACAAACTACTTATGCGGTATTGAAATAATGGTCTGAGATCCTGGTGTCGGCAGATTTACGTCATTTTCAACGCATTTACTAGTGATCATTTTTCCATACGAAAGTGTTCCTGCTTTTTCTTCCCGGGTTTTAAGACTAGAGCTATATAACCCGATATAGAAGTTAGTCGTGGCCATAGAGCAATAATATTTGATCCCAATTTGATCCCAAATATTAGTAGTGACCATGACGAATCGTTTCGTTTTTTTCCCCAAACAGATTTTTGTAGAAGTTATGACCTAAATATCTATATAAACGCCCTTTTGAAACGGCGCCAAATAAACATTTAATCAACAAATCATATATCTCAATACCTCAAAAATTCAGCCATGTTGAAGTAACGTAGATCCAGCGACTCTGGAATCTTGTACTAAAAAGGAAAATGGTGAAAGGTGTGGGCGGAAAGACAATATTGCATAGTCTATTACACTGAGATTCTGCCTAGGGAGGTGCTGTGTCTATAATAACGTTTGCGCTCATAGCTGGCTTCATTGAGTCCTCGCCTGCCGAAAATTTAAACACAAAAATTATTTGTCCTGAATGACTGACTGACTGACTGACGGATCAACGCACAGCCTAAACCGCTAATAGTAGGAGACCTGAAACTTTGAGGGTGTATTCTTTATATGAAAAGATTTTCTGAAATTCTACTCCTTAGGTCGAATCGGGGGTCCAAAGTTTGTATGGAGAAATAACATAAGGTCGCCAAAAACCGACATTTACACGGACAAAGTCGCGGCCAAAAACTAGTAAATAATATATACCATTATGACGTCACAAATCTTGAGAACTGTCCAGCGCACATTTCGCCTCTTGTGTATCACGCTACGAGCGCCCGCCGCCTGCACCTCTCCCGCGCCCCTCTGCCCCCGCAGGTGAGTACTCAATTAAGCAGTGTAGCTATAGGCTTTTAGTGCTGATTTCATTTCCAATGTGTTGTTTTTGTACAAACCGCGGCTTTTCCCTGTAAAGCGCTTTCTAAACATCAGCTGGTCAATAGCTGTCTTTAAAATTACATTACGCTACAATTTGCTGAGGGGAAACTATCGACGCTGTGATTTATCTATACTTCTATAATAATAATAACATTAGTATATAACATAATAGCAGTATATAAGTTGATGTTTGCATGTGTGCGTATGTGAATGTTACCAATGCATTATAGTTAATATTTTTTTATAATAACAAAGCCTCGGCCTTTACTGCCTCGTTGGTTTAGTGGTCGCAAAGCGCGACTTTTGAGCATGAGGTCTTGGGTTCGATTCCCAGATCGGGCAAAGTGTTATTGGGTTTATCCATCAGGAATTACTCAGTAGTAGCCTCGGAGTCTGGATTTGTGCCCGGTTAATGGCAATAGGCTCGCCCCCTATTACATGGGACTAAAAACATAACTGGCGAAATGTGGGTGTAATAATGGGTACACCTCTGCCTAACCCTTCGGGGATTTCAGGCGTGATGTTATGTTGTGTAATAAAGCCGAAGAGTTATTTAGTTGTTTGTTTAAATCTGCTAATATGTGGAACTACCACTCGGATTGAAAAAAGAACTGTATGTATATGATAGCTATAGATTCATGAAGAATAGTATAGGCTATATAGCATCAAGCTTATGACCCACGGGAGTGAAACAGTAACCAAAGACGTAATAAACTAAAACAAAATATAAAAAATCGTCTAGCTCCTGAACCATAAAAAAATCGTAAGACATACATGGGGGTGGTTTAGGTAGCATGAAGAGAGGCTTCCAAAATGTTCTTTTGGGCGTCCTTATAGGCCAGCCTGTATACCAAATTAAGACTTTTTTCTAAATTTTGTCTGTCTGTCTGTCTGTATATTTGTTCTAATTAATCTCCGAAACGGCCGGACCGATTCTGACAATACTTTTACTTCATTCGTAGGTATTTTTTTTTTTAAATAACTACACATTTTCTGACGATACAAAGAAAATAGAGCCCACAGTTGACAAAGTCCCCTTAATGGGAATGTACTATGTAGAATAGCTATGAGTAGCTACTAAATAAAAAATTAAAAAAAATATCTTGGGACAACTCACACACGGCTATCTGATCCTAAGCTAAGCAGAGCTTGTGTTATGGTAACCAGACAACTGATATACATACTTATATAATTTATAAATACATACATATTAAAGATAAATCACACCCAGACACAGAACTAACAATCATGCTCATCACACAAAGTTTGTCCTGGTTGGGAATCGAACCCACGACCTCCGGCTTAGCAGTCAGGGCCGGTAACCACTAGACCAACAGGCCCGTCAAAACTACTACCTCAACAATTATCACCATCGCCGTGTAGCGCGCAGCGCGCCATCGCTATCTCACAAGCCGGAACTGACGAAGCATCTAAACTGCTAATACAGTAATTCAAGGAATAACTTAAGTTGCCATATAGGCTAGTAATTGAGGATGACGATCCGTTAGCTCTGGTTAAGTCTGGGAAAAAAAATGCATTCGTTTAAGTTTGTACGGTCTAACAATATTGTATTTGTTTGTTAGAATATTGTTTTTACAAAAGTGCTACATATATATATATTACGTCCATAATATTCTGCTTTTTCTAAACGTAAAAATATTTCAAATAATTAAAATTAAATTAAACGTTTTAGAACAATTTACATTTGTAGTTAAAACCATATAATGTCAAGAATAAAATAATGTCAAGTATCGTTAAATGCAATGCGAAGAATTGCCCGCGACTTCGTGCGCGTAAATACCGATCGTCGCGGACGCAGAAGAAGTCGCCAAACAAAAAGTAGCCTATGTCCTTTCTTGGGATTCAAACTTATCCCATACCAAATTACATCAAAATAAGTTCAGTGGTTTATTCGTGAAAGCGTAAGAGACAGACAGGGTTACTTTCGCAACCTATCCTAACTAATATTATAAATGCGAAAGTAAGTTTGTTTGTTTGTTTGTTGCCTTTCCACGCGTAAACCACCGACCTGATCATCCTGAAATTTTGCATATACGTTACAGGTATACAGAAAAGGACATAGGGTACCTTTCATCCCGAAAAAAATACTGTTCCCGAGAGAAATCACAATATCGTTATTTTGATGATAGATGGCGCCACATGTCTACCTTTTGGAATGGGCAACTAGATTCAATATGATAATTTTTCTTTTCTCTTGTAAATGACGTTCAAAAGTGCCTTTTAATGGTCTAATTGAAATAAATGATTTGACTTTGTCTTTTGAATCATGAACGAATTTTAAATTTAATTTGCGAGCGAAGCCGTTGGCGATGGCTGGTTTGTAATTTTAGTATGTTTGCTGTATAGAACTAAACGAATCACTAAGCTGTGTAGCTTCGAGCTGCTGATAACTACAACAAAGTATTTTACTACACAATTTACACAAGTAGGTTAGTAGTATTCAGAAATTGTTTACAATATTATTTTTATGTATGTATTTATCTTTTATGACGTTCATATGTTGCGAGGTAAGCGGTTTTAAGCGGTTTCCTGGAGAATATGCAGTATCGAGTGACTACTTGTATTAAATGAAGGAAGATAAGTTTGTAATAGAGAACTTTTACTGCTGTTTTGAGTTCCGTACCCGAAGCGTGCTAAAGGCGGGACCCTATTACTAAGTACTAACTATTACTACTAGCCTCCGTCCGTCCATCAGTCCGTCTATCAGCTGCCTGTATCTCATAAACCGTAATAGCTAGAGATTTGAAATGTTCACAGAATTTGCATTTCTATTGCCGCTGTACCAATAAATAACATAACAACACGCCTGTAATCCCCGAAGGGTTAGGCAGAGGTGTACCCATTAGTACACCCACATTCGCCAGTTATGTTTTTAGTCCCATGTAATAGGGGGCGAGCCTATTGCCATCAACCGGGCACAAATCCAGACTCCGAGGCTGCTACTGAGAAATTCCTGAAGGAAAAACCCAATAACACTTTGCCCGACCTGGGAATCGAACCCAAGACCTCGTGCACAGCAGTCGCGTTTGCGACCACTAGACCAACGAGGCAGACCAAACACCAACCAATAAATAATAAAAATAAATAAAAGTTTAAAATGAAAGAGGGTACTAGTATTTTGTGTTTTTAGCTCGATAGTAGGTATCATAGCAATACTGTTATATCTCGGTATGGAACCCTACGTGTGCGAGTCCGATTCGCACTAGTTTTTACACAACTGCCCCAAAAAAAGAAGTGTTATGTGTATATGTGTGAGTTTCTTTATTCCACCATATCTTTTAAATGCGTGAACCGATTGAGATGTTTGGGGTATCGTTACAATCCTTGCATCGTTCCGAGTAACATAGGCTAGTACAAAATAAAAAGAATTCCGTGTGGTCACTTTAAAACGTAAATTAATACCAACTATAAAATTTACTTTTTTAATGAATCTGGTCGTGTCTATGTTTATCGTCTAGAATTAGACAAGTAGATTTAAAAAATATATAAGTAGATGTAAATAAAAAATGTCGTAAAAAAACTGACGAGTAAACCAAGTACAAATATGTGCAATTTATGCAGTCGTGTTTTTTTTTTAATTATAGTACCTTGTTATTTATTGACAAGCACTTTTTCCACGACTTTATTCACTTAAATTTCATACTACCCCTTCAAACTCAACGTCCTTTAGGTCCCCCTATGAGGGATATTAAAAAACACAGATAACGTTAAACTTATAAATACGTTTCAGCAGAACTAAAGCCAATTATTCCGCAAAATTACGCCTAGTACTTCTTATTTAAAAACACTATTAGTTTCAGTACATTAAAGTGTTTTTTTTTCAACGTCTGCGTCCACAATGGCTTTAAATTCTGGTTAACAATAGTTTCTAGTTAGGCATTTGGTTTTTTTTGGCTATTCACGTTAACGCACGCACTTTTTGCGTCAAGGACGGGTCTACCTGTGATTCGGTCTATGCTGTAATAATTACTAGAATGGTCGAAATATCTTACCATTTTAACATAGTTGGGAAAAGGCTAGGATGATGTATATTCAAAATTTCATACAAAGAAAATTTTAGAAATTTGGATGTTGGTTGGTTTTCTTTGGCAAAATTTAACCTAAATAAGTTAAAACAACATAATAATACCAGCCGATTTTTATCGGCAAAGGCCTCTTCTTATACAGAGAAGGCATGAGCATTGATCACGCTTGCTTAACGGATTGGTAATTCCAGACTTAAAATAATTACAAGTCCAAGTTTCGTCGCGATGTTTTCCTTCACCGATGTCAGTGATGTCCAAGATAAACTTTAGAAAGTACATATGAATTTAAAAAGTCACATTGGTACTTGCCCGGATTTGGTTGCATGCATGAGAGACGGGCGCCTCAACCATTGGGCCATCACGACATTCAATTAAGCTGCTTTTTGTAAATTTTCCAAAAAGTCACAATACAATATTTCAACACAAACTGTGTTCTTTAAAATTGAAAGTAAACAGCAGAAATGGTTCACCTGAACCGCTCACTAAGTACTCACGACTCTCTGTTATATTACGATCTAGACACGAAGTCTATACTTTGCTACTTCGAGCAGTTAAACTGATAAGTGGTTGTAAGACATTAATGTACGTACAGTCAACAAAGTTCAGGATGGGTTCTAATGGAATTGTTCAGGGGTTTAATATACTCGTGAATGAAACCCATTTTTAATGTAGGACCAAATCTGATATGTGGGAAAAATAATACTCTCTCCTATTTAAAAGCACTATAAAACGATCAAAATGTAGTGTAGAATTGTTTTCTATCCATAAAAAGAGGTTTAAAAAAAGATCACCGCCTTCAAAAACCACAAAATAAAAAATAACTTTAGCTAGGAAGTCGGCGGCTTTGGTTTTATTTCTTGTTATGTAGGTATTGCCACCGACTTCCAAGCTAAAGTTATTTTTTATTTTGTGGTTTTTGAAGGCGGTGATCTTTTTTTGTAAAATACCTTTTTATTTTTCACTTTTTAGTGCTTGTGTGTTAATGTTTGAAATCCTTACATAAAGCCCACAATAATAATAAAACCGCTCAAACAATACCTCACACGATATATTTAATTTTGGAAAGTGGTAAGAGGGGGGTTGACGTACCCCACTTCCTTCAGTCAGTCATCGACTACACGTATAAACAAAGCAATTTTTCTTGTTACGGCGGTTCTGCTGTGATTTTATAAGGAGTTCCGTTACATATCTCCAAAGTTCATCATCAGATTATGACAATATTCCTATGGGACCTATTCGGAGCTATACTCTTTCAAACAAAACAAGAATCATCCAAATCGATTCATAATTGGCGGAGTAATCGTAGAACAAATATACAAAAAAAAAAAAAAACATACGCGTCGAATTGAGAACCTCCTCCTTTTTGAAGTCGGTTGAAAAGCACTATAAAACGATCAAAATGAAGTGTAGAATTGTTTTCTATCCATAAAAAAGAGGCTTAAAAATAAAAATAAAATAGTTAAGGCGCCTGCTTCTCATACATGAAATTGCATGTTGAATACCAGGCGAGTACCTACTAATATGATGGTCATATGTTCTTTCTATTTCTTTCTTAGTAATAAATTGAAGAAGCTTCATTGGTGCTTGATGTGTACTTACATCAATCACATCAGTAAAGGGAAACATTTGAAGGAAACCTGGATTTATAAATAGTAGATCTGAAATCGGCAATCCACCGTAAGCAAGCGTGGTAATTAATGTATTTTCATTATGACAAGAAGCCCTCGTTCAATAATGTACCAAAAACAAGCTAATTATTATTAGATTATTAAAAATTCTTGGACATTTCATATAAAATTGTTTCGTAGACTGTACCTAACGACCTACCACTACTTATGACGTAATGTGGGAAGCAAGGAGTTGCAAGAAATAAGGTTTATACGCGGAATTTATGACGATAAAATCGTTTCTGGAATTTGTAGACAAGCGTTACTGAATTTTTGAAAGGTAAATCGGTACTACTAGAGATATGTAGTAAGTTTATCGTCAGAAATTATAAAAGGTAGCCCAGTAACAATGTCCAAGAGAAAATTTTGGAAGCCTCTTTACATGGGCTTCCCTAAATACCGACGTAATACCATTATTTGCGTTTTTTTTTTTTGACTGCCTCGTTGCGCTAGTGGTCGCAAGCGCGACTGCTGTGCATGAGGTCTTGGGTTCGATTCCCAGGTCGGGCAAAGTGTTATTGGGTTTTTCCATCAGGAATTTATCAGTAGCAGCCTCGGAGTCTGGATTTGTGCCCGGTTGATGGCAATAGGCTCGCCCCCTATTACATGGGACTAAAAACATAACTGGCGAATGTGGGTGTACTGATTTGTACACCTCTGCCTAACCCTTCGGGGATTACAGGCGTGATGTTATGTTATGTTTTTTTTAGATTAGCCCAACGATTTTCTTACTTTTTGGAAAATTCTTCTGATTTTTCTCATTTTCTCTTTCACATCGCATTTTTAGGAACTGATTTTTTTTTTTAATATTTATTTTAATCATGATTAGGTAACATTTTAATTTAAAGTAAAAAATTGATAGTGTGGTCTGCGATCATTTAGACAATTGTTCCTTATACTATAAGTTATTTTACTTACTTGTATAAAAAAAAAATATAAATTTAAATAAAATATTTGTCTGATTATCTTCCAAAGTGATTCAAAATTGGTTCAACAGTATAAATTTTGTTTCACGACCCATATTGATACAACTCATATTAACACCTTTAATGATATGAACAGCAAGGAATTAAAATTATCCAATACCATCCAAAGATTTTTCAAAGGCATAACATAACATCACGCCTGTAATCCCCGAAGGGTTAGGCAGAGGAGTACCCATTAGTACACCCACATTTCGCCAGTTATGATTTTAGTCACATGTAATAGGGGGCGAGCCTATTGCCATCAACCGTTCATTTTCAAAATCAGCCTCATAAAAATCATACAAAATCATCTTCACACCTATCACAACTACAAAAACAGTATATTTGTGAAGCGCAAGCGCAGACTGTACTTAGCCAGTATTACTCACAGCATTATTCAATGTCTGAGCATTCGACTTCCCATTGTTAACAATGATAATATTATTTTACAAAACTTACAAATGTATGCAGAATCAATAAACTCGTCATATGGAGGCTGTATTTTTAAGAAAAATCAAAAGTATTTTAGTATCTATAACTACATAGTTATACAGTTTTTTACATAACGTTACCTTAGACTCGTTTTTACACATCAATAATCGATTAAAAAAAATATAGGTTTCCAAAAACCCAAAAATAAAATTTATGTTAAAATTTTCGAAATAAGTAATAAATAAATTTCTTTATTGCCATAAAAACAGATAACAGAAAAATGTGTGACCCAGGCTCCAGAGCTAGGTTAGAATACCTGTATTTCAGGAGCCACTGACTACTTCCATTTAGGTTACAGTTGGGCAAGCAAATAACATACACATAACATCATAATCTACAATATATTTTGAGTTTAAAAATATTTACGAAACTAATCTGCGACTTTATTATCTCAGATAAAAATCGCCATGAAGTCCGAAGTTCGCAAGTGGCTGAAAACCGGTGAAGTCACCCTATATCAGCTTTGGCGTTGACGAAGTCGCGGGCAGAAGCTTGTATAGTTATAATACTCGTATCAGTCATAACACAGACCATAAACAGATCCAAAAAAAAACGCACCAAAAATACATAGTACCCCATTCATAAGTCGTTAGCCATATTAGTAGGGGTCAACGGCCTGGTGAATTGTGATCGACTCACGCGCACCACTATGTCGTATTGCTGTCTTGAAGGCTCACTGGCTTAAGGTTTAAAACTTAAGCTGTATTATATTTGTGTGATGCTCCCTAATAATAATGTAAAAACTGAATTTTGATATTTTTATGTAGGTAGTTTTTTATGTAACTAACTGGCTTCTGGCTTTTAACTGGCGAAATGTGGGTGTACTAATGGGTACACCTCTGCCTAACCCTTCGGGGATTACAGGCGTGATGTTATGTTATGTAGTTTTAATAAGAATAAAAAATATAATAAGTCTTCCTTTTATTATTCCACTGCAGGTCTAGAAGGTCTCTTCTTATATACAAAAGACACGAGCATTGATCACCTCACTTGCTCTAGGCCAGCGGTCGGCAACAAGCGGCCTGTGAATGTTTTGTAAATTTTTATAAAATCAGTTAGTTAAGTACCTACCTATTTAGGTAGGTACTTTGTAGTTTTCAATCTGAATAATACACTGGTTATATTGCTAGCTATAAAGCTCAAACATATAAACATGATGTAAGTATTACGTGTACGAATTCAATCCATATGTTCAAAAATTTTTTTTAACATGTTTATTTTTTTGTGGGACCAATACGTATATTGGGTTTCTGGGGTAATATAATAATTGCGGCCTGCCTTTCGTTTATTTTGCCACCTTGTGGCCCTTGCCTGCCAAAAGGATGAGCAGGATGAGCGGTCCGTCAGCTTTCGTGATAGTATTTCTTCAATCTAATTCTCGTGTCGCTGTGTTTGTTACCAAACTCCTCCGAAACAGCTGGACCGAATTTTATCTAGCTAGGCTAGGTCTGAGAATAGGCCAACATCTATTTTTTATAACAAAATAAAAAAATATATCGGTACGAAGTTCGCTGGGCTAGCTAGTATTTCTATAAATATCAATATTTCTAGGTTTGTTAAAAATAGAAGTATATTAAAAAGCTATTTTTTGATGTAATAATAGTTCATGTTCTTCTTTACTACGGTCGTTGCACCTAATAATTGGTACTTTATGGCCACATCACGGTGCGGTCACTAAAACAGCGGTTGTCATCTGGCATTTCCGCTGAACTGTTTGTGTGTTCCATTATCGAACCTGGCCAAACAACTTAATTTTAAAATAAACAAACTTTATGGAATTATTGCAATCTAGGGGGTAATTGTAATTTTTTTTAGGAACGATTGCAACCTAATCTCAGTCTCAATCTGTCAAAAAAACGTCTAATTTACCTAATTATTTTTGTCATTAACCGTTGATGAGATGAGATTGCGGCTATAATTTGAACTATTCTAATCAGTAGAATGGGCCTTCTGAAGAATAATCGTTTTGAAAGAGGGCACCATGCAGTTTTCCACAAAACATAACATTCCATCACGCCTGTAATCCCCGAAGGGTTAAGTAGAGGTGTACCCATTAGTACTCCCACATTTGCTAGTCTTCTATATTATAACACTATCTGCCATATGGTAATGATGACCATATGGCCAGAAGTGTTGCTTATCTAATTACGTGGTATCTGTATCTGAAGACTAATGTGTCTTTAAACTGTAGATAATTTGTGGTTAGAAAATAAAAAATCTATTAAATTCTGACTCTTTATTTTCCAAATATAAAATATACTTAAAACAATCATGGTTGCAGTGATAGATCTATCACGCTTGCTGCACAAGAAAATTGCAGCGCATTATGGCCCTACCACGGTGTGGCCATGAGAACAGCGCTTACCATCTGTTATATCCGTGATTAAATTCATAAGGTTTCGGAATCTCCATTTTAGGTTTTTGTAAAGGTGTGCTAGGTACTATTAACAAAAGAGATTAGTTACTAGGGTCTTTAAAATGTCTTTTTTTTTTGGTTAATTGTTTTTATTTTTTTTAATGCATCGTCACAGAAGATTTATTTTAGTGTGACAATGACTAAAAAAGTTTTATTTATTTTTATTTTCTATTAGTAATAATATTAATATCAGCCTATTATTGTTCCATTGTAAGGTAAAGGCCTATTTTTGAGCATTGCATGTAGGTACATTAGGCTTGCTCGAGGTGGATTGGCGATTTCAGACTTATTTTAATAATTATTATACATAATTATAAGTCAAGGTTTCTTCCCGATGGTTTTTCTATCCCTAATGTCTGTTTTCATTTTTCATTAAATAAATAAAATTTAATTATAAAATATCCATATTTTTTTAAGAATACAACTATTTTTTTTTGACCCCGATCACCAATCTCCTTTGATGCCTGTACATTTTTATCTCCACAGCTGTTTTAAACGTAGGAAGTGAGAAGTCACTCAGTGTTAAAGGATGCACAATTCATGTTTTTTTTTTTCACTTTAAACTTTTTGTTGCTTAAGTTTGAACGGAACTGACGCAGAATTACCGTTCATTGAACGGTGGGAAACCAAACAAGGATTATTGTAAGTTATTCATACACGAGTGGTACTAATGTAACACCAAAGTGACTTCCTCACGTTTTATGAGTAAGTCAAGTACTGTTACCTTAACTTAACTTATTTTTTTAAAGTTGTGCGGATAAATTAAGAAAAACAATAGGGAATCGGATATATCTTAGGCAGAAAGACGTTGTCAGTTATGCATGCATTTAGTAGGATATAAAAAATTGTAGCCTATTATTTTCCTACTCCATACAGAGAAGGGATGACCATTGATTGCAAGACGGATTGGCAATTTAAGACTTATATAATAAGTCCCGGTGTCTTCACGATGTTTTTCATTACCGATGTCAGTGATGTCCAAATTTGCAAGTGTCTATTTAGTGATACAGCCCTAGGATAAAGGGACATACTAATAAGCGAGAGCAATAGGGCTTTGGACCCTTTGGAACGAAACCCTAAAAAACCAACCGTAATAATTTACGTAATATCAAAAAAATACTTTTCTGCATCTATCAGATACGCTCTCATCGCCACGCTCAGTGCTCGTGATGATTGGCAGACGAGCATTATGGTCTCACCGCAACGTGGCCACGAGAAGCGCGACCATTACGCACTTCCGCTACGTTTCGTGGCCCCATCCTGTACTTATGGATGTTTTTGTCAGTTTTGATGTTGGTTTTTGTCTGTCATTTGAAAAGATGTTATCTTGTCGCTATGTTGTAATTTATATGCATGGTTTAGGACAGGGGTTGTCAACCTTTTCACTGCTTCGTTGGTCTAGTGGTCGCAAAGCGCGACTGCTGAGCATGAGGTCTTGGGTTCGATTCCCAAGTAAGGCAAAGTGTTATTGATTTTTTCCATCAGGAAATTCTAAGTAGCAGCCTTGGAGTCTAGATTTGTGCCCGGTTGACGGCAATAGGCTCGCCCCCTATTACATTAGACATACTAACAGGTACACTTCTGCCTAACCCTTCGGGGATTACAGGCGTGGTGTTATGTTATGTCTATGCCGTGTTTTGTCCCACGCCATGCAAAATCCTCAGCCCTCTATCGACTAGAAGTGAAATGAGGCGTAAACATCCTACATATGTATAGTCCATGAGCCAATTTAGGGCATGCCCTAAATAAAACCACGTGTCGCCATAATATGACGTCATACATGCACCGACCTTTTTAGGTTTAGGGCATTTTAAGGAGACTGTCTCATTGCTCTCGATATCTGCTCAACTGCTGATCGTGGGGTTGTAGATTCGATTCACAGATCGGGCATAGTATTATTGGGTTTTGCCATTAGGAATTTCTCAATAGCAGCCCATAGTTCAAAAATTCGTGATTTTAGACCACAGTGCCTTGGAAAGCTCGTAAAACTAGTGCTTGATCTCTTCCCAGTCGTGTCGGGTTGCCGTCACATTAGACTATGAGAGTGAGGAAAGAGGGAGTGCACCTGTGTTTACGCACACAGGATTATATGTTGATATATCTGTTACTCGCTTTTGCTCGCGATTTCGTCCACGTCAAAGTTAAATTCGGCATACAAACTCTGTACCCCTGTTTCATCCTCTTACGGCGTGAATTTTGGAAAATTATTTCTTAGCAAACGTCTACTAACTATAAACTACCTCCCTGCCAAAATTTCGTCTTTATACTTCAAGCGGTTATTGATATTTTGGGGTAAGTGGGTGAGTGACCTTTCGCTTTTATATAAAGGGAGAAATTGACCCCTAATCCAATGCTCCAGTAGTGTTGTTCTCTTCGCTTCGAAATTGGAACATTTCAAGGTGTGAGAATCGGCAATGATTTTAAAAACAAATAAATTCGTTTTCAAATTATGGTCTTCGAAATTCGAAGCGAACTTTAAGCAGCGGAACAAATGAACATCATTTTCGAATAGCACTGCATTATGGTGGAAAGTGATGCATAAATTGAGAAAGCTTTGAGTTCAATGTGCTATTAGTAATAATCATTGAACGTGGATATGACATTTGCATGGCAATTTATGTAGGTGTTATATGAACACTTCAATTGTTCATGTTTATAGCATTTTTATCATGGAAGAAAGTTACGGAACTTAAAGTTTTGTCGATTTCGAATTTAAATGCGACTTGTCAGTACTAGACTGCCTCGTTGGTCTAGCGGTCAAAAAGCGCGACTGCTGAGCATGAGGTCTTGGTTGATTCCCAGGTCGGGCAAAGTTATTGAGTTTTTTGATCGGGAATTTCTTAGTAGCAGCCTCGGAGACTGGATTTCTGCCCGGTTGATGGCAATAAGCTCGCCCCCTACTACATGGGACTAAACATAACTGGCGAAATGTGGGTGTACTAATAGGTACACCTCTGCCTAACCACGAAGGATTACAGGCGTGAGAAATTCCTGATGAAAAAATCCAATACCACTGCTCGACCTGGCAATCGAACCCAAGACCTGCTCAGCAGTTGCTATTTGCGACAACTAGACCAACAAGACGAAAAATATTGAACAAGAAAATTACTAACCATACCTTAAATGATTAGAACCCCTGACAACAAGGACGTAATAATAACAGGAAGTGACATCAACGTCGCGTCACCTCATCGATCGTCTATTATTACGGCGTATTTCCTGAGAATCAGCAGGTGACAGCTGATGTTGATTGCTGTCAGCCTGAATGATTCAGGACATGAATATTTTACTAAGGCTTTGAGTGAGCAACGACTGTAAAAAATAACAGCTGCAGGGCAAAGGCCTCTTTTTGCACAGTGAAAAAATAATACCAGCCTATTTCTGTCCCATTGCAGGACAAAACCCTCTTTTAAACCAGAGAAGGCGTGAGTATTGATCACTACGATGGCTTAAGGCGGATTGGTGATTTCGAAATTATATTAATTTAAGTCCAGGTTTCCTCACGATGTTTTTCTTGATCGATGTCAGTGATGTCCAACATAAACTTAGTCTGAATTGAAAAATAAATTTTCTTTCAATGCTATTTGCCCGGTATCGAAACCGCATCTACATGCATGAGAGGATGCCTTAACCGCTGGACAGTTACCCGTAATCCCTAAACAAGATGGATACTTATCTTGAGCATTGAAAATGCAAGAAGTGTGTGCTCAAACACAGGTGCACGCCCTCTTCCCTCATTCTTAAACCCCAAAGGGACTTCTATCTGACACGAACGTGTAGAGATCAGGTACATCATCAAAAGTTTAACAAACACACAAACAACTAACTTCTAAACTCTGGGCTGGAACTCTAAAATTCTTAATGGAAAAACCCAATAACTCTGTCCGACCTGGGAATCGGACCCCACGCTCAGTAACCATGGTTGCAAGCACGAAACTAATGTGGCAGTCAAAATCAAAGAAGCTTTATTACCATACAAGCTTCTGCTCGCGACTTCGTCCACGTCAAAGTTGATTATCCCTCGGGAACCGTGCATTTTTCCGGCATAAAAAGTAGTTTATGTGCTATTCCAGACTATAATCTATATGTGTGCCAAACATGCAGATCCGTTCCGTAGTTTTTACGTGAAAGAGCAACAAACATCCATACATCCTCACAAACTTTTGCATTTATAATATTAGTAGATAGGATAGTCAAAACGATTTCTCCACAAGACCATGTTACATCTACCGTAACCACTATTCCTGACTCGCTCAAGTGAAAACCTATTTAAATGGAATAAGCAACATCTCCTATTGTTGGTGATCATGGTCTGTAAAACATTGCCACATGTGATTTTCTAATGCTGGAATTGTTTTGCCCGACTGTGAAATGTTTCGTGTAATCGGTGTTTTCTGTGTTTTTAAAGTGGATGCTGATTGTTTATTTTCCCCACGGGGGTAAGCAGTAACAAAAGAGGGTAAATATTAGTTACTTTTATGAACGTTTGACATTCCAATTTTAGTCTCAATCTGTCAAAAATACCTTTATCTTACCAAAATATATGACATTAATTGTTTTAAAATTTTGAATACATTTAACCGTTTTCAAAATGGCGGTAGTTCTAAATTCGGTTGTATTTTTTTTTGTACGTTTGTTACCTTTGAATTCCGTCAAAACTGATTTTTAATTAGTTAATTAATAGCCTTCTGAAAGACGCATGATAATAATAATAATGCTTATATTACGTACAGAAATAAAGAAACAAATTAAAATAAAAATAGCGATCAAACGGAGAAGCTTATCATTCCCTTAAACTCATATATTATATCGTGCGAGTGAGAGAGAAAGATTACCGCCGCCATATCCTATTTTTTTTTCATCATAATATTAGTTATGTTTCATTTTCTATTTGCGTGTTTTTCTAGCCACTTTAGCTGTAATTAAGTTATACTACTTAATTAGGTACTTAGTATATAAAGCTATATAAAAGAGTAAATTCATTTAAATTAGGTAATTGTTTAATTGCAGAATAATCAGCAGAAATAAAGAAGGAATTTAAAATGGTAGCTAAACAAGGGAGTTATCATTCCCTCTCACTCATACATTATATAGTGCGAGTGAGAGAGAAAGAATACCGCCGCCATTTTCTATTTTTAATGACGCCTGTTAACCCCAACATCATAATAATCATTTTGTTTAATTTTCCATTTGCGTGTTATTTTCTATTACTAGCCACTGTGCCTGTAATTAAGTTTTTAATTAACTACTTAATTAGATACTTAATTAGCGTTTTGATATCGTAAAAAGAAATAAAACACCAATCAATTTACCGAAGCTTTTAGAAAAGGTGTCAACCAAAAAAAATTTTCATTCTTCTATGGATTTCTATAACATCACGCCTGTAACCTCCAAAGGGTTAGGCAGAGGTACATGTTTAAGTTCCATGTAATAGGGGGCGAGCCTATTGCCATCAACCGGGCACAGATCCAGACTCCGAATCTGCTACCAAGAAATTCCTGATAGATAAACCCAATAACACATTGCCCGACTTGGAAATCGAACCCAAGATTTCATGCTCACCAGTCGCGCTTTGCGTAGACCATAAATCAAGTTTTATACACGGACATTGTACAAAAGAAAAATCCAACAATCATTTTCGCACTACAATGAATTATTACAAAATGTGGTCATTATGAACACATTACGTCATACGTTAGTAATTTCATTGTATTCTCTAGTATTGTGTGAATTTGTATGTATGTATGTGTGTAATTAGTGCTATGTAGCTACATGAACAGTGCATTATTACAATGTAACTTAGTGACATGTTCATGACTTCAAATAATGATATTAAATTATATAGCGGTATTGTAATTATTCAATAATAAATTGTCCGAGCGGGGCCTAGGAAAAGCTTGCGTTATGGAATTGTGGCATTTATGACCGGAGAAGGCTACACATAGGATACATTTAAAGGAACATAACATCACGCCTGTAATCCGAAAGGTTAAGCAGATGTTTACCCATTAGTACACCCACGTATTTAAAAAGGAGTATGTTTATTATACACAATGTTATTATAGCATCGTTGGTCTAGTGGAGCAAAGCGTGACTGCTAAGCATGAGGTCAAAGAGTCGGTTTTTCCATCAGGAATGTTTAGTAACTGCCTCGAGTCTGGATTTGTCCTGGAAAATCAATCAATCAAGAAAATCAATCTCATCTGTCAAATTACCTATAATTTACTTAGTACATTGACTGTCGAGATGAGATTGTGACTAGATTTTGAAAGTTTTTAATTTGAAGAATTGGCCTTTAGTTCTTATCAAACATCCAGGTCAAATACCTCAAAGCAGATTCCTATTGTAACCCAGCTTTAAAAGGTCCAGAATGCGAGGTCCCGAAGGCATTTACGGGACCTCAACCGGCCACAATTAGACCCAAGGCTTTAGATCAAGAGAAAGCTCTTTAAGCCGTATCTCGATGGAAACGATAACAAGATTTATGAAAGTATTGTTTTAATTTTGTAAGAGTAAAATGGGTGAGGTAAAATTGTGACTGCCTCGTTGTTCTAGTGGTCGCAAAGCACGGCTGCTGAGCATTATGTATTGGGTTGGATTTCCAGGTCTGGCAAAGCGTTGTTGGGTTTTTCATCTGGAATTTCTCAGTAGCAGTTCGGAGTCTGGATTTGTGCCCGGTTGATGGCAATAGGCTCACCCCCTATTACAAGGGACTAAAACATAACTGGCGAAATGTGGGTATGCACATACAAATGGGTATACCTCTGTCTAACCCTTCAGGGATTACAGGCTTGCTATTCTGTGGTTTTTTTACTACTAACTTCTCCCTGTGCCTATGTAGACTTTAAAATGAAGCAAAAGTTCCAAATTTCCCTATTAGTTAAGCTAGATCAATATCTGTATGTTTGCCTAAATTTTAGCTAATTCCGTTCAGCTGTTTAAGCGTTAAAGACTACTAAATATCCATCCATATATCTTCATAAACTTTCACGTTTATAATAGTAGAAGGTTTGCCCGCGGTTTCATTCAGTTTTTAGTCCCATGTAATAGGGGGCGAGCCTATTGCCATCAACCGGGCACAAATCCAGACTCCGTGGCTGCTACAGAGAAATTCCTGATGGAAAAACCCAGTAACACTTTGCCCGACCTGGGAATCGAACCCAAGACCTCATACACAGCAGTCGCGCTTGCGACCACTAGACCAACGAGGCAGTCAAAGCTTACAAACAGAAAAACTGCAATCAAACACTTACACAACGCTTACATAACAATAACTAAAAAAAAAAAACAGAACCAGTTATTAAAAAAGTACTAAAAACCGTTACAAAGTGATAAATTAATAAAAATAATCATTCCGTCAAATGGCGCGGGCGCGGGGCTGCGCGGTTGAGCGCACGCGCATGCTACGTCACATCCGGTCGCCCCCCTCCCCGACTTCCGGCCGCCATAATGAGTCGTCATCGTGCAGTAGGGTCGCCATATTGCTTGCTGATTAAGTTTTTATGCGATTACTGACCTAAGTCATTGCCGGGTGCTGTTTAAAAGCGAATTATGTAAAAAAGTCTTTAAAAGCCTTCAGATAAAGTTTAAATTAATTTTATAAGACCTGTAATGCGTAGTTTAATGCTTTATACCCAAAAATGTAGATACCTACCCATCTATATTTTTATACTTACATTATAACGCAGAAGAATTTGATTGTATTTTGTTTAAACGCGTTATTCTCCGAAACTGCTGGTCCGATTCTGAAAATTGTTACGCTAATAAGAGGCTACGTTATCCCTGATTGCTTTAGGCTATATCTTATAATCAAGACTAGCTTCTGCCCGCGGCTTCGTTCGCATCAAAGTTGATTTCTCCATATAAACATTGGACCTCCCTTCAGTCCCTTAAGGGGCGAACTTTAGAAAATCCGTTCTTACCTAATGTCTACCAACTATAAACTATCTCTCTGCCCAATTTCATCTTTAAGTGTTAAGCGGTTTTCGATATTTCCTGATGAGTGGTAAGGGAGTGACCTTTCGGGATTAGTAACAACATTTTCGTGGTTTTAGTGCCTCCATGAACGGGCCACGGCATTATGCTGAGCGTAAGCCCTTTCGCGCGGTAGTGGCGCATTATGATTTGCTTTTTATTTTTTAGTTTTATTAAAAACTTCTTTCTACTTCGCTATCATGTACAATTTTTTCTTTTTTCATTTTGTGTTGTGTGTCATTTGCGCGTGAATAAACAGTTTTTCTTTCTTTCTTTTCTTTCTATTTACACGGACAATATTATAGGCGAAATCTAGAATTTTTATAAAGCCTTAGTTACCAGCAGTATTTGAGTTTAAAATAGTTTATGAACCTTATTCCTGGCATATTTCCAAGCGTTGCTTCGGTAAAAGGAAGTCATTACCAACTGCACGACAAGTTCTTAGTATTAGCAATAATGTACGATAGGAACAGAATGTGTTTTATTCTAGATAAATGTTTGCATGTAGCACGAATTACAAATTTACGAGGTCTTATAAGACATAACCACATAACAGTTCACTAACCATAATGTCCAACAGATTGCAATGCAGAAACCGTCTTCTTGAATCACTCTATCTATTAATGAAAACCGCATTAAAAACTGTTGCGTAGTTTAAAAGATCTGAGCGTACAGACGACGGGAAGCGCGAGGAAATTTACGTGGGTCGTTTTCTTGGCCCCAAAATCATTTAATTCGCGTCATAATTATCATTAGTGTAACCAAAGTCTTTGTCAGTAGGTATATCATATATTATCGATAGGGAAATCATGTTTCAAAGTCAAAATCAAATTCAAAAACATTTATTTCAATTAGACCATTTACAGGCACTTTTGTATTGTCAAGGAGTCGGTCAGTTAGTCAGAAAGTTGAAGCTAGTTGCTCGTTCCAAAACGGATGTAGGCCGCTATGGAGAAGAACGAGCAAGAAACTCCACCGCACTCGTTTTTTAATTAGGTTTTTACAAAATTCTGGTTACATTATTCTTGCCGCTTCTACATGTGAAAACTATGAAGATGAATATAAAACAATAAAAACTTAAACCTTAGTCATCTTGAATCACTTTATCTATTGATGAAACCGCATTAAAATCTGTTCCGTAGTTTAAAAGATCTGAGCGTACAGACGGTCGGAAGCGACTTTGTTTTATATCACACTAACACTACACGGGTGTAATCTAAATACAAAAACCTATCCTATCTTGAATTACTCTATCTATTGATGCAAAAACCGCAGAAAACCGCATTAAAATTCGTACAGTAGTTTAAAAGATCAAAGCGTACAGACGACCGGTAGCGCGGACATTATGTAAAGATTTACCCATAGACTTCCAGTATTTCAAAACCATTAATAAGTAGGTACTAAATGGAACCTATAGCTTTCCATTAAATCTAGATTTCACCAGAATTGAACCAACCAGCCCTACGTAGAAATGAATTAACATGACAATGAATTCTATGAACATAGACAAGCCACATTGACAGACACATTCTAGAATCGATCTTGAATGTAAAATCGTAAGTTTCAAAATCCTTTGCAATGAAACTCTGTCAGTTCATTATTACTTAACATACCATCACGCCTGTAATCCTAGGCTAGGCAGAGTAATACCTATAAGTACACTCTCATTTCGCCAGTTATGTTTAAGTCCCATGTAATAGTCCCATGTAGTAGTCGAGTCGATTGCCATCAACCGGGCACAAATAAAAAAAAATATGAGTAAAAAAGTGAGTTATTATTACAAATCCAAACCCCGAGGCTGCTACTAAGAGAAATTCCTGATGAAAAAACCGAATAACACTTATCCCGACTTGGGAATCGAACCCAAGACCTCATGCTCAGCTGTCGCGTTTTGCGACCACAAGACCACCGAGGCATTTTCCTACCATTATTTCATACAATACATAACATCACGCCTGTAATCCCCGAAGAGTTAGGCAGAGGTGTACCCATTAGTACACCCACATTTCACCAGTTATGTTGTTAGTCCCATGTAATAGGGGGCGAGCTTATTGCCATCAACCGGGCACAAATCCAAACTCCCGAGGCTGCTACTGAGAAATTCCTGATGGAAAAACCGAATAACACTTGGCCCGACCTAGGAATCAAACCCAAGACCTCATGTTCAGCAGTCGCGTTTTGCGACCACAAGACCAACGAGGCATTTATTTCCCACTATTTTATAGTTTCATTCAAAATAACTTCCCACCAGGCACAGGACGATTTCCATGGTGGTTTAAAAAACCCAATAGCTCTAAAAATCCCATGAGAAACGATCCCACACAAAACTAGGAACCTTTAAAAATTCCAATACTTTAAATATTCCTTCATTGGACCCATTGCGTGCCAGCAATATTGTATACAGTTCCGTTGAACAGCCAGGCGTTTCTAAAAGGAACGAATCGTTAAATATTTCACTAGTATTTTGTATATATCGGCGTGACACATTGATTTTTATATGAGAATGGTGCATAACAAGGTGGGTGAGCATTTGATTAGCGAAATGATTCGGTTAATTGTGTTTTGTAATGGCGCCAATGGGGTGTGGTGGATTGTTGGGACTGCATGGGAAAATTTATCTTATTATTATATGACCAAGAGTTTATTCTTCTTCCTACTTCCTTTAATGTCAAAGCATTTATTTCAATAAGATCAACTACAAGCATTTTTGAATTGTCAAGCATTGTCCTTCTTTGTTCTTATCCCTTATAATGACAAAGTTAGGTTTTTTGTTTGTTATGCATTGACTACTAAACGACTGAACCGAATTTGATGGCAATTGGCATAGGCGAAGCTTAAATTCTCAGAAAAGACACAGGCTAGTTATAATATCGCCTTTATCTCGGTTATTCATCCGTGATAAGCGAGATTTACGCGGACGAAGTCGGGGGTAAAAGCTAGATACGTATAAACGAAATTGTAGGAACATACTGACGAAGGTACATATGCATTTATAATATTAATATGGATTCTTAGACTTACATTAGGTATACAAACTTTCACTAGGTATACAATCATAAACTCGATGTATTAATCAGCTTTAACATCCAAAATAATTACAATTACTTCGAAAAATGTAAAAAGAAACTACGTGTTGGTTGTTTCTGGCGAAACTAAACCCAGGACTTACAGTAAACGTTAAAACTGACAAAATAAAAAATCAAGTCATAATTAGTTTTTACTGACCAGATTTTCTGGTATGTAGGTACTTACGCCGTCAGAATCTCAGCTTAATGTAGCGTAAAAACTTAGCCTAAATTTTTAAAGCGCTCTTCATTTGTTTTCATTACTAAAAAGCGGCCAAGTGCGAGTCGGACTCGCCCATGAAGGGTTTCGTAGTAGAATTGCTGTTTACGATTTATCACGTATTAAAAAAAAATACTTATTAGATCTCGTTCAAACCAATTTTTGCTGGAAGTTTAAATAAAAAGAAATAAATAAAAATTAAATATCTTGGGACAACTCACACACGGCTATCTGATCCCAAGCTAAGCAGAGCTTGTGTTATGGTAACCAGACAACTGATATACATACTTATATAATTGATAAATATATACATATTATAGATAAATCACACCCAGACACAGAACTAACAATCATGCTCATCACACAAAGTTTGTCCTGGGTGGGAATCGAACCCACGACCTCCGGCTTAGCAGTCAGGGCCACTAACCACTAGACCAACAGGCCCGTTTACATGGTACATCGTATATATTATTTTTTTAGTTCCTTGTAGTTTCGGAAAAAAGTGCCTGTGACATACGGCCGGACAGACAGACAGACATGACCAATCCATAAGGGTTCCTTTTTTGCCTTTTGGGCTACGGAACTCCAAAAACCAGCTTTATTCCAACTTTTTCGCCGTAAACAAAGTAATTTCATGGTTCTTTTATGTGCTTGCGGCTCAATGAACAAATTTTTCTTCTTAAGAGCGTTATTTACACCGTACAACATTTCATACAAACTCTATAGTCCTTATTTTTTTAAATGAATTAACTGATTTTAATGAAACTTCTTACACATAAGCAGAATACATAGGTCTAAAAAGTTAGATGAGAAAATTTTCGAAATGTCTCATTTAAAAATAAAGATAATTTGTAATCTTTGTTTCTATGAAAAACCGGCTTTTCTTAAAACCGGTCTCATTTAGCTAAGGGTAACACAAGTTTTCAAAAATGTTCTCAACTAGTTTCTTTTTAAGAAGTTTTATTAATGACTCAAGTCCTACGTAATGGGACACAATTGATTTTCTATTGTTCTGACTTACCGGTAAATCAGCTGGGGCTTGACCAGTATCGGTTAATTCACTTCGAAAAATAAAGACTTGAAAGTTTATATAAAATGTCGGAAGGTGTAAACCTTCTTAAAATTATTTTTTGACTGTAACTGAGCAGCATCAAATTGATTACTCGCGGATAAAATGTTAATGAGGCATTTTCATTAAAATTTTCGTGACATTGTTTAATTTTAATTAGTTGGCATTCGCTTTGATGATTTGGTTGGGTAATTTGTACGGAGATTTTGATATTTTTGTTATAAAACTGTTTTAGGATTTTGGTTTAACTGAACACGTTTAGAGTTGAGTTGAAATCGAATTTATAATGTGAAATTATAAATGCGGAAGTTTGAATGGATACATGATACTACATGAACAACTGAACGGATCTAGATGTTGGCATAGAGATAGATTATAGTCTGAAATAGCACAAAGGGTAGGGGTCTTCTTTCTTCTTTATCTTGTGGGCAGTGTCAGAGTTTCACCGCCTCAAGGGCCTCTAACATGGTTTGAGTGGACAGTAAGTTCAGGTTTCCTCACGATGTTTTCCTTCACCGATGCCAGTGATGTCCAAGATAAACTTTAGAAAGTACATATGAATTAAAAAAATCACATTGGTGCTTGCCCGGATTTGAACCCACAACCTCATGCACGAGAGGCGGGCGCCTTAACCACTGGGCCATCACAAACCCAGGGTATGGTTTTTCCCATGGGATAATATATCAAGTATGAAAGTTGATATATTATCCCATGGGAACACCCCTTAGCATTAAAATAAATCGGACTTGCTTGTTTGTTTTTAAAAAAACGTGCTATTCTGAAAATTTACTAATTTGGATTGGTCAATGTTTTGATTTAAAATAAAACGATTTTTCGGGGTTTTACCAAAAGAGTTTGACGATTATCGATGGTAATTTTTAAAATAAAACAACATTTTATTAAAGGACCAGGAGTATCATACGTCGAACATATTATTATTTCAATTTGCTGTATCTCAGTTGTAAAATCACAAAGTAAAGGATTATCGCAGAACAGTTCTTTCTTTTACGACTCCGAGTTGGTAAATCTTAAATTTTACCGGAAAATCTTAAGATTTACCATAGTTCGAGAGTTTACAGTAACATATTCATACATGCAGATATACCACACACACCACTTTGAACTAAGCCGACATCTAAGTATTACACAATTCCGTTGCCTCGCTTCTCAAAAGAAAATTCTGCTTATTGTTGAAAAATAACTTAAGCATTAGCGAACAGAAAATTAAACGACCCCTGCATCTTAAAGACGAGTGCCCGTTTTAAAGTTGTTATGTAACATACAGTTTTACAACGGTTTACGGCAATGTCAAGTTTAATAATAAAATGACTGTTTATTTTGGATAAAAGAGAATCTTAAGGGATGATTCTTATTAGAGCGTGCCGTGCCCGGGCCGGGGCGTGGACGAGCCGACGTGGTATTGAAGTGCGTCGAGAGGGCCCGGACGGGACACGGATAATGCACTGTGTAATTTGATTCATAAATTGATTCATACAAAATATATGTAACAGATTTAAAACCGTGTCCCGTCCGGGCCCCGCCCCGCGCACGGCACGCTCTAATAAGAATCATCCCTAACAAATATTATAAATGCGAAAGTAAGTTTGTTTGTTTCCATGCCTAAACCACTGAACTGATCATCCCGAAATTTTGCATATACGTCGTCAGGTGTTCAGAGAAGGTACTTTGCATCCCGAAAAAAAGTACAATAACGTTCTGGTGATAATAGATGGGGTCACATGTACTTGTTTTTGTTCCAAAAAAAACGATTATTATTATTACAAATGTCTTTCGAATCATGATCAAATTTAAATTTTATTTGCGAGCGAAGCCGCGGGCAAATTCAGGTCTCAAATAAAAGAGAAAGGGTACTCTTAATTTCGCGGCGATTTGATTGAGATATCCGTTACAACTTTGTTAACGTTTCCGGAAGATTAACTTTTTTATGCATAACATACATAACATCACGCCTGTAATCCCCGAAGGGTTAGGCAGAGGTGTACCCATTAGTACACCCACATTTCGCCAGTTATGTTTTTAGTTCCATGTAATAGGGGGCGAGCCTATTGCCATCTACCGGGCACAAATCCAGACTGCGAGGCTGCTACTGAGAAATTCCTGATGGAAAAACCCAATAACACTTTGCCCGACCTGGGAATCGAACCCAAGACCTCATGCACAGCAGTCGCGCTTGCGACCACTAGACCAACGAGGCAGGCAGTCTTAAAAAAAGTATGTCAGTTGATTAGTGGTGTAAATACCTAACTAAGCTCATTCCCTTTCTTGACCATCCATTATTTACGTTGTTCTGCTGAGTCTATACCTCTATAAAGATCATTTGCAAAAACAATATGGCGGCATGTCACTGGCGGCTTTCTTTGTGCAAATTGGACCACACAATATGGGCCACTCCAATCCTTGTGTGGTCTGCAATTAAAACAGGACTTTAATACACAAATAAACTCAACAAATCCTTGAAATATTTCTAGAGCAGTTTTAAGACTTGTTGTGTTTGGATAGTAAACCTATTAGATGAGGGTATTTCATACAAATATTCTTTTGTGATAAGAGCGTGTCGTTCTTTCAATGAGACCAGCCTGGATGTTGACATCGATCTCTTTAACACAGGGGTCCGTAAATTGAAAAGGACTTTCTGTTGTAATTACTTTGATACCTGTTTTTAATTTCGTGTTTGTCTATACCTGCCTACTGTCTTCTTTATTCTTTTAATTTTTTTAGTTAATCGTCTAAATGTGAAAACTTGTAATTGGCCTTAATTTGAGTTAACTGTTTATCTATTTTCTGTTTTTAGCTGTAAGTTTTCCTAAGAATATAAAATAAAATAAAATAAACTTTTAAGTTAAAAATCTTGGATATAAACCAATTTTAATATATTTTTTTTTACTGCCATTGTATTGTTTTCAAATTATTACAAGAAACAATAATCAACCTAAACATAAAATCTTAAAGTAAATGTAAAATTGTACAATTTAATTTTGCAATACAACGTGGCAATGCTGTCAGCCTTTTGGGCACTTGCCCCATTGACAGTGACGCGGACAAATTTTTTGATGCCCTATGAGGTTTCTCTTTTCTGCCTTATTGTTTTAAATTTTAAAATTGATACCTATTCCTAAAGAGTTAGTACACATTTTTGATTATATATTTTAAGTAAATCTTATGTGAAACGATTGTAAGTTTTTTTTATAGAAAACAGGGCTGACAATGTATATTGAATACTAGCTTCTGCCTGTGGCTTCGCCTGCGCAAAAAGTAACGTTCCGTAAAGTAAATTGAACTGTTATCCCAAGGGAACACATTACCGGGGTAAAAAGTATCTTATGTGTTAATCTAGGAAATGGTCTATCCATGTGCCAATTTTCATTCAAATCTGTTCAACTAACTGGCTAACTAACCCAGTACCAAATTTCATCAAAATCGGTTCTTTGGTTTAGTCGTAAAAGGGTAGTAGACAGACAGACAGAGTTACTTTCGCATCTATAATATAATTTATAATAGTACAGATGGCTTAAAAAAATTATTACACAAAATACCCACCACTATTTCTCCTTAAAACCTTGTCAATCATCATACTACTAAACATAGAACAAGTAAAAATAGCACACTTTTTTACTAATGCCCATTTTGTACAACCCGTTTACTATAACAAAAACGCACAACGGCATCGACTCCTGCGCAGTTCCCATCAAACGGGTGTCTACCGGATAATGATCGATACTTGTCTACGATCTAAATAAAAAAGTACTTAACGGATCTTCTCTATAAACGTTGAGTATGATGGATAGCTTGTTTATAGTATTTTTAAACGAGACACAAACATACATAAACTCACGCCTTTTCCCATGGGGGTAGGCAGAATCCACAGAACGCCAGCTGCTACGATCCTTACATACTCCTTTCGCCTTATCTACGTTTAACATCACGTCATACAAGCTCGCCAGTTACGAGTACTGCGTACCTAAAGACTTCACCGATAAAGTCAGTGTAGGTCTTCCTAGGGCGACCCCTCCCTGTGTTGTCACTGACCCCGCAAGCAATTGAAATGAAATGAAAATGAAATGAAATAATTTATTTGCTATGAATGTAGGTACAAAATATGCTGATAAGCAAGCAAGCTCTGCTTATTCCTGATTAACGCCCCTGTGTTGACTGCTCCGATAGTCTCGTGGAGGTGTCACATCACCAACTTCCGAACTTCAGGCTGCTACTGAGAAATGTTGATTGTTAGAGAATGCCTAAAGCATTAAGTTCGCCTTTGTACTTTTGTTGCATAAAGTTTAAATAAATAAATAAATGTCCGAATGAAAAAATCCCCAATAAGACTGCCTGATCTGGGGATCGGATTTAGGACCCCATGTTCAGCAGTCGTGCTTGCGACTACTAAGCTACAATTCCAGGGACAGCAGAAATGCCTCACGTATCTCATAACGAATAGGAGCGTCTATCTCATATCTACTCTAGAATTAATACTTTTAACCCTAAATTAAAAGCACATGGTGCCTATTCTCTTGGTCACAAACTAAACTAAAATTAGACTATTTTCATCTTTTTCTGTCCAATAAAAGCAAGAAAGAGAGTAATGTAAATAAGACCTGTCAAATTTAGTCAATCTGACAGATTCATACAATTATGTTTGACATCATAAAACGTATGCATTAAAATATGGAAAAGTTCAAGGCAGAACTAATTTGACATCGCTAACTTAGTTCTTTAATGTCACCGTCCTTTCCGTTCGCTGTATGTTAGTAAGAGATGTCAATTCTCTAAATTTAGTCTAGTTTGTGAACAAGGGAATCGGCACCAAAAAAAGACTAAATCACTTATACCTAATCGTGCTTAACCTACATTTCAATCAAAGTGTTCTTAGTACGTACTTCACACGAAAGTAGTTCTATTACGAACGAACATAGGTCTATATATAGGCAACATTAGGCATTACTGTATGCCCTAAATACATTACATAAATACCTATTAAGGTCGCATATGTGATCATATAAATTGATTTATAACTTAATTCAATAAGCTACATACATTGTACTTACATTAATCTTGTTCGGTCTGAGAATTTAAAAAAGTGTTATGAATCTGTTTTTATTACTAAGTGATCTTAAAGATAATATCACGCCTGTAATCCTCGAAAGGTTAGGCTGAGTTGTACCTATTAGTACACCCACATGTCGCCAATTATGTTTATGTCCCAGTCAGTCCCACGTAATAGGGGGCGAACTTATTGCCATCAACCAGATACAAATCCAGACTCCGAGTTTGGTACCGAGAAATTTGTCATGGAAAAACCCAATAACACTTTGTCCGACTTGGGAATCAAACCCAAGACCTCATGCTCAGCAGTCGCGCTTTGTGACCACTAGAACCACGAGGCAGTACTAAAAGATCTTGTTTAAACTAAAACTTAGTTATAGTTGATATTGACATGACCTGAAATTGTACTTAGTCCATTGCATTCCAAGAATAGCATCTTGGGGTCTTTTCCTATTGACAGCGATGCGGATGATATTATTGTTCGTTTATAAGCTTTCAATAACGCCGATGGCGTCTTCGAGCTCAGCCCAGAAAGAGCCAGCGTGATGATCTGGATGTATACGACAAAGGCTGGTTTGAAGTGGTGTGGGAAATGAGTTTCTGATAGGATTTAGGAGGCTTTTGCCCAGCTGTGAGTCAGAACTGCTTAAAGCATATGCTAGGGAAGAAGAAATTCTATATCCTCTAACATCTAGTGAACATATTCATAAAAACATAAAAGCTACTTATTAACGTCTAAAAATTGACAACCAGCAAGATTATTATAAAAAAGGGTGAATGCGGAACTGTGGTAGGACAGTGTGGAGTGCACAAGGATATTTCGAAAACAAAGCCCTTAATGCATTGTAATAAGGCACATATTCAAGCGACATCAATAGCCAGTTAAAATCACATACGAATATGACGCCGTGCATATATTAAACTTCAACTTTATTTACTTCTGTCACAATAATCTACAGACCTACCTACATAGTCCGTAACAAGTAGGTAATTCTCGGTTCATTCACTACGGCGTTAGTAATCGGCGCACGCGCCGCTTGCCGTCGGCTTGAATCGTCTATCTGTCACCCATTGTCCGCTGTTGTCTGTGGGCCCTGGATTATGTATTTACAAAGAAAACGTAAGTTAAACTGATGTATATGAATTAAAAGTATAGCTCAGTTTACTATAGGCTGAGTCTTCCCCTGCGGGGTACAGGGGCGCGGGGGGTAGGACGAGAATGGGGACCGGGAGTGGTGCGGGCGGCGGGCGCTCGTAGCGTAATACACAAGCGGCGAAATGTGCACTGGACAGACTTAAGATCTAGTGACGTCAACTGACAACTGGTTTTCGTTAAAAAAACGTGTCAAAATGTTGAAATTTTGACCTTCGATATCTCCCAGTAATCACATCTTTCCCAGTTATGGCCCAGAATAATAACAATATCGCAATGATGGGAAAAGGCTTTGGGTATTTTAAGCGTATTTTTACAGTCGTTATATGTTTTTCCTGGATATGGATTTCAAATCAACTAGTCAAATTATTTTGAGAGTAAAAGTAACTACCAATATTCCTGCCGCCATTCAGCATTTCTGTGTTAAAATGTCGGTTTGAAAGGTAGTGGTTCCGTAGGAATTAACCTTTTAAGTCTATGTCTAGGTAATGGGTACAGACGACATACCTACATGGCAAAAAGCAGACGGAAGGCGTTAGTTCCGATTTCTGTGTCTATAAAGTCTTGTATCTTTTTATAAACCTTCTGCGAAGCACTTATGCAAGCAAAGGAGGAAGCTGGACGCGTGAGGCAAGGGCTTACGGGCGGCGAGCATTGTTGCGGAATTTGGTCGTATGAATTACCGCGGCTCAGGAACGCAAAGGGCAGTAGAAGGAACACGGATGGATTTTAGTCAGTAAAAGTCTGACAATCCCTTCCGCTCCGCCCAGAGCCGAAAGAGTCATTTGATGATTTCTTATCCTTAAAAAAATATAAATCTTTAAACCAAAAAAAAGAAAGAATTATAAAGATTTTAGACGATTTCTTTTTAATTTTCGATGTTTTATTTTTTCCAGGTAAGGCGACAGACGTGCTTAAGTACCAAGTAATGGCAGGTATTCTTTTTTTAAATTCCAAAATCAAATTTTTGAAACGTCAGAAATTTGTACCCAGGGCGATTCGCTAGTCTGTAATATTAACTAATACACTATATCCAAGTCATAATGCAAACTAGCGCCAACTAATCTACATAGATGCCTGTCCTTAGCATAAACTCTACGTTCTAATAGCTAAGGTGACACCGAGTGTTTGTCATTGGAAGTTGACATCGATATTATCGTTTCCCAACACTAGTTGCCTAGCAACGTGACACTATGTACATGCAAGGACGTGAGTGTAGGCGAGTCGTAGTGGAGTTGGTTCAGTATGTCAATAGTTTGGTTTTGCGAGCTTTTTGGTTAGAATTTTTTTGTTGGTACGAATACTTATTAATTGCTGAAGTTAAATAATGAAAATATATTTGTTTACAACTGAAGGTTAATTTATTTTACTAATGGAAAACGTTTAAAAGCGTCAACTTAGCGACAATCAATGTAAAAATAAAATAGAGGCATTTTTGATACATTGAGACCAAGAAGTTAGTAGAATTACTCATGACACTTCTTCCCAGTTGTTGTTCCCATATTTCGATTACAATTTCAATAGCAAACACAAAGATTACACGACAACATGAGATAATAAACTTACTATAGCTTCTGCCCTCGACTTTGTCTGTGTAGTTTTCATAATAAAGCCAAAGTCCTAAATTATCCTTCAGGAACACAAAAACGGGATAAAAAGTGGCCTATGTGCTATTCAGACTTTAATCTATCTCTGTTGCCGAACATCCATTAAACCGTTCTGGCGTGATTGATTCATCCAAACTTTCGTATTTATAAAGCTTGATACACACATATCAGTGAAGTCACAGTTCCGGCATCGTCCCGTATCAGTGATAAATTATTATTTCATTCATTCTTTTAAATGCGTCCACACTGTCAGTGACAGTGACGACTCAGTACTCCCAGTGTTCACTGAATCAGCCATAATACAAGTAGTAGTAAGATAGATACAGTGAAAGAGATGCAAAAGCCAAAAACAATTTTCAAAGACGCAACAGAGTTAACCCACTCATTTGGCTGCACTATGTCATAGCTACCGTCGGCGTGTGAATTAGTTTTGGTGAAGAAAAAAACTGTTTAAGTCGTCTCCAAATAGAATTGATGATTCTCTTCAATACTTTTTTGTACAGAGTCAATGGTTGTCAAAAGAAACAGCAAATGCTTTTAGAATTTAAATGACTTTCGTGTGAATAGCTAAGCTGAATATTTAGACAATTTTAATTCTTTATACTTATTTACTTTTAGATGGTTCGGTCATGTTGAGAGGATGAGGGAAAGACGATTAACAAAGGGTATTTATATGGCAGAGGTGAGTGGCAACTTCAGGGAGGGGTCGCCCTAGGAAGACCTACTTGGTTGACTACCTTATTGGTGAGGTTCTTCAGAAAGGTCGGGTGCGCAGTACTCTTAACCGGCGTGCTTGTATGACGAGATGTATGAACGTGGATGAGCGAAAGGAGTATGTAAGGAACGATCCTTACATACTCCTTTCGCTAAAACCACAGAACGCCACCTGCTACGAAACAGGTGGCGTTCTGTGGTTTCTGCCTACCCCCATAATAAAAAGACGTGAGTTTATGTACGTATTTATGTGTACTTTTATGGAGGTTCTTCGAGTATTTTACTTATGTTAAATTGGTCGGTTTTCTTATAATGTGTTTCAGAAGTTACCGTAGTATAGAATAGGCGATCGGGATATAAATACATAATTTTATAAACATAGATGTTAAAATTATGACTGCCTCGTTGGTCTAGTGGCCGCAAAGCGCGACTGCTGAGTATGAGGTCTTGGGTTCGATTCCCAAATCGGGCGTAGTGTTATTGAGTTTTTCCATCAGGAATTTCTCAGTGTAATCTGGATTTGTGCCCGGTCGATGACAATAGGCTCGCGGCGACATGGGAGTTAAACATAACTGGCGTAATGTGGGTGTCTAATGGGTACACCTCTGCCTATCCCTTTGTGGACTCAAGGCGTGATGTTATGTTATGTGTCGTAAAACAAATGGTCAGATACAATTCAAGTTATGCAAACAATTTTTTAATGGAATTCTAATATTACTTATGAAAGTAGAATTTTTTTAAATATTGCATTCCAGATTTAATTGTTCAGTTTCACAACATTCCTTTCAGTAAATTTATTGAAGTTATTACGTATTTAGAATTCATGTAAATGACGAAAAGGCTGCGTATTACAAACAGTTCCAAACTAGTCTTGTAATCGCAAAGCGCGACCGCTGAACCTGAGGTTTTAGGGTCAATTCCTAGGTCGGGCAATGTGTTATTTCGTTTTTCCATCAGGGATTTCTCAATAACAGCCTTGGAGTTTGGATTTATGCCCGGTTGATGCCGGATGAATGGGTACAGCTCTGCCTAACCCTTTGGGGATTACAGGTGTGATGTTATGATGTCGTTATATTAGCCTATTCTGTTCCACTCCTGGGCAAAGGTCTCCCTCCACTCCTTCACTTCAAGGCAAATTCCTGATGGAAACTAAAATAACACAGCCCGACCAGGGATTAAAACCCAAAACCTCATGATTAGCAGTTGCCCTTTGCAACCATTAGACCAACATGGCAATCTATCTAACAAATCTAGCTAAATCTACAAGTACCTATCAAATAGTACAAAATCACTTAAATCTAACGAAAGCCATAGAATAGCGACCTTGTCGATTCCATTCAAAAAAGACAATGGGACGGACAGACAGACTATGGGAATACGGCCCCGTCAAACACAATACTCTATCGGACTTAGTTGCAACATGAATATTCAGCGCGAAATACCGGCGTATCTTCACGCTCTTATATGGTAGGTGGTGGGCAGAATTCCAATCGGATTAGAAGTGGATAAGGAATAAATAGAAATCTACTTATAGTAGAGTAGTTATAGTTGGGCCGCCCTGTTGGTCTTGTGATGGAACGTTAGTTCTTGGGTTGAATTCCCAGGTCGGGCAAAGTGTTACTGGGTTTTTCCATTAGGAATTTCACTGACAGTAGCAGCCTCGAAGTCTAGATTCGAGCCCGGTTGATGGCAATAGGCTCGCCCCCTTTTACTTACATGGGACTTAAAAACTGGCGAAATGCAGGTGTGCTGTACGATACACCTTGGTAAGACTGGTTGTCAGACTTCCGGGGTGCTGACGACCCGTAACGAATGCTAAAGATCAATATTGTGGTGAGAAAATAAATGATATTATTTTATTTACTATTTTTTTTTTAATAAATTATTTTTTATTTATTATTTTATCCACGTATGATAGCCGGGACTAACAGCTTCACGTACTTTCCGAGGCACGAAATAAAAAAGTGTCATAAATAAAATAGTTACCTAATTAACCCAGATTAGAAATAACAATAATTTAACTGGCCATAATAACAGTTATATTTACTGAACCTGTCATTTTTACTGACATAAATACTATAGTACCATTTTCATTAGAGCGATTTTCTGAATCGACTATGATCATATTTAACGACTCAAATTCATGGATCATAAAGTGAATATACTCGTGTCTATTGGAGAACGATTGCCTTTAGAAAACGTCACGGTTATGTTTTGCAGAGAATAGTGTAGAGACAGAGATATAATTATGTACTTACAGTCAACAAAACGAAAATGTAATTTAATTTGAAAAGTAGATAATAAACAGTTCATTAATTAAGTTTCAATCAAAAACATCCATGGGTTTCTTAGAAAGCTTTAACTATATCTGACGACCCTTCATTCCTATCTGTTTTGCTGACAGTACATCAATTGAAGCTAAGCCGCTTCATTGAGTCATTGGAATATGGGTAGGACGAAAACGGGGGCCGTGAGAGATGCGGGCGGCAGGCGGTCGTAGCGTGATATACAAGAGGCGAAATGTGCACTTTACTGTTCTTAAAATATGTGACGTCACAGTGGTAGGTATATATTATTCATTTTTCAATAAATAATTTATATGTAGACGGTTGGTCAGCTTTTTATAGACCAACAGCGATAGATATTTATTCTTCAAATATAAGATTTTCTATAAAGAAAAAAAAAAATGATTTATTGGTTAAGAAGGATTACATAAATAAAATATATGCAGCCTAAACTAGTGTTAACCGTAACATAGGGCTTAGTGGGGGCAATCCTACAATCTTTTAGGAACGATCGCAACCTAATCTTAGCCTTAATCTGTTCAAAATGGATCTTATTTACTTTTTTATTACATACCCATTTGACATTGATCGTCTCTGACATCAATGAATCATCAATCAATGAATCATTATTGAATGATTAATCATCATCTGAGATTGCGACTATATTTAAGCCATTTTTAACTAGTTAACAGTTGAATTCGCCTCCTAGTGTTTTCTCCTAAGTTATTTTAAAAAGGTCAAATACAAAGGACACTTAGGTGTATGTTCAAAGAAAGCGAAAATATTCTTAAACATATCTGCGTTATTGCGGGACGTCTTAACAGGATACCGTGGCCCTGGAACGTAAAGGGCAACAGAAGGAACAGGGTGGTTTTTTAGTCAGCAAAAGTCTGACAGTCCCTTCAGACATTTGATGATTTTTACCACCTAAAACAAAAGCATATCAGCGTTGAGTGTGATTTATTCAAAGATTTAAAAATCAATCCTTCAAATCAAGTCAACAAACACAAATTAAATACCATCTTTATAATAAAACAAACGCTAAAGAACATAACATTTCCAGTTTCTCCTGTCTTAAGGCTACCATTGTAATGTCTACCAACTTAACGCCTGCTAATTAATGGTACTACGAAATGAAAAGTGAAACTACGTGTGAGTTATCGTTGCCATTAAATACAGACAATAGTCGTATGTTACAGTGATTTTAGAAGACACAAATTGAATTCCGGGTATTTAGGTAACAGAATACGAGGGAAACATTTAGATAACTTTTATAAACTTAAACAATACATCTGAAAAAGTGCCTGTTTGTATTGTCAACAAATCAGCTTTTTACTAAATCTATAATATGTACTTATATTTATACGGTACTCATATAAAAAACCATAATTTTTATTTGTTATCTGTCTCTTTGAACCGGGTAATCTCCTAAAAGGCTGAACCGATTTTCGGAACGTTCACTAGCAGATAGCTGTTGTTATAAGGAGCACCTTTTTTTTGTTAGCCTAATCTGTCCCACTCCTGGGCAAAGGCCTTTCTCCACTCCTTTCCGTTTTCGTGCCTCATCACTCCAGTTTTGGGAAAATTCTTCCAGGTCGTGCTGCTAACGCCTTACCTTACCTTAGTACCTTAGTCTTCTTCTATTTAAGAAAGAGAATTAAGAATCCATGAATTAGTATTTCGGAAATCAAACCCAATTAAGCAGCCAATCATTCAGCCTCTGCGCCAACCTTGCCATCAAAACTAACGCACCAAAAGTCAATGATTTATTTCTTAAAAAAACTTAATTTGCAACAATAGTAGGTAGTCGTCATACTCTTTATCATACTCACACTATTTTTAGCCATTTAGTCATTCATCTTCTAGCCCCAATTACAAATTTCCCACTACAAACATAATTAAATCAACTAGACACATCGTATGAACCGTATTCATTGTTAAAAATGTTGTTGTTACTAATAATTCTTCGTATAGTGTTACTAATTATTTGGATACCATCTACATATGTGTTCGCACCTTTACGTGAAAGGTACGTGGGAACTATGTATTGTTTTACATACGTTTTATGTACATTAGGCATTAAAATATTCGTGTACGAAAATGGGTAGTTAGAATTTGTATGACTAATTTTGTCTTGCTGTCTTTGCTATATATGATTTGTTTGTTTGTTATGCTCTTGTTAAGTAAGCATATTTATATTTCATTAGATTTAAAAAACCGTCAATTTATTTAATTTAATTTAATTTTTTTTTTAATTTAAACTATAGAATTGTTTAGATGTATTGGATAATAAATTCTTATCATCAGTTTTATCTACTTTGCCCTGTTTCTACCTTTCGAAAGATTTTTAATTTATTAAGTTAACACTATGTTGCTGTACCCTAACAGGGTCCATAATCGTACTTTAGCTTTAAACCTTATGTAGGTAACATCTTTTGTATACATTATGGTCTGCAAATAAATGAATATGAATAATATAAATATAAAGAAGTCAAAACTTTGCCAAAAACTCCATCATTACAACTAACAACAATTCATTCAACTCGCCATTTTTCATTTTTATTTAGTCTTATATTATTTTGACATTTCACCCAAAACAGCTCCCTGTGGCACTCCAACCAAATACAAATCTAATTCTAGAAAATTCCAGCAAATCGCACACTAAACACATATTTCAACATCATATCTTTCCCTTTCATCGTCATGAAAACACAATTATAACGCAAACATTCACTAAATCACTCATAATTGTAATGAGAGCACGATCAAACGCTATAGTTAGTTCGTTTCCCGATGAACGAAAACATTTTACTCTATCACGAATCTGGTTACTTCATTTAGTATCGTGGCGTGGCGTGCTGACATGGCTTGCAATTAACTGGATGTTGTTACACCGTAGTAGATTAAAATAGATTATAGGTAGACAGGGTTCGACGAATTACTTCCAAAATGTGATGCCTTAAGTATCAAATATTATGGACTTTCACCCTATTTATATGTTTATGATTAGGCTTAGGTAAATTTTTTCTTTGGAAAAGTGTGGAAATCGTACTTCTTTTCCAAAAAAAAGAGTAATTCAAATAACGGAAAAAATGGTAGGTATTATTTAAGAATAAACGAGCAACTTGAAAACTGAACAAGAGACTGCAATTTAAAAAAGCCTTTTTTTTTGTTTATCCCTTTAAAAAACTATGGTAAAAAGATCTAATAGAATCAAATAGGAACAAAGCAAGGTTAAGGAACCATGCTCCACAAGATGACATAACTAAAAATAAATGGATGCTTTTAAAATATACGTGTTCGCATTTAAATCAACGTGCCACAATGTTTAGGATATGCTTGCAACGTACGCCGAAAAATTTGTGGTTTTCTCGTAATTAATATTCAAAAGGTGCAGTGTTTCGCTCATAGCTGAATACTTATCACATGATTTGCTTGAATTTTATTTGTGTTAAATATTTATTAGCAATTTAGAGTGCGTTATATATACATTTATGTAGGATGTGCGGACATGGAACGCAAGGATAATGTAACGTAAGTGAAGTAAGAATGTAGGAAATGGAACGTGAAGGTGCGAGTGAGAGGGAAGAGTAAAGAAAGGAAGATGGCGGAGTGAGATTTGGACGACGTGCGTGAGAAGGATGTGTTTTTGCTGGTTCTAAGTTTATTTTTTGTTGCTTTACCTAATTAAAGAATATTTAAAGAGTTTATCGTATTTTTTCACCGCCTGATCCCACATTTATTTACACACGTCGTAAAGTATCACATTTTATTGTATTATGCAGGGGATTCTGCATCGCACTTTCTCTTTTAGTAGGAATGTCATTCTTTTGATGAGATTCTGTGGTTTGCTGTCTTCCTCACACGTGTTTGACGAAGGTCCGAATGGACTTGAAGGAGAGGGTACTTATGGAAGATGATGCAGAAGATGTACATACATTAATGGCGCCACATGATTGGGAAAGTCGACTACGTGTAATGGGAAAAGGCGAGGTCAAAGATGGAAATCAGAGTCATCATCTTCTGTTGATGATAGACTGACGCCTATAGCAGTCCACAGCCAGACGTGGCATCTCTAACCATATGCCATTCAACTATGTGTCTAAGACATATCAATATCAAAATTTGGTTAGTCCTACCAAACCATCTAGAAATAAAAATAAATACCTAAACTAAAACGAACGCATACACAACGAAATTTCTTTCAGTTTTTGAAGTAATTGTAATGATTCCGGATAATTAACGCTAATGAATTTGAAATCTATTCTAAGCATACTAAGTTTGTAGTTTTAACAAACAACTTTTGTACTTATATTTTGTAACTTGTCAAAGTTGACTTAAGTTTCCACGGGATCCGTCCATTTTAACGGGATAAAAAGTAGCCTATATGTTATTCTAGACTATAATCTAACTCTGTGCCTTTTATTTTATTTTATTTTATTTTATTTTATTTATTAGGATCTCCAACGAAAGATATACACAAATCAAGATAACAACAATAAACAAAAGGTATTACATAAGTGTACTCCTTCACTTATAGGAGACCACAGCATGCACAATAAATTAACAACTAGCTAACAAATACATATTTATATAAAATTTTGTAAGCAAAGAAACAAAATAAAACAATTAAATCAAAATATACATTGGAGAAGGAAAATAATAATAATAAAATGAATAAAAACATGAATTGAGGAAATAATATTAAAATAAATCAAAAGTAATTCAAAAATAAAAGTAATCTATAATAAATCTATAAAACATTTTTTAAAGCTTACTAGAGATTGGCAGATATCTAGATTGGTGGTTTTAGCCAACATATTATACTGCCTACAAAGTTAATAATTCAGATCCGTTCAGCTTTTCTCGCGTATTTAAAAAAAATGTAAAATGGGTTTGCTCTTAACTCCTGTCTAGGTCAGAGGTAACAGAGACAAAGTCTACGATGGAATGAGCTTACCCAGAAGAAGCCTGTTCACTGTAACTTTCAAGAGTATCAAACATCCATCCAAGCGCATATATAATAGTTGTAAGATAATTCTCATGCCAAACATTCGTCCCTGTGTGAGCCACAGCCTAACATTTCATAGTTCACATTACAGTATACTCGTACAATTACAATATTCAGTGTGATGTCCGCTGCGTCTGCGCAATCACACGATGCTTATATTCAAATGATTTGTGGCTTGAGAAAGTTAGCCATATATTTACGCAATTGGTCTTATGATAGGTAGGTAAATATCAATGAATACGGCATTTATTCAAGCGTTAACGGAAAATTGTGATTAAATTATTGAAAGGACTTTTCATCATCATATGAGCGTATCTGATTAGTTGCTTATACTACTTACATTTTCAGTTACTAGATTTCCCGGTTTTGTAGTAATAAAATAATCATATTAAAATATACTGCCTTGTCGGTCTAGTGGTCGCAAAGAGTTACTGCTGAGCGTGAGGTCTTGGGTTCGATTACCAGGTTGGGCAAAGTGTTATTAGGCTTTTTCATCAGGAATTTCTCAGTAGAAGCCTCGGAGTCTGGATTTGTGCCCGATTGATGGTCACAGGCTCGCCCCTTACACATGGGACTTAAAAACAAAACTGGCAAAATGTGGGTGTACGTTTGGGTGCACCTCTGGTTAACCCTTTGGGGATTACAAGCGTGATGTTATGTTAAACATGTAATTGAAATGTGTTATGTAAAAGGAGTGAAAAACTGCAATTAATTCGTTTAAATAAAATCTTAATATATTTGTACATTTTCGTGCCTCCAATTTTGTCATCGAATCCACAAACATTTTACAAACCACGACACAAATAGGTATTCGTGAACATAATTTCAAATAACCTGAACATAACGATCAAAACGGGCACATTACACAGTTCGCACATAGTTCTCAGTGATAGATGGGCGAAGCGCACGCGCATTGATGTGCGGCGGAGCGTACGCGCTTACGTCATCGCTGACGGCTGCGCAGGAGTCGCGCTTTGAGCACGAAAGCGATAATGTTGGCGGGGATAACATCAGCATTGTATCATCATATAAAGAAAAATTACAGTATTATTCAGGAGTTCATTATATTGATTTTAATGTTCATTACCTAACATTAGATTTGATAGTCTAGTTAAAGAAATTACTTTTACAATAATGATGAAACAATTACTATATTTTTATTTTTCAAATATTGGTATCGCTGCCCCGTTGGTCACCACAAGTGCAACTGCTGATGGACAAGGTCCTGAATTCGATTTCATTGTCGCCAAAGTCTCATTAAAATCAATACTGCTGTTTTGGTGATTAGGTCGGAGAAAAACAGACAAAAGATAATTAAAATAATTGATTTCTTATGAATGATTTATATATTTATTTTGTAAATATCTGTTATTTGAATATTACAAACAGACACTTCAATTTCATTGATTCGTATAGATTTAAAACCTACGTTATAAGAATAAACTAAATAAATAAAAAATATTATTAAAAACAAGCTTTAACTTAGAATTATAACAATATTGAGTATTGGACATTGCTTTGTCATCAGAACTAAAGGTGTATGCAAAATTTTAGCTCAATCGGATACCAACAAATGGTTGAAAAATGGTTTGCAAATTTTGAACGGACAACTTACTTACATACGAACAGTGCAAGCTAAGTACTTATAAAAAGCTTGTAAAAATACTCGTAGTTGAATGGAAATAAGTACAGTGCAACTATTCCCAGTAACAGGTTGTCAAGCAATCGAAGGTAATTATTTCCGACACTCGAGTTTTACTGAGATAAATCTTGTTGATACTTGATGGAGACAGTTAGCCGTAGTCTGTCACCGTAATAATAAAGTATGAGTCGCACCATCGTTTAATATTTACTAAATACCTAATCTACACTAATATTATAAATAGGAAAAAATTGTATTTTTGTTTGTTTCTTGTTTGTAAAGGATAAACTCAAAACTACTGAACCGATTTTAAAAATTCTTTCACAATTAGAAAGCTACATTATCTGCAAGTAACATAGGATATATTTTATAGCATACTTGACTTCCACGCGGACGAAGTCGCGAGAAGAAGCTAGTAATATTATTTTAATGATTTAATCGCAGTTGCATGCACAGTGATCGTTGGGCGATAATCTCAACAAAGTGGGTGCCTGGAGATGGACGGTGTTGCCTGGAACGGCCTAGAAAGAGGTGGCAAGATGATCTGGACTCATTCCACAAGGGCTGGTTCGACGTGGCACGGGAAAATAGTTCCTGGAACGATTAGGAAAAGAAAAAGGAGAAAAAAAAACTATTAAATATTATTAAATAAACATATTAATAAAATAAAATAAAATAAAATAACCTTTATTTCGGACAGTAAATAGTAATCTTATGACTATGTTGGCTTAGTATTTTTTATTTTGTGACAAGATTATTTTGTTTGCTTTTTTATTTTTAAACGGTCACAGTCTTTTAACTAACGTACAGAAGCCGAACCAAAAAGCATTGTTACACATAAATTACCTTCTAAATATATACCTTACAATAAATCCACCCTAAATGCATACACTCAAATTACAAAAGCAATAAACAAAAGACAGCAAAGTACCTCTTTATATTCTGAAGTCGATCTTCAAAAATCTCAAGCCCTCCTTTTCCTAGAAGGTCGGTGAAGAAGGAATACCATTCATCAGTAAGCTATGGGAACGTGGGTATTCATTTAAATATTCATACTGTTACAAGAATTGGTGTAGGCAGACGTAGAGGACAGGATGTCGAAAATTTTGAATTAAGATTAGTTATTGGGACTTCGTATTGAGTTAATAATATAGCGCAATCTATACAAACGTAGTCTAGTTATATTTTGGTCCAGGATAAATTAAACTAGATGATTTTTATAGTAGGACTAACTTTTGCCGCGACTTCGTGCGCAGACACGCTAAAATGTATTTCTCTCAGTAATTGTAATGGTTTTAGATACATACGTTTATTATTTTTTAATCTGTTCTAAGCTTACACATGGCATAATTATGTACAGTCACAGATAATATAATGTACAGCCAACAAAAGCAATATGTATCTAGGGTCGTTAGATATAGTACCTAAATGTTTGAAACCAAAGGATGCTTTAAATATAATTTAATTTTAAAAGTAGATAAGTTCATTAATAAAGTTAGGTTTAAATGAAACACATCTATCGGTATCTAAGAAAACTTCAAATATATCTGGCGACCCTGGATACCTATCTCTTTTGTTGACTGTACCTTTGAAAAATTAAATTAGTGTTCGTACTGTAAAATGTAATTACTGAAAGATTGTGGATTGGTTCGTTTTAACCCGTCCCCCCATTCTTTAAAAGATTGTCTTTGGATAAGCCATGAACTCGGTCATGATATAATTTTAGTTTTCATTCTTCTTCTTATCGTGTGGGTAGTAAGGCCTTGCAACCCTACACACCCTAGTGACAGAGTTTCTAAACCGCCTCAAGGGCCTTTGTCAGTTTTCATTTTAACGTGATTTCATTTCTTTCTCCCAATTTTTTTTTTAACCTTGACTACGGCATTAAATAACCCACTTTAAACAAAACCCATCAAAAACACATAAAGCCACCTACCTATTAAACTAAAATAACTATAATCATCAAATAATGTACCGTACCAATCAAGTAGTAATTGCTCTTGTAATATTAATCAATGTTTACACAAAGGCTGCCATCGCGTCGGATCAATATTGTTAATGGTACTGTAATGGACCACATGGGACTTAGTGGTTGAGCTTTATTTTTAACCCTGATAATAACAATGGCCATCGTCAATTTATAAAACATCACGGCTGTATTTTCAAAGGAGGAGGTTCTCAATTCGACGCGTATGTTTTTTTTTTTTGTATATTTGTTCTACGATTACTCCGCCAATTATAAATCGATTTGGATGATTCTTTTTTGTTTGAAAGAGTATAGTTCCGAATAGGTCCCATAGGAATATTGTCATGATCTGATGATGAACTTTGGAGATATGGAACGGAACTCCTTATAAAATCACAGCAGAACTGCCGTGACAAGAAAAATTGCTTTGTTTATACGTGTACTCGATGACTGACTGAAGGAAATGGGGAGGGGGTACGTCAACCCGTTTGAAAGGGTTTTATGTAAGGATTTCAAACATTAACACACAAGCACTAAAAAGTGAGAAATAAAAAGCTTTTTTACAAAAAAAGATGACCGCCTTCAAAAACTACAAAATAAAAAATAACTTTAGCTTGGAAGTCGGTGGCAATACATAACAAGAAACAAAACCAAAGCCGCCGACTTCCAAGCTAAAGTTATTTTTTATTTTGTAGTTTTTGTAATAATTATATTTTTTTTTATTAAGCTTTAATTTAAATGTATTACCATATTGAGTATTGAACATTGTATTGTCATCAGTACTAAAGGTGTATGCAGCTCCATCAGAGACCAACAAATGGTCGAAAAATGGTTTGCAAATTTTGAAAGGACAACTTACTCACATACATATTACATACGAACAGTGCAAGCAAAATAAATGCTTGTAAAAAGTAGGCAGAAGGTATAAGACACATAACATCACGCCTGTAATCCCTGAAGGGTTAGGCAGAGATGTACCCAGTACACCTACATTTCGCCAGTTATGTTTAAGTCACATGTAAAAGGGGGCGAGCTTTTTGCCATAAACCGGGCACTAATCAAGACTCCAAGACAGCTACTGAGAAATCACTAATGGAAAACACAATAACACTTTGCCCGACCTGGGAACTTAAGACCTCATGCTTAGCAGTCGCGCTTTGCGACCACTACAGCAACGAGGTTGTCAAAGATTAGATAGTATAAAGAAATCTCGGCGTGAAAAGTAATAGAAAAACATAGTTACCGAGGGGAAAAAGATTAAATAGAAATGGGGTTCGGGTATAATCACATTACGGGTAGTCAGAATCCTGAAAATAAACTAGTCTTACCAAGTAGCATCGTGTTACCCAGTTACTGGGTTGTGGAGGTCAGATAGGCAGTCGCTTCATGTAAAACACTGGTATTCAGCTGTGTCCAGTTAGACAGGAAGCCGTCCCCAACATGATTGGGAAAAGACTAGGCAGGTACAGGTACAGTATTGCCACATTCAAAGGCTTATAATTCTTGGCATCAATCTACTGCTGTTTGATTGAATCGAGAGATTCTGTTGAAACTTGTAAATAATATGTGTAATGTATGTTTGCGATGAACTTATTAGACTTGCATTGGGTACGGGTATTGGACTAGTAACTTGGTATAAGCAGGTTGTTCTGCTTAAGTTCCCACTAGTCACTATAGAGATTTATTATAGCTATGTGCAACATAATGTCGTCTTCACATTCGTATTAATAGAATTAATGTACCTTCTACTTATTGTAAACCATTTCTTTTTTAAAGAGTAAGTATGGAGTTTATTTCCCGTTCTTCTCCATACGAAACTACCTTTGGAATGGGCAACTAGATTCAATATGATAATTTTTCTTTTCTCTTGTAAATGACGTTCAAAAGTGCCTTTTTATGGCCTAATTGAAATAAATGATTTGACTTGTTGGTCTAGTAGTTGCAAAGCGCGCCGTGAGCATGAGGTCTTGCGTTCGATTCCTAGGTCGGGCAAAGTGTTAGTGGGTTTTTCCATCAGTAGAAGCCTCGGAGTCTCGATTTGTGCCCGGTTAATGGAAATAGTCTCGCCCTTATTAGGGACTTAAACATACTGGCGAAATATGGGTGTACTAATACTACACCTCTCTCTAACCCTTCTGGGATTACATGCGTGATGTTATGTTTTGTTACGACAAGACTAGTATAGCGCCTTCAGCTAAAACTGGAAAATCATTAAAAGTCAATATATTTTACGATCGTTTAAGCCTTCAGTAAGTATCTCTGACAGATTAAACTAACGATATTGGTTAAGATAGCAGCACGAGTCTTTAAAATATAGCTGTCATTCAGTGTATCGGTCACCCATCTAATGACTGACCTAGTTGGCGATTGCTTAACTTTACTTAGTAAAGGATATAATATGTGCTGGTGTTTCCAATTGCTAAATTCTAGAGTTTCTCTCAATGTTAGATTTTAACGTAAAAGTTTTATTTTCACTGCCTCGTTGGTCTAGTGGTTGCAAAGCGGGACTGCTGAGCATGAGGTCTTGGGTTCGATTCCCAGGTCAGGCAAACTGTTATTGCATTTTTCAATCACGATTTTCTCAGTAGCTGCTGCGGAGTACGGATTTGTCCCCAGGCTGGCCCCCTATTACATTGGACTTAAACATAATTGGCAAAATGTAGGTTAACTAATAGGTATACCTAACCTAACCTAACCCTTCGGGTATTACAGGCGTGAAGGGAGTCAGTGATTGCATGACGGCTGACAGGACGGAATGGAAGAAGAAAACGAATTGCGCCGACCACAAGTAACATGGGACAAGGGCAGGAAGATGATGATCATCTGAATACCAAATGATTTTTTCAACTGTACTTACAATCATAGTCATTATGAAAACTATTTCTATATTATATATCCATTACGAAAATTCCTCTACATTAAAATACGCCAAACAATACAAGCTTAGAAAATAACTGTCTATCAATTTACCGATCATATCATCATCATTACAGACATCCATATCAAAATCAACTCTATAGCATTGTTGATAAAGTCTAATTTCGCTAGTCATTGTAGTGTGCGCACGCGCCGATGCGTACACGCATCTCGGGACCGCATCTCCGTTTTTCGCAACGACATACAATCGTTACGGTCGGGTTGTATACAATATGTTGCATAGAAATTGTATTTAAATTTTGCTGTTTTGTAACTGTTTTGATTATTTGTACATATTTTCATTACGATGTATATTATATATGTTGTGATTGTATATACATATATATATATATATATGTAGATGGATAGCAATGACTGTCTCGTTGGTCTAGTGGTCGCAAAAGCGCGACTGCTGAGCATGAGGTCTTGTGTTTGATTTCAAGGTCGGGCAAAGTGTTATTGGGTTTTTCCATCAGGAATTTCTCGGTAGCAGCCTCGGAATCTGGATTAGTGCCCGGTTGATGGCAATAGGCTCGCGGATGGATGTACTAATGGGTACACCTCTGCCTAACCCTTCGGGGATTAAGTTTCAAGATGCTGTGTGTGTGTTCTTTGATCGTGTTACGGAACCCTTCGTGTGTGATTATTTTTTAGAGTGTCGTGAGATACGTTACGGTTTCAAGAATCATCATACTTCTCACTCACACCTACGTCTTTAAGTGAGAAAGCATGCGTTTTAGCCACGCCCATCATCGAATTCGAGCCGTCGCCTAAAGGTGAACGCAGACCTGGCCGCACCGCACGCACCGCAGCCGCCGCAATTGGAATTCTTCATAATATGAAGTTCTATGAAACGTCACACACCCACCCGCGCCGCAAACACTGCAGTACTGCTAATAAAAGCTGTGACTACGGAGACTGCGGTGCGGCTATCAGAACTAAAGGTGTATGCAAATTTTCAGCTCCATCAGAGACCAACAAATGGTCGAAAAATGGTTTGCAAATTTTGAAAGGACAACTAACAAGAGTGACTACGGAGACTGCGGTGCGGCCAGGTCTGCGTTCACCTTAATACAGCAGGGAAACAACCATGATGTAACGTAACCATGCACAATTATTTCATACCCATGAACACAATACATACGCAACATCCTTCCAGCGTTATCCATTCGTTCCGGCTGTGTGTCACCGCGCATTTCACAAGTTTGTCACGGCGTCACGCCGTCACGCGGGCCAACCATGTGGAGCGTGCTAACGTAACATTTCCGCCTATTGTCACTGAGGATCTGCTGAATTACTACCCGTAAATTACTTTTACTATCAACACGTGAAGTGGTGGGGAGATTTGTGGTGTGAGATGGGTTTTTGTTTTTAAAATTGCGTGAATCTTGATTGGTTTCTCTTATGTTAGGAGGCTGATATGTCTTTTGATTTTTTAAGGTCTTTCCTGACAGCTTGCCAGCTAGCCTACAAAGGTTTCTTAGTTATAAACAACTCGATTGTCTTTTATAGATAGGCTAAGAGCTTAATATCTGACTTGTGGTTAGTAGTCCCATCAGGTATTAATGCTTTATCTTACAACATACTTTCAACATTTACATACATACATACATAAACTCACGCCTTTTTCCCATCGGGGTAGGCAGAAACCACAGCACGCCACCTGCTACAATCCTTACTTCTTTCGTCTCATCTACGTTCATACATCTCGTCATACAAGCATGCCCATTACGAGTACTGCGCACCTGACCTTTCTGAAGAACCTCACCGATAAGGTCAGTGTAGGTCTTTATGGGGCTATCCCTCCCTGCGTTGTCACTCACATCTACCATATAAATACCTTTTGTTAATCGTCTTTCACTCACCCTCTCAACATGACCGAACCATCTAAGCATATTCTACATATCATAACATATCTACAAAATATTATCAAGTTTAGTTACTTAAATAAACTAGACCACGTTTTGTATAAGAGGGTGTGTTGTTATTAAAGCACTTTTTTATAGTAGAGAGGTAATGTCAAAAATAATAACATATAATTTATAGCATGTTAACCTTAGGTCGATTAAGATAAAATATTACATAAATGATAGATATAAGCGAAGTAATCGTTCAAGTTATTCATGATCTCCAATTTTCTATTTAAAACATAAAATGATCTCTTCAAACGGGGTTTCCTCTTTCCTACTCTTTTGCTGTGCCCTACAGGGTCCTAGTCTGAATTATAAGGTTACCACCTAAGAATACATAGAAAGCAATAAAGATATTGAGGTCAAAAATCAAGCCAAGACCTAACGATGTCCAACAGAGACCTTTTTCTATTGTCGCCAGCAGTGAAGAAAGTTAATTATCTGCTAAACAATTACTGTACATGGGAATTTCTTTTACTGACATGCAGCGTGCATAATTGGAAAAGTCTATTCATGACGCAAGCACTTAGCACTTACAAATTACTTTGGGAGGAATGAGTTCTTTTGTGATCAATGGAGCTTAGAGCAGGACTTTTTATTTATTTGCAATTCCATATTTATGGAACATTATTAATAACAGCTTGTTATTGCTCTATTGCAGGCCTCTTATAACAGAAAAGGCACGAGCATTCATCACGGCGCTGGCTCAAGGCGGTTTGGCGATTTTAGACTTAAACACACTTAAATTCACGACACTCATAAATCTAGGTTTCCTCGCGTTGTTCCATTTCAATGGAACTCGACGGGCCTGTTGGTCTAGTGGTTAGCGGCCCTGACTACTAAGCCGGAGGTCGTGGGTTCGATTCCCACCCAGGACAAACTTTGTGTGATGAGCATGATTGTTAGTTCTGTGTCTGGGTGTGATTTATCTATAATATGTATGTGTTTATAAATTATATAAGTATGTATATCAGTTGTCTGGTTACCATAACACAAGCTCTGCTTAGCTTGGGATCAGATAGCCGTGTGTAAGTTGTCCCAAGATATTTATTTATTTTTATTTTATTTAATGATGTCTTACTTAAACTAAAATCACTGAGGAAATATGATTGCTGCTTACTTTTTCAGAGAAAAAATATTGGTGCTATGTTTTATTTATTACTAGCTTTTATCCGCGGCTTCGCCCGCGTTTGTTTAGAATTTGACAACCAATTCGGGCTGTACTCGGATTGTTGTTCGGCCAGATCCAGAATTATTAAATACCTACAGACCAACAGACTGTGACTCATAAAAGTCCGTCGGCGTTCAGTTTGCATTTCTGCAAGAGAGGTCCTTCTCACCTGCGACTATTTTAGAGTTTCTGTCGCTGTAATGGCTGAGCTTGTTCTCTGAGACGAAGTTGTGTTTGATTGAAAAAGCGTCTCAGTTGCTCTTACAGCTCTCTGGCTTTCGGCTTGTTCCTCCAAAAGCAATTGCGTTTAAAAGGGCGTTTCAGTCATTCTCTGAGAAGCTTGGAGGGCGAACGGCTTTCCTGGCTTTAAGAAAATGTCTCATCAGCTCTCAAATTTACTTGTCGCTCCGGTTGTGCTTGCCTTCTTAATGCGGCATGAACGGAAGATTCCGAGGATTGAGCAGTAATTTTTGCTCGGGCTCGCAATGAGCTTTTGGTTGTGTGTTGGACCTGCGAGATATTCTAAAATTGAAAAACGTAACCTACCTACCCTCATTAAAACACACCGGAAATACCTCTAACAAAAAAATAAACAGTACTGAGGGACAAACTTAACTTTGCCGTTGAAAAACTGTTGTCTACATACATCGACATAGGTCACGGTTAGTTTAGCAACTAAGCTCTTCCTTCAGTCAATCATCGACTACACGCATTAAACAAAGCAATTTTACTGTTAAGACAGTTCTGCGCTGTGATCTTATGAGGAGTTTCCTTTCGATATCTCCGAAGTTCATCATCAGATCATGACAGTATTTATTTGGGACCAATTCGAAAAAATAAACAAAAAAAGAATCATCCAAATCAATTTACAATTAGCGGAGTAATCGCAGAGTATGCTTCATTGACAGAGCGTAGTTATAAGTTCACCTTTATTCTTCCATGCATCCTCTATGAATGCGTTTACACCTGTCAGTGTCAGTGATGACAGTGTCAGTTACGCAGTTTTTCTGTATCCCTGACAACGTATATAAAGTGGGTCACAGACAAACGCGACATGTTGTGGCGGCCGCGTCAATTGCAAATTTTAACAACCGGCCGCGTGTACTGCTTTGTAAAATGACGCCAAATATGGAAATTGTAATAGAAATAGTTAAATTTAAATAATAATTTAAATTTAACTCACACTTCTCTATTCCTAAGAGTAATATGCGATGCTAATGATAATATAGGTAGAGATAAACTATTATACCTTGACGCTTATTCCCTCCATATTACCATTTCAATGTGTGTAGTCACATTCGTATGAAAGACTTTGTGAGTAATCGTCTTCAGTGGCAGGCTAGGATATTTTTTGTCAACTAATCATAAATAGCCGACCGCGCAAGACGACGTACCTCTCATTTTCATAGAGAATTTCAGTGCAGCGCCATACTAATAATAATGAGTAATTTTTGACGCAGCTAGTCGGACAACAAATCGCTGATTTGTTTTTGTCTCGAGAGCCGTCTCAATAAGCACACATGCGTTGTGAGTATTTTTAATACTATTAAAAACACTTTCAAACGTTTTGAATTGTGGAAGGGCGCGTCATGTTACTGTAGTTTATCTCTACCTCACACCTCAAGTGTTTAAATAAACGGTTTTCCTACCTTTTTTCTTATCTTCTGAGAGGACTAATGAGTCATGAGAGTAATAAGACAACGTTACGGTTAACCATATTGACTGACGTCCGATTGCGACGTCCGATTGTCCGATTGTAGCACAATCACCACGCTAATGACACTTCAGGCCGCCACTGTGACCGCGGTGGTGTGTTTTTGGAGCGTTAGGAGCCGCGGCCTGCGGTTTGCCGTAACCGCAAGTCCGTCCGTCTGGAAGCCACTTTATGCAAAATGTCAGGATACTCTTCAGCGGTTTTGGTCATGAAAAATTATTAAGCAAACAACTTTCGTACTCCTAGGTTGTTTACTTGAAACTGGTCTATCGACAGTCTAGACTCATAATGTTTTACATGCTTAAACTTAAAATTTAATCATGATCCCATAGACACGTGGCGCCATCTACTGTCATAAGGACGTTTTTGTGATTTCCCTCGGGAACAGTACTTTTTTTCGGGATTAAAGGTACCCTATGTTCGTCCCTGTACACCTGGCAACGTATATGCAAAATTTCAGGATGATCGGTTCAGTGGTTTAGGCGTAAAATGGTAGCAAACAAACAAACAAACTTACTTTCACATTTATAATATTAGTTAGGATTTACGCTAGATTTGAGCAGATCAGTATCTCATATTCTTTTAGTATGATAGGAAAGCAACCTTTAGTCAATCTATTCTTTCACGTCCTTAATCATCAGATCTATTCTGTAAATATCTCTTTAAATGAATTCAGGTGAAAGCGAGCTGTCATCCTACCACGGTAGGTATTGGTGCCGATTCCCTTGGTCACAAACTAAACTAAAATTAGATTATTTCCATCTTTTTCTGTCTAATAAAATAAGAAAGAGACTAATGTAAATAAGATTTATCAAATTTAGTCAATCTGACACATCCATACAGTTATAGTTGACATCTTAAAACGTATGGATTAAAAATACGGAGAAGTTCAAGGCAAAACTGATTTGACATCTCTAACTTAGTTCTTTAATGTCACGGAATGTGGCCGTCCTTTCTTTTCGCTGTATGTTAGTAAGAGATGTCAATTCTCTAAATTTGACAGCTCTTATTTACATTAGTTTCTTTCTTATTTTATTGGACAGAAAAAGATGTTAATAGTCTAATTTTAGTTCAGTTTGTGAACAAGGGAATCGGCACCATTGACAGCTCAACTTACACATAATAATACTAGTCTATTATTGACCTACTGCAGGGCAAAAGCTGTTTTTCATAAAAAGAAGGCACGAGCATTGATCACGCTTGCTTAAGGCAGATTGGCGATATCCCACTTCATCTCACTCACTTCACACATACTCTTGCTAAATGTATCAACAGATATGTTAGCAGAATTGTACAGCTGTTGACCCAAAAGCTAAGGTAACAGTCTCGTAAGCGGAAACGCGTCATGTACGGTGAATTCGTTACTAAGACACCGAGCCTACTTTAAATTCAGTTGCTTGTAAACAATGCTGAGCCTGTTTCCTGCCTTCTCTAAGATAGTATTGTCTTTGGTGAGTACTTGAACGTTATTTTTAAATCGTAGGAAAGTTTTGGGGTCAATGTCTCTTTTTTTTTCTTGAGCTGTCAGTCGGACATCTTGGAAAAGTGACAGGAAGAATGAACAGCCATGATGTGTATCAATTTCAATATTATTTTCGACCCTTACGAGCGTTTAGCAATACGGCATTTCATAAAAACTTTCAAGTCCTTATTTTTCGAAACGGCATAAGCAGGATTCATAGTTCTAAAAGTTAATAAGTAGAGAACATATTTTAATAATATCCACGAAAATGTTCAATACATTTATTTCCCGTTTAAAAGGTATACCCAACTTACATACTTTCCACCTTTTCAATCGTAGTACAAGGGATCAAATAACAATAGGGTATACCAGCTCTCTCTGTAGTATTTAACACACATAACGTTCGGTATCCGGAAATCGGTTGGCTTTGGTACACGTTTGATTGATACAACTCTATTGTTTAAGAATTTCGTAGCTTTCCCTGCAGATCGATTGGTAGATATGAGAGAGAAGGGCTGGGAAAGAAAGGAGAATGCGTTATGTGATATGTTCTACTTTTACGTACAAACTTGTTAATGTAGGTAGATGATGATAGGGCCCAGTTGATGATGAAGAATACTTTATAGACAGCGCTACATTTAAAAATAATCTAGACATATTTTAGGTAGTAAATAAACTGTCGGGGGCGCGGATCATGCGTAATGTGAATTTCGGGCTCCCGACTTATGGTAGCAGGAGGAACAATGGGGTTTAAGTCGGTAAGATTCCGACATACCCCTCTGTTATCCCCAAACGGAAGGATATTCATGAGGATGTCCTCACAAAAAAAAAAGATTCAGTTTCTTTAATGAGAACGATAATCTAAATGTATTGTTTTTATGCCCGAAGTATAGTCACATCAGCTTATATCATAATTCATTATTTAATATTTAGTTAAACCATATAAATACACAAAAGACCACTTTGCTCGTCCTGGGAATCGAAGCCAAGACCTCACTCTTAACAGTTACCCTTGCGACCACGAGAGCAATAGGGCAGTCACTAACTTTACCTTCTATTAAAGATTTGAATCAACTACATAGGTACCGTCACTACATTAAAGTTTTTGCTAAAGCAATTTATTCACGATATTTATCTTAATAAATCTTAGGAAATTAACATTTTGCAACAAGCTTGGTATAATTCACCCGACCCGTTAGTCTGTTTTGATCGAAATGTATGTATTTTGTGTGCGGATTGAAGGACCAGAATTGGACAATAAGGACCAAATTATAGGATTTAGCTGTTTTATCTGCACAATTCTTGTATGAGTGGGTATTGAGATTGTGAGATGAAATAGCAGTTTATTATGATTCTTATCTTTTTGAGATTTATCGTTGATTGAAATGTCACGGGTGATATATTATTTTCATTTAAATTGAAGTACGTGAAAAGGCGTAATGTTTCGTGGCTGTTGAGGCAGATTCAGATCTGCATCAGCAGCCACCAGTTCAGCAAAGCTAGTCAGTATTTGCTATTGTTCCTAACTAAAATCTTGAACTCAATTTAAAGAGTAAGTTTAAAAGCGTTTACGCCGGATGATATCTCATACAAACTTTTATGTTAACAACTTGGAAATAGATGAATCTATTTTAATGAAATTTGAAGACACATTAAAAAAAACAAAAACTTAGTTGATATTTCTGTAAAAGAGATTAAGCTTTATGCTTACGGGTGCATCCAACAGTACAGGGGTGAACTGTGAGTCAATTTTCTAAACTTTTTTTTTTTTTGGAAAATCAGTTTGAATGTCATAACACACCTTAGATAACATCAAGAACCCTGTACCGACAATTTCTCCATAGGTAACCAGAAGCTTTTCAGGTAGGTTCAAAGATAAAACCTTCTAAAATTTTCTTTCTAATGGGACTATTCTTTCCTACTAAGACTCACTCTACATACACCCATTTCAAATAGGAAGTCATAAGCATGCTAAGAAGATATGAATTTATTTACCTACAACTAATATCAACTCAATTACCCACAATAAAAACCAGAGCTCAAAGCTAAACAGTTTCTAAATGCAATTCTAATTGAATCTTACTCTGAATCAACAAAGTAATAATATGAATCTAAATGAATTCCCACAGCCGTCTCATAATTCATGAGAGAACGCTAAGCTATAAATATATTCATCGCTATGTATCCGGCTGTTAATGAATTTGTCGCATATGAATTAATTACAGGTACCACAAGCATAGCTGTGTTGTGATTGCAACCGTGTCTGTAGAATAGAAAGCTGAGATAGTTTGGTCCTAAGTGGCGCAAAATGTTGCGGGACGTCTTAACACGTTCGTTGCATTACGAGATCTATCAGATCTCTTGCAGGACTTTTGTATTGTGCGTTGAACATAATCGTGTTGTTTCACTCCTTGCGGGGGGATCTAACGTGTAAAGTTCTTTAGGTATGAGTAGGACAAATCTACATATTTGCTTCCTACTTAAAGCTGAATTCAAGGACATTAAAAAAGAAATTAGAGATGGATTAGGTCCCTAACGCACAGTACTGTAATTATTTTCATTCCTTGCGTTAGGAGATGTGTCGGTACTCGTGGAATCGTACGCCTCGTAGACGCAAGAGAGGGAAGGTTGTTGTTTTAGTGTTGTCCTAACATCGACGTGGGAGGTCGCGCGCACGTTTGCGAAATAATACTCGCGTATATACCTACGTGTTGATTATCATTTTTGTTATACAATGAGTGCTTTTAAAAGAAAAAAGTGTAAAAAATCTATTTATTTTGGTGAGATTTAAATTACGACGCACACTAAACAGCATTGACGCTTCTAAAAAAACTAAACGAATTGTTACCATTTGCGCGCAATGCAAGCAATCAATGTGCTTACCATGTTTTAATGAAAAACACTTTAATAAAACTTTTTCAATCGACAACTGAGATATTATTTTATTCCCATCACTACTTACTACACATATTGAACTATCTTCGGTTGCGGTACGAGATACAATCGATATCATATTTTTTTTTGTTATTGGTAGTTTATTTAAATGTCATAACTGCGTGCGAACCTAGCAAAATATAAAGCAATAGGCTATCTTTTACCCACAAAAACTTCTAAATATATTTGATTGTTTTTTTGGAAGATATAAATTATTTTCAAAACTGTATCTTTAGGAGACTGATTAGGTCTCAAACGCACCAAAAGGTAGGTTAGTTTCGAGATCTTTTAGGTCTCCAAAGCACCAGCTGAAAGTTCTTTGAAAGTGATGGCGCAGGGAACGTGTTAACAGGATACCGTGGCCCCGGAACGCAAAGGGGAACAGAAGGAACAGGGTGGTTTTTTAGTCAGTAAAGTCTGACAGTCCCTTTCGCCCCACCCATGGCGGAAGTCATTAGGAGTCATTTGACGATTTTTACCACCTAAAAAAAAACATGCCGCAAAATAGTTAGTATTACACGGTGTGTAACAAGACCCGTTATCAAAGATTACCGTTACCTCCACATCATTGAATTAAGTAATATTGAGCTAAGCTTAATGTGTTGTACTCAATGTACTGTTTAAGGTAGCATACAATATATCACTCGCAAAACATTGTGCATTGTGCTTATGGGTGCATGCAACAGTACACGGGACGTAGCAGTATATAAGGTTTAGGTATCCAGGTAAGGTCCAGAAGCAAAAGGACTCGCCAATGGCGGTCCAATACCAGTCGGGGGCGCGGATCATGCGTAATGCGAATACCGGGCTCCCGAATTATGGTAGCAGGAGTAACCGATGGGATTTAAAAAAGTCCAGAACAAAAAGAAAATGTCTTATGGTCTGTTACGATTTCACGAATAAACCACAGAACCGACTTTGATAAAATTTAGTCCAGGGTTAGTTTGAACCCCAAAGAAGGAAATAGGCTACTTTATATTTCACGACTTCGTCTACATCCGTGATAACCGCAGCCGTCCAAGTCGCGGGAAAAAAGCTATTAGTTATTTATGTTAATTTATTAAAACAAAAGCAGTGCTATTCTGTCAAAATCTTCTTCAGTGAATTTGCGTGAAGCGAGTTTGAGCTGAGCTGTCAATCCTTAGAATTAGTAAGTCTGGTCACCTCAAGCTTAGTTTACCTAAAAACCGAGGATTTTTTTTTTTACAGAATACTAACACTCTCCCCACCAGTTTGTTCGCGTGATGTGTCTTATGAATCCCTAATGTTTAATAATAAAATATAGCCTATTATGTAGCCTATGTCATCCAGGAATAGTGTAGCCTCCCAATAGGAAAAAAAAATATCAAATCGGTGCAGTAGTTTCAGAGCCTATTCAATGCAAACACACAAACAATCAAATCATTCCTCTTTATAATATTAGTACAGATACTTGCAGACTATGATGATGTGATCATATCTATATTTATCATTTCACTGATACATCAAATCTCTAGGCTACTGGTTAAAAACAAATTGAATCACTTGTCCTCACTTGTTATTCATTAGGTTACACCTAAAACTATTAAATCTAGTTAGCAATAATTATGCAAAATAAACGAATAATTATAGTCCAACTTGAGTTTTATATGACCATAAAGTAGTGTAGTGACACGACATTTTTCGGTTTCGGTAGATACCAAATTAGTAACCGACCGATACCAGAAATTCCTAAATATAAATATTATGACAGTAAAACTTAGACGTCACTTAGAGTAGTTCATTGGCCTGTAGTAAATGTAAAACACTATGTTTTTTTTCAAACACAGTCATAATATATTACAGTTTTACCACTGATAATATTTATGAACATACTAAACCACTTCCTTTAAAAATGTTTTATGGAGAAAGATTAAAAACGTAGTGCGTGCTGTATTTACACTTATCACTGCTTTTAAAACATTAAAAGTTATGAACATGCCTTGCTTTTGTTACTATCAGCATGACCACCTAAACTTAGAAATACAAAGGAGTGTTTGAACAAGTCAGTTAAAACATGGATTCCCGTCCGATAAATCACATCGATTTCCAATTGATTTATAGAATCGATATTTTGTTTATTCAAACAATCGAACCAGTTTTGTTTCTAATTAAAACTTTGCCGAGCTGGTATCATATATTATTAAGCCGATACTAAAAACTGTGCCGAGGCCGAGTGGGTCCGGTCTCTGCCGAGTTCTTAGTTGGATCTTATTCTTAATTAATTCGGACAGGCGTCCATTCATATGAATGTGTGCGGTGGCAATCTCGTATCTATGCGCTTTTAAAATAACCAGCAATGCGGTGTGGAAAGAGCTTTTACTTATTAGTTTCATTTTTTATGGAAATAAATTGCAAGTGCTATTGTATCTTATTGCAAGGTGTAGCAAGACTGCAAGAGATGTAAAAATAACTTTATAAACCTTTTTTTTTTAATACCTTCACCTGTGTAAGTTATTCATTCTATCCATAACATAACATCACGCCTTTAATCTCCGAAGGGTTAGGCAGAGGTGTACCCAGTACACCCACATTGCGCCAGTCATGTTTAAATCCCAAGTAATAGGGGGCGAGCCTATTGCCATCAACCGAGCACAAATCCAGACTCCGAGGCTGCTACTAAAACATTCCTGATGGAAAAACCCAATAACACTTTGCCCGACCTTGGAATCGAACCCCAGACTTCATACTCAGCAGTCACGCTATGCAACCACTAGACTAACGAGGCAGTCTATCTATATTCATATTATTATTTTTTTGCATTCCATAATTTGTATAAAATATTATGTTATACTAATATAATAAAGCTGAAGAGCTTTTTTGTTTGTATAAACACTCTGATCTCTGGACTTGCCCGCCGCAAAATGCTTCTTGTGCATGGTCGCCAGATTGAGGTAAAGTATAGGCTGTAGCATCACGCTACAACCTACAGGAGTGAGCAGTAACTAAAGACCAGTGACCAAAGAGTGCCGTGGAGTTTCTTGCTCGTTCTTCTCCATAGAGGCCTATCTCCGTTTTGGAACGAGCAACTAGCTCCAACTTTCGGTCTAACTGACCGACTCTTTGACAATTCAAAAGTGCCTGTAAATGGTCTATTTGAAATAAATATTTTGACTTTGACTTTGAGACGTAACTTAAGTTAAATATAAACTTAAAGCGGGTGAAAAGAACCACGGACGAAGTCGTGGCAGAAGCTAGTGGATTATAATAATGAATGTCAATAAAACTTATTGTTTACAGTACCTTTCAATACACCTTGAAATATATTCTCGTAAAATAATTTTAGATCAAACTAAAAGGTAAAAACCTACAAATCAAAACAAAACACAAACTCAATATCGACACTCAAGATATCACTCAGCCTCTCAATAAAACTAAATAATTCATACACAAAACTTAGCATTTTCCATACACCTAATAAATATTTAAAACTAGCGTTTGTTCACGACTTCATTCATTTAATCGTTGGTTATTGCGGATGCAGACAAAGTCGCGGAATAAAAGGTAGCCAATATCTTTTTTTTGGGGTTCAAAATTACCCCGTACCGAATTTCATCAAAATCAGTTCAGTAGTTTAGTCGTGAAAGAGTAATAGACAGACAGAGTTACTTTCGCCGATAAAATACTAGCTTTTGCCCGCGACTACGTCCGCGTGGAACTTATTTATACCGTACTTGCATACAAACTTCCACCTCCCTTTTCACCGCCTTAGGGGGTGATTTCCGGGATAAAAACTATTCTATGTCCTTCCTCGGGTCTTAAACTATCTCTATACAAAATTTCACCTAAATCGGTTCAGTGATTTAGTCGTGAAAGAGTAACACAGTAGACAGACTGAGTATCTTTCGCATATTAAATATTAGTATGTATTAAAATTTATTCTTAAAACTGGTACATATAAATAAATGTAAAGTCTATCTCCACACTAGCGCGCCATCGACAGAATGACAGGCCAAGCAATATTTGATAGGAAATTCATTTAAATCGATTCATATTGATTAACATTATGTCATTAGCTGGATCGTAATACCGATAGAGTTTATTGCAATCAGCTACTGGTCCTGCCAACCTGTTCTGGTATCAATTTCGGTATCAATAATGTTTTTGTTAATGAATACATGTGTTATTTGTGGCCTGCACTTAATAAACTCGTGTAATTTGTACGTTTAAGCTTGTTCTTGATATGGATATGAATAGTCGAGTTGATACGGTGTTAGGTAATCTGTCTCATGCCATTTCTATATAGTATTAGAATAAAAACGGATCGTAGATACTTACTAGTTACTAGTCGTTACTTTCTGTGCATTAGTCAGCAGTCTATATATGTGTCGATTGCATAAAACATACATAAACTCACGCCTTTTTCCCCTGGGGGTAGGCAGAAACCACAGAACGCCACCTGCTACGATCTTTACATACTCTTTTCGCCTCATCCACGCTCATACATCTAGTCATACAAGCAGGCCGGTTACGAGTACTGCACAACTGACTTAGATATAGTAATAATAACATTATAGTTAAATAAAATGGAGAGGCTCTTTGAAATATCAAAATAAAAGCTTTTTACTAAATGCATGAATGTTAACATAGTATGTATATATATATATTTTTAAAGAATTTTTGTCTGTCTGTTTTTTTTAATTTAATATAATGTAATTTTGTAAAAGGCTACACATTTTTTTAACTAGGCATTTTGTTTATTTGTATGTATAGATTAAGTATATAGCATCAAACATACATATTACATCACCCTTGTAATCCTCAAAGGGTTAGGCAGCACGAACCCAGACTCCGAGGCTGCTACTGAGAAATTCCTAATAGAAAAACCCAATAACACTTTGCCTGACCTGGGAATCGAACCCAGCAAGACCTTATGCTCTGCGACCACTAGACCAACAATGCAGTCAGATTTACTTTACTTTTTTTTTCTTTACTAAAATTTTCATTTAACCTCTCCTTAACTAGTTTATTTAAAACATCGAACCACGTTCAACATTTAAAGCTTTTCGTTTTTATAGTAGCCGTTTGAAAATTATTCGGTTTCATTTTACTTAAGTTACGGTCATAGTAAAATAGATAAACGTCAGATAACTAACTTGCACCTTTATTAGTTAGCTATAATACTTAGTTATATACTTTGTTTATTTCGATTTTGTTAGCAAAAGTAAATATCTAAACAGTTTTGTTTCAAAATAAAATAATTTAACATCACGTCTGCAATCCCCGAAGGGTAAGCAGAAGTGTACTTCTTTCTGTCTTTAACGTGTGGACAGTAAGGTCTTACGACCCAACACAACCTAGTGTCAGAGTTTCTAAACCGCCTCAAGGACCTCTGACATGGTTTGACTGGAACAGTAAGTCCAGGTTTTCTCACGATGTTTTTCCGTCACCGATGCCAGTGATGTCCAAGATAAACTTTAGAAAGTACATATGAATTGAAAAAGTCACATTGGTACCTACTTGCCCGGGTTTGAACCCACAACCTCATGCATGAGAGGCGGGTGCCTTAACCACTGGGCCATCACGACTATGAGGTGTACTCATTAGTACCTACACCTACATTTCGCCAGTTATGTTTAAGTCCCATGTAATAGGGGGCGAGCCTATTGACCACTAGACCAACGAAGCAGTCCATCTTCAATACAATCCACCTTGTATAATTACAAAAAACCCTAAATTACATAATCAGAAATCCATTTATAAACGAAAACAGTCTACATACCAACCATTAAACATTCATTCCCTTTTTGACCGACTTCATTCCTCGGATATTTTATTTAAAAACCTCTTGACGAACAAAAACGAAATTAACGATTCATTAAATAGTGATACTTAATCATGGATTATTTAAATGAATTTAATTAAGGCGTGAGCACATTGATGGCAGGTGGTAGTACTTGTAAGGTAAGTTGATACTTGTGGCGTAAGGTTGGTGATAGAATTAATGCATTGTTGTTTTTTTTGTGTATTTTGTTGTTCATGAAGTTTTACGTGATACAATGTAGCCTAGGGCTTAATATTTGTGGCGTTAATCTTATTTATGTAATAAGAAAATATTAAATAAACTTAAAAAAAAAACTATAAACTATATTAAACGGACTGCCTCGTTGGTCTAGTGGTCGCAAGCGTGACTGCTGTGCATGAGGTGTTGGGTTCGATTCCCAGGTCAGGCAAAGTGTTATTGGGTTTTTCCATCAGGAATTTCTCAGTAGCAGCCTCGGAGTCTGGATTTGTGCCCGGTTGATGGCAATAGGCTCGCCCCCTATTACATGGGACTAAAAACATAACTGGCGAAATGTGGGTGTACTATTGGGTACACCTCTGCCTAATCCTTCGGGGATAACAGGCGTGATGTTATGTTATGTTATGTTATATTAAAAAAACTTTAATAAAATATTTTATCAAGTTTTTTTTAGCTTCGGAGTCTGGATTAGTGCCCGGTTGATGTCAATAGGCGCGCCCCCTAATTACATTGGACTTAAACATAACTGGCGAAATGTGGGTGTACTAATGGGTACACCCCTTGAATTTTGCTACGTGTATACTTGTTTTTGCTCGTGACTGTACACTGTCAGTGAAACTACACCCTAACCTATTTATTTAATCCACTGCTTACCTGGACATCAAAAGCCGCCGACTGGTTTAAATTCAATAGTTAACTTACAATGGCGATCTGTATGCCTGTCGCAAAAAATAACGTTCAATATTGTGATGAGCAGACAGCACGTACATTTTAATGTTATATAATTGTAAAGTTATTCGCGAGAATCCTCTTGGTTAGTTAAAGACTTGAATTAAGAAAATGGTGTGAAGGATTCTTTCGTATGAAAATAAAAATCTTTTTCCAGCAAAATTACTTAGCCTGCCGGGGTTTCGGGACGTCTTAACAGGATACCGTGGCCCCGGAACGTAAAGGGCAACATAAGGAACAGGGTGGTTTTTTAGTCAGTAAAAGTCTGACACTCCCTTCCGCCTCACCCAGGGCGGAAGGAGTCACTTGATGATTTTTACCACCTTAAAAAAAAAACAAAATTATTTACTTTGTTTGTTGTGTTAGAATGTGGAGACCACGTTTAGGCAAACGTAGTGTGGGACGCCCTGCTGCTCGGTGGACCGACGATTTAAAGAAGATGGCGGGCAGCGGATGCATGCGGGTTGCCCAAGACCGCCATGGTTGGCGCTCTTGGGGGAGGAATACGTTCAGCATTGGACGGCCATAGGCTGATATGATGATAATGATGACTTAGTTAGACACGTAATATGCGTAGTTAAAGACTATTTAATGAGTCTTTTTACATCCCATTTAATTAGCTGCTGTTATTTTGGTCGACCAATCAGAGCACCTAACATTATATTTGACAGCTGGTGTACCTACATAGCACAATCTTGATAAGGCGGACCCGACGTTGTTAACACGAACTCATTCATTAATTATTAATGACAACTTATGGGAGTAGGTACTACTTAGTGGTTAATGTGAAAAGCTATTAAAATAATTATCTTAACTCCATTTATGACATCACTAGAACTTTCCCCGCGACTTCGCTCTGTGATTTTCCTTACGGGTTACAATTTTTTTGATATTAAAATTAGCTTAGCACTAGCGTGGTATTGTAGCTTACAATTTGTGAAAATATTTGAAAATGAAATTTTTAAAATTGATTCTGTAGACCTAGAGATTCCGGGGTTGCGGGACGTCTTAACAGGATACCGTGTCCCCGGAACGTAAAGGGCAACAGAAGGAATAGGGTGGCTTTTTAGTCAGTAAAAGTCTGACAGTCCCTACCGCCCCACCCAGGGCGGAAGGAGACATTTGATGATTTTTACCACGTTAAAAAAGACCTAGAGATTACCCCCTACAAACTCACAAACTTTATCATTATAATATACTTAGTATTTTTTTTTTTTTTTTTTTTTTTTTATCTTGGGACAACTCACACACGGCTATCTGATCCCAAGCTAAGCAGAGCTTGTGTTATGGTAACCAGACAACTGATATACATACTTATATAATTTATAAATACATACATATTATAGATAAATCACACCCAGACACAGAACCAACAATCATGCTCATCACACAAAGTTTGTCCTGGGTGGGAATCGAACCCACGACCTCCGGCTTAGCAGTCAGGGCCGCTAACCACTAGACCAACAGGCCCGTCAAGTATAGATTGTGTGGAAGTATAGATTAGTGTAAAATATCTCATCCTTCATTAATATGGGAGGATCCTCTGACCAGTCGGGTGTAGTGTCTGGTGGGCTACTGCCCGACGGTTGTTACATTTGCATTTTTTTTTTTTTTATGTAAACGGGAAATTGTTTACATTGTTTAATAGTTGTGGTGTAATAACAAAGCTTATTTAATGCTAATATAGAAATAATTTTCTGCTCCGCTCTTACTTACTTAGCTTATACAATTCATCATGAATCTGACTATCATAATTATACAAAATAATAATATTTTGTTCAAACTCAACTGATAATTCCGGAGATAAACGTGATTAAACAAACAAAAAACTCTTCCGGTTTATGTCATTAGGCTCTTTTCAGACTACGCTATACTTACTATTCTGGCTATATAGTATAACATTAAAAGAAATACAGTACATATCAACACAAAAAATTGTATTTTTATTTGTTTGTTTATTTGTAATGGATAAACTCAAAAACTACTGGACCGATTTTAAAAATTCTTTCACCATTAGAAAGCTACATTATTTGCGAGTAACATAGGCTATATTTTATTTTATTACGCGGACGAAGTCGCGGGCAAATGCTAGTATAGTACAATAGCGAAGTATGAACGTGTTCTAAATTAATGTATGTTGAGCGATATTGTTGTACTATGAACTATATACTATTTGCAGTGTAGCCAAAAATGAGCTTTAATAAATATAGATAAGTAGGAACCTAATAACAGAACACTTAAATACTGAAACACTCGAATTTTCCATGACAAACAACATGTTATTAAAATACAAAGTTCAATAAACAACATTAAACACAAACTTTTGTAAAAAAAACCTTTTTATCTTTACCCACAATCAACCTTGACCAATAAATGTATAATTTAGCCCACAAATTATATAAAACACATTATACAATTGCCAATAACAGGAAAAGAATACAAGCGGCTCGTAATACCTGATATTACAGTCTACAATAACCCCATGTTTTCTAGGAATGGATAAAATCCTTTGACCCGTTTGCCGCAATGCGCTTATAGCCGCCGCCCACAAACACAAAATGTGACTTTAAACTATATAATTTCAACTCTATAAGTAATTATTGACACGGAATGATTTACAGGGAAAAATACGTTTTTAGTTGTGTTAATTTTTATAGCTTTTGATGGTAAAAATCAATAACAATCACAAATGAAAGCTAGCTATAAAATGTACGGAAAAGTTTCGAATTTCACATCCGCCATTTTGAATATTCTGTGATGTAATGAATACTTGGACTGCCTCGTTGGTCTAGTGATCGCAAAGCGCGACTGCTGAGCATGAGGTCTTGGGTTCGATTCCCACGTCGGGCAGAGTTATTGGGTTTCTCCACAAGGAATTTCTCAGTAGCAGCCTCGGAGTATGGATTTGTTCCCGGTTGATGGCAATAGGCTCGCCCCCTATTACATGGGACTTAAACATTACTGACGAAATGTGGGTATACTAATGGGTACACCTCTGCCTAACCGTTCGGGGATTACAGGCGTGGTGTTATGTATGTAATGAATATGTTTTGGATCTAGAAGAATCCAACAGTATCCATCAGGGTAGGCAGAAACCACAGAACGCCACCTGCTACGATCCTTACATACTCCTTTCACCTCGTCAACGTTCATACATCTCGTCATACAAGCACGCCGGTTACGAGTACTTTTATTTGTTAGATTTATGTGTTATATCTATGTAGCGGACCCAACAGACGTTGTCCTGACCGAAAGTTAGCTTTCAGCGCCATTAACCAGGTCCAATTGTGTTTTCAAATCATTCAGGAACCCATCGAATTATACATACAAAATTTCATCTAATTCGGTCCGCCGTTTAGGAGGAGTTACGTGACTAACACACGTACAGAAGAATTATATAAAATTATAACGTTATAACATAACATCACGCCTGTAATCCCCGAAGGGTTAGGCAGAGGTGTACCCATTAGTACACCCACATTTCGCCAGTTATGTTTTTAGCCCCATGTAATAGGGGGCGAGCTTTTTGCCATCAACCGGGCATAAATCCAGACTCCGAGGCTGTTACTGAGAAATTCCTGATGGAAAAACCCAATAACACTTTGCCCGACCTGGGAATCGAACCCAAGACCTCATGCACAGCAGTCGCGCTTGCGCCCACTAGACCAATGAGGCAGTCACTACTATAATCCGTGCCGTTTATATTACCTAACATACCTGCGTAATTACCTATGTACCTAATACATGGAATCACCAAGTACAGCGCAGTCTAGATTCTAGATAAACCTAGGTGTTTCCTGTTCTCGGGCGAAACTGACTTTGATAGATAGATGCAAAACTCCGAGCTACTGCATTTTCTGGTGGCTTAAATATGTGGCGTAAAACACCTCACATAGCTGTTAAAATTATTATTTTAATAGTAATTTATTTATTTTGGTTTTCACTATTAGATCGTGTTAAGTTTTTTTTTTTTTTTATAGAAAGCTTCCTCGTTGATCTAGTGGTCGTAAGCGCGACTGCTGAGCATGAGGTTTTGGGTTCGATTCCCAGGTCGGGCAAAGTGTTATTGGGTTTTTCCATCACGAATTTCTCAGTAGCACCCTCGGAGTCTGGATTTGTGTCGATTGATGGCAATAGGCTCGCCCTTTTTTACATTGGACTTTAAACATAACTGGCGAAATGTGGGTGTACTAATGGTTACACCTCTGCCTAACCCGTTGTGGATTACAGGCGTGATGTTATTTTTTTATAGATCACTGAACCCACAGCTTTTAGTATAGAACTAAAAACTTACCCACTGCGCTAAAATTACGTCAGGTTAGGTAAAATGGTTGCATGCAGCATGTACCTACTCCTGTAGCGCCTACCTGTCGATACAGGTCGCCTAGCCGTCGCCTATTTACTAGGAAACCACTGCGATAACCATGCGGGGTTTAATCGATGAAAACTTGGCGAGTTTTATGTGAGAAACAGTCATTTTTATTTATAAAAATTTGTGTCAATGTTTTAAAATTTTGAACTATTAAATGAATTATTTCGTACAATATTAAGATTAGACAAAGTACCGCCGGAAAAAAACACGTTTTTCGTTTTGCTGTGGCCACTATAGCAACAAATTGAACATTTTCAAGTCTTCAGCTATTACTGAGACTATAGACTAATGTGCTAGAGCAATACCTACCTAGGTTTCCGTTTAGACCCTTCGAGTACAGAACCCTAAAAGTTGTTACTAAAATCAACTTGTGACTTGCAATGAACATGTCATACGTACTTATAATTTGCGCCTTTTTGTAAAGATTTTTTTTTCGGTTTCCGTTTTCGGTTCAAGTCTTGAATTCAAGGATCGCATTAGATATAGGAAAAGATATTTTTAAAACATTACCCAAAAATTGCAACCATTACTTATGGCCTATTGAATTAAAAACATAACTGGTGTCCTGGCGAAATAAAGGTGTACTAATAGGTACACCTCTGCCTAACCCTTCGGGGATTACGGGCATGACTTACGTATGTAAGTACCCAATAATTCTAATCACCACATAATCTTCTACAATACTTAATATTTATGGAAACTAATTCTTTTTTCAAAAGCAATTCGGCCCTCAGAAAGCTCGTTAAAAAAGCTCTTAACTTAAAGTAAATTCCATTTCTTATAGCTTTTGTTGAAAACATTAATTTCAAACCATTATAGACCTTACAGAAAAGAATGCTCGAAACCGATTAAATACAACTCCAAAATATCGATTCACGCCACTCATTCGATTCGAAGACTCGATACTCAGAAACCTTTAACAATTCCTTCGTACAAAACTTCGATCACGACAGTCCCTATCAATCATTCGGTATACTACATAATTAATACCACAGTTCAAAAATCACCACCCACTGGCAATTTGTCTACCTTACCCGTGAATACAGCTTTTATCAGTTCATCATGAAAATAGGGGTAGAAATAATCAATAGACCCCTGCCCCACCCGCTAAAGCGCATGCGTGATGGTATTCACCTGGTGGTGGTGGTATCACCCCATGGGATCGTTCATGCCGTGGTATTAACCCACAGCTCATTCTTGTAAAAGATGGCAGGGGAGCAAGACTGGTTCGTGTTCGGGCTCGGGTTTGGTGATTGGTCCTCAATACCACCATGTAAGTTCTAATTTTAAAATTATTAAGTTCTTTTTTTGAATAAAATTACGTCATAGATTCACTCGGTTTAAAAATAATATACCGGCCACTATCGGATTAAATTCGAAATTCATTTTAAAAAGAGAATTACGTTTAAAGGTGTGTGCGCAGTTTCCCAGTTTAACTTTTGTTGCGTATTAATGCCGCCATTTTGAATTTTCACTTGAACTCTGGGCGTCCTAATTTAAATAAAGTCGGTGTATTATTACACCGATTCATTTATTAGTGATTTTATAACCATTTTGTGAAGAAACTTTAAGGAGTTCATTGCGGCTTTCATTGGGGGCTTTTATAATATCAGTAGAATAATATTTTATTATTTTATTAGAAAAAGGAGGGGTTCTCTTTGAAATATAAATATCTCTTTAAAATAATCATTGAATTTTAATAACTTAAACAAGAAGAAAATCATTTGAATAGTTGAATTAAAGAATTAAAAAGATTTAGAGTACAAATAATTTTGGGGTGGCTACACCAACTCTCGTCCAAACCATTTTTAATTTTTTTACAGTCAACTAAAGACAAATAATAACTATTTTTAATTGTTTTCACAGAAAACCACCCAAGCTTGACCATGGAAAGCGGTAAGATGTGTTTAAAGATAGTTTTCAATGCAACGGATTTGCGACACGACTAATCGTTCAATACACGTGCGTGTCGTGCGCAATGATGTGAAGTGGATTTTGAAATTTAGAATGAACATGCTTTTTTTTGTATTTTTTTTTTGTTAATTTTATTTTATGCACTTATTTAAATGTAAAGTATACTTTTAACGTGTACAATCACTTTATGTATATAAAATTTCAATAAATATGCTTCATAAATACACACGCTATTTGTTTTGCCTCACCTATCCGTGCCGTTTTAAGGGGTGATTCCATTAAAGCGATTATTGCAGGCTTTTTATAGTTTTGAAATACAACCCCTGTGGTAGTGGAGTTACCCTTTTAGGGTTGGTCACCCTTTTATGGGAACGATAATTAAAATTGCAGGGACTTACATCATTACTTGGGGGTGCCGAAATGCCGACTTAGGGTCTTATTTTGAATGAGGAATGACTCATCAATGCAGACATACATTAATCTTTCTGTCTTTTTTTATATAACTGTTTCATAACTGCAGATACTCTGCCTTTTTTAAAAAAACCGTTTTATAATTATCATATCACTCCCTTAATCACTGAAGTCACCACAAAATAAACATGAAAACTATGTTTCATAACAAGTCACCGAGTAGCAGTCTTCTTATAAATTTATTTTCTAAACTCAACCCTTGAGTGGAATTAGTGAGGGTTGAAGTCCGAAAAAAGGCGCGTGCAACAACTAGTCTTTCCGCAGTATTTAACACTATTTAATCATGCTATGATTTCACTTAACACATTAAATAGAATTATTAGACTAAACTGCAATCAAATAATTTATTATCTGTCCCTTAAACAAGTTAGTTTTAAACTAAATTGCTAATTATAATGTAATGAATGTTCTACAAATAGTAACAAATCGATTCATTAGTTAAAACAACTCGTGATTTTATTATACAACAAAGTATATCGAAAACCGACGGTAACTAGAGCAGAGTTTTAGTAGCCATATTAAATAGGCTATTTACGATCAAAACTGAGTTAAGAAATAATCACATAGGTATACGAGCAAAATAACTATTTGTGCACGCATCAGTATTTTCTGGAAGGCAATTCTACTGACTTTTATGCGCGATCGATATGCCAAAATCTATCTGAATCTATCAAAAATGCTTCTAATTTACTTACGTTTTTTGACATTAATTGTCGCTAAAATGATATTGCGACTAGATTTAAATTACTTAAGCCCCACGTAATGAGACACAATTGATTTTCTATTGTTCTGCCATACCGGTAAGACGGCCGGGCCTTGAGCGGTCAAACGATTTTAATTACTAAAATTAACCATTTGATTTTGTACTAAGTATATTTTTATAGGTTTTTTTTGAGCTGATAAGCTCTCTGGTCGGTACATCAAAAGAAAAAAAATATTATTTTAAAACTATCGGAGTTACTACCAAATTAATCTGGTATCTCTTAAATATTCAATTTAATATTACGAAACTTTTAACGATTTTGTGATTTACTCACAAAGCGATGTGAATCGTAGAAAATTTATGTATGAACAATTCAACATTATTCAACTTAGCTAATTTATATTATGGGTGGGCGCGTGCCACATGTGCGGTCTTTTATGGTTCTTTTGATTTACGTCACAACGAGATTTCATGTAATGTGCTACGGGTCGAATATAATGGCGTGATTTAACCTTTTAGAACGAAATATGCTTATTAATTAGACGGACGATAATTGGTGCTTTCACCTTACATTTTCTGCTTTCTCGATTACGTCATAGTTTTCTTTACGGTTTTGTTTTACGTAATAACGGCGTCTAATAAATTAAACGAACGATCGATGATGATCGTCGATTGATGTATGAACGTAGATGAGGCGAAAGGAGTATGCAAGGATCGTAGCAGGTGGCGTTCTGTAGATTCTGCCTACCCCCATGGGAAAAGGCGTCAGTTTATGTATATATGTATGTAATAAATTAAAAGGAAAACACCGTGAGACAACCTGGACATATAAATTAATGGAAGTCAGAAATCACCAATCCGCCTTGAGCAAGCGTGGTGATCAATGTTCGTGCCTTCTCTTAAGAGAAGAGGTCTTTGCCTTACATTGGGATAGTAATGGACTGGTATAATTAAAAGGCTAAACCAGCCAGAGTCTCTACAGCGCCTACATCGCCTACCTCACGTACCTACGTAATCATCATAAAAAAAAAATAACTGTAATTAATCAAACTTATTTGTCCGAACAATTTTGATACTTACTGCAGTTAGTAATATTAAAGGACTCGAACCTTATTTACTGACCATCAGACTTCAAAGCCGGCCTCTGATTAAAAGAGTCTATAAAGCACCTACCTAAAGTACCTACGACATCCATTATAAAAAAACTGACATGAATCAAATTTATTTCTCCAAACAGTTTTGATACTTGCTACAGTTATTAATAACTAGCTTTCGCCCACGGCTTCGCTCGCAAATTAAGTTTAAAATTCGATCATAATTCGAAAGACATGTGGTGCCATCTATCATCATGAGAACGTTATTGTGATTTCTCTCGGGAACAGTACTTTTTTTCGGAGTGAAATGTACCCTATATTCGTTCCTGTACACCTGGCAATGTATATGCAAAATTTCAGGATGATCGGTTCAGTGGCTTAGGCGTAAAATGGTAACAAACAAACAAACAAACTTACTTTCGCATTTATAATATTAGTTAGGAGTTAGGATTAGGGACTCAATCCTTACTTACTAACCATCAGACTTCAAAGCAGGCACCTACCTAACGTACCTACATCGTCCATTACGAAAAAAAACTGTAATTAATAAAATTTATTTCTCCAAACAGTTTTGATACTTGTAGCAGTTATTAATATCCTACTTCAAACCTTATTTACTGGCGTTCAGAATACAAAACCAGCCTCTCATTAAAACCAAACAGCCACCTGTCATTGATTAAAAACCGTAGCGTGAGAAACAATAAACGTCAAAGATATAATAATAAACAACTCGACTAGATACGACACTCGCTAATCTGTGTCAAGGGTGGTCTACGTCCATAATTTATAATCCTATCTCACGCAATCTTTGTGCCTTTTAGCAAGTAATTATTAACACTTCTAGTAGCCACTAACTACATGTCATATCGAGAAAAAAATAGCCATTGCATCTTGACCTCTGTGGAGTTAAGTGTACCATTCTTGAAAGGTGTCAAATTAAAATGGTAGCATTTGACAGGTCTTTGACATTTGTGGGACAAAGATTAAAAGATTGGAGATCAGACAATTAGGTGACAAAGGTGGTGGACTTTGATTTATTGCTGTCGTAAAATTAAATAATAACACCTAGGCTGTTTGAGATTTCTATTACGCTTTCAAAATGCGGTTTTATAGCTTACTATACAAGTTATAGAGACTCGCCTTTTATGTGTTGAATATTTTTATCAATGTTCAATTTTATGATACAACCGCCTACTGCCCGCGACTTCGTCCGCGTTAAAGTTGACAATAAAATTATCCCAAGGAGACCACATATTCCGGGATAAAACGTAGCAATGCTCTTCCAGAATATAATCTATCTCTGTGCTAAATTTCATTCTGATTCGTTCAGCCGTTTTAGCGTGATTGAGAAACAAACATTCAAGCTATGGCATTTATAATAGTAGTAAGACAAACTAAACAACTAATTAACGCAAGCAAAGCTGCGTGTAAAGGCTAGTTTTCTAAACCCAGTAACTTTTATCATCAGTCTTGTGCAAGCGCAGCACCATGCATAACTTTGATTCACATAAAATACAATATTAATTTCAAATCCCGGGTAATTTAATACTAACATTAAACGTTTACACGGTGCGATTATAATCGAGAACTCGCCACCATAGTTACGTAATCGAATGAAACTCGATGCCGATTGTAAGGGCTTGGGCACACTCGCTTAGTTAATCGACTGAGAAAAGTTGAAAATGTAAATGCGTTGACACAATGCTATTTATCATTTTGATGTGATTATGAAACATTCATTTGCTTTGTACAATGTATCCCTTATTTTGTGAAAAATCTATAAAGTTTATCGACTAAACATTCGCATAAAACGTCTAACGGGCTGCCAATGACAGTTTTATCGATTCTAGCGCAAATTCCAGGCGCTTTAAGGGAACTTTTTCGATAGTGTCTTCATCGTTTAAGGAATGGCTAAAAATCTTAGAGCTTATTGACTAGTTTTGAAAAAAAAAGCCTCTCATTTTCTTCGTCAAAAATAAATGTAAATCTAGCCAAAAATTGCCTCAATTTTTTGTCTGTGTTCGTTTGCTAATGTGGCCGAACCTTTAATCGATATAAATTCGAGTAGAATCGAGTAATGAGCGTGTCGTCGACGACTCCGAGACCTATTTACCGGTAAGCTGTCGTAATCTTTATTAATTAGTTTAATTCTGAAGGAAAAAAAGTGCAGTATTTCTAGATTGCACTAGACTTTGGCGTTTATGTAGTGGTAGCAAATAAATCATAATTCAAAATTAAAAACATGAGAATTACTTGTCCTGTGCTCCTGTGGTTTATGCTAGTCTGCTTTAATTTCTTATAGAAACGAATAAACTTTGTTTGCGAGAAGGGAATCGTTGGTCTTTTAAAAAAAAAACCATTTGTGCCGCGAAAATTATATTCGAGTCGAAAGATTCTTTTGTGTTTCTTTACTACCCTGTTCTGTCCAAGATGATTTATTTATTATTTCCAAATATTGTATAATCCAATATTATAATATAGTTCGCTTGTTCTGCCATCGGTACCTCCTCGATTAGATCTGCAGTATGTAGGCTATGCCCTTACCTACCGGAGGAGGCTGGCGGATATTGCAAAAGGATTCAAATTAGATGTCGTACTTGTATCATAGTTTCAGATTATGCCAGTTTAATAGTTTACGGTACTATTTTTAAGATGAAAATCTTTGAATATTATAAACTGAGCGAGCGTCATGACATGCTCGTGCCTTATGTTTATGAGGAGAGGCATTTTACCCTGCAGTAGGACAGTTATGGGCAGCTATTATTTATTTATATTATTTACTGAGATGCCAAATCCGCTAGACTTACATACGTTATTATAACATGGCTCATATTTTGAGAATAAAAAGAGAAATAGGTACATAATTAAGAAGATATGCGTATGTACGGTTGAGCAAGCTATTTGGTTAACAGGCAACAATAATTTTCTTAATGCTCAATACTTGATATCTTTATTGCTTTTCCATATGTATTCTTATATAATTTCATTATTTGAGATCTTTCTGCTACATTGTCATTCATTGTTATTTTGTTTAGTTAACTTGTGGTGTCCAATCATTTTGAAACATATTTAGAGAGATTTAAAAGAATTGACACCCTCGAAATATTGTTGAATAGTAGTTGCAAGTTTGCCTGTATACTAAATTGCTTGTTCGAATGTACAAGCATGGGTGCTGAGTCCTTTCCTAAGTTGATGATGTTGTTATAAGGTGTATCTTTAAAAAAATCGACTTCTCTGCCAGTTTTACTGGCAACTGTCGTCTGCATCTGCGAAAACCGACATTCGTCGCAGGAATAATATAGTTTATCGAATAAATCTTTCAATTCAATAAAACTCACAGATTTTATCAATTTAATTGAATAAATATTAATTGGAAAAATCTTTTATTTATTACCATTTCCGTTAGTTAAGATAAGTGAATGGAAAAATTAATAGTATTTACTTTGTAAATGGAGGTCGCGGAATTATAGGCACCGATAAAATATCTGTTAGCAGGTTAGCACATAATAACTTTATTTATCTAACTTGTTAGTTTTGACGATTAATGGTGATTAATGCAATTGCTGGTGATTTAACGTTCAAAGTTGTCATGCAATGTGGATGAGTGACGCGTTTTGGATCACCTGTATGTCAATCTGTCGGTGGCATTAAAAAGGCTATAACATAAGCACGATGATCCAAACCAATTTGGCCATTGACCTTTGAAAATGTTGTCTATGCTTTCCACTGTCAAATTAATGGAAGGTAATATTTTTTTCATCCCACCATCTCGGAAAGAGTATTTTTAATCTTCAATATCTGAGTGGAAAAGCCGTTTTTATTCTCTAGAGGATAAAGTAAATTGAATTTAGAACATCGTGTGCACTAAGTTTGTGAATTAAAAAAAAAACATTAAACCTATTTACTGCTACCTCTATGGTGCCGAATATATCATACAACTTTTTTTTAATTTGTTAAAAACTCAGACTCGGAACCTTCTCGGTGTTCTTTTTTCAATTTGCTTTGTACGCGGTTCTTTACGCGGCATTTTTTCACGTCATTGTTAAACCTTATATTAAAAACAAGAAACTTGAAAACAAGTGAAAAAACTAAAATGAGTGATTCTAGCGACGAGGAAGTTTGCTTGACGCCAACAGAATTGACTGAAACTGTTAATAAAAGTGTACCTATCTTGTGATTGTAAACGTTTTTTTTTTTGCATTTAGTCATTTCCTCGCTGAGGTGGAATGAAAAGTTAGGTGTTGCACTCGAGTGCAAAGATTTTTCACCTCGTGCTCTTTTGATTCCCTCGCTAACGCTCAGGATTCTAATTATGAATCACTCGCTGCGCTCGTGATTCAATTTTAGAATCCTTCGCTTGCTCGGTCATCAAAATCGAACACGCGGTTAAAAAGCAACTTTGCACTCTTGTATAACAAATAACTATTGACAGACCAGAATCTTATAGTTGGCATTTAAAAAAGAATATAGAAGAATGGTACTGCCGTTATTAAAGATCTATTTTTATTTTTTAACTATTCTACGGAAAGAAATCTATGTACTAAAACATGTATTTTTCTTGTCAACAGATCACTCTTAATAGAGCCATCAAAAATGTCGCCGTGAAGCAGTTCCCAGTGTGTCGAGGTAAGTCATCGATTTAGAAAAAAAAAACAAAAATCACAACCAAATAATTTATACAGATTTTCATGAAATATTTTTTTTACATTCTCATTTCCTTTTCCAATCACCCTCTTTACGAATCACAGAATGGATTAAAATACTTATACCTACATTTTCTTACAATATACTTATTTTGAAGCAGAACACATTAAAGTATAATTATAAATTATTACTAATAAGCATAAATGTATTGCAATTAACTTTGCATACAAAATAAGGCCTTGAATAAGCACTGATTTGGGGCACTGATAGTGTCTCCAAGTTTTTTTTTTAACATACATAGATAGACATGTTGATAAAAATGATTATGTACTCATAATAATTACGTGTTCCTACGCAATATTTATATAAAATATTTGGTCATTTTTATGCAATGAAACTCTTTTGTTCATTGCGGGAATAAAATAAACCAAAAAAATAATTAATTAAAAAATATCTTTGTGTTTTTTTTTGTTATAAAAGTTTCTTTGGCTGTGTGTCTATCATGTTCTAATCATCATTATATCAGCCGAACGACAATAAAAGTCCTAAAAAATGAATAAAATGAGGATGACACGACTATAGTAACAAGATAATGAGAATTTACCAAAAGGTGCTAGCGGTAAATGAAGCAACTTTGGTAATTGTTACAGTATTGTATTATATTATAGTTTTAAACAGACTTCGGTCCCTAGACAATAATTTAAAGTAAAAATCTGCTAACCTAACTAAATTAGATTTTAATGCAGGTACATTAAAATCTAATTTATGAAGTCTTCAATATTTCAAATAATTCGTTACAAAAACTTAAATAAAACCAACAAGACAAGAGTTTTGAAAAAAGAAGTATTTGTTCTAAAATAAAAACAAGTTTTTTTACTAAAACCTTGATTCAGGTAAAAAAGGGGACAAAATTATAACATTTATTGACAACGACCGATAAAGATTAAGTATTGACAAAGTTTGTTTTTATTATTTTTGCCTGCGATACCCAAAAATCGATATTTAACCTAACCTTGAGAAGGGTATTCAAATAAAACAAGTAATTCGTTTTTTTTTCGTGACTAATAATAACTTAGTGATTTACCGATCAATAAGTTATGTTTTATTTTTAATTAGAAGCGTACAAGAAATTATTCCTTGATTTATTATTATTATGCAACTATGTAGTTTCTGTTGGAGATACAAATATATAAATAAACTATTGACTCAGCCACGCGTTGCTGCAGCTTGAGGAGGCAAGTAAAGATATTGGGGTCAATAATCGAGATAAAAACTATCCTATCTTTTAAGTTAGACCAAATTACACACAGTAAGCCATTTCATAAAAAATAGTTGAGTAGTTTAGGAGTCCATCCCGGACAAACAACGTGACACGGCAATAGGCCCGCCCCTCATAGGTGTACTAATAGGTACACCTCTGCTGCACCCTTCGGGGATTACAGGCGTACGTGATGTGAAAAAAAGTCTATTAAACCTCCAATCTGCATACTGTGCAAGTGTTGCAATAACAGTGCCGAACAAAGGCTTCTTCTCTTTATGAGAATAGGCCTTTACCCTCAAGAGGGGAAACTAACACACAACATAACATAACATCACGCCTGTAATCCCCGAAGGATTAGGCAGAGGTGTACCCATTAGTACACCCACATTTCGCCAGTTATGTTTTAAGTCCCATGTAATAGGGGGCGAGCCTATTGCCATCAACCGGGCACAAATCCAGACTCCGAGGCTGCTACTGAGAAATTCCTGATGGAAAAACCCAATAACACTTTGCCTGACCTGGGAATCGAACCCAAGACCTCATGCACAGCAGTCGCGCTTGCGACCACTAGACCAACGAGGCAGTCAAACAGGGAAACAGGGCAGGGGAAACTATACTTATCAATACAAAACAATACACAACATTTTTTTGCATCTATTAAAAATAATCCTTCGGGTAACAGTAAAAATCCCGTTACCCATAACCACTGCAAAATAAAAACAGAACAAAGGGTTACGTATCTAGATCAAGTCGCACAGTGTTCAAACCGGCGCGCGGCGTGGCGTGGACAAAAAAATGTTTATTTATATAAACACTGGTCAAGTACGGAGCAACGTGCTTCAAGTTAGGGCAGGGCAGCACTGTGACCACAAAAACTTGCCTGACAGCACACTGTGATGTCTACAGCGTGTTACTGTTATTATTTTTGCATAAACATCAGGTGGCTGTAAAAAGACAGTTATCGAAGCCAAAAGTTTACTTGATGTATGAACGTGGATGAGGCGAAAAGAGTATGTAAGGATCGTAGCAAGTGGTGTTCTGTGGTTGCTGTCTATCCCCCTGTGAAAAAGGCGTGAGTTTATGTATGTAAGTTTACATGTTTTTTCGATCACTGCGATATTTTTTTGGTCAAAACCATACCTGGAAAGCTTCTAGATAAGTATATTGTAGGTCAAAGATGCAATTTTTTTTTCCAATGCTTTATTTATTTACAAAAATAACATTTTGATGTTATTTGTTAAATAGATTTGGCTATTTAATTACAATTTACTTTAAACTTTATTACTAGCCCATTTAGAACAGAATTCAAAAGGTTTTGGACTTTTTGCCCAGCGCTGGGTATAAAACAAGCTAGATTAAAAACAGCCTGTAGCCACAGTTAATTGAGAGGTCGTCACGTCTAGTGAACTACTGCGCCGGCGCAAATTACACGAAGCAGTATAACTAGGTCTGTTGTAGCCGCTCAAATTGTATGCATCTTTCATCTTTTGCGGTCTACCATCAGGTGGGTAGATTGACTGCTTAATTGGCTTAAAAAGAAATCCTTTGTTGCATGCGTAGGCGCAGATGTGACGGTACGGTGTCTTTAATGGTGTGTACGTGTTTATCCTTAATTTAAGATATAAATAGAAAGATTCTGTTACTTATAGAACTAGAGTTTTTTTTATTATTTATTAATAAAAAAACATTAAATATTATGTTATTTCTAAAGCTAGCACTTTCCCCGCGACTTCGTTCGCATGATTTTTCTTACGGATTCCCAATTTTTCGATAACAAATTATAACCTGTAGCATTTAGTGATAACTAATTTGCAAAAGAATTTTCAAAATCGGTTCAGTAGATACAGAGATTACCCCCAACAACCTAATAAACTTTAGGTACCTCTTTATAATATTAGTATTGATAAAAAACACCTAAAAATATTGACCTCAGTTCTTTGATAATTAACTAAAGCAATGTCACAGCGCTCTAAATAAAACAATTAAAACAGTAAATCCAAGGAGAGTCCGCATAGCCACTCAATGGTATGAATCAATGAGAGGTCGCAATTAAGAAAATAAGCGACTAATCACCGCTAATTAGTGATTTATTGCATTGCGGCTATTCATTGCCGAGACCTTATAGCTATTCAATGACGATTGTCCTGTCTAGAGCAGAAAGTTCTGTTCTCTAGTTTGGTATTGAATTTTTAGATCTTCGAATGGGGCAATTGTTTGGTAAAAATAGTCTTTGGCCCTTTGTTTTACTACCTCATAAGAAACACTATTGACAAAGTCAATATCCGTAATTAAAACGTTTGAAATTTAGTCGCAATCTCATATGAGACAATGGTGCCGATTCCCTTGTTCACAAACTAGACTAAATTTAGAGAATTGACATCTCTTACTAACATACAGCGGAAGGAAGGGAAGGTGACATTACGTGACATTAAAGAACTAAGTTAGCAATGTCAAATTAGTTTTGCCTTGAATTTCTCCGTATTTTTAATCCATACGTTTTAAGATGTCAACTATAACTGTATGGATGTGTCAGATTGACTAAATTTGACAGCTCTTATTTACATTAGTCTCTTTCTTATTTTATTGGGCAGAAAAATATGGAAATAGTCTAATTTTAGTTTAGTTTGTGACCAAGGGAATCGGCACCAATTATTTGTCGAATTTAGAGGCCTGTATTTTTGACAGACTGAGAGTGAGATTAAAATGCGAACATTTTTTTTAGTAAAAAAAAAAACATGTTTCTGTTTTGAATAATAAAAAAGGCCTCCAGTCGCCTTTTTTATTATTCAAAAAAGGAACATGTTTTTTTTTTAAATAATCTGACGAGTAATTTAATCGGGACTTAGAGGTGTTGAAACAAGCCCTTAACTTAGCAATAATTAATCTAATAATGGGGTTAAAGGGGGTAAAAAATGCAATATGCAGTGAGAGTATCACAGATTCTATCCACACTATGTGAAGAAAATTCTGTCTGTATGTTTGTTACTTCGTCACGTCAATACCACTTGAACGATAGTTATAACATTTTACAATGCGGTAGCTTTGGATCCATATAAAGACATAGGCTACTTTTTGATTCGCGACTTCGTCTGTATCCGCGGTAAACGACATTAACGTTGACGAAGTCGCGGCAAAATGTAGTTGATGAGTAGTCCCATTTGAGCACCTATTTTTTCAGCACCTATGCATTGAGCACCAAAGATTGGTGCCCTTAGAGTAACACATTAAAATATTGATTGGTGCTCCAGGATTCTCAAACGGGGATTTACTGAGTCACTGTGTACTGTGTGTGTTTGTGTACTGTGTACTGTATCATTGAGTTATCTCTGTTTTGCATCAATGCACAACAAATAAATCTTATTAATAGTTACATACATCGATCACTCATATTTCAGACTTTCTTTTAGTTTTTAATGGAAGCATTCCGTGTGGTAATAGCGTGTTGTCACGTCATAATTTATGTTGGTTCCGTAATAGCTATTTTTGATATGTTCTCCGCAACCATTTTGTTTTTTTTTTCTTACAATTGTGTTACTTATTTCCTACATTATGGTATGTCTGGTTTGCAATTTTTTGTGACTTTTAATATTATTTTAGCGCCGTGTCGATTTTGTTATTTTTATAATACTTTTTTTACCTGCGTTAAGTTAGGTACGTTTTTGGTTACTGCTCCGCTCCCAAAGGTTGTAGCGTAAAGTAATATATTCCATACTATTCCTCATGAATCTGGCTATCATATACAAAATGATGTTTTCCAATACAACTGGTAGTTCCAGAGAATAGCGTGTTTAAACAAACAAAAAGCTCTTCAGATTTATTTTATTACAATTCATTGTGTTTTATTTTGCTCCGACTTCCGATTCAGGGCGCATGCGCGACTATTAAACGTCGCTTCTCTTCCCGGTCATGTCGTATTGCCGTCACATTGAAAGAGTCCACCTGCGTTTACGCACACACTCGAGCACGACAATATCTCTCGCAAACTTAGCTAATCTGCATTAAGATTAGCCATCATAACCGAAATTCGGTCAGCAGAACATCATTATTACTTTAGTTCTCATATCAAGTTGAAACAAAACAAATATGAACATCAAGATCATAGCAATTGACAGCGGAAACGGAATCTACGGTAGTTTGCTATATTCCCCTTAAATGCACTACTATTACGTGGACACGTAAGATAATTAAGCGTGGTTTATTATTATTGACAGGCTACTAAATTATCGATAGGAAACACATGTCAGCTGAGTGCTGCGCCTTAAATTATACGGTGCGCCAGCGCACGGTTGGACGACAAAGTGCAGATTGTCGCATCGCAGTAGGCTAATAACTTCCCGCTGTTTGAAAAAGGTTTCCCTTTGAAGCCTTCTTCTTTTGTGATGAAAGGTGTGACGTTTCTCGGAGGCTGGCAAAAAAGTAATTCATTAATTATCTACTAATTTATTGATTAGTTTATTTATTAATTACTAGCTTCTACGTCAGGAATGAATATTGCGATTTGACAGATTTTGTAGTGTAAATAATAATTATGTCAACCTGTCATAAGTATTTATTCCGTAAATAAAAGGTGTCTTGCTATTGAAAAATCATCTCTATGTCAACCTTCTGTCTTGTATAATATTAACTAAATAAGATATACATTGACTCTAAAATACTCTAAATAACACTTTTTTTTTTAATTCTTCTATTGTTTTCCTTTCCTCTTTTCCAATAGCTATTCCAATTCACTTCTGGCATTTGCAGAACGGTCGAATACAGCATTGCTCGTCATAAAAATTAGAATAAAAATCCTTAAGAATCGCTTTAACTGAAACATACACCGCCGCCGCCGCCGCCGTCCGCCTTTGTACATTTGTTGCTTAAAGTTTAAATAAATAAATAAATAATACATTAACTCACGCCTTTTTCCCATAGGGGTAGGCAGAAAACACAGAACGCCACCTGTTACGATCCTTACATACTCCTTTCGCCTCATCCACGTTCATACATCTCGTCATACAAGCCCGCCGGTTACGAGCATTGCACACCTAAACTGCTGTATATTTTCTGTATAGTAATCTCGCGGCCTCTATTAAGTACCAAGTATGATTTTGTTGAAATAAATACTATCAATATATTTCTCTATGCATCGATGGCGGTCGCACAAAGTAGATCTTTGCGACTATTAGATCAAGGATGTGTCTAGTTTATACGATTAGATACGACTTTTAGTCGTTCGTAAATTCGTCTTAAGTTGAAGTTGCTTATTAGAAATACCATCCATTTTGCCAATAATAATTACGGTTCTATTAAATCAGATTCCAATTAATTGTAATATTTTCCAATCTTGTTTGCGATTCTTTTCGATTATAAGTGTCGTAACTTTTAACAACGTTTATAAAGTGAGAGAGAAAATATATAGTTGATAATTATGTTAATTTATAACATAACATAACATCACGCCTGTAATCTCCGAAGGGTTAGGCAGAGGTGTACCCATTAGTACACCCACATTTCGTCAGTTATGTTTTTAGTTCCATGTTATAGGGAGCGAGCCTATTGCCATCACGGTTGATGGCAATAGGCTCGAATCCAGACTCCGAGGCTACTATTGAGAAATTCCTGATGGAAAAACCCAATAACACTTTGCCTGACCTGGGAATCGAACCCAAGACCTCATGCACAGCAGTCGTGCTTGCGACCACTAGACCAACGAGGCAGTCAATTAATCATTGATTGGCATTTTTTGTTGTCATTAATTTATATTCGAATGTCTATAGCTAGACTAAAAACATAACATTGTATTACTCCCAATCAAACTACGTATTAGATCAATATTTCACCAACTAATAAATCCCATAGATATTAATCATTCAAACGTTTCGTATACGGACTTACTTGTCATTTCGTTCACAGGATGTGTTATAGGTAGGTTATATTACCTACATTTATCGATTAAATACTAGTTTATAGCCGCGACTTCGTCCTCGTAAATAGTACTGGTCTACTCAAAGCATATCAAAGCCCCTTGAGGAGGTTTAGAAACTCTGACACTAGGGTGTGTGGGGTCGTAAGACCTTACTGCCCACACGATAATGAGGAAGAAGTAAGCGTAAATGTAAATTTTTTTTTTGTTTTTTTTTTCTAATATAAAAGTAGCCTAAGATTTTTCTTATAAAACCATCTGTCTGCAAGTGAAAGTCCCGTCAAAATCGGTCCAACCGTTTCGCATATTAGCAGGAACAAAGAAACAGACAAAAAAATGTTATTTAGGGTTCCGTACCTCAGCTGGCAAAAACGGGATCCTTATAAGATCACTTTGTTTCACCGTGTTAACGTTCCGTACCGTGTAAACGTTCATATGCATTTAGTAGGTAATCAGCTGTTATTTTGACATGACAAACAGACACTTCAATTTAATCTATATGTATAGATATGTTTAGACATAGATTTCCCGTACTTGCAACTAATTGCATGTAACGGTCTGCGGACTTCATTAAATACTTAAATAATCTGATTGGAAATTACGGACAGGATGCTCGTATCTAAACTAATATACAATTTACCGTAACATGTATACATCCTTTTAAAGATGTATATGACAGTATATGGATTAAAGTGATAGAGCGTTATGAGAAGGAAGTTGGCTGCTCTGTTGGCCACATGGTCGCGAGCCTGACTACTAAGCGTAGGATTTTTTCGAATTCGATTCTAAGATCATACAATCCTATATCTATCCTATTGGTGGAGCAGATGAGGTTTGTATGAAATATGGCCTCTGTTAGAAATCCAAATCTATACCTATTAAAAATTATAATAGCCAACGAAATGAAGATGTGCAACACTTAATGATGGAATGTGTTAAGAACAATATTGAAATGGTGTCTTTGATTAAACAATATAAGTTAAATGTCTTAAGATCTTGGGTTTTTTTTTAGGTGCTAAATATCATCAAATGACTCCTTCCGCCCTGGGCGGGGCGGAAGGGACTGTCAGACTTTTACTGACTAAAACACCACCCAGTTCCTTCTGTTGCCCTTTACGTTCCGGGGCCAAGGTATCCTGTTAAGACGTCCTGCAACCCCGGCAGGCGTTGGTCCCGTCCCCCGTCCCGTGCGCGTACGAAGTCGCGAGCAGAAGATAGTATAGTTTAAAATTGTCATTGTGATCAATTCAAAAACGAACAGCTGTCTCACAAAATAGCTACAAAATAAAAGAACGGTACAAAATATACTTGCTTAAGTTAGTAAATGTTACTTGCTCACAGATGATCAGCGGCTGGTTCCAAGAATTTCGAATAACACGTTTTGAGACAATTTCTCCAGAAATATTTTCGAGAAACATCTGTTTTCTTGGGAATTATGTTTGTATAATGTAAATTGCTTATTTTGGCTTATGAAGAGGCAGCTGTTGTGTTTTTATTACGTACTAAGTTATGCCTGCGACTTCGTTCGCCTGGATGTCGATTGTCTGCGGGGTGTTAACGTTTTTTCGCTGGAAATTATATATTTGAAAAAAGTAAAAATAGCCTAAATTACTCTTTATAACATTAGCTGTCTGCCAATGAAAGTTCTGTCAAAAGCAGTTCAGCCGTTTCGGAGATTAGCCGGGACAAACATGCAAACATATACAAAACAAAAATAAAAGGTTTTGGTATAAGTACCATGCATACGTTAAAATGCGTTTTGTAAAAAGCTGTTATTTTAACATAACAAACAATATTTGTATAGATATAGGTACCTACAAGACGAGTAGCCACCTCCTTATCTGTTATCTAAGTACTTAAAAAAGATGGTCAAGTGCGAGTCGAACTAGCATACGTCTTAACAGGATACCGTGGCCCCGGAACGTAAAGGGCAACAGAAGGAACCTGGTGGTTTTTTAGTCAGTAAAAGTCTGAGACAGTCCCTTCCGCCCCACCCAGGGCGGAAGGAGCCACTTGATGATTACTACCACCTAAAAAAAAAAGGTTATGAGATTTCATTTGGCAACCTAAATATAATACATATTATTTCCTCAAAAACTATACCTATCTCTTTTTAGTGGGGATTTTCTCATGTTTAGGTGCCCTGCGTCTGATGAGAACGGAGGGTTATTTCGGACTCTTACCGACTAAAACCCGACGGTTCCTCCTAGAACCATGAGCCAGGATGAGCTCGGTATTCGCTTGACGCATTAACTGTGCCCCCAACTGATAAAAATTGTACCTAAGGTGGCAGGTACCTATACCTAATTAATTGTGTTACTATCATTGTAGTGATAGCTTATCAATACTTGAAAACAGATTGGTACAACGTAGTTTCACTTCAATGTAATAATTAGTAATTCTTTATTAATTATAATTGATCGATAATTTTAACGTGGTAGCCACAGCCGAAATAGCTCAGTTGGGAGAGCGTTAGACTGAAGATCTAAAGGTCCCCGGTTCAATCCCGGGTTTCGGCAGATTTTTTTCTTTTTGAAGTGATTTTTTTATAAAAATAAATATTTTTTAAGATAATGTCATAAGTACTTATCTATCTGATTTTTTACATATGAACTGAGTTAAGTAAAAATATTATATTTTTGGCCTTTAGAGCTTAAAATAACATTAAAAATATTTTTTTATTAACCTTTTGAAAATAACCTGACAGTTAAGTCGTGTTGCCATATAAAAATATTTTAATATAAACTGTAGGTACCTAACTGATTTTGAATCGAGCTGAAAAAGTGAAGTTAAGCCCTTATTCTTTCTTAAAATAATTCTGAATAAATAATATTTCCCACAGTAAAATAAAACAGTTAAAAGTTCCCACAGCAATAAACTACCCTTAAGGTAATTAAAAAAATTACCCCTCCGACACACGCAAGTGACCGTTAGCCTCACCTACTTACTATATAATTTGCAGTAGTTTTTTACTGTACGTGTACCAATTACAGTTATAAAATAATAATAATACCAGCCTATGACTGTCCCACTGCTGGACAAAGGCCTCTTCTCATACAGAGAAGGCACGGGCATTGATCACCACGCTTACTCAAGGCGAAACGACGATTTCAGTCTTATTAAAACTTCCAACTTCTGCCCTTGATCTTTTTTCGCAGCAGTACTTCTAGAGTTTATTTCTTACAAACATACATACACACATAAACTCACGGCTTTTTCCCCTGGGGGTAGGCAGAAACCACACAACGCCACCTGCTACGATACTTACATACTCCTTTCGCGTCATCCATGTTCATACATCTTGTCATACAAGCACGCAGGTTACGAACAATCAAACGAACAATTTTACTTCTTTATTATATTTGTAAAAATAACTCTAGAATCTAATATCATAGAAAAAATCTTTATTTTCCGAAAATGTAGGTAGATACATTTAACAATTGTCACAAAACGTTTAAGAACAACATAGGAAAACTGCAATGGCACTTTGACATTTCCATCTTATTCATTGCGTTATGTACGTTATCAATCAGACGAACTTATTAATAAAAGAAGCAATGGATAACTAAATTCTAGCAAAATCTTTTGGATTGAAATTATAAGTATGTTAAGCAGTTACCCCACAGGTTTTCCTTACGGGTTTTTCTAACACCTCATGCCCACCTCATTCCAGCAGATAATGACCATGAATTGATGATGATAAACGAGTTTAGCCCCCCGTCTTTGCCTACCTCTTTAATTAAATACCGCAGGCGTGATTTACCTTCTTCATCAATCATTCTACAAGCTTTTCCACTAAACATACAATAGGGAAAGGTTGCGTGTTCGAAATCACAGGAAATAGTGACCGCCCCCCTCCCCCTACAACCACCGGGTCACTTTATAGGTCACCCATCACCCCAAACACTGTTGCCTTATTAAAAAAACATTTGTCGTGATTTAGGTTAATTTATTTTTATGGCAACACTGTTAACCTTTGCTTGACATTAGTGGTAATGTATGTTTGAAAAAATAATTGAAAAAATGTGAGCTTAATGGTGTTTTTACACGATGCCTGAGTTTCAGGGCTATTGCTTTATTTATGTGGTAGAAGTCCATTAAAATTGTTAGAACTCCATCAACTGATAGTGTATGGATGGAATAGTTTAGTAGAATATGGAATAGTTTGTAATAAATGTCCTCATTATAGTAAATTAGATAGATTATTTCTGTCTTTTTCTCTCTAATAAAACAAGAAAGGGACCGAAATATTTAGTTAATCTAAAACTTCCATACAAAATTGACATGTCAGAAAGTTTAAAGCAAAAGTAATTTGACATCTCTAACTTAGTTCTAAAATGTCACTGTCCTTGTCTTTCGCTGTATGTTAGTAAGAGATGTCAATTCTCTAATTTTAGTGTAGTTTATGAACAGGGAATCGGCACCATTTATCACTAAAACTAAGAAAAGATACAGTATTTAGGTAGGTTTATAATTGAAAAATAAGCAAAACGATCCTTAGGTCTCTTGACAGATTCGAGACGAGATTAAATTGCGTTCGTTCCCAAAAGTTAGCAGAATTCGCCTTTTTTGTAGTTGTAAAAATCATCAGATGAGACCTACCGCCCTGGGTGGGGCGGAAGGGACTGTCAGACTTTTACTGACTACAAAACCACCCTGTTTCTTCTGTTGCCCTTTGCGATCTGACGCGACAAATCATTTAAGTTACCCGAATTACATACCAAAAGTAACTAACTAAATACTAGCTTCAAAGTTTCATATCCACAATGCAGAATGGGGGGTTTGGGGGAGGGGAAATTCTATACCAACTTAATATATTTACTACCCTAGCATAACCCATTAAAATTTGTTTATCAACCATCAGGGTTGTCAACTAGGAAAAAAACTCTGAATTTCAAAGCAAGCAGAATAAACATGGCGTCTACCTGATTCATGTCATACCTTGTTTTTATTTCATCGGTTGCCATGGAAACATGCTGACAACAAACCCATATACCTTCTCATTAAACCGTGTTGAGGAGAAATGGACTTTAGGCTTAAGGAATAAGGTTGAGTTTCGTTACCTTCCCATTAAACTGTGTTGAGGAGAAATGGACTTTAGGCTGAAGAAATAAGGTTGCTTTTCGTTTGAATATTGGAAATTATATAAGTAATTGCTTCCCAGACAATGCGCGCGTATGAATATTTTATAACTGATAATGGAAATGGATTAGGTATATGGAAACGTGAAAGGTTTTCTTGTTAACTGTAAATTATTCCGTTTCATTTGAAATTACCTTCAAGCCTAGGTGTAGGTGTATACGGGGACATCACATAACTGTTAACTACGAATACTGTCCATCAAACTAAGTAACATTAGGCAAACATTTTGCTGGGAAAGGACTTTTATTTTTATGAGAAACATTACTGTTTTTGGTAGCGCACAAAACATTGTGTTCATGAGTACCTGTAACAATACAGTAGGTATTTATAGTGGGTATATCTGCAAAATTTAAAAGCAGAATTTGTAAAAAAAAACAGATGTTACTTTGACTTCTAATAGGTATCTCCGTAACCAATAGACTTCTCAGTAGCAGCCTCGGAGTCTGGATTTGTGCCCGGTTGATGGCAATAGGTTCGCCCCCTATTACATGGGACTAAAAACATAACTGGCGAAATGTGGGTGTACTAACGGGTACACCTCTGCCTAACCCTTCGGGGATGACAGGCGTGATGTTATGTTATGCAGTAGACTTCTAGGCATGGTCCAGAAAAATGAAACGCAATGACGGGAAAAAATAAAACGTTTTTAAATAGCTTTTTATAACCGTTATTGTACAACCCTTGTAGTTTATAGGTAGATAGGTAGGTGCTTGTCAAACACAGGAAGGTCCTAACTTGAATGAGAAACTGTCATCTTTCAAATTCTGTCAATGATCTTCTTCTGTTTAATTAAATATCGACGGCTGAAAGGCTAAATGAATTAAGCGACAATGTGGTCGTGTTTTATTTTCAACCTTATTGGGTGTTTGTATACACACTTAAATAAGGTTGAAAATTAAATACGACTAAATTGTCGCTTAATACCTTTAGCCTTTCACCCGTCGATATGAACTTTTGTGTTCTTATTAAGAGAACATAACAAAAAACACCTCCGCATCGCTGTCAACTAGAAATGTGCTCAAGAGACGGCATTGCCACGTTGGATGGCAATGTTTGAATTTTTTTGTTACATTGATAAAACTCGCACTAATTCACAAAAAGAGTACCTATCCTGCCGAAACCCGGGATTGAACCGGGGACCTTTAGATCTTCAGTCTAACGCTCTCCCAACTGAGCTATTTCGGCTGTGATGAGAAGATCAGAATAATCGATCTAGAAATTATTGGTCGTATTTTTTGATACGTTTGTGCCCGGCAACAGGCTCACCCCCTATTACATGGGACTTAAACAATACCGAAATGTGGGTGTTCCATGGTTACACCTCTGCCTAAGTGCCTAACCCTTCCGGGATTATAGGCTCATGCCTATAATCCTATATATGAGTGAAAGACGATTGACAAAAGGTATTTATATGGCAGAGGTGAGTGGCAACGACGGGAGGGGTCGCCCTAGGAAGACCTACACTGACCTTATTGGTTAGGTCCTTCAGAAAGGTCAGGTGCGGAGTACTCGTAACCGGCGTGCTTGTATGACGAGATGTACGAACGTAGATGAGGCGAAAGGAGTATGCAAGGATCGCAGCAGGTGGCGTTCTGTAGTTTCTGCCTACCCCCATGGGAAAAAGACGTGAGTTTATGTATGTATGTATGTTATGTCTTAGCAGATGCTTGAAAATTATGGAAATTTTCCTTCAGCCAGAGAATACCGGTATCTACCTATTAAATTACTATTTAATTAAATTGATCGGTATAACACCAGTGTCAACTACCTAGATAGTTAGTTACTTTCTTACGTGTTACTTGTTACCTATCAATTTAATGGACACGTGAAAGAACGACGGTATCATGTGCTTGTTACCTTCACGCTTCCACGTGTCAAACCCAAAAATAACAAACTTTACGAATACCAAAAGAAAATACAATATTGTACTTACGTCATCAGTCATCCTACACAATGGCGCCCCTTCACAAAGAACTACAACCCCCTCGCCCCCTACGCCCCCCTCTTACGTTAATTTGATGGCACAGTGACGCATGAATTTTATAAGAGGGTGCTTTCAGGTAGGTATGTTTAGTTATAAATATAAAACCTATTTACGGTTGATGCTATATAATGTGAAGGTATTTCAATGTGAAGTAAATAGTCAATAGTGTTGGCAATAGGCTCGCCCCCTATTACATGGGACTAAAAACATAAATGGCGAAATGTGGGTGTACTAATGGGTACACCTCTGCCTAACCCTTCGGGGATTACAGGCGTGATGTTATGTTTATGTAAGTGAACAGTCTTGGGTCTGGTCTATAGATTTGGGTATTCTGATCTGAATCTTTATTCAAATATTTTTTCCACCCACGTTAAGTTACATATTTTGTTACTGCTCAGCTCCTGTGAGTCGTAGCGTGATCTTATATAGCCTATACTATTCCTTATGAATACATCTATCATAGACAAAAAAATATTTAACTCTTGCAACAGCAAAACTATTGCCTGCTAAGCAGCAACTCTTTCGAACAAATTCCGTAAACCAGGCAGAGCTATAGGTAGGCTAGAACTGTGAAATTATTGAACTACTGAGAAAACCCCATGGAACTAATGGAAAAACCCTTATCACTTTTCCCGACCTGGAAACCGCAGGATAGCGTGTTCACCCGCCGCGCTTGCGACGGCCATGTTTATTATCAAAAACCGTGGTTAGCATACATAGCCCCTTTCCGCCAATCCGCCTGTCCTTTCCAAGAAATTATACAGCGCAGCCGAACCACTATTATACAAATATGAATAGTTCAAGATATACAAACGAGTAGATTTAATTTGACACTAATGACTTTGTAAACATGTCTCATAAATATTTATGTGAGAAACTCATAAATTACATTGATAACGCGGTCGTTTGTGAAGTGAATGCGGTATTTTGAAAATAATTGCTGTGTTATTGAGGAAATATTGATCAATGGGATTTTGAAGGGACTTAAACGGATCTTTCTAGCGTAGGTCAGTTAGGGTAATGTCGACTATATTGGGATAATTCTAAAGAAAGTGTGTATTATTGTTGCCTTGGTAAATGATGTTTTACCTATGGTTTGAGACAGCGACACGCCGCCAGCTACGCTGAAAACCAGCTCCGTGGTTTTCCTGCCTTTGTGCACGGACTACGGCATTATGCTGAGCGTCAGCCATTTTGCGTGGCGCGCATATTTATTATTATCGCGTGAATAAACAGTTTTTTTTTCTTTATTTCTTTCTTTGTAAGAGAGTACTTGATTGCAGGATTGCACTTTGATACATCAGGGTTGCTTAATTTGTTTGAAAAAGTTACCGCGGCCCTGGAACGCAAAGGGCACTAGGAGGAACTTAGATGGACTTTAGTCAGTCAAAAACCTTTATTCTAACGAATGAATACATGTATACAGTAACTGTTATCCTACTGTTTCCATAGTTACTACCCATTCACTTCAAGTTGGCAGCCGTGACAGATGTCAAACACATAAGTACCGATGACAAAAAAAAATAGTTTATAACTGTAAACATAATTATAAAGTTGTGTTTGCTTATTAATGGTCTTTAAAATCAACACCTGACATTTGTCCTTTTTTTTTTCAAATTTTTATTTTCTCATTTTTTAATCTACCGAAAAACAGTTTACTTTTGTCAGATTTGCAAATGGGTCTTTAAGAAATAATAACAAAAAATAATGTGACAGATACTATAACAAAACAAGAAATAGAGATTTGCAAAAAAATTTGAAAATGAAATTACGAATTTGCTATCCATACTTAGCGGGTCTGACTTGAGGTGTGGGGTGGGGAAGCGGGGAGGAGGTGTAACGGCCAACTTGAAGTGAACGCCTAATACAATTACCTCGCTGTCAAAACCGCCTTGAATATCAAAATTGACTATTCAGATTTTTGTTGTATTCAGATCTGCTGTAAAAAGTAACGATTACTAGACAAATTACATCTTTTGTTACAGTTCATAACAACAACAAAAGCAGTTACGAATGAGGTAAGCAAACGTCTTTGAATGTTTTTAGATAAGTACCTACTTTGTGAAGACTTTCCACATGTATACATTTTTTTTATTGGAGGATCTCGTTGCTAAGTTATAACAGCCGCACGGGTCGATCCATCAGGTAAAGCTACGCTTGCCGGGGTTGGTCTGTGGATGGGTGACCATGGCATCTTTATAAACCTCCTTTGTGTCTCGATAAGCACGTTAAGCCTTTAGTCCCGGCTGTCATACGTGGATCTGTGATGGGTCGCCAGAAGGAGCACCTTATTACGCAGTTACTGGGTTGTAAAGATCAGATAGGCAGTCGTTTCATGTAAAATACTGGTATTCAGCTGTATCCGGTTAGACTGGAAGCCGACCCCAACATAGTTGGAAAAATGCTAGGCAGATTGATTGATATGGAAAGATTTTTTACACTCTATGGTGCACAGTAGGTAGAACAAATACGAAGTGAAGGAGTACACCTGTAATCGTTGTCGACCATTATTTATATGTCATGTTTGTGTAGTAGTTATGAGCATTCTCATACCTATCAAATATTATTATTGAATTTATTGATTCTAATAATTAAATTACAAATAACCTATCTTGGTTAGGCAGAAGTACCTAACTATATTATTAGAGAATTTAAAAATGAATTATACGTTATAATTGTTCAAAAAATTATTGATCCATACTTAAAACTAAAATGGTAAGTAGCGATGACTGCCGAAGAGCCGAGGGAGCAAATATACAAGATTATATTATACTAATTTCGTACCGCTAGGTGATGTGGATTAACTGACTTGGACGAAGTCGCGGGAAGAAGCTAGTATGTCAAACAAATGTTGATGAGACTGTACTTTAAACAATTGATTTATGCCAGGAGTGAGTGATGTGAAATTTTTGTAGGTATAAAAGCATAGGGGATGAAATGGGAAGGGGATGAAATGGGAAAAAACCTTATGTTGGAGATCCTAAATCAATAAAAAAAAAAAAATGAAACTTTGTAAGATGAAGACATGTCCTGGATCTTTTGTATACCTATAGAAAATTATTGTTTATTTGTTTATTTAAACTTTATGCAACAAAAAAGTACAAAGGCGGACTTAATGCCTAAGGCATTCTCTACCAGTCAACCAAAGGTGGTGAAGAGATAACAAAGCAGGTGCAAAAAATTGTACATGAGGAAATAATCAGATAAGAAATTTTAAAATAATTGAAAACCAAATCTAAACAAGTTTAATCGTATTGTTAGATTTGTTCAGTTTATATTTATTTTTTTATTTATTTATTTAAACTTTATGCACATGTAAAAAAAATACAATGTACAAAGGCGGACTTAATGCCTTGGGCATTTTCTACCAGTCTACCTTAGGGTGATGCAGAGACAAAACATAGTAGGTGCACAGATAAAGAAAATTTTCTAGAATAAAATATAATAATAAATACATATATACATACATACAACAAAAATTATTTAACCAGTCAAACCCCCGGCTTTCATACTGGTAAGTCAGAACAATAGAAAATCTATAATATTTATTTATTTATAACAGCTTACACTATCATTACAGGTTTTACCCTAATGCGACAGTGAATAACTTAAACATACCCATGTATATAATTACAATAACAAAAATAGACAAAAAATACTAAACATTTTTAAATTATTACACCATTATAACACAAAAACATAGCACAACATAACATAGAACATGGCAAAGAACATAATTACATACATAAACCCAGTAAAAAGTAAAATTTCCAAATCTTTATGTACATAATAAATAAAATTATGTATTAGTGTGTGTGTTTAGTATTAGTGTAATTGTGTCTCATTACGTGGGACTTGAATAATTAATATTACCTTGCCTTAACCTTGCCTTGGTTTTCAACGCTCGGCTTGGCGAAATTACAAAGTAATTTTAAAATGATACTGTTTTAAGAGATGGAACAAAAATGTCAACCAACCGCGTCATTGGCAGTAGATGATCTCAAAAGTGCGGATAGTGCCGCTGTTCCAATCATGCGCTTAGCGGACGATACGGAAATTTGCGGTTAACCACTGGATAACCGTAACTGATTGCCGAAAGTGTCACGTTCAGACATTTTAGTATCTAGGCTCTAAAATTACAATTGGCTGTAACCGCAACTTCAGTAGAAGTACACGATATTCAATAAAAACCACCATAAGAAGCTCGTAAGAAGAATTTTGTACCACCGTACAATGTTTAGCACTGCTTATACAAAAACCCGGTTCTTGTATGGGGATCCGCTATAATTTTGTATAAGTCAAAAGTCAAAACATTTATTTCAATTAGACCATTTACAGGTACTTTTGAATTGTCAAAGAGTCGGTCAGTTAGTCCGAAAGTTGAAGCTAGGTGCTCGTTCCAAAACGGAGGTAGACCTCTATGGAGAAGAACGAGCAATTAACTCCACGGCACTCTTTTAAATTAGGTTTTTACAAAATCCTGGTTACATTATTCTTGTCGATTCTATTAAGTAATTTTTATTATTTGTTATTAAAGTAGCAATAGAAAAAACACTGTGAATTTTAAACTCTCTACCTATTACGGTTAATGAGATGCAGCCCGCTGAAAGACAGACATACAGACGGACAGCGGAGCCTTAGTAATAGGGTATCGTGGGCCCAAACATTGCCCCCCCTTTTTCACCCCCTAAGGGGTAGAATTTCGAAAGATCCTTTCTTATCGGATGCCTACGTCATACAAAAACACACCCTCCAAGTTTCAGGTCTCTACGATAAGCGGTTTAGGCTGTGCGTTGATCCGTCAGTCAGTCATTCAGGACAAAGCACTTTATATGTATAGATAGATCAAGATTGTATGTCAACCTCTTGAAATTTTTACGAGAATGAAAAACTGCACTTTGTATTTTGTCACATTCGAAGATATTTCTGAAGTAAAGAAGAATATTCTTCAAGAAGAAAAGAAGATTTGACCATGTTGGGCCTTGGCACTGGGAGAATTCACAGGAGTTAAAAATATACCCGTGAATTTCCTGATGCCTCAGCTCAATGTGGTCTCTTTCCACAAAGAACCATAAAAGAAGACTGAAGAATTATGAAGAAGATTGGAATTTAAACAGAAGATCCGAGTGCTCACCTTGCTTTTCAATGCCCTATTAAAATTTATTCATAATATGGTGCCGATTCCCTTGTTCACAAACTAGACTAAATTTAGAGAATTGACATCTCTTGCTAACATACAGCGAAAGGAAAGGACGGAGACATTAAAGAACTAAGTTAGCGATGTCAAATTAGTTTTGACTTGAACTTCTCCGTATTTTTAATCCATATGTTCTATAATTGTATGGATGTGTCAGATTGACTAAATTTGACAGCTCTTATTTACATTAGTCTCTTTCTTGTTTTATTGGACAGAAAAAGATGGAAATAGTCTAATTTTAGTTTAATTTGTGACCAAGGGAATCGGCACCAATATCTTAATTTTATTTAGTAAGTTTATGTAATTAATTACACGCTACACTAATGGTTGAGATATAATGAGTCGTAATTAAAACAGTACATCTACTGAGAATGTGGGAACAGATTACATTGTAAATGTCTGTTATTATGGGTAAGTATTACTCGACAACTCACTCCATACAAATATTTTCTAGTCATCATTATTTTAGTCAATCAGTAATTAAATTCGATGAAGTTTTGTAAATAGTATAAGGCCACCTAAAATAACTTAATTTCTTATTTTCTTGGGTTCAATTCCTAGGTCGGGCTAAGTGTTCGGTTCGGTTTTTCCATCAGAAATTTCTCAGTAGCAGCCTCGGAGATTGGTTTAGTTACCGGTTGATGGCAATAGGCTCGCCCCCTATTACATGGGACTTAAACATAATTGGCGAAATGAATACCTCTGCCTTACCCTTCGGGGATTACAGGCGTGATGTTAAATAGTTTAATTTAAAAAAAAATGTACCTCAAAATTCCGTAGGTGATTTTTTAGCTCTCAATGTGCTCATTTTCGTGCCTATATCCTATCATTAAAATTTAATCTTGTTTATTCTGTTCCTGTCTACAATTTTTAAATCTGAACTCTCTCCAAAACTTAATTTACATGAAACAAGGAAGCCGTGTTATCCCTGAAGGCAAAATTTTATTTAGTCTTCTGTTTATAATATAAACTAGCTTTTACCCGCGGCTTCGCCCGCGTTTGTTTAGAATTTGACAATCAATTCGGGCTGTACTCGGCTTGTTGTTCGGCCAGATCCAGAATTATTAAATACCTACAGACCAACAGACTGTGATTCATAAAAAGCTTTTTTACAAAAAAAGATAACCGCCTTCAAAAACTACAAAATAAAAGATAACTTTAGCTTGGAAGTCGGCGGCTTTGGTTTTGTTTTTTTGTTATGTAGGTATTGCCACAGACTTCCAAGCTAAAGTTATCTTTTATTTTGTAGTTTTTGAAGGCGGTTATCTTTTTTTGTAAAAAAGCTTTTTATTTTTCACTTTTTAGTGTTTGTGTGTTAATGTTTGAAATCCTAACATAAAGCCCTTTCAAACAATACCTCACACGATATATTTAATTTTGGAAAGTGGTAGGAGGGAGGTTGACGTACCCCCTCCCCACTTCTTTCAGTCAGTCATCGACTACACGTATAAACAAAGCAATTTTTCTTGTTACGGCGGTTCTGCTGTGATTTTATAAGGAGTTCCGTTCCATATCTCCAAAGTTCATCATCAGATCATGACAATATTCCTATGGGACCTATTCCGAACTATACTCTTTCAAACAAAAAAAGAATCATCCAAATCGATTCATAATTGGCGGAGTAATCGTAGAACAAATATACAAAAAAAAAAAACAAAAAAAAAAAAAAAAAAAAAAAAACATACGCCTCGAATTGAGAACCTCCTCCTTTTTGAAGTCGGTTGAAAAGTCCGTCGGCGTTCAGTTTGCATTTCTGCAAGAGAGGTCCTTCTCACCTGCGACTATTTTAGAGTTTCTGTCGCTGTAATGGCTGAGCTTGTTCTCTGAGACGAAGTTGTGTTTGATTGAAAAGGCGTCTCAGTTGCTCTTACAGCTCTCTGGCTTTCGGCGTGTTCCTCCAAAAGCAATTGCGTTTAAAAGGGCGTTTCAGTCACTCTCTGAGAAGCTTGGAGGGCGAACGGCTTGGCTCTCTAGTCTTTCCTGGCTTTAAGAAAATGTCTCATCAGCTCTCAAATTTACTTGTCACTCCGGTTGTGCTTTCCTTCTTAATGCGGCATGAACGGAAGATTCCGAGGATTGAGCAGTAATTTTTGCTCGGGCTCGTAATGAGCTTTTGGTTGTGAGTTGGACCTGCGAGATATTCTAAAATTGAAAAACGTAACCTACCTACCCTCATTAAAACACACCGGAAATACCTCTAACGAAAAAATAAACAGTACTGAGGGACAAACTTAACTTTGTCGTTGAAAAACTGTTGTCTACATACATTGACATAGGTCACGGTTAGTTTAGCAACTAACCTCTTCCTTCAGTCAATCATCGACTACACGCATTAAACAAAGCAATTTTACTGTTAAGACAGTTCTGCGCTGTGATCTTATGAGGAGTTTCCTTTCCATATCTCCGAAGTTCATCATCAGATCATGATAGTATTTATTTAGAACCAATTCGAAAAAATAAACAAAAAAAGAATCATCCAAATCAATTTACAATTAGCGGAGTAATCGCAGAGTATGCTTCATTGACAGAGCGTAGTTATAAGTTCACCTTTATTCTTCCATGCATCCTCTATGAATGCGTTTACACCTGTCAGTGTCAGTGATGACAGTGTCAGTTACGCAGTTTTTCTGTATCCCTGACAACGAATATAAAGTGGGTCACAGACAAACGCGAAATGTTGTGGCGGCCGCGTCAATTACAAAAAAAAAACAACCGGCCGCGTGTACTGCTTTGTAAAATGACGCCAAATATGGAAATTGTAATAGAAATAGTTGAATTTAAGTAATAATTTAAATTTAACTCACACTTCTCTATTCCTAAGAGTAATATGCGATGCTAATGATAATATAGGTAGAGATAAACTACTATGCCTTGACGCTTCCCTCCATATTACCATTTCAATGTGTGTAGTCACATTCGTATGAATGACTTTGTGAGTAATCGTCTTCAGTAGCAGGCTAGGCCGACCGCGCAAGACGACGTACCTCTCATTTTCATAGAGAATTTCAGTGCAGCGCCATACTAATAATAATGAGTAATTTTTGACGCCGCTAGTCGGACAACAAATCGCTGATTTGTTTTTGTCTCGAGAGCCGTCTCAATACGCACACATGGGTTGTGAGTATTTTTAATACTATTAAAAACACTTTCAAACGTTTTGAATTGTGGAAGGGCGCGTCATGTTACTGTAGTTTATCTCTACCTCACACCTCAAGTGTTTAAATAAACGGTTTTCCAACCTTTTTTCTTATCTTCTGAGAGGACTAATGAGTCATGAGAGTAATAAGACAACGTTACGGTTAGCCATATTGACTGACGTCCGATTGCGACGTCCGATTGTCCGATTGTAGCACAATCACCACGCTAATGACACTTCAGGCCACCATTGTGACCGCGGTGGTGTGTTTTTGGAGCGTTTGGAGCCGCGGCCTGCGGTTTGCCGTAACCGCAAGTCCGTCCGTCTGGAAGCCACTTTATGCAAAATGTCAGGATACTCTTCAGCGGTTTTGGGCATGAAAAATTATTAAGCAAACAACTTTCGTACTCCTAGGTTGTTTACTTGAAACTGGTCTATCGACAGTCTAGACTCATAATGTATTACATGCTTAAACTTAAAATTTAATCATGATCCGATAGACACGTGGCGCCATCTACTGTCATAAGGACGTTATTGTGATTTCCCTCGGGAACAGTACTTTTTTCGGGATTAAAGGTACCCTATGTTCGTCCCTGTACACCTGGCAACGTATATGCAAAATTTCAGGATGATCGGTTCAGTGGTTTAGGCGTAAAATGGTAGCAAACAAACAAACAAACTTACTTTCGCATTTATAATATTAGTTAGGATATCTACCTGAAAAGCGCCCAGCATTGAAACCAGCAATTTATAACGACTTATGCCTCTATTCAATCTCATCAGTCTTACTAAAATTATAGAATTAAAAATAATGATAGATCTGATGGCTCTAAGTTCGCAGCCTATTAGTTACCCAGCTAATCTCACAACAGAATCACAATCGTGATAAAAACCCATGCAAATGTCATTAAAATTAGCTCGCATTGACAATCTGTGCGACCGCGTGTAGCATATTGTCTTTACATGGTTCGAGTTCCTCACATATTGTCTTCCGATCGAGAAATGTGGTATTCAAGTTATAGGGGAGAAGCGGTTTTATTTTAAAACATATAGTGTTCTTTTTACAGCAATGCTCGTTCTTGATAATTATGGTTTTGCATTACTATTAAAATACATCATGATGTGAATTCCGTTTTTCAGTAAAGCTTAGTGCGCTTTGTTGTTAAAAAGAACCAACTCACGATCTTTTAATAATACAATTTATTTATTTAGAAACACAAAATAGAATACAGACTTCACATTACATGAGCAACACAGCATTAAAGGTTAGGGTCACTTACAGAAAATATATAATTAAAAAAAAAAAAGTTATAATAAAAACAATAAAAAAAGGAGGTCAAACGAAAAAATATGCCAAATGTGTTACATAACATTAAAACAGGTCAATATACATCCAAAACGTATGCTTAGTTTTAAAATTAGTCAACATTAAAATATTCAAAATAGTTAATTTAGTACAATTACTTTGAAAAATGAGAGATTTTTTGACTTAATCCAATTGGAAAGGAATAAGACAAAATTATTGAGATTACTTTACTTATATACCAAAAAGATAGCATGTTCTATTCGCATATCAAAAACCGTTACCAAACAAGCACACCAAAATTACACAGCAAAGCACACAAATATTTTTTTAACTCGCTGTTGCTCGTAGATTGCACCACACAACACAACAGATGTTACAGTTACTCACGAGTCGATTGTTGTACCCTATACAACGATAATCGTCGGTTAGGCTCCTGTAATCCATATGCAACAGATGATCTAACGTTACTGCTAACGGATGGTTATTGTCTCAACTTTTTGTATGATGTCAACGAGCCGGAAATGTATGTAAGTTCACATTATTGAAGGATTTGTTCACAGCTTTGTTAAGTCAACGATACGTACTGAAAATAATTATCTACACATATAAAACTCTTTGCCTTAATGACTGACTGACGGATCAACGCACAGCCTAAACCGCTGATCGTAGAGACCTGAAACTTGGAAGGTGCGTTCTTTGTATGACGTAGGCATAAGAAAGGATTTTCCGAAATTCTACGCCTTAGAGGGTGAAAAAGGGAGCCAAAGGTTGTAACAATCGACATTTACGCGGACGAAGTCACGAGCACAAGCTAGTCTTCTATAAATATATATATATCAATTATCACGAAATATGGAAAACCGCTTGACATATAAAGAAAAAGACTGGGATGTAGATTATACTTAGTAAACGTCCGCTAAGAACGGATTTTCCGAAACTCACCCCTTAAAGGGATAAAACGAAGCTCCGACATTTACGCGGATGAAGTCGCGGGCAAAAGCTAGAACTTATACTTATTTTTCTGAATGGGTAATTATAAAACTTTCCCGACGAGTTTTTGTGTCGGTGGCCAATCACAATTAGACTAGTCATGTGTACAGGAGATACTATTAACTATAGTGCACAAGTGTGTGAGCAAACACAGATGCACTTCCTCTTTCCTCACTCTCATAGTCTGATGGGACAGCTATCTGACATGATCGGGAAGAGATCAGGTGTAAAACCAACAGCTTAGCGTACTTTCTAAGACACGGAGGTGTCTCATCATCAACTGTCAAACCCCGGGCCACTTTCCAGTGGAAAAACCCCAAAAACACTTTGCCTGACCTAGGAATCGCAAGCCACGCTCAGCAGTCGCGTTTGCGACCACCATACCAAGCAACGGGGCAGTCAGCAGTACCGTTTCAAAACATAGAAACTTGAGAATATTCACAGAGGTGGTCTTTTAAGAGATTTTTTTGCTAAAATCGCAAGTAAAATTAACAAAACCAGGATTTCCCATAAAAATCGACTAAATGTTTTAATTAAACACAAAACCAATAAAACATATAAAATCAAATGGCCACTTTGTTGTTTTACGATGATTTATGGTTCTCCATAAATCATCGTAAAACACAAGTAATTTACAGGTAATTAATTAATTAATAGAAACTTTAGAGCGTTCAAGCTTTTTATATAGCTTTCCCAATTGTTATGACTACAATAATATTGGGTTAAGTTTTCTAAATAAGTAATAAACCAAATGTTTTCATGTCACATTATTGTGACGGAGTGTTCTGGATCTGTAAATATTTATGTTAAGACCGAAATTGTACCAACACCTTTTACAGTAATTTACAGGTAATTAATTAATTAATAGAAACTTTAGAGCGTTCAAGCTTTTTATATAGCTTTCCCAATTGTTATGACTACAATAATATTGGGTTAAGTTTTCTAAATAAGTAATAAACCAAATGTTTTCATGTCACATTATTGTGACGGAGTGTTCTGGATCTGTAAATATTTATGTTAAGACCGAAATTGTACCAACACCTTTTGCGAATAAATTGATTTGATTTGATTTTATTTTTAAAAATCTGACTCCTATACAATTTGGTACCTTTTGAACTACAATACTAGTAAACGTCTGAAAATTAAAGAACGTAAAAATAATTAAAATGTTATAAATTATCATCATAATGTTCAGACTTTATTAATATTAAAGTAAAAGCGAAGTTAGGGCGACTGCTGAGCATGAGGTCTTGAGTTCGATTCCCAGGTCGCCTATTAGATGGGACTTAAACATAACTGGCGAAATGTTTGTGGTTAACACCTCTGCTTAACCCTTCGTGGATTACAAGCTTGATGTTGTGTTATGTCAAAGCAATATTTCAATTAAACATTTTTACAGGTACTTTTGAATGGTCAAGGAGTCGGTCAGTTAATCAGAAAGTTAAAGCTCGTTTCAAATCGTAGGTGGGCCTCTATGGAGAAGAACTGAGTATTGGAAGGGTCGTTGATTCCCCTGTATGATTATCTCTGCAGGAGCTTCTAAATAATAAAGTTCACAATACAGATAGGGAAGTGAAACATAGCATCGATGAACGCTATGACTACGAAGAACAGAGTCATAAGTTGATTAATGGGGGAGGGCTATGAAACGAGCGGATAGTGATAAGACGCTAACACAAATACTTGCGTCTTATCTGAAAGCAAGCGAAGCTAAGAAAAAGTAACGCAAATTGAAAATATCCGTTGCGTTGATAACATGTATTTGTTCTGAAGGCTTTATTCATATTCATTGTATTTGTCCGGAATGATAATATAGATAATTATAAAAAAAAGATAATCGTAGGATAGTCGTATTTTCAAACAAAAAATTGACTACTTTTACGTTAGTGCAATCTACAGACAAACTAAAATACGGAACATGTAGTTTAACTTGTAGTATACTTAAGGGAGTGTGCTCATTGCTAGTAGGCATCGTCGTGGCAAAATATGATGATTTACCTATAGGTACTGACGATTTGTATTCGTGTTTCTAGCGAAGTTACTGCCGTTGCGCTGCGACGCTGCAACGCGATGCTGACTTGAACTACACATTTACAACAACAACAAAAAACTAAGTTTTTCAAACTAAAATTCTAACAAGGACAATCACACAGAGTGGCAGACAGAGTAGTGGGGAGAAAGGGGGTTGTATAGCCACTACATAACCATAGCAAATGTGACAAAATATTAATACTCACAATATGACGTCACGGAATATGAAAGGACCGCTTCCGCTCATTCCAAGGCCCAACGCGCCACCTTTTTGTAAGTGATCGCTAGACGGATGGGAGTCAGTTTGGTACACAATGCTGCGACTTCCTTATATCTTTGTATCAAAGCGGTTAAGTACAGTTGGAAGGTGAGATAAGGCCCTAATGACGATGTAATGAGAATTCGTGGGAAAAAGGTCGATATCGATAAAAAAGTGTGTTGTCACATCACTAGTTGATAGTTTTTTTTTTTTCAAATGATTTAATTTACGTCTTTGGTTACTGCTACGCTCCCGTGCGTGGTAGCGTGATGTTATATAGCCTCTAATACTATTCCTTATGAATTTGGCTATCATATACTTACAAAAAGATTTATCCAAATCAACTGGTAGTTCCAAAGATCAGCGCGTTTAAACAAACAAACAAAGTATCTCTACAACTTTATCATATACTAGCATTCGCCGCGGCTTCCCGTGCAAATTTAATTTAAAATTTGATCATAATTTCCCTCAGGAACAGTACTTTTTTTCGAAATGAAAGGTACCCCATGTCTGTTTCTGTACACTTGACAATGTATATGCAATTTCAGGATCATCGGTTCAGTGGTTTAGGCTTGTAAAGGTAACAAACAAACAAACTTACTTTCGCATTTATTATTGGGGATTCGTAAGTTTAGATTTTCCTCAATATAATGATTGATTTTTAATAACGGTTTAAGTACAGGCAGGCACATCAATCCTCGATGCGTTAAAAACGAAAAAAAAAAACCGAATACCTAATCAGTAAAGTTTTTATCTTCGAAATAGGACCAGTTCCAAGAAGGTTGTTAGCAAAATTTTGGCTCGTGCCACCGAACAAGCAATTATTTAAATTGTTACGGTGAATTTGGAAATATAACAAGCAGATGTAACATAGAAAAAACTAAAGATGCTGGAGAAAACGTTATTCTGCATAAAAAACATAATCCAACAAAATATAAATGTTAAAACAAAAAAAACTTTAAAAAAAAATTGTAGGGGACCGATAATTTTACCATGGGTTACAGTAAATTCTAAGTTTCTAGGTAAATGTCAAGACTGCTAGATATTGACTGCCTCGTTGGTCTAGTGGCCGCAAAGCGCGACTGCTGAGCATGAGGTCTAATTGGGTTCGATTCCCAGGTCGGGCAAAGTGTTATTGGGTTTTTCCATCAGGAATTTCTCAGTAGCAGCCTCGGAGTCGGGATTTGTGCCCGGTTGATGGCAATAGGCTCGCCCACTATTACATGGGACTTAAACATAACTGGCGAAATGTGGGTGTAGGTACTGGTGGGTACACCTCTGCCAAACCATTAGGGGATTACAGGCGTGTTGACGACCCAACCTATGACCCAACCTAAAAAAAAAGTACTTATTAAAAAAAACCTTGTCTTATTATTTATTGTTTTATCTTATTAAAAATAAATTAAAGGGTGTCAGTAACACAGGATGCATCTGCTACTGATCTTACAAATTGTGCATTTATCCGTGAAGATTATAAACTCATGTTCCTTTGTTTACAATACTTATTTTTTTGCGAACAATACTGTCGAAAACGTTATCAAGCTATATTTTTTTAAATTTCTAATTTTCAAGCAATATTTACCTATTTAATTTTAGTTTTGTCATTAATTTTTGACTGCGTCGTTGGTCTAGGGGTCACAAGTGCGACTGCTGTGCATGAGGTCTTGGGTTCGATTCCCAGGTCAGGCAGTGTTATTGGATTATTCCATCAGGAATTTCTCAGTAGCAGCCTCGGAGTCTGGATTTGTGCCCGGTTGATGGCAATAGGCTCGCCCGGTTGATGTTTTTAGTCCCATGTAATAGGGGATTACATGGGACTAAAAACATAACTGGCGAAATGTGGGTGTACTAATGGGTACACCTCTGCCTAACCCTCCGGGGATTACAGGCGTAATGTTATATATGTTATTTTATTAATTTTTGGTAAGTACCCACAGATGGACTGACAGAACGTCTGTCGAGTGGTTGAGGCGCCCGCCTCTCATGTCGAAGGAGTAGGTTCATTTCCAGACTTCACCGTTGAAAAATCACTAAAACATTTAGTTTCATTTCAAAAATCTTAGTATTTTGAGCTTTTATTCTCAAAACTAGCTTCTGCCCGCGATTTCGTCCATTTCTCCATACTAACATTTTAGAAATTCCTTTCTTATCGGATACCTAAGACATACAAAGAACACACTCTCCAAATTTCAAGTCTCTACGATCAGCGGTTTAGGCTGTGTGTTGATCCATCAGTCAGTAATTCAGGACAAAGCATTAAATATGGTTCAAGCCACCGCAGGCGCGGGCTTGCGGACGGCGAATAATGGGTAGCTCGCCGTCCGATCAAGGACCAAGCCCGGGTCGACGGCGCGTTCTGTTCGCGCGCGCCTCAAAGAGCTGTCAGCACAGGGACGGGGCCCCCAACGGGACCAACGCCTGCCGGGGTTGCGGGACGTCTTAACTGGATACCGTGGCCCCGGAATTTAAAGGGCAACAGAAGGAACAGAGTGGTTTTTTAGTCAGTAAAAGTCTGACAGTCCCTTCCGCCCCACTCAGGGCGGAAGTCATTTGATGATTTTTACCACCTTAAAAAAAGCATTTTATATGGTTAAATAAATATACTCATAGAAATGCCCGATTTATGAGTCCGGAAGTGTATATAATTATAACTGAATGGTATAAGCATATTAACAAACAAGGCACCCCTTACGGAACTATTAATAGCTATTACGGATGTCAATTTAGATAATTGGTAACGACAAGGGAACCCTCAATTATGTATCAAGTTGCTTGCCGTCAAAACTGTCATGGCGCTTGATGAAATACATTGAAGTTAAGTTTTTTTATCAAACAGGTAGACTTTCAATAATTGAAGGGTTTCTGTAAGTTACCATACTAAAATGACTTTACAGTAACCGTACATGCTACGATTTACTTGCACAAGGTGATACTTGCGCAAGTTTAGACTTGCACAAGTCAGCGTGACACCGTTGTGCCCACAAATCGCTCAAATACTTACGCTAATAATCTTATACCTACGTTAAAGCATACTTGCACAAGTCCTTGCAAGTAGTCCTTGCCTATGTGTTAAAACTTCTAATTGGCCACAATTTTTGTAAACTGTTTTTCTATTTTTTGTAATTAGCTGTAAGTTTTCCTAACAAAATAAAATAAAATATCTCTGGCCTGCATTTGGACTGGACTGGGTGAGGGTAGTATAAGTACTTAGTAGTCCACACAAAGATAAGTATTAGCATACTTGTACGCTAATAAGTATTGTTGCTAATATATACTAACAAGATATGGATTTTCATTATCTGAAATGAACTATTATATTAAGATTGAATATTAGGTTTCTAAAATATTAAAGCTGATAATAAAACCTTTAAGTGTTCGCAGACTGGTTGGCCAAACTATTAGTCTGTGTGTAGAACATAATTCAGTTCGTCCTTGCGTGCAGGAGCGGCGTACGCTCTGTTATTATGGTGGGCAAGGACTGCCGATAATTTGCACAGTAGTGAGGGAGAATTGTCGATAGATATAATAACAATAATGACTAAATTACTTAAGTGAATTTTTATACTACAAGTTCGCTTTAGAATTATGTATAAAATATGGCGTGAATTTTCCTGAATAGCAATACTGTTCGCAATTTTTACAATGCAAACCGTAAGGCAATTAGATAAAGTTCATTAATTGTATCCTGGATTCTTGCTCGTTCTTCTCCATGGGGGCCTAGCTTCGTTTTGAAACGAGCTTTAATTTTCTGACTAACAGACCGACTCCTAGACAATTCAAAAGTGCCTGTAAATTGTCTAATTGAAATAAATGATTTGATTTCGACTTTGATTAATGACACGTGACTGGAAAGCCTTCTTACTAATTCCAGGAATGGATAAACATGCCAGTAATTTAGTAGTAAGTAGCTTACAAGTCAACTTCTGATTGATTAGTCACAATGGCATGCATACTTGTGCAAGTAACCGATATGTGTAATTGTGTATTCCTGGCTTAACAATCTTATCTTACTGACCTGAGATTTTAATCAAGCTATCCACTTTTGATAAGAAAAAATAAAAAAAACACTGTTTAACGAAAAGTTTATGCCCGTTTATCGACATGGCATCAGCACTTACCTTGCATATAATAACAGTGGTAGTTCTGAGCTCACCGCAGCCGCGCCGCTCAGTTGACTCGCTAGTTCTAACATTTGCTAATACATTCTATTACAAGGTATTAATGCTGCTGAAACAAAATAAGTACCAGGTAAATGGGTAGGATAGGTAGGTATAATGTTTAACATTTTTTAATCCATTTTTTGGTTCTGAAAGTATCCACTTTCCAAGTACCTTAGGATGATGTAATTGTATGCTAATAACAGAAGTGCAATTTGCTAATGAAGACGCCTTATTTCTTCTCCGCCTTTTTTTTCTTTTGCCTTATTTTTACCAGCTTTTTTATCATACAAACCTTGTTCGAAGAACAAAAAAAATATCACCGACATTGGTCGAGCAGTTCTTAAGTAATGATTTTTCACACGTCAATCGATTTATATACCTAGCTTTATAGATATAGAAAAGTTCGTGGCAAATGTTTGAATAATTTTCTTTCGCTCCACACCGTCCTGTTTCACACCCTGGTAAATGATGACCCCAGTAGCAAGTGAGCGATCATGACAATCAATCAGCAAAAGGTCTGTCGCCTGCAGTTCTTATGTCGCATGGCCTCAAGTTAAAGCTTCCACAAACCTGTCAACAGTTTAATAACAACCCAACAAAGCAGAAATACTCCAAAGTTTTCCATCAACATTATAAACCATGGTCGACGTGACGCCAAAAATACAGACACCCCATAAGAAAATATTTAACATAAAAACACCGGGCATCGCCCTAAATAGGGTTGGGATAGGGGCGGCGTGGGGTGGCGGAAACCCCTAATGGTACTTTGTCACGAAACACCACCCAAATTACCACCCCAGTGGAGTTCCTAGAAATATATGGAGGTATATGGGTTTTTTCGTCTGCTGCCATAATGTTTAGTGTCGGTAGATTTAAGCTGTTTAGACACGCTACTCGTGATTTAGGTTACAATATCTACAAAACCTGTAAAATGAACGGGTAGGTAACATATTTTTCAGTTTCGTATGTACTTAGTTTTATGACTTTTACAATTCACATGTACCTTCAAAGTTAGTCTTAGACATCACTGAGATCGTTCCGTGCGTCGGAAAGCACGTGAAGCTGTTGGTCCCGGCTGTCATACGTGGATCCTTTGACAGTCGTTACGGGTCGTCAGAAACCCGAACGTCTGACAACCAGTCTTAATAAGGGGTATTGTGTAATTAGGTTGTAGAGGTCAAATAGGCAGTCGCTCCATGTAAAATACTGGTATTCAGCTGCATCCGTTTAGACTAGAAGCCAACCCCAACATAGTTGGGAAAAGGCTAGGCAGATGAAGATGTATTTAATTATTGGCTACTTTGGTCAAGAATAAATAAAACACCACCATTTATGGCCTTTATGGCATTTAGGCCAATTACTTGTAGAAGCTTAGAGCAATTTAATAATTCTTTATCTAGTAAATTATGTATTCATAGTTTTAATAACATAGGTGACCCAAACGAGTTTTATACCGAATTTTTTTCACTTTTAAGCACGCAATTTAATGACACTTTTCCGGTAAAAACAAAAAGTATTTACACAAAATTCTTATTTAGCGATTGGGCGACTCCAGGTATACGTAAAAGCAGAGAAAAACTTTTTGAACTTTATGGACTGAAGCAACATACAATTAATACAAGTTTTCATAAGTATGTTTCCAACTATTCAAAACTTTTTAAAAATGTGTGCAAAACAGCAAAAGCTCTTTACGTTAGTAATAAAATAAAATCAGCAGATGATAAAATAAAAACTACTTGGCAAATAATAAATAATGAAACAGGTAGGAAAAAACAGCGTATTACTGAATTTAATTTAGAGACTGCACGTGGCCCTATTAATTCAGATTTGGAAGTAGCCCAGGAATTTGAAAATTTTTTTGCTAATATTCCCCTTCAAACTACTGAGGCTTTAAATTCCTCCCCCGCGCTTTCTGCTGCCTTACTTAAAAAAAATGTTAAGGCTTGCCCTTTGGAATTTAGATTTCAACATACAAACCCCCAGGCTGTTGTTAAAACTTTTAAAGATCTTAAAATTAAATCAACAGAAGATCTTTGGGGAATGTCTGTAAAAGTTAGTAGAGCTATCATTGAAACTATTGCGCCCTACTTAGCCTTAATATTTAACACCAGTATAGACCAAGGAGTCTTTCCCGATCTGATGAAACATAGTAAAGTCGTGCCATTATTTAAAGCGGGTGATAGTAAGGAACCCAACAATTATAGGCCTGTATCGATTCTGCCAGTTCTCAGTAAGGTATTTGAAAAGTTAATGCTCAATCAAATGTTACGTCACTTTAATAAAAATTCCATCTTTGATGAACATCAGTACGGTTTCACCAAAGGGCGTTGTACAACTGACGCCGGTGTCAACCTACTAAAGAACATATTTAACGCCTGGGAGGAAGCACAAGATGCCATTGGAATCTTTTGCGACCTCTCAAAGGCGTTCGATTGCGTTAACCATGACACCCTTTTGCTGAAGCTCGAGCACTACGGTATTAGTAAAACATCTCTTGCTTTATTAAAATCATACCTGATAGGAAGACAGGCTAAAGTTCATGTTAACGGCGTAAACTCATTGGGGTCTGAAATGACAATGGGCGTGCCTCAAGGTTCGATATTGGGTCCATTTCTATTTCTAGTTTACATAAATGATTTACCTCAATTACTACAAAATCAACCGAGGATGGTGTTATTTGCAGATGACACCTCATTGATCTTTAAAATAGACAGGCGGTCACAAAATCTTGACGACGTAAATAGCTCTATTCTTCAGGTTCAAAATTGGTTTACAGTAAATAATTTGGTATTAAATGAAAAAAAAACCAAATGTATTAGATTCAGTTTACCAAACGTTAGAAGTAGCAAATGTGACATCATATTGAATGGACAAAAACTGGAATTTATTAACCAAACGGTTTTCCTAGGAATCACGCTAGACGAGAAATTACAATGGGGACCTCACATAACATCAATTGCGGGACGGTTAAGCTCAGCAGCTTATGCTGTTAGAAAGATAAGACAGTTGACAGATATAGAAACTGCGCGACTGGTCTACTTCAGTTACTTTCATAGCATTATGTCGTATGGCATTCTACTGTGGGGTCGGGCTGCTGACATTGAATCCATTTTTATTTTACAGAAGAGAGCTGTCAGAGCCATTTATAATCTACCTCGTCGCGAATCTCTAAGGGAATTATTTAAAAGGATTAATATTATGACAGTACCTTGCCAATTTATTTATGAAAATATTATGTATGTGAGAAAAAATCTAAAACTTTTTAATAAAATAAGTGATAGACATAATATTAATACTAGAAATAAAGATAAAATAGCTCAACCATATTTTAGGTTGTCTAAAGTAAATACATCTTTTATGGGGTACTGTGTTAAATGTTACAATAAAATTCCTTCTGATATATTAAAATTAAATGAAAGGAAATTTAAGACACACATTAAAAGTACACTTTGCAGACAAGCATATTACAAATTAGAGGATTACAATCAAGATAAGAATGCTTGGAAACATGCTGGTCCTGCTCCATGGGACAATGATACATTCTAGACAAAATCAAACTGGTTACTAATGTTTTTTTTGTTTTTCATTTTTCTTAATACTTAATTTTGTTTTATTTTTGATTATTGATTTTGAAGTGTGTTATAGATTGCGCGGACTCACACACTATTTCATGTTGGTTGAGATGTTATGAGTGGTCGTCTGTAGTTCCAATATTTGTAAACACGTGAAAACTATGTATATTTGAACATATTTTAACTTTTAAATTCTTAATTTGTGCCTTTTAATTATTATGATTAATTAGTTTTTTTTATAGGGTACATACATTGCTTTCACGTGCCATGTCGTGTATGATTCTGTAAACAAATATTGTAAACATTGATTTTAAAAGAGTACGTATGGAGTTTCTTGCCCATTCTTCTCCATACAAAACTACCTTTTGGAAGGGGCAACTAGATTCAATTCTATTTTGTTTTTTGTGTTTGACGTTCAAAAGTGCCTTATTGGCCTAATTGAAATAAATGATTTGACTTTGATTTGACTTTGACATTCGGGTATTGACTATCGTCGTGATGGCTCAGTAGACAAAGCACGTCGGGCACGGGAAACGAAATTCGATCAGGAGAACATTATACAATGAAAATTTTTAATTAGCAACTAAACCGCCCGCCTTTGTACCTTTTTGTTGCATAAAATTTAAATAAATAAATAAATAAAACTACTTAATTATTATAATTGTAAGACTCGCATGAGTCTTATTTCCCTTTGCAAATTAATTAACGGAGACTCACTACACTGTCTAGACATTTCTATTACCTATGTCGGTTCGACTTCCACAACACAGCTGTTTCAAATAAAAATATTTCTCATTCATTTTACTGCACGCAAGTTGTTTCTAACAAGCACTCAGACTGGTTGTTCGTGTGGGTCACTTCATATTGTTTGTGAACGCACCCACCGAATAGGGGAAATTCTAGCGTAGGGCAAAGTTTAAAAAAAAAACTATTATAGGTACTAATAGGCATTATTGTCCCACTTCAGGGCAGTGGCCTCTTGTCATACAGAGAAGACACGAGTATTGACCAATACCCTTGCCCTTTACCCTTGGAAAGTACATAAATAATATGAATCGAAAAAGACACATTGGTAGGTACTTGCTAGGTAGGTATCGAATCCACTACCTCATAAGGTGATATGGATTCTAGACCAACGAGGCAGTCACGGCAGTAAGCGTTTAAAAAAAAAAATACCACAGCACAATTCAGATTAACAACAAGCCAGTCTAGACCAGAAAACACGCAACAAATTTCATTCCCAACCCTTTTACTACGTAAATAAATATCCAAAAACGAAACTACATCCATTTTGCGAGTGCATTACATGCAAAAACGTCGAATGGAGCCGGTAATGGGTGGTTTCCTGGCAACCCACCCCTGGCAGACTTGCCACCGGCTGGCACCAAAATTGTGCAAACTTATGCAATGTTACGTGTTCCGTTAGAAAAGTTTGCCAAGCCATTATATTGTTCGACGTGAATTTTACTTGGAAACCGTACCGGTGAGTGCCGAGCCGTAGTTTACTATCGCCCCTATTGTTTTGTTTTATAGGTATTGTAAAATGGGGTTATTGATAGATGTCTGGGAAGTTCTAGGGTTAGTTTTTAGTGCTTATAACCTGAGACGTTTGTTAACTTTAGGGTACAGTCGAAATGTCGTTTTTAGGTTTATAAAATTGAATAACATGGTACCTACATAAACATACAATATTTTTGCCATCATGTTAAAAAAATTAACCTGTGTTCGTAAACCAAGTGATAACTAAATTAATTTGACACAAAATCCCAATAACCAATCTTATTGATTAAATAATGAGAATTGGTAAATTATTTAAAAATATTTCGGTTTCCAATTTTCTTGGACATTTCTAGTAGGTAATACTAACATTTTGGGACAATAAAGAACCAAATTATCAAATTTAAAATTTGGCATTCTAATCTCAGTCTTATTCTGTCAAAAATAACTGAATTTAACATACATTATGACAATATTTTGATACAGATTGTCGTTGAGATGAGTCTAAGATAAAAGAAAGTATTACATGCATTGCAAAAATCACATTGGTACTTGCCCTGTACCCAACACATGAGAGGCAAGCACCTTTACCATGCTGATGGCTTTTGATAATCAAATCCATCTCATTTTCAGGGGATAAACATGGAGGGGTCATCATCAGACTACAGCGACGAGGAGGTTGGGGTCCTAGCGCGGGGGCAGAAGCTGTGGGTGCGAGGAGTCAGGTCCCACACGACTTGCGCGGACATCGTCAGAGCTTTGCAGGACGCTCCTGAAGGTAAGGACTGGTTAAGCCCAGGGGCGGTGTACTTAAAGGCCTTTCCACACAGCTACGATATTATCCATGCGTTCTTCTTCATAGAGGCCTACCTCTATTTTGGAACGACTAGTAGCTTTAACTTCCTTCCTGACTAACTGCAACTTGCTCCTTGACAATTTAAAAGACTGACTTTCATGTTTATGAGCGGGCGCTGTCAGTTGGGATTGGTCATTGGCTTATATATATTTATTTTTTAATTTATATTCCTGTTCATCTATATTAATGTTACATAGAGAACTTATAAAAATATTGGAACCAGGATAATGATTTTGGGTCGGCTGGATTTGACAGAGCTAATGTCAACTACCAATGACTTTAAGATATGTTTGTGTGTCAGCAGGAGGCGGGGTGAGCGAGCAAGGCGAGTGGGTACTGGCTGAGAGATGGCGAGGAGTCGAGAGGCCCCTGCCTCCAGATGTACCGGTGCTGCACGTGCTTGCTGCTTGGGGAGATGCCAGGCATGAGGTGTGTATCACTATGCTGCTGAACTAAGACTGTTAGTAATAAAGTATCAAGATGGTTGTTATGAAAGAACACAACTACATATTTGATCGTAGGTGAAGGGGGTTGATACATACAGTCGTTGACTAACACTGTTGAAGGGTTAAATTTTGTAAAAGAAACCGAAAACCGTATTAAAAAAAAAAAAGAAATAAGCGTCTTACCATCACATTTCCTTCTTTCAAAGTACCTCCATCTCATCTTTCTCTTTCATTCAGGTTCGCTTAGCTCTTCGTCGAGTCTCAAGTGGCGGAGAAGATGACTCAGGCCGAGATAGCGATGGTGGAAGCCGGGGAGGGGCACGACGGCGGAGAAGACGAGGACTGAGGGCAGCCACCCCTCCTCCCAGAGCCAGGAGTGAGGACCCAGCGGCCAGACTCGTCTCAGTCATACAACATCAGAGCAGGACCATACACCAACAGCTTGATAAATTAAGGTATAAAAACATATGGACTTTTTTGTACTTCTACATTTATCTGATGAGGAGTTTTTCTGATGATGGCTGTTAGGCTTTTTAAGCAAAGCCTTTTTTTATTTTTCGATCAAAGCTTAGTTCATGCTAAAGTCTATGCAACGCTTAGTGGCGCTATGCATTGCAACACAACGCCGTAGCACTTTATGCGTATCGTTCCTTATAGCTATCAAACGTCAATAATATGTAATAATGTAATACTCTTGTATATAGGTATACACAATTTAAACCAACAATCTTGTTTTATATTTACAGAGAACAAGAAAAACTCATTGACCACCTAGAAGACCAAACCCACAAGAATCGTATGGAGAAACATGGCACCAACTACCTTCTCGAATCTTACCTACGAGACCTCGGCAGGTGTAGCGAAGTCAACGACAGCCAAGCTGGTAACAGTGACAGCGGAGTAGGTGTAGGAAGCGGCACCCCACCCAGAAGACACACCAAGCACAAATCCAGAAGAGAAAGACATCTTATGAGAGAACATTACTTCACTAAAGAACTCACAGACATATGCCAAGTCAATTCAGAAAGGCTAATGCAGACACAAAACGACACAGACTCCGAAGCATCCGCTGATGAGCTATCCAGGATACGAGAAGAAATCGACATGTTGGAAAAGCTAGCAATCGTAAACAAAAGACTACACCGCGAGGAAGAACTAGTTGTAAGACTAACAGCTAAAGTCAAACGGTACATGGACGAGAACAAAGCGAACAGCTGCGAAAATGAATCCCAAGTGACAATGCTATTGGACAAAATTGACCAAGAGTTAGTGAGTACAGCAAAAGAGATGCAAGACAATGCTGTGGAGTTAGCAAAAGCTGACAGCGAGATAGAAAGTCGAATGAAGCTTCTTGATGAATTGACTTTACAGTTGGAGGAGGAAGAACTGCAGAACACTGTGTTAGAAAGACAGCTTAATGAAGCGTCGAGTCGTCAGCCCATACTTCTACGAGACAGTTACGTGCCTGTTTTAGACCAAACAAACTTAAACCAGACGTTTAATTATGGGAACCAAGGGTATGTTCTGGATACGCTGGTATGACATAGGTTTAAAACCGGAATTATTTGTCCCAAAGATGTTATTTTCAAATTACCATATTGTAAGTAGCAGTACCTAAGTTAAAACTTGGAAAGTACCTAACCGTAATGAAGAATTATATATCAAGTTTAATTGTTTTAGTTTACTGTCAAATGAACATGAAAATGAGAGGCATAAAAAGAATACCTGTTTATTGTGGTGTTCTAATAATATTATTACTTTCATTTTGAACTAAAATGGTGAGAATGAAACAAAGAAAACAATTGTAATTAATTAGCACATATGTACCCATCACAGAAATTGAACATACCTAACTGGTGTAAAAAGACACATCATGTTCCCGTTATAGCGCTTTATAAAAATATCCCTCGGTAAAGTGAGCTCCCATCCCACCGATGCTAGGGATTGTCAACTCATCTCAAGCTCACTTCGAATAAGGTCATAGCTCATTAGAGCCACCCAACACCCGACCAGCACCGCCTCTAGCGGTTAGTATTCTTTGTATGCAGTACTATGGGCATATGCTTATCAACTCCGGAGTGTCTCGTACGCGAGCAGACCACGCGCAGACGGCGAGTAGGCATGGTGACCTTGAGCTTGCCTTGAGTTGCCCACGTGCAGGTGCATAGTGATGATTCTTGGCAAACTATTCAACCGTGGACCACCTGTCGACAATGTGTGGACACCGACCCACAAGGTCGTGCTAGTCGGATGTCGGGTGGGTGTAATGAGCTTATGACCTTTAGTCACCGAGGGAAATTTTGCACTGCAGAGAAGATAATAAAAAAAAAAAACACTCAATTGTTACTGCATCAAAAGATAGAATAAAAGAAAATAAAAGGATAGGAATCTCTAGATTATTTTAAACATTATTTACACCCATGTATCTGATATTTTATTTTAATCTTTAAGGTTTAAGTGACAATGACAATACATAAATGGTGCTAAGACTTACCTAATGTAACCAAAATTAGGACTCGTTATATTATAAGAACTTAAAATAGAACTTTTCTCTCATCTTGTTTTTCGTCTATGGTTGATAAATAAATACAATAAAAACTCCTTGTACGAAAATGATGCATCCTTTTCTAAATATTCAGGGCTATGATGACATAATTTTGTCGCGATTTTTATGTTTATCAGACCAGGGGACCTACCACCATCTCATTAAACAATATTATTTGAATATTAGGTACTTTGCTTTTCGCACCGTTGGATTTTCAACGCTCGGCTCAGCGCCGAGAGTTGAAAATGCCACAACAGAAATTACAAAGTAATATTAAAATATTATAGTTTTAGGAGATGGCGATAGCACGGGTGCTCAATTACTGCAATATATTTAGCGGACGCATGCGCAACGCATCTTTTATTTTAATGAATATAGACACTTAATTATACTTACGTTATTTAATTCGAATACCAAATATATATAAAAACCACCAATCACAATACATTTTAGTAATTAAGCCTAGTCAAATTATCTTCCGACAACGACAAATCTGCAGAAATAATAAAGTATTGATGAATATTTGACCAATTTTTTGAACCTTAATGACAGAGCCATAAGGCACACTTTGTGTTAAAGAAATTTTCTCAAAATACTGTCAGTATTTTAAGCGGTTAGCGTAAACAAAGCAGCTATATGTTCCAGGACTCTTCAATGATAATGAACTTCAATCTGATAGAAATAGAGTTGAAAATTGTGTGCAAAACAAATTGCACGTGGAATTTAAACCATGCAATTTTGAATTCTATTTCTGTTGTCTTTTGGTTTCTTATTTTCTTTCAAAGTCAATCTGCAAGATGCAAGCTAGGCTAACTGCCCAGGTTGTCACTAAAATCTAGTTGAAATCGAATGCTAGACAACAATTCATATGGGTCAAAGTGATTTGTTGCTCTCCCTTCAATGGATAGATCATTTATTTATCTTATAAACAACACATAACATAACATCACGCCTGTAATCCCCGAAGGGTTAGGCAGAGGCGTACCCATAAAACTTAAATAAATTCCACTGTTTGACAAAAAAATTATGACTACTTACTTATGTTATTTCTGCATTCAAAAAAAATGTCTCAGAACACTTGTTTTATTTGTGAACCATCCCAAATTAGTTGTTAAAAAGTATATAATTATTAACTATGTTTAAATAAGTGTACATAATACAAATATACAACGATTATAAAGAAAACATGTTGAGTTTTATTGAAAACTAACTTCTGCCCGTGACTTTGTCCGGGTCAAAGTTGGTTTCTCCATACAATCTTTGCCCCCCTTTTTTACTACCTAAAGGGCAGAATTTTGGAAAATCCTTTCTTATCGGATGCTTACGTCATACAAAAAAAATACCCTCCAAATTCTAGGTCTCTACGATCAGCGGTTTAGGGTGTGCGTTGATCCGTCAGTCAGTCAGTCATTCAGGACAAAGTATTTTAGATGAAAACAGATGACTGATTGAGTAGTTGACACCATTAACAATAATTAATCAATAATTCCAAGACTTGACTTCTTTTAAGAAACACTTTATTTTAGCCCTGAATATCCGATTAATTTTTAATTTACTGTAAAATTCATTTCTTTTGGATTTGAAATCAAATAACAGTTAGTAAATTGAGTTGCCAAATAAGTGACGTCACAGTTCGATATTGCCATATACAAAATCTATGGAAGAATCGCGTTTTGACAGGTCATAAAAAGTACGTCAATTGATTGCTGGTCAACTAGCCTATTTCAATGCAGTGAATTATATGGAAATACAAAATACCTCACATACTAGTTAAAATACAAACGAGGAACAGTTTTCGCAAAGAATAAAAACCTCAATTTTAATAAAAGTAGTCGAAAACAAATCAGAATAAGAATAGTTAGAATTTATAGAATTCGAAGTACTAACTTTACAACAATCAATTAAACCAACCAATCAATATTAATCAATCAATTCCATCAATTCTGCGGTTCCTATCCTTTTCGATCTTGTCACCTTTATAACGTGTCAGTGAAATTCTACCCCCTTCCTATTAAAATTACATAAATAAAATACAATATAAATATGTAATTACAACACCGCTTTATAAAAAACATAGATTTTATCAATAAATACTAGTAATCAAATAAGCTAAACAACAAAAATAGCCGCATATGTTAATGAGGTTCTTTACATACAAGTATTAGCTTTATTACCTCCGTGGAAAAGCTATTTTATCCCCGCACGGTTAATTATCCACAAGTTAGCAATCTATGAACTTTAGTCTAAACATACTTAAACAGTACCTACGCCAGTTCATTTTTTTTTTAACTACGATGGCACTGGTTAAATTTACACTCTTGAGAACTTCCCACGTTCTTCTAAAGACACTTTGAGAACTTCACAATTTAATAACACCATGATATACACAAAATCTTTTCTTATGACTCATTAGAGTCATAATCCTCTGCAGTAGTAGTTTCAACCCTGTCGTAACTTTCAGCGGTAACAATACGTATTTCTTCAGTACCTGGAAGTGACATCCATTTATAATATATTCGTTTAGCCTCTTCGTATGGCGTCTTCCTCTTAGTATGTTTAGACATGACTCTCTTATGGAATATTCTTCGTTTACGTCGATCATTCTCGTATTCTTGAAGGTCTTCGTTTGATTCCATATCTTCCATCATACCATCAGCACGCAGGAATTTAGCCCATCCAGGTTTATAGTAATTTAAAACCATTTCTGACCACTGCTTACCTGCATAGTCATTTAACTCCCCATTTGGTCCCCATCGAGTAATTTGATTCCAAGCGTTGTATTCATACAAATCAGATTCCTCGCTATTGCTTCCTAATGCTTTTGCCTTTGTGAACCAAGTGGTAGCACAAAAGTTAATGTCTGTTGCCAAGATCTGTGCCATATCGTCAAACGCATCTAGGAATGTTAGTACCAATGAGTCAGATTGACGTACTGAGCTCCTGTCTCTTTCTTTCACTAGCCTAAGGAACAATTGCTCTATCTTGTATTGTAAAAACTGGCGTGTTACATCCACTACATCATAGTGATATCCCTTTGAGTCACATCTGCTTTCGTTGACAAGAATAAGACTCTTGAACGCAGCATATAAATCATTACTTCTGTACCAAGCTGTAGGACGGTAGTCAAAGCTTGGTTTTCGAATTACAGTGTTAGTGTATGGACCATCCCGTAAATTGTAAGTATATACACTTTTGAGCAAATAATGCCAAGCTTCAGCAGTGTCTCTACAACCATATCTTCTCTCAGCGTAGCCAGAGACCCATGCACCGAGATTCTTTATTGGAGATTTTCGCCAGGCAGACTCCAACATCAAATCGTACACCACATAGTTCTGGTTGATACCTTCAGGAGTAAGGCCTATACCGATCATAGAGTTTTCACTGCGAGACCTCGCGTCGTAAACGTCTCTGTTTATGCTCGCCATGTTACCATACATGCCCAGAGCTCCACCGAAGTTGTGCATCATACACCAGATGAAAGGTTGACCATAATACATATCGTATATATCAAATTTTGGGGAGGTTTCAGCTTGCATGTCAAGGACAAGAGCTCTTCCGTTTGGCACAGCATGCAAAAATGCCTTGACTCTTTGTTGTGGCCAATCATCAGGCCTGCTAATAAACATCCAATTCGGGATTAACCATACCGCAAGGTTGTCAAATTTCGAAATAGTCTCAAATATGTTACGTGCCGTCTTTATCACTAAACTTGCGTCGAAATAACTCAGTTCCACTTCATTAAAAGGATCAGATATGTAGATATGACAACCAGGTATTTTACCCATTTCCGTCAAGAACATTGTTCCCATTAACTTGAACATAGCGTCTGTTGGTCTAACGAATAAGCCACAGGAGTAGTCGCAGCTAAAATTACTCCATGGCTGTACCGTGTCAAACCAGTGATCTGGAAATATTCTTCTAAATGCCACGGGAACATGGCCATTAAACGCTGGTAGTACAGGAACAATGCCAAGATCCAGCATGGCATTGATAACCTTGTTCTGTATACGAGATTGCATTTTGTGCCACGATTTTGGCAAGGGACCTCCCCAGCGACGTAAGTTGCCCATTCGAAGCCAGGATAAAAACGCTGGTCCTGTGAAATGGTTGTCTATTTCTTCCTGTGTCATGCCAAGGCTGCGGTAGACCTTCTCCCAAATGGCTTCTTGAGCAACAGGAGCCAATGTCAAATTGATACCGTTGAGCGCCATCCAGGTGACGTGTTTCATCCAGTCACGAACATTCCACCACACGAAACTATACGACACGGTACACGTGTCCTGGTAGTATCTGAACCTGTCGTTAGCGACCACTGATTCGTCGACTAATGGAAGGGGTTCCGGTATATTTATCCTTTCAGTCTGCCATTCAATTTGACTCTTGCAATATTTCTTGAGGTAATAGTTGAAAGCCCACACTGCAGCCACACCTGAGCTCGCCTTGATCCGCAGGAGTCCATTTTTCGTGGTTAAGCTGAAGTAGTCCTTATGATGCCGGAACCAATCATGATTTACTTGAACTATCACTCTGTCTGTATACTGCCGTATGATATTTAATGCTGCACGTTGTTGAACATGCGCAGGCGTCTCAGTTTGTAGGTTTTTTGGATCCAAATAATCAAACATCACGGCGAATACTGGGCTGACTACCAGGAACACGGTTATCAGTGTGGACGTCCACATTATACTGTTTGATGCATACTGAAACGTAAATCAAAACTGACCCTGCGTTAAGTGTTTGTTGTTAATTATAGCCATGAGAACAAAAGCATAGAATTCCATAATAAGGAATTTACGTCTATTATATGTACCTATTGAAATATCTGATTCATGGCTAAGCGGAAGGCATTATGCGCTTAGGAACACTTAGGGTCAGCTCTCACTGATACACAACGAAACGCGACGACGAAAAAATAAAACGAGTAGGTAGGTACCTATTTTTATTTTTTTGACATTTTTTGTTTTCGTGTTTTTCTTGTGTTTGATTACTTTTGTCTTTTAAAATAACCTCCTGTTTGGCGAGATGGCATAACTGCACCTTGTATACTTCAGCTAGTTAGATTAACAGAAATTAGACACTAAATAAACAAATAAATTAGACAAATAAATTACGTACCAACGTTACGTTTTAATTGCGCGAGGGTTTGGTTCGAGGCGGTGGAAGAAAAGAATAGTTACAATGATTTAGGGGAGGCCTTTGCCCAGCACTGGGACATTACTGACTTAAAAAATGTAGGTAATATAGGGAAGTTTTAAGTCTGTACTCTGTACTGGTGTTTTGTGGCTATCTTAAGGGGTTGCCTATGTCCAGCTGTGGATGTCGTTCGGCTTAAATGACGATGATGATGATGAATCGTCTCTGCCATAAATGAGTTCGATATTAAGACGCCATTTTAAAAACTGCGCCTTTTCGCGTCGCGTGTCTGTGTGATCTGACCTTTGTTAATTTATTTATTACCTTTATTATTCTTTCAAATATTCGCTACACTTATCGACAGTTACATCCGACACGTGTAGAGAATCCATAGTTAATCGTATTAAAAACATTCTATTAGTTATGTAATAATTAACAAAAGAAAATATTTATAAAACAAACATAAACAATCAAGCAATAATTAGTAAAAAAAAATCGTCACTTTCTCTTTAGGTACTGTGTTGTTCTAGCTTTTTGTTTTGCGCGGTGGAAATCCTCATCGACTTCCTCCATTGTGGGGGTGACGGAGGGGGCATGCCGGTCTCTTACCGGCTTGGCCTTTGGCCAGGAGTGCGGTTCACCAAAACTGTACTTTAACTTAAAGCCTTATGTAAAATCTTTTATAAATAATGGTATGCATATAAATGAATATGTATGATATGAATAATGTTCAGCATTGGGACTCACCAAAACAAAGTTTGGAGTTTTAACTTGTAAAATTTTGTTAAGTTCCTGTCCACTTTCCGACTCCATCATCAGACCAGCTCTGTGACATCATTATAATGGATTGTCATGCAAATAGCACATTCACGCAAAATTTCAGCTCAATCGTACAACGGGAAGTGACTCAAAATTAACTTGTAAGATTTGATTAGCCACAAACTCTGGGACAGGTAAATACAAATCTTGTTAAAATTTAACATGTTTCTACAGGTTAGTTTAGGAGTATACGGAGTATATCAGAGGCGTATCTAGGGTGGGGCAAGTAGGGCACCTGCAGCCCCGGACGTCTATCGAAGGGGGCCCAAAAATCGCAAATAATTAAAATTAAAAATCAAAATACACAATTTTATATACTGTCATAATAACTTCAAGATTTTGTGAAAATAATTATTATTTGTGTATCTCTTTTTTAAATTAAGTTAATTTACGAAGTGGTGCAACTATGATGCGTGCCCTAGCCGCCATTTTCTATTGATACACACCTGGTAGAATCAGAAAATATACAGAAACATACATACATAAACTCACGCCTTTTTCCCATGGGGGTAGGCAGAAACTATAGAACGCCACCTGCTACGATCCTTACATACTCCTTTCGCCTCATCTACGTTCATACATCTCGTCATACAGAAACAAAATATAGTAAAGAAAAGTTTTATTGAATATATAATGTTTAATTGAAAAAAATAAGAATAAAATGCAACTGTGTCATGTCTTGCCTTGGCCAGTGTTTAGGAATACAACTTAGGAATATGTTGCTAAAAATAATTAATTATTACTGTTATTTGATTTGTCATGATTGCTTAGTGTTTATTGTCTTTTCTTAGAGGCAGGGTACCAATGTAACTTCTTCAATTTATATGTACTTTCTAAGTTTATCTTCGACGTCACTGACATCGGTGATGGAAAACATCGGAAACCTTGACTTATAGTTATTGTAAGTCTGAAATCGCCAATCCATCCTGAGCAATGCTCGTGCCTTTTCTCTGCCCTGCACTGGGATAATAGTAGGCTTGTATTGTTATACCACGGTTCTTCTATGTTAATATAATAAATCAAAAGAGATATTTGTTTGTTTATACACGCTAATATCTGAAGCTAACTGCCGGATTGTTCATTGGCAACATAATATCGATACGACTAAAGTGAGCGAAGTAGTTACCACCGGCATAACATAATACCGGATGGAAAAACCTCGCAAAGTTGCGGGCAGAAACTAGTATTAAAATCATGTTTAGCAACATACACCTAAACTAGAATGCAACCCAAACACTGGCCAAGGCAGACCTTTAAGCAAGCAACGGGAAGGGAGACGCTTTGTCACAGCGTCAATAGCTACGATGAAACTGGTGTTGCCATGGCGACGTGGGAAACAGGTGACAGTGCCACCGCTCATGGATACATCAGCTTCGCCGTCACCCTGCAGACGCTCGTCGTTTACTCCGTGTCCATTGCCACCTGGAAAGTGAAGAATATTGCTAAGAACCCTGTTGATGGTGTTGAGTGATACACAGTGAAGTAAAGAGATTATTTAAGATTACTTTGGCTCACACAATTTCATTGCTTGTTGAAATATTAAGAGTAGTCTACAGTTTTCAATATTTATGTATCTGAGAATATAATAGGGTTAGGCAGCGGTGAACTCATTAGTACACCCACATTTCGTCACGTTAGACGCTAGTGGACATTTGACCTTCAACAATTTTGGCCAGGCAGTTATGCAAGGCACATCGTATTCACGTGTAATTATAATCCTAACAAAACATTGTAAAATATTTATTTTATAATAGTAGTTTTTTTTTTTTGCCGTTTCTTCTCTATACGAAACTATATTTGGAAAAGGCAACAATATTTTATCGTTTTTACTTGTAAATGACAGTCAAAAGTGTTGTCTAATTTAAATAAATAATTTAACTCTGCCTTAGCTAAAGTAATTAGGTTTGTTAAACATACTTGAAGTTTCTCAGATATAAATCTTTCTGGTAGCTCTTTATTTTTTAATAGTAATATCAGCCAAGACTTACCGCGGCCTGTGGCTCGTCCCCCGGTGCGTCTCGGTCGCGGTCGGACGGCGCTCCAGCATCTCCTGTGGCACTAGCGCCGCCGCCCCTCCTCTCCTCGCCTTCCACCAGAGTTAGGAACCGGACCAACTCCTCCTCATCAGCTATACGGAGAGGAGTCTTCGGGCCAACAATCGCTATTGAAACGTTCTGTAATGAAATTAAGTATAGATTTGCAACTAGATTGGCAGTTGGTGGGAAGCGTCGATGCAGTATTATCAAACGCAGGTGTCGTCACATCTGTAGATTACACCTGTGCGAAGCATGCAGCATCCAACTTAAGCTTAATGACTAACAGACCAGCTCTTTGACAGTTCAAAGTGCTTGTATATGCTTTGATGTTCATAACCAACAAATGTTAGATTCTGACAGCACAGTTCATGCAGAGGTTAAGCGATTGGCTGCTGCGCTGCGTGTGGCGGGTGCGATTCCCGCACAGTACAAAAATTTGTATGACCTACAGATGGTTGTTCCAGGTCTGGCTTTTTATATGAGTTTACATAAAATTCTCAACGAACAAACAACATTTATAATAAAACATACCTTAGTGTTAAGATCCACTTCATTAGGCAGGGTATCTCTCAAGGCACGTAAGCCATGTGCCACCAAGTCTTGGAGATCACAGTCCATGAATGAGGTCAGGTGCTTCTCCAGGTAAGTACGGGCAGACTGGGAGCGAGCACCAATAGCCATGGCACGGCAGTCGAAGAAGTTAGCTGAAGGGCACGTCTGGTAGATGTGGGGGCCTTGGTCCTGTAATAAAAAGGAAAAAATATGGTATTATGTGTTGTGATGCAAACACAGGGCACACCCTCTTACTTACGATGCAAAAATCTGCACAGAATTGTTGGTCCTGTGTTTTATGTGCTATCCAGGGCAAGAGTGTGTCTTTGAGATCTTCCAAAGTCTAGGGATACAGGCAGCCACCTGAACTAGGCACTGAGAAATTTCAAATGGAAAAATCCCAACAACACTTTGCCCAACTTGGGAATCAAACCCATGACCCCATGCTCAGCAGAAGCACTTGAAACCACAAGTTGGTAAAATTCTGATACTTACATCATAACCAGCAACAAGCAGTCCAACTCCAAGTGGTCTCTTGTCGTATCTCTGCGTGCAAATCTGCATCTTGTTGCCAACGAGACCAATCAGTCTACCGACTGGCATTGGTGCGTCATGAGCGTACTGGTGGTTCAGGCATTCAGTACGCATGAAACGGCTGAGTGTAACAAAAACACATGATAACAAACATAGAATAGTTATCTCAGAGAATATGCCTAACCAAGCATGTGCTTGAGAAATGTGTAGAATATTTGGAAACTTCATATATTCAACGACAAATAACATAATTATAGGACTCTCTAATAATGTCATAAGTAAAAGCTTTTATATGTTTATATTACTTGACAAGACAAAGTGTGAAATGTATTTAATGCTTAATCTATCCTAAAAATTAATGCATCTCCACTGTTTTTTTATACAAATGTATGAGAGTTGTTGTCAAGTGGAACATTTCTGCAAAACTATAAAATAATAATAATAAATAAATATCTTGGGACAACTCACACACGGCTATCTGATCCCAAGCTAAGCAGAGCTTGTGTTATGGTAACCAGACAACTGATATACATACTTATATAATTTATAAATACAAACATATTATAGATAAATTACACCCAGACACAGAACTAACAATCATGCTCATCACACAAAGTTTGTCCTGGGTGGGAATCGAACCCACAACCTCCGGCTTAGCAGTCAGGGCTGCAGCTAACCACTACACCAAAAGGCCTGTGAAATGTATGTCTACTATATACTATGTTCAATTATATTTATACAGAAATAGTATACTTTAATTACCTCAGCATTCTAGCATCAGCAGTCAACCCAGAGATAGAAATACCAATATGTTCATCAATTGGAATAATTTTCTTCTGGTAAGCAGACAATTCACTCACTGCCCTCTTCAGGGCAATAAGGACAGCAAATTGTTTGCTTTTTAAGCCTACGGTAGCCGATCCCAGCTTCACAGCTTCCATGGCGTACTCCACCTGGTGGAGACGACCCTGGGGGCTCCATACTGTGACATCACTGTCATACTGGTTTCTGAACTGTAAAAAGAACTTTGTGTAAAGTATACAGGCTGGCAGACAGTCATAGGGTTGCCTATAGGAACTCCTTACATCATGTTTTCTTCATTTGTGGTCTATGTACCTAAGGGTCTCGTAATGAACGCCGGAGGTCCATGACGAGCCTACCTACCTAGAAGTGGAAGATGACTTGCGCCTTGCATTACCACAGATAGCTGCTCACTTTGAAATTTAAAAGTTTAATCGCAAACAATAAAAGCTGGTATAAGCTAGAGGAGTCCACGACTAGAAAAGATTACATGATTACAACAAAGAATGCCATGCGACACTCAAAAACTTTACTAACAAGACAAATACCTATTTTATGGTTATGATTCTACAAACTCGGTAGCGATTTATTGATAAAACAGTTAATATTTTCGTATTTTAAAAACGAAATAGACAAAGAAAGAACTTAAAATTTACTATTATTATAGATAAATTGTCTGAAATACCGTAATAATGCCATTTTAACATCTTTAGGAGCGGCAATGACAGAGCATAATCGAAAACTTTTGAGTGCATTTAAATCAATATCAACAAAATTATTGTTTCTTAAAACACTAGTTAAACGTAAGAAACTGCTTACCATATTGAAATTAACTTTTAAATGTGAATTTCACAAAATAATTAGGTTTTGATAATTGAAGCAAACGAAGCCGACGATGACTATGAAATTAGAAATGTCAAACTTGTCAAAGTCAATCAACTCAGCATGTTTACTTTTAGTACAGACACAGGTACAGATTTATTCTGACCCTCAGGCTTTTGTCCTATTTTTCCTGTCTATGTCTTTTAGTAGTAGTTATAAGAATGTGTAAAAATATAAAATTTAAAGCAGAGATAAATAAAAGTAGCATGGAATGTAAAAAGGAGCAGGCCGCTTGCTTAATTCCATCACGCAAACCGCCTAACAGTGTTCTACTCAGACGATAGGTGTCGCTTCAAATATAGCTCCGTAAACATATTCTATAGATAGATGGCGCCACACATTCTTTACTAATATTGTCAAGAGTAATAAAACGGACGTTTTGGATAAAATGGACACATTAGATAGCTTCTAACAACAAGACGACATAAGTTTTAATTCTTGCCTGTCCTCATGAAAAAGAGATGCGAGTTTTCGGTAACAACATAATGTTTTTAGATACACAAAACCTTAGTACAAAACATTATAAGTCACTAAATTGACATACGACGAGGGTACACTTTGGTAAAGAAGTGAAATTGAATGAGCGATCACATATAATAAGTAATCCTCTATAAAATTGCAAGCTAGTCACCCACTGGTTACTAAGCCGAATAGAACAAAGACACTATAGTTTTGTAAAAACATCGACAGCATATTGACTGTACAGTAGCAAAGAACTACTTGTAATTACTGATAGTATTATTTATTAATCTACTTGAATTTAAACACTTTATGTTATTTACGACTTATATTTATTTCTTATTAAATTTATTAAATCCTAACTTGTTCTATTTTATTTTAGCGGTCAGCCCTAATGACAGTCTGTAATCGTTCTTATTTTAAAATAACATTTTATTGGCATGATCTACTTTAAATGAGGTTGCATGTGACTCAGTCAGCCGGAACCTCTAGACCACTTGAGGCCGGCCAGCTTAAACACAGCCCACTAACAGCCAACGAGATGCTGTTTGACCTCGCCTTAAAGCTGATCAGCCGTAACTGAAAAAAATGCCTTGCAGAGTTATTCTTCAGCTTCACAGGCTACATCAGTTAGGATAAGTATGACAAGTCTTACTCCTCATTTGACGCGGCGTACGTGAGAAGTCGCGAGTCGTCACCATTGTGTAGAAGTCTGAGTAATGAAAAGTAAGCTGGGACAATACGATAGACCCGAAACGAATACATAATAATATTCTTTCATAACTTGTAAAGATGATAAATTAAAATAAGTTTTTCATAACTGAGTTTTGAATTTGGTGGAGCGACACCCCCGTGCCTCGGTAAGCACGTAAAGCCGTTGGTACTGGCTGTCATTCTTCTTCATTTTTGACAGTCGTTACGGGTAGTCAAAAGCCCGAAAGTCTGACAAATAGTCTTACCAAGCATCGGTAACCCAATAACTGAGTTGTGGAAGTCAAATAGGCAGACACAGTGTAAAATATTGGTATTCCACTACATCTGGTTAGATTGAAAGCCTAGAAGGCTAGAAAAATTAGGACAACCGACTAGGAAGGCGGTTATCTACCCAATAGAAACATTGGTCTAGTAGCAAGCACAACTGCGGAATATAAGTTCTTGGGTTCGTTTTGCAGTTCGGGGAAATTGTTATTGGGATATTCCACTACTTAGTATTTTCTCGATAATAGGCTGGAAATACGATTTAAGCGAGTAGATGGTAAAAGGCTGGTTGGTTTTAACAGTCGCCAAAAGACTTTCGCGTAGCCACACACATCAGTGCAGTGGTAATGGCCAAACGAGTGTTGCGAGTGGTTACTTACTCGCCAGCGGTACTCGCACACTCGCGTCAAAACTATCGGAACTACACACTCGTGTCTCGCCAATTCGTTTTAAGCCCTCGCCTGCAGGGTACAGTGACGCGAGGGTAAGACGAGAACAGGGACCGTGAGAGGTGCGGGCGGCGGGCGTTGTTAGCGTGATACACAAGAGGTGAAATTTACACTGGTCATCAGTTCTTTAGATATGTGACGTCACATTCTATATCAAACAAGCAGTATAGCTAAGTTTCTAGCTCTTCTCGCTAATCGTCTACAATCGGAAAGGTGCCTTACATGGGTAGATATAAAGAGTCCATTGACTTTCCTGTTATTAATGAGTTCTTCCGTCCATAAAATCTCGTATCAAAGATATTGTCAGACCCCTAAAATCGTAAGATACATTAGTTTTTGTTATCCACTTAGGTGGGTTAAGTGAGGCTCAAGTGAGCTCTTACTATGGTGATACATTCGATTATATTCCCTACTTTAAATTTGTGGACTGACATTCCCGGGTCGCCAGGCTTACGACACTGAGAGAAGGAAAAAAAGAAAAAATCACCTAATAATAAGGTTTATTCAAAATATGAAAATTATAAAAAAGAACTTTATTGTGTGCCGAGCAAGGCCTGTTTTGTGCAACTGTGGGAGCTGCACAAAACAGGCCTTGCTCGGCAATCAATGCTGCTGCTAATGCACGTGCTTGAAATGGAGAAGGGGGATTAATGCACGCACAATAATTGTACACTATAATATAATTTTGCTGCATACTTGACTAGTCTTAATTGACATTGGCACATGACCGAAATTCGTTCGTGAGAATATATGTATTAAATCTGTATAAAATCGGATCTGATCGTCCGACTACTGAGCGCGATTCTTCGGTTGTGGTCTACAAATGACAGCCAGAACCAACGGCTTTGCGTGTCAACCGTTGTCAACCGTCATTGGTCTGGTCTGGTCGTTACCACAATAGAAGCCCGAAAGTTTGACAATCAGTCTTACCAAGTGGTATCTTGCTGCCCAGTAACTGGGTCGTGAAGGTCACATAGGAAGTCAATCCATGTCAAACATTGGTATTCAGATACATCCGGTTATACTGGAACCCGACCCCCATTATGTACAGTCAACAAAAGATATAGGTATACAGTGTCGTCAGATATACTTGAAATTTTCTTAGTAAAAGATGATTTTTTTCAAATGTAATTCAATTTAAAAGTAGATAATAAACAGTCCATCAATTAAGTTTCAATTGAAGACATCCATCGGTGTCTAAGAAAACTTCAACTATACTGAGGACCCTGGGTACCTATCTCTTTTGTAGACTGTATTTGGGAAAACGCTAGGAAGAGAACGATGAGTTTATGAGTAAATCGTTATCAAAATTTGCGTGATATTTTCATAACCTCGTGGCTACACCTACGTTCATCTACAAGCCGACCTTTGCTATACTGGATTAATAAATTATTCAAAAAGTTCATGATATTTATTATTATCATATTATCTACCTATTCCAGGCCACCGTAGGTATTTTTTTTTAAATAGCTAGGCACTTGCGGCGCTTTTTCAACTCTGGTTTAACTGTTACTATGGAAACGGCAAAAATAATAAAAAAGAAAATAAAATTGTTTAGTTGATAAAAAATTCGTCCGCGTCGCTGTCAAATGATGCCCTATGAGATTTTTCCTCCCTGCCCTTTTTTTTTTAAATTGTACATATTTTACATTTAAATTAAGGTTTTATGTATAGGTTAATAGTTGATTTGATTTGAGTTGATCTCTTTCATTGAAATAGGCCCGACTATACAGAGAGACTATACCCTGAAATCATGAAACAAAAATCAGCAGTTCCATACATTATGATCGTGTTGGGTAGCATTTTTGTAGGGAACAGCTTAATTTTTTTAATGATTTCAGGGCTGGTCCCATAGTAAAAGTTGTTCATAATGATGAGTAGGTACAAAGACCCCTTTTCAGGGTTCGGATATTTTTTCAATTACCCTGTACCTATATTATAATATATGGGCAATATTATAATTACATATTGTATTTTAATTAGGTAGGTACTTAATTAAATTAGGTACTAAGGCATTGTTTAATGATACATTTCTCAACAGTGCCTTTGTTAAAGTATATTTTTAATTACAAGGTCAAAAAGTAGCCCAAACAAATACAAAAAATAGCAACAAAAAAAAATCCTGTTACAAACAATCAAAAGATTATACCTCTTTCCTTTTCTTTCGTCTCTATTTATCTATGTGTCCCAAATATTATTTATTGATTTACTATGTTGGGGTTCCCAACATAATAAATCAATAAATAATATTTTTTATTCACATTTAAAATGTAATTTTGAAAAATTAGTTTAGAGTAATTAGTTTATCTATGAATTATGGTTCCCTCTAAAGATCGTTTTTACCCGCATTGCGTTCCATTTCGCGAAATCACGGAGCCATATCACTGATCTATTTTTTGTGAGATACCACTTAGCTTTGTAAGTTGATTGATTGATATCTAAGTTTATGCGTTAAGTGGAACGTTTGCTATTCCATTTGTTTATGTGAGTGGCGTTGAACATTGTTTTTTTGGATCAACGATGTTGGTACAGTCGGCAAAAGAGATAATTATCTTATGTAAAAAGCAGTTAGCATACCAGAACTTTTTTATGAAATTAGACTTTTTGACAATCTGTTAAGTTCTGGATTTTCAGAGGGAAATTTACATGTTGTGTCTATGAGATTCCGTTTGTTTTTTTAATCTATCGCTCGACTTTGGCGCCAGTAGGTAACTCAGAGTAAGTTGCTAACACGAACTTTAATTTAAAAATGTTATGTCATACATTGTTGTGGATGTTTTCGAGTGTGAGTTATTAAAATTTTTGTGAGGATAGATAGATACTTCGTTACTCTTCCAAGCTTAAACGGCCGGGCACATATTGATCCTTGACTTGTGGAATAATTTAGGAGTTTAGGTTAATTTTTAAGTCTATGCTAACAAAGTCACAATAGCTATAGACTATATTAATTAGTACATTGTGTACTTAGAAGACAAATTCAGTGATCATGTGGTATCTACATAATAACTAAAATAATGCCTCTAAAATATAAGTGTAGGCGTCGACGATCACATCTTTCAGGTTTAAACGCCTTTAACCACAGTCTTCGGTTAGTTATTTCTTGTAAACGGACACAGTATCGTGTTCCGACCGAGAGGCGCCGTGAACCCGACACTAACGGTAACTTATGACGATTATTACCCTTCGATTGTAATTTAGAACACTATTGTAATTGGACACTGGCCGTTAGGCAGTTCACATACGAGAATACTCACTTCGGCTGTTTACAGACGAGAAAATTGTCCTTTGGGCTTTTTAGAAGCGAGAACATTTACCGTTGGGCAATCGGGAACTGTCCGTTGCGCTGTTTACACACAGAAACCTTATCCGTTTGATTGTTTACACATGGAAACCATGTCTGTTGGGTTGTTTACACACGAGAACACTCACCGTTGGGCTGTTGCTAATCAGTCTTTTCTCCGTTAGGCTTTTTATATTGGAAACATTCACTGTTAAGCTTTTGACACACGGGAACGCTCACCGCTGAAACAGCCCTGAATACATAAACATCTTGTACAAAACAAAATTGACGGCAAAAAATTAAAAAAAAAAAATGGTGACTGACTATTAGTATTTTTGGTTTATTGATTACTATTTAGAGGAGTAAAATGAGGACAGATCAATTTTGAAGATTTTTGGTAGCTGGTATCGGTCTGGCAGTTGTTTCTTTTGCATATTGAGCAGCCCTATCCACGACTCCAGGTCTGGCCATGAATGGGCTGCCCACGTTCTGAACTGTCAGATTCGTCTACGCCACGTCGAGTTACGTAAAATAGGAGATATCGTGACAAATACATTTGATTTATTGCCTCTTCAAATAACATTGTTCCATTGTGTTAGAGACATTAATGGAAAATAATATTATTTTGTGTAATTGGAGATTTATATTTTTTTGGCTGTAATGGTATGTTAATTTAAGACATTGTGTCTTTTAAGGTGACTAAGAACATAAGTTCTTACTATTTTCATATAAATAATAAAATATTACAATACCATCCTATAACTGCCTCGTTGGTCTAGTGGTCGTAAGCGCGACTGCTGTGCGATTCCCGGGTCGGGCAAAGTGTTATTGGGTTTTTCCATCAGGAATTTCTCAGTAGCAGCCTCGGAGTCTGGATTTGTGCCCGGTTGATGGCAATAGGCTAGCCCCCTATTACATGGGACTAAAAACATAACTGGCGAAATGTGGGTGTACTAATGGGTACACCACTGCCTAACCCTTCGGGGATTACAGGCGTGATGTTATGTATGCATCCTATAACTGTCCCACTGTAGGGCAAAGGCCTCTTCTGATACAGAGAAGGCATTGATCACCACGCTTGCTCAGGGCGAATTGGTTTCCTCACTACGTTCGTTAATAATTAAAATTAATAGTTAAGACTTAAATTATGCGCGTAGGACTGACGGTGAGAATGAGAAACTTTGCCAAAATGAATGCGAGAAAAGAAAAAAATAGTATAACCTCTGATTTGTGTCCTAATATCTTTTCAGAGCAGTTGGTTAAGAAATACCGATCTCATCCAGTTAAAAAACTGAGTGCCCCGTTACTTTTGTGGTTTCAAGCGCGAGCATTGGGTTCTAGGTTAAATTTCCGGGTCGGGAAAAATGTTACTGGGGTTTTTCCAATAGACATCACCTTTAATCTTTAAAAAGGTAGGCAGAGGTGTACCCTTTAGCACCCTATGACACTCAGTTTAGAAGTTGGTGGTGTATTTCAAGATGATCTTGACTCAAAATCTCGTACGAGGATACTGAGTAGCCAGAAGCCCAGATATTGATGCCTTAATTATCTTTTATACATTTTAATCAGTTAAATTGCATTATTATCTAAATATGACTACTTTTGTATAAATCGCGCCGTCGGGAAAGTCCTCCTATAATTTCAAAGTCGTAACTTTTTTCTAGGAATGAGTGGGCGTTGCAGATTTTCTATTAGATACCTTGAAACTGAGTCACGGAACCCCATACTCATTTAAAATAAACAAATGTTATGTTTAAAAATGAAACACACAATCATTTTCTAAACTCCGGGCTGATAGAAAGAAATTCCTAATGGGAGAACCCAATAACACATTTTACCCAACCTTGAAATCGAACTCAGGACCCCACAGTATAATACCTAGGAGTAGTCAAACAAAGAAGCCTATAATGCAGCAAGAAGGTTTAATTTTGAATGAAGTTTTCGTTGAAGTCTTTTGCAAGGCGTGAACTAAAATGTAATTGAATAATTCGAACTAGCTTCCGTCCGCGACGACGTCCGCATCAAATTTAATGAATCATCACGAGAAACGCAAATATTTTCTTGATACAAAGTAGCTTAAGCAACAATCAATGTGTTCGTGTGTTTTACAGAAAAGGTATAAAACTCAAAAATATTTATCACAAGTTTGGACAATTATACGTTTCAAATGAAAACAATTTTGCTCGCACACCTACGAGATTTTTTTCGTCAAATGCCGAAATAAGTAAAGGACTTTACAAAGCAAATTATTATTTTAATGTAAAAACAAAACATTTTAAGTATTACTTAACTTTTCCTCTTAGATGTAGGTGGGTAGCTTATTGTTCTTCAAATGACTTTTTTACTCAATTGTACCAAGACAGCACAAATAACAAGTTATGTGTGCAACTGTACTCCCATCCCACGTCCCATGATCTGTACCAAAATGACGTCACGGGTGATCACAGCTACCACATAAAATGCTACGCGCGCCCGCTACAGCTACCAAAACCGTAGAGCCACCGCTACGGCGTAGACGCGCTACGAACCATCCGCGTAAACTTCGTACGATTTCGTGTGATTTTTTCCGGTATGTGTTTTGTTTATTTTATTGTGTATTATTGTTTATATAGTGTATTAACAGTGTTTTAAGTAACGTAAAGTTTTTTTGCAACTGAACAAAACTACTTGGAAATTACCTTCGACAAGTAATAAGAGATTTAATTTCAACTGAATTTGAAATCATATATATATTTTATGTATGTTTTTTAATAAATTAGTTTAATTTAATATTACTTAAAATAATAATCAATTAATCCATGCAATTAACGTGAACTATTACGCTGCGCTTATGAAGACAATGTAGGCATTTATTACAATACTTATTAAGCCTAAAATATAACACTTTCTTATATACATAAGTAGGTAGGTAGGTAAGTACATATAAATAACATCACATAAACATGTTATTAGGCTAAGTCTTGAACTTACAAGCTTATGCTAATAATAAATTAATCTTCACACGATTCCATAATCCACTGTTAAATAATTAATTAAGTATACAACATGAATGAAATTAACTCCTTCGTATAATAAGCCATGACAAAATGAGGCTTTGTTATGCTATTAACCTTCTGGAATATGATCGAAATAAACATAATCGCGACTCGATGCTGACTGAATTGAATTCAAGAAATTTTATTTATTAATTTAAAAAAAAATGAATCATAATAAATTTTATTACTTACTAGCTTTTGACCGCGACTTTCTCCGCGTAAATTCGGACCCACGTTTATCCCCTTGGGGGGTAAATTTTTGAAAATCCTTTCTCAGCGGACGTCTACTAACTATAAACCACTTCCCGGCACAATTTCATTTTTATACGTCAAGCGGTTTTCGATATTTCGTGATGAGTGATTGAGTGAGTGACCTTTCGCGTTTAGATTATTTCTTGTTTTCCATTTAAATACATATAAATTAAATTGTTCAATATTGTATAAAATTATAAACATTTAAAAGTATAAACACAAATTCAAAACCGCACTTTTGAATCAGTCAGTCAGAAAGTTAATGCAAGATGCTTGTTCCAAACAGTAGGTTTTTTTAGAAAAATAAATAGAATGTAATAGTCCACTAATACCGGGAACAGTCTAAATAATTATCAATAAAAATAAAAAATACCAGCCTATTACTATTCCACTGCAAGGCAGCCTCTTCTCATACAGAGAAATCAGCATTGATCACCCCGCTTGCTTAAGGCGGGTTGGCGATTCCAGACTTATATTAATTACAAGTCTAGGTTTCCTCACGCTGTTTTCCTTCACCGATGTCGGTGAAAGAATTGTTATCCAATTTAAAATAAGCCGCTATAAAACTATATCACTTGGCTTCAATCCTTGTGATTTGTAAAAGAAGGAACTGTGAAATTTCTTGTGGGGTTTCTCTGTTAGAAAATACGATGAGATTGATAGAACTAGTCTTATCTTAAATAAAAACTACTAAATAAAATAAGAGATTAAAAATAACCAAAGTCAAAAATATTCACCGATTTCTATGGAAGCGTGAACCAATCTCATAATATCTCGAATAACATTATGTAATATCACCTGAAACTAGTAAAATATTTAGTAATACTTTACTTAATTGTCCAGCAATCAAAATACATACGTAACACATAACATCACGCCTGTAATCCCCGAAGGGTTAGGCAGAGGTGTACCCATTAGTACACCCACATTTCGCCAGTTATGTTTTTAGTCCCATGTAATAGGGGGCGAGCCTATTGCCATCAACCGGGCACAAATCCAGACTCTGAGGCTGCTACTGAGAAATTCCTGATGGAAAAACCCAATAACCCTTTGCCCGACCTGGGAATCGAACCCAAGACCTCATGCACAGCAGTCGCGCTTGCGACCACTAGACCAACGAGGCAGTCAAAATGAGATCATTTAAACAAACACTTAAGGTTCTATGTAGCAATTGACAAATAAAGGTATTTAATCCATTATATTTGTCATAAATTCTAAAAAAACACACGCGCTATCCGCATTACTCTCACCCTGTAGATTCGCAACAAGGACACTATGTTTGGCACACAGCCAATGCTAAAATTCAGGGTTTTACTATTACCTATCCTAGATTTTATGATGGAGAAATATAGTTATTGGAATTAACTGACCTTTGGACAAAGTACATAACATCACGCCTGTAATCTAAGTAGGGTTAGTCAAAGTTAAAACATTTAATTAAATTAGACCAATTACAGACACTTTTGAATTGTCAAGCAGTCAAGGTCAGTCAGTCAGAAAGTTGAAGCTAGTTGCTCGTTCCAAAACGAAAGTAGGCCTCTATGGAGCGAAATGAGCAAGAAACTCCTCGGACACTCTTTTCAATTAGGTTTTTACAAACTCTTTATTATTATTAAAAGAAGAATAAAGATAAAAGCCATGGCAATTAAGAGAAGAGATTCCTGATGTAAAACCAAATTCCTCATGGTCAGCAGTCGCGCTTTGCGACTACTAGACCAACGAGGCAATATATTACTAGCTTCTGCCCGCGACTTGGTCTGCGTCAAAGTTGATTTCTCCACATACAAACTTGAGACCCCTTTTTAATCCCCTTAGAGGGTGAATTAAAGAAAATCCGTTCTTAGCGGACGTCTACTAACTATAAAGTACGTTTCCGAAAAATGTTACCGTTTTTCGTGACGAATAAATGAATGAGTGACCTACTTTCGCTATTCCTATATTTCTTTAGATTACATGCAGTATAATTCATTATATAAAATCTCATATATAAAATATGCATACCTGTATACATAGTAGTTAAGTTACTTGTACAAGTAGTTTGTCAGTATCTTATCAAGAAGTTCTAAAAGCTCTCAGCGATACAGAAAGGTTAATTTTGTCTAAAATCACTTAAATACTTAACCACAATTGCTAATTCTAACTTGACTGTCAATACCTTCTTCTAACTTCCAATTAACTTAAGTAACGTCCAATAATTAATTCAATAAAATTACTTATTCCTTATTAATTCTAATAATAAAGCTGTCACCAACTTAAATTAGGAACCAATTATTTAATATTGTATTTTGACACTTACTTTTCTTTTGACATCTTCTAAGCGAATGAACTGGCTGTCAAAAATAATGCTGTATTTTTTTTAAGATATCTTTATTTAACGAAATGAAACTTTGCCCGCGACTTCGTCCGCCAAGATTTCGTGTTACAGTACAAACTCAACACCATTCAAGCCCACTTCAAAAAGAGTTAAAAAACCTTTAGCTTTACTATTTAAGTTGGTTTACATTCGTCTTAAAAAGAAAAGATTTTTCGTACAAAAGATACATTAGATTAGATAATTTCGTTAGATTTTTCCTCTGTTTTTACCCAGTTAAGGGTTGAATTTCCAAAAATCTTTTTATAATGATAGCCTACATCATAAAGTTCCCATTGGTTCTTGCCTATGCCCAGATGGGAACCTACAAGCTGAAAAAATACAAAAAAGAAATTGTCATTGTTTCGCTACTTACTTTTTTTAATACTTTCAGATACGTCATAAATACAGGGCATAGAAATAGTTAAATTTTACTTTACTATAAAAAGTCCTTGCTTTAAAGTCATAAAGCAGAAAAAAACAAACGACAACGTTTCTATGGAGAGAGGACTACCCGCGTTTCATCTTAAGTTAAGTTTTTCAGTGAAGATAAAGTGTTTCGAGCATAGTTTCAAAGCAATGGAATGTTCCTCATTATGTAGTTTCGTTCAACATAAATATTAAGGCTTGGGTGTACATTTCTTGAGATTTTGTTAAAGAAAAACTATTTATTCCGTGTGCCCATGGCCTTTTCAAGGAGTTGGCCAAACGATTGGTTGATTCTTCCCGTGACCCAAGGGCTGGTTTTTACCTTGGCCAGAGGTTAAGCATTGCCATTCAACGTGGCAATGCGGCCAGTCTTTTGGGCACATTTCCAGTAGACAGCGATGCGGATGAATTTTTTGATGCCATTTAATTTTAGTTTCTCTTTTTTTATATTCTAGTTGTTTTTTATTTTATTTTTATTATTAAGCTTGTAAATATTGTATATATTAACTATCGGAAATAAATCTATTTATCCTATCTTATATTTGAAAGTTTGTGAGAATGTATGAATGGATGTTTATTACTCTTTTATGTTTTAACTGCTGAACAGAATCTATTGAAAGGCACACATATAGAAATTGATGTAGATTAACACAGGTTATTTTTGGTCTAGTGATCGCAAAGCGCGACTGCTGAGCGTAAAGTCTTGAGTTCGAATCCCTGGTCCGGCAAAGTGTTATTGGGTTTTTCCTTCAGAAATTTGACAGTAGCAGCTTCCGAGTCTCCCTTTGTGCCCGTTTAATGGCAATAGACTCGCCCCCTATTAAATGTGACTTAAACATAATTGGCGAAATGTGGGTGTACTAATGGGTACACCTCTGCCTAACCCTTCGAGGATTACAGGCGTGATGTTATGTTATTTTTGTCTTGTTTTTGTGATCTCGTGGGATAATATAGGATTTTCGCTAGGGAAGGAAAAGTTGTTACTTTTATCTTCAACATCTCCGTAAGAAGAATGTTACTAGATATGGCTCAAACAAAAAATAAATGTAATCTAAACATTTATGTTCACATAACTCGACAGCATGCATTGATCAGCTGATTATTTTTTTAGATTTCTGGTTAACAAATAACAACGTTATATAAGCAGGATTACATAAAGAAAATACTATAGTGTAAATATAATTATGTCGTTTTATTTATTTATTTATTAGGGACAACAAACAGTAGTAGGTATAAATTATAATAAACTGAAGACTTATTCAATAGGAAAATGTTCTCTGATAACTTTTTAGACCTAATGTATCCTGTTAATGGAGAAGAAGAAGAATTTTAATTGAAATCGATTCATTCTTAGAAAAATAAGGTCTTGAAAGGTAATTAGAACTGTCAGACCAACGCTACGGCGTAAACGCGCTTAAGCTTACTTCACATAAATTCGTCGAAAAAGATTTTTATAAATTATAACAGCAGGTTAAGCATGCTTGCCCGCTTGGTAACACGATAACAACCTCGTAAACCACGAAGTACATCTTTCTGAGTAAACACGTTATAAAAGTAGAACACTTTTCACTTTGTAATTTTAGAAAGTGCTGGACATTGGACCTGTTTGAAGTAAAAGTCCTAAAGGTCCTCTACTAAAAGTCCTATTCATTTATCTGGAGTATTAAAATCGCTTTGAAATTCGAACGGTGTATTCGCGATGATTTATTTGCGCGTGTGTTGGATCATTTGGTTGAGCTATCAGTCTTCTTTCTTTATCGTGTGGGCAGTAAGGTCTTACGACCCCACACAGCCTAGTGTCAGAGTTTCTAAACCGCCTCAAGGGCCTCTGACATGGTTTGAGTGGGATTTATAGGTATTCAACTTCATTGTATTCATATATAGAAGCAACAAGAATATTATAACCAGGATTGAATAAAACCTAATATTATTCTATAATAATCTTATTCGGCGAAATTATGTCAAGCTAAAGTTATTGAAGTGCGCTGTCATCTGATTGACAGCTCAACTCGAGCTCTCTTCACCTTTTACCGAGGGAAATCTTTAGAATATACCAGCTTATCAATAGTACAAGATTACGTCAAGCAATGAACATTTAACGATCACAAACACACAACATAGTCGAACAAATCATTTCATACACTGTTAGCTGATTTACAACTCTTTGAAACAATGTTGCAAGTGTGCTGAGCTTCTAATCAATTATTTTGATTCGCTTTCTTAAGTAAAAATGCTTTAAAAGTTATGGCGGTGTAGCTAAGATGAATATTTTTGGGTGTAAAGAGACCAATTACATTGCCAAAAACCACATACCTATTGTAACCCTAATGGGTATTCTACTACATCATACCTGGGAATACACTTATTCTGGAGATCAAAAGTATAAAAGATCAAAGTTACATCTTTTCACTACGTTTTTTTACGAGAACAAGTTTTAAATGTTCTTACTAAACATTAATTTTAAGGTAAATGCACCTTATTCCGAGGGGTTCTAAAAATGGCATCATATTCCGATGTATTTAGAAAAACAGTTTTTTAAAGCAATTTACTAGTTATTTATGGTCTGCATGATAAAATAATGAATTAATAATTATCTGTTCATATTTATTTATACAAAGGAGAGTTTAGTATGGTCACACTGTAAAATAATCGGTCATTTTGCCGCGGGGAGCGGCGTCGAAAGCACACTTCATACATTTGGGACCTTATGCACGTGATTATTACGATTTGCCAAATAGTGTTTTACGTAATAATTTTATACAACGCGAGTTTTCGTTTAGGTTGAAATATTGAAAGGATAATATTTTTTATCGAAAACACTTAAGATTTGAGTATTTTATTTGCAAATTAGCAAGAAAATAAGTGTTTAAAATACCGCGGCATTAGGTGCAAAATATTTTAGTGTGTTCCTAAAAGCCGATGTATACCACGGAAAAACAAATTTAAAGACATTTAGTTTTTTTTAAATTTCGGTGTCTGTTTTATGATTATAAACTTTAATGTGTTAGTTCTGACTTAATGAATAACTCATACATTTAATAATCTATTTCCGAGGTACACCGTGGCGTCGCATTTACTAATTATAGCAGGTCAAAAATTGTTTGTACAGGTACTTTATTAATACGTTGTATAGAAGATTTTAGTGAAGACATTAGGTTTTATAAGTGTTCTGTTATTATATGTATGTACTTTATATTTGTTTTCCTTTCATATTGTAACTATACATTATTTTATTTGCATAATATTAAAAAATCTTTTACTTTTTAGTACTCGGAATTAGAAACTTTGATTTAGCATCATAAAACGCTATTCCGATGTATTTACGTCGGAATAAGGTTACATGAGTACCTAATTCCGATGTATTTACGTCGGAATAAGATTACATGAGAACCTAATTCCGAAGTTAGTTAAGACCCTGTTTAAATACAGAGTGTTCATTATTTTATGTGCTTAGTAGATACGCGTTTAGTAACTGAAAGAATACTAATCATCTATACAAATACATAAAATTGGAGTGTGTGTTTGTAAAAAAATATAATAAAATTATTTTTTTTACGTTTAGTTTTTTTTTAATTGCATGTATTTTATTTATTTTATTATATTAAAGAAAATGACTTTAGAAGACTCTTAAGAATATTCATATTAGGTATTTTCCCTTTTTACCGGTGCTACTACGGGTCGCTATTTCGCAACAATTAGATTTTAATGTTGATATTGTTAATTCATTTTTATATTTTTATAAGATTAAGGAATAATATTAATAAAAAACAGGGTTTAGAATAAAACTAGAATAAACAAAAACAGAATTGATTTAATATAAAAAATAAACAGATTTGACTTTTAAACATCATGTATAATTCTCCCTACATAGTTCCCTTTCTATTTTTATACTCGGAATTAGGAACCAAATGCATCGGAATTACGATTTTTAAATCGGAATAAGGTACCTCGGACTTTTTTATATTTTTATTTATTTTATCAGCTTCAATAACCTTCTACTGACAAACTGCAAATATTTTTCAAAAATTTGATAGCTAACACTTCTGATAAAAATATAAAATTGTACACAAAGGTCCGATAAATACTTAATTTATAATGTTCTTTCGTGTTATGTTAAAAACAGCGCGGAATTAGGTGCCTTTACCTTAATAAGCACAATAATTTGCGTGTGTTTACATTGCATGGTATCAAAAATAGTGATTTGTCACAGTGAGTTTGTTTCCCTGCAATATTTTTTGCTAAATAGTTACTTAGTTGCATGGGCAGTATTCGTAGTTATTTACCGTTAGTGACCCTATATACCGAATTATATGTTCCACTATACATACTCAAGGTAACAAAAATTAATCAAGTAGGTAAGTAGGAAATTACCATACGACTGTTACAAATGTCTAATGTCATTCAGAATAAACTTTCTGATAAGTTTCTCAGCTAACCTTATTAATCTCATTCCTAATCTGTACTAAAAGCGATATTTGCTCTGCACCGGCGTCATTTACTGGTCCTTTGATCAATTTACTGCTAAAGTTAGTTTGACAGTTAAACCAATATGGCGGAAGGTCATTCCTATTCCAAATTTGAATGCTTAGTACCAAACTGTCAGTCAACTACTACAATCATTTTTCCTTAAACCCTTTAGGCTTAATCTTAAAACCAAAGGTAAGGTAGAAATATTTTTTAAATAAAATCATTTTGAATTGTCAAGAACTTATCAGAAAGTCGAAGCTAGTTGCTCGTTCTAAAACGTAAGTAGGTTACTATGGAGACGAACGAGTGAAAAACTCCAGACACTCTTTTTAATCAAGGTAATACAAAATCTGAATGTGAAAAACATTTAGGTAAAGAACAATAGCTATAGCTTAATCCCGCGACTTTGTCCGCGTAAATATAGGTTATAGACAATCTATTCTTGTTCCTCATTACAAACTGCCCGTTTCATTCCCTTAAGGGGGTGAATTTTTGAAAATCCTTTCTTAGCGCATGTCCACGTCATGATTACTATCTGCGTGCCATATTTCAGCGCTATCCATTCAGTAGGTTTGAGCTGTGTATTGATGGATCAGTCAGTCAGTAACGGTTGCCTTTTATATTTGTATAGATAACAATTTCAAATATAAATATGCATATATATATTGTTGGAGCAATTAATAGATTTTAATTAAGTTGTAGCTATAAGATTTTTACCAGGCGTTCAACTTTTTGACCTCCATCATTTTTTGAATGTCAGGACTGGCAAATAAACCTGGTACACTGATAACTACGATCCTGATTTTTTAATTATAATAATTCCTGAGCACGTCCTACAAATTTATACATGGTCCATACGAACCGGATATCGGATTATCTACAACTAGTCAAAGTGGAAAAAGCTGAATATTGGTTATTTTGGGAATTATATTGAAAATTACCGGAGTAACGAGGTGACGAACACGTGTTGGAGGAAAAGTGAAGTGAAGATCGAGTGAAATAAAACTATAAGTGTTAAAGCCAACGCATTATAATATTAATTAAATTCACCCAACACTCATAAATATTTAATCAGGTAATATAAAAAAAAAAAAAAATATAGGTAATAAGTAGTGATTATAAGAATTTAAATAAGGTTAGTAACATAATTATTTTATACACATATTTACAAATTATTTACATAGTTTATACAATTTTATTTACAAGGATTTATTTACAGAGTTTTAGGTTGAATTATATTATTTTGTAAAATATAGTTAACCAGTGCTTAAAATACAGTACAGTAGTGTTAGTGTTAACCTACATTAGTTAGCTATTTATTGTTAATTTACAAATAATATTAATTCTTAATTTTAACCTTTACAATTACTTCTTACTTTGTAAACCTTTTAAACATAGATTAGTAAATCATTTGTTTGTTACATTATTCTGTCAAACCTTACCTACCTACTTAACTACGGTAGTTCTTATAATTTGCAGGGTCCAAAGGTCAAAATTGTATAATCAATTAATAACTCAAACCAGTTGTTGCTTAGTTTCATAATTTATTACGCTAGGTATTTTTGTAACATATAGTTTCGTTATATTTAACGTTGTAACTGTATAATTTCAGGTCTACGACACCCTTCTTTCAAAATGACTGATATCAAAGATCTTAAAAAGAAGCGAAGCAGTTATAAGGGAAGATTGACCGTATTTGAAACATATTTAAATAAAATTCAAGATTCTTCGGTAAACCCGTCTCAGGTAATGGAGTTGCAGTTGCGAGTCAACAAATTGGATGATTTGTATGATGAATTTAACGAGGTTCAATCAAAGTTAGAATGTATGTGTGACGGTGACTCTGAGTTACTCGAACGAACTACAGTTGAATCGCAATACTATGGGTTGATGGCTCAAGCTAAAGTACTATTAAATAAGTTTACGAAATCTGAGCAAGAGGAAATAAAGTCTACCACTAGTAGTAAGCGTCAGTTCGTCAAGTTACCTACCATACAATTACCTAAATTTACGGGCTCATACGATAACTGGCTCGAATTTCGAGATACTTTCACTAGTCTCATTCACGGCAATGACGATATAGACGAGGTAAATAAGTTCCATTATTTGAGGTCATCATTAACAGAATCTGCTGCTATTGTCATTCAGTCTATCGAGTTTTCAGCTCGAAACTACAACATGGCATGGGAACTTCTTTGTGAGCGATTCGACAACGAAAGAATATTAATTGACAATCACGTCACAACGTTGTTCAATATCGACTCAATCACAAAGGAGTCCTCAAGTGCATTGAAAGGGATCGTAGATAATATTAACAAAAATATCAGAGCATTAAAGACATTGGGTGAACCTGTACACAATTGGGACACACTACTAATTTACATTATTAGACAAAAATTAGACACAAACACATTCAGAGCATGGGAGGAACACAAAGGGCGTATTGATAAATCGAAAAGGATCACTTTCGATCAGTTCATCGACTTTATACGGAATCGTGCCGAGTTGATAGAAACTCTGGAAAAGTCACGTCATTCCACAACTAACATAAAACACAACACAAAACTAAAATCCCTTTTTACGACAGACAAGTCCAGTAGTTCCTCATCACAAAACTGTCCTAAGTGTAAAGGCGATCACAACCTCACTTCATGCCCACAGTTTCTAGCACTAACTGTCGACGAGAGAATGTCATTGCTACCTAGCTATAAGGTATGTTACAATTGTTTGCGTCACGGTCACTATCCTAGTAATTGTAAGAAATCGGGGTGCAAAATATGCAAGCGCAAACACCACACGCTTATTCACAACGCAGAGTACAAACCAAAACCGGTTTCGAGCAAATCAGCTGTTACGACTGATAAGGCTAACTGTGAGTCGTCATCCACTACGGACACAAATAATCACGTTGCGCTCTCAGCCAATGTTTCCGCACATTCGCATATGACTAGCCCGGGTGACATCTTGTTGTCAACTGCATTAATTAAGTGCTACGACGTAAACAATAAAGAACACATCGCTCGAGCGCTTCTCGACTCAGGTAGCTCGGCTTGTCTAATGACGGAGACTTTATACAATAAGTTAAGGTTGCCTTATTTACACACAGAAAAAACTATACAAGGCGTCAATAATTCTCTGTCGCTTGTTAATAAAATGTGTCGTGTGAACATTAAATCGTTACACGAATCGTACTCAAATAATATAACTTGTTTTGTCTTACCTACAATAACTGATAATATTCCCGCTAGACAGGTACATGTAAATATACCCTCAAATATTCATTTAGCTGATCCATATTTCCACACACCGGCTTCTATTGACATTATTATAGGGGCTGACGTATTTTGGACTTTATTAGGATCTGATAAGATTTTATTAGGTGATGGGAAACCAACACTTCATCAAACTAGACTAGGTTGGCTAGTTTGTGGCCCAATTAACGGCGGCTATAATTATTTTAATATTCAGTCATCTCACCTTTCTTCAATCAAATGTAATTTCGTAAATGATTATTACGAAACTTGTTCCAGTTTGAATGAGTTAGATGACATCCGAAACCAATTGACGCGTTTCTGGCAGCTCGAAGAAGTTAGCCATGATGCATCTACTTATTCAGCCGAGGAGAATATGTGTGAAGAACACTTTACAAAAAACACGACGCGTTTATCCGATGGCCGTTTTAGCGTTAAGATACCTTTGAAGGAATCTCCGGAGAGTTTAGGTGAGTCATATCATCGTGCACAACGATGTTTTCTGTCAATCGAGCGCAGAAATCTCAACCAACCTCCACTTGACAAAATGTACAAGGACTTCATGACCGAGTATATTTCTTTAGGCCATATGTCGGAGTGTCATATTAATGAAGATTTGCGGTCATATTTTATTCCTCATCACGGAATCCTGCGTGAAAGTAGTAGCACAACGAAATTACGTGTTGTATTTAATGCTAGTGCGCCCACTACCTCTGGAGTTTCTTTAAATGCAATCCAAATGGTGGGGCCTACTGTCCAGGACGACTTGACTGCAATCCTTCTTAGGTTTAGAACTCATAAGTACGTCCTCTCTGCTGACGTAGAGAAAATGTACAGGCAGGTGTCTGTAGATCCTTCAGATAGGCACCTGCAGCAAATAATTTGGCGTGATGATGTTACTAGCACACTTAAAACGTATCAATTAAATACAGTCACATACGGTACGGCTAGTGCACCTTTTCTCGCGACTAGGTGCATCAAACAGATAGGTCTGGAATGCCAGGATCAGAGGGTCGCTGAAGTCATTCTTCATGATTTCTACGTAGATGACCTGTTGACTGGTGAAGACGTGTATGAGGACGCTCTCATGTTGCGTCATAGGGTGACTGATGCTCTTGCTTCTGCTTGCATGCCGTTAAGGAAGTGGAAATCGAACGAGGTCACTTTAATTTCTGAACCATCTGACGAGTCTTGTTTCGAGTTCCACAGGGAAGGAGACGTCTGTAGTAAAACACTGGGTCTTAGTTGGCAAACAGACACAGATGATCTCATTTTCCCCATACAAGTTCCTGACTGCATAGAAAATACTAAGCGTGGCATGCTCGCAGTAATTGCACGAATATACGATCCCTTAGGGTTGTTAGCACCGTGTGTCGTGAGCATGAAGATGTTGCTTCAAAAACTCTGGCTAGACAAATTAAAATGGGATGATCAGTTATCACCTGACATTGCAGCTATATGGGCGAACATTATCAAAACATTACCTTGCATTCACAATTTACGGGTATCACGTCGCGTGCTCTGTGACGCATACAAACATTTCGAATTTCACATTTTCACCGACGCTTCGGAGCAAGCATACGGCGCTTGTTTGTACATTCGCAGTATTAATGAGCAGGGTCACGTCGAGGTTCGATTGTTTACAGCCAAAAGTCGCGTCGCTCCTATTAAACCAGTAACTATACCGCGACTGGAGCTCTGTGCTGCTGTGCTTGGCGTACGTCTATATCAAAAGGTTGCTAATTCTCTTAACGTTAAACCGTCTAGTATTGTTTTCTGGACCGACTCCATGATAGTGTTGGGTTGGTTGAAAATGTTGCCAATAAAATTAAATACTTTTGTTCGGAACCGTGTTGCCGAAGTGTTAGAAACATCCGGAACATGTACCTGGAGACATGTGTCGACCCACGACAATCCAGCCGATTTAATAACTCGCGGAGTGGAACCCACCGCTATGCAATCACTGGATTTGTGGTGGTTCGGTCCATGCTTCTTAAAACAAGACAGCACTACTTGGCCCCCCACGGCTATCAATACACAAACCTTACCAGACATTAAATCAAATATTTTAGTTCATTTAGCCCAAGATCATCACGCTAACGAAAATTTATTTAAAGGAATAATCGAGTTTAATCGATTCTCCAATTTTAATCGACTACAGCGTTCCATTTGTTATGTCTTTCGTTTTATTAATACTTGCAAAGGACGTTCAACAAAAAATACATCTTGTTTTAGTACTGAGGAATTACAAGATGCACTAAACTTTATTATTATCCAATCACAAAAGGAATCTTTCCCTGAACATAATTTATTAATAACTAATAAAAGTTTACCCCACAAAAATAGATTATTAAGTTTAAATGTGTTTCTCGATGATAACAAAATTATTCGTATAGGGGGTAGGTTACACAACTCTGACTACTCATACACAAAGAAACACCCAATTTTATTACAGTCCACTCATCGTTTTGTCAAACTTTTATTTCAATCTGAGCATATTAGGTTAATGCATGCAGGTCCTCAATTATTATTAAGTACAATAAGAGAGACCTACTGGCCACTCGGCGGTCGCAACTTAGCCAGAGCCTGTTATCGTCAATGCGTACGGTGTCAGCGACTAAAACCACAGACAATTTCTCCTCAAATGGGTAATCTCCCACTGAATAGGCTCTCACCAGCTGACTTCCCCTTTCAAAGCGTAGGAGTTGACTACGCAGGCCCTATAACCGCGGCTAGTCGTCAAGGTCGTGGATGTAGATTGGTGAAGGTATACATAGTTATTTTCGTGTGCTTCACCACCAAGGCCATTCATTTAGAGTTGGTTGGTGACTTGACGAGCAGCAATTATTTACAGGCTTTACGCAGGTTCATGTCTCGGAGGGGGAAACCTCTCAACATTTACTCCGACAACGGAACTTCATTTGTAGGAGCCTACAATGAAATATCTGATTTTTTGAAACGCAACTGTGACTCTTTAACTGATAGTATAGCTCAAGACGGTATGAACTTCCATTTTGTACCTGCTTACGCTCCACATTTTGGTGGTCTTTGGGAGGCGGGTGTCAAGTCGACCAAATTTCATTTGCGTCGAGTGTTGGGCAATTGTAATTTAACATATGAGGAGCTCAACTCCGTTTTGGTACAAATTGAGGGCATTTTAAATTCTCGACCGCTCACACCACTATCGTCGAACCCAGAAGACCTGTTGCCTCTTACTCCTGGTCATTTTTTGATCGGCCGGCCTATCACGTCTCTGCCTGCAAAGGACATCCGGGACCACTCCACTCCTCACTTAACGCGCCATCAACGTATTGAGCAGCTGCGGCAGCATTTTTGGACGAGATGGAGTAAGGAGTATGTAACCGAGCTTCAGCAGCGTGTCAAATGGCGGACCGGCAACGACACCCTGAAACTGGATTCCCTTGTTGTCATCAAGGAGGACAACCAGCCACCCTTGAAGTGGAAGTTAGGTCGCGTTGTTGCTCTTCATCCTGGTACAGACGGCATAAGCCGAGTTGCTGATATCAGGACTTCAACCGGAACAGTCAGAAGAGCATTCTCCAAGATCTGTCCATTGTTGGAAGATAGCTGTTGAAAGGCAAGCTTTCAACGGCCGGCGGCATGTTGGAGCAATTAATAGATTTTAATTAAGTTGTAGCTATAAGATTTTTACCAGGCGTTCAACTTTTTGACCTCCATCATTTTTTGAATGTCAGGACTGGCAAATAAACCTGGTACACTGATAACTACGATCCTGATTTTTTAATTATAATAATTCCTGAGCACGTCCTACAAATTTATACATATATATATATATGCGTAAGCCATCATGAAAGAAGGAACGGGGGAGGTCTTTGCCCAGGAGTGAGACAGTAAAGACTAGCATAAAAAAAAGTAGGTAAGCCATCATACCCGCAACAATCCTTACTAATTATATTATCTGTGTTAACAGCTAATAATTATTCTTCTATAATTAGAGATAATTAAACTAGAGCCCACGTCCGCTGTCTCTCAAAAAACTGGCCTGTCTGTCAAGGTTAAATTTTTGAGACACTGTATTTACCTAAATCTTTGTTGTTAGGAGTGCGAAATATTTAGTTATTGTTGGAATAAAGGCAATTCAAAGCAATCAAAGCAAGGCAATTTTGGTATCTAATAAATAAAAATGAAGCGCCGAATGTGTTGCTAAGCGTAAAAATCGAGAATGGCTAGACCGATTTGGCTGATTCTTTTTTTGTCGTTTTTATCGTCCGCGCAAAAATAAAATAAAATATAGCCTATGTAACTCGCAGATAATGTAGCTTTCTAATGGTGAAAGAATTTTTAAAGTCGGTTAAAATCGGTCCAGTAGTTTTTGAGTTTATCCATTACAAACAAACAAACAAAAATGTTTCCTCTTTATAATATTAGTGTAGATAAATTTTTTAAAATACCTACTGGGAAAATTGGAAATTCACACCCGTGCGAAGCCAGGGTGGTTAGCGAGTTTCATAATAAACTAACTACCTACCTTCCTACTAACCAATTGACTCCTCATCACATTAGTACTCATTAATTTAGTAATAATTGCAATCCGTGGTGCTTGGCAATCTGGGCTTTTCCCAGTTGCAAACGTCCCTTTGTGCCTATTGGCCTAGTTCTGTTCTGTCTCCTGCTTGTTTGGAGGGAAGTGGAAACTATTTTTTCTTGCTCCTCCGCTATTGTTTTCTGATTAATTTCGTTGCGGGACCCAAGACACTTAATCGTTTCTCTGGGACTCGTCGAGCTTCATTGCCTCGACGCTTTTCTGGTGGCCTCCACTGTTGATTCAGGCTTTCAGGAGTTGCAGTGGATGGGAACAGTGTGGCGGGCTTGACTCCTCATCGGTGTAAAACCATCTTCACACATCTTTTTCGTAGAATAGGTACAGCCGTGTCAAAGTACATGATCAAAAATCTCATACAAACTTCAATTTTTCCCAAATCTTGTCATAAGTCAGTTTATCTATCGTGACAAAGGTACCTTGTGTACATAATAGGTTCCAATCTGCGATGAAAGTGAGATAATCTAAACACACTGACGGGTCTCAAAGTGAAAAGTATCAAGTATCAAGAAAATATAAGTAATAGGGAGGTGTGGTATAAATCTGTGTTCAAATATCAAGAATGATTGTAGCGTATCGTATTTCAGTGACGTTTTCTTGTTAGTTTGTGAGCACAGTTATTGATATCATTGAATAGTGGTTGAATTTATTTAAAGGTGAATATAGGTACACTTGAGCATTTTTATGTAGGTAATGTTGATTTATTTATTTCTTTTTATATTTATTTATACTTAGTTAATTAAAACGGTACAACACCAATTACATTAATAAACATAGAGACATGTTAATAATAACATGTTAATGTTATAATATCCTCCAGAACATATTTTGGTCATGTTGGTACTACTGGAGTACGCAAGAGATGGGAGGGGGGTTATAGAGTACGAGTGTGTGCGCAAAAACCCACTCTCACTCTTCCCTCACTCTCATAGTCCGATGGGATGGCAATTCAACACGACCGCGGAGAGATCGAACGTAGGACCAATGGGTTTACGTGCTTTAATTTAACCAAACTGCCACAAAAAAATCCTAATACAAAAAAAAGGATAACACTTTTTGCTCGATCTGATAATCGAACTTAGGACGCTCAGTAGTCGCGCTTGTATGAGTGTATAAACCCTACAGATCAGGCCCGGGTCGACGGCGCGTTTTGTTCCACGCGCGCCTCAAAGATCTGTTAGCACAGGAACAGGGCCCCAACAGGGCCACACGCCTGCCCGGGTAGCAAGACGTCTTAACAGGATACCGTGGCCCCGGAACGCAAAGGGCAACAGAAGGCACAGGGTGGTTTTTAAGTCAGTAAAAGTCTGACAGTCTCTTCCGCCCCACCCCGGGCGGAAGGACTCGTTTGATGATTTTTACCACCCCAAAAAAAAAAACAACCCTATAGTTAGATACATTGAAAATTATGTGTCTATGTATTAGGGATGATTCCTTTATTTTAAAATTGTTCATGAATAGCTCAAAAATCAAGCTTTCAAAATAGTGGAATATTACAGAAGAAAAATAACAATATCTTTTACACGTAGATTTAAAATAATTCCATTCGCTTACTTTTCCTTAATACGGTAGAAAAAAGTAATTTTCCTCAGCCGCACGCAAAATTGTATAAAAAAATAATGAACAACGGTCTTAATAAACACTGGGTTTTTAAATAATAGGTTTTTGTCTTGTAACACTGTTTAATTATAAGATGCCGTGAGGGCCTAGTGGTTGAGGCGCTCGCCTCTCATTCCTGAGTGTGGGTTCGATTTTGGGCAAGTACTAATGTGAATTTTGCAATTCTTAATTACTCTAGTCACACGTAATTAACGTTACACAATTGATTTTCTATTGTTCGGACTTACCGGTAAGTCTGCCGGGGCTTGACCGGTTAAATATGTACTTTCTGAAGTTTATCTGAGACTAAATATCTATATCTTTTTAGGTTAAGAATCATTTTTTTTTAATATTTTTTTAATTATTACAAATGAACATGATGTACAGAGAAAATTTATTATTAAACCTATTTACACAAGTAACTATTTTATAAATCTAAATTAAACTAGTTTCTTCTCGCGATTTTGTTCGTGTGATATTCAATTATACCATATATCATATTCTATAACATAATAAACTAATTTCAGAGATTACTTACCTATCTCTTACCTTCGACAAAAGAAAAACAAATTGTACGTCTATATAATATTAAGTACCCATAGATGACTAACTACTTAAATATTAAAAAAATAGTAAGAAAGGCACTTAGGCATCAAAGAACTTCATCATCAAATAGAGACCTATATTTTTCAATCCTTTTTAAATTGAGTAGACGAAGTTGTATTTTATTTTATCGGACAAAAAGAAAGAAGTTTTTTTATTTTTACATTTTCTTAATTTTCTTTGACCGGCAAATAAGCCGACATTTTGGGGAAATTTTAAGTTAGGTATGTCTTGTTCACATACGCCAATCAATATCTTAGGTAGGTATATAAAAGGCAGTGCCGGAATAGTCCATAAATCTTGGGAGCACAAAAAACAGCACCAAAAAAAAAAAGAAATTTGCTCTAGCACATGAAAGGTGAGGCTGGTTAAAAATCCTCGCCTTTTGAAGTTGAATTGAATCTATCTTGTTCTATTAAATATGTATTTTTGTAAGACCGATACTAATTTACTTATGGATACGGGCGGCCCAATGGCGGACATTGCTTAGGGCATTAGGTAGCCTTAATCCGGCACTGATAAAAGGTAACCATTACTGACTGACTGATCTATCAATACACAGCTCGAATAACTGAACGGATTGCGCTGAAATTTGTCACGCCGAAAGTTAGTAAGACGTAGGAATGCGCTAAGAAAGCATTGTACTAAATTCACCCCCCAAGGGGATGAAACGTAACTTAACGCACGAAGTCGCAGCAGAGGCTATTGATATGAATAAGTAAAAGTAATCATTTAAACTACTGGCCCGGTCTGAATAGTTTCGCTAATGGGAGGCTAAGTTATCCCCGAATGCATTATAGGCTTTATCTGAATATATAAAAGCGAAAGATCACTTACTCATCACGAATTATCGAAAACCGCTTGTCGTAGAAAGATGAAATTTGGCAGGGAGGTAATTTATATTATGTAATCGTTCGCTAAGAATGGATTTTCGTATAATTCACCCCCTTAGGGGATAAACGGAGGTCCAAAGTTTGTATGGAGAAACTTAGGGGAAACGAGTATAAACTGAGTTACCCGAATTAACGCAAGCGGAGCCACAGGCAAATAGTTTTATTATAAAAATATAGTAGTAGTCACAGGGACAATTTAGTATCAAAATATATTTATAACTCATCCTCAATAATAGCATTCGTTGGGGAGTTGCCAAAAACTTTTGATAGATGGCGCTATAAGCATATTCGTAAAGGTCGGCAGAAAGTTTGGAAGTCACTACATCATGTTGATACTTGTAAACTATATTTTGTTCGTACCATGTGCCTATTTAAAGGATTATTTCGATAGCTAGTTCTTTAGCGCGAGTTCGGTCGCGTAAGAATTTTGAAAATTTCAACCGTTGAAAGCGCACGTGGTGAGTTTTCCTTCCTTTTAGGGTTTCATACCTCAGTTGGCAAAAACGGAACTCTTTTAGGACCACTTTATTGCTAAACTGTCTGTCACATCGTCCGTCTGTATGGCGCATCTTATGACGCTCGCTTTTTTACACTTCATTGGACAGACAAATTATTAAACATAATATTCCACAAAAGAAATTCACATCGTAAAAAATTACAAAACAGTTGACAACAGCAAAAAAGAAATTTGTACATACAAAAACCTCTTTTGATATAAATCTACGGCCCATCAGATTCCCAAATAGGTTTTAATCGTTTTAATCCGAAACGTCCTCACATAAGGATCGTCTTTTATTTTCTCTTACGCAGACATTTTCATAGAAAACATTTTGTGATTAATCTTGAAAGGGCTTATGTTTTTAAAGAGTACTTGTTGTGAAGTATATCAAGGAATATCTTTTTATTTTTGTGACAAAAGTACTTTTTTTTGTATTAATATAGAAAAAATATTATAGAAAGTTAATGTGAGATCCGTGATCTTCTTGTGAGCTACAGCTTCATTACGCCTAATTGTCTAAAGGTATGGGCAGGGATGTTGAGAGTATACGTAAGTGTGATAAAATGAAATTAATTATACGAGTAACTATCTCTCATTATTAATAAGTAGCTTTAATCTACGATTTTGCACGCCTAAATGTCGGACACCCCATTTCATTCCATTCGGAAAATTCATTCTTAGCAGACGTCTACTAACTATTATCTACCTCTCTGCCAAATTTCATCTTTATACGTTAAGCGGTTTTCGATATTTCAAGATAACTGATAAGTGAGTGACCTTTCGCTTTTAAATATTAAAATTACAGTAAGTGTGATTGATCAGAAATGATTAATTGTATATAATTTAAATTTAATTTAAATAAGAATTAAAATAATATAAACATAACATAGCTTAATAATAAAAATAAAAAAACAACCAGAATAAAAAAAGAGAAACTAAAACTAAATGGCATCAAAATACTCATCCGCATAGCTGTCCACTGGAAATGTGCCCAAAAGACTGACCGCATTGCCACGTTGGATGGCAATGTTAAACCTCTGGCCAAGGTAATACTGTATATAATTAATTAATTATTAAAATACGAGGCAAGAATAGAAACATATTCTATAGGTAAATGGGATATTTTGGCCCAAAATGATCATGTGATTCACATAACGTTACAAACTGTGATTATTCTGTAACTGTTATAGATATCGTCATATAAGATTATTATCGTCTATGCTTACACGTGAAAGTCGATTTTGATCAGCCTAATATTATTATATGAATAATAAGATGTTTGTTCTAAATAGTTTTATTTTTATTGCCTCGTTGGTCTCGTGGTTGCAGAACGCGACTGCTGAGCATGAGGTCTTGGATTCGATTCCTAGGTCGGGAAAAGTGTTACTGGGTTTTTTTATTAGGAATTTCTCAGTAGCAGCCTCGGAGTTTAGATTTGTGCCCGGTTGATGGCAATAGGTTCGCCCCCTATTTGGGACTTAAACATGACTGGTAAAATGTGGGTGTGCTAATGGGTACACCTCTGCCTTTTATTACAAGCTTTTATTAAGCTTGTACTGTTCGTATGTAAGTATGTATATGTATGAAAGTAAGCTATCCTTTCAAAAGCAAACCATTTTTCAACCATTTGTGGGTATCCGATTAAGCTGAAATTTTGCATACACCTTTAGTTCTAAAGACAATACAATGTCTAATTCTCAATATTGCAATAATTTTAAATTAAAGATTGACTTGAAAAATATTTTTTGAATTAGTTTTTTTTTTAATAAAATGATTTGTAGTACTTTTATTCCTGTACAAATCTGGGGCACATTTTGTCTATCTCCTTACGATTTGAACGTCACTCAAGTGGCGAAAAATAACAGTCTCACATTCTCCTTTTCATTCTTTAACTGTACATTGCGTTTATGGCGTCTCCAGCAAAGTCAAAGGTATCTTTCCGCTCTAAATATTTCATTTGTGCTAGTTTACCTATAATTTCCAATCCACATATTCGAAATGTCTAGAATTTCTCCACAATAACTCGCTTTTATGTGACTTCTCAGAAATATTTATGCGTTCTCTGTAAGTTTTATGGTTCCCATGAAATATATGAAGTTGTGCTTTATCGGTTCTCAAAGATTCACCATAAATATCTGTTTTGCTACATGGAGAAGATTTTGTTAGTTATATATATCAAAGAGAGGAAGAATTGTTTCTTTTTAAGAAGTAAATCTTTGAAAGTATTGGTCAGATAACAAAGGTAGGTTTACTGATAGAAAGAAACATTATTTTTATTATTTACTAGCTCTCTCCCGCAACTTCGTATGCGTGATGTTTTTAGGGATTCCTATTTTTTATAAGAAAATATAGCCTATGTTTAGCCTATGTCACCCGGGGATAGTGTAGCTTCTTAACAGTGAAAGAATTTTTCTAATCGGTTCAGAAGTTTCTGAGCCTATTCAATGCAAACAAACAAACAATCAAATCTTTCCTCTTTATTATATAATAAGTATAGATTTCTGAAATAAACAACCAAAAAGACATCGTGAGTAAACCTAGACTTACAATTAATTAATTTAAGCCTGATTTAATCGCCATTGGCGTAAATATAACATTCTTGAAATTATTGAATGTCCAGAAATATATTACTTAATCACAGCAGCATATTGTTACTCTAGCACTCTTGATTCATTAATTGATAATGAACCTAAAACCATATATATTAGAGTTGTCAATTTTATTGTGTGTTAAATAAAATTCCGGACGTCATTTATTATCTTACATGCAATTAAGTAATTTTCAACTCAATGAGTTTTTCTTTAAGTTCATTATTAATAAATCAATTAAATCTGTTTACCATGATAGGTTGTATGCTAACATAGGCTATGGATATAACAATTAATTAGGCAGGTCCTAACACAGAAAAATATATTTTAATTTTACTTCACTGTAAGAAAAAGATAGGTGCAAAATAACTATCGCCATCCCTTTTTAGCGAAAAAGAACACACTTTATTCGCCCTTAAGCCAGAAGAAAGAAAACATAAAAGAAGAAATCATTAAAGAATATTTCTGGAACTTTCTGATTACAATATAATTACATGGCGTTGTACTAATTTGTATTAAAAAAACAAACCAAGACAGAACATCGTCTTATTTAATGTACTCGGATCCATAAGACCACGAAATTAAACAATTAAGCCTGCGGTCTTTTTGTCATTTGCACAGAAAGAACATGTGTTTTGAAAATTAACGAGAAAATTATAATTATTATGACTTTGAAAGTCAAAAACGATATTGTCGAGAACCCAGTTGGTAATTCTAGACAAAAACATGGTTTTTCATTAGCTAAAAAGTTTCATGAACGTAAAATTTTATGTACCTACAAAAAAAATAGCACTTTAGGGTCAATTTATACTAGCGCAGAGTCGAAACGCATCGAAGCGTCAAATGCTTTACAACTAAAGCGAAGCCGCACGAATGCGCGCGTATTTTACGGGTTGTAATGGGCATCAACAGCAGAGAGACTGATGACGCGTAGATTCGCTAGTGGGCGCATGGATAGGTACGCGAGAATGCGCGCGCACCAATCAGCGATGTTCACGCGCAGACGCGCGAATTCCGAAGAATGCGCGCGGCTTTTTAAAATATCAGAAGTAATGTGTGCGTTACGCTGTGGAGTTAAGGTTGAATTTGTAATGTTCAGTTTTGGAAAGACGCTGCGATGCGCTTCGACTCTGCGCTAGTATAAATTGACCTTTTAATGATTAGTTTAAAAATATTTAGTCCATGTCATTTCTTAGAGTTCTAGGTTTCTTTGTAATCAAAATTAGTTTTGCTGTTAAGTCATAAAAGCTGGAGAAACAGCCTTTCCTGTTCTGTAAAAAAATCCTTCAGTATACTTAGATCAGTGAACCGTTTGTCAAAATTGTTGTCTTGCAATGCAGGACCAATTGTTTGGCGGTAATATTCGTATCATGCCGATTTGTAATAATGTGTTACAAGTATCACTTTTTCATTTATTTTGACGTTTGAACGTCTTCTTGTTGTTTTAACACAAGTTATATGCGATGTGTGGACTCGATAGTATACTTAACTGAAATTAAACAAAGTCCTCGGAGTCTGGATTTGTGCCCGGTTGATGGCAATAGGCTCGCCCCCTATTACATGGGACTAAAAAAAAACTCGCGAAATGTGAGTTTACTAATGGGTACACTTCTGCCTAACCCTTCGGGGATTACAGGCGTGATGTTATGTTATGTTAAATTAAACAAAGTTTTGAAATTTAAATGAACACAATTTTGATGGCTAAAATGAAAATATTAAAAAAAGTGACATTGTAAGCAAGAAACACAAAAGAACAAAATTCAAACGTCAAAATAAAAATACTCATAAAAAACAATAACCAAAGAGTTCGTAGCACAAACCACGCTACTAAATTAAACATTATTATACAGGCTTATAGTCAGCCATACTAGTCAGCTCATACAATCTAGGGGGTTGGTTCCGCCATTCTGACGTCATCCGGCAAGCGAAGACGTTGCATTTATATTGTGTTTCGCATTGCGGCCCGTCACCGGTTCACGGCATTACAATAACCGTATCCGAACCGCTTTGTTACCGATTGTTTTTGTATTAGATATAACATGTGATTGTGTTTGGTTTTTGCTGTGAGTTTTGACAGTTGTCAGACTTAAGTCATTTTACTATAGCTGAGATGTAATAATAAAGAAAGGTGAATTTGTAGATAAATAAGTATGATTGTTTGCAAGTTTTAATGCTAGGTTATTTTTCAGGTTTTAAGAAATCTTTTTAAAGTTTATGACACACGAACAATGGTGCCGATCCCCTTGTTCACAAACTAGACTAAATTTAGAGAATTGACATCTCTTACTAACATACAGCGAACGGAAAGGATGGTGACATTAAAGAACTAAGTTAGCGATGTCAAATTAGTTTTGCCTTGAACTTCTCCGTACTTTTAATCTATACGTTTTAAGATGTCAACTATAACTGTATGGATGTGTCAGATTGACTAAATTTGACAGCTCTATTTACATTAGTCTCTTTCTTATTTTATTGGACAGAAAAAGATGGAAATAGTCTAGTCTTTTAGTTTAGTTTGTGACCAAGGGAATCGGCACCAGTGTCTATCAATAACTAATATTATAAAAATACGACAGTGAATTTATTATGGAAGGGAAGAGTAATACTACATTTTGACATTTGAGTTAGTCTTGACTCCCGTTTTTCGTAATAGTTGTAATGATTTTAATCTATTCGAAGCATAAGTTTGGGTCGCACCTTGATGAACTGTTATTGCTGGATGGTTATGTATGTAACACATTTGTTAAATTTAATTCTCTATAGGGCAAAGACCTCTTCTTTATATAAGAAGAGGTCTCTGCCCTGCAAATATATCCAATAATAGGCACATATAATATTATTGTTATAGCTATATAAAAATAAAATAACAATAAAAACAATATCCAACCTTAGCCATTTCCATTCTTTTTTATTCAATGACATTTACAAAGCCTTTTTTCGTGTACTGATAGTACTCGAATAAAGGTAATTCAAGTACTCTTCCTATCTTTGAATTGTAACTCACTCGCATGTAACAGACCAAAAATAAACGTCAAATCTCATGTTAAAGGTATATTAAAAACGTTTTATTTGATCACGTTTCGCCTCCAGCCATACCTGCCTAATAAATGGCTCAAAGAAAAACAAGTAAAACGTTTTCGTTTGAACATTATAACATCCCTTTTGCAAACGACAAGGAAGGAAATTTCAAATGTCTAATAACATAATGTAACATCAAGAATCATGAAAGGTAAGGCAGAGGTGTACCCATTAGTACATCCATATTTCGCCAGCGCCAGTTATGTTTAATCCCATGTGTTAGGGTCACTGCCTCGTTGGTCTAGTGGTCGCAAAGTGCGACTGCTGAGCAAAAGGTTTTGGGTTCAATTCCCAGGTTGGTCAAAGTGTTATTGGGTTTTTCTATTAGAAATTTCTCAATAGATAACATGGGACTTAAACATAACTGGCGAAATGTATGTGTACACCTCTGCCTAATCCTTCAGGGATTACAGGCGTGATATTATGGTTATGTTATAAAGGAAATATCAAATGTCTCCTTTTTAAGATAATTTGATTCTCAAAAGCGAATAATTTTCACATAAGCAGTATCTTTTATTTGAACGTAAAAGATAACAATCGCTTTAAAAAGATAATAAAAGTATGAATAGCATAACAATTTTAGAAGGCGATTTTCTTGGAGATGGAGATACGTAATTAGGAAGCAGCTATTATTAGGCATACGTCGTTAATTTTCAAGGTGATTATATAATTTTAATTATTAACGATTATATACGACCAGCTTTTTCCGGCGACTAAGGCCGCGTGGAACTTGTTTATATCGTACTTGCATACAAACTTCCACCCCCCTTTTCACCGCCTTAAGGGGTGATTTCCGGGATAAAAACTATTATATGTCCTTCCCCGGGTTTAGACTATATCCATGCCAAATTTCATCAAAATCGATTCAGCGGTTTAAGCGTGATGAGGTAACAGACAGACAGACATTCGCATGTTTAATATTAGTATGGATTATGACTATAGCCCCATTAAAACCCAATAGTTACTAAAAGCCACCAATTTGGCTAATATGACACTACAGGTACATAATTTAAAGCTTAAAATTAAGAATAATAATACCAGCCTATTATTGTCCTACTGCTAGGCATAGGGCTCTTCCCATACAGAGAAGGCACGAGTATTGATCACCACGCTTGCTGAAGGCGGATTAGCAATTTTGTACTTATCTAAATATGTAAAAGCGAACGGTCACTCACTTATCACGAAATATCCAAAATCGCTTGACGTATAATATGAAATTTGGCAGATAAAAGATGTCCACTAAAAACGGATTTTCCTAAATTCATCCTCTAGGGGTATGAGCTGGGTTCAAAATTTACTAATAATTTGCTAGTATGAATATAAGCCTAGGTTTTCCTCACGATATTTTCCTTCACTAATATTAGTGAGGTCCAAGACGAACTTAGAAAGCATAAAATTAATTTAAAAAGCGAAAATAATATTATGATTTGAAAAAAAAACACAGTTTGCCCGTGCCCCAACCGGACACGGGCAAATCCACGACCTCATGTATAATCACTGGACCTTCAAGACGTTATTAGAATTAAAAGCATGAAGGAAAAAATAATAATTACTAAATGTTAATAATGAATGAATGAGGTGAATAAATGAATCTTTGTATAATTAAGTCAACCGTCATTTAAATCAGAGACTTAAAATTCAAGGTGAACTAAAAGATATTTGCAATCTGAGGTTTTCTTGTAATTCCGTGTAAAGCCTAACATTACACTGATTGTATTCTCGCGTGACAACTAAATAGCATCTTAAGCACTTTCCACAAACAATCACATTAGAAAATTATACGCCCCATTCTTTGGCAATTCCATAGACCTTATTTTAAGTAAATTCTTTAACGCACACAACCGAGAAATAGGCAGCCGATTAAACTTTCGAATCTGACACTTTTGTCACAATTACCTGACACTTTTGTCATATTTATCTGACACTTTCGTCATGCGATTATGATAAAAGTAGTTAACGGGTAAAATACGCGCCACGAAAGATGAGACTTGATAAGCGTCAGTAATGGGGAGATTGCGCATGTATAGATGTACGAAATATAATAGTTATCCATAATTTGTGTATCTATTCAGGATTATTTCCATGTCATTTCGATTAAAATTCTAAACACCACCGTACTTAACAGCGGCTTAAGTAATCGAGGCATGGGTGACCACTCTTAACACTTCCTAAAACCATCAAAGTTACATAAACATCCCATTAGATTTATTTCAGTAGGTAACCCTGGTAACCATAAAAATCACATAAAATTAGCCCCTACGGCTGACCGCTAAAAGAAGTGCCGTACGTCTTTATTTGAACGACTTTTATGGCATTCGGCGTCACCCAGTTGTGTTTAAGGAAGTAACCATTAAGCTATACCCACACTAGTGCGCTTCAAGATCATCTTGTGTCTTCAACATTTGATTCGTTTACACCATTGTGCATTGCTATTATATGTTAAACTTGACTTCCGCGCGAAAGAGTCAGCCAGAAGGTAGTCGTTAATTTAAAAAAAATCATTTTTAAAAACAAGCTTTAATATTGTATTGAGTATTGGAATACAATCAGAACTAAGGCGCTTTGCAAACAGAGCAACTATTGCAAAAACTGGCAACTAGCTGCTTACATACATTTCAATTGAACTGCGCACAGAGAGCAACTCGAGTTTCGAGTTGCGGCAATCGTCAATAGTTTTCAGTTGCTGCAATCGATGACTAAGTTAGTTGCTAGTTGCCGCAACTAGCAACTTTTAAATATTGTACCGGTTTTAAAAGCGTCCGGTTTCCTCAACCGTCAATCGCAACGCTTCGGGCGATTTCACACCCTCCCTCCCTCTCCGTGTGGAGAACGGCATACGGCAACTCCGCTATGAAAGTTGCTTACAAATTACCAAAAAGTTGCGGCAACCGGCAAAGTTATAGCAACTATCAACTTTTACAGGAAACTTTTAAAGAGTTGCCGGTTGCCTCAACTTACCTAAATTGCTCCGTGTGCAAAGCGCGAAGAAGGTGTATGAAAAATTTCAGCTCAATCAGATATCAGAAAACGGTCGAAAAATGGTTTGCAAATGAAAGTACAACTTACATATAATACGAATAGTGCAAACTAAATAAAAACATGAAGCTATAAAATGTCTAGAATGACGTATAAGCACACTTGATTTATTAATTGATAATGAACTAAAAGTAACGGTAATAGAGTTAATAATAAGTTGCGAGGAGACAGTATGACGTTTTACAATAAAGATATTCACCACCCACTGTAACTTAATGCCACCTATGACCTAGTGATATTTGGCCATGTACCAGAACACATAATACAAGCTGCATTAGTCCAGATTAATCTGAATCTTAAACCAATAAAATAAAGCTAGATATTTTTGTTTGTTTATTCAAATGTGAAAATCTCTGAAAACACCAGTCGCATTAGAAAAACTATTTTGTACTTAATAACCAGATTTATGAGGAATAGTAACATAACATAACATCACACCTGTAATCCCGGAAGGGTTAGGCAGAGATGTACTCATTAGTATATCCACATTTCGCCAGTTATGTTTTTAGTCCCATGTAATAGGGGGCGAGCCTATTGCCATCAACCGGGCACAAATCCAGACTCCGAGGCTGCTACTGAAAAAGTCCTGATGGAAAAACCCAATAACACTTAGCCCGACCCGGGATTCGAACCCAAGACCTCATGCACAGCAGTCGCGCTTGCGACCACTAGACCAACGAGGCAGTCAAGTTTTATGAGGAATAGTATAGGCTATATTACTTCACGCTACGACCTACAGAGGTGCAACAGTAACCAAAGCGTAACTAAACACTAGTAATAAGTTACGGCAAAAATATGTACTCTGTACTTACTATATAATATTAATATTACAAAGAGGATTTGATTTTTTGTTTGTTTGTTTGCATTGAACAGGCTCCGAAACTATTAAACCGATTAAAAAAAACTTACACTGTTGGGAAGCTACAGAATCCCCGGTTGATATAGATATATATTATATTTAAAAATTAGAGAACCCTTAAGAAAAATCGCGCAAACCAAGTCGCAGGAAGAGTGCTAGTCAGTAATAAAATAGGTATGTAGTGAAACCTTTTCAGCATGGCCTTCGCCGGCTTTATTACGTCGTTGTCCAAAACATCTAAATGCCGGATTCCTGTGCCAAAACATCTGAAGATCAATGTAACGAACATGACGTAGCCACTTTACGAATAAAACAATTCCACTTAGTAAGGATATAAGCCATTGTATCGGTCGATTTGCAGAAGGTTAACTTCCTTGTTTAAGGGTATTATGTAACGAAATTGAAAATGAGTATTGTAAATGCAATTGAATAGAGTTTTTATACATACAAAATTTGTACGCCGCTATTGGCAAAACATGGACGCTCACAAAAATATTATTAATATTTTGCATGTCTGATTACTCAGTTTATGTACACGCATGTTTGACAAATAAATTATCTTTCTTTCTTTCTTTCCAAAAAAAAGGCGAGGCAAAGTTTTAAGAATTAATTGTTCAATAAGTTACATTTTTTCCTGTATCGTGACTGTGGATGCGTTTACAAACATATAAACTACATACATAAACAAACTAGACCCGGAACAAATACTTTATTGTCACTGCAATGTCATCTATGTAGTTAATACGTGAAGATAAAACTTTGTCATTATTTTTAAGCATATTGCGCTTACAGGGAAGAATGATATTTTAGAAGAGTGGGTCAAATTTTTTAAACTGGTTTAAAATTTGCGTCTGTTTGTTTATTTTTTCGGCTAATCTCCTAAATGGCTGGACCGATTTTGACAGGACGATCACTGGCAGTTACGGTTATTTTTGAAAATGTTTTAGAATTTTGCGCAAAAAAAATAATGCTCCGCAGATAACTGATATTGACGCGGACGAATGCACGGTCTCGGCTCGTCTCAAACACCAATCGTTTTTTTGAAACAATACTTCAAAAATCACACAAAACTACCTAAATCTATTACACCCATGACATATCAATACACACCCACATCGCTCTCTTTTCTCACACATAACTCTCCGTAGTTTTCTCTATACTACGACAAATATTTTACAATATTTACTACTATTTTCCGGACATAATTTTCTGCAGTGTCCTTGTCTGGTGAGTCAGACTGTCCACCCACTGTGGCGCCAAGAAGTCTGCCGTCCCGACCTTGGTACTGTATCATAGCGTATTACTGAATAGCTCATTGCTCATTTGCTAATCACAGGAACTGATATGTCAGCTGGATGAGGTATTTGGTGATTAAGGAATGTTAAGAAATGCTTATCTTATTTTTGTGTTTTGAGAAAAAGACTTTTAGGTTGTCTTCTGTTTGTGAATTGTCAGATTGGTGATTCAAATCAAATCAAATCAAATCATTTTATTTGCATAATATGGGTTTTTCAGGAGATGTTACATTGTTTGTTGTTTCACCATACTCAGCCTATATATAAGCATGCAAAATTTGGTTAATCTTACACTTATGTTAAAGTTCTTCAATTGCATTAGATTAGTCATAAGATTAAAATTAAATTAAAATGAATTTAGATTATTAGGTATACATATTTAAAATACAATGATGGTGAGTTTTACATTACATTACATTTACATTATTTTATCCTTTACATTTGTCTGTCTTTATCATTCATAAATTCGCTTAAAGTATAATATGCTTTATCTATGAGAAAACAGTGTAGTTTCTTTTTGAATAGCCTAACCTGATTGATATTTCGGATGTTTAGGGGTATATTGTTATAAATTTTTGGTCCCATACAAACAAAACTTTTGTATAAGAGCGCTGTTTTAGAATGTAGAACGCACAGCTGGTCTGCATGACGACGCCTTGTACGGTACTCAAATAATTCTGGGTGTGATTTAATAAATGCTGCAGTTTCATATATATAGATACAGGGCAGAGTCAGTATTTTTAGTTTTCTAAAATAAGGTTTGCATGAATCAGTTTGTATTAAGTTACATATAGCCCTAATGCATCTCTTTTGCGCTCTAAACGCACGTTCCAATTCAGTGGAGTTTCCCCAAAAAATAACTCCATATCTGAGAGTAGACGATACATAACCATGGTACGCTGTCATCACAGTTGTTATATCAACGATTTTTCTGAGATTACGCAGCGCAAAGGAATATCTATTTAGTTTATTACATAAGAACTCTATTTGCTGTTTCCATGTCATTTTGTTGTCTAGATATAGTCCTAGAAACTTAGTTGATTCTACTACTTCTATTGATTGGTTATTATAATTTATGTTTAAATTTTCTAGCGGAAGTCTTTGTCTAAAGTTTATAGCTTTAGTTTTACTGACATTAATTTGATTGAATTGATTGTGACAAATTGACCAAATACCTATTTGTTGACTGCCTCGTTGGTCTAGTCATCGCACAGCGTGACTGCTGAGCATGAGGTCTTGGGTTCGATTCCCAGGTCCGGCAAAGTGTTATTGGGTTTTTAGTAGTCTCAGAGTCTGGATTTGTGCCCGGTTGATGGCAATACGCTCGCCCCCTATTACATGGGACTTAAAAACGTAACTTGTGAAATGAAGGTGTACTAATGGGACAGTACCTTTCACCCTTCGGGAATTACAGGCGTGATGATATGAATGTATGTATGTATGTTGTTTACTGTTTTTCGGGATATCGCCAAAAGGCTGATCGACTCTTCACGAAATCAGAGGGCTGGCCTTTTCTTGGGCAAAAGAGTCAGCATTGCCAAACAACGTGGCAAACTGCTAGCCTATAGCAACTAATCTTCTTACTGTACTCGAATAGAGTTTGAGATGTTTTGTTTAGATAAAAATGGACGGCAGATTGTCTAATTGGAATTATAATAATACCAGCCTATTATTGTTCAACTGCAGGGCAAACGCCTTTTTTCAAATTAAGAAGGAACGAGCATTGATGACCACGCTAGCTCAAGGCGGTTCAATTTAATATTTTAAGGAAAATTTTAGCAAGATCACAAACCAAAACATTTTCTTTAATTACTTCGTGCGTAGGTTCATTTTTATCAAACGCCATTCTTAAAAGATGTTTTTGGTATAATTCTAAGAAAATAAAAGACATTATAATAAAATTACAACCTTTTTTGTAGGTAGGTACTGTGACCCCCGGACATGGGTAGTCACTTGTACCGGGATATATAATTCAATCTACTTGAATTAAACACTTAATATTCATTAACGTACGTGTATTCACTTTAAATTAAATTATATTTGATACTTCTAGTCCAAAATCAAAGTCATATTTATCTCATAATAAATAGTGTGCATATGGCTCAACCAGCCAGGGTCTCTACAGTACCATCTACCTACATGAGTTCATTGACCTTAGTCGGAATTTGTTTTTCCTTTATCTTCTTAGTCTCTAAAGACCAGTTGGCAGCCAGTCCTGTGCAAAGAGCTCGTTACCCGGTTCATATTACCCATCTGTTTATTCATCTATCCGCTAGGGTATGTAGGTCATAAATAACTGCTGTAATCAGATTGGTTTTATTAAGGGAAAACTGATTATGACCGCGGGATCGTTTCATAAGGTCCTATCGGAAATCTGTAGGGGAGGCCTATGTTTAGCAGTGGACATCCTATGGCTGATATGAAGGAAAACTGCCATTTTGATTACTAGCAGTGGTCTGGCTTGGGAGAAGACAGCCTTTTTAACTACTGTGAAAACTAAAATACGAAATCCGTTGATGTAATTACTAAACTGTATTATTATCGAAAATGCGAAGATCCGCAGAAGAACTAAGGTAACCAACATAGCTTTCAGAATTGCGAAGGTAATCCACATAATAAAAAAAAACTGTTTACAAGCCAAAAAACAAGTAGATATTAAATCTAGATAAATTTATTTTTAATAAATATTGTCTTATACGGAAACATGCGTTAAATGTGCTCGAATACAAACATTGCCACAACCGTCATTATTCAGCTACACTGTGTACCACTAAGATAAACAAACAAACAACACACACAACTTAATGTCAATGTTTGTAGCGATCTAAGTCCAAGAAACACAACCGAAGATACATAAAAAGACAATTTTGAACACAAATGTGAACATTGAAGATCACACAAGAACATCGTTGTTGCCTGATTTAAAATTTTATCAGCGTTCAATTTTCAACACCCATTTACTCACGCTCTAGGATGGTGCCGGTGACATTTGTCTAACTGTTGCTTTTCACTCTTGAACGCTACGGCGATTTACAATCATGATTGAAAATTTTAACTGCACACTAATATCATAGTCGTAAAATACGGAATCAGTAATAAGTAAGTAAATAACTAGTAAATCATGCCACTGATCTAGTTATGCGATTCTGACATCCATAGATGAATTGTTGACATGTGTCACCCGCACCATCATAGAACGCATGGAATATAGTTCGTTCAAAAACGTAATAGAGCTGTCTACTTATGAATGTGTCATTGAACATAGGAGTCGGCAAGTTGGGGACTGACTTCAAAGTAAGCCTGACATCCATCAGCAGTCAGCCCCACTATCAATTTTTGAAAGCTAATCCCAAAATAGAAAAGGCCTTTATCAACAAAAACCTAAAATATGTTTTTCTTTCCAGTTTTCCACATCCAACCATGACTTGTTCCCGGACTGTCGCGTTGCTGGCGGCGTTTTGGCTGGTGGTGGGAGCCACCTCCTCCCCCGTCAGAAGGTCAGGAGACCTTGAGGCTAGACGCAGAAGTGCTATCGACCGGAGTATGATCAGGTTAGTTTGCGATAGCAAATTGATTTCATAACCATTAATGGATGAATTTCTTTAGCGGAGGCCTAAGTCCAGCAGTGGATGTTGTTCCGATGATATGATGATGACGAATAATGTACTTATAAAGTATAACCAGAATGATGAGAAAACGATTGTGCTATTTGTGCCCAAATACGGGTAGGTAGTATTTGGCCGAAAATAAACCCATATTGTTATAGTGGTACTTATCGAATTATTCCAAAGTCTCAAATTAATTAAAAATTTGCAATAGGTTCCCAAAGTCCCTATGCCCAGATTGTCCATCTTCTATCTTCCTTAAATTCTTTTCTTTCACTTTTATAACAGTGTTTTTCCTACCCTAACAGATTCGGCAGATCATACCCACAAGAACCATCAGCAGCTGACATCAGAGAAGCATTCCAGCGCCCCACACGCCGAGGCGACAGTTTTCTCCGCTTCGGTCGCTCCCAACCCCTCACCCTCTCAACTGACGACCTCGTCACCCTCCTGCGAGCCTACGAGGAAGACTACGACACCCCCATGACCAAGAAATCAGCCAGTTTCGTACGCTTCGGTCGGGACCCCAGCTTTATCCGCCTTGGACGTTCTGCGGATGACGACAAGAGCGCTTTTGAGCAGAATACCGAGTTGATGGTCAGTGGATACCCTCAGAGGAAAAGCCGGGCGAGAGATCACTTCATCAGGCTTGGAAGGGACAACGAAGAAGTAAATGAGAATGAATTTGAGGAAACTGAAGGAAGCAGAAGGAAGAGGTCTATCGGTGCGTGTCACGACTGCCAGTCGTAATCTCTTTGTTACGTTTACATTGCTGTGCTAACCGCTGTATGAGATTTTTTATTGTGATCTAAACGGGCATCGGATAGCGGGTTTATTTATTGTACGTGGTTGTTTTAAGGATTTGCATACTTGATTGTTTGTGTCTGTTTATCGTGAAACTTCGAATTTCGAATTTTAAATATTTATTTTAATTTTAAACTGCTATCGAAAATGCCTGTATTTTTAATCTGTCAATTTGAATATTGTAAATGAGTAGTAAGTGGCCAGTGCGCATCTCATGCCGCGGTTTTCAATTGTATGTACTACATTTCTTCTTACCAAATGTTTAGGATGGGCAAAAGTTTTTCTAATGAGGCTAAACCATGTGGTGCATTGATGTTTTTAAAAAAGTATAAAAAGTGGAATAAGTACTTATAGGGTTACCCCCTCACTTTTAAACTTTGCCAGAAGTGACACGCTTAATCCTCAAATCCATAGTAGGTAAGTGTGGCAACACTGAAGTTAATTATTACGCAAAGTTTATAAGTCAGGCGGTAATGTTTTAGAAAAATACAGTTAAAAATTTTAACAATATTTTAATTATAAAAATATTTATCTTAAAGCATAATACGCTTATATTTTGATCTCAAATATAAATTTAAAGTTGTATCTTACTTGAATTATAGTTGAACCATTAACAGCTGTAAAGTGGGTCTCAAAAATGTAAAACATATTTTATTAAACAAATAAATATGATTATTTAGAGATAGAGCATTTATTTTCTTAAATTCATTTATTTCTCAAAGTTGTTCTCAAAATGTAAATGAAACATAATATTACATTTAAAGTGTTAGCATCTGAAATATAGGCTGGGTGTTATTTCAATTTCAGATGCCCACACTTACATTTAGTTACATTTAATTACTCAAAATATTTAAAATGTTAAATCGATGTTAATAAAATAGTATGTATTGAATTGTTGCAATACTAAATAAAGCATTATTGTGTAATGATTGAACATTCATTTCATATTTTATTTAAGTAAATTAAATGAAGTTTATCGACAAAGCTTTGATCACTTCATATTAACCCTTCCCTTTGTGATATAATCCGAAATACCTTTTAGTTTTGAAGGGTATAAATATAACTTAATTATACGGAATACATGACTCCATATTTTATGATATATAATAAGATTTCACGTTAAGGAAAGTTAAAATAAAAACAAGAATTAAAGAGATATTTTAATAAGATAATTGAATGGCTTGTTTTTCATAAATTCTGTTGAGTTATGTAAAGAGCAGTGGGTAGTGGGTATAATTACAATATTTACCTGGAGGCTAGAGATTTAAATAGTTCATCGGAATGAACTAAAAGCGACCTTAAAGTGTGTAGGAGTAGGTGTATATAGTGTGGGCGCAATAAAATAAGTAAGAACTCCATGAGACAAATATTATAATTATAGTTTATTTTTAGGCGCTATATAGATACAAAAACTTTCCTCTTAAATCATTCTACCTATTGATAAAAAGGGCATCAAAATCCGTTACGTAGTTTAAAGGATCTAAGCGTACAGACAGCGAAGCGACTATGTTTTATACTATGTAGAGATGTTAGTGAAACTAGCTTATGCTCGAGCTTTGTCCGCAAACCTGTGGATTAAAAAGCCCTAAGTCCTTCTTCAGATATGAACCCTCCTCCCTGTCTTTCATACGTTCCGTAGTTTTGCAGTTTTGAGGTAGCAAATAGTTCTATATTATATTTGACTTCAATGTGGACAAAGTCGCGAGGAAAAGTTAATATTTAACATTGTAACTAACCTTTACGGAAAGAGAACATAATGACTTTAACATTCAATCACTCGAAGTAATTAGTAGAATCAACATTTCATTAATTACAAATTGTTTTAATGAGCGCAGTTATTAATGAGCAAATTGATATTTTAAGTTATTTTTGGAAGATTAAAATGAAGGGAATTGGAGTCAAAAGCTATCTTCATCTTGTTTTACTTAGATAATTATAATCATACTGCCCGCGACTTCGCCCGCGCCTAAGTTGATTTCGCCTTGCAAACTTTGGAACCCCATTTTATCCCCTTAGATCGCGGGACGTCCTAATACGATGTCCTGGCCCCGGAACTCAAAGGGCTACAGAAGGAACAGGGTGGTTTTTTAGTCAGTAAAAGTCTGACAGTCCCCTCCGCCCCACCCAAGGCGTAAGGACTCATTTGATGACTTTTACCACCCCAAAAAAAGGAGGTGAAGTTTGGAAAATCCTTTCTTAGCGGACGTCTTAAAATAAAATGCGAATTCATATCACGTAACATCTTCTGAAACGAGGCTGAAGTCGTGTCGAGTTTGACCACAAAAGGCATAATGAAGGGTCTGCAAAACTGCAAAAATCTACATGTCAATAAAACTATAGATTCAACTATTTCTGGGAACACAGAATAAGAAATTCGTATAGATGTGAAACTCATGTACTTTTTTTTTGTTACTGTAATAATCACTCAGGCAAAATAGGTGCAACGCGCTAATCTTACTAACTGTTGGTCCGATTTGAAACAATCCTTCGAGAAATACGCTGTATAACATTACCTGTTTATCGAAGAAGGAATTTATACAACACTTAGAAAACCTAGTCAATAATTAGCAAGTACTTGTACTTCTTTTTTAAGTCTTTATGTTTGAAAGTATTTCAGAATACATTTTACTTTGAATTTGAAAATCAAATGCAAAAAAATAACCTATTTATTTTAAGATGAGACCCAGTAGCAAAGTTACCTCCTTAAATTTGACACCAGAGAGATCCTATAAGATTGAATTTGTTATTCGTGACTGTAGGCATGTAAGATGCGCTTTCAACGACAGACGGCGGCTTTCCCTCCTATTCATGCTTATTCTGTGTCCGGGGTCCCTGTTTTACATATACCTAAGTATGTGGGAACGTATAAAGGGAAACTTCAACATCTGTTGAACATGAATAACTGAATATGAGCCTAATGATCCACTGCTTCGATGTGTTACAACATTTCCTAGTTTTTAGGGTTCGATACCCAAAGGGTGGCAACTGGAACTCTATTACTAAGACTCCACTGTCTATCTATCCTGTCGTTCGACCGTGACAAGGCCGTATCCTTGTCGTATCTTTTGAATCGTAATAAGTAAAGGACATTTTGATAAAAAATCACATTGTCCCATACATCTTTGCCCCCCCTTTCACCCCTTAAGGGGAAAGATTTTGAAAAATTCTCTTTCTTGTTCAAAAAACACGCCTTCCAAATGTCAGGCCAGACATTTCAGCCTTATCTACGATATCTACAAGTAAGTTTAAAAATGCAAAGTTAACCCTATAGTTCTCATCTTTTTACACAGTATAATAGCAACAACAAGTCGTAAAAGTCATAAATAAGCATCGTATGACAACAGTAAAATAAAGTACACAGTATTATGTGTCACTTAAAGGTTTAATAGGACCGTTTGCAGTATAAGTATTGTATAACATGCAGTTAGGAGTTTATACCTCTCTTGTTGAACGTTACACTAAATTGTTGCTAGGTTTGTGGAGATAATTGTGAGGATACGGTTGGCGGTACGATTGGCTGCTGTCCTGCGTTTCGTAGGTTTGATTCCCGCACGGGTCAAAATTTTTGTATTACCTAAGGTTACTTACCTTAGGTACAGTACCTTAGGTACCTTAGGTACCTTGTTCTGGGTTTGGGTATTTGTGTATGTGAGTTTATAAGTTTGTAAATATACCCACGTTAGAGGAAAAAGTCATAGTGCAGGGCAATGCTTTCTTTTATTCAATACAAATGTAATGAAGCTAATTACTAAACGAATTTATTTGTGAGTTTTTTTAAACGCTCTTATCTCTGGAACTACCAGTCAGATTTGAAAAATCTTTTTACAAACGATGTTCAGATTCATGTAGAATAATATACGCTATATAACATCACGCTACGACCCAAAGAGGCGGAGCAATAATAAAAGACGTAAATAAACGCGTTCGTTAATCAATTTATAACAATAATAAAATTATGGGGTCTGAGGTTTTGAGTTCAATAAAGCCTTAAAAAAATAAACGCTACGTACTTACTACAAACGTGCTACGAATGTTCTACGAAAGTGCTACGTACAGCTACGAAATTGCTACGAATTCTTTTTAAATTCTTTCTTGCTTTTATAAAGATCTGTACAAACTGAAGTGCAAGTCTTTTATTAAATTACTGTAAACAACATATTAAAAATAACTTTCATAATTGATTGGAAATTCCAAAAACAATCATGTCCTTTATTAAAGACCTTTTTGTTTTGAAGAGAACTCGATTCTTCAATTACTTTATTTCTGAAGATTATTTTTAATTGAGAACAGAGTCAAACGTCAACGTTTTTAATCTATTTTGTGTTTGTATTGTATCGTGGTGCCGCTGGAAAAGAGAGAGAAAGAATTTAACCTTGACATACTTGTAAAATATAAATAACTAGCTTTTTGCCGCAACTTTTTTAGTAAGAAGTTACATCGGATCTCTTTGTTTTTTACATAAATTGCGGTTACACGAAATTAATCTAAAAAGAACAGCCAAGGAATTGGAAAACTATAATTTTCCTAAGACGGTCTATAAGTTCCAAAATTATAATAGTAATAATTTTATTTATTTTATTTCTCTCAAAAAGGTACAGCTTTGGCAATAGACCAACGTAAACCATCCTAAACCTCAAATCGAACGCCAGAAACGTGAAGATTATAAAAAAGGAAATATACACATCTGCTACGAACCCTGTCGGCGAAGAGTCCTGTCGGCGAAAAGTCCGGTCGAAGTAAAGTCTTGTCGGTGTTCAATCTGTCGGCGTAGTGTCTGTTGACATTAGTCGTACACTCAAAACAACTATAATACTATTAGGAAGGTTAATGCAAAAAACGCCTCGACTGCCTCGTGGTCTAGTGGTCGCAAGCGCGACTGCTGTGCATGAGGTCTTGGGTTCGATTCCCAGGTCGGGCAAAGTGTTTATTTATTTATTTATTTGGGTTTTTCCATCAGGAATTTCTCAGTAGCAGCCTCGGAGTCTGGATTTGTGCCCGGTTGATGGCAATAGGCTCGCCCCCTATTACATGGGACTAAAAACATAACTGGCGAAATGTGGGTGTACCAATGGGTACACCTCTGCCTACCCCTTCGGGGATTACAGGCGTGATGTTATGTTATGTAATGCAAAAAAATATAGAAGTCAAGAATCTCCACGGACGCTCTGTCCTCCAGTCCACTAACTATAAGTAGGTACAATTAATAGAAAATGCGAACGTTTTAATCACATCTTACATGAGGTACTTAAAAGGGACAAAACAACACTTGGAGCTTGAATAAATTCAATTCATAATTGAGAGCCTATTATTATGTAAATAGGCAAAACATGTGCGCATGATTATAATTTGGTATTGTGAAAGTTTCTTTGAGTTTGAAAATTTGAGAGAAAATATTTGTATTAAGTATATTAATCATGTTTATTCGAATTATTTGATTGGTTTAAGTTTAGTCGAATAGCACAAAATTTAAATAAAGAAAACTTTCCCTGTTGGTAAAAATACATTATGAAAATAGAGGAAAATGAGTGAGTTTCCTTTGAACGCGAAAGGCATGAAGAGGAAAATGTCTGAGTTTTACAGTCCCTTCCGCTCTGTCCAGAGTGGAAGAAGTTATTTAATATTTTCCTAGACTAACCAGAGCAAAAGTCATAGGATTTGTAAAAATAAAATTACAAACTATTTAAGTAAAACAAATTTAAAAAACAAAGCAAACAGAAAAACAAAAAAAGCAGTTTGTAACATAATTACTGTATCTAATTACTATCGTGATGGAGTGGTTAAGGCGCCAGCCTCTCATGCATGAAATACTGTTCCACTCAAACCATGTCATAGACCTTTGATGCAGTTTAGAAACTCTGACACTAGGGTGTGTGGGGGTAAGACCTTACTGCACACACGATAAAGAAGAAAACCTAATTACTGTAAGGTCACAGGGCCAACCGACACTTTACAGCTTCTCATCTGACTTTGCTTGTGTTATAAAGGTGCATTTTAACTGTAAATAGTTAAAAAAAAAACATCTCGGGAAATTCCCGCTTCAAGGTCACAGGCTGAACTGACACCTTGCAGCCTCCCACCTGACTCTGCTTGTTTTATGAAGGCAAGTTTAAATTTGGAAACGTTCCAAAAAAAAACAAAATCAGTTCAAGGTCACAGGCTCAACCAAACCCTTGAAGTTTCTCCTTCAGCCTTGTCTAACTTGTCCAACTTTTTTATTTTATGAAGATACATTGCAATTTTAAACGTCATCGGTATTTTAATGAAATAGCTCGCAATCTATTGTTCAGGCGAAAGCAGGAAGTTTACCAGTTGCCAGGAAATAGAAAAGAACGGCCGTGTCTGCCTGAAATAAAACGATTGTTTTGTTTTATGGAATTAGATCAGGTACTGTGGAGGTTTTATACTACTGCAAACTGGCTGGTGAGTTTTATTTTATCTATGTTTTAATTATCACTTAGCCGTATTCTAGAACAGATTCGAATTTTAAATAAAATAAAAGACGTTTTTTTTATATTTGGCAGTTGTTTATCCTGGTTCAGAATGTAAGCACGTTATTTTATAACTATTTTTATACTTTTAACATAACATAACGTCAAACATCACGCCTGTATTCCCCGAAGAGTTAGGCAGAGGTGTACCCATTAGTACACCCACATTTCGCCAGTTATGTTTTAGTCCCATTTCATAGGGGGCGAGCCTATTTTTTTGCCTCTATGCCTATACTTTTCTTTCATATAAAAGGTTTATATTAAAGAAAATTTCAGAGAAATCTATTTCCTCCTGTCAGTCTTGACACTTACGAACACAACAAAAAAGAAACAACCTAATCGGTCGAGTCTTTCTCAAGTGATGATCGTTCATATGTAGGCGGCAATTGATTTTGTTGATATACAGCTTCTGCTATAAGTTGATTTCATTTTTATACATGAAGCGGTATTTGAGATTTCGTGATGAGTGAGTGAGTGAACGAATGATTGACCTTTCTCTTTATATATATATAACAAAAAAAAAAGGCTTTTATTTCTTGAAAATTAAAATTAACAATAATTACATTAAAAGATAAGGAGACGAAAATAACATAATTTCATTTTCTAGGTACTCTAAATAAAATAATATCGACAAGGGGCTAAGACAAAGTAACATCGCTTCGTCGATTGACCACGTGACTTAACGCGGCTTATGTCAATCCCATACATTTTAGTCTTTTCTAACTTCGTTATCGTTTTCTAATTGTAACTTTGTCTAAGCCCCCTGATTAATTAAAAAAAATAGGTTTACAAAAGCTGATTTGATAGTTAAAATTACACATAGAAGCGCTTGCATTTTGTATAGATACCATCATTGGTGCAAGATCAGTGATATAAGTTTCAAGGGATATACTTATAGCTGGTAGACGTAAACGTACACTTAAGGAGAATGTGATCTAGGCAGTTATTAAGACTAGTAGGAGAGGTATGAGTCTAATTGATCAAGTCTTAATAAACCGAGTTATTAATTACGCTACGATGGAGTTATTTACGTTATCGACGCTCCTTAAATGAATCTGTTATAATCAAAGACTCCAAATAACTTTAACAAACTATTTCTAACTTTGTATTGGATTTCTAACAATGTATTGGAAAATCCAATATGATAAGCAATATTAAACGATCTTAATTCTGCCAAAACGACCCACAATATCTTAGTAAATAAATGAATCATGTCAGACTTATTTGACATATTCTTTGTATTGAAAAGTATGAGTGGACTGCCTCGTTGGTCTAGTGGTCGCAAGCGCGGCTGCTGTGCATGAGGTCTTGGGTTCGATTCCGAGTTCGGGCAACGTGTTATCGGGTTTTTCCATCAGGAATTTCTCAGTAGCAGCCTCGGAGTCTGGATTTGTGGCCGGTTGATGGCAATAGACTCGCCCCCTATTACATGGGACTAAAAACATAACTGGCGAAATGTTGGTGTACTAATAGGTACATCTCTGCCTAACCCTTCGGGGATTACAGGCGTGGTGTTATGTTTATGAAAAGTATGAGACTATGCCCACTGGACAGTTCCGTTACCGACCAATACCGTCGTGTGCCATGCACGGAGCATCAACAATTATCGGCTGCTACGTTCTAGTGGGCATAGTAATCAGTGTCATGTTCCCTTCGTGCCTAATACGTTCATAGTACGGTCATGTGGTCACGGTGCAGTGGGCTGATATCTTTATTCGAAAAAGAGCGGCAGATATCGACAGGATCCCTGTGGAAATATACGATAGCAAATTGACTGCCATGACTGCGCACAAAAGTATAAACGATACGATGCAATTCCAAAAAGCCATATTTTAAACATTTGTTAGATTTGAAATTTGTGGTAAAAAACGAAGAAGAGTACCTACCAAATACATATCATATTGTAGTCGTAACTTAAAGAAGTATATAGATCTAAAATAAAATATTCATTATCTATCATCACTTCCGTGGAAGCAGTCGGAGACACTTACTTCAATTAAGCTGCGGAAAAATCTTGCCATAATGTCACAAATATAAAATTTAAGTAATTACGAGGTGGACCAGACATTCATGAGACTAATACCTCTCTTCTAGCCCGTAGCAGGCGTACTGGGTATCGGCAGGCGGAGGAAGGACAACACCTTCTCCCGGGGCCCCTAACTGGGTCCAAAGACGACGGACTTGGAAACGTTTGTCGGCCTCTATCCAACTGGACTAGAGGTGTCTCTTTGACGTCGCAGTGAGAGTCAAATATCTCATTCCCCTGTCTTGAGGACAGGGGAGTGAAGTCTTGAGGAGAGCCACAGAGACGGCCGGCACCATTCGGGGATTGTGAATGGCGCATACGCTTCCGGGATCCCCGGCGTATGTGTGGGAAGAGATAATAAGATACTCACAGAGAAAATATTAATAATTATGGCCTACATATAGTGGTTTCAGGTTGTTTAAGCTTTGGGGACAAGACCGCGGTACTATTCCCAATGACTGCTCCTCCTGAAAGCCAGAATCAACAGTGGAGACCACCAGAAAAGCGCCGAGGCAATGAGGCTCGACGAGTTCCAGAGAAACGATTCAACTGTCTTGGATCGCGCAACGAAATTAATCAGAAAATAATAGCGGCTGTTTATGTATTTATGTGTTTATAAACTCACCCACAATACAGAAGAAATACCTAGTATGTAAAAAGAAAATATAAAACCATAATGTTGTTCCTCCTAACACTCTTGGTACGTAGGTACTCTATGACGTAACATACCATTACAAACTTTCCCTATGACTATGAGTCGCCATTGTGAAGCATGATACCACTGATTAATGGACTGCGTTGATTTCTGCCTTTGATCATCTAATGACTCTTTGTAGAGGTGAACTAATTATTGTCTACTGGAGAGAATAATTTTACCTATAGACCTGATACAGCAGCAGTACTGTTCTTTGAAAATCTCCTTCGTTGAATTTATGTGACGTGACCTTGAGCAATCAATAGAGTAATTGACATCACCAATCAATTGACGTACTTTATATGACCTGTCAAAACGCGATTCTCCAATAGATTTTGTATTAAAACAACTGCTTGCTAAAGACAACTGTCACGTCATTTTTGTGCCGACTCAATTGACTATTTATTAATTTGAAAGCATTTACAAGGCATATTTTACAGTTAATACCCACCAATTCTTAAAACAGGTTACAATGCAAACTCAGAGTATTCTGTTGCGGTATTCAGAAGAGGCCTTTGCCCTACACTGGAACAATTCCCCGATTAGTCTACTCCTGACAATATATTGCATACAACAACTAACGCCTGTTAACTAGACGCAACGAGCTAAGATTTATATCAGGTATCCTGTAACAACTAGGGACGTGAAATATGCATCCAGTATGATAAATGAAAAATTATATCGATAATCGTATGTGTTTTCTTTTTTAGATGAATGACGCTGGAATGCTGGCTGTATGCAAAATTAATTGCTCTTTTTCTGTCAAAACGAACTAACCCACAAACTGTTAATGGTTTAATTAATGACGACAAACGTATTTAATTTACCTGCTACGTATACTTAGACTAGTCTCCACATTCTTATTTTAACATATTTTTACAAACACACTTTTTTAAAAAGTTTTTTTTTTGGACTGCCTCTTTGGTCTAGTAGTCGCAAAGCGCGACTGCTGAGCACGAGGTCTTGGGTTCGATTCCCAGGTCGGGCAAAGTGTCATTGGGTTTTTCCGTCAGGAATTTCTCAGTAGCAGCCTCGGAGTCTGGATAACTGGCGAAATGTGGGTGTACTAATAGGTACACCTCTGCCTAACCCTTCGGGGATTACAGGCGTGATGTTACGTTATGTTATGTTTTTTTTTAAATTATGTTTAATAATAGAATACATTATGAAAATAATAAACGTTAAATATTTAAAATCATAACGATTATTTTGAATAGTGGTAAAACTATTAACAAACTTTCGCTTTTAGAATAAAGGATATATTTAAACTGGAATGCTGAAAATGAATACCAATACTCGAATTTCATAGCTTCTGTGGAAAAAGTTCCTATCTGAGGCGAAATCACAGCATTTAAGAAGCAATTTGGAGCAATCAATCAAAGCGGTGATAAGCAACTATTCAGGGATGTTGGTGGACAAACGACACTAGATATTAGTAATAGAATAGTGACAAAATGTGAGGAAATTTTTCTATAATATTTTACCCTTGAAACGTGGGTCTTTATTAGTGCCCGCTGAAGCTTCGTCTTCGGCTTTCGAACGAACGAACGATTACAAAAATTGTATCATTTCTAGATTTACTTTTAGAATTGTTACAATTACCTTTTTATATTAAACAGTTTACACCTATATACTTTTATTTTTTACATAACATCACTCCTGTTATCCCCAAAGTATTAGGCAGAGGTGTAGGTACACATTACTACACCCACATTTCGCCAGTTATGTTTATAAAAGTCCCATGAAAGCGTGCGAGCCTATTGCCATCAACCGGGCACAAATTCAGTCTCCGAGGCTGCTACTGAAAAATTCCTGATGGAAAAACCCAATGACAAGTATTTAAATTTAAAACTATAATATTTTGTCAATTAATTAAACTTCAAACCAAACATTAAAGTAAAATTTTAGCAGTTTCCATACTACTTGGTTGAGTGACAATAATCTAATAATAAGTCTGGCGAGGCAATATGCGGACATTGTCAGGGAAACATCGACGGACGGAGCGTGTGTATTGCTCCCTTGGACAGCGACAATGTGGTTCTCAAAGATTCAAATATATTTTTTTATTAAAATAAAAACAAATTGGTAATAAATAAAAAAAAATTAAGAACAAAATAAATACAAATACTTACTGAAGCTTGCTATTTCTATTCGGAGTAAAGACATAACTGTCGAAATGTAGGTGTACCAATGAGTACACCTCAGCGTAACCCTTCGGGGATTGCAGGTGTGATGTTATGATGTAAAGAAAATAAGTGTTCGAGGAAGCTTTAAACATACAAACATTTTTACGCTCCAGTGTTAGCTCACACACTGCCGTATGTCTAGATTGAAGAAGTAATATTGGTAAAAAGTCATGAGACGGGTGCTTTAACCACTACTAGCTATCACAACACACAATAAACCAATCTCCATTGACCGGTACATATTATTGAAAAGGTTGAGCACCACTGTATATTATAATTAGCTTAAGGCGCAATACCAGGAGGAACCTAGTCTTATGTAAACAGTGTGTGGACGCTCCACAATCTGGTTAGCTTGTACCTATTGTTTATTTACCTTCTGTTGTTGAAGGAAAAGGGGGGTAAGCAGTTCCTGCTTTACTGAGGGAGTTGTAAATGTGGAATGTTTTGATCCAGCTGCTATTCTATAAAAAGAGACCGGGCAGGTGTTCAAGTGAAGGGTTCCGTGACATTGGCACATTACCTACATACATACATACATAAACTCACGCCTTTTTCCCATGGGGGTAGGCAGAAACTACAGTACTATCGTCACTGTGGCGTGACCTGGTACCGAAATCACCTTCTGGATTTATGGGGTCTTTCTCGGGGCGCAAATAATAATTGAAACGAATCGTTTCTTTTAAACTATATATTAAATAAAGACTTGACTCTACTGCTCCCTGCAGAGCGAATGACCAAAACAATTATCATCATAGAAAATATTTTACTGTAATTCTAAATACGAAATGTACTGTAATTCTAATATGGAAGGAGTGGAGGGAGGCCTTTGCCCAGGAGTGGGACAGAACAGGCTAACAAAAAAAAAAAAAAAAACTAAATACGAATGATTTGCCAGAGAGTTTAGAACATAAGTCTTCCAGCCTGCTTGCTTTAGCAAGCAACCTTTACAGTACCTACGCCACCTGCTACGATCCTTACATACTTCTTTCGCCTCATCTACGTTCATACATCTCGTCATACAAGCACGCCGGTTACGAGTACTCCGCACCTGACCTTTCTGAAGGACCTTACCAATAAGGTCAGTGTAGGTCTTCCTTGGGCGACCCCTCCCAGCGTTGCCACTCACCTCTGCCATATAATAATCATAAAACCTACTACCTACATAGCAAAAATAACTCTTTTCTTGTGTGAGGATCTCCTTGAACTTTTTTATTATTTGATGCTAAAGCGGCCATAGTAATAAACACTATATGAATTTCATTTGTTTACTTATTACAGTTCAAAATATACAGCCCTGTGACGGATGGACGTATAAAAAGCAGAGCTTTAGTGATAGGGTATAAAACCGTAAATTTTTGTCTGCTAGAGAGGCTGCTTACAGCTTGTACAATCAAAAAATAGAAATGCACCAGACTGAAATTGATGATTGTAGAATACAGTAACATTAAACAGAACAATTAGACAAAACATTCAGGAAACTCCCGACTAATTCACCTTTAAAAAAAAAACAAAATCAAAATCGGTTCATCCGTTCGGGAGACACGAAGCCACAGACAGACACACCCTCAGACACATCAAATACACCACGTCGTTTTTGCGTCGGAGTTTAAAAATGAACTGACCATCCTCAGTTAGCTCATTTGTACTTTTGTCACGTATTTATGACGTTAACCAATTTGCATTAAGTTCGCCTTTTGTGAGCTGGTGAAGAAACCGATAATCGTATTAGGACCCGGTCACACTGGAGCAGACAACTTGCGGGTGCGATCTCATATTCATATTCATACTATAGTAGTGATAAACTGCTATGCACATGGCGCACCCCTCCATATTACTATTTAAATAATTTATTTTCTTTCAAGCTTGTTGCTTCTCCTTTGTGTCAATGTTCTACATCTGACTGTGAACAATCTGCTCATCACATCTTATGGAAGTGTATTCTTTGGCAGAATGAACAAAATATTATGCTAGATAGTGTACAGGCTACATCCAGTGTTGTTTATTATGCGGACCTTGTAGAAACTAGAACCAAAAGTAACAGCTCACATTAGGACCCATTAATTTAGTAATAATTGGTGCTTGGCAATCTGGGCTTTTCCCTTTGTGCCTATTGGCCTAGTTCTGTTCTGTCTCCTGCTTGTTTGGGAGGAAGTGGAAACTATTTTTTTCTTACTCCTCCGCTATTGTTTTCTGATTAATTTTGTTGTGGGACCCAAGACAGTTAATCGTTTCTCTGGGACTCGTCGAGCTTCATTGCCTCGACGCTTTTCTGGTGTCCTCCACTGTTGATTCTGGCTTTCAGGAGTTACAGTAGGTGGGAAGGGTGTGGCGTGCGTGTCCCAATAAAAAAAAAACTATTTAAATGCATGTAGTCACATCGTTATGAAAGAGTTGTAAGTTTAGTACCTATTCGTCTTTCAGTAGCAGTAGCAGATTTGTTGGTCAACTAATCATAACTAGCCGACCGCGCAAGACAACGCACGTTTCATTTTCATTGAGTATGTCAGTGCAGCGCCATACTAATAAGAGTAAGTAATGACAGCGCTAGTCGAGCAACAAATCGCTGATTTGTTTTTGTTTCGAGAGCCGTCTCAGTATGCACACATGCGTTGTGAGTCTTGTAAATACTTTCACAAATGGGGCTTAAACCCCACTGGCAGAAATCTAGGTGTGATGTTGGGTACATCTCTACCTAACCCTTCGGGGATCACAGAAGTGATGTGAATGATGTATGTATTCCTTATGAATCTGGCTTTCATATACAAAAGGATCTTTTTTTACCAATTCGACTGATTCAAACAAACAAACAAAAAATCTCTTCAGGTTGTTTGTATTCGTAGACTAATTAATTAAAAGTTCTACTTATAATAAGCTGCTCCATTGTAAACTTCACAAGCAAATTGAAGGTTTTTGTTTTGTGAAGAAAATATCGTGTTATTTTCAGTATTTACTTATTATTAACCCTCAATTTTTAAGGAAGCAATCAAAAAAGGTACTGTCAGCGACAAAAGTAAGATTCACTTAAATTATTTTAGATTCTGCTTCCAACCTAACCAGGTGCAGCCGAATGCCAGTATTTTACACGGAACGACTGCCTATCTGATCTCCACAACCTAGTAACACGACACGATACAACTTGGTAAGACTTGTCAGATTTTTGGGCTTCTGACAACCTGTAACGACTGTCATTCGTAAATCTGTTTTGTAAAGCCCTCATTTGAAGGTACTTGGCGAGTTACAGAGGTGTCACCCCACCAACTTCTAAGCTCTAGCCTGTTGCTGAGAAACTCCTAATGAAAAAAAAATCCCAGTAACACTTTTCCCAATCTGAGAATCGACTAATCCCAAGACTCAACGCCGAAATATCGTGCTTACGACCACGAAACAAAAGCGACAAAGATTTATATAATATAAACGTATCAGTGTCAATTCACTTTTTCTCGACTGTACCAATTGTTTATTTTTAAAACACAACTAGCGATCCGCAAATTTTAAGAATTCCTTGTAACTTCGGGCAGTGAAGGCATTGTACTTTGTATAAAATTTTAAAAAACAAAATCGCCTATCAGGCCACACCTTTTTGTTGTAAAATCGCTCTTATTACATCCGCATAAGATGCCGCAGTGTTTTCCTTGAAGCGCTGTCGTTCGTACTTACATCTCAAATTAATATTTTTAAAAGCTCCTACGAAAAAATATGCAAATATCAGTTTCTCTATTTCACTATTGTATAAAACGTAGATTGATCTTTTTTGATCTTCTTTTGTTAATAGGACAACGGTACTATTTACAAAATATAAATATTTATATACGCCTCGTTGGTCTAGTGGTCGCAAAGCGCGACTGCTGAGCATGAAGTCTTGGATTCAATTCCCAGGTCGGGCACAGTATTACATCTTGGATTCGATTCCTAGGTCGGGCAAAGTACCTATTTACATAACTAGCGAAATGTGAGTGTACTAATGGGGTGACCTCTGCCTAACCCTTCGGGGATTACAGGCTTGAGGTTATGTTGTAGTTAGGCTGTTTTGTTTAGTATCTACAATTTTTTATCGATATAAACTACTAACTAGCCCTCAACTTCATCCGTAAATGTCGATTATCGCAAACGAATTCGCAGAATAAAAATAGCCTTTGTAGTTTCTTGGCATTAAAATCGGTTGAGTGGTTTAATCGTGAAAGCTTAACAGACAGACAGAGCTGACTACTCCCGCATTCATTACATGACTTTTAAGTTTTGCAAAGCTAGCAAGACATCATAATTAGTTTTTTTTTATAAAACAAATAGATTTTAATGAACATGGGCGGATAGACCCACCTACATTCACTGTACCCCGAATTAATTTTGATAACAATTCAGAATCTCATAGAAACAAGTGTCTTCTAAAACGATCACTTGACTTTCTTTTCGTAGCCTTTTCAGAACGACTTTTGTGTCGCAAATGGACGAATCCTATTCAAACAGAATTCGTGTTATTACAATTTTAAAACGTCACTTGTTCGAATTTATTGCAGGGGTTCCCAAGCAGCGCGTCACGACGCGTCGGTTTGTCGCCGGCATCCGACGTTCGATTGATTCATTGTAGTACAATACTTTTGAGTACCTTAAAATTATCTAATCTTTACATAGTGTAAAACATAAGTCGCTTCCTGCCGTCTGAACGCTGAGATCTTTTAAATAGCCAACGGATTTTAAAGCGGTTTTCATCAATAGATAGAGTCATATACATCACGCCTGTAATTCCCGAAGGGTTAGACAGAGGTGTACCTATTAGTATGACCACATTTCGCCAGTTATGTTCAAGTCCTATGTAATAGGCGGCGAGCCTATTGACATCAGCCGGGCACAAATTCCGACTCCGAGGCTGCTACTGAGAAGTTCCTTATGGAAAGACCTGTGAATCGAACTCAAGACCTTAGCAGTTGCACTTGGCAACTATTAGGCCAACGACGCGTTTTCTTGTATTAATGACATAAATAAAATCTTAATGTCTACTTTAGCTTTACATAACCTGTAAACGTCACAGTACAATAAAGATTGAGAACCCCTGATTTAGTGTCAATGTTTTGATAGAATGAACCTTGAGAATGTTTTTGCATTTGTAAGCAGAATCTTTGAGGAAATATATTATAAAACGACCTACGCACAACTTGGATACTAAGGCGTAATGGTTTACCTAATGTCGGCTAAATGATTCCGACTGCCTTATTGTTAGGGGTTTCTTTTGCAAGATTTTTTTAGTAGGACGGTAGTTTAGAATTTGATTTATTTACCAGCTTATGCCAACGGCGTTGTCTTCTTGTTACCAATGTGACTTTTAACTTGGCCATCGTCGACAGTGGTGAAGAAAAAATGTCTTGAGCAACCGTGGTGATCAATGATCATGCTTTCTCTGTATGAGAAGAGGCCTTTTCCCTTTGCCTTTGGTAGTGGGTCAATAATAGGCTGATATTATCTTACTTAATGAAGCAGGAACGTGGGCACAGAGATAATAGATTATAGCCTGGAATAGCACAAAGGCTACTTTTTATCCCGAGTTCTGAGTTCTTGAGGAATACTTTAGGACCAAATATAAATAACTAGATTTCAGAATAAAGCACATTCTAAAATCTAGTTATTTATATTTGCTTTTGACTAAAATAAAACTAGACAGTTGTCGGTACAGTAGTCCAAAGCCTGATATTTTTATCATCAGATAGCTCTTAACTTGTATTCAAAATTTATGTCAAACTGTCACACTTACAAACTGCCCTAATAATATCATTAAATAAGACTCACATAGTATTGTCACTGACAAAAAGGAAACCAAACAATTTAATCTTAGCTAATATATCAATTAATAAGTGATGGTGCGGTTGATAGCGATTCGTACAACTTAAACAAGCGATGTGGCGGCATACGGACTTACATTAATGACATTAACTTTCTATAGGGATGGGCTGCAGCGGTTGACTTATCGATATTTTTGGAAGGTACTTTTATTTTCAACCAAAATAAATAATAAAGAAGGATTGGCAGTCATGGGGACTACTGACAGAAGTGAAAACTTAAGGTCATAATAGCATGTCGGTGACGCAATCCATGTTCAAATCCAATATCATGTTGATAATGTAGTCGCATTAGCATGTTGGTGGTGCGAACCAATAAGTTTTGTAATTACCAAAAATCGATCAACGCGGAAATAAATTTTCTCTTCAAAAAGAATCAAAAATCCGTCTCGAAGGACCATGAATAGATTTAAGGTTCTGTTTGTGAAAAAATCACTAAAACAGTTTAACTAAGCGTTTATTATCTTCACGATTCACAAAAATCATAATTCTTTAAAGTATACTTTAGTAATACTACTACTACTCTATTAGCAGTTTAATCGGTAACGAAACCATTGAACAAGCCTATCAGCGCCATCTATCGATTCAAAAGGTAAACGTAAATTTTCTCGTAAATAATTATTAAGTACTTTTTAGTATTTTTAATTTCATAATGTTCTTACTTTCATCGGCTAGCGCAGCGTAGAACATCCACCCACAAGATGGAAAAAACCATCTGATGAGGACCGCGGGACCGCGTTGAATGCAAGCCGCTTCCAACCGGTCCTATTGGAAATCTGTAGAGAAGTCCTGTGTTTAGCAGTGGACGTCCTATGGCTGATGAATTGATGATGATGCTTACTTAGCTTATCTTGGATATCTCTGAGATAGGTGAAGGATAAACATTGTGAGAAAACCTGGACTTTATAGATATAAGTTTGAAATCACCATCCGCCTTGAGTAAGCGTAGTGAGCAATGCTCTTGGTTTCTCTGCATGGGAAGGTGTGCCCTACAACGGCACAATAATAGGCTGATATTTCATTATTATTCAGTGATACGTGGAAACAGCAACTGTTGATAGAATATTTTAAAATCATAATTGTATGCAATATCATGTTTGAAGTATTCAGTTTTTGTCAAATAGAGATTGCTGTCAGCCAATAGTTTATTTGATTTGCAAAATGCAAAACTAAAAATAAATTCTTTCAACATCCGTTCATGTTCGTATTCCAACGATTTCAAAAATGTTTATGATCCTATATAAAAATGTTATTCTAAACATATGCAACGTTTCATTTATTGAAAGTTTCCGACTTTCCATTTGTTTGGATAGTGTCGACGGTAAAATATAGATTTTCGTTATGGTTTTCCTTGTAAATTTATCGATTTGCGGATTGAGATACAATTGAGAACTATCAATTTGGTGTTTTACCAAAAACTATATATCATAGTTGTTTACCACTCTCTCTTCAAGCTTTCTTGTTAAAATGACGTGTAGAATTATTGAACACATATTGTTAATTTATCATGATCTATAATCATTGAGGTATTCCATTAAAATTTAGATCATTTTAATCACATAACCTACGAATTCAAACGTACTTTTTGTTTTTTTCTTTTAATAAAAAATAAATAAAATGACATGTACCTCCGTAATTCTTTTCTAACCTTTTGAATGTACTAGACATTCAAAATATTACTACATTATTCTAAAAATGCGATGAGTAATGCAATAAGTGCTTGTTAACAAAGGTCTCTTTTAGATGTTTCCATTGCCATTAGTCTAGTACTACTTTTTCAGAAAATAAATAATTTTTTTAACAGATCCCAAATTATTTACTATTAGAATAAAAAATTACAATTTCTATCGATAACTTGTCCCATCACTACCGACGAGCCCTCTTTGAAAATTCGATTAACGTGGTGTATACTTACATTATTGTCAGCCCAGTGTCCCGTTGGACTAAGCGACACGTGGACAGCCGCATAAACTCAGACTGTGAGTGTATATTTCATCATGAATTTGTAAATCAAAAATCGAAGATAGATGGTAAGTTTTTGTTATCGATATATTTGTTATTTTAGAACAGACCGAGTTTATGACTCAATTTTTTTTAGTTATTATGACTCAACATTTTTTTTTTGCTAAATTGTTTTGTGCAAAAATTCTTTTATTTCTTTTTTTTAATAAATAACGCTTTATCAGTATTTTAAAGCCACTATTGATCTAAAAGAAGCAGAACAATTCGAATTATGTGACTGTGAAATTTACGAATTTATCATGACCTTGGGTGTACCATCAAATTAGAGGGCTTCCCATCATTGTAACACCTGGAATTAATTGAAATAAATGCGATTATGTAACAGGCATGGATTATGAATATCATTGACACATAGGTGAATGATTGTTTTTTTTTTGAAAACCGGATCTTGGTTGCGAAGATATTGTATAGGTTTTGTTCCAACATTTTTTTTTTCTAAAATGAGTTTAAAATGTCCTGGCAATTCATACAAAATTTCAAGTCTTTGTTTTTCGAAATGAATGAACCGTTTTAATTAAAGTTCCTGCATATACTATACCCCTAATAATACAATACCTATAATAATATTTTCGGGCTTCTGACAACTCTTAACGACTGTCAAAGATCCACATATGACAGCCGGAACCAACTGCTAACGTGCTTTTCGAGGCATGGAAGAGTCTCGGTGTGTAAAGATGGTCACCCATCCACGGACCAACCCCGGCAAGCGTACCTTGATTTTTTTTTCTTACTCCTCCGCTATTCTTTTTTGATTAATTTCGTTGCGGGATCCAAGACAGTTAATCGTTTCTCTGGGACTCGTCGAGCTTGATTGCCTCGGCGCTTTTTTGGTGGCCTCCACTGTTGATTCTGGCTTTCAGGAGTTGTAGTGGGTGGGAACAGTGTGGCGGGCTTGACGTTGACCTGACGGACCGACCTGTGCGGCTGCTATTACTTAGCCACGAGCTCCTCTCTGGTTATTAGGCATCATAAAGCATATTTTTTTCTTTTATACACACATTTTGGAATACCTACTTAACCGTTCCACTTCTTTATTTTATATTTGTTACAAAATGTATGCTAATTTCGTAATACAAGAGAACGCTGAAATATTCTAGCAACGAGATTTGAATCGGGGAATTTTGTGAGACGACGGTGTGGGACAACGCTGTTTCTGATTGAATTGCTTTTTTTTTCGTTTTTTTCGTCATAAGTACTTAAGTTATGAATCTTTTACCTGCCTATTTTCGTCCTTTATTTAGGTACTTTTAAATCTTGTGAACTTGCATTAAGACATATAACATCACGCCTGTAATCTTCGAAGGGCTAAAAGGCTGGTGTGCCCATTAGTATACCCACACTTCGCCAGTGATGTTTAGTCCAATGTAATAGGGGGCAAGCTTACTGGTCTGCCGCGTTGGTCTAGTTGTCACAAAGCACGACTGCTGAGCATGAGGTCTTGCTGGGTTCGATTCTTAGGTCGGGCAAAGTGTTATTGGGTTTTTTCATCAGGAATTTCTCCGTAACAGCCTCGGAGTCGGCATTTGTGACAGATTAATAGCTATAGGCTCACCCTACTATTACATGGGACTTAAAAACATAACTAGCGAAATACACCTCTGCTCATCTCTTCAAAGATTACAGGCGTATACATAATGACGGAACTTAACTCGGGTAAAAAAACCATTCGGGCGAAGTCGCGGGCAGTTAATAAATAAATGAAGAGCTGCAATTGCAAATCCAATCCACTATAATAACCATAATCATATACTATATACATCAAATTAAGTAATTGAAGTTCACGATCTCGTTCCCTATAGACCAGTGGCTCCCAATCTTTATTATACTGCGACTCCCTTTTTTGGTTGTTAATTTTTTAAAGAAATAAAGAAGAAATAAATCATTTATTTGTGAAACATAAGTACATTAAAGATCATAGAAATTGTAAATAGAGCGCTATGTTTTGTCAACAATGACACACAAATAATATAATAAAAATAGTGACATTGAGAAATTAATAAAAAAAAAAAGTTGACAAAAATAATTTTGCGACGACTATTTAAACGTAGGTATTTGTGTGTAACTTAAGAAGACATTAAGATTATTTTATTTATTGAAGAAACCTCCACAACACTTCTATTAATAATTAACACCATATCTTTGACAACCCGGTTGGTGGCTGAGCGATTGGCTGCTACACTGCGTGTCGCGAGTTCTATTCCCGCATGGAACAAATATTTGTATGGCTTACAGATAGTTGTTCTGGCTGTTTGTGTTTGTGAATGTATAAAAGTTTGTAAACGCACCCACAATGCAGGAGAAATTTCTATAAATAATAAATAAATAAATATCTTGGGACAACTCACACACGGCTATCTGACCCCAAGCTAAGCGGAGCTTGTGTTATGGTAACCAGACAACTGATATACATACTTATATAATTTATAAATACATACATATTATAGATAAATCACACCCAGACACAGAACTAACAATCATCACACAAAGTTTGTCTTGGGTGAGAATCGAACCCACGACCTCCGGCTTAGCAGTCAGGGCCGCTAACCACTAGACGAACAGGCCTGTCAATACAATGGTAACATTATTTTAATTACAAAAACAAGTGAAAATAGTGCAATTATTGTACTATGCCCTCTGCATAGTTTCGAGAAGCCCCAAGGCATCGCTACGCACACTTTGAGAACCCCTGCTAATAGACAATATTATATAACTTTTCAATAATGAATATAGTTATCCATTCATAGACTGTTTATGAACCATCCTCAGGGGTATTAATTTTATTTGTTTTTGCAAATGATGTTTTACAGTGTGTAAGAACGTACTTTGCCTAAGGGAGGGTACCTACTCATGAAAATGAAGAACTTTAGATACATAATATAACATCACGCCTGTAATCCCCGAAAGGTTAGGCAGAGGTGTACTCATTAGAAATCCACATTTCACCCACAAATTCAGACTCCGAGGTTGCTACTGAGAATTTTCTGATGGAAAACCCGATAACACTTTACCCGACCTAGGAATCGAACCCAAGACCTCTTGCTCAGCAGTCGCGCTTTGCGACTACTAGACCAACTAGACAACAAGTTTAATATAGAACCAACTTTAAATTCGCGAATAAAAACATCATACCAACATAAACTCACGACCAATCCCCATGGGGGTAGGCAGAAACCACAGAACGCCACCTGCTACGATCCTTACATACTCCTTTCGCCTCATCCACGTTCATACATCGTCACACAAGCACGCCGGTTACAAGTACTGCGCACTTGACCTTCCTGAAGAACCTCACCATTAAGGTCAGTGTAGGTCTTCCTAGGGCAGTCAAAAAAAATATTATTAATCTAAGTATGAAACATGTACTCGCATGAGGCAATGTTAATATTGTTTAATGCCAAGAGCTTATTTTCCTTTGGTTATTTTGCTATCATTAACGAAAATCCCCCTGAGATTTTCATTTTGCGTCGTACCTAATTTTCATAAGCAGCTCTAAAGAAAGAAAGAAAGAAAGAAAGGAAAATGTTTATTGACACAGACCATGTGCACACAAAAATAATTATCAAAAACAATAACATAACATCACGCCTGTAATCCTCGAAGGGAAAGGCAGAGGTGTACCCATTAGTACACTCACATTTCGCCAGTTATGTTAAAGTCCTATTAATAGGGGGCGAGCCTATTGCCATCAACTGGGGACAAATCCAGACTCAGAGGCTGTTACTGAAAAATTCCTGATGGAAAAACCCAATAACACTTTGCCATGTGGTTCTCGGGTTCGATTCGCAGGTCGGACAAAATGTTATTAGATTTTTGTAGTCTGGATTTGTGCCCGGTTGATGTCAATAGACTCGCCCCCTATTACATGGGACTTAAACATATTTTGCGAAATGTGGGTGGAGGTACACCTCTGCCTAACCCTTTGGGAATTACAGGCGTGATGATAAGCAAAACGGTACCAATGTCCGCTTTTGCGTTTTATCAATACAAAACCAACAATTTGTAATCTAAACCCGACCACTTGAGAGCTCTCCCTTCAACAAATAACCTACATTTGGAATACCGCCCAGCACTGATTTATGTATTTGAATGATAAATCATTGAATATTTATTACCACGGTTGCCCACACGAGATGTTACTATAACGAAAACTGCGTAAACTATGAAATAGATGTTAAATATAGATATTATTTAGATTTTGATACGTCATAATGTTGGCTCATCGTGTATTCTGTTGGAGTTGTAATTGCGGCTTGGTTGTACAATTGCAAGGACGTGATACTATGATATTGTTTGTAAACATTTGCTAGAGATAAACTACAGTAACATGACGCGCCCTTCCACAATTTAAAACGTTTGTAAGTGTTTTTTAATAGTATTAAAAAGACTCACAACGCATGTGTGCGTATTGAGATGGCTCTCGAAACAAAAACAAATCAGCGATTTGTTGCTCAACTAGCGGCGTCAAAAATTACTTATTATTATTAGTATAGGGCTACACTGACATTCTTTATGAAAATGACAGGTGCGTCGTCTGGCGCGGTCGGCTATTAATGATTAGTTGACAAACAAATATCCTAGCCTGCTACTGAAGACGATAACTCACAATTACATACAAACTCTTTCATACGAATGTGACTACACACATTAAAATGGTAATATGGAGGGGAGCGTCAAGTTATAGTAGTTTATCTCTACACTAATTTTTAGAAATAAAAACTGTTTATTCAAAGGAAAGTGATGGGCATAACATTAAAAAAAATTGCCCCATAGCAAAACACAAGTTGAAAGAGTGAACCAAAAATAAAGGAGAACTTTCAACTAATCACAGTTTCTCTTTATGCCTCATTTTGGATAATTCTCTGAATTTTGTACAAAAAGATACATACAATTTAGGTTTATAACGTAATCTTAACGGCGTTGTTAATACAAAAGAACTACAAAGACTGTGCCAACATAAGTGATAGCCAGCTGTTTTACCTAAAACTGTTTACAAAGATGTAAAGAAATGGTTACTGGAACGTCCTTACTTCTTACTAGCTGGTCTAAAAATATGGTGAAAAGTAACAGCCTGGATGGGGCTTAAAAAATTGTGAATCTTCACATTTCGATGGTCAATCACCAAATTATCTGCCAGATTTTCCATTTTTTTTTGTATAAAAAAATATTACCTGAATGAATTCCGATAACAATTGCTGATTTCAAAAGAGACGACTAGTCGAATACGTAGGAGTCATTGTAGTGCACAAATATGTGCGCAAATTAAAAAGCTTAAGAAGCAAGACTTTGCCCGACCTTCGAAATCGAATGCAGGAACCCAACCTCAGCAGAGAGCTTGCGACCATGAGACCAACTGCAACTAAAGTCAAGTCAGTCAGTTTTTTTTAAATTAGGTAAAATACATTTTATGTTCCTAGTTTCTATTGGTTAACAACAGAAATAAAGACCATAGCGTTCTGGCAATCTGCGTGGTTATAACAAAGCGCGATGCACGACCAATCACTTAAAGACTTGGCAACAATCCAGAAGCATGCATGACTAATTTGGTAGTAAACATAATTCATGGACATTTCGAAGCATTTAGTAGAAAACTGTTTGACAAAAAATTCTGGGGAAGTAGCAATACAAGTAGCATTCTGATTTCATAGGTGTAGTTGTAAATTAATGGAAACTGAGATATTGTACCCTTATCTTTAGAATGACACCTGTGATTGGTGTAATGTCAATTGCCTTTTATTGAAATAAATAATTTGACTTTGACTTTGCTGATGGCGCGTGCATTAAACCATTCGGTTCTCTTCAAGATTGCCCGACTTTTTGACATTTCAAAAGTGCTTGTAAACGGCGTCATTGAAATTGATATAAAATTTAATTTTGTGATAACTCTAGTGTTGCATAAGTCTATCAGAAGGGCTGTTCGTAGTATTACCTATAACAACATCAAAAGTACGCTCAAAACAGTGCACTTCCAGTCGTTGTATTTCTGTTGATCGCGTCCAATAAAGTCGCCTTTGATCCAGACATTTGGCGATGCGATTTGTTTATACTTTAAAAACGGATGGCTCCGGGACTTGGCTCGGGATAGGTGATTTATAGATTTAGATATCTAATTTGGATAGTGATACAGATTAATATAAATAGTAAGTAGGTACTTATACTTATATTACTGTATTAATATGAGATGATAATTATGGAATAATGTTTAAAGATATTTTGATGGGCTGTGTGAAGAGGAAAATATTGTGATTTATGATGACATAAGAGGTTTGTATCTAGATCTACCCATATATATACAAGGTAGAAGGGATATTGTGACTCAAACTTTTACCATAGATTCTAAACCCCCACTGATAAATTATGACAAACATAAAAAAATAAATAAAAAAAAAAAAAAAAAAAACCATTATGCAGTTAAATCAGCTATAGTTCGTAGTCGTACTAAGTTCTTTAGCGCGACTTGCCGTAGGAGTTACCTGGCTGAAATCATCACGTAAGGTGAAAGCGTTATTCTCAGGCGACTATCTCTCTTTTTTTCTTTCTCTCATTGTATTTGTAATCCTAAGTGTTCTAGAATCATAGACCAATTGCCCAATAACGGGGTTGTGGAGGTCAGATGGATAAACGCTCTATGTAAAACACTGGTATTGAGAACATAATCGGAACAAAGCTAGGTAGATGATGGTTGATAAACCAAAAAAGCTCTTCGAAACTTTTCAACAAATACAAGACTTATGGCTTTCGAAACTTTTCTAAAATACCACACATACGAAACAAATCAAGACCCATTGCATTACAGCAGTTATATCAAAGCCAACAAACATTCATTCACAAATCCAGTTTTATCTAAAAATAGCATACTGATCGCATTGAAACTTACCCACCATTTAGTTTGGTACCATCCGTGAAGCGCTTTGCAGCGCTCGAAAGCGCACACAACACTATTTCAGTATAAACAAATGTCAAATAATTAGTGATGTGATTAAGTGAACGATTCATTGATTATCAAATCGAATTGTGCGGTCTTCGAAATTCAATTTGGCATTACCATGTTGTTGTGTTTAAAAAACATCTTTTAAAATTCGAATTCTATTTGTTTTTAAAAGCATATTTTTTAAGTTATTTTTGTTTTTTTTTAAAGGCATGAATATTATTGGTTTTGGTAAACAATGTTTTAGTAAAAACATTTGCCTTCTTTATTATTAAATTAGAATAATAAATTTACTGTCCTAGCCTTATATTAAATTGTATAATGCAAATATTTACCAGAAGGCCAATTCTAGAAGTCACATTATCACTTTAGTGAAAATCTATGTCAATTTAGTGAAAATCAATGTAAATTACAGGCATTTTTGACAGATTGAGACAGATCGTTTCTAAAAGATAGTAGAATTGCCCCCCAGGACCCTATTTAAAAAATGTTACAAATAAAATTGTAAATTGTAATTGTATTTTACAAGTTACACATCTACAATTTTCTGTTTATTAAAGGATACGACTTACAAATTTACAATGGTGGAAAACTTACAAAATTATTAAATTGTACCTATAATTTTACAGATTCCTGTTTAATTCAAAAAATCTCTTTACAGGTGATAATTAACATATTTGTAATTGTTATAATAATAAGATTTATTAAACAGCATTTATCATACAACTTTACAAATATTTCACTTATTTACAAAATTGTCAGATTGTGACGTTTAAATAGGGCCAAGATCTTTTAGCAAAATGAACAAGTGGCTCAAAATGATTTCCTCATGAACCCTAAAAGTGATAACTTGTGAAAGAACAACTGAGTGCGTAAAGCAATGGGTTAAGTGAATGTAATCAAAGTGACAGAACAATGAGCAAAATAAAAAGACGGAAAAAAGACAGCCAAGTTCGTGTCAGGTTCAACATTACCAATGTGGTAAGTTTAAAAAAAGCTAGTGCTTTTGCCCGCGACTTTTGAGCCTGAGCCATAAATTATACCACAGAAACACAAAACCGGAATAAAAATTATAATACATCCATTCATCCTCACAACCTCTCAAAATCTCTAATTCTATTATAAACGTAAAAACGTTTATTACCTGACTGTTTTAATGAATTCTTATTAGTTTTTCGTCAGGGTTCCATGTTGGAAAAATTATGTTTCAATTATTTTTTGCCAAAACAAAAATCCCCACGTTCATTTTATTAGAGTTAGCAACAATAATTGTTCACACTGAATACAGTTACTTAATTCATTCATAAAATGAAACTCTAGCGCAACAATTACTTATAGGTAAACATCACATGCAAAAACAATAAATAATAAAAATTTGCTAACTTGCTTAGTTAAAAGCGCCAATTATATAATTAAAAAGTATCTTCGAACTTTTTCATTCTCGAAAATGGAATCAAACTTGGCTTGTCAATCGAATAGCCATCAATTATTTAAAATAAATAAATAAGATAATTTTCCTCATTCTTCCTGCAGTAATTCAGTCAATCTTCTTGAACTATACGAAAGCTCCTCTCAGCTTCCGAATCTAATGGGTTACCTAAATTAAATAAAACCTAAGAAAACAAACAGTCCTACCCAATGTGCAATAAATTGTATTCAACTGTTTATTTAAGTGTTTATTACCATTCACGTTATTAGTAGGTACAGTGTTAAAATGTGGTAATTTTTGTTTTTTTTTTTAAGTTTTTTTTACTACACACAAAGTATTTTTTACGAGATATTTCAGTCTCTTTTTTTGGCCCTCACTAGGATTTTTTCCCATATCGTGGGTGTGTTTACAAACATATAAACTGACATACACAAACAGCTAGACTCGGAACAAGTATCTGCTGATTATAAAATATTTTTTCCGTTCCACAAAATAATAAATATCGGTTCAGCAGTTTAGTAGAAATTCAGTGACATACACACGTACTTATCATAACGAACAACTGTTGCTATACGAGCAACTTCGAAATCATGAAAAAATAATCAACTGTTCCCTACAAAAGTGCTTTACAAATATTTAAGTATTTATTTATTATTAGGCTTTTCAACAATGAGTACACTGTTACTATATAATTTGTACATTGCAAACTTATATCTAAGTGCCTCATAACTTACAGAAAAGTACAGCATGCACTACATTATGCGCAGATAAATTATACAAATAATACATTTAAAACCAGTAATACCCAAACAAATATACGAAATATGAGGACTAAAGAAAATAATTATTCATTGTTGAGTTAAATTAAATTAAAGTATTAAATAATACTTTCATAGGTAAATTCAATTCTAAAAATATTGGATCAAATTAAATAATATAATGTATCGAATAGCTGTATTTTTTTTAATGATTAAGTTATTCATAATGATGAGTACAAAACCCTATTCAACTTTTCAGCCAATTAACACACGAATATGAAGATAAGATGTCTTATTTTTTTGTTATTCATAAATGCCTATGATTATGATTTTTTTTTTTACAAAAGAGATACGTATGCATGGTCGTCAGATATCGGTGCCGATTCTCTTGGTCACAAACTAAACTAAAATTAGACTATTTCCATCTTATTCTGTCCAATAAAACAAGAAAGAGACTAATGTAAATAAGAGCTGTGAAATTTAGTCAATCTGACGCATCCATACAATTATAGTTGACATCTTAAAACGTATGGATTAAAAATACGGAGAAGTTCAAGGCAAAACTAATTTGACATCGCTAACTTAGTTCTTTAATGTCATCATCCTTTCCTTTCGCTGTATGTTAGTAAGAGATGTCAATTCTCTTTTAGTCTAGTTTGTGAACAAGAGAATCGGCACCATAGTTGAAGTTATCTTAGAAACTGATGGATGTTTTAAAATGTAATTTAATTTCAAAGTAGATAGTTAATAGTTTATTAATTAAGTCAAGTTTCAATTAAAGACGCCAATCAGTTTCTTAGAAAACTTCATCTATATTTGTCGACTCTGCGAGCTACGTACTTATCTCTTTAGTTGACTGTACCTGGAAGCATGGATGACTAATAGCTTCACCAATAATATTCCCAATGAATCATATAAGATTTAAACTTATTTTATTGAGAGTTTTCTATCATAACAAGAGCAATACATTACCAATCATTCTATTTCATAAAAACCTTGAATTACATATATAAATTATTGATATCATAATGCTAGGAAGACGTAAATGTAAAAGTTTATTATTCTGAGTACAATAACTACTATTTTTTATGCACATCCACATAATCCTTACTACTATAATAAATACGTTCGTATGTTTGTTATCTTATTACTGCAAAACTACTAAACCAATCATAGTGAAATTTGACAGAGTTTGGATTCTGGATAAAAACATAGGCTACTTCTTATTCTTTCGCCCACCATAAACGACATTCGCAAATACGATGTCGTGAGCAAAATGGGTAGTCCTAACGAATGTTATAAATGCGAAAGTAAGAGTTTATTTTTTACCGTTTCATGGCTAAATCACTGGACCAATTTTGATGAAATTTGGTACAGACTAAACTATAATACCAAGGAAAGTCATAAGCCGACATTAGCACAGACGAAGTCGCGAGGAAAGTAGGTATATATAATAAAACATTTGTGAAATAATACTCGATTCCTATCAGATAACGAATCGTAATCATAACAATGATAACTTATTATTAGCATATCCTTAATTAGTCGAGTGCGCTACTGTTTTCATTAAACGCTATAAACGTATAGATAGATCTGCTATGCAACGTTCGCTCCGATTTAATTATGAGTCAGAACATACATACATACATACATAAACTCACGCCTTTTTCCCATGGGGGTAGGCAGAAACTACAGAACGTCACCTGCTACGATCCTTACATACTCCTTTCACCTCATCTACGTTCATACATATCGTCATACAAGCACGCCGGTTACGAGTACTCCGCACCTGACCTTTCTGAAGGAACAGGAAGGATTATGAGTCAGACGTATTTATAAACCGATACGACACCATTTTGTGTCCCGAATTGAATAGTTCCTGTAAAATTATAAAGTCACTTAAGACTCTTCTACCTTGTTCCTAAAGCCGGTAAGGCTTTGGCTGTTCGTGTATTGTACCCATAGGTGGTTCTCATAATATTAATGTCAGTTGGGTTATGAAAGGGAAAAGCATTGTGTATCGGATAGTTGCGCAAATACGGACATTACTCGACTTTTAAATATCGGCAACTGTTTTCTAATTATTTTATTATTACTAACAATTGTAAAAACAACGAACTTTCTCTTGTTTCATTCTTATTATTTCTCAGTAGCAGCCTCGGAGTCTGGATTTGTGCCCGGTTAATGGCAATTGGCTCGCCCCCTATTACATGGGACTAAAAACATAACTGGCGAAATATGGGTGTACTAATGTACACCTCTGCCTAACCCTTCGGGGATTACAGGCGTGATGTTATGGTATGTTACTAACAGTTGTAAGTTTGATGATTATTTAATAATATTAAATTTTTGATGGCTGATTATCATGATTAATATGATCTTGAAATAAGGCCCTGTGTATTGCACATACAACACAGGTACAGGACCTTATTACAAGATAATAAGGTTCAAAATAGGTTAACGCAGTGGAGTCATGCAAAATGTCGTACTAATTTACTTTAAATTAGGTTGGTTTGGTGGCCCATAGATATATGGCCCAAAAGTACCTATCTAAAAAAATAGGCAGTCATGGGGAATGCTGACAGAAGTGAAAATTTAACGTAACATTAGCAAGTCAGTGACGCGCTCATGTTAGCATGTCGGTGACGCGCTCCTGTTAGCATGTCGGTGACGAGGCCACGTTAGTAAGTCGATGATATGAACTCGTAAGTTTTGCTCCCACCAAAAATCGCTCAAGGCGGCTGAACGGGATTTTCCTCTAAGAAATTATTATTATTTTTACATATTTATTCTAACACAGCAGCCAATCGCTGAGCCAACGCATTTACCGTACCATGTTTAATTAGAACTTAAGTATGTACCTACCGTGGTACCTACCTACGAATTTTATCGTAAACAATTTGATAGCATTCCGTGACAATAGGCTTGTGTTAACCCCCATGGGGACTGACGATGGCGTTAATTTATGGGGTCTCGACTACAGACAATGTTATTTGATCAAATCAGTGGTGATGGATTTAAAATGTGGCAATTGATTGCTATTTGTATGATGTAACATGTAAAGTGTGTGGCGACATCTATCGAACAACATACGACGCACGTTTCGACTGACGATTCCCACATCGCGCAATCAATGTTTATTTATTAAAACTTTATGCACATGTAAAAAATACACTGTACAAAGGCGGACTTAATGCCTTGGGCATTTTCTACCAGTCTACCTTAGGGTGATGTAGAGACAAAAACATAGTAGGTGCATACAGAAAATTTCCGAGAATAAATTATAATAATAAATACATACATACAAAAAAAATATATATAAAATGAATTGCGGTACGAGTCTGCCAACTTCTTATGTTCGCGAGCTTTTACCTTGAACGTGAACCGACTGGTAGCCATCCTGATATTCGGAGGGAGTGCATTCCATAAGAAAACCGCCTGGACAGGAAAAGAAGATGTACCTACTTGTACAATGTTCGCCATGACGCGCGACGCTATAGCATATTATACAGAGTTATTTTTAAAACAAAAGCAACCTGAAAAAGGGTCATTGTACTCATCATTATGAACATCTTTTTCTATGGGACCAACCCAGAAATCATGAAAAAAATCAGGTGTTCCCTACAAAAATGCAATACATCACCATCATAATGTACGAAACAGCTGGTTTTTGCTGGTAGACACAATACAAACTCACGTCTGGTCGGAGGATCCTCCCTTTACAATGGAGGATGGGAAACTTTACACTTTGAGGTCTTGGGTTCGATTCCCAGGTCGGGCAAAGTGTTATTGGGTTTTTCTATCAGGAATTTCTCAGTAGCAGCCTCGGAGTCTGGATTTGTGCCCGGTTGATGGCAATAGGCTCGCCCCCTATTACATGGGACTTTGTTCTTTTTACAATTATTGGTGCTAAGAAGACAATGCGACTAGATTTTGAACAGTTCTTTAATTGGTTAAAATGACCTTCAGTTTGATAGCATTACGTGACAATAGGCTTATGTTGACCCCCATGAGGGAAGACATTGGTGTTAATTTATGGGGTCTCGACCACACAGTATTATTTCATCAAGTTGAGGGCAATAGATTTTAAATCAACAAGCTGTTATTCGCGACTTCGTTCGCGTCGAATTTAACTAAAAAATTATTGTTCAGTTTGTAGAAGTCTCGAATATAATAGTTGTTCACAATTTCATGGGTTGAACTATTTTTGCGCGGAATCCTAATTATTTTCCTAAAATATATATACTTAGTAGATACCCTTAGTTACTCCTAATAACTATAGCTATCTGCCAGAGGAAGTCCTATCAACATCGTTTCGGAGTTAAGGCGAGACAAACAGACCGACAGACAAAATTGTAAAATATTGTTTCTTTTAACTGACTTCAATAAAAGGAGGAGGTTATAATTATATTTGTTTTATAAAAAAGTTGTTTCTTTACAAACAAACACATAATTCAGAACAAACAGACAGATATATACACTACTATTTAAAAGCAGCAATAGTTATTTGTTATACAAGAGTGCAAAGTTGCTTTTTAACCGCGTGTTCAATTTTGATGACCGAGCAAGCGAAGGATTCTAAAATTGAATCACGAGCGCAGCGAGTGATTCAAAATTAGAATCCTGAGCGTTAGCGAGGGAATCAAAAGAGCACGAGGTGAAAAATCTTTGCACTCGAGTGCAACACGTAACTTTTCATTCCACCTCAGCGAGGAAATGACTAAATGCAAAAAAAGCTCATTTGCGCATTATTAACAGTTTCAGTCAATTCTGTTGGCGTCAAGCAAACTTCCTTGTCGCTAGAATCACTCATTTTAGTATTTTCACTTGTTTTCAAGTTTCTTGTTTTTAATATAAGGTTTAACAATGACTTGAAAAAATGCCGCGTAAAGAACCGCGTACAAAGCAAATTGAAAAAAGAACACCAAGAAGGTTCCGAGTCTGAGTTTTTAACAAATTAAAAAAAAGTTGTATGATATATTCGGCACCATAGAGGTAGCAGTAAATAGGTTTAATGTTTTTATTAATTCACAAACTTAGTGCACACGATGTTCTAAATTCAATTTACTTTATCCTCTAGAGAATAAAAACGGCTTTTCCACTCAGATATTGAAGATTAAAAATACTCTTTCCGAGATGGTGGGATGAAAATGATTTTATTTCATAACCGACGAAGAATTTCAACTCTGGAGGGTTTTGTTGAATCATGAACTAACTTTAATTCGCGTTGTCCCTTCCACTATTTGGAAGGTTATTAGCGTGATTCATTAATAAATAAGCAACGAAAAACCACTAATTAATAACTCACAAGGTAACTAGCGGCTCCATTAGGACACACCCACAACTCTAAGACCCGACGCGGACGGTGATGGTTGATGCATTTCTGTTTTAATATTCATCAAAGCACTTATCACATAGACAGTCGTACCTACATATTTACCTGTAAGCGGGTAGGTATATGAGTCTTAGAGATCTTTTGCTTAAAAAACATCCAAAAAAAAATTACACATATAATGTACTCAAAGTCAAAACATTTATTTCAATTAGACCATTTACAGGCACTTTTGAATCATCAAGGAATCAGTCAATTAGTCCGAAAGTTGAAGCTAGATTCTCGTTCCAAAACGGAGGTAGGCCTCTATGGAGAAGAATGAACATGAAACTCCACGGCACTCTTTTAAATTAGGTTTTTACAAAATCCTGGTTACATTATTCTTGTTGATTCTACATGTGAAAACAATGAAGATGAGCATAAAAACAGTAGAAAAAAAATAAGAAAAATAAAGATGTCAAGCCATAGCAGTTAGTTAGAGCTGGTTTTGACGTAATTAATTTAATAATCAATTTCAAAACAGTCATTTTTAATTTAAGAAATTTCTAAGTAATTGTTTCAGTACCAAAAAGTTTTATTTAACTTCACGGCATTGTTTACATATTTCTTTCACGTGAAATTGATTTCTCAATATTCCGCGATTGTTAATTATTGCCAATTCCTAGTAAAAGCTGTAAGCATAATTTCAGCGAAAAAGTTACGTCAGTTATGATGTGTTTACATAGTAAATCGTTTTCAAAATGGTGTCCAATTTTTATCTATTAACAAAAAGTATCTAATTGATATTGATGTTTTCCTTTGTTTATTTTTATGGTTCCGTACCTAAAAGGTGCCAACCCCTTATAGTAAATCTACGCTGTCCGTCTGTCACAGGGTTTAATCCTTTGAACCGTATAAAAAAAAATTAAAGAGCCCATATACAAGGCTTTTTTTTACAGAACTATATAAAAAAAATGTAGATATTGTTAAATACTTTACCTTCGTCTGCGAGTCGTGTGCTTTTGTAATATATGTAGTTGCTAGTCTAGATATCTACCATACTCAATGCAACAAAAATTACTTCACACCCGCAAGAAAACTACGTGTCATTCTAAAATTACACAATTATAAAAATATTATTGCTCATTGGTCTAGTGGTCGCAAGCGCGACTGCTGTGCATGAGGTCTTGGGTTCGATTCCAAGGTCGGGCAAAGTGTTATTGGGGTTTTTCCATCCGGAATTTCTCAGTAGCAGCCTCGGAGTCTGGATTTGTGCCTGGTTGATGGCAATAGGCTCGCCCCCTATTACATGGGACTTAAACATAACTGGCGAAATGTGGGTGTACTAATGGGTACACCTCTGCCTAACCCTTCGGGGATTACAGGTGTGATGTTGTGTTATGTTATTATTTACATACCAGCGGACCACTCCGACTTCGCACGGGTGCCATTTTCTCACTTTTTCGGCAGTGTTTCCAAAAGTTTAACATAAATAAACTAATTCATGTAATTCATTAAAAATGGACTAAAATTTGTATCTAGTCCGCCATAATACAAACCCATTAAAAACCGTCTTTCGATTTGTACAAAAAACTAAAACTAAACCATAGTCACAGTGTACAGAAACACGCCCAAAATACGCCTGTTTTATACAATATTTGTATATCATTCTGTCTGTCCATCCACTTTATTGACAGTGGCTAGTAAGTTCAAGTTACCTACACCTTTTAGTGAGCTTTGAACCTCTGAACGAGTTAGTCTAGTTAACTTAAGTGTTACTAACTTGATTTTTATTGTTCGTTTTTTTGACAGTACTTTTTTATCATCATCAGCTATAGGGTCGTTTTCAATTTTGGGGTCAAAAGCATTTAATTCTCGTACAATAAATTATAAAATATTATTATTATCATTAGCGTTAGGTACCAAAGTCCTCGTCAGTAAATCACAAAATATCATTCGGGAAATTTTGTTTCTTATTGTGTCACTCAGTAACTTGATCTTAGCGTATTATTTTAATAAGTAAGAGGTATCTTTGTATTGTGGCTTTTTAATTAGTGGATGCACTTAACTACAAAAAATACGAATATATCATAAGCTTTGTAATGAAATTCCTACTTTTTTTACCCTAAATTTGAATACGACCCTTAGCTGCTGAAAGCCCTAGCTGAAAGTAGTGATATTTTATTGACTTTATAATTTATTGGCCATGCAATTCGGTGAACAAAGTGACTAAATATTTTTCATCAGTTTTTCTTGACATACTTTCGGTTTCATCGTCAGTCTGAGCTGAACTTAGTGATGTTTTCATTGGCCATCTAAATAAAGTGATTAATGATGGACGTCCGTGTCCAGGGGTGGACGTGTGCGCGCTGTAGAGTATGTATACATCCCTTTAATTATAATACTAGCTTGTACCCGCAACTTTATCTGCTTCAGGATTAAGCCAAAGTCCTAATGCCGCGTGACGTCAAAAACGGGATAAAAACTATCCCATGTCTCAATATTAATGTGTGTCAAATTTCAACTAATTCTGTTCAGCCATTTAAGCTTTAAAGAGCAACAATCATCCTACAATCCATCCTCGGAAACTTTCACGTTTATAATAGATAGTATAATAGTGTATAATAGTAGTAGATTTTTAAAAAAATGTATGAGATACTAATACTACTAGTATGCTCTACTAATAAAATTGATACCACATCTACCACCTGTCTATTAAAAGGTTATATATCTGAACTTGTACCAGCCTATTACTGTCCCACTCAAACCAAGTCAGAGGCCCTCGAGGCGGTTTAGAAACTCTGACACTAGGGTTTGTGGGGTCGTAAGACCTTAATGACCACACGATAAAGAAGGAAGATTAAAACGTTCATTTGAAAATCAACACCACCTGGATTTGATTTAACGCTGCCTAGCAACTACCGTGCATTTTACTTAAATGGACCTATTTGGCGCAGCCGTGAGGCTCTTAAGATCCTGTTTTATTTAAATCATGTTATAGGTATTTACCTCATTACTCGTTAAACCTTTCCTTCAAAGTGCCTGGGTTCCGGGTTGCGGAACGTCTTAACAGGATACCGTGGCCTCGGAACGTAAAGGCAACAGAAGGAACAGGGTGTTTTTTTTTACAATAAAAGTCTGTCAGTACTCATCTAATGATTTTTACTACCCAATAAAATAAAATACCTGGGTTCGCTGATCCGTTTGTATATTATACTTCACACTTGCTCGATCGATTTGCAATGCTCTTCACTTTGCAATATAGAAAAGCGAACTTGACATTGTGTTCCTATGTCCGCTAATGTCATTCAAGCGAGTAATCCATTCTCACGGCTCACGGCACGACGGCTACATAATCTAGTGTAGCAAATACGCATAGCACTCTATTATAATATTTATAGCGTAAGTAGTTCTTAGGAAGAACTAAAAACCACGTACAAAACGTGCCACGAAAGATGAGACTTGACACACCACACAAATTTTATTATTTAGTAATAAATATAATATTGTTAAGAATTTTAATCTAAATGTCATCGAAACATCCTTGAATAGTTACACAAATTATGGATAACTATATACCTGCGCTAGCTACCCATTACTGACGCTTGTCAAGTCTCATCTTTCTTGGCGCGTATTATTCTTAGTTTATCAGAAACCTGAACTGTAGGTACTCATCATTATGAACAACGTTTACTGTGTACAACAGTTTTTTTTTTGTTTTTTTTGCAAAATGGATGAGCAGATTTCTTTTTCTTTATTTCATGTATGATCCCTTTTAAAAGAATAAGGTTATAAATAATGTATTGGGTCTCTAAAGAAGAAGGCTAGCCTAGGCAAGCCCAATCATCATAGCCCTCGGCCTCCGCTGTTCTTAAAAGAGCATCAACTTCAACTCTCTGTTGGATGTATACTTCCTTTCTTTTCTGCCCGTTTCCTGGTCTTTGCATGTACTTTCCTTCCAGATAGACCAGTGGTTTAGCTTGCCCTAGATTGGCCCACTATCAAAATTTGTTGGTTTGACCTTCTACCTTACTGCGGATTCGGGTTCGGTGGCTCTATGGCTGGGGGCCCCCGTATCTTTGATAAGGCTGATACACCGGTAGCCACGCACCTGACTTAGACAATATCCCGAGTTTGCTTGCCATCTTTTCTCAACACAAGAACAGATCTCAGGACTATTAACACTAACATCTGTTAATAACCCATTTTAGTTATTTTAAACTAAATAACGGAAGACATAAAATAGTTTTAGTAAACACTTACTGAACTATTTGGTATCAATAAAACAGTCGTTGCTAACAGAATTATGACCTGTTAGCTATAAAATAGCAACGTTTAGAACTTTAATACAATATTATGTATTTAGGTAAGTATAGTTGTTTAATTTTTATTCGATTAATAATGAACCTTATTGCTTTGAAATAGATTAGGTCTGATATCGTCATCATCGGCCTACACAACAAAGCAAATACAACTTTCCTTTCCATTTTCTTGAAAAAATATTTATAAATACTCTTCATCTAGGGATAATCGACGGTTTTGTTGGACGTTTACCGGAATCATGGTTTACTCTGTCAGGAGTGTCACTTGACACATGATTCGTCCATTTACCTCCATGAGCGCCATGACCTGTCCTGCGATTCCTACCTATCTAGCAGTTTACAGGTCACATAATACTACAAATATTAGCCAGTCATCAAGATCGTGGTTCCTGGACTTCCCAAGTTCTTTATTTTCGGGTCCAATAAATGTTCCTATCACCAAAACCCAAAGACCCAGTTGGACCCAAGCCCACTAACCCTGACTCTTCTTCCAGACCGGCATGAACCGCGGCTCCAGAGAGGAGCTGCTAGGCAGTTCCCAGGAGGCGCTGCGGAACAGCCACAATGACCTGCGGCAGGTCTATGAGAGGCCACTCACGAAGGAGGAGAAGACCTTCCTTCTTCATGCTGATAGAGGAGACTACGTTACTGTTAAGAGGTAAGTTGAGGATCCTATTGAAGATTTGGATGTTCCTAAGGCAAGCCGTCTCTCTATGACGAGAAGCGGACGATAATCATGGATTAAGACTAATCCAGTGGTGATTAATGGCTGATTAATGCTGATTATTCAAAGTCAAAGTCAAATCATTTATTCCGATTAGACCATTAAAAAGTAGCTATGATCGTCATAACAAGAAAAAGAAAAAATAATTGGATCTAGTTGCCCCTCCCAAAAAGAAGGTCTGTATAAGTTTTATGAATATCAGTCTCCTGACACGCTCGAGGGTTCTGTCGGCTCCTTTCGGGTTCACAACCCTAGCAAGTCCGTGTGCAGTCAGAGACCCGCACAGCTCCAAAGCCGCAGAAGTCCGGCACCAAACACATAATATTGTAAGAGCCTATTAACATGCACACAACAAGCACCACCCCGCAATCTGCGAAGGGTTAGGCAGGGGTATGCTTATTAGTCCACTCATATCTCGCCAGTTATGTTTCATCATCATCATCATCTGCCTAGCCTTTTCCCAACTATGTTGGGGTCGGCTTCCAGTCTAACCGGATGCAGCCTACCAGTATTTTACATGGAGCGACTGCCTATCTGACCTCCACAACCCAGTAACTGGGTAATACGATACCCCTTGGTGAGACTAGTTGTCAGATTTTCGGGCTTCTGACGACCCGTAACGACTGTCAAAGATCCACATATGACAGCCGGGACCAACGGCTTAACGTGCTTTCCGAGGCACGGAGGAGTCTCGGTGTGTAAAGATGGTCACCCATCCACGGACCAACCCCGGCAAGCGTAGCTAGCCAGTTATGTTTAATCCCATGTAATAGGTGGCAAGCCTATTGCCACAACTAACATACCCGCTGTAATGACCTCAAAAACAAAAAAGTATCAATCTGCAATATTTAGGCCACCTTGTCGTCGTTCTAATAAATAGGATTACTGAATTCAAAGCCACACTTGTACTGTTTCGCTATCGAAGGCTTATAGAGGATAGACTAGCCGAAGGTTTTAGAGGGATTTCTGCAATTTCGAAGGTTTTAAGGCAATCACATTGTTTTGGTTTTAAAGTAATGCTGTTTGACAATAATGGCTTCACATAACATAATATCACGCCTGTAATCTCCGATGGGTTAGGCAGAGGTGTACCCATTAGTACACACATATTTCGCCAGTTATTATTAAGTCCCATGAAAAAGGGGGCGAGCCTATTGCCACGTTATTCAGGTTTTTCTATCAGAAATTTCTAAGTAACAGCCTCGGAGTCTAAATTTGTGCCCGGTTGATGGCAATAGGCTCGCCCCCTATTAAATGAGACGGCCAAATGCAGGTGTTTATTTATTTATTTATTTATTTAAACTTTATGCAACAAAAAAGTACAAAGGCGGACTTAATGCCTTAGGCATTCTCTACCAGTCAACCAAAGGTGGTGAAGAGATAACAAAGCAGGTGCAAAAAATTGTACATGAGGAAATAATCAGATAAGAAATTTTAAAATAATTGAAAACAAAATCTAAACAAGTTTAATCGTACACAAGTACATAAACTCATATATATCATATATATAATATATATATATATAATATACATACTCATAAATACATACATACCTATTTTATAAAAAGAATAGAAAGGATATTTATGATAAAACTCTTGCTAATTGTTCTGAAGATAAATCCGCAACTTCCGCTTGAAAACATATCGACTGGTGGCTGCCCTGATATCAAGAGGAAGGGCATTCCAAAGAAGAATGGCCTGAATATGAAAGGAGGAATGAATGAAATCAGAAGTATGAGAAGGACAGTTGAGTAGAAGATTATTAGAAGAACGTAAACACTTAGCGTGAGTAGAACAAAGATATTGAAAATGGGAAATAAGATAAGAAGGGGAAGAGGGAGAGTTGAGAAGGGAGAAAAGAGTAGTTAACGCTCGCAAATTTCTTCTTTGCCGAATGGGCAGCCACTTTAGCTCTGCCCTGAAGCTAGATACATGATCATATTTTCTCAAATTAAAAATGTACCGAATGCAGTTGTTTAGCATCCTATCCAGCTTATCCAACCAGACCGCATTCAAGTCGAAGTAGCACACATCACCATAGTCAATTACAGTTCAATCCGTACAATTCAATCAGTACAATTATTGTTCTAATGGGAACACCTCTGCCTAACCCTTCGGAGATTACAGGCGTAATGTAACGTTATGTTATGATATTGAATATCAAGTAGGACAGAGAATCTACTTGCGAAAATTAAGTAAATGATTGTAATATTTTCAGTCATTTCTTTCTTCTTTCTTTACTGTGTGCAGTAAGGTCTTAAAACCACACACCCTAGTGTCAAAGTTTCTAAACCGCCTCAAGGGCCTCTGACATGGTTTGAGTGGAACAGCGGGTCCCAGGTTACCTCACGATGTTTTCCTTCACCCACTGTTATATATATATTTCAATTTATAGGAAAGGATGCTATTGAAAGTACAGGCAAACATCGCCCTCACAGTGTCTAGCATCGGGTAGGATGACAGCTCACATCAAGCTCACTTCACAGTGTGAGACTGTTATAGATTCCACTGGCAGGTGCAATGACATTTCATTTCAAACTCACTTGACCTAAATATACTGTGGGAAATATTTACTTATCAAACCGGCTACTTGCCAAAAAATACGATATGTTGGAGCTGATAAACAAACGCACATCCTGATTGCAAGTGTGTCACATAAACTGAGATTCCTTCATCTTTAAATATCCTAAAAGCTTAAAATACACTTACAATAATAATACCAGCCTATTTATTTATTTATTAAACTTTGTGCAACAAAAAAGTACAAAGGCGGACTTAATGCCTTAGGCATTCTCTACCAGTCAACCAAAAGGGGGGGAATAGATAACATGGCAGGTGCAAAAAAAAATTGTACATGAAAAAAACAGACAAAAAAGAGATTTAAAAATCTTTGAAAACAAATTATATTCTAAACTAGCTGACCCGTGCCCACTTCGTTGGGCGGTAACCATTTTCTTGTGATGAAATTTTTTTTTTTTTTTTTTAATTTTTCTTCTCGTAAGAACCATCCTCGTACTTCAAGGAATATTTAAAAAAAAGAATTAGCGGAATCGGTCCAACCGTTCTCGAGTTTTGCGCTTACCAACACATTCAGCGACTCATTTTTATATTCTAAACTAGCTGACCCGTGCCCACTTTGTTGGGCGGTAACCATTTTCTTGTGATGAATTTTTTTTCTTTTTTTTTCAATTTTTCTCTCCGTAAGAACCATCCTCGTAGTTCAAGGAATATTTTAAAAAAAGAATTAGCGAAATCGGTCCAACCGTTCTCAAGTTTTGCGCTTACCAACACATTCAGCGACTCATTTTTATATTATAGATAAATTTAGACGTACACAAGTATCAAATAATTACAATTCATAACTACACATTATATACATGAACTCATATATACCAGAGTAGTTATCCCACTGCAAGGTAAATGCCTCTCCTCAAACAGAGAAGGAGCTAGTATTCATCACCACGCTTACTCAAGGTGGATTGACATTTCAGACTCATTTCTTTAATTTGTTTGAACGAGCTAATCTTAGGAACAACTGGTCTCATTTAAAAAACATTTGCTTTTTATAGCCCGTTTCTCGAGAAAGGTCAAGTTAAGGTCAGAGTCAAAGGTGGAGCAGTAGTCAAAGACATAACATAACGCGGGTGAAGCCGCGTGATGTAGCTAGTTAATGATAAGTCCAGGTTTCCTTCACTGATTTCAATGGTGCCCAAGACAAATTTAGAAAATACATACGTAATTGAAAAAGTCACATTACTACTTGCCCGATTTCAAACCTGCAATCTCATGCACGAGAGGCGGTCGGTTAAACTACTGGACCATCACGACATCTCTCTAATACAAACACGTTTTTTTACAGATTAATAGATCAATTTACACCTCAATCGGATATTCTGGACATCAACTGCGTGGACCCACTGAACCGGTCAGCGCTGATAGCGGCCATCGAGAACGAGAACATTGAGCTCATCAAATTACTGCTCCTCTCCGGGATCAAAGTCAAGGTCAGTTGAAGGTCAAGGCACAGAAAAGAAAGTCACAAACTAAACTAAAATTAGATTATTTCCATCTTTTTCTGTCCAATAAAATAAGAAAGAGAGTAATTTAAATAAGAGCTGTCAAATTTAGTCAATCTGACACTTCAATTACAATTATACATACAAATTATACACGGTTATACTCGGTTATTCACGGTTATCCATGTAATTATACTGTTCAGTACATTTATGTTCGTCTAACTCGTCAAAGTGTACTGAACAGCTGATTTTTTTATTGTCACTTTTTGAAAAAAAAGGTCCCAATCGTTTAGAGTTCGATGATCGAGTTTATGGCTTTCGTTTCTAGGACGACCTAAAAGTAACCGTGTAGTTATTATATAATTTGACATCGGTAACTTAGTTCTTTAATGTCACCGTCCTTTCCTTTCGCCGTATGTTAGTAAGAGATGTCAATTCTCTAAATTTAGTCTAGTTTGTGAACGTGGGAATCGGCACCATTATCTCATTAATTAAAGGAAATAAATGAAGTCTAAAAGCACATTATTAATGTTTTATAATAATATCTTATCATCACATAGCACGTTTCATTTTTTTTAATGTGTTAAAAACACATTTATCCTGTCAAGTCCCGGCTGACTTACCAGTAAGTCATAACAATAGAATATCAATTGTGTCTCATTACGTAGAACTGGAGTAATTAATACCTCATTGCAAAACAATGACTAAAATTATTGATAATAATGCTTCTTTTGCTTAACGCCCTATTACATGGGACTAAAAAAAACATAACTGGCGAAATGTGGGTGTACTAATGGGTACACCTCTGCCTAACCCTTCGGGGATTACAGGCGTGATGTTATGTTATGTTATGTATGTTATGTTGCTTAACGCAACGTGCTATTAATTTGAGTATTGCAGATATCATAAAAAATTAAATAATGCACGTTTTATTTTATTTCAAAAGCTTGCTTTGTTTTTTTTTTTTATTAAAATAATTCCAAAAAATTGCTTGAATTCTATGAGATGGGGCGTGCGACTTATAAGGAACGAATGCTCAAGGTTATTTAGGGAAAGTCCGGTTAAACAGCCGACAAACTCCTTGGTTGACCTGGGAGATGGCATTCCGAAAAAAAAAAGTATATTGAACACAATCAAAGATAATACTGTTGTGTTTATTCTTCTTTTGTCGATGTTCATGACTGATTTTACTCACTACGTTTGTACTTTGATTGGGCGGTTTATATCGGTCGCAATGTTTTCGATTATGCTCTGTTTACTAAAAGGTCAGTGTAAACTCAAACATTCTTAATTTAGTAGTTGACTAGCTTCTACCCGCGATTTCGTCTGCGTGGAAATATTACGTATGCCGTAAAATACGGCTCATGGCACTCAGAAATACAGACGATTTTTAATAGTGAAAAAAATGTTTGAAATAATCCCAATACCTAAGTACTTCCCTTTAATACATTTTATAAACAAACTTTCCCATTTATAATATTAATATTGACACACATTAATGTCACAAAATAGAATTAAAAAAAAGATAGACCTAATTGCGCTTGACGTTTGTTATTTTGGTCATTATTAATTGAATTTGGTTTGTCGAAGTAATTTTATTAATTTAATATCTATTCTAAATAAAATTTTGAATGTACATTGAACTGTTTTTGCTAGATAGGAATGTAACTTCAGCATATTTAATTAGTTTGACAAGACTGATCTAATTAGTCATAAATTGTGGATTAGCTCGTTTTGGAAGAATGTTTAATACGTATAATTGTATAGTTTTCTCCCATCTGCTTACGGTAATTCATACAAAAATAACGTTTCCACATAGTGCTTTTTTACTTTAAAACATAACCAACTGAAAACGAGAAATTGACAAAAAAAAAGTATCACAGTAACACAGATTTAAAACCTCCTTTCTTACAAGACAATGTTGCCACATAAAAAACTTCACGAAAGAAGCCATTGTTTTGGTAAAAATCTATGAAAAAGAATAGCTCAGTCCCCTCGGGAAATCATACTTCCAATAGTTTGCATGATGATATTGATCGTATATTTTCATAAAGCAGTAGTTTCAATAAGACATATGAAATGGAAATAATGGCTAAGTTTCCAGAAACGTCGTAGGAAATGGATACAGCGTCAAGCAGTAACTCTGGTCTTGGATTTGTCAACTCCTTGAAATTATTATCTACCTATATCATTATAATAAGCTGAAGAAGTTTTTGTTTGTTTGTTTAAACGCGCTAATCTCTAGAACTACCAGTCGGATTTAAAAAAAAAGTTTTTTGTATACAGAGTGTTAGTGTAAACACCGTTATCCTTGAAACCAGTGGTTTGGTTAGACTAATAGAACGTAAATTCAATGAAAAAACATATCTTTTTTTTTAAATAAAATCTCCATTTTTCCTCAAAATGATTTCACCCAATATTACAATGATGTAATTAGTTAAATCTTATGTAGGTAGGTAGTTATAACGGACGGCCAATGCAGATTACGTAACTCGGGCGCATAGTATCCATGAATTTACGGACGGTGTCGGACAGATTTTTTATTTTAATTTTTGAAAGAATACTTTGTTTATTTATTTTTAAATTCAGAAAACCATTTTTTATCATAAATCAAGTACCTATGGTTTTAGTGACAACGGTGTTTATACTAACTAAATTTACGTGGAATATAGGAGAAGTGTGCGTGGAGTTTCTTGCTCATTCTTTTCATCAAAGGCTTACCTCCGTTTTGGAACGAGGAACTAGCCTCAATTTCGGTCTTACTGACCGACTCCTTGACAATTCAAAAGTGCCGGTAAATGATATAATTGTCATAAATACTTTGACTTTGATTTTAAAGCTTAGGTCCTCGCTTGACCCCTCTCCAGTCGAGTCAGATCGGCGTCCTATTAAAGTAGCTAAAGTGTCGTTGAAATAATTATGGGTCAAGGATCGAAGTTCTAGCAAATTTTACGATTATGGGTTATAATAAAAACTAAAATCTATTGATGGCTTAAAGCGTAGAAGTACGAACATTATTTTATTGACATTTTATAGGATGGTAGCAAGTACTAGTAAAAACAATAATAAAACCATGATTTTGACTTCTCACTGTACAGAACCATGAAATATAGTGGTCGTTAAGCGCGACTGCTGAGCGTGAGGTCTTGTGTTCAATTCCCAGGACGAGTAAAATGTTATTGGGTTTTTCTATCAGGAATTTCTCAGTAGCAGCCTCGGAGTCTGGATTTATGTCCGGTTGATGGCAATAGGCTCGCCCCCTATTACATGGGACTTAAAAATAGCTGGCGAAATGTGGGTGTACTAATGGGTAGGTACACCTCTGCCTAAACTTTCGGGGATTACAGGCGTGATGTTATGTTACGAAAGTAATATCAATCCAACAATTTCGTGAAGACAAGTTTACGATGAAAAAACACGACGGTTATTGCCATACCTAAATCATTCGGAGTCATACTGAAACAGACGAAGAAATATAGGTAAACAAGAAGTTTGAAACATTGGGATGTGGCTGAAGATTTAAATTTATAGGTTTTCAGTATTTGGTCTAATGGATTTTTTTGGATAGTGTGATGATAAATTTACTAGTTCAGGGTGATAATAAGAAAGACGGGTTATACATATATATATAACATCACGCCTGTAATCTCCGAAGGGATAGGCAGAGGTGTACCCATTAGTACGCCCACATTTCGCCAGTTATGTTAAAGTCCCATGTAATAGGGGGCGAGCCTATTTCCATCAACCGGGCACAAGTCCAGACTCCGAGGCTGCTACTGAGAAATTCCTAATACAAAAACCCAATACCACTTTGCCTGAGCTGGGAATCGAACCCAAGACCTCATGCTCAGCAGTCGCGCGTTGCAACTACGAGACCAACGAGGCAGTCCATAAGGAAGGGTTATACATGAAGGTACTAAGGCGATTAACACACGACACCGCCTACCGCAGCGGTGCGCGGTGCTGTGTTAATCGCCTTACATAATGTTATTGTTAAAATTCATTTTTAGTTTATGTTTACAACAAATAGATAAAATTTAAGTATCTGTTTGTAATATAAAAAACAGGTTTTTCCAAAAAAAATAAATAGCACAGTACTTATACAAAATAAAAACAATTTTTTCTGTTTATTTTTTCCGGCTTTGATCCGAAACAGCTGGATCGATTTCGACGGGACCTTTACTGAAAGAATTATTTCTGTAAAACGAATTAGGGTACCGCGAAAAAAAATTAATAATGGTCTTTTGATATTCAAACCATGATAACATTAATTATGTTGTGAATTTTAAAAAGCTTATATTTTGACATTACAAACAGACAATTTAATAGTTTTATTTATTTGTATAGAAGATAAAATAATACTACCTATATACCTACTTGTTAAATTAGCATTAATTAGAAACTGATCGATGGAAACAACACTGATCATTACTATAGGTATAATCATGAAAGTAGTACAATCACTCTAACACAAATAAACACACACTTAACGAAACTATTGATTGAAATCATGAGGTGTGCAAACAGAATCTTTCACCACAAACTATTTTGGAAACATTGCGAGAAAATTGCTATTGAATTTTGTAAAGTTTGTACATGTTTTTGTACATGTACCTACCTGCCCGCAATGCTGTTCTGTAATATCCATAGATGAATTTAGAATAAGTGAGCTCGGGGTGAGATATCAATCTTCATACACACTTCACGTAAACACTTTAGTTTACCCCTGAAAATCCGATTCATTTTCCATTAACTGTAAAATTTAATTTTTAATGAAGGTCACACTTTTATTTATTTAAAAGAGACTTAATTAATATTATATATACATTATTTACAAGCCTAATAATAAAAATAAAATAAAAAACAACCAGAATAAAAAAAAAAGAGAAACTAAAATTAAATGGCATCAAAAAATTCATCCGCATCGCTGTCTACTGGAAATGTGCCCAAAAGACTAGCCGCATTGCCACGTTGAATGGCAATGCTTAAACTCTGGCCAAGGTAAAAACCAGCCCTTGGGTCACGGGAAGAATCAACAATTAATTTTTAATTGCTTTCAAATTAATAAATAGTTCGTCAATTGAGTCGGCACAGAAGTGACGTCACTGTTCTCTTTTGTCTCACAAAATCTATGGGAAAATCACGTTTTGACAGGTCATAAAAAGTAGGTGGTGTCAACTACCTTTTTGCCATCCAACGTGGCAATGCCGCTAGTCTTTTAGCCACATTTCTAGATAACGCCACTTTTATTTTTTGGCACACCTGTATTGTACTTTATAATTTGTACCCAGGACGCTCTGCTCCACGCCATCAAAGAAGAGTATGTGGAAGCTGTAGAACTGCTTCTGCAATGGGAAGAAGATAACCACGTACCAGGAGAACCTTACGTAAATAATCTTGCTTCTATTAGTTATCTATACTAATATAATAAAGCTGAAAAGATATTTTGTTTGTTTGTCTGGAACCACCAGGAATCTTAAACTACCGATCAGATTGAAAAAATCTTTTCGGGTATAATAGCTAGATTCATGAGGATTAGTATAGGCTATATAACATCACGCTCCACCACACGCGAGCGGAGCAGTAACCATAGACATAAAACCACGGCTTCGCGGGTAGACGCTCGTCCCATAATAATTTTTTACCTAACTACAAACATTTTTTTGTTACAACATTGACTATCAATACAATAAATGAAAGTGTCTATTTGTTATGCCAAAGTAATGGGTTCTTATTTATTTTATAAACCTAAATGTCTACACAAAAAAATCTATTATAATTTTATTTTTGTAAAATATGTGTAAGGAGTAATTTAGTACTTACTTTTGCAAAATGGACTAACTCTCAAAACGACTTATTCGCGAAAAGTCTAATTCTCAAAACACACTTATTACTATTTTGTAAAAAGGCATTTTTTTACAAACAGCCTCAAATCTTATTTATTTGTTTAGATGTATGAAGGATGAATCGGAACTGAATTTGGTGTTCCAATCTCTGCTGTACCTGTACAACTATATCTTTTTTTTTCAACAGAGCTGGGAGTCCGTGGACCCATCATCAGCGACCTTCACACCAGATATCACCCCCCTCATCCTGGCTGCCCATAGGAACCACTACGAAATCCTCAAGATCCTGCTGGACAGAGGGGCCACGCTGCCAGTGCCACACGACGTCAAGTAGGTAGAGTACTTCATGCCGATTTTCTAAGTATTTTTTATCCAGAAATAACCACACCTGTAATCCCCGTAAGGGTTAGGCAGAGGTATACTCATTAGTACACCAACATTTCGACAGTTATGTTCAAGTCCCATGTTATAGGGGGCGAGCCTATGCGAAATTCCTTATGGTAAAACTCAATAACACTGCCCGACCTGGAAATCGAACCGAAGACCTCATGCTCAGCAGTCCTTTGCGACCACTGAAACAGCGAGGCAGTTAAATAAATAAATCTTTTTATTTTAGATGCGGTTGCGACGAGTGCGTTAAATCTTCTCAAGAAGATTCCCTCCGTCACTCCCAAGCCCGCATCAACGCGTATAGAGCGCTCTCCTCCCCGTCCCTCATCGCCCTCTCTTCTGCCGACCCCCTACTGACAGCCTTCCAGCTGTCCTGGGAACTGGGCAGGTTGAGTCGGATGGAGACGGAGTTCAGGGTTGAGTATAAGGTAAGTGTTCCCGAAACAAAAAATCCCATCAACATAAGACTAACATCACGCCTATAATCACCAAACAAAAAAAACCAACCACTTCAACCAAACCACTTCACACCGAATCGGTGTGAAACCACCTACAACATCAGAAAACCAATTCCCGTAATAAATAACGTTCTTATTCTAGTCGCAATCTCAGCAACAATCAATGTAAAATATATGTTTACTACTATTATAAATGCATAAGTTTGGTCGGATGGATGTTTGTTAGTCAATCATGCCAGAATGGCTAAAAAGATCTAGATGAAAATTAACACAGAGATATGTAATTTTATCTGGACTAGCATATAATTCTACTTTTTATCCCGAAAAATTCTACGGTTCTCGTAGGATAGTATTTTAACTTTGACGCGGACGAAATCGCAGATGAAAACTAGTTATAGATATTTTTGTATTATTTAGTTTGACGTTAGAATGTAAACATTCTTAAAAAGACAAGAATTATCCCTCCTTTATCTGTTACTCCAGGCTTTACGCACACAAACTCAAGAGTTCGCGACCTCCTTGCTGGACCACACGAGAACCTCTAAGGAACTGGAGATCATGTTGAACTACAACCCCTGGGACATGGACTGCTGGGAGCCAGGCGAGCGACAGACCCTCGGCAGACTGAAGCTAGCTATCAAGTACAAGCAGAAGATGGTAAGTATTTTAAAAAATCTTGATAGAAATTAAGAAAATAATCATTTATGTTTATTTGACACAGAAATACAAAACAAATATGAACAAAAAAATCAAGCAATGCAGTTTTGAATCTTCATCAAAGGAAGTAATTATGATAGTGACACGTTAACAAGAATCATCTACATCTACACTAATATTATAAATAAGAAAAATTTGTATTTTTGTTTGTTTGTTTGTAATGGAATAAACTCAAAAACTACTGGACCGATTTTGAAAATTCTTTCATCATTAGAAAGCTACATTATCTGCAAGTAACATAAGATATATTTTATAGCATACATTACTTCCACGCGGACGAAGTCGCGGTCAGAAGCTAGTGATAAATAAAATACGTAAATAAGTTTCTTTTTGTACCTAATTTTCAATTTCAAACTAACAGAGCAGGACGATTCTGTTCTATAAAAAAGATATATTCTAAAGTATTGACAAACATGAATAAAACAAAAATAATTCTTTAATAATATTGACCAGGCGTCGTAATTTTATTCATTCTTTAAGTCTTTTATCACAATCTTCTGGAATCTATTTATATGTATTTATATTATTGTATAAAAAAGTTCTTATAAATTAATAAGAACTTCTGTATACAATAGATCTTAAGTATTATAAATTATCACTCACGGTCTTATACAGTCACCAATAACAGACTAACCAGTATGTCTAAAAATTAAATAACAAAAAATAAAACATTATATAATAAAACAGTAAAATACCCAGTAAAACTTCCCACCACTATAACAGTATATTTTTTATAAACCAGGCATAAAAATTCACATAAATACATGTAATAACGTCAGAAGCGTAGCGTACCTTGGCGGGGCCCCGTATAAAAATTTGTTTGGGGGCACTTAGGAAGGGTAAAGATTTCTCAAACAAGAAAAAAATGTTTGCATAAAATTAAAATTAATATTTATTCATCATAATTATCTATCTGTCACATTTTTAAAAACAATTTAAATTAAATATTAACTCTTCTTGCCTTTTTTTCGGCAAACTGATTAATTAAATCATTCATAGCTGATGATGAATTTAGTTTTTCTTAAGTTTTTGCCTCTATGGACAATAGTGACAGGTCTGACAGGCGTTCCTGTCCCATATAAGTTCTTAAATAATTTTTTGCCAGTTTTAATTTCGAGAAACTTCTTTGGGAAGTTTTTATTAATTTTAACGCACCTTGGCGGCCCCCTTAGGCCGGGGGCCCCGTATAATTGATACGGCAGATACGGCGGTAGCTACGCCCCTGAATAACGTCCACATCTCAACATGTCAAGTCATAAGTTCATCTATGTACAGTCAACCGGCGACCATGGTCGCAATCAGACATCGCCATCACCTTTATGTCGTAGCCGTAAGGGCGACTTTTGCAGTCCAAAAGTTTATCTAGGTGTTGCTGACCGTTTATAAAATATCCTTATCAAATCATACTTACGGAGTACAAATACGAATAAGTCGTGATGGCCCAGTGGTTAAGGCGCCCGCATCTCATGCATGACATTGTGGGTTCAAATCCGGGCAAGCATAATGTGACTTTTTCAATTCATATGTACTTTCTAAAGTTTATCTTGGACATCACTGGCATCGGTGAAGGAAAACATCGTGAGGAAACCTGGACTTACTGTTCCACTCAAACCGTGGCAGAGGCCCTTGAGGTGGTTTAGAAACTCTGACACTAGGGTGTGTGGGGACATTCGTCTGACTTAGGTTAATTATTATTGTAATTCAGACTTAGGTTAATTGCATGTCTAGGTTTCCTTCACCCATGTCATTGTTGTCCAAGATAAACTTAGAAGGTACATGAATGATTTGAAAAAGTCATTGTAGACCGGTATCGAACTAGCAACCTTATAGCATATGAAACGCCATAACGTAGATTTAATTTCGCAGCAAAATAATACAATAATACTTGTATAAAAGAACGACTACGTCTAGCTAGGGCGCTGGGCCCGTGCATTCATCACGCACTGCTCCAGGTGATCAGACAGACCCCGTTAGCCCCGCGGCCATCTCACATTATGTCCATACAGAAGGTTTATAGTACGGCCGACGTAACTTGGCGGTATGAAGTTAGCTGTTTGGCTGCGCAATGAATCTTATAGAAACGACGTATAGAGTTTCTTGCCCATTCTTCTCCATACAAAACTACCTTTTGGAAGGGGCAACTAGATTCAATTCTATTTTTTTTTTCATGTAATGACGTTCAAGAGTGCCTTATAGAGGCCTAATTAAAAAAATTAAAACGAAATTAATTAATTATTTATTTAAATAACGACTGCACGTCGTTACAAAAATTAGCCGGAATAACAAACAGACAGACAAACACTTTAAAATTTATGAACATTCATATTTGTTTTTCAAAAAGCTGTTACATTACAAACAAACACCTACATTTAAATACCTACCTCAATATTATTTATTTGTATTAAAAAAGAAATATATATATTCATCCTATGCTACTCGCTTTCTAATTGTGAAAGAATTTCAAATCGGTCCAGTAGTTTTTGAGTTTATCCATTACAAACAAACAAACAAAAATACTAATTTTTCCTCTTTATAATATTAGTGTAGAAGACATCGCTCAGTCTCTCGGTCCAAGGTCACTCGCTGTCCGTGAAGCACGCCTAATGCGTACGCTCATTTTCACTCGTCGTAAGAAGCTGGCCTTCTACCATTTCTCTCTCATGTGGCGCCTGTCACCCTCCGACTGCAGTACAGTCAATCACTCTATTCATTCGCACACGCGAAACTACCATAACAGCATCCTTTTCTTCATTCCCCTCTTACAAGGCTATTCGACTCATACAATTATCAACTCCCTGTCATTAGATTGAGAGTTCATTTTTCGCGATGATTTATTTGAACGGACGAACGCATTTGTATTACCCCATTACGTTTACCGCGACGCGCGCCGATGGGACCGACGCCAGTCGATATTAACAGCGGTTTGAAACCTCAGTTAAGCCATAGACGGCTCATACTAATATTCTCTGATTGACGAATCATACCCTGTGCGTGTACGGTGAATTAAGCTGTGCGTTTATTCAATACCCATGGCTAGTCCAGTGTTTTTTCAAGCCAGTTTCTACAGAGGACCACACTTATTTAACCTGGCAATAAGAAACAAAGAAATCGCAATACAACGTGCCAAGGTCAGCCATTTTTTTGCCGATATCGTTGCCGCAGCCGCCAGCGAACCAGGCGAGCAAGTGAGACTGGATATTGGATTCTGAGTGATGGCGTCTATCGGATATACAGAGAAGAACTTAAGAAGAATCTTCAGCTATCTGGGCTGCAGCTTCCGGAGCTGGTAACGAAATCACCGCCACACTCCTGTGGTGACGGCGCCAGCCATGTGAAGAGCCGCTGCAAGTACTCCAGCGGTTCTTCGCGTGGCTGGTGCTGTTATCCCTGCCAACAGTTTCAGCCAGTACCATTTCAGCCGCTACCCTTCGAGAAACTATCGCCGCAGACCTCTGCCCCCCAGTTTTAAATGACGCAGAAATATCAGTAGGACGTAGTAGGACGTCCGTACAAGGTGGACAGAATATTCAGTTGTTTCTGACGGCTGCTTTCCAAGAGATTTGATTTATCGAAGGCCCACTAGACCAAGACTCATCCAAGTGGTTATACGATGGCCTACACAATATGCGAGGACGTCCTCGATATCTGCGAGTCATAATCTACAAGGACATCAGGAGGTCATACGGCCGAAAGGAATACGAAATTGACCGAAATGTGAATATAAATGAAATGAAATGAAATGTAAATTAATATAGTCATAAGGCTAATTGTACATACTGTAAACTTAAATATAATAACAACAACATCATGTGCAACGTTTATATTAAATAATTAAACTATTCTAACACTTTATAGTTCATTTTGTTTTTATACCCCCATTACTATTTTTAATACAGCAAAGAGTAAACATCTTCGCCGCAAGTGCCACGCGTAAGCAACGCGGCTGCAGCACTAGGGCCGCGCTGCTGTCGCTATTTTCGAGTGACTTGAACAGAAACTTCGAGCGCAGCATCACTAGTCGATAAATGAAATGATGCGCAGCCGCAGCGTTGGTGCAGCGCTGCAGCCGCTCGTTTTATATTTATCTGGATTTACAAACAAGCGATGTCTCCGCGCGGTACTTTGCGGAACGCTCTTCCTTCTCTCTCCTACTTAATCTATGCTGTGCCCGACAGGGTCCATAATTGTGACTAATCTAATTATTCCATCTTGTAATACATTATGGTACGCAATAAAGATATTGAGTATTGAGTATTGAAAAAGGAATGGTACGGCCATGCCACTTTTATTGCTCGACTCGGCGGGGACACTACCGTGCGTGATAACAGTGCTAATAAAGTTTATGTGGTGTGTCAAGTCTCATCTTTCGTGGCGCGTATTATAATAAGATTTCGTTTCGCACCCTTGATATACAGAATCTTAAAAACTATACTTCACTATTGACTACCTCGTTGGTCTAGTTTTCGCGCGACTGCTGTGCATGAGGTCTTGGGTTCGATTCCCAGGTCGGGCAAAGTGTTATTGGGTTTTTCCATCAGGAATTTCTCAGTAGCAGCCTCGGAGTCTGGATTTGTGCCCGTTTGATGACAATAGGCTCGCCCCCTATTACATGGGACTAAAAACATAACTGGCGAAATGTGGGTGTGCTAATGGGTACACTTCTGCCTAACCCTTCGGGGATTACAGGCGTGATGTTATGTTATGTTATGTTCACTATTGAATCACAAAACCTACTCAATATAGTTTCAACGTTACAGCAATCCACTAAAACAGTCAACGTTGAACTGAGAAGCAAACAAGTGTACCTGTTAATGGTTTGTTTACACGTCTGCTCTTTCATCCGCCACCTGTGTAGTAGTCTAAACAATTTAGAATGTGACTTTGAATTATTGTAATGTTGACTCTGTGATTATGTGTCGAAGATACAAATTTAAATGAAATTATTTGGGGAAGCAGAGTCATGTTGAAAATAATAAAAAATATGGCAGGCTGGAGTGAATACTGATGAGGAACAGAGCCTCCACCTCTCTTTTGCCTTCATTGGCCGATTTGAGAGGAGAGAGCAAATGTGCTCAGGGGAAGGAAGTATTTCAGTAAGACGCTGGTCTATTTGTAAGGTCTTGGATTCAACTTCCTGTTATGGGTATAGTAGATACGCTAGGTGTAACATGGTACTTGGTGGAATATGAGGCTCAGTTAAATTTCAGTCTTATTTCAGCCGTCTAAGTTGTCTTTTTATAAGTATGTATTTCTGAGACAATACCCAAATTTCCCTTTTTTTTTTTGTGAAATCTTTAGCCGCTTTGCGCGATTTTTGGTAAAAACAAATCTTATGGGTCCGCGTCACAATGTTGGAGACGCGAGTTACTCCAAAGTTTTACGTTTTCCGCTTTTGTCGGCATTCTCAAAAACTGCATTATTTTTTTTATTTTTATTCTACCTACATTAATTCATTTGCAGTTCGTCGCCCACCCAAACGTTCAACAATTATTAGGAGCTATATGGTATGAAGGTCTACCAGGATTCAAGAGAAAAAACATAGTTGGACAATGCATACAGGTAACTATTTTGTACATTTAACATACATCATAATAAAAAGAGTAAGAGAAATATTAAACGCAAAAGGTTCGACAAATATCTAGGTAGGTATTAAATCCATCTTTGGTGGCAGGATATGTGTATGTTTCCACTCTGTTGCTTAGTTATTTATCTTTATTTTTCATGTTGCGTAAAAGCAAGCATTTATACCAGTTATCTTACTGCTTAGGTATATCATTTGCTTGACAATGCCAAGGTAAAAGCATATTCTTGAAACATATTTTATGCTTACCTAATATTTTTCTTTCCTTTTTTTCTTTTAACTACCAAGTTGATTACGTGGTCGCAGCGAGAGCTTTGAGCCCTGCATTTGATTACCAGAAGGTCAATTTACTAATTAAAAACGTTTACAATCTAGAAGTAATCTCAACTTAGCGACAATTAATGTCAAAACATGTAAGTAATTAGAGGTATTAGTGACTGATTAAGGTTAGATTGCAATCGTTCCTGAAAGTTGCTAGGGTCAGGCAAACCGTTATTGGGTTTTCAATAAAGAAAACTCGTAAGGCTCTCGAGTGACGACCACGTACTAGAAGGCGCGGTGTGAGAAGTTCACCTACGAGGTGGTCTACCTGGTAAAGGTCGCGAGATACAGGCAACGCAGTCCCTATCTGGGAGGTCTATGACTAGCAGTGGACATCGCTCGGCAGATAAGAAGATGATGAGGCCGGAGATTCAAAACCCGTGGTGTTTACCACTATTCTTTGCCGATTAATTTCGTTGCGGGATCCAAGACAGTTGAATCCTTTTTTCGGGACTCGTCGAGCTTCATTGCCTCGGCGCTTTTCTGGCGGTCTCCACTGTAGATTCCGGCTTTCAGAAGTTGCAGAGGATGCAGATGGGAATAGTGTAGCGGCCTTGACCCATAAAATAAAAATGGTGGCAACAAAAAAAAACTGGTGGCGTATGATACCACCATTGATTAATTTATGTTTAATTTTTGTCAGGTGGCGAAACTAGGGGTAATGTTTCCAGTATACTGCACTATATACATGCTGGCACCGAATTCAGAGTACGGCAGATTCATGAAGAAACCCTTTGTCAAGTTCATATGTCACAGTTCTTCGTACATGCTGTTTTTGAGTAAGTTTTTAATTTAAAAAAAAACATTATGCCTAAATATTATGTACTTACCTATTGTACAATGTAAACAACCTTATTTTTTTAAATTCCGTACCACAGTCGTCAAAAACAGATCTCTATAGGATCACTTTGTTGCTCGTTTGTCTATCCGTCCGTGTATCTGTCCGTCTGCTAAGACCCTTTCTCTCAGGAACGCGTGGAGGCATTACATAAAAATAAATGATTTATTGTTATTTCCATTATTTTTTTTAATACTTACATAAATAATTAATTTTTTAAATATTTTGACAAATTTTTTGACTGCCTCGTTGGTCTAGTGGTCGTAAGCGCGACTGCTGTGCATGAGGTCTTGGGTTAGATTCCCAGGTCGGGCAAAGTGTTATTGGGCTTTTCCATCAGGAATTTCTCAGTAGCAGCCTCGGAGTCTGGATTTGTGCCCGGTTGATGGCAATAGGCTCGCCCCCTATTACATGGGACTAAAAACATAACTGGCGAAATGTGGGTGTACTAATGGGTACACCTCTGCCTAACCCTTCGGGGATTACAGGCGTGATGTTATGTTATGTTTTAAATATTTATATAAAAAAAACATAAAAACATTTAAAAATATAAATAAACAATAATAGCCCACCGAGATTGGAAACAGGGTCCAAGCTACCGGCGGTCAGGGCTCCTTATTATTATTAATAGTAACGATATTCTTCCACTTCCAGCTCTCTTATCACTAGCATCTCAACGAGCAGACTACCTAGTCCTGGAATGGTCTGGCATCACCTGGCTCCAGGAGCTGGTGGACCACTGGAAGGAACGGGAGAGAGGTTCCTTGCCCAGCATCATTGAATTCAGCGTCATCATCTACATAGCAAGTAAATTTGCGTTTGTTAGCATGCTTTTCTATATTTTCTATGGTTTTACTGATAATTACTTATAAATAGTACCTATTCTACCTTATTTCACGGTTTCTCGATACGGGAGCAGCTCCAGCAAGAAAGCATGATAGAATACATGATATCCAATACCAATTTTCTACCGCTTACTACAATTTTTAAGCACAGTTTTAATTTTTCCATGTAATAGCACTAACGAACCCGAAAATTACATTTTTTTCGAAAACAAGTGTAAAATATTCTAACTAATCTTTACATACCCCCAAGATTTTTGTACTGTTGCATGTATTCGTAGTTAGGTACAAGATTTTGAGTGAGTCACATTGCACACTACCACAAGCAGTGATTTTTCACATCCTAAATATCCTAATCCTAACTAATATTATAAATGTGAAAGTAAGTTTGTTTGCTACCATTCCACGCCTAAACCACTGAACCGATCATCCTGAAATTTTGCATATACGTCGTCAGGTGTACAGAATAGTACAGGGTATCTTTCATCCCGAAAATGTTCATGTCTTTCGAATTATGATCGGATTTTAAACTTGATTTACGAGCGAAGCCGCGGGCGAAAGCTAGTCAAAAACAAAAGTTTTTGTCTATTTCCTCGTATAGTATAAAAAATAAGAACTACGACTCCCCAAATATAAAATATTGCTATAAGGGCTTGTAAAGAACCCTGTAAGACAAACCTGACAATATCAATGTTTCAGGTCTAATTTGGGCAGAAATAAGATCACTATGGACTGGCGGCATTACCGAGTACATCAGTGATCTATGGAACATCGTCGATTTTATTACGAACGCGTTTTACATCGCCTGGATCAGCCTACGATTTTCTTCTTGGTATATTGTTCAGGTAAATAGTTTTGTTCCTAGCTTACGAAGAGTTTTGCCATGATATTCAAGGGTAATGGTCATCATTTTCTATCAGGTCGGTCGTTAGTTGGTTTACCAATATAAAAAATGAAGAATTTTTGATTTATTGTGTGTCAAAAGTAAATTAAAAAAAAAACACAACGTTAAAAAAATTCAAGAAAAAATAACCAAAAGTTTAAAAATTCTGTTAAAGATATTTAATAAAGAACTACACCGTTAAAATCTTTTCATGATAGATACACACATAAAACTATAAATTTTAATGCTAAACATATCGACTTAATAACAGTCGGAACCTAATATTAGTAATATTTAAGCTGGTCTACATTTTTAATGGTTATGTCTTAACCTCCAACTACTCTTCTACTTTTTACCTTTTAGCGAGATTATAACACTGGAACAGACCCCTGGTACCCACGAGAAAGATGGGACTCCTACGACCCCATGCTCCTATCTGAGGGTGCCTTTGCAGCCGGCATGATTTTCTCCTTCCTCAAACTGGTCCATATCTTCTCCATCAACCCATACCTTGGACCTCTTCAGGTGTCTCTGGGAAGAATGATTTTGGATATTCTCAAGTTCTTCTTTGTTTATATGTTGGTGCTTTTTGCTTTTGGTTGTGGTAAGTTGATTTGAAGTCTATACTTGCCAAAATTTTCAAGCTGTCGAATTTTGTTTTTGTTTGAATGCGCTTATCTCCTTAACTACTGGTCGGATTCTGAAAATTCTTTCGTAAATAAAAGGCTACGTTATCTCTGATTGCTATAGGGTATATTGTATTACCAAAAAAATAGATGCCTGTGAGAAAATTAACGCCGATGAAGTCAAGAGACAAACAGCTAATAAGCAGTAAATAAGATAAATGAAGCTGATGAATAGCGTATTATCCCCTTCACTCATAATTATTATAAGATAGTCTCTTTCTAATATTCGTTATGTGATATTTGAGATTGGATACTGTAAGGCACAGTTGTACCAAAATCTTTCCTCAGAAGTAGTAAATTGCTAACACAAATATAATTTCACAAGCTAACTCGGAGTTAATAAGATAACCGTGCCTGGTGCAAGCGGACCTAAAGTTTACTCTTCCCATTATACAGGTTTAAACCAACTGATGTGGTATTACGCTGAGTTGGAGAAGAATAAGTGCTACCATCTTCCGAATGGGATACCAGATTTTGATGGGCAAGAACGAGCATGTACGATTTGGAGACGATACGCTAAGTAACTAAAACTTTTGTACTATTATCTTCATTGGTTTCTGGGGCAAAAAGAAATGATAGGTTTACTGAAACATTTTCTTTTTTGACAATTTTAACAAAAAATAAATCATTTAAATTATTCCTAAGTACGGAATATTCCAGCGTTAACGGCTCGGTGGTTTAGACGCCCGTTTCTCATGCATAACGTTGTTGGTTCGATACTATTCGATATTCGGACAAGTAACAATGTGACTTTGCCAATTATATTTTCTAAGTATATCTTAGACATCACTGACATCGTGAGGAAACCTGAACTTAAAATGAATATAAGTCTTAAATTGCCAATCCATCTTAAACAAGTGTGGTGATTAATGCTCGTGCCTTCTCTGTATAAGAAGAAGCCTTTTTCCTGCAGTGGTGAAAGGCTGATATTATTGATATTCCATCATTCATAAATACACTGTTTTTCAGCTTATTCGAAACATCTCAATCGCTATTTTGGGCGTCTTTCGGCCTTGTGGACCTGACTACCTTCGAGCTGACTGGCATCAAGAGTTTCACCAGGTTCTGGGCACTACTGACCTTCGGGTCTTACTCGGTGATCAATATCATCGTTCTACTGAACATGCTGATCGCTATGATGTCCAACTCCTATCAGATTATATCGGTAAGTAACAACAGGAGTATCTAGAACACACTCTAAGGACCCATTATTAATGAAAATTGTTACAGTCCTGACTGCCTCGTTGGTCTAGTGGTCGCAAGCGCGACTGCTGTGCATGAGGTCTTGGGTTCGATTCCCAGGTCGGGCAAAGTGTTATTGGGTTTATCCATCAGGAATTTCTCAGTAGCAGCCACGGAGTCTGGATTTGTGCCCGGTTGATGGCAATAGGCTCGCCCCCTATTACATGGGACTAAAAACATAACTGGCGAAATGTGGGTGTACTAATGGGTACACCTCTGCCTAACCCTTCGGGGATTACAGGCGTGATGTTATGTTATGTTATGTTACAGTCCTTGGTAATCCGGGCTTCTCCCAGTTGTAAACATCCCTTTGTGTCTATTGGCCTAGATCTGTTCTGTGTCCTACTTATTCGGACTTTATGATTTTCCTCTGTATGAACGTAGATGAAGCAAAAGGAGTATGTAAGGATCGTAGCAGGTGGCGTTCTGTAGTTTCTGCCTACCCCCATGGGAAAAAGGCGTGAGTTTATGGATGTTTGTTAAACATGTATCTATAGTATAGTATTAATTTCTCAGGAACGAGCCGACACCGAGTGGAAGTTTGCCCGCAGCAACTTGTGGATGTCATACTTCGAGGATGGGGATACGGTGCCTCCCCCTTTTAACATCATCCCTACCCCCAAGCATTTCATGTGCTGGTTCAGACGCTTATGCACTAACAGAGATCGAGGTTCTATTATTGTAAGATTACTTTGTTGATTTGTTATTTAGAATGTTATAATTTATTTTTCCACTCTTGTGCTATTTTAGAAAATTAAACAAATATATATACATACAATCTGGGCCCTTCTGCATCTTCACCGAATTACAGATGGTTGTTATAAGAGACATCAGGGCGCCTACCGCCATCTCTTATAACAATATTATTTTAATATTACTTTGTAATTTCTGTTGTTGCATTTTCAACTTTCGGCGCTGATCCGAGCGTTGAAAATTTAACAGTGTGGAAGGCAAAGTAATATTAGAATAATATTGTTTTAAGAGCTTGTGGTTGGCCCCCTGGTCAATTATGAATATAGGTAAAATCAAATCATTGATTAAGTTTGTCAGTATTTCAGAATTCACCTTTCAAATAACAGAATCGCCATAGCGTATGAGATAAGGCAAGCAGTAATAGATCTGAATGGACCGAATTATTTAAATTTTTACAATTTAATAGTAAAAGATGATGCAAAAAGAGGAGGATATTGCGTAAAATCACTTGTCAATTCTTTATCCATAAAAACAACTTAAAGATAGACAGGACAAGTACTTCTCAATTCACTCTTCCCCAGAACAAATCCCGAGAGAAAGCCCGTCAGGAACACGAAGCCGTAATGAGAGTACTAGTCCGAAGGTACGTCACAGCTGAGCAGAGGGCGAGAGATGAGACTGGAGTTACCGAAGATGACGTCATGGAGATCAGACAGGACATTTCTACTCTACGGTACGAGCTCATCGATATACTGCATAACAATGGGATGAAGACGCCAAGGATTAGTATGCAGGATGCTACTGGTAAGATGCTGTGGAGTTGTTTGGTTTTGGTTGGAATTTTAATAGGTGATGGCAGTTCCTATAACCTACTAACCGTTAATGGTTCAAGCAAGAATTTCTCCAAATACGGATTCGTTTAGCGTACTTGTATGTATAGTCCAAGCAAGTACAGTTTTCATATCAATATGTTAGCAGATTACTTGTGCCGAGCCGGCGTACACTAAGTAGGCATGATTATCATTCATACCGCGTGCACTAATTTATCAAAGAATCTTACTTTTTTTGATCAAGTAATCAATATCAGTGTATCAGTTTATTATTCACTTAAGGGGTTCAACTGGGGTCGTAGGACGTCTTAACAGAATACCGTGGCCGCGGAACGTAAAGGGCAACAAAAGGAACAGGGTGGTTTTTTAGTCAGTAAAAGTCTGATAGTCCCTTCCGCTTCACCCAGAGCGGGAGGAGTCATTTGATTATATTTACCACCCCAAAAAAAGGGGCAAGGTTCCAAGCCGTACAATAGTAAAGGCTGTAATTGGATAAGGTTAAGTACCAACAGTGAGATATATTTAATGAGATATGAGATACTTTTCTAAGTAAACTTATGCCAATCGTAAGAGGTTAGTAATACATCCAATAAATCAAGGGAAATCTTCAAAAATCATAATATTGTTAAAGTATAAGTATTGGATAAGACGTTAGAATTGGTCAAATGCAACTCAAGATCAAGTCAATGTCAACTTTACCTACAGGAAAATATCATTAACTCTGTGTTGCAGTCGCTGGTAAAAAAGGCAAAGTGATGGAAAGAAGAATCCTGAAAGACTTCCACATTGGCATAGTGGAGGGCATCATCAAAGACGTTATATCCAAAGAGAACAAACCAAAGGATGTGTTCAGCCAAATTGCTAAAGCCATTGTTAGGAGAGGAAGCATTGACAGGTAAGCTTTGAAAATAAACTAGCACTGCCTAACTAGCCTGTGACTTCGTCTGCAAAGATTTCGTACTACATTTAAAAATTCTACACCCCTTAGGCCTCCTTTGAGAGCCATAGCTCCCGAGGGTCATAGCGCGATGTTATATAGTGTATTCCTCATAAATCTGGCTATCATATACAAAAAGATTTTTTTCCAATCCGACTGATAATTCCAAAGATTAGCATATTTAAACAAACAAAAAACTCTGCAGTTTTATTAAATTAGTATAGATAACTAAAATTTGTACACGACGTTCTTCAGTGCACTGAAAATTGATATTGTTTTCAGCAAAAAACGTGATTGGAACGCCCTTGTCCGCACTAACACCGTTCGAAAGGATCCTATAGGAACCACTGCTGAAGCGGAAACCAGGAGAAGCCGGCAGTCCCTCAGAGCTCATATCCTGGAGAATATGGCGTCCAGGACTATTGACCCTCAGAAACTATTAGGTATGGTAACATTTTTTAGGTATCAAATACAAAAATTTTACTGTTAAAAATATATTTTTAAAAATAAGCTTTAATTTAGAATTATTACAATATTGAGTATTGGACATTGTATTGTCACCAGAACTAAAGGTGTATGCAAAATTTCAGCTCAATCGGATACCAACAAATGGTCGAAAAATGGTTTTCAAATTTTGAAAGGACATCTTACTTACATACATTCATATATACATACGAACAGTGCCAGCTGAATAAAAGCTTGTAAAAATTAACATACATTATTGTCAGACACTTTCCATAGAACAGAAACTGAAAAGCATCTAGCTAGAAGAAAAAAATATTGACCCTAGGAACTAAAACACAATTCCCCTTTCAGAATACAATCCTCACCTAGCCGCAGTATCTCCGTGCGCAAGAGTAGCCTATGCCAAGTTCATGAGGAGCAAGATCAAATCGGACTTCAACGAGAGAGAAAGGAAGGGCAGGAGAGCGTCGGAGTTCAGCTTGGAAGACGAGGTGTTTGACCCGCCGAAGAAGAAGGAGAGGGACAGTTGTAGGAGATGCAGCGGTAAGAGATAGTATTGATAAGTCTCTAACAAAGAACCCTGGGGACTTACCCTCATCTCTTAAAACAATATTGTTTCACGAGAGTTCCAGTTTTTTTTTTTATATTAGCCCCCTAAATTTTCAGGGCAAATGTCTCTTCTTATACAGAGAAGGCACGAGCATTGATCACCACATTATATTTATTACAAGTAAAGGTTTGCTCACGACCGATTCATGCACCGTGATGCACAGTGACGTCCAAGAAAAACTTAGAGAGAACATAAGAATTCAGAAAGTCACTTTGGTACTCGCCCGTCATCGAACCTGTAACCTCATGCATGCGTAGTTTTTTAAGCTGGCTCTTCTCAGTGTGGCACTTCTAAATACGGTCACAACGCGATGTCGTCCTTATAAATAGCCACAACCCCATTTTCGTAATGATAGGTTGCATTTTCGTAGTGGCTTCCATGTTATTCACCCACAATGCTTTATTTAAAAATAAAAACAGTTCATTTCTATGGAAATTAGAATTTTGTAAGTAGCTTTAGCATCGCATAGTACGCAAATATATCCTAAAATCCATTATCACTCAATCGTCAATTCTACTATCCTAATCACGGTTAGTAGAATTAGCATTATAATCTAATATGAAATGCATAGGTTTACATAAACTTCCAATCAAATTTGAATGTTAATATGAGTGAATGATGAACTATTTACATAATTTATCGAGACCAATTAATTATTTTAATTGATACCTACTGATTGCAAATTGAACTGCTGTCTACAATACAATCTGTATATCTACCTATAGTTATTTATAATAAAACTATAGGTATCTAGGTACAATACTGGCTGCTAAGCTTCTGGTGAGACGCGGATTCGATTCTCACAAAAATCTAATATTTGTATAGCCACTGCCATGATGCATTGCCAGTTTATTACTAAGTACTATATTGAACAGTGTTCTTCAAAATGAAGTCCTAAGAAAAGTATATTATTGAAAACACTCATATAATCATGATTATTCAACAGGTCGAACATTCCGTAGCCGGACACCGATACCCGAAACTTCAGACGACGAAGGACTTAATGAAAACGAAATACAAGTAGAAGCTGATGTTGAGGACAAAGGTAACGTGTGTTTAGAGTTATGAGGAACCGGGTCGAATTTCCTCATCACTCATTCTCCATTAAAAAGGGAAGAGCCTTTGACCAGACGGGCACTGTGGCTGGTGGGTTACTGCCCGACGGTTGTTGCCGAGATTTTTTGTATTTTATGTTATTATATTGCCGGGGAGCACATTAAATGTAATTTTAGGGATCACATTATTAGTGCTATGTATGTACACGACAGTTTTCAGAAATATGTTCAAGATTAAGATGTAGTTTTTTACGGCCCCACACTATAAAGTTTTGCTTAAAAATAGGTTTGAAATAATTACGCCCATTTAAAGTCCACGGAATATCTAGATGAGTTTCAGTGCCTTATAATGGGGTGTCAGGGGGCTTAGACAAAGTAACATTGCTTCGTAGCGAAACGATATCTAAATTCGTCATCGTCATCGTCATCTCTGAGATAACAACAAACATTTTATAGCCAATGTAACACTATGGTCGCGATCACGATCGAGGCGAAGGCGCTGCTTTACGATTGGCTACTTTATGGTTTCGTTATGAATTATACCAAATTGCGATAACGATGTCGATTGACCACGTGATTGATAACGCGGCTTATGTCAATCCCATACTTAAATTGAATCGAAATCGTTACTTTGTCTAAGCACCCTGTAGTGGTTGCGATGAGATCCATACGGTTGATTTGGGCTCCATAATGTTAAAAAAACTATGAAGATATTCTCATTCTTGCGAACGCCTATTTAGTAACGTTTGCCAAATCATTTTCGGTAACGAAATTAGAATTTAGGTTCCTACTCAACGTGATCGTCGCTAAGAACATTATAACTTGAAACTAACTTAATTACAGCCTGAACAAATGAGTGCTTGACTTGAAGATTTTCAATAGGTCGCAGTTCAAGCAGAGTTTTAGGTAATTGTCCAATGGTTTAGTTTGCGTGTCTAAAAGTAACAAAATTAACTAACTTATTTTTAGAAACACCTAATTTTATTTAACCTTACTAACTACTGCGATTTTACTAAATAATTCAACTATTTCTTTGTTTTAGTTTGTTCGTTCGGATTGTTCTAGCTTTTTTATAAAACTAACTAAATGTGACTACTATTAGTTAACCTAATAACATCTTATAGTGACCATATTATTTTGAAATAAAAAATATGTTTTATATATATGAAAAAATCATTTATGTTTTTAATTTATATAAATAGATTGACTTGGCAATCGCACTAAACCATCTAATTTAATATAACATGTATTACTTGTGAGATACATTATGTTTTCATGCGATGGTCAAGTCTATTTATTTAAAACATAAAAGATTTTTAGTTTCTTTAGGGTCACTTTAAGATGTTGTTAGGTTAGCTAATTAAGTAATAACTTAAGACAGAAGGTTCCTTAAGTAGGGATTGAACAAATCAACCGACTTGGAATTACATGGATCTCACAACTTTGTACAGTAGAAGAACTGAGTTGCGAGACTTGGTTTTTTTTACAAGTTACGTTTCTTATGGTAATGTTGACTTATAATCTGAAGCCATGTTAACGTTTTTGTCCATTCCACCCCGTGTACAAGTGCTCTTAGCCTATATTCAGAATTTGTATAACTGTAACTACTGTAATAACTTTCAAAGTTCTAACTTTCATTAAACTGTATCGAACTTTTAAAAGGGACGACCTTTTACTTAAGTATAGCCTATGAAATCTATACTATTATTATAAAGCTAAAGGGTTTGTTTGTTTTGTTTAATTAATCTCCGGAACTAGTGATCCGATTCTGAAAATTCTTTCGTTAATAGGAAGCTATGTTATCCCTCAGTATTATGAGCTTTGTTTTATTATCGAAAAACTAAGGGATCAGTAAGAAAATTCACGCAGAAGAAGTCGCGGACTCAACCTAGTATACAAATAAACATTGTTATGCCTGATAAATGATTACTTCATTAGGAATTCATTATGTTATAACCAACTTTAATCAAGGGTATGACCTTGGCAATTAATTAATTAAATTTAATTTTGTAATGAGATACGATTGTTGTTAATTTATTTAAATATCGAACCATCGAAGGGTACATAAAATTAAAGATGGATGTAAATGTTGAGAATTATACAAATATTCCCTGCGAGTTGTTTATTGTAGATATCTATGTTTAATGTTGTTAACTGTAACACCAATGAAAGTTTTTTTTTTTTCTCTAGGTTCAGAAGGTGGATCAGAACAGACTCGTCCATTGAAATCCTCGTCCCAAGAGCCGTCGGAACCAAGCACTCCAGCTTTCGATCCAGCCGATGGCAGCCGACTGCCCCCGCCAGCAGAATTCCAGTCAACAGACCACATCATCACCATAGAACCAGACACACCAACAAAGACTCTATACATCACTCAAGAAGAGGATTCGAACCTTCAGAAACCCATCACTCCGACTCCTAGCATCCATTCTCAGTCAGAACAAATCCTTTCAGCTTCAAGCTTAGAATCTCAGTACAAACAAATGACGTCAGAGCCTCCTAGTGTGATCGTGACTCCAGATGCCAGTGAACCTGAAAGATCTCCTCGCAGATCTTCGTTTAGTACTCCCAGGTCAGCTAGGGTCAGTCCATCAGCTTCTCCAAGCTTCGGAAGGGACAAAGGCAAGTCGAAAGTGACTGGAAAATTCGTTTCTGGATGGCTTTGAGCTGAATGTAGACCCATTTTGAAAATTGATGCAGTTTTTTTGGGATTTAGGAAAATAAGTCTAGTCGTCTAGTGTTTATGGTCTTATTTCCGAATTGACGTATTAGTGAGATATGCTGTTGTTATAGCAATAACTAGTTTTTATCGATATGTTGTTATCGATTAACTTAGGACGTCTAGGTCACGACTCTCATTACAAAATACAGTACAACCTCTAAATAACAATGCTGGAGGGGGCTTGTTAGGTTTGTGGGGTTTGTATGTTAATGGCGGAGGGCCCTAGAGGATTTCGCAATTAAATCGACTGCCTCGTTGGTCTAGTGGTCGCAAGCGCGACTGCTGTGCATGAGGTCTTGGGTTCAATTCCCTGGTCGGGCAAAGTGTTATTAGATTTTTCCATCAGAAATTTCTCAGTAGCAGCCTCGTAGTCTGGATATGTGCCCGGTTGAGGGCAATAGGCTCGCCCCCTATTACATGGGACGTTTTAATGAGCACACCTCTGCCTAACACTTCGGGGATTACAGGCGTGTTGTTGTGTTGTTAAATCGAAGAAATCGGTTGTACTGTACTTCCACATATCGAACAATGCATATCGCAATTTTCTTTTTGTAACATTCTGAAACTTTAAGCCAATTTTTCAAATAAGCCATGACGGCTGAAAACCAGGTATTGCCTTGTAAAAAAGTGCCTTTATTCCGAATTGTACTTTATGTACCTATTAATAGAGTTCGTGGCTTTAGAAAGCCTAGATTATATTTATAATAGGTGGAAGGGATATTGTAACCTACACGTTCAAAATGCATGGAATAACAATTTTTTTTTTATCTTCCAAAATTGTTACTAATGAGGTGGTAGACTAGATAATGATTTGACACCAACACGATTGGCACAGTGGCTGAGCGATTGGCTGCTGAGCTACGTATTGCAGGTTCGGTTCCCTCACGAAAACAATAATTTGTATAGCTTACAGATAGCTGTTCCGGGTCTAGCTGTGTGTGTATGTGAGTTTATTATGTTTTAGGTATAAACTCACCCACAATTTAAGAGAATTTCCTAATGTGAGACAAGTAAAAAAAAATATATATATATTATATATACAAAGTTGATACGACAGATGGGCTTTCCTTTAAACTGCATATACTAGGTACCATTTTCGAGCTCTGTACCAAAAATAAATTAAATAGGAGCAGTAGTTTAGTCGCAAATGATTTTTTAAGTTTTTGCCCCGTTTGAACACGAATACACGATGTCTCTTTCATGCACCTACGTTGCCGCTTTAATACGGTCTAAGGTCAGTCAAATTTATTTACAAAGGGTGTTTGCGTTTTGCTCTGATGTGTAAGCTATTTAGTTTGTTTGAAAAAAAAAACTCATTTTTATTTATATTTTATTTTAGAACTGCCTCGTTGGTCTAGTGGTCGCAAGCGCGACTGCTGTGTATGAGGTCTTGGGTTCAATTCCCTGGTCGGGCAAAGTGTTATTGGGTTTTTCTATCAGAAATTTCTCAGTAGCAGCCTCGGAGTCTGGATTTGTGCCCGGTTGATGGCAATAGGCTCGCCCCCTATTACATAGGACTAAAAACATATAAAAAATGTGAAATGTGGGTATACTAATGGGTACACCTCTGCCTAACCCTTCGGGGATAACAGGCGTGATGTTATGTTATTTTATTTTATACCGTATCGAATTAATACTGAACACGTATAGTATACGTTGTGTAATTTAATGCCCCTCTGTCATATCAACTCTGTATAATATTTTTTTAATCCATAGTAAGTTTACGTTACAGTGTCTTTTCCACTTCGTATATACCTAGTTATTATGGTTATTTAATAACATATTAAGTATGTAGGTAAAACTAAAGAAAGCTCTACGTTTTAGAATCGCTTCAAAAATGTTTTATTTAAAAATTTAGCAAATGGCAATATAAGTTTTTTATTAACGTAGAAAATAGACAAAATTATGATTTAAAACTTCCTCAGTATTTACTTAAAGAATAGTCAACCTTATCGCTTACTATATTAAGGTGTTTGGAATTAATGGGCAGTTCTGAATTTACTTAGACTAGTGTTTGTCTATGGCTCCCCATGTATTACCAAGATGAAAAGTATTCTATGTCCTAATCCATGTCATAGTCTACCCGTGTGCCAAATTCCATCCAAATTCGTTCAGCCATTAAGTCGTGATTCACAAACAAACATACAGACATTTTCTACATATTTTTAAAACTATCTATCATCATCGTTCTCTGTATACATTTTTAGGATATGTAAAATGTATTCCGTTTTCTTATGTATTTATGTTCTGTGAGTTAAGCCAGGAGTCGGTAATTAAGTAAAATACTATTAGGTAGTAGTAATTATAATGATTATAAAATATGAACAGATCAAGTGGCCTATATTTGTCTTTAATTAGGTCCAGTCATAATTATGTTATTTCATATCAAAATTCGTAATTAATTTGAACTACACTGAAAACTATTTTTAATTAGGAATGAAAAAATTGAAATTCAAATGTGAAAAAGTAATTCATATTTGTAAATGAAAATGCCTTAATACGTAATAATTACAAGACATAAAAACTTATTTCTGCCAGAACGATCCAAACCACATTATCTCGATTCAAACTAAATTCAATATACCAAAGTCCATCCAGCAATAACAATTCAATGTAACATCCAAAAACAGTTTTAAAATTAACCGTATAGTTCGGAAGCGCCCCCAATTGGACCCGAACACAGAAACCTCCGCCGGCTCGGTAGTGGGTCCAACTGGACCCCGGAGTTCGCGCATGCGTCATCCTGACCAATAAGTGTAAATACTGATTATGGTAGCCATCTAATCTCATGTGTGAGCATTAAGTAACAGAGTTTGATAAAATGTTTAAATGTTAGCGCCATCCACTCTTTTAGATTTAGCACGCGAGTATATAAAATTACTGTTTTAAAATCCAAGTGTGAAAATGCAATCATCGCCATTTTGAAGACCATAGTAGTCGAGGCTAAAAAACATAAAAATTGTGGATTTTAGACATCCAAGCTCCACTACAGGAGCAGTAAATAGCTCATAATTGATTTATTTGTCGATTTCATCCATAGTTTAACATAAATTAGTAGTGGTAATAAAGTTTTTGATATCCAAAGTCGAAACTTCGCGCCAATCCGTGCGTGTTTACATTTTTGTTTGCCACAAATATCACTATAATACATTTAGATATTATTAAAAACATGACAAATGTCATTCAAAATATAATAAACAACAAGAAAATGCCCAATTCTTAGTGTAAATTACAAACACGGGTCTAAAAACACGGAATATTCATTACCACTACTCATTTTGTGTTCTTAGAAATTGTCAACCATTTTTTTTTTTAATGCATTGATGTGCGATTGTGATTATGTCAATCGATTATTTTTTTTATTTCAATCGATTTGAGTAATTAAAATTACTCATATCAGATATCGACTCGTAAAAATGAATAAAAATGGAATTTAAGTTTAAATTACAATAAACATTAATTATTTATGCTATCCAGCTCAGTTATTAATTGTTATTTATAGTTTTCTAGTTCAAGACTCAACAGAAAAAATATGTATCTACAATAGGTTTAACTCATTGGTCCTGACCAATGAACTATACTTGTAGTACCTACCTATATTTTTTTTGAAATCTTATATAAAATTTAATTAAGAATTTTAATTTGGTGCAATACCTACATTTTTAAAATTTGATGCAGTGTGCACAGTAACCATTTATCTCAGATTGGTGTATATCGCCTTTTTCACACATTTAATAGAACGTCTAATTATTTGCATCAATATTGATAATTAACTTATCTAATTAGTTTGACTGGGGCTGTAACATTGGATTAGGGTTGCGTACGTCCAAATGAAAACGGAAACCTAGAAGGATCACGAGTGTCTTCGTCTGTCCGTCCGTTTGTCACAATAAAAATCCAAGATGGCGGCCGCAAAATTTTGCAACATATGCATTATGGGTATCGTATCCATGGTTTTCGGGGGTGGGGATGCCGAAATTGAGGTCGAAGTGAAAATCCAAGATGGCGGCCGCTAAATTTAACGTCATATGCGTCATGGGTGTCATGTCATGTCCATGGTTTTCGGGGGTGCTAATGCCGAAAATGAGGTCGAAGTGAAAGTCCAAGCTGGCGGTCGTGAAATTTTACAAAATATGCGTCATGGGTTCGTGACCACGAAATAAACCCAGAACCAAGGAACCAACACCCATAACGCATATTTTGTAAAATTTCACGACCGCCATCTTAGATTTTCACTTCGACCTCATTATTTTAAGTCTACGCAAAACAAAATAATTCAGTTAATATTTTAGCAGATTTATGCATAATTATGTATTTAATGAAATATGAACATCCTCCTTTTTGAAGTCGGTTAAAAATATCTACTTAAGTAAATCTTATACCTTATTAAAAATAAGTTACGCTGCTGATAAAGCTTTGCGTTTATTTATCCATTTAATATAAAATATAAATCCTGAGAAATATTATCAAAAGGTTTCTTTTTCATTCGGACTCCTTTGGCCAACCTCGATTTTATTTCAAGTATCGATTAGGCTGAACGCAACTTTTGAATCGAATTATGAAACTTGGGTAAACGGTCAGCACTAAGAAGTGCCACAATTTTATGTTAATTTTGACAAAAATTGATTGTATTTTTAAAGCACTTATGTATGGATAATGCCAAAAATAACAATGGAGATGGAATGACAATGTCTTTATTTCGTCTAAATGCATCTTTCCAGCAAGCGAGAAGGTTCTTTATGTACTTAATTTAAGCTAATCTGAATGGTCTGCCTTTGGATAGGGTGCAGAAAAACTTATAATATACCAATTTTGCAGTGATCTGAAGTGGTTTGACCGACCTCAAGTTTTAATTAAAGATATTTGCCACAAACTTATTCTATAAAATAGCTGCAAACGTTTATTTTTCTTTAATATTTGAATCCTGAAAGTTGATGTAAATTCCAGAATTTTATGATGTGATCCACAACATCCTGCCGAGTCAAGGGATGTGTCAAATGTCAAAATCTTGTCGAGCAGAGTGGTTAATCAGTTTAATTTCTCAGTAGCAGCCTCGAAATTTGGATTTGTGCCCGGTCGATAGCAATAGGCTCGCCCCCTATTACATGGGACTTAAACATAACTGGCGAAATGTGGGTGCACTAATGGGTATACCTCTGCTTAACCCTTCGGGGATTACAGGCGTGATGTTATGCAGTTTAAAACATCCAAAATTATTAAATGACATGTATTGGTTCGTTTTGGTAGAAGTAAACCCTGTTATAGTAAAAAGAATTCAAAGCCACTTGTAATAAGCACACAAATCCAATAGCAAAATGAGTCTATGACCAGATTGTACCGTTGTTTGTTGACGTAGTCTTAATCGTATGTTTAATAAAGAAATAAAGCCTTTCGTTTACATTTGCGACTATTTTATTAAACACACAACCTTCCTTTGTAAGCAGAACAAGGTGGGTAATGAAAGATCAAATGAAATTTTCCTTTGTTTTAGGGTTCTGTATTCAACAAGAAAACCTCATAATTTCGCCACATAAGTCAGTCTATACGTCTGTCTAGCGCAGTTTAGCTCAGGGACTCTTAGTAGGTACTAAAAAGCTATAATTCAGAATGGGTATACTTATGAATCACAGCTAATCCCATGTGTGGCCATAACTTGTCTGCAAGTAAAATTTTATTTAAATCTTTATTTAAATCTCATGTGTTAAGATCGTTCAATATAGTGGTTGAATGAAAGCCGTTTTTCGATTGACGAATCCATTTACGAAATGTGAAGCTTTTAAGTGCCAAATTTAGATTTTTTTTCTTTGTTTTTTTTTTCTTTGACTGCCTCGTTGATCTAGTGGTCGCAAGCGCGACTGCTGTGCATGAGGTCTTGGGTTCGATTCCCAGGTCGGGCAAAGTGTTATTGGGTTTTTCCATCAGAAATTTCTCAGTAGCAGCCTCGGAGTCAGGATTTGTGCCCGGTTGATGGCAATAGGCTCGCCCCCTATTACATGGAACTAAAAATATAACTGGCGAAATGTGGGTGTACTAATGGGTACACCTCTGCCTAACCCTTCGGGGATTACAGGCGTGATGTTATGTTTATGTTATTTTTCTAGGGTTCAGTGTCTCATCTCCTCCCCTGCCAGCTAAATGGTAGGTTTATATAGGCTTTACAAGTTTATAAGTAATAGTCGGCCAACTTATAAAATGTACTTGAAAAAGTAAGCTACTACGAAAACTAGTTATTGCGGCCCTAGAACGCAAAGGGCATTAAGAAGAACACGGAAGGTTTTAGTCAGTACGAGTCTGACACTCTCTTCCGCTCCGCCCAGAACAGTATAAGTTATATGACAAATTATGCCCATCCATTAAAAAAAATCTTCTACGGAACCATGCGTGCCACACTTGGCCGTTGCTTTTTCTTTTCTTGTCCGAGGTACGAAGTAAAAGTTGGGCTATTTTATTGTCTCTGGGACCTGAGAATTAATATCAAGGCTCATAATGTACTTTATTACGTCGAACGGTGTAAGCAAAGTTACAAAATAGTTTTAGCTTTAAATAAAACCTTATTTCGTGGTGGTAGATACTAATTTACTTACAGGATTTTGCCTGTGGCTCTGCTCGGGTTAATAGTGAAAATGGTAGGAAAATATCTACGTAGCGTTAATGAGTTTTCGGCCATTTTATATTAGATAATCTTGATATGTTATGTAAGTATGTGCTACCGGCAATCTGTATAATTCAGGTATTCTATACAATACCTAGGCAATGTATAGAATACCTGGGGCGTTCAGGCAATGTATGAAATATTATGAATATTTTTATCCATTACATACTTTACGTAGGTAATGTATACAATTCCTAGGGATTGTATAGAGTACCTGCTAGTCCGTCGGCAATGTGCAAAATATATAGATTTTGGTCTTAGTTCTTCATTGAATCTTAGAATTAGTACTAGTCTAGTAACTGTAACCAACCTGGCTGTGGAATGGTTAATCAAAATCCTAACACTTTTTCAACCGACTTCAAAAAGGAGGAGGTACGTCAACGTCCTACCACTTTCCAAAATTAAATATATCGTGTGAGGTATTGTTTGAAAGGGCTTTATGTAAGGATTTCAAACATTAACACAGAAGCACTAAAAAGTGAAAAATAAAAAGATTTTTTTACAAAAAGAGATGACCGCCTTCAAAAACTACAGAATAAAAATTAACTTTAGCTTGGAAGTCGGTAGCAATATCTACATAACAAGAAACAAAACCAAAGCCGCCGACTTCCAAGCTAAAATTATTTTTTATTTTGTAGTTTTTGAAGGCAGTCATCTTTTTTGGTTCTATGTATCTATAACCGCTGGCATGATACTAAGTGTCATTTTGTCACTATTTCGTTTTGATCGTTGAGCGCTGGGAAAACTAAGGTTCTTTTAACTTCTTAATTATACGAGGTGTAAAACAACCGCATACTGCGCATCAAACTAAATACCTACATAATACGAGTATAGGAAAAGAACTTTGGACTCTTAAAAATTTCAATACAAGAATGTGAAATTTAGTAGTTTTCACTCGTGCTATACGGGTAAGATACGCTAGTAAGATTATAAAATTATCATAATTTTCCAAAAATATAATTTTATCCACTTATTTGCTATAACTGCCTCGTTGCTCTAGTGGTCGCAAGCGCGACTGCTGTGCATGAGTGCTTGGGTCTTGGGTTCGATTCCCAGGTCGGGCAAACTGTTATTGGGTTTTTCCATCAGGAATTTCTCAGTAGCAGCCTCGGAGTCTGGATATGTGCCCGGTTGATGGCAATAGGCTCGCCCCCTATAACATGGGACTAAAAATATAACTGGCGAAATGTGGGTGTACTAATGGGTACACCTCTGCCTAACCCTTCGGGGATTACAGGCGTGATGGTATGTTATGTTATTTGCTTTAACTAGTAATCTAACGAGATCCAGCTGAAATCAGAATTTCCACGAAGCAACTGCCAACTTACCGCCAATCAAATCGATGCGTGGTGCTTCTATTAAATTTCGAGATTATTCTACTAAATATTAATTTATAACTCGACTGCCTCGCTGGTGGTCTACTGCGTGGGATCGTTGGGTATGATTTCCGGGTCGCCCAAAGGTCAATGCTCATTATAACAGCCCACCTTCGGCACAGCAAATAATTTTCCATTCAAGTTAGGACTTTAAGTCATGTGCATTAAAATATTTTTTTTAATAACCAGATAAAATGGTGACGGCTTCCAGGCGGCGCGTGTACTGTTGTGTAATGTCTTTAATGTAAGGTCTCTGCCTAACCGTGATGTTATGTTGTTTAAATTAAAAACAAACACCATGATTAGTTATTTTATTCTCGTTTTACAATTTTATACTTACAAAACACTACTTGTTATATTAATTTTCATTAAACCTTTTAAGAAAAAAAAAAATATTTTTATTCTTGCATTTTTCTTTGTTCAAATTAAGATATATATATTTTTTTAATGGAATGTGGATGAACCTTATTACAATTTCATGGAACTTAAAAGTAGAACAGATAATAAAAATTTGGATCCAAGCCAAATGTTACTCGATTCTTGAATTTGAATCTTATATGTTTCAATTGGTTTTTACTGTTAGGTTATTCTTTAATTATATCGTGAAAAAGTGACATAAAGTAAAAACATTTGACTTTGCCTCAGAATTTAATAATAAAATACCTACGAACGCAATGAACAATACGTAGATAAATTAATAGAAAAATCTTTACTCAAACAAAAAGGTAAAATGAAACAAAAGACAAAACATAAAATGAATAAAACCCAAACATTTATTGAAAAATAAAAATCAAACAATAAAAATTATTAAAACAAAAAAAAATATAAAAGAAAAAAAGAATCACATCTTTTACAAATAAGGATAAAAAAATTAATCACGTGGACAATTTTATTTTAACATCTTTTATTTTAACATCTTTTATTTGTTCCATTTTTTAAAAGCTCAAAACATCATTTTTTTATTTATTAATCCTCCATAGCAACTGCAAATCAATTTATCATAGTTTTATTGTTTTGTTTAAATATTTTAGTAGAAAAAGCCAGGTAGGGTACAAATAACACACCAAATCAATAGGGAGTCGTATAACGTTGGCGACTACCGCGGTCTATCAGACATTCACATTAGTCATGAATTTGACGCTCTGAAATTACACGCGAGCTCGCTACGAAAAATATACGAGAAACTATTGATTGTGGTATGTTCACTATAAATGTAAAGTAAAAAATTTAGCATCTTTTAAAAATAAAAACGTCTTTTAAAATAACGAAATCAGAAAAATAATAATTAAAAAGGTCAAAAGTGAATTTTCTTTTAATTTCTTTTTTTGTTTTTTTTTGTATTTTTTTTATGGACAACACATTATTTTATTTCATTCACCTGCCAACCAGAATATACTTTAAAACGTAGTCAAATAAAAAGTCAAAATAAATAGAATTACATAACTCATTCAACACAAACCAGGACAGTTCTTTTGCCGAATGCATCAAACTTCATGGCGGTTCTGAACTGCGTTTACTTGCTACCCAAAACCCGCCCCTCAACCCGCTGACACGTGAATTTGTTACTGCTCAACCTCATATTCAGATGTTTTAAGACGTGACAAACCCCGGCCGCACACGGGCACCCGGCCACAACCATAGAACGCCACCACCGACATATTTCCTATATTTTATATGGACTCGCCACACACGGTTGACGTCTATGGTCGCCACAAGGCCGCTTCTAGCTTCAGGTGGCGGTGTTTGTGGCTGTCTAATGTGGTCTGTAAGCACATGTTTGTGGCTGTCAGCCAGGCTACATTTATTTAGAAAAATATTTATCATTCCGCGCAAAAAGAAACCCTGTGATAATTATCCGGAATTCACGCGAAATGGCGCCTAAAAGCTAGTAACATTTATAGCATAGGTCTGGCCGGTCAGTCCATGAGTAATATTAATTTCTTGCATTGAATGAGTAAAACAATTCAAAAAGGGAACACATCCAGTGCCTAAAGCCAGCCAGTCTTCTGTTGCCTCTTTATAGTCTTGATCTCCTCCAACTTTTTGACTGGGCGGAGAGGCTCCGGCGACGGTGGTGGTATTAACTGCTCCGTGCTCGAGGTCGAAGTTAATCGCTTTGGTGGAGACGGGGGCGGTTTTGCGGCCTGGTGAAATGAATGAGAATTTTCAGAAAGTGTCGTTACAGCTGTGAGAGTAGAGGAATTGTGTTAAATGATGGCTAAGGCGCTTTGCACACAGAGCAACTTAAGTTGAGGCAACTGGCAACTGTTTAAAAGTTTCCTGTAAAAGTTAATAGGTGCTATAACGTTGCTGTTTTTGGCAATTTGTGAGCAACTTTCATAACCGAGTTGCCGTAGCGACTCTGGCATTGCCGGGCACAGGGAGAGGGAGGGAGGGTGTGAAATCGCCCGAAACGTTGCGATTGACCGTTGAGGAAACCGGCAACTTTAAATCCGGTACAATATTTAAAAGTTGCTAGTTGCGGCAACTAGCAACTAACTTAGTCATCGATTGCAGCAACTGAAAACTGTTGACGATTGCCGCAACTCGAAACTCGAGTTGCTCTGTGTGCGAAGTCCAATTGAAATGTATGTAAACAGCTAGTTGCCATTTGCTGCAATAGTTGCTCTGTGTGCAAAGCGCCTAATAGAGATTATGGAAGAAGAAAATTTGATACGACAATCTCTAATTTTCGGAATAAACTTCCTTAACGTGGCTTACGGTAGGAGTTAACTGGCAGAGATCGTCAAGTAAGGAAAAAGCGTTATGACCCCTAAAGGCGACCTTCCTTTTCTTTCTCTCTGTCTCTTTGTAATATTTACGGGTGTCAGGGAATTCGCTTCTAACGAGGGTGAAGGCATATTTTTTTTTTACTTTTGCTATTTCTCCCGTTTCGTCGGTGCATATACAAACATAATAATCTTACGTACATAAACAATAAGACCTGTATCGAGTCTCTGGAAAATAATGGTTATTAGGCAATTAACACACGGTACCGGGCACTGGGCACCGTCAGCGGTGGCGGTAAAGCAGATTGCATCGTTGCAGCTACCTGTAGGCCATACAAATGTTTGTTCCGTAAAAGAACGAAACTGCAACACGCAGTACATCAGCCATCGCCCTGCCACTGCACCAACGGCGATTAAGGTAGGAGTTAATTGAGCTATCCTTAATATCCTAGGATGCACTGGTCTTCTACAACGAATCTAATATCTTGAAGTCATCACTGTTAAAGTACTCACAGCATCTGTAGCAGATATGGAAGGCTGTGGTGACGCAACCCTCGGAGGTGGTGGGGCGACTTTAGGGGGTGACGGTGGCTTGGGCGCAACTTCGGGTGGTGACGGAGCATGCCCTGGAGGTGTGCTGGGTGTCACTTCCATTATTGGCGCTGCTGGGGCCTGTGGGGACAAATAAAAGGTTCTTGAACAAGAAACAGGCAGATGAGATTTTAATTTGTTAGGTTTTTCTTTACTTTATGATGTTTTTGACACGATTGCGATTGAACCTCCTCAAAACATTAACAAAAGTATGAACAAAAGGGAAAATTCTATTAACTTTTAAGAACGACCGCGACGGTTTCCGTTAAAAATGCCTCTAATTTGGCTTCATTTTTTGAGATGAGGTCGAGTGATATAATTAGAACGGTTTTAGTTACATTGGCTTTGTGATATTGTTCCTATGCCATGTAACTAACTACTACACGTTCAGATTGTTGTCTTTAAAACTTGCCTCGTGGGTAACGCTTTTAAACTTAAGCTCTTTTGAATTTAGTTCAAATTTTCTACTGTATAAAGCAATATTTATCATAAAACTCGATCAAATCTTGCCCATTGATTTCTGGCCTGTTGTTCCTATGTTTCATTTTGTAACTAACCTTAGCTTTCACAGGTGGTGGAGGAGGTGGAATAGCGCCGTCTGCGGGTTTTATTTCAGGAGCGACTGGTCTGGCCACAGCTATGGCTTCAGCTGGCTTAGCTTCGGCATCGTCGGGTTTGTCTGAGGCCTGTGTCATCAAAGCAATGCTGTATTACATTCTATTTAAACTTGTTGAAGATCTGGTAATATGATAATCACAAATCAATACTCGTATATCATCTACCTAGCCTTTTCCGTACTATGTCACTCAATGAACTTCCAAGCTCCCGGCCGCTATTGAGAAATTTCCTAATAAAAAATGGAGTTCCGAATCAAGGACTTCACGCTCTGTAGTCGTGCTTGCTACCACGCAACTAACATACATCAAGCCTGTAATACCCGGAGCATTAGTCAGACGTGTACCCATTAGTACACCACATTTGGCCAGATAAGATAAGGCCCAAATAATAGGGGGCAAGCCTATTGCCATCAACAAATCCAAACTCCAAAGCCGCTACTGAAAAATACGTGATGGAAACATCCAATAACACTGCCCGACCTGGGAATCAAACCCAAGGCCTCATGCTCATCAGCCGCGCTTGACGACCACTAGACCAACGAGGCAGTTCAGTCGGTATTGTTATAGCAGTTCCATAAATCCTTAGTCCACTTTTTTCAACAGAGTTTGGTATCCTCGAAATCTATCAGCTATTGACTAAAATCATACGTGTCTCACCGGTTCTTCTCTTGCCGGTGACGGAGAACCAGGCGGCTTCCTCTTGATCACTTTCGGTGGAGAAGATTCTCCAGGCACACGTTTTGCTTTCAAAGGACTTGGATCTGTAAAAAATTAATATATTTTCTTTGCAACATTTTCTTTAGATTTTTATTAAATTCAAAATTAATTAAAAATCCGGTATTCCGAATACCGGGTACCCGAATTCGTTTATTCGGAACAGGGGAGGGGTAGGACTATACGATAATGCAGTGCTGCAAGCTCCCGTGATTGGGCTTATCAGAGGCAGCAGCATGATCAGCGACGCCTGTACTAAGGTATATAGTATGATCGGTCTACTCAAAAAACCAACGCTTATCTGAAAGATCTTCAATTTTATGAAATAAGTGAAGTCACAAGATTTTTTTTAAATGAATGAATGAATGAATGAAATCATATGCTTCTATTCTTACATGCCAATATATTGCGAACGTTCATTGAACTCTGACCCGGTCATAGAATTATTGAAACAAACACTCTTCAAAAATACCTACCACTTAAGCATATACTTATGGAAACGCAATAAAGATTTGGATTCAAAATCGAAACAAAGCAGCTTTAAATTAAAACAAAGTAGTAGCATCATTTACCTGGTTGCGGTGAAGCAGTTCCTTCACCAGTAGGACTGGTAGTTGTCGGCACTGGACTGGCGACCTTCGATGCACCGGGCACTGGTGATGGACCCGCAGGCGGGGACTGGACAAAAACATGACCTCATGAAACAAGCATTTGATAAATATTGTAGGTACGTAATACAAAGTCTAAATTTTTGTAGCTTCGGCGTAAATTTTTGTGGTGGCTTAGCTAGGTCTCGATGTAGGGGCGTAGCCAGACCTCGCAAAATGATGTAGAGGCATAGTAAGGCCTCGTAGATCAATATAATGGTGTAGCTAGGTCTTGTAAATCGATGTAGGGGCGTCGCAAGACCTTATAAATTGATGTAGTGGCGTAGCAATTCTTTGTAGATCAATGTAGTGGCGTAGCTAAGCCTCGAAGATCGACATAGTAGCGTATTTTGGCCTGGAAGATTGTTGTAGTGGCATACCTAGGCCTCATCATCGTTGTAAAGGCGTATCTAGCCCTCCTAGATTGTTGCTGCAGCTAACTCAGCCTCGTTTATCAATACTGCCTTGAATTTCTACCTCAACAGACTCGAAATTTATGCGAAACAGTAAAATAAAAATAATACCAGACTATTACTGTCTACTGCATGGCAAAGGCCTCTTCTCGTACAAAGAAGGCACGAGCATTGATCACCACGCTTGCTCAAGTTGGATTGGCGATTTCAGAAACAGCAAAACAATAGCAAACAGCAAAACAGTATCTAAGCTAAAACTGTATAAAGAGTAAACAATCTCGCCAACAGCCTCATCCCAAAACAAGATAGTGTCCTCATATTCATTTCCATTAATGAAAAGTAAATAAGAGAAGTGTGAACTTCAATCGTCACAAACTCTACTGCATCGCATTTCAAATTATGTCTGTATGCAGCTTGTTTGTTAATTAAAAGTGTCACAGAGAAACTAATTATTATTCGTGCGACTTTCATCTTTTATAATACTACAATTCATAAAAGAAAATGTCAGACATGTGAATTAGAAAGAGAATTGTTAAAGTTATTTCTCATCGTTTTATTTCAATTCTGTTTTAGAGATAAAAATGTAATTTTATTTTCGTTTGAATATTCTCGCGACACTGCGATTTCAGTTCATAAGACTGAAATCCCAGTGTCATTAGACCTACGTAATTTTACCATGGCTGACATTTTAAAGGTTGATAGAGGAATTATGTTGTTATGAAGGTAATTATGTGTGCTGGCTTTTTTTTTAGGTGGTAAAAATCATCAAATGATTCCTTCCGCCCTGGGTGGTGCGGAAGGGACTGTCAGACTTTTACTGACTAAAAAACCACCCTGTTCCTTCTGTTGCCCTTTACGTTCCGAGGCCACGGTATCCTGTTAAGACGTCCCGCAACCCTATGTGTACTAGCTAGCTTCAAAGTTGGGCACTTTTCTAGTTATCACATCATATAAAAATACCTTACTCAAGTGGTACTCGTATTTAAGTACGTTTTTAGGATATTGTTTAAAGAAAGAAACTGTATACCTGAAATAGGGCGCAGCATTGAAGCTAGCAACTACGTATTTCTTCGAAACGACATTTTCTCTATCAAAATTTCTTCAAAAATTCATTCGGCAGTTAAAATGACGTAGATATGGTGGCTCTGGGATTTTGGACCATCATTAAGCATTTTCTTTCTTTTTTCTCTATCCTTTGTTGCAGTATTAGAAAATGTCACAAATTCCTGCCAAAATTTTCCATTGTGATATACCCGGATAATTGTTATCATCATTATCATGTCAAGACAACTGTCTCCCCAAACCTCGTCACATCGACCGGTCCTGTGCTGACCGCATACAACGAGAGACCTTTTTTTCCCTGAGGATACCCTCATGCATACCTTCCGATTATGCTGAACTCTTACCAACTTAAAACCTCACCACGGTTATTCCTGTTACCTTTAGTCGGGACCCCAGTATTCACCCAACGCATTATACGCGCCCCCGACTGTTATTGGAGGCTCCTTCTTCCAGTGAGGGACTTTCGACATTCACGAGGCCATCAATTAAATTTGTAGGGACACAAACCTTACTGAGAACTATATGATCTACCGCATAACATTTAATATATTCGGATAGCTATTCTGGCCCACCCAGTAGCTGACTGGCCAATAATTTGTACCATGGTAAAGAAGATTTATCTTTAGCTGAACCTACCTTAGCAGGAGCTGGCGTCGGTGCCGGCGATATGGCAGGAACAGGAGATATGGCAGGAGTAGGAGCAGGTTTAGGAGACACTGGCCTGCTGCGAGCGTCTGCTGCTGATAGTAATGCCCCAGCTGCTGCACCTGCTACTCCTTCTTCTCCTGTGTGGAGTGATACAGATTTTAGAACATGTAGTGGAAAAAGTGACAAGTTTGTAACAGATCTCAAAAGACGGTTTTGGTTGAGGTGTCTACTAGAATTTGATTTGTGTTTGGCCAGTGCTATGCTACTCAGCACTGCACATTTTTTTAGTCAATAGAAACTAAACCTAAATTATTAAGTCCACCTTTGTACAATGTATTTTTTATATGTGCATTAAGTTTAAATGAATAAGTAAATAAACAAATAAAAGAAACAGCGGAAGAGTAAGAAAAAAATACTTCCTCTTCGTTCCATATCAAGCAGGAGGCAAAACAGAAGTAGGCAAATAGGAACGTTTACAACTGGAAAAAGCCACCAATGATTAAAATTAATGAATGGGTTAAGTATAAGGGGTAAAGTATAAGCTGTTACACTCCTATGTGCCTAGACGGTTTAGAAATCTCCAATTACCTGGTGGTTTCCAAGGTGATTTTGGAGGTGATGTAGTCGGCTCCGGTTCAGTCTCCGCAACCTCAGTAGATATATCCTTGATCAGCTCCAAGAGAGTATGTCCCGGACTGATTGGCATCTCAATCGGAGTTCCCGCTCTTGAACCTTCAGATCAAACTTTAGTTAGTTATGTCGATAAAGCCTATTGTCAACTGCGGCAGCAAAGCTTTTCACAGCTTTACAGTAATAGATAACATAACATAACATCACGCCTGTAATCCCCGAAGGGTTAGGCAGAGGTGTACCCATTAGTACACCCACATTTCGCCAGTTATGTTTTCAGTCCCATGTAATAGGGGGCGAGCCTATTGCCATCAACCGGGCACAAATCCAGACTCCAAGGCTGCTACCAAGAAATTCCTAAAGGAAAAACCCAATAACACTTTGCCCGACCTGGGAATCGAACCCAAGACCTCATGCTCAGCAGTCGCGCTTTGCGACCACTAGACCAACGAGGCAGACAACAGATTACACAGAGACAGTAATAGATTTGTTAGGCAATTTATCAAAAATATCTCATAATTGTCTTTTAAAAAAAATATTTTTATTTTCAAAACCGTTCTAAGTGATTCTCTTGTATGATGGGTGCGTTTACAAAATATATAAAAACTCAACTATACACAAACCACCCGACCCGAAACATCTGCATCTAAGCCATACAAACATTTGTTACTTGCAGTAATCGAAACCGCGACAAGCAGTGCAGAAGCCAATGGCTCAGCAACTGTGCCATCCATACCGTTAAATTGCTAATGGAAGTATAAGTTTCAAAAGAATAAAAATATCAGTGCCACTTCAGAATTTGAAATATTTAAAGCACTTAGTGAAGTATTTCCTAGAAAAGAGATAAGCAACCTCGGAATTGAAACAATACAAGTTAATTTTAGTCAGTGCCAAATGAATACTATACTTGGCAGCCGTACTGGACTTGGTGGCACCGATTTCAAAAGCTTTTGAATTTCTATTCTTTTTTTAAGTTCTGTTCATTTGTTCTTTGTTATTAAATTGTTCTTTAAACTTATCACAAATAACTTTTAACTGTCTGCATATCTCCTACAGTTAATAACTATAACTCGAAAACCGGTTTACGTGATTTTTCTTTTCATTTCAGAAAACTAGTTTCTGTCCTCGACTACATCTTCATAGATTTCAGAATTAAGCCAAAGTCCTAAATTATACCACGGAAACACGAAAGCGGGATAAATAAAAAAGAATATCTTATGTGTTAAAATCAATATCGATTTATGTGCCCAACTAATTCTATTCAGCCGTTTAAGCGCAAAAGGCTAACAAACATCCATCCATCAATTCATTTATCCTCACAAATTTTTGCATTTACAAAAGTGAATTTACAAAAATTTTTGAATTTACAGTGGCTTAGAATCTTAGAAAACTGCTGCTACTAGATTTTTGACTTACCTGGTAGTGGCGACCGGAGCACCAGCTTCCTAGCCTCCTCCATAGCTCGCTGTAGATTCTGTTGGTTCTTGAACGACTCTCTACTGCGACAGCGGCCGATCTGGGACCTGGCGGATACATACGTTGACTTCACCGTGCAAAGACAAGCACGCCACTTGCAATAATTAAAGATACAATATAAACTTAGTGACACGCAGTTAAATTACTACAGTATATTTAACAAAGACATATAGAAACGCGACCACTCTAATATAAGGTATTTTGCCATCTTTCCGCAAATAAGTCATAGTCAGAGTTGGCCATATGCAGATGAGCATAGCTAACAGCGCGACACGATGGCATAGAACACAGCATCTTTGTTTTTCTTTGGGACAAGAAAAACAAAGATGCTGTGTATTCCCACTGAAACTCCTGAAATCCTGAATCAGCAGTGGAAACCGCCAAAAAAGCGCCTAGACAATAAAGCTCGACGAGTCCCAGAAGAAGGATTCAACTGTCTTGGATCCCGCAACGAAATTAATCAGAAAAGAATAGTGGAGGAGTAAGAAAAAATATAATTTCAATTTCCCTGCAAACAAGCAGGAGACAATAGGCAAAAAGAGATATTTGCAACTAGGAGAAGCCCAGATTGCCGAGCACCACGGAATGCAATTATTAAATTAATGGGTCCTAATATGGCATACAACATTTTCTAGCAAATAATGTATTCTTATTCCTAAAAATACTTACGAAATTCCGGTACTCGCAAGTGTTTGATCCCACTTAGCGTTAGTGGTGCTTGCAACAGCTAACTTGGCGATCCTTCTGAACCTTGACAGTCCATCCTCATCGGCCGGCTTCTCGTCATCTAATGCCACTGGAGCCACGTGGAAGTCCTTCATCAGACGACGCTCCCATACCTTCATACGTTTTCCGAGGACCACTGTGGGTGAAGAGAAGGTTATTTAAAGAAATAAAGAGAAAAATTTGGTCATCACCACCACCACACCTTTATTTTGTTTGTTACAGTAGACTGTGACAAACAATACCATGATTAGAAAGATGTGATGGATGAAAATACAAAAAAAAAGATAATAATGATAGTTTGGGACCTAGTATGAAGGTTCAAAAGAAACTATTCCAGGGATAAAAAAACTAATTATGAATTAAAATTTGGTGAAATTCGCTCCAAACCATTTACAGGCCCTTTGAATTGCCAAGAAGTCAATCGGTTAGTCAAAAATCTAATTGCCCGTTCTAAAACGTAAATCTTCAAACGGTCTTTATGGAGCAGAACGAGCAAGAAATTACACGGACACGCAAAGAAGCACACAATCATATCTATACCAATTTCAGTATTAAAACCTGTATTGTTACTGCCGAGCAAAGGCCTCCCTTTCTCCTTTCCAATCCTTCCTATCCTGAGCTAGTTTGGACCAATCTTACCTGTAATCAAGTCAAGTCAATCAGTCAAGAAGTCAAGCTCATCCCAAAATCTTCACCTGAGTCTGCCGCAACACTCTCCATACCTACCTACTAAGCTATCTTATAAGAACTACCACCCAAAATCTTCTTTTCCCCAATACTCACTCTTCTCTTTCCGATCTGTAAAGCTGACATCCATGCCGTTCTTCTCGAAGACTTCTAGCAGCTCATATCTCAGCGCTGACACGTCTCCCTTCAGCTCGTTGATGTCATCTTCTGTGACGGCTTCATCATCCATCTTCCTGTGCATGGCTGATACGTATCTCCAGACTAAAGCTCGCATGACAGCGGTGTAGCGCACGTCAGTTTCTTTCTCTTTTTGTTCCTGTTGAATTAAAGGGGTTTTTTATTTATTTATTGGGTTCACCAACGATTGTATACACTGACACATGCAATGAACATAAGCAACAAATCAGAATAAAGTGTAACAATCATTTAAAGGTGAACTCTAAAGGGAAAATTGAAATGCTTTTAGTTCGTGATCGTTTTTTTGTTTCTGTGAAATTATTTCAATATGATTACAAAAACTACCTATACTTTAAATGGGTATTTCAAGGGTTTTTCTTTACATGGGTCGTGCGGTGCGGGTGCACGACTCATGTACTGTTGCATGCACCCATAAGCACAATGTTTTTCGTGCGTTTTATTGCGCGATACCACAAACAGAGATTTTTACACCAAAAATAAAAGTCGTATATTACAGCAATATTTTTGAATTAATGTTACTTAGTATAGGCATAGTTAACGGCTATAAAAAAGCACAGCATTTTTACACTCCATAGAAAGCCTACAAACAAATCCCGAAAAATCTTCCTCCGTGCTCGATAGATGGCGTTGCACCGTCTGTGAGCGATTGCTGAATCGCGCTATGGTTTCGTTCACAACCGAGTACTTAAGATAGTTAGGAAACGATTCAAATCACATCAGAAATGTCACTACTGCATAAAACACATCAAAACATGTAATTTTTGAAAATTCAGCCTTATTATTTGTAAGGCTGATTTATTATATTCTATATCTATATTTATATATAAGTATATCTTTAGGTACATACTTAGGTGAATAAATATTCAGTTATTTATTTTACAAACGTTTTCTTTGTCATTAATTTAATGCGACAAAGTAACTTAAAAAATATACATAATTAATTCTTCTTCTTTATCGTGTGCGGTAGTAAGGTCTTACGACCCTACACACCCTAGTGTCAGAGTTTCTAAACCGCCTCAAGGGCCTCTGACATGGTTTGAGTAGGACAGTAAGTCCATTTTTTCTCACGATGTTTTCCTTCACCGATGTTAGAGATGACCAACAAACTAAGTAGAAAACTTTAAATCATTTTTTTTTTCTTAAATTATTTAGAATGATTTTAAAGTTTATCAGCAATCTTTCTAAGGTGAAGGTTTCCATAAATATTAAAAATATTTAATAAAAATGTTTAAAATATAACAAAAAAAAATGTTATTTCATACAAAAAGTAAAAACAAAACCAGTGAATGTATTTAAATGTGTTTTCAATATTTAATTTGCTGTTTTTTCACTATATTAGTTTGCCATATTTTTTTTTAATTATGAGTATATTTATATTGCAATTACAAGGAAATTTAATATTTTATGTATTTAAGTAATTAGGTACACATGAGTATTAAAAAAAAAATTTGAAGAATTTCCTACTTAACAATTTTTACCATTATAATTATTTCTTCTAGAACAAAAATTCGTTACATTCATTACAACTTTTATAACCTTGAAAATAAGAATTATTTACTTAATAAGGTAAGTTTTCATTAAATTTCCGGATCTTTTAATTAAGGGCGCGTAGCTAGAGATTGTAATACCTCTGTTATTTAACCGGATATTAGGCTATAGACTCACGCTGTGAGCGGGTAATATTTCAAAAATACTGTCATATTAATATGTTACAATAGGTGTAATTCTCCTGTGGTGTAATTTTCCTTTTTTTGGGTTACCAGGCTAATATTTTTTATTTTTAACTTTAATTTAATTGCCTCGTTGGTCTAGTGGTCGCGACTGCTGTGCATGAGGTCTTGGGTTCGATTCCCAGGTCGGGCAAAGTGTTATTGGGTTTTTCCATCGGGAATTTCTCAGTAGAAGCCTCGGAGTCTGGATTTGTGCCCGGTTGATGGCAACAGGCTCGCCCCCTATTACATGGGACCGAAAACATTACTGGTGAAATGTGGGTGTACTAATGGGTACACCTCTGCCTAACCCTTCGGGGATTACAGGCGTGATGTTATGTTTGCTTTAATTTAAATTTCACATCAGAACTAAAGGTGTATGCAAAATTTTCAGCTTAATCGGATACCAACAAATGGTCGAAAAATGGTTTGCAAATTTTGAAAGGACAACTTACTTACACACGAACAGTGTGTAAAGCTAAATAAAAGCTTGTAATCAAAATAGGTTTTAATGCCATGTCTTAATGTCGCTGGGCCGTAATTAATGATTTTAAAAACTGTCTTTGGCCGGATCGTCTACGAATTTATCATTAAAATAGGCCATTGGGCCCTACGAGGATAATGATTACTCACTTATCAAGAAGCAACTGACATGCCTCGTGACGAGATCTTTATAATTTCGACCTATGTCAAATTTAATCAGTGACATTTACTTAGTCAGGTATAGTCAACAAAAGAGATAGGTATGCAGGGTTGCCAGTTATAGATAAATTTTCTTAAAAACTGATGGATGTCTTCGTCTTCGTGACTGCCTCGTTTTTAGTGGTCGCAAGCGCGAACTGCTGTGCATGTGGTCTTGGGTTTGATTCCCAGGTCGGGCAAAGTGTTATTGAGTTTTTCCATCAGGAATTTCTCAGTAGCAGCCTCGGAGTCTGGATTTGTGCCCGTTTGATGGCAATAGGCTCGCCCCCTATTACATGGGACGAAAAACATAACTGGCGAAATGTGGGTGTACTAATGGGTACACCTCTGTCTAACCCTTCGGGGATTACAGGCGTGATGTTATGTATGTATGTATGGATGTCTTCGTCTGAAACTTAACTTCATAAATGAACCGCATTATATACTTTTTAAATTAAATTACATACATCTAAAAACATCCATCGGTTTCTAAGAAAACTTCTACTATATCTGACGACCCTACATACCGACTGTTTTGTTGACTGTACGCACTATTTATTTATTTTATCTTATTTATTTGGAACAACAAACAGATATACAATATAATTATGTGATATAAGGAGTAACATTTACATACTTAATTTACTTAAATATAGTGTACAAGTAGAGTGAGTGAGTGTGAGTGTGAGTGTGTGTAGTGTGTGTGTGTGTGTGTGTGTGTGTGTGTGTGTGTGTGTGTGTGTGTGTGTGTGTGTGTGTGTGTGTGTGTGTGTGTGTGTGTGTGTGTGTGTGTGTGTGTGTGTGTGTGTGTGTGTGTGTGTGTGTGTGTGTGTGTGTGTGTGTTATTTAAGTCATCAGGGATCGTTGAAACCTACAGACAAACAGTCGTTAAGTCTTTTCTATATATCTGTTGTTTGCTTACTGAAGACCCACTAACCTTCATCTTCATCTTCCTTATCTTATCCTTCTTCCTCAAGCCGAGCATTTTGAGAAGAAGCTTGGGCGTAGGGAAAATGTTAAACGGAGGTGGAAGAGTGGCGCTCTCCTCAAAGTAACTCATCCAGAGCCTTGTGCGAGCGAATTTCCATTCTACGTCGGAATGTTCCTGGGTAAAAGACAAAACATTATTATTACTATAGTTTGACCGCAAGTGCCGCCTTAGGAAAGCGCGGGGAGGTGGGGTACCAGGAAAAAGACCATGAGTTCACATGAGATAGATATTATCGGACTGATCTTGCGATATCGGTTTACAATGTTTTATGTAAAGCTTTAATATTGGCGATTCCAGACTTATATTATTTACAATTCCAGGTTTCTTCACGATGTTTTCCTTCACCGATGTCAGTAACATCCAAGATAAACTTTAGAATGTACATTTGATTTGAAAATTGCCCCCGCTACGATTTTGGCAATATTCGCATCACTATTCTATTCAAAGCTTTTTGTATAGTTTTCTTTTCTTATTATAATTCCATTTATTTATTTAGTATACATAATTATATAATTACATTTTTAAATATTATTATAAAAAGATATAAAAACATTTAAAAATATAAAAAAATAGTATCCCACCGGCGTCGGGAACATGGTCCAAGCCACCGGTGGTCAGGGCTCCTGAGAAAGGAATCTCCTAACAATACGCGCCGTGTCCAGGAGTACCGCTTTCTGAATCAGGCCCTTGATCCAACCGCCCAACGAGAGCCTCCTAAGGTATTGGTCGAGGCTCTTGGCTATTATGCCATTGGCCGTCACGACTATCGGCACAGTGATTGCTGTACTCACATCCCACATGTCGACAACCTCGCGAGTCAAGTCAAGATACTTCACTTGTTTATCTTTCTCAGCCTTCACGAGGTTCTCGTCATGCGGACTGTTATATCCACAATCACTATAATAATAATTATTATTATAATGATAATAATTATAATTATTATTAGTGTAATAGCTTATTTTATTGCTTGTGTTCAAGTAATTCTAGGCCCGCGATTCAGTTCACGTAAATGTTGATTATTTCGGATGCAGATGATGTCGTAGAATAAAAGTAGCCTTAGTCCTTTCTTAGGGTTTCAACTAATCTCGTACTTTTACCTTAGCGCCTGCAGTCGATAGCATAGCAACAAAACAGTACAGCACACTTAATGAAGTACATAAAGTCACTTTCAGAAAATATATTTTGGGCACATTTCCAGTGAAACTGCGGATAAATTTTTTTATGCCATTTAGTTTTAGTTTATCGTTTTTTTTTTTTTATTCTGATTGTGTTTTTTTTTTTTGTTAATGAGCTTGTAAACAATATATATCAAATAAACAATAATACCGTAACTATCTTCCAAAATAAGGAAGTTTTGTTAATATTCAAGTGTCTAAACAATAAATGCAGCAACAGACTTATAATACACTACGCCATCCCGTGCGTGCTTATTACGCGTGGGATGACGTAGCGTGTTATAAGTCTATTTCTGCCTTAATTTTGCATAATTGTAGGATCATTCCACGAACAAAGTATTATACGTACGGAAAATATTATTTGCGTGTTAAATATTGATAAATATTCAGATAAATAATAAAAGTAGATAGGTACCTACGTTATCGATAAGTAGGTACCAATATACAGATAGCAGGCATTAATTTCGCACTTATTGTCACAGCCGAAATAGCTCAGTTGGGAGAGCGTTAGACTGAAGATCTAAAGGTCCCCGGTTCAATCCCGGGTTTCGGCAAAATATTCTCTTTTGTTTTTAAGAAATTAACTCATATTATTTTATTACAAACAATCGATTATGATTTACTATGGGTTGATTTTTCAATAGCCAGATAACTTTTATCCAAAGAATAAACATGACAGTTTAACATATTTTCTATATACAAAATCCGCCATATTTATCCCCCCGTTTAGAGTTATCTGACGATTGAAAAATTAGCCCATAATAGATTCATTTCTAAGGAGAACGATTGATTTAAGAAATTCACTGCAAAAACATTGTGTAAGCATTGTAAACATGTAGATAACCTTTGCATTAACGGTAATTAAAAATATAATAATAATAATAGCCAAGAGCCTTGACCTTAGGAGGCTCTCGTTGGGCGGTTGGATCAGAAAGCGGTACTCCTGGACACGTCGCGTATTGTTAGGAGATTCCTTTATCAGGAGCCCTGACCACCGGTGGCTTGGACCCTGTTCCCGACGCCGATGGGATACTAGGTATTTTTATATTTTTAAATGTTTTTATATTTTTTTATAATATTATTTAAAAATGTAATTATATATATTGAAAAAATAAATGGAATAATAAGCCTAAAGTACACGTACTTCATCGTCTATCGTGCACTTTATAAGGTACTGCTATTTACATTGTCTATTTTAAACCACTGACGAAAACAAACCCGTGTTAGAAGTTTAACATGTGTTTGTTCGTGTCACCATAACTCATATATAGCTAAAGCGACTTCGATTTAGTTCGTTTTTTATTTCATAAAATGTACAGATAATGCATTTTACTTTATCTACTTGCATTTTTAAAACGTCAAAGATCATCTCATTTGCGTAGGTAGATGCCAATATGAAAGTCTTTAAACTCCTTGCGAAGTATTTGAAAAACAATGAACAAGAAATGTCAGAAAATCCACATTTTCTCCTAAATTCCAAAACTTAATTTGTAATAATATTGTCGATAAGGCACTTTGCACACAGAGCAACTATTGCAGCAACTGGCAACTAGCTGGCAACTATTTGTTTACATATATTTCAATTGGAATTCAAATTGCGGCAATCGTCAGCAGTTTTCAATTGCTGCAATCGATGACTAAGTTAGTTGCTAATTGACGCAACTAGCAACTGTTAAATATTATACCGGTTTTTAAAGATACCGGTTTCCTCAACCTCAATCGCAATGCGACGGGCGATTTCACACCCTCCCTCCCTCTCCGTGTGCCCGGTAATGCCAGTGTCGCTAGTCGCTACGGTAACGGCATACGGCAACTCGGCTGTGAAAGCAACTAACAACTTTTACAGGAAACTTTAAGAGTTGATAGTTGCCTCATCTTAGTTGCTCCGTGTGCAAAGCGCCTAAGGGTTCATTTAAAAAACATACTGCCGAATTGAGAACCTCCTCCTACTTTTATATCTCAGCTAAACCAAAAAAAAACAAAACAAAAAAGGAATACAGTATTTTTTTTTAACATATTGAGTTGAGATTACTTAGTACAATAGCCCATCTGATATGGGGGCTCAGATGTCAGCCTTTAAAGCTTGTACTTAAACTTCCAATTTAATGTCGTTTTCCATCGAAGTCGAACTTCTGTCAGTACGTTTGTGACAAACTCATTGCAGCTAACGTTCTTTGACAGAGCCAGTTAAACAGTTCTAATTAAATCGCAGTTAAATGAGAACAAGCGAGACATTTTATAAGATCTTAGCGTAATACTATTTTTAACTTAAACTTAACTTAAGAGATGAAGTTACTATTTATTTTAAACTTGCAAGCTGTTGTTTGTGATTTTACTTGCATCCATGGAAAAGTTTTCTAGATAGTTATTCGGATTAAAAGTATCTGACTTTATTTTTTAACTTATTTAAGACGATTTGGTACTAGGTATGCTGTAAAATGCCTAAGGCATTAAGTCCGCCTTTGTACAATGTATTTTTGTACATGTGCATAAAGTTTTAATAAATAAATAAATAAATAAAATCTCCTTATGTAAATTCTGAGAAAATTTCAAATAGAGATAAACTACTATAACTTGACGCTCCCTTCCATATTACCATTTTAATGTGTGTAGTCACATTAATATGAAAGAGTTATGTATGTAGTTGTGAGTAATCGTCTTCAGTAGCAGGCTAGGATATTTGTTTGTCAACTAATCATAAATAGTCGACCGCGCAAGACGACACACCTGTCATTTTCATAGAGAAGGTCAGTGCAGCGCCATACTAATAATAATTAGTAATTTTTGACGCCGCTAGTCGAGCAACAAATCTCTGATTCTTCTTAATACTATTACAAACACTTTCAAAGGTTTTGAATTGTGGAAGGTCGCGTCATGTTACTGTAGTTTATCTCTACCTACCTATCTACTCATTACAGTTCAAAAGATACAGCCCTATAACCGACAAACAGACCGCGAAATCTTACTAAAGGGTTTTCCTTTGTCGCTTAATTTTTGATGCTCCATCGATGAAACATTAAATATTAAAACAAAAAAAAAAAAGTGTTTCTGGGGACCCCCGTCAGAAACAAATAAAATTGCAATTCATGACACAATACAAATTCCGTATGAAACAATACAAAAAAAAGGTAAAATTTACACGTGTTTAGAATTGAGGTTACACAGCTGGCCGCGCACAATGCTTGCTGCTCGAATCTCTATACTGGCACGCACACCCTTAGCAGTATATGATAGAAAGAGACAGTGAGAAAGAGAAGGAAGGTCGCCTGGAGGGGACATAATGCTATTCCCATAAGTGACGGTTTCTTTGTTCCAAAAAATCAAATAAACAAAAATATACTAATACTACACTTAAATAACGTAAGAATTTAGTAAGATATTTACGAGCCTTTCGTCCCTAGAGTTTATACTTCGAATAATATCTCCAAATAAATATAAACAGATATTATTTTCAGCTCGGGAGAACTTCCTCATTGCAAGTTATGGCGAGTGATTTATTTCAGTAACTGTAAACCTCGCTGAATCTTACAGCGTCTTCACGTGTCAGGTACTACGCGCAGGTAGGTGCCTAATAACATACATTCACGCCTGTAATCCCTGAAGGGTTAGGTAGAGGTCCATCGGGAATGTCTCAATAGCAGCCTCGGAATCTGGATTTGAGCCCGGTTGATGGCAATAAGCTCGCCCCATATTAGGTACATGAGAACATACAACTGACGAAATGTGGGTGTACCAATGGGTACACCATTGATGACTTGTGCCTAACCCTTCAAGGTATCATAGGCGTGATGTTATGTTAAGTTAAAATTATTGCATTGAAAAATTCTTCTGCATTCCTATCTACTGATAATGCGCCCAAAAGACTTTTAAACTTAATAAATGATTTATAAAAGTTTTTAATAAAGTCCTAAACTGAGAAAAAGTCTGAAAGCAGAAGTTTTTTAATGTGGATAGTTTTAACTTCTTCCTTTAATTAATTTTAATGTCTACCCTCACATCCGTTACTTGCATTCCATATTTAAACTGCAGCTTCTAATGTTCATTAAAAAGCGAATGGACAGATTTATCAAGATACACTTTTATAAGAACAAAATAGAAATTGCTGTTATTGTGGTTCTTATTCTTATGGCGCTAGAGTCTAGTTTAGTTTAACACCATACTGGATAATTCCTTACTGAGCAATGCTTGAATTTCTTTAGATACTCGTAAAAAAGGTTCATAAAGTTAGTGTCAACAAAATCTGGTTTCAAGAAATACAATATTTTTTTAAGAGTCAATTTTATGTCATAATAATCAATTGGCTGCTGCGCTGCGTATCGCAGGTTCGATTCACGCACGGAACAAATATTTACATTGCCTATTTCGAATCTGATTGTTTGTATAAAATCACATATTTTATATGTTTATAAATGAACCCACAATACAGAAGAAATTCCTAGAGTAGGGCAAAGTCTACATAAAAAAAAAATATCTCAAATCGATTAACTTATTGTAAAGACAAGGACAAAAAACCCGATCTACTATTCGCCTCTCGCTCGCCCGGCACAAACAACAGAAATAAAAGCGGAAACAATATTTTTACGTAATGACCGCATTTATCTTCAGTAAGAATTTACTACACTTAAATCGTAAAACTACAAGACTTTTCTTGCATTAGACGAGAAAACTTGTGATAATGTATTCTTAGTTGTGCCGCACACTTAGCCACTTCTGACAAGAATTGATGTCCATACCATTGATGATAATGTAGAGACTCGGGCTGCGTTTATATGTACTTAACCAACCGCGCGTGTCGCCACGCGTTTTGAAATTTGAATTTGAAACTAGAACTGGCCTTCTGAGTACACAAACAAAGCATTCCTTACATAAATAAGTCAAAAATACTCACATCAATCATGGCGTAAGAGTTGGACATCATAGCGATGAGGAGATTCAGAAGCACAATGACGTTGATGACGGAATATGAGCCGAACATCAGCAGACCCCAGAACCGGGTGTAACTCTTGATGCCAGCCAGCTCGAAGTTTTCCAGCCCAACCATGCCGAAAGAAGCCCAGAATAGAGATTGGGAGGCTTCGAAGACGCTGGTGAAAAATAAGATAAATTGCAGCAGCTTTACTCCTTAATATAAAATAATAATAAAATGCCAGCTGCAGGGCAAAAGCCTTTTCTAATGCAGAGAAGGCACGAGCATTGATTACCACGCCAGCCCTTGTGTAGATAGATTCATATACAGTAATATTTTTTAACTCCAGGTTTCCTCACAGTGTTTTCTTCATTGATGACAATGCCTTTCAATATAGACGTAGAAAGTACATACGAATTAGAAAAAGTCTTATTGATACAATGCTGGTGCTTGGTTGCGATCCCACCAGGTCACTGGGCCACCACGGTACCAAAAAAAAACATATCATAACTACAGCCAGACACTTTGAAGGTCGCTTTGGACTACCAACATCATCATAAAAAATCCCTTTTAAAGTTTCGTCCTGACTCACCCCTGCCTTTCTATTCACCCCATTTTACATTGACCGGAAAAATTGTAACTAGTGGAAGATAGTAAGTTGGAGCTTCCGTTAAGGTTTTTTTTTTATTTTTTTTAGGTGCTCCCTCACCAGGAGCATTCACGTGTATTGTAACATTATAGATTCAACTTTGAGCATTACATTACAATAATACCTCCCTGACTAACGAGCATCTGCGTGTAATGTAACATATAGATTCGACTTTGAGCATTACATTGGAAGTGGAGCGCATTGATGTCACAAGTTGTATCAAGATAGTACACATTGTATCATTACAAGGTGCGCATTGTAATGCTCGGTTCTCCTCCTTCACTGATGTAATGCTCAAATCTGTAACGTTACATTACACGCGAATGCTCTCGGTGAGAGAGCACCTTTACGATTTCCCTCCCACCCCGCGTAACAAATATATACCTTCTAAACGACATCTTAGACCATTATTTGAGAGAGAAAAACATTTAAAAACTAGCTCTATGTAAGACAAAAACAAGTCAGTTCAAGCACAATCAATTTATTAAAAAGACATTAAAAATCACACATTAGCAGAACTACAAACATTAAGTTTAAAAAATACTAAAACGCTAATAAATATTGAGCTGTAAACATAGTGGAACACACAAAATACGGTTTGGTAATCGTTAAGGGTATAGTTTCACCCCTAGCAACAACCATGGGGTGTATATTATAAAACGACACAAACCATAGCCAACATAGTTACCTACTACGATGCCCGTTATTTAAGTAGGAATCATTAATCCGTGGTATTAAGTTTCACATCGGAATTACCTACTATTTTTTAAACAAGCATCAGATTCATATGTTTTTTGGTATTTAATGTTGCCTGCGTTAGTTTGGGGTTCCACTTGAGCTAAGCCAAGCTACGTTGCTAGGGATGTGTCAGATTTACACCAATAGAATTGCTTTATTTTATTTTCAACTTTGAAAATAGTGCAATCTTATTGGTGTAACCGCAACTATAGTCCAAGATTATCCGACCCAACATTCTAGTATGCATGGTAGTCCATCGTCTCCCGCAGAGTCATACAGTCTACCTCATCAATCTTCAAGGTGTTCATCTTCACGTTAATGTCCTCTTCCAACTGGATCTGCGTCTGCAGCAAGTAACGCAGGGAAGCAGATGCTTCATGCAGCATTTGTTGCAGTTGCTCCGTGCTGTGACGCAACTTCTCACATTCGTAGTACAAAGCCTGCCCTGGAGGGTCTCTGACCAGCTCGGCCCCCACTCTCTGAGCACGTTTACCGAGCCTCGTATGAGCCAAAGCTATATTACCTTCCTTCTCCGACAATGCTTTCTGTAGCTGCAGGATATTGTCCTGCATGTCACAAATCTTTTGAGTCGTCTCCTTGTGCATGTTCTCAAGTTTTTCTTTAGCCTGTTTCGTATCTTCAATCCGATCTTGGAACGCATGGTTGCATTTTTTGAATGCGCCCCATAGATCGTCGATCACTTGCTTGAGGATTGTATCAACGAACATTCGGATCGGACGAGCGCTTGTCACCTCCCGCGCTGCCATTTTTATGTTGTTCGCCGAATAGGCATTGTATTCATCGGCAGATATGTTCGCTGGATCAAGATTAGCGTAGCCTTCGTATACAGAGAGGCATAAATCAGTGTGTTTGAGGGAAAGGTTGCCCTTGTCTAAATCAATAGCTGCTTGCTTGTACTGCAAGTCACGATCGAGAAGATAGCGCGTGGAACGTAGACGTCGCATCTGTTCGTTCAACTGCTCTAGGACTCGTCTCAGTAGGTTCTGTCCCCCCATGATGGTGGCCATCTCCTGCTGCAGGGCAGTTTCAACCTCGTCGACTACCAAGTCAATACCGAGACGTCCATCTCTGAGCATGAGACATTTGCGGCAAATCGTCAAAGCATTTGCTTGGAGGGAAGCGAGACAATCAAATACACGGGTCCGGTACATTGACAGAGCTTCTAATTCTAGATATATTTCTTGGCGTTGTATTTGCAACTCGTTCTTGTTGAACTCGACGTCACCGATGCGTTCTTCAATGCGTCTGTCAGTCGTAGCTTTCATGATCTCCGCGCGTTCGCCAGTTTCTTCTCGAATACGTTCGGACTCGCCGAGTACCCTGTCTGCGAGCTGCTGTTGGTCTTCCGTGTTCCTGCATCTTTGGTCGTTGCTCAACTTCCATTCTGCAATAGTGAACTTGGTAGTTCTTGGAGGTATGCATACTATGGCCTGCTCCGACAGCCTAGTAGTGGCTATAGGAGCCCCGATAACGTGACGCACCCCAAACTGCTCCTCGCCCATTATTACAGTTGGTGACTAAATAATTTAAAAAATAAACCTTGTTCAAAACTCGATTGCTCACTCCCACGTGAGTCCCATAGGAAATTGACAAAACTGTTCCTTTTTGTTGTCGTGGCAACGAGAAAAAGACATGCGCAACAAGGTCGAACATAAAGTAAATATTCTGTAAACAAATATTTAAATTTTTGGTACCAATGACTCATATCTATGGGCAGCCGCAAAAAGCCGCTTTCAAATATTAAACACCCGGCAATTAGTACGCGTTCAATACATTTTACGCGAAAATAAAAGATAAGGCTATCGCATTAGGTTAAGAGACTAGCTAATAGTAGTTTTTAAGGCTTTTAAATATAAATAAATATTTTATTTATTTATTTATCACACAAATATCCTGACAGGCTATTTGTGTGCTACCCAATGCGATACTGAAGCGCACTTACAATTAAAATCGGTCCACTGTTTGTACTATTATTATTATTTGTGTATAATTTTATAGTATTTATGTATTCTTTCGAATTTATCCAAAGCATAACAGAATATATCGACATCATCAGCAATGAGGTTGATAGTGCGGAGCGCGATCCTCAACAGATACTGAAAATGGGCCCACTACGTTCTAACAGGTATTTTCTTCAACATGTCATTTAAAAGTCATTAGGCATCTCCATTTGTATATCTCCATGACTACACTTAACCGCGATTCATCGTTAGCATTCACGATAAACAATCACTGAATCTTATTACACAACTGCCCCAATAAAAGGAGTGTTATGTGTTCAGGGTATGTATGTATGTATGTGAGTTTCTTTATTCCACCATAACTTAAACGCCTGAACCGATTTAGATGTATGGGGTATCTTTACAATCCTTGCATCGTTTTGAGTAACACAGGCTAGTAAAAAATAAAAAGAAACCGGTGTGGTCACTTTGAAACGTAAAATTAATACCAGCCTCAATTTATTTGCCTCAATCTGGTCGTGTCTATGTTTATCGTTTACAATTTGACAAGTAGATTTAAAAAATATATAACACTGTAGATAAAAAATTTCGTAAAAAAAACTGACGAATAAACAAAGTACAAACATTATTTTTTTATCATTTTAGCTTGTTTCTTTCTATACCAATAATAACTTAGTAACAAATGATAGTTACTTAGCGTAATATCTAGCTCATACAACAACTTAAGATCTGGCACTACAAGGTTCCAATGAGGACTGACTTCCCGAAACTCCTCCATTTCATGCAGGAGTCCCCAGCGTTGTCCCAGTCAGGTAGACCACCAGGCAACACGTAGCACTTGCGTTTCTCCAAGTCAGCAAAGTACCATAACAGTTGGTTTAAACCTAGGTTCAACATGATGCCAGATTAGGTATTAGAGCAACCTGTAATACAGGCATTTGACCACTTGAGAAATTTCAGCTTTGTCATTGGGATAACTAGGCATTTGCGAGGCCTCTGGTATAGCATATATGGCGGTGACCACTCCGTTAACTCAATTTCCATCTAATAATATCAGGGTGGCTGATAATCAGTAATCGATGCTTCATGATTGTACTTGATGAACAACTTTCCCAAAAAAACCTTTTGTTTACCATTTGCAAAGCGCATAACCTCAATCATTGTAATAGAATTTTAAGTTAGAAAAATAACATACACATCAGCTGTAATTTAATTTAGTTACTTATCCTTTTTTACAAACAGAACTATTCACGTGTACCCTGCATCATTATTTTTAAATTTAAAACTATCAACCGTACGGAAAGCACACGTGCGGTTGGGGGATTGTACACATGCGCTTTACAAAAAAAAAAAACATTTCATTAATGAGTATAATCATAATCATGACGTATCATCATCATCAGTTGCCATAAGTATAAAAAATGCCAGCCAATTATAAGATCAGAAACTTACCGCAAGCAAAAGCGAAGAGCACCAAACTATAGATGAAGAAGAACTTGACGATGTCGATGACCATGCGGCCGAGGGAAATCTGCAGCGGCCCCAGGTGAGGGTTGATGGAGAATAAGTGCACCAACTTAAGCGCACTGGTATGGAGGAAATAAACTTGTAAGACAGAAAGCGTAAACACGACACCACATTATAAAAATTGCTGCAAACAATCTGCCTGGCCCATTCTTCTCCATACGAAATTACTTTTTGAAAAGGGGTAGCAATTTTTTTTTTAATATGACATTTAAATGTGTCTTTTGATCGTCTAATTTCAGTTTCAACATAATTATTTAAGAAGTAAACTAAACTAATATTAAAAGAAAATATTTGTATGTTTTTTCCAATGGATAAACTCAAAATCTACTCAACAAAATTTAAAAATTATTTCACATGTAGAAAGCTACACTATTGGCAAGTAACGTAAAACTAATTTTCAAGAAAAAATAAGGGCCCGCAAGAAAAATCACGCGACTGTAGTCGTGGGCAAAAGCTAGTAGTTATTAATTTTATATTCTTACATACCTGAAGATATTCGCCGCAGCAAACAATCCCTCAGCAATCAACTGAGGGTCGAAGGCATCCCAGTTTTCCCTCGGAATGAACTTAGTCTGAGGGTCTCTCCTAATTTCGGTAGTCTGCTGGATATAGGCTGCAAATCTTAAGACCGCTACGGCCACGTAGAGAGAGTTTCTAGTAAAGTCGATGAAGTTCCACATGTTTCGGAGGTAGGAGCGGATGCCTTCGATGTAGATCTCTTGTGTCTCCTCCCATATGAAGCCTACAGGAGAAAGATAGAAAGATAAAAAATATATTGTATCTTTTTCCTTTTTTCGGAAAAAGAATAGTACTACCACAAAATATACTTGGATTCGTACCCATAACATATACCACGACGCATATTTCCAAATAAGTAGGACCATTTCCTCTCTGCTTGAGGAGTTCTTTCTCAAGCTCCTTCACCATCCACTCTGGACCAAACAGCTGAATCGCCTGCACCTCCGCTCTTTGTGATACCAGGATTAAAATCACTGTAGACAATATTGAAATGTTGATAAAAGTGGCACTAATTTGAAGTCATCACAAAAGAGTAATTTAAAAATGTTTGAGGCTGAGCTAAATAGAAACATAGCACATATTTTTGCTTAGCACTATCCTTGTCTTTTTTACACAAATGTAAAACGACAACATAGTAAACAAAAGATAGAGACAGAAACATATCGTGGCAGAGTAAATAACGTTTTTAATTTAGACCTAAATATTTATTTCAGTAAAACGGTTTCCAAGTATCAAAAATCCAGGATGTGACGAAAAGTTACTTATGATTTCCAGTGTAGATTCTTTGGAGAAGAACGGCCAAGAAACAGTTATACAAAAGTACTTTCGGATCTAGGAGAATGCTTTTCAAAAACCATAAAATTTTAGAAAAACATAAATTAAACTTTAATGACGAAAATACAAAAGACAAACTTACATAAAAAGAACAAATAACTAGAGGCGTGTATCAAGAACTTCATAAAGGGTTTCCTCATCAGCTTGCCGGTGGCACAGTTGGGGGCGATCATGTAGAGGGTGCAGTAGAAAGGGAACAGTAGGGCGACGCGGCAGATGATCATTATCTTCTCCATAGCTGTCTTGCGGCGGAAGCCGGGGACTCCTTCGTACCAGATGGAAGCCAAGAGCTGTTGGATGTTCGGGTGGGCTACGAACTGGACAGAAAGATAGAAGATCATTAAGGTGGATAATAAACGAACACTTTATTCCACTCTATCCAAGTAAGGGTTACACACGAAACGTTTTTAGAGGTTTTTGGAGTTTAGCCATGGATTTATAATAATATGTAGTGGTGTGCTCGTTTATATCCACCCTTATAGGTTTATGATCCTAAAAAAGTTTTAAAGGTGTAAATACAGGTGCATGAGACATTTCAACATTGCTTGAAGGCCTTTGTTATTGTAGATATCTACAGGCAGCAGTGACCACTTAACATCATATGGGCCGTCGGCGTCGACTTGTTTGCCATCTAATGATATACTTTAACAGAATGTTTCTGGTGTCTATAAAGATGTAATGTTAACCTATCAAAAATAATTATGCCCATCAAAATTATGTTATCTATTAAAAACATGGGATTTACTAACGAATTTACCACTAGTAAATGAATCAAACATTTCTAATTTTGGTTATTAGTAAAGTTTTCGGTTTCCGTGCATCGATGGCTAGATATTTTTCATATGAAGCTACCTATATCTTAGCTATTACTTCGAATCATCATTTGGATCACATGGATGGCGTTGATTTTAGCAATCACTATTTACCTGCAAGACCTCATCATTGCCCCTTAAGATAACACACGAGAGCAACTATATGAAACATTTACAAATAATCATATTCACCTTCTTCTGCTTAAAATCGATAGCGAGTTCCAATCTCGCTAACTTCATGTGGTCTCCATCCACGAAGGCCGGTTCATCAGGGTCGTGGTTCAGAATGATGGCCAGCTCCTGTGAGCTTCGAGACTGATCCAGTAGGTCTACTGCAAACATTTGTGATTGGCGACGAAGCTCCAGGTATTCGGATTTACTTTCCTGGTGGACAAATAGATAAATCGTTTAATACTTGTTTGGTTTTGGTACGTCAAAAATCTATGCAACATAGTCAATTTTACATCATAACATAACATAACATCACGCCTGTAATCCCCGAAGGGTTAGGCAGAGGTGTACCCATTAGTACACCCCCATTTCGCCAGTTATGTTTTTAGTCCCATGTAATAAGGGGCGAGCCTATTGCCATCAACCGGGCACAAATCCAGACTCCGAGGCCGCTACTGAGAAATTCCTGAAGGAAAAACCCAATAACACTCTGCCCGACCTGGGAATCGAACCCAAGACCTCATGCACAGCAGTCGCGTTTGCGACCACTAGACCAATGAGGTAGTATTTTACATCATGTACGCGTTTAAAATACGTATAATCGCCAATTAAACATTTTCTATGTAGGTGATTTGCCTAATTAAGAAAGGACCACGTATTGTTTTATTTTGTAAAAATATCAGATTTTAGATAATATTCTAAACTACTTTATCATCTGATAAGATCTAGTTAACTTAATCATTTATTACATCAAGTACATAGTCCTTTTCGTCGTGATTGAAAATCAAGTTCTTACTATTTAATTTAAAAAGTTCTACCTGTTCAGCAAATGCCAAGTTCCTCAGTTCCCAGGAGAGCTGGAAGGCTGTCAAGATAGGGTCGGTTGAAGACAAAGCTATGAGCGATGGCGATGCTAAAGCTCTGTACTCGTTCAGCCGAGCCAGTGAGTGTCGGAGCGAGTCCTCTGTAGACATGCGGATACATTCCTCACAACCACACCTGGGCAAATCAAAAACATGGTTTTTCATGGTTGGTGGAAAACAGGTTTATTGTGAGAGGAGCCGCAAAATACATGAACTGTTTCCATTTATGTTTATAATGAATTTAAAACATCACAAATAATCAACTCCCTGGCGCCAAAGGACATTATTACACCGTAATTACGCTTTTTTTTAGGGATGGAAAATTATCTAATTACGGAAGTGATTACTCTTACTGACTAAAACCCATCCGTGTTCCTCCTAATGCCCTTTGTGTTTAATTAGTTTATCACATGAGAAAAACCAGCAGACTGATTCTTAACTAAATGCTTGCCATTTTTCAGGAATGAAGAGAGTACTCAAGAATACAAACTTTTACAATATAACTAACACAGAATTATTAAAATTAAAATCTTTATTACAAAAACTACAAATTAAAAAATAACGTTAGTTTTGGAAGTCGGCGGCTTTGGTTTTGTTTCTTGTTATGTACTACTAATCGGGAACATACCTACATAAAAAAAAAGATTCCAACGATTGAGAACCTCCTCCTTTTTTTTTAATTCGGTTAAAAATGCTATCCATTGCATTTTCATCCTGACTGGAAAGCGACCCCAAGTTATTTGAGAAGAAGGCTATAATGAGAAATGGTCCCAAAATAAAAGTTAGCTGGAAAAAAGATTATACACATTTCAAAAGCTTACTTAACGTCGTGAGGGTTGGGCAGCGTGGCTCCGCGGTCCAGCAGTATCTTGATGATCTCGTAGTTGTTCTTGTGGGCTGCCAGCATCAGTGGCGTTATATCCGGCGTGAACATTGCCGTGTTCGGGTCCACTTTCTGCCAACTCTGCATGAGGAAGAACAAAAAATTATAAATAACTGGATTTATTAAGCCTCTCGATCACAGAATGTGACTAATTGTCAAATCCGCGTTACCTTTGATAGGTGAACTAAATTATTAACAACTAATCACTGCGGCGTATTTGTCACATCATGTTTTTAATCGAAAAACCGGGAGTAAAACTCAAAACCAACCACCAAAACAAAACCAAAAGAAAAAACTAAAAAAAAAATCGAAACCGAAAAAAGCCGCATTGCTCCATTCAAAACCGAAAAAAAAGTAAATCAAAACACATAGATTGAAAGGTAATTGATTAAAATATGTAAGTTTTCCTCCTATAAAACATGGAATTGTGTTTATAACCTTATGACCCTCATCATCAGCTGAGGCCCGCATGCACAATCCAGAGTTATGTTTGAGCTCCGAGTATACTGCTAACAAGGGCCTATTAAAGATTTTGTAACTGAACCCCATGTTTATAGCAATTAAACCAGACTTAAGTGTTTGTTGCAGATGGACCTTAGTCGTAATATTTATATTAAACTTTAAACAACACAAAAAAGTACAAAGGCGAACTTAATACCTTAGACATTTCCTACCAGGCAAGCAAAGGTGGTAAAGAGATAACATGGCAGGTGCAAATTATTGGTTTTAACTCACGTAAGGGTCCCCTTCTTTATGAATCAGCTCTTCATGCTCCAAAAGCAACTCAACAGCCTCCACAAACTCAGCGTTAATGGCCTGCAGAAGAGCATCCTTGGTCTCCACGCCCATGATGACGAGCAACTCCACCATCTCGAGGTTTTCGCCGTCAATAGCCAAGGTCAATGCTCCGCGACCCAGGGAATCTACGCAGTTGATTTCTATGTGTTTCTTGCGATGGGCTTTTTGGAGTATTCTGAAGGCAAATAGGTAAAACAGATGTACTGGTTTCAGAAGGTAAAAACTGTAAAGGTTCTGAGTGGTCAATAATAGAATTAAATTTGTTTAAAAAAATGCCCCACACTAGGATTTTTTTCTGTATCATGGCTGCGTTTACAAACATATACAGTTACAGTCACATGCACTAAAATCCCGACAGAACGACTAACTTTAGGTCATAAGTATACAAATATTTGTTCGGTCCGGGAATCGAACACGCAACGCACCAATCAATCGCTCAGTTTAAAATACAAAGGTAATGTCGTATTTCACTGAGACCATTTACGCACGAATTGTCAAGGAGTCAGTCAGTTAGTCAGAAAGTTGAAGCTAGTTTCTCGTTCAAAAACAAGTACCAACCTACTCGGTTTTTGTTACACTTAGTTGGTTTGATATGAACCCCAACCGGTAATGTGACCCCGTCAAAGTTAAGACAGTACTTTGTCATAACAAAATTTACATAATATATGACAAAAAATCATACAAGAAATATCAAGTACGTAGGTAGGTATTAGCTTGCCAAATTTCTTATCCAAGGAATAAAAATAATCTTTCATCTTTTTGCTACTAACGTCGTTACAAAAGAGACTTGGAAATATCTCTTTAAAAAAATAGGTGAATATTTCTTAAAAAAATATTGAACATAAGCTATTCAAACGTAAAGATATTATATCAATCTGCCTAGCCCCTCCCCGACTATGTAAGGATCGGCTTCCAGTCTAACCGGATGCGGCTAAATAGTATTTTACATGAAGCGACAGAATTTTTAACCTCCACAACTCAGTAACTAGGTAGTACGATACCTCTTAGTAAGACTAGTTGTCGTCAGACTTCCGCGCTTCTGACGACCCGTAGTTAGGTACTGTCAAAGACAGACAGCCGGGACTAAAAGATTATTATTATTTGACATGTCATCGTGTGTGTGTAATTATATTGTGTTATTGTGTATTATTTTAATTTATATTGAATTTTATTATTTTATTTGACATTCAATTTAATTATTTTAATTTAATTTAACTGACATTTGACATTTCATAATTCCTGTGTGTATGTAATTTGTGTTAAAATGTATGTACTAAGTCTGAAATAAAAATGAATTATTATTAATTATTAAAAGCATAACGTGCTTTCCGAGAACGGAGGAGTCTTGGTGTGTAAAGATGGTCACCCATCCACGGACCAACCCCTGTGTAGCGTAACCTGATGGATCGATCCATTCGGCAATAAAATTACTTCGCCATGAGCTCCTCATACAAAAATGGGTCAAAAATCCACGAACATTTTTCTATTGAATTTTTCCTAACATTCAGTTACCTATTCCGAACTGAAATCGTACCTATTCAATGCTCAATGCTACCAATTTCTGACGCATTCATAGTTCATAGGATTATGGATACAGTTCGACAAAGTTAATACCTGAGGTAATTCGATTAGAACAGAACAGTAATTAAGTTTGCAGACAGTAACTACGTAGGCTTTGCAATTGAAAAAAAAATACGTTTTCCAGATCACTTTCGACTGATGGACAGACAACTAATTGCACTTTTAAGGGTACCGTTTACTTTTTTGAGGAAACAGTTCCAATAAATACATAATTACTTAATTTTTGTGAGATTTCATGCAGACTTTTATTGATCGTATTCACGTTTATTCCCGTATGATTTTGTATTACGAAATATCGTGAAACGTTAATTTTAATGTTCTGAGTTTCTTGCCCATTCTTCTCCACACGAAACCACCCTCGCTCCCATACTCCGAGCTGCTACTGAGAAATCTCAAATGGAAAAACTCTATTTAAAACACTTTTTGCCCAACCTAGGAATCGTTCTCAGGACCCTATCCTCAGCGGTCACGCTTGCAACCACGTGGCAGCAGTCGAAACTAAAACCTCGAAACTTTAAAAATTATCGTATATATACGTTTGATTACGTCATCATCATCATCATATCAGCCGAACAACGTCCACTGCTAGACATCATCCATCCATCATCCGCATCCATCTTTACTAGGTCAACCACCTCGTGGTGATCTTCCCACACTCCACCCTTCTTACGTCATAACGTTCCAGTAAATGAAAGACGAGTTATTTTCCACAAAAAAACGTGACATAAGCCGTTTTATTTGTACCAAAGACTTTCTATTGACTTCGGCTTCCAAATATAATTGGATGTTAAGTGAATATTGTCAAACAATCAAGAAATATTCCCTGCTTATTTTCACACAGAGACATTAGTTTCATTTTTATTTATGTCTTTGTTATCAGAAATAGACATTCTATTTGAGGACCACTTGTTCAGTTAAAAATAAATAGTTGAAGACCTAAGTAAGGCTCTGAAGAAGGCCTTTGTAGCTTGTTGTGTCTCAAGGATATTTAGGGCAATAAAATGCCATTTTTATATATAATAATAATACCAGCCTATTATTGTCCCACTGAAGGGCACAGGCCTCTCCTCATACAAAGGCACGAGAATTGATCTCCACGATTGCTCAAGGCGGATTGACAATTTCTGACTTTTAATAATTGAAACAGTCACATTGGTACTTGGTCGTGCCCGGTTGCGTACCCACAAACTCTTGTATGAAAGGGCCAACAATGTTATGTTTGTTGGTCCATAAAATTGGAGGCCAGACTCTTTTAAGGTCAGAACATTAAGGACCTCACTGATAAGTATTTCTTAAAATAATAAAAATAAATTGACTCACCGTCTCACATTGCCCATATCCCCTCGCTCGACAGCCAGCAGATACTTCTTCTCCTCCAAGGTCAGAGGTTTGGGGAGGGTCGGGAGGTCCATTGGCTTTCGGACACATTCTAGCTCGGGGTCACCCTGTATCAGAAACAAGTATCCAGGTAATTAGGTACAAAGTATGTAATTTTAGATTAAGCATGAAAAAAAAACTTGACTTTAAATAACAACACCTATTTAAAGTTATTATTTAAATGTTAATTAAATCATAAAAAAAACAAAAAAAATGAATTCCCGCTAATTTTATATCGAACGTCAAAATTACTTTTTTTAATCGATTTAACGGCATCACAATGTTTAAATATTCTGATTAGAAAAAAGGTTTTAAGTTCTTACCAAAAATTTTGACATCGACTTTACACTACCTACATAATAACGGAAGTTTTTTTTTTATTTGTTAAAATTCTCTCTCTGGAGCTAAAAATCGGATTGGAAAAATCTTTTTGTAGGTATATGATAGCCAGATTCATAAAGAATAGACTATATTATAACATCACGCTACTTTCCAAGGGAGTGGAACAGTATTCAAAAGGGTGAAGCCGCGAGGGATTGCTAGTACCTAAATAATATTTATTATACTCACGGACTCCAGGTCCTTCTTCTCGGACATATTGGCGGTTTACCCCACGATGCTCTGGAGCGGCGTCCGCCCCCTCAGGCAGACTGCTTATCTACTTACTGGAAACAATAACTTATCACCTGAAGACCACTCATAAAAAAAAATCGTTCAAAATCTAGTCAAAATCTCATCTCAACGACGATCAATATAAAAATTTAAATAAAAATAAAATATTATTATAATAATTGCAATTTTAAATATCTTTAAAAAAACATGTAAAAATATAAAATTAACATTGAAATATCCAACTCATAGACTAGTTGACAGCACCAATCAATTGATGTACTTTTTAATATGAGCTGTCAAAAAGAGATTCTTTCATAGATTTCGTATGGCATTATCGAACTGTGACGTCACTTATTTGGCAACTCAATTGTATTTATAATGATTTCAAAGCTACAAAAAATCAAATTTCAAATTAATCGGGTTTTCAGGGCTAAAATAAGGAGTTTCTTTAAAGAAATTATGTCTTGCAATTGACCAGAGAGAGACACTAGGGCGTGTGGGGTCATTAGACCTTACTGCCCGCACGATAAAGAAGAAGAAATTTTGGAATTATTAGTTAATGGTGTCAATTAATCAATTGACCAACTAGATAGGTACCTACTTATATTTTTAAAGCAAAACAAAATCAAACTAAACAGTTAATTGAATATTAATCGCGTTCTAAAATAAAGAGTGATTTTTAGAGACGTTGCGACTTGGAATTATCAGTTTATGTTGCCCACTAACCAAATGCCGCCCTGGTCTGCTTGCAGTCTCGTCAACTTCAAAAGTCCGTCAGCACTACCGTATCTATCCGTCAGAGGCCACGCGGACGCACGAAGCCACACAAGCGCGTACGTACACATAAACTGAGATAATCTACTTGACATGATGATTACGACCGTCACCTACTTGCATGACATAACCTTACAGTATCTAGTAATTCAATTGATGAGCATGTGTGTCCTAGTTCTTAGGGAAAGTGTTGATAGCGAGTATAAAAGACTTGCGATTCGCTCCGGCTTTGTTTGTGTGCAATGTCTTAAACAATCCTTTTGAATCACTCTATCTATTCAACTTCTTAGCGTGTCGATAACAATTTATGTTGAGTCAGCCCAAAATTTGGCAATCGTGAGTTTGGCACTCTCAGTAGCGTCCATCAGCTCCCGATGAAAACGCAATTATAATCTGTGGTAAAGTTTAAGAGATCTGTGCGCCTACCGCCATTTCTTAAAACATTATTATTTTAATATTACTTTGTAATTTCTGCTGTTGCATTTTTAATTCTCGGTGCGGGGCCAAGCGTTTAAAAAAAATGAAAAGTGAAAATTCAACAGTGCTGAATGCAAAGTCCTATTAAAATAATGTTGTTTTAAGAGATGGTGGTAGGCCCCCTGAGCGTACAGACGGTGGGATGCGACTTTGTCTTTAAATACTATGAAGAGATCGATTAGCGGAGGATTGAGCGCGGGCCGTTCGTTTTGGTGTGTAGACCCACATTCGTTCTATGTGAAAATAGGTCTTATAGGAACAAAAAAAATATTTTATCTAAGTACCTATTTTTTTTAAGTAAATGCTACCTCTAAACTTCAATGACTCTAGGAATTTCGCCTTTATGGATGCGTTTACAAACATATAAAAATTCATACACAAACAGCTAAAGACATTCATATTGCAACATAAATATTTTTTATTCCGAAATTATGAAACAACCGACAGCTTTTCGTGCGTTTGTCCGTTACGTCCGAGATACGAGGTTGTCACACTACCTACTACCAAACTTAAAGCTGCCATGGAGAAATTCCTAATGGAAAAAAAACACTGGCCACCTTGACCGAACCTAGGCTTCCACGTTCAGCAGTTAGGCAGTTAAAGTTTGCCGACCCCTATGAGTTGAGGCGCTTTACGATACCTTATCAGGTTCAGTAGTAAGATTATGGCTATCTGCAAAATAGGTACTGGTAAATGTAATTTGGAGCCATATTACATTTTCTTAAGGGCGTTTGTCCATTGCCACCGTCACCTGGAGTCACCGGGAATGAGATGACTGCGTCAGAGTACCGCTACATACGTTTTCTTTGGCTGTGTGTCCACTGCACGTTCCCGGTACCCCGGCCGCCGAAGTTTCGATAAGTTCGACGCTAGTTCGTGACGAGCCAATATGCCAGCGTTCTATGTCGTCATCACATTGTTATTTTTTTGTATCATAACTAGCGACCTACCCCGGCTTTGCACGAGCGCATTGTAGATACATGAACCTTCCTCTTGAATCACTCTATCTGTTTATGAAAACCGCATTAGAATCCATTGCATAGTTTAAAAGATCTATCGTACAGAGGACGGCGGGAAGCGACTTTGTTTAATACTGTTTGGAACTAAAGAGTGCCAAACATAGTAGGTACCCACTCGCCCGGGGCGCCTAGATAGTTAACCTTTTGACTACCACAGTCATGTATAGATGACAAAGAAAATGAGCCCAGCACGCCACGGTCACGACTAGGTACATGAAATACGAATACTAGGTACGTACAATTACGATTTAATACAACATCAACAACAACAAAACAACATTGTTTTTTTTTTTCCTTTGCTCATTATATTCCTTGACTCATACCTACTAATTTATAAAACATATCATAACATCACGCCTGTAATCCCCGAAGGGTTAGGCAGAGGTGTACCCATTAGTACACCCACATTTCGCCAGTTATGATTTTAGTCCCATGTAATAGGGGGCGAGCCTATTGCCATCAACCGGGCACAAATCCAGACTCCGAGGCTGCTACTGAGAAATTCCTGATTGAAAAACCCAATAACACTTTGCCCGACCTGGGAATCGAACCCAAGACCTCATGCACAGCAGTCGCGCTTGCGACCACTAGACCAACGAGGCAGTCTAATTTATATAAGTTATTTTTTTTTTATAGTTCTTCTATGATAACATGAAATGACAAAAACGAATACCAATTACAAAGTTTCGAACTTTTTGGACGTGGTGGTCAAAAGGTTAAGACCGGCCCTGACGATCACCATCATAACGTTCAGTTTCAATATTCTCGTTACTCCATTACGCGCCGATGACGCCGTACCCTTACCCCTAATTAACACGAAGAAACACGATAACTCGCCTAGAGCTACGCGCTTGTTAACTAGTTACACCCTTTAATTACATCTTATACTATCTACTTGTAAAATAACTATTACCTTACTAAAACTAACACCGTAGGTAAGTAAACAAAACAAGATAACGTTAAGATAGACTTAGTTGAGATTTCTTAGAAATCTTTGAATAATCGTAAAGTGAACATACACTAGAGTAGCTACACCTACTCAAAGTATGCTCTGCGGAGCTCTCAGTTTCCATGAAATTACTGATAACTAGCAGTAGTAACAATCAATCTGCCTAGCCTTTTCCCAACTATGTTGGGGTCGGCTTCCAGTCTAACCTGATGCAGCTGAATACCAGTGTTTTACATGGAGCGACTGCCTATCTGACCTCTACAACCCTGACCGGTTAATACCCCTTGCTACATGAACTTCCTCTTCCTTCACTTTCAAAGTCCAATCGGACGATAATCCGACACGAATAGGTAGCGATTAGGCGCAAGACCAACAGCTTTACGTGCTTTACGAAGCACGGGAGTATTACACCAATTATCAGCCAGCTGCCACTAGGAAATTTCTAATGGAAAATCCCAATAACAATTCTGCCAAACCTGAGAACCGAGCAGTCTCATGTGTACCTATGTTAATGTTATTATTTTGACACTTACACCTTTCAAACGCTCTGCAATTTGGAGTCCTCTTTTTATTAGGTTTTTTCTGAAGTTCGCACACTAATAACACTATATTTATTAAAATTTTAATCAACAAAATGTAAAAATAAACAAAATGCAGTTAATTAACAAAATGTGAAAATGAACGAACGAAATGTGTCACTTTTTGAATCAAACGAAAGTTTGCAACAATGCGCTCAAACTTTTTTTTAAACTGCGTTCCAACACGATGTGTGTAGCGGGAAATATACGAGTCGAATTTTGATTTTTTTTTTAACATGCAACATATTTTTATGTGGCCTTTATTTTATGAGGTAGATATTGTTGTGACACTGACAGGGCCATGGTACCTGCTGAGCGGTGCAATCTACATCTTATAAAAACACTGACTGCCTCTTTCTAATCTCTACTAAGCTAGTATAAACAGGCGCGGATCCAGTTCTCAAAAAAGGATGTGATTACGGTCATTTCAAATCGGCCAAGTGCGAGTTGAACTCCATCACACGTGCCACATTATCACAATCATCTAGATTCTAAACTACTAAACCGATTTTTAATAAAACTTTTACATCTCTTGCCCCATTGACAGCGACGCGGATAAGTTTTTTGATGCCCTATGTGGTTCCTTCTATCTGTCTTTTTTATAAATGGTAGGTACATATTTTATAATTACTCTTATTATAGGTTTTATGTTAAGGTTAATTATTTTATATTGTTTTAAAATGAATAAAGTTTGTTTTTGCAGCTTCGGCATAATTATCAAATTTAATTCCTACATCCTTTTTTAAGGGCTGGATCCGCGGCTGTCTGTTGCTAAGTCGCCTATGTATGCGCTAATACACTTCACCTTCACCTACTTATAATGAGACCTGAAAGCCTTTGCAATGCGCGTAAGTACACACAATCCTTCTGACATTATCTACGCACATTTGGAATTAAAATTTAAATAATTTATCTTATTACAACAAGCATCCGGTCGCGATTTCGTCCGCGCAGAGTTAATTATTATATCTGGGGAACCATGCATTTTTCCGGAATAAAATGTAGCCTATGTGCAATTCCAGACTATAATCTATCTCCGTGAAAAATTTCACCGTCAATCAATCATCACATCAATGTTTGGTATCCAAGTTTGGGGCTCTACGTATGATTCCAACATGACTTTTGCCAGTGACGAGTTAAGACTAGGTATTAGGATGCCTGCAATCCACGTCTGTGGGTCCACCTATACAAAGTGAAGAACGTAATACAGGCCTATACTAAGAAAGACAAGAAAAGACTTCTGCATCACATAAATCCACTAGCAGTACAGCTTTACAGATTCACTGAACCAACTTAAAAGGTGGAAAATCTTAGAGCTGGATCACTCACAATGAGCAGAGTTATATAAAATGAAAGATTTTTGATGGGAAACTGACTGTACGTGCAATTAATCCACACAACACAATATCAGATCTGCTCATGGCCATCGGACCGATAGCAAGATAAAAACATAGAAAAAAAAAACTTACGAGATCAAACGAACGCCGTGGCTGACGCGACGCCACTCCTGCGCGGCGGCCATCCCCCCGCCCTCTTATACCACCCTACATGATCCAATTAGCAGTATCAGCTGCCGAATGAACTGGTTCGATGCCGATCTGAACCACGCGGTTGTTTGTATACAAGTTTTCTGTTTTCAAGGTCAGGTGTCTGGAGTTGGATAGGTTACGTAGGTAAGGTAGTGATTTTAAGAAGAGCAAAAGTACCTACCTGTAGGCATTCCATTATACCTAATAGCTCATTGACTCCGCACTGGACATTATCTATCAAGAAAATTTGGATACCTAATGCGAAAGATGGATTCTCATAATTGCGAAGTGTGTCAGGTGATTGAAGATGTCCATCATTGGTTGATAGAGTGTGTCCAGAATAATGTTAAGAGAAGTGACAATTTTTAGGCAATTGTAGCTAAACAAATTTGATGTAGGTTTATTTCAAAGTATTTTAGCAGCTTCTGGGTCCGACGCAGTTAAAATGAGTTATAGTTTAGTTTCTAGAGATGTACTGTGTAAGATAAAACAAGTAGATAAGGGTCCGATGGAACTGACATATCCAAAGGATAACATACATACATAAACTCACGCCTTTTTCCCATGGGGGTAGCCAGAAACTACAGAACGTCACCTGCTACGATCCTTACATACTCCTTTCGCCTCATCTACGTTCATACATCTCGTCATACTATGATAAAAAGTTTCTAAATAAATAAATAAAGAAAAACTATTTACCTACTCGCATATCAAAATCATAGTGAAAGCATAAATTTCAATTTAACCATTTACAGTCATTTTTGAATTGTCAAGGAGTCGGTCAGTTAGTCAGAAAGTTGGAAAAACTATTTGCTCTTTCTAAAACGAAGGTAGGTCTCTATGGGAAGGAACACGAAACTCCACAGACACTCTTTTCAATTTTGAAATACGTTTGATGTCCTGAGTCCCCACATTATTAGGTACTCAGGACGTTTTTTAATCCCATAACTCCGAAATAAAAAATCTTCCCTAACGACCCAAAATGGTCATAAACCAATGACGTTGTTTTTATTTCATATTTTTATGATTTTGATGGTCATTAGTGAACAATTTGAAAGTTATGTGACGCCAGATGTTTTACATTATAATTAATTCTTCGTTTTTAAATATTATTAATTGTTTACTCTCTTCACATGTTGGTTTTTTAAGGTACCTAAGTGTAGAAAGTGATTGAAATAATCCATCCATACTAATATTATAAATGCGAAAGTGTGTCTGTGTGTCTGTTACCTCTTTACGCTTAAACCGCTGAATCGATTTTGATGAAATTTGGCATGGAGATAGTTTAAGACCCGGGGAAGGAAATAGAATAGAATTTACTCCGGAAATCACCCCCTAAGGCGGTGAAAAGGAGGGTGGAAGTTTGTATGCAAGTACGATATAAACAAGTTCCACGCGGACATAGTCACGGGTAAAAGCTAGTAATCCATAATCGATACTAATATTACGAATGCGAAAGTAACTCTGTCTGGCTGTTACGCTTTTACGACTAAATTACTGAACCGATTTTGATGAAATATGGTACGGGTAAGTTTGAATCGCACGGAAGGACATAGCCTACTTCTTATTCCGCGACTTCATCCGAGTCCGCGATAACGTCGCGGTTAGAAGCTAGTATTATAAATGTAACTCTGTTTGTTACACTTTCTCGACTTAACCACTGAACCGATTTTGATTTAATAAGATACGGAGTAAGGTTGAACCCCCAGGATAGACATAGGCTATTTTTTAATCCGCGTCTATGTCTGCATCCGCGATAACCGACATACACGCAGACGAAGTCGCGATCAAAACCTAGTAATAAATAACAGAACACATAACATAACATCACGCCTGTAATCCCCGAAGGGTTAGGCAGTGGTGTACTCATTAGTACACCCACATTTCGTCAGTTATGTTTTTAGGGGGCGAGCCTATTGCCATCAACCGGGCACAAATCCAGACTTCGAGGCTGCTACTGAGAAATTCCTGATGGAAACCAATAACACCCAATAACACTATGCCCGACCTGGGAATCGAACCCAAGACCTTGTGCACAGCAGTCGCGCTTGCGACCACTAGACCAACGAGGCAGTCAAATAAAAAATAAAACAATAAATAAAAGAACAATATAAAAATGTAAAACTTTATTACATTTCACAATTCAACATAATGTACTGTACACACAGGACTACTATCATCTCGACTAGTGCAATTCCAGATATGTCACCATTAGGGATGATTCTCATTAGAGCGGGCCATGCCCGGGGCGGGGCCCGGACGGGGCACGGACGGGGCACGGTTTTAAATCTGTTACCTACATATATTTTGTATGAATTAATTTATATTACACAGTGCATTATCCGTGTCCCGTCCGGGCCCTCTCGACGCACTTCAATACCACGTCGGCTCGTCCACGCCCCGGCCCGGGCACGGCCCGCTCTAATGAGAATCATCCTTAATTATTACCTACACATTACTCAATATACAATCCGCGCCACGACAGATGAGACTTGACAAGCGTCAGTAACTTGCAAGCTTGTGCAAGTACGGATGTACGAAATAGTTATCCATAATTTGTGTATCTATTCAGAAATTTTTTCATGACATTTAGATTAAAATTCTTAACAATATTTTATTATAACGATATTAAAGTTTGTGTGGTGTGTCAAGTCTCATCTTTCGTATTATACTGCTAAACAATTCATCTCATTGTGATGGCCACACATGTTACCATTTACTTGCACAAGTTTAGACTTGTATTGTACTCCACAAATGGTTCAAATACTTGTGCTTATTTATCTTACATACTTTAATAAAAAAGTAGTTTTGCACGCATACCTTACTTGCACAAAAAGGTTTGTGCAAGTAAACCGCTACGTGTGTGGCTTACTTTATTCTATTGTACAAAAATACAATCAGGGAAATAGTTCGTGGCTAGTAGCTACTTACAGATACTAGGTTACCGATAATAGCTGCCTTCTACACCGTTACTTACTATGACCGTGCTATGAACGTATCAGGCACGTAACGAAACATGAGACAGACTACTATGCCCACTAGAACGTATCAACTGACCTGTTGACGATCTGTGTATAGGACGCCGATGTTGGTCGGCGACGGAACGGTCTAGTAGGCATAGTGTCCCAGTTTTTTTTTTGCCGGACACATTCGTCTTCGCTTAGATCTTCAAAACTATGCAACGAAATTTAATACGGTTTTCATCAACAGATATAGTAATTCAAGAGAAAGGTTTATGAGTCTACACTAGCTTCCGCCAGCGACTTCGTCCGCGTCGGTTTGGTTCTCCATACAAACTTTGAACCTGTTTTAACCTCTTAGGGGTGAATTTTGGAAAATCCTTTCTTATCGGATGCCTACGTCATACAAAGAACACACCCTCCAAGTTTCAGGTCTCTGCGATCAGCGGTTTAGGCTGTGCGTTGATCCGTCAGTCAGTTATTCAGGACAAAGTATTTTATATGTATAGACACCCGTGCAAAGCCGGGGCGAGTCGCTTGTTATTTAATACTAGCACTCTCCCCGCGTCTTCGCCCGCGTGATGTTTCTTACGGATCCCTATTTTTTTAATAATAACGATAATATAGCCTATGTCACCCGGGGATAGTGTAGCTTCCCAACAGTTTAAGAATTTTTCAAATCGGTTTAGTAGTTTCGGAGCCTATTTAATGCAAACAAATAAACAATCAAATCTTTCCTCTTCATAATATTAGTATAGAAAAACAAATATAATTCCTTTTTTCTCAAATAAAACAAGTCCTTATAAAACTTGGGAGATTATATTAACAACTAACTTTGTTCTCATAATAATATAATTTAACTAAAGAATTATTTCCCTGATTATAAAAAAAAACTACAGGTAATAAAATTCTACTAGGTATATTATTGCTGATATAAGATAATTTATCTAAATAACGATATTTACAATATCAACAACCGAGTTAAAATAACGGGTGTAAAAAGACACATAACGTTGCCAAAAGTTACACAGTTCCCATCATTGGGAATTTCGGACCATACCTGGGAAATGTATAAAATATGGTCACGGAGATATTAAAAGTCAACATTCAAATTTTCTTACGAAAATAAATGTTCTAGCTAAACTTTACTCCTGCGACCACTGTACTATTGCATGCATCCTCTATGCACAATATCTTGCACGCGTTCCATTGCGCCCTACCATAAAAAGTGATATTTCACACCAAAAATAAAACTTCCCAAAAATCATTTCTCCTCAATATTCCATAGTTTGATGGATATATATATCTTTTTTATTATTATTTTATTGGTAACGACTGCGTGGCATGTCTCTTTACACCTTGTAAAAGCTTTAATTACAACTATTTCAAAACCGATTACTAGCCACCAGTTTGATTGCAAATTAGGCACTTAAACACTAGGTAGCAATTTTCGAGCTCACAAGCTATTTAATTGCACGGTCAGCAACAAAACTCCGTTCACACTTCAGTTTTCTAAAACATAACTAGGTGATGATTAAAAACAAACATGAAATTGAATGCACTTTGTGAGTTCAGATGTTATGTAAAAATAACATTGTTAACTTACTTTCGCTGCTGACCGTACCAACAGAAAATGCTAAATTCCGTTGTACCTTACTAGTAATAATTACATATTTAATTTTGTGAAATTTAATGTATATACGGTTTCGGTACCTACCTCAAAAAAAAATGAAAAAAAAAACACTAATAAATTCTTTTTTAAGTGCATTTTATCTCAATTCTCAGACACAAACGTAAATATTGTATACACAGTAAACATTCAAACAAATTTAAAATAAACAGCGCTTAATAAAAAAAAAATGCAACAATTTTAACATTTTAATTGTTTAAAACAAAACATAATTTTTAAATAAATGTCCAGTGCAACAAAATGCAACGAGTGAAATAATTACAAGTAAATACGAGTACATTGACTAAATTAAGTAAATGACACCATTCACCAATATTTCCAAGACATAACTTCTTTAAAGCAACACTTTATTTAAGCCCTGAAAACCCGAATAATTTTTGAAACAGGAAAAGATTTGTAATGGCTATTAAATTAATAAATAGTTAGTCAATTGAGACGGCACAAAAGTGACGTCACAGCTGTCTTTTGCCATCCATACTAATATTATAAATGCGAAAGTGTGTCTGTCTGTTACCTCTTCACGCTTAAACCGCTGAACCGATTGAGGTGAAATTTTGTATAGAGATAGTTTAAGACACGGGGAAGTATATAGAATAGTTTTATCCTGGAAATCACCCCCTAAGGCGGTGAAAACGGGGGTGGAAGTTTGTATGCCAGTACGATATAAACAAGTTCCACGCGGCCGTAATCGCAGGCTTAAGCTAGTACAAAATAATATGGAAGTAACCGCGTTTTGACAGCTCATAAAAAGTAAATCAATTGACTAGTGGTGTCATTTACCTTATTGTAAATAAAAATTACAATTTCATTGAAAAATAAAAGCTAAAATAGGTATCACAGGATGATGGATTGACCAGCAATAATTTTTCGTAATAAATCCATACAATAATATGTATAAACTCACATAATTTTCATCAAAATATAAAATAAATAATTCAATTTTTCATAACACAAAACTTAATACTGACGACACAACCATACAGGTAATAATTTTGGAAAAAACATCAAAAATAATTTACTTAAAATAAAAAATAATTTTAATTAAAACATTTGTCGTCTGACATGTATTATCGTTTCTGTGTTATACGCTTATTACGAGGAGCACCATTAATTAAAAACAAGTTCGGGCCAACCCTGAGGAACTAGTAGGTATAGGAATAAAAAAAAACAAGTAGAGATAAACTTAGCGCGCCCCTCCAAAATTCAAAACGTTTGAAAGTATTTGTGAAAGTATTTACAAGACTCACAACGCATGTGTGCGTACTGAGACGGCTCTCGAAACAAAAATCACCGATTTGTTGCTCGACTAGCGGCGTCATTAATAACTCTTTATTATTAGTATGGCGCTGCACTGATATACTCTATGAAAATGACACGTGCGTTGTCTTGCGTGGTCGGCTAGTTATGATTAATTGACCAACATATCTGCCGCCGGCATGCTACTGAAGACGAATATTTACAGCTACATACAAACACTTTCATAAGAAAGTGACTGCACACATTGAAAAAGTAATATGGAGGGGCGCGCCATGTTAAAGTAGTTTATCTTTAAATATTAATCTCCTGAAACTGCGACCAGAATAAAAAGCTTTAAAATCTATCAATCTATCACCAAAACAAATCCTACATGAACATAAAAACAAAAATATAAAACTAATAGTATTGCTTTGCTAAATATGGCAAAATAATAATTATTTGTTCTTTAAAATAATTAGGGGACATCCATAAATTAGGCCACACGTTAAGGGGAGGGGGTTAATGAAGTGTGACATCGTGTAACAGGGTCACACGATAACATTGAAAGTATTGAAACGAGAAACATTAATTTTAAAACGAAAAGCTTAAAAATTACCTACTCTATCCTTAGGCTTATAATTATTATTTATTTTATATTATTTATAACTAGTATTTTTGTATTGTCAAATTTCGAAATTGTTTGATTTGATGTTGATTTTATTCAAAAATATTTTTAGTGGATATAAACGTAATTTTAAAATTTTAAAAATACATTGAATCAAATATAGTCATTAAATTTGTGTGGCGCAACTTATGGATGGCCCTTTATGTATATGTCAATGGTATAAAAAAACTTTTTTTATTATTTACACCGAAAACATCGATTTTAAAAATGATGGCCGTCAAAGGCCTCCTAATAAAATATGAATAATAGATTTGATCGTAATTTAATATCATAAACAATAACAGTACTTCACAAACAGTACTTCATAAACAATAAAGTTCTTACATCATTCAATAGGATATAATAATATCATTAAAAATATAACGCCTGAATTACATAGTTCACTTTTTATCTTTCAATTTGGATGAATCAACCAAATTAAATAGTGATAACAAGTGAATTATTTAAAATCGACGTACCTTATATAGGATTAATGGTAATCATCGACTAATACATATTTGATTGTACTCATGATTACAGAGAACTTTCTCAAAGAAATGATTTTATTTTACAAAGCACATTACCTCAATCTCCTCAATGGAGTATTGAGTAAAAACTGCTATTTAATTAAGTTACTCATCCTTTTTTACAAACAAAACTATGTAAGTTTAACCATATTTTTTTCATGAATTTCCACGAATGGCACGGAACGCGCGCGTGGTCACGCTTTTGGGGAGATTGGAGTCATGCGCTTTGCAAATCAAAAATAATGTTTTTTTTTTTTTGGGGCGTTATTTGTCATCATGAGCATTATCATGTGTTAAAGTATCGGTCAGTTATTACCATTCACCCTAAATCTGCACCTTTTAATCAAGGTGAACGAATTTGGTTGAACCATATAACAATGTCTTTACAAATTCGAGACTAGCCTACTCGTCACCATTTGCAAACTTAAAATGCACTACGCAAACATCACAAAAACAGTGTGTTATAACCGGAACGACTTAATGAATATATTTTTGCACACAATTCTCAACCTTAACGCATAGAGTTTAACACCACTATCCTATCTATGTACAAACATTTACAGTAGAATAGTACTAATACTTTCACTTTAGGTCTTCTTCCTCGTCTTCAACGTACAATAGATCTTCCATTTTGGTCATGAATTTGCTGTTTAACTCTTGTTCTACGGGCAGAGGTGGGGTCTGAAAATGTTTTCAAAGAATACTTTGTAAATAACTAACTTCAAAGTCTTTGGTTTTTTACTACCACCAATATTATTTTGTTACCTGTTTTTAATTTCCACAGAATACTGAAGATGGCGTTTTGAAATTGAACTTAGTAAAGTAATGTAATTTAAAATGTTATTTGGCAAAATAAAATATTTTTTTAAAACTTTAATTATGTTTAATTGGAACATATTTTGTTAATTATATTTAAAGTTTAGCGGAGCTGTTAAATTAATCACTTGTGTTTATTGATATACAAGAACTAAGGTACACACTCAACGATTAAAAAACGTTACTATAGTCTGCGTTTAAAAAAGGACATTACGCAGAGAGTATAAGGTCGAATTTATTCCAAAAATTTATGTCATTTAATTTTTTAAACCTCTAATGACAGTTTTTATTCTGATATTCATAAGAAACTGTGCATCTAGGCTTTTGTATATCAATATCTGCATCAATTTAGAAGTTTATTCGACACAAAAAAAAATGTTTTTTTTAAGTAACTCATGTAACTCACTTTTAACTCATGTAGGATATGAGTTAAATCAACAGCCTGAATAAATACAGGGATATTTATAAAACACCAGCAACCTGAAAAGGGATCATTATACTCATCATTATGAACAACATTTTCTATGGGAAAAAAAAATCAGCTGTTCCCTACAAAAATGCTATACACGATCATAATGTACGAAACAGCTGTTTTTTTTTTTCATGGTTTCAGGGTTGGTCCCATAGAAAAAGTTGTTCACAATGATGAGTATAATGACCCCTTCTTAGGTTGCTGGTATTTTAAAAATAACCCTGTATAGGAATAAAGAAAAATAAATAAAAAAAATGGCATGCAATCCAATGAGTTTATTAAGCAACACATAGTGAGTATACAAACAAGGCGGTGATAACTAAAATTTAATTAAATATATTTAATGTATATTTTTTGACAATATTTCAAAACCTGGCAAATTATTTTTTCATTATTATTTAAAAAAAAAAATATTACAGCGAAAATCTACAGTAAAACCAAAGTAATTTTGTTAGCAAATATTTTTTCTTTTTCATATGTTTTATTGCGTTCGGAAAAAATCTAATAAGTCCTGAATATTGTCAAAAATTGTATAAATATAAGCGAATGTTAAACACAAATACATTTGCATGCAAAAATGAAGCTTTATTACTCAAAAGTAATCATAAATATGATCCAGATAATGTTACATCGTATCTTTGTGTAAAGAAATATCATGCAGGTACACTATCCGACCGCAAAATGACGGAGCCATTATCGATACAGATGTTAGAAAGACGAAGTTTTAAACTCATAACGCCTTATTATAAAACAAAGTCTTTGCTTGAACCAGATTTAAACCTTCGAGTCATTTTTAAATTTCGAACTTCATTTCGATAAAAGATAAAGTTTGTAATACAAAAATTGGCTCGATGGTTTAAATTAAGCAAAGACTTTGTTTTTATAATAAGACCTAATGGCCAATGGGTCATCTTTAGGGACTTGCAGTGTATGTCATATTCTTGTAATAATAAAAACATGCATAATTTGACATGCAAAGAAATACTACATAAAATAAGTAATCTCTAATAATATAAAAAAGTTTGTATCAATTGTAACAACACGAGCAAACAGCAACAAACACATTAAAACATGATTTTAAACACTCAAAACAAACAATATTTTAAAAATAGAAAACGAACACACAAACTGTAAAAGCAAACCGTTAACGTTTAAGAATAAAAAATACAGCCATGTTGACACACATGGCAACACTGAAACCGTGTTACCAGCTCACAAAAATGCAAACAGAATGGTAGAAAATTCAGTGTTGCCATTTTTTTTACATTTGAATCCAGAAAAAGTGTGGTAACATGATAATTATAAAAATGACTTTTTATATTAAAAAATGGTTAAAAGGTAGCGTAATTTTATTATGAAAAACCAGTACCTTTAATGGAAATATAGCACATTGTGGCTAGATTATTGTATTTTATCCTATATCATCCTGAACATCCATCCAGAATATAGGACAAATTACTGGCACACATACTGACATAAATAATTGTTAATTATTTTATTTCATTAAAAATAGCTAATTGACACTTTTTGGAGATTTAAAAAATAATATTTGAATAATATTTCCCCCTCATTTATACTTACGGGTTGAACAGAAATCCATAGACAACACAGCCTATTTTCAGATAACATATAAGTAGTACTTTACGCCAGTTGCGCGTGCGCACCTTTACGATTAATCAATATACAAGACGTGTCTTAAGACCACGTCTTACACGATCAATATACAGGAGGTCAAAACAAGTATTGTCATGTCAAATTCGCTTCAAGTATAGATTTTATACAGGATGTTTTAATACTAAAGGTGTGCACACAACAAGCGTTTATTACCGACTTGTCATCTGAATTAGGGTCCCGTATAGTGTATGAAAAGCCACATAATATTATTCAACTCTTTCGTTGTATATTCTCATAAATGGCACACAACAGTTTTGCAGAACAATTAAATTAACGTCTGCATAACATACTTAACAATTTAAATTCATAAAATCACAGAAACTTTACGCAGTTTTTTGATGACTTGGTTGATTTGTTTTTTGTATTTTACTTTATGTATTTAAACTTTGACATTAATACTAAAATAATTTATTATAGGTAATCTCATCTTTAGATTTATTCAATAAAATGAAATCTTAAAATATAATTTTACGAGTTTTTTATTTTATTTAAGTGTTACCAGAGGTAATATTAAAAAATGTCACATATCTCTTAAGATTTCTTATCTGTATTCTCTTTTGAATAGACTATGCAAACCAGCCATTTTGATTTTCCGTTTTTTCGTAAAATTTACTTGTATTTTTATTTTTTTTAAATCAAAATCAACCAAGTCACATACTAACAACCGAATTCTCAAACGCAACTTGATTTAAGACCCCTTTACGTCTCTTACTATCACAGTCAAGCGATAGAAATACTTAAGCTTATCCAGATATAGCATTTTATATCGTATCACATTTGGCATAAGTACTAGAATTCAGTACAGCTACATTGACGCCGTTTTACATGCGATTTTACGTCTCATTGCATCTAGCATTACGGACGTGAATGTTTCATCTGGACATGCAATTTCAAGGACGCGATCGACATCTTACGGTCAGCACAGCACACAAAGCAACAATACGCTTGAACACTTAATTAATAGTGAGCTTAAATTCAACGGAAATAAAGTTGAAAATCGTATGCAAGCTAATAAATCCTGCACAGCAATCTGCTCGGACCAATTGCTGCTCTGTTACGGCCAACGCTTAACAATCAAGTGACGTTTGAGAGAACGGCAGTGAGGGACAGAGATCACAGTAATAGAGACACACTAGAAGTATTAAAGCTTGTGCAAATGGGGGTGGGCAGTGGTTTAAAGTTAAGAGAACCGCCGCGACGGGGTACACGTCCAGTACTTGTTCGGACGAGTCGGATCGAAGCACTTGAACGCGGACTGTGGAACAAATATATGGGTTACTATGACCTTGAGACTATGGGTACGATATGGTGGGGAGATTGAGGGGTCACGTTATACAACATGACTTTTAATTGACTCATAAACTTTCAGGGGGTGACAGTGATGTGACTACTAGGTGATTATGTTACCGGGAGGTTCAATCAACTTGGTTGAAACACATTTTTTTCTTGTTACTTCATATTATTATATTGAGGGAAACCGTCCGCTGAACATTTAAGCTAAGCATTACTAAACCGATTTATCACACCTCTTTATAGACTGTCAAGTTAGTCTAATTTAGAACAGTTTTCTGATAGAAATATTATAAATTCAAATAAGGTTGAATATAGCTAAACCAGCCAGAATAATGAATTTGAAAAACTTCGGTACCAATTTCGATATATGAATTCGGGGTGTCCCACTGTGTCTGTAGTAAGAACATGTATGATCAAACTCATAAAAATAAATGTAAGGTATTTTCTCCCGTCCCAGATTCTGCCACCTGATCCTAATTTTATGTATAGATGGAAATATCATCGTGACCTCACAGTCATCTATTTCTCCTAAAAATCTTTTTGAAGTGGATAATTGATCTGAATATCTATTAAGATGCAAACAATAGCTAAAGCGCGGTCACTGTCAGACTGCATAGAAAAGAGAGATTGTGATCACATGTAGAATCAACAAGAATTATGTAACCAGGATTTTGTAAAAACCTAATTTAAAAGAGTGCCGTGGAGTTTCTTGCTCGTTCTTCTACATAGAGGCCTACCTCCGTTTTGAAACGAGCAACTAGCTTCAACTTTCGGACTAACTGACAGACTCCTTGACAATTCAAAAGTGCCTGTAATTGGTCTAATTGAAATAAATATTTTGACTTTGACTTGACTTTGACTTTGAGAGAGAAGTATGGAGACAAAACGCTTTTTATTTATTAAAAATATAATTCATGGTTTTTTCAATAATAAACGAAGTAATAAAAAAACCGAAGATTCTTTCCTTACTATAATATGCTACATTTTTTTTTTGATAAATAATACATATATTTAAGATTGAAAGTCAAAAAGAGAGCTTAGTCTACCGTTCATTTCTATCAAGAATTTGGTTTATAAAACGTGTTTTAGAAACATACATCCACTCAGACATATGTTCAAGATTAACGTACAGTATTTTTTTTTACTACCACAAACTCACATATTTAGCTAAAAATAGGAGTATTAAGGTCTTTTCAGCGCCTCACTAATATATATATAACTAATGGGCATCATCGTGGAATCAAGATTAATTTATTCACGAAGGTTACCAGACATCCACGATTTTTTACCCTTTTATGGTATAATTTTGATTGTCACCAAATAATAATTTAATTATTGTAAATGAACATGCAACAAAAACAGACATGCAGCCATGCAACATAAAATAAACATAAACTCAAACTAGTTAAGGTTCATAATTGCATCCACGGACTGTTCTTTACGCCGAGATCTAGCTTTAAAAACTGGCATAACGGTTAATTACATAGAAACAAAAAAAGACAGTAAGACCCACTGACATCAGTAATCACTGAACACATTTAGAGCTAAAAGTTTAAAACATCATTCTTTCTCTGTCAACTTCTCAAATGTGAATGAGATGCAGTGATGTTTCAGATTGTATTACCGCTAAATGTTTTTAATTATTCATGGTGCTGATGAGTCTAAGTATTTTTGTTTACTGTCTTATGGTCATTGCTCATTACAAAAGCACTGCACTGACAAGGCAACGGCCTAGCCGACATTGCCTTAAACCGTTGGCTGCAAACACGCCGCCCGTGAGCCGTCACCTTTTTGATCTTGTCATTGTAAACAATATTTTAAAGCACTCGGTTTAAAGCTCTAATTTGAATGGCAAATTATTTACTGTATCAAAGCCGTGCTGGTATAATAAGCCATGATGTCTTGCAAATAAAAATGGCGCATTGATGTTTCGAAATACACTGCAGCAAGGTTGAAAGTCGTGTGATTTCGCAGTCATAATTTTGCCTAATTTGTTTACCAAATAGACATGCAAGAATAAATATACTCTATTGAGGCAATGTTGCCACCTCGAGGCAAGAATACTCACAGCGGGATCGATGCGCGGGAAAGGCACGAGGCATATGATCAGTACAGTCATGTTGTCGCAGCCGAGGCCTCCCGTGGCACAGTTGGGCGCGAGGCAGCGCTGCATGAGCGCCTCACACACGGCCGCCGGCTCCCAGCCGCTCAGCAGACGCACGCGGCAGAACGATATCACCTCCTGAAGTCATTAGGTCGTTGTGTGAAACAGTCGCCAGCATGTTAGGTTGTAAAATCAGTCCTATTATAACCGCATTAGATGCCGCAGTGCGTACGTTACCGCGTTGTCTATTACTTGCAACTAACAGCAAAATTTTGGGTTGTGTCATCAAAAATCATTTAAATTTTGAAAAAAAACTTGACACTTCGTCTAAGAAAAGTTCGGTTCAAACGATTCTAAATAGTCTATACTAGCTCCGCTTTACGGCTTTGCGTGGAACTTCCAAACAACCTGTATGACACGTTTCTCATATGGGCGTATCCCCATTTGGGGAACTTTATTTTATTTGATGTTATAGCGGACATAGTAATAGGTACACACTCTGTAAAAAAATTAATTGTCTACCTACTACGTGACTGATGGACGAACAGATAGATAGATACACAGATATCATACATAACATCACGCCTGTAATTCCCGAAGGGTTAAGCAGAGGTGTATCCATTAGTACACCCACATTTCGCCGGTTATGTTTTTAGTCCCATGTAATAGGGGGCGAGACACACATATCAGCGTCTTAAAATACGCAAAGGGTACCCTTTCTAATCTTAAATAAGTTTCAAATACCTCGTTAGATAAGACCTCCCAGATGCCATCGCACGCGATCACTATGAACTCCCACTCGTCGTTTAGCTGCCTCACTTGTACGTCTGGAAACGCTGCAAAAACCAGTCAAACTTATTTTCCACTAGCTTATGCTCGCGAATTCGCCCGCATCGGTGAATTTATTTTCACATTACAAACATAATTAAAGATAATTTATCTATAATTATGTTGCATACATAGATTAAAAGAGAAACGATGAAATCAAAATGATAAAATTCATGTGAAATAAAAACATAAAAATATCAAAATAGCATACAGAATAAAAAGACTTAAAAAGTAATCCATTTATAAGTCTTAAAAACAATTTTACAAGATGGCCGCTCAGATTGCGCATACGCATAGAATAAGTGATTACAAAAATAAATATTTTTACAACCATACAAATGTTTGCAAAGAGACTGTAAGGATTTGGATAACATTTAGAACATAGATAAACCATGTACAGTCACAAGAATAATTATGTGACTTTTGACTTCATGTCCTACTCAAACCATGTCAGAGGCCCTTGAGGCGGTTTAGAAACTCTGACACTAGGGTGTGTGGGGTCGTAAGACCTTACTGCCCACACGATAAAGAAGAAGAAAGAGTTTTAACTACCTTGCTTGTCATTTAGGCGTACTTAACATAAGAATAACACATAAAGTAGCGTCACCTAAATTTTAAGAACTGATGGAAGCGTGCAAATCTTTGGAACGATACTTTAGACACTACCGCGCTCGTACAGACAGAACACGCTGTCAATGTATGTCGCTGCATAGACATACATCGACAGCCGGCTTGTTCTGTCTACGCTTAACGCTTTCTTGGACACCAAGTCTGACTGTGATGAGTTTGCGAGCCAATGGAAGACGATCTTGTCAGTTTGTTTGAAGTATTGTGAGATAAACGTGTCAATATCATTAAATATGTCTTTAAGTTATATGTGTATGTAATAGCCAATGACCATTTTATATTAAAGTAAAATAAAAAAAATCAGATCGAAAACTTTTAGCATGGATTCAGTGGATGATTCAAGACTATCTAAAGACGAAACTTTTCGAAGGTTATTAAAAAATGAAATTGTACCATACATCTACACGTGTAAATTTTAATTTTTAATAACCAACGTAATGTGTTAACGATGAGGGTTTTTTGAATTATGTACTGAAATGTCCATGGAAAAAGTAATCATTAAGATGTCTCTTCCAACTCGTATAACCACAAGTCACGAGAATTTCTACATATAAATTACTTCGCCATACCTGTAACGATCTGTTCTTGAGGCGAGAGTCTGTAGTTCCTCTTGAACACGTAGTCCCCCAGCGCCCTGGACAGCGCCAGGTTACCGTTGACTCTGTTCAGCTGCACCCAGCCGCCCCCCGCCGTAATCCTGCGAAGTTCCTCCTCATTGTTGGGTTTGTGGTCGTATGACAACACCTCGACCTGTAGACAGAGGTTTTGACTTTATGTTTGACAATGGATCGACGAATCTCTAGGTGTTGCAAGAAAATAAAAAGATACTTTAAGGGAGCTCAAAATTATACGTTTTTCCCATTATTGCGGTCATATTTTTGTTCTGGAACATTCCAGGGGACTGACAGAGGACTTGAATGGATTGCTAGGTTGGACAAAGTGTTATTGGGTTTTTAGATTATTATTTATTTAGTAACAGCCCGCCTGGGGGTGTTGAAGTTGGTGATGTGATCTTGGCTCGGAGAGCACATAAAACCGTTGTTCTTACGCCTAATTTCACCACGATCGTGTCTAATTGGGAGTGCATCTGTGTTTGCGCACACTATAATATTTCCTGCGTACTTGGCTAATCTCCACTGAGATTTGCCATCGAAATCAAAATTTGGTCAGGAGTATACTATTTTAACAGTCGTGCTGCTATCACCACCTCTCTGCCTGTAATGCTGACGACGGCCCCAAAGTCGCCCACATTTAACCATAGACTTGGTCAAAATCGCAACAGCCGTACTACCACCCTCTCCTGTCTCCATCTCCTGAGGAGTAACTCACCCCGCCTCTAACGCTGGCGATGGCCCGGGAGTCTCCCACGTTGGCGCAGTACAGAGTGTTGTCCTTGACCAGCACCACGACAGCTGTGCTGCCCGCCACCTTCTCTTGCAGCATATCCTCTTCAAGCATTGCTTGGTCCATATCTAGGAAGCCCTGGAGACAATCATTTTTATGGTATACTCCAATTATTACTTATTATGTAGTTTTAAATATTTCTCAGTAGCAGCCTCGTTGTCTCGATAAGTACCCGGTTGATGGTAACACACGGTTGGTGGGTACACTGCCTGACCCTTCGGGGTTTACAGGCGTGATGGCATTTTATGTCTTATGTATTCTGAAATAGGGTTGCATGTAGTGGAGATAAGAATGTAGAGGTTGAAAAGAATAGATAAGGTTAGAAATGAGTATATCAGAGGAAGTTTGAAAGAGGCGCCAGTAATAGAAAATTTGAAAGGGAATCATTTTGTCTTGGTATGGGCATGTGTGTTCGAGTGCGAGCCCGACTCGCAGTTAGCCGGTTTTTACTGCTCACTGAACTGTTGAGACACACAATACAAATATTCCTAGCGCGGCAAAAAAGCACCTTGTTGAATTTTCAACTCTCGACACTGAACCGAGCGCTGAAAATCCAGTGGCGGTACAAAATGTCGCGTTAAAAAGCGCCCCTACGGACAACAGCTGTGTGACTGTGAACCCACTGTCTGACTTTATATGACGGAAAATCAATAAATGTGGAAATAAATAAAAATGATCGGTAGAAAAATAGAATACATACATAACATCACGCCTGTAATCCCCGAAGGGTTAGGCAGAGGTGTACCAATTAGTACACGCACATTTCGCCAGTTATGTTTGTAGTCCCATGTAATAGGGGGCGAGCCTATTGCCATCAACCGGGCACAAATCCAGACTCCGAAGCTGCCACTGAGAAATTTCTGATGGAAAAACCAAATAACACTTAGCCCGACCTGGGAATCGAACCCAAGACCTCATGCTCAGCAGTCGCGCTTGCGACCGCTAGACCAACGAGGCAGTGTAAGAATAGAATACAATTTCATAAAATAACAGATAACAGTCCTGGTTACTAGCTGCTTATAATATAAGCACACCTATAGAGATGACTTAACTAAATATTTGGATATCAAATAAACACTGAAATACGTAGGTAGCTAACTACCTACTAAATGTTCCAGCCGTGAGACTAGGGTTGGCACAAGAAAGAAATAAATTATAATAAAATATAAGTCTAAATATATCAAATGACTTTTTATTATTTGTTAAACCAGGTACAGAAATACAGATCTTTTTGATAAAACCGAGCGGTATGTTATGCCAGTAGCAGGTTTACAAATATGGTGAGTATCTAGCTCAAGATTACAATTTAAAGTAAACAGTAAATATTTTTTTATCTTCCGCACAATACTTCTTTCACTGCAGGTACGGTAAAAGAGGTATTGCGCGCATCGTGCCGTTTAATGGTAGCGCCGCGTCGTGGTGATGTGTCTACACCTTTAGTCCGAGCCGATTGACCACAGCTCAGTGGACGTGCCTGTAAGTGTTGCAAGTAAAAAAAAATACCCATCTACCATTTCTACAGCTGATCTAAGTCATACAGCGCGGATCCACCGTTGTAGACAAATTCGCGAAAAAATTACTTAAGTTTGAATTTGTTATTTCAAGTAAACACCCAAATAAAATGATTTAGTGTGAAATTTATACCAGCTTTTTTATATGCTTTCACGCTGTAAAAGTTTCATCAAAATCGGTTCAATAGTTTAAAGTCTAGATGCGATAATGTGATACGCGTGATCGAGTCCAACTCGCACTTGGCCGATTTCAAATGACCGTGACCACATCCTTTTTTAGGGCTGTATCCGCGCCTGCGTATAATATCTCCACCTGACTGGCAACATTTTACACGCGTGCCAACCCTAACTATATTTTCAAGTAAACGTGCGAGGTTTTACGTAATGAGGTTTTTACATAAAATGAATCACAAACTAACATGCTATGAATATAAATATGCAGGAACACATGTTTGTAAAGGTCACATTCAGGAGTTGGTGCTCAAATTAGCATCAATGATTGTAATGAGATCAGGTTGGTAGGTTCATGTAAAATACTGGTATTCAGCTGCATCTGATTAGACTGGAAGCCGACCCTAATATAGTTGAGTAAAGGCTAGTGATGCTGCGTTTATATTAAACCTTCCCCGCGAGTCACCGCGCGTGGTAAAGCTATCGGTGTCATACATTTAGTATAGGACTTATCACATTAGTCCCGCCTCGCATGGCTTGGAGCAACCCACAACCCCTATCTCACGCGCAGAGTAGCAGGACAAGTACCTGGAGGCCTACAGATCTCCAGGCTCCAGGTCCGCCTAGTTGTGTTTGTGAGTTTATAGGTATGTATGTTAATTTAAACACACCTAACGACACAGGAGATTTTTTTAATTAAATATAAATAGTATTACATACATATTTTTCCCATGGGGGTAGGCAGAAACTGCAAAAGGCAAACAAAAACTAAAAAGGCGTGAGTTTATGTATGTATGTATGTATAAATAATATAAATAGACTGGTAGAAAATGCCCAAGGCATTAAGTCCGCCTTTGTGCAGTGTATTTTTTTACATGTGCCATAAAGTTTAAATAAATAAATTAATTAATTTTGAGGCTTATGTTCAGAAGTGGAAGTCCTACGGACAATAGGAAGATGATGATGATGATGAATATTAATTTACAAATGTCAGTACAACCGTTTTCGCAACGCGCATTTTTTTACAGTTTTAGTCATCAACACGTAACCAAATCATGATAATTAAAATCAGGTTTATCAACTTCATAATAATATCGTATGACGTCTTTAAAATCATATCCGATTTAAATCTTTGATGGTGGGAAAATTATCTTAAAGAAATCTGCACACTATACTGAAACATATTGAATACTTTTTTTTTTTTTTTGTTCCTGGCTGGAAAATCTTTGTGGATGTCCCCGGCCATGGGGGACTGTCAGACAATTAGTCAATTACTAACGAAAAACACAATTGTATTCCTCATCAGTGAAATGAGATGTCTGATCTTTAACAATGGTACTCACCGCTCATCTCAAACTTGCTTCAACAAGGAAGATTTTTATAGAACAGACCTACTGATGATATTGTTATGTAATGAGTATTGTATTGTGCCTTCTTGTCGTACCGTAGCGCGCGCTAAGTCCCCAGTACCTCGCACTCTGTCCGTACTTAACGATCTCTTGGATTCTAATCCAACAAACGATCTGTTTACGGTTGAATGGACAAAGATTTTGTTGGTATGTCAGAAGTACTGTGAGGTAAATTTTTGGAAGAGATGACAATGGTGCCGATTCTCTTGTTCACAAACTAGACTAAATTTAGAGAATTGACATCTCTTACTAACATACAGCGAAAGGAAAGGACGGTGACATTAAAGAACCAAGTTAGTGGTGTCAAATTAGTTTTACCTTGAACTTCTCCATATTTTTAATTCATATGTTTTAAGATGTCAACTATAACTGTATGGATGTGTCAGATTGACTAAATGTGACAGCTTTTATTTACATTAGTCTCTTTTTTGTTTTATTGGACAGAAAAAGATGGAATTAGTCTAATTTTAGTTTAGTTTGTGACCAAGGGAATTGGCACCAATGTTTCGTCTTGAAATGTATATTTGTGTTTTTTTTTATTTTTATCTGTGTCTTTGATTATTTTAATTGGTTCCGTAACCGTTATAGTTAAACTAAAAAAATAAGTAAATAAATAATAGTTACCTGTTTCAAAGCCTCTTCAATATTACCGAGATGATATTCTGGTCTTGCTGTTATAAACTTGTGCAGATGTTTGCCTGCATACTCTGCTATGTTAGACCCTGGGAATAAACTTTAAGCTATAATTACGCATATAGTCTACAATTGCCATAAAGAATAACATTATTTTTTTGCCAAAATTAGCTAACCTACAACTAATTCAATATAGAGATAAGGTGAAGAACTTATGCTTACAATAGATTTTAATCAGAGTTTTTTTTAGTTAGTTGTTTAAAATCGTTGGTTGGCTTCATTAGAATCGTTGGAAGAAAACTTGGTGTGGGTTGGTTCGTTTTAACAGACTTAAGCCAAAAGACATACTATGTTTAGGTATCATTTCAGGATAACATAACATAAGGTTAAGTTAACAATCGAATAAGGATCAAAAAAAGCAAACATCACCAGTTTTCAAAATCATACCACCATGCCCATCATAGACTGCGAAGTAAGCAGTCCCCGGATCCTCAGGTAGCGAGAGTATATGTGTGTGAGAGTCATCCATAGAAACCCGCCATCCTTGCATGCAGGAGGAACCGACCAAGTAGCGGTTGTCCTGAACTGTTGAAGACTGCTTCTCCGTCACCGGTTCAGATAGGGTTTGCCCCATTACTCTGGAAATTATTGAAATAGACTTATAATCATGCTAACTTTTGCCTGGGACTTGGTCTGTGCGAATGTTAGTTATTAAGGACATAGACAATGTCCTTTCTTGGGCCTCAAGCTTACAAGATTGAAAATGTTATCAAAATCGATTCAGTGGCCTGTGCCAGTGCCTTGTAAGTATAACAAACAAGTTCATTCATATTATTAAGTATGGATTTGTTTTTAGTGGATAAGGCACCTTGCACCATCCAAGACCTTAATGAGGCCAATGACAGAGCTGTACAGGTTGCTCAATATTGGTTGGACAAAATTTGAGTCATTTGACACGAGAAGAAGACAATATTAATGATAATATAATATGTATTACTTGAGAAAAATTAGCATTCATAAGTATATATTTAAAGAGGACTATGTAAGGATTGTAGCAGGTGGCGTTCTGTAGTTTCTGCCTACCCCCATGGGAAAAAGGTGTGAGTTTATGTATGTATGTATATTTTTATAAATATTTGCAATAACCAAAGAAACAAGAGCATATTATTTATTTTCATTTTCTGTTAATTAATGTAACTGCCATTGCGGTTTTGGACTTCAAACCCAGGTGCAAAGCAAGTTTGCTTGCCATTCAGTAAGGAGCCTACATATAATTCTCTAAATCAAGGGCTATCACAACAACACATAGAACATAGTAAAAATGATTACATTGGCAGTAACTGTAGAAACTATGTTATTTTTTGTACTAGGTAGGTATCTACCTCTCCTTAAAGCACCTTTTCTCATAGAAATTATAAACACAAAGGTACTCATTAAATACAATATTAATATTGAACTGCTGTGCATGAGGTCTTGGGTTCAATTCCCAGGTCGGGCAAAGTGTTATTGGGTTTATCCATCAGGAATTTCTCAGTAGCAGCCTCGGAGTCTGGATTTGTGGCCGGTTGATGGCAATAGGCTCGCCCCCTATTACATGGGACTAACAAAACATAACTGGCAAAATATGGGTGTACTAATGAGTACACCTCTGCCTAACCCTTCGGGGATTACAGGCGTGATGTTATGTTATGTTATTGAATTGAAATAGCTCCCTAGCTTGCAAATAACAACTCCTATATCTCACTGACTATTTGTTATGAAAATGTTATGAACTATAAAATGCAGGATATCGTCGTAAATCGTTACGGGTACAACGGAAATCGTAAACTGACCATCTCCTACATCCAGTCACGATAGAACATACAGATATGACTAACAACGTAAGAACTAGATGCTAACAACAGTAACTAATGTCATTAACGAGTTAAAAAAACATCTTTGACAAAACATTTTCTTAGCAACAGTTTAATAATACTGCACCCAATAACACGCACAGATTGTTTGTACAGCATATTTATCTCTTACATAGTCCAGAATAATGAAATTATCAAATTAAAAACAACAAAAAATGATAAGATAAAGCCTTTACTTAAACTACGTTGTTATTCCCCTCTTGGAGAACAATACATACAATTAAATACACTCACAGTTATTTCGAACACTAGTACACCGTTTATTCTTTACTATTGTTTTATATTTTAACAAATTGAGGCTTATTTTTCAATAATTTCACGAAAATGCGTAGGTAAATAGTATCTGAGACAAGCAATGAACTTCATCAATGAAGCAAGATTGAAAAACGTCAAAATGACATATGATGTCAAGAGTTGCCCACTTTTAATAGTTTTCTTTAAAATGGTAGAAAACCTGACATTAGAACGTACCAATATAAAAAAGATGTAGTAATCCCTCAATTTTGTAATTTTCTGCTTTATGACGTTTTCCACTTCATTAGTGTAAAATAAAATAAAAACAATAGGTATGTGAATTATTTATTATTGCAAAATAATACTTCAAGTAAAATTATTTCCATGGCAAAATAATATTAGGATTTCCATTGTTTTGGAGCATAGCAATAAGCACGTGAGCAATAGCAGTCTTCCTTGTAAGTATCTGCATTTAGCTAAATAGGTAGAAACCTTCATGATACTTAAATTTTACCCAAAAGATATACCTTTAACTATTATGCTTTAGTACACACTACCCGTATATTACCACAAGTACCACAACAGAAGTTTGACACAAATTGGGTAGATTATTAGACTTAATCTCCTAAACCTATTAGACCAAAACACTGGATAGAATAGAAATCTGATATAAATAAAAAACACTTGCCTCATTATTTTTGACGCTCCAAACATTATTTTGCTGTACATTTACGTATAGATCATAATAAGTACCTTATACAGTATAAAAAATATCGTTTGAAGTGGTTTACGCACAAAATGTAAATTTTTAATAAAAAAAAACTGTAAAAGTACAAATTTGTTACTTCAAAGTTCCATCATAAATAATGACAGGTGACACGACATCGACCTTTTTTTATGAAGGTACTTTTTTAATTACATATACCAAAAAGTTTTGGCTCCTTTTTTTGGGTTCTATTCAGGAGGCCCAAACGGTATGTATGCAGTGTGATCACTTGGTTCGATACCAGTGTGTGTTCCACTATCTATCATTCCGTAATCTGTTAGTTGTTGTTTTGTTTTATTACAGCACTGAACCTTCTGCATTGTTTTTTCATAGAATGTATCAGGGACAGCTCCCTAAGAGGGCAATTCTTCTAATTTTTAGGAACGATCGAGATGAGGTTGCGACTTCAAACATTTTTAATTTCGGGATAGGAACCCAATTTAAAATAGGCATATGCTGACCTAAGTTTACACCATCCCATCCTGTAAAAGCTTTGTCTTCTTACCTAAACCTAGTGGGTATGTGCTATCTATTATTCTACTGTATAATAGTTATGGCACAAGACCAAAACACAACATCCCCTAAGTATTATTTGAATAATATTTTTAATGGTCAATTTGTTTATTTGAAAACATAACATACTGACGTCGTTTCCTAAAGCGTAAAAAATAGCTTTCGTCACACGTTTTCATAACATGAATAGGTAATAATAATTTTATATTAGCTGATTCTAATAAACCACATGTGTCATCAGAATTCGGCTGAGGCAATTGCAATGTTATTTTGCATAGACTTTTACACTGTACAAATATTTACTAAGCGAATTGTTTGTTTTTTATGGGGCCTTCCTTCTGTCTGACCTTATCAGCTTAAAACGTGCGGGGTTTTAGATTGATAAGGTAGGCACAGAAATAAGACGAATACACAGTTATGATAGGCACCTCTCGATCTTGCTACAGGCAAGATTGATTCACGGATACAAAAGTAGCCGTTACGGCTGCACATTTAACTGTGCAAGGATGAGAAGTCGGGCCAAACCTAACGGCCCAATTTCATCAGTTAGAGGGCAAATACCTATAATGTTCAAAGCAAAGACGTTTGACTAATAGATAATAAGATCTTAATGGGTGAAAACAATATTATAGTAATTAGTAAGGCTTTCGCCCCAAAGGCTGACAAGGGCACTTAAATTTCCCTTAAGACCACGAATCTCAGACAAACTTACTATAAGCCTCAAACACTAAACCTATCATTATCACCAGAAAAAACAAACAAAGCAAAATACATTTATAAACCCTTCAGTTACAATGAGTGACGCATATAATAAACATAATAAATTGGAACTAGTTAATCAATTTTTATGAAACTTTGCTTACAGCCACAGTAACGCGTTGCCGGGTCAGCTAGTACAATATATTTATTGGAATCTCCCTTTCGGAAAAGAAATATATATTTTCTACCAAAATTAAAATTTCTAGTAGGCTAGAAAATAGCCAGGTGACTTCTAGAACCTAAAGCGTATAGTTACTGGCAGGTAATCTATTTCAAGCTTCTGGCAACTAACAACGGAACTCATCTTGGGTCATTACACTCATCACTAAACATTATTGTCGCGAGTAGAAAAAAAGCACGTTTTAATAAACCGTTTCCCACGTTAAAATCGCCGACGCAGCGCTACATCCACATTGGTTGGATTAAGTTAGCCATTGGAAAATCGATATCAAACAGTTTTAAGTTACACTATCAGTCGAAGCGAGTGACGAAATCGAATCCAATGTGCACTCAGTATTGAATCGCCACGCGCCGCGAAAGTGCGTCTTTCACGCGAGTTCCTATTTAAGTTCTTAGAGTGAAAAAAAAAGGAAAGCAATATTTTTAAAATGGCGTGCCCCATGAGGTAAGCTTTTGTTTTAATTAGAGGTACCAATTTATTTTAAATTTAATTATATCAACGTTTTAATTTAATTTTATATTTTATCACTCAAAGCGTGTTTTTTTTTCTTACGTTTTCTTATCTGCTTCCTACAATTTGTTTTGTTGATTTTTATCTTAAATCATAATTGTATTGATTTAGATTTTCTTAAATTATCTAAAATATTTTTGATTGTAACTTTCTTGTTTGAAGAAGCTTACTACAAGACTTATCTATATCATCGTAAAATATATTTTTCAATCTATCGGAAATAATAAACAAGATTACCTGTTTCTACTGTTTAACTAACGGTATTTATTCAAAATCAAAATAATTATACCTATTTACCTACATATTAAAAAATCTTAGATCGAGTTATCAAAAGAAACCGTTATAAATTCTACATAATATGAACCTCTGTGACCTGCAATCATTAGATAGTTTTTTAAAAAGAGTGTTGCCTAATTTAAATTCCTTCTTATCTACCCTACAACAATAAAATAAAATTGGCGCCATTATTTTTTGTCCAGATTAGTAGGTACTTTTTTTGTCGTAAAGCTACAGTTTTAAGTACCTAGTTTATAATAAAACCCTTTAATTAACGACAAAAATGAATGTTAAAACCATAAAGTAGAATCGGTAGGCAAGTTGTTATATCACAAGAAAATTACAGCTGTAAAAGCTAGCTAGCTCGCATTTTAGATTAGCATTTTACAAAAGAAATATAATTGGCCATAAGGCTTGCAATTAGAAATAAGATTTGATTACATTTTTCTATCGTATCGTATTATTAACGGTACTTAAATAGTTAAGAACACGAAACTTGTTAAGTCAGAAATAGTTACCTACCTACCTACATCGTATCTTTAATTAAAATGTCACCTGTATCGAACTAGTATATATAAATAACTTGTTGGCATATCTTTATGATATTTTGTAGACTTCATTGGTACCTAGTAATGTAGGTAATACCTGATGCTTAGATTAACGAGCAAAAATTATTATTACATACTAGCTGGTGTCCGTGATTTCATCCGCATGAATGTCGGTTATCGCCGACGCAGACGAAGTCGCGGAATAATAAGTAACCTATATGTCCTTCCTTAGGGTTCAAACTAACCCCTTACCAAATTTCATCAAAAACGGTTCAGTTGTTTAGTCGTGAAAGCGTAAGAGAGAGACAGACAAAGTTACTTTTGCGTTTTTAAATTTAGTGATATTAGTACCTATTGATTTGAATTTCAAATTAGGAATATTGATGAAAAATGATTTATTGATAAAGCTGCTGCACAGCTGTTGTGATTCTTTTAAAAATTGACGCTATCTATTGCTTTTGTAATAAAAGATGTTTTACAATGATAATAGAGGGCTGGCCTTTTCTTGAGCCAAAAACCGGCATTTCCATACAACGTGGCAATGCTGCCAGACATTTGGGTACTTGTCCTAATGAGCTCCTTGTTTTGTATACAAAAATTCGTGAGAGTATGTTGGACTTTGAGTAAACTCCCAGCACCTTCATTTTTGTCGCTCTGGGCATTTGCCCGGCTTGCCCCCTCTTAGATCGGGCCCTTACTACATCTAAAATCTGCCTATGTGTCAGCTTAAGACATACCCGCGAAGGTTCTCACTTGACAGTCGCTCAAAAAAACTTACATATTCGAAATTTGAACCACTAAACCAGCTTTCGATTGTATGCGTAACATATTTTGTTTTTTTTTCGACTATGGACAGGTATTTCTGGTCCGACTGGGCGCAGGGCTCGCTAATTATCTGTCAAACATCAAGAGCGGAGGTACCAGTTAAGAAATATTCATAACTGGCTTTTGCCTGTGACTTCGTCTGCGCAAACGGTTATCTGCGGGTTTTTTTTTGTGCGAAACCCTGATTCTTTTTCTAAAGTAAAAGTAGTTGAAATTACTCCTTATAAACACAGCTTTCTGCCAGTGAAAGTCCCGTTAAAATCGGTCCAGCCGTTTCGGAGGTTTGCCGGAACAAACAGACACAATAAAAAATGCGGTTTTTTTCGGCGTGTATACTCGTTATTAATATTGTACGGTAGCCCCGGTGGTACTTTTTACGTACCAGTCCGACAAACAATTTTTTTAACAGTTCATATTTTGCCCCCAGATCTGTAATGGACGAGAGCATGGCTCAGGAAGGCGACCACCTAGGCAATGAAGCCGGTATGCTGTATGGAGAATATCTGATGCTGGACAAGCTTCTATCAGCGCAGAGGATGCTCAGTGCCGAGTCTTCCAAACCGGTGCACGATGAGCATTTGTTTATTGTTACACATCAAGGTAAGGGTTTCTTTTACCCATTCTTCTTATGACACTATAAGTCAAAGTCAGAGTCAAAGTCGAAGTCAAAGTCAAAACCAAATTCACTTATTTCAATCAAACGATTAAGACCGCTTTCACACCGAACGTAACGCTAGCTGACTGTCACCCATCACAATCCGTAGATAATTCGGTGGCTGACTATGATTACTCATACATTTTGAACTTAGAGCTCACAGTCGGCGGCTGACAATGCGTTTGTTGTGAACTTCAAAAGGCATTTTTATACGTCATTTACTTCAGGCACTTCGGTGACGTAACGTCGCAATAAAAAATGTAAAAATTGACCCAAAAAGTAAAGAAGATAACTATACCTACGTCATAGATATTAAACTCGTTTTTTTTTAAACAAGCTAACAAAGCGAGTAACCAAAAACCCAGTTTTTTTTAATTGGCAGTCTGTAAACGAGACATAAATAAAATTATCTTTAAAGGCGCCGGATGTAACCTACAGCACTTGAACTGAACCGTCTTATTTACTCATTAAATTATTTCCTGATTTCATTTAATAAACACCGTCTCATACAATTTTGAATCTTAAAACTTGATCTGTAGTGGCATTCTGTAAAATTATGCACTGTACGCCATGTTACGCACACAAAATATTATGCATACGACATTACAGGAGTCGTGGAGTATTTGAAGTTTAGTTATAACATTTCAAACATCTATATTCCTCGCGCTCTGGGATGGTGCCGGTGACATTTGTCAAACTTTTGCTTTTCACTCTTGAACGTTATGGCGATTTACAATCACGATTGAATATGTACACGACTGCCCCAAAAAAGGAGTGTTATGTGTTCAGGTTTAATGTATGTATGTATGTATATATGTATGTATGTGAGATTCTTTATTCCACCATAACTTTTAAACGCCTGAACCGATTTAGATGTATGGGGTATCGTTACAATCCTTGCATCGTTCCGAGTAACATAGGCTAAAAATAAAAAGAATCCTTTGTGGTCACTTTAAAACGTAAATACCAGCCTCAATTATTTTTTTTAATGAATCTGGCCGTGTCTCTGTTTATCGTCTAGCATTTGACAAGTAGATCCAATAAATATACAACACTGTAAATAAAAAACGTCGTAAAAAAACTGACGAGTAAACAAAGTACAAATATGTGCAAATTGGCAGTCGTGTTTTTTAATTTTTTAAATTATAGTAGCTTGTTTAACATGCAACATGTTTTTGTTTGTAACATGCTGTACTGAACATTCTAATGTAACATCAAGGATCCTTATCGATTGTATCACACATGTTTAATACAAATAAATTACTTTGACTTTGACTTTGACTTTGTTTAACTGCACACTAATATCGTAAAATACGGAATCAGTAATAAGTAAGTAAATTACTCGTAAATGATTGGAACTTTAACCGCATTCCAAGAATGGTTCAAAACTTTAAAAATATTTAATTATAGAACACGTAGATAGGTAACATTCGGTTTCGTTTAGTGTATTTTTATACCAGTTATGGTAATTAGAATTATTTACATAGACAGTTGAGTGGTAAAAGGTACTGTCGAACAAGCCATTTGGTCTACAAGCAGCTAACTTGCAAGTTGCAACTACTTTTAAAAAATGTTTTGAGTGACTGCCTCATTGGTCTAGTGGTCGCAAGCGCGACTGCTGTGCATGAGGTCTTGGGTTCGATTCCCAGGTCGGGCAAAGTGTTATTGGGTTTTTCCATCAGGAATTTCTCAGTAGCAACCTCGGTGTCTGGATTTGTGCCCGGTTGATGGCAATAGGCTCGCCCCCTATTACATGGGACTAAAAACATAACTGGCGAAACGTGGGTATACTAGTACGGGTACACCTCTGCCTAACCCTTCGGGGATTACAGGCGTGTTATGTTTTTATGTTTCGAGTTTGTCAATTCTTTAGATAACTCTAAATAGTTTTCAAAATAATTAGCCACCACAAGCTTAAAAAGTGAACACAAAATAACAATAAATAGCATCATCATCTGCCTAGCCTTTTCCCAACTACATTGGGGTCGGCTTCCAGTCTAACCGGATGCAGTTGAATACCAGTAATTTACATGGAGCGACTGCCTATCTGACCTCCACAACCCAGTAACTGGGTAATACGATACCCCTAGGTAAGACTGGTTGTCAGACTTTCAAGCTTCTGACGACTCGTAACGACTGTCAAAGATCCACGTATGACAGCCGGGACCAACGGCTTGACGTGCTTTCCGAGGCACGGAATGATGTCAGTAATGTCTAAGATAAACTTTAGAAAGTACATATGAATTGAAAAAGTCACATTGGTACTTGCCCGGATTTGAATCCACACCCTCATGCATGAGAGGCGGGCGCCTTAACCGTTAGGCCATCACGACATTAAAATAACAATAAATGGCAATGTAGCAGAAAGATAATTATTGTTGTCTGTAAACTAAATAACTTGTTCAACTGTACAGTCGACAAAAGAGATAAGTATACGGAGTCATCAGATATAGTTGAAGTTTTCTTAAGAACCGATGGATGTCATCGATTGAAACTTAATTTAATTAATGAACTGCTTTTTACCTCCTTTTTAAATTAAATTGCATTTGAAAACATCCATCGGTTTCTAAGAAAACTTCAACTATATCTGACGACCCTGGATACCTATCTACTTTGATGACTGTACCTACTTAAATTGTCATTGACGTCACATTACGTATCGTATATCATAAACATGAATGAATCTGTGAATAAACATAATTATCGCAGTAAGTATCTACCTATTAGCCATTAATTAAATATTTAGGGCACTTGACTTCTTCGTAGTCAGTGGCGCTCAACCTTTTATTGTTGAGGGTACCTACTTTTGATTATTTTGTCTTGCCATGGATCACCAACATTTTGTCAATATTTTTTTTTATATAATTAAATTATAATAAGGTTGTTATTTAAATAAAATAGTTATAAAATTATTTTAAACTAAAAAGAGAGTATTAGAAATAAAATAACAATGCTAAGCCATTACTGATTCACATTTGGGCAAAGGCCTTTTCTCATACGAAGGCACGAACATTGTCCAGAGAGAGAAAGCTAGCAATGCGGGCCGTGTCCAGAAGAACTGCCTTATCTGTATCAAGCCCTTGATCCAGCTGCCTAACGAGAGCCTCCTGAGTTGGTCGAGGCTCTTGGCTATTAAGCCATTGGCTGTAACGACTATTGGCACAATGAAAATTATTATTATTATATTGATTCCAGCATACGAGCTATGGTTCAAGCAGATAATCTTCGAGGTGGACTCTGTGCGGGCACTGCTCGACGTGGAAGGTCTTGATGAGAGCCACACCATGGAAATACTGAAGAGGCTCAACAGGATCGTGCTTATATTAAAGGTAGGGAACTTACTACCTAGATACCTATAGTTACTTGGCTTGTTGATGTTTGAAAGCTGGTTCAGGTAAAGGCGTCTTCTTCTTCTTCTTTTACATAACATAACATCACGCCTGTAATCCCCGAAGGGTTAGGCAGAGGTGTACCTATTAGTACACCCACGTTTCGCCAGTTATGTTTTTAGTCCCATGTAATAGGGGGCGAGCCTATTGCCATCAACCGGGCACAAATCCAGACTCCGAGGCTGCTACTGAGAAATTCCTGTTGGAAAATCCCAATAACACTTTGCCCGACCTGGGAATCGAACCCAAGACCTCATGCACAGCAGTCGCGCTTGCGACCACTAGACCTACGAGGCAGTCGAGGGAGTGAGTCAGTCTTCTTTTAAAGTGGGGATTTTAGACAATCCTTTTTTTTCTAAAGTGTTTGTGCCTAGTAGGTGACCACGTTTACCACGGCATCAGTATCATTGTTAACGTTCTTTAAAATGCAGGTGTAGGGTCACTTTGGGCACTGTAGTGTGGGCCATCGTTTGATCAGGAGCACCGCACTCGCTCTCTGGGTATCGGTGGGATCAATCCCCGATTTTGCTAGGTCCTGGATATAGGTAAAGTTAACAACGAAAGTCGATTAACTGTTCATAGGAGATATAAGTGGACCCTATACCCTGTGGTGTTACTAACTTAGGCTTAAGTTTTATTTACTAACATTTTTTGTTGATAATTATATATATACTTAGGTTTAGGTATTTATCTATGGGTCTTTGTTACCTGAAAATAAATGGTTTATTATTATTATTATTATATTTCCAGAAAAGCACAGTTGTTGTGTATTGTATTTCTTTTTTGATCGCTCAAATCTTCAGAGAAACTAGTCCGTTTGTAAAGAATATTTCGCTAATAGAAAGCTACGTTTTCCTAAGTGCTACAGGCAATATACACTGTTACTTTTAAGTCGTCCTGGAACCGAAAGCCATAAACTCGATCATCAAACTCGAAACGATTGGGACCATTTTTTTTCAAAAAGTAACTATAAAAAAATCAGCTGTTCAGTACACTTATGTTCGTCTAACTCGTCAAAGTGTAAGTACTGAACAGCTGATTTTTTTTATTGTTACTTTTTCAGGACGACTTAAATGTAACCGTGTATAATATTTTTTTTTTTTTTATCAGGCATCCTTAACAAAATTCACACAAATTAAATTGCGGGTAATAATCTTCCATGAGATTCTTATACTCTTAGAACCAACCAACTTCATCATTTCACATTACCAACATACTTAAAACGTCACAGTAACATGTTTATATTACTATAATAATAATTACGCATAATAACTGTGATAGTGAGGAACCCTGACATCTGACCTCATATCGACATATACACGTAATTTTTTATCGACAATCTGGCTCGCACTGGTGATAGTGACGCGCTGTTATTGAGCCCCTTTCCTCTCGTAGTTAAATCTTAACATTTGTATAGATTATATGCCATGGTAGGTTTTGTAAAGGTTTTATGCCATTTCAAACTGGCTGATGGCCAAACAAACAGCCGAATTCCTTATGGTATTCGATATTTAAAATTTAAAAATGCTGACAGTGATTCCCGTTGCACAAACAAGAAAGGTCACATACCCGATGCATTGTCCGACTGTACTAACGTACTTATATTCCTTAAAACATTAGAAAAATAACGTTACAACGATATTGTTATTTCACTATAAATATTTATACATAAAGCAATATTGTTTTAAATTAATATCTTAGGGCTGATTTTTCAATGATCAGAAAACTTTTATCCAAAGAACAAATATGACAGTTCGACATACGTTCTATACGAAAGCTGTCAAACCGATTGAAAAAGTGGCCTTTAGAAGATAATGCAGTGATTTTCACACCATATTTTTTTATAACACACTAAGTGTCGTTATTTGACCGTTTGTTTTCTAATACTACAAGTCTACAACATAGGTATGGAGTGTAACTTATTATTTAAAAATCTACTACGATTTTATTACCTCCTTAGGCAGATATAAAACATTAACTATTTAATTCAAGGCTAAGTTATTTTCTGAGATTATAATGACGGAAACAATAATCCAAAGATCGCGTGATAATCAAAGTCATGCATAAAACATTACTCAGATTATAATCTTACTTTGAAATTATTTTTTTAATTGGAAACACTTATCGGGTTAATACCCGGCTTCTGTAATTCTAGTCTATTACAATTCTATGCAAGTCTATAGTAAAGAAGAAAAGAGGTTAATAAAACAATTAATATTAAAGTATTAATTGAACTTACTGAAACGGAGTAAATCGAGGAGATTTTATCGTAGAAGAATTAGCAATAAAACTTGTTTTTCTATTATTACATTGTACTACTCGTTACTGTTCAAAGTCAAAGCGTTTTGTTTTTAATTAACACAAACAGTCACTTTTAATTATCAAGGAGACATTCAATATTTCAGAATATACCTCTTTCAACTAACAGAATCGCCCAGTTTTCATACGGTACGCAGTGTCGCGTGACTATATCACTGTGTGCGTGCGTTCATAGTCTAAGTCAAAACATTTATTTCAATTAGACCTTTCATAGGCACTTAATCGTCAAGGAGTAGGTCAGTTAGTCAGAAAGTTGAAACTAATTGCTCGGAATTGCTCGATATTGACGCGGACGCAGTCGCGGGAATAAGCTAGTCGTATCTACAAATAGTTTCACACGTTATTGTGTGACTGCCTCATTGGTCTAGTGGCCGCAAAGCGCGACTGCTGAGCATGAGGTCTTAGGTCCGATTTCCAGATCGGGTAAAGTGTTATTCGGTTTTCCCATTTGGAGTTTCTTAGTAGCAGCTTTGGAGTCTGGATTTGTGCCCGGTTGTTGACAAAAAGCTCGCCCCAAATTAAATAAGACTTAAAAAAATATAACTGGCGAAATGTGGCGACTAATGGGTACACCTCTGCCTAACCCTTCGGGGATTACAGGCGTGATGTTATGTTATTATGTGAGTTATGTGGTATGATGTAATAAGTAACATGTGATCCGTAATGATAGTGTATCAATATTATTATTGCTGTTATGAATCAAAACAACGTGCTTTATTATTTTCTCATTTCGATATCGACGTACACTTGCTTTTGCCCGCGACTTCGTTCGCGTGCCCGGTTGTTGGCAATAGGCTAGCTCCCTATGACACTGGCGAAATGTGGGTGTACTAACGGGTACACCTCTGCCTAACCTTTCGGGAATTACAGGCGTGATGTTATGTTTATGTAGTGTGGATAAGTCCAGATTTCCTCACAATATTTTCCTTCACCGAAAACACTTAAAATGTACATATAAATAAAAAAAAGACGTAATTATATGTACTTACCAGGGCTCGGTTACGAACCCACAGCCCCATGACTAAGAGGCAGGAGCCTAAACTACGGAGCCATCACGACAATTCTCTATGATCTCTCGATGATAGATCTAGCATGCTATAATACATGCCTACACGCTGCGGTTATGTACGACAGTGTATCGTGTATCGGCTTTCCCGACCCGACACTTTCACATTATTCACACGACAACTTTGTAATCCGCGTTATATCCTAGAAATTAATACTTGCACTAAATATAAGCAAGAAAGCAGTGTCAATGGTACCTGACTACGTTCGATAATCATACTAAGATATTCTAATACAAGTTAAAATTTTGTTGGTAGAGGTAATCTTTGGGAGTCGTCTTCTTTATCGTGCGGTCAGTAAGGTCTAACGACCCCACACACCCTTTATTTTTTTTGAGGTGGTAAAAATCATCAAATTACTCCTTCCGCCCTGGGTGGGGCGGAAGGGACTGTCAGACTTTTACTGACTAAAAAACCACCCTGTTCCTTCTGTTGCCCTTTACGTTCCGGGGCCACGATATCCTGTTAAGACGTCCCGCAACCCCGGCAGGCGTTGGCCCCGTTGGGGGCCCCGTCCCTGTGCTGACAGCTCTTTGAGGCGCGCGCGAACAGAACGCGCCTTCGACCCGGGCTTGGTCCTTGATCGGAGGGCGAGCTACCCATTACTCGCCGTCCGTAAGCCCGCGCCTACGGTTCCCGGATGTCGCCTCGCGACGTCCGACGCCCTGGGCGTCTCCCGCGGCAGCTGGGGCGTGAGGTGGTTCTCTCCCTCACGCGGCCCGCCTCCTCCTTCGCTAACCCCACACACCCTGGTGTCAGACTTTGTAAACCGCCTCAAGGAACTCTGATATGGTTTGAATGGGACAGTAATAGGCTGCTATAAGTCCAGCTTTTGTCGCGATGTTTCCTTCACCGATGTCAATGATGTCCAAGATAAACTTTAGAAAGTACGAGTACACATTAATTAAAAAAGTCACTTTGGTACACAATGAAAGACCGATTACAAAATATATTTCACTGATTGAAAGCTAAACGATTGCCAATTGCCAGTTACTACCTACTTGACTTCAACTCAGACGGAGCCGGGTTGCAGAATACGAGGTTTTAAACTTCCCATCGAACTAAGTCACATCAAATAAGATCTTATAGAGAAGTTATGTCTTGCAGTTGATGTAGGTAAATGGTGTCTAGTTACTATTATAATTTTTTGATTTAAGCAATGTGTTTTAAAATTTTCCTTCCTCGTGACTGTGCCTAGATATTTCTTAGAACACAATTATGTTCAATTATAGTGCAATAACATTTTAATTACATCTACCAGATAATTATTATTTAATTGCCTATTTACTGTATTCAATTTATTGATTGATCGTAATAAACTCTTCTAAGTTCTGAGTTTATCTCAGACTCAGACATCACTGACATCGGTGAAGTAAAACATCGTGAGGAAAACTGGACTTTATAATTAATATCCTTAAGTCTGAAATTGCCAATTACATTGACTTTCTAATATTATTTTTGTTAGTTTGTGATTTATAAAATGAAAAGCAACTCAGGCGCTGATCCAGTCTTCCTAAAAAGATGTAGTCACGGTCACCCAACATCGGCCAAGTGCGAGTCGGGCTATGGACTTATTCACGCGTAACACGTAAACGCACCTAGACTCTAAACTACTAAACCGATTTTGTTGAAACTTTTACAGCTTGAAAGCACAATCACATTTAATCTTATAAGAGCATTTACGACTTACGTCATTTCGTACATAACAAATTCAAACATGTTTTTTTCGCGAATTTGGGTTGTGGGCATGTGCACTGCACCCACAACTTTGGACCTGCGCTTGTACCAACTTGAAGTCTTGTTTACTTTCCTACTTTACATAAAACATACCTATATTTCTGTTTCCAGCTGCTGGTGGACCAAGTGATGATCCTGGAGACGATGACTCCACTGGACTTCATGGACTTCCGGCACTACCTGCGACCAGCCTCCGGGTTCCAGAGCTTGCAGTTTCGTCTGCTAGAAAACAAGGTAGATATTTATTTCATTTATTTATTTACTAGCTTTTACCCGCGGCTTCGCCCGCGTTTGTTTAGAATTTGACAATCAATTCGGGCTGTACTCGGCTTGTTGTTCGGCCAGATCCAGAATTATTAAATACCTACAGACCAACAGACTGTGACTCATAAAAGTCCGTCGGCGTTCAGTTTGCATTTCTGCAAGAGAGGTCCTTCTCACCTGCGACTATTTTAGAGTTTCTGTCGCTTTAATGGCTGAGCTTGTTCTCTGAGACGAAGTTGTGTTTGATTGAAAAGGCGTCTCAGTTGCTCTTACAGCTCTCTGGCTTTCGGCTTGTTCCTCCAAAAGCAATTGCGTTTAAAAGGGCGTTTCAGTCACTCTCTGAGTAGCTTGGAGGGCGAACGGCTTGGCTCTCTAGTCTTTCCTGGCTTTAAGAAAATGTCTCATCAGCTCTCAAATTTACTTGTCGCTCCGATTGTGCTTGCCTTCTTAATGCGGCATGAACGGAAGATTCCGAGGATTGAGCAGTAATTTTTGCTCGGGCTCGCAATGAGCTTTTGGTTGTGTGTTGGTCCTGCGAGATATTCTAAAATTGAAAAACGTAACCTACCTACCCTCATTAAAACACACCGGAAATACCTCTAACGAAAAAATAAACAGTACTGAGGGACAAACTTAACGTTGCCGTTGAAAAACTGTTGTCTACATACATCGACATAGGTCACGGTTAGTTTAGCAACTAACCTCTTCCTTCAGTCAATCATCGACTACACGCATTAAACAAAGCAATTTTACTGTTAAGACAGTTCTGCGCTGTGATCTTATGAGGAGTTTCCTTTCCATATCTCCGAAGTTCATCATCAGATCATGACAGTATTTATTTGGGACCAATTCGAAAAAATAAACAAAAAAAGAATCATCCAAATCAATTTACAATTAGCGGAGTAATCGCAGAGTATGCTTCATTGACAGAGCGTAGTTATAAGTTCACCTTTATTCTTCCATGCATCCTCTATGAATGCGTTTACACCTGTCAGTGTCAGTGATGACAGTGTCAGTTACGCAGTTTTTCTGTATCCCTGACAACGTATATAAAGTGGGTCACAGACAAACGCGAAATGTTGTGGCGGCCGCGTCAATTGCAAATTTTAACAACCGGCCGCGTGTACTGCTTTGTAAAATGACGCCAAATATGGAAATTGTAATAGAAATAGTTGAATTTAAATAATAATTTAAATTTAACTCACACTTCTCTATTCCTAAGAGTAATATGCGATGCTAATGATAATATAGGTAGAGATAAACTATTATACCTTGACGCTTCTCTCCATATTACCATTTCAATGTGTGTAGTCACATTCGTATGAAAGACTTTGTGAGTAATCGTCTTCAGTAGCAGGCTAGGATATTTTTTGTCAACTAATCATAAATAGCCGACCGCGCAAGACGACGACCTCTCATTTTCATAGAGAATTTCAGTGCAGCGCCATACTAATAATAATGAGTAATTTTTGACGCCGCTAGTCGGACAACAAATCGCTGATTTGTTTTTGTCTCGAGAGCCGTCTCAATACGCACACATGCGTTGTGAGTATTTTTAATACTATTAAAAACACTTTCAAACGTTTTGAATTGTGGAAGGGCGCGTCATGTTACTGTAGTTTATCTCTACCTCACACCTCAAGTGTTTAAATAAACGGTGTTCCTACCTTTTTTCTTATCTTCTGAGAGGACTAATGAGTCATGAGAGTAATAAGACAACGTTACGGTTAGCCATATTGACTGACGTCCGATTGCGACGTCCGATTGTCCGATTGTAGCACAATCACCACGCTAATGACACTTCAGGCCGCCACTGTGACCGCGGTGGTATGTTTTTGGAGCGTTAGGAGCCGCGGCCTGCGGTTTGCCGTAACCGCAAGTCCGTCCGTCTGGAAGCCACTTTATGCAAAATGTCAGGATACTCTTCAGCGGTTTTGGGCATGAAAAATTATTAAGCAAACAACTTTCGTACTCCTAGGTTGTTTACTTGAAACTGGTCTATCGACAGTCTAGACTCATAATGTATTACATGCTTAAACTTAAAATTTAATCATGATCCGATAGACACGTGGCGCCATCTACTGTCATAAGGACGTTTTTGTGATTTCCCTCGGGAACAGTACTTATTTTCGGGATTAAAGGTACCCTGTGTTCGTCCCTGTACACCTGGCAACGTATATGCAAAATTTCAGGATGATCGGTTCAGTGGTTTAGGCGTAAAATGGTAGCAAACAAACAAACAAACTTACTTTCACATTTATAATATTAGTTAGGATTTATCATCACTTACAACTATTTTTACAGGTAAAACCTAATGCAATAGTGAAGCAAATCTAACAAAAAAAAACAATCTTATTTTCTAAAACTAATTACATAATTTTATCCTTGTGATATGGTTATCCTTTTTCTTTCTGGGGTGGAAAATCCTCATGGACGTCCCCCCTTGGGGCGTACGTGGACAATATGCACGTCCCTCCCTGGGGCGTCGATAGACGACTACTTCCTTTTGCCACACTATAGCTTCTGCTAGCGATTTCATCCTCGTCAAAGTTGAATATGATATCCCACGGGAACCGTACATTTTTCCGGGTTAAAAGCCTATACCTATGCTATTCCAGACTATAATCTATGTCCGTGCCAAATTTCATTCAGATCTGTTTAGCCGCTCTGGCGTGATTGAGTAGGTTACAACCATCCATTCATCCATACTTTCGCAGTTATATAGTAGTAAGACGTATCGAGTTTATATTCACGCACAAATCCTAGACTAATAACATAACATCACGCCTGCAATCCCCGAAGGGCTAGGCAGAGGTGTACCCATTAGTACATCCACATTTCGCCAGTAGGTAATGTTTTTAAGTCCCATGTCATAGGGGGCGAGCCTACCGCCATCAAACGGGCACAAAGCCAGACTCCGTGGCTGCTACAGAGAAATTCCTAATAGAAAAACACAATAACACTTTGCCCGACCTTACAATCAAACCCAAGACCTCATAATTTAAATCGATTAATCATTTTTCAAATTAATTTGACATAATTAATTGAATTGCCTGTTGAGAGGTTTTTTGTTGCCCCGTTCTCGCTTTGCACACAAACTAAGTTTAATTGATAAAAATTGATCTTCTATTATTCTGTTTACAACACAATTAATCACAAAGTATTTCAGCAGAATTGATTTCAATCAATACGGCATTCAATTGACTTTGTTGTCTAACCCTACTATAGTATAAGTGAATGTTTGTGAGTATGGATAGATGGATGTTTGTAACATACATAAAATACATAAACTCACGCCTTTTTTCCCATGGGGGTAGGCAGAAACTACAGAACGCCACCTGCTACGATCCTTACATACTCCTTTTGCCTCATCCACGCTCATACATCTCGTCATCAAAAACTTTTTCATGGATTGAGTATGACATGACTAGCACTCTTCTCGCGACTTCGCTCGCGTGATTTTTCTTACGGATCCCTAATTTAAAAATATCAACCGAGGATAGTGTAGCTTCCCAAGAGTGAAAGATTTTTTCAAATCGGTTCAGTAGTTTCGGAGCCAATTGAATAAGCAAACAAACAAAACAAAACAGTCAAATCGGTTCAGTAGTTTCGGAGCCTATTCAATGCAAACAAACAGGCAATAAAATCGCGTTGGTGTCCTCATGTACTTATCACTGCAGTGCTCCACCTCTGCCTATAGCCGGGAGTGCGGGATCCGCATAAGCTTTCACCGTGTTCTCGACTGACCATCTAGTGCTTAAAACTTTTTTGGTCTAAAAATCCGACCAGGTGTGAGTCAGACTCCAAATGAATGGGTTTCTTACCACTGAAAAATATTACTTTGTCGTTTCCAGCTGGGTCTGAAGCAAGCGTTACGCGTCAAGTACAACCAAAGCTATCAGACGGTGTTCGGAGACGACCCTGAGGCTATGGATTCTTTACAGAAGTAAGTAGCACATTTATGTTAATTTTGTATTGTTAGCTTCTGCCCATAACTTTGCTCGCGTGTTTTTTATTTTTACTCGCGTTAAGTTACGTCTTTGATTACTACTCCGCTCCTGTACTCGTAGCGTGACGTTACATAGGCTATCCGATAGGATAGGATAGCAACTCCACAACAGTGTGTGCAGTAAGATCTTACGACCCCACACACCCTAGTGTCAGAGTTTCTAAACCGCCTCAAGGGCCTCTGACGTGGTTTGAGTGGAACAGTAAAGTCCAGGTTTCCTCACGATGTTTTCCTTCAGCGATGCTAGTGATGTCCAAGAAACTTTAGAAAGTACATATGAATTGAAAAATTCACATTGGTACTTACCCGGATTTGAACCCACAACCTCATGTATGAGAGGCGTGCGCCTTAACCACTGGACCATCACGACACTTTGCATTTTCCACAACCTAGTAACCAATAACATCACTCTACGACCAACGTTGCGACGAAAATGATTTTGTATTATTTTTAATATCCAGATTTATGAGGAATTCCTCATAAATTTGGTTATTGCAGGTAGTTCCAGGGATTAAGCGAAATAAGCTTTTTAACAAACAAACATTAAAATACTCTTCAACTGTATTATATTACTATAGAAGTGTAAATAACTTCCAGAATTTAATTAGACATAAATAGATACGTCCACAAGCTACTATAATTAAAAAAAAAAAAAACACGACTGCAAAAATTACGCAATTTGTACTTTGTTTACTCGTCAGTCTTTTTACAACAATTTTTATTTACAGTGTTATATATTTTTTAAATCTACTTGTCAAATTCTAGACGATACACATAGACACGACCAGATTCATTAAAAAAAAAAATTGAGGCTGGTATTAATTTACATTTTAAAGTGACTACACAGGATTCTTTTTATTTTTAACTAGCCTATGTTACTTGGAACGATGCAAGGATTGTAACGATACCCCATACATCTAAATCGGTTCAGGCGTTTAAAAGTTATGGTGGAATAAAGAATCTCACATACATACATACATACATACATACATACATACATACATTAACCCTGAACACATAACACTCCTTTTTTTATGGCAGTCGTGTAATAACCCTGAACACATAACACTCCTTTTTTTATGGCAGTCGTGTAATAAGAAATTAAAGATTAAGTTTAAAAAAAGATAAGAAATTAAAGATTAAGTTTAAAAAAAGATAAGAAATTAAAGATTAAGTTTAAAAAAAAGATAAGAAATTAAAGATTTAGTCTAAAAAACACGTAATTTTAATGAAGAAAACCTGCGCCCCAATATGTGGGGTCGTAAGACCTTACTGCCCACACGATAAAGAAAGACAAGATTCCTCAACGACTCCATTATCTGTTCCAGGTCTGAACAGGAGCCAGCTCTTCTGGCACTGATCGAGCGATGGTTGGAGCGCACGCCAGGCCTCACCACGCACGGCTTCAACTTCTGGGGCAAGTTCCAGGCCGCCGTCAACAAACTGATCAAGGAAGACATTGATGCTGCTGCGGTAAGAATCAGCTTTTAACGCAAATGTCTTGTCCTGTGATAGTAAGGGCATTTAGATACGCCGCATGGTGTCAGATAGACACGTGCTATCGGCTATCGTTGATCTAGTGGTCGCAATACGCGACTGCTGAGGTCTTGGATTCAATGCCCAGGTCGTGAAAAAGTGTTATTGGGTTTTTCCATCAGGAATTCCTTAGTAGCAGGCCCGGAGTCTAGATTTGTGCATGGTGCATTAGTATCGCTTCCTATTACATGGGACTTCAAAAACATAACTGGCGAAATGTGGGTACCTACACCCACACACCCACCACACAACTCCCCACATAGAGATGTGTACCTTCACTTGTCCTTCCCTTCGGGGATTACAGACGTGATGTTATGTTATATCATTTTTTGCATGATACATTCCTAGCACGGTCACGGTCATGGTATGATATGGCAACGATAGGAACATCTTATGTACAAAATCATGCACAAAGTTAATGTACAAAATCTGGTACTTAACTGATTTTAATTTTATTAATCTTGTTTTTTTTCACCCTGTTGCAAAAAACTTTCTTCAAATTCCACTTTAAATTAGTTATTTTTCGCTAACTGTCCATCAAAAATACAATAAACAAAACGATTGAAAAATAGTAAACAATATTATCTGTGAAGTACCTAATTCTAACATTTTAAATGCAGGCCGTTTAAAAACGTAGATCCTTTATCAATAAATGGTTTAAAAACATATTTTGTTATCCACATTCAGCTCGAGACGAATGAGACAGTTCGTCGTCACCGCCTGCAAGACGCTGAGAATCGTCGAGAAATCTACCGCTCTATCTTCGACCCAGCTGTACATGACGCACTCAGGTCCAGGGGAGAAAGAAGGTCTGTATGCACTGCAGCATTTTCAGAAGGTTTAGCGCAAACAAAGATATAAGTAGGATTACGTATTGTGCCTACAATAAATACCTCGCATGGCTGAAGAGTAAACTATTAGCCTTGTTATTTACTATTCTTTTTCTAAGAGGGGTCAGAGGGTAGGAGGGAGCGGACTGTTCTTTTCCGATTTCCTTGCGTAATTTACAATAAAAGTAGCTTTCTCTTTTTTTGACATGGCAGTCGTCTTTTTACTTGGGCTAATGAATGGTAGGTCCCCTTCAACTGTGCCCACGCCTTCGCTCGCATGGCTGATAAAAAGAATTGTTCCAGGTTGTCCCACAAGGCCCTGCAAGGCGCCATCATGATCACTTTCTACAGAGACGAGCCTCGGTTCTCGCAGCCGCACCAGCTGCTCACTCTCCTCATGGACATGGACAGTCTCATCACCAAGTGGCGGTGTGAGTACCATCACCTAAATTTGTTTCTTAAGAGTGCCTTTTTATTGAGCGAAGGAAATGCCTAACGCTTTCCACGACGACCCCAGGTGACATGGTTATATGGGGCTTGCATCCACTAGAAACTCCGCCTGTGTATACATATACTCTCGCCTTGATGGGTGCGCCAAGATGTTCAAGTGGATAGAGAAACGCACTAGGCTAGTCCCTAGTGCGTTTTTATATCCACTTGAACGCGTTCGACCGCGTTAACGTTGACTGCCGTTAGTATGGAATACACATAGCGCCATCTAGTGACAATAAATAAAATTATTCAATAAAAATTGTAGATATTCATTCAGAATACCTACATTCATGACCCCCATGATCCGCCCTTGACGGGTGGACAGATTTTGCTGAAACTTTTGGCTGTGTTTGTAATATAACCTAGGAAAAATTAAAAATCCACCGAAAATGTCTAAATTTTGCGCCTGTGGAAAGCCGGAGCGTTTTGCTAGTTGTTATATAGAATTATTAGGCAGAATGTAGGCCACTAAAAATAAGGTAATGTGGTCTGCTGTGTGCACGTTATTACGCCTACCACGATTTTCTTAGCAAAATACGTAGAACGTCGCATTTTGCAATAAATTATTAAACAGTAGGTAGGTACTTGGTATCGGGATTCCAATCCAATCAACATCAAGGGCTTGAAATAGAATAGGTATATGTGTTTTTCGCATATTTAACTTAGATATTTTCAAAGGCTATAAAGTAATAATGCGGCTACAATACATAATTTAAGAAACACAAAACAGAGTACCTACATTGCGTGTAATACTGAGTATTAAAGTTCAGGTCGTGACTGTATTCCTAAATGATATGTACACAGCATGGCTGCTAAAAAATATTTAGGAATGAATTTAACGCTACAAGTTTAGCGTCGTTAGCTTGAGTATGGGTGGGGGTTGGAACGTTTTTATATAATTAAGTTTAATTGTGCATTTTTTGTCACAGACAACCACGTGATCATGGTGCAGCGCATGATAGGATCACAGCAGCTCGGCACGGGCGGCTCATCTGGCTACCAGTACCTCCGCTCTACGCTAAGGTAACACATTTTTATGGTTCAGTATCAAAATGGCAATAAAGGAACTTTTGTCACATTCGTCTGTCCGTCTGACTGCCTGTCACAGCTACGATTTCAGGCGATATTTTCCTTAAGCGATATCAGCGATATTCAAGATAAAATAAGCAAGTAAAATGTGATAAAAAATCGACCATAAACATTGAAAATATTAGGCTAGCCATAACTTGCACAACCTCAAGTGGCGAAAGTATAGTACCCATATTGGTCTATATTTTGATTGGTAAATATATCTTCAAGCCGTTTGGGGTGGAAACCCTCGGATCGTAGGACTCGTAGGATCCGTGTGCCCATGGCCTTTTTAAGGAGTTGTCCAAATGGTTGGTTGACACTTCCCGTGACCCAAGGGCTGGCTATTACCTTGACAAGAGGTATTGCCATCCAACGTGGCAATGCCGTCAGTTGTGAAGATTTTTTGATGCCATTTAGTTTTAGTTTTTTATTCCATTTATTTATTTAATATACATATATAAATACATTTTTAAATATTATTATAAAAAAAATATAAAAACATTTAAAAATATAAAAAATAGTATCCCACCGGCATCGGGAACAGGGTCCAAGCCACCGGTGGTCAGGGCTCCTGATAAAGGAATCTCCTAACAATACGCGCCGTGTCCAGGTGTACCGCTTTCTGAATCAAGCCCTTGATCCAACCGCCCAACGAGAGCCTCCTAAGGTGTTGGTCGAGGCTCTTGGCTATTATGCCATTGGCCGTTTCGACTATCGTTTTTTTCTTATTATTATTGTATTTATTTTCAAATTAAGTCTGTAAATATTGTGTATATTATTGATTATTTCAATAATATGCATGTACTACAAAACTTTTAACACATTATATCTAACTTGCATATTACTTTCATATGGACTGCCTCTTTGGTCTAGTGGTCGCAAGCGCGATTGCTGTGCATGAGGTCTTGGGTCCGATTCCCAGGTCGGGCAAAGTGTTATTGGGTTTTTCCATCAGGAATTTCTCAGTAGCAGCCTCGGAGTCTGGATTTGTGCCCGGTTGATGGCAATAGGCTCGCCCCCTATTACATGGGACTAAAAACATAACTGGCGAAATGTGGGTGTACTGATCTGATGGCTACACCTCTGCCTAACCCTTCGGGGATTACAGGCGTGATGTTATGTGTTTATGTATTACTTTCATAATCTGTGACTGCTATTGCGCAATAATTGTTAACTCTCGACCAATATTGTTGGTATGCGAAGTCGAACTGATAATTATCATCTTTGTCTCATTAATATATGGAACGTCCATCTGCTTTATCTATTTAGGTATTAATAATGTACATTTTTCCTTAACATCAAGTACAGTCAGCATCAAAAAGTTGTAGCTAAACATATGCATGGACAAGGATTAATTTAATTATTAAAATTTTTTATTCCATCATATTGTATGTGTCTCTGTGTCAAGTCAAATCAATTATTTTAATTTCAACATTTAAATACACTTTTAAACGTCATTTATGAGAAAGAAAAAATAAAATATTGAATCTAGTACTTAGCCCTATTGAATGTGTTTTGAGGCCTTCTTTAAGGTGGACCGTCGACCTGATGAAGGTCGCGGGAAACCGCTGGATGCGGGCACCGCAGTAGTCATTCTGTAACTTTAGGGGGGGGGGGCTATGTCCAGCAGTGGACTTCCTCAAGGTGAAATGATGATGACATAGTCACAAAGCGTTATTACACATTGATTTACTTATTTATTGCCGTTTTATACAATAATACCAGAGGCGGATTACCCTTAAGGCAAACTAGGCATGTGCCTAGGGGTGCGAGGGTACAAACGGGGCGCGCGGGCGAAATTGTAAAATAAAAAAAAATATATAAAATAGCTTAAAATTAATTGCGCCAGTAATTAAGCCACCTACTTATACAAGTATTGTAAACCGAAATCCTAAGATTTGTCCGACATTATGGATCTCATGTAAACTCGTGCTCTTTTTTCCCTTGTCCCCATTTCACCTCGTTTTCCTAAGGTGCGGTACATCGGTTTCGGTCAAACTATAGTACGAGCTATATTCATTATAGGGGCGCCGATGAGATGCTTGCCTACGGCGCTCTCAACGTTTAATCCGCCTCTGAATAATACGATATTCAGGCACAAAGTTTATAGACAGAAAAAATAATCTTTTTTATCTTTGTTTAGGTACATCTTTTCGGCGCTAACTGTACTTAAACAGTGCTGATTCACGATACAAGAATAGATAGATACTAAGTTTAGTGAACGGCCAAGGCCGCAAGAAAAGTAAACATGGCTTTTCATATTGATTTAGACATTTATGGAACTTAAAAAGATGGAATACTATTTACTAGCAAAAGCTGTTTTTATAAAACCTTGAATTTTTAAAAACAGTCTTCAATCAGTTAGAAAGAAGAGTCTTCTCATACCAAGCTCTAGTCCTTAGTGTCTAAAAAATGACTTTCTAAGGATAAACATGAACTCCCACATAGCAAACATTTGGCCAATATTTCTTTTGTTTTTAATCATCAATACGCTAGCGAGTAGTCGATCCACGTTAAACACTGGAAGACTAAACCAGTTCGGAAATTAGTTCGCCAGGCTGTTGATTAATTATTATTTTCAATTATCTTCATGTCAACAGATTAATTTGAATAATACCTACCTTTTTCGATGATTGTGAAACTCAAATAACTAAACGCGTCATCATTATGTTTTTGTTGTGCAATAGCATCAAACTATGCGTTTTGTTGCCAAAAAGTTTTGTATACTTTTTTAGATACGATTTTGTATTTTTTTCTAAACACTATTAATTTTTAAATAATAATTAAGTTTTTACACACTCAATAAATAATTAATTACTTTAAAGATTTTGTATCTTGTTCAACTTAGTTAATTTTCCCTTGTTGCAGTTTGGACAAAACTTCAACTTAGTTGTTTTTCCCTAATTTTTGTTTCAAGAAAACTTGTTGATTTTCCCTAATTTCTGGTTCTACAAAATACCGATGCCATTGTTTTGAAGCTCCGCATATACAGCTCGGTGAATCAGTCGACCGCTATATCGTAGCGCCAAATAGGCGACACTTACCTATATTGATTGCATGATGTGGGCATGCTATCTGATATAAAATGTAGGTACTGAGCAAATTGATCACTAGTGAACACGACTTTTCTAATCAAAAACATGCTCAAACGAGAGTATGAAATTGTGAATCAGTCTAAATGTAACTGGGGCATACATTTAACTGACATTATAAAAAAAATTAGTACATCCTACACCAAAACTTTTAAAATTTTCGAATTGGGACCACTTGCAAAAAATTTAAATCTATTTATGTAACAATAAAATTATTACCCTGATCGGTGGGTCACTTGGCTCGCGGGTCGATGAAGAACGCAGCTAACTGCGCGTCATAGTGTGATTTGTACATTTGAGCATCGACATTTCGAACGCACATTGCGGTCCTTGGAGACGCTTCCAGGACCACTCCTGTCTGAGGGCCGACTGTATATACAAAATGCCACATTGCGCTTAATTGAGTACGTACATCTCAACCTGTAACAGTGTGTGAGATGGCCGAGCACTGTTGAGCTGCATATGACGGTTCTGGAGCGCGGATGTGTAAAGCAGCCTTGATTCAGTCCGTTCAAAAATGACTTGGAACGTGCATACAATAAGACCTAGTCATCACTGTCACGTAGTCAAGCGCGGAGTGCGGGTAAAGCGATCTCAGATGCGTATTGTCGTCAACACGACGGCGACGACACGCGTCAAAGTTTGCTTGCCAACGTACGCGGTACTCTTTGGTCGGTTACATTACTAACCTCAGAGCAGCGTATCGCTTCGCTATTGCTCTACTTGTTTTGGCTAAAAAGAGTCTATTTGCATGCAACAAGTAAGTTGGTTCGAATGGTATTCGAGTCAACTTCACTAAATTATCGTTGGCCTCAGATCAGGGAGGATCACCCGCCGAATTTAAGCATATTAGTAAGCGGAGGAAAAGAAACTAACCAGGATTTCCTTAGTAGCGGCGAGCGAACAGGAAAGAGCCCAGCACTGAATCCCGCCGTCGTTCAGGCGGCGGGAGATGTGGTGTTCGGGAGGTTCCGCTTTCTCGTCGCGATCTCTCCTGTCTAAGTTCACCTTGAACGGGGCCGTTTCCCGCAGAGGGTGCCAGGCCCGTATCGACGGAGGATCGCGGCGAGAGGAATGCTCCTTAGAGTCGGGTTGCTTGAGAGTGCAGCCCTAAGTGGGTGGTAAACTCCATCTAAGGCTAAATATTACCGCGAGACCGATAGCGAACAAGTACCGTGAGGGAAAGTTGAAAAGAACTTTGAAGAGAGAGTTCAAGAGTACGTGAAACCGTTCAGGGGTAAACCTGCGAAACTCGATTGAACGAACGGAGTGATTCATCGTCATTCCGCGGCGTACGGACGCGTGCCTCGATGCCGTCGACCTCGACCGGTAGGCACGGGTCGCGTCCGTCAACGTCCGCGGACGGCGTGCACTTCTCTCTTAGTAATTACATCGCGACTAGTTCGATGCCGGTCTAAGCATTGTTCGGATCCTCGCCCTATTACCATTCTCGGGGTAATAGGACCGTGACGATGGCTGACCGACTCTTGGACTATAGTTGACGAATCGCGCACGCGCTTTAGACGCGTCCGGCCCGACGCACGACATCTTCTTCCCCAACGTCTGCACTTTGGTGCAGATGTAGGTGCGGAGCGTCTGCTATCGCCGCCGTATTGTCTCGGACTGTGCGCGTCTCTGTCTGCGATGATTCAGTTTCGGGCACTCGCAGGACCCGTCTTGAAACACGGACCAAGGAGTCTAGCATGTATGCGAGTCATTGAGATAATAAAACTGAAAGGCGCAACGAAAGTGAAGGCGCGCGCTAGCCGCGCGCTCAGGGAGGATGGAGCGTCGGTCTAGG